>OY728137.1:1475595185-1485595185 GCA_963277665.1 Viscum album
TATTCTAGAAACACCGAGATGCATTTGATTATTCCTTTAGTTCGATCTCAGATGGTGCTTCGGTCGACATTGCAGCAGAGCTTCATCAAGCAGAAGATTCTCGAATGAACAACTGCTCGGGTGAAGCTTTCAGGAGAAGATGAGTTCCAGGTATTGATCAAACGACTCACAAAAATTTCACAGATCCAACGGTTGAGGAGCTCACCAAGATGATCGAATGGCCATATATTTAAATGAACATATCATATGGTTAAAAATGCGGTGAGATGATCAGATGGTCAAAATAAAACAATCAAACTGATCGGACGACCACAATTTATCTAGCACTAAAAAACTAGATCCCACATCAAAACGGGCTCGGTATTTTGGCTCCCTTATAATACTTTTCGCGACATCCACAGCTTAGAAATCTCTTCCCCCTCCTCCAGTACTGCCCCATATCAGTTCTCTGTGGACACGCTTTTGCGCCCACCTCTGCCATCGTGTCGCCCTGCACGGTGGATGCTCCACTGATCTTGTGCCTTGCATAGGTGCGCCCATGCAATCTATGGATTCATGCTAGCTGACTTTGGGGTTAAGATTATCTTCCCACTGGTGTGCTGCTTCCCCTTATCTAGTTGACTTTGTCCATATTTTTAATTAAAGACCACTAAAAAATGTTTTCTAAATTCTACATAGTGCAAAACCAACTTCCAACACACCCATATGCAGAATGTTATTTTGCACGAAACTCCTTTAAATGTTGTAAACATTATGCATCAATTTTCACAACTCTTAGAACTTAAAACCAACTCTGCAATCATCGGATTTGGCATTCATTGAATTTTCATCTTCTTAATTGATTGAAAATAATTTTAGCTTCACCAAATCACTAGACCACTTCAACCTTGGGTGCCCAAGAACTTGGAAATACCCAAAGTATCTTTTTCACAAGTGTTTATATAGAAAGATCATCACCAAGAGATTTTCTACCATTATAAATGTCAATAAATTGGGGTAAACATCTCAAAAATTGATTCATTGGTATGAATGCTAAAAATTTCAAAATCTTGATGATACATATCAAGTCTAGTATCCTTAACTTTATTAGTGTCTTCATGAGTTACTTCAAAAAAATAATATTTCATGAGAAATTTTATATATGAAAATTCTACTAAATTCATTATAATATAAACAATAATGAAGAGCATTCACGACTTTTCCATCAGGTTTAAAATCTTCAATATCATCAGGAGTCCATTTTCTTTAGATTCTTTAATAGGTGTATAACCATGCATGAAAATTTTCCAAATTGGATAACCAATGATTCTAAGAAAAATTATAACACCCCAAGCTTCAACGGTACGCTTCTTTTTGAATAATACAATAGCTTGCGTTGTATGCAGCTTCGAGTTCTAACACACCACAACCAATCAAACTAGCCATTATGAATAGTATTACCCACTTTTTTAAATTTTATAATTTTTATTTTTCAAAATTAACTTTATTTTTGGATTCAGAATATCAAAATTATCTTAGGATGTATTTTTGTTATTTTTTTGAAAACTTTCAATTTTTGATGAATAGTGAAAAACATTGTGTTATTGTTTAAAACCAACTTTTTATTTAAATAATTAGTTATTTTATTTAAATTTATATTAGGTAAAAATATATACATAATATATATATGTTTAATGTAATTAATTGGAGTCATTTTATAATAATATTATATATATAAATTTTTATTGAACTTTTTACCGTCTTTTATCCACCTTCTAAGCGCATTTGAAAATTTGCATAAAATGTAATTTTACCAATTTTGTGAATTTAATTTCAAAAATACAAGAGACATATTTGACATCATTAAGTAAAATGTGGTTCAATAAGATGAAAATAATTTTTGTTGAATAGTAACTTTTGACTTATTTACCATGGTTAAAAGTAAATAGGGTAATTAAAGGTAAAAAATGATATTATACTTATAGTAACACATGTATTAATTCTATTGGATAAGTTTATTTCGACCAAAATCAACCTTAGGAATAAAATATGATCCTTTTGGTCTACTTGGATTATATTAGGACATTTATTATTATTTTATTTAAAGAAGAGTTAAAAGTGTTAAATTCAATGTTTAATAACTAAACCATTTTTAATATAGGGTTATACATAAGATAAATTCAACTATAAATATTCATTATAAATCTAAAAATATTTCCTATATAATGGTATTTTATTTATAATTTTTAGACATTAAATAATTAATTTTATTTATAATACAATGATGATGCAGTAATTACCTTATTAAATAAATATTAAAATAATTGATATTATAAATATCCAATTAAATATAAATTGAGACTTCTGATGAATTAAACTAATTTTATAGGTTAATATGATATGTTAGGGTTGATTAAATAAATTTTTTTCAAATTGATAAAGTTGTTATGACTTTCACAAAAACAAAATACCAAATAGTGTCAAAATTGACATAAATGAGTTTTTAAAACAAATACTATATTATTAATTGATATAATACTCATAAAAATATAATGATCAGTCAAAGGAATTATATAAGATTATATATATCAATAATTAAACACTTTGGGTTCTCTTGACTTTTTATATTAATTTTATTAACCATTTATTATAATAATACAAGAATACATGGTAAAAGTTAAACTATTTAACTAAGAGTTAAATCTAAAAGATAAGGTTAATATGGTGACCTAAACCTGTCTAAAACCTATTGGTTGAATTTTTTTTTACCCATACTCACCTTATCCACGAAATAAATCATTTTGGATCCATTATAAACTGAATATTATTGTATAATAAAATAATATTTCAAGATTTTCCTAAAGTGGCCCTCACCTCTCTTATAAAATGGTACTTCCCATTCTCTCAAAATCACACCTAAAAATCCATTTGGCTCGGCCAACCCCTGCAAAAATATCCTATAAACTACCCTCACTTTATCCTAGAGGCCTTCCTTGATCATAAATCCAACCTAAGAAGCCCTTTTGATCAAATCAAAAGGAAGCACCCGAAGAAAAGGTAATAATTTCATCACCTCTTTCAAAGTTATCTTCTTCTTCCACTTCCTCTTTCTTTGTTGTTTCCATACCAAAATAATAACTCCAGAAACTTATACATACTATTATGTTATTATAAATATGGTGCAACCATATTCATTATTCTATTCATCCTATGAATAACAAAGTCACCATAGGTGCGTACATACGGCTTATCGTCTCCGTGTTGTGGTGTAGTTGTTATTCAACACTTAATTATTTGTATTGGTATAATAATGAGTATAATTTATTTAAATAATAAATATAACATCTCAGTGATTCTTTATATATGATATACCATCCAATTACATACGATTTCACCATCAATATAATGATATTGTCGCTCGTGCATACGTACGGATTACCGTCTCCACGAACGCGATGAGATTCATTCCCCATCGTAACCATTTAAGAATAATTTTCATTTTATGATTAAAAATAATGTTTAAGAGATTAATATCATTATAGATATGAATCAAATAAATCCTATCCGTAACAAACATGGCTTACATAACCAAGCATATAAAGGAAAATGAATCAGTTAACACCCAAAATGATGATACTACTGAAATATTATTAACAAAGCAATATTAGAAGATCATATATAATAAAATATTTATTTATGTGGTTATTGTATAATTTAATAAAAATTATTTAACTATTATATAGGAGGTTAACATATCCTAGATCAAGGAAAAGTACAAGGTAATAGTTAATTTTACAATCTCTTCATTATCTGAGGTTTTTTATACATGAGTATCTATTGTGACCTCTTTATCATCCACATCCATGTTTCTTAAAAATGTATTTCAAAACATTTTTATTATTTCCTATACTATGATTTAAATTCATTTATACCATTGTTTTACTTTTTATAAAATGTTTATAAAGTAATCTTTTGGTCATTTTCTAAATAAGGTCCTTTACGACCTTTTCGACAAAATTAAGGAAAGAATGTTTTTTTAACTTATACGGTGGGTGCGGATATTTTCCTCCATTATAACGCCTTAAAATATTTCCTTAAAATATTATAAGAATATTTTTAAAATAAATGTTTTATTTTATAATTACGTGACTTTTAAATGATTTCAAAATAGAATGATATATTTCTCTCAAATAGTTTTGATTTCATCTATGTCAACATCATTTGATGGTTTTTACACTTGTTTGAAGTTGATTTATTATGATACAGTCTTCCATATTGTATTGAAGTTTTTGTGATATGTTTGACTATGGATGTGTTATTTTTATAACATTCATGGTTTATAGTTAAAGTATTAACATTTCATATGCTAGTTTTAATATGAATGTTTATGTTATGTTTTAAACTTTTCATATGAGGAATGCATTGGACTTAGTAAGTGACAGGTGGAGCCCAATATATCTCCTCGATGCATCGGTAGGTCTCATGGAACAAATTAGTGTCTTTGCAGAATGACTTGACAGAATCTAATTTTTAGTCTTGGCACGAGGCCTTGACTATGTGGTTATGAAGTCTGACATTATGCATTCCATCGTTATGAAATTGGTTATTGATATTACATGTGATTATTTGACTGGTAGAATATCCATGTGAATAAGTAAATGGCATTATTTGATTTATCTTTTCCATATTATGCTGAAGTTTAAGTTTAAAAGGCTTTTGTTTTAGTCTTATACATTTCCTTAAATGTTTATGCTTATTTATGAAAGTTTCCGCTATATTGTTATCCTTACTAAGCACCGGAGCTCACCCCTTTCTATGTTTTATTTTTCCTAGGATGAGAAGAAGTATATTATGACTGACCTACAGGGATAGTCTGATAGAGATGAATGTGTTAAAAGGATACACGATGTTGTTGTTTTTTATTTCATGATGTAATGTAAAACTTATGTTTGTATCTAGTACTTCCAAGGCTACTAAACTAGTCGGTCTTTCAGGATTTGATCCCTTGTGATCATGTCAATGTTATACAATAATACACCGACTCTGGGTAACTAGGGTTGGGGTGTTACAAAAATAGACCTGTGAGTTTTCCAATAACTATAATATGATCCATCAAAGAAAGGGGGTTGACCCATTTAATGTCCTTCGGGGGCATCTTAGGTGGTAGAGGTAGAGACCATTTTTATCTCATTAAGGTCAATCACAACCATTTAGATAAAAATTTAAGGCATGATTAATTCACAAATTCACATAAATAAAGAATAAGTAATAGATCCCCTACCTTGACTATAAGATCAACATTCTCTAAGCAATAATGGACAATCAAGAAACAAAAAAAGTTAAAGGAAATTCTACCAAAACAAAAGGAAATGCCACTATAACCTAAGAATGACAACCACCATCAACACTAGCTTGAAACCTCAACCCAAAACAGAGGAATCCTACCAAAATAGATTTTTAGAAAGAATAAGGAGAGGGGGGATGAGGATGAAGGGAGAATAGGAAAGATACCTTGATCAAAGACTTTGATCCATTGATCTAAGGTGTTTAAACACTTCAATGAATGAATGGTGGGTGATGAGAGGCATAAGGGTTGGCTGGGGTTCAAGAGAGGGAGTGAAAATCTGAATCATGGGATCTCTAGCCTTCCAATTATAGAGGAAACCCAAAATCCTTCACCACGACGTGGTGAACTCCCAAAATGCATGTGGTTCCTTCAGTCAAAGCATGATTTAGTTTTCAATTCGTCTTGAATCCCACAAATTGTGTGCCTTTAAAACCCACATAAAATCATTTTTACTACCACCATAGCCTCCATCATGGCGTGGTGTAGAAACCTAAGTCATTTTACCCTCACCATGTGATAGCCCGAACCCACACTCCCGATTCTAGTGCTAAGAAACATTGTATATTTTTTAATAAAAAAATTAAACATCACTTGAAAAATATATAGTCTGAGGATCGTTTAGATCTAGAGTTTTATAGGACTAGAAAATCTTAATACATATCAGGATTTATACAAAATTCAACTAACTTTTATCCAGCTTCACTCGATCTTGACTCTTAATTTGTGGTTATTCACCATTGATCCTCTACTCATCATTATACCTGTGAAAATCATTTTAAAACGTGGGGTGAGCACAAAATTGATCGGTAATAAGTTTTAAAAAAATGAAAAAATCCTTTCTCTTTTAAAATTATATAAAAATTATTTAAAAAACAATTAATTTTATATCAAATATAAAACATTTGATATTACAAATAATTTTTTCCCTAAATAAAAAATTTAGGGTTTTCAAAATCCATAAGAGATGATTTTCTAAAATTTCATTAAAAAGATTTATTATTTTGAAAGCCCAATTTATTTCAAAAGATAATATGAAGGTTTCATGCGAGGAAGAAGACGATGTAGTAGGTTTAAATCTAAGAGCACATGTTTACCTTTATATGGATTTAATTTTACCTTTATACAAGATAGAGGTTACCCTTATATGGAACTTTACAACACAATTTAACCCTTAACCCAACACAACTTACCCTTACATGTGGTTGTTTTACCCTTACGTGAGCTCTTCCTCTTAGCCTTTACCCTTAAGTGAGTTTTTGTGTACCCTTATGTAAGCCTTTTGAAGTTCCTTTTTCCCTTACATAAGTCCCTCATTACCCTTACATGGGAATTGGTTCTCTAGTTTTACCCTTACGTGGGTGTCCCATGACCCATACGTAAGTAGTTTTTACCCTTAAGAGAGTAGTGTGATACCCTTACACGACGTTTAAATCTGAGACATGACCTTTAAGAAAGATTTGAAACTAGAAATTACCTTTACATGGGGCCCAAAATCACCATTACTTGAACTGAGAGATGTAGGCTGACCCTTACGTAGCAATATAGTGACATTTAAGCATGAAAGAGTCTTGGTATCTTCCCTTACATGAGTTATGAAATCCATCAATGACTCTTATGCAACTCAAGTGTACCCTTACACAAGTACAGAGTGACCTTTGTTGGATCGTAATATAGATGTGTATGTATATTATATGGAACAATACAAGAGGGGTGAATTGTAGGTTTAAAAAATTGTATTTAAACACTTAAGAAAGAACTTAGTTTAAGAGGTCTTAAACTAATACAATTCACAACCAATACAATTGATCATATAGGTCTTGGATCCAATGGATATGATATGTTGTAATACCACAAGTAATCAAAAAAATGTATTTGAATTGAATACAATGATCATAGTAATACAAGTGTAAATGATTCTACCATACAGCGTATAGAATTTATTAATACAATATATAATGAATGAATCGTAATTGAAACAATTACAATAGAAATGAATATGAATAGAAATAGAAAACAATACAATTCTCTTTCTATTACAAATAGTAGTGGAAAGTAAAGGTATTGCAATTCTTTTATCCCAAAGAGTAGGGTCTCATTTCACCTAGGATAAAAGGTCTATCTTACCACCACCTTGCTAAGCCCTCGATACGATGATCACCACGACTGTCTTCCTATCCCCGGAAACCCTCGATTAAGAAGGTAATCGGAACCTCTGTCTTTCAAACAATTGAAATCCCCCAATACGATGATCGGAAGCACATCTTTCTATCCTCGGAATCCCTCGATCATTATCACAATGATCAGATGCACAAAGCAGAAACAAATAACTTATAGAAATACAATAACTTAGAACAATTCATTCACTTCTTGTATCTTCAAGGCTTTCACACGAAGAAATATAGAAGTCACAACATATCTCTCTACAACTTGATGAAAGCAAAAGTTGTGTATTCTGGTTCGAATGACCTCCTATTTATATGACTCAGATTTCAATGGCCATATTTCCTCCAACGGTCATATTTCTCCAAAAAAACTCAGAGGGACTTGGACACCTGGAATTACAACGGTCAAAACAAATAGAATACATGACATTATTTTGATTGGTAAATAACCAACTCAACAACATCATTTTAGGTTAGAAAATAGTAAGTTCAAAGGTATGAATCAATGAGTATAAGAAACATGTAATCATTATTGAATTAAGATAAGAGTACAATTCAATACATGAGTATAATTAATAATATGGTCATGAAGCTTGTCATGATTATAATGCATATAGTGGTTACAATACAAAACATGGTTATGATGCTTAAAATGGATCAGATGCATATCGATTATGATTTATATTGTGGTTATAATGTGTGATATATAATCTGGTTGTGATGCATGATTACAATTCGATACTTAACCTGGTTACGATTCTTGATTACGATACAATTCATAACCTAGTTATGATACAAATGGTTACGATGCATGTGGTTACGATGCATAACTTGGTTACGATACAGGTGATAACGATGCATGTGGTTACGATGCATAACCTGGCTATGATATAGGTGATTAGGATGTATGTGGTTACGATGCATAACCTGGTTATGATACAGATGATTATGATGCATGTGGTTATGATGCATAACCTAGTTACGATACATGTGGTTATAATTATAAAACAACATACATGATAAACAATATATGTGATTACAATATGTGTGATCTATGATTTCCAAAACAAATGATTAATGGGAAAGTCAAAACATGTTTTGACTCAATAATATCCCCCTTTTTGAAAAGAACAAAACAAAACAAATAAAGACTTATCTCCCCCTGAGTTTAATAAATCTTCTGAAATAATAGTGAATACAACTGATTCCACCCTTGGTTTAAACAAATCACAAGGGATCGTATTCTATTTACTTTTACTTGAGAGTTCTCCTCCTTAATAATATATTCATGAAGATCTTATTTTCAAAATTATTATCCCCCTTTGTGATTTTTAAAAAGAATAAGGGAAAGTATTCATTTCCTTCAAAAGGTTATAGAAACAAAGTACTAAACAATAATCATTACTTGAAACAAAATTTCATTACTACAAGAGTTCAAACATCATTCTTTTCCCTTTTGTTTTTTTAAAAGATTAAACATCGTAAGCTTCATATTTTTGAAATCCTTTATTTACTCTATGATTTTTTCAATAGCTTCTTGTTGAGCCTTAATCTTCTCATCTTGTTCAGCAATAACCCTTTCTTGCTTCCGGAGCCTATCTTCATGAAGCTAATTAATTTCTTCTTAAGCTTTAAGTCTTGCTTCCTGGTTATTGAAATCATCCAACCTAATTTTGTATTCCTTTTTTAGGATAAAAAATCTATTTGATAGTGAAACAACCTCATTACTCTCATTCTATAATTTTTCCTTTAGACCAACAAGCTCTTTAGAGACTATTCCTTGAGAGGTACCAGGTCTTTTAAGGACTTCAAGCTTTTCATTCAACTCAACAGCCATCTTTTGATACATAGAGTTGAGAACATTTACCTGATGTACCAATTCATCATACTTCTCCAGATGATTCTTGAGACTAGCATTAATGTTGTATGACCACTTTACAACCTTATTTCAAGCCTTACTGTGATCAGCAGCACGTTCCTTAAAAATCTTGAAATCAGATTCAAGACTTAGAAACCTGCCCATCAGAACCTTGATAGAGTATGTTTTATCATTATGATCATCTAGAATGATTTCTAATCTGGATCCAATCTTTGTAATTAATGGTATAATATTCTCCAATCTATTCAAAGTGTGTTCTATGTACTGAATTCCTTTCACAGTGATTTTTCTTTTAGAATCTATGTCTTCAGTGTATTGTGGGAGATCACTGAAATGAGTCTTAGTGCTGATCACTTGAGCTGGATGATTCTAATTCTTATCATATTCTTACTCTTCTTTATCTGAAATCTGAATAACTTTCTTGGAGGTAACCTTTTGAGAAGCTTTCTTAGAAGGCTGAGGATCTGAAGATGGAAAATTAAATGATAGAACTTCTGAGGATTTTGTGGTATGACTTCTCTTGTTTGTATCTTCTTTCTCTTACACTTCAATTTATTCTTGTCCCTATTCTTCTTCCCCTTCATCTTCCTGGTCTTGTTCTTGTTTCCCTTCTTCTTCTTCTTCCTCTTCTTCTTCTTCATATTCTTGAGCAAGAGATTTTGTAGTCAATTGTTCAGAAGATTGTTTTTCCTTGCCTTTTACTGTTGGATCTGATTGAGTCTAAACTGGTGGCTCCCTTATTACAATTCTAGTTTTTTCTTGATCAGTTATTTTGAGTAGTGTATCAACATAAATGGTTTGAGCCTTTCTCTTCTTCATCCTTTTCTTCTTCTATTCTTATTTCAAATTCTCTAATGATATTATTTTTAAATCCAATGCTTCAGCTAGATCAAAACCAAAATGAGTATCCCCTTCTTTCCTATCTTGCTTTTTCTTTCTCCACTCGGCATCAACCTCATCGGATACAGCCTTTTGTTTCTTTGATGGCTTGGGAGTTGTATTCTTAACTACCTTTCTTTTATTCGAAGATGTCTTGGATGGATTAGAAGGTTTCTCACTACCTTCAACTACTTCCTTTTCTTTCTTAGCATTCGGATCTTCCTCAAACTTTTTTGATTCAGGATTGAATCGTAACTTGAGCCTCCTTATCGTATCCTTACTGATTAAGGGATCTTTAAAGGAATTCGGATCTGACTTAATTGCAACATTACACAAACTCAAAAATTATTTCAGAAACTTACTGATAATGGTGGAAAACATGATCAGTTGTGATTTTATAGCACCGTTTTTGAGCTTCTTAATTTTCAAGAAGATAAACCCCATAAGGTTTAACTTTCTCATGTTTACCAAATAATCAAGGACATACAAATATGAAACTTTCAAATTTTCCTTATCACCCTTTATCGGTACCAAAAACCCTTGCATCTAGAAAGCTATAAGTCTATTATCTCTTGATAAATGACTCACTTTTCTCTTGTCCTCGTGAATCTCAAAAAGTGATTCTTTAGATTTAGACTTATCAAAAGTTCCATCAGATTCTGGTAATTTATGAGAAGGTCATAGTGTGTCACCCTCAAATGGAACACCTAGAAATGTAGCTGCTTGTTTTATGGATGTTGTATACTTCTTTTCATACATCATAAAATAAATCTTAAGAGCCTTGTCTATCTCTACTTATTCATAAAATTATAACACCTTATCATGATACACAAAATCCTGATCTAAATTCGGTCTTTCTACATAAATGGATTCCCACTCTTGAAAACTAATAATCCTTTTTAAAGAAGAATCAAAAGTCTCGTAAAAATCTCGGGAGACTAATATTTCACCTCGAAAGGTCATGGAAGAGAATTCTTTTGGAGACATTTCTTTTAGAGAAGAAGTAGTAGAATCAGTCATGAAATACTAACTCAAACACTGAAGATCTTCCTAATTACGAAAGCTGAGTAGATCTCTAATTAAGAAAGCTGAGTTAAGAACTGATTATGAACCATGCTAACTATTTATAGAGTAACTTGTCTTGAGAGAAAAATAGATGAGTTCTATGTAGGATAGGTTCTTTTAAAAATAAATTAATGGTTAGGATTAGATCTAAAAGATCTAATGGTTGAGAATGATTTTGAACACTTGAGGTTTTCTTTAAAAGAAAATTGTATTCAGACTGAAACTGATTAGGAGTTAAAAGAAATAATTGAGAAACAACCATTGAAACAATAAAAATAAAGCTTTAGAAAATGTACATATCGGAGTAATAGGATAGATGTATTGGTTTCAGTATATTTTTCTTATGAAAACAATACAGACAATAAAAATGTAAAGCTGATAAAATCAAATAGGTTGGTACTGATAATTTAGTCCGATAGAATAATCCAAAACCGATAGTCCAGTACTGATAAAGTAATTCAATACTAACAGTTTAATACTGATAAAGTAATCTAATACCAATAGTTCAATGCCAATAAAGTAATCCAATACTGATAGTTTAGTACTGATAAAGTATTTTAATACTGATAATAGTGAAACTGATATACTGTAAAACTAATAAGTGAAACCGATTATAATTAAACCGATATTCATGTAGAACCAATAAGTGAAAAACCAATAAAGAAAATCTGATAAAGAAAAACTGATACATGCAAAAGAAATAAAACTGAAAGGATTAAAACCAATAAACATAAAACTGAAAAAAAAAACATATAGGGTAAAATCGATAAACATAAAATTGAAAAACATATAGGTTAAAACCGATAAACATAAAATTGAAAGGTAAAACCGATAAAGTTATTTATACTCCCCCTTTAAAAAGGAGTAACTTAATGTAAGGATATGGATTAAACAAGAAATAGATGTGAATGATTACTTTATAGTGATCATTCCTAGTTTTTGTTTAATGTATTCAAATATATTGAAAGATAATGGTTTTGTGAAAATATCATCAAGTTTTTCTTGCATTCCGATGAATTGTAAAACACCTTTTTGTGTGTGATTCCTAAGAAAGTGATGGTTAATATCTATGTGTTTTGCATGTGAGTGATGTTTGGGGTTTTTACTAAGAGAAATGGCACTAGTATTTTCACATAGTATTTGAGTTTTGGAAAGACTCGTGTCATATTTAGTGAGTGTGTGTTGCATTCAGAACACCTGAGCACAACAACTTTCAGCTGCTACATATTCAGCTTCAGTAATGGAAAATGCTACTGAGTGTTGCTTCTTGCATGACCAAGAAACCAAATAATATCCTAATAAATGACATTTTCCATATGTACTTTTTCTATCCATTCTACAACCACCAAATTCAGCATCTAAAAAACTTTTCAAAACAAAAATCATTTCCAGAATAATAGAATAGTCCTAAATCCATAGTTCCCTTTAAGTAGCGAAAAAATATTTTCACTACTTTTAAATGAGATTATTGTGGATTATATTGGTATTTTTCACATAAGCACACCGAAAACATTAAGTCTGGAAAACTAGATTTCAAGTATAACAAACTTCCTATCATACCTCTATTTTTTTTAATCCCCTGGTTTCCCAGATTCATCAAGATCAAGTGTATTTGAGGTACCGATTGGAGTGCTAATACTTTTAGTGTTGTCATATCCATACTTTTTGAGTAAGACTTTGATATACTTATGACAAGATATATAATTTCCTTCTAGTTTTTGAGATATTTGAAAACCTAAAAAAGAATTTTAACTCACCCATCATACTCATTTCAAACTCATATTTCATTAGATTTTCAAAAGAATCAGTTAAGGATTGCTGATTTTATCAGAATATAATGTCATCAACATAGATCTGAACAATCAAAACATTTTATTTTTTATTTTTAGGAAAAGAGTTGGATCAGAAGTACCTTTTGCATAATTGTTTTTAAAAAAAATCTTGTAAGTCTATCATACCATGCTCTAGGGGCTTGTTTAAGTCTATACAAAGCTTTGGTAAGTTTAAAAACATGACCAAGATGTTTTGAATCTATAAAACTAGGAGGTTGTTCTACAAAATATTCTTCTTGTGCGAAACCATTAATAAAATCACATTTTACATCCACTTGAAAAGGTTTTAAATTGAAGTATTCTACAAAGGCTAATAGAATTATAATAGATTAAAGTCTAGATAATGGAGCATAGGTTTCTTCATAGTTTATTCCCTCTTGTTGATTATATCCCTTAGAAAAAATTCTACCTTTATTTCTTATAATGACTCCATTTTCATCAAATTTGTTTATGAAAACCCATTTTAAACCAATTACGGTTGTTTCTTTAGGTCTTTCAAACACGTTCTAGACTTGATTCCTTTCAAATTTATTTAGTTCATCTTTCATTGTTTTAATCCAATCTTTATCACCTAAGGTCTCATTAGAAGTTTTAGGTTATAATTGAGATAGAAAATCAAGATGTTCTATTTAATTTATCAGGGAATTTCTGGTCCTTACAGGTTGATTTACATCACCAATGAGATTATCACTAGGATGATTCCTAAGAAATAATTGATTTGGGTTTTTTAAAATATGTTCATCAGCATAAGATAGAAAGCATTCTAGGGTAAATGTTTCAGAATCATTTTCTTGTAAAATGTCCATGTAATACTTACGCCTACGGGCCTTGTAAGGGTTCCACCTCACCCCCTGAAAGGTAGATTATCAAAAATCAATAAAAAATGAAGACCCTCAGGCTATTAGAGGAGGAGTTTTTGAAAACACATCAGTTTATATAGGTAAGGATTGTTTAAAAACAAAGGGGTCAGTTTCATCAAATTTGACATGCATTGTTTCCTCAACAATACAAGAGTTTTTATTAAAAACTCTATAACCCTTAGAAGTTGTGGAATAACCTTGAAATATCCATTTATTGGATTTGAGTGAAAATTCATGTAAATTATCTTTAGTATTCAATATGAATACTTTTCATCCAAATACTCTGAATTAAGAGACTTTGGGTTTTTGACCAGTCCACAATTCATAAGGTGTTTTATTAAGAAAAGGTTTATTTAGAACACAATTTATAGTATAACATGTAGTAATAACAACTTCATCCTAGAAATTCTTAGCAATTGAGTATTCACTCAACATGGTTATTATTATTTCTTGAAGAATACGATTTCTTCTTTCAACAACACCATTTTTCTAAGAGGTTCTCAGAGATGAAAAGTTGTGAGTAATAACTTTCTCACTACAAAAAGTTTCAAAATCTGAATTTTGAAATTCTTCACCATGATCACTATGAATAGTTATTAGTGGTAGGTTTTTCTCATTTTTAACTTGGGCTCTAAAAGTTTTGAAATAGAAAAAGGCTTCATATTTCTTTTCTAGAAAATAGACCCATGTAAATCTTGTGTAGTCATCAACTAAAACAAATACATAGTACTTTCCTCCAATGCTTCTAGTTTGTGTAGGAGTGAAATGATCCATGTGCACTAACTGTAATGCATTAAAAGTTAAAACTTTATTAATTGATTTAAATCTAGTTTTATGTTTCTTTTCATATTGAAAAGGGTCACAAACTTTTGAAGAATCATACCTAAGATCTGATAGATCCTTAAAAAGCCTTTTATTTAAGAGTTTACAAAGGTTCCTAAGGTTTCAATGTCCTAACCTTCTATGCCATAACCAAGATTGGTCTTCCATTATACTTAAGAAAGGTAGTTCTTGGCTTCTAAGTTCTTCTAAGTTGATTGTATATACATTCTCATGCCTATGGGCATAAAGAATGAATTCATCCTTGGAATTGTGAACAAAATATTTATCATTTTTAAAATTCACAAGGTAACCTTCATCACATAATTGACTTATGATTATAACGTTGTTCTTAAGACCTTTAATAAACAAAACATTTGAAATTAAAACTTTTCCTAAAAGAACAATATTACTTATACCAATGATATTTCCCTGAGAATTATCTATTAAGGTCACTCTTCCACCTTTAATTTCAATAATCTTTTCAAATAAATATTTGTTACTCGTCATGTGTCGAGAACAACCACTATCCATGTACTAAATGTTCTTTTTTTGGTACACTTCTTGTTTTACTGAAAAAGAAACAATTAGTTTTTCAGAATCCAAACTTGATTGGATCCATAAATGTTAGATAAAATAATTTTAGGAATCCACATTTTTTTCAAAATGATCTTTATGAAATACTAATGATTGAGTTTTATTAATAGAATAATTTATTTCCCAATGTCCACCACATTGACATTTAGTGCAGAATGGAGCATTTTGGGGAATAAAATATTCATGACTAAAAATCATTTTTGAGTGAGTGTAACCAATTCCAGAAATATTCCTTAGATGACGAATTTGAGAATACATTTTTTCAAATTATTTCCTTCTAGTAGTAAAGTTTGATAAAATTTTCTTAAGAAAAAAGATTTTATATTTTATTCTAATGACTAAATTATCATTCTCACAACAAATTGTTTTGGAATTGTTTTTAGTTTCAAAACCATTTTTCTTTAAAACAAGTTGTTCAAAGTCCCTAGAAAGTTTATCCTTCTCATAACTTACTTCCATAAGGGTTTTTGAAAAATCAAGAGTTTTCTCATCAAGATATTTTAAAAGACTTGATACTTATTTTGTAATAATATTTATCCTAGAATTTTTCTTATCAAGCTTCTTCTTGAGTTTGGAATTTTCATTCTCAAATAATTTGGAAAATATGGATACTTCTTAAAAACAAGGTAAATTTTCCTCTACTGAGGAAGAATATTCATCCAAAGAGTAAGAATATTTCTCATCAGGTTAACTTGCATTTAAAGATTCATTTATAAGATATTCAACATTGTGTACCTTTTCCATGAAACAATGATTTTCAATAGGTATTCTAGCTATGAGTCCTATATTTTTCTGACCAGAAGATTCATATTCTAAGGATCCATCTGATGAATCTCCACCACTCACACTCAAAGTATCATTTTCTTTCAAGAATTTCTTAGTATTTGACTTGAAATAATTTTTCTTGTTTCTTTTAGAATGTTTATCCATCCTGTCTTTTCTTTTTAGTAAAGGGAAATCTGGTCTAATATGACCTACTCTTTTACATTCATAACATGTTACTTCTAAGTCTTTCTTGTCCTTCCTATCTTTCTTTTTGAATCTGTATTGAAATTACTTCTTTCCAAAAATCTTGTTCGTCCTTCGTGCAATATTGGCTAACTCATTCTATGAGTGATCACTTTCACTTGATTCTGATATAGCAACAGCTTTCTTAGCTTTGGATCTTATTACTCTTTTTGGTATATTGGCTTTAGATATAGTGGTAAAAGCTACACTCCCATTACCATTCTTATTATTATTGAAATCAGCATCTCTTTTCATTCTTGTCTCATGCTGAAGAAGAGTTCCAAATAATTCATCAAGAGTGATTTGAGTAACTTTCCTGTTCTCATCAATAGCAGTCCTTTTTTATTCCCACTCATTTGGAATTATATCAATTATCTTATCCACAAGTGCTTCATCATCAAGACCCTTCTCTCCCATAGATTGAATACTGTTGACAATTGTCATAAATCTTTGTTGCACCTTGCATACTAGTTCTCCATAAGGGAAAAAACCCCATGATATTCTTCTTGGATCATGGATCTTCTTATTTCTATAACTTTAGATGTACCAAAATGTGTAACCTACAATTTATTCTAGATACAATTGGCTGCTTCACATGATGATATCTAACAATATATATTCCTGGTCATGGAACACAATAAAGTATTGTGTACCTTGTAGTTTAATTGATATTATTGTTTCTCTTGGTTGGTGAAGGTTCTGATTTCCTTGTCTGGGATTTTGTAATCTCCAGTAAGCATGACAGAGTTTTCCACTATAGTATTAATAACAAAGGTCTTCATTCGATCTCTCTAGTACTCATAATAATTCACATAAAAAATAAGTGGTATAGTTGGGTTTATATTATCAATTGATTCAATATTCATTCCTTCCATATTATAAAACAATACTTTTCCACTCCACATGTTAGTGTAGTAAGTAGTTATAAACAAAAGTTTTGTAATATAAATGCAATTTAATTTCAGAAAGAAATAAATCAAGAAATAAAAAATAGTGTAAACCTTCTCTGATACCAATTATTGGATAGTAATATAGATGTATATGTATATTAGATGGCACAATACAAGAGGGGGTGAATTTTAGGTTTAAAAAAAATTGTATTTAAACACTTAATAAAGAACTTAGTTTAAGAGGTCTTAAACTAATACAATTCACAACCAATACAATTGATCATACAGGTCTTGGATCTGATGGATATGATATGTTGTAATACCACAAGTAATGAAAAAAATGTATTTGAATTGAATACAATGATCAGAGTAATACAAGTGTAAATGATTCTACCATACAACGTATAGAATCTATTAATAAAATATGTAATGAATGAATCGCAATTGAAACAATTTCAATAGAAATGAATATGAATATAAAGAGAAAACAATACAATTATCTTTCTATTACAAATAGCAGTGGAAAGTAAAGGTATTACAATTCTTTTATCCCAAAGAGTAGGGTGTCCTTTCACCTAGGATAAAAGGT
This sequence comes from Viscum album, assembly GCA_963277665.1. NCBI lineage: Eukaryota > Viridiplantae > Streptophyta > Magnoliopsida > Santalales > Viscaceae > Viscum > Viscum album. Next base: position 1,475,613,092 of record OY728137.1, read on the forward strand.
ATGTCTTACCACCACCTTGGTAATCCCTTTATATGATGATCATCACGACTATCTTCCTATCCCTGGAATCCCTCGATTAAGAAGGTAATCGACACCTCTATCTTTCAAACAATTGAAATCCCTCGATATGATGATCAGTAGCACGTCTTCCTATCCTCAGAGGCCCTCGATCATTATCACAATGATCAGATGCACAAAGCAGAATCAAAGAACTTATAGAAATACAATAACTTAGAACAAGTTTTTCACTTCTTGTATCTTCAAGGCTTTTGCACGAAGTAAGAGATAGGTCGAAGCATCTCTCTCTAGAACTTAATGAAAGAAAAATTTGTGTATTCTGGTTCAAATGACCTCCTATTTATATGTCTCAGGTTCCAACGGTTATATTTCCTTCAACGGTCATATTTATCTGAAAAACTCAGAGGGACTTGGACACCTGGAATTACAACAGTCAAAACAAACAGAACACATGACATCATTTTGATTGGTAAATAACCAACTCAATGAAATCATTTTAGGTTAGAAAATATTAAGTGAAAAGGTGTGAAACAATGAGTTTGAGAAACATGTAATCGTTATTGATGTAAGATAAGAGTACAATGTAATACATGAGTATGATTAATAATATGGTCATAAATCTTATCATGATTATAATGCATATAGTGGTTACGATACAAAACATGGTTACGATGCTTAACATGGATAAGATGTATATCATTTATGATTTATATTGTGGTTATAATGTGTGATATATAATCTGGTTACGATGCATGATTGCGATTTGATACTTAACCTGGTTACGATTCTTGATTAAGATACAATTCATAATCTGGTTATGATATAAATGTTTACGATGCATGTGGTTACAATGCATAACTTGGTTATGATACAGGTGATTATGATGAATGTGGTTACGATGCATAACCTGGTTACGATACAGGTCATTATGATGTATGTGGTTACGATGCATAACCTGGTTATGATACAGGTGATTACGATGCATGTGGTTATGATGCATAACCTGGTTACAATACATGTGGTTACAATTGTAAAACAGTATACATGATAAACAATATATGTGATTATGATATGTGTGATTTGTGATTTCTAAAAAAATGATTGATGGTAAAGTTAAAACACATTTTGACTCAAAAACCTTTACACGATTTCCAATTATTTGTATTACCTTTACGTAGGATTCATTTTTATAAGAAAATAAGATTTTAACAATTAAATTTTATAAATTTAATCTTACACACTATAATTCAGATACTATATTATAATTTTTATATTCCATTGATTTATTATTTACCACTCACTTGTATTTTAAAATTAATATATATTTTTTACTCATTATTAATATATTTTCTATATTCAACATTACATTAAAATTTATATTTGTTAATTCAATATCATTAAATAAGTTCCAAGTCATTAATTAACATATTACCCATATGTTAGTAATCATCCTTCTGATTTCAAAACAAAAAAAATTATGATCATGTATAAATTTTGAAATGTCGACATATTAAATGTTAATTTATGTTTAATAAAAATCTATACATATTATTTCTTGAATAATAACATCACATTCAAAAAAAATAGCCTTGAAAACATAAGATTTTTCATTTTAATCAAAACTGTAAAATTTACACCAAAATAAAAGTACTTTTATGTGATTAATAATCACCTACACTTGAAAATAAATTTTATTAAAAATGAATTATAATTTATAAAATAACTTCAAAAGATCTTATTATTTACCTGTATAAATAATGATGTAGAATTACTATAATAAATCGCATCTTTTATAAATTTCAGGGGATATCTAGATATATTTTCATTAGGTTCTCTTAAAATATATTTTAGTATGTTTTAATTATAGAAATCTTGTTTAATTAAAACATTTATTTAAAGGACATAAATATATTAAATTTTTGGTATGTTACACACTATTCTCACCACCACGGTGTGGCGAGCTCCATGTTGCCCGTTTTCGACAATGAGACTTACCGAGCGCCACGCCCAGCCAGCCTTCCTCAAAACGGCTTCCCAAGTCTTTTTTTCATCCTCGTTTCACATAGTAGAAACCCTAAGGTAAAATGACTTTTAAAATGACCACACAATTCATTACACTTGGTCTTGCCCAAATTTACCCAAGATTTTAGGGTTAAGCGGTCGCTTGTAGAGTAGCTTGGGTTGTCGATTCCTAAGAGACCTAAGAAGAAACCTATAGACACACACATTCTATGGACTAATTTTTGGATATGAAGTTGCCAACTTTAGGTTGATTTTATATGGTTTTAAAGTATCACTAACAGATTTAAGTTAATTCAAATTAAGATAATGAGTTTATCCTAGGTTATTTCTTAGGGTGGATTGGATGAATTCCTTTTTTAATGATTTCAATTTCATTAAATCGAGAAGGATTCATTCAATGAATTCAAAATAACCTCATCACATACTGGTTAAACACATTCAAAAACACATGATAATCACCTATACACTTGTAGGATAATTTTCATGAGCACTCTAAGGTAAAGGATCTTATTATCACATAAAAGTGGGGTGATTAAATTCAATATGGAAGAGGAAGAGAGAAAATCATTGAATAAAAGAAACTCAAATAAAAGAAATTAATTAACATTTAGAGAGCAATAAATAACATTAAATCCATACCCTTGCTACTTACTTGGATCAACCCATAAAATATTTATCCCTCCATTGATGACATGTCCTCAATGGAAGTGGGAAGTAGACTTATGAGGTTGGAATTGAAGAAGTAAAAACAACAAAATAACGATCACTCCACCATTGTGTGATAAATTTCACAAGGTATGGTGTGAATAAATTCACACCTTTAGAAAATGGTATCAAAGTGATATGTATAATAATATAATAAGAGTAAATGAAGAACTTTTATTAAGAAACTAAGGTGAATTGAACAACTTACATGAGAAAGAAATGTGATTACAAACACAAAGCGGCAGCATAACACTACAATGAAACCAAGCACCCAAGATGATTAAATCCTTAAACACCACTACCTTAAATAGGAATTTTTGGAGCCTTGGGTCGATCCTACAATATTACAAATCATCTCACTTGATTATGGTAGTCCTAGGGTGGTGGAAAGTAAGGGAGAGTGGACTTCTTTATCCTTGACTCGAAGTGGCAGGCAGCTTGCATCCACCGAACAGAAGCGCCTAAATAAGCTTATATGTGGCCGAATTAGAGTGGTACATAGCATAATAAAATTAATATCAGTATGTCACCCAATCTTCTGTAAAGTTTCAGCCAAAAATAATTTATGGTTTACGAGATATGTGTAAAATGGTGGCTATTTTTCTGAGCCGCAGAATCTGTCTTAGAATTTTATCTCCAACTTAGGCCGCCTGGAACTCCATTCAAAAATAATAATTAGCTTTGTACACTGCTGACTGAAATTATCCCCATGATTTACTCTATATTAAGTTCAATTTTAATAATTATTGGGCTTGGATATTGGCCGCTTCAGTAGTTTTATTGTGATGATGTCCATTTCACTTCACCCAGAATGTTGTTTGTTCAAGGATAACTTTGGTGGTCTTCCAATATGAATCCTCAAGTACTAAAAAAGTATGAATTGTTACCAATGTAATGAGAAACCTGAAAATTAAATATGAAAATAAAATAAAGGTCATTGGGTACTTTAAATGATGTTAAAAAATGTACCATGTAATTGTGCATTTTAAGAAGGAATTACAATTATAATATGAAATAATGTTCAAAGTGTAAAATGCACTAAAATGGTGTTTATGAATATTATATATATTAGCAATGAATATTAGCCTCATTAAGTGGCTAATCACACCCCCCAACTTGATTTTTTCTAGTCCCGAGCAAAATATATCTCAAAAATGTGAAATTCAAATTCCCTTTTCCAAAAAAAAATTAATAAACAATGATCACCAAAAACCCTTATATCAAAAAACTATGAAACCCATCAAAATATTTTAATACAAGATAGTTTCATAATCAGATCCCAATCCCAAGCCCATTCCTTTTTTCAAATTCAGCGCCATATTTCATCCAATATCAATAAAGTATGACGATGTGTTGTGTGTCACAAAAGACATAGGGGTTCATTTTTATTTAAGGGGGAAATAATGGAAGCGCTAGGTGGAATAAAATTTCAATATTAAGATGAGTATTCAATTTTTTATATATTTTTTTTATTGTTTTTTTTTCAATTTTTCCATGGTAATTGAAATTTCACTTAATAGAGTCAACCCATGTAGCGAGGCTTTTTCGATGACTCCCAGGCTCAAAGACCTTAGGGAACCAAGTAAAACCCACATAATCAGGCATTATCTCAAGTTAACTCAGTCAAAAAAAATTCAAATTACCATAATCAGAGATAAAATTACTAACTATGGGCCAGAAAACTATGGAGTGACAATCCCCAAGTGTCGAAATCCATGCATTAGGTTATTTCATTGCTCTACGCGCAAATTTATTGTTTTTATTTTATTTTATTTTATTTTATTTAATACTCATATTAAAACTAAAATGATCACCAAAAGTATGATATTTATTTAGGGGACCCCATGAACTCAAACTAATACCCCACTATCCAAAGGACGTGTGTTGTGATCTCTTTTTTCTTATTTGGGTGAAAATATAAACAATGAAATTTCACATTAGACAGCCACACTTTCCAAAATCTATGCTCATGAAATTATACATGGATTAAAATCAGAATAAGGGCATGATAAATTATTTGATATTCAGTTTCAAAGTGTGCAATGTGTATTATCATGTTCAAAGTTAAAGGAATTTTTCCTTCCATTTACACACATTTTTTTCAAATCATATTTTTTACGCAAAAGTAATCTTTTTTTACACAAAATCAAATTTTTTATTTCATCTCCCCCCAACTTAAAATAACACTATCCTCAATGTTTGAATAAAATAGAATTTATAAGGTGGTAGAGGTAGAGAAAGGTAGTTCAAAAAGGAAATTGAAATATGAGGATCATGGAATGAAGTCACCTGGTGGTTGAAGTTAAAGTTCTTGTTACTACAATTTAGTCCTTTGATATCCATGTCACTTACAAAGTTCCCTAGTGGAAAAATGAAAAAACAAACAAACAAACAAAACAAAATAATATATATTGATATATATATTTATTCATATAATAAAAAAGGTAAAATATAAGTATATATACAAAAAATATAGAATAAGGAATCACTATAAGCCGTAGGTCGGTGGTAAGTGCGCACCCTTGTCTCCCTTCAGTCCTAGGTTCAAGTCCCCCTGGCTTCACTGGTTGTGACAGGGTTTTCCCCATGACCTACGATGTGGCCTTTTAATTTTATTATTATTATTATTATTATTATTATTATTTTAACCTATAAACACATAAAAATAAAATTAACTGATGATACATTGTCTTCTTTTTAAATTTCCAGGTAAGGTATTACTCAAGGATCACACCATGTGACACGGATAAATATGGTGCTCCCCTTTCATACCCATATATACTCATAATAGAATAATAGGTCAACAATCTATTTTTTATATTATTTTTAAATATCAAAATGATTCATTAATCCTATTTAAAAAAAATGATTCATAAAGATGAAAACCACGGGTTGCCTCCCATGTAGCTCTTTGGTTTAATGTTGTTGGCTCGACTTAGACCCTTAATTATTTAAGTATTTTCTTCATATAAGGTTGTTTCACACAATTTTTCATCAAATTCATTTTTTTGGAATAGCTCAATGAATGGTTTTACTCTATGACCATTAACTTTAAAGGTTTGACCATTGGTGGGATCTTGAATTTCTACATCCCCATGGGGGTACACCTTATGCACTATGTATGGACCTGACCATGTAGACCTCAACTTTCCCATGTGTAAATGAAGTTTAGAACTATACAAAAGAATAGGTTTACCCAGTACAATGTGTTTGGTTTTAAGGTTTTGATATTGGTAGGCTTGACTTTATCTTTATTGATCCTTGAATTTTCATAAGCCTCCATCCTAGGTTCCTCAAGTTCATTGAGATATAATTTCCTTTTTTTCGACCAATGAGAGGTCAAAATTCATTTTCTTAATTTCCGAAAAGGCCTTATGTTCAATCTCCACTGGAAAATGGAATGTTTTACCATAAACCATCCTATATGGGGACATTCCTAAAATGGTTTTATATACAGTTAGATAGGCCCAAAGAGCATCTAAGAGTTTGCTTGACCAATCGTTCCTAGATGGATTAACATTTTTCTCAAGAATTTGTTTGATTTATCGATTGGATAACTCAGCTTGACCATTGTTCTATGGGTGGTAAGTAGTGGACACTTTGTGATAAATTCCATAATTTTCCATGAGTGTCGAGAAAGGACGATTACAGAAATGAGTTCCACGATCACTAATGATAGCCCTAGGAATTCCAAATCTAGAGAGAATATTTTCCTTGATATATCTAATCACAGTTTGATGATCATTGGATTTTGTAGGAATGGCCTCAACCCATTTGGAGACATAATCAACAGCTAAAAGGATGTACAGATATCCCCTAGAGTCTGGGAAGGGACCCATGAAATTGATTCCCCAACAGTCAAAGATTTCAATTACTAAGATGGGAGTGAGTGGCATTTGATTCCTTTTTTGTGATGGACCCTACTTGTTGACACTTAGGAAAACTTTGAAAAAATGTGTAGGAGTCCCTTGAGAGGGTGGACCAGAAGATACCACACTAAAGAACCTTAACAGAAGTTTTCTTAGAGGAAAAGTGACCTCCACATGCCTCACTATGACAGAATTTAAGGATGGAATCTTGTTCAGATTCTGGGACATACCTCCTAATGACTTGGTCAGGGAAAAACTTATAGAGGTATGGATCATCAAACACATAGTTCTTAACATCAGAAAGTAATTTCCTTCAAGCTTGATTCCCTAAGAATTTTGGAATGACTCCTGTAACTAAGAAGTTGGCTATGTCATCATACCAAGGGCAGTCACTCATAGAGTATAGGTGTTCATTAGGGAATGAATCATACACAGAAAGGTGATTTGAGTTGTCTTTGAATTCCATACTAGTGAGGTTATTAGCTAAAAAATTTTAAACACCCTTTTTCCCTTTATTGTGAGGTCAAATTCTTGTAACAGAAGGAACCACCTAATTAGTCTAGCCTTGGCATCTTGTTTTTTGAAGAGGTATTTCAGTGCAGAATGGTCAGTGAACATATTGATGGGGGTCCTAAGAGGTAGAACCTAAACTTATCTAAGGCAAACACATTATAAAGTAACTCCTTTTCAGTGGTGGTGTAGTTTATTTGGGCATCATTTAAGGATTTTCTTGCATAAGCAATGACATAAAGAGTTTTATCACAATGTTGTCCTAACAAATATCCTGTAGAAAAGTCACTGGCATCACACATAAGTTCTAAAGGAAGGTTCCAATTTGGATATTTCATAATGGGGGGAGAGGTGAGAAAGGATTTGAGGGTTGAGAATGAACCCTCACAGCATTTTATCCAAACAAATGGAGCATCCTTTTCTAGGAGAGCACAAAGGGGACAGGAGATTGAACTAAAGTCCTTGATGAATCTTCTATAGAAAACAACATGTCCTAAGAAATACCTCACTTCCTTAATAGTTCTGGGTGATGGAAGGTGACGAATGATGTCAACCTTTGCTTTATCAACTTCAATCCCCATACCCGAGACTATATGGCCAAGGACTAATCCCTGTTTAACCATGAAGTGGAATTTTTTCTAGTTTAGGACCAGATTAATTTCTTCACATCTGGATAAAACTCTCTCCACATTCCTAATACATCCCTCAAATGTATCCCCAAAGACAGAGAATTCATCCATGAAGACCTCAAGAAAATCCCCTACCATATCTGAGAAGATTCCCATCATGCACCACTAGAAGGTTCCAGGGGCATTGCATAACCCGAACAACATGTGTTTGAAGGCAAAGGTGCCAAATGGACAGGTGAATGTAGTATTCCCTTGATCCTCTAGGGAGACCTCAATATGATTGTACCTCGATTACCCATCTAAGAAACAATAGAACTCGCGACCTTCCAATCTCTCAAGGACTTAGTCAATGAATGGTAAGTGGAAATGGTCCTTCTTGGTGAATGAGTTTAGCTTCCTATAGTCTATGTAGACTCTCCAATCACTGCTCACCCTAGTTGGAAGAATCTCTACATCCTTATTGGTTATCATTATGATTCATGCCTTCTTGGGAACTACTTGGGTTGGGCTCACCCACTCACTATCAACTATGGGATAGATGATACCATCTTTTAACAATTTCATAAGTTCTTTTCTCACTACTTCCATGAGATAAGGATTGAGTCATCATTGAGGTTGACGACATGGCTTTGAATCGGATTCTAGAACAATCCTATGAGTCCCGATTTGTGGTATAATCCCAGGAATATCAGACAGGGTCCAACCAATGGATTTCTTATGTTTCCTAAGGACATATAGAATCATGCTCTAATGATTGGCTTCAAGAGAAGAAGAAATGACAATAGGATGTGTTCCATTTTCTCCTAGAAAGGCATAATTAAGTGTAGAAGGAAGTTCTTTCAATTCAAGATCAGGTTGGTTTATAATTTCAGCATAAGATTGGGACATTGGCTCAAGATCAATTTCTTTTTTTAGATTTTCAAATAGGATTGATTCCCCACATGTATAAGTTTAATCTACTGGATTGGATGGATCAAATTTAGGGAAGGAAGTTGGAGTGGTCTCCATGAAAGTGGTTTCCTGAAAGGTTTCACTGATTTTTGGACCTAATACTTCATCATAAGAGCAATTTGAAAATGATTCAAGCTAAGGAGATAAACTTCCTTCATGTGAACAAAGGAAATCAATCTCATCATGGCTTAAACATCCATAAAATATTCCTTGATGTTCTATGGATTCGTTATCAACACTTCTTATCATTTTTACTTCATGAATTTCTTCCTCATCCCCTATTTGTGAGCTTGCATTATAGATGTTCAAGTCTAGACTCGTGTTTCCAAATGTGATGGTCATGTTCCCATTTCGGACTCAAATAATAGAGTTGATTGTTGTAAGGAAGGGATGACCAATGATGATTGGGGTTTGTTCCTTGTTTACTAAGTTAGGATTGTTTTCAAGGACAATGAATTCAGTAGGGTAGATGAAGTTTTATACTTTTACTAAAACATATTTTAAAATACTCTTTGGAACCCTAATGCTATGATCAACAAGTTGAAGTGTGACAGATGTGGGTTGGAGCTCTTCTAGGCCTAACTGGTAGTACACAGCATAGGGGATGATATTGACACTAGAACCTAGGTCACACAAGGCCTTGAAAACTTTGTTCTCTCCTAGTTCAACATTTATGTAAGTACATATTGGGTCTTTAATCTTTGGTGGAAGGGTTCCTTGGATTGTTGTGATAACATTTGCTGCTATAAGGACTTGGTTCTTATGTGAGAATTTCCTTTTAAATGTGCAGAGGTCCTTAAGGTATTTTGAGTATGTAGGAATGGTTTGAATAGCATCGAGGAGTGTAATGTTCAACTTGACTTGTGATAATATTTACCTTGATGTTTCACCCAATTAAGTCTTGGTTTTCCCCCTCATGCGTTGTGGAAATGGTGAAGGCTGTGGGTTTGTTTGTTGAAGGGTTGTTTCTTTGACAATGTTATCTTGTTTTTCAGTTTGATCATTTGGTTCATTTGAATTTTCATTAGAGTTTTAAGCTTCATATGGGTTCTGAATTGGTTTTTTAGGTTTCTCAATTGATTTCACACTTCTTAAAATAGTCACATCCTTTAGTTGTTCATGAGTTGTTTGATTACAAGTTGAATTTACCCTTGAAGTTGAGGATGGTGCCGCCTGAGTAGGCATGGGTGCCTTTCCAGTTTTGATGGTTTTAATCTATTGTTTTAGGTAAGAGACTTCCAAGTTCATCCTATCCATTTGTTTTCACAATTGTTCTAGTAGGCTTTGTGAAACAGTTTGGGTTGGTTCTTGAGAAGATTTGTTTATCCCAGGGGGTATTTTGGAGGTGGGATGGTTTGTTGAAAATGGATCGGTGGTTGTTGGTATTGGATAGGTTGGTTTTGGAACTGGTTATGGGTTTAGTAGTTCTAATGGGGGTAAGGATTTTGTCCCTGTGGTTGGCTACGTTGTTGGTTATCTTTCCAATGGAAGCCTCGGTGATCATTATACCTTGGGTTGAAGGTGTTTTGCTATTGAGGCTTTTGAAATTTCAAGGCATTTAATTCTGTTGGGGGTCCTCCTAAAATAATATCTTTGATGGATGGAATGGTTGGGGATTTTTCTATCTTATGGTCATGTTTGTCACAAATTGTGCAAATAGGGTCTACGGTTTGGATTTCATGGACTTTCCTAAGGTCTATCTCTTCAACCTTCCTAAAGAGTGATGCGAGTTTAGCCATAAGGCTTTACTCTTATCTAAGTGTATGAATTCCAGTAGTTCATTGTAGCTTTTCAGAATAAGGTGAAGTTACCCATGTTTGGTTTTATTCAGCAAGTATTTCCAGATACTCGTAAGCATCATTTGGGGATTTGTTTTTAAAAGTTCCATTACACATCATGTCAATGAATTGTTTGTTCCCTAGGCCCAACCCTTCATAAAAAAATATCACTTGTTAAGGTATAGAAAAACCATGATATGGAACCATGTTGAGTGTGTCTTTGAACTTTTCCCATGTTTCATAAAATGACTCTTCTTCTTTTTCAAAAAAGTTTCGGATGCCCTTTTTAAGTGCAATTGTTTTGTGGTGGGGAAAGTATTTTTTGTAGAATTATCTTTGTAATTGGTCCCAAGAGTTGATGGATGATGGTATCAAATTTTTTATCCAATTTTTAGATTTATCCTTTAAATATAAAGGAAATATCCTCATCTTAGGTGATTCTAGTTGATGTGGTGGACACATGGTTTCTACAATGTCATTTAACTCCTTAACGTGAAGGAAGGGCATCTCGGACTCCATTCCATGGAATGTGGGAAGGTGTTTTAGGACATGGGGTTTAAAGATGTAGTTGTCATCTCCTAGGGATTTGTGTCTAATTCATGAGGGGTGAATTAGTCCAGGTAGGTGTGAGTTAGTCATTCATGGTTTGATCAACTTCATTCCCCAAGTTTGGGGTTGCCTCATTTGGATTTCCATTTTGGTTCCCACCAGGGTTTATGAGTTGGTTTATTTGAAGACCTTCCATTGAAATGGGCTCAATTTTTAAACCTAGAGTATTAGAAAGATTAGAATCTAATTTAAAGAGTTCCCTTGGTATAATTGACTCCCCAACCCCAGGACTATCCATCCTAACTAGACGGTTTGATTGGTCACGAGTGTAGGCGGACACGCGCCAAAAGAAAAAAAACGAGAAAGGGAAAAGATAAGAGAATTTGGATGAGAATAAAATAAATGGGGAAGAATAGAATGGGTGTTTAAGATAACTTACTTGGGTCCCTGGAAATGACGCCAAAATTTGGTCTCGCCAAAATTTACCCAAGATTTTTGGGTTAAGCGGTCGCTTGTAGAGTAGCTTAGGTTGTCGATTCCTCAGAGACCTAAGAAGAAACCTATAAACACGCACATTATATGGACTGATTTTTGGATATGAAGTTGCCAACTTTGGGTTTATTTTATATGGGTTTAAAGTATCACTAACATATTTAAGTTAATTCAAATTAAGATAATTATTTGATCCTAGATTATTGCTCGGGGTGGATTGGGTGAATTCCTTTTTTAATGATTTAAATTTCATTAACTTGAGAAGGATTCATTCAATGAATTCAAAATAACCTCATCACATACTGGTTAAACACCTTCACAAACACATTATAATCACCTATACACTTTTATGATCATTTTCATGAGCACTCCAAGGTAAATAATCTTATTATCACATAAAAGTGGGGTGATTAAATTCAATATGGAAGAGGAAGAGAGAAAATCATTAAATAAAATAAACTCAAATAAAAGAAATTAATAAACATTTAGAGAGTGAGAAGTAAACATTCAATCCATCCCCTTGCTAATCCCTTGGATCAACCCATAAAAGAGTTATCCCTCCATTGATGACGTTTCCTCAATAGAAGCGGGAAGTAGACTTACAAGGGTGGAATTGAAGAAGTAAAAACAACAAAATAACGATCACTCCACTGTTGTGTGATAAATTTCACAAGTTATGGTGTGAATAAATTCAAAACTTTAGGAAATGGTATCAATTTGATATGTAGAAGAACATAATAAGAGTAAATGAAGAACTTTTATTAAGAAACTAAGGTGAATTGAACAACTTACATGAGAAATAAATGTGATTACAAACACAAAGCGGCAGCATAACACTACAATGAAACCAAGCACCCAAGATGATTAAATACTTAAAAACCACTACCTTAAATAATATTTTTGGGATTTTTGGGTCTAGAATACAATAGTACAAAGAATCTCACTTAATTATGGTAGGCCTAGGGTGGTGGAAAGTAAGGGAGAGTGGACTTCTTTATCCTTGACTCGAAGTGGCATCAAACTTGCATTCACCGAATAGAAGCGCATAAATAAGCTTCTAGATTTCCGAATTAGAGTGGTCCATAGAATAATAAAATGAATATAATTATGTCCCCAAACATTATGTAAAGTTTAAGCCCAAAATAATTTATGTTTTTAGAGATATGTGTAAAATGGTGGGCTTTTTTTCTGGGCCGCAGAATCTGGCCCAGAATTTTATCTCCAACTTGGTCCACCTATAACTTTATTCAAACATCAGAATTATATTTAGAAAATATTTAATTAAATGATCCCAATGATGATATATATATTAAGTTAAATTTTCAGAATTATTGGTCTTGAATATTGGCCGATCCAATATTTTTATTGGGATGCTGTCCAATTCACTTCACCTAGAATGTTGTTTGTTCAAGGCTAACTTTGGTGGTCTTCCAATATGAATCTTCAAGTACTCCAAAAGTATGAATTGTTACCAATGTAATGAGAAACCTGAAAATTAAATATTAAAATAAAATCAATATCATTGGTTACTTTAAATGATGTTCAAAAATGTAGCATGTAATAGTACATTTTAAGAAGGAATTACAATTATAATATGAAATAATGTTCAAAGTGTAAAATGCACTAAAATGGTGTTTATGAATAATGAAGCACATGAATATTATATATATTAACAATGAATATTATCCTCATTCAGTGGATAATCACCACTTGTAATGGTGCACTCCAGCACCAATCAACTAACACCACGACCAACTTCCAAACACTCAAGGCCAAAACGGCTTTCCCATGCTCAAGCCTCCAAGTAAGAACGGTCAACACCACGCTTATCACCACAATGTGGAAAACCCTAAAAAAGGTTAACACTATTTTCTAACCTCCAAAACTCTTTTGAAATCCCTTTCAATACCTTTTATCCCTAGGAAAATTCAAAGGGAAGAACATTAGTAATCTGGGAACTTACATTATATTTATGTTGTGTAAACTCTGATATGGTTATATTCATGTTATATTCTCATTTTACTAGGAAAGTTTAGGGCCAAGCATACTCGGCCCTAAATTTTTTATTGAAAATAAAAAATCACAAGAAGTGACAAGTAAACATGTGTGGTACAAGAGTACCACCAAAACAGAGAAATGGAAAAACTGAGCCACCCAATAGAGCATGATCCTAAAACCCAAAAAAAGGCACATAGGCCCAAAACCATATCCAATATCGAATCGAGTAAACTTCCGAGCCACATATCTCTCTCCATCCAAGAACCATGTCCCACACCCCGCAGATATCCAATGCACTCGCCAGCGAAACAGGATCTTCCACCCACCAAACACAGCACATGACCCGAGGACTATGTCCCAAGGACATCCGCATCCTGGTGTCTGCGGTCATCACTATCAGGGGTTTTTTAATGGGTTTTTGAAAAAAAAAATTAAAGGGGATAGGGTCCCCGGTTTTTTTAAAAAGGGGAACCAAGATGCGTGAATGGGGTTCACGCATGTCTCTTTGCCGTTAGAGAAGCATGAACCCTATTCACGCTTCCTAGGTGCGACAGAGGATGTGTGAACCTCCTTCATGCATCCTTCGCAAACTGGATGAAGGTTGCATGAACGGGGTTCACATATCTGCCTGGTCGAAATCTATAAAAGGATCCCCCCCAAATATCCTACCTATCCTCTAAATTTTGTTGCAAAGCCCTACAGAATTTCTTTCTCAGCATATATTTGCTGCTTTTAAGAAGGTAAAATTTCTATTTTAATTTTTAATTTTTAATTTTTTAATTGTATTTATTTATTTTATTTGTATGGTTTATTTATTTAATATGTGGTGTGTAGAAATTAGTGTTTGTGTTTATGGTTTATTTATTTAATATGTATTGATGCATGTATGAATGTATAAATTAGTGTCTTTTGTGTGATTTAATTTTTTAATGAGTTATTGTTTGTTGTATGAATTCATATTGAATGTTTAGAAAATTTAAATATGGTGTGTCTAAAATGTAATTTATATTTATGAAAATAAAATTGTTTTTAAAAATGTATATATTTTTAATTTAAATGGCGAGTTGAATATATTTATATCTATATAAAATATGTTATTTTTAAAGTAATATTAATTTAAATTATAATATTCTATACATTAGGGAAATAAAATTGTTTTTAAAAAATGTATATATTTTTAATTTAAATAGCGAGTTGAATATATTTATATGTATATAAAATATGTTATTTTTAAATTAATATTAATTTAAATTATAATATTATATACACTAGCTATATAATTTATTAAAAATATATTATTTATATTAAGTATCATATTTAAATTTATTAAAAAAATATATAGAAAAATATTTTTATTAATAGTATAAAAACAATTTTCTATAAATAATAATTTTAAATTATATTAAGTGTAAATAATTATTATTTAAAGAAATAAAGTATGAAATATAAGTAATTAAATATTGGAAATTAGAAAAATGATAAAAAAATTATATATATGTAATTTTAATAAATTGAAAATAACATAAGTTTATATTATTTTAATGGTTTTTATGTAAGTATAAATTATATTACTTTTATTTACTACTACTAATAATTTTAATCAATAAATTTAAATAATATTAAGTATAAATAATTATTCTTTCAAGTAATAAAGTATAAAATATATTTACTTATATTTTGGAAAGTAGTAGAATGACAAAAAAATATTATATATGTGTGTGTGTGTGTGTGCAATTTTATAAAATTGAAAATAACATAAGTGTTTAGTATTATGATGGTTGTTATGTAAGTGTGAATTATATTAGTTTTAATTAAATTTATTAAATGTTATTATTAAATATATATATATATATATACACATACAAATTGAAAAATTAAATTTTTGGAAAACAGGTGTAGATATTTAATATATATTTCATCTAGTAATAGGTAAAGTTATATAATATGTAGAACATAATAAATATATCAAAAAACGTGTTAAGAGTATTGTGTGATGACGAATCTTGAGATGACCGACCAATGCATAACTAAAATTGCATGTCTTTTTTTGTTTATGTAGTTTTATAATTTGTAATAATTGCATTTTTGTTTCCGCATTGATGACCTATGAGTCATCTCTCACTAAGTATGTAAGGACCTATGTGTCCGCTTAAAAAAGTTATGTATTTCATACCCCTAGACCCCCTCACATGCATGTGAGTAAATTTGTAATTAAAAGACGATCGACAAGAGGCGTCCCCGAAGAGGCATTCCACAAGAGACATTCGATAAGAGGCATTTTTGTTTGAAAGAAGAATAGCGGTTTCTGAAATATTTGATAATAGAGACTCTAGGAGTCCACCCATAGGTTTTGGTTAGTTTATCAGATAATGATAAACTAATTCATAGTAAGTCTCAAGATCAAGTCATGGTTATTTATTCATAAGTA
This sequence comes from Viscum album, assembly GCA_963277665.1. Classification (NCBI taxonomy): domain Eukaryota; kingdom Viridiplantae; phylum Streptophyta; class Magnoliopsida; order Santalales; family Viscaceae; genus Viscum; species Viscum album. The sequence continues at coordinate 1,475,629,041 of OY728137.1, forward strand.
ATTAAAATTTATGAAACATTTGATAAATAGTATACAAATATATAACGTTATATTAAATTTTATTTGGTAATAATATCAACATAATTATACCTCAATACTGATAAACCAATACATAGAAAAGGTGTATGATTATTGGGATGAATCTTATGCAATTTTTCTACAATTTATGGAATTGTTGTCTCTAAATAATCAAATTGTTTATCATTTGGACACTGTTGAGTATGTGTCCCCCAATCACCGAGTTGGTCGATCAAAAGTGAATTTCAATAGTATTTTTTGGGCATTCAGACCATGCATCACTGCATTTCCCTATTGTAAACAATTCATTCAGGTCGATGACACTTTCCTTTATGGAAAGTATACAAGTGTTCTACTCATTGCTGCCACACAAGATGGCAATCATGCTCCTCTACCACTTGCATTTAATATTATTGAAAAGAAAAATTTTGAATGTTGGAGTTGGTTTCTAGAATGTTTATGCATTCATGTCACACAAAACCAGGGTGTAACGTCTCGGACCCGAATAGCCACCCGAACAGTGCTAAATGGGTCATGTGTTACCACCTTAGGTGCACCTCCCCAAATGCCAAAGGTTTCCGACTAGAAGCAAGGGTGTAAACAGGTATAGTGGGGAGGTTATACCCTCTTGGAGGAAAATAAAGTACTGGTCCAAGTATGATATAAAATAAGAGACTCTGCATACTCAAACCCAACCTGCATAGCGGAAGCACAATCAATAGAAAATAAACTAGCAGAAACAATATAGAAACAAGTGCATCAAAATGTAAAAAAATAGCATATTGAACACCACTTATAACATCTACTGAAACAACAAAACATGCATCCACGACAGGTCATACATATCAATAAACAGTGGTGCCCATGTCTAACCAACAGTAGCTTCGAACTAAAGTAAGCATGTTGATACAAGAAAGAAAGAAAAACAAGGTAAAATCCAGCTAGGCATGACCTCAAGGTCTATGCTAAATCTCCATGCAACAGCTAATATGATCCAGCTCCTAAACCTGATCTATTTCTTGCATGTAAATCCATAAAGTCTACACATGTCTCGGAGGTCTCATATAGGGTGTGAGATGAATCTCAATAGGATATCACCCAATGGTGCGTACCTAGTATGAGTGTTTAAGCAGTAATGTATCTATAAATAAAGTAAACAGTATGATGCATAATGTAAACACAACTTCCATTGGTTCTCAGTAGCCACTATGGAGTGTCACCTACTTTGGCCAATACTGGAATCTCAGTCATATAACCCTACACCACATGCATCCTGACACCTCATGTCTCAAGTATCGATGTCCTGATGGCACGCCCAACAATAGTAACCCATGCTCGAAAGCTCGTGTCTTCCCATGACACAACAACCGGAGGAACAACGATGCATGCATGTCCTCAAATAATAATTGGAGGAACAACAATGTTTGTCCTCAAATAAATAACCAGATGAAACAACGATATCTTCCATCATTCTCATAACTTGGTAGCCTCATCGCTACCAACCGAAGGCTCTTCACCTTTCACATGGATTCCTACGGCAAGTACCCCCAAACCAATAGCACCTAAAATACAACTATTAAGGGCCTCTACCCACACGTGTGGTCAAAACCACCTTATCACAGAGTCAACCAATGTGCACATGACTCAAATCACAGGTGAGAAGTAATCACCAAACAAAGAACCCAAGCCACAAAATCTCTGACACCTTGTGTCCCTATGACCATGTCGCTCAAATCTGATGGTCTTGCCATCCAAGTAACCCGGGTCATGCCCAACCTGACAGTCACACTGCCTCAATCTGACGTCCATGACACCCAATCCTGTGGTCAAACCACTCAAGTAATCCGATCTAAGCCCAAACTATGATCAACATCACTCAAGAATATCTAGTTCATGACCAACATAACCCCAAGGGTTCCAGTATATGTAATTTAGTAATTACATATTTATCACATTTAAACAAATCACATAAACAGGAAAAACAAACTAAACAGTTGAATTGCACTAGCCCAATGACTATCACACAACAACACTGAGGTCTTGAATGCCTCCAACAAGCCTAATCATGCTTTACCAAATTAAACATACCAGTTTAAAAACAAATCAAACCAATTATAACCATTTTGGAACCCTGGTCCAAAATATCCCAATGAGCATCAGCCACTCACCCGGACTTGCTCAAGCAATTTAGGCAATAGGGTATGCCCAAAGTCATCCCATGGGTCTAACAATTAATTCAATATGAAAAAGCAGATAAAACGGGTCCCGCTCAAAAATACCTAAAGACGTGCCAAAGGCTGCACCACCCAAATGTCCATGAAAACACAAAACAAGGTATAAAACACCTACCTTGAACTATTACAATGATCCCCCTCCGGTATCAGCCTCTAATTTGGTCTAAAACACAATAGATCTACAAAAAGATCATTAACACTCAAACCCCTATAACTCGGTTTAGAACATAAATCAAGAAAAAAGGAAAAAAGGGGAATCAAGAGCTCACCTATGGGGTTCCAATGCATCTGACGAAAATCGAAATGGAGTTCAAACGGACGATCGGGAGTAAAAACAAGCCTTGATGTCGCTTGTTCGTGAACCCGAATGAAACCCTCTGCCTTCTACCTCAAAATGAGACTACTGCCCATTTTAAAAACAAAGAAAAAGAAAAACATGGTGTGTGTGTGTGTGTGTGTGTCTGTGTGTGTGTGTTTGTGTGTGTGTGTGTGTGTGTGTGTGTGTAGGTATAAACATAGTGTGTATCATTTTACTATTCCTAAGATGGCTGAAATTTCACTGAGGACCTACTGAAATGACTACACGGCGTGTACAAGGTAGTGCACAATGTGTCCTTGGTTTTTCCCCTCTAACTCGCTGACATACCCACACACCATGTATATCCCCCATACACTTCTAGACTACATGACATGTACTAATAGTAAACTGTGTATACTTTCTTAAACATCTCTATCAGGACAACACGCCTACACTCCATGTATGGACTTCTCACACGGAAAGGGTGCACGACGTGTACTGGGAAGTACACAATGTGTGGCCTAGAAATTTCCAAAACTGTCCAATTTTTTCACCTTTTTCTCAAAAAAACTTAAAAGGAAAAGGAAAAAAGAATACATGTACCTCAAAGGAATAAGTGAGTTCTTAAAAACTTCCCCCCTTAAATAAATTCATCCTCGAATTACCCTTCCAAGGGTGGTGAAGATAAATTCCAGAACAACTCTGGCCCAAAACTCAAATCAATCAAAGGTCCATCGACCTATTACCCAGACCCATTGTCCACCCATAACACGTCGTCACCCATGCACCCTATCAGGTGCCCCCGTGTTGTTCCCAACACCCAAACGTATCTTGTACTGCATCGATGTCCACCTCCATGAGGTCCTGCATCCCATGGATGCTCAAAACAAAACCTGGTGCCTTGTACCTCAAGTAACTTGCATCCTTGATGCCCCGATGCCCATGACACCTCAAGTATTCTCCATCCTTGATACTCTTGATGCCACGCATCTCATATATATATATATATATCACGCAATTCAAATGGTTCCAATCCCACTGACTAGTATCTGGTCAGTCCATCCACATATATCTTGTGCACCCCGTGCACTCAAAATAAACATGACTTAATAGGCCATGCCAAAAATAAAATGTAACAACCTAGACCCTAATAACCACCCAAATAGTGCTAAATGGGTCAGGTGTTTCTACCTTAGGTGCACCTCCCCAAATGTCAAAGGCTATCGACTAGCAGCGAGGGTCGGATAGGTATAGTGGGGAGGCTATACCCTCTCAGAGGATGATAATGGTACTGGTCCGAGTAATAATATATAACATGCAGTGGAAATAAATGACTCAGTAGACTCGAACTAGGCCTGCATAGCGAAAGCACATCAATAGCAATAAACAGCAGAAGCAAAATATTAACAAGTGAAGCAGAAAGTAAATAGAACAACATGTTGAACACCACTTGTAACTACTAAACAAACCAAGCACATGTCCATGGTAGGTCAGACATGTAAATATAAAAAGGGCATCAATTTCTAACCAATAGTAGCTACAATAACCAGCAAGCATGCTGATACAGAAAATAGAAACTAAATAAAGTAAACTTCGACTAGGTATGACCTCAAGGTCCACACTAGTCTCCATGACAAATGGTACTATGATCCAGCTCCTTAGGCTGATCATTTACCTGAATGTAAATCCATAAAGTCTACATGCATCCTGAAGGGCCCATGCAAGGTGTGAGACGAATCTCAGTAGGATACCTCTCAGAAGGTGCGTACCTAGTATAAGTGTTTAAGTAGGCATGCACTTATAAGGAAAGCAGTAAACAGTATGATGCACAAATAAACATAGACTCCACTGGTTCTCAGCATCCACCATGAAGTGTTACCTACATTGGCCAATGACAGAATCTCAGTCAAGTAACTCGGCACCATGTGCCTCCTGACACCTCGTGTCTCAAGTACCGGCGTCCCAAAGGCATTCCCAAACAAAGTAACTTGGAGGAACAATGATGCATGTCTTCAAATAAGTAACCAGAGGGACAGTGATGTCTTCCCTCAAATAAAGTACCTGAAGGGACAGCTATGTTTGCCCTCAAATAAAGTGTCTCGGCTCATAGCCTCAATCATGGCGAGCCTTAGCCCCAAACCTGATAGCCTCATCACTATCTCTTGAAGGCTCCTCACCTTCCATGTGTCTTCCTACGGAAAGCACCCCCAAACCAATATTACCTAAACCGCAACTATTGGGGGCCTCTACCCACACGAGTGGTCAAAACCACCTCATTACAGAGTCTCTCTGTGTGCACACTACTCAAATCTTGAGTGAGCGGTAATCACCAAAATAGTACCCAAGCCACAACATCTCTGGCACCACGTGCCCCTGCAACCATGTCGCTCAGTATCTGATGGCTATTCCATCCAAGTAACCCAGTCCATGCCTAACCTAACAGTCTCACTACCTCAATCCCAACGTCCATGACGCCCAATATCGTGGTCAAAACCACCCAAAGTGATTTGGACCAAACCCAACCTATGATCAACATTACTCAAGAAATATTCATGCCATGCCCAACACAACTCAAAGGGTTCAAGCATATTCAATTCAGTAATTACATAAATAATCAAATAATCACTTTAAAAAAGACAAACAAACTAATTAGTTGAATTGCACTAGCCATGTGTTGTCCCATACCAACACTGAGGTCTTAAAAGCCTCTGATACATTTAATCATTCTTAAACAATATAAAATCAGTAGTTTAATCATCACAATTCATTTTAAAACAATTTTGGCATACCTGGACAAAATTCCCCATTTGAGCAATGGCCCCTTGCCCAGCCTTGCTCAAGAAAAACAGGTGCAGGGCATATCCAAAGGTATCTGTCACGACCCGTCCCTCGGGGCCCGTGCTGTGACTATCCCAAGCTCGCCTTCCATAAGCCAGGTGTAACATCCCATGTAAATGAAGAATAAGAGATTTTCATATTTATTAATATTTTTGAATTAAATATTAATTTTACTTTAAAAGGGTTTCTATGTTCGATAGTGTACCCGATACGCAACAACGGGTTTCTTTGAAATCTTACGTTGCACACTAATAATATAATATTATTATTTTAAATGGTAGTTAACTCCCTGAAGTTATATTGGTGGGAATGAACAAAACTAACTACAATATGATTATACATGTTTGTTAAATGTATTTACATTTATCCAATAAAGGTTATAGGCTTAAAATGTGAATGAATCTAATTTTAAGCATAATTTACATTAAAAAGTCGATTTACCGTCTTTTAATGGTGAACCCTCTTAAAATCTAGTTTTGGTCACTTTAATACATTTTTTTGACCAAATAAAATCCTTCTTTATAATGGTGACATCAAAATTTACTTTTTGTAAATTTTTGGAATTTTTCTGATAAAGTTCATTTTTTAATGAATAGTGAAAAATATTGTATTTTAATTCAAAACTGTGTTTTAATCTAATTTATTTATATGGTTAGATTATATTTTTAATTGGTTTTAAAGTGTAATTAGAATATATTTTTACCATTCAATCCAATTTTTGTCATTGGAATTAATTTCACTTTGAAAGTGGACATAAACAAGTGTCAATCTTTTGATAGTTATTGTTTCTTAAAAACACGCTATTTGTTTTAACAACGGGAATTAATTTTAAAATTAATTAATACCACTTTTATGTTTTGAATTTTTAAAAATAAACATCATTTTTTAATTCTTAATATCAAATATATCTTAGGCTGAATTTTTTGTATTTTTCTAAAAAAACTTCAATTTTTGATGAATAAGTAGTAGTTAAAAAAACTAAATTTTTCATTTAAATGAAATTTTACCACTTCTGTGAATTTAATTTTGAAAATATGAAATACATATTTGTTATTATTAAGTAAAATTTGGTTCAATAAGATGAAAATAATTTTTGGTGAATAGTAACTTTTGACTTTTTTTTTTACTGAGGTTAAAGGTAAATAGGGTAATTCAAGGTAAAAAGAATATTATAATAATTAAAAATTACCTTAACACTTGTCCTAACCATATTGGATGAGTAATGGCAGACCATGGGCATCCTTGGGTCTATTTTGGGACCCCATGTAGCCACTTATGAATTATAATGACACTTTAGATTAATTAATTTAAAGTAAAGGCAAAAATGACATAAACAAAAATCTTTTAGTAAATTAATTTTTATATGATGTTATATAAGTCATATTTTCCACTATAAATATTATTTATAAATATAAAAATATTTCCTACATGATAGTATTTTTTTATAATTTTTAGACTTCGAATAAATTAAATTATTTATGACACAATAATGATGCAGTATTTACCTCATTAATAAATGATTTAAATAAATAAGATTATAATGATTAAAATATTGTCCAAAACCTGTCCAATTTTTATTGGATGATTTTATTTATACCATGAGTCATCTTATCTTCGACTCTAATGATTTTTTGACCTTTAGAAACCGAATATCATTATATTATAAAATAATATTTTCACACTTTCCTAAAGAGTCCCTCCTCTCCCTTATAAAAGGAGACCACTTCTAACCAATTCCTCACACCTCTCAAGCCTTTATTCTCACTCAACCTCTGAACAATTAATCTCCCTACATCCATACCTTCCCCCTATAAGCCTTACCTTAGGCAAAAGGCACTTCAAAAAATCATTTTGGTTCAAACCAAAGGGAGTTACCCAAATTAAAGGTAACGATTTATCTTAACTTCTTTTCTTTTATTTTACTTATCCAACCCCTAAACTCTTTTTATTACTTTCTTTTATAGAAAAAACAGTATATTAAATATACTATGATGTTGTTATGATAATTATTTGAACTACACTTACACACACCTCCATCTAATGGGTGAAGAACATAATGTTTCTGTGGATGGAAAACTAACGCCTCACGAAACGATGATTGTTCAGTTACCTCTTACCGCCTCTCATGGTGGCCATTATGATGGAACTGTATTTATATATGATATATATTATGTTTATTTTTTCTTTATGCTTCTTTATTTTCCATTTATATCATACCCTTATGGTTTCTATTATGGGTAAATGTGATAATTTCATTTGAGGAAGTGCGGACTACCACCCCCTCAAAGTGATATGACTCGTTAATGCCATATGTGGGATGTATAAAGGATATAGTTAATGATATTATATATGATATTATACTAGAATTATAATATGCCTATGTATCATTATGTTTTAATTCCATTAAAATAAGAAATAGAAATGAAAGTAGTGTTTATGCGTACGTACGGCTTACCGTCTCCATGAACGGTGCATTTCATTTCTTACCTCCAAATGTTATGTACTATTATAAATACATGTATATACTAGATATATATGATATATATGATATCTAAATCATGAAAATCATTCTGGATATAATGGACTATTGACCACATGGACAACTTGTAAATATAAGGTGTTCATTTTTTACTCAAGTACCAAATATCGACAAAACGGCCATTATTAACTTGAATGATTAAATAATGTTTATAACATGCTAATAAGTGATATAAAAGGACTAATAAACTTAAAAAATGTTCTTAAGCAATTAGAAATTAACTTTAGTTTATTATTCAGGAGATTAAAGAACGATTGAATCAAGTTGGACACAAGGTAAGGGACTTCGTCTCAATCTCCTTTCATTGAGGCATATTTCAATAATATATATACCTTCTTCTTTTACACGGTGTATAATAAAACCCTTTTACTTTTAATTTCATTCAAAGGGAATATTTTTTTCACGAAGTGTTTTATTAAATGACAAACAGAATGTTTTTAACGTTTGCGGCGACAATGACCTCTCCGCCGCCATAATCATTATTTGGCTTCCTCTATAAGCCTTAATGTTTTCTAAAATGAAAATGAAATCCCTTATTATGTTTTTGTGTGTTTTGGTATTGAAAATGGTTTTTCAAATGGATTTATTATTTTAATATCTTGAAATTATTTCTTGTTATTTCAAATTAAAAGTTATTAGTGAAATGTTTATATTTGCAATATTTTATGTGTTATGATTTATAATGGTACTTGGACATTTGACAGGTGGTTACATGATAAACCAAATGACGAGTGGTGCCGTGATAAACTAGGAAAATTGGTTATGTTATAACCTCAAATTCATTGGGTATGAAAGTCGGTCGTATGGCTATTCCATTTAGTGATATGTGTGGACGTCGACCGTATGGTTATTCCATTTAAGTATGTTTATGTCCCAAGTTACCTTTATATGTTATGTGTTATTTATATGGGTTTTATGGTAATCTTTTGTTTACAAAAGGGTAAGTAGTTATCTTTTATTTATTGAAGAGTATTTACTACTTCATAAAGGTGAAAAGTATTACTTATGTTAACGTATTCATGGTTTACTTGTTGTTTTGAAAAATTAATAGTTTTCCTTCTTCGTGTATCCCTTACTAAGATTTTTATGCTCATCCTAAGTTTTTGAAATGTTTTTCACAGGACATAATGTGGAATAGGGTCAAGTATGGGATCAAAGAAAATTCATGCTATCTTAAACATGGAACTAGACATGACTCTTTTTTTCAAGAGTTCTTATTTTATAAAAAATGGAAACTGAGTAGAAGTGTCTACTTTGTAATCTTTTGAGATGTAATGGTTATGTCCTAATTCTCTAAAACTCTAAACCTGAAAATATCCTCAATGTGAATTATTCGTTTAATTCAATATTATGTATGTTTTAAGGTCGGGTCTTTATAGTTGGTATTAGAGGTCGGTTTAGACAACTTTAGGAGTTAGGGTTTTGTTAAATTAATATCCATAAAGTAATTTATGTTAATATTGAAATGATATAGCATTTACATATTACCATGTTGCTCCACCTAAGATATTTCTTTGTTCGGAATGGTTTTTCGTAGAGGAAACAGAGCATATTTTCTGGGAAGGCATACAGAGGAAAATAACCTTCCAAATCAGCAACCTGAGATGGTTGGAATCATAATTGAACAGTTTGTTGCAGTGATGGCTCAATTGACTCAGGTGATAAATGGTGGTTGTGTTTAGAGATGATATTTTGGTATAATATAAAGGTAAAGGTAAATAAGATCATGAAATTAATTTAATGGTTGTCTTGCAAACCTTAAAATAAAAGAAACTATATGGGAAATTCAAAAAGTGTGAGTTTTGGTTACAACAAATTTCTTTCCTTGGTTATATTGTTTCAAAAAATGGCATAATTGTTGATCCTGCTAAAACAAAAGTTGTTGAAGAATGACCAAGACCCACAAATATAACTTAGATCCATATTTTTCTTGGTTTGGAAGGTTATTACCGGAGGTTTGTCGAAAATTTTTCATGGTTATCTAGTCCAATGACTAAGTTAACTCGAAAAGGTGTTAAGTTCATTTGGACAAAAGAATGTGATGGTTGTTTTCAGGAATTGAAAAGAAGAATGGTGAATGCTCCAGTTTTGGCACTGTCATCCAGAAATGGTGAGTTAGTTATCTACAGTGATGCTTCATTTAAAGGAATTGGTTGTGTCCTAATGAATAATGATCAGGTAATTTCTTATGTTTCACGTCAGTTGAAACAACATGAGTTAAATTACCCTACACATGATTTGGAATTAGATTCTGTTGTTTTTTATTTAAAAATTTGGAGGCATCATTTGTATGGAGTAAAATGTGAAATATATACTGACCACAAAAGTTTGAAGTATATATTTACTCAAAAATAATTGAACATGAGATAGAGGAGATGGCTTGAATTAATCAAGGATTATGATTGCACGATCCATTACCATCCGGAAAAGGCAAATAAAGTGGTTGATTCTTTGAGTCGAAAAAGTAATGTCTCGTTAACCATGCTACGTTTGGAATAAGATCCTTTGGTTTTTGATTTGATGAACTTTGGCATAGAAGTTGTTGGTGCAGGAAATTCTTCTGTTTTGTTTTAGGTGTCAGTGAAATCATCTCTATCAGACAGAATAAAGCAAGTGTAGAAAGAAGACAGTGAGTTGCAGAAAAAGGTAAAGTTGCTTCAGAAGGGTAAATTGCTTGATTTTAACGTTGATAATGATTGCGTTTTAAGGTTTGGGAAGATATTATGTGTGTCTTGTGATTCACAATTGAATAATGAGTTGTTATGTGAAGCTCATAGTTCTCTGTTTTCAGTTTATCCTGGTAGTACTAAGATGTACAGAGATCTTCGGAAGTATTACTGGTGGGATGGAATGAAAAGAGATATTGCTGATTTTACTGTGAAGTGTTTGACTTGTCAGCAGATTAAAGCAGAGCGACAATTACTGAAATGGATTCTTCATCCTTTACCAGTGCTAGAGTGGAAATGGGAAAATATATCCATGGACTTTTTTGTGGGATTACCGAAGACATCTTGAGGTAATAATGCAATCTGGGTTATAGTTGATCGATTGACTAAATCTGCTCATTTCCTTCCTATTCAAGATATTTTGTCTCTACACTACTAGAAAATGAGGCTATAGCCACGGTTTTCAACAAAACTATGGCTATAGGGTTTAATTTCAAAGGATATAGCCACGGTTTAGTGAAACTGTGGCTATATGATTTTTTTCGAAATCTATAGCCACGGTTTGGGTGAAACCGTGGCTATAGGGTCTTTTTCCAAGGGTTATAGCCACGGTTTAGGTGACACCATGGCTATAAGGTCTTTTTCATAGGGTTATAGCCACGGTTTAACCAAACCGTGGCTATAGGGTTGGTCTATAGCCATGGTTTGGGTGAAACCGTGGCTATAGGGTCTTTTTCCGAGGGTTATAGCCACGGTTTGGGTGAAACCGTGGCTATAGGGTCTTTTTCAAAGGGTTATAGCCACGGTTTAACCAAACTGTGGTTATAGGGTTGGTCTATAGCCAGAGTTTTACCAAAACTGTGGCTATAGGGTATTTTTTTCATGAACTATAGCCACGGTTCATCAAAAATGTGGCTATAGATCTCCCGCCCTTGCGGGGGAAAAAATTAACCCGCGAAAAAATGGCGGGAAGGTTTATAGCCATGGTTTACATGCTATAGCCATAGTTTTTAATAATATATTTAACAATATATATATATATATATATATATATATATATTCGAAAAGACGTCTGTGGAGTAGTGGAAAGGTGTTTGGTCTACATAGCGAAGGTACAGAGATCGAATCTCGATGGGCGAAAATTAATTTTGGTCTATAGCCACGGTTTTATTGGGCTATAGCCACGATTATAAACCATGGCTATAGCCCAACTACCACGGTGGACAAATATGGGGGTTATAGCTACGGTTTAGTGAAACCATGGCAATAGGGTGATAGCCACGGTTTAAAACCGTGGCTATAGCCCAATAAAATCGTGGCTATAGCTTTTAGCTATAGCCATGCCAATAGGTGTCACGGCTAGCTGGAACTGTGGATATAGGTTATAACCACGGTTTTGACCCCTATAGCCATGGTTTTTGACCGTGGCTATAGCCCGATTTCCCAGTAGTGCTAGATCAACTTGCTCGGTTGTATGTTAAAGAGATAGTCCAGTTTCATGGTGTCCCCTCTCTATTGTATCTGATCATGATCTCAATTTTACTTCTAACTTTTGGAAAGGCCTTCAGAAGTCGTTGGGTACTAAATTAAATTTTATTATAGTTTTTCATCCTCAATCAGATGGACAGTCAGAACGAACAATTCAGACCTTAGAGGATATGCTGTGTGCATGTTCACTGGATTACCAGGGAAGTTGGGACCAACATATTTTTTTGGTTGAATTTTCTTATAATAACAGTTTTCATTCCAGTATAAAAATGGATTCATTTGAGTCTTTATATGGAAAGCGTTGTTGAACTTCATATTTTTGGGATGAAGTAGGTGAACGGAAGATTATGGGACCAGAATTGGTAGAAGAGATGGTAGAGAAAGTTCAGTTGATTCAGAAGAACATGAGAACAGCTCAGAGCAGACAGAAAAGTTATACGGATAACCGAAGGAAGGATATTTATTTTGAGGTAGGTGATCATGTCTTTCTCAAAGTTTCTCCATGTAAAAGTGTGATGCGTTTTGGTATGAAGGGAAAGTTGAGTCCGAGGTTCATTAGACCATATGAAATCCTGGAGAAAGTTGGATCAGTTGTGTACAGAGTGGCTTTACCTCCAAGTTTATCCCAGGTACATAATATTTTTCATGTTTTGATGTTGATAAAGTATATGCCAGATCCATCTCATGTTTTGAGTCCAGAGGTAGTTTAGTTGGAAGAGAATCTCTCTTATGAAGAACAACCAGTCCAGATTCTTGACCGTAGAGAGCAAGTTTTGAGGAATAAGGTAATTCACCAGGTAAAGGTTTTGTGGAAAAACCATATAGTTGAAGAGGCAACTTGGGAATCTGAAAATGATATGAGGGATAAATACTCCCACTTATTTTGATAAGTGAATAAAAATTGCGAGGACGCAATTTCTAAAAAGGGGGGAAGGATGTAACAACCCAGGTAATTGAAGAATAATAGATTTTCATATTTATTAATATTTGTGAATTAAATATTAATTTTACTTTAAAAGGGTTTCTATGTTCGATAGCGTACCTGATATGCAACAACGGGTTTCTTTGAAATCTTACGTTGCACACTAATAATATAATATTATTATTTCAAATGGTAGTTAACTCCTAGCCGTTGTATTGTTAGGAATGAACAAAACTAACTACAATATTATTATACATGTTTGTTAAATGTATTTACATTTATCCAATAAAGGTTAGAGGCTTAAAATGTGAATGAATCTAATTTTAAGTATAATTTACATTAAAATGTCGATTTACCACCTTCTAATGGAGAACCCTCTTTAAATCTAGTTTTGGTCACTTTAATACATTATTTCTGACCAAATAAAATCCTTCTTTAGAATGGTGACATCAAAATTTACTTTGTGTAAATTTTTGAAATTTTTCTGATAAAGTTCATTTTTTAATGAATAGTGAAAAAATATTGTATTTTAATTCAAAACTGTGTTTTAATCTAATTTATTTATATGGTTAGATTATCTTTTTAATTGGTTTTAAAGTTTAATTAGAATATATTTTTACCATTTAATCCAATGTTGGTCATTGGAATTAATTTCACTTTGAAAGTGGACATAAACAAGTGTCAAACTTTTGATAGTTATTATTTCTTAAAAACACGCTATTTGTTTTAACGGGAATTAATTTTAAAATTAATTAACGACACTTTTATGTTTTTAATTTGGAAAAATAAACATCATTTTTGAATTCGGAATATCAAATATATCTTAGGCTAAATTTTTTTGTATTTTTCTGAAAAACTTCAATTTTTGATGAATAGTGAAACCACATAGTGGTAGTTAAAAAACTGACTTTTTCATTTAAATGAAATTTTACTACTTCTGTGAATTGAATTTAAAAAATATGAAATACATTGTTGTTATTAGTAAGTAAAATATGGTTCGATAAGATGAAAATAATTTTTTGAGAATAGTAACTTTTGACTTTTTTTTACCGCGGTTAAAGGTAAATAGGGTAATTCAAGGTAAAAAGAATATTATAATAATTCAAAATTACCTTAACACTTGTCATAACCTTATTGGATGAGTAATGGCCGACCATGGGCATCCTTGGGTCTATTTTGGGACCCCATGGATCCACTTATGAATGATAATGACACTTTAGATTAATTAATTTAAAGTAAAGGAAAAAAATGACATAAACAAAAATATTTTAGTAAATTAATTTTTATATGGTGTTATATAAGTAATATTTTCAACTATAAATATTATTTAGAAATATAAAAATATTTTCTACATGATATTATTTTTTTATAATTTTTAGACTTCGAATAAATTAAATTATTTATGACACAATAATGATGCAGTATTTACCTCATTAATAAATGATTAAAATAAATAAGATTATAATGATTAAAATATTATCCAAAACCTGTCCAATTCCTATTGGATGATTTTATTTCGACCATGGGTCATCTTATCTTCGACTCTAATTATTTTTGGAACTTTATAAACTGAATATCATTATATTATAAAATAATATTTTCACACTTTCCTAAAGAGCCCCTCCTCTCCCTTATAAAAAGAGACCACTTCTAACCAATTACTCACACCTCTCAAGCCTTTAGTCTCATCAAAACTCTGCCCAATTAAGTTCCCTACATCCCTCCCTTCCACCTAGAAGCCTTACCTTAGTCATAAGGCACTTCAACAAACCATTTTGGTTCAAACCAAAGGGAGTTATCCAAATTAAAGGTAACAATTTATCTTAACTTTTTTTCTTTTATTTTACTTATCCAACCCCTAAACTCTTTTTATTCCTTTATTTTATAGAAACACCAGTATCCTAAATATACTAGTATGTTTTTATGAGAAGGATTCGAACTAAACTTACACACACCTCCATCTAATGGGTGGAGAACATAATGATTCTGTGGATGGAAAACTAACGCCTCACGAAATGATGATTGTTCAATTACCTCCTACCGCCTCTCATGGTGGTCATTATGATGGAACTGTATTTATATATGATATATATTATGTTTATATTTTCTTTATGCTTCTGTATTTTCCATTTATATCATACCCTTATGGTTTCTATTATGGGTAAACGCGATAATTTCATTTGAGGAAGTGCGGACTACCGCCCCCTCAAAGTGATATGACTCGTTAATGTCATATGTGGGACGTATAAAGGATGGAGTTAATGATATTATATATGATATTATACTGGAATTATAACATACATATGTATCATTATGTTTTAATTCCATTAAAATAATAAATAGAAATGAAAGTATCATTCATGCGTACGTATGGCTTATCGTCTCCATGAACAGTGTATTTCATTTATTACCTCCAAATGTTATGTACTATTATAAATACATGTATATACTAGATATATATGATATATATGATATATAAATCATGAAAATCATTCTGTATATAATGGAATATTGACCACATGGACAACTTGTAAATATAAGGTGTTCATTTTTGACTCAACTACCAAATATCTACAAAACGACCATTATTAACTTGAATGATTACATAATGTTTATAACATGATAATAAGTGATATAAAAGGAATAATAAACTTTAAAAAGGTTCTTAAGCAAGTAGAAATTAACTTTTTCTTATTATTCAGGAGATTAAAAACGATCGAGTCAAGTCGGACATGAGGTAAGGGACTTCGTCTCAATCTCCTTTCATTGAGGCATATTTCGATAATATATATACCTTCTTCTTTTACACGGTGTATAATAAAACCCTTTGAATTTTAATTTCATTTAAAGGGAATCTTTTTTTATGAATCGTTTTATTAAACAACAAATGGGATGTTTTTAACGTTTGCGGCAACAATGACCACTCCACCGCCGTAATCGTTATTTGGTTTCCTCTATAAGCCTTAATGTTTTCTAAAATGAAAAGGAAATCCCTTATTATGTTTTTGTGTGTTTTGGTATTGAAAATGGTTTTTCAAATGGATTTATTATTTCAATATCTTAAAATTATTTCTTGTGACTGCAAATTAAAATTTATTAGTGAAATGTTTATATTTGCAATATTTTATGTGTTATGATTTTATAATGGTACTTGGATATTTGACGGGTAGTTACATGATAAACCAAATGACGGGTGGTGCCGTGATAAACCAGAATGGGTGGTTACGTTATAACCTCCAATGCATTGGGTATGGAAGTCGGTCGTATGGCTATTCCATTTAGTGATATGTGTGGAAGTCGACCGTATGGTTATTCCATTTAAGTATGTTTATGTCCCAAGTTACCTTTATGTGTTATGTGTTCTTTATATGGGTTTTATGGTAATCTTTTGGTTACAAAAGGGTAAGTAGTGATCTTTTATTCAGTGAAGAGTATTTACTACTTCATAAAGGTGAAAATTATTACTTATGTTAAAGTATTAATGGTTTACTTGTTGTTTTGAAAAACTAACAGTTTTCCTTCTTTGTATATCCCTTACTGAGATTTTTATGCTTATCCCAAGTTTTTGAAATGTTTTTCACATGACATAATGTGGAATAGGGTCAAGGATGGGATCAAGGAAAAGTTATGTTGTCTTAAACATGGAACTAGACATGACTCTTTTTTCCAAGAGTTCTTATTTTATAAAAAAATGGAAACTGAGTAGAAGTGTCTACTTTGTAATCTTTTGAGATGTAATAGTTATGTCCTAATTCTCTAAAACTCTAAAACTAAAAAGATCATCAATGTGAATTATTCGTTTAATTAATATTATGTATGTTTTAAGGTCGGGTCATTATACCAAGGGTTGGCGACTAGCACCAAAGGCATAATTCCCTAAAACTGGGAAGGCATTTCCTTTATAAAGTGTAAACACACACAACAGAGCACACAGCTGGATACGAATCACTAAGCAAACTGTATAAAGAGAAGAGAGTGTTGAAAGTAAAGGGGTCGGAATACAAGCCCAACAGGAAAGTACAAGTACAACTAAAAAACAAGTACAACAGAAGAAAGGTAAAACAGTTGTTGGGTCGTCCTCTAAGATTCTTGCCTGAAGGGTAGGTACAGATAGCCTCCATAGCACTCCACGTCCATCCATATCCTCCGTGTACCGTCACACCGTGTGGTCCACCTCCGGGCACCGTCCAGTCCTAGTACACTCAGCCTCGGTCAGCGTTGTCTGTCGTCTGCATCTAACACAACGAGGTGCGGGCATAGCCCGTATAGGTGTGAGTATAACGATACTCAGTAGGGACCCTGAGACCCTCAAGGTTTCACAAAATCCAACAAAGATAAACCAAAAAGTATGAAATCAACAGATAACCCCACTTAGTTATCAAGTAATTCATCTCAATCATAAGGAAAACACAAAAGTTACTGACTCAGCTCAACCAGGATTTTTATTCACATTATCGAAACCACGGCTGCTGGAGAACTCCTCCTCTGTCAAGTACAGTGGGTCTGCCGCGACACCAAGGCGTTTCCCACTAACCTTGGACTGCTGAGGTACTTCTCCTATCGAGTATCGTGGGTCTGTTGCGTCACCAAGGTACTCCTAAGGGTGCAATTTCGGCCGGGTCGGGCCGGGTCGGGCCTGCCATGCAAAAAAGTCAGTCTGTTGACCACTATTCGGGCTGGGTTGGGCCGGCCCGAACAACCCCATGGGGTGGCCCGAGTCCGGCCTCGGGCCGGCCCAAACCATCGGTTCGGGCCGAGCTTGTTCGAGTCGGACCATGGTAGGCTTTTATTATTTTCAAAATAATTGTCTATTTAAAAAAAAATTAAACATTTTTTTAACATTTATTTAAAATGTTTCTTTACATTTATTTTTAAATGCATGTTTTTTGTAAAAACGTTTATTTTATTTTTTATTAACATTTTACAGTGGGTGGATATGTTTTTTTCTCTAAATAGATTTATATATTGTGAATATATATATATTATTTGCAAATTATAAAAAAAATAATGAGGGGTGCACAGCTGTCATGGGTGAGTTTAAAGCCTTATTATTTAAACATTTTTCTAACATTTATTTAAAACATTTTTTTACATTTATTTTTTCAACTTATTTATAATTTTTTAAGCGTTTGTTAATATTTTTTATTTAAAAAATTTTATTTAAACCGTTTTTTAACATATGTTTAAAACGTTCTTTTACATTTATTTTTAAATGATTAATTTAAAACATTTTTGAATTTTTTAAAACACATGCTTTTTACAAGTATTTTTTTAAAACATTTAACTTTTTTTCATATTTTAATGTAAAAAGTATTTTTAAGTGTTTGTTTTAAAAAAATTAATTTAAATGTTTGTTTTAAAAACTTTTTTAAGCATTTTTATTTAAACCATTTTTAACAATTGTTTAAAACTTATTTTTACATTTATTTTTAGACGTTTAATTTAAAACGTTTTTTTGAACGCATATTTTTTACATGTATTATTTTAAACATTTAACACGTTTTATGTAAAAAAAAAATTACAGTGAGTGGATATGTTATTTTTTTCTAAATAAATTTATACATGCCTGTGAATTTATCTATATTATGTAAAAATTAAAAAAAATTAGTGAGTTATTGGGGGGTGCGCAGCAGTGGGTGGTGGGTTTAAAGTGTTGTTATTTAAACATTTTTTTATCATTTATTTAAAATGTTTTTTTACATTTATTTTTTTAACTTATTTATGAAAAGTATTTTTAAGCATTTTTTTTTAATTTAAAACATTTTTTAAAAAGTTTTTTAATTTTTTTACAGGGCAGGACCGACCCGGCCCTGTCTGGACTAATATTACACCCTTAGCGGGTGCGCAGTAGTGAGTGAGTTAATTTTTTTCTAAATAGATTTATATATGTATATATAGTATATATAATATATGCAAGTTTTATCATATTTAAAAAAATAATGAGGTTGGGGGTGTGTGAATATCATTTGGTGAGTAGTTATTTTTTTATTAATAAATAGTAAGTTATTATATATATATATATAATATGATAAAATTGTAAAAAAAATAATTAGGGGTTGCGGGGTGCGCTGTAGTGGGTGGGCTAATTTTTTTCTAAATAGATTTATATATAATATAAGCAAGTTGCAACATATTTAAAAAATTAATGAGGTTGGGGGATGTGCACGAACATCATTAGGTGAGTGTCTTATTTTTTTGTTAATATAAAATAAGTTATTATATAATATTAAATCACTGACACACACACATATATATTATTAATGGATTTTTAAAAGTCACACTTAATTGATATATATTATTAATAGCTTTATATATAATATTAATGGATTTGTTTATATATATATATATATAATCACATCATTGATATATATATATATATTTGTATATTTGTTTTTATATATACATATATATAATATGCAAGTTTCATCATATTTAAAAAAAATTAGTGAGGTCGGGGGTGTGCGCGAATATCATTGGGTGAGTGTGTTATTTTTTTTATTAATATATAATAAGTTATTATATATATATATAATGTTAAATGATTGATATATATATATAATATGAGAAAATTATAAAAATAATAATTAGGGGTTGGGGGGGTGCGTCGCAGTGGGTGAGTTAATTTTTTTTCTAAATAGATTTATATATGTATAGTATATATAATATATACATGTTGCAACATACTTAAAAATAATTAATGAAGTTGAGGGACTTGCACGAACAACATTAGGTGAGTGTGTTATTTTTTTATTGATATACAACAAGTTATTATATATATATAATATTAAATCATTGATATATATATATATATATATTAATAGCTATGTTTATATATATATATATTATTAAATCACATACATATACATACATATATATATATATATATATTATTAATGGATTTTTAAAAACCACACTTAATTGATATATATTATTATTAGCTTTTTTATATATATACACTATTATATATATATAATTATATATCGTTGTATATATATTTATACACACATTATAATTATATATGTATATCTATATATATAGGGTGGTGATTAGTTTACAGGCGCAGCCTTGGGAGCTTTTGGTAGGGGGATCGAATCCCCTTACTCGCAGTTTCCCCGATAATTTTTTTTACAGCAGGCGGGCCCTAGCACGGGCTAGCGGGTTGGGCTTCGCGCAGGCCAGTGGACCGGGCTTTTTCGGGCCGTCCCGGCCTGGCCCGATGTGGGTTTTTTCGGGCCGGGCCGCTCGGGCTTTCGGGCCGGTCCTTTCGGGATTTCGGGCCGCCGGGCCAAAATTACACCCTTAGGCGCTCCCCACCGTGGGTCTGCCGCGTCACCAAGGCGCTCCCCCTCATAGCCTGCTGAGGTAATCCTCTTCTCAAGTACCATGGGTCTGCCACGACACCAAGGTGCTCCTCACTGTGGGTCTGCCGCGACACCAAGGTGCTCCCCACCGGGCTAGTCGAGTCACTCCGAGTCGAAACGGTCAGCAGTCGTCAGGTCTCAGCCAGCTACTAGGTCTCTGCACTCTGTTCGCTCGTCATCGAAAGGATCCGCTCCACGAGCTACTGGTCGATACTCCAACTGTCACTAAGTCCCACGTAGAAGTATCTCAAAGGTCATCCACGTCATAGGGGTCTCAATGCAACAGATGACACATCAATCAGACGCCCGATATGTGAGTTATTAGCCTTTTAGTCCCAGGGGCCCGGTTAGATTCGTGCACGATCCAACCTGATTGTAACTCAACTATACCCTGAACTCCAGTGGGGTATACTCAAAGGTAGCGCCACGCTCCAAAATTATCATCGTTGCTGACGGTTCGTCAAACGGACGTTCGGTGCCAAAGATATGGCCAAAGAAACTAAAGGGTCGGTAGTGGGCCCGGGTCTGGTCCGACCCGGTCTGGGTCAACCCGGTCAAACCTATTGGTTCAGGCCTGACCCATTGGGCGGACCAGCCTGTTAGGTTCGGCTTGGCCCGCTGGGCCCAGCCCAGCTGGCCGCGTGGGCAGTTCGGCCTGGGCTCGAGGCCGGTTCAGCCCAGAGAGTCGCGAGGGTGCGGCCCGGAGCGGAGGGTGCGGCCAGGCCGATTTGGCTAGGGCACCGCGAGGGGGGACGCAGGACGGATCGGGAGGTAGGCCGTCGGACGACCAGGCAGGGCTCCAGGTGGGCCAGTGGGTGGTCGGGCGGGCCGGAAGGCCAGGCCGGTGCGGTTTGGCGCGGTTCGGGCTGGCGCAAGCCGGCGGGGATCAGCCGGGGCACGCGGGAGGTTGGACGCGGTGCGCGTCGGGGTGGCTCGGTCGGTTCGGCTGGTGGACGGCGCAGCCAGGGTGGCTCAGCCGGAGGGCCGCGGTTCGGGCCGATGTGCAGCGTGGCTGGGGTGCAACGCGGATCAAGGTGGTTCGGCCAGCGGAGCTGGTTCAGCCGGAGCACCAGAACGCCGCGGGGGCGGCGCGGAAGCGTGACCTTTGTTTGTTGCCTTCGTCGCCTTCAACGACGCTTTGTTGTTATGTCTCCATGCCAAAGATCATCACAAACAAGAACGGCGGAGGGGGCGATCCATGTTGGTTTGGCCCGTACCCTCCGCGTTTAGGTTGGTAACACTTGACTCATCAAGGTAGGAGAACGATGAACAAAAACTCACCTTCAAAAAGAAGCATAACATCATTCTTCGTTTTTAAAGAAAAGAAGAACATGGAACATAAAAAAAAACAACCCCTACCTTTGTTTGTTGTTCTTCGATGAAGTTGTGGGAAGAGGATGAAGGAGATCGTCGTTCGTCACGTCCACCGCACACTTCCAATCCCGAGCTGCGTCAGCTCGTTGACGATGATGTGGAGGGTAGGTCGGTTGAAGACGTCCCACGTCGGTAGGATCCTAGGAAGAAAGTCAAAGGCGCTCCTCACCGGCATTCTTCGTTCTTCGTTCTTCATTCTTTGATGGCAAGATCTTTTCTCTCTTCTCCCAAGTTCCACCAAATGAGAAATGCCTACCAAAATAATAATAGATTGTGATATCCTATTAATTCGTTGGCACAATATTCAAATTGGATGAATTAATTTAATTTTATCCACCTAATTAATGTGGAGTATTTGGCACCATTAAATTGGGGGAGTTGGCACCAATAAAGGAGGGGGTGTGGAGAGTCTCTCCCTCATTAATGAGGGGAGTTGAGAGGTTTTCATCGCCCACCATTAATAGGGGGTTTAGTCTCGTGTGGTCCCCATGTCGTAACCTCTCATGGGAGGTTAGGTTCGGGTGGGCCTCACCACCATAACCTCTCATGGGAGGTTAAGGTGTGGTGTTCCCACCTCTAACTTCTATGAAGAGGTTTTAACCAACAAATAAAAATCCACACACTTTATTTTTATTTAATTCATTCTCTAAAAACCCAAAAACTATCTTTTAATCTCGACCCACTGTCGTCGAGGTGATAGTCTTCTTAAGTGAATATTGGCACCGTGAGTTCAACGGTGCCCTCAGATTTCAATTCCGATCACCGGTTCAAAAGTTTTAAAAACCCACTCGTACGTTTACTGAACATACCCGAACAAAACTTCAGAAATTGATTTCGGGCACACCGGGCCTCAGAATCATGTGCCGTTAATTTTTACGGACTCGTAAAATTCCCATTTATTTAAAAAAAATATATGGAATTTCTGGATCTTTACATTCTCCCCACCTCTAGGATTTATGTACCTATAAGCTACAACTCGAACTAAGGGAACAAGTGGGGGTACTGAGCACGCATCTGAGGCTCCCGCTCCCATGTGATCTCCTGAAGGTTCTCGTGTTGCAAGCAAACGAACACCAGAGGTATCGACCGTCCGCATAGGACCTGCTCCTGTCGATCCTCAATCTCCACTAGAAACTCTGTGAATGTCTCCCCATCGTCGACGTCCAGCTCTCCATGGTCGATGATGTGAGAAGGGTTGTGCACGTATCTCCTTAGCTGAGATACATGAAAGACGTTGTGCACCTGGTGCAACTTAGGTGGAAGATCTAAGCGGTAAGCCACCTCACCAACTCTACTGAGGACCTGAAAAGGTCTGATGAATCTCGGAGATAACTTTCCGCATCGGCCAAATCTCCATAGTCCTCATTGAGGTGAGACCCGTAGAAAGACATGGTCGCCATCCTCAAAATCTAGAGGTCTTCATCTCCTGTCATCACATGAATTCTATCTGATCTGTGCAGTCTTCATCCACTCCTGGATGATCTACACCTTCTTCGTGGTAGCCCGTACCATCTCTGGTTCCACTAGTGATGACTCCCCAGGGTCAGTCCAGCACAAAGGTGATCTGCAAGGTTGTTCGTATAACGCCTCAAAAGGTGTCATCCCTGTGGTGGAGTAATAGTTGTTATTGTATGCAAACTCCACCAAAGGTAAGTGATCCTCCCAGCTGCGACTGAAGTCAAGGACACAAGCACACAACATGTCCTCGAGGGTCTAAATGGTCTGCTCAGTCTGGCCATCCGTCTGAGGATGGAAGGTGATGCTCAGACGTAGTTGCGTCTCGAAAGCCTCCTGCCACCCCTTCCTTAGCTGAGAAGTAAACCGTGCATCATGATCGGAGACAATAAAAGAAGGTACTCTATGTAGCTGCACAATCTCCTGCACATAGAGGCATCCCAAGCTCTCTACTGAACCCTTCTCTCTGATCAGTAGGAAGTGGGCCGACTTGGTTAGTTGATCAACGATCACCCAAATCGAGTCGTGACCTCTAGATATACGTGGAAGTCCTGTCACGAAGTCCATGGATATCCCATACCACTTCCACTCTGAGACCTCTAAAGGCTGAACCAAGCCTGCTGGTACCTGGTGCTCCGCCTTCACTTGTTGACAAGTGAGGCATTGAGAGACAAACTCCGCTACTACCTTCTCTATACCTAGCCACCAGTGCTGTCGTCGAAGGTCCTAGTACATCTTCGCCACTCCTGGATGTACCTCTAAAGGGGATGTGTGGAAATCCCATGACACTTCCTCCTGAAGTGACACCGGTACCATAGTACGTCCTCTGAAGAGGATGACATGCTCCCCACCTTCAGAAAATCCATCAGATGCCTGCCCTATGGATATTTGAGCATGTTATGTCTCACAGTCAGTGTCCCCACATTGCACCTCCCTAACTCGCTGAAGGAGTGGGGGTGTGACTATGAGAGGTTGTAGGAAAGATGGTCCATCTCTATCTATAAAGGATATCTGCAAAGCGGCTAGCTGCTCTGTCGCTTCACCTAATAGTTGTATACCAGACCTCCTGCTGAGTGAATCTACAACAATGTTCCCCTTCCCAGGAGTATAGACTATCTCGAAGTCATAGTCCTGGAGGAACTAAAGCCATATCCATTGTCTCAGGTTCAGGTCCTTCTAAGAGAAGATATACCTGAGACTCTTGTGATCAGAGTACACGGTAAAACATTCGCCCATCAGATAGTATCGCCATATCTTCAAGGAAAAAACCATTGCTGCTAACTCCAGGTCATGGGTAGTGTAGTTCTGCTCGTGTTGTCTCAGCTGCCGAGAACCATATGCGATCACTGCTCACTCCTGTATCAGGACACACCCGAGTCCGGTCCCTGATGCGTCGCAGTAGACTACGTACCCTACACCTTCCTCTAGAAGCCTCAATATGGGGGCACTAGTCAGCCTCTACCTCAGCTCTTGAAAGATCTGTTGTCATCTCTCCGACCACATGAAGGGTTTCCTCTTCTTCGTCAAGGCTGATAGTGGTATTGCAACTCTGGAAAAGTCTAGAACAAACCTCTAGTAGTAACCAGCCAAACCCAGGAAACTTCGTACCTCTGTCACACTCCTGGGTGGCTCCCAAGCAAGTACCGCCTCAATATTTTTTGAATCCACTGCAACTCCAGCCTCCAAGATGACATGTCCCAAAAAGTGAACCTCTCGGATCCAGAACTAGCACTTCGAGAGCTTACCATAAAGCTGGTTCTCTCAGAGTGTGTCCAATACTACCCGTAAATGGTAGGCATGCTCCTCCTTAGTAGTCAAGTAGATCAGATTGTTGTCGATGAAAACTACAACAAAGCGATCAAGGTAAGTCTGGAAAATTCTGTTCACGAGTCCCATGAACACTGATGGAGCATTGGTTACACCAAATGGCATAACCAAGAACTTGTAGTGGTCGTACCGACATCTGAAGGCCGTCTTCTGCACATCCTCGTCTCGAAATCTGAGCTAGTGATAGCCTGATATGAAGTTTATCTTCGAGAACCATTGTGCTCCCTTCAGCTGATCAAAGAGGTCATCAATCCTCGGGAGTGGGTACTTGTTCTTCATGGTCACCTAGTTCAGGCGACGGTAGTCAACACAAAGCCTCAAGCTTCCATCTTCCTTCTTGGCGAACAGAATCAGGGCTGCCTAGGGAGAAACACTAGTTCTGATGAGTCCCTTCCCCTGCAAGTCCTCTAGCTATACCTACAGCTCGCGAAGCTCTGCGGGATCCATCCGATACACTGGTGTAGATATCAGTGTCGTCCTGGGGTACAGGTCAATGTAGAAGTCCACCTCTCTGTGAGGAGGTAGTCCTAGAACATCGTCAGGGAAAACATCTGCGTACTGATCCACCACTACAGGATAGCTCAGATTCTCCATATCAACTGCTCTGAGGGTAAGGTAGGCCAACTGATGAGTGATTGGTTACACCCTCCTCCGATCAAGTCTGTCCTATGCTGCAAAGGGCCCCTTCTCACCGGTGAAGGTAAACCTGGTCCCATCCGTGCGGACACACCACACTTTGCGCCTAATAAAGTCGATCTGAGCATGGACTATAGATAACCAGTCCATACCCAAGATGAAATCATAAGGCCTCGATGCCGCTACTAGTAGATTTCAGCCGAATCTCTCACCTTCTAGAGTAAGCTCACACTACCGGCACTAGTTCTTAATCATCGAGTCTTCTCCTGTAGAAGTCTCTAGTCATAAGGATCGAGCCAACGACTTCGTCGGAATCTCCGAGCTCCGAACGAGGGTAGTGGAAATGAAAGAGTGACTGACACTTGTGTCTATAAGAACTGTAGCTAAGGTGGAGTAGACACAGACCGTACCTAGAATCATCTCTGGAGCACCGTGATCATAAGCCTCAGCTGCCTGGAGCTGAGCTCTCGCCTGTCCACCTACTCCCTGCGGTCGGGGTGGACCTCCTGGTGGTGGTGGTGGTAACACCTCGAAATGTCGTCCACCACTAGTTGCACGCCCATCTCCTCTTCCATGTCTTCCTGCTCCCTACAGACTGCCTCAATCAAATCTTTGTCTCTGTTTGGGAGGTCTTTCGACCGTCTTCTGATCATTTGAAAGGTGGGTCGGATAGTCACGAGCCATGTGACCCTACCCGCCGCATGTGTAACACTACCCGCTCCTAGCATATCTGGATCTGTCTCTAGTGCCCTGCACAACCGATCCTGAGTCATGCGGTCATCCACCCGTGGGTCAGGTCCTCTTGGACCTCTGAAAAATCTATCTACTTCTAGCTGCAGAAGACTCCGCTTCATGTCGACTAGTGGTGGGTCTCGCTATTGGAGACTTCTCAGCAAGGAAACTCTCTACTAAGAGGGCTCTCTCCATCACCCCTACCTGCTTCGGGATGCTGAGGGAGATCATAGAATCCCTAATCTCTCTCTTGAGCCCCTGCTCGAAGGTTCGGGCCCTGAAGAATGGGTCTCGCACCATATCAGTGGAGTAGCGCGAGAGGTCAGTGAACCTCGCTGAGTACTAAGCTACAGTCATGATGCCCTGCTGTAAATGAAGTAGCTCTTGTATGTGCACTGTGCGGAGAGTCGCTGGAACAAACTCCGCCTGAAACAGGCTCTAAAAGTCTTCCTAGAGAAGCATCATCTCATTGTGAACTTGGAGTATCAAGCTCAACCATCTGCCCGCTTCTTCTTGTAGAAGGCTGGCAGCAAGAATCACCATGAGGTTGGCTGGTGTCCCTACTAGTCGGAAAACTCTCACCACAGCCTCCAGCCAATCCTCAGTCGCTTGTGGGTCCATCTCTCCCCTGAACCTGGGTGGCCTCTGGAACTGGAACTCGTGCAACGCATTCAAGCGGCATGCATCGTCTGCTACTGGGGCTGGTGGCATCAGTGGCCCAATGGGAAGTGGTACTATTGGTGCCTCCACTGGAAGAGGGACCTGCACTGAGGCCTTGTCGCTCAGTGGGATATTTGCACGTACAACTCTCGGGGCTCAAGTTGGTCATCCGCGAGGAGACATCATAAAAGAAACAGATGCGACACGGTCAAAGATTAAACCTGGTGAGCTGACCTGGTTGAGCTGACTTAAAGAAAAAATTTGAAAACACACACACAATCAGTGTTTTCGTGCACTGAGTCAGAAATCAGTAGTCAGGGTCCTGGTGTATGGATACGCCGGCCGCCGCACCAACACTGGACTCCCTGAACTGAAAACCACACTCATTGCCCTTAACACTATTGCTTCATAGAAAAGACCAGAGTCATAAGTTTTGCAGTAGAACTGAATCCTTTGATACCAATTTGTCACGACCCGTCCCTTGGGGCCAGTGTCGTGACTACCCCAATCCCACCTTCCATAGGCCAGGGGCTAGCGACTAGAACCAAAGGCGTAATTCCCTAAAACTACGAAGGCATTGCCTTTATAAAGTGTAAACACACACAACAGAGCACACAGTTGGATACGAATCACTAATCAAACTGTATAACGAGAAGAGAGTGCTGAAAGTAAAGGGGTCGGAATACAAGCCCAATAGGAAAGTACAAGTACAACTGAAAAACAAGTACAACATAAGAAAGGTAAAATAGTTGATGGGTCATCCTTAAGGATTCCTACCTGAAGGGTAGGTACATATAGCCTCCACAACACTCCACGTTCGTCTGTCTCCTCCTTGTATCATCACACCATGTGGTCCACCTCTGGGTACCGTCCAATCCTGGTACACTCAGACTCGTTCAGCGCTGTCTGTCATCTGCATCCAACACAACGAGATGCAAGCATAGCCCGTGCAGGGGTGAGTATAACGATACTCAGTAGGGACCCTGAGACCTTCAAGGTCCCACAAAATCCAATAGGGATAAACCACAAAGTATGAAATCAAAAGATAACTCCACTTAGTTATATGCCCATACATATACCTAAGTTATCAAGTAATCCATCTCAATTATAAGAAAAACACAAAAGTTACTGACTCAGATCAACCAGAATTTTTATTCACATTATCGAAACCATGGCTGCTGGAGAACTCCTCCTCTGTCGAGTACAATGGGTCTGCCGTGACACCAAGGTGCTTCCCAATAACCTTGGACTAATGAGGTACTCCTCCTATCGAGTACCGTGGGTCTGCTGCGTCACCAAGGCACTCCCCACCGTGGGTCTGCCGTGTCACCAAGGCACTCCCCCTCATAGCCTGCTGAGGTACTCCTCCTGTCGAGTACCGTGGGTCTTCCGTGACACCAAGGCGCTCCCCATTGTGGGTCTTCCACGACACCAAGGCTCTCCCCACTGGTCTAGTTGAGTCACTCTGAGTCGAAACGGTCAGCAGTCGTCAGGTCTCAGCCGGCTACTAGGTCTCTGCACTCTACTCTCTCGTCATCGGAAGGATCCTCTCTATGAGATACTGGTCGATAATCCAACTATCACGAAGTCCCACGTAGAAGTATCTCAAAAGTCTGCCACGTTATAGGGGTCTCAATGCAATAGACAACGCATTAATCGAACGCTCGGTCTGTGAGTTATTAGTCTTTTAGTCCTGGGGGCCCGGTTGGATTCGTGCATGATCTAACCTGACCGTAACTAAACTATACACCGAAATCCAGTGGGGTATACTCAAAGGTAAGTTCACGCTCCAAGATTACCAGCGCCGCTGACGGTTCATCAAACGGACATCTGGTGACAAAGATATGGTCAAAGAAAGTAAAAGGTCGGTAGTGGGCCCGAGTCTGGTCTGACCCGGTCCAACCCAGTCTGGGCCGACCTTGTCTGGGTCGACCCGGTCAGACCTGTTGGGTCTGGCCTGGCCCATTGGGCGGGCCAACCTGTTAGGTTCGGCCCAGCCCAGCATGCCACGTGGGCGGTTTGGCCTAGGCTCGGGGCCGGTTCGACCCGGAGCGCTGCGAGGGTGTGGCCCGGCACGGCTCGGCCCGGAGGGTGCAGCCGGACCTGTTCGGCCAGGGCATCACGAGGGGGGTTGCAGGCTGGTTCGGGAGGTCGACGTGGCTAGGGTGCCGGTTCGGTCGGGTGGTGGATCGGGAGGTCGGGCAGCCGGGAGGTGGTCGGGCAGGCCAGGTAGGCCGGTGGGTGGCCGGGAAGGGTGCCAGGTGGGCCGGCGGGTG
This sequence comes from Viscum album, assembly GCA_963277665.1. Classification (NCBI taxonomy): domain Eukaryota; kingdom Viridiplantae; phylum Streptophyta; class Magnoliopsida; order Santalales; family Viscaceae; genus Viscum; species Viscum album. The sequence goes on from OY728137.1 coordinate 1,475,658,365, forward strand.
GTCAGGTAGGTCGGGAGGTCGGGTCGGTGCGGTTCGGTGTGGCTCGGGCCGGTGCGATTCGGCGCGGTTCGGGCTGGCGCGGGCCGATGCGGTTTGGCCGGGGAACGCGAGAGGTAGGCGGTGGTGCGGGCCGGGGTGGCTCGGCCGGTTTGGTCGGCGGATGGCTCGGCTGGAGGATCACGGTTCGGCCCGGTGTGCAGTGCGGCTGGGGCGCGGCGCGTCTCAGGGTGGTTCGGCTAGAAGAGCCGGTTCGGTCGGAGCACTGGAACGCTGCGGGGGCGGTGCGGTTTGCGGAGGCTATGGGAAGCACGACCTTTTCTTGTTGCCTTTATCGCCTTCAATGCCGCTTCAATGTTACATCGTCATGCCGAAGATCGTGACAAACAAGAACGGCGGAGGGATCAGGCCATGCTGGTTTGGACCGCACCCTCCACGTTTAGGGTGGTAACACTTGGCTCATCAAGGTAAGAGAACTATGAACAACAACTCACCCGCAAAAAGAAGCATAACCTCGTTCATCGTTTTGAAAGAAAAGAAGAACATGACACATAAAATAAAACAACCCCTACCTTTGTTCGTTGTTCATCGATGAAGTTACGGGAAGAAGACGAAGGAGATCGTTGTTCGTCACGTCTGCCACACACTTCCAATCCCAAGTTGTGGTGGCTCGTTGACAACGATGCAGAGGGTAGGTCGATTGAAGACGTCCCACATCATTAGGATCCAAGGAAGGAAGTCAAAGTCATTCCTCACCGACGTTCTTCGTTCTTCGTTCTTCATTCTTCGATGGCGAGAGCTTTTCTCTCTTCTTTCAAATTCCACTAAATGAGCAATGCCAACCAAAATAATAATATATTGTGACATCCTATTAATTCATTGGCACAATATTCAAATTGGATGAATTAATTTAATTGGATCCACCTAATTAATGTGGAGGATTTGGCACCATTAAATTAGGGGAGTTGGCACCCATAAAGGAGGGGGTGTGGAGAGTCTCTCCCTCATTAATGAGGGGAGTTGAGAGGTTTTCATCTCCCACCATTAATAGGGGGTTTAGTCTCATGTGGTACCCACATCATAACCTCTCACGGGTGGTTAGGTTCGGGTGGGCCCCACCACCATAACCTCTCATGGGAGGTTAAGGTGTGGTGGTATCACCTCCAACTTCCATGAGGAGGTTTTAGCCAACAAATAAAAATTAATCCACACACTTTATTTTTATTTAATTCATTCTCTAAAAACCCAAAAACTATCTTTTAATCTCGACCCACTGTCGTCAAGGTGATAGTCTTCTTAAGTGAATATCGGTGCTGTGAGTTCAACGGTGCCTTCAGATTTCAATTTCGAGCACCGGTTCAAAAGTTTTAAAAACTCACTCGTACGTTTACTGAACGTACCCGAACAAAACTTCAGAAATTGATTTCGGGCACACCGGGCCTCGAAATCATGCACCGTCAATTTTTGAGGACTCGTAAAATTCCCATGTATTTAAAAAAAATTCCACGGAATTTTTGGGTCTTTACAGTATCCCATGGGTCTCACAATCTATTCAATATGTAACAATAACTATAACGAGGTCTCACTCAAAATACCCAAAGACACGACAAAGGTCGTTCCACTCAAACATCCATGAAAATACAAAACAAATTATGCACCGCCTACCTCATACTAGTATAATGATACTCCTCTGATAAGAGCCTCCAATTAGGTCTAAAATGCAGTAGATCTATAAAATAATCAAAACCGCCCAAACCCCTATAACTCGGTTTAGAACAGAAATCAAGAAGAACAGATCAAGAGGAATCAAGGCCTTACCAAGGGGGGTCCAACGCATTCGATGACAATCAAAATGGAGTTTGGGTGAAGATCTGGGAGAAAAAATGAGCTTCAGCCGACTCTCCTCTCTCAAACCCGTTGAGTGTTTGGGTTTCTGCCTCAAAACGAGGATACTGCCCGTTTTAGCAAAAAAAAAGAAAAATACATGGTGTGTACTTAGGACTACATGCCATGTGTATCATTTTACTATTCATATAACGGCTGATATTTCTTCGAGGGCTTGTCGACTGACTACACGACATGTACCTAGGGTACACAACGTTTACCTATCTACCCAGCCGACCTCCCCAACACGCCATGTATATCCCTATACATGGCCCCTCTACACGGCGTGTACAAATAGTACACGGTGTGTACTTGCTAAAATTCTTCTACCCGGCCAACAGGCCTACACTCCATGTATGTTCTTCACACACTATCAGGAGTACATGGCGTGTACTAAAGGTACACGACATATGATCTGAAATTTTCCAGAAACTACCCAGTTTCTACAGTTTTCTCAAAAACAAGTCAAAAATTCAAACAGGTTCAGGATTTTGACCCGTTCTAAAAACCTAGGTTCTTACAATCTGCCCACCTTAACATAGCTCTTCTCTGAGCTATCAAACAAAACCTAGAGATTGCACCGAATGTACCATCCCAATCCAAGTAACCTGGACTACCCCAATCTCAAAGGTTCTGGCTAAATTCCTCAAGGGGCTCCCCAACTTAGAAATTTCCTAAATCAGACCCAACCCTACAAAACTCAACAAAGAAAAGGTTCACTAACCTATTTCTAAACTCATGGTCCTCTCGTGATGCATCGTCACCCATGCGCCTCATTGGTGCTCTTATGTCATTCCCGAAACCCAAACGTATCCCGCACCACATCGGTGCCCACCTCTACAAGGTCCTGCATCCCATGGATGCTCAAAATGAACTTGGTTCCTAGCACCTCAAGTAACATGCATCCTTGGTGCCCTGATGCCCACGACACCCATAGTAACCCTCATCCTCGATGCTCCTGATGCTACGCATCTCATACATATATATAAATATATCATACACCCGATATGGTGTCAATCCCACTGGCCAGCATCTAGTCAGTCCACATAAATCATGTGCACCTCATGCACTCAAAGAGGAAATTCCCCAATAGGACATTCCAAAACAAGTAAAAACAAAATAGATCATGGTCACACCCTCAGTGTACCTCTAATTGTCATCATCTCACCATCTTGCTCAGGCCCTGTCATCTCTAAGGCATGCACCTAACCTGAAGTACGACCTCCTGATGCTTGACCTCCCTGCGGTACTGCTCCAATCACTGACCACTAACCCCTCAGATGGGTCCCGCTATCTTTATCACGTCCTCCACGTGTAGATGAACCTCATTTACCATCACCTGGTACCGAACCTGAACCAACTACAGATGCCACCGTCTATTCTGGTCCCTACCTGTCGGTTATCTGAGAAGGTTGTCTGTAGAACCTCTCCAGATGCCCGACCTGTCCACATGCCCACCACTCATTTGGAGGCCTATCATACTGAGTCTGAACATTCCCTGATTGTCCACACTAAAAGAAAACCATTGAAGAAATGCTTGAGGTGGTCTAGCTGAGTCCTTGGCCTGACTGCCCTGCTGGAACTCATCCCTTCCTCACTTCTTGCTATCTGAACCATCACCTGAAGCTATCTCCTGGCTAACCTGGGGCCTATCCCTCTGGTTTCACTCCGCTATGAGTGTCTGATTCACCACCTATGAGAAAGAACTCAGCCTAAAGATATTTACCTAGATCCAAATGGCGTGTTTCAAGCCATCCTTGAAGCACCTCACCCTTGTCGAGTCATCTCTTACCATACCAGGTGCAAAGCGAGACAACTCAGTGAAAGTAGTTTCATAGTCCATGACGGACATGTCTCCCTATTGAAGGCTCAAGAACTCTCAAGATCTCTCATCCCTCAGTGTCTCTAGGTAAAAGTGATCGAAGAACCTGTCCTCAAAGTTCTTCTATGTCAGTCCTTTGTGTTTGCGAGCCTGAACCTACACATCCCACCAATGCTTCACTGGTCCTCTCAGCATGTACGTCACTAGCTTGACCCTCCACCTTGGAGGTGTCTCGAGCTTCTCTAAGATCATATTCATTCTCTCTATCCAATTCTCAGCCGCTTGTGGACCACCCTTACCCTGAAAAAGCGGTAGGTGTTGCGACTGGAACTCCTACGTCAGATATGCCATAGATGGATCTATACCCTGCGCACCTCTATTGATCCCCTTCAAGACATGTACCAGAATAGACCAAAGATACTTGTCGAGCCACGGCCCGAACACTATCAAACTTGGTTTTTGTCCTTCTTGCACTAGATTATGAACTTGATCGTGTCTCTAAGCCTGTACATGTGTCTCATGCTCTGCCTACACCGGATCCTGAACCTGATCCTGCTCCCGTGGCACTGTACCATCTCCCAACTGACGCTTCATCTGAGTCATCTAAAAGGAACCCTCTGAATACCATAAATGGTCAGACAACCCACATATATATATACACAATATATTCACGTAGATAGGAAAAGCAGTAAAAGGCAGTGCATAACTACTACCCTTACTCTCCCCACTACAACCCACGCCCATTGCATCCCGGCCTCATGGCCTCCTTACCCACCCCTCAACAGATCCAAGTATCAAAAGTACCTCAGACCATGCCCGTCCTAATAATCAACGTTGCCTTAAACCGACGACTGAGTTTCCTAATCCCAACAGTCTCACTACCTCAAACCGACATCCAGGGCGCCCAATCCTGGTGATCAAAATCACCTCAACCATAGTACCAGCCTACTCATATAAGATCCAAGCCCAAAATCTCATGCCACAAGAAATTCACAATATATAATAAGCATGTCATAGTATATTGCAATAAACTAGCAATTTTATCAGGAATTTCACTTTTTCGCATTTCAAAGTATACAAAGCATGGAAATTGATATTATTCACATGGCATTATCACTTCGCAGAGCATACATGCAGTTATGAAATTGAAATACCCTAAAAATGTGCCTATCAAAAGCCAAACAATCACGCCTTTTCATACTGATCCAAGGTCCAATTATTCCTCACCGCACTAGGTTAAGGGTCACATATCACAATCAATAACATCACACACCAAGTGAGCCACTAAAGTGGAAATCATGTAAATTGTAATCTGAGAAAAAAGTAAACAACAATTCCCACCCATGGAAATTTGGTCCATCCCTCGTACCTGGGGCTGCGGGCACCCAAGCATAAGCTAGAAACCCAGTTCAAGTAACAACCTACCTCCAGTCAACCATATCCCAAATAGTAAAACCATCAGAAATAAAAAAGAGAAGTCTCAATCTCATTAGTAGCCTACAAAACACTCCTACTAAATCCCTATCAAGAACTCCTCTGATACCACTTTGTAATGACCTAGACCCGAATAGCCACCCTAATAGTGCTAAACAGGTTGGGTGAGACTACCTTAAGCGCACCTCCCCGAACGCCAAAGACTTTTGACTAGCAGCGAGGGTCTAATAGGTATAGTGGGGAGGTTATACCCTCTCAGAGTATGATAATGGTATTGATCCAAGTAATAATATATAACATGCAATGAAAATAAACAACTCAGAAGACTTGAACTAAACCCGCATAGCGGAAGCACATTAATAGCAATAAACAACGGAAGAAAAATATTAACAAGTTTAGTGGAAAGTAAACAAAACAGTATGTTTAAAACCACTTGTAACTACTAAACAAACCAAGCATGCATCCATAGCAGGTCAGACATGTCAATATAAAAAGGGCACCAATGGCTAACCAATAATAGCTACAATAACCAGTAAGCATGTTGATACAGAAAATGGAAACTAGACAAAGTAAACTCTAACTAGGTATGACCTCAAGGTCTATACCAGTCTCCATGAAAAACAGTACTATGATCTATCTCCTGAGGTTGATCCTTTACCTGCACGTAAATCCATAAAGTTTACATGTGTCCCGAAGGGCCCGTGCAGGGTGTTAGACGAATCTTAGTAGGATACCACCCAAATGGTGTGTACCTAGTATAAGTGTTTAAGTAGGCATGCACTTATAAGGAAAGTAGTAAATAGTACGATGTACAAATAAACACAGACTCCACTGGTGTTCAGCAACCACCATGAAGTGTTACATGCTTTGACCAACACCAAAATCTTAGTCAAGTAACCTGACACCATGTGCCTCCTGAAACCTCGTGTCTCAAGTACCGATGTCCTGAAGGCATTCCCAAACAAAGTAACTTGGAGGAACAACGATTCCTATTTTCAAATAAGTAACTGGAGGGATAGTGATGTCTGCCCTCAAATAAATTAACCAGAGGGACAACGATGTCTACCCTCAAATAAAGTGTCCCAACCCATGACCTCAATCATGATGAGCCTTATCCCCCAACCTGATAGCCTCATCACTATCTCCCAAAGGCTCCTCACTTTCCACATGGCTTCCTACGACAAGCACCCCTAAACCAATAGTACCTAAACCGCAACTATCGGGGGCCTCTACCCACATGAGTGGTCAAAACCACCTCATCACAGAGTCTCTCTGTGTGCACACTACTCAAATCATGGGTGAGCAGTAATCACCAAAATAGTACCCAAGCCACAACATCTCTGGCACCTCGTGCCCCTGCGACCACGTCGCTCAGTATCCAATGGATTTTCCATCCAAGTAACCCGGGCCATGCCCATCCTGATAGTCTCACTACCTCAATCCTGACATCCATGACACCCAATTCCATGGTCAAAACCACCCAAAGTAATCTGGGCCAAGACCAACTTGTGATCAACATCACTCGAGAAATATCTAGTCCATTACCAACACAGCCCAAAGGGTTCAAGCATATGCAATTCAGCAATTACATAAATAATCAAATAATCACTTTAAAACGGGAAAAAAAAACTAAACAGTTGAATTGCACTAACCATGTGTTGTCCCATACCAGCACTGAGGTCTTGAAAGCCTCTGATAAAATTAATCATGCTTAAACAATCTAAACTCAGTAGGTTTAATCATCACAATTCATTTTAAAATCATTTTAGCATACCTGGACAAAATGCCCCATTTGAGCAATAACCCATTGCCCAGCCTCGCTCAAGAAAAACAGGTGCAAGATATACCCAAAGGCATCCCATGGGTCTCACAATCAATTCAATATGCAACAACAGCTATAACGAGGTCTCACTCAAAATAACTAAAGACGCGCCAAAGGTCACGCCACCCAAACGTCCACAAAAAAACAAAACAAGGTATGCACCACCTAACTCATACTATTACGATGATACTCCTCTGATAACAGTCTCCAATTAGGTATAAAATGTGGTGGATCTAAAAAATAATCAAAACTTCTCAAACCCCTATAACTCGGTTTAGAACAAAAATTAAGAAGAACAGATCAATAGGAATCAAGGCCTTACCGAGGGGGTTCCAACGCATCTAATGATGATCAAAATGGAGTTCAGATGAAGATCTGGGGAGAAAAAACGAGCTCCGGTTGGCTCTCCTCGCTCAAACCCGTCGAGGGTTTGGGTTTCTGCCTCAAAATGAGGATATTGCCCGTTTTAGCAAGAAAAAAAAAAGAAAAATACACGGTGTGTAATTAGGACTACATGTCGTGTGTATCATTTTATTGTTCATATGATGGCTAATATTTTGTTGAGGACTTTCCAGCTGACTACACGATATGTACCTAGGGTACACGGCATGTACCTCTCTACTCGGCTGGCCTCCCCAACACGCCATGTATATCCCTATACACGGCCCCTCTATACGGCGCGTACAAATAGTACACGTCGTGTACTTGCTAAAATCCTTCTACCGGACCAACAGGCCTACACACCATGTATGACCTTCACACACGATCAAGAGTACACAACGTGTACTGAAGGTACACGATGTGTAATCTAGAATTTTCCAGAAACTACCCAGTTTCTCCAGTTTTCTCATAAACAAGTCAAAAAATCAAACAGGGTTGGGATTTTTACACATTCTAAAAACTTGGGTTCTTACATAAAATAAGAAAACTGCATCCATGCTCATGATGTACCTCTAACCGTTGTTGGCTCACCAACCTGCTCAGCCTCTGGCAGCTCTACAATGAGCACCTGGCCTAAATTACGACTTCCTGAATCCTAACATCCCTGTGGTGCTGCTCCAGTCACCGACCACTACCCCTCAGTTGGGTCCCACTGTCTTTTCCACGTCCTCCACATGCAGCTGAGCCTCAGATACCCTCACCTGGTACTGATCTCGAATCGACCCCGGACGCCACCATCTGTCCTGGTCTCTGTTTACCGGTTGTCTGAGAAGGTTGCCTACAGAACCTCTCTAGATGTTTGACCTATCCACATGACTAACACTCCTTTGGAGGCCTATCGCACTGATTCCAAACATGGCATGGCTTCCCACACTGAAATAAAACCACTGATGAACTACCACGAGGTGGTCTAGCTGAGTCCTTGGTCTGACTGTCCTGTTGGAACTCATCCTGAACTCGCTTCCTATTATCTGAACTATCACCTAAAGCCGCCAACCAGATCAAACAGGATTTTTCCGTCAAGTTTCCCTTGGCTATGAGCATCTGATTCACCACCTTCGAGAATGAGGTCAACCTAAATATGTTTACCTACACCTTAATGGAATGTCGTAATTCATCCTCGAAGCACCTCACCCTTGAGGTGTCACCGCTTACCATACCTGGTGCAAAGTGAGATAGCTTAGTGAAGGTAGTTTCATAGTCCATGATGGACATGTCACTCTGCTGAAGGCTCAAGAACTTCTGAGCTCTCTTCGCCCATAGCGTCTTTGGAAAAAAGTGCTCGAAAAACATATCCTCGAAGTCCTTCCATGTCAGTCCTTCATGTCTAAGAGCCTAAACCTTCACATACCACCAACGCTTCACCGATCCTCTCAACATGTACGTCGTCAGCTTGACCCTCCGCCCTAGAGGCATCTCAAGCTACTCGAAGATCATCTGCATGCTCTCTATCCAGTTCTCAGCCTCCTGTGGACCATTCTCACCCTGGAAAATTGGCGGGTGCTGCGATTGGAACTCCCGTGTCAGATATTCCATAGAGGGCTTTGTACCCTATGCACCTCTGTCAATACCCTGCAAAACACATACTAGGCTAGATCGAAGTTGCTCGTCAAGACACGGCCCAAACGCTACCAAACCTGGTTGCTTCCCTACCTACACTAGATCCTAAACCTGATTCTATCCCTGAGTCTATACCTATGGCTCATGCTCTGTCTGTCCCTAAGGTGTCTAAACCTAATCGTTCTCCTACAACATTATACCATCACCCGTCTGACGTTTCATCGAACCGTTTAGTAGGAACCTGCTGAATACCATAAATGGTCAAACAACCCACATATATAACAATATATATATATATAATGCAGATAAGGAAAGCAGTAAAGAAGTAGTGCATAACAACTACCCTTATTCTCCCCCACTGCAACCATTCCCCATAGAATCCCAGCCTCATGGCCTCCTTACCCGCCCTCAACAGAGCCAAGTATCATAGTAACCTCAGGCCATGCCCGTCCTGGAAACCAACGCTTCCTCAAACCAACGACTGAGTCGCCCAATCCTGACATCCACGCTACCTCAAACTGATGTCCAAGATACCCAATCTTGGTGATCAACATCACCTCAGCCATAGTACTTGCCTGCTCACATACTAGCCAGGCTCAAATGTCATGACAAATGCAATTTTACATAATTTAAAGCATGGAATATTACTTTGCGATAAATAAGAAATTCTATTAGAAATTTCACCTTTCACATTTCAAAAGAATCTATAGCATGGAAATTGATATTATTCACATGATATTATCACTTCACAAAGCATGCATAGAGTTATGAAATTGAAATACCCTAAAAATGTGCCTATCAAAAATCCAAGAAAACTCGCCTTGCCATACCGGGCCAAGGTCCAATTCCCCCTTACTACACCGGATTAAGGATAACATATCACAACTAATAATATCACACAATAAGTGATCCACCAAGGTGGAAATCATATAAATAGTAATCTGAGAAAAAGAAAAACAATAATTCTCACCCAAGGTAACTTGGTCCATCCCTCGTACCTAGGGTTGCAGGCACCCAAGAACAATCTAGAAACCCAGTTCCAATAACAACCTATCTTCAGTATACCATATCCCAAATAGTAAAACCAGTAGAAATAAAAAAGGAAATATCAATCTCATTAGTAGTTAGTCAAAAGTTTCTATTAAATCTCTGTCAAGAAAAATCCCTCTAATACCACTTTGTAACATCCCGAACCCGAACAGCCACCCGAACAGTGCAAAACGAGTTGGGTGTTACCATGTTAGGCGCACCTCCCCAAACGTCAAAGGCTGCCAACTAGCAGTGAGGGCGTAAACAAGTATAGTGGGGAGGCTATACCCTCTCGGAGGAAAATAAGGTACTGGTTCGAGTATAATATAAATTAAGAGACTCTACAGACTTGAACCAGACCCGCATAGCAGAAGCATAATCAATAGAAAATAAACCAGTGAAAACAATAAAGAAACAAGTGCAGTATAATGTAAACAAAACAACATGATGAACACCACTTATAACATCTACTGAAACAACAAAACATGCATCCAAGGCAAGTCGTACATATCAATAAACAATGGACACCATGGCTAACCAACAGTAGCTACGAAATAAAGTAAGTATGATAATACAAGAAAGAAATCAAAACAAGGTAAACTCCAGCTAGGCATGACCTCAAGGTCCATACCAAATATCCATGCAATAGCTAATACGATCTAACTCCTGGAGCTAATCTTTTTCCTGCATGTAAATCCATAAAGTCTATATGCGTCCCGAAGGGCCCGTGTAGAGTGTGAGATGAATCTTAGTAGGATACCTCCCAATGGTGCATACCTAGTATGAGTGTTTAAATAGGAATTTATCTATAAGGAAAGTAAACAGTACAATGCACAATGTAAACACAACTTCCATTGGTGCTCAGAAGCCACCATGGAGTGTCACCTGCTTCGGCTAACGCCAAAATCTCAGCCATATAACCCTGCACCACATGCATCCTGACACCTTGTGTCTCAAGTACTAATGTCCTGATGGGACACCCAACAATAATAACCCATGCTCGAAATCTCACGTCTGCCCATGGCACAACAACCAGAGGAACAATGATTTATTTCCTCAAATAATAATTGGAGGAACAATGATGCATGTCCTCAAATAAATAACCAGAGGAAACATCGATATCTTCCCTCATTATCATAACCCGGAAGCCTCATCGCTACCAAATGAAGGCTCCTCACCTTCCACATGGCTTCCTAAAACAAGCACCATTAAACCAATAGCACCTAAACCGCAACTATCGAGGGCCTCTACCCACACGAGTAGTCAAAACCACCTCATCACGGAGTCAACCTATGTGCACATGACTCAAATCACGGGTGAGCGGTAATCACCAAACAAAGAACCCATGCCACAAAATCTCTGGCACCGCGTGTCTCTACGACCATGTCACTCAAATATGATGGTTTTTCCATCCAAGTAACTCAAGTCATGCCCAACCTGATAGTCACACTGCCTCAATCCGACATCCATGACACCCAATACTATAGTCAAATTGTTGTGCGGAGAAAAACAGGAAGTGATGGCAAGAGGGGGGGTGAATTGCCTTTTAAAAATAAATTAACAAATTAAAAAATCAGAGTTAAAGTGCAGCGGAAAGTAAAATGGGCAAGACACAAAAAAATGATAACGGAGTTCGGCCAAAAACCCGGCATACGTCTCCGCTCCCAACTCAACCGTTGAGAGATTCCTACCGCTTGCTTTTCAATGGTTTTAGCAAGAAACCCACTAGGCTTTGAGGTAGCACTAGGACCTATTACAGCTTGCTTTTGATGGTTGAGCAAGAACCCACTAGCCTTCTTACAGGTGAAGGCTAGCTCACCTATGACACAAGCCTTTTAAAAGGAAAGGCTTGAAGAAACCTCTTCACACCTTAGTGGTGATGTGAAACCCAAAAGAAAGAGGGATAGAAAAGGAGTTGGGGTTTGTAGGCACAAACCCAATTTGAAAGCTCAAAAAAAATAAAACACTAAAAACCGTAATTGGGAGAAGCCTTGGGTGCCTTTGATTGATTGGAGATGTTGAAGGCCGCTTCCAAGCTTCTTTGAAGGAGATCCTTGGATGTGGAAGTTGTTGGAGCAAGGTGGGTTCCTTGAAGGAAGTCCGCCGGAGGTACGCCAAATGATGGAAAATGTGTCTGTTAGCTTGGTATATGATCCGGTTAGTGTCCGGGGCTTCCTTGGCCTTTATTTATAGGCATGGAACCCTTGGGGAGTCTTCGGAGCCGTTGGAGAGGCTTAAAGAGCCGTTGGGGGCCAAGTGGGCCAGCCTGGTCAAACTGCAACGGCTAGTTTGACTGGCTCCACCGGCTGGCCGGTACAGTCCCACAGGCTGGCCGGTGCTTGAGGAAATTGGGAGATTTCAAGTCTTGGCTCCACCGGCTGACCGGTGGATGGGCCACCGGTTGGCCGGTGGCTTGCCAGTAGCTGATTCTTCTTTTCCAGGCACCACCGGCTGACCGGTGCCAGAGCCACCGGCTGGCCGGTGGGCAGACAGTAGCAACCACTGTTTGACTGGATGCCACCGGCTGGCCGGTGGTCAAGCCACCGGCTGACCAGTGGAGCCTGGCAGTGGGCAATGCCTCTGCCAGGTCCACCGGCTGGCCGGTGCTATCACACCGGTTGACCGGTGGACTGAAATTCAGTCCACTTTGAGATGCTTTCTTGGGCCATTTTCTTGGCAACCTTGTGCCTATTAACAAAAACACTTGAAACAAGGTTAAACACATATGAAAGTGATTGTGATCATGAAAATCAAAGAGCGAGGGGAACGAGAGGTACAACAATCTCCCCCTATTTTGATTATCACAATCACCAAAACAAAAAATGTAAAAACTTAAATTAAAGGCATGCTTTAATGAATAAAATGAAATGTAAAACAAAGCATGATCAAAAAGGTTTCTCCCCCAATCAATCAAGAAATTTCTCCCCCTTTGTGATTATCAAAATAGAATGGGGCATAAAACTTGATTGAGGGATAAGAGATTTGAAAAACAAGATTTGAGATTTGAAAATAAATTGAAATTTTGGAAATTGAAAGATTGAATAACAGTTTGAATTGAAAGTTTTGAATCAAAATTGAAATGAAAATTTTGAACCAAAAATTGAATTGAAAGTTTTGAATCTAAGACAAGGTTTTGAAAATTCTCCCCCTAAATAAAAACAATGAATCACCAGGGAGAGGGATTTTGAAAAGAGACAATTTTAGGCCCGGAGAGACTCGCTGGAAGGGATTTTTCAATCTATACTTGTCTCATGGCGGGTCTTCTCCTATAGAACTCATCGGAATAGAAAATAGACTTGGGTTGGCCGTACCGGGCATTTTTGCAATCACACTCGTAAATGAGGTGCCCGAGTTTTTTACAATAGTTGCAAAATTTATAACTAGAGCTCCCCCTTACAAAAACAGTTGAAGCATGGGAGGAGGAAGCTACATTGGTGTAGCCAAGTCCATTGGTGGTTCTAGATACTCGTTGAGAACCTAAGAGTTTGGAAAAATTTTGTTCACCTTGGGTGAACTTGGCTAGGGATTCTCTAAGGTCCTTGATGGTTGATTCCAAAGAATCAACATTTGGGAAATTTTGGATTTTTAGGGAGAGTTCCTCCTTCTCTTTGAGAAGTTGGTCTTTTTCGGAGGAAAGTTTTTTGAAATTCTTTTTCAAAGAAACAAATTTTGAGGAAAGTTCATGAAAACCATTTTCAAGTTGGTCTCTAACATGTTGGAGTTCTTCATATGATAAATGATTAAAAGAATTAGAAGAACTAGAGGAGGAAGAAGAGGAAGAGGATGATGATACCTCATGTTTTGCCATTAGGCATTTTGTACCTTGGTCGCTTGAGGAGGAGGAGGAGGAGGATGATGAGGTGTCACTCCATGTCGCCTTGAGGACCTTTTTCTTTCCTTTTTCCTTTTGCGTGGCCCGTTTTTTGTTGAGTGGGCAATCGGGCTTGTAATGCCCTTTTTGGCCGCACCCGTAGCATTTTACCTTGGGCTCGGATCTTGCGGTGGGTTCTTGCTTTCGCGCCTTGCGAGATTTCTTCTTCTTCTTGTGCTTCTTCATAAATTTGTGCATTTGGCGGGCGAGATTCTCCATTTCCGAGTCGCTGCTTGATGATGAAGAAGATGAAGATGATGATGAGGAGGAGGAGCTTACTTCTTTTTGTACCTTGAGGGCGATGTTCTTTGGTGTCTTGATTGGTGTGCCCTCCTTTTGAGCTTGCCTCCTCATCGTGATCTCGTACATCATTAGGGATCCGATGAGCTCTTCGACCGACATGTTCTTTACATCCTTAGCTTCTTGGATAGCTGTCACCTTAGGTGCCCATGAGCTCGGAATGACCCATAGAATCTTCTTGACCATTGTTTCAGCTGAAACATCATCACCAAGAGATTTTCTACCATTGCAAACGTCAGTGAAGCGTGTAAACATTTCAGAAATAGACTCATTTGGATGCATGGAAAAGCTTTCAAAATCTTGTCTATACATGTCTAACCGAGTATCCTTAACTTTGTTAGTGCCCTCATGGGTCACTTCCAATAGTTTCCAAATTTCATGAGATGTGGTGCAAGTGGATACACGATTAAATTCATTTCTATCTAACCCGCAATGAAGAGCATTCATGGCTTTGCCATCAAGCTCAAAATTCTTAATATCGGTGGGGGTCCATTTGGATTCGTCGGGGGAAGACAAAGAATAACCTTGCATGACAATTTTGTAAATAGGATATCCTATGCTTCTTAAAAAAGTGGTCATGCGGGTTTTCCAATAATTATAGTCGGTCCCATCAAAAAATGGAGCCCGACCCAATGAGTAGCTCTCGGGGGCGAAAGAGGTAGATTCCATCAAAAAAAAATCTTTAATTTGAAACCAGTTAGGAATTATTCAAATACGCCCTCTGATACCAATTGTTGTGCGGAGAAAAACGGGAAGTGATGGCAAGAGGGGGGGTGAATTGCCTTTTAAAAATAAATTAACAAATTAAAAAATCAGAGTTAAAGTGCAGCGGAAAGTAAAATGGGCAAGACACAAAAAAATGATAACGGAGTTCGGCCAAAAACCCGGCCTACGTCTCCGCTCCCAACTCAACCGTTGAGAGATTCCTACCGCTTGTTTTTCAATGGTTTTAGCAAGAAACCCACTAGGCTTTGAGGTAGCACTAGGACCTATTACAGCTTGCTTTTGATGGTTGAGCAAGAACCCACTAGCCTTCTTATAGGTGAAGGCTAGCTCACCTATGACACAAGCCTTTTAAAAGGAAAGGCTTGAAGAAACCTCTTCACACCTTAGTGGTGATGTGAAACCCAAAAGAAAGAGGGATAGAAAAGGAGTTGGGGTTTGTAGGCACAAACCCAATTTGAAAGCTCAAAAAAAATAAAACACTAAAAACCGTAATTGGGAGAAGCCTTGGGCGCCTTTGATTGATTGGAGATGTTGAAGGCCGCTTCCAAGCTTCTTTGAATGAGCTCCTTGGATGTGGAAGTTGTTGGAGCAAGGTGGGTTCCTTGAAGGAAGTCCGCCGGAGGTACGCCAAATGATGGAAAATGTGTCTGTTAGCTTGGTATATGATCCGGTTAGTGTCTGGGGATTCCTTGGCCTTTATTTATAGGCATGGAACCCTTGGGGAGTCTTCGGAGCCGTTGGAGAGGCTTAAAGAGCCGTTGGGAGCCAAGTGGGCCAGCCTGGTCAAACTGCAACGGCTAGTTTGACTGGCTCCACCGGCTGGCCGGTACAGTCCCACCGGCTGGCCGGTGCTTGAGGAAATTGGGAGATTTCGAGTCTTGGCTCCACCGGCTGACCGGTGGATGGGCCACCGGTTGGCCGGTGGCTTGCCAGTAGCTGATTCTTCTTTTCTAGGCACCACCGGCTGACCGGTGCCAGAGCCACCGGCTGGCCGGTGGGCAGACAGTAGCAACCACTGTTTGACTGGATGCCACCGGCTGGCCAGTGGTCAAGCCACCGGCTGACCAGTGGAGCCTGGCAGTGGGCAATGCCTCTGCCAGGTCCACCGGCTGGCCGGTGCTATCACACCGGTTGACCGGTGGACTGAAATTCAGTCCACTTTGAGATGCTTTCTTGGGCCATTTTCTTGGCAACCTTGTGCCTATTAACAAAAACACTTGAAACAAGGTTAAACACATATGAAAGTGATTGTGATCATGAAAATCAAAGAGCGAGGGGAACGAGAGGTACAACACAAACCACTAAAGTAATCTGAGCCAAGCCCAACCTGTGATCAACATCACTCGAGAATATCTGGTTCATTCCCAACACAACCCCAAGGGTTCCAATATATGCAATTCATCAATTACATATTTATCACATTTAAAAAAATCACATAAACAGGAAAAACAATATAAAAAGTTGAATTACACTAGCCCAATGGCTATCACACAGAAAAACTGAGGTTTTGAATTCCCCCAACAAGCTTAATCATGCTTTACCAAATTAAACATACCAGTTTAAAAACAAAGTAGACTAATTATAACCATTTTGGAACTCTGGGAAAAAATGTACCAATGTGCGTCGGCCTCTCGCCCGACCTTGATCAAGCAATTTAGGCAATAGGGTATGCCCAAAGGCATCCTATGGGTCTAACGATTAATTCAATATGAAAAACAAGATTAAATAGGTCCCGCTCAAAAATACATGAAGATCCGCTAAAGGCCACGCCACCCAAATGTCCATGAAAACACAAAACAAGGTATGCACCACCTACCTCGAACTAGTACAATGATCCTCCTTTGGTATCAGCCTCGAATTCGGTCTAAAATATGGTAGATCTACAAAACAATCATTAACGCTCAAACCCCTATAACCCAGTTTAGAACAAAAATCAAGACGAAGGGCTCAAGGGGAATCAAGAGATCACCTGTGGGGTTCCAATGCATCTGATGGTGATCAAAACGGAGTTCGGGCAGACGATCGGGAGTAAAAATGAGCTTCAATGCCGCTTTTTCATGAACCCAGATGAAACCCTCTGCCCTCTACCTCAAAACAATTCTATTTCCCATTTTTTTAAAAAAAAGAAAAAGAAAATACACAGCGTGTATATAGGTACACATGCCATGTGTATCATTTTACTATTCCAAAGACAGATGAGATTTTGCCAAAGACCTGCCGACATGACTACATGGTGTGTACAAGGTAATACACAGCGTGTCCTTGGTTTTTCCCCTCTAACTCATCGACATACCCACATGCCATGTATATCCCCCATACACGGCTAGACTACACGGCGTGTACTAAGAGTACACGACGTGTACTTGGTTAAACATCTCTATCTGGTCAACACACCTACACACCATGTATGGCCTTCTCACATGGCAAGGGTACACGGCGTGTACTAGGAAGTAAATGGTGTGTGACCTAGAAATTTTCAGAACTGCCCAGTTTTTTCCACTTTTTCTCAAAACAACGTAAATAGAAAAGGAAAAAAAGAAGACATGTACCTCAAAGGACGAATCAGATTATTACACAGGGCGTGTGTCTAATATTTAATTGCCATCAAGTGATTATAGAGGTTGTAAATAGTGATAGGGTTTCATGGACTGAGTCGAATGCTTATCATCTATATTGAATTAGACATACTGCAAGTAATGTGCATAAGAATTTTAGAGATAATGCAATAAAGAAGGTGATCCTCAAGTTGGGTATGTTTTTCTAAACTTACTTTTTTTAAAGGAAATATAATATTCTTTGTAAAACATTATTCTTTTATGGTTTCAGCATATGATCCCCAACAAGAAAGTTTCGATCAAAATATTAAAGAGATTCAAAGGGCTAATGAATATGTGTATGAATATATGATGCAGATTTCAAAGGAAAAATGGTCATTAGCATATGATGGTGGCGGAAGATATGGTCATATGACCACTAATATAGT
Source organism: Viscum album (assembly GCA_963277665.1). Taxonomy (NCBI): domain Eukaryota; kingdom Viridiplantae; phylum Streptophyta; class Magnoliopsida; order Santalales; family Viscaceae; genus Viscum; species Viscum album. The sequence continues at coordinate 1,475,676,234 of OY728137.1, forward strand.
GGAGTGAATAAATGGGGTCCTCAAGGGCATTCATAAACTCTCAATAACATGGTTAGTATAAGAGACATTTTATAGATTTGTACACTACTTTGTTGATTAGTCCCAAAAGGCCTATTAGAGTGTGGATAATGAAATGCGTTTTACTCAGCATTTCCAAAGTGACATTGATCATATACTGAATGAGGTTTCAAGATGGAGTTTTCTAACCTTTGATAGGGAGAATAAGAGCTTTCAGGTAAGAGAGTGCTATGAATGGGCTACATGCACTAGCAGTCAAGTGCTTGTGGTGATTTTGGATAACAGGTACCGTGATTGCGGCAACTTTCAGGCATTGATATATCCATGTGCACATGTTATTACAGCTTTTGCTTCAGTAAATATATCACGGAAGCCCTATGTTGACCTAGTGTATCACATGAGCACTTTGGTTAACTATTATAGTGCAGTTTAGATTCCTATTGGTGACTTTCATTCTATGCCATTGTCTAGTGATCAGCTGACTATCATCCCTGATATTTCTAGGTTTTGTAAGTTGGTTTTGTTTTCATTTATGTTTTTTTAATTTCTATCATTTTTTAAATTATTGGATTCATACTACCAGGTTGCACCCCCTAGGAAGACCAAAGTCAATTTGAATTAGAAATGAGATGGATTGGCCTTGGCAATGAGGAGGGGGACTACAATGTAGTATTTTTCACACAAAAGGATACTTGTAAGAGATATCCCCAAGTGGCAGGACAGAGCTCCACATCCCTCCATCCATGATCGAGTATGTGTATTTTATCATGAATGTGTATATTATGTTTCATTTGTGGATGTTTCAGTAATGAATCCTTTTATTTCTGACTTGCTCCATTTCTAACATGTTTCAATTTTGGTTTGTTTCATTTCTAGATTATATCAAAAATAATTTGTGATACTATAACTATTAAAAAAATAAACATACAACAAAAATGAATATATCATGCATCCGTGTATTCAATGAAATTTTCTCATCACTGTTGGTTTATATAAAAAAATTAGAATACATTAAACTTCACTGAAGATCAATAAAGAAAGAAATTCAAAAACTAAACTAACAACATTTCCCACATGTATTTTCCTACCTTATTTTGCTTGTTTTAGTTTTTTTTTAAGTTTACAATTTTTATTGAATTCATTATAAAAAAAGTAACGATGATATCATTTTTATAGATGGCGGGTCCTGTATTGCTCACATCTCAATATACTCATGTTTCACGGCTGGTTTTAGAGGGATTTCATGTGCCTCCTTTTAATGTACGAAGATCTCATCATTTCCATTATGTCGCACCACCTCCCGCTATCATCCTCCATCTTCATCGTGTTGGGTTCTATAGCATAGCGATGTGCGGCTTTAACTTTATCGACCATTAGATCATTACTGTGCTCATAAAGAGATCAAGATCAGAGTCACATACGTTCCATTTTGATAAAGGGAGGGATGACTATTACACTGTAGGATGTGTCCATTATGTTGGGTCTCCCCATCGATGGTGCAGCCGTGACAGACCGAGTTGGAGCAGATTGGTTCGAGCTTATTCATAAATTATTGGGCGTAGAGGTCCGCGATGATGGCAGGTCAGTCGTTGGTGGTAGATTACGCATGCCCCAGTGTAACATCCCGACCCGGGAGCCACTGAACGGTGCTCCGAGCCAGTTGGTCACAAGCCCTCAAGAGCGCCTCCTCGTACGCCAGAGGGTGCCGACTAGCAGCGAGGGTCTAGTAAGTCAGTCTTGGGGAGACTATACCCCCTGTTATCAGAATAAAATACCAGCAGAAGTAACCAAGAAATAGTGGAAACACATATAAATATAATAGTACAATGTCACTAGCATAATCAAAACCGGAAATACAATACTCAACTAAAAAGTAAAACATGCTATGACAATGCAAGTGTCAAGTGTCTACAATGAAACTGAAAGTAAAGACACAACGACTCCAAACGGGTCCCGACCCACGTCTGGTTCCATCTTCCATGCTCCAACCCCAAACAACACTCTAACCAGGGCTCTTGCCCTTATCCTGTCCTACAAAAACAAAGTCTATTCAGGTACCAATCAGGCAGCCCTAGTAGGGTGTGAGTGCGACTTAGTAGATCACCACCAACAATGTCAAAAACAAATCCATTCATAAGCAGTGTATGCAGTTTCATTAATAATAAATCAAGGAAATAGGGAAGACAATTATATTTATCTAATTAACCTTTCTTTAATACATTAAACATTTGGGTTCCCGAAAACACCCAAAACACAATGCCTGCTTCGGCCTGTGTAGGAGCCTAAACCATTTCCCCTGTTCAATTCATATTTACTATGTCACAATTTTAAGTTAATGAAATAGCCAAATGAAACCATAGTACAAAATAAATGAAAGAGTGTAGAACATCATTTCTAACACACATGTGAGTATTTGGAGAATCAGTACCTATCTCACAACCCCATGGGTATTTGGAGCATCAGTCCTTGTCCCATAAAATATCAATTCCATGCATGTCATTGGTTCTAGAAAGCCATGTCTAGAACCCTTGTGGGTATTAGGAGCATTAGTCCATGTCCCACAACCCTTTTTCAAATCAATATCCAATTCACATATAAAACATTAATCAAATGTTTAATCATCCTTATCCTACCATCATAACTCTCACCCATATTCAACTAGATCCACAATTCACAAGGAATCACATAACCAAACCACCAATTGATTATTTATGCCACGAAATTTATACAACTTCATATGCATAACAAGATGAGACTGTGGGATTGGATTTTAAACCACCTACCTTGATTTATTGATGGAAGTTAGCCCAATAAAAATCCCCAAAATCCAAGCAGCACAACGTCGTCGATCAAGTTCTAGATCTAAATCCTTAAAACCAAAAATAAGATCAAAGGCATCAAGATCTTTCAAAACTAAATCTAGATCCACAATCCTAGATCTATACCTTAACTCATAGGTTTAGATCCATGGAAATGATGGAAATCTCTCATGAAAAGATCAAGGAAAGATAGAGGAAAGAACGGAAGAAACAACAGGATGAAATCCACTTACCGGAAGGAGAGAGGATCTTCAATCTGAGCCTTCAATCTCGAGGAAAAGTGTTAGGATCGCCTTGGAATCTCTCCAAGAGGCTTTGGAACACCTAGAAATTTCCAAGCCTGAGCCAAGGTCGAAAAAATAAGGAAGTCTTGGGGTTCAAGTAGTTTTAAAAAGGATTTTCGGAAATAAAAACCGTGCACACGATTTCTTGGATAGTGGTGCACAGTTTGTCAAACCGTGCATAAACTGTGCGGACCTCACTATCCAGATTTGAACGGTCTTCATGGTTTGGTCACACAGTTTGTCAAACCGTGTGTAAACTGTACGTACCTCTCTATCTAGTTCTGCTTGGTTGGCACGGTTTGGTCACACGGTTTGTCAAACTGTGCGCAAACCATGCACAACCCATTGTCATTTAGTTTTACTTTAAAGTTCACCCAAACACACCCCAAGTCACTAATCCAAAATAGAGGTACTTAAAAACATCAAAAGTACCTGAAAATGTGCCTGATATTGACTCTAGAAAAGGCCGAGATCTTATATTTTCTATAGCATCCCAACTTTTTATCACATAAAACTTTCATTACATTTTACAAAACCGAGGATCTTTAAGGTTTAGTGTCTTGGAAACCAGGAACATAAAACATGAAAACATAAAACATTCTTATTAAACACTTGAAAGGATTCTCCTCATGTTCATCCTAGTTTCATTACTGCATCTCATAACCTGGGGACATACATCAAATGAAAGGGTGAGCAGAAGTCCCAGTAAGGGAAACAAGGGAAACATTTAACATGTGAACTTGAGATGCATCAACTATGTCATGAAAAAGAACTTTAAGGCATGAGAAAGAAGTCATGTGGAATATCATAATAAAAATAACATTTTTCATAAATTTAAGATGTGGCTACATCATTTAACATAGACAATCATGAACATATCACCAAGGTCCATCCCCAAGGTGTCATTTGAAAATTACCAAGGTTATTCATCAAGATATCGTGAAAATTGTAATCTCTAGTGGTTACATCATTACCCAATGCATTGGAGCGCTATCAGGGCACGCCCTTAAATTTGCCTTTATTATCATATGAGCTACATATATCATCATAAAACATTTCATAAATAACCCATATAGCATAAAATAAATGGGTTTCATTTCATAATCATAATGTTTTAAAAACTGCTTCAAAGACATGATCTTTACGTCACTTTAAACCCACGGAAGGGGAGAGCGGGTCTCATGTATGTAAATACCAGAATTTAAAATAGAAAATTTTGATATATATGTGAATACCCCTATAGAAATAAGAGCTTTTAGTATTCACTTTATAACATAAAATAATTTTGAGAAAAGAGAGAGGGGCATTTTGAGACAAAAATTCTGCAACATAACGGCTATGTTTCGGGTTTTTAGAAAACATTGAAAATAGAGGGGACATGGGTCAAACATTCATAAATGACCCATAAAACAGTAGAGGGACAAAATATAAGGGATTTAAAAATATGGTAATGAAATTTGAAAATATACCATATGAAATGAAGAACATGAAAGGAAGACAAAATAAGATTTCTCTTATGAAAATTCTACAGCCTAACGGCACCACATAAACTTCAACCAAAAATGAATTGATGAGATAAAATAGGGTCTCTCATAATATGAACATAAATGATCAGTATGATAGATATAGAGATCATACCCCAAAATAATAAAATTAACTTGTAAGACTTGACATGGAATTAGAACTTTGAAAAATGAGAAAGGTGAAAGAACCACTTAAAAATTCGGCAGCCTAACGACGCCACTTAAAACTTCAAAATACTGAATTGAAGAGATCAAATGGGGTCTCTCATCATATGATCATAAAATATCAGTATGATAGATATAGAGATAATACCCCAACAAAATAAAAAGAAACTTTAAAGACTTGACCTGAAAGTAGAACTTTGAAAAATGAGAAAGGTGAACGAATCCCTTAAAAATTCAGCAGCCTAACGACGCCACTTAAACTTCAACAAAATGAATTGACGAGATCAAAAATGGTATCTCATAATATGAACATAAATGATAAGTATGATAGATATATAGATCATACCCCAACATAAAGTATCTTGAAAGACTTGACAAGAAAATAGAACTTGAAAATGAGAAGGGTGAAAGAATCCCTTAAAAATTCGGCAGCCTAACGGCGCCACTTAAACTTCAACAAAAATGAATTGACAATATCAAATAGGGTCTCTCATCATATGATCATAAAATATCAATATGATAGATATAGAGATAATTCCCCAACATAATAAAAAGGAACTTGAAATACTTGACATGAAAATAGAACTTGAGAAAGGTGAAAGAATCCCTTAAAAATTCGGCAACCTAATGGCGCCACTTAAACATTATTAAAACGAATTGATGAGAGAAGGAAGGGGTCTCTAATCATATGAACATGAAAAGGGTAGTAAGATGAATATAAAAGAACATCCTCTAACATAAGAACATGGAGTATAAAATAAATGACATGAAAGAGATTACTTGAAAAGAAAGAGAGAGGTCGGATCCCTTACCTTAAAACGTAACTCTTAAAACTCAAAGGTTGGGACCTTGATGGATTGGGGGCACCTTGGGAGGACTCCTTGGGAGGTAAGAAGACCAGAACTTCGTTGGGGGAGAGTTGGTAGTGAAAACTAAAGGAGTAAAGGGTGGTTATTTATAGGGAAAGTGAGGGGACAAGGCATTAATGGCCAAGGGACACCTCAAAAGTGGTTTTCTCAAAAGCATGGGCCCTCCCATGGTACTTCCCATGGAGTTAGGTCACATGGTGACCCCCACACAATAATTCATCCTCTTTAGTCAAACATCCCTTAAAATATCTCATGACATCATCATGACACAGTTATGATGTCATTAAACATACCGAAACCCTAAAACTGTATTTTTACTATTCATTGAAAATTCAACTTTCTCAGAAAAATCCCAAAATTTCACATTAACCAAATATCAATGCTCTGATTTCAAAAATGAACTCCATTTTATAAAAATAATTTTCTAAATATTTTTAATTTTATTTTTAAATAAATACACTATTCACCGAAAATTCATTTTTTTCAGAAAAATCCCCAAAAATTACCATAACATAATATCGATGCTCTGAGTTCAAAAATAAAGTCCATTTTATAAAAAAAATTCTAATTATTTTTAATTAAATTTTTAATTAAAAAACACTATTCACATGAAAAAACTAATACTTGACTAATAATTTATGAAACCGTTATTTACCCATTTTATTGAATCTCATTACTTAATCAAGGTGTCTAAATTATATTAAAACTTTCTTTAAGTGAGATTACTAATCCATTTGGACACATTACTAATCCTAATCACAAAATCACTATTCATAGTTTACTATTCATCAAAAATCAAGTTGGTCTTATTAGACTCTAAATTTCTTACTGAATATAATTGTAGAAGACCATTTTTTGAAAATCATTACACATTTTTAATTATTTAAGGTTTATATAAACATTTTTTAAAATATCCTTTCTCTAAAATTCACCAAAAATATGCATACTATATTTATCCGGACATTTGAAAAGTCATAAACATCATCATAGGAAGAAATCCCAATTTTTATTTAAAACAAAAGATTACACAAGGCAGTTACGGTCTCCTTACATAGCCCCTTATCACACCAGCATAGGATCTAAGTGTAAGGTGTGCTAAGGTGAGAGAATCCGAGGGAGGCTCGGCCAACATCGCATGAGTAGTAGTTTCTATCAGTTTGAACTTCTCGCGAAGGCGATTCCGTTCTAGCTTCACACGATAAAGTTCGGCTTGGGTTTGGTCCAGAGCAAAGCCCAGTGGTGCTACCTCCTTCCCAAGTTCTGTTAGATGGGCTTCGATCGGTCCAAGACTACTGGGTGAGGACATCGAATCTTCTTTCTATAATAATTAACCAAGATTACTTGTATTTAGAGACAATAATCAAAACGTTTAGTTTTCAGCGGTCATATTGACCAATGGTCATATAACAGTCAAAACCCAACAGTCTCATTTTAATTATACCCATGTTATCAAATGAAAAAGTTTTGTTGAGTATAAAAATAAAATAACACATAAAATTAGGAAACAATATTTATTCAAAATTTCGGGTCGTTACAATCTTCCCCCCTTAAGAAATTGCGTCCTCACAATTTTTAAAAATTGGGTTTTGAAATTTCATTGAATGTCCCACATTGGAAAAGGAGTTAGTAAAACTATTACTTTAAAAGAAAGAAAGAGAAGTACAAAGGTCACCCGAGTTAACCCACACTAGGATTCCATGTAGGAAAACATGGACATGGAGGAGAAAACAAAGGGTCAAGTTCTGAGGGAGAGTGATAGAAAACATGATTAGGAGAAAGTTAACCATAAGAAAATCCCAAACTTATGATGTGTGTAAACGGTCTTTGATTACCTAGTAGGAAATGTAAACCAACAACGTTTTTGTTTTACGTTTCTTTTCATAATTTTGAGGAATTCATTTACTACATAGAACAAAAATATAAGGAAATATACCTACCTTCATGTAGAGTTTCATCCTTTAATAAGTTTATACCAAAACTAATCTTTTCTCCAAACGATGAGCATTCAAAACTACTTAGTCTCATCAAAACACAAGAATAGTCTTCTAGAGAATCATGTATTCCACAAAATAAAAACTATCTATCTTTAAACATTTATCCCAATAACAGAAAGGGTAAGATAAAACAACTCTTCAAAAAGAAAGATTCCCATAGGAAGGGAAACTACTTTTAAATCTTCAAAGTTCCACAGTACTACCCAGAGTTCATCATAGACCATTCCGTAAGTAACTGTCCTTAAAATTCCTCAAAATAACCCAAACTAAGATTGAAACCCAAATACAAGAAGGACTTGATAACATAGTCTTCCAAGATAAACTTTATCGTTCATCTCCAAACAAAATCAACCACTCCTAACATCTTATAACCAAAGTAAATAACCTAAAAATATTTTCCCCAGATAGGTCAATCATTTCCATAAGTAACCTATAATACTATAAGTTCACCTTAAATTCGTTGATTCTTCAAAATATAATTCAACCTTTACTCCTCAAAGAAAATACCGTAGTAATCTATTTACCTCGATCAAATAGGGTTCCCAAAGTAGTGAACGTCTTCCAAAATAATAATCATCTTTTAATCCCCTAATCATCTCTGTCATATTAATACGGCAATCGTCACATTTTCTATCACATTGGTTTTTGGGACATGTTCTTCCATTTCCCACCATTAACTAAGAAGAGAAAGTATAATTAGGGGCTTAAACACTTATCCAATAATCATGAAAAGGAACTTAAATCATATAAGGATAACTTGTAGAAGAAAATTATACCCTAACTTGTGATCCCCTAGGTTTCAAACTAGGTTATTCATGATCATATATCATTATGTGAATCTTTATATTATTTTATCTTTGTTCCTTTAATAATGGTTCATAATAAGCTTATGAATTTACCAAAGCATATCCCCCGGGAGTGTCGTAACTAAGAGTGCAGCAAGGCCCGTTGTCGTGTACCAGTTCCCGTTCGAGTCTAGCTCAAAGCGGTGTTTTTGGGTTTTACCCCTATGTACATCTGTGCCAGAGCCACCTCTACCTACTCGTATCCAGACAGGGATGTATTTGCTTGAAAACCCCTTACTCAATACTCACCAAAATACCAGGAATATTTCCTATATATAAACATTTCTATAGGCTTCTTCCTAAAGTTTTCATATCCTAATTTTCACAAATAACTAAACCATCCTTTGATACCAACTATAGCATCCCAACTTTTTATCACATAAACTTTCATTACATTTTACAAAACCGAGGATCTTTAAGGTTTAGTGTCTTGGAAACCAGGAACATAAAACATGAAAACATAAAACATTATTCTTAAACACTTGAAAGGATTCTCCTCATGTTCATCCTAGTTTCATTACTGCATATCATAACCTGGGGACATACATCAAATGAAAGGGTGAGCAGAAGGACCAGTAAGGGAAACAAGAGAAACATTTAACATGTGAACTTGGGATACATCAATTATTTCATGAAAAAGAACTTTAAGGCATAAGAAAGAAGTCATGTGGAATATCATAATAAAAATAACATTTTTCATAACTTTAAGATGTGGCTACATCATTTAACATAGACAATCATGAACATATCACCAAGGTCCATCCCCAAGGTGTCATTTGAAAATTACCAAGGTTATTCACCAAGATATCGTGAAAATTGTAATCTCTAGTGGTTACATCATTACCCAATGCATTGGAGCGCTATCAGGGCGCACCCTTAAATTTGCCTTTATTATCATGTGAGCCACATATATCATCATAAAACATTTCATAAATAACCCATATAGCATAAAAGAAATGGGTTTCATTTCATAATCATATCGTTTTAAAAACTACTTCAAAGACATGATCTTTACGTCACTTTAAACCCACGGAAGAGGAGAGCGGGTCTCATGTATGTAAATCCCAGAATTTAAAATAGAAAATTTTGATATATATGTAAATACCCCTATAGAAATAAGAGCTTTGATTATTCACTTTATAACATAAAATAATTTTGAGAAAAGATAGAGGGGCATTTTGAGACGAAAATTCTGCAACATAACGGCTATGTTTCGGGTTTTTAGAAAACATTGAAAATAGAGGGGACATGGGTCAAACATTCATAAATGACCCATAAAAAAGTAGAGGGACAGAATATAAGGGATTTAAAAACATGGTAATGAAATTTTAAAATATACCATATGAAATGAAGAACATGAAAGGAAGACAAAATAAGATTTCTCTTATGAAAATTCTGCAGCCTAACGGCGCCACATAAACTTCAACCAAAAATGAATTGATGAGATTAAATAGGGTCTCTCATAATATGAACATAAATGATCAGTATGATAGATATAGAGATCATACCCCAACATAATAAAAGTAACTTGTAAGACTTGACATGGAATTAGAACTTTGAAAAATGAGAAAGGTGAAAGAACCACTTAAAAATTCGGCAGCCTAACGGCGCCACTTAAAACTTCAAAATACTGAATTGAAGAGATAAAATGGGGTCTCTCATAATATGATCATAAAATATTAGTATGATAGATATAGAGATCATACCCCAATAAAATAAAAAGAAACTTTAAAGACTTGACATGAAAGTAGAACTTTGAAAATGAGAAAGGTGAACGAATCCCTTAAAAATTCGGCAGCCTAACGACGCCACTTAAACTTCAACAAAATGAATTGACGAGATCAAAAAGGGTCTCTCATCATATGAACATAAATTATCATTATGATAGATATATATATCATACCCCAACATAAAGTAACTTGAAAGACTTGACAAGAAAATAGAACTTGAAAATGAGAAGGGTGAAAGAATCCCTTAAAAATTCGGCAGCCTAACGGCGCCACTTAAACTTCAACAAAAATGATTTGAAAATATCAAATAGGGTCTCGCATAATATGATAATAAAATATCAGTATGATAGATATAGAGATCATTCCCCAACATAATAAAAAGGAACTTGAAATACTTGACATGAAAATAGAACTTGAGAAAGGTGAAAGAATCCCTTAAAAATTCGGCAGCCTAACGGCGCCACTTAAACATTATTAAAATGAATTGATGAGAGAAGGAAGGGGTCTCTAATCATATGAACATGAAAAGGGTAGTAAGATGAATATAAAAGAACATCCTCCAACATAAGAACATGGAGCATAAAAGAAATGACATGAAAGAGATTACTTGAAAAGAAAGAGAGAGGTCGGATCCCTTACCTTAAAATGTAACTCTTAAAACTCAAAGGTTGGGACCTTGAGGGATTGGGGGAACCTTGGGAGGACTCCTTGGGAGGTAAGGAGACCAGAAATTCATTGGGGGAGAGTTTGGAGTGAAAACTAAAGGAGGAAAGGGTGGGTATTTATAGGGAAAGTGAGGGGACAAGGCATTAATGGCCAAGGGATACCTCAAAAGTGGTTTTCTCAAAAGCATGGACCCTCCCATGGTACTTCCCATGGATTTAGGCCACATGGTGACCCCCACACAATAATTCATCCTCTTTAGTCGAACATCCCTTAAAATATCTCATGACATCATCATGACACAGTTATGATGTCATTAAACATACTGAAACCCTAAAACTGTATATTTACTATTCATTGAAAATTCAACTTTCTCAGAAAAATCCCAAAATTTCACATTAACCAAATATCAATGATCTGATTTTAAAAATGAACTTCATTTTATAAAAATAATTTTCTAAATATTTTTAATTTTATTTTTAAACAAATACACTATTCACCAAAAATTCATTTTTTTCAGAAAAATCCCCAAAAATTACCATAACATAATATCGATGCTCTGAGTTCGAAAATAAAGTCCATTTTATAAAAATAATTTTCTAATTATTTTTAATTAAATTTTTAATTAAAAAACACTATTCACCCGAAAAAACTAATACTTGACTAATAATTTATGAAACCGTTATTTACCCATTTTATTAAATCTCATTACTTAATCAAGGTGTCTAAATTATATTAAAACTTTCTTTAAGTGAGATTACTAATCCATTTGGACACATTACTAATCCTAATCACAAAATCACTATTCATAATTTACTATTCATCAAAAATCAAGTTGATCTTATTAGACTCTAAATTTCTTACTAAACATAATTGTAAAAGACCATTTTTTGAAAATAATTACACATTTTTAATTATTTAAGGTTTACATAAACATTTTTTAAAATATCCTTTCTCTAAAATTCACCAAAAATATGCATACTATATTTATCCAGACATTTGAAAAGTCATAAACATCATCATAGGAAGAAATCCCAATTTTTATTTAAAACAAAAGATTACACAAGGCAGTTATGGTCTCCTTACATAGCCCCTTATCACACCAGCATAGTACCTAAGTGTAAGGTGTGCTAAGGTGAGAGAATCCGAGGGAGGCTCGGCCAACATCGCACGAGTAGTAATTTCTATCAGTTTGAACTTCTCGCGAAGGCGATTCCGTTCTAACTTCACACGATAAAGTTCGGCTTGGGTTTGGTCCAGAGCAAATCCCAGTGGTTCTACCTCCTTCCCAAGTTCTGTTAGATGGGCTTCGATCGGTCCAAGACTACTAGGTGAGGACATCGAATCTTCTTTCTATAATAATTAACCAAGATTACTTGTATTTAGAGACAATAATCAAAACGTTTAGTTTTCAGCAGTCATATTGACCAATGGTCATATAACAGTCAAAACCCAACGGTATCATTTTAATTATATCCATGTTATCAAATGAAATAGTTTTGTTGAGTATAAAAATAAAATAACACATAAAATTAGGAAACAAGATTTATTCAAAATTTCGGGTCGTTACATTTTCCCCACCTTATAACAGCTCATCCTCGAGCTGTACTCTCGAACTTCTCTGAGATTCTGAGCTAAAAAGATCAGGCCACTGAGTCTGCATATATGCCTCCCTTTCCCATGTCACTTTCTGCACACATCCATGCTGCCATAAAACACGAACTATTAGTATGGTCTTTCCCCTCAAAACCTTCTCACTACGATCCAACACACATATCGAATGCTCCTCAAAGTACACATCTATCTCTAGCTCAACATAATCCACATCAATCACATGAGAAGGGTCGGGGTGATACTGTCGTAGTTGTGATACATGGAAAACATCATGCATAGCCCTATATTTCTATGGAAGAGCCAATTGGTACACTACCAGACTAACTCTCTTCACGATCTCAAAAGGTCAAACAAATTTGGGTGCCAACTTTCCCTGACTTCGTATCCTGCAGTGACCCAACCTAGGCGATACCCGAAGGAAAATGCGATCACTGACTGTAAACTATAGAGGTCGCCTTCGTCTATCAGCATAAGACTTCTACCAACTTTGAGCCATAGTCATTCGTTTCTGAATCAGCTGAACCTGTTCTGTCATCTTCTGTGCGAGACTTGGTCCCAACAACTCTGACTCACCCGCTTCTATCCAGCAAAGTGGTGATCTACATGGCCTACCATAAAGAGTCTCGTATGGTGCCATCTGTATAGTTTCCTGATAACTGTTGTTATATGAAAACTCCACTAAATCTAGGTGCTTCTCCCATGAACCACTGAAGTCAAGCACACACACCCTCAACATATCCTCAAGCACTTGTATAGTATGCTCTGACTGTCCATCTGTTTGCGGATGGAAATTCCTACTCAACAAAACCTATGTACCAAGTGCCTTTTGCAAGCCCTTCCAGAAGCGCGAAGTAAACCATGAATCACAATCCAAAACTATAGTTTGTGGAACCCCGTGTAATCGAACTATCTTCTGTAAATACAGCTCTCCCAACTGCTCAACTGTAAAAGTTTCCCTTATAGGCAAGAAATGTGCCACCTTTGTCAATCGATCCACAATGACCCAAATAACATCATTCTTCCTAAGTGTTTTTGGAAGACCTATCACGAAGTCCATGCTCACGTCATCCCACTTCCATTCTGGAATGGACAAGGGTCGTAGTAAACCTCCAGGTTGTTGATTCTCCTCCTTCACCTACTGACAGGTGAAGCATCGTGTCACAAACCCTGCTATCTCCTTCTTCATGATTGGCCACCAAAACTGTCGTCATAGATCACGATACATTTTGGTCACACTAGGGTGCACTGCCCATCTTGAGGCATTAAATTCCTGCATGATCTCCTTGCTCATTCTCGTAGGAACAAAAACTCAATTCTTCATATAAACGATATCATTCTCGTCTATCTTCCAGTTTAAAGTGTCTCCCCACCTTCAAAGTTTTCCCTCAAGGCTAAGCATCCAGTGTCCTCATATTGCTTGTCCCTGATCCATCTCAAAAGTTTAGACTCTACTGTAACCGACACGAGTGTCATTTTCTCATGTCTCTCCTGAACCACAACGTGCATTTCAGCTAGCAACGACATCATCCTCCACTTGGCACTAGATTCCTGAACAATATGAGTCTGAGTCTTCCTACTCAAAGCATCAGCCACATCGTTTCCTTTACCAGGTGTATATACCAGCTCAAAATCAAAATACTGCATATACTCAACCCATCTCTGTTGTTGAAGATTCAAATCGCACTGAGAAAAGATGTACTTCAAGCCCTTGTGATCAGTATAAACCATAAACCTTTTACCTAGGAGGTAGTGTCGCCAACAATTCAAAGCATAAACCATTGCTACCAACTCAAGGTCGTGTGTTGGATAATTCCTTTCATGCGTCCTCAGCTGTCGAGACCCGTACGCCACAACTTTATCTCTTTGCATCAACACAGATCCGAGTCCTATCCCAAAAGTGTCACAATACACCGTGTACTCTTCACCTGACTCAGGTGGAGCCAAAATTGGTGTGGATGTCAAACGCTACTTTAACTACTGAAAATATGTCTCGCAAGCCTCTTACCATTCAAACTTTACTCCCTTTTTGGTCAAGCCTGAAAGTGGTGTTACCAAATGGGAAAAGTCTTGGATAAATCTCCTATAATATCTAGCTAACCCCAGAAAACTTCGGATATCAAAAATATTCTTGGGCTGCTCCCAAGAAATCACTGCTTGAACCTTCTCTAGATCTACTGAAGCACCATTCTTCGAGATGATGTGTCCTAAGAAGTGTACCTGATCAATCCAAAATTGAAACTTAGATAGATTGGCATATATCCAATGCTCTCTCAGTGTACTCAGGATGATGTCAAGATGTTGGGCATGATCATCATGAGTCTTGGAGTACACCAAGATATTGTCCACAAATACTACCACAAACTGATCTAGGTACGGATGAAAGATCTTATTCATCATAGCCATAAACACTGCTGGTGCATTTGTTAACCCAAATGGCATTACAACAAACTCATAAAGCCCATATCTACTCCTGAAAGCAGTCTTCGGTATATCAGAAGTCCGAACTCTCAACTGGTGATACCCTGATCTTAAGTCGATTTTTGAGAAAACACAGGCTCCCTTTAACTGGTGAAACAAATCATCAATACGCGGTAGAGGATATCGGTTCCTCACAGTCATCTTGTTCAACCTCTGGTAATTAATACACAAACGTAAACTCCCATCAGACTTATTTGCTAAAAGAACAGGTGATCCCAATGGCGACGTACTTGGACGGATAAATCCTTTATCCTTCAAGTCTTCCAACTGAGCTTTGAGTTCTTAAAGCTCTGTCGGTGCCATTCTATATGGTGGAATAGATACTGGCTCAGCTCCTGGCATGAGCTTAAAAGTAAATTCAACATCTCTCTTAGGTGGTATCCCTGAGAAGTCTTCCGGGAATACATCCTAAAACAAATCAACCACTGGTGGAAGGAAATCTTGCCTAACACCTTCGTCATCCAGTAAAAGACTAGAAACTTGGGCTGTGAGATCTCCCAGTTGCTGAGTAATTGGCCCTACTCGGCTTGCCTGGATATACCACTCCCCATGGTGAATGTAATGATCACCCACAGGCAACATAAATGTCACCCTCCGACGATAACAATCAATGTGGTCTCGGTATGTGACTAACTAGTCCATACCCAGGATTAGGTCGAAGCCTGTCATATCAAGGATATAGAGATCCCACAAGAAACGGTACTCTCCGATCTTAAGAGAACATCCCTTGCACATATATATGTCTCTAGACTGTACCCCCAAAGGTGTCACTATCGTTATATCCCCGCTCACAAACTCTACTTCCAAACTCAAACCATTAACAAGTTTTGTAGATATAAAGGAATGAGAGGCACCGATATCAAATAAGGCACTAGCTAAAGTAGAAGCCTCAAGAATAGTACCTCTCATTGTTGACAGTCCAGCCTCACTATCCACAAGTGTAGGTTGTACTGCATGCAACTGTGCTACTCTTCTTCCCTGTGATGCCATCTGACTCCCCTGATTTGTACCACTTTGCTGATATGGGCATTGCTACCCAAGAGAATCACGTCTGTTACCTTTACCACCTCAGCTAGTATAACTCCAACTTTGGGACTGAAAAGGTGTAGAAGATCCCCTTCCCACACTCTGACTCTGTTTAGCTAATCCATCACCACCTGACTCCTTTGGGTCCTTGCAGAACTTCTGGAGATGTCTCATCCTACCACAGGATCTGCATTCCACAAGGGGTTGGGGACATTGATTACGATAGTGTCCCGAACTTCCACACTGGTGGAAAAACACTCGGGTAAGGTCCTGAGTAACCGACCCCTCTGCCAGGTTACTCTGTCTCCCACCTCCTTGGCTGACATTATCATAACGTCGCTTCTTGCTCTCAAAAGTCACACCACCTGACCATCCAGTAAAAACCATTTTTCTGCCACTAGAAGCCTCCTTCAGGTTCTCCTCAGAGATGAGATCCTGATTTACCACTTTCGGAAACTTCTTCAGCCTAAAAATATTCACTTGAGACTTAATTTCACATTTAAGTCCATCCTGAAATCATCTTACTGAAGTGGCCTCATCCACTACCAATGCTGGAGCAAAGCATTGTAAGTCTGTAAAGCATCCAGCATAGTCCATTACAGACATATTCCCTTGAGTTAGCCTCATGAACTCAGCCGCTTTCCCCTGTCTGAGCGTCTCCGGATAAAAGTGCTCAAAGAACTTCTCCTGAAATTCCTTCCACTCCATTGCTTCCAGCTGTCCATACCGAGTCTGGATGTCCCACCAATGTTTCGCTTGACCGCGCAACATGTAAGCTTCCAACTTGACTCTCTTCTCAACAGGTGTCTCCAGGTGGTCAAGTATAGTCTAGGTAGATTCAATCCAGAACTCAGCTTTCTCCAGACCACCCTCTCCAGTAAAAGTCGACGGGTGCTACAACTAAAACTCCCTCGTAAGATCAGACATACTTTTCACAACCCGCCTTGGGTCTCTTTCCATTAATTGCATGAAATAGTTGAGGTTCTCTCGAAACTTTTCCCCCGCTTCTTCAGTTGGTACTATTGGTGCCTCGGGTTCAACCACTGGAGGACCATTTATAACTATACCCCCCACTCATCCTCTCAACAAGCATCGTGGAGGCATAATTCTACAAATCCAAACATGAAACTTAGGAAATAGTTCACAATGTTACCACAATTACACACAACCAATTTATTTATATAACTTCACAATTATCTCTTTCAATTTCAAAATTAGACATCATTTTCATTTCAATTTCACAAACAAGGAAAAGAAATAGTTTAAGTTCAACAATCTACCCATAATTTGTTTTCCCGTGCATGCCTAAAATGATGCATGTCACAATAATCCTGAGTGCCTAGAATGATGCATGTAGATGAAACACTCATGCCATTCTGGGCTACGAATCAATACTCAATAATTTCCAGAAATAATAATCACATCACACAACAAGTGCATCACCCAAGGTGAAATAATATTCAATTGTAACGACAAACAGCAATAACAACAATCCCACCTTGAGTACTTGAGTTTTCCCCTGTACATGGGTTTGCAACTCCCATGCACGAGCTCATTATCAAGCCCCAACTTTCCCTAATCCCCTGTATACCTTCCCCAAATAGTAAGACAAAATAAGAAAAAGGAAAACCTCCTCTGATACCACTTTGTAACATCCCGACCCGGGAGCCACTGAACGGTTCTTCGAGCCGGTTGGTCACAAGCCCTCAAGTGCGCCTTCCCGTACGCCAGAGGGTGTCGACTAGTAGTGAGGGTCTAATAAGTCAGTCTTGGGGAGACTATACCCTCTGTTATCAGAATAAAATACCAGCGGAAGTAACCAAGAAATAACGAAAATGCATATAAATATAATAGTACATTGTCACTAGCATAATCGAAACCAGAAATACAATACTCAACTGAAAAGTAAAACATGATATGACAATGCAGGCACCAAGTGTCTATAATGAAACTGAAAGTAAAGACACAATGACTCCAAATGGGTCCCGACCCACGTCTGGTTCCCTCTTCCATGCTCCAACCCCAAACAACACTCTAACCAGGGCTCTTGCCCTTGTCCTATCCTGAAACAACAAAGTCTATTCGGGTACCAATCAGGCAGCCCGAGTAGGGTGTGAGTACGACTCAGTATATCACCACCAACAATTTCAAAAACAAATCCAGTCATAAGCAGTGTATGCAGTTGCATTAATAATAAAGCAAGGCAATAGGGAAGACAATTATATTTATCCAATTAACCTTTATTTAATACGTTAAACATCTGGGTTCCCAAGAACACCCAAAACACAATGCCTGCTTCGGCTAGTGTAGGAGCCTAAGCCATTTCCCATGTTCAATTCATATTTACTATGTCACAATTTTAAGTTTATGAAATAGCTAAATAAAACCATAGTATAAAATAAATGAAAGAGCGTAGAACGTCATGTCTAACACACATGTGAGTATTTGGAGCATCAGTCCTTGTCTCATAACCCCATGGGTATTTGGAGCATCAGTCTCTGTCCCATAAAATATCAATTCCATGCATGTCATTGGTTCTAGAACGCCATGTCTGGAACCCCTGTGGGTATTAGGAGCATCAGTCTATGTCCCACAACCCTTTTTCAAATCAATATCCAATTCACATATACAACATTAATCAAATGTTTAATCATCCTTATCCTACCATCATAACTCTTACCCATATTCAACTAGATCCACAATTCACAAGGAACAGCATAACCAAACCACCAATTAATTATTTATGCCATGACATTTATACAACTGCATACGCATAACAAGATGATACTGTGGGATTGGATTTTAAACCACCTACCTCGATTTATTGATGGAAGTTAGCCCAATGAAAATCCCCAAAATCCGAGCGGCATAACGTCGTAGATCAAGTTCTGGATCTAAATCCTTAAAACCAAAAATAAGATCAAAGGCATCAAGATCTTACAAAACTAGATCTAGAACCAAAATCCTAAATCTATACCTTAACTAATAGGTTTAGATTCATGGGAATGATGGAAATATCCCATGAAAAGATCAAGGAAGGATAGAGGAAATAATGGAAGAAACAATGGGATGAAATCCACTTACCGGAAGGAGAGCAGATCTTCAATTTGAGCCTTCAATCTTGAGGAAAAGTGTCCGGATCACCTTGGAATCTCTCTAAGAGGCTTTGTAACACCTAGAAATTATCAAGCCCGAGCCAAGGTCGGAAAAATAAGGAAGTCCTGGGGTTTGGGTGGTTTTAAAAATGATTTTCGGAAATAAAAATCATGTGCACGGTTTCCTGGACAGTGGTGCACGGTTTGTCAAACCGTGCGCAAACCGTGCGAACCTCACTGTCCAGATTTGCACGGTCCGCACGGTTTGGTCGCACGGTTTGTCAAACCGTGCATAAACCGTTCATACCTCTCTGTCTAGTTCTTCTTGGTTGGCACGATTTGGTCGCACGGTTTGTCAAACCGTGCGCAAATCGTGCACAACCCACTGTCCTTTAGTTTTACTTTAAATTTCACCCAAACACACCCCAAGTCACTACTCCAAAACAGATGTACTTAAAAACATCAAAAGTACCTGAAAACATGCCCGATATTGACTCCATAAAAGTTCAGGATCTTACACCTAGTTAGACTATCACTTCGCACATCTAGCAGATGATGCTGACGAGATCATCGTGGTGCGATTTGCACGTGCTTATATTTTGAGGTTGATCAGTGGCACGATTTTTGTCGACCACTCCACTACATTTGTACATCTGATGTATTTACCTTTTTTAGAGGATTTGGATTAGGCAGGCCAGTATAGCTGGGGGTCTTCTTGTCTTGCATATACATACAGGGCGTTATGCAGGGCATGTCGCATCGATAAGATGCAGATCATAGGATGCGTTGTTCTTCTACAGATGTGGGTATGAGAGAACATCCCCTGCTTAGCTTTATATGCTCACGCGTCATTGCCAATAGATATTGTACCAGAGGCTCTGCGTGGATGATAGTATGTTATTCCTTTCCTTCTAATATCTACCTTAATTGTATAGCTTTATATTATGAAATGTAACTATAAAAATGTTATCTACAGGTGGA
This sequence comes from Viscum album, assembly GCA_963277665.1. Taxonomy (NCBI): domain Eukaryota; kingdom Viridiplantae; phylum Streptophyta; class Magnoliopsida; order Santalales; family Viscaceae; genus Viscum; species Viscum album. Next base: position 1,475,696,338 of record OY728137.1, read on the forward strand.
GTCAGGCACATCAACATTTAGATACCTCCAGACACGACGTCCACACCTGCAGACTTATGTTGGACAGCCTTCGGCCAGATGATGTAAGTGATTATTATTTATATTGTTAAGTTTTTATTCTTTACTATACATCTCTTAATTTATTAATTGATTAGTCATTTTTTCTTTCAGATTACATGGATGTCATTTACTGATGATATCATCCAGAGTCTTCCAGAGTATTGTACGATGATGCTTACTATTGGCTCCTGCATGGTTCCACTAATTCATTTTCATATTGTCGAGTGGCATTAGACTGATAGAGTTACGAGGCAGTTCAGATTTCTTGAACCAGTTCCTGACCCACCCGATCAGTTACCTTCACTGCACAACCTGAAGATGTCAGGGAATAAAGACTTTTATTGAAGGAGATACCATGCCACACATATTAATTTATGGGACATACGACATGAGTCCCAATTACGAGGGTTAGAGACAGTACATTTTCATTTATTAGATTAGTTGGATTATGCATCCTGGTACCGTAGGTCCCCAGTCAGATTTCTGACACGACACAGGTGAGGCTTTTCATGAGTTGGTATTCATTCTTCCTTCCACTGTTGAACAAATTTTTTATTAACATTACTTAACAACGACATTTTTTTCGCAGGATGCTCGTATCACTCGTCTACCTCACATGTCTGGTCTAGTAGAGGGAGACACATTTGACCAGACATATTTTCATAGTGTTGTAGTCGAGTTGATTCTTTCGATGGATGAGATTTATCATGGCATTTTATTTGATTCACCACATGATATTGAGACTGTTGAGGCTGCTGAGCCTGATGTAGATGTATCAGGGGTGAAGACTCTGTTATGGATGTTGTTGTTCCACAGGAGGAGTGCATTCATCATGACCAGTCAGATGCTCCTCCAGTTTCTGAGTCACAACCAGAGGTAGATATAAACGTTGATTGATTTGAGTTGGATACTTTATTAGTATCTGTTATGCAAACATATGTAGCACAACCGTCGTCTTCTTCGTATGTTGGCGAGAGTTCCAGCCAGCATCCCCTATCCTTAGAGGCATGATATGGTACAGGTGGTGAGATTGTACATCCATCGCCTGTCACACAGGAGGATGTGGAGGTAGTTGTCTATGATGAAATATAGGAGCAATGTACGCTAGAGCGGAGATATAGACAAACACGGTGTGGACGCATCATATATATGCATGACTATGGGACAGAGGAGCATCCATCCCACATGTGTATATTAGATTGATATTAGATTTATAATACATGTTGTATGTGACTTACTGTTATCATTTATAAAGTTATGTTCTTTTTTTCAATAAGTGTCTTACTGTTGTCAAATTGTCTACCAAAATCAACAATTGTTATTTACTATTCATATTAGTACTTAGTGTTATTATCTATATGTGTATAATAAATAATATTCTTAAATTCATTCATAAATATTAATAATATAAATTATTTTGAATTCAAAAAGACTGCGGATGAAAAAAACCGTTAACTTAAAGAAATCTTGAAAAATATTATTGATCTCAATGATTTGAAATTGGATGTAAAATCCTATAAGATCATGGAACACAATTCTTTGTTAAAAAAATTAAGTTGCATGAATAAGAATTTGTTAGCATATCCAATACAATAAGTATAAAGAAGACGTCATCATGGTTTGATCACATTTTTAGTATTCAGAAGAATAAGTATTGAAGAAGATCATCCTTAGTGAGGTTATATAACTTTTCAAATCTGGACATTCATAAGTCGAAGATGAATTCTAGTGTATTCTCTGTATTGGAACATCTTGAAAACCATTATTGAAGAGAACCACCGTTATAAAGATGTTTATGAGTATCTCCCTTGAGGGGAAAGTAAATGAAGAAATACGAAGTCACTGTCAAAATTAGTATATCAATTAGAATCAAATCAAATTACTGTAGAATGTTCATCAAGTTTATGTCATTGAAAGAGGTATATTTTTCTAAATCTCTATTCCTTTGTTAACAAAAAAATAAACTCAAAAGAAATGGATTGTAATTGAACTAATCAACAACATAAGAAAAGTTGAAGTATGGATGCGCTCAAAGACCGCTTATCATTCTTATTGCACTTGAATGTTTTTGATCTTTTTGTTAAAGCGAGTGCATGAGTTTTAAGTTGATTGTTCTAATAAAAGTTTCATATCTCATTTAATATATTCATCCTGAAATAAAATTGGATTACCCTTGATGATAAGTACACGGGTTCTTATTTCATATGGTAACATGATCAGTTGGTAGAAGACAACATTATTTCTCAAATCAAATCCTGTTGTTTTCTACACCGACTATGGCTCACGTAGATTTGTAATGAAATAATGGATGACGCGTTTCGTAAGTATGAAGTGATACCATTTTCTCCTGAAATTTTTTACTTCCTGTTAATATATGGGAGAAGAAGTGGAATGAATTTGATAACGTAAATTGGAGATATTAACGTATTGACCTTTCAGTTGGAGATAAATTTGGATGTATGGCTCAGCTTCAAAAATGGGTGAACATTACGGGCGGAAGTCCACCGCCACCCCCTCGCCACTCTCCCCGAGCCGAGGCGACGACACGGGGCCAGTGCAGCCCACGGAATCCGCCGGCGCTCTCGCATTCCTTCTGCCCGTCCCACGTCTTCTTTTCCCCAAAAACCTACGTAAAAAAAAAGCCTTATTTTACCGGCGAGGGTTTCGAACGGGAATTCCCAAAGCATTGCGTCTTCTCCCACACCTAGGTTACATTCCCGACACGTCGAAACGAACAATTTCGGTCGGTCGATCACAACGTGGCTGCGAATGACCTAACGAGCTCAGGTGCTGTCTGCTACTTGTCAAGTAAGAAGCTGTTGCGGGAGAGGAGGGATGTCAGTTCTTGTAGTAACGAGCTCAGGAGATTTAGTCGTTGATTTGTACACCGATCGCTGTCCCTTGACCTGCAAAAACTTCTTGAAGCTTTGCAAGTAAGTTACAGGATCCGTTGCTACTCACCATCGATCAACAATTCTGTATCTAAAATTGAGATGGAACATAGACTTTAATTTGATATAAATTTCATGGTCGGGAGCCATGATGTTTTGTTTATGGATTTTAATTTGTCAACTATTCATTCCCCCGTGACCCGGGTCACTGTTCTGCATGTATTAGTTTAGAATTGTGATTATTTTTACATGACGATATATGCGTTTTTAACTCGATCCTCACTCCTTTTTTTTGGCACAGGATTAAATACTACAATGGCTGCTTATTTCACACTGTTCAGAAAGATTTCACTGCACAGACCGGTGACCCTACTGGAACCGGTACTGGAGGTGATTCTGTTTACAAGTAAGAAATCACATTTCTCGACCATATAGTTTTTTTATTGAATTCCATTTAAATGCATGCCCTCTTTAAATACCGTGTACTTTGTTGTGGGGGGAATCCATGGGTCACAGAAAAGCCTCCACAAACAATGGCCCACGTGCACACTGTCTACTGTAACATTCCGAAAATCACGAAAGTATGAAATTGGAATCTATGCAAACACGCCAAAAATTCGATATACAGAGCGAACAATACAGAAGCGAGCTATTGCCCACCTTGGTTGTTGTGCTGTCCAATTGTCTAGCCCAACCTGATGAATTTTCACTCGCCGTTCAAACTCTGTTTATTTCTTTCTCAGATTGATCTTGCCTTGTTAGTATCCAAATGGTTGACTTGGGTAAATTCATGATGCGAGATTTCTTTACGGTGACCAAGCTCGTTTTTTTGGCGATGAGATTCACTTGGATATCAAGCACTCAAAGACCGGTAGTGTTGCTATGGCTAGTGCTGGAGAGAACCTCAATGCTTCCCAGGTATATTGTAGCTTTTATTGTATGTTGTCTTCTTTTTCTTCTTGTTTTTTTCTTTAAATTGAACCAAAATCTATGCTCACAAATCCATTTATGTTTCAGTTCTATTTCACGCTGCGCGATGATCTTGACTACCTCGATGGAAAGCACACTGTATGTCTCGATTTATGATCCTGTCACTCATCTCATATTTTTTGAATCTTGATCCTAGCTATTCTTCAAATTTCTTTTGACGTTTTGAATAAGGTTACTAATTGAGTTTTGAGTGGACAGTACATGGGGAATGACTCTATTTTAGGAAAAAAACAGAGACTTTTTGAAGCCTTGGGATGTAAATTTGACAAGATGAAAATCCAAGCTTTATTGAGATAGTCTTCAGACAAACTTGTCTTTTCCTCAAGGCAAAAAAATGCTGAAACTAGCCAATGAGCATGAGATCATCTTCCCATGCAGCCTCATTGGTGGTCTTGTGCTGCCATTGGATTAGGTGTTGGGTGATACATCCCCGTGTTTAGAAATGTTTTGTAAGACAGGCACTCTCTTTGGAATTGAAATGTGCCCTTTGAGTTTCATGCCTGTCAAACTGTAGCCTCCTCGGAATGCTGTCCGAGCACCCATTTCTTCAGCGAGACAGGAAATCCCAGGTATACATGAGTTGTTCCAGGTAGCTGATTGGTAAGCCAGTAGACGAATCGTTTCCACCATATCTGGAAAGGTCTTTAATATTTGGCAGACACCTTGTAATGAATTCATCCAGAGATGAATTGTTGGCAGTCTTAAGGGTAATTTTAAATAAATTCACTCTCCCACCACCGAAATGAAATCTCACCTATGCTTGTCAGTTGCCCCTATCATCATTCCTTAAGCGTGGGAAAGTTGGAATTTGTCAGAGTTTGGTTTTGAAAAACATTTCATGTTTCCGTTTTCCAAATATGTATTAGAACCTATGTTAAAAAAATGTTCTGAAAAGTGAACGGAAAACAAGATAGTATATAGCCATTACCATTTTTCTGAAAAGATGAAATCATGTTTTTTTTGTTTTCAAAAAAATCTTCATTTTCATTTTAACTTTCCAAAAAATGATTTTTGTTGGAGTCTGCATCCCACATCGGACTTGAGGTCCGGTGTGGTTTTTAATATTCATTATAAATACACCCCAATGGCTCCTTTAGAGAACAGACATTGGGGGTTTGGGTCTCCAATTTTCCTCATTCTACATGGTATCAGAGGAGGTTTGATAAACCTGACCCCCTCCTTTCTTTTTTTTTTCTTCCCGCCTGCATCTAGGGTTTTTCCCGGTTGGGGGGCGGCGACCTCCATGGCCTGCAAGCCCTAGGTTTATCCCGCCGCCCCCCTGCCGGTTATCCCTCTCCCGGCGGATCTCCTTTAGCCGACATCTCCTTCCGCGGCGGATCGGCTCCTCTTCCCGGCGGGCTTCCTCCCCCGGCGTTTCCCCCCTGCTGCGCACGCCAGCCTTCTCCCCCGGCGCGGCTCCCCTCCCGGCGTCCCTCTCTCCTGGCGGTCTTTCCGGATCCCGTAACTGCCGGCGCGACTCCTCCTGCGCGCGCCCTCCCCGCTGCGGCTCCTCCCGACGACGACCCTTCCTTCACCCCGTCACACCTCCACCCGAGCGCGCGTCCGTCGCGGCTCCGTCCGGCTCCCGCAACACTCCCGACGGCCTTCTATGCGCGCAACCCTCCCGGAGGCCCTCCCTCCCGCGGCGGAACCTCTCTCTACGGCGGATCGGCTCCCTTCCCGGCGCCCTTCCTTCGGCCTCTCGGCCCTCTCTCCCGGCGGCCCCCGCTCCCAACGCGGCTCCCGACGGCCCTCTATCCAGGCGCGACTCCCCTTCCCGGCGGCCCTCCTCTCCCGCTCGCGATCCAGCGTGGGTTCCCGGCGCCCTCGTCCAGGCGACCTCCGGTTGCTCCCTCCCGCTGCCTCCTTTGCGTGCGCCCACCCCCCTGCTGGATCTCCTTCTCTCCCGCGCCTCAACTCCTTCCCCATCAGCTTGGTCTCTGCCGGCCTTCTCCCCATGTTCTGTCCTCCCGCGGCTCCTCCCGTCTGCGGCCCTGTGGCTCCTCTTCCGGCAGATCCCTCCTTCGCCTCTTTGCGGCAACGGCCGTCCCGTCTCCCGCTTTCCAGCGGCTCTCCGGCGGCTTCCAGCGCTGCCTCCTGCTATCCTGCCTCCTCACCGACCCCCTCTCCTGCGGAGTCCCCGCCTCCTGTCGTCGGCATCTCCTGCTGTCTCCCGGCAGTCGCCTCCCTGCCCGGCGTCTCCTGCGGAATCACCGCATCCCATCGCCGGCCTCCTCTTGCGGATTTCCCGGCGCTCCGACGGCCGGCCCGCCAGTGCGGTTTCCCGGCGCTCCGACGACCGGCCCGCTAGTGCAGTTTCCCGACGCTCTGACGACCGGCCCGCCAGAGCGGTTTCCCGACGCTTCGACGACCGGCCCGCCAGTGCGGTTTCCCGGCGCTTCGACGACCGGCCCGCCGGTGCGGTTTCCCGGCGCTCCGACGACCGACCCGCCCGTGCGGTTTCCCGGCGCTCCGATGACCGGCCCTGCCAGTGCGGACTTCCCGGCGCTCTGTTGTTCGGCCCCACCTCTACGGATTTCCCGACGCATCGTTGGCGCATCTTTTTCCCCATCATCCATCCATCATTCTGAGGGGGAGCTTCGATCGTGAGGGGGAGCAGCAGCCTGACAGCTTTATCTATAATTCTATTTTATTTCTTTTTGTTTTGTCATCAAGCTGGGCATGTCCAGCTTGAGGGGGAGTGTTGCGTCTGTTTTGTTGCTTTCTTTTCATTATGTGTCCAAGCTAGGTACACCTAGCTTGAGGGGGAGTGTTGGAGTCTGCATGAGGTCTGGTGTGGTTTTTAATATTCATTATAAATACACCCCAATGGCTCCTTTAGAGAACAGACCTTGGGGGTTCGGGTCTCCAATTTTCCTCATTCTACAATTTTCATTTGCATAGTTCATTGTATTTTCTAATACATTTTTGAAAAATAAAAATAGAAAGGGTGCTTTAGGTTTTGGAAAACATTTTCTGTTTTGATTTTTTAAATATGCATTATAATATATATTGGGAGATATTTTGAAAAGTGGAATTAAAACATGACAATATAAGAGTTGCATATCCAAACGTTTTCCTTTTTTAAAAAACCCAAAAACATTTTTTTTTGTTATATGAAAACCTATCTTTTTAATTTTGATTTTCTAAAAAATGTTTTCCATTTACACAGTCCAATACATTTCTAATACATTATTAGAAAATGAAAACAGAGAACGTTTTCCATAATCAAATGCAGAACTGACGTAATGCTTTATCTTGATTAGTGAGTTTGTGAGTAACGATTTTTACTCGAACCTCTTGAAATAAATTGCAAAACTATTAGGATCTTTCAGACGCGCATCACTTTGAAAGAAGTGGTCTTTGGGGAATCATGATTGGTGGAATTATATCAAATTTCGACCTATGAGCCCCTAATTGACTCTTATTTCATGTAGACTGGTGTTTCCTATTGCCCCTTATTTCATAATTGTTGTTTTCTCCCTTGTATTTCCTTGGACTCCTATGGAGTATACCCTCTAGCCCGATGTGCCTTGCCCAATAAGGGGTTTTGGGCCCCACCTCTGTTCGAATCAAAATCTATCCTCTTCTTTGACAAGTTTGTATATGTACAATGATGGCTTTTAGTTGGTGGTTATTTTTGATTTTATGTTTCTATGATATAAAAATTAAAATATTTAAACACCAGTTTTAGTACTGTTGGCTTACCCGCAATTTATTGTTTTAATGGTTTCTAATCACGTTTATTATGTTTCTAATCATTTCTGTGTTTTATGATAGTGAAGTGCACTGTGTTGCATTTGTTGTCAATGAGACATGTTGTTGTCTTAGAATGAATGGATGTCAAGAATTGTCAAGATGTGAATGCCAAAGGTTGTGATGGTGTTGGTGGTGAAGGAGAATGACCATGGTACTAAGATGCATGTCACTTAGGAGATTCACTAAGTGGTATTGAAAATATGGTTGAAACATTCTCCATGTATATCAGACGATTGTTGAGCTGTTCTTAAAGTTCCAAGAACTTGTATCAAGAGGATACAATGTCACAACAATGTTTGAAGACCATGCATTGTAGTGACAATGCATGAGGAGTTGAAGATGATCCATCCACAACTTCTAAGTGGATGAAGCAGATTAAAGAAGTCCATGTACTAACTCTTAGTGCATGTGAATCAGAAGAAGATCCAATTGATCTCTGATGAGATCAATGAAGAATGTTGAAGAACATGTGTGATTTATGAGATTCAGTTGAAGAAGTCCCTCCTAAGTATTGAACACATATGGAAGAGGAGATGAAGAAGATTAAGAAGAAACCTTGGGAATTCCATATTCTAAGTAGAGATCATATGAGAGGAGAAATGATGGAATTCTTAAGAAGAAGAAGAAAGGAAGAAGGCTTGGAGTGGCTTGGCATTTGGTATTTGATATGGCTTGAACTCATTGAATACTTTGTTTTTAACAAAGTCATTATATTTGCCTTTGCCAAAAATTAGGCCAGCCAAGGCCAGCCCACGGGTTCAACCCCAAGGCACTTGTGGGCCGAAGGCGCCACGCCCATGGGGGATCCCATGGTGCAAGCTCAAGGCGGCAGGGGGCCGTGTGTAAGCCCCCGAGGGCACGCGGTGGTGAAGCCCGCGCACCCGAGGTGCATAGTGGGCGCTAGGTGCGCGCCCGCAGAGGCGAGAGTGGGCGCAGAGCGCGCCCGCAGGGAGAACACGGTGCGGGGCGGCACCGTGGAGGGAGGAGATTCAATTGCGGGGTTGAGGCAGCGCGAGGTTGATAAGGCGCGGCAATTCCTCTCGCCGATTCGATGTGGGACGCGGAAATTTCCCCGGGAGCAAATCTCAGCCGTCCGAGCCATCGCGCGCTTTATCCACGCCGCACGATCCATCTCCGCGGCGATGATCTGATCCTGGCCGTTTAACATCGCATCCGACGGCCGAGAGCTCGTCTCCTTCCTCGAGCTCAGCCGAAGGCTCCCCGTGAGCTTCGTCGAACCAGGAGCAACCCGAGCACCTGTTTTTGAGATTCCGGCCACCTCCGAACAAACCGAAGGCTCCCTCGTGTTCGTCTGGCCCAACTGAACATATCCATGTATAAATATGGGCATGCATGCAACGTATGGAGAATTCGAGTGAGGCCGAAGGCAAACGAAGTGCCGAGGCCTTGAGCGTCTATGTTCTGCATGGTTTGGACCGAAAGAAGCCATGCATGCGTTTGAAAGTCGCATGCACGAGGAGAAATAAAAAGGGAGAACCCGCGTGTGAAACAGAGGAAATATCAAGATTTGCAGAATCTTGAAATACCCGAAAAACTCGGGGATTCAAGTTTTATCGCACGCGGATGATCCGGGCATCCCTCTGCCTATAAAAGAAGAGCCAGAGGCTCTCATTTTGTTTGCTGAAACCTTGTTGCAGATTTGTGTCCCGTGAGTGCTCTGCCTCGCGAAGAAAGAAGCCACTGCGCAAAACTTTGCGCGGCTATTGTTCTCGGTGCCACCCGAGGCCCGAAGGAGTTCCTTTCGTGCACTCCTTGCGCGAAAGACGTGAAGGGAAGAGTCCCCTGCGCGCCATCCTTTGCGCGGCAGGAAGACCTCGTGGCCGCAACACCTTGCGCGCCCGAGGCTTGTTCCCTCTCTGCCCGCACCCTTGCGCGGCAGGAGGAAGACCCCGCGGGTGTTGCACTTGCGCGCCCCGCGGCAGGAGGAGCTTGCGCGCCCGCGACTGCTCTCACACCTGAGGGCTTGCGCGGCCGGTTGCACAAGACACCCTACGGGCAGTGTGTGTGCAAGAAGAAGTGGGAGGCCAAGGCTTGAACACTTGTGTGTGAAAAGTGAAGAACACTTAGTGTGTGCAAAGAAGCAAGGAAGGCCGTAGCCTTGTGGTTGCACACTTTGAAGAACAAATAAAAGAACATATTTTGTGTGTGTGCAAAACAAGAAGAGGAACAAGGCCGAAGCCTATGTGTGTGCACCAAGTGAAGACCGCACATTTTGTGTGTGTGCCAAGTGAAGAAGGCCCTACGGCTTGTGAGTGCTAAACAAGAACAAAGAAGGCTAAGCCGTGTGTGTGCAAGAAGAGGAAAGAGGCCAAGCTTAAGTGAGTGCAAAACGAAGAACAAATTGTGTGTGCTAAACAAGTGAAGGCCGAACCTAGGTGTGTGCTCTAAGTGGAGTGGACACACTTAGAAGAAGAAGAATACTCACACTAAAGTATAACACACATTAAGTGTGTGTAAACAAAAAGAACAAAGTGTGTGAAGGAAGTGAGAAGGTGTGTGCTAAAAAGGATTACACCCTTTGAGGGTTTATTGCACCAAGAGGAGAAAGAGGAGAATGCATGCATGCATGCATGCACGTGCACACGTGAACAGTGCTAAATCAGTGGTGTGCATCTGAGGAGTTCAAGACTTGAAGATCTTGAAGAGATTTGAGAACCCATGCTATCAGTGCATGAAGATGAAGAGTTGCCATGCACTCAGTGCATGAAGTTGAATTGATGTGAGACTGGACCAGACTGAAGTTAAAGATATCAGTTGTCTGAGTATTCAGTAGTTGGAGAAAAGCCAGGTCATCCTGAGAAGAAGGAGATAAATCCTGAGCAAGACGAGAAGACCTGATCAACTCAAGTGATCAGAGGTACAGAGCAAGGCCAGCAGTCTTTATCCCAGACTGCTGAGGATACTTGAAGAACTTAAAGTGAAGAAGAGCTACTCGTGCGACTCGAGGAGCCAGGAGAAGACCCTGTGGGACTCAGGGAGAAGAAGTCTTCAGTGTGATTCTGGAGCAGGCCAGTGGGACTCTGGTAACACTGTGGGACGCAGTATAAAGACCCTCCTGTGGGACTCAGGAGAGATACAGTGGGACTCTGTATCGACCATTGTAATACTAACAGATTATAATGGGAGAATCCATGCTGGGAGAGCATGGCAAGGATGTAGGCCTTTGGTGCCGAACCTTGTAAATCCTTGTGTCCTGTGCCTTTTCATTACTGCATCATTCGGGAAAGGTTGAGAGATACAAGAAGAGTGGATCGAGGCTTTAACCAGCCATAGAGGTTTAATTGATTAAGAATCAATTAGTAAAAAGTTTTAAGGGATCACTGATTCACCCCCTCCCCCTCTCAGTGATTCACACTGATCTGGGCACTTCAGATAGTTAACCGTTTTTATGAAAATTTTATGAAATTTTGCTAAGTATGGAAGCTTTCGTACGTTATATGAAGCGACCGCATGACGAGACAAGTGAGAGACCATTTTCAAAAAGGTGATACCACTCTTGAATTCATTTGCTGACTGTGTTAATGATTCATAGAGTTCATATGGCTAATTGAGTTGTTGTGACAAGCTACTGTGAAGCTTGGTCATGCGGTAGGGTAAGCTGTCGTGAAGTTTGTTCGTGTGGTAGGTCAAGCTACTGTAAGAACACTCAGATTTGTTCACACGACGGATCAAGCCGCCGTGGACACCATCTCCTAGTCATACGATCGATTGAGCTACCGCGAGCATTATCTCGTGTTCATGTGGTCAGTCAACTATCGCATCCTCTAAAGTTACTGTGGGTTACACGGTCAGTCAACCTACCATGTCTTTTTTAAGTTTTCACTTAGTTTATTTTATTATTTATTTTTATTCCCACACGTTACTATTCTAAGCCATGGATTATTTCAAAAATACCCCTATCTCGAATCAAATCTTGCTTGAAATCCTAATTCCTTTCGATTTCGAACTCTCAATCCTCCTTTAACCAAACCCCAACCTCCAGTATTCAGTGAAAATGTCGAGAGCGAAGTCTCTCATTTCCAGGAAGTCCGCCCCTATCGAAGAAGATGGAGGCTTCATCCAATGTTCCCGTTAAGCCAGTTAAGCCACATCTGTTGAGTTGAGAAGTCATTCTTGAAAGAGAAGTGGTTGCTGAATGGTTGTGTGGGGGCCACTACCAATTTAAGGAGTGATTCGTGGGAGGACTGTCGACAGATTGTTTTTCTTCTTTGTCGGCAACAACCTGATGGTGGTTTTTTCTTCGGGCAACAACCAACCCAGGCAGCCTTTTGGACCGTGGACGTAGCCGGTGACGAGAAAGAAATTTCAAGGGTTGATGAACCACCCAACCAACCCTTAGATCTTCTACGAACTTTGATCTATAAAATCAAAATGATTCTCCTGTAATTTGTAATTAGTGTGATCCTCTTGACGTTTCATCCAAATAGAGGAATAATTGAAGTCCGACCCTCTTCTCTCGTGGACGTAGGCACACTGCCGAACCACGTTAAATCCCTCATGTTCATTTGTTTTTCTATTCTGTTTGTGTTCGATTTCGTCGCATGGAACTTCTGGTGCTTCAACAAAGTGGTATCAGAGCCACCGGGGTCGAAACAACGACGTGCAGAGAGGTTTCCCGGTGACTGGAAAATTGAAGTTGGTTGGAATAAATTTTTGAAGTCAGATATGTGAAAAGCTTGTCGAGACGATTCCAACAGCGCAAACGACGTCAAAAACGGAGTTGAAACGAAGTCTGTAGAGACAATCAAAATTTCGATCAAACCTCGGGTGCTACAACCCTCTTGTCGGAGAAGACAATATTGTTCACGCCAGCGGCGGGTTTTCCGGCGGTTGTTCCGACGAGCCACGTTCTCGCCACTTTATTGGTCAATTTAGACCGTTGAAAATGTTTTGGCTATATCCTGGTCAATCAAAGTTCGTTTTCAGCAATCCAGGTGTCGTTTCCAGCTATTTTGACTGTTCCGGACACATCAGTACAGTTCGTTTTTTGAAATTTTCACTGCATCAATGGAAGAAAATATCGGTAACATGATTAAGCTTACTGTTTTTAATTATGTCATTTGGAAATCCAAAATGGAAGATCTTTTGTATATTAAAGATTTGTGAAAACCAGTAGTGCAGACCACTAAACCCATTATAGTACAAGCGGAAAAATCTTCAACAAATGGTCAATCCGGTGGGAAGATGTTTACCAGTACCCCGCCAGTTGATGCGGAGTGGGTCGTGCTCAACAGGAAGCGCGCTGCCCAAATCAGGCAGTGGATCAACAAGAGTATCTTCCAGAATTTTGTCAACCAACACGATGCTTTTGTTCTATGGTGAAAATTGGAAAAAATGTATGGATGAACAACCACATAGAACAAAGCAAACCTGATACGCTAACTTGTTAACTTGAAGTACAAAGATGATAACATATCAGAGCACATGAACGAGTTCCAAAATATCGTTGATCAGTTGAATTCCATGAAAATGATGGTTGATGATGAGTTGCTGACACTGTTGATGTTGAGTTCTTTACCGAAGACGTGAGACATACTAGTTGTGTCGGTTAAACAATTCAACTCCAGATGAAAATCTCACTGTGAAAATAGTGGGTCAATACGATCCAGTGCTTATCTTTCTGATTCTACGATACTATTTTTCTGCACCTCACTACATTACTGAGAGAAAGCTTTACAGAACAATCCAATTGACTCTCACATCTCTCGGAAGATCATCCAAGAAGAAGAGAACCTTGCTAATCAATTGAATTCGATTAGAGCGGAGAAACATCACACTTCTACAATTCTTTCTCTTGCTCTCTTTCGTCTTACTTTTGAATTGTGCTTGTGTTTGTACATCTGTTTAGCACTTCTCCTGTTTTGAAAAGAAGAGTACTTCGATACTCTTTCTCTCTTTACTCACCCCTTGTAATCCCACGAATAACTGTGGAAGAGGTTTATGTTAGCCTAGATTGCTTTATGTGCAGTTTTATTGTGTATACCCAATCCAGACTGTGGATCATTTTGTTTGTTTGATTAAACTTGATTGGCAGTGAGTTATTGTCAAGTGGAGAGGATTAAGTTCCAGTTTGGAACTGAACATTTTTTTTATATTTCCGCTATGTGATTTGTTTTGCATGCCTTGTTTTATTCTTTCCTTCATCTGTTTTTCTCTAAAGTGTTTTATACAACAGTGTTTGCAAAACTTATTTTGATAGTTAGCATTTATATATACCTAGGTATTGATCATGCCTTTGAGAAAGTATTTCAAAACATCAAATTATATATACCTACTGTATTTGTTAATCAAATTGTTTTTAAATCGGGGAATTTTAAATTGTTTTAAAACAAAAGTTTTTAATTTTGTATGCTCAATTCACCCCCTCTTAACCATTCCACTAGGACCATCAAGAATAATGATAGGTGGCACACAACAACACTGATATACTAGTCTTTGTAGAATGTAATTATTGACATCGTTGCATTGAAAATTAATTGCATGTTGGTCCAATACTAATCTAGTGTTTTAATTGGTGCCTTTGCTAATGTTTTGTATGAAGAGTTTAAAACAAATCCCAAAGACCTTTGTACTTTTAATTCTCAATAGAAAGCTCGAGGAATACTTGAACAGAGGTGGTGTGGTCCACTGTGAAAAATTATATTTTAGGTTCAAGGCTTGTATGTTGAAGTGTGGTAGTTAGGATATTTTGTTGCATGTTCATAGTGTTGGATTGGTGTAACCTAATCCTTTTGGATGATGTTGGGCCGAATGCTAGCGGCCCATACTACACACCAGGTCGCAACTCTCGTTGGGGGTTGCAGGGGGCAACATGTCTCTGCTCCGGGGGTCCAGGGGTCGAAGGTGCTCGGTCCAAATTTTGGGTAACTGTAGCAACTCTGATCGATTGTAGCAGAGCTGACCAGGTGACACTGACAGAGCACTGTAGCAGTGCGGACTTTGGCATGACACTGTAGCAGGAATGATCGACGACGCCGATAGGGCACTATAGCAGTGCAAACTTTGGAGACAGTGGTACTGTAGCTCCGTGGACTTCCAACCACCGACCATTGTAGCAGCTTGACTGTGACACTGTAGCACAACGAACTTTCTGTGCGGTTGGTGGAACAATGCATCGTCTTTTTTATTAGCTCATTTCGAGCTTGGGTTTCAATTGTTTGAAACTCTGAAAACTCCCTGTAATTGTGCTCCTGATTATAGTGATATTTATGCTTCTCTGTGGATGTAAGGATTATTTCCCGAACCACGTAAACCGTTGTATCCGTGTTCATCTTCTTCTTTTGTTCTGTATTTTCTTCACGTGCAAACTTATTTGTTGTTGTGACTCCCAGCGTTTTCGCAACACATAGTGCTTTTATGAGGTAGAAGTGGTCAATGTTGCAACATTGCTTATTTCATAGGGAAGAATGATTTGATTGTTCGATAATTTGCCAGATAAATGTCATCAAGCCAATGGTGCTCTATGCTCTTTAGTATTAGTTAATGACCATCAACACAGGATGACATTTTTTATTGGGAAAATTTTTAAATTAATTTGTTCTCGTTAATTTTTTTTTGGTTGTTAGGGGTGGGAGAATTTTTTGTCATTATCGTTTTCCATCAGCTGTGAAGCTTGGTAAGTACCCATGCAATATATTTATTGCACAGGTGTTTGGGGAGGTTGCGGAAGGACTTGAAACATTGACTAGGTTAAATGAAGCATATGTGGATGAGAAAGGTAGACCATTCAAAAATATCCGGTAAAATTTCAATCGACTTTATTATATATTATGTTGTTCTATTATTCTTCTGATATATACTAGTTGGATTTTGACATTAGATTCTTTTCTGATGCTTGTACCAGGATCAAGCACACGTATGTTCTGGATGATCCTTTTAGTGATCCTACACAGCTGGCTGAGTTTATTCCAGAGTCTTCCCCTGACGGGAGACCAAAAGATGAGGTTGTAAGCAGATTGGATGATTAGTTCATATATTCACATATTGTTCCCAAATTTCATGCATTACATGAACCTTGTTATTGCATAAACGGTTAAAAGAGCACCTTCTATATGTAAAGCTATAATCCTCTCAGTGAAATTTGGTTGACTTGACTGTTTTGATGTACTAAAATTGGCGTAGGAACAATTGTTATGTTTTGTTGATTCTAATTGCATAAACAAAGCAGCATAGGGAATCATGTGTTAACAATGGGACTTATAATAGAATTAGACAATAGAAGGTTCGGTTGGCATGTTCGAGTAAAGATCCATGGTTTAACCTATTAATGCTCTTCTGCTCCATTGTTTTTAGCTTTTTTGCTTTATGGCATGTAGCTTGATGACGATGTGCGCCTTGAAGATGACTGGGTGCCCATGGATGACCAATTGGGTCCAGCAGAGCTTGAAGAGGTTACTCGTTTGAAGGCAGCACAATCTAGTGCAGTTGTACTTGAGGCTGTAAGTATTTTACACATGATGGCTAAAAGGTCCGTTTGACAGCACTTGTTGAAAACTGCTTATAACACTCATCACTTATGAAAAGCTGTTTGAAAAAAGTAAGTGGTGTTTGTTCTTTTTCTGAAAAAAACACTTACACTTAAATTCAGAAGAAAACCGCTTAAATAAATTGCAGGAAAACACTTTTTCAATACGCAATTCGGAAACACTCATACAGAATTACTTATCATAAGTGATAGGTTTTTACTAAGTTTTGTCAAATGGACCCTAAGTAGCCTAAACGAATTATTTTCTGTCCCAGATAAAAGAAGAAATCATATTTCTATGCACTGCAGATTGGGGACATTCCTGAAGCTGAAATAAAACCTCCTGAAAATGTCTTATTTGTTTGCAAACTAAATCCCGTTACTGAGGTAAAGTCTCTTTACTGTGCCGTAATCCCAAATTATTACAGATTATTCTGTTAATATGTATTAACATAAGTTCTAAAATGTTGTGCTCATTTTGTTGTTTACCTTTAATGTAGGATGAGGACTTGCATACAATATTTTCACGTTTTGGAACTGTAGTATCGTGAGTTCTTTAATGTCTGGTTTTTGTCTTTTCAATTTCCATCAGGAGGTTGCAGTGGCGTTTGAGTTCCAGAGAACTAACATTTTCACCATAATTTAATTGGCAGGGCTGACATCATCCGTGACTACAAGACTGGGGACAGTTTATGCTATGCTTTCATTGGTGGGTGTGATCCTCAATGCCTTTTATTTTGATCTGAATAGTAACTCTGTTTTTGTGCACGAGAGTCTGTTCGTGTACATTTTAATTGTTGATTAAAAAATTAATGGTGCAGTTACGAAATCTTAAATGCTCATTTGAGACCCTTCCATTCCATGAAATAGTTTGGAAAGGTCCGGTCCTGCTGGCGGATGTGGGAGAGACGCTGTAGAACATCTGAGACCCGAGCCAAGTTATTGGTCTCGGAGAACATTACAATCAAGGAATCCCATAGCTCTTTGACTGTGTTGGCAGTCCTGGTGACATCCTTCACGGACCGGTCCATGGAGTTGACCAGTAAGGCGAAGATTTTGCTGTCCGCCAGCTGCCAAGAATCGAATTTGGGGTCAGTGAGGGCAGGGGGGGTTTCTCAAGATGAGAATGAAGTCCCATGCCGCGGAGGGACATCAAGACCGTCTTCCGCCAGACGGAGAAGTTTGTGGCATCCAGGCGGTCATCAACAAGCCGTGAGGAGGCCGTGATCAGGGACGGAAGAACGGAGGAGGCGTCCATGGGGGATGGGCGCTGGACCTGGCGGCCGGGAGTCGCCAGGTGGAAGGGAAGCGGCCTGGCAGGGGCGCTGCGTTGGCGCAGGCGCAGGGGCTAGGGCGCGGGCGCCGGGCGAGAGGCCGACGAGGTTGAGGGCGCGGCTGGGAATGGGCGCGCTGTGGGAGGGCGCCGGAACCGGGGCCGGGAGCCACGCCGAGAGAAAGAGCGCCGGGAGGGGGGGGGGGGCGCTGGGGCGTCGTCGAGGGCGGGGCGTCGGGCCGAGGGCAGGAGGTCGGGGCGCTGGGAGGGTGCCGCCTGGACCGGTCCGCCGGGAGGGAGCCGCTGCTGGGAAGGGAGCCGCGTCGGAGGGGTGGTCGCAGGAGGAGCCGCGGGCGGAAGAGTCCCGAGCGGGAGGAGCCGCGCCGTCGGGGAGGAAGTCCGCAGGGAGGAGGCGCGGCGTGAGCCGTCGTGGAGGAGGGCCCGTCGGCGGGCGTCGCGCAGGAGCAGGGAGGGCCGCGACGGAGGAGGCGCGGGCCGCGTCGGGGAGAGAGAGGGCCGCCGGGGAGAGGGCCGCCGGGGAGAGAGCCGCCGGGAGAGAGGGTCGCCGGGACGGGGGCCGCGCGGGTGAGGGCGTCGGGAGCCGCGGGGAGCCGCTGGGAGGGAGCGCCCTGGGAGGGAGAGCCGCCGGGAATGGGCAGGCCGGAGAGGAGCTGGGCGAGAGGGCTGCGCCGGGACAGGAGGGGAGGCCCGCCGGGAATGGCTAGGGCAGTAGGGAGAGAGGCGGGGCCGGGAGGACGCCGGGAATCCGCAAGGGAGGGAGGGTTCGGGATAAAAATCCCTCTGATACCATGTAGTGGGGTGAATTCCCCTTACCTCAATGTGAGGTGAGGATATTCTTTTATAGATTAGGAAACCAAAATACAAGACGGGTAAGTCCGATGTGGGACTCACCCATTTAAACTTAAATGGGTTCCAACAATAATCATGTTTCATACAGAAGAATTTGTCTTATTGTTATAATAATATATATATTTTTTGTTTTCAAAATCTATTTTTATTTTCTGTTTTAAATTAAAAAAACAATAACAACACAAACTTGTTTTTTTTTTTGTTTTCAATATCCGTTTTGTTTTTTTTTGTTTCCAAAATTTGCTTTTATTTTATGTTTTAAATTAAAAAAAAACAATAACAACTCAGTCATGTTTTTGTTTTCTGTTTTTTGCTTTCTATTCCTAAAATAAGTTACAGAGGTAATGTTAGCAGGGATCCAATCAGGCCAAGTCAGAATTCTTGAATGACCAATCCATTCCCGTAACATGGTTTTTCAGGCTGGTCTGGTCTGGTCCAAGTCTTTTAAAAAAATAAACAATTTACAATTTAAAATAATTTATAATTAATGTTACATTAAAATATTGTAAAAATAATGAAAAATACTTAATAGTTCAAATTAAATAGGATTTGGGCTGAACCACTTGGGCCGCTTGACCTCAAATCTCGGGACTAGACCCAAGGCCGCTCCAATTTAGAAAATGTTGATTTGGTGCTTTTAACAAGTTTAAGATGACAAATCATTTTTATGCTTGTATTTGCATTCTTGTATCCAACACGCTTACCTCCCATTCAATGTAATATAAAAATTAAGTCAATCTTGAAAATTGTTAGAATGGAAACCTGTACCTCACAATGAAGTAGGGTGCCAAATTTATAGATGAAAAGGAGTACAACAGGTTACCCACACCGATGTGAGATACAAATATTAAAAACATTTAACTCTTAAAACACTCCTCCTCAAGCTGGGACATATATTTTTATCATGCCCAACTTACACAAAAATTGGACACGTGGTCTACACACTCCTTTTGTGAAAACATCTGTAAGTTGTGCAAGTTGATCAGAAGTGTGAATATGGCCGAAGGTGATCTTCTTCTCAAATTTTTCTCGAACGAAATGACAATCAACATCAATATGCTTAGTTCGCTCATTAAAGACTGGATTTGTTAAAGACTGGATTTGCGGCAATCTTGATAGCATCTTGATTGTCACACCAGATATGTGTCGGTTTCTTAACAGGATACCCGATCTCTTATAGAATTTGTTGTGCCCAAATAACACATATGTCATTGCACGATACTCCGACTCTGCGCTAGATTGGGAGATAACTGTCTGCTTCTTGCTTCGCCGTGAGATCAAATTTCTTCCAACAAATACTCAAAATCAGACATCGATCTCCTAGAAGAGGGACATCAAGCATAATCTGCAGCACAAAATGCCTCAATATTTGCATGTCCATCATCAGAATATAAAATACTGAAACCCGGTTCTTTTTTCACATATCTAACAATGCGAAGAACAGCCTCCCACTGCATTTTTGTTGGAGATTCCATAAACTGACTTACTTTGCTAACCGTACAAGCAATATCGAGTTGAGTCATCATCAGGTTGTTGCTTTCCAAGAAGTCGTTTATATCTGTCGGGTGATGAAAATATCTCACTGTTAGTATGAAGTGACCTTTTTCTAGGTTCGAGGGGTGAGTCAACCGAGTCGGCTCGAGTCATGTCAGTCTCCTGCAGTAGATCATGAACATACTTTCTCTGAGATAGAAAAAATCATTTGTTGCATCTGGAGACCTCAATTCCTAAGAAATATCGTAGTGGATCCAAATCTTTTGTTTGAAAATTTTGATGAAGAAAAGACTTAGAGTCGATCAATGCCAGCAGCATCACTGCCAGTAATAACAATGTCATCCACATAGACCAGACCACCGAAAGGATGCTTCCTGCTGCAGAGTGATGATAAAAAACAGGGGAATCCTTTATATTTTGACACATGCCAAAACTAATAAGCATAACGGTGCAAAAAACGGCTGAACCAAGCACGTGGCGACTGCTTGAGTCCATACAGTGATCGACGAAGGCGACAAACCTTGGAGGACTCCTCCTGAGCAACAAACCTGGGTGGTTGCTCCATATATGCTTATTTATTAAGAAATCCATGAAGAAAAACATTTTTAACATCCAACTGATGGAGAGACCCGTGAGATGAGGCTGCAAGAGAGATAAGTAGGCGAACCGAGATGAGATGTGGCCTCAACAACAATGTGTGGCGTCGAGTGAGTAGTCAGTGTCTCAATAACTCTTGAGGTAGCCGCAGATAATCCCTGATAAGACTAACGGGAGCATGAGCCTTTGCGAAGCACAATAGGCAGCTCTGGTGAGAGAGCATCAGGAGCAGGTGAGTCGTCAGGTGTGGTACCCACATCAGGTGGTAGGGTAGCAGGCATGCGAGGTTGACGAGCATATATCTAGCCAAATCATGATCCAACGTCACTAGGAAGAGATAGAGATAGTGGTGTATCGAGAGAATATGGTAAAATAACTTCGGAATTAGGAGAAGTGGATGGTGGTGAGAACTCGGGAACAGAAATTGAAGGAACCTGAGGCGCAACGGAAGCGTTAAAGAATGCGCAATTTAAAATTTTGGATTTGGATTCTTGTTAAAAACATAGAATCCACTTAACCCCTTGCTCGGATTTCTAAAAGGATCGCGTGTAATTCAATTTAAGCACGAAAAATAACATCAAACGAAAGCTTAAACCGTACCTCTTTCGTTTCAAGTCGTCGGTTTGATTCGCTCGCTGTCGATGTGTCGTGGCTATAAAACGCCCAACTAGACGTCCTCTAGATCGTCCACAAGTGCTCCACAATTTTAGGATCGTCAATCTACGTTTCCCGAGTGCTAGCGCGAGAAATCGAAGAGCTTTACGACGTCCCTTCGATCGCCTGAAGAACGCGGACTCGATCGAGAAAGTGAGATTGATCCGACCTTGTTATTCTTCTAGAATCTCTCTCTAAGAACTTCAGAGGAGATGAGAAGAGAGTTTATCTCTCTGAATTCGTGCAAATGGTGGAGCTTAGAATTCAAGAGGCTAAAATGAGCTTTTATACTTGGGTTTTACTTTCCAAAATTGCACTTTGGTCTCTGGAAATTAATAACCTTCATTTTATACCTTTGCGCACATATATGACTTAATAAACTTGTCATACATGTCACAAATATTTTATCATTCACTTGTAACACTATAAAATGTGACGTGATAAAATACGAACCATTTACTCGGTCCGTAAGCTCTCCAAATAATTTAACGAATCTTGAACATCCGACGTTCATTCGAAAAATTATATTTTTTCTCTAATCAAACAACTTATGAATACTATGTGAAATAAATTCAATCATCATTATTCTAAGCTTGAATAATATAATTGAATTAGTTTTATTTGCGATCAGTTAAACTCGGACGTTCACCGACCCCGCACATGGGGCCCACTTCGTCTTAAAATCCTTTTCATTAGAATAGGTGGAACGTGCGGATACACTAAGTGTGCGACCCTCTAGGTCCTTATCTCAATAACAGTGAGTTCAACTCACAGACCAAGAGCGGAATCTAGCAACCCATCATGACCCCTAAGGAGATAAGGAATGTCGTAGGTACGACTTCCTCCTGCGAACACTGTGTAATATAATCTCTTTGTCTGACGATATCTCATAAAGCAGGATGCACACTTGTGTCATTGTCCTTTTATTGCTTTATATATTTCGTGACCTTACTGGACGAATTTACCTTCTTGTACCATGACCATGGATTTATCAAGGTACTACCATTCTGGTCAACCTGGGCCCACGAGATATCTTTTCCTCAACTCGGAAACGACAAAATCTATCTTGATCATTCAACCAATGTCATACCACCAATGACGCACCCAACACAAACTATCTCGCCACTATTTAATTATCATGGTTTTCACTTTGCATCAAAGTACGCGATCAAATGACACACACTGATAATGATCTCTAGTCCGGAGACCAATACATATGTTCGTAGATAGAAACAACCGTTGACACCCAAAACATGTGGTGTTCCTATTGGCGGACCTGTTCTAATGATCTCACTACTAAAGATCACCAAGTGTGAATTTCATGAGAAGAAGTCTCAATGCTTATGAGTCATCAGCACTTGATAGTCAAACATCATATGTGTTCTGTCAGTATGATGTATCTTGACCATAGGACATATATATTTAAGATTACTGTCATAGTATCTTGAGGTTCTCATTATAGCTGGGAACTGCTATAACCTTTTGATACGACATGTAATATAAGGACATTACCATGAAAATAGTGGATGCAGAAACATCAACACCATTATGGTAAGATTAAATAAGCACATGTATATGTTAATCTGTATACATGTAATGGTAATCAAAAGTACTGTTCAAGTTGGGTCTAGGGTACCCACTATTACAACAGAAATAACTGATGATTCGACAAAGGAAACATCAGCCGATACAACATAACGACGTAAATCTAAAGAGAAGCATTGATATTCGAGCTGGGTGCAGGAATATCCAAGAAAGATGCATTTTAGAGCACGCACATCAAACTTGGTAATCGAGAGACGAATATCTCGAACATAACACACACAACAAAAAATGTGGAGGAGCAGGGAATGAGGGGGTGTTGTTGGAAATAGAGAATGGAAGGGTCTTCCCCCTGAAGAACTGGTGAGAGAAGTCTGTTGATAAGATAAGTGGGTGTGAGAACGACATCACCTCAAAAAATGGTGGGAACTTTCTTTTGAAATAGAAGCGCTCGACTAACTTCTAAGAGATGACGGTTCTTTCGCTCAACAACATCATTTTGTTGAGGTGTGTCAGGACAAGAGTCTGATCGATAATGTCATGGTCATCGAGAAAAGATTGGAATTGTGCAGATAAATATTAACGACCATTGTCAGAACGAAATTAGTGTAGTTTTGCGGAAAATTGGTTGGTGATTTCTTGATAATAGGAAACACAAAAAATATTTCAGAACGATTTTTCAACAAATAGACCAAAGTCATCAATGAAAAATCGTCGATGAAAATAACAAAATATTGATAACCAAGTTTTGAGGGACTAGGACTGGACCCCTATATATCAGAATGAACCAAATGAAAAGTAGTGGATGCACGGGGAATTGCTCGGGGAACATTGGTGACCCGATGATGCTTTGCATAATGACAGGACTCACATTCAAAAGGAATAACAAGTCAACTCCGGAAAATGTTTTTGAAGAATAGTGGCAGGTGAATGACCAAGGCGATAGTGGAACTGGAGGACATGATTAGAGGTGGCAGGACAGTCGAGAGCTGGGGCCGAGTCAAGCACATACACACCACCCTGAAGACGGCCACTACCAAGCTTCCGAGTCGTCGATTGTTCCTGAAATATAACCGAAACAGGTGAAAAGATGGCCTGACACTGTAAGTCAACTATAAGTTTACTAATTGGTAATAAATTAAAGGGACAACTGAGAACAAAGGCAACAACGGATTGTGTTAAGCCATACGTAATTGAACAACTCTCATAACCAACAATCTGTACTGTCCGACCATCGGCCACAGTAATATTACCTCTAATCGAGGTCGATTTTTAGGACCGAAGAATACCTGCATCCCCAGTGATGTGTTTTGAGGCACCAGAGTCAAGTACCTATGAGGTGGACCGTTGGGAGACATGCCGCTAGAGTATCGTCATGAGCAACAGTGATGCTTGATGATGTCATAGATAGTGTGCTGAAAATGCACGTTGGCAAGGTGCTGAAGGTGCACAGTTTGTAGAGAATAGGTGCTGAAAGTGCACAACTAGAACATCCAGGTATCAATTATAGAAGAAATATCTACATAGATGGCAGTGGGGTGCGGCTGTGTGCATTTTGGGGCGTCGTGTGAGTTCAGAAAACCCGCTCGCGCGGCTCTATGCCTCTCATTTCCAAGGAATTATCCCAATGCAATGATTTTTCGGGTGGAAACCAGTTCCATTCTTCTGGGTAGAAATGGATTTTATTGAGAATAAGGTTCCTACCAAATGTCTTTTTTTTCATTTCCATCTGCACTTATTCCTTATCAATTTCATTCTACCAAACGGGCCTTGAGGCTGCATTTGGTACGAATGAATAGTGGATTGGGAAAACGAATGCACAAGGAAGCATTGGGATTGAGGAAACCATGTTTGGTACATGATTGAGGGAGCGCCCATTCCATCTTTCAAAAGGAGACAATGGTCCTTCCAATGTGGGTGTAAGGTCTGTACTTTATTATGAAAATAAAATTGCAGGCATTGTTCCTTATTTATAGTTTATTGACGAGAATTTCCATCAAAACACATGGAGAAAAATTATATTATATATTTTACTATTTAAGATATTTTATCACATTTTTCATGCACATACCAAACGAACTATTTACTTACCGATTCCTTATGACTTTCATTTTCATTATTAAGGCATCATTTATAGCAAACATAGACTAAATGTAAAACCATGATTTATTGATGATTGTCTGTGTCTTGTTATCCCAGAGTTTGAGACAAATGAGGCATGTGAAGAAGCATACTTTAAGGTATCTTTGTAGCTCTCAGGTCTTGTTTATTTGTGTATTTGCCAATAAAAAAAAAGTTGGTCATGTGTTGTATTACATGATCTGATTTATTTTTCTTTTTAGATGGACTGTGCTTTAATCGATGATAGAAGGATACATGTGGATTTCAGCCAAAGTGTTTCAAAATTATGGTCCCAATTCAGGCACAGAAATCAGAAAAGTAGCAGAGGCAAGTACTATGCATTATTTTATAAAAGTAGTTGTAATGAGGGGGGCTTAATTTGATCATGGTAGGTCAATCTGTATGTTAAACCGTTTCCTTCTTGTTCAATACATGGGGCTGATGGATAAATTATAGGGGGATTAGATGGATATTCTCTTGCAAATCCCAGGCCTGATCCGAAGAACTTGTGCTTGTTTTGGAAAACTTTTTTTGTTTTCAAATTTCAAATGTTTATTATAAATTAAGCTGGAAAATTTTTCTTATGTGTACAGGAGCAGGCTGCTTCAAGTGCGGTGCTCTCGATCATATTGCCAAGGATTGCCCTGAAGGTGGCACGGATGGGGGCCCAGAAGCTCCCACGTACGTTTTGAAAGATGACAATGTTCAGCACGGCGGGCATGATAACTCCAGGTGAGGAGTTTTTTTTTTTTTTTGAACGGGAAACTACAGACAACATGCTTTTCCCAGCATAGCCCGGCCCCCCCTCAAGTGGTACCCAATCCTGCGACTTGAATGAGCCAACTTCAAAAAACCTGGACCCCCCACCCTGCCCCAGACTGTCAGGCTGTTAAATCATCAGGCGTGAAATTACAATCAAAATGGACAATTAGTAGGAATGGAACCTCCACCGCGCTGTAGCAAACAAGCGATCACCATTGGACCATCCTTGGAGGGGTTGGGGAGTTTTACTTATTATATTGCCAAGTGGCAGGGTTCTCTTTGGTTTTCACGACCGTCAAAATGTGTTGCAGGTATGAAATGTTATTTGAGGATGACAGACGTGAACGAAAGAGAGAGAGAGACCATGAAACCGAAGATCAAGTCGGAGGAAAGAAGATGAACAGGCATGGTTCTGCTGAAGAGAGGGTGTTGAGTGAGCGGCACATTTGGAGAGGATACAGGGAGGATGAGAAGTCTCGAGGAAGGTATGGCAGAGAAGACAGGGGATACGAAGAGGCTGAGAGGCAGGGAAGTGGAAGTGGGAGAGAACATAAACATCGTGGCAGAGGAAACAGAGAAGATAGGGGATACAAAGAGGCTGAGAGACAGCGAAGTGGAAGTGGGAGAGAACATAAACATCCTGACAGAGGAAACAGAGAAGATGGGGGATACGAAGAGGCTGAGAGGCAGCGGAGTGGAAGTGGGAGAGAACATAAACATCCTGACAGAGGAAACAGAGAAGGGGGATACGAAGAGGCTGAGAGGCAGCGAAGTGGAAGCTGGAGAGAACATAAACATCACGACCGAGGAAACAGAGAAAGGCCGACGCCGAGGGATACCGATTCTAGAAAGAGGAATGAGAATTCTGATAGACGGAGGGATAGTCATGGTGTCCGGGATCGTAGGAAAGATGTAGACAATGGAGGGAGTATAAAAGTTTTGGAACCCGAAACCGAGGGAATAGTGGGGGGGAAACGGAGGGGTGAAGAGAAAGATCGTAGACGTAGTGAAAATAAGGATGTCCGTGATCCTGATATGTGACGGGAGGCATGGTGATCGAAAGAGGTGAACTGGATAATGGGTGAATGTTTGGGAAGATTTTTTGTGTTGTGAGTTCTTCATCGTGAAAAGAAATGATTGTATTGGTTCAGTGGACACTCAGACGCATGTGCCTGTTAGAGTACATCTAGTGAGGCCAATTTTGGTTGAAACCTCATCCGGGCTTCGTTTGCAGGCCCTTCTAGTTCCGTTCACAGGAATTCTTGTAATTTCTGAAGTTCTTATTTATCCCTTCTGACTAGTGTATGTTCCTATATGCGTTGTGATCAGACCTTAGAAGCCTGAGGGCCGAGCCTCCCTTGCAGAGAAGTCGTATGCCCTCCATTAATTATGAGTTCTGTAGACTTAAAAAATGACTGACGGGTGGAAAAACACAACTTTTTTCCAAATGATTCTTGCATTCTTATGTGATCTGACTAAGGGAACAGAGTATGTTTTTGCGGGAACAAACTGAGGCGTGGATGTCACACAAAGCATATAGAATAAGCTATACAATGCAATATACATGCTTTATAATATACATCTTTTAATCTCCTATATGCATGATGTCTCAGATTTTATGCATATTTCACAACTAGTGAATCATATCCAAACTTCGGATAAAACTATCATGTACTAAAATAAATCATCATTCACATAACCTTATGTGTGACCATATGGGTCTATGAAGATGAGCACATTGTTTGTTACTGAACTAAGCATGAACATGCATTTTTCTTCACGCAGGCGGTTGTGGTGACAGAGGGTTTGGAGCGGTGGTTGCGGGGTAGAGTCTTCGGGCTGGTTTTCTCGTGTGCGTTGTATATAAAAAAAGTTTCATGGATATGCATTTTCTTAGTCCAACTCAATAAAGGGATTATATGTCACATTGATCATATAGGAGTAAAATTCCCATCTCGATTGAGCAAAACCCACCGCATGATAGTGACGTATCTAACCACCTCACAATTAGTGATTTATAGATACACTATATTTTATTAAATACGATTTATATAAAACTAAATATGCATTCACACTTGATATATAAGATATATAATGAAAACTGGCTTATAAATTAATTTAAAATTAATATTAATTAATAATTTGCTAATTATAATTGAATAATAGTTATTTGATAACAATTGGATAACATAAAAATTCAATAAATTAATGAACGTATTCGTTTGAGTTCTACCACATATCAAATCGAAACTTGCGTAAATATCCAACATTGTGATCCAGGAAACTGTAGTCAACATTTTTTCAAGGTCAAAAAAGGCATGAAAGGACTCTAAAACTGAGTTTTTGTCGAGATACCTAATTTTTTGAACATTTGATGGAATTTCAGACATGTTTAAAAGGATCTTTTTTTTTCTTTTTTTCAGTGGAGTAAGTTTATTTTCAGGACTTACACTCATATGAATATTATAATGTTTACAATTTACTGTTTTTCATATTGTAGTGTTATTTATAATTAAATATATACATATTTGCATATATTTACACATAATAAATGAAGTATACACATAAATATTTAAACATTCACATAAAAATGTATTTTAAAATATATAAACCATATGGAAATAAATATTTATTATCCATTTTATTTAAAATAAAAAATTATCCATTTTATTCACTTTATAAAAAAGCATTAATATATATTTGTGCATCTGTGTGCGAAATATCAATGTGTACATGTGTGTCAATATTGTGTAAATACATCATATATAAATGTAATTTTATAAATATATCATTATCATTAAATATAGTATATAAGCATATTTATAATAGATATTTATAAATACATTATAAAAAATTTATATCTAAATATACAATTATATGTAAATTTATATAAATATATATATGCAAATATATAGACATATAAATATATATGTAAATATGTATAAATTTTATATCTAAATATATACAATATATAGACATTTTAAAAATGTATTTAAAAATAATTCTATAAATGTATATAATTATATGAATAAATATGCAAATAAAAACAAATTATGTATATAAATAAATAAATCAGTAAATATATCGTAAAATATTAAACAAATTTTGATGGTGCGGTGGTAAATGCATTAAGACTTGATGGCTACGGGGTTCCAGCGAACCCAGTTACCGAGAGACATCACCCTTGGGGTGGTGAGGGAGAGGCCGCTGCTAGCCGCAAGTCGCCACAGTGAAGGTAAGAGAGCACCCCACTTGAGCAACGGTGCGAGATCCATCGCAAGGACCCTCGCCCTAGTCGTCAAGGCCACACAAGAGCTGTAGAGACCCTCATGACGGGGTAATATGATCGTTGGAAAGGTTAGTTACCAAATGCGTGATTTTGAAATACACAAGTGTTTTTATTTAATAACTGAATTTCACATAGATAAAAAATTATTTTCATAAAAAGTACTTTAAATTTGGAATCAACACGTCGAAATTAGCCAGCAATGCATTTTTTTAATTTCTCAAGACAGTTGAATTTTTGGGTAAATAGTGAAATACAATATGAATATACAGTAAGTATTAATTATGTCATCATAATGATTTAAAAATGATTTAATAAATAATAAAAAGTATTTATTGCCCACAAATATATTTATTCATTAAAATAATTTATTTTAAAAAATAAAATTAATTTTCCAAAGCCCAAGGTATATTTTAAGATTTAAAAAAAAATTCTTTATAAATAAATATTTTTTCAATGTCCAAAATTGTTAGGTCAGATTGGGTAATGACAAATGGTCTAGAGGGGGGTGAATAGACCAGATTAAAAAAATTTAAAAGAGAAAGATTAATTATTAACGATAATTAAGATAGTTAATTAATAGAGTTAATTAACAGCAGAATAAAAGAAAGAAGACAATATTGTTTTTTATAGTAGTTTGGTCCAAAGTGGATCTAGTCTACTCTTACACTTCTCTACTCGGTGAGAGATATGTTGTGTACTAATTTGATTTTTAAAGGGGAATCATAATCTGATTACAAAATCTTTTTCTTTAAAGTGGAGGGATAACCACACTGACATTGACTTTTGTATGAGCAGTTACAATCCAATTACAACATACACTTTAGACTACGAGATTCACAACTCAAATGGTCCTGAATTTAGAATCCTGGAGTCACAACCCAAGGAAAGAATGAATGAATGTTTTTGTATGTAAAAGCATAAACAGACAGCGAGAGTGTGTGTGAGTGATGAGAAGTAGTGTTACAAACACAAAAAACCAAGACAAAGTAGAAGATAAACAAAGCAAGCACAAGTACTAGTTCTTGAGTAATGTATCATGATGTCTCATCAAGGTAGTAATAGTCATATAAGTTTTTGTCCAGCCTTTGAGAGATCATCCAGTAGATGGAAACTTGATCGCACAGGTATAACACTTCAAAGTTTAGAGTAAAGCTTTGGTTCTCAAAAGTCTGTGTTCTTGCAACTCATATATGTATGTCTCTTATAGCAAAAAAAATCAAAATCATTTAAAAACAAATAAACTCAACACATTCGAGAGATGTTAGAGAATTCAAAATTCAAAAAATGATAAAACTTAATTATTGAAAAGAGAGAGAAAATAAAGAAATTATCGTTCCACAAATATCACTTAACCCATACCCAATATTCAAAACAATAAATAATAATTCAAACCAATTTGAAATAACCATTAAATAATTTAAATAGTCTTCATAATAATAGGTCAATGAAAGATCCCATGGAAATCACAAGTTTGATTTGGAAATAAGAAATTCAAATGCATTCCATTTAAAACAAGGAGTAAACATGTGGAGAAATTCAAAAGTTAATAACACTGCATTAAATATTTTAAAACAAGTTTGAATGAGTTTCATATAAAATAATATTAATTTAGAAATAATATAATCGATGAAAACAACAAAAAATGATAAAAATTATTTTTGAGTTTAATGTTGTAGGTTTCATGCGTGAAGATAAAGCACACTATGATCTTCATAAAATATTGTTTAAAACAATACAAAACACTTTGAAT
Organism: Viscum album; assembly: GCA_963277665.1. Taxonomy (NCBI): domain Eukaryota; kingdom Viridiplantae; phylum Streptophyta; class Magnoliopsida; order Santalales; family Viscaceae; genus Viscum; species Viscum album. The sequence goes on from OY728137.1 coordinate 1,475,726,875, forward strand.
AGGTTCTACATAATTAATATAAATTTATAAATTCATTATAAAAATTTAAATAAATGAAATGAACATGTATCTAATAGATATATGAAATCCAACGTAAAAATAAAGCATTTTTCTAGATTTTAGAAAAACCTGCAAAATTTCACTGAACTACGTAGCCAAATTCACGAAGGGTTTTTTTTTTCACTTAAGTGTTTTTCTCTACGTAAGTGAATTGACCACACAGAAAAATTGACATAAGTGATTCACGTAAGCGATTCACGCAAGGGATTCACATAAGTGATTTACATAAGGGATTCTCGTAAGCGAATTCACCACGTAGGCGATTCACGCATTTGAATTCCTGAAAACTATAAACAAATTGACATTTTAAATTTTAGACCCAAAGAAGACCATCTAAATGGTAGAATCATCTTTAGGTCCTTTTGAATTATATTTAGAAAATTTCATTAGATTTCCAAAGGATCAAGAATCACCTTAATCAGATTTATATAACTCAAGTTATGATTAAAAAAATAGAAGCAAAACAGTTATGAAAAACTATAGAAATCAGACCGAAAACATACGGTAACTTCTAACCTAATTTCAAACATGATAGAGATCGATTCAAAAGTTTGTTTCTTCTAATGAAATGTATATTAAAAAAAAATCACTTAATTTTTGAGTTCTCTACCTCAAGATATGGTCAAAATACAAAGGGTAACCGAATATGGGAAATCAACTATGTGGATTTACTCCGAAAGCCCAAAGACCTTAGATTTTTATTGATTTTTGGATAATCCCTCTTTTAATGGTTGAGGGAGAACCCATACATGACCCGAAGGCCCAAGGACCACACATGCCCCGAAGGCCCATAGATACAAGGCCCAATACATGACCTTGAAGGCCCAAGATCTGACACACTTGAAACAACCTCTCCCCAGCATCTGCATCTTGAAGGTGCCTAACTCCCCACATCGTATGGCTGATCGACAAGCATTTCCCCATGCAGTCCTACACGGTGCCTGGTACTGATGACAATTGTCATACCCTCTCATTCTTTCAATTTGGTTAGTCCTGCTCTGGTGGTTGCTACTTTTGCTCTGAATCCTCATCTGGGTATGCTCCTGTGTGGTCTGCCCCGACTGCTTCTTGGTCTCTGTGGTCCGAAATCCCTATGGTTCAAAAATCGGCTATGCGATTAAGCATTTGGTTATGTGGTGAACAATAATTTTGCTACATGGGAATAGTACAAAACATGCCTAAATGACATTTTAAGGTCCCAAGTGACTTATTCAACCCAGGAACTCAAAATAAAATTTGTAGAACATGTTATGACCATTCAAAACATAAAATCTAAATATTTTTTAAGCAAAGAAATATTATGATATGATCAAAGTTAAGCATAATTTAATTAATATATAATTCAAAGTATTAACACTATGAGAAAAAAAGCTTTTTGCGACGGGTTATTTACGACGGGTCAACCACTCATCGCAAATAGTCTATCGACAGAGACTATTTGTGACGGGAATCATATCTCATCGCAAATAGTTAGTAAAAAAAGCATTTGCGACGGGAAGATATTCCCGTCGCAAATACTTTCCGTCATTTTTTGTAATTTTCGACGAGATTTTCTCTCGTCGCAAATAAACTGTTGGCAGAGGGTATTTGCGACTAGATTCTTGTCACAACTAATCCCGTCACAAAATGATCTGACCTATATGTACCTCCATATGATTTTTTCCATTACATTCTTCTATGAACTTGTCTCTCTCATTCTCAACTCTTATATTCTTCTCTTTACTTTTTTCAAAGTTTTAAATTTTACAGTGGAACAACCTTCAAGCTTTGCATCCACCGAAAGATTCAGTTTTAAGGTATTTATTTAATGTATTTTTTATTTATTTATTTTTTATTAGTAATAATTATTATTAATTAGCGGTAATTAGATTTAATGAGAATTAGTTTTTTTTTTCATTAATTAGTTTTAGAAATATTTTGTTTTAATTAACAATAATGTTTTTAATTAAAAGTAAATAGGTTTAATTTGTAATAATTTGGTTCAATTATCAGTAATTAAAAATAATAAGTAATAATTAGTATTAATTAGTAATAATTAATAATAATTAATAATAATTAGTAATAATTAGTATTGACTAGTATTGATTAGTATCAATTAGTATTGATTAATAATGATTAGTAATGATTAGTAATGACTTGTATTGATTAGTTTTAATTAGTATTGATTAGTATTGATTAATAATGATTAGTATTGATTAGTATTGATTCGTAATAATTAGTAATAATTAGTAATAATTAGTAATAATTAGTAATAATGAGTAACAATTAGTAACAATTAGTAATAATTAGTAATAATTAGTAATAATTAATAATAATTAATATCAATTAGTATTAATTAGTAATAATTAGCAATAATTAGAAATAATTAGTAATAATTAGTAACAATTACTAATAATTAGTAATAATTAGTAACAATTACTAATAATTAGTAATAATTAGTAATAATTAGTATTAGTTAGTAATAATTAGTAATAATTGCTAATAATTAGTAATAATTAGTAATAATTAGTAGTAATTAGTAATAATTAATAATAATTAGTAGTAATTAGTAATAATTAGTAGTAATTAGTAGTAATTAGTAGTAATTAGTAGTAATTAGTAGTAATTAGTAGTCATTAGTAGTAATTAGTAATAATTAGTAGTGATTAGTAATAATTAGTAATGATTATTAATAATTAGTAATAATTAGTCATAATTAGTGATAATTAGTAATAATTAGTCATAATTAGTAATAATTAGTCATAACTAGTCATAATCAGTAATAATTAGTAATAATTAGTAATAATTAGTGTTGAACTCCTCTAGTTTTAATGCTCACAAATCATGCTTCATCAAGTTAAATTATGTTTACTCATGTTTAATTATATTCATATAGTCTTAATCTATTCTATTAGTATTTTACATCATAAGATAGGTTGGAAAAATATGGTTAATATTGAGTCACCGTTAAGATGGACTCACTATTGGACATCTCACTGATGGTAGAAAATCGGCTAAGTATGAGATACCATTGATATGGACTTACTGTTAAGATGTCTCACTATCAAATGTCTCACTATCAGCACAAATGCTGAATTTTGACAAAGGACGAGACACTGTTATTTAACATACTGATAGACTCAACTCATAATTTTCGCAAAGTATGAGTTACCATTGACACGAGTCACCGCTAAGTCATCCTACTATCAGATACAAGTCACTATCAAGTCGACCTATCGATAGAGCGACGTACTGCTACTTGACTCACTGATCCTGATTGTAAAATGCATTAAGTATAAGTCACCGATCTGAGACACTGTTCTAAGTCACCAATCTGAGATACTGTTCCATGTCACCGATCCGAGACTCCGTTGTAAGTCACTGTTCCAAGTCACCGTTTAGAGATCATTCTCCTTGTCGGCTATAGTGTATAAAGAAAATAATGGATCAAAAATAAAGGAGGCTAGAAGTCATGAAGTGGTGTACTTGAGAAAAACACAAGAAATGCTAGCTGTTGATATGAGAAGATACTGCTAATAACTCAAACCAAAGAACACTCACTAGTGCAGAAAATGTTTTTAACGTCACCATTTTTTATGTCGGTTATATATAACTGACGTGAAAAGCTGTGATACATGTTTTTTTACGTCGGTTATTTTATAACCGATGTAAAAAATACGGATAGTAAATTTTTTACGTCGGTTATAAAATAACCGATGTAAAAAACCAAAGCGCAGAAGTTTTTACGTCGGTTATTTGATAACGGACGTAAAAAATGAGGTATCTACGAATTTTTTTACGTCGGTTATCAAATAACCGACGTAATAAAGGCGGCATCTGAGGCCTTTGTGATGTCGGTTATCAAATAACCGATGTAAAAAACCCAACCTGTTGAATTTTTCACATCGGTTATATTATAACCGACGTAAAAAATCAACACCCGGTTGTTTTTACGTCGGTTATAAAATAACCGATGTAAAAACTGTGGTTTCTGATTGGTTGTTTACATTGGTTATATAATAACTGATGTAAAAAACCAACACGCGGCTTTTTTTACGTCGGTTATTTTATAACCGACGTAAAAACCGCGTTATTTGATACATTTATAACGTCAGTTATTATAATAACCAATGTTATAAATGTAATAAAAATAGTTTATAACGTCGGTTATTAAATAACCGACATTATAAAACATTTAAAAAATTAACACGCCCTGTGGCTTGTCATTTATGATTTTTCGATCGACAGCCCGGTGACTCGTCTCTCTCGCGCGGAAAACCCTAATCGACTCTTCGATCTCATTTCATTAAACTCGTTTTTCCATCATCGTTTATCATCTTTACTCTCCTCAGATCTATCATCTCCACTCGCAACACTCAGGTAAGCCTCCCACGACTTTATTTCATTCGTTTTTCCCCTGGATAGTCTATATTTACGTTTTGCGATTTTATTGTTTAAAATAGGTAAGATTCTTCGATTTAGAACCCTCTTAACTCATTTTTCCATCATCATATTATTTATTATAACCATATCTATTAGATCGACTCGCAATATTCACGTAAGCCTCACCTATTTTGTTTGTTTTTATTTCACGGATGCCCGACATTGATGGTAATTTTTGTTGTCATTGAAAACTAATGATCTCATTCACCTATATTACTGAAATTTATATTTAAATCATTGTGATACACCCATTCAGTGTACCGGTGTGATTTATTTTATATGTATATATGGTTTTTCATGGTGGAATGTTTGTTTTGGATCCTTGGTTGTTTCTATTTTGGGTATCCAAGGGGGTGGGTGGGTGGGTGGGTGGGGGGGGTGTACAAGGGGTGGGGGCCTGTCTAGAGGGTTTGGGGGGTTTTCCGGGGGGGGGGGGGGGTATCCAGAGGGTTGGGGGGTGTTCTAGGGGGGTGTCCAAGGGGGTAGGGGGTGGGGGGTGGTGTCCAGGAGGGGTGGGGGGGGGGGTGCTGTCTAGAGGGGTGGGGGGATGTCCAGGGGGTGGGGGGGGCTATCCAGGGGGTGGGGGGGCTGTCCATAGGGGTGGGGGGCTGTCCAAGGGGGTGGTGGGGTCCAGGGGGTGTCCAAGGGGGTGGGGGGTGGTGTTCATAGGGTTCAGGGGGGTGTCCAGGGTGTCCATGGAGGTGGGGGGGGGGGGGGCAGTCCAGGGGTGTGTGTGTGTGTGGGGGGGGGTGTCGAAGGGGGTGGGGGGGCTGTCCATGGGGGTGGGTGGGGGGGGGGGGGTTGTCCAAGGGGGTGGGGGGGGGGGTGTCGAAGGGGGTGGGGGGGCTGTCCATGGGGGTGGGTGGGTGGGTTGGTGTGGGGGGGGGGTGTTGTCCAAGGGGGTGGGGGCCTGTACAGAGGGTTTGGGTGGTTGTACAGGGGGTGGGGGGTTGTCCATAGGGTTGGGGGGTGTCCAAGGGGGTGGGGGGTGGTGTCCATAAGGGGTGGGGGGTGCTGCCTAGAGGGGTGGGGGGCTGTCCAGGGGGTGGGGGGCTGTCCAGAGGGTTGGGGGTTGTCCAGTGGGGTGTCCAAGGGGATGGGGGGTGGGGGTGGTGTCCAGGAGGGGTGGGGGGTGCTGTCTAGAGGGGTGGGGGTGCTGTCTAGAGGGGTGGGGGGATTTCCAGGGGGTTGGGGGGTTGTCTAGAGGGGTGGGGGGCTGTCCAGAGGGGTGGTGGTGTCCAAGGGTGTCCAATGGGGTGGGGGGGGGGGGGGGGGTGGTGTTTAGAGGGTTCGAGGGGATGTCGAGAGGGTTGGGGGGTGTCCAGGGTGTCCATTGGAGGCCCCATGGTTTTATTTGATTCAATGGAATTTAAAACTGTTATATCTAACTATATTTTCTTTTTAAAATCATATTCAAGCATATTTTTTTAAATACGCATAGATTTGTTTTATATTTCAAAATTGTTTTACATTCAAATTATGATTTTTTTCATATAAACACATATTTGTTTTATCTTAAAAAGATGTATAATTTTGATATTTGTTATAGGTAATAATGAGTCGAAATTAGATTACGGCACATCAAATGAGTAATGAATATGAGGAAGGTGTTGATGCCTTTTTGGAATTTTCTAAACGAAATGTTCCAAGTAGTGACATTTTTTTCTGTCCATGCCTGAAATGTTTGAATATGAAGATGTTGAAAAGTATAGAGATAAAAGATCATCTGATTTGTCATTATTTTAATCCAAGTTACAGCCATTGGATTTGGCATGGTGAAACTGGACGGAATGTTACTGATGATGATGATTCGCAAGATGGTAACTCCGATGGAATTGAAGAAATGATTCGCGATATTGCAGCAGAACAAATTGAGATAGAACCAACAGTTGCACGTCTATATGGTGATGCTGAAAAACCATTATATCCTGGTTGTACAGATTTTACGGTTTTGTCGGTGGTGTTAAGATTGATTAAAATGAAGGCGAAACATGGATGGAGTGACAGAAGTTTTACAGAGCTGATACAATTGATGAAATACATTCTTCCAAAAGATAACGATCTTTCAGATTCACATTATAAGGCCAAGAAAATATTATGCCCGATGGGATTGGGATACAAGAAAATACATGCCTGTTCGAATGACTGTATTATATATAGGAAGGAATATGAATTTCTATCAGAGTGTCCTAAATGTGGGACATCACAGTATAAGGTGAAATAAAAATCACAGGCTGATGTAGAGATTACAAAGATCCCTTCAAATGTATTTTGATATCTTCCTATAATTCATCGTTTCAAACGTTTATTTTCTAATTAACATGATTCAAAAAAGGCTAAGATGGCATGCAGATGAGTGGTTATGTGATGGAAAAATACGTCATCCAGCTGATTGTCCACAATGGAAGAAAATTGATGAGCAGTATTCTACATTTGGAAATGAAATTAGAAATCTCAGACTAGGGTTGTGCACAGATGGAATGAATCCATACCGAACCCTCAGTAGCACACATAGTTCATGGCCTGTTTTATTGGTAATTTACAACCTCTCTCCTGAAGTTTTTATGAAGCACAAATATGTCATGTTGAGTATAATGATCTCTGGTCCGAAGCAACCCGACAATGATATTGATGTTTACTTGTCACCGTTTATTGATGATTTGAAACTTTTATGGGTTGATGGTATTAGGGTGTATGATTCTTATAAAATGGAATATTTTCAACTGCATGCAGTGCTTTTGTTCACTATAAATGACTTCCCAGCATATGGAAATTTGTCTGGATACAGTGTTAAAGGACATAAAGCATGTCCAATTTGTGAACAACAGACGTCATATTGTCAATTGCATCATGGGAGGAAAACAGTGTACATGGGTCATCAAAAGTTTTTTCCTATGGATCACCCTTATAGAAGACTAAAAAAGGCATTCAATGGCTCACAAGAATTTGATATTTCTCCAAAACCTTTATCCCCTAATCTATATTTTGAGAGGGTGAAAAACCTTGATGTGACATTGGAAAAGACACAGAAATCTGGTAATGATAGACATATTTGGAAGAAAAGGTCAATATTTTTTGATCTACCATATTGGAGATATCATGAAGTTAAACATAATATTGATGTCATGCATGTGGAGAAGAATATCTGTGATTGTTTGATTGGAACATTGTTAGATATTAAAGGAAAGACAAAAGATGGGTTGAATGAAAGATTAGACTTACTATCAATGGGAATACGTTTGGAGTTAGCTCCCACTCCTAAAGGAAGACAAACATTTCTTCCCCTGGCTTTTCATACATTATCAAAGAGGGAGAAAATTAGATTTTGTCAGTGTCTTCATGATATCAAAGTGCCTCAAGGTTATTCTTCAAATGTAAATTTTTTGTCTCCTTGAAGGACTTGAAGTTGATAGGTATGAAATCACATGATTGTCACGTCATGATGCAAAAAATTCTACCAGTTGCGTTGCGTGTAATATTGCCCATCCGTTTCAGAAAGACTATAATGAAGTTGTATTATTTTTTCAATTCAATTTGTAATAAGGCGATTGATGTGATTGCTTTGAAAATTTTGGAAAAGGATGCAATATTTATACTTTGTCAATTGGAAATGTATTTTCCACTAACTTTTTTTGATATAATGGTGCATTTAATGATTCATCTGGTTTGATAAATAAATCTTTGTGGACTTGTATATCTTCGTTGGATGTATCTTTTTGAAAGGTATATGAAAATATTGAAGGGGTATGTTAAGAATCCATATCGACCTGAAGCCTCCATTATTGAAAAGTATATTTATGAGGAGGTTGCAGAGTTTTGTACGAGCTACTTGGCTGTGGTGCAGCACATAGGTTTGCCTCCATCTCACCATGAACGAGTTAATAATGAGGGAAAGGGGATTCGTGGCTTGAAAGTCAAATCATTGTCAGCTGAACAGATGAAGAAGTTAGAATCATAAATCTTGAATAACATAGTTGATGCTCAAACGTATATCACATTGCATATTAACGAGTTGAAACAATGTCATCCAAAGAAGAAAGAAATGTGGATTTTGAATGAGCACAACAAAACATTTTTTTCATGGTTTAAAAAGACCTTGATTGGTAGATGAGATGTATTAGAGAAATTAAAATGGATAGTGGGTGGTCCATGTTTAAATGTGATAACATGGTCCGATTATAACATTAATGGATATACATTTAATACGAAAGCTCAGGACAACAGAAGTGCAGTTCAGAATAGTGGTGTATTGGTGTTTGCAGAAGCAATTCATTTTTCAAGTGCTAAGGACAAAAACCCAATTTCTGCATCAAGTGCATATTATGGAGTGATTGAAGACATATGGGAGGTTGATTACTTTAAAATTAAAGTTCCTGTTTTTAACTGTAAATGGTTTATCGGTAACAATAGTGTCGGACATGATGAATTTGGAATGACACTTGTGAATATGAATAGATTGGAAGACACAACTGATTCTTTTATAATGGCAACACATGCAAAACAAATTTTCTATATAGTAGATCAATCAGATATGCAGTGGGCTGTTGTTTTAAAAGAGAAACACAATATGTTGGTGATGATGAACTTGATGAAGATGCTGATTTATGTGAGATCCCTACTTCCATGGAAATATTAATAGAACATAATGATGATCATGTTGAAGACATGGTTTGTGCCATAAGGAACGATCACGATGAAGGAATTTTGGAAAACAATCCATTTTTACATTCCTAAAATTATAGGTAACATATGTTTATTTCTTGTTTACATTTATTTTTTTCATAAAATGTTAGATATTGTCAGTTTTTTATTTATTAAAACATGTATTAAAACAAAATAAGTATAAGTTTTTGTTTGTTTTAAGTTTGTTTAGTTTACTTTATCATGTTTACCATTACATGAATTATATATCTATTATTTTTGTTCAGTGACAATTACTTTACCATGTTTACCAGGTTTACCAGGTTTACCATGTTTACCATGTTTACCATCTTGACCATTTTGAACATCTTTACCATTATTTAACATGCTTACCATATTAACAATGTTTACTATTACGTAACTTAGTACAATTTTCTATTTTCTGATTACAGTAGTATTAAAATATTTGAATTTGTATATTTGTGAACTAATGTTTGTTTTTTTGATTTGAAGGATAATGAAAGATCATTTAGTTGATCAACCACATGATTCTGGAGATGAGAATATTGGTCATACCTCTGGGGAGGAACATTCACATGCTCCTCTTGATGTTCCCCAATCTTCCTCATGTGCTCCTATTACGACAAAGAGTTCAAGAGTTGGTAAACGTGGGTGCACACATTTACCAAAATTAGCACTTTCCCGTATGCAGGATTAGAGGATACTCGTTGAGTTTGATGATGATGATATTCCTAGAGGTCCAATTGCAAAAGATTTAAAGAGTTATGTATCAACTCAGGCTAAGAGAAAAATAAGCATTTTGTATGATGATTGGAGAAGTGTGGATAAAGCGATAATATCTCAGTCGTGGGAGACGATTTTGGTAAGATCTTTTGCTATTGTTTGACTATTCTTTAAATGTTTCTAGTATATATAATATGTTTAACCTCTTCTTCATCAGATGACATTTGATATTCCTGACACTGGAGGAGTCAGTAAGAAATGCTTATTGATGGCTACCAGGAGATGGAGGGATTTCAAATCAACCCTCTCATCTGATTTCATTTTTGGTCATAGGAGTCATGACAATCCATGTCGTATATCTTTTTTTATAGATGAAGACACATGGAGACAGTTTTTTTGAAAGTAGAAGAAAAGAGTCATTTTTGGTAAGAGAAATGTAAACTTTTATAAGATTTATTATATAAATGATCTTATTAATGTTTTTTTAATTATTTATTATTCTTAATTTATAGAAAACAAGGAAAGCTCATCAGAAGATCCAATCTAAAAATGTACACTCTCATAGTTTATCTCGGGGAGGGTATGAATTTTTGGAAGATCAAATGATGGCGGAAAAATTTCAAAAACTAAGAGCTGAGACTTCAAGCTCTGGAAAGGTGGCCCCTCCATCCCCTCCATCTAGACATGAAAAATGGAAGAGAGCTCAGATGGTCAAAAAAGGACAATATCTTTCGGAAGAATCGAGAATCGTAGCTGAGAGGATTGTAAGATATCTATTTTATTTAGTTAAGTTAACTATTTTCATCATATAATTTCAATCATTACAGAAATGTTCAATTAATTAATACAGGAATCTCTTGAGGAGTAGAGCTCACAGGGGGTATTTATAGCTATTGGGAGGCAAGATATTTTATCTGTAGCATTGGGAAAGCCTGAACATCCTGGTCGTGTAAGAGGATATCCGATAGGTGTATCGATAAGAAAAGAGTTTCCACGTTCTTCAACTTCTAACGTTGAGGGTGTTTATAAAAAAAAGAATCCTTGGAGGCTGAAGTTCATAATATTAATGTGACGATGGAGGAAAAGATTAGAGCGTTGGTACAGTCTATGTTTGCAGACATGCAAAGGCAATTTCAGACTGCAGCTCCCACTCCTCCACCTCCCCTTGCAGATCCCATTATTTATCCTCCACCTCCTCCATTAGCTCCCACTCCCCCACCTCAGCCTGCGGACCCCATTTTTTATCCTACTCCTCTGCCACAACTTCCTACTTATTGCGAGTTGTATGTTGATGATCATAAACATCATATAGTTTCATATGGGTTGGTATATTGTATAGGAGATACAGTTCATAATCAATAATTAGAGGTATAGAATCAGAGGGTCACTGTACAAGATATTATAGATAGATTATCTCGAGTACCATTACCTACAGATGAGGTGACGATAGTTGGACATAATATCAACCATTTTTTAATTTGGCCATCCAGACTTCTTCGACTCATTACCATAGAGGTATGAATGTTATATCTTTTATTTTATTTTTTTATTAAAGTTGTTTTATCATTTGAAAACTAATATATTTTTATATTTATTTTTACAAGAATACTTCAAAGGTAAAGAAATATTGTATAGACAACAACAAAGACAAATGGCCATGACATAAGATACATATTCTAGTAGTCTTGACAGATTGTCAAGATATTCAAATTTGTTGGCGGGTCATTATGAGTTTCCAATGGAAGCTCATGTTTGTGGACGTGAAATAACTGTGGGGATTATGAAAACTGATATCATGGAGCTTGTTACTGGAGATAAGTTGGGAATCAACGTGGTGCAAATTTTTTCCATGTAAGTCTTAACACCTTTTCCCTGCGTTATATTTATTAAAAATGTATAATTATGTCTTTTTTGTATTAGGTATCTTTATAACATTTTTGAGAGGAATTAGATGACAAATGTATATGGATTCATGGACCCACAATTGATTTCCCCTGAAGCATGTTCATTGGATGAGGAACAAAGAATGCTTTATATTGCTAAAAGACTTGAACAGAATATAGTCACATAATGTTGGATGATGCCTTTTTGTGAGAGGTATGAAACACATCTCTCTCAAAGAGTTCATTATCTTTTAACATAAAAAACAACTAACCTTAAATTTTCTTTTATTAGTGATCATTGGATGTTATGGGTTTTTTCCCAAGGGAGAAAACACTTTATTAGATATGCTCTGTCCATGGTGATGTTCGGGAAAGTTTTATGAATATATTGGAAAAGTAAGTTTCAATTTCTCAATAGTTTTATATATTATAATTAATTTTAAATTTACCCCATTTGTATTATTTTCTAACAGGGCATGGGTCTACTTTCTAAAAAACACAAAGAAAAGGAGTGCAAAGATCAAATATGTAAATGCGAAGGTAAATATCCATTTATAATTTGTACCTTTTGATTTATTATGTAAAAATAATATATTGATTTTACACTCATTCAAATAGAATTTTCATGAACAACAAGGCATCATCGAATGTGGATATTATATGTTAAGATTTATGTATGAAATAATAACAACTCGGACAATTGTGAATTTTGACCTGGTAAGATTTCCTTTTAAACTTTGCCATAATATTTCAATTTGATTTATTAATTATACACGTTAACTACTATCCTTTTAATTTGTAGCTATTTGATGACCCTCAACCCTATACTTCTGAAGACATCAAACACTTACAAGTGGAGTGGTCAAATTATTTTACAAGTTTGATTGAATTTTAGTTGTTTTTAGTGTAAAATGAAATTTTGAACATTGTTGTTGTAATTGTGTATTTGGTAGTCATTTAGGTTGGATTTAGTTTTTTTGAAGTTGACAGTGTAAGTTTTGAATGTTATATATGTGAATGTTTAATTTTTCTCTACATATTGTTTTGGTCTACTTATGATGGTTTTTATGGTATGGATTCTGGTCTGGGGGGGAGGGGTTCCAAGGGTGTGGGGGGGTGTTTAGTGGGGTGGGGTGGGGTGGGAGGGGGGGGGGTCTAGGGGTGTGGGAGGTCGGTCTGGTGGGGTGGGGCGGTGTCCAGGAGGGTGGGGGGTGTCCAGGGGTGTGGGGGGGGGGTGTCCAGGAGGGTGGGGGGGGGGTGGTCGTCCAGGGGTGTGGGGGGCTGTCCAGGGGGGGGGGGGGGCTGTCCAGGGGTGTGGGGGGCTGTCCAGGGGTGTGGGAGTGCTGTCCAGGGTGTGGGGGGGTATACATGAAGGTGGGGGGTTGTCCTGGGGTGTTTGGGGATGTCCAGGGGGTCGGGGGGTAGTCCAGGGGTGTGGTGGGAGCTGTCCAGTGGGGGTAAATGCTTAATTTTGCTTTGGTTCTTGTTTTGGTCTACTTATGTTTTTGTGGTACGAATTCTTGATTTGGTTTCTAGTTGTTTCTGGGGAGAGAAGGGGGTATACATGAGGGTGGGGGGGTTGTCCCGGGGTGATTGGGGCTGTCCAGGGGGTTGGGGGGCAGTCTAGGGGTGTGGTGGGAGCTGTACAGTGGGGTAAATGCTTAATTTTTCTTTGGTTCTTGTTTTGGTCTACTTCTATTTTTGTGGTACGAATTCTTGATTTGGTTTTTGGTTGTTTCTGGGGAGAGCATAGGAATTTATTTCATTTAAAAAAAATTGGTCTTTCACGTCGGTTATTTCATAACCGACGTGATAAAAGGCCTGGGGAATGCTTTATCACGTTGGTTATTTGAATAAATGACGAGATAAACACCCATGGAATGGTTTTCACATCGGTTATTTCATAACAGACGCGATAAAAGGCCCCTGGACCGGCTTATCACGTCGGTTATATAATAACCGACGTGATAAACCCCCCCCACGCCGGTTTATCACGTCGGTTATGTAATAACTGACGTGATAAAGGCTGGGGAAATGGTTTATCACATTGGTTATTATATAACCGACGTGATAAACACCCCCGCACTATTTTATCACATCGGTTATAATATAACTGACGTGATAAACCCCCCTAGTTTTTTCATGTCGTTTAATTAATAACCGATGTTATAAACACCGCGATGTTATGTGTTTTACGTCGGTTTGTAAAGAACCAACATAAAAAACAATATTTATAACGTCGTCCGTATTAACGTCGGCTAAACACCAATGTAAAAAATAAAAAATAACCGATGTTAAAAACATTTTCTGCACTAGTGAATTTACAACAAAAAACTAAAGAGAGGAGAAGAACTCATCGATCACATGAATATCTCACTAGAAACAGAAGACAATAGATCTCACTATGCTCTGTTTTGTCATCTGTTTCTGAAATTTGACTCAAGCTGCACTTCAAGATAACTTCTAGGAGTCACAAGCTGCATTGCCTATCACACATAGCTTTCTACTCTATTATCTCTATTTTTTCTTTGCTTGTGTACTATTTTTACATTACGAGCAGTGTGTGTCTCTTTGTTCTATGAACACACACTGAATCCTATTCAAAACTAGAAGATACATAGATATCTTCACAAACTATTCTTTACACCTTACACTTCCCATGAATACCAGTGGAAGAGGTCCCTATGTGGACTATTTGTTTTTACACTCCCACGAAAACTGTGGAAGAGGTCTAGTTGACCTGGATAAGTGTGTATGCTATTGTTTACCATGATACAGGGTGCAGATCAAAGTTTATTTATATAAACTTCTTGGCAGCAGGTGATTGAAAAGTAAATAGGATTAAGTCTCTTCTTGAGATTGAACCTCTTGTTTAAATTCCACTGTGTTTTTAAAGTTTAGTTTTCTCTGTTTATGTTTATTTAAATCAGAAAACTTCACTTTACATTAATAGTTAATCTTAGATAGTGTTCATATTAGAATTTACTTTAGTAGATTGATTTAAAAAGTTAAAGTAATAATTCGTATTGTTTTAACTGAGAACTAATAACTCTTTGAGAAATCCTTCAAACAACCAAATATTTTATAAACTGCTCCTTTGGTTGGGTTGTTTTTATTTCAACTTGGGGAACTTTTAAATAAATATTTTAGACAAAATTTTTATAGGTACTTAATTCACCCCCTCTTGAGTGTCATACTCTGATAAAAAATTAGTAATAATTAGTATTAATTAGTCACAGTTAGTCATAATTAGTAATAATTAGTCCTAATTAGTATTAATTAGTATGAATTAGTAATAATTAGTAATAATTAGTAATAATTAGCAATAATTAGTATTAATTAGAAATAATTAGGATTAATTAGGAATAATTAGGAACAATTAGGAATAATTAGGAATGATTAGAAATAATTAGGATTAATTAGGAATAATTAGAAATGATCAGCAATAATTAGAAATAATGAGAAATAATTAGGAATAATTAGAAATAATTAGAAATAATTAGAAATAATTAGCAACAATTTGCAATAATTAGTAATAAATTGTTATAAAATAATAAAAATTAGCACTCAATAGTGGTAATTAGTAATAATTAGTAAAAATTAGTAAAAAATTGTTAAAAATTAATAAAAATTAATAAATTGATATAATTTACAAAAAATTGATATAAAATAGTAAACATTAGTGATAAATAGTAAACATTAGTGATAGATTAGTAAACATTAACGATAAATCACTATATTTATTAAAAATTAGTGGTAATTAGAAAAAATTAGTAAAAAATAGTGTTAATTAGTATAGATTAATAAAAATGATCATTAAATCACTATAATTAGTAAATAGTAATGGTAATTAGTAAAAATCAGTGATAATTAGTAAAAATAAAGGGTAAATAGGTAAAATTGACAATATTTTCAAGAAAATTATATATTTTTTAATTTCTACTCTTTTTTGGATCATTTTTTTCTTATATCAAATTAATCATAAATAATTTTTTATTTTATATTTTTAGAAAAATATGGAGCAAGGAAGTCGACAACAGTCTTTATTACATCATCAAAATTGGATAAATCATCACAGGAATCCAAATGGTTATAGTATAAATCCTGTATATATTGAGGGAGTTGAAGTTTTTTTATCATTTACATCATCAAAATCAAAATTTATTTCAAAAGGGACAATTAAGTGTCCATCTAAGAAATGTGATTTGAGGAGGTTTGACACATTTGACAATGTTGGGGTCCATCTATTGCGTTTTGGTTTTTAAAAAGATTATGTTTTTTGGTATGAACATGGTGAATGCAGTTCTGTAGAATATACTAATAATTTGGTTCTAGATTCATCACAGTTTCAAAATTTAGTACATGATGTGGATGGTTTGTATTTTTAAAAAACTGAAACTTAGGATGATATTGATTTAACTCCTGAGTTAGGACCATCCTAATTTTATGAGTTGTTGAAGTCCATTGAGGATGCCTTATATCCTGGTTGAAAGATAAGAAAATTTAAAGCGGTTGTAAAATTTATGGCGATTAAATCAGATAATGGAATGTAAAATAGTTGTTTTGATTAGATATTCTCTTTGGTTAAAGAACTCTTACCTGAAAGAAATATGTTGCCTATAAATTTCTATGAGAGCAAGAGGCTGATTCATAATTTGGGTCTTAGTTATCAGAAGATTCATACATGTTCAAATGATTGTATCTTATATTATGATGAAAACGAGTAATTAGTTATCTATCCTACATGTGGACAATAAAGGTAAAAAGAGGCTTAATCAGATAATTCTAGATTGATTCTTGTAAAATAGTTGAGGTATTTCCCCCTTACACCCAAATTGCAGCATTTATTTATGTCGTAGAACACAACATCATTGATGTCATGGGACAAAAACAATATTTCAACTGGTAAAAGCTTAAATCATCCTGTTGACGGTGATTCATGGAAACATTTTGACCAAGTACATCCATCTTTTTATTCAAAAGCTCAAAACATGCGATTGGGTATTTATACTGACAATTTCTATCCATTTGGTTCTTACGGTAGTCAATATTATTGTTAGACCGTATTTATAACTCCATAAAATTTAAATCCTTGGATGTTGATGAATGAACCATATATCTTTTCGACCTTATTAATTCCAGGACATCTAAACAAGAATATCGATGTTTATTTGAATCCATTGATTGATGAGTTAAATTTATTGTGGAGTAATGGTGTTAGTATATATGTTGTTGTTGTGAAAAATTTTTTCCAATGAAAGCTGCATTGATGTGGACAATTAGTGACTTCCTAGAATATGACATGTCATCTGGTTAGAGTACACATGGTCCAAAATCATGTTTGCACTGTATGATAGTTAGTAAAGTGTTTATGATCATCAATGGAAGAAAACCTTGTTTTTTTGACTGTCATCAAAGATTTCTTCTTACCGATCATCATTTCTGGAAGAACATATATCATTTCATAAAATGTACAATTGAAATAGATGAACCTCCAAAAATGATCTCAGGCATTGAGTCAAAATCCATTGTCTCTTCAATACCTCTTATTACTTTTAGACTGACTATATACCAACAAAAAATAGATGGATTTAGGAAAGAACACAATTGGATAAAACAGATCATTTTTGGGATCTTCCATATTGGTCTGATTTTTTGGTTCATCATATGTTGGATGCCATGGATATTGAGAAGAACTATTTTGATAATATATTTTATATAGTTTTGGACACACCTAGTAAGTCCAAAGATAATGTAAAGTCATGATTAGATCTTGCCCAAATTTGCAGGCGACCGGAACTTGAACTGTTTAAAAATGACAGATCACAGAAGTTAATGAATCCAAAAGAATATTATACATTTTCCAAAAAAATTTGTTTATTATTTTTTTAGTGGATTGTAGATTTGAGGCTTCCAGATGGTTATGTTTCCAATTTGGCCAGATGTATAAAAAATGGTCATATTATTGGATTAAAAATTCACGTCTGTCATGTTATAATGGAAAGACTTATACCAATTGGATTTATAAGTTTGTTAAATTATATGATTTTGGATTCTCTAATAGAAATATCATATTTTTTTCTGAGACATTTGTGTGGCGACAACAGACTATGATGCACTAAGTAGAATGCAAGAAGAAATTATTTTAATTTTATGTAAGTTGGAAAAAATATTCCTGTCGACTTTATTTGATTCAATGAAACATTTTATATTACATTTGTTTCATGTAGAAAAATATGTAGGTTTGGTATAGTTTTGATGGATGCACCCATTTGAGAGATGCATACAAAAATTTAAGAAAAGTTACATAACAAAACATCAGTTGAAGGATCAATTACAGAAGATTATTTACAGGGGGATTTTTTTATCAATTATCAGTTTTTAATCAACGTAAACTTGGATTTAGCGGAGTTCATGAATGATGGTTTTCTGATGATGAACATCACATGGATCATACATATATTCATCTAAATTGTGAATAAATGACACCATTTATAATGTGAGTGCTTCTGTTATTTATTCTATATTTTTTAAGTAAATTAATATTATTTTATTTATATATTATATGATAATCATATCAAGAAACAGTTTCCACAAATTACAGTAGCTGCTCTAAAATAATTTCGGAAAAATAATCTTTCCCACTGGTTTCAAAAACCGGTAAAGTGAATTGTTTATGGTTTAACATATAAAATTAATTTATTACTTGTTATATTGATAATTGTTTTAAAAATTTTAGGTATCTCAACATGCTGATAAAACTGATAATCGATTATTTGTATTGGGTAACCCACCATCCAAAATGGTTAAATATTATAATTCATATGTGGTGAATGGTTTTCAATTTCATACATGTGTATATGAGGAATAAAAAAACAATGAATAATGGTGTTTTTTTGAGAGGATATCATAACATAGAAAGTAAATTTGAATTTTACATCATACTGAAATAAATAATTGAACTATGTTATCTAAGACAAAATTATATAACAATATTTAAATTCCATTGGTTGGATATTAATAGATTCTTTCATGTTCATCCGAACCATGGAATCTTTGATATTAAATTTAAAAGTCTTATTTAAGTAAATGAACCATTTTTATTGGATCATCAGACACATCAAATTTATTATGCAAATTATTGTGCTACTTTAAGAGAGTTAAGTGACTGGTAGATCATAATAAAAATGAAATCTTGTGAAAATCAATTTATCCAAAGTGAATGTGGTTCCGATTAAGTGAAATTAATTGAAATATTTCAAGAGACTACTTAAAATCCATCTTTTCCATGAAGAGACATGAATATCGATGATGACACCCCACAATTATGGGTTGATGGTGACAGTGATGTTATTGATGTAACAAATGAATTTAAAATAGTAAGAGATCATGAAGTTAAAAATCCTATGTAAATTAATGATAATGAAGAGGAATATAAAGATATTGACACCGTAATATATGAAGATGAGGATGGTGATGAAGACTGAGACAATTAAATGCTGGTTATAATCATATATAATATATATCTATATATAATACTTATTTTCAACTATTTTCTAACAAAATTTATTTCGTGTTTCATATGGACGATGAGTGTTTATTTGATTTGTTTTGTGAGTTAGAGGAGGCTTCACTACCTAGTGACGAGTATGATGCTACATCATCTGATCCTCAGACTCTTGGCAGTTCAGTGATAACTCGGAGAGGTCATGGTCTTACGATATTGATGATTCCTAACCCTAACCCCGAGTGACGCCCACGTCTTGAGTTCGATCCATGCAAACAGAGGTATGTTTAGTTGTTCATTTTAGTTAGTTTTCATTATTTTTCATTAATTTATTTATATAATATATTTTTTGATTATTTGTTATATTTTTCACAAATTTTTTCATATAGTTGTTGAAAAAAGTAGTGCTATATTGCGGAATTATTTTTCTGGGGAATGGGTGACATGAGACCATATTCTCATTGATGTTCGACACCACATGTTTTATCATTGGATGGTACGTAAAGAAATGATAGTTATTTTGAAATTTATTTAATTATTAACTTAATATTATTAATTATTTATAGTGTTTATGATATCCCATCGATGATAGAACACAAACCTCTATCTAGGAGTCATGAGAGGTCTGTATGTACGATCGTTATCACTAGTTTTTGCACAATATGAGAAGGAAAACCATGCAGAAAGCATGAGTCAAATATTTTGATAAGTCTTTCTGTGCCCACCGACCATATTGGATCTATTCTCAGGTTTGGGATGAATTATGTCTATACTAGATGGGAACTAATTTTCAGATGATAGCATCATTAGGTCGATAGAATCAGGGGAGGCAATAGGTGACACATCGAGCTAGTATTCATACATTCAGTATGCATCAATGACATATGGTAAGTAATTTTTTTATAATTTATATAACTTTAAATGTGAACTATTTATTTTAAACCCATATTGGAGATCAAACATCCCGATACTACAAAGTTCAATGTTTATAAGTGGATGTACAGTGATCCCATCACTAGAGAGATTATAGGCGGTCTCCAGTGGCATATTATGGTCAGTATTTTTTTTTGAGTTTTAAAATTAACTGCAAACAATTTTTAACTATTTTAATTTTAAATTTCAATTGAAAGAGTCATATGAGGCCATGAATTCTCAGACACACAATGAGAGTCAAGATGATATTGAGGACCAGACCATCAATGAAACAACATTTGATGATTCATCATGGATTCAGGTGACTCAATTTTCCTTCGAGAAAGGCCGAGTTGTCAGTATCAACTCTCGATTGATGCTTGGAAGTTTTTATAATACCACTGCGATGTCGGCGTCTATCTTGAGGGGATCTCATAGAGAGTCATCATCATCTACCTCACAATATGAGGAGCACATTCAAGATTATGGTGAGATTATAGATATCATGAGTAGATATCAGAAGGATCTCTGTTAACAGCAGCAACAATAGCAAAAGGAGATGCATCGATGGAAACAATAGCAATACGGGTAGACGATAGAGTACACATGACATTTGACTCAGGGATTAGGGATGGAGTTCCCTCTACTACCTCCTCTATATGACCCCTCCCTCTTAGTGATTTATGTATTTTTTTATAAAAAATTGAATGTACATATTTTTTGTAATATTTTTATGAATTCATATATTAATAGTTCTATATAGTGCGTATTTTATATTGTTGTGAATATTTTTTTATCATTTTTATTATTTATTATCATTATTATTTTATATTATTTTATCATTATTTGTTTTTATTTTTTAAGTTATTTGCGATGGGTGATCCCTCTCATCACAAATAACTTTTTTAAAAAAACTGGATCAGATTATTTACGACGGGTTATTTGCATCGGGACCCTATTATAAATGACTATTTACAATGGGATCCCATTGCAAATAAACCATCTCAATAGTTCAATATTTTGTAGTGTAATTCATTTAATGGAAATAAAGAAAACAAATCTTTGTAATTATCAAAACATAAAGTGGGTTAAGGATTCATTCAATAAAAATAATATAGATTAAAGGAGTTTGGTTCTTAAAATTTTAAAAGTAAAAATCTAAGCCCTAGATTTCAACACCATGGTTTAAAACCATTTTAAGGTTAATGGTTTTAAATTTTTACACAACCTAAGTCTAATACATATGTTAAGAAATTAATAAAAAATTCCCACTTATTAGCAATAAATAGTCACCCATCCTCCCATTCCTCTCCACTCCAAAACCATTGAAAATGGGTTTCCTCTCGTTTTTCCTCTCAAGAAGCTTTGGAAAGAGTATTAAGTAGACATGAGATTCAAACACTATCTCCATTTCTCCCTCTAAATAAGTCCTAAGTGTTTTTTAAGAGAATTAGTGAGGTAAGGGTTTTTAAATCCTCATCTAAATTTCTTTTTTTAGAGCCTAAACTTTAAGGATAAAAGGAGTTAAATTTCAATCACTTGAAAGGGACATATCCATGAAAGGGTTTCCATACCCTTTTCATCATTTCTCTTTTGAAATGAATTTTAATTTTTTTACATTTCTATTTGTAATGATGTTATATTTCATTATTACAAATCAATGATTTTATTGTGAATAAGATATTTTTATTTCATTATAAGATTCATACCTTTTCTAGAGATGTCTTGAGCTCATTTTTAGGTACTATTTTACCCTTGTTTTGGTATATCTTGGGTGGATTTTTGTTCAGGGTTGTTTCAAGTGAAAATTGATAATTTTGGAAGAATAAGGGGTAGTGCACAGTTGGCGCATTATTTTCCCAAACCGTGCGCCCTCCCCCAAAAAACCATGGAATCCCAAACAGAGGTGATTTTCACAGTTGGCGTAGGGTTTTTCAAATCGTGTGACTTCTTATTAGAAACTGTGCACCTCCAGTCTAAGGTGCACAATTAGGGCACATGGTTTGGAAAATCATGTGTCCCAGCCTAGGAAACCGTGCATGCGATTTTTAATCCCCTGAAAATTTATTTTAAAGATCCTGAACCCCCCAGTATTAACCACAAATCAACCTGACTTGTGAAGAAACCAATTCCTTTATTTTTTTGTGCTCCCAGATGGATTCCAAGCCCTCTTGAACTTCATTCTTGACAAATTGAAGATTTGGTTGATGGATCTTCACCTCTTCCAATATGTGATCTCTCCTTGTTTGGATTCCTCTCTATCACGCCTCTCTCTCCAGATGAAAAGGATTGTTTTATCCTATATTGATGATTGTTTAGACCTAGGTTTTTATAGATGTTGTTCCAATTAATCTTTCATATAGGTTTTGGTTCTAAATATCTTCTATCATTGTGAAAATGATCATTCCACTTTAATTAGTGATTTCCGTTGGGCGACATTCATCAATGAACTTGAGTTTGATGATTTATTTATCAATTCCCATAGTATTGGTTGATTTTTCATGTATATAATTATTCAAATAAAACTATCACACTGGGAAATTTCATTATAAATTGAATTGATTAATTAAATTGCCATGCGATAATGAAATGGGTTGACTTGGGGAAATTAAAATTGGTTGAAATTGTGTTGTGGAATTGGTGAATATTGGGATAATGAAATTGATTAATTAAAGGGTTTATGAAATTGGTGGGGACCCATGGGATTTTATGATAGTATTAAAGTAATGTGTTATGATTTGTTCTTGGTTGATAAAATGAGAATTGTGAACATGGTTAATAAATGAATTGTGAAATTGATATCCACCCATGAGGTGTGCTGATATGATTGAAATGAGTTGTGGGACAAGAACTACGGCTCCAAATACCCACAAGGTGCTATAATTATACTCTAGGACCCCAATATATATATATATGTATGTATTTCATGTGATCATTGAGTTGTGGGATATGGACTACTACTCTAAATACCCAAGGGGTGACAGACTACCGCTCTAGGCCCCCATTGTTTTAATAAAAAATTGATTTGAAATGATAAATTAAAACCTTGAGATGTGATATGTGATATCCCTTGAGGATGGATATGAATTTGACACGGGCCGAAGCGGGTATTGATAGTATGGGTGTCATCGTGAACTCAGGATGTTATGTGGTTATTTAAAGAATAATTGAATATGTAAACTATTTACTTTATATATCATACTTTATTCTTTATACAATTGCATACACTGTTATAGACTGGATATTGTTTTTAGATGCCATTTTTGGTAGCCTATTGAGTTTTAGTCACACCCTACTCGGGCTTCCTGATCGATACCTGAATATACTTCATGTTTACATGATAGGATAAGGGAAATATACTTATGATATATGGTTGAGTTGGGATGGATCATGGATGAGGGAACTGGAATTGGTTTTGGGACCCACTTGGGAGTTGTTAGTGTGTCTTTATTTTAGGTTTTTCATATTGAAACTTGAAACATATATGGAATCACATATTTAATACTTTGGTTTTGATATTGTTTTTCTGTTTTGGTTTATCATGTGATACTAGTTTGTATTGGTTATGATATCATTTCAGTTATTGGTTATATCATTTGGTTATTGTTTATTTATTTTGGTTGTTGTGATACTTTTATAAAGAGGGTATAGTCTGCCCATATTATATATTAGACCCTCATTGCTAGTCGGAAATTTTTGGCATACAGGGAGGCATGGCTGAGGTCATGTAGTAAATTGGCTCAGGGCACTGACATGTGGAACCTGGATCAGGGCATCACAAAGTGGTATCAAATGAGTTTTCTTTATTTTATTTTGTCTTACTATTTGAGAAAGGTATACAAGAGACTATGATGAGTTGGTCCTTGGTCAAAAACTATTTCATGGGAGTAGATAACCCATGTATGGGGGTAAAACCAAGTACCCAAGGTTGGATTGATGTTATTGATTCTTGTTGTTATAGTTGAATGTTATTTCACCTCAAATGATGCACTTGTAGTGTGATGTTGTTGTTTTCTGAGATTTTATTCATGGCTCGGTATGGCATGGAAGTTGAGAATACATGCACCATTTTAGGCAATCAGGATTTATTGTGTCATGCATCATTTTAGGAATGTGTGAAAAATTAGGTTTTTGGATGAGTTGTTTAAATGAGAATGCTTTTTTTGCTTGTGAAAATTTAATAAAAAAGGTGCCTAATGTGAAATTGAAAATTTTAAATAATGAAAAATGTGGAAAATTGAGATGGATGATGGGTGTCTAATGAGAATGAATTGCAGAAATGTTTTACCCTATGTGATCCATGACCTGGATGAGGGATGGTTGAGGATAGTGATAGTGTGTCACAACCCATCCTTGGGGCCCGTGCCGTGACTACCCCAAGCCCGCCTTCCATAGGCCAGGGGATGGCGACTAGCACCAAGGCATAAATCCCGGTAAAAAGGGAAGGCATTGCCTTTGTAAAGTAAACAAACACCACAGAGCAAGCAAGCAATAGAAGTAAACACTAAGTAAAAACTGGGTACAACAGTAAGTGTGGAAAAGTAAGTGGGCCAGTATACAAACCCAAACTGAAAGTAAAGTACAAATGGAAGGGAAAACAACAACTGAAAAGTAAAGCCGCAACGTCGAGCTATCCACTGGAAATCCCACCTGAAGGGTGAGTACAGATAGCCTCCACAGCTCCTCAGGTCCAGCCGTCCGCTCCGAGAACGTCCCTCCCAGTGGTCTACCTCCTGGTTCCATCCTACTCCGCAAGCCTCAACCACGATCAGCGCTGTCCGTCGTTTGCAACCAAAACAACGTGGTGAGGGCATAGCCCGTGCAGGGGTGAGTATAAGCTACTTAGTAGGGACCCTGAGACCCCCGAAGGTATCCCATAATCCACAAAGGAAAGATACAATCATGAAGTAACATTCGACACTACTTAGGTATATGCCCATACATATACCTAAGTCACCAATTCCAGTACGCTCCAACCTCCGAGCCCAAGTATAACCCATTCCACACAGGAAAACACAACCCAATCCACACAGGAAAGCAAAACGTAATCCACATAGGATAGCACATCACAATCCACAAAGGAAAGCAAAACAGGATTCATCTCACACAGGAATACTTCTTTGTAAGACGATAGAGATGATCAGATATTTCCACTGATTCATCTAAGCCATCGGACCCACAAAGGATCGATAGGTACTAACCCCCGCAATGACCCACAAAGGATCTGAACCACAAAGGATCGATAGGTAACTAACCCTCACAAAGACCCACATAGGATCAGACCCACACAGGATCTGTAGGCACTGGCCCACACAGGACCGCTGAGCATGGACCCACACAGGATCAGAACCACACAGGATCTGTAGCACTAATCCACGTAGGATCGCTGAGTACTGAAGTCGTCACCGTTGAATCCACTGAGGATCTCTGTACAGTCGTCGTCGTCACAGTCGCAGCCAGCACTAGGGTTCCCACACACAGCAAGCTCGTTCAGGAGGGTTCGCTCCACAAGCCGAGAGGCTGATACATCAACTGACACATAGTCTAGAGTTGATGTATCCAAAAGTTCCGTATCATCAACAGGAACTCAACGTCACAGACGATGCGTCAATCGGACGCCCGATCTGGAAGTTATTGGCTTTTTCATCCCAGGGGCCCGATTGTTTTTTAAGTCAAAACCAACCCGACCGTACTCCACTTGGTCCAAACCTCGGGTGGAGTAATCCAAAAGATCCTTCTCACTAAGAGGAATCCAACAAAGTTGACGGCACATCTATCGGACGTCCGGAGCTCAAGTTATGAGCGTTTCCGCTCCGAGGGCCCGGTTGGTTTCGTGTACGAACCAACTCGGCTGAACCCAAATTATTCCGAAACCCTGAGTGTAATATATCGAAACGACCATATCGATCCAAGGATCACATTGCAACTGACGGAGCGTCGATCGGAGTCCCGTAGCTTAAGTTATGGGCAACCGATCGGAAGAGGTTCGATATTAAGGGGTTCGGGCCCGGTCCGACCCGGTCCGACCCAGCCCGATACCCCCAGGGTCGGCCCGAACCGGGTCCAGGTCTGGCCCGCTTGGGCGCGACACGAACCGGCTGGCGCAGCCCGGCCCGGCCTGGGCGCGGCGCGCTGGGCGTGCTGGCCAGGAGCTCGGCCAAACGGACGAGCCGTTTGAGGGGGGGGGGAGCTCCTTCCCCCGTGTCTTTTGTAACCGCGACCCCCAAAATGGGGGGCCTCTTGAGCTGGCCGCCGGGGGTTTGTAACCCCTGACTTCTCCTTGACCGGACGACCCGCTCTGGCTGGCCGACTTCTGCCGCCACGGACCGGCGACGGCCGGTCCCCCCTGCTCCGACGCCGACGGCCTGGAACCAGCCGCCGGTCTCCCTGCTCCACCGCGCCCCTCCGCCATGACCGCGCTCCGACCGCAGTGTCTTCGGGTTTCTCCGACGTGGCACGACGGTGTCGTGACCTTGTTCGATTTCACGGCACGACGCGACGATGCCACACATTCTTTGCTGCACGATCCCACGCGGTGTGACGACACCGCGCCATTCCCGTTCCAATCCACATTAGAAACAACAACATAGATAAGGGAGGAGGGTCGGACGTGTTTGTGCGGTCCGGGCCCCTCTCGTTAATCGATAGAAAAAAGTCATAATTCACGAAGAACGTCAAGGTAGTAATCACGAACAAAAATAAACCCCTACCTCGTGCGTAGCTTGAACGGAGGTTCATTGCGGAAATAACCGTCGCGGAAGGAGACATCGTGGAAGGAGACATCGCGGAAGGAGACGTCGAACTCCGAGGAATCCGGCGTTCTTCGCGTTCTTAGCATTCTTCGTGTTCTTCGACGAAGAAGATGAAGATCTTCAAGCCTCCCTTAGCTTTTCTTCCAAAGCTCTCAAGCAACAAGCCTCCAACCCAAAATAAAATAAGTACCTCACTTATTTTATTAACACAACTTATGTTTGAAATTCAAAAGTTGAATTTAATCCACACAATTAATTAACTCAAGTTGTCAAATTAAATGAAGGGTTATGGAAGTTTAGGGGAGGTGAAGGGGTAGGGTTCATGTGGGCCCCACCACCCTCATAAACTCCAAATGGAAGTTGGGTGGTTTCCCCCAACTTCCACCCAAAGCTTAAAACCACTTAGAGAAAAATAAAATTGATGCTTAATTTCATTTTACTTCCACAAAAATTTAACAACTTATCTCGTGTAAACACAACTCCAGAAAAGGAGTTCCTAAGCAAATACCGGTGCTGCGATTCCATCGGTGCCCTCAAAATTCGATTCCGAGCACCGATTCAAGATTTAGAAATTCCCGCTCGTTCGTTCACTGAACGTACCCGAGCTAAACTTCAGACAGAAATTCCAGGCACACCGGGCCTCAGAATCAAGTGCCGTCAGAAACTGCGTTCTTGTAAAATCCCAAAGAAAATTAAGAAAAAATTTTCCTTGAATTTTACGGGTCTTTACATAGTGCATCGGTTTTGAACATGTGGTAGGGTACGAAGGGATGACTTGTAATAGATTTGTGTGAAACCCCCTTACATAAATATGTGGATGTTGTGTTATGTTTCCTAAGATTTGTGTTTGGAATTGTGAAAATATACATCCACAATAACATTTATTGATAGAGAAAAAAGAGGATATGGTTGGAAATGTGCCTCCAGTAGTGGAACCCAAGGCCCCAATAGTTATGGGTGAAGGGTTGGGAGAGAAGTTCTGTGAGAACTTTTCTTGTTTCATGCATTTTATGGAAATAGAAAAAGGGAGGGTTGTGAATATCATTTATAATTTGACACAGGAGTTACAATTGTAACACCCTCCTACTTTTACCAGAGAGGGTGGACCCGAGGAAATTGAGTTCTAGATCGAGTCTATCAAGACAATTTTTGATCACTTGGAGACTCTTTATGAGAAGAGAGTCAAACTTGCAGCTTATATGTTATGTGGCCAAGTGAAGAATTGGTGGGATATCCAGAATTAATATGAACAGTTGGAGAATATCGAGTGGAATGAATTTTAGGATAAGTTCTTAGAGAACTTTTACCCTAATACGCTTAGGAAGGAGAGGGAAGCAGAGTTCATGAGGTTGACCTAGGGGAGTATGTCTGTGATGGACTATGCTGGTCACTTTACTAATTTTCAATGCTTTGTTCCAGCATTTGTAGAAGATGAGGTGAATGTGGAAAAAAAATTTCAGGATGAGATTAAATGTTATATTAAGTCCCAAGTTAATATCTTTATCCTGAATAAGTTTTTTGAGGTGGTAAATCAGGCTCTCATATCTGAGGGGAACCTAAAATATGTTTTCAGCGGAGGACAAGTGGTTTCTTGTAACGCCTCGACCCTAGCTACCCAGAGTCGGTGCATTACTTCGTAACATTGGCATGATCACAAAAGATCAAGTCTCGAAAGACCGATTAGTTTAGTAGCCTTGGAAACACTAGATACATTCATAAATGTTACATTACATCATAAAGTGAAAAACTATTAACAAAGTCTTCATAGTCCACACTCATATCCTCTTCTGACTATCCCTACAGGTCATTCCTAAAATACTTCTTCACATCCTGGAAAATATTAAAACATTGAAAGGGGTGAGCTCAGATGCTCAGTAAGGATAACAATATTGCGGAAGCTTTCATAAATAAACATAAACATTTAAGGCAATGTATAACTAAAACAAAAGCCTTTTAAACTTGAACATCAACATAATATGGAAAAAGTAAAATGAGATAATTCCATTTACTTCTTCACATGGATATTCTACTGGTCGAATAATCACATGCAATATCAATAACCACTTTCATAATGATGGAATGCATAATGCCAGACTATCATAACCACGTAGTCAAGGCCTCGTGCTAAGACCACAAATAAGATTTTGTCAAGGCCTCGTGCCAAGACACTAGTTTGTCTTATGAGACCTACCAATGCATCGAGGAGCTATAGCGGGCTCCACCTGTCACTTATTAAGTCCAATTCATTCCTCATATGAATAGGTTTAAACATATCATAAACCATAACATAATCGTATCACATAAAACATGCATAAAGGAAACATAACATTTCCACATTTCAATCACAAGATATCAATACAACACATTGATATAATAAAAACGCTTTCAAAACCATTTTAAATACCAAAATAAAAGAAAGTTAAAACTTTGTATTTATTTTTCTTTAAAAAAAGTGATGGCTTGTAGAGGAAGCCGAAACTCAAATAATGGTCACGGCGGCGGAGAAGTCATTGTCACCGCATATGTACGGAAAGAAAAACATTCCCTTTTTGTCGTTTTGTAAAACTCTTCGTATAAAAAAGATTCCTTTTGAATAAACGTAAAAGTCAAAGGGGTTTATACACCGTATAAAAGAAAGTTGTGTATAAAACCAAATATGCCCCAATGAATGGAGATTGAGACGAAGTCCCTTAAAAGATAATTTTTTTAAATAAAATATATCTATTATGTGTATTCACTATATGTACACATAAAGAAAGTAAAAATACAATATAGTACATAATAATATCATGACATAATTTTAAAGCAGGAGATTAACCCAAAGATTGGAAATTGGGTTAAGAAATTCCCTTACCTTGCGTCCTGTCCTGACTCGACCGTTCTTTAACCTCCTGAATAATAAACTAGAGTTAATTTCTATTTACTTAAGAACCTTTTTCATGTTAATTATTCCTTTTATATCCATTATTACCATGTTATGAACATTATGTAATTATTTAAGTTTATAACGGTTATTTTGTCGATCTTAGGTACTTGAGTCAAAAATAAAATTCTTATAATTACAAGTTGTTCATGTGGTGATATATCCATTATATCCAGAATTATGTTCATGATGTAGATATCATATATATCATATATATCTAGTATATACATGCATTTATAATATTACATAACATTTAGAGGTAAGAAATGAAATTCACCGTTCATGGAGACGGTAAGCCGTACGTACGCATGAACGCTACTTTCATTTCTATTTCGTATTTAATGGAATGAAATCATAATTATATAAAGGTATAATATAGTTCCAGTATAATATCATATATAATATCATTTACTCCATTCTTTATACATCCCACATATGGCATTAACGATTCACATCACTTTGAGGGGGCGGTAGTCCGCACTTCCTAAAATGAAATTATCACGTTTACCCATAATGGAAATCATAAAGTATGCTATAAATGAGAAATAAAGAAGCATAAGTAAAACATAAACATATTATATATCATATATAAATATAGTGACATATTAATGGCCACCTTTGAAGGTGTTATATGAGTGTTGAGCAATCATCGTTTCATGAGGCAGAAATTCTCCATCCACAGAAACCGTATGTTCTTTAACCATTAGATGTAGGTGTGTGTAATTGTAGCTCGAATACTTATTATAAAAACATCCTAGTATATTTAGGATACTGGTGTTGTTACAAAATAAATGAATAAAAAGAGTTTAAGGGGTTGGAGAAGCTAAATAAAACAAAACAACATTGGAGAAGACATTACCTAAAAATCGGGTAACTCTTTTTGATTTGAGCCAAAGGCTTCCTTGGGAAGAATTCTGCCCAAAGTGAGGCTTCTAGGAGTAAGAGGGGGAAGTTGGGAGAGTATTTGGGCAGAGATTGGCCGAGCCAAATGGATTGAAAGTGTGAATGAGGTGGTAGAGGTGGGGGCCTTTTATAAGAGGAGAGGAGGGGCACTCTTGGAAAGTAAAGAAAAGTCACTTTATTATAAAATGAGTTTCAGATTTTAGAGGTCCCACACTTATATAATTCAAGGCTAAGGTGATAAGGGTTCTAAATCCACCCATCCAATAGGTTTTGGACATGTTTAGGTCTTAGATATTACATTATCTTTCCATTTTATTTAAATCATTAAATAATGAGGTTATCGCTGCATCATCATGATGTCATAAATAATTTAATTTATTTAATGTCTAAAAATATATAAAAAAAATACTATGATGTTGGAAATATTTTTATATTTCGAATGACTATTTACAGTCAAAAATATTACTTGTATAACCCCATGTAAATTTTTTTTAGTAAAACATTTCATGTTTGTGTCATTTTTTCAGTTTAACATTAAATAAAAGGTATTTATGTCATTTTCCAACTAAAGTGGCTCCATGGGGTCCCCAAGTTGACCCATGGATTTTCTTGGTCTTCCATGGCACATCCAATGAGGGTAGGACATGTGTCAAGCTCATCTCATATTATTAAAACATTATTTTTACCTTAAACTACACTAATTACCTCTAATCGTGATTAAGAACTTAAAAGTTACTATTCACCAAAAATTATTTTAATCTCATTGAACCACATTTTACTTCTTAATGAAAAACATGTATGTCTGATTTTTGAAAATCAAATCACAGAAGTGGTGATATTTCATTTAAACGAAAAATCAGTTATTTAACTACCACTTAGTGGTTTCACTATTCATCAAAAATTGAAGTTTTTCAGAACAATGCCAAAATTTCACCCTAAGCTATAATTGATATTCCGAATTCAAAAATGATGTCTATTTTACAAAATTCCAAACATATAAGTTGCATTAATTAAATTTATAATTAATTTCCGCCGTCACAACAAATAGCGTGTTTTTAAGAAACAATTTATATCAAAAGATTGACAATTGTTTATGTCCAATTTCAATGTTAAATTAATTCTAATGACCGCCATTGGATAAAATGGTAAAAATATATTCTAATTATACTTTAAAACCACTAAATAGTATAATTTATCACTTAAATTATTTTGATTAAAAAAGTTGTTTTTAAGTATTTTTCACTATTCATAAAAAATTAGAAGTTCTCAGAAAAATACCAAAAATTCAACATAGGCTAATTTCGATATTCCGAATCCAAAAATGAAGTCCATTTTGAAATATAATATTTCTATAATTTTAAAAAGTGGTTATTACTATTCATAATGGCTACTTTGATTAGTCGCGGTGTTTTAGAACTTGAAGTTGCGTACAATGCAAGCTATTGCATTATTGAATGAGAAGCGTATCGTGGAAGCTCGGGGTGTTACATTCTCCCCTCATTTAATAAATTGCGTCCTCGCAATTTGAAATTTTTTCTTTGAAAATAAAAGGTTGGAAAGAGAAAATACCTTTGTGGAAAACCCACATCGGAAATAAGATTAATAAAATTTAGCTTTAATAAGAGGGAAAGGGAAATGAAAAAGTCACCACCCAATTATGATCTTTCTTAGGAGAACATTGGTGGAAATTAGAGACATATAATTGGAGGAAAAACGTAAATATTTGTAGGGAGTGATTGAGGTCATCAATCACAATCAACTGTCAAATTGAGGGCCTCAAAGCCTTCAATCTATGTTGATTTAAAATATCATCAGTTCAACAAAATATAAGGTATTAGGATAACACATTTTTTTGTTTTAATATCCCTTTAATAAAGTTTAAGAATTAATTTATTCATTGAATAAGAGATAGGTATATATATATTTATGCTTGACAATTAGAGTTTCAACCTTCAACTCATCTTTCACTCAAAAAGATAATAGAACTCAAAAATATTATACTTATCCTAATTGTATAAGGTTCCAAATATTAACACATACCATTTAGATTAGTAAAATTATTTTGT
This sequence comes from Viscum album, assembly GCA_963277665.1. NCBI lineage: Eukaryota > Viridiplantae > Streptophyta > Magnoliopsida > Santalales > Viscaceae > Viscum > Viscum album. The sequence continues at coordinate 1,475,759,688 of OY728137.1, forward strand.
AATAACCAGGGACTTCCTGTAGGCTAGTGGTAGGAAATAAAGGCCTGTCGCACTATGGTTGTGGGTTCGATTCCTGCAGCTTTGTCCGACGCGACGGGTTATGCCCCACCCTACAGGTTGTCCTTTTCCTAAAACTATAGTATTATAATATTCCAAAAATAATCTTTATAATTTTTTAACCTTAAACAATACTATCCAAAGATCAACTTAATCCACTCCAACCTTTATAGTTATCCAAAATACCTCTGTCCAGACTTTCTCTAAAAGGTCTCTTAATTCCAAAATCAATTTATCAGATTCCCCAAACAAAGTAAAGTTTCTCTTATTGTCACATACTAAAAATATAATTACCTTCATCATATTAAAACCTTACTGAAATCAACAAGTACTTTAGTACAATCCTTATATATATATATATCACATTATTCTAATAACCAGAATATAATCCATGATTCCAAAATCACCAATACATTAATTATTCTTCTTCAACTGTAGTAACAACATAAGATTTTCCTTGTCCCTTGGCCTTTTCTGAGGTAAGTTTACCTGACGCTTAGGACATTCATTTGCATAATGCCCCATTTCCCTACAATTGTAGCATTCAACATTGATAGCCTCTTTCTTTCCCTTGCAATCACGCGCCTGGTGACATTTTTCTCCACATTTATAACAAACTCCCATTCCTTTTAGGCAAGTACCAGGGTGATTCTTCCCACAATTATCACATAATGGAAAATCCTTCTTTCCCTTTTTCCCTTTATCTGTCTCTTGTTCCACCGTTCTCTTCTTCTCTTGCTTTACTTTGTTGTCATAAGACTTAGAGAATTCCTTTTCTGTCTTGATAGCACATGAGACAATATCTTCGTATGTTGAGAAAGATTGTGATACTAAAGCTCTACAGAGAAATGGTTTTAACCCATCAAAGAAACGATCAATCTTACCTCTTGGGTTACATATATAATCTGCAGCATACCTCGCCAACCTTGTAAAGTTAGCCTCATACTTTGCGACATTCTCATCCTCCTTTTGTCTCAGACTCAGAAATTGCCTTTCCATATCTGCTCGATGGTCATGTGGAAAGTATTTTTCTAAGAAAATATCTTTGAACTCCCTCCATTCCATATTCGATATGTCATCATCTTCCTTTGTGTTTTGATTCAATGACCACCATTGATCAGCATCTCCAGTGAGGCGGTAAACTGCCATGATAACCTTTTCCCTTTCACTACTCCCCAAGGCGTGGAATATTTTCTCTAAGGAGTTTATCCATTGCTCAGCTACTAATGGATTTATACCCCCATTAAATGTTGGTGGTTGTTGCCTCATGAAGCGGTCTAACATTGATTCTCCACATTGCGGATCAGGGTTCTCCATACGAGTAAGGTTATTATTCATAACCTGAGTGAGTTGTCCCAGTATGGTAATAAGTTGATCAGCACCAGTTGTATCTCCAGCTCCACAATAATTATCTTGAGCAGGAGGGCAATCCCTACACGGAGTGCGTGCATTGATACGGTTTCCATTCCTTCCACTAGGAGCCATTTCTAAACAATGGCATAAACTATATTAGTTTATGAATCAAAATACATAATTCCATACTTGTAAGATACTTAACATAAATTGATCTATTTATGGATATAATCCATAAAAATGTTTTCTTTGAGGAAGTATATACTCATAACCCTTCATAGTGGTTTATAAAGAAAATGAGAATTATCCAAAGCATATCCCCCGGGAGTGTCGTAACCAAGAGTGCAGCAAGACCCGTTGTCGTGCACCAGTTCCCGTTCGAGTCTAGCTCAAAGCGGTGTTTTCGGGTTTTACCCCTAGGTACATCTGTGCTAGATCCGCCTCTACCTGCTCGTATCTAGACAGGGATGTATTTCTCGGAAAACTCACAACATCTATACAATACCAAAATTCTAGGAAGTTCTTCTATACTAATCCTCAAAGTCTATCTTCAGGCTATGTGCTCTAATCAGAGTTTATCTAAATCTAGCTTCCAAGGTTAGTACTAAACTGCCTCTGATACCAACTGTAACGCCCCGAACCTAGCTACCCAGAGTCGGTGCATTACTTCGTAACATTGGCATGATCACAAAAGATCAAGTCTCGAAAGACCGATTAGTTTAGTAGCCTTGGAAACACTAGATACATTCATAAATGTTACATTACATCATAAAGTGAAAAACTATTAACAAATTCTTCATAGTCCACACTCATATCCTCTTCTGACTATCCCTGCAGGTCATTCCTAAAATACTTCTTCACATCCTGGAAAATATTAAAACATTGAAAGGGGTGAGCTCAGATGCTCAGTAAGGATAACAATATTGCGGAAGCTTTCATAAATAAACATAAACATTTAAGGCAATGTATAACTAAAACAAAAGCCTTTTAAACTTGAACATCAACATAATATGGAAAAAGTAAAATGAGATAATTCCATTTACTTCTTCACATGGATATTCTACTGGTCGAATAATCACATGCAATATCAATAACCACTTTCATAATGATGGAATGCATAATGCCAGACTATCATAACGACGTAGTCAAGGCCTCGTGCCAAGACCACAAATAAGATTTTGTCAAGGCCTCGTGCCAAGACACTAGTTTGTCTCATGAGACCTACCGATGCATCGAGGAGCTATAGCGGTCTCCACCCATCACTTATTAAGTCCAATTCATTCCTCATATGAATAGGTTTAAACATATCATAAACCATAACATAATCGTATCACATAAAACATGCATAAAGGAAACATAACATTTCCACATTTCAATCACAAGATATCAATACAACACATTGATATAATAAAAACGCTTTCAAAACCATTTTAAATACCAAAATAAAAGAAAGTTAAAACTTTGTATTTATTTTTCTTTAAAAAAAGTGATGGCTTGTATAGGAAGCCGAAACTCAAATAATGGTCACGGTGGCGGAGAAGTCGTTGTCACCGCATATGTACGGAAAGAAAAACATTCCCTTTTTGTCGTTTAGTAAAACGCTTCATATAAAAAAGATTCCTTTTGAATAAACGTAAAAGTCAAAGGGGTTTATACACCGTTTAAAAGAAAGTTGTGTATAAAACTAAATATGCCTCAATGAATGGAGATTGAGACGAAGTCCCTTAAAAGATAATTTTTTTAAATAAAATATATCTATTATGTGTATTCACTATATGTACACATAAAGAAAGTAAAAATACAATATAGTACATAATAATATCATGACATAATTTGAAAGTAGGAGATTAACCCAAAGATTGGAAATTGGGTTAAGAAATTCCCTTACCTTGCGTCCTGTCTTGACTCGACCGTTCTTTAACCTCCTGAATAATAAACTAGAGTTAATTTCTATTTACTTAAGAACATTTTTCATGTTAATTATTCCTTTTATATCCCTTATTACCATGTTATGAACATTATGTAATTATTTAAGTTTATAACGGTCATTTTGTCGATCTTAGGTACTTGAGTCAAAAATAAAATTCTTATAATTACAAGTTGTTCATGTGGTGATATATCCATTATATCCAGAATTATGTTCATGATGTAGATATCATATATATCATATATATCCAGTATATACATGCATTTATAATATTACATAACATTTAGAGGTAAGAAATGAAATTCACCGTTCATGGAGACGGTAAGCCGTACGTACGCATGAACGCTACTTTCATTTCTATTTCGTATTTAATGGAATGAAATCATAATTATATAAAGGTATAATATAGTTCCAGTATAATATCATATATAATATCATTTACTCCATCCTTTATACATCCCACATATGGCATTAACGATTCACATCACTTTGAGGGGGCGGTAGTCCGCACTTCCTAAAATGAAATTATCGCATTTACCCATAATGGAAATCATAAAGTATGCCATAAATGAGAAATACAGAAGCATAAGTAAAACATAAACATATTATATATCATATATAAATATAGTGACATATTAATGGCCACCTTTGAAGGTGTTATATGAGTGTTGAACAATCATCGTTTCATGAGGCAGAAATTCGCCATCCACAGAAACCGTATGTTCTTTAACCATTAGATGTAGGTGTGTGTAATTGTAGCTCGAATACTTATTATAAAAACATCCTAGTATATTGAGGATACTGGTGTTGTTACAAAATAAATGAATAAAAAGAGTTTAAGGGGTTGGAGAAGCTAAATAAAACAAAACAACATTGGAGAAGACATTACCTAAAAATCAGGTAACTCTTTTTGATTTGAGCCAAAGGCTTCCTTGGGAAGAATTATGCCCAAAGTGAGGCTTCTAGGAGTAAGAGGGGGAATTTGGGAGAGTATTTGGGCAGAGGTTGGCCGAGCCAAATGGCTTGAAAGTGTGAATGAGGTGGTAGAGGTGGGGGCCTTTTATAAGAGGAGAGGAGGGGCACTCTTGGAAAGTAAAGAAAAGTCACTTTATTATAAAATGAGTTTCGGATTTTAGAGGTCCCACACTTATATAATTCGAGGCTAAGGTGATAAGGGTTCGAAATCCACACATCCAATAGGTTTTGGACATGTTTAGGTCTTAGATATTACATTATCTTTCCATTTTATTTAAATAGTTAAATAATGAGGTCATCGCTGCATCATCATGATGTCATAAATAATTTAATTTATTTAATGTATAAAAATTATAAAAAAAAATACTATGATGTTGGAAATATTTTTAGATTTCCAATGACTATTTATAGTCAAAAATATGACTTGTATAACCCCATGTAAAAATTGTTTTAGTAAAACATTTCATGTTTGTGTCATTTTTTCACTTTAACATTAAATAAAAGGTATTTATGTCATTTTCCAACTAAAGTGGATCCATGGGGTCCCCAAGTTGACCCATGGATTTTCTTGGTCGGCCATGACACATCCAATGAGGGTAGGACATGTGTCAAGCTCATCTCATATTATTAAAACATTATTTTTACCTTAAACTACACTAATTACCTCTAATCGTGATTAAGAACTTAAAAGTTACTATTCACCAAAAATTATTTTAATCTCATTGAACCAAATTTTACTTCTTAATGACAACCATGTATGTCGAATTTTTGAAAATCAAATCACAGAAGTGGTGATATTTCATTTAAACGAAAAATCAGTTATTTAACTACCACTTAGTGGTTTCACTATTCATCAAAAATTGAAGTTTTTCAGAACAATGCCAAAATTTCACCCTAAGCTATAATTGATATTCCGAATTCAAAAATGATGTCTATTTTAAAAAATTCCAAACATATAAGTTGCATTAATTAATTTTATAATTAATTTCCGCCGTCACAACAAATAGCGTGTTTTTAAGAAACAATTTATATCAAAAGATTGGCAATTGTTTATGTCCAATTTCAATGTTAAATTAATTCTAATGACCACCATTGGATAAAATGGTAAAAATATATTATAATTATACTTTAAAACCACTAAATAGTATAATTTATCACTATAAATTATTTTGATTAAAAAAGTTGTTTTTAAGTATTTTTCACTATTCATAAAAAATTAGAAGTTCTCAGAAAAATACCAAAAATTCAACATAGGCTAATTTCGATATTCTGAATCCAAAAATGAAGTCCATTTTCAAATATAAAATTTCTATAATTTTAAAAAGTGGTTATTACTATTCATAACGGCTACTTTGATTAGTCGCGGTGTTTTAGAACTCGAAGTTGCGTACAATGCAAGCTATTGCATTATTGAATGAGAAGCGTATCGTGGAAGCTCGGGGTGTTACATTTCTGCTGGATGACCATGAGGTACATCTTATGAGATCAGGAAGCATCACTATGAAAATTTTAACCGGGGTGATAGGAAACAGAGTGTCTAGGGAGATGGATCAATTACCTAGAGTAGTAACTATATATACTACTACTGGTGTGGTAGGTTGGTAATATTCATTACCAATGTCCAAAAACACCAGTGGAGTTCCAATCTTTCGGAAAGATGGGTCACTTGTAGAGGTATTGTAGAAACCCTCGACTTATGGGTAGTGACAGGGGAAATAGACCGAATCAAAGTGTTTGAAGGGGGTATTCTATCCCATATCATTTTGGCAGCTAGAGTTATACTGGACTTGAAGGTCGAGGCATCATATTTGGTACTTCAGGGAAAGAGTACCTATATAAGTAGAGTGTTGTATCTAAGGGATCTCAGACTATAACACAAGGATGAGAGGCATGACAGTTACATGTAGTTTATCCTGCACTTGTGGATAGTGAGGCTAGACCATCAACGGTTAGAGACGTTATTATTATAACTTATACACTTGATAGTGAATTATTCAATAATGGTGCCTCTCATTATTTTATATTTGCATAAATTGTGAATGGGTTGAGTATGATAGTGGATTTTGTGAGCAGGGTGATGACGATTGATACACTATTGAGAGTACAGTTGAGAGACATATTCTTATGGAAGGGATTTTCTCTTGAAGTTGGAGAGAATCTTTTCAGTTTGGATCTTTACATCCTTGATATGTCAGACTTTGACTTGATTTTGGGTATGGACTAGTTGGTAGCGCACCAAGACTATATTGATTTTTACTATTGGAGAGTGATCTTCAGCAATTGGGGGAGCTCACCACCTAGGTTGTAATACTTCTTCTAGATGATGGAGGTGTGAAGCATGATGTGTTTCCACCTGCAGTGGATAGGTTCTAGGATGTGTTTCCTGAGAACTTTTCAGTGCTTCCACCTAAGAGGGATGTGGATTTTACTATTGAGATCATTCCTAGGTTTGATCCAATTTCCATTCCACCTTACAGAATAGAACCAACAAAGCTTCAAGATCTTAATAATATACTAGTAGAATTTATGGATAAGGTATTTATCCATCCTAGTGCATTTCCTTAGGGTTTCCTAGTTTTGTTTTCTAAGAAGGCTATCAAAAATTTACACTTATGTGTCAATTACTGGAAGTTTAACCAGATGACTATAAAGAATCAGTATCCTCTTCCACATATCGATGATCTCTTTGACCAGTTGAGAATATCTTGTGTTTTCTCTAAGATTGAATTGATATTAGGGTATCATCAATTGAGTGTTAGACTTTTGGATACACCATGAACATATTTCAGAAGCAGGTATGACCTATATGACTTTGTTGTGATGTCGTTTGGGCTAACAGATGCTCTTGTTGTGTTTATGTCCTTGATGAACCAAATCTTCAACCCGTACCTAGATCAGTTTGTGTTTTTTGTGTGGATGATATCTTGGTGTACTCTAAGACTCATGATGATGATTACCAACATCTTGAAATCATCCCGAGTACACTGAGAGAGCATTTAATATATGTTAATCTATATAAGTGTCAATTCTGGATTGATCAGGTATACTTCTTAGATCACATCATCTTAGAGGAAGGTGTGTCAGTAGACCCATAGAATGTGTAGGCAGTTGTTTCTTGGGAGTATCCCAAGATTGTTTTTGATATCTATTTCTTTCTGGGTTTATCATGCTATCATCAGAGGTTCATCTAGGACTTTTCCCGCTTGTAAGAACCTATTTCAGGCTTGAACAATAAGGGATTAAAGTTTTAATGGTATGGAGCATGTGAGAATCTTTCCAGGAGTTGAAGAAGTGATTCACAACCACACTGATCTTGATCCTACCTAATCTAGGGTAGGAGTATACAATGTTTTTTGATGCATCTGGGATAGGACTTGGAGCAGTGTTGATTCAAGGAGATTGAGTTTTTGTGCAGTTGAGGTTACATGAATGGAATTAACCTACACATGACCTTGAGTTATATACAATGGATTATTCATTGAAGTGTTGGCGAAATTATTTGTTGGGTGAAAGTTTACTATGTATACTAATCATGAGATCTTAAAGTATATATTTTCACAACGAGATTAGAATCTACGGTAGTGGATATGAGTTGATTATATGTAGTCATTTTATTTTGAGCTAGAATTGGAAATTCATACACACCTAGGATATTTGAATCTCCTTTTGATACCTTCTTATGATCTGTCGAATTCCTATTTTCATGTACAAACATAAATAATGAAATTAATTCAATTAAAATGATTAAGACATTAAAGGGTTTTTTTGATCATTTAAAACAAAGTTAGGTACAACAATTTATCCCTTTTTTATGATCACAAACACTTAAAATAAAAGATAATATAAATAGGTAAAGGCATATGAATAGGGTTTAAATAAAAAATAATCTTAAAGTAATTTTGAAAATAATTTCAACATTTCATAATGAAATTCAAAAAATAGATTTTGAAGAGATTATCAACAAAGATAATTTCAATGCATATATAATGGATTTTAAAAGTAATGAAAATTATCCAAATAATATACTTGGGGAGTGTCAAAACATGTATGTGGTAAAGGATCACTACTCATTCCCAAGGTAAAATTTGGGTTAATATCCAACCATCCCTTTTTCAAGGTAATTACCTCTAGGTGTATCAGTTCTAAAACTACATCCACTTGTTTGTATCCATACATTGATTTTTTTTCTTAGACAAGTCACACTTAATTTACTTTACCAAAATAGTATGATACATTTCTACCTTTTTAAAATAAAAAATAAATTTCAATTACTTTGAAAATGATATTGAATAATTGATACATTTCTATTACTTTAATTAAAAAGATATCATTTGATACATTTATTCCCCTTTATGATTATAAAAACAAATCATAAGCATGAAATTCATTTTAAAAAAAGTAAATAACTCTTAATTTTTTTAAATAAAGATATTTTAAAATGAAATAGTAAAATAAAAAATTCAATCTTAAAGGTAAAAAACAAACCATTCCTAAATATCCCTTAATAAAATCAAAATGTTCTAGAGTAAGGGGTTTCAAGAAAATATCTTCTAATTGAAAGTTTGTGATAATTAAATCTAACATGATGTCTCATTTTTGAAAGTGGTATCTCAAAAAGTGGTGGTTAATGTCAATTTTCATAGTTAACGAGTGTTGAATTGGATTTATAGTGATACTAATGGCACTAGTTGATTGCATAGCGATTCACTATTCAAATCCACCCTTACACCGTTGTTTTAAACTAGGTCTGTAATGAATATTAAAAATATAATAATAAATTAAACTTTATGTTTGAATCAATGAATTAATGTTTATCACTATTTAATAGGGAAATTTTACTTGTTTTTGTGTTTACATTGTAGGAGGAGGTGGTTTGGAGAGCTCATGATGAAATTCAAGCAAAATGGGCCAAACTGCGTGAGAGCCCAAACATGCATGTGGACAATTATTTGTACTATAGATAATACGTGTATCCAATTGGGATAAAAATGTGTATATGAGTTAAAAAAACGTGGGATACATTTCTATAGAATATCATGAAGCCCAATTAGTCCATTTAGAGGCCCAAAATAGGCCCACAATGTGAAGAAATTCTGGACAGGCCAGATTGGACCACCCTTCTGTATTTAGCCCATAACTCGGGCCTCAGAGATCCAATTGGTATGATTCCACCTCCCATGAACATATAACTCGAATCCCATATTCTACACCTAATTTCAAGTTATTTTCACACGTTTTGTTTAGTCAACCATCCGGATAAAGATGGAGTAAAAAATATGCCTTGAATAGTCACCTGACCCTTTAGATACTTGACCACTTTATGTGGAAATATGGGTGTAAATTGCCCATAAAATTACTCCCCCCCTAATTATTTGTGTTTCTTGACCAGGGGTGAAGGTTATTTAAATTGGAGAGCTCTCTTCACCCATTTTATTTCTCTTATCCCTCACATACTTCTAAATCTCTTAGTGATCAATTTGGGGAGTGTCCTTTGTTGTAATCCCGAGCTACACACTTGTAATATTAATAAGGTAATTGATTTCCAGGTTTGCTTTCAATTTTTATTAATTTTTAACTTCTAAATTTGTGTTTATTCAGGTATGATCAAATACAAATCAAAGTAACAAGAATCCACATGCTTCCATGCATAACCTGGATCTTGTGATGATTTGAGCGCGGTTGCCTCTTTTCTCACCCCTCCCTTTCATGAGTGTGCAAATGGATTGAGTCAGTTGATAAAATCCAGTAGCTTTAACCTATGAATATTAATTTTCTTGTCTTGTGGAATATTTTTATCATTGACACAAATCTGGTCATCTCATCACATTGTTGATGTGATGCCTTGATTGAGTTTCATTTTTTACATCGATTCATGTTTGTTGATTTTGAGCAGTTTCCAATAATCAATATTGTTGATCGATCAAATCATAGGTGGTAACCTAGTAAGAACTCACAAACCATTACTGGTTTTAGTATGTATAAAATCAAGGAATCAATGATCCTTCTCTTTCCCTTGAAAGCAATGACAAATTGAGCATCAAGGGACACTTACCCTGGTTGATCATGATTTCTCCAATCGGTTTCTTTCAGTAGTAATATACTTTCAATTTATATTCTTAAAACAACACAATACAAGTTTTATAAAAACACATTCCCATTTTAGTTTCTTAATCAGAACCTCATTTTGTAATTAATGATCTAAGGCTCCTTCGAGAGATGGCCTAGGGTTGCTGCTATACTGCATAAATTCTAGTTAAAAATAAACATCTAATTTGACGCGCTTGACAATGTGATCAAATTTTGGCACCATTTCTGGGGAGCCAAGATTATTTTTCCCTTTATTTCCTTTTATTTATTTATTTTACTTCTTAATTATTACTCCTTTAAATACCCCACCCCCATTTAATTATTTTTGTTTTGGTTTTCTGTTTCTATTTTTGGTTGTTTTGTGTGTTCTTCCTCTCTCTCTCTCTCTATTATTCTTCTTCTCTATATATCTCTATAATTCTCTATTATAACATTATATTCTCCTTTCACCCTTATTAAGTGATTTTATCCATATTCAATCATAAAAAAATAAACATTAAAACTTATTTTCATGACCCGATCAGAAAAAGAAAAACTGCTTTTATTTGACCTGAAAATTGAAAAGACACTTCACACACAAATCAAGGAATATAGATAAGGTCAATCAAGTAGCACTAAGGAAACCCATTTGGAACCTCAAGTGGTCATAAACCAATCAAAATTGAACCCAATCAAACCCAAGAAAACATGGATGCAAATTGTCGAACCTTAAAAGAACTGATCACCCCAGATGTGGAGTACCAACCTTTATACATCCAATATCCCGAGGAAGAAGCCAACTTTAAGATGAGATCAGGAATCATCCAACTTATTCCTAAATTCCATGGTCTTTCTGGTGAGTACCCTCATAAAAAACTTAAGGATTTTCACATAGTGTGCTCTACCATGAAACCCCAAAATGTCTATGAGGACTTAATTAAGTTTAGGGCCTTCCCTTTCTCCCTTGATGGTGTAGCCAAAGATTGGATATGCTATTTTCCTACCACAATTGGGGGATGTAATGACTTGAAAAGACTATTTCAGATAATTTCTTTCCTACCTCCCGAACATCATCAATTAGGTAATAAATTTGTGGTATTAGGAAATCACAAGGAGAAACCCTTCATGAATACTGGGAGAGATTCAAACGACTTTGCTCAAGCTTCCCCCACCACCAAATTAGTGAACAACTATTAATCCAATAATTCTATGAGGAACTTATCCCCATGTATCATGGAATTATTGATGCAATATCTGGTGGTTACTTGGTTGATAAAACTCATTCCGCCTCTTGTGACTTAATAGCCAACATGGCTCAAAATGCACAACAATTTGGTACATGAGCTATTGCACCAACTCAAGGAGTTCATTATGTAAGTCATTCATCTCTAGAACAAAAGGTAGATAACAAGCTTAATGAGATGCATACCCTTATAAGGCAATTATCTCAAGCACAAGGTAACTCACAATCTCCTCTTGTTCCATTACATTGTGGTATTTGTTCTGACAATACTCATTATTCCATTGACCAGAGGCTGTTCACCTTGGAGACCTTGAGAACATGGTGAAGCAAATGGAATCCAAAAACCTACAGTTCCAACAAACCACACAATCAGCTATTCAAGACCTATGAACTCAAGTGGGGAAATTAGAAAACACCATTGGTGAGCTTAAAATGCAAGGTTCTGGACAACTACCATCCCAACCCATTTCCAATCTGAAGGACAAAGGTAATGTATGTGCAGTTGCACTTCGTAGTGGTAAAGAAGTCTATCCTTCTACTGATTCTGCACAACAGGTATGTCCCCCTCTTGAAAACTCTCTTTCCCAACCCTCAAAAATTTCAAGTAACAAAAAAAAAGGAAAAAAGGGTAACTGAGTTATCATTGATGATTAAAATGAACAATCCATCCCTCTTCCTTTCCCCCAAAGAATCTCTAAATCTAAGAATAATTTTGATAATGAGATTGATAAAGAAATAACAGATACATTTAAAAAGGTTCAAGTTAACATTCCTCTATTGGATGGAGTTAAGAAAATCCCTCGATATGCCAAATTTCTTAAAGAGCTTTGCACCCATAGAAGGAGACTAAAGGGAAATGAGAGAGTCAACTTGGGAAGGAATGTCTCAGCCTTAATTCAACCAGCAATTCCAACCAAATTCAAGGATCCAAGAACATTCATGATACCATGTACCATAGGGGAGACCTTCTTTTTTGATGCTATGCTAGATTTAGGTGCTTCTATTAATGTAATGCCTCACTTTGTGTACACTTCTCTATAGGTTGGATAGCTTCAACCAACAGGAATTGTCGAACAACTTGCTAACCGAAGTACTATGCATCCAACAGGAGTGATTGAGGATGTCCTTGTATGAGTGAATAATCTCATATTCCCTATTGATTTCTACATTCTTGAGATGGAAGATACTCGAACCCAAGGACATGATCCTCTCATAATTGGGATTCCATTCCTCAAAACAACAAATATGATCATCAAAGTTCATAATGGTACGTTGTCCATGGATTTAGGAGAAGAAAAGTCAAGTTTTAACATCCTTGAGGCTATGAAACACCCCATTGAAGAGTACTCCACTCTTCTTGTCTATTTGATAGAAGTTCTCTCAAAGGATGCACGCACACACAATTATCTCCTCAACCCATACCCTGATTCATTTTCCTCTTCTTCACCCCTGTATTATTTGAATTTTTATTCATGTTTTGAGTGTTTTTTGGGTTATAAAAAGTGTAAATTTTGTGATTTAATTAATGAGTGTGTTCATTTTGAGGTACCCATGACCGTTGATGATTCTTCAAATATCATTTCAATAGATTATTTATCTTTATAGAATAAACATGAGCAGATAGAAATCTTAATAGACCTCAATCACCCTAAATCCCCTCCCTCAATCCATAAACCACTAGTTTTGGAACTTAAAAAACTTCCTTCTAATTTAAAATATGCATATCTTGAGGGTATTGACCAATTTCCTATCATTATTGTCAATAACCTCTCTCCACAACATGAATTGAAATTGATTAACCTTTTGAGAGAGTGTAAAAAGGAAATATTATGAACATTGGATGATATTTCTGGGATTATCACATCTATTTGTATGAACCATATAATTTTAGATGATGAGGCTAAGCTCGTAAGACAATCTCAACACCAGTTGAATCCCACTATCCTTGAAGTGGTAAAATTAGAAGTCAGTAAATTACTTGTTGTGGGGATCATTTATCCTATACCTGATAGTAAATGGGTTATCCCAGTGAAAATTGTGCCTAAAAAAACAGGAATAATAGTTATGTCGAATGAAAGGAATGAATTGGTTCCAACATGTGTGCAAAATAGTTGGCGAGTCTGTATTGACTACCGTCGACTGAATCAAGCCACGCAGAAGTACCACTTTCCTCTACCTTTAATTGAACAAATGTTAGAATGATTGTCTGGTAAGTCCCATTATTTTTTCCTTGATGGCTATTCGGGTTATTTCAAAATCCATATAGCCCCTGAGGATCAAGAAAAGACAACATTTACTTGTCCATTCGACACATTTGCATACAGAAGGATGCCATTCGGTCTATGTAATACTCCTGGTACTTTTCAGTGATGTATGTTGAGTATTTTTTCTAAGTACCTTGAGAGTTGTATGGAAGTATTTATGGATGATTTCATGATATATGTTTCTTCTTTTGAAATTTTTTTGGAACACCTAGGTTCTGTCCTCCACCGCTGCATTGAAAAAGATCTTATTTTAAATTATGAGAAATGCCATTTTATGGTTAAGCGGGGGATAGTTCTTGGGAATTCCATTTCAAATAAGGGAATTCAAGTTTATAAATCTAAAATTGAATTAATTTCAACCCTTCCATATCTAAAATGTGTTTGTGAGGTGCGATCTTTCTTGGGTCATGCTGGTTTTTACCGCCGATTCATTAAAGACTTTAGTAAGATTACACTTCCATTGTCCCGATTATTGCAAAAAGATTATGAGTTTGTGTTTGATAAAAATTGTAAGGATGCATTAAATTCACTAAAAAGGAGTCTCACATCACCTCCCATCATCCAACCACCAAGGCGGGATCTCCCCTTCGAGCTTATGTGTGATGCCTCTAACTTTGCAGTTGGGGAAGTTTTATCACAAAGGGTTGAGAAGGCTCCTCATGTCATTACGTATGCCTCACGTACCCTTGGCCCTGACCAGGTAAAATACACAACCACTAAAAAATAACTCATTTATATTGTGTTTTCCTTGAAAAAATTTCGTTCATATCTTCTTGTGTAAAAAGTGATTGTGTTTTCTGACCATGCTGCCCTTCAATTCCTCTTAAAGAAACCTGAAGCTAAGCCCCACCTCATACGGTGGATGCTCCTCCTCCAAGAGTTTGACCTTGAGATTAGAGATAAGAGAGGAGTAGAAAATGTTGTAGCTGACCACATTATTATGATTTATCCACCACTGGACCACCATGCTGAATCATCCCTCCCCATTGGAGAATTATTTCCTCATGATAGCCTTTGTGATGTTGTGGACATTACCCCCTGGTATGCGGACATTGTGAATTTTCTAGCAACATCTAGGGTCCCCACTGATTTTAGCACTTCCAAATCCCAGAGACTTAAACATGATTCTTGGTGGTACATTTAGTATGACCTATATTTGTGGAGAATTTGTGGTGACCAAGTAGTTCTTTGGTGTGTCCCTGACCATGAGTTCACCTCTGTTTTGACCTTCTGTCACACTTTGGATTTTGGGGGCCACTTTGGCTCTCAATGAACAGATCGAAAGGTCCTTGACTCAGGAATTTATTGGCCAACATTGTATAGGGATTACCATCAATTTTTCAATTCATGTAGTCATTTTCAATTCACAGGGAATATCTCCAAGAGGAATGAAATTCCCCAACAACCCATGTTATTCTGTGAAATCTTTGATGCATGGGGCATTGACTTCATGGGTCCTTTTCCAAATTTATTTGGCTTCATGTACATATTGTTAGATGTGTACTACGTGTCTAAATGGGTAGAAGTAAAGGCTACTAGGACCAATTAATCTTGAGTTGTTGTTGATTTTGTGAGGTCCCAAATTTTTAGTCTGTTCGGTTTGCTGAGATTCATCATTAGTGATCGGGGTTCCCATTTTTGCAATCGCAACATGAAAAATTTTCTTTGTAAGTATGGGGTTGATCATAAAGTCTCCAATGCATATCACCCCCAAACTAATGGACAAGAATAAATCTCAAATCAGGAAGTTAAGAGAATCTTGGAAAAAAACGGTACAACCCAATAGGAAAGATTGGAGTTTGCGCTTGGATGATGCACTTTGGGCATACCGTACAACTTTTAAAACCCCCAATTGGAATGTCACCATAAAAAACTGTGTTTTTAAAGGCTTGTAACCTCTTAGTGGAGATATAACACCATGAATATTGGGCTATTAAACAATGTAATATGAATCTTTCAGCTCCAGGTGAGCAAAAGAATATGCAAATTAAAGAGTTGGAATAAATTCAGTGTGATGAATATGAGAACTCCCGGATCTATAAAGAGAAGACAAAGGCTATACATGATAGCATGATTCATCAGTGGAAGTTCCATATTGGTGAGAAGGTCCTCATGTAAAATTCTAGGCTAAAGCTCCACCCAGGTAAGCTTCATTCCCGATGGCTCAGTCCTTATACTGTTACTAACGTTTACCCTTTTGGTGAAATAAATATTTTTCATGAGCAGAGTGGATGATGTCTTAATATCAATGGGAATCAACTTAAACACTTCTATGATGATTTTCCAAAGAATTTGGTGGAGAAAATCAACCTTATATAAGCAACATACCAGTGAAACACACCAAATTTTATCCTTCCTTCTCACATTCTCAATTATTATAGTGGGGACACTACACATTCTAGGTGTGGGGGGGGGGGTGGATATATTCCTGGGTTCATTAGTATTTTCATCTTCTTTATTATTTCTTCTATTTTTCACCTTCTTTATGGTATTTTAACTTTTCTATATCTTTTTGGGTTCATTAGGATTTTCATTGTCTTTCTTATTTATTCTCTTTTTCATCTTCTTTATGGTATTTTTACGTTCCCCCCCTCATGGTCACCAAATCATGGAACTTACTAAAAATGCATGTTGAAATTTTTTATTCCATGTTGTTTTAACATTTGATGAAACTTTTCTCTGTTATGGAATGAATATTTGTATAAATTTAACATCATGGAGTGATTTTTAGTGAATTGGTTTTATGTCAATGATATAAATGGTTGTATCTATGTGAAACCTTTGAGATGATTGATGCCCCTTGTGCGAGTAGTTTTTGGGAAAAAAATGTTACTAATATCTCAACACATTTTGAACCAAACCACAAAGTGTGAATATTTCTTAATTAATATAAGGTAAATATAAGTTAGGTTAATATTTTTCATCTTAAAATGATATTTACATTCGTTCATTCCTTATCCTATCTATTTCATTACTGTACCAGATTGACCTATGCATGTGTACCTGATATCCAACTATTGCACGCCCTCAATTTTTTTTGGGTTGTGTCTTGGGAAGGTCAAAAACCACTCCCACTCAAAAATTTATCTTATTATAACTATTAAAATTAGTGTCATGAGGAGATCAAACAAGGATTGGGAGATAAATGTGAGATTTGTTCCAAATGCAACTTCTGAAAAAAAAAACAAAAATAATAAATGAGGGGAGTGATGAAATGTGTAACATATGGGCATATCTAAGTCAGGATCTTATGGTTTAACTTCCAAAAATTCTTAAGTGAGTGGGTCTTGAAATATGATTGCAAAGGATGTAGGGCAGGTTTGGTGGACAAAATCTTTTAAGCTGAAACATGTTAAAATAACCTATATTTATTGGATAGAAAGTGGAAAGAATAACATGGAATGGTTTTCACACAAACACATGCAGAGTTAGTGGCATGGTTTACTTTTTAATTCCTTTCTCAATTTGGTATCATGAATCTCTTTGAATTTTATTGTGATATGATTTATGTAATATCTTTTTTCATTTTTACTAGGAAGAACTCCTTAGTGTAGTTTGTGCATTGATCACATTACTTTAATGAATTTAAATTTCATCAAATGTTAAAACTTCATGATGTTGGGAATATATACATGCATAATTTTTTGGATATGTGACTTTTCCTAGGATTGAAAATGTTTAGGTGTGGGGGTGCGCTCGCATAGTGATTCACTATTCAAATCCACCCTTACACCGTTGTTTTAAACTGGTTTTGTAATAAATATTAAAAATATAATAATAAATTTCACCTTATGTTTAAATCAATGAATTAATATTTATAACTATTTAATAGGGAAATTTTTCTTTTTTTGGTGTTTACATTCTAGGAAGAGGTGATTTTGAGAGCTCGTGATGGAATTCAAGCAAAATGGGCCAAACTGCGTGAGAGCCCAAACATGCATGTGGACAATTATTTGTACTGTAGATAATACGTGTATCTAATTGGGATAAAAATGGTTGTATGAGTTCAAAAAAACATGGGATAAATTTCTCTAGAAGATCATGAAGCCCAATTCTTCCATTTGGAGGCCCAGAATAGGCTCACAATGTGAAGAAATTCTGGGCGGGCCAGATTGGATCACCCTTATGTATTTGGGACATAACTCGGGACTCAGAGATCCAATTGGAATTATTCTACCTCTTTTGGACAAATAACTCGAATCCCCAACTCTCCACCGAGTTTCAAGTCATTTTCATGCGTTTTGGTTAGTCAACCAGCCAGGTAAAGATGGAGTAACAAATATTCTTTGACTAGTCACCTATCCCTTTAGATACTTGACCACTTTATGTGGAAATATGGATTTAAATTTCCCATAAAATCACTCCTCCCCCTCATTATATGTGTTTCAATACCAGGGGTGAAGGTTAGTCGAATTAGAGAGCACTCTTCACCCATTTTATTTCTCTTCTCCCTCATGTACTTCTAAACCTCTTAGTGATCAATTTGGGGAGTGTCCTTTGTTGTTATCCCGAGCTCCACACTTGTAATATTAATATGGTAATTGATTTCCAGGTTTGTTGTCAATTGTCATTCATTTCTACATTCTAATTTTTTTTATTCTGGTATGATCAAATACAAATCAAAAGAACAATAATTCACATGCTTCCATGCATAACCTGGATCTTATGATGATTTGAGTGCGACTGACTCTTTTCTCACCCCTCCCTTTCACGAGTGTGCAAATGGATTGCGTTGGTTGATAAAATCCAGGAGCTTAAACCTATGAATATGTATGTTCTTTTCTTTTGGAATATTTTTATCATTGACACAAATCTTGTCATCTTATCACATTGTTTATGTGATGCCTTGATTGAGTTCCATTTTTTACATCGATTCATGTTTGTTGATTTTGAGCGGTTTCCACTAATAAATATCGTTGATTGATAAAATCCTAGGTGGTAACCTAGTAATAAATCACATACCATTACTGGTTTCAGTATATATAAAATCAAGTAATCAATGATCCTTTCCTTTCCATTGAGAGCAATGACAGATTGAGCATCAAGGGACACTTACCCGGGTTGATCACGATTTCTCCAACTGGTTTCTTTCAGTAGTAATATACTTTCAATTTTTGTTATTAAAGAAAAAAAACCAAAGTTTTATAAAACCCCATTCCCATTTTAGTTTCTTAATCAGACCCTCATTTTGTAATTAATGATCTAAGGCTCCTTCGAGAGATGACCTAGGGTTGCTGCTATACTGTAGAAATTCTAGTTAAAAATAAACATCTAATTTGATGCGCTCGAAAATGCGATCCCTAGTATTATCATAATTAATAGAAACATGATTATAATTTATCCCATAGTCTAAGAGATTATTTTTCATTCATATATTTTGGGCACAACAACTCCTTACGGCTATATATTACGCTTCGACTATAGAAATAACAAAGAAATTTTTTCTTTTTACTACTAAAAAAGATAAGGGATTTTTTAAGCAGGTGATAAGTCTCACTTGTACTTTTTCTATCTAGTTTACATCATCTAAAATCACCATCATAAAAAATTTTAAGTTCAAAATAGGTATATTTTAGATAAAATAAACCAAGATTTTTATAACATTTTAAATATCTAAAAATTATGTTAAGATATTTTAAATTGATTCTTTAGGATTGGATTGAAAATGATCAAAAATATAAACACTAAAAATGATGTACAACTGGGTCGTGGTAAGGTAAAGAAGACTCGTAATCATGCATTGATAATTTTTTTCAACTAGTTTACCACTTTCTCCAATTTTAGCTTACAAAAAGTATGCATAAGTGTACTTATTTTTTTTACTTTTTCTATGATAAAATGTTTTAAAATTTAATTAGTGTATTTTATTTGATTTATAAAAATACCTCCCTTGTTTTGGGAAATTAAAAAACTAATAAAAAACCTTATATCACTTATAAAACTCATTTCTTAAGAACCCAAATTGTTTAAAGTGATATTTGTGTTGTAATTATTGTCAATAGACTTGATTGATGAAAAGTCAATGTTATAGTGTTTGAATAATTGAGGTTCCACCATCATTTTTGTGTGCTCCTGAACGGATTCCTAGCCCTCTTGAACTCTGTTCTTAACGAATCGAAGATCTGGTTGATGGATCTGCACCTCTTTCGGTATGTTATCTCTTCCCGTTTAGATTACTCTCTCTCCCATATCTCTATTTGGATAAAGATTAATGTTTTATCCTCTATTGGAGATGGTTTATACCTATGTTTTTATGGATGTTATTCTGTTTTATCTTGGATCTAGGTTTTGGTTCTAAATCTCTTCCGTCATTGTGCAAATGAGCATTCCACTTTAATTAGTGATTTTCTTTTAGCGAGGTCCATCAATGATCTTGAGGTAAGTGGTCTATTTATCAATTCCTATAGTCTTGGTTGATTTTACATGTATGTAATTGTTCAATTGAAATTTCCACGTTGGAAAATTTCATTCTAAATTGAATTTATTAATTAAATTTCCATGTGATAATGAAATGGGTTGACTTGGGGAAATTGAAATTGGTTGAAATTGTGTTGTGGAATTGGTGAATATTGGGATAATGAAATTTATTTTTTAAAGGGTTTATGAAATTGGTGGAGACCCATGTGGTGTTTTGATATTATTAAAGTGATGGATTATGATTTGTGCTTGGTTGATAAAATGAGAATTGTGAACATGGTTGATAAATGAATTGTGAAATTGATATCCACCCATGGGGTGTGCCAATATGATTAAAATGAGTTGTGGGATAGGGAATGTAGATCCAAATAACCATGAGAGGCCATAATTCCTCTCTAGGACCCCAATATATATATATATGTATGTATTTTATGTGATCATTGAGTTGTGGGATAGAGACTGCTTCTCTAAATACCCATGGGGTGCTAGAATGTCTCTCTAGGACCCCATTGTTCAAATAAGAAATTAATTTTAAATGATAAATGAAAACCTTGAGATGTGATATGTGATATCCCTTAGAGATGGATTAGACTTCGACACGGTCCAAAATAGGTTTTGATAGTATGGATGTCATCGTGAACTTGGGATGTTATGCAGTTATTTAAAGAATAATTGAACATATAAAATGTTTACTTTATATCCTATAATTTATTCTTTATACAAATACATACACTTCTATAGATTAAATATTGTTTTTATATGATGTTGTTTGTGGCCTACTGAGTTGTACTCGCACCCTACTCGGGCTGGATGATCGGTACCCGAATAGACTTCATGTTTGCAGGACCAGATAAGGGAAAGAGACCTATGATAGATGTTGAGTTGGGATGGAGAACAGATGAGGGAACTGAACTTAGTGTTGGGACCCACTTGGGAGTTTTCAGTGTGTCTTTATTTTGGATTTTTCATATTGAAACTTAACATATATATGGAATGAAATATTTACTACTTTGGTTTGGATATTATTTTCCTATTTTGGTTTATCATGTGATACTGGTTTGTATTGTTTATGGTATCATTTCAGTTATTGGTTATATCATTTGGTTATTGTTTATTTATTTTGGCTGTTGTGCTGCTTTGATAAAGAGGGTATAGTCTCCCCATATTATATATTAAACCCTCACTACTATTCAGAAACCTTTGACATATGGGGAGGCATGCATGAGGTCATGTAGCGAACTGGCTCGGGGCACTAACACGTGGGACCCGAGCCGGGACATCACAAAGTGGTATCAAATGAGTTTTCTTTATTTTATTTTTCTTACTATTTGGGAAAGGTATAAAAGTGTCTTTGATGAGTTAGGCCTTGGTCAAGAGCTCATTCATGGGAGTAACTAACCCATGTATGGTGGTAAAACCAAGTACCCAGGGTTGGATTGATGTTATTTATGGTTATTGTTACAGTTGAATGTTATTTCATCTCGAGTGATGCACTTGTAGTGTGATGTTATTATTTTATGAGATTTTATTCATGGAATGACATGGAATGGAAGTTGAGAATACAAGAATCATTTTATTCACTCAAGAATTACTGTGTCATGCATCATTTTAGGCATACACAAAAAAGTAGGTTTTTGGATGAGTTGTTAAAATGAGAATGCTTTTCTTGCTTGTAAAATTTTAATGAAAAATGTGCCTAATGTGAAATTGAAAATTTTAAATGATAAAAAAATTTGGAAAATTGAGATGGATTAAGGGTTTCTAATGAGAATGAATTGAAGAAATGTTTTACCCTATGCGATCGATGACCTGGATAAGGGATGGTTGAGGGCAGTGATAGTGCATTAGTTTTGACCATGTGGAAAGGTACATGAGGATGAATTGTAATGGATTTATGTGATAACCCTTACAAAAATGTGTCAATATTGCATTATGTGTCCTAATATGTGTGTTTTTAATTGTATATATATGCCTCCATGATGACATTTATTGATAGGGTAACAAGAGGACATGACCAGAAATGTGCCTCTAGTAGTGAAGCCTGAGGCTCCAATAGTTTTGGGTGAAGATATGGGAGATTAGTTCCATGAGAATTTTTCTTGTTTTATGAATTTTATGGAAAGAGACCTTGGGAGGGTTGTGAAAATAATGTCTAATTTTACATGGTATTTCTAGTTGTAACACCCTCCGAATTTTACTGAAGAGGGTGGACCTGAGGAAGCTGATTTCTGGACCGAGTCTATCCAGATGATTCTTGGCCACTTGGAGACTCCTGGTGATAAGAGAGTCAAACTTGAAGATTATATGCTGTATGGACAAGAGAAGCATTGGTGGGATATCCACACTGAAGATGGAAAGCTAGAGAATATTGAGTGGAAGGACTTTTAAGATAAGTTCTTGGAGAACTTTTACCTTGATATGCTTAGGCAGGAGAGGAAAGCAGAGTTCATGAGGCTGACCCTGGGGAGTATGTCCATGATGGACTATGCGGGTCACTTTACTGATTTGCAGTGCTTTTTTCCAGCATTGGAAAAAGATGAGGTGACTGTGAAAAAACATTTTCAGGATGGGATTAAATGTGAGATTAAGTCCTAAGTTAATATCTTTAGGTTGAATAAGTTTTTTGAGGTGGTAAATCAAGCTCTCATTTTCTGAGGGAAACCTAAAGGAGGCTTTCGGTGTAGGATAGGTGGTATCTTATGAATGACTAGGAGATACATCTTCTGAGAGTAGGAAGCGTCACTATGAAAATATCAACCAAGGTGATAGAAAACAAAGTGGCTAGGGAGATGGATCAATTACCTAGAGCAGTAACCATATATACTACTACTAGTGTGGTAGGTCAGGACATATTCGTAACCAATTTCCATGAACACCAGTGGAGTTCTAAGATTGTGGTAGGATGGGTTACTTGCAGAGGTATTTTAGAAACCCACAAATTATGGGTAATGATGAGGGAAACATGCCGAATCAGAGTGCTGAAAGGAGGTCTTCTACCCTATATCATTTTGGAAGCTAGAGTTCTACTAACCTTAGAGGTCGAAGCGGTGGATGTGGTACTTCGGGTCAAGAGCACCTGTATCAGTAGAGTAGTGTAGCTTAGGGAGCTCAGAATATAGCACAAGGAAGAGGGGAAGGACAATTTCATGTAGTTCATCATGCACTTGTGGATAGCGAGGCTAGACCATCAACGGTTAGAGACACCATTCCTATGACTTATACAATTTATAGTGACTTATTAGATAATGGTGCCTCAAATTATTTTATATTTTCATAACTTTTGAACGGGTTGAGTATGATAGTGGATTTTATGAGCGGGGTGATGATGATCGATACACTATTGGGAGTACAATTGAGATACATATTCTTAGGTAAAGGATTTTCTATCAAAGTTGGGGAGTATCATTTCAATTGGGATCTTTACATCCTTGATATGTTAGGATTCGAATTGATTTTGGGTATGGACTAGTTGGTATCACACTAATACCATATTGCTTGTTACCATAGTAGACTGACCTTAACATCTCTTAAGGGTAACTATTATGTGAATCTTGGAGAGTGGGATATTCGGGTAGGCCATGTGGGTCCAGTTCATCAGCAACTGGGGGAGCTCACCACCCAGGTTGTGAAAGGTACACTTGTGATCCACCATAGAACTATTAATGTCTTATTTGACTCAAGATCTACCCATTATTTCACATCTGAATAATTTTATAAGGGTATCAAGATTCCACCCAAATGATTAGATGTATAATTAGTAGTGAAAACCACTAATGATACGATGACCGCAACTCAAGTCTATGATTCCTATCCATTTGAAGTTGGTGGGAATGTGCTTCCTATATATATTTATATTCTTCCTTTTTTTCAATTTGATGTTATCTTAGTCATGGATTGGATTTGTCTACTTAAATCTCACATAAATTTTTGTGGAAGTGTAGTCACATTTGATATTCCAAACCAACCTATTTTCATCTATTAGTGTGATGATAAATATGAACTTCTGATGGAAATACCCTCCATCGTATGGGTTTTAATTCCTATTCAAGTGGTGCATTTATTTAAAATGGTTGGGGAGAAACTCAACATCGATGATATTCATATTATTCATGAGCTTTTTGATTTATTTCCAGAAGAGTTTCCAAGACTTCCACCAAAATGTGAAGTCAAGTTCTCAATAGAACTCATACCTGGTGCCACACTAATTTCAATGAATCCCTATAGAATAACCCTCATTGAGTTGCATTAATTGAAAATGAAACACTAGGATAACCTTAACAAGGTATTCATTTAGCCAAGTGTTTACCTTGAGGTGAAAATATTATTTAAAAAAAAAGATCGATGTGAATCTACATTGATTACTAGGAGTTAAACAATACCATGATCAAGAATAAGTATCCTCTACCCCATATTGATGACCTATCTGATCAACTTCATGGAGATTAAAACATTTCAAATATTGAACTTTGTTCTGGATTTCATAGTGTTGATAAGGAGGATATAATCAATATACAATCCTATACAATATATAGACACTATGAATATATAGCGATTACATTAGGTTATACTAATTCCCCCACTATCTTTATGGATTTAATGAATAGAGTCTCTAGAGATTACATTGATCTATTTGTGGTGGTATTTATAGATGATATTATTATATATTCATAGAGAAGGGATGGCCATGAACATAACTTTAGAATTTTACTAAATACTCTACAGAAGAAAAAACTATATTCAAAATTTACAAAATGTGAATTTTGACTGTAAAAGGTTTCATTTTTGGGTCATATAATATTAAGAGAGGGTATATTGGTAGATCCATCAAAGATAGAGGCTAATGAATGTTGTCCCAAACCAACCATGGAAAATGAGATCTATAGTTTTCTTGGTTTAGTAGGATATTATAGATGGTTTGTGAAAAAATTCCCATGACTATATAACCCACTCACCATGTTAACTTGGAAGGGATCCAATTTCCTATGAATAGATGAATGTGAGGAAGATTTCATAGAACTGAAGATAATATTAGTTAGCACACTTATGACTACATTACCCTGTAGTGGAGAAGGGTTTGTAATCTATATTGATGAATCCATGAAGGAATTGGTATGATTTCTCATGAAGAATGACGTGGTTATATCTTATTACTCATGAAAGTTGAAGGTTCATAAGAAAAATTGCCTAACTCATGATTTGGTGTTTGCTATTGTAATTATTAAATTAATGATATGGAGACATTGTATTCATATAAAAAAGTGTGATATATATACTGATCACTAAATTTTAAAGTATATATTCACATAGAAGTAGTTGAATATACACCTTAGAATATGGATAGAGCTGATTAAAGATCATGAATTCTCAATACATTACCATCACAGGAAAGTGAAAAAGGTAGCTAATGCCTTGAGTCAAAAGGATCATGTGTGATTATCGATAATAAGGATAAAAAAGATCCAATATTTCTAGATTTTCAAAGGATAAATATAGGAATCCTGAATTAAGGGGAGAAATAATAGCTTTCTCAATTAAATGTTTAACCATCTATCCAAGTGAAGATTAAAGAGGCACAAAAGGAAGATGTTGAGATAAAAAATAAGGATAGAAACATTCATAAGTTTAACCATTATCATGATAGAACAATAAGGTTTGGTAACCGTGTATGTGTTCAGTCTATACTATATTTTAAGGAGTTGTTAGAGGAAGCTCATATTTATTTATTCTATATTCATTATAGATATATGAATATGTATATAGATTTAAAAGAATACTTATAGAGGTATGGAATGAAGAGATATATCATAGAGTTTGTATCTAAATGCTTGGCATGTTAGAAAGTTAAGGATAAGATAAAAATTTCTAAGGGGATGTTACATCCATTACCTATTCCTGAATGGAAATGGGAAAAAAATCACCTTGGATTTTGTCATCAGAATCCCTAAAATGTCTAAAGGGCATAATGATATATGGGTTATAGTCGATATCCTTAAAAATTAACCAAAATTAATCACTATAAAAGAATATTTATCTTTGTATAATCTTACCTAGACATACATTAAGTAATTGGTAAAGTTACATGGAGTACAAAATTCTATTTTGCCTAATCAGGATTTGAGTTTTACCTCAAATTTATAATGAAGTCTTCAACAATCTATTGATATGAAGGTGATTTTCAAATTTATTTATTAGCCCAAATCATTTTTTTTATTTTCATGAAAAATAAACTTTGAGGGAAAAGTGGAAACCACACAAAATACGCCTTACAATTTCAAAATTCAAACCATATCCCAATTCAAAATTCAAAAAACAATACCGTCTCCGTGGTATCTATTGCTTTAGCAACTAATCCCGCAAATCACGCTACCACTGGGAAACATGCATCGCCATCATCATTACAGAACCATAATCATCCTTGTAGAACTGCACCAGAGATCACACAACACCAGAAAGAATGTCACTATCAACATTCCAATGCCTCCTAAGTCATCACACTGGCAATATTGTCACCGAAGCTCACACCCACACTGCATCAGCTATCCTCGTTATACAACTCAGTCAACATCACCGTTCATACCATTATCATCGCCACCAACATCCTTCAGTGCAATTGTCCTCAACCACCACAGCCGGAGTCAAGTCCGGAGAAAACAATATTTATCATTATTAGATATATAGTAATTCTTAGAAACCAATTTAAACCCTAGAGTATATTTTTATATCTTGTTATTTAGAATTAAAAGGTGGTTGGGATCAACACCTTACTATAGCTGAGTTTTCATATAACAATATATTTCACTCAATAATTAAGAGGGATCCTTATAAAACACTCTATGGAATGAAATTTAGAGCTATAATGTGATGTAATTAAGTTGGATAAATAAATATATTGGGACCTGAGATAGCTAAATAAATTGATAATAAGGTTAAATCCATTCAACAACACATAAAGGAAGCTAAGATCTAGTAGAAAAGTTATTCTGAAAATCACCAGTGTGATTTAGAATTTGACATTGGTCATAAGGTGTTTTTAATAATTTATCCATGGAATAATGTTATGATATTCAAGAAGAAATAAAAAATAAGATCTAGGTATATCAGTCCCTTTTAAATTATTGATCGTATCAGGATGGTAGCCTATCAGTTGGTGATTCCACCAAACATCTCTCAAGTCCAAGATGCATTCCATGTATCTCTTTTGAGGAAGTACATACCTAAATCTTTACATGTACTGAACTCAAAGTTCATACCATTGGAGAAGGATCTTTCTTATGAGGAATAACCAGTGGAGATTCTGTATCATAGAGAGAAATTTATATGAAATATGACCACTCACCCGGTCAATGTTTTTTGGTGGAACCACCAGTTTGAGGAATCTATGTAGGGACCTAAGGAAATTATGAGGCAGGAGTATCCTCATTTTTTTAATATAGTGTTTAATTTTGAGGAAAAAATTCATTTTAAGAAGGGTAGAATGTCACACCCTAAGATTTTATGAATTATTATTTTTGAATAAATTTCATTTCATTTATATCTTGTAATATATGAAATACTGAGTTATGATTTTGTTATATGAAACATGTGGTTTATATTATGTTACACATAACAACGAGTTTTAAAAAATCGTGATCTATTATTAATATTATTCAAATGTGAGCATTATAACCTAGTTATTAAATATAGAAATATGAATAGTAATAACTAATTTTTAAATATTAAGTATAATGGTTTTATATAAGGAAAACATATTGATAAAATAAGACTTAATTTTATGATGAAGTCTTTATATGTTTTGAAAATACTATTTTCTCAAAAAAATGTTTTTTATTTCATTTTTTGAAAAATAATAAAATTATTTTTTAAAATTTTATAACATAAATTTTCTAAAAAAAACTCTATTTTTGAAATCATCATATCACAATTATCTTAGGTTTATTTTTTTTATAATTTTTTGATATGATCAATTTTTTGATGAATATTGAAGAATATTGAATTTTAATTGAAAATTTACTCTTTGTTTAAATTATTTATTAAGTTAAAATTAAATTAGTTTTTTTTAAAGTAAAATCAGTTCAATTATATATTTATTAATCCAATTTAGGTCATTGGAATATTTTTTTATATTGAATTTTGATATAAGAATCTTGTAAACATTTTAACTTTTTCTCTTTGAAAACACGCTATCTTATCATGTCTTTGGAATTAATTTTAAATTAAAATTTTCCCACTTCTATAAATTTAATTTAGAAAAATTTATTCCATATTTTGAATCAAAATAATTTTTTTATCTATTAATTTCAACTTAATTTTTGACAAAAATGAATATTTAAAATAGTAAAAATTAATTATTGAGGTTAAGGTAAAAATGGGTTTATCGAGTGTTAAACTAAAAAGATAAGGGTTAAAATATCCTAAAAACTTGTATAAAATATATTTTATGGACATATATAGATATTAAAATGTATAAGGATATATAATACTTATTTTTGGAGACTTGTGGCATGAGGAAAACATGGTTACACCTTTTTCTTTTCAAAAAATTATAGGCGTGCCACTCACCTCACTTATAAAAAGCCACCCCTCTCCTCTCTTATTCACACCTTCAAACCCTTTTGTTTTGGACAATACTTATCAAAATAAAATCCAAATTTCCATACTATCATCCTCTCATCCTTATTTTAATCAGAAATCCATCCTTGTAAGGCTTTTGTGGTGAACCTAAAAAGGTTACCTGAGGAAGAGGTAATGTTATTCATCAAGTGTTTTTATTTTATTTATTCATCCACCTCATTAAATTTTTATTAAAACAACATCATATAATAACCAAATTAATTTTTATGTTAATTTCATGACCTAAAACCATCTACACTTCCATCAAATGGGTTAGAAAATCATTATTCTTGTGTATGACAGACTACTGCCTCACGAACCGGTGTCACTCTTTTTTCCATTACCACCTTTCATAGATAGTTATAAAGATAGTTGAAATGTTTATATATTATATTTATGATATTATAATACTTTTTTAAATATTATATCACACATACCTTCATACTTTCCATTATATGGGAATACGATAATGTCGCTCGTGTGTACGATAGACTACCGCCTTGCGAAGCGATGTTATTCTATCACACATTACATGGAAGGTAATGAGAATGGATTTAATGAAAATATGTAATATATATGAAATAAAAATTATTCTATAATGGTAATATATTATTTACCATTATTTCCTTCCATCCTTTGAGAAAATGGAAACAACATTCATGCGTACATACGACCTACTGTCTCCATTAATGGTGTATTTCATTTTCTATCTATAAATTTTATGGATCACTATAAAAAAATATATAATGAATATATATGATTTTTATATCATGGTTAAAATTATAGATATTATGGAACCATGATCAAATTAATATGACCAAAAATAAATAACAAATCAAAACATATACAAAAATAAAGCAGTTATTTTTTGAAATGTGACTTTAACATGGAATTGTTAATAAATGTGTAATAGAAGGTCATAAGAAATTCATATATGGTATTATATATATTATTATGTTTCTTTAATAGATTTATAATAAAACTATATTTATTATACAGGATGTTCAAACGTGTATGAAGGAATTCAAGACATAAGGTAATAGATTTTTGCCTCAATTTTCTTTTCTTTAGACACATGTTATGTTATGCACCTATCTTCTTTTATGAGGTATATATACAAGCCCTTTGAAATTTAATTTTATGAATTTATTTATTTTCATGATATTTTAAGTTTCATTTAATATTATTCCTTCATGGATATTACAATTCAAAGTTACCAAAGTG
The DNA here is from genome assembly GCA_963277665.1 of Viscum album. Taxonomy (NCBI): domain Eukaryota; kingdom Viridiplantae; phylum Streptophyta; class Magnoliopsida; order Santalales; family Viscaceae; genus Viscum; species Viscum album. Next base: position 1,475,789,824 of record OY728137.1, read on the forward strand.
GTAAACATTTTATGTTGCAATCTCATCATTTATCAGGATTGTTTATGATTATGTTTTTGATATTTAAATATTATGTTTTTTTCTCAATAAACTCATGAATTTTATTATACTATGGTTATTTCATGAGAATATATGTTTTCCCTTCATTTTCCTCTCTTTAAGTACTCAAGAGTTCAAAATAACATTTTTATGAAAAAATCATTTGTATTTATCCCTTCAGTTGAAAACCCATTTTTCTTCCAAAAAAATGTTTTCTAAAAATGTTTTTAAATATATTTTTAACACTAATAAAATGATTTATTAAATAAATTTTTACCCATGTTTTAATTTTTAAATTTTTTTTAAAGGAATCTTCATTTTGTTTTCCAAACAATTATCATTTGTCTTTTACTGAAAATGTGAATGAAATCTTTATTTTAACTTGTATGGAATGAATATAATTTCCCACCATCATGACCATTATTTTATTTTAATATTAATTTATTATTTTTAAAGTATAATTTAAAATAAAATTATTTTCAAAATTTTTTATGAATTTTTATCTTTAATAATTTATTTTCAAATAAAAGTAATATTCCTCAAGAAACATTCCTTGTGATTTATCTTTTAAAAATCATTATCCATACAATATAACATCCCTTGATGTGACTTATTATTTCATATATATATGAACCAAATATACCATTTTTATTCTTTATTTTACTATTTTATGATGAAAATATGTTTATTAAACCTGTTTCTATTCCATGGGTTATACCATGATAAAATTATTATGAAACATGATTATTTATCCAAAGGTTATGCTATAATGAAAGGATGAAATGATTATGAAACATGCCTATTTTCCACAAGTTATGTTTTGATGAAATATCTATAAAACCCATTTACTTTAATGGTTTATGATATAATCAATGTTTTAAGATCTTGTGGAACACAAATGTATGAATTTCATTATATGATGGGTGGGACCAATATCCCACTCTATTGAATTGGGTAAGGATTTATATCTCATGATATAGATCGGACTGGATCAGGGAGGGAACCCAGTTCAGTAAAATATTGTTCCACTATGATAGTCTTGGGAGTGAATCTATTCCACTATATTATCCTTGTAAGTGATTCTTATCTACTATAAAAATGATTTTGTATTCTTATGTGTATGCAATAAATCTATCTCTTATGAAAATGTTATGATCTCATGGATCATGTTATTTAATTATCTTATGATTCATGTCTTATGAACTTCCAATCCTTATTCTATGACTTAATATTATGATCATTGATATACAGGTTATGGTTTTCAAATGTTATTCTCATGTTCTCATAGTTTTTTTTCATGTTTTTCTTACATATCTCCCATGTGTACCTTTAATGAGCATATGAGATCACCCATTATTATGTTTCCTTTACCTAAGTTATGAATAAATTTATTAAATATGATAAGTCTAAGTAGGGTTCTAGTTATGGAGAATGTAGTGAGAGATAATGTAGTTTACCAATGAACCGATTATTTTTGTTTCCAAGTTTCCAAAGGAATTATACCTTTATGATCCCCAGACATGTGTTTGTATAATTAAATGAATGTTTATATAAAAAAATGTAATATATATGTATGATAATTTGGGGTCATTATAATTACTGATTATTTTATTTTTTGGAAGTGTAGGTTATGTGATACAATTTTATTCACCATGTCCTCGATTACTACATAAAATTTGGAAAAAATAGAAGGGTTAATTAGATAAGTAAAATGATGAAAAGTACGTGTAGCATGACCTTGATAATACCAATTTTTTCTAGGATAACTTTAGTTATCATAATTTTGGTATGTGGTTGTTCTTTACACATAGGGTTTGGATTTAAACTAAAGAATCATTTATTTAAAGGTGTCACACACTAAAATGTATTCCCATGAAATAATATTTCACAAGACTCAGATGAGTCCCAATGATGGGGTTATTGATCAGAGACATGGGTGTTATCAACATAAGTAACAAAATGTAAAGAAATAAGTGGATAATGTGAATTACCATGAATTTGAGCTATTTTTTTAAAATTTTATGCGTTACATAAAGTTTATTATCTATCTTTTGTTCTAGGAAATAATGTGATACCTCATGAACTCATTGAGTGGGTATTATTGCTCATGTACCAAATTATTATTCATTTTGAGACATATTAGAAGTTAATTCAGGAGTAGAAAGGTGAGTTTCATCTACTAGAAAACCATAAGAAAAAAAATATACCATTCCATGATCCATAGGGAAAATTCCATTAAAGAATTATGAAAATAATAGTTTTTAATATAGTTGTGGGGGAAACTAGAGTAAATACTTGAATCTCTATCAATATTCATGAAGGGTATCTCCTTGTGTTTTCCTAATCCTATAGATTTATTTTTTAATAGAAGTATCTTGAGAGTTTGGGGAAAATATATATAAATATCCATTTAAGGTCATTTTAGACACCAATTGTTTTAGGTAGATAGTATAACCAGTCTTAGCATACACCATCAAAGGATTAGGGTAAATCCCTAAACTTTATATGGTCCTCCAACACACCTTAGGGTTTCATGGTGGAGCATTCTACAAGAATATCCTTGAGATTCTTATTACGGTCTTAACCAAGTAGACCTTATAATTTAGGGAGTATTTGTATGAGTCCTGATCATAGCATCGGGTTGGATGCTTGCTCATGGTATTGGATATATACAGGTTGGTACTCCACATCAGGGGTAGTTAGTTCTTTATAGTTCTTATTATTTTCAAACAAGTTTCAAATGTTTTATTATATTCCCTAATAGGTTGGTTTGAGACCCATTTTAGTTCCCCAATATACTCCTTATTGTTACTTAATTATCATAATCTAGAAGACCTAATGTTTGTGTCAATTTCGTTTTTAATTTTAGGGTCAATTTCAAGTAACATTTCTTTGAAAAATATTTTAATGAAAAAACTGATTAATTTTTTTTTATTGTTTTTAATTTTATAAAATAAAAATGAAAGGAAAAACCCATTAAGAATTATGAAAAAGGAAAAAATATATTATAAAACTATAAATAAAGGAGACTAAGAAAGGGATGAAAAAATATATTAATAAACAAAACAAAATCAAAAGGAGTGGGTATGGGGGAAAAAGAGAAGGGGAAGGGAAATAAGTAAAGGATAAGAAATAAAAATAGAAAATAAATAAATATAGAAAAAAATGATATTGTATCTCTGGAAACGGTGCCAAAATTTGATGGAACTATCAAACATGTAAAATTAGATGTTAGTATTTACTAGAATTTTAGTTATACAGCAGGAAAACTAATTTTTATATTGATGGATCCTTAGAACATTAAAATAAAAATAATTATTTATTATAAAAAATAAGAGGGGTGTTATAAAATGGGGTTTTTGGATTCTAAAATAATGAAGAATTATGAATTTAAATAGTTGGATTTAAAAAAATTTATGAGAATGTGATCACCCCATGTAATTACCTATATTCTAAGTTTCCATCAATTCAATATAAAGGAGTTGATATTTTAATCCTTGATTTTAAACAATAGAAAATATATTTTTAAGTTAGTTCAATAAGAATACTTCTTAGTATTTTTTCATAAACTAAAAATGATTTATCAATTACTGCTAATGATCGAGTGATTTGTGTCCAACATCATAATTCGAACTAATAAAGGTAAAATGTGAAAAAATTGATGTGTTATATATATTTTCATGTTATTTTTTTCATGATACCACAAATTATATTCAATATTTCATGGTTTTAGTCACAATAAATTGATTAACCATTACAATCCACACATATTCTTGAAAAAAGGCATAGAAAAATGTATATATGAATGGGAATCCTCAAAAATGATTCATTAAATTAGACTGTGATGTAATTGTAAAAAAGTAAAAGATAATATGATAAATGATAGATAAAGAAATATTAAAACATAGAATTAAAAAAATCATTCAATGAAGTATAAATATAATTTTGGGGATTTACATCGAGTTTCTCCTCATGTGATCAGAATAATCTTAGAGCTCCATGGAAGGGGAAGAAACCATATAACATATTAATAAACATTTCAAGAACTCTTATCATACCCTCTACTAAATAATCCATTGAAAATTATAGAGAGAATGATTTTTACTAACATTATACACAATATAATGACAATATAAGAAAATTTTATTTTCATTGAGGTGTGGTGTAAATCGAATAATTGTTCATATAATTGATCAATGTGGATTATGAAATTATCCTCTGTATATTGACATGGAATTTTTTGGATATTTTTCACTTAGTTTCTTCTATCCAATGCATCAAAAATTATCTAAATGGGACTTCTATATCCCATTTTATGGTATTCATACAAAATAAGGTCCCATATTCCTTTCTCAAATTTTATTCTCTTAGCAGGCCCACATTGGGCCTCTTGTGGTTTGGTATAGCTCTGAGTCCATTGTGAGAAATTTTATCCCCATGAATTATCCATCATAAAAAATAAAATTTTATTATTCAAATCAGTTCTTATAATTTTATGACAAAAATAATAACATACTATCCACTTGGGCCACAAAACAATTTTATCCTTTTGATCATGTTTTTAAAAAATGAATGAAAAATATATATCAACTACCAAAGGTTTTAATGAAAGTATTGTAAACTAAATAAAAAATTTAAAATATAAGTATAAGGGGAAATTAAATAATATATCACTTTTTGATCACACACCCACACTTAAACCTTTCCACCATTAGGTGAAGTTTCATATATTAATCAAATCCACACATAAATCAAAAGTGAGAAAATTTCCAAGATTATTTTAAAAGCGAAATCTATCTTGTATCTTTTGTGGAATCAATTTTTTAACCACTCTTCTTCAATTAAATTCAAATTTTTTCAAATTCAATCACTTACCCAAGCAACATGTCGCAACCTACCTTAGAATAGTTCGACCATCTCTCAAGTTTGAAATATATGAAATGTTGTGATCAACTAAAAATTATGAATTTCATATGATAATCATGGTTAAATCATAACTCTCCTTGCAAGAAATAATTAATTTTATACAATTCAAGATAATTTTTTAAGGATTTCCATTGAATTTTAGGGTTAGTGGGATAGAATTTAAAAATTAAGGCTATAAAGAGGAGTTTTTTATCTAAGAATAAAATGTACATTTAATCATTCAAAAAATAATGAAGAATACCTACTCAAAGTATCCAAATATAAATCTCACAACTTAATTTACACTTTTCAAAAATTAGGCCACAGTCATATCAAATAATTTATAATGTCAGATTGAAACTATTTTTTTATATATAAATTTATTTCTTTTTTTCTTTTATTAATATAATGGGATGTCAAGAAGTTATATTTGAAGAAAAATGAATCATTCCCTCTATTTTTTATTTGGTTCATAATAAATATAAATACGTGTAATGAAGAATTAAATCCCATTCACAATTTTTTTTGATTTTTTACTTATTTTCATGATAAATAAAATGAATTAAAATGAAATATAAATAACTTATGGACCTTCCCTAAAATAATAACATCACCCAAATTTACCATACATGTAACTCATATCTAATAATAAATAATAAGTAAACTGACCCCCACCACACCCCCCCAAAACACAAATTCTTAATAATAATAATTCAATGTAAAAAAATATATGTATAGAAATCAAGATTGTATTATGGATACCTATAAATCAATTAATAGAAACTATGGGTTTCCAAGGGAAAATTTACAGGTAGGTATCAAAACTATAAAATAAAAAGGACTAAATATTAAATAAATTGCACAATAACTGATCACATTTCCTTGTTCTAAATGGTTTTGATAAAGGATAAATCAATTTTCTAGATGAAGAAAACAATTTGAGTTCCCTAAAAAACAGAGGTTAATTGTAAGATCATTATAAAATTAATTTATATACCCAATTGGGATCATGAAAAATAATTTTTTCCAGTGAAAATGAGTCAAGGGTTTCAAAAATCCATTAAACTCCTAAGAATGTTTTGAAAATATAAAGTCATGAAAAATATTACATATCAATACTCATTTGAATCCATTTTTTCAAAAACCAAAAAAATTTCATTATAATTAAATCAAGTTGGTAAATTGATTTTAGACATTCCATTTATTCCTAAGGATAATCTAAAACAAAAAATAATAATAAAGAAATGAAATATGTATGTAAACACAATATTTTTTTTGTTAATTTAATATTTTGGGTTTTTTTGTCTTCTTTTTGTTTTTCTTTATAAATAAAATCCTAAATTTATTTCCCCCTTAACTACAAATAAAAACTACATGTCATCAATATATGAATTTTAAATAAATATACATGTAAATAAAGGTAGGTATAAGGGGATTTTTTTAAGTTGGGTTATAGGTGGATTCCTTTAACTAGACTTCCTCTACCAGATCCTTTAGAAAATACTTATAGAAGTGTTTTTGTGGATTCCCATTTAACATAAACCTTTATAAACTCCATTCATGGAGAAAATGTTTTAAAATAAAATGATATATGTTAGTAATGTTATAAGGACCAAGCTATTGGGAAAAAATCTTACCTTGATGGAGCTTTAGCCTAGAATTTTACATGAGGATCTTATCACCAATATGGAACTTTTTATAATGAATCATATCATCATGGATAACCATTTTCTATTATTCATATATTTATGAGTTATCATATACCTCACTCTAAATTTCATCCAACTTAAAAAAATGAAATTTTATATTCTCACTTGTATTAGAGAGATTCATATTAAAATTTTTAACAGAAAAATATTCATGATAATCCACCTCCATAGGGTGGTGGTAATCCATTTCAAAGAGAACATAATATGGTGAAATTATAATGGGGGTGGGGGGGGTGGGGGGTGGGGGTGGGGTGGGGTGGGGTGGGTTGGGGTTATAAGTTATAAGGAAATCCCAAACTACATCATACAAGCTCAAACTCCAATCTTCCATATTGGGTTCTACTATTTTTTCCAAGAATTCTATTAACTTCGCAATTTGAAATTTCAACTTTTACATTAGTTTGGTGGTGATATATAGTTGATAAATTATTAAATAAACCATAATTATAGTGAAATGTTTTCATGTTACGATTATATTAATGATAACCCTAGTTTCCAATTATAAACATTAGAAAACCAAACCTTCTAAAAATATAAGATTTCAAAAATTCCACAACAACATGAGAATGATCTATCCTAGTTTCCTTTTATTCAAATAATTTAGATTTTTAATAAATAAAAAAATGGATAAAAATTAATCCAAATTAATTTTGTAAGGCCCCCATGATGCTAATTTCACATGAATTAAATATCTCAAAAAAATAACATGGTTTGTTATGGGAAATTCATTCCACCTGGTGATATTCCCTGTGAATTGACAGTGTGTACATGACATACAAAATTTATGGGCATATCTATACAATATTGACCAATAAATTCTAGAGTAAATGTCCTTTACAGATATATGTTGATAGAATAAAGTGCCCCCTTAATCTATTGGTAGAACCTAAAAAATGTGAACTCATAGTTGAGGACAGAATAACAAACAACCTGGTCACTACAAATATGCCATGAGTATGGGTTAACACAAATATACCAGCATGAGTCATGATTTGGGTTCTAGGATTATAAAATTATACAATTAGTTTGGACCCTTGATGATTCTGAGAAATTTATAATACCTTCATAATAAGGGGTTAGTCCTATACTATCAAAAAGGTGATCATCATTGAAGTACTCTTCAATAGAGAGGAATGAGTCAAAAATAGTGGTCTAATGATTGGAAAATCCTACTAATGTGGTTATATACCACATTTTACACTCCTATATTATATTTAATATCCACATAAAAATCTTAGAGGAAGAGTATCCATAGTATGAGGTTGGGCTTAGCCTCAACATTCTTAAGGAGAAACTAAAGTGTATCCCGATCAAAAAAATAATGACATTTAACCTAAGTAAATATGAACTGATTTTTTCCATGGTGAACATAATGTAATGATTCACTTTTTTAGTGGTGGGTTGGTTTTCTTAGGATGGTTCTATGGTATATGAGGCATATAAAGTGACATGAGGTTCCTTATCAACCATTTGTGATAAAACTTCCCCAAGTGAAAAGTTAGTTCCATCATATATGATCTCTAAGGAGAGATCCCACCTAGGGGGTCAAATGATGGGTGGGGATGGGATAATTTTGTGTAGTGAATAAAATGAATCCATGAATTTATTACCAAACATTAAATCAATTTTTTAGTAATTGTGACATGAGAAGTGAAATATTATTAATGTATTTAGTGAAAAGTTAGTAAAAACTAGAATGACCCAAGAAATACCACACCTCATTAATGCATTTTAGATATGAAAGTGTGGAAATGTTGGTTTCTTATAAATGAAATCACCTTGATATGGGGGGTGAATCAAGATATAATAGATTTTAAACATTGAATACCTTGATAATTAACTTGTTCTCTCGATGTACAGAAATCTTCTTTTCCCTCCCTTACTTTCTATTGAGAAGGGATGAAATAAATCAATAGAAAACATATAATTTTACTTATTTCAAACTAACCAAGATATTAAAAGGTTTATATGATCAATAATATGTTTACATGCTAAACAAATAGAGCAAAATAATTCATTTTTTTAACAAAATGGAACAGTCTCACTAACCCTCTAAACTCACTATTCAAACAAGATGAGAAAGATCATTACCTATTGATAAAGAGATGAACTCACTATTACCTTTATATACTCCTTGATATTTTCCAAAATATTTAAATTTTAATAATACACCCAACATGGTGTGTCTCTTACACACCCACTAATGATATTCTAGTGATATAAACATTCTAAAATTCCCTTCTCTTTCCTTAATCTCAATCTTCCAATAAAAAATTTGTGATCTCCTCTAAAACTATCTCTTCCTTTTGGAGACTCCCCTATCATTTTTTTTAATAAAATAGTTAGGATCAAATATCATTTACCTAGGAGTGTTCCATATGTATTTTATGATAAGTGAGATCATAATGTACTGAAATCTGGTTTAGATGCCTTGAGATCTATGCAATGCATCCTTATTTCAGTTTTTTATAGAAACTACAAGTTAAATGAAGCTCTATGGATGAGAAATTTCCTAGTGTTCTATAATGTAACATTATACCTTTTCATATACTATATCAAAATTACCTCAACTATGGTATATCCTCCATTTCCCCATACTTCAAAATGGAATGGTCTTTTATATTTCGATATGGTCACCTCTATTTTACTAGATCCCAAAAAATTATCTCCACTTTAATTCTATCATAATCTTTACAAAAAATATCATGGATTCACCTACATCATGGTCTTCCTTCACATGAATCAGTGCTTTCATGCATAGTTTCTCACTTGAACAGGCCCCTTTCTAGCTTTCTCGGCTATGTGGCACCTCAACTCAACCACCATCTTATCTGGTGGCTACTAGGGTTCTATCCTTGAGCGGGCTTAACCATATTTTTGGATCCCTCCATCCATATTTATAGAATGATCATTTATTATACAAAATGTAAAATGTTTTAGGATCCCTTCATACATTACATGGTATCCTCTACAACATAACTGAATTCACTACAGTGTATAATTCAAAAATATAGCACATACTAGAATAAACCACAGTATAAAACATTGGGTATGTCTTATAGATAGATCTATTCTTTAGAAGTTTATAATAACTTCATAGAAGGGATGGATTAACATGAATCCATAACAATAATAAAAAAATAACTTGATAAAACTTCTTTAACATTTCAACAACACAACCTGTACAAACCCCCAAAGGGGTTTTGTCCAATTAATCTCCCCATTTGGATTTTTTGACAATTCATAAAAAAACAAAAAATAATCATGAAAAAAAACACCTGGGTATCTTGATGACCCATTTCCATAAAAGAGTTCACCAATGATGCATAAATTATAAACTATAAGCTCATTGAGATTATTCTTGATGTGAAACCAAATATTTAAATGAAATAATTCTCATATCATAATACATCATTTAATTTTAAATAGAAAATCTACATCACATGCCTTCAATCCCCTAATATTAAAATAAAGATATTACACCCTAAATAATTATTCTCCCCCTAATTCAAACATATCTTCTCTACATTTTTAAATGAAATTAATGATTACATTCTTGAAGATATAAAAAACAGAGTTAAATACACTTAACATGAGCAGTGGGATGAATAAATACCTTTCTCCCAATGTAATTACTATAAGGGAGTTGGGGTTATATATTCAAGTCCATCTACAAAGATAGATTCTGTTGGAATACAAGAGCCAAGTAATTTCTTTCAATATATAATTTTGGAATATTTTTTGTCATGATATCCATAACTTGATCTCATGTTGGAAGACAATACATTTTAAAAACTTGTTTCTATAGCTTATCCTTTAAGAAATGGTACTTTATTTTTATTTGATTCATACTTGAGTGTTAGATGGGATTTTTGATAATTTTTATAGCACTAGATTTGTCACACATAATAGGAATCAAATATTACACATCAAAAAAAATTATTTAAGTTATTATTTCATCCAAATTAACCGAGAACAATCTTGAGTTTCCACCACATGTTCATCCTCTGTAGTGTTTAAAGATATGCAGTCATGCTTCTTAATTTTCCAAAAATGAAAGATATTTCAATGTAAAAAACACATCATGCAATATTTTTTATTTATCCATCGAACCTTCCTAAGAAGCATCCACATATACTTCCAATTTATGTTTTTTATTTTTTGTAATAATACAACCCACAATCTACTATTTCATTGATATATCTAAGTATCCATCTCATAGATTTCATGTGAAATTACTTTGAACAAATATAATATCACACTTCTTGACATGTAGAAAATAAATTGTCTAGATTATTGGTTATAAATTATAGCAGGCTATAAATAATTGGCCTATAGAGTGTTACATCCACTTTCACACCTTCACCATATTTGGAAAATTTAATCCATGTCTCTATTGATGGTTACATTGTTTGATAATTTTCTATTTGAAATAATTTTAATACCACCCTATCATATTTAATTTAAGAGATAAATTTCTCTTTCTTATTTTCAATCACCAGCAACCCAAGGAAGAAAAATAATTCACCAATTATAGACATTTCAAATTTTCACCACATCAAATATGAAAACTTCTTGCATTGGATGTCATCCAATCCTCCATATATGATATCATCAATATATATAAGTACTACCATATGTTTCCCTTTCTCACCTTATGAATAGAGGTTATGATCAACCCCTTCTTGATGATAAACAATATTCCTTGGGTACTGATCCATCCTTGAGTACCAAGCATGTGGTACTTGTTTCATCCCTTATAAATTTTTCCTCAATCAATGCACCTTGATTTCATCATTATTGATGAGAAAACCATTATTTTATCCATGTAGAAATTCTATTCAATTATTCCATTCATGAATGGTGATTTAATGTATATTTTATACACTTTTAAAACCCCCTTTCACAATTATTTCTAGAAATAATATAACAGTTTAAATCCTATCCACTAGTATAAATGTTTTATCAACATAAACCCCTTTGATTTGGGAATATCCCTTCTAAACGATACATTCCTTATTTCTTATCACTATTCCATATTCATTGAGTTTATTTTAGAAAACCCACTTTTTTTAATCATATTTTAGTTTTTTTTATCCTTGAGATTATTTCCCAAGTTTTATTTTTCTCAATTTTATCGATCTCTCCATTTATGGATTTAGCCCAACAAGCATCAAGAGTAGTATCATCAAATGTTTTTTTTTCTAACTGACATAACAATGAAATTTTTGGGTGTGCATTAATATTTCATATTTGAACTAGGGATATATAATACCCCACTATGTTTCTATCAGTGATTTCAAATCTTATAGACTATTTACTTATAAAATTTTTTCCTGATGCATTATACTCATCGTTAGAGATATCATAAATTTTTTTTTCATCCCTTTGAACTTCCTCAGATACAGATGCATTATCTTCATTTTATACCTCAAATTCATCACTAATTGTATAATTTTTTTTCTACTTGTAATTTTAAGTCTACTCATAAGAATTTTAAATACTCTATTTTTTAGTAATTTTTCCATCTAATATTTCTACCAATTTTCCCAATTTTTTTTTATAGAAAAGATATGAATTAATCTTGGATTAATATCCAAGTATTATACATTTCTCTCCACATGATTTGAACATTATATTTTTCCCTTGTTAATAATGAATAACTTAATTTCATAAACATTAAAGTATTTCATAATTGGTTTCATTCTATACCACATTTTTCATGGGGTATTGTATTCATTTGGACAAACCAACGTCTGATTGGAGATGTACACAACTAATAAAATCACTTCCTTCCAATACAACTCTGGTAGGGATTTTTTAGTGTGTATATTTAATTACATTTTTAATGATATTATTTATTCTTTTATTTTTTTTATTGAGGAGTTCTCAGTATTGAAACTTGATGATGAATCCCATGTTTCTCTATATAATTCTCCAATTGGGTATATGTGAATTCTATACCATTGATGGTGTAAAACGTTTGAATTTTCAAACCAATCATTTTTCCAAAATTCTCAACATTATTAAGTGATGACCTTATATAATTCAGTATTATGAGTAACCACCATCTACCAAGACATCCTGTTAAACTCACTAAAAAACAAAACATAATACATTTTCAATCTAATGCTTTAGGAGTAATTAGCTTGAAAACATCCACCTCAAATAGCTCTAAAACACTTCTTGAATTCCCTATTTTTGGTTTGTATTCCCTATATTCTATTTTCCCATTTTTAAAAGAGTCACATGTATATATTTTGTCACATGTGAGATTGGGAAAGTCACATGCCCCCTCATTCTTCACTAGACTCTCTAATGACCTTTGGATTAAATTCCTAGGTTTCTTATGACAAAGTTCTTTTCATCTTCTTTAGAAAATTTGCACCAATTTTCTTCACTAATAAAATTTAGATTCCTTTTATTTTTTCAACATTTCAAAACAAATGATCCATCTATTACTTTAATAGTGCACCATTCTTGCTAAATTTTACAACATGTTTGGAGTCACATAGTTGACTAACACTCAACAAATAATGGATAACTCCTTCCACCATGAGTGCATCTGACTTAAGGATATCTTTTACACCAAATTTGGGCTTCCTAAAGGCAATTATTTTGAGTCCATCATTTCAAAACCAAACCAATCCTCTTTTTCATATTTGATGCTGATAATAAAATCTTTATTTTAAGTCACGTGTGAGGTACATCTATTGTACAAAACCCATAAATTGTACATGTCTTTTTCCCTTAATAAAAAATTAGAAATATTTTCCTTCTCATATCGTTTCTTCTTATTCCTAAAATGTTGATAAGCTACTTCTGAAGTGTGATACTCTTATAAATATTTTGATTAAGCATTCTCCCTTTATTCTTGAATAACTAAAAATCTATTTTTAGTTTTATATATGCTAAAATACATTATTATAGGTTAGTATCCTCATTTACAAGTATCACGATTCACCTATCATTGTACCCTAGAAGCATAATAGGCCACCTTGTGTCCTTATCATGGCATGAGGCATGTATATATTCTTAATTTGATCTTGATCCATAATATATTTCCATTTGTTTTTAAAGTGATGAGCATTTGTAATGAGAATATACTCTTCATTTCCTACTCCTAGGACTTATTTATATTCAAATTAGATAGGTATTTTTGATTTATTTGATATAATTCTAAGTTTAAGGATTCGTTCTTCTTCATCACACTTTTATCATCAAAACATGAATTTTTATTTAAGTTCATCCATCACATTGACCTTTTATTTCATTTTAATGTTCATGCCTTTGATTATTTATACTTGTTTCTCTACTTTAATCTCAAGTTCCATTTTTTTTCTTGAGTTACCAAAAATTATAGATTTAAAATTTTCAATATCTTCTTTAAATTTTTATTTTTCTTCCTCATATTATTTCATATAAAGCTTTCAGAAATTAAAAATTTTATTTTCATTCTTTGTTTTAGAACTCAATTTATAAAGTTCTTTAAGAGATTCCTCAAGCTCAAATTTCATATCAACTCTCCATAAAACATCCTTATTTTAAACTTCACTATCATCAATTTATCTTATATTGATAAAATCCACTCAATAATATTCACAATAGTACCTATAATCCTTAAATTCTTCCACTTTAGATTCATCTTGACATTCAACTTCATGAGATAACATATTTTCCATCCTGAATTTTTTTTTCAGTGGATTTCTCCTAATTTTTTCATCTTTAAAATACTTTATAGATTTCCCATCATCATTATCTTGAAATTTTTTAAAACACTTAGCAGAGAGATGACCTACCTTACCATATCAAAATAAAACTAGTGGAATATTCCTTTGAATTTTATTTTTCCTCTCTAAAAGTTAAATAAAACAAATTCCATCACAATATCAAACTTATATTATTCTATATTTATTTTAATAGATAGAGTCTTAATTACCTATAAATAATCTTCCTATGAGTTTACCTACGATTTATAATCATTACATTTACTTCTAATTTTATAAGTGACAAGTGGACTATAAATTATTTCTAGTGATACATCCTTTGGATCCTTTTGTTCAGGTATAAAAATCTTATAATTAACCCATAGTGGAAATCTCCTCAAGATTCAATTCATGATATTGGTGTCATTGATATGTTCTACATGACCTCGCATGACTTCAGAAAGATCATTGAAATGATCAAAAAATAGAACGACCCATACATTACATACATTGTTATTACTTAAAAATTGAAGCACACTTATTACAATATATAACAAAACCATTAAAGGACTGTATAGGTATAGTGTCTTTAGAAACTAGGAAACATAAACAACTGGTTCATAAATCATCTACATCGTCTCCCTTTTATTTTATCATATCTAGATTTCCTTTTGGAATATATTAATTAATACCCTTCTTCCCGACCTGGGAAAAAGAAAACATACAAAAGGGTGAGCTCAAATGCTCAGTAAGGGTAAACAAAAGAAATATCAATCATATCATATTCATAAGAACATAACATTTTAAAAATCTTATCCTGCAAAAGAGATCATAATATCATGACATGAGATCAATCATAATAGTGAAATGTAATACAAATAATTATAACTTAAAACATAAAACTTTGTGGCATACACACATAATCATAGAGAATCATTTCTTTGTAGTCAAGACTCATTTCCAAGACTATCCTAGCGGACAAAGTCCATTTCTGAACCGAGTTCACTCCTCGTTTCATTCCTGTATCACTGAACCAGATTAACCTGGCATTCCATCCATGTCTATCTCATGAGATATAAATATTTAACCAATGCATTGGAGGGAGATATAGGTCCCACCCATCTCATAATGAAACCATTCTTATGTGTTCCACAAGATCATAAATCATACATCATAGCATAACCCATGTAATAAAAATGGGATTCTTAAACATCATTCCATTATAACATAATACATATAAGATAAAAGGAATTCATAAAAATAATTCCATCATAACATAATCAAATCAATGTAAAAATAGGGATATAAATATAACCCTATATTATATTAGATGGAAAATAATTTTGATAAAACACTTGAACTTCATTCTTGAGGAACATATCCTTTCTACTTCAAAAACATTTTTCCTTTCTTAACATGTCAAAAAATTTTAAACTAAAATAAGTTAATTAAAAATAAACTTGAAAACTTTTAAATGAAGCTTCATGGAAATAATGTTCTAAAAATCCATTCATTCCGTATAAGTTAAAGAAAAACATTCTTCTCGTACTTTGGCCGAAAAAGTCAAAAAGTACCTCATACTAAAAACGACAAAAGATTCCTTTAATATCTTTTAATAAAAACTAACTGAAGGGTAAAATTGGATTTAAACAATTTTAGGAGGATATAAATATTATTACATATTGAGTAAACTTGGATGTTGATGATAAATATTCCCCAGTAAATTCTGAAGTATAAACAATCTCAGATAAAAATGAGATTGCGAGATTTTACCTTACCTTAGGTCCAATTTGCTTCATAAGTGTCCAAACCTCCTGTATAATTATTTAAATAATGTCATTAAATTATTATGGAATCATACTCATTGTTATGGTATCATATATGGTCATATTATTAGCTTCTTATTAGTAATATTTCACTGCTACTTGTTATTCAGGTGTTTATTGCTTTTTGTTCTTATGCGTGTTTTGTCGAATAAATTCTTATTCTTATTTTTAGGTTATAGATAACTCATTTAAATAATTTTATTAGTGTAATATATATAATATTTATTCATTCAATTCATTTATATAATCATTATGCAATAAAGATCATGTAGAATGAGTCGCATTACATCGTGGAGACGGTAGGCCGTACATACGCACGAGCGATGATATCATTCCCATGATTGTGGAATTGTATTGAAGTGTATGTATACTATTTTAGAATCAATATCACTTTACAATAATCATATATAGTTATTCTTTACACCATTATACCCATCCAAGTAAGGTGGTGATGGAAAAGAGATTACACCACGACATGGAGACCATATTCCGTACGTACGCACGCGCGGTGATTTCATTTTCCGTAGGATGGATAGAAGGTGAAATAGGTTTGTTTAATATTTATAATAACATATAAGTATATGAGTGATACTTATGTTATTACTTCATAATGAAACAACTAAATAATAGGAAGTAGAAGAAGAAATAAATTTGAAAGAACAGGTAATGGATATTACCTCTTCTTCGACACGCCACTTTAAAACCTCCTCTTAGGGCACTAAAATTGGTCCTTGAAGAATACCAGGACCTCTAGAATATTACTAGGTAATTGGATAAGAGAAATTGTCAGGATTTGGCCGAGCTTTAAGGCTCAAAGTGGTGTGAGGAGGAGAGGGAGGAGGTTCCCTTTTATAAGGGAGGAGAGGGGCACTTTAGAAAAAACTTAAAATATTATTTTATAATAAAGTCTTATTCGGTTTATAATAGCTCCAAATTGATTTATTTATAATATAAGGTGGGGATGGGTCTAAATCCTCTGAAACAATATATTTTAGACAAGTTTAGGTTACTATTTTAACATTATCATTTAGATTTAACTCTAAGTTAAATAATTTAACTTTTACCATATCTTCTTGTTTTCTTACACTATAAGGTTAATAAACTTACTATAACAAGACAAAAGAACCCCAAGTGGTTCATTATTAATATATATAACCTTATATAAGTAATTTGGACGAACCTTATATTTTTAGGAATAAAATAACAATTAATAATATAATATTTGTTTTAAAAACTATTTTATTTCAATTTTGACACTATTTGGTAATTGATTTTTGTGAAAATCATAACATCATGATTAATTCGAACAAATTTATTTGAATCAATACTAACATGGAATATTAACCTAAAAAATTAGTTTAATTTATAAAAAATCTCAAATTAAATTTATTTGGGTATTTATAACATCAATTATGTTAATATTTCATTAATAAGGTAATTACTACATCATCATTTTGTCATAAATAAATTAACTTATTTAATGTCTAAAAATTACAAATAAAATACCATTATGTAGGAAATATTTTTATCTTTATAATGAATATTTATAGTCTAATTTATCTTATTTATAACCCTATATTAAAAATGTTTTAGTTATTAAACTTTGATTTTAACTATTTTAACTCTTCTTTAAATAAAATAATATTAAGTGTCCTAATCTAATCCAAGTGGACCTAAATGGTCATATTTTATTCCTAAGGTTGTTTTTGGTTGAATTAAACTTATCCAATAGAATTAGGACATGTGTTAGGGTAATAATAATACCATTTTTACCCTTAATTACCCTATTTACTTTTAACCGTGGTAAATAAAAGTAAAAAGTTACTATTCACCAAAAATTATTTTTATCTTATTGAACCATATTTTACTCCTTGATATTAACCGTGTCTCTCAGATTTTATAAATTCCACTCACAGAAGCGGTAAAATTAAGTTTTATGTAAATTTTCAAAAAGCTCCTAGGAGGTAGGTAAAAGACGGTGAAAAGTTCAATAAAATTTTTATATATCTAAAATTATTATAAAATGAATCTAATGAATTACATTGAACTTATATAGGTATTATGTATCAATTTTTACCTAAAATAAATTTAAATAAAATAAATAATTATAAAAATTCAGTTTTTAAATAGTAACCCAGTGTTTTCACTATTCATCAAAAATTGAAAGTTTTCAGAAAAATACCAAAAATTCACCCTAGGATATTTTTGATATTCCGAATCCAAAAATGAAGTCCATTTTGAAAGATAAAATTTATAAAATTTCAAAAATTGGGTATTACTATTCATAACGGTTAGTTTATATAATATTTTAATAACATATCGTTGTTTAGTGAAACTTGGTATTGCGTACAGCAGAAGCTATCGAAGAAGGTTTCTCTTGCGTGTAACGCAAGCCAAGACAATGTTGTGTGTAGTGAAATATTCCTTTATATAACATTATACATAAAAACAAAATATTTCTCATAAAATCTCAGGTGTTACATTCTACCCCCCTTAAAATTAATTTCGCCCTCGAAATTCATCACTTTGTAACAAACAAATGGGGATACCTCTCCCTCATCATATCCTCAAGTTCCCATGTAGTTTCTTATAATTGGTTGTTCCTCCATAAAACTTTCACCAAGCGAGTGGTCTTGTTCCGTAAGACTTTTTCGCTATAATCCAGAATCTCTATCGGCTATTCTTCATAATAAAGATCTTGCTCCAACGATAAAACTTATGAGGTGAGTACATGTGAAGGATCGGGTATGTACTTTTTTAGGAGAGATACATGGAACACATAGTGAACTTGAGAGAGATTCGGTGGAAGCACCAATCGGTAAGCTTCCTTCCCAACATGATCCAATATTTCAAAAGGACCGATATACCTAGGGCTCAGCTTTCCCTTCTTTCCAAATCTCATTACTCTCTTCCAAGGAGATATTCGTAGGAACACTTTATCACCCACTTCAAACTCTAGGTCTTTTCTTCGTTTATCAGCATAACTTTTTTGTTGACTCTGAGCTGTTCTTATGTGTTGTTGAATAGATCTGAACTTTTCTGCCATCTCATCAACAAGATCAGGTCCTAATAGCTTTGTTTCCCCAACTTCATCCCAACAAGTTGGAGTTCAGAATTTCTTTCCATAGAGAGCTTCATAAGGAGCCATATGAATACTAGAGTAAAAGCTATTATTATAAGAAAATTCCACAAAAGGTAGGTGTTGATCCCAACCACCTTTGAAATCCATAGAGCAATCTATTAACATATCTTCTAGAGTTTGAATTGTTCTCTCAGAATGACCATCTGTCTGAGGATGATAAGCAGTGCTGAAACTCAACTCTGTATCTAAAGTATGCTGAAGACTTTGCCAGAAATTTGAGGTAAACCTCGGATCCCGATTAGATATAAGGGAAAGTGGTACTCCATACAATATTACCACTTCCTTCACATATATCCTGGAAAGCTTATCAAGATAGAAATCCTCTCTAATAGCAATAAAGTGTGCCGAATTCATAAGAAGATCAACTATAACCCAGATATCATTATTGCATTTGGATGTTTTAGGAAGTCCAGTGACAAAGTCCATAGTGATGTTTTCCCATTTCCATTCTGGTATGGGTAATGGTTGTAACATCCCCTTATACTTTTGTCTCTCAGAATTAACTTGCTGACAAACCAAGCATCGAGAGACATATTCAGCAACATATCTTTTCATGCCATCCCACCAGAAGTACTATTTCAGGTCCCTATACATCTTCGTGCTTCTAGGATGAATAGAGAATGAATAACTATGAGCCTCATCCAGTAGCTCCTTCTTTAATTATGGGATGGGAGGAACACAAACTCGATTCCTAAACCTTATTATCCCATCACAATCAAGGTTGAATTCAGGAACATTTCTCACCTTCTTTTGTAATTCTATATCTTCTTTCTGTGCCTCTTTAATCTTCACATGTATAGATGGTTGAACATTCATTTGAGAAAGATAAGATTTCTCCCCTTCCATTATAATTCCAATATCCATCCTTTGTAAATCCATAAAATATTGAATCTTTTGTGATCCTCATCATGTATAAGCTAGCATGGTCTTGTCGACTTAATGCATCTGCCACTTTGTTTGCTTTCCCAGGGTGGTAATGAATTGAGCAGTCGTAATCCTTAATCAGATCCAACCATCTTCTTTGATGCATATTCAGCTCCTTTTGTGTGAAAATATACTTTAAAATTTTATGATCAATATAATTATCACACCTTTCACCATAAAGATAATGCCTCCAAATCTTTAATGCAAATATTACCGCAGCTAACTCCAAATCATGAGTTGGGTAATTTTTCTCATGGATTTTCAACTGTCGTGAGGCATAAGCTATCACCATATCATTTTGCATGAGAACACACCCTATCCCCTTCTTGGATGCATCACTATAGATCACAAACCTTTATCCACTACAAGGCAGTGTGAGCACAGGTGCACTGGATAACCTTCTTTTTAACTCCTTAAAATTCTCTTCACACTCCTCTGTCCAAATGAACTTAACTCCTTTTCGAGTCAACCTGGTGAGTGGATTAGATAATCGTGAAAAATATTTCACAAAACTTCAATAATATCCAACCAAACCAATAAAAATTTGGATCTCAGTTACTGTTGTTGGTCTCGACCATCTTTCGATAACCTCTATTTTTACTGGATCCACATATATCCCCTCTTTTGAGATTATATGACCCAAAAATGAAACTTTTTGAATCCAAAATTCACACTTGGTAAATTTGGAATAAAGCTTCTCCTTTCTCATGGTCTTCAATACAATTATCAAGTGATCTTCATGTTCTTCCTTGCTCTTTGAATAGACAAGAATATCATGTATAAAGACTACCACAAAATGATCAAGATAGTCTCTAAAGACTCTATTAATTAGATCCATGAAGATAACAGGGGAATTAGTAAGACCAAATGGCATCACTATAAATTCATAGTGTCCATAACTTGTACGGAAATCCATCTTTGGTATATCCTCCCTTTTGACCCTTAATTGATGATACCCTGAACGAAGATCAATATTGGAAAAGTATTGAGCTCCGCGTAGTTGTTCAAATAAGTCATCAATGCATGGAAGAGGATATTTGTTCTTGATAGTGAATTTGTTAAGTTCTCGATAATCAATGCAGAGTCTCATTGATCCATCTTTCTTATTAACAAACAGAACAGGTGCTCCCCAAGGTGATGCACTAGGGCGTATGAATCCCTTATCAAGATTATATTGGAGTTGCTTATTCAATTATTACAACTCGATTGGGGCCATTCTATAAGGTGTCTTTGAAATAGGAAAAGCACCTTGTACGAGTTCTATTAAAAACTCAACTTCACGATTTGGTGGAAGACCCGACAATTTCTCTGGAAAGACATCATCAAACTCCCATACAATGGGCATATTCTTAATCATGAGTTTCTCGCCAACCATTTGAGATAAATTACCTTCATTTAGTGGAATCAAGACCCATAAGATGGAAGAAATTTCCACTGGAAGGTTATATTCATCCTTGCATCGATAGAAGATCATAGATTGATCAGGAATATGAAATGTGACTCCCTTTCTTTGACAATCGATATGAGCTCCATATAAGGAAAGACAATCCATGCCAAGAATCACATCAAATTTCACTATAGGAAGGATCACAAGATTTGCAAGAAGCACTTTCCCACAAACTTCAATTAGGGAAGAATTGTAAACTTTTGATGTGACTGTTGTGCCATTAGGGGTTGTCACAGCTAACTCAACATCTAATTTTCGAGGTAATATGGTGATACACTTAGAAAATTCTTCAGAAATAAAAGAGTGGGTGGATCTAGAATCAAATAAAACATTTTCTACTTTAGAGTGGATGGTAAGTGTACCTTTTACCACTTTGTTATCCTACTCTACATCGCTGATAGAAATTGCATGTGACTTTCCTTTGTCTTTAGCCTTAAAAGTTTGTTGACATCGATCATCATCAACAACCCTAGGATTAGGGAATTGATTATAATAATTCCCCATTTACTTGCACTTGTAACATTGAAGTGTAGGAGGCACACTCTGTCTAGCATTTTCTTTGTTCACATCACTAGACATATTCTTCCCATCATTGTGGAATTCAAATGCCCGATGACCTTATTTTCCACATTTGAAACATTTACTTGTCCCTTTAAGACAACTCCCTCCATGTTTCTTTCCACACTTTGAGCATAAGGGGAAACTCATCTTCTTTTCAGTGTGCTCTTTAGATTTTCCTTTGAATTCCATTTTCCTCTTCTTATCAAACGCATATGACTGATGGGTTACTCCAATCTCCATCTCAACCTTGAGAGCACATCAAACAATTTCCTCGTAGCTATTGAAGTCCCTTATAGCTAACGCCCTTTGAAGACTTGGTTTTAAGCCGCTAAATAATCGATCTATCTTACTCTCAGGTTGGATAATAATCCTAGAAGCGTACCTTTCAAGTCTTGTAAAATTTGCTTCGTAGGTACCAACAGATTCATCATCCTTTTGCTTTAGTTCAAGAAAATCCTTCTCCATATTTGTTCGAAGAATACGAGGGAAGTACTTATTGAAAAATAAGTTCTTGAACTCGTCCCATTCCATGGACTCAATTTCATCTCTTGACCTCGTATTCTTGATACGATTCCACCATTGATCAACTTCACCTTCCAAATGATATACCGCTAAGATGACTTTATCATGTTCATAACATTGAAGAATTGAAAATATATTTTCAGTGGTACTCATCCATTGTTCAGCCACTAATGGATCAGTAGACCCGCTGAATGAGGGTGGACGCTACCTCATGAAGGATTTAATAGAATGTTGCTCCTTCCTTTTCTCGTTTGGAAGTCCTGCATGATTCATAGCTTGAGAAAGTTGTGTGAGCATGGCTAAAAGATTTTGCATTCCAGCTCCCATAACGTTTGGTTGCTCAGGGGGACAATCATTGCATTGCTCGTCGCATTCAGGATTAACACAGTTCCTTTGGGTTCCATCCATTGACTAAAACCAATAAGCATAGTGTGAGAAAAACTAATCATAATAGTAAAACCACATAATCAAGAATAAAATTTCATGCTTTAGGTCTTATCATAGGTGATTCATGGCCATTTCTAAAACACTAAGATTGTGTTCTATGCTTAGAAATATCCTTAGGGTTCTTACTAAGGCTTTCACATCCTAGTTTCCAAAGGTTGACTATACCTTTCCTCTGATACCAACTAGGACGACCCATACATTACATACATTGTTATTACTTCAAAATTGAAGCACACTTATTACAATATATAACAAAACCATGAAACGACCGTATAGGTATATTTTCTTTAGAAACTGGGAAACATAAACAACTGGTTCATAAATCATCTACATCATCTCCCTTTTATTTTATCATATCTAGAGTCCCTTTTGGCATATCTTACTTAATACCCTTCTTCCTGACCTAGGGAAAAGAAAAAATACAAAAGGGTGAGCTCAAATGCTCAGTAAGGGTAAAAAAAATAAATATCAATCATATCATATTCATAAGAACATAACATTTTGAAAATATTATCCTGCAAAAGAGATCATAATATCATGACATGGGATCAATAATAATAGTGAAATGTAATCCAAATAATCATAACTTAAAACATGAAACTTTGTGGCATACACACATAATCATAGAGAATCATTTCTTAGTAGTCAAGACTCATTGCCAAGACTATCCTAGCGGACAAAGTCCATTTCTGAACCGAGTTCACTCCTCGTTTTAGTCCTATATCACTGAACCAAATTAACCTGCCGTTCCAGCCATGTATATCTCATGAGATATAAATCTTTACCCAATGCATTAAAGGGAGATATAAGTCCCACCCATCTCATAATGAAACCATTCTTATGTGTGCCACAAGATCATAAATCATACATCATAGCATAACCCATGTAATAAAAATGGGATTCTTAAACATCATTCCATTATAGTATAATCCATATAATATAGAACGACTTCATAAAAATAATTCCATCATAACATAATAAAATCAATGTAAAAATAGGGATAGAAATATAACCCTATATTATCTTAGATGGAAAATAATTTTGATAAAACACTTGAACTTTATTATTGAGGAAAATATCCTTTCTACTTCAAAAACATTTTTCATTTCTTAAAATGACATACAATTTTAAACTAAAAGAAGTTAATTAAAAATAAAATTGAAATCTTGTGAAGTAAGCTTCATGGAAATAATGTTCTAAAAATCCATTCATTCCGTATAAGTTAAAGAAAAACATTCCTCTCGTACTTTGGCCGGAAAAGTCAAAAAGTACCTCGTACTAAAAACGACAAAAGATTCCTTTCATATCTTTTACTAAAAACTCACCGAAGGGTAAAATTGGATTTAAAAAATTGTAGGAGGATAGAAATATTATTACATATTGAGGAAAAATGGATGTGGATGATAAATATTCCCTAGTAAATTCTGAAGTATAAACAATCTCGGATAAAAATGAGATTGCGAGATTTTCCCTTACCTTAGGTCCGATTTGCTTCGTAAGTGTCCGGACCTCCTATATAATGATTTAAATAATGTCATTGACTTATTATAGAATCATAAGAATTTTTATATTATAATATATGGTCATATTCTTATCTTCTTATTAGTAATATTTCATTGCTACTTGTTATTCGGGTGTTTATTGCCTTTTGTTCTTATGCGCGTTTTGTCGAATAAATTATTATTCTTATTTTTAGGTTATAGATACCACATTTCCATAATTGTATTAATGTAATATATATAATATTTATTCATTCAATTCATTTATATAATCATTATTCAATGAATATCATGTAGAACGAGTCGCATCACATCGTGGAGACGGTTGGCCGTACGTACGCACGAGTGATGATATCGTTCCCATGATTGTTGAATTGTATTGAAGTGCATGTATACTTTTTCAGAATCAATATCAATTTAAAATAATCATATATAGTTATTATTTACACCATTATACGCATCCAAGTAAGGTGGTGATAGAAAACAGATTACACCACGGCGTGGAGACGGTATTCCGTACGTACGCACGCGCGGTGATTTCATTTTCCGTAGGATGGATAGAAGGTGAAATAGGTTTGTTTAATATTTATAATAACATATAATTATATTAGTGATACTGATTTTATTACTTAATAATGAAACAACTAAATAATATGAAGTATAATAAGAAATAAATTTGAAAGAATCGGTAACAGATATTACCTCTTCTTCGACACGCCTCTTTGAAACCTCCTATTAGGGCACTAAAATTGGTCTTTGAAGAAGAAAAAGACCTATATAATTTTAATAGGTAAGTGGAGAAGAGAAATTGGCAGGGGTTGTCCGAAATTTAAGGCTCAAAGTGGTGTGAAGAGGAGAGGGAGGAGGTTCCCTTTTATAAGGGAGGAGAGGGGCACTTTAGAAAAAACTTAAAATATTATTTTATAATAAAGTCATATTTGGTTTATAATAGATCCAAATTGATTTATTTAGAAGATAAGGTGGGTATTGGTCTAAATCCTCTCAACCAATAGATTTTAGACAAGTTTAGGTTACTATTTTAACCTTATCATTTAGATTTAACTCTAAGTTAAATAATTTAACTTTTACCGTGTCTTCTTGTTTTCTTAAACTATATGGTTAATAAACTTACTATAACAAGACAAAAGAACCCCAAGTGGTTCATTATTAATATATAAAACCGTATCTAAGTCATTTGACCAAACCTTAGATTTTTAGGAATAAAATAACAATTAATAATATAATATTTGTTTTAAAAACTATTTTATGTCAATTTTGACACTATTTGGTAATTGATTTTTTTGAAAATCATAACATCATGATTAGTTAGAAAAAAGTTAATTGAATCAATAATAACATGTCATATTAACCTAAAAAATTAGTTTAATTTATAAAAAGTCTCAAATTATATTTATTTTGGTATTTATAACATCAATTATGTTAATATTTCATTAATAAGGTAATTACTGCATCATCATTGTGTCATAAATAAATTGACTTATTTAATGTCTAAAAATTACAAATAAAATACCATTATGTAGGAAATGTTTTTATCTTTCTAATGAATATTTATAGTCGAATTTATATTATTTATAACCCTATATTAAAATTTCTTTAGTTATTAAACTTTGATTTTAACTATTTTAACTCTTCTTTAAATAAAATAATATTAAATGTCCTAATCTAATCCAAGTGGAACTAAATGGTCATATTTTATTCCTAAGGTTTTTTTGGGTCGAATTAAACTTATCCAATAGAATTAGGACATGTGTTAGGGTAATAATAATACCATTTTTACCCTTAATTACCCTATTTACTTTTAACCATGGTAAATAAAAGTAAAAAGTTACTATTTACCAAAAATTATTTTTATCTTATTGAACCACATTTTACTCCTTGATATTAACCGTGTGTCTCAGATGTTCTAAATTCCACTCACAGAAGCGGTGAAATTAAGTTTTATATAAATTTGCAAAAAGCTCCTAGGAGGTAGGTAAAAGATGGTGAAAAGTTCAATAAAATTTTTATATATCTAAAATTATTATAAAATGACTCCAATGAATTAAATTGAACTTATATAGGTATTATGTATCAATTTTTACCTAAAATAAATTTAAATAAAATAAATAATTATAAAAAGTCGGTTTTTAAATAGTAACCCAATGTTTTCACTATTCATCCAAAATTGAAAGTTTTCAGAAAAATACCAAAAATTCACCCTAGGATAATTTCGATATTCCGAATCCAAAAATGAAGTCCATTTTGAAATATAAAATTTATAAAATTTCAAAAATTGGGTATTACTATTCATAACGGCTAGTTTATATAATATTTTAATAACATATCGTTGTTTAGTGAAACTTGGTATTGCTTACAACGCAAGCTATCGAGGAAGGTTGATCTTACATGTAACGCAAGACAAGACAATGTTGTGTGTAGTGAAATATTCCTTTATATAACATTATACATAAAAACAAAATATTTCTCATAAAATCTCGGGTGTTACAAAAAACACATCAATGGTTTTGGTTGGACACATTTGAAATTATTCATATTAATTCCATAACACTTGTATATTTTCATCTCGAACATTAGAATCATCATTATAAATAGTAAATTATTTTTCCCACATGTCATGATAGGTTTTTTAAAACATTACCATGGTGTATAAATGGATAGATGAGGCTCCCCATAACATATTGATTGCCTTTAAATCCACATCCAATTTCTTGTGGTCTCTTTATGATAAGGTACCACTTTCCATGTACAATTTAATCATATAAATAACTACTTTGTGAAATTACATTCTCAATTACCTAAAGTAGTTTTGAATCCCATTCTTCCAAAATTGTAAATTTTTTCCATAAAAAATTTGTATTCTTTTATGGTTCACCACTATTACTACTACCATGATTCTATGAGAGAAAAAATTTCACCCTATAAACCTATCATTTGATACCACTTTTGGGGATCTTATTAAGGAAATAACCCTAGGGGGGAGAGGGTTAATTAGGGTGGAATATATTTTAACACATGAATCCCCTGATCATGATCTTTTTCTCTAGATGTGAGGAACACTAATTTTCTAACACTTAATTTTTCTTGGGAAGTGATGAAAGTAATAAATGGTACACAATGAATTTTACATAGCTTAACCTAATCAATATAGTCTAAGGAGTATGAAATAAATGGTGTGTTAATGGTAAAAAACAATATAGAACATTTTTTTGTTTCGATTTTACAATGGAGTAGTCTGACTCATCCTACAAACACACTATTAAAATTGGATAAGAAATCTTAATGCCTCTAGACAAAGAGATGGACTCACTATTCTATTTGTGACCTCCTTGATCTTCATTAAAATATTATAATTTTAATAATAAAAATAATTTAGTGAGTCTCTTATGCACCCATTAATGATATTCAAGTGAGATAAATCTCTAAGAATTTATTTCTTCTTCTTTTCTATCAATATTATTGTAAAAACCTTCAAATATCCTCTAAATTTATCTATTTCTATTAGAGAATATCCTCTCTTTTATTTTAAATAAAATTGTTTTAATTGAATCTATTTTCACTAGGATTTTTAAAAATGTCCATTGTAATAAATTAGATCATAATATACCATTAAATCTAAGTTGTACACCTAGAGACCCAAGCAATAAACCCCTCTTTCAGTTTGTGAATAAAACAACATGTTGAATGAAACTGTATAGTTGTGGTATTATCTCATGTTCTATTGTGTACTATTCTCATTTTTAGATATACAATATTGTGGTTACCTCTACTCTAATGTATCCACTTTTCATCTTACATCACTATGATGTGGTGTAACATATTTCAAAATGGTTTCCTATAGTTTAATAGATACACAAAAATTGTTTCCCCTTTAATTATCCCATGATCTACACATGTACTTTTAAATTTATATTAACTTATCGAACACCTTGTGATGTAAACTCTTATACACTGAAATTTATTCTAGAGCCACCTATAGGGATTTAAGATTCCAGATATCCTTGATTCTGTAGCATTTATACCCTCCACGATACAAGGTATAGTTTCAATGTGGCAATATAATTTTCTAAAAGGATTGCAACATAGAAATCTATCTATGATGTAGACACCATGACTTTTATAGTGGAATTAAAACTTTTAAAAACTTATCTAAAAATTCCCCTACACCATGGTTCATTTGACTTCATCATTTCCAAACAACTAAAAATACACATTGGAAATTCCTCTTGAATTATAGTCTCATATAATAAAACACATTCCTCAATAGTTCATTCAAGTCAGACTGGTGTTGGTGCTCACCTACTACATGCTATTCCACCCCTCAAATGAGTGTATAATCATCTAATCTCACATCATCACCTATTCCATGGCCTACCTTCACATGCACATGTGCCTGTACACATGGGTGAACACATGAAAATTCCCCTTGAAATCCCACTCCACTATGTAGTGCATGGGCTTGGCCACTATATTTTTTGAAGGCCAATAAGGTTCTAGACTTGAGTAGACTTATCCATATTTTTTAATCCCTCCAAAAACAATTTTGGAAGAATCATTGATTATTTTAAAAAGACAACATTTGAGGTTCCCTTTATAGTCTTCCATGGTCAACTCAATGGCGTAGCTGATTGCACTATGGTGAAGACTTCCAAAAGACAACACATCCAATGGTGTGAAGTAGGGTGTGTGGTGTGTGTTCTATCTTCCAGACATATCTCTTCTTCAACATATTACAAGAACTTAATAGAAAGAATGAATAAAAATGAATCCATAATAATGGTCCAAGTATCACTTCATAACCCTTATTCAACTTTTCAATAAACAAAACCCAAAAAACCTACAAATGGATTTTGGTCAATAGTAAATTATTTCAACATTTTATTTATCAACATTAATTCAACCCATCTAAATGACATACCTAAAAACTATCCCTTACCCTACCATAAAATCGAGTTTATCATAATTTTATATGAGATATTTTTCAGTACAATGGGGGATAATATAACCTAGGTGTTCTAAACAATCATCAAAGTAAGTGACATAATTAATTAAATCCACTATGAAAACATCCATGCAATGTTCTAGGTAAATAGAGAAATTACTAACCATACAAATTTTAATTTTTTTGGGATTTTTACACATAAAAAATTGAATCATTCTATGTGAAAATTTTATGAATTTACTAGAATTTTTTTTCTTTTATTGATCCTTAGGGGTTATATGGATTTTGAAATAATTTGAATATCCATCATGGAAACAATAATGAGACTTACTATCATGAACCGGATCTAGTCACCATCAAAACTGGCACTTGACCGAGTCCGCGACAAGGCCCGAAGGGTGTTACCTATCTTCACGGGTTGAAAAAAGTGCCTGGGTATGATAAAAAAAGGTTTGGGTATGATTTACCCGATTTTAGAAACATAAAACAACCAATAAGGATAATAAAATGAATCTGTATTTTTCAAACAAACCATTCTTTAAAAAATTAATAATTGAATTACATAACTTAAATAAGAACCCAAAGACTACCACAAGGAAAGAAATACCAAAATAACAACCCAATAACCACCTCAAGGCAAGGGGGCATCACCCTCAAGCCATCTATGTGACACCGCACCAAGAAGGACCGCTAGTAACCTGAACCACTGACACTAAAAGCTTTACTCGATCCTATGACAAAAATTACCAAGTCTACTAAAACCCAAAGGTTTAAGTAGGGAGTGAGCCAACGAATTGTAGTATTCCACCCAAAAGGATTCTATGTGATAATAATTTTAAGATGAAATTATTTAAAGTTTTTATATACAAGGATGCTAGTAAAATTTTTAAAGAGACACAACTTCAAAATGAAAATAGTTTTCAATAGGGTTACTTTAAAGAAATAACACTTTTAGAAAAAATTAACATGATACAAAATTTTCAAGACAAAAACACAATATTCCAATGGTAAGTATAAAATATACAATGATAACTAGTTAAGGGAAATAATCACAGACACTAGCTAGTTGTGGCCCCCAAGTACCTCATATCTTAGTGAAAAGTAACCATAACAAATATCCATTCTCATGCACAAGCCACTGGTAGGGAACATAACCATAACCTAGTGGTCCCCAATATCATCACAATAGTTTAGTTAGTGTTTTAATCATCAAACTTTCTACATTAAATAGGGACAAAACCACTCCAGATCACTAGCATACTAGTACACATCCACCCACCTAGATACCTGGGTTTTCCCTCTTGTGCTCAAACAAGTTTTACATATTATAAAGTACCATTTTCACATAAAAATTACATTTTCAAATCACACACACACCAAAAATCCCATGATCCTGTCACATAATATTAATTTCACATTCAAATTCATTTTAATATCATACCCACAAAAAATAGCCCACAAACATGTTTCACACCTTTCTTATAATTTAATAAATCGTTTCACAATTCATAAAATGTTCTCAACACGTTTGATATCACAAATCATAACTTTACCTTTCCAAAACCCATTTTTAGAACTTACACCCACAAAATAGTAAACCAACATGTTTTTCACCCTTTTCGTAACTTAATAAATCATTTTGACTATTCATAAAACAATTTCAAGAAGTGTAACGAGGCTTTGCATATAAAACCCATTAAAAAACACTATTTTAAGGAAAAAACCCAAAAAAAACCATACCCAACTAGATTTGGAATCCCAAACAACATTTAATAAAATCATTTCATGAACCATAAAAAACCCCCAATTTATATAACATGGGATACACATGAAAACACCCATTTTACACAAAAATGCCACTTTAAAATCAACCACTTAATCAATGCTACCAAAAAATATTTTCACACCAAAAAAAATGGAATAGAAATGTGATAAAAACATTAATAAAGAAATGATAACTCACAATATAATTATTACAAATGTAATTACCTACCTTTTGTATCAAAACCCCAAGTCGTTGTGTGAAACTTCAACCGCACCACCACCGAACCACAAGGGAATGAAAAAAACCCTAATCCACAATATTTCAAAAAAAGGACACAAAATCAAACCCTAGGTACGTACCCTAGCTACTAGAAATTTTATAAATTCAATAAGGTGGGAGGAAACCCCAAGTATAAGGAATAAAACAAAGATATAATCACTTACTTGCATGATTTTTAAGTTTGCCTTCCAAAAAACCCATAAAAAATGGTTTCCTAAGGAGCTTGGGGGAGATTGGGAGCCTTAAATGGATGTGAGGCACATAATGGGGAAGAAATGGGTGAATTAGGGTTTATTACATAAGGAAAAAATGATAATTACAAAAATATTTTTATGACCTATACACCTATGCACGGTTTGGCTGCACAATTTAGTAAACCGTGTGGCCAAACTGTGTGGCCTATTCTATACACTAAAAAACTCTCCATTTTTCATCAATTTCAAGGGGGGACTAGGGGGATTCAAGGGGAAGGTATAGACCAAGGATATGGGGAAATAATTACCAAAATAAAACACCCTTTTCAACCCAAAACTTATATAACTCAAGGGTATAAACCACCACATCAAACATACCCCACAAAAGGTGCCACTAGGAGTGTAAAAAATTCAATTCCAAGCCACCTCATCCTTATACCTTCCCTTTAAAAAAATAAAAGGAAAAATAACATCCAAGACTTCCAATACTAATGAATTAGATCAATAACTCCCAAGAAACCAAATTTAAATCCAAAACACCCAAAAACCAAGAGAAAACTAAGAACCAAAAGAATTCAAAACAAAGAATGGAATTGAAAATCTGAGTTTGAAAATTCTCCCCACCATAATTTTTTTGAATATACGATGTAGCCTCCTTGATGTCAACACCCCTATTTAGTGCACACCCCCTCTGACCCACGATCTCTAGTGAGCAGCCTCACCACCGTTTTCCCCCCCACTAGCGTCGCCCCCTTGCTGGCATCCTCTCCCTCCGGTGACAACCTTCCCCCTTCAATAAGGGTTTGTGGTTTGAGTGTTCTTTGAGGGGGGGGGGTAGTTTTGCTTAAATACTTGTTTTTAGGGTTCAATTTCTTGAATTAATCCCTTAATTTGGGTTCTTTTTGGTAGTGTGGGGTTGGATTCAGCTTTTAGAGCATGCAATTGAGGTGTGAATGAGATCTTGCACCAGTTTCAGGTTTTCATCATCTTTCTGCCATGGTTCTGAGGTAGAAATTCCATTTCACTTACCTCATAAATTTAATAAACTCTAATTTCACGATTTTTTTCACCATATTTATGTGATAAATATTGTATTTAAATCTTTGGATTAAATTTTTTGTTGTGAAAATGGTACTTTGAACCATTTTTTTGACTTAATTGAGATTGTTTAGCTAATTTGCACACGCCTATTATTCCTTTAAATGCCTGGTTGGATTTTATAAGTGGATATTGGTATATAAAATGAGTTATTGCTTTACTAATGATTATGTACCAAGTGAAATGAGTATTTTTGGATTTTTTGATAGTGTTTTAAATGGTTTTAAATTAAAATAAATTTTCACACCCAGATTTTCAATTCCATGCTTTATTTCGAATATTCTTTTGGTTCTTAGTTTTCTCTTGGTTTCTAGGTGTTTCAGGTTTAAATTTGGTGTCTCAGGTGTTATTAATCTAAGTAATTAGTCTTAGAATTCTTGGATGGTATTTCTCCTTGTCTTTTTTTAAAGGTAAGTTATAAGGATGGGGTGGCTTGGAATTGAATTTGTGACACTCCTAGTGGAGCCTTTTGTGGGGTATGTTTGTTAGGGTGGTTTATACCCTTGAGTTAGATGAGTTTTGGGTTGAAAAGGGTGTTTTATTTTGGGAATCATTTCACCCTATCTGTTTCTTATCTCTCCCCCTTTAATACCCCTACCCCCTTGAAATAGAAGAAAAATGGAGAGTTTTTGGGTGGACAGAATAGGCCACACGGTTTGTTCGCATGATTTACTAAACCGTGCATCCAAATCGTGCATAGGTGTCCAGGTCATAAAAATATTTTTGTAATTCCCATTTTCCCCTTTTGGAATAAACCATAATGTGCCCATTTCTTCCCCATTTCGTGCCTCACAACCATGTAAGGATCCCAATCTCCCCCAATCTCCTTAGGAAACCATTTTTGATGGGTTTTTTGGAAGGGAAACTTCAAAATCATGCAAGTAAGTGATTTAATATTTATTTTATTTCTTCACCTTGGGGTTTCCTCCCTCCCTTTTGAAGTTCTAAAATTTTCAATTTCTAGGATCATACCTAGGTTTTAATTTTGTGTATTTTTGGTGAAATATTGTGGATTAGGGTTCATTTTCATTCACTTGTGGTGCGACATTGGTTCAGTTGAATTTTCTTACAATGATTTTGGATTTTGATGAAAAAGTTAGTTTATTCTATGTGTAATAATTCTACCATGGGTTATATTTGATTGATTTATATTTTTAGCATGTTCCTCTTCCATTGTGTTTGGTTCAAAAACCAATTTTTGTAGCATTGATTAAGTGGTTGATTTTAAAGTGGATTTTTTTTGTATAAAAATGAGTTTTTTTCATCTGTATCCCATGTTGTATCAATTGGGGTTGTTTTATGGTTTATGAAATGATTTCATTAAATGTTTTCAGGGCTGCAAAATCTATTTGGGTATGGTGTTTTTGGGTATTTTTCCTTAAAAGAGTGTTTTTGAATGGGTTTATGTGAAAAGACTCATTATACTTCTTGAAATTATTTTATGAAGAGTCTAAATGATTTATTGAGTTACCCAAATGGTTCAAAACATGTTAGTGTACTGTTTGGTGGGTATATATTCTAAAAATGGGTTTTTGAAAGGTAAAGTGGTGATTTGTGATATCAAACATTTTGAGAACATTTCATGAATTGTGAAACAATTTATTAAATTGTAAGAAAGGTGCGAAACATGTTTGTGGGATGTTTTTTGTGGGAATGACGTTAAAATGAATTTGAATGTGAAAGGAGTATTATGTGATAGGATTGAAATCTGTTTGGTGTGTGTGTGATTTAGAAATGGAATTTTCATGTGAAAATGGTACTTTATAAGATGTGTAACTTGTTTGAGAACAAGAGGGAAAACCAAGATATTTAGGTGGGTGGATGTGTACTAGTATGCTAGTGATTCAGAGTAGTTTCGTCCCTATTTCACATAGCAAGGTTTACCATGAAAACACTAAATAAAATATTATGATGATTATGGGGACCACTAGGTTATGGGTATGTTCCCTACTAGTGGCACTTTCACGAGAACAAATATTTTTTATGGTTACTTTTCACCAAGATACGAGGTACCTAGGGCCCACAACTAGCTAGTGCCTAGGGTTATTTCCCTTGACTAGTGTTCATTGGAAATTTTATACTTACTATTAGAATACAGTGTGTTTGGATTGAAAATTCAGTCGCATGTTTATTTTATTTAAAAGTGTTCTTTCTTTAAAGTAACCCTCTTGAAAACTGTTTTCATTTTGAAGTTGCATCTCTTTGAAATTGTTATTAGCATCCTCGTTTATAAAAACTTGTAAGATTTTTGTTTTAAAATGATTATCACGTGGAATTATACTGGGATTAGGATCACACCCTACTTACACCTTTTGCTGTAAGCAGACTTGGTAATTTTTTTCATAGGTTTGGGTAAAGCTTTTAGTGTCGGTAGTTCGGGTTACTAGCGGTCCTTCTTGTTGCGGTGTCGTCGAGAAAACTTGAGGGTGATGCCCCCTTGACTTGAGGTGGTTCTTGGGATGTTATTTTGGAATTTATTTCCTTTTGTTAGTCTTTGGGTTCTTGTTTAAGATATGTAATTCAATTATGATTTTTTGTAAAGAATGGTTTGTTTGAAAATTTCAGATTCGTTTCATTAGCCTTGTTGGTTGTTTTATGTTTGTAAAATCAGGTAAATCATTTACAAAACTTTTTTATCATACCCAGGAAATTGTACCAACCTATGGGGATAGGGAATTCCCTTTAGGCCTTATCTTAGACTAGGTTGGATGTCGGGTTTTATGGAGACTAGACCCGGTTCATGAAAAAATGGTATTATAGGAGGTTGGCTCTAAGAGGACCTTGCTTTTATAGTGCCCATTTCTATTTAGGGTAATCATGGTAGAAGGTGTAAGATTGTTGGGCTTTGGGTGTAGTAACGAGAAGGAACTCATGAACCCTTTCTCATTCCAAACCTTGGGTTACCATGGGATGTCTGGATGATCGGTGTCTTTGGTTCTTGTGGATTGATTTGTGTCGGGAAATGAAAAGGGAGTTGGGTATTGGCCTCTATGTGCTCGTAGGGTCTGGAAATCCATGTGAAGTTGGGGAAATTACCATAAAATGATCTCCATGACATTAGCGTGACTGGCATATGGCTACCAACCATATGACCCAGTCACCCATCGATGCTAGTTTCCCCCTTGTGAACTGTTTTGGATTTTCATTAATTCTAGAAAATGGTTTTAAAAGGGTATTGTTTTGAATTGTGAAAAGTTTAATTTAAAATGGTAATGGATTTGTTTTAATAAAGATCCTTGCTTCCTTTTAATTAGTGTCTACCCCCATAAAGATTCAATGGATCCCCAAGGTGCATATTCGGGTGGTGTATCTTTGGAAAACAATCTAGTTGATCAACCTATAGACTACGTTTTGGAATTCAAAAAGTTAAACCCTCCTCTCTTTTATAGTCAAGTGGATCCTCTGAAGTGGAGGAGTGGATGCAAAATATTGAGAGAGACTTTAGTTTCCTTATGCTTACTGATTCATTAAAGATAAAATTTTACACCTTCATGCTCGACGGCCCAACTTGGAAATGGTGGAAGACTGTGTCTTGAAGAAAGACTCAAGAAGATCTTACCTGGGAGTTCTTAAAGTCACCATTCATCCAATAGTATTTCTCTAAGATGAAAAAGCTGAGAAAGAGGATGGAGTTGTGTGGTCTTCAATATTGTTACAAATCAGTATTAGAATTATATTGAAATTTCTTGGACCTAGTTCCATATTAACCATGGTATGTTGAAAAGGATCCCGAGAAGGATCAACATTTTGAGTTTGTGCTCCAACCAGAACTATAATCGAAGGTGGAAGAACTCAACCTAACCACCTTCTTCTACACAGTGAGACAAGACTTTCATGATGAAGTTGAGTTAGTAAGAGGATTTGGGATGGTGAATCCTACTATGGTCTTTTGAAGTAGTGTAGAGGATGCCGATAAGAAGAATGGAAAGCGTCTTGATGCTAGTGGTTCTAGTAGGGGAATTAATATGCCTTCAGAACTCCAGTAAGCCTCTTTAGAGAACAATGATGTGATATTTCATCAGTGTGGTAAGTAGGGTCACAATAAGATGTCGGGACCGAGTGCTCTAAGAACCCGCCAAACCTGTGGATGCTTAGGTCACCTACAACGGTTCTATCAAGGTGTTTCCAAGAAAAGCCATGAAGATAGACCCAACTCTTCGAAGGTCACACCAGCCTGTTCGTAGAAGTAGGGTGATGCATGAGATCAGTTTGGGGTCTTATTCTTTTTACATTCTTTGGATGTAATAGTTATGTCTGGTATCATTTTGTGGTGTTTATTTTCCTTCATTTGTAAGAATTGTTTTTTTCAAAGTCTTTGAAACTTTTATTTCAGTGGAAGTGTGTTTTGTGAAATTTTAATCTTTAATTTCTATTTTGGGGTTTTAAAAGCCTGACTGTGAGGTAGGAGATGCTTCAAACATTGAACCTCCAGCCATAGGTCATGGAGTGAAGCTATTATGTAGTCAGGATAACCCCTACATTGTGAGATGGATTTGTTTGGAATCATATTATCGGCATGGGAGAGGGATACAGTTATGCCTCCAGGTATAGGCCTTTATTAAAGGGTCCCAGTGTGGCCTATTTATGTGAATCGAGTGCGGCTTGGGTTGTGTTCTTCAGAGGATGTGGTGTTTTTGGTGTTATCAGCTATAGTTTTGATGCTTTTATAGTTGGGACCTTCCCTCCCCTCCCCTATGGTGGGGGTTTTTTGGTCCATGTAGAAAGTCTTCGAGTTTGGTTAATCTTGTCAGTTCTTATGGTGGGGAGACCCATTGCAGGTCTCCTTGAATTTAGTTTTGGCCTATCTCTTATGGTGGGAATTCTGTTTAGACCTCCCCATGCCAATATCTCAATTTCATCCTTTGTATGAGTTCTATTTTAAAATGTTTAAGGTATTCATGTTTTACGGATGGTTTGGGCATCGTGAAAGTCCAATATATTTTGGACCGATCAACTAGGGGTGTTTAAGATTTTGGGGGTAAGTAGCACATAGCAGGGAGTTCGTCTCAGTTTCTTGAGTTCTTCTTATTATCCTTTCACTCACTGGTGGTGTTTTCATGATCTCTTCATTTTCATTCTTTAGGAATCTCCTTGAACTGTAAAGGGATATCGATCTTTATTTTGGGGGTTCGACCTTGTTATGGATTTCCAGGGGAGAAAAAAATTATGGTGGGGAGACTTGTCACACCTGGGTTTGATTTTCGCCTCGGTTCCATCTCGGGTCGGGGTTTGGGAGAATTAATTGTTTCAATTTTTAATTTTTTATTTAATGATAAGTGTTTTGGGATTTACGACACTGGGAGAACGGGCATTGCATAGTTTGGAGACCATGCAGTCAACCCATGTACCTGTTTGTGGGCCACACAGTTGCAGTATTCAAATAAATAGAATAAAATTTTATGATCCGTGTGGGGTAACCACATAGTTTCCCAACACTTAAAATAAAACGAAGCAAATTTTTTAACTATAATGATGATATTATTATCATTTAGAATAATAATAATAATATTTTTAAACTTTTTATTGTTTTTTTCAATTATTAAAATTATTATTATCATCATCATTATTAAAATTTTTAATATTAATATCATTAATAAATTATTTAAAGATGATTATTTTCACCATTTTTTTGATATTATTATTATGATTTAAAATTCTTATAATAATTATTATTATAACTATTATTATTATGTGTTAAAACATTTACTAGTATTATTAGTGAGGTTCTAATTTTTTTTAATTTTTCTTAGGGTTTTCCGTGATGCGCATCCCTCCCACACCCCTTACTCATACATGAAAAAAATATCCCCCCTTACCATAGCACATGACCCCCTTGCAGGTCCTCCCTCCTCTGGCGAAACCCTTCTAGCCAGTGACATCTCTAGCAACCTTCTTCTTTTCAGGTGCCTCCCTTGTCTGTGATGCACCCCCTGGTTGTGACCCACACCTTGTGTGCAACACCCTAGTGCACAGACCTCATCTCCTCCCTCCCCTGCTCATCTGTAACTGACCATAACCTGTGACCCCTAAAACCTCTTGTTCCAGCATGCACTACATAACCACACTCCCCCTAGCTGGTGCACCCCCTCCGACCAGTCCCTCCTCCAGCCGCATCCTTGCCGGTGCATCTTCCTCCGACCGCACGTCCCAACAGAATCCCCTTTTGGTATTATTCTTTCCCCATTATTTGGTTTATAATTCAATTGTTAGGGTTTTTTTGGAAAATACTATGTTTTAGGTTTGATTTTTAGGGTCGATTCCTAAAATTTGAGGTTCAATCTTATTTCATTAGGTCAGTTTTATCTCCCCATGAGTATGTTTGAGGTGCGATCGGTGTTTCACACCAATTTTCAGGTGTTCTTCATTAGTTAAGGTAATATCCCCTTTCATTACCCCTTAAATTTAGAAATAATTTTATTGCTTACATATTTCACATTCATTGAATATTAATCAATTATTTTTGGGTTTTAGAATTATTGTTTTGGGAGAAATTAGGTGGTTTTGTAGATAATCAGTGTTTGGATAATTGTTTTACCCATTTAATTGATTTTGCATGTTTTTAGATTAACTAGTTTGGTACGAAATTATTTTTTAAAAAGAATTTTATTTGTGTTTGATATTTAGTAGCATGTTTATGTGAAATATGGTATGTTTTTTATGAAAACCAATCTTGTTCTATTTAATAGTTTTTCATTAATTATGCAACTGGTTTATTCAACTATATAAGTAGTGTATATTCTGTTTTGGTATGTTATGGGTGTGCGTTTGATCATAAAATAGGTTTTTGAATGGGTTTTGTGTGCGTAAAGCAGTGGGTTACTCTTTAAAATTACTTGATAATTTTTTTAAATGGTTTATTAAATAATATGAATAGTGAAAATCATGTTTTGTAAATGTTTTGAGGTGAACATGATTATAAAAGTGGATTTTAACACGTGATACATTTTTTTCAAGTTTCACACACTAAGTGTTTTTCTCTAAATGGCCCGATTGTCTCTTTAAAATGATTAGTGATTTATTATAGCATGGTTTGGTTTTTATAAACATGTCTGTGAAGTTCAAAGTGGTGATTTAAGTCTTTAAATGGGTTTTTCACATTATGTAATTAGTGGTATATGCCCCTTTTTGGAATTCAGAAAAATGTTTTAGACTAGAATGATAATTTGGATTGACTAAAGTGATTTGTGTGCATGATTTTTTATAAAAGTATGGTTTTGTAAAAATGTTTTAAGGTCCATTTGGAACTTTGAATTAGTCATTTGAAAAACCCCTCTTGATTTATATATCCTTCTTGGTTGGTTGATCATGAGTTGGGAGGGTCCTTGGTATGGGACTTCCCTCGTATGATAATTATTTTAGGGTAGGGAACTAACCTTGAGGTGGATGGGGTGGTGTTGGTTGGGTGATGTGTATATAGCATGTATGTGAATTTTTGTTTGAATTGTAAGGAACACACCCTTTTGAAAAATACATGGGAACCAAGCATAGCAAAGAGGATTTATAAGAACGTTTTCTACACTAGTTTAGATTATACACTAGATAGTGGCCTATAAAAGGGGGATGTTTTGTTATTATTGCTATGAGATTGCACCCCTCGACCAGGTCAGGTAGGGCGACAATCAGGCATTAGGGCATTATGATGTCATTGAGTAGGGCATGCCTTCAGTATGAGTCACATGTATAGTATGTTATGGTCTTCCTCTGATTACCTAGGTATTCCTGTGACGATCCGACACTAGTATCATTAGACATTTACCTTGTTGTGAGATTGTTTCCCTTGATCTTATAGTTTTGGAGTTTCCTTGGTAAATTTTTATTGTGTGTTTTTATTAAAAAGGTTTTAAGACCTATTTCAATTTGTAATTAAAAATGAATGTTTCTTACTTGGTTCCCCTTTTAACGTTTTCAACATAAACTTAGCTTATATTCACAATGAACCTTGCTTTAAAATGGGAGGGAAATGGGTTGTGATTTGTTTATTTTGAAATGTAAATTATGGAAAACCCTATGTTTATAGATCGTATTTCAAACCTAAAATCAATGTTTTCTTTATTTAAAGGATATGAATTGGGAATAGAATAATCTAGGACTACCTACTGAG
Source organism: Viscum album (assembly GCA_963277665.1). Lineage (NCBI taxonomy): Eukaryota > Viridiplantae > Streptophyta > Magnoliopsida > Santalales > Viscaceae > Viscum > Viscum album. The sequence goes on from OY728137.1 coordinate 1,475,830,948, forward strand.
TTGTAATACTCATGCCTATAGTGATTTTATTGTTTTTAATTTCTTCTTTAGTTTTAGCTTAGTTCAGTCGCTTCGAGCAATGGTTAGTGTTTGGTTGGAGAGTGACCCTCAGGGTCACATGGAGGTGCTATTTGGGGTCAGGTTCAGTTTGTTTTTCTGGTTTTGGTTTGTTGTTTCTTTAACCGTAAATGTAAATTGTGTAAAGTTTTAAAAATAATTTTGAGTTTGGTTGGCATTTTTGTTGATTAATTTTCCTTGTTTATTTTATATTAGGTGAAAACATTTCCTTTTTTCACTCTAATGATTCCCTTGGTGCTTGTTGCTATCCTGGGAGGATTGGGAATGCCTCTCAGGCCCTACCACGGATCGGCTTGGGTGACCGGTTTAGGGTTGACCCAAGTTGGTTTGTGAAACTTACAATCCAATATTTCTAATATTTGGTTGATAAAAGGTAGATAAATTGGACCATTTTCATGTATTTATTTAGCTGAGGGTAGTCAATATAGACCCAAAAACTGTTTTGTGCATGTTTTAGAACAAATTCATTCCTATCATTTGACACTACTATTATTCTTGTTTTTATGGGTACAATTTTCAATGGATAACCCAATTATTATCATATAATGGACAGATGGTCCTAGTTATAAGTAATTATATCACATATATTTTTACCACTTCAAATAGTGTGTAAATTATCCGACATTTATATTTTCATATGGGTTTATCCTTTTCCTATAAAACTACAAAGTACATGAAAATAAATAGTCTAATATCATAATATCAGAAAATATCCCTCATAATTCCTTTTTTACACTCCATTAAAATATCTATAAGTTTCAATTATTATTTTGGAAAGAGTTTATTGGAAGTAATGTTAAGTAATTTTTCAATACAATATGGATTGGAATATTTTAATTTAGAGGGAATTCATTTCAATTCAAACGTCATAGGTTTTTGTATTTAGGGGGAGTGGGGTCAATGAAAATTTCTACATGTTCATGTTTATTCTCTTTTAAAAGAGAATCAATGAAATTGAGATTTTGAGAATCATTGGGTGTCATGGGTACCTATAAATGAACACACTCATCAATTAAAATAAAAAAGTCACTTTTCTAGACCCATACAACACTCAAAATTTGAATTAAAAACTAAAAAATAAAAGAATGAATAAGTTGAAGAAATATCATAATCTGGGTTGAGGAAATAATGTTTTGTGTGTTTTTTAATGAGGGAGAACATCTATTGAATAATCATGAAGAGTATATTTCTCCTCAACTAGGTGTTTTAATTAATCAAGAATGTCAAAACATACCTTATCTCTCCCAAATATGATAAAAAATGTTCCATTGTAAATGTTAATGATTACCTTCATTGATTTAATAAATAGGCTTCTTAGTATGATAGGATTATTTCCTTGAGTTTTGGTATCTTTTATCTTAGGAAAGTTGATGTCTATAAGGAAGAGGAGATTCTTCAATTGAATAATTTAATCATTTATTACTCCAATTGGTTTCATTGTGATCCTATTGGAAAGTTACACCATCTTGACCATTGGTTTAATTTCTATAATGTATAAATTAATATACAAAAATTGAGGCATCACATTATTTAAAGGACCTAAATCAATAATTTCATCTAAAAATAAAGTATCCATTGTGGTGTAAGGAATTGTAAATGTTCCTAGGTTATTGAATTTAGCAGGTATCCACAATTATATAAAGGCTGGGACATTTCATCCAAGGTTAACTCTCTCATTCTACTTCATCCATCACTAGAGGATGTAAATATATTTTATAAATTTTGTATATATAAGAATTATGTTAATTACATCCCAGAGAGGAATGTTAACTTGTACCATTTTCAATGTATCAATGATCTCTTTATCAATTTCATTATTAATTTATTTCTTGTAATGGGAAATAATTTGGTGAAATTAAAGTTGATTTGGAGAATTAGGGTAATCCCCAATGATAATTTTTTTCCTTTTTTTGTTTTGATTAACCTCACTTGAATCCTTTGATAATTGAGAGAGATTATTTTCAATAGGATAACATACTTGTTTTATAGAGTAATTATAAAGATAATTTTCATTAACACTAGGATATGTAATGGAACATTAATTACCTATTTCTTTGGAATTGAAAACATGTTGGGATTTTAATTGTTTGAAACCATTCATTTTTACCTCACTAATGGTGTTTTGTGGAGGGTTATTCTAGGATGGGGATGATGATAAGGATGTATAACATGTCCTTTATGATACTAATTCTATCACGTATATATTTATTTACTTATATTCTAGTTTGTGTGGTCTTGATTAAACACCAAGGTGTAAATTTTTCCTGATGAATTATTTCCTAAAATGTGGTACTTTCTTAAATCGATGATTGAGAAATAATAATTTATAAGACATAGATGAATCTAGAAGATGGAGGTATTGATTAGAGATATCAGTGTTATCAAAAGAAATAAAATAATATAAAGATATATAGAGAGATTATGAATTACCTTGATCTTGAGACAACTGTCTTAAAATGGTATTAATTTCATCAAGTTTCTTATACACATTTCACTCTAGGGAATAATGGTTTACCTCATTAACTCCTTGAGTGGGTGATCTCACCCATTTACTGAATTATTGTAAATTTTGATCTATTTTGGCTATAATGTCATGAGATGAAGTATTAGTCTTATCTACTATAGTACCACCAACTAAAAAATATATAATTATATGTCACCATGAGACAAGTACCACATATAAGTATTAAATTATTAGGTTTTACTAATTTTTTGGAGGAGGAAACTAGAGAAAAGTAGTTTGAATCTCTCATATTATTCATGAATGGTCTCTTATTGTGCTATCTTAATCCCACTGAATTCTTTTCTAATAATGATGTTTGACATGCTTAGAAAATATTCCCTATAAAGAGTCATTTTAGGTAATTCCATCCACCAATTATGGTAATAATATATTATAACCAATCTTTGGTGACACTATCAAGGGAGAAAGAAAAATATGTAAACATTATAATTATTTAGACACAACATTGGGTTATATAGTGGGGAAAACTATATAAAACTACTTGAAATATTCATGAGGGTATTTTCTAGGAAGATAATTTAATTTTCATTGGAGGTATATAAGTTTGGATCATAGATTAAAGTTGGATGCTTCCTTGGGGTATTGGATATACAAGATAGTACATCACATTGGGGGTAGGCAATTATTTTAAGATCATCTTATTTTTATCCATATTTTTAGGGGTTTTATTTGATTTCCTTTATGTTGGTTTGATACCCATTTAGGTTCTACAATGGGATCCTTATTGTTACTTGATTTCCTTAATTTAAAAGACCAAATGTCTAAGTTATGTATCTTCTCAATTTAATGGTCTATTATTAGTGATTTTAATTACAATATATTATCATGAAATAATGGTTTGAAGTTTTTTTCCCTTTTTATTATTTAAGAAATTGAAAATAAATATAAAAAAACTTAATAATGAATAATAAAACAAACTATATTATAAAACTAGAATGCATAGAGAATAAAAAAATGGAAAATCACAAAAAAAATCAAAAGGATATGTGGGGAGAATGAGAAGGTAAATAAGAAAAGTTTAAGTAATAAAAAAAGAAAATAAGTAAATAAAACTAAAATATTATCTTATCTCCTAGGAAATGAGGCCAAAATTTCACCACATCATCAAACATGTCAAATTAGATATTTTTTACTAGAATTTCTATAGTATAGTAGGAAAACTATGTCATATCTTGATAGATCCTTAGATAATTAATATTTAATTTTTTTAATTTAAAATTAGAGGGGATTTTGAAAAATGGGGGTTTGGGATAATGAAACAATATAGGAATATGAAGTTAAAGAGTTTTTTTTCTTACAATTTATGATAAGTTAATCACCCAAAGTAATTTTATTACTAATAATCCATATATGATTTTATGGTAGGGGTTTGTGAACTTCCCATAGAGATGTTTCACCAATAAGAGAGGGGGTAGGGTTGAATTAGTGGTTATTTTTATAATTTCTATTTATTTTGAAATTAAAATTTTTCAACCTATTAGAATTAGATCCACTATTATGATTTATCAACCTCTCCCAAATTCAGTAAAAATAAATATCATGGGAAGAAAATATTTTTATAAGGTTCGGTCTTAAAGTGAGTCTACTCATTGATGTGATTGGTTAGACACCCCAATCATAGATTTTTCACTATAATCACAAGTGGTTACATAGAACACTTATTCAACAGTATAGAGTCACACTATGTATTCTAGAGTCCCATTGAAAAAAATAATTTCATAGTACCTGAAATAAAAACGAACACAAAAAATTCAATACATATCACTTCTGAATGTTTCCATCACCTGCACCTATGACGAGGATATTTATTTGGAGCCTTTAGGATGTTTTTAATAGTATATGATCACTTTGTATTAACTTATAAATCATCACAACTTAGATAATTAATTAATATTAATTGATAATATTATGTGTTATATTAAACTATTTGGGCTATTTCTTCTTCTCTCAAGTGAAATCTTATTATATACATGTGCATTCACATTTTTATGCAAGTGGATCCATTGCCTACTATCACACTTACTTACATCTTCTCGTATCCTTGCATGATAATACATGCACTCTTAACTTCATGCAAACCCAAAATTCTCAAGTGTATTATTCATATAAAGCCTTAGTGAAAGAGTGTACATGACCTTATTGAATAAAACCCTTCGCACAAACCTATTAAACACAAACACTACCCACTTCTTCTTCATGTGAACAAATATATGTCTTGGGTCTCAACTTACCTTTGTGAAATCCACCATATCCACACATGATTCATTGCTCCATGAAATTCATGAAAACCCTAAGGGCTTCATAAAAATATTTCTTCATGAAGATCTTAGAGGTTAATAGACATAATTTGAAGGATCATAATATTCTCTTATTTTTCTTCATAAGAAGAGGCTGTGTGAAAAGGATTCTATCATCATGAACCAGAAGATCATAGTGGCTATATTTTCAAAATATTTCTCAATAAAAAATAGTAGAAACCCACATGGGATTAAGTGCTTTTATATTTATAGGAATGGAATACTACCTTGAATCTCTTAAACCTACTATAATTATGTCGTGTATAATATCCACAATGTAACGCCCTGACCCCAGAAGCCTAGAGCCGGTGCCTTACTTTATTACATTATCATAGATAGAAGATTCAAATAAAAAGTAAATAAATTGTTTTTTTATAAAACAATATTTAATACATGATACGCATAATAAATTGGGAAAATAAAATAAAAACACGAGATATAATAAAATTAAATAAAAAACATCCTTGAAACTCATTCAAAGGAATCTTCTTCATAACCTGGGCAAAGGAAACATAATAAGGGTGAGTTCAAATTACCATTAAGGTAATATAAAGAGGAATAAATAATTAATTTACAAGAATAATCAACATTTAAAGTTAAATAACTAATAACACATTCCATTCAAATAACTAGATAAGGAAATATCAATATGGTAAGCTAAGAAACTAAAACACATGTCATTTAATCAATAAATTGAGTATAGAATGTATCTATAAATATGTCAATGCAAAAATATCATGGATAAATTATAACTAAATATAAATGAGATAAATTCATAATTATTTTATGCCATATTTCCTAGGTACATGAAACCTTTACTGTCAAGACCTTTTATAAGACAATTTAATATATCAGGTAAAAACCCATCTAATTTGGCCAACTAATTCATCTCATGGGACTAATGATGAATCGATGAGCTATCTATAATCATGCTCCACCCATTTCATACTAGTAAAAATGATTCCTTATATATATAATAATAGATTTAACTCATGTACAATGTTCCTTATCAAATATTTTTATTAAATAAAAGATACAACTTTGTCAATAATTTCCAAGTTGATTAAATAACTGTAAAAGTGAACACTATATGTAAAATGGTATATGGATTAGGAAATAATAATATCCATTGAAAGAGAATATGGATATTTAAGAAAAATTTAATATAATATTAAAATGATCATAAGAAAGTGATTGTTTCAAGGGAAAGTTAACAATCACAAAAGAAAGTGAGATTTCAAAGGTAATCATTAAAAACATTCTTGAGGAAAATAATATTTAAACATTCCAAAGTGTACCATACCACTTTAAAACATTGGGAATCATAATACCCTTGAAGAAATAACCTTAAATAAAACTTATAATATCTTGAGAATAATTATATTCATTATATAATGTGTCAAAGGTTAGTATATACACAATACAAAAGTAACTAGGTGCATAACATTATAATACGCCTCAATGAAATGAAATTGATATGAAATCCCTTACATTGAGTCTGATTTGTCATGTGTGGATTTATCTTCATGAATAATAACCTTTTATTAATTATTTAATTACTTCAAAACCATTTTAATGTTTATTATTACTTTTAATTCACTTATTACATTTTTTTATACAAATACTTAAACAATTAAGTTTATGTTAGGTGTTTTTGACCAAATTCAGTTCAAGTGTCAAAAATAAATTTGGTAAGTTGGATATAGTCAAAGGGGTCATTATAAAGAAATATAAAGAATAATAATCATGATATAATTATCATATTTATACATCAATTATACTTTTAAAACCAATCATGAAATATTTTTATGAAAAATAAACCAATATTACAATCATGGAGATGGTAGGCCGTACACACGCATTAGTAATGTTCCCATTTTATAATGATTATTATGGAAAGAAAGTAAGTAAAATTATTCCATTAAAAAATTATCATTATAAAATAAATACCATGTTATTTAATCATACATACTTATATATAGAATTATTTTTATGTAAAATGAATCACATAATGTCGAGGAGGCAGTAGTCCACACGTCTATGGCCAATGTTTTCACTTTTTAGTGAGTGAAAAGGGTAATAAAAAAATGCAATATTATATTTCTATAAAGGTAATTATTTCATGAATATTATATATATTTAATTTATGTCACATATTTTTAATTAAAACCATCATTTATATATTCCATGTATCATGTGAATGAATCACATCGCTTTGAGGAGGTGGTAGTCCATACTTCCACAAACGATGTTATCATATTTACACAAATTGGAAATCATAAAGGTATGTTATATATAAAAAATTACAGAATAATAAAGAAATTATAAATATCATAAATATAATATATAAACATAGTTTCCATCATAACTCCCAACCATGAAATGTGGTAAAAAAATAAACAATCAACATTTCGTGAGGCGATAGTTCACCGTACACGAATGAAAAGTTCATTACCCATTTGATGGAAGTGTGTGAGAGTGTAGGAAGAAACCTTAAAATAAAAAAATATCAGTTTATTTAGGTTAATTTTTTTATTATATAATAATTTAATAAAAATAATTTAAAGAGTGGATAATGAAATAAAACTAAATATATTGAGGAGGATGTTACCTCTTATTCGGGTAACTCCTTTTGGTTTGCACCAAAGGGATTCCTTGGATGAATTTCTACCCAAGGTGAGGATTATAGGTTGAGGGGATGGATTTTTAAGGGATATTGGGGTAGATATTGGTTGAATAAATTTGTATTTATATGTGTGAGGAAGTGAGAGGGTTGAGTGCCTTTTTATAGTGGAGGATGAGTGGCATTCTTGTAAATTTTTGGAAAGGGAATTTCACCCATGTTTTTCCTATGAAAAGTGGATCCAATAATGGTAAAAAGTATATAAAATTGAGGATAGGGTATAAATATGTCTATAAAATGGATTTTGGATGATTTTATAGGTCATTTTGGCTCTTAAGTTTAATTTTTATCCCCTTGTTAAGTTAATTTTTCTACTAATCATTGTAATTAATTTTAATTACTTTCACTAATATTTTTGGTCAAAAAATAAGTTGACCTTATTAGAAATTTTAAGTTATGATGATTAAAAACATTTAATTAATTTTTACAAATTAAAATAATATAATTGTTATAAATTAATTTAAATTTAATCCCACAGGCGGGATGATAATGTAAGTTTTTAAAGTTAAAACGTTCAAAAGTTTTCTAAGTTTTTATATCCAATTTCAAAGTGAAATTGATTAAAATGACCTAAATTGGATTAATTAACAAAAAATTTATATAATTAAACTTTAAAACTAATTTAAAATATAATTTAACCATATAAATAAATTATACAAAAAAATAGTTTTGAATTGAAATTCAGTATTTTTTCACTATTCATCAAAAAATGAAAATTCTCCAAAAAATACCAAAAATTCACCATAACATAATTTTTATGATTCTATTTAAAAAATTAAGTTTATTTTGTAATATTAAATTTATAAAAGTTTCAAAATTATGATTTAAACGAGGTTATCCATTAAAAGGTGGTAAAACTACTTTTATAAAATTATATGTTTTTATGTATAAAATTGTGTTTATTCTTATCCAATGCCTATAAAATATGTTAGATGAATGTAAAAAAATTTATTGAATATATAAAATATATATTTCATTAATATCATTCACCAATAGTAATTAATTTAATTTATTAGGATAAAATGACTTTGTAAGCATAAAAATAGTTTTTTTATAAAAAAATCCCTTTATATTCAATTGGTTCTTATATTCATTTATAATTAATTTTTAACCAATTAATTCAACCATATATTTTATTAATTTAGTTAATACTATTCATAACAATAAATTTAATGGCTAGGTTATATTATATTAAATAAAAATATTTTTAATAATATATTATTTTTCAGTAAAACTCGGTCTTGTATGTTACGCAAGCCATCGAGGAAAGTCAGTATTGAGTGCAATGCAAGATAAACTCAGTGTTCCATGTAGATAAATATAAACTTTATATTGAATGTAACATAATATTAACTTGGTGTTTCATATAAATAAATCTATGTAAAAAAATTAAATTTATTCTAAAAGGAAAATATTGTAAAGTCTTGGGGTGTTATATTCTACCCACCTTAAATAAATTGTATCCTCACAATTCAAAATCGATCTCAGTAATTAAGGGATTGATATTTGAAAATAAACTATTATTGATAAACCCTCATATTGAATAGGGTTAATAACACATCTTATTAATAATAGAGAAATAGAAGTATAGTGGTTATGTAACTAGGTCCCCTAGTAGGAGAAAATAGGTGGGAAATGGAAACATGGATATAAAAGAAAAATCTAAAAATTAGGTTCTAATAAAGAGTGATATAAAACATGTTCATGATAAATTTTTTGACCAAAAAACCATAAATTGGAGGTGTTAATAAAGGTCATTGATATCATAAAAAATGATGATAATAGGATATTTTTTTTGTTTCGATACCCTTTTCCTAGAGTTAAGAAATTATTTCACACTCTAAGAAGTAAATATACGTTTCTATAAACATAATATATTACTTTAGTTGTTCCTTGAACTATTTATACTTCATATATTAGAATAGGTTGAATCATATGGTGGAGTAGTACATTAACCTCTAAAACCTTATCCAAAGATCAACTTAAACCATTTCATAAACAATTAAAATTTTTAAAAGATTATGATCAAAATTTTTGGAAGGAAGGTCACTGAATCTCTAAAATGAAATTATTATTAGCCTTAAATCAACATAAAGTATCTATTTAATCATCACATAACAAACATGTGAATACCTTCATCATGTATTCTCTTGAAATATTGTAATAACTTGAATTACAATAAAACATTATTGGAAACATACATTATTTATTTTTCCTTAAGCAAGACACATGTTATTTGATATATTCTTTAAATATAAAAGTGTTGTAAACTCCATAAATGATGGCATAAACCAATTTTTCTAAAAATAATTAATAATTTCCATGGTAGTCATCACATATCCAAATCAATCATTTATTTAGCAGAACAACATTGTCAAAACATTAGAAACATATTCAGGCTTCTCTTTCCATTAAGCATGTATTTTCCAAAAAAGTTTAACATGCTACTGAATCATTTTTATTGGTACCATTTAACTTATGATCTAAAATATTTAATGAAAAAGTAATACATTACAATCCTTATATATTTCAAAAATCATATGATGAGAACATCAACAATAAAATACTTTTACAACATATTTATTAGATCCAAATTAATCATTCCGCTTCAGTTGTGTCAATAACATAAGCTTGACCTTGATCCCTTATCTTCTTTAGAGGTATATTCCCTTGATTCTTGAGGCATTTGTTTGCATATTTACCAATCTCCTTGAAATTGAAACATTTAGTAGAGGCGTTTTTCTTCTTTAATTTTCATTATTTTTCCTAGTGACCCTTTCTACACACTTATAACAAACTCCCAATCCTTTCAAGAATTTAATAGGGTGATTATTTCAATAGTTATCACATATGAGAAAAAACTTATTTCCCTTATTATTCTTTGACTCATTCCCTTCTTAATGGTTCTTAGATAACATATTATTGTATTGATTTTCCTTGAATATATTGATTCTAGAAAATTCATTCTATGTCTTGATGAAACATAAAACTATTTCATCATATAATGAAAATTATTGGGAGACCAGTTCCCTTTAGATATTTGTATTAATATCCTCAAAGAAGTGTTCAATATTTCACTCTGTGTTGTATAAAAAATCCATAGGATACCTTGATAACCTTGTAAATGTAGCTTCATACTCCAAAAAACTTTCTTCCTCCTTTTTCTTTAAACCAAGTAACTTCCTATTCATCTTAGTTTGTTGATCATAAGGGAATTATTATCAAAGAAGGTCTCCCAAAAATTTCTCTATTCCATGAGTTCTATTTATTCTTCTTCTCTAGTATTCTGGATTGATGACCACCATTGATCAACATCTCCATTTAGATAATACACTACAAGTGTAATATTTTCCTTTTCACTACATTCCAATTCCATAAATATATTCTCTAAATACTTAATCCATTGCTCATATTCCATTGGATCAGTAGTCCCACTAAATAATAGGGGCCTCTATCACATAAAGTGATCCAACATCGAATAATATCACTATGGAATAGGTCAATTTATCCAGGAAAGGTTATGTGTCATAACTTGCTTAAGTTTTCCTAATATATTCATAACTTCCACAGTTCCAATACCATCTATATCAGCTTTATCAGTAGGGAAACCTCTATATTGACCATGGGTATTATACCATTCTTCCTTCCAGGAACCATTTCTAAACAATGGAATATACTAGACTAGATCATAAAAATATGTAAAATAATGTATAATCACAAAACATAGTAAAACATTAATCATAAATTGATTTTTTTCCATAATTAATCCCATAATAATAAACATAGTTTCTTTGGAGATATAATTACTTTCAAATACTTCATAATGGTTTGTAAATAAAATGTGAATTATCCTAAACGTATCCCTAGGGAGTGTCAAACTAGGTGTGTAGTAAGGCCCATTGTCATGTACCATGTTACACTGAGTCAGGCCCGATGCACCTTTTCAGAGTTGTTACCCCTAGGTACATCTGTTCTAGAACCATATCCACTTGTAGTATCCAGACATGTATGTATTGTTAGGAATACCCACATAATCTATACCTTACCAAAATTCTAGGATGTTCTTTTATAATTATCCTTAAATTCTATCTTTGAGTTATGTTCTTTAATAATTTTTTTCTAAATCTAGTTTCCAAGGTTGCTACTAAACTTTCTCTGATACTAACTATAATTCCCTGACCCCAGAAGCTCGTATCCAGTGCCTTACTTTATTACATTGTCATATATACAAGCTTCAAATCCTAAGGAACTGAAAATTTTATCTATTTTTGAAAAAAATATTACATACATGATACCCATAATATATTTTAAAATAAACTAAAAACATGATACATAATAAAATTAAATAAATATCATCCTTGAAACTCATTCTAAGGAATCTTTTACACAACCTGGGGAAAGGAAACATAATAAGGGTGATCTAAAATGCTCATTAAGGGAAAGTAAAGTAGAATCAATAATGAATTTATGATAATAATAAACATATATATTTAAATAAATGATAAGACATTCCATTAAAATTACCAGATAAGGAAATATTAATATGGCAAGGAAAGAAACTGGGACACATTCCATTTAATCAATAAACTAAGAATATAATGCATCCATATATATTTCAATGAAAAAATATCATAGATAAATTATAACAGAATATAAATGAGTTAAATGATTAATTATTGGATTTCATGTTTCCTAGGTACATGAAACCTTTATTGTCAATAGCTTTCACAAGACGGTTTAGCATATCGGATAAAAACCCATCTAATTTTCCCAACTAATTCATCTCATGAGACTACCGATGCATCGAGGGGCTATCTATAACTGGGACCCACCCATTTCATACCTATCCAAATAATTAATCATATATCAAATAATTTATTTAACTCATGAACAATGTTCCTTATCAAATATATATATATTGAATAAGAGATAAATATTTATATACAATTCCCTAGTTAATCAAGTAAATATCAAAGCGAACACCATATATAAAATGGTATACATCTTAGGCAATAATAATATCCATTACATGAGAATATAGATATTTAAGACAAATGTAATGTACCATAAAAAGTATCATAAGAAAGTGATTGTTTCAAGATAAATTTAACAATCACAAAAGAAAGTGAGATTACAAAGGTATTCATTAAACACATTCTTGAATAAAATAATCTTTAAACATTCCAAAGTGTCCCATACCACTTTGAAACATTTGGAATCATAATAACCTTGAAGTAATAATATTAAATAAAAATTCTAATATCACAAGAATAATTATATTCATGACAAAACCTTTCAAAAGGTAGTATATACACAATATAAAATAAACTAGGTGCATAACATTACAATATGATCAATGATATGAAATTGAGATGAAATATCTTAACTTGAGTCTGAATCATCACGTGTGACTTTATCTTCCTAAATAATAATCATATGTTAATTATTTAATTTATTAATAAAATTTTCAAGTTTATTATTACTTTTACTTCACTTATTACATTGTTTTACACAACTACTTAAACAATTAAGTTTACGTTGGGTGTTTTTGACCAAATTTGGTTCATGTGTCAAAAACGACTTTGGTAGGTCAGATATGGTCAAAGGGGTCATTATATTGAAATATAAAAAATAATAATCATGACATAATTATCATATTTATACATAAATTATATATTTTAAACTAATTATGAAATATGGTTATGAAAAATTAACCAACGTTACAATCATGAAGATGGTAGGTCGTACGTATGAATGAGTAACGTTCCCATTTTATAGTGATCGTTATGGAAAGAAGTTAAGTAAAATTATATCTTTAAAGAATTATAATTATATAATAAATACTATTTTATTTAATTATACATACTTATATATATAATTTTTGAGATGTAAAAGTAATCGAATCGTGTTGGGGAGGTGTTGGTCCACACGTCTATGACCGACATTATCAATTTTTAGAGTGTGAAAAGGGTAATAAATAAAATGATATATTATATTTAAATAAAGTTAATTATTTCATGAATATAATTTATATTTAATTCATGTCACATATTTTTAATTAAAACCATCCTTTATACATTCCATGTATCACATGAATGAATCACATCGCTTTGAGGATGTGGTAGTCCACACCTCCACAAACGATGTTATCATATTTACACAAAATAGAAAGCATAAAGGTATATTATATATAAAAAATTAAAGAAGAATAAATACATTATAAATATCATATATATCATATATAAATATATTTTTCATCATAATTATCAACCATGAAAGGTGGTAAAGGAAAAACAAACAATCATTGTTTCACGTGGCGATAGTTCTTCACACATGAATGAAAAGTTCATAAACCATTTTATGAAAGTGTGTGTTAGTTTAGGTTAAAAAATTAACATAAAAAAATCTCAGTATATTTATGATACTATTGTTGTTATATAATTATTGAATAATGGGAATTGAAATAGCGGATAAAGAAATAAAACTAAAGAGCTTGAGAAAGGATGATACCTCTTATTCGGGTAACTCCTTCTGGTTTGCACCAAAGGGATTATATAGATGGATTTCTACTCAATGTGAGGCATATAGGTTTAGTAAAATGATTTTGATAATATATTTGGGAAGATATTTTTTGAACCAAAGTGGCTTGAGAGGTGTGAGGAAGTGGGGTGGGTGAGGTCCTTTTTATAGTGGAGGAGTGGTATTCTTATAAATTTTTGGAAAGGGAATTTACCACACATTTTTTCTATTACAATTGGATAAAATAATGGTTCAAAGTAGATAATAGGGAGTATAGGGATCATATATGTCCATAAAATGGAGTTTGCACTAGTTTCTAGGTCATTTTGGATCTTAAGTTTGAGGTTTAGTCCGTTGTTAAGATAATTTTTCTTCTAATCGTTGTAATTAATTTTAATCACTTTCACAAATATTTTTTCTCAAAAATTAAGTTTAAATTATTAGAAATTATAAATTATGATTATTAAAAACATGGAATCCACTTTTCTAAATTCAAATCACATAAGTGGTAGAAATTAATTTAAATTTAATCCCACGTACAGGACAACAATGCAGGTTTTTAAAGTAAAAACATTCAAATGTTTGCTAAGTTTTTATATAGAATTTGAAATTTAAATTGATTCCAATGAACTAAATTGGATTAATTAATAAAAAATTTATCTAATAAAACTTTAAAACCTATTTAAAATATAATTTAAATTTATAAATAAATTATATGAAAAATGTAGTTTTGAATTGAAATTAAGTATTTTTTACCATTCATCAAAAAATGAAACTTCTCCGAAAAATACCAAAAATCCACCGTAAACTAATATTGATGTTTATATTTAAGAAATTAATTTCTTTTCATATTTAATTTATAAAAGTGTAAAAATTCACATTTAAAATAGGTTCTTCAATAAAAGGCGGTAAAACTGCTTTTATTAAAATATAGGTTTTTATGTGTAAAATTGGGTTTATTCTCATCCCATGCCTATAAAATATATTGGATGAATGTCAAAAATAATTTATTAAACATATAAAATATATATTTCATTAATATAAATAATTAACTAATATTAATTAATTTAATTTATTAGGATAAAATGACTTTGTGAGTATAAAAATAATTTTTTATAAAAACATTCCCTTTATATTCAATTGGTTCTTATATTCATTTATAATTAATTTTTAACCAATGAATTCAACCATACATTTTTATAATTTAGTTAATCGTATTCATAAACATCAATTTAATGGCTAGGTTGTATTATATTAAATAATAATATTTTTAATATTATATTATTTTTCAGTAAAACTCAGTCTTGCGTGTTACGTAAGACATCGAGGAAATTTAGTCTTGCGTGTAACGAAAGCTAACATCAATGTTCTATGTAGAGAAATATAAGCTTTCATGTAACATAATATTAACTCGGTGTTTCATATTAATAAATCTAGGAACAAAAATTAAATTTATTCTAGAAGGAAAATATTGTAAAGTCTTGGGGTGTTATATAGAAAATATGCTACATCCTTCATCTATAAAAATCATCAAAGGATTAATTTCTCAAATGTATGATGAGAGTAATAGAATATAACCTTACATGAGAACCTGTTTTCTACTAGTGGTGGAGTCCTCACATTCATTCCATTATCTCATGATCCTCATTTAGAAGATCAAACACATCCGCTTATTTGAATGGCCTACTCCAATTGAAGTTTTCATTTGACCGAGGCTTGTCTTTAAGTTTTCTGCAAACATGCAAGAATAAAATTTAATTCTTGTAGATTTTTATCCTCATAACCACATAAAATGATCATATAACATCTATGGAAGCCTTAGGATCAATCCATGGTGGTTTGGATATCTTCTCTGGTGAACAAAAATTCCGTCTAGGTCCGAGAGGATGAAAATGATAGAACTCCTTTGACCAGATGAATGAGATTATCCGGATTGGACGAAAATGAAATGTATGTATCTTTTAAGAGGGTAAATATTACCCAATTATTTTTTCCATCCCATATCTAAAATTCACTATTTATAGGCCATGATTTATTAATAATCATGTGCTACATAGCTCTCATGCTGGAAATAGGGTATCAACACCTGTAACAACCCTCACACACTACCACGGGATTCAGTACAATGGGATTCTGGACCAATGTATACACCTTCTGGGATAACTTTCTGTGATCCTTATACATGGTCTTTACTTCCCTCACTAAGTGGGTACCAATCCTACCATCCTCTTCCACCCATGGACTGACCTGGGTTGGGCTTCCTTGGGCACGATAGACCTCCTGGTCCCATAGATGCCCTTGGTCAAGCTTGGCATAGTTGTCTTATAGGTTGACCCTTATTTTTTATAAGCCCACAATCATACTTAGAGATATCCAGGTATATAAATATACCCCAATCCAAAAATCAAAATCCTTCTCCATTTCATATTCCTCATCAATGATTTTTCATGTAAAATGTAAATACATTTTACACGACCTTCTATAAATCTTCCTACACAATCAATTCACCATCATTCAACCAATTACTCTTCATACAAGTTTGGAATATCTAATTAATGAAACATTATTTACTCCTTATCACATGCGTTTAAGCATTAAATACCAGTACAATAATCATTAGAGTTATCATGGAAACTTTCTCAAGCATGAAATACAATTCCATTAAATGGACCTATAACAATTTTCCAAGCATCACCACTTTATCCAAACTCACCAAACACATATTGACACATCATTGAAAACAAATGAAACATAGGTTCCAAAATTATGATATTATAACACTTAATTTTGAAAAAATGAATCACATTGTTATGTGAATTCAACTAGGATACCTCCTTGGGTTTATTCATAAACTCAAAGTGATTCATCTGCTACCTTCAATGATAAAGTTATTTAAATCCGTCATCATAAATCATAATACTCAAGGAAACACATGAGAAAATAGATATGTTTTCCATGTTTTTATATTATTTTTATCATTATTCCACAATTTATATTTAATATTTCATGGTCACATCCATACAGAATTGATTAACTGGTATGATCTACACAAACCTTATCATTCAAAAACAGGGTATAAAGAAATGATTTCATGAATGAGAATAATTGAACCTAATATATTAAATTAGAGTGCATAATACTCATAAAAATTATATAAATTAGATAATTAATGTTGAAAAAACAACATAGAACCCTAGAATTAAAATTTTCATTCAATGAAGTACTAACTTGAAGCTCTATATTTACATCAAATTTTTCCTTAGAAAATCACAAGAAGAATAAAACACTATAGAAGTGGATAAAATAATATGATTGATGAATGAATAAACCAATCAATACTATTCCACCCTATGGTTTAAAATACTTTAATAATAAGTAATATAAGGTTTTTTATTAATATTTTACATGAGATAATGATAATATAATTAAATTATCTCTAGGAAGAGGTGAAAAGTTCATGGTGTAATTTTTAGTCAAAGTAAATAGCATGGATGACTGAAATATACACTATATCATGACTTGATATATTTTATAAATTTGGGATTATATTTATTATTGTTCATTCCACTAATAGTTTTGGAATTGGATGTATTTATCTTGTGTTATGGTTTGAATTTAAAATTTATCTCCAATCTACCCTGCCCTGATTTTCTTCACTTTTCGAGCACCATGTTACTCTTGTGGTTGGATCTAGTTATGGGTCTAACTTTAAGATAATGTATCCCAATGAATTATTAATCATAAAAAATAATATTTGAATATGTGTATATAATTTTTTGATATAAATATTGACATGAAATTCAACCAGGTTGTAGTGTAATTTTATATTACTTAGGATGTTTTCATCAAATCAATTCAAAATATAATTTTACCACCAAAGGTTGAAATGGATATATTATACACCACATAATCAATAAAAAATATAATTATATGGGTTAAAATAAATAATGAATATTTATTTAATCAATGAACTATAAATTAAGGTGATTTTTTGTAAGTGACATATAAATTATATTTTAGTAGGTTCATTTTTAGGTTGTGTTACTTTAGTATTTTGAACACCACCTAATGTTCATAAAAATATTCACAACATTAGTGTTGTTCGAATACCATTATTTATAAAAGTATTTCACTATTTTATATTGAAGTGACATGAAAATAGGATGCATAAGTCATTAGTTGGTGGCTCCAACTTTTTTTAAGATGAAGGGTATTTCCTGATATTAAATAACCCTCATATATCCCTAAAGGATGTGAATTATTCCTCCTTTAGGGCCATCCAATTTTTCATGAACATAGTGTACTCATTCATGAAGTAAAGGAATTATAAAATGGAGATTTCACTGATAAATAATTATGTGATTGAGATAATAAAGTCATCCTTTTTAAAGTTGTGGTTAAATTCCCAAATGTTGGTATTGAAATTGATCATGATATTCTTCTTCTTAATGTGTATAATATTATCTATCCATTTTGGGGTTTTAAAATTTCAAATAAAATAGGCCTTGACCAGTTTATTTTCTTTTTTACTTCACAATGACACCATGGGATAAATTCATCCTTTTCATAGCCTATTTGTATCCATGGTGGTTTATGGGGAGACCAAGATAATGAAAAATGACATGAAGGTCAAATAATTTTATTTTTAAACAATTATTGGTGAAGAAATACTAATTTCTCATAAGGAATGAAATATAATAATCATATTTATTATGGGATATTTCCATGATTAACATAGGTCTCAGGTCTTATTCAGTTCCCAAGTTCACTTGTATAAGATTTTAAACCGTGGATAATATTACTTCTTTAAATATATGTGGATCATTTTAAATCTCCTGTTCATTAGGATGAAGGGAAGTGGATGATTTATCTTCCATTAAAACATTAAATAAGAACATAAATCATTTCCCACTTCATCATAGACATGAATATTAGGGAAAAATGGATTGAATTTAGGTTTTATGGAGACTATATGAATGGAGGTATAGGCCCCCAATACCCATTGTTTCAGGTACTAATGAAAACCATCAATGTTCCTTGATGGGGAGAAATCACTATATATCAATCCCACCTTTTAGTATAAAAGTTTAATGTAATTTTCTACTAGTATAGGTCACATAGTGTAAACCCTTTTATCACCCATAACATGGGGAAGTTAAAAAAATGTATTTTTCTTTCCCTTTTAGGATAATATATTATTCAAAGGGTCATTCTCTTTTACTGGGAGTACAAGATATATTTTATGGCCTAGATTTTTTACCTCGATGCAATTAATATGGATAAAAAATCATTAATTCACATCCTCCAAGGTATTAAGAGGGGTGTATTATAATTCATTTAGTGTTACCACTTGCATATTGTGTTCAATATGTAGTGATTTTACCTCCATATTATAATACTTAGTGTTTATGTATCTTGTATTTCATGGGTTAAAAGGATAAAATTCATTATAAAGCACTCATACTTTATTTTTATGACACATTTCATGCATTAGTGGTAAAAGGTGGGTATATCCACATATAGGTCTAACTAGAGTATACCTAACAAGGAAGTGGATGACGTATCCATGATTTTATTCATGAATTTGGTGTTTAATAGAATGCCTCTAAATTGCATCTATAGCTTGATAGTTCCAAAGGGATTCTAATCATTTTTTCATAACCCTAGATTATTAGTGGGACTAAATCAAACTCTTTGAATCTAAGATGATAAAGGCTACAAGGAGAAATTAATTTGTTACTAGATTTATTATCTATAAAAACTAGATTGAAACTCACATTATTGATTTATCTATACATGTAAATGGGTTTTAGGTCTCCATGAACCATATCCCCATGACATTTCTATCTAAAAGTGAAAATGACAGTAAATTATCTAAGTTTATGCTTCACATGATAAATAAATATATATGAAAAAATATTAGTCTCAAAGTCTTATGTATTTTTTAGAGATTCAAAGTGGGTTCTATAATTTTTTATATAGTAAAAGGGTATCTAGGATCAAGAGTTATTCTAAAACCATAATGATATGTTTTAACACATCATATCTCTAAGCTAATGACATATTCCTTTTTTCATACACCTTATCTTGGGATTTAGGTAAAGTGGGTCAAGGGGATCATGATGGTGATTTCATATTAATATAAAGTATCAGTGCATTTGTGGTGGGATTATTAGAGAAAATTGGTCCCATTGAACTATGGAATTTACTAGGTAAAGGTAGTCCAATTATGTGGTTTTCCAGCTGGATTAGAATAGGTAGACCACTATAGATACATAGATCTAGTGGTTTATCTTATTTAACATTATAAATAACATTTCTATTATTCTTAGATTCATGGATGATGTTTTATAAAATAATCTTCTAACTCATAGGTGAAAATTAGGTGTGTCTTCCTCTACCATAATCTATTTATTCACAAGTGTTATTAGGGAAATATAATTCCTAAATATTATTTTCATTGGTGTATATGTCATTCATCTGGATTACATTGATGAAATAGAACTATGTTTCTTTTTCATAAAAGTTTTCCTTTTTGTGGGGTGGTTCCGATCCTTATATTTATTGGGACATAATATAAATGTGGGTATGAATTGGTTTGGGGAACCATGAATGTTATTATTCTTAGTCCTTGGTGAAATAGTGTTAGTTTCATAGAAATTTTGATGCCATTGATGCCTAAAATTTCACTACCCGAAGATAAAGAGGTAATTTCGGCGGTGATTTGATGACTCAATTGTTCTATGATGATGTCTTGAGTGTGTTTGAATGACTTCTGAGTATTTCAATTATTAAAATTTTGTACATTTTTATTTAGAACCACTTTCAATTATATTGATTCTTTGATAAGGGTGTTATCTTATTGTTCATGTGCTTCATGGTATTTTTAATACCAAATCATCATAAATAAATAATTTTAAATTAAATATTTAAATATGAATAAATTATGAATAGTGTGTTCCAAAATTTAAAGGTAAGGGAAATAATTAGGGATATTATGAGGATTAGCATCATTAGTTTTATTTATCTCTAGTATCATGGTTAGGTTTCATTCTAGGGTAGACAAAAATTACCCAAGGACTAGTTCAAAGAAAAAATGGTTCCTCTAATTTTTCCTAGCCTGAAATTCTGGATTCCAATATTCTCTATGTATATATTTTTTGTTTGGGTTTAATAACACATATTTCTGATTTTATCAATATTGAGGTCTTAGTTTTGGTGATAAATGATATCTAATTAGTATTAAAGTCATGGAAAGTTTGAATACTTAATTGAAATTAATAGTGGTTGTTTACTGTTTTCTAGGTGTCCTATTTTATGTTGGTCGGGCCTATTAGAATTTTTTCGAGGTCTGATAGGTGACATCCTCTAAAAATTTCTTTATTTCCATAAACTCTTAGAATATGATATGGCATTTCTATGAGATTATCATTATTTATAAATTATATTTAATATTCTATACACTGTTCTCCAAGAGTTATTTTTGTGGAAGTTTTATATTCATAAAATATGTCAAACCCTTCCATCATTGATAAAGTATATGACTCTCACATTCTCTCATTATTTATAGACGTAGAGTTCACAACTGTTGGTCTTTATAAAAATCGATCTGAACCCGAATAAGAAAAATATTTTAAGTAATTCTTAACTTGAAATAAAAATAGATGTTGGGATATTCAAATAGTTTAAATGATGGACCTATAGTGTTTAGATAAAGAAATTATGTTTTACTACCTTCTATAGTTTAGGGGTTCCCACCATCGAGATACACCATTAAGAAATATGGGTAAAATTATACTATTAGATTCCTATTTCATAAAAGTATGAGGTTTTTGGGTTACAATGTTCCACAATAGAAGGGTTATGTTGAGTCACTTAGGATATGGACTCTTTTTTGGTTATACTAGTATGTATATAGATTTGAATTCCTCTATTCAAGTTATAAAAAAATGATTATTTATATCACGAGTCACCCACATAGTAATCCCCTCATGGGTTGGCAGTGAGAATAAGAGTGACCCTTGAGATCCACCTCCAATAGGAATCAAGTTAACGACTGACATTGAGTGTATAAAATATGAAAATCAGAGGCATTAACCTCATAAATCCCAGAAACATAAAAACAAATTCACTAATTAATTCCATAATATAATTTAAAATCTACATTACATAATTAACTATAATTAATGAAATTATATACAAATAAAAATTATGAAATAAAAACAAAAATAAAAGTCCTAAGGATATAATCTTGCCACATCTAGAAGCTCTATGATAGCATAGTTCAACTAGATCACTAAATATGAATTAGAAATTTATAAAATGGATTATATTTGTATATAGGTGGGAATATATGTATACTCATTTGGATCCTCCTTGATATAAATATATAATATGTTGAAAAGTATATTAATGATTTAGTAAATAAATAGTATAACCGATAAGAACCTATCAAGTTAACTATAACCCTACATCACAAAGTCTCACTCACCAATTATCTCATCCAATTATAAGAAAATAATATCAAATAAAATAGCAAGAGGGTACCCTTAACAACTTCCCCACTTGTTTACCTCCCTCATGCCCTAACTATAGACCTCATGACACTACCATACCTTATATAAACATTTAATTACACTAATCATTCTACACCTAATGTGGGATAGACTACAACCCTATCATCTCCAACCCATGCAGGATCCAAAATTCTCTTTGGAACCTGTAACAACCAATAATAACCATAACCAAATTTATATACCATGTATCTACATATAATAAAAAATTAATATCTCAATCACAATATGGTATCAATAACATGATAGACATCAACCACATTCCCTCCTATAACTATTCATGACCCCCACTATAGATATTATAACATCATCCCATCATCATCACATCAATCACACTATGAACCTATATACATCTTTGTTATATCATATCCATAAGAGAGATTAGTTAAGATAGAGTAGTCATCCATCTATTCCCTCACCAACCTTGAAGTTTGGGGAAAACATTTAGAACCCAAAAAATTTGGGATTAGTAAGGTAATATGACGCAGGTGGGGAAAATACAAATCCACAATATAATACCTCATATAATAAATTTACACCCAAGCATAAAAAAATGGTTGTCAACAAAAAAAATTCTACCATAACTCTTAACTTTTCACTAACAAACGATTCCACCCCTAGAATAGTATTCAAACCAATTATTTACATATAATAGCCACAAAAACCATTTACCATTTTCTGTATTTAATGAAAATCATTTCATTATCAGACACACAAATTTATTTCTATTTATTAAACATTTATTTTTGATATTAAAATTTATTTTCTTTCCCACAACCATTAATAGGTATATCATTAATAATAATATTCAATTATTATAGAGAAACTATAAAACAATACATATCATAAAACTAAACAGTGCATCACCCCCTCAGTTCATGCCAATATCCACCGCAATATCCACACAACACTTCACCTTCCTACACAAAAACCCATCCATTTACTTCCATATAGAAAACACTTCCTCTCATACCAACCATATAAATCCTTTCATATCAATATTACCCAACACACCCCACATCCCAAAACATTTATAACAAATACAGTAAAAAATACACATGATAGTTAGTCAATTTACTACATAATCAATAATCAAAATAACAACTCAAAATAGCCAATTATACTAATATGACACATACTTAATTTATTTTTAACAAGTTCCATCACATATAAAGAACATTTTATTCATGAGTGGTAACATATGAATCTAGTTTTCAAATAACCATATTCTCACAAAATTCATTCAAGGAACCATCACGTCATGACATGGACCCACACATAATGAGAAGGTAATTGGAAAAGGAAAAAAATAGCGTAATGAAATCCTATATATTTCATGTATTAAAAAAGAAGGCCTCACATTTTTAGAAAATACACCTTTGAACCATTCCCCCCAAAACACTCTCCCATTGCGCTATGATCAATCAACTACAAAACCACCCTCAAATAAATCCATGTATTAAAACCATGACTTAGATGACCTCACTAATACCACCTACTCCTAGTTTAAATATCATCTCCAATAAAACCACTCTTACTTTAAACTCCTCCTGAAACCTCTAACACCTGAATCACATAATATAATGGGCTCAAAAGGTCCAGGACATTATAATTTCATTATATAAAACTTATACTAGTATGTGGTGTTTCTCATATGTATTACTTGAATTAAAATATGATTATATTCCAAGGGAGATAATTTTTGATGTTTTATAGTGTAAGAAATTTACCAAATAGGATTTTATTCCCTAGGGTCAATTTGATGGGTACGTTCCACCCTTACTAGTCAAGAAACTCCTTCTATCTAAGGTGGTTACACTAATATAAGATGATATTAATCTAAAATTTTCTCATCACTATACATGTCCCCTTGGTAGATGTCAAAATTAAATAAATTAATCCTTTATGTTTCCCACCATAACATGGTGATATATTTATTTTTTAAAAATAGTTCAATAATTTTTTGTAATGGATGGGCTATGGATATTTTAATTCAATTTCCATTTTATTTTTTTGTTAATTTACATCATATGAAACAAGGGAATATTGATAGGGGTTCCATTTTCTTGGTCTATTTTTTATTAGTTCATACATATTCTTAAATTTCAATGAATAATGGGAAATTTTCTTGTGATGGGTTATACCTATTGGGTTTATTAGATTCTCCATGATTTGAGTTCTCAAAAATTCTATTTAATACAATAACTACTGAAGAATATGTTTTTTAATTAATGATATCATCCATTTATTCATAATAAATAAATTCATTATGATCAAAATACCTATTAAAAAGTTATTCATTATCTGATTTAGTGTATGATATTATAATGGTACTTATGGATTTACAAACTTTATGATATTTTACCTTATCATGTGAGAATACCCATTATGATGAATGTAAATTATTTTTTTGTGATATGATATCCTAACTAAGTCTCCTCTAATTTACACTAAGAATGGACCAACTGAAAAAACTGGTCTATTGATTGTTTTTGGGACTTATCCCTAGACTTATAAATAAAAATATATTTATATGAGGTACCAAAAAAACTGAATAAACCTTTGGGATGGTTATAAGTATGGATAATAGTGGTTGGGTTAAAAATTCTGTCATGAACCAAGCCGGAGTGTCATCTAATCCAACAACCGACCCGGTCTATGGAATGACCCGAAGGGCATTACTGATCCCCATAGGCTGCAAACTAGTGCCTGGTTATCAAAAATATTCGTTGGGAATGATTTTAACCATTTTTATATGAATAAAATTTCCAATAGAAATAAACATCACAATAATAAATAACCAAATCCATACAAGTCATAAAAACTTTTTATATTCAAGGTTTAAAACTTTAAAAAAAACTAAAAAGGGTACAACAAAAATGGAATGACCAAACTAACCCAAACCTCTGTGTAATATGAGGGGAATCACCCTCAAGCCACACCACAAACAAGAAGGAACACTAGAAAATATGAACCACCATCTCTAAACATCATTCCTTTACCTGAGTCAAAAAAAACAAAGTCTACATACACCCAAAGGTGTATGTAGGGTGTGATCCAAAGTCTAGTAGGATGCCACCCAAAAGAGAAGGTTCAATACCATAACATTAGTGGACAAATTAACATGTGTGTTTATACAAGGACTTTGAAATGATTTCAATAAAATATTTTAAATAAAAAATAATTATATCACAACACTTTTAAAGAAAAAGTTTTCAAAAAATAGTTTACTAAGATATTCTTTCCTTGAAATAAAAAGCACTCAAGGTCCATCATATGCCGACATATGGAACCATATCACACAAGTCTAAAGAGTGTACCATGGGTAAATACCTAGGGGTAATCTAGCTCAAGTGAGTCACCAAAACCTCATACCTTGGTGAAAGGCGGTATAGTAACCACAACCGTTAGCATCCACATGCACCAACTACTAGAGAGGAGAAACATCCAAAATTCTAGGGGCAATCAATCATCAATATTGTTTAGTTAGTGTTGTAATCATTAATCTAGCTAACTAAAACTGGGAAATTACACTTTTGTATCATTAGTTCACTAGTTCTAGTCTTCACGCCTAGATACATATAATTCCTTTTCTTCTCAATTCATGTTTCACATGACACATAACCATCACTTTCACAAACACATGCCAAGACACACAAGGAAATAATTAAAACACCATTTTCCATAAAGAAAATCACCTTCCATTTCACACACACACTAAAAAAATTTTAATAACACATTTTAAATAACATTCATGTTTAATAAAATATATTTAGCAATATCAAAAGAAAACACACAAATAATCCATTTACTTTTCATGGGCCAAGCCCTTTCCAAATCCACACATAAGTAAAATTCATTTCGCAACATAATTCGTACTGTTTACACAATTCACAATTCAAATTTAAAGGAATAAAAAAACAACACTCCAAAATAGTCCATTTAATTTATAAAACCCACTTTTAACACATTCTCACCTCCAATTTATTTGAAAACAAAATCCATACCTTTCACGTAATTATAAAAACACATTTAAGAAGAACCACAACAAAGAACCCACAAATGCTCACCAATTTCCTTTGAAAATCCCATATTCATTACATATAAATGTAAAAAAACTTCCAAATTACATTTTTCATCACACAATAGATTCATAGACCACATTTATAAAGACAAACAATCATATCAAAATCATCTAAAAATGTTAAGGCATGGAACCACCTACCACAAGCTTGGAAGCATTCCGAAATTGGTATAAAACCACAACCGCACCACTATAATACCATATCAAGGAAATATTTAACCAAAGACATCAATATTTAACCCTAATAAACAATATCTAACCCTAATAATGTTACCCTACCTGCTGGAGAAAAGAGACCCCAAAGAAAGAAGAAGAAAATCCTAGAAAAGGGAAGGAACTAAGAGATAAGGGACTTACTTGAAAAAAATATTGGAAAAATCCCACCAAAATCACCTAAAAAATGGAGGTCCAAGGGATCCATGGGAAGGGGAGGAGGAACCTAGGGCCATAGATCCATAATGGGAGAGAGAGATATGGATTTGGGGTTAAATTCCGAGAGGAAACATCCAGTATTTCCAGATTTTTAATGACATGGATAATGCGCATGATTTTACCGCATAGTTTACCAAACCATGTAGTAACCATGACCCCCTTACTATCTAAGAGGTACATGCACTATAGTTATCCCACATGGTTTAAAAACTATGTTCTAACCATGCATTATCTATTGTACCAAAACAACACTTGTCCACACGGTTACCCGGGCATGGCACACAGTTTCCACGAACCGTGCACAAGATGTGACCCACTTACTAATAGGACTAAATTTCTCATTTTTCTCCAAAAATACATGGGGAAACCAAGGGAAAAAGAAAGATCAAAACTAAATAGAAGAATTAACTCAAAAATTCATACCTGTCACACCCGGTTCCTGAGAGAAATGTCGACACCCAAAAAGAAACCGGATCCAAGAGTGAAAATAAAAACTTGGGTGTGATAATTCTCCCCACCATAACACTTTCTTCCCTTAGAAAGCCACAAAAAGGATTGATATAAAAAAACCAATACTAATTTCAACTCAATTATTTCCCCAATGAGCATCAAATGATAAGAAAACAAAAACACCAAGAATAGAAAAAGGGGTTCCCCAGTCTGAACTCAGGAGGCCAGAATGGACTCCCTACCATGTGACTTCTACCCATAAAATCTAAAACACCTCCAGTTGATCGATAAAAAGAAAAGTAATTCTTAAAATTCACAATACAACCTCTCTATCCAAAACACCTTATGAATTACCAAATGAAATTCATAGCACTTACCTGGAATAAGCCAATGAATACGAACCACTTCTTGAGAAACACTTCCAAAAACTTGTTTTAACAAAACCACTAGGAACATCCCCACCTCAATGATTATTTAAGGGATATAACCGAGGTAAGATAACTATAAATGAGATTACCCACTAACAATCCATAAATATAAATTAAACAGGGTTATCAATACAGAGAGGCCCGGACAGACTCCCCACCATTGAGATGAGCTTATACCGATTCACTCCAGAAGGATTTTCAGTGAGACCCATGATGGGTATCCCCATCATTAGAACCCACTAGCTTTAAAAAAACTATATAAATTCCTTGATGATACAAGAACTCCCACCATTAGGGGAAGGGGGGGGGGACCCAATGAAAGGATCATAAAAATTGATTCGTAAGTGTCACCCATACCAAAACAACAAATCATAAAATTGCCTCTCGAAAGGTATGACCACTATAACTACATAAAGATAAAACAATTAACCCTTTTCATTAAGGAGGTAATTAAAAAAATAAGGAAAAACTGTATCAAGAACCCATAAAATATCCATGCTCGAGCAACAGAGACTAGAGCCTCATCAAAGATTCCCACACCCTCAATGGTTTTTTAACTGTGTGAAAAGCCTCACTTTGGGACCTATGGATGGAGCCTTAATATATTGAGGCATATACTACCCCATAGTTAGGATCTAGAAATCCCAAATCAAAACTCATTCTCTTGGTTTCAAGAGTGACCACAGATCACTCCAGGAGATACCCAAAGAGAAAAATACACTATGGAACCCACCTCACCTCAGCAGGGCGCTTTCACCAAGACAGGGACTTAGAAGATGAAAATGCAACATCACCTTTCACCTAGAATAAGAAGAAATAGAACCAAGAACACATAGAAGACACCTCCATTTAAAATGGATAAATTTAGAATTCTTAAAATAAGAACATGCTTTTGTTGAAACAAACATCCTAGAAATATTTACAATCAAACTCTTGCATTTAGAATCCAAAAAGACAACATCAAAAAACACCACCGGACACAACCATTTCAAACAGAGAATAATTACAAAGAAGGGGACTTTAAACTGAGCCCCGAATATCACACTATTTCTAAAAATGAACATGATATCTTCTATGACCATAATTTCCACACTGATGGTACAATATGATCCATCGTTTAGAAGAATCTGAAGAAATATACAAAGGCCTTTTAATGCAGCAGCTAGAACCAACAACCTCAGACCTATTTCCACTATCCTCACTAGGATACGCTTAATCTCTTCGAGACATGAAATTTAAACCTAAAGGTGGAAAACATCACCCTTAATTAATTAACTCAAGAAAACTATGATTTCTTTCAACTCCCCGCATCCACTCTTATGCTTCAAGGGGATCAACTTAACTAAAAAGGAGAGGAGAATTCACTTTAAAAACTAAAAAGGAGAGTCCTTAAATTGATAAACTAGATGGTTTTCCAATGGTAAAACACTTGCAGACACACTTCAAATATGCACTGATTCTTTATAGGGGTGTACACTAGCCAACAAGTAAACCAAGAACCTAGTAAAACTAGATCATCATCCAAGAATTTCACAAAAAAACACAAAAAACATAAAGAGAATAAACTGAAAGTATTCCCAAAAACATTATTTAAAAGGAACCACTAACCATCATATCAAAATAAACACACCAATAAGATCTTAAAATTGAAACACTAATCAACCAAGAGGAATTTATCAAACTCAAAACAACTCATAAGCAACATTCCTAAATTATAAGAAGAAACACCACACAACCACTAGTCATCAAAACATCATGCATTCCTTTTAAGAGAACTTTTGAAAAGAAAACAAGCTTGGTGGGTTGAACACTCAATGATGGTCTCCCATAGTGTCTCACACATGCATATTTTGGTGCCATATCAGGTGACCATCCATTCATACCAATATAGGAACTCATCCACTTTTCCATTATCCATCAATATTTCCCAAATATCTATGCACATGGTCACTAATGGAAACACAAAGGGTCAGAATAAAACTTTTCCACTTTTCAAAAAAAAAACATTCAACCTATGTTTTCAACTTATCAAATCATTTCCTATTTCAAAATTAATAAAAAAATTTCAAAATCTCACTCATCACTGGGTCAAAAATCATTTTCAAACTCCATGTATCAAACCACTTTATTCTTTACGAAAGTAAAATTTCATATATTCCATCCAAAAATCCAATAAATCCCATTTTAAAATATTTTCAAAGAAATAATAAAACTCATTTCACTAAATCCCATTTAAGTAAAAACTCATTTATCCTTACTTAAAATAAACATACAAAACCTTTTTCAAAATAATTTTTTTTATCAAATTAACCATTTCAATAACCCCCAAATTTTGATCATATATATCCAATCTTATTAAAATCATCCCTTTTCACACAAAGATGATTTCATAAAAATAAAATCTTCTAAATATTTTTAAAAAATAACTTCTGAAAACTCCATTTCCATATTCCCCAAAAAAAAAACTTCCACTTTCAAATTTTTATTTTCACACTTCTAAAATAAGTATTTTCAAAAATACTTTTCGAATACCAAGAAGATTCAAAACAATTAACAAAGGGAGAAACTAGTGTTGACTGGTGACTTTTCCATATAGTTGGAGGCCATATGCCAAATGTACCACCATCACAGAGAGTATTATAGGATCATTTACTCATCCCCACATAGTTTTCTAGGCCCTATGAGCTCACAGGGACCATTTACCCAACTATGTTTTCATTTTCCCAAACACAAAACAAAATTTAAGAACCAAACAACCCAAGTAAAACCCAAATTACCATGGTAACTTAAGTACTGTCACAAGGTGTGCTAGGTATGCACACTACTCACAATCAGAACATCAAGTCCCGATAATCCTAGCTCTAGTCTATATAGAATCTTCCCCAAATAACGTGACCCAAAAGAGTGTTCCTTCTCTGATACTATTTTGTCATGATCAAATCCAAAGTTTCATCTAACCTGACTCTCGACACGATCTGTGACATGACCCGAAGGGTGTTCCAAATCCCCAAAGGTTAGAAACTAGTGTCTGGGTATTAAAAATATTCTTTGGGAATGATTTCACCCATTTTTATAAGCATAAAATAACTAATAGAAACAAACATCACAATAATAAATAACCAAATCCAAACATGGAATAAAAAATTTTAAAATTCTAGGTTTAAAACATAAAAATAACTAAAAGGATATGAAAAAATGGATCAACCAAACTAACAAGAACCTTAGTGTAACATAAGGAGAATCACCCTTAAACCACCACCAACAACAATAAGAAACACTAGTAAACCCGAACCACCAAATCCAAACATATTTCCTTTACCCGAGTCAAAAAAAACATGGTCTATATACACCTATTGGTGTATATAGGGTGTGAGACAAATCCTAGTAGGATTCCACCCAAAAGATAAGTCTACATACTATAACATTAGTAGAAAAATTAACATGCATGTTTATACAAGGCCTTTGAAACAATTTCATGAAAATATTTTAAAGAAAAAATATTTCTAGTAGAATTTTTTTAAGGAAAACACTTTCAAATAAAACTTTTATCGAGATAAATATTCCTTGAAATAAAAAGCACTCAAGTTTAACTTTATGCTGACGGATGGAACCATATCACATAAGTCATAAGAGAGCGCCATAGGTAAATCCCTAGGGGTAATCTAGCTCAAGTGAGTCACTAGAACCTTGTACCTTAGTGAAAGGTGGTATAGTAACAACAACCATCAGCATCCTTATGCACGAGACACTAGAGAGTAGAAACATCCAAAATTACAGTGGCAATCAATCATCAACATAGTTTAGTTAGTGTTGTAATCATCAATCTAGGTAAGTGAAATTAGGATAATACACTTCTGTATCACTAGAACACTAGTTCTAATCTTCTCAACTAGATACCCATGATTCCCTTTGTGATTAATTCATGTTTCACATGCCACATAACCATCACTTTCACAAATGCATTCCAATACACACAAGAAAATAAGGAAAACACCATTTTACATAAAGAAAACCACATTACATTTCACACACACACCAAAACCTTTTTAAGAACACATTTTGACATCACCTATATATTTCATAAAATCCATTTAGAAATATAAAAAGAAAAACACACAATTAATCTAATTAATTTTCATGGGCCAAGCCCTTTCCAAATCCACACATATGTCAAATTCATTTTTCAACATGCTTTGTACCATTTACATAATTAAAAATTTACATTTAAAGGTATAAAACAAAAACCAATAGTCAAGAATAGTCCATTTCCTTTATAAAACCAAATTTCAACACATTCAAACCTCAAGTTACTTTTAAAACACAATCCTCACCTTTCACATAATTATAAAAACACATTTAAGAAGAACCATAATAGATCACCCACAAATGTTCACTATTTTACTTTGAAAATCACATTTTAATTTCATATTCATGTTAAAACACTTATAAATTACAATTTTCACCACATAATAGATTCATATAACACATTTATAAAGAAAAACAAGTATATCAAAATCATCTAAAAATTTTAAGGCATGGAACCACCTACCTCAATCTTGGTAGCATCCAGAAATTGGTGAAAAACCATAACCTCACCACAAAAAGACCCTAGAAAAGAAATATTTAACCAAATACATAAATATTGAACCATAATAAAAAATATCCAACCCTAAAAATTTTACCATACCCATTGGAGAAAAGAGAACCCAAATAAAGAGGAAAAAAATCCTAGAAAAGTGGAAGGAACTAAGAGAGAAGGGACTTACTTAAAGGATTTTGTGGAAATCCCACAAAAATAGCCTAAAAAATAGAGGTCCAAGGGAGAAATGGGAGGGTGAGGAGGAACATAGGGCTGGAGATCACAAATGGGGGGGGGGGGGTGAGAGGGAGTTGTATTTGGGGTTAAATCTAGAGTAGACACATCAGGTATTTTCCAATTTTTAAGGACCTGGACGACGCACACGGTTTGCCCGCATGTTTTACCAAACTGGTCAACAACCATGAACCCATTACTATCTAAGAATAACACACCACATGGTTTACAAAACATTCACTAACTGTGCATTATACACTATCCCAAAACAACACTTGGCCTCACATTTACCTAGGTAGGGCGTACGGTTTCCACTAACTGTGCGCAAGCCATGCCCCACCTGCTATAAAACCAAATTTCTCATTTTTCTCAAAAAATAAAAGGGGAAACCAAGGAAAAAATAAAGATCAAAACTAAATATAATAATTACCTAAAAAATTCAGACCTTTTACACTCAGTTCTCGAGAGAAAGGTCGAGACCAAAAAATGAACCAGATCCAAGAGTAAAAATAAAAACTCGGGTGTGAAAAAATAAACTATTAATAGGTGTTGGGGAGGTAATTAAGATATTTTTATATAATAATATATCATGAGAATAACTATTATTTCTTCCTGGTGACATATTCTAACAATCACCAGATATAAGGTGCTTTCTGGTTGAGGTTCCCATAGTTGTACAAACATTGAATGAGGGGGAAGTGTTATAGTAGGCAACATAGACTTAAAATGTTTCCCCCTTTTTAATTTATACCTTTTACTATATTGATGGGTTCATTAATTTTAAATTCAATAGATCAATACCCTTGAGAATCTATCTTTTAATCCATGTATATTGGGTGATGTTTTCAATAAAACCAAGCGATGATTTTTTCCAGATTCAGGGTTCCACTAAAAGTGAAAACATAACATGCCTCCCCCGATAACAATTCCACAAATAGATTCATGATAATTATATATGGGTATTACTATTGATGTTTGAGAGGGTTTAATTATCTAGAAACATATCTTCTCTAAAATCAAATTCATATATGGGAGGAGTCTTCCTTAATAACTCATTGAATCATGTATTTTCTATATATGTAGGTGTGTTAGAGGAACTCACACTACTCGTAAGAATTTGGGTAACTTATCATTAGTAGGAAAGCATGGTTAACCTACCTATAACACTCATCAATAATATTTATATATTTGGTATATCTAGTGTATGATACGCATAAAAAATTGAATATATTGGATGTTACACATATGTTATGGTAAATGCCTCCTACTTAATTTTACCTTGATGAATTTAAAAAAATATTGATTAATAGTGAGAGTCTAATACATAAAAGATATTTTATCTTCTACCAACTCTTCCCATATATTATATAGGATGAATTAAATTTTAATAGGTGTTTTTTCTAACTATTCTACCCATATAAGTCATTTTTTTCCACTTTGTTGAGTTGGACCAAATATCTTAGGGTGTCTTCCATCTTACCCAAGGTTAGGAATTCCAACATTGAAATGAATGATAAAAATTTTCATTGGCATGCCTATAAATTGTTATAATGTATTTTTAACTATTGATAGGTCATTTAAAAAGGTATCATTTATCTTAGGAGGGTCTTCTATTAATTATTTTTTTGTGATAACTAGGGTATATGATAATTGATATGTTCTTGGAAATACTAGCTAAAAGTATAATTCTACGGTACTAGAGAATTAAAGAGTAGATCTTGAATTATTATTCACTATATAAATATTTTTTCATAGGAATTTTGGGATAACATATATATCCTCCTATTATATGACTAATTTCACAAACATGATCTATATTAGGTGATAGGGAACATGATAATTTATATAATTTTCCATTTATGATTGACTGGTTAGGGTATAAAGGAAGAATAAACTTTTTATTACTGGGGACTTATGTAGAATGATCTATGGTAGAAAGTGATTTACCATATTAATGGATCTTAAATTCTACCAGAGGTAAGACCTCTATGGTAGGTTCTATCACTTAATGGGAAATAATTATTATGTGGGTCATTTAATGCAAACATAGTGGGAAGACGAAACCTTCGAGCCAATGTAATTTGGAATTTTCCTTGGGTTACTATCTGTGTTAAATGATGGACCTCAGTGGAAATGACCAAAATAAGGGGAGTGACCACCTTTTATATAGTGGGGTTGATATTCCCCTATAAGAGCTTCCTTTATGGTGCATGGGTGTGGACTACCAGAGAAGGAGTGTCCTCAAAAATCTCTAAGGAAAGAGGGTTCATAGGACACATGAAATGGTAATGATGAGTGATATATCACATGGATGACTCCTTGGTATTTAGTAGGATGTGTATGATATACCAATATAGTTCCTTCAGTTATTAGAGTCGGGTAATTTCACATTTATTAGTGTGAATTTTTATAAGTGATTCTTGGGGAAACCTACCACTATTGGTCTTAGGGCACTGATCCAACATTCATGAAATCATTTCTTGAAGGTCCCATAATATTTCATGGATTATATATATACAAGTTCCATTTATATAATCCTATATTAATACATTATGAATCTAAAATTATAAATAATTAGTGAGATAAAGTGTATATTAGTTGAGGTAGTTATTATAGTAGTATCAAAGTATGTATAGGGTATTGTGACATAGTAATTATAATTCACATATCCACTGGTAACTGTTGGTTTTCTCCCATGTTTATTGGTTGTTGTAACACTTAGATATATATTGGAAGAAATTTTTGATTATTCCCTTTATAAAATATAATAAACCCATCAGTGAGGTACTATAATTAAGCATGCATCCATTAATAAACCTCTTTTATAGGTAAAATATTTCACATCGAGTTCACTATTTTTTTTTGTTTCTCAATATTTATCACATAACATTTTATATAAGAATATTTGGGTTATACATGTAAAAAATGAGTTGATTTGAAGTTGAATTTTCCATAATGGATATTATTTTCTAGTCCAGTACATTATTATATACTTTTTAAATTTTAATTAAATACTTTCTAGTAGAAATAATAGTTTTTTTACACCACTTTTTATCTTAGTAGGGAATGTTTTGAAAGTGGTCACCCTCAAACTAACTTCAATGATACTTTTAAATTATTATATCATGTTTACAAAGAGTTATGAATGATTTTATCTTGACATAATAATGTAGATACTTCTAAGAAAATTATTTACACAGTAATTCCCTTCGATTATTTTTCATATCAATAGGTTATAGCGGTTACCATATATAATGATAGAAACTCTAAATACTGTGAATATAATAAAAATATATATAATACAATCTAGATATGTCATACTAATGTAAAAAAATGATGTATGACCATCAGTTGTTGGGGGATCTTATGTATTGAGACTTCTTCTCGTGAAGTGTTCACATGGTGATCTCGAGTAGTGGAGATCATAAGGATTGAACCCTAATAGGAACACCGCATTTTGTTGATGTAATTGGTTGTTCCCATTATAAAATATGTGTATTGGTATCTTTAATTGATATCATTATCAATGTTTATCATTTGATAAAATACATTTATGTAAGATGAAAACCATAGCGTTTATGTTGTGGCGAGTTATCTTTATTTAGATGTGTCATTGGTGGTATGAAATTTATTGAATGATCAAGAAAATATTTTTCACTTATAAAAGGAAGATATATCTCAATACCATTTGACTAGGATGGTAGTATCTTCATTAAATACATGTCCATGGAAAAATAATATAATTCTATCTAGAAAGGATGTAAAATAATAATGAAAGAAATCATGTCGATACAAAGTGTCTATATAATTTATGAGATATTGAGAGAGATTATATTAAACGTTGCATGTTCGTAGGAGGTTTTAATTTATATGAATAAACCTTATGTCCTTAGGGGAGTTTATGGGTTTCTATACTCCACTCCTGTTCTATGAGTATCACTCAATTATATCAAGATAAGGGACTATACAATCCCTCACAAATCATATTAAAAGGTGTGGATAATTCTAATGAATTAGAGTTTAGAACACGGTGGCCATCGTAGTGGGGGGTTAGGATATGTATAAGTTCTAATCATTATAATAAATAAATAAATACAATATTATTTGAGTTAAAAATAATATGCAATGAATTTATTTACTCAAGTTATTCACAAGTGTTAAGTGAATATGAGGAAAATCTATTTTATGAATGAATAATAATTTCTTCAAGGTTCATGAATATAATTATGAGATAAGAAAACCAAGTTAATGGTTCATATTTTATCATGTAATATATTTTGAATGTTACAATAAAGTGATAAAATATAAATTATATTCATGACATAGTTACTTAGTTATTAATATCTTTTAGTTATTATTTTTGAGGTTAATTATATTAAGGTGCCTACATTAAATTTTTGAGACTTAACCCAACCAATATAATTTTATAGATTTTTAAATTTGAGAGAAATACTAAAATTATTAATTTGATATCTTATATCTCACCACTCTAAATTTATAGAGATATAAGAGAGAGATTTGAGCAGCCAGATTGAATTATTCCCACCATGATCTAAGAATCAATGACCCCATGATTATGTTGACATTGAAATAACCTTATTCTCCTCATTCCATCACTAAAATATCAAATATCAATGTTTTATAAATATTATTTAATGTGTGTGGATTATTTAGAGGGGTTTTAGTTTGGTTCCTTCAAGTGATGATCACTTAAAACATGCGAAACAAATTTTCAATAAAAATCGATACAATATGGATTCAATTTAATTTTTATTTATTTATTTAAATTTAAAGTGGATCCTTAGTTGGTTATGGGTTATGGTTTCACTGGAGAAGATGTAACGACATCGATCATAGGGTAAAAAATTTAAATTCCAAATATTTTAGGCTTCCACTGTGTGCTTGGTACCAATAGGGAAAACACACATTATGAAAGGGGTTAATCAAGATAAAATAATTTTAATGGAAAATAAGTTAAATTAATCAATTTTTAATTGAAAACATAAGGTGTTTTATTCATATTATATGATTATTTATATATGTGTGGTTAAACTATATTTTAATTCCATAAAAGAATCCACCATAGAATTTACCACAATATCAGAAGGAACAAAGAGTTTTAAAATGAATATTAATTATTCTTATAGATATTGACCAACTAGATCACCACCATATATTATATAGGTTTTGATGTGATTTTAGATATACATTGAGGACTTAGTGGTAGGATAGAGTTTCATTCCATTATTAAAGTATTTATAGTTACACCGGTATTTTTGGTCTCCTAGGAGGACTTAAGGGTCATGCTGAAGTTTTTTTTTCTATCCCTAAATTCTGAAGGGTTACACTATAGGTTAAGGTCTCCAAGTTATAATTAAGGGTTACACATTAGTTTGATTACTTATAGGTAGACCTAATGGTTTTGTTTATGTTTTATGTCTCCCAAGAGGACATAAGGGTTATTATAGAGTTTTGGGCTATCCTAGAAGTCTCAAATGTTATACTGGGGTTTAAGGTCTCCCATAAGGAATTAAGTGTTACACTTCATTCCTTTTAGGAATAATTCAAGATTATACTAGGATTTAAGATATCTCTGGGGGGGATTAAGGGTATAATAGATTTTTATACCATACTGGAAGGCTTAATGATACACTAGGATTCAAGGTCTCCCAATAGGATTTATAGGTTAAATTAAATATTTATTATATTGATAAATAATTAACATTTTTTTTCAGTTTAATTTATACCAAGTGGGATTAAGGGTTATGCTGAAGTTTGGTGTTATTTATAAAGGGTTAAGGGTTAATGGGGGGGAGGGGTGCCATGATATTGGTCTTAGAACTATAGAGGGATTTATATGTATCCTCAATGTGAGAATAAAAACCTACATAGTTTGATTTCTCGATTTAAGTCCATATAACATGGTAAGTCCCTCAACCTTAGTGATGAGGATTTCAAATTATCACATAATAAGAAGAATTAACAAGTACTTTAAATCCATATGAGTAAAGTGAATCATATCTTTTAAGGCCATGACATGAGGTCCAATTTTTTGACTTTTAGTTCATGTAATTTGGGAAAAAGTTGTTCCTTTTATAGTCTTGTAACTAGGATAAATGTGTTTTATATCTTAAGGTTGTATAATAAGGAAACTTAGGAAAAAGGTGCCTAAAATTGATATCAATGGGGACTTATGCATGTGAGGCCTAGTTTTCTTTCACTATTAGATGAACATGGTAAAGATATAAGTGAATTCACTATCATGGAATCCCATTTAGAATCACTTACTATCTATAAGTAAATGGATATGTGAAGGAATAATGGAAACATGGGAGGTGAAAACTAGTGGGAGAAAATTTAGACTTAAACCATGGGATCCATCCAATTTAATGAATTTTACTCAAGTGTTGAGAGTTCAACCAAGAGGTTCTTGTTAATGAAGAAAACATAACATGATTGGGTCTTATGTAGATGATTTCTAGAGTGTATTAGAGCTCAAGTGAAAAGAAAATTGGTAACTAACCACATGATATAAGAACATAACATTAGAGGGGGGTATACTGTAAGAACCCGGTTTTTGATGCGAAAGACTTTGAAATATTCTTGATATTATTCCAGGGCAGCGCCTTCAGACGGAGTGCAATTCTGAGCCTCGGTGTGGCCGGAATTAAATTTTCATTGCGTTCACACTGAAAACACAAAATAAATGGGTTAACTCCTAAACGGTGATACAGATCAGAGATATGAGTGCACGGATGGGTTCAGAATGGGGTGTTTACCCTAGGAATGACATATAACATGTCGTCGCGGGACGTTTGGACCCCTCGCTCACTATCGGAGCATGGGCCAGATAAATTAAATAATTAATTTATTCGTTTAACGGATTAACTCAAGTATCTCTTAAACGATGGATCGGATTGAAAAACCAAGGGCACCGTTGAGTCTAGAACATTCCTTTTACCATAGGAGGGGTATAATCTTCACGGGCGCGGGCTGTTTGTGAAAAATGGCCCTAGAGGCGTTTTCGTAATTTAGTGGCCTCGACGTTCAGTTTTATAACTTTCGAACAGAGGATCAGATTAAAATTATGAGACCTCCATTGTTCTCGGAAGGTGGTGTTTACCCTCAGGGAGGTTTAAACTCGACCCCGTCGAGTGTTCCAGAGGTGGGTCCTTTCGTGGGTAATTAATGAAAATTAATTAAATTAATTTTTATTTTCTACTTAAGCCAAACCCACTCCCCTCCCTCCTCCATTTTCACCCCCTAGCTAAGCCTCTCCTTTAACCTCCTAATATTACTCCAATAAAGGTGGGGGCAACAATGGAAAAGGCAGATCGTGCGGGAAGCATCGGGCGAAGCCCTACGAAGTAGGCGTCGTTTTATTTTGCATTAAATTTACACACCCCCTTTGAATCTATAAAAATGCGTTGAATTATTGTTTTATTGTCGAATTAAGCCCATAATCGCGTAGTTTATGTTCTAATATTTCCAACGCTTGTTTCGTATTTGAATTCTGTCCTCCGAGGCATCCGAAATCGTCCGGCGAAGAATGCGGGTTTTCGAGGTTTTCCGGCGGGCGGCTTTGGCTGAGGCGGTGGTGGCTCGGAGCTGGGCGGCGGTGCGGGCAGATTCTCAGCGGGCAGCCACGGCGGAGGCTCGGCTCGAGCAGGATCTCTAGGGCGGCGCGCTAAGAAGGGAGCGCCGATCAGTGTCGGCGCGGGCTGGCGCGACAGCGAGCAGGAGGACCGGCCAGCTGTGCTGGTCGGTTGACGCGGCAACCGGGGTTGCGGAGCGCGACCCCGTTCAGGAGATAGAGACCCACTGTATGCGGGTCTCCGCATGAAAAAAAAGTGTCCGACCTCAAGGCCGGTCGGTGCAGTGGACCGCGGGTCCACGGCCGGCCCGCGCGGCCGAACCGCAGGCCGGCCCATGCCGGGCGGACCAGCCAGTCCAGGCCGGTCCAGCCCAAGGGGCTTTGCCCCCTCGACTCGGACGCCCGTAATTTCCGCTACGGGCATCCGTTTTGCAGGCCGTCTGTGGCAGTGTACACCAGACGTCAAGGAGAACTTTTTGAGATGGTTTCGGGAGTTTTTAATTCCCAAAACGAGGGGCCTCGGAGGCGCGACACACCTTTAAGTAGTTTGACGTTTTTCCGGGGGTTCGTGTTTTGAGCAGCACAGACGCATCTGACGTCCGTTTTGAGCGCCGTTAGCGGTGTTGAGACCCTAGTGCCGAGGCGAAGTTTTCCAGTATGGTTTCAGGCATTGAGGCCAGAGTTGAGGCGTGGACCCCATGGCCCGTCTTTCGAGCTGCGTGCAGCGCTTTACAACTTTTTCGTCGGACGTTCGTTCGAGGCATGCGAGCAGTCGATTTTGGGTGTTTTTCCGAGGGCATTGCAATGGCGCAATCCGCCCGCTTTAATTTCTGCACGATGGTGCGGGCCCCACGGGGGCTGTTTTGGGAGTTGGCGGTGATTTCCATCTTTATCACCGGGCGTCCGTTTTGGACAAGTGAATAGTCTATTTTGTGTACTTTTTCGAGAGGATCACAACAGTGCGATCCACTGGAAGCATTTTGGGACCAGGATGCGGGTCCCACGCAGCACCTCTCATGTTCGGTATGTTGGCACACACCTTTTTCTCCGGACATCCGTTCCATGCATGTAAGCAGTCAATTTGACGTGTTTTTCCGAGAGAATTGCGATGACGCAGTTCGCCCGACCTTTTTTGTGGACGTGGTGTGGGTCCCACCCGACCTGGCTATGGTGAATAGTACCTTTTTCACTGGGTGTCCATTTTGGGCGATTGAGTTTTCAATCCCGTGTGTTTTTACGAGGGGATCATAGTGGTGTGATCCATTTGTTCAGTTTCGGGATCTTGGGGTGGGCCCCACACGGGTTGGTTACGGTGAATAGTACCTTTTTCACCGGTTGACCGTTTCGGGCGAGTAAGTAGTCTATCTTGCGTGTTTTTCCATGAGGATTACAACGGTGTAATCTGTTCAGGCGAGCAGATCCTCTTACGTGATCTTATTAAATGTGGAAATATGAAAGGTGCTCCTGTGGCGGTTCTTCTTGCTGTGTTCGGAAGCGAACCCTTGGCGTGAGATCACGTGCACTCTCGTGTGAGTGAAGTAATGCTTGAAGAGTTGTGGTTGGCCGTGCCTCAGACGTTGAGGTGGAAAGTTGGAGTTGATGTGATTACTCCTTCGCGTTGACGTTGGGGGCCGTGTGCATGTTATCCTTTGGGCTGGAGACGTGGCATACTCTGGGAGTATGTGAGAACGCTGGGAGGTAAATGTGGTTGTTTGTACCTGAGAAAATTTGTGTGCTTTGTTGGAGTTGGATTGGGGACACACGTCGTGTGGGCCCCATGTGTGTGCCGTGTTCTGCTTTGCGTACCTTTGACCTCTCGCGACATAGAGGTTCCTCCTGTTCACGATGGTTTAGATCAGCAGGGTTTAGTGGTTTCCCCTAGTTTTGTTCTGGAGTTGGGTGGTTACACGATACCCACTCCGAGTTTTGTTGGTCAGTGTTGTACCATCTAGTAGGGATGACCAAAGCAGTTCCGGGTTTACCCTCCTGTAGAGACTGGGCAGTGGGTTGCTCATTGACTTCTTCGGGTTTACCCTCTAGTAGAGTCTGGGTGGTGGATCACTCGACACTCTTAGGGTCTACCCTCCAGTAGAGACTGGGCAGTGGGTCACCCGGCGACCTCTTAGGGTATACCCTCCAGCAGGGCTGGGTAGTGGGTCGCCTGTCATCTAGTTCCAGGTCTACCCTCCAGCAAGGCTGGGCAGTGGGTCGCCTGTGGACTTATTACAGGTCTACCCTCCAGCAGGGCTGATCAGTGGGTCACGTGATGATGTATTAGGGTTTACCCTCCAGCAGGGCTGGGTAGTGTGTCACCCGATATCTTTTTAGGGTTTACCCTCCAACAGGGCTGGGCAGTGGGTCACCCATTGACATTTCAGACTCAGTCCTTTCTACTAGGCTAGTATGTGGCTTTACTCCATGACTACCGGAGCGGGACCCTCATTTGTACGGGTCAATGATGTGACATATTTGACTTTGAGAAGACCTTTTGACTGTGTGATAGTGATGAGGTGTGGTTTGACTTCACTTGGAACTCTCATGTACGAGGGGCACTTTCCCCACCGAGACGCATCCTTGTGACGCGAACTAAAACCATGTGGGCGAGTCAGTGCCACCCAAAGCAGATAGTGTTGAGGTGCGGTGATTTGAGCCCCTTGGCTTGCAGTTTAGGACAGACGTGTGGGATGTTGGGCATCGATGATGGTTACTTTTGGTCCTGTTGGTGACTCACTTTCTTGGGCTGAGCTACGAGATGGAGATCCCTTTACGATCCTGTTTGGGTTTCTTGACAGAGCATATATATGTATATACCTTGTTCCAGTACCCTCTTCTTGGGCTTGGTTACTCTCCCTCTAGGAGATCCGAAGACGCACGGGGTATGCCACGTGCTTTCCGTGTCTAGCTTCTCATGGTTGGATGAGTCTAATATCTTGCTATAGGTAGCGAAGACTCAACGAGAAGTTCATCTTCTCACTATTTCCAGCTCCTTGTGTTTGGACTAGTCTACTACCTCCTTTCTCTTATTGGGTTGAGCTGGAATCTCTACTGTTACTCTACTGCACTCTCGGTTGTACTCCTTTACTTTCCCATGTTCAATCTACTTCTCACCCTTTGTTACCTCCTTTGTTTCTCCCTCGATACTTCGGGGTATACTACTGAGTATTTT
The DNA here is from genome assembly GCA_963277665.1 of Viscum album. Taxonomy (NCBI): domain Eukaryota; kingdom Viridiplantae; phylum Streptophyta; class Magnoliopsida; order Santalales; family Viscaceae; genus Viscum; species Viscum album. The sequence continues at coordinate 1,475,874,589 of OY728137.1, forward strand.
TATACTCACCCCTACTTGGGATTTTCCCGCACTTGGTGTGCCCTTGCAGACGACAGACAGGTTGGTCGTGAGTTCAGCGGAGCTTAGGAGTTCGGGATCTTGGACCGCGTGCGGTGGTCGTAATCGGGTTCCAGGTGTGGGACTCTCCCAGGTGTTTTATTTTGTTTACTTGTTGCCGGGTTGTGGCACTTTTCTAGTTGGGTGCGTGTTTTTCCCCTTTTCTTTTCAGTTTACCTTGAACACTTGCTTTGTACTGTTTAGAGGTTGATGCACTTTGTGGGTTATTTATAGCAGTTGGTACATTGCTTTTTCTTTTACTCTGCACTTTTGCATTGAGTGGGCTGCGTGTGTGTGTATAGGTACTTAGGCAAAGGTCTCCCTGAGTTGTTTAGCTTTCGGCGCTTGTCGCCAGCCCCTGGCCTATGGAGGCGGGCTTGGGGTAGTTGCGGCTCGAGCCTGGGTAGGGTCGGGTCGTGACAAAGTGGTATCAGAGGTGGTTCATTCCTTGGGACGTTGTTAAGACGTACCTAAAGATGAATTGGTTGGGATTTAGGGCAATAGTGTTAACGTGTCTCGAGAGCGGCTCTTAGGTCATGGAGTCCAGTGATGGTGCGGAGGCCGACATATCCATTCACGAGGACCCTAACAACCTGCTTGTCGACTCGGAATGCTGAGACACTTGTTGCAGGGAAAATTGGTTTGTGCATTACATAGGATTGAGTCTTTGACTGTCCTTATTGAGTCAGCTCCCCATTTTTGTTGTTGTTGTGGTATACATATATGCTCATCTGATCGTGACACTCCTTGATAATATTCAGGATGTCTTCATGAAGACAGCCATCCAGGATACCAGCTTTGGTCCGTGACTATGACCCTGTGAGCTACGAGTCCTCAGTCCAGGACCCATCATGCGAGCCCCTTTCTCCGGGTGGGCCTATAGAAGCACCCCCACCTATTGAGCAGCAGACAGCTTCAGCAGAGCAGGCTGAGCTTGAGCGCAGGTTGAGCATGCTCCGTGAGTTCCAGAGGTAGAGACCGCTGAGGTTTAGTGGTGAGTCAGACCCTCAGGCAGTAGAGGTTTGGCTAGAGACAGTGGTTCGCCTCTTCAAGCTTGTGCAGACGCCGACAGATCTTATGGTGGCTTTGGCTGCCGGCCTTTTCCACAGAGTAGCTGGGCGTTGGTGGAGTATGGTGACTTAGTTTCTTGATGAGTCATCGCTTTCGTGGGGAAACTTTCAGTTGTTGTTTCATGAGGAATTTTTCCCCTTTTTCTTACGCTCCGTTCGGATTCAGGATCTCCTGCAGTTTCAGCAGGGAGGGATGACGGTGGCCGAGTATGCGGCTAGTTTCGTAGACCGTGCACGCTTTTACCCATACTTGGTCCATGACGGAAAATTCCGAGCACATAAGTTTGAGCAGGGTCTCCACCGAGAGATTCGTGCTATCATTGGGCATTCCCACTTATGCCGGGGTACTAGAGTAGGCACTGGTGATGGAGATCTTCCTATCACGCTTTACCGTTGATGGTGGAAGTAGGCACTATGGAGCCAAGACGTCTGCTGTAGCTAGCGGGCGTCGACAAGAAAAACCTTGACGCAGGTGGATTTTTGACAATCAGACTCAGGGGCATGGTCATACACCACAGTGGCACTGGAGGGCACCAGTGCAGCCCGAAGTGAGTCGGTGCTATGCTTGCAATGGGCGAGGTCACCTGGCACAGGACAACCCGACCAGGCATGCGCAGAGCTTCGGGCAGGCAGCAGGTGCACCACCACGACGGAGGCAGTGCCATGATCGGAGTATTACCCAGAGAGGTGGTGCTATCAGAGGAGCGGGAGGAGCTGTAAGTGGAGGATGACCTTACAAGGTCTTCCCATCACCAGTAGCCGGTCCACATCAGGCTCCTGAAGCTGACAGTTGGGACCGCGGACAGCCGCGGGCTTTGGACATCTACGATCCTGCAGAGCATGAGGTGATAAGAGGTACACTCTACAGCTCTTCTACTTTTTGTAGTAGAATTTTTAGACTCTATGTGTGGAATGATTTTTCTCCCTTATCTTTTCTTGAGTTGTTTCCAGGGTGACACGGGGTGTCAGTGTAACCCTGTGTCGGAAGGGTAGAAGGCGTGGGACATTTCTTCTCAGTCTATGGTGTTGACTCCTTCGCTTTCGAGCGTGTAAGAGAGTCTTAGTCATGGGACATCGACTATGAAATCTTGCGTGACCATATATCCTTGGGTGTTTCACCATATGGATATTCTGAAGGATGGAATCACCAGACTTTGTCCCAGGTCCAAATAGTGATTCCAGTCATGGCGTGTGATGTAGGGGTTCGGTCTGGGAGGTGAGCTACCCCCGAGAGCCTTCGGTCCGTTTGAGACCGTGCAAAGGGATGGCGAGGTTCCCTACCGCCTTGACCTAACCCCAAAGTCTGGAGTGGGTGCATGACATCTCCCACATGGCTTACCTGAGGAAAAAGGTGTGCGTGATCCTATGCACGTCATCTATAGAGGCAGTCCTCACATGAACAGATCAAATCATTTGGTCTATGCGCGGTGGCGCAAAACTGTGCAAGAGTTCTTCTGGGTATGGAAGAGCCATGTGCGGGCTTAGTACCATGAGTTGTTCCCTGGTTTTTCTTTTTGTGGATGAAAAGTTTGAAGGAGGGAATGATTTAAGAACCTAGTTTTTCTGTGAAAGACTTTGGAATATTCTTGATATTATTCCAGGGCAGCGCCTTTAGACGGCGTGCGATTCCGAGCCCCGGTGTGGCCGAAATTAAATTTTCAGTGCGTTCACACTGGAAACGCCAAATAAATGGGTTAAATCCTAAACGGTGATCCGAATTAGAGATCTGAGTGCACGTATGGGTCCGGAATGGGGTGTTTCCCTAGGAATGACATAAAACATGTTAGCGCGGGACGTTTGGACCCCTCGCTCGCTATCGGAGCGTGGAACAGATAAATTAAATAATTAATTTATTCTTTTAATGTCTTAACTCAAGTATCTATTAAACTGTGGCTTGGATTGGAAAACTGAGGGCACCGTTGAGTCCAGAACATTCCTTTTACCCTAGGAGGGGTGTAATCTTCACGGGCGCGGGCCGTTTGTGAAAAATGACCCTAGGGGCATTTTCGTAATTTGGCGGCCTCGGGCGTTCAATTTTATAACTTTTGAATGGAGGCTCGGATTAAAATTATGAGACTTCCATTGTGCTCGAGAGGTGGTGTTTACCCTCAGGGAGGTTTAACCTCGACCTCGTCGAGTGTTTCAGAGGTGGGTCCTTTCGTGGGTAATTAATAAAAATTAATTAAATTAATTTTTATTTTCTACTTAAGAAAAACCCACTCCCCTCCCTCCTCCATTTGAAACCCCATAGAGAATCATCTCATTCAACCTCCTCCTCTTCCTCCAATCAAGGCGGGGGCGACAACGGAAAAGGAAAATCGTGCGGGAAGCATCGGGCGAAGCCCTACGAAGTAGGCGTCGTTTTATTTCGCATTAAATTTCCGCACCCCATTTGAATCCATAAAAATGCATTGAATTGTTGTTTAATTGTCGAACTAAGACCATAATCGCGTATTTTGTGTTCTAAGATTTCCAACGCTTGTTTCAGATTTGAATTCCGAGCTCCGAGGCGTCCGCAATCATCCGGCGAAGAATGCGGGTTTTGGAGGTTTTCCGGTGGGCGGCTTTGGCTCAGGCGACGGCGGCTCGGAGCTGGGCGGCGGCGCGGGCGGCTTCTCAACAGGAAGCCTCGGCGGAGGCTTGGCTCAAGAAGGATCTCCAGGGTGGCACGACGAGCAGGGAGCACCGATCAGTGTCGGCGTGGGCTGACGCGACGATGAGCAGGAGGACCGGCCGACTATGCCGGTCGGTTGACGCGACAGCCGGGGTCGCGGCGCGCGACCCCGCTCGGGAGACAGAGACCCGCTGTATGCGGGTATCCACATGAAAAAAAAGTGACCGGCCTCATGGCTGGTCGGCGCAATGGACCGCGGGTCTACGACCGACCCGTGTGGCCGAACCGCAGGCCAACCCAGGTTGGGCGGACCGGCCGGTCCAGCCCAAGGGGCTTTGCCCCCTCGACTCAGACGCCCGTAATTTCCGCTACGGGCATCCGTTTTGCAGGACGTCTGTGGCAGTGCACTCCAGACATCAAGTAAGCCTTTTTGAGATGGTTTTGGGAGTTTTTAATTCCCTAAACAAGGGGCCTCGGAGGTGCGACACACCTTTAAGTAGTTTGACGTTTTTCTGGGGGTTCATGTTTTGAGCGGCGCAGACGCATCCGACGTCTATTTTGAGCACCGTCAGCGGTGTTGGGACCCTGGTGCCGAGGTGAAGGTTTTCAGTATGGTTTCAGGCATTGAGGCCAGAGTTGAGGAATGGGCCCCATGGCCTGTCTTTTGAGCTATGTGCAGCGCTTTACAACTTTTTCGTCGGACATCCGTTCAGGGCGTGCAAGCAGTCGATTTTGAGTGTTTTTCCAAGGGCATTGCAATGGCGCAATCTGCCTGCTTTAATTTTTGCACGATGGAGTGGGCTCCACGGGGGCCGTTTTGGGAGTTGGCGGTGATTTCCAGCTTTATCAACGGGCATCCGTTTTGGACAAGTGAATAGTCCATCTTGTGTACTTTTTCGAGAGGATCGCAACAGTGTAATCCGTTAGCAGCGTTTCGGGACCGGGATGCGGGTCCCACTCAGCATCACTCATGTTCGGTATGTTGGAACACACCTTTTTTTCTGGACATCCGTTCCACGCAGGTAAGCAGTAAATTTGACGTGTTTTTCCAAGAGCATTGTGATGGCGCAGTTCGACCGAACTTTTTCAGGGACGTGGTCTGGGTCCCACCCAACTTGGCTACGGTGAATTGTACCTTTTTCACCGGGTGTCCATTTTGGGTGATTGTGTAGTCAATCCCATGTGTTTTTCCGAGGGGATCGTAGTGGTGTGATCCGTTTGTTCAGTTTCGGGATCTTGGGGTGGACCCCACATGGGTTGGTTACGGTGAATAGTACCTTTTTCACCGGTTGACCATTTCAGGCGAGTAAGTAGTCTATCTCGCATGTTTTTCCATGAGGATTACAAAGGTGTAATCTGTTAAGGTGAGCGGAGACTCTTACATGATCTTATTAAATGTGGAAATATGAAAGGTTCTCTGGTGGCGGTTCTTCTTGCTATGTCCGGAAGCGAACCCTTGGCATGAGATCACGTGCACTCCCGTGTGAGTGAAGTAATGCTTGAAGATTTGTGGTTGGCCATGCCTCAGCCGTTGAGGTGGAAAGTTTGAGTTGATACGATTACACCTTCGCGTTGACGTTGGGGGCCATGTGTATGTTAGACTTTGGGCTGGAGACGTGGCATACTCTGGGAGTATGCAAGAATGCTGGGAGGTATATGTGGTTGTTTGTACCTGAGAACGTTTGTGCACTTGGTTGGAGTTGGCTTGGGGCCACACGTTGTGTGGGCCCCATGTGCGTGCCGTGTTCTGCTTTGCGTACCTTTGACCTCTCGCGACATAGAGGGTCCTCCTGTTCACGATGGTTTAGATCAGCAGGGTTGAGTGGTTTCCCCTGTTTTTGTTCTGGAGTTGGGTGGTTGCACGATACCCACTCCGAGTTCTATTGGCCAGTGTTGTACCATCCAGTAGAGATGGCCAGAGCAGTTCCAGGTTTACCCTCCAGTAGAGACTGGGCAGTGGGTTGCTCATCAACTTCTTTGGGTTTACCCTCCATTAGAGATTGGGCAGTGGGTCACTCGACACTCTTAGGGTCTACCCTCCAGTAGATACTGGGCAGTGGGTCACCCGATGACCTCTTAGGGTCTACCCTCCAGCAGGGCTGGGTAGTGGGTCGCCCGTCGTCTAGTTCCAGGTCTACCCTCCAGCAAGGCTGGGCAGTGGGTTGCCTGTCGTCTTATTCCAGGTCTACCCTCCAGCGGGGCTGGGCAGTGGGTCGCCTGATGATGTATTAGGGTTTACCCTCTAGCAGGGATGGGCAGTGGGTCACCCGATATCTTGTTAGGGTTTACCCTTCAGTAGGGATGGGCAGTGGGTCACCCGTTGACTTTTCAGACTTAGTCCTTTCTACTAGGCTAGTCTGTGGCTTTACTCTGTTACTACTAGAGTGGGACCCTCTTTTGTACGGGTCAGTGATGTAACATCTTTGACTTTGAGCATACCTTTCAACTGTGTGATAGTGACGAGGTGTGGTTTGAATTCACCTGGAACTCTCAAGTACAAGGGGCACTTTGCCCACCGAGATGTGTCCTTGTGATGCGAACTAAAACCGTGCGGGCGAGTCAGTGCCACCCAAAGTGGATAGTGTCAAGGTATGTTGATCTGAACCCCTTAGCTTGCAGTTCGGGGCAGACGTGTGGGATGCTGGGCATCGATGATGGTTACTTCTGGGCCTGTTGGTGACTCACTTTCTTTGGTTGAGCTACGGGATGAAGATCCCCTTACGATCATGTTTGGGTTTCTTGACAGAGCATATATATGTATATACCTTGTTCCAGTACCATCTTATTGGGCTTGGTTACTCTCCCTCTAGGAGAGGCGAAGACACGCAGGGTATGCCACCTGCTTTCTGTGTCTAGCTTCTCGTGGTTGGATGAGTCTACTCTCCGGCTATAGGTAGCGAAGACTCGACGAGAAGTTCAACTTCTCACCGTTTCCATATCCTTGTGTTTGGATGAGTCTACTACCTCCTTTCTCTTGTTGGGTTGAGCTAGAATCTCTACTGTTACTCTACTGCACTCTCGGTTGTACTCCTTTACTTTCCCCTGTTTAATCTACTGCTCACCCTTTGATACCTCCTTTGTTGCTCCCTGGAGACTTTGGGGTATCCTACTGATTATTTTTATACTCAACCCTTCTTGGGCTTTGCCCGCACTTGGTGTGCCCTTACAGACAGCAGATAGGTTGGTCGTGACTTCAGCGGAGCTTAGGAGTTCGGGAGCTTGGACCGCGTGTGGTGGTCGTAGTCAGGTTCTAGGTGTGGGACTCTCCCAAGTGTTTTCTTTTGTTTACCTGTTATTGGGTTGTGGCACTTTTCTGGTTGGGCGCGTTTTTTCCCTTTTTCTTTTCAGTTTACCTTCAGCACTTGCTTTGTACTGTTTAGAGGTCGATGCACTTTGTGGTTTATTTATAGCAGTTGGTACATTGATTTTTCTTTTACTCTGTACTTTTTCCTTGAGTGGGCTGTGTGTGTGTGTACATGTACTTAGGAAAAGGCCTCCCCGAGTTTTTTAGCCTTTGGTGTTTGTCGCCAGCCCCTGGCCTATGGAGGCAGGCTTGGGGTAGTTGTGGCTCGAGCCCGAGTAGGGTTGGGTCATGACATATACAAAAGAATCCCAAGATTTTAGGGTCTAAAAATGAACTTGGGGGAGATGGGTGAACTCCCTAGTATAAAATCAAAATTCATCTTAGTCCATAAGGGATGGTAAAAGGTAGTAGATACCTCATAGGGTTTAACATCCCTTTATAAAGGAAACTTTTATAAATATATAAAATTTTATATCCATTGTATAGAATTTGGAACTTATGCATGTGCAAACCTTAGTGGACATAATTTATACATATGGTTCTTGTTGATGATAGAAAAATTTTATGTAATTCAATTTTTTAATTATTTCTTGGATCCTTTTAACAATTCCTCAAATTCATGCTCAATTGTTCTAATGTTAGACATATTAAACTAGTGTATGTGTTATATAAGTCACTCAATCTTTAGACATATGTGTACCCCATGCGTAACTATAAAATTTCAACTTATGAATTGGGGCTAAAAGAATATATCCCAAGTAAGAAATCCATGTAAAGAAAATTTTTAAATGTTTTATTTTTTTCTAGATGAGTTATAAACCTATGGGAGTTAAGTTTCCTATTTTATTTTTTTTCTTATGAGTTATATGTACGGATATACATAAAAGTGTGTATTTATTATATTTTAGATAGTTTATCACTATGCATAGTAAATGAATCCTCATATGATGGATTTTAGTGTATTTATATGTAGTTGAATGTGTGCACAAAATTGAGGTACATAGGAGTGTAAATGTTTTACAAGCATTATAATGAAGGATGTGGGCATGGAATTGACTTGTGCGCGTAAGGGTTTGTATGAAGGATGAATTTAAATACACCTTGAGATATTGGGGGAAGAGGTTTTGTACTAAGGTAAATTTTATAGTGCCTTAATCAATATTCAATTTCTAGTGGGGATATATCATCATGAAAAAATACACTCCCATGTTTAGTATAAAAAATACCGGTGAGTATAGAGTTATCCCCACAGGCATAAGTTAGGTTGTAAGTGATCATGGTTGGGTTTTATAAAAAAAGTAAAATTAATGGTGGAAGTGATGTAAGTGAATATAGGTGGATATAAAATAATATAAACTACCAAAAATAGATTAAAAAAATATGTTTCTACCACCACTAATTTTGGAAAAACTTGCAAGGGATTCTGAAATAAATTCATCCTACCTACGTATTTCCACTGGTCATACAAATATTATAAGAAACTATCACTGGTTACCTTGTAATGATATATTTACACATCCAAAGGAATAAATAATAATGTTTAAGGTCCATATAAGACTTTATTTTAATCCCCAACTAGAAACATTAGGTTCTCCTATACTATGATGATTAATGATACCACAATCTCTCTTAGATAGGGAATCTATTTTTGGGTTTTTAGGCACTCACTTGTGTGGTTTACAAAAAAATGTGTGGGTGTCACTGCCTATAGTTAACTTTCTATATTAGAAATGATCTTACCCTAGTTAATAAGAGTAGTTTAATACTTCTATTGTTTCTCACCATCAAAATTCACAACTACTAATCATTCTAAGACCATATGTGCTAAAGTGAATCTCAATCATCATTTATTAACTCACCCAAACTAGAAATTCAATCACTACCACAAAATATGAATTAATTTCTATGATGTATTGAAAAATCATATAATCTCAAGTGTTTAACCATGGAAAATAAAAATAAAATGTATTACCATATTTACAAGTCATAATCATCCTTATTCATTATACAATAAAAATGTGCAATTAAAATATGGAGAAATTAGTTTATAAATCCCTTACAAAGAGTGCTTCACTTCTCCTCTGGATTGTGATAATGCTTATCCAAGATTTAGATTCCTCCTTGAATTTTCTCTAGCCTCAGGTCATCCCATTTATTATAATATCCCATGATTTTACTAAGTAGTTTATTTTAATAAATACTATGTTGAATATATTGTTTCACATTCTACATCTAACAAAAATGAATTGTGATATATTTTATTAAGATAAAATTATAAATAGTAAATATAATCATTATAATGTAGCCTTTTAATTTTCATGTATAAATAGAGGATACCATATTATAAAATCTGGTTATAAAGAAAAATAAATTTCATTTTTAATACTAATGCATTGATTGTATTCAATTAGTTTAGTGAAATAGCTAAAAATATTATTATTTTGGATAAAATGTATTTTTTCTAAAAATTTACATTTTATATATAAGGAATTTTAAATTAAATATATCATGGATAAATTATTATAAAATAAATTTTAGATATGAATCAAATATTAACGATAATTTAATTTTTAATTCATATAAAATAATATTAAGAACAATTAATATTTAAATTTTCATTTTACTATAAAAATATTTTTTCATGTTATTTTATGTTTCCATTTAGAAAATAAATTCATCAATTCCAGAATCTGAATTTGAAAAATTTTCTTTAATTTTTGACCCAATAAGATAATATTATATTAGGTTGAAATTTTAATTTTTTTTACAAATATAGATGTTTTGGTTAATAGTACAAAATATTGTTTGCAAAAATAGCATGACATTGATAACATCATTAGCATATAAACATGGAATAGAAATTTTTGAAACTATTTAATGGACCAAATAATTATTTAATATGTAAAATCATACATTTCACAAAATATTTTGTTTAATTTAGAAATCTATATTTTACATTTTAGAACATAAGTAATATTTTTTCTAAAACTATTTTAATGAGTTTCACATTTATTATTTAAGAATTAATTTTTATCAATTTTATAAATTTAATACTATAAAATGGTTTTCTTATTTTGGATCAGAACAGAAAATTAATTAAGTAAATTTCATTTTTATTCATAAAAATAAGTCACTAAAGCTAAAAAATGAGTTACTGTGGTGAAAGTTAATTATGGTAAAAAAGATTAATTAAGGGGAAAACATATAATATCTCAAATATCTATTATTTTTGTGGATTAGTGGTGGATTTAACAATACTAATCTAATACCTATTATTTTCCACTTTTTTAGCCACTTACCTTTGAAGTTGACATGCCTTTAATATTATGTTATTGGTATTTACAAAAGTTTCACCCTTCTCACTTATAAAAGGATCCATTCACCACCAACTTATACTCACAAAAAAATAATTTTAGATTAAAAAAATACTACCCCAATCTCTCTTCAACTATCTATCACAAGTTCTATATATTTTTTCTAACTAAAAGACTATTCTAAGAAGTCTCAAGTAGTTGTCCTGTGGAGTAAGGTAAAAAAATCTAATCACTCCATTTTCATTTCTATTCATTTATATATTCTTAAAACTTATCCAAATATATTATACCCATTCTAAAATAATCAATTTCATATCATAATTATATTAAAATTATATTATGTTTATTTAATAACCATTTTCTACCTTTCTCTCAACCATCTGAAAAATGAAAATGTTGTTCGTGTTACGTGCGGACTACCGCCTCTATGAATGGTGTATTTCATTTTTCATCACCACATTAAATGTATTTTTATAAAATATATTTTATGAATATATATGATATTAAGGAGTAATATATTTCAGGATCATGGTTCTAAAATTATGAAATAATATTTAAGGATCATTATAAAGTAATATATTGAGATCGGTAAATTACTCGAAACAAGCTCATCATAGATCCTATTCTCACAAACCATGACCATAGTTTCTACCAAATTAATATGGGGATTAAAGAATAACTATAAAAAAATATTTAAATATATTTTCTAATATAGGAAGAGTGAACTTGGAATCAAATAATATTGTTTGACGTTTCCATTACGAAAAATGTGATAAATAATAAAAATTACTGCCACTTGATGAAAAAAATAAACACCAACTAATTAATAAATGTATAAATAAAGATTATAAAAGGATATTGATATGAATAAGGTTATAAAATATGTTATTAATATAGTTATTTATATTATACATGAGGTTAAATAGATTTTGAGGCTGTTGAGAATAAAAAGATAAGAGTTTTCTTTCTAATCTCATTTTGAATTTGAGATTGTTATGACTAAGTTTATATATAGGAAAATTATATAAAAATTATATCTAAAACCACCATTATTTTATTATCCTCTATTTTTAAATATTTTTTTCACCCATTTCCAATATTTTTCATCCCTTTTGGCTAATAATTAACTTATAATAAATCATTTAAGATCACCCCTTTATTTTGGTTGGGAATCATTTTCTTCAATGTCTATATTATTGATTTTTTTTTATGAATATACTTATCTCTACATATATTATTTCATATATTTTTTCAATGGATTTAACTTTCTTTAAAAAATTTATTTTCTTTTATCATTTTTAGAAATTTCATTTTCTACCAATATGGACCTTTTATACAAAATCTGAAAGGAATCCATTTTTATACATTTTACATAAAAATGAATTTTCCCACCAACTTGGTTGATTTTATTTAAGAATATTACTCACCTTGTTTTCATTTTTTTCCAAGATATTTATATTCCCTTTATTTTTTAATATTTTTTCTTAAATGATATCAAAAAAGGGAAGTGTATTTCCTCTCCATTCCCTAATAAAATTTTCGTGTTTTTATAAAAGTGTTTTTCATATATTTAAATATCATTAAATTTTTATTATACACTACTAGAAATATCCTCTAATGAAACCATCCACCTTATTTCTCTATATGGAATATAATAATAAATTTAGTTTCCTTCTCATGGGTTAATTAATCTATGATTAAATTATGAATATTTTCAAGTTCTTTTGGAACACATATGTATGGTTTATCATTATGTGATAGGTGATACCATAATTATACATCACTCAAATTCATTGGGTAAAGTTTTATATCTCATGAGATAATTATAGTAATCATGAATTTTATTCTTAATCCACTATGATATGGGAGGTAGGAATGTGATTCCTGATCCACTATGATATGGGAGGCATAAACATGATTCTTGATCCACTATTATATGGGAAGAAATTATTTAATTCCTAATCCACTATGGAATTGGAGGTAGAAATGTGATTACTGATCCACTATTCTATGGGTTGTAGGAACATGATTCCCAATCCACTTTCTTATGATTTCTATGTTTGTGTTTGGGCCACACTCAAATGTTTTTTTATTATATTCATGTTACGATGGATTGTGTTTTATGTTATTCTTAGATCCTTTATTTATGATTTATGATCCATGTTTATTTTTTTATGATATAATAATGTTATATTGTTGAACATTGATTACCTTCTCATACCCACATGATTATCTTATACTTGCATATGATCTTTTATAGTTATCTTAATTTTTTTATCCCTACTTAGAATAGGATACCACACTTTCCTATGTTTCATTCATGAGTTTATGAAGAATATTACTATGTATAATGTGTCTAATGGATAACATACAAAAGTATTTTATGGGATATGTTGAAGATGTTTTAGAATAAGTACTTTATGTATTTAATCTCTAATTAAACTAAACCTTTATATTTTTTGGTGTGAGTAATTATGATATGAAATGACTATTCATGTAAAATAACATAATATGCATGTTTGCATGTTTGTATAACCTATGTTGGTATTAAATCATGGTTTCTTTTTTGGATACTATTAAATATAGGAAAACATAATAAAATTTTGGTAAAATATATAATATGTGTTTTCCTATCAATGAAATCCATGTATGGATAAAAGTAAATGGATGAAATATTTGGCATAGATGTACATAAGATTGAATCTGGGTAGGGATGAATTTCCAGGTACTATAGAAGCCCTATAACATGTAAATATAGCAGTAGTGACACTATAGTGGAAAAGACAATGTAGTAGGAACTGTAGCGGTGGTGGTACTATAGAAGCCTAGGTACTATAGTAGTACTATTCACCGAAGATCCCTTTGGGCCAAAAAACGGGCTTTTGGGCCATGCATTTGGGATTTCATGCCCCCAGGACTACGAGCTATGTAATGGGTCCCCCTATACCCAATCATAAAAATAGGTCTTTTATTTAATAATAAAAATTAATCTTTGGCCCTAACCTTTAAAAAAATTAGATATACATAGGGGTAATAATCCTAAAAAATGTTGGTTGAGTATTAAATCGATCTTCAATCGATGCGTGAAAAGTGGGAAAAACTACACACCTGGTTAGAAACCCTTAGGGTATATTCTTTGGTAACTCATATGAACTTTATTAATAATTAATAATGGTTTAAATTGAAGTTAATGATTTAATATATAACTAGATAGTTTAGAGAACCTAATAGAAAAATTTCCATGAATAACCTATATTGAATATTAGATATTCATAAGTTAGGTAATAAAAATAATTTATGTGTTACTTCATCTATGTTTATATTTGATTTTTATTATTTTAGTAATTTTCTCATACCTAAACCATATTTTATTTAATGAAATTTTTGAAGAAAATAGAAATTTAGTTAGAAATTTATATGATGGGAAGTATAATAATTGTCCCAATGAGAAACCTATTAAGATAGTGGATAGAGTACAAAATCTTTTTGCGATCCTAATCATTGAAAAATAATGTAAATCATGTTGAGCTCATGAACACACTAAGTAAGGAACAATTTTATATCAAGTCCTTTATGTAGAAATTTTCACAATCCTTTATTCAGTCCTCAAACCCAATAATTTTTGAGTAATGTATCAATGTAATAGAGAAGATATTTTTTGTTCTCTAGTGATCAAACCATGAGAAGTATGTTTATCCATTTATCATTTGGTAGATGAGGCTGACCAATTATATACCCTTATTAAGAACATAACATTAAACGAAAAATATGAATCTACAAATTGGTAAGAGTTCAAGAAAATATTCTTTACTAAATATTTTCCTTGAACTCTTAACACAAAATATTGGAGAGAATTCCTAGAGTTGAAACAAAAGTACGATGATTCTATTATAACATATAAATAAATATTCATGATACTAAAAATTATTCCTATGGTTTTTTCACTAACCCAGAAAGAAAGATCGACATATTCTTTAGTACATTAAATCCATGTCTTCAAAAAGTGTTAATAATAATAGGCTTTTGATCTGAAGAAATTATTAAATGTTTTTTCAATGTTGAAATTTATATTGGAGACTCTCATTATACTCATGGTTTTGGGTATAAGGAAATAAAAAATATATTTTTAATAAAACCTAAATTATAAATCACTTTAAATGAAGAAATTTAATCTTTATACATACCAAAAATATGAAAATAATCATGGGGTAAAATTAATCTAGGGGTTAGGAAGATATTTTACATGTGGAAAAGAATTCCATCATGCATGTGATTCCTAAAAATAGGTTAGGAGGCCAAAAAATAATATAGAGAATAATAAATCTCATCAAAATACACTACCCACACTCTAGAGCTTCAATTCTAAGTAGTATGAGAATTGTAGAAATCAGTGCACTAATCCAAGGTTTAATGGAAAAAATTAACATCAACAACACCATAAGATAATGGAACAAGGGAAAAATTATTTTTATAAATAATGTGAAAGTGGGTCATGAAAAGAGTGATAAAAGTTACACTTATCATCCAATCAAGAACTGTGAATGTTTTTATTTAGTCTAGTTCTACCCACTCCTTTATATCTATAACATTTTTTAATGAGATAAAAATCACTAACCCAATGATTAGATATTGAATTATTGATGAAAAATACTAGGTGTGTGATAATTTCATGTCAAGTCTACAAATCCACTTTGAGATATTTTTATGGGAGTTTTCTTCCTATAAATATAATAATCCTTATTTTTTTTAATTTTATGCGATTTTATGCATGTATTAGATTTATTTATATAGAGACTATATTAATTTTCAAGATAGATAAGTCACATATAGTATCTGGAATCAACCAATAATCATATATTAGTGGATGTATGACTATAAAACTCTGAGGGAAATTATATCCATTATATGATTCTTAATTCCCAATCATGATGTTTATTTAACTCAAATGGTTTTTGAAGAAATCAGTATTTTAAATATGTATATTTTATGGGAATATGTTAATGTATTTCCTAAAGAATTTATTAGTCTACTCCTAGATCATAATGTTGAGTTTTCATTTGAACCCATACATGGTGTTATAGATGTATCAAATACTTCTTATAGAATGTACCTAATTGAATTAGAAAAATTAAAGAAGAAACACCAATAAAATATGTATAAAGGTTTTAAATGCACGAGTGCTTCACCATAGGGTGACCTAGTCTTATTTGTTAAGAATAAGTTTGTATCAATGAATATTTGTATTTACCATCATGAATTTAATAATATTATGATGAAGAAAAAATATTCTATACCCTATATTAGTGATTTATTTGGTCAACAATGAGGATCTCAAGATATTTGGATGATCAGCCTTCAATCTTGGATATCATCAATTAAGGGTGAAAATGGAAGATATACCAAGGAAATTTTTATACAAAGATATGGACACTATGAATTTAGAGTGATACCATTAATAATTAAATATTCCTCTAATATAATTACGAATTTTATGCATAGAGTATTTATATATTATCTTAACAACTTTTTGGTAGCCTTTATTAATGATATTTAAATATATTTTTTGAGAAATGAATAACATAAAGAGAATATGGGGATTTTTATGAAGGCCCTAAGAATAGAAACATTATAAACTAAGTTCAACAATTGGGAATTTTGGATATAAAAAGTATCATTATTGGGTCATGTAATCACAAGTAAGAGATTATATATAGATCCATTAAAGGAAAAAAAAAGTTATTGATTAATAGTCAAGACTAACCACAATGATTTTTTGAAGTTTTATAATATTATAATTATGATACCAATGAGTTATGATAAATGTATCCTTATTGTACAATCCTATAACCAAGATAACAAATAAGGGAGTCAAGTTCCTCTAGACTAAAGATTGTGAGGAAAGTTTTAGAGATATTAAGAAGAGATTAGTCATCACAATAGTCATTACATTACCTTGTAGTAGAGAAGGATTTGTATTATAAAATTGTGAATTATTAAAGGGTTATAGATCCATCTTTGTGAAAAATTTGAATTTAATAGCTTATTTTCCACATAAATTAAGGAAACATAGTAAAAATTATCCAACACATGATCTATAGTTGGTGGTAGTATTATTTGCATTGAAATTTTTATGGCATTATATATGTGGTGAAAACTATGATATCTATATTGGGCATAATGTTTAAAATTTTATATTAACACAAATTGATATGAACATTCACTAAAGGAGATGGTTGGATCAAATCAAAGGCTATGATTTGTCAATACATTACCACCATGGGAAGGAAAATATTGTGGTTGATGCTCTATATAGAAAGAATCATGAGACCTTATCCATGTTGAGGATTGGAAAAGACCTAGTATTCATGGATTTTCTGAGTATGAACCTTGAAATTATAATGGAAGTTGATAAATACAATCATTCCTGAATGAATACTCAAACCATCCATCCATGTGAAGATCTAGTAGGCATAAAAGGAGAATTTGAATCTATATAATAAGGTGGGGAATATTATAGAGTTTAACATTGAAAATGATGGGATTATAATATTTGAGAAACAAATATGTGTTCCATGAATACAATAATTGATGAAGGTTTTGTTGGATTATGCACATAGTTCCCCATTTTATATCCATCTTGTATGCACAAAAATGTATAGTCATATCAAGGGGAATTACTAGAGGGTTAAAATGAAGAGAAAAATTAAAAAATATTTATCCAAATGCTTGGTATTATAGTAAGTAAAAATTGAATTCCAGAATTAAATGGGGATGATACAACCATTTCCCATACTGATATGGAAATGGGAGAAAATTACCATGGATTTCATCATAGGACTCCCCAAAACTTCTAAGGACCATAATGTTATTTGTGTTGTAGTTAGTTTCCTTATGAAATAGACACATTGTATTTCTATGAGATAATATTTCCCACTTTACCAATATGAGATATATATAAAATGGAAGTTATAAGGCTACATGGTGTACCATTTTCTATTATATCAGATTAATATTTGAGGATCACCTCAATGTTTTTGAGACAAATTCAATAGGATATTTTTTAAAAACTTCACAAAAAATTTATTAAAGACAAAAGGGTAAAATAATTACATGAGGTGTAATGAGATTTAACAATATTATATTTATTGAAGATCACATAAATTTAATGAAAAAATGGCCAATTAAAATCCATCATAAAGCAAAGTACCATTAATATATGTTCATTAGACTAGGTAAAACACATTGAAAGTCATATGTTCTAGCATCTCAGCTAGAATCTATCATAGTCATCTAAAATAATTGATCAAATAATATATATAGAGCCTTGCATTGATAGTCCAGAAACAACCAATGATCCCAAATCAGTGTTTCATAAATCTTAAAATACTAGTTATTTCCATCAAAAAAAGGTATCTAAATGAAATTTTACTCTTTTTGACATCTACAGTATTATTTCCAGTGATTCAAAAAGAATATGTATATCTATTAAAGTGAAATGAATATTTCAATAGTGTTCATATTCCTTTTCATAATGTAAAACATTAAATCTAATTCTATTTATAACCAAATAAAATGATAAAAAATTCTCCATGAAAACATGAAAGGATGTCCAATAAAATCATAATATTGTTTATCAGCAATAAAAAATCATATTCCAAAAAAACTATAACACAATAGCTTAAAAACCGATCATAACATCAAAAATAAGAGAATATAATTTAGGGTTTTACTTAACAAAATGTTCACAAAACACCCCGATTTGTACACTGATGAGATAGTAGAGACAACCAAAATAAGAACCTTCATTCATCAAACTCATTATACCAAACATCTCAAAAACCAAAAAACGAAAGACCAAATCAGCCTATGGAATCCTACTATGGTTTCAAATAAATATCTAACATAAATTCATCCAATCATAGATAATATTAGATTGAGAATCATGATTTCAACTTTATGAAGAAAACACTAGGAAATAAAGCAACATATCATAAAATAAGTAATCTAATTCTTGATGAGGATAATTATAAGAAAGAAAACTTCAATTAGGGAAATAATAGAATCATTACAAAGGAATATCACATTAGTCAAAATCATGTTTTTTTTTAAATTCATCCTCTATCCTAATGAAAATTATCTTTATGATTTTAAGGTAAACCTCTATAGTTATCTCACCTCTCTTGTACTTATTTAATATGATTGTATCTTAATCATCAATACAAGAGTTCAGATTATAACCTAAATCACCGATGATCTGATATGAATCCCTCACCCTGGGGTCAAAATTTTCATCATTGTTAATTTCCTACCCATAAAATTCATCCAGATATATGATTGGATTCTCATCAACTACAACTTATTGAAAAATATCCATTTTTTCAATCCTAGAGGCCTCTTAGGATCGATTGAAAATTATTCTGTAAATATTATAATAATAACTATGTTTCTGATTCTTATTGAGGTTTGGAGTAATGAATCAATATAAATAAACCATTTCCTTTTTACCATTCCTAGAACATGACTTCAAGAAAGAATCTCAAATATCCTAATGTTGGACATAAGCATCATGTAATGATTCATCAAAATCAGAGTGAACATCCCAGTCCTCCTATTTCTTGGATTATATAACTCATGGTATCTCAAGTTTAGATAGATTATTCTTGTTAAATTTTTCTTTATCTTCATTGATAGGTCCAGAATTATGAACAACATCCAAAAATTTAGATAATGATTCAGGAGAACGATGCATCTTATAAGTTCATGTCATATTCTTATTAACATTCTTATCAACAAGATCCTATGTATGTCTATAAAAATAGCACATATCTCCTTATGATTTTATTTTTCAACCCAAATTAAGTTATTTTGAGTAAGTGGGTGAGAAGGAATAGACCTATTTCCATATCCCCTAGAGTAATGTCTAATTTTAAATCATTTACTACAATAAACTAGAAATTTTTTAGAGATATCATCTTGTAAAAATATATAGTCACTATTTTGAATCCAAATTTGGAATGGAAGAGGTTAAGGTATATCCAGCTCTACATAAATTCTAGTGATAGAAGGTAGATATTGGTTATAAGTGGCATTGTCCAATTTAATAGGTTGTCCAATTAAACTAACAATTGAAAATAGGGACTATTTTTTAAACAAATTAAGCATCAATATAAGGAATCACAACCAAATAAGAGTGATGGGAGGATCAAAATTAGTGTAAAAATATTGGTACTATTTCAAAAAATTCATGGGGAAACCAAAAAAATACCACAATCCGCCTGTCCATAAAAAAAATATTTATATTCAATGAAAAATCATAAAACAACATGTGAAGAGTTTAATAAGACAATGTGAAAGCTCACAAAACCAATAGATTTAAGAGTATTTAGAAGGAAAGTGAGTGAGGGTCTATGATTAAATTTTTTTCTAAACAACATAAAATGCAGATCAAAAGGAAAGAGATGTACTTATTCCTTTGAGAAATAAATCACTAAGAAACCCTTATGTCAATATTTCTTTGGTTTTATGTATACTGAATATTTTGAGTCTTCAAACCCAGAAATGATTTCCATGAAGGATCAAAATTCTATACTAGGGGTTTTCATTTTTTTCCTGAGGGAGTGATCTCCATCTTGATGCCAAATCAAGTCATGAAAACTATATGAATTAAATTATTATAACACATCCATATTCAATAGGATATTGATATAGAGTTATGTTTCAATACTATTTATCATCCATAGAATTATTGTTAATCTGAAAGGACTATTCAAACTCTAGAGAACATGTTGATATCCTATTATATGTATTTCAAAGGAGGTTGGGAAAAAAAATTTCCATTGAAGATTTATCAAACAACAATAGTTTCCATTATAAAATTCATATGGAACCATATGAGGCTCTTTATGGGAAAAGAGGTAGAACTATAACATATTGGGAAGAAGTAGAAGAGCATAGGATGATGAGACCAAACCTTGATCAGAATATGATAGAGATGATCCAAACTATTTAGTGACACATTAAAGCTATAAAAAGTGATAAAAGAGTTATTATTATAAACGTCTAAGGGATTTGGAGTTTGAATATGGAGATATGGTATTCCTCTATAAATCGCCATGGAATAGTGTCAATATATTTAGAAATAAGGGAAATATAATCCCTAGAAACATTAGTTCATTTTGAAATCCTTGATCATGTGGGGATGGTAGATTATCCTTTTTCACATCCTCAAAACCTCACCCAAGTGCATGATGTGTTCTTTGTATCACTTTTGAGAAAATACATACCTGATTCATCACATGTAATGAGCACAAAGGTTTTATAGATTAAACATGATATCTCTTATGAGAAACAGTTGATGTAAATCTATTATCATAGATATAAAGTACTATGAAATAATAATACTCATTTTTTAATGTTTTTAGGATAAATTTTAATTTTAAGGAAGTTAAATTGGCTTTAGAAGATGCAATAATGTAGGGTTATGCTCCTCTGTTCACATCATAGTAAAACTTTTAAGGGATAAATTATTTTAAAGGGGGTATAATGTAAAAACCCATGATTTTAAAATATATTTTAATTTAATAAATACTTTGTTAAATACTTGTTTCACATACAATACCAAACTAAAATGAATCATGAAACATTTAATTTAGATAAAATTATATGAAATAAATATAACAGTTATAATGAAACATTTGAATTGGTAGGTATAAATAGTGGTAAATTCATTATTAAATATATGTATAAATAAAAATAATGATAATTTTTAATATTAATTCATTATTAAAATTCATTTATCATATCTCAATAACTAATAATATTATTTCACGCATACAAATGTATTTTTTCTAAAAATTTCCTTTTTGTACACTATTACTTTTTGAATAAATATATTATGGATAAATGATGATAAAATAATTTATTGATATGAATAATAAATTAATAATAATTTAATATCAATTAATAAAAATTAATAATAAAAATGGTAAATATTTGAAAATCATTTTCGTATACAAATTTTTTTTTTGTATATTTTATATTTCCATTTAAAAGTTAAATTCCAAAAATTAAGAATTTAATTTTCAAAAAATGAACTTAATTTTTTGGACTTAACAAGAAAATATTATATTATGATTAAATTTTGAGATTTTTATAGAAATATTTATTTTTAGGTAAATAGTACAAAGTTCCATTTTCATAAATACTGTGACTTTTATGACACTATTAGGATATAGGAAAGACTTAATATATTATGAAACAATTTTTCGGACCAAATAAGATCCCTTCACCACCCCACTCACATATAAAAAGATCCCTTCAACACCCCACTTATCTTAACACCAAAAATAATTTTATCATGAAAAAATTAGGAATAAATATATTCTTAAATCTATATATATTAAGTTATATAGGTGTTTATCTCACCAAAATACCATTCTATGAAAGCATAAGGAGTTGTCCTGAGGAGTTCAGTAACGACTTCTAATCACTCCTTTTTCATTTTCATTATTTCTTATTATACCTTCTTCAAATATATTATAAAAATAATAAAATAATTAAATCAATATCATAAATATATTGAAATTTTATTATGCTGATGCAATAACCATTTTCATCATATCTCCCAACATTTTATAAAATGAAAACATCACTCATGTTACATGTAGATTACTATATCCATGAATGACATAATTTTTTTTTCATATCCAACTTACATGGATGGTTATAAAACATATTTAATGAATATATATAATATTAATTATTAATATATATCATGAATACAATTATAAAAGTATAATACAAAAATTAAGGATCATTATAAAGTAATCTATTGAGATCAGTAACTTACCTGAAATCATCTTGTCATAGATCCTATTATCGTTAACCATACCGATAATTTCCAAAAAATAAAAACAAGGATGCATAGATTATTTTTAAATAATTATTT
Organism: Viscum album; assembly: GCA_963277665.1. Lineage (NCBI taxonomy): Eukaryota > Viridiplantae > Streptophyta > Magnoliopsida > Santalales > Viscaceae > Viscum > Viscum album. Next base: position 1,475,896,895 of record OY728137.1, read on the forward strand.
AAATATATTTTGTAATTTATTAATTATGAACTTGGTATCAAATAAATGGGTTTGTCATCACCATTATGAAAATTGAGTGGAACAATTGAAATTACTAACACCCGATAATGAAAAAACCGATTACTAAGTAATGAGTGTATAATGAATGATTATAATTATAGAGTGTAAAATTTTATATACATGAATATGATTATTAAATATGTTCTTAAAATGGTTATGTTTATTATATATGAGGTTTAAGAGCTTTTGGGGAATTAGAGAGTAAAAAGGTAAGGTTTTTCTTTCACATCTCATTTTAAATTTGAGATTGTTATGACTAACTTTTCATATAGGGAAATTAAATGAAAATTCTCTATAAAATCATATATATTTAATCCTTCTTGGTTTTCAAAAATTTGAAATCCCCTTTGACTATTTAACTTCCCATTTGGTTCATAATTCACTTAGAGTGATTTTTGTAATAGAAACAAACTTACCACTTCTTTTTGGTTAGGAATCCTTTTCATCCATATCTAAATTATTTATTTTCTTTTATGTATATAATTATAGATAATTTTATGATTTATTAGGGATTTTTTAAATTTATTTTAATTTTATTTAAAAAATTAATAATCTTTTATAGTTTTCGGTATGTTCATTTTCCACTAACCTGGACCTTCTTTAGAAAATGTGAAAGGAATCCCTTTTAAAAATTTTTTCACACTAATAAATTTTCTTTCTACCTTATTCAATTTTAATTATAAATCTAAATATCCTATTATTCATGATTTTTAAAATACATTTATCACCTATTTTTTATAAAATATTTTCTTAAATGGTTTTGAAAAAGAGAAAGGTATATCTTTTTCTTTCTCCAAGTAATTTTTTTGTATACTTATGAATTTATTTTTCAAATTTGTTGACATATTTAATTTTTTTATGATCTACTAGTAATATATTATAAATAAAACCATTAACATGTCTTCTCTAGATGTATTATGATAATTAAACACATTTATTTTTCATGGGTTAATTAAGACATGATGAAATTATAAATATTTCCAAGTTCTTATGACACACATTTGTATAGTTTATCCATATGGAATGGGTGGGAAAAAAATTATATATCCATACAATTCACTAGGTAATTTTGATATCTCATGAGATAATTATTTTATTATGTAATGTGATTCCTAATCCACTATGACATGGGAGGAAGAAATGTGATTCCAAATCCACTATGATATGGGTGTTAGGAACATTATTTATGATCAACTATGATATGGGAGGCATAAATGTGATTCCTAATATAATATGATTTTGGTGGCATTGAAATGATTCATCATCGACAAGGTTATGGGAGGTAGGAACATAATTTATTATCCTATATGTTATGATTTCTAAGCTTATGATTTTTCTACATTCATATGTTTTTCAACGTGCTCATGTTATAATGAATTATGTCTTATGTAATTCTTAGATCATTGACTTCTAATTTAAAATCAATGCTTATTTTGGATATTATATCCTAATGTTATGTTATTTGACTTTTATTATATTTTCAAACCGATATGATTATCTTATGTTCACATATAATATATGATATTTATTTCTATTTTTTACCCCTACTGAGTACCTAAGATCACAATTTCCCAGGTTTCCTTCTCTGTCATGACCCCTAACCCCAAAGGTACCACTCTTGGGATATAAATGATAGAAGGTAGATAATTATGTCTAAATCCAACCTCTAATAGGACACAATATAGAGACAATCATCGAGAGTATATCATATACTTAGATGGGAGGCATTACCCTGTAAAATAACTTGATTAAAGAGAGATAAGATAAAAAAACCCAATAAAAATAGCTCAAGACAAAATTGAAAGATCCCAAATACATGCATTAAATATAAGACAAATTAAACAACTAAAAAAATAAAACTAGAAGTACCAAATGATAATCCTTGACAATGACCTTGAAAGACCAAACAGATCCTAAAAAACCCATGAGCTAGTAATGTACAGAAAGTTCACCAACCAGATATTGCAGACCTAAATAATAGTTTATATATACATAGGGTGAATATAACATGTATACTCAATATGATCCTCCAAAGAGCCTCTCATGAAAAAGATATAGAAATCATACTAAATCCCAGTGATCAATGAGGGAAGTTAACTCATCACCCAAACAATTATGCTAAGTTCCAGGCCTCTCCATAGAAATCTCTCAAAAAGTATCACATAAAAGTGAACATATAATATAATATCCATAAGAATGTACCCTAAAACCACTACCCTTATATTTTTACACTCCACCCCAATGTTTCATGTCTTAATCCATATCTCCCCAAACTTAATCCACATAAAGTAAATTGGGCTAAATTATTATCTCATGAATATCATGCATCATAACATATCATCAGAGACCATTCACCATTTTTATCACATCATCACATTATAACCAAAAGTCATTATATCCCTCTAGAAACATATATGGGGAAAGATAACCACCGTACATACCAAAATAGAATAAATATAGGGTAAGAGAGAGGTTCCTGAGGGGGTAATAATCCATACATTCCTTGCCAACATATATGTTGGGAAAAAACCCTCCCAAAGTATATTGGGTTTTAGTATCCTTAATGACATGTGTGGGATCAAGTATTGAATCACATAACATACAAGATATAATATATCTTAAAACCACTCAATGGGAATTAACCATGTATTATGCCTAACTGTAGCTATCGCCTCTTGTACACTAAGATTCCATTTAAAAAGACTCAGTATCCTGTAAGAACACAAGAATTAAAGGAGGTTCATTTATTTTTTTATTTTAAAAATTAAAATTACATTATTTAATTCATTATCCATTTATTAGTATTATTCTATTCACATTTCATTAACCATCTAGTGATGTCTATTCCCTCTAGGAATAATCCAATAGATTCAATAGTTCCTCAAGATTAAAAATATTTTCATTCCAATTAAGAACCAACCCCATAGATTTATAAATTTATTATTCATTATTATTCCATAATTCTAGGTACTCTTGGAAACATCCTAATCTACCATAAAAATGAAGAATAACCAATAATAACTAGTTACATCAATTAGTGAGGAAATGGATGTAGAAACCAAAAACTTATCCATATAACCTTTAATTAAATGTATTAATAAGAAAGAACCCATATTTCATCACAAAAACTAGAAATCCAGGCATCAAACCACTCCATTAGTCACATTTTCACCCCAGAAACCATTATGCATATTACCATGCATCTCACTATCATAAGAGTCAAATGCTACCACAAACCTGATGTAACATATCAGATTTTCCATATAACAATTTCAGAAATTATATGGATTGATTTTGAGACCAGGTGCTGAGATGACGTGTTATTTAAAGGCCCGGTGTGCACGAAAAAATTGTTTCCAAAATATTAAACTCGTAATAGCATGCACACACAGTTTTCTTGAAAAAATGGAATAACTTTTAAACATGTGCCTAGATCATAAATTTGAGGATAATGTTGATCTTAGAACAGTGGATTTACCCTAGACACCACTTAACTTTGTTTGACACAAGTATTCTATAGAAAATCATGAAAATGACATAATCATCATTAAATAATTTAAATAAAAAATTATTTGTTGATGCAATGAATTTATTTTATTAATGATTTATTACGAATTTAGGGTTATCAAATAACCCTGTAATTACTCTAATCCATGGAGAAGAACATCTGGAGAAAACTTTAGGGAACGACGACATATCGATCAATCGATGAAAACTCGGATTCGACAGATCAAGGATCAACGAACAACAATGACACAACTTCTCTCTTCATAAAAGATCAACCCAACTCTAGGTAGTGTAGTTTATTTATGGTTTATTATCCCCATTTTTTTAAATGATGAATGTTGGTTAATCCAAAAATATATTGATCCGTGGTTTGGTCATTATTGTGGAATGGGTTACTGATGTGGAATTATCAGGAGATTTAGTTTACTAACTATTCATTTATCCCTCTAATGATAAAGAATAGAGGCTGAAATGAACAAAGTATAAGGTTTGTTCTTTAGTAATTCTTGTAATTTTATCTCCCCTATTCTTATCTTTCTTCACCGTTGGACCCCTGTGGCCATGGTTCGACTCTTTGGGTGGCTCCGAACGCAAGAGGACCCCTAGATTAGAGGAAAAGAAACAAAGAAGGTTGTATCTATGTAGATTGGGACCTGAGGAGATTAGATCTATGACTGTTTAGAATTACAAGCACTGGAGGTGGCTAGGTGATCCGTGGAAGGGACCACTGGTGCATGTCCGGCGTGACGATCCGGTGAGGCAGTGATAGCCAGAAGTAGAGACGTGCGGTGTTGGCAGTGTATGAAAATTCTAGACCATGGGATACAAAGGTGGAAGAGCCGGGGATGTGATTGAGTGGCGTTTTGTGGAAGGGTAGTTTCATGAAGTGGCGGGGTTGCCGTGTGGAGCGGTGGCGGTCACCGTCAGGAGACCAATAAAGCAGACCGTGCCAGACCAAGTGGAGACATGCGAGGCTGGCGAGACGGGCCAGACCAATGAGATGGGCTGGGGTAGTGAGATGTGTTGGGATAGCAAGATGTGATGGGACAATGAGACGATTTGGTCCAACGAGATGGGCCGGGCCTAACAGAGACTGGCCGGGTCAGACCTTAGGCGACTGGGCCGGAGCCGGGACATGGTTGACCATGAGCCACAATCGATACAGTTTCCATGCAGCCGTGGAAGCTGGAGGGTGAAATCGATCACGGAAGATCGGGTTGGTTGGTCTGGCCAGCCGACTGTGAGACCACAGTCGGTGGACTGACATTGGGCTAGTCCACCAGCCCAGTGTCCCCCTTCTAAAACTTCAAAATTCCATAAATTCTAAATGGTGCATTCATTTGACGATCTGTCTACGGTGTTGGGACCCTAGTGATGATACAATCATTTTGAAATATTATGGTGAGATTTTATCTTGGACCATTATAGGGTGATATCATTCCCTCGATCCTTTCATCGAGGGTTTAGTATGATATTACATCTACATCATAGGATTGTAATCCCATCTAGAGGCTGAGTCCTAGATAGAGTCAGGTATCCCTCCCCAGGACTAGAGTGTGATCCTTTATCACCCCCTAGTGGATTTTTTTTGTGTAATCGACATAAGATTTAAGATAAAGGCATTGTTCCTCTATATAGTAGGCTACATAGGTAAGATATGTGGTATCCCTCAGAGTATCTGGGTGCAATCCTTGTTATCCCCCAGTGTGACTAGGCATGATCCCCTATGTTGTGAAGTGATATAGATTGGGTCCATGGTATCCCGCAACATGTTTGGGAATGATCCCCTATCTATGGTATCATAATATTTCTTGACCAATACATTCTCATTTGGGTAGGGTCCAAATGGTCTAGACCTCTCCTTGAGTGTCTCTGATGATATCACGACTCAAGGAGTGAATTCTCCCGGAACGAGCGTGGTTCGAACAAAATCCTATGGTTAGAAATCGGTTATGTATTACCTCTATACTGTGAGTATTATAATGAGTATATCTATATGTTCTTTCTATATATGTGGTGGATATATACCTATATGGATCTGACTGTGCATTTCCTTCTTAGTATTTTCTTTATATTACTTTCCTTTGTGTTATTTCCTTTACGCTTTCAGGGTGTCCTACTGAGTATTGTTTTACTCACCCCTAAAAAAGATTTTCCTACACATGTCGTGTCTTGTGAAGAATATTGACCATTTTTTGGAGTCCTAGGTGGACCAGTACTAGGTGGTGCTTAGCGAGGCCATACAGACGAGGTGTTCTCCTGTGACTTCAAACAGTAGTCCCAATACCATTTCCCTTAGGTTGGATCAGGTAGGGTTTTTTTTGGATGAGTTTTAGGAACTTGTGAATTCACTTTCCTAGAATGGGATGACATGGGAAACACATTACCATGTTTTTTTGGTCTTGTTTACAAACTATTTTTGGCGGGATTGAATTCTGGCCTTATTTACTTTCCAGTACTTTCACTATTGTACTTTGGTTGTGGGATATAGTGGTTTTCATTCATTATTTACTTACTATTTTTACATTTAAAAATTTTTGTATTGGATATGTGTGCATGCATATAGGTTCCTTAGGCTAATGCCTCCCATTTGTGGGATATGACTACTCAGTACTAGTCACCAGCCCCTGAGCTATTAAAGGTAGGATTAGGGTAGTCACGACATGGGTCCCTATGGGATGGGTCATGATAGAGTGGTATCAGAGTGATCAGTTCGAATTTAGGACCAATATTTTGTGAGGTTGATTTGGGGAAGTAGTGTTAAGTGTTTTAAGTTTGTCTTTCAGGCCAAGGAATCCAGTATTGGTGTGGTTCCCTATGTATCAATACACCAAGACTTTAATTATCTTCTTTTAAACTCATGCATGAAAACATTGATTTTGTAGAAAAACAATGGTATATGAATCATATAGGAATGGTTATGTTTTCTATATATTTCTTGAGTCATCTCTCTATATATACTCTATTGACCATGGTACATCTTATTTTATTTTAGGATGCCTCCACGTAGATATCCATCCAGGATTCCACTGCGTGATCATGAGGATGATCTACTTAGTGATGAGGCTTCAGTATAGGGGCATGTTCCAGAGATATAACCTATGGGTGGTTTACCAGATATACCACCACCCATAAATAAGAAGCTACTACCAGCACTACCGACTAAGGATGCACGCAGGATGAGTGCATTGAAAGAGTTTCAGAGGTAGTGATCTCCTAGGTTTTGGGGTGATGCAAACCCCTAGTTGGATGAGGGTTGGCTAAAGGAATTCTCCCATGTTTTCCTCCTTATGAGGACACCTACCAACTATATGGAATTCATCTCCATGAGTCTTATTAAAGGCTCTATGGGACGATGGTGGAGCTTGGTGATTCAGTCCCAAAATGAGATAACTCTCTCATGGATAGAATTGAAGCGTCCCTTTAAGGAGGAGTTCTATTAGCCATGTTGAGATCAGTTTGCATATAGGAGCTTTTGCATCTGCAGTAGGGCAGTATGACCGTGGTGGAGTATTCAGAGACATTTAATAATCTTTCATGCTAATCCATGGATATGGTATGAGACCAGTTCTTCAGGGCTTAGACTTTCAAGCAAGGATTATACTGGGACATCAGGGTGTCAGTGGTATCCCTTTGAATTCCTACTTATGCTGGGGTACTTGAGTGAACATTGATTATAGAGAGTTTTGTAAAGGAGAAGACACCAGTAGTGGGAGATAGTAGTGGGAACTGGGTAACTGAGACCTCGAAAGCAGGTAGATGATGGTAGTCATAGGGATCCAAGTGTGTCAGGCACTTCAGGGGGCGATCCCAGGATACATGGTCAACAGTGCAGGGCTCCCATGGTGGCTCAAGCTAGCCCATGGAAAGCTGGTGTTACACAGGTGATGGTCAAGGGACTGCTGGGGTAGAGACAGAGACAGAAGTTTGGTGGTCCATAGGGTGGTGGACATGGTAGAGGAATGGACAGGGAAGCAGGAGGTGGTTGGAGGTTTGACCCATTACCACCACCACCCCTAGGTGGTCCATGCCAAGCTTAGGGAGCTGGTGGATAGGGATGAGTCTAGCTGCAGGCGATTGAGACTTATAACCCCGATTCTCCATGAATGATTTTAGGTATGATCTATGTCTATTACACCTTAGCTTGAGTTTTTATAGACACAGGTGCTAGTCATTCCTTTCTTTCTACAGAACTTGTTCAGGGATCATAGATTCCGGTTGAACTGTTGACTCAAACCTTGCGATTAGAGACTCCTAAAAGAGAATATTATATGATCACACATTGGTATCAATAGTGTGATTTGAATCTTGGAGGAAATAGTTTTGGTTGGGATCTCTTGGTTGCAGTGTCGAGGCCTTATGACATCATTCTTGGTATGGACTAGTTATCCATGATTCATGCTCAGATTGACTGCTTTAGGCACATAGTGTGGTGTGTCCGTAGTGATGGGAACAAGTTTTCCTTTTTTGGTGAAAACGAAATGCATTAAGTGTAGGATGGATTTACACATAGGAGGGTGCAACCAATTACTCATTAATTGGATAGCCTCTCCCTTGGTGTAATGGATGATCTAAGTCCCCAGTTTCCTACAGTGGTAGAGGAGTTTGAGGATGTATTTGCTGATAATGTTCCAGGTTTACCTCCCCATAGGAATATATACTTATGCATTGATCTATACCTTGGTATGAAACTAATATCTACACCTACATATCAGATGGATCCCATGGAGCTTCATGAGATAAGGGTGCAGTTGGAGGACTTGTAGAGGAAAGGTTTCATGAGACCCAATGTTTCACCCTGGGCATCCCCAGTTTTATTTTCCAAGAAGTAAAATGGGAGCTTGAGATTATGTGTGGACTTCCGGTGGCTAAACTAGGTAACTATGAAGAACAATTATCCACTATTTAGGATCGATGATCTCTTTGATCAGTTGAAAGGGGCATGATGGTTCTCAAAGATAGACCTCAGATCAGGCTATCACTATCTATTATTATGGTATGGGGATATACCTATGACAACCTTTAGGTGTTGTTATAGTCACTATAAGTACTTGGTGATTCCATTTTTCATGATGAACGCCCCAACAGTGTTCATGTGACTCATGGACAAGATATTCAAGACTCACTTGGACCAATTTATGGAAGTCTTCATTGATGACATCCTAGTGTACTTGATGTCCGAGGAGGAGCACACGAGACACTTGAGGATGGTCTTGGACACACTCTGAGATAAAAATATTTATGGGAATCTATTGAGGTGTCAGTTCTGGATTCAAGAGGTCCATTTTCTAGGACACATCATATTGGAGGCTATAGTTTTAGCGGATCTAGAAAAGGTTGGGGAGGTGCATTCTTGGGAGCCACCCAAGAGTATTACTGAGGTACATAGTTTCCTTGGTTTGGTAGGGTACTATCAGAGGTTTATACCTAAATTATCTAGAGTGTAATCACCCTTGAAATATTTGAAATGAAAGGGAAAACATTTCATGTGGATAGAGAAGTGCCAGTAGTGCTTTCAGGAGATGAGGTAGAGGTTGACGAGTGCTCCCATCTTGAGATTTATAGAGGAGGGAGTCGAGTACGTAGTGTTCTATGATGCATAAGGGATTAGGCTAGGTTGTTTCCTGATATAGGGGAAAGTGGTGATTGCTTATGGTTCACCCCATTTGAGACCATATGAGTAGAATTATGTGACCCATGATCTTGAGTTAGAAGCAATAGTCTTCACTTTGAAGATGTGGTGACACTACCTGATGGGATAGCGGTTTATCGTCTACTCTGATAAAAATATTATCAAGTATATATTCTATCAAAAAGATCTAAACTTGAGACAAAGTCGATGAATAAATTTCCTCTAGGACTATGACATTGAGATTGTTTATACTCTAGGGAAGGAGAATGTGGTGGGAGATTCTCTCAGTAGGATATCTAGTTTTTAGTTGCTGAATGAGGCATCAGAGTAGTTGTACTCATTCTAGATATCCTTTATGGATGGGGATGGAGTAGCTTACCTCCATTCAATGGTTGTCACCCCTCCACTCTTACAGTGATTTAGGGATGAAAATATTGGTAATATTGACTATGAGACCCTACGTGCTTAGTTTTCCATAGGGAATACCCCTGGTGGACATTCAAAAGGCGGGGAGCACATTTTTCTTTTCAGAGGGAACATAGTTGTACTAGTGTAATTACAGGAGGAGTTTCTAAGGGAGTTACACACAACACCTTTGGTGGTACATATAGGTGTTTTGAAGATGTAATGGGACCTCTGATGTCAATTTTGGTGGCCTTGGATAAAAAAGAGAGTTGCAGAGTTCATCTCTCGATGCCTCACTTGTCAGCAAGTGAAGGCTGAGCACCATGTTCTAGCGAGTTTAGCCCAACCCCTTGAGGTACATGAATGTAAGTGGGATGAGATATTGATGTACTTCATACGGGTTTACCACGTATGACCAGGATACAAAATTTCATTTGGGTGATCATTGACCGACTCACCAAGTCGACCCAATTACTATATATTCAGGAGAAGAGTTCATTAGAGAGATTGAGATGCCTCTATGTGCAGGAGATAGTTCGACTCCATGGGGTTCAATCGATGATAGTTTTAGATAATGATGAATGCTTTACATCCCAATTGTTTAAGGGATTGTAGGAGGCATTTGGGACTCAATTACAATTGATGAAAATATTTCACCCATAGATGGACGACTGGACTGAGAGGACCATTCAGGTTCTAGAGGACATGCTGTGGGTGTGCATGTTAGATTTTAGCTGCAGTTGGGAGGATCACCTACCACTGGTGGAGTTTTTATACAACAATAGATATCACTCTACCATTGGTATGGTACCGTTTGATGCCTTGTATAGGTGACCCTACAGGTTGCCACTTTGCTGGAATAACCCAGGAGAGTTAGCACTCATGGGTTCAGAGTTGGTGAAAGCTACCACAAATAAGGTTCAGATCATCCAAGAGAGGACGAGGACTGCACAGAGCTAATATAAGTCTTATGATGATAGGCAGGATAGGCCTTTGTAGTTCATGGAAGGAGATCACATGTTCCTTTAGGTCTTACCCCAATGTATATTATAGAGATTTGGAAAGGGAGGCAAGCTATATCCAAGGTTTATCGACCCATTATAGATTATACGTAGAGTTGGAAAGGTGAAGTACCTCTTATATCTTCCACTATAGTTAGATCGAGTACATGATTTCTTTCATGTGTCTTAGCTAAGGAGGTACGTGCATGAACAATCTCACATCATCTACTATGGCGTGTTAGACATTGAGGATGGGGAAAATTTCATAGAGTACCTAGTGAAGATCGAGGATTGGTAGGAGAGGATCTTTCATGGGTGGTCAATTACTTTGGTGTGCATTTGGTGGAAGCACAAGAATCTCTAAGAGAGAATATGGGAGTGTGAAGTGTACATTCGTGCCCAATAACCTCATTTTTTGAGTATCCATTGTTTTGTATTTTGGGGACATAAAACCCCAAGGTGGGGAGAATGTAACATCTTAGATTTTCCATGTAATATTTTTAGAAATTATATGGATTTATTTTGAGACCAGGTGCTAAGACGACATGTGATTTCGAGTCCCGGTGTGCCCGAAACAATTGTTTGAAAAATATTAAACTGGTAATAACACACACACATAGTTTTCCTAAAAATGTGGAATAAATTTTAAACAGGTTTCTAGATCATAAATACGTGGATACCATTGAGCACATAGTAGTGGATTTACCCTAGGCATGACTTAACTTTGGTTGGCGCGGGTCTTCTGTGGAAAATACCGAAAATGACATAATCATCATTAAATAATTCAAATGAAAAAATAAATTTTGACGTATTGAATTTATTTTATTAAGGATTTCTTAGGAATTCAGGGTTATCACCATAACCCTTGAATTCATTTGAGCTGTGGAGAAGAAACTCTGGAGAAAACATTGGAAAATGACGACATATTGATCAATCGACACAACATCAGATTAGACAGATCAAGGATCGACGAATGATGAAGAAAAAACTTTTATCTTCATTAATGATTGATCAAAATCAAGTTAGGGGAGTTTATTTCTGGTTTATTATCACCTTTATTTATTTTCATGAGGAATAGAGGTCAATTCACAAACAGATTGATCCGTGGTTCGATCATTGTTGCGGGATGAGTTATTAATGCGAGATTATTTGAAGATTTAGTTCACTACCTTTTAATTTATCCCTATAATTATAAAGAATCAATGATGACATGAATAAAGTCTAAGGTTCATTATTTGAGTGTTATTGTGATTTTATCTCCCCCTTTCTTTGTGTTCTTTGCCGTTGGACCCTCGTGACCACAATTCAACTTTCCGGGTGGCTCCGAACATGAGCGGAACCTTGAATTGGAGGAAAAGAAATAACAGATGTTTTATATATGTATATTGGGACTCGAGAAGCCCAGATATGTGACCGTTTATAATTCTAGGTACCAGAGGTGGATTAGTGGTCCGTGGAAGGGACCACTAGTGTGGGTCTAACGCAATGGTCCGATGATTCGACACGACCGTCTGGAGAGGCGTGACAATAATGAATGGAGGTAGTAGTGTGCAATGTTGGCAGCATGAAATGATAGTGGTATATGGTACGTGAAGGTGGAAGATCTGGGGACACAATGACATGGGACAAGGTACGTGGTGGGGCGGGCATGTGGAGCGGTGGAGGTTTCTGTATGGAGACCGTGTGAAGAAGACCGGGTTGGACCCACTGGAGACGGGCCAGTCTAGAGAGACGAGTCAGGACAACGAGATGGGTTGGGATAGCAAGATGGGTTGGGCCCAGCAAAGATAGGCCAGTTTAGACATAACAGGTCGGGTTGGACCTGGGTCGGACCTTGGGTGACCGGACCAGAGCCTGGCCACGGTCGACTGTGAGCCATGGTCAATGCAGCTTCTACATGACCATGGTAGCTACAGGGTGTGGTCGACTATGACGGTCAACCATAGCAGCTCAGGGCATTCAATTCATAGATGGCTCACCGACCATGAGGCTATGGTCAGTGGACTGACTATGAGTCAGTCCACCGGCCCAGTGGTCCCCTTTCTAAACTTCGAAATGCCATAACTTCTAAACGGTGCATCCATTTGATGATCCATCTATGGAGTTAGGGCCTTGGTGATGAGACAATCCTTTTGATATATTATGGTGAGATTTTATCTTGGAACAGTATTGGTTTAGAGTGTTCCCTTGGAATTTTCCTCGAGGGTTCAGTACGGTATTACGCCAACATCCCTGGATTGTAATCCCCTCTAGAGGCTGAGTCCCAAATAGATTCAGGTATACCTCCCTAGGACTGGAGTGTGATCCTCTATCACCCTTAGTGTAGTTTTTTTGGAATCGATGTAATGTTCAATAGAAGGGTGTTGGTCCTCCATCCAACAGGCCGCATCAGTAGGATCCATGGTTTCTCCCAGAGTATCTGGGCATGATTCGTGGTATCCCCTAGTGTGAATGGGAGTGATACCCTTTGTTGCAAAGTTATCCATATTATATTTGTGGTATCCACCAATGTGTTTAGGTGTGATCCCATCTCTATGGTATCATAATATTACTTAACCAATACATTCTCATTTAGGTAGGGCCCAAATGAGCTATACCTCTTCGTGAATGTCTCTGATGATATCATGGCTTGAGGAGTGAGTTCTCCCAGAATGAGCGTGCTTCAAGAAGAGTCATGTATCTAGAAATTGGTTGTGGATTGCCTCTAGACTATGAGTCTTAGAATTAATATATCATAATGTTATTTCTACATGTGTGGTAGACATATAACTATGTGGAGATGACTGTGAATTTCCTTTGTGGTATTTACTTTGTGTTACTTTCCTTCTTGTTATTTCCTTTTTGGTTTCGAGGTGTCCTAATGATTATTGTTTTACTCACACCTTCATGGAATTTTCCCACATGTGTTGTGTCTTGTGAATATGACTGACCCTTTGATGGAGTCCTAGGTTGACCAAGATCAGGTAGTCCTTAGTGAGGTCAAATAGATGAGGTGTGGTCCTGTTACTTTAGACATCAGTCCCAATACCATTTCCCTCAGGTTGTATTAGGTAGGGTTTTATGTGGATGAATTTTAGGAACTTGTGCATTCACTTTCCTAGATTTGGATGAAATGAGAAACACATTACCATGTTTTTTTGGTCTTGTTTATAGATTCTTTTTGGTGGGCTTGTATTCTGGCCCTGTTTACTTTCTAGTACTTTCACTATTGTACTCTGGTTGTGAGATATAGTGGTTTGAATACATTTTTTACTTAGTGTTTTTACATTTTAGAATTTGTGGCATAGATATGTGTGCATTAGTATAAATACTTTAGGCTAATTCCTCCCATTTGTGGGATATTCTTACTCGGTTCTAGTCACTAGCCTCTGGCTATTAGAGGCGAGCTTGGGGTAGTTATGGAACGAGCCCCTCTTGGATAGGTTGTGACACCTGATCCTCCCTGAACATACCTTGTTAACCATAATCCATCCTAGGATCACATCACATCACATAACAATGATCACATATAGATAAAAACTAAAGTAAGAAAACAAAATACAGATTAAAAGCGTATTTGGGACTTGAAATCAAGGAATTCAGGCTTCACATGAAAACAGGTTCACACAAACCCAAACATTTATCTTTATCTAATAACTATTTTTATTACCGTCTTGGATTAATCGATTTATTTATCATTAGATACAACTATGTGTAACCAAATTCATTACATACTACAATCTATTAATTATTTAAACATGATTTTGAAGAATAACTTATAGTTTTAATAAATAAATGAATAAAATTTTAATTAAACATCCCCTTTTACTAATTAAAACAAAAAGTATATCAAGATTCATTTTTTATCTAATTACAATAATATATGGATGGAAAAATTAATTAAACATGAATTAAGAATTATTTTGATTTTCTATAAAACATAAGAAGAACAGTTTGAAAAAAAATACACCTCTTTAATTATTTATCCAAAATCATTACTGAATTTATGTTATTTAACCATTTTTGTCAAATTAATCATGATTAACCATAGAATAAAAAACATTATAACCAATGAATAAAAATATATTACACACAATCTATAAAATCAATCAGAAAACTATTATCATGGTTAAAAAAATGAAATCACTACAACTATAAACCATTATTTACATTAATCAATTTTATTATTTATTGATGTTAATTCAACCATAATTAAAAGGAATAAAACATGATAAATTTATGGTTTCACAAAATATAAAAGGTTAAAAAAATCCACTATCTTAAGGCTTCATACTTTCTTAAACAAGAATATAATAAAAAGTGAAAACCTTTAATCACCTGTCATGTATAGAAACTAAATCCCCACAAGAAATTCACACCAAAAATGCACTAGTAAACATCAAAGAACTCCATGAGAATAAGGGAGATCATCTTCCATATGAGGGAAAGATAAAAAATGAGGGGAAAAAACTAATTAAAGTAGAAACTAAAAATACAGATGGGAAACTCACCTTGCATCACTATATATTGAACACAAGAATATGTGGATCAATACCTATAAAAATAGATTCAAAGAACCCTAAATAAACACCTTTAGTATCCTATAAATGGAGAATAATTAGAGGGTTTCTCAAAAAATAGAGGGTTTTCTTAGATTTATAGGAACACTGCAAGATGTAGATTCATGGTGTGAATGGGTAATTCATGTTCTGAATGGACTAAGTTTTAAGACTCACTGAAAAATGAATTCCATCAATCCAATAAAAATGGATCAATTCACATCATGAAATTTATGTTCACATCATGTGTTTTTAGATGTATTCATAAAATATGATACTCCACCCTTCCACATCGTGAACTAATGGATCACATATTGAATCACACACTGAGAATTTCCCTTCTTAGACTGAAAATTCCTATTTTGGCCATGAACAGAACTTTGATGCCATGAACTATCATCCAAATTATAAACCTATCCTAGTTCAAGTCTCCAACTACCAAACTCTACTGATTCTAGGCTTCCTACAAGCACCAAAAACCTCAGAAACATTCAAAGGAATGCGATAGAGGTATACGAGCCCTTATATTAGATACCTACCAAAAAATTCTCATCCTTGAGAATTTAAATCTAGACCCATAGAGAATGAAAAGAAAAAGGGGTCATCCAAACAGCTGCCCCATGAGATACCTCTCAATAATATCACTATCATAGGAGCTCAACCACCTCACATAGAGGAAAAAGTTGAAAAAAAATTCTACACAAACAACGAACTCTACAACACTATCTTAGGGGAGATACCTATCAAATATGAGAAATGACATAAATAAGGAATCAAGGAATAAGAAACCATATGATATGATAGATAAAGGTAAAAACCCACAAAACATAGATTCAAAAGAAAATATAAAAATATATCTGACTAGGATACTAAGTATGTATATGTGACTCACTTTACTAAGTACTCTCCTCCGTACAATGGGGTTTCCAAAGGAAATAAAAAATAGTAATGGAAAACCAATTAAATACCTTTTCATGGCACTCCTAGATCTCCACATGTCACTCCTTAAAGGTCTCATCATCATCAAAATCAATATCACCCCAATAGATGACATGAGAGTCATAATTAATATAATGGTGAAGCTATGAAACATGGAAGACATCATGTATCTGACTCATCTTTGGGGGGAGTGATACCTGGTATGAAACATATCCAACATGATCCAACACCTAGAAAGTCCTAAAAAATTGGGTTGAAAGCTTACTCCCATGTCCAAACCCTTATATCCCAAGATGAGGAGTGACCTCCAAGAACCTGTGATCTCTAATTTCAAACTCCAAAGGTCTCCAACTATGGTCTTTATAGTACTTATGATGATATTGGACTGCCTTTATCCCCTCATGAGTCACCTGAACCACATCTGTTGTTCTCTATACTAGTTCCGGAACAAGGATTACTAACTCTCAGAAGCTATTATAGCACAATGGAGAATGGAAATCTTGGATATATAAAGATTCAAACTGCACCATACCAATAGTGGAGTGAAAAATATTTTTATGAGAAACCTCGACCAAAGTTATGTGCCTTATCTATGAACCTCAAAAATCAATGACACAAATATGAAACATGTCTTCAAGTGTTTTCATAGTCTGCTCTATCTGACAATACATCCATATATGGAAAGAAGTGATAAGAAAAAAATTGAAAACCAAAATAATGTTGGAGATCTATCCACACCCTATAAGTAAAATGAGGATCAGAATCAGAATTGATTATCTTCAAGAATCCATGGATTCTTAGCTCCTCTATAAACTATCTCAAGAAAATTGGTACTGATATCGACTCCTTGATATCCATAAAGTGTGATTATTTCTTTAAATGTTCTACTATCACTCATATATCATCATAGCCTCCTTGATCTCAAAGTAAACTAGTAATGAATTACATCTAGACATCATCCCACTTCCAATGTGGAATATACAATGTCTATAGAAATCCACCATTAACACAGTGTTCAACCTTCACCTTTTGGAAGGCCAAAAATTGAGAAGAAAACTCTAAAACTGAACACTTAAACCCAAGCCACCAAAAATTACATCTCTTAGATCGGTAAACCTTTTTTATTCCAATATATAGTACCAAGGTTGAGATATGGAAATAAAAGAGAACCAAATCACTCATTAACAATGTGATGAAAATAGATCCCTATAAAAACACTCAATGTTGTTCATACTTAGTCCATCCATCAGGGGATTCATAAAAGACAACTAAGTATTTTCATACCTCTATATTAGAGTCCCCATACCAAGAATACTCCACCTAATAACCTAAATATGGTTTTATTATAATATGAAAAATGAAATATCTTCCCCTAACTCTCCTATATCAAGATGTATCACTGATATATCTTTCATTACTCTCCAATAATCTTCAGATTCATGTATGGAATCTCTATGTGACTTCCTTCTTAGCACATCAACTATAAAATTTTACTTTCATGGTGTATATAGAATCTAAAAGTATTAATATTAATAAATTTACATCAAACATAACTATTTTAATTTTAGGTCATGATTGGAGAAGAAATACCCCGGGAACTTATGATCGGAAAAAACCAAAAAAATGATCACTGATGAGGTAATGTCACCAAATCTTCAAGGAAAACTTGATTTTTTCCAACTCAAGATCATGGGTAGAATAGTTACACCCATGGGGACATAAAAACTGATCCCTATAAGAAATAATGATTTTCTACTATATCATAACACAACCTAAACCAATACATGAATCATTATAGAAACCAACAAACTAAACCCCCACTTCTCGTAACCAAAGAACAAGAGTGTTGACTAACTTCTCCTTTAGGTACTAGAAAGCTACCTAAAACTGATCAACCCAGATGAACACCAAATAATTTATAGTCAAGGATATTAGAGGAGTAGAAAACTAAGATAAATTTTCAATAAAACTCTTATAATATCCTAAAATACCAAGGAAACTCTACACCTATGCAACTATATTAAAGGTTTTATAATAAATGACTGCCTTAATCTTTGAAGTATCAATAACTATACCATTTTAGGACATGAAATTCACCAAAAAATGAAATTCACATGCCTACAATTCACACTTTGACATCTTCTAGAATAGCTGATGATGATGAAGAACTCACAAAATGGAACATAGATTCTTATTGTGATCCTCCTCAAATGAAAAGCACATGAAGATTTTAGTGATAAAAACCAGCATGAACTGATCCAAAAACTCTCTGAACTCTGAATTCATCCAAAAAATGAAAATGGATAGATTTTTAGTCACACCTAAAAGTATCAAAATTAAATAAAAATGTCCATAATGACATCAAAAAGTGGTCCTCAAAATATTCTCATCTTTACCTGCATCTGATGATATCTTGACTATAGATCGATCTTCAAGAACCAACTATCCCCTTTTAGTTGATTGAATAAGTCATAAATCTATGGAAGATGATAGAGGTTCTTCACTATCACCAGGTTAAAGTGATGACAATTGATACAAATATGTATAATTCCATCAACCTTATTGACAAATTGAACAAGAGAACAAAAAGGTGACACACTCAGTCAGAAAAAACCTCACTACAAAATATCATTAATCTGTACCTACAGATCTTGTAACTCAGAAGGCATCATCTTATATAGAGATACCAAGATCATAAAAGTGGCTGATTATAGATTTATCTCAAAATCGATCTCATATAAAGGGGGTAATTCTAAAACCTCATCAGGGAAGACATTGAGTTACTATAACATAACTCCATAAAACACCATTGGTTAAACCTCTAATAAAAGTAGCATAAACTCAACCATAAATGAATAAAAGGAGAAAAACTCCCATGACCAATATTATGGTATCAATTTCTAATAAACACTACATAATTTATATATGAATCATATAACACAATATATATCCTGATTTAATCAACAATAGCCAACTCTAAATATAGCCAGTCTCTGCCAAGGGTAATGTCATATGGCTGTATCCATAAATATAGGAAGTTTCACAACAACGGTGCATCTCAGAACAAGTTCAAAGTGTCTATAAACTTCATATAGATAATCTCAACCTCCAAATGTAATAGTCAAAACCTAGGGAATTATAATCCTATCTACCTAAATGCCCAAATCATGGACAAGGGTAGGCTATTTGAAGGAGTGCGTAGCTCCTGATTTAAATAAATCATGCACCCAAGTAGAAAAAAAGAAAAGTGTACCTTGTATGATATCTGGTTCTCTTATACCAGGAAAATCTAAAGTACTTAGTTGACCATGAAATACTCCACAACATATCTAGCCCTGATGATAACCACCTCCATGGTCATGTTCTACTTTTTGAGGATGGGGAGCATCTTGAGTTTATCCACTACCTACCCCATCTCTTCTCTACTGATCCAAAGCTGGATCTGTAACACCCCAATATTTTATAAAATAATTTTTTTTCCAAAAAATTTAATCATTTTATATTTTTCATTATACACAACGCTAATTTAATCTTTCATTACATGAAACATTGATTTTATCTTGTGTTACATGTAACATAGAGTTTAAAAGAAACATCACACACTATTAAAATATTATTATTTAAACTGATAGTTATATCCTATCCATTAGAAGGGAATGTTTAAATAAGATTAAATAAATTATGAAAATATATGGTTTACACATGTATATAAAATGAATTCTTTGGCGACTAATTAATTAAAAATGAAAATAAAAACTATTTCAAAATAAAGGAAATATTTTTATGAAAATCTATTTTTATGGAAACAAAAATGTTTTACCTAAATAAATTAATTTTTTTGAATTATTTTAATGAAATTTATATATTAAAAATTTAATCAACTTTTTAACATTCATTTTATGTGTTTTCTAGACAATAAATAAGAATACATCCAATTTTATGCTTAAAACTTTATTTTCCTAAAAAGTTGTTTCCCCCGTTTTGAAAAATTAATTTAATGATAATTTTGAAACATTTAAAAAATTTATTATAAAAAAAATTTCATTTTTTAAATAATATTTTCAAATTTATATTAGGGTGAATTTTTTATAATTTTCTAAAAATATTAATTTTTTGATGAATCATTTAAAATACATAATTTTAATTGAAAACTTCCCTTCCGTTTAATTTATTTGTAAAGTGAAATTATATTTTAAATTAGTTTTAAAATAAAATTAGTTAAATTATATATATTTATATTAATCCAAATTTTTATTATAATATTTTTCATATTGAATTGTGATATAAAAACCTTTTAATCTTTTGAACATTTTTCCTTTGAAAACCAGCTTTCATTTCGCATCTATGGGATTAATTTGAAATTAAAATTTTCCACTTATATTAGTTTAATTGTGAAAAATAGATACCATATTTTTATTCCAAATAATTTATATTATATAATAATTCTAACTTAATTTTTTACCAAAATTAATAGTGAAAATAATAAAAAATAATTATCACAGTTAAGGTAAAAATGAGATTACTGGGGATTAAACTAAAAATATAATGGTTAAAATGACCTAATTCTTTTTATAAAAAATATTTTATAGAAATATTTAGACCTTATAATGTCTAATTATCTATAATAATATATTTTTGTGCCTTTTTGGCATGATAATAATGTGGTTACTCCTTTTCTTTTCAAAAAATTACAAGTGTACCCCTCGCCTCACTTATAAAAGTCCACCCCCATCCTCTCTTATTCACACCATAAAAAAATTTTGGTTTAGAAAATACCTACCAAAATAACTTAAAAACCTTCCTCCTCTCATGTTATAATCCTTATTTTTTCCATAAAGCCAAACTAGGTAGGAATTTAGTGTAAACCTAAGGAGGTCACCTGAAGAATAGGTAACATTCTTCAATGAGTGTTTTCATTTTATTTCATAATTCACCTCCTACAATTATTATTAAAACATGTTGTTATAATAACCTTAGTATATTAAATATACTAATATTTTGTACTGATAAGTTAATAACCTATAACCATATCCACTTCCATCAAATGGGTTATGAAATGACCATTTGTGTGTACGGTGGGCTATCGCCCCATGAACCGATATCATTGGTTTTTCCATCACCACCTCTCACGGTTGGGTATAATGATGGATCTAAAATATATATATTATATTTATAATATAATTATATTTTTGGATTAATTATATCATATATACGTTTTTTTACTCTCCATTCCTTAGGGGATATAATAACATTGCTCGTGTGTACATCGAAATACTATCACATGAAGCGATGCGATTTGTTTTTCACTAATGATTTACATAGAAGATAATAAGGGTAAGTTTAATAAATATATGTTATATAAATGAAAAAATTATTATATTAATGAGATATTTATCATTCTTAAAATATAATATATTATTTTCTTTCTTACCTTTTTACTCAGTGAAAGATGATAACGTCATTCTTGTACGTGTGGAGTACCGCCATGATGAAGCGACATGAATCTCTATTTTCATCACCACACCACATGGACGATATGTATAAGTATATTTAATAATATAATATAATATTAATTTTTTTAAATATAAAACATTAACTCTATTCTTTCTACAATGATGGTTGAAAAATCAAAATGTTACTTATGCATACGAATGACCTATCGTCTCCATGATCGTAACATACTTCATTTCCCAAAAACCATATTTAAAAATTGGTATTAAAATTATATTATGTAAAAATATGATAATAATTTCACAATTTTTTTATATGATGTAACCATGATCAAAGTAAGATGACCAAAAATAAAAATTCAAAACATATATGAAAAAAAAGTGGTTATTACCTGAAACATAACTTTAACATAGATTTATTAATAAAAGTGTAATAAATAGACATTATAAAATAATATATGGTATGATATATATAATTATGGTTCTTTGATATATGTATAATAAGCTTATATTTATTATATATGAGGTTTGAATGATTACAAAGGAAGTCGAGACTTAAGGTAAGGGATTTCTAGTATCTCTATTATTTCTGGGAGACATATGAAAATTCAAAATTTTTTATGTGGTGTATATACTTAACCATTAGAAAATTATATCATTAATATAATTATTTTCATTATATTTAAAGTTTAATTTGATTTTATGCTTTATTGGGGATTATGATTCAAAATATTACTAAAGCATAAAGGGATTTCCGTCTTACTTTTTAATTCTATGATACACATGTCATATTCACCACCAATTTATTTATGTTGTTTATATAATGACCATAAATTTATTTTATTATTATTAACCTTAAAATTATGTGTATTTACATATTCATTTTATGATCTTTATTTCATGGGGTTTATAGTTCAAAAGTTAACTAATTGGTAAGGGTTTTTTCTTTTATTTTCTTTCTTTAGGGCATAAGTTATGTTTGAACATATCTTATTCTATGAGGTGTATATATTAC
Organism: Viscum album; assembly: GCA_963277665.1. Classification (NCBI taxonomy): domain Eukaryota; kingdom Viridiplantae; phylum Streptophyta; class Magnoliopsida; order Santalales; family Viscaceae; genus Viscum; species Viscum album. The sequence continues at coordinate 1,475,919,442 of OY728137.1, forward strand.
CCCATTTAAATGTTATAGAATTAATATATTTATTTTAATTATATTAAAATTTTAATTTAATTTTAGTCTTTCATGGGGATTATAATTCAAAATTACCAAAGTAGGAAGAATTTTATATTACAATCTCCTCATTTATCAAGATTATTTATGATTATGATTCTAATGATGAAATATTATGTTCTATATCTAAATAAAATTATCAATTTTATAATAATATAGTTATAAAATTAGAATAAATGTTTTTAATTCATTTTCTTCTCTTTATTTACTCAAGAGTTTAAAATATTGTTTTTAAGAAAACTCATCTTTTAAGTCGAAAACCCTTTTTATTATAAAACCATGTTTTCTAAATTTTTTTTCAAAAATGTTTTTAAAATTATTCAAATTATTTCTTAAATAACTTTTTACCCATGATGAATTTTTTACAATTTTTTTTAAAGTAATCTTCATACCATTTTAAAAAACAATTCCTGTTTGTATTTTACCTAAAATCTAAATGGAACCCTTATTTTAACCCATATGACATGAATAGTTTTTTTCACCATCATGATGACTCAATGTTTTAAATATTAAATTATAAGTATCAAATAAAAATATTTTTAAATTTTTATATGCTTGAAAAGGTTTTTTTAAAAGTGGAAAGACTATTTTCCTTATGAAATATTCCAAGTTAGTTTTCATTCAAAATCATTGTTTATCTAAGATAAAATCCTTTCATATTACTTATTCTTTACTAGGTATATGATCCAAAAATACCATTATTTTTTATTCCAAAAATGGTTTATGTTTATGAAGACAATATTTTTTTGAAACCCATATATTTTCCATGGGTTATATTATGATGAAATGGTGAAATGATTATGAAACCAATTTATTTTCCATAAGTTATTATTTGATCACATATTTTATAAAAACCATTTATTTTCATCAGTTCAAATATAATTAAAGTTCTATGATCTTATGGAACATAAACATATAGATTATGTGATGGGAGGGACCTATATATCTCTCTAATTCATTGGTTAATGATTAATGACATATGAGATTAAAGGTTACATAGAATATTATCCCAATCCAAAAAAAGGATATATGGGAGGTTATACCAAGACCTAAAGAGGGTACACCAAAGGTTATACCAAGACCTCATAAGGTACATGAGTGTTTAGCCGAAGTCTAACATGTTATGAATGTATTAGTGGGTATCCTTGATTAGGTATCCTTGACTAAGTATATTCCAAAATTATATGTCTTATGCCAATGTCATCCTATCATGGATCATGTTATTTAATTCACTTACGATTCATGTCTTATGGAATTAAAATATTTATTCCATGGCTTAATATTATGATATTTTATATGCAAGGTATGGGCTTCAAATGTTATGTTAATGTTCTCATAAACTTATGTTTAGGTTATGGTTACGTATATCCCATGTTTACCCTTAATAAGCATATGATCTCACCATTTATTGTGTTTCATTTCCCTAGGTTATGAAAAATGGTTTTAAGTGGGGTATGTTGTGAAGTGTACTAAATTGGAGGATCTTTATGAGAGGAATTTAATATCTTTCATGGATTAATAAGATTGTGTTCTATGTTTCCAAAGGCACTAAAAAATCATGGTCCTCAGGCATGTGTTTGTGTAATGTAATTAATATAAATCTAAAATGATATAATATCCATGTATGGGAAGCCTAGGTCTTTATAGTTGGTATTAGATGAAAAAGAATTAATTTTATCCTTGATAAATCTCATGTGTGAACATTTGATGAAGCATGGATCTTTTCCCAAGGTCTTCATAAGGAAAGGGTCACCACTAGGGATAGTGGTGTGTACCACCTAGGAGGTGTAGCTTTGTAATAACCCATAAATTTATAAATAAAATTCCCCTTCTGATTTAAATTAAATGTCTTATTATGTATTATGGTTATAGAAAATACATACAATTATTTGGTTTTATTATATCCTATTGAATTTAAAAAACTGTTCAACATCATTCCCATTTATAATATAGTCATTGAATAGTGATCACATGATTAATATAAATATAGGGTTTTAAAAAATTTGATTGACATAGACAAAGAAAGTTATGGCCTCAACTAGTAGGATCGTACCATATAGAGCTCATTTATCTGAGTTTCTAAGGGAGATAAAATAACTTCTATTTTCCCTTGACCAAGCCCAATATGAGATCCAAAAACTTAAGTATGAGTGAAAATGTTTATGGGAGAAGTTAAAGATCATTGAGATCATGACCCAAACCATGTTTATCAAACCACCCCATTAAATATTACCATCACATACCTTACCCTTAGGGTGTTTTCTTGTTTATTAAAGGGATATATATATATATATATCAATACCTAAAAAATATAAGTATGTACATTATTTTCAATAGAATAGTGGTTATATTGACTTCTTATTATTGTAACTTTATAAATGATTTTGATTTTTATACAATAAAACACAAATTTTATTTTTAATCAGTATTCAATTTCAATTAATATGTTTAAATTTATGAATTAATGGATTTTTGAAATAAATAATATTTTAATAAAATATTATTATTAAATACTTTTTATTAAAAATAAATGATCATCTAATTTTTATGAATTCAAATGTAATTGTTATAAAGATTCAAAAAATGTTATTGTAAAAAACCCATAATTTCTTAATAAATGTCTATTATTATTTTAAAAGTGAAAATAAAAATATTTAGAAAAATATTTTGAAGAAATTAATATTATTTTTTTTGAATATGAACATCGAAATTATCCAACGGTAAATTTTTCATAATTTTCGGAGATAGTTGAATTTTTAGGTAAAAATTAATCCCTGTATTTTTATATGGTGTGTATTATGACATCATAATGACCCAAAAGTGTTTTAATAAATACTATAAAATGTATCCATAAACAAATCTAGTTTTTCCATTTAAAATAATGTAATTTTATGTTTATTTGATTAATTTTATAAAGGCTTTATAAATCCTCCAAAACTATTAATATATTGTAAGGTTTTAAAATCATTTATTTAAGAGTATGACTCACTTCCACATCAAAAATGGTGTTATTTCATTAAGTTCAGCCCTTGGACTTATAAAATAATTAAAAACACCCCCCTTTGGTAAAAAAATGGAAAAAAACTAGGGTATGTTTTGTGGTTTTGGTTATTTTATTATATAGAGTCTGAGATGTATGTTTGAGAAATGATAAATAATTCCCCACTGATTTCCTATATAAACCCACCCAAGTTATGATTTCTATTCACTCAAAATCCTTGAATAAAGCCCTTACTCTACCCTCCCCTCTATATAGTCCTCCCATGGTTCCCCCGAGCTCTCAAGATTCTTCTCTCAAGCATTTGGAGTCCCACTCTCAAGGTAAGAGATCCTTTCCTTATCTTCTTTATTCAAGATTCTTCATTATCTTATTCCTTATATTTCTAATTCCTAATGTTGGGATATGTTTTTAATATCCCTATTACTATTCATTTTATGTAAAAATTATGATATACCCCTTTAACTCTCATTAAACCATTTTATTAATTTTTAAGCACCATCGTTATACTTATGAAATTTTACCACAATTTTCTATAACAAAAATATGTTTAGTGAATACCCATACCATTTCTCCTATCAAGGGTGTTCAATTTTATGAATATATAATTATTTTATTTGGAACTTAAATGTATTTATTCCAAAATCCATGATCATGGAAGGAAATTTTATGATAAATAATTCCATGTTTTATGATCTATGTGGCACACTTAAGCATGAGAATGAAATGAAAGTGACGAGTGTGCCCGAAATTATATAGCTCTCCAATGAATTGGGTAATGTTTTAGTCTCATGAGATTTCATTAAAGGGATTATGGAGTGAAACTAATCCATCATGGGAGTTTTTCTATCATGATGACTTGGTAGTTATCCTTAACATATTTTTATGATCCTGTTTTTTAAGTTGTTGCCACATTTCCCATGTTTCCTTTAGGTTATCATGCTATATCATGCCTCATTGTTCATGTTTATGATTATCACCCCTTTTATGTCCCATTGATATTCCTATTGTATAACATATATTACTTTCTTTATGTTATTCCATGTTTATTACAATAATGATCTTTATAGCTCACCCCTTTCTTATGTATGTCCCTAGGATATCCCATGTAGTGTTAAGTACGATGGAATAATATGACCATATTAAGAAAGTTTTCAATAAAGATGATTTATTCCATTTTTTAAGTTGCTATGTAATGTACCTAATTACTAAGGACACTATACTTCTCTAAAATCCAAGTTATATTAAGTGTAATCTTATGTAATAAATCATGTATTAATGTGAAATAAAGACATGGGTTATTATAAGATTCTCATGGAGTGCCATGAAAAGTATCAATTATAGTCCATTGAAAATAATTCCAGACCACTATAGTTAGTATTAGAGGAATGGTTTAGTTAACCTTTGGTAACTAGTATGGGAAAAATTTAGTGAGATCCCTAGGGATACTTCTAAATATATATATTGGGATTTCTCTATGGATATGCCGAAGGATGATTCAAAGTATAGGAAAATTTAATGGAATTTTGGTAAAGTATAGAGAAAGTGGTTTCCAAAAAATTAAATCCTTGTCTAGATACTTCAAGTTGATGTGTCTCTAGAATAGAGGTACCTAGGGATAATAATTATGAAAAAGGTTTATTGAGATGGATCCAATCGTCACCTAGTAAACATAAACTAGCCTTTCTGCACACCGGGATTGACACTCATGGGGGATATTATTTAGAAATACAAAAAACTATTTATGAACCATCATGAAGGATTTAAATAGATTATGATCACATATTACCTAGGTTAAGCCTAATGTGTCATATATTAGAAATAAGGTGTCATTATTTAAGAATGCTATAAGTGATTTTTCTTGATTTTTTGGTTCCCCACTATAATTATTATTTCTCATAATTTTATTTTTGGTTACTGTCAATGGATGGATCAAGAAGGATTCATGTTAAAATTGAATTTGATGGACAATTCAATGACTATGAGCTAACAAATTATACAATGACTAGGGAGATAGATAGTGTGATTATTCCTAACGATCTATCATGATATATGATTAGAAACATGATCTATGGTGAGATTCCAAATGTTAAAATAAGTGGAAGTTGAAATTTTATGAATGTTCATGTGGTAATTAACACATAGGAAAGAAAATTTATCTTTCTACATGTTAAGAAGGTGTGATTAATAACCTAGAAGAATATCTTAAATGTAGTGTAATATGTAATTTGTCTGGAAAAAAGGTTATAAAGTGAAAAATTATTGAGGATTTCAATGTATTCTATGTGGGGAACTTGTAAATTATCATAGTCAATTATATAAACTAAGGGTTATCAACTAGAATATGGAAATACATATTCTATTTCAACCAATGAAGTGAAATTATTTAAGTGCGTATGAATTTATATTCATTAATTTTGTTTTGGAAGTATTTTAGTAATGGTATTTCAGTTATAAGAACAAGGAAACATATACGGATTGTGTTAATTTTGGAATCATATATGTATTAATATAATATTAACTTAAGATTTATGGATACCATCATGAGTTTATGATTTTAAGTTTGGTGTTAATTTCAAATTAATTTACACCCCTTTTTTGATTTTATGTGATGAGAGTTTATCAAGATTAAGGATGTTTTAAGAGACATCTATGGAAATAAAACCCTTTGGATTTTTATATGGTTCTGTGAATATTTTATTTAAGGAGTAATTCCTTTACACTTTGTAGACATGTGATTAAAGGTACCGATAACCTTAAGGGTTTATCTTATTTTTGATCTTAAGGTAATTGATCTCTTTATAAAGTTATCACACATCATTTCTATCAAAGAATATTTCTCTCTGGATCAAATTTCTAGAATATAAATTAATAAATTAGTAAGGTGTCATGGATTACCACTTTAAATTATATCTTATTAGGATTTCAAGATTAACCTGATATTTTGGAAAATTATTCAGAAAGATATTGATATAGACTTGAGTTTAATCATTGCGTATCATCCTTAGACATGTGGTCAGTCTGAGAGAATAATTCAAACCCTAGAGGATATTCTAATATCTTATTATATGTATTTCAAAGGTATTTGGGATAAAAAACTTCCTCAAGTTTAATTTTCTTAAAAAAATAACTTTAAATCAAGCATTTAGATGGCTCCTTATTAATTCCTTTATGGAAGGAAGTGTAGAACTCCAATGTACTGGAATGAAGTTGTAGTAATAAATCAACTGGGACCTAAGAAATTTGATAAGATGGAAGAAAATTTTAAATACATTCATAAAAATGTAAGGGAATATAAATTTTGAAAGAAATTTTATGTTGATAATCTTTGAAATGATCTAAAATTTCAATATGGTGTGAAGGTATTTCTATGAATTTATCTATGGAAGAAAAATTGGAAAACTAAGCCCTAGGTATATTGGTTCCTTGGAAATGCATGATCGAATCGAAAAAGTATCTTATTGTTTAGTTCTTCCACCTAACCTTTCTGAGGTTCACAATGTGTTCCTTATACCTCTCATGAGGAAGTGCAGACATGATCTATAACATATACTAAACTTAGAGGTCGTACCATTAGGGCATGATATTTCTTATGAGGAACAACCGACAGAGATTCTGGATCGAATAGAGAATGTTCTATGGAACAAGACCAATTACTTGGTCAATGTTTTATAGTGAGACCACTAGATTGAGGAAGCTATTTGGGAATCTGATGATGTAATTTGGGAGAAGTATCCTTAATTTTTTTAACTAAAGGAACACATTTTGAGGGTGAAATTCATTTTAAAGGGGGTATAGTGTAACGCCCTGAGATTTTTGTAAAATATATTTTTTAAAATAAATTTAATTATTTTTATATTTTTCATTACATGGAACATATAGTTTTTCTTTCATTATACAATACACTAATTTTATCTTGTATTACATACAACACTGAGTTTAAATGAAACATTACATACTATTAAAATATTCTTATTTAAAATGGTAGTTAGCTCTTAGATTTTTGAATGGCATGTATAAATAAGAATAATTAAATTATGAAAATATATGGTTTTAACATATATATAAAATGAATTGTTTGGTGACCAATTAATTAAAAACAAAAACAAAAAATATTTAAAAATAAAGGATTTTTTTGAAAAACTATTCTTATGCAAAAAAACACTTTTACCTCAATAATTTTAAGAAACTTCTGGTGAATGATTTTACTGAAATGTAAATAACATATATTCAATAAAAATTTAAAAATTAGTATTATCTCTTTTCTATACAATAGATATGAATAAATCTAATTTTATACACAAAAAGTGTATTTTTCTAAAAAACATTTCTGTCAGCGTTTTGCGTGATTACTTTAAAAATGATTTTTGAAAATTTTTGAAACATTATTTCACAAAATAATTTTAATTTTTTAAATAATTATTTCAAAATAATATTAGGGATAATTAATTGAGAATTTTCTGAAATGATTGATTTTTTGATGAATAGTGAAAAATACTAAATTTTAATTGAAAAATACATTTTCATTTAAATTATTTATAAATAAAAATTATATTTTAAATTGGTTATAAATTAAATTTTTTTCAATTATATATATATATATATATGTTAATACAATATAGGTTTGGAATCATTTTCATATTTAATTTTGATATAAAAACCTTGCAAACTTTTGAACATTTTCTTTTTAAAAACGCGGTTTCTTGTCGCATTTGTGGGATTAATTTTAAATTAAAATTTTCCACTTATGTGAATTTAATTTAGAAAAATGGATTCCATATTTGGAATAATAATAATTTATATTATCAAAAAATTTCAATTTAATGTTTTTCCAAAAAATGAATAGTGAAAAAAGTAACAATTAATTAGCACGGTTAATTTAAAAATGGGATTACTAGGGGTTAAAATAAAATGATAAGGGTTAAAATGACCTCAAAACATGTAAAAAATTAATTTTATGTCCATATTTCTGCCCTATAATGTCTAGGTATCTATAATACTCTATTTTGGAACCTTTTGGAATGAGAAAAGTTTGGGTACACATTTTTTTTTGAAAAATTACCAGTGTGCCACTCACCTCACTTATAAAAGGACACACCCTATCCTCTCTTCATCATACCTTAAAACCCTTTTGTATCATCCATTAATTGAAAAAATCACTTCAAAAAATCCATTATCTCATCATATAATCCTTATTTTTTTCATAAATCGAACCTAGGAAGGATATTTTTTCCAATCCTAAGGAGGTTACCCGAACAAGAGGTAATGTTCTTCAATGAGTGTTTTTATTTTATTTATTACTCTTCCTAATTAAATTATTATTAACCCATACTAATATAATAAACTAATTATATTTTATATACTTAGATGTTTTTATGTTATGTTAATTACCTAAAACCATCTCCACTTCCATCAAATTGATTACAAAATCATCATTCGTGTGTACGACGAACTACAACCTCTTGAACCCATGTCATTCATTTTTTCCATTACCAAATCTCATGTTTGGGTATGATGATTTATATAAAGTATATATATATATATTATATTTATAACCTAATTATAACTTTGGAGTCATTATATCATATATACCTATTTACTTTACATTCATTAGGGGATACGATAACGTCACTCCTATGTATGGTGCACCACTACTACATGAAGCGATGTGATTCATTTTTCAATAATGCATTACATGTAATATAATAATGATACATTTAAAAAATATATGTGATATACATGACATAATTATTATATTAATTACATATTTATCATTATTAAAAAATAATATATCATTTTATTTTCTACCTTTTTGCTCACTGAAATATGATGATGTCATTCATGTATGTGTGGACAACTGCCTTCATTAAGCGAAGTGACTCTCTCTTTTCATCACCAAAATAAATTTATGATATGTATAAGTATATTTAAATAAATAATATGATATTACAATAATTATTTATGGATAAAATAATACTTACCTCCTTTCTATAATGATCTTTGAAAAATTTAAATGTTACTCATGCGTACGTATGACCTATCGTCTCCATGATTAGAACATACTTCATTTATGAAACACCAAATTTAATGGTTTTTATTAAAACTATATATATATATATTATATTTATTTAATTATTATTATTCTTTAGATTATGTAACCATGATTAAAGTAATAAGTCAAAAAAAAAATCAAAACATATACGAAAAACAAAGCAGTTATTACCAGAAACACAAATTTAACATGGAATTATTAATAAAAGATAAATAAAAGGTTATTGTTAAAAAAATATGATATGATATATATATATAAGTATGTTTTTATAATATATTTTCGATAAATTTATATTTATTATATAGGAGGTTTGAATGAGTACGAAGGATTTTGAGACTTACAATAAGGGATTTTTGGTCTCTCTTTTATTAATGGGAGACATATGCCAATTAAAAACTACTTTCTTATGTATGGTGTATATACTACATCATTGAAATGTTATATAATTTATATCATTATTTTCATGATATTTAATGTTTTATTTGATGTTAATATTTATTGGGTTTTATGATTCAAATGATTACTAAAGCGATAAGGGATTTCTGTCTCACTTTTTACTTATGTGAGACACATGCCATATTCATCACCTATTTTATTTATGTGGTTTATATAATTACCATGATTTTATTTTATGATATTTATCATTAAAATTATTGGTATTTTTATATCCTTTTTAGGATCTTTATTTCATGGGTTTTATGGTTCAAAAGTTAACATATTTGTAAGAGATTTTTGTCTCAATTAGCCTTCTTTGGGACATAAGTTATGTTATGAACCTATATTCTTTATGAGGTGCATATAATTTTCCTTTTAAATGATATATAGTTAATATTTTTATTTTAATTATATTCAATGTTTAATTTAATTCTAGTCTTCCATGGGTATTGTGATTCAATATTACCAAAGTGGGAAGAGTTTTATGTTTCAATATCATCATTTATTGAGACTTTTTATGATTATGATTACAATAGTGAAATATTATGACCTATATATCAAGAAACTAATGCAATTTATTTGCTTATTGTTATCTCATGAGAATACTTGTTTCTTCTTCATTTTCATCTCTTTATGTACTCATGATTTCAAAAAAATGTTTTTAAGAAAAATCATCTCTTCGGTTGAAAACCGTTTTTCTTCCAAAACCATGTTTTATAAAAATCTTTCAATTTTTTTTCAAAATTATTAAAATTATTTATTAAATAATTTTTTATTCATGATTAATTTTTTTTAAAATGTTATAAAATACATCTTAATATCATTTTCAAAAATAGTGCTTGATTTTCTTTTACTAAAAATGTTAAAGGAATATTTATTTTAAACTGTAAAATGTGAATGATATTTTCCACCAGAATGAAGAATAAATGTTTTAAATAATAATTTATATGTTTCAATATTTTTTTAGAGAAAATTATTTTGAAAACTTTTTATGTTTGAAAATGTGTTCTTCAAATTGGAAAGACTATTTTTCTCTAGAAACATTCCAAGTGATTTTTATTTCAAAATAATTTACTATCTAAGATTAAATTCTTTGATGTTACTTATTATTTACTGGGGATATGATCCAAGGATAACATTATTTTTATTTCCTTGAATGTTTTATATTTATTATGAAAATATTTTTATAAAACCCATATCTTTTCCTTGATTTATGTAATGAGGAAATGATTATGAAACCCATTTATTTTTCATGAGCTTTTCTATGATGAAATTTTTTATAAAACTAATTTATTTTAATGTTTTATGATATGATTAATGTTCAATGATCTTTTGGTACATAAAAATATGGTTTATGTGATGAGTGAGACCTATATATCCCTATAATGAATTGGTTAATGATTAATGTTATATGAGCTAAAGGGGTACACTATAGGTTATCCAAAGCCTAAAATAGGGTACATGGAAGGGTATACCAAGCCTAAAAGAGAGTATATAGGATGCTATCCCAAGCTTGAAGTAGGTACATGGGTGGTTATCCAAATACTAAAATGATATTAATGTCTTGGTTGATATCCATCACATAATATTTTCTATGATTATGTATATGAGAAAAATCAGTCTTATGCCAATGTTATGCTCTCAAGGATCACGATCTTTGATTAACATATGTATCTTTTATTATAAACTTCCAATATTTATTCCATTACTCAAGATTTTGATATTTTATATACAAGGTGCAGTTTTCAAATGTTATGCACATGTTCTCACATCCTTATGTTCATGTTATTCTTATGTATCACCCTTATTTACCCTTACTGAGCATCTGACCTGACCCTTTCTTTTTTTTTCTTTTCCCCATGTAATGAAGAAAGATTTTAAATAGTGTATATCATGAAGAGTACTAAAGATGGATATATTTATGGGATAAATTGAATATATTTCATGGATTAATAAGATTGTTTTCCAAATTTTCCAAAGACACTAAATTATTATGTTTATTATGCATGTGTTTGTTTAATGTAATGAATATTACTATCAAAAGATGTAATATCCTTATATGAGAATCCTGGTTCTCCATAGTAGCACTATACTACTACTTCCTTAGATAAAATTTACTTAATTAGGGAACCAAAAGTAGAACAAACACTACACACTACCTTATTAGAAAAGTTGGGCACTATCATCACTGATAAACTTAGTCTCATCCTAAAAAACATCTATGTGATCCAAAGGAAAGAGCCTGAGATCCACCCCTTGGATAAATGATAAGATAAGGGCTGGGACCTACCCTTGGATTTCTAAAAGATATTCTATCTAGGAAAACATAAACCTCATACCACAACTTTGAAAAATGAGAAATCCTTATGAATCCCCTCTCATGATGATTCGGTCCTAACTAGAATCCACTAAATGACCTATTCTATCTTTAGAACCTCAAAATATATCAATAACATAAATGGGGTGACCTGGAAATGGATATCTAGATGAAATTCCTCCTTAAAAGGCATCATCATGGCCTCTTCATCTAGAAATCAATATAAAGTATAATGGAGACGGTTATAGGATCATATCATGAACTCCTACACACTGAAACTCCCCCATTAAAAGGTAAAAATATTTTTGGATAATGGTTACATTTGTGGTAAAATAATGGAAATATTCATATAACTAGTCTCGTAACTTCTCCCACAATATTACTAAATATTTATGATTCCCATATAAGAACCATCATTACTTCCTTGCTTCATATAGTATCATCACCATAAACTAAACCTAGTGTTCCTTATGAGGATGGATAAAAATGAAGGATTTCTCCACCACCTCTAACCTGTCCTCTATCATTAAGTCTGAAATGGATCCCTCAAACTTCTATAGACTCTGACACTGAAAAATTCAGAGTGTCCTCCTCTACATGTCATCGTCGTTGAACACTACTCTCTGGCGATATGGTGGCAAATTATGCTGAAGAAATTCATCATAAACTAGATTATGACATTGAACTACAACCATACCTACAAAAAAAAACTATTAGGGACTTATAAACCTAGAATATGGAATATTTATGTTTTTTTAATTAATTATTTGAGGTATAATTTAATCCCAAGGTATACCCATTTCAAACACATATGCATGAAGAATGATCTAATATCCTTTCCTAGGTCTCTAAACTGTAACCAATATCACTTCTCTTAGTAGGCCTAGTAAACTAAGTGGTCCATTAATCAGATCATAGGGGTACCTAAATATATGTGTATTAGGAGGTCTCCTTTTTTACATTACATACTAAACATAGCTGACACTATTTCCCTACCAACCCATACATTCCTTACCCATACCTACCTATAAACTCCATCATATCCCTCAAATTTAAACTATTATACCACTCTATCATGACCCACTCTACCCAACACTACCCATCTTGCTATAAAAATGAGATAAGTGAGATAATGATACTTGAATCCCACCTCCAAAATCCCATAGGTTGGAAAAAATAACTCAGGGTATATCATACACTCAAATGAGAGGAATTACCTTCTAAAATAACTAGAAGAAAGGGAGATAAGATAAAAATCCAAGAAAAACCATATCAAGATAAATATAAAATATTCCAAATATATTCATTAAATTTTATACAACTAAAACAATTAAAAAAATAGAACTTCAAGTAACAAAATATAATCCTTAATAGTTACCATAAAATCCCAAAAAACCTCTAGAACAACCCATAATCTATTAATGTAAATATCAATCACTAACCATATCCTATAAACTAGAAAAATAGTTTATATTTATATAGGGTGAGTATAATGGGTATATTTTGTAGGATTTTCCTTGAAACCACTCTTACAAAAGATTAAAAAATCATGATAAATCTTACTGAACACCAAGTGAAGCTAACTCATTAATTAAGAAGGTATGCTATGTTCTTAGACTCACCATGGATATATCTCACCAAGTATCAAATACAAGTGAAATTAAAATATATTATCAAAAATAATCTACCCTGAAACCACTTATCCACTTATTTTCCACTCTTCCTTATCATCGCACATCCTGATCCATCCTTCTCCAAAATTAAGCCAAGTCGAATATTCCTTTGAAAAATTATCTGATCATGAATATTGTGCATCATATCATCTCATCACATACCATGAATTATGTTAATCATATCATCACATCATCCCATTCCACATCTCTAGATAGTTATTGAGTAGTTTTCAGGATCCACCACAACTCGTATGTTTCATATTATACGTCAATAAATCAAATCTCATACATGGTATACCTATAATAATCCATAAGACACTATATCCATAGATAAACATGCATGAAATAACCACAAGATATTAAATCCCTATATACACATATATGGGTAAAGATAACCACCATGCATACCATCATATGATACATCCAATAAAAGAAAGTGGGCTATAAGGGGTAGTCAGCCATCCGTTCCTTGCCAACCTAAATGTTGGAGAAGACAACCTCCCAGATCCCATTAGGTTTCAATAACCCTACTGACATGGGTGGGTTAGCCTATGAAATTACATAACATAGAAAATATAATATATCCCACAACCAAACTATGGGAATTAACATAGTCTTAGGCTCAATTGCAGCTATCATCTCTTGAACACCTGGCTACAACTACTAAGGACAAGGTATCCTATAATCACACAATAATTCAAGGAGATTCATTTAATTAATTAATTCCTTTTAACATTTTACATAACATCAATTAATTCATCTTTCATTAATTAACATTATTTCATTCACATTCCATTAATCATCAAGTGATTCCCATGTCCTCCAAGCTTAATCCAACTGATTCCATGTTTCCTCTTGATTAATAACATTTTCATTCCATTCAATCACCAAACCCATGGGTTTAAAAATTTATTATTCATTAACAGTATATAATTCTAGGTACACTATGATATCTCCTAAGCCACCATAAAATAGATTCATAACCAAGCACAACCAACTTCTATAAGCTGTGGATAAAGGGATGTAGAAACAATCCAGATGACCATCCATCCTCTAAGAATATTTACTATGAATAAGGAATCTGATATTTTAGCACAAAATGGGAAATTCTTGCTTTAACCCACTCCATTATCCTCATTTCTATCCCCGACACCATTATTAATATCACCATACATTTTACAGTCATAGGCATCAATTGCTTCCAGAAACCTCCATACCTCATTAACCATTAGTCATCCAAGGATCACATAACATCACATATAAAGGCTCACATCCGAAGAAAACACACAACAAAGAAAATAACAAAGAGATACAACAAGGCATCTGGGTCCTAAAAACAAGGCATCCATCTTTCAAATGAAAATTCACTTTCTCAACCCCAAAAATTTATCTTTATCAAATAAATGGTTTTATAACCATCTTGGATTAACTAATTCATTTATCACTGGTTACAAATACAAGTATTATAAGTAATTGGATACAATAGGATATTAATTATTTAAACATACATAAAAGTATAATTTTCGGTTTCAATAAACTAAGGAAGAATATTATAATTGAACTTTACTTTTTAATAATTCCAGCAAAAACCATTTCCATATTCATATTCTTTAGCAAATCCCATTATCATATGGAAGGGAGAATTAATTAAACATTAATTAATAGTTATTTTTTATTTCCCATCGATCATAAGAAGAATGATTTATAAAAAAATGCCTCTTTAATCATTTAACCAACATAATTAGTTTTTTGAGAAAAGTGAGCACTGAGGCCCTTTTATTAAAATAAAGAAAGGTTACATGAGTCAAAATGAAGGAATTTTACATTTATCTCAAAGGAGAATAGGAACCACGTTGTTAGGAAAAGTGGTCAAGTGATGACATCCTTCCACATTTACCCCTTTATTTTCCATCCCATTAGCAATATAATTGGCCTCCCAGAAAGTATGAGTGATAAAGTAATTAAAAGTGGATAGTTTGTTGAGACAATTCACCAATTTAGAAGCCATTATCCATGAAAGATGCCTCTTCCCCACTCTTAAAGCTTACACGAGAGTGGTGGAGTTACATTCAAACCAAAAACTATTCCATTTTCTTTGGAGAACAATATCAACTGCCATTATAAGACCCATCATCTTCGATTCAAGTGCCATGATACTACCACAAGGGCTATACAAGCATTCAAAAATGTCCCCATTACCTTCCTTGAAGAAGGATCTATAACATGAGGGGTATGGATTACCCCTAGAAGCTTCATATGTGTTGAATTTGATCCATCCTACAAAAGGGTTTGTCTAGAAAACGTCTAAAGTGTGTTGAAGAGTAGTGAAATTTCTAGCGATATTTAGCCACATGAGGACCCCCCAATAGTCAACTAAGTTGCTGCATTTTTCTAAATGGAGGCCATTAGAAACATGAAATGCAACAAGGATGGAACCCAGCTTGCGAACTGCATTAAAGAAAGATCTGATGTGCACTGTCATATTCCTACATCTCTAGATGCAGTGAATAATCTCAGCACAAGCCACACTAAATATAACCATCAACTTCTTGGAAAGAGTGACATTGAATAAGTTAGTGAGAAGGGTTCAGAAAAAATCAATACAGGGAATCTGGATTCCAAAAATTTACTACACTTCCATCCAAAGTGAAGAGGCAGCCTTGCAGCTCATAAATAAATGATCCACATTCTCTCTGTGTTTCATTAAAAGGGCACATTTCGAGTATAAGGAGGAACCAACTCTTTTTAAGATTGGAATCCATAGGTATCTTGTTGAGAGTCAGCTTCCATAAGAGACTAAACCGTGAGGGTGTCATCCATTTTTTGTTTAATTTTACAATACACTACGATTCACCATCAATAAAGTGCTTATAAAAGATTTTGAATTGAGAAGAGCAATTTTAGACCCTTCCCAGATCAGAGTATTATCCTAATTAACAATGTCATAGCTGTTAACAACATTGAAAACATCATTCAACATCATTTCCATATTTTCTAGCCACTCCCTAATCGTGATGTTATGATCGATGCTGGTATCCTCCAAGATAACTTGATTAATGAATGGCTCACCAGTTTAGTTATCATACCTAAAACTCTAGGAAGAATTATTTTTCACCATCCATTTGGATTTATTGATAAATTTATTAAATATTGACTCTATCCTAGTTCAAATGGAATACTCAAGATAACTAGTTTTTTCCTATAATAATCCTTGACATAAACTAGTTTCGTAAGAAATCCAAGGTAACAAATTTTTTGTTGGTGAGTTTTCAAACAAACTTCGCTTTTAGAGACTGATTGAAGGCCTCCAGGTTCTTGATTCCAAGGACTCCCAGGTTATATGGAAAGCATCATTTCTTCCATGGGGCAGTGATTACCTTTCTTTCTATAATATTTCCACTCCACACAAAGTTTTTCAGTATCATTTTGATCTTTCTAATGATATAAACTAACTAAAGATACACCATAAAGGAGTATACCATCTTCAAGATAACAATATGCTTAACAAGGCAAATGTGCCCAACCATTGAGAGCAATTTACCCTTCCAAGAGGAGAGGGGTTTCCTAATTTGATCCATTTAATTTGAAAAATGTGACTACTAATGTTATCCCCAAAACACTGGAACACCCAGGAACACAAAAGGTAGAGCACCCTCCTTTATTCCCAAATCAGACGTGATACAGGTCTTCCTCGAGGTTGGGATTCTCTGACCAAAGTAAATGAAGGATTTTCTCCAGATGATGACTTGGATAGAAACATTATCATAATTCTGGAGTTCCTTTTAAATATTTTTGATGTTTATTATTCCCTCTATGTAAAAATTACAATGTCACCTGCAAAGAATAAGTGAGAGGGATAAGAGATACCTCAACCTACTCTGATTGTCGAAAAGTCACCCTTGTTCACCATGTCAAGGAAAAGTATGCTAAGATAATATTATGATATAGAAAAAATAATGAGTGAGAGGGGATCCCCTGCCTCACCCCCAGGAGCAAGTAAAATAACCCTAAGGGGAACCATTAATGAGGATAGAGATGCGGGCTGACTCAAAAAGTATCATGATCCAATGAATGAATTTCCTACTGAAGACAAAGCTGCGCAAAAAATTTCCAATAAAGCCCCAGTTCATTGTGTCAAAGGCTTTGGTGACGTCTAGTTTGAGCAATATGTTTCCATCTCTAGTTTCTTTCCTAAGAATATTGACACACTCTAAGGCAATGAGAAAACAATCTTGAATGTTCTGACCTTTCATGAATCCAAATTTATTCCAAGGTATAATTTTCTATGAAACACGAGCAATCCTTATTAAAAGAATTTTATTAATCACCTTGTAAATAGTATTCACAAGATAAACCGGTCTGAACTAGATTATCTCACTAGCATTATAAACCTTTGGGATAAGGGTCGTAAACTGGGCATTGAAGCCCTAGAGAAAAGTTCCATCCTTAAAAGAAATTCTTAACAAGCTAAAAAACATAAATTTTAATGATTTCCCAATATGTCTAAAATAGTTGATTAATAAACCCATCTATCCCTAGAGAGATTTCCTTTTTGAGACCAAATAAAACCTCTTTAATTTCAAAGTCTATTGGTATAGAGGTGAGTGAGGTATTCTCCTCCTCCATAAATAGATTTGGAATGATGTTCTACCTTATCATTTCATTCTTTGGGGGACCATTGAAAAAACTCCTATAATAAGAGACAATATGCATTGAGAACTCCTATCTTTCTTCCAAAATATGATCCCCATCCTTGAGTAAAGCATGAGGTCTGTTTTTCCTTTGAACCCTTTGAAGAACATAAAATAATTTTGTGTTTTTGTCTCCATCTGAGAGCCATATGATTTTAAAAATATATTTTTGAATGTTTTCATAAATCTTGATAAGACTCCCAAGCTTTGAAGAAATTTTAGCTTCCTGCCTCAGGTCCCCACTAAAGTGTCCTTTAGTAATGGACTCTTTTAATTCATGTAAAAGACATTCCAACCCATCAATTTCATCATCCAATGTTATGGGCCTGTCCTTACTTCATTGTTTCAGTTTCATTTTAAACATCTTGATCTTAGAGAGGTAGACCAGAGGGTTAACACCACACGACCTCGAGCCCCAAGTATCCTACACAATTACTGAGCACTCTAAGAGGGAGGCCCAAGCATTTTTAAATATGAATGGGATTGGATGAATTTGTTCAATATTCAGAAGACTCACTAGAATAGGATGATGATCTAAGTTATGCTTTTCCAAGGTGACGTAAGAGATAGATTGCCAAAGTGAAATTGAGGCATCATTGAAAAATACTCTATCAATTCTACTGGATCTCATTCCATTAATATATCTCCTATACCATGTGAACTTGGCCCCAACAATATTTATTACAATCAAGTGATCCATTTCAATACATTCTCAAAACTCATATATTGATGTAATACCAACCACTGGTCCAATCTTCTCATCCGCATGAAGAATGGAGTTAAAGTCCCCTATAATAATACATGGGTCTAAGATTGAACATTCCAAGTCTTGGATTTAGTTTCATAGTAACCTCCTATCAATGTAGTTATTATAAGCATACACAACCGAGCAACACATATTTTTACCAGACTTCATGAAGCTATAGGTGAGGATCTGGTCATTATCATAAAAAATATCTAGATTAACAACAAATTTTTGAACAAAAATATAGACTCTATCTAGAGATACAACAAACTTGATGAAACTTATAAGGGAGTATCCTGTTCTACTTAAAAAATTTCCCAGATTTTGAGAGGAAGTCTTAGGCTAAGATATTCCTAAGATTTCAGGCTTGTATTTACCTACAATCAGTTTAATGGAACCCATTCTGCCAAGTTTGGCCATCCCCTAGCAGTTCCAAAAAAGGCTCTCCTTAATGTTTTGACTTATTGGTAATTCCCCCTTGCCTTTGGTATCCAATTTTAGGAGTTTTCGAGCAGAACTTGTTGATGAGGTAGGGCCTCCGGGTTTTGACTCTTGGAGAATATCCAAGGGATGTGGTTGTGTAATGGGTATTTCAATATTTTCCTCATAATTATAGGAAGTTGAGTCAGAAACCTTTATATCTGATGAGTCCTATGATTGATAATCTGATTCCTTAGTAAATTCATTGACTCCAACCCCTAAATCAGGTTTCAATCGAGATCAGTTCTTGTGATATTGAATTTCTAAATTGTGGACATCAAGTTGGGTATTTCCCAGTCTGAGCCCTAGTTCCCCAATCCCATTTGTAGTAACAGGATCCAAATAGGGTTGTTAAAACTCCAGATTATCCTACATGTCATTAGATATGAGATAAAAAATATAGTCTTCAACCTAAAATTATAGGGAAATTGAGAAGAAGTCTAATGAGTAGTCCGGGTCCTGTTCCTTCTGATGAATCATATATTATCTCAGAAAACCATTGCTCCCCAAGTGACCAAGATGTTTCTCTTATTCCTCATCTAAAATAGTACATGAAGAGGTAGGTACCCCTTGTATTCCTGATGTACCACCCTTGATCATATCATCTCCCTATTCCCTTCCCTTGCCGATCCTGTCACTTCCTTTTCCTCGAGAGACCTCCCTCCAAGTAGAGGCATTGGGGGATGGTTTTACCAATTTTTTTAAAACATGAAAATTGTTAACCAAATGACCAACCATTTTATAATAGTCATAGAATTTGGGAATATTATTAAACTCATATGAAACCTCCAGCTTATGATCATCCATAGAAAGAAAAATATGGACAGGAGGTGATACTTACATGTTAATCTCAATAAGGACTCATGCATACAAACCAAGATCACCATTAATGGAGAACTGATCAACTTTCAAAGGCATTCCCAGTCTAGAGGCAATATCATTGAGAATCTTAGGATGGCAGTACACACATAGAAGAATGTGGATCATCATGCACACCTGTGCCATGGAATTCCATTTCCTGAAAGGTTTGAAGTTGTTATCCCACTCTGATATCCAGAAAAATCTTGGTTTGAGATTTATGTTTTCAATTTTCTAGACCATATCAAGATCAGCCTTCCTTTACAAAATAATTTTAAAGTACCATTTTCTAATTGGAACAAGTATCCAGCTTGAGAAAACCCAATAGTGTGAGATCCTACTTTTAAGATCTATGTTGGACCATGATTTCATGCCTTTCTCATAAGAGGTTCGACCTAACACTGAGAATTTAAAGAGATCCATTCATTGAGTAAGAGCTTCTGGGTTTGTTGCCACCGTAATGGATCCATCCCCTAATCGTGTGAGAATAAGCAGCTTACAAGATTCAGATGCAGAGGGTGCAGCATGAGCTTGTGCAAACGAAATTGATTTTTGGGGAAGATAAGGGGTAGAACTAGCCTCACCTCTCTTTGACAGGGTGAATTATGTCTCCCATTTTGGATTGAATGAATCCATGGTTGTTGAAGCACTTAAAAAAAAGGAAGGTCTCCATCCTTCTGCTCCACATCATCCTACTCAAACATCCTCAACCAAAATCTCTATGTAGCATAATAGTATATGGAATGACCAACATAATTAGTGATTTTACATTATTTAAGCATTTTCATCACATTAAATATGCTAAACCATAACATTAAAAATATGATAAACAAAGCATAAAAATAGATATCACATAATCTAGAAAGTCAACAGGCAAACCATTATCATAGTGGAAAAAAATGTGGTCATTACAACCATAAACCATTACTTATATTATTCTGATATATTCATTATTAATGTTAATTTTACCATCATCTAAAGGAATAAATCAAGATAACTTTATGATTTATCATAAAATAATAGGATTGTAAATGGATCCCCTTCCTCAAGGAATCCAAAGTTCTTGAACAAGAATGGAAAAACAAATGTAAACCTCAGATCACATCTCCCGAATGGAAACTATATCCATATAAGAATGTTACACCAAAACCTCTCCATAAAACATAAAATAACTCCATGAGAACAAGGGAGATCATCCAACACATCATGGAATTATAAAATAGGAGGAAAAAACTAATCATAAAATAAACCACATGATAATTAGGGGAAACTCACCTAAAATAACCATATATTAAAGAAGATATGACATGGATCAATCCCAATTTAAAGGGATTCAAAACAACCTAAAGAATCACCTATGGAAAATTGGATTTAGAAGAGAATTAGAGGTTTTCTTAGAAAATAGAGTGTGTTTTTAGATTTATAGTCACACTTCCATATATAGATTCATGGAATGAATGGGTGAATTCAAATCATGAATGGAAAGAGTTTTAAGACTCACCAAGAAACACATCACCTCAATCCATTAAAATCAGATCAATTCACATCATGAACATCATGTTCACATTGTGATATTTTTGTACATATTCATCGAATCCAATCATCCACACTTTTAGGTCAAGAATTGATGAATCAAGTATTGAATCACACCCTATGAATTTTCCTTCATAGGTCTTTAATTTATATCCGAGCCATAAACTGAACTCTCAAATAATAAATTATAGTTTACACTATGAACTTTTTATAGTTCCATATTCCAGCTCCTAAACTCTACCAATACTACTCTAGGATTCCTTAAAGAACCTTAGACCTTAGAAACACACAAAGTAATGGGATATAAGTATTTAGGGCCTTATATTTCCCAATTTATAAATAAATTTATTTTTTATGATTTTATTAAAGGATAGAATGTAAAAATAATTTTATGAGAGATACTGAAGGCATTGTATAATAAGATAGTTATGTATCTATTCTCCAAATAAGCTATACATTTGGGTTTTAGGGAGTGATTAATTGTGTCATTAAAATAATATTCATGTAAAGTAACATAATATGCATGTATGGATATTTGGGATGCCTCATATATCTCTCTCCATATGATTAATTCATTTAATTTTGGGATACCCTTATCTATTTTTCCTCAAATTTATTTTATTCATGGTCTAGAAAATTTATTTGGTGATAAATTTTATGATTAACAAATGTGTCAGTGGTAAAATGGATGACTTATATTTGGTATTACCAATTAATTTCCCTTTAAGCATCATTTTCAATTCCCATGACTGTATTTGTGATCTCACTCTATGCATAATTCTTTTTGATTCCCTAAATGATTCAGTTATATAATTTATATAGTGGGAAAGTTTATTATCTTCTCAATCCATGCATGTAATCCATTTAAAAAGTGATTTAAATCCATAGTTTTCCATTTATCCTTCTCAACCCATCCATGAATTCTATTTTCATGTGATGTATATTATATAATGAATTGGTTCATCATGGGTGATGGATGTGAACATTTTAAATTCTATGAAATGTAGGATGCATTAGAAGACTGATGTAGTGTCAAGTGTTGATGCATGCTACATTAGGTGGATATTTTTATGTGCATTGGAATTGTGTGAAATTTTTTTCTATGGTCTTCAGGTAGTGTGGGAAAATAAGAGAATGTTAGGAAAATGATGCTTCATAAATTGTCTCTTAAGGATATGTTGGCTCTGATACATGATCTATTGCTATGAAAAACTAAATTCCCCTTAAATATATAGCCTTAATTATTATTCAATTTCCCTGAGATAATATCGAACACTACTCTCTGGAGATATGCTGGCACATTCTGGTGAACAAATTAATCATAAAATAGATGATGACATTTAACTAGATCCATAAATAAAAACTAAAAAACTATTAGGGACTTATAAACCTATAATATGAAATATTTATGTTTTTAGTTAATTAGTTAAGGTACAAACTAATCCCAAGGTATACCCATTTAAAACACATATTAATGAAGAATGATGCAAGATCCTCTCCTAGGTCTGTAACCTAAAACCAATACCACTTCTCTTAGTAGGCCCAAAAAACTTAGTGGTCCATAAATCAGATCATAGGGGTACCTAAATATATGTGTATCAGCTGGTCTCCCTTTTTTACATTACACACTAAATATAGCTGACATTGTTTCCCTACCAACCTATTCTTTCCTTATCCATTCCTACCTGTGAACTCCATCATATCCCTCAAATTGAACCTATGACACCACTCTATCATGAATCACTCTCCCCAATGTTACCCATACTGGTCTGAAAATGAGATAAGTGAGATAATGACACCTGAATCCCACCTCCAAAATCCCACAAGTTGGAAAAATGAAGTGAGGGTATATCATACACTCAAATGAGAGGAATTACCTTATAAAAGAACTTGAGGAAAGAGAGATAGGATAAAAACTCCAAGAAAAACCATCTCAAGATAAATCTAAAAGATTCAAAATATATTCATGAAATGTCATAAAACTAAAACAACTACAAAAACAGAACTACAAGTACCAAAATATAATCCTCAATAGTTACCATGAAAGCCTAAAAACCTATAGAACAACCAATAAGATATTAATGTTCATATAGATCACTAACCATATCTTATATACTTGAAAAATAGTTTATATTTATGTAGGGTGAGAATAATAGGTATATTTAGTATTATTTTCATTGAAACCACTCTTATAATAGATAAATAAATCATGCTAAATCCCAGTAAACAAGTAAAGATAACTCATCAATTAAAAATGTATTATTTGTTATCAACCTCACAATGGATATATCTCACTAAATATAATATAAAAGTGAACTTAAAATATAATATTAAAAATAATGTATCCTGAAACCACTTCTCCACTTATTTTCCACTCTTCCCCATCATCGCACATCCTTAGCCATCTTTCTCCAAAATTTAGCCAACTTGAAGACACCTTGGAAAAATTATCAGCTCATTAATCACATGAATCATATCATATCATCACATACCATGAATTCTGTGAATCATATCATCACATAATCCCATTCCACATCTCTATAAAGTTATTGAGTAGTTTTTGGGATCCAACACAACTCATATATTGTATATTATACCTCAATACATCTAATCTCATACATGGTATACCTATAATAATCTATAGGACACTATATCCATAGATACAAATTCATGAAATAACCACAAGATATTAAATCCCTATATCCACATATATGGGGAAAGATAACCACCATGAATACCATCATATGATATATACAATAGAAGAATGTGGGCTAGAGGGGGTAGTCAGCCATCCGTTCCTTACTAACCTGGATGTTGGGGAAGAAAAAATCCCAGATTCCATTAGGTTTCAGTAAACCTTCCGACATGGGTGGGTTAAACTATGAAATTACAAAATATTGAAAATATAATATATCCCACAACAAAACTGTGAGAATTAACCTAGTCTTAGTATCAACTATAGTAGTCATCTCTTGAACACCTGGATACAACTGCTAAGGACTAGGTATCCTATAAGCACAAAATAATTTAAGGAGATTCATTTAATTAATTCATTCATTTTAAGATTTCACATAACATCAATTAATTCATTTTTCATTAATTAAAATTATTCCATTCACATTTCATTAATCATCAAGTGATGTCCATGTCCTCCAGGATTAATACAACTAGTTCAATGGTTTTTCTAGATTAACAACATTTTCATTCCATTCAAGCACCAAACCCATGGGTTTAAGAATTAATTATTCATTAATAGTCTATAATTCTAGTTACACTGTGATATATCCTAAGACACCATTAAATAAATTAATAACCAAGCACAACAAACTTTCATAAGTAGTGGAGAAAGGGATGTATAAACAAGACACATGACCATACCTCCTTTAAGAATATTTAATATGAATAAAGAATCTTAAATTTTAGCACAAAAATGGAAATTATTGCTTCATCCCACTCTATTACCCTCAGTTCCATCCCCAATACTGTCATAAATATGACCATACATTTCGCAATCATATCCATCAATTGCTTCCAAAAACCTGGGCCTCCCTACCTATACCTCATTAACCATTAGACATCCAAGGCTCACATCACATCACATAGAAAGTATTGCATCCTAAGAAAACACACAATGAATAAAATAAAAAAATATTCAACAAGGAATATGGGCCCTAGAAATAAGACATCCATATTTCAAATGAAAATACTCTCTCTTAACCCCAAGAATTTATCTTTATCAAATAACTAGTTTTATAACCATCTTGGATTAACTGATTCATTTATCATTGGTTATAACTATGAGTATCCTAAGGCATTGACTACAATAATATATTAATTATTCAAACATACATACAAGTATAAATTTTAGTTTTAATAAACTAAGGAATAATATTATAATTGAACTTTCCTTTTTAATAATTACAACAAAAACCATTTCCTTATTTATGTTCTTTATCCAATTCCATTATCACATAAAAGGTAAAATGAATTAAAAATGAATTAAGAATTATTTTTTATTTCCCATAAAACATAAGAAGAATTATTTAAAAAAAATTCCTCTTTAATCATTTAACCAACATAATTAGTGACTTTACATTCTTTAACCATTTTCATCACATTAAATATGCTAAACCATAACATTAAAAAGATGATAACCAAAGCATAAAAATAGATATCACACCATCTCGAAAATCAACAGGCAAACCATTATCACAGTGGAAAAAAACATGTGGTCACTAAAACCATAAACCATTATATTAATATGGTGTATTAATTATTAATGCTAATTTTACCATCATCTAAAGGGATAAATCAAGATATATTTATGATTTCTCATAAAATAATAGGATTGTAAATGGATCCCTGCCTTAAGGAATCCAAAGTTCTTGAATAATAATAGAACAAAAATCATAAAACTCAGATAACCTTTCCCAAAAGGAAACTATATCCCCATAAGAATGTCACACCACAACCTCTCCAACAAACATAAAATAACTCAATGAGAACAAGGGAGATCATCCACCACATAATGGAATGATAAAATAGGAGAAAAAAAACTAATCATAAAATAAACCATAGGATAATTAGGGGAAACACACCTTAGAAAACCATATATTGAACAAGATAAGACATGGATCAATACATATTGAATGGGATTCAAAACATCCTAATGAATCTCCTTTGGAAAATTGGATTTAGAAGAGAATATAGGTTTTCTTAGAAAATAGAGGGTGTGTTTAGATTTATAGGGTGAATTATATATATAGATTCATGGAATGAATGGGTGAATTCAAATCATGAATGGAAAATTTTTTGAGAATCACCAAGAAACAAATTATATCAATCCATTAAACCCTGATCAATTCAAATCATGAACATAATGTTCACATTGTTAGTTTTTTGTATATATTCATTGAATCCAATCATCCACACTTTCAGGTTGATAATTTATGAATCAAGTATTAAATCACACCTTATGAATTTTCATTCATAGGTATTTCATTTCTTTTCGGGGCATAAACTGAACTCTCACATAAGAAATTATAGTTTATACTATGAAATTTTTTTGTTTCTAGATTCTAGCTCTTAAACTCTACCGATCCAACTTTAGGATTCCTCCAAGAACCTTAGACCTTATAAACACACAAAGGAATGGTCTAGAAGTATTTAGGACCATATATTCCACAATTTATAGAGAAATTTATTTTTTATGATTTTATTAAAGGATAGAATATAAAAATAATTTTATCGGAGATGTTGAAGGCATTTTAGAATAAGACGGTTATGTATATATTCTAAAAAGGCACTATACCTTTGGGTTTTAGGGAGTGATTAATTGTGTTATTAAAAGAATATCCATGTAATGTAACATAATATGACTATATGGATATTTGGTATTCCTCATGTATCTCTCTCCATATTCTTCGTTCCATTAATTTTGGGACACCCTTATCTGTTTTCCCTCAACTTCCTTTTATTCATGGTTTAGAAAATTTATTTGGTGAGAAATTTTATGATTCAAAAATGTGTCAGTGATAAAATGGATCACTTATATTTGGTATTATCAATTCATTTAAATTTAAGTATAATTTTCAATGCCCATTCCTCTCTCTACGATCTCCCTCTATGTGTAATTATTTTTGATTCCCTAAATGATTCAGTTAGGTAATTGATAAGTGGTAATGTTTATTGTCTTCTTAATCCATGAATGTAACCCATTTGGAAAGTGATTTAAATCCATTTTTATCCATTTATACTTCTCAACCCATCCATGGATTCTATTTTCATGTGATGTTTATTATATAATTAAATGGTGTATATGGGTTATGGATGTGAAAATTATAACTTCTTTGAAATGTAGGATGAATTAGAAGATTGATGTAGTGTCTAGTGTTTATGCATCCTACATTAGGTGGATATTTTTGTGTACATTAGAATTGTGTAATTTTATTTCTATGGTATTCAGGTAGTGTGGGAACCTAAGAGAATGTTAGAAAACTTATGCTTTATACATTGTATCTTAAGTTTATGCTGGCTCTGATACAGGATCTATCACTATGAAAAACTAAATTCCCCTTAAATATAGATCCTTAATTATTATTCAATTTCCATGAGATAATATTGTGCATTGTACCTTTAGGATGAATTAGTGAGTAGATGTCATTTTAATTGGATTTTTAGTACATTGTTAGTTGGAAGTGTAATATAAGGTTCCAGCATAAGACTATTTTAGCATTTTATTCCATCCACACGCTTCTTCCCGAGGTTTGGTTGAAACTTCAACTCCTTCTCCAGCAACTATGTTAGACTATGTGGGAACTAATGGTTTTTTAATAGTTGGAACATCTACCATTAGTGCACTCACACCTTATATGATAGTATAAGTGAGATTATTTTGGAGAGGTGTAAAATTCTCATCTTCTAAAAGATGCTACATTGGCCTCCTAATGTAGTCTTAGTACCACCTGTGAATTTTCTAATAGTCCATTGATTTCATCATTTTTTCATTAAAATCCATCTCGAAAACATTATTTATCATAAATAACACATCAATATCTCATCCATAAACATTGTTTCATAGAAATATAAAATTAAAAATGAAATTCATCACTTTGGTTTGAGTTTATTAATTAACTTTAAAATATAATAGACAATAAAAACTAAAAAACTATAGAAATTATTAGAAAAAATTTTACTACAGAAAAACTACTGAAAACGATGATTTTTTTTCAAATAAGATTCCTTCAAACTTGAGTGATTACCTTTCCTAAAGTAATTATATTCAAAAAAAATTCTCATCCCAATTTAAATGACTTAAAAATTTAGTCTAAGATCAATGTATTTTAAATTAAAATAAATTAATTGATTCAAAATATTAACAAAAGACACCATAAAACCCCTATCTCTATAGTTCCCCATGCATCTCTCTATTTCACACTCCCTTGATTCAACAGATAAAACAATCCTATACTTCATATTCCCTACATATAAATGAGTTCAATATCCATATCAATCTATATATACTTAAATTACATGAAATACATACCATTTATGACATTTCTAATTCCACTATATATACAATGAGTTGGAAAATCATGTAATAAACCATCCCATGATAGTAGGCATACCCTAAGACTATTTTAATAGTTAGTCCATAGAAACAATGCTTGGGAAACCAAATATCAGATTAACTTTGTCTCTTATTCATGAATTTTATTTCTATATCAAACAACCAGTGCCAAATTATATCAAGAATATTTTATTTGGATCTAAATTTATAATTTTACACTAGTTTATATAACAAATCAAATTATTATTTAAGTTGGATTGCTGTGGTGTTATTTTTTCGAAGTAAAAAAACTCTCCCTAGTTTGAGTTAAATAAAATCCATTAGAAACATTTATTAATTTTATTCCCATAAACTCTATCCTTTTAAACTCCATTGCCTTGGTTCTTTCATATAGTTTTAATATGCATATAGAATATTTGTCTTCAATAGAAGTATGGATTGAATTTTACAAGTATTACTCATATATATAAACTATATAAAATCATTAACCACACACTTGGTTGTTACTTTATAATAGTATTCATGTAATTTTTTATATATTATGAATGTTAATCAATAAAATTCAATTTGAATGTAATGAATAGTAAAATAATCTCCTCCCATATTCATACTTCCATACCATGTGTTATCCTTATATTTATTCTTCTATCTTGTTTCTTGTTTCTTCTTCTTTTATATAAATCTAAGTATTCACATAGTGATATGATTTTAAATTATTGAAAATAAAATGAATTCAAAATAGTAAATAAAAAATCCTTAATTGTTTTTGTTAGTTTCCTCCAAAACATTTCTAGAATTTTAGGCCCTTTATAAATGTATTATTTTAGAACTACCCCTATTGGTTGAGGATTGTGTCTTTCTCAGTTGGAACCAATATATATGGGTTTCTAATCTACTCATCTTGATAAAAATATCTACTTTATATACTAGAGGATCCATGGAAGTAACCTCATCTAAAAATATTATAATTGAACCATGAGGTTCACATTTCTAGAAAAGTTTAACTTACTACCCAATAATTATATTATATATTAAATTTGATATGAGTTCAGGGTGGGTGGTACAATGGTGGGGATTTACTCCTTGGTTATGTCATTTTGTTCAAAGCCTTAAGAAAATTCATCTTAGAAAACTTTATTTCCTTATTATTATTATTATTATTATTAATTATTTATAAACTCCATTATCTAGTTATTTATCTTTCTCTGTAGATTCAAATTATTTTTTCTTATTACTAACCCCTCTGTTTTATTACCATAATTTTTTTCACTTGTAATGCATGTAGTGGGAACATTTTCTTCAAATTTTGCATCCCACTTTTCTTAGTACACTTTGTTTTCCTTTATTTTTTTCTAGTATCATTTGTTGTGTTTGGGGCCATGCATCAATAATATAATCCTCCACATGTTGGGGTTTTCTGTTCTATAATCCATTGTAAAGAAATAATATATGTCTAGTTCCTCCCCATATATCCCAACACATCTCTTTTTTATCACTCCACTAAAGATTATTCATGTTTCTGCATGCTACTGATATTAGTACTATATTTAAAAATATGTTTAGTTTAAAAAAATAATGATATAAACAATAAGTATAACTAACATGAGATCTTAAAATGATATTATGGTGTTATTATTATGTATTTCCTATATTTTATTATTATTTTTATAGTTTTTATATTTTCTATATATTTTTTTCTTTCACCCAAAAAATAGTAGTTATACCAAAACTTGCTGTTTATAAAGGGGTAAATTTTAACTATTGTGAATGTGTCTATGAAACATCATGAACCCTAATTTAGTATGAAATGAAACTGGTTAGTACCAGGTAATCTCCATAGGAACATGTATGGATTAATGTGATCTTGGTTGGATTTTATAGTATAAATAGTAAAAATAGAGGTGAATGGGATGTGAGTGAAGATAGGTGGACAATACATGTTAAAATATACCTAGATTAGATTGAAAGATATGTTTTACCTCTAATACGAGTGTAAAACATTTTAAAATGATGTTTAAATCAGTTCAACCTACTAATGTCTTCCCAGTTTTCATAAAAATTTGATGAGTATCCATCACTGGTTTTATTGGAATTCTCTCGTTACACATCCAAAGATATTTATAAATAATTTTTAGGTCCCCGTAAGGTTTCCTATTGATCCCCAACTAGAAGAATTAGGTTATTCCCTCCACGATGAAAAATATAACAATAACTCTCTCAATTTTGGAATATAGTGTGGGTTTATCATACCACCACTCATGTAGTTTTCAATTAAAAATTTTTAGGTGTCACTCCCAACAATTTCATCACTATGTTATCAATGACCTACCCCTATGTTCAATGAGTAAAATAAAATTTCTCTTATTTATCACCCCCCTAGTTCATTATCTGATGATCGATCCAAGACCACCTATAATAAAGTAAATCTCAACTTTTTTTGACTCTCCCACACTAGAAACCCTATCACTATAACAAAATTGGAATTAAGTTCAAATATGGATTCCATAATAAAACAATATTAATAGGTTAACAAAGAAAAATTAAACTAAAATATATTAATATTTTAATAAATTACAACCAAATTTTTTCATTATAGAATTAAATATATAAATTAAACATGGATAAATTTCTTTAGAAAACTCTTTTAGAGTGCACTTCACTCCTACCTATTTTTAGGATGATCCCACCAACTTTCACTACCCCCTTGAAGTTTATTTATCCTTAGGTTACCCATTTTCTCTCACACCTTTGTGCCCTATTATATTAATTTAGGGATACCCTTCTCTATTTTTTCTCAAATTAATTTTATTTATAATCTTGAAAATCCAATTAGAAGTAAATTGTGTGATTGGTACATATATTAGTGGTATCTTCACTCACATATCCATGGAATCTTCATTTTATTCCCACTTGTGCATTATTTTCAATGGCCAAACCTCTCTCAATGATCTTTCTCTAAATTTAAATCTATTTGATCCTCTACTTGAATTGGTTAGACAATTGGTATGAGGGAATATTTATTTTCCCCCTTATCCTTGGACATAAGGGACACTGAAAGCTCATTACATCCATAGTTATTAATTTATCCTTATCAGGAATTTTATGAATTCTCCAAGCATGTGATATTGATTTTTCAATGTAATAATGCATCAAGGGTAATGTATTTAAAAATTTTGGCTTCTAAGAAATGTAGAATGTGTTGGTAGACTAACATAAGATTATGTGTGGACACATGCAACATTGGGTAGTTTTCACTGCCAGCATTAGCCTTAATGGACATCCTTGGTCTAGTTATTCAAATAATATTGGACGATTAGAGTATCTTAGAATTATAGCACTAATTTTATTGGAAATTTAGACTTCTTCAACTCTGGAATAGGATCTATTGATGCGACAATCTAAATTTCCCCTAATATAGGAATCAAAATGCTAAATTCATTTCCTTTAGATCATATTGTGAATTATATGCTTATTATACATTGGTGAGTTGATGATATATATATATATTATCTTTAATATAAATCCCTAGAGGGTGGTATAAAGTGAGGTTTCTTTATATAAATATATTTGAATTTCATATCATTCTCATGCTTTATTATGAGGTTCTATTGTTGCTACAATAACTTCTACAATATATTCATGAGATTATGTATGTAATAATTGATTGTAAGGGGATATCATAGTATCCATTTCTATTAAAACTCCTTTTAGGTTAAAAAATAGATATTTTTTTAGAAATTTGGTGTATTCTTAGCCTCTAAATCATACTACATTGGCCACCAAACATATTCATAGGATCTCTAGTGAATATTTTATTACCTTATTCATTTCTTCATTTTCTTCTTCTCAAGACATATCCACTTCTTTATTTAATATAAAAAATAGTAAAAATCTTGGATATAGATGTTGTTTAAAATTATATCAAATAATCAATTAAATTCCTCACTTTAGGATTAGTTGATTAGTTAATATCAAAATTTCAAAAATATTATTAAATTAAAAACTAACTATTTATAATACAAAAAAACTAAATAATAATGAAAAATGAATTCAAAATAGTGAATTTTTTTTGCTGATCATTCACATTGAAGAATTTTTGATGCATTGGGATTTCATGGAGCATCAACATCTTGATACCCAAGTCATTAACAATACGGTAAATTCATGTAATGTGACTTTTATGACTTCTCTGTCTTCAGTTTTCACCAATGATTTCATGCATATGAATGTTACAACTTACAAACATGTTTTTTATTTCCTAATGAAACCTCCCATTAGATCCCTATAATTTCTTTTCAATCAAATTTTCATGATCAAAAATAAAATAATATAAAATCTTAAATATTTATTTTTATTTTATATTTTATAATCATTTTATAAATTCATGTATAAATTTAACAAAAATAATTATATTAAATCATAAACACAATCCACGTTAATGTAATATAAATTTAGACCATGTCTATAAAAATAATTCTAAGACCCATTTATATTAGGGAATTCATTACATAATGCGTTTTTGAATTTAATAATATTCAATTTTTCCAGATTAATCATAATACACTATTTTTTTTCTAAACAAAATTATTTTTAAAATATTGGAATGACCCGAAAAATGAAAAAGACAATTACATTTTTTTATACATAGAAACTTATATATAAAGAATCCTCAGAATTATTCCATTTTAACAACAACATTTTTTGTATCCATGTCATGGTTTTCTATATAGTGATATAATTCCCTTAGAAATAATTTTTATCATTTAATAAAATAATTTTATGTAAAACATGGATTTATGATGCTCTATTTTTAAAAAAAATTTCCATAGACCATTTATCTAAATCTATTATGTGATTTTATGAAATTTATAAAACAAAAAATATTTTAAATTTAAATATTTCTATTTTATAACTATCATTGTAAACCATGAATTTATTTTAATTAACACATCATTGTTCTAATAAATATATTTTTTATATATTCTTTATCTACTAAAGACTTAATACATAAAAAAATATATTTTGGGATTTTATTAAAAATTATTTTTTAAATGTCTCGTGGTAACCTACGGAAAATAACAAAAATAAAACACATAAAACAAATATAAAACTATTAGTGTGCACCTTATCGCCTCAATTCAAGAGAAATAAACAGGACTTTCCTTGTTAAAAATCTAATATCATGTTCTAGAATAAGGTGAAAGGATTCCTCAATACATGAGATGGTGAAGTCCATGAATACAATATAATCATCAATTTAAAACAGATTGGGATGAATTTTATAATAGATATTTTTTGGTTTAAAATTTTTACATTCCATGATGTCATAATTGTGGCCACACGACAATCTTTCATATGATACATTAAAATATTCTTTTATTATTACCAAAATAATTTTGTTAATTATTGTGTTATATTATTTACTTGAGCCCTTTCCAAGTTTTTAAAATATATCTTCAATTGTTGGGTAAAAGTGTGCTGTCTATATACCACTATGGTGGGATATCTTAAGAACACTTTTTGTATCATGTTCTTGACTCGGTTCCATAAATTCAACCACTTTTAAAAAAGATATTATTTTAATTATCTAAGGAAAGGAATAATATTCCTTAAGTTTTTGTTCTTTGGGAACAATATATATTCCTCTTATTTAGTTAAATACTTCTTTAAGTTTATTGAACCTGAGTGAATGAACTCTTATACTTGAATATCTTCTTTTGGTTCTGACAGAGAATGTGGATTTTCTTCATTATCCATGAATGCACTTGAGGATGATCCCTGTGAAAATAAATCAATTTCATTATTTCAAATTAAATAAGTGTTATTCTTTTTTCTACATTTAATTTTATAAAAAAACATGGAAAACCATTCACAAATAGAACCAGCCTAACCAATATTAGGTTTCCTCTAAACTGGTATTGGTGCTTCAATATTTTCCTTTGATAGCTCCTCCTTACGAGCACTCAGAATATAAGTGATTAAGTGATGTTTTATTTGGGTAACATCCTATTAGTTTTCAATTTAAATGAGTTCATTCGGGATACCTCCAACCATAATATGATTCTCAAATAGTGCAATAGAACCTTTTTTAAATACCTTTGCATAAAGGGTGGGGACCATCTCAAGAACAACTACCACAATTGGGGTCTCTAGACTGATAAATGTGTACCTATTATACTCCATTAGATCATATAATACCCAAGAAAAACCCATAAAGTAATAAACATTACCATCATCTATAATAGAAACATTATTAATAGATATAGAAAATGATTTCTTATCAAATTTAAGAACTGGTCCAACACATATCCAAATAATATGAAAATAAAATACTAAAACCATTTACAAAATATATAAACATTGTTGTTTTAAATTGAATATAAAAAATTAATAACAACATATCTCTATATTATGAATAAACAAAACCTTTTCTTCATTTCTGGTTTCATTAGATCTATTAAAATCCATGATGGACTCCTTAATATAAAGGTATATATAAGGTTTATGAACCACCTAACTCCTTACATTAGATCTCCTTCATAATCATGTCATAATAAAACTTTTCAATTAAATTTAAGTGATAAATAACATCTATGAATATAGTATTTTTTAACAAATGAAAATTATTCACATAAAAATATACACAATTCACAAATCTTGAACCCCTCAAAGTAGGCCTGTAATAATTACCCTTTGGTATAAAACATTCTATAAATGTTTGGGAACATTTTATGTATCTTTTTAATGTAAAATTCAACTATACACTCAATGTTTTTATATTTAAACAAGTAATATAAATATATAAAAATAATTAATATCATTATCTAATAATAAAAAAAATTATGATTATATGTAGAAAAAATATTCAAATTGGGATCTATCTCATAACACAAATAGTATCCTGAAACCATGGAATAGTGAACATCACCATGAGGTAGTTTTATTCATAAAAAACCATGAAATAGTAAAATTCATCACCCCATTATCTTTATTTCATACATAATTCATTAATTATTATTAGAGTATACCTATGATTGATGGATATTGGGTGATTTTAAGTCAAATGGTAGGTTAAAAATTAGCGAAGTCTATCCCTTAGAGAATACCAAAATTTATTTATGATTTTATCATGGATTTTGTTTTAAAATTTATAATAGAACATGAAGAGAGTGTAGGTAGATCTAGAAAAACATATTAAAAATAATATAGATCACACCTCAAGATTTAATAATTGAAAATAGTCTATATATTGTGGGGATTATATATTTCATTAGACCTATTGTTAGGATAATAATTATTATAAAAGTTAAACTATTGATTTATGTTGAGGTAATTTCAATGGTATCTTTGAGAAGATGCTATGATTCATGTCATATTGAGTCCACTATATTCTCAAATAATTTAAAATAACTCATGCATTTTTTTATAGAAAAAATTTCTTAGGAGTACATTATACAATAAAATACCTTATAATGTTTGTCAAAGATAATGAAGAAGGTGTAATCTTGGTTTGGTAAAATTTAGATTTAGTTTTTAAACTATGTTATTCTTAATAACATTAATTTATTATAATATAGAATAAGCGATCAAAAATACTTTGTAAACATATGTTTAGTTCATCCCCTTTGTTTCTATTTTAAGATGAGTTTGATAAAAAAATCCATGTCGAGTATGGTATTAACCATCATAGAATAAGGACTGTTATAGGTTTATTGTATTGGATGATGTCATGAACCAACTCGGGTCAACCCTAAACCCGTCACCCGAGATGGTTCGTGGCAAAGGACAAAGGAAATTCCCGATCCCACAAACTGGAAACTAGTGTCGGGCATGAAAACTAACATGTGGGAATGATTTGGCCCATAAATAAAACACAAGTAAATAAAAAATGGAAATAATAAGAAAAATTGCAGTGAAAAGAGAAAAAGAATAAAATGAACATTCATCCACGTAACCTACTAGGTCACCACCCAACTTAGAACAAAGCTTACTCCAAGAGCGATGTGAAACTTGGAGAACCTACAACTAAAAGGATAGAGTAGATGTAAGTACCAAGATGATCAGTAGGAATGCCAAAATAAACCATGCCTAATGCCCCACCTCTAAAATGAAATCCTTTCTTTATAATTTTAACATAGGATATATAAAGGTATGGTTTTCCACTCCTTTAACAAAATAGGTAATGCGATTTTACTTTTTAGAAAAAACCCCTTTTGCATTTCATTTTTCTAAATCAATTACCAAAGAATATAAGTCATTGCAATGAATTCTTTTAAAATACAACTAGTACCAAAACAGGTTCTTTATTATAAAAATAAAATTAAAAGTTTCATGTGATCAAATAACCAAAAGTTCTATAAAAGAAAGCAAGAACATAGAAGTATGCAACCACATGCATTTCTTAAACATCCTAAAATCTATCCCGGGATGTACTTGGTTCGGAACCACCTGCCAGTGTATGGTGAAGATTCTAAGTCAATAACCAACTAACTACCCTAACATGGCCTCACTAGTGGCACAACCCTCCTAGATAACAGAAAATCCAGAGGGTACCAACCCGACTAATCAGAGTTGATCAGCAACCATCACTCGACCCTATAAAGATGCCAAGGAACCCATGGTGGTAATAGTATTGTTGTGTAAGTACGAGGAACTCGTATGCGTGACTCATCTTACGTGTCATCACTGCACTTGCCTACCCCAAACACATACACCCTATATGATAACCCATAAAGGGATATCCCTCTTATAGAGGTGCCCACAAGATATATATATATATATATATATATATATATATATATAAACATGTACACTCCATATCAACCAAGGTGCCAACCGGGCCGTCACGTCACCTAAACATTTAGAACATTTCACAAAGCACTTTAAGTTTCCAACTAGGCCTTTAATACCACCATTCCAATGTAGTATAAAAATATTACAAACCAAATTCACTTTGCAAATACATTTCCAATTCCAGGTTAAAAACACACAACACACTTAAAAAGTTCCAAACGGGCCTTCATGTCATTGAATTTTCAAATCCATCTTTATGGTGCCAAACAAGTCAGGTTTTAAACAACAAATTTAACCATAGCCTTTTAGTTTCACAAAATACACCTCACAACTAGGAACATTTTATTAAACTATTATAAAATACTTAGGACACCTTTATAATTATTTTTTTTGTAAAAATGCTTATACAAGTTATGGAAATTAGTGTGAAACCAATCTCCAAGTGGTGAAATACATTTCACCAAACACATATACATATCTACATATATTAATACCATATGAATATGTAAACACATTTAAAAAAATTCCAAGAAATCATGGATTTCAAATTAAAGGAGTGGGCATAGAGAACCTACCTAAAAAAGGAAGTGGACCAAGCTAAGATACTTCGGCTCTTGAAGCTTTTGATGAATATTGTCCACACCAGCACACACATACATTATCACACACACACACACACAAACACACATATATATAACCTTAATCCAATGTACATATTCCCCGAACCTTGAGGGAATACGTTCAAGGAAGGTATATTTACATATACATATACGTACCTATGCATGTGTGTGTGTGCACCACCAAGGAGACACTAAATCTCTAATAAATTAAAATATAAGGACCAATATCATTTAGAAACATCAGACCATTCAATAACACAAGTCTTATCTTTATTTAAAAACTAAGAAAAACACAAAATTCACTCAAAATTCCAAATGAGCCCCTAGATTTACACACCCAAATACATTGACCAAAAAACACTTTAAAAACAACACTTCTAGATTTAAAAGTCCAAATGGTCATACTCTCAAGGATTTTACTTTATACAATTCCTTTGAAAATGAACAAGAGAATCCACATACTTTATAACCCAAAGAACCATTTTTTTAAAACAATATTTTTAAGAAAACACCATTTTAAAGGTTACATCTTCATTTGAGGGCAAATCCAGGTGTGCACCTGGTACACCCATGAATTTTCCAACATCTAATGGCTCAACAAAAATAATCATGAAATTTCAAAACCATTTCCACAAGGACACCAATTTCTTTGAAATTAAGACCAACCATTCACATCATTAAAAGAGAACAATCCATCTCCTTAAATCCATAAAACACTTTCAAAATAATTAAATACACCCACCAAGCTATACCATCACCAAATTCACACACAAAAATACCATCACAACATGAGGATAACTAAGCATTTCATATAACCCCCAAATTCACTTCACAAGAACAATGGAATTCAAAATAAACACCCTTGGAATTTCAAATAAATATCCTTGAAAACCTAATTTTGGAAAACCAAATAAATTTGAAAATGATATATTAAATGAAACAAGGGTTCCATAGTGGTGAGAATCAAATTTATAAATTTATTTAAAACACCAATAATCAAATAAATTATTTAGTAAAGAAAAACGTTGAAACACCGAACTCAAACCAAGAGTGGACGCAACATAACATCAATGGAAGGAGGAACAACGCCCCATAGACCAAACACACACCCCATAAAATGAGAAAAACATGCGAAAAACAACTCACAATATTAGGATTTAGAAAAATTAAATAAAAACACCAAAGATGGAATGAGAAAAAAAACAAACCAGAGTTGGGGGTTCGATGTGCACAAGGGAGATAGAGCAGGTAGGGGACTCGTTGCGTAGCTGTTAGACACTAGAGATGAGGGCCGAATATGGGAGGCGTTCGGCTGGATAAGGCCGTCGGGGTCGGTCGTGTTGGCCGGAGTAAAGGAGAGAGTGGTAAGAGTGACTGGGAAAGGCGCACAATGCAGAAGCAGGGAAGAGGGGTTCAGGTGGCGGTTAGGAGCTGGTGAGAAGGCTGGAATAATGAGGGGTGAGGGGGCCATCCGGAGCACACTAGTAAGGGGTTCATCCAGAGTGCAGAGCTCGCGAGGGGTGAGGGGCTGGAGCATGTAGGGGATGGGGGGGGGTGCGGGTAAGCTATGATTTCTCTTTTTTTTTCATTTGATAATAATAATAATAAAAACAATGATAATAATAATAATAATAATATTAATAATAAAACCAATAATAATAATAATAATAACAAATACAATTTGAATATTAAGAATAATAATTAAAATTATACTAATCATAATAATTTCATGAATTTAATTTTAAATAATAAAGATATTAATAAAAATTTATTAATAATTATATCAATAAAAATATTAAATAATAATAATATTATTAATAATTCTTAATAATAAAAATATTATTATGTACAAAATAAAAATATTATTATTATTACGTTTTAAATATTTAACTTATTTCATTTACATAAAACATTATTTATTTCAAATGATAGACATCTTCACGGGCACTTAAGCCGATCTCACGACTACCACCAACCGTGCGGTGGCCGTGCACCAGTCCGAAACCCACCGAAGTCATTAAATGTCAAAAATTCTAAACCGAGACCCATCTTGAACCTTGACACAAGTAATTAAAGCCAAGGAATAATAAAATAAAAATAAATTTAAAAGTAAGTGTGTGATAGATGAGATCATGGTAGGGGCGGGGCTAATCAATGGCCATTAACCTATTTAAAATCACTTCAATTCAAAAATATCTCTTCTTACTCACCTTTACACATTGTCTATTAAGGTTACTTCACTAAACACATTATCATTAAAAATGATCACACCTTATAGTTGTAAATCAGGAAAATAGTAATCATGAAGCCATAAATTGAAAGGTTCACTAAATTGTGTGGGTGGATAGTCCTTGGTGTGGAGTGAGA
Source organism: Viscum album (assembly GCA_963277665.1). Taxonomy (NCBI): domain Eukaryota; kingdom Viridiplantae; phylum Streptophyta; class Magnoliopsida; order Santalales; family Viscaceae; genus Viscum; species Viscum album. The sequence goes on from OY728137.1 coordinate 1,475,960,133, forward strand.
GTTATCCCAATTCACATGATATTTGGTTTAAATTCCTATAAAAAACCTTGGGATAGAAAGATTAACCTAAATCCTATTTAAAATTAAGTCTTTTATCACAAAAAATGTTCTCCAGAAACTATTTCAAATATAATGATAAATGAATTTTCTAGAGGGTGTATTATTAATGAGACTCTAAATGTGATAACAATAATGAGATTCACTTTATTTTTAGTATCTTAGTATACTCTTCATATGTAATAATACTTTATTATCATTGTCTCTAGAAATTATATTTTAATGATTAAAAAAATATTTATAATTTATCTAGTTGCAAAAAATGTTCATTTAAACATTTTAATGTTCTACCCTTCATCATTAGTGTAGAATAATGTTCATATATAGTAAAATCAATGCTCTTTTCATAGAAAAAAAATCTCATTATCATTAGTGATGATAAAAAAATGAAATATATTGATGAATATAGATCAGTGATAGAAATGTATTATATATATATATATATATTATTTTTCATTCCTAGATGTATAGTGATATTCATGATGTCATACACATGAAGAACCCTTCATTGTAAACTTCCAATGATGATTTATGATGGAGACATAATAGTAAATTTTTTATTATTCAGTGGAATATAAATTCTAAGATGTAATGTTACAATAACAACCTTTAAAACTAATATATGGCTCACTTGTTTCTACATTGAATATGATATCATATTCATGGTTAACAAACACATATCCTCATTCACCTCAAGCTTTAATTAAAACATCTTTTAAAAATTTTCAACCAATTATATTTGTTAAACATTCCAAATTCATGAATGTAAAGGAAAAATACCTCTAAGACAACCATAAACCATATTAAAATAATATAATAGGTTAGATCCACTTTTTTGGGTCAAATGTTGTACTCCCCTTTTAAATTATCATGGATTATATGTCATTTTGAAATAAAAATAATGCTTAAATAAACCCCTCATCCAACCAAAGACAAGTGGAAACTAAAATATTAAACCCCTATTAAAATATAGAAATTGTGATGGATTTTTTAGGAAATTTATAGATTTCCTACCAAGTATCAGCTATGTTTCCACAAGTACCGATGAGGATTCCAGTGGAAAAAATCTAGAAATTGTATGATTTAGTAAAATAACTATATAATTTTATATAGAGATCTAATTAAACCAATTAAAGGAACTTAAAACATTCAAAAAACACTTATTTCACTCCTTATGCATTTGGGTCATAATCATGATTATCTTATAAGTAAATTCATGTCAAAAAAATAATCCTCGGTAGAGTGTTATGATGTTTTCATTTGATCATCATAATTTGTATGATCTTTTCTTGAATTTATTCTTCATTAATAGATTTTATTAATGGATAAATTTCTATGGGATTATATTTCCATCATATCACTATATTGGGATTTTTTTTGAGTAATCTACATTTCTTCATGGGTGAGATGTCATGCCCCACATGTAAGGACACTTTATTTTATCACAATATATGTATTTAAACTTTACTCATCATATCCAAAATGTGTAGAAAAACATGGTATATAGTTGTAATTCATGTTCATATTTATTCTCATGACTATTAGTAGTTATTTTATTCCATTTTCTTAGTAAAAACAATATAATTACTTTATAGTAATATAATTATGATTATAGTGTAAGGATTAATATATTATTCTTTATACTCTTTTAAAAACCTATAATTATCATTTTAAATTGACTATAATTCCAACCATGAATGTATGGGGTCATCAATATCTCCCTTTTAATTTTTCATAAATCCATGGTAAATATAAATACTTCTATTCTATATGATACACACTAAATAAACTAAAACAAGGACCGTGATTATCTTAGCTCACTATTAATTCAATCTTATATTTAATAATGAAATTTTAAACTTGAATTTTATTAATAAAATTAATATTTAGATTTATAAGTCTTCATTTATCACCCTTTTAAATCATAACCCAGGGATAAATATGAGGTAAAGTGTTCATGATAAAATATCGTCATTTTAGAGGACTAATCAGTTGAAAAAGATTTTCCTATTATGACTCCTAATAAATAAGTTCAATAAATAATTTTACATTTCATGAAATCAATTAATATACAATTAAACCATACTACTCCCTAAATTTTATTTAAATGATATCAATTTTAAGATAAAAATATTCTATGAATGAAGGGTACTATGGTTTTGATGAAAAACTATCCTTTTAATGCTTCTCATAAAATAAGTAGGCTTAGAAATATCTTAGTCCCCTATTTTTTCTTAACTCACTACCACATCAAGTGATGTATCTCCCTTAATACATGGATTGTAAATTTTTATATGTTATAGTACAGTTTAAAAAATCATTTGATGAGTGTCTAGAGAAGACAAAATTCCAACAACATTTGTTGAATCTTTATTTATTCTCATATTTTATTTTCTTTCTATAATTTTAGATATCACGTTTTATTTTAGTTTTAAAATAATTCTCATATCTACTTCAAATAGGGGAATTATTGGAACGTTTATTAAATATATTTTACATATTTAAAAATTTCTTAATGTTCTGAAACCCCACATCATCATATAAATTTGATGAATGTAGGTTCCAGGCATAGAAGAATCACAATATGGGCATGTACCCACCTTTGAAAATTTCCATAATTGATGATTAATCCGGGATCAATACGATGATGAAGACTAGTATACATGGAATTGAAACAAAGATAAAAGATAAGGGAGAGAACCCGTAACCAAGAAGAGAGGATCAACATATTTTGTTTATAATTAATTTAATTAAATTATAGAATCATCTCCAAGGTGATTCTTTCTTCGTTGATGCATCCGAACATGGGTCTAAGGTGTGGATTCGTTGCAAAGTAGAATTCAAGGATAATAATCCTCTAGCGGTGATCCACATGTGATCTATGTATATTTGGACATCGTCAAAGGAGTCTCTAGGTGCTAGCGTATAAAATCCTTGAACTTGTGATTTTCGCCTTCAATCACCTTGATAATTGCTTCCAAAGCATTCACCTTGATCTGGTGGAGGAGGATCTCTCTCATTCTTGAGAGAATTCTTAAAGAGGGAAGAGTTCTCTAGGCTCAAGAGATTTTGTACAAGGATTTTGTGCACACAACGATTGGTTAGCCTATCAAATAACCCCTTGTATAATATAGAGAATAATAACATAATAGGGAATTTAATTCACCAGGTAATAATAAATAATTTACACAAGTGATGTTACTTAATTTATTATTCTATGTGAAACCCCATGTCAAATAATAATAACAATGTTATTATTTCTATGACATGTGCTTAACTTTCATGTTATATTTAAATATTATTTAACCAAATAATTTTTAATATTATTTCTCATCAGACCCATAACATAGTCCGCCAATCTGCCTCAATATTTACCAGGAGTTGAATAATGACTATTTATTTATAAAATAAATATAACTATATTATTCTCTAATAAATAAATATTCCATTCACAATATATTCTCTCGAATAACTAGAAATTAAATAAATACGATCAGATATACTTGAATAATTATTAAACCACAACTAAGAATAATATTTATTCAAATTGTTAAATAAATAAATTATTTAACTAAGATACTGGCTATACTTAGTGTGTGACCCTCTAGGCCTCTTTCTTTTTGGCATTAGGCGGGCTTGCCTAAAGTCCAATATTACTATCTAGTAATGGGTCAAGGCACTAAATAAAAAGAAGTTGATATCACAAAAACTTGTAACCTCATACGAACACTTACCATGTAATATAATCCCTGTGTCCCCATATCTCCAATCAAGAGGGTTGAATGCAAGTTCCATCTACCCATGTGCTCGATTTTTCATTCTTTGACTTCCTGGAATTGAAATTTCCTAGAGAACACTATGTACATATATTTAGTTAGGATATATCATTTCTATCAAAGGGCCTAAGATATCTGCTTCTGTAGAAGTGGAAAATCCTTTCTCACATTATTTATTAATGTAGTATTACTCATGATTCACCCAACATATCCTACCTCGGCATAAACATATATTGTCACAGTTTTTGTCAATACATCTAAGTGCATAATTCATAATACCAATTAATAATAATCTTAAAGTATAAGGACCAATAAACACATCCACATATAGTAAAATCCAATGAAAATTATGAATGTGTATTTCTTGTTGGTCGGTCTTGTTCTCACAATATCCTCCTGGATATTACTAAGGGCGCACACCATGAAAAGGTGTCTCAAATTTTCATAATTCTCCACCCCTAATAGCCTATATAATTTGTGTCCCTTAAAAATATATCATCCAGCCATAGAACAAATATTCAAGAATACTATCATGGCACTTTTGGGTTCTCATCATAGCAAGGATCCACTATGAAATTTTAGTGCAACAACTATTCATAGGACATTATCACATACTATGTCATACAAAAGAACAATCATGATGTGATAAGAAGTTTATAAATATTCATCTAATGAATACATGTTTATCATAAAGTACAATGAAGTTGGTTTCTAGGTCACCATCTCCAATAATGATTCATTCCACTTTCTTAAAAAAAGATTCTGAGACTCCTATTTTCCTATTTGTTTTTTAATGAAAAAGTTCATTTTTTAACTTCCTTTGAAGCAATAGTTTTCATCATCCATAAGGATATCTTAGAAATATTTTATTCATATTTAGGTCTCCCCCTTGACTCATGTATCATATTATTTTGATTGAAAACATTCTTATCACATTTTATCTTTCCGACCAGTGTTATTTTTGGATTTCTAAACTTTTGTGGGGTTATTATTATTCCATTAAATTATATTTATGAAGTTTTTTTACCTCACTAATCTCATAGATTTTAGGTAGGATCTTTAATATATGCAAGAATATCCTTAATCAATGAATAATCTTAATACGAGTAATGTTATTAATTCCATTTTCTGAAGCCTCTATCATTTTTTCTCTAATATTATATTAATTTAACATCATGTGGACTTCATTCAACTCATTTTAATGCCTCTATGCTTTTTTAGAACACAATTATGGATTTATTCCTTAATTAAATTAAAAAACCTTTCCTTTAATCTAGGATTCCTTTAATGATCAACCATTTTAAGAGCATTAAAAAGTTAAAATTTTAAATAAAAAAATCTCATATTCTTTCTATTAAACCTTCATTAAGGAACATTATTGTGTCAATGTTTTAAACCATCATTCTCATTCTTTTATTCATGAAGTTTTTCAATTATTCTTTTGTTTCTTCAACATAAAAATAAAACTTTTGAATACTTTATTGTTGATATAAATATCTCATGTTGAGGTTCTCATTGACCTCAGTCACTATTTATTTAAAATTAAAAGTTTTCATAACATTAACCCTTGAAATATCTTGATATTTGTGTTGGTGATAATTTATCTCACTTAATTATTATTCATACACCATTTTATTTTCCTTAAAATATATATATTTTTTATATATCATAGACACCTAAATGTTTCATCAATTTTTATAGTTTATAATTTAACCAAGAATTAATCATATTAATCTATTAATCCTTTTATGATATTTGAACAAATATGATTAAGTGTACCCTAATAGAATAGATGAATTAGGGTATTTTCAAATCAAAACTTTCCCTTGACTACCTTCACCCCTTTTATGGATATTATTACATCATTGGAAGGAAAATCATTAAATATCTCATCAACTTGATAGAATTCTCACTAAATAATTTAACACATATGTATAAATATAATTCATGCAAGAAAAAAGGAATTTTTTTATTTCACCATAAATGGATATGTTTAAGGAGGAAAAATATATGATAAGTTGATATACTAAAATCCACTATCACACACTATTCAATAGATACAAATTTAGTCATAGTCATTGAAAACCAAGGCTCACTAACCTTATTATATTTAGGGTTTTCTCACCACTCAGCCAAGTAGAAATCCATATTCTTCTTCGCTATGTAGTACTTTGATAAATATTTTTTTAGTTTATAAACATGCGGGTCTTTCCGTGTTCAATATGTGAAACTAATTATTATATATCTCATAAACATAAATTTTTTTCATTATAAATTTCACTTTCACAACACTCTTTCTCTTCAAATTTTATTGAGGATGATATATTAATATGAGGATCAACTATTTAATTTTATTTTAATTTTAATAGTTACCTACCTTTTTCAGATAAAAATTATACTACACATAACTAATATTGTTAAAATATTTCTTCTTATTCAATATATTTATATATAAATTAAAATATATCTTCTTTTTATATCATTCTTCCTTGAAAATATATTTGATTAATCGAACTATGTTATTTTTCACCTCTCTTATTTTTCTATGATTCCATATTTTTAGTATACTTACAGTTATCTTTTTTTTTAAAAACTTCTATTAGAAATAATTATAAGTTCTCCAAACATTTAAACCTTTAGGTATTGTTTGGGATTCATTATAATATCCTCTAATCCTAAAATATTAACCAAATTAACCCACATGATTAAATTTCATTAAATATTTCCAATTAAGTAGAGTAAATTATTTGAACCATGATCCATATCTTTTTCTTTTTAAATTAAATCTAAATATTTAACATATTCTATAAATATCTTGTTCACAACATGATAATCTAAAATATAGATTTATTTGTATCATATCAATCTAGATTATGATGTGATATCCTCTATTGTGGATTAATGTTAACTCAATAGTTAAATCTAAGAAACATATAATTTATCTCATTTAAAACTCTTTATTATTCATGGTGTGATCTTCCATATCTCTTCAAATCTCAAATCTATAATGGAATGGTAAAATTTTTCATAGTGAAAAGTCCCGTTTCATTAGACAATTTATAAAATTCTAATTATTCCAAGAAACAAATCCTTTATAGCGTAGAAACTATTTTACAACATAGTCCATATAATCTTTTTACCATTCATGGTGCAGTTCATACATTGTGGCATGATTACTCAAATCATAATATTATATATCTAGACCAATATCTTACAATCTATCACTATTGTGGGGCTTCATCCTACAATATTCTCTTCACAATTTTTTAATCTTTTGTATCATCCATTATTATGTGATGAAACCTGTTGTAGAGTGATATTACATAAGTTATTCTTAAAAATACCCAATGCATTATTACACATTCCTATTCTAGTGAATTTTAATCTTATATATCCTTTAATTAATTCATATAAAAGACCATTTTTAGCATGGTTTTTTCCTTCATGACTCATGAATATATCCACCACTTTCACATTATTCCTACATAGGATAGAGGCACCCATTTAATACCAAAATTTATTCTTATGGGATAAATTGTTGCATGATCACTATTACCATAGTGTGGGATTATCCTCCTTCGAATTACTTCTACTGGACTTTTCCAAATAGTTCAAAGCATTATAATTATTCTTTTAACAAATTAGTTAAGAAAAGTAGAAAAAAATTTCTATCTCACAACATCCTTCTTGAATTGATTGATCATTACACACCATGTCATGATCTCTTCATTGCATGACATTGATATACAAAAATATCAAGGTAGCTCAACCATTGTTCATGAATTCCCCTATATATCCACTATAGTGGATATAATATTATTCATCAAATGTATCAATATAATCTATAATATTACATTCCAAATATATAATTTTCCTAAAATCTTCACCAAATACAGTTCCAATTTATGTAATCTTCTCCATCATTATCCAAAAAACTCTGTGCTCTATGTATTCCAACTATATCCTTCATTCTCTGTCAAAAAATCAAAGAAATATTTTCAAAAAACCCAATAATAAAACCTCTATGTTGGAACATTAATAATATTTAGATTTTATTTACAATACTACCATAAATCATACTCCACCATGTAGCTCCAAATTTATAAAATCAATATATGAATTTATGGTGCATTCTTCTCACTCACTCTTTTTTAGTAAAATGAAAAGGATTTTATAAACTCCTTGGGGGTTTAATTATCAAATTAACTTTATCTTTTTAAAAATAAATGTTTCATTATATTTGTAGATTTATAACACCCCCATTGTTAAGAAAAATCTCCATATCCTCTTTTCACACAACTTCTTGGAATCTAAAACATCTTTGATCTTTCAACTATTACAAGGGTATCTTAAACACCTTTAGTTTCTTTAAACCTATTCCAAATCATCTACTTCTATTGAAACTAAAGGATATTACAATTTTTCGATTTTATTATCAAGCACTAAACCACTTCAAATAATAGTTGAATTTTCATAGTGATTTTAGTGAGTTAATTCCGCACTTGTAAATGAGACTTCGATAGATCCTATAAGGCCACTATGTTGAATCTTGATGTGTGAAAAAAGGGTTTTTGTAATGAACATAAGTGTTTTCTATATCACTGAAAAACTTTTATAAATGAATATAACTTGTAATTTTTAATCCATTAACGATCCACATAGTGATATCAATCACACTTATATAATAAAATAAGTGAATAAGAAATAATGTATCAATTTTGTTATTAATATAAATTTTTTATCAATTAACACCACTTTATTTGATAAATTCATTGTGACAATTGATATCTATGTAATTAATTAAGCATATGGTTCTTATTATATTCAAAATAAGGCAACCTGCCACATAAATTTTTTGAATCACATTATCATTTAATATTACAACTCTTTATACTAATTAGAATATTTATAACCAGTTTTTATTATAAACCATGTTAGTTAACTTTTACAAAAGATTTTTTGTTTGTAAAAATGATCTATTGATACCATATTGTTAGATCATAAAAAAATAATCATGAATTTCATGAACATTACTACTTATCCCTTGAGCTATATTATTTTTCTTAGTGGATGACCAGACTTGAAGTAAGTCTTGATATTAGTTTTTGAAAACAAAAAATTTTCTTGATACCAATGAGATACTTTGATTAGGATTTGAAATATCATTAAATTTAGATAAGGATACATACCATTTATAAATATTTATCACAACATGAAATTCCAAATTCATATTTGATATCCATTGTAGTTTCTCAAAACCACTTATTGATTTAGATTTTGGCTTGAACCATTAGTGATTTCTCAAAGACCACTTTCTTAAGTATCTCCTTTTAGCATGTGCATATGTACTTTTAGCACATCATCCCCATGTATCCTATCACTCCATTAAATATAAATTGCTCCAATCATCAATTATAATATTAAATTTTATGGGGATATAGGTACCTCTTGATCATTCTTAATTAGAATAATGTGGTGTTCTAGGGAACAAAACCCTTTCTTACAACTCACTTACATACCTTGTTAATTTTTATCATTGTGACACCACTTATATAAACATTACTCTATATATTCTCATGAGGTTTATTCATATTCTTTGGCCTAATCTTAAAATATGTTGTGATACATATCCCACTTGTACATGTCTCTTCTGTTGATGCCTCATTATTTTACCCTTTATCATGCCTCTAATTCCATAAGAGGGATCTTCCACTGATCTTATACTATTACATTGCAGTAAATTTTTAGAGAAAAATTACAATTAACGAATCATTTTACAAATATCATTACATTATTTTAGGCATAATTATCTATTAAATTCAAACAAAGGATATAAAATTCTAGTATATTTGGAAGACTAGGTAGATAATTATAAAACATGAAACTATAATAAAACATTTTGTTTTATAAATCTTCATAATAAGCTTCTAAAATCCTTTAAGCTCTTAAAAATTAATTGGATAACCTGGGAAATACAAAGATAAAAGGAATGAGCTAAAAATTCAAGTAAGGGAATATGAATTAAAATAAAGCATAACACATGAGTTAGAAGAAAAAAAAAGATAACATAAAAGGCATGGATCATGAATAAACATAAGAAATCATAACATATTTAACATGAAATCATATGATCATAGAAACATAGGAAAGTGGAAGAAATATATAACATGAGATAAACTTGATTCAAGGATAACTTCCAAGACTATATCACATGGTGTATAGAGTCCCATAATGGATTAGGTATACTCCCCAATCCCATACCTAACATCTCATGAGACAAAAAATTACCCAATTAATTGGAGAGATATCTGGGTTCACTCATAATAAAATTTTCATGAAAATGTGTGCCATATAAAGAATAAAACATAAGGAATAAACATAAGAATTACCCATGTAAATAAATGGGTATTGTAATCATATCATAAGGCACATCCAAAGGGTGTATAACAATGGTATTAATAAAAGAAGGGATTTAAATAATTATTTTTCATTACTAAAGGAAAATTTAGAATATATCATGAATAATTATCTCTAGCTGAATTTAAAACAATAGAGTGTCTAGGTAACTTTAGAGATGTTCCACTTAGTCATAATTTTATGGAAAAGAATAAAGAATCTTTAAAGAGGATAAAGGTATAGTTATTTCCATAAAACTAGAAATGAACTATTTTTTTTATAATAAATTTATTGATTTCAAAAAAAAAATATTGGTGGATTAAAATAGTTTATGTAGTGTACATGAAAATAGGTATGAAACAGAGTTCCCTATAATCAGGTTTTCTTATTGTGATGAATTGAGAAGGGAGCCTTTTAAAAATATGCATTTCTTAATAAAATGGAGATAAATTTAGTTATATATATATATATATATTTTGAACATATATAAAGAACATAGAATAAATATATAATAATAATTAAGTGATAACTTGATAAAAATAGAGATAACGTGTTACTCAAATGAAATATGAATGTTTCAGAGAGATCCCGTACCTTATGTCTGAATTTGTTCTGCACTTGTACTTAATGTATTGAGTAATTAAATTAGATTAATTAATTAATTAATTAAGAACATATTCCAAATTTATTTTATTTTTTATAATTTTATTAAGTTCATTTATGGACATTTTGATGAGCTATAAGGTTAAATTTAATTGTTCTGGGAGTGTTCGTTTCATGGTTTCATGGTCAGTTCACTTTGGTATAATTATGAAAGTTCTTATCGAATGGGAATAAAACAATAGAATTATAATGAAATGGTGTTTATTCACTTAAATAATTTTAAATGGTTCCATATATAATTTTTTATTCTGACATAAGGATGATTGATTTGATAAAAACATAATGATATATGTTTAGTTTATTTTGGTGGTTTTTTTGACAATCACGAACTAGTTTTGTTTCCTTTAATATTATATCAATATATTTGTTATATAAAATTAAATAAGTTATAATATACTTATTAAAATATAATTTAAGCATAATAATATTTTTATGACCAACCATGAATGAGGTAATGAAAAATGAAAACTCATTATCCATGGAGATGGTTAATCACCATTATTTGGACAATGGTTTCCTTTCATTGAGTAAGAGGATATGAGAAAAGGGGTGAATATAAAATATTAAATTATCAATATAAACTTAAAATATATTAATGTTACTAGATTTATTATTATTTTATGGACTAAGGAGCTAAGGATAAGATAGAAGAAGAAAAGAAATTAAGATATGTGGTTTAAGAAAGTTACCTCTTAGATATCACCTCCTTATAGGATCCCTTGAGGAACTTGTAATTTGTATTTTGGAGAGAAAATCATATATATAATGTTTCTAGAGAGGTGGTGAATAAAAATTGGTAGAGTATAGTTGATTTAGAAGGCTCAAGGTGGTGACATGAAGTGAAGGAAGGGGTTCCCTTTTATAATTGGGGAGAGGGGTACTTTGGGAATTTCCTAAAATATTAAAATATAATAAGATTATTCTTGAGCCAAAAGCTTACAAATATCTTATAAATGTACATGGTATGAAATTATAAACCATATTTTACCCCATTAGCCCTTATTTAATATTTTTATTATTATTAAATAATTTAATAAAATATTATATCCATGAAATACCATTATTTTCCAATTTGATACTATTAATTACTATGAATTTAAAAACATAAATAAAACGAATTGAATTAAAACCAACTATTTTATTATATCTTATATATATAATGGTCATATATATAATTCTTGGATGATCTTAATTATCTCAAATTATATTTATTTTTAATATTTTTAATAACATTTATTTGTTTTTTCCATTAATTTAATATTCACAGTATCACCGTTGTGTAAGCTTTTAAGGTATTTATTTCATCCCTAAAAATTTTAAAAAATCATTAAGAATATAATTTTTTTATATTTTTAAATAATATTTTTGGTTGATAATCTCTTCTATAAAACCATACATTAAAAATTATATTCTTATTAAAAATAATAGTGTGAAAACTTTGACTTTGTTTTAAATAGAATACTATAAGGGACTTAATGTAAACTAAGTGGATCAAAAAGGTCCTAAATTAGAACCATGAATGATTATAGTCAAATATTAATCATAAAATAGGATTTAGTCAAATTTTTAGTCATTTAATTATTCTTATAATTTTAATTAAAAAAAATTATTGATTTTTCTTCAGCATTCACAAGCACAGTGTCAGTGCTCATAAGATTTAAAGGTAATTATTTAATATATAAAAATTAAAAATAAGTTACTACTATATAAATAAATACATTAGGATCAATATATTCCTTTATATTCTCTAATTATTTAATCTACTCATGTCCATGTCATGAAAACTTATTTAATTTGTTAATTTGACTTTTCTATCCTTGCGCAAGAATTGCAAAAGAATTTGGATAAGAGTTTTGTTATATAAGTAAACATTCAAAAAAATCTATAAAAATAATCATTTATACATTATATTTAATAATAAAGTCGTGAAAATACTTTTTACCACTAAATTAATATCTATAAGCCACTAAATTTGACTTTTTCAATGTTGTGCAAGTACTACGTCGACAATGAAAATGTTTTTTATATTTATCATGAAATAATATATTATTCATATGTTCTAAATTATTTTAATATGATATTTTTATTATATTATCATACATTAATATTTACATAAGTTTAATAATTTTTTATATTATATTTATGTTTTGACGACATCAAAAAAGATAATGTATTTCATAAAAACCCAACTTTTTTACTATTCACAAAAATTTAACATTTTTAGAAAATTCTCAAAATTTTACCACAGACTAATTTTGTTATTTTAATTTAAAAAATGAAGTTTATTTTATAAAATTAATTTTTAAAATCTTTTAAAAATTAATTATACTAATTTTACCACAGAAAGTAATAAAAACCTCTTTTTGGGATTAAAACTTATATTTGAAGAATAAAATGACTTTACTAAAAATTAAGTATTTATTTACTAATTATTAATAAATATATTTCATAATATGTTTATTACTATTCATACACACCAATCCAGTGGCTAGGTCATAAAGGTCGTGCTGATATTTAAATAGTTTGTCATGGTTTGTTTAAAATCGGTGTTGCGTGCAACACAAACTATTGAAGCAATAAAATTATTAAAAGATAAATATTTAATAATAATATAGAGTTGTTAAATTATTACCCCCTTATGAAATTTCACCCTAGAACTTTTATTTTACGTACTATTTTGAAAATAGTTGAGGGTTTTAATACTTAGCTAATAAGAATATTAAATTGAAATTATGAATACAGATGGATAAACTTATAAATGAAAAGTATACACTGTATTCTGATTCCAAAAGTTTAATTCTAGGATACCCATGGTGATAGACTTATCCCTAGGGTTCTTACTAATGTTTTCTAATCCTAATCACCAAAAATAACTAGATCATCCTCTGATACCAAATATAACAACCCAAGACTTTTACACATATTATTACATGATTTTAGGAAAAATTATCCATTAAATGAAAACCAATGATAAAAAAGTCTTACGCCTTTTGAAGAATAGGTACATAATTAGAAAATATAAAACTAGAAAAAAAGAATGACCTAAGGAATACATGGTGTTCAGAATTAGCTCTTAACTTACTTTAATCTCCTACAACTACATAGGATAACCTGGGGAATACATAGGCAAAAGCACTGATCTAAAAATCCACGTAAGAGAATAAGAATGGGAATAAAGAATACCACATGATTTAGAAGCCATAACATGATAACATAAAAGGAATGTATCATGAATAAAAATAATTAATAATAACATATAGAATATAGAATCATATGATCATGGAAAAATTGAAAAGTGGTAACAATATATAACATTACATAAAAATGAGTCAAGGCTAACTTCCAATACAATATCACATGGTGAAAAAAGTCCCATAATAGATTATGTTTACTCCCTAATCCCATAGATGACATCCCATGAGAAAAAAAATGACCAATTCATTGGATTTCTATCTGGGTGCTCCCATCATAACATGTTCATGCCTATGTTTGTCACATAAATAATCAAACATAAGGAATAAATATAAGGGTTAACCATGGAAAGAAATGGGCATCGTAATCATTTTATAAGGCATAACCAAAGGGTCTATAACAATGATATCCATGAAAGAAGGTATTTAAATCATTCTTGATCATTCATAAAGGAAAAATAAGAATAGATCATGAATAATTATGTCCAACTTAATTGAAAAAAAGAAAGTGAGTGGCTAGGTAACATTAGAGATGTTCTACTTAAGCATAGTTTTAGGGAAAACAATAAAGAGTCATTAAAGAGAATAAAGGTATAATTATTTCCATAAAACCAAAAATGAATAAAAAAATCATGATAAATTAATTTATTTTAGAACAACATTATTTGCTTAAAACATTTTGTGGAGTGTGCTTGAAAATGGATAAGAAACAGAGGAGTTATCTATAATTGAGTTTTCTTATCGAGAGGAATTTAGAAGAGATCCTTTTAAAAATATGTATTTCTACATAAATGAAAGATTAATTGATATATATATATATATGTAACATTTATACATAACATATAATAAACATATAATAATAATAATTAAGAGATAACTTGAGGAAATGTGAGATAAATCATTACCCAAATGAAATATGGAGGTTCGGAGAGATCCCTTACCTTATGTCTGAATGTGTTATGAACATGAACATAATGTATAGGATAATCAAATTAGATTCCTTAATTAATTAATTCATAACCTCTTACACAATTATTTTATTTTTTATAATTTTATTATGTTCATTTATGGATATTTTGATGAGTTATAAGGTTCAATTTCATCATTCAGGGAGTGTTCATTTCATGGTTTCATGGTCGATTCACTTGTGTATAATTATGGAAGATCTTGTAGAATGAGAATAAAGCACCATAAGTGAAATGAAATGGTATTTATTAAATTTCATAATTTTAATTTTTTTATTATATCATTTTTTATTCTGGAATGAAGATGATTCATTTGACAAAACATTAATGATAAATGTTTAGTTTAATTTGGTGGCTTTTCCGACCATTGAGAACTAGTTTGTTTCCTTTAATATTATCTCTATATATTAGTTAAAAAACATTAAATATGTTATAATATACTTATTAAAATCTCAATTAACCATAATAATAGTTTTATGACCATCGATGAAGGATGTAATGAAAAATTAAAACTCATTATCCATGAAGATAGTTAATCACCATAATGTGGAACATGGTTTTCTTTCATTGAATCAGAGGTGATGAGGGGGTGGATATAGAATATTCCATTATAAATATAAAATTATATTATATACATGATAATAGAGTTATTATGATTTTATTGATGAAGTAGGATAGGAGAAGATAGAAGAAGAAAAGAAATTAAGAGGGGTGGTTTAAGAGAGCTGCCTCTTGAATATCACTTCCTTGTAGGACCCCTTAAGAAACTTTTAATTGGTATGTTGGTGAGACCATAACCTTTTGAAAATGGATAGGTAAGTTTAGAAGAGAATTTTTTAGAGTATAGTTGAGATATAAGGCTCAATATGTTGAAATGAAGTGAAGGATGTGTTTCCCTTTTATAATTGAGATGATGGGAACTTTAGGAATTTATCAAAATATTAAAATATAATAAGACTATTCTAGAGTCAAAACCATATAAATAGAATCTAAATGTAAATGGTATGAAATTTTAGACCATATATTATCCCAATTTTACTTATTTAATATTATAATTATTTTTAAATAATTTAATAAAATATTATATTCATGAAATATCATTATTGTCAAAGTTGATATTATTCAATACTATGACTTTAAAAACATCACAGAAATTGAGTAAAATTTGAAATAACTATTTTATTATATCCTTGAAATATAATTTTCATCTATATAATTCGCAGATCAGCTTAATTATCTTAAATTATTTTTATTTTAAATATTTTAAATATTATTTATTTGATTTTTCCGTTAATTTAATAATCACTACATCATCATAGTGTAATAAGTCAAGGAATGTATTTCATCCCTAAAAATTATAAATAAATTTACATGAAATAGATAAATCTTTTATATTTCCAAATAATATATTTTTTAACATATATTCTGTAAAACCAGACTTTAAAAAATTTATACATATTAAAAATAATAGTGTGATAAGTTTTACTTTCTTTTAAATAAAATACTCTATGGGACTTAATGTCAACTAAGTGGATCAAAAATCTCCTAAATTATACCCATGTATGGTTATGTTCTAAAAATAATCATTCTATAAGAACTTGTCTAAAATTTTGTCATTTAATAGTTCTTATAATTTTAATTAAAATAATTTTATTGATTTTTCTTCTATTTACACAAGCACTACATCAGAGTTGCATTTGAATTATAGGTAATTTTTTCATATATAAAAATTTAAAATAAATTAATACAATAAAAATAATTTAATTAGGCTCAATTTAGTACTTTTTATTCCCTAATTATGAATATATATTCGAATCTACATTAATATAATTTATTTAATTTGTTAATTCAACTTTTCTAGCCTTATGCAAGCATTACACAAGCATTTGGATAAGATTTTTTTATATATGTAAAAAAGTCAAAACTATCATCCAAAATAATCATTAATGCATGATATTTAATAATAAATTCATTAAAAGACATATTAACACTAAATTAATATCTATAATGTACCAGATTTTACATTTTCAATGCTGCGCAAGCACTGCGTTGACACTAAAAATGATTTTTATATCTATCATATGATAATTTATAATTTATATGTTTTGAATTATTTTTTAGGAATTTTTTATTTTATTATCATATATTAATCTTTACATAAGTTTAATAGATGTTTATATCATATTTATATTTTGATGATATCATAAAAGATATTGCATTTCATAAAAAATATTTTTTACTATTACCCAAAAAAGCAACTTTTTTAGAAAATTCTAAAAAATTAACCATAGACTAATTTTGGTATTCTGATTTAAGAAATGACTTTTATTTTATAAAATTAATTTTTAAAAAGTGTCTAAAATTAATTTTACTTATTTTCCCATAAAAAGAAATAAAAACTACTTTTTTACTAAAACATTTATTTGATGAATAAAATTACTACTAAAAATTAATTATTTAATTAATAATAATTAATAAATATATTTCATAATATGGTTATTACTATTCATATACACCAATTTAGTGTCTAGTTCATAATTTTCATGTTAATATTTTAATAGTTTATCACGATTCGTTTAAACTTAGCGTTGCATTAAACACAAGATACTGAAGAAATCAAATAATTTAAATTGAAACATTTCATAATAATATCTTGGTGTTACAAAACTTAAGAAATATTTGTACTTTTCATCTTTGATGGCCATTAGAACCACCTCATACCTTTGTATCCTTGATTATTCTTTCCTCAAGTGCACATCCTCAATTATTTCAACATGAGAAACCCCTTTCTTCTTCTTAGTTTATATATTTAAATTCTTACATTCTATAAGGTTTGTTGTGAATAATCCATCATTTATTCTTGATGAACCCCCAGTGCACTCCATATTCACATTCTTCCAACTAAATCAATCTATTTTCAATATAACATGTTCTTATTCTTTTCATTCATGCCTCCACATTGATATATGAATGATGAGTATTTCTCTTACCACAATATTCTTTTATAATGATGCATTTTATTTCCATATTTCCATGATTAGAAAAAAATAAAATAGCTGTTGATAATGTTATACCTCATAAATTCATGCATCAATTGAGATGTTATTAGAGTAATTATTTCAATATTATTGACCCTTCTAGACTATATACACACCATAATAGTGTCTCTCATTCTTCCATAGTTTTAGAAATGAAATTACACCTTTTTATGTATTTATTCAATATTATTTACCAATACCGTTTTATTTACTAACTAATTTTGGATTTGGAAACTTGAATACTCCACTTGTCGATGATTCCAATGGAATGATCTATATCATCTCATTTGAGGATTTTAACTTCATTAACCTTCTTTACCTTATCCTTCAGTTTTGAATCCATATCTTTTATATCCCAGATAGCTTATTTAATTAATATTATCCTCTAATCATGTATTGTTTTGAAAGGGATAATTATTATGTTTATATCATTCTTAATGGCACTTTATTCTCCTAGACTATGTGAAATTTCCTTTTGTATGTCTCTTTATCTCTTTATTTTTGATCTTATTCTCATAATTTCTCCATTCAAGGATATATCTAATTTCCTTAATAATACATTCTTCATTTATAGATCTTCTATAAATGTATATTCCAATTCAGACACATTCTTCAGTTGATCCACTTTCTCAAGTAATTCTTGAATCTTATCCTAGTTATGGAAGGAAAACTCTCTTGATCCAGGAATAGATTTTATTTCCACAAAATAAATTAAATAATAATCTAATTCACTCTTTGTGTGGTAATTTATTATTTTATGATCATGAGAAATCATTTAAAACTATTTTTGAAATAGATTTGACATTGATCTTAATATCACTTACCTATTCGGGTGTGTACTTATTATCAAGTGTTTTACTATTATTTCTACTTTTATTCTTACCTTTTTACATAAAGTATAATTATTAATATATTTTAAATTAATTAATATTATTTTCTAATTTTAAATATTATATTGTGGTAAACTCCATAACTAATTTTGTTTTTATTTATTTTCTATAGACTTTATAAAAAAATTGGAATGTGAAAAGTAATTTCATAGTGAATGGTTTTCATGAATAAATTTATAGATATTCTTATATTCATAATATTTTGTGTCTCCACACCATAAAATAGTTCAATATTATTTATCAAATTGGTATCTTATTGTTCATACTCCATGATATCTTCCCCCACATGCCTATATATACTATGGAATTTACTTTTACAATTCATTAAATTTTATAACAATAAAAAGGAGTGCTTTATCATTGAATTCATGTGCCTAAAAAACCTAAAAATAGGTTTAATGATTTAAATATTGAACTTCAAATCAATATCTTTAGGATCTAATATAACTTTTTGGAACCAAGTTAAATATAAATACCATGATATGGGGGGTTAATTATGGCGTTTCCCAATTAAAACTTTTCCTTGATTGCATTCACCCATTTTAAAAATATTATTCCCTCATTGAAATTAAAAATCCTTAATATATCAACCTCTTGATAGTGTTCTCATTGAAATATTAAATAAATAAGTAAATATATATATATATATATATAAACTTAAAACACACAAGGACACAAGGAATTTACATGGATCAACACAAATGACTATAACACACTAATAATGTTTCAATGTGATAAGATATACTATCATTTACTATTATGTGGGTACATGTTTGGTTATGGTCACTATATGCCAAGACTCACACCCTTTAAAAGATTTAGGTTTCCCTCACTACTCACCAATGGATCACTCCCTCTTCTCCTATACTTCTCACTACTTCAAGAAGGTATTTTTTATTTTATATACTTCAGTGTGTCTCTATCTTTATCATGTGAAAATAATTATTCTTATTTCATAACATTATAATTGATGCATCATTGAAATCCATTTTAACTCCACTCTTACTCTTATACTTGGATCAGAATTTCCTCTTAATGTGAGGATAAAATCTTTGATTTTAGAATAATCATGCAAGTGACCAACCTTTTCTAGATAATTATTTTCTTTCACATGTATAATATTATTGAAAAATTCATTCTTCTTCAATAAGAATATATACTAGTGAAAACATATATTCTTTTGGGAACCTTCCTCCTTCAATCTATATGTGATCAATTAATCTCTTTTATGATACACCTTTATTATTTTTCTATTGTACCATATTTTTCAATATTTTTATAGATATATTCTTTTTCAAAACAACTATGAGAAATTTTTATAAGCTATTTGATAATCTAACCCTTCCATAAATGGTGTGGATTCAATCCCTCTTCCTCTAATCCACATAGACTAATCAAAGTGTCCTATCTAATTAAATGTTATAAAAAACATAGAATTAAGTTAAGTCATTTCCATGAATCTTGATCCATATATTCATCTATTTCAATTAAAAAAATATTTAAGATATTTTATAAATATTCTACTCATGACATGATACTCTTCACTAAAAAGTGATTTGTCTCAACTACATGCATATTGTGGTGTGATATCCTCTTGTATGGAATGATCTTCATTTAATATCAAAATTCACAAAATCAATATAATATCTCATTTAAAACTCACCAGGAATCACAACATGATCTTATATATCTATTCAAATAATAATCCTATTATTCCAGGACAACCTTATTCATAACACAAAGAATTATTTATTCATCCAATCTAAAATTATATATTTATACAATCAAATTCATCCTTCATGATTAAAAAACAATATCAAGGAGTTGTCCTTCTCATTTCATGACTAGTTTTATCATGGTTTATATACTACAACATTATTCCTTATAACATAATATTACAATGATTCACAAATTTATCCTGATAACTAACTATAGAATGGCTACATCCAATAGTCTTCTCTACACTAAATATTTAGTCATCAATGTCATCTATTGTAGTGTGATGATACCTATTATATAATTATATTCATGAAGTTATTATTACACTTCCCTAAGGAATTCATATGCACACCTGTTCCAATGATTCTTACTCTAACATAGCATAGGCTTCAATCCTTTAGAGGACCAGTTATAGTGTAGTCATTCCATTCATGTCACAACCATCCATCTAGTACAACTAGATTATTATTGTATAGAATATATTTACCCTTAGATAAATTTAATTTATTATTACAAATATAATATTGTGGTGTGGGAACTATTTTTATGGCATGAGACCATTTTCCATTAGAATAATTCCACCATCCTTTTCTAAATAGCTCAATGCATGATCCTACTTCTTCTATAAAAATAGTAGACTATAATTTGTGATGTATTTATTATCATAACATATTTATAATAAATATTTATCAGAAATATCTACATCTTAACCTCCTCATTACATGAAATTAACATATAGAACTATTAAGGTAGTTATTTCTTCAAAACCTCCTCCATATAACCATTGTAGTGGCACTAATATTACTCAGTAGATTTATTATGATCATCCATAATATTTAGTTCCATATATACCATTTTCATGATTTATTAAAAAAAATGGTTCCCATATATGGTATCTATATACATATTTATCCAATAATCTCTAACATCCATGTATTACAATTTAAACCTTAATTTACAACTAAAAAATCTAACAATTATTGTCAAAAAAATCCCAAAAATCCCCTCTTACTTGAAACAAATAATATAATAATAAGTCAAAAAAATGTATTATAAAAATAAAAATCTCCCTTAAACTGATATTAAATTGATTAAATGATCTTAACATATTCATAAGCCATATAAAATTAAAATTATATCTTAAAAGTATCACACTTTAATTTTTTTTAATTTTAAAACTACTGTTGTTCAAAATTATGAGAGTTACAAAATATTATCATCATTTCAGTAAACATATCACTTAAAGGATTAATCATTTAATAAGGAAATTTTTCATGAATGGTGAAAAATTAAATTTGAATAATTGAATTATTACATATATAAACTATCTTCATAACTCATACATGTTTCAAGTTATGAGAAATATTTAGAAAATTCCTTTTTTGACTAATCCTTATGAGTATAGAATAATTTTTTTGAGGTGCAAAAGTTTTCCTTAATTTTATTATCAGGTGACTTAAAAAAATATTTTTTTAGTTACAAGTATGAAAATATTTTATTGATTACATCACATGTGTCTTAACTATTCTTATTCTTACTTAGAGAATGAATTTATCATTATCTTATCAAATACTTATTATTGTTTCTTGGATTCCTACTAGATTAAAATTTCAAAATTCTTCATATGTGAAATTATATGGTACTTATTAAATAGTTATTTAAATCTATACCTCATCTTCAATTTATGCATGTAAAGAGTTACATATATAAGTGAATAAATAAAAATAAAAAAATACTTAATCATTGTTCGGTGAAATAGATAGTAAAAAAACATATTATCTTATAAAATATAATTATAATATCTTCCTTAATAAAAAAATATATCAATTACAATAGTGAGGAAAAGAAGAGTACGAAAATTCAAGAAGGTGACATTTTATTTGATATAATTTTTTTAGTAATTAGCGCGATTTAATCAATAATATTTACACCACTTTGATATGAATTTTAATATCTCTGGTTCTAGATACATACCACTATGGAGTAATAGGTAGTTGTAACTATATAAAAAATGTTCTATCTTAAAAAATCATCATAACTTATTTTTACTTATTTATTGTCACGATTTCATTACTCACATCTTTATCTTTGTAAATTATCTCACATGAAATATTTAAATAAAAAAATTGTATGAAAATATGATTTAAAAGTTTCATTGAATCAAATATTTGTATATTATATGGTGTTGGGTTATGGTGAGATTAACCTAGACTAAGACTTATAAATATTGTGTTACAAACACAAAAGTTTCACACACGCACACACACACACACACAAAATCTCTATCCCTGTTTATCTCCCCCTAATAACATCATATATGAAAAAATATCATTCATTATTTTAGATGATTATATATATCATTATAATATTAAAACAAACCTCAAGAAGCCAATGGTTTAGTTTATTTTGAGATAAACTGCACATCCATTTTAATTCAATATAAATGGTACATTTCTTCTATAAAAATTCTTCCCACATGAATCTCTCCTATACATATCCTTGTATAGAAATTCCCAGAAAAATGGGGAAACATAAGAAAAGAATTATATCACATGATCAAAAAGGTTTAAAATAGTATGAATTATACATATATATTATAAATAAGTGAGTGAAAAGATCATGATATAAATACAATTTTTAGTGGTAGTGGATTTTGAAATCATATGAAGTGATCATGAGGTGTGGTAAAATTATTTAAGATAATGACATAAAATTTGTAAAAGGATTATATTGAAAGCATAACGTATACCATTTCATAATATTATGAAATCATAAGACAATAGTGTTAACTATAGTGATATTAAATAGCAATGTTTAACATTCATCATTATTGAAAATCATAACACATTTCACGAATAAATAAAAAAAATCATAGAAAAATGGATTGGGATCACCCATTAGTACCTTAAGTATAGTAAATCGTGTTCACTCAATATTCCTATAATCATAGTAGATTGGGATCACTCCCCATTTCCAAAATTATAGTTAATTGGGTTTAATTCCCAATCTCACTAGTATAAGTGATTGTGTTTACTACCTAGTCCCATAATCATAGTGGATTGGGTCTATTCTCGGGACCTATAAGCCTAGATTATTGGGTTTACTCACTAGTATCATGAGAATAATAGAGTTTTTGTTTCTAAATGAAACATAAATTCATGTTTGGTCTGTGATAGTTTGATTTAGTTATGATATGCTTTCTAAAGGTAGGTGGTCCCTAAGGATTTACTAGTTAAATTGTGGGATTCACATTGCACAAGAGGACTTAAGGTCAGGCTCATACAAACATTTTTATGGATAACTATTTCTTATTATAAGAATCTAATTAATATTTAATATAAGTTTATTAATCCTTCCCAAATACTTATGTGTGACTGGTTACCCCACTTCCGATGACTCGATCAAAATCATGAATTGATCTGAACATTTCTTCATGTATGAAACCCTATTCATCATTCAATTTTCTAATTATTGGTACTTTTTTTTATTTTAGTATAGTTTAAATCTATATAGATTAGTTATATAAAGTTTAACAACATCTAGGGAGAAGGTAGGTTATTATGGCATTAGTATTAGGACTATAAGAGGGGATTCATACGTGTCCCTTTGAAGTGAATCAAAACCCATATTGTTTGGTGAACATAACAGGAAACATCATAACTTTTTATGTTTTGTTACAAGGAAAATCATGATGATTATTTTGTTCATGAAACCATGATATCTGTCACATAGTTTAAGTCCATGTACAATGGAATCTTAAGTAGAAGAGGCCTTAAGATGGATGGTGTGGGACATACACATGAGTAACCATTCAAGTTATCCTCAAAGGTAATATAAACCTAAGGGTATTGGTTGGTTTCATAGAGAATATATCCCCATGAGATATGTTTTTGGTTTAATCCATGGGAATATATCCCAGAAAATAGGCTATGGATCCACCTTGAATATTTCCTAATGAGGGGATGGTTTAATGTAGTATGGCCTTAGTAGTGGTATACATAGGTCTCAGAGGTAATATGGCATAATGATTAGGGGAGTTTAGGCACATAGGAAATATGGCTTGATGAGGAAGGATGAAGGTGAATATAAGAGGAATGTGGCCCTATGAATATGAATTCATAGGGATATTTCCATGAGGATATTTATTTTGTACCACAGATAGGCATCCTATATATCCTTATTATTTGGAATCGAAGACCACATAGGCTTAATTTCATTGTTTAAGGTCATGTGACATGACCGTTCCATACATTTTAACATCATGTGGTAAGGACATTGTCATGCAGTTTTAAAACATGCAAATAGGGTGTATGTGTCATGAAATAAGACAAAATATGAAATTTAATGGTACTTATTCTTAATAAGTGTTTATATACATCCATTTTCCATTTAATGATGGATGGTGAAGGTTGATATGAGTCATTGTGAATATAGTCCTATGTGGAAAGGATTGGAGAATATGCATAGTTTCCCTTTTATACATCCACCTTTTATCTGATGGTGGATTGTGAAGGATGACTAGATGTTTTGGGGATATGGACCCATGAGAAATTGGTCATATCTCACACATTCACTACTCAGAATTCCCTTGGTTACAATAGGTATGGAAGCTAACCTAGTGTCCTTTCATTCCCCCTATACCATTTGATGAACCATGTTGATGAAATTATTAATGGGAATGCGGCTAGGGAATACTCCTATAAAGGAGGCACATTTCTTCATATCTTTTTCTAGTGGAAGAGGGTGGATAGGTTTGAAACTTTGATATCCAAGATGTAAATCCTATGCTAGAAGAAGCCACTCTGGTGTCCTCTTAATAGATACCCTTATTATCAAAGGGATACATGTGTATGATTACCTTTAGGGTTTTATCTATATTGTAGGATAATAATGGAACATCAATTTTTCAAGGGAATATATGGTCCATAAGGTGTACATTTATGGGAATAATTTGAAAATGTATGTATACTATCATTAGAGGGGGACATGATGGTTGGGTGCTTAGTTATGAGACTGGACTGATGGGATACCCAATCATTGATATTAGGGTCTATATGCTGACCAAATATTAGAGTGAAAGAAGAAAACTTTCCCTCATGTATGGATATATAAAAGGTATTCTTTACCCTAGTAGAGCACTAAATTATGGGTGTTCTTTTCCCTTATAATGGGTAAAGTGATGAGTATTCTTTTCCATATTTTAGGTTTAAGAAAAGGGTCTGATTCACCCTAATTTCGGATTAGATTGAACTAGTTCCTCTTTACCCTAATTTGGGATTAGGTTGAACTAGTTATACTTCAAACTAGTTGAGGTATCAACTAATTTTCTACCCCAGTTGAGGGATAAGTAAAGTGGTAACTATGGTGATGGAACATGGTTAAGGTTTCTCTAAAGTGGATAGGGTTTTCTATAGATTATTTTAGGATATTAGTTCTCAAGTATTTCACTCAATATAGGTAATATTCCCTAATATTGAATAACTAGGGGTGAAGTTGTCTTCCAAATTTTTTTTAAGGTTTTAAAACTTATAGTAACACACCTACCCTCATTGTTTGGATCATTCCCATTAGGTTGAAGAATAAAATGATTCTTGAAGGGTGTTTGGAGACTAGGTCAAATGTAGATCCAAGTGTAACTTTTTTCACTAAATATATAAAATTAGGACCCATTGGGATATATTTATAGACAAAAAACCAATCTAGGGAACCCAAGATGCATGTATATGGTCAGTTAATTCCAGTTAACTTGAGAATGAATGGAGATAAAGATAGTTCCTTGAATTATTAGACTAGACCAAATAACTCTAAGAACTCCATGATTTATGTGAACAAACCTGGGCCCATATGATTGGGTTATTGGGTGAATCATGTACCTTTTTATTAATCTCTTTGGCCTTATTATTTATTTTACTTTACATATAAAATGGAGCACTAACAAATACCAACCTCGAATTGGGTCAGATCAACATGAAGAGGAACACATTATGAGGTCAACATAATTTGGAGCTCAATCTTAGGCACTCAATCTATACATCCAGGGCATGGTGAATCATGCAAGAACTTTTCCCTGAGCACACTAGAATACCATGGATATAAATATGGTGTACACCCATTATGTTCATATATTCATGACATGATCAATATATAAAGCTTATACAATCTCTATTTTCTTGTGTCTTACTTGATTCATAAGCTATGTACATTTTTCAACCTAACCATTGTGTTACATCCTGATCTAGTCAATTATTTATACCTAGGTATCTATGTTTGTGTGAAAGGGATATGTAAATATGATTTTTTGTGAAAATTCATGGGTGCATATACCTTAGTGAAGCTGGATGAGTTCTTGGAGTAGGGTGAAATCATTACATTGTCAAATTTTTACCCAGTAACTCCTATGAATACCTCTCAACACTTCTTCCCCCATTTTACAGACTAAAAATATCATCATATGTCTCTTTTCTAGAATAAAATGGATTATAAATCCTCCAATATCTCTAATGTTGTTTTCATGGAATGAATCAAGATTTTAATCAATATGTAAAGGATAGGTGCACTGGTGAGTGTGAACCATTCATTTCCTATTAGGTGAAAGGAGTGTGGAAGCATCATTAGAAGAACATATGTCATATTCTATCCCACTCTACAGTCATGGGTTTCTAACTGACACAGAAGTTCTAAGTCTCGATTATAACCTACTATGATCATGGTTCAATTCATAAAACAATTTTGGATCTTCTAAAAAATCA
Organism: Viscum album; assembly: GCA_963277665.1. Lineage (NCBI taxonomy): Eukaryota > Viridiplantae > Streptophyta > Magnoliopsida > Santalales > Viscaceae > Viscum > Viscum album. The sequence continues at coordinate 1,475,987,577 of OY728137.1, forward strand.
TGAAATGGTGTATATATTTTAAAGGGAGAGGTCGAACTTTCATTTTAAATGCATAATTTCAAGTCTTATCCTGATATCTAAGCCTACCCATCTGATCCAGTGACACATTTCTATTCCATAATGTTTCATCAGTTGGTGGAAGACTAGTTGATGTGTTTGAATCAAGAATGGGAATTATTACCTAGAAGTTTTATGAAACCCAAGTGGATATGGGACTATATGGGTTTTCAAAAATTTTCTGAGTTCATAGATCAATTATAATCCTTGGTGATTTTCATGGAAATCTTGATCTCACACACATACATTTATTTGAACATTGACCTCATTACTAAGTTTTTCAACTATTTTATTCCAAAAAATAATTCATTTAAGTTGGTATATATAGAAATGGAAACCAAATTGTGGTAAATTTATATTATCTTAGGAGATATGATATTAGTAATGATGTATAATGAGTTCATCACCCCTAATTCTGCATGGGAGGACCTCCAGTGAACACTCACACAAGTCTAGGAACTACTGAAGGAATCCAACTAAACCATGGGGAAGGATTCCTATCCACTTGGAGATGTTATAATTTAATCCTAGATGAACATATTTTTGATATCCTTTGTGATATTACCTCATGAAAATTTTACCTAGAAGTCCCTCGGTGTGGGAAAGTGGAATTCCCAACATGTATTGGCTCAAAAAGGTGAGGGGATAAAATGAGATGTGGGGGTATGATGTCAACCCCAACATCTCTTCCATGATTCGATTAGATAGGTTCCTTTCCATGTGGCTCGGTGGATACATGCTACCGGTTTTTGATTCACACACTGGGGTCTAGTATATTACATTCATTATAATGGCCTAGTTGAAATAATAAAACCCCAAAAATTTATCAATGAAGGTGTTTGAGAGGATACATCAATTTTTATAGTACATATATAATGATATGGATACTTTTAATATATTTGGTTCATTATTGGTTATTTAGGTATGGATAACCACAGAAGTTTTTGGGTATTGAATCTTTAGAGATGTAAAATTACCTGATTCCATATTCAATTTTTTTCCAATATCATTCCACTACTTATGAAAGAAGGTAGGGTCTTGATGATATTGGAATTTAATTTGGAGTTCATGTTCTCTTTATATGATGACCCTCTAACTGGAATGATGACATATTATGGAAGTGTTAGACACACAATTGTTTTTATAAAAAATAGATTTAATAGATTGTGTAGCGATAGATCATATTGACTGTGATATTGTCTAAAAGTATTACACACCTTATAGATTTTTCAGGTAGTTTTTGTGAATGTAGAATCAGGCAGTTCCACCACTAATAGATGTTAAATATAGAGCGACACCCAATTGTGGTTAGACAAATGTAGTTGATGATGTACCAAGAGAATATATGGGCCACAATTTTTCTACCTTCAATGGATAAATTCATTGTACTAATACCTAGATATTATCAATCAAGGGAATCATATTACACAAATATTATACTAGATACTAGAGTAATCACTGATAATACAACCAAAACCTAGTAAAGTAAAGGATGTCCACTGAAAAGATCTATAATATAGGAGTTACTAGTGAATCTCATAGACCCTCTAAATTTTCAAAATATGAGGCCTTATGTCATTCATGTGCTGAGTAACCACGACACTAGGTTTCAAAAACAAAACGATTATGTTGGAAACTACATATTAGTTCTTCCATGGAATATGAGGGTCTTGGTAAGTTTATTGTGTCAAAATATTTTGGGTCATACTTAAGAAGTAGGGGAATTCCATCCAATGATCCTTATGGGGATTTGTATCCTAAGTACATAAAAGATTAGAAAAGTATCCTTACCTCCATCACTATTTGAGACCTATGGGCCATATTTTAAAGTGGATTTTTTTATCCCTTGGATTGGGAATGTGAAGGCTCCCTAGGAATTTGAGGCCAAAACCAACCCTTTCAATGTGGGGAAGTTCAGTTGGGGATGGAAATGCTGATCCTGGACACCAAAATGAGGGTTAACATCACTCAACAAGCATATAATATGATATTAGGGTACATTTGAGCTGTAACATAATGAGTCTATAGATGAGGAACCAAATTCACTCATTTATTATGAAGATGTGAGTTTGTCCCTCCAAGCCATGCAATGCTTCAACAAAGAGTTTGTTTTGATTCATCATTTTATTTCATATTTTTAGAAAAAAAATAACTATGAAAATGGATGAGTCTCCTAAGTTTATTTCCATGGGTACTCTATAGTTTGTCCTTCATGAGGTTTTTCATAATAAGGGTGAAGTGGAGTTGTCCCTCGAACAATATATGATGCATAAGGCATTATGGGAATTATTTTCTTCAATAATATCTCCACTAATGTTAGTTTATTCGATAATAAGGATTGATCTTTCATTGTAAAAAAATACAGAATCAATTAAGGTCTAAGTCACTAGCTAAGAAGATCCTTCTTGATGAGAGTGGTTATCCTTAATTCCCAACCTTCATTTATTTTTTATATAAATTTACGCACACCCATGAGATAAAATTGGGACTTACTGACTATGGGATCTCACTCATTCAAATGGTCTAAGAAATGTCTTGAGGATACTGATAAGGGGATACTGGGAAAGGCCCAAGCACCTCTTATAAGAAAAACCATATATACGATGGAGGTATCACTAAAATTAGTTGTTCCTCCCACCCCCTCTGATGAAGGGGAAGATGGTTTAGGTATAATGACAAAAACATGATGTTATAAAACACTCACTAACCTCATTTCTTATAATAGTGTTAATCACACTCTTTGAGGTTGTAGTGATGATTTAAAAAATGGTCTAAAATATTGGCACTCCATCCTTAATAAACGATTTGGTAAAATCTAATGATAAAATGAAAGGACATAAGTTCACCCTTTGAAGTCTTAAATTGAGTATTTCTCAATCAAATTTGTGTATTCAGCCTCCCAAATCACAAAGATTACCCTCAGAAAATGAAGACAGGATACTATAGAAATGGGACACTAGGTCTATCTCTTCAACTCAAGTGGAGGTATCAATCATCAAGGAATCCATTCTAGTGGATCTTCCTGGACTGGATATAAATTTTTGAGAATTTCAAGACTCCTAGACCAACTAAATCATAATATAAGACAACAACACACCCATGAAGATACATAGAAAATCATTATTTATGACCAAGGCCCCCACCTTTATGGATGGTAAAGCCCCTTACAGGGAGGTCACTCACTATATACCTCCACTAAATATAGAAACTATCGAGGGATCCTATGATATAGGTTCTGGGGGGTTCTTATAGTATCCTTAACTTTACCCATGGTATCTTGTTATTTATGTGTTCCCTTTGATTCATTATTTTTAACAGTTCCTTCATCAATAGTGGATCTCCATTAAGATGATATTTCCTCATACCATGAACACTAATTCACCCAAAGTTGAGATCATATTGGGAACCTCAAGTTATATAGTTTGGAAACATGTTCCCCCTTTAAGTGAACCAGTTCTTACGTATGTTTATTCTTTATAGCGTGACTCCATATCTGACTTGAAAGCTCTTGAGGATCTTCAAAATACATAGAAATATTTCTTGAGATATATATGGAATCTTTTTTTCAAAACTACATTTAAGGGTATTACTATGAAATTACACGAGTTTACTAAAATGTTCATGATAATGGGATATGGTGGCTTTGATTACCAGAAGACACACTATGTCGTGATAGAGACCCTATAGAGGTAGGAATGGGAGAATGCATCAAAATAAATTCATTATAAAGAGAAAATAACAACATAATTTTCCAACCTTTGAACCATAGAATCCAGAGAAGAATACAATTTTACTAGAGTTGTGGAAGAAAACAAATTCCTAGTGAATGAGGAATCCATTCCAATGGAACACCTCTAATGAGAGCTAGTAATTTACAAGGAAAGGCTAGAAAAGCATAAGATACTACTCAAGGAGGTTGAAGTTGGAGAGAAGACTACCATTTTTGAAGTGTATAAACTATTTTATGCTAAAGAATCTAAGGTCATGGAGTTTTCCATCCTTCAACATGACATAGTTGAAGGCCAAAAAGACATTATTGAACTCCAATCCCACATGATGATAATTTTATAATTCTATAGTTTATATTATTCTTCATTTTTTGGGAAGATTTAGAATCCAATATATGAATGTTTCTCTCTTAATATGATCAACGAATTATAAGTCCTATTTCCCTTTCAGACCACCGCCATACTTTTCAATTTCCATATCTCATTTTTTTCTTCATTCACTATAATCTGTCAAAACTCTCAAAGAGAAATATCAAAGTAACTCAAACACATTCGAGTACAATATATATATATTGGAATGAGTCAAAAATATACCACAATAATTTTAGTTAATTGGATTTACTCCTAAGAATGTGATCACAAATATGTATAGGAAAATGTTCTACCACCATTACACTAGAGTTAGTCCATTCAGACATGATATTTTTTCCTACTTGGGTGTAACTCACAGATATGTACCATAACCATAACGCTATATTTGGTGTATTTATATATGATATATGGTTTACTCTCAATTATTAAGAGGCCTATGAAGGGAGATTTGGAATGAGGATTCTAGTTTTTTAAGGTATCTTGAACCTTGATATCACACTTTTATGAGTTTTCCATGAAAATATTAACCTATATAATAGGAAAATAGAGGTGATTTAACTTTTTCCTAGGTCAAGGAACCTATAAATCATAGATAAAATATTTTTAGGATCATATTTTGGATTCCATAAGACTTGTTACTTTCTTTTATTTCACCCCTAATTTTTACCTATGCCCCATATGGGTTGGACTTAGCAATTAGGAACATATCTTTTTCTTAAGTATCCCTTTACATGATTTCAAACTGATGACTTCTGAACCTTTCTATTTTATTTTAGCCCTAAATTTTTATTGAGCCTCATATTGATGAGACTAAGAATACTGTAACTCAGCTTTTTCTTAGGACACCCTATATGATTTTTCATCTAGATTAGTTTTTTCATATTTTACTTTTCATTCAATGTCAAAATCTTACTAATACTAATATAAGGTAGAGTTAACAAGTAAGAACTTGAATTTTCTTAGGACACCATTTAAGAGGTTTCAACATGAAAATTATTGTGTCTCTTATATTTAATAGTTTAGTTTCTTGAATTTTGGACCAATGTAGTTGGTGTTTGAGGTCATATAGTTTTGACCAAAAACTTTGAGGTTGTCTGCATACAAGAATGGGTGAGTAAAATCGGATATGAATGAGAGCATGATTCCACCACATACCACCTCAGGTATAGGTCTATATAATATATGGTTATAGTGCTCAGACCAATATGTTATGTGGTTTAGGGTGATCTGATAAGGACAAACTGTATGCTTGAGAATATAATATCATACTTATGAATTCAAAAAGGTTATGATGAAAAAATGTGTAACATTATGGGTATCTAATCCACTTGAACTGTTGGATTATGGAGCATGTAAATCATAACTCAAGGCATTTGAATTGGGGGATGGTGATATCATATAGGATTGAAAGGGATAATAGAGGACCATATTTAAATGACGAGTTTTGTTACAATGGTGTAAGGGTGTAATGAGATAAAGGGATATTCTCCTAAGGATAATGATTCCTTAGTTAGTAAGATATATTAGGGGTGCATATTTAGTTCCATAAAAAGTGTGTTTATGCATAGCTAAACAGAGATATTCCTTACAGCCAAATATAACCATTACTGATAGACAATTAAAGGTTTTAAAATACTTAAACACAAAATAAATGGAGTAGGTTTGTTAAGGTAGGGTACTCAAGAAGGGTCCAGGAAACCTAGAGGATACGACACCATGTATTTAAAATAGATTTGGGTCAAAGGGTTATGACATACAACTACTCTCAGTTCTTCCTAGATTAGTGGGTATAATTAGTATAGATTTTCTTTTTATAAGGCCATATAGGGGGCCCTATAGGCTTGGTTCCCTCTATTTTTTTTCACTCAATCTTTTTCATTGGTCATAAAATGGGTGACCTAGTAAGAGAATACTTAACCTTTTCTCAAAACATCCCTATGGGTTTTTAGCCAAACAAAATTGACATCTTTTTTCACATGTAGTTTTAAAGGTCATGCAATTTCAACTATTTGGGGGATGGAATTTAAGGCATCATAGATTTATCCAATATTTCATAGGATTTTAAGGTTATATAGAGTTGACCAAAATGTGGTACAATCTATATAACAAGGAAAAATAAAAAATTGATTTCAATGGAGGGAATGGGGTTAACATAGTCTATCTAAGAAGAGTTCACATAGTTTATGGTCATAGTTCTTGGTCAGAAGGGTGATATATTCCAACTAATGAGAGAATATTAATACCAAATTTGAATGGAATCCCATTGTTAGTATAGAATTTATCAAGTATGTAGACATAGTTTTGGATTATAGTGCTTGGACCAAAGGGTGAGATTGTCCAACTATTGATGGTATAATAAAACTTGATGTGAATGGAATTACATCTTCAGTATAGACCATATTAAGGAAGTGGAATCTGTTTAGGGTCATAGTCTTATACTAATAATGGATACCGTTTTAAGGTCACATATCCTTGACCTAAAAGGGAAATATAGTCTATATATAAAGGGTCAGGAAAAAACCAAATGTGAATTGAAAGGAAAATGTCTACTTTAAGTTGTCCCAAAATGGGATTCACATGATTTATTATTGTAGTTATAAAACCATTAATAATCAATGTTTTATGGTTATAAATCCTTAAACCAAAAAGTTGAGATAACCTATATAAAAAAGGGCGAGATAATAAAAAAAAGAATTAAGAAAACACATCACTAATGTAGACTATATCATAGATATGCACACATAGGCTAAGGATGTATTTCATAGAACATAGGAGTGAGATAACTTACACTGTTAGGGAAATGGAATAACCGATATATATTATTAGCCCAATACTTGTGTGGATCATCTCTTAGGTGAGTTCACATAGTTTACAGTCATGATTCTTAATGGGGGATGAAAATGTTGTATATCAGGATTTGAAGTGTTTGAATCTAAATTTTTTGACATGACAAGTATGCAAAAAATGAGTATTGACCATAATGAAATGATGAGTTCTATGTAAATATTGTTAGAGGTGTGCAAAGATTATAGGTATTTCTCCTTAGGAAAAATATTCCAATAGTAATATAGGCTGAATATGAAAGAAATGATGATCATTACCAAATATAGGCATCCCTTAGAATCAAGTACACTTTTTACAGATAGCCATTGAATGTTTATAGAAATTCAAACACTTAAGTTATGAAGTGTGATATATGGAAAGAAAAATACATTTGGTGGTTGGAACATCACTATCATAAACTAACCATGATTAGGATATTTGGGGATGATGAAAGGGTGGATATAGATAATGACCTATATCAGGTTCTTATCTATATGTAAGAGATGATAATCTTATACTGGAATTGGTTAGAACTAAAAGATACTCCACATTTTCATCTATGAAAATTTCCTAGTACTTTTCCAAATATGAATATAGTGAACCCAAATACTGATAATTTTAGGGGGAAGTGGAATTTTAACCTGGACTAGGGCCCCATGTGTTATTAAACCTAATGAGGATTATATTATCATGTAGGAAGGGTAGTTCAAATAGAAAATTCCACTCTAAAAAGTTTAGGATCATGTAGGATGAACCATATTTCTTTTATCATACCATTCTATGAAAATAAATAAAATGTTTTATTGATTAAACTCATAAGACATGGAATAATACAACAAAAATTAATTTCAAGCGGTAATTAAATTTATGAATTACTTATAAGTTGATAGAAATATTATTTGGGGAACCATTCCTGGTTATAGATTAGATTAACCAAGACACCTGAAGAAAAAAATGAAGCTATATCAATTATATATTAATAAGAAAATGGTTTATATGGATGAATTAATTATTATATAATATGTTAAATGATGAATAAACCTCTATTTAATTCCCCAATAAATATCCACCTCTTATACAAGAAGGGGAATTTATATTCACCGTGGACCCATGGATAGGGATTTAGGCATTGGTAAAGACCTTGTATATATCTAGATATTATGTAAGGAGATTAAGATAAATAGGGTAGGCCATTTGAAATTTTTTAAATTCATATTGGATGGACTATATGTCTTTCAGTTTAGAATTATGAAATAAGGACTGTTCTCTACACTATTTAAAGTCATGCAGTTCAGACTCAAATGTAGTTCAGTTTTGGGTTGTATGATTATAACCTAATAAATTAAAGACAAATTGACATATACATGTTTTTATAAATATATAACTATATGTTTATGGTCTTTCACTGATTGGGCCTATACAAAAAACAATATATCCCAATATCAATTCAATACCTACTAAAGGGAAATCCAATATGGATGGAAAGGATCCAAAAACCCTAAAAAATAGGGATTTGTTCCAGATCTCATAGTTGGGATCAGGGTGAGTAATCTAGAAATCATTATATATCATGAAATATTATAATTCAATCCATATATAGATCTAATGGATGTGGAAATTCATCATTTGATATATATATGAATGCCATAATAATTCTTAAATTGATCTAGATATCATGTAAGAGTAAGGGGTCTCATAAATAGATTAACCCAATTGGATTGAGAAGTCATGTATAATGTAAGTTTATGAAGTCTTGTTTAATTTCATGTGGATAGGATGAAGGTGTTTTATATTTTATATACATACATAGAGTACCATTTATATAAAATTTAACATCATGAGGAGTGGAATAAATGAACCTTAGGGGGACATTATTCTTGATGAAAGCCATCAGATGTAGATAGATCACACATAGAGAAATCCTACATGAATTTAGATATCTGGTTGGGGAATTAATAGTGATGGGGATTTATAGATGGTGTAACACCCCAAGATTCCATGGTACACTTCTCTTTCAATAATGCAATAGCTTGAATTGTACGCAAGTTCGAGATCCTAACACACCACAACCAATCAAACTAGCCATTATGAATAGTAATACTCACTTTTTAAAATTATATAAATTTTATATTTCAACATGGACTTCATTTTTGTATTCAAGATATCAAAATTACCCTAAGTTGATTTTTTTTGTAATTTTCTGAGAACTTCCAATTTTCTATGAATAGAAAAAAATACTTAAAAACAACTTTTTTAATCAAAATAATTTATAGTGATAAATTATACTATTGAGTGGTTTTAAAGTATAATTAGAATATATTGTTACTATTTTATCCAATTGTGGTCATTATAATTAATTTCACTTTGAAATTGGATATAAACAATTGTCAATCTTTTGATTGATATTGTTTCTTAAAAACACGCTATTTGTTTTGATAACGGGAATTAATTATTAAACAAATTAATGCAACTTATATGTTTTGAATTTTTTAAAATAGAAATAATTTTTGAATTCGGAATATCAAATATAGCTTAGGGTGAATTTTTGGTATTGTTCTGAAAAACTTCGATTTTTGATGAATAGTGAAACCACTAAGTGGTAGTTAAAAAACTGATTTTTCGTTTAAATGAATTTTTACCACTTCTGTGATTTGAATTTAAAAAATCTGACATACATAATTGTAATTAGGAAGTAAAATGTGGTTCAATGAGGTGAAAATAATTTTTTGTGAATAGTAACTTTTAAGTTTTATTAATCGCGATTAAAGGTAATTAGTGAAATTTAAGGTAAAAATGATATTATAAAAATATGAAAATATCTTGAAACATGTACTAACCTTATTGGACGAGTCATGTCCAACCAAGAAAATCCATGGGTCAACTTTGGGACCCCATGGAGCCACTTGGGTAAGACAATGACATTAATTACTTTTTATTTAAAGTAAAAATAAAATTGTCACAAACATGTGTTGTTTTACTAAAACAATTATTACATGAGGTTATATAAGTTAAATTTTCGACTATAAATATTCATTGGAAAGGTAAAAATATTTCATACATCATGATATATTTTTTATAATTTTTATACATTAAATAAATTAAATTTTTTATGACATCATGATGATGCAGCGATTACCTCATTAATTAATGATTTAAATAAAATAAAAAGATAATGTAAAATCTAAGAATTACACTTGTTCAAAACCTATTGGATGAGTATATTTAGAACAATTATCACCTTAACCTCTAAATATATAATTTTGGGACCTTTAAAATCCTAAAATCATTTTAAAATAAAGTGACATTTCATGACTTTCCAAGAGTACCCCTCCTCTCCTCTTATAAAAGGCCCCCACCTCTACCACATTATTCACACCATAAAAGCAATTTTCTCGACCAAACTCGGCCCAAATACACTCTAAAATTCCCTCTATTACTCCTATAAGCCTCACTTTGGGCAGAAGTCTTCCCAATGAATCCTTTGGCTCAAATCAAAAAGAGTTACCCGATTTTAAGGTAATATCTTCTCTTATGTTCTTTTGTTTTTTTCTTCTCCAACCCCTTAAACTCTTTTTATTCATTTCTTTTGTAAAAAAACCATTATCTTTAATAAACTAGGATTTTTTTATGAGAAGGATTTTATTTAAACTTACACACACCTTTGTCTAATGGTTAAAGAACATACTGTTTCTGTGGGTGGCGAATTACTGCCTCATGAAACGATGATTGTTCAATATTCTTTTAACACCTCTCATGGTGGCCATTAAGATGTAACTATATTTATATATGATATATATTATGTTTATGTTTTCTTTATGCTTTTGTATTTTTCATTTATGGAATACCTTTATGATTTCCATTATGGGTAAACATGATAATTTCATTTTAGGAAGTGCGGACTACCGCCCCCTCAAAGTGATTTGAATCGTTAATGCCATATATGGGACATATAAAGGATGGATTAAATGATATTATATATGATATTATACTGGAATTATAATATACCTTTATATCATTATTATTTCATTCCATTAAATATGAAATAGAAATGAAAGTAGCGTTCATGCGTACGTACGGCTTACCATCTCCATGAACTGTGCATTTCATTTCTTACCTCTAAATGTTACGTAATATTATGAATGAATGTATATACTGGATATATATGATATATATGATATCTACATCATGAATATAATTCTGTATATAATGGATATTTTACCACATGAACAACTTGTAATTATAAGAAGTTTATTTTTGACTCAAGTACCAAACATCGATAAAACGACCGTTATTAACTTAAATAATTACATAATGTTAATAACATGGTAATAAGTGATATAAAAGTAATAATGAACTTGAAAAATGTTCTTAAGAAATTATAAATTAACTCTAGTTTATTATTTAGGAGGTGAAAGAATGTTCGAGTCAAGTCGGACACGAGGTAAGGGACTTCCTCTCAATCTCCTTTCATTGAGGCATATTTTATTTTATACAAAACTTTCTTTTATACAGTGTATAAAACTCTTTTAATTTTATGTTTATTCAATAGTAATCTTTTTTATACGAAGTTTTTTACTAAACGACAAAAGGGAATGTTTTTTTGTCGTACGTATGTGGCGACAATGACTTCTCCGCCGCCGTGACCATTATTTGAGTTTCAGCTTCCTATACGAGCCATAACTTTTTTTAAAAAATGAAAAATAAATACCAAGTTTTACTTTTCTTTTATTTTGGTATTGAAAATGGTTTTATTATATCAATGTGTTGTATTGATTTCTTTTGATTGAAATGTGGAAATGTTATATTTCCTTTATGCATGTTTTATGTGATACGACTATGTTATGGTTTATGATATGTTTAAACCTTTTCATATGAGGAATGAATTGGACTTAATAAGTGACAGGTGGAGCCCGATATAGCTCCTCGATGCATCGGTAAGTCTCATGAGACAAACTAGTGTCTTGGCACGAGGCCTTGACAAAATCTTATTTGTAGTCTTGGCACGAGGCCTTGGCTACGTGGTTATGATAGCCTGGCATTATGCATTCCATCATTATAAAAGTGGTTATTGATATTGCATTTGATTATTTGACTAGTAGAATATCCATGTGAATAAGTAAATGACATTATTTCATTTTATCTTTCCATATTATGATGAAGTTTAAGTTTAAAAGGCTTTTGTTTCAGTTATACATTGCCTTAAATGTTTATGTTTATTTATGAAAGTCTCCGCTATATTGTTATCCTTACTGAGCATCTGAGCTCACCCCTTTCAATGTTTTAATTTTTCCAGGATGTGAAGAAGTATTTTATGAATGAACTGTAGGGATAGTCGGAAGGGGATATGAGTGTGAACTATAGAGACCATGTTATTGTAGTTTTTCACTTTATGATGTAATGTAATGTTTATGAATGTATCTAGTGTTTCCAAGGCTACTAAACTAATCGGTCTTTCAAGAATTTATATTTTGTGATCATGCCAATGTTACGTAATAACGCACCGACTCTGGGTAACTGGGGTCGGGGCATTACCGTTGGTATCAGAGGCATTGTAGTACTAACCTTGGAAGCTAGATTTAGATAAACTCTGTTTAGATCACATAGCCCTAAGATAGACTTTGAGGATTAGTATAGAAGAACTTCCTAGAATTTTGGTATTATAGAGATTTTGTGATTTTTCCGAGCAATACATCCTTGTCTAGATATGAGCAGGTAGAGATGGCTCTGGCACAGATGTACCTAGGGGTAAAAACCAAAAACACTGCTTAGAGCTAGACTCAAACGGGAACTGGTGCACGACAACGGGCCTTGCTACACTCTTGGTTACGACACTCCCAGGGGATATGCTTAGGATAATTCTCATTTTCTTTACAAACCACTATGAAGGGTTTATGAGTATATACTTCCTCAAAGAAAACATTTTTATGATTATGGATTATATCCATAAATAGTTCAATTTATGTTAAGTGTTTTTCAAGTTTGTTATTATGTATTTTGATTCATAAACTAATCTAGTTTATGCCATTGTTTAGAAATGGTGCATAGTGGAAGGAATGAAAACCGTATCAATGCACGCACTCCATGTAGGGATTTCCCTCCTACTCAAGATAATTATAATGGAGCTGGTGATACAACTGGTGCTGATCAGCTTATCACCATACTGGGACAACTAACTCAGGTTTTGAATAATAACCTTACTCTTATGGAGCACCCTGATCCACAACATGGAGGATCAATGTTAGACCGCTTCATAAGCCAGCAACCACCAACATTCCATGGGAGTACAAATCCCTTAGTAGCTGATCAATGGATAAATTCCATAGAGAAAATATTCCATGCCTTGGGGAGTAGTGAATGAGAAAAGGTTATCATGGCAGTTTACCGCCTCACTAGAGATGCTGATCAATGGTGGTCATTCATTGAAAATACAAAGGAAGATGAAGAATTATCAATTATGGAATGGAGAGAGTTCAAAGATCTTTTCTTAGAAAAATACTTTTCTCGTGACCATCAAGCAGATATGGAAATGCAATTTCTGAGTCTGAGACAAAAGTAGGATGAGAATATCTCAAAGTACGAGGATAACTTTACAAGGTTAGAAAGGTATGCTGGAGATTATATACGTAACCCAAGAAGTAAGATTGATCGTTTCTTTGATGGGTTAAAACCATTTATTCATCAAGCATTAGTGTCACAATCCTTCTCATCATATGAAGACATTGTCTCATGTACTATCAAGACAAAAAAGGAATTCTCTAAGTCTTATGAATTTAAAGTAAAGAAAGAGAAGAAGAGAATGGTGGAACAGGAGATAGATAAAGGGAAAAAGGGAAAGAAGGATTTTTCATTATGTGATAATTGTGGAAAGAATCACGCCAGTACTTGCCTAAAAGGAATGGGAGTTTGTTATAAATGTGGAGAAAAAGGTCACCATGCTCGTAATTTCAAGGGAAAGAAAGAGGTTATCAATGTTAAATGCTACAATTGTAGGGAAATGGGGCATTATGAAAATGAATGTCCTAAGAATCAGGGAAACTTACCTCAGAAAAGGCCAAGGGATCAAGGCCAATCTTATGCTGTTACTATAGTTGAAGTGTAATAATTATTGTATTTGTGTTTTTGGACTTAAGAACTATATTATGGTTATAAGAATAATGTGATATATATAAGGATTGTATTGTAGTACTTGTTTTTTTCATTAAGGTTTTAATATGATGAAGGTAATCATATTTTTAGTATATGAAAATAAGAGAAACTTTACTTTGTTTGGGGAATATGATGAATTAATTTTGGAACTTACAGACCTTTTAGAGAAAGTCTGGACAGAGGTATTTTGGATAACTATAAAGTTTGGAATGGATTAAGTTTAACTTTGGATAGTATTATTTAAGGTTAAAAAATTTCTGAAGATTATTTTTTGTAATATTATAATACTATTGTTTTAGGAAAAGGACAACTTGTAGGTCAGAGGATAACCCGTCGCATCAGAAAAAGCTGTAGGAATCGAACCCACAACCATAGTGCGACATGCCTTTATTACCTACCACTAGCCTACAGGAAGTCCCTGGTTATTAGAAAATAGTTTTCCTAATCTAAATGGTATGTATTAATATTTATAACCTTATAAGATTAGGATAAATATAATATTTTTGAGTTCTATTACCTTTTGGAGTGAAAGATGGGTTTGTGGTAAACATTTATTAAATAATGAAATTCTACATGACAAGTAAGTATATTTCCTTACATTCTTAGTAAATCTCCTAAATAAATTCCTCAACTTTATGAAAGGTAACTTAAAACAAAAACATTGTCGGTTAACTTTTCCAACTGGGGAATCAATGACCGTTTAACCAATCACAAGTTTGTGATTTTCTTGTAGTTAACTTTCTCCTAATCCTATTTTCTACAACTCTCCATCAGACCTTGATGGTTTTTTTCTCCTCCATATCCATGTTTTCATAGAATCCTAGTATGGGATATCTCGGTTGAGCTTTGTACTTCTCTTTATTTCTTTTAAAGTTATATTTTTATTAACCCTATTTTCGATATGGGTTTTCCACAAACGTATTTTCTATTTTCAACCTTTAATTTTAGAATAACAATTTAAAATTGTGAGGATGCAATTTATTAAAGGAGGGGAGAATGTAACACCCCAAGCTTCCGTGATACGCTTCTCTTTCAATAATACAATAGCTTGCATTGTACGCAAGTTCGAGATCCTAACACACCACAACCAATCAAACTAGCCGTTATGAATAGTAATAACCACTTTTTGAAATTATATAAATTTTATATTTCAAAATGGATTTTATTTTTGTATTCGGAATATCAAAATTATCCTAAGTTGAATTTTTTATAATTTTCTGAGAACTTCTAATTTTCTATGAATAGAAAAATTACTTAAAAACAAATTTTTTAATAAAAATAATTTATAGTGATAAATTATAATATTGATTGGTTTTAAAGTATAATTAGAATATATTTTTACCATTTTATCCAATGGTGGTCATTATAATTAATTTCACTTTTAAATTGGACATAAACAATTGTCAATCTTTTGATTTATATTGTTTCTTAAAAACACGATATTTGTTTTTACAAAGAGAATTAATTATTAAATTAATTAATGAAACTTATATGTTTTGAATTTTGTAAAATAGACATCATTTTTGAATTTGTAATATCAAATATATCTTAGGGTGAATTTTTGGTATTGTTCTGAAAAACTTCGATTTTTGACGAATAGTGAAACCACTAAGTGGTAGTTAAAAAAATAATTTTTTGTTTAAATGAAATTTTACCACCACTGTGATTTGAATTTCAAAAATCTGACATACATAATTATCATTAGGAAGTAAAATTTGGTTCAATTAGATGAATTTTTTTTGGTGAATAGTAACTTTTAAGTTTTATTAATCGCGATTAAAGGTAATTAGTGAAATTTAAGGTAAAAATGATATTATAAAAATATGAAAATATCTTGACACTTGTCCTACCCTTATTGGATGAGTCATGGCCAACCAAGACAATCCATGGGTCAACTTGGGGACCCCATGAATCCACTTGGGTAAGAAAATGATATTAATAACTTTTTATTTAAAGTAAAAATAAAATTGTCACAAACATGTGTTGTTTTACTAAAACAATTATTACATGGGGTTATATAAGTTAACTTTTCGACTATAAATATTCATTGGAAATCTAAAAATATTTCCTACATCATGATATATTTTTTATAATTTTTAGACATTAAATAAATTAATTTTTTATGACATCATGATGATGCAACGATTACATCATTAATTAACGATTTAAATAAAATGAAAAGATAATGTAAATTCTAAGAATTAAACTTGTAAGAAACCTATTGTATGAGTATATTTAGTACCCTTATCACCTTATCCTAGAAATATATAATTGTGGGACCTTTAAAATCCGAAAATCATTTTAAAATAAAGTGACATTTCATGACTTTCCAAGAGTGCCCCTCCTCTCCTCTTATAAAAGGCCCCCACCTCTACCACCTTATTCACACCATCAAAGCCATTTGGATCAGCCAAAATCTGCCCAAATACTCCTTAAACTTCCTTATCTTACTCCTAGAAGCCTAAATTTTGGCAGAAGTCTTCCCAAGGAAGCCTTTGGCTCAAATCAAAAAGAGTTACCTGATTTTGAGGTAATGTCTTCTCTTATGTTCTTTTGTTTTATTTTGCTTATCCAACCCCTTAAACTCATTTTATTCCTTTATTTTGTAACAACAACAGTATATTTAATATACTAGGATGTTTTTATGAGAAGTACTTTATTTACACTTATACACACCTTCTTCTAATGGTTAAAGAACATACTGTTTCTGTGGGTGGTGAATTACTACCTCACGAAATGATGATTGTTCAATCTTCTTTTAACACCTCTCATGGTGGAAATTAGGATTTCACTATATTTATATATGATATATATTATGTTTATGTTTTCCTTATGCTTCTATATTTTTCATTTATGTAATACCTTTATTATTTCCATTATGGGTAAACACGATAATTTCATTTTAGGAAGTGCGGACTACCGCCCCCTCAAAGTGATTTGAATCGTTAATGCCATATTTGGGACGTATAAAGGATAGAGTAAATGATATTATATATTTTATTATACTAGAATTATAATATACCTTTATATCATTATGATTTCATTCCATTAAATAAGAAATAGAAATGAAAGTAGCGTTCATGCGTACGTACGACTTACCGTCTCCATGAACGGTGCATTTCATTTCTTACCTCTAAATGTTACGTAATATTATGAATGAATGTATATACTAGATATATATGATATATATGATATCTACATCATTAATATAATTCTGGATATAATGTATATTTTACCCCATGAACAACTTGTATTTATAAGAAGTTTATTTTTGACTCAAGTACCAAAGATCGACAAAATGACCGTTATTAACTTAAATAATTACATAATGTTCATCCTCCAATGGCCCGAAGGCCTTCATTTTTTATTGATTTTGATAATACACCTTTCAAGGGATGAGGTGGAACCCTACAATTCCCGTAGGTGAAATATTACATGCCCGTAGGCCATAGAGGAACCATTGCCCGTAGGCACAAACATTACATGCAACCCAGACTAACAACTTGGAACTGCTCCTCCCCAGCATCTTCATCATGAAATTAGCTCTTCACCTCTGCATGGCTATTCATATAGGCATTCCCGTGCATGCACAGTCTTGTCCCGATGGTAGGTGCCATACCCTCTCATTCTTGCAATCCATTTAGCTTCTGCTGTGGTGAAAGCTCCTTTGCTCATCCTCATTGTAGATCTTGTTCCTTGTAGTTTGGTCTGGTTTGTATCTACAGGTGGCGACAACGACTTCTCTGCCGCCGTGACCATTATTTGAGTTTCGGCTTCCTCTACAAGCCATAACTTTTTTTAAAAAATGAAAAATAAATACCAAGTTTTACTTTTCTTTTATTTTGGTATTGAAAATGGTTTTATTATATCAATGTGTTGTATTGATATCTTGTGATTGAAATGTGGAAATGTTATGTTTCCTTTATTCATTTTTTATGTGATATGATTATGTTATGGTTTATGATATGTTTAAACCTGTTCATATGAGGAATGCATTGGACGTAATAAGTGACGGGTGGAGCCCGCTATAGCTCCTCGATGCATCGGTATGTCTCATGAGACAAACTAGTGTCTTGGCACGAGGCCTTGAAAAAATCTTATTTGTAGTCTAGGCATGAGGCCTTGGCTACGTGGTTATGATAGTCTGGCATTATGCATTCCGTCATTATGAAAGTGGTTATTGATATTGCATGTGATTATTCGACTAGTAGAATATCCATGTGAATAAGTAAATGGAATTATTTCATTTTATTTTTCCATATTATGCTGAAGTTCAAGTTTAAAAGGATTTTGTTTCAATTATACATTACCTTAAATTTTTAGGTTTATTTATGAAAGTTTCCGCTATATTGTTATCCTTACTGAGCATCTAAACTCACCCCTTTAAATGTTTTAATTTTTCCAGGATGTGAAGAAGTATTTTATGAATGACCACCAGGGATAGTCGTAAGGGGATATGAGTGTGGACTATAGAGACCATGTTATTGTAGTTTTTCACTTTATGATGTAATGTAACGTTTATGAATGTATCTAGTGTTTCCAAGGCTACTAAACAAATCGGTCTTTCGAGACATGATCTTTTGTGATCATGCCAATGTTACGTAACAATGCACCGACTCTAGGTAACTTGGGTCGGGGCGTTACAGATGGGATTGAGAGAAGATATCCATGCATCAGTAAATATCCTAAAATATCAGGAATCAATCAACATTTAGTTATTATAAAAGACTGATTAGATAATCAAACTCTTATCTAGGGGTGGGGGAATTGTTTTCCTCAGACATAGGCAAGTTAGGCATAAGAAATTCCTATATAGACCCTGATATTTTTTAGGGTAATTAGTCCATATAGAGTAGGAATATATAATTAGTTTATGTTCTTATAGGATAATCCATATATTGTGCAATATAATGTCATGTGACAAGGACGGTGGTGTTGTTCATTTTATAGTCATCCTATTAGGAATTATATATTAATCCATCCAAATATAGGGATACTAAATAATTTGATGAACATATTAACACCCAAACACCATGGATGGAATGAGTTACATTTTACCATATCATGGTTCCATAAATGGAGGACCTTATACAAAATAGGGAGTCTTTATCATATCTCAATTGCATGTGGGAGAGAGAGATTTCAAAAAATGGGATACTCATAAAATTTTAATTTCTTATATATTGGTATATGATATTGGAATTTTTATTATTCTTCATCATTTAAATAAATGGTACAAATTCACCTCAATGATGTGTCCCTAGTGGAAAACTAGACGTGAATAAATATATCCACTCATTGAGATGAAGTGGGTGAAATTTGGTTGCAATATGTGGTTGGGTATGGGATATGAGTTCTATGTCTCATTATTTATCTGATATTAACAAGAATAAAGTCACAAAAAGTTATTATAATGTGAAATACCTATGTACAACTATGTCTCATGTATAATATTAGAGGATTTAAAAGGGATCCCTTTTGATGGAAGGGAGGAGATAACCCAAGTCGAATTAACAAAGATCTTATCACCATGCCACAATAACTGTGAGTATAATATATGATTCGGCCTAGGACAAGAGATCTTGGAATTAATATATATCCCATGGTAATAGGAATCAATACACATGGAATTCTAACATATAGGGAAATTAGGGTCACATTTTCTTAGTATTGATCTAGGAGAGGGAACCCAACATGAGTAAAGGGTTCTGAAACCCAAAAAAATGTTATGGGAACAATTCCAATTGAGGTAATGGTATGGCCCAGTTGATGTCACTATTTATCCCATTGTATAAAAATCAAGATACGTGTTATTCTTCTAAAAAGAGTTGTCATCCCAAAACATAGTATAATATAAGAGAACCCAATGTGAATTAACAGTCTATATGTTAAGTGATGTTTGAATATTAGTAAATCCTACATTTGAGCCCTGGATATAAGATCATGGTATCATTATGTATATTGTGGTTGTAGGAATAAATACACATGTAGTTATTTTTAAAATAGATATCACCACATTGTATTGTATAACATAGTGAGAGCAAACATGAATGATGAGACCATATATTAGGAGGGGTAAAATTTTTTCTATAATTTTCCATTTTTCCTAATATAAGAGTTCTAGGAATTTCTATGTATCCCAATGAATGTGAATCAAGTCACATGTAGTTTTTATAATAAGGGAATTATATCTCACTATTGGCTTATATATGGGGAAATGTGATATATATAGATAACTTGTTTATATATTTTTATCTCATGTATAGAGAAAAAATCCCACAAACCCTTTAAAATAGTCTAACATGTCATGTATTATGAATCCCTTATAGTTAAGTTTTACATCATGAAACTAGGACTGGGATACCTACCATTAAACATGATTCATCTCTATTTTACTAATTGAGACAATTTACCTGAACCTCTTAGATCTTGTAAGTTATTAACTATGTGAGAAGAAAGAGGAAACTGGGGGACTACTCATGTTTCACAAGAGCACATGGAAGGGGTGGATTCCCTACCAATGTATTTTAGTTTTATGTCATTATATAAGGAAACTATCATAAATTTTTTATGTTAGGAAATATTGATACTTTTATGAAATTTTTAATAATGATAGAAATACTAGATTAAATATAGTTTAACATCACTTGATTAGGATGTATGTTCCATAAAATTAAATGTGATGTAACAATGATGTGAACAATATTAATTTTATCATCATGTATCTTAGATTATTTTCCAAACATGATGTTATGTGAATTATTTCTTGAGAAATCATGTATTGGTTGTTGCTATGATACACCCTCCATCCAATACAATTAGGTAATATGCTTTATATGAGTAAACCTTATATACAGTTCAAGGTCCTTCCCAGTTGGGTTTGAGCTTTAGAGGCTTGTTCCCCAATGTAATTTGATTTATGGGAGAAAAAACAAGAACTCCATGGATGAATTAATGGAGAAAAAAACTTCTTTTTAATGATCTTGAAACTCAGTTTTGATGGAAAACATGGTTGCATATTAGATGCGAACTTTTTTCATCAAGTAATTTCATTTCATATAGACATTTCATCCTTAGATGATTTTTTATAGTGATACAGAGTGAGGGAAGATAAAACTTGATGGGTATGACTTCCTCTATCATGTATATAAGAAATTATGAGGTTTCTTTCATATCAGTATGGGTAGTGCTATGATAAGCCCATAAAGTATGGGAAAGTTTTTTAGGTAATGACTTATTGTCCCTATATACCATTTTTTTCATGGTATAAGACATTGAATTATTATATTCCTTTATTTTACCTTTATTTTCTACATCATATTTGTAGGAGAGGCCAAAATGAATATTGTAAGGTTTATATAACATTTTCAAATCATAAAAGTCAAAATTGTTTTTTTCCATCAATATTATCCAAGGGGTACCAAATATAGTAATTATGTTTAAATTTATGAAGTTTATGGTGGAATTTGTGATGAATTACTTGATAGATATATCCTTGACCCACTTAGAGAATAATCCAGTGGTAGTAAAAATGTATTTGAATAGTCTGGTTATAGCTGGAGGGTATGAACCAATGACATTTATCCCACACATATAAAATGTCCAGGAGTAACTAATGATATATAATAGATTCACGAGTTGATAAATGAAATTAAAATTTTTATGAAAGGAAGGTAATCTCCTTGTAAATACCATGTAGAGTTATGTAATTAATAGAAAGAAGTATCCCAGACTCCTTACTAGAGGGAGAGTTTGACTGCTGATAGATGCACAGTTTCTGCATGAACTTCCTATATAAAAGTAGATCTTTCTCCTCCTTAAATTCATATGAGGAGGACTCCATACAATCCTATATTGTATAATAAATTCTACAAATTAAGGCCATCATAATGGGAAAAATTTATTTCCTATAGCCATATTGAAATTTTCCTCCCAATCCAATGAGAGGACCCTGCTCTAGAGGTAGTCCATTATTAGAGACATCCATCCAATTGAGGTATCTATTGAAGAGGAAATGAGAACACATTGATCAAGAGAAATGATGATTTAATTGATTTCATAAATTTCATTTCCATTGAATAGTGAAATCACCCTAAATTTTATAATGATGATGTCTATCTCATCATGGTCTCGATCTTCCAATGTTGTGGGTAGATTGGCCAGCACACCAGCTCAGGTGTTCTCTAAACATGATTTGTGCCATAGTGTAATATTACAGGGGAATTATTCCATTAAACTTGATTTATAATCTTGTATAGGAATAATTTATTTATTTTTTATGGTATATTATGTAGCTACCCAATACCTTATATATATATATTATTACATTATTTTTAACATAAATATCTATTAAATACAAAATAAGTATCAAAAGGCCTAGTGTCTTTGGAAGATTAGGTACATAAAAAATCAACATAAAGATAAAGTGAATGTATTTTAATCTCATTAATGATATCCTGAATCTTTTAAGCTCCAAATTATATATGAAATAACCTGGGAAATACATAGAAAAAAGGGATCAAAAAAATTCCTAGTAAATGAATAAACATGATAAAGAAGCATAAAGTGTGAGTAAAAGTTAAAATATGAAATTATAAAAGATGAGTCCCATGTGTAATCACATAGGATAATAAAATATAGAAAATGGAATCATAAGATAATACAAACATAGTAAATGTGGAAGAAACACAAAACATGACATAAACATAAGTCAAGTTAACTTCTAAGATAACATCATATGGTGGATAGAGTCCCATCATGGATTATGTTTACTCCCTGATCTCATATATAATGTCTCATGAGATAAAAACCTTAACCAATTTATTAGAGATCTATCTATTCAAACACATCATAACTTATTCATTATTATGTGTGCTATAAAAGGAAATCAACCATAAGGTATAATCATAATAATTACTCATGGAATGAAATGGGTTATATAATCTTGCCTCATATCATAATAAAAGGAAATTTCATAAAAAATACTAAGAGAATAAGAAATTAAATATTATGGATTTTAATATCTGATTAAATAATCGTAATTATTAAAATAAGGTGTTTATTTGTAAAAAAACATTAAATGAGCATTACATAAAAGGATTAATGAATAGAAAACTTCCCCTTAATCATGTTTGATTTTAAAGAAGGAATTCAAGAAATGAATTTATAGAATATATTACCCTATAAAATAAAGTAAGAGTTATATAGGTATATATTTAAGATAAAAATAAAAATAATTTATAATTAATCCATAACATTAAATGGATAGAGAAAGCGAGTTTGAGAAAGAATGGTCATGGCCTAAGAAAGGGTGGTTCAAAGAGATCCCTTACCTTAAGTATCAAATTTCTTCAAACATGTTAGAAAATAATAATATATATATATATTATAAATTTGTTAAATAACCATAAATATATATATATATATATCACATCATATAAGATTTTATTATAACATATTTCCACCTATCTATTAACAATTCTTTGTTAAAATCATTATTCTAGGTGATAACTGTTTATTTTTTATGCATGTTTTGATTAGGTTATCTTAGAATTTACAAATTGATCATGGTTAAATAATATAAATAATTATAAACATGTCATTAGTATCATATATATTCATTATATATACATTTAGAGTCATCCTTAAAAGTTATACATAAAAAATTGAATTACATCCTTCATAGAGATGGTAGGGAATACTTATGCATGAACATTGTCTGCATTTTTGATGGATTGGATTGAAGGAAATTTAAATAATAATTTACCTTTATAAAATAAAAATAATGTATTAAATAAAATATATATTTATTAAATCTATCATTATAACTAGCTATGAGAGGTGGTGATAGAAAAATAATTACATTTGTTCTTGAGGCGGTAGTTCTCCGTACAAACGAATGACACTTTTGTTTCCCATTTGATAGAAGAGGAGATAGATATAGGTGATGAAATTAACATAATAAAATCTTAAGATATGGAAAATATTGGTTTTATTATTTTAGTATTTTATAAGAATATTTTTAGTATATGAATAAATAAAACTAAATCACTTGGTTAAAGACTATACTGCTTATTCGGAAAACTTCAATTTTATACCCCAAAAAAGTCCTATAAAAAATAATATTGGATTTTATTAAGGGATTTGTTAAAGAAATTTCCAAAATAAAAGGCTGTTTAAGTGAGAACTATTATCTATTTTTTAACAAGAACTGGACCTTTGTTGATAATTACAGTGATAATTTTTTTTACTTTTTATGGGTTAATATAGTTAATATAAAAGGAAAATTTTCCCATAAATGGACCATATTTAAAAAATGAAAACATATTAAATTCTCTTGGCCTAATTTATGACTTTAATCATTTTATAAAATATTATTTATTATAAAATAACATTATTTTCATTTTTGGAACTATTCATTTAATTTGATTCTAAAAACAACAAGAAAAAAAATGCAATTTAAAAATAATTCATTCACACATATATAATATATTATTTCTGTCTAAAAAATTAATTGAAAATAATAATTTATTCCAATTATATTAATTTTATATTTTTTAAAATAATTTATTTTAATTTTATGTTAATTTAATAAATAATATTTCAGTGTTGCATAATCGTTTAAAGTAATTATTTTATCCCTAAAAATTAAAAATAAATTTCAATGATAAAAAATAATTATAACTCAAATAATTATTTATAATTTGACATAATTTATCTTTTTTCCTATCACAAAATATTAAATAAGTTAAAAGTAATAAAGTGACATTTTTAACTTTATATTTTAATTAATTATTATAAATGTCAAAATCAATGAAATATTCCAACATGTTGACAATATTTATAAACTTTTATTGAAATGGTAAAACTACAATTATAAAATAGAATAAATTAATGTTTTATGGTCATTTTTTAGTCCTTATCATATTAGTTTTAACCACAATTACTTGATTTTCCCTTACCGTGGTTATAATTATTTACTATGGTTACTATTCATAATATCCAAATATAAAAGGGACCTATTTAAAAATCTTGGACATACTAATTTTAAAAATATAATCCCTTATTTAAGATTTAATTTCTTTAAGTGATATAAATTAATTTAAGATAAAAACACAAAACATAATAAAAAATATTTTTTTTAGAAAAATGAAATTTAAGTATAAGAAAATGTTTTATAAAAAATTAAAGAATAAAATTCATTAAAAATATCATAATTTGATTATATTTAATAAAAATAATATAATTAAATTTTAAAACTTACCCAAAATAAAATTTGACTATGTAAATACTTGAAAATAAAATACAGTTTCCAATAAAAATCATTATTATTTACTATTCATTAAAAAAGAAATATTTTAAGAAAAATTAAAAAAATTAAAACAATGATAATTTTAATATTATGATTTAAAAAATGAAGTTAATTTTATAAAATATATTTTCTAAATGTTCCATATATTAATTTTAATATTCCTCACACAACTCAATAAAAAATATTTTTGAAGAAAATGTATTTTTTGAAGAATAAAATGACTTTACTAAAAATTGAGTGATTATTTACTAAACATTAATAGGGTTATTCTTAATTATTAAGGACTTTATATATATATATATATATCATAATGTGATTAATCCTATTCATACCCTCTAATTAAACAATTAGATTATAACTTTAATAATATTTCATGGTTTATTTGAGATTGATGTTACTTGTTGTACATCCTATCATATATGATGATCTTTTAAAATATTTTAGTATTACATTTCACCACTTAATAAATTTTACCTTCTAAATTTCATATTATATAATTAGGTGAAAATAGTTTCGGGTTCTTCTACTTCATGGATTCCTCTGATTCCTATGTTCCCCCTTGTATTTATGGTTTTTACATAATACATTGACTGGGTGAGTTTTCTTGTCATGTATAAATTTATCTTTATAGTCCATGATCATCACCGAATACTCCTCATAAGAGATATCATTTTAAAACTATAACACCTATTAATTCAATATATGTGAGGGATCTGATATGAAATTCCTCAAGAGGGATATGTGGAATACATCTTGAACATGAGATATGGTTCGTGGGAGTGATAGTCAATAGGTTATAGGTCAAATTTTATTGAGAATATCAAATGGACCAATGTAACTAGGACTTATCTTATCTTTCTTCCCAAATTTCGTGACCCTTTTCCATGGATATATTTGAAGAACCACTTTATCTTAATCCTCAAAATCCAATTCTCATCGATGATTGTCAACATATATCCTATGTTGAATATAAGTATCCCTGATGTGTTGAAGAATGGTCTTGAAATTTTCTACCATTATTTTAATTATTTTTAGTCCCAATAACTTTTTTTCACCAACTTCATCCTAACACACTTGTGTTCTACATCTCTTCCCATAAAGGTCTTCATAAAGAGATATTTGGATGCTTGATTGAAATCTATTATTGTAAGATAACTAAAAAAAGTAAGGTGTTGATCATATCCTCTTTTGAATTGCATTGATAATTATCTCATTCTTACACTATTTAGATAGTTTTCTCAAATTGACCATTATTTTGGGGGTGATAATCTATACCAAAGTGCAACTCAGTATTAAGAGAATGTTTGAGACTCTTCCAAAACATGGAGGTAAATATTAGATATTTGTTAGATATAATCAATAGTTTCACTTCATACATCTTTACCACCACTCTAAGTATATCATTTCAATTTTATCAAGTGATAAGTCTTCTGAAATTGTAATTAAGTAAGTAGTCTTTGTAAGACAATCCACCACAAAAATGACATTATTTCCTCTTTATGCCTTTGTAAGACCAGTGAAAAGTCTATAGTGATGTTTTACCATTACCATATAGGTATAGGTAATGGTTTCATCATCCTATTAGACCTTTTCCTTTCATCCTTTAATTACTTACAAACCATAAACTTTGATGTATATTCTGTAATTTCCTCCTTAATATTATCCTAGAAATAGTTCTATTAGAGTTCTCGATACATTTTCAAACTCCTTGGGTGGATGAAGAAGGTCGATATATATGTATCATTAAAAAAATAATTTTTTATCTCATGATTTAATGGTACAAAAATTCATGAACCAAATATTACAACTCCTTATTCATCAATTTTGAACTCTAAGGGTTTCTATTTTCTTATAGAATCCACATTATTTTGAATTTTCACATAATATCTTTGAGAATCCTTTATCTTCTATAGAAGGGATGGTTGATAAATCCATTGAGAAAAAATTATGATGTTTCTTCCATTATTATTTTTGTGTCCATACTCTTCAAATCTTGGAATATTGGATCATTATCAATTATAATCATTGATAAATTTTTTAGGTCCTTTATACATAGTTCATCTTATACTTTGTTTTACTTCCTAGGATGGTGATGGATTGAGAATTCATAGTCCCTAATCACCTATAATGATCTTCACTGGTATAAATTATGTTCCTTCTATGTGAATATATATTTAAGGCTCTTATGATCCATATATATTTCACACTTTCCCTATAGATATAATTCCACCATATTTTCAATGCAATGATCACTATATCTAACTCCATACAATGTTTTAGATATTTTTACTCATGAAAATTTTAATTACCATGAGTAATAGTCTTCCACATTGTCATTTTTATTAGTACACCACCCAAACCCTTCTTTAAATCATCTCTATATACCATAAAATGTTCCATACTTGAGGGAAGTTTGAGGAATAATGCAATGATAATACTTTTTTCAATTCCAAAATCTCTCTTCACATTCAAAAGGATGTAATAACTTTAATACCTTATGATCAATACTGGTTAGCGGGAATGAAAATCATGAGATGTTTCTCAAAAATCATTGGTAATACCCATCATGTCCATGTAATTTATATATTTCTATTACATATGATTGTTTAGGACATTCCTAAATTACCATTGTCCTAGAAGGGTCCATATATATCCATTTTATAGTGATAAAATTACCCAATAATAATACATGAATTATCTAGAACTCACATTTACTTTAATTTTCATATAGCTTATCTTTTCACAATTTCTTTAGAACATTAATCAAATTCTTCTCATGACCCCTATGATTTTGGAGTATATCAAAATATCATCTATATAGAATATAATTTTTTTGAGGTAATCTATAAATAATCTATTCATTATGTCCATAAATATTTCTATAGAATTAGTCAGCATGAAGGGTATTACTATGAACTAATAGTGTCCATGCATTGTTCAAAATGTAGTTTTGGGAATATCTTCTTTATTTATGTTTAATTGGTGATATCATGATAGAATATCGTCCTTAGGAAAATACTAGGCCTTATATAGTTGATTTAATAAGTCATATATCCTCAGAAGGGGATATTTTTTTTATTGTGATATTATTTATTTCATGATAATCAATACTGAGGGACATTAACCTATCATTATTTTTGAATAAGAGAACTGATGTACCCCATAGTGAAGCACTCGAGTGTATAAAACCCTTTTCTAGATTCTCTTGTAACTTATTTTTATTTCTTACAACTCAGTAGTGGCCATTATGTAAGGATTATTTGACATGGCTATAGAACCATGTATAAGTTTAATTGAGAACTCAACCTCTCAGTTAGGAGGAAAACTAAGAAACTCTTTAGGGATTACATCAGTATAATCTATCATAATGAGAATGTATTCAAGAATGATTATATCCATTGTCTCAATAATTTGTGGCATATATTCTTTCTCATGAGGAAATAATATCCATTCTTGTGTAGAATATTTCAAGGTGGGATTAATCCACA
Source organism: Viscum album (assembly GCA_963277665.1). Taxonomy (NCBI): domain Eukaryota; kingdom Viridiplantae; phylum Streptophyta; class Magnoliopsida; order Santalales; family Viscaceae; genus Viscum; species Viscum album. The sequence goes on from OY728137.1 coordinate 1,476,016,502, forward strand.
TCCCTACACTTGTAAGGATTCATTGGATGACTTGATATGTGAAGAGGGAACTCCCTCTCCTAACAGTTGATGTTGTCTTTATGAAAGGGTAACCAATATATGTCCAATACAGAATCAAATTCCACTAAAGTAAGTAAAATGAGATTTAATGGAATATTAATTCTTCAATAATTGTCTATGTAGAAGTTATATACTTGGGATTGAAAATTTTCCCCATTTAATATTCTCATAGATAGCTCAAGATGAAAGTTTTGAGGTGGTTTTTGAATAGTTATACTAAACATGAAAGATATGAAAGAATGTGTATAATCAAAATCAGAAAGTATGTTCTCTATTTTTAAATGTATAACTACCATACCTATCACCACATCAATGTTAGGATCCACCTTATTAGTAGTGATATCATATTCCATTCTGTTCTCTCGAAGAATTGGAGGTTATTGTTATTGATCGACTCTAATAACCATTGGCTTAGGGTATTATCTTGCATAATGACCATGTTCCTTGTAGTTAAAACACTATACCATATGATGAGTTTTGATCTGAAACTAATTTTTCTCCATCGTATTAGTGGGTTTATTCATATCTCTTTGGAATTGATTAACATGATACCCTTCTTTTCTACACTTGAATAATCTCATGTTTCCCTTCAAACAGTTTCCCAGATACTTGTTCTGACAATATTGACATATGATATTTGGGGTTTCTTTCCCCCATGATATTTATCTATTTATCCTCTTAAAATACTCCATTTTAATCTTTTTATGTCTTATACCATGAGACCAATGAGAGTCTCTAATCTCACTCTCGACCTTGAGGTAACAATGAAAAATCTCTTCATAACATTCAAAGTCTTAAATCTCAAAATAATTTTTTAGATTTGGATTTAATCCACTAAATAATTGGCTCACCATACTTTTAGAATTGATGATAAAGACATAGGTGTACCATGAAATCCTTGTAAAGTGTTCTTTATATGAACCAATAGAATCATCTTTATTTTATTTCAGTACAAGGAACTCCAACTCCATTTTAAGATGGAGGGTTTAGAAAAAATATTTATTGAAAAATATTTTATTAAAATTTTCACATTCCATGGAATCAATATCCTCTTTGAACTTTGTGTTCTTAATCAACGTCCACCATTGATTGACTTTTTTATCCATGTGATAAATAGTGGTCACAAATTTCTATTATTCTAATAATTGAAGGATAAAGAATATATTTTCAACGGAGTTAATCAATTGTTCCATGATGAGGGCATCAAAATATCCACTAAATGTAGGAGGCCTTTATTTCATAAAATACTTGAACAAAACATTCACATTTTTAGGAAAAGTAGGGTATTCTACATGATTCAAGTTATTATTCATAACATGAGTCATCTAATTCAGTACTTCCTTGAATTTCCTAGATCCCACTCTCATAAGGATAATCATATCATCAGGGGAATCACTATATTTATTATCATATTGGTTGTTTGCATGATTCCTCTTATTTCCCACCATTAAATAAGAAAAATACAAGATGAGAATACATTTACTAATAAACATAAACAAGACAAACTTATAAACTTAGAAGGAATAACTTATAAATGATACGTATATCCTACATTTTGAGTCTACAGGTTTCAATCTAGGATATACCAGGTAATTTTCCAATTAAGTTTCATAACCTAACAATTTATTAAAGTCCTTAATAATGGTTCATAAATATCATATGATTTTTTTCATAGAGTATCCCCTAGGTGTGTCAAACCAGGTGTCCAGTAAGGAATATTTTTCATTAACCAAGTGATGATAGGTTTATTACACAATGATCCATTTTTTGATGTATTACCTCGAGATACAACTGTGCTAAATCCATATCCACTTATAATGTCTAGAAAGGGACTCAATTGCTTAGAAACCACTCACTCTATACTTCACCAAAATCCTAGGATATTTTTATATACTTATACTTATCCATAGGATTATCACTAATATATTCTATTACTAATCCACAAAAATAACTATATATTCCTATAATACCAACTATAGTGACCCAAGTATTTTTACACATATTATTATACGTTTTTAACATAAATATCCCTTAAATTCAAAATAAGGATTAAAATGCCTAGTTACTTTGGAACTCTAGGTATATAAAACATCAACACGAAGATAAAAAATCTTTATTTTAATGTCCAAAATAAGCACATAAATCCATTTTATCTTATAAAACTATATGGGATAACCTAGAAAATATATAGAAAAAAGTAATGATCTAAAATCCCAAAATGAGAATAAACACGATAGGGAAGCATAATGTGTGAGTTAGATGTATAACATGACATAATAAAGGAGGTGGATAATGAGAAATAAAATGGGATAATACTGTAAATAAAATGGTAATATAATATCATGAAAACATATGAAATTTGGAAGGAACATAAAACATGATATAAGTATAATCAAGGATAACTGTCATAACAACATCACATGGTGGATAGAGTCTCATCATGGATTAGGTTTACTCCCTAATTCCATACATAACATCCCATGAGATAAAAAAATTACCCAATGAGTTTAAGTGATATTTGGGTGCACCCATCATAACATGTTCCTGATTATGTGTTCCTTAAAAGGAAATCAATCATAAGGAATGATCATTAGAATTATCCATTAAAAGAAATGGGTCTCATAATCTTTCCTCATATCATAATCAATTGAAATTTCATAAATATTATAAAGAGAAGAAGAAATTAAATATTATGGATATTCATATTTGATTAAATAATCATAGTTCTCAAAATAAGGTGTTTATTTTGGAATAAAATTATTAAATGAGTGTTACATAAAAGGATTAAGGAATAGAAAATTTCCCCTTAATTAGTTTTGATTTTAAAGAAGGAATTTGAGAAATGAATTTATGACATGTATTGAACCATAAAAGGAAGGTAGAATGATCTAGTTATATATGTAATATAGATATATATAGAATTTAGAAGCAAACCATAACCCCAAATTTAGAGAGAATGTGAGTTGCACATAAGACTCATACTAGTTGGTGATGACTCCTTAAGTGCATCCATGAGACCCAGGTTCAAAACCAGGTAGAGGAATATTTTTTGGGGTACTCTAGCAGGTACTGTTTGGTACTATAGCAGATTGAACTATTCACCTTGGGCCACCAGTTTGGGCTTGGAGTCCTTAAGGCCTTCGGGCCACCCATGCCTTTGGGTCAGTAAGGATTTCAATCCACCTTTAAGGTCTTCGTTCCACCTCAAGGCCTTCGGGCCACATGATCAGTGCAGTTACCCCAGACATACTCTACAAAAAAGGAGAATCCCTAGAGGAGGATTCAGAGCAAGTGCACTCAACAAAGCAGAACCAAATGGATTTGGAAGAATGAGAGGGTATGACTACACCATCAGGACTAGCTTGTGATTGCACGGGAAGGCTAGAAAAATGGCCATGAGAAGGTAGAGAGCTACCATCATGATGCAGATTTTAGGGAGGGGCAGTTCTTTGTAGTTATAGTCTAGTTTAATTCCCTAAGACCTTTGGGTCATGTAATCTCTTAAGCCTATGGTCTAAGTAATATCTTAGCCTACAGGCCTTGTAAGGGTTCCCCCTCATCCCTTGAAAGTGGGGTTATCAAAAATCAATAAAAATGAAGGATTTTAGGCCATTAGGATTGATATAGAGAATACGAGTTAGATAGAGAATGGACATGACTTGAAAAAGGGTGGTTCAGAGAGATCCCATATCTTAGGTCTCATATTTCTTCATTTGCTTTAAAAAGTTATATAAAATAAATATAGATTTTTATATATTTATTAAATATACATAATTGAATATATAATACCATATATTATTTTCTTAGAACATATTACGATAGTTTGTTAATAATTGTTTATTAAAATCAGTTTTATGGGTGATAACTGCTTCGTTTTTCATGCATGTATTGATTTTTCAGTCCTAGTCTTTCTGAATTGATCATGGATACATCATATATAGATTTTTAAAAATTATATAAATATCATATATATTAATTATATATATTTTTATAGTCATCTATAAAATATGTAGATGAAAAAATGAATTACATCGTTCATGGAGATGGTAGTTTGTACATACGCATGAATGGCGATTCCATTTTCATTGGATTGGAATGAAAGAAAGGTAAATAGTAATTCAACTTACCAGAATAATAATAATTTCATAAATAAAATATATAATTATTAAATCCATCAATATAACCATACATGAGAGGCATTCAATGAAAAAGAATTACAATGGTTCTCAAGGAGGTAGTCCACCATACACACAATCGACGATTTCATTTCCAATTTGATAGAATAGAAGATGGATGTAGGGGATATCATTAACATAATAACATATAATTATATATAATATAATGGTATTATTTTTTCATCACTTTTAATAATATTTTAAGGAGGTATAAGAATAAGTAAAACTAAAACATTTAGTTCAATATTATGACTCTTCTGTAGATAACTACTTTTTATTTAGACCTTAAACCATCTATGGTTTGTATTATGGACAAAATAAGACCTATAGAATGTGATAAGAAATTTTAGTATGTGATTTTTTCATGTATTTGTTAAACTAAAATAATCATTAAGTGTGAATTAAATAGGTGGGAGATGACCTTTTGTAAGAGAGGGGGTGGGCACTCTTGGAATTAATTTAAATATTTAATTAATTTAAATTAATTTAAATTGAAAAAAGGATATAAATTGATATAATTTTAATTTAGAATGAATATAGGTATAAATACTATCATCCAATAAATTTTTTAAAAGATTATATTAGGTTTCTACCCTTGTATCATTGTTTTAACTTGCATTAATGTTTTTTGACAATTGCCGTGTTAATGAAGTTTATACTCTTTAGGGGACAATATAGTTACTATAAAAGGACAATTGGAACATAAATGTACAATATCTTTTTTCTTAAAATATAAAACAATCACTTGTATTAAGATATTGTTTTTATAATTTTAAATCATTAAATTAAATATCCTTTATTATATAATAAAATTAATGTCATTTTTGGAACTATTCATTTAATATGACTTTGAAAACAACATGAAAGGAATTTAATTGGATTATAACACATTAAAACCTCTATAATATGTTATTTTTATCTAAAAAATTAATTTAAAACAATAATTCATTAAAATTATATTAATTTTAATTTTTTTAGAATTATTTATTTTATATATCTATTAATTGAATAAATACCATGTCGTCATTGCTCAAGATTTTAATGTAATTATTTCATCACTAAAAATAAAAAAATTACCATGATAAAAATTCATTTATTTTTATAAAATTATTTATAATAAAAAATAATTTTTATTTATCCTTGACATAAAATATTATTGAAATTAAAAGCATGCAAGTTATATTTTTGACTTTATATTTACTTAATTTTTATAAAATTCTAAATCAAAGACATATGGCACAAATTTTCCATATTTGATAAAATTTTATGAAAATATCTAAACTAATCTCATACAATAGAATAATGGAATGTGGTATGGTCATTTCTTACTCCTTATAATTATTTTTAACCTTAATTATCTGATTTAACTTTATTATGGTGACAATTATTTACTATGGTTGATATTCATAATAAAAAAACAAAAGGGTCAAAATGAATAAATTTGGACCTCATGATTCAAAATATGGAATTAAATTTTCAATATTTGATCTATATAATTGGTAAAAATTAATATTAAAAAACAAAAAACATAATAAATAATTATTTTTACTAAAAAATACCTTTTAAGTAAAAATTTATTTTATAAAAAATTATTGTATAAAAGAAATTAGAATGTCCATAATTGGATTATTTTTAATAAAAAAATAACAAATTATATTTTAAAACTAATCCAAAATTGAATTTGAATTTGTAAATACTTGAAATGAAAATATAGTTTCTAATAAAAATCGGTACTTTCACTCTTAATTTAAAAAATAATATTTCTAGAAAAATCCCCAAAACTCATATTAAGTTAATTTTAATATGAGGGATTCTGAAATGAAGTTAATTTTATCAATTATATTTTTTTAAAATTTATAGAAATTAATTATATTATTTTCTCACATAAAAATATATTTTTGAAGAAAACACATTTTTTGAAGAGAAAATTGACTTTACTAATAATTGAGTACTTATTCCCTAAGAAATAATCAATAAATTTTCATTGAGTGGGACCTTTATATGTATATATATATATATGTATATATTTCATTATGTGATTAATATTATTTACACATTCCAATTTATTGGCTAGGATATAACAATAATAATATTTCATGGTTTTTTAAGCTCAGTGTTTCATATTATATACACTATCAAACATAGTATTATTTTAAAATATTAGGGTGTTACATATTCATTATTAATTTTCTTTACCATTAGCTATAAATTCCCCTTTATTATAATGTGGTCCACTGGTATTTTCAGGTCCATCTCCAAGCCTATAATGGGGGCTTGATTTTAGCTTAATTGTTTGTGTAGTCTTCTGATAACATAAAGGAGTTAGGTAGAAATACCTTTGTAGGAGAGATTAGAATAATTATTAAGGAAACCTTGTTTATCTTTGGGTTCTAAATTAATCTTACTATTAGAATTATAATGGTTACATAAAGATACACATACCATATATGTAGAGAATCTTGGATGGAGAAAACCACATATTTGGGAAGTTCTATATTCATCCATGACTTATCTGAGATAGGGTGTACAGTAAGAAATTAGAAAAATTCCTTCCCTTTAGACAAATTTTGAGATTTGACTTGGAAATAAAATTTCTAAATAATGATCATACACCATATTAAACTTCCCATTATCCTTGATCCATCAAAAATATATTTTAGTGGGTCCATATACAAGATGATGTGGACATCATGGTGCTGCAAGTAATTCCTCAACATCATCCCTAATAAAATCAACACTAGATAGTTATTCTCATTGTCAAAATATCTAATTTATGTATAAAATAAGTTTATTCTAATATAATTAAGTTTTTTCCCTTTTCCTCATCATTACTATAAGCTATAAGAGCATCGAGTGATCATTCTAGGGTTTCTACATAATGGATGAGGTTCTTCCTATCCACTTGTGAAATTAACATTATAGGGTGTAGAAGGTACTACTTGTTCTCATTAAAAGCTTCTTGAAAACTCTAATCTTGCTAGTAGGTAACCCCATTCTTTTTCAACCTTATAAAGGGTAAACATATATAGATAATTTTAGAAACATTTTATTAGATATAATAAATTCAACCCTAAATCCCCATTAGATCTTTGTGACTTCAAGGAGGGGGAATTTCAAGGATTGATCAAGTTTTCATGGGATAAGCATTGATATCATTATAACATACCACAAATCCCAGAAATTTTCTTAGTGTCACCCCAATATATCATTTCAATAGGTCCATTTTTAGACTATGTTTCCGTAGCTTTCTGAACATAGTCTCATGATCAGAAATGTGATCATAGTGTTGTTGAGACTTGAAAAACATATTGTCAACATAACATTCTACTATTTTCTCTATAAGAGGATTGATTATATGGTTCAAGAATCATTGGTAGGTCAAGCTTGTGTTATTCAAGATAAATGGAATTACATGATAGAAATATAACCCTTGGGTTTTCCTAATAGTGGTGGAATCTCTTTCATTGTGGGGAATTAGAATTTTATTATAATCTAAATAACTATCCATAAAGGAGAGAACTTAGAAGACAATTATTTCATCAAAAAATATTTTTGTAGTGTGAACCAAGAAATCATCCTTCGAGCAATGTTGGTTGATATCCTTGATGTCAATGAAAACTCTGATATTTCTATTCTCTTACATTAAAGGGAAAATAATAACTATCAATTTTGGGTATTTAAAATCCAAAATGGAGCTTTATTTGATAACATTGTCAACTTTGGAATATAACTTGGAATCATGGTTATTATTCATCCCATTAGCTTCCTATTTAAATCCACTATGATATTCTAGGATACTAAAATAATGAGTTGTTATGCTGGGATCATATCTTGGAATCTCTGTGTAGTTTAAGGAAAATATATCATGAGGATATTTCAAGAAGTATGTTTACATCTCTTTCTCCTTATGATTCATGGAAGAACTGATCAATATTGATCCTAAAACTTTATATGTTCCCAAATTAATTTTTTTGAGTTTATAAATAGTTGTCAGGAAACCTTCCTCAAATGATGGAAGGTAATAATTAATATTTTCTTCCATTTTTCCTCTAATTTAATGTTTTTACAAGTGGTGGATTAGGGGGAATACAGGTATCTAGAAGAAAATATTGGGTATTTTTATACCATAAAGGATAGGGAGGTGTCTTGAGTTCCTGATGGTGCTGCTATAGAGGAATAATTATGGGGGGAATCATTGATATCCTCCCATTCCTCCTCAATATCATTGATAATAGAATATGTTTCTCTATCCTGAGATTTAGGGGATAAATAAATGTTATTACTGGATTATAAAAATGGTGGAGAACAATTTTTAGTGGGAAATTATTTTATTTTTCAGGTTTGTATCCCTCTTAAACATAGTTATATTAATTGAATGCTACCGTTATGAGGATGTGAGAGATCATGTATATGTGTTATGAATTTATCCTTCTCTAATGGTTGAATATAATTTTATTGGATAGCCTTGGATTTATAGTTGGAAAGTTTTTCAGGCCAAACCTCATGTTGAGTCATTCATGAGAAATATTGATTCAAAAAGATATCATGGTTATCTATTAATCTATAGGTATAGGCTACTATATAAGGGAATTTTCCTGACTATCATATAATAGTAAGGTAGTGTATTGTTCTTACCTTTAAAACATGACCCATATGACTCAATAAAATCCTAAATCTATAATTATTTCATTGATCTAGTTGATCCATATCATATGGTCTTCTGCGATTTCATGGAACGAGATAACAAGATATATTTACCAACCATTGGGAGTTACAAAATGAATGGAAATATATATCATCAAATATTTTCCATCCCTCTTAAATAAACATCTATCTAAATATTGGGACTCACATGATTCATATAGGGAACTATAATCATGTAACATTATGAATTTTCCATAAATAAGGTATTCGAGGAATTGGTGGTATGATGATGGAACCATGCCATATTTATGGATCCATGAGATTCCCAATAAGACATTTAAGGTTATTTCATAGAACACTACCTTGAATTTGGAGTTAAATACCAATTCACTGAGATGTGATCCAATATTAAGCATCCCAAGTATAATTTTTAATCATTTTTCATATCCTTGTATTTCTAGGCTCAAGGGGGTAGAACATCCTTGTTATAGACCAAGTAGTGGAGGGTTTATACATGGATGAAATTAAGTCTAGATCTTTTATCAATGAGGGCCCAATTGATGTCAATATTAACTAACATGATAGATATAAAAAGGCCTTAAATTTCATTTTATGGTGGATTCTTGATCTTGTTCTTTGAATGAGATATTTTCAAGAAACTTGATAGAACTAATATCTAAAAAATATACTTCGACCTTGGTGACTTCATCCTTGAAATCTTGAGGTCTTAAGAGTGCATCGATAAGTGTTTCCCATGGTTTTTTAAGAGATTAAGAACCTAAAAAATGGATAGAATACCTAGAATAATTGATGATACTTCAAAATTTCATAGAGTTGGACCAGAGAAAAACATTTCCCTCTATAAGGATATTCTATAGCTTGAGGCTTAGATAAAGAGGCTATCTGGGTTGATTATTCCTTACAATGAATTTTTTTTGGGATGTTTTTATAAAATATGGGTTCTTATTGTATTAATTACCTACATTTATATTAAATCTAGAAAATTTCATGTTTTCTAGATGATAGACCGATATGATTGTATCTAGACAAGCTCAAAATGATTCAGGAGTATCAAAATGCTCATATTGAGCTTGTAGAAGAAACTATAAATGGGTATTCAAAATATATATGGATTCAATGGTAACATTTCCAAAAATTTTGGGTCCCTTTTAACTATATATTCATTATACTCCCTAGTATCACTGAACTTTTACTTAATTTTGGGTAGGGAACTCAGGTTCATACATATCCACTTTTCTAGTGAAGTTATTTTTTAGGTGGATAATATTAAAAAAATCATATTTTTATAATTTATCCAATTATTGATCTATTTTGTGAGTTGGTTCCCATTGATTAATTTTATGGGATGTATCCTACCCTTCAAGTGATAGTAGAAAGAAATATTATAGATTTTGGGCCATCTTTGTTACAGGTAATGACTCCTCTCATGACTTGTTTTACCAGTTTTGATTACAGTGGCTCTTGGAGGATTAAGAATCTGAAAATATCACCTAAGTTATTGTAATAAAAATTGGGGTCTTAAATGGAATATTTATTTGAGAAATTAATATGGTGTTTACCCAACTGACTGATTTCATATAAATCCAATCATTGATCTTCTGTGCACCTTTGTCTATGAATTTTTTCCATTCTCCTTCTCTTTCCAATGGAACTAAAAAAATGTAAGTCACCTGTGATTAGGGTTATCCAAATATGACATTATTATGATCAATATTTTTTTTATTATATCCTTTACAATGAAAGACTATTGTATATTATTCCCCAACATACATTATAAGAGTCATTAATTAGATCAATCACTAAGACAAACTTCTTTGGGTTTTCTAGGATCTAAAAACATTGGAATATTATTTTCTAACATCATGATGATGTATTATGATTTTTTTATATAATGAATATAAATTATTCTTTTAATCCTTATTTGGTTAGTTCCTAGCCTATTTCCTCCCTTTCTGATGAGGATAGAACTACTGATATCATTAGGGAGAGGCACTATGTGATGTTATACAATTTTGGGTACTAGAGACAGTGTCAAAACTAGATTAATAATATTATTTTCCACTTATACCTTCCCATAAATATTTAATTAAGCTAATTGAGTTGGTTAAGACATAGATTTTTTATAATTAAATAAAATACTTCATATGTTGTTCCATAGATAAAAATTCTTAAAATCCTATAGGGTGTATTAGAGGAATCAATAATGTATTTATCTCATCACAAATTTTTTATATGCATATCCTCAATAGACAATACTGATTGAGTTTCTTGATCAGGGAATTGGTTAACTATTTCCACATGGTGATGATGTCTATGACCCCTTAATTTTCCCTCTACTTGAAATTTGTGATGTTAAATCATGTATTACTTCTTCAGTTTCGAGCTGAACTGGTTAATGAACTATCAATGTAGATCCTCAAAACTAGCAACAAACCCAACTAGAAAATTTTTACACCAAATATTTTTTTACTTCTACGGTCTAAATGAACCACCTTAATTTTTATTCCTCTTTCTACTCTAATATTACCATCATAGTACCACACTACCTGAATGGACTGAAGGCCTTATTTTTTTATTGTTTTTGATTACCCCCTTTCAAGGGATGAGGGGGAACCCTTAAAAGTCCCTAGGCTAAAATATTACATTACCCATAGGATTGGAGACATTATAGGACCCGTAAGTCTTAAGTAAATCATAAAGTCTATGAATACTTGAAACTGCACCTCCCCAATAACTACATCATGACCAGCTCTCCACCTTTACATGGCTATTTGGCTAGCTGTCTTGTGCAGAGATTCACATGCCCAGTACTGATGGAAATTCCATACCCTCCCATTCTTCCAAATATTTTCTCCCTACTCTAGTGAATTCACCTGGCTCTTGAATCCTCATATGGAGCTGGTTACTTATAGAATTTGTCTGGGCATCTACATATCAGGTGGCCCTAATGACCTTAAGGTGGCTTGAAGTCCTTGAGGTTCCCTAAAGACCTTAAAGGTGGCCCGAAATCCTTACTAACCCAAAGGCATAGGTGGCCCGAAGGCCTTAAGGACTCCAAGCCCAAACCGGTGGCCCAAGGTGAATAGTTATTTCTACTGCAGTAGTGAACAATACCTTCTACAGTACTTGCTATAGTGCCAAACAATATTACCATAGTGCCTACTACAGTACCTGCTATAGTACTGCTACAACACTAGAATTATGACTCTACCTGGTTTCGAATCTGAGTATCGTGGATGCACTTAGAGAGACCTCACCAACCAGGATGAGGCTCATGTGCACCATAGTACCACACTAGGATACAAAATGTGTTAATTGGTGTTCTGGATAACCCATACCCTCGAAGATTGAGAATAAGTGGTTTACAAAATTAGGTGGAGGATGGATACAGTCTACCCAATTACAATATTAATTTCTCTATAGTAATACTGGTAGACATCCTACCTTAATAAACCCAATTAACATAGAAAGGTACTCAATGGATTCAAATAGCTCTGAAGAAAACATTTCCTAGGCTAATACTTTGGTAGAATAAATGGGAAAAACCTACTTTGGTTTGTTATCCCATGTTTTTTGTTGATTTCCAGCCAGGGATAGCCTCTAATATCCTTCTTGAAATGGTGGTGTTGGCTATCCCACTAGATGAAAATTATGTTATTCAATAGAAACTAGGTTTAGGTAGACTATTAGTCCAAAGTTAAACATGTTTCTGTAGTTATATTTTCTTCATAATAGTTGATTAGTTCCCCTTAATTGGATATGTACTAGAGGGGAGACATTATATCCTACCTAGGAATTATACTCTATATGAATATTATCTATGAGTAGTTTTTCATTGATCTATGTCAATTCTTAAAGATCAACCTCATATCATACACGCCTTTACTCGATAAAAATATTTTCAACTTTAGAAAGTTGTGAGTGGAAGATAGATGTATCCACACCCTTCCCTTTCTATTTAGATAAAGAAAACTAAATGGGTAGAATCTGGGTATTTATTAGAGCTTCCATATTTTGAGATTCTCTCTGATTCTAGGTGTGAAAAACTTCTTCTTTGGTGTGAACCATGTCTTGGGGGGACATCGCTTCGTCACACCCTTATATTCAATTTTTTTTTATAGAATTATTCACTATATTGATTTCATCGATATTAATTAACACATATTACATAAAATGAATAATTTTATCATACTTCTTAGAATAGTAAAGTGATTTACCACCATCAAAACATTTGTCATTAGGTGAGTTATAATCTTCTATAACATTTTCATTTTTAGTGGGTAATTTGGACTTACTTCCCCTGTGATGTTTTGAATATCCTCCTTAGTGGATGATAAATTTAATAGAGTATCCAATAACTTTCATTGAGAATTATATTAATAAAGGATATCAGTTGCATAGGGGAATGAACTGTGAGGCTATTTCTTTCTCTGATAGTTCCCCTATCCTAGAGAAGAAATATTTTTGTGGAAGGGGAGGAGGTAGTTTTAAAAATAGCCCTAGTACTATGAGATATGATTTTTATATAAATGTTTTAGAATTAGTGGATACTATGACCTTATTTTTTTTCCTTAACCTAATAATGGGTTTGGAGAAATGCCTTTTCAAATATGAGCCACTCACTATTGGGGGATACTTTGTGGTCATGGTATTTTCCTAAATCAATCAATATTTCTACTTAACTTTCTTGGACACTTGATGTATGATCCTATAAATAGATTTATCCTTTAGTATATATCACTTTTGGGCCACGGGATAAGTATTTTTCCATTTGATCAACCAACTGGAAAACATAGATCCCAATTCAAGACCTAGCCAGAGGTGATAACTTTTCATGTTGTGATCCCCTCTGAACTTGGTTTACCAATAATAAGAGTGAAATATAGGGATATATATTACCACCACCCTTATATATAGATTTTATGTGAATAATATATTATTATCTAGTGAATTACCGTTATAAAATTTAGAAATGCATGTTTTATGTATTTGTGTCTCCATAGTGACCTTGGGTGTTGTGAAATTTGGAGAAAATATGGGTAAATTTGAAAATATATCCCTTATATCACCTCAATGTTGTTAATATACTCACTACAATAAAATTATTTGTTATTGAGATAGCATAGAATTTCCAATAAATTTTAGTGAAGATGACGTGTCCACTCCTCTCTCAAGTCCATTAGAACATTGAATTGAAAAGTTTCTGTGGGACAAAATATAACCAGTATAATACCTTTATCCATATCTTTATGCATAACCATTATATAATCCTTATGTCTGGAGTTAAATTTCATGATATGGTTTGACTATATAGTTCATTTACCTACATCCTTACCAAAGTAAATGATTTCATTTGAATATTTATCGATTTCATCAATGGAGAAATGGTCTAAAGGTTCCTCAGACAATGAATTATAACTCAGAATATCTCTCAAATAAGATGAAATCTAACTCATAATTGATGAGGAACTTTTCGTATTTGGTCTATGAATTTTTAGTTCCCCATGGTATTGGGGAATTCAAATTGTTTCTTTGACAATGGGATAATTTTTTTTCAAAGTGGGACATTGGTTCATAGTGAACCTTTATAGTGAATTCTATGGGTAGGATTTATATAGAGATCCTTATATTCACCATTATGGGGAGGACCACAATTATTGCTTGATTTCAAGATATTGGGAAGATATTCCCTAGGGAGTACGTCTAGGGAGAATTATTTTCTTCTTGCAAGGGGGGACCTTTATAGTTAGTAATCTAGGAATGATCTCCAATTTTGTGTATATTTATGTAGTGAAGAGAACATACATAGCCATGTATTCATTATTCTACAGATGAAAATTTGAAAGACTCATGGGTTTAAAGTGGGAGGTGTTGCAAATACCCATTGATACTAGAGTTGACCGGGGCAGGGGTATAAGACTTCATCTAACATCTGTGTTTACATTAATGAGACCTTATAGATTTCAATGGTCAGATTAATAGGGTTTGAATTTCAATTAAGGGAGTCAAATGATTCAAGTTATATTCTTCTTGTATAAGTTTACCCATAAGTGACCACTCGACCTCCATCAAAATATTTTAGTGTCCTTCTTGGGTGGCTACCAGAATATATTGGAGCTCTTTTCTAGTTTGAGATAACATTGGAATATAAGAAAGATATTGATATACATATACCATAGAAATATGTTTATGGAAATTATGGGTGAATATATTAATATAATCCCACTCATTGAAAGGTACCACTATAATATACTTTTGAGATTCACACTCAGAGGTAGAGATATGATCCTAACCCAAAATTATCACTAGAACTTTTTGTTTAGTTTCTCTATAGGGGAAAGAGTATAATTTTACTATTGAGTTACTAATGGAATATATATATGAGATCTTTTAATATTGATATGAATATGGGACTACCGTAAATTTATTGTCAGAGTAAGTCATCAAACTATAGTGGAATTAAGGATATGAACCAAATCATGTTCTTGGTTCCTTGCCTAGATATTACAAAGATCCTCCAGAACTATAAAATGAATATGATATATCTATTAAGTATTATATAGAGAATATTGGTGAAGTTATTTGATGGTGGGATTATGAATATAGGACTACCCTAGGCCATCCATTTGAATATGCAAACGATGGTCCTCCACTTCTGATTCCTAGATATACTGACAGATCTTGAAGACATGAGCAGGGATATAATATTTTTCTTTAATCTCTAATAGAATATGTTGGATAACTTATTTCATCAAAATATGGAGATAATAAAATTCCTTAATGGGAGTAGAGATATAATCCCACTATAATCATCCATTTTCCCTTAGAATATTTTGATGAGAATTTCTAGTGTGGGTAAAGATAAGAGATTGCTTCATAGATGATATCTGGATATGTCATCATGGTTTCTATAATGCTAATAGTGTATTATTTCAAGATTGTATTATATTATATGGTATAAGAGCCTACTCTTTATTCTCTTTCATGAAGTTTTAATGGACTAAGTAATGAGAATAAAAAATATGGGCATGTTCCTAATGATAGTGAATTTATTTCCCCAAGAAGGATTTTCTCTTAGGCATCCTATCATGAGTGGTTGAGACTAGAGTCTACATCACAAAATCCTTATTGTAATCCTAATGAAATAGTTATGTGTTACATTGATGGCGTCTATGACTGGTGATAGTATTCCTCCTAGGTTGCTCATAATCATCAGTGAGTATGTGATCAACCTATTAATCTTCCAACCTATGATAAGGGCGGTGCACGTTGTTATTCTATAGGGAGAGTCTCCCATAGTGTTTGGAGGTGGTGAAAGGTTACACCTTATAATTCACATACCTTCATTATGTGGACTTCCTATACGGGTTTATTTCTTTGAGGCTCTCACACAAATCCCCTAAATTTGGGATGAAACCATTCAAAAGATACACCTATAGTAACATATTTTCACCTATAACTAATATTATAGAGTGGGTGACATTATAATTCTAGGTAATTATGTCATGACTTTCATTATATCCATAAAATGTGGCGAGCACCTTGACCATTGAGGAGAATCTTGAGATGTACTATGATTTTTTCCAACTTGGTCTCACAACTTATCATGTAATGATGATGAGCTAGTGAATTCCATTAATTTGGGTCAAAGATAATTCAATAAAAGTTTTGGAAGTTCTGAATGAGTTCAAAAAATATAAACAAAGAACACATCAGTGTTGTATGAAAAATACGAACATGTAAGATCGATCACTTTCACAATTAAAGGACTAATGTTGGGTTTATTATTTTGTTTCTGATGAAAACACCAATGTGTTACCGACCTGAAATGTTTTGAGTAATTGTATACATACTTTATAAAGGAATATAGTCATTTTAACTTTAATAGTAATAATATACGATGCAGGATGGTCAATAAGATGAGATTTTGGGCTCATACACACCATTTGAGGGGTAATTATTTTTTACTCTGTGAATATCTTATAGATTTAAATATGTTTTTGAAACCTTCACAAATACCAATGAGATATTGATTACCCATTTCCTAGTTACTTTATTGAAAAAATGTGTTGATGTGAAAATTTATGGGTGTATCATGTTCTCTTCATCTTCCCCCTTTCTAACTAGTGATATTATCTTGATAAGAATATTATTTAAATCCACAAAGTTTTGTTCTATAGAGTTTAATTCCATCTAGGGATGGGGTATGTGCTTATTATTTTGGGATTATTCCCATGATAGGGGATTCATATATACCTCTGTTAATGAAATAAAAACCTATGTAATTCATTTTAATTTAATGGGACACCTTATACCTTTTAAGAACATGTGACAAGGACTACCATGGTTCCTTTTAAGGTCTTGAAACCATGATCACTTTCATTTAATTTAAGGAAATGTGAAGTATTTTTTTTGTGGAATGAGCGTAGTGATGTATTTTTTAAGCTTACACACAAGAAACCAATTTTGGTTTTCATTAAATGGAATATGGCTCGATAAGGTTGTCCTAGTTTCACAGATATTATAGACCTGTGAGATATGTACTTGGTTTGGTTTGTGGGAATATGGCCCACTAAGCAGGTTGTGCTCCATCAGGAATATTTCCTAATAAGGGGATGATTTATAGGGAGTATGGTCCTTGTAGTGGTATATGGGGTTAATAGAGGGAATATGACTGGATGAGCATGGTTGTTTAGGCTCACATGGTATATTGCCTAATGAGGAAGGAAATATGTGAATTTATGAGGAATATGTCCCCATGAATAGAGATTCATAGGGATATGGCCCTCATGATATTATATTCCAACCATATAGATGCTTCTTATATATCATAATTAATAGGAATCAAATCCCACATATCTTATATTGCATAGTTTAAGGTCTTGTGATAGAACCATGTCATGAAATTTAATGTAATGTGGGAGGTACATTATTATGAAGTTTCATATCATGTGACTAGGATGTTTGTGTCATGAAAGGGCTTAAAATATATGATGAATGGGGATAATTATTTGGAAGAACTTGTATATTACCATTTTACATTTTCCAGTGGATGGTGAATGATGACTGAATTCATGGGGAATATGGAAATGAATGAAAAATATAAGGTTTTACACATATACCCTATTCTATACATCCTTTTCCATCCACTGTTGGATAGATAAGGATTACATGATGCATGGGGGATATGTCCCCATAAGAAAGAGGGTAGGTGTTATACCTCACTACTCAACCTTTCCATGGGAACAATAGTCATGAAGTCTATACCATAATCCTTTACCCCTACCCCCTTCTCATTTTATAACCCATATTGATGTAATAATCAATAAAAATATGGTTGTGGATTACACCTAAGGTGGAGGGATATTTCCACATGGTTCATTGGGTGGACCAGGGTGGTTGGGATCAACACTTTGGAAGCCAAAACAGTCATATTGATCTAATATAAATCTCTCTAGTGTCCTCATGATGGAGACCCTTATTATCAAGTGGGTACAATATAATTATCACACCTAGGGTTCTATCTATCTAGGATGACAATCCTAGATCATCCTTTTATAAAGGAAATTAATGGTCCAAAGGGTGTATACTAATGGGTGTATGTAACCATGTATTTTTTATGGATTTGGATGGGTCTTTGATAGTTGGGTTCTTAGGTAGGATGCATTATTGAAGAGATTCTCCATAATTGAAATTAGGGTGCATATGGTGTCCTACTATGGGAGTAGAAGAAAAAAATACCCAAATGGAGGGATAAGATAATAATATAATTTTATCTATAGGAGGGACACGATAAGGGTATGTTATTCCCTAGTGGTGGGATAAGTGAAGGTTCTAATTCACACTAGTAAAGGGATAAGGAAAGATTCTATATTACACTAGTTTGGGATTATGGATAACTAGTTTTTCTTCTCCCTTATATGATTTGGTGAAATGGTTTTTCTTCTCCATAGTTAAGGGTTGAGTAAGGTATATACCTTGGTGGGGGATGAGCGAAGTGGTATCCTTGGTGATGGAACTTGGGTTAGGCCTCACCCTAGTTGTTAGGTATATATACCCCCACTTTTAATAAATTTACATTACATAAAATTTTCATAATACTTAAAACATTATACAAATGGACTCCCCAAGACCGTACTAGTCTCGTGCCTTTGGAAACATGGAAACATAAGCACTCGTACATAAGAGAGATACATTATCTACCAATAGGTTCTTCATTACTATAACCATTCTTAGACATATAAAACATAATACCTATCTTCATAACATGGTGGAAATGAAACATAAAA
Source organism: Viscum album (assembly GCA_963277665.1). Lineage (NCBI taxonomy): Eukaryota > Viridiplantae > Streptophyta > Magnoliopsida > Santalales > Viscaceae > Viscum > Viscum album. The sequence continues at coordinate 1,476,035,691 of OY728137.1, forward strand.
ATGGGTGAGCTCAGATGCTCAGTAAGGGTAAATAAAGAGACATGTTAGTATAGACATGAGCGTAGGGGTATGATAATGTGATCAAAACATTTTAATATCATACCCTACATATAAAAGATAATAAATATGTATCATGGAATAAAAATTTACATTTCATAAGACATGAATCATAAAGAAATAAATTACATAATCCATGAAAGCCTAACATAGGAATAAAACATGGATTTTTGGAAAATACATAAGTATATAATATGATTTTTATAGTATCCAAGGCATCACTGCAAAGACCATATTAGTAGTATGTATTCACTATCCATACCATCTTGGTAGTCATGGTTCATGTAGAGACCCGAAGCCTGACTTACATGGACTTTACATTACTTTTGCGAAATACTTAGTACATAACAAAAAACACACACGCAAGGATCGTAATAGTTTAGTGTCTTTGGAAACTCGGAATATAATCTTCTAATCGTGGTAAAAGATCTTCAAAATCTCCCATAAAGATCTTCCTTTTTTTTTACCTAAAACCTTTCTTTATATCCCGGGGAAAAGAAAACATAAAAGGGTGAGCTCAAATGCTCAGTAAGGGTAAACAAAAGAAATATCAATCACATCATATACATAAGCACATAACTTTTGGAAATCTTAACCTTCAAAAGAGATCATAATTTCATAACATGGGGTAAATCATGGCAGTGAAGTGTAATCACAATAATCATAACTTAAAACATGAAACATTGTGGAATTCACACGTAATCATTGAGAATCATTTCTTGTTAGTCAAGACTCATTGCCAAGGCTATCTTAGTGGACAAAGTCCCTTTCTGAATCGAGTAACCCTCGTTTCAGTCCTATTTCACTAAACCGGTATAACCTACCATTCCAGCCATGTCTATCTAATGAGATATAAAATCTTTACCCAATGAATTGGAGGGAGATATAGGTCCTACCCATCTCATAATGAATCCTTTCTTATGTGTTCCACATAATCATAAAACATACATCATCGCATAACACATGTAACAAAAATGGGATTCTTGAAACATCATGATATCATAAAACAAACCATATAAGGTAAATGACTTCATAAAATAATTCCCTCACAACATAATCAAATCAATGTAATAATAGGGATAAAAACAGAACCCTTTATTATCTTAGATGGAAAATAATTTTGATAAAACACTTGAACTCCATTCTTGAGGAAAATATCCTTTCTTCTTCAAAAACATTTTTCCTTTCATAACATGTCATATGACTTTAAAATAAAAGAAGTTGATTAAAAATAAACTTGAAAAATTGTAAAGGAAGCTTATTGGAAATAATGTTTTAAAAATCCATTCATGTCGTATAAGTTAAAAAAAACATTTTTCTCGTACTTTTGTCGGAAAAGTCAAAAAGTACCTCGTACGAAAAAAACGACAAAAGATTCCTTTCATATTCTTTACTAAAAACTCACCGAAGGGTAAAATTGGATTTAAACTATTGTAAGTTGATGGAAACAATATTACATATTTAGGGAACATGTATGTGGATGATAAAATACACCCCAGTAAATACTTACGAATAAACAATCTCGGATAAAAATGAGATTGTGATATTTCCCTTACCTTAGGTCCGATTTGCTTCGTATGTGTCCGAAACTCATGTATAATGATTTAAATAATGTCATTGACTTATTACAGAATCATATTCATTGTTATGATATCATATATGGTTCACTTATGACATTATATTACCCGTTCTTTTGTAAATTCCATGTTAAAGAAGCGTTTTGGGTAAAATCGTTTCATTTATCGTAGGTGTTTTGACTTGTTGTTCTTGACATTATTATTACTTATATCATGATTTACTTACTTCCAGAATATAAAATATGATTTATATATCATATATATTCAGTATATATATATATATAATAGATAGATAAATGAAATGAAAAACACCGTTCATGGAGACGGTAGTCCGTACGTACGCATGAACGCTGTTTTCCTGTCCTTATTGTCTTGAATGGAAGTAAGTAGATGACATATATATATATATATATATATATATATACATAAATACAGTAGCTTTATAATGTCATATATTTCATTATTATTTCTTATATATACTTTATAATCATTCTTAAATGGTTAACATGGAGAATGAATCTCATCGCGTCGTGGAGACGGTAGTCCGTACGTACGCACGAGCGATGATATAATTTCCATAAATATTGAATTGAATTGGAGTGGATTATACAATGTGTCAGAATCAATATGATGTTGTAATAACTATGTATAGTTATTCTTTACACCATTATACCCATCCATGTAAGGTGGTTGTGGAAAATAGATTACACCACGGCGTGGAGACGGTATTCCGTACGCACGCACGCACGGTGATTTCTTTTTCCGTAGGATGGATAGATGGTGAAATAGGGTTGTTTCATACTTATAATAACATATCAGTATATGAGTGATACTGATGTTATTACTTCATAATGAAACAACCTAAGAAGAAGAAGAAGTGGAAGAAGAAATAAAGATGAAAGAATTGGTAACGGTAATTACCTCTTCTTTGAAGCGCCTCTTTGAGACCTCCTCTTAGGGCACTAAAATTGGTCTTTGAGGAAGACCAGAACCTCTAGGATGTTGCTAGGGAAGTGGAGAAGAGGTTTTGGAAGGGGTTGGCCGAGCTTGAGTGCTCAAATTGGTGTGAGGAGGAGGGGGAGGAGGTGTCCTTTTATAAGGGAGGAGAGGGGCACCTTAGGAATACCTCAAAATATTATTTTATATTAATGTCAAAATCGGTTTATAATGGTTCCAAAGGGTCTTATTTCGAAGATAAAGTAGGGATGGGTCTAACTACTAACAACCAATAGAATTTATACAAGTTTAGGGTATTATTTTACCCTTATCAATTAGATTTAACTCTAAGTTAAATAATTTAACTTTTACCGTGTCTTTTTGTTTTCTTTCACTATATGGTTAATACACTTACTATAACATGCCAATAGAACCCCAAATTGTTTATTATTAATATATATATCCTTATCTAAGTAATTTGGCCGAACCTTAGATTTTTAGGAATAAAGTAACAATTAATAATATAATATTTGATTTAAAAACTATTTTGTGTCAATTTTGACACTATTTGATATATGATTTTTGTGAAAGTCATAAAAGAATTATATGTTCGAACCAAGTTGATTAAATCAACACTAATATAACATAGTAACCTAGAAAATTAGTTTAATTCATAAAAAGTCTCAAATTACATTCATTTGAGCATTTATAACATCAATTATGTTAATATTTCCTTAAAAAGGGTAATTACTGCATCATCGTTGTGTCATAAATAAATTAATTTATTTAAAGTCTAAAAATTATAAATAAAATATCATTATGTAGGAAATCTTTTTAGATTTCTAATGAATATTTACAATCGAATTTATCTTATGTATAACCCTATATTAAAAATGTTTTAGTAAATAAACTTTGATTTTAACTCTTTTAACTCTTCTTTGAATTAAATAATAATAAATGTCCTAATCTAATCCAAGTGGGCCTAAATGATAATATTTTACACTTAAGGTTGTTTTTGGTCGAGATACACTTGTCCAATTGAATTAGGACATGTGTTAGTGTAATATTAATATCATTCTTACCCTTAATTACCCTATTTACTTTTAACCATGGTAAATAAAAGTAAAAAGTTACTATTCACCAAAAATTGTTTTCATCTCATTGAACCACATTTTACTTACTGACATCAACCGTGTCTCTCGGATTTTTGAAATTCCATTCACAGAAGCGGTAAAATTAAGTTTTATGAAAAATTCAGTTTTTTAACTACCACTTAGTAGTTTCACTATTCATCAAAAATTGATGTTTTTCAGAACAATGCCAAAATTTCATCCTAAGCTATATTTCATATTCCGAATTCAAAAATGAAGTCTATTTTACCAAATTCATAACATAGAAGTTGCATTAATTAATTTTATAATTAAATCCCGCTGTTAAAACAAATAGCGTGTTTTTAAGAAACAATATCTATCAAAAGATTGACACTTGATTATGTCTGGTTTAAATGTGAAATTACATCTAATGACCAACATTGTATTAAATTGTAAAAATATATTCTAAATATACTTTAAAACCACTCAAATTAATAATTTATCACTATTAATTATTTCGGTTAAAAAAGTTGTTTTTAATTAAAATTTAGTAATTTTCACTATTCATCAGAATATGAAAGTTATCCGAAAAGTACCAAAATTTCACCCTAAGGTAATTTCGATATTACGAATCCAAAAATGAATTCCATTTTGAAAAATAAAATTTACAAAATTTCAAAAAGTGGTTATTACTATTCATAACGGCTAGTTTTAATAATATCTTAATAGCATATCGTTGTTTCGTGAAACTCAGTATTGCGTACTACACACGCTATCGAGGAAGGTTGCGATTGCGTGTAATGCAAGGAAAGTCAAGGATGCGTGTTGTGCAAGATCCTTTTGGTGTAGCGTACAACACAAGACATCAGTGAAATAAAAAATAATATTTTTCATAAAATCTCAGGCTGTTACATTCTACCCCCCTTAAAATGAATTTCGCCCTCGAAATTCGTCGGGGTTATAAATGGTTTACTATTAGAAAGTTACTTTAATAGAAACCCACATCGTAAAAAGGAATACCAAAACTTGGCTTTTAAAAACTAAAGTATGAAATGTAACGATTACCCAAATAAACTAATCACTGGGTTTCCACATAGGTGAAAATATGGATATGGAAGAGAAATCTAACCATCATTTTCTGATGGAGAGTGGTAGAGAACATGGCTATGGAAAATCCAGTAATCACAAATCCATAAATTTGTGACGATCTAAGGTACCATCTGATTCATCAGGTATAAGATCACTAGGGCAACATTTTTGGTTTTCAAGATCATTTCCCTAAAGTTGAAAATTTGAATTAGAATAAATACTTTCTTTATTTTGGTACAATCTCACTGTTGTTCATGCCTTGAACAATTTCCACTTCATCTCTTAAATAAATGAAGTTGAATTTGTTAGTCGTGAAGTGTTAGCAGATCATGTGATAGAATGACGGGTCATTCCATCTGTCTCAAACAAAAGGTTAGCAAAAATTATATACATAAGTCGATCTATAGTGAGATTAATCACATATGGTTCCTAAAATGAACTTATACTTCACATATCATACTGCTTAATATAATAAAACTAGTTTTCTACTAAACAGGGACTTCCTGTAGGCCAGTGGTAGGCGATAAAGGCCATTCGCACTTCGGTTGTGGATTCGATTCCTACAGCCTTGTCCGACGTGATGGGCTGTCGCCCGTCCTGTAGGTTGTCCTTTTTCTAAAACTACATTACTATAACATTCCATCAATAATATCGAATAAAAAAAATTATATCCTTAAACAATACTCACTTATGTCCAACATAATCCATTTCAATATTTAGGCTTATCCATAATACTGCAGTCCACTCTCATAATATATTGAAAACGATTACCAGAGATTTAATACTATCGTTGATCCCCATATATCATAAGATATGTCTTGTTTGTCACATTCCAAACATTCAAAGGCCTTAATCATGTATTCTATTGAAGAATGAATACCCATTGAACCTTAGTGAAATCATGAATACTGTTAAAAGTTAACACTTTCCACATACCAAAATACAAAAACTCTATATACTCAAACCATAATATAACCTTCTCCTTATATCAGTCATGAGCTCATGAATACTATCAAACATTTAATTTTCTCCTTATCCCTACATTATGCGCATATCATCTACATTCCAAAAATATCTGAATAACCTTCCATGGATACTGGTAACATTAATCATACACTTTCAAAACTCATGGAAAGACAATAGTGTAACAATCCTTAGATGTCTCGTTATTCCAACATTACACATGTAATCATTTCACTACATTATTAAACCATTGTCCAAGATTCAACAATTCTTTCATCTCACATATCATTTGTAGTCTCTTCATCATCATCAACATAAATACTTCCCATACGACCATACTGATTCTCTTCATGAGACTTTCCCTTAGGGCATTGGTTTGCATAATGCCCGTACATTCCACATTTAAAACATTTAACCATTGTTGATGTCGTAGCAATACCATTATCCTCATCCATGGTGTTAACTGAACCTTTTCCTTTGCACTTACTTGCTTTGTGTCCTTCTTTTCCACACCCAAAGCATCTTCCAGTTCCTTTGAAACATTCTCCTTGATGCCTCTTCCCACATGATTTACATAGGGGAAATTTAACTTTCTTTCCTCTATGATCATCGTGAAACTCCATCTTTCTCTTATTAGCCGAGTCAGGAAACTTACCAAATTTTACTTTATTGATCATATTATGAGATTGCTGATTCGGCATAATAATGATGTTTGGACTTCCAAATCCCATTTCATTATGAAGAATATCATTCCATTGTCCATCATATCCTCCATTATCGTGAATCATCTTGTTTCCAGCCATTTTCTAAAACCCAAAAAAAGAATAGTGTGAGAGGCAAAAATCATGCTAGGGAAAACAACATAATAAAGGTGGAGTATCCTCAATATCTAACATCTTAGGTTAAATTCTTTGATCGTTACCGTAGTTCTAGGACTGTATCCTATACGTATACTTATCCTTAGGGACATCCCTAGACATACCTTATAAATATCTCTAGGGATCTCACTAAAGTTCTCGCATCCTAGTTTCCAAAGTTTGACTAAACCTTTCCTCTGATACCAAATGTAGAGACCCGAAGCCTGAATTACATGGACTTTACATTACTTTTGCGGAATACTTAGTACGTAACAAAAAACACACACACAAGGATCGTAATAGTTTAGTGTCTTTGGAAACTCGGAATATAATATTCTAATCGTGGTGAAAGATCTTCAAAATCTCTCATAAAGATCTTCCTTTTTTTTTACCTAAAAGCTTTCTTTATATCCTGGGGAAAAGAAAACATAAAAGGGTGAGCTCAAATGCTCAGTAAGGGTAAACAAAAGAAATATCAATCACATCATATACATAAGCACATAACTTTTGGAAATCTTAACCTGCAAAAGAGATCATAATTTCATAACATGGGGTAAATCATGGCAGTGAAGTGTAATCACAATAATCATAACTTAAAACATGAAACTTTGTGGCATTCACACATAATCATTGAGAATCATTTCTTGTTAGTCAAGACTCATTTCCAAGACTATCTTAGTGGACAGAGTCCCTTTCTGAATCGAGTAACCCTCGTTTCAGTCCTGTTTCACTGAACCGGTATAACCTACCATTCCAGCCATGTCTATCTCATGAGATATAAAATCTTTACCCAATTCATTGGAGGGAGATATAGGTCCCACCCATCTCATAATTAATCCTTTCTTATGTGTGCCACATAATCATAAAACATACATCATCGCATAACACATGTAACAAAAATGGGATTCTTGAAACATCATGATATCATAAAACAAACCATATTATGTAAATGAATTCATAAAATAATTCCCTCACAACATAATCAAATCAATGTAATAATAGGGATAAAAACATAACCCTTTATTATCTTAGATGGAAAATAATTTTGATAAAACACTTGAACTCTATTCTTGAGGAAAATATCCTTTCTTCTTCAAAAACAGTTTTCCTTTCATAACATGTCATATGACTTTAAAATAAAAGAAGTTGATTAAAATAAACTTGAAAACTTGTAAAGGAAGCTTATTGTAAATAATGTTTTAAACATCCATTCATGTCGTATAAGTTAAAAAAATATTTTTCTCGTACTTTTGTCAGAAAAGTCAAAAAGTACCTCGTACGAAAAAAATGACAAAAGATTCCTTTCATATTCTTTACTAAAAACTCACCAAAGGGTAAAATTGGATTTAAACTATTGTAAGTGGATGGAAACAATATTACATATTGAGGGAACATGGATGTGGATGATAAAATACACCCCAGTAAATACTTACAAATAAACAATCTCAGATAAAAATGAGATTGTGATATTTCCCTTACCTTAGGTCCGATTTGCTTCGTATGTGTCCTAACCTCCTGTATAATGATTTAAATAATGTCATTGACTTATTAAAGAATCATATTCATTGTTATGATATCATATATGGTTCACTTATGACATTATATTACCCGTTCTTTTGTAAATTCCATGTTAAAGAAGCGTTTTGGGTAAAATCGTTTCATTTATCGTAGGTGTTTTGACTTGTTGTTCTTGACATTATTATTACTTATATCATGATTTACTTACTTCCAGAATATAAAATATGATTTATATATCATATATATTCAATATATATATATATATATAATAGATAGATAAATGAAATGAAAAACACCGTTCATGGAGACGGTAGTCCGTACGTACGCATGAACGCTGTTTTCCTTTCCTTATTGTCTTGAATGGAAGTAAGTAGATGACATACACATATATATATACATAAATCCAGTAGCTTTATAATGTCATATATTTCATTATTATTTCTTATATATACTTTATAATCATTCTTAAATGGTTAACATGGAGAATGAATCTCATCGCGTCGTGGAGACGGTAGTCCGTACGTACGCACGAGCGATGATATCATTTCCATAAATATTGAATTGAATTGGAGTGGATTATACAATGTGTCAGAATCAATATGATGTTGTAATAACTATGTATAGTTATTCTTTACACCATTATACCCATCCATGTAAGGTGGTGGTGGAAAATAGATTACACCACGACGTGGAGACGGTATTTCGTACGTACGCACGCGCGGTGATTTCTTTTTCCGTAGGATGGATAGATGGTGAAATAGGGTTGTTTCATAATTATAATAACATATCAGTATATGAGTGATACTGATGTTATTACTTCATAATGAAACAACCTAAGAAGAAGAAGAAGTGGAAGAAGAAATAAAGATGAAAGAATTGGTAACGGTAATTACCTCTTCTTTGAAGCGCCTCTTTGAGACCTCCTCTTAGGGCACTAAAATTGGTCTTTGAGGAAGACCAGAACCTCTAGGATGTTTCTAGGGAAGTGGAGAAGAGATTTTGACAGGGGTTGGCCTAGCTTGAGTGCTCAAATTGGTGTGAGGAGGAGGGGGAGGAGGTGTCCTTTTATAAGGGAGGAGAGGGGCACCTTAGGAATACCTCAAAATATTATTTTATATTAATGTCAAAATCGGTTTATAATGGTTCCAAAGGGTCTTATTTAGAAGCTAAAGTGGGGATGGGTCGAAATCCTATCAACCAATAGGATTTAGACAAGATTAGGGTATTATTTTAACCTTATCAATTAGATTTAACTCTAAGTTAAATAATTTAACTTTTACCGTGTCTTTTTGTTTTCTTTCACTATATGGTTAATACACTTACTATAACATGCCAATCGAACCCCAAATTGTTTATTATTAATATATATATCCTTATCTAAGTAATTTGGCCGAACCTTAGATTTTTAGGAATAAGGTAACAATTAATAATATAATATTTGATTTAAAAATTATTTTGTGTCAATTTTGACACTATTTGATATATGATTTTTTTGAAAGTCATAACAGAATTATATGTTCGAAACAAGTTGATTAAATAAACACTAATATATCATAGTAACCTAGAAAATTAGTGGAATTCATAAAAAGTCTCAAATTACATTCATTTGAGCATTTATAACATCAATTATGTTAATATTTCCTTAAAAAGGGTAATTACTCCATCATCGTTGTGTCATAAATAAATTAATTTATTTAAAGTCTAAAAATTATAAATAAAATATCATTATGTATTAAATCTTTTTATCTTTCTAATGAATATTTCCAATCGAATTTATCTTATGTATAACCCTATATTAAAAATGTTTTAGTAAATAAACTTTGATTTTAACTCTTTTATCTCTTCTTTGAATTAAATAATAATAAATGTCCTAATCTAATCCAAGTGGGCCTAAATGATAATATTTTACACTTAAGGTTGTTTTTGGTCGAGATACACTTGTCCAATATAATTAGGACATGTGTTAGGGTAATATTAATATCATTCTTACCCTTAATTACCCTATTTACTTTTAACCGTGGTAAATAAAAGTAAAAAGTTACTATTCACCAAAAATTATTTTCATCTCATTGAACCACATTTTACTTACTGACATCAACCGTGTCTCTCGGATTTTTGAAATTCCATTCACAGAAGCGGTAAAATTAAGTTTTATGAAAAATTCAGTTTTTTAACTACCACTTAGTAGTTTCACTATTCATCAAAAATTGATGTTTTTCATAACAATGCCAAAATTTCATCCTAAGCTATATTTCATATTCCGAATTCAAAAATGAAGTATATTTTACCAAATTCATAACATAGAAGTTGCATTAATTAATTTTATAATTAAATCCCGATGTTAAAACAAATAACGTGTTTTTAAGAAACAATATCTATCAAAAGATTGACACTTGATTATGTCTAGTTTAAATGTGAAATTACATCTAACGACCAACATTGTATTAAATTGTAAAAATATATTCTAAATATACTTTAAAACCACTCAAATTAATAATTTATCACTATTAATTATTTTGGTTAAAAAAGTTGTTTTTAATTAAAATTTAGTAATTTTCACTATTCATCAGAATATGAAAGTTATCCGAAAAGTACCAAAATTTCACCCTAAGCTAATTTCGATATTACGAATCCAAAAATGAATTCCATTTTGAAAAATAAAATTTACAAAATTTCAAAAAGTGGTTATTACTATTCTTAACGGCTAGTTTTAATAATATCTTAATAGCATATCGTTGTTTCGTGAAACTCAGTATTGCGTACTACACACGCTATCGAGGAGGGTTGCGATTGCGTGTAATGAAAGGCAAGTCAAGGATGCGTGTTGTGCAAGATCCTTTTGGTGTAGCATACAACACAAGACATTAGTGAAATAAAAAAGAATATTTTTCATAAAATCTCAGGCTGTTACAGTTCACTCCCATGGCCATCTTAGTAGCATGATTTCACCCCTCATACCATCTTGGTAGTCATGGTAAAATCCCATGATCTTCTTAGTAGCATGAGTTCACTCCTCACACCATCTCGGTAGTCATGGTTTACTCCCATGGCCATATTAGTTGCATGATTTCTATCCTCATACCATGTTTGTAGTCATGGTTCACTTCCATGGACATATTAATATCATGATTTCCCTCCTAATACAATCTCAGTAGTCATGGTTCACTCCCATAGCCATCTTATTAGCATGAGTTCACTCCCCACACCATCTTGGTAGTCATGGTTCACTCCCATGGCCATATTTGTAGTCCAGGTTTACTCCCAAGACCATCTTATTCTATCTCATGAGATATAAATCTTTACCCAACACATTGGAGAGAGATATAGGTCCCACCCATCTAATAATAAAATCATACATACATATTCCAAAAAATCATAAACAATAATATCAAAACCTAGGAAATGAAATGGGTATCATAAACATGTAATCATATCTTAAACTATAGAAACATATATAGGTTTCATAACCATTTCATAAAAATTATAAAAATTGGAAGAGAAATGGATTTCATAAACATATAACTCATGAAATAGAAATATATTTCATAAACACATAACCTGTGAAAGAGAAACATGTTTTATAAAGACCATGGAATTAATCATAACTCATTTAGAGAAAGAATATGAATAGAACCTTTATATCATTCCCTATAAAGACATGAGTAACATCAACAGATGTCATATTAGATGTAAAATAACTTGGAAATATATTATGAAAACTTTTATTGACAAAAATATATTTCTTCTTTGAAAAAGACTTTTTAATGCACAAAACCATTTGAAAATAATTTTCTTAGAGAATACCTTGAAAACTTTTAAATAAGTCTTGAAATAATTTTGAAAATTTTTTCCTTGAAAATCTAGATAATAAGCTTCAAAACATTTTAAAAACCTTTTTCATTGAAAAAACATTGAAAACTTTAAAATAATTCTTGGAAACGTTTTGAAAACTATTTCATTGAAAATAACTTTGAACACTTATAAAGTAATCTTGAAAATGTTTTGAAACCAATTTATCTTGAAAATTAATTTTAAAAATATTTATTTAAAAATTATCCTTTTAAACATGGAAAGGAACCTTCATAGAAATAATGATGGGTAAATCCATAAATGTCGTACGAGGTAAAAAGAATATTCCTTTTGCATGGTAAAAGAGTAAGACAAATTCCTTGTTCAAAAATATATAAGAATATTCCTTTGAAAAAATTTCTAAAAGAAAAAATGGTAAAAATTTATTTTAAATATTATGGGATAGTATTAGAATATTCTTGGAAGGAATTTTTATAAAACATGGGTTTGAGGGAACATAGATTTCCAACAGAAGAGAGGGTAAAGTCAGGATTTATTAAAAATGATTTCTTAACTATCTTATGTATAAAATAGTGAAAAATGTTAATAATACATGGATATATATTGAATAAATAGGGGATAAAAAAATTAATTAGTGTTATTAAGAGATAGATCATATGATTTCATTAATGGAAGCATAATCATAAACAATCTCGAAAAGTGATGAGATTGTTTCAATAAACTCTTATCACTAGGTAACTTGGGATCATAATCTCCATGTAAGAAAAAGAAATTACATGAAGCTTAAAATATCATGAAAAGATAAAGATTCATGATATAACATGTCAAATGGAAGTATATACACCTCAAAAAAGTATGTTTATAACAAAACATATGTCTCAAAGAATCCAAGTTGAGACAAAATTGTCTTACCGATTTGGTAACTTTTGAAACATAAACCCCATGAAAGAAAGATCATAAAATTTATATGTGAATAAACATAAATTTAAGTATAAGATACATAGAATACATTCATGGTTAGTACATACACCACACAAAATAAGTGATTGGTGATTAATGCATGTATCTCACGGAAATAAAAGTGAGATGAAATTCCATTACCATATGTATTGACTCACATCATACTCATTCAAACCACTAGTTTAATAAACATAAATTTATTATAAATCTTTTATGAAACAATATTATTATATCTAATACTATATATGGTTTGATTATGACCTTATATTACCCTCTTGTTAACAATCTTATGTTAAGGTTTCACTTCGGGTAATATCTACTTAGTTCTTCACATGTGTCTTAATTTGTTATTTCTTGGGTCCTTATAGTTATACCATGATTCTAGAATATAAGACATGATATAAGTATCATTTATATTAATTATATGGGTATTATAATAATCTATATAATATATAAGTATGAAATGGAATACACCATTCATGGATATGGTAAGTCGTACATACGCATGAACGTTGTTTATGTTCTTACTGTCGTATTGAAAGAAATAATGAAAATGAAATACATGTATATATGTATATAATATCATTACAGTATCATTATAATATTATATATATCATATAAGTTTAATAAACCCATCTTTAATACATTCCATGTAGTGTATGAATGAATCACGTCTCTTTGAGGTGGCAGTAGTCCACACTTACTCAAACGAAATTATCGTATTTACACAAAATAGAAAATAAAAAAGATATGTGTTGTAAAAGGAATAAAAATGATTAAATACATAATAAATATAATATATCACATATATAAATAGAGTGTCCATCATAATGTTCAACATGAGAGTTGGGTAAAGGAAAAATGAAGAATCATCGTTTAGTGAGGAGGTAGTTCACTGTAAAAATAAAAAATATGTTTTTTTGTATAAGAATTGAATAAATAGAGTGGATTAGTAGAGAAATAAAATAAAAGAAAAGATCTTCAGTGAAGACGTTACCTCTTAATTGGGTAACTCCTTTTGGTTTTTCCAAAAGGCTTACTTGGGTTATTTTCTATCTGAGGGGAGGCTTCTAGGAGGAATGGAGGGATATTGGGAAGTGTATTGGGTAGAGATTTTTAAAACCTAAGTGTTTTGAGAGGTGTGAAGAAGAGGTATAGGTGGTGGACTTTTATAATAAAGGAGGAGTGGCAGTCTAGTAAATATTTGAAGAGAGAATTCCACCCATGTTTTTCATATTGAAATTGGATCCAATAATGGAAGAAATTAGATACAAGAGAGTATAGGGTCTAAATATTTCCATATAATGAATTTTGGACAAGTGTAAAGGTCTTTTTGGCCCTTAAGGTTATGGTTTAGTCCCTTATTAAGTTTAATTTAACCATAATCATTGTAATTAATTTTAGTCACTTTTACTAAGATTTTTGGTCAAAAACAAAGTTGAACTTATTAAAAATTAAAAATTATGATAATTCCAAATATGAAATCAATTTTTCTTAACTATAATAAGATAAGTGGAAGAAATTAATTTAAAATTAATCCGACATTTGAGTACACAAAATAGGTTTTTAAAGTAAAAACATTCAAAGAAAATATATGTTTTTATACCCTTGTTCAAATTAAAATTTATCTAAATTAACTAAATTGTACTAATTAAGAAAAATATTATCTAATTAATCTTTTAAACCAATTTAAAATGTAATTTAACCTTTTAAATAAATTATATTAAAAAGAAGTTTTAAATTAAAATCCAGTATTCTTAACTATTCATTAAAAGATGAAACCTTACAAAAAAGTACCAAAAATTTATCATAACCTAATTTTTATGTTTAACTTGATAATAAAAAGTATATTTTTACATATTAAATATATAAAAGTTCCAAAAAATGGATTTAAAATGGGTTCTCCATTAAAAGGCGATAAAACAACCTTTATAAAAAACAAAGGTTTTTAAACATAAAATTAGGTTTGTTCTTATCTTATGTCTATCAAATATATTGAATGGATATAAAAAATATTTTATTTGATATATAGAATATATATTAAATTAATATCACTCAATAATTTTATTTTATTTAATTTATTAGTGTAAAATAGATTTCTGACATAAAAATAATAATATTTCCTTTATATTTAATCAGTTTTCATATTCATTTCTAATTAATTGGTAACCTATGAATTAATTTTATATTTGTGTAAACCATATATTTTAATAAATTAGTTAATACTATTCATAACCACTAATTTAAATTATAGTGTATATCTTATTATATTAAATAATAATATTTTAATAATATTTTATTATTTGGTAAAACTCTGTCATGCGTGATATAGAAGCTATCAGGGAAAGTCATTATTGCGTGTAATGCAATCTAACCTCAATGTTTTGTGTTGAGAAAGAAAAAATTAATGTTATGTATAGCGCTCTATTAAATTAGAGTTTCTTATAATGTAAGACAAACATAGGGCTTTAATATAAAATAAACTATTTTTAGTGTTGTGTGAAATGAAAAATATCAAAAAGGTTGAATTAATTCAAAAAAAATTCAAAAAATCTCTAGGTGTTCAATTCTACACCCCTTAAAATTAATTTCACCCTCAAAATTTTTATGGGTATCAAATGTTTAATAATTGAAAGTTTCATTCATAGAAACCCCCATCATAAAAATGAATATGAAAACATCCCATAAAAAGAGAAAGTCGAAACCATAACGGTTACCCAAAGTAACATATAACTGGATTTTCCCATAGAATAACATAAGTTGAATGTGAAAACATGGACATTGAAGAAAAATATAACCATCATGTTATGATGGATAGAGATAGAGAGCAAGGTCAAGAGAAAGATAACAATCAGAAAACCATAAATCTGTGATGAACTAAGGGACCATCTGATTTATAAAAAATGGAGGTACTTAGATAACATTTTGGTTTCAAGATGATTTTTCATAAACTTAAAAAGTTTTCATAAAAATATACACTTTAATGATTTTAGGAAAACCTCACCCTTTGTTGTTACTTGATCCACTTCATCTCTTTCTCCAAAAAAGAAAGTGAATTTTTCATTCCCAAAGTACTAAAATATCATGAGATCCATGATATGCCATCCCATATTTCATCAATTATCATCAATACCACATTTTTATAACATTTTATCCATTAGTCTTAAATCCTCATCTGGTAAGATAATACTTTAATCTCACAAACTTTATCCAAAGTTTAACTTAATCATTCCATAAATGGTTAACCTTATAACCCTTCAAAAAGATGAAAATCCAAAACATTAGAAGGAAGTCAAAAAATCATCTTAATATTGATCTCCCGTATATCAAAAATTATCTATTGGTTGTTACATTCCAAACATGTGAATACCTTTATCAAGTATTCTATTGAAACATGGTAATGACCAGAATTACCATAAATCCTTGTTGAAAAAGTGCATGTTTCCTTATATCTATTACTTAAATCTAAAAATGTTGTAAACCTCAATAATGATAGCATAAACCAGCTATCAATAAGTCCTTACTTAGTTCCAAGGTAATCAGTACCGTCCAATTTACATATCCATATACCACATATCTTTATCCAAAAAAATTATATTAACATAAAGAACATATTAAGTGTTATCTTCCCTTAGTCAAATTATCATAGTGTCATTAAATCACTTTACCAATCCATTGGAAACATTCAATATAAACATGTAAGTACGGAGTAAAAAAAATAAACAAAAAAAATCCTTGTATGTTTCATTATTCATATTACATAATTTTTGAATCCAAATACAGAAAAACTTTGATTATTCCACTTCATCTAGAATCCCTAATAAGGATACCTCATCTAATTATTTAATATATTTTTCCCTTCACATTTCATCTGTAGTATCATCATCATCGACGATATAACCATTACTCATACCACCTTATTGATTCTCTTTAGGATATTTCTTATTGAGACATTGAGCTACATAATTACCATTTATTTTACACTTAAAACACTTAACCATTGATTATGAATTAGGTAGATCAGTATTCTTATCCATTTCATTAATTGAACTTTTCATTTTTACTTTGTAGTTACTTACTTTGTGTCCTTCTTTCCCACAGTTGAAACACCTTATTTTTTCCTTTAAGACATTCACTTTGGTGATTCTTTCCACATTTTTGACACAATGAAAACCAAATCTTATTTCCTTCACGGTCTTCATTAACTAAACTCTCAAAAAACTCCTTCTTTCACTTCCTTGGTGAGTCTGAAAGTTGGTAAAGGTATACATTTTTTAATCTTGTTCCTTGAAAACCAATTAGGCATGATCACAACATATTTCACTCCAATGATCATATCACTTTAATTCTAATCATAAAATTTTCCATCACATTTAACATTAATCTAGTTATTTCTGATTCCCATAATTGACTAAAACCATAATCATAGTGTGAGCATTACTAATCATACCACAAAACCACATTTTCATGAAAATATTTACTTAAAGGATGTCTAAATAATGAAACATTCCTTAATATATGACACCATAGGTTCATCCAAGGTTATTCATAGACAACTTATATTTAAATAATTTAGGATGGTTTGCAAAGAGATTGTGAATTTACAAAGAATATCCCATGAGAGTGTCAAACCAGGTGTGCAGCAAGGCCCGTTGTCATGTACCAAATTACCTTGAGTCAGGCCCAAGACATCTTATTAGTGTTGTTACCCCTAGGTACATCTGTGTCAAAGCCACATCTACTTTTAGTATCCAGATAGGGATTTATTTCTAGGAAACCACTTACTATATCCTTTACCAAAAATCTAGGACATTTTCGTAACCGTTAACCCATCCTTATACTTATCCTTAGATACATCCCTAAACATATCCTTAGAAATATACCTAGGGATCTTTATAAAGTTTTATCATCCTAGTTTTCAAAGGTCAAATAAACCTTTGATCTAATAACAACTATAGAAAGCCTTTATTTTCATACACTGACATTACATAACATTTTAAAAATACTTAAAACCTTATACAAATAGATGCCCAAAGACAATAATAGTCTAGTGCCTTTGGAAACATGGAAACATAAACACTGATACATAAGTTAGCTAAATTATCTCCCACTAGGTTCTTCATGACTAGAAACCTTATTAGACACAACAAAAATAACACATATCATCATAACCTAGGGGAAATTAAACATAAAAAGGGTGAGCTCATATACTCAATAAGGGTAAATAATAGATACATGTAAGCATAAACATGGGAATAGGGGTATGATAATGTGATCAAAACATTTGAAGATAATACCCTACATATCAAAGATCATAAATATATATCATGTAATAAAGATTTATAGTTCATTATACATGAATCATAAGGAAATAAAGTACATAATCCATGAATTCATAACATAGGAATAAAACATGTAATTTTGGAAAACACGTAAGCATATAATATTATTTCCATAGTAGCCAAGGCATCGCTTCCAAGACCATAATAGTAGTATGGGTTCACTCACCATAATATATTGGTAGTCATGGTTTACTCCCATTGTTATATTAGTAGCATGAATTCACCCCTCATACCATATTAGTAGTCATGGTTCACTCCCACAGATATCTTAGTAGCATAATTTCACTCTACATACCATATTGGTAGTCATGGTTTACTACCATGGACATATTAGTAGCATGAGGTCGCTCCTCATACCATTATGGTGGTCATGGTTCACTCCCATGGATATCTTAGTAGCATGAGTTCACTCTTTATACCAAATTGGTAGTCATGGTTCACTCCAATGATCATTTTACTAGCACGATTTGTCTCCTGATACCATCTTGGTAGTCATCGTTTAACCCAATGGCCATCTTAGTAGTCAAGGTTTACTCCCAAGAACATCTTACTCTATTCATGATATATAAATATTTACCCAATTCGTTGGAGGGAGATATAGATCCCACCCATATTATAATTAAATCATACATACATATTACACAAAATCATAAAAAATCATATCATAACCCATGAAATGAAATGGGTATCATAAACATGTAATCATATGATAAATTTTGAAAAAAAGATAAAATTTTCATTATAATTTCATCAAAAGCATAACCCTTGAAAGAGAAACAAATTTCATAAACATATAACCTGTGAAAGAGAAATAGATTTCATAAAAATATTACCTGTGAAAGACAAATGGGTTTCATAAAGACCATGATATTAATCATAACCCATTCAGAGAAATAATATGAATGGAACCTTTAGATCATTTCCTATAAAGGAATTAATAACATCAATGTGTGTCATATTATATAGAAAATAACTTGAAATGATATTTTGAAAACATTTCATGATGAAAATATCCATTCTTCTTTGAAAATGGATTTTTAATGCATAAAACTTTTTGAAATTCATTTTCCTAGAAAATAACTTGAAAACTTATAAAGAAGACTTGAAATAATTTGAAAAACATTTTTCATTGAAAACATATACAATAAGATTCAAAAAAAATTTAAAAACAATTTTCATTGAAAATACATTTAAAAATTTTAAAAAATTCTTGAAATTGTTTTTAAAACCATTTCATTGAAAATAATTTGAAAACTTATAAATAAATATTGAAAATGTTTTGAAAATATTTTTAATTGAAAACTTATGATAGAATATTGAAAAAATTTTAAAAACAATTTTTATTGAAAATTAATTTTAAAAATATTTCTTTAAAAACCATCCTATTAAACATGGAAATGAACCTTCATAGAAATTAAGGTGGGTAAATATGTACATGTCATATGAGGTAAAACAAATATTCCTTTTTCACGTTAAAAATCTAATAAAAATTCATTGTTTAGAAAGATAAAATAAGATTCCTTTGAAAAAATTGTTAAAATAAAAAATGGTAATAATATCTTATAAATATTATATTAAAATATAAGAATATTCTTGGAAATCCTTTTTAGAAAACATGGGTTTGAAGGAACATAGATTTCCGACTGAAGATAAGATAAATTAGGGCTTTATTAAAAAAAATTTATTAACTATATTATGTACCAAAGAGTGTAAAAATGGTACTAATACATGGATATATCTTGAATAAATATAGGATAATAAAAATCATGAGTGTTTTTGAGATATTTATTGTAATATTTCATCAATGGAAGAATAAACATAAACAATATTGAAAAGAGATGAGATTATTTCAATAAAATATTATCACTAGGTAACTTGGGATCATACACTACATGTAAGAGAATGAAATTAAATTAATCTTAAAATATAATGAAAATAATTAGATTCATGATATAATTTTTCAAATGTAAGTATATACACCTTGAAAAATTAGGTGTATAAAAAAACATGTGTCTCAAAGAAGAAAAATTAAGACAAAACTATCTTACCGATTTAGTAACTTTTGAAACTTAAACCCCATGAATTAAAGATCATAAAATAGATATGTGAATACAAATAAATTTAATTATAACATACATATAATAAATTCATGGTCAGTACATACAGCACACAAATGAAGTGAGTGGTGATTAAGGCATGTATCTCATGGAAATAAAAATGAGATGAAATTCCCTTACCTTGTGTCTTGACTCTCTTCGTACTCATTAAAAACACCTATATAATAAATATAAATTTATTATACATATTTTAAAGAACTATATTATTATATCTAATTCCATATATTATTTTATTATGACCTTATACTACCCTCTTGTTAATAATCCTTTGTTAAGGTTTCACTTTGGGTAATATCCGCTTTGTTATTCACATGTGTCTTAATTTGATATATCTTCAGTAATTATACTTATATCATGATAAAATAATGTAAAAAATGATATAAATATAATATATATTACTTATATTTGTATTATAATAATCTATATAATATATAATTATGAATTGGATTACACCATTCCTGGAGATGGTAAGCCGTACATACACATGAACGATTTTTCCATTTTTATTGTAACATTGAAAGAAATAAAGAAAATTAAATATATGTATATATGTATATAATATCATTAAATTATCATTATAATGTTATATATATCATATAATTTCACTAAACCCATACTTAATACATTCCATGTAGTGTGTGAGCGAATCACAACGCTTTGAGGGGGTGGTAGGCCACACTTCCTCAAACGAAATTATCATATTTACACCAAATTTAAAGTAAAAAGATATGTGTTTTAAAAATAATAAATAAGATTAAATACATAATAAATATAATATATTAAATATATAAATATATTTTCCATCATAATTTCCACCATGATATGTGGTAAAGGAAAAATGAACACTCATCGTTTAGTGAGGCGGTAGTTCGCGTAAATATAAACAGTATGTTTGTTACCCATTAGATGGAGGTGTGTGTAAGTTTAGGTATAACCATTAGCATAAAAAATTCATATTATATTTATGATACTGGTGTTTTTATACAATCATGGAATAAATAGAGTGGAGTGGAAAAGAAAGAAAATAAAAGAAATGAGCTTGAGAGAAGGCTTTACCTGTTAATTGGATAACTCCTTTTGTTTTGTTCCAAAAAGATTCCTTGGGTTTTTTCTATAAAATGGGAGGATTATAAGAGGATGTTAGGGTTTTTTATAAATTTATTGGTAATATCTTGGTCAAACATAATTGGTTTTATAGGTGTTAATAAGAGGAATAGGTGGTTGGATTTTATAAATTAGGAGGAGTGGAACTCTTGTAAATATTTGAAGAGAGAATTCCACCCACATTTTTCATGTTGAAAGTGGATCAAAAAATGAACCAAATTAGATCCAAGAGATTATAGGGTCTAAATATGGCCATAAAATGGATTTTGGACAAGTTTATAGCCCATTTTGGGCCTTAAGGTTATGATTTTGTCCCCTATTAATTTTAATTTAACATTAATCTTTGTAATTAATTTTAATCACTTTCACTAACATTTTTGGTAAAAAACTAATTTTAACTTATTAGAAATTATAAATCCCAAGCCAAAAATAGTTTTTTAAAATAAAATAAACTATTTTTATTGTTTTTTGAAATGAAAAATATCCAAAAGGTTAAATTAATTTGAAAAAAATAATTCAAAAAATCTCGGGGTGGTACATTAGGAGTCTCCAAAATTTCATTTAGGTGAATGGTGTGCTAGTATGTCACTCAATATGGTTCATTTACCCATGTGTAGTGTAACATCCCAAACATTTGGAGAGGTACATAACTTTATATTACTATTATAACCCTCTCATTTTAATCTTATAATGTGCTCCTTTGACTAAGGAATGGTTTGAGTGAGTCTAGGTCTCATTCAGAGCCTGTAGTTATGGAAAATGGGAAGGAATATTGATTTTCATGATTAGAACATGGTTAGTTCCAACCATGTGACTCAAACATGCATTTCATCCTATGTATAGGGGTAATCTAAATAGTTTTTCTGAAACCATGCGAAGAGGGCCATGCGCTGGTAAAAGATTGCATACATCCTTGACATTGGAATTTCACATGGATTTTCCACGATTAGTCAAACTGTGGGACTAGGTCATGTGAGGGGTATTCTTAAACAGTGTGGCATGAACAGTTGGAACATGATTTGTCTAACCATTCAAATAAACTGTGTGGCCCAGTGAATGAATGGAAAATGACCATTTCCCCTGTTATGTTTTTAACCACAATTACTTCTTCCCCATCTTTTTTTCTATCATATAGCATTCCCAAGATCCATATCCTCTTCCCAAGTAGGTATTTTGGTATCTCCCTCATTCATAATATATTTCCTTTGCTGTTAGATGCATTTGAAAGATTAAGGTGAGATATTTAATCCTCTTCTTTATTTTTCCAATTTCTCTTCTCCTTTATTGTGCTATTTTGGCATGACATCTTTTTCCTCATTTTTATGGAATTTGATGACTCTTTTGATATCTCTCATTGTATCTCAATTCAAGGGACGGCACTAGATTTTGAGAAATCTATTAAGCTAAGATAGGTGGTCTATATTCTTTCCCTAAAGTTTCATTGCTTTTATATGGTGCATTGTTGTTCCGCGTTCCAGAACTCTTCAAAGACACCAACAGAATCCTTAGTAAATGAAATTAAAATTTTCTATTTTCTCTAATATGATCCTAGATAGTGGAGAATCAACACAGTTGGTTGTTTTCCATGAATTAATCCACCCCATGGGTGTGTCTTCCTTAGAGGCATATTTTCCTTTTTCCTCAAATTTTTTAAACACCCCTTGAGTTATGTTTTTCTTGTAATATGCCTTGAATTAATAAATTAGATTAAGATAATTTTTTGGCATAGATAAATTACATTTACTTTATTGCCTTATGTCATAGTTTAATTATTTAATTAAATGTCTTGGCCAACCTGATTAAAATGATATAAGATAATTTCCTCATTAAATGAATTGTAATGGTGATAGCTAAGCCTTATTTTCATACTCAATTCAAGAGTGATACTAGGATCCTTAATGGATTACATGGATTGGATCATCATGTTTTATAATTATTTTTTCATGTGGATTGTATACACGTCAGTAGCGATACCTGTTATTCATGGGATAGGCTCACCATGCATTAGTATTAACTTCATAAAAGCAATACCAATTCCCTATGGCGAGACATCATGGATATGTTCATAGATAGAGGGTTATAATAGGCCATGAGTGATATTTAATCCCCTACGTGAGATACATGGGGTGAGCTCAAAGAGTTTTTTTTACATTTCATACCAAGAGTGATACTTGTGATTCCTTCATGAATCGCCTTGGATGGACTCCTATAGCTTTAAGTATTTATTGAGATCCTGATGTGACATTTGGGTTCCATGTGATGGTTATCCTTGGAAAGGTCTAGGTTTCTGGTTAATTAAATTCAAGATAAGAATTTTTATATAAACCTAAGAATTATAATTTATTGATTGAAGAATACATCCAGCAATCCAAATCACAAGCTTGGGTATAGTCTATATCTTGATGTATTATTTATAATATCCCATTATACCATCTATCATGATTGTATAGGTAAACATTATTTAGAGACATACAGATTAGGCTGAAGAAGGTAGTTTTATTCGGGTATCCTTTGAGGAACCTGAGCTGAGGTAATTGATTATTTATTGCATTCCCTTTACTAAAATTGGAACACATCTCATATTGTATTACCAAACTGGATTGATCTAGACATCGTTGGGGGTGGCCTATTGAGTATATCACACACCCTTCTTGGTCTGCCTATAATACCCAATTAGAATTCATGGTTGTATGTATGGATAAAGGGATGTAATCAGCTCTAGATGTCTGATTCTGATCCTTAGGCTGGAGTATAGAATTAGAGAACCAAGCCTATGCTCATGATTCTAGTAGTGGCTATTTTTTGTCCTTTTGTATTTTTTTTGTAGAATGTGGAATATTCTTATTCCCATGTATCCCATTTACTTAATTTTTTTTAGCTACATGAAATCATGAAAATATTATTTTATATATATTATCATTCAGCTTCCATGTGCTATTTAATTATCCATTTCATTTATTATTCTGTTGTTGGTTGCTTATTTTTGGTTCCTCTACTTACCACTATTATTACATTTGGATTCACTATAATTTATGAAGGAATAGTCTCCCCAAAAACATAACCTAGGCCCTAGATACTTATCAGTATCCTATGGAATATGAGATGCATCCTTGAGGACATGTCGTTGGTCTTCTTAGGGCATTGCTAAGTGTCTTCCTGGGTAGTATGCAACAAAGTGGTATTAGAGATTGTTTTACTTTTGTCTTAATATTTGGGTATTAGACATGAAACTAGGACATAATGGAATTTTTTCATGATTCTTTTATTGTGAGTTGATAACCTACATATAAGAAATACCCAAATTTCTTAGGATAGTTTAATACTATTATTGGTTTCACTGTTATAGTTATTCTGATTTCACTATTGGGTGACTCACTTATTTTGTGTCATCATTATTGATTGATATTATTATTATGGGGTTCTTATACCCTAGTCTGATAATACAAGGTAGTATTAACTCATGCATCATTCTATGCACCATATGATTTAAATGCCCTATATTTTTCCATTCTATGTTTTCTTTCTACATACATTGCCTGTATTGAATGTGATTGTTTTATGTGTCTAATTTTTTATGATTTTTAGTATGATATTTTTATTACAAGGATAACATAATTGTATTAATTAAAGTTCCTAAATCAATATATATAGTTTTTCCCACATAGATTGACGGTGACACCTTAATTAACCAATTATGACACATTAGTTGATTTGATTGATGAATTCCAAGGGAAATTTAAGAAGAAAGAATATCAAAAAATTGAGAATGGTGGTTATTTAATCAAATAACTATACATGAACTATTATATCTTGATGTTGGATGTAAAATCCAGGATTCAGTTACTTGATGCAGAAATTTTAGTTTATAAAGAGTATGTGCCTTTATAAATTTCGAATTGGTGATGCAATTAACTAGACCGAGATATCAATCTCTAAATAAATGAGAATCAATTATAATAAATTAATCTTTAAAAATGAAAAGGTTACTTCTAGATGGGGATTAAAAATTAAAAGTAAGTTTGTTTCCTCTATACCTTGAATTTGACACTCCATATACGAAAACCTCTGATGTTGTATAAGACATTGACCTTAACCTGACCTTAGTAGTGGGAAATATGAAGTGACTGTTGAGGCCTATGTGGAATTCCTATCACATTGTCCTAGATTTAGGAGTAGGTAGAGTGGTGTGTCCCACTTATATTAAGGCCTTGTGCATGTTACTTCCTTTACCATTTTCCTTATTTTTTATAAATATTATAAGAGCAATATTATTGGAAATTTTAGAACTATGTCGTTGTGACATCATTGTATTGTACCCCGGAATGGTGGTGAAGACAATGCTTCCATGGTGGTGGACCCTAAGCCACCATTGATACCTCCTATAGTGACACTAGAGGAAGCTCCTTCTATTCTTCCACTGGGTGTCGATGTTCCATCCTAAGATAATTTCTTTCACTTTATACAGTCTGTACAAGGTGCTCCCCGAACTGCCCCTACTATGGAAGAGTTGAACCGTTACTTCTAGCATCAGCATCATCCCACCTTACTATAGCAACTCTAAACACTGTAGCAACTCTGAACACTGTAGCAGATCTAACCACTGTACCATAGGTATTTCATGTTTCTTCTATTCCTGAGTGTGATGGAGGAATCTATAATAAGGGAAAAAGGAACTGCTATGTCAGACCCTATAAGTGGTGGTTTAAAAACTATATTTTTTTCTCACTGGTTTATTTTAGGATAAAATACTTGGTTTTATATCAGTACTAAAAAGTGGGATATATGAAACTTTGTTGTTAGGATCACTAGAGGTATTTCTTGTTAGACTAAATGATGGAGTTTAAACAATGTGAATATATTGGGTTACATGAATCAATTTAGACTACCAGATGAAGTCTTTGGGATACTGAATGCATTGAGGTGATTTATATTTGTTTTGTTATATTGGTTAATATCTTAAATTTCCTGAATGAAATTTTGGCTGTACGGGGAAAACAGGAAGGCTGTTGTGTTCTGGCTGGAAGCCTGGGGTTGTCCATGGGGTATCAGGGGGGGGGGGGGGGTAGGGGGTCTGTAGGGTAGGGTGCAAGTGGGGTGTCTAGGTGAGGGTGTCCGGGGGGGGGGGGGGGGGTCCAGGGGGTGTCAAAGGGGGTCTGTAGGGCAGGGGGTTTGGGGGGGGGGTGTCTAGGGGGGTCTGCAGGGCAGGGGTGGGGGGGGGGGGGGTTCAGGGGGTGTCTAGGGGGGTATGTAGGGTGGGTGGGGGGGGGGGGGGGGGTTCTAGGGGGGATGTATAGGGGGGTTTGTAGGGCTGGGGGGGGGGGGGGGGTCCAAGGGGGGTGTCTAGGTGGTATATAGGGCAGGGAGTTTTAAGGGGGGGTGTCTTGGGGGTCGGTAGGGCAGCATGGGGGTTCCATGGGGGTGTCTAGGGGGGTCTACAGGGCAGAGGGTGAGGTTCAAGGGGTGGTGTCTAGGGGGGTCTTCAGGGTGGCGGGGGGGGGGGGGGGGTCCAAGGGGGTGTCTAGGGGGGAGGGGTGTCCAGTGGGGGTGCAAGGTGGTTGTCTAGGGTGGTGCAAGGGAGCTGCCCTAGGGGTGTGGGGGGGGGGGTGTTCAAGGGGGTGCAAGGGGGCTGTCTAGGGGGGGTTCATTGAGTGTTTTTTTGTATTCATCATTGTATATTGTCTGAATGAGTGTTTTTTGAATTCATCATTATTCTACAGGTTTTTACTGTAATTCCAGAGTGGAGACAGTGACATGCTGCTTGTTGGAATTGTAGTACTAGAATTGGAGAGGGGAGGCCGCTGTATGCTTCTTGCTGTAGAGGGGGAGGCTGCTGTATGCTGGTTCTGGCTGGAAGAGGTGCATGCTGTTTTTTTGTGGAGAAGATGAAATTCCAACTGTTCTATGAACCATTGGTATACAAATTGATTAGTATATACCAACGATTTGAAAACCATTAGTGTACCTATATCCCAACGGTTTCAATGAAACTGTTTGGAGCAGTGTGCTGTAGGTGGTATACCAACAGTCTAACAACTGTTGTTGTATATTGTATAAACCTATGGTTATTAACTGTTGGGATTGAAATTTACTAATGGTTAACACTAAACCTTTGGTATTTTGAAAATCCAACCATCCTATCCCAACGGTTCAAGGTAAACAGTTGGGATATGGTTATCCCCACGCCTCACAGCCCAACGGTTCAGTGAACCATTGGGATATAATTTTCCAATGGTTTTGGGGATTTTACCAACAGTTTGTAACCATTGGTAAAATCTTATTTCACAATAGTGTTTTGACACTATTGAATCTTAGGATACGATTAATGATTTTTTTGTAAGAATGAAGTATTATGGAATATGTTGGAAAAGAATGGTTAATGGATCATGATGAATGTTGAATGTGTAAAAAGTTTACATATATGGGATTCAATAGTTATGGTACGTTTTAGGATTATGAAATTCTTAAAAGTATTAGGGATCTATTGATGATGGGATTAATTTAGAAGACTTTTTCTAGTATGAGTAACCATGAAGTTTGATATGTGAAAATGTTATTCAATAAATAATTATCTTTTATTTTGTGGAGTAATGGTTGAAATATTATTTTGGAAGAATATATGTTTTTATTGTGGACATAAGGTGATTTGGTTTATTTATAGAAATGATTAACCTATCATAAAGAATATGAGATTAGGTTAATTACACTTCAGTATAAGACTTTAAGAGTAGTTGATGTTTTTGGAGATAAATGTTAAGATTTTCTATGGAAGAATGTGATTAAATCCTTCTGAGTTTTGGGTTTCAATATTAGTTTGAATTATTTTGAAGAATTTTAAGGAAAATCATATTTTGAATGGTCTTTCTTGAACTTTGGGTTCTTTTTGTTCAATTTTGGTGATTAAGATTAGTATTTCTTTTTATAAAGGATCATCCTTTTGGGGATTATCTGATCTTTTACCAACCAATTTTGGTTTTGGTTGATGTCTGAAGATATGGGAAATATATAGTTCATCTTTTGTAGATTATGTGATACTCAAGAAGTTTATTCTCGCACTTCAAGTGTGACCAAGTCATCTTGAATACTTACCATTTGGAGAAAATATGAGTTTGTGGTAGAATTTTATTAAAGGATGACACTCTACATGACAAGTAAGTATATTTCCTTACGATATTAGTCTTTTTATGAATAAAATTCTTCAACTCTATGAAAATTATATTGAAGAAAAAATGTTATAAGCTCTCATTTATCATCATAATTTTACCCAACCACAAATTTATGGTATTGTGGTGGTTAAATTTTTGTGATCAAGTTCTCTATGACTCTTTATTAATCTATGAGAGTTAGTTTCTCTTCCATATCTATGTTTTCATGGAATCCTATTATCTGTTATCTCAGGTGACCTGTGTATTTCTCTTTATTTCTTTTAAAGTGATATTTTTATTGA
This sequence comes from Viscum album, assembly GCA_963277665.1. NCBI lineage: Eukaryota > Viridiplantae > Streptophyta > Magnoliopsida > Santalales > Viscaceae > Viscum > Viscum album. Next base: position 1,476,064,556 of record OY728137.1, read on the forward strand.
CTCTTTTCCAATGTGGGACTTTCAATGAAGTTTCCAAGCCCAATTTTAAAATTGTGAGGATGCAATTCCCTAAAGGGGGTAAGGATGTAACATCCCAGGTAAATAAAGAATATAACATTTTAATATTTATTAAAATTCTTGAATTAAATATTAAATTTAATTTAAAGGGGATTCTATGTTCGATGGAGTACCCGATACGCAACAATGGGTTTCTTGAAAATCTTATGTTGCACATAATGCTGATTCATACTGAAAAATAATAGTATAATATTATTTTAAATGGTAGTTAATGCCTAGCCATTATATTAGCGGGAATAGACATAACTAACTATAATATGAATATTAATGTTTGTTAAATGTTTTTACATTTACCCAATAAATTTTAGAGGATTAAAATAAGAAAGAATCCTAGTTTAAGCATAAATACTCTAATATTCATTAAAAGGTCGATTTGCCGCCTTTTGATGGAGAACCCTATTTAAATATAGTTTTGGTAACTTTTATATGTTCTATTTGACAAAATAAAATTCTTATTTAGAATCGAGACATTAAAATTTAATTTGGGTAAATTTTTGGTATTATTCTGATAAAAATCATTTTTTAATGAATAATGAAAAATACTGTATTTTAATTCAAAACTTCCTTTTAATATAATTTATTTATAAGGTTATATAATCTTTTTAATTGGTTTGACAGTTTAATTATATTATTTTTTACCATTTAATCTAATTTGGGTCATTTTAAGTAATTTCACCTTGAAATTAGACATAAACAAGTGTCAATCTTTTAATAGTTATTATTTCTTAAAAACACACTTTTTGTTTTGATTGTGGGAATTGATTTTAAATTAATTTCTGCCACTTATGTGTTTTGAATTTGGAAAAATGGATTCCATATTTTGAATAAGGAGGTTGAAATTTTGTAAATAGTTAAATTTTATTTTTAGACATTATGAATATTTACTTCATTAAATATTTTATTGACCATGGTTAAAAGTTAAATCTGGTAAATAAGGGTAAAAAAATATTATTATAATAGTATAAAATTACCCTAAAATGTATCCTAATCCTATTATTTGATACATTTCTAACCATGGGAATCCTTGGGTCTATTTTGCGACCCCATAGAGCCACTTAAGAGTGATAATGACACTTTATATTAATTTATTTAAAGTAAAGACAAAAATGACATAAACATATATCTTTTAGTAAATAAATTTTTACAGGGGGTTATATAAGTTATATCTTAGACTATAAATATTCATTTGAAATATAAAAATATTTCCTACATCATTATATTTTTTTATAATTTTTAGACAACAAATAAAAAAAATTATTTATGACACAATAATGATGTAGTATTTACCTCATTAATGAATGATTTAAATAAATAAGATTATAAAGATTAAAACAATAACCAAAACCTGTCCAATTATTATTGTATGATTTTATTTCTAACATGAGGAATATTATATTCAAATTTAATAAGTTTCAGACCTTTATAAACCAAAAATAATTATATAATAAAATAATATTTTTAAACTTTCCTAAAGAGCCCCTCCTCCCCATTATAAAAATCCTTCACTTATAACCCATTCATCACACTTTTCAAGCCCCTTGTCTCATCCAAAATCTGCCTAATTAAGATCACTACATCCCTCTAATCCTCCTAGAAGCCTTACCTTAGGAATAAGGCAATTAAATTAAACCTTTTGGTTCAAACCAAAGGGAGATACCTGATTTAAAGGTAACGTCTTCTCTTAAGTTCTTTGGTTTTTATTTTACTTCTACAACACCCTAAAATCTTTTTATTACTTTATTTTATAACAAATATTTTTTCCTCAATATACTAGTTTGTTGTTATGAGAATTATTCTAACTACACTTACACACACCTCCATCTAATGGGTAAAGAACATACTGTTTCTGTGGACGGTGAACTACTACATCACGAAATGATGATTGTTCAATCTTCTCCTACCACCTCTTATGGTGGCCATTAATATGGAACTATATTTATATGTGATATATATTGTATTTATATTGTTTATATTCTTCTGTATTTTTCAATTATATAATACCTTTATGGTTTCCATAGTGGGTAAATACGATAATTTCATTTGAGGAAGTGAGGACTACCGCCCCCTCAAAGTGATGTGGCCCATTCATGCCATATGTGGAACGTATAAAGGATGGGGTTACTGAAATTATATATGATATTATACTGGAATTATAATATACCTATTTATCATTAATTTTTCATTCTATTAATTATGAAATATAAATGAAAGTAGCGTTCATGCATACGTACGACTTACCGTCTCCATATACAGTGCATTTCATTTCTTATCTCCAAATGTTATGTACTGTTATAAATACACACACACATATATATATACTATATATATATAATATATGATATATAAATCATGAATATCATTATGGAGATAATTAAATTTTGACCATATTGACAACTTGTAAATATAACAAGTTCATTTTTGACTGAAGTACCAAATATCGACAAAACGTCCATTATTGACTTAAATGATTGAATAGTGTTTATAATATGATAAAAAGTGATATAAAAGGAAAAATAAACTTGAAAAAGTTTTTTAATAAAGTATAAATTAACTTTAGTTTATTATTTAGGATATTAAAGAACGAACGGGTCAAGTCGGACACGAGGTAAGAGGTTTCTTATCTCACATTTAATTCTGTGAGATTTCCATTGTTCGACACATATTTATTGCATGTGGTGTATTTTGTACTGAAATTTGATATATATTATCATGATTCTCTTTATATTCATGGTATTCTGTGATTTATTTGGTGGTTATCAACTTTTGGTCATACTACTCGACTGATTACAACGTGGCAAGGGGTTTTTATCTCACCTTTTATTCCCATGAGATTCATGTTATATTTGCCACTATTTACTTTTGTGTGGTAGATGTACTGCCCATGATTGTGTTATTTGTGTAATATAGTTTAATTTATTGGTATTTACATCTTCATTTTATGATCCTTCTTTCATGGGGTATATGTTTCATAAGTTACCAAATCGGTAATGGAACCTTTCACCCTCTTTTTTTTAAAAGACTTATTTTTGTTATGTCTTTTAATTTATATATTCTTATGTTGGGATATGTTATTATATATCCTTATTGTGGTAAATTTTATGTGCAAGTGATGAGATAAACATTTCTATATCATAAACTCATTTTCTAAATTTTAAAGTGACGTAGTTAGGCTGTCAAATTTATGTAAGAGAACTTTTTAACCCAATTTCCATTCCTTGGGTTAATATTCTAATTCTTAATTATGTCATGATATAATTATGTGTGGAATCAATGTTTATTTATTTATTTTGTAATTTAAACCCCCTTTGTGTTTATATACTTTTGATACACAAAATCACACCATTGATAAATTTTCATGTCATTGATATGAACTTGATATGGGTAATATTAACTCAATTTCAATTCATTGAGTTAAACATATAAGTCATTGGTTTTGTTTTAAAAATAATATGTGTGAATTTCCTCTAATTTATTTACACCGAATATACGATAATATTGAGTGTATTTATATTTGTCACACATTATTATGTAATTTATTTATCCTTAATCTAAGGATACAGTTTTTATAAGGGATTTTGTCTCAATTCACATTCCATTGAGACTACATTGTTATTATTCACCAATTCAATTTTATATGGTGTTAATAATGTCCTTTGGAATATTATAACATGAATACCTTTATATGGACATGAATGATTTTAAATTAAAATTTCCTTTAAAATATTCAAATTGGTATGTGACACTTTGATTAAAAATCTCTTTATTAAATGTTTTAAATGGTTTGATAAATCATTGATTATGTCAATATCTTGAAATGATATATTGAGTTTGAAATGTGGAAATGTTATTTTTCCTTTACACTTGTTTTATGTGTTATGAATATGTTATGGTTATTGCATATTGTTTACGTATATGGGTGGTTCCATGATGAACCTAGGGTAGGTGAGCCTGTGATAGCTCTCCAATGCATTGGGTAATGTGACAGTGGTAAACGTTAATGTTTCTCCTAATATATTTAGGGAATATACTATGATGGGTATTCCAACGTAACTACCTACATAGTTGTGATAGATACATTGTAAGTATGATATGAATGGCACAAGTTACCTTTATGATTCATTATTTCTATGTGTTATTCATAAATCTTACGATTTCATGAGGTATGTTATGATTGAAAAGTATGGTTTCATTAATTTGTATTTATTGGTGGGTTAATGTTTCCATTTATTATTTTATAACCCTTAATGAGCTTTTTATGCTCACCCCACATTTTGAAATGTTTTTCACAGGACTTAGAGATGAATATGGTCAAGTATGGGATCAAGGAAAATTCATGCAGTCTAAAACATGGAACTAGAAATGTTTTTTTTAGAGTTTTTTATTTTATGAAAAAATGGATACTGATTAGAAGTTTCTACTTTGTAATTTTTGAAATGTAATGAAATAAATATGGCCTAATTATCTAAAACTCTAAACCTAAAAATATCCTCAATGTGAATTCATGACTTAACTCATGATTATGTAATGTTTAATGCCAAGTCTTTATACTTTTGTCCACTCAAAATCCTGGTCTAGGTTGAGTCTCTATTTCAAAATTTCAATTACCATTTCATTTTCATATTTATTTTACATTTCATTTTGAATGGTGGAACCAAATGGTTTATCAATTTCCAATCCATAGGGTCTCATGCTTCTCATGAATCAAAATATGGTGTCCACTTAATCCTTATCATAACATGTTTCAGTCCATGCAACTCAGGTTTCATGACTCAACGTGACACAATTAGATGCTTAGGGTGTCTACTGTAGACGAATCAGAAAAAAATACTTATATTATAGTAGGAACTCTAAGTAATAACAATGATTCTAAATCCACTTCATATATGTCTATCAAATCATAATGTATATATATCATTGAATCAATCGCAACATCATGAAAATAAACAATGCACCTTATATGGAATGGAATAATTCATGGATTGTGATTCCTATAAAGTGCCTAAAAGTTATACATGAGATGGAATACCCTTATATCATTGGGTTATGGTAATATATAACCCTCAATCATTTCAATAATCACATCACAATTCATGTGAATCACCCAATAGTGGTATCAAATCAACTGTAACAGAAAAAATCTAGAAAAGATCAATTTTCATTTGAGGAAATTTGGATTTTTCCTATATGTGGGTTAGGTATTCCCATGAAAAACTCATTAAAAAATTAAAATTCCTTCATATACTCGTTCTTCTATCTCAAAATTGTAAAGAGAAGCAGAAAATGAGCCTTTGATATCACTTTGTAACATCCCAGAAATGGGTGCAACTGAATGGTGCCCTGAGCCCGGTTGGCCATATGGCCTCAAGTGCATCTCCCCAAACTCCAGAGGCTACCAAATAGAAATTATGGCCTAGAGTGTGTCTGTGGGGAGACTATTTCTTCTTATTAGAGTGTAATATGATGGTAGAAAACATACAAATCACATAATGGAAGCAATATACCAGTCATAAAATTGATAAATAGTATGAATAAATAAAAATGCCAAAACAAATCTCATATAAAATGATGATCATGAAATGTATCTAAAAATAATGCAAAATAGATATATAGAGATTCTGTACAATACATGAAACAAAGTACCAAAAGGAATAAAAAGTGTTATCTCTAAATAACATCATGAGACTCGACATGGTTTCATGCTCTCCTTCTCCTAATCATGGAAAAAATTCAAGCATAAATCTGTTCTTTCTTCCCCCAATCCCTACTAATATACAAATTGTCTATCTGGGTACCCAATGGTGGCATGAACAGGGTGTGAGATACAATCCTAGTAGGTAATCGCCCAACGGTCTTTAAAAAATATTGTCTGCGAAATATAAGCTAAGAAGTGTGCCATATATATAATAGTTAATAAGTAAATAAAATAAAAGTGCCCAAGGAATATCTACTATAAAAAAGTGATCATGTATAGCCTAATAAGTCGCCCTAAAAAACATGATTCATGCTCCTATAACAAGGTAGCAGTAATTTAAATAGATATAGGCACCACAACCTCACCGTATACACTATATCTCATACTATCCATGGCCTTTCCATATAATTAGAATATAAAAAAATCCATGACCACACTGTACCACCATAAGTGTCACATTTACAATGGATGTATCGTACAACCAATCATATCACATTTACCATGGCCATGCCGTATATTAGATGTTTCAGACAAAAAAGGGTCGGATCTAAGGTATAGAAGACCAAGGAGTCTTCATCGAGTCCTAAGAGCATCTTGATGGAAGCTTGATTAGGATTGAGTTGGGGTCCAAGGAGCATGTCTACCAACCATTTCCACTATAATCCCAACTAAACTAGATCCAAGGGGTAGTAAGGCCCAAGCTATCACACATAATCAGAATCCAAGGAGCATATAGGTTTAATGCATTCTCTACTACTATCATGACCCATGGTGTACCACACTCAGAGCATCCTATATAACTTATCACCATTCATTAAAATTACCATTTAAAAAATTCACATTCATCTTCCATGAGTATACCCACTCATATTAAATTTCACATTCAATTCTATTCCATGAGTTTAACCACTCATGTAAAAATTCTATATAAACCATTTAATCAAAAACATCAACATACAAATGAGGAAAACTGTCTCCTAATCAAGGAATTCGATTCATTTAATTTTTAAATAGGATTCCTCTGACTAGGAAAGAACCAAATCACACCATGGGTGGTTTAATAAGGCATAAAGAAAGATAATTCACATGGAACACCCCTTGGGTGGTTTGGGTTGGGGAAACAACCTCCAACACATCCTAAAGGAATTGGAGGGAATCCCTAACATGTTCTATTTCCTTTAATTCATTTATTTAATTAATTTTTGGGTTCATTACAGAAAGTATAGTGGGAAGAACAATGTAAACTAACTTTATAAATCAACAAAACTCATTGGAAAAGTTGAGACAACATAGGATAGATCCATAGTAGAGTGATTATCCAATATCAGCTCCATATTCAACTCAGATCGAGAGAAAAGTGAAGAGAAGATGAAAAACCTAAAAATAGGGCATATTTTCTTTCACCTAAATGACTTTATCGCTACTAAGAATAATGAATAATTAAATACATGGAATTTAATACTCACCAACACAGATCCAACTAGATGAATGGATCTCAAATCTGAGCTTGAATGGTGAAGATCTACCAAATCCTATTTTAGGCTTCAAAGGATCTCTCAAACGGTTGTTATTATATCCATAGGAGGATATGAGAATATATTTTAGGTTATAACAATATTTAAGGGAAATTTGGAAATTTTACAAAGATTTCCTAGGTCGTATGGTTTGGATATATGGTTGACCAAACTGTGCACCCACCACTGTCAGGAGGAGAACATTGCATGGTTAGTGGATGCAGTTTTACAAACCATGCGCAAAATATTGGATTAAGATCTATTAAAAATTTTGGGTTCCCCTATATGGGTGTGAACATATATCTTTATAGTTTAACAAACTGTGTGGGATCCTCTTTCCCACTATCCAGGCCCCACACGGTTAGTTAGACCGTGCGGTCTACCCTGCATGGTTTCTACTAACCTTGCGTCCTACCCTATTTTTTCAAAAAACCAAGATTTAGGCTCTAAAAATTACACAAAAACCCTTGATACACCAATTACCTCAAAGGGTATTCACATTAGACCATAATTAAGAATTTTTCATAAACAAAAGGATTCGTACCTCATAAAAAACTCAGGATCTTACACTTCTAGTCTAAATCTTGTGAGACATCTTTTTAGGATTTGAATGGGAGACAAACTTCATCATAGATCATAATTATACCAGATCTAAGAAGAGGCTTTACTATTTACTATAATTATTCAGGAATCAGGATGGGACCAGCTCTGATGCAGGGCGATTGGGTTACAACATACATGTCACAACATCTTAGGCCTCATGAGAGGAACTACCTTATGCATGACCTCAAGCTAGAAAGTTATGGTTCATTATCTATGTCATTCTAGGAACTACATATTGGGTGAGTGGTTCATTTTTTACATGGATCATAAAAGTTTCAAGTATATATCGCATAGTAATACTTGGATCTTAAGAAGCGTAGGTGGGTGGAATACTTGCAGTCATTCGACTTTGAGCTTACTTATATACCCTGAAAGGGTAAGGTAGTGACTAACACCCTGAGCCAGGATATTTAAAAAAATCCTTCTAGGAGGCCAAAAATGAGTGTAAATTTATGGATTTGTTTTTTGAGATGCCCCTAGATGTTTAGGAACAGTGCGGGTAGCCTGTTTTAACAGGCCTGGCAGTGAAATTCTCCCTCCTAGAGTGGGTGCGAATGAGGCATCTATCTGATACTAAAGGCCTATCCTGAGGGAGAGTGTCTCAGGTGAGAACCCACTGCCTAGTTGGGTTGTTGAAAAAAATGGGACTCTGATATTTGGTTGATGTATCTAGGTTCCTTTAAACATATGGGAAGATCTAATGCAAGAATATCATGCCTCTTCTTAGGTATTTCATCCTAGGATTACCAAGATTTACTAAGATGTACGTCATTAGTATTGGTGTCTAGGTATGATAAGGAAGATTAAAGGTTTCATCATGATATTATCCACTAATAAGAAGGTAAATTCCTAGCACCAAAAACCCACTAAACTTATATGGACTCTATCTATTTCTGAGTGGAAATGGAAATATGTCACCATGGATTTCATAATGGGCTTACCGAGATCCCCTCAAGGTAGTGATGCGGTGTGGGTGATCATCGACAGGTTGAAATTTTTTTCACACTTCCTAATAATATGAGAGACCTTATCAGTTTATGGGATTGGTAGGCTATATATACGGAAGATTGTGTGCCTTCATATTGTTCCCCATTCTATCACATTAGATCAAGCTGCTTGTAACACCCTGAGATTTTATGAGAATTTTTTTTAATTTATTTGATGTCTTGTGTTGTACGCTACACCAAGATTAGATTTTACTATATGAAACATTGTATTATCTTGAATTATACACAATACTATTCTTGGCTTTCATTACACACAATCACGACCTTCCTCGATAATGTGTGTAGTACGCAATACTAGGTTTCACTAAACAACGATATATGGTTATAATATTATTATGAACTGGCCTTTATGAATAGTATTAAATAAATTTTGAATGTTATAACATTATTATTAATCTTACACATTTTCTAGAACATCGTATGATAATAAAATAAATTTTTCAAGTAAAATAAGTATTTTTCAAAAAATGCAGTTTTGCCGCCTTTTGATGGCGCATCCACTTTAAATCTAGTTTTTGAAATGTTTATAAGTTCAATTTGAAAAAATAAAATTCTTATTTGGAATCAGGATATAAAAATTTACTTAAGATAAAATTTTCATATTATTATGATAACTTTCAAATTTTAATGAATAGTAAAAACACGCTATATTTTAATTAAAAACAACTTTTTTCATCGTAATAATTTATATGGTTAAATTATAATATTTAATGGTTTTAAAGTACAAATAGAATATATTTTTACCATTTAATATAATTTATGTCATTAGCATTGATTTTACATTGAATTCATCGATAAAATCATTTCAATCTTTTGCAATGTTTTAACTTTTAAAACTCATTTTCTTAACAATGGGATTAATTTTAAATTAATTTCTGCAACTTCTGTTATTTTAATTTGGAAAAATTGATTCCATATTTGGAATCAGTAGACCCAAATTATGTTAATAAGCTACTTTTTATTTTTAGTCATTATGAATAGTAACTACAGTAAATTTTATTTACCATAGTTAAAGGTAAATCAGGTAATTAAGGGTAAATATAATATTATAAAATTACCCTAACACTTGTTCTAATATAATTTGATGATTATATTTTACACTAAATCATACTTGGGTCGAAATTAAATCTAATGTAACCCACTTTTATTTTATTAAGACCTTTTATTTATTTTATTTAAAGGAAAGTGAAATGTCTCACTCAAACTTTAATAATTAGATTATTTTTAATATAAGGTTATACAGAATATAAATTCGATTATAAATAATAATTTTAAATCTAAAAAGGTTTTCTTTATCTTGGTAATTTATTTGTAGTTTTTAAGAAATATTTAATTACCTTAATAGCTTATACATTAATGATGAAGAAATTATTTATTTAGTGAAAAATCAATAATATAGTTTTTATTAAAATAACAATACCAATCAAAAGGACCAGAAACTTGGACAAACATTATTGGTCGAGTATATCTATACCCTAATCATCAAAGGGTCTATTTGTGGACCATTTGGAGCATTAAAAAAATTATTAGGACATTTATATTATTTTATTTTAAATGATGTCAAAGATGTCACCTTCATAATTTAATAAATATAACAATTTAAATGTTATGATTTTAAGATGATAAATTAGAGTAAAAATATTATTATTAAAATTATTATATTTATATTTATCATAATATTTTATTTTTAATTTTTATGCAACAAATAAGTATATTAAATAATTATACAAAAATGTTCTTGTAATTATTTTATTAAGAGATATTCCAGATAAATGGTTTTAAAAATATTAAAATAAATAATATATGTACAAATTAATGTTCCCCATGAATTTTTTTGATTAATATAACATTTTAGGGATATAGTATATATTTTTTTCGAACATATCTTCTCTGTGGGTTTTATTTAAATTCTAATAATGAATAGTGTCAAAATTGACACTATTGATATTTTATAAAAATAACATATTATTAAATTACTTAAAAATCACAAAAATATTTAAAAACTACAAATAAAAAATTTTACGTTGAAAAGGTTATAAAGTATCCAATTACGGGAAATTGAAAAAATTTAAGTATGTATTTATAACAATTTAAAATTTAGAATTTTATTACCACAAATAAAATTAAATTTATTAAATAATGATAAATCAAGTTGATAAGGTTTAAAATAAACATAAAACATGACTAAATTTTATTGGTTGATGATATTACAACCCTATATCATCTTATATTCGAACAGATTCATTTTTGGGGGTTTTTAAGTGGGGTTTCATTTTATTATTAATTAATATTTTTAAGGTTTCCAAAAGTACCCATCTCCTCTCCTATATAAGGTCACCTCCTTCCCTCTCCTCTTCACACACATTTGAGCCTTCAAGATCATCCAAAACCTTCTCATTTCACTTATCCACTTCCATATAAATCTACTAGAGGTCCTGGTCTTCTTTAAAGACCATCTTTAGTGCCCTAAGAGGAGGCTAAGAGGAGCTGCGTCAAAAAAGAGGTAATCTCTTCTACAGATTCCTTCAAGTTTGTTTCTTCTTCAACTTCTTCTTATTTATTTGTTTCATCATAAATTGATAATATCAGTATAACTAATATACTTATATGTTATTATAAATATTAAACAATCCCATTTTACCCTCTATCCATCCTATGAAAAATGAAATCACTGCGCGTGCGTACGTACGGAATACCGTCTCCACACCGTGGTGTAATTTGTTTTTCCACCAAAACCTTACTTGGATGGGTATAATGGTGTAATGAATAACTATATATAGTTATTACAACATCATACTGATTCTGAGATATTATATCATCCACTCCATTTCAATTCAAAAATTATGTGAACGATATCATCGCTCGTACGTACGTACGGATTACCGTCTTCACGACGCGATGAGATTCATTATCCATGTTAACAACTCAAGAATTATTATAAAGTATATATAGTGAATAATAATGAAATATAAAACATGGTACAACTACTGGATTTATGTACGTATATATATATTTCATCTACTTACTTCCATTCAAGTCAATAAGGAAAAGAAAATAGCGTTCATGCGTACGTACGACCTACCATCTCCATGAACAGTGTATTTCATTTCATTTATCTATCTATTATATATATATATATATACTGAATATATATGATACATAAATCATGATTTAAATTCTGTAAGTAATTAAATCTTGATATAAGTAATAATAATATTAAGAACAACAAGTCGAAACACGTACGATAAATGAAACAATTTTACCCAAAACTCTGCTTTAACATTGAATTGACAAAATAACGGGCAATATAAAGTCATAAGTGAATCATATATGATATCATAAATATTATTATGATTCTGTTATAAGTTAATAATATGTTTAAACCCACTATTCATTATTTTTTCACATGTACGAAAGAAATTGGAGCTCAGGTAAGGGAAAATCTCGCAATCTCATTTTTTATCCGAGATTGCTTATACGTAAGTATTTACTAGGGTAATATTTTTCATCCATGACCATAATTCTTTTTTCATAAAGTGTTTAATATTCTTCCATGAATGTTTAATGTCATGTTTACCCTTCTTTGACTTTTACTTTGTGTTATGGAAGGAATATTTCTATTGTCTACCATATGTAGTACTTTTTGATTTTTCTGTTAAAAGTAGAAGGAGAATGTTTTTTTAACTTATATGACATGAATGGATTTTTATGGTTTTATAACGCCTTATTTTCATGAATATTACTCTATAATATTTAATGACTATTTTCAACAAAATCCTTTTCTTTTAAAATTTCATGTAATTTTGTTAAAATAAAATGATTTTGAAGAAGACAGGATATTTTCCTCAAGAATTTATTTCAAGTGTTTTATCAAAACCATTTTCCATATAAGATAACATTATTTCATATTTTTATGTTTAAAGTATAATGTATCTATAATTTACATGGTTTCACTTTTATTATGATGAAATGATATCCATTTGTTTTATATGGATTAAGTTATGAGGGGATGATGTTTATGAAACCGATTTTATTCTTTGGGTTATGATGAATGAGTTATGTTTATGTTGTGGAACACGTAAAAATTATTTCATTATGAGATGGGTGGGACCTGTATATCCCTCCAATTAATTGGGTAAAGATTTATATCTCATGAGATAAACATGACTGAAATGAAAAGTTAATCTGGTTCAGTGATACATGACTGGAACCAGGAGTAAACTCAGTTCAGTAATGGACTTTGTCCACTAATATGGTCTTGGCAGAAATTCCTTGGCTACTATGGAAATCATATCATGTGATTAATGGTTTTACACAATTAAATGTTTTAATCCCATGCTATTTTATCATGATTGATGTTCCTTTATGATATATGCCTTACGTACTACCAAGATTTATTTCACAACTCAAGATTTTTATGTTTAAACTTTATGTTCATGTTTTGAAGTTCAAATGTATATGGTTTGTTTTATTTTCTCCATGATTACCCTTACTGAGAATTTGAGATCACCCTTTATATGTTTTCTTTTCACCAGGATATAAAGAAAGGTTTTAGGTAAGAAAAAAAGGGGAAGATCTTTATGGGAGATGTTGATGATCTTTCACCTAGATTAGAAGATTATGTTCCAAGTTTCCAAAGACACTAAACTATTACGGTACTTTGGTGTCTATTTTTGTTATGTATTAGATATTCCACAAAATTAATGTAATTTCCATGTACGTCAAGCTTTGGGTCTCTACAGTTGGTATCAGAGGAATGGTTTAGTCAACCTTTGGAAACTAGGATGCGAAAACTTTAGTGAAATCCCTAGATATATTTCTAAGGTATGTATAGGGATGTCTCTAAGGTTAAGTATAAGTATAAGTTATAGTCCTATAATTATGGTAAAGATATTATAATTAAACCTAAGATGTTAGATATTGAAGGTACTCCCCTTTATTATATTGTTTTCCTAGCATGATTTTTGCCTCTTACACTATTTTTTTGGGTTTAAGATGATGGCTGGAACCCGAAGGAACGTTGTTGATCAATGTAATGGGAAATGTAATGATTGTCCTCTTGAACAAACCAATGTTATGGGATATGGAGTGAAAAATCTTATTTCTATACTTACACATGCTATGAATCATTCTGGACTTCCGAATGAGAAGAGAAGGGAACAATATTCAATTAAGTCCATCATGAGGCAACATCCACCTTTTTTCATTGGGTCTTCTGATCCACTTGTTGATGAACAATGGATCAGTACCATTGAAAAGATATTTTCCATACTTCAATGTTCAGAACATGAAAAAGTCATTCTGGATGTTTACTGTTTAGATGGTGAAGCATACCAGTGGTGGACTCTAATTAAGAATACAAGGCCCTAAGGTGAAATTGACTCCATGAAATGGGATGAGTTCAAGAACTTATTTTTCAATAAGTACTTCCCTCGCATTCTTTGAAAAAAGATGGAAAAGGAGTTCCTTGAGCTTAAGCAAAAGGTTGATGAATCTGTTGGTATATACAAAGTGAATTTTACAAGGCTTGCAAGGTATGCATCTAACTTTAACATCCAACCTGAAAGTAAAGTTTATCGATTCTTCAGTGGCTTAAAACCAACTCTTTGAAGGTAGTTAGATATAAGGGACTTTAGTAGCTATGAAGAAATTGTGCATTGTGCTATCAAGTTAGAACTGGAAGTTGGTGTTACATATCCATCTCATGGTTTTGACAAGAAATGAAAGATGGAGTTCAAGGAAAAATCTAAGAACAATGGTGAAAAGAAGATGAATGTTACATTATGCTCAAAGTGTGGAAAGAAGCATGGTGGAGATTGCCAAAAAGGTACTAGAAAATGTTTTAAGTGTGGAAAAGAAGGTCATCGAGTAGTTGAGTGTTGACGTAATGGGAAAAAGGTTTATAATGAAGTGGATAGAGAAAAGACTATAGAGAATGCTCCACCAACACTTCAATGCTTCAAGTGAAAGGAAATGGGGAATTATGCTAATCAATACCCTAATCTAAGGGTTAATGATGATCGACATGAGAAACCTCTTAAGGAAAATGATAAAGGGAAGTCACATGCAATCACTATTGGAGATGTTGAGTATTACAACGATGTAGTGGAATTATTATGTTTTTATGTAACAAGATTCCAAAATAATGTTATGGAATCTAATTTATAGTACTGTGGAATATTGGAATATCTATGTATTGGTTTATTATGGTTGTCAATAATTATATGGAAACGGTAACCATGAAAATTAATTCAAATATTTTGGAAAGTAGATGATATGTGCATAATGAAGGGATAAAGAGAAAATAATATTAATGAGCTCATGACTAATATAAGGACAAAGTGATATCATGGTTTGAGTATATAGAAATTTTGGGATTTTGGTATGTGGAAAGAGTTAACTTTTGACAGCATTCATGTTTTCACTAAGGTTCAATGGGTATTCATTTTTCAAGAGAATACAAGATTAAGGTATTCACATGTTTGGAATGCGATCAACAAGATATATCTTGTGATATATGAGGGATAAATGATGGTATTCACGTGCTTGTTATATGACCGTTTTAGTAATCATTCTCTTTATACTATGAGTTTGGAAAGAAGTATTTTGGATAATCCTAAAGATTGGAATGGATTATGTTGAACATAAGTTAGTATTGTTTAAGGCAATAAATGTTATTAGATATTATTGATAGAATGTTATAATAGTTTAGTTTAAGAAAAGGGACAACCTGCAGAACGGGTGACAACCCGTCACATCGGATGAGGATGTGGGAATAGAACACACAACCGAAGTGCTATAGGCCTTTATCGCCTACCACTGGCCCACATGAAGTCCCTTGTTAGTAGAAAATAGTTTTATTTTATTAATCGGTATGATAGATGAAGTATAAGACCATTTTTGGAATCATATACGATTAATCTCAGCATAGATGGACTTATGTATATAATTATTGCTAAATTTATGTTTGAGAGAGATGCAATGAACTATCATTCCATCACATGATCCGCTAACACTTCACAGAAGAAAAATTCAACATCATTTATTTAAGAGATGAAGTGGAAATTGTTCAAGGCACGAACAATGGTGCGATTGTACTGAAATAAAACAAGAATTTATTCTAATTCAAATTCTTCAACTTTAGGGAAATGATCTTGAAAACAAAAAATGTTGTCCTAGTGTCTTCATATACGATGAATCAGATGGTACCTTAAATCATCACAAATTTATGGCTTTTTGATTGTTGGATTTTTCATATCCATGTTCTCTACCACTCTCCATCAAACCTTGATGGATAGATTTCTCTTCTATATCCATATTTTCACCTATGTTCTTCTATGTGGAAACCCAGTGATAAGTTAATTTGGGTAACCGTTATGTTTCATACTCCACTTTTTAAAATTAAGTTTTAGTATTCCTTTTTACGATGTGGGTTTTTATGAAAGAAACTTTCATGTAGTAAACCATTTATAACCCCGATGAATTTCGAGGGTGAAATTCATTTTAAGGGGGGTAGAATGTAACGCCCTGAGATTTGATGAGAAAAAATATTATTTTTTAATTTATTTGATGTCTTGTGTTGTACGCTACACCAAGATTAGATTTTAATATATACAACACTATATTATCTTGAAGTATACACAACACTATTCTTGGCTTGCATTACACGCAATCACGACTTTCCTCGATAACGTGTGTAGTACGCAATATCAGGTTTCACTAAACAACGATATATGGTTCTAATATTATTATGAACTAGCCTTTATGAATATTATTAACTATATTTTTAATGTTATAACATTATTATTCATCTTAAACATTTTCTATAATATCTAATGAGAACAAAATAAATTTTTTGAGTAAAATAAGTATATTTCAAAAAATGCAGTTTTGCCGCCTTTTGATGGCGCATCCACTTTAAATATAGTGTTGACATGTTTATAAGTTAAATTTGACAAAATAAAATTCTTCTTTGGAATCAGGATATAAAAATTTACTTTGGATAAAAATTTCATATTATTCTGATAACTTTCATATTTTAATGAATAGTAAAAACAGACTATATTTTAATTAAAAACAAAATTTTTAATCGTAATAATTTATATGGTTAAATTATAATATTTAATGGTTTTAAAGTATAAATAGAATATATTTTTACCATTTAATATAATTTATGTCATTAGCATTGATTTTACATCAAATTAATAGGTAAAATCATTTCAATCATTTGCAATGTTTTAACTTTTAAAACTCATTTTCTTAACAACGGTATTAATTTTAAATTAATTTCTGCAACTTCTGTGATTTGAATTTGGAAAAATAGATTCCATATTTGGAATCATTAGGTCCAAATTATGTTAATAATCTATTTTTTATTTTTAGTCATTATGAATAGTAACCATGGTAAATTTTATTTACCATAGTTAAAGGTAAATCAGTTAATTAAGGGTAAATATAATATTATAAAATTTTATAATATAATTGGATGATTATATTTTACCCTAAATCATACTTGGGTCAAAGTTGAATCTAATGTAACCCACTTGTATTTGATTAAGACCTTTTACTTATTTTATTTAAAGGAAAGTCAAATGTATCACTCAAACTTTAATAATTAGATTATTTTTAATATAAGGTTATACAGAATATAAATTTGATTATAAATACTCATTTAAAGATAAAAAGGTTTTATTTATCATGGTAATTTATTTGTAATTTTTAAGAAATATTTAATTACCTTAATAACTTATACATTAATGATGAAGAAATTATTTATTTAGTGAAAAATCAATAATATTGTTTTTATTAAAATAACAATACCTATAAAAAGACCAGAAACTTGAACAAACATTATTGGTCGAGTATATCTATACCCTGAACATCCAAGGGTCTATTTTTGGACCAATTTGAGCCTTATAAAACCGATTAGGACATTTATATTATTTTATTTTAAATGATGTCAAAGATGTCACCTTCATAATTTAATAAATATAAAAATTTAAATGTTGTTATTTTAAGATGATAAATTAGATTAAAAATATTATTATGAAAGGAATTATATTTATATTCATCATAGGATTTTTTTTAATTTTTATACAACAAATAAGAATATTAAATAATTATACAAAAATGGTCTAGTAATTATTTTATTAAGAGATATACCAAATAAATGGGTTTAAAAATATTAAAATAAATAATATATGAATACATTAATGTGCCCCATGATTTTTTTTGATGAATATGACATTTTAGGGATCTATTATATATTTTTTTTCAAACATATCTTCTCTGTGGTTTTTATTTAAATTCAAATAATGAATAGTGTCAAAATTGACACTATTGATATTTTATAAAAATAACATTATTAAATTACTTAAAAATCACAAAAATATTTAAAAACTACAAATAAAAAATTAGATAGTATAAAAGGTTATAAAGTATCCAATTATGGGAAATTAACAACATTTAAGTATGTATTTATAAAAATTTAAAATTTATAATTTTATTACTACAAATAAAATTAAATTGATTAAATAATGATAAATCAAGTAGATAAGGTTTAAAATAAACTTAAAACAAGTATAAATTTTATTTTTTGATTATATTACAACCCTATCTCATCTTATATTCGAATTGATTCATTTTTGGAGGTTTTTAAGTGGGGTTTCATTTTATTATTAATTAATATTTTCAAGGTTTCCAAAAGTGCCCCTCTCCTCTCCTATATAAGGGAACCTCCTTTCCTCTCCTCTTCACACACATTTTAGCCTTCACTCTCTGCCAAAACATGTCCATTTCACTTATCCACTTCTTTAGAAACCTACTAGAGGTCCTGGTCTTCTTTAAATACCAACTTTAGTGCCCTAAGAGGAGGATAAGAGGAGCCGCGTCGAAAAAGAGGTAATCTCTTCTTCCGATTATTTCAAGTTTATTTCTTCTTAAAATTATTCTTCTTTATTTGTTTCATCATAAATTAATAACATTAGTATCACTCAAATAATTATATGTTATTATAAATATGAAACAACCCCATTTTACCCTCTATCCATCCTACGAAAAACGAAATCACCGCGCGTGCGTAAGTACGGAATACCGTCTCCACGCTGTGGTGTAATCTGTTTTTCCACCACCACCTTACTTGGATGGGTATAATGGTGTAATGAATAACTATATATAGTTATTAAAACATCATATTGATTATAAGATATTATATCACCCACTCTAATTAAATTCAATAATTATGGGAATGATATCATCACTCGTGCGTACGTACAGATTACCCTCTCCACGACGCGATGAGATTCATTCCCCATGTTAACAACTCAAGAATTATTATAAAGTATATATAATTAATAATAATGAAATATAAAACATGATAAAGCTATTGTATTTATGTATATATATATATGTAATCTACTTACTTCCATTCAAGTCAATAAGGAAAAGAAAACAGCGTTCATGCATACGTACGACCTACCGTCTCCTTGAACAGTGTATTTCATTTAATTTATCTATCTATTATATATATATATACTGAATATATATGATATATAAATCATTATTTACATTCTGGAAGTAATTAAATCATGATATAATTAATAATAATATCAATAACAACAAGTCCAAATACATACGATAAATGAAACAATTTTCCCAAAACGCTGCTTTAACATGGAATTGACAAAAGAACGAGTAATATAATGTCATAAGTGAATCATATATGATATAATAAATATTATTATGGTTCTGTTATAAGTTAATAATATGTTTAAACCCACTATATAGGAGTTTTGGACACGTACAGAAGAAATTGGACCTAAGGTAAGGGAAAATATCGCAATCTCAATTTTTATCTGAGATTGCTTATACTTAAGTATTTACTAGGGTTATATTTTTCATCCATGCCCATAAAATGTTTTTCATAAACTGTTTAATATTCTTCCATGAATGTTTAATTTCATTTTTACCCTTCTTTGACTTTTACTTTGTGTTATGGAAGGAATATTTCCGTTGTTTACCTTATATAGTACTTTTTGATTTTTCTGTTAAAAGTACAAGGAGATTGTTTTTTTAACTTATATGGAATGAATGGATTTTTACGGTTTTATAAGGACTTATTTTCATGAAGCTTACTCTACAATATTTTATGACTATTTTCAACAAAATCCTTTTCTTTTAATATTTCATGGCATTTTGTTAAAATAAAATGATTTTGAAGAAGAAAGGATATTTTCCTCAAGAATTCAATTCAAGTGTTTTATCCAAACCATTTTCCATATAAGATGACATTATTTAATATGTGTATATTTCAAGTATAATGTCTCTATGATTTACATGGTTTCACTTTTCTTATGATGAAATGATATCCATTTGTTTTATATGGATCATGTTATGATGGGATGATGTTTATGAAACCCATTTTATTCTTTGGGTTATGATGAATGACTTATGTTTATGTTGTGGAAAACGTAAGAATGATTTAATTATGAGATGGGTGGGACTTATATCTCTCTCCAATGCATTGGGTAAATATTTATATCTCATGAGATAAACATGGCTGGAACAGAAAGTTAATCCGATTCAATGATACATGACTGGAACGAGGAGTAAACTCGGTTCAGTAATGGACTTTGTCCACTAAGATGGTCTTGGAAGCAAGGACTTGGGTACTATGGAAATCATATAATGTGTTTAATGGATTTAAAAAATTAAATGTTTTAATCCCATGCTATTTTATCATGATTTATGTTCATTTATGATCTATGCCTTACGTACTACCAAGATTTATTTCACAACTCAAGATTTTGATGTTTAAACATTATGTTCATGTTTTGAAGTTCAAATGTATATGGTTTGTTTTATTTTCTCCATGATTACCCTTAATTAGCATTTGAGCTCACCTTTTATATGTTTTCTTTTCCCCAGGATATAAAGAAAGGTTTTAGGTAACAAAAAAAGGGAAGATCTTTATGGGAGATGTTGAAGATCTTTCACCAAGATTAGAAGATTATTTTCCAAGTTTCCAAAGATACTAAACTATTACGGTCCTTTGGTGTATATTTTATTTATGTATTAGATATTCTGAAAAATTAATGTAATGTCCATGTACGCCAAGATTTGGGTCTCTACAATGCTTGGTTTACATTGTGGTTATGTCAGGAGATTTAGAAGGATCTGGATTTACAGGTGCTCTTGAGTATATCTTATCACCCTCAGTTCAACGAGCAGTCTATGTGAAGGATATAGGTTATAGAGTAAATTCTATGGGAATGTTTCCGTTATTTCACAGGTTTATGGGGGAAATTTATACCTCCTATTGTGTTTTCCTACAAAGACAAATTTTAGTAAATGATTCAGATGGATCTGTATGTAGCCCTTTACAATAGGTTATTATATTCACCTCCATCATGGTTAGAGGTAGGTGAGTCTATACTACTAGGTACTCATATTATTCAGGAGACTTCAGATAAATTAAAAAAATATTCAAAAGCCTATGGATATAGCTCAGTCCATGTATAAGCCTTACACCGATCGTTGTTGTCGACCTCTGGAGTTTGAGATGGGACATCAGGTCTTTCTGTGAGTATCTTATCAAGTGTTTCATAGATGGATAAGGAGATAGGTCAAGTTATTTCCTTGTTACATAGTTCCTTTTGAGATTGTGGATAGAGTCAAGCCTCTAGCCTATCAGTTGTAGTTACCTCAGAGGTACTATTTCATGCACTACGTATTCCATGTAACACAGTTTCATCGGTATCATGCTAACCTGTCTCATTCGTCTAACCCTTAGGATATTGAGATAGAGGATAATTTGTTCTTTGAAGAGAATATAGTACATATAGTTGATCAGATAATGAGGAATATCTAAGGCAGGTTGGTCTCACTGGTTCTGGTGCTCTTACAACACTGCCATGTATAGGATGAGACCTAGGAGCAGGAAGCCAATGTACATTCACAATGGATGAAAATTTTCACAATTGATGTCTTACCACTGTCATAAGGTAAAATTTGTGATGATTTATCCTAAATAGGTGAGGTTGTAACATCATGACCTTTTAAAGACATATAGTCCTTTATGGTACTGTTCACAACCTCTCTTTTTAATATTTTAATGTGCTCTTATGGATAAGGAATAGTTCTGGTGAGTATGGATTTTTTTGGGATATTGGAGTTCTAGAAAATGGGAAGGCAAACTAAGATGCATGGTTAGCACATAGTTAGTGCTAACCGTGAAGGTCACCCAGTGCACAAGGGGATTCCACCCAATTTGTTTGGAACTATACAAGGAAGGGCACACACTCATTCAAGGTTATATACATCCTTGATAGTTTCATTTTGCATGGATTGTGTATATTTAGTCAAACCATGCAGCCAGCTCATGCGAGGGGTCCCATTAGATAGTGTGGTGTGTACATTATGCACACAGTTTGGCCAACCATGCAGCCAAACTATGTGGCCTAACAAATGAAGGGAAAATGATGTTTTTTTCCTATTATGTTTTTAATCCCAATTCCTTCTTCCCCCTATTTTGTTTTAGAGGACTCTACAATAAATAACCCTCTCCTCTTTTCAAGTAGGTATTGTTAAATCTCTTTCGTTCATCATTTGTTTTCTTCACCATCAAAGGAATTAGAAATCTTTAGGTGATATTTTAAATCATCTTCTTTATTTTTCTAGTTTCTCTTATCCTATATTTTCCTATTTTTGTGTGAACTCATTTTCCTCATTTTCAAGAAATTTTATGATTATTCCGATATTTCTCATTATAGATTAATTCAATAGAAGAAAATGGATGAGGAGAACTCTATGAACACAAGGTAGGTAGTCTAACTTATTTCCCTAAAGTTCCATTACTTTTATATGGTGCGTTGTTTTTCCACATTCCATACCTCTACATAAACACCTTTAAAACCCTTAGTAAATTAAATTAAATGGTTTTTTATTTCTAATATGATCCTAGATAGTGGAGAATCAACACTGTTGGTTGTTCATATTTACTTTATCCACCCCATGGGTGTGTATTCCTTGGATGTCTATTGCCCTTTTTCCTAAAATTGTTTAAAAATCTATTGAGGTGTGTTGCTCTTGTAATAATATTTCAATTAATAATTTGGATTAAGAGAATTGTGTGGACCTAGACTAATTACTTTATTTCCTTATGACATATTTGAATTGTTTAGTTAAATGTATTGTCCAACTTGATTAAAATGATATAAGATAATTTCCTCATTAAATGAATTTGAATGGTGATAACTAAGACTTATTATCATACTCAAGACAAGAGCGGTACTTGGATCCTCATGGGATTCCTTGGATGGGATCATCATTCTTTATGATTAGTTTTCCATGTGGAGTGTATACACATCGGGGGAAATACCTGTTATGATTGGGATGAGATCACCGTGTGTTATTCTTACCTTTATAGGAGTGATACCAGTTTTATAGGGGGGAGACATCGTGGATGAGATTGTGGCTAGAGGATTATACTAAGAAATGAGTGATACTAGGTTCCCTACATGAGATACTAGGGATGAGCTCATAGAGTTGTCTACATGTCCTGTTGAGAGTGATACTTGGGATTATATTATGGATCACCTTGGATGGAATCCCATGACATTGAGTATTTATTGAGCTCCATGTGCGACACTTGGGTTTCATGAGATGGTTATCCTTGGACAAGCCCCAATTTTTACTTAATTAAATTCTATATAATCCATTTTATATAAACCCAATAATGTGAATTACTTGATTAAATGTTGTGTTTTCCAATCCAAATCACAAACTTAGGAATGATTCATATATCATTGTATTATTTATAACAAAATTTTATACCTTCTATCATGATTGTACATATTTCCATGATTTAGAGACATTCATCTTATGCTAAAGAAGGCAGTATAGGTCAGGTATCCTTTGAGGAAACTGATCTAGGGTAATCGTTTATTTATTTATTTATTTCCTTGATATTACTAAAATTAGAATAGATATCATCTTTAATTCACAAACTGGATTGATATATACACCATTGGTGGTGGAATACTAAGTTTATCACAAACCCTTCTTAGGATTCCCTTAGTACCCAAGCATACTACATGGTTGCATATATGGATAAAGGTAAGTGATTGGGACCCAATGTTTTATTCTGATCCTTAGGATGGAGTTTGGGAGAAAAGGACCGAACCTATGCTCATGATGATAGTAGTGGTTTTTTAGGACTTTTTGAATTTTTTTGTAGTGTGTGGCATATTTATGTTCCCTTTTATTCTGTTTCCTTTATTTTTTGTATAAAAAAATAACATCATGATCAAATACTTTTGTATATATTATTATTCATCTTATTCTCATTGTTTATTTATATTGTTCATTTATTATTCTACTACTAGTTATTTATTTCTATTTCTGCTACTTACCACTTCT
Source organism: Viscum album (assembly GCA_963277665.1). Lineage (NCBI taxonomy): Eukaryota > Viridiplantae > Streptophyta > Magnoliopsida > Santalales > Viscaceae > Viscum > Viscum album. Next base: position 1,476,088,867 of record OY728137.1, read on the forward strand.
ATTACTATTGTGTTCACTCTAAATCATGTGGGAATAGTCTCCCTAAAAACACACCCTAGGCCCTCTCTATTAGTTGTTAGCCTCTGTAATATGGGGATTTGTGCTTGAAGTCAAGTGGTTGGCCATATCAGGGCATCATTAAGTGGCTTATGGGCTAGGATTCTACATATAGAATAACTAGGGGTGAAATGGTATTTCACTAAATTTTTATGTTTTAATATCTGGGTAACACAACTACCATAATTTAATGGTACATTCTCCTTGGGGTTAAGCATAAAAGACTACTTGAAGGGGTGCATATTGTAGTATGAAGATAGCTCTAGGTGTCTCTTCATCTTGTCCAAAGATTCCAAACGAGGACCCCTAGGTTCCTGTTTATAAACCAAAATACAAAACTGGGAATATAAGCTTAGTATAGAAGGTTTTTTATGCTATTATACTTGAATGATCATGGCAGACACACATGTGCTTCACAATAGTAAACCAGAGTGAAGAACATTGAGTACACTATGATATTAATGAACAGACTTATGCTCATGCACTTGGGGACTTGTGAGAATCATGGGTCTTCTTTCTAAGATAACCATCCTTCTTATTTCTTATTTGTTTAATATCTAAAGGATAACCAACATTGGTATTTACCCTAGTCCTATAAAAGTATTGAATTGGGTTTAAAAATTAGTTTTATAAGAAAAATTTATTGGTTTTACTCTATAGTCCCATAGACATTGTGATCTCATAAAAAATAAAGTTTTACCAAATGAATTGGAGGGATATATCATTCTTGGTCCAACTATCACATAATGAAATATACATACATATTTGTTTCATATAAGCATGAAAAAAATTATAATTATATCATAATTCATAATATTATTTCCCAATGAAAATTAAATTAATAAGATGAAATCTTTTATAATGTATAATAAATGAAAAAAGGAAAGTGGTTATCTAGGAAAACACCCTTCAATAAAATTTAGTAAATATAAAGTGTCTACATAATATAGAATAAAAGGTATATGGCCAATTAAATTGTTTTCCCTAATGAATTGAATGGTACGTTTATCTATATAAATACATATCAATTATAAAAATAAGTGCAAGTTATTCATAACATAAATATATTTGTAAAAGAAGATCTTTTTACGCCTAGTTCGTGAAAAATAAACACAATGACGGTCATGGATAATTACACTCATAGAAATATATTTATCATTCACATATTTTTATAAAAAAATATATTATTAGAAAAATAGAATTCAAAGAAATAGAAAAGAAATTAAAAACTATTCAAAGAACAAGAAATCATAAAATTTACATGGGTAGATACAAAAGGAAAATTGAATACATTTTTGAGATAAAGAAAAAAATTAAAATAATTAAAGGAATATAGAAAAATATATTACCTTACAATGATCATAAGGAATAAAATATTTTAAAATCATAGAAATTATGGAATGCATATAGAATACATATTTGTGATAAATAAGCTGGAAATTAATGTGAATGATCTATTAAAAAAAGAGATAAAGAAAATTTTATTTTTCATGAATCCTAATTGGAAATGAATGAATAAAAGTAAGGGTAAAAGATATATAATTAAGATAATGAAGATAAGAGAATAATTAATTGAATTTAAATTTAAATTTCATTTAATATATTTAAAGAAACATTAGACATTGATAATATTAGAGTACATGATATATCAAGAATGAACCCCTTACCTAGAGTTCTGACAGTCATTGTATGTACTCTAACATATATAATAATAAAATTATTTTTATTAATTACTTGATTTAGTATCATATTCATTTCTATTTCATTATTATTATTCATTTTTTTCATTTATTGTTCATATATAATTTTTCTGTCATTTATGTGGATCACTTGAAGATATTAGGTCCATAGTTCCAAATATTTTTATGTATAATAGTAATGGTAAAAGTTCCATGTCTAATGGTCACATAATATCCAAAAGTGTCATGGTATTGTGTTTATTCCATTGAATAATTAAAATAGTTCTATATCTATTTAAGTAGTTATAATTTATAGATCATTTGTCATTATGTTTTTTTATACGCTTAAACATCCCATGTTAATTTAAATTTAATATTATTAATCTAAATCCTATATTATAATTAATAAATTAAAAATATAGATTAGTTTTTATAATTATGCATAAAATTATTTATAAAACCAACCATTAAAGGAATTAGTAAAAATAAAACATCAAGATACACATCAGTAGTTGATGGGAAAGTCATTGATTACTTAAAATTTTAAACCTAAAAAATACTAGATAGAAGAAAAAAAGGTATAAATTCCTTGGGTAAGGAATTTTTAATGTTTATTCCAAGAAATATTATTAAAAACTAAATATAATCACATATAAAATCTTTTAACAGTGATGATGATTTTTATGAAAATAAAATATGTTAAAAGTACTATTTGAGATTTATGAAGTGAAAATAGATGAATGAATGTAGAAGTAAATAAAATGAACAAGATTTAACATAATGGATAATTCAACTAATTAGTTTAAAATTATTTATAGATTCATATTGAAATAATTTCTTATGATTTTCCAAAAATATTTAGGTTAGTTTCTTTCACCAAGAAATCAACTAGTAGATGGATGGTTCTTAAAGTTAACCACTTACAAGAAACATCCAACCATGAAAATTTTGAAGAAGTCATGATCAAAAAAATATCATTGAAAATTCCAATGTTTGTAAAATAATCACAAAACGTGCAGTCAATTTTATAACCACAATTGAACTCACCATAAGATTCTGGTGTAACAAAAATGGTAATGCGATGAAGTAAAATAAATGACCAAATAATTTTGTTCCCCATAATAAATTTTTCTCCAATAACCATTATGAAATTAAGAATTTGAAAGGTACAATTAAATAAAAAAGAAAAAATAAGATGAGAAATATTCCCTCTGTTTTCTGCTCCAAATTGAGATTATATCTGCTTGTTGCACCTAAATTTCTCAACTATGAAAGTACGAGAAAGTGTGAATAAAAATTATGACCGAGACTCCATTTTATTTCTTCATGTTTACCATTTTATTTTCTATTTTCACAAATAATTAAAATTTTAGGGTCACATGTTGGTATTAACATCCACTTTAAACCTTTCATTTTTCTAATTAAATGATAGTAAAAAAGAAAGTGAATCAATTTCCCCAACACTCTAATAAGTACATCTGATACTCACCCATAAAAATATTCTTCCTATATCATCCTGTATTTGAATTAGAATCTACTAATAATATTCAGTTCTTGAAAAATAAAGAGAAAATCCAAAATTAAATATTCATCCTTTAATTAAATCCATTCAAACCAGATTAAAACATCAAGAAACACAAAATTATCAGTGAAACAACTTGATCACAGGTGATAAGATCTAAAAATTAGTGGTTCATATTCAAAATAAAGCTTCACTGAGAACCAAATACAAACTTCACCAGATAGTTATTCCTCTTAATTAGACCAAAAAATAAAACCCGATAAGTAGTTCCTAAAACTAGAGAAATTCAGTGAACCATGGTTCTTAAACCATACTGCTACGATTTCACTAATTCGATTTAACTCAGGTCAATTCATGGTCAACATGAATTCCTCCATCTTGAATTAAGATTGAAAACAAAACAACTCCAACATTTGGCTTTAGCCTACTATCTTCATCTTAGAATCATTTCCCAACTCAAGAACCTATTTCTAAAAACTCAAACTATTGAAAATACAAATCATGTTAGGCCTCCGTTTAAGCTTCCACAACCAACATCATAGGTTTGACCACCTACATTAATTAATACAATCCAGATCCAGAATCAACTGCCTTCAACTACCACCTCAAACCCAACACAACCTTGAGATTAATAGGTTTCATTCAGCAATCGACTTAGTAATTCAATGTTTTCCTTCATTATAGGTTCTTCCACAATATTGAATTTTGACAATGAAAAAAATCACAACCTTCTTCATCCTCGACACTCAATATCATTTTCAGAATATCATAAATTGAAGTCATATAACTACATCTATGTGGTGGCTACCAGATCATTATTCATCAGTGAAAGTGGATGTGGATCAAATGACGATGGTGACTCCTTTTATAATCATATTTATGGTGTCATGGCTTAGATTGAACAAATCTCTTTGATAAGGCTCAAAACTCACTAGAAAATGGAATCTTTCGAAATATTTGCTGATAATGATTCAATAAGTGGTGAAAATGATTGGTTTCACATGTGTTTCATCTTCTTTATGAACTCAATCCACTGTGGATCTTCCTCGGTACACTTCGGAAAAGATATTCGGAACTCAGTTCCTACTTCTCACAACTTTAATCAGTTTAATGACATAAATATTTACTTCAAATTGAGTTTTAACCCAGCTTATTATAATTTGGTGGCATCCTCTTAATCCTAAATATGGGACTATGTCGAACTCTAATTCAATCGATGTTTCTTGACATAGAATCATCCTTTCAAGGATCTTGGATCTTGATTCCCTGATATATAGAAATGGATTTGGAAAGATCATATTTAGAAACATTGATTCAAAAAACCCTGCATGCATGAGTTTATCTTCTAATTTAATGAACAAATATGTTGAATTTGATTTTCTCTATTACTCAATCTCACCTCCATCACAATCCATGAGTTCAAGATTCATTTTTCTACTTTTTCACAACTTAATAAAAAACCCCATTCATCAGGATCCACTAGGTCGAGGTGCACTATGTGTATGTTTAGTTTCATCATTATGTAAGAAAATTTATCTTACACTAACTTAACATATTTATCTTATATGGATCCATGAAATGAAAATATTATACAAGGTTTTCCCAAAAAATATTATGAATTTTGACTTTATTTCTTCTAAAAAACACCAGCGAAAGTTTATCTTACACAACTAGATTCTCTTACACCATATCCCCTCACCAAATATCTTACAAGTACTTATTATATTACCCAGGGGAAGGTAAACTAAAAATTTCAAAATTTATTTCTCTAAGGTGGGAGTAAATTATCATACAAATATGATGTTTTCTGATAAAATTAAAATAAAATTAACATTTTAAAATAAATAAATAAATAAATAATAAATATTTACATTATAAATCAAAAATAAAACTAAAAATGAATGTATTTTTAATTTAAACAACAAAAAATAAAATTAATTAATCACAAAAGATTAAATTGTGAAACTTAAAATTAATATTTTCAAAAAGATTATTTTTACATTAATTGAAACATTTTTACACAATAATAAAAAGATAACTAACTATCAATAAAAAAAAATCATAAAACTATAATTAATAATTCAAATATATATTTTATCCTTAAATATACATTAAAAATGATGTGAAAAAATTCAAGAAATGTGAGCCAAATCAAATTCCTCTACACTTAATTATTTCTTGTACTCAAGAAATTACATAATCAATCTTGGTAGAGAAAAATAAATATCAAAGGTGAAATATTAGACTACTATAAAGAATTAGTTTTCAAAAAAACCTCCATGAACCCTCTCAAGTAGAAATAATAATTTACACCTTAAAATCAAACAAATTCTGGGCAAAGTTAGTTCCCCCCTTTATAAAAAGATTTAAATTGAAAATTTTGAAAAAATTAAACAAACATCAATTTAAATCCAATCGGATTTCCAAAATTCTTTTTGCCTCTAGGTGATCCGAAACTCTAAAGAAATAATAAATAAACACTCTTCTTGGATGGGTATGTTTAATAATTACAATAACAATAAATAACTAATCCAAATTCTTGAAGATTTAAAAAATAAAGAAAAGAATTATTTGGGGATAAACCAAAATTAAGTTTCTTATTTTATAGTCTAATAAAATGTATACATTGTGATTTTAATTAAAAAAAGTTATAATTTAATTAAAATTGTAAAACATTACACCTAAATTTTACCATTATTTTAAAAAGGTTAAAAAAATGATGTGATAAATTAAATCGATGGATTAATAAAAATTATATTATCAAAATGAAATCACAATCTTGAAACATAATAAAAAATTTTAACCACTAAAAATGTAAATAAAATCTTAATAAATTAACAATTTCAAAAAAAATTAGGCAATCTGATGGGCTTCACATTATAGAACAGTTTAGTTAATTAAATTTGACCCTCTTCCCCACAATTAAAACACAAAATTTCATCAAATTTATAGTCAAAGGTGGAAGAAAAAAATTAAACATTTTATTTCAAAATATATTTTCAATTCAGTTGTATTATTAGTTATTTTAAGGGTCATAGTATAACTCAATATGAATTTTTCCACAAACATACAGAACTAAAAAATAGAATTTAATTTATACATGCTTTGTACTTTATGAATAGTAAAAATAATTTTCAAATAAGATAAAATATATAGCATATATGATAGTCATTTCAATTTAATTGAAGTTTTGAGTCCATAGGTATTTAAATGGGTTCCAAATAAGTTTTTAATTTATTTTTAATATAGTTTTTAAAATAGAAGATATAAGCTATCTTTACACCAATTTTTTTTCACATAATCATAAAATAAATTTCAAATAGAAACAAATTCCCCCCCACACTTAATTAAAAATAAATAGAGTCATCTTTTTGGGAGTAAATCAGTGTTTTCAATAATTAATAATATATGGAAAATGAGATAAAGAAATTCCTTGAAAAATGATGGTTTATTTCTTCACAGAATGGATCATAAAACACACTATTTAAGAATTTCAAACAGTACTTGTAATATTACGTGAAGGTAACTTCAATGGTAAAATAGAATAAACCTTAAATCCATACATTGAAAATCAAAAAGTTGAGACCAAGAAAATAGCGAGAGTGTGACAGTGAACACCAAACCAAGTGAACAGGAAAAGAGTGTGGAAATACACTAATATAGTTAATGAGGAATATTTGTTACAAAATTTAAAAGAAAAAAACTAAAACTAAAATTTATTCAATATTGGTTTTCCTCCCATGAGGTGCTAGATTTATAGTCCCCCGTTAAACATTCCTAGAAACTAACTTTAATCACTAGAAGGATGTGATTTCTAATGCAGGAACCCCCACATGTTCTTAGACCATGTATTTTTATGGTTAATTTATATTTATGGGAAATAATACTTCTAGGGACAAAAAAGTCCCCCCGAAGCTACCAAGATTTCTTCAAAGACCCTTTTAGCAAGGATGGAAGACAAGATACCCACCTTTTTAGTAAAATTATTCTCGTTGTCTGCTCTAAAATTTAGATACAAATTACCCCATTTCAATTCATTTTGAATTTGAAGAAGAATAAAATGATCTTCAAATATTGTGATATAAATCTCAATATTTTACTTACCCAAAAAAATCATCAAGTTACAAAGAAAAAAAGGTTAAAAAATTTAGTTTTTAAATTCTATTTGAAGAATATATTCTTCAATTCTAATTGGAAAATTTTGTTATCCATATGAAACTAGTTGTAAATCACTTCCCGCATTTTCATCAACATCTAAATCATGTTCAATAATCTATATTTCTAGATTAGTAAATAGCAGAGTGTTGAAATTAAAAAAGTAATAAAAGATGTTCATTTAAATCTCCATAAAAAAATTCCACTAGAAATTGATTGGTAATTTCAATTTCAGGATTAATAAGTGTGGATTTGTCTTCCAAAACATTTACACTAAATTTAATCTCTGAAAATTATATTTTTCAAATAATTTGACCTTATTTATTTTTCAAATAATGACATTTAAATTTATATTTTTGAATAATTACATCATTTTATTCCCAAAAATATTTGGGTAATTAATAATTTAGTTCGCACACCAATTTCATGTTCAGAGTCCTTTCTTTAAATTTAGTAATTTCAACCTTGATAAATTTATAAAAATATTTCATTTATTAAAAAAAGTTCAAAAGGACTTCATTTAAAGACTCCAAAAAAGATTTTATTTTTATCCTCTCTATCCAATTCACAACAAATTTCCCATAATTTCTCATAATTGTGATGCATTAGAAATATCCTTGTGAGTTTTTCCAATTAAAATTATTCATCATCATTAAAACCAACAAAGAAACACTCTATTAGTGCTTGAATGTGAAATCCATGATTAATGAATTGATCCAAAAAATCATTAATCCTTTTCCATGCTTTGTAAAACCTCTCTGTATTATTTTTAATGAAGCATGTAATCAAACACTTAAAATGGTTATGTATTTGACTAGCTATTCTATTCATTTTTAAATTTCTAAGATGTGATAAAAGTGAATATAAATATTCAACTATAGAATTAGTGCAAATAATAGTAATTTCTCAAATATAATTGATTAGATAAATCATTAAAAAATATAGTTTCCTTAAAAACATATTTATTTATTTATTTTTTTCTTGTAATTTTTTTTCTAAACCTAATACACTCAGAACATGCCTTCCTCGACAAAGAAACCAAAACATGGATGTGTAATTAATTGATTACCTCAAATTTTAAACCTAAAAAATAATAGATACCAATAATAAAGCTATTGTTTCCTCATAAAAGGTAGATTTAATGTGAATTCTAAAAAATATTATAAAAAACTAAAGAAAAACACATATAAAAGCATTCAATAGTGATGACTATTATTAAGAAAATAAAATAAGAGAGAAGTATGATTTGAGATTTATGAATTAAAAATAGATGAATGAATTTTGAAGTAAAGAAAATTAACGAGATTGAAAATCAATGTGAATTCAACTTTTTGGTTTAAAATTATTTCTTTCATCATAGTAAAATAATTTCTTTATCTTCTAGAAAAATAATTAGGCCATTTTTTTTCTCTGAGAAATCAACCTAAAAATGGAAGAATCTTGCAGGTCTCCACTTAAAAGAAACATTCATCTGTGAATTTTTTGATGAAATCACAATAAAAAATATCACAAAAAATTATGACATTTGAAAAATAATCAAAAAAATTCACAATCAATTTTATAACCAGAATCGAACTCACTGTAATATTATGGTATAATAATAATGGTAATGTGAAGAAGTAAAATAAATGACCAAACAATTTTATTCCCCAAGCTAATTTTTTAGCCAATAACCATTATTAAATCAAGTTTTTGAAAGTTATAATTGAATAACAAATAAATAATAATACAAGAAATCTACCCTCAATCTTCCCCTCCATATTGAGCTTTTTTTTCTTATAAAACATGTTTTTTCTCTACTCCAGATGTCCAAGAATGTGTGCATCAAAATTATGATCGAGTCTGCCCTTTTTCCTTTATTTTTCCCATTTTATTATATATTTTTTACACCAAATTAATTTTTTATAGGAATGTGTTTATTGTAACTTCCACTTTACACCTGCCATTTTCTTAATTAAATTACAGTAAAAAAAGTAAGTTCATCAATTTCTCTAACACTCTGACAAGTAGCACATACACACACCAAGAAAAATATTCTTCCTGAATCGACCTTTAGTTGAATTAAAATCTTCCATTGATCTTTAGTTATTGAAAAACACCAATAAAATCCACAAATAAATCTTAATTCTCTAATTGAAACCTTACACACCATATCAAAACTTCAAGAAACACAAAATTATTAATGAAACAACTTGATCACAGGTGATAAGATCTATAAATCAGTGGGTCATCTTAAAAATTAATCTTGGTGAAGAACCAAATCTAAACTTCACCAACATGTTCTTATACTTAATTAGACTGGAAAATAAAACTCAGTAACTCAATCCTCAAACTAGAGAAATTCTGGGAACCATAGTTCTTCAACCATACTAGTAAAATTCAACTAATTCGGTTTAACTTGGGTCAATTCATAGCTAATATGCCTTTCTACATCTCAAATAAGTATTGGTAGCAAAAAACTCCACCTTTTATCTTTTTCCTACTATTGACATCATGTAATCATTTCTCAACTAAAGAAACTATGTCCACAAAATCAATCTAACACAAATACAGATCTAGTTAGGCCTTATTTTAAGCTTCCACAACCAACATCGTAGGTTTAAAGGTCTCCCTTCATTAGACTGGTCTAGATCTAGAATCATCCACCTTCAACTGGCACCTCAAACCCAACATAGCATCAATATTATTGGGGTTGATTCAGCAATCCACTCAGTAATTCTGAGTTTAGCTTCAGTACTGGTTCTTCCTCCACCTTGAACTTCAATAGTGTAAAAAAAAACCACCTTTAACCTCAATAATCAATATTAGGTTCAGAAGAGTTGATTTTGACGATACATCACCCAATCTATTTGGTGGATTCAGGCTCATTCTTCATCAGTGAAAGCGAATGTGGCTTGAATAAAATTGGTGATTCCTTTTAAAACCATCCTTGAGGTGTCAAAGATTCGATTGAATAAAGATCTTGGATCTAGATCATATCTCAAATAGAATCTTCTAAAATATTCGGTGATAAGGATTTGGGAAGCGACGATGACAACTAGCTTCACAAGTAGTTCATCATCTTCATAAAATCAAGACACTTTGGAGCATCCTTAGCACACTTTGGATGAGCATAGAGGAACAATGTTACTACTTCTCACAACTTCAATTATCTTGAGGGTGGAAATATTTACTTAAAATCGAGTTGAAACCCTATTTATTATTAATTGGTGTCATCCTCCTCATTCTTTATATGTTATTCTGTCTACATCTGATTCAATTGGTGTTTCTTAACTGGAGAAATCCATACTTGGATCCTAGATGATGGATCCATGGTATGCATATCTAGATTTGGACATATAAAATTTGGAAACATTGATTCAAAAACCCTCACAGGCACACATTCGTCTTCTAATTTCATGATAAAATCCATTTCCCTTGATTTTATATCTTACTCAATCTCATTGGCATCACAATCCATGATTTTGAGCTTCATTTATCTTCTTTGGAACAAATTAATCAAAAACCCCATTCATCTGGATCAAGTAGGATGAGGTGCAATATGTGTATGTTTGGTTTCATCACCACATAAGAATATCTATCTTATACCCACTTAACATATTTATCTTACGTGGATCTAGGAACTTAAATAATTCTATGAGGTTTTACCAAAAAAATTATTATGAAGTTAGACTTGAATTCTCCTACAAACCACCACTAATAGTTTATTTTTTGAAACCAGATTCTCTTATGCCATACCCTTTTACCAAATATCTTATAAGTACTTATTATTTTTCCTAGGGAAAGATAAAATAAAAATTTGAATATTATTTTTTGCAAGTTGGCCGTAAATTATCTTACACATATGATTTTGTTCGATGAAATAAAAATAAAAATGAAATCGTAAAAAATAAATGAACAAATGAATAATTAATAATAATAATAATTAACACATAAAATTTAAAAAAACTAAAAAAGCACATGCAATATAAATTTAAACAATATAAAATAAAATTAATTAATCACAAAAGATTAAATTGTGAAACATAAAATTAATGTTTTAAAACAAAGTCTATTTGCACATTAATTTATACAATTTTAAACAATAATCAACAAATAAGTAACTATCAATAAAAAAACCGTAAAACTATAATTAATCATTTAAATAGTTGTTTTCATCAATAATTATAAATTTAAAATGACAAAAATTATATGAGAAAATGCATGAAATATGAGCCACATCAGTAGTATAACCCAAACATTAGTGAATGATAATTTTAATATAGAATATAAAAGATGGAATTATGATGATTTTTTATTTTCCCAATTGAATTAGACAAAATTTATATTATTATAATAAATTCATTATATGGAATATTTTTATTATAATAGGGTTAAGAAGAGAATAAAAATGGTAGATTCTAAATTTATTAAGCCTTAATTTTCTGTTTGAGACACCACCTTTGGAACGAGATTTAAGCTTTTCGAGGAGGGTCTTTTTTTAACAAGGCTACACGAACATGGCTAAAAGAGTTTAGGGATAATTTTCTATAGATATTTAGAATAATAATAAATTTTGTATGTTAGTAGAAGTGTGTTGAGATGGGGTGTATTTATATTTGTAAGAGAGGGGTATTTTCGAATAAACTATTGAATAATTTATTATTTTTTCTAAAGATAATAAATAGTATTGATTCTTGTAACTATTAACTGCTTTTGGAAAAAGTAAATATTTTTTTATATTTAAACACTTTTGAAACCAAATGGTATCATTTGATAACTTTTTTCAATTTTAACGTTCAAAAACTAGTTTTTAATTAAAATAAAATATTAATTAAGCTTTGAAAATTTATATATAGTCTTGGAAATTAAATTATTATTTTGAAATAAATTATTTTACTGATTAAATAAATTTTAATTCATAATAATATTTTTGACATTATTTATTTATTTTTGTACCATAGTAATTTTATAGAACTTATCATTTATATAAAAAATGTATTTTTCCCATTCACTTATTGTTTATAATTTTCAAAAAATACTAAAAAATCACCTTCAACTAATTTAAATGCATTGACTCCAAAAAATTAGTTCAGTTTATTTAAAGTAAATTTATACATTATGAAATTTCAATATTTAATTTTCAAAATAAAAATCAATGATTTACTAAATATGTTAAAACATGCCTTAGTAAAATTTATTATTTTATATAATTTAAGTTATATAATTTGTGAAATCATTTTATGTAATTCTATGATTTATATTTACTTATTATATTCATGATAGATATTACTTTATTTTACTATTTTAATGTTTCTTTAACTATTCTAATAGTCATTTCACTTTTCTAATGACCATATAATCATTATACATCTTATAAATATCTCTTATTTCCTTCACTATTAATTCACACAATTTTATCTACAAGTAATTTACATTTCATTTACAAAATGTAAATATTGTTTTGAATTATTTTTCTTCTTTTAATTGTATTTTTCATAGTTTTGGTATTTCTAAGAGACAAAAAAAATTGGATTTTAAAATTTTAGTCATTTATTTACTTATTATTATTTTCCCATTAAACATGTATTAATATTATAAAATATATACATCCTTCATTTGTGAATGTCATAAAATACTGATCATATATTTTATCTTTCACTTAAAGAAAATTATACTATATATATATAATTATGATAAAAATATAATTTATGGAAATAAATAGTCTACTAAAAGCTAGGATATTACAAGGGATGTACCACTTATCATGTTATTCATTTTCAATAATTGGAAGAACCCATGGGGAAAGAAGATGTTGAAAACCCAAATTATATCTTTTATTTTTTGACATGAATAACGTGAACCCGTTATTATTCTAAATACTCAAATAAGTGACTTTATTTGAGGATGTATCACCAATAAGATATTATAACTCACTCTTATAATGGGATTTACTTTATCATTAGTGTCTCAGTAATGAACAATTAATTTTTTAAAATCCTTAATAAATTTTGTCTCCATCCCTTTGATTTTAGAAAGAAAAAAAATATTTATAAGTAACCTACATGATGAAATATTCATTATAAAATATATAATTTATCCCCCTCTTCATGATTATAGTATAATATTCAAAGATATAACACTCACTACACTTCACATGATATTTGATGACGGTCAATAAAAACCAAAATGTTGATAAATAAACCATAGTGTTAGAATAAATATCACAATATATATCATGGATTTCTCTTTTTTATCATTTAGAATATGGTGATCAGCATGATATCATACATTTTATTAATAATAAATCATCAATGTAAATCCCAGAGATTTTATGAAAAATACTCCTTTTAATTTCATTAATGTTTTGTGTTGTACGCTACACAAAAAATAGTTTGCATGACATGCATCCCTGACTTGGCTTACATTACACGCAGTCGCAACCTTCCACGATAGCATGTGTTGTACGCAATATCGAGTTTCGCTAAACAATGATATGTTATATAAACTAGCCGTTATGAATAGTAATACCCACTTTTTGAAATTTTATAAATTTTAACTTTCGAAATGGACTTCATTTTTGGATTCAGAATATCAAAATTAGCCTATGGTGAATTTTTGGTATTTTTCTGAAAACATTCAATTTTTGATGAATAGTGAAAACACTGGGTTACTATTCAAAAACTGGCTTTTTATTTAAATAATTATTTATTAAATTTATTTTAGGTCAAAATTGATACATAATACCTATATAAGTTCAATGTAATTCATTGGATTCATTTCCTCATAATTTTAGATATATAAAAATTTTATTGAACTTTTCACTGTCTTTTACCCACCTCCTAGGAGAATTTTCAAATTCACATAAAACTTAATTTTACCGCTTCTGTGAGTGAAATTTTGAAAATCCGAGAGACACGGTTAATATCAAGGACTAAAATGTGGTTCAATGAGATGAAAATAATTTTTGGTGAATAGTAATTTTTACTTTTTTTTACCACGGTTAAAAGTAGATAGGGTAATTAAGTGTAAAAATGATATTATTATTACCCTAAAAAATGTCCTAATTCTATTGTATAAGTTTAATTCGACCAAAAACAACCTTAGGAATAAAATATGACCATTTAGGTCCACTTGGATTAGATTAGGACATTTATTATTAATATTTTTAAAGAAGGGTTAAAATGGTTAAAATCAATGTTTAATAACTAAATCATTTTTAATATAGGGTCATACATAAGATAAATTAGACTATAAATATTTATTAAAAAGATAAAAACATTTCATACATAATGGTATTTTATTTATAATTTTTATACATTATATAATTTAATTTATTTATGACACAATGATGATGCATGAATTATCTTATTAATGAAATATTAACATAATTGATGTTATAAATACCCAATTAAATTTAATTTGAGACTTTTTATGAATTAAAATAATTTTATAGGTTAATATGACATGTTAATATTGATTTAATTAACTCTTTTTGAACTAATCATGCAGTTATGATTTTCACAAAAATCAATTACCAAATAGTGTCTAAATTGACATAAAATAGTTTTTAAAAAAAATATTATATTATTAATTTTTAATATATTCCTAAAAATCTAAGGTTTGGCCAAGATACTCATATAATGATATATATATCATTAATGGACCACTTTGGGGTCGGTTGGATGTATATGGTAAGTTTATTAACTATATAATATAAAAATACAAAGTGACATGGTAAATGTCAATCTAATTAACTAAGAGTTAAAAGTAAAAGATAAGGTTAATATAATGACCCAAACCTATCTAAAATATATTGGTTGAGAGGATTTTGACCCATCCCCACCTTATCTTAGAAATAAATCAATTTGAAGCTATTAAAAACCGAATATGACTTTATTATAAATTAATATTTTAAGTTTTTCCAAAGGTGCCCCTCTCCTCCCTTATAAAAAGGGCACCCCTTCCCTCTTATCTTCACACCATTTTGAGCCTTGAAGCTCGGCCAAACCCTGCCCATTTATCTTCTCCAATTCCCTATAAACATTATGGAGGTTCTGGTCTTCTCAAAAGACCGACTCTACTTCCTTAAGAGGAAGCTTAAAGGAGGTGCGTTGAAGAAGAGGTAATCTCTTCTAACGTTTCTTTCAAGTTTCTTTCTTCTTCAACTTATTCTTATTTAGTTGTTTCATTATAAAGTAATAACATCAGTATCTCTAATATACTTATATGTTATTATAAATATTAAACAACCCTATTTCACCTTCTATCCATCCTACGGAAAATAAAATCACCGTGCGTGCGTACGTACGGAATACCGTCTCCACGCTGTGGTGTAATCTGTTTTTCCACCACCACCTTACTTGGATGGGTATAATGGTGTAAAGAATAACTATATATGATTATTATAACATCATAATGATTCTAAGATATTATATCATCCCCTATAATTCCATTCAATAAATATGGGAATGATATCATCGCTCGTGCGTACGTACGGATTACCGTCTCCACGACGCGATGAGATTCATTTTCCATGTTAACAATTCAAGAATGATTATAAAGTATATATAATAAGTAATTATGAAATATATGACATAATAATGCTACTAGATTTATATATATATATATATATATATATGTATTTCATCTACTTAATTCAATAAAGAAACAAAAAAACAGCGTTCATGCGTACGTACGGTCTACCGTCTCGATGAACGGTGTATTTCATTTAATTTATCTATCTATTATATATATATATATATGTAGTGAATATATATATGATATATAAATCATGATTTAAATTCTGGAAGTAATTAAATCAAGATATAAGTAATAATAATATCAAGAACAACAAATCCAAACACGTACGATAAATAAAACGATTTTACCCAAAACGCTGCTTTAACATGGAATTTACAAAAGAAAGAGTAATATTAAGTCATAAGTAAACCATATATTATATCATAACAATGAATATGATTCTTTAATAAGTCAATGACATTATTTAAATCATTATACAGGAGGTTAGGATACGTACGAAGCATATCGTACCTAAGGTAGGGGATAATTATTCCATTCTCATTCTTATCTGAGATTGTTTATTCGTAAGTATTTACTGGGGTTATGTTTATTATCCATGTCCATATGTTCTCAAAATGTTTTCATAAAATGCTTACTTTTTTTCCAGGTATGTTTAGAGTCATTATTACCTTTTTTACTTTTACCACATCGTATGGAAGGAATCTTTCTTTTTTTTACCATATGAGGTATTTTTTGACTTTTCTGACAAAAGTACAAGAAGAATGTTATTTTTAACTTATATGGCATGAGCGTATTTTTACGGTTTCATAACGCCTCATTATCATGAAGCTTACTCTACAAGATTTTATTACTATTTTCAATAAAATACATTTATTTTAAAAGTGCATGGAATTTTGTGAAATGAAAATGATTTTGAAGAAGAAAGGATATTTTCCTCAAGAATTCATTTCAAATGTTTTATCAAAACCATTTTCCATCTAAGATGACATTATTTCATATGTGTATGTTTCAAGTTTAATGTCTCTATGATTTACATGCTATCACTTTTCTTATGATGAAATATCCATTTGTTTTATATGGATTATGAGATGATGGGATAATGTTTATGAAACCCATTTTATTCTTTGGGTTATGGTGAATGTTTTAAGTTTATTTTGTGGCATAAGTAAGAATGATTTCATTATTATATGGGTGGGAACTATATATCCCTCTAATGAATTGTGTAAAGATTTATATCTCATGAGATAGACATGGATGGAATGGTATGTTAATATGGTTTAGTGATACAGGACTGAAACGAGGAGTGAACTCGATTCAGAAAGGGACTTTGTCCACTAAGATGGTATTGGAAGTAATGCCTTGGCTACTATGGAAATCATAACAAGTGATGAATGGTTTCCACAATTACATGATTTATCCCCATGATATTTTATCAAAATTGATGTTCCTTTATGATATATGCCTTACGTACTTCCATGATTTATGTCCTTGCTCAAGATTTTGATGTTTAGATTTTATGTTCAAGTTTTTTTATTCAAATGTTTATGGATTGTTTTATGCTCTCTATGCTTACCCTTACTAAGAATTTTATCTCACCCTTTTTATGTTTTCTTTTTCCCAGGATATAAAGAAAGGTTTTAGGTAAGAAAACAAAAGGGGAAGATCTTTATGGGATAATTTGAAGATCATTCACCACGATTAGAAGATTAAATTCCGAGTCTCCAAAGACACTAAACTATTATGGTCCTTGTGTGTCTGTGTTTTTTATGTATAAAGTATTCCGAAAAAGTAATTTAATGTCCATGTATGTCAAGATTTGGGTCTCTAAAATCAATGTCTAATGATTATTCAAGATTGTATAATAATGGTATTGACCTTATTATTTAAATGAAAATAAATTCCATACAGTATAACTAAATAAAGTTACTCTCAAGATGATAAAACCTACTAATATATATATATATATATATATTGATTGATTGAGAATAAATTTTCAAATTTAAAAAACATAAAAAATCATGACCCTTAATATTTTCCAATAGATTAATTTAAATACATTCAATTACTTCTATGAGTAAACCACGAAAAAATAATATAAATGAATAAATGAAACCTCAGATACAACCATTCCCCACACTAGAATACAATAATATGTGTGATTCACATTTGTTTGAAAATGATATCCTACTCTTTCTTTAACCAAGTAATATATGAAATCATAATATGGAAACCATAATTAAATCAACATATTAATTAAAAAAATAAATATGAGAACGAAAATATTAAGAAATCATTAAAATGTAGAATGTGGGGGAACATTTTTAGTGAAATAGAAGATATCATACCACATATTATGTTAGTTTTTCCTGGGTACTCTCTATAGATCTAATATCCAAAATGGACATGTTATATATTTTGAAAAAATGACCATAAATTTTTCAATAGATCTTATTTTGCGTAATGAATTATTTTATTTGAAAAAAATATACATTATTGGATATATTTTATTACATATGATAAATATTTAATTCATCCTCTATGATGAACTAAGATATATTTTTTTACAAAAAGGTTAAACCGCTACTACAAATACAAGATTGTGTTGATCCTTTAATATTTTATTATGTTCTAAATAACTCCAATAATGTTTATTTTCAAATTATTTGACTATATTATAGTGTATATATACCACAAATTTTCCTTCCATCACTATATATAAATATAATGTTTTGGAATTTCAAATCTAAAAAAAATCAAAGTACACTATATGTTATAAAAAATCCTCAATGCATCTCATATGCCTATATGTGAGAAGACATGAATCACATGGAAACCCATTATATTCATATAATTGATAAATATACTTAATTTGTTTCCAATTTACTCAAGTTATCAAATATTTTTCACATATCATGTTCATTGGTTAAACTTATTGTGAATATCCAATCTAAGGTATATTGGTAGTTTTTTCATTTTGAATTCATAAGAAAAGAAATGGAATACCCTCATATAAATATGATGAGTATCGTAGTGCATGGATAAACTTCTTCTTACCCATATTTATCTTCACAGGGATCACCATTTGACATTTAATATAATTACAAATGTGAATGCATGAGATATTTCAACCAACCACTCATAATATGTGCTAAGACTCATAAAAAATATTCATGTTTCTTAATATTAAGTTCATGTTTTTTAGTGTTGAAAAATTATGGAGAGGCATAACATTATATCAAATCGATCTAAAAAAGTTTCATTTCCATGTGATACATCATATAAAATTTTTAAAAAATTTATTAGGATAATGATTCATCACTTAAATTGGTCTCATCAATCCACATGGACCCTTTAATTGACATCAAAACCTAATTAACCCTCTTGTAGATATAATCATCTCTCATCAAGTGATACTATAATTAATTTTCTTAATAGAGAATAAAAATTACATTAGATTAAAAAAAATATTTTTTTTGATAAATAATCCTTTATATATAGAGGGAACACATGGTTCTCTATTTTTATTCATGATTAATGAATTTTTTAGATACATCACTTTATAGATTTACTCATTTGGATGAAAAAGTTTTTATAACCAAATTGATTGGATGAACACTAAAGAAGGAGATTGGGAATGAAATTCATTTTTAATCACTCTTGGAGACAAATATAACAATTATAATTTAATTTAAATTTAAAAAATACATATTGTAAAACCATAAGAATTTAAATTATATATTTTCATTTAAAACAAAATTTAATTAATAGTTTTTGTTAAATCCCATGTGTGTGGACATATTGAAAATTTCCAGTGGGGTATTTAGTTTTCAAAATAGTGGAAGGACCAAATATCGATTTGATGTTTGGAACATGTTTTCATAGGGCAGAACCCCTTAAAAGTTAAATCCCATACATGTATTAGGGTTTAAGAGGTCTTGAAGTCTTATGAGAGGTTTAGGAGGTGACTAGGGTTTGGGTTTCTAGTTTTTCAGGAGGATAGAATAGAATGTGTGGTTAGTGCAAGGTTTTTTCTAAATGTGAACCAAAACTATGTGGACAATAATTACTGGGCACATGGTTTTTATACCACATATAGTAGGATAGGAAACCGTGTGATGTATACTGAAAACTATTGAGGGGACTACTCAGTTGGGGTATAGTTTTTGAAACCATGTGTCATAACCATGTTGGATTGCAATCCTTAGGTATATGGGATCACATAGTTAGCGCACAGTTTATCCAAATGTATAGAATAACTATGAACACTTTTAAAATAAGGATTTTTACTATTTTACCCCTCTTATCTTTTATACCCCTTGCTCTATTTTTCTCTCCTCAACCTTGTTCACACACCCAACTGCCTTCTTCTCTCCATCTCCCTCTTATCCCTTGGTTAAGGGGTGATCTTCAAGGGTCCTTTCTAGTGTTTTATGGTATGATTCCAACTTTTCTAATATCTAATAGTTCTTATATCCTCTTGATCTAAATTTATTTTTCTCATATATAGATTTTCAGTTATGATTCCACTATAACTTGATTGAATCATCTGATTGAGTTTGACATTATTTCTTCCTAGTAAAGGGATATCCTGAGATAATATCTAGGTACCACTGTTAATTTAATAATCAAAGGTACATTATGCCACAAAAAATATTTACGGTTTTCCCTAATTTAAAATGGTATTTCTTATGGAATTGGTGATGTGTGCTAGGTATTTGGATCAGGTTCAGTTCAAGGAAATTCGACTAGTCTTTGGCTTGAGTTTTTTCATGGTTTTGGAAATATGAGTTATTTTGATGATATTCTGATGACTATTCGTATTAAAAGTTTGTTTATTTTGAGATGATTTTTTTTTAATTTTTATAAAATTAATTTTTGGTTGTGTGGTATATGGTTTTAGACCACGATTGGGGGTTGGTGGCTAGATGGCCTGAGAGAAATCTTGGAAAATCCTAACTAGTTGCTTATAACCCCTTGTAGTTCAGTGGGAAATATTCTATAATGTGTTTTGTGGTCCCACTAATTAACCCATAGTCTTATTTTATTATATAGTGCATCTATTATGCGATCTCACCTGTTTTTTGGTTGTTGACCTCATGAATTAATTTAAGTACCTAAAGGAACAATTACATTTTGAGGTGATCATTATGAAATGATAATTTAGAATCATTTTAAATTGGAAGTTGGTTTCTATAATTTTCAGTCTGGAATGAAAACACCCCTTTTGGTTTAGTTTTATTTTAATGGAAATGGTTTGGATTTCATTAAAATGGTTTTGTTAAATGGAAAATGAGGTTTCGAGATAGTTGTTTTGAATTTTTAATTGTTTGGTTTGAAAACAAAAATGAGTAAAGTGATAATTTTTTTTGTTTTCCGAAGTAGAAAAATAGTTGTTTTGTGGCTCATGTTAGATTATATTTTCTTTTAAAATGTGGGATAGGAAATGTAGTTTTTAAAATAGTGCTTTATGTGATTTGGGATAAGGGTTCTTGAATTTTTTTAAATGAGAATTTTAATTATATAAGTATGTTTGGTTTATTTATTTTACATTTTTCAAATTTTTTATATATTTATCCTAATTTTTTTCATATGATGGTTAAAGTGTGGTAAACATTTACCCTAGGGTATGTTGGTATTATATGGTTAACCTGCGGTGAAAGCTTTCCCTAAAGGGATGCTAGTATTTTTATGGTTAACATGGGGTAAACAATGAACCTAAAGGATGGTGGGTATGGATATCCTGGGGTGAACACTTCTCTCAAGGGAAACTTGGGATATGTGGATGGGGTTATTTCCCTCAGATGGAACTTTTTTGGACCAGGGATCGGTATATTTTCCCTAGATAAGAGAGGATGGTTGGAAAGGTTATCATAACATGCTCATAGACACATAAGCATTGGCCAGTGTAAGTATACACCATTCCTGGTGTGAACTTGGACATGGATTCACCATTTTATATGTTTACCATATTTTTTTTCTTTGTCGTATGTACTTATTTTACTCTGACAACTTATTTATGAAATTTCTTTCAGACTTATTATATTTAGGGACACTATTGGTGGTGACCTACTATGTTGTACTCACACTATGCTTGGGATACCATTCCACTTGGGTACCTGTGCTACCCCCACTAGTTGCAAGATTAGGTTGGGTTATGGACTTGGGTTTTTAAGACCGAACTTGATCTCTCATATGGGATTTAGAGTTTAGGATAAAGTGAGGCTTGAAGAAATAGTGATACTAATGCACCATTTTTTGAATTTCATGTTTTTTTCTTTTTGTATATATATATCTGTGATTAGACAAGTGGGTAATCCATCCAATATGATTGTACTCCATATTTTTATTTTGTTGCAACATTTTCTATAATTTTATTTATTTACTTATTAATCTAATGGATGTTTATATTGATGGATATTTTTTGGTTATTTATATGTGATTGTGGACTCTAATAAAAGGGGAATGCCTCCTTATGTTACTTATATCTGTTGGGTCAGAAATAGTGATGACATATGGTCTAGAGGGGGTGAATAGACCACATTAAAAATATTAACCAGGTTAAATAATTATAAAATTTAATTAAAATAGTTACATTATAGTATAAAATAAAAATAAAGAACAAAATGAAAATTTACAGTGGTTTAGTCCAAATTAGACCTAGTAAACTATTATACCTTTCTACGCTATGAGAGATACATTATGAACTAAGATGAATTTTGAAGGGGAATCATAACCTAATTACAACCTAATTTTTCTAGTGGAAGTATAACCAATAAAACTGAATTTTTATGTGGAGTCATATCCCAATTACATCACTGAATATAGACTATTTGGGTCACAACCTAAACACTGTTAACATCAGAATCTGGGAGTCATAACCTGAAGAAAGAAATAAAAAATTCTTTTAGAAATAAAATAATAAATATAAAGTGAGAGAACCTGTGAGAGATGGTATTTAGTGTTAAAAAACAAAAAATAATATGAAATAGAAGATAAATGAAGGAACCACAAGTACTAGGATGTCTCATCAAGGTATTAGTAGAAGTCATAGAAGTTTTTATTCAGAAATTTAATGTATATCCTATTGATAAAAAATTTATCATATTAAACATGATTTGATTTGGAGTAAAGCTATTTTAGTTTTAAACATTTCATGTTCTCATAACTCATAACCTTATAATGTGTCCCAAAGAATTTAAATAGTATTAGGAAAAAAATAAAAAGTTAATCTTCAACAGGGTAAAGTAATTCAAATTCAAACTATATAATTATGCATAAGAGAGAAAATTATTATTCCAAAATAAATATAAAAAAAATATTTTGATTTTAAAAATTAATTAATAATTATAACTAATTTTAATTACTAATTTAATAGTTAAAATAGTTTCCATAATAATAGGTCAAATAAATGTCATAAAAATTGTAAGATGGTTTGAATATTAAAATTTAAATTTCAAAAGTAATTTCCAATTCCATGTAGCACATAATTATTAAAAATATTAATATACTATATTAAATTACAAAAATCAAGTTTTAGTAATTTTAATGTTGCTAAATATTAACGTATACAAGAATAAGTAAAAGAAATCAACTCAAAATACAAAAACTTAAATAATCAAAACATATGTTTTATGTATATATGTGAATAAAGAATAAGCTAAAAACCAATTAAATAAATTTAAAATACACTAAAAATTATTCATATGGTTTTTATATAATATATTTGTGTTTTAAAGGTCAATAAAATACTTAAATAAATTAATATAAGAATGCAGTAAATTAAATTATAAAAAATAATAAAAACTAGAGTATTCTTGAAATTTCATATTTTAGAAAAAATAATGTATATAACTGACTATGAGTGCTGAGTGAATGTTATTTCTATGCCTTATGTTCAGTTAACATACCATTCCATCAAAGAGTTTTATTTTTTCAAGTAGTCTTTCAATTGGTATAATAATCGTGTGAATATTTTAGCATGCAGTGACTTGATATTTCATCATGTGGTTACTTGAGATTTCACCATGAAGTTACTTGAGATTTCATCATGAGGTAACTTATAAAAAACATCACATGGTAACTTATCACAAATTCAGTCAATTTTTTGGAGAATATAAATTGAAATTTAATCTTTTTATTCAATTTAATGAAATATTGATAAATGTATTCACTTTCTATTACAAAAAGTTGTGTGAAAAACTGAGCTATATAACTATGTTATAATTTAATAATAGAAGAAAACGATAAAATGAAAACTAATCTAGTAAAACATATTTCTATAAATTTTTATTATAATAGAATATTGTGAGGAATTATAATATTCAAAGAATAAAACATAAAAAAATAACAAAAAAATCCCAAAAGAATCCCCCATTTTGAAAATTACAAAACAAAAACAATATTTTATAAAGTTCTCCCCCTATTTGATTTTTTTGAAAAATAAAGTCATAAAAATTGAAAACACAAGTTATGTCAAAGGTAATATAAAATATTATTTTCAAACTAAATTTCTTACATAAAAATCTCCAATAGAACTTTTTCAGATTTTGTAAAATCTAATGGTTTGGTAAAAATATCCACCTATTGTTTTAATGTTATAATAAATTAAGTGATGTCAAAAAAATATAAAATAATATTTTCAAACTAAATTTCTTGCATACCAAGATCAAATTAAATTTTCTAAATTTTTTTAAAATCTAATAGTTTGGTAATAATATCCACCTATTGATTTTCAGTTATAATATATTCAAGAATAATATCACATTTATTGACATAATATTGAATAAAATTAAAGAATATGTCTATATGAATTTTATAGAATGCATTAAATGATTCTTTGGAATAGAAATAGTATAAGAATCATAATAATAAATAGGTATCATTTAATAATTAAAACCATAGTTAAAAAAAGTAAGGTAAATCTATAAATATTGAGATAAATAGAATGCATTAGATATATAATCACTTTTATTTGTTGAATTAGAAAAATAGTTTTGTTTTATTGAGCTCTGGGAAACTAAATTCTTACTGAGAAAGTGATATATACCTAATGTTATTTTTATATTATGTCTACATCCTCTCAAATAAGAATCAGAGTAACTAATTAAACCATAATTATTATATCTTAAATAAAAAAACAATATTAATATTTCCTTTTAAATATCTAAAAATGTGCTTAATGAACTACAAGTGTGATTCCTTAATATTTTATTAGAATATAGAACAAAAACAAACACTAAACATTATATCTGGTTTTGAAGAAGTTAAATATAACAAACTCCCAATCATGCCACTAAATAATTTAGAATCCAAATTTTTTGAAGAAATAACAGAATATAATTTACAACTAATACTCATAGGGTTTTTAAAATATTTACAAGAATACAAACCAAAATATTTAAAAAAAAATACCTTATTTGGATTGATTCAAAAGTATTCCATCATATCTTTGAAAATTTTTAAGTCCCTAAAAGAATTTCAATTCTCGCATAAGAATCATATCAAACTCACATGCCATAAAATTTAAAAACTATTTATAAAAATAATAATTTAAATATTAAAAAATAATATCATCAACTTAAATTTAAACAATTAAAATATCATTAAAAATCATTTTAATAAATAAAATAAGGCCAAAATTACCTTTAAAATAATAATTTTTAAATAAAAAAATAAGTATATCATGCTAATAATGAGGTGGTTTCTTATGAAAATATAAATATTTTGATAAAATAAAAATATGATTATGAAAATTTTCATTCCCAAAACCAGGGGTTTGAGAAACATAAACTTATCAAAAAATAAAACCATTTAAAACACAGTTTTTATATCAATTAGAAACAACTTAAAACCTATAAAAGCAAAAAAATTTAACAAAATTCTAATTGATTCAATTCTATAATCAAGTGAAAAAGATTCATCAAAGTCAATACCTTCTTCTTGATAATAACTTTGAAAAACTAATGTAGCATTATTCTTAAAAAACAGTCCAATTCATCCATCTTATTTTTAAATATTAATTTATTTTCAATATTCAAATCCAACTGGTGTAGCACTTGAAAGTCTATCCACTAGATGAAGACATGATCGAATAGGAATTGGTTTGAAAACACTTAAAATTTCAATGTAAATATCTTTTAGTTATCAAAATTTCATATTCTCATAACTTATATCCTTTTAATTTTTCTTAAAACCTTTAAATAAGATCTCTATGTACTAAAAAACCTATATATAACTTGGTAATGTAATTCATATTCAAAATACATAATTATCCATGGGTGATAAAATTATTGTTCCAAAATAATCAAAAAAAATTCTTGAATTCAAAACTTAAAGACTTGTTTAAACTAACTGGTATTACTTGATAAATATTTCAAATAATTTATATAATAAAAGGATAAATAAATCCCAAAAAATTGTAAGATGATTTTTTTTATAAAAAATAAAAATTTAAAAAATACATTTTGATTTCATAAAGTGCATAATTATTCAAAATTTAATTATACTACATTAAATACCCCAAAATAAGCATGAATAATTTTGATGTCATTAAATATTTACATATAAAATAATAATAAAAATAAAAACTTAAAATATAATAACATTAATAATTGAAATATATATTATATGTATATATATTAATTATGAATAAAATAAAAAACAATTAAATAAAATTAAAATACACTAAAAATTATTCTGATGGATTAAATATAATATATATGTCTTTTAGAAATCAATAAAATACTTAAAATAATTAATATAAGAAATCAGTAAATAAGATTTAATGAAATAATGAAAATAGATAATTCTCGAAATTTTATATTTTAGAAAAAATAAATAAATTATATAATTCACTATAATTATCGAATGACTATGAGGTATATTCCTTGAGTTCAGTTAACTTACCATTCCATCAAAGAGTTTGGTTGGTTTAGACAGTATTACAGTCAGTATACTAATCATGTGAATATTTTAACATGAATCCACTTAAGATGTCATCAAGTGGTCACTTGATATTTCATCATACTTCCACCTAAGATTTCATTATGTGGTCACCTAAGATTTCATCATGTTGTCACTTGATATCTCATCCTTTGGTCACATTATATTTCATCATGTATTCACATGAAAAAAACATCATGTCACAACTTTATAAAATACATCTTAAATTAAATCAATTTTTAGAGAATCAAAATTTAAATTTTATCATTTCATTTAATTAATTTTTTTTTAATTTGGGGCCGAAGACTCATTTATTATTAAAGAAAAGCAAATAACTCTTTAAACTGGGTAAAGGGTGACCCATTACATAGCCCGAAGGCCTAGTGGGAATTTATCCCATTACATGGCCCATATGCCCAAATTTTTGGCCCAAAGCCCATTATGTGAATAGTACCGCTACAGTACCCACCTGCTATAGTACCACACAGTACACGGCGCTGCTATAGTACCATGCCGCCACTATAGTGACCTGCCACTGCTATAGTGTCTGATGTTGCTTCAGTGTTGTCGCTGCTACAGTGCGCTACAATACTGCTAAAGTACCTGCGCCCTATGGGTTTTGAACACCCATTTTCCATGTAGGATTATGGGGTTCTTACCACTAAGACAAACCCTAACTACTCCTTTCATTTAATTAAATGAAATATAGATAAATTTATTATCTTTCCATAATAAAAAAGTGTCATATAAGAATGATCTAGGTAACCCATCTTATAATTTTATAATAGAAGAAAACTATAAATATAAAACTATTTTAGTAAAACATATTTCTAGAAATTACGAGTAACATGAAATTTTTTGATGAATTATAATATTCAAAAAATATATAAATTAATAATAAAAAACACATAACACCTTAGACCTTAAATACTAGTTGACATCCTCTATCATTATAGGAGTTTCATCTGAGGTACATTAGAGACCATCGATCAGGACACCGATTAGTAATCTAGGGTGGTAGGATGTCACAATGTGGTATTATATGATTATTTTACCTTGTCTTTTAATTTTGGGATTTGGTTTCCAAAAGATATAGAAATGTTTCATAACTAGAGATAGATACCAAGATGGTGCGTCATAAAAATATAGTCTGTTAGGATGTTTAGGTTACTAGGGGCTTGGGATTTGTTGTTTCTAGTTTGTGTAGTTATAGTTATATATGATTTCCACACTAATTGTGGCACTTGGATGTGTGATGATTTATGATTTATCATATTTTTGGATCTTTCCACACGGTAAATAATTTAATTGTGTTATATTTGAATCTTTGCCTATGGAGTTAAGAGGTGTCACATGTATCATGATTAGTCATTTAGGATCTACATAACTTGTAAGTCTGCCTTTGTGTGATTTTAATTGCTGACTAGAGGCTCAGGTGTTTAACATGTCAACAACTAATCATATGATTTTTTTACATGAAAACATGATCCAAAATGTTCATATTAGATCAATAATAGAACAAGGTACCTTAGGGGGAAACCCCATAGTGGGTTGTCATTATTCCTATTTAGTTATATAAAGTTATAGTAACATCCTATATGGTGTTTTCCCATATATCATAAAATGGTACTCTACAGAACCAAGCTAATGATCTCTTTTCCCATGTTATGGGTTATCTAGGATGGATAGGTTATATGTGTATGACTTAAATATTGAGCCCATGATTTCCTAAGGGAGTATTCTTGTAGAAGCATGCTCAGTTGAAATTGGTTCCTGGAAGGATATTGGTTTTTTCTTGTGATAGTTGATGTATCCGTAACCCATGAGTGGGTTTTTTGGAATGAAGATTCCATGGGTTTTGAGATGATAGTGACAAGTGTGTTATCATGAGTTAGTGAGATAGTTCTATGTATTTATCATGACAAAACAAAGTGGTGTCTTCTTTAGAGATGGGATGTTTGGGAAGCTCTTTTAGGTTTTAAATGGTTCACATGATGTGTTTATAATGCAGTTTAGTCATGGGGATATCTTGAGGACGTCCCTTTGGGTGTGAGGGTCCCAAATAGTGTGTTTATATTGACCATGGAGGTGCTTATTATGTGATATTAAACATATGATGGTTTTATGAACATAGTGGGATGTTACTTGTGCCTTAGAGAGGTGTAGCACTTGAGGTGTTAATGCTTGGTATCAGATCATGAATAGAAGTTTTAGACCATGTAGTTTTATGATCCCATTGTTGTGGGAGAATCATAATATGTGGTGTGATTTTTATAGATTCATTATGGCCTAGAGAATCACAATGTGGTAGTTAAGTGCATAAATGAGTCTAAAATTATTTTGAACTTGGTGTTATTCATGTGGTACGGGAAAATTAATTGTGTAGAATGTTATCATGTGGTGAATAATGTCATGAAAAAAGTACAATATTTAAGTGAGATACCTATGTTGATCCCAGTTTATTGGGACTTATGTGTGGAAAAGGAATCACTTGTGGTATTAGGTAGCGATCCTTGACATATGAGTGATGTAAGAGACCTTTTTGGGTGAGAGAATCTGAAGTGCTTGGGTTGAATGAAAACAAAATAAGATAGGCATGTTTGGCTAGTGGATTAGGCTCTTTTGACTCTTTTGATACCACACAGATCACAGGATCATGAGTCAGGTCATCTGTGTTTGGGTGTTTCATATCCCATGCTCGTTTTTGTTTGGATGGGGTCTGGTTAATGCACATGGTTTACATGTGGGACATGTTTAATCTAGGATCAACTATTTCCAAGTGTGAGCAAAGGAATGATTAAAATCAATGATAACACTATGGACCTGAAGGCTTGGGTTTGATTGAGAATTTGAAATGTTACTCTACGGTTAAGGGGACATCATAAATGAAATGGGTTTCATTGAATGGTTGACACAAGTATAGGCCTAGTAGCCATAGATCATGGTGGAATTGAGGTGTCCCTGTGTAGAGGGGTTACAACTTGACTGGATTAGTTGTGGTATTGTGACCACACTTAGTTGTACCAATACATAAGTGTTAGGGGTTGACATTACATGAGAACATGGCTTAGGTGGAGTAGTATGTATATTTTTATGGATGATCTTAACAAAGAAATATGTTCAAGGAGTTGAAAGTGTGAGTTTTTTGGTGTTGAGTATACAAATAGTTGGTTGGGGGTGTGGTGACCCTCATTTTGAGTGAATCATATCTAACATAGTGGATAGAGTAGCTATTAGCTGTGTTCTCAAAAAAATTATATATTAGGTTGGAATTCAGGAATGAGTGGGTTTTTCTATGCTTAGACATAATGTTCAGTGAGGGATCAGATGTATTCTATAGTGATCAGGTTTGAGCAAGTGGCATGGTGACAGGGTCACTGCTATAGTGGTGAGTATGACATCGGTAGTGGGTGGTATGACCCTTATGCTATAGGGGTTGTCTAAGTGTGTAAATAGTAATTGGGAGGGCACTTGCCTTAACTTTTGGGTGTCAAAGGTGATCTTGGTCGTGTTATTGGGTGGAGTCCTAGAATTGGATTTAGGATCAAGGTAGTTTTAGAAGATTTGAACATGATCCACTCATAAATTCATTTGTTATCATGATGTTTTAGGGTATGATGATATTTTTTTTCTATTGGTGATTCATCCATGGAATCACGCGGGAAGTTGAGATAAGACTACTAGGATTGTAGTGAAATGTTCCTAGGGTTCCCCCAAGGGTGAAGGCATCAGAACTTGTAAAATTAAATACACATTAGAAGCAGAGGCTGATCATTTTTGAAAGAAATTATAGCATGTAGGTTTAGTCTGTTTTTTTCATGCAATGAAATGTAGTGGGTTAAGGACCACATTAGTTGTGTTATTGGTATACAATGAGTGTGTTTCAAACATCGACCCATGAATTTTTAAGAGAAGTCTTAGTGAACGTGTTTTGAGTGGATGGAGGGTATACAAAATTATCATCTTGGGTTATAGAAAATAGGCCATGTGATTATGTTTAGTATGTTTTTTAACATTTTGAGAAGTTTGGTGGACCAACATGGGTGTGTTGGCATGCAGTTCTATCAGCAAAAGCACCAAGGTATCAAAATTGGCCTCAGTAATCCAATGTCAATGTTAGCAAGTACTATGGACCAATTGGTCAGTTTAATGAGGACTTGAGTGTATCTCTAGTTGCGTAGGAGTGGGAAAGTGTAATTTTGATTTTTTATGACAATGATGTGCATTTTCTTATTTTTCAGAGGTTTAAAAATATTTTTTTGGTGTTGTACTACATGAACTCATTCTGCGTTCAAGGTTAAATAATGGTCATTTAACATGGATATGAAAACATGAGTATATTAGTATTGATGATGGAATGCATAATGGGGATTCTTGGAGATGAAATGGTGGGAATTTTATAAAAACCCATCTGTGTATATGGGCATAAATTTTCCAAAGGTAGATTGAGTTTCCCAAATAGAGGAAGGTAAAATCATAAGTTGACCTTCAGAAAGGGATTCCAAATATAGAAACCCCTATAATGGGGCATATTAGATGTGGATTGGGGTTTAGGTGGTATAATGGGATTATAAGAGGTCCATGATGTGATCAGGACCTTGAGAACTGATATTTAGTAGGAAAGAATTGGGTGCACGATTAGCGCATAGTTTGTGCTAAATGTGCACCCCAACCTTGCGACCTAAAATGATTAGGAACATGTTTTGTTAAACGGTGTGGATTAGGTTGGGAAACCATGCATTTTATTATAAAAAATTTAGTAGAGACCACATATTTAAGGTGCACTATTTCAAAAACCATGCACCATAATTATACTAGATAGTTATCCTTAGGTAGAGGGGATTACATGGTTGGTGCACAGTTTTACCAACCATGTATCCAAGCCTTGGTCCCCTTTTAAGGTAGTGTCTTTAAAATTGTTCACCTATTATTTTTTAAACCCCAACCCTAGTTTTCTCTCCTATCCCTTATGTACACACCCAACCACCTCCTCCTCTTCCTCTCTCTCTCTTATCCTATGATTAACGTGTGGTCTTTAAGGGTGTCTTCTAGTGTTTTATGGTATGATACCTCCTCCATTAATCTCTATTAGTTATCCCCTCCTATTTTTATACATGTATCCTTCCCATGGGTAGGTTTTTGGTTCATATTTTTTTGGATCTTATTCTAACCAAACTATTGAGTTTGGCCCTCAGTTCTTCCCAGTGAGGGTATGTATCTAGGTGATGTTCATATATCTTCATTCATTGAAATGTAGAATTTACATTGCACCTGAAACATTTTTTAGGGTTTCCAATAATTTTAAATGGTTTTATTATGGAATTGGTGATGTGCATTGGGTTTTTTTCTTAGCTTATGGTTGAGGGAATTCCATAGGTCATCATCATGGATTTAGTCATGGTTCCGATGAGATAAGTCATTTTTGAAAGATTCTGGTGACTATGCCTTTCTAAGTTGTTTTTTTAGTTTTTCATTTAATTTTATTTTTTTTAATGTTAATTTTTTATTATTTTGGTCATGGTTTTAGACCCCAGGTGGGTGAATATGTTTGGTTCCCTTGAGATGGAGCTTGTATGAGCCTTGGAAATAGTTGTTGTCCCCAAGGAGTTTGGTGGGAAATATTTTAAAATGAGGTATGTGGTCCTTCAAATTAACACAAAGTCTTGTTTCATTTTATAGTACATCTATTATGTGGTCACATAAGTTTTATAGGTGATGAAATCATGAATTATTTTAAGGTCCTAAAAGATAAATTATGTTTTGTGAATATTATTTTGAAATGATAATTCACTATCATCAGAAATTGGAAGCAAGTTTTTAAAATGTTGGTCATGGAATAAAAAACCCCTTCAGTAGTAGTTTTATTTAAAGGGGAATGGTTTTATTTTCATGAAAAATAATTTGTAAATGGAAAATGGTGTTTTAAGATGGTTTTTAAATTTTTAATTGTTTTTTTGAAAACAGAAATGAGGAAATCGATAAATTGATTTTATTTCTTAAATATAAATGGGAAGGTTTTTGATTTCTCTTGTTTGATTGAAAATTTAGATTTTAAATGAGGGATAAGAAATTGAATTTTGTAAATGGAGTTTGAAATTATTTGTGCTAATAGAGATTAAAATCATTACTAAATGAGACTGTTAATTATATAATAATGTCGAGTTTTTTTTATTTTATGTTATTTTATTTTTTATATTTGTATGTTGTGCATTTTTATGTGATGGTTAAACTTACTTCAAAACTGACCCCATGTGATGATGGTATTTTATGGTTAACTTAGGGTGAATTATAACCCTATGGGATGTTGGTATTTTTATTATTAACTAGGGGAGAAAACATTCCCTAGGGGACACTGGTTTTTGTTAACCCAAGGTAAAAGCTGCCCGAGAGGGATGATGGGGATCCAAGGATGGATATATTTCCCCAGATGCCACTTGTTTGGACTATGTATGGGTATATTTCCCATGGTCAAGAGAGTATGGTTGGAATGGTCATCATGACATTCTCAAAGACACCCCAACACTGGATAAAGTATGCATACAATATTCTTGGGGTGAACCTAGTCCCCCGATTTAGTTTTTTTTATGTTTATCATATTTTTTGTTTTACCATATGCTTATTATATCTATATTATATCAAGAACTTATGCATGGATTTTCTTTCAGAATAGTTATATTTAATTTCATTTTTAGTGGTGGCCTATTGAGTTATAATCACACCTCAGACAAGTCGCCATTGCACTTGGGTACCTCCAAACCCCTCACTTGTTGTAGGATTCAGTTGGGTTGTGGCCCATGGTTTTCATGATTTATCTAGATAGTTATGATGGGATTTAGAGTTTGGGGAGAGGTAATGCTTGAAGACATATTGGGGCCTCCTAAAATTTTACTTCAATTTTATATTTCTTTCTCCTTTTGTATCTGCATATTTGTGATCGGCCCAGTGGATGATCCGTCCTATATGGTTCCATGCCCTCATTTTTTATATAATATTAAGTCTTTTAATTTATTTACTATGTACTATGATAGATGATTGTATTGATGGATATGTTTTTTATTTATATGTCACTGTCTAATCTAACATAGGGGTATTGCCTCCCCATGGAACCTTATTAGAACACCAATGCTAGTTATTATACTCTCATGTCTGGGGAGGTGCACCTGAGGTACAAGAGAGACCATTTCTATGAGAACTAATTAGTGGTTCTAGGTGACATGATGTCACATACTTCTTCACGAACAAAATAAACAAATGGACCATGAAATGTTATATAACCATTAAAATTAAACCATTGAATTGATGGGTAAAAATAGATATTACCACATTATTAAATACATGTCGAAATAAAATGAATTATATTTTAATACTAATTTTCTAATAAAATTAATGTGGTTAATAACTAATATAATCCTTTTATGCTAGAAATATATATTCTTATATATTTGGATTTTATGCAATTTAACTTATGAAACTAAATATATTAAATATAAGGAATATTATTGATACAAAGAATACATATTTTGGTATGAATAATATACCAACACTTATTTTATTTGTAATTGATATAAAATATGAATAATAATGGTTAATACTTTGATAATTTATTTTCCTATAAAAAGTGTTTTCATTATATTTTAGGATTTAATTTTAATATTAAATTATAATACTTTAGAATTTTAACTTGAAAAAATTAACTAAAGTTTTGGTTTCATCATACAAATATTATCTTAGGATTGCTTTTGATATTTTTCTAAATTAATTGATTTTTAGGTGAATAGTGAAAATACCATTTTACCCAAATTGGATTTTAGAATTATATAATAAAGTCCTAGAAATATATAAACCATTTAAATTATAGAATATATGTTTAAGGAGTAAATATTTAAATTTTTAAATACCTTTCAAAATTTATAAAACCTATGATTAATATTTTAGGAACATAAGTATTTTTTTACAATAAAAAATATTTTCTCGTCTTTTATTTTAATTAAATAGTATTTTGGTGAAATTTTTATTTTGATTTATTTTGAAGACACATAAATTTTATTTATTTTATAATAACTAGTTTATATAATTAAAATAAAATACATTGATAATTTTACCCAGCACATAAGTTTCAAGATTAAAAATACACTTAAAATAGTTTTTCACGTTTTGTGCTTGAATATAAAAATTAATTTCTATGTACCTTAGAAATTTTAATTTATAAAGAATTATTTTAATAATTTAAATCATATTTTTAAAATTATGAAATATTTTTAATTTCAATTTTCATCAATTAAAATTAGTTACTAAGTGGAAAAATGGATTTATCGTGGTAACAATAAATTAGGGTAAAAGGGGTTTTAACCTTGCGAAAAGGATAAAATGTGTTAAAAACACTTGTAATAATGTGTTTTGGATGTATTATCAACCTTATATCTTCCCCAATCCAATATGTTTTTCCTTTTATCCTTAATCCTTTAATAATGTAATGACATTATTGAAAAGTAAATATTTTTTTCTAAAATGTCACTCTCTTTACATATAAAAAGAGATAACATAATATCAATTTATCCACTCATTAAAAAGATATATCTCAACCAAAAACCTACCTTATTATATCCTCATCTATCAACACACTTCCTATAAGACATTTAATTCACAAAAGACTGTGCTAAGGAACCATAAAGAGTTACCCAAGGGAGAACTTATAAAGGGTTAGGTAATGCTCTTAAACGAAATTTCATAGTTTTTTTCTTCTACTTACCCCAATAACCCTTTATCCACAATGGTATTATAATAATATAATTTTTAATATTCTTAAATGTTATTATAATAATGGAATATCAATTTTAAACCTTCCCTTAAAATCACTATGAAAAATGAAAACTACCCATGTGTTTGTTCATACTATCGACATAATGAATGATTTGTTATATTTTTCATAAAATGACTCCATGGATGGTACAAAATAGTTATTTAATGAAAAAATATAATAATTATAACATGATAATGATTGTGAAATTATAATCATTTTATTTTTATACCCCCTCTTGTTCTATAAAAACTAAGAGCATCATCCGTGTACGTGCGGACTATGGCCTCCACTTAATGACATATTTTGTTTTTACACAACCACCTAAAATAGATGATTTAAAAAATGTATATAATGTATTAACATGATATTTAATATACAATTAGAATTATGAAATAATAATGTTTGACAATCTATATGAAATATTATGATAAATGGTTATAATAACTTTAACTGCCTTAAATGAATCAATCAAGGAATATTTCTTAATTTCATTCCATTTTGGGATAAAATATGAAAATATATAAATATTATAATAATTTATTAATTAATGAAATAAAAATCCATAATTTTGGAGATCAGGATGTTATTGAAAAAAACTTTTATGATAGTCTACAAACTTAAAGTGTTATGGAGAAATTAACTGAATAACCACAAGTAACCGACATAAAAAAAATTAAATTAAAATAAAATAATAATAATAATAAATATATATAATATGAAATATATAGTAATAATTATATTAAAAATTTTATTAATAAATATAATTTTATTTTCCATGACATTAAGTGCACACAGATAATGAATCCGAACCTCATATAAGGGTTTGGATCTCAATTTTGTTTCCTTGATATATAAATCATATTCAACACTTGTTATATATTTTTTGTGAAGTATGAATTGGACATGGATTTATTCTTTTAATAAATTTCTTAAATTCAAATTGATCTACCAATCAAAATCATTTTCTACCTTCTATGGATTTTCAATTTGAAGTATTATGATGTTGTAAGGGTTTTGTTAATAGAAATCTTCATTCATTAGGTTATAAGGTCAAATTTTGAATTTATGATTTCTATTCTTATTTTCTCAAACCATAATATTTAATATTTATATTTATATATTTATTTTTTAAAAATTAAATTTTTTATTCAAATCATCTTCCTTAATGAATTTATTCCCCATAAAAGTTATTCATTGTAAAGAATAATTCACATTCTCTTTAACATCAATTTTTCCTCCATGCCCATATTTTACCATCCCACTAATGTTATAATTTCCTATTTCAGAACCCAAATATGTTTTCTCTCATGTAACTGTCAAATTAATCCTTAACTATTTTATAAATAATGTTTTATTATACTTTATTATGATGTGGGTTTAAATAAATTAATTTTTGGGAATAAAAAGAGATCTTTAGAACTACCTTTATTACTTTTATATTATGAATTCTCTTTTTCCCCAATTTTATATATTTCATTCTCATTAATTTCATCCATATATTTTATAAATGTTCCTAAAATATATACCTAGTTTATATTAACTTCATTTATTTCGGATAATACATGTTTATGCTTACTTTATTATTTTCACTTTTAAGTAAAACCCAATTTAATGGAACATTATTTTTCTTCTTACGCCAAAGTACCACCTACATAACTTATTTTTAACCATGAGTAGCATTTACTTTATCTTCCACTTTAGTTTTTTTACCTAAAATATTTCTTTATATCCTGGGGAAAATAACATAAAAAGGGTGAGCTCAAATTCTCAGTAAGGGTAAATATAGAGTACATAAAACAATCCATAAACATTTGAATGCAAAAAAAACTTGAACATAAAATCTAAACATCAAAATCTTGAGAAAAGACATAAATCTTGGAAGTACGTAAGGAATATATCATAATGGAACATCAATCATGATAAAATAGCATGGGAAGAAAACATGTAATTGTGGAAAACCATTAAGCACACGATATGATTTCCATAGTAGCCAAGGCATTGTTTCCAAGACCATCTTAGTGGACAAAGTCCCTTTCTGAATCAATTTCACTCCTTGTTCCAGTCCTGTATCACTAAACCAGATTAACTTTCCATTCCATCCATGTCTATCTCATGAGATATAAATATTTACCCAATGCATTGGAGGGATATATAGGTCCCACCCATCTCATAATGAAATCATTCTTACTTGTGCCATAAAATAAACATAAATCATTCATCATAACCCAAAGAACAAAATGGGATTCATAAACATCATCCCATCATAACGTAATCCATATAAAACAAATGGATATCATTTAATAATAAGAAAAGTGAAACCATGTAAATAATAGAGACATTATACTTGAAACATACACATATGAAATAATGTCATCTTAGATGGAAAATAGTTTTGATAAAACACTTGAAATGAATTCTTGAAGAAAATATCCTTTCTTCTTCAAAATCATTTTCTTTTCTCAAAATGCCATTTAATTTTATAAGAAAAGTATTTTGTTGAAACTAATCCTGAAATCTTATATAGGAATCTTCATGAAAATAAGGCATTATGAAACCGTAAAAATCCATTCATGTCGTATAAGTTAAAAAAAACATTCTCCTCCTACTTTTTCCGAAAAAGTCAAAAGTACATCGTATGGTAAACAAAAGAAATATTCCTTACATACCATGTAGTAAAATTAAAAAATGGGTAAAAAGGACTTTAAACATACATGAAACCATTTTTAGAAAATAGGGACATGGATGATAAATATAACCCCAATAAATACTTACGAATAAACAATCTCGGATAAAAACGAGATTGGAAAAGTTATCCCTTACCTTAGGTCTGATATGCTTTGTACGTATCCGAACCTCCTGTATAATGATTTAAATAATGTAATTGAATTATTACAGAATCATATTCATTGTTATTATATTATATATGGTTCACTTATGACTTTATATTACCCATTCTTTTGTAAATTCCATGTTAAAGCAGCATTTTGGTTAAAATTGTTTTATTTATTGTACGTGTTTGGACATGTTGTTCTTGATATTATTATTACTTATATCATGATTTACTTACTTCCAGAATGTAAATCATGATTTATATATCATATATATTCAGTATATATATATATATTATAGATAGATAAATGAAATGAAATACACCGTTCATGGAGACGGTAGGCCGTACGTACGCATGACCGTTGTTTTCCTTTCCATATTGACTTTAATGGAAGTAAGTAGATGACGCACACACACACACAAATATATATATATATATATATATAAAGTAGCTTTATCATGTCATATATTTCATTATTATTCATTATATGTACTTTATAATCATTCTTGAATGGTTAACATGGAGAACAAATCTCATCGCGTCGTGGAGATGGTAATCCGTACGTACGCACGAGCGATGATATCGTTCCCATAATTATTGAATGGAATTGGAGTGAATTATATATCAGAATCAGTATCATGTTATAATAATCATTTATAGTTATTCTTTACACCATTATACCCATCCAAGTAAGGTGGTGGTGGAAAAATAGATTACACCACGATGTAGAGATGGTATTCTGTACGTACGCGCGCGCGATGATTTCATTTTTCGTAGGATGGATAGAAGGTGAATTGGGGTTGTTTTATATTTATAATAAGATATCAGTATATTAATGAAACTGATTTTATTACTTTATAATGAAACAACTAAAGAAGAAGAAGTTGAAGAAGAAAGAAAACTTGAAAGAATCGGTAGATGAGATTACCTCTTATTCGACGCACCTCTTTTAAGCTTCCTCTTAAGGCACTAGATTTGGTCTTTTGAGGAGACTAGAACCTCTATAATGTTTATAGGGAAGTTTAGTAGGAAAATGGGCGGGGTTGGCTGAGATTTAAGGCTCAAAATTGTGTGAAGTGAAGAGGGAGGAGGTGCCCTTTTATAAGGGAGGACAATGGCACTTTAGGAAAAAACATAAAATATTATTTTATAATAAAGTCATATTCGGTTTATAATGGATCCAAAGTGACTTATTTCGAAGCTAAAGTGGGGATGGGTCGAAATGCTCACAACCAATAGGTTTTAGACAAGTTTAGGTTACTATTTTAACCTTATCATTTAGATTTAACTCTAAGTTAAATAATTTAACTTTTACCGTGTCTTCTTGTTTTCTTACACTATATGGTTAATAAACTTACTATAACAAGACAAAAGAACCCCAAGTGGTTTATTATTAATATATATAACCTTATAGAAGTCATTTGTCCAAGGATTAGATTTTTATAAATGGAATAACAATTAATAATATAATATTTGTTTTAAAAACAATTTTATGTCAATTTTGACACTATTTAGTAATTGATTTTTTTGAAACTCATAACAGCATTATTAGTTCGAAAAAAGTTAATTGAATCAATAATAACATTTCATATTGACTGAAAAAATTATTTTAATTTATAAAAAGTCTCAAATTACATTAATTTGGATATTTATAACATCAATTATGTTAATATTTCATTAATAAGGTAATTACTGCATCATCATTGTGTCATAAATAAATTGTAAATAAAATTTCAATATTTAGGAAATCTATTTATCTTTCTAATTAATATTTATAGTCGAATTTATCTTATGTATAATTCTATATTAAAAATGTTTTAGTTATTAAACATTGATTTTAACTATTTTAATTCTTCTTTAAATAAATTAACAATAAATGTCCTAATCTAATCCAAGTGTACCTAAAGGGTACTATTTTATTCCTAAGGTTGTTTTTGGTCGAATTACACTTATCCAATAGAATTAGGAAATGTGTTAGGGTAATAATAATATCATTTTTACCCTTAATTACCCTATTTACTTTTAACCGTGGTAAATAAAAGTAAAAAGTTACTATTCACTAAAAATTATTTTTATATTATTGAACCAAATTTTACTCCTTGATATTAACCATGTCTCTAGGATTTTGGAAATTCCACTCATTGAAGCGGTAAAATTATTATTTATATAAATTTTCAAATTCTCCTAAGAGGTGGGTAAAAGACGGTAAAAAGTTCAATAAAATTTTTATATATCTAAAATTATTATAAAATGAATCCAATGAATTACATTGAACTTATATAGGAATTTTGTATCAATTTTGACTAAAAATAAATTTAAACAAAATAAATAATTATTTAAATAAAAATTCGGTTTTTAAATAGTAACCTAGTGTCTTCACTATTCATCAAAAATTGAAAGTTTTCAGAAAAATACCAAAAATTCTCCCTAGGCTAATTTCAATATTCCGAATCCAAAAATGAAGTCCATTTTAAAAGATAAGATTTAAAAAATTTCAAAAAGTGGGTATTACTATTCATAATGGCTGGTTCATAATAATATTATAATAATATCTCATTTAGTGAAACTCGGTATTGCGTACTACACACGCTATCGAGAAAGGACTTGATTGCGTGTAATGAAACCCAATTCAGGGATGCGTGTAGTGAAAGCTCTGTTTGGTGTTGTGTATAACATAATAATAACTTATTTCATTTATACATTAAACAAAATCTATACTTAATGATGCATAGAATAATTTCCACAAAACAAACTTGAAATTGTGTGTAACACGAGCCAAGAATAGTGTTGCGTATACTGCAAGCTAGTACGGTGTTGCGTATAGTGCAAGATAATATTTGTGTAGTGTAAAATAGAAGACATTAAAGAAATTATAAATAATATATCTCATAAAATCTCGGGGTTTTACACTGAATCTATGATAACATGGGTAACAAAAAATGTTACACAAATAC
Organism: Viscum album; assembly: GCA_963277665.1. Lineage (NCBI taxonomy): Eukaryota > Viridiplantae > Streptophyta > Magnoliopsida > Santalales > Viscaceae > Viscum > Viscum album. Next base: position 1,476,130,328 of record OY728137.1, read on the forward strand.
TATTAGACCTCAGATGGTCACCACGACTGGGTAACTATTATTATTTTCTTGTGGAAAGTATACTATTTAATGTTTCAAAATATAGTATACTATAATTAGTGATATATAATATCATTTGTGATGATTATTTTATTTTTTATATTGTAGGAAAGCACATTATGTTCTGTCTATTTTTTAATCAAGTAAAATATTTTAGTTTACATAGTTAAAATTTTATAAGTGGAATATTTTTTTTTATTTCATATAAAAAGTATTTAATAAACATATATATTGAGAATAATTAATTTAGGTTGAGTTATCCCTTTTATATTAGTTTATTTAATTTAATACTATATAAGTTTTAAAATTAGTGTTTTGATATACAGTACATCTAAACATCAAAATCGATCAATTTATTTGAAATAATTTTCAACAACTATTTCATGTTTTAGTAAATAACATGTAGTGAATCTGACCTCATTATCCTAGAGTTAGTTTATGATTTATTACATTGAAATAATATATAAGTAATTATATCCTAAAGGATCGAACAATTTAGTAGTCTTCGTGAACTAGATACATACTTGAGTCTTTCATTACAATTGAATATACAAATTACTTCATAATCATTTTGAGAAAAACTGATAAAACGAAATTTTATTAAATATATTATTGGTAATAAAAGACATAATTTCATCACATTTTGTTAAATATTTTTATTTATAAAATATTTGGGATTAGATCTTTCATTTAAAAATTTAATGAAACATCAATTTCTCCTCTTTAAATTTCACTATAGTATTATAGCTATAAATATATATTTTGTGTATTATTTAAACTTACTTTTTTTAAAATATGTTCCTTATGCAATTTTATACAACTTTTATTGAGGACATATGAGTTAAATCATTCATTTGATTGGAGTAAATGGTCTATCAAGTCAAAGTTTAACTAGACTGTCCAGATTGGAAACCACTTCAGTATTTGGGTCATAACTTTTTAATCCATGGTTTGATAGGGAAAAAATATAGAGAGAATCACTAGGAAAAAATTTAGAACAAATCAACCTTTTAAAAGGATAGTTATTTCACACTATTTGGTGGTCAAATAGGCAGTTCAAGTTGGATTAAAGTATTTGGCTGAATTTTCCTATTCATAGTTGAAACCTCTTAAAACCTAGCCTCCCCTCCACTTTATAAATTGGTTTTTTTATCATTTAGATAAGATTAGATGTGAATTAAAGGATTTAGAATAGAGTATAAGTGATTAATTTCCATTTAAATTAATAATTAGAGGATATAAGCTATCAAGATAACATCTCCCCCAAAATGCACTTCTCCTCCTCTTCTTTGTGGTGCCTTACCATTCTTTTTTTATTTCTTGGGCCATCATCTCAAACTTCTTAATTTTCTTTATTATGCTACACTTTTAATAATTTAAATTTTATTTTATTTATTACATAAACTAATCCCAAGTATCTCTTAGATATTTAACCTGAGATTGAACACAACCTTATGGCTTGAATCAGACAGTCTCAGTCTATGGGAAGTTTCAACATTCACCAAGTTGGTAAATTCATCCATTCTGGGAACATTTAAATTGTAAACTATTATAATTAAAATATAAAAATATAACCAATAGAAAAATATAAAAATAATAATGAACTTAATATATCCATTCATGAATTGGCTACACATGACATTAACTATCAACCAAATTGTATTGCATATCCAAACCTTGAATCAGACTTTGAATTAAAATCTTTATTGATACACCTACTTCCAAAATTTAATGTTTTCTCTATTGAGGATCTAGAAAAACATTTAAAATAATTTAATGTGGTTTTATAAAACCTAAATCCAATAAATTTCTCTCAATATAAAAAAATATGAGCATTCCCATTCTCAATTGATATAACTAAAAAATATTGGATGTATTATTTACAACCTGAAGATGTAACTTGTTGGAATGATTTGAACTGTCTATTCTTGCAGAGATTTTTTCTAGTATCAAGGACCACTACCATTAAAAATGAGATCTCATGAATGAATAAAGATGAATGGGAGTCAATGTATGAGTACTGGGAGTGATTCAAGAGATTATGTGCAAGCTTCCCATATCACCAAAGCAATGAGAAACTCCCCATAAAATACTTATATGAAGGAATCACACCAATGGAGAGGAGTATGGTGGATTCTGTGGCTGAGGAGGAATTGGTAAACAAAACAACAGTATTTTCACTTGTGTTGATTGAAAAGATGACACAAAAATCCCAACAAGGTACACTATATGTAATGGGTGCACATAAGGTAAGTCTATCTATCTTAAAAATCATTTAATTAATACCAAGTTTGAATAATTGACCTCTATTGTGAGGTAGATTACTTTGGTTCAAAAGACATCCCAACCCACTCCTACTTGTCCTTGTGGAATTTACACTCAAATAGACTATAAAACTGATTTTTATCCCCAATTACAAGAGATGAAGGATTGTGCAGCAGTATTCCTTGGGAAACCATATCAACAACAACAAGAACCACATCCCTAGAATAATTATTATTATTTTTCACCAAAATAAAATCAAGGGTGGAAGGATCAATCATACATGAGGTATGGCTCTTGACAACAACAAAGGACCCATTTTTTTAAAAAAAACTTCCGACAACCTCTACCTTACCAACAGGTTCTTCAACAACCCCAAAGGAGATTTGAAGATCAAGAATCAACAAGTAAACAAAAATGGAATTACCAAACAAAGGTAGATTCCAATACTGATGACCTTTTGAAGTAATTTTTTTTAATTAATAGAATGAGTTGAAGAGTCTAGGATTGGAGTTAATGGAGTTAAAGACTCAAATGATCCAAATTTCCACCACCCTCCATGAATAGGAAACTAAGAACTCTAAAAAACATCCTTCCCAACCTACTCCAAATCCCAAGAGGAATTTCAGTGCCATCACACTAAGAAGTGAGAAGAAATCAACTGATACATATGCACCTACCATTACACTAGAATTTACATCAACCCTAGAGAATCCCAATTCAAGACTAATTGATGAAAAACCTAAGGTGAAAGAAAAAGGTAACAAAAATATTGATGATTTTCTTTCTAAAACCCTTCCCTTTCCAAATAGAATTTCTCAAACTAAAAACTAGGTTGAAGAGGCGATGAAAAAAATAGGCCTACTACAAGTGTGTTTAGATAAACATCCCCTTTATTGATGCCATTAAGAAAATCCCAAGGTATACCAAATTATTAAAAGAACTTTGTACCAATTGAAGAGAGATCAACAGAAATGAGAGGATCAATCTTGGAAATAATGTGTCATTACTCATTACACCAACTCAAGTAATTCCATAAAAGTGCAAGGATTTGATGACATCCACCATCCCATTAACAATAGGATATTTACACTTTTATGATTCTTTATGTGAATTGGGATCTTTTATAAATGATATTCCTTACTCTGTATTCTCTTCTTTAGAATTTGGAAACTTGAATCTAATTAGAGTAGTGGTGTAGTAGGAGAATCAAGCTACATCATATCTAGTGGGAGTCCTTGAGGATGTACTTGCTCACGTAAAGAGACATGATCTTTCTAGCATATTTCTATGTGCTCAAAATAGAGGATGATCAACAAAATTATCATGCTCACATTATCTTAGGTAGCCTTTTCCTAAAAAAATTGCAAAAACTATCATAAATGTCCACGATGGTATACTTTTTATGGAATTTGGAGATAAAGTTATAATATTTAATTTTATGGACTCTATGAATTAACAATTATATGACCATTATTCTTTTTTTATTTCCCAATTTTAACCACCAAGTAAAAACCCCATAGAATTTTAATGTAGTATTCTTAGGGAAATTATGAGTACTGGTTATAGTTTGATGTATAATAACATTTCTACACCTATTTATAATTCACAGGGCTCTCTTGGATCTTATTTTAATGTGGATTAATATTCTAATTTTGATCATTTTCACTCTAATTATGACATGTATATTGATTTTTCTGATGGATTTGATGTATTATTCTATGATTTTGATGATGTATATTCTGATATTGATGTTCATTGTTCACATATTTTAGTTCCTTCAATGTATCCATCACTACTTCACCCCCCTTCATTGGAACTCAAGCCATTTCCACCAAATCTCAAATAATCATACTTGTTAAGTGGTGATGGATTAATTACTATAATTGCTCACAATCTAACTTTTGAACATGAAGAAAAACTTTTGAATCTTTTGAGGGAAAAAATTAGGGAAATTGGGTGGACATTAGCTGACATATCTGGTATTAGCCCCTCAATTTGAATGCATAGGATTATTTTGGAGGATGGGGATAAACCTATTAGATAACTATAGATGAAATTTAATCCAACTCTTCTAGAAGTTGTTAAAAATAATTTGAAAAATTTCTAGAGGTAGGTATAATTTATCCAATTTCAGGTTCCTAGTGGGTGAGTCCTATTTAGGTTATGCCTTATAAAAGTAGTACTACTGTTATTAAAAATTAAATAGAGGAATTAGTTCTAATGAGGTTGAAAAACATTTGGTGTGTGTGTATTGATTATAGGAAACATAATCAATCCACTCAAAAGGAAAATTTACCTCCCATTTATTGATCAAATGATTAAGAAACTAGCATGGAGGATACACTATTGTTTCTTGGATGTATTTTCTAGATATTTTCAGGTTCTTATAGCTCTATAGGATTAGGATAATATAACATTAAATTGTCCATTCTGTACATTTTCATACATAAGGATGCCATTTTTACTTTGCAATGAACTAGGTACCTTCCATAGAATCATGGTGAGTATTTTTTCAAACCTCATTGAGACCTACATGGAGGTATTTATGGATGATTTTACAATGTATGGATCTTCATTTTATGGATGTATCTTTAGTATAGGAAAGGTGTTGAATCATCATATTGAGAATAATATGGTCATGATCTTTGAAAAGTATCACTTCATGGTAGATAAGGAAAATTTTTAGGGCATGTAGTGTTAAAACATGTAATATAAGTTGATAGATATAAGGTAGATATTATTTCATACTTTTAATATCCTTCATGCATGTGTGATGTTAGATCATTTCTAGTGCATGCATGGTTTTATTAATGCTTCATTCAAGATTTCAGTATGATCTCTCTACCCTTATCATGATTTCTTAAAAAATTTATCAATTTTATTTTTGATGATTGAAGTAGGGTATCATTTTATTAGATAAATAATAATCTAATCACTCTACCGATTATATATCCCCCATATTGGGATCTTCCTTTTGAGCTTATGTATGATGCACCCAACTCCATGGTTAGAGTTGTCTTATCACAGTGGGTGGATGGATGTTCACATGTGATTGTCTATGCTTATAGGACATTGGATTTAGCTCAATAAGACTAAAAAACAATGTAAACAAAGTTTATTGTCATCATATTTTCTTTAGATAAATTCAATTCATATTTATTAGGCTCTAAAGTAGTGGTTTTCTCTCACGATGCAGCTTTGAGGTACCTCTTAAAGAAGCTAGATGCAAATCACATACATATATGATGGATGATCCTTCAATATTATGATATTGAGATAATGTTAAAGAAGGGATTATAAAACTTGGGGATAAACCACATGAGTTAGATAAATCACACACTATAGGCTAACACTTGGAACTAGGTACCACTTCTAGACACTCTCCACAATGAGCATATTTTTTCACTCTCACATACACATCCTTGGAATGAAAATTTAGTTAAATACCTTATTTCCTCTAAAATTTATAAGAATTTAATAAAACATCAAGTCAAAAAAATAAATAGTGATTCTAGGTTCTATGTGTTGGATAGTCCCTACATTTGGAACAAGTGTAGTGATAAAGTTATTAGGAGGTGTGTTCCTGATCATGAGTTTGAGTCTGTTCTACATTTTAGCCATACACTTTATTATGGATGACACTTTGGACCCAAAAGAATGGCTAGGAAAGTATTAGACTATGGATTATATTGTCCTAGATTATTCCATGATTCTCATGTGTTTTTTAAGTCATGCCCACATTTCCAACACACTATAAATATTTTGAGGAGACATGAGATACCCTAATAACCCATACTATTTTATGAGATTTTCATGTATGGGGAAGTAATTTTATGGGTCCTTTTCCAATTTCATTTGGTTTCTTGTACATTTTGGTTTATGTTTATTATGTTAGAAAATGGGTGGAATCTAAGGACACTAGGACTTATGACTCTCATGTTGTAGCGGATTTTTTCAAGGCTCAAATTTTCTGTAGGTTTAGAGTACCAAAGACCATCATTAGTGACTAAGGGACACACTTTTTCAATAAAAATTTGGATTACCTACATAGGAAGTATGGGGTGACACACCAAATATCAACACCACACCACCCCCAAATAAATGGCCAAGATAAGGTTTCAAATCAAGAGTTGAAACAAATTTTGGATAAAACCATGGAATCACATAAGAAGGATTGTAGAATGAACTTAGATTATGTGTTTTGGTCTTATAGGATAACATACAAGACATTGATCGGTATTCCCCTATTTCAGATTGTTTTTTGGGAAGCATTTCATATTATCATGGTGGTCAAGAATTAGGTATATTGGGCTATAAAGAAATGAAACATGGATTGGGCCCAAGATGGAATTCAACAGAAGTTGTAAATTCAAGATCTTGAGGATGTTTGATTACCATCATATGAAAAATCAAGGCACTATAAGGAAAGATCAAAAGTAGTTCATGATAAAATAATAAAAAATGGAGGCTAATGTGACAGATAAAGTCTCTTTATACAGTTCATGATTGAAGATGATTCTGGGTAAGTTGTGTTCTAGATGATTAAGTCCTTATATTGTATCTAATATTTTTCCTTATGGTGTAAAAGAGATCACACAAGAGGAAACTGAAAGGATATTTATATTCAATGGGAAAATTTTGAAGTAATATATTGAGGCAATTCCTACCGATGAAGTTGATTTTCTCAAACTACATGACCCCATCATCACATGAGAATATTAGGTTGTTTCTATTCATTTCAATTTTATATTAATTTTCCTATTTAAAATTATATATTTCACGTGCATATATAATCTCATAGATTCACAATAAAGACAATGTGATATTTTATGTGTGGGGGAGGGGAAAACATTTTGGGGTAAATATTTAAGATTTTAATTTGTGTTCTTTGTGTGTGTTTTATTTTATGTCTTCCACTAAATTATAAAAAACAAAAATAAAACAAAAATAAAAAGCAATAAAAAACATATCATGTAATTATTTACATGTGGAACATTTGGAAAATTAATGTTTTCAAAATTCACTGTTGGAATTATAAGAATGAGAAAGAATTCATTATTAAGGGTTGACTTTTTGAAAAATGGAATTCATTGATAATATGATTGGTTATGTCATTATAAACCATTTTTGATTATAAAACCATTATTTATGATATTTTCGCATGTTAAATTGAGTCACTTATTTCTCCACACAACTTTTCACACAACCATGACTTGTGAAATTTTTCCTACTCAATTAACGGTATAACCAAGTTAGGTAAAAAAATTCATCTTATATCAATGGTTAGTCCATATATTCGTTTCTATTCTGATCATTTTCATTATTATACCAAATTGACATATACATGTGTACCTGATATCTGATAGTTTTATGCCCTAAAAAATCAAAAACCAAAATAAATATATTAATAAATAAGGGAGTGATGAAATGTACAACACATGAGGATATCTAAGTTGGGAGCTTAATGTTTAAATTTTTGGAATGATTAAGTTAATGGGTATTGAAATTTGATTTTAAAGGAATACAGAACTAGTTTAGTGAATTAAACCAGGTAAGAAGAATTGTTTTACTCAATATGAATAAAATAAATAAAGGTTGGAGATATGATCTTGAAATTGTTGACACACATATAAATAGAGGAATTATTGGCATGGTGGACCCATAACTTGTTTTACTATGATTATTGTCATTAATATCACCAGATTTTATTTTTATACAATTTAGGAGATAATGAATTTCAAATATATTAATATTGAATCTTTATTAGATTCTTACTTTTTATATGTTTCCACTATGGATTGAGAAATATGAACATGCATATCTTGTCACAATTTTTGTTACGAATACATGATATGTAGTTTTTTTAGGAGTGAAAAAGGGTAAGTGTGGCTGAGTTAAAAAAAACACAATTTTATTAAATATTTTATTGGTAATAAATGACATAATTTCCTCAAATTGTGTTAAATATTTTTATTTATAAAATATTTTGGATTAGATCATTCATTTCAAAATTTGATGAAAATTTCAGTTTTTCCCTCTAATGTGAACTGTAGTATTATGGGGAAAAATATTTTTCTTTGTGTTAATTAAATGTTAAATTTTTTAACTTTTTCCCTGAATTAATGGGATACAACTTTCATCAAGTACATCTAATCTAAATAATGTATTATATTGGAGTAAATGAGTCATGAGGTCAAAGATGGAATTGAATCCCTGCATTGGACTCTACTTCAGTATTTAAGCCATAAAGTTTTCTTCTATGCTTGTATTGGGCCCAAATATGGAGAGAATCTTGGGGAATAAATTTATAACAAATCCTTATTTTGTAAGAATAGCTGGTTCATGTGTTTTGTGGTTAAATTGGCAGTTAATGTTGGATTAAATTATTTGCATGAATTTCCCCATTCACACTTGAAACCTCTTAAAACCTAGCCTCTCCTACACTCTATAAATTGGAGTTTTTTCTTATTTAGAGAGGGTTTTACATGACATAGATAATTTTTATTATAGAATAAGTGGTTCCTTGACATTTAAATTCATCAGTGTTGGAGGGAAGCTATCATTATAGGATCTCCTCCAAAAGTTTCTTCTTTTCCTCTTCTTTGTTATAATTTTTTTCTTATAATAAACTTCCTATTCTGTCTTCTATTTCTTATATTTTATTCAATTTTAATTTTCTCTACTCATCCAATTTGGGAATAAAATCCAGAGTATAAATTTTATTGGGTTTTACCCATTCTAAACCTTTACAAATGCAATTCGTTTCTACAATGAATACACTTCCCATAGATTAATATTTTTCTTAGTAATCGATATACCTCTCATGTTATTAATTTATTTATTTTGAATCAATTATCTACTGTAATTAATTTAATATAATCTATAAATTTAGTTTTTAAATTCAATGAAAATAAACAAGAAATTGAACAATTAACACAAAACTTGCGAGGTCAACTAATGTGTGAATTGTGAGAGTGCGATCTTAATCAATAAAAAAACCCACAGGAGATAAATTTATAGAGTTAAAATATAACCCCTAAACTCAATTAATACTCACATAAATAATAGATACGATCCCAAATTCACCACTAAACATAAACTATCCTTATAATGAAAATCAAAGTAGGGTGCTACGATTTCATGTTAAGAAGCTAGACTAGGGTTTAATTTACTTCACCCTTGTAGTCGATGTGAATTATCATAGAGTTCAGGGATTAAAAAATTAGGGTATAATAATTAAGTGGATTTTAATTTGAATCATAATTATTAATAATTAAATGAAGAAGAATAGTTAGATTGATTATGCTTTCTCATAATATTTTTCTAAAAACATTCTTCTTGTCGTGTTTTCTCAATCACATTTGAAAAAAAAAAGAAAACAATACAATATTCTTTCGGAATACTTCTTCTAGATTTATAAACAAAACCCTCCATCCATTCAATTTTTATTTTTATTCCCTTTTATTATATTTTCAAAATACCTTTAATATGTTGTTAAATTTACTTTTTCCTTTGAGATATGACCTTGCTCATGCAATCTGCTACACCTAAGAATTCAAAAATTACACATCATTTGAAAGTTCCCATGAAAGTTCTTACAATAACATTATTCCCTATATCATATCCTTTTATATCAAACATAGTACACTTAATGGATTCATGGGGAATAGAAACAGAATAAGAATGAGCTAAAATTATCAGTAAGGGTATGGGTATAATGGAACATATCATAAATAAATAAGTATAATCAATGTAGTAGGGTAAATAACTTTAACACATTCCATTTAATCAATAAACTGAGCATAATATGGTATAAATAACTAATTATAAAATAAATCCATATAAATAATCACATAAGCTTCAAACTCTTCCATCTATATGATAACTAATCTAATAATCACAAGGATATCAATATTTGATCACATAATGAGGGAGTGTATAATACCAGACATCTGAACTATTAATAATTATCCTCAATATATTTACAACAAGATATATCCTAAAGATAGTTAAAATTTGTGGGTAGAAACTCTTGTGATTTGGCCAATTTATTTTTCTAATGTGACCTGTCAATGCCTCAAAGGGATATATCAAGCCCCACCAGTTAGATACTATTTTTTTTGAATTAATCATATGAAAAGGATAAACATAAAAAAATAAACATTCATAATGAAAAACTATCATATGAAATGTTAATACTTTCCCTATTCAATAAATATAATCATAAACCATCCATAGTAATGTGGATAATGGTATCAAAATACCACATCCACAATCAAACTAGTCATAAACCATCTAAATAAATAATAAGTATGATATAAATACAACATATTTTCCATGTATCATTTGTAAAATAAAGGTTTGATGTTTTTGATGAATAGATACACCATAAATAATTGATTAAAAATATTCCCGAGGAAAATATCCCCTTCATTTTGAAAATTTATTTTTTAAATGTAAAGTATTTTAAAAATATTTTTCTTTAAAAATAACATATAAAAACTAATAATTTCATGAATATTAGAAAAACTCATTTTCATTAAAAGGGAATTGTAAGCTTGAAAAGGAAGCTTCAAAGGAATTTTGGTCATGATGGTGGGTAATTACATACATGGCATTTAAGTTAAAAAGAAAATTCATTTTGCAATATTAATAGGATAAAAAAGTTCCATGTTTATAAAATGACAAGAAGATTCATTTTGAACATTTTTTTAAAATGTAAAAAATGGGTAAAAATTTATTTAATAAATCATTTTTAAGGTTAAAAACATGTTTGAATTTTTTTTAGAAAACATGGGTTTTGATAAAAAATGATTTCTGAATGAAGAGATAAATAAAGTCATATTTTATTAAAAAACATTTTCTCATCAATGTTATGTAACAAAGAGTGTAAAATGGTTCTATTACATAAAATATCCTGAATAAAAATAGGAGAATAAATTAAATGATTTTATAATATAATGATAAAACAATTTCATTGAAATTCAATAATAAACAATCATGATCAGAATGATATTGTTAAATAAATCCTTATAATGATCATAACATTGAAGTGGGAATTAATAAATGAATTTATTATTTGTATAAACTTTAAATCCCTATAAAACAAGTGGAACTACGACATAATATAATCAAAATTAATTACACACCTAATCTTATAATATCAAATAAAATTAAATGTAATATAACCCAATGAAAAGAAATTGAGTTATGGAATTATTTACCACTTGGTAACTTTTAAGTCAAATAAAATTAGATGAAATAATACAAATTTAAAAATAAAATTACATGAATAATTAATTATTCATGATATTACATGTAAAATGGGAAGTATATACACCATAAAAAATAAGTTATGTGCATGACATTACAATATGCCTCAATGAAGGGAAATTGAGACGAAGTCTCTTACCTTGAATCTAACTCATCACGTACGTTATTTATCATTCAGAATAATAAACATATGTTAATTATTTAATTTATTAATAACAATTTTCAAGTTTATTAAAACTTTTATTTCACTCATTACCATATTATATATGATTAATTAATCAATTTAAGTTTACATCTAGTGTGTAGATGATATTTTACTTATATGTAAAAAATAAATTTAGAAGGTGAAAATTGGTACAAGTGGTACTTAATTCAATATATCCATAATAATAATAATGAAATAATTTTCATATTTATACATAAATTTTACTTTTAAAATCATTCATGAAATATACGAAAAATGAAAAATTTTACAATCATGAAGATGGTAGGTCGTATCATGAGTAACATTTCCATTTTCCAATGATCATTATAGAAAGTAGGTGAGTATTATTTTATCTTTCAATAATTATCATAATATCATAAATACCATATTATATACTTATATATATAAACCATTTTTTTGGTGATGAAAAGAGAGACACATCACTTTGAAACAGCAGTAGTCCACACGTACATGAACGATGTTATCATCTTTGAGTGAGCGAAAAGGTAAGAAATAAAATGATATATTATCTTTAAATAATGAAATATAAAAAAATAATATCATAATTATTTTATTTATATCACATGTAATAATTAAATTTATCCTTATCACCTTCCATGTAAATCTTTAGTGAAAGATGAATCACATCGCTTCATGAGGCGGTGGTCCGTCGTACACGCGAGCGACGTTATCATACACCCTAGGGAATGAAATATAAAAAGTTATATAAGATATAATGACTTAAGAAGTATAATTATGTTATAAATATAATATATATACTTTATATCCATCATCATACTCATCCATGAGATGTGGTAATGGAAAAATGAATGACATCGGTTCACAATGTGGTAGTCCGCCGTACACATGAATGACAATTTCATAACCCATTTGACGGGAGTGGGGGTGGTTATAGGTAATTAAATTAATATAAAAACATATCATAATATGGAATATACTAAAATTATTATATAATAATGTTTTAATAATAATTGAGAGAGGTCTAGGAATAAATAATATAAAAACTGATGTTAAAGAATGTTACCTCTTCTTTGGGTATCTTCCTTAGGTTTTCACCAAACCATTCCTATGTTGGATTTATTACCAATATATGGAATATAATATTAGATGATGGAATATGGGAAGTTATTTTGTCAGGTATTTTAAAATTCAAAAGTATTTGAATGTGTGAAGAAGACAGGAGATGTGGTGGCTTTTTATAAGTGAGGTGAGTGACACAATTATAATTTTTTATTATATTCAATCATACACATGTTTATATAATTAAAAAAGCTTTAAAAATGGGAAATTATAGAAAATAGAAGTTATAAGGTCTAAATATGACCAGTAAATGGTTTATTGAAATTTTTATAGTTCATTTTTAACCCTTATCTTTTTAGTTTAACCCCTAATAAACCCATTTTACCTTAACTGCAATAATTAATTTTTATTATTTTCACTATTAATATTGGTAAAAAATTAAGTTAAACTTTTTATAAATTATAAATTATAATGATTACAATTATTTAATCTATTTTTAAAAATTAGATTCACATAATATGAAATTTCTAATTTAAAATTATTCCCGTATAAGTGATGAGAAATACAGTTTTAAAGAGAAAATGTTCAAACATTTACAAATATTTTATATAAAATGTCATTATTAAAATGATTCCAATGACCTAAATTGGATTAATTGATATATAATTGAACTAATTTTACTTTTAAAACAATTCAAAATATAATTTAACATTATTTAATATTAAAAAAAATGCAATTTTCAATTAAAAATCAGTATTTTTCTATATTCATCAAACATTGAAACTTAAAAAAATGGTAAAATATAACACAAATATTATTTTTATAATCTGATTTCAAAAAATAATTTTTTTACCAAATAAATTTTATAAAAGTGTAAAAAATTAATTTTAATTTTTTTGCGGAAAGTGCAACTACACCGTCTTTTAGAAAAAATATAGTTTTTTAGAAAATATGTATTTTTTTCTTTTAAATGGTTCTTATTATATTAATAATAAATAGATAACTAATAAAAATGTGTAAACTATATAGTCTCATATGTAATTTATTCTTATTCATAACATCCATTCCAATTTTCATGTTTTAATAATAATATTAATTGTATATTGTTGTTTTGTAAAACTCAGCCTTACATATAGTGAAAGCTATTGAATAGATTGAATTTATTTTAAAAGAAATATATTAAAATAGTATATATATGTTATATTCCATTATATTCTAGGTATTTCTTGTAATATTTTATGTCTAATATAATGTTCATATTTTAAAATCTCACGGTGTTACATTCTACCCACCTTAAATAAATTACACCCTCACAAATTAAACTTGATCTTAGTAATCAAGAGTTTGATATTTGATAATTGAATTATTGAAAAACCCACATCAAAAAAGGTTTAACAAAAATTTATTTTAATAAGAGATAAATACAAGTAAAAATATCATATAAAATAACACATAACTAGTCTTTTAAGTAAGAGATCATTTTTGGAAAGTAAATATATGGACATCGAAGAAAAGTGTAAATAATTATAGAGAGTGATTGAGTTTATTGATCGTAAGAAAGTGAATGATCAATGAAAAGTTAACGGACCCAATGAAATAAATATTTTATGATCTAAAAGACCATTAGTACAACATAAATTATGGTATTAGGGTAATTTTTTTTAATATCCTTTTTATAGAGTTGAGGAATTCTTTTACTATCTAATAATATATGGAAGTATACTTAAGTGATACATTTTTATTTCATAAGGAAAATTTCATCCTTTGATTATTATTCAATAAATTTACAATCCATATCTTACCCAAATAAATGAATATCAAAAAATTTATTTTTTATGCACGAAGCATTAAAATTAACTTTTAATGGATCGTTGGGTCCATAAAATGGTGAAAATTATTTCCTTCTATCTCTAAATATTTTCCAAAACCAATATGGCTTGCACAAGTTATATAATATATTACATAAATCTTGAAAAAATCATCTAAGTTTAAACTTAATAAATTTCATTAATGGTTATCCTTTTGGTCCTTCCAAAGGATTAAGGTATATAAATTTATAAATAATGTCACTAAATTTCCAAAATGAACTTGTCATTAATCCCACAAAAAACATTATGCATCTCTTAATCATCATATACCAAACATGTGAATACCTTTATCATGTATTCACTTGAAATATGGTAATAACATGAATTACCATAAAAAATATTGAAAACATGAATTATTCTTTATTCATTAAAATAAATTCATATTATTGGACGTATTCCTTAAATCCAAAAATGTTGTTAACTCCATCAATGGTATTATAAACCACTTCGTCAATAAATCATTAATCAGTTCCAAGGTAGTCAGTACTATCTAATTTACTTTATCCATATCAATCATCTCATTATACAACATCATTATCTCAAAATAATGAATATATTAAGGGTTATCTTTCCCATCAATCATGTTTTTGGACAGAGACATATTTTTGGGTTACTATAGTAGTACTGTAGAAGGAGTTGTAGAAGGTACTGTTTGGTACTATAACAACCATAACTATTCATCCTTTTCATCTTTTAGGCCACTGGTTTATTTCTAGAGTACTTAAAGGACTTTGGGACACCCATGCCTTCAAGTAAATAAGGCCTTTAGGATACCTCAAGGCCTTTGGGCCACCTAAAGGACTTCGAGACGCCTCAAGGCCTTTGGGCCACATGTTGGAAAAAATGTACCAAATAGACTCTACAAGGAGAAGGCTCTAGATGAGGATTCAAAAGTGGTACATTCACCAAATTAGAGCTAATGGATTTGGAATAATGAGAGGATATGGTAATTTCCATTGGGACCAGTCTATGCATCTCTTCATAGGACATTTATCTGAATAGTCATAAAAAGGTGGAGAGTTTACATCATGATGTAGATTCTTGGGAGAGGTAGTTATAAGTAGTTATAGTCTGAATGAATTCCTATAAGACCTTCGGGTCATGTAATGTCACAAAGCCTATGGGCCATTTAAGGGTTCCCATTCAACCCTTAAAATGGGGATTATCAAAAATGAATAGAAATATAAGGTCTTCAGGCCATTTGGGTATATGTTTTTCTAAGAAGTTCAAATTTCCATGGAATCATTTTTCTTGGTCATCAGTATCATTCAAAATATGCTCTATAATTTTTAATGAAATAGTACTGTAGTAAAATACTTATATATTTCATAATTATCATAATGATAATATCATCAGTAAAATACCTTTAAAATATTTTTCTTGGATCCAAATACACAAGTACATTAATCATTCTACTTCAGTTGTATCAATAGCATGAGCTTGACCATGATCCCTTAGCTTCTTATGAGGTATATTCATAAGATTATTGGGTCATTAATTTTTATAGAAACCCATATACATATAGCTGAAGCATTGTACATTATAAATATTTTCAT
The DNA here is from genome assembly GCA_963277665.1 of Viscum album. Classification (NCBI taxonomy): domain Eukaryota; kingdom Viridiplantae; phylum Streptophyta; class Magnoliopsida; order Santalales; family Viscaceae; genus Viscum; species Viscum album. The sequence goes on from OY728137.1 coordinate 1,476,146,575, forward strand.
AAACTTGAAATCACAAACACAATGGAATTTCTTTCCATACTTGTATAAAACTCTCATTCCTTTTAGGAAAGCACTACGAGTTTTCCTTCCATAATTATAACATGTAGAAAAATCCTTCATTCACTTGTTCCCTTTATCTATCTTTAAAATACCTTCATCTTATTCACTTTATTCTGTTTGAATCTATAATACTTAGAAATTTTTTTCTATATCTTTTTAGTACATGATATTATAACCACATATGATGAAAACGTTTGGAATACTAGTTCCCTTAAAAATATTATCTTAATACCATTAACGAAATGATAATTATTACTATTTGTATTACATGCATTGATATGTCTCTCAATCCTTCTACTAGTTACCATTTCTAAATGATGTAATACACTAAATAATATCATATCATTATAAAAAATATTGTATAATCCCAAAACCAGTGAAATACTAAACATAAATTTAATTTTTTTTCATAGATTATCTTATAATCATAAACATGGTTTCTTTGGGGATATCCCTATTTTTTAGTCCTTCATAATTGTTTGTAAATAAAAGGTGAATTATCCGAATCATTTGACTTGGGAGTGTTAAATCAGGTTCTTAATAATGCTCATTATCATGCACCAGCTGATGATCGTCCCACCCAATGTACCCTTTCCAGATTTATTACACTTAGGTACCTCTATGCCAGAACCACACCTACTTTTAGCATCCAAAAAGAGATGTATTAATATAAAAAATCACTTAATATATTCCATAATAAAACTTTATGGTGTTATTCTATACTTATCCTCAATGTCTTTCATAGGTTTATGTTTCCTAATCCATGTTTACCTAAATCTAGTTCCCAAGGTTTTTACTAAACTTTATACGATACCAATGGTATCAACCCTAACCCTAATAGCCTAGAGCCGGTGCCTTATTTATTAAATTTTCATGAGATACAAGGAATCACATCTTGAAGGAATGAATAGTTTATTATCCTTGGTAAACCAGATACATAATTGACTCTTTTATTTCATTTGAATATAAAAATTACAACATTACTTTTTATTTGATAATATCATTATTCACCCTAGAATTTCCTTGTATATAAAACATATTAAACTCCATAGATTCCTAGAGATTAGAAAAAAATAAGGAAGAGAAAAAATTCTTAATAAGGGAAAGGGTATAACTAAAGCAATCATAAATAAATAACCATAATAAATAAATTGAGAATAACATGGTAGAAATAACCGATGATCAAATAAATCCATATAAATAATAAAATTTTCTTGAAAATTATCCATGGATATTATAATTGATCTAATAATCACATGGAAATAAATATCTCTCATAATGAGGGAATTAATAATAATGGAAAAATAAAATGTCAAGATTTATCATCAAGATAGTTATTTTTAAAATATTTACTCAAGAAATTTTAAATCTATGGGTAGAAACCAATCAAATTTGGCCAACTGATTTTTCTCATGAGACTTATCAATACATCTAGGGGCTATACCACCACCCAACCATCACATAATAATTCCATTTCATTCTTCATATGAAGGGGATAAACATAAAAAATATAAATATTAATCTTTAAAAACTTTTATATGAAATATGAATACTTTACCCAATCAATAAAAATAACAATAAATCATCCAAAGTAATATTGAGAATGGTATAAAAATATCAAAATTGTAGTCAAAATGACCATAAACCATCAACATAAAGAATAAGAAAGATATAAATACAAAATATCCCTAGTGTATCATAAGTATAATAAAGGGTTGATGTCGTTGATGAATAGAAATACCATAAAATTTTCATTAAAAACATTCTTGAGTAAAATATCATTTTCATTTTAAAAATCACATTTTAAAACATAAAATATTTTGAAAATACTTTTCACTGAAAATCATATTTAAAAACTAATAATTTATAGAATATTTGTAAAAACGTTTTCTTTAAAAGTTCCTTATAAATTGGTGAAGTAATATTCAAATAAATTTCGGTCATGATGGTGGGTATTTCCATACATGACAATTAAGTTAAAAGGAACATTCCTTCTGTATTGTAAAAAGGTTAGAAAAGTGCCTTACTGAGAAAATGAAAAGAATATTCTATTAGAACCATTTTTAAAAAATTAAAACAAGGGTAAAAATGTCTTTAATAAATATTTTTTTATAAATGTATAAAAACATTTTTGAATGTTTTTTAGAAAACATAGATTTTGATGAAAAATTATTCCTGAGAGAAGAGAGAAATAATTTTAGATTTCTTAAAAAAAATATCAACAATTTTAATTACCATATAGTGTGAAAATGATAATATTACTTTAAAATATCAGGAATAACTAGAGGAGAATAAAATTAAAAGTGTTTAATAGATAATGATCAAATAATTTCCTTGAAATTCAATAATAAACAATCTCTATTAGAATTCGATTGTAAAAAAACCCTTACAATGATCATAAATATGAAGTGAGAATTAATAAATGAATAGATTATATATATAAATTATAAATCCAAATAAAAAAATTTTAAATACAAAATAATATAATTATAATTCATTTCTCACATAAGCTTATAATATCAAAGAAAACAAAAAACTAATTTAATTAATGAAAATAAATTAAGTTATTGAATTCTTTACCAATTAGTAACTCTTAAATAAAAGAAAATTTGATGAAATATTTAAAATAAAAACATAAAATACCATGAATAAATATTTATTCACAATATTAAATGTCAAAGGGGAAGTATATAAATGATATAAAATAAATTAGGTGCATAACATTTCTATATACATCAACGAAGAGAAATTGAGATGAAGTCCATTACCTTGAGTCTGAATTGTCACATGCATTATTTATCTTCATGAATAATAAAAAGATGATAATTTTTTAGTATTTTAAGAACATTTTTTAACTTTATTATTATTTTTATCTCACTCATTACTGTGTTATATATGATTAATTAATCTATTTAAGTTTATGTTGGGTGTTTTTACGATTTTTGACTTATGTGTCAAAAATGAATTTGGACGGTGAAATTTTTTCTAAGAGGTAATTATTTAAATTTATAAAGAATAATAATAAGGAAATAATTATCACATTTATTCATCAATTGTACTTTTAAAACCAATCATGAAATATTGTTATGAAAAATGAAGTACATTAGGATGGTGGAGACGGTAGGTTGTATGTATGCATAAGTAACATTTCCATTTTTCAATGATCATTATGGAAACGAGGTAAGTAATATTTTAACTTTAAAAAATGTTAATAATATCATAAATACCATATTATATACTTATATATATCATCCATGTTATGTGGTTATGAAAAGAGAGTCACATCGCTTCCTGAAGGCGGTAGTCCACACATACATGAATGATGTTATCATCTTTGTGTGAGTGAAAAGGTAATAAATAAAATGATATGTCATCTTTATATAATTATAAATATGTCATTAATATCATAATTATTTCATTAATACCATTTATAATCATTAAATTTATTCATATCACCATCATTTTAAAGCATTAGTGAAAGAAGAATCAAATCTCTTCACGAGGTAGTATTACGCGGTACACACGAGCGATGTTATCGTATACCCTACGAGATTGAATGTAAAAAAGGTTTGTATGATATAATGACTTGAGAGGAATATTAATGTTATAAATATCATACATATACTTTATATACATTATTATACTCAACCATTAGAGGTGTTGAATGATAAATGAATGGCATCAGTTCGTGTGGCGGTTGTCCTCCGTACATACAAATGATGATTTCATAACCCTTTTGATGGAAATGGGTGTGGTTTTAGTTAATTCACTTATTATAAACAAAATTAGTATATGAAAGATATTTATGTTATTATATCATCCTAATTTAAAAAGAATTGAAATAGGTTAAGGGAGAAATAAAATTAAAAACCTGTTGAAGAATGTCACCTCTTCTTTGGGTATCGTCAGATTTTCACCAAAACCATCATAGGTTGGATTTATGCCCAAAATAAGGCTTTTAGGATGAGAATAAGGAAGTTTTTAAGTGATTTGGTTAGGTATTAGAAAAATAAAAATGGTGTGAACTTGTGAAATAGAGAGGAGAGTGAGTGACCTTTTATAAGTGAAGTGAGGGACACACTTGTAATATTTTGAAAAGATTCAATCATACCCACGTTTTTATAATAAAAAATACTTCTAAAATGGGCCATTATACAACAATAAAGGTATAAGATCGAAATATGTCCATAAAATGGGTGTTGTACAATTTTTTAGGTCATTTTAAACCCTTATATTATTAGTTTAACCCCTGGTAAACCCATTTTTACCTTAAATGTGATAAATAATTTTTACTATTTTCTCTATTCATTTTGGTAACAAATATTATTGAACATATTAGTCATTATAAATTATTTTTATTCAAAATATGGAATAATATTTTTCAAATTCAATTATTTGAAGTGGAAAATTTTAATTTAAATTTAATTATGTGGATGAGAAGAGAACGATGAGTTTTAAATATCATAATTAAATATAAAAATGATTAAAATGACCTAAATTGGATTAATTTATATAACATATAATTAATTTTACTTTAAAAAAATTAAAAATATAATTTAACATTATAATTTTTTTAAACAAAAAGACAGTTTACAATTAAAATTCAATATTTTCACTATTCATAAAAAATTGAAACTTTTCAGAAAAATCCTATAAATCACCTTAAGATAATATAATTATTCTGATCTAAAAAAATAATTTTATTTCATCAAATAAAATTTCTAAATGTGGTAAAAATTGATTTTAAATTATGGGTGCAAAGTGCGAATATATCGTCTTCTAAAAAAATAATTTTCTTTCAAAAAAAATATTTTTTATTTTAAATGATTCATATTTTATTACTAATAAATAGATAACTAATAAAAATGTGTACACTATATTTTCATATGTTATTTAATCCTATTCATACCTTATATTGCAATTTCTAGGTACAATAATAATATTAATTTTATATTGTTGGTTGGTAAAACTCGGCATTGCGTTTAATGCAAGTTATCAAAGAGATTGAAGTTATTTAAAAAGAAATATATTTTCATTGTCTTGGGATGTTATATTCTCTTCATCTCTTAGTGTTGTGTGCCATACATTCTATCAAAAACGATTTTCATATTTTAAAATCTCATGGTGTTATGGAAATCATGTTTTGTTTTATTATCTTAAAAAACATGAATTTTTATTTTATTATTAGGAAGTTTCTATTTGTTAAATTAGTTGATCAATGTTTTTTTAAAAAAAATTTATATTTAGAGTGGTTCCTTAGAACAAAAATTTTGAACACTTTTGTTCTTGGTAAGTATTCAATAAACTTCTCTAAGTTGAATTAATTTTTCAAACATTTTTTTAATTGAGTTGTTTTTCTAAAATTTATTAAACTCTATTTAAAATAAAATTTGATTAATTAATCTTCGTTAATCAAATATAATTATATGATTATACTCATGGGGTTTTTTTGTTTTAAACCCATTAAAGAATTTTTTTCTTTATCATATTTTTATTAAATTTTATTTTTTGACATGTTATAAATCATAATAAATGATTTGTCTTATTAAATATCTATAATAATATTTTTGATATAATTTTTTAGGGAGGATTTTTTTTAAATATGTTTTATTATTTTAAAAAACTTTCAAAATGTGTGATAAGTTTTTTGGTTTTTTAAATAAAAATTTAGTTTTTTAATTTACAAAAATGTGGGAATTGTTAGTGTTGGGAATTTAATTTGTGTTTATTAATTTTGTAAAATTGAAAATTCATTTATTTAAAAATATTTATTGAAAATACTTTCATTAAAAATCCATTCTTTGATAATTTCTTAATCCTTTTATTTTAATAATAATTGAAAATGATATTAATTTTAAATTAAGTTGTATTTCCATGGAATAATTTTTTAGTTTCATTTGATCTTAAATAGGTTTAACTTATTTTTTTTGTTTTGATAAATAAAAATAATTCAAATTATTAAAAAATCAAATCATTTTTTAATTTTTACATCTTTATTGGTTTTAGAATTTAATTTGTTCTAAAAGTTATAGTTTTAATATATATATATATATAAATTAATTGAATTATTCATATAATTTTATAAAAAGTTTATATTAAAATATAGATAAAGTGTATTTCTCATCGTTTTATCTATGAGGAGCACCTCCAGATCTTAGCAAACCTCGCTCAGCCTCTTTGACTACGTAGTGAAATAGTAACACAAGTCCTACGACTAGGAGGCTCATCTCCTCCATTAATAATACTAACACATGGAAGAAGTATACCGCAACTCCATTATGCATATGCACTACCAGAAACCATCATCTGTATCATATTCTCTAGGTTCAACCTGTACTGCGATACCAGCATGACAGTAACTCCTCTTTCAAGCTTCATGAATTAATTGTAACTACAGTTTGTTGATTGAAGACAAATACTAGTGTAGCAAAAGTGTGACACTCCCTGGTTCAACTTCAGCACAATGGCTCCACTCCGTCCCTTGAATCATTGGCTTGTTCTCTCTTTAGTTCAACCGCAATAATAACACATCAGTACGTCGACTCATCTATAACATTTTTGGTAATACAGTTCTCCTAAAATCAACTTTTGATCAAGTTATTAATATGTAATGACATGTTTTTTATTTAAAATATTTCAAGTAAGTGTAAGGCGTTGATTAGATTAGGAAAATTTCATACCAAGTGATCAATGATGATTGTTGGTGATTAGCTGATAAAAAGTGACTGAGACATAAAGTTCAAATATGACTACTTCACCTTTGAATGAATTTTTGATTTCTTCTAATAAGAACAATCATATTGATATGTGATTATGTTCTAACTATGACTTCTGTTTTCCTCACTCAAATCACAAAGAGACTTATATTGTGCAACCATATAATGATGAAGTGATTAAGATCATCAAACTTCAACGTTTTCTTCATCTAATCTTGACTAGTTTTTATTTTTATATGTTTTTCTTTATGTAATCTTTCTTTATTTTTTGTAAATTGTTCATGTCAACTTTATGCTTTTCCCCATCAAAAGAAGGTATTGTCTATTGGTTATTCCACCACCTAAAATTATGTATGGGTTGTTCTCCGGAACAAAAGTTAGGGCATAGACTAGGTTAAATATCCCTATAAATTTTTTTGATTATGCCTCTTGGTATTTGTGAAAGGAAAAGTTTGTAACGTGATCTTAATAATCTAAAAGTCAGTTTCTCAGTGGGTGTCAATATTATTGTATTATAGAGATGACTAATGAGTGGACTAGAGTATTAGGGATCTAATCAACTATGAAATATCTATTATATTTTTTATTATTTCTACAATAATCAATAGTAGAAAATTAAGTATCCATGGAGGTGGGTTTCATGCGATCATTATTTGGTGGTCACTATTGACCATGTTTGAGATTGTCAAGTAGCAGTCATTGTATTTTTTTCTCTCCCCCACCCTAAATACCTCCAATTCTATCTCCTGCGTTAACCATCCCACACGTGACCCCATGAACCCATGAACACATGACCCTGACCCCATGACCCTACTCCCCCATCCTCCGTCCCACCACCATTGAACCCTTCCATCCCTGTCACACCCCGCTGTCGAGATCTCCCTCATTCATCAAACCCTCCTACCCTTTTCAGGCTCCTCTATCAATCTCACCCACCTCTGTTGATCCCTCCCACCCTTGTAAAGCTCCATTGAGCCCTCCCACACCTATCAATATCAACCATCAATCCCTCCCTCCTCCATTAATCCCCTGTCATCGAGCTCTGCTATTAAGGACTCCCATACCCATCGATCCCCCATCCTGGATCCCCAATCACGTCACCCCCTTTACCCATGGCCCCTTTATGTGTGTTTGGAAACAATTATTCAATTTAATAATTAGTTTTAGTTTGGGGATTGAAATTCTAACATTATTTCCCCATAGGATATAATTTTCTTGGATCCTAAGTTCTATGAAAAAAATCATTAGCATGATTCATCATAACATATAAAAATTTAGTTTCTTACATAAATACTGCATATATTTTCACATTCCCTTCTATGTACATCCATTTTATATGCCTCTAATAAACTAAAAAATTATCATTTAGTTTTCATATCTTCTGTTGTTCACAAATGCTTCTTGTATTATGACATATTCTTTATGGAAGTATTATCACACATTGTACTCTCACCATCATTTATATAGACATAGTGAGAGTCATTCATTCACTCATAATCTATAACACTAACCTTTTCATAAAAACAACTTTAATGTGTTTCATTATCACCTTGGATAACACATTGGTGTTACTAAACTATAAAAGGTGAAATATAATACTAGTGAGCCACTAATTCCTTCAACTCTCCTTTTTTATATTCTGATATTCTATCCTTCGAAAACCTCAAATAATGATACTTTGAGTTTTGGATCATTACATTTCAATTAATCTGATGTTTTTTCATTTTTTCCTTCCAATGATTATTAATTTTACATCGTGTTTCGCTTCACATACGAACCTTTGTTTTCTCATGCAAACATTATGTGGAGTCTCACCAACACTAGGCTTTATTTTACTAAATATTAGTTTAATAAATCACATGATTTTTTATATATAAATTTTTATATATTAAATAAATTTATTTTCTTTTTTTAGAACCATTCATTTCAAATTATCTTTATTACTGATGGTCACATAAAGCTTTCCTCTCCCGATGAACTTATTCAGTCTTCCTTCAGTTTCATCTTATGATTGTAGAACATGAATCTATTATGCTCCCACTTTCGATGGTTTCAACAACCATGAGTATAAACTTCTAGTGGATTTACATTAAACTTCTAGTCTACTTACATATGAAACACTCATAGGAATAATCACACAATTACAAAGAAAAATTATTATACTCACACCCAGATTAAACTCAAGAGAATACTAGTATTAGGAATAACACTAAACAACATGGTTTTTCTTAATGATATTATAATCCTCACTAACTAATCTTCACATGTATGTATATGATAGTCCTCTTCCAAGATTAATCATCAATGATATACAATTTAGTAATAACTCACTCTTCAAATTCAATATTTTCAACGACATCCAAAACTACTTTTCTTCTCCCTAATATTATATATGTTTCCCTCCTCCTACCTTTTATTCTTTCCTTAAACAATTTATTCTATATCCTCAAAATAATTTTAACTAAAAAATTAAAATTTGATTTTCTATCCACTATAAACATAAAATACTCCAAATTCATCCATTAGATCATCCCTATTTAAATTTCACCATTGATATCCATTTAGACAATTAGTGGTGGTCCCAAGAACTAGTAAATCATCATACTAATTCCATGTCATAAATTATGTTTGAATTTATAATTTCCTCTCTAATAATGGTGTGAACACCTTCACTGCGATGTCACAAGTTGGTTTTTATACTGGTTACTTCAAACCACTACATACATTGTTATGTGGTGATTTGTTTCATTGAATAATATTAATTTTGTTTCCAAAAAACCATATTCTTAATTTACATAGCCTTATCACTATAAAATGATTTTTCTAATAATGAAAAACATTATGTCATGAAATCTAGTTTCAAAATGAAAGGTTCCATTATTCCACAAACAACCTCACTCCTTAGTTTCATTGACTGATCATTCTAACACAATCTCTCCTATTAACTAAAATCAAGCATGGAATGATGATTGAATCATTAGTTTGAGTTTGACTGCTAAGACAATTCTAGGATATCTTTCTTTGTTTGTATTTTGGGATAAAAAACCTTTTTCTAGTGATTTAAATTCTAGAGAATTGGGTTTTAGTTAAAAGAAATCATACCTAAAAAAATATTAAATGCATGTTATTAGCATAAAATACAATCTGTTTTCTAGAGTTTTGAATATATATTTTTTGTTTCACTCTAGTACAATCATTGAATCTATATATTTTTTGATGTTTTACCTCTCGTTCTTGTTTGAATCAATTATTTATAGAACTTATGTGTGTACAGGTGCATGAACACATATGCATAGTTAATTCATGTAATATATTACATTATAATCTATATGTGTAAATTAATTGATCAATATAATTTACTAGATCTACATTATGATATTAAAATAGGTCCTTACAATGTTGAATATAATAATCATTACTATTCTTAATTCTACTTTCATATATTATTTTGTACGATTTGATAACGTCACCAGCTGGTTTGTTATCAATATGTATTTGTTTCATCTCCTTCAAAATTTTCCTCAAACTTTGGATTCATTGGTTGATAAGTTTTAATGATGTGAGATTTTCTATAATTTAAATTAGATATTTAAATAATTTTCTTTCTATTAAATATAAATTTTTATGCATATCGATGAAGTGATGTTGCAACATACTATTGGTGGTACACAGGGGGTTTCGTAGATAAAAAAAGAAAATTAAGCATACACATATTAAAATTTATTGATATGATTATGATAAAAAATATTTATATTTGTTGTAGGATCTTGATATAGCAGGTGGACATCGTTGTGAGTTCATTAGTTATCTAGATGAGGATGATCATCATATATGATTTTATTTACATTAAAATTTTAATATCATACATTAATTATGAATTAACTAGTTGTAGAGATGTGTCGATGAATATATCACCCTGAATAATTCAGGATTATATTTTCTTGAATCTGTGTACATATACTAAAATTAATTCATGTAAATTGGAGTTATAAAAATCAGTGTACACACGTTGGAAGATTGTGAATGAGTAAGTTTCAAATCCAAATCTCAGGGTGATCTTCAAGGAAAGATAAAATGAATCCAGTGTTTAAAAAATAATAGTTTACCATTTCTAAACTTAAAGTGTAAATTTAAAAACCTAAAATTATTTTATAGAATCTATGTGGATGTGATGTAATGATTAAGATATAGTGGATCTAAAGTTTATTCTAAGTGATCTAGGAGTATAAGACAAGTCTCAATGATGTTTAGACTGATTTGGATGCTTTTTGAATAATTTCATGCCTTATTTTATGATTGAAGACCCTGGAAGATTGAATGATCAACCAGCAGAAGGAACACTATGAATATGTTTTCACGTAAAGGGAATGCACTATCAATGAAACCCCAAAGGGGAATCTATATTTTTTGAAATATAAGATGAAATTTGTGACATTGTTGGAACTTACCAGATTAATTTTAAAATATGTTATCTAGGGAATTTCAATGATGAAATATAAATATAAAGGCTAAAATATATGATATATTGTAGAGATAATGAATATAAAATACTAATTAAAGATGTTATATTGGGAATATAATTATAGAATAAGATCATATCTTCCAAAATCAATGTTTTTTATGTTGATATATGAGTAAACAGAATGTATCCACAACACCTGTTGAATTTACTCACATAAAACAATTGATTATTATCTAAGTAGGATTTTCACAAAAAATAATTTAATGACAATGCTTAGATACTTATCCATTATTATTTGATGTCCTCTAATGACTTAGGATTTTAAAGATAAATTGAGAAATTTAAGGTGTTCTGACCTATTTTGGGTGACTTTATAATGGAGAAGGGATTTTATTTTTAGATAATGGAACAAGGATCTTGAGATATGAGTGACTTTACTTGGATTATGGAAAATTATATTTATAATTCCAAATCTACTATCCATTCCCCTTTAGCTCTTCATATTTCATCCATTCCCACGTCTAAAACTTCTACATCCCCTGGTCCGTTTGGGCTTACCCCATCCAAAACTGTTCAAAACCTATAGATAATGGAAAATAGAATTTTTATTCTAGGTAATACTCCTGATTTAACCTCTAAACCTACTCCACAACCCTATACAACCAAAGAAGAATATTCCATGGATCCAGAATCCATTCAAATACCTAATTAAGTTTTTAAAGGTTTAACACACTTTAAAACAACACTGGGGGTCAAAAACAACTGAAATCCATCTTAATACCGTGAAATCAGATGAAAAAAATGGTAGAATGATTTTCGAAATGATTGAGTAAACGATACATCAATCATAGGTATCATTTTCCTGAGGGGACCGAAAATACAATTTTAGTGTCATAAAACACTGAAACACACATTTAACGGTCACATCCATAGAAAATGAACATGTAATGGATTGGGATCATAGTAAACCCATATTATTTTTATTTTTAATGTGTATTATTAGACTGAACATCAATTGGATGTGTGGTCTGCCTAGAACTACCGAACATGTGGGTTTTAAAGGTTTGGTGCCCTTTAAAACGGTGCGTATAGGGGTCAAAACCAATCGAACAACATACTAATTCCATGAAATCCAGAGAAAACAATATTAAAATGAATTTTGAAATGTTTTAGTAGAAGAAATATCAATCTAAGGTGTCATGTCACGACCCGCCATCACCAAAAGGAGGGAATGGTTAGCAGATTGCCAGGCCCTTCCTTCTTTAAGTTGAAGGAGAGATAATGACCCCCGAGACCCGCCTTCAATAGGTCCCGTAGTGGCGACCAGCACCAAGGGTATATAAATTTCTCACAAATGGAAGACATTACCCCATTTTGTTTTATAAGATCGAGAGATGAGATGAAGAAACTCAACAACACCCAGGTAAAATAAAAATAAAGCCAAAAATAAACCATTCCCACATGCATGCTCCAAAAGTAAATCCACAAGGTACAAAAGGTGACTACAAAGGTAAGTACCAAAATGGACAAGAAAAGAAACAACTGTAACTGCTCCTAAGGTCTGAGTTAGTAAGGTCCTGCGTGATCCCTGAAGTCCTCCTGGAAACATGAAAGCAGTTTTATATACGTAGGGTGAGCATACAAGTACACTCAGTAGGGAAAACCAAAGACTCTCGTGCACAAGTGGGGTAACGTACTAAAGTCCCGTGAGAAAAGAGTAAACCAAACACCTATCAAGGTAAACTATCCACCCCAGGCCCCACCAAGTCACATTCCCCAAATAACGCAAGTCAAGTAATATATATAATCAGAGAACATTGATGTTTGTGTACCTCCCGCCACTTTCCCACTGGTTATTGAGACATCCTACGCATCGGACCAATCCCGCCATTCTCACCGCAGTCCCACTGCCACACCCACCTGCACACACCTGGGCCACAACCACACACACTCCCACTGCCAAAATCCCACCCACACACACCTGGGCCTCAACTGCATGCAGTCCCACTGTTGAATCCCGCCTGAACAGACCTGGGCCACAAATGTCACCTGTAACCACGCCTGCAAACACCTAGGCCAGAACAACCACCACCACGCCCGAAGACACCTGGGCTAGAAGAATCCACTGCCACGCCCGAAGATACCTAGTCCTCATCCCGAAGACACTTTGGAAACCACCTTCCGCACACACTTGGCCAACCACCACACCACCCCGCTCGAAGTTTCTTGGGCTAATAATGGACCTCAGGCCATCACAGCCTACCCGAAGATACTTGGGCTATCCAGGAAAGGGACCAGAAAAGGAGCTAATAACCAGCCACCAAGAATAGTGTTGGGAAAAAAACCCTCCCCCATGAAATGGGGGTGTTCGGCACTAAGTTCTCAACTTGGGTGGGGCGCGAATAAGAAACACAAAACTACAAGTATAGATATAGGTAACAAGCACTCACCCAAAATCTAGGATTTTCTAACTAGCCTATAGAGCACAACACCACTACATCCAAGTCCCAAGTCACGACTTTCGCCAGAAAAACACATTTGTCCCATTTGTGTTTCAAGTTTAGTGATAATGTTTAAGTTTAAGCACTACTGGGAAACTAGTAGGCATAGGCATAAGTCCAGGAAAGTAAACAGTCATACATCAACCAAAACGTCCACACCCGAATCTCAACAACAGAGGATTATACCCCAATTCGTGATATAAACAAGTAACCACCGGGTCTTAAAAAATCATGAACACCGAATCCACACCAACAGGGGATCCCCCCCAGTTTCATAACCACCGAAAGCATAAAAGAACAGGGGATCCCATCCCCTCCTACATCTCCAGCAATCGAATCGTAAGGGAAAACCACCAAAACACTGCCACCAGCACTAAGCAATGCCAAACCTGTATTTTTAGATTTAAAAGATTTTACACATTCCATGATTTCAATTCTATTTCGACTGGGGTTAGAAGAGAAGGGATTGATCCTGGTGCTTCCAATTTATTCATCCAAATATATGTGATTAACCAATTACTTTTCACAGCAGGAGTTTACAACCACAAACAAGCCATCTAAAACATCAGCATGGTTCATTAGTGCACAAACAACGACCACCAATGACCTCGATTTTCAGAAGGAATAAGCCATCACAACTCAACAAGATGGTCATAGAAGAAACAACATAAAAAATATAAGACAACATCAACGATCACAACCCCCTCTTTCTTTATAGAATTCATTCATTATCTTTAATTAGGTCTGGTTTATCCAATCCTACAGAATCAAAAGCACGTCCCCCCCACATGATGCACAAAAGATAGAGGCAAAGGAAAAACTCCCTACTTATTGATAGGTGATCGGCGTCTAGGCCGGGCAGAGAATTTTATGGATAACGATGTGCCCGATGCACCGGAAGCTGTTTGTGAAAAGCCACGATCGAGGAAAGAGAAACCACGGCTAACCCTTAGTTTATAAGAGTCGAGGAAAGTTGAGGTGAAAACACAAAACTGCTTAAGGCGCGGGGGTCGTGGGTTGACCACGCAGCTCCACTCGTCACAAAAAGGGGTCGGGTGGTTTAATCCGACTCATGAATTGATTAAGTATTTAATTAAAACTCTTATGCACATTACGGGTCTTTAAAACATTCTTAAATGAGTCAGAATAGGGTTTAAAACCCTATTTGCGCAAAAGGACCGCTACTGGAAACAACTCGACAAGGCCGGGTGATGCCGATCGGTCTCACCGATCGGGCTCATCGGTCGGCCTCACCGATCGGCCTCACCGATTGGTCGCGCCGATCGGTCTCACCGAGACACCATTCCTTTAGGACTCGGATTTTAGAAAAGGGAAGGACCAAGAGAGTCTGGGTCATCACATCAAATACCTCTCAAACTATTCTCATCCTCGATAATTTAAACAACCCAGAAGGGAAGGGCGGGTTCGAACAACCACCCCGAAAGATACCTCTCAAGAGTGAACCTCATCATTAACTAAGAACACCTTCCTCTCACGAACCAAGAAACATACCATGCCAAACTTCCCGGACATATGGGTTGCAGAGTCTCCTCCCCCATGTCAAGATATTATCCGCTTTGGGTGGCACTGAATCGCCCACACGGGTTTAATCGCATCCACCTTAATGCGTCTTGATTAGGGGTTGGGTTCTCTCCTTCCCCATAGCCGGGGTTTTTCACACACAACCAGAGGAAAGAAAACCATTTCATTTCATAGCCAAAAGACAAAACGTTCTACCACAACAGGTACAACAAGGAACAAAACTCAAAAACAACTCTGGGTATTGGGTACGCATCTGTGCTTCCCTCTCCCACATACTCTCCTCAAGCCCACTATGTCTCCACAACACACTAACCAAGGGGATGGTTCGCCTGCGAAGCACCTTCTCCTTGTGATCCTCAATCACCACTGGTCTCTCCAAAATGGTCACGTCGTCCTCGATGTACAGCTCACCCCAATCAAGGATGTGTGAATCATCGTGCAGATACCGACGGAGCTGGGACACATGAAAGACATCATGTATCCTTAGTAGTGGCGGTGGCAACGCTAGCTGGTAAGCCACTTCGCCGACCCGCCGCAACACTTGGAAGGGTCCGATGAATCTGGGAGAAAGGTTACTCCCTTTTCCAAACCTCCACTGCCCACGCTGAGGGGATACCTTCAAGAACACGTGGTCCCCAACCTCAAACTCCAAGGGCCTCCTCCTGGTATCAGCATACGACTTCTGTCGGTCCTGGGCCACCTTTATTCTTTCCCGTATGAGCTGAACCTTCTCTGTCGTGTTCTGCAACACCTCCGGGCCAAGGATGCTTGCCTCTCCTACTTCGGTCCAACACACAGGCAAACGGCATGGCCTCCCATATAAATCTTCAAACGGGTCCATACTGATGGTAGAGTCGTAGCTATTATTATAGGAAAACTCTACCAGAGGCAAGTATCGCAACCATGATCCTCCTGAGTCCAGAACACATGCCCGTAGCATATCCTCCAAGGTCTGGATGGTGTGCTATGTTTTTCCATCTGTCTGGGGATGGAAAGCAGTGCTAAGGTGTAATTGGGTGCCAAACGCATGCTGAAATCATCTCCAGACTCGCGAGGTAAACTATGCATCCCTATCCGAGACTGTAGACCTCAGAACTCCATGCAACCGCACCACCTCATCCACGTACTTTCATGCCAAAGTTTCCACAGCAGTCAACTCCCTGATCGCCAGAAAGTGAGCCGATTTCATCAACCTGTCCACTACCACCCAGATGGCGTCATAACCTCCTTGGACCTTGGGGATTCCCTTGATGAAATCCATCGAGATGTCATCCCACTTCCACTCGGGGACATCTAGAGGCCGCAATAGGCCGCCTGGAACTCGGTGTTCAACCTTCACTTGCTGACACACTAAGAACTTGGCCAAAAACTCTGCCACCGCTCGCTTAACTCCGGGCCACCAAAACTGCCTCTTCAAACCCTGGTACATCTTGGAAACTCCTGGGTGTACCGCCAGGGGTGAGTTTTGGAACTCACTGAGAACCTTGTCGCGCATCGCCTCAGGGACAAACAACCTTTTCTGGAAAAGCATCCGGTTCTGACCATCCTCTGTCCATCCTTCCGGAGCATTTCCCTGGTCAACTTGGTCACGCATCACTTCGCACTCTAGGTCTCCACACTGAGACTTCTCTAGTTGCTAAAACAGGGATGACTGCATTGTCATCTGATATAGGCATCCTCTTCCGCAATCCATCTTTGCGTCCAGGTGTAAGGCAGCCAACTCCTCCATCGCCTTCCAGGCGTCCGCCAACTCTCAGACCGCATCCTTCTGCATCCTCCTGCTCAAGGCATAGGCCACCACATTGCCCTTGCCCTTAGTATAAGAGATCTCAAAGTCGTAATCCTGGAGGAACTCCACCCATCTCTACTGTCGCAAGTTTAGGTCCCGCTGGAAGAAGATATACCTCAAGCTTTTGTGATCCGTGAAGACCACAAAGCGTTCCCCGATGAGGTAGTGCCACCACAACATTTGCGCAAAAAAGACCACTGCAAGCTCCAGGTATTGGGTGGCGTAATTACTCTCATGGGAACGCAGCTGCCTGGACCCATAAGAGATCACCCCTTGTCGCTGCATCAGCACGCATCCTAGACCCTATCCTGAAGTATCACAGAACACCTAATAAGACGCCCCTTCTTCTGGTAATCTCAACACTGGGGCACTGACCAACCTCTCCTTCAGATAGATAAAAGATTACCGGCACTGCTCACTCCATACGAAAGCCTGGTCCTTCTTGGTCAGAGCCGTCAAAGGGTCTGCTACTCAGGATAAGTTGGGTACGAATCTCTGGTAGTAACCCGCCAGCCTGAGGAAACTTCGGACTTCCACCACATTCTTGGGTGCTTCCGAAGAAACAACTTCCTCAACCTTTGATGGGTCGACTGCTACCCCCTGCTCAGACACTACGTACCCAAGGAAGTGTACTTCTCGTGTCCAGAACCTGCATTTTGACATCTTCCCATAGAGCTGGTGCTGTCAGAGGACCTCCAAAACTGTCCTCAGGTGCTCTGCATGGTCCTCCTCTGATCTAGAGTAGATCATAATGTCATCTATGAACACAACCACAAACAGATCCAGGTACTCTCTAAAGATTGAGTTCATTAGCCCCATGAACACAGCCAGGGCGTTCGTAACACCGAAGGGCATGACTACGAACTCGAAGTGTCCATACCTACACCTGAACGATGTCTTAGGAATGTTTCTCTCCTTCACCCTCAGCTGGTGGTACCCAGACCACAGGTCGATCTTCGAGAACCATCCTGCCCCCTTCAGCTGGTTGAGAAGATCATCTATTTTCAGAAGATGGTAGCGATTCTTGATCGTTACCTGATTCAGCCTCCTGTAGTCTATGCACAACCTAAGACCACCATCTGCCTTCTTTACAAACAAGACCGGAGCACCCCACAGTGACACACTCGGTCGAACATAACCCCTCTTCATCAGATCGTCAATTTGTATCCGCAACTCCCGTAGCTCCGAAGGTGCCATCCGGTAAAGAGCCATCGAGATCGGATGAGCGTCGGGCTGAAGGTCTATCCTGAACACAATATCACGTCGAGGGGGTAGATTCGTTACCTCCTAAGGAAAGATGTCCATAAACTCACGGATGATCTTTGGAACTTCCACCATTTCAGCATCTACTGATTCCACTGTCAGCTCGGTCAACAAGGAGAGGAGAGGTTCCTCTCTCATGTATCCCTTCAGACTGCTCTGCTCACCGGTGAAGGTAATACGACGGTTGTCCAAGTATGAGAACACCACACTTCTTCGAAAATAGTCGATGACGGCACACACAGAAAATAGCCAGTCGATGCCTAGGATGACATCGTATGGATGAATCTGTAGAAGAAGAAGATCCCTAACCGACTGATGTGGCCCTAACATCAGTCTACATCCCCGACAAACGAACAACAAGTCGGTCTGACCTCTGACTGGTGTGATCAACACCAGGGGCACTGGAAGTCTCTCGGAATTTAGACCCAAGGCACGGGCTAGACTGGGTGCAACAAAGGAGTGCGAAGATCCAGTATCAAACAAAGAATAAGCAAGAGTG
The DNA here is from genome assembly GCA_963277665.1 of Viscum album. NCBI lineage: Eukaryota > Viridiplantae > Streptophyta > Magnoliopsida > Santalales > Viscaceae > Viscum > Viscum album. Next base: position 1,476,165,407 of record OY728137.1, read on the forward strand.
CTAAACAGACTGATCGTACCTCAAACAACCTCTGGCCCTGCTAGAACTGTTGCCTCTGTGGTGTGTAACTATCCATGCCCAGCTCCCCTGCCCCTCGGCTGTCGGCCACCTCCCTGACCACACCCCAGTCAAGGTCCCTGTGGGGTGCCCTAAGGTTGGCCTCCTCCTCCTACGTCTGCCCTCAGAGGAGAGGGAGCTCACTGTCCCTGCTGCTGCTGCTGGAAAGGTCTGGCTGGAAGCTACTGCTAGGGCGGGTGCTGGGGATGACTGCCACTGCTGTACTACACCTGGTCGGGACATTGACTCCGGAGATGCCCAGGGCTCCCACAGATGAAGCACTGTGGTCCCGGGCCCGAAGGAAAAGGGTGAGGGTCGGGCGATCGAAACTGAAACTACTACGGCCTGCTCCCTGCGAGTCGGAACCTAGAGGGTCCTAACGCTGGAGGCCTGGTGCTGATAGCCTTCCCCTTCGATGGTCCCAGCTGGATCCCCTCTCGTGACACTCCTCCTAGAGAATGCATCCTCTCCACCACTTCGGCCTTCGTCTGGACCTCCATGTACGTCGGCAGGGTAAAGGGGGTAACAACTTACTAGAGGGAGGGTCGGAGTGCCTCCTCTAAACATCTTTCCTGAGACTCCTCATCAGGAAAGAGTTTTGGAGAAAAATGTAGGAGGTCCTTGAACTTGATCCCTAGCTCCCTCACGGACATACTCCCCTTCTGGAGGGAGAGTAGTTCCTACCTCTTTTCTGCCTTCATCGTCGAGGAGAGGAATTCCGCCCGGAACTCCCTCTCGAAATCTGCCCAAGCCACCTCAGACTCTCTCCTCTCCCCCAGGTAAAGCATCCACCACTGATGTGCCGCTCCCCGCATCTGGCTAATGGCCAGAGGAACCTAATACTTGGTCGGGGCCCAAATCAGGCCGAAGGCTATAACTAGCTCCTCTAGCCAGCCTTCCGTCTTCATATCAGAGGTGTTTCCCTCATACTTATCGAGGGCCTATCGCTGGAAGGCTCGAAGAGTCTTCTGCCACTGGTCATCCTCTTCCTCTCGACCAGCTCTCTACCAATCGGCCAAAGTAGCCTCTGGGGCCTCGATCACCTATACCACACGTGGTCGCCTTCCAGGTGCCATAGTTTCAAGGTAAACAAGGAATCCCTAAGCCCAAGTAGTGCAGAATACCGTCTTCAAAACTTCTTAAAATTTAATTTATTCTTAATTCCCAAGACATCCCAGAAACACAAGAACACAAGTCATTATGATGCATGTACCTTTCCTAGGGTCTCTACCCTGTAATCAGTGTGGTCTCACTTAGAAATTCGGTAGGTCCAGAGTCCTTTCATTGGATCACGGGGGGCCCTAAAATCCTGTGTCCTAGCTGGTCTTCCCTGGCCTAATTCACGCGCCAAGGACACCAAACACTGTTGCCTTACCATCCCATGCAATCCCCACTATGCCTAACTCCAGACTCCATCCTATCTCTCGACCACCACCTCTGATACCATTCTATCATGACCCGCCTTCACCAAAAGGAGGGAAGGGTTAGCAGATTGCCAGGCCCTTCCTTCTTTAAGTTGAAGGAGAGATAATGACCCCCGAGACCCTCCTTCAATAGGTCCCGGAGTGGCGACCAGTACCAAGGGTATAGAAATTTCTCACAAATGGAATGCATTACCCCTTTTTGTTTTTGAAGATCGAGAGATGAGATGACGAAACTCAACAACACCCAGGTAAAAGAAAAATAAATCCAAAAATAAACCATTCCCACACGCATGTTCCAAAAGTAAAGACACAAGGTACAAAAGGTGACTACAAAGGTAAGTAACAAAAAGGAAAAGAGAAACAAAAACTGCAACTGCTCCAAAGGTCCGAGCTAGTAAGGTCCCGCGTGATCCCCGAAGTTCTCCTGGAAACCTGAAAGCAGTTTTATATACGTAGGGTGAGCATACAAGTACACTTAGTAGGGAAAACCAAAGACTCTCGTGCACAAGTGGGGGAACGTACTAAAGTATCGTGAGAAAAGAGTAAACCAAACACCTATTAAGGTAAACTATCCACCCCAGGCCTCACCAAGGCACACTCCCCAAATAACTCAAGTCAAGTAATATATATAATCAGAGCACATCGATGTTTGGGTACCCCGTGCCACTTTCCCACTGGTTATTGAGACATCCAACGCATCGGACCAATCCCGCCATTCTCACCGCAGTCCCATGGCCACACCCTCCCGAACACACCTGGGCCACAACCACACACAGTCCCACTACCGAAATCCCACCCACACACACCTGGTCCTCAACTGCACGCAGTCCCACTGCTGAATCCTGCCCGCACACACCTGGGCCACAACTGTCACCTGTAACCATGCCTGCAAACACCTAGGCCAGAACAACCACCACCACGCCCGAATACACCTGGACAAGAAGAATCCACTGCCATGCCTGAAGACACCTTGGCCTCATCTCAAAGACACTTGGGAAACCGCCTACCGCACACACCTGGCCAACCACCACACCACCCCGCCCGAAGGTTCTTGGGGTAATAATGGATCTAAGGCCATCACAGCCTTCCCGAAGATACTTGGGCTATCCGGGAAAGGGAGCTGAAAAGGAGCTAATAACCAGCCACCAAGAATAGTGTTGGGAAAAACACCATCCCCCATGAAATGGGGGTGTTCGGCACTAAGTGCTCAACTTGGGTGGGGTGCGAATAAGAAACACAAAACTACAAGTATAGATATAGGTAACAAGCACTCACCCAAAGTCTAGGATTTTCTAACCATCCTATAGAGCACAACACCACTACATCCAAGTCCCAAGTCACGAATTTCTCCAACAAAACCCATTTTTCCCATTCGTGTTTCATGTTCAGTGATAATGTTGAATTTTAAGCACTACTGGGAAACTAGTAGGCATAGGCATAAGTCCAGGAAAGTAAACAGTCAAACATCAACCAAAACATCCACACCCAGTTCTCAACAAAAGAGGATTATACCCCAATTCGTGATATAAACAAGTAACCACCGGGTCTTAAAAACTCATAAACACCGAATCCACACCAACAGGGGATCCCATCCCTAGTTTCATAACCACCGAATGCATAAAAGAACAGGAGATCCCATCCCCTCTGACATCTCCAGTAATCAACTCGTAAGGGAAAACCACCAAAACACTGCCACCAGAACTATGCAAGGCCAAACCTGTATTTTCATATTTAAAAGATTTTACACGTTCCATGATTTCAATTATATTTTGATTGGGGTTAGCACAGAAGGGATTGATCATGGTACTTCCGATTTATTCAGCCGAATATACGTGATTAACCAATTACTTTTCACAGTAGGGTTTACAACCACAAACAAGCCATCTAAAACATCAGAAGGGTTCATTAGTGGACAAACAACAACCACCAACGAACTCGATTTTTAGAAGGCATAAGCCATCACAACTCAACAAGATGGTCATAGAAGAAACAACATCAAAAATATAAGACAGCATCAACGATCACAACCCCCTCTTTCTTTATAGAATTCGTTCATTATCTTTAATTAGTTCTGGTTTATCCAATCCTACAGAATCAAAAACACACCCACCACACATGATACACAAAAGAGAGAGGCAAAGGAGAGATTCCCTACTTGTTGATAGGTGATCGACGTCTAGGCCGGGCACAAAAGTTTATGGATAACGATGCGCCCGATGCACCAGAAGCTGTTTGTGAAAATCCAAGATCCAGGAAAGAGAAACCACGACTAACCCTTATTTTATAAGAGCTAAGGACGGTTGAGGTGAAAACGAGAAACCGCATAAGGCATAGGGGTCGTTGGTTGACCACGCGGCTCCACTCGTCACAAAAAGGGTTCGGGTGGTTTAAGCCAACTCATGAATTGATTAAGTATTTAATTAAAACTCTTATGCGCGTTACGGGTCTTTAAAACATGATTAAACGAGTCAAGCTAGGGTTTAAAACCCTATTTGCGCAAAAGGAGCGCTACTGGAAACAACTCGACAAGGCTGAGTGACGCCGATCGGTCTCACCCCCGATCGGTCTCGCCGATCTGTCTCATCGATCGGTCTCACCGATCGGTCTCACTGATCGGCCTCACTGATCAGTCTCACCGATCAGTCGTGCTGATCGGTCTCACCGAGATGCCATTCCTTTAGGACCCGTATTTTGGAAAAGGGAAGGACCAAGAGAGTCTGGGTCATCACATGTCATTTTCCAAAAATAACCGAAAACATACTTTTACTGTCATAAAAAACCAAAACACGCATTTTACGGTCAAATCCATAGCTAAAGACATCATAATGACATGAAATAAAATAAAATTGTCTTAATATTATTTATGATGTGTAAGAGAAGACACCATATTAATCGAACATGTGGTTTACATAGAATGACTGAATATGAGGGTTTTCATGAGTTGATGCCCTTTAAAAAGTTACGTCTGGGGATCAAAACTTGCAGAATGACCTCGAAATTCCATGAAATTAGACAAAAACTACCGTGGAGTTAATTTTGTAATGGTAGAGTAGATAGAATGTCAATCTGATCCAATTTTTTCTTGGGATGACCGAAAAATCACATTTAGTGTCATAAAACACCAAAAGTGTGTTTAATGCTTAGATCCATAGAAAAAAACTCAGAATGAATTGAAATCATAGGAAACCATATTATTCTTATTTTTGATGTGTAAGAGGAGATGAAACATTAACCTGATGTGTGGTCTTCTCAGAAATACTGAATATGTAGTTTTTAAAGATTTTATGTCCTTTAAAATGGTGTGTTTCGGTGGTTAAAACCAGCCGAACAACCTCTGAATGCCATAAAATTAGATAAAAACAACTATAGAATTTTTTTTTGAAATGGTTGAGTAGAAATAATGTCAATTCAAGATGGATTTTGTTTGGGAGGACCAAAAACACACTTTTCGTGTCATAAGACACCAAAACGCGCGTTTAATAGTCATATCCATAGTAAAAGACCTTGTAATGACTTGAAATAATAGGAAAATCATATTATTAATATTATTAATGTGTAAAAATAGATGGAACATCAATTAGATGTGCGGTTTGTGTAGTACAACTATGTATGAGGTTTTTAAATATTTAATTCCCTTAAAAAAGGTGTTTCTGGTGGTCAAAACCTGCAGAAAATCCTCATAAGGCCATGAAATCAGACAAAAACATCCATTTAGTGAATTGTGAAATGGTTGAGTAGATTTTACATCAATTAGAGGTGTCGTTTGACGGTGATGATGGAAAATGCACTTTTAGTGTCATAAAACTCCAAAACATGCATTTAATAGTTAGATCCATAGAAAAAAACTTTAGAATTACATTAAATCACATAAAAAAGTCTTATTATTATTCTTGACATGTATATGTAGAAAACACATCAATCAGACATGTGGTCTACTCTGAATGACTAAATGTATGGTTTTTGAAGATTTAACGCCCTTTAAAAAGGTGTGTTCAGGGGTTAAAACCAACGTATCATCATCCAAATTCCATGAAATCAAACAAAAAACCATTAAGTGAATTGTGAAATGGTCGAGTAGATGGTACATCAATTGGAGGTTCTGTTTATTCAGGATAATGGAAAAAACACTTTTAGTGTTATGAAACACTAAATCATGCCTTTAATAGCCAGATAAATTGAGAATGGCCTTATAATTACTTAAAATCATAGTAAAACCATATTTTTTTTTATGTGTGAGTAGATTGAACATCAATCGGACATGCGGTCTGCACAAAACCACTAAATATATGATTTTTAAAGGTTTAATTCCCATTAAAATGGCGTTTCATGGGGTCAAAACCAACCAGAAAACATCTAAATTCCATGAAATAAGACTACAAAAATAGTAGAGTGAATTTTTAAATAGTCGAGTAGATATAACATCAATCAGAGGTGTTATTTTCCCGAGATGTCCAAAAATTGACTTTTAGTGTAACAAAACACGAAAACACACATTTTCCAGTCATATCCATAGAAAATTTCCTTATAATGACTTGAAATCATAGTAAAAACATATTATAATTATAAATGATGTGTAATAGTAGATGAAACATCAATCAACTATGTTTTTTTTGTGGAACGCCTGAATATGTGGTTTTTGATGTTTTGACGCCCTTTAAAAAGTTGTGATTGGGGGTCAAAACAAGCAGAATGACCTCACAATTCCATGAAATCAAATTACAACAACTATGGAGATAATTTTAAAATGTTATAGTATATGGAACATCAATATGAGTCAGCATTTTCCCAGGAGGACCAAAAACGTAAGTTTAGTATCACAAAACACCAAATGTGTGTTTAATGGTCAGATTAATAAAAAACAAACTCATAATGAATTGAAATCATAGGAAAACTATATTACTATTATTTTTGATGTGTAAGAGTATACATAATGTCAACCGGATGTGAGGTCTTCTCGGAACAAGTAAATATGTAATTTTTAATGATTTGACATCCTTTAAAAAGGTGTGTTTGGTGGTCAAAAACAGCCGAACAACCTCTGAATGCCATGAAATCTGTTGAAAACAACTATATCTTGAAATGTAAAATGGTCTAGTAGAAAAAAACATCAATCTGAGCTGGAATTTTCTAGGGAGGGCCTAAATCGCACTTTTAGTGTCACAAAACACCAAAATGCACATTTAATGGTCTTATTCATAGAATGTAATGACTTGAAATCACAGGAAAAATGTCTTATTATTTATATTAATGTGTTCAAGTAGACGACACATAAATCAGATGTGTGGTATACACGTTACAAATGAATATATGGTTTTTAAAGATTTAATGCCCATTAAAAAGGCATGTCTGGTAATCAAAACCATCTAAACAACCTCATAATTCCATGAAATGAGATGAAAACAAATATGAAGTGAATTCTGAAATGGTCTAGTATATTTTACATCAATCAGAGGTATTATTTGTCTATGATGATGGAAAATACACCTTTGGTGTCATAAAACACAAAAATGGGTGTCTAATGGTCATATCCATAGAAAAATACTTTAGAATGAAAAGAAAGCATTGGAAAACCATGTTATTATTATTCTTGATATATAAGAGGATATAGAACATCAATCAGACATGTGTTCTACTCGAAATGATTGAATGTACGGTTTTTAATGATTTGGTGCCCTTTTAAATGGTGATTTCAGAGGTCAAAACCAACCGAACGGAATCTGAATTCCATGAAATCAGATGACAACAACCTTATAGTAAATTTTGAAATGTTCGAGTAGATGGTACATCCATCAGAGGTTTTATTTGTCCAAGATGGCGTAAAACATACTTTTAGTGTCATAAAACACCAAAACATGTGTTTAATGATAAGATATATAGTAAACAACCTCAAAATGACTTTAAATCACGTGAAATCCATATTATTATTATTATTGATGTGTATGAGTAGATCAAATGTCAATCAGACATGCGATCTTCCCAGAACTAGAGAATATGTGGTTTTTAAAGGTTTGTCACCTTTTAAAAAGATGTATCCGTGGATCAAAACCAACTAAATGACATATAAATGCTGTGAAATTAGAATAAAACAACCATTGAGTGAGTTTTAAAATGTTTGAGTAGAAAAAATGTCAATCAGATGTGTTGTTTTCCCATAATGACTGAAAATGAACATTTAGTGTCATAAAAAAAATGCACATTTTAATGTCTGATCCATAGCTAACAATCTCATAATTACTTGAAATCATAGGAAAATAATAATATTTTTATTCATTATGTGTAAGTATATACGACACCTCAATTGGACACACAATCTGTGTGGTACGACTAAATATGTGATTTTTAAAGATTTTCCACCCTTTAAAATGGTGTGTCTGATGGTCAAAACCATCCAAACGACCTTAGAATACTGTGAAATCAGAAGACAAAAATAGTGGAGTGAATTGTAAAATGAATGAGTAGAAAAATGTCAATACCAGTTGGTTTTTTTCGAGGAGGATCGAAATCGCACTTTTAGGCTCATAAAACACCAAAACACAATTTTAATGGTCAAATCCATAGGGAACGACATCATAATGACATGAAATAAAATAAAAAAACCATATTATTATTCTTCATGATGTGTATGAGTAGAAAAAAGATCAATTAGACATGTGGTCTGCACAGTACGACTGAATATGTGGTTTTTGAAGATTTGATGCCCTTTAAAAAGGTGGGTCTGGTGGTCAAAACCAGTCAGACGAACACATAATGACATGAAATCAGACAAAAAAAACCAGGTATTGAATTATGAAATGGTTGAGCATAATTTAAATCAATCAAAGGTGTTGTTTGACCATAGTGATGGAAAAAAACTTTTAGTGTCATAAAACACCAAAACAGGCATTTAACAATCAGATCCATAGAAAATGACCTCTAAATGAAATGAAATCATAGAAAAATCATCTTATTAGTATTCTTTATCGGTATGAGGATATGAAACATTAGTTGGATATGAAGTCTTCTCATAATAACTGAATGTATAGTTTTTAAATATTTTACACTCTTTAAAAGGGTGTGTTCGGGGGTCAAAACTAATCGAACGACATCCAAATGATGTGAAATCATAAAACAATAACCATATAATTAATTTTGAAATGGTTGATTAGATGGTATATCAATCGGGTGTGATTTTTGTCTAGGATGATGGAAAACAAATTCTTAGTGTTATAAAACACCAAAACACACGTTTAATGGAAAGAGCCATAGAAAATGTCCTCAAAATGACTTTAAAGAACAATAAATCCATCTTAAAATATTTTTTTATGTGTAAAGGAGGATAGAATGTCAATAAGACGTGTGGTCTATACGGAATGACTGAATATGTGGTTTTTAAAGGTTTAAAGCCCTTTAAAAAGGTGAGTTTGAGGGTCAATATCATCTGAATGACCTATGAATGTTGTGAAATTAGACGAAAACAAATTTGGAGTGAATTGTGAAATGGTTGAGTAGATGGAATGAAAATCTGAGTGGGTGTTTTCCCTGGAGGACCAAAAATGTTCTTTTAGTGTCATAAAACTCCAAAACGTGCGTTTAAAAGTTAAATTCATAGAAAAAACCTCAGAATAACTTGAAATCACATGAAATATGTCTTATTATTATTTGTGACATGTAAGAGAAGATAAAACATCAAACAGATTTGTAGTCTATGTGGAAGGATAGAATATGTGGTTTTTAAAGATTTTATTCCCTTTTGAAAAATGTGTCTGGGGGTCAAAACCAGTTGAACAACTTCCGAATGTCATGAAATCAGATGAAAACAACTATGGAGTGATTTTTGAAATGTTTGAATAGACTTTACATCCATTGGAAGTTCTGTTTGAACAAGATGATGGAAACACACATCTAGTATCATAACACACCAAAATGTGCATTTAATGGTCATATGTATAGAAAATGACCTTGGAATGACATGAAATCATAGAAAAACGGAATTATTATTATTTTTGATATGTGTGAGTAGAAAACACATCAATCAAATGTGCGGTCTTCTCAGAATGATAGAATAAGCGGGTTTAAATTTTTAAAAAATGAATTGAAATTATTGATATATTTTCAAAATCAAATAACTTTGATCTATTGTACCAAGTTGTAATTGAAATAGTTGATTGTATTTAAATTATTGGTGGAAATATTTTTTTATACTAATTATTTTGTTAAATTTTTTCATACAAATTTATTTGATGATGGGTGTAAAGCTTGGAATATGACGAGCCAAATAGATTTATGTGCTCATGGTTTTAGATATTTTGGAAATATTTTTTGTATTTTTGGAATATAGTGGTTTTTTAATGTTTTTGTGATTTTTTAAAAAATAATAAAAAACCTATATCGATCAAAATATGGAAGTCACAATAGGTGTTCCCTAGTTAGGATATAACAACGACTAAATGACGGTTTCTATAGTCAACATCAATGGCCCTAAAGCGTCTTTCATTTGGTGCATTCTAGGTGGATAATATAGTCCTTTATAGAAAAATTTTGGTGATAACAAAAATCCATTTTCCAACTAGTGAATTTGAACACAACACTCACTATATTTTATTTAATTAATAAAACTCTGATGATTTTGTATTTAAATTTTTATAAATACTATTCACCCCTTCTGATCATTATTTCTGTCACCTTTGTTCCAAAAATTTAATAAAAAAATATATAAATTTTTACATGATAAATATTGTGAAATGATAATTTTTCTATTTTTATTCTCCCTTCCCTACTATGAAAAATGAGTCTATCATCCATGTGTGTGAAAACTGTCACCTCTACAAAACAATCAATTTAATTTTTCTATAACTTAATAAAAATGTTTATTTTAAAAATATATACATTTTATTAAAATTATATTCATGGAACTGTTAATATTTAACAATTATAATATTTAACAATACATATGTAATATTAATTATAAATGTTTATAGTTACTTTAATGAACTTAAATAAATTGATATGGGAACCTTTCTTAATTTTCAACCATTTTGGGATAACCTAAGAAACTGTATAAATATTTTTATAAATTTATAATTAAGGAAATGAACTTAGAAAATTATTGATATGATGAAGTTATTTTAAAAAACAATGGACCACAATCAAAAAACTGAATAGATTATAGAAAAATTAACTGAACAACCCCATGTAATCAATGTAAGAGGAAATTATATAAAAAATAAATAACAATTTAAAACAAATATACCTTAAAATATGAATTATATATTAATAAGTATATTAATAATGTTTTTAATAAAATTAATTTTATTATTAAAGATATTAGGTGCACACATAGAATGAATTAGGACCTAAGTCAAGGGTCTTTAGATCTCAATTTTGTTTTATTAATATATTAATATTATTACCCACTTGATCTTTTTATCAAGTATGAATTTAAAATGGATTTATTTATATCATTAATTTCATGAAATAAAAGTTATCTACCATCTCATTTTCAACCTTCCATGGATTTTCAATTCGAATGATTGTGATGTTGTAAGGGTTTTGTTAACTTAAACCCCCTTTCCTTGGGTTTTACGGTATCATATTGAACTTATTATTTTTTATTATTTTCTTACACCCTATGATTTTATATTTATTTTTTTATTCTTCCCATGTTAAAATGAAAATTATGATTCATATCAGACTCAATTATTTCTTCCACAATAAAAGTAATTAATTGTTAAGAATAATTCACATTCTCTCTAACTATGATTTTCTTCATTGTCTATGTTTTCCCTTCATGAAAATTTTCTCCTTTCCTTTTTAGAATCCAAATATGTTTTAACTCATGCGATCCTCATATTTTTCTTTACCCCTTTTCAAATTAATGTTTTATTATCCTTTTTAACAATGTAAGGTTTAATAAAGGTATTTTATAACTAAAAAATGTTATCTTTTGAACCACCCTCATTACTTTTGGATTACACATTCCCTTTAATCAATTTCATTCCCATGAATTTCATCTTTATCATGTATATAAACTCCTAAAATATATACCAAGTTTAAATTACCTTTCTTTATTAAGGATAATACATTTTTACATCTCCTCCATGATTTTCAATTTTAAGTAAAACATGATTTAAAGGAACATTGTTTTTTCATTTTACCCCAAATACTGCCTCCATAAAATATTTTTAACCATGATATCTTAAAAAAACATAATTATTTATGGATAAAAATCCATGTACAATTCTTTTCTAATATGATATAACAATATATTTCCTTCATTAAAAAATCATATTCTCATTTTGAAAAGAATCATCTATACTATTCATTTTGAAAATAATCATCTATGATATTCATTTTTCATTCATAATTATCCTTAATCATTCTAATTAATTTTCCTACATTATTAATCAATATTCAATAACTATAGTTCATATTTAAAATATAAGGATCCAAAATGTTTTAGTTCCCTCTTATCTTGGGAATCCTTATGATATATCCTTCCATTATTCTTTGATACAAGATTATGAAATACAGTTATTTATTATGGGTTTTATCATGCTAATACTATATTTATGGTTTCATTTCCTCATTCTGTATATTTACGCACATGAATATTATTATTTTGATTCTATGATGGATGATATTTGAATTATATATCCCTCTAATGTAGTGGGTAATGATTTTATCTCATGAGATATGATGTAGGGTGTATGAGCGGTTAGCATTAGCACATAGTATTATGTGACTTCTAAGATTGGAATTAAATATCACTCCAATGTATTAGGTAAATATTTATATATTTTGAGATAATATAAACGGTAATAGGGAATAAACCCAATACACTATGGGTATGTATCCACTATGTGAATGGGAATGAGAAGTGAACCCAATCAACCATGGGAATCTATCTATTATATTTATTAGAATTGGGAGTGAACCCAATCCACCATAGGACTATGTTCACTATGATAGTATTTGTAGGGATCCTTGAATTATGCTTATAAAGACATGATTTATGTTTTTGATTCCGTAAACATGTGATATCATTTTTTATTCCATGTTTCCAAGATTATCTCAAACTATTATGTCATGGTACATGTTTTTTCATTTGAGTTTACATGAACTTACTTCAAGATTTATGGAAAAGTATTATTTTTATAAGTTCATTTTAATAAGAAATTTCACCCAAATCATATTTTATCACATTATTGTGATACAACCCTTCATGAAATATTGATAAATTTCTCCTTAATAATTGATTGAGCTCACCACTATCATATGTTTCCCTTACATAGGTTATGAAGATAAGTATAACTTATGATAAGTCTAAAAAGGGTATAGAATAGTTTGATTATAGAGAAACATAGAATGGTTTTTTAAAATAAATTTCCTATGTAATTTATAATACCTCGAAATTAAATAATTTGTTTTAAAATTAAATGTGATTATTTCAAGACCAGACCATGAGATGGTGTGCAATTCTGAGGCCTAGAGTGCCTAGAATGATCCATAAAAAATGTTAAGATTTAAATAGCATGCGTGAGTAGTTTTTATGAAAATATACAATAACTAATAAATAGGTTTCCATATCAAAAATCCTAGGGTACCATTGCATTTAGGATGTTAGATTTACCCTAAGAGCGACTTAATTTTAGTTAGTATGAGCCTCTAGTGAGAAAAACCAAAAATGGAATAACCATAAATAAAATTATTTTATTATTCAAATACTTATTACTCATGAACAATGACTTGGATTGAAAAGTCGAGACCACTGTTGAGCTTGTGAGGGTATGCTTTCCTTAGGCATAACCTAACATTGGTCAGTCCACGTCAACAGTAGAAAGCATTTTTTGGCTGTAAATAAAATAATTGAATAAAGTTATTTTATTTTAAAATCCTTATAACTCATAAATGGTAACTTGGATTGAAAATAAGATAGTACCATTGAGTTCCTGAGGGTATGATTCTCTTAGGTGGAGCTTAACATCAGTCAGTGTAGTCCTACTATGAAATTTGGTTTTTGGGACATAACTATAAATAAAATAATTTAAATAAAAGTTATTTAATTTTTAAACCCTCATTACTCATAAACGATAACTTAGATTAAAAATCTGAGACAACCATTGAGTTCGTAATGAGAAGTTCTCCTTAAGAAGTACTTAAACTCGACCGACATGGGTTGAGGGTGAAAGTTAATTTTTGGACTTTTTAGAAGGGAAATAAAATAACATAAAAAGTTATTTTATTTTATTTTCATCATTGAGTAGTGTCATGTCAGCGCTGTGGTGCAGTGATGAGGCGACGATGAATCTCATTAATTAACCACATTATAGAGTCAGCGTAACAACACTACAATGTAGCATAATATAATCTTTTATTAACGTTTCATCAATTAATAGCCTAACAAGAAATTCAAGATGGTTGGTACAATCTTGGAATTGCTCTGAGGCTTTGGTTGGTGGCAATGAAAATGATAAAAGACAACCACTCCAACGACGAATGCCGATGAATCGAAGGACAACAACGATGCCCTTGGAGAGAGGATTTGAGATCTGGGATCAATGGAAAATGATGAACGATCATCATTCAACAATCTACTTTCCCAGGAAAGTGTTTAATTATAAGTGGATTTCTTTTGTTCCTTGTTCTTGGTTTTTAGCGATGAACACGGGTCAACCCATGAATAGGTGACCCACAGATCGATTGCCTATGCAGGAGGGTTTGATCTTGGGGTCTGGGATAGGGAAAATACATGTTAGAAACTTAATCTCCCCATCCCTTGTTTTAAAACTCTAAAGTTGAGAAATCAGGATGATAGGAACAAGGATTTGATTCCTACATCACTGGGTGTTTGTGTGTTCTTCGTGACCAAACCCTCAGATTGACTGCAAGGTGACCTCGAGGCCATAGTGGGGATGATAGCACCCTGAGAAGTTCGAGGGCATAGATAGTTTGAGAATTAGACCACCGGAGTGGACCCAGTGGTCTATAGAACATACCATCGGTGCACCGGCATCAGTGATAGTGGCCCATGGTGGCGGCCACACGTAAGAGGAAACGCTCCCTCACAGCACGCCGAGGTCGCAGAGGTCACAACCCCTACTGGCCGTAGCGGAGCGGTGGTGCTCGGGCTCCGTGTCAGAGAAGAGGCTCACAAACGTGGGTCGCTGGGTATAGTTGGTACATGATCCCTGTTGGACCGCATGCTGAGGGGAGGTGGATGGCCTCAGCCGGCCGCATCTCTTCTCAAACCGGATGCCCATGTGGCATCCAGGTAGGGGGAGAACTGACTCACCCTGCAGGCCGGTGGTGCGAACTGGGCCGAGCAGCCTAGCTTGGAGGAGAATCGGCCCCCTGATGTGGACCGAGATGATAGAGCTAACCAGGCCACTGGGCGGCCTGGGCTAGGAAAGAACCACCCCCCAGTTTCGGGGCGGTTCGGATGATACCAGGTCATTGGGAAACCTAGTGGGCTAGACTACGGTTGAACATGGCTGGTGTAACACCCCAGGTAAATAATGAATATGACATTTTCATATTTATCCATATTTGTGAATAAAATATTGATATGACTTTAAAGGGGACGCTATGCTCGATGGCGTACCCAACACGCAACAACGAGTTTCTTGGGAATCTTACGTTTCACTCTAATAATAAAATAATATTATTTTAAATGGTAGTTAACATGTAGCCATTGTAATGGCGGGAATGGATAGAAATAACTAAAATATGATTATATATGTTTTTAAATGTTTTTACATTTATCCAATAAAAGATAATGGCTTAAAATACAGAAAGAATTCAATTTTAGGCGTATATGCCCTAGTTTTCACTAAAGGTTCACTTATCACCTTTTGATGTTGAACCATCATTAAATATAGTTTTGTTCACTGTTAAACATTCTTTTGGACCAAATAAAACTCTTATTAAGAATTGGTACATGAAAATTTACTTTGTCTAAATTTTTGGTATCTTTCCGATAAAGTTCATTTTTTTAATGAATAGTGTAAAATGTTGTATTTTAATTCAAATCCTCTTTTTAATATAATTTATTTATATGATTAGATTATCTTTTTAATTGGTTTTAAAGTGAAATTAGAATATATTTTTACCATTAAATCCAATAGCGGTCGTTGTAATTAATTTCACTTTGAAATCAGACTTAAACCAGTGTCAATCTTTTGATACTTATTGTTTCATAAAAACACGCTATTTGCTATGACAGCGGGAATTAATTATTAAATTAATTAATGTGAATTATATGTTTTGAATTTTGTAAAATAGACTTCATTTTTGAATTCGGAGTATCAAATATAGCTTAGGGTGAATTTTTGGGATTTTTCTGAAAAACATCAATTTTGGATGAATAGTGACACCACTAAGTGGTACTTATAAAAACTGATTTTTCCGTTTAAATGAAATTTTCCCATCTTTATGTTTTGAATTTCAAAAATCCGACATACATGGTTTTCATTAAGAAGTAAAATGTGGTTCAATGGGATAAAAATAATTTTTTGGTGAATAGTAACTTATTAAGTTTTTAATCGCGATTAGAGGTAATTAGTGTAGTTTAAGGTAAAAATAATGTTTTAATAATATGAAATGAACTTGAAACATGTCCTAAACTCATTGGATGTGTAATGGCCGACCAAGACAAGCCATGGGTAAACTTGGGGAACCCATGGAGCCACTTTGATTGGGAAATGACATAAATAACTTTTTATTTAATGTAAAAGTAAAAATGACACAAACATGATATGTTTGACTAAAAGAATTTTTAAGTGGGGTTATACAAGTCAGATTTTTGATTATAAATAGTCATTGGAAAGCTAAAAAGATTTCATACATCATAGTATTTTTTTTTATAATTTTCAGACAATAAATAAATTAAATTATTTATGACATAATAATGATGCAGCGATGACATCATTATTTGACGATTTAAATAAAATAGAAAGATAATGTAAAATCTATGAACTACACATGTCCAAAACTTATTGTATGGGTGGATTTAAAACCCTTATCACCTTATCCACGAATTATATCAATTTGGGACCTTTTAAAACAGAAACACATTTTCAAATAAAGTAATATTTCTTACTTTCCAAAAGTGCCCCTCCTCTCCTCTTATAAAAGGCCCCCACCTCTACCTCATTTCACACACTCCTCAAGCCTTTGGCTCGGACAACCCCTGCCCATTTACTCTCTCCACATCCCTCTCCTAATCCTAGAGGATTCCCTTTGGGCAGAATCCTTTCAAAGGAAGCCTTTAGGCTCAAATAAAAAGGAGTTACACTTTTAAAAGTAATTCATTCTCTCATGTTCATTTGTTTTATTTTGCTTCTCCAACCCACTAAACTCTTTTTATTTACTTCTTTTGTAACAAAACCAGTATATTAAATATACTAGGATGTTTTTATAAGATTTATTCAAGCTACACTCTCACAAAACTACATCAAATGGTTAAAGAACATACAGTTTCCGTGGATGGCGAAATTCTACCTCCCGAAACGATGATTGTTCAATACTCATTTAACACCTTCAAAGGTGGCCATTATGATGTCAATATTTTTATATATTATATATAATATGTTTATTATTTCCTTAATCTTCTGTATTTTTCATTTATGGCATACCATTTTTCTTTCCATTATGGGTAAACACGATATCTTCATTTAAGGAAGTGCGGACTACCGCCCCCTCAAAGTGATTTGATTCGTTAAATACCATATGTGGGATGTATAAAGGATGGAACTATGATATTATATATGATATTATACTGGAATTATAATATACCTTTATATCATTATTATTTCATTCTATAAAATACAAAATAGAAATGAAAGTAGCGTTCATGCGTACGTACGGCTTACCGTCTCCATGAACGGTGCATTTCATTTCATACCTCTAAATGATTATGTAATGTTATAAATGCATTCATGTACTAGATATATATGAAATATATGATATCTACATCATGAATAAAATTCTGGATATAATAAACATTTGGCCACACGAACAGCATGTAATTGTAAGAAGTCCACTTTCGACTTAAGAACCAAATATCGGCAAAACAAATATTATTAACTTAAATTATTACATAATGTTTATGACATTGTAATAAGTGATATAAAAGGAATAATTAACTTGAAAAAGGTTCTTACGGAAGTATAAATTAACTCAAGTTTATTATTCATGAGATTAAAGAACGATCGAGTCAAGTCGGACCCGAGGTAAGGGATCCTACTCCTCTCTTTCTTTTTAAGTACACACTTTTATGTAATTCCTTTTAAAGCTCATCTTTCTTGTTATTGGGATGATATTTTATATTAAACTTACTGTAATTTTTATGTTCATGTGATGAGATACCCTATTCTCTCTCATCAATCCATTTTGGAAGTTTTGAGTGGCGCCGTTAGGCTGCCGAACTTTCGTAAGAGATCTAACCTCTCTCTTTCTTTTTAAGTACTCTCCTTTATGTCACTTCTTTTAAGCTCCTCTTTTTAATGGTGGGGGATGTTATTTTATATTCCTCTTGTTGTAAATTTTATTGTAATGTGATGAGATACCCTATTTGATCTCATCAATCCATATTTGGAAGTTTTATGTGGCGCCGTTAGGCTGCTGAGTTTTCGTAAGGGATTTTTCATCTCACTTTTATTCCCGTGAGATTTATGATACATTTGCCAAAAATTACATTGAGTGGTGTATGTACTGACCATCATTATAATCATTGTGTAATATAATTTCATTTATGAGTATTTACATCAATGATCTATTGTCCTTCTTTCATGGGGTGTATGTTTTGAAAGATACCCAAGTCGGTAAGGGAACCTTTCACCCTCCTCTTTTTTTAAAAGACTTCTTTTGTTGGGTCTTTTAATTTACATATTGTTATCTTGGGATATGTTCTCATATATCCTTATTGATGTAAATTTTATGTCCAAGTGATGATATACTCTTTTTATCTCTCATCAACTCATTTTGATGTGATGCTGTTAGGCTGTCAAGGGAACTTTTTAACCCAATTTCGATTTCTTTGGGTTCAACATGTAGTCATTGAATATATAATCCATTGAATATGTGTGGATGAACTTTTATTGTTTTACACTTAATATCCACTTATATTGGGTGTATTTATATTTTTCACACATATTTTTGAGATTGATTTGTCCTTAATTTAAGGATACCTTCTTTATAAGGGATTTCATCACATTTGACATTTCTATTGAGGGTTCATTGTTGTTATGAACCAATTCACTCTTCTATGGTGTATATACTGTACTTTGGGGTATTATATCATGAATCCATTTATTCTCATGATATTATAAAGTTCTGACTAAATGTTATTCCTAAATTATTGTATTCAAGTGTCTCTAATTTTGGTAAAACCCCTTTAACCAAAATATCGTTTTAAATGTTTTAATTATTGGTTCTTATTAATATCCATGTTTTCAAATGGTTTTAAGGATTTATTTATATGGATATTAATGGTTTAAAATTTTAATCTTCAAGGTGGTATGGGACACTTTGATTCAAAAATCTCTTTATTAAATGTTTTAAATGGTTTTGTAAATGGTTTCTTTTTGAATGGATTCATTATTTCAATATACTAAAATGTTATATTGTGATTGAAATGTGGAAATGTTATGTTTCCTTTATGTATGTTTTATGTGATACATTTATGTTATGGTTCTTGGGCATTGTTATGAAAACGGGTGGTTCCGTGACAAACTAAGGGCGGGTGAGCCCGATATAGCTCTCCAATGCATTGGGTAACGCGAAGGAGTGAAACGTTATGGTTTCTCCAAAGAGATTTAGGGAATATACTGTGATGGGTATTCCAAACGTAACCAAGAGGGTTACTCCCTACGTAAGGATGTTATGAATGCCTCAAGTTACCTTTATGTCATATTATTTCTACGATTTTATGAGGTATGTTAAAGTGCCTATGTTTTATGGGTAAAGTATGACTTAATTCTTATGTATACATGTACTCATGATTCGTTTCCATATTTTTATATCCCTTACTGAGCTTTTTATGCTCATCCCAAGTTTTTGAAATGTTTTTCACAGGTCAAGGGAAAGGTACGTGATGTGATGATAGTGTCAAGGATGTGTCAAGAAAGAATCATTGTTATATTTTAGATATGTTTCCTTTGATGGGAAGAATGAATACTGTCTTTTATGTAACCATTTTTTTAAATATGGAATGTAATGCAAGTTTCATGATCTAATTCTCTAAAACTCTAAACCTGAAAAGATCCTCAATGTGTAATCTTGTAATAACTCAAGATTAAGTAAGGTTTAAGGATGGGGCCTTATAGCTGGGTTCAGCAAGGCCCAATGAGCCTAGCCGAGGGGTCAGGTGGGATCGGGATGGCCCATACCCAACTGGGTTAGATCGGGTCAGCTGTACCAAGTCAGGTCACGTGGGACCCCCAGGTCGGGTTGGTCAGGTCGGTCCGACCAGGTCAGACTCGGCCCAAACACAACCAAACCCTGTTTACTAAAATGCCAATATCATTCAGACCGAGTGTCCGATTGATGCGCCATATGTGGCGTTGGGACCCTTGTGGCGAGGTGGTTTTTAGGAGTACTCTAAGTGAGATTTTTTGGTAGTTGAAATGAAACCAATGGCTTGAGGATTATATTCTTATAGAATCAAGCATTATATGTGCAGGAATCATGTGGCTGGCTAAGGCTTAAAGATTGCTAATGAGCAGGGATAAGTGACCCTATAGGCCTAGATGATAAGCGTCATTGTGTGGAAAAAATACAAGCGACTCTATGTGAACCAACTACAAGCGGCTCTGTGTGAACCAAGTATAAGCAGACTTATGTGGATCGGCTATAAGCGGCCCTGTGTGGACTAGCTATCAGTGGCCCTATGTAGACAAGATATGATGGCCTAAGTGGGGAGAGGCTTTATGTGACCTGATAGAACCACAATAGGGGGAGGCTCTGTGTGACCCAACGGACTCACGATACTCATCAGGGATGATTAAATCAGCAGTTTAAGGTGTTTAGTGTTATGACTGATAGTCATGATTTCCATACTTTAGATTATACATGTGTGAGATGACAGTACCTTATGTATACCTTCTTTTTGGTATTTCCCTTGTGTTACTGACCCCTGCACGGGCTTCACCCGCACGCATCGTATCCCATTCAGGTGATCGACGATTCCACGGAGACCTTGGTGGTCCAGGGCTAGGTGGTGCTCAGTGAGACGGGATGAACGAATGCTTTGATAGAGACCATGGTGGTCCAGGACCGGGTGGTTCTTAGTGAGACGGGACAGATGGGCGTACTTATACGGCTACAGGCAGCTACTATTCACCTACCCTTTAGGTGGGGTATTGAGGGGACGAACCATGGAAGTTGCAATTTCCTTTTTAGTTTTGGGCTTGTATTATGGCCCCTTTGTACTTTCAGTTTGTATTGTACTCTCATTAGTTGTCTCAGTGATAGTTGTGGTTTACTTTGTGTGTACTTTCTATCGTTTGAGATTTGTGTGTGTGTATAGTTTTTAAGGAAATGCATTCTCTTTTTGGAATATGCCTACAAAGTGCTAGTATCCAGTCCCTGGACTATAGAAGGCGGGATTAGGGTAGTCACGGTACAAGCCTAGGGGGACGAGACATGAAAAAGTGGTATCAGAGATGATAGGTTATACTAGAAGAACTAAGAGTCTATAATTATGGGCCAATAGTGTTACGTGTTTTGAGTTTGGAATTCCGGCCAAGGAGTCCAGTGTTGGTGCGGTGGCTAACGTATAATACACTAGGACCCTTAATTCTAATTTCCATAATAGTAGATGTAAACACTAGTTGCATGCATCTTTAAATGTGTTCTCAGGATCTTTCTGAGTTAGATTCAGTTCACTAGGTATAATCTATTAATTGTGATTCATCTTGATCCCTTTCAAGATGCCTCCACACAGATATCCAACCAGGATTCCAATGTGTGTCCACGAGGATGGTCCAAAGAGTGACGAGGATTTGGTACAGGGACTTCTGCCTGAGATGGAACCTTCAGGTGGTGTCCTAGCTTTACCACTTCCCATTGATTAACAGTTACTACTGGAGCTATCGATAGAGGATTCATGTAGGATCAGTGCATTACACATGTTTCATTGACAGAGACCCCTTAGGTTTTGAGGCAAGCCCAACTCATAGGCAACTAGGAACTATCTTGAAGTGGTGACCAAGTTTTCCATATATTCAAGGCACCATTATATCATATGGTAGTCTAGTCAGTGATCCTTCTACATGGCTCATAAGGGTGGTGACATGGCTTAGATTACCCGATCTTATCATGAGGTGACGTTTTCATGGACATATCTTGAGAACCACTCTTTGAGAAGGGTCTCTTTCAATTAAAGCTAAGTGCAATGTATGCCTAACACCTTTTGCATCTTCTGCGGGATGACATGTTGGTATCTGAGTATTCATTGAGGCATACTGACCCTTCCAGGTACTCGATGAATATGAAACAAATAGTGCTTCAAGGCTCAGACTTCCAAGTGACATGTGTTTAGGGACATCCGAGCCAACACTATTCATTTGTACATTCCTACTTATGATAGGGATCTAGAGAGAACATTTGTGGTTGAAAGTTATTTGGATGAGCAGATATAGCCAGTGGATGTCAGTAGTGGGAAAGAAGGAAACCAACTTCAGTCTTAGAGACTTGGACGAGTACGAGGATGCATTTCTAGAGGATATTCCAAGACTATTTCTTCATTGAGAGGTAGATTTATGAATTTATCTGCACCCCAGGATGACACCGATATCTATACATGAATATCATATGACTCTCGTAGAGATCCAAGAGTTGACGGTATAGTTGGAGGACTTGCAAAGGGAGGGGTTTGTAAGGACCAACATTTGACCATGGGTAGCCCCAATGTTTTTTTTCAAGAAGGAAGACATAATCTTGAGGTTATGCGTGGACTTCTGACACCTGTACTAGGTGACTGTTAAGAACAAGTATCCTCTACCGAGGATTGATGACCTTTTTGATCAGATGAAGGGAGAAAGATGGTTCTCAAAGATAAACCTCAGACTGAGATATCACCAGATTTGAGTGTGAGATGAGGGAATCTCAAAGATGGATTTCAAAAGTTTATACAACCACTATGAGTACTTAGTGATGTCAATTTGCATGAAGAACTCCCTATATGGGTTCATTTGACTCATGAATAGGATCTTCCAGTCATACCTAGACAAGTTTTTAGTGGTCTTCATTGATGAAATCTTAGTGTAATCGACGTTGGTGGAGGAGCATGCGATACACCTGTGTATGGTTCTAGACACACTCTGAAATTGCCATCTTTATGGTAAGCTCTTGAAGTGTGAATTTTGTATACAAAATATCCACTTCTTGGGACATGTCATCTCAGAACCTGGAGTTGCAGTGGATCTAGTAAAGATAGAGGTGGTTCTTTATTGGGATCCACCCAAGAGTGTTACCGAGGTATGACGTTTCATTGGGTTGGTTGGGTACTATTAGAGGTTTGTACTTGAATTCTCCAGAGTAGAAAAACCCATTACAATATTAAAAAAGAAGGGAAAACTCTTCATGTGGAAAGAAGGATGCCATTGAAGCTTTAAGAAGCTGAGATAGAGATCGAAGATTGCTACTATCTTGAGGTTTCCATACGAGGGAGCTGACTACGAGGTGTACTATGATGAATTAGAAACCGGGATTGGTTGTATCCTGATGTAGGTGTAAGTAGTGATTACTTATGGCTCATGACAATTGAGACTGAATGATAAGAACTATGCAACTCATGACCTTGAGTTGGCCACGGTAGTCTTTATACTGAAGATGTGAAGACACTACCTTATGTGAAAACAATTCATTATCTACTCTGACCACAAGAGTCTCAAGTATATCTTTTCTCAGGAGGTTCTGAATATGAGACAACAACGTTGGCTATAGTTCCTCTAGGACTATGAATTAAAGATATTTTATAGTCCTGGGAAGTAGAATGTGGTGGAAGATGCTCTCAGTATGACTTCGAGTTCACAACTACTGAATGAGGACTCATATCAGTTGCCTCACTTGAGATATCCTTTGTGGATAGAGATGAGGTAGCTTATCTTCAATTGATAATAGTTCCCCCTCCACTCTTATAGTGAGTTAGGGAGGTGAAACTTGGAGAAGACAACTATGAGACTACACGTACCCAGATGTCCACATGACATGCCCCTGTTGGATATTTTAAAGGTAGGGAGAAAATCATCATTCTAAGAGGACAGACCATAGAACCAGTGGTGTTACAGGAGGAGGTGTTGATGAAGTTATATATATCCCCGTTAGTAGAACATATAGGTGTGGAGAAGATGTACCAGGACCTCTGACATCAGTATTGGTGGCATTGGATGAAGAAACCTGTGGCGTAGGTTGTCTTTAGATGCCTCACTAGTCAGCAAGTGAAGGCTGATCACAAGGTTCTAGCAGGTAAAAAACACCTCCTCGGGGTATTGGAGTGGATGTAATATGGGTTATTTATGGACTTCATAACGATATTACCACGTACGTCTAGGGGGCATGAAACCATATTGGTGATCGTAGACTGACTCACCAAGTCGGCACACTTCTTACAAATTCAAGAACATGGTTTAGTAGAGAGAATGGGATGCCTCTACGTGGAAAATATAGTTTGACTCAATATAGTCCCATCTATGATAGTCTCAGATCATGATGCACACTTTTCATCCTGGTTGTTGAATGTATTATAGGAGGCTTTTGGGACTCAGATGCACTTGAGAACAACCTTTTACCCACATACTGATGTTTAGATAGAGAGTACCACATAGACCTTAGAGGACATTCCTTATGCTTGTGTCCTTGATTTTGGTTTCATTTGGGAGGACCAACTACCACTAGTGGAGTTTGCATACAAAAACTACTACCACCCAACCATAGGTATGGCACTATTCGAGGAACTGTACGGAGGACCATGCAGCTCACTGTTATGTTAGAAAACCCATGGGATTTAGCATTAATGGGTCCAGAGATGGTACATGATACCACTAAGAAGGTGTAGGTCATCCGAGAGAAGATGAAGATTGTACATAGCCGATTGTTGTCTTATGCTGATAGGTGATGGAGACCCTTGAAGTTTGTGGATGGGGACCACATATTCCTATGAGTCTCTCCTCGATGAGGGATAAGAATATTTGTCCAGGGAGACAAGTTAACTTTGAGATTCATTAGAACTTTCCTGATACTACATAGAGTGGGCGAGGTGGCATGCCTCTTGACTCTACCACCACAATTAGAGAGGTTTCACCATGTCTTTCACATATCCCAGCTGAGGAGATACATGCACAACAGTTCTCACATCATCGACCATAAAGAGATAGAGATTGATGATGGGGTTACATTCATGGAGTATCCAATAGAGATAGAGGATCGACAAGAGATGATACTTCATGGGCGGTCGATACCTCTGGTGTGTGTTCATTAGAAGCACGGGAATCTCTAGGAGAGAATATTAGAGCGTGAGGCTTATATTCATGCTTAGTACCCCCATTTGTTTGATAAGCCCTTTTTTTGGCTTATGAGGATGTAAATACATAAAGGGGGGGGGAGTAATTTAATACTCCAAAATTCTATTATTGTTTTTTGAAAATTAAATGAGATTATTTAGAGAACAGAAACAGAGAGGTCTTGAGATTCTGAGGCCCATAGTGCCTAAAATGATCCATAAAAAATGTTATGTTTTAAAAAGCATGAATGAGCAGTTTTCTCAAAAAAGTAGAATAACTCTTAAACAGGTGCCCGAATCAGAAATCCAAGGGCACCATTGTGTTCAGGATAGCGGGTTTACCCTAGAAAAAACTTCACTTTATTCAGAGCTGGCCTCTAGTGAGAAAACCCAAAAATGGAATAACCATAAATAAAATAATTAAATAAATTTATTTTATTAATCATATTCTTATAACTCAGGAACGATGACTCAGATTGATAATTTTAGACTACTGTTGAGCTCGTGAGGTTATGATTTCCTTAGTCAAAGCCTAACATTGGTTGATATGGGTTAATAGTGGAAAGTAGTTTTTGGCCGTAAATACAATTATTGAATACAATTATTTCATTTTCAAATAATTATATCTCATAAAGGGTAACTCAGATTGGAAATTAAAGAGTAACATTGAGTTTGTTAGGGTATTATTCCCTTAGGTTAAGCCTAACATTGGACAGCGTAGGCCGACTGTGAAAGTTGGTTTTTGGGATGTAACCATAAATAAAATAATTTAAATAAATTTTATTTTATTTTTGAATCCTCATAACTCATAAAAAGAAACTCAGTTTAAAAATATGAGACCACCGTTGAGTTTATAATGATTTTTTTCTTTAATATGTACTTAATCTTGACTGGCACGGGTCGAGGGAGAAAGTTAATTTTTGGAATTTTCGAAAGAGAAATAAAATAACTTAAAAGGTTATTTTATTTGTTTTCATCATCGTTGATTAGTGGAACTTCAACGTTGCGGTGCAGCGATGATGAAACAATGAATATCATTAATTGACCTCATTAATAAGTCTGAATAACAATTCTATAACGCAACGTAATAGAAACGTTGATTCGTGTTTTTTTAATTAAAAGCCTAACAAGAAATGCGGGATGGTTGACAAAATCCTGTAATTTCTCTGAGGCTTTGGTGGGTGGTGATGACGAACGATGAATGAAAAACTCTCTAATGGCAAATGTCGGTGAATTGGATGATGGTGATGACACCCTTGGAGAGAGGATTCGGGATCAGGGATCGACAAATGATGACGAATGACCATCCTTAAGAAATCTCCTTTACCAGGTAGTGGTTTAATTCTATGTGAATTTATTTTGTTCCCCATTCTTAGTTTTGAGCGACGAATGCAAGTTAAATGACAAAAAGGTGACCTATAGATCAATTTCCTAGCTAGGAGGGTTTGATCTCAGGGTTTTGGATCAAGATAATCCACGTTAGAAACTTAATCTCCCCATCCCTTGTTTCAAAACTCTAACATGGAGAAATCAGGATGACACGAACAAGGCCCTGATTTATCCTTCATTAGGTTTTCATGTTTTTTTCATGACTGAACCCCTGTATTGATGATAAGGCAACCTTGAGGAATTAACATGGATGGCGATTAACTGAGAAGTTTGAGGGTGCAGACTGTTTGAGAATCGGACCGCCAGAGCGGACCCAGTGGTCTGTGGAATATACTGTCGGTGCGCCGTCACCGGTGGCCCATGGCGGTGCCCCCCGATGGTGTGCCAAGGTGGAAGAGGCTGCAACGTGGGGATTCCGTGTCAGAGGAGTGTCCCATAGATGTGGAATGTGGCATGCAACACGCACGCTGTCCTCGTTAGACCACTCAAATTGGATGCCAGCATTGCATCCGGGCAGGGGAAGAACAAGCCCACCATGTGGGCTGAGCTGGTGGCATGAACTGAGTAGTTGTGTGGCCTAGGCTGGAGAAGAACCGGCCCATTGGTATGGGCTAGGCCAACAGGGAAAATTGGGTTGCTGGGCAGCCTGGGTTGGGAAATAACTGGCATACCAGTTGCAGGCTGACCCGGATGAAACTAGGTCGCTGGGCGACCCGGTGGGCTGGACTCACAGCCGAACTGGGCTGGGTTCAGCAAGTCCAAATGGGCCTGGCCCATCAGGCGATCTAGACCATATCCAACTGGGTCAGGTCGGGTTAGTTGAACCAATTTGGGTCATGCAGGACCCCCCGTTTAGGTTGGTTGGGTCGGTCCGACCAGGTCGGACTGGGTCCAGACACAACCGACCCCTGTTTACTAAAAACTAATATCTTTCATACTAAGCATCCAATTGATGTGCCACCTACAACGTTGGTAACCCTGTGATGAGACAGTCATTTGGGAATACTTTATGTGATATTTTGTGGTATTTGAGATGCGACCAATGGATTGAGGAGTAGATTCTTCCGGAATCAAGCGTGCTACGTGCATGAATCATGCAGTTGGATGAGGCTCGAAGACTACTGGTGAGCGGGTCTAAGTTACCATGAAGACCTAGATGATAATCATCCTTTTGTAGACTAGATAAAAGCGGCTATATGTGAAACAACTATAAGCAACTCTGTGTGGACTAGCTATAAGGGGCCCTGTGTGGACCAGCTATAAGCAACCATGCGTGGACCAGCTATAAGTGGCCCTTTGTGGACTAGCTATGATGACCCATGTGTGGAGAGACTCTATGTGACCTGGCCGACCCATGGTGGGGAGAAGATCTATGTAACCTAGTAGACCAACGATATTAATCAGGGATGAGTACCTCAGCAGTTCAAGGTGTTCAATGTTATGACTGATAGTGTTTCTTTCCATACTTTGTATTATACCTATCTGAGCTAACAGTACCTGTGTATACCTTATTTTGTGGTCTTTACCTTTTGTTTTGGTGTCCTTAATGAGTGTTTTTTTACTCACCCCTGCACATGTTCACCCACACGTGGCATGTCCCGTGTGGGTGATCGATGCTTCGACAGAGACATTGGTGGTCAGGGACAAGGTGGTGCTTAGTGAGACGGGATAGACAAACACTTCGACAGAGACCTTGGTGGTCCGGAACCGGGTGGTTCTCATTGAGACGGGACAGAAAAGAATATTTCTATGGCTACAAAAAGCTACCCTTTACCCACCCATTAAGAGGGTTCTCGAGAAGACGGACCATGGAAGTGGTACTTTCCTTTGTGGTTGTGGGCATGTGTTTTGGCCCCTTTGTACTTTTAGTTTATACTGGACTCTCAGTAGTTGTATCTGGGACAAATGTGGTTTACATTGTGTTTACATTTATCTATTTGATCTTTGTGCATGTGTACAAGTTTTAAGGAAAGTGCTTCCCCTTTTTGGGATATTAATACTCGGTGCAAGTCGCCATCCCCTGACCTATGGAAGGTAAGATTGGGGTAGTCACGACACGGGCCCTGAGGGATGGGTCATGACATAACTGGTCCTCAAAGATAGTAAAAAAATAGTTTCTCCAAGATACAGGATATTATTTTCAATATAGAGGAAAAGATTTTTAGCAATGGTTTTTTTATGGAGGTTTTCAAAACCACTACTAAATTTTTTTAAAATATTTTTTAAAAAAAATTCAAGAAAAATTATAATTTTTTTAGCGGCAGTTTTTTTAAAACCGCCAAAAAATTGAAGAAAAATAAAATAAAATATCATTATTATTTATTTATTATTTACAATCAACTTTATTCTCTTATTTATAATTTTAATTAATTATAATGTGTTAATTAATAAATATTTACAATTATAAGTCAATAATAACGTGAAATTTAAAACAAATCTATAAAAACCTGAAAACCTGACTTCGACATAAAACGACCATAAATTCTAATCTGGAGTCCATTTCCGTTTGGGTTTTACCACATATCGAATCAAATCCTATGATGAGATCTATGCCATTTAGGCCTAGAACCTGCACTATGAGCATTGTACCCATTTCTATTCCTCTAGAAAGGCCCAAAAGGCCTCTGAAACAGGGGTTTTAGTTGACGATATCGATTTCTTAAAATTCAAATGGTTATAAATTTTGATCTAAGTTTTCTTTTGGCCTATACCACATATCATATAAAATATCATTTCATGATCTTCTAATTTAGTAGTTGTGGCGCTGAAAAAGGAGTCATAGATCAGATTTTATGGTTATTTTAGTGTTTTTAGGGTTTTCAATGGTTCTTAACATTTTATGATTTATCTATTTCAATTTATTTAGTTATTTATTTATTTAATATTTAATATTTAATGTTTATTTATTTATTTACTATTTAGTTATTATTTACACAATAATTATTAATTTATTTTTAATTTATTAATTAATTATTAATTATTAATTATTAATTATTTAATTATTTATTATTTTAATTATTATCCATTATCTATTATTTATTATTTATTATTTATTATTTATTATTTTACTATAAATTAATTAATTAATTATTAGTTTATTATTCATAAATTACTTATTTATTAATTTATTATAATTTTATTTTTATATTATTAATTTATTATTGTTGAATTTTTAATTACTTATTTAATATATATTCATTATATATTTATTACTTATTTATTCATGGTTCATTATTTATTATTTATTACTTATTATGTATTATGTATTATCTATCATTTATTAATATAATATTAATTTTTTATTTATTTATCGTATATTAATTTATTTTTTAGTTAATTTTTTATTTATACATTACTTATTTCATATATGTTATATATTATATTTTGTATATTATATATTATATATTATATGTTATATATTATATATTATATGTTATTCATTATGTATTATAAATTATAAATTATAAATTATATATTATATCTTATTCATTATGTATTATAAATTATAAATTATAAATTATAAATTATTTATTATTTAGTATTTAGTATTTATTATTTACAATTTACAATTTACAATTTATTATTTATTATTTACTATTTACTATTTCTTATTTACTATTTACTATTTTTTATTTACCATTTATTTCCATATTATATATTTATTTATTTATTATTCATATATATATTCTATTTATTATTTAGTAATTAGTAATTAGTAATTTTTAAATATTAATAACTAATTATTACTTATTACTTATTAATTATTAATTATTCATTATTGATTATTGATTATTCATTATTCATTATTGATTAATCATTATTGATTAATATTTATTGATTAATCATTATTGATTAAAAATTATTTAGTGTGTATCTATTTATTATGTATTATTTGTTTTTCCAATATATATATATATATATATAAGTATATTAAATTCTATTTATTGATCACATGATGATGCTGAAGTGGTAAAGTCTTTGAAGAATAAGAAAGAGGTAAGAGGTTCAAATATCACCCAACACAGAATTTCTATATATATCATGGGTATGTGCATGGACATGGGCTTGTGCATGGAGATGGATTTGGGCATGAACATGGTAATAATAAATAATAAATAATAATTAATAAATTATAAATAATAAATAAATTACAAAAAATAAATAACTAGATAGATAGATAAAAAAATAAAAAAATTATGAAAATAAAATTAATTAAATAATTAATTACTTAATTATGAAAATAAAAAAACAAATTAATTTATTACAAAAATAAAAATAATAAAAATAATAAAACCAAACAAAAAATGATTTAGCAACAGTTTAAACTGCCGCTAAAAACCTGCAGCTAAATTGTTCTGTGAAAATTTTAAAAAACTACCGTTAAATGAAAAAAAACATCGCTAAATACAACTTTTTCCATAGTGTGTGGGATATAATGTTCAAATTATGGTAATGATGTAAAATAAAGATATATTTAACTTGGGTCATTATACATATGAGGAGAACATCATGGAATCTATTAAGGGGATACATAGGTTATGTGTTCTTAATTAAAACCTTATAAAATGTAGTTTAAAGACATATAAATGATGAATAAATAAATTATTGATGAATTATTTAACAAGGTGAACAAGTTTTTTTAGTTCTGAATGAGGGTATGGAAAAAATATTAATGATTCATTAGTTATAAATAAGTATTTATAAATTTGTTTTTATGGAATTTGGGAATTGTTGGGAAAAAAATGCTTAATGCCAATGGTGAATTAGTTATTCATTCATCACATAGATTTCACATTGGGTTTATCATTTTGTATTTCGATAAAAATATAGATTTAACTCCACTAAGGCATTTTGAGTTAGTACGGACAAAATTTCGAATGTCGACAACCACTGGGACTTTTCCATAAACACTTTGGAATGCATGTTCATTGATGTTATGAGTGATCAGACTCATGAAAAAATTTTAAGGGAGAATAATCTCCTACTCTAGGACTCTCTTATATATTTAAGACGTATTTTTTGAATCCTTACCAAATCCTAGTGTGTGGATAATTACCCATGTGTTAGTAATGGAAAAAAACTGTAGGACCCTGGGACACCCTAAGAGGGGAGGGGTGAATCAAGGTGTCAACTTTTCTTTTAAATTTTATGGATCTTGTTCCCACGTTGATAGCAACTAGTCAAATATTTATGATAGATATGATCAGAAATCAAACATTCACATGCAAATAGATGACACAACACATTTTACATGGTTCAACACTAAGGGCTACATCCAAGGAGCATATGCTAATAGGTTGTCGGTCGTACCTAATTCCACTAGTATTCATGAGTTTTGGACTACAAAAGTTCAGGAACAATCACTATGTCCAGGCTCACTGCCTTTACAAATGTTCAGGGATAGCCCACTGCGTCCCTCGGGTCACTCCCGCTGACTCCCCCTCACTCACTGCCTTTGGTGAAGTCCCAGTCAGTTTATAGACATGAGGTTCTCTTCAATAGATTTGCATTAAAGTATTTGCCTCTCCTTAGCACGAGACTCTTCTTGCATCGAAGACCGATAATGAAGCACTTGAACGCACTGAACCACTGAATCAGATAATCAGAAACACAAAAACACGTTATACTGAGGATTACGCGCAACACCAACCCTTTGCGCGAAATATCTCACTTTTGCGTGAAATACTTAATTTTCGTGTGGAAAATATTTCTCTCAACAACCTTCTTTACGTGCAACACCTTTTTCACATTTCTTGGGATTTTATGCAAAGTTTGGAGTTTTTCGAGCAACCACAGATTTTTCTTACAATCTATGCATTTTTCGTCCAACTCCAGATTTTTCGTGCAATGCCAGAGTTTTTCACAGAACTCCCTTTACGTGAACATTTTACATGCATCGACCCTCGAATCTTCTCTAAGTATTCAATCATCCAGAATTAGGGGGTCACCTCTTATTTATAGGTGTATCAGAATCCCGTACGCAAAACCCCATATGGCATGAAAAACCTCTCATTTGGTGTGTAATATTTCGTATAGGTACCATTTTTTGCGCACATCTCTAGATTTTTCACGCAGCCCATGCCTTTTTCATTTTTCAACATTCTGATTCTGAAACACTATTTGTGTGAAAAAACTCGATCCTCTATTTCACGAACCATGTTGTTTTTCACGCATGACCCAAATATTTCGCGCACAACCCATAATTCTCACGCAAGACGCTGTTTTCCACCCATGCCATTGTTTTTCGTGCAAGCCTCCTTTATTTCACACACCACTTCCTTTTTGCACGCTCCTCCTCTTTCCAACAACCTATGTCTTCATATTCCATTTTTCAGGTCAAAAATTTGGCAAACACTGGGAAACAACACCACCTTCAATACCGTTGTCTGCTTGAACTGTATGATCACTTTACTGGCACACATTCTGAACTTCCACTGAGGATTGACAACAAACAGAAACCATACTCCAATTCATGTATATAATAGCCATGTTTCCAACAATATCCCCCTTTGGGTTTGTTGGAAATCACTAAATAAATTCAATAGATCACCATCCACATGAAAACCAAAAATGCAAGAATAAACTCATCCAACACTCTAGGTCTATGTGAGCAATGATCGGTGTAGAAAACAAGAGAGGGAGATTGAATTGGGTTCCCATGTTTTGGAATTCTCAATGACTCCCAAGAAAATCTTTGACAGTGTCCCAGAAGCATTACATGTCCAATGTATTCCTTCGCATCTTTCTCATCCTATCACCATCACTGAATTCTCATCGTGTCACAGAAGCATTACATGTCCATGACATGACTGAACATGCCTTAATTTATTCCTTTCTCCCCCATTGAGAATAAACCTAAAGACAGGTAATTGTTCATTGTTTAGCTCAAAATACACTCCCCCTAGATAGTATCTCCCCCACAAAACTGCATCACATCCATAAAAAGATTAAAAAAAAGTTAACAAAACTGGGGAGAGGGGAATCACGTAACCTCCTTATGAACTGGGAGGTGGCTGAACACTGAGGTTCAACCGTTGCTTCTCAAATAAATCCACTGATAGTGGCTTGGTCAGGATATTAGCCACTTTCTCATCAGTTCCCATATGATCCATTTTAATCACACCTTTCTCAACTTTTTCTTTGATAAAGTGATACCTTATTTCAATATGTTTTGTACGAGAATACAGACCAGGATTCTTCGTAAGATCAATGACACTCTTGTTATCACAGTAAATTACTATTGGTTGTTTCACCTCATTACAAATATATGTTAGTTGTTGTTTCATCCATAGTAGTTGAGTGCATGCCTTTGTGGAGGAGATATACTCAGCTTCAACAGTACTAATAGAAGTACTTTCTTGTTTCTTGCTCAACCAGCCAACACATTTATTCCCAATATAGAATGCTCCACCATTGGTGGACTTTCTATCCACTACATCGCCAGCCCAGTTAGTATCAGAAAATGATGATAATTCACTGTCCCTTCATGAAGAAAAGTATAAGCCACAATTGTGAGTACCTTGAATATACCTCATGATTATTTGTATAGCTACCATATGTTCCTCCTTTGGATTACTCTGAAAGCGGGCTGCTAGACATGTTGCAAAGACAATATCTAGCCTTGTCGTTGTCAGGTACAGTAGACTCCCAATTATCCTCTTATACATGGTGGGGTCTACAGATTCCCCATCCTCATGCTTTCCAAGTTTGGATCCAACTACAATCAGAGTTGACATTGGTTTGGAGTCTTGAATATTTAACTTCTTCAGCAGCTCTCTTGCATACTTTTCCTGATAAATGAAAATGCAGTCCCTTTGAATCACCTATAGCCCCAAGAAATATGTGACGTCTCCAATAATAGATATTTCAAATTCCAATTTCATGTGATTGGAAAATTCATCCACTGATTTCTACCTGCTTCCACCAAATATAATGTCATAAATTTAGACTAGAACCATGAACTGATCTTTTGGAGAATTCTTCACATATAGATTGTGATCTACTCCTCCACTTTTGAATTCTAGATTCTTGGAATAAGAGTCCATCCGGGAATACCATGCTCACGGTGCCTGCTTCAAACCATATAGAGATTTCTATATTTTTCAAACCTTTGTTTTATCAGTACCAAGAAGAAAACCCACTGGTTGTTCAATATAGACTTCTTCTTTGAGTACAACATTCAAAAATGCTATCTTGACATCTATTTGATATACTTTATAACCTCTTTGGAGTGCCTTGGAAAGGAGAATCCTGATTGACTCCAGTCTAGACATTGGAGAAAAGGTTTCTTCCACATCAATACCTTTAATCTGAGAGTATCCTTTACATACCAGTCGTGACTAGTTTCTAATAACACTTCCATGCTCATCAAACATGTTCTTGAAGATCCATTTTTTACCAATCACATTACGACCTTTGGGTCTCTGGACAAGATCCCATGTCTGATTCTTGTCAATCTGATCTCACTCTTCATTCATGGCTTTCACCCATGATTCATCCTTTGTAGCTTCTTCAAATGAGTATGGCTCCACAACTAATAGAAATGTGTATTGTGTGTTATTCCTCACCCTCCTTGTTTGTATGGGTGCAATCCTGTCCACAATCATGTTAGATGGATCAATCTCAGCTCTTCGATTTCTACTGTGTGGTTTAGTTTCATTATCTCCAACCAAGGTTTCCTCTTAAGATTCTTCTTCTAAGTCAACATCATGATGTGACTATGGAGTGTTTTTTCCACTTTCCTCTATTCCTGTATTTATTTTTACTCCATGTTCATTTTCATCCTCACTTTCTATCACATCAGCATATGAAATCCGTGAAGCATTTTTGGTTTTCTCTTTAATGATATTAACATTACTTTTTTCCAAGATCCTTCTTAATCGCTTTTTGAAACACTTATAGGATTTGTTGATCATTGAGTATCCAACGAAAATTCCTTCATTTGAATTGTCACCATACTTCCCTTGATTTCCTTCTTTATTCCTGATGAAGTATTTACTTCCAAAAACACGAATGTATTTCAAAGAGGGATTCCTTCCATTCCATAAATCATATGGTGTCTTCATCTCACCCATATAAAGTCCTGTTTGATTTTGAATATACACTGCATCTTGAATAACCTCTTTCCAGTAATGTCATGGAATACGACTCTCAATCAGCATAGTTCGTGCCATGTTGTTCACATGTCGATTCCTACGTTCAACAACTCCATTTTGTTGTGGAGTTCTCACAACAGCTACCTCATGTTGTATCCCATTCTTCTCTAGGTAATTTTCAAATTCAATGGATGTTTATTCCCCTCCATTGTCATATCGCAATACTTTGATTGTTTGTCTAGTATCATTCTTGGAAATTTGTCGATATGTTTTCATGCAGTCAAGCACTTGTTGTTTCCTATGAATGACCATTACACATGCCATTCTACTGTAATCACCTATGAAAAAGGCAAAGTACCTTTCTCTATGATTTCTGGAAACATTTATCGGCCCGCATACATTTGTATGAATTAGATCAATAAGATGAGATGCCCTTTTCTTCTTTGGCCGATATGAACTGCATACCAGCTTCCCACAAATGCAAGCATCACAAGACTTTTCATGCTCACTCCTCAGGTTGGGAATTTCCATGAAAATCCTCAATTTTGATATTTCCTCCATGTATTCTTAATTGATATGTCCCAGTCTTCGATGCCACAAATATTTTTCTTCTTCAACAGTCATGTAACAAACATTTTCTTTACTATCAACCTGATACAAGTTGCCTTCTATTTTTCATCCCTTCATAAGTGAATTGCCTGTCTTTCCCTTGATAGTTCATCCTTTCTGATTAAAAGTAACTATAAGTCCCAAGTCACAGAGTTGACTCACACTGAGTAGATTATGACACAGGCCATCTACATAAAGGACTTCAGTCCTCTTTAACTCTCGATTAGCTAATTCAGTACTTCTACTACCTTTGATTTTCAGATCTCCATCATTACCAAATCGTACTGTACCATCAACCGTCCTTTTTATATCTATTAATAGGACAACATTACCGATCATATGAGACGAACAACCACTATCCAAAATCCAAGTGCTATTGATTTTTGTAGCTTTGAGGGCCACCCCTGCCAAGTTGGATTTCTTGATCTTCTTCTTTTCTTTCCAAGAGATATTGGATTGAGTATAAGATATTGATGGCCTTATAATTATTTCTTCCACATAATTAGATTATTAATACCCATGATCTTCTTCTAGAGGAGAAAACCTATTTGTGATATCAACACCATCAGGAGGGTGGATATTGACCTGTCTCTGAGAGTTGTATGAATCTCTCCTATCAAATCTCTGCCTGCAATACATAGCTTTATGGCCAAAGTTAGAACAATGAAAATAGTATCCATAGAAACTATTTCTTCTATAATATGGAGGATATGAATTCAATCTCTTATTTTGATGTCCTAGATCTTCCCCATTCAAGTAGCTTCTTGCCTCTTCGCAATATGACATGGTATGGCCTAGATAGCCACAGAACTAACACTTCATGAGAGGAAATGTATTCTCAATTGAATTTCTCCTCATACCTTCTTCCTTGGAAGAATAGTTGGACTACCTATCATTTCAAAAAGTTTGAGGATAATTTTCAATTCTTGTTTTAGTTTGGATTGAGGGTTTCTTTTTCAGTACATCAGGCAATGTTTCAACATGTCCAACTTTTTTCTTATCTTTATTTTGGCTCTCTTCACTTATAGTAGTTGATGTCTCAGCTTCACATCCAATTCCACTCTTTACCATGCAAGTGGGTCTTTGATAACTCAATATTTTTCCAACCCCATCTGAACCAAACTTGTCTCTTGCAAGTAATTCTGCATCTGAGAATCTTCCAAAATGAATTTTCTTCTTACCCTCATTTGTTGTTGATTGACATTCAATTTTACTCCTAATATTAACAAATTCTTCCTCAAGGCCCTCAACTATCTTGGAATTCTCTTCCAGTCTAGATGAATGTTAATTTATGACCTTTTCTTGTTCATCAATTCTAAGATTTAGTTCCACAACGTCATCTGTGCTTTCAAGGATTGAAGAATGAAATATCACTATTTCTCCTAGTCGTTCAATTTCAGCTTCAATCTCATCAACATATTCTGATGATTCTTCCACCATTTCCTTCCACTTATTACATCTCTTACATTTATTCTCAATCTTGGAAAAGGCATCCTTAATTTTAATCTTTGGATCACCATTAGGAGTAATCTGACTATATCTTCCTTTATTGATCGTGGGTTCTGAATTTTCAATGGTATCCATCCTGGAAGAATGGTTTCCTATTTTAAATTATAGTTCTTCTTCTTCACAAAATTCAATATCATCATCTTTTTATACACAGACAAAACTCTTATTATATATTTTCTTTCCATGTTTGAAGTATCCCTTTTTGAAAAACCTTTTCCGAGGCTTCATGATGTCTTCTTCTTTTCTCTCATCATCATCAATCTTTCTTTGGCATTGAAATGCAATGTGTCTAAAGCTTCTACAATAAAAGCATTCCAGGGGTATCTTACCTTTAAATTTACCTTATATCTTCTTCATCTTCTTGGCGACGAGAGAAATAATTTCTTTTTTCCTCATCATATTCACCACTACTATCTTCTGAAATTTTCAGTTTGTCCATGGATTTGAATGCCATTTCATTGCTTAAATGAGTCATTTCATCTTTGGGTTTGACTCTCATTTCATATGCCACTATACTAATTAATATATCATACAAAGATAGTTTAGAAAGATCTCTTTTTTCAAGGGATAACTCCTTTTCATTTTACATAGGAGGAAGTCTTATCAAGATTTTATTTACGATATCAATGTCTTTGATTTCCTCTCCAAGACCTTGAATTTCTCCTACTACTTTTGTAATTCAATTGAAGAAATAATTTACATTATCATTAGGATGCATCTTTAGATCATCAAACCTGTTGTGTAATACTTGAAGTTTTTCCTCCTTCACTTTATTGTATCCTTCATAAATGTTTTCAAGTTTATTCCATATAGACTTTGCTGAGGTGTAACTCATAACCTTTAGATAGACCTGATCTGAACGAGCCGCAGTGATATCATTCTGAGCTTTAGCATCTGCATCAAAAACTTTCCTGTCTGTATCATTCATAGAAATCCCTGTTGGATCAGTAACTTGTATTCCTTGTAGATTAGAAAAGAGGACCTCCATTCCAAGGGATCTTAAATGAGATTTAATTTTTTTCTTCCAAATCTGAAAATTAATTACATCGAAGAGAGGTATTCCCCTATCATTAGTTGCATTCTCTTTGAGGAAAAAGGATAGATCTAACACCAACAACCTTTACCCTCTGATACCATTTGTAGGACCTCGGGACACCCTGAGATAGGAGGGGTGAATCAGGGTGTCAAATTTTATTTTAAATTTTATGGATCTTGTTCCCATGTTGGTAGGAACTAGTCAAACCTGTATGATGGATATGATCATAAATCAAACATTCCCATGTGAAGAGATGACACAAAACATTTTACTTGGTTCACCACTAAGGGCTACATCCAAGGAGCATACACCGACAGGTTTTTGGTCGTACCTAATTCCACTAGCATTCACGAGTTGGGGATTACAAAGGTTTGGGAACAATCAATATGTCCCAGGCTCACTGTCTTTACAAATGTTCAGGAATATCCCATTACGTCCCTCAGGTCACTCCCATTGACTCCCCCTGGCTCATTGCCTTTGGTGAAGTCCCAGTCAGTTTATAGACGTGAGGGTCTCTTAAATAGATTTGTATTGAAGTCTTTACCTCTGCTTAGCAAAAGAATATGGTTGCATCAATGACCGGCAAT
The DNA here is from genome assembly GCA_963277665.1 of Viscum album. Lineage (NCBI taxonomy): Eukaryota > Viridiplantae > Streptophyta > Magnoliopsida > Santalales > Viscaceae > Viscum > Viscum album. The sequence continues at coordinate 1,476,204,592 of OY728137.1, forward strand.
GATGCACATGAATGCACTGAACCACTGAATTGGATAATCAGAAACACGGAAATAGGTAATACTGAATATTTCGTGCATCAGCAACCCTTTGTACGAAATATGTCACTTTTTCGTGAAATACTTAATTTTCGTGCAGAAAATATTTCACACAACAACTTTCATTACGTGAATATTTACACGCAACACATTTTTCATGCAGCTTGGAATTTTTTGCAAAGTTTAGAGTTTTTCACGCAACCTCATATTTTTCACGCAATCTCTATGTTTTTTGCGCAACTCCAGATTTTTCATGCAATGCCATTGTTTTTCACGCGACTCCCTTTACACGAAAATTTTACGTGCTTCAGACCTCAGATCTTCACTAAGTCTTCAACCGTTCAGAATGAGGGGGTCACCTCTTATTTATAGGCCTCTCAGACCCCCACACGCAAAACCCCCCATGACATGAAAAACCTCTCATTTGGCATGTAATATTTCATGCAGGTACCGTTTTTCATGCACATCTCCAGATTTTTCACGCAACCCATGCATTTTTCATTTTTCGACATTCTGATTCCGAAACACTATTTGTGCAAAAAAAATCGATCCTCTATTTCACGCACCATGCTGTTTTTCGTGCCTGACCCAAATATTTCATGCACAACCCATACTTTTCGCACACACCTCTGTTTTCTACGCATGTCGCTATTTTTCATGCAAGCCTCCTTTATTTCAGGCACCACTTCCTTTTTGTACACACCTCCTCTTTCCAACAACCTATGTCTTCATTTTCTGATTTTCAGGTCCAAAAATTTGGCAAACACTGGGTAACGACGCCACCTTCAATACTATTGTATGCTTGAACTATATGATCAATTTATTGGCACACATTCTGAACTTCCACTGAGGATTGACAAAAAACACAAAACATACTCAAATTCATGAATAGAATATACATGGTTCCAACAAAAACAACATATTTATGTGAACAAACAATTATGTATAAAAAATATTCCATTGATGTGAATAACTATATGTATCATAGGTTCTCCACCATTGGTTTCATATATATATATTAAAGGTTCTCGGTATTATACTTATTAATTTTTGATAATTAGTTTTTGTGTACTATGGTTTAAAGCAATGTAGTTAGGTGCTCTGGTCTTTATCACTACCTAGGGTGACAATACATTTTTATGGTTTTATGATCAATACCATAAAAGGGCTTCCAACATATGTTGAAAAAAGGAATCAGAACCCGCATAGTTTACTGCTAGTTATCAGGACACTTTTTTCCTTTTAATTTTGCTTGAGGAGGACCAATTCTAAGCAATTTGATGTCATACAGAGTAGAATTCAAGATGAAATGTGTCTTATGGTGGTGTTTGACTCATGCATAAGAGAACCTTTTTGGATGATCATAAAGGGAATATTTCCAAATAAAGATAGATTTGTTTATGGGGAATATTCTCCTAGGGGGAAAATGTTTAGTTTGAATCATAGGTTATGTAAAAATGAGTAAGATATAGAATCATTAAAAAAGGATTTAAATAGGATGGTTATTCCGGGGGAAATGGCACTAAAAAGGATGTTTGAGCTTGTGAAGAATACAGACCTGTGAGAAAGGACGCTATTGTTTTCATAAAGAATATTTCCTTTTAGGGTTGATATTTAATATTGATGATGTTGGGTTTGAAATTCAAAGATGATTCTTACATATCCTGAATAATAAGAATTAACACCCATGTAGTTTGTGTTTCATGGTTTAATTTGACGTGGAAGGACCATACCATGTATTTTAATGTCATTTGGTAAAGACATTATCATAAAGTTTAACATAATGTGACCATAATATATATTCCATGAGTGATACAACAACATAATATTGAATTTGGGTTAGCTTTCCCTGATATATACTTCTCTAGGAATATAGACCTTCAAATAATTACATCATGTAGGGAATATGGTCTTTCGAGGAGGATTCTACAGAGCACAGGGACCCACGAATATGAGTTGGAGATTACACATGGGATTCCTAGATGTAACTCACTAATGGAGCACTAGGATTAGATCAATAGTGATGGTATAATTGGGTGGGGCTTATACTTAAGGAGGTGGCCTATTAAGAGTGTCTACATTCTATCATTTTATGTTCTGGTAATGAAGGATAAATGGAATCATGGGGGATATGGGCCCATGAGGAAGTAATTTTGGGGATTACTAAATGGGTATTCCCTATGGAGTCATGAGTCATTGAGCAGAAAGTTATGATTTCCCTATATTATTCCATGATTGGGGCTTACATCAAGGTAGAGGGATAAAATGATTCTCAAGATTTGGGAGTGAATCAGAAGAGATTACTAATGTATGAGTGCAATTGTGATGTGAGTTTTCATGGAAAATTGATGTATCTTGGTGATGAAATCATCAATGGGGATATGGATGAGGTTACACCTTGGAAGGAAGCCTATATGCACCTGTATTATAGATTATACCAAGACATCCACTAAGTACATAATCCATTCATTCTCAAAACTAGGTTATCTAAGTTGTACTATAATATCCATGAGTGTATTCATTGATGTCCCAAGACATTTAACTATTTATCACAAAAATAAATGATTATTAATCCCTTGAGTTCCCTATCAGTTATGGGGGATAAGAGGGAATAACATTTATAAAGGAAATAAAAGATCAAAATGGTTTATGTAGTTGTGTATGAATTTATCATGCTTGTCCAGTGGATTTAGAGGTCGAATGGGTAATGAAATTACCATGTTAGAGATATTTTCAATGGGGTGACTCATCATTATAATTAGGCATTCATGATACCATAGTGTGAGCTATATGATGTCTTTTTTCAAAGTGAGGTCTTTGTTGTGGATTTAGACTACTGAGTACTTACTAAATAGGTTTCACCCTAGTAGAGTTCCAAACCAATTGATCTAATTTCAAAGTATATGGGGAATGGGGTGAATTGGGTTTTCTTCACCTTACTCTGAGATTAAGAAGAATGTATTTTTCTTTTTTTTTTCACTTTGGGAGTTTGATGAATTGATTCTAGTTTTTTGTAATACACGGGCATAGAAAAGTGGATTCTACTTTCCCCCAAGAGATCTCCCTTTGAATGAAACTTGGTAAAGGCATGACCCTTTTGGATATAGGTCTCAATCTATGCCCTTTGAAAAATTTCTTTAAAGTTTGGCACTCAATAAGGGTCATTTTTACCTAATGTTTTATGAAATTGGGTATAAATGGTATTTCACAAAGGTTTTAATGATTTCAAACATCAAGTGGCCTGAATACCTTTATTGGTCAATGATCTCCTTACGTTTAAATCAGAAAAGGGTACCTGAATGGGGGAATAGAGACTAGAGTGAAGGGAGCTCCATGAATTTTTTTATATTCTTCAAAAGGTGTTAAATGAGGACCCAAGGTGTCTAATTTATAGGTAAATGTGATTATATGCACATGTGGCTTAGGTGAGGTCGGTGGAATGTGTTTGTGCTTCAAGGTAGTAGGTTTTGACATGAAAAATAGTGATCATGTGTATTACTAGGTACCATAGACTGTGTACAAGCTAAAGGACTAGGGAGACCTGTGTGACACCTTCTAGGAACCCTTCAATTTCCTGATTCTTTCATTTTTCAAGTAAAAAAAGATCACTAATGAAATTATTACTAATATATTGAATACAATAATATAAAATTTGGAAGACCATGATTATAATAATTTCACACATTTTGAACTTCATAGAATCTTGATCACCTATAAAATGAGAGGACGATCAATAATAAAAAATAATAAAAATGGTGAGAAATATGTTCAAATAAATTCTTTTTTTATTGAAAATATGAAGGAAAAAATTAAATATGTGTCAAAATATGTTGATAAATCTTTTAACTATGAATAATTTTGGCTCTCGAGTCAATGAATTACTGGATAGAAAATAAAAATCAAAAATTAAAACTATCCTTTATGTGTTTAAATTTTGAGTATATTTAAATATTTTCTATAAATTTTTAAATGAAAAGTCATGTGGTATATTTTTTATAAATAATAAGTAAAATATTTCTTCAATAAAAAGTAGAACATGGGTTAAATCTAATAAAATAATTGGTATTTCAATAAAGAGAAGTAAAAAATTATTTCAAGGACTAAAATGATATCCTTACAATATAAGAGGGATGGTGACTCATGAAATCATAGAAAGGAAACTATGAAATCATTATTTATATATAAAAAATAGAAAGTCCTCATCGTCCATAAAAATGAAAAAGAATGATCTTATTAGGATTATGAAGAAGTTGATAATGATTATGAAGTTATTATAAGAAAATATGTATCAAAATAGATCTCAAAATGTTTATTAATAATATTAAAATATTATAAAAGGTTTATCCTTCTGTATATAATGCTCAAGATTCAATGGAATTTAATTAAAAATACATCTTGAATAAGTGGCGTTAGTGAAAAAAATTGAGGGTTTAAAAATCATACATGTTGGCTGAAATAATATAACTAATTAACTTAATTTGAAAATATAATACAAATAAGATCAATTTAAAAATATACAGTACAAGTTACTATAACTACACATTTACTTGAATAAAGTAAAATTTTACAATAAGAAGTCTATTGAAGTAAAGGGGGGAAATTAAAAATCAATTGAAAAAAATATAGAATTAAAGAAGTTATATGTGTTCATAAAGAATAAAAGGGAACATATAATGGTTAATAAATGAATTATATGAATTAAAAGAGAATATATCAGGTAAAATTTTTTTTTGTTCCATAATGGTAGTAAAACATATATTTTTTCCCTAAAAATATCGAAATAAATATTCTAAAATTATTAAAATATAAAGAAAACAAAATTCAATAAATAAACACATTTAAGAGGAATAATAAGTGTAAATATATAAAAAAATATAGAGGAATCATAAGTTTACATAGGTGTTTTAATGTTATAATCAACATTATTTTGGATAAAATGAAAGATCTAGGTGGAAATTTAATTTTTAAGGTCATCATTAGTGTTATAGAGTATTTGACCAAAAAAATATTGTATTATGGTATAATATAGTTTATTTAATTTAAAATATTCGTGATGAATTGAGGGGGATATAGTCATAAATAACCCAAAAATTAAAGTAATAGAAGTGCAATAAATGATCATATTAATGATATATTTCAAATTCCACGATGAAACACATGAGGTGTGTGACCAAAAAAGACACACATCTGAAGAGTGTCTCAAAATTCCATAATAAAAAAATGAGACATGGTGTAAGATAAAATTTTTTTATAATAAGATTAAATGGAAAGTAATAATTATTGTTGGTGGATGTATATTATATAAACATGATGAAACAAAAAACCAGTGATACTTGATAGTGGTTTCTCATCACATATGATAAGTGATAAAAATATTTATGAATGAGTTGATAAGGATTATTATATTTTTTTATGTTTGAAAATAATGTATTATTTATAATAAAATATATAAATACTTTATAAATGTGTAAGAAGTACATCACATTGAATAATGCATTTTTTATTCATGATTTGAGACATAACCTATAGAGTATTTCATAATTATTAAAAAATGTAAATAATGACATATTTCAAAATAACAAATGAATTACTAGGATATTATGAGACAAATATATATTAAAAAGGTGAAGAAGATAAATTTTAATCTATTTAAAGTGGTAGTTGAATAAAATCCGTATTATATTGGAATAGATTATGATAACACACTTTAGTGTAAAAGGATTGGCCACATTGGCTAAAAAGCACGAGAAGAGTTATTCAAGAAGTTCTATGAAATATTAAATACCTAAAAAGATATAATTTTATAATTTAATACATTCCATTAAATTTTTTTGGATCAAATATTCAAGGGAGTTGAAATATGTTTATCTCTTATCAAGGAGAATACCCTAAGAGGGTGGGGGTGTGAATTTGGGTAACATAATTTTAAAAAATATAAAGATGATTTTATTAATCTTTTTTGTATTGATGCGAGGAACACTCCCTTATATCCCTTATATTATATCCATGTGATATGAAAATAATAAATTACATAAGATATTTTTACTTTGGTGGGTTATAATAATCAGGACAATCTAAAGAGAATGAAAAGAATATGTCTCTATGCTCTAGAAACTTGATAATGATTTTTTTTCTTTTCGGGTAACACAATAGGGTTCTCGCAATGAACCTTTAAAATTACTATTAACAAAAATTAGAAAAACTCACTGACTATCATAAAAAATAGGAACTCACTACTCCTTCTATGACAACTTTTTTATTTATGAAATGGTAATGTAAATATACACTAAGAATTGTGTTTCTCCCTTGCCTAACCAGATGAAATTTCAGTGAGATGAATATATAGGAATATAATAATTCTTTGACACATTAAATTTTACATAAATCTCCTATTCATTCATTATCTACAAGATTATATGTATTTACCTTTCAAATCCATCTCCCTCATCTATTAAATGAACTTTTGTGTGCAATTTTAGAGAAGTCAATAACATTTTTTTGATTTAAGAGCAATGATTAAGAAATTATTAATCTCTCTTTTTAAGATCATTACATGTGTAATCTCCACTTAAATATCATTATTAAATAAAATTTAAGTTTCATTAAAGGCCACAAATCTCAACCACTACTTCTATAAAAAAGTCCATGTTTCACTACAAGATCTCATTTTTGGAATCATTAGACATACTATGGTATATAATATCCTTCTAGGTATTTCACTATAAGGTAACCTATTAAAATATTACACAAAATATGGATTCAATAAAATTATGAAGTCATTTTTGTTGCTCTGTGGTATGATTTATAGTGACCAAGTCCATTTTTATTATATAAAAATCTCCTCTAAAAATTACCCATGATCACTCCATGATCTCCTCAACATTCTTTGAACACCTAATAGCCATAAGAAAATTTATTTTTATATGGTGTGGGATTATTTAATATTTTATATCACCAAATTAGTCATTTTTATTTAAAAACGCCCTCCACAAAATATGGTCCAATTACAGTGCGGTCATGTCATTCTCAATAGAGCTACAACATAGCATATTCTTTATAGAGTATGAATCCTTGAAATATTAGTAATATTGAAAATCACCTAGTCATAATAACACTACCCCTCACTATGTGGGCTTCCCTACATGGAATTAAAACCCTTGAAACTTGAGTGGCACACAAATTCATCTGTTTAACTTCTATGATGTAGAGTATATTATACGGAATAGAAGTATTATACAACATTCAATTATGACGTAACCCATTTCTATATAATGCAGAATATTTCTCTCAAATATATTTATCCTCCAACTATAAACCTTTTTCATTTAATGAATCCATAACAATCCTACAAGTATTTCCTCTTATCTATAACATTCTTTAACCTTGAAACTCAGATTCAATATTTCGTAAGAAAAATCAATACCAAAATACAAATGCATTTTTTCCATTAAAATACTACATTAAAGGATTCTTAATATCATATAATTTTATTTTTGTGGCCCAATATATCATAAATCTAAAAATATAGACAAATATTCTATTTTTATGGATTGACTCACATAACATGTTTACTATTTATGATAAGTAAATCACAATCCATGAAAACATTAAAAATATATAAAAGGATTGATAAATATAAAACGGTGTATTTAATTAATTATTTTTTTTCTAAAAAAATAAAAAGTAAATAAATTGTCTGTTTATGGAATACCTTGAGAATAATTATATATTATTTTATTTTATTTCTCTATTTACTCATTATAAGAATAAAATACGAAAAAATTGAATTAGTGATTTGTGTAAATAAGTAGGGCTAAAATATCCTAGCATGAAACATCCCATTATTTTTAAGAAATCTATTTTGATGACTATTTATGTGAAAAAACATTATATCTATAAACCCATATCTTACAATACACCATATAAAGTTCTGTATAGGAATAAGCTAACTCTTCAATATTTTCTCACCATTAAATATTTTATATGATCAATGTTAAGTAAATATATATTTAAAAATATGATTATTTATAAGATAAAGGTATCTTCCTAGAGTATAAACCCAACATAATCCATTATTGATTATCTAATAAAAATATAAATATAATTGTTTACAGTTTTGATGTCATCGTCCTTGAAGGATCTTTAGAATAAATAAATAAATTCAATATGATTTATGATAATTAAGATACATAAGATGTAATTTATGGTAAACATAATGAACAATTTAAAATAATATTATCATAACCCATAAGGTTTCTGATTCAAATAGTATAACCATTGAATATTATGTGAAAAAAACAAAAATAATGTATTCAAGGATTAGAAATCATGGTAATACATAAAATAACAATTGTGATATTGATAAAGGAGTGTTAAGTCAAATATTCTTAATGAATATAAGTAATACTTGGATAATTCATTTGGATAAACAAAATATTATTATGGGAAAACTGGATCATGATGGGTCCCTTATAGTGATGAATTACTAGGTAAATAAAATTGAATATAATAAGACATGGGAGCATATATCATAGATGAAGGATATAAATATAATCATAAGAAAGTGGGTTTTATAAAATAATAATAATAATAAAGGTATGTTTCTAGTTTGTAAGAAAATAATCATTTAAAAGGGTTACTAAAATGCATAAGGAATTTATTTTGAGGATATTTTTATAAAAATTAGATGAATAGATACTGTAAAAATATATATTCCAATAAAATCAAAATAAAAGTAAAAAATTTAAATTAACATGAAGTTGGTAAATTTTGATGAAGATCTTGAAGAGGAATTATATATAGAGGGGGAACTTGGTTTTTTCTATTCAAGAAACTTCACCTTGGGAGGAAGATTCCTAAGATACAGGTTTTCCTTGGGCCACAAAATATTCTTTCCTCACTACTCTACCCACTATGTTATTTTATATTTTCCTTGGTTGTAATCATTTTTTGACCCCCTTTATGAATCTCTTTTCTTTAATGGAGTCATTTCCTATTAATAAATACTTGGGTGATCTTTAATACATTCCTCCCATGTTTTCCCATGTCGAGGATTATATAGTCTTACTATTTCTTATATTTTTACTAGATATTAAGATGTTACTTCTCCTTGTTAATTCTACGAGTATTGGTAAGCCCCTACTGGTCTTGGTTCCCATGTCTGTGTTGGCCAGTGATGATGTTATAAATCCTCTAGCTTATGGGCTATTGTATTTAGAGGGGTCTTCCTCATTTTATACTTCTTTCCTAGTACATGGACTCTATTAGTTGGTTCTAAGGGTATTAAATATGTTTTAGTAGAATCCTCTCCATTACCGGTCTCCCATAGTGTCATATTGGTGTTTTTTAACTTCATGTTTAGATATTCAAGCATCCTATGATGAAATCATTTGGTATTACTTGTAAGTGATTTTAATATTTATACGGTCTTATGTTATTTCACTCTTAGTGGTGGAGATAGTTAATGTACCTACTCTAGTGTCTTAGTAAGAGTAGCAGTATCTTATCCTACAACCATGTAAGTGATGATTCTCTACAGTGGTAGTGCATTTCCTATTTGGGAGTTGGTTTCATAGAATCATTGATATAACACTTCATGTGATATTATTTGTTTTGTACTTATGGATATTTGGTTTTTGTGTCCCCCTATGTTGGATAAATACACTATATATGACCACTATGTTATTTCCCTTGAAGCACCCCCAAAACTACTATTATTGATCTAATGATAAATATACATAATTTTACACATAATATGAAATTATAACTAAAATAAGAATAATATGTTTAGTGTATTTAGAAAATATGTAGGTAATACATCATCATATTATACTTATACAACAAAATTAATCAAAATTCTCATCATAGGCCCCTTATTGTATGTTCAAAAACACTTTAACACCTAGGATCACCAGGGTAAATGGGGAAACATAATAATAGAGTTAGCTTAAAAACTCAGTGAGTGGTAAAAATTATCAATGAGACATATAAGAGTTATCAATAGATCTTAAAGTTGTAAAATTCATAATCATATGATAAATGGAAACATTAATGGATTATGAAATTGAAATCATAAGAAGTAATCCTAAGGTTTTATAACTTGATCATATATCATGTCTAGAACATCTGGATAATGGTGATCTTGAATATATTATATATAAACTATATATATATATATATGAAATCATAATATAATAGTCATGATCCATGGGAAAATAGTATAATAATTTTGCATATACCTTATCAAATATTATATCATATGTCAAGGATCTCCTCAAAAACCATTATAACATTGTGGAAAAAGGTATCCACTTCATACCCATTCATAACATAATTAAAAATCAAATAATGTAATTTATATAAAAACAATTTGAAAATTGAAAAATGAATGATGTTCAAGAATGAGATATAGAAATCATGAGATATAATGATTTACCTAATGCATTTTGCATATATATTATACATGTACCACTCATTGCATAATTATATAGCCATAAAAAATCTATTAAATAAATATAGAAACAATAATAAATATTTTAAAAGAATATCACGATTAACCCATGGAATGAAAATGGGTATCTTAATAAATATAGTAGTTTTCAAGGTAAATAAAATTTAATCAAGATAATGATGTATTGAGTGCTTACACCATATAAACTAAAGTATATAAAATCAATTAAATAATTTATCCAGTTAATCATTTGGAATGGTTATTTAGGTGAACACCATTCAATCATAAGAAATATTTATAGGGTATTCACAACGGAAAGGATTTGGTTAAAAGATTATCTGCAGGAATAGTTGATGATAAGTAAATTAAAAGGTAGTTATGGATTAATCCACTCATATATATTTCATTTTCACCACAAAATATATTCATAGGAACTTATTTAATAAATTAGAGTATTATATTGTTAAAGTATCCTTTTTATAAAAATATACCAATATATAATATATAACAAATAAAATGGTCAAAGGGGTGAATACAAAATACAATTAACATATATGAAAAATACTTTATAGGAAGATAATAAATTGTATGAGTTTTAATAAAAAAATTCTTAGTTTATACACAATGATGATGTAAATAAACGAAATTTTAAGTTTAAAGTAAAATTATTAATTTACTAATGTTTAAAAAAAATATATTTTAAAAATGATTAATAATTAGATCATATAATATAAATTATTTATTTGAAAAATATCTTGAGAAGAGTAGAGAGTAAAATGGATGGAAAATTTTGGGATGGGTTTTAATAATGTGTTTATACATTGTCATAACAACAGAGAAATAAGACACTCTATAAAATAATTTTAAAAACGTGATACAAAGGATTTAAAAAAATTATTTTCATAATACAATTTCTTGATAGGGTATCCTTGAAAATAAATAGAGTTATAGTAGAATAAATTTAGTGATAAAAACAAATATTGTAAAATATTACCTTATAAACATCATAGGGTTTGGCATAAATAATTAATAGGAATAAAACCATAAATAATTGAATACACATAGAAAAATAAAGTAAAAAATGAATTATATGTAATGTAATGTAAGAATATGAGAAATAGAGGAAGAGAAAGATAGAGAGACATAGGTTCATATATAAAAACATAAAGGAATAGAGTGACTGGAGAGATACCTTATATAGATTGTAATGTAAGAAATATAAACCATTAGTGGAGGAACATAGGCCATTAATACAAAACAAATAAATTGAAAATAGGAAGCTATATGTTAAATACATTATATATAATACATATAATAAAAAATTGTCTAATGAGGAGAAATACCAGATGAGAATAGATATTTAGAATAAAACCATTACCTTAAATCCCATCTCACATAGTATATTCTATAATATTTTGAAAAATATTTTTAAACTTATACTTTAATTGATTAAAAAATTTATTCATTTTTATTTAATTATAATGATTCATTTTAATTAATTTATTATAATTTATTACTAACTTACTAGATTAATTTTATTGCGTCAATTGTTTTGAGGTTGTTAGGTTTATTGTTAAAAACTACTTGAATGTAATGGTAATGGTTGATAGTCACTTTACAATGGTTCTTTAAGATCCAAAAATATCACCCTATAGTGTTCATATCATTCCATAAGTATAACCTTTCAATATTTTATTATATTCCAAAAAATAGTTCTAAATCAAAAAGAAATTTTTCATATGATTATTTTAAATAATTCAAATGATCTTGATTGTTTACTTTGAATATGATTTTTATCGTTCATATTTGGTAATTATAGAATGATAGATAATAAAATATTTGATTAGTGATTTTTTATTTATTCATGAAGCCTATTTTTAATAATATAAATGAAAGCAATAATTGATAAATTAAACATCATCACTAACAGAGGTAGTATTAAATCACTATGGTTGAATTATATTTTTAAAATTGGTTATAAGAAGTGAAGAACTAATAACTACTTGAGTTCTATAAAAATTTTATATGATACTTAATATAATATTTTAATTAAATAGTTAATTATTACTTAAATTGTGTAATTTATAATTAGACAATTGAAATGAAAAGAAATGGGTTTCAAGACCACTATAGCGAGCTTATATTTTTTTCACATACTATTACTTGATCTTAAGCATAATTAACCATCAAATTACAATCCAAGGATTGAAAATTCTAGTGTATTTGGAAAATTAAATACAAAATTGATCATTATGAAACCAAACTAAAAAAATATTTTATTTAATATTCATATTGAGCTCCTAACTCCCTTTGGTCCTCTAACACCCCAAGATTTTATGAAAAAAATATTCTTTTTAATTTCATTAATGTCTTGTTTTGTACACTACACCAAAAGGATCTTGCACAACACACATCCTTGACTTTCCTTGCATCAAACACAATCATGACCTTCCTCGATAGCGTGTGTAGTACGCAATACTGAGTTTCACTAAATGAGATATTATTATAATATTATTATGAACTAGCCGTTATGAATAGTAATACACACCTTTTGAAATTTTATAAATTTTATCTTTCAAAACGTACATCATTTTTGGATTCGGAATATCGAAATTAGCTTAGAGTGAAGCTTTGGTACTTTTCAGATAACTTTCATATTCTGATGAATAGTGAAAATTACTAAATTTTAATTAAAAACAAAATTTTTAATCGAAATAATTAATAGTGATAAATTATTAATTTGAGTGGTTTTAAATTATATTTAGAATATATTTTTACAATTTAATACAATGTTGGTCATTGGATGTAATTTCACATTTAAACCAGTTATAAACAAGTGTCAATCTTTTGATAGTTATTATCTCTTAAAAACACGCTATTTGTTTTGACGACGGGAATTAATTTTTAAATTAGTTAATGTAAATGATATGTTTTGAATTTGGTAAAATAAACATCATTTTTGAATTCATAATATCAAATATAGCTTAGGCCTAATTTTTGGTATTTTTCGGGAAACTTTCATTTTTTGATGAATAGTGAAACCACTAAGTGGTAGTTAAAAAAACTGAATTTTTCATAAAACTTAATTTTATCGCTTCTCTGAGTGGAATTTAGAAAATCTGAGAGACACGGTTAATATCAAGGACTAAAATTTGGTTCAATGAGATGAAAATAATTTTTGGTGAATAGTAACTTTTTACTTTTTTTTACCACGGTTAAAAGTAAATAGGGTAATTAAGGGTAAAACTGATATTATTTTTACCCTAACGCATGTCCTAATTCTATTGGATAAGTGTAATTCGACCAAAAACAACCTTAGGAATAAAATATGACCATTTAGGCCCACATGGATTAGATTAGGACATTTATTATTAATTTATTTAAAGAAGGGTTAAAATAGTTAAAATCAATGTTTAATAAGTAAATAATTTTTAATATAGGGTTATACATAAGATAAATTCGATTATAAATATTCATTAGAAATCTAAAAGGATTTCCTACATAATTATATTTTATTTGTAATTTTTAGACTTTAAATAAGTTAATTTATTTATGACACACAGATGTTGCAGTAAATATCTTATTAATGAAATATTGAAATAATTTATGTTATAAATACCCAAATAAATGTAATTTGAGACTTTTTATGAATTACAATAAATTTATAGGTTAATATGACATGTTATTATTGATTTAAGTAACTTTTTTCGAACTAATCATTCTTTTATTATTTTCACAAAAATCAATTACTAAATTGTGTCAAAATTGACATAATATAGTTTTTAAAACAAGTATTATATTATTAATTGTTATTTTATTCCTAAAAATCTAATGATCTGGAAAATGACTTAGATAAGGTTATATATATTAATAATAAACAGCTTGGGGTTCGTTTGGCTTGTTATATTAATTTTATTAACCTTATAGTGTAAGAACACAAAAAGACACGGTAAAAGTAAAATTATCTAACTTAAAGTTAAAACTAAATGATAAGGTTAAAATAGTAAACTAAACTTGTCCAAATTCTATTGGATGAGAGTATTTCGACCCATACCCACCTTAGCTTCGAAATATATCAATTTGGATCTATTAAAAACCGAATTTGACTTTATAATATAATAATAGTTTTAGTTATTCCAAAGGTGCCCCTCTCATCCCTTATAAAAGGGCACCTCCTCCCCCTCTTCCTCACACCACTTTGAGCCTTCCAGCTCGGCCAACCCCTTCCAATTTCATCTCTCAACTTCCCTAGAGACATCCTAGAGGTCCTTGTCTTCTTCAAAGACCAATTTTAGTGACCTAAAAGGAGGTCTCAAAGAAGCGCTTCAAAGAAGAGGTAATGTCCGTTACCGATTCCTTCAACGTTATTTCTTCTTCCACTTCTTCTTCTTTAATTGTTTCATTATGAAGTAATAAAATCAGTATCAATAATATAATTATATGTTATTATAATTATGAAACAACCCTTTTTCACCATCTATCCATCGTACGGAAAATGAAATCACCACGCGTGCGTACGTACGGAATACCGTCTCCACGCCATGGTGTAATCTATTTTCCACCACCACCTTACTTGGATGGGTATAATGGTGTAAATAATAACTATATATTATTATTGTAAAGTTATATTGATTATGAAATTTTATATATACACTCAATTACAATTTCACAATCATGGGAACGATATCATCGCTCGTGCGTACGTACGGAATACCGTCTCCACGACGCGATAAGATTCATTCTCCACGTTAACCATTAATGAATGATTATAAAGTATATATAATAAGTAATCATGAAATATATGAAATAATAATGATACTTGATTTATGTGTATATATATGTATGTCATTTACTTAATTCCATTCAACTCAATAAGGAAACGGAAACATCGTTCATGCGTACGTACGGCCTACCATCTCCATGAACGGTGTATTTCTTTTCATTTACTGATTTATTATATATATGTATATTATGAATATATATTATATATAAATCATGTTTTATATTCTGGAATAAAGTAATCATGATCTAAATAATCATATGAATCATTACAATTCAAAACACGGACGACAAATGAAAGGATTTTACCCAAAATGCTCTTTAACATGGAATTTACAAGAGAACGGGTAATATAAAGTCATAAGTGAACCATATATGCTATCATAACAATGAGTATGATTCTTGAATAAGTCAATGACATTATTTAAATCATTATACAGGAGGTTTGGACACTTACGAAGCAAATCGGACCTAAGGTAATGGAAAATATCACAATCTCATTTTATCCGAGATTTTTTATACTTTGGTATTTACTGGGGTGTATTTTATCATCCACATCCATGTTTCCTCAATATATAATATTATTTTCATCCACCTACAATTGTTTAAATCAAATTTTAACCTGCGGTGAGTTTTTTGTAAAATATATGAAAGGAATCTTTTATCGTTTTTTGTATGTGGTACTTTTTTGACTTTTCCGACAAAAGTACGAGAAGAATGTTTTTTTAACTTATACGACATGAATGGATTTTTAAAAAGCATTTTCCAAGAAGATTCCTTTAAAAGTTTTCATGTTTATTTTTAATCAACTTCTTTTAGTTTAAAATTGTATGACATGTTATGAAAGGAAAATGTTTTTGAAGTAGAAATGGTATTTTCCTCAAGAATGGAGTTCAAGTGTTTTATCAAAATTATTTTCCATATAAGATAATATAGGGTTCTGTTTATATCCCTATTATTACATTGATTTGATTATGTTGTGATGGAATTATTTTTATGAATTCCTTTATCTTATATGAATTGTTATATGATGTCATGTTGTTTAAGAATCCCATTTTTATTACATGGGTTATGCAATGATGTATGATTTATGATTTTGTGGCACACATATGAATAGTATAATTATGAGATGGGTGGGACCTATATCTACCTCCAATGCATTGGGTTAAGATTTTATATCTCATGAGATAGACATGGCTAGAACGGCGGGTTAAACCGATTCAGTGAAACAGGACTGAAATGAGGAATGAACTCGGTTCAGAAATGGACTTTGTCCACTAAGATAGTCTTGGCAATGAGTCTTGACTAATAAGAAATGATTCTCTATGATTATGTGTTTATGCCACAAAGCTTCATGTTTTAAGTTATGATTATTGTGATTACATTTCACTACTATTATTTTTCCCATGTTATGATATTATGATCTCTTTTGTAGGTTAAGATTCCAAAATGTTATGTTCTTATGAATATGATGTGATTGATATTTCTTTTGTTTACCCTTACTGAGCATTTAAGCTCACCCTTTTATGTTTTCTTTTCCCCAGGATATAATGAAAGGTTTTAGGTAAAACAATGGAAGATCTTTATGGGAGATATTGAAGATCTTTCACCACGATTAGAAGATTATAGTCCGAGTTTCCAAAGACACTAAACTATTACGGTACTTGTGTGTGTGTTTTTGTTATGTACTAAGTATTCCGCAAAATTAATGTAATTTCCATGTACGTAAAGCTTTGGGTATCTACAGTTGGTATCAGAGGAAATATTTATTCAACCTTTGGAAACTAGGATGCGAGAACTTTAGTGAGATCCCTAGAGATATTTCTAAGGTATGTCTAGGGATGTCCCTAAGGTTAAGTATACGTATAGGTTATATTCATATAATTACGCTAACGATCTTAGAATTAAACCTAAGATGTTAGATATTGAAGGTACTACCCATTTATTATGTTGTTTTCCCTAGCATGATTTTTACCTCTCACACTATTCTTTTTGGGTTTTAAAAAATGGCTAGAAACATGAAGATGTGTGACAATATAGGATATGACGGACAATGGAATGATATTCTTCATGAGAAACCAAATGAAATGGGATTTGGAAGTCCAAACATCGTTATTATGCCTAATCAGCAATCTCATAATATGATCAATAATCTCAACTTTGGTAAGTTTCCCGACTCAGATAATAAGAGAAAGATGGACTTTCATGATGATCATAGAGGAAAGAAAGTTCAATTTACCTCATGTAAATCAAGTGGGAAGAGGCATCAAGGAGATTATTTCAAGGGAATAGGAAGATGCTTTGGGTGTGGAAAAGAAGGACACAAAGCCAATAACTGTAAAGGAAAAGGTTCATTTAACACCATGGATGAGGATAACGGTATTCCTACAACATCAACAATGGTTAAAT
This sequence comes from Viscum album, assembly GCA_963277665.1. NCBI lineage: Eukaryota > Viridiplantae > Streptophyta > Magnoliopsida > Santalales > Viscaceae > Viscum > Viscum album. The sequence continues at coordinate 1,476,222,266 of OY728137.1, forward strand.
GTTTTAAATGTGGAATGTATGGGAATTATGCAAACAAATTCCCTAAGGTAAAGTCTCATGAAGAGAATCAGTACGGTCGTATGGGTAGTACTTATGTTGATGATGATGAAGAGACTACAAATGATATGTGATATGAAAGAATTGTTGAAGCTCGGTCAATGGTTTAAGAAGGTAGTGGAATGATTACATGTTTATCAAGTGTAATGTTGTATAAGTAATCTCATGGTACTATGGAATAAAGAGACATCTAAGGATTGTTACACTATTGTCTTTCCTTGAGTTTTGAAAGTGTATGATTAATGGTACCAGTATCCATGAAAGGTTATTCAGATATTTTTGGAATGTAGATGATATGCACATAATGAAGGGATAATTAAATGTTTGATAGTATTCATGAGCTCATGACTGATATAAGGAGAAGTTTATATCATGGTTTGAGTATATAGGATTTTTGGATTTTGGTATGAGGAAAGAGTTAACTTTTGACAGCATTCATGTTTTCACTAAGGTTTAATGAGTATTCATTTTTCAAGAGAATACATGATTAAGGTATTCACAGGATTGGAATGTGACCAACAAGATATATGGGGGATAAATGATGGTATTCACATGCTTGGTTGATGACATTTCAAGTAATCATTTTCTTTATACTATGAGCTTGGACCGAAGTATCTTAGATAAGCCTAAAGATTGGAATGGATTATGTTGAACATAAGTTAGTATTGTTTAAGGATAAAACTTTTTTTTCGATATTATTGATGAGATGTTATAGTAATATAGCTTTAGAAAAAGGACAACCTGCAGGACGGGCGACAACCCATCGCGTCGGACAAGGCTGTGGGAATCGAACCCACAACCAAAGTGTGACTGACCTTTATCGCCTACCACTGACCTACAGGAAGACCCTGTTTAGTAGAAAATAGTTTTATTTTATTACGCGATATGATATATGATGTATAGGTTCATTCATGGAATCGTATATGATTAATCTCACTATAGATGGACTTATGTATTTTTTTGATAACTTTTCTAACCTTTGGTTTGAGACAGATGGAATGACCCATCATTCTATCACATGATCTGCTAACACATCACGAATAACAAATTCAACTTCATTTCATTAAGGTATGAAGTGGAAATTTTTCAATTCACGAACAACAGTGAGATTGTACCAAAATCATGCAAGTATTACTTTTAATTCATCAACTTTAGGGAAATAATCTTGAAAACCAAAAATGTTGTCTTAGTGACCTTATATCTGATCAATTAGATTGTATCTTAGATCATCACAAATCTATGGCTTTGTGATTTCTGGATTTTTCATAGCCATGTTCTCTACCACTCTCCATTAGAACATGGTGGTTAGATTTCTCTTCCATATCCATATTTTCACCTATGTGGAAACCCAGTGATTAGTTTATTTGGGTAACCGTTACGTTTCAAAATTTTGTTTTTAAAGATTGGTTTTGGTATTCCTTTTTATGATATGGGTTTCTATTAAAGAAACTTTCGAGTAGTAAACCATTTATAACCCCGACTAATTTCAAGGGCGAAATTCATTTTAAGGGGGGTAGAATGTAACACCCTGAGATTTTATGAAAAATATCATTTTTAATTTCATTAATGTCTTGTGTTGTATGCTACACCAAAAGGAGCTTGCACAACACTCATCCTTGACTTGCCTTGTATTACATGCAATCACGACCTTCCTCGATAGCGTGTGTAGTACGCAATACCGAGTTTCACTAAATGAGATATTATTATAATATTATTATGAATTAGCCGTTATGAATAGTAATACCCACTTTTTGAAATTTTATAAATTTTGTCTTTCAAAACGGAATTCATTTTTGGATTTGGAATATCGAAATTATCTTAGGGTGAAATTTTGGTACTTTTCGGATAACTTTCATATTCTGATGAATAGTGAAAATTAATAAATTTTAATTAAAAACAACTTTTTTAATCGAAATAATTAATAGTGATAAATTATTAATTTTAGTGGTTTTAAAGTATATTTAGAATATATTTTTACAATTTAATATAATGTTGGTCATTGGATGTAATTTCACATTTAAACCAGTTATAAACAAGTGTCAATCTTTTGATAGTTATTATCTCTTAAAAACACGCTATTTGTTTTGACGACGGGAATTAATTTTTAAATTAGTTAATGTAACTGATATGTTTTTAATTTTGTATAATAATCATCATTTTTGAATTCATAATATCAAATATATCCTAGGCCTAATTTTTGGTATTTTTCTGGAAACTTTCATTTTTTAATGAATAGTGAAACCACTAAGTGGTAGTTAAAAAAACTGAATTTTTCATAAAACTTAATTTTACCGCTTCTGTGAGTGGAATTTCGAAAATCCGAGATACACGATTAATATCAAGGACTAAAATGTGGTTCAATGAGATGAAAATAATTTTTGGTGAATCGTAACTTTTTACTTTTTTTTCCACGGTTAAAAGTAAATAGGGTAATTAAGGGTAAAAATGATATTATTTTTACCCTAACACATGTCCTAATTCTATTGTATAAGTGTAATTTGACCAAAAACAACGTTAGGAATAAAATATGACCATTTAGGCTCACTTGGATTAGATTAGGATATTTATTATTAATTTATTTAAAGAAGGGTTAAAATAGTTAAAATCAAAGTTTAATAAGTAAATCATTTTTAATATTGGGTTATAAATAAGATAAATTAGATTATAAATATTCATTAGAAATCTAAAAAGATTTCATACATAATTATATTTTATTTGTAATTTTTAGATTTTAAATAAGTTAATTTATTTATGACACAAAGATGATGCAGTAATTATCTTATTATTGAAATATTGACATGATTGATGTTATAAATACCCAAATAAATGTAATTTGAGACTTTTTGTGAATTAAACTAATTTTATAGGTTAATATGACATGTTAGTATTTATTTAAGTAACTTTTTTCGAACTAATAATTCTCTTATAATTTTCATAAAAATCAATTTTTAAATAGTGTCAAAATTGAAATAAAATAGTTTTTAAAATAAGTATTATATTATTAATTGTTATTTTATTCCTAAAAATCTAAGGTTCGGCCAAATGACTTATATAATGTTATATATATTAATAATAAACAACTTGGGGTTCTTTTGTCTTGTTATAGTAATTTTATTAACCTTATAGTGTAAGAACACAAAAAGACACGGTAAAACTAAAATTATCTAACTTAAAGTTAAAACTAAATGATAAGGTTAAAATAGTAAACTAAACTTGTCCAAATTCTATTGGATGAGAGGATTTAGACCAATACCCACCTTAGATTCGAAATATATCAATTTGGAGCTATTAAAAACCGAATTTGACTTTATAATAAAATAATAGTTTTAGTTATTCCAAAGGTGCCCCTCTCCTCCCTTATAAAAGGGCACCTCCTCCCCCTCTTCCGTACACCACTTTGAGACTTCAAGATCGGCCAAACCCTGATAATTTCATCTCTCCACTTCCCTAGAGACATCCTAGAGGTCCTAGTATTCTTCCAAGACCAATTTTAGTGTCTTAAAAGGAGGTCTCAAAGAAGCGCTTCAAAGAAGAGGTAATGTCCGTTACCGATTCTTTCATCTTTATTTATTCTTCCACTTCTTCTTATTTAGTTGTTTCATTATGAAGTAATAAAATCAGTATAACTAATATACTGATATGTTATTATAAGTATGAAACAACCCTATTTCACCATCTATCAATCCTACGGAAAATGAAATCACCACGCGTGCGTACGTACGGAATACTGTCTCCACACCGTGGTGTAATCTATTTTCCACCACCACCTTACTTGGATGGGTATAATGGTGTAAATAATAACTATATATGATTATTGTAAATTTATATTGATTCTGAAATTTTATATATACACTCCATTACAATTTCACGATCATGGGAACGATATCATCACTCGTGTGTACGTACGGAATACTGTCTCCACAACGCGATGTAATTCATTCTCCACGTTAACCATTCATGAATGATTAAAAAGTATATATAATAATTAATCATGAAATATATGACATAATAATGATACTTTATTTATGTGTATATATTTTTAAGTCATCTACTTAATTCCATTCAACTCAATAAGGAAACGAAAACAGCGTTCATGCGTACGTACGACCTACCGTCTCCATGAACGGTGTATTTCTTTCCATTTACTAATTTATTATATATATGTATATTCTGAATATATATTATATATAAATCAGGTTTTATATTCTGGAATTATGTAATCATGATCTAAATAATCATATGAATAATTACAAGTCAAAACACGAGCGACAAATGATACGATTTTACCCAAAAAGCTCTTCAAAATGGAATTTACAAGATAACGAGTAATATAAAGTCATAAGTGAACAATATATGATATCATAACAATGATTATGATTCTGGAATAAGTAAATGACATTATTTAAATCATTATACAGGAATTTCGGACACTTACGAAGCATATCAGACCTAAGGTAAGGGAAAATATCACAATCTCATTTTATCCGAGATTGTTTATACTTTGGTATTTACAGGGGTGTATTTTATCATCCACACCCATGTTTCCTCAATATGTAATATTATTTCCATCCACTTACAATTTTTTAAATCCAATTTTACCCTTCGGTGAGTTTTTAGTAAAAGATATGAAAGGAATCTTTTGTCATTTTTGGTACGAGGTACTTTTTTACTTTTCCGACAAAAGTACGAGAAGAATGTTTCTTTAATTTATACGACATGAATGGATTTTTAAAACATTTTTTCCAAGAAGCCTCCTTTATGAGTTTTCAAGTTTATTTTTAATCAAATTCTTTTAGTTTAAAATGGTATTACATGTTAAGAAAATAAAATGTTTTTGAAGTAGAAAGGATATTTTCCTCAAGAATGGAGTTCAAGTGTTTTATCAAAATTATTTTCCATATAAGATAATATAGGGTTCTGTTTATATCCCTATTATTACATTTATTTGATTATGTTGTGATGGAATTATTTTTATGAATTCCTTTATCTTATATGAATTGTTTTATGATGTCATGTTGTTTAAGAATCCCATTTTTATTACATGGGTTATGCAATGATGTATGATTTATGATTTTGTGGAACACAATGAATGGTATAATTATGAGATGGGTGAGACCTATATCTCCCTAAAATGCATTGATTAAAGATTTTATATCTCATGAGATAGACGTGGCTGGAACGACGGGTTAAACCGATTCAGTGAAACAGAACTGAAACGAGGAATGAACTCGGTTCAAAAATAGACTTTGTCCACTAAGATAGTCTTGGCAATGAGTCTTGAATAAAAAGAAATGATTCTCTATGATTATGCGTGTATGACACAAAGCATCATGTTTTAAGTTATGATTATTGTGATTACATTTCACTACTATTATTTATCCCCTTTTATGATATTATGATCTCTTTTGCAGGTTAAGATTTCCAAAATGTTATGTTCTTATGAATATGATGTGATTGATATTTCTTTTGTTTACCCTTACTGAGCATTTGAGCTCACCATTTTGTGTTTTATTTTCCCCAGGATATAAAGAAAGTTTTTAGGTAAAAAAAGGAAGATCTTTATGGGAGATGTTGAAGATCTTTCACCACGATTAGAAGATTATATTTCGAGTTTCCAAAGTCACTAAACTATTACGGTCCTTGTGTGTGTGTTTTTGTTATGTACTAAGTATTACAAAAAAGTAATGTAATTTCCATGTACGTCAAGCTTCGAGTCTCCACATATCCCTTATATCTACATAGAATAACCTGGGGGAAAACATGAATAAAAGGGATGAGCTAAAAAGCCCATTAATGTAATAAGTATAGTGATAAACATTTGACATGGTTTAGAAAGCATAACACGATGACATAAAAGTCAGGAACATGAATAAACATAAGGAAGAATAATATGTATAACATGGTAACATATAATCATGTCATCATAGGAATGTGGAAACAATATATAATATAACATAAACATTAGTTAATGCTAACTACCAATACTATATCACATGGTGGAAAAAGTCCCATAAAGGAATTAGGTTCAATCCCCTATCCCAAAATGGCATCTCATGATACTAAACATTACCCAATTAATTAGAATCTATCTAGGTGAACCCTTAATAACACGTTTTTGAATATTTGTTCTACATTAATAATAAACAAAAGGGTTACCCCTAAAAAAATCTGTATCATAATTAAGTCACAAGGCATAAAAAATGAGAATATAATAAATTTTTCCTTGAAAGAATGGATTCAAAACATACAAGTACATTAATAAGGTAAAATATGCATGTATCATGATAATTGATTTCTAGTTTAAGTGACAACTTGTAAAAGGAGTGTTTAATAAATTTTAGAAATGAAACATTTAAGTGTCGTTTAAGGAAAATAATAAAGAGCATTTAAAGTGGAAAAAGTAATATTTGTTTTTTAAAACGAAAAATAAACCAATATATTTATTAATTATAAAATGATTTATTTTATGAAAACAATGGTGTATTTAAATAGATTTTATAGTGAACTTGAAAATAGTTAAGATATTGAGAAGTTCCCTTGAATCGAGCTTGTTTATCGAGAAGAATTGAGAATGGAAACTTTTTAAAACAACTATTTTACTGAAAAATAAAGATGATATGATATAGATAATTTTTTTTGGAACATATTCATATAATTTATAATAATTAAACAAAAATAAATAAGCACTACATTGGGATAAGGAGAGAGAAAGAGTAACCCGACAGAAAAATGGAGGTTCGGGTAGAATCCCTTACCTTATGTTAGGAATAGTTCTGAATTTGTACTAAATGTCATGAATAATCAAATTAGATTAATTAATTAATAATTACAGAACCTATTATACATATATTTTATTTATTATAATTTTATTAAGTTTATTTATGATATTTTTTATGAGTTATAAGATACAATTTTATCATTCAGAAGCATTCGTTTCCCTGATTTTCATGATTGGTTTACTTGTATATGAGTATGGATGTTCATTTAAAATGGGAATAGATATATAGAATTGAAGTTATATGTTATTAATTAACTTTAATAATATTAAATGTTTATAAATTTCGTTTTTTTATTTTGAGTGAGGATGAATCATTTGATAAAACATTAGTGATAATCGTTTATATTATTTTGGTTGTTTTTTGATCATCACACCCTAGTTTTGTTTTATTAATTAACATCATATATATATATATTTTATATAACATTAAATATGTTTTAATATATATATATTATAATTTTTTAACTATACAAATTATTTTATGATCATCCTTGAAGGAGTTAATGGGAAATTAAAATTTTTCATCTTTGAAGGCGATAAATTAACACCTCACGAACGATATTTTCATTTTTAGAATAAACGGGAGATGATAAGGTGTTTGATAATGGATTATTATATTATAATAAAAAATTATAGTATATTTAATTTAATTTATTCATCATTCCATTTGAATTTGGTGATTTTAGGAGAGAATAAGAAAATAACTTGAAAAGAAAGTAAAAGAAAAGAAAGAGGAATTTACCTCTGAAATTTCTCCTCCTTGAGAAACTCCTTAGGGATATATTTTTAGTCTTTTGATATGACAAATGGATCTTTGACTTGTGGTATAGGATTGGTAAGATTATTGGGAAGATCATGTACAAGGCTAAAATATTGGAAAGTGTAAGGAGAAGAGGTGGAGAGGGGTTGAATTTATAATGGAGGAGAGCAGAGTTTTTTGGATTATTTTAATCATTAGTTATTATTTTGGATCAAGACTAGAAATAGTGTTGAATATTATTTCTAAATACATAAAAAAGTGCATATGAGTTTTAACTAATGGTTATTACCTCATACTTACACCAATAATGACTAAAAAATTCATGTATTTAACATTTATCATAAATTATCGTATTTTACTATTCACCACAAAATCATGTATTTTAGAAAAATCCCAAAAATTAACCCCAACACATTTTTTGATGTGTAGAATTGAAATATTAAATCCATTTTATAAAAATTATTTCCTAAATATACGAAATTTAATTTTTAATTAAAATCATTATTTACTCAAAAAATCTAGATTTTAAAATTATAACCGATTTTATAACACTTTCAAAATTTAAATAAGGTCTTATAAAATTATCTTAAAATCATAATAAAACAAAATATTAATTTATTAATAGATTTTATAATCATAAATTTTCTTTTAAATTATTATATTAATCATAAAATTTTAATTGAATATTTACGACTCACAAAAATACCAAAACTTAATTAATAATTTATAAAACATTTATTTACTTATACTATGATATAATTATATCATACTTTCATTTGTAAGATTACTAAATTTTATTTATACTTTCATAGATGAGGATACTATTCATTTGGCTGGTTTACTATTTATAAGGGTCATTTTACTATTTCTAAGGTCAAGTTACTATTTCATCAGTATAAGTTCCTTAACTTCTAGAAAAACTTCTTATTTCATTAATTATCTATTTATAATGTTTGTGTTGTGTTATTAATGTTATTTTATATGATTATACTATATGACATAATTATAATAATGAGGTCATTACAACCACTACTTTGATATTACAAATACTTATGTAAAGAGTTCCATGAGCAGAAATTAGAAATGTCACAAGAAATAGATTAAAGGGATTTCAATTACATAATAATATAACAGTGGAAGAAAATTAAGAGAAAGTATAAAATATTTTAAAATAATTAAATCTCAATTAATAGAAGTAAAGAGAGGCTTGAGAACTAGTACCTTATTCTTTGAGCTGCCTCCTTTGAATTGAGTCTAAGGACTTTGAAGGAGGGACTTTTTGTTACAATAGGGACTACAAAACATATCTATGAGAGTTTAAGGAGTGACTTGGGAAATGATTTGGAAAAGGAAGATTTTTTGGGAGTGTTGAGAAGTAGTTGGGTAAAAGTGTTTATATAGGAAAGGGGGAGAGGTATCTTTGAATAATATATTAATTATATTTTTATATGTGATCTAAACTATGAATGATGTTGATTATTATGACATTTGATGGTGTTTGATTAAGAAATATACATTTATTTTACATTTAAATGTATGAAAAATAAAATGGAACCTTGGAAACATTTTATTCAATTTGAAGAATAAAAAATAGTTTTTATTCAAATAAAATATATCTTAGGTTTAGAAAGTTCATTTATTATTTTTGAGATAAAGTTTATAATTTTTAAATTAATTATTTTAATCATTCAATACATTTTGATTAAATCATATTTTCTATGAACTATTTTCCCATATTTACATGATAATGACATCAAAAAACTTATGACATACACAAAATTGTTTTTTCCACTACTTAAAAAAAATCAATTTATGTTGAAATATTCTAAAATTTCACCCTAATATAATTTCAATGTGCTAATTCCAAAAATTATATCCATTTTGTAAAATTAATCTTATGATTAATATGTTAACATTTAAATATATATATTTATGAATTTTTTTAGTGTGATTAACATTATACATTACGATTATAATGTTATGCCAATGAACATATTACTTTTCTAATTACTACCATATAAAAATTTTAAGATCATTATATAAAAATAAGGCATTAAATATATGAGAAATTAAATTATCAAATTAAAATAACAAATATATCATTTTGTTATTTCAATGTAAAACATGTTTCTTAACAGTTTATAATGAAATTTTCAAAACATTGAAAATGAATATAATAATAAATATTGAGGAATTATTAATTAAAATTATAGATATATATAAACAAACCTCATAAAATCTTATTTCAATACCATTTATTTTATCATTTGATGCATATGAAATTAAAATTATTATGTTAATTTATATAGTTTTATATTACTATTATATTACTATTAAAATAATTATAATACTTTTTTAATAATATTAATGCAATGAAGAAATAAATATTAAAATTAAAATGTAAATACAAAACTGAAAATAAGAGTAAATTAGTTATAAAAAATATATGTATAAAAAGAATAATAAAACCATTGAAAAATAATTTGTAAACCCATTTTGATAAATAATTATTAATCATAAAATTCTATTATGATACATGAATGAAAAATACACAATTATTATTTCATATTATTAATAATGGAAATTTAAAAATAAATTATTAATTAATTTAAAAATTTGATAAATAAAAGTAATAATATCATGATTTCTAGTCAAAGGATAAATAACTAATTATTATTTCATAACATTTCATTACCTCTTCTGGTTTAGTAATTATGAATATTATTTTTTGTTCATATATATGAAAATAGTAGAAATGAATTTCACTTAATATCTATATAACTAATTCAAGGTATAAACTTTATAAAAAATATTAATTGAAATTTAGGGATTCGACACCCCATTCTTATATGTTTCCCCTAATAGCCCCATATATTATTTTTTAACCATTCACAAGTTTTTTATAAAATAAAAAACGGGATTAAAAAAAGTATATATTAATCAAGATAAAGTTTTTCAATTATAAGAGCATGGATAAAAAATCTTAGAATGAATAATGGTGTATATGAGTTGATTCAACCCCTATGGGACTAAAAATCAATGCATGATAAATTCTTAAATTATGTGATTCAAAAAGGGAAAGGTGGAAAAAACAGGTATGCATAAAAAGTCCCTAAAAATAAGTAATTAATATAATAATCATTGAAAATATTCTAATTTTTAGTGATTAAGTAAAACTATGTAAAGATTTTTATAACCACATGAAGAATAAATTTTAGATTTTAGTGCTCAATAAAAAAAATTCATAAGTTTTTATAATTTTCAAGCTATTGGAATGATGTTTATCTCATAAAATTGTATACTCATGAGATACATAAACTTTTTCACATGGTTAATTCAATGTATATGTCAAAAACTATATGTAATATAATGAAACTATCCTTGGATGATCAAGGAGAACTTTTATTTTAACATGAGTGGATAAATTTAGTCATAAGATTATTTTATTTAATATATTTAAATCTTAGAATTATTATTATAGAGATGTTATATTTGGAATTAAAAAGAAACTAAAAGTAGTCACATTTTATATCATTGAAGAGTATTTTAAAGTATGTGAAGATAATAATCTACAAAGTTTCATATTATAAATATGGAAAAATTAAATTTATTGAAGACACTAATCTATATTTAGTAGACAACAATTATAATAGTAAGTACTCTTCTAGTGAGGCATTATTTTAAAGAGGAAGTTGTGTAGCCTTGCAATATAAGAATAAATTTCCAATAAATTTGAATGTATTTGGATTATAGTGTGTGGTATCATCTCAATATACCACCCAAATGATTCAGATTTAGTCCCAATATAAGGCCATGTGAGTGAAGGTGGATTCTCTGTTGGAGATTAGGTGTTTCTATCAAAGTTCCATAAACTTATCCAAATATTTTGTACAACATATGAGGTAAAATCACACCGATATCTAATTCCACTTAATTAATGAGAGTGTTAAGCAAGTAAAACTGATATTATATATTTTTTAGTAACAAACAAGACTCTAAAATCTTGATAAAGATATAGTCCAATGATTTTTTTTAACATTTGAGGTTAATGTTGTGAGTGATACCTCTTCCAATATCACTATGGGTGTCTTTTTTAATTATCCACTGCTCTATTGATTTGAATATTTTGAAAAAGGGGATAGTGAAAACCAAAAAATCTTTACTAGAACATATTTTAATTATAGGAAATATCTTACAACCACATGTGTATATAAGATGAAAAGGCATGTTTAACCTTCAATTGAAAAAGATTGATCAACTGTTTTTAATTAAGTTTATGGAATTATAATTAATATATATAAGTGGAGTGCTTCATTTGTGAATAAAAATTTAGAGTATATTAATTTATTTAATATATTCTAATGGATTCATGTTGTGAATGTTTATAAAAAAATACAAAATGGGTGATTGAAGTGACCATGATTGAATTTTAATGAAGAATTCCATTAGTTAATTATCAAATTCCACCAAGAGTTGATTGTTTCTTAAAATAATCACCCTATCTCATAAAGAGTTGACATGAATCTCTCCAATAGAGAAAAAAGTTGGAATTCAATAGTTTTACACTTGATTTATATTACTTTGGAATGTGGTTATGTGTTTTATATTTCATTTTCATCTAAAAATCACTATTATAGTTGTATTGAATTTTAGAACAATTTTATATTTTTTTAATATCATTTAATTAAATTAAGTTTCCTTGAATGTTATTATAATTGGTTATGAGAATAAATGAAGGGTAATACATGTCTAGTACACAATATATTAGAATGTATGTTCTACACATTAATAATGTTTTCTTTAAAAATATTTTAATCATAAAGGATTAACTTCATCAATATTAAGTCCCAAGATGATTTTAGTGAAATTTAAGACCCATCAGATAATTTCTAAAGTAATTTACTATTATATAGAGTCAACTAGTTGAAAAAGTGGTGGATACATTATGTAAAATCATATATTTTATATAGTTCATTTTATGATTTTTACATAAATATACACACAGCACAATCCCAAATGTTATAGAGGCCCAATGTTTTTGGATAATTAGATACATGTCAAAATAACATGAAACATGAATATAATGAAATTATTTAAAACACCATAACATCCCAATAAAATCCATTTATCTTTTAATACTTCCTGAGATAAAATGGAGACATACATAATAAAGGGGGGATCTATAAATCTCAATATGGGAACTATCAAATAAGGACATTAATTAAAGAAGTAAAATTGAGTCAATGGGCATAAAATGGTGACATAAAAATGTGAGAACCAAAATCATGAATAATGAAGCATGATATAAGATGTTAACATCAAGGAATAATCAGAATGTGTGAACAAAAATCGTGACATCATAAGAATATGTCAAGGATAAAAATCTAAAAATCATAACATTGTGTGATTTGGATAACTACCCATTCGGTATACATGTTATATCATGAGATAAAAACATTATCCAATTAATTTTAAGGCTATATAATTCCAAGATCTCCCTTAACCTATATAATATGTTCATGCATTTCTATGCCGCATATATAATACAACATAATAATGTATTTAGTCACTTTTAATCCCATGATTAATGAGTGTGGGATATATAAATGAATGTACCCAAAAAATTAAGGATATATACATCTAGGTGAATACCTTTGAGTAAAAATGGGGATGAGTATTTACAACACAAAAAGTTTGGCCTGAAAAATCATAGGATAATTTTAGCAACATAACAGGTGTGCATAATGGTTAATGGAAGAGTTTAATGAGAGTTAAAGGTGATATCTCATTACTTAATAATCAAAAAGACAGTAAAGGGATATTTAGAAACACATTTCAACAATAAAAATAGTAAATTAAAAGGATTATTACAAATAAAGTACATGAATAAAAAGGAAGAAGAATGGAATACCTTACATTAATATAGTATCAGCTTAGGTAAAGTTATAATTAGAGGGGGTAAATAATATATAATTATTATAAAATTAATTGGAGTGTTAAGGGATATTTATAATCACATGAAATCATCATCTATTTAGATTTAAAAAGATAAATACAATGTAAGTACTTGAAAAAATAGAAAGAGGAAGGGAATCTATAACTTCAGCACAATAATGGATTAGGTAAATATTATAATGATTGGGGAAAACATATCTCATTCTTATAGACATAATTTTATAGTAAAGCTAAATTAACAAAAACAATAAAACATAGTCAATTTATATTCAAAAGGATAAATATAAAGGAAGTACTCCAACGAAGAGGAAGGGGAAGATAATCTCTTACTTCGACATTATAATAGGCTAGATAAATATTATAATGAGAGGGGATAAATAATCTATCATACATAGAACAAAAATTAGAGATTAAATATATATTTATAAAAACATTAAATCATAACTAATGGAGATCAAAAAGGTTAAATAAAAATGAATTACTTGAATCAAGAGAAAGAGGAAGAAAATAACTTACCTTGAGAGGATGCTTCAAAAATCTTGGAAGCAACTTCTTAAGAGCATGAGAACACTTTTATTGTTTGAGAGAGATAAATGGAGAGTAACTTCATGATAAATGGGTTTTGAGTGAATATTAATGGTAGGTTTGGTGTGTATTTATAGTAAAATAGAGGGTAATCATTTATTAATTTTTAAACATAGGTTTTCGATTCTAATTGATAAAATAATCAAAACCACAAACCTTCCAATAGGTTTTCCCATTTTTTATTCCAAATAATACTGGTTTTCAATATTTTATTTGGATAAGAACCAAAATCATTAAAATTAAACTATTCATAATGTGGAGGTGAGTGAGGTTAAAAAATAATGGTTTTTAAAACAATAAAATATAATATTTATCTTGAATTATTCATTATAGGTTTTTAAATTTAATCAAATAACTTCAAAAACAATTAATTTTAAAGGGGAAATATATTTTTGTTCATTACTCATTTTATATATTTTGTTTCACCACTTTTAAGCTATTATAAAGTCATAATAAAATCTGTATATTTACAATATAGTTAATTATTACCCAAAAATTTGGTTATTTTAGAAAATTATAAAAAAATTCACCATTGACTAATTTGGATATAATTATTTAAAAAATAATATTTATTTTTCCAAAATTATTTTGTTATTATCCTAATTTGTACTTTTAATTTAAAATAAATATTTCCCAAAAATAAAATGTTGGTTTCTTCATATCAAAATATAGTTTTCATTAAACTCAATATATACTAATTTATATATATAAATTAATAATGAAAAGGGATAAATATAATCATTATTTTATTAAAAATAAAATATAAAAGTTTATACTACTAGGGTCTAGATAAATAACCCCTTATTAAAATATCATATTCCCTATGGGTAAGGTTTGTGATATTGGTACTTTGTTGGGGTGGTTCGAGGAATATGGTTTTGGTGGTGATCTCGATAATCTTAAACTTATCCCATAAATTGTTTTTATCATGTTTTGGTTATTTAATCTCATATTGGGATTGTTCAAGGGAAAATACTAGTGATTCTATCGCCCTCAGAGGCTCGGATATATGGGTTTCATAACGTATGATCCTAGTGGTAAAGATCATAACCTCTTCCTTTTATGTCAATTAGATTTTATCATAACCCTTAACATATAATAATCCTAATGGTCACTATATAATGGATATATTATCAACGATTTTGATTCTTTATGGTCTTTTAAGTCAAAAATTCTATATTTTATAATGTCATAAATTTACTAATATAGTGCATATGTTTTCTATTACTACATTACTTAATAAGGTATTTACTCATTAAGAATATAATTTCATTTATAAAAGCTTAGGTTTTTACATTCTTCCCCCATTTAGAAAATGTTACCTTAAAATTTCATTTTCATTTCATTAAAATAGATGAGGGTACTTTTATTTCATTGCATATTCTAGTTCCCATGTCGCTTCCAAAAATTTGTGGTTCTTACATATTACTTTAATGAGGTGGGTTTTATTTTTTTTAGAACTTTGAATATATGATCCATGATATTCAATGTCTAATACTCATATTAAAGATCATTCTCCAAAGGTTCCACTTCCGGATTCATCACATGTGATGTGTCTTGTATTTACATCCTTAAGAGTGATACATTTAGGACACCATGTACTTGATATAGGTTAGGTGGGAGTGTGTTCGATAGCTTATAGCTCTGATGTGATAAAGAACCTCAAAGGGGTTGATGTATCTAATTATATGTCTTCCCCTATTCCCGAACCTCATGAATTTCTTCTATGGAGATATATAAAAGAACACCCTATCTTCGATCTCATACTCTTATTCCAATTAATGATTATTTCCATATATTTTTTGTTTACTTTGTTTGAATTTAATATGATGTTGAATGTTTTGAACCTTTTATGAAATGTCTTTGATAATACAATTTAAAATAATATTCCACTCCCCAAAATCATCCTGACATGTTGGATTCTGAAAATTCTTCCCATATAAAATCTCATTTGGTTCCATTTGAATTATAGAATGGAAACTATTGTTATATGAGAACTCCACTAAGGTAAGGTGTTGATCCAAAAATCCATGGAAATATATTAATCAATATCTCATTATATCATATATATTTGGAATGGTTCTCTCATACTGACCATCCGTTTGAGGGTGATAAGTCATACAATTTCTCACTCTATACCGAACACATGATGAAGGATTCTTAAATACCACAATGTAAACATTAGATATCGATATGATATAATGGAGAGTGGTACATCAAACAATATTAAGACTTCTATTATATATATCTTAGTGAGTTTTCCAAGAGAAAAATATTTCTTAATATAAATTAAAATTGAAAACACTATAATGTGATCGATTACAACCTTAATGGAATTATTTACTTTAGATGCCCTAGTGAGTCCGATAATTAAATCCATGATTTTTTTTTCATTTCCATACTAGTATGGGGAATGGTTTCATCATACCCTTATATTTATATGATTAATCATTAACTTGTTGTGACACCATGTATCAAGATAAAAAAATTTCAATCCCTCACTTCATGATCTACCACTAGATGTTTTACTTCAAATATCTATACATCTTAGTTATTCCTAGATGAATTGAGAATTATGAGTTATGTGCATCATCCAAAAGTCCCCTCATCAGATCTAGTTTTCAAGGGACACATATCTGGGTTCCAAACCTTATATCTCCATCTTTTTCAATTTTGATCTCTAGAATATTTTCTATATTTGTCTATAGATACTCATCACCTTCTTGGGTTTCCTTGATCCTCTCAAGAATTGATGGTTGAGTATTTATTTGATTAAGGTAGAATGAAATTACTTTTATTATTCCCATATCCATCCATTTCATGTCCAAGATTATTGGATATCTTTCAATCCTAATAATAGATAAGGTTACGAGAACCTTTCTACTCATATCATATTCCACTTTATTCTCCTTCCAATGATGGTAATGGATTGAATATTCATGGTCTTTAATTAAATTTAACCACCATTATTGGAACGTATTGAGATACTTTTGTGCGAATATATACCTGAGGTTTTTATGATCCTTATATATATCACACTCTTTCCTATAGAGATAATGTCACTAAATATTCAATGTGAATATCCCTCTATCAAATTAAAGATATTTTATTGGGTATTTGTTCTCATGAATATTTAATTGTAAGGTGGTATATGATATCACTTTTTAATTTTACATGAGTGAAACAACCCAATACCCTTTTGGATTCATTGTTGTAGATCCCAAATTATTCCCAACATTTTGGGTAATGTGAGAATATGTGGAGTGATTATCTTCTTCTATAACTCTTTTAATATCTCCTCACATTCATCGGTCAAGTAAAAATTCACTCGCTTATGAGTTATCTTGGTTAGTGGGTTTGACAGTCATGATATGTTTCTCACAAATCGATGATAGTACCCAGTTAATCTATAGAAACTAAGGACATATTTCTTATATATTTTTCTAGAACATCCTAAATTTTCCACTACCTTTAAAGGTTCCATATATATCCATTTAATGGTGATAAAATTTCATAAGAATGTTACTTTACCCATATAAAATTCATATTTACAATAAATTTCATATAACTTATCCTTATATAAGGTCTTTAGTAAAACAATCAAATTCTCTTCATGTTCCACCATGATTTTGAAGTATATAAGAATATCATATATAAACACTATGAAAAGTTTATTGAAGTAACCCCTAAAGAAAATTTTCATTAAATATATGAACGTAGTTAGAGAATTAGTGAGTGAAAAATGGAATCACTATGAACTTTTAGTTCATGTACATTGTTTGAAAATTAGTCTTGGGGGTATCCTCTTTCAAAATAGTTACTTTATAATATCATGATCAAAGATCCATCTTGGAGAAGTAATGGGATCTATGTAGTTGATAAAACTAGTTATAAATCCATGTTAGTGGATAATTGTTCTTTATTTTAATCTTTTTGAAGCCACAATAATCAATTCATAAAAACATTGCCTCATCCTTCTTCTTAATGAAAAGGACTGAAAAACAACATGGTGAATCACATGATCATATAAACCATTTATCCATATTATTCTATAGTTACTTATTCATCTCTTCATGTTAAATAGTGGTCATTATAGATTAAGTATTTGATATTGGAAAATATTTAAGTGTAGTTTTTATTGATAACACAACCTCTTAGTTAGGAGGAGAACCATAAAATTCTCTAAGGAAAGCATCAGGGTATTCTCCTACAATGGGAATTTAATCAAGGATAATCTTTACCTTAGTCTCAATAATTTGATCTAGATATTCTAGGATCATAAAGAAATAACATTAAATATTGAGATGATGATTCCAAATCATATTTATCATTCTCCATATACATGTATATAATTTAATGGCGATTCATGATACAGACAGTGATTTCTGAATCTTGAAAATTTATGTTGTGTCTTTCTAGGGAAAGAAAATCCATAAATAGAATGGAATTTAATTCCACTAAATATAATATCAAAATATTCTATTGGGAATTCATCTTGAAAATATTAACATGTTAGATGTTAAATTCTTGAGATGTAATAATTGACCAATGCACTATTTTCACTGATAACTAGACTTTCATGTTTTGAGGTGTTATTGAAATAGTTATACTAATCTTGAAAGATATGAAAGAATTTGTTGAGATATAGTCACATAGAAAATATGATATTGATAAATAGATTATAATCCTTCCTTTAAATATTTGATTATATTTTTAATCATTTACTTCATCCAAAACAGGTTTAGATATGGGAATTTCCAAACTATTAAACTTATAAAAGAAAAAATATTAACATATAAGGGAAACCCATAACTGACATGTATTCCTTATCCTCATAATTTATAGGTTCCAATATATGTTTTACCTAATCTATTTCTTAACATTAGATTTCATAGGATTTTTTTTCATTTCATAATGTTTCAAATTGAACCTGAAATTTTTCTAAAGAATATGCCTTATGAGGGTAAAACCAGGTGAGAAATAAGAAATATTATCCGTACACTATGTGATGATCAAGTTAATACCCAATCCACCATTTTTGGACTTATTACCCATAGGTACTACTGTTCAAGGGATACATCCACTTGTAGTATCCATACATATATTTTATTACATAAAAACTAATATCTCTATACTTTACTAAAATTTAGCGATATTTTCCTATGTTTCTCCTTATCCATATAGTTTTTACTATGGGTTTCTAATAATAAGCCCAGAAAATAATCATACCTTTATTTGATACTAACTATGACAACCCATTTAATTTAAAAAATTAATTAAATAATTTATTACATTAAGATACACATAACATAATCACAAAATATTAAGAGTCCTAATGTCTTTGGGAAATTATATACATATCATAATAACTTGAAACTAGGATATGATAATATTATTTAAAACTCCAAAACATTCCCTTAATATTCATTCATCTTATATTACTATATAGGATAACATGGGGACATATATAAGAAATTAGTTAGATATAAATCCAAGTAAGGGAATAATCAAAGAATATCATGGAGTAAAGTAGTAAAAGCGATTCAAAGGGTATAACATGGTGAAATTAAAAGGTTATAATCATAATCCTAAATAATGAAGAATAATAGAAGATGATAACATAAAGGAATAATAAGAATATGGAAACAATATTAATCCTGACATAAGAAGAATAAGTCAAGGCTAATCACTGAGAAATCCAAAAATAGTGTTCTTAGGATAACCTCGCAAGAAACATACATGGTATAACATGAGATTAAAACATTACCCAATGTGTTATAGGGTATTTAATTATATTCTCCACCATTACATTTCTATTATGTAACGTCATGTGTGTGCCAAATAGATTATACAATATTAGAATTTATTTCATCACATTTAAACAAAGGATTAAAAAGTGTGGGTTACATAAATGGAAGTTTCAAACCAATTAAGGATAGGTACAAATAACTTAATACCCTTGAGTAGAAATTGGTATTGGTATTCACAACATAATAGTCTGGCATAGAAAATCATGGTATAATTTCTGCAACATAATAGGTGTACATAAAGATTAATGGAAGGGTTTGAAGAAAGTAAAATGTGGTATCTCATTGCATGTGAATTATAATGACAGTAAATGGAAGTGTAAAAACACATTAAAACAAAAAAAAATTAATTCAAAAAGCATTGTATAAAGAAAGTACTTTAATAAAAAATAAGAGGAAGGAAAACCTGTAATTTTCCAAAGTAATATATTCGATAATGGTTATAATGAGAGGGGATAAATAATATATCATTATAATAAAATAAATTAAAAATTAAAGGGATATTTATAATCACATGAAAACATAATCAATTGAGATTTTAAAGGCTAAATATGAAGGAACTACTTTAATAAATAGGAAGACAAAGAGAATCCATTACTTTGGACTAGTAATGGATTAGGTAAAAGTTATAATGAAAGGGGATAAATAATATCTCATTTTTATAACATCAATTAGATAGAAAAGGTGATTTTAAAAAAATATAAAGGCATAATCAATTGATATTCAAAAGGATAAATAAAAAATAAGAAATTTAATGAATAGGAAGAGGATGAGAAGCCCTTAATTCAGTATAGTAACATGTTAGGTAAATGATATAACATGAAGGGATAAATAATCCATCATTATTAGAATATTAATTGGAAATTAAATGGATAATTATAAAAAAATTAAAACATAATAAATTAAGCCTCAAAATTCAAAATACAAAGGATGTACTTGAATGAAGAGGAAGATAATAATACACCTTGAGAGGGTGATTCTAAAATCTTGAGAGGAGCTTATTAATAGCCTTGAAACACAATTGGGGGGGGGGATTTAAAGAGGGAGAGTGAGAGTAAATTCACGTTAAATGGGGTTTTAGTGAAGAGTAATGGGAGTTTGGGTGGGTATTTATAGAGAAATAAAGGGAAATTATTTATTAATTTCTAATCATAGGTTTTTGAATCTATGTAAAAAATAATAAAAAACACAACCCACCCCATGGTTTTCACCCATGGTTTCTCCAAAATAGAAGTGGTTTAAAATATCTTTTTAGACTATGAACCAAATTCATTAAAATATTACAATTCATTGAGTGGAGGTGAGTCATGTTCATAAAGAATTGTTTTTTAAACCTTAAAATATAATATAGGTTTTAGTGGATTCATACTGGGTTTGTAAAATTAATAAAATAACTTAAAACACATAATTTTAAAGGGTAAATGAATTTTTCTTAATGTATTCCGTCTATATACTTTTTCAATCACTTTTTTTTTATTTTATGATGTCATAATACACAAAATATATTTATAATGTATTTAAATTTTACCCAAAAATTGACTATCTTGGAAAATTATTAAAAAATAACCATTGACTAATTTTGATTCATTGATTTAAAAAAATATTTACATTACCAAAATATTTTTCTAAATTTGGAATTTATAATTTTAAATAAAAAATCATTATTTATTTTTAAAAAATACTTTTTATGACACTAAAAAATTTATGACCCTTATAAAAATTTCATTTCACTTCATTAAATTATATTATCATTTGTTAATTTTTTTAATAAGTCTATTTCATGAAAATAAAATTTATTTAAAATTTATTGAATTTATTAAAAATAGTATTTTAATTGAAACTACATATTTCCAAAAAATAAAATTTTGGTTTTTTCATATCAATATACAGTTTTTTATTAAAAAAATCATATAATCTTTTATATATAAAGTAATATTGAAAAGGGATAAATATAATCATTATTTTATTAATAATAAAATATAAAAATTCATGGTACTAGGGTACAGATATATAACCCATTATTACCTTGGAATATTCCATAAGGGTTATTTGTGCAATGGTGGTACTTTCTAGGGGTGGTTCAGTGAATTTGTTTTGGGTGGTAATATTAATAGTCTTTTTCTTCTCCTGTAAATGGTTTCGATCAAATTTTAGTTGTTGAATGTCATATAATGCTTGGTTGTAGGAAAATCTCAAGGATTTCATCTCTATGAGAATCTACAATAAATGGTATTTATAAGGTACTATCCTACTAATCAAGGACATAACTAATTCCTTTTATGTCTATTAAATTTTATCAAAACACTTAATGTAAACTAATATTTGTTTTCACTGTATAATGACTATATTAGAAATAATTATGATACTTAATAGAATTTTTAGTTCAATGGGTACTATTTATTTTAGCCCAAAATAACTAATGTAGTGAAGGTGTTTTCAATAACTAAATTACTTAATAATGTATTTATTCATTAAAAAGGGAATTTTATTTATAAAAGTTTGGATCATTACATAGAGAATTGTTTATCCCATAAAAATTATGTTCTGTCTATAAAAACACACTTTTTTGTTTTTTTGAACAATTATATTATTATATACATATCTATGAATAATTTCACAACCTTTCTATGATGTTTTTTATTATTTAGAGCATAATTGAATGTGTTTTTCCATGTTCATTTTTTTCCAAACACTCAATGTTTCATCAAATTTGTTTTGGATGGTTTACAAAACATTTTTCTAATGAACTATTTTACCCTAAAAATGGAATATTTAGTTAAATATATGATATTTTAGAGTTTAGTTGATGAATTAATATTTCTATACATATTTTAGTTACCTTAATCAGATATAATGATTAAAATTTAAGACCCTTACAATATATTTTCTAGTAGCTGTTAAATAACAATTTACATATTACGTGAGGTGAATTTAATGGATCTTTGGACCTTAAAGGAGTAAAATAAAATTTTGGAAAAAAACTAAAGCATTTAGTACATTTTCATACTTAAAATACATTTTAAATGAAATTAATTGAATCTATATGGAATAATTTATTTCCAAAAAACTTTTTATATGGAAATTGATCCATCTAGATAACAAATAACTAAAAGTCATGGAATAATTCAACTTAAATTATTTGTATCAACTAACCTATGATGCTAAATGGTGTTGAATAATTTAATGAAGATTTAAAATATTATTATTTTTTATTTAAAGTTAATTTAATTCAAACATGGGCATATAGTAATAAAATATACCCATGATTGATTAATCTTGGTTGATTGTAAATCAAATGATACGAAATCAACTATAAGGATTTCTATTGTAGCTTAAAACTATTGTTTCATAGTTTGGAATGGATTGAGCTATTAAATAGCTATGAGAATATAACAAGTATGTTAATTGATATAGTATAAGTGAGTTAAAATTTTTATGATTTGATATTAATATTCAAGATGTTTAAATGATATATATTAATAAAAATATGATATTTTTGTTGATATTATTCATTCTTACAAATATTAAACCATAAATTTTTGTTCAAATAATTAAAATGGGAACCTTTTGAAGCTTTTAATATTCACATTGTATTAAGTATACTCTATTCATGATTAATTCAAAAGCATGTGTGAAACCATTTAATGGAATATTTTCAAGATGTTTTTCTTTAACTTGATAACCTTATTTAATTTATCAACGTCGATAAAAAAGTTAACATATTTATTATTTATAACATATAAAATATTTATCCTATTTTAATATCATTTTAAACACCAAAATTATATTACCACCAGTGATCAAGACACACATTATAAACGATGGTTCAATATCATCCCCTTGATTCTATTTAAGGTGGTTAGTATAAAAAAGAAAACAAAACATTTATATTGAGGTATCAACCATTAAAAATCTAGTAATCACCACTCAAAATGAGTTTTGGAACTTCTTAATATGCTTGTTTTTAATTTTTATTTTTATTTTTTCCTTTGGAGTAGACAATATATTGATATACATTCCATTAAGTAAAATATCACTAACTAATCGAAAGGAAAGTGGCATATATTACATAAAAGGTTAAATAAGTGGTTAGAAAAATGATTAAACCCCTCTTAGTGTTCATATATCAGCATGAACTCTTCATAATGGTAGTTATGGTAGGAGGTTTGGTGGGTGAGTGGGTGGTCTATGAGGGGAGTGAGTTTAAGAGGTGATGGAGGTGGAGTAATGGTAGGAATATGAGTAAATATAAACCCATGGTATATATATACCACCAAAGACACCCCTATAATTTACCTCCTCTCTAGAAGAGTGAGATAAGGAGTTACTATTGGAGAAAATATGATCATCATTGTTTATTGGGTTGTTAGAGGATTATGGGAGAATAAAGTTTGAGAAACAAATGGTTGAGATGGTATTGATGCTATAAAATGGATATATAATTGAGTTTTTGGTGGAAATATTTCAATTTTATCCTTCATCCAAAAATATGTTTCTATAAAAGGTTCTTTAACATGCTTTATTATTTTAATTGTTTATACATTTGAGAATTATATTAAATAGAATAAAAATATGCTATAATTTCCTCACTTAAATTACACATCCAAAGGAAATAGTGGTATAAGCTCTATAATCCAAGAATTTAAATCATGTATTGAGAGGGATTTAGAACTTTAGGAAAACCATGGGAATTGTGATAGAAATAAATCCAATAATTATTCCCATGACATGAAATATTATAAGTGAGAACTAACAGCCAACGAGCCTGTACTAGAGTGGTAGAGGCTCCTTCTTGACATCCAAGAGACCTAGAATCAAATCTAGGAGAGGGTGGATTTATAGGTTACTATAGAAGTACTGTAGTAGGTACTCTTCGACACTGTAGAAGTCAACACTATTAGTCCGATTTGGGCCTTCTGGCCATCAGTTTGGGCCTATGGGTATTAGGGCCTTCAGGACACCAAAGGCCTTCAAGCCATAGGGCCTTCAGGCTATAAGGGCCTTCGGGACACCAATAGACTTTGGGATATAGGGATTTCGGGCAACAGAAAAGACCAATCGGGAAGACGACATTGGAACATGCCCATACAAGGATTCAGAGAAAAATTAGAAACCACCATAGTAGAGCTAACTAGATTAGAAGAATGATAGGTTATGGAAACTTCCATATAGACCAGACACCATGTAGCTATTCATGAGGAAATAATAGCTGACCAGCCATGCGAGGTGGGGAGTTAGACTCCTTCTAGATGCAGATGCTGGGGAGGGTTTGTTTCAAGTATTTCATGTCTTGGTCCTTTAAGGTCATGTATTGGGTTGTGTATGGGCCTTGTGCATTGGGACTACAGGTCATGTAAGGGTTCCCCTTCAACCCTTAAAAATGGGGTTGTCCAAAAATAAAATAAAAATAAGGCCTTCAGGCCATCTGAGTATAAGTGAGAACTGATAAAACCAAAACCCCAATTTGATAGGTATACCTCTAGTCATGGTATTCATGGTTTTCATGTCATTAATAGTAACTTAATTGATTCCATTTCAATTATAGGTGAAAAAAATATTACTCTTTGATTTAGTATCATTTTTGAAAAAATTCACATGACTATACACTTAGATGTCATCTAGTTATAGGTTTAGGTTCCCCTAATTGAATAATATCATAAAACACTAAGGCTATATAACAGTTTTTAAATAGATGAAAAAGAGGGTATGTTTTAATGATACTAGGATAATGTGTATAATTATTTCATAAAAAAACGAATACCTTAAGAACACTACCTTGGACCCATGAAAATACCATGTTTTCCTCCCATGTATGCCTTTATTAGGAAAGAGGTTGATGACTAATATCGAACATGTGAATGCCAAAATGGGATGCATTTCACTAAGGATAATATATATACCAAAAAATGAGTCCCCAATAAAAATACTATAATAAATAAAATATTGACTAAACTATTATCATATTAACAAATATCAACACCTCTACTAATAAAGTTATAAAACTAATCAACTTTTAGAAAATATGCATTACAATAATTATCTTACAACCTTATTTTCTATTAAAAAATAAGTTGAATTAAGGATTTAATTTTATTTAAAAAATAGTGTTTTATTTAAATAATTATAGTTGGTTTGAAACATATTTTTGAGATTTTATAAATATTATATAGGTTCAAAAGTTTAGTTATATTTGTCTTTATGAGTCTGGGGTGTTCCAACCCAAAATGTCTCTTTTATGTATACATTTGTTTTTTATAGGGTCCTTTTAGTTTGAGATGATTCAAGTTGATAATTCATAAGTTTTTGAGACTTTATTAGGTTTCCTAGTAATTTTTATAGTTTGGTTAAGTTTATGGACTGAGAATTTGACAAACTACAGTTTTTTATAGCGGGGAACACACAGTTACAACAAATTTTGAAAATAATGAGAGTAAACTATATGAACTTCTAAAAATTGTTTAAGTTGTTAATTTTAGGTTCTTTTTCATTGGAGGATATCACATTAGATTACCCAATTCTATCCTGATGACCTAGGGGGATTTCTCAGCGGATCTTATCCCTCTCCTGCCCTTCCATAGTGGATTTGTGATGGTTTCAGGGTGATTTTTCATCAAATCATATGGTAAATGATTTTTTATTATTATACTATCCCTTTATCATGTTTTTATACCTTGTTCTTCCATAACCTATAACCCTATATACCATGTATTCCTAACCTCATTTTTAGGGTTTCCTATATTTTTGGTTTTTTGTTTCTAATGGTTGCGATCCTTCTCTTGCTACTTAATCTGATGGTATTCATCAATGGTGAAATGGTTATTATGATTGAAGATTGTTTTTCCTTAAAATTTAATTTTATTTGAGATAAATTTAGATTCTTTAAGTTTTAAAATGGACTATGATATATATAGATGTATTATATGTTATATAAATTCGACGTGTCAATGATTTTTCATAATTTCCCTTAGTTTTCCTTTGGCATGATGATTGGATTTTATGTTTTAAAGGAACATTCTTTTATAGAGGTGTTTTATGACTTAATTATTTTTAAAAAAAATATAATGATGATTTACAATAAAATAAATGTTTTATCTATGATGTTTTGAGTCTATCATGATTTATAATGTTGTGTGTCTCCTATTCTAGTGAGTTTTTATTATTTATAAAAGGTGTCTTTGATTTAAGGAAATGTTGAGTTGTTTACTATTTAATTATGATTATGCCTTAGTGATATCTATTGAACTATATGATTTCCTATGGTTTAAAAAATTGGATTAAAATGGTTTTTAAATAATATGATTTATATCAAAATTAATGTCCCACTTGGAACCTTACTTTAAGGATTTCATCTGTAATAGTTACACCCTTTATGGGCCCCATTATTAATTTTTTTATCATAGTTGTGTACTTTTATATATGATTTTGTTATTAATGATTCTAATAAAAATTATAAGGGGATCTTCAATAAAGGGTGTTAGAGGTGGGATGAGAATTCAAATTGAGTTGTGTTGCCTTATGATGTGATACTATTATATAATTGATGATGGGTAAATGTAGCTCACCACCATTATCTAGTTAATGGGGAAACCATGGGTAATTATGTGGGAATTCCAGATGTTTATTATTCTCTAGTAGAGTGTTTTAACTAGCTAGTATGCCATAGTTTAGTTTTTCTAGATTTTGGGATATACCCCTGATGATGATAGTTGAGAGAAATTCATTGTTGTATCCTTACATGATATTTATATTTTATTGTTATTCCTTTTATAAATTCTATTTTGAGAATTATATAAATATTTACAAAACATTTATTCAAAATGGTAATTTAAAAATATAAAATAGGAACATGTATTATTATTTTGCTGAAAGGAAAATTAATTTGAATAAGGAACATGATATATGTTATTTGTTTCTCAATCATGAAAATGTAATTGAAAAATATTTTTATCCTTTATTTTAAAACTAGTGTACTTAGTTTCTCTTATAAAAGGAATGTTATCAAATATTGTAAGTATCATACTTATAATTTGATCACACCCTACATACTCACATTAGTGGATATGTTGTACTCATATTTTATATAGGTGTTCAGATCATGTATGTCATATTCAATTGGTACAACTATCCCTTGGGAAGTGAATGAATGTTTATTCATGGTGGTGACTTGGGAGTCACATGGTATTGGTGTGGTTGGTATCTCGTATTTTTTGGATCAGTTGGGTCATGTTGAGAATCACCTTCCTCATCTTTTGCTTTAGTTTTAGATTGGGGTAATAAATTTAAAGCATATATAAAATAATATTTGTTTTTCTAGTAATTTATTTATAAGTATTAATTATTTTTATTTATCAATTTAATTCATTTTCTATTTTTAATTTATTATATATTCTTGTTTTATTTGGAATGATTATCCGGTTCATAGATACATCAAAGTAGCTGTGTTGGTTTCTGAGTTGTTAACACACCCCGTAATCCTGTAGGCAACCTAGGATGAAATCATAGTGGAGGCATATTTTTGATTTACTATAGTTTTATTATAGCTGTTATTGTTCAATACTTATGTAACCAACACTATCTATCTTATTTCGGAATTTGGGCCACTAGTTTAGGCCTACGGGATATAGGGCATTCATGACAACGTTGGAGTTTGAGGAACATAGACTTTAGGCTACATCAAGCTTATAACCCATGTGATTTTGGGGCATATGAACATGAATAATTACCGGAGGAACACATAGGAGAAGGCCCCAAAATATTATTAAGATCAATTATCAACCACCAGATCAAAGATAACTAGATTTGAAGAATGGTACGATATGGTGATCACTATTGATACCAGGTATTGTGCAACTCTGAATGAGGAAATTCTAGGTGATTATCCATGTGAAGTGCGGAGCTAAGTTCCTTGAATGATGTAGATGATGGGGATGAGAAGTTTTAGATTAATCATGTCTTTATGACTTCAAGTCATATATTGGTCCTTTTGCCTTTGGGAATCTGGATCATGTAAGGGTTACCTCTCAACCTAGCTTTAAAAAAGGGTAATTATCCAAAAATAATTAAAAAACCTAAACGATTTCTGAATGGGTTAACGACCACCACCATAGATACATCATTTTGGGTTTCAGTTAAGAAACCATAATATGGATTATGTTATTCTTTTAGGGTGAACTCATCCTCAAAAATTGTGTTTTGATACCCTTAGTTCTTGTTTATATCCCATAGCGATCAGAGATTCTCCTCGATCTTTTTGGGATGTTGACCAGGGTTGGTTCATGACATTGAGGGTGTTGGTGATAGATATAGAAGGTGAATAATTTAATTTAGAGTAAAATTCAACGTAACATAAAAATAATAGAATATTTTTTGGGAAGAATACCATGGTAAGTTCTATGATAGAATTATTGTCTATAAATTAGAGGATTTCAAGACTGTTGAAGCTTTCCATTGACACATGACATATAACACATCATGGTTTATTGGGATAAGTCAAGGTTCAATTGGCATTTTTGGGCTCAATATCATGGTTTAAACGATAAATACTAGAATTTGGGACAATAGAAACATGAAGTGTTGGATTATAAACATGTCCTAGAGGATTTTCATGACATATTATGTATTTGGTTAGCCAACATGAGATAGAATATATATCATGATTTCATGTTATAGTTTACAAAAACTATATAAAAGAAAAAATGTTTTAAATGAATAAATCATGTTTCTTTATAGATATATATCAATTTATTTTTTAAAATTGGTGGTATTTTGTAGAGATAAGTGGAAACACAACATTTTATTTGGATTATAAATTAATAATTGAAAAAATTTCCGGTTTGAGGTGCGACTGAAATTGTTTGTGATTAATTATATTTAAAAAATTGGAAATTATATGAAACCTATATTATTTAAATTTTTACTTATCTATTAAATCCATTTAAAGAAATCATTATGGGAGTTATTAAATTGAATCTTTCATAGATGATAATACAAATTCGGGATTTATTTCATTTGATGGATTAATGGACTCTTACCTATCTATGTATCTTTTGAGAATAATCCATATGGATAAATGTATTTATGGATTTCTTATCATCAACATGGAAAAATTTAATTTAGGTTTCAATATTGACTATTTTTTCAATGAAAGATATATAATTTAATTTGGTATGGGTAACTAAGTTCTATTTTATCCATGTTTAATGGGTTTATAGAATTTTGTTGATATAGTGGTTATTAAATATCAAGGTTGATATTGAATTAATTGAATGTAGAATAATCAATAGGATATATGTGTAAAGTGTAAATTAAATCAATATATAATAATAAATTAATGGAAAAATGGTAATTGTAGTAAATAAGGGTGAGGGAAATTAGCATGGGTCGATGATTTGAATAATAATATAATAGGTGGTTAATTGCAATATTGGAAAAATTAGATTTATTACTGGTTGTCTTTACTTATGTGGTATAGCAAAACATAATAATTTCTTATTTCTGTTTGATGTTTTAAAGCTTGATAATTCCAATGAAATGAAATATCTGAATCCATGAACTATAAAGGGGTTATATTATTATGATGTGGTGACATGTTAGATTGATGTTTATGTTCAGTAGTAGATAATAGAGATTTATTTCCTAAGGATATATAAATTTCATATTATATTAGGAGGTGTTCTATGAATAATGGTTTTATATTGTGTTTAATGTTTTGATTTGATATATATGCTAATTTATATTATGTTGATGATTATTACATAAATTATGTTTATTTTGTTTATTTGATAATAATTCAACATTGAGGGTTGTGGCATTCCATAATGATAATGTTGCATTGATAGATATGGTAATCCTTGATTATGACATGGTATTATGGGATATGTTATTACCAACACATGTAGAGTTATTTTTTCATAGTCATACCACTATACATATTTTTATGTTTTTTTGTATGCCCCTCAGATGCAATGATGGGTAGTTATTGTGGTTGTAGAAATAATTCCATTAAAAGTATTCATAATGAGATGTTTCTAATTATGTGTCATGGTTTAGTTGGTGTAGATGTGGTGAGAAAGGTTGGGTGGTGGTTGAGATGTGGATAGGGATTAGTTATACTCATACCTTTTTTATTATTTCACATAATTATTTATCTTTAGGTATGACATTCACGGGGGATTTATTATACCTATTCAATAAGAACATGATACACCATAGGAGGAACCTATAGTATATAAATTTATAGTCACCCAATTATGATATATTATTTCATATACTAATAAAAATGTGGTAAGGGTCATTTAGGAAAATGTTAGTCCTGTCATAAAGAGACCTAATTGGAAGTTAGAGAAGTCATGTGTTAGTCTTTCTCTTTTAATGATAGTGAATTATTATGGATTTTTATATTGGCATAGTCATACACATTATCATTTACTGATATTATTGATGGTATTACTGGTTTATCAAGGTTATTTTTTATGTTTTAAAATAAATAAGAATAATGAATCCCAAAATTGTTAAATTCACACCCTTGTACAAGTCAACACCATGTGGCTTATTAGAGACAGGATTTGAGAATAATTCATGATATTATTCTAACTAAAGAGGAGTCTAGATATGGTTAGCATGAGACAAAATTTTATTATAAATAGTGTTTTATGATAGAGTTTATAGTAGGAACTGATGAGTATTTTATGGGTTAATAAATCTTTTATGTGACTTAAACCTTTTCTGTGATGTAGGATAGGGAAAAAGTATAAGGAAAGAAAGATCCCCTATGATTTTAATTATAGAATCTAATTATTTAGGAACAATTAATAAAGGGTAATATATTGATTGTAGTGTCAACATTCATGTATGTATTTATGCATTATATAATATGAGGTTAAAATTATTGTGAATTTTGTGCATTAAATGATTGTTATGTTTGATCTCGCAATAAAAAAATTTAATTTTTTCCAATAGGGGATATCTATTGGTAAAAGTTCATTTTTTGTTGGTAAATAATTTTACCATTATATTTGATTATCAATAAATTGTCTATAAAATAATTTCTATTAAATTTTGTTATGATGGATAAAATAGTTCTATTGTAATTATAATAATACCAACAGATAATATATATGTTGGTAAAAATTATTAAAAACAAATTCCTATAAAAATTTTACCTATTAATAATATTATTATAAATATTTATAAGTAATAACAATAATTAATAATTGTTTTTAAATTATATTTTAAATAGAATAATATGTATCGGTAGCTAAATTTTATATTATATTTATTAATATAACAATTTTTAATATATTTATAATATTTATCATATTAAAATTATAAAATTAAATTATATAAAACTCCAAAAAACTAATGATTTATTTTAGAAAACATGTTCATAATCTAAGATTAGACGTAAATCTCCAAGAATCATGTTTCAAAATTTTTAAACATGTTAAAACTCAATGAGATTCACTATTTGTTTTTCCTACATATTAGTTATCACTATTGTGGTTCAATATGGGGGTGAGGTCCATTCTGGAAGATCACCCACTTGGTCTTGACATAGCCACAATTGAGGCAATCACTAATAATAGGATAGCATTGGAAACATGAGATTGGTCATCAAAAATTTCAGATGTCGGTGGTTGGAATCAGCTAACCAACCCCACTCATGTAACCATGTCCCATTTCATACACTTATGGATTTAAGAAATTCATCCCCAATGTCACATGGTATGCAACCACTGTTTTGGTGAAACAAGTTTTTTCAAATGTAACATAACTTGATATATAATAATACTATTTGATAACAAACGAACTAGTTTAAAATAGATTACAAATAATGAGAAATTTGACAATATATTGACCATAAACCAACTGATTTTTTCATCCACAAATTAAGAAAAATAAGTTTTTTCATAATAATTTATCAAAAAACTGTTTATTTGTAGATCCATATGCTTTCCTATTTTTATAAAAATAGTTTTATAATAAATTATATTCAAGGAGACATAATAAAAGAGAAACCAACACATGAATAACTTGAATCATGTTTTCAATGTTCTTTTAGGTGAAACTCTAAAAATTGAATACTATTTTTTTCAATAAAGTCTAGGTACCACTATTAAAAGAATTTATATTTGATTCATGATCCATGTAAAATAAAATAAAATCCAATTAAAAGATATTAAGATTTTACACTACATATTTTTATAAAATAAATCAAAAGGTTAGTCTAACCAAACATGCATAAGAGAGAGATATAGTACTCACTCTTTCTATGTAAGGCACACTCACACAACCCAATTTCACAAATATGTACCTTAGTGGTTATTTTATCCTATCCTATAATCTGAAAGCAGGGGTTTTACCCCCTCTCTTTTCCCTATTTTCACATAATTACGTAATTTCATATATTCCTCATTCCTGTACCAAGGATTCCATTGGTGATTCCATCCCCTACACTCTATAATATTATATCTGACTGGCATCAACTATGTAGACCAACTTTGAATGGACACACATAATATTTCACTATGATATCTATCTTATGATCATGAAATATAACATGTATTGAATAAATTCTATAGGTATAATAGTAAAATAGTTATCAAATACACACAAATAAATCAAACTTAGAAGAAAAAATATGAGCTCCTGGAATAATGTACTATAAAAACATTCATAACTAAAAGGGAAAGAAAATCAAACATATTCTCACTCATGATAGGTGATAAAAAGAATAATAAAAATAGTATAATAAACCATAAAAATCTGAACCCAAATATTAGTTCACATAAATTATAACGAGGCCTATGAATAAATGATTTACCCTAATAAAATAGTACATAATACTAGTGAAAAGTTAATTACTTTAAATTACATATATATATATACACATACTAATAAATTACCAAGTTAATTTCATATTACACACAAATACTTGGGCGATTAAGAGGACTTTATAGACTATGAAATAATTTTTTTGATAATCCTAACCTCTTCACATAGCCATTATCTTATACTAAATTGATCATTTTAAATGAGTGATTTATCTTTTATTAATAATAACATGATGAAAATTATAATGGTTTAATTCTATTATAAATCAAAATTTCTATTTTTTATTTTATATGAATATAAATAACTTTTTCTCACTATTTCTTAGGGATCTATATGATATAACACTCGATTTTTGGTGGTTCAATATATTTTCATAGTCTTTCACATCAGCATGTATTTTACATGGAAACACCCCAAGACCCTCACATTTATAATAAGCTATGAGACTTCATTCCAACGGTATATAGTCACATGGGTTTCTTACCAAAAATACTTAGGAACTCATATTGGTTGATAGGATGGGAGGTCAGGATCATAGTACCCTATTAGGGTAATTATATCTTAATTGAGGACTCTCTTATAGATTTTTGATATGTTTGCGAATATTTCCTAGATCATGGTATGAGAATAGTTTCCCTAAAAAATGATCAGGTTTTGAATTTTGTTGATATGAATCCCCATTCATATAGGAGAGAATCATATTAATTACACTGACTATTTATGTCATAGGTTATACATATTTATAAACATTATTACCTAGTGATGATGGTTTAGGGGATTGCTATATTTTAATTCTATGAGACTGGGAACACTGGAGTTTGTTTCTATCTAGGGAGGCAGTTAGTGTTTTAGAATTGAGATTGAATCTTGAAGAGGAACCATATGTATCATGTGAGAAAAGGAATCAAATCCCACATAGTTTTTAGATTTATTATGCTTAAAAAACATGTGGAAATATAGTTTTGAGTGGGACTTTTGCATATAGGGACTTCCATGAGCTACTTAATCAAGAGAATAGACCTTTAACAGAAAAAATAATAGTTGGGGCTTATGCCTAGGGAGGATTCTTAGGATGGGAGACTTTTAGTTTGTTAATGTCGTAATCATTTCAGGTCTCTAAGCCCATGTGAGTCAGGATCGATGTGAGAAACAAGATGTCACACCCGAGATTTTATGAGAAATATTTTTTTTATGTATAATGTTATATAAAGGAATATTTCACTACACACAACACTGTCTTGGCTTGTGTTACACGCAAGAGCAACCTTCCTCGATAGCTTGCGTTGTACGCAATACCAAGTTTTACTAAACAACGATATGTTATTACAATATTATATAAACTAGCCGTTATGTATAGTAATACCCAATTTTTTGAATTTTATAAATTTTATCATTCAAAATGGACTTCATTTTTGGATTCGGAATATCGAAATTAGCCTAGGGTGAATTTTTGGTATTTTTCTAAAAACTTTCAATTTTTGATGAATAGTGAAAACACTGGGTTACTATTTAAAAACTGACTTTTTATAATTATTTATTTTATTTAAATTTATTTTAGGTAAAAATTGATACATAATACCTATATAAGTTCAATTTAATTCATTGGAGTCATTTTATAATAATTTTATATATATAAAAATTTTATTGAACTTTTCACCGTCTTTTACCTACCTCCTAGGAGATTTTTGCAAATTTACATAAAACATAATTTTACCGCTTCTGTGAGTGAAATTTAGAAAATATGAGAGACATGATTAATATCAAGGAGTAAAATGTGGTTCAATAAGATCAAAATAATTTTTATTAAATAGTAACTTTAAACTTTTATTTACCACGGTTAAAAGTAAATAGAGTAATTAAGGGTAAAAATTGTATAATTATTACCCTACACACATGTCCTAATTCTATTAGATAAGTTTAATTCGACCAAAAACAACCTTTGGAATAAAATATGACCATTTAGGTCAACTTGGATTAGATTAGGACATTTAATATTATTTTATTTAAAGAAGAGTTAAAATAGTTAAAATCAAAGATTAATAACTAAAACATTTTTAATATAAGGTTATAATAAGATAAATTAGAGAATAAATATTCATTAGAAAGATAAAAAGATTTCCTACATAATGGTATTTTATTTTTATTTTTTACAAAATAAATAAGTTAATTTATTTTTGACACAATGATGATACAATAATTACCTTATTAATGATATATTAACATAAATGATGTTATAAATACTCAAATAAATGTAATATGAGACTTTTTATAATTTAAACTAATCTTTTAGGTTAATATGAAATGTTATTATTTATTGAATTAACTTTTTTCTAACTAATGATGATGTTATGATTTTCAAAAAAATCTTTAACCAAATAGTTTCAAAATTGACATAAAATAGTTTTAAAACAAATATTATATTATTAATTGTTATTTTATCTTTATAATATAAGGTTTGGAAAAATGACTTAGATAAGGTTATATATATTATTAATGAACCACTTGGGATTCGTTTGGATTTTTATAGTAATTTTATTAACCATATAGTGTAAGAAAACAAGAAGACATGGTAAAAGTTAAATTATTTAACTTAGAGTTAAATCTAAATGATAAGGCTAAAATAGTAACCTAAACTTGTATAAAATCTATTGGTTGAGAGGATTTCGACCCATCCCCACCTTATATTAGAAATAAATAAATTTGGACCTATTATAAACCGAATATGACTTTATTATAAAATAATATTTTAAGTTTTTTCTAAAGTGACCATCTCCTCCTTTATAAAAGGGAACCTCCTCCCTCTCCTCCTCACACCACTCTGAGCCCTAAATCTCCTCTAAACCCTGAAAATTTATCTTCTCCACTTACCTAGTAATATTCTAGTGGTCCTGGTCTTCTTCAAAGACCAATTTTAGTTCCCTAAGAGGAGGTTTCAAAGAGGCGTGTCGAAGAAGAGGTAATATCCGTTACCGATTCTTTCAAATTTATTTCTTCTTCTACTTCCTCTTCTTTAGTTGTTTAATTATGAAGTAATAACATCAGTATCACTCATATACTTATATGTTATTATAAATATTAAACCAACATATTTCACCTTCTATCCATCCTATGGAAAATGAAATCACCACGCGTGCGTACGTACGGAATACCGTCTCCACGCCGTGGTGTAATCTATTTTCCATCAACACCTTACATTGATGGATATAATGGTTTAAATAATAACTATATATGATTATTGTAAATTTATATTTATTAGTATACATACACTTCAATACAATTCCAAAATCCTGGGAACGAGATCATCGCTCGTGCGTACGTACGGCCTACCGTCTCCACGATGTGATGCGACTCGTTCTACATGATCTTCATTACATAATGATTATATAAATGAATTGATTGAATAAATATTATATATATTACACTAATACCATTATGTAATTGAGGTATCTATAACCCAAAAATAATAATAAGAATTTATTCGACAAAACATGCATAAGAACAAAAAGCAATAAACACCCGAATAATAAGTAGCAACAAAATATTACTAATAAAAAGCTAAAAATATGACCATATATGATATCATAACAATTATTATGATTCTGGAATAAGTCAATGATATTATTTAAATCATTATATAGGAGATTAAGACACTTACAAAGCAAATCAGACCTAAGGTAAGGGAAAATATCGCAATCTCATTTTTATCCGAGATTGTTTATACTTCAGAATTTACTGGGAAATATTTATCTTCCACATACACGTTCCCTAAATATGTAAAAATATTTATATCCTCCTACAATTGTTTAAATCCAATTTTACCCTTCGGTGAGTTTTTAGAAAAAGATATGAAAGGATTATTTTTTTGTTTTTAGTATGAGGTACTTTTTGACTTTTCCTGCCAAAGTACGAGAAAAATGTTTTTATTTAACTTATATGACATGAATGGATTTTTAGAAAATTATTTCCATGAAGCTTCCTTTACAAGTTTTCAAGTTTATTTTTAATTAACTTCTTTTAGTTTAAAATTGTATGACATGTTAATAAAGGAAAAATATTTTTGAAGTAGAAAGGATATTTTCCTCAAGAATGATGTTCAAGTGTTTTATCAAAATTATTTTCCATCTAAGATAATTTAAGGTTCTATTTCTATCCCTATTTTTACATTTATTTGATTATTTTATGATGGAATTATTTTTATGAAGTCCTTTTATCTTATATGGATTATGCTATAATGGCATGATGTTTAAGAATCCCATTTTTATTACATGGTTTTTTCTATGATGTATGATTTATGATCTTGTGGAAAACATAAGAACGGTTTCATTATGATATGGGTGGGACATATATCTCCCTCCAATGAATTGTGTAAAGATTTATATCTCATGAGATAGACATGGCTAGAACGGCCGGTTAATCCGGTTCAGTGATACAGGACTGAAACGAGGAGTGAACTCGGTTCAGAAATGGACTTTGTACACTAGGATAGTCTTTGCAATGAGTCTTAACTACTAAGAAATTATTCTCTATGATTATGTTTGTATTCCATAAAGTTTCATGTTTTAAGTTATGATTATTTGGATTACATTTCACTATTATGATTGATCCCATGTCATGATATTATGATATCTTTTGTAGGATAAGATTTTCAAAATGTTTTTCTCTTATGAATATGATATGATTGATATTTCTTTTGTTTACCCTTACTGAGCATTTGAGCTCACCCTTTTGTATGTTTTCTTTTCCCCAGGTTAGGAAGAAGGGTATTAAGTAAGATATTCCAAAAGGGACTCTAGATATGATAAAATAAAAGGAAGACGATGTAGATGATTTATGAACCAGTTGTTTATGTTTCTCTATTTGTAAATACACTATACCTATACGGTCCTTTCATGGTTTTGTTATATATTGTAATAAGTGTGATTCAATTTTGAAGTAATAACAATATATGTAATGTATGGGTCGTTATAGTTGGTATTAGAGGAAAGGTATTGTCAACCTTTGGAAACTAGGATGTGAAAGACTTAGTAAGAACCCTAAGGATATGTATAATCATATAACACAATCTTCGTGTTCTAGAAATGGCCATGAATCACCTATGATAAGACATAAAGCGTGAAATTTTGTTCTTGGTTATGTGGTTTTACTATTATGATTACAGTTTCTCACACTATTCTTATTGGTTTTAGTCAATGGCTAGAACCCAAAGGAACCATGTTAATACTGAATGTGATGGGAAATGAAATGATTGTCCCCCTAAGAAACCAAACATTATGGGAGTTGGAATGAAAAATCTTGTAGCCATTCTCTCACAACTTTCTCAAGATATGAATCATGCAGGACTTCCAAACGAGAAAAGGAAGGAGAAACTTTTTGTTGAATTCTTCATGAGGCAGCATCCACCCTCATTTAGCGGGTCTACTGATCCATTAGTGGCTGAACAACGGATCAGTACCACTAAAAAGATATTTTCAGTTATTCAATGTTCTGAACACGATAAAGTCATCTTTGCGGTATATCGTTTGGAAGGTGATGCTGATCAATGGTGGAATCTTATCAAGAATATGAGGCCAAGAGATGAAATTGAGTCCATGGAATGGGACGAGATCAAGAACTTATTTTTCAATAAGTACTTCCCTCGTATTATTTGAACAAAGATAGAGAAGAAGTTTCTTGAACTAAATCAAAAGGATAATGAATCTGTTGGTACCTACGAAGCAAATTTTACAAGACATGCAAGGTACACTTCTAGGATTATTATCCAACCTGGGAGTAAGATCGATCGATTCTTTAGTGGCTTAAAACCAAGTCTTCGAAGGGCGTTAGACATAAGGGACTTCAATAGCTACGAGTAAATCATTCGATGTGATCTCAAGGTTGAGATGGAGATTAGAGTTACCCATCAGTCATATGCGTTTGATAAGAATAGGAAAATGGAATTCAAAGGAAAATCTAAAGAGCACACTGAAAAGAAGATGAGTTTCCCCTTATGCTCAAAGTGTGGAAAGAAACATGGAGGGATTTGTCTTAAATGGACAAGTAAATGTTTCAAATGTGTAAAATAAGGTCATCGGGCATTTGAATGCCGCAATGATGGGAAGAATATATCTAGTGACGCGAACAAAGAAAAGGCTACATAGAGTGCACCTCATACACTTCAATGTTACAAGTGAAAGGAAATGGGGAATTATTCTAATCAATGCCCTAATCCAAGGGTTGTTTATGATGATCAATGTCAAAAAAATCTTAAGGCTAAAGACAAAGGAAAGTCACAAGCAATTTCTATCAGTGATGTGGAGTACGATAATGAAGTGGTAAAAGGTACATTTACCATCCACTCTAAAGTAGAAAATGTTTTATTTGATTCTGGATCCACCCACTCTTTTACTTTTGAAGAATTTTCTAAGGGTATCACCGTATTACCTCGACAATTAGATGTTGAGTTAGCTGTGGCAACCCCTAATGGCATAATAGTCGCATCAAAAGTTTACAATTCTTCCGCGATTGAAGTTTGTGGGAAAGTGCTTCCTGTAAATCTTGTGATCCTTCCTATAGTGGAATTTGATGTGATTCTTGGCATAGATTGGATTTCCTTATATGGAGCTCATATCAATTTCCAAAGAAGGGATGTCACATTTCATATTCCTGATAAATCTATGATCGTCTATCGATGTAAGGATGAACATAACCTTCCAGTGAAAATTTCCTCTATCTTATGGGTCTTGATTCTAATAAATGAAGGTTATTTATCTCAAATGGTTGGAAAGAAACTCACGATTAAGAATATTCCCATTTTACGGGAGATTGATGATGTCTTTCCAGAGGAATTGCCGGGTCTTCCACCAAATCGTGAAGTTGAGTTTTCAATAGAACTCGTATCGAGTGCTTTGCCTATTTCAATGACACCTTATAGAATGACCCCAATTGAGTTTCAAGAATTGAAGAAGCAACTCCAAGAGAATCTTGATAAGGGATTCATACTCCCTAGTGCATCACCTTGGGGAGCACCTGTTCTGTTTGTTAAGGAGAAAGATGGATCAATGAGACTCTTCATTGATTATCGAGAAATTAACAAGATCACTATCAAGAACAAATATCCTCTTCCACGCATTGAAGACTTATTTTACCAACTACGCGGAGCTCAATACTTTTAAAAGATTGATCTTCATGCTAGGTATCATCAAATAAGGTTCAAAAGGGAGGATATACCAAAGATGGGTTTCCATACAAGGTATGAACACTATGAATTTATAGTGATGCCATTTGGTCTTACAAATTACCCTACTATCTTCATGGATCTAATGAATAAATTATTTAGAGACTCTCTTGATCAGTTTGTGGTAGTCATTATAGATTATATTCTTGTCTATTCAAAGAGCAAGGAAGAACATGAAGATCACTTGAGAATTTTATTGAAGACCATGAGAAAGGAGAAGCTTTATGCCAAATTTACCAAGTGTGAATTTTGGCTTCAAAATGTTTCATTTTTGGGTCATATAATCTCAAAAGAGGGGATATCTGTGGATCAAGAAAAAACAGTGGTTATCAAAATATGGTCGAGACCAACACTAGTAACTGAGATCCAAAGTTTTCTTGGTTTGGATGGATATTATCGACGTTTTGTGAAAGATTTTTCACGATTATCTAATACACTCACCAGGTTGACTTGAAATGAAGTTAAGTTCGTTTGGATGAAGGAGTGTAAAGATAATTTCAAGGAGTTAAAAAGAAGGTTATCCAGTGCACCTGTGATCACACTACCTTATAGTGGAGAAAGTTTTGTGATCTATAGTGATGCATCCAAGAAGGGGCTAGGGTGTGTTCTCATGAAAAATGATATGGTGATAGCTTATGCATCACGACAGTTGAAATTCCTTGAGCAAAATTACCCAACTCATGATTTGTAGTTAGCTGCGGTAATCTTTGCATTAAAGATTTGGCAGAATTATCTTTATGGTGAAAGGTGTGATATTTATACTGATCATAAAAGTTTAAAGTATATTTTCACACAAAAGGAGCTAAATATGCGTCAAAGAAGATGGTTGGAGCTGATTAAGGATTACGACTCCTCAATTAATTACCACCCTGGGAAAGCAAACAATGTGACAGACGCATTAAGTCGACAAGACCATGCAAGCTTATCCATGATGAGGATAACAAAAGATCCAATATTTATGGATTTATAAAGGATGGATCTTGGAATTATAGTGGAAGGGGAGAAATCTTATCTTTATCAAATGAATGGTTAACCATCTATACATGTGAAGATTAAAGAGGCACAAAAAGAAGATGTAGAGTTACAAAAGAAGGTGAGAAATGTTCCTGAATTCAACCTTGATTGTGATGGGATAATAAGGTTTAGGAATCACATTTGTGTTCCTCCCATCCCAGAATTAAAGAAGGAACTACAGGATGAGGCTCATAGTTCTTTATTATCTATTCATCTTGGAATCACGAAGATGTATAGGGACCTGAAAGAGTACTTCTGGTGGGATGGAATGAAAAGAGATATTTCTGAATATGTTGCTAGATGCTTAGTTTGTGAGAAAGTTAAAGGTGAGAGACAAAAGTCTAAGGGGATGTTACAACCATTACCCATACCAGAATGGAAATGGGAAAACATCACTATGGACTTTGTCACTGGACTTCCTAAAATATCCAAAGGCAATAATTCTATCTGGGTTATAGTTTATCGTCTTATGAAGTCGGCACACTTCATTGCTATTAGAGATGATTTCTCTCTTGATCATCTTGCCAGGATATGTGTGAAGGAAGTGGTAAGATTGCATGGAGTACCAATTTCCATTATATATAATCGGGATCTGAGGTTTACCTCGAAGTTCTGGTGAATTCTTCAGCATACTTTAGATACATAGTTGAGTTTCATCACTACTTATCATCCTCATACAGATGGTCAGTCTGAAAGAACAATTCAAACTCTAGAAGATATGTTAAGAGCTTTCTCTATGGATTTTAAAGGTGGTTGGGATCAACACCTACCTTTGGTGGAATTTTCTTATAATAATAGATTTCACTCCAGTATTCAGATGGCTCCTTATGAAGCTCTCTATAGAAATAAATTCCAAACTCCAACTTGCTGGGATGAAGTTAGGGAAAGAAAGCTATTAGGACCTGATCTTGTTGATGAGATGGTAGAAAAAGTCAGATCTATTCAATAATACATAAGAGTAGCTCAGAGTCGACAAAAAAGTTATGCCGATAACCAAAGAAAAGACCTAGAGTTTGAAGTGGGTGATAAAGTGTTCCTACGAATATATCTTTGGAAGATAGTAATGAGATTTGGAAAGAAGCACTACAGAAAAACCGCCATTTCGCGGCGGTTTTTTAGCGGCGGTTTTTAAAACCGCCGCTAAAAAAAAATCTGGGTGGCGTTTCGCGGCGGTTTAAAAACCGCCGCTACAAAACCGCCGGGAAACGGCAAATTTTTTTTTTTTTTTTTTTTAAAAAAAATTTAATTTTTTCGGCGATTAGCGGGGGTTTTTTAAAAAACCGCCGCGAAATGAAATGAAAAAAATAAAAAAAATAAAAAAAACTAATATATTGTTATATAAATACATTTATATTGATATAAAAATAATATATATATTATAAATATGTTTTAGATAAATATAAATAGACTACTACATTTAATATATAAGAAATTTAGTGAAAATGGCTTCAAAATATTTTTAAAAAATATTATTAATTAATAATTGTCTATTTATTATCGATTAAAAAACATTTAATAACAATTTGAAGGGTAAAAAAAATTAAAAAAAGATCCAAAACATGTTGAAAACGGAACTCAAACTTCAAACGGCCATAACTTTTGATCCGGGTGTCCGTTTGAGCTCTACCACATATCAAATCGAAGCCTGCGACGAGCACTACGTCGCTGTGACTCGGGCTAGCCCAGTCAAGGGTTTTTCGACCCCAAAAAAGGCCTAGAATGCCTCCAAAACTGAGTTTTTAGCCGGGGCACCCCGATTTTTCAAAATTCAAACAGGTATAACTTCCGATCCGGATGTCCGTTAGGCCTGTACCACATATCATATCGTAGATTGTTTCATTTTCTTCGATTTGACTGGTTGTGGCGTTAAAACAGGATTCTAGATTATATGTTATGGTTGTTTTAACATTATATGGCTTTTCAAATACACACATTTAGTATGTATTATTTATTATCTATTATTTATTGTTTAAAATTAATTATTTACAATTAATTATTTATT
The DNA here is from genome assembly GCA_963277665.1 of Viscum album. Lineage (NCBI taxonomy): Eukaryota > Viridiplantae > Streptophyta > Magnoliopsida > Santalales > Viscaceae > Viscum > Viscum album. The sequence continues at coordinate 1,476,266,270 of OY728137.1, forward strand.
ATTTATTATTTATTTATTATTTATTATTTATTTATATTTATTATTTATCATTTATCATTTATTATTTATTATTTATTATTTATTTACTATTTATTATTTATTTACTATTTATTATTTATTATTTATTATCTATTATTATTTATTATTTATTATTATTTATTATTATTTATTATTATTTATTATTATTTATTATTTATTATTTATTATTTATTATTATTTATTATTTAATATTATTTATTATTTATTATTCTTTATTATTTATTATTTATTATTTATTATTCTTTATTATTATTTATTTATTATTTATTATTTATTATTTATTATTATTTAATATTATTTATTATTTATTATTCTTTATTATTTATTATTTATTATTTATGATTATTTATTTATTATTTATTATTTATTTATGATTTATTATTTATGATTTATGATTTATTATTATTTATAATTTATAATTTATAATTTATAATTTATAATTTATTATTTATAATTTATTATTTATTATTTATTATGTATTATTTATTATCTATTATTATTTATTATTATTTAATATTATTTATTATTATTTATTATTTATTATTATTTATTATTTATTATATATTATTATTTATTTATTATTTATTATTTATTATTTATTATGTATTATCTATTATTATTTATTATTATTTATTATTATTTATTATTTATTATTTATTATTATTTAATATTATTTAATATTATTTATTATTTATTATTTATTATTTATAATTTATTATTTATTATTTATAATTGATTATTTATTATTTATTATTTATTATGTTTTATTTATTATCTATTATTATTTATTATTATTTAATATTATTTATTATTATTTATTATTTATTATTATTTATTATTTATTATTTATTATTATTTATTTATTATTTATTATTTATTATTTATTATCTATTATTATTTATTATTGTTTATTATTATTTATTATTTATTATTTAATATTATTTAATATTATTTAATATTATTTAATATTATTTATTATTTATTATTTATTATTTATAATTCATTATTTATTATTTATTATTTATTATTTATTATTTATTATGTATTATTTATTATCTATTATTATTTATTATTATTTAATATTATTTATTATTTATTATTTATTATTATTTATTATATATTATTTATTATTATTTATTATTTATTATTTATTATTTATTATTTATTATTTATTATGTATTATTATTTATTATTTATTTATTATTTACGATTTATTATTTATTATTATTTATTTATTATTTATTATTTATTATCTATTATCTATTATTATTTATTATTATTTATTATTTATTATTTATTATTATTTAATATTATTTAATATTATTTATTATTTATTATTTATTATTTATTATTTATTATTTATTATTTATTATTTATTATTTATTATTTGTTATTTATTATTTATTATTTATTATTTATTATTATTTTTTATTTATTATTTATTATTTATTATTATTTATTATTTATTATCTATTATTTATTATTTATTATTTATTATTTATTATTATTTAATATTATTTATTATTTATTATTCTTTATTATTTATTATTTATTATTTATTATTATTTATTATTTATTTATTATTTACGATTTATTATTTATTATTATTTATTTATTATTTATTATTTATTATCTATTATTATTTATTATTATTTATTATTATTTATTATTTATTATTTAAAATAATTTAATATTATTTAATATTATTTATTATTTATTATTTATTATTTATTATTTATTATTTATTATTTATTATTTATTATTTATTATTTATTATTTATTATTTATTATTTATTATTATTTATTATTTATTATCTATTAGTTATGTATTATTTGTTTTTTCAATTAATATATATAAGTATATTAAATTCTGTTTATTAACCACATGGCGGGCTTGCTGGAGTGGTAAAGTCTTTGAATAATAAGCAAGAGGTCAGAGGTTCAAATCTCACCAGACGCAGATTTTATTTATATTGCATGGGCATGTGCATGGGCAGCTGCATGGGCATGTGCATGCATGCATGGATAAAGTAATACGAAATTAAATAAAATAAAAGTGAATTAGATAAAATAAAAAGGAAATAAATAAAAAACGCAATAAATAAATAAAAAACGCAATAAATAAATAAAAAACGCAATAAATAAATAGAAAACGAAATAAATAAATGATAAACGGAATAAATAAATAATAAACGAAATAAATAAATAATAAACGAAATAAATAAATAATAAACGAAATAAATAAATAATAAACGAAATAAATAAATAATAAACGAAATAAATAAATAATAAACGAAATAAATAAATAATAAACGAAATAAATAAATAATAAACGAAATAAATCAATAATAAACGAAATAAATAAATAATAAACGAAATAAATAAATAATAAACGAAATAAATAATAAACGAAATAAATAAATAATAATAATAAAATAAACAAATAATAAAAAAAATCAAAAAAATCAAAAAAAAAATTAAAAAAAAAATAAAAATAAAAAAATAAAAATAAAATTAAATTAGCGGCGGTTTAAACCGCCGCTAAAAAACCGCCGCGAAACGTTCCGGCGGTTTTTGAAAACCGCCGCGAATAGTTTCCCGACGCCACATTTAGCGGCGGTTTTGAAAACCGCCGCCAATCCTTTTAGCGGCGGTTTAAACCGCCGCGAAACGCAAAAAAAAACCGCCTCTAAATGCTTATTTTGACGTAGTGAAGGGAAAGCTGAGCCCTAGGTATATAGGTCCTTTTTAAATACTGGATCATGTTGGGAAGGTAGCTTACCGATTGGAACTTCCACCAAATCTCTCTCAAGTTCACGATGTGCTCCATGTATCTCTCCTGAGAAATTACATACCCGATCCTTCACATGTACTCAACTCAGAAGTTGTACAGCTGGAGCAAGATCCTTCTTATAAAGAACAACCGATAGAGATTCTGGATCATAGAGAAAAATTCCTACGGAACAAGACCACTCGCTTGGTGAGAGTTTTATGGAGGAACCGCTAATTAGAAGAAGCTACATGGGAATTTGAGGATATGATTAGGGAGAGTTATCCTCATCTGTTTGTTACAAAGTGATGAATTTCAAGGGCGAAATTCATTTTAAGGGGGGTAGAATGTAATACCTGAGATTTTATGAGAAATATTTTGTTTTTATGTATAATTTTATATAAAGGAATCTTTCACCACAGACAACACTGTCTTGGCTTGCATTACACGCAAGAGAAACCTTCCTCGATAGCTTGCGTTGTACATAATACCAAGTTTCACTAAACAACGATATGTTATTAAAATATTATATAAACTAGCCGTTATGACTAGTAATACCCAATTTTTGAAATTTTATAAATTTTATCTTTCAAAATGGACTTCATTTTTGGATTCAGAATATCGAAATTAGACTAGGGTGAATTTTTGGTATTTTTCTGAAAACTTTCAATTTTTGATGAATAGTGAAAACACTGGGTTACTATTTAAAAACCGACTTTTTATAATTATTTATTTTATTTAAATTTATTTTAGGTAAAAATTAATACATAATACCTATATAAGTTCAATTTAATTCATTGGAGTCATTTTATAATAATTTTAGATATATAAAAATTTTATTGAACTTTTCACCGTCTTTTACCTACCTCCTAGGAGATTTTTGAAAATTTACATAAAACTTAATTTTACAAATTCTGTGAGTGGAATTTCGAAAATCCGAGAGACATGGTTAATATCATGGATTAAAATGTGGTTCAGTAAGATAAAAATAATTTTTGGTGAATAGTACCTTTTTACTTTTCTTTACCACGGTTAAAAGTAAATAGGGTAATTAAGGGTAAAATGGTATTATTATTACCCTAACACATGTCCTAATTCTATTGGATAAGTTTAATTCAACCGAAATAAACCTTAGGAATAAAATATGACCATTTAGGTCCACTTGGATTAGATTAGTACATTTAATATTATTTTATTTAAAGAAGAGTTAAAATAGTTCAAATCAAAGTTTAATAACTAAAACATTTTTCAGACAGGGTTATAAATAAGATAAATTGGACTATAAATATTCATTATAAAGAGAAAATGATTTCCTACATAATGGTATTTTATTTTTAAATTTTAGACATTAAATAAGTTAATTTATTTATGACACAATGATGATGCAGAAATTACCTTATTAATGAAATATTAACATAATTGATGTTATAAATACACAAATAAATGTATTTTGATACTTTTTATAAATTAAACTAAGTTTTTTTGTGAATATGACATGTTAGTATTGATTAAATTAACTTTTTTAGAACTAATCATGATGTTAAGACTTTCACAAAAATCAATTACCAAATAGTGTCAAAATTGACATAAAAGAGTTTTTAAAACAAATATTATATTATTAATTGTTATTTTATTCTTAAAAATCTAAGGTTGGTCAACATGACTTAGATAAGGTTATATATATTAATAATGAACCACTTGGGGATCTTTTGGCTTGTTATAGTAAGTTTATTAACCATATAGTGTAAGAAAACAAGAAGACACGGTAAAAGTTAAATTATTTAACTTAGAGTTAAATCTAAATGATAGGTTAAAATAGTAACCTAAACTTGTATAAAATATATTGGTTGAGAATATTTCGACCAATCCCCACCTTATATTATAAATAAATCAATTTTTAGCTATTATAAACCGAAAATGACTTTATTATAAAATAATATTTTAAGTTTTTCCAAAAGTGACCCTCTCCTCCCTTATAAAAGGGAACCTCCTCCCTCTCCTCCTCACACCACATTGATCCTTAAAGCTCGGCCAACCCTTGCCAATTTCTCATTTCCACTTAGCTAGTAATATTCTAGAGGTCCTAGTCTTCTTCAAAGACCAATTTTATTTCCCTAAGAGGAGGTTTCAAATAGGCGTGTCGAAGAAGAGGTAATATCCGTTACTGATTCTTTCAAATTTATTTCTTCTTCTACTTCCTCTTCTTTAGTTGTTTCATTATGAAGTAATAACATCAGTATCACTCATATACTTATATTTTGTTATAAATATGAAACAAACCTATTTCACCTTCTATCCATCCTACGTAAAATGAAATCACCGCGCCTGCGTACGTACGAAATATCGTCTCCACGCCGTGGTGTAATCTGTTTTCCATCACCACCTTACTTGGATGGGTATAATGGTGTAAATAATAACTATACATGATTATTGTAAAGTGATATTTATTCTAAAATAGTATACATACAATTCAATAAAATTCCACAATCATGGGAACGATATCATAACTTGTGCGTACGTACGACCTACCGTCTCCACAATGTGATGCGACTCGTTCTACATGATTTTCATTACATAATGATTATATAAATGAATTGAAAGAAATAAATATTATATATATTACACTAATACCATTATTCAAATGAGTTATCTATAACCTAAAAATAATAATAAGAATTTATTCGACAAAACACATATAAGAACAAAAAGAAATAAACACCCAAATAACAAGTAGAAATGAAATATTACTAATAATAAGATAAGAATATGACCCTATATGATATCATAAAAATGATTATGATTTTGGAATAAGTCAATGTCATTATTTAAATCATTATACTAGAGGTTCATACACTTACGAATCAAATCAGACCTAATGTAATGGAAAATCTCACAATCTCATTTTTATCTGAGATTGTTTATACTTCAGAATTTACTGGGGAAAATTTATCATCCACATCAAAGTTTCCTCAATATGTAATAATATTTCTACCCTCCTACAATTTTTTAAATCCAATTTTACCCTTCAGTGAGTTTTTAGTAAAAGATATGAAAGCAATCTTTTTTCATTTTTAGTACGAGGTACTTTTTGACTTTTCTGAACAAAGTATGAGAAGAATGTTTTTATTTATCTTATACGACATAAATGTATTTTTAGAACATTATTTCCATGAATATTCCTTTAAAAGTTTTCAAGTCTATTTTTAATTAACCTCTTTTAGTTAAAATTGTATGACATGTTAAGAAAGGAAAAAAAATTTAAGTAGAAAGGATATTTTCCTCAAGAATGAAGTTCATGTGTTTTATCAAAATTATTTTCCATCTAAGATAATATAGGGTTCTATTTAAATCCCTATTTTTAAATTTATTTGATTATGTTATGATGGAATTATTTTTATGAAGTCCTTTTATCTTATATGGATTATGTTATAATGGCATGATGTTTAAGAATCCCATTTTTATTACATTGGTTATGCTATGATGTGTGATTTATGATCTTGTGGCACACATAATAATGGTTTCATTATGAGATGGGTGGGACCTATATCTCCCTCCAATGCATTGGGTAAGATTTATATCTCATGAAATAGACATGGCTGGAACAACAGGTTAATATGGTTCAGTGATACTGGACTGAAACGAGGAGTGACCTTGGTTCAGAAATGGACTTTGTCCGCTAGGATAGTCTTGGAGATGAGTCTTGACTACTAAGAAATGATTCTCTATGATTATGTGTGTATTCCAAAAAGTTTCATGTTTTAAGTTATGATTATTTGGATTACATTTCACTATTTATAACTGATCCCATGTCATGATATTATGATGTCTTTTGCAGGATAAGATTTTGAAAATGTTATATTCTTATGAATATGATATGATTGATATTTCTTTTGTTTACCCTTACTGAGCATTTGAGCTCACCCTTTTGTATGTTTTCTTTTCCCCAGGTCAGGAAGAAGGGTATTAAGTAAGATATGCCAAAATGGACTATAGATATGATAAAATAAAAGGGAGATGATGTAGATGATTTATGAACCAGTTGTTTATGTTTCCCGATTTCTAAAGACACTATACCTATATGGTCCTTTCATGGTTTTGTTATATATTGTAATAAGTGTGCTTTAATTTTGATGTAATAACAATGTATGTAATGTATGAGTCATTATAGTTGGTATCAAAGGAAAGGTATAGTCAACCTTTGGAAACTATGATGTGAAAGCCTTAGTAAGAACCCTAAGGATATGTCTAAGCATAGAACACAATATTAGTGTTTTAGAAATGACCATGAATCACCTATGATAAGACCTAAAGCATGAAATTTTAATCTTGATTATGTGGTTTTACTATTATTATTAGTGTTTCTCACACTATGATTATTGGTTTTAGTCAATGGATGGAACCCGAAGAAACTGTGTTAATGCTGAATGTGGCAGGCAATGCAATGATTGTCCCCCAAAGCAACCAAACCTTATGGGAGTTGGAATGAAAAATCTTGTAGCCATGCTCACACAACTTTCTCAAGCTATGAATCATACAGGACTTCCAAATGAGCAAAGGAAGGAGCAACATTTTGTTGAATCCTTTATGAGCCAGCGTCCACCCTCATTCAGCGGGTCTATTGATCCATTAGTGACTGAACAATGGATCAGTACCACTGAAAAGATATTTTCAGTTCTTCAATGTTCTGAACATGATAAAGTCATCTTAGCGGTATATCGTTTGGAAGGTGAAGCTGATCAATGGTGGAATCTTATCAAGAATACGAGGCCAAGAGATGAAATTGAGTCCATGGAATGGGACGAGTTCAAGAACTTATTTTTCAATAAGTACTTCCCTTGTATTCTTCGAACAAAGATGGAGAAAGAGTTTCTTGAACTAAAGAAAAATAATGATGAATCTGTTGGTACCTATGAATCAAATTTTACAAGACGTCCAAGGTACGCTTCTAGGATTATTATCCAACCTGAGAGTAAGATTGATTGATTCTTTAGTGGCTTAAAACCAAGTCTTCGAAGGGCGTTAGCCATAAGGGACTTCAATAGCCGAGGAAATCGTTCTATGTGCTCTCAAGTTTGAGATGGTTATTGGAGTAACCCATCAGTCATATGTGTTTGATAAGAAGAGGAAAATGGAATTCAAAGGAAAATATAAAGAGCACACTAAAAAGAAGATGAGTTTCCCCTTATGCTCAAAATGTGGAAAGAAACATGGAGGGATTTGTCTTAAAGGGACAAGTAAATGTTTCAAATGTGGAAAAGAAGGTCATCGAGCATTTTAATGCCGCAATGATGGGAAGAAGATGTCTAGTGATGCGAACAAAGAAAAGGTTACACAGAGTGAAACTCCTAAACTTCAATGATACAAGTGTAAGGAAATGGGTAATTATGATAATCAATTCCCTAATCTAAGGGTTTCTGATGATGATCGACGTCAAAAAACTCTTAAGGCTAAAGATAAAGGAAAGTCACATGCAATTTCTATCAGCGATGTGGAGTATGATAATGAAGTGGTAAAAGTTACACTTACCATCCACTCTAATGTAGAAAATATTTTATTTGATTCTAGATCCACCCACTCTTTTATTTCTGAAGAATTTTCTAAGGGTATCACCATATTACCTCAACAATTAGATGTTGAGTTAGTTGTGATAACCCCTAATGGAACAATAGTCGCATCAAAAGTTTAGAATTCTTCCCCGATTGAAGTTTGTGGGAAAGTGCTTTCTGCAAATCTTGTGATCCTTCCTATAGTGGAATTTTATATGATTCATGGCATGGATTGGATTTCCTTTTATGGAGCTCATATTGATTTCCAAATAAGGGAAGTCATATTTCATATTCCTGATCAATCTATGAACTTCTATCGATGCAAGGATGAACATAACCTTCCGGTGGAAATTTCTTCCATCTTATGGGTCTTGATTCCACTAAATGATGGTTATTTATCTCAAATGGTTGGAGAGAAACCCACAATTAAGAATATTCCCATTGTACGGGGTTTTGATGATGTCTTTCCGGAGGAATTGCCGGGTCTTCCACCAAATCGTGAAGTTGATTTTTCAATAGAACTCGTACCTAGTGCTTTTCCTAGTTCAAAGACACCTAATAGATTTTCCCCAATTGAGTTGCAGTAATTGAAGAAGCAAATCTAAGAGAATCTTGAAAAGGGATTAATATGCCCTAGTGCATCACCTTGGGGAGCAGCTATTATGTTTGTTAAAGCAGATAGATGGATCAATGAGACTCTGCATTGATTATCGAGAACTTAACAAGATCAATATCAAGAACAGATATCCTCTTCCACGCATTGATGACTTATTTGACCAACTACGTGGAACTCAATACTTTTACAAGGTTGATCTTCATTCATGGTATCATCAATTATGGGTTAAAAGGGAGGATATACCAAAGAAGGCTTTTCGTACAAGGTATGGACACTATGAATTTATAGTGATGCCATTTGGTCTTACTAATGCCCCTGCTATCTTCCTAGATCTAATGAATAGAGTATTTAGATACTATCTTGATCAGTTTGTGGTAGTCTTTATAGATGATATTATTTTCAATTAAAAGAGAAAGGAAGAACATGAATATCACTTGAGAATTGTATTGAAGACCCTGAGAAAGGAGAAGCTTTATGCCAAATTTACAAAGTGTGAATTTTGGCTTCAAAAAGTTTCATTTTTGGGTTATATAATCTCAAAAGAGGGGATATTTGTGGATCCAGCAAAAATAGAGGTTATCGAAAGATGGTCGAGACCAACAACAATAACTGAAATCCAAATTTTTCTTGGTTTGGATGGATATTATTGATGTTTTGTGAAATATTTTTCATGATTATCTAATACACTCACCAGGTTGACTCGAAAAGGAGTTAAGTTCGTTTAGACGGAGGAGTGTGAAGAGAATTTCACGGAGTTAAAAAGAAGGTTATCCAGTGCACCTGTTCTCACACTGCCTTGTAGTGGAGAAAGGTTTGTGATCTACAGTGAGGCATTCAAGAAGGGTCTAGTGTGTGTTCTCATGAAAAATGATATGGTGATAGGTTATACCTCACGCTAGTTGAAAACCCATGATAAAAGTTACCCAACTCATGAAAGGATGTTGTGGTAGTAGTGGATCAAAAAAATTCCATGGTTTCTATGAGGTATATCGACTAGAACTTCACTATCCAATAATCGTAGAGGTATTTAGAAAGATTTATGGGGAATAAATATTTTTTAGTATCCTTTTCCATTATGGTTGCCTTTATATGGATTTGGCCTTGATAATCATCCTCCAATTTCGGCACTAAAATTAGAGATCATGAAACCTTCTTTGATTATAAAGACTCATAATACATTTATAGATAATATCTCTCACGCAGGTCACCTTATTTACAAGGATAAATGATTTGATGAATATATGTTAAAGCATAGTGATCTTAAATATATATTTATTATTTAATAATGAAAAATATATTTCTAATTATAATTTTTGATGATTTCATGGATGGGATATCCGATCAGTGGTAAGCTTTGGGATGGATGGGTTTAGCCTTTATGGGTGCACCATACTACCATAGAATTTAATGTTGAACTAAAAACAATTAGACTATATAATGATATGTGAATTTATCATACCCTTTTCTATTGAAAAAGGTTCTGAGGAATGTCTTATCCATATGATTGAGTTTTTATACGAATACATTCTATCTGATGCATGGTGAGATCAACGTCAGTCTTTGGGATGATATTAAAATCTATGGTGCACCAATCTAAGGAGATAAGTATGACGAGTTTATCACTCTATGGTATGTGTGGGATGATATAGAGGGGAAAAACTTATTTCTAGAGAGTTGATCAATTTGGATAATAATTACATTAGGAAGGACACGTTTCTAGGAGTAGGCACCCCATTCAATAAATGGGATGAATTTCTTATCATGAAGATTTGTCACGAACCTTCAATCAAGAAGCATAAGGACTTCCCATTATAGTAATATTAGGGGAATAAATCTCCTATAATAAAATAGTTGAAGAAGAATTTTTCGACAACTAGAGGTGGTTGGTCAACTCCCAAGTCAACAGATTAATTTTTATGGATAACCTTTTAGTGATGTATCTAAGTGGATACCTGCTCCTAGTTTGAGATAAGGGTGCAGTAAGGGTCTCAAAATTTGTGGTGGTAGTGACCATGGTAGGGGAAAACATATGGGTCTAGATGTTCCTTTACTGGTAAAACTATATCTCCAATTATTCCACATCTACTAAGAAACCACCTGTAAAGGTATTTTTGGAAACTTCTAGGTGTTATGGGATTGGATAAGGGTCCACATGGAAGGATATGAATATTTTAGCACCTAGAATATTATATTTTCATAGATCAAAACATTTTTTCAATATATTAATTGTTTTAGGATTGTCGTAATGAAGACATGGGAAATAATAGGTATCCTAAACCATCACGATCATTTCAAGCTCATTTAGTATGAGGAACCAAACAATGTAGTGGAAAAAGGAAAGGGTGACCATAAGGCTCAATCCTATTTGATTTCCATTTGTGAGGGTTTTCTATCCATTATAATTGACAGAAATATTTTTTTTGAGCAGTATACACCCTACAGATTTAGGAAGTAATTTATATATATAAAAATTAGATAATTACCCCTCCCCTTGTCTATTTATAAAATAATTTGATGGTGGCCCATTAATTCTGGTTAATGTTCAACAATGAGGAGACTCAAATCCATTTTAACTTTTCTCTAGTAGGTATAGACGTCAGTCTCTCCAAATCCTATATTGATTCTTAGATTCATTAAAACCCAAATGGGAAATTGGCTATATTTGTGATTAATTCGATGAGGTTACCACCAAATATTGGTAGTAAAACCAATACTATGTCTATAAATAAGAATCCATTTTGTTAACCAATGGTTCTAGAGGCTCCCCAAAAGAAGGTGAAACATTTGGGGCCAGCTTCATTGTTGAGAAAGGTGGTAAGTAAAATTTCTATAATAAGAAAATAACCTAAAGGTGAAGAACTAACTATGATTGGATTCACCATTACATTTCAACAATTAAATTATTGGATAAAATTGAACTCATACACTGAGGCCTAGAAGGTTATGTTCCTAAAAAAGTTGCGGTTGGAGGGATTTGAAAATATCACATCTCCTAAAGATACTTCCTTGAAACAGAACCCTATTGATGTTGAGGCATTCATAACAAGACCTCCATATAGAGACTCAAATTGTGAAAAAACAAATCTATTATTCACCTCAAGTGTGGAAAATTATGGTTCAAGGAATGGTAGTGGTTAATGAGGCTTTGTGAGACCAACATGACTCTAGTGAAGTGGAAATACTATGTTTATTATCATCCTTTGATACTTTAATTACCATCCAAAATATGCTAATATCTCATTATCCCATTGTGTATTATAGAAAGATAAATAGATCTGGCCACCCATCATATCTCTAGTATATTCTCCTGGGAGTTTGATAACAGAAAATGACTCAGATAATCACCAGGAGGCTAAGGATGAAGGATCCCCTATTTATATGGATCTGATGGAGGTAGTGGTAGCTAATCCTAAAGAAATACTATCTATACCTTTTCTTTGTTTCATCTTTAGGACATTTAGTGTCACCCCCTTATAAATATTTTTCTTTAAAGATGATAAATAAGATAAATCTAGCCTAGTAAAAAAAATTCACAACTATAGTCACAATGAAAATGTTATTATTTTGGGAATATTTTCATTTTCATTTTTTGGGTAGCTTTAGTAGCTTATCCTTACAATTTCTTATTGAGTAGTCCCACACCATGTCCACTTGGAATTGCATACATATTCTAACAAGGAGAAATATGCACCTTCTAATCCCCATAATAAAACCTTTGATATTGGACATGATCTATAGTGATGTGGAGGTGGTTGGGGTGCAAGAAATTTTGGATCCCATGTCTACTATTGATGAACTAGTACTCAATCACCTTTTCATGACATGATCGAGTGCACTTCTAAAAGATACTGATGCTGAAAGCTACTCTTCCACTGACTTTTCTATAATGAATAAATCATTGATCTAGGGTAAACATATCTTTTTTTGGGAAATTTAATAAATATATCAATCGTTATCATGTAAATTAAGAATTATTTGTGCCTATATCCCTTCAAGGAGGTTATTGGATATCATTGAAAAAAGAAATATTAATAGTTCATGAAGGCATGTTTTATCATATGGTTCTTTAGACATCCTTAAAAGTTGAGCTAATATGATAGAGGAAGATTGTGTCCTAGATGATAAAGGTAAATTCTCAGATAATATCACGATTGTTTATTATTTTAAATCATTTCATTTTTCTTCAATTTATTGATAATCTTCTATATACTTCATCCCATAATAATCAGTTCAAAATATAGAGGCTTTGAAAAAATCTATTACAAAATCCTTATATAATAGGATGAATAGAACAAAAGTCAACTCTTTCTAGGACATCCAATAAATACAAGTATAGGTTCTTCTCTTGGTGAATTTTCCCTGAAAAATATACATATTCTTGGAAAATCTATATTTGAGGCTTATATCATTATGGATTTCATCGACAATTATGGTGACAAGTTTAGGGATATCTGGAGTCTAATTATAGAGGGATCCTTAAAAGAATTTGAGGAAAACTTGGGCCACCTAAAGTACATGTCCAGAACCCTTATCTATGGTGGGTTTGATTATCAAGCTCTTCATGCCAGAGTCAAGGAATTAGTTTCCCTGAGGAATAAGAAAATGGGACTTGAATCAATCATATCCACAACATATTCTTCATCTTACACCAAATAATATCAAAATGAACATCTAGATGAGGATTATTTATGTGAAAAATATGTAACAACATACAAAATAATAGTCAATGTTGGGAAGACCAAGATTGGTAGTCTTAAACAATACTTTTCCCATATACTATACATACTAAAATCTATAGATAAAATGGTGATAGAGAAACATGGGCTTATTTACATGGTGTAGAAGTCCATACTTGATGTTGTTTCTAGAGATGATACCTTATGATATGATATAGAGGTGGAGAATGAGTGAGTAAAACAACTACTCCAATAAATATCTTCCTAAAATTAGAAGCTAGCATAGATTAAAGAATATTCTAAACATCTATTGTAGTAGGCCCTAATTTTGGGAGACACCTTTTTTTTGGTTCATTGGAGAGACTCCAAGTTGTGAAGGTTCCTCCCTCCATTATTATATAATCAATGAATGAAATTTATTGAGATATTTGTATTGATGTCATGATTCTTTTTAATATCCCGAATACTAGGTGCCACATAGATTATTTTAAATATCAAGTTTTTTCATAATGATAAGTGAAAAAATCCAAACTCAAATTATTGAGTCATAATAGTTCATTTCTTCAAGATAATAGACCATGAAATATCATTGGCATAAACACCCTCACTGATGTATCAATGTCAGTCCTTTCAAAATCATCTGGTTCAATGGGATTCCTGGGGTTGATATGTCTCATAGATAAGGTGTTCTATATTTTTCCTAGGCAAGAGCCCCAACAAGCATACACATGGCTGTTACTAGGGCTGTACAATGGGACCCTCAAAATTTTATGACTCTTTTGTTTATCTCCATTAATTTTTTATATGTTTCATATGAGGATATCTTAGTGGGTAGGGACTAGTATTTTTCATAGTTATCCCTTTATGTGTTTTTATTCTAACAAGTTTTATGTCTCCTTATTCTATATATATCCTTTATAAAATTAAAAATTTCACATAGACCATAGAAAGTGTGTGTATAGAAAAAAAACTCAACTTATACCTAATAATCCATTTGTGAGTGTTCTTCTTGAATTCATTTTATCTCTTTCCATTAGTATTTTAATGCCTTGAAAGTAAGACTGATGAGGAGATATTATTTTTGGACAAATATCTTGGACCCATTGTTGTAGTAGTTTATAGTAATATATCTTGGATCTTAAATAAATTCAAATTCTTATGGAATGGATAAGGCTATGAAGGATGCATATTAATTGAGTGTTTTTAGAACCCTGCATCCTTAATTAACTCATTAAAGATGAATATTCATGATGGGTTCTGACACCCTTCATCCTTAATCTAGTTGTGAAGGATGAATATTCATGGAGGGTTCTGGAACCCTGCATCCATACTATGGTTATGAAGGATGAATATTTATAAAGGATTATGACACCCTGCATCCTATCTCTAGTCAGGAAGGATTAATATTCATGGGGGGTTTTGAAACCCTATATCCTTTCTTGAAAATCCCTTGGTAGATAGTGATATTATTTTATAGACTTAAAATCCATATAGATAGTTTAAATATAAAGTGTGTAAATCAGTCCTCAAGGAGTTTTAATTTAGGATGATGAGATATTGAAGACATGTCTAGGATTTATCAAAACACATTGAGGTGTTGAGTTCTGTTGTGATGCTACTAGGGATCACATGGACCATAGGTTCTTTCTTATAAGGAGAATATTCCTTTGGTTGATGGTTAGTGGTCTTTTATACAGATCTAACTCATGTTTGTCCAAGAATAGGTTTCCCCACTCCTTTCCATTGTCTAGGGAGGTTTTCAAATATTCAACCACATTGATAATGATGTAGGGAGTCGAGAAATACCTATTCAAGGAGGGTTTTGGAACATTGGGGGTGTTTTTGATACTACCCAACAAAAGGGGTGTTTAATTTATGGTCATAAATCTTAGACCCATATATCATGTGGTTTAGTGTTGCATGACGAGGACACCCAAAATTTTCAAGAATGGGGTACCACAATCCTAGTTTGATAATGGGTACAACACATGATGACGTAATGTCGACAATGTCAAATCCACTTGTAATTTTTGGTTATAGGAATTGTAAACCATGATATAGGAATATTGTAGTTGAGAAGGAGTGGAGACTGATGGGTATAGGTTGACTACTAGTAATTTTAGATACTTGCATCACACATAGGGAGGTAAATAACTCATGAGTGAAAGGGGTACCTAAATTACAAGACCAAAAAATTCCTTAGACACAATATTTGAGGCATCATGTTTCTCACAAGTGATTCCTAGTGGGGTCCATTCAGATCAATAGATCCCTTTTACCAATATACTACTATGGAACCAAGGAAAATGAATCGAGGCTATGGGATTCCAAGAGAAGTATATTAACTCAAGGAATTTCTGGGTATCAACTTATAATTCAAATACCTGAAGTTGATTTATGGAAAATCTAATATTCAAGAAGGGTTCAGTCACCTTAATTTTTTGCACATACTAAACATGCTATCATTATTCGGGGATATGATAAATCATTTCCCAATCTTTTTCCTAGACCAGAATGGTATAAAAAACATAGATAGACTTTAATTGGGGTCATAAGTTCGTTTATATGAGCTTTGTACCTTTTTATTTATGAACTAAATTTTTCCTAAACATTGGAGTTAAATATCTTAGTTAGAAGAGACTTGAATTTTTCTCAAACCACCCTTTGGGGGTTTTCATCTTGATAAGTTTGTGTATCTTTCACTTTTTGTTTAAGGTTTTATGATATAGAACATTAGAGGATAGAATTTAATGTCATTAAAATTTGAACAAAGAATATAAAGTTTATGTTCATGATGAAAAGAACCATTATCAGGGACTATTACAAAACAACCTAATTAGGATTCCAAATATCAGGGGCACTGCAATACTCTTTTTAATTGGGGATGATGTTTTTGTAAATCATGCATCAAGGTTATTGAATCATGAATTATGGTATGGTACATACATTATAAGGATGATCATGAATCACACTAGGGTGATGAATTCCCCCGCATTATTTTCAAGGATCACAAGGATCAATGGCCATTTTTGAAGGAAAATACACATGTAGTTGATAGTCGATGATTAGATGTATGATTCAAGGGTGGAAATGAATTGTCAAATAAAGGTAACATTGAACCCAAATGTTCATTTCCAAGGTCCATGGATGATTTTGGATAATTTGAGATAATAAATAAATAAAGTTTGATTTATAGATTTAGGTGCTCAAAAAGATGGTGGAAGGACCCCAAACATTGGCAGACTATGGTCAGGCTCTTATGGTCCTTTGATAAGGAGTGATGGTGGATAATGGACTGTACTGTTTAACATCTTGTAATGGGGATGCATTTTCTATATAGTTTAATTTCATTATTCAAGGATGTAATTTTAATGTATCTTAATTCCATGTGAAAAGAACTTTATTGACATGAATTTAAGGTCTAGTGACCAGGATTTCATGAACCATCATGAAATTATGAAAATTATCCCTAGAGAAACCTTATATTGGTTGGGGGAATTAAAATTCAAGAGGAATTTTTATCCTTTTATAGGATATTGGGTAGATATCCTAATAGAAAGATCCTTTTTCATAAATCAAACTCATACACAAGAAATGACTTTTTAGATCCGACTTATATATAAGATAAATGAGTCTGTATAACTTGACCATCATTAAGTAGTTTATGGTCTTGTACAATGGACCATCAATGTAACAACCCGAGATTTTATAAGATACATTCTTTTTAATTTCATTCATATATTCTATTGTACGACACACCAAGATTATCTTGCGCTATACGCAACACTGTATTAGCTTGTAGTATACGCAACACTTTTCTTGGCTCTTGTTACACAAAATTTCATGTTCGTTTGATAGAAGTTATTCTACACAACATTGAGTGTATATATATATATATTCAATGTATAAATAAAATATTGTTGGATTCTGTTATACGCAACAACAAAGGAGTTGTGCACTACACGCAACCCTGACTTGGCTTGCATTACACGCAATCGCGACCTTCTTCGATAGCGTGTCTTGTACGCAATACCGGGTTTTAATAAACAACGATATATTATTATAATATTGTTATGAACTAGCCGTTATGAATAGTGTTAACTAAAATTTTAATTTGATAACATTATTATTCATCTTACACATTTCTAGAACATGGTATAAGAACAAAATAAATTTTTCAGGTAAAATAAGTATTTTTCAAAAAATGCAGTTTTGCCGCCTTTTGATGGCGCACCCACTTTAAATCTAGTTTTTGACATGTTTATAAGTTCAATTTGACAAAATAAAATTCTTATTTTGAATCAGGATATAAAAATTTACATTAGATAAAGTTTTGATATTTTTCCGATAACTTTCATATTTTAATGAATAGTAAAAACACGCTATATTTTAATTAAAAACAACTTTTTTCATCGTAATATCTTATGTGGTTAAATTATAATATTGAATGGTTTTAAAGTATAAATAGAATTTATTTTTACCATTTAATATAATTTATATCATTAGCATTGATTTTACCTTGAATTCGTAGGTTAAATCAATTCAATCTTTTGCAATGTTTTAAAGAAAGACCCGTTTTCTTTAGACAACGAGATTAATTTTAATTTAATTTCTGCATCTTTTGTGTATTGAATTTGGAAAACTAGATTCCATATTTGGAATCAGTGGGTTTAAATTTTGTTAATAAGCTACTTTTTATTTTTGGGCATTGTGAACAGTAACTACGGTAAATTTTATTTACTATAGTTAAAGGTAAATCAGGTAATTAAGAGTAAATATAAGATTATAAAATTACCCTAACACTTGAAAAAATCCTATAGGATGGATAAAAGTAGACCCATATAACCTAATTATAGGATTAGATTCATTTTATGGACTTTTTTCCATGAAAATAATTTAATTATTATTAAAACCAAAGAATGTGACAACATGTCACTTTCTTAAATCTTATAAGTATAATAATTTTTCTTTAGTGATAAAATTCATGAAACTTAAAAAATGAATAGTCTACATAAATATAATACAATTATATACATCATAGAAATTTATTTAGAATTTTTAGGGATTAAATAATTATTATTTATTATGACACAATGATGATGCAGTAATTGTATTATTAATGAAATATTGACATAATTGATGTTATAAATGCCCAAATAAATGTAATTTGAGACTTTTTATGACTTAAAATAATTTTCTAGGTTAATATGACATGTTATTGTTGATTTATGTAACTTTTTTCGAACTTATAATTCTGTTATGAATTTCATAAAAATCATGTACCAAATAGTGTCAAAATTGACATAAATTAGTTTTTAAAACAAATATTTTATTATTAATTGTTATTTTATTCCTAAAAATATAAGGTTCGGCCATATGACTTATATAAGGTTATATATATTAATAATAAGCAACTTGGGGTTCTTTTGGCTTGATATAGTAAGTTTATTAACCATATAGTGTAAGAAAACAAAAAGACATGGTAAAAGTTAAATTATTTAACTTAGAGTTAAATCTAATTGATAAGGTTAAAATAATAACCTAAACTTGTCTAAATCCTATTGGATGAGCTTATGTAGACCCAGACCCACTTTATATTCGAAATAAGACCATTTGGAACAATTATAAACTGAATTTGACCTTAATATAAAATAATAATTTGAGATTTTCCTAAGGTGCCCCTCTCCTCCCTTATAAATGGGCACCTCCTCCCTCTCCTCCTCACACCAATTTGAGCATTCAATCTCGGCCAAACCCTGCCAAAATCTCTTCTCCACTTCCCTAGTATCATCCTAGAGGTCCTGGTCTTCTTCAAAGACCATACTTAGTTCTTTAAGTTGAGGTTAAGTGAAGGCGCGTCAAAAAGAGGTAATATCCATTACCGATCTTTTTCAATTTCTTTCTTCTTCAACTTCTTCTTCTTTAGTTGTTTCCTGATAAATTAATAAAATCAGTATTTATTATATACTGATATGTTATTATAAATATAAAACAACTCTAATTAACATTATATCCATCCTACGGAAATAGGAAATCACCGCGCGTGTGTACGTACAGAATACCGTCTCCACTCCATGGTGTAATCTATTTTCCGCCACCACCTTAATTGGATGGGTATAATGGTGTAATGAGTAACTATATATTATTATTATAAAGTGATATTGATACTGAAATAGTATACATAAACTTCAACACAATTCCACGACCATGGGAACGATATCATCGCTCGTGTGTACGTATGGACTACCGTCTCCACGACGCGATGAGATTCATTCTCCACATTAACCATTCATGAATGATTATAAAGTATATATAATGAATGATAATGAAATATATGACATGTTAAATCTACTGGATTTATGTATATATATATATATGTATGTCATCTACTTACTTCCATTCAAGACAATAAGGAAAGGAAAACAGCGTTCATGCGTACGTACGGACTACCGTCTCCATGAACGGTGTGTTTCATTTCATTTATCTATCTATTATATATATATATATATATACTGAATATATATTATATATAAATCATGTTTTATATTCTGGAAGTAAGTAAATCATGATATAAGTAATAATAATGTCAAGAACAACAAGTCCAAACACCTACGATAAATGAAACGATTTTACCCAAAACGCTTATTTAACATGAAATTTACAAAAGAACGGGTAATATAAAGTCATAAGTGAACCATATATGATATAATAACAGTGAATATGATTCTATAATAAGTTAATGACATTATTTAAATCATTATACACGAGGTTCGGATACGTACAAAGCATATCAAACATAAGGTAAGGGAAATATCACAATCTCATTTTTATTCGAGATTGTTTATACTTTGAAATTTACTGGGGTGTATTTTATCATCCACATCCATGTTTCCTAAATATTTAATATTATTTCCTTCCACATACAATTTTTTAAATCCAATTTTACCCTTCGGTGAGTTTTTAGTAAAAGATATGAAAGGAATCTTTTGTCGTTTTTTGTACGAGGTATTTTTTTGACTTTTCTGACAAAAGTACGAGAAGAATGTTTTTTTAACTTATACGGAATGAATGGATTTTTAAAACATTATTTCCAAGAAGATTCCTTTACAAGTTTACAAGTTTATTTTTAATCAACTTCTTTTAGTTTAAAATTGTATGACATGTTAAGAAAGGAAAAATGTTTTTGAAGTAGAAAGGATATTTTCCTCAAGAATGGAGTTCAAGTGTTTTATAAAAATTATTTTCCATCTAAGATAATATAGGGTTCTGTTTCTATCCCTATTATTACATTGATTTGATTATGTTGTGATGGAAATATTTTTATGAATTCTTTTATCTTATATGAATTGTTTTATAATGTCATGATGTTTAAAGATTCCCATTTTTATTACATGGGTTATGCTATGATGTATGGTTTATGATTTTTGTGGCACACATAAGAATGGTATCATTATGAGATGGTTGGGACCTATATCTCTCTCAAATTCATTGGGTAAAGATTTTATATCTCATGAGATAGGCATGGCTAGAATGGTAGGTTATACCAGTTCAGTGAAATAGGACTGAAACGAGGAATGAACTCAGTTCAGAAAGGGACTTTGTCCACTAAGATAGTCTTGGCAATGAGTCTTGACTAACAAGAAATGATTCTCTATGATTATGTGTGTATGCCACAAAGTTTCATGTTTTAAGTTATGATTATTGGGATTACATTTCACTACTATGATTTATCCCATGTTATGAAATTATGCTCTCTTTTGCAGGTTAAGATTTCCAAAATGTTATGTTCTTATGAAAATGATGTGATTGATATTTATTTTGTTTACCCTTACTGAGCATTTGAGCTCACCCTTTAATGTTTTCTTTTCCCCAGGATATAAAGAAAGGTTTTAGGTAAAAAAAGAAGATCTTTATGGGAGATGTTGAAGATCTTTCTCCACGATTAGAAGATTATATTCCGAGTTTCCAAAGACACTAAACTATTATGGTCCTTGTGTGTGTGTTTCTGTTATGTACTAAGTATTCTACAAAAGTAATGTAATGTCCATGTACGTCAGGCTTCGGGTCTCTATAGTTGGTATCATAGGAAATGTTTAGTCAACCTTTGGAAACTAGGATGCAAGAACATTAGTGAGATCCCTAGAGATATTTCTAAGGTATGTCTAGGGATGTCCCTAAGGTTAAGTATACATATAGGTTATAGTCCTATAATTACACTAACGATCATATAATTAATCCTAAGATGTTAGATATTGAAGTTACTCTCCCTTTATTATGATTTTTTCCTCTCACACTATTCTTTTTGGGTTTTAGAAAATGGATGGAAACAAGATGATTCACAATAATGGAGGATATGATGGAAAATGGAATGATATTCTTCATGAGCAACCAAATGAAATGGGATTTGGAAGTCCAAACATCATTATTATGCCGAATCAGCAATCTTATAATATGATCAATAAAGTAAAATTTGGTAAATTTCCTAACTCGGCTAATAAGAGAAAGATGGAGTTTCATGATGATCATAGAGGAAAGAAAGTTCAATTTCCTCTATGTAAATCATGTGGGAATAGGCATAAAGGAGAATGTTTCAAAGGAACTGGAAGATGATTTGGGTGTGCAAAAGAAGGACACAAAGCTAGTAAGTGCAATGGAAAAGGTTCAGTTAACACTAGGGATGAGGATAATGGTATTGCTACGACATCAACAATGGTTAAATGTTTTAAATGTGGAATGTAAGGGCATTATACAAACCAATTCCCTAAGGGAAAGTCTCATGAAGAGAATCAGTATGGTCGTATGGGTAGTATTTATGTGGATGATGATGAAGAGACTACAAATGATATGTGAGATGAATGAATTGTTGAAGCTCGGTCAATGGTTTAAGAATGTAGTGGAATGATTACATGTTTATCATGTGTAATGTTGTATAAGTAATCTCATGGTACTATGGAATAAAGAGACATCTAAGGATTGTTACACTGTTGTCTTTCCTTGAGTTTTGAAAGTGTATGATTAATGTTACCAGTATCCATGAAAGGTTATTCAGATATTTTTTGATGATATGCGCATAATGAAGGGATAAGGAGAAAATTAAATGTTTGATAGTATTCATGAGCTCATGAATGATATAAGGAGAAGGTTATATCATGGTTTGAGTATATAGAATTTTTGGATTTTGGTATGTGGAAAGAGTTAACTTTTGACAGCATTCATGTTTTCACTAAGGTTTAATGGGTATTCATTTTTTAAGAGAATACATCATTAAGGTATTCACATGATTGGAATGTGACCAAGAAGATATATGGGGGATAAATGATGGTATTCACATGCTTGGTTGATGACATTTCAAGTTATCGTTTTCTTTATACTATGATCTTGGACCGAAGTATTTTAGATAAGCCTAAAGATTTGAATGGATTATGTTAACCATAAGTTAGTATTGTTTAAGGATAGAACTTTTTTTTGATATTATTTATGTGATGTTATTGTAATGTAGTTTTAGAAAAAAGGACAACCTGCAGGACGGGCGACAACCCATCGCATCAGACAAGGCTGTGGGAATCGAACCCACAACCGAAGTGAGACTAACCTTTATCACCTACCACTAGCCTACAGGAAGTCCCTGTTTAGTAGAAACTAGTTTTATTATATTAATCAGTATGATATATGAAGTATAAGTCCATTTTAGGAATCATATATGATTAATCTCACTATAGATGGACTTATGTATTTTTTTGATAAATTTTCTAACCTTTTGTTTGAGATAGATGGAATGAACCATCATTCTATCACATGATCTGCTAACACATCATGAATGAAAAATTCAACATCATTTCTTTAAGAGATGAAGTGGAAATTCTCCAAAGAATGATAAACGGTGAGACTATACCAAAATCACGAATGTATTTCTTCAAATTCCAATTTCATCAACTTTAGGGAAATGATCTTGAAAAACAAAAATTTGGTCCTAGTGATCTTATATCTGATGAATCAGATGGTACCTTATATCATCACAAATTTATGGATTTGTGATTTCTGGCTTTTCCATATCCATGTTCTCTACCACTCTCCATCAGAACATGATGGTTAGATTTCTCTTCTATATCCATATTTTCTCCTATATGGAAACCCAACGATGAGTTCATTTGGGTAACCGTTATATTTCATACTTTAGTTTTTAAAGTTCAGTTTTGGTATTTATTTTTACGATTTGGGTTTTTATGAATAATAAACGATTTATAACCCCGACGAATTTCGAGGGCGAAATTCATTTTAAGGGGGGTAGAATGTAACAACCCGAGATTTTATAAGATACATTCTTTTTAATTTAATTCATATCTTCTATTGTACGACACACCAAGATTATCTTGCGCTATACGCAACACTGTATTAGCTTGAAGTATACGCAACACTTTTCTTGGCTCTTGTTACACACAATTTCAAGTTCGTTTGATAGAAGTTATTCTACGCAACATTGAGTGTATATATATATATTAAATGTATAAATAAAATATGGTTGGATTCTATTATAATCAACAACAAAGGAGTTGTGCACTACACGCAACCCTGACTTGGCTTGCATTACACGCAATCGCGACCTTCCTCGATAGCGTGTCTTGTACGCAATACCGGGTTTTACTAAACAACGATATATTATTGTAATATTGTTATGAACTAGACATTATGAATAGTTTTAACTAAATTTTGAATTTTATAACATTATTATTCATCTTACACATTTCTAAAACATGGTATAAGAACAAAATAAATTTTTCGGGTAAAATAAGTATTTTTCAAAAAATGCAGTTTTGCCGCCTTTTGATGGCACACCCACTTTAAATATAGTTTTTGACATGTTTATAAGTTAAATTTGACAAAATAAAATTCTTCTTTCGAATCAGTATATAAAAATTTACATTAGATAAAGTTTTGATATTTTTCCGATAACTTTCATATTTTAATGAATAGTAAAAACACGCTATATTTTAATTAAAAGCAACTTTTTTCATCATAATACCTTATGTGGTTTAATTATAATATTGAATATTTTTAAAGTATAAATAGAATATATTTTTACCATTTAATATAATTTATGTCATTAGTATTTATTTTACCTTGAATTCGTAAGTTAAATCAATTCAATCTTTTGCAATGTTTTAAAGAAAAACCTGTTTTCTTTCGACACCGGGATTAATTTTAATTTAATTTCTGAATCTTTTGTGTATTGAATTTGGAAAAATGGATTCCATATTTGGAATCAGTGGGTCCAAATTATGTTAATAAGCTACTTTTTATTTTTGGGCATTGTGAATAGTAACTACGGTAAATTTTATTTACTATAGTTAAAGGTAAATCGGGTAATTAAGAGTAAATATAAGATTATAAAATTACCCTAACACTTGGAAAAATCCTATAGGATGGCTAAAAGTAGACCCATATAACCTAAGGGTCTGATTAGATTCATTTTATGGACTTTTGTCTATGAAAATAATTTAATTATTATTAAAACCAAAGAATGTGACAACATGTCACTTTCTTAAATCTTATAAGTATAATAATTTTAATTTAGTGATAAAATTAATAAAACTTAGAACATGAATAGTCTCAAGATAGATAATAAAATTATCTACATCATAGGAATTTATTTAGAATTTTTAGGGATTAAATAATTATCATTTATTATGACACAATGATGATGCTGTAATTGTCTTATTAATGAAATATTGACTAAATTGATGTTATAAATGCCCAAATAAATGTAATTTGAGACTTTTTATGACTTAAACTAATTTTATAGGTTAATATGACATTTTATTGTTGATTTAAGTAACTTGGTTAGAACTTATAATTCTGTTATGAATTTCATAAAAATTATGTACCAAATAGTGTCAAAATTGACATAAATTAGTTTTTAAAACAAATATTTTATTATTAATTTTTATTTTATTCCTAAAAATATAAGTTTCATCCAAATGACTTATATAAGGTTATATATATTAATAATAAACAACTTGGGGTTCGTTTGTCTTGATATAGTAAGTTTATTAACCATATAGTGTAAGAAAACAAAAAGACACGGTAAAAGTTAAATTGTTTAACTTAGAGTTAAATCTAATTGATAAGGTTAGAATAATAACCTAAACTTGTCTAAATCCTATTGTATGAGAGGATTTATACCCATACCCACTTTATCTTAGAAATAAGACCATTTGGAACCATTATAAACCGAATTTGACCTTAATATAAAATAATATTTTGAGATTTTCCTAAGGTGCCCCTCTCCTCCCTTATAAAAGGGCACCTCCTCCCTCTCCTCCTCACACCAATTTGAGCATTCAAGCTCAGAAAACCCCTACCAAAATCTCTTCTACACTTACCTAGTATCATCCTAGAGTTCCTGTTATTCTTTAAATACCCTCCTTAGTTCTTTAAGTGGAGGTTAAGTGAAGGCACGTCAAAAAGAGGTAATATCCATTACCGATCTTTTTCAATTTCTTTCTTCTTCAACATCTTCTTCTTTAGTTGTTTCATGATAAATTAATAACATAAGTATTTATTATATACTGATATGTTATTATAAATATGTAACAACTCTAATTAACCTTCTATCTATCCTACGGAAAAAGGAAATCACCGCGCGTGTGTACGTACGAAATACCGTCTCCATGCCGTGGTGTAATCTATTTTCCACCAGCACCATAATTGGATGGTTATAATGGTGTAATGAGTAACTATATATTATTATTATAAAGTAATATTGATACTGAAATAGTATACATACACTTAAACATAATTCCACGACCATGGGAAAGATATCATCGCTCGTGCGTACGTACGGACTACCGTCTCCACGACGCGAAGAGATTCATTCTCCACATTAACCATTCATGAATGATTATAAACTATAAATAATGAATAATAATGAAATATATGACATTTTAAATCTTATGGATTTATATATATATATATATATATATATATATTTATTTCATTTACTTACTTCCATTCAAGATAATAAGGAAAGGAAAACAGCGTTCATGCGTACGTACGGACTACCGTCTCCATGAACGGTGTGTTTCATTTCATTTATCTATCTATTATATATATATATATATATATATATATATATACTGAATATATATGATATATAAATCATGTTTTATATTATGTAAGTAAGTAAATCATGATATAAGTAATAATAATGTCAAGAACAACAAGTCCAAACACCTACGATAAATGAAATGATTTTACCCAAAACACTTCTTTAACATGGAATTTACAAAAGAACGGGTAATATAAAGTCATAAGTGAACCATATATGTTATCATAACAATACATATGATTCTGTAATAAGTTAATGACTATATTTAAATCATTATACAGGAGGTTCGGATACGTACAAATCATATCGGACATAAGGTATGAGAAATATCACAATCTCATTTTTATCCGAGATTGTTTATACTTTGAAATTTACTGGGGTGTATTTTATCATACACATCCATGTTTCCTCAATATGTAATATGATTTCCTTCCATCTACAATTGTTTAAATCCAATTTTACCCTTCGGTGAGTTTTTAGTAAAAGATATGAAAGGAATCTTTTGTCGTTTTTCTTACGAAGTACTTTTTTGACTTTTCCGACAAAAGTATGAGAAGAATGTTTTTTTAACTTATACGGCATGAATGGATTTTTAAAACATTATTTCCAAGAAGCTTCTTTTACAAGTTTTCAAGTTTTTTTTAATCAAATTCTTTTAGTTTAAAATTGTATGACATGTTAAGAAAGGAAAAATGTTTTTGAAGTAGAAAGGATATTTTCCTCAAGAATGGAGTTTAAGTGTTTTATCAAAATTATTTTCCATATAAGATAATATAGGGTTCTGTTTCTATCCCTATTATTACATTGATTTGATTATGTTTTAATGGAAATATTTTCATGAAATCTTTTATCTTATATGAATTGTTTTATGATGTCACGATGTTTAAAGATTCCCATTTTTATTACATGGGTTATGCTGTGATGTATGGTTTATGATTTTGTGGCACACATAAGAATGGTATCATTATGAGATGGGTGGGACCTATATCTCCATCCAATTCATTGGGTAAAGATTTTATATCTCATGAGATAGACATGGCTGGAACCGTAGGTTATACCGGTTCAGTGAAACAGGACTGAAATGAGGAATGAACTCGGATCAGAAAGGGACTTTGTCCACTAAGATAGTCTTGGAAATGAGTCTTGACTAACAAGAAATTATTCTCTATTATTATGTGTGTATGCCACAAAGTTTCATGTTTTAAGTTATGATTATTTGGATTAAATTTCACTACTATGATTTATCCCATGTTATGAAATTATGCTCTCTTTTGTATGTTAAGATTTCCAAAATGTTATGTTCTTATGAAAATGATGTGATTGATATTTCTTTTGTTTACCGTTACTGAGCATTTGAGCTCACCCTTTTATGTTTTCTTTTCCCCAGGATATAAAGAAAGGTTTTAGGTAAAAAATAAGAAGATCTTTATGGGATATTTTGAAGATCTTTCTCCACGATTAGAAGATTATATTCCGAGTTTCCAAAGACACTAAACTATTATGGTCCTTGTGTGTGTGTTTTTGTTATGTACTAAGCATTCCGAAAAAGTAATGTAATGTCCATGTACGTTAGGCTTCGGGTCTCTACAATCAATGCCACACACTTTTTGGAATAATACTCCCATCTATGTAAAAGAGGAAATTCCAATCCTCTAAGATCATACGAGTCATTATTAGCATGAGAAACAAGAGGTTAATGAGGAATAACCATTTATGTACTAGCTAGGGGTTCATGAATAAGGAAGTAGCTAGTCTTTGTGCTGATAAAGAACAAGGACCACTGTAAATGGAAGTTTAATATATCGAACACTAAGGTGAGATAGGGGAATATGCACTCTCTATGGATGAGATTCACCTTGGTATTCTTAATAATCTCATAAGTTATGTAATTAATCCATGGATTTAACTTTCAAAGAAATCCCTCAATTCTTTTTTTTTCGTAAAAAAAATTAGAGATGAATTTTTTATTTTGGGAAACTGTGGTTGGGCCTGATGTGGAGAATCCAGGAATCACTAAAAATACTATATAGATAGGAATAAATACATACATAATACTTTATGGATACCTACTGAATATAATATCTCATGTTTAAAAAATTAAAATAAAGCCTTACCTTAATGCAGATCCAAAAGGGAATTGAAGTGTCACTGTGAAGATTTAGACTATATGGTAGGAGAGGGCATTTTTTATTTAAAATATTTGGTTGGGCATGAATATGAATGATCTAAGTTTCATTACATATCATGTATGGATATTAATCAACCTACATGTAGTTCTTGTTGAGGAATATCCTCTACACATATCTAAATCATGTGCATAGAAGATGAAAAGGGGTTTCAACTTGAGAAATGGCCATTAAATGAGGTAATAGTGACAAATACAACATGGTGAAAGGGAAATCATCATGATCTATTCATCCAGTGATGAAATGTATGTTTATGAGCCATGATCCCCTACACTATGTACATGGGAAATTAAAGAATGAATTATCATTTATAGTAATCTTAGATATGCCAAGAATTGGGTATTTGGGTGTCACTATGTATCCTGAGATGATAGGAATCAAGACATACATAGTTCTTTAATGAGAGTATCCATCATATAGATCTGTCTCATATATAAGGGATAAGTTACCCCTTGAATGAAGAATTACTCACTTTCATCTGAGTGCATGATATTTAACTACCAATGTTACCACTATATCAAGGGACTGTCATACTTGGAGAGGATTTTACTATTAGGTTCATCTATATAGATTTCAGCAAGATAAGGATGAAAAATTTCAATATGGACCAAATAAAATGGTAGATTATGATAGTGTAAAATTTTTAGCTAAACCTATGATAATATTTCTAGGAGTCACTTTTTGTCCCAACTGGTTAGGAATCAAGCCATATATAGTTCTTATAAGGAAATGTTCACTCCACATATCAATCTTTTGATTGAATCTCTCTCCTTACATATAAAGCATTGTGTGGATATTGAAGCCTCCCAGAAAATCACTAATATTTTCCTTGATGTTGTTTCAGAGCTCCTCCATGTGATCTGGTATAGTAGAAATGATCTCATTTATATAAATTACTCATTTAGTTTAAATGAAGGTCAGATGCAGATCCTCATTGATATTTGTGAAGCTTCCTCGATTCAGAAGGCTTGTTGTGACAACTCTATCAAATACTTCAAGATTCTTCATCATCATAGGGTTGCCGGTATCTATCATAAACATAGGTATACTTTTTAAGTGTTGTAGAAATCCCTGCTTCCAGGATGGATTAAAGTGAACGTGGACGGTGCCTCTAAGGGCAATCTGAGTTCCTCAGGTTGTGGTGCTATCTTTAGAGACCACCTTGGAAAATTCCTTGGTTGTTTCTATGGAATTTGTGGTATCACATTGTCCTTGGAAGCTGAAACAATGAGTGTGATTCATGATTTTTCCTTCTCCAAGCAACAGGGATGGAATAATATTTGGATTGAAAGCTGTTTGACCATGATTGTCCAATCCATTTGGAATGGAGTGGTTCATCTAGCATGGACACTAACAACCCATTGGATGAATTATATTTAATCACTCGTGTAGATTAGTTATATTGTCACTCATGACTTTTGTGAAGCCAATAGGGTGGAATATGACCTTGCTAATATGGGTGTTAACCGGGACATTACCTGGCTGGTTGACCTTCGTGATGATCTTCCTCTTATTGATAATGATTGTAAAAATATTCCATCATTTAGACTTATTTAATCCTTGACATTCTTATTATTTTATTTTGTGTCTTGGCCTTTGGCCAAGGCATCATCTCTCAAAAAAAAATCGAGACACATTTAGTTATTAAATAAATTTTCCCCTATGTAGTCTTGAATCATACACAGGGAGGATGAATTTTTATTTTTTTGGCCTTTCTTCTTCGCCTTGGATTACATGATTTGAGAATCACTATATATCATGTGATAGTGGGAATAAAGACATACATAGTTCTTGTATATAAAACATCTGGTACAGGTCTAACCCATACATTGGAGAATGAAATTTCCCTTACACTGAAATAGCTATCATGTGAGTCATAGGTTCCATATATTGGCTCACCCTAATAAATCTTAAGTCATGAAAGATGGACCAAACACTATATATCTTAATTTTAGGTGAAAATAGAAAGATTTTATTTCATTGAAAAAAAAATCAACCCAAACCCACTAGTCAAAGTGTATTTCCCGGCCCATTAAACATGCATGAGTCATTCTTAGTGTGGGAAATAAGAGGTGATTGAGAATTCAATTAAACTTCATGAGAGTGCATGATAGGATATGTATGGGGGAATTCAAATTTAGATTTGAGAAGATTTTCCCATAAATTTTTTTTATCATCAAGTAGAGTAGTTAAAAGTAATTATGATCTATAGTTTGTCCTAGGATAGATAAATCTGGAACCATTATATATCCTATCAATATGGTAATGAAGCCACACATAGTTCTTATATTGTGGTCCCTATATAGATCTAACTCTTATATAGGGATGGGAAAAATTATTTTCTACTTTGATCTTTCTCAGGTATAGTGAATTTTCATTGAAAATATGTCTGGGTTATGAAAGAAGGAAACCTAATGTGGGTGAGGTATTAGTGCTTGGAAAGAGGTGAGACTAACCAGTTCTCATGTTGGGTTATTGGATAAAACTCAACATGAGTTGGGAAGATTCTACTAGACAAATATTTTACATGGATCCAGATCATATGTGAAAGGGGAGGTGGGATCCATAAGGTAAATACATATTGTGTAGTTTAAGGTGTTACGATAAGGATCACTCTATAGTTTAAAGTCAGGGAGTGAGGACTTAATATTTCACATAGTTTAACATCATGTTTCCTGGACATGTTTCATTAATTTTAACATCATGTGGTAATGTTTTATTCTGTTCAGATTAAAATCATACAGTAAGGATTTGTTCCATGTAGTTTTACATCATGCAGAATGGATATCTTCCATGATGTTTTATTCCATGAGGTAAGGATGACTTATATAGAGTTTACTGTCATGTAGTAAGTATGGATTTAATGTAGTTTAATGTCATTAGGTAAGTAATTATTGTGTTCATTTTAACATAATTCAACAAGGAATTATTCTTTATAG
The DNA here is from genome assembly GCA_963277665.1 of Viscum album. Classification (NCBI taxonomy): domain Eukaryota; kingdom Viridiplantae; phylum Streptophyta; class Magnoliopsida; order Santalales; family Viscaceae; genus Viscum; species Viscum album. The sequence continues at coordinate 1,476,298,147 of OY728137.1, forward strand.
TTTAAATTCATGCGGTAAGGATGTAGAGTGTTTTTAAATTTAATGTATTACCACTAGGGCTTGTCTACTTGGTGGTAATTATTAAAATTATTTCCATAGAAAACTTTAATTAGTGGGGGAATATTTTGTTCCCTATACATTGTGGAAAATGAGTAATATCCTTGAGAAAAGTCCTTTTATATGATGTAAGGCCCTTCCCAATTAGGTTATATATTTGGGGGTTTCTTCCATAGTATAATCAAGGTTTTGAGAACTAGTATGAATTCAACTTTGAGTAATGATAAGATGTGGAGCTTTTTGTTGAAGGAACATGAAATATGATTCTGATGGACTTTGAGGTTGTGTCACGTATGAAAGATTTTCTCAGTGATTCTTTCTAACTCATCAAGTCACTTATGTGATTATTCATCTTTTGATAGTTTTCCTTAGATAGAATTTTGATGTGAGGGAAACTAGAATCTGATGGGTAATAATACCTCTATTCTATAGACTATAAAATATGGGATCTCTTGTGTGAAATTACAGGTTGTTGTATGATAGGACTATAAACCACACAAGATCTTTTACGACCAAGACTTATTGTATTTATCAACCATTTTATATAGTAAATTTTAAAATGTCTTGTTAAAGGAATATACATTACCATTTATCATGACATGATAATGAGATGAATTGTCGGACTCAATGTTATTCTCCTCATACAACCTCTTCAACCTTAATGAATAGAAGTTGGTGTCATTTTCTATTAGTATTTTGTGAGGGACACAGAATCTAGTGATGATATTGGACTTCATGAAGTTGATGAAAATATTATTCTTGATTTAATTAAGGGGTATATTCTTATACCATTTGGAAAATAAATTATTAATATTAATTATGTAATTAAACTTATTAGATATAACTAGGTTATATGGCCCCATAATGTTCGTGTCCAATTCAAAAAATGGCCAAGAATATTTAGTAGTATGCAAAACTGTTTTGGGCCAATGGATAAAATTTTCATACATTTTAAAAGTGTGGGATTTCTTATTGAACTCTATATATTCCTATATCATCATCATCTAGAAGTACCAAAGCCTCATAAATTTTTGGGAGTTCCTGGCTCCAAACTAGTGACCACCGTAGGAGAATGCATGGAATTACTTTAGGACGGAGGGGGTCTCTCATTCTGTAATGCATCTGAAGAGGACTCCATTGAATCCTTATCTATAGAGTTATTTCTATTCATTTTATCAATCTTGATGGGTGGATTACTCATTTTAGAATCAAATATATTCATTTTTGGATTGATCCAATTGGATAATTATAGCTTTTTGGTAATCCATTATGAGGATCATCTATTCAAGAATATATTTTGGCTCATCATTCTTTGAGGTAGCATTGATATAATTGATTTCCTTCATTTCACAGAAAATGACTTGTGATTATACCCTTTTATGTGTGATGTGGAATTCTAACTTATCCTGGTCAAGATCAGCTAGGAATATGACTGTACTGGCCAATGTGTTAGTATGATAATTCTGTAATCGAGGGATGTGATGCAACATTGGATCAAAAAAAGTAATTACACTATAAGTCCCTTCATATAGCCGATGAGAGAGATCAATTATTCCTTATTGATGGAATATTCACTATTGATTTTTTTGATCACTAGATCTGAGTCACCGTTGACATTTATATAGGATATCTATAACTTCTAGGATAGCCCTAGGGATTTGATAATTTCTTGGTTTTTACCTCATTATTAATTTAGGCTTTGGGAAACGAGGAGTAGGGTAAAATTTTCTTATCTAGGGAATCAAAGATAGTCCCTAGAGTAACCCAACTAAGCTTTATATTTTCCACCATATTCAAAGTCAAAATTTAAGAAGGGGGGAGAATCAAAATAAATCTCCCATATTTGGGGGGATTCATGGGAGTATAATACCTCTTCATTCTAAATTTCAATGTTAAAAAGCATGTTTTTAGGGGTAGGATGATCTATGATGAATTAAGCCATCACCTACCCTTTGATTTCCTTCAATGACATGTATCCAATTTTATACTCTTTCAAGATAACCACTCATTGGTCTAAACACATAGATAGTATAGGGTAGATAAAAATATACTTGAGCATGTCAGTATGAAAGAAGAAGTACACTTTGTGATGCCTCTTGTTATTTCTTAGATTTTTCACCATGAATATTAGTGTGAGCGAGTTATTCTTGATATCAGAATATTGATTCCAACTATCTAACATCATTTTGAAATGATAATAGAGTTTTTTTTTCATTCTCCTAATCATTTTCTACTTATGGATGGAACTAGGCGATTGTTCAATGGTATCCACATATATAATTAATGGCCTCCCTTATACCAATGAAATTAAGACGAATGGATGTAGAAATTACTACTTGATGTTCTATAAATATTCATGGTATTCCTTTTACCATTTTTAGGATAATCCCTTCTTCATTAGCTTAGTGAAGGGGATACGTCATCCAGCCATGTTGGGAATGAAACACCTAATATGAGACGGGTTTCCTTGGGCCCCCCCTCAAAATTTAAAGATTTTGAGGAGGTGGAATTCTTAAAATAATGCTAGTATTTTCTGGATAAACCTCAACTCCATGGTGTATTACCATAAATTCAAGGAATTTTATGAATGTTACCTCATAGGCACACTTTTAGGGATTCATCTTCAAATTATGATACTGTAATTTTTTGAAGATTGGTGAGGTGATCTTATTGCTATCAGGATACAATCACCAGGTATTCAATGTCAATTTTTTTTATTCATCCCAATAAGTTTTTAAATATATGATACATGGGATGTGGATATGTGGTGACAAAATTCTTTAATCTAAAAGCCATAACCTAGTAAAAGAATATTCCTTGAGGTGATCTAAATGTAGTGACTTCCTCATCCTTAGGGACCATATTGATTATTTTATACCATGAATACACATTAATAAAGTAAAGGTCATGGAAGGTCACAATCACATCAATTTGGAGTTTAATGATTGGTATTGGAAAATCTTCCTTTGAACTATATCAATTGAGATCCCTAAAATCAATTCAAACTTTGATATACCTATTGTTTTTCTTAGAAGGGATAATATTAGAAATCAATTTTTGGTACTACACTTCTAAAATAAAGCTTTATTTTGTCAAATTTTCACTTAAAATTATACCATGGTATCATGAGAGGGGTGCATTCTTCCAGCTGTCTTCTTGAAACATTGATGGTTATCTGGCATGCCTTGATGATGAGTAGCTATATCAGGGTCCAGTGTTGGAATATATTTATAATTCCAAGTGAACACATATGGATGTTGGTTTGAGAAATTAAATATTCATCTCTTTCTCTTCAAGAGTCATGGATACACTAATCAATATAATCCATGAATCACCTTTTATTCTTAGATTTACCTACTTGATGCCATTGATGGTGGTAGAGACACCTCCCTCAAATTATGGAGGGGTATAATTGATGCCATCCTCTTCCTTTTCTATCTATGTATCAATGAGTACATCATTAATAACAAATGATTACATGAGGTTTTATCTTTTCCAAATCAAGGATAAGAGGCTATGATAAGAAGTATTTGTATCCTAAACTACCAGGGACATCATGGGTGTATTTTGGAGATTCTTTATTTCCATTATTTTATCATAAAGGACAGGAAAGGTATGGACATACTATGTTATATGGAATGTCTTAGGGGAATTTATAATATATATCAAGAGACTAAAGATATTTTTTGACATTTATGGAGAATTGGACCATATTTATTTTGATGGGATCATGTGAGATGTCATGGTTTTTATTTCATAGACATGGTATAGTGATGTTTTTGGTTTGTAAAATCTTACTAGGTCAGGATCTACTACATTGATCGACTTTATAGGTAGTACATAGTCACTACTGAGGAAGCTCCAGGGGATTATAGGGGAAGGCACCAATACATTAGGGGTGAAAACCTAGGTGTTTACCTCTTTCATTAGCTATTTCCATTCTATATTATATAAACTCACCTCATCATATAATGTTTCACAATATTAGAAATGGGTTCAATTACTGCATAGCATGGAGAAATTTCGATTGACAGGGTATCTCAAACAATGATGGAATTTCAACGGAACTGATGCATGGATATGATGCCAATGTATTCTAAGTAAGACATTGTATGTCATGTATTTATGGATAACCAATCACTCAACATTAAACAAGAGGTCCCTGAATTGGGACCTGAGTTTGATCTTTTTGAGGGGTTATTTATCTATCTTTTTATACCGTTTAATTGTGAGATTTTTTTGATAAAAACTATCCTTGGTATATCCAAAATTTCATAGGCTCTAGACTGGGATGATATTGAAACCAATTTTTTTTCAAACATATCCCTAAATACATTGAAATTATCATGATATTTTAAAACATAAAAGGGTCTTAAATGTTCTTGAATAGTTTCTTCTTGATCATACATTGTTAACGAGATGGTGGAATGAAATTATGTAGGAGTATTTTCTGCTTGATGAACCTAGACTATGGATAATTCTATCTCAATATCCTAGGGAATTTATAGAACCTCCATAAATTCCTCCCTAAGATCATTTTAATGATAGAGAGAGCCCATGATTAAGATCTTGATCGATACTACCACCAACTATTTGAAAATTTAATATTTATACACCATATATCCATTCTTTCCAATTTTGGGTATCTCATTAGTATGTATCCAGGTATCTAATTTAATTAAGTTATATTGACCTACCATATTGATAGAGGTTAAGGGTGAATCTTGTACTATTGGAATGGGATGTACAATTTTACACCATTTTTGGGGTTTATTAGACAATTATACACCTACTAGCCAATAGTCTATAATGATTTGGTTCAAATTAATACTAAAAGACTCTGAGGAATCTATATAATCCTGTTGGGATCACTGAAGTGATCTCCCATATGTCTCAAATACATATATGGATTCAATAAGGATGTGTCCATGATATTGGGTTTGTCTATGACAACACCGTCCCCTATGCCCCTGACTTCTGTGGACTAAGTCCTAGGTTCCCCCATAAAGTACATGGAATGTATATTCATTGGTATATTCATCATCAAATAAAAGTTCTTTTCAATTGATAACATTAATAGATCTAAACATGAGCTCTTCATTTGATGTTGATTCTGTTTGGGGTGATGGTGAACATTCTCTATATGAAGAGGGAAAGAAATCTATACGATTCATATACAATGTTGGAGTTGGATGAGAGTCCTTTTCTTATTACCCTTTTTTTCTTTGATGATTACATCATCCTTTGGGAGGTTGGTTCAATAGCGCCCCTCAGACGTTAGAATCATGAGTTTTATATGATGTTATTCTCCAAGGTAAGTGTGACCTCAACTAATTTTCTTTATAGTCAACCAGTTATAAAACTTCAATTTACACCTAGAAAAAACTTATTTCCAACCACATTCTTTTTCTTGTAGGGTGGTATCCACAAAATATACTTTAACTGGGGATCTTCCAACTATAATTTTTGGCCCAATAGGTTGATTACCCTACGAGGGGGGGGGGGGGGTGAATCAGGGTATGAAAGATGAAAAATACTATCCCTTTGGATTTCGTTTCATCTTTGAACAAAATTTTTTTCTCTCATTATCCTGTAACAATGTATAACCATAAATTAAATCATGCATGGGACCCAACGATTTTACTTGCTTCACCCTCAATGGGCTATGTCCAAGGAGAATACAATGGTGATGTGACAATGTAAAAATCCACTAAATATAACTTTCAATTATATGTTTTGGGCTAGATCACTTATATGCCCAGGATCACTACCATTACAACTGTTTAGGGTCATCTCACGGCTTTCTCAAGGGTCACTCCCTGAGTCTCTTTATCGAGATCACTGATGGTGGAAAGGATCACCATCTTGCTCTTCTTTTTATACTAATATGTAAGAGACCCAATCATAGTTTATAGACATGTAGGTCCCTTAATTTTTATGAATGAATATATCAAAAATTGTATGTAGATGCTCTATTGAAGTTCCACTTTCATCCAATTAATGAGTGTGGCTTTACCACAGGTGTAATGGGAAAATTCAAACTTTTGCACAACATTAGGGTGAATTGTGTGAAACTGTAATGACTTGAATGAAACTTTTTTACTTTTGCATATAAAACCCACTTGCACAGAACTTACTACTTATGTGAAACTCCCTTTTTATTAGAAACTTACTACTTGCAAGCAACTCCCTTCTTATGTGAATCTCACTACTTGCGTACAACTCACTACTTGCGTGAAAATAAATACTTGTGAGATTAAGATCATAGATTTATATAAGTGTTGATTATTTTTAAATGAGGGGGTAGCTGCCTATTTATATGATTTTATGACCCTATGCTCCACTATGTGAAACTTTTCCCTGAGTGTGCAAGTATCATTCATGCAAGTCTCCTTTTCACAAACTCACTTGTCACACAAAACCATATCTTGTGCACACTTCTTTCATTGTCAATATTTTAATGTAATGATCTTGAAATATTCCTTGTGCACAACTTTCCCAACCTACTTAACACTTGAGCACAACTTCCTTTTCTAAAAACACTTTTCTCAATCCTCTATTTTTTGACCCAAAAAGTTGGCAAACACTAGGAAAGAACATCACCTTTTATACGATCTTTTTTACCACCTTATGCACATCAATTTATTTTTATTAGACCGTTTTAACGTATTTTTTCAATAATATCTCTGGAACTCCAAAAATTATCATAGAAACCTTCTTTTTCAACAAAAATAATCTATGAAAAAATTATTCAATGTTACCTTGAATGGATTTTTTCCCAACATATTAGCTATCCAAAATCAATCATAACCTGGAGAATGTATTTGAAAACAAAGTAATCATAGATTATTTGACCTCATATCCTCTGAAAATTGAAATAATAAGAATGATCTATAAGGATGTACTCACTAGGTTTCATATTCTAATGTAGCATGATAATTTGTTTTCTATATCTATTAAGAAATAACCAAGAAACTATTAATTTAATAAGGAATATACTTTGTCATTCCATTTCTTAAATTATGGGTGGCCCTAATATATCTTTTCCTTTGTTCGAGGGAGGTTTTATGTTTTTTTACACAGAGTGAGTGGAGTTAGGAAATGTGAGGCCAACCAAAGTGTTTTAGTGAACACCATTACTGGTTTGAGCATGAAAACATCAGTTTTTATTTCTGAACCTTTTACTTTGTGTCATATTCATATGAAGATATTTGGTCCTGGTTTGCTAAATTGAATCTTCAATATGTACTATTTTTGTGAACTATTGAAATCTTATTCTGTATTTTATTAGGATTAAAGGTGGATTCATCTCATCATAGAGTTTATCAACACAATTCTATAGTAACTGACCCTATGGGAGTGGAATGATGAGTGAGTATGTTATAATTTTTCATCTCATGAAAAAGTCTGAGACTATCATTTTCACATTGTTTGATATTTTAAGGTTGAAGATTGTTTTATTCCTTATAATAAACATAAAATAATAGAGTAATTCATGATCAAGGTCTTCCCAACCAATGATTGACCCTACTAGGAGAATTTATGCAGAATAAAAGCAGGCCCGCAAGAGTTTATACAAATCTTATTAGCTTTGTTGCTTCTTATTGGGACATATTGTCTTATCATCCTTGTAGGGTTTGATTTTATTTCCCAGATGATTCCCTTGTTTCAATATATTAATAGAGACCTGGAGGGAGTCCCCAATCATTATTTATGAGAGAAACCTAAAATTTAGGGGTATTTCATGTGATGAGAAGGATATTTGGGGTGCCAACTATTAACATCCACTACCTAGTATAGAGAAGACTGATCTCCTTGAAGGGGATGATAATAATTCCCACATCCATAAGGGATGGTGTTGAATCAAGACAATAATTGGTACTTTAAAATCCTATTGTTGAAGATTCAATGAATCCTAGGATGTAATTGAGGATAAAAATATCTCAATATCTACTGGATGGGGTTGATATGAAGTTACTTATTAGTTCTTTGAGACCCTCTTGGGATTTGATGACCTTGGAATGAAGGTGGTGGGGAAAAGTATCCCATACCTGTGGATTTGTTTCTCTCCCAGTTGGATTCCATTTTGGATGCTGTCACGTTCATCCTGATTTTTCATAGTTGTACTCTTGAATGATCTTGGTGTAGTTAATACTATTAATGAGAGTCACGTGATATAGGGAGATTTTGAGCAATATGAAACTTTATCATTCTTGTTTGAGACATGCCCCCTTCCATCTGGAGTCCAGTTTTAGAATCCTATTAGTGACTATCACCCTATACTCATGATCACTTTTCATTTTCTATATAGAGGAGCTTTGTTTGATTGTCCCATAGGATCACGTATTGTGAAGTCTCGTGATATCTATGGTGGATATGAAATTATAAGATACTATGTTTAGGTTGTACGACCATCTTAGGGACGAGGTGAAGTGTAATTATTCATATATTCCCCATCCTTGGATATCAATGTTCAAAGGGGATTTATTTATTAGTTCTGAGAGAGTCATTAGAGTTTGTAGGAAAGAAACTCATAGGATTTTATTATGCCTTTTTAATCTTTGGGCTCATTCCACAGAGAAAGGTCCATGTCTATCTGATAGTAGGGTGTGTTTATGTATTGTACTTGTCCCTCATATTACTCAGAAGGGAGTTGTTTAGCCTTTAAACCTTAAAAGGACACCAACAAGTTCTAGCATTAGAAAGGCATGTACTCTTCCTTTATCTCATTTTTGAATTCGTAATTGGAAGTAGAGATGGGCCAAAACATAGTTGGAAGGTTTTTTTAATCCAACTCCATCCTTATATCCATTTTATCATCTTCTTCATCGACGAAATATCCTTACACCTAGTCATAATATATATAATTTCTCTTTGGGTCACCTAATGATCGAGGTATGGTGTTTATGGTGGTGGATAGAGAACTATATATAGTTAAACCTGATGTTTTTAGAACCTCTCTCTATGATTATATCTTTAAAGGGGTGGATTTATTTTTCTCGGTGAGATATCCCTACAGAGATGATGTCTATGATAGATGTTAGGGGTATGATCTTTATAATCCATCACTATACTACCATGATGAGGAATATCACTACTACAAAACTAGTTTTATACAGTGCTACCTAAAAGCACTAATAAAGGAGGTCTTTATCGGTACTAAACAAAGTGCTGATATAGGGAGTCCTTTATCAGTGCTCGTAAAAAAATGCTGATAAAGCCCCCCCTTTATCGTCACGAGTAAAAAGGCACTGATAAAGGGGGACACTTTATCAGTGATACTAAAAAACTTTCAATTAAGGGGGGAACTTATTTGTGCTAGTAAAAAAGTTCTGATGGGGGGGGGTGTTTATCAACATTTTTTAGAAGCGCTAATAAAGACCCCCTTTATTGGAACTTTTTTTACTAGTACTAATAAAGGGTATATTTAAATATAAATATATATATATCATTAAAAATAACATATTAATGTATAAATATATTTATATTGATGTAAATATAATATATATTTTCTAAATATGTTATAGATATGGTTGAAAAGGCATTTACAATTAATATGTTAGATATTTAGCGAAAATGGCATATAAAATTAAAAAAATTATTAATTAATAATTTTATAATTATTATCATGTAATATTCATTCAATAATTGTTGGAAGACATAAAAATTAAATAAATTAATGAACGGTCTAAGATAAGTTGATAACATGAAATAAAATTTAAACAGCCATACATTTTGATCTGAGAGTTCATTTGGGCTCTACCACATATAAAATTGAATCTTGCATTGATCTCTATACATTGGTGACTTGGACGAACCCTCCATCACATTTTATGAGTAAAAAAGTCGTAGAAGGCCTCCAAAACTGATTTTTTAGTCAGGGTATCCAAATGTTTTAATATTAAATGGAATTTTTTCCTTGTTTAAGGGGGGTATTTTTGCCCATTTTTAGTGGGGGATAAATTTATTCCCAAGGATTAAATTCATATTGATATTATGGTTTTTTAATTTTATCATTTTTATAACGTAGTTTTATTTATAATTAGAATATATGAATATTTTATTATATTTAATTATAATAAAACACATGTATAAATATATATATGAATATATTTACATAAAAATTTATTATTAAATATATAAAATAAATAAATAATATTAATTTTATTTAATGATTAAAAATTATCCATTTTATTTACCTTATTCAAATGTATTAATATGTATATATATATCTATAAAACTAGTGTTTATATATAAACATGTGTCTATCAATAAGAAAAATATATGTATATGTATATTATAATATATGTAAATAAATATATATTATAAAAATTTATTTAAAACAATATCTAACAATTTTTACATTATAAAAATATATGAATACATTTATATATATATTCTTATACAAATATATATATATATATATAATGTTTATATATACATATATGTGTGTATTAATAAACTGGTATATATTTATATTATATTTTAGTATATGTAATTGAATATAATATATAATATATAATATATAATATATAATATTTTTAAATAAATATAAGTATATATTTTTCATGCACACACATAAACATATATCATATAGATATGTTTAAAAATAATTATATAAATATATGAATAAAAAATATATATGTATATATATATAAATTGAAATATTGAAAAATAGACAATAAAACTTATTGGTGTAATGGTAAAGGTGTTCGAGTTCCAAAGGATAGGCATAGGGATAAAATCATTGCACACACAAGGAGCCTCCAATTTTGAAAAGTTCTAATAAATGGGGTTGATAATAACAAACATAGGTGGTGGGGAAGCACTGATAAATGGGGTGGGGAAGCACTGATTAAGGTTGTGGGGAAGAATTGATAATGGGGGGGGGGTCAGAGGGGTTTGAAAAAATTCCCCCTTTATTAGCGCTACCTTTAGAAGTTATTTTTTAGTGTTGAAAAAGGACGCATTTATCAGAAATTTTTCTAGAACTGTTAAAGGGGGCCTTTATCATCACATTTTATGAGTGTTGATAAACCCTTCCCTTTACTCTATCTTTGGTAGGCTTCAATTCATGAGTTCTGATAAAGGCCCTTTATAGCACTATTAAAATACAATTTTTTAGTGGTTTATTATGATAGTTGTCGCCCTCTTCATTAAATAAAGATTTGACATACCCTTGAGGTGTTGTAGATATTTGTTGTATGGCCCCAAGGATTCCAAAATCAAATAGGGTAGTAATATGAGACTTTTCCTACACCATGCATGGAATATGGTGGAATGCCTTTAGGGTTTGGGAAAGAGTATGATACTACTATGTGGTGATCACCAAAGCATGTTAATGATGGCCTGTTGCTATTAGAATATGATCCCACTATCGAGAAGTCGCTAGAGTATGATATTGAGCTTATACTTTACTGGAGAGTATAGATACCTACCTTTGGATGGTTACCATAATATTCCTATCAATACTTGTTGAAGTAGGGGTATGAACCCATTAAAATATGAATTCACCACTTGAATACATTTATAGGCCTCTAGAATGGGAGAATAGGTATGAAACTTTTCCTGTAATGATTTTTAAGGATGATGGTGAAGTAATTCATTAGAAAGAGTGGGAATAAGAACTTGGATCATGTAAACTACTAAATAGGTGGAGTAGATATTCTTTTAGGGATATGGGCCTACCCTAAGGTGTTTCCCAAACTGATTTGACAAAACCTAGTTAGATAGGGAATAAGATCCTAATATTGTTCCTTTCATGTATTCCACTATCTTTCTTCGATATGAATATGAATTTTTCTTGAGGTGATTTCCAAACTGGGTTAAGGAACCCCAGTCAACACGAGAATATTATCTCGGTCCAATGCCATATCCTTTATTGGAATATGCTGATAATCCTATTTTATTGGAGAAAGAATATTTTATTTCTCTAAAGTATCCATATGTTCATATTGAACATGCTGATATGCTACTCTAGCTATTAGGACATGGATATGTTCTCCTCCCTATATCATAACCGGAATATATCAGTGAAGCTCCTTCATCACATCTAGAATGTATTGGCACTTCATAAGGGTACATGAAGGTACGTAGGAATATAAGTTCTTTGTCTTTAGGACAAGCCTATATATGACTTAGATTTTAGTGGATATATATTCACATTAATTTCCTCTTTATGCCATCAGAATATTTCAATGGGATCCTAGCGTAGGTGTAGATATATTTTTCCACCCCATGTGTACTTCAAGGATATGTGGGGAGAATTGGTTTGAAAAATTAGGGATATGATCCTACTCATTGGATACCATTGAAATATTCTTGTGGGAATCGTAGGTGGAAATTAGAAAAAGGGTCTGCTCTCTATGGTTCGTAGCTTGTCACAACCAATGGCATATCGTTATAGCTCAAATATGAGCATTAGAGGTGGAACATTTTCAGGTAGTTCCCTCAGTAGGTGATTGAGGGGAGTTGGTGAGATAACACTAGAATTGAAAATTGATAGGATCCCTTTTATGTGGCTCCAAAATTGAGATGTATTCATGCAAAAATGCTTGATCCACCTTCTTAAGGTAAGTAATATTATGATTGTCGCACTCCTCAAATAAGCTTTAGAAACGGTTAATAGTGGCTATAGACACCATTTGTTTCATATTAGACTTCCTTAACTGAGGTGGGATTTTGGTCTTTAGTTCATTAATACACCTATATGAGCCTTGAGGGTTGAAATTGTATCATATCTATGGTACTCCTTAGCCATCATTTTTTCCACCTGATGTTGAAGGCATTGAGTACGTGCCCTTGTTTCATGATTTTCAGAGGTCATTATGAAAACTGATGTTACAGAACTCTTACTTGATTATTCCATGACCTTGGATAAAATATATAATTTTTATAATAATATCTATAGTCATAACAAAAACAATAAAAAATGTGTCAAATTAGTGAAACATTTCAAGTGAAAACATGCTCAATTAGCTATGCATGGGTAACAAAATAATTTATTCTTGTTTTCATTTTGTCTATTTTTTACATGGAATGTGCATAATTAAATGTCCCATAACATTATAAACCTGATTATATTTAATTATTAAATATTCCAAACTAGGTTCACTATTTTTGTTTCTACAGGAGATGAAAAAATGGGCTGATGTCGGGAAATTTATTTTTTATTAAAATATTCACACGGGGTTCACCATTTTTGTTTACTATGGATCTGTATGGAATGAATATTGATTGGGGATGGTTGAATATAGATATATAATAATTCAAATTAGCAAGGTTTATATGTAATCACCCAAATACTCATGCATCTGTAACGAGATACAAGCCCTCTTTTGAAAAGAAAATGTAATTGGGTGTTCATACCAATGAAACTTCAGAAATCACATTGGTCAAGAGGATGAATGTTTAGGATCATCACACCCTGTTGGGTGGAATTACTCTATAGTCTAGGAATCCCATATAAATGTAAGATATGTTCATTAGTCTTTCTCAGATTTCAATACGAAACTGGTTATGCTAACAAAACTATCAGGTGTTGACTTTCACTAATATGAATCCTCATGCATGTATGAGGGAATCCTATTAATAAAACCAACCATATATATATATATATATATCATATGATATCCTTATTTATATGCATTATTATACTATGACTGGAAACTATAGAGTTTTCTCCTATCCAAAGAGGAAACTAGTGTTTTATAATGGGGATTGAACCTCCAAGAGAAATCCTATATATCCTATGAGAATAGGAATCAAATACCATAACTTTTTATAAGAAATATATGTCATATAAGGCGTGAAAATAGAGGTTTGAATGAGACTTATTAATATGGGGATACCCTTTGATGCTTCATCAGGAGTATGGCCCTTTAGAGGAAAATAGAGTACAGTCAGGGATAACACCTAGGTAGGATTACTATAATGGGGGGATTTAATTATGATAATAATATGATAATTTCATGTGTCTAAGACCATGCTAGTCAGGATAAGTGTGATAAACAAGAGATAATAGAAGATAAAAAATGTTGTGTATGGGTGTGATGATTACACACTAAGTTCACCCAGATATTTGAGTGGGGCATAAACACTAATGTCACTCTTATATTTTAGAAGGGATTACACACTGAACTCTCATTGATATTTGACTAGGGATTACACATTAAGGATTCCGTGATATTTGGGTAGGGATCAAACACTGAGGCCACCCTAATATTTTACCGAGGCTTATACATTATGGTTTCCATGATATTTGAGATGGGATTATACACTGGGGTCTCCATGATATTTGAGTGGGTATTAAATACTAATGTTTCCTTGATATTTGATTAGGACTTATACACTAAAGTTTCCCTAATATTTTAGTGGCTATTACACATTGAGTCATCCCTAAGGGAATATTATCATAATCTCATGAAGGGTACGACTCCAAGATTTTTCACTAAATGCACAGGCATGATTGTGAGAGAGAAACCACTAGAAATTTGTTTTATATGGAACTCATTCCTTAAGAAGGAATCCAATGTATCCTACTTATAACAATAATCTATGTCCTCATAATTCATAGTCATTACCATCTTATAGGTAGGTAGGGATGATTAAACTTAAGGGGATTTTCCCCTAGGGTTTAGGAAAGTTAGGGACTTACACAATGTTTGATACCCATGTTTGGATGAATTTTTATCATACTATTTAAATGATCTCTATTAATTTATAAGGACACATGAGTCATGTTCAGTGTGAGAAACATAATACAGGATAAGATCAAACATTTCACAATGAATGTGGGATTGAAATTGTATGGGACTTACACACTGAGGCTACCATAAGAGAAGTGTGATTATAAGTCCCATGGATAATATAGCTCCATGAGTAAAGAGTTATGATCTATCACACAGAGTATTATGATGTGAAATATAGATGGTATATTTGAGAGCATTATGGGGATCAAACCATGAAAAGGTGTCCTATGTATCCTTTTTATAATAGGAATCAGAGTCCTCCTAGTTAATAATCACAACCCATTAATGGGTAGGGAAGGATGATTTCACTCAATGGGATTATTACCCTAAGTTTTAGGGATGTTTTTTAATTTTGCGAAGGTTTATTCCCATTTTTGGAGGAATTGGTATCATGTTATTGACAAGATCACTGCAAATATTTAAACCCACATGATTCGAACTCTACAGTGAACCATACTTTTCATACACGGATATCACATATTAATAGATGGATATTTATTTCATAACAAAACAATCCATTATATAATTATATAGTTTTAGTGCCTTTGGAAAATTGGATACATACACTTCTACAAAACTGGGTTTATTCATCACTAGGTCTTTAACAATTCTAGCTAAAAGCATTATTAAATACCCCCATTATCATCTCTAGAAAAAGTGATGTTAAAGGGGGTCTTTAACCATGATTTTTAAGCATTGTTAAATGAGGTCATTAACAGTGTGAAAAAATTATTATTAAAGGGGTATATTATCAGCACCTATAAAAAAGCACTGATAATGCCCCCCTTTATCAGCACTAGTAAAAAAGCACTGATAAAGGTGGGCCTTTATCAGCACTAGTAAAAAAGTGCTGATAAAGACCCCCTCTTTATCAGTGCTATTTACTAGTGCTGATAAAATGTATATTAAAAATATCTACATTCCATTAAAAACAATATATTAATATATAAATATAAATATATAAATATATATATATTATATATATTTTAAATATGTTTTAAATAATCCTAAATAAGAATTTACACTTAATATATATGATATTTAGTGAAAATAATAATAAAATAATTTAAAAAATATTTCTACTTAACAATTTTATAATTATTATCTAGTAATAGTAATTTAATAACAATTAGAAGATAATGAAAATTAAAAAAATAAAAATAAAATATCGAAAATAAGTTGAAAACAAAAGTTGAACTTAAAATGGAAACAAATTTTTACTGGGGTGTCCGTTTAAGCTCTACCACATATCCAATAAAAGATTGCATTGTCTCTACACCATATATACTAGAGGACCCTAGTAACTATCTTTCCAGGATCAAAAGAGGCCCATAATGCCTCTAAAACTGGGTTTTTAGTCAGGGCACCCCAATTATTTAACATTTGATGGATTTTAAGCCTTGTTTAAGGCGGTCTTATTGTAATTTTTTTGGTAGAGATTGAATTTATTTTAAGGTATTATATTCATATTGATAATATGGTTTTGAAATTTAATCTTTTTTTAGATTTTTATTTTATTTATAATTAAATATATGCATATTTTCTTATATTTACATAAAATAAATCACTTATACAAATAAATGTATCAACATATTTATGTAAAAATGTAATTTTAAAACTAAAAAATAAATATTTATCATTAATTTTATTTTATGTAAAAATTATCCATTTTATTTACCTTATAAAAATGCAATAATATGTATGTATAATTTATATATATACACATGTGTGTGTATTGGTAAACACAAACACAAATAAATATATATATATATATATATATATATATTCTAATATACATAAATTAATATTAATATATAGTATATTTAAATAAATATAATTGATTATAGATATGTAAAAAATTTAACAATATATACAAATGAATAGAAACTTCATTAAATATACAATAAAATACTTATTAAATTGTGGTAAACATAATTCAGTCCATAAGGGAGGTCTTGGGATCAAATCCAGGGATGTATAGGTATTTTTGGTAGCCTTATTACACCAGGGAAGGAGGTGAGGTTTGTGATGGAGGATGGGGTAGTGGAAGGAATAGATAAAGGGTCTATAAGAATTGAGAATTGGGGGGGGGTGCGTAAAAAAATATTTTTTTTCATATGTTTAATAGTGTTTTTTTACAAATGTTAAAATACAAACTTTAACAATGCTAAAAAAACATTGTTAAAGGCACCCTTTAATAGTGTTAAATAAATATTTGATAAATTGGGACTTTAACGTCACTATTTTTAGTGTTTTTAAAACCCTCTTTAAACATCACATGCAATATTATTTCTTTTTAAGCTCTAATAAAACCCTATAACTAGTTCTATTAAAGCCCAAAATTTTAGTAGTGTTAAAAAAATGATTTATAAGTAAACTACATCATCTCCCACTATGTTATTCATAACTAGAACTATTCTTATACATATAATACATAGTAAATTTCATTATAACTCAGATAAATGAAACATAATAATGGCTTAGATCTGATACTCAGTAAGGGTAAATAAGGAAGATATCAATGATCACTTAAACATAACATAAGAATAAGGGTATGAGAGAATGAAAATATCATGTGAAAAATATACCTTTCATGTCATAGATCATAATTTTGAGTCATTTCATTAATATTGATAGTTCATAATACCTGAATCATAAATGAATCACTAGACATAAGCCATGATAGAAAAATATTATCATAAGACATAAGTTTGTGGCATACATATAAGCATATAAAGTCATTTCCATAGTAGTTAAGGATTTACCTTGAGACTATATAAGTGGATTGGGTTTACACCATTAACCATCGTAGTAGTCAAAGTTCACTCCCAAAACTATCATGGTTGACAAAATGATTTATTGAAATGGATTCACTCCCTAATCCAGTCATGTTTATCTCATGATATATCTATCATTACCCAATGCATTAGAGGGAAATTCAATTTTGTGCCCACCCATCACATAATTAAAATCATTAAAATGTGTTCCAAATGATATTAAATAATTAATAATATCCTAAACCATGAAAAGGAAATATGTTTCATAAATATTTCATCATTTGTTCATAGCATAACCTATAAAAAAGAAATCAGTTTCATAACATAATTAACCTCTGGAAAATAAATAGTTTTTATAGATTCATCCTTAAATCATTATCATTATAATCCATTTAAAATTTTTATTTATGGTGTCATTGATTCACATACCTTGTAAATGTTATCTAACATCAAAGGATTCCATATTAGATGAAAATACCTTTAAAATATTTCGAGAATATTTTTAGAGGAAAAATAACCTTTTCATTTCGAAATCACGTATTTAATGTCTAACAATTTCCCAAATATTAATGATTTTTTTATTTGTAAATAAACTTTTACAATTGATTTTTTTTTCAAATAATTGAATGGTAATTATGGTAGGAAGTTCTATTCATGTTTTGTACTTTAAAAAAAATATTTCATTCAAACATTCAATGAAAATTAAACAGTACCTCATTATGAAAATGAATAGAATATTCCTTTAAAACATTTTAAAAAATGAAAAACATAGGAAAAAATTATTTTAAAATATGATATAATAATATTAAAATATTCTTGAAAAAAATTTAGTAAAAATATGGACATAAAAGAAAAATAATTACAAACCAAAGAGAGAAAAAAAATCAGTTTTCAATAAAAACATTATTTTAGTATCTTGAGTACCTAGAGATAAGAAAATTATAGTGAAACATTTCTTCTCCAAAAATAACCATAGGATAATAAAATTTATGATATTATTAAGAGATCCTGAAATTTTACCGTGGGAAATATAATCATAAAGAATCCTAATAAATAACGAGATTGTGACATAAAACCCTTACATTGAGATCAAGTTTCTTTAAAAGTGATCTATCCTATTGTATAATAAATTAATTTTTTTTATTCATCTATAAAATAGTAATTTAATACTTATAATACCACTTATGATCCCTTTGTAACATTTCCACAATAATTTATCAATAATTCCTAGTTAAAGTCATCGTTTATGAGTGTTAAGAATTTCTTTTTGTTCATAAGAATCTTAGTTTGGTAGTTTTGGTCCTTTATATTGATCATGGTTCTATCATCTCCAATATGTTTATCATGAAATAAATATCATATATACTCATTATATATATATAGATATATATATATAGAGTTATACATAAAATTTATAATTAAAAAAATGAAGTACACTGTTCATGGAGACGATATGTCATATGTAAATCCCATCTTTTTCCAGGTATGTATCTCTCTAAGTTTTTCATTAACATTTCTTTTAGTTTTATTTTTATTATGTATGTGTTTAATTTGAATAAAAAAAGGTCTTAAGATGCATGAAAACTTTAGAAAGCCCAAAGTGGATCCATGTAGAGAGCCTTTGTTTGGGAAAATGACCTAAAGTTTGGGGATGTATGCTTGTTCGGATTAATGGAGTTTGGGTATGAATGGGTTATGTGTTAACATGGATTCTTGGTAATTTGAGAATATTTAAAAGGGGTTTGAGTTTTTTAATGTAAAAATGGGATTAAAATATATCTATATAATATTTATATGTTATGTAACTACTCAGGTGTTTTAATAAAATAAATTCGAGGTGATGGGTTTTTTGGTTTATTCCATTGAAATGATTTACATGATGTGTAAATACATTACATGTTGTTTAATTATTTGGTATAATATTTTGAAATATTTTTGTGGCTGATTTTTATTTCATTTCACAGAATCTCCCCTCTAATTGTCCCTAGGTAATTCTCCAGGTGATTTTGGAGTGCCAACATCCATTGGTTCTCCAACTGTTGCGGTGAAATCCTTTGATCAGTTGGGTTGCTAATTTTGATCATGATTCATTTTGATCTAAGAACCTATTTGATGTCATCTTTACCTTCTTCCTCTTGGGCAGTTTCTGTTGGAATCATTTTTGGACTATCGTTAAAGGTATGGGGTTTAAATCTTAACTCTATGGTTTGATAATTTCCATGTTTATGTAATATTGTGATTTCACCAATATTGGGTGTGCTCGAATCAATTAAATAATGTATGAGATTATTTATTTAATCCATTTTGTTTCAAATGGATTCTGACGTAGCTTATGGTTACTTGTTTGGTGAGTGATCCATGAATATAATTGAATTGGATAATGGTTTAAGGTGTATTTAACCTGATATGAGACTTTAGGTGATTTCTTGATATAGAATCCCTAAGTTGTGAATTTTATTATTATTAATATAACTGTTAATAAATTTTGATTTAAATTGAAAGTGGTAATTGAAATATTAATGGTAATTTTCATAATTAACCATTGAGATATATGATGTGATATTGTGATATCCATGCAGTATGAATGGACTTGTGCTCCATACTGAAATTCTTATATATTGGGCTTGACCCTAGCACCTGCACACTTATATTCTGCAATACTGATATTGAGCGGGATCGGCCCAGTCCCATGCTATAATTATTATACAGAGTAGGTTATGCCCAGTCCCATGTTGTAATGATTATAGGGATTTGACCTAGATATTGCAATACTTAGATGGATTTGAACTGAATTGTTTCGATTATAACATGGTTATATGGTGGTGGTTGATAGGTTTGTAAGACATTCTTAGAGATATTTTGACATGGTGCTGAAGTAGGTTATTTTACATTGGTTATATGGTTATGGTTGGCATGGTCATAAGTCATTCAATGAGATATTCTATAAAGGAGATGAAGTATGAAATTGCTATATTTTATTAATTATTAAATTAATTAATACCCATGATTATATCCCAACTATATAAACTTCTTATAAGACTAGTTTTTTTAGACATGATGATGTCAAACAACTGAGTTATACTCACAACCAATTTGGGCCTCCATTTGGTACCCAAGAAGATTTTGTGGATATTGGTTTGGACAAGGGAAAGTGACCTTGCTATTGATCTCTTGTTTACTAATGGGATGGAGTTTAAAGGTGGTACCGAAAAGGCATTCGGGCTCAAGGACTTTTAAGTCTCTATTTGAGTTTACTAGTATTTTATTGTATTATTTATGGAATGACATTTAGTTACATTCCAACATTTTATTACATCATTCCTTACCATTTATTAGATTATGACATCACCTTTTATTGTTGTCTTCCACTATGTATATAATTTGATTTTCTTCTATTATATGGATTATTTTCTTCTAATATGAAACTTCATACTAGGGGTATAGTCTCCCTAATATGTATTTCATACGCTCACTGATATTTAGAAATGTTTGGTGTACAGGGATGCACACTTGAGGTCTCATAACTAACCTTCTTTGGCCTTGTGAGAGTGACATATTGGGGGATGATACAAAGTGGTATCAAAGGATCATGTTTTATTTTATTCTACCTTACTATTTGGTAAAGGTATAAAGGAGACTAAGATGTGTCGGGACTTGGTAATTATCTTTTGCATGGGAGTAGATAACCCATGTATGGGGGAAAATATGATTACCTAGGGATGGGATTGCTGTTTGTGATGTGTTCTTGTTACAGTTAATGTTATTTCACATTGGGTGATTCACATGTTTTGTGAGGTTATTTTTTTATGATGTTATAGTTTCTTGAGATTTGTCCTCATGACCCAGTATTTTGCGAGATGATAATACATGCATCATAATAGGCACATAGGTATATATTTACATGCATTGTTCATGATAGAAGAATATCTATTTTTTCATGTGATATATACTTGCATGTTGAACCATGATATGAGATATCTATTTCACTGGATAAATGAAATATTGTACATCTCATGCTAAAACAATTTAAATCCATGTTATAGGGACTACGATTCAGTGGTTCTCTGTAGTGGTCACCTGTTGAGGTTGAATTTGTTTCTAGTTAGTTCTCTAAAGTGAATTTATGTCTTGTAGAGAGAATTCATCCTCATCATCTTGAATTTGAACATCGAGAGATTAGAAATCAAGACACTCATAAAGAAACTGAATTAGAGATTCCTATAGTTCATGATGGGAAGATGGATTTTCATCTTTGTGAAAACTTCTTGAGGTCATGTGATTCATGGAAATAGAGACTATTTGTACTGTTCCATGGATGTATGAGTTTCAAAAGGGTTTCAACTGTAATATCTGAAAAAAATTTAATAGTGAATGGGGGCCTATGTAGCTATGTCTGAGATCAAGTCAGTCTAGATGATCTTCAAGAATCTTGAGTCACCCATAGATAGAAGGGTGAAGATTACTGCATATACGCTTCATAGACCTTCCATGAAATGGTAGTATATTATGAAGAAAGCTTAGTTGTAGTATGAGCTATCATAAAGGTATTTTGAGATAATGTTTATAAGCTATTTATATCTTGATATGTGGAGGGATGAAAAAAAATCATGAGTTCATGCATCTGATGTTGGTGGTCATGTCAACGTTGGATGTTTCACCAACCTACAACTCTTTGTTCCATATGTGGTAGCTGATGAGATCTACATTGTGATATGTTTTCAATACAATATTCACTATGAGGTCATGTTATTGGTAAATGTTTTTGTTTGACAATATTTAATGATGTGATGAACCAAACACTCATCATAGAAGGGAATCTGAGAGAGGCCCCGAGCAGAGGCTATTCTGGTTTAGTAGGGAGATCTACAAGTTATTCTTCAAGTGGAAAAAAGCACTACTATGACAATTTCCACTAAGGTAGTGGTGGGAATAACATTCAGGGAAGTAAACAACCATATCAAGACCATGTTCTGTTCCAGTTCTATCAGTGTGGAATGTTTGGTCACAAGTTCCCATAGAGTCCTTACCCCATAGTCAAGTGTCGCATCTATGGAAGATTGGGTCATCTTCAAAGGCTCTATATGAAATATCTGCATCATACTAGTGTAAGAGGGTAAAAACATGAAATTGAGTTGGGATGGGGCTTAGTTACACCTCAGCGGGCTGGTAAATGGATTTCCACTAGATGTTTTGGCCGAGGAATGGGATGCGGTAGCCCGAATCATGAGTAGAAGTATGAGGAAAGGGAAATAGTTCAGGGTAGTCAGACAGGATCCCATTGAAGAGGGACAAGTCATTTTCACATTATGTAGACTAATCCGACTATCATTGATGTAGGACCATATACTATCAAAGTTACGATTCTTGTACCATCTACATTATCTTGTGTTTTTTTATATAGGAGCATCACATTCTTTTTTATCATCTCTTATTGAAAAAAGTTTAGTCTTAGATATGGGAATATTGGATGGTGTTTTACCCATAGACACAACGTTGGGAGTGCAGTAAGTGAACATCAAAATTTTCATGGTGTGTTCTCTAGAGAATGGTGGCTACTGTTTCTTTTGGGAACCATTTACAATATAAATGATACACTTTGACTTGATTCTGGTTATGGATTGGTTGGTTCTATACCAGGATTATATCGAATGTTATAGGAGGATATTTACATTTCCATCTCCAAAAGGTGGCATCTATTCTCACTAAGGTGAGTGGGATTTTCATGATGTTCATATGAGACCAATTTAGTGTAGATTGGATTGTCTCATGGAAAAAATAGAAAGTCTTTATCTAAATAATAGTGGAATTTCATAGGATTATTTTCCTCTAATGGTAGAACATTTTCAGGATTTATTTCTTGATGGGTTATATGGCTTTACTCCTGAGAGAGAGATCAAGTTCATAATTGATTTGGTACTGGGAGCATAACTAGATTCTATCCCACCTTACAGAATGGAACCAATAGAGCATCAGGAGTTAAAAGTTCAGTTGGATGATCTAGAATCTAATGGTTTCATACCACCAATTACATCTCCTCAGGGTTCTCTAATTCTCTTCACCAAGAATGCTGAGGGGTCTTTGCACGTACAGGTGGATTATTAGACGTTGAACCTAATGAAGGTCACGAATCAAAATCCTCTTATGTGCATTGATGATATTTTTGAACAGTTTAGAGGTGATAAGATATTATATAAGATTTATTTGAGATTAGGTTACCACCAGTTGAAGGTGAGACAATAAGACATAACTCAAACTGCTTTTAGGAGCAGGTATGGCATGTATGAGTTTTTAGGGATTCCATTTGTGTTGATTAACATACTGGTGGTATTCATTGCCTTGATGAATAGGATATTTCATCCTTTTTTGGACCAGTTGTTTTTGTGGTTTTTTTCGATGATATCTTAGTGTACACTCAGTCAGTAGAAGATCATAACAAACATCTTAAAATATTCTTGAGTACATTGAGAGAGAATTGGATTTAGTCCAAGATACCCAAATTTAGTTTTTGTATTAATAAATTTCACTTATTAGGCCATGTAATATAAGAGGAAGTACTTTCAGTGGACCCGTAGAAATTCACAATCATGGTATATTGGAAAAATCCAAAGAACATCTTTGAGATTCAGAGCTTTCTAGGTTTATCAGGTTATTATCAAAGTTTTACCTATGATTTCAACCATTTGGTAGCACCAATGTCTATGATGAATAGTAAAGGGGTGAATTTTGTTTGGTATAATTCTTGTGAGAAATATTTTCAGGAGCTAAGAGGTAGGCTGACATAAGCACCTATTTTCACTTTACAGGTGTTGGGTAAATAATATACCATGTACTGCGACACATCAAAATTTTGACTCATATCAGTTCTAATGTTTGATAATTGAGTGTTTTCTTATGGATGTAGGCAGTTGAGACTGCTTGAGTTGAATTACCCTACTCACGATCTGGAGTTAGCATTATTGGTATATTCCCTGAGATGTTAGAGACACTATCTCAGGGGTGAGTGGTTTTTGGTACACATGGACCACAAGATCCTCAGGTATATCATTTTTCAATAATACCTAAACTCTCAATAAAGGAGTTGAGTTGAGTATCTGTAGTATTTTGATTTTGAATTTGATTATACACCATGAAAAGGAAAAATCATTACTAATACTTTGAAACAAAATACATAGATAAAGGTAGTATGAGTGTCTTATGAAGAGTGGTGGATAATAGTCCTTTTTTAATAAATGGGGTGAGTGGATCTATCTTTGATATCAGTTAAACCCATGATTTTGGACCTAATTAAGACTAGGAAATTGTTTTATCTGAAGGGATTTGTTTTGAGAGAAAAAATATATGGCAGGGAGACACCATTAGGATGGTCTCTCGATAATGGAAATTATCTTTTCTTCCTTAGCCGAGTATGAGTTCCTATGGGCTTAATTGAGGAGTTAATGAGGTATTTTCATTCTTCTTCATGGATGATGTATCATGGTTTAACAAATATGTATCATGATATTCAAAGAAAATATTTGTGGTAAAGAATGATGATGTAGGTGTCAAGCTTCGTGGATAGATGCTTTACTTGTTAGCTGGTGAAATCTAAGCATCAGAGGTAGGTTGGTACATTGCAGCCTTTACCCATTTCTGAGTGGAAATGGGATGATGTCACAATGGATTTTGTGATAGGATTACCTAGTAAAAACCATAATAATGATGATTTATTGGTTTTTTTGGATGGAGTGACTAAGGTAGCCCACTTTTTTCTTATTAGGGAAACCTTTACAGTTTATGATTTGGGGAATCTTTACATACATGAGGTGGTTTGGTTGAATAGTGTTCCAAGGAGTATCATTTCGAATAGAGATCCTCGTTTCATATCATGTTTCTGGTAGGGAATTTATAAGTCTCTATGATCATAGGTTCTTTTGAGAATAACTTATCATCTATAGACTAATGGTCAATCTGAGTAGATTATTCAAGTTCTGGAGGATATGTTATGAACCTATGTTTTGGATTTTGGTGTTTCATGGGAGCAACATTTGGAATGCATGGAGTTATCATATAATAATAGATTCCGGGCATCGATCCTACCATTTTAGGCTTTGTATGAAAGGTAATTACATTTACCTCTTTACTAGTTGGAGGCAGGTGATTCATCACTTATTAGGCCTAGTCTCATGCATGAGACATTTGAGTAGGTCTATTTGATCAGAAAATGGTTGGTAACCACACAGAGAAGGAAAAAATTTTATGTTGACTATTATAGATGACCTATGGAATTCGAGGTTTGTAATCTTGTTCTCTTTTGGGTGTTTTATAGGTTGGAGAAATGATGCATCAAAAAATAGGAAAAGATAACACCATGGTTTTTCAGGCTGTTGGATATAGTGGAAAGGGTCAGTTTAGTGGTTTACCATTTAACCCTACCACATTTCTATAGTTCCATGCATGACATGTTCAACGTAGCGTAGCTACAAAGATATCATCCGGACCCATCCCATGTGATAGATGTAGCAGACATCTAGGTTTATGTTGATCCTTCCTTTGAGGGGCATCTGATATGGGTTGTGGATCGTAGTGAGAAATATCTTCAGGGTAAGACTATACCATCAGTTTGAGTGTAGTGGCAACATGGGTGAGTTCAGGAAGTGACCTAGGAGAGGGATTTTGATATTTAAACCCAGTGTCCAGACTTTTTCATTGAGATCCCATAGTGACCCTTCGGTCATCTTGAGGATGAGCTCTTAAAAGGTTGTGAGATTATAAGATCCCTTATTTT
This sequence comes from Viscum album, assembly GCA_963277665.1. NCBI lineage: Eukaryota > Viridiplantae > Streptophyta > Magnoliopsida > Santalales > Viscaceae > Viscum > Viscum album. Next base: position 1,476,324,495 of record OY728137.1, read on the forward strand.
TCTAGGTATGTCCCTCTCTGAGTTTTTTGCTAACTTTTATTTTAGTTTTTTTTCATCTTGGATGTTTTTCATTTGAATAAACACATTCTTAAGTTGTTTTAAAACATGAGAAAAATTGAATCAGATCCACATGGAGAGTCTTTGTTGAGGAAAATGAAGTATTGTTTAGGGATGTATGCTTGTTTTAATTAATGGATTCACTACTACAAAATATTCCTTTAATAGTACTGGTCATTATCAGTGCTCGAAAAAAGTTCTAATAATGTACATTTTTATCAGTGCTATAAAAATCATTGATAAATGTTAACTTTTATCAGTGTTTTTTTCCGCACTGATAAACTGTACACTTTACCAGTGCCTTTTTAGCACTGATTAAGTAGATAATTGTTGATAATGTTAATAATAATAAATAATAAATTTATTCTATGTATATGAATGTATATAGATATGATTTATATAATACAAAATATTTATTCTTTACAATAAATAGTCTTATATTTAGTGAATAATGGTTTATAATTAACAATTAATATGAATTAAAAATATTAACTAATTGCATAGATTAATGGCTAAACTTGAATGTTGTTTCATTTTTTAATTTAACATAGATCAAACGTGTTTTTTATTTATTTCACATATATGTAATTAATGAATTTTTATATAAAATTTACACACACAAAACAAATCCATTTTTTCAATATTGTTAAATTGTACTTATTTTTAATTTATTCAATTTCACTCATTTTTAACATGCATGCACTTAATATTAGATATTAATTAATAATGTTAAAAATATATTTGTAAAAAAATATTTATAAATAAAAATATTTATAAATTTACATTTACTATATTTATAAAATTTTTAATTATAATTTTAAATAAATAAATATTTTTTTTAAAAATTATTCATATAATTATAAATAAATAAGTATATATTATTTAAATAATTATTAAATTTTTAATAAATTTATTTAAATAAGTAATATATTTACTATATTTATATTTATATTTATTTAATATATATATAATTTTATAATAATATATAATGATATAAATATCATATAAAAAAAATATTTATATAATTATAAATAACTAATTATAAAATTATAATAGATATATTTAAATAGAGAATATATTTACAATATTTATATTTATATTTATTTATTAAATATATTTATTTATTTAAAAAAATTTACTTTGAATTATAGTCATAAATCCTTTATTAGTGCTTAAATAATAAGCGCTGATAAAATTATTATTTATTAGTGTTTCTTTAGTGCAGATAAAGATAGACCTTTATTAGTGCTAAAAAAGCAATGATAAAATCCATCTTTATCAGCACTAAATATTTAACACTAATAAAGATACCTTTTATCATTTTTATTACTTAAGTGCAAATAAAAGGTATCTTTATCTTCTATTTTATTTGAAGCACTAATAAAAGTGTCCCAATCTTTTTAAAAAAACCCTAATCAGTCACAAACCTTTCGCGATATCAGAAGCTTTCTACAAAATTCACCCACTACTAGCGCTCCTCCAATGTGAATCGAATCTCGATTGAAGGCTCAAACTAATCCAAGGCTCAAATTCAAGGCTTAAACTATTTAAGGGTTGAAGGAATCCAAGGATAGAATGCAAGCCTTTCTTTACTTTCTCCCTAATGTTAGTCTTTCTCTACATTCTCTTAGGGAACTTAGGGTTTAAAAAATCATTGATTCTGGCTATGGTCGAGGATTTTTTTCAACTGTGGGTGTGGTGAGTTATCCATTTTCGAGATCTGGCAGTGGATATTATATATTTTGATACTTGTAATTTTTAGAGTGTGAAACACCGATACTGTAAGACTTCACAACTTCACTTCCAATATATACAAGAAAATCCTTCCTTCTCAAATGTAGTTGTGAATTAATGTAGGGGATTCGTGAGATACTCTTTTATATTGGTGAAAGTTAGGATGAATAATGCTTTATTTTCATTGGATAAATAGTGTAATTAACCATATGGTAGAAGTCTCATCACATTTTACATTGTTTATATTATTTTGTATGTGTCAATATTCAGGATGGTGGTTGGGTAGCCTATGATATTGCTTCATAGAATCTTTAACTAACAAGTTATTTTCATATTTACATAGTATAAACGTTATATGGGGAGTGGTGTTTTATAGATCTGTAAATTTTAAGATTCCACTTATATTTCTAAGTGATGTAAGGGTATTCCCCTTAGAAAATGTTACCTTAAGGGAGTTTTTCCATATCAGTAGAGGCTATTGTGTATGGGATATATGTTGCCAGGGTTAGTGGGTTTTTCCCTTGTTTATGATATATCTTGTTTATGTGTATTATTTCTTTATGAAAACTTCTTTTTGGATCTCCCTATAATATCAAGTATTGGTCAATGTTTATTAGATGGCCTCCCTACAATCTTTCAGATGGGTAGATCTAATGTGATGAACTCCCTTGAATCCTTGGGATGGGTCGATGTGGTGATATGACATCCCAAGAGACTATATGTTTTCAAATATTTGATTTACCATTAATATTAAATGTAATAATTCCTTAGGTTTCTACATCACTTGTTACAAAAAATAGAATTCAGGTTATCAAATTCAATACATTAGAATTTTTTTAGGCATACATCATTTTAGGTCTATATGTATTGGCCCCACCCTTAGGTTTCTCTTATTACCATCTATGTATATGAAATAACTCTTTATTTATTAAAATGTTTTATCAGTACATTTTTATATATTATTGTTGATTGAATGAGAGTCTATTATTCTTTTTTACCATATTTGGGTTTCATATTACTTTTTAATTAACGATATTATATTTTCATTGGTTCAGGGGATTTCAGAAAGATTTTAGGTGTTTCAATCAATAGTTATTATTGAAATTTGTTTCTTGAGACTCATCCCCCATCTCTTTTATAGACAACTTTCATCCTCATCAACTTTATCCCCCAAACAGTTATTATTGCAATTTATTTTTTGAGACTCATCTACCATCTCTTTTATGTTTCTTATACTACTTGGAGCATTAGTCATCCCATGGATGACTACTTATTAGAGTATTTCAATAATCCTAGGTTCATGTCCACAAGAGATGGAGGATATGTTTCAAACAAAAAAATGCAATGATAAATGTTTGGGAGATGAGTTGATGAGGATGATATTTGTCTATAACATTCACCTTTAAATGAATTTATAGGATAACACATTCCATAATGGATTAATTATTTTTTAAAATTAAATTACCCATTTTCATAAAAGAATAATAAAATTATTTTAAACAATCAAATGTTGGTTTTCCCTTATTATAATTATCTATAACTTTCATTATTCATAATTAATATCTTAAGTGAATTTATTTATTTATTATAAAAAATAATATTTTATGGACCCAATAAGATGGATTTGAATAAAAAAATCAATGTATGATAATTTTTTGACAAAATAGTATGACTATGTAGTTAAAGAGTTCATCAAGTTTGCAAGAGAGCAAGCATATGACCCTTCTCAAATCCTTTGTCAATGTTTAAATTGTTGTTATTTATGAAAAATTAGTCTATAAGAGTTGGAAGAACATTTGATTTATCATAGAATAGATCAAAGCTAAAAAATTTGGTCTAAATATGGGAAAAATTGAATGTGGACACTAATTGGGATGATACTATGGTTTATAGATCATTTTATATAAATACTATTGTGACCGATGATGGAGATCACATGGAATAAATAACAATGACAATTGAAGATGACATTCATGATCATACAAAGTTGTTTGATAAGCTAAATAGTTGTTCAAAGAGACCATTGTATACCAATTTTACGAAATAAAAAACATTGGAAGCCCAATTGAAGTTATATAATTTCAATGTTGACAGAGGATAGAGTGACATCAGCTTTAGAGATCTACTTGGTCTCTAGAATGATATGATACAAGAAGAAAATTAACTACCATGTTGAATATATGACGCTAAATGAATGTTACATTCAATGTTAATGATCTCTAAATAGATAAATTCTTGTCTAAATAATTTTATATTGTTTCATAAGGATCGTGAATCACTCATAAAATTATCTATGTGTGGTGTAGATCAATAGAAGAAAAATAAATCAAGTCCTTAAAAATCTGTATGGTGATTTCCTATCATTCCAAGATTTAGAAGACTATATAGATGTCATGAAACCGTGATATTGTTTACATGACATGAATATACAATAATTAAATATGTGAACCTAAAACATCTATAATATTCTCCTTAGTTGAAGAAAAATTATAATGAGTATCTTGAATTTGGAAATTAGATGAGTAACTTTTGTATTATGTAATCTACAGATGGAATAAATCCTTTTGGTGTACAGAGTAGATTACACAGTACATGGTCCATCATATTGGTAAATTATAACCTTCCACAATGGTTATCCATGTTGCTAAAATAAATTATGTTGTCTCTTCTTATATGTAAAACATAGCAACATGGTAATGATATTAAGGTCTATTTGGCTCCACTGATCAAAGATCTGAAATTGATGTGGGATAAATGTGTTTCAATGTATGATGCTCATAGATGTGAATAATTCACACTAAGTTCCATGTTGTATGGGACGATAAATTAATTCCCCACTTAAAGAAATTTATTAGGCTATAGCATTAAAGGAATGTTGGGGAGTCCAATTTGTGAAAAACTCACATACTCAGTTTGTTCGAAACATTCCTTGAAGACTGTATTATTTGGAAATTGGAAATTTTTACCTCAATGACATAAATAATGATATGGGATGACAACATTTTGTGGCAATATCGAACAAGGTAAAACATCATCTCTAGTAGTAGGTGATAAAAAATATAAAAAAGTAAAATATAGTGTAACTATTTTTAGTAAACCATTTTTGAAAAACCTTACGAAATCCAGTTGGAAGAAGGTATTAATTTTCTTTTAATTAATGTATTGGAATTGTTTATATGTCATACATTTTCTTGATGTTATGCATGTAGAAAAAAATGTATTTGACAGTGTTATTGGAGCATTACTAAGTTTTCTTGAAAAAAGAATGATAGAATCAAGGCTAGGTTGGACTTGATTGATATAGGGATAAGGGAAAAGTTAGCACCGGTGAAGGGTAAAAAATAGAATTTTCATCCTCCAGTATCTTACACTCTATTTAGGTAGAAAAAATTACAATTTTTCCTTTTCCTTAATAGTGTTAAATTTATATAAGGGTATTCATAAAATATCTCGAATGTTGTTTACATGACAAATTTTATGTTATAGGAACTAAAAAAACATGACTATCATATTTTTATGAAACATTTGATGCATGTTTCTTTCTGTTGCATATACCTCAAAATGTATGATGAAATTAACTAGACTCTACTTCTTTTTCCTAGCCATATGAAATAAATTTATAGACCTGAAAATGTTTCTATTCATGAATAAGGAGGTTGCACTCAAATTATGTGAATTTGCGATGTTCTTCCAATCATAATTATTTTATATAATGGTCCACTTGATGGTTTTCATGGTAAGATAGGTTAAACTATGTGGTCATGTCCATTACAGATAGATATACCCCATGGAATGATATTTGGATATTTTTAAAGGGTATGTCAAGAATCAAAGTCATCAAAAATGTTGTTTTGCATAATGATATGTTCTTGAAGAATATTTTGATTTCTATACTGATTTCCTTTCAGATGTTGACAGTTTCAGTCTCCCAAAGTATTTTCATAGAGAATTCCTTATGGGATAAAGGATTACCAGAAGAGATGTTGTTATAATTACCTTGATATAGTGGGAGAAATCACACCATTATATTTTACATAATAGTGAATATGATTATCTATACATTAAACCCACAAAGAAATTATTATATATTTGAATCCATCAAGGTTTGAAGTTTGGATATCAAATAAACATAATCAATAGTTTATAAGATGGTTATGAGATCAAATTTATAAATATTTATCTAAAAATATGAATTCAATTTTTGAATGACTTTAATGGCTAGCCTAGGGAATGAATTAAAATGTAAAATCTTCACTGGTTATGTAATAAATGGTTATATGTTCTATCCAAAAGAACATAATGATTATAGTACAGTGAAAAATAGTGGTGTTATGCATGTGGATGAAGAGATGCACATATATAGTTTCAAGGATATGTATTCAATTTATGAAAATATGTAATATTTTGGCATTATAAAAAAAATATATTAGTTGGATTATATACCAGTTCAAGAGCTGATTTTCCATTGAAAATGGATTGAAAATATTAGTGGAGTGAAAGATGGTGAAATGGTATTTGTGAAGGTGAATTTTAGTGTGTGTGTGGAAAAAGAAAATCCATTCATAGTGGAATCACAAGAAGTTCAAGTATTTTATATCTTAGATCCAGCAAACAAAAATTGGTCTCTTTTCCTACTGGTGACTAAAAAAATGTCTTTTCAGATGAAAATTCAACTGAGGATGAACCTTTCATTGCAGTATCATAATTAGTTCACATAATTACCAATGTATAAAATGTCCCATACATTATAGGGGACCACCGAGAGGATATTTGGATTCTTTATAGAGGAAAAAAAATCCCTAAAACCTTTAAAAAATAAAGATAGTTCAATGAAAAGGTAAAATTGTTTTTTAATATACTATTTTTTCCTCATAATATTATATGTTCTCTACTACATTAACATAATCTAAATTAAATTTTTGACTACACATGTAGAAAATGCCTTCTTCACATGATGATGTTACCAATCCCTTAGAAGAACAAACTATAAGGAAGTAAAACCTATGGAAAGATGTAAAGGTAATGTTATGATTTAATTTATTTATTTTACCAAAAAATTATATAATGGAACGTTGGTTTAATTTTCATTATTCCTTGAATTGTTTCATTTTATAATATTTTTGTCCATCTATCATGCCTTTGAAGGGAGAGTAATGATACTATCTCTTCTCAATCACAGAGGTAATATTGATGTTTGTAAAATAAAATCAATACCCATAAAATTAATGTATTTTTTCATATTTATATTTTATTTATTTATTTTTAGTATTACTCATGTAATAATTATTTTCTTATACATGTGGATTCTTTTTTTCGAGATGGGGTGGTCTATCCATCTTTCATTACTTTCTGCACCAAAACTTCCACTGACTTCTTCTCCCTCAAAAACTTTTGACCCCTATAGTGTTGATATTTATTAATTTCCTTCAAGTTCACTCTATTGATTAATCACATACGTAATCTTGATGTTTTCACAGTAAAATTATTGTCTACAGAATTAATTTATTTTTTCATATTTATTTTTTATTTAATTATTTTTAGTATTACTCTTATAATAATTATTTTCTTATACATGTAATTTTTTTTGAGTTGGGGGAGGGGTTTCGAAGCTACTCATGCTCGCAAGAGATTGGACTTTGAGCCTATAATTGGGATAATGAAAACAAGGAAATACACCAAGAATGCATAAAACCATCATGAAAAGGTGAATACCTACTACTTATTTAACAAATTTTATTATAAATTCATTTACTATTTTTATGTTATTTTTATTATATAGTGTTGATAGTTCAACAAAAAAATATAATAAAAATCATTATAATATTAGAAATTAGGATTTTTTGAGACTCTGGGACATGTACGAATCAGCTACACATTAATAAGACACACACTGTGAACGGTATGACTCCAAGTGATTCATTTTATTTTAAATTGACATTATTTTTTTGTGAAAAACACAACTGACATACTCAAAACCGAGCAAAAAAATTATTTTTTTTTTTGATAATTTAGGACAATGATCCATAAGTTATTTGTGACATGTAGGAATTAACCACAATGAAAACTGATTAAACAAACTCATATTTTCATGATAATTTAGGGAAACTATTCTTACTTCATTTTTGACATGTATGAATTAGTATCATGCCTAATTGATACATGATTTGTTCTATATGAGTCAATGTTTTTGTTTCCATTTTAAAATGTCATTTTAGTAAAAAAGAAAAGAGATGTACTTAAAACTAATAAAACTCATTTAGATTGTTTTGACACTTTAGGAAAATGATCCATATTTCATTTGAGATGTGTAGTAATTGGTCACACCTCAATCCGACACATGGTGTGACCGATATAACTCCAAGTGCATCTTTTTATATAAAATTGACATCAATTTTACTAAACTAGACAATTACACTACTCAAAAAAGATCAAAATCACTCATAATGTTTTGATATTTTAAGAAATTGATCCATAAGTCATCTTAGATGTGTAGTAATGGTATGAAACTCAATCCAATGCATGATGTTCCTGATATGACTCCAAGTGTGTCTTTTTATTTAAAATTGACATCAATTTTAGTAAAACGGACAAATAAAATACTAAAAACCAATAAAAATCATTCATAGTATCTTGATACCTTATAGAAAATACCCAAAAGAAAAATTTGATGTGTAAAAATTAGCCTCAACTAAATCTGATACACAATGTGCCCAGTATGATTCAAAGTGTCTGTCATCGGTTGAAAATGGACATTTTAGTTCAACAAATGTTACTCACTAAGAAATGATTAAATATGATCATATTTTTTTTGATAATTTAGTAAAATAGTTAATAAGTCATTTTTTACATGTAAGAATCAGTCTCACATCAAACTAATACATCATTTAATCGATATGATTCAAAGTGCATGTTTCATGTTTAAAATTATATTTTAGTAAAAATGACAAGTGACCTTATAAAAAATGAGAAAAATAATTCGTATTGTTTTGATACTTTAGTAAAAAATCTATAATTCATTTTAGATGTGTAATAATTGTCCTCACCTCAATCCGATGCACGATGTGACTGATATAACTCAAAGTGCACCTTTTTATTTAAAATTAAAATCAATTTTAGTAAAATGGGCAACTGACCTACTCAAAACCAATAAAATTCATTCATATTGTTTTTATACTTTATGAAAATGGTTCACATGTCATTTTTTATGTGTAGGAATCAAAATAACCTCAATATGATACATGATGTGCTCGGTATGACTCGAAGTGCCCGTTATTAGTTTAAAATGGACATTTTAGTTCAAAAAATGTCACTCACTGAAAAATAATCAAACACACTCTAATTTTATTGATAAATTAGGAAAATGTTTCATAATTCATTATTTATGTGTAGGAATCATTCTCACATAAAACTGATACACGATGTGATCATTATGAGTTAAAGTGAGTGTTTCTAGTTTAAAATGACTTTTTAGTAAACAAGACAAGTGACATATTGAAAACTGAGAAAAAAATTTCAGATTGTTTTAATACTTTAGGAGAGTGATCCATAAGTCATTTGAGACCTTTTGTAATTTTTCACACCTAAATCCAATGCACGGTGAGACCAGTGTGACTCCAAGTATGTGTTTTTATTTAAAATTGACACTAATTTTAGCAAAATGGACAACTGACCTACTCAAAACCAATCAAACACATTAATATTATTCTGATACTTTTGGAAATGATCCATATGTAATTTTATATGTGTGTGAATTTTTTTTAGCTCAATCCAATGCATGATGTGACTAGTATGACTCCAAGTGCATCTTTTTAGTTAAAATTGACATCCATTTCAGTAAAATGGACAACTGACCTACTCAAAATCGAGAAAATGCATTCATATTGTTTTGATACTTTATAGAAAAAATACCTATATCATTTTTGATGTGTAGGAATCATCATCACCTCAATATGATACATGATGTACCCAGTATGACTCAAAGTTTCCATTATCAGTTTAAAATCGACATTTTAGTTCAAAAAGTGTTACTCATTCAACAACTAGGTTGTCCATATAGGGATTTTTATTATAATTATTTAATTAATTTTCATAGAGATAATTCTGGAATATGAAAATGAAATGGTGTGATGTGAAATAATCAATCAAAACTCAATCTGATACACAATGTTCCTGGTATGACTGAAATCTTAGTTCAAAATTAACACTTTCTGTTAATTTATTTCTTTATATTATTACTCCATTAGAATTTTTTTCTTATATTGTTTCACTATTTTTCTTAAGAAGGGGTGTTTTGTTCAGAAATAACATGAGTCATGTTTAGGATCAAATGATAAAGGAACATTGATGTTTTGGAATGTATGTAATAATTTGTTCATATGTAATTGTATAAAATAATGTTTGAAATGTTTATAATTTTGTTATTTTATTTTATTTTATTTGTAAATTTCATTTCAACTAAAATCTATATTGGTACTTGATTTTTTTGATATATAGTGGTGTCTTCAGTGATAATGTGTGTTGTAACAACACACTGCCCTGGTGTTGTAGTGTGTTGTTACAACAAACTGTAGTATGATCCTTTATCATCATTGATAAAGGTACTCTTTATCAGTGATAAAAAAAAGTACTGGTAAATGAAACCTTTATTAACAATTTTTTTATCATCGATAAAGGGACCATTTATCAACACTTTTTTAGTGCTGATAAAATAAAAGGGATTTTAATCTCACTTTGATGGTCAACACTTCTCTACACTGATAAAGGAACATTGTAATGATATTAAAGGATTGTTTTGTATTAGTGAGTTTTGGTATAAATGGATTACTTTTTAACATGGGTTATTAGTATACTAAGATGATTTAAAAGGGGTAAGGTTGTTTAAAGGGAAAATAGGATGAAAACCCAACTACTGAATATTTACATGATATGTAAAGGGATTACACATCGTGTAATTTCTCAGGTGTTAAAAAAAATCTATGTCAGTGTTTTTTCTGCATATTCCATTAAAAATATTTACAAGATGTGTAACTACATTACATGTCATGTAATTCCTGACCTAATTTTCTAAACATGTTGTGCAGATGATTTTCATTTAATTACATATAAGCTCCTATCCTACCAACCTTAGTAAATTCTCTCAGTGATTCTAGAGTGACAACCTTCCTTCTGGATATCCTATTTGTGTGATCAATCCCTGACAAGTCTTTCTTGTTAGGATTCTTACTTCTCTCCCCTGGTTCTCTAATAGTTGCAATGAAATTCTTTGACCAATTTCATTATTTGTTTAGATCTTGATCAGTTTTGACCTAAGAACGTATTTGAATCCATCCCCACCTCCTTCCTCATGGGTTATTTTGATTGGAAGTATTGTTAGATCATCAATTAAAGTCAGGGTTCTAAATATTAACCCTGTGATTTGATTATCCCGAAATTTATGCAATATTGTGATTTCAACAACATAACATGCACCCAAATCAATTAAATAATAAATGATATTATTTCTTAAAGTCATTTGGTTTCAAATGGATTCTTACATAGATTATGGTTACCCATTGGGTGATTAGACCATGAATATAATTGAATTGTACAATGTTTTAAAGTGTGTTTATCATGACATGAGACTTTAGGTGGTTGCTTGATATAGAAGTTTTATGTTGTGGACTTTTTCTTATTGATATAATTTTTAACCAATTGTGATTTAAATATGAATGTGGAAATTGAAATATAAATGGTAATTTCCATAATTAACTACTAAGACATATGATGTGATATTGTGATATCAATGTTGCATGACAAGACTTGTTTTCTATACAGAAATGCTTATATATCAGGCTCTACCATAGCACTTGAACACTTATATGATTTAATGATGATATTGAGTAGGCATGGCCTAATCCAAAAAATTAATTCTTATAGAGAGAGGGCTATTACTAGTCCCATGCAATAATGATATAGGGATTTGAACTGAATGTTGTAATGCTTCTAGGGATTTGACCAGGATTGTTATGACTATAACATGGTAATATGATGGTGGTTGGCATGGTCACAAGACATGCTTAGAGATATTATGACATGGTGCTAAATAATGTTATTTTACCTTGGTTATATGTTTATGGTTGCAATAGTATTAATACATGATTAGAGATATTCTGGCATGGAGATGAAGTACGTTTTTGTTGTATTCTATTCATTGTTGAATTTTTTAATACCCTTGTTTATCACCTTATTGCATAAACTTACTATTAGAATAGTTTATCTAGACACACTGGTGTTGACCTAATAAGTTATACTCCCACCCTATTCAGTCTTCTATTTGGTACCTGAGAAGATTAGGTGGATGTAGGTTCCGATAAGGGGAAAGGACCTTGTTGTTGATTTCTTGTTTGCTGATGGGATAGAGTTTGGAGGTGGGACCAATGAGGGCTTCAAGACCTGGGACTTTTGAGTCTCTATTTGAGTCTACTTGTCTTTTCTTGTATTCTTTCTAGCATGAAATTTAGTTACATTCCAGAATTTCATTACATTATTCCTTATCATTTATTGAATTATTCAGCTAGCTTTTATTATTGTCTTTCTCTATGTATATTCTTAGATTTTATTCAGTTATATAGATCATTTTCTTCTCCTAGGACACATAATAATAGTGGTATAGTCTCGCCACTATACATTTCATACCCCCAGTTCTTGTTGGAAACCTCTGATGAATGGGTAGGTATGCTTGAGATCTCATAAACAACCCTTTTTGTCCACATGAGATATCAATGGATTGGGGGACGTTACATCATATATACATGTGAACATTGTTTTCACTTTTTTTAGATGGAAAAAAAGAAAGGTAAATAACAATTAATCATTATGGAGTAATTATTATATCTTATAAATCATATATATTTATAAAATCCATCCTTATCACCATTTATGTAAATTGAAAATGGAAAACTAATCACATCACTCTATGGATTTGGTAGTCCACATGTACGCACGAGTGATGTTATCGTTTTCCAATAGATTGGAAGGTTAGAAAGTGGGAATGATATTATCATTATAGAATCATAATTATATAATAAATATCATATAAAAACATTAAACCCATCATAATACCCACATATAAAAAATGGTGGTGAAAAATTAACGGTATCGATTCATAGAGACGATATGCCATACATATGCATGAGCAACACTTTCAATTAGCATTTGATGGAAAAGAGGCTTGATAATTGTGGTTTAATAATCATAAAAACATTGTATTATATTCAAGACACTGAATTCATTATTTTATGATAAAATACTATATATTTATATGGGGTAAAATAAGAAATAAAAAAATAAAGTGATCGGTTAAGGCGATTACCTCTTCTTTGAAAGAACTCATTTAGATCTCCTCTTAAGGACTATAGGGTCAGTCTTCTAGGAAGATTATAAAATATAAAATATGAATATGTATGTTGAGAATATAATTTGGTAGGTTATATTCATGATATGAGTATCATAATTGAACTAATTAAAATAAAGGAGGGGTCCCCTTTTATAAGTTAGGGGAGAGGCACTCTAAGAATTTCTTAAATGATTAAAATATTAAAAAGTTCATCTCCATCCAAATGATTCCAAATGGATAGGAATTCAAAGATAAGGTGGGATGTGGTTTAAATACCATCAATCAAAATAAATATATAATTCCATGGTGTTTTAAAACTTGTCTTTTGGTTTGACCCCATAGTTAACGAATTTTAACCTTAATCACGGTAATGTATTTTTCACTCTTAAGAGATTATAATTATGCTTATAAGTTGAAAATTGGATCATATATGGAAAATATATGAAATTTTGAATTGTATATTATGCACCATTTATTCTTTAAATATTTTTGTAATTTTTAAATAATTTAATAAAATATTATTTTCATAAAATATCATTAATGTCATTTTTCATACTATTCATTTAATTTGACACTAAAGAGACAAAAAAAAAAGACAAAATTAGATTATAATCCTTTAAAACAACACTGTTATGTCATATTCATCTATAAAATTTCTATAATACTCTAACTAACTCAAATTATATTACTTTTAAAATTTTAAAAATCATTTATTATATTTTTCTATTAATTGAAGAAATATTATATCTACATTGTGTAAAAATTTAATGTAATAATATAATTATTAAAAATTAATAATAAATTTCCATCAAGAATATAATTCCATTATTCTCAAAATTATAATTAATATTCATGTGAAAATATCTTTTTTCCCTATGTGAACACATAAGATATATTTAAAAGTAAGAGAGTTGAATTTTGTATTTTTCTTTCTTTAAAGGTCATATTGGTCATTTTGTTGAAAAATTATCCCTTAAAATTATATTTAGTTCCTAATATGATAAGGGTTGAATGAATTATTCTGATAATAATTGATATGAAAAATTATGACCGTAACTTATATTTTTATCCTAGTTTAACCCAATATACCCTCTACTGTGGTGATATATATTTCCTCGGTTACTCTTCATAATGCCTAAAAATAAAAGGGGAATGTCTAAAAAATTAGTATCTTCTGATTCCAAATATGGAATCAATTTTTCCCAAGTCAATATATATAATTGTTGGATATTCATTTTAAAATAATTTCTTAAAAAGTGACGAAACCCATTTTTTAGATAAAATACATTTTTAATCATAAAAATAGATTTATACCTATCACATGACTAAAAAAATTAGATGAATGTTAAAAAAATTAATGAATATATAATATATAAATTTCATTATAATAATTTTCTAATAGTGATTAATTTTCCAGTTGGTGCGGTATCCTTAAGTGCATCCATGAGACCTAGTTTTGAAACTAGGAAGAGGCATATTTCCACGGGAATTGTAGTAGTAATATAGCAGGCACTGTAGTAGAACTATATTAGGAACTATGAGGCATTATAGCAGGTACTATTCATTACTATAGTAGCCATTAACTATTCACCTTAGGCCATCTATTTGGATTTGGAGTACTTAAGGCCTTCGTGTTACCCAGGACTTTGGGTCGGTAGGGCTTTTGGGCAACCTTCAAGGCTTTCGGGCCACCTCAAGGCCTTAGGGCCATATACAGTTACCCCAGATAGACTCTACAAAAAAGGAACAGCCCTAAAGGAGGATTCAGGACAAGTACACTCACCAGAGAAGAACCAATGTATTGGGAAAGAATGAGAGGGTATGGCTACGCCGTTAGGACCAGCCGATGCTTGCATGGGATGCTTAAACAGATGACAATGTGAAGGTGGAGAGCTACCAACATGATCCAGATGTTGGGGAGGGGAAGTTCCTTGTAGTTACAGTCTGGTTGAATTCCCAAAAAAGACCTTCGTGTCATGTAATGTCTCTTAAGCCTACGAGCCATGTAATCTCTGAGCCTATAGGACTTGTAATGGTTCCCCCTCATCCCTTGAAATGTGGGTTATCAAAAATCAATAAAAATGAGGCCTTCAGGCCATTCATCCAATAATGATTAATTTAATTTATTAAGATAAAAAAACCATGCTTGAAAAAAAAAACAGTTTTAAAAAAAATAACCCCTTTATTTTCAAATGTTTTCTATTCTCATATCTAATTAATTTATAACCAAGGGATACATTTATACATATGTAAACTATAACTTTTTCGTAATTTATATTTTACTATTCATACCCTCCAATCCAAAAACTAGGTGATAATTTTCACATTAAATAACTATATTTTAATAATATATCATGGTTCATTTAAACAAGGTGTTTTATATAAAAAAAATTTATTAATGAAATAAGGTGATAATTTTTGGATGCTAGAGAAAGGAGAGGGTGGGGAACCAAGGAGTAACCCTAAATACTAAAATTTTGATGAAGATGTTTTCATGACAAACTCAAATTCAAATTGATTGGCACTGTATGACAATCGACTTGAGCATGTTAGGAACATTGATTTCTTCTAGTTTTCCTCGACAGGTGTGATTGATTGAATCCGGGATGTTATTGATGGTACCTAGAAAAAAATTGTTGAAGTGGTCAATTATGCTGAAAATCCCTTTTTATTGTACATTGATCTACCTCCTCCTGTAAGAATCATTAAAAAGGGGCATGTCACCCATCTATCATCCAACCAAGACATTTTGGAAGAACAAATGAACCTTTTTAAGTATTCTTTTATTGAATAGATCATCACTCCTAAGGGGGAGAATATGTGTATATTTAATGACCACACTCAAATAATTGTGGAAATATGGGGATTTTGAGGAATATATAATGACATCCATGGGATGAAGGTACGGTCATGTGGTATTCTGCTTTGATGAGTACAAAATTAGAGATTGGAGACTTAGTTCAGTATCCTAAATCCTGGTTTCTTATGCATTAAATAATGGGACATAAAATTTGATCGTACAAATTTATGGAATTATCATTCATAGTTATGTATTCATATTTTTATTCTCAATTAGTTATATTGGAACCCATTAATTCTATGATATATTTTCTATTCTATCGGGAATCTAATCAAAATGAAATAACAGACTTATAATCCTAGGTTTGTACATTATGACAGAATACTTCTGGAAGAGGACTTGTCTAATAACCTTATTGAAGAGGCGGTGTTAACCACAAGGGACAATAGTATCAAGATAGATATCCAATATAAAATAAAACCCATGTTTTTCCTTAGCTATAAATTCATTGGCCACCATGCAGCTAATTACAATAGGGATAAGGAATGCACTTTTTGCAAGATTAAAGGGCATGACTAAAATAATCATTGAAAGAGGAAGGGGAAGACAAAAATTACATCATCTATTCTATTACACTGCACAAACTACATACCCTCTAAATAATACATGACACAAAGAGAGAGAAATGGGAATCATGACCTTGGTAGAAAAGGTGGACATGTCTCACCAACTTATGAGGATATGATTCCAATCCTCTTTTTGAGGATACTTTGGATTAATGGAGTGCATCGAAAATGAATGAGGGTTGCCCTGTGGTGGATAGATATAGTTCACCTAGAATAGAAACTCAAAAACCTATTAATTATAAAGGTACACAAGTGATTTCATAGGGAAATATAATCGAGCATAAAGATCATGAGAATGCTGCTATGGAGTTAACAGAAATGGAGTCTGGTGATGGGTTTGCCAATGTAACTCAAGTACCCCAGAATTATGAAAGAATTTTATATATTATTCCACTAGGAAACTCATGTGAGAATAATTTTCATGAACATGATGTTATAGATGAAACTATGGAAGAATTTTGTAATGGGGATGTAGGGACCTTTTTCATATCTTTTGACCCAGCCACTGCTGTTACTCCTAAAAAAATGAAGGTCTCAATGTAGAATCTACCAAAGGATTTAACATAAGAGGCCTATTCTCACATGTTACACTATCTAAGGCTTCTAGGAGGTTAGATCTAGTATAAAATCACTATGAAATCATGCATTCTATGAACAAATTAACTCCACCGAGTGGTGTTCTTTTGTCTGATGAGACTGAGCACCCACATTCATGTAAATAGGTTGAGATCAACCCAAATGACAACATACATGAGGGGACTATTTCTTCCAAGAGCCTAGTAACTGGAACTAATGGTCATAATTTCACAGAAAAAATGTATCTATCTAAAAATTTAATGATAGTAGAATGAGAAAGTAACAACCAAGAAAGGCCATGTGGATGTGGGATAGGAAAGGGGGCCTGAGACAAGGGGTAAATTAGATAAAAAAATGAAGATCTTATATTGGAATTATCAAGGGATTATGAATTCCCCAATGGCCATATCCCTTAGGCACTATGTTATGGACAATAAACTAATCATTATGAGAACTGATGAGCCTAAAATGTTCTTTGATAAATGGAAGGCTTTTAAATTAGCCTCAATTGGGTATAGTTTCATCTATCTAAACCTACATGATGGTAACATGGTTCATCTTTGTATTCTTAAACATGATAGTATTCACATTCTTTGATGCGTCAAGATGTCTCAAGATATTTATATCTCCATCAAAACTCCATATTTTTATATGACTATTGCTTTTGTGTATTCCTCTACATCAGAAATCAAAATAAGAGATCCGTGGAAGGAACTTTAAGATATTACTGAGAATATGAGCAATAATTAGATAATTCTGGGAGACTTCAACACCATATTGAATTTGGAGGAAAAAACTGGTCTCAATTTCAATCGAATGACCTCCTTGGAATTCTCAACCCGTATTAATCAATACAATCTTTTATAAATCCTAATTAATAGTGCTAAGTTCAAATGGATAAGATATTCATTGAATAGAATACATGTGAGAAAACTTGAAAGATGTTTTTATCCAGATTGATGACATAAGAGGGACTATTTGGGTCTCTCGATATTTCCTTTCCAAACACCATTCAATCTATAATCATATAATTTTTGAGATCTCCACTCATCCACAAAGGTCAAATCATTTACCCTTTAAGTTCAATGATAGATATCTTATCATGCCTGGAAGAAGGGAAAAAATCCTCAAGGCTTCGAAAATGAAACCTAAGGGTAGTCTGATTTTCATACCTGATAACAAAACTCAGGTTTAACTAACAAATGAAAAAAATAAAGAACAAAAAAACCATTCTCTAATCTTAACACTAATATTAAGGATGAAGAGGAGCATCTTGCAGATTGTTAATTTAAAAATTAGCATCAAAACACCCTATCTAGATGGGAATAACATGATGAAAATTGGATGGATGATCACCTTAATATATAGTAAAGACTGAATAGATGTCACTTCAATATTAAAGGGATGAAATATGGGGATGAGAATATAAAATTATTTCATAGACTGCATAAGGAAAAGATAATCAGAGTAGGGAATAAATCTATTTATGTGGATGGAAACTTATATACCTCTAAGGATGATATTTTTAATACTATAGTGGGAAATATTAAAAGGTTTTATTCTGATGATGGAATAGACTACACATATAGTATGGTTAATAATATTTCTCCCTT
This sequence comes from Viscum album, assembly GCA_963277665.1. Classification (NCBI taxonomy): domain Eukaryota; kingdom Viridiplantae; phylum Streptophyta; class Magnoliopsida; order Santalales; family Viscaceae; genus Viscum; species Viscum album. The sequence goes on from OY728137.1 coordinate 1,476,343,275, forward strand.
CATTGAGTAGCATCAAAATCAATCATTTTTCATGGATCATTTAAAAGAGAAAGTGAACATTTCTCTATTTTCTATCAACATGTAGAGTATAATAGGTCCTAATTTAATTTCTATTTTTTTTATGTTTTATTGGGACATTCTGTAATAGGATAATCAATTAAATAAAGTATTTTTTCAGTCATGCTTCTATTCCATATGGGATAAATTATCACTTTATCACTTTATTACCAAAGAAGGAGAATTATATTAATATATATGATTTTAGGTTGGTTTCCCTTGGAAATACTATTCCCAAAATTGTTGGTAGGATTATTATGATTAGATTGGGAGAAATGATCGAAGAGCATCTGACACCAAACCAATCTGGGTTTTTTGTAGGAGGAATATTTAGCAATATTTATTCACTTACATGGAGAGCGTTAACCTTATGAAGATGAAATAAATTCTAGTAAACTTTTCATTCAAGATTGATATATATAAGGCATTTTAAAAAATGAAATTGAGTTTTATTTATTATTTCCTCAAGAAATAGGGTTTTCAAGTGATTTCATCAATATGATATGTACCATCCATGGATATTCAAGATTACCCTTTCTTATTAATGGATCTCTAAGAGGATTTTTTCATTACAAAAGCGGTGTTAGGAAAGGAGATCCCCTCGTAAGAATTATTTTTTCCATTGTTAAAGATTATATGTGTATATTCATTAATTAACTTGTATATATTGGTTTTTATAAACAAATTAAAGCTCATAGGGATGTTATCACTCCATCACATATTTTGTATGCCAATGACATCCTTCTTCTTTCGTAAGTTTCAAAGAGAACCATATCATCCATCAAATCCTTGTTCAAACATTATGAATAAGTTTTTTGGAAATATATTATCTGAAACAAGTTGTTTATTATTTTTGGGGGTGGAATACCTATTGGAATAAAATAATGATCACCTACTCATTGAGAGTGAAGAGTTTATCCTTATCATTTAATTATCTTGGGGTCCCCTTATTATGGGGAATGGTGAGAAGAAAACATGTTAAAGGTTTATATTTAGGTATCATCAATCAAATATCTAGATGGAAGGGGAATATTATGTCACAATAGGGAAGGGTATTCCTTGTCAACTCGGTGACTACCTCTAATTTTTTTACTCCTTATCTTTATAGAGATGGTTGAGAGGACTCATAAGGGAACTAAATTCCATAATAAGAAGCTTTATATAGACTTATTTGGGGAATGAAAGGAATTTTATATCTATTTCTTGTGATAAATGTATTAAACCGATTAAGATGGTAGGTCTTAAGATCAATGATCCTAGAATCTTCAATGATGGACTTATTAGAAAATTTACATGGTCACAATTGTCTTAGAATGAATCTTATCTTGATTTTTATCAAGAAGATTCAATAAAATTCTTATTCATGAGTATCCTCACCATCTTGAATCCTAGGTATGGACATATATCTAGCATTAGTACAATGAAATTATAAAGAAATAAAAATGGATTGTATGTAAATAGTCTAACCTCAACTGCTATAAGACTACATGGTTGGACAAACCACTCCATGAAATGATGATTATTCCATCAGATATGAACCAGATAAAAATTTTAGAGCTTTTGGAAAGCAATAATAGTTCTAAAGAAAATTATCCCCACCCAATTGGCATGGAAATAAAGAGGTATGATTTCCTTGAATTAGGCACACTTATAAGGAAACCCAATAGAAATGGTCAGTTTAATGAAAGAGATTACCACTGGATATAATGTTCTTCCTCCTTCATTCCACCATCATGGCTGTCAAAATTTATGGTACAATTCCTTAAACATTATATACTAATTCTTATTTGGAAAATCTTGAAAAATAGACTATCCACCCATGATCAGTTAAAGAAGTTAGCGAAATAGTTTACATCATCATATAACTTATGACTGTAGGCCAAAGAGAACATACATCAACTATTCATGGAATGCAATTTTTCTCAGAGGATGTGGCACTATGTAGGAATCCTTCTTAACATAAAAATATATACAAGAATGAATCTATAAAATCTCAAGACTGAATTTAATAAAAAAGGTCTGAATGGGTAGGTTTATAATCTTCTAATTTATGTTGTTTCTTCTATCTTCTACTTTGTGTGGAAAAAAGTAACACCTTAATTTTTAGTAATAAATTGTTCAACTTCCATGAGGGTTTCACTACAATTCATAGGAAGATACATGTTATTATAGGTTTACATGTTTATGGAATGAGTAATACAATCATTGATCTCAACATCCACAGTTTTTTAGGTGTATAGGATGGGACCACGAAACCGTTAGTACTAAAATATGTAAGTTGAATTACTCCAATTATTTGTAAGATAAAAGTAAATGTTGATGGTGCAATCACTGGAATTTTAATACCATTAGGGTATGTAGATATTTTTCAAACCCATTTAATTTTTTAAAATGTTTATTTCAACATTATATTATCATTGATGTGGCATATGAGTCAGAATTATGGGTGATAATTCAGTGCATCAAACAAGATGTAGATAATTACTAGAACCCATTATGAGTTGAATCTGACTCTGAACCTTATGTAAAATCCTTGAATGAAATAACTAAGAATTTTACTTAGAGAATCCTACCCCATTTTATTGAATGTATTAATATGGTAAATCACATAAATGTTACTATCTCACATGTCTAGAGGGAATGAAATTAAGTGGTTTATGAATTGTCAAAGAGATCTATCATGGAGATGAGCACGATGTGGTTCTTCATGAAACTAGATTTTTGTGAACCCTTGGTGGATGCATATATGAGGGGTTTAATTTACTCACATCGTTGTGAACCCTTAGGAACATTTATAACCTTCTTCTGTAGTTCTAAATCTTCCTTATACACCTAAATAATTATTACATAGATAGATGGTTGAACACTCATTTAATAAAGATAATATTTCTCCCTTCCTTTTAGATTTCTGGATCTATTATTTTCAAATATATAAATATTTGGTCTTTTTTAACCTTATCATGGATAATATAGTATAATCCTTTCAAATAAAAACACAGATCATCTTGTTCTCTTTCCCAGGGTTATAATGTATTTATCATTCATATTCATTAATAAGATCCTACAATATTATCGGGTGAATATTAAAATTTTTATATCTAAATATATGATATAAGAATTTATGATCATTTTATATATCACACATTTCTCCATATATATAATGAAACCATATATTTAATGAATAATTTATTAGAGTTAAGTCCAAATCACGAGTTGTTAAATTTTTATCATGAACATTCATTTTTCATGAGGCATAATCTATAACCATATAATTTTTCACAAGAATGCATCCAAGTACCTTCTTCAATGCATTAATACAGATTAAAAACCCTTATCCACTATAGGGTAATATAAGCATATACATGTTGGCTCATATTCTCTTCAGTTCCATGAAAATTTCCACGCATTCATCAGTCCAAAAGAACTTGGCTCCCTTATGAGTCAACATGGTGAGTGAATTAGACATCCAAGAGAAATTATATATAAAGTGTTGAAAATATCCATCCAAGCCAATAACACATCAGATCATAGTCAATGTTTTTTAGTCTGGGCCAACATTCAATAACTTTCTTCTTTGATGTAACCATAGATATAACATCTTCTTTGATTATATGACTCAAAAATTAATCTTTTTTAGCCAAAATTTTCACATTATAAATTTTTCAAATAGATAATCATTCCTTAGTGTCATTAGTAAAATTCTAAATTGATCTTAATCCTCTTCCCTACTCATTGAATACATAAGAATATTATCCATAAAGACTACCACAAACTGATCTATGTAATATCTAAAGACTCTTTTCATTAAATCCATGAAGGCATAGGGGAATTAATAATACCTAATGACATCATTATATATTTATAATATGTACACATTTTTTGGGATTTTTTCTTGGGTATATCCTCCTTATTGAAACTCAATTGATGAAATATATAATTCAGATTAATCTTACAAATGTATTGAGCTTCATACAGTATATCAAACAAGTTATCAATATAGGGAAAATGATACTTATTCTTGATTGTGATATTGCTAATTTTATAAAAATCAATGAAAATTCACATTGATCCATCTTTATTCTTAACGAAAAGAATAGGTGCACTTTGTCATGATGCACTTGGATTAATGAATCCATATTCAAGATTATCCTAGAGTTTTTTTCTACAATTAATACAATTCAATTAGGTCCATTTTATGTGGAGTCCTTTAAAAAGGTGTATCATCATGTATTATTTCTATAAAAACATTTACTTTTGTTTGATTTAAGAATTGGAAAATATTCTAAAAAACATCAACAAACTACTTCATAACAAGAATATCATCGATGTTGAGTTTCTCCTAAACCATATGAGATAAAATAACCCTTTGAATAGGAATAAAGACCCATATAATAGATGTTATGTACATTAGAATTTCATATTTATCATTACATAGATATATGATCAATGGTTTGTTCAGAATATCAAATGTGACTTCCATTTCTTATAAATTGATGGGTGATTTTTGTAAATAAAGTTAATCTATGACCAAAAATAACATTGAATTCAACTAAAGGGAGAATAAAAATATTTTCATAAAGCATATTCTAATAAAAAATATTCATATAAGACTCATATAATTATGATGTGAACATCACACCATTAGAGGTTTTCAATACTAATTGAAAATATAATCATTGAGGATATGAATTAGAATTTACTGAGACTTTTACAGATATATAAAATCCATATAAATAAAAAATATGATATTTCAATATTTGGGAATACCTATTACCACCACAATATCTTCATTCTATCCTCAATCCTTAGTAAAACCAAAATGGTTATCCTGGCCATCATGAATCTTTGATTAGAGTGACCAATCATGAAAATTCATTTATAGGATGCATAAATCATAACACATATTTTTCCATATATGAAACCTTAGGTTCAGCCTTGGTCAATACTAATCATCATCCATTCAAATCCTTTATAACTAATCATAATGAAAACATGAATTAACCCAAGAGTATCCACTGAGAGTGTCAAACTAGGTGTGTAGTAAGGGAACACTCACCGTGCACCATAATGGTGGAAAAGATATACATGACCAAATACTTCTAGGGTTATTACTCCAAGATGAATCTATTCCATAACCAAACCCATTTATAGTATCAAAAAATTGATGTATTTTTAGGAAAATAACACTCTTTTGTTTACCATAACTCAGTATGATCTCCTATACATTGTATTATTCTGAGAGATCCCAAAAATGTTTTCTCATCCTTGTTTCCAAAGGTAACTAAACTTTTCTATTCTGTAAATATAAAGACCCATACTTTCCATATATAGATATCACATATTAATAGATGAGTATTAATTATGTAACATAATTATCCATGATTGAATCATATAGGTATAGTTCCTTTGGAAACATAAATACCTAAAAAATGGTTCAAAATTGAACTACATATCCTCCCACTACATTCTTTATAACTAATAACCTTCCTAGAAATATCATAAATAATATATATCTACATATCCTAGGGAAATTAAATTTAATAAAGGATGATATCTGATGCATAGTAAGGGTAAACAAGGTAGATATCAAATATCACTTAACCATTACACATGCATAATAGTATGATAATATGAGAATATAATTTGAAAAATATACCCTACATGTCATAGATAATAATATAAAGTCATGAAATAAATCATGAAGGTTCACATGACATTAATCATAAAGTAATAAAAGAACCTGATCTATAATATCATAACATTGACATAAGACATAAGTCTATGGCATAGACATATGCATAGAAAGTCACATCCTTAGCAGTCAAGGCTTACTTCTGAGACCATCATAGTGGATCGACTTTACTCCCCAAACCATCATATTATATAATTTTATCTCTAAATAATATCATAGTATACATAGTACCTTACTAAACTAGTTTTAATTCATGTTCTATATTGTTTATCACATGAGATATCTCTATTTAACCAATGCATTGGAGGGATATATAATTTTAGGCCCAAAAATCACAAAATAAAAATAATAAATATGTATGAAACATGATCATAAATCATTCATCATATCATAATTCATGAAAAGTAAATAGTTTTATTAACATTTAATCATTTATTTATAGCACAAACTATGTGAAAGAAACATGTTTCATAACATAATTAACCTATGGAAAAGAAAAAGGTTTAATAGATTCATCCATAAATCATCATAATAATCCATCCAAAGAAAGAAAGTAGATGGTATCATTGGATCATAACCCTTGTAATTAATTTCTAATTTCAAAGGATGTCATATTAAATGAAAATACATTTAACAGATATTTGGAATATTTCTTGAGGAAAATAAATTTTTTATTTTGAAATCACTTCCTTAAAATATAAATATTTACCAAATTTTAATGAAAAAATTTTCCTTGAAAATACCCTTGGAAACTATTAAATTAATCTTCAAATAATTTAATTATCATTATGGTGGTAAATTCCATTCATGTTGTGTACGTTAAAATAACAATTCCTTTCATATACTAAGTAAAAAGTAAAAAAGTACCTCATTCAGAAAAAAATGTTGATTGCTTTTATTTTTTTTTAAAAGTAAAAAAATATTAAAAATTACTTTAAATAATAATATACTAACAATAAAAAATTCTTTAAATCTTTTTATTGAAAACATGGAAATTGAAGAAAAATGATTTTCGAGTAAAGAGAGAAATAAATTCAATTTTCCAAAAACAATTCTTTAGAAATCTTGAGTACATAAAGATAGGAACATGAAATAAAAACATGTATTATACAAAAAATACAATATTTAAAGAAAATTAATGAAATTTGTCATAGGTAGATCATGAAATTTCATCATTTAAAACTTAATCATAAACCATTCCAATAAACAATGCGATTGTAACATAGAACCCTTACATCGAGTTACACATACATTAAATGTTCTATATCCTACAATATAATAAAATAAATTTATTATAAATATATAAAAGATTCACGAATAAACTTATAATATCATATATTATATATTTTTAACATTTTGTCACCTATTTATCAATAATTATTTATAAAAATATTCGTTTCTTGGTGTTAACTAATTATTTTTTCATAAGAATATTAATTATGTAGCTCTAATCATTGTACTTTGATCATGAATTGTCATATACAGAATTTTATTCATTATATAATTATCATATATATTTATTATATATATTTTTAGAGTCATCAACATAATTTAGATATAGAAAAATGAACTACACCATTCAGAGTGATGGTAGGTCGTACGTACACATAAACACAATTTTCACTTTTTTAGTTGGAATAAAAGAAATATACATAATAATTGATCTTTATATAATAATTATTATATCATATAGATCTTATATATTCATCAAAATCCATCCTTCTAATCTTCCATGTAAATCATAAATGAAAAATGAATCACATCGCTTCGGGAAGGTTGTAGTCCACATGTATATACGATCAACATTATCATTTTCCAACGGATTAGAAGGTTAGAAAGTAGATTTTATATTATCATTAAAATATAATAATTATTTCATAAATATAATATATAAACATTAAACCCATCATAATTTCCATCTATAAAATATGGTGATTAAAAATTTGTTGTTTTACTATGTGGATATGGTAAGTCACACATACACATGAGCAATAATTTCACATCCCCTTTGATGTAAAAGAGGATGGATAACAGTGGTGTTATAATCATAATAACATTTATGTATGTTTATGGTACTGAATATTTTATTTTATAATAAAATATCATAGATTTAGAGGAGTTAAAATAATAATTAATAATGAAAGTGATCCGTGTTGGATATAACCTCTTCTTAGAGAGAACTCCTTTTAGACCTCCTATTAAGGATCCCAGGGTTGGTATTTTGGGAATTAAAAAACCTATAAAATGTGGTTAATTCATTTGAGAATGTAATTTATTAGAGGCCTATCAAGATATAAGTCTCAATATTGCGTAAATAAAGTAAAGCTGGGGAGCCCTTTTATAAGTGAGGGGAGAGACACTCTTTGAATTTCTTAAAAGATTAAAATATAAATTAATAATTCCCTATAAAAACATTTTGAAATGTATATAGATTCTAATATAAGGTAGTATTTTTTATAAATCCCATTATATAATAAAATTTAGAGTGCTTTTCTTGGTGTTTTAAAGATTATCTTTTGATTTAACCCCTTAGTTAACATATTTTTACATTAACTGAGGTAACATCTTTTTCACTAATAAAGGGTTATAGATTTACATATATGTTGAAAATTGTCTCATAAACGGCCAATAGATGACATTTTAGACCATTTATTATCCACCTTTTACACCTTTAATATATTTTTAAAATAATTTAATAAAATATTATTTTTGGAAAATATCATCAATGTCATTGTTTATACTGTTCATTTAATTTGACACTAAAGATACCAATAAAAAGATGGAATTCAAAAATAATAATTTAACATGACACTAAAATGTTACATTAATATATATAATTCCTTTAACATGATAAATATCTCAAATTTTATTCCTTTAAATATTTTAAAAATCATTTATTTTATTTTTATTTTAATTTAAGAAATATTGTGTTGGTGCTACGTAAGCATTTAAGTCATTTACACAATTAGTAAGAATTAGTAATAAATCACCATTAGGAAAATAATTTAATTATTCTGAAAATAATCATTAAGACTTATTCAAAATTTTCTTTTTTCCCCTACGTAAAAACATAAGAGATATTTAAAATTAAGAGAGTATAATTTTATAATTTCTTTGTAGTAAATATTATATAGGTCATTTTTTGTGGAAGAGTGGTCCATAAATAATTAAATTTAGAGTATAATGTGATAAGGTTCTAATTCCCTTCATCCAATATGAATTAATATAAAAAATGGTGAACATGAAATTTAGTTTTGACCTAGGTTAACCCAGTTTACCCTTTACTGAGATGATAAAATTTACCACAAATACTATTAATATTTCCTAAAAATAAAATGGGAATATTTAAAAAATCAGGATCTTTTGATCATACGGTGGGAAGTTTGAGGAGATCTTCTCTCATGATTTCTCCAGTGAGGGTTTAAAAGGGAAATCTAGTAGTGGCAATAGCCTCTGTGGTGTGATCTACAATGGCGGAAGGAACTCAAAACAAAGTAGTGGGTGTGCATGCCTCAATTGTCTGGGATTCTGTCGTCTGATGTAGTGATGCTAGGTATTAGGGAGAATTTTGACCAGTGATCACTGGTTGATGGTGGTTAACCTCATCACTTAAAAATGGTAGGATTTGTTTTAGTGAAACATTGATATGGGTATGGATGTCCTTTGGAGGGGTTATTGCGAGGTCAAGTGTTTTATATAGAAATGATGTTCTGAGGCACTAGTGGCCCACATCAAGTAGGGTCATTGGGGTAGATGATTAATGGTGCTAATAACGAGGAGTCACTATGTAGGAATAGAAGACCAACCAGTTCTAGATTTGGCTTTCCATGTCATCAAAGGTTTAATCTATGTTCATTTTCCGAGGAAGTGGAATGTGTTCCTTTATGGTGTTCAATGATTGGTTTCTACATGAAAAGTCAGTATGGGATCATGGGACATAGTCTAATTCAGGGGAATTGGAGAACTTGGATGGTAGTGATAATTGTGGTGTACAAGGATTTCGATTAAGGAAAAAGTGGTGGAATATGACATCTGAGCACTAACAGTGGTATGGAGTTGATTAGTAGTATAGTGTATGATAGCAGTGAGGTGTTGGGTGGTAGCTTATTCTCCTCTAGTGATTCTTCCATGGGTTGCTTCTTTGACAAGGTTCATAGAGGTGTTGACTATAAGGTTCCATTGGTGTTAACAGTGATGTTTTTATGGGATGATATGGGTTTTAGGGGATCCTTTGATTCGTTTCCCTTATGATTTTGGTGTTTAGGTATATCATGTCTTCCATCAGGACACAAGACTCCTGGTTATGCTTTGTGGGAAACATGTATAATGATGGGATCTAGTTGAACATTTCAGAGCATCAGGAAGGTAGTTTAGTGACACTACAGGGTGGTTGGAATCATTTTTAGGGATGGGTGTTCCGAAGATTATCATAAAACATTACATTCCACTTTTGTGGGATAGAGGGGCTCTCTTTCATTTTATTTTCTTCACATGGGACTGGTCGGAAGATGCAGTTTATTTGGCAGGTGATGCATGAAATGACCACACATGCATCACTAGTTCGGTGTCTCGAAAGTGTGATGAGTGTGTTGGAACATATAATCCATACCTCCCCCACATTTTGGTTGGGTAGGTTCCATATATCATTTCATCATTCCAAAATGATGCAATATTTTTTATTGGGGGGAGGGGGACTAAGATAAGGCATTTTCTAAACAGGATCATGTTGATTTGTCTTTAGAAGGGGGTGAAATAGCATTTTTATGATGAATTTTAATGATGTTTGATTCCAACTCTATTACATAAGCTTATGTCTATTCCTTTTTTCCACTGGTCCATTCATCTAGTGGGCCTTTAGGTCATGTTGTATTGGGAATCTAAGCTTTAGGCATCTGGGTAATATAAGGGTTTCCTCTCAATCATGTCTAAAAGAGTAATTTATTATTATATTTAATAAAACAGGTATTGTAAAAAACCTATTTAAAAAATTATACCTCATATGGAAAAATATATAATCTATTTTTTAAAAGTCAATATCTATCAATAGAAGAAATTCATGTAAAAAAAGTGTGAAAAAAGCCACAAAAACCAATTTTTTGAAATATACATGTATAAGCATAAAATTAGATTTATACCTAACCCATTCAAATAAAAAACATTGTTTTAATGTTAAAATATTATATTAAATATATAATATATAAATTTCAATATAATTATTAACCAATAGTGGTTAATTTAATTTATTAAGATAAAAACACATTATATAAGTAAATACCATTTTTTTCAGAAAAACATTCACTTTATTCTCTTTTATAATTAACTGATAAACAGTGAATTAATTTATAAAATGTAAACCATATGATTTTCATAATATATTTAGTCTTATACATACCAAAAAATTAAATGTCTAGGGGGTAACTGTCACATTAGATAATCATATTTTAAAAGCATATCGTTGTTTGTTTAAACTCGGTGTTGCGTATAGAGAATGCTGTCAATGAAATAATTTGTTATAGATAAATATATAATAAAATCCTAGGGTTTTAAATTCATTTTGTGAAAAATAATAGCTAGTAAAATATCAAATGATTATATGATTGAATTTGTACATGGATTACACACTAAGGATCCCCTAAGAGAAATGTGATTATAAGTCATATGGAGAATATAGCTCCATGATACAAGAGTTTTGAGATTTCAAAATGTGTATTGTGACATGAATGATAGTGGGTATATCTAAGGAAATTATAGTGCTTGATCCTTGGAAAAAATTCCTATGTATATGGGTTATAATAATAATTAGAGTTCTCATAGTGCATATTTCTTTAATTACTGATGGGTAAGGAGTCTCAATTGATTATAAAAGGATCCGAGACCTATAAATTCAGGAGTATTAGGAGATAATAAAGGGTTATATCCTTTATGGGTGAGTATGGAAACAGAAGGGCATAAGTTACACCCTTGAGATTCATATATCTACATAGGTGTCAAAGGATCACAAACACTATATGAAGACAAAGTGATCATCTTCTCCACATGATGGTTGGGTAGTCATGCACTTTTCATGATACATATAATGTCACACAAGTTCACAAGGACACGATTACTATGTGATCTCATAACTAAATAGGGGTTGGGTGATTTAATGGCCTTTTCACATGACCAAGAATCCATCTCACGATTTCATGCTTGTAACATGTCTAATATGTTTTCACGTTTTCACATTACTCAGAGTAATTGTGTGTTTGGGAATTTATGTAGTTTATTACATTTCAATTTCTCTAAAATTAAAAATCACGATTTATTAAGCATAATACTCTTGAGAATGGAGGGATTTTTTGATAACATGATATCTTTAGTACAAAATTTTATTATGGAATTTATATTGAGTGCCTAGGGGGTTTTATTGGCATCACCCTACATATACATGTGACTCTTTACACAACGATCAATCCATAAAACCTAAATTCAGATAGTGGAAGGGTTGTCTTCATGAGTCAACAATGTATTATGCGCCTTTCATGTCTGAGTCTCACATCACCAGTGATGTCCTCCCATTCATTGCTTGATAAATAGAGATCACAGTAATGATTTTTCATTACCATCCTTTCCAAGTTGAGTTGTGTGACCTGAATATCATAAGATCTTTTCATGTGTCTCCAATGAAAATAGCATGACATGAATATCAAAAGAGTTTTCATGTGACTCCAAGGAGAATTACATGATTAATCTTAGGACACATGAACTTTCAAAAAATTATCAATGGAAAATTTATTTTTCTATATTATTTATGAAAACATTATGTGGAAGATAGATTACCTTTATGTGGAAGGTGATCCACCCTTAAACAAATGTGACCATGTGAAGACCTAATTTTCATAGGTCATCACATGACTCTAGTGGAGTTTCACATGAAGAAAAATGACTACATGATGAGCCCATCATTACCATCTTCCATAAACCCATGAAATATTTGTAATTTCATAAAGTAACATGAAGTAGTTAACATGACATAGAAGCACATGTGCAATGGGATCATTTCTAGGCCGCATGCGCTGTGTAATGTAAGGACGTAACATGAACTCTTCATATGACTAAGGATTGACATGGACAAGAGTGATACATGAACAAGGATGCATGTATTTTTATTTTATATTCATCATATGAATGAGTCACATGGCCCCAACCACATGAAAGTTTCATGAGACCATGATCTCATGACGACATCACATGATATTCAAATCGTCATGTGATCACAAAAGGGGATCACATGATGGAGTCCTGCACAATGTGTAGTTAACTAGAGCATTACTCTAAATTCCCTAACAAAGACAACCTTTATCATCTGAGTTTCATCATCAACTTGACATGTAGTTGATTTCATGACTCTAAGGTCATTGTGTAATGAACAATGATTTCCCATCATTACCATATTCATCCCATGGTTGCCTTTTGTCTTTGACCACCATGCATCACTGGGACATAATACGATCATCCTTGGATAATGTGATGATGTGTATACCTTATCCAAGATAAATATTACACATTTACATGACACATTCATGTGAAAAGTGATTCGATTTGAAGATCCATTATGTTTGAGGAAATCATGCATCCTAAATACTTTATTTAAATGTAGTCATGATTTATTATTTTCCCCTTGTGAAAAATGAGTCTTGTGATTTTGGAATTTTATCCATCTCTAATTTTTCTAATGATAAATTTTTTGGCATCAAAATACATATGAATCAATGAGTTTAAAATCATAAATAATTTTCATAAATGATAAATGTTATATAGAATTTAAAATTTTAAAATATTCCACAACTTTTTCCCAAGTGAATTCTAGAATTAATCAAGAATATAAAACTATAGTTATTTTAAAAGTCATAATAATAATAATAATAAATACAACACCAATTTAAATTTTTGGTAGAAGATTCTCAATAGGCATAATAAAATAAAGACCATATAATAAAATTGAAGATTTTTTTATCAAAAGTACTTTATGTAGATTTCAAAAATGGTTGAAAGAAACAAGATTAAAATTTAGTGAGTAATTTGTTAGAATACTTGAGAAAACAATCACCCCATCAGTGTTCATTATCATATTCCCATGCACATAATTAATATAATCTAAAATATGAAAATAAAATAAAAAAATGAAGAATAAAGCATTACTATTCAAGGTATAAAATCTAGATATCAATAATTCTTCACTCACAAAGATCACCTTCTATTATTATACTCAAGATTACCAATTTCATTTTTCACATATTTAACATCTAATAACAATCATGAAAGTCATGAAGAAACCATAATTAATAATATTTCATGGAAATTTTCCCACTAAACTACTATAACATAATCCAAGGATCAAGAACTAGTGAATTTGTTGAAAAAAAGAATGGCCAATAGAGAAACAAGATCTTGATCACAAAAAAATCGAGGCCACTTCCATGAAATGAGAATAAAAATTAGAAATTATTTGAAAACATAATGAAAAACGTTTTTCTATTTTTAATATGAATAAATTGATACAAAAAACAGAAAAAGTAAGGTAAATTATAATGCCAGAGAAAAAATAAAAAATTATTACAAACTAATCATAAGGATTAGAATTAGATTCATCAATAAATATTGTAAGGAAAATTAAAGGTTACTTTATTTATTCTTTTTTGAATCGTTTATTCTTGGTCATTGTAGATAACACTTGAAAAAATTATTATCACTTAGAGTCACTAGTGTTTTAAATGATTCAGGGTTATCTATTTACTATTATATTTACAGCTGCTTTCAGGACTTGCATCCAAATTATTTGAATCATAATGAACCTCTCTAACTCATGGAATTAAATATTTATTGAGGTGATTTAATCTACCACATTATTTTTATAGACTAAAAAAATTATAGATATCCTAAATACCAATTTTAAGAAGAATATAACAATTTTGTTGTTTCTTTCCCATAATATTTTAGATCCTCACCCTACACAACTATAAAAAAATGAATAATATATATAATTATAATACTAAATTAATATTTAATGCATATTTAGATAATGGTTATCTATTTTTTAAAATCTATGCCATATAGGGTGTTTTAAAATAGCGTAAAAAATTTATGCTACAAATGTGATTATCAAGATAGACTCAAAAGTGTTACTCTAGTCGATTCAATAAAATTAAAAAGAAAATTAGATATTTTATGATTAAACCACACCATTCTATGAATGTTTTTAGTGGAATAAATTTCTTTTCAACCATATTCATAGAGATTAGAAATAAATCGGTAGATTTAATAATAAAAATGTGTGATAACTGGGGTTTTTTTAGAATTAATGATTAGAATATACTGATATCAATTAAAAAATATTGAAAAATTATTTTGTGAATTATAATATCACAATTCAAAATAATATTCAGGTATAATAATTTTCATGAAAATGAAAGTACATATTTAAAAGTATGGGGAATCACTTTTTTGGTAATGGAAGTTCGTTTTTAGGTTTTTTTTGGGCTTCAACATTATATCTTTGAATCGCCTGAATAATGTTATAGCTAGAAGGATGTTCATTGAAGTTTTCTTCCCAAACATCATAAGAAAATAGGATCAATAACATCAACCAAACCTATTTAAAATACTATTCCTAGAATCAATAGGCTAAATGTGATCACCTTGGACTAAACCAATTTATATAAAAAAGTCCATAATCCAAATGCATAATATAATTTTGCATTAGAAGGGAATATTACCTTAAAATCTTAGGATCGATATCATTTTCACTTATAATCACATATACCTTCTCTTTTTCATCACTGATATAATTATTTTAATAAATAAATTTATTCGAGAACCACATAAATTTAAAATAATGAATTTAATGTTGTACATGTAAAATGATACATCAGCTAAGATAGACATGATAATGGGAACCCAAAAACACAACATCAATAACATGTTAAATTTAAAGTAACCAATAATAGAAAATTATAAACCCATTAAATGAAATGTTAAGAAATTAGTAAATGTATGCCGAATAATACATCTGTAATGAAAATATTATGAAAAAAAATGTACTATGTGATACATATACAATACGTTTTTTTCTAAAATCATGTTAAATAAACAATAAAAGGTATAAATATTTTACAATGACACTTTTTCTTACTCCAAAATAAATTCTATCAGTTTCTATGAATCAAAATTCGTAACTGATACTTTTCAATGAAATGATTTTATATGATGTTCATAATCAATTTTTAGGAAAATGATGTTTCTTATCTGAAATTAAATTCCATCACATAAGTGGGTCTTGGAGGATGGTTAGTTAATGAATATTTTTAGATTTTTATTTCAAAA
This sequence comes from Viscum album, assembly GCA_963277665.1. Taxonomy (NCBI): domain Eukaryota; kingdom Viridiplantae; phylum Streptophyta; class Magnoliopsida; order Santalales; family Viscaceae; genus Viscum; species Viscum album. Next base: position 1,476,359,386 of record OY728137.1, read on the forward strand.
TATTACATTGGATTTTTTATATTATGGTCATTTATTTGATGATATGGTTGGAATGATGTGCCACACCCAACTTGAACCACCAGATTCTAGATGTATAGTTTTATGAACCCATACATGCCTCCCTGTGTGAAAGAGGCTACCGAATAGTAGTGAGGATATTAATTACTTCATTGTGGTGACTATATTCTCAGTATCACATCCTTGCAAAAAATAATATATATATATAAAGAATAATATATCAATCAGAACAATAAGAGGAAGAATAAATACTAAAAAGTACACATGTTATATAAGTAAATAATTAAATGGTCTCTAAAAGTGTAAATACAAACTAGATTATAATTATAGTAGATATATAAATAATGTGACATAGTAGAAATCCAATGGATTCTCTCCTTGTTCTATTACTAGATCCATGCTCCTTAGCTCAACTGTATTCCACACCCCCTTTCCCTTTCCTGGATCCCTATACATGATGTCTACACGTGGATGATGATTCTCATAAAAGGTGTTAGAAATAAAACCTAATAGGACACAACCAATGTGTCCTTAAAAGATTTTAAAATTTATAACATGTTTATTCCATGACCATAATAAATTCCCAAGAAGGAATAACCAATCCTGTTCTAAGAACACATGTGCTAACCAGGACACTACGAGCCCTAACTATACCTGCTTTGGCTCTATACTTGACATACTATCAAGATATCAGAAGTAACCTAGTAATGGAACAAAGGTCATTAAAGATACTATTCTTCTTTGTGTGAACACCATACATCACATCCACTGGGCCTCAAGTGATTAATTTTCTTATCATCCACTTAGCATCATGTGGTCATGGTACTCAATATCCACTAAGCTAAAACTAATCAAGATACTTGGAATTCATTAGGAATCAAGTGAATCACATGGAATCTATGAGGAAGAGTTATATTCATACCATGTTGGTAAGCCTATCACTGCCATTGTCGCAATACATGTGTATTCCCCCTCTATGGAATAACTATTTCATGATGGTCCACTAGTTCTAAGAAATAAGAATAATACCCGCAAAAGAATGATAACACACATAATAGGGTAGATAATACAAAAAAAATAATAAAATTTCCTCATGAGAAATCAATAACAACATACAATACATGTGATTATCATCAAACATGAATAAACAAGCTGCATACATACTTAGGAAAACAAGAATCATAAACAGGTCTCATGAGCTATGCACACACACACACACATGCAATCATAATCAAGAATAGTCATCAAAGGATCTTAACACCAGAATAATTCCAAGGAAACATGAGTATACAAGAGCTTAAAATGGTAAGGAACTTCATACCTCATGGTTATCAATGACAGCATAATGGTTTTTAATGGTGTCATCTTCTAAACCATGTTCAAACACTACCAAAAAAAGATTTCATTACAAGAACTCCCAATGAAAACAACTATTAATGGTATAATTTGAGTCCAATTGAAGATAAATGTAAAATATAGAAACACTACGGAAAAAACGACCTATACCCACGGTTCTAAACCGTGGGTATAGCCCCCAAAACTGTGGGTATAGCCTATACCCACGATTTTGGAACCTGTGGGATGGAAAGGCGTTGGTATAGGGGTCTCATCCTATACCCACGGTTTTGGAGAACCATGGGAATATGGGAGTAAAATGTGGCACACCACTGTTCCAGCATGGCACACAACACACCCCACAGTTTTCAAATCGTAGGGAATTTAAATTCAAAAAACAAGCGCTGGGGGGAATCGAACCCAAACCTCACGCTACGCCTCACAGTCACACCCCACTAAGGGACCAACTGAGCTATGCTATTTAATTTTTATATATACATATATCTACATATATATGTTAATATGAACCAGTGTTGTATTTAAATTCAAAAAACGCGGCCAGAGGGATTCGAACCAGCGTCTACAAAGCGCCTCACGTTTGCACCTCCCCAAAGGAACAACTGAGCTATCATTTTCTTTTGATATATATATACTTACATCTAGGTATATATATTAATATAATCTGTGATTCGTAAAATGTTAACGATGGAAATTGAACACGCGACCTATAGCAGCCGCGAAGAATGGTTTACCAACCGAGCTTCTGAATTTTTGAAATTATATATTTATATTTACGTAAATATATTAATCTAAACCATGAATAAATGTTTTCCCACCAAATTTTTTTCATGTCCCGCATAATGTTTTTCCCCTCCATAATGCAAGAAAGCTATACCAATGGTTCTGTAGAACCGTGGGTATAGGTCTTCAAAAAAATCCCAATACCCATAGTTTTGATGAACCGTCGGTATAGGTCTTCAGAAAATAATCTATTACAACAGTTTTCTCCAAAACCATGGGTATAGTTCTTAGAAGAAAACTATACCCACGCTTTTTGGCACAACCATGGGTATAGGTGGCCTATACCCACAGTTTTGGAAAACCGTGGGTATAGGTTCACATAATATCCCTATACCCACGTTTTTTTGAAAAACCGTGGGTATAGACCTATTTTCCAGTAGTGAAAATGAGAGACTCACTAAGGAATGATTCACCAAGAGTTTCACTACTAAGATGCTGATGAAATCCAATGATCCTCGAGAGGATCTATTACCCCAGTTTTTTTATCGAATCTACCCCAAATAGAATCACTATAAAAATACATTTCAAGGTGACCCTAGATTAACCCAAGAAGAGTTAAGATATAACACATAGGGGTATAGTTTCATAAAGTGGATTTATCTAAACCCTATACCTAAAACACCATGAATCCATTTTTAAATTTAAGGTAAGATCAAGAGAGGTGGATGAGACAATTAATAGAGGTTGAGACCGATTAATGATCACATTAAAAAAAACAAATTTTAATCTACATGTATTTCCCTTTTAATTTTAACAATAACCAATGATAATGGAGAATATTTATGGAATTTGCAAAAACCAACCCAACCACTTAAAAAACCTCTTCCATGCACTAGCCTTGGTTGTGGTGCTCTTGATCATTAAGCCCAATATAGAATATTCCAAATGAGTTTTCCATTTCCCCCTCCCCAAAACCTCTAAAAAGGGTGAATTGTGGTTGATAAAACTATGGATTACACGAGACTTACCCGAGCACAATTTCTTATCCAAACCATTTCATTTTAAATTTTTCACTAAGAGAAGTCAGACCTAACTCTAGTCCATTAGTCACATACTTGGAAAGAGATTTACTTTCTTTTTATGAACTAAATCATGTAAGGGACTACCAAGACAAACACTATAGCTATAATGTTTCCCATTTTATCCTTAAAACAGATATTTTTTTTAATATTTTACAATCCCCTCAAATCTCCCATAGTTCAACCCAAGAATAGATCAACTCAAAAAAAGAAGACTGAGAAAAAATGAAACATGATTTTACATAAAAGAAAAAAAAGTTTATGGAATTTACAATATCCCCATACAAGTAATTAACATCATTGAGAAGCATTCCTAATTTTCATGCTCAAACAACATAGGGTACTGAGTTCGAATATCTGATTCCCCCTCACAAGTCTCTTCATGGATCTATCTATACTATCATTAAACATGCATGAGTGGCACAATCTTACCCTGTAACACATTTTATGTCCATTCTACAATCCACATTGGGAACTACATGAAATTTACCTTAGACTCTATCTCAGCATCCTTATAGTTGATAACATGTATAGGATTGAGCATATGTATTTGAATCTTAGACACATGAAGAAAATCATGCATACCTTGGTTGTGAGTTGAAATATCAAATTGGTAATCCACAATTACTATACAATTTATGATCTCAAATGGTCCAAAATAACTTGTATATATCTTTCCTATTTTTTAACCAACCGAGGAGTCTCCCTAAGAAAAATTCAGCTTCCAACAACAAATTCCAAATATCTCCTCTTATAGTCATCATACATTCTCTTTCTAGAATGACTAGTGACCAATAACTTCTAGATCAGATACATTCAATCATAAGTCTTCTATACTAGGCTCTAAATCACAATAACTGCCTCACCTACCTTGTTACATTATAATGGTTTGGGACATGGTTAAACATAGATAGACTCATATGGTCCCATATATATAGAATCATGATAACTTTTAAAGAAAGTAAACTCCACAAAGTCATTATGTTAATTCCATGGAATCCCGAAGTATATGATGTAAGACCATGATATATCCCCCAATATAGGGATAGTCTACTCTAACTGTCTCTCTATTTGGGTATGACACACTATGTTGAATCTCAGTTGATTCCAAAAATAATTTTTCAATCCCTTAAAAAATTGGGACATAAAATTTGAATCTATTTAAAAAAATTATCATGTTAAATCCATGAAAGAATACTATCTCATGGATATATATATATATTTCAAATATTCTACAGAGTGAGTGTTCCATATCATTAAGGAATTAGAAAATTTTGTTATACAATTGAAAATCACTCAAACAGCTTCATGGATCCATAGGATCAATGGTAACCCTATCAAAAATCCCATAATGACATCCCCCCACTCCCACATGGTCAAAAGAAGTGGCTATTGTAGTCCCCCAAAACAATTTTGATCGACATTAATCCTCTGGTAGGTAAGAATTTTGGAAATGAATCCAATAATGTCCATCTTTATCTGTGGACATTAGAACTACTACTTTAAATCATGGAACATCTTTGTCTCTCTATGAATCAATGACCAATTAGATATATGAATGTATCTCATAATATATTCTATGATAGATGTAGGGACTACAACTCTACCATGTACTAAGATCTCATCATCTCTATCTAACAACCACCTCTGTATCGGGTACTACATGCTAACTGTTCCCACATCACATCACACTCTGGGTCAACCTCTTGACCACCCTTTACCTGGTATATTAAATAAATTTTTACCACCGAAGGGGAACATTTCATTGATCACGGGTCTCATAAAACATCTATCCTACAATCATCCAACAAGATCTTTGGGTTCCACTATTCTTCCAAAGGTTGTTTACGAAGCTCATGAGCTACCAGTGTATTATGTCTAGGAGAATCTATAATGAAATTACCTTTTCCTAGTCCATAGACCTTCTCAAAGTTAAATATATATAGATAATATAACCAATGGCTCTACCCCTTTTTTTATTTCCCGTTAGATGACAATATAACGAAGGATCTTATGTCCCATATAGATGAAAAACTCTCACCAAAGAAATAGTGTCACCTATAATTCAAAGTGTGGACCATGAATTCTAGATAAAAGTCATTGGTATGATATTTCAAAGCATGTGGTCATGACTAAGATGAACCATAAAATAATACCCACTGCCTACACATTAATTCTACTCCCAAGCTGATGAATAATTTATCACACTGTACACCACAACCAATACCTTGATCAGGATGTATTAACATAAAAAATGTAATTAACCTTCTTATTAAGCTAAATAAAAACATTTTGACAGTAATTTTATGACTAGAACATCACTCCTACATTCTCCAGTGCAGTCATGGGTGCTGATAACTAGAAGAATTCTTGGATAAAATGTTTGTATTATCTTTTTAATCCAAGAAATATCCTAATCTTGAACCTATTTTTGGGATGCATCTAGGACATCAACGCTTTAAATTTCTCTATGTCCATGGATATTCCTACCTCATACAATGTATATACCAATAATTTCACATCATAAATCCAAAATTTACACTTCAATATCATGGAATAAATCCTATGTTATTGAATTGTACCCATAAGTATCTTGAGGTTTCTAGCATATGGTTATGGGGCTAGTGATTAGACGAGGATGTCATCAATGAACACCATAAATAACTAGTCAATATATAGGTGTAGGATCTTTTCTATGAGATACATGAACATTTTCGATGCATTAATTGGTCCAAAAGGCATCACTAATTATTCATGTATCCCATACATGCTCTGAAAATCCTCTTTGGGATGTCCTCCTCTCAAACCCACAACTAGTGATAAATCAATCATGGATGAATCTTGGAGAATCATCAATCTCCCTGTAACCAATCAAACATATCATTTATCCTAGAAAATTGATATATTTTCTTTACCACCACATGATTCTTTTTTTGGTAATCTATTCTTATTCAAACATTACTATCCACCTACTTAGAAACCAAGGCATGTGCACCCCACAATGATGTACTTATCCAGATAAAGGCCTTCTTCTCCAAGTCCTCTAGTAGTTCCTTGATCTTCATTAACACTACTGGTGACATAAGATAAGGGGGTATCAAAATGGGATACATACCTAGAATGGAATCTATCTCAAATTCAAAAAATGTGTCAAGGGAAAGTCTTGTGAAGTTATCTGAGAAGAAATCTTGAAAAAGATCCACTACTAGAGGAAATGACAAGGGAACTACCACTGATACTTCTAAAAGAACCAAGACTATAATCTATGTCATGACCATCCCAAACTAGCTCATGTTTGGATTAACACTACATTCTCCTAGTTCACACTCTCTGATCATAAAGTACTTATCTCCCATGGGTTATATAAATTAAATTAGTATCCTATATCAATAAATGTTGGCCTATATAATACTCCTCAAATCTATGCCATGAATCAAATAAAACATCATCATCTCTATAATCATTAAGTCCCGCATGTTTCCATAACCGAAAATGCCTATAAGAAACTCTAGGAATCATTGAAGATGGTCCAAATTCATGAAAATAGTTTATTAGGAAAAAGAAACACTGAAGAGAACATGACTAGTAAGTCATTTACAAATATAAATTATGAAGAGATAAATGAATGTTAAAAACTAACATAAAAAAATTGGTAGGCAATGTAGAAGTGGTCAAGACCGTACCTTAAATAATAGAAGCTCCCTTAACATCATCCACTAAACTCTAATACACTATATAAACTCATACTCACTAATCTTCATGACATTGCACCAACTACGAATGACCCATCAATGTTTTCTTCATTTGATTCAGTTTATTAGGCACACTTTTAGATATTGGGTTACCTAGCCATTTATACTTCAATACTATACAAAAACCTGACATCATAGCCCTATAGAAAAAACATATGGAGATTACCCATCTTTACAAACTACTAAAACTGGCTCTAAGGTTCTATACAGTTCCTATGGTAGTGACTAACCTTCCCATAGTTGAAGCACTATGGTACTCCTCTTGAGGACATTAAAAAATCATAACATTGTTCCAATGACAAACCAATATCATGTTTTATGTCTCTAGTATTCCTTATCTTTTTACTATAATAGGAACTGATATTGACAGTAATAGGTACACCATCCTAAGTACTGAAGGATATAACAAGACTAACTACTCAGTCCTCCTCTATCTCCTTCTTGATTATATAGTATTTGTGTCGAACCTCTAGGAATTTCATTAATTCAAAGGTCCTAGATTGATTTCTGATGTTAGGATAAAGTGTGGTCTCAAACTTCTTAGCCATATGTTCATCATTTCTAGCCAATATAGAATTTATAAAAAGTATCCTAGTGAAATGATTGGGTGTATAGATACCATTATGGACCCCTATTATAGATCTATAAAACCATGTTCTGAATAAAGCTACAATGTATCTGGAAAGAACCCCCAGGATAATAGGTCCTTGAAGGCCTAATTGGTTAGACCCTCACATCTTCCAGCCTATCCAATAATTCTCCACCACCTCTTGGTATGTCCCATTATCATAAAAAATTCAAGACTCAAACATCGATCCTTAGGTGTCTCAACAAGGTCAAAGGAACTGTTGATGATGTCTATCTAGTACTCTGCATCCTATAGACCTCTAATGCCCTAAAAGTCCAGTGAATTCTAGAGTTATAAGTCCATGTTGTATTCAAATGTAGATATCATTACCCCTACACTACTAGAAGAAAAAATAAAATATATTCTTGGTTGAGGAGGATCCCCTACCTACACCACCCAAGTAGGTGAAGGACCATGATCTACTACACCCACCTATATAGAAGGTTGTTGGACATAAGAATTATACCTAGTTGGATTATCTTGGTCCATGTTAGCTAGTGGCCCCATCAATATCTATTAAGTAAACATCTTTTTAAAAACAAAGGAAGCATTATAAAAAAACAAAATTCATTAGTTCATATATAATTCATTCTATGGGATCACACAAATTTTCTCCTAGGTGTCTACCCATAACCAAAAGTATGTCTCTCTTAGTACTAACTAGGGTCTCCATAACTAAATGTTGTTGAAAAACTCATACATATATATAAAAAATATAATAGCATGCTTGGGTTAAACTAATTAATGAAAAAATACATATCACAACAGTATGGAAACAGAATATATCACACAATCAAGGAAAAATGGAACTCCTAAATAGATAATACCATCAAAGAATTAAATTTATGAACTAGTATATATCACAAAACACAGACACAGACATATAGAATTTGAAACTATATTCCTAATCATGATGCATGAATTCACAAAAATACCATAAACTAGTAACAGAAACCCAATCAATGGTAACTAAGATTTCTATTTCAAAATAGTCAGCTAGGAATATGGAAACACTTCTAAATAAGACCAATATAACATATATCCTATATCACATGTCACAGGTTAGTTGAAAACAAAAGATGAAAAAAAATCATTGATTCCATTTTTTCACACCCTAACCTAAACCACCGAGTCCTAGCTAGATATTCACATGAACTCTTATGTTTATCCACATATACAAGAGGATTATAAATATAATTGATGGTATTAATTCTATTAGTAGAGATATTATTCCCTTAGTATCATATCCTTGAAAAAGTAATATAAATATAAAAAATAGTATATCAATTATAAAAACAAGTAGAAAATTAAATATGAAATTGAAAAAATTCATATAGATACATAAATAAATGCGATCCCATGTTGGAAAGATAAACAAGAGTATAGGTTGAAGAGATAAGTAAATAATGTGACACAAAAATATCCTCTGGATTCTATCTTGGATCTACTATTAAATCAAGGATCCTCAACTCAACCATCTTCCACATGCTCCTTTCCCATACGTGGATACCTATACAAGAAGTATTCACGCTGATTAAGATTCTCATGCAAGGTGTTAGTTATAAAACATAGTATGACACCACCAACGTGTCCTTTACAAATGTTCACATGTATAATAGGTGTATTCTATGACAATAATAAATGTGTAAGAAATCGAAACTAATCTTGTTCCAAGAACCCTTGTTATAAAAAAGACACTAAATGCCCCAACTGCACTTTCTTTGGATCTATTCCATAAGGAATATCAAGATATTTTAAGTAACCAAGAAAAATCCACAAGGTTAGTAAGCATACTTCATAAAAAAATGTGAATAACCTACTCAACATCTAGGGGTATAAATGGCCCGAAGGCCTTATTTATTTATTTATTTTTGGATAACCCTATTTTTAGCTGGGTTTCGAGGTAACCCTTTACATGACCCATAAGAATAGAGGCATAAGGATGAGTACATGATCCATAGGCCCAAATACCCAACTATACACTGGAACCACCCATACCAAGAATTGGATTCATTATTTGTGCCTAGATCCCCACCTCACATGGATGACCATGTAGCATTTTCCTGTAACAACCCAACAATTTATTTATGAAACTTTCTCTTGGCCTATTTAAATGTCTTCTTATGGTTATGTAAAACATATGCACTAATTTGGTTCTATGTTTTGGATTTTAAAATAACATTTCGAATTGTTACCATTACTAATATAGCCATTGAGCAGTGATCACATGATTTGTATAAATATAGGTCTTTAACAAATCCAATTTACTCAGAAAAATGAAGAGATATCCTCATCCAGTAGACTTTTCCCATACGAAGGCAATTTTTCAGAGATCAGAAATGATGTGGTGTCATTGGGCTTCACTTTTAACCAAGACCAATCCGATCTTGAATACGTTAAGCTTGAGTGGAACCACTTACAGGATAAGTGGAAGTTGATAGAGATTACTACTCAAGCAATGTTATCCGAGCCACCCCAAGAGTCTGTCACCATTGTGGACCTTACCCTAAGTTCATATGCAGGTGTTTTAATGGGTTATGTAATAATACCCTAGTACTATTATTATTTACATTAATCTTGTATAAATAATATACATTCATTTTTATTATTGTTACTTTGTAAATTGTTTTTAAAGCACAAATAATATTTTTAGTTAACATTAAACTAAGAAATATATTTTGATGAATTAATGAATTTTTGAATTAAATAATATTTTAATAAAATATTAATATTATTATTAAATTAATTTTTATTAAATATAAATTATCATATAATTGTTTAATGCAATTGTAATTTTTAACAAGGTTTGAAAGCTGTTTTTGTCAAAACGCATGATTTTTTGATAAATGTCGGTTTTTATTTTAAAAGTAAAAATTCAAATATTTATAAAACTATTTAGATAAAATGAATATTAATTTTATAATTAGGACATCAAAATTATCCAATGGTTAATTTTTCATAATTTTGTGAGACAGTTGAATTTTTGTGTAAAAATTAAATACCGTTTAAATATATAATGTGTTTTATGACATCATAATGACCTAATAGTGATGTAATAAAATAAAATGAACATTATTTTCGGCCAATATATATTTTACCATTAAAATAATGTGATTTTGGATTTGTTTGATTTATTTTACAAAGCATTAGGGGACCCTTCAAGGCTTATAAAACATTTTGTCTTCTTAAATTGTTTTCCTTAAGTGTGACTCACCTCCACATAAGCAAACCTATTATTTTAAAGAGTTCGGACATTGGACATATAAAATATTTTCTTCCACTCCCCTTTGGAAATAACCATGGGCAATACCATGGGCTGGTTTATGGTTATGATTAGTTTAATGTGAGGTGTCCCAAGCCTAAATAATAAAGAATTCTCTCTCATTTCCTATATAAACTCACCCAAGATCCAACTTACTCTTCACTAAAATCCTTTTTAGTTCTACCAGAACCTACCCTACCCTCCCTATAAACCTCCCAAGGTTCCCCAAGATCCCAAGAAGAATCTCTCAAGACTGTCCCAAGATTTTTGGATCGCACTTCCAAGGGATTTCTTCTTTTCTCATTTTTGTCCAATTTTCATTAAGTTGTTATGGCCTTGTTTTAGTTAAAAATATTGGGGTATGATTTCAAAAGCCCCCCATACATCCCTATTTATTTTTGGATGATGGGAGACCCCTTTATCTTTCATTAATTCCTCCCATGTACACCCTTTGCCATGCATAAATTCTGTGAGGGATTTCTATCTTCTCTTTTACATCAAAGTAATTCTTTTGAATTATGCATCTAAATTCCATTATGTTTGTTAGTACATATATCTATAAGACCCCATTAATTCACATTTCAAGTAAATATAATGATAAACCCATTTATCTCTCATCACCCATTTTTTATGAGTTCTTATTTCGTGTCATTATCCTGCGAAATTGCACTTCGATTTTCCAAGACAATGTCATTGTGTAGTGAATATCGTGACCATTTCTCTATCAAGGGTATTCACCTTTACGAACATTTAATTATTCTTTATAAAGCTTAATTTATGTATTCCACATCCCTTTATCGCGTAATTAATGATGATTATTTATTCCATGTTGTATGATCCATGTGGCACAGTTATGCATGAAATGAAATGTTTAAAAAGGGTGTGCCCTGAAAGCGCTCCAATGCATTGGGTAAAGTATAGTATCATGATACATCATGTGAAATTAGTGTTTAATCATTCTAATTCAAGTGCAAAAAGGGTTTACTCGTGATTCATATTCAATTAGGGTTTACTCATGCTTCATGTGCAATGAGCCTTGGCTCAATCTAATTCCTTGTTAAGTGTTGTTGCCACATTTCCATGTTATGATTATCATGCTTTATCATACCTTTATTTTCATGTTTCTATTGTGCTATATTGAGAATCATATTGTATAACATGTATTTTATTCCTCATGTAATTACATGTTTATTCCCTTACTAGGCTTTATAGCTCACTCTTTTCTTATGCATGTCCTCAGGTTATCCCATGCAATGCTAAGAATAAGGGAATGTAGTGGTCATGTAAAGGATGTTTTCAATAAAGATATTTTATTTCATGTTTTAATTTTTTTATTTAATGATTCTAAGCCCCAAAGACACTAGACCTGTCAATCTTCTATGTTGTATCAATTTAAGTTTATGTAATAAATATTGTTTTAGTGTGTCATAAAGAGAAGGGTTGTTATAGTTGGTATCAGAGGATATGTTAGGTTATTTTTGGGATTAGGATTAGAAAAACCGAGAGAATAATTAGAGACAAGACTAAGTATAATAAAAAAATCCCTATGTTTTGGTCAGTATTGAGTAAGTGGTTTTCAAGAAAATACATCCCTTTCTGGATACGACCAAGTAGAGGTGGATCTTGCACTGATGTATCCTAAGGATAAAACATGAAAAGAACGCTTTGAGATAGACTCAAACGGGAACTGGTGCACGAAAACGGGCCTTACTGCACTCTTGGTTATGAAAATCCTGGGGGATATGCTTTGGTAAATTCATAAGCTTAGTATGAACCCTTATTAAGGGAATAAAAAAAACACCCCTAGGAATATATGTTAGAAAGTAGACCATGAATATCATATATTGAAGCCTATGGATTCATAAGTTAAGGAAATAATAGTTATTTATAAGTCATTAGTTTTTTACTTGGATTACTCTTTATGTGTTACACCTAACTTTCCTTTTATTCTATATAATGGATGGTAATAGGAGGACTCGAAATAACAACCTATGTGAAGATAAATGTGATGACTGTACTAATGAGATGTACAATCTGATGGGAACGGGAATCACGAACTTTGTCACACTTCTCTCTCAGTTAACTCAATATTCGAATAGAAACATGGGTCAAGAAGAATGTTCAACCCCCTTAATAAAGAACAAGTCACTATCGAGTTCTTCATGAGACAAAGACCTCCTACTTTTAATGGATCATCTGATCCATCAATCGCCGAGTAATGGATCAACTCAATTAAAAAGATCTTCTCCATCCATAAATATTTCGAAAAAGAGAAGGTTCTTCTGGATGATTATCGTATAGAGGGTGAAGCCGATCAATGATGGACATTGATCAAAAATATAAAGTCTGAGGAAGAGATTGATGTGTTGGAATGGAAGGATTTCTGGAAGATGTTTTTTGATAAATTTTTCTATGCGCCCTCTGGCTTAAGATGGAAAGGGAATTTATTACCCTCAAGAAAAAAGATGATGAATCTGTCAGAGTGTACAAGGAAAAATTCACAAGGCGTGCATGATATTCTTCCGGCTTTGTCATTACCCTCGAATGCAAGGTTGAATGCTTCTTTTGTGGGCTGAAACCTAGCCTACAGAAAGTGCTGTCGATCCTTGACTTCAAAAGCTATGAGGGAATTATCGGATGTGCCCTCAAGGTCAAAATGGGGATTGGATAATCTCGGAGGTATCATGGGGATGAGAAGCATAAGGTGCACTTCAATAATGGTTGTTTGATGGATAAATCAAATGGAGATAAGAAGATCTAGCACCCGACTTTCCAAACGTGTGGAAAGAAGCACCCCGGAAATTGCCTGAAGGGGATGAGAAAATGCTTTAAGTGTGTTAAAGAAGGGCACCTACCTGTTAATTGCCGACAAGAAAAGCCTGAGGCTGCAACAGAGGAAAGGAACACTCCGTTTGAACCGCAACGCATTGTTCATTTCTAAAACTACAAAGAATAAGGGAATCTTACAAATAAGTTCCCTAAGCCAAGGGTTTTCAGAGGCAACCAACAACCTCTAAGGAAGAAACAGAGAGATTTTTCCATCACTACTGATGAAGTGAACCCCGAAAATGAAGTGGTGAAAGGTATTCTAGTTATTTATTCTAGAATAGTGAACATACTTTTTGATTCAGGTTCTACACATTCTTTTATATACCAATAGTTTAGTAGAAAAATCCCAGCACCACCACAAATCATGGATGTTAAGATGTCATTGAGTAGGAAAAATGGGGCAATCATGGAATCCCATGTATTTAACTCCCCCTATCATAATATGTGGATTGAATTTCCCGGCGAACCTTGTCATACTCCCTCTGGTGGAATTTTATTCAATTCTCGACATGGATTTACTTTCCTTCTATAGAACCAACATAAATTTCTGTGAGAGGGGAATCACTCTCCATATGGAGAATCGACCCCTGATTCTATACATGTGTAGGGAGGAAGATGAATCTTCTTTATCTCAATAATCTCAAGCATTGATATTACTGCCCTATAAGCATATGTATCTATCTCAGATGATTGAGTCTAAAGAGGAAACCATCATTGAAGTCAAGCCTATTGTGATGGAATTCACTGAATTGTTTCTCAAGGAATTGTCTGGTCTTCCTCCTAGAATAGATGTTGAATTCTCAATTGATCTTATACCTGTGGAATTTCCAATATCCAATACTCTGTATAGAATGGATGTTTTAGAGCTTGAGGATTTGAAGAAGAAACTACAAAGGAATCTGGATAAAGATTTTATATGCCCAAGTGCTTCACCATGGAGTGCACCAGTCCTCTTCGTCAAGAAGAAATATTGGTCTTTGCACCTTTGCATTGATTATCGTGAGCTTAACAAAATCACGATAAAGAACAAGTATCCTCTCCCACGAATCGATGACTTGTTTGATTAGCTGCGTGGAGAAAAATACTTTTCCTAGGTAGATTTGCAGTTGGGATATTATCAAGTAAGGGTAATGAAGGAAGATATTCCCAAGACTGCTTTCCGTACAAGATACATGCACTATGAATTTGTAGTAATTCCTTTTGGACTCACTAATTACCTAGAAATATTTATGGACTTGATGAATATATTCTTTACATATTACCTCGACAAATTTGTGGTATTCTTTATAAATTATATTCTAATATACCCCAAAACCAAGTAGGATCATGAGGATCATCTAAGAACTGTACTAGAGACCTTGAGAAGGAGAAGCTCTGTGAAAAGTATAGAAAGTGTGAGTTCTAGTTGAAGGATGTCTCATTATTGGGCCATATTATCACAAGAAATTATATATCTGTGGATCCCTCCAAAACAGATGCAATTGAGGGATGTATGAGGCCTATATCAGTAACAGATATCCATAGCTTCATGGGGTTAGCTGGGTATTATCGATAATTTGTGAGAAATTTTTCACAATTGTCCAACCCTCTCACCAAGCTAACTCGAAAGGGAGTGAAGTTTTCTTGGAGTGATGAATGTGAGTATTGCTTCAAGGAGTTGAAATTGAGGATTATCATTGGTCATGTGCTCACTTTACCCATAAGAGGATAACTTTTTGTGGTATTCTGTGATGCTTTGAATAAGGGTCTAGGCTCTGTGTTGATGAAAAATGAAAAATTCATCACCTATGCTTCAAGGAAATTGAAATTTCATGAGCAGAATTATCCAACACATGATTTGGAGTTGGACGTGGTGATATTCTCTCTAAAATTTTGGTGGAATTATCTCTTTGGAGAGATGTGTGAAATATATATGGACCACAGACTCCTTGTAGAGACCCGAAGCTTATTGTACATGGAAATTACATTACTTTTGCGGAATACTTAGTACATAACAAAAACACACACACAAGGATCGTAATAGTTTAGTGTCTTTGGAAACTCGGAACGTAATCTTCTAATCATGGTGAAAGATCTTCAACATCTCCTATAAAGATATTCCCTTTTTTTACCTAAAACCTTTCTTTATATCCTGGGGAAAAGAAAACATAAAAGGGTGAGCTCAAATGCTCAGTAAGGGTAAACAAACGAAATATCAATCACATCATATTCATAAGAACATAACATTTTGGAAATCTTAACCTGCAAAAGAGAGCATAATTTCATAACATGGGATAAATCATGGCAGTGAAATGTAATCACAATAATCATAACTTAAAACATGAAACTTTGTGGCATTCACACATAATCATAGAGAATCATTTCTTGTTAGTCAAGACTCATTTCCAAGACTATCTTAGTGGACAAAGTCCCTTTCTGAATCGAGTAACCGTCGTTTAAGTCCTGTTTCACTGAACCGGTATAACCTACCATTCCAGCCCTGTCTATCTCATGAGATATAAAATCTTTACCCAATGAATTGGAGGGAGATATAGGTCCCACCCATCTTATAATGAATCCTTTCTTATGTGTGCCACATAATCATAAATCATACATCATCACATAACCCATGTAATAAAAATGGGATTCTTAAACATGACATCATAAAACAATTCATATAAGATAAAGGAATTCATAAAAATGTTTCCATCACAACATAATCAAATCCATGTAATAATAGGGATAAAAACAGAACCCTTTTATTATCTTAGATGGAAAATAATTTTTATAAAATACTTGAACTTCATTCTTGAGGAAAATATCCTTTCTACTTCAAAAACACTTTTCCTTTCTTAACATGTCATACAATTTTAAACTAAAAGAAGTTGATTAAAAATAAAATTGAATACTTGTAAAGGAATATTCTTGGAAATAATTTTTTAGAAATCCATTCATGCCGTATAAGTTAAAAAAACATTCTTCGTACTTTTGTCGGAAAAGTCAAAAAGTACCTCGTATGAAAAACGACAAAAGATTCCTTTCATATCTTTTACTAAAAACTCACCGAAGGGTAAAATTGGATTTAATAAATTGTAGGTGGATGGAAATAATATTACATATTGAAGAAACATGGATGTGGATGATAAAATACACCCCAGCAAATACCAAAGTATAAACAATCTCGGATAAAAATGAGATTGTGATATTTCCCTTACCTTAGGTCCGATTTGCTTCGTATGTGTCCGAACCTCCTGTATAATGATCTAAATAATGTCATTGACTTATTACAGAATCATATTCATTGTTATTATATCATATATGGTTCACTTATGACATTATATTACCCGTTCTTTTGTAAATTCCATGTTAAAGAAGCGTTTTGGGTAAAATCGTTTCATTTATCGTAGGTGTTTTGACTTGTTGTTCTTGACATTATTATTACTTATATCATGATTTACTTACTTCCAGAATATAAAATATGATTTATATATCATAAATATTCAGTATATATATATATAATAGATAGATAAATGAAATGAAAAACACCGTTCATGGAGATGGTAGTCCGTACGTACGCATGAACGATGTTTTTCTTTCCTTATTGTCTTGAATGGAAGTAAGTAGATGACATACATATATATATATATATACATAAATCCAGTATCATTATTATGTCATATATTTCATTAGTACTTATTATATATACTTTATAATCATTCATGAATGGTTAATCATTAAGAATGAATCTCATCGCGTCGTGGAGACAGTAGTCCGTACGTACGCACGAGCGATGATATCATTTCCATAATTATTGAATTGAATTGGAGTGGATTATAAAATATATCAGAATCAATATGATGTTGTAATAACTATGTATAGTTATTCTTTACACCATTATACCCATCCATGTAAGGTGGTGGTGGAAAATAGATTACACCACGGTGTGGAGACGGTATTCCGTACGTACGCACGTGCGGTGATTTCTTTTTTCCGTAGGATGGATAGATGGTGAAATAGGGTTGTTTCATACTTAAAATAACATATCAGTATATGAGTGATACTGATGTTATTACTTCATAATGAAACAACCTAAGAAGAAGAAGTGGAAGAAGAAATAAAGATGAAAGAATTGGTAACGGTAATTACCTCTTCTTTGAAGCGCCTCTTTGAGACCTCCTCTTAGGGCACTAAAATTGGTCTTTGAGGAAGACCAGAACCTCTAGGATGTTTCTAGGGAAGTGGAGAATAGATTTTAGCAGGGTTTGGCCGAGCTTGAGTGATCAAATTGGTGTGAGGAGGAGGGGGAGGAGGTGTCCTTTTATAAGGGAGGAGAGGGGCACCTTAGGAATACCTCAAAATATTATTTTATATTAATGTCAAAATCGGTTTATAATGGTTCCAAAGGGTCTTATTTCGAAGCTAAAGTGGGGATGGGTCGAAATCCTATCAACCAATAAGATTTAGACAAGTTTAGGGTATTATTTTAACCTTATCAATTAGATTTAACTCTAAGTTAAATAATTTAACTTTTACCGTGTCTTTTTGTTTTCTTTCACTATATGGTTAATACACTTACTATAACAGGCCAAAAGAACCCCATATTGTTTATTATTAATACATATATCCTTATCTAAGTCATTTGGCCGAACCTTATATTTTTAGGAATAAAATAACAATTAATAATATATTATTTGATTTAAAAACTATTTTGTGTCAATTTTGATACTATTTGATATATTATTTTTGTGAAAGTCATAACAGAATTATATGTTCGAACCAAGTTGATTAAATCAACAATAATATATCATAGTAACCTATAAAATTAGTGGAATTCATAAAAAGTCTCAAATTAAATTCATTTGAGCATTTATAACATCAATTATGTTAATATTTCCTTAAAAGGGTAATTACTGCATCATCGTTGTGTCATAAATAAATTAATTTATTTAAAGTCTAAAAATTATAAATAAAATATCATTATGTAGGAAATCGTTTTAGCTTTCTAATGAATATTTATAGTCGAATTTATCTTATGTATAACCCCATATTAAAAATGTTTTAGTTATTAAACTTTGATTTTAACTATTTTAACTATTCATTAAATAAAATAATATTAAATGTCATAATCTAATCCAAGTGGACTTAAATGGTCATATTATATTTATAAGGTTGTTTTTGGTCGAATTACACTTATCCAATAGAATTAGGACATGTGTCAGGGTAATAGTAATATCATATTTACCCTTAGTTACCCTATTTACTATTAACCGTGTTAAAAAAAAGTAAAAAGTTACTATTCACCAAAAATTATTTTCATCTCATTGAACCACATTTTAGTCCTTGATATTAACCGTGTCTCTCGGATTTTCGAAATTCCATTCACAGAAGCGGTAAAATTAAGTTTTATGCAAAATTCAGTTTTTAACCTACCACTTAGTGGTTTCACTATTCATCAAAAATTGAAAGTTTTCAGAAAAATACCAAAATTTCATCCTAAGCTATATTTCATATTCAGAATTCAAAAATGAAGTCTATTTTACCAAATTCATGACATAGAAGTTTCATTAATTAATTTTATAATTAAATCCCGCTGTTAAAACAAATAGCGTGTTTTTAAGAAACAATATCTACCAAAAGATTGACACTTGATTATGTCTGGTTTAAATGTGAAATTACATCCAATGACCAACATCGTATTAAATTGTAAAAATATATTCTAAATATAATTTAAAACCACTCAATTTAATGATTTATCACTATTAATTATTTCGATTAAAAAAGTTGTTTTTAATTATAATCTAGTAATTTTCACTATTCATTAGAATATGAATGTTATCCGAAAAGTACCAAAATTTCACCCTAAGCTAATTTCGATATTACGAATCCAGAAATTAATTCCATTTTGAAAAATAAAATATACAAAATTTCAAAAAGTAGTTATTACTATTCATAACGGCTAGTTTTAATAATATTTTAATAGCATATTGTTGTTTAATGAAACTCGTTATTGCGTACTACACATGCTATCGAGGAAGGTCGTGATTGCGTGTAATGCAAGGAAAGTCAAGGATGTGTGTTGTGCAAGCTCCTTTTGATGTAGCGTAAAACACAAGACATTAATAAAATTAAAAAGAATATTTTTCATTAAATCTCGGGCTGTTACATTCTACCCCCCTTAAAATGAATTTCGCCCTTGAAATTCGTCGGGGTTATAAATGGTTTATTATTTGAAAGTTTCTTTAATAGAAACCCACATCGTAAAAAGGAATATCAAAACCAATATTTAAAAACAAATGTATGAAACGTAACGGTTACCCAAATAAACTAGTCACTGGGTTTCCACATAGGTGAAAATATGGATATGGAAGAGAAATATAACCATCATGTTCTGATGGAGAGTGGTAGAGAACATGGCTATGGAAAATCCAGCAATCACAAAGCCATAAATTTGTGATGATCTAAGGTACCATCTGATTCATCAGATATAAGATCACTAGGAAAACATTTTTGGTTTTCAAGATCGTTTCCCTAATGTTAAAGAATTTGAATTAGAATAAATACTTACTTTATTTTGGTACAATCTCACTGTTGTTCGTGCCTTTCACAATTTACACTTCATATATTAAATAAATGAAGTTGAATTTGTTATTCGTGAAGTGTTAGCAGATCATGTGATAGAATGACGGGTCATTCCATCTGTCTCAAACAAAAGGTTAGCAAAAAAAATTATATACATAAGTCGATCTATAGTGAGATTAATCATATATGGTTCCTAAAATGGACTTATACATCATATGTCATACAACTTAATATAATAAAACTAGTTTCTACTAAACAGGGACTTCCTGTAGGCCAGTGGTAGGTGATAAAGGCCAGTCGCACTTCGGTTGTGGGTTCGATTCCCACAGCCTTGTCCGACGCGATGGGCTGTCGCCCGTCCTGCAGGTTGTCCTTTTTCTAAAACTATATTACTATAACATCCCATCAATAATATCGAAAAAAAACTTCTATCCTTAAACAATACTAACTTATTCCAACATAATCCATTCCAATCTTTAGGCTTACCCATAATACTGCAGTCCACTCTCATAATATAGTGAAAACAATTACCAGAGATTTAATACCATCGTTGATCCCCATAAGATATGTCTTGTTTGTCACATTCTAAACATTCAAAGTCCTTAATCATGTATTCTCTTGAATAACTTAGTGAAAACATGAATGCAGTTTAAAGTTAACACTTTCCACATACCAAAATCCTCAAAATTCTATATACTCAAACCATGATATCACTTAGTCCTTATATCAATCATGAGCTCATGAATACTATCAAACATTTAATTTTCCCCTTATCCCTTCATTATGCGAATATCATCTACATTCCAAAAATATATGAATAACCTTTCATGGATACTGGTAACATTAATCATACACTTTCAAAACACAAGGAAATACAACAGTGTAACAATCCATAGATGTCTCTTTATTCCATAGTAGCATGAGATTACTTATACAAAATTACACATGATAAACATGTAATCATTCCACTACATTCTTAAACCATTGGCCGAGCTTCAAAAATTCTTTCATCTCACATATCATTTGTAGTCTCTTCATCATCATCCACATAAATACTACCCATATGACCATACTGATTCTCTTCATGAGTCTTTCCCTTAGGGAATTTTTTTGCATAATGCCCATACATTCCACATTTAAAACACTTAACCATTTTTGATGTCGTAGCAATACCATTATCCTCATCCATGGTGTTAACCGACCCTTTTCCTTTGCACTTACTTGCTTTGTGTCCTTCTTTTCCACACCCAAAGCATCTTCCAGTTCCCTTGAAACATTCTCCTTGATGCCTCTTCCCACATGATTTACATAGGGGAAATTGAACTTTCTTTCCTCTATGATCACCATGGAACTCCATCTTTCTATTATTAGTCGAGTCAGGAAACTTACCAAATTTTACTTTATTGATCATATTATGAGATTGCTGATTCGGCATAATAATGATGTTTGGACATCCAAATCCCATTTCATTTGGTTGCTCATGAAGAATATCATTCCATTGTCCATCATATCCTCCATTATTGTGAATCATCTTGTTTCCAGCCATTTTCTAAAACCCCAACAGAATAGTGTGAGAGGCAAAATAATGCTAGGGAAAACAACATAGTAAAGGGGGAGTACCCTTAATATCTAAAATCTTAGGTTTAATTCTATGATCGTTAGCGCAGTTCTAGTACTATAACCTATACGTATACTTAACCTTAGGGACATCCCTAGACATACCCTAGAAATATCTGTAGGGATCTCACTAAAGTTTTCGCATCCTAGTTTCCAAAGGTTGACTAAACCTCCCTCTGATACCAACTGTAGAGACCCGAAGCTTATCGTACATGGACATTACATTACTTTTGAGGAATACTTAGTACATAACAAAAACACACACACAAGGATCGTAATAGTTTAGTGTCTTTGGAAAATCGGAACGTAATTTTCTAATCGTGGTGGAAGATCTTCAACATCTCCTATAAAGATCTTCCCTTTTTTTTTACCTAAAACCTTTCTTTATATCCTGGGGAAAAGAAAACATAAAAGGGTGAGCTCAGATGCTCAGTAAGGGTAAACAAAAGAAATATCAATCACATCGTATTCATAAGAACATAACATTTTGGAAATCTTAACCTGCAAAAGAGAGTATAATTTCATAACATGGGATAAATCATGGCAGTGAAATGTAATCACAATAATCATAACTTAAAACATGAAACTTTGTGGAATTCACACATAATCATAGATAATCATTTCTTGTTAGTCAAGACTCATTGCCAAGACTATCTTAGTGGACAAAGTCCCTTTCTGAATCTAGTAACCCTCGTTTCAGTCCTGTTTCACTGAACCGGTATAACCTACCGTTCCAGCCCTGTCTATCTCATGAGATATAAAATCTTTACCCAATGCATTGGAGGGAGATATAGGTCCCACCCATCTTATAATGAATCCTTTCTTATGTGTGCCACATAATCATAAATCATACATCATCACATAACCCATGTAATAAAAATGGGATTCTTAAACATGACATCATAAAACAATTCATATAAGATAAAGGAATTCATAAAAATGTTTCAATCACAACATAATCAAATCCATGTAATAATAGGGATAAAAACAGAACCCTTTTATTATCTTACATGGAAAATAACTTTTATAAAATACTTGAACTTCATTCTTGAGGAAAATATCCTTTCTAATTCAAAAACACTTTTCCTTTATTAACATGTCATACAATTTTAAACTAAAAGAAGTTGATTAAAAATAAACTTGAATACTTGTAAAGGAAGCTTCTTGGAAATAATTTTTTAGAAATCCATTCATGCCGTATAAGTTAAAAAAAACATTCTTCGTACTTTTGTCGGAAAAGTCAAAAAGTACCTCGTATGAAAAACGACAAAAGATTCCTTTCATATCTTTTACTAAAAACTCACCGAAGGGTAAAATTGGATTTAAACAATTGTAGGTGGATGGAAATAATATTACATATTGAGGAAACATGGATGTGGATGATAAAATAAACCCCAATAAATACCAAAGTATAAAAAATCTCGGATAAAAATGAGATTGTGATATTTCCCTTACCTTAGGTCCGATTTGCTTCGTATGTGTCCGAAACTCCTGTATAATGATTTAAATAATGTCATTGACTTATTACAGAATCATATTCATTGTTATTATATCATATATGGTTCACTTATGACATTATATTACCCGTTCTTTTGTAAATTCCATGTTAAAGAAGCGTTTTGGGTAAAATTGTTTCATTTATCGTAGGTGTTTGGACTTGTTGTTCGTGACATTATTATTACTTATATCATGATTTACTTACTTAATGAATATAAAATATGATTTATATATCATATATATTCAGTATATATATATATATAATAGATAGATAAATGAAATGAAAAACACCGTTCATGGAGACGGTAGTCCGTACGTACGCATGAACGCTGTTTTTCTTTCCTTATAGTCTTGAATGGAAGTAAGTAGATGACATACATATATATATATATATACATAAATCCAATATCATTATTATGTCATATATTTCATTAGTACTTATTATATATAATTTATAATCATTCATGAATGGTTAATCATTAAGAATGAATCTCATCGCGTCGTGGAGACGGTAGTCCGTACGTACGCACGAGTGATGATATCATTTCCATAATTATTGAATTGAATTGGAGTGGATTATTCAATATATCAGAATCAATATGATGTTGTAACAACTATGTATAGTTACTCTTTACAAAATTATACCCATCCATGTAAGGTGGTGGTGGAAAATATATTACACCACGGCGTGGAGACGGTATTCCGTACGTACGCACGTGCGGTGATTTCTTTTTTCCATAGGATGGATAGATGGTGAAATAGGGTTGTTTCATACTTAAAATAACATATTAGTATATGAGTTATGCTGATGTTATTACTTCATAATGAAACAACCTAAGAAGAAGAAGTGGAAGAAGAAATAAAGATGAAAGAATTGGTAACGATAATTACCTCTTCTTTGAAGCGCCTCTTTGAGACCTCCTCTTAGGGCACTAAAATTGGTCTTTGAGGAAGACCAGAACCTCTAGGATTTTACTAGTGAAGTGGAGAAGAGATTTTGGCAGGGGTTGGCCGAGCTTGAGTGCTCAAATTGGTGTGAGGAGGAGGGGGACGAGGTGTCCTTTTATAAGGGAGGAGAGGGGCACCTTAGGAATACCTCAAAATATTATTTTATATTAATGTCAAAATCGGTTTATAATGGTTCCAAAGGGTCTTATTTCGAAGCTAAAGTGGTGATGGGTCGAAATCCTATCAACCAATAAGATTTAGACAAGTTTAGGGTATTATTTTAACCTTATCAATTAGATTTAACTCTAAGTTAAATAATTTAACTTTTACCGTGTCTTTTTGTTTTCTTTCACTATATGGTTAATAAACTTACTATAACATGCCAAAAGAACCCCAAATTGTTTATTATTAATAAATATATCCTTATCTAAGTCATTTCACCGAACCGTATATTTTTAGGAATAAAATAACAATTAATAATATAATATTTGATTTAAAAACTATTTTGTGTCAATTTTGACACTATTTGATATATGATTTTTGTGAAAGTCATAACAGAATTATATGTTCGAAACAAGTTGATTAAATCAACACTAATATATCATAGTAACCTAGAAAATTAGTTTAATGCATAAAAAGTCTCAAATTACATTCATTTGAGCATTTATAACATCAATTATGTTAATATTTCCTTAAAAGGGTAATTACTGCATCATCGTTGTGTCATAAATAAATTAATTTATTTAAAGTCTAAAAATTATAAATAAAATATCATTATGTAGGAAATCTTTTTAGCTTTCTAATGAATATTTATAGTCGAATTTATCTTATGTATAGCCCCATATTAAAAATGTTTTAGTTATTAAACTTTGATTTTAACTATTTTAACTATCCATTAAATAAAATAATATTAAATGTCATAATCTAATCCAAGTGGACCTAAATGGTCATATTATATTTATAAGGTTGTTTTTGGTCGAATTACACTTATCCAATAGAATTAGGACATATGTTAGGGTAATAGTAATATCATATTTACCCTTAGTTACCCTATTTACTATTAACCGTGGTAAAAAAAAGTAAAAAGTTACTATTCACCAAAAATTATTTTTATCTCATTGAACCACATTTTAGTCCTTTATATTAACCATGTCTGTCGGATTTTCGAAATTCCATTCATAGAAGCGGTAAAATTAAGTTTTATGCAAAATTCAGTTTTTAACCTACCACTTAGTGGTTTCACTATTCATCAAAAATTGAATGTTTTCAGAAAAATACCAAAATTTCATCCTAAGCTATATTTCATATTCCGAATTCAAAAATGAAGTCTATTTTACCAAATTCATAACATAGAAGTTGCATTAATTAATTTTATAATTAAATCCCGCTGTTAAAACAAATAGCATGTTTTTAAGAAACAATATCTACCAAAAGATTGACACTTGATTATGTCTGGTTTAAATGTGAAATTACATCCAATGACCTACATCGTATTAAATTGTAAAAATATATTCTAAATATACTTTAAAACCACTCAATTTAATGATTTATCACTATTAATTATTTCGATTAAAAAAGTTGTTTTTAATTATAATCTAGTAATTTTCACTATTCATCAGAATATGAAAGTTATCCGAAAAGTACCAAAATTTCACCCTAAGCTAATTTCGATATTACGAATCCAGAAATTAATTCCATTTTGAAAAATAAAATATACAAAATTTCAAAAAGTGGTTATTACTATTCATAACGGCTAGTTTTAATAATATTTTAATAGCATATTGTTGTTTAATGAAACTCGTTATTGCGTACTACACACGCTATCGAGGAAGGTCGCGATTGCGTGTAATGAAAGGCAAGTCAAGGATGTGTGTTGTGCAAGCTCCTTTTGATGTAGCGTAAAACACAAGACATTAATAAAATTAAAAAGAATATTTTTCATAAAATCTCGGGCTGTTACATTCTACCCCCCTTAAAATGAATTTCGCCCTCGAAATTCGTCGGGGTTATAAATGGTTTATTATTCGAAAGTTTCTTTAATAGAAACCCACATCGTAAAAAGGAATATCAAAACCAATCTTTAAAAACAAAAGTATGAAACGTAACGGTTACCCAAATAAACTAGTCACTGGGTTTCCACATAGGTGAAAATATGGATATGGAAGAGAAATCTCACCATCATGTTCTGATGGAGAGTGGTAGAGAACATGGCTATGGAAAAGCCAGCAATCACAAAGCCATAAATTTGTGACGATCTAAGGTACCATCTGATTCATCAGATATAAGATCACTAGGACAACATTTTTGGTTTTCAAGATCGTTTCCCTAATGTTAAATAATTTGAATTAGAATAAATACTTACTTTATTTTGGTACAATCTCACTGTTGTTCGTGCCTTTAACAATTTACACTTCATCTCTTAAATAAATGAAGTTGAATTTGTTATTCGTGAAGTGTTAGCAGATCATGTGATAGAATGACGGGTCATTCCATCTGTCTCAAACAAAAGGTTAGCAAAAAAAATTATATACATAAGTCGATCTATAGTGAGATTAATCATATATGGTTCCTAAAATGGACTTATACATCATATGTCATACAACTTAACATAATAAAACTAGTTTATACTAAACAGGGACTTCCTGTAGGCCAGTGGTAGGCGATAAAGGTCAGTCGCACTTCGGTTGTGGGTTCGATTCCCACAGCCTTGTCCGACATGATGGGTTGTCGCCCGTCCTGCAGGTTGTCCTTTTTCTAAAACTATATTACTATAACATGCCATCAATAATATCGAAAAAAAACTTCTATCCTTAAACAATACTAACTTATTCCAACATAATTCATTCCAATATTTAGGCTTACCCATAATACTGCAGTCCACTCTCATAATATAGTGAAAACAATTACCAGAAATTTAATACCATCGTTGATCCCTATAAGATATGTCTTGTTGGTCACATTCTAAACATTCAAATTCCTTCATCATGTATTCTCTTGAATACCTTAGTGAAAACATGAATGAAGTTTAAAGTTAACACTTTCCACATACCAAAATCCTCAAAATTCTATATACTCAAACCATGATATCACATAGTCCTTATATCAATCATGAGCTCATGAATACTATCAAACATTTAATTTTCTCCTTATCCCTTCATTATGCGCATATCATCTACATTCCAAAAATATCTGAATAACCTTTCATGGATACTGGTAACATTAATCATACACTTTCAGAACACAAGGAAAGACAACAGTGTAACAATCCATAGATGTCTCTTTATTCCATAGTAGCATGAGATTACTTATACAAAATTACACATGATAAACATGTAATCATTCCACTACATTCTTAAACCATTGACTGAGCTTCAAAAATTATTTCATCTCACATATCATTTGTAGTCTCTTCATCATCATCCACATAAATACTACCCATATGACCATACTGATTCTCTTCATGAGTCTTTCCCTTAGGTAATTTTTTTGCATAATGCCCATACATTCCACATTTAAAACACTTAACCATTTTTGATGTCGTAGCAATACCATTATCCTCATCCATGGTGTTAACCGACCCTTTTCCTTTGCACTTACTTGCTTTGTGTCCTTCTTTTCCACACCCAAAGCATCTTCCAGTTCCCTTGAAACATTCTCCTTGATGCCTCTTCCCACATGATTTACATAGGGGAAATTGAACTTTCTTTCCTCTATGATCATCATGGAACTCCATCTTTCTATTATTAGTCGAGTCAGGAAACTTACCAAATTTTACTTTATTGATCATATTATGAGATTGCTGATTCGGCATAATAATGATGTTTGGACATCCAAATCCCATTTCATTTGTTTTCTAATGAAGAATATCATTCCATTGTCCATCATATCCTCCATTATTGTGAATCATCTTATTTCCAGCCATTTTCTAAAACCCAAACAGAATAGTGTGAGAGGAAAAATAATGCTAGGGAAAACAACATAGTAAAGGGGGAGTACCCTTAATATCTAACATGTTAGGTTTAATTCTATGATCGTTAGCATAGTTCTAGTACTATAACCTATACATATACTTAACCTTAGGGACATCCCTAGACATACCGTAGAAATATCCCTAGGGATCTCACTAACGTTTTCGCATCCTAGTTTCCAAAGGTTGACTAAACCTCCCTCTGATACCAATTGTAGAGACCCGAAGCTTATCGTACACGGACATTACATTACTTTTGCAGAATACTTAGTACATAACAAAAACACACACACAAGGATCGTAATAGTTTAGTGTCATTGGAAACTCGGAACGTAATCTTCTAATCGTGGTGAAAGATCTTCAACATCTCCTATAAAGATCTTCCCCTTTTTTTTACCTAAAACCTTTCTTTATATCCTGGGTAAAAGAAAACATAAAAGGGTGAGCTCAAATGCTCAGTAAGGGTAAACAAAAGAAATATCAATCACATCGTATTCATAAGAACATAACATTTTGGAAATCTTAACCTGCAAAAGAGAGCATAATTTCATAACATGGGATAAATCATGGCAGTGAAATGTAATCACAATAATCATAACTTAAAACATTAAACTTTGTGGAATTCACACATAATCATAGAGAATCATTTCTTGTTAGTCAATACTCATTGCCAAGACTATCTTAGTGGACAAAGTCCCTTTCTGAATCGAGTAACCCTCGTTTCAGTCCTGTTTCACTGAACCGGTATAACCTACCGTTCCAGCCATGTCTATCTCATGAGATATAAAATCATTACCCAATGCATTGGAGGGAGATATAGGTCCCACCCATCTTATAATGAATCCTTTCTTATGTGTGCCACATAATCATAAATCATACATCATCGCATAACCCATGTAATAAAAATGGGATTCTTAAACATGACATCATAAAACAATTCATATAAGATAAAGGAATTCATAAAAATGTTTCCATCACAACATAATCAAATCCATGTAGTAATAGGGATAAAAACAGAACCCTTTTATTATCTTATATGGAAAATAATTTTTATAAAATACTTGAACTTCATTCTTGGGGAAAATATCCTTTCTACTTCAAAAACACTTTTCCATTCTTAACATGTCATACAATTTTAAACTAAAAGAAGTTGATTAAAAATAAACTTGAATACTTGTAAAGGAAGCTTCTTGGAAATAATTTTTTAGAAATCGATTCATGCAGTATAAGTTAAAAAAAACATTCTTCGTACTTTTGTCGGAAAAGTCAAAAAGTACCTCGTATGAAAAACGACAAAAGATTCCTTTCATATCTTTTACTAAAAACTCACCGAAGGGTAAAATTGGATTTAAACAATTGTAGGTGGATGGAAATAATATTACATATTGAAGAAACATGGATGTGGATGATAAAATACACCCCAGTAAATACCAATGTATAAACAATCTCGGATAAAAATGAGATTGTGATATTTCCCTTACCTTAGGTCTGATTTGCTTCGTATGTGTCCGAACCTCCTGTATAATGATTTAAATAATGTCATTGACTTATTAAAGAATCATATTCATTGTTATTATATCATATATGGTTCACTTATGACATTATATTACCCGTTCTTTTGTAAATTCCTTGTTAAATAAGCATTTTGGGTAAAATCGTTTCATTTATCGTAGGTGTTTTGACTTGTTGTTCTTGACATTATTATTACTTATATCATGATTTACTTACTTCCAGAATATAAAATATGATTTATATATCATATATATTCAGTATATATATATATATATAATAGATAGATAAATGAAATGAAAAACACCGTTCATGGAGACGGTAGTCCGTACGTACGCATGAACGCTGTTTTTATTTCCTTATTGTCTTGAATGGAAGTAAGTAGATGACATACATATATATATATATATATATACATAAATCCAGTATCATTATTATGTCATATATTTCATTAGTACTTATTATATATACTTTATAATCATTCATGAATGGTTAATCATTAAGAATGAATCTCATCGCGTCGTGGAGACGGTAGTCCGTACGTACGCACGAGCGATGATATCATTTCCATAATTATTGAATTGAATTGGAGTGGATTATACAATATATCAGAATCAGTATGATGTTGTAATAACTATGTATAGTTATTCTTTACACCATTATACCCACCCATGTAAGGTGGTGGTGGAAAATATATTACACCACGGCGTGGAGACGGTATTCCGTACGTACGCACGTGCGGTGATTTCTTTTTTCCATAGGATGGATAGATGGTGAAATAGGGTTGTTTCATACTTAAAATAACATATCAGTATATGAGTGATTCTGATGTTATTACTTCATAATGAAACAACCTAAGAAGAAGAAGTGGAAGAAGAAATAAAGATGAAAGAATTGGTAACGGTAATTACCTCTTCTTTGAAGCGCCTCTTTGAGACCTCCTCTTAGGGCACTAAAATTGGTCTTTGAGGAAGACCAGAACCTCTAGGATGTTGCTAGGGAAGTGGAGAAGATATTTTGGCAGGGGTTGGCCGAGCTTGAGTGCTCAAATTGGTGTGAGGAGGAGGGGGAGGAGGTGTCCTTTTATAAGGGAGGAGAGGGGCACCTTAGGAATACCTCAAAATATTATTTTATATTAATGTCAAAATCGGTTTATAATGGTTCCAAAGGGTCTTATTTCAAATCTAAAGTGGGGATGGGTCGAAATAATATCAACCAATAAGATTTAGACAAGTTTAGGGTATTATTTTAACCTTATCAATTATATTTAACTCTAAGTTAAATAATTTAACTTTTACCGTGTCTTTTTGTTTTCTTTCACTATATGGTTAATACACTTACTATAACATGCCAAAAGAACCCCAAATTGTTTATTATTAATACATATATCCTTATCTAAGTCATTTTGCCGAACCTTAGATTTTTAGAAATAAAATAACAATTAATAATATAATATTTGATTTAAAAACTATTTTGTGTCAATTTTGACACTATTTGATATATGATTTTTGTGAAAGTCATAACAGAATTATATGTTCGAACCAAGTTGATTAAATCAACACTAATATATCATAGTAACCTAGAAAATTAGTGGAATTCATAAAAAGTCTCAAATTACATTCATTTGAGCATTTATAACATCAATTATGTTAATATTTCCTTAAAAGGGTAATTACTGCATCATCATTGTGTCATAAATAAATTAATTTATTTAAAGTCTAAAAATTATAAATAAAATATCATTCTGTAGGAAATCGTTTTATATTTCTAATGAATATTTATAGTCGAATTTATCTTATGTATAACCCCATATTAAAAATGTTTTAGTTATTAAACTTTGATTTTAACTATTTTAACTATTCATTAAATAAAATAATATTAAATGTCATAATCTAATCCAAGTGGACCTAAATGGTCATATTATATTTATAAGGTTGTTTTTGGTCGAATTACACTTATCCAATAGAATTAGGACATGTGTTAGGGTAATAGTAATATCATATTTACCCTTAGTTGCCCTATTTACTATTAACCGTGGTAAAAAAAAGTAAAAAGGTACTATTCACCAAAAATTATTTTCATCTCATTGAACCAAATTTTAGTCCTTGATATTAACCGTGTCTGTCGGATTTTCGAAATTCCATTCACAGAAGCGGTAAAATTAAGTTTTATGCAAAATTCAGTTTTTAACCTACCACTTAGTGGTTTCACTATTCATCAAAAATTGAATGTTTTCAGAAAAATACCAAAATTTCATCCTAAGCTATATTTCATATTCCGATTTCAAAAATGAAGTCTATTTTACCAAATTCATATCATAGAAGTTGCATTAATTAATTTTATAATTAAATCCCGCTGTTAAAACAAATAGCGTGTTTTTAAGAAACAATATCTACCAAAAGATTGACACCTGATTATGTCTGGTTTAAATGTGAAATTACATCCAATGACCAACATCATATTAAATTACAAAAATATATTCTAAATATACTTTAAAACCACTCAATTTAATGATTTATCACTATTAATTATTTCGATTAAAAAATTTGTTTTTAATTATAATCTAGTAATTTTCACTATTCATCAGAATATGAAAGTTATCCGAAAAGTACCAAAATTTCACTCTGAGCTAATTTCGATATTACGAATCCAGAAATTAATTCCATTTTGAAAAATAAAATATAAAAAATTTCAAAAAGTGGTTATTACTTTTCATAACAGCTAGTTTTAATAATATTTTAATAGCATATTGTTGTTTAATGAAACTCGTTATTGCGTACTACACACGCTATCGAGGAAGGTCGCGATTACGTGTAATGCAAGGCAAGTCAAGGATGTGTGTTGTGCAAGCTCCTTTTGATGTAGCGTAAAACACAAGACATTAATAAAATTAAAAAGAATATTTTTCATAAAATCTCGGGCTGTTACACTCCTCAAGTATATATTCACACAGAAGGAGTTGAACATGCACCAACGAAGATGGTTTGAGCTAATCAAAGACTATGACTTCTCAATCAATTACAACCCTAGAAAAGTGAACAAGATGGAATATGCTCTAAGTAGAAAGGACCCAGCGATTCTATCATTGATGAGAATTTAGAAGGATCCAATCATCTTAGATCTGATAAATATGGACATGGGAATCATAAAGAAGGGAACATAATAAATCCTTTCACAAATGATTTATAAACTATCCCTTTTAGTAAGGTTAAAGGATTCTCAAATAAAGGATGTTGAAATTTTGAAAATGGTAGAAGCTAAAAGAAATGGGAAATCATCAGAGTTCGTGGTTGACAAGGATGGAATTGTGAGATCTGGGTCACGATTATGTGTACCATCCAATCCAGATATAAAGAAGTAGCTTTTGGATGACTCACATAGCTCAACCTTCTATATTCACCCAAGGAGCACAAAGATGTATCGAGATCTCCGAGAGAACTTTTGGTGGGACAATATGAAAAGGTAGATTTCTAAATATACATCAAAGTTCTTGGTATGTCAGCAAGTGAAGGCTGAGAGGCAAAATTCTAAGGGGATGATGCAACCAATACCCATACCAACATGGAATTGGGACAAAATTACCATGGAATTTGTCATGGGACTTCCAAGAAAATCCAGAGGAAATAATGCTATGTGGGTCGTTGTGGATCGTCGTTCCAAGATAGCTCACTTTATCACGATTCAAGAAGACTTCCCACTGGATCAACCAGAACAAATATATATATCAGATATTTGGTAAAGTTTTATGGGTTACCAATATTGATTATATCTGATCAAGATCCAAGATTCACATCTATGTTTTGTAAGAGTCTTCAACAAGCTCTAGATACTGAGCTGAACTTCAATACGGCTTATCATCCTCAAACTGATGGCCAATACAAGTAGACTATCCAAACACTTGAGGACATGTTGAGAGCGTTCTCAATGGACTTCAAAGAAGGATGGGATCAACATCTTCCACTGGTTGAATTCTCCTATAATAACAGTTTCCACTCGAGCACCCGAATGCCACCTTATGAAGCACTATATGAGAAGAGGTACATAACACCGACATGTTGGGATGAAGTCTGTGAGTATACGCTTCTAGGACCAGAAATGGTCAATGAAATGGCAAATAAGGTGAAAAAAATTCAACAACATATCATGGAATCCTAGAGTCAACAGAAGAGTTATATTGATAACTGTCGATGAGACCTTGAGTTTAATGTTGGAGAATTGGTATTTCTACGCATATCCTAATGGAAGAAGGTAATGAGGTTTGGAATGAAAGAGAAGTTAATTCCTAGGTACAT
Organism: Viscum album; assembly: GCA_963277665.1. Taxonomy (NCBI): domain Eukaryota; kingdom Viridiplantae; phylum Streptophyta; class Magnoliopsida; order Santalales; family Viscaceae; genus Viscum; species Viscum album. The sequence goes on from OY728137.1 coordinate 1,476,393,418, forward strand.
CGGCCCTTCGATATTCTTGATCGTGTCAATGTTGTGGCTTATAGACTAGCACTTCCACCTAACATGGCAAAAGTACATGATGTATTTCATGAATTCCTCTTAAGGAAGTACATACCAGACCCTTCACATGTACTCTATTCATATGTAGTACAACAATAGGATGATCTTTCTTACGAGGAGAAACCAGTGAAGATCTAAGATCATTGAGAAGAAGTTCTATAAAATAATAAAATTCCCCTCGTCAAGGTGTTGTGGAAAAACAAAAAGTTTTAAGAAGTGATGTGGGAATTGGAGGAAGTGATGAATAAAAGTTACCCCATATTTGTTTTAGTGTGGTAAAAGAAAATTTAGAGGGAGAAATTTCATAAGGGGGGAAGATTGTAATGACCCAAAAATTTATTAATGAAAATTTCTCTTGGTCTATTTAAATGTCTTCTTTTGGTTATGTAAAACGTATGGACTTATTTGGTTCTATGTTTTAGATTTTTAAATAATGTTATGAATTGTGACCATTGCTAATATATCCATTGAACAGTGATCACATGATTAGTATAAATATAAGTATTTAACAAATCCAATTTACTCAGACAAAGGTAGCGATGAACTCATTCATTAGACTTTCCCCATACAAAGGCAATTTGTCAGAGCTCAGAGAGGAGGTGGCGTTATTGGGATTCTCTCTTGACCAAGCTCAAGCCTAGCATAATAAGTTAAGCTTGAGCAGAACCGCCTACGAGAGAAGTGGAAGTTGATAGAGATTACCACTCGAGCAATGTTATCCAAGCCACCCCAAGAGTCTATCACCATCGCACACCTTACCCTAAGGTCATACGCGGTTGTTTTAAGGTGTTATGTAACAAGACCCTAGTAATACAATTATGTACATTATTCTTGTATAGAGAATATACATTCTTTTTATTATTGTTACTTTGTAAATAGTTTTTAAAACAAAAATAGTATTTTTAATTAATATTCAACTATGAAATCTATTTTCAGGAATTAATGGATTTTTGAATTAAATAATATATTAATAAAATATTATTATTATTGTTAAATTAATTTTTATTAAATTTAAATTATCTTATAATTTTATGAATGCAATTGTATTTTTTAATAAGGTTTGAAAGCTGTTCTTGTCAAAACCCATGAAATTTTTATAAATGTTGGTTTTTATTTTAAATGTAAAAAATCACATATTTAGAAAATTATTTAGATAAAATGAATAATATTTTTGGAATCAGTACATCAAAATTATCTAATGGTGAATTTTTCATAATTTTCTGAGAGAGTCAAATGTTTGGGTAAAAATTAAATACTGTTTAAATATATAATGTGTTTTAGGACATCATAATGACCCAATAGTGATGTAATAAAATACTATAAACATTATGTTCGGAAAATATTTGTTTTACCATTAAAATAATGTGATTTTGGGTTTGTTTTATTTATTTTAAAAAGCTTTAGTGGGCCCTTCAAGGCTTATAAAACATTTTTCCTTTTCAAATTGTTTTCCTTGAGAGAATGACTCACCTCCACATAATAAACCCTATTATTTTAAGAAGTTAGGCCATCGGAATTATAAAATACTTTATTCCACTCCCCTTTGGAAAAACATATGGGTAGAAACCGAGGGCTGGTTTGTGGTTTTGATTAGTTTAATGTGAGGTGTCCCAAACCTAAATAATAAATAATTCCATCTCCTTTCCTATATAAACCCACCGATGCTCCCACTTAATCTTTACTAAAAGCCTTTGTAGTTCAACCAAATACTGACCTTCTATCCATATAATCCTCTCAAGGTTCCCCAATCTCCCAATAAGCCTCTCTCAAGATTCTCCAATGATTTTGGGATCGCACTTCCAAGTAAGGGATTTCTTCCTTTCTCATTTTTGTCCAACTTTCTTTAAGATTTTATGCCCTTTTTTTCAATTAAAAATGTTGGGGTATGATTTCACACCTCCACCATTCTTCCCTATTTATGTTTGGATTATGGGATACCCATTTCTCTCCCATTAATTCCTCCCATATACACCTATTACCATGCCAAAATTCTGTGAGGGATTTCTCTCTCCTCTTTTACATCCAAGTAATTATTTTGAATTATGCATCTAAATTCCATTATGTTTGTTGGTAATTATATCTATATGACCCCCTTACTGTCAATTTCATGTAAATATGATGAGACACCACTTTCTCTCTCATTAAACATTTTTATGAATTTTTATTTAACGTCGTTATCTTGCCGAAATTGCCTTACGATTTTCCAAGCCAATGTCATTGTGTAGTGAATACCATTCCCATTTCTCTATCAATAGAATTCACTTTTATAAACATTTACGTATTGATTATAAATATTCATATATTTATTCCACATACCTTTATTATGGAATAAATCATGATGATTGATTTCATGTTGTATGATCCATGTGGCACACTTATGCATGAAATGAAATGTTTAAGAAGGGTGCACCCTGATAGCGCTTCAATGCATTAGGTAAAGTATAGTATCATGATACATCATGTGCAATGAGTGTTGACTCTTGATAATTCAAGTAAAATGAGGGTTTAATCATGCATCATGTTCAATGAGGGTTTACTCATGCTCTATGTGAAATGAGCCTTGGCTCATGCTAATTCCATGTTAAGTGTTGTTGACACATTTTCCATGTTATGATTATCATGATTTATCATACCTTTATGTTCGTGTTTCTCTTGTGATCCATTTATATGACTATTGTCTAACATGTAATGTATTCCTCATTTTATTCCATGTTTATTCTCTTACTGGGCTTTATAGCTCACCCTTTTCTTATGCATGTCCTCAGGTTATCCCATGCAATGCTAAGTATGAGAGAATGTAGTGGTCATGTAAAGGATGTTTTCACTAAACATGTTGTATTTCATGTTTTATGTTTTAATTTAATGATCCTAAGACCCAAAGACAGTAGACCTCTCGATCTTCTATGTTGTATCAAGTTAAGTTTATGTAATAAATCATTTTTTAGTGTGTAATTAAGAGATGGGTTGTTATATTCCTTTTGAAGAGATTAAAATTATTTTGTTACCAATGGAGAAGTTTTTATAGACTCTCTTCATTCCCAATTTTGTTAGATATACTCTAGTGGATACTATTTAGTCTGAATCCTCTTTTGGGGACTGCTCCTATGAGGTTTGGCCTCGCTACATCATATCCAGAGGCCTTTTGGCCCAACGACATGAGGTGGAATGAAGGCTTTATATGAGTCAAGTTCTTTGAATACAAGTAGAATCAAGTGTTCATGATAATCAGTATCCACTAGGCCTCTAGTAAACATGCTACATAGAATTATCTAGGAATTGTTTGAATCAAACAATAACCAAAAGGAATTATTGTATTCCAACCCCATTCTCAGGTCCATCATTATTATTGTCTCAAATCCTATGAACTACCCATCTTAGGGATAACCATATTTTAAAAGTCTATCTATTCTGAACATCATGAATAATACTTCCAAAGGAATGATAACAGTCATAAAATGGAATACCATGAAAAGAAAAGAATATTATTTCATCATGAGAAATAAATAGAAATATACAATACATGTGATTGACATAAAAAATGAATAAATAAAAATTAATCATACTCATAGAAACAACAATCATAAATGGGTATCCCTCCCTCACAAACACCCACAAGAGATCGCAGTCAGGAATAGTTATAAAATTATGCAAACACAAGAATCATACTAAGGAAACATTAACATATAAGAGACCAAAATTGTAACGATCTTCCAAAATCGTGGTTATCAAAATCAACTGTAAGGTTCATCAAGTGTATTTTTATCTAAACCACATTCACACACCAAATGAAATAAGATCACTTTCAATGAAATCCCAGTGACAACCCCTATTAATAGTATAATATAAGACTAGTTTAAGAGAACCATCAAAGTTATAAAGAAAGATAATCAACAAGGAAGGATTAACTTAGAGGTTTCTAATAAGACTTTAAAGAAATCCAATGGTCCTCGAGAAGAGATACTACCCCAGGTTATCTAAAAAATGAACCCTAAATAGAATAACATGAAAAGTAGGATAAAATGATCCCCTAGATCCACAAAATAAGGGGAAAGATTAGCACACTCAAGGATATATCTTCAATAAGAAGGTTCATCCAAATAATTACCCTAAAATACCCGAAATTCATCTAAAATTCAAAGGTAATGTAAAGAGAGGTAGAAAATCAATTAATAGAGGTTGTGAATAATTAATGAATGCAGTAAAACCACTATTTAAATCAACATTCATTTATATTTTAATTTGTTCAATATATAATAAAAAAAGATGATTTCATGGGTTTGAAAACCACACTAACCACCAAAATATCCTCTACCAGGGAATAGAATATTCCATTATGATCTTGACCATCTATCTCAAAATGGAATAACCTATAGTATGTCCCCAAGGAATTGGACAATTACCCCATCACCGTGCCCTCTAAAATGGGTATGATGTGGTTTCCTAAACTATGGTTAGAAGGATCCTAACCTAAGAACCATAACTTGGACAAGTTTTTCCTTTTATGATTTTTACTTAGACAAGTCATGCCCTATTCCACACCCTTGAAAAGATGTTTCCTTTCCCATTTTCACCGAGACATATCAATCACCACCACAGAAATCACTATGACTATGGTGTCTCAAATTTTGGACTAAAAATAATTAAAAATGAAATTTAAGCATTTACAAGCCACTCAAAGACAACACTATTCCACCCATTCATGGATCTACTAAAAAAAGTATAAAAGGGGGAATAAGAAATCAACTAAAAGGAATAGAAATGATAGGAAATTAGATAATGATCCTTGAAGTTTACCTCAACTATGTTAATGTAGTATAGGGGATCTTAACTCTTTCTAAAGTAGGGGTTAATCACTTTTTAATCTTTATCTAACAACTCTATAACTAGTTGTTGGTTTCAATCCCTTCCCTAGAGAGTAAGATTTAAAACAAACTATTCAATTTTAAATTTTTTAAAGAATTAATTTATCATTTATTTTTTTTGATATGCACATAAACAAATAATAAAAAACACCTCCTGAATAGTTACTATGAAACAATAATAGGAAAAATATAACACCTCGAAACCAGTTACCCAGAGTTGGTGCATTATTAAATAACATTGGCATGATCACAAGGGATCAAATCCTGAATGACTGATCAGTTTAGTAGCCTTGGAAGTACTAGATACATTCATAAGTTTTACATTACATTATAAAATAAAAAACAACAACAACATTGTCTCTATTGACTACATTCAAATCCCTTAGAATATCCCAGTAAGTCAGTCATAATATACTTCTTCACATCCTAGGAAAATAAAACATAGAAAGGGGTGAGCTGGGATGCTCGGTAAGGATAACAATATAGCAGAAACATTCATAAATAAGCCTAAACATTTAAGGTAATACATAAGACTAAAACATAATCCTTTTATACATAAACATCAGTATAATATAGCCAATATAAATAAAATAATGTCATTTATTTATTCACATGGATATTCTACTAGTTGAATAATCACATGCAATATCAATATTCAATTTCATAATGATGGAATGCATAATTCCATACTTCAATAACCACATAGTCAGGCCTTATGCCAAGAATACAAATAATATTTTTTCAAGGCCTTGTGCCAAGGCACTAGTTTGTATCATGAGACCTACCGATGCATCGAGGAGCTATAGTGGGCTCCACCCATCACTTACTATGTCCAATGCATTCCTCATATGAAAAGGTTTAAACATAACATAAATATTTGTATTAAAACTATCATACGAAATATCAATACTTTATCCATAAACCATGAATGGTATAAAAATAACACTTCCACAGTCAAACATATCCCAAAAACTTCAATTAAATATGGAATATTTTTATCATAATGAATCAGTTTCAAACAAGTGTAAAATTCATCAAAGGATGTTGACATAGATGAAATAAAAACTATTTGAGAGAAATATCTTTTTTTTTGAAATTATTTAAGTCAAAGAATTATAAAAGAAAACATTTATTTTGAAAATATTCTTATAAGCTTGTAAGGGGAGCTTCGATGATGTTATAACGGTGGAAAATAGTTGTACCCACCGTATAAGTTAAAAAAAATACATTCTTACCTTAATTTTGTCGAAAAGATTATAAAGTACCTTGTTTGGAAAACAACAGAAAGGTTCATTTCAAAACATATAAGGTAAAATGAGGGTATAAATGAATTTAACTCATAGTATAGTAAATAGTAAAAATGTTTTGAAATAAATTTTTAAGAAAACATGGATGTGGATGATAAAGTGGTCCTAGTAGATACTTGCGTATTTACAACCTTAGATAAGTAAAGAGATTGTAGAATTTACCCTTAACTTGTATTTTTTACTTGGATGGGGGTACATTAACCTCCTGTATAATAGTTAAATAATTTTTATTAAATTATAAAAGAATCACAAACATAAATATGATATCATATATGATCTTCATATATTTCTTTGTTAATAATATTTTAGTAGTATCATCATTTCAGGTGTTAACTGATTCGTTTTCCTTTATATGCTTGGTTACATAATCCATGTTTGTTTTGGATAGAATGTATTTGATTTATATAAAGATTGATATTATGTTCATAAATATTATTTTTAATAATAAAATGAAAATTATTCTCGAATGATTACGATGGGGAATGAATATCATCGCGTTCAGGGAGACAGTAATCTGTACGTATGCACGAGCGACAATATCATTATATTGATGGTGAAATAGTTTGCAATTTGATGGTATATAATATATAAAGAATCATTAAAATGTTATATTTATTATTTACTTTATTTATACTCATTATTATACCCATCCAAATAATTATTAATTTTAATAACAAAATACCCCACGACGTGGAGACGGTAAGCCGTACGTACACACATATGGTGAATTTGTCATTTATAGGATGGATAGAATAATGAATATGGTTGTACCATATTTATAATAAAATCATAGTATGTATAAGTTACTGGATTTATTATTTTGGTATGGAAACAACAAATAAAGAGGAAGTGGAAGAAGAAAACAACATGAAAGAGGCTGGTGAATTTATTACCTCTTCTTCAAGTGTTTCATTTTGAGTTGATCAAAAGGTCTCCATAGGTTGGCTTTATGATCAAAGTAATAACTCTAGGTTCATTTTAGGGATGTTGGGAGGATATTTGGTCTGGGGTTGGTCGATCCAAATGGATTTGGAGGTGTGATATTAAGATAAGGGGAAGTACACTTTTATAAGAGATGTGAGGGTCACTTTAGGAAAAGCTTGAAATATTGTTTTATAATAAAACCAGCTTTGGTTTATAATGGATCCAAAATGATTTATCTCGAGTATAAGGTGGGGATGGGGCAAAAAACTCTCAACCAATAGGTTTTAGATAGGTTTAGGTCACCATATTAACCTTATATTTTAGATTTAACTCTTAGTTAAATAGTTTTACATTTACCATGTCTCTTTGTATTTTTATATTATATGGTTAATAAACTTACTATAACAAGAAAAGAGAACCCCAAGTGGTTCATTATTAATATATATGAGCTTATCTAAGACCTTTTTCCTAACCTTATATCTTTACGAATATATTATCAATTAATAATATAATATTTGTTTTAAAAACTCAATTATGTCAATTTTGACACTATTTAGTATTTGTTTTTTTTGAATTCCATAAAAACTTTATCACATCAAATAAAATATTTTTAATCAACCATAACATGTCATATTAACCTAGAAAATTATTGTAATTCATATTAAGTCTCAATTTCCATTTATTTAAATATTAATAATATCAATTATTTTAATATTTCATTAATAAGGTAATTATTGCATCATCATTGTGTCATAAATAAATTTAATTATTTAATGTTTAAAATTTATAAATAAAATAAAAATATGTAAGAAATGTTTTTATATTTCTAATGAATATTTATAGTCTAATTTATTTTATGAATAACCCTATATTAAAATTTTTTAGTTATTAAACTTTGAATTTAACACTTTTAACTCTTCTTTAAATAAATTAATAATAAATGTCCTAATCTAATACAAGGGAGACCAAAAGAGATCATATTTTATTCCCAAGGTTATTTTTGATCTAATTACACTTATCCAATAGAATTATGACATGTTTTAGGGTAATTATAATATCATTTTTACCCTTAATTACCCTATTTACTTTTAACCGTGGTAAATAAAAGTAAAAAGCTACTATTCCCCAAAAATTATTTTCATCTTATTGAACCACATTATAATTACTAATCTCAACTATGTATCTCAAAATTTTTAAATTTAACTCACAGAAGTTGTAAAATTATGTTTTATGCAAATTTGCAAATGCTCTTAGAAGGTGTGTAAAAGACGGTAAAAAGTTCGATAAAATTTTATATATCTAAAATTATTATAAAATGACTCAAATGAATTAAATTGAAAATATATAAGTATTATATATCTATTTTTACCTAAAATAAATTAAAATAAAATAACTAATTATTTAAATAAAAATTCAGTTTTAAACAATAATGTAGTGTTTTTCACTATTCATCAAAAATTGAAGGTTTTCAGAAAATTACCAAAAATTCACCCTAAAAATTTTCAATATTCCAAATTCAAAAAAGATGTCCATATTGAAAAATAAAATTTATAAAATTTTAAAAATTGTCTGTTACTATTTATAACGGCTAGTTTGATTGGTCGTGGTGTGTTAAAACTCCAAGTTGCATACAACACAAGATAATTCATTATTCAAATAGAATCGTACCATGGAAGATTGGGGTGTTACATTATACCCTAATTAAAATAATTTTATCCTGGAATTTCTAGAATATTACTGCATAAAAATATTTGGGTTGTTCTTCATCATAAGTTCCTCGGGTTTCCAATTTGCCTCTTTTGTCTTTTGATTTCTCCATAAAACATTCACCTGGCGAGTCGTTCGGTTTCTCCATACTTGTTCTCTAGTATCAAGAATTATGATAGGCACTTCAAAATAATACATATCGGGTTCCAATTCTAATTATTCATAGGTGAGTACATGCATTGGGTCAGGCATGTTTTTTCTCCATAGTGATACATGGAACATATCATGATCTTTGGAGATACTTAGAGGCATTACCAAATAGTAAGCTACAAATCCAATTCGTTCTAGAATTTTGAAATGTCTGATGTACCTGTGACTCAATTTACCCTTTTTATCGAAACGTATAACACCCTTCCATGTAGATATATTCAAGAAATCATGGTCTCCTACTTGAAATTCAAAATACTTCCTTCGGTTATCAGCATAGCTCCTTTCCAACTTTAGGCTGCTTTGATGTGGGTTTGGATAATCTTCACCTTTTACATTGTTTCCTCAACACGTTCTTGGTCTAAAAGTTTTCTTTCACCAACATCATCCCAACATGTTGTTGTGCTACATATCTTTCCATATAACGCTTCATATGGTGCCATCTGAATACTAGAATGGAAAATATTGTTATAGGAAAATTCTAACAGAGGTAAATACTGATCCCACGTACCCAGAAAGTCAGGTGAGCAAGATCTAAACATGTCTTCTAAGGTTTGAATAGTCCATTCTGATTGTCCATCAGTTTGAGGATGGTAGGCAGGGCTAAAACAATGTTCAGTATCCAAGGCCTTCTGAATACTTTTTAAGAATCATGATGTAAAATGAGGATCGTGATGAGAAACAATCGATAGGGGTATATAATGGAGTCTTATAACATCATTAATATATAGTCTTTCCAGGCATTCAAGTTGTAAATATTATCTTATAGAAATAAAATTCACTGACTTGGTAAGATGATCAATAATTAACCATATTGAAACATTCCTTCTAGGAGTCTTTAGTAGCCCCATGACAAAATCCATCATAATATTATCCTATTTTCAGTTAGGTATGGGAATAGGTTTTATGACTCCTCTAGGCTATTGCCTTCAATCATTCACTTGTTGACAAACCATATATCTTGACAGAAAATTAGTAATCTTACTCTTCATGTTGTCCCACCAAAAATGATCCTTAAAATATCTATACTTCTTGGTGATCTCAGTGTGTTTAGAGAAATTGGAGCTATGAGCATCATACAACAATTCCCTTTTTAGATTAGGTATGTTAAGAACACAAATTCTCTTCCCAAATTTCAAAATTCCATCTTTATATATGAATTCACTCAATCTCCCATCATTCATAGCTTTCTTTTTAAACTCCTCATCATCAGTTTGAGAACTCATTATCATTTCTAGTAAATATGGTTTGGAAACCATTTGAAAAAGTATTGATGTTTCACCTTCCATGGTTATTCCCATATCCATCTTTACTAGATCCATGAAAATATGATCCCTTTAAACTCTTATATTGTACAAAACATCATGATCCTTTCCACTCAAAGCATCTGACACCTTATTTTCCTTCTCCGAGTGGTATTGTATAGTGCAATCATAATCCTTGTGTAGTTTAAGCCATCATCTTTGCCACATGTTGAGTTATTTTTGTGAGAAAATATACTTTAAACTCTTTTGATTAGTATAAATCTCACATTTTTCACCATATAGATAGTGTCTCCATATTTTCAGAGAAAAGATTATAGCTGATAACTCAAGATCATGAGCAGGATAGTTTTTCTCATGAATTTTTAGCTATCATGAAGCATAGGAAATAACTCTATCATTCTGCATAAAGACACAAACAAGTCCTTTCTTTCAAGCATCACTATAAATAACAAATCCATTGTCCCTAATGGTAGATTCAAGAAAGGAGCATTGACTAATATTCTCTACAATTCATCAAAACATTCTTCAAACTCTTTTTTTCCAAAGAAATTTAACCCCTTTACATGTGAGCATGGTTAATGGGTTAGCCAACCAGGAAAAAAATTAGACAAAATATCGATAATAACCTGTTAAAACAATAAAACTGTGTACCTCAGTTATACTCGTCGGTGCTGGCCATTCATGGATTTCCTTAGTATTTGAAGGATCAACATAGATTCCATCCTTAGAGAAAATATATCCTAGAAAAAAATATCTTGAATCCAGAATTCACACTTGCTAAACTTCCCATAAAATTAATTTCTTCTTATGTTTTTAAGAATAGTGTGTAAGTGATTTTCATGATCTTCTTATCTTTTTGAGTATAACAAGATATCATCAATAACTACCACTACAAATTTATCAATAAATTCCATGAAAACTCTATTCATTAGATCCTTGAAGACAGAGGGTGCATTAGTCAATCCATAAGGAATTATTGTAAACTTGTAATGCTCGTACCTGGTTTGAAATGAGATTTTGGGAATGTCTTCCTTCTTCACACACAACTGATGTTATTCATATCGAAGGTAAATATTTGAAATATATTGAGCTCTATGAAGTTGGTCAAATAAATCATCAATACGAGGTAGGGGATACTTGTTCTTTATTATTATGGCATTGATCTCTCTGTAGTCAATGAACAACCTCATGGATCCGTCTATCTTCTTAACAAAAAAGGTAGGTCTCCCCATGAGGAGACACTAGGGTGAATAAATCCCTTATTACTCAATTACTCTAGTTGTTTCTTTAGTTACACTAATTCCACAGTATCAATTCTATAAGGGGTCTTCGATATGAGCATTGAACTAGGAATTAAATCAATGAAAAACTCAATTTCTTATTCTAGAGGATTTCTAGGTAGATCCTCTAGAAATAAATCATAATATTCTTGTAAAATAGGTATGTCCTCTATTCCAACATTATTTTACTCAACCATAATTATTTCATTATATTCTTCCCCAATAATTGTATTTAGTAGAGCTACCAGGGGTGGATCTAGATAAGAATTATGTAGTGATGTTTCTACTCTAAAAATAAGTTTCTCTTTATCATTATACAAAATTGTAACCTCTTATTTCTTACAATAACTTTTTGAATCATGGTCCAAAATCCAATCCATACTGAGGATTAATAAAATTCAATCATGGTTATAATGATGATATCAGTAGATAAAGAACATTTATATTCCCTAATGGAAACTGATTCTTAAAACTTTGTTGCAAAGATACTTCCCTTAGGTGTTCTGACTGAAAACTCCCTTGTTAAGTCAAATGGAAAATATATAATTTTATTAGAAAAATGGGAAGATATAGAACAATGCGATGATCCAGAATAAAATAAAGCATTGGAAAAACTTGAGGAAACCATTAAATTACCTGCCACCATGTCTTTCAAATCTTCACCCTCGGTAGTAGTGATTTCATAAGCTTGGACTTGCTCCCTTGACCTTTTCCGAGATAATTTCCCTTGGTTATTAAGAAATTAATTTGCATAATACCCCTTTTCTCTAAAATTGTAGCATTCAACATTGATAGCCTCTTTCTTCCCCTTGAAATCACGAGCATGGTGGCGTTTTTCACCACACGTGTAACAGAATCCCATTCCCTTTTGGAAAGTACCAGGGTGTTTCTTCCCACATTTACGGTAGGATGAATATTCAACTTTTCCCTTCTTCCCCTTATTTCAATTTCTAGAGTGTTCAACAGATCTCTTCTTCTCTTGATTTTATTTAAAGTCATAAGACATAGAGAATTACTATTCATTATTGATAGCACATAAGATAATATCTTTGTACGATGAGAAGGATTGTGAGACTAATGTTTGGCAGAGAAATGATTTTAACCCATCAAAGAATTGATCAATATTACTCCTTGGGTTATGTATATAATCTGTTGCATACCTTGCTAACCTTGTAAAGTTAGCCTCATACTTTGTGACATTCTCATCCACCTTTTACCTCATACTCAGGAATTATCTTTCTATATCTTCTCATTGGTCACATGGAAAGTATTTTTATAAGAAAATATCTTTAAACTCCCTCTGTTCCATGTTTTATACTTCTTCATCTTCCTTTGTGTTTTGGATTAATAACCACCATTGATCTGCATCTCCCATAAGGCGATAAACTGCCAAGAAAACTTTTTCCCTTTCGATACTCCCCAAAGCATGAAATATTTTTTCTAAGGAACTTATCCACTACTCAGATACCAATGGATTTTTACTCCCATTTGATGTTGGTGGGTTTTGCCTCATGAATTGGTCTAACATTGATCCATCGTGTTGTGGATCTGGGTTCTCTATACTGGTAAGGTTATTATTCATAACCTAAGTGAGTTGTCCTAGTATGGTGATAATCTTATCAGCACCAGTTGCATCACCAGCTACACTATAATTATCTTGAGTAGGAGAGAAATAACTACATGTATTACAAGTGTTGATACGGTTTCCATTCCTTCCACTAGGTGCCATTTCTAAAAAATAGCATACACTAGATTAGTTTATGAATCGCAATACATAATTCCAAACTTTTAAAACACTTAACATAAATTGAGCAGTTTATGGATATAATCAATATTCATAAAATTGTTTTATTTGAGGAGGTATATACTCATAAATCCTTCATAATGGTTGGTAAATAAAATGTGAACTATCCTAAGAATATCCTCTGGTAGTGTTGTAAACAAAAGTGCAGTAAGGCCCGTTATCGTGTACCAGGATACCCCAGGTCAAACCTAAAACTCCTTGTTGGAGTTTTTACACATAGGTATATCTGTTTCAGAGCCGCCTCTACCTAATCGTATCCAGAAAAAGATTTATTGCTTAGAAAATACACAAAATCGCTACATTACCAAAATTCTAGGAAGTTATTCTCTACTAATCCTCAAATTCAATCTTATTGTAATTTTCTCTAATCAGAGTTTTTTTAAATCTATCTTCCAAGGTTTGTAATAAAATTCTCTGATACCAACTATAATGTCCCAACCCCAGTTACCCAGAGTTGGTGAATTATTACATAACACTGGCATGATCACAAGGGATCAAATCCCAAAAAACCGATTAGTTTAGTAGCCTTAGACGTACTAGATACATTCATAATTTTTAAATTACATTATAAAATGAAAAACAACAACAACATTGTCTCCATTGACTAAATTCATATTCCTTAGACTATCCCTATAGGTTATTCATAATATACTTTTTCACAGCCTGGAAAAAATAAAACATAGAAAGGGGTGAGCCGAGATTTTCAGTAAGGAAAACAATATAGCGGAAACCTTCATAAATAAGCATAAACATTTAAGGGAATGTATAAGACTAAAACATAATCCATTTTAATATAAACTTCAGTATAATATATCCAATATAAATTAAATAATTCCCTTTACTTATTCACATGGATATTCTAATAGCCTAATAATCACATGAAATATCAATAACAAATTTCATAATGATGGAATGCATAATTCTAGACTTCATAACCACATAGTCAAGGCCTTGTTCTAAGACTACAAATAAGATTTTATCAAGGCCTTGTGAAAAGACACTAGTTTGCCTCCTGAGACAAACCAATGCATCAAAGAGATATAGCAGGCTCCACCTGTCACTTATTAAGTCCAATGCATTCCCCGTATGAAAAGGTTTAAACATAAAATAAACATTCGTACTAAAACTATCATACGAAACGTAAATATTTTATCCATAAACCATGAATGGTATAAATGGAACACATCCATAGTCCAAAATATCGCAAAACCATTTATACAATATAGAAGATTCATATCATAATGAATCGATTTCAAACAAGTGTAAAATCCATCAAAGGATGTTGACATAGATGAAATAACACCTATTTTATAGAAATATCTCTTTCTTTTTATTTGAAATAATTTAAAAGTCACATAATTATAAAAGAAAACATTTATTTTGAAAATATTCTTATAATCTTGTAAGGGGATCTTCGAAAATTTTATAACACCAGAAAATAGCCTCACCCACCATATAAGTTAAAAAAAGACATTCTTACCTTAATTTTTTCGAAAAGGTCATAAAGAACCTTGTTTAGAAAATGACAGAAAGATTAATTTAAAAACTTATAAGGTAAAATAAGGGTATAAATGACTTTAACACATAGTCTAGTAAATAGTAAAAATGTTTTGAAATTCATTTTAAAAAAAACACGGATGTGTATGTTAAAATGTTCCCAGTAGATACTTACTTATTAACAACCTCTGATAAGTAAAGAGATTGTAGAATTTACCCTTACCTTGTACTTTTACATGGTTGAGGGTAAATTAACCTCCTGTATAATAGTTAAATCATTGTTATTAAATTGTAAAAGAATCATATACATTAATATGATATCATTTGTTATCTTCTAATATTACTTTGTTAATCTTATTTTAGAAGTATCATCGTTTCGGGTGTTAAATGATTCATTTTATTTTATATGATTGGTTATGTAAACCATGTTTGTTATGGACATGATGTATTTGATTTATATAAAGAATGATATTATGCTCATAAACACTACTTTTAATCATAAAATTAAAATTATTTTTAAATGAATACGATGGGAAATGAATCTCATCACGTTCGTGGAGAAGGTAATCTTTACGTACATACGGGCGACAATATCATTATATTGATGATGAAATAGTATGTAATTGAATAGTATATCATATATAAAGAATCATTAAAATTTTATATTTATTATTTACATAAGTTATATTCATTATTATACCCATACAAATAATGAAGTGTTTGAATAACAAACTACACCACGACGTGGAGACGGTAAGCCGTACGTAGCACGTATAGTGATTTTGTCATTTATAGGATGGGTAGAATAAATAATATGGTTGTACCATTTTTATAATAACATTACAGTATGTATAAGGTATTGAATTTATTATTTTATTATGGAAACAACAAATAAAGTGTAAGTGGAAGAAGAAAACAACATGAATGTGGGGGATGAAATTATTACCTCTTCTTCAGGTGTGGCCTTTTGAGTTGATCAAAAGGGCTCCTTAGGTTAGATTTATGATCAATGTAATAAATCTAGGATGCTTTTAGGGAAGTTGGGAGGATATTTGGGTAGGGGTTGGACGAGACAAATGTCTTTGGAGGTGTGAAATTAAGATAATGGGAAGTACCCTTTTATAAGAGAGGTTAGAGTCACTTTAGGAAAAGCTTGAAATATTATTTTATAATAAAATAATTTTTGGTTTATAATGGATAAAAAATGATTTATTTCTTGGATAAGGTGGGTATGGTCGAAAAAATCTCAACCAATAGGTTTTAGACAAGTTTAGGTCACCATATTAACCTTATCTTTTGGATTTAACTCTTAGTTAATTAATTTGACATTTACCACGTCTCTTTGTATTTTTATATTATATGGTTAATAACATTACTATAAAAAGCCAAGAGAACCCCAATTGGTTCATTATTAATATATATAACCTTATATAAGTTCTTTGGAAGAACATTATATTTTTTGGAATATTATATCAATTAATAATATAATATTTGTTTTAAAAACTCAATTATGTCAATTTTGACACTATTTAGTATTTGATTTTTTTTAAAAGCCATAAAAACATTATCACTTCGAATAAAATTTTTATAATAATCCCTAACATGTCATATTAACTTATAAAATTAGTTTAGTTAATCATAAATCCTAATTTACATTTATTGGAATAATTATAATATCAATTATTTTAATCTTTCATTAATAATGTTATTACTGCATCATCATTGTGTCATAAATAAAGTTAATTATTTATTGTCTAAAAATTATAAATAAAATACAATTATATTGGAAATATTTTTATCTTTATAATTAATATTTATAGTCGAATTTATATTTTTTATAACCTTACATTAAAAATGGATTAGTTATTAAACTTTGAATTAAACACTTTTAACTCTTCTTTAAATAAAATAATAATAAATGTCCTAATGTAATCCATGTCGACCAAAGGGGATCATATTTTTTTACTAGAGTTGTTTTTGGTAGAATTACACTTATCCAATAGAATTATGACACGTGTTAGGGTAATTATAATATCATTTTTACCCTTAATTTCCCGGATTACTTTTAACCGTGGTAAATAAAAGTAAAAAGTTACTATTCACCCAAAAAAATATTTTCATCTTATTGAACCAAAATTTACTTACTGATGTCAACCATGTCTCTCAGAGTTTCGAAATTCACCACATAGAAGCGGTAAAATTAATTTTTATGCCAATTTGCAAATACTCCTAGAAGGTAGGTAAAAGACGGTAAAAAGTTGAATAAAATTATATATATATATATATAGAAACATATAATAAAATGACACTAATGAATTAAATTGAACATATATAGGTATTATGTATCTATTTTGACCTAAAATAAATTAATATAAATTAACTAATTATTTAAATAAAAATTCAGTTTTAAATAATAACGTAGTTGTTGGCGCAAAAATATTGCACGAAAGGAAGGGACGAAAAAGAAGGCTAGCACGCTGCCTCGCGAAGCACCATTGAGAAGTACCAGCGCGAAGCTCCCCGAGCATCGTGGTCACGTGAAGCTCCTAAGGTGGTAAATCTCCGCGAACACATTTGACGTTCGTGAGCCCTCTGCGAAGCTCCCGAGGCAGTAACTCTCAGCGAATGCATTTGACGTTCGCGAGCCCGGCGCGAAGCTCCCGAGGCGGTAACTCTCCGCGAACGCATTTGACGTCCGCGAGCCCGCCAAGAAGCTCCAAAGGAGGTAAGGCTTCATGGATGCCATTGATGTTCATGAGCGCACCGCGAAGCACCTGAGGCGGGGCGCGAGTTCTGCTTTGCGGCGCCCCTTGCCTATAAATACTGGACTCCCCCTGAGTCCCAGGGACGGACGATCCGACCTTTCGGCTTCTCCTCTCCCGAATCGCGAATCACCCTTTTCCCCTGAGAATCATGAGCTCCGCGAGGTACTTCTACTTCGCGAGACACCTTTTCTTGGTCTCGTTTTGACCCCCTCTTCCGAGAGGGATTCCCTTCGCGAAGCTCAAGGGAATTCGCGAAGGAAGGGGATTCCCAAGGGAACCCGGGCAGCCGTGGTGCACTTATGCTTCGCGAAACACCCAACCTATGCTAGTGATCCCTATGCTAAGGCAGGATCACCACACATCGCGAAGCACACTGCTTCGCAGCACCCTGCTTCACGAGGCACCCCTTCTTCATGAGGCAGTGCTCTGCAAGTACTATTCCACTTCGCGAAGCATCCTCCACTCACACCTATGCCCCATGCTAAGGCCAAGGCACTTTTCTTTAAAAAGAACACTCCTTTTCTTGGAAATTCCTCTTCCCATGTGACCCTCCAGGTTTGCACGATGTGATTTCAAAGTCCCATGGAAAATACCACTCATAGTGTTGCTTCGCCTAATGCTTCTTCGCATAGGCACGCTAATGGCTATTGCTTCTTCGCATAGCCACGCTAACGTGGACCCCTCGATGGTTCGCTCTACAACCCCACTTGACCATGGCCTTACTGTTACCTTCCCTTCCCCAAGGACTAGATGGTACCGGTTATGTAAGTCCTAGGGGAGCGGAGTGAACCCACCTCGTCCGATCTACAGGACGTTAAACTTCCAAGCATCACGTCCTCAACACATAACGTTAAACTGTGATCCGACCCCATGCCTCACACGCAGGGTCCCCCCAGCTCGGACATTCTTTACGCCACTCGCCTCCACGGGAATGGAATCACCCTCACATGGGATGATATCCTCCTTATCGGCGTAGCGTATGTCCACGGGAGAAGGGCAACCACCTTGGTGTAAGCCCCCAAGCCTCTCTTGCGGAAGGTAGCACCCATGCACCTCTGTACTTCCCCACTTACAAGGCCAGTGGAGGGCGCGATAAGGAACGAGTCACCTTCCATCTTTGGTCCCAAATCCCTCTTTCGTTGCGCTTTGCCGCACCTCGGGCCTCCATCCTGGAGTAAGTCCCAGCACCGTGGGCCGCCCTTGCGTAAGACCCAACACCAGCCTTTCTAGGCGCCTTATGGCAGTAGTCCTATCTACATGACAATAAACTGTAGTAAACCCTATGCTCCAAACAAAGGATGCTTCTTATTCCAAATAAGAGATGCCTTATGCGCCAAGCATAAGATCCCTAATTCCATGATTATAGTAGTGTATTTTCAAGAGCGTTGGAATCCATTCAAACATTCCATAACTCTACCTCACGCTTTGTGTGTCCTTCGTTCAGATCGCCACTCACTTCCAAGTCTAGAGGGACCCCCTAACAGTATGGATGCTCGACCTTTGGTCTGCCTTCTGTCATGGGCCAACGCCCCGAAAGACTGATCACGTCTGGAGGGACCCCCTAAGAGTATGGATGCTCGACCTATGGTCCGCCTGCTGTCCTGGGCCAACGTTCCGGAAGACTAATCGACGATATTTGAGTTAGGCCCCATGTTGCGAATATGGTCAGCGGTCAGTCCTCATTCGTTGTCCTCATTTCTGGATAACGTGATATGGACGCTGCGTTTCCACCACGGTCAACAGTTATCCTCCATCACCATGCCAATCTCACGACGTTCTGAATATTGGGCATGTGATTCACACTTTTTATCTCCCTTTGTTGGGATAGATTCCAATGCCCTTGGCATTATCCCTCTTGTGAACTAGCGCATAGGTGATTACCTCAACCTGCTAGTGAGTTGGGATGCCCTCATGGCCAGACATGAGGAAGACACCATGGGCCGCTCCACGCGTAAGCCCCTTTCTACTTCTCACGGACGCACCCTTCGCGATGTGATCGTCAGGGCCTTGCAACCTCTTGTTTCTCACACCGAGCATGACTCACGCGGGCTTAGAGTGAGCACCGACCCTGACCCCCACTCCCAGCGAACTATGGGGACTTTGATCCATGTCAAGGCATGGTACGTAAGAATCCTTTATGAGGTTCAAGCCATATTACTCGGTCGTTCATTCACGTCGAGTTTCGCCCCTATCCAGCATGACGATAAACTGCATGTCCCCGTCCAGCATGACTTTAAACTACACACCCTCGTCCAGCATGACGTTAAACTGTATGACCCTTGTCTAGCATGACATTAAACAGCACACCCATTTGAACTATGAGGTCTTTGATCCATGTCAAGGCATGGTACGTAGGAAGCCTCCTTGAGATTCAAGCCCACTCGTCATTTATTCACGTCGGGTCCCATCCTCGTCCAACATGACGTTAAACTGCATTCCGGTCCAACGGCAAGCTGTTGTGACTCTCCCCTTCCGAACTATGAGGACGTTGATCCATGTCAAGGAATGGTACGTAGGAAACCTTTCAAAGGTTCAATCCCACCACTAGAGGACCCACGGGTCTACTTTCAAGTTGGTTCACTGATGACACCCTTTGAACTACGAGGTATTTGATCCATGTCCAGGCATGGTACGTAAGAAGCCTCCCCGAGGTTCAAGCCCATCTCTCATCAGACCAAGGTCCACATTCACGTCGGTTCACTGTCGATGCCCATCTGACCAAGGTCCACCCTCATTCCGGTTCACCGGCACCATCCTAAACTACGCGGACTTTGATTCCCTGCCACGGGGATATGTAGGAAGTCCCTTCGAGGCTCAAGCCCAACTTCACTGTCTCCCTTGCGATGGTTCCATTCCATTCCACCCTCCACTTCATTCATCCATCCACCATCCACCCCGATCCTCACCCGGACCATCACATCCTGGTGAGACCATGTCGGTACGCTCCTCTTCACAGCCGCCCAAGGGCTGGCCCTGGTATCGGCATCCCTTCAAGGGAAATCCCTCAATCCGATCTATTCTAGCTAATGCTCCGATCGGGCTGATCCGTCTCCGCTGGACGTTAAAACCGCGGCGTACCCTGTGTTAAACACGGAAAGCTGAGGAAAACCTCAGATATGTGTCTATGGAATATAATTCCCCGCGCTCGATGTGGGATGCCCCGGGCTTCCACGCCCTCGAGAAGACCTTTGACTAGGGATAATAGACAGAAATGCCAGGTTCCCCAGTATCCAGACTCGCTATTGATGCCTCAACGTGACTACTCCCTTGACTGAAGGTTGCTGCCCTGACCAGACCCTTTGGAATATCCCGACAGAAGCAGTGTAATTAACTGGCGTCCATGGAAACATGGAAATGGGAAGAGTTTCACGAACTACATATTAAATCTATGAGGGAGACCCAACCTAGGTGATGAGTTCTGAAGAGGAATCCACAGAGGTAAGAATCGACATCCCATCATCCTGTTTCGATCAAGGAGCAGACATCCCTGAATAAGGAGTGAATGCCGCCCACCTTTGGAAAGTGGGAATGCGGGGAAACAAGCGCAGTGCGTCCTCCTCCGCAGATAGACGGATGCGCACGCCCCGGAGAAAGCGTCGGAAACAGAAATGGTGAACCTGACGTGAAATTCTTCTCCTCAATATGGAGATTAGTAGTGTTTGAGACACCAGTAGATTGACGTGTCACCGGATCCAGATATCCGGTGCTTGGTCTTGCCAAGAAAATAGAGGGCCTGTCGTGAAACTTACCAGAAGTCGGGGCAGTAGAACATGGGGTACTCCATTCTGCAGCGTGTTGGTGTGGATCCTTCTTACAGACGTGGAGAATAGAAGGACGTTGG
The DNA here is from genome assembly GCA_963277665.1 of Viscum album. Classification (NCBI taxonomy): domain Eukaryota; kingdom Viridiplantae; phylum Streptophyta; class Magnoliopsida; order Santalales; family Viscaceae; genus Viscum; species Viscum album. The sequence continues at coordinate 1,476,414,937 of OY728137.1, forward strand.
GGCACTGGTTGTCGATTCTTTTCCCCTCAGTGCTGATGAGTTGATCCCTTCGTTTATCAGGAACCAGGTTGCTGTTACAGAGACACGATCACCGCCCGCCCGCCTACGCAGGGGCAGGGGAAACTCCACCACAACCACCCCGCATGGCGCCGCTACCGCCATGACGACCGCCACATCGCGGAATATGGGGCACCCACATCCCCTTTCCCCATTAGAGGTCATACAGCGAAGGGTGATCAACAACCTCGTGCGCAGGTACGAGGAAGAAGGGGTCATCCCAACTAGGGATATGACCCGTTTGGACCTGGAGGCATCCAGGCCCTGCTATCAACGCCGCCCTAACAGGCCGCGTAGGGAGCCCCTGATCCCCACCCCAACGTTCAACCGTTTCGGGAGCCTGTCCCCGGAACGCCTTGACGACTCCTCGCCTTACGCTGATGAGGCGGGCGCCGTCCGGCTCAGCCCGCTCAGGGCCCCGACCCAAGGGCTCTAGGAAAGAGCTCCCGCCCGGCCATGTCAGCGCCACCGTCCGACTCCACAGGAAGAGCAGGTAGGCTATTCCCCTGCACCACATGCACCAGCTCGCTTGACCCGACGTCAGCACCGGGCTCGGACTGAGAATGCATGCCCCGGTGCATCAACGTCAGTAGTTATGGTGGCCCGATCCACTGTCGACGTGCATCACAAAGCCCCTTCATACGCTGAGCAGAGGAACTCCTTCACCCAACCAGGATTGAGACCCCAACCGCCCCACGGGTAGGATGGGTTGACTCTTCGGGTTGCAGGCCCGAGTGGTGATCGCCACAAACTAGCCCGCAGTGATGTCACCCCGTACGGAGGCCCTCCTCGTACCACTACTCCACAGAGCGTGGGCCTTCCCTGCTCCGAAGCTTGTTATGGAGGTATGCCTCGTGCTACCCCCATCCCGAAGGAAGACCTGCCCAGCGGCAGTGACACTCGGTGTAGAAACCTTTTCCGCGCCCACTATACAGGGTATGGAGTCCATCCTACCCCCGACCGCCAATCTGAAGGCACTTTCCATCCAGTCCTTCACCAACGTGGGGGCCCTCCCAACGTTCTCTCTGCAACAGGAAATGGTCCTCCTCACCCCAGCAACATGAGGAGTGAAGGCTAGCCTCGCTCTGCCCGCATAGACCCTGGAGGTCCTCCCCATGCTCCTGCCGATTCCAACAGAGGATCCGCCCACATGGGTGCTGTCCATGGAGGTCCTCCCCATGTACCTTTCAACATTTCCCTCGGTGCCCCTCACACCTCGGCCATCTCAAGTGGGGGCCCTCTCTGCCACGGTGCCAGCGCCACCCCGAGACTACATGATAGGGATCAAACCTATCCCGAAGAGCCATCCTGGGGCAAGAGAGCGGGTCATCGCCACCACAAGAAGAGTCCTGGGAAAGCCCGGGTGGAGTTAAAACCTGCCCGTTTCTCTGACTCAGGAGCGGAATGCGACTCAACAATTGAACCTTCTCCCCGCTCCTCCATATCAAGGACTGGGGAAGAAACCAGACTCATTAGCCTCATTCTCCTGGAATATGAGGTCCACCAGATTCCCATCTCTCTCCACAGGTACATCCAGGAGGAAGAAATCGTGGGAATTCTGCAGGTCTCGATCGCGCAATCACCGCCATCGTCACCAGAAGCGCCCTCTACCTCTACCAGAGATCACCGAGAGCTATTTTGGGGCCCAACGACGGTAGAGCGACGACACGACCTGTCGCCGGTAGCCGTGACTCCTGTGCCGGAAGCTGCGGCTATCATCCCATCGTACCGTGACATCGTGGCCAGGTCACCTCACTCCTCAGAGGATGCCCCGGAATTCGGTGGCCAGTCAGCTCGTTCGTCGTATTCTCCGCCGCTGAGTTTACTATCCCAGAGGTCCGCCTTGGTATCACTACTGGTCCCTCAACATCCCCCAGTTGACGAGTGGGGAAATACAGGGCCAGACCCTGAGTCCGAGCCTAGGAGCTTCTGGAGTATTCTCGCAGCGGACCACTTCCCGGAGAAGTTCTGACCGACGGCGGCACTGAATTTTCACGCACCAGAGTCCCTTACCCCTGAAGAAGTGGGGTGTTTCTGTCGAACCCTATGGGCGACACACTTACGCCTTCTTTACGAGCGGGTGGAATACCCCAGGAGTCGAGAGCACTTCGAAGAAATCGGCGAGCAATGCCGCCTGATCTATTCGGCCGCACTCCTTGTGGCCCAGCACCCTGAGTCACCAGGCCGCCAGAGCTCCCTTCAACGGAAATGTGTTCAGAGTTTCAAAGTACTCCGCAAAATCTTCAGGGAAGCTACCCCCCATGTGCAAGTCCGTGGTTGGGGACACTATGCCTCTCTCCTCTTCGACCCTATCCGACGACAGCCTGATTCGTTATGCGACATCGAGGACATGCCCTCGAGGGGGGTCGCGGTCCACATGGATGACATCGTGGATAAGGAAGACGAGCTTGAATTCCTTGATGGAGACTTACCACCCGAGGGCATACCGCCACCGATGGACCCATCAAGGAGGGTTACCCGTCAGCCGAGGAACCTGCTAGGCCCCCCCATACCCACCATGTCGCTGGTACTCGGTCAAAATACCGGCAAGGGTAAGGAGCACGTCGGAACTGTCAAGCACTCCGACCCGTCTGCCTCTGTGCAGAAAACTGACGAAGATTCCGAGAAGGCCACGTTACGCCAGCAGCTTGCTGAGCAGAAGAGGCTGGTTGACGAACTCTTGGCTGAGCACGCTGCGGAGTGGCGACCCGACTATGGTAATCCCAGGCCGGGGCAGCAGGGGCAGGAATAATTTCCCCCCGGTGAGATGCCTCCGGGCAACCCTGATCATGCTACTTCCGTAGACAGGGCAGAAGCCGGAACTTACGGTAAGAGGGCACGATACGTCTCTCCAAACCCCCCCGAGCGACGGGGCAATCTGAATAATCTAGTCCGGGTTCCCCCAGTCACCCCGCAGGTTGTTCCACCAGTTGATCCACAAGATACCGAAGCCATCTACCGTGTTGAGGAACCTGGCAATGCACTTGTGGTTAGGGATCCCCGTCAAGATAGGGACCCCCACCCGGATGATCTTATAGTGGCACTCACAGCCCGCCTCGAATCATTGGAAACACGGAAGGTAGCGGTCCCACCGGATGGAAATCCGTATCCCGCGTGGGTAGATGATATGCCCGCACCCCCGGGTTTTGGGAACCCCACTTTCTCACCTTTCAACGGGACAGGGGACCCGCTGCAGCACTTGGCTCATTTTTCTTCCAGGTGTGGCCCCATGTTGGGGACCCCGGCTCAGCAAGAAGCCACCAAGCTCTGATGTTTCTTACAGACATTGGAAGGCCCAACATTCCTCTAGTATAGCTAGCTCCCTATCAGATCGGTGACCAGTTGGGAGGATCTCCGCCGGCAGTTCCTATACCAGTTCAGCTCCACGACGTAGAAGACTAGCATTGCAGACCTCTTCAATTGCAAGCAAAGGCCTGATGAGCGAGTCACAGATTTCATCGCCCGGTGGAAGGGACTTACGTATTCCCTCGACATGCCACTGACTTAGGAGAAATTACTGATGATGTGTGTGGGGAACATCAAGACAGAGCTGATACCCTCCCTAATTACCCAGAACTACCCTAGAGGGTTCAGAGATTTCTCAGATAAGGCTCAGCGCCTTGAGGAAGCCCAGCAACAGGCTAGTCAGGCACGTTTGTTGCCCCCTATGATCCCGGCCAGGAGGACCTCCAGGGATGAACCCGCCACGGTGGCCCAAATAGAAGCCCCTAGGCAGCTGGAATTTCTGCCAACGACACCATCCCCGCAACCCCACAGAGGTCCTCCACCTCAAGCACAGGCTCCTACCCAGCAGTGACCACCTCAGAACCGACAGGTTCCCCCGCGCAATGCGCCACCACCACCTAGGAGAGACAATCAGGCACCACCTCCTTGGCAGGTCCCTCTGGCCCCTCGTCAGGGCCAGGCCCCCAGGGCCCCTTATCCGGAAATAAGGCACCATACTTATTCGTTCAATGAAAGTCAGGTCCCTGGCTACTTCCGAAGTTCTCTAGAGCAAGGGATTGTGCGTCTGCCTAAGTGCAGAAGGCCGGCAGAGGCGAATCTCACCGATCACCCCAACTACTGCCCTTATCATCGGTTTCTGGGGCACACCCTCAAGCAATGATATGTGTTTAAGGACTGGATTCAAGACCAGGTCAACAAAAACATAGTCAAGTTGGGCCCAGCACCAGCGCAAGTGGCGGGTGTCTTTTCAGGGTTAGAGATCAGTAGCGACAGCGAAGGCGAGTGGCAGCAGGTTCCCAACCGCAGATCCTGGAAATACGACGACTGGATGGCTCGAAAAACCATTTTCCGTTCCCAGGGTATCATTTGGGCACGCCTGAAGCATCAGGAACCTTCAAAATATGTATCTGGTACCTCCGCATCGTCTTCACAGTTGACCTCTTCCCAAAAGGGCAAGCAGCGGCGACGCAAGAAGAAGCAACGCGCACCTCCATTGCCGCCGTCATCCCGCATTCTCGGCGACTTTATGCCCCCTGAAATGGGGATTCCTCCTAGAATCTGCCCGGTACTGTTTGACTCCTCGAGCGACAGCCTAGGGTACGCTTCGGTTAACACCGTGGAGCTGGTAAAGCCCTATATGACTCCCGATGAGGGGGAGCGCCAGCCGAACCTCCCCAATGTTTCCAGCCGACGTCAACGTCGGCGGAATCGCAACCGTGCCCGTCATCGAGGTACATTAGTGGGAACTTTCAGCCAAGCCCTGCACGCTACTGAGACCAGACAGTAGGCTCAGCTAAGAGCTCAGCACATGCAACCCCGTCTAACGCCCTCAGCTCTACCTCCACCGTCGTTCGTGCTACTAGATCAGGGAGAGCTGCATCATTCGTATCACAGTCAGTCTTGCCTGGCTACAGGCTAGCCTCTGCTATCCAATCTTAGTCTGGCGACTACTCTCCAGGCTTCTACTAGTAGGCAGCAAGATGTACCCAGTACTAGCCGATCGCCGGTTCAACCAGCAGGACCCGATATGCCTTTAAATGCCGAACAACCTCCTATAGGCAGAGGTTCACCTTTGGCACGAAACTATGATGTCCTGAAGCACCTGGCCGGTATTCTGTCAAGGCTTTCTATCCTTGAGGCCCTTCGCCTGTCATCCGAAATGTGCGAGGCACTTGCCAAGGCCCTAAGTATCCCCCTTCAGTTTCAGGCGGAGGTAGAAGCTGCTGAAGCCTTCCATACCGAGGCGATTGAAAATGCCGAATGTCAGGCGGTTATCTCATTCTCTGGTGAAGATGGGAACCCTCCTCTACAGGGGCACATTCACCCACTGTACATCACTGGCCACTTCAATGGCGTGGAAGTCCGCCGCTGCCTCATTGACACGGGATCCAGAATCAATCTAATTCCGACTCGGACATTGTCAAATATAGGTCTGTCTGAAGGTGATTTAACTCCCTCTGACCTTAGAATCCAGGGGTACGACAGGACCGAGCAAACCCCAGTCAGCACGATCCTCCTGAAGACTTAGTTCGGTGGCTTAATTGCCAGCACCGAGTTCATGGTTGTCTCTCAGGACACCACCTACAACATGTTGAAGGGTATTCCATGGCTCCATCTGCATGTAGCGGTCCCTTCGTCGTATCACCAGTGCCTCAAATACTCACTCAACAGTCGAGTAGGCGTGCTCCAAGGAGATGCATCCCCTTTTTATTCTTGTGAGGCCTGCTATCTGGATGCTGGTTATTACATAAGTAAGGATAAGCAAATCCTAGTAAGTGAGGATGAACCCGCCCTGGTAACAAGTGATCCCTGGGCAAGCATGGATGACGCATACGTCCTCCCGATCCACCGATTAGAGGCCACGACCCCCAACATGGGGCAATGTTTTGTTGTTTCGGGTACACAAGGAAGGCATGTTCTCGTGTCCAAGTGACGGCAGGAAATCACCTCGTACTCCTACATCAACCTGGCTCAGGTGATCCCGGAACCTCCTGCCCCTGTACAGTACCGAGACATCAAGCTTATGACAATAGCGGTGCGCCATACGTGTCTCTTCTGCTGGGATGGAATTAACCGACTCAGGCCGACACGTCACCACTACTTTGATGTCATCAAACGTAGACCCTTAGGACGAAGGCCAGATGGGATAGGGTCGACTGCCTTCATTACTATGGTCTCAATGGAAAGTGATTCTCCTGATATGGTGACCACTGCTGCCCGAGCCTGCACTAGCTGCCCCTTAGGCTTTGATAGCCCAGAAGTACCTCCCGTCATGGGAAATCCCCCCACGGGTGGAGAGGAAGACCTGGAGGATGCTCCCCCCGCCTTTGAAGAAGGCGTTTCTACCACGGTTGATGAACAGGTATAGGTGAACCTTGGTAGTGAGGCAGATCCGAAACCCACATTGATCAATGCAGCCATGTTCCACGAGGAGCGGCAGCAGTACGCGGACATCCTCAAACAACACCATGACGTGTTTGCCTGGAGTTACAACGAGATGCCAGGACTAGATCCCCAGGTATCTGTTCGCCATATGGGCCTCCCAGTAAAACATCGTGGGTTTAAGAAGCCTCCCAGGAAGATGCACCCTTCTCATAGTGATATGGTTGAGGCCGAAGTTGACAAGATTATCAAAGCCAACTTCGTTAAGGAAGTCCAGTACCCCAAGTGGCTTGCCAACATTGTGCCAGTTAGGAAGAAGAATGGGCAGATCAGAGTCTGCATCGACTTCCACGATCTTAATCGCCACTTCCCAAAGGATGTCTTCACACTCCCAGTGACAGAGTTATTGATTGATGCCACGGCCGGGTTCCAAGCTCTTTCTTTCATAGACAGGTATTCCGGGTACAACCAGATCTGGATGGCCCCGAAGACGAAGAGTCCACTGCCTTCAGGGCTCCCCAAGGTACCTTTTTCTACCAGGTTATGCCATTCGGTTTGAAAAATTCATGTGCCACTTATCAGAGGTCCATGCATCGCATATTCAAGCTGATTGTCAGGACATTGGTGGAATGCTACATGGATGACCTCGTAGTCAAATCATTTCAGTGCCAGAACCATCTCAAAGACCTCAAGAAAGTGTTCAGTTTCCTCCATTCCCGTCACCTGAAGATGAACCCATTGAATTGTGCCTTCGGGGTCACCTATGGGAAGTTTCTGGGCATTGTTGTCAGATACCGAGGTATCGAGATCGACCTGGAGAAGATCAAGGCCATCATCCAAATGCCTCCCCCGAGTAACATTCGGGAGCTTCGAGGTCTCCAAGGCCACCTAGCATATATGCGCCGATTCATCGCGAATCTGGCTGGCAAGTGTAATCCCTTTTCCCGGCTCATGAAGAAGGGTGCCGCCTACGAATGGGATGAGGAGTGTCAGACCGCCTTCGAGGAAATCAAGTAGTATCTACTCCAACCTCTGGTTTTGATGCCACCCGTCTCCAGAAAGCTGCTTGTCCTTTACGTGACCGCCCTGTAAGGATCCCTCGGTGCATTGCTCGCCCAGAAGAATAAAGAGGGTACTGAGAACTGTCTCTACTAGCTCAGTCGCACGCTTCTCGATACGGAGGTCAGATACTCCCCTATCGAAAAGAGCTGCCTTGCGCTCATCTTCACCGTGCAGAAGTTGCACCATTACCTGCAGCACCATGAGGTACAATTGGTCTCCTGGGTAGACCCACTAAAGTACATCCTGAACCACCCCATGATGACTAGCCAAATAGCACGTTGGGTGGTGATTCTCCAGCAGTTTGATATCAGGTTCGTATCTCATAAGGACATTAAGGGATAGGCGTTAGCAGACTTTTTAGCTTCCCATCCAACCTCCGCGGATCAATCCCTGGACCTAGATTTTCTTAATGAGACGATTCTCTCAGTCGATCATGCCATCCCGTGTTTGAAAATGCATTTTGACGGCACCTCCCAGAGCCCCACGGGTAGGCGGCTCAACGATCCCAAGCTTAACAGAGTGGGTCTGGGTATTGTCTTCATTACCCCCGTCGCAAGCCGTCCTTCCATACTCATTCCTGTTGTCAGAAGGCTGTACGAACAACGAGGCAGAGTACCAGGCTCTCATCACCGGCCTCGAGTTGTCCCTTGAGATCCATGTGCCCCATCTACATGTGAAAGGAGATTCTGAGCTGGTAATTAAACAGGTTAATGGCGACTACGTCGTTAGGAATCCGGAGCTTTTACTATTGCTAGAGTACACCCTCCACCTAATGGCCCGGTTCTCTTCTCAACCAGAGGTTACCCATGTCCCACGGTCGCAGAACGGTCAAGCAGACGCCTTGGATGGCTTAGCCGCGTCGCTCGCAGAACCCGAGGAAGATGATTTGATCATACATGTGGCACACCGGAGAGTCATCGCCCCCGTCACCCAAGAAGACAATGATGGCCTACGGGTAAGTAATCTACTGCAGGACCCTCTACGTCAGGGGTCCCGGGTTTGTCAGACATATTGGATGAAGCCACTCCCGACTGGAGGGCGCCTTTTGTCGAGTATCTCCAAAATGGCCGCCTCCCAGAAGATCGGGTCGAGCGCGATCGAATCCGATGTCGCGCGCTACAATTTACCCTCTAGAGCGGCCCCAGTCTTGAATAGATCCTTTATAAGCGGAGTTTCGATGGTATCCTCCTCCGTTGCATCCAAGGAGTAGAGATATCTCAAGTTATGCAAGAGGTTCACGTCGGTTCTTGTGGCACCCATCAAGCTGGGTCGAAGCTGTCCCATCAAATCCGGAGGTTGGGGTACTTCTGGCCCTCTATGATCCACGATTGTATTGGGTATTCCAAGAGATGACACGCGTGCCAAGTTCATGCCAACTTCCTACATCGGCCGCCGGAGCCCCTCCACCCCACCAAGTACTCTTGGCCATTTGCAGTATGGGGACTTGATGTTGTGGGACTGTATCCACCGGCAACAGCCCGTCAGTATAAGTTCATCCTGACTGCTACAGATTTCTTCTCCAAGTGGGCAGAGGCAGTTCCACTCAAAGAGGTCAAGGCCCGTTCCATCATTGACTTTGTGAGTTCTAATATTATCCACCGGTTTGGGGTCCCTCACGCCATCCTCATCGATAACGACACCAACTTCCGAGCAACTGAACTAAAGAAATTGTACACCAATTACGACATCCGTTCGAACCATACCTCCCACTACCACGCGTAGGCAAACGAACAGATCGAGGCGTTCAACAAAACCCTCTCTAAAATTCTGCAGAAGATGGTTGGTCAGAACAAGAAAAGTTGGTCGGACAAGCTCCCCAACGCCCTCTGGGCTTATAGGACGACAACTCGCAACTCTACCCAGGTGACTCCATATTCCCTGGTGTATGGAGCTAAGGCCGTCCTACCCATTGAGATCTAGCTGCCATCATTACGCACTGCAGTTTATGATCACCAAATATCAGATGAGGTAGCCAAAATCCGTCTAGCTGAATTAGAAGCACTGGACGAGAACCGGCTTCGTGCCCTGCACAATCTGGAAAGGCATCAAGATAAGATAGTGAGGGCCTTCAACAAGAAGGTTCGTCTCTGCTCTTTTGTATAGGGTGACCTGGTACTGGCCCTTCGAGCGCCAATGATTCCCGGTAGGAAACCGCCCAAATTAGAACCCAAATGGGAAGGTCCTTATATCATCCATAAGGTTTACCCCAATGGAGCATATTACTTGGTGACCACGGATGGAGAGCGTATAACCCCTCCCACCAATGCCAAATTCCTCAAGAGATACTTTGCCTAGGGAAAAAGGGTCCTGCATGACCCTAAACTGTGAAAAGGTCCCGCATGACTTTAAACTGCACGTTATGGTCCTACACGACTTTAAACTGCATCTTCGTCCTGCAAGACGATAAACTACAAAATTGTCCGAGATCTATGACTTTAAACTAAGATCTACCCCGTCCTTACTGCAAGACATTAAACTGCAAGTCAGTCAGACCTTCCTGACAGAGGCTCAGCCTCAGGCCCCTTGGCCTCCTTGGGCCCATGGCCCCCCGTCCTTACTGCAAGACGTTAAACTGCAAGTTAGTCAGGCCTTCCTGACCGAGGCTCATCCTCAGGCCCCTTGGCCTCATTGGGCCCATGGCCCCCCGTCCTTACTGCAAGACATTAAACTGCAAGTCAATCAGGCCTTCTTGACCAAGGCTCAGTCTCAAGCCCCTTGGCCTCCTTGGGCCCATGGCCCCCCGTCCTTACTGCAAGACGTTAAACTGCAAGTTAGTCAGGCCTTCCTGACCGAGGCTCAGCCTCAGGCCCCTTGGCCTACTTGGGCCCATGGCCCCCTGTCTTCACCGCGAGACGTTAAACCGCAATCTGGTCAGGTCTCCCTGACCGTGGTTCGGCCTCAGGCCCCTTGGTTTCCCCCGACTTACCCTCTTGCGAGATTGTACGGTATGGTGTGAGTTTATTTCCTCATTTACATCGGATTAATTGCCATACCTTACATATCCCCAAATGAGATGCCTCCTCGTCCCTCATGATGTTAAACTGCATTTCAAGAACTACGTATGGCTAGATTCCCATTTTGATGGGATATGTAGGAATTCTCATACACCTCGTCTTAAGCCCAGCCCCAAGCTTTTCTCTTCCACTATCCCCCCTGGGAATAGTTTCCTTGGAGGATATTTGTGTAGCAGGGAGTAGGCTTTCTTAGCTCCACTCATACAACCCCGCTCACACAAGGATTGTAAGGGTCGCACCATGTGCCCACTCCCATTCTTCCATACTCCCACGTCCTCACTGTATGACGCTAAACTGCATGGCCTTCAAGAACTGTGTATGGCTTGATTCCCATCCTAATGGGATACGTAGGAACTCCCAGACATTTCGTTCGTCGGCCCAGCCCAAAAGCCAAAATATTCCCCTCGGGTCAAGACATGGCAGGGTGCACACTTTTGCCCCAACTCACATCGAGCGAGCCTCGACCCAGCTGCACATCCCCCTGGAGATGTTTGCCTCTTTCGGGGATGGATACAGCTATGCTTCACCCACTCCTTGACTAGGATTCCATCATTTTTCACACCCAGAGGGACCCCCAAAAACGTCCTGGATACTACGCCCAAGGGCTCTCCTACCGATACGGGCCAACACCGCCGAGGGTTTTCAAGCAACAAGCCGATACAAGTCCCACGTTGCGAATTTGGTCAGCGGTCGATGCTCATTTGTTGCTCCCATATCGGGTCACCATAGGAACACTGTGTTTCGAACATGGTCAACAGTGTCCTAGATCTTCGGGTCCACCCCGAGATATCCCAGACATCGGGTGTAGTGATTCATTCTACCCCATCCCGAAGTGAGAAATTTCTTCCCGGGTGGTGCTAGAGATCAGGCCCACGACCCCGATTCCCCATAGGGGTGTACGGTGTGATGTGGGACTATGTCCTCATTCATGTCGGGATAATGTACCACGCCGTACGCCTCCCCTTCCGAGGCCCAGCCTTAGGCCCCTTGGCCTCTTCGGGTCCCCGACCCCCGTCCTCATGTAAGACGTTAAACTACAGACCAGTCAGGCCTTCCTAACTGATGCCTGACCTTAGGCCCCTTGGACTTCTTGGGCCCCTCCGCACAGCCTCTTACTTGGAGTGTACAGTGTGGTGTGGGACTAAGTACTCATTCACGTCGGGATAATGTACCATGCCGTACGCCTCCCCTTATGAGGCCCAGCCTCAGGCCCCTTGGCCTTTTCGGGCCCCGGCCCAGGTCTTCTCTTATAGGAGCGTATGGTGCGGCGTGAGATTATTTTCTCATTCACGTCGGTTTATTCTCCATACTATACACCTCCATTATTTGGAAGTATATTACTCTCCCCTCATCCCGTATGACGTTAAACTACATCTGGAGAACTACATGTGGCTTGATTCCCATCCTCATGGGATACGTAGGACCACCTGAATGTCTAGGATTCAGGTCCAGCCTCGTCTCTCGGGAATCGGCATCCCACCTTGGCCCCTCGGTCTACCCTTCCTCCATGAGAGGATCATATGGTGTGGTGTGGGATTATGTCCTCATTCACGTCGGTCTTGTAATGACCACACCATGTACCTCTGCCTCCTGAGCTGTTTCGTCGATCCCTTTTTGGCGGGTCACCAATCTGCCTAAGAGCACTCTAGTTTATTACCTGGAATGCCAAGCTTTACTCGGACATGTCCGCACCCGCTTTCCAGGCTTTTTGTATCCTTGAATCAGGATTCCATCATTTTTCACACCTAGAGGGACCCCCAAGAACGGCCTGGATACTACGCCCAAAGGCTATCCTACCGTTACGGGCCAACGCCCCTGAGGGTTTCAGACAACAAATTGATAAAATCCCGCGTTGAAAATATCGTCAGTGGTCGATGCCCGTTTGTTGTTCCCACCTCAGGCTAATGCGATATGGAAGCTTCATTTAAACCATGGTTAACAATTTTCCTCTATCTCCATGCCAACCCATTAAGCCCAAAATTTCGGGTACACAATTCACACCCTTCATCACTTCATCATGTACAAGTGGAGTCTCGGAACTCTTGGTACTTTTCCCCCCGTACACATCTGCGCGTTGGAGGAACAAGCCACGTCAAAGGTGTCCTTCGGGGCTCTCTGCTGACTCCCCTTTGATGGACGCCCCAAGTATTGTGATAAGGATTCCCCCCTTGTTTCCCACACCGAGTTTAACTCACATGGGCTTAGGGATCGGGTTGACATCTGGGCTTACTCGGGAAGTTGTCACCATCCACGATCCGAGCTCTAATACCATAAACTAAGATCCATCCGGGACTACGTTCAGCTTGATTCCCATCCTCATGGGATACGTAGGACCACCTGAATGTCCAGACTTCAGTCCCAGCCCCACCTCTTATAGATCTCCTGATCTCTGGGTCACCTGGGCCACTTGGCCTATCCCTCTCCAGAAGGGGGATATGTAGGGATGATACAAGGTTTTTTGGCACTATGCCCTCTTTCCCGGGAACCCACCATCTCTATATTTCCCTCAAGTTGAGTCACTCGACTCCTAGAAATGATTCACCCATGTGTTAAGAGTACTCTAGTCTAGGACCATGAGTGTCAGATTCAACTTGATCAAGTTCCTTCCACTTGTCAAGCTTCGTGTTCCCCTCCATTCGGGCTTCCATTACCTTTCACACCCAGAGGGACCCCCAAGAATGGCCCGGATACAACCCCCAAGGGCTCTCCTACCGTTACGGGTCAATGCCCCCGAGGGTTTTGGGCAAAAAATTGATAAAATCCCACATTGCAAATACGGTCAGCGGTCGATGCTCATTTATTTGTCCCCATTTCAGGCTAATACAACAGGATGCTGTGTTGCGAACATGGTCAGCGGTAATCCTCTGTCGTCACGCCAGCCCCTTTAGTCCTCGAATGTTGGTTGCATGATTCACATCATTTTACACCCCATCATGTCTAGGTGGAATCTCGACACTTTTGGCGCTATCCCTAAGTGCACCTTTGCATGTCAGGGGGAAAAAGATGCAATATGGCGTCCTTCAGGGCTCCCGTGGTCCGAGCTCTAAGACCATAAACTAATATCCATCCAGGACTATGTTCAACTTGATTCCCATCCTCATGGGATATGTAGGACTGCCCGGATGCCCTGTCTTTGGGTACATCCCATTTAGGGAGCCATTATCTCCCCCTGTTTCACCTCTTACCTCTATATAGGCCCCTCGGCCTAAGGTTTTCCTCTCCGAATGGCGTACAATGTGATGTGGGATCATGTCTCCATCAATTGTGTTTTATAACACTACACACGTTCCCCTCCTAGCATTGTCTCTGCTACGTCTGTGCTGCATGACGATAAAATGCATGATTGGTCCTATCATACGACCCTAAACTATGACATTATTGTCCTGGCCGCACGACGAAAAATGGCACTACACTGTGGTGACCTCGTTGTAGAGGACATCACGTTGGGTATTGGTCAAGTGCCATGCCATTTGTCAACGCCCATAACGGCTTGATCCTTGTGGTGACATCACGACCTACTATTCTGGGCCTGTCGCTTCACAAAAAAAACCCATTCACCTTAAAGAACAAACAAGACTTATCAAATTTCACTTCTTTTAGTGCAAGGGCCACGGCTGCACTCCCCCTTTTTCCCTGGCACTGGTACCTTACCGTGCCACCTTTCAGAACTATGTATGGCTTGATTCTAATCTTTATGAGATACGTAGGAGTGTCCGGGCACTTCCCCGCGAGCCCTGCCTAACCTTCGTGTTCAGTCCCTCGACTCGAGCATTTCCCTAGAGAATTCATGGTAAGTAGGGCTTATGTCCTCATTCACGTCAGGTTTTGTAACCGCCTTTCCATGTATCCCCTCCCCCCTTACCCATACATGGTCCGAATTCTACGACCCTAAAATAAGATCTCCCCATGGGAAAGGAATCTGCTCCCTCTCTCTAATACATCTCGTTGTCGTATTCAGATGTGTTTCGACAAAGAGCCCGAAGTGTGGTATTTTCATGGGGACATTCCTCTCGTCCCATGACCAAGCTTCGTGAGATAGCTTTTTGGATCCTCATCCCCTTCCACATCCAAAAGGACCCTCAGACGACATGGATACTAGGATTAAGGGTTCTCCATGAATGCTGGACCTAAGGGCCCTCCAATCATTTCGGGCCAACGTCCCTACAGATATCTAACAACATTTGTGACATGGTCCCGTGTTTCGAACATGGTCAACGGTCAACCCTCATTTGTCTGTCTCCATTCTAGGATAACGTGATAGGATACTGTGTTGTGAACATGGTCAGCAGTTATCCTCCATCGTCACGCCGCCATTATCGTGATCTGAATCTCGAGTGCCATGATTCACACATTTCCACTTCCTCATGTTCAAGTGGAATTCCATCATACTCGGCTCTTTCTATTCATGTATCTAGGTGCACTAAATTATCGTGTTAGTGTTATTGGGCCGGTATTCACCGAGCGTCCCTTTTCCCTAACCTTCCCCTTTTTGTGTCAGGAAATTCCCACCACTACTTCTTGTTTCCCACACCGAGCACGACTCACGTGGGCTTAGTAGTTTTGGCAGGATGTGTACCAACACAGTCAGGATGCTCCTCGTCCCACATGACATTAAACTGCACTTCCAGAACTACGTATGGATTGATTACCAACCTCATGGGGTACATAGGAATGCCTGACCACTCTTCTTTGGGCCCAGCCTAATCCTCACTCTTGGTCCCTCAACCTGAAGAGTTTCCTCCAGGGATACGTGGTGTGATTTGGAATCCAAGTCCTCATTCACGTCGGTTTCATATCTACCACACCACATGCTCCCTGGGACCTTCCCTTTTATTCCATGTCCTATCTTAATACATTAAACTACAGGAGTCCATGTGTCCTCAACGCATGATTCCCATCCTTATGGGATACGTAGAGACACCCAGGAATTTCACCTCAGGTCCAGCCCCAGGAATCGCAAAATCTTGTTCCTCCCCATTTTCGGCCCTCTGGCCTGACCACTCAAGGGGAACTATGTAGCTGCAATTTTTCCCTGAACAAGTTCAGGATGCCCCAAGATCCCATTGGGAAGCGGCAGGCCCCCTCTCCAGAGAGGCCCTGTCCCAAAGAAGGAACGATCCATGATCAGACCAATGCACCCATATGGCGTACTCCCACCCCGGTGGTGTAATTACATAAGTGTTGGATTCTGTTCAGACAAACCATCACTCCATATTCCATGCTTTGCATTCCCCTTATTCGGACCCTCGTCCACTTTCGTGTCTAAAGGAACACCCTAACAACCTGGTCTCATGCCGCATCGTCTCACCTACCGTCCTGGGCCAACGTTCCGGAAGACTGGTCATGTTTGGAAGGACCCCCTAATAGTATGGATGTTTGACCTATGGTCCACCAACTGTCCTAGGCCAACGTCCTGAAGGATTGATCGACAAAATTTGTGACAAGGTCCCGTGTTTTGAACATGGTCAACGGTCGACCCTCATTTGTTGTCCCCGTTACAGGCTAACGCAGTAAGGATACCACTTCTCCTCCAAGGTTAACAGTTGTCCCTTATTGTCACGCCATCCCCACAGTGTTCCGAATCTTGGGTATCGTGATTCACACTTCCCATTTTCATCTGTTTGGACTGATTTCATCGCCCCTGGAATTGCCCCGTTTGTGCATAAGAGCATGCTGAAGAAAGAGTAATTCAGCTATCCTGAAAGTTCCTTCTCCGATCCAGCCTCTCCTGTCTTTCAGAAATACGGACTGGTAATCTGAATCCCGGATGCCTGGAGCATGATCCCCACTCCTATGATAGGTGGGATGAGAGGGAAACTATCTCCTATTTCTCACGTCGAGCTCAACCCACGTGGGCTTGGGGAATTATCGCTGAACATCCCGCAAACATTGTAGGGATGTAAGAAGGTGATTCAAACAGAGGAAATCGTGCGCGCTATGGCATTCAAAACAAAGAAAAGAAAATTGAAGCACGAAAGTACCAATAAAAGGTTTTTGGTTTGTTACAATACCTGGGGGTTGACCCCCCCATGGACGGGTTGACCCCGTCAAAAGAGCGTTGCAGCTCCGCCACTCGTTGGCTTGTGGCGTCCAAGGCTTGTTGCCGCTGATTCCGCTCCCGCTCCTCCTCATCAGCGGCGGGGCGCATTTCGACAGCCTTGGCTTTGGCCCTCTCTACGCCAGCTTGAACAAAAACCATATTTCCAGAGGCCTACCTCATACGCTCTTCTGCCTCTACCAGCTGGGCCTTCAACGTGAGATCAGCTCAGATTGTGCATTAAGAGAGGAAGAAAGCTCGTCTGCCCGGGTCTACATCTGTTGGACCTCGCCTTCAGCCTCCTGGAGCTTCTTGATGTTGGTCTCCTTCCTCCACTTCTAGCCCATGCTAAGCCCACAATCATGCTCCCGGATCTTCTTAGCCATAAGATCTCGGATGAATGCGTGAGGACGTTGGGCATCCACTCCCCCAGCGCACAGTTCGCGCAACCGCGAGCGGAGTCTATCCATTTCGGCCAGCCATTGCGCTTGGGGGGTGTCCTTGATAAAGCGCGTGATGAACTTCCACGACCAGCGGTGGACTATGCTGCTGTCTTCCTCGTCGGAGGCCGTTTCGTCCCAGTCTGCGCTATTGGCAGGCTCGTACGCGGGATACACCCGCAGGAAATCCTCGGAAGGATCAACATCTGGTGTTGAATCCGGTATGACACCTGGCGCTGAAACATGCGTGAAAAGACTGGGACCGATTGGTTGATCCTATTCCTTGGAGTCCACCTCAATGACTTCAGGTGCGGCCCTGCTGGTGGTCCCGCCAGTGATGATGTGTGTCACAACTTGAGGAGATGGGGGAACTATCAGCACCATCACCAGTATGCCCCTAGGAGGGATGCCACCAGACATCCCGACCAGTCCTGCCGCAGCAGCCCACGCCAGTCAGAGAACTGTACGACATAGAGGGACATAAACGTTAGTTGGCAGGCATAGTCTACATATGACGATGGGGGAACCGGTAGAGGAGACGTACAGAGATCGACCTCCTGGTGCTTCTCTTGAGCCGGTACTAATGGGACCCCCAGGCGAGGCCCTCCGTATACTATTGGAAGGTCTGGAGATTCCGGAGGAGCCACCTCGGGTGCTCTGGTCCCACCAGACGCGGAACTGGACGCAGCCATAGGCGCGGGTTCTGAAGGTCCCGCATCATCACCCACCAAGGGGCGAGAACGAGGACTATGAACAAGTTCATCCTGCATGGCTCAAACATCGGTGAGAAGTCCATAGTGACCCAAGAACGGATTGTAAGGAAAGAAGTTCGGAATGATACCTCGAGAGCCTCCGCGAAATCATCAGAATCTGAGCCTTGATCTCTGACCTCGCCTTCCTCCAACAGGCTCCCTCCTCCAGCCTCATCCTCCCGAGAGGAGTCCTCTGATTCTTCCGGCAGGGGGAATCCCTCCCTCAGATCGGCAGCTGATAATTGTGGGGGGACCATTCTATTCAACAGTACCCTCACCCGGTCTATCATTGGGAGAGGGACACCACTGGAGTGAACGTAATCCTCCAGCTCATCCAGGTATTGCTCTTCCTCCGTCGGAGATGCCATGAATCTAGCCCTAACTGGGCCTATGCCCGGTAATTCCATCCCGAGGCGATTCAGGTGGGCCCATATCTCTGGTGGGCTGAGGAATTTCCAGTTGACATCCCAAATGTCCCAGGCTTCCGGGAAGACAACATCCTATGCCATGTTGATATGACGCAGCCGCTTCCCCAGAGCCTGAGTGGATATCCTACGAAATCCCCTCAGTGGATGCCCCTCCGGATGGCCTTTCTCTTCCGGAATCACCGGACCCACCACTGCTGCCATACCCCCGGCCGGTGCGGGTCTCGCTGCCATGGCAGCCCCACCACCGCGAGCGGCCCTAGCTGCCCTCTGACCCCGACCTCGCGATAGAGGAGGTCCACCGTCACCGACCTGAATAGTGGGTTTCTTCAGCATCTCCCCTGGGTAAGCAGCCTCCCAAATAATGGCATACCCCCTCACTAATCTGAAAGCGGCGGTGGATGGAGGCAACGCAATCTGTATCTTCCCATCTTCTCGTGTGAACATGAGCCACAACTACCTCATCACACACGGGTGCTCCTCGTGACGCACCTCCCAGAAAACCTGCGGGGTCAGCCGCTGGAGGCACCAGAACTGCCTCGCAAACTGATGCGGGGTGTACGATTCGCAGAGTGGCTCACGATCTATCCATGCCACCAAAACTCCACCTCGAATGGCCAGGAGATAAGCCCGATGTTCTTCCGTTCCCCGCCCATCATCAATAAGTATCCCTATCGGCAATGGGAAGGGGTGGAAATTAAACTCATCCTCCCTCCACACCCGATTCAGCACCATCAGCACATCTAGTTTGAATGGGAAGCTCCCGACCACGTTCAGGATAGAGGGGTGGAAGTTCGATCCCGGCGGCGAAATGGGGTTTGGATACTCGTAAATCCCACTGATGTGCGCTGCGATCCACCCATACAGGAGGTCGAAGGGCCCACATATCCTTGGCGGCTTCTTTCCCTCGCTAATGTGCCGCAGCATTATGTACAGTTTGGAGAGCATTGGAATCCCTAGATTGATCCGCTGCCCCATGGCCAACATGGACGCCATAATAAACGAGCCGGGCCGCACCCCATGCTTGTATCCCACACCGGTAGGATCCAACCGCAGATGAGAGCCACGATGAATGCTGCCAGCCTAACTATCGGCTATTGTTCAGTGCTGACACTGAAACCCCAAGTCTTCCATTGGCTGTCCTCCAAGACCCACCAATACGAGTGCCCCTTGCCTCGTTGGGCCGCCCTTGGACAAGTTCGAGGCTTCGGAGGGAACTCTCGATTCTCTGGGAAATTCAGGAAGCATTTGAACCATCTCCTAAAGTGGATATCCCTCACTGTCTCCTTGTCCTCTCCAGGGATGAGTGCCATCAGCGCTGACGCCAGTCACGACATTTTCTCTGTATCCTCCCACGCACTGATGATGGGGAGGAACTCATCATACATGGCCCCCAAGATCGGAACCCCATAAATCTGGTGGACATCCCACAGGCTGATGCCCACCTCCCTATGATGCAGGTGAAAGGTATTGGTCCTAAACGATCATCTGCTCAGCAATTCTGGCATCAGTTTCTTCGGTTGGTAAATGTGGAATTGGGAGGCCCATGCCGCCTCATACAACCCCACTCTCCTCAGCTCGGCCCCGAACTCCTCGCATGAGGCACCTACCCAGTAGGCCCAGGCCCAGTCATTAGTGAAGTTTCCGCCCTGGTGCATGTCCCACTCATCGGACCATCCCTTCTTCGAATCCTGCAAAGCCACCTTCAGCATGGTACGGTAGAGAGGAGGAGACGTCTCCGGTTGCAGTGGCCTCCCGTCAATATCGTTCACATGGTTGTAGAAACAGTCAGCGGTGACGGGTGTGAAGTCCTCCTACGCATGACCATCACCCACCCTAAACCATTGGTGAGGGCATGGTATTCTCCTGAACCAACAATCCGGTTCATCCCTACTCACCTCAGGGATTAAGACGTCATCCCTCAACCTGAAGCCGTACAATGGCAGCTTCTTGCACTGCGGATAATCCTTCTGACCCTCCGATAGCAGCTCTGTCAAAGAAGCGTGGTCCGAGTGGATTCAGATCATCTCCCCAAGGTCTGTACAGTTGGCCATCTCATCCCGACGGGCAGCATCTGCAAGCACCCCCAATACAGCCTCTTGATGGGCCATTTTGATTCCGGCCCTAAGAAAAGATTTTTTTTCAATGGATCGCGAAGATGGATCGCGAAGCTGGATCGCAAAGGTCGGTCGTGAGACCAAGCCGCAAAGTCTAGCCCAGGCCGACAAGCAGAAGTTCGCTTGGTGCGGATGCGGAGTCGGAGACCCGCGGTTCGCCGCGAAGCTCGATTCGCGGAGGGCTATCGCGGAGTATGCGGAGCTTCGTGAAGTCGAGAGCACAGAAAGACAAGGAAATCGTGTGAAGACAAAAGAGGTCGACCCCCTTATTTATAGGCGACGACCCCAGAGCATCACGGCGCACCTCACCCACACAGAGCATCGCGGCGCCTCCGGATCTGTGGCCCCGGTCAGCACCACGGGCCCCCTTCGCAAACTCGCATCGCGAACCGCCGACAATTTTGGCAATTTTCTCTTAGACATTGACCCTTCACCCTCCGTGGATCCAAGTCTGAGGGGGGGCATTTGTTGGAGCCAAAAATATTGCACGAAAGGAAGTGATGAAAAAGAAGGATGGCATGCTGCCTCGCGAAGCACCGTTGCGAAGTACCGGCGTGAAGCTCCCCGAGAATCGCGGTCTCCCGAAGCTCCCAAGGCGGTAACTCTCCTCGAATGCATTTGACGTTCGTGAGCCTGCTGCGAAGCTCCCGAGGTGGTAACTCTCAGCGAATTCATTTGACGTTCGCGAGCCTGCCATGAAGCTCCCGAGGTGGTAACTCTCCGTGAACTCATTTGACGTTCGCAAGCCCGCCGCGAAGCTCTAGAGGTGGTAACACTCCGCGGATGCCGTTGACGTTCGCGAGCGTGCCGCGAAGCACCTGAGGCGGCACGCGAGTTCTGATTCACGGCGCCCCTTGCCTATAAATATTGGACTCCCCCTGAGTCCCAGGGATGGACTATTTGACCTTTTAGCTTCTCCTCTCCCGAATCGCGAAGCACCCTTTTCCCCCGGGAATCATGAGCTCTGCGAGGTACTTCTACTTCGCGAGACGCCTTTCCTTGGTCTCGTTTTGACCCCCTCTTCCAAGAGGGATGCCCTTCGCGAAGCTCAAGTGCATTTACGAAGGAAGGGGATTCCCAAGGGAACCTGGGCACCCGCGGAGCACTTATGCTTCGCGAAACACCCAACCTGTGCTAGTGGTCCCTATGCTAAGGCAGGATCGCCACACATCGCGAAGCACACTGATTCACAGCACCCTGCTTCACGAGGCACCCATTCTTCGCGAGGCAGATCTCCGCGAGTACTGTTCCACTTCGCGAAGCATCCTCCACTCACACCTATGACCCGTGCTAAGGCCAAGATACTTTGCTTCGCGAAGCACACTCCTTTGCTTGGCAATTCCTCTTCCCGTGCGACCCTCTAGGTTTGCACGATGTGATTTCAAAGTCCCATGGACAATACTACTCGTAGCGTTGCTTCACCTAATGCTTCTTCGCATAGGCACACTAATGGCTATTGCTTCTTCGTATAGCCACGCTAACGTGGACCCCTCGATGGTTCGCTCTACCACCCCCCTTGACCATGGCCTTAGTGGTACCTTCCCTTCCCCAAGGACCAGAGGGTACCGGTTATGTAAGTCCTAGGGGTGCAAAGTGAACCCACCTCGTCCGAGCTACAGGAAATTAAACTGCCAAGCATCATGTCCTCAACACATGATGTTAAACTGTGATCCGACCCCGTGCCTCGCACGCAGGGTTCCCCCATCTCGGACATTCTTTAGGCCACTCATCTCCATGGGAATGGAATCACCCTCACATGGGATTATATCCTCCTTCTCGGAGTAGTGTATGTCCATGGGAGAAGAGAAACCACCTTGGTGTAAGCCCCCAAGCCTCTCTTGCAGAAGGTATCACCCATGCACCTCCGTACTTTCCCACTGCCAAGCTAGTGGAGGGTGAGATAAGGAACGAGGTATCTTCCATCTTTGGTCCCAAATCCCCCTTTCACTGCGCTTTTCCGCACCTCAAGCCTCCATCCTGGAGTAAGTCCCAGAACCATGGGCTACCCTTGTATAGGACCCAACACCAGCCTTTCTAGGGGCCTTATGGAAGTAGTCCTATCTACATGACTGTAAACAGTAGTAAACCCTGTGCTCCAAACATAGGATGCCTGTTGTTCCAAATAAGAGATGCCTTGTGTGCCAAGCATAAGATCCCTAATTCCATGATTATAGTGGCATAGTTTCAAGAGCGTTGGAATCCATTCAAACATTCCATCACTCCACCTCACGCTTTGCGTGTCCTTCGTTCAGATCGTCACTCACTTCCAAGTCCGGAGGGACCCCCTAACAGTATGGATGCTCGACCTTTGGTCCGCCTGCTGTCCTGGGCCAACGCCCCGGAAGACTGATCACGTCTAGAGGGACCCCCTAACAGTATGGATGCTCGACCTATGGTCCGCCTGCTATTCGGGGCCAACGTTCCGGAAGACTGATCGACGATATTTGAGTTAGGCCCCGTGTTGCGAATATGGTCAGTGGTCATCCCTCATTTGTTCTCCTCATTTCTGGATAACGTGATATGGACGCTGCGTTTCCACCACGGTCAACAGTTATCCTCCATCACCATGCCAATCTCATGACATTATGAATATTTGGCATGTGATTCACACTTTTCATCTCCCTTTGTTGGGATAGATTACAATGACCTTGGCATTATCCCGCTTGTGCACTAGCGCATATGTGATTACCTCAACCCGCTAGTGAGTTGGGATGACCTCATGGCCAGACATGAGGAAGAAACCATGGTCCGCTCCACGGGTAATCCCCTTTCCGCTTCTCACGGATGCAACCTTCGTGATGTGATCGTCAGGGCCTTGCAACCTCTTGTTTCTCACACCGAGCATGACTCACGTGGGCTTAGAGTGAGCACCGACCCTGAGCCCCACTCCCAGCGAACTACGGGGAATTTGATCCGTGTCAAGGCATGGTACGTAGGAAGATTTTATGAGGTTCAAGCCACATTACTCGGTCATTCATTCACGTCGAGTTTCGCCCCTGTCTAGCATGACGATAAACTGCATGTCTCCGTCCAGCATGACTTTAAACTGCACACCCTCGTCCAGCATGACGTTAAACTATATGACCCTTGTCCAGCATGACATTAAAATACAGACCCATTTGAACTATGAGGTCTTTGATCCATGTCAAGGCATGGTATGTAGGAAGCCTCCCTGAGGTTCAAGACCACATGTCATTTATTCACTTCGGGTCCCATCCTCGTCCAGCATGACGTTTAACTGCATTCTGGTACGATGGCAAGCCGTTGTGACTCGCCCCTTCCAAACTACGGGGACTTTGATCCATGTAAAGGCATGGTACGTAGGAAACCTTCCCAAGGTTCAAGCCCACCACTAGCAGACCCACGGGTCTACTTTCATGTCGGTTCACCGATTACACCCTTTGAACTACGAGGTCTTTGATCCATGTCCAGGCATGGTACGTAGGAAGCCTCCCTGAGGTTCAAGCCCATCTCTCATCGGACCAAGTTCCACAGTCACGTCGGTTCGCTAGCGATGCCCATCAGACCAAGGTCCACCCTCATGCCGGTTCACCGGCACCATCCTGAACTACGCGGAATTTGATTCCCTGCCACGGGGATACGTAGGAAGCCCCTTCGAGGCTCAAGCCCAACTTCACCATCGCCCTTGCGATGGTTCCTTGCTATTCCACCCTCCACTTCATTCATCCATCCACCATCCACCCCGATCCTCACCTGGACCATCACATCCCGGTGAGACCAAGTCGGTACGCTCTTCTTCACAGCCGCCCAAGGGCTGGCCCCAGTATCGGCATCCCTTCAAGGGAAATCCCTCAATCCGATCTATTCTAGCTAATGCTCCGATCAGGCTGATCCGTCTCCACTGAATGTTAAACCCGCAGCGTACCCTGTGTTAAACACGAGAAGCTGAGGAAAACCTCATATATGTGTCTATGGAATATAATTCCCCGTGCTCGATGTGGGATGCCTCGGGCTTCCACGCCCTCGAGAAGCCCTGTGACCAGGGATAATAGATAGACATGCTGGGTTCCCCAGCATCCAGACATGCTACTGATGCCTCAACGTGACTACTCCCCCGACTGAAGGTTCCTGCCCTGACCGGACCCTTTGGAATGTCCCGACAGAAGCAGTGTAATTAACCGGCGTCCATGGAAACATGGCACTGGGAAGAGTTTCACGAACTACATATTAAATCTATGAGGGAGACCCAGACTAGGTGATGAGTTCTGAGGAGGAATCCACAGAAGGAAGAACCAAAATCCCATCATCCCGTTTCGATCAAGGAGAAGACGTCCCTGAATAAGGAGTGAATTCCACCCACCTTTGGAAAGAGGGAATGCGGGGTAACAAGCACAGCGTGTCCTCCTCCGTGGACGGACGGATGCGCACGCCCCGGTGAAAGCGTCAGAAAGAGTAGTGTTATTTAATATTTATAAAAAATGGAATGTTTTCAGAAAAATTCCAAAAATTCAACCTAAGATAATTTCAATATTCAAAATTAAAAAATGAATTCCATATAAAAATTAATTTTATAATTGGAAGTAACATATTTTTTGATGGAAATATTCTGATTTTTTCCTTTACTAAAAAATCAAAACTATGTCACATGGTGAGACCAAGTGAAAGCTAGATAGACCAAAAAATGGGAACTCAAAAAATAAATAATAATCATTACAATTAAGTAAAAAATTACTCTTTAGAGGAAATTAACTAAGAAATCCATGAAGTGTATGAAACATTAAAGAATAATAATCATTTTATAACCATATAGCATAATAAAAAAGTGATTTTCATAACATATATATATATATATATATATATTGAATTCTAAATATTTATCTAATGAATACATTTTTGGTAATTGATACATACATACATACAAAAAAAATTTATATATGTATATTTATAAATTATAGTCAAACCACTTATCAGTCTCATCATTAATACTTGAAGGAAATATTTTTTCCATAAATTTCTCCAAATTATTATTAAATAAAGGAATTAGAATTTGAAGAGCCTCAATGAAATATTTTTACAAAAAACTAAAAGAAACATTCATTTATTTCATAATAAGTGGTGAATTTAGGGGATTAAAAATATATACTAAAATATATGAAATCCATTATAATATCCATTTTTTCAATGTTGAAGATGTCAATGACCACAATAATCTCATGTAGATAATGTTTTCTATGAAATGATAAGGTGACAATGTTCCTCTGAATAATATATTAAAATTTAAAACTAATAGACCCATTTATGTTTCTATTAAATATTACTCTAATAATTTCTACTCAAATAGAGAGATTCTTCACATTTTAAAAGTCCTTAAACTTATAAATTTTAGTTCTAATCATTATAGTGACTAGTTAAAATGAAGCTATATCTCCCCCTTTCATTACATTAAGAAAATAACCATTTTCACAACTATCTAGAAGAAACATAGCATTGATGATAAACTAAGATGATTAACCATTTTTCTTTCCACTCTAGCCTCTATGTAAACATGTTCTTCCAATTTTGATAATACGTTTCCTGGTTTATCCCACATAGAAATATGGTGCCTGAGTCTCCTAGATCTCCCCTTTATCTCTCACCTTTCCCTAAGAATTCCTCTTGAAACCCTTCACTTTGGGGTCATTGGCACTTCTGAATTCCATTACTATTATTTCTTCTCCTTTAGTTCCTTCTTTTGTCTTCCTCTTGCTACTTTGTGTTTGTTTTCCTTTATATTTCATCTCTGATGAGGGATGTAACTATTGAAACCCATGACCTATTCTCCCCTCTCTAACCTTGTGTTCCAATGTACCCTTCATATCATATCTAGTGTGATAATTTCACTATGGTTTTGGTTTTGGTGGTTCGATGGTCATGGGATTTGTCATGCACTCATGTGTCGGATCCCCCTTTTCTAGATTCTAGTTTCAGTTTCTCTGTGTTTCTATCATTCAGTGATTTCAATCATTTATATCTTTTCCCAGAACTCAGTTCCCTCTTCTCGTCTCCGAGTCAGTCCCAAAGAGTTGGATACACAAAAGTTTTTGGGAGGTGGGATTTGGTGGCCGATGATGCACCCCATATAGCCTGTTTTAGGTTTTTTCTTTTCCGATTTCTTTTTCATTTTTCAGATTTTTTTCTTGTTTATTTTTAAAGGATTCCATAGGTTATTCTTGATTGTGTTCTTAATATCTATGAGGTTGGTTTCTCATTATTTGGAAGTTATTCAGACGGAGATGATGGCAGTGATGTTTGGATAGTGATTACGATGATGCAATGATCTTTATTTTTCTTTATCTATGTTGATATCTTCTGGAAGATGAATTCACTTTTGATATGTACTAGCATTAACAGTGTATAGAAGTTATTCACAACAGTGTGGTTTAGCCATTCTTTTTGTTTGTGATGGGTAAAAGTTCCAATTTGACCGACTGTCAGGGGCCTTAGGGTTGACATACATGGTGTGGCGATTCATGGTTCTTGGTGGGATAAGTTTGTTTCTTTTTATTTGAATTTTGAATATCTTTTCATCCTTAAACTAGTTATAATACCTTGAATAAATACTTAGATGATGTTTTGGAACATGTTGTTTTTTTACTTGAGCATTGATATCAGATTTGGATGAATGAGAAGGTATGACATTACCATCGGCACTGGGATCGTGCAACTCTATACGAGATAGTTAGCTTAACATCATTACAATGGTTAAGTACTAAGAATAAATGTTATAGGTTCTTGGGAGGGTAAGTTCCATGTAGACATTATTTGGTATTTTTTTATCTGACATCCAAGTCATGTTATGTTTCGTTTATCACACAATGAAAAATCATCTTTTGAAAATAAAAAAAAGTGAATTTTCACTCAGTCAGCTTAATCCCCCATGTTATCATAATTATAGCCATTAAATTTATCATAAATCCTCTCCAAGTTGGATAATTCCTATAGAATAACCATATCTTCCTCCTAAGACTCATGTTTTATAACAATATGGCCATTTCTCTTTTATTTTTATGAGTAATTAGTGAAAATTTTAACCTTCCATATCTAATAAATTTTACCACAATAGATTTCCTAATTCACTCATCTCATGCAATTAGACCTAATTGATGTGATATATTAATGAAAATACTTCTAAAAATAATCTATTCTAATTTTAATATATATTTGACACAAAATTTATCCTAAAGTTTCCAAATTAATTAAAAAAGTTTCAATGACATCCTCATCAAAGTCTTTATTGATGAAGCTATTTTAATTGAATTCCTTAAGGTACATAAAATGTCAAACAAGGACTATGATCATAAAATATGAAAATGAAGACCAAAATGACTGATACAAATGGAAATGAGCAACATTTTTTATTTCTTCCCACTATTGATATATCTATGTATATATATAGTATAATTCAATAATATCCTATAGAGATGATATCAAGACTGAGTCTAATATTTGTTAAAAAAAGATAACCTATGTTTTTCATAAATAATCCCTAAATATGTCCCATTCATCAATAATATATATCATATATAAAATATACTATAGTTTAAATTTTAAATGATATGATTTCTTATTGACACTGAACTTTTCCTAAATCCCACATATTACACCATAGTAACTGTGATTAATTACATGATAGAACAAAGTGGATAGTGATGGATATTCGAGGGTGAAAGTGTGTGTCTGGATGATGACTATGGAGATGGTGTATAATGGTGGGAATTAGATTTTTAATCCCTGGGTAGACAATGTGGTCTTTCAGTGTGAGGGGGTGAGTGAGGGATGTACATAATAGGGAAAAGAATAACAATAATATGAATATGGAGGGATTCCACTAAAACCACAGACATGTGATAAAACAGCTAAAGAAATAATGTAGATGAACATGGGTATAATTTAGGATTTTCATGTATAATGGAGGTTGGAGTAACATATTTATGAATTTTGATCATAAGATTATTTTCAATAATTTATTAGAAATTTTGATAGTGTAATATTGTTAGTGGAGATTAATACTGAAAAAATGTAATTTATATTTATAGAGGAATTAATTTTAAAAAAATATCAATATGTATTTCAAATATACATATTATTTATATTTAATAAATAAATGTTTAAAATTTTAAATAATTTATATAAAAAAATCTTTTATATACATATAATAAATCTATATATATGTTACTTCCATTTTTTCATTCAAATAAGTTCAGATTCAATCTGATTCGATTCACTAGTAATTTAAATCATTTATCAATATATAAATATAAATATAAATTATTTTTAGTGAATATTATTAAATTTTAAATACTTTAATTAGTTTTATAAGAATACATTTCTATTAACAAATGATGTGTTCTTTTTATATATATAAAATTATAATGTATTTATTATCATTGGATAATTTATTGAAACAAATTTTTATAATGGGAAAATATTTTGTAGTAATAAAAATAAATAAATAATATTTTAATTTGTTGGTGAATCATTTTTTGGTTTTGATATTATAATGAATCATATTTAAATATCACTAAAATATTCATTGTTATGGAAATAATAATATAAACGGATTTATATTTTGGAAAAAACAATTGTTGGTACCAATAATTGATACTAAAATAACATACTATATATTAGAATTTATAATTTTTAACAACATATATGTTATATGTCAATAATTTTATGTTATTATAAATAATTTTTTGTAGTGTCTTAAGGGGCCTTAGGGGAAGGAAAACAGATTTAATGCATATTCTATTTACTTATGTGGTGTTTTAGAGATTAATCCATTATTTTTGTTAGTAGATGTTATTAAACTTGATAAGTGATGCGAAATGAAATATTGGAATTCATAAAGTAATATGGGGTAAATTTTTATGAGGTGGTTTGTGTTATATGGGTCATGCGACTCAACTATCAATAGTTGATGCAAATTTACCAATGGAAGGTGAATATTACAATAGATGAGGTGATAAGGTATGAATTATAATTATATTATGATGTTATTTATGTGATTTAATATATATAATAGTTTATATTATACATATTATAATTATAATACTTTTTTAAATTTTATTTACTTGATGATGATGATGAGGTATATATAGATATAAAATTCCTTCAGGATGATGAGTTATTTAAGGATGTGGTGTTACATGGTGATCAAGTCATATTGAGGGATATGATATAACCAACATAGGTATGATTGTTGTGTTGTACTTGTATAACAATTTAGTTGTTTTTGTTGTACTAGTTACAACATTGCGTTCTATAATGGGTAGTTGTTCATGATTTGTCTATATTTTCATTTAATTTGTGGATAATGAGATTTCTTGGATGATTCATGGTGGTAATAGTAATATAGAGGTTGTGATTTTCATTCTCCCCATATCTTTACCTACTATAACCAATAATGGGGCTGTATTTATACAAATTTAATTTATATTTCAAGGATTCTTTCGATCTTTTTCTCAACCATTTTCTTAGTTTTTTTTGTAGAATTTATATAATCTGGTAAGATATTGAAAGATGATTTTGATGGTAAAATTTGATATTTATGGATCCTAATACATAAAACAATCAATACTATTTTTTCTCCTATTATTGGAGGGTGATTCATGATGTCATAATTGATGTTGATGTAATTTAAATTTTATTACCTTTGACTTATTATTGTGTAAATTTTTATCAATGATGTTTTTAGATGTTTTTCTTTGGATGTATTTTTCATAAACCATTATAATGGTAAATAAATATATTGATGTACTATATATTATTAATATAATGGGTGAACAATAACTGATTATGATTATTTCAAATTAATTTTTTTTATTGTTTAACATATATTATAAAAAAATTAATTCATTTACATTGCATTATATATGTGAAAAAATTATTAGTTTTTATACCGAAATTGGGAAATTAAATCCTTATATGATATCTTAATTAATTTAACTTAGTTGTAATAAATCATTATGTGATCATATTGGTGAATTTATAGTGTCATACATTTCTTACATTAACCTCATTTAATTAATTGACTATTTATTTCCTTATGGTAAACCCATTATCCTATTCACATTATTTCATTATGAAAATAATATTTATGTTTTCAATGAGATATTTTTTGGGATATACTTTGAAAAATTTTAATTTTTCATTCAAAATATTAGTATTTGATTTGTATTTAAGTTTAAGTATTTGAAGAAAAAAATTATATATGGTAATACTGGTTTGAGTGTGGAGGATTCATAGTTTTTTTAATGGTTTTAAAAACACATAAAATGAATTTAGTGGTCCAAAGAAGACTGAAAACAAATATTTATAATTAACTACACCTTGAATTTAATCACCCATGGTAGAAAACATGATCCATAAGAGGGTACATGGTTACAAAAACTATGCATCAAACAATTCAGCTTGGAAAATAAGTTAAATAAAAAATCATGGTTAGAGGGAAATTTATACTAAATTGTTCCTTAAATAAATTGCTTATTTAAAATATCTTAAAAATATGTATTTTAATTTTTCTTAAAATCACCCTCATTTTAATCTTGTTATTTGGGGAATATTACTTAGGTTATTTTTGGATTATTTTTTCTCTTATATTCCTCTAAAATCCATCCTTTTCAAATAATATGGTGTTTGGTTATCAGGTCAAAGGTATTTTGGTTGTGGGTCATTCCACTTCTTCAATTTTAACTTATACTTTTTAAGAATCACTATCAAAATAATTTCAACTCAGATATAATGTTAGGGTTATGATAAATTAGGTTAATTTTAAATTATATTAGATAAGGACTATAAGAGGTTGGATATATATAATGGAAATGTGTTTTCACTATGGTATACCATGAAGTTTTTTGTATTTATTTGTATTCCAACTTATGTGATAAATATTATTATATTTAATTTTATATTTATATTACAAACATTCAATTGGTTCAAAATGATTTGGCATTTTATTCATGGTATATTGGGGTTGAGTAATAAATGTTGTTATAACATAATATTTTTTGAATATTTAACAACATGGAATTACCAAATGAAGTATTTTTCTATGTGATATAGTTTAAGAAGAATCAGTTAAATCTAAATTGTGAATGGTTATATAAACACCTAGTTTTTGGAATGATATAAATTCATCTAAATTTTGAATTTTATATGAATAAGAATTATAATGTAACCAAGATTATGTGTCGTGGACTCAATGGTGGACATGGGGATTCAATTATTATAATTTTCTATGGGGTGATAAATTAGGTTGGGTTGGTAGTTGATCTACTCATGAGTAAGAATTAACTGAGGTATTAAGTCTCATGTATGGAGGGTTACATTAGGGATTTTATAAAGTTTTATTATATTGGTTTGATAAATTAAACATGTTGACATGAGTTTATTTCAGATTAAAGGTAATTTTTTTAAAAAAAAATTTAATTGAGTTTGTGTATCTGTAATTTGGTTGAGAATTCATTCCATGGTAAAAAAATAAAATACATGATCCATGAAAAATTTAAAAAAACATACCCTCAATACAATTTTGGAAAAAGTCATAACTTATAGAGACACCATTAGGATGACCTGTAATATCAGGAAAATTACCAAAGGACCAACCCCAAAAACTCTGGTCACAATGAAGAAAAACCAATAACAACACTGGAAAAAATTATTCACTAATATAACCAACCCTAAAAAAATATATTATTGGCTAAATAGAACTAACCTTACACTAAGATAAGAAACACTACAGTCCCATATTATTATCCTCATAAAACTTCAAACACTATTTGAAGAAAATCCTCAAGAAACTTTCCAAAACACATCATAATTTCCATCATCAATGAAATTATGATTTAATGATTGTTTATTTAAATATGAATTATCATTAGATGTGTACATGTTTTCTAAAACCCATTAATCTAGATGGTTTTCACATATATAAGGTTCATAAGAATTCCTTATGGTAATATTACTATGTTTTATTACATAAACATACACATATAGCGTAGGTTACATGAATATTGTGGTCACCATGATATTAGTAAAATCATCCATATTTACTAGTGATGGAACATAAACACTTCATAGAGACTTCATAGGTGATGGCGTTTTCTAGTAACTGATTGATTCTCAAGGACTAGTTTCTTGATACTCTACATTTTCGTATAGTGATGTCATAACCACATAGGCCGTCCATTTTAGTGTTTTTATTGTATACTCAATTCACTGTATTTGATATATTTTATATTAAACATATCTTAAAATATTAGTCATTCATTATACTTTGTTAAATTATCACCATTCATTGAGATGAATTTTAATTTGACTATTATAGTTTGTTGGTATGTCATAATATTGGACACATTATGCTAATTTTATAGAAAAAGTTTTTATTAAGGAGATTGAGCCATATCAATAGAAAACCATTACCTAATAGTATTTTATAATATTTTAAAATTTATTTTAATCCTTTAGTGATTAGGGAGATAAACTTATGTCCCAGTGTAATAATAAATTGAATTATAATAGGTTAGTTTTGGTGGATCATGTTAGATCATTACAAATAATATTAGTGTGGTTTACTTGGGTAATTTTTAAGGAGATTTGTTTTTTGAATCTCATGATGAAGTTATAAATAGGTGTATCTTACCATATTATAGATAATAATGGATTATTTAACATTGTGAGAAAATAATGTGTCTATTTCACATATTGTAATGAATTTTTTTATTGCCTTAATAGTATGTCCTTACTAAAGGACCATAGTTGTCTTTATGCATAATTTAATAATTCATTGATAAGTATTAAATCACGTTTATAGGAATTTAAAAAATTTATCAATTTTTATCTAAAAATGGTTTTCAAAATGGAATTTATAAAAATTTAATATTTTTTTCAAATGACATTACAACATAGGTAAGAATCATGTCATGTTAGTTATAGATCCTTCATGGTGATCATTAGTAAATACATGTGTGATATTTGTGTAATGTAATCTCTGATATGGTCTAGTTTTTTATTCATTCATTGTGTATTGTATAATAATACTACCTAGGATAAAATATTATAGTTCATTTAATCTTAGTAAGTATCTAAATCATAGACTCACTATGAGTATAGCCACCAATTTTTCACTGATAAGACTACTCCAAACACTTATGTGTGTCCATATACCATACTAGGTTCCATATTTCTCTATTTAATTATTAATATTTAATAGTGTGATACCCATGATTTCCAATATCTTGTTTATATACAAGTTTTTAGTCAAGTTGGATTTTATATTGAAATTATGTCTCATTTCATACATGTCAAAATACCTCCTATAAAGTTAAATTTTTTGGAATTCATGTATTTTTCTTATGTCATCATACTTAAAAACATGAAATTATCATGGGATTTTATTGTCTTGGAGATATAATTGATTGATATAATTTTGTGAATATAAAGGTAGTCTTAATTTAAATCTTATATCAATTATTATGGTTATTGTGTAACACTAAATTCTCTTGGTGGTCTAGTTGACATTTTTATGGGATAATGAGTCATAAATACTAGTGACATAGGGCCAACTTTGGAATATATGAGAGAAATATCATGTTCATTATCCATAATTTATTTTGGAGTGGTTGATGAATCTAGATAAAGGAACTTTTTTAAGAAACTAATTTGATACTCTTATGAGGTTATAGATGATTTCTCTGAACTAATACTTATAAAGGAGATATAAATTAGGGTTAAATTTATTCTTAGAATATGTTATATATCTATATTATTTTCTTTCATGAAACTAATAAATCTTAAATAACTGATGATCCAGTTAGAGGAAAAATAAATTATGGAATTATTTAACTAATCACTATTCTTTATGTAGATCAAGAACTTTCAGTCCAGAAGGATTACAAAACATTGATATTATTTATTAATTACCCCAAGATAAATTAAATCACTATTAAAAAAAGATAGTATCTTCATCTAATTAATATATTTTTTATCAATTGAAAAATATAGTTTTTTTAAATATAGACTTATGATCTAGCTACCATAAAGCCCTTATAAATAAAGTGTATATATAGAAACTTATGTAGTTAGTATAACCATTAAATTTTTTTGGTTATGCCTTTAAAACCTACAAGTGGTGACATAATAACCTAAATAATGAGTCCTAATACCTCTATTTGTATGCTACAATTCCTAAAGTTAAATCATTTTATCTATAAGAATGAACAAATTGTGAGTTACTCAAAAACTAAACAAAGAAATGATTTCACCCTACCTAAATCAATAAAAATATATATTTAATTTTGTTTATATATCCATCATTAACTATACATATATTGAATGTTCTATGAAAACAAAACTAAAAATAGTATTTATAAATGAACCACATGAAACAAAGAATAAAAACAACTTATATCATAAATATAATAATAATTTATAAAACATACATAATATATAAATATATTAAAATTATATAAATAATAGTATAATCAAATATTTTAAGCATTATATCTAGAATAGGGAGGTAAAACAAAAAAGGAAATAGATTGAGTATCAGAAATGAGATTATAGACATATTCAAAATTGAAACAGAAATAAAGATAAAATTTTAAAAATCCCCCTATCTTATAATGTTTCTTGACCATCCCTTATAATTCATGACCACCACTACTCAAAAAATAATCGTATAGTCTATCGCTGAAAGGGATAGGTTCCTTCCCTTTATATATTTCATGGAAAATCAGGTTTATATACACACAAGTGTGTGTATGTTTGGGGTGAGTATAATCATAGTATAATTCCTCTAATGATTATATACATTCCTTTAATATAAAAAATAAAACATACAAGTTTTGAAATAATGAAATAAAATACTAATTTTGAATAAAAAATAATACTAAAATCAATGTAAGGATTTATCATTTCTCACAAAATAAATTGTATTTATAAAACAAATAATAATAATAATAATATATTTTATGAAAAAAATACCAATCACACACACTTTTATAAGAATTAAAAAATATCTATGAAACCTTTAATCATGATGCGGTAAACGTGTAGGCCATAAAGAACACAATATTAGAATTTAATATATATATATATATATATATATATATATATATATAACCATCATATTGTAATTTATGTTATCTAATAGAACACGCAATTTTCATAAACTAAGACCAATTGGGGGACTCTCACTAGGTAGATCATAATAATAACTAGGGGTATTATTGAATGTGTGATAATCAGTATTATAAAAATCAACCTTAGAGTTCGCACATTGAAACCAAAGGACTCCCACGAATATTTAAACACAAAATAAGTGAAATCACACAAAACAATTTAAAAAATCATTCATGAGGATAACTCATACTATATTGTATAGAAATATTCACTTTTTAGCAAAATTTAACAATTTCATTCCATAAAAATCCAGAAATATAGCACAAAAACAATTTTTCAATTTCAAATTATATAAATAAATTAAAATTAAATTATTTAATAACCATAATACTATGAAAATATAAAAAATAATACAAAACTATAAAATCATCATTTATTAATTATTCATAACACATTTAACATTTAGCAAAGATAAACATGTGATAATAAAATTTAACCCACCCTTATCAAAATATTATAAATTTCAAGGAACTATTAAAATAAGGATTTTGTAAATCACATTGAAGAACATTGATAATAGATATATACATCAAATAAAATGTAAAAAATAAATATAAATACATTATTTATAATTATAGAATAGTTAATTCCATGGGAATGTAAAGTTTAAATACCTAAGAATGTAGGGGTTTTTCAAATATAGAGGGAAAATAAAGAATAATGTATCAGAGGCCAACATAATCAAATATAATCTATTAAATTAGAGTAAAATATAGTCTATAGGGGATAAAAATCATATAAAACCCTAATTTTAAATAATTAATCATGATATCTTGACACAACTTAATATATTTGAGAATTAGTAATCTTAGATATGTCAATGAAGGATGATAGGAAGAATATTAGATCCCTGACCATGATTTTTCACACTATAAGAACCATGATTTCAATAAAATTGTGAGGATAAAGGATAGAATCACCATGGGGAACTCTTTATTAGATTACTGAAGACCTATAAATAAAATTATAGGGTAAATCAGATATTTTTAATTAAATAAATTATTTAGGTTTTAAAATGTTTTATGTTTCAACATTCATTGTCTTCTTGATCATGTATGAGGCTATGAAAAATCCCACTACATGACTTTGTATTCAATACAAAACCTTTGACATCTCATATACCATTCATTATACCTATACATTCTATGGAATATTCCAAAAAAACCAAAATATTCACATGAACATCATGTTTCTAAATAAAATGAATAATAAAAAAGGCAAATATATACTAATGAAATCATGGGTATCATATGAATTCATTGGAAATATTTATAGACATATTGAGTATCATTTTAATCGATATATCTAGTTTTTTTTCATGTTATTTGTGGATGATTTATTAGTATATTCATGGTCCTGAGAATATTATTAGAAACACTTACTAGTTGGGATAATTTCTTGAGGAGACATAACCTTCATGTGGAATTATCCATGTGTATATTCTAGATCCAAGAAGTCATGTTTCTTGGAAATGTGATTTAAAAAAAGGTATATTGGTTGATATTAAAAATCTAGAATATATATTATCATGAAAGAAAATAACTAATTTATTTTTGGTTATGTTTTTTCATAGTTTTTTATAATTGTTTATAATTGATACATTATTTTTTCATGATTGTACTCACCCATTGAAGAATTAATAAAGAGGGTAATACCATTTAAATGAAATATAAAATCACAGAAGTCATTTTGGGAAAAATTAAGTCTTTACTTATATAAATTTATATCTTTTTATTACCTGAGACTAGGGATAGATATATTGTATACTATAACACCTTTGTGACAAGACATGGGTGAATTTTTGAATTGGATAACAATTTTATATTCTATCACTCAAGAAATGTATGACCTATTGGGAATAAAATATATTCATATGATATAGAGTAAGTTTTTAGGGTACATGTTTTCAAATCATAGATTTAGTAGATATTTTGTGAGAATTTTTTTCCACAAATATTAACAGTTTAAAAGAAACATTATCATACTCATTTGGATATCATTAAATAAGATAATATTTTTATTTTATAATTTTTGGTTCTAACCCCCTTATAGGTTTTTCAGGTCATGGAATCCTAGCTGGATGTTTTGGAATTAATGACTTTGAGGGGATATCTAAAATATTGAGAGATATTAGATTTATGGGATAAATATATGTACTCTACTACATGTTTTTACAATCATTTTATAGTTCCTTAGTTCATTAAGGATAAACTAATATATACCCTTCATTATTCTATGTTGGTTGTTAATTCAAGAGTGATTAAAATATATAATTATATTAAACAATAATTTTTATATCTAGGTTTACAATGATAATTAGATAGGTATATATCTTGGTCTGATAACTTTTATTATATAAAAATATAACACGAATGAAGTATAAGTATATTATAAGTTTTACCAATTATAATATGGAAATGGGATCATATTTTGATGGATTTTGTTATTGATCTTCCAAAGAATCCACATAAGCATGATTCTATTTTCATGATTGTGGATACAACTACTAAATTGGTTCATTTCATACAAATTCATAAAACACACTATGTATATATTTTCTAAAAATAAAACAAATCATAATTAATTAATACTTACACTATTTTGATAATGATATTATTTTATAGATATTGAGGTTTTCATCATAATTTATTATGTTAGGAAAAAAAGAAATGACGATAAAACTAAAATTTAGAATCACTTACACTCCTTAGATGTATGACTGGACTGAGCATCATATTCTTGTTTTAGAGGATATTATTAAAGCATGAATCATAGAATATAAGGGATTATGTAAGGACCATCTCTTCCAGGTAAAATTTTAATATAATAATAGTCATCATGCCACTTTCCACATGACACCATTTGAAATTCCCTAGTGGTGAAATTTTATTATCCACTATATTGGGACTAAGTTGGTGAAACATATCTTTTGTGATAAATTATAATGAAGAAACCATAATAAATATTGGATTGATAATCAACTAAATGCGTCCTACATAGATCCAAATAAATCATACATGGATCAAACATTGCGTATATTATAATTCATTGTGGGGTATTAAATGTTACTCTATGCGACATTTTTATTTGGACACTAATGACTTAGTAAGTGGATAAAATTGTCACCATATTATAGGGTACTAGATATATATGAGAGATAAATATCATCTAGATATACGTTTGGGATTAAATTTAGTACATAATTTGTTATATATATATTATTTGAGGAAGTTTGATCAAAGCCTATAACATATGATTAGCTTAGACTAAATAACATTTGATTTGGGTACAAATTTAATATATAAATTATTGCTTTGAGTGTGTAACTCATTAGGGGGTTAATTGAGTTCCAAATAAAAATTTATGTAAAAATCAATTTAATCCAAATCCCCTAAATTTATTAAAAATCCCCATTTAATCAAAATAGAAAAATTCAATAAGTTTTATCTTTCAAATGATTTTTCATAGCGAGATTAATTCAGCATTAAAAATAATCTCTGAAAACTCATAAACTATTGAAATAAAATTACTTAATCAAACACTTTATACAAACACAAATTAATACTAACTATCGAAGAAAAGTTTTGTTTATAGATTTTAAAATAGATAAAGGATTAATTATTAAAATAGGGAAATACAAAAACTAATAAATCACACAGCAGATATAAAACAAGGGGTTCGATCTCAAGGTGAGACTTAATATTCTTTACTTAGAAATAACCTTCTACCAATTAGTTTATTATAAAAATAAAAATATCTATAAAAATGATTAAGTTTTATAATCATATCACACATGGATTTCTAGGAACAAAGCATCTTCCACAACTATATTTGGGATGAAGAAAACACAGGTCACACACAACCTCTTCCACAGTTTTCGTGGGTATAAAAATGAAATTTTTTGAGAGAATGAGTCTAGAACACAGTAGTTTAAGCATGGTAGAAAGTGTGTTCAGATAAACAGTGCAATACAACACATTTCTCAAAAGAAAAATATAGACAGGGAGAGATAATATATAGAGATAATAAAATATAATGTTTCTTAATCTGAATACATTCAGATGTTCACAGGTCCACAAATTTTTCGTTGATAGGTATTTGATTAGTTTTCTTAGAAAGAGTTGGAAAACAGAGTATCATAGAGCCTAGAAAAATAATTCTATTTTCTGTCTATAGATGTTTTGAAAAACTCACACATAGGTGAGTTGGAATTTTTCTTTGATACAGAGTATGAGGTACTTTTTCATCAACATGTTCCACACTACCACATATAAACATCGAATATTATGGAGTTTTTTTAGAATTTATAATTTTCTAAATCTAATTATCTATTTTATAATAAGAAAAAAATATATTGGATCCTCATACTAAATACTAAATCTGGAAACTCTAACTTTATCTTCAATGCATCCATGGATTGGTTTATTAATAATGATTACTAAATCCATGTGATACAGACTACATTTAATCTTTTAAACATTCCATTGGAGTAATTAAATTAAAATAAGAAACAATACAACAATGATGGAATAGGCTTGCAGTAGCAAGGTCCAATAGTAGATCTATCAAAGGTAGATCATTTGAAATAGTGGTATATCAGATCAATGGTATATTCTCAAAAATTATATCTTATGGTGGTAGATCTGATCAGTGGTAGATTTATCAATGGTAGATCTGTCAGTGGTAGATCATCTAAAATGAATGTATATTTCCTCAGTGGTAGATCCATCAATGTAAGATTATGATATAGGTAGATTTATTCTAGTGGTAGAGATGTGTAGTGGTTGATGTAGTCCACTAATAGATCTAGTTTACAATTATATTTAGTTCACTAGTAGAGTCCAATTAAATTAATGGTAATTTCCAGCTGCTTGGAACTAAGAGATCCCCCTTGGATTGA
The DNA here is from genome assembly GCA_963277665.1 of Viscum album. Lineage (NCBI taxonomy): Eukaryota > Viridiplantae > Streptophyta > Magnoliopsida > Santalales > Viscaceae > Viscum > Viscum album. Next base: position 1,476,455,269 of record OY728137.1, read on the forward strand.
TATTTATCCTCAAATGTGACTGAAAATACTACTTCATCCCTATGAACTGATATCTAACTAGAAAATCCTAAGGATTCCACACCTTCAATAGGTTCTCTAGACTCATATCTAAGAGAGTATCCATGGATAACAGGCTGAGTAGATCTAAGTCTATCCAAATCAACAGACCTTCCTAGATGAAAAAATAGGATTTGGATGTGACTGTTCTCCCTTAAAAAAATTATCATTAACACCATGACCTTTATAATACTGAGTTCAATCACCATTCCTATTTTTAGATCCATCAGAACCATATAAAACTTCAACTATTTCCCTTGATATTTCAAAATAACCCTTAAATTATTCCAATAGTGGATCTTCCAATAGTGGATTTTCTAATAGTGGAACTTTCAATGGTGTATATTCCTACTGTAGATTTTCCAGAACGGAAAATTAAAAATAAATATTTAACCAAATTTTATCATACCTAGTTCATTTCTAATGTAGTTTAATCTCTCAATATTCAAGGGATTTGTAAATATATCTACAAGATGATGTTTAATTCAAATTAAGTCAAGTGTTATATCAATTTTTTTAAATGATCTCTCAAAAATACATGTTATATATCAATATGTTTTCAATATAATGAGTTATATGATTCTTAGATATATTTACCTCACTTTTATTATCACAATTTATAGGGACATGTCTAAGTTTATATCCATAATATTGAAAAGTGTGTTTGATCCACATAATATTTTCATATAATCTTCCTATAACAATATAACCTACCTTAGAAGTAGATAGTTCAAAAGAATTTTTCGTTTTAGGACACCAAGAAACTACTGACTTTCCCAAAAGGTGACATGTTCTAGAGGTTCTTTTTATGTCTAACATACAACCACCAAAATATGCATCTAAACAAATCACTAAATCAAATTCATTTCCTCTATGATAGAATAGTCCTAAATTCGTTATATACTTGAGGTATTTGTAAATTCTATTAACAATAATAAAATGTGATTCTTTATGATTTTCGTGAAAACAAGAAAAATACATACACTGAACATAATATCTGGTTATCTTGTAGTTAAATATAGGAAGTTTCAAATCATACAAGTATAATTGGTTTGATAAATTGATTTCCCTAGTTCATCAAGGTCTTGTTTATAGGTGGTACTCATGGGAGTGTTATAAAATTTTATGTTATCCAAACTAATTTTTAAAGTTATTTAGTGTATTTAATTTCATTTAAAATAATTATATATTTATTTTGAAAAATTGGAAAACCAAGAATTAATTTTAACTCACCCATTCTACTCATTTAAACCTCTCTTTTCATTATTTTTGAAAAATCAGTACACAAAAGATATTTTTAAGATTCAAAATTTATATCATCAAAATAAATTTGATAAAATAAAACAACTTTTGAAACTATTTTTATGAATAAAGTAGGATAATATATTCCTTTAATAAAACCTTAAGAAATTAGAAAATATCTTAGCATATCATACTTAGATCAAGGATCTTTTTTTAAAACATATAAATCTTTTGTTAATTTAAAAACATGGTTTTGAAAATGATGATTTAGAAATCCATGGGGTTGTTCAAAAAAACATCATCAACTATATAACCATTTATAAATGTATTTTTAACATCCATTTAATATAGTTTGAAATTAAAATGTTCTTTATAGTAAAGAAAAATTATAATGGCTTCAATTCTAGCAACTAGTACAAAGTATTCCTCATAGTCAATCGCCTCTTACTGACTATATCCTTATGAAACCAATCTAGTTTTATTTCTAACTATGGTCCCAACTCATCAGCTTTGTCTCTAGACACCCATTTAGTGAAAATGGTTAGAGTGTCTTTAGTTATATCTAATAGTTACCAAATTCTATTTCTTTCAAATTAAATGATTTATTATTACATTTCCATTACAAATAATTCATCAGTAATTTCATCACAGTTGTTTTTAGGTTCATGTTGTGACAAGAAAGCCTAATTTTTAACATGATTTATAAGATAAGCTATAAATTCTGTTCCTCTATATAGGTCTCCAACTATATAATATAAAGGTTGGTATCTATTATTTATAACATCTTTGGGAAAATAAGTGATAGATATCTCATTATCCTTTACATGTTTAGGTTCAGGTTGTTCCTCATAATTAGTTTACTTTTCTTCTTATTCCACAGAAATGTCAGAAGGTTTGACATTTATATTTAGATTAGAGAGATCTTTTTCAAGGATGTCAAATTTGTTTTAGTCTCATGTGGATATTTTTCATCAAATTTTATATGAAAAAATTATTCCATAATACTTTTTTATTTTATTAAACTCCCTATATGACTACTAGATATTTAATATGCATGTAAAATCCAATCATCACTCATGGAAGAATTTTTTTAGGTTTATCCTTTGTATTTAGAATAAAGACTTTAAAACCAAAAACTCTAAAGTAATTAACATTAGGTTTTATTCCAATAAATAGTTCAGATGGAGGTTTCTTTAAAAGATGTATAATTAAACTCTAATAATTATATAACAAGTTATATTTAGAGATTCATCCCAAAAATAAATTGGTAAATCATAATCATTGGGCATGGTCTGGGAAATTTATTGAAGAGTTCTATTTATCATTGGTACTAAACTATTCTATTATGGATTTCTAATATCATAAAAGTTATGATAATATGATTTTTTTAGAAAAAGATTCAATGTATTTATTTTTTAAATCATGGACATGATTATTTTTTAAAGTATTAATTCTAAGTTAAAAAAATTTTCTACAATTTTAACATACTTTGTAAAAAAGAAAAAAATTTCACTTTTGTGAGATTAAAATAATAGACCAGTATATTAAAAAAATTTGTCTTCTATAACATAATAATGAACCTCTAGAAGGTACAAACAAGTCCATGTGAACCAATTCTAGGGGTTGATAATTTTAAACATCCTTCCTAAACATAAAACAGGTTGTATGTTGTTTCCATTTTTTGAAATGGGTTGCATAATTTATCATTTGGGAATTATACTTTTGTTAGATCCTTGACCAAACCTTTTCTATTCATATTTCTAAGTGAATTAATTTTGTAATAGACTTGTCTCATATTATAAATATGATATTATTTTTAAAAGGAACTTGTAAATTTTTTTGAAAACAAGGAATCTAAGTTAACATCATAAACATTTTCATTTATTAAAGTAGTAAACACTAAATAATATTTAGAATAAAAACCCATTAATGAATTACATTTAAATTTAACTTGAAAACCATCACAACAAAATTGTGATATTATAAGAAAATTATACTTTAATCCATCAACAAATAAATCTTTTGAAATTAAAACAATATTAGATTTACTGATATGACTAAGGAATTTTTTTTACTTTGGAATTATCACTAATTGTGACATATCCTCTATCCACTTTTATTAGGTTCTTGAAACTTGAATATTCCCCAGTCATGTGTCTGGAAGATCCATTATCCAGATACCATAGGTATCTTTGGTAACTCTTCAAGCAGGTTTCCTATAAACTTGTTTTTAAACCCAAAATGACTTTGGTACCCGTATTCTTATGGGTCGAAATATGTCATTTATCAATGTTTTAAGAATCCAAAACTTTTTATTGGTTTTCTATTATCATACATTAATATTTTATAAACAAAAAAATTTGTTTGGTCCAATAAAATATGAATGATTAACAAAACATGATATATCAACAAATTTATTTTGAATAATCCTTCTTTGTCTTTGATGATAGCCTATTATAGTAGTATATTTAGGTGTAGTTTTCTTTTTATTATATGTGTAAGATTATTCTTCTATTTTTTAATTTCTCTAGATCCTTTTTTAATTTCTCATTGGATAATTTTAATTGATTGTAAACTTTTACACAGTTTAGAATTTTTATCCTTCTCTACAGTAAGATCAGTTTAAAAATAGGAAGATAATCCATGATTCTTCTATAATATTTTTTATTTATCTTTCAGTTTGTTTAGGGTATAACTCAATATATAACTTTATTCAAACATCTATTCACTTGGAATTTTTTCTTCACTGCTTTTATTTTTAGAAAGGTTATAATAAAAAATAGCGTGTGAAGGTAAAATATTAGATACCTCATATGTGCCTATCATAAATCACATATTGGATATATCATTCTCATCCTCCCTACTTGAATATGATTCTCTTGAACAATCCTAAAAATCACTCAAAGTGGATTTTATTGCTTTCTTATAAATATTATCATTGTCATCATATTTATTCTTAAATTTTAACCTATGATTGTCTTCTTTTTCATGACCTTTTATCTTAAATTCATAGAATACTATTTCATTTTTAATGTCACCCTTATTTTATATTTTCTCAAAATACCTCTATTATCATACTCACATTTATAGTTCTACTTCTTGAAGAATTTATTACTGTTTCAAAATTTCATGAATTATCTATATAAGTTGGAAATTTCCTCATAACTCTCATTTGATGACTCTTCACCTCTATAACCCATGTGTGGATGATGTAATACATGGGAATTAAAAAGGGGATACATTTTAATTTTCTAGGGAACACAATAATGATGGTGGATGCACACTGGGGAATTGATTGGTTGTTCATGTGGGATTCTAGTAGGGACTTCATATGAGATTCAAAAGGGTGTGCATAGGGTATTTGGTAGACCATTCATGTGACCTTATTCTAAGTATACATTGACCAAAATTTAGTATAAAATCCTTATTAAAAACATCTAATGTAAAATGACCATAAAATTAGATATAGGTGTTTATTTTGGAACTATAAATTTTCAAATTGAAGCTAATGTAATTATTTGTACCATTCTATTAGGTATACCCACAAACTATGTTTTTCATGGAAAAAAATCATCTATAATTCTCTAAAAAATATATATATAATTTGGATAAAAATAATTGTGCATTCCTCGTAATAAGTTCTCACCACCATACCACTAGATTGGAAAATATTTTTTATTAATCTTCACCCCTCAAAGCATTTGAGATTAAGAAACACATGGATATATGATCTATATATTATTCCAAAATTTTGATATTTTTTTTGTGAGAATTAAATTTATTAATTTTAAAGAAGATAATATCAAGAATTTTATGGAAAAGTGAGTAGTATACATTATGTTTTCCCAATAAATTCATACTTTTGAAAGAGATTCAGTAGAATAAATGAGTCTAATTTCAATTGAAACTGAGAAAATTATAATTTTATTAATTTTACTAGCTAATAATTTGATATTATTATTTTTTTAGACAATCCACTTTTTAAATGGGTTGATAGGGAACCCTTACATTACTTAGAAAGCCTTATATACATAGCTCAGTGTCCCTGTGTCACAAAAGAAATTACAAAAGCTAATTCCCAATCTCAATACCACACCCTATCAAAACACCTTCATGTATTCCATCATCTATTTTCTCCAGATTTTTTTTAACTTTCAAATTTTTGTCTTATCATTACTTCCTCCATGATCAGGTTTTTTAACAGATGGATCTTAACTACTCCATGAATTAACACACATGTCTAACTAATCACCAGAGGTCACCTTTTTAAATTCATTCTCATGATCATTTTGAAACTATGTTATAATAATGTTTTGAGTCCCACCATTTATGGCATGAAGTCCATTTGGACTATAAAATTTACCTTTTCTTTGTCTTGTATTACCTATGGCCATGATTCCTTTAATTAAAGGATCTTGATGCATATCTATTTTGTAACTATGGGGGATCACAACTCAATGATATTTTAAAACCAATAGGAGAATATCAAGTGTAGTTATTTTATGAACAAAGATGGGAAGATAAACTATATGATTTTTTTACCTATGGTAGAATATTGAATCTAGGAATTTAAAAAAAAAGATGTTATAAACTAATGACCACTTTGAAACTAAGATAAAAATCTTGAATAAAGGATTTGTTTCACCAAGATTAGGATCATGACTGAAGTATTTTTAGGACCAAAAGGAGGATATCAACTAATAGAATTTAGGAAACTAAGATAAAGACATTAGATCTAGTCTATTTTGAAACCAAGAGTAGAATACCAAATTCAAAATTCTATTACTAAGATGTGGATATCTATCAATGGTTTTTGGGACCAAGAAAAGAATCTTGACTTAAGGCATTTCGGTAACTAAGAGGAGAATAGCATCCCAACTATTTTTTTATATGAATAGGATCAAAGATTAATGATTTTTTAAAAATAAGACTCGAGTATTGACTTGAGCATTTTATTAGGATCTCAACTCAATGATTTTTGATACCAAGAATATATTCTCAACTCAAGTACTTTTCATGATAAATTTTACCCATATATAAGAGGGATTAAGAGTAAAATTTCATAAATTGGTGTTGAATGTGGGAATTCTATATAAATTCAGGAAATAGAGGGTATTTTAATCCACATGATAAAATAAAATATAGAGATGTTAAATCATAAAATAATATTGTTTGAGATAAAATGAGAAATTACGGTAGGTGGGAATAGGTCCTCCATTGGTAATACAGGGAACACCATCACACCATCACAAAATAGCATATGGAATTAGCTGAACCTTTATTAATGACCATGAATATCCATGAAGGAAACCTAAAAATAAAAAACTATTTATTGTTCCCTGTATTAATGGGGGCCTATTCAGATTAGTTTATTAATATATTACCAATTTATATTAAAGTGATTATTAATGATAAAAAATATAGTACTTGGAATTAAGTAGACAATTCTTTGATTCCTTGAATATTCCTCAGGTGGTAACTTAGTAGATCAAAGGAAATTATGTTGTTTACTATTCTAATGGGGGAATATATATTTGTTAAGGAAAAAAATCAATTTTATGATATGGTTTAATTGATGCTAACTTGGAAATCACATATATGATGGGGGTTTAGAAAAAAAAGTATGTTTAAGAAGGGTAAAATAACCCAAAAGGTTACACCATCATGCAATGAGATTTTTTTTTTGAAAAATGGTATGAAATGAAATGATTTGGGTAGATGACCACTCAATATGAATGCATTTAAGGTCATTACACACAGTAAATATCACATTGTATAGTTCATCATAATGTGATTGAATTAAAGTGGTTTTATTTCAAATTTTTCCTAGACTAGTGGGTTCAGTGTTCATATAATAACCTTTTCTAGGGTAAAATTTAAATCACTAAAATAATTGTGTCAATTTTATAATCTAACATTTAATTATTATATGTATTAGAAATATTAGTGAGAAAAAACTCAACTATTTATTAAGACTCCAACTATTAGTTTTCAATATATAATGTCTTTTGAACATTAATTATATAGTGTATTGTCATGTTGATAAAAAAATTATTGGGATTTTATTTTACAGGGACATACAACTTTGAATAAATTGAGTGATAATGTTTAAGGTCATAACTCATTGATTGAATGTGATGTGACATTCCAAGAGATAAGTGAAATATAGATTATACATGATTGAAGAACCTAATTATGGACATGTATCCTTAAGTGGAAAATATTCATACAATATAATATTATACTACATGGACCAAGGGTATCTAGTATTTACAGTATTGTAACTTTGAATAAAAGTGTTTCTCATATTTATATTTTAAAGATCTCCAAAAAAATATGAGGCATCCTACCAAGAATTATTTTAAACCAACAAATGTAAAAATAGACTTTTATTTGTTAGGATTTCTTGTGAAAATGTTGGATGAATTATGAAACGTATTTGATCCTAAGATAGGGGGTTTATAAAACACTATATTTAATCCCAATGAAAGTATTATAGATAAAAAATAAATGAATTTTTAGACGCATATGTTTTGACAGATTTAATGATAAATGAGTTTAAATGGATACTTTCAACTCGTCTAAGAATAAGTGATCTAGGAATTGTGACATATCTTATGGTAATAGGAATAAAGACAAAAATAACTATGGAAATGATTCATTTTTTTGATTTCTTATAACATGGTTAATGAATAAAATAGAACATGAACTGGTTAAAAAAATACATGAATTGTGACATGATATAATATATTTCACAATTCCTAATTCCCATAAGATAATGTATGTTATAATAAAAACTAATAGATAAAAATATATCCACTTTATTAATAATAAGATAATTTACCTTATTTTATATGTTATAGAGAGATAAAAAAATATGATTCCTGCATATACTATTCATGTTCTTCCTTGGGTGTTCACCTGGATTATTATGAGTTTTGGGTTTCTATAACACAATTTTACATTAATTTTTGTACTTATGAAGAAAATACCTTAAGACTAATAATTTCATGGTTTTAGGAAGTAAAAATTGATGGTATGGGAAGTAATCAGCCAATACATTCCATTTTAACACCATAGGTCTCTTGATCCTTGGGAGATCAATCAAATTATTATCCAAGGGTAGAGTATCTAGTCACTTACTTTATATTAAGTGAATATACATTATTATTTACACTTATTATATTGAAAAATTTATTTCCCATATATGTCCTATGTTTTAGGTCATGACAAATACATGGATCTAGATGAGAATTGTATAGCATATCATTAAACCAAAATAAATTAATGGTATACTATTTAAGTTGTTGGTGATTGGGACATCAACTTTTCTACCCCTAGCTCAAAGGGAATTGATTATCCTGGGTTAGTCATGGTGGTCAACCATGTTTTATGGGCCACCATCCTGGTGGGTTTGTGTATATCATTATAATGAGTACCTTTATAGTAGGTTGTAGTATTTCACCATGAAGAAAACATTACTAATGATAAACATTATTGGTATTCTATAGAATGTATTGGTGTTATATGGGGATGAATATATGGCTCAATTAGACCCTAATAATGAGTCACCCAATACCGAAAATCATAGGCTCGATGTTAAAATACATTCTTTAAAAGTTATCTTTGATATAAAGCGAGACAAAAAATATAAACATACAAATATTCCACATAATTTTACTAAATTAAAAATTATATCTCAAAAATAATACCATAATTCAAAGATTATATGTTCTATTTTATTTATAGATCAATACCCTTAGAAACTTATTTTATAATACTTTTAATCATTTCTCCATAATCGAACAACACTAGACCCCTACTAGGATCTTCTTATTCTATACTCATATTTATAACCCAGTGAATGAAAATATAATAACATTGTGATATAAAACACTCAATAAGGTAAAAATTATCAATATATCATAAAGGGTTAAATCCTAATAATATGATAAAAGAAGATAAATAGAGATATATATTATTAAAAAGAACATTAAATTATAAGAGTTGTCTATAAGTTATGAAAGAAGGAGATGTAATCTCAAATTAACAAATATGTATCATGGAATAAGAGTGTGGGATAATGAACATGAGAATTGTAATAGAATAATAATGATATAACAAATAAATATGTGGTGTTATTGAAACATAACATACCATGAAATAATGGAAAAACGTAATAATATAAAAATATATCACTATAAACATAGCATATCCCAAATTAGGTTCATGAATAGAATTTTTAACATATATTAACAAAAATTACACCCAAGAAAAATCATGTGAGTATAGATTAATTATAATTACACCCATACACAATATTGTGAGTACATCTTAACCACAATTACACCCACACACAATCTTTTGAGCATAAAATTATAGAAATTAAACCCACACGAGATCATTAATCCTGAGAAAAAATGTTAACCAATGCATTGAAGGAAGAAATAACACCCCTACATCAACCATTAATACATATTTTTCCCAGTTGAAAATATTAATTTATTGTGACATAAAGAACCAATGGAATGAAAAATGAGGGTTTTAACATATCAAGATGATATCACCTAAATTGACTTCAAAAATGTAAATGGTTGATGAAGAAAGTTCAAATACCCCAAAAGTGTACATAATAAGAAAATTTATAATGTTATTCAATAAAAATAATTTCCAAGTAAATATGTCCTTTATATATGTATAAAGAAATTATTTTGAATCCACAAAATAATTTTTAGAAAATGATTTTAATATTTTATTAAAAAAAGAAGTTATTGATCACATTCAAAAGTCATTTTTAAAAAGAAGAAGTGAACATTTAAAAAAAAATTATTTAAAAATAATAATCAATAATATATCCTTAAAATTATATGGAGGTTATAAATATGTAATCTAGAGTGGAAGATAATACATTTGATTGTGAAAAGATGGAAATTATCTTTAAAAATTTAAAATACCTCAACTAAAAACCCACATCATAAAAAGATTTACAAAGAATAATTTTAAAAACTCAATAATTGAAATGTGAAGTTTAAATGAGATAACACATAATTATGTTTCCATTAATAATGTATAATATTAGCAGGAAGATAGAATATGATCATTCAAGAAAAATAATCATTAAACAGAATTTAAATTATTTCAAACAATGTCATATTTTTATGTAGAAGAAGTTCATCAAGGAAGAACATTTGAATAAGAAACCTCATTATAGATTTAAGGAAATAAGAATAAGAATATAAAATATTATGGATAAATAAACCAAGGATTGAAGTAAAAATTTCAATATGAGACCTTATAACTCCAATAAATAGAGTTTTGAGTTTAAAGAACATTCACATCATCATTTTATTTCGAATTAATATCCCATGAAAAGTATAAAATTTGATTGAATTTAGAAACCCTTATATTGAATAAAAAACATCTTAAAATAAATAATTATAAAATATATATACTAAAAAAGGAAACATGTTTTTAATACACATCATATTACAATGAAACAAAATTGATATGAAAAAACCCTTACGAATATCATAATACATGAAGTAGGATACATTGTAAAAGGGGTTTATGTGATATAAATGTAAATACCTAAGAAATAAAGACTAATTTTAACATAATATAACAGTATGGAAAAATATAATCAACTTATAATAATATTGTTCAAGAAGAATAATCACAACTCAATGAATAAAAATTGTTTTATCAAAACCTATTTCCATTATTCCCACTTATTCATAATGCACTGTAACCTCCTATATAAAAATAATTATTAACTTAATAATCTATGTTATAACCTTATTCAAACCTATAACCTTATATATAATTCATTTATAGTTATTTAGTACAAATGTATTAGTGATTTTTATTTTATTTTTATCACCTTAAGTTATTAGGTTTGATTGTTTATTTAGTACGAGCTTCAAAATGGAGGTGTTATTTCTTGGTTATAAATTTAATTTTTATTATTATAATATCAATATGAGTACTATAATAATTTTTTTTATAATTATTTATAATGTTATAATTGAATTTCAAAGTTATTTCTATTATAATTTATTGTGATGAAGATGGCGAATAACTTGTTTCGATAAATATTTATGAATGCATGGGTGGAATAATAATAAGTTAAATGTTAATATATCCACACCAAAGAAATAATTTTTTTTCTCCTTAATTTATAATAACACAATTTTTTATATTTATATATTCATTCATGATATAAATTTATATCATTTTTATAGTAGGTTTTCAAACCAACTTAATAAAGAACAAACTAAAATCTATGGGTGATTATGGTTAAGAAAGAGATTATTTTGGTATAATATCATTATTAAAAAACAATGATGATATTATTTATATGATTATAAGGAGGTGAATAATATTTAAATATAGTTTTATCTTATACTAAAGACTATATAAAAAATTAAATATGTCACATTTAGGGCGGTGATAGTCCGCACATACACGCAAGTGATGCATTTTCTTAAATACAAAGTAAAGAAGGTTGGAATTAATGTAAATTTTCAAAAAAATAATTATTTTTTGAATGTAATATTTATTCATTGAGTACTCCATTTAAAATATCCATTTATTTAGTTTTTAAAAAATGGTCCATGTCCTTTATTAGGATGATATTCTACACGTAACACAAGAGACATTTTTGTTTTTGTGATGGTTGGGAGAAGGTAGACGATGGTTATCCCATAATTTTTTTAAATTTAATAATAATTATAATAATGAATTAATTATTTCAAAATGTGTATATTATATCTAGAGAAGGTTGAAGCATAGAAAAAGGAAAAAATGAATGAAAGATTAGTAATCATGAATTTTACCCTAATCCTTGAAAACGAACCTTTTCAAAAAGGATGAAGGATTATAAAGGTGGTATTTTTAGAATAAAATTTATCTAGTAAGCGGATAGGAGTGTTATGGTTTTATTCAAGTAGTATTCTTCTAAATATTATAGGCATGGGGCTTGAAGAGATGCGGGGTGGTGGCAGATTATTTTATAAGAGAGTGGAGTGTCATTTTTGTAATATATATAAGTAAAAGTCACCATTGAAAGGTAAATTGGATCCAATAAGGGAAAATTAATGGAGTGGAGTGAGAGTTAGGGTTGAGAAATACTCAACTACAATCTTTAAAATCTATTTTTATAAATTTTATTATGTTCTTTACAACTATGTTTTTCACTTTACCATTTTAGGTTTTTATTGTGGAAACAAATGTTTTTTAAGTAACTTCATTTTAATTACTAAACATAAAATGTGACTTATTAAAAAATTTGTGCTAATTTTTTATAATATTAATTCAATTTTTCAAAACCAATATATTTTTGTACGATATATTAATTTTAACATGAGCGCATTTAATGTGTAAAAATAAGTTTTTATAAAGTGTATTTTTATTTATAAAGATACTATTAAAGATAAAATGATCAATTTTGTTGGTTTAAATAACATTAAAAAGGTTATTATTTATAAAAAAAGAATTATATTCCTAGAATTCAAGAAAAAAATTCTACCTTTTGACATCATAATTAATGAAAAACATGAAAAACATGTTTTTACTAGAATAGATGATTATTTAAGTTTAAAATGTTTAAAAATTTGTATTATAAATTAAAAATGGTATTTTTAAATGAATAATTTGAATAAAAATACATTTATGATAGTGTAAATATTTTTATAAATTTTTAAGTAATACCTACCTTTTTATATAGTCATAAATCCTATAGTTTTAGTAAAAAAATTATTTTTCACTCCTACCCTAAAAATCAGTAATTTAAAACAAATATAAAAAATTATTATTAGGAAACATTTATGATGATAAATCCAATAAAGAAGTTAATTTCATCAAAACAAATTTTTATAAAATATAAATTTATCTTTTAAAAGAAAATATAAAATATAATGAATAATTATTTTTATAAAGAAATAAACTTTTGAACATTAAATATTTAAAATATTACTTCATATGAGATTATAATTAAATTAATATTAATATATTAGTATTAAATATTAATTTTTATCAAAGTCATCTATTAAAATCAACCAATTTAATTTATTAGGTAAAATACACATCACTTTAAGAAAATAGTTCTTTGAAAAATATACATTTTTAATGTTTAATATTTATAACCATATTTTAAATATAATTTACTATATAACCCTTACATTTAATCCATAAATAAATTATTTATCAAAAATAGTAACTATATTTATAAAATTTAAATATAATTTCTTATAATAAATAATTTTATTATATTTTTTTACTAAAGACTTTATTTTTATTGTAACTCTTTTTATTGAGGTTTCACATCATATTGAATTATTTTAATAAGGTGTGTCACACTTTTTTTTAGTTTTTTGTTTTGTGTGAAAGAATTTATTAAATATAGTATTTAATTAAAGGAAATATATATAACAAAATCAGGGATTATTATATCACCCTTATAGATAAATTGGGACTTCACAATTTTATTTACCATTTTCTAATGAACATATGTAAGGTTATAAAAAAATTACACCTGACTGAAGATATAATTTCAAGAGAAATATGAACCATTAAAACTTATTAAAAATATATTTTTCTCTAGAATATAATTAACCATTTCATTTGGTTTTTCTCCAAACATTTGAGCCAATATTCTATCAACATTTAGTATCAAGACCCACATTATATAATTTTCTTCTTAATTGTGTTCATAATCATCCTTACATTGATAGACTATCATAAGTTTATTTGAAATATGATTTCTTTTATATAAATAAAATTTCCTTTATGTAGAGAGAACTAATCATTTTAACAAATAATCTTAAATTAATATAAATTAAGGATAATATGAATTGAAAAATAACTTTCCCATAAAAATCAACTTGTATTACAATATTTATACAAGTAGAAAATTTCCTCCAATAATCAAATCATTAAGGTGGTGATTTAATTATATTAGAAAAAAATACTATATATTCTAGAATATCTTGAATAAAACTCTAAAAATATATAAAAAACTTTGGAGTATAGGATAATTATACCTTAATTATCATACTTCACTTTAATGATAGTCATTATGTAGGTTTTTATTTGTTCCCTTTGTCTTGGGGGTTGTTGATGCTTATTATTCTTGTTTATCTATGGTTAGGGGATTGATTTTTATAATACCCAAACTCCATACATTTTATGAATTAAGGTGTGGATGGTTCATTATTTGGGACTTTTATACCTTAAAATGAATCAACCGACGTCTTCATCATTATTTAACAATCACGAACTAGATTTATAATCCTTCCCCACTTGAAACAATTTATTGTTTCATTGATTCATTTTCCTAGGTTCTTTTTACCACTTTTTTGACATGTATGAGATTGAATATTCTTTCCTTCATCATATTTTTCACCCAAACATTAATAAGTATCCACCCTTATACTAATTGATGTGTTTGGGATTTAGAATATTTCGACATTGTGAATCAAGGATCTTTATGGCTGGTTTCGAATAATCACAAGATTTTACACTCAAAATCCTATCATGTTAGGTTACTTCATTTTCTATGGAACCCATCATTAAATAATTTCCCTTAATATTAATCTTTTACTAAAACCAAATGGGTTAATTTGAATAATAACATCAAAAGAGAATTATATTAAATATATACATAACAATATATCCTCAAGATATTAATCTATAATTTTTTTGAGTTCAACTTATATCACTATTGGGTCCATCTAGGTTACTTTAAGTTTGGTGGCATCATAAATCTTAAATTAATTCATTAATATAATAAGTCCTTCATAATTTTACATAAGGAGGATATGATTAACCAAATCATATGCCTAAAGTGTGTATAAATAGTTGTGAATTCTTATGCCCAATAATTATACACCAATAAAATATTGAGTTGATATTCAACCATCCCTTTTCAGGATAATTACCCCTAAGTGTATATTTTCCACAACCACATTAACCAGATAGGGAATAAATTTCAAAGAAAACCACATATGAAAAAAATTTCCAAAACTTTGGGATGTAATCCTATAATTAAGAATTTCTCTAAATATTTCAATATATTTTTTAATCCTAATCCGCATAATAACTAAACTTATCCTAAAAAGTAATGAAATATTTCTATAAAACTAACTGAAGAGTCTCAATACCAAACTCTTAGTACTGGTGATAAAAAGAATTTCTTTTAAAAAAGAATTGATATATAGTGAGATAAACCAAAATAAAGATAAATATATTTCAAATAACTTTTATATCTTGACCATTAAATCTCACAATAATCTCAAAATACCATGAATACAAGGTCTAGTGTTTTCAAGGATCATCTACATAAGAATCCTATTTTATAATACTCGTGACCAATTTCTCTATAATAATACCACACTAAACCCTCTTCTTTGATCTTCATATGTTATACTCATTTTCATAATTAGGGAACATAAATATGATAAAGGTGTGATCTTGAACACTTATTTTAGAAAAATATATCAACATTTTATGATGGGTTATATTATAATAATATGAGATAACTTGATCAAAGTATAAATGTATTATTAAAAAGAATATGGAATAATAATAATTTTCCAATAGTCATGAAATAAGGACATGTAATATCAAATAGAAAAAAATGTACCATGGAATAAGAGTGTGAAGTAAAAAAAGGTACTTGTAGCTTAATCATAATAATATGACATTGAAATATGTAATATCACTGAAACATAGCATAATAGTGAACTATAACAAATAAATAATCATAGTAAAACTTATCTCTTTGAACATATATTGTCCAAAATTATGACAACACATAGACTTGTGAAAATATCGTGGAAACAATTAATCCCATGAAAAATATTGGGCACATATCTTAACCCCAATTAAAATATTTACAATATTTATAGCATATATTATCATCAATTACACTCACACAAAATCTTGTGAGAGTTAATTATCTTTAATTACACCCACACATAATAATGTGATGTTAACATATCCATAATTACAACTACATAATAAGAAATTATCTCATGAGATACCGCACCTTAACCAATGAATTAAAGAGTGATATAGGAAAAAATTCAACCATCCTTAGATGTGTGTTCCACTTGAAAAAAAAATAATTCACCACATCATAAAGAACACATAGACAAAATTACTTTGTAACATATCCTAATAGTATGACTAAAATTAACCTTAAGAATGTTAGAAGTTGATGCTCGAAATTCAATCACCCTTGTAAAATATTATATAATAAAATTTAGAGTTTTATTCAAGAAAAATAATTTCAAATGAAATATATCTTTTAGATATGAAGATGAAAATGGTAGTTAATCTATAATTTTTTTAGAAAACTTTTCTAATATTTTTATAATAGAAGATGTTATGGATCACATTCAAAATTAAATTTCAGAATATTGAATTGAAAACATTAGAAAATATGTAATTTAAAATTATAAATAGATAATATATCGTTGAAATTTTATGAATTTTATAAGAAACGTATTGTGTAATTTATGATAAAACATTTGATTACGAAATAATGGAAAACCTTTTTATTATTTTAAAAATTCATGGTTGAAAACCCATGTAAAAAAAGTGAAAAAAATTAAATTTGAAAATCGGATAAGGGAAATATGAAGGTAATATGAGATAAAACATAATTATGTTTCCAACTTTAATGGAGAACATTGGTGGGGAGACAAAATATGTACATGTAAGAAAAATAATTGTTAAAGAGAATGTGAATTATTCTTAAAAATCTTATAGTTTTATATAGAAGAAATTAATTGAGGTGGTAGATTAGAATTAAAAGTATCATTAACCCTATATACAAATTTTAATTTCATTAGAAAATCTTAGAGCGGAAGAAACTAAAAATTGTATTAGGAATTTCAAGATGATACATTATAACTCAAAGAAATGTGGTTTGAGTTAATAAAAACACTTACATCCTCATTACCTTTATAATTGATAAAACATGAATGGTACAACTTGAGGTGGATTTTTATATCAATTATATTTATTTAAAAATTATTATAAAATAAATCCATATCTAATATATACAACAAAAAAGGAAAAAATGATGAATAAACATCATATCTCAATGAAACAAAATTGAGATACAAAATCCCTTTTAAAAATAATAATTCACAATGTTTGTAACATTTAAAATGGGGTATATGTGATAGAAATGAAAATACCAAAAAAAATAAATAGTAAATTAAATATAATAAACAAATAGGTAATATTATACCCAACTTATAAGAATAATGTTCAAGAATAACAATCATAATACAATGAATGAAAATTGAGTTAACAAAAACCCTTACCTTAATTCCTAGTTAGTAGAAACATACACTAGCCTTATTTTAAAAAAATATATATATTAATAACCTATTTAACACCATTATTCAAAAATATAAACTTTTATAAAAATCATTTATAATCCTTTAATATAAACAAATTAGTTAGTTAAATTTTTTTTTCATCATTAGATTTTACTAGATTTTCTTTCTTGTTTTGTAATATTTTCCCAAGGGAAGTGTAAATTCTTGTTTATAAATAAAAATTTAATCATTATGAGAAATTTTAGGCATTTTAATATATTTTTAATAATGATTTATAATGTTATAATTTCATTTTATTAGTATTTATTATTATTTGTGATGAAGAAGATGGCGATGATATTGTTTCATAAATTTTTAACGAACAAAAGGGTGATACAATAACAAGTTAAATATTAATATATCCACTCATAAATCATAAAAAAAATTATTTTATTCTTAATTTCTAATAATTACATTATTTATGTTTCCATATTCATCCATTATATAAATTTATAACATTGTTCATGTTCGTGGTTAAACAGTACCAAATAATAACACTTTATAATCTATGGGTGAGTATGGTAAAGAAAATGATTATTCTGGTATAATGTCATTATTTAAAAACATTAATGTTTTAATTACGATTTTTTAATGTTTTATAATCATATTATAGTATATTTTTATAAATAATAAAATACTATATGAAATATTAAATGTGTCAATTTTGTGGAGAAGGTTTCCTTCACCTACACACATGTGACACATTCATTTACAAAGAACATAAATAAGGGTGGAGTTGGTAAATATTTTCTGAATATTAATGTTATTGTAAATATAATATTTATTTTATATATACCCCCATTTAACTATCCATTTATTGTTTTTTTGGAAAACGGATCACGTCTCTTTTGGAGGTGTGAGTCCCACACGTAACACAAGTGACATTTTCATTTTTTTGAATATTTGGGAGGAAGGGGGATAATGGTTATACCATAGAAAATAAAATTTATTTATAAGTATTATACTAATTTAATTATTTAAAATTGAGTAATTTTTTTTTATAGGAGGTAGAAAAAAATAAAAGAAAAAGGTGTCATCGATAATTTCACCTTACTCCTTAGAAGTGCTCCATTGAAAAATGGATTATGGATTTATGATATTGAATTTTGAGAAGAGAATAACCCCCTAAAAAGTGTATAGGAGTGTTGGAGAGTTACGTTTTAGAATTTTGGTCAAATATATGGGGCTTGGGGTTGCAAGGAAAGTGGGATGCTGGTGGAAACTTTTATAAAAAAGATGAGTGGTATAATTTGTAATATATAAATGGTAAAGTCAATATCAAAAGGTCAAATGGATCCACTAATGGGATATAATTGATTGAATCAAGATACCAGGTCGATAAATCCTCAACCATACAATTTCAAAAATGTTTATAATATTTTTTAAAGTCTTTTACATTTATATTTTTCAATTTTATAATTTTTTTTAACATAGTAACTACTTTTTACCAAATATTATTATTTTAATACCCAAAAATAAAATGGTATTTTTTAAATAGTTTGAACCTAATGATTAGAAATATAAAATAAATCTTTTCAATGAAAATTTTTATTTATAAGAAAAATTAATTTTATCATTGGCTCTTGTAATGCATAACATATTATTTTTAGAAAAAGTATATTTTAATGTGTAAAAATAATATTTAGGATAACCTTTTCAATATATTTTATTTTAATGACATTAATAAGTTTATAATTAAGAAAATAAGAAAAATATGTAATAAAATTCAATCCAAATTAGAATTCTACCATGTGATATAATAATTAATGAAAAATAGGAAAAATATATTTTAATTTGAATAAAATATTACTTATGTTTCACAATTTTGTATATATATTTCATGAATTCAAAATATAATTTTTTTAGTAAATTATTTCACTCAATGAATATATTTATGGTAATGAATTTTTTATAATTTTATTAAGTTATAATTAAATTTTGATATAGTTATAAAAACAAATGTTTTTGTAGAAATTATATTTTTTCACAGAAGATCGCCATTTTATGGACTTGGAGGTGTTGTACTATATGTCGGTACCTCCCCCTATTGAGGGGGAGGGACTCCGGTGAACTTTTGAGAGGGCTCATACTCAGTCTGTTACCCCTTTTTCTAACCCTAACCATCTCTTGTCCTTCCCCTATATTAGACATTGACCTAAATTTCTCGGCTTGTTCGATGGAATACCATAAATTTTTCTCTCATCCTCAGAGTTTTAAAATGCCTTGTCCCTTCTTAACCTGATGTTAGTTTTAAACATCAAATAAAAAAATGAATGGAATAATTTGATGGGTTTTGTTTTTTGATCATGGGGCTTACTGGAATGACCAATTGTTGGTCTCCTCAATAGAAGGCACATCATGATTCATTTTTCATCAGATAACGATTTGATCTTAGCCTAGTTTAGATCTCCCTACATCTGCAACAGATCTTGTTTCTATTTATTCAGGTGTTATTATGATTTCCACCAGGAATGAGATATCTTGAACAAGGTGATACGGGTTAGTTATCCCAAAATACCTCTTCCGCTTTAGAATCCTTAAATTATTCGAATTTTATGGAATTTAGGTGGCTGGAATTAATGTTTGATAGTAGAACTAGCTATTTTTTCTATCATGTTTACCCACAAATTTTCATTAAAGGTAATGTTTCAAGACCGTAGATAGGGTTTTTTTTTGGATTTCGGTTTGGGAATGGTTCTTTTAGAAATAACTTTCCATTTTTAAAATATGGGTTGACATTTGTTCTAAATGTAATAGATTGGATAATTTTATTTCTGTGTGTAGATGTAGGATCATTAACCACTTTTAGAAGAAGGTTATAGGCTTGGGTAATAGTATAGTTCTTGGTATCAATAAATTTTCCACCCAAATTCAAATGAGCACTGGGAATCAATTGAGAGAGAACCATACACTAGTATTATAGTTGACTAATGGTTTAAGAATGAAACAAAATGGTATTTATACACAAAAAGAGGTAAGTTCTTCAAATGTTGAACCTAAAGTTGTGGATATCTATGAAAGATTGAATAGTGATTTGTCTAGGAAAAATGGTAGTGAAGGCCCTGCATGGTTCAATGGAAATTGAGGGGGTTTGTGTATTTGGGATTTTAGATCCAAGAATAAATGTATCCAAGGATTCAGCCAACGATAATTCAATGAAAACTATCAATGGAGCCTAAAATAAATTGGTGTTACATGTGGAAGGTGAGGTTGGTGAACCGATCTTCACAGCCCATTTAAATTCAAGATAGGGAATACCAATTATAAATTGGGACTAGGTAAAAGAAATAAGCCGGATAATCCTAGGAATGTCTGTTTTGACTATTAATTTCATCAAATACATTAAATATATGTAAATTTAATGTTCAACTTAGGAATAGGGTGTTTCAATGAAATTCATAATGTGAATTCAAACCCTACCATTGATGGATAACATCTCTGGTGGTCACGGTTTCTATGAGAATGTTTTGGTGGATGAGATATCTAGTCAATTATCTAGTGACTACGTAGATGGAGTGCATGGAAGAGGACTTCCTATGCTAAGGAAAAATAAGGGTTGGATGTGTAAAAGGGACTCAGGGAGATGCATTTTAGTAAAGGGAAAGAAGTATAAATGGTGTAAGGATTACTCACCATTACATAATCCAATGGAACCAAGTTCAACTAAAAGGAATAATGTGATGGACTATGAATCCATGGATCATTAATAGGAAGGTAAGAGGATTTTGAAAAAATAGAGTGGAAACCAAATGTATGAGTATGACTAATCTACATAATAAGAGAAAGATGATGGTATAGAAGCCCTGAGTTAGGAGAAGGGAGTCTCTATGGTTGATAATAGTATGGCCAGGGTAGAAGGTAATGAGTTCAAAGAAAAATTAAAATCATGGGAGATTATTATTCACTGTAATGAATAAATGTTATAGGGGGTACAAGTAGTGAATTATTTAAAGGAGGAGGTTAATACGATGACCAAGAGAATGTTTCAAGTGAATAATAATAAGAAAAATTGTGTGTGGATCAATAAGAATTTTTTTTATAATATGAGGCTTCAATGAACATAAGATTAACTTGGAAGAGTTTTTCCATACTTGGGACAATATGACTGACCGATTTGAAGATATCATCAAGGACAATCCTAATATAAAGGACCATTCTCTTCAGTGGAGTTTATATTGGGATTTTTTTAATAGGATTAAACTTTTTTGCAATAATTTTTTGATCTCTTATTCTATTAGTTTATTGTTGTGAGGTTTCCCATATTTTTAAAAAAAGAACATTATAAAATAAAAATTTTGTTTTTAGTTAGTAATTTTCATTATTCACCTTAAAAACAATTATTTCAAAAAAATCACAAAAAATAAAATTAGGATAATTTTCACATGATAAAACAAAAAATTAATTTAATTTCATAAAATTTAAATTCTAATAATAAATTATTAATAATTTGAATGAAAATACGTTATATAAATAATAATTGTTTTATATAAAAAGAAACATTAAAAAAAATTAAATATTCAAAATATTATTTCATATAAATTTTAATTAAATAATTGTTAATATATTATTTTGAAATTTTAATTATTATCAGAATCATCAAATGAAATTTAAAAATTTAATTTAATAGGTTAAATAAGGATCACTATAGAGAATTTTTTTCTTTTAAAATGTCCATTTTTAACATTTTCAAGTTTTAATCACATTTCATTAATTATTTATTATCAAAACCTTAAATTTAATCTATACATAAAATAATATTTTAAAATAATTACTATATATATGGAATTTAAAGAAATGTTATTATAATAAATAAATTTATTTTCTTTTTATTTACTTAAATATTTACTTTTATTTTAACATTTTTATTGATATTTCACATCATATTACATTATTTTTATAAGGTGTGTCTCAATAAGTTTTAGTTAGGAGTTTCATGTAAAGGAAGGTTTTCAATATATTATTTTAATAAGGTAAAATATATAGTAATATTTTACTGAATTACACATAAGGTGAATGGTTTTTTCTTTTTCAGATGATTTAGCCATTCAATGTGTGGATTTGGACAAGAAATTTTTTAAAAAAATAATTTTTTTATAAAGAAAATCCTAATTAATTTTTTTGTGATTTTTATTTTATCACTTAAACTAGGTGATATTTTATATAGTAGAGATGCATGTGACGACTTTGTGTGGACTAAGAGAAGAATGAATGATAACTACTATTAATTTCCTAATGATATGATTGGTGGATGATAAGGGGAGTTTAAGTGGGTTCCATGATTACTAGATCTTAATTTGATATTAAGAAAATAATTCCTATTTCAAAATCATAGTGATAAATAGTACTTTTCTAGTGATTCATTAGGGTTGTGCATTAGTTGAGAGGATGGGATATGAGGCTCATCTCACCCTTTTAGGGGGGGGGATTATTGAATACTCTAGTACACTTCTAAATAATTAATACACATTCATTAATCAACCCAAAATACTAGTATATGAATGCTTACCACTATGAATGTTTTCTATTGAAACCATGGATTCTTATAAACCTTTATATATATTTCATAATTTCTACATATTCTTATTACTTGGTGATCATGTTGTTGTTTAATACTACACAACTAGGCACTCTTGAATGTATCACATTCCAACGAGGTAGTAAGTGTAGTAGAGTTGGGATTAAACCCATGATAGGGGAATAATATATATCCCTATAAAGGGAATGAGAACCTACATAGTCTAGTTCCACTTAACAGTACTCATTATACCTTGTCATGTGATAGGGATTGATGTTTTGCCTTTTTAGGTGGATCATCTTCAACTTGATAAAGTGTTTTTAAATTTTTGGAATCATGGACCTATTCTATATATTTTAACATCTTTTGTAATAGAAATCATACAAAATATTTTTAATTTATATGGTGGTACTATTAGGTCAGAAAGACTATAGCGACGACACAAGAGGGGGTGAATTGTGTTATTTTAAAATTTTCAAAATTCCATTGATTCATATCAACTATAGAGAGAGTTGAAGATGTTTCTCTGTGAGAGTATATGCATAAAATATGAACATATAATAAATAACAACAATTTATAGTGGTTTGGGGCATAAAGATCCCCTATTACACTCCACCAATCATCCTCTCAATGGGCTTGGTGAACATCACTAGTATAAGATCAATCCACAACTGAGTGTAGGAAGTTCTCACCCTTACAAAAAAAGGATTATAAAAAATTTTATTTTGGTTCTTTTACAGGGGACTAATAAAACCACATCTTCGTACGAGAAGCTGACACTCTACCATGACTGAATACGAGCAGTGAGAAGTCAAGAAAGATAAGATCTAGTTTGATGAGAAATATATGTAACTCGTGTTTCAGTAGGATACAACTGATAAAATATGGATCTCGTCTTCAGAATAATAATAAACATGAAATATATCTGAAGAGATCAGGTTGCACAAGAGAACTTTGATTTTACGAACAATCACAAAAACAGAGAATTATGTTTCTAGATTTGAGCATGTGTATCTTCAAAACATAGTTTTTGTTTATGAGATGCTTGATCACTGTAGTACTGTAAAATAATTTGCACAAGAAATATTGATGAAAAATAATTATCAATACAGCCAATAAATCTCCATATCGCTGTGTATAAATATCTGACTCATAAAGATATATATATATATATAATAATATATCTCACATCAAGATTTCAGATCTGCAAAATAATCTTGATAAATAGAGTGCATTAAAATTCATAGAATACATCTTAGAGTAATCATAAATTCCCTTAAGAATATAAGATAAAATATCTGGTGTAAAAGGATCTTTAAATCATTTAAAACGATACTTGAATCAGTTTAAATCGAGCTTTAAACTGCCCTAACATTCTGCAAAGACTGTTGAAAAAAGCTCTGATAAAGATGTAAATTTAAATTTCTGATGTTGAAAATTCAAACGTAAGGTTCCTTCAAAAAATGACAAAATAAAAAATGTAGGGTTCATATTCATAAAGTAGGGTTGATTATCCATATGTTTATCCATGTCAGCATAGATCACCGAACATAACATTTATTATTCATATGTTTACTTTTCCCAAATGTAAGGTTTACAACGTAAGGTTGATCACAAAAGTAAGGTTGATAATCCATACATTTGTAATGTTCCATACTTACGTAGGGTTCTTTAACCATACTTTTTCTTTCTGAAAAATATAAGGGTCTTATAAAAATATAATGTTCCTTATTGAATGAAAAGTATTTCTAGTAAATGATAAACAATGAACAATATTTCCAGAATATTCTTAAGAGCATTTCTAACACTTTAACTAATATTTCTCTCAAATAAATAGTTGAATATTATTTCAAGATAAGAATATAAATTTCCAAGAATATACATTTCTGGAAATACACTCAAAATAAAATCATTAGTAAAATAAACAAGGGTATTTGTGAGCATAACAATAAATAATATTTAGAGAGTATTATTGAGATAATACATGCCCAACAATCTCCCTATTTTTTATGATCACAAAACCCATAAATTAAAACTATAATTTTAGCAATATAATTTATAATTTTGTAAACATTAAAAGAAAATAATTTCCATTTGAAAGAATTATTTCAATAAATAAGAAATATTTATAGTTCACCCCCAAAGGTAAATTTCAAAAAAATATATATATTTATCTAAATTTATACAATAAAAAAATGTTGTATTTAACTACTTTTCTCTTACATTTTGTGATATCAAAAAGAAAGTATAGAAACATATTAAAACACATTTATCATCTAATAGAATGTTAATTGATTGTTACAAGTAACTATAATGAATAAAGAGAATTGTATTTTTGTTAAGAGACAAACATATAAAATAAAATAAAATAATAAAATGTATCATATAGATAGTAAACAAGTTCATTGATCAAAAAATTCATTAATACAATAATGCTAGTGACTTAGAAACGAAAAATTTCATTGTCATGGTTCAAGGTATGAAAAAGAAATAAGGCTAATGATTGGATGGATATTAATTTTGAATGGATTTAAACATTTCCTTCAGTTCATCCATCTTCAATCTGAGCTTCTTCATCAAACTATCTCCAAGATAAATTATCAACATCCAAGAATCATTATTGATATATAGATTCTCCACTATTTTGACCTTCAAAAAACTCATGAAGACTTTACTCTTGATTCATGAACAACTTCAACATCTCTGAAAATAGTCTTATCATCAATCTAGTGATAGAATCTCCTTGATTTAACTGATCAACAAAAAATTTATGATTTTCTAATAAAACTGACATAGGGTCACTATTTCATTGATGTTTCTCAAGCTGATTATTCATGTCTACCATAATAGATGTAATAGCCTGAAATATTCTAATCAAATCTGGAATTGTAGCAGAGGTAGGAGTAGATGTACTGGCCTAATTTACTGAACCGTTTATTAAATCAAACTGACTACCAAGATACAACATTAAATATAATTTTTTTTTCTTTAATACAGATTTTGATCTGATTTTCCCAATCACATTTAACATGTACTTCTTGAATTCATCAAAATCCATTCTAGAAATAGTATTCTCATTAAGATACTAAATATTTTTCTTTGAAATTTTATGTTCATTTTGAAGAGTGACATTCTCCTCTTGAGACCTGTTGAATTCAATAAAAATTTCTTCAACATGGTGAGATAATGAGTAAGATGTCCCCTTATCTTCATTCATAGCCTGATTTTCACCATCAGTGGGAAAATGATCTGCCACTTTTTTTATTATTGATTCTTCATAAGAAAACTATTGATTATATAAAACTTCAATCTGATGACTAGAAATATAATCTGACTATATCACAGTCTGATCTACGATTAAGTGTTGAATTTCTATAACTGATTCCTGTAAAATTTTCCCTTCATGAATAGCTCCTTTTTCAGTAACATCTTCTCTGAAAAACCATGATTGAATATTTTTAGATGGAGTATTCTATTCCTGATCTGTTTCTACCAAAATTCTCTCTTGTACTTGTTCACTTACTAGAGGTACAATACCAAGCTCTCTAGCTTGACTCTCCACTAGAATTTCCTCTTCAATAATAGTTTCTTCCAAATGGACTGAGGATGTTGTTTCTTTAGAATCCAACATCTATTTTTCAACTTGAAGAAGAATTTATTTTTCTTGGTTTCATAAAGAGTCCCTCTTGACTCTTCTCTTCCTCTTATTCTTTTGTGTTAAATCTAATCCTCCTCTAAGTCTGTTGTGAAACAACATCTATTCATGATTCAGCTACACCCTCCTTTTGAACATATGATTTCTCCCCCTGAGCAAAAGCTATTGTTCTCTATTCTTCATCACTTACAATAGGATTTTTTTTCATTTATAGTACTCTATAAAAGTCCATGTCTTCCTAACATTTCACCATTCAAAACATTAATATAATGAAATTTGACTCTTACCTCAACCAGTCTGATCAAGTAATTCATAAATAAAATTCTTGAAATTATCCCTCCCTATGGATAGTAATTCATTCTTGAATCTCGTGAACACTAGTAATGAAGATACCAAAATAAATATTGTGCAAAATTAAATTTGATATCACATAGAAAAGAAACAAGATATTCCTATCTAGGAAAATAATTTTCTCCATCGCATCCATCCTTGGAAGTATTACTGTCTGGATAAACATTACCAAAATTTTATAGTCAGGTTCTAAATCATTAAAAACATCTTTCCAATGTGCATCGAATTGAATGGAAAATACATGATATATTTAGAAGATTTTTCCTTATCACTAATTGAATTAAGATCAAAATGGAAAACTCCTTCATGTTGAAAGTTCAAAAACTTTCAACCTTAGTAGAAGAAATAAAGAAATCACTATCTCCAATTCTAGAAAAAATCATATCATCTGAATCTCCAAAAATAAACTGCACACTCCTATAAAATGAATTCATATATACCTCATATAGAAATTCTGAGTTCATATCATTAAAATATGTATTAAGTACTTGAAAATATATCACTTGTTTTAGGAGTAAGTTCGTCTGGTATAACCATTCAAGATCAATCACCTTTACCTAAAGATTTTTTTTTCCTGAAACTCTTTATAGTTTTGGTTCACGTGATTTTTCTTCTTCAATTCTCTTGGTTTTGGTTATTTTTTTGAAGATATGAAAATCAAAGGTTTTCAAATTCTAGGGTTTGGAAGAATGAAGATTGAGTGTTTGGAGAAACGGTTTTTTTTTGTTTTGGGTTAACAAATGGTTTTGAAGATGAGGGGTTTGGAAGACGAATAGTTTCTGACAAATGACACAAATCCGCATTTCTCGTGATGTAGAGTTATTACGAAGAAAATGTAATAATTCAAGGTTGTAAATACATTTAAAATAACACAGACTAACTAAAATAGAATAAGATAAAAAGAAGAAATGTAAATTATATTTAAAAAATAAATTAGATATAAAACATATTAAAATAAAATAAAAGTAAATAAAAAAAATAATTTATAATTAAATAAACCTAACCCCCCTAATAAAATCAAAACAAGTAGTGGGAATTGGTTTTGTAAAAATATCACTTAATTGATATTTAGTGTTAAACATTTCATAAGATATATCCTTTTTAAGAACATGATCTCTTATAAAATGATTTCTCATATAAATTTTCTTAGTTCTAGAATGACTTATTGGATTTTTTGAAATGTTTAGCGCACTTTTATTATAATATAAAATAGGTGTATTATAAAAATTAAGTCCAAACTCCATGAGAGTGTTTTTCATCCATAAAACTTATGCACAACAAATTCCTGCAAAAACATACTCTACTTCGGCTATTGATCATGCAACTGAGTGTTGCTTCTTACTTAACCATGACACTAACTATTTTCCTTGAAAGTGACAACTTCTAAAAGTGTTTTTTCTATCTAATATACTACCTACAAAATATGCATCTGAATATCATAATAAATTAAAATAAAAAAGTATTTGGATAAAGAAGAGATTGAACAATTGTTCCTTCTAAATATCTAAACATCCAATTTAGAGCAGCAAGATGGTATTCTTTTGGATTTTATTGAAATCTAACACAAAGACATACTGGAAACATAATATTAGGTCTGCTAGTAGTAAGATATAGTAAAATTCCAATCATACCTTTATATAACTTGTTATCCACCAGATTTCTAGCTTTATCCAAGTCATGTTTAATATTAGCACACATGGGAGTTGAATATGTCTTGATGTTATCAAGAACAAACTTTTTCAATAAATCATTAATGTAGTTACTTAGATTTAATACATTTCCATCATCTTTTTGATAAATTTGATGTTCTAAAAATAAATTTAATTCTCCCATCATGCTCATTTCAAATTATATTTTGTATAAGTTCTGAAAAATCATTGCAATGTTTTTTATTTTTTGATCCAAAAATAACATCATTAGCATAGATTTTAAATAATAAGAAATTATAGAGAACCGGTTGTTTAAAGACGGTTGTGTATTCCAAACCAACAGAAAAACCATTTTTTAAAAGAAATGAACTTAATCTTTAATACTATGCTCTAGGTGCTTGTTTAAAGCCATAGAGAGCTTTAGTAAGTTTAAAAACAAAATTTTGTTTTTGAGAATTTTCAAAACCAGGAGGTTGTTCAACATAAACTTCCTCTATTAAATATGCATTTAAAAAGGTATATTTTACATCCATATCATATAATTTAAAATTCATATGAGATTGATAGGCCAAAATAATTCTAAAATCTTATCATCTAGCTATGGGAGAAAACCTTTCATCATAATATATACCTTTTTCTTGATTATACCCTTTAGCTACTAGTATATCTTTGTTTCTAGATATAACACCTTGATCATCATGTTTGTTCCTGAAGAACAATTTAGTTCCTATAACTGGATAACTTGATGGTCTTTCCACTAATTTCTATACATTGTTTCTTTTAAACTGATTTATCTCTTCTTGAATTGCTAACATCTAACTTTAATCATCTAAAGTTTCTTCAAAAGACATAGGCTCTAGATGAGATAGAAAAGAAGAAAATTCCACTAGGTTTCCAACACTTCTTCTAGTTTTTATTCCTATGTCTAGATCTCCTATAACAGTCTCTAATGGGTGATTCTTTAGAATTATAGAATGTCTAGGTAGAGCACTTTCATGTTCATTAGTATCATGTTCTTTTGAACTGGATTGAATTTCATTTATATTTTCAAATTCATTTTTCAAGTTATCAAGTCTCATGTTGTTAGAAGAGTCATCAGCTTCATCTGTTTGGTCTTTCTCATTATTAAAATGATCAGTTTCATCAAACATCACATAAACCGACTCTTCAACAATCTTTGAATTCTTATTAAATACTATGAAATCTTTATAAGTTGTATAATATCCTAAGAATATTCAGTCATTAGATTTTGGATCTAACATTCCAAGATTATCCTTGGTGTTTAAGATATATAACTTACATCCAAAAACCTTAAAGTACTTTACCTTAGGCTTTCTGTTATTCCAAAGTTAGTAAGGATTATTTTTGAAAATAGGTCGAATTGAAACACTATTTATAATATAGCATGTTGTACTTATAAATTCTTCCCAAAAGTATATTGGGAGACTATATTAATTAACATAGTTCTATCCATTTCTTAAATAGTTCCATTCATTCATTTAGCAATTCCATTTTTTGTGTTGTTCTTGGTGCAGATAAGGTGAGTTTAATACCCATATTTTAGAAAAAAGAATTAGATTCTTGATTCTTAAACTCTTCTCCATGATCACTTCTTAATTAAATTATCCTAAAACCATTTTCATTTTCAATACTTTTATAAAAACATTCAAAAATATAAAAAGCTTCATTTTTTAGTTTTAGAAAATATACCCATGTAAATCTAGAATAATCATCAACTGAAATATATACATATAATTTACCAACCAAACTTCTTATTCTAGATAGTCCAAAAAAATCCATATGAATAAGTTTTAGGGTCTTTGAAGTAGAAATTTTTTTATCATATTTGAAGGAATATTTGTGTTTCCTCCCAATCTGACATGCATCACTGAATTTTTCACTATCAAATTTGAGACTAGGTAAATCTAAAACTAATTGTTTCTTAGATAAATTATATAAAGAAAAAATATTACAATGACAAAGTCTTTTGTTCCAAATCCATTACTCGTTTATCTTAACAGTTAAATCATTCACTTTGGTTTTACACAAAGAGTTTAAATCCAAAGTGTTGACAATATCTATTCTAGGTGATTTAAATTTATGTAAATTATATTTAAAAATAGAATAGTAATTATTAGAAAAATCAACATAGTATCCATCATCACGGAGTTGAGATATACTTATCATATTGTGATTCAATCCTTAAACATAAAGCACTTTATTAATTCAGGCAGTATCTGGATCTCCAACTATTCTGAGTCTAATTTTTTTTTCCTTTGGTATCGTCACCGAATGTGACTAGGCCTCCATCTATTTCATTCAGAGTACATAAATTTGATGAATTTCCACTCATATGTCCTGAAAATCCCCTTCCCATATAACATATATATTTTCCTCTCATATGGTATGTTACCTACAAGGTCAAATTAAACAAAAATTTGTTTTGGTACCAATATCTTTTTGATTCTAGCAGTGTTAGCTATGAAAGACATAGGAATCCAAACAGATTTATTTTGATCTACACTATTATAATTAATACTTGATAAATATTTTGATTAATTAACATGATTTACATCAAATAATTGAGGTTTTATTAAATCTTAGTCATTAGTATAATGTACTTTAATACCATAATAAAAAAAATTAATAGTAGACAAGATTTTGCTGTTAGAACCAGGAAAAAAAATAGTTTTTTATAGTTTGGGTTTTCCACCCTTACTGCCTATATTGAATCTTTCTTTTTTAATTATATTTTTACCAAGAATCTCATTTAGTACATTTTCACCTTTTTTATATATAATATAATGACTTTTATAAGTTTCTACTTCATCCCGTGGTTTTTTGGTCTTATTTTCTTGATCAGTATAGTTTGTTATAGATGAACTAA
The DNA here is from genome assembly GCA_963277665.1 of Viscum album. NCBI lineage: Eukaryota > Viridiplantae > Streptophyta > Magnoliopsida > Santalales > Viscaceae > Viscum > Viscum album. Next base: position 1,476,487,017 of record OY728137.1, read on the forward strand.
ATTTATCAATTAAATCATGATGTTGTTTGAGTAATGTATCCCTTTATCCTAAATTAGAATTATGAATATTTTTTAAAGATTTTTGTTTCTTTAAGATGGATTCATATGTTTCCTCTAGCATATTACAGTAGGCATTCATTTTATCATTTGAGTAACTAGAATCAGAATCAGATGAATAGTTGGTTTGCACCTTCTCTTCTTCAGCTATAAAGAACATATTTGCTTTTAGATTCAATTCTTCCTTCTCTAAATCCAAGATCGATGAGCTTCTGGAGTCTTCAGAAACACTCCAAATATCCATCATAGCTCTTTTTTTAATTTTTCTCATAATCAACATTCTTCTGATATTTCTTTTCTTTCTCTTATCTCCTCTCAATTGAGGAAAATCAGGTGTTATATGACCCAATTTTTTACATTCGTATCATCTAACTTACCTTGATTCTTTCTCATCATTTTGAAGTGTTTTATGAATCCTCTCTCCTTCTATTAAAATTTACTGAATTTTCTAGCTAATTGAGCCAACTCAATTTCTAAATCAGATGACCCTGAATTTCTTCCTTCTTGTTTCATTTTTCTATTCTAATTTTACGATGTAATTTTTAGATAATTGTTAACCTTTTTTACTTGGACTTTGTGATCTTAAAGTTCAACTTCTATTTTAGACTCATACATCATTAAAGTTCTAATCAATTCTCTCGTTGTCAGATTTTTGAATGGAGCTGATTGGCAGATTGTAGAAGAAATTCCACTCTACATCGCAAGTAGAACTCATAGAACATTGAAAGCTTGATTAGACTGGCTGATAGGCTCACCTAAAGATGTTATGTTGTTAACAATTTTTTTCAGCCTTCCATTCATCCGTGTGATTCTCTCTCCATTATACTTTCTGAAATTATCAATCTTTAATTTCTCTATAGTATATATCATTTTTCAAAAATTGTTAGTACCGTTATAGGCTACTGAAATTGTCTGCCACATTTCATAGGATATTGGGTATTGCGATACATGGTTGAATTTAGCTAGTCCATGACCAGAAATAAGGCATTCATTAGTTTCAAATTCATATCTTACTCAGTCTCTGTGGCAGTATTCCAATTTTAGGTTTTTCCATAATTGTGTAAGGAGTAGTAATCTTTGAGTATACTCTAAATCCAATATTTTTTAAGAAGTTTATCATTCGATACATCCAACATCCATAATTCTCACCAATGAAATATGGAGCACAAACAATTGACATTCCTTCATAGTGATTCTCCATTGCCATCACTAATATAGATATTATGCCATTATCTATTATAACTCTATTGAAAATCTCAACCTATGATAGAAAATTATAGTTCAGAAAGACTATAGAGATAACACAAAAGGGTGGGGGTGAATTTCGTTCTTTTAAAAATTTCACAATTTAGTGGATTCACTTCAACAATAGATAGAGATGGAGACATTTTTGTATGAGAGTATATACAGTGGATATGAACAGAGAACAAATCATATAAATTTATAGTTGTTCAAGGAAAAAATATCCCCTAGTTCACTCCACCAATCACCCTCTTAGTGGGCTTGGTTAATTTCATTAGTAAGGTCCTCATATCAAAAGACCGATCCACAAATGAGTGAATATAGTTTTCACCCTTAAAAACCAAGGCATAAAAAATAGATCCTTATGGTTCTTTTATACGGAATCGATAAAACCATAGCTTAGTAAGAGAATCTAAAACTCCACCATGACTGAATACGACCATCTGGAACCCAAGATATATAATATGTAGTTTGATGATAAATTGATGTAAATCATATTTTCAGAAATAGGAAACATATAAATGATATATATTGTATTCAGAATAATAATAAACATGAAATATATCTGAAAAGATCATATTTCACAAGAGATCTTCGATTTTAAGAATTGAAACAAAAATAGAGCATCGTGTTTCCATATTTGAGCATGTGTATCTTCAAAACATAGTCTTGATTTATGAGATGCTTGATTGCTGCAGTACTGTAAAATAATTTTCACAAGGAATATTGAAGAATAGAAATTATGAATACTGCCAAGAAATCTACAGATCGTCGTGTATAAATATCTGATGCAGAAGGATATATATATAACAATACATCTCACAACAATATTTCAAATCCACAAAACATTCTTAATAAATTGAGTGAATTCAAATTCAAATAATACCGCTTAGAGTAATCGTTACTTCCTTTAAGAACTGGGGAGAAAATATCCACTATAAATGGCTCTTTAAATCATTTAAAACGAGCATTGGCTCAGTCAAAATCAAGCTTTAAATCTCCTTAACATTCCCCAAAGACTATTGCAAAAAGCTCCGATAAAGACGCAAATTTAAATTTCCAATGTTGAAAAGTCAAACGTAAGGTTCCTTCACAAAATGAAAAAATAACCAACATAGCGTTAAACATCATAATGTAGGTTTGATAATCCATACATTTATCTACATCAGCATAGATCAATAAACATAACATTGATTATTTATATGTTCACTTTTCACAAACTTATCATTGACAATGTAAGGTTGATCATAAAACTAAGGTTGATGATCCATACATTTGTAAAGATTCATACTTACATAGGGTTATTTAACCATAATTTTCTTTCTAACAATTTTATGGTTCTTATCCAAATGTAATTTTCGTTAACCATAAGTTTCTTCGCACGTAAGTTTGATTAACCATATGCATTGATCCTTTAACATAAACATATGGTTTGTTCCATACGTTACATTATATGATGAATTGAATGAATAGTATTTCTAGTAAACAATAAATGGTGAAATTTTTTTCCAGAATATTATTAAGAGAATTCTGAACACTTTAATGAATATTTCTTACAAATAAATATCTGAATATTATTTCAAGATAAGAATATAAATTTTCCAGAATATAAATTTCATGAAATACACTCAAAATAAAATCAATAGTAAAACAAAAAAGGTATTTGTGAGAATCAAAATCAATAATATTTATAGAGTATTGTTGATACAATACATGACCAACAATCCCCCCCCCTTTTATATGATCACAAAACCCATAAATTAAAACTATACTTTTATCAATATAATTTAGAATTTTTTAAACATCAAAAGAAAACAATTTCGATTTGATAGAATTATTTCGATAAAGGAGAAATATTTAAAGTTCTCCATAAAGGTAAAATTCAATGAAATATTTATGTTTATCGAAATTTCTCAAATAAAAGAAATGTTTTATTGATCTATTTTACTCCCTTTTGTGGTATCAAAAAGAAAGTATAGAAATAGATTAAAAAACATTTAATATCGTACATAATGTTAAGTGATTGTTATAAGTAACTGTAATGAATAATGAGAATTGTATTTTGGAAAAAAAAAACATATAAAAGGAAATAAAATAATAAAATATAACATATAGACAAAAAACAAGTTCACTGATCTATAAAGACATTAATATAATAAAGTTAGTGAATTAGAAACAAAAATGGTCATTTTCATGGTTCAAGGTAGGAAAATTAAAGAAGACTAAGGATTGGCCAGATTTGAATTTTGAATGTCTTTGAACATCTCCTTCAGTTAATACATTTGCAATCCTAGATTCTTCATCAAAATTACACCTAGCTTAATTATCAACATCCTAGAATCATTATTGACAGGCAGATTCTCCACTATGTTGACCTTCATAAACTCATGAAAACATTCCTCTTTTTTTATGAACAACTCTAACTTCTCTAAAAAGTGACTTAACATCAATATAATGATTGGTGCTCCTTGAGTTAACTGCTCAATAAGAAATTTCTGGTTGTTTAATAAAATTGACAAAGGGGCACTGTTTCATTGAAGGTCATGAAGATAATTATTCATGTCTTCCATAACATATTTAATAGCCTGAAATATTTTAATCAACTCTGGGCTTGTAGAAGAGGTAGGAGTAGATATATTGGCTAGATTTACTAAAACATTTACAGATTCAAACTGACTACACAAACACCACTTTAAACCTAAAAAATCTATCTTTGATATAACTTCTGATATAATCTTCCTAATCTCACTTAACATGTCCCTCTTGAAGGCATCAAAATCCCTTCTAGAAATAGTATTCTCATTATGATCCTGAATCTTTTTCATTGATATTTCAAGTTCCTACCACAGAGTAACATTCTCTTTTTGAGACTTATTGAATTTAATCACAAATTCTTTAACTTGGTGAGATAATGAATCAGATGTCCCCTCATCAGCATTCATAGACTGATTTTCACCATCAGTGGGCAAAGGATCTTACAATTTTTTCATTATTTATTATTCACAAGAAAATGATTTATTATCTAAAACTTCAGTCTGATCACTAGAAATATGAGCTGACTATCCCACAGTCTAATCTACAATTAAGGGTTGAATTTCTATAACAGATTCCTATAAAATCTTCCCTTAATGAATTAATACTCAATCTGTAACTTCTTCTATGAAAAACTATGATCGAATATTTTTTTATGGAGTATTAGGTTCTTGAACTTTTTCTACCAGAATTCTCTCTTGTACTTGTTCACTTACTAGAGGTACAATAATATTCTCCCTAGCATGACTCTCCACTTTAATTTCCTCTTAAATAACAGTTTCTACCAAATTAACCAAGCATGTTGCTTCTCCAGAAGCCAACATATGTTCTTCAATGTGAAGAGTATTTATTTTTCTTGGATTCATAACCAGTCCCTCTTGAATCTACTCTTCCTATTCTTATTCAGTGTTAAATCTAAGACTCCTTTGAGTCTGTTGTGAAACTGTATCTGTTTGCGATTCAACTATACCCTCCTTTTAAACAACTGATTTCTCCCCCCAGAGAAAAGTCTCTTGAGCTCTATTATTCCTCATCTCCAATATGAAAAATTATTAATTTTACAGTGCTCCAGAAAAATCCATGTTTTCTTAACGTTCTAGAATTCAAAACATTACTATGATGACAACTGACTCGTTCCTCAACCAGTCTGATCATGTCCTTCTTAAATAAAATTCTGGAAATTATCCGTCCATATGGATATAAATTTATTATTTCATTTGATAAAAAAAGTAATGAAGATACAAAAAGAAATACCATGAAAAATTCAATTTGATATCACTTAGTAAAAGAAACATGGTATACATGTCTAGGTAAAGAATTTTCTCAATATCAGCCATCCTTGGTGCTATTCTAGTCCTAATAAACTTTACCAAAATCTTATGGTCAGGTTCTAAATCCTTAAAAAACAATTTTTTGATGTGGTTCTAATTGAATATAAAATACATGATGTCTTTATAAGAATATTCCTTATCACCAATAAATTTATAATCAAAATCGAAAACTTCTGCATGTTGGAAGTTCAAAATTTTTGCAACCTCAATAGAAGAAATAGAGAAATCCCTATCTTCGATACTAGAAAAAATCGTATCCTCTAAATCTCCAAAAATAAACTACACACTCCTATAAAAACGAATTCACTTCTACCTCATTTAGAAATTATGAATTGATTTCATTGAAAGTTGTCTCAAGTCCATGAAAAGATAGAACTTGTTTTAGGAGTAAGTTCATCAGGTATAACCTTTTGAGATCAATCACCTTTCCTTGAAGAATTTTTATATCTGAAACTCTTTGATGTTTTGGTTCACTTGCTTCACCTTATTCAATACTCTTGGTTTTCATCATTTTTGAAGATATGAAAATATAAGGTTTTCACATTCTAGGGTTTTGAAGGACAAAGATTGAGGCTTAGGAAAAATAGGATTTGTTTTGTTTTGGGTAAACCAAAGGTTTGGAAGATGATTGGTTTGGAAGACGAATATTTTTTGATAAATGACACATATCCTCTTTCCTCATGTCGCAGAGCTATTATGAAATTTTTTTAATAATTACATGGCATAAATACATTTAAAATAACATATATTAACTGAAATATCATAAGATAAAAATAATAAAAGTAAATTATATTTATAGAAATAAATTAGACATAAAAAAATTAAAATAAAATAAAATTAAATTAAATTAAATAAAAAAAATTAATTAAAAATTAAATAAACCTAACCCCTTGATAAAATAAAAACTAGCAGAGGGAAGTGGTTTAGTAAAAAGTTCAGCTAATTGATATTTATTGTTAACAAATTCTAAAGATATATCCTTTTTAAGAACATGATCTCTTAGAAAATAATGTCTGATATCAATATGCTTAGTTTTAGAATAACTTATTGGATTTTTTGAAATGTTTATAGCACTTTTATTATCACATGAAACATGTTTATTATAAAAATTAAGTCCAAAGTCCATGAGAGTGTTTTTCACCCACAACAATTGTGCACAACAACTGCCTATAGATACATACTCTGCTTCGGCTGTTGATAGTGCAATTGAGTGTTTCTTCTTTATTGACCATGATAGTAATAATTTTCATAAAAAGTGTGACATATTCCTAATGTGATTTTTCTATATAATATATATCCTCCAAAATATATATCTGAATTTGATAATAAATTAAAATCAGAAGTATTTGGATAAATAAGATATTGAACAACTATTCCTTTTAAATATCTAAAAATCCTTTTTACAGTAGCAAGATGGGATTCTTTTGGAGTTTATTTAAATCTAGAAACATACTTAAAACATAATATCATGTCTTCTAACAGTAAGATATAGTAAGATTCTAATCATACCTCTATATAAATTGTTATCCAATGGTTTTCAAGCTTGATCCACATCAAGTTTAATATGAGCACACATGGGAGTTGAATATGTCTTGTTGTTCTCAATACCAAACTTTTTCAGTAATTAAATAATGTATTTACCTTGATTTAATACATTTCAATAATATTTTTGATAAATTGTATGTCCTAAAAGGAACTTCAATTCTCAAATTAGGCTCATTTAAAATTATTTTTTCATAAGTTCATAAAAATAATTATAATTTTTTTTAATTTTTTGATAAAAACTAACATTATCAACATATATTTGAACTAATAATAAATTAGAGCGATATGTTTTATAAAATATGGTTGGGTCTACCAGACCATCAGTAAAACCATTTTTAAAAATAAATTAACTTAGTCTTTTATACCATGCTCTAGGTGCTTGTTTAAGTCCACAAAGAGATTTAGTATGTTTAAAAACAAAATCTGGTTTTTGAGAATTTAAAAAACTAGGAGGTTGTTCAACATAAACTTTCTTTATTCAATATGAATTTAAAAAGGTTGATTATATATCCATATGATATAATTTGAAATTCATATGAGATGCATAGGACAAAAAAATTCTAATTGATTCTATTCTAGCCATGGGGGTAAAGGATTCATCATAATCTATACATTCTTTTTTATTATACCCTTTATCTACTAGTCTAGTTTTGTTTCTAGTTATAATACCTTGATCATCTTGTTTATTCCTAAAGACCCATTTAGTTCATATAACTTGATAATTCGATGGTATTTACATTAATTTCCAGAATTTTTTTCTTTCAAACATATTTATCTCTTCTTGCATTGCTAACATTCAACTTGCATCTTCTAATGCTTCTTCAAAAGACTTAGGCTCAAGTTGAGATAGAAAAGAAGAAAAATATACTAGGTTTCCTACACTTCAATTGGTTTTTATTTCTATGTCTAGATCTTCTATAACCACCTCTAAAGGTTGATTCTTTAGGATTCTAGACTGTCTAGGAAGATAAATTTAAGGGTCATTAGTATCCTATTATTTTGAACTAGACTACATTTCATTTACATTTTCAAAATAATTTTTCAATTTATCAGGTCTCTTGTTGTTACAAGAGTCATAGACCTCATATTTTTTATATTTCTCATTATTAAAAGTATTAGTTACATCAAACTTCACATGAATTGAATCTTAAACAATCCTTCAATTTTTATTAAATATTCTATAATCTTTAGAAGTAGCGTAATATCCTAAGAATATTCCATCATCAGCTTTTGGATAGAACTTAACAAGATTATCCTTGGTGTTAAAGATATATACCTTGCACCCAAAAACTTTAATGTACTTTACATTAGGCTTCCCGTTATTCGAAAATTCATAAGGATTATTTTTGAAAATAGGTCAAATTAAAATTCTATTTATAATATAAATTTTTGTTCTTACAAATTCTACCCAAAATTAGGTTGGGAGACTGTATTCATTTAGCATAGTTCTATCCATTTATTCAATAGTTTTACTCCTTCTTTCCGCAATTACATTTTTTTGTGGTGTTGTTTGTGAATATAAGGTGTTTTTAATAACCATATTTGAGAAAAAAGAATTAAATTATTGATTTTAAAACTCTCCACCATGATCAATTATTAATGAAATTATCCTAAAACCAATTTCATTTTCAACACTTTTACAAAAACTTTCAAAAATAGAAAAAGCTTCATTTTTGAGTTTTATAAAATATACCCAAGTAAATCTATAATAATCATCAAATATAACATATAAATATAATTTAACAGCCAAAATTTATATTCTATATGGTTCAAAAAAATCCATATGAATAAGTTCTAGGGGATTTAAAGTATCAATTTTGTTAATAGATTTGAAGGAAGATTTGTGTTCCTTTCCATTCTAACCTGTATCACATAATCTATCACTATCAAATTTGAGACTATGTAAATATAAAACTAATTATTTCTTTGATAACTTATGTAAAGATAAAATATTACAATAACCCGGTATTTTTTCAGAATCCATGACTCATTTATATTAACAGTTAAACAGTTCAATATTTATTTACACATGAGTTTAAATCCAAAGTGTATACATTATCTATTCTGGGTGCTTTAAATTTAAGTAAATTATCATTAAAAATAGAAAAATAATTATTTGAAAAATCAACATAGTTTCCATAATCAAATAGTTGAGAGATACATATCAGATTGTGCTTTAATCCTTTTATATAGATAACATTATTAATTGGGACAGTATCTGGATCTCCAACTATCTTGTGTCCAATAATTTTTCCTTTGTAATTGTCACTAATGGTGACTAGGCCTCTATCTATTTTATATAGAGTATAATAATTTGATGAATTTCCACGCATATGTCCAGAACAACCACTTTCCATATACCATATATCTTTTCCTCTTTTGTGGCATGTTACCAACAAGGTTAAATTAAACAAAAATTTGTTTGGGTACCCATATATTTTTGGGTCCCGCAGTGTTATCTATCATAGAGTTGGGAATCCAAACAGATTTATTTTGATTAACACCGTTATAATTAAAACTATATAAAACTTTTGAATAATTAACATGGTTAACACTGCATAATTGAGGTTTTCTTAAATGAAATTAATTAACATAATTTTTATTAATACCACAATTAAAATATTTAACAGTAGACAATATTTTTCTATTATAACCAAGAACAAAATAGTTTTTGTATAGTTTGGGTTTTTCACCCTTACTTCTTATACCAAATATTTCTTTTTTAATTACATTTTTTCTAAGAATTTCATTGAGTTAATTTTCCTCTTTTGTAAATATAAGATCCGCACTATTATAAGTTTCTACTTCATCCTAATGTTTTTTAATCTCATTTTCATGATAAGTACTATTTGTGGTTGATGAACAAAAATTTTCAATTAACTCTTGATATTGTTTGAGTAAAGTATCCCTTTCTCCTAAAATAGCATTATGAATATTTTTTTAATGATTTGTATTTATTTAATAGGGATTTTTATATTTATTCTATCATAGTATAGTATGTGGTCATTTTATCATTTGAGTAACTAAAATCAAGAATCAGATGAATAGTAGGTTTCTACCAACTCTTCTTCAGCCATAACGCACATATTTTCTTTCAAATTTGATACTTCCTTCTCTGAATCAGTGATTTCTAGTCTATTGGAGTCTTCAAAAACACTCCAAGTAGCCTTCATATTTATTTTTCCTTTTATCTCATAATCCGCATTCTTTTGATATTTCGTTTACTTATTTCTCTTCTCTCTTTTCAATTGAGGGAAATCAGGTCTTATATTACCCAATTTTTTTCATTTGTAGCATCTAAATTTCCATGATTCTTTCTCATCATTTTTTAAGGGTTTTCTGAATCCTCTTTTCATTCTATAGAATATACAAAATTTTCTAGATAATTGAGCCTTCTCAATTTATTAATTAGATGAGTCTGAATTTATTCATTATTTTTTAATTTTTCTATTATACTTTTGGGATGTAACTTTTAGATCAGTGTTATCCTTTTTTACTAGGACTTTGTGATCTTTAACTTCATCTTCCATTTCATCCCCATACATCATTACAGTTTCAATCAATTCTCTCACTTTTAGATTCTTGATAGGTGTTGATTGGTAGATTTTAATTTAAATTTCATTCCATTTCATAGGTATAACTCTATGAATGTTCAAAACATGATCAGACTGGATGATAGGATCACCTAAAGATGTTATAATTTTAAAAAAAAATTGGCAACCTTCCATTCAGCTGGGTGATGCTCTCTCCATCATACATTCTAAAATTATAAAACTTTAATTTTGAAATAGCATATCTAATTTTTCTAACATTTTCAGTACCTTCATAGGCTACTACAATTTTTATCCACATTTCATAGGCTATTGGGCACTGTGATACATTGTTGAATTCATCTAGCCAAAGACCACAAAAAATGACATTTATTTCTTTTGAATTCATATCATATTCAACCTCTGTAGTAGTAGAACAAGTTTTAGGTTTTTTAGGAATTTTTTAAGGAGTAGTAATCTTTGAATATACTCTGAATCAATGATTTTATATGTAGATTATCATTTGAGACTTCTAGCATCCATAATTCTCACCATTGAAATATGGATCACGAACCACTGACATTCCTTCCTTGAGATTCTCCATTGCGATCACTAATATAGATCTGATGCCTTTAGATTTTTATAGATATATTGAAAGGATCAGCCTCTAATACCAAATGTTTGGTCGAAAACACCATAGTGATAACACAATAGGGGGTGAATTGAGTTCTTTTAAAAATTTCACAATTTTGTCGATTCACATCAATTATAGATATAGCTGGAAATGTTTCAGTATGAGAGTATATGCACTAATATGAACAGAGAACAAATCACAAAAATTTATAGTGTATTGGGGCATGAATATCCCCTAGTCCACTCCACCAATCACCCTCTCTGTGGGCTAGGTAAATTTCACTAGTAAGGACCTCATATCACAAGACCGATCCACAAATGAGTAAAGACAGTTTTCAACCTTACAAAAAAAGGTTTACAAAAAAGAGCATTCTACTTCTTTTACAAGGAACCGATAAAACCAAAATTTAGTGCGAGAAGCTGACACACCACCATGACGAAATACGAGAAACCGAAACTCAAGAGAGATAATATGTCATTTGATGAGAAAAAGATGTAACCCGTAGTTGCAACAACATGAAACTGATAAAAGATGAATCTTGTATTTAGAAGAATAATAAATATGAAATATATATGAAGAGATCAGGTTGAACAAGAGATCATTGATTTTAAGAATAGAAAAAAATAGAGAATCATGGTTCTTGATTTGAGCATGTGTATCTTCAAAATGTAGTCTTATTTTTGGAGATTCTTGATCAGTTTAGTAGTGTAAAATAATTTGCACAAGAAATCTTGAAGAATAAGAATTATCAATACAACAAAAAAATCTCCAGATCATTGTGTATAAATATTTGACACATAAAGATATATATATATATATATATTTCTTAGTAAGATTTCAGATGCGCAAAATATTCCTGATAAATCAAGTGAATTTAATTTCAATGAATAGAGTTAAGAGTAATCGTAACTTCCCTTAAGAATATGAGAGAAAAATCCCCTATAAACATATCTTTAAATAATTTAAAATGATATATGAATTAGACAAAATCGAGCATTAAATATATCTTACATTCCACAAAGACTATTGCAAAAAGCTTTGATAAAGATGAAAATTTAAATTTCCAACATTTAAAAGTCAAACGTAAGGTTTCTTCACAAAACAACAAAATAACAATCATAGGATTCAAATTCATAATGTAGGGTTGATGAAACATATGTTTATCCACATCAACATAGATCACTGAACGTAACATTGATTATTCATATGTTCACTTTTCCCAAATGTAAGGCTAACAACGTAAGGTTGATGGTAGAAGTAAGGTTGTTGATCCATACGTTTGTAATGTTCCACACATATGGAGGGTTCTTTAAATATACCTTTTCTTTCTAAAAAACTTATGTTTCTTATCCAAACATATTGTTCCTTTACCATAAATTTCTTCAAACTTAAGTTTTATTTACTATATGTGCTTATCCTTCAAAATAAACTAAAACTTTGTTCCATATGTGACTTTCTGTGATGAATTGAATGAACAGTATTTCCAGTAAACGATAAATGGTGGACAATGCTTCCAGAATAATCTTAAGAGCATTCCAAACACTTTAATGAATATTTATCACAAATAAATAGTTGAATATTATTTCTAGATAAGAATATAAATTTCCAAGAATATAAATTTCTTGAAATACAGTCAAAATAAAATCATTGGTGAAATAAACAAGGTTATTTATGAGCATCAAAATCAATAATATTTATAGAGTATTGTTGAGAAAATAAATGCCCAAAAGGTATATCCCAACAATGTTGTTTATTCCAATGGTAAACTAGTGTTTAGAAAATTATACATCATAAACTGACATTGACTACTAAAATATAGAATAATTGATATATGTTGTCAATCATATAATGAATAGGGAAGCTTGATAATGAGTTATGACTAAATTGTTGGTATTAAATATCTTGATTATTGTGGAATAAAATTTAAACTAAATTGAAACTTTAAACAAATGACACAAATAAAATGATGTTAAAAGGAAAATAGAAAAGATAAAGGGATAGAATTTGGTATCATAGGGTAGTTTATCTAAATATATTAAATAGCCACATACATTATATATGGGACTATAAATGTAACTGATACTAATTTGATCAACTCCTATTGAAACTACCCTCATATCTCAATTCCTTGTGTTCAGACAAATCAAAAAAACTAAAATGCATTATGAATAGATTTCCTAAGAAGAGGTGTGATAAAATTAATTTTTCGTGAATGAATTACCTCTATCATGCTAGGGTGAGTTCATAATTAAACACAATAGGCTAGTAATCTAATTAATAATAAAATAAACATATGATATTAATATAATACTAATTAAAAAATAACATTATGAGAAAATATGAATTAAAACAGCAAGGTAGACACCCTCATCAACCAACTCCACTCTCTACTATGGGTTTAACTACTCAATATTAAGTGTTAATCAACACATAGGATGTTATACCATATATAAGAAATATTGGATGATATAAATATAATAATTTATTGGAAAAAGTAAAAAATATTTGAAAATTACAAGAATAAAATCACTACAAAAAATAATGTAAAATACAGAAATAAACCTAACTCTTATGAACATACATGGGTGGAAAACCCAAGAATTATCCTCCCATGGATGAAATACACTAAAATTTTTTGAATAGTTCTTTTAATGTCCCATGAATCATGTCTCAATACCCATGTAAATTTTTTTATCTTACCCAAAAATAGGAACATATCGAATCTTTTAAAAATCTACAAGCTAAAATGATTATGGCATGAAGGAACCCAGAAAATGAATTAAAATCTCCATTACACTAACTCCTTTAGTGATTATGAATAATCAAGGTGTAATGGAATCCACCACTAAATGAATAATATCCTAGAATATTAAACACATTTTTTATAGGAGGTTTCATGACATGATGCTTTATATGTGGTCAGGAACCAATTCTTGTTGGATTGATATCCATCTATGCATTCCTCAGAACATAAATATTTAGACCACCAAAACATCACATGCCAGATATTCTAAATAATAGAAATCAAACCTCAAGATCATCATCTCATGACTAAGTATACCAAAATTATAAATTATTTTCACCCTACCCACCACAAAAAGTTGACCTCATAGACAAATCAATGGAAACTCCCACACAAACATATGGAAAATAAAATAAATGGAAATACATTCAATATAATTAAAAATAAACAAATAACCCAAGGGATAAATGTTCTTTCAAAATGTTTTCCTATATTCACGAGAGAAATAATACTTATTTCTTATATTCAATATAAGTATATGAATTACAAATAACTGACTAATCCATTAATAGGATTTCATTTCAAATAAGTAACACTATATAATTTTCTGATTTACTATGAGATCCTTTGAAACATTTTTCTTGATTTGGACACATTGTTCAAAAGGTCCCCACATCCTTCTATAGTAATTTCAAATTGGTCATCTTGGTTTCACCAACTTCCAAATTTCATGGGGAGGCCTCTAAATGGGCAGTGACTAGTGATCTCTAGTAATCCATTAACATTGAAAAGTTTCTTTGATAAATATACTAGAGATTTCTTTCAAATGGAAACCCATTTGGTGAATATTTTGTACCTACTTGACTCCATGGTCTCATATAAACTTTTAATGGTTGTAATACCTCCTAGAGATATTTACCTACCATTGATTGAACATTCGGCCCATCCATCATCCAATTTATGATGCTTTAGTGGATGAAATTATGATTAATGGACTTATAGGGAAATAAAACTTGACTTCACATTCAAAAATATCAGACAAGAAGACATATTTCAAGGCAACTTCATAAAATCAACATAATTTCACGAAATTAAATCCTTTTATATTCATCATGTAGTGTTCTCCTATAACCTTCCATTAAACCTAGTATCATTGAGGCATGATGCTACATCAGACTTAATTGAACTAAATTTTTATTAAATATATCCATGATATTATGGCTTCCAATAATCTTCTAAAGATCAGACAATTTTCCTCCAGTATGTTTTTGATGAAGTTTTACTTTATGTCTTTGTGGTTTATCCTTGTATGTAAAATTGGATATTAATCCAAGTGAATAACACTTTTATTTTCATAAATATGATTGCTCCTTTATAACATCTTATAATTACCTTCACAAAATACTCTAATAAAACCAACTCCTTCTATGCTTCATTTTCATCTACATAATAAAATTATATTAAAATTAATACAATGATTCTTTTCAACTATAACATTTAACTTATAGATGAACCTCCATAGGTGATCTAAAATCCATTAGTTCTATAATGCATGTATTAATATCATGATATTTCTTTATATAAAAAACCTTATAAGAGATCATTATCTCTAAAACACAATGAAAATACTTCTATTCCTTTCATGTAGTTGATGATACACATGATGAATTCCCAATGTTACCTTCCAGGGTTTGAGATAAATAAAATCAAAACTTTAGTTTGAACATAATATCAATTTTATTACATAATTTTACATACATTAGAATATTTAAAAATAAAGAAAATGTTACCTTATCTATATACCAATTCTCATATTATGTTGTTGGTGCCACAAAATTGGAAAACATAAAGTGTTAAATAAGAGGAGATGATAAAGTCTTGCATCTGTCCAATACAAATTTCTACATGATCTTCAAAATTATGTTTTTCTAATATAAATCCACTATTTTTTCTCTCCTCTCCCTTCCACTCCTTTTCCCTAATATTTTTTTCATATGTTTGAGATCTTTCATTTTGAATCTTTCAAAAAACATACAATTATTCTCATAAATTTTTGAATCCTTTAGACCCACTAAAAATATTTATTCAATGCAAAAAAGCAGTATGATGAATACCCAATCATCCAATTTATTTTCCAAATTGAAATTAATTTTTTTCAGCCTTTTAATATTTCTTCAGACATGAAATGTCTAAAATTTTGATTAAAATTTTGTGGTACATTCTTCAAACCATAAAGAATTTTATTTAATTTAAAAACCAAATTTTGGTTCCCATATATAATGACTCCTTCCGTCCAAATATACCAAAATTAGGGGAGAGAGATAATGACCCCAAAGACTTACCACCTGTAGGCCCCAAGTTGGTGACTAGCACCAAGGGTATAAAAACTCATGTATGATAGTAATTACCCTCTATAATATAAATTGGATCAAGAGATAAGGTGAATTATACATTAAACACTCTATGACATAATATAAAAACCAACATAAGTCATACCACATCCATGTATAAATAAAACTGATACAGATAAATGTGTCCAAAGTAAATACCCAAAAGAAAAGATAAATTACTGACACAATGGATATCAAAAGGTTCAAGATAGTAATGTACAACATGTTACATGTAATAATAGAAACCCAAAAACTATTTTATATACATAGAGTGAGATTACAAGTATACAAAGTAGGAAAACCAGAGTCTCATGAATTTTTTATGGAAGTATATTAATGCACCTGTGAGAAAACAACAAAACCAATAGCACCTAAATAGGTTATCTATCCAACCCAACCTCATCAAGGTATACTCAACAATTAGAAAAAAAGAAAAGTAATATAATATAATAAAAAACAAACCAATAAAGGGTCCCCTGTACTACTTTCCAGGTTGTATGCCACACTCACACCCCAACATCGTACTTCCTTGAGCTCCCGCCTCATATGTATGCCACACCGCCCCACAAGAATGGTCACACTAAATCACTCTAATAGACCCTTGGGCTCATCGCCCAACAAGCCCGACCACATAACTTTCCTAAAAACAATGGTATATCAAATCACAACCATATCCATAACCAGAGTAGTAGGGTATTGTGAACATGTAGGAAATCAACATTGTGCCCTCATCCAACCATGCATGATCCACTCCAGAATCCACCCTACAATCATGATAACATCTCACCAGAAAACTTTTGGGTCATCACATCTCACTTGAAAACACCTGGGCTATCATAACCACCATCAAATTCACTAACAGACCTCCATCCATCCTAGCCTGTGAAAAACATACCTCGGCTAGAAGAGAGAGTGGGAAAGAGTGGGTACCCATACTTTCACCCTCCACACCATATTTCAGGAAAAATACCCCTCATGTGACTATGTGGGTGTTAGAATATAGTTTTCTATGTGGGTCGGGTGCATATAGAAATCACAAGAATATAGAAGTATATTCATATAGCCACACACACAATCCCAGCCTATGGGGTCACAACTAAACACTAACCAAATCAAAAAATCTTCACTTTTCATACCACCTATAAATGAATAAAACCGCACCACTATCCACAAGTTGCAAGACATATTTATATTATCCTCTACTTCCATTTAATCATACCATTATTTTCATTATTTTTCAAAAACTACATTTTTACCACACAACCCACCATTTAATTATTAGTTAGTCAGTTCCAACCAACTATCCAAACCAAACCATGCCATTTCAATCAATATTAAACAATTATTTATTCCATAACAACCCAAGAATCTAGCACAAGAAACCACCACCTCACCACATTAAAAGAATTTCCAACAAACCACCTCACCACCCTAGAAGGATAGCCAACACACGACCTCTTTGCCACAAAATCACATCCAACAAACAACCAAACCACCATAAAAGAATAGTTTACAAGCCACCGCATCAACCCAAAAATCACAACCAAAAAACCACCTCTCCACCCCAAAATCACAACCAACAAACCATCAGCTCCACATGACCCAACCAAAAAATAACAACACATCACTGCCTCAAAAGAAAAACCACACATAATAGCACATCAAAATCAATTTTACAGATTTACAAAGGGGGTTTTATCATATTCCACTTTATTTTAGGTTTGTTTTCATATTATATATAATTTTGGTGAAACCATTTTATTAACGAGATACAAGTAATTAACCTGTTTAATTTTAGGGTGATATCACATAAATCACAACAAAAGAAGCAATCACACTTGATATCTTCTAGTATAAACAAATCCCTCAATGAGCACAAATTTTAGTGGTGAATCAAGACTGTATAAACACAATATCACAATCATATGAAGGATGTAGAATCTTGAAATTTATTATCCATATTCCCTTAAATTTGAATTATCCCATTATTTATATATGATTAATCCAAAAAAACAATAACCCCTAGATTAAAAAGTAAACTCATCTTGTATGATACACAACAAATAAAAATAAAGGATTATCTACTTCAAAGAAGATTTGTTGGATCTTTGTGTAGCCTAGGGTGAAAATGAAATGCTTGTAAAACAGAACTGCATCACGGGATCTTGAATTAACCAACACCACACCAAATATTACTCAAAATACATCCCAAACACACAACTCAAACCAAACCACACAACTAAAGTGAAACTCTAAAAGATAATGGAAGGAAACAGATGATAATGAGAGGAGAACTCACCACAGATCGAAGACATGGATAGAGGAACCAATACCCATTGAGATGAATCCCAATACGACTTAAGGGAGAACCATTGGCTTCCTGGAATGAGAGAGAGCATAAGGTTTGAGGAAAATACTAGTACTCTATAGCTTTATAACAACAATGCATCAGAGATTTACATAACATGTAATCCCCTTTCATGTCGTATAACCCTCGAGGTTTGGTTTCACTAAAAAATGCATTGGCTTTTTATTATATAACCCATGAAATTTACACATTATGAAACAACCCCTCATAATACTTGAAACCAACATTCATGTCATGTAAACTTTACATGTTGTGTATTTCCTACAGAAGCTCTGTTTCACCTCCAGCCTCCATTGAAAACTATGGTAACCTCTATCGAACACCCCTAACTACTAAAAATAGAAGATTAGTGGACCGAAAAGGCACGAACCATTAGATCAGATACCTCTCGAATAATTCTCACCCTCAAGAATCCAAAAATGAGACGAGAAGTTATGTGGTCCAAAGAAAGACCCAGTGAGATACCTCTCAGTGATCTCATCATTCCTCAAACACTACCACCATCAAAATCACGCCAAACCAAACAACCAAAAAATCTCACACAACCTCATCCCCACACAACCACACCACTATAACCATATCAACCTTCACATAGGCCAAACAAACAACTATTAAAACCAACAAACCACACCTTCCTAAATACATGAATTAGAAAATTCCATCCTCCATATCAATATAATATTCACTCGAGGCGGCAATAACTTTCCCTCACGGGTTTAATTGAATCATAGTTAATGTGTCTTGATTAGGAATAGGGTCCTCCCATTTTCATATGTTATTAATTTTTCACAAATAACACAAAACACATCACAACAAGGGAAGGAAACACATCTCATAAAAAATAAGATTGAAAAATCACATCACAAAGAAACATAGAAAATAAAAACTCAAAAAAATATTGGTACTCAAAAGAAATATATGTCTCTCACTAATAAGTACTCTCCTCCATGACATCTTGACTCTACAACGAATGATCCAAAGAAATGGTATATCATTGTTGTTCCTTCTCTTAGAGAACTATGATATCTATTTGCCGCTCCACGAATGTCACGTCATCATTGATATAAAACTCTCCCTAGTCAATTAAATGGGAGTCATCATGAAGATACCAACAATGTTGAGAGATGTGGAAGACATCATGGATCCTCTCCATCCATGATTGAAATTCCAACTGATATTCCAACTCTACAAATCACCGCAACCCCTCAAAGGTCCCAAAAAACCTGGGAGAAATACTAATACCCCTTCGAAAACACTACTTTCCATGTTGAGGGGAAACCTTAAAGAACATGTGGTATCCAAACTCAAACTCCAAGGGCCTCCTCATATGATCAGCATAATACTTCTTCCAGTCTTGCACTGCTATCAACTTCTCATGAACAATTTGAACCTTCACTATCATTCTTTACACCACATAGGCTCCAAGAATTTTTGCCTCCCTATTCTCCATCCAAAATAGTAAATAATGATATGGTCTCCCATACAAAGCCTGAAATGGATCCATGCTAATGGAAGGATGTTATATAATATTTTAAGAAAAGTTTTACAAGGGTAAGTCTCCTACCCAAGATCCACTAAAGTCCAAGACACACACCTAAAACATATCCTCAAACATTGGGATAGTCAACTTCATCTGTCCGTATGTCTGAGGGTGGAAAGTAGTGTTGAGGTGTAATTAAGTTCCAAAATCATGTTGTAATACCCTCTTGACTTGTGAGGAAAAAATGGGAATCTTGATCTAAGATGATGGACCTTGTAAATCTATGAAACCACACCACCTTATCCATGTACTTATTATCCAAAGAATCCACTATTACAGACTCCTTGATTGCTAAGAAGTGGGATGATTTTGTCAACTAATCCCGGATCAATCAAATAGAATCACAACCAACTTGATCTTTGGGTAAACATATGAATAAATATATAGAGATATCATCCCATTTACACTCGAATACATCCAAAGGCTACAAAAAACTACCCAGAACATGATTATTGACCTTCACATATTTGAAAACCAATCACTTCACCACAAACATCACCATTTCCCATTTCATCCCAGTCCACCAAAAATGAATCCTAAAGACACGATACATATTGGATAATCCTGAGTGTACCATAAAAGGTGAGTTATGAAACTCATGAAGGAATCCCTCACACAACACTACCATAAAAAAACCTCCCACAAAACATCATTCGGTTCTGACCATCCTCCAAGTATCCCTCAGAAGCATCACTATGTCCAAGATGATCACAAATCAACTCTGCCTGTCAGTCTCCCATAAGAACCCTCCACCCGATGAAAGAAAGAAGACTACAATATCATTTGCAATAAAAATCATCTACCCCCATCCATCCATAAATATAAGGAAGAACATTCCAACTCCTCCATAGATCTCTAAGAATCCCTATACTCCTGAAAAACATCCTTTCATGACTTCCTAATCCAAAATTCAGCCACAAAATTCCCTTTTACTAAGTTAATAGAGATCTAAAAATCGTAATCTTAAAGAAACTCCATCCACATAAACTACCACATGGTCATATCATGCTAGGAAAATATATACTTAAATATTTTTTTATCCATGAAAACTAAAAATCATTCCACAATGAGGTAATTCCATCAAAACTTCTGCATGAACACAAATTTTTCTAGATCCAGATCATGGGTGGAATATTTATGATCGTGGGGACATAATCACTTAGAACCATTAGATTTCACAGCCCTCTACTTCATTAACATGCATCCCAATCCCAAAAAAGATACACCAGAAAACACCTCAAACATTACCCCCTATTTAGGAAACTAATGCATCGAAGAACTGACCAACTTTACCTTTAGGTAACTAAATGCTACCTGACACTGACTAGTCAAACAAAATCTAGTTATTTCATAGTTAGTGCTATCAATGAGGCTGTAACTTGAGATAAATTAGAAAAAAACTCTTATAATAACCTACAAGGTCAAGAAAACTATAAACTTATTCCATGTTCTTGGGTAATTCCTAAGGAACAACTTCCTTGACCTTATATAGGTCCACTACCACACCCTGCTAAGACACCACATGCTCAAGGATATTTACCACCCATGTCTGAAAATCACACTTGGATAAATTTTTATAGAGCTGGTGGCATAGAAGATCTACTAAGAAAATTATGATATTCTTATCATGCCTCTCCTATGACTTATAGTAGATCAAGATATCATCAATGAATATGATAATGAACTAGTCTAGGAAATCACGAAACAAAAAGTTCATAAGACACATAAATATGGATAGTGTGTTCATAACACTAAATTGAATGAACCTAAACTTAATGATCCCATACTTTAATTTGAATGATGTCTTAATGATATCGCCCTCCTTTAACCTCAACTGGTGATATCTAGATAGTAAATAAATCTTAGAGAAACAACTCATCCCTCACAGATAATCACAAAGATTTTCTATATTTGAAAGAGGGTAACAGTTCTTGACAATCACCTGATTAATCCTATGGTATTATTTCAGTAACCTTAGACTACCATTTTAGTTTTTGGAGAACAACATTGGAGCACCCCATAGTGACACACTATGCTAGATAAACCCATTTTTCATTGGACCATAAATTTGAAACCTCAACTATTGCAACTCATAAGGTTTCATTCGATAATAATCCATCTAAATTGTAGAATCACTACGTTGTATTTTATCCCATCACGTTGAGGGGGGTAACATCGCAACCTTATCTAGGAAAACATCCAGGAACTACCCAATGTCCCTAGGGACCTCCACTATCTTAGTTTCCACTCATTTAATTGACAACTGGTCCATTAAAGAAAGAAAGGTCTCTATATAACGACTGACCACCTAGAAACTCCACTCACTAATTAAAACCACATGATGTCCATAAAAATTTTATAACATGAATCTCTTCCAAAATAAGTCGATAATAGCATGTATGAAATTCGAATAGTATGTGGTGATGGTAACATCTATAGGTTCATTAATAGAACGAAAATTTCCCCATGGGATTGATGTTCCCCATCATTAGTCTACATCCCTAACACACATCAAACAAGATGGTATGGCATCCAATAGGTGTATTCAAAACCATGGTCATGGGAATCCTCTCTATGTATATCCCCAGAGAATGTACTAGAGTGGGTGAAACAAATAAGTGAAAAGAATATAAATAAAACAAGTAAGTGACAAGGGTACTAAAAAAAATAATCGTACCTATAATTATATCTGGCCCCTCTGGAACTGATGCCTCCATTGTGTACAACTGACCACACCTAGCTCCTTCACCTATCTGATGATGAACACCTCCATGACCATGCTCGGGTTGAAGTCCCCAAACATGAGGAACACCCTGAAGATGGACTCTACCAACTCCATATCCCCTTGAAAGATTATAAGAGTGTTTTCCCTACTATTGGAATAGTTTCATTAGAAAATGATGTTAATTCTAACACAGAATCTATCCACCTCCACCAAACTGAGCTCAGGGAACCACTGGGCATGTGTTCTAGAAATTCCCATAAATGTTAAAACAAAAACCACTCACATGAATCCCCATAGGAAAGGCATGAAAACCACTATCACCAGTTATCCAGAAATGAATCTACTGAGGTCGACTCCCCATTAGTTGAAACCTTGAAGTTATAAGTTCTTAAGTCCTACCACTAATAACTCTTCTCATTGAGGAACCCTATTGGATTCCCTCTCATGGTAAACCTCTGAGAATGTACATCCTCTAAATCTCCTATGCCTTCTTATGAACCACTAGATACATTGGAAATGTAAACGGGGAAAACTGCGTACTAGATAGATGGATGAAGTGCCTCCTCAAGAGGTCTCACATGAGAATGCTCATCTGAAAAAAGATTTAGGAAAAATGTAGAATTTCCATGAACTTCATTCCTATGTCCTACACTGATATACAACCCTAATGAAGAGATAGAATAACCTAACTCTTTACTTTCTTCATGGTCAATGAAAGGAACTCTTCCCAAAACAATTTCTGAAATTTGAATCACAAAACATCTACCTCCATCTGGACTCCCAAATACAACATCCACCACTAACGCATACATCCCCAAATCAGACTGACTTCCATAGAATCCAAGTATCCCAATGGGGCACTGATCAAACAAAGAGTGATCTCAATATCCCCAATCCAGCTTATTGTATCCATATACAAAACACTTCCCTCATACTTCCCCAATGTCTTCCACTATAAATAACACTACACCCTCTTACAAGCCTCATACTTAACTTCCAGATCCACCTATGGTGATTAACTGGATCATCCTGATGAACCTGAACTGCCCGAGCCACACATGAATGATGAACAAGATCCATAGTAGAAAAGTAAACAAGAATTTACAAATCACGGTAGTATATATTTTTATTAAGATTCATTTTGATTCAAATTATTCATTTTAACCTTTCCAAAACAACCCAATTTTAAACAGGAACAAAAGTTACTTGATTCATGTACCTCTCATATGTCTTTACCCTACAAGTAGGTACACCTCACTTGGTCATTAAATAAGTTCAGAGCCTATGCACTAGATCATAGGCCCCCCTGAAATATTGTGTCCTAGATGGTCTCCCTATCCTGTGTCATGCCCCAAGGAAAACTAGAATTTTTTCCATTCCAAACCATGAAATCCTCACTATGCCTAACTTCAAACATTATCCTATCACTCAACCATCTCCTTTGATAACACTCTGTCATGACCCCCACCCTCTAAAGATACCTCAATGACGGGAGAGATATAATAGCCCCAAAGTACCATCTCTTGTAGGCCCCGAGATGGAACAAGCACTGAGGTTATAACAATATCATGTATGGGAGGAATTACTCTATATAATATAAATAGTATGGGGAGATAGAATGAATCACCCCCAATAAAATCCACGAAATAATATAAAAAGAAACCAAATACTTCCCACATGCATGTATAAATGAAACTGATATAGATAAAAATTTTCCAAAGTAAATACACAAAAGAAATGATATATAATGCACACAATAGATATCCAATGGTTGATCATTTAATGTCCAACACAGCCCATGTAACACTCCTAGAAACCTGAAAATAGTTTTATATACCAAGGGTGAGAATACAAGTTTACTCAGTAGGAAAACAAATTCTCTCAATCACATTTGAAAGAATCATTTTAATGCACCTATGAGAAAACAGTATAACCAATAACACCTAAATAGGTCAAATATCCATCCCAACCTCACCAAGGAACACTCACCAAATAACACAATACAAATTATATAATATAATAAAATGAATATCGATAAAGGGTACCTCACAACGCTTTCCTTCTAGTATGATTCTCTCACACCCCAATGGAGTATGTCCTAGAACTCTCATATCTTATGTATACCACACCTCCCCACAATCACAATCACACCACATCATGCATGTAGACAACTAGGCTCACCACCCCACAAGAATAGCTAAATCATGTCTCACCTGAAAACACATTTCCCATCACATCATAACCACTACAATAACCAGTGTAGTAGGGTATCATGAAAATGTAGGACCTCAAACTCCTTCCGTCCTCCTACCATGAATGATCCCCCCAATGCCACCCCAAAATCATGGTCATATCTTGATCAAAAACACCAAGTCCATCAAATGTCATCTAAAAATGCTAGGGCTATCACAACCACCATATAATTCACAAAAACACTCTGACCATAACATCTTGTGTAATACCTACAATTCTTGGAAGAGAGAGTGGTAAAGAGTGGGTGCCCATCCATCCCTCCTCCATACCAGATGTTGAGAAAACACCCCTCATGTGACTATGAGGGTTTCAAAACATAGTTATTGACATGTGTAAGATGTGTATAAAATCACAAGAATATACAATTATATACATATAGACACACACATAAAGAAAACCTATGTGTTCATAACCAAACACTAACCAACTCACAAAATCATCAATTTTTCCACCACCTCTAAGTGAAAAAAACCACAACACAATCTACAAGCCACATTTATGTTATCATCCATTTCTATTTAACCATGCCATTATTTTCATTATTTATCAATAAACATATTTTTACCACACAACCCACCATTTAATTATTCATTATCCATTTCCAACCCATTAAGCTAACTAACCCATGCCATTTAAATCATTATTAATAAATTATTTATTCCAGCACTACCTAGGCATCTAGAACAAGAAACCACCACCTCACTACCCCTAAATCACATCCAAAAAACCACCTCTCTAGCCCAAAATTATAGACAACAAACATCATCACCACCCCAAAATCACATCCAAAGAACCACCTCACCACCCCAAAATTGTGTCTAAAAAAACCAAATCTCGACCCCAAAATCATGAAGAAAAACCCGCGTCACCACCCAAAAGCATTGCCAATAAACTATCATCCCCACATCCCCCAACCACACAAAAACTTCACATCATCTTCCCAAAATCACAACCACACATCACAACACATCAAAATACATTTTACATATTTACAAAGGTGATTTTATAACATTCCAATTTATTTTAGGGGTGTTACCACATAAGCCAAAATACTAG
Organism: Viscum album; assembly: GCA_963277665.1. Lineage (NCBI taxonomy): Eukaryota > Viridiplantae > Streptophyta > Magnoliopsida > Santalales > Viscaceae > Viscum > Viscum album. The sequence continues at coordinate 1,476,512,963 of OY728137.1, forward strand.
GGAAACCATTTTATTAACTATATTGAAGTAATTAACCAATTTTATTTTTAGGGTGATATAACAAAAATCACAAAAAAAGCAGCAGCCACATTACATGTATTCAATGAAAAAACCCCAATGGCTATAATTTCTATTGCGACATCATGTAAGTACAAACACAATATCACAATCATATCAAGGATCTAAAAACATGAAAATAATTCCCCTTTTACATAAATTTCAACCAGCCAATTCTTTATCATTGATTATGAATGTATAAACATAACCCATAGGTAATAAAATTAATCCCCTCCCACATGATACAAAATGAAGTGAAATGAGGTATTACTTATCTTAAATAAGCTTCTCTGACTCACTGTGCAACACGATGCAAAGAAGAAATTCCCAAAAACCACAACCGCTCCATGATATCATAGATCAACCAACACCTTACTAAATATCAATCAAAATGAATCCAAAAAACACAACCAAAACCAAACTACACCACTGTAGAAAAACTCTAATGAATAATAGATGGAAAGGACTGAAAATGATAGCAGTTTTCTCTATGGATCAAAGATGGGAATCAAGGAACTAATCCCCATAGGAAGGAATCTTAAGACACCTCAAGGGAGAACCATCGGTCATCCAGAATGAGAGAGAGTGTAGGGTTTGAGAAAAATCTGAGTTCTTTGATACATTATAACTACGCTACATCAGGTATTTACATGATGTGTAATCTCGTTACACATCATGTAACCCTTGGGGTTCAGTTTCATTGAAAAAAAATGTCATCTTTTTATTATTTAACCCCAAAAATTTAGATGCCATGAACCGCTCGCTCACAATCCATGAAACCAACTTTCTTTTCGTGTAATTTTTTCATGACACTTATTTCCTGCAGCACCTCTACTACACCTCCAACCTCTACCAAAAACTCATTAAACCTCTCCTAAACACCTCGAACCACCAAAACTAGTAAATTAATGGGTTGGGAATTCATGGTTCATTAAACCATCTTCAATGAATACTATTGATTTCCTCATTTCTTCCTCCAAATTACCATAGAATAAAGTCAAGTTCACATGTATTTTTTCAAGATGATGTTTGCATGATCAATACTATCCCGATAGTTTCATGTTTAACTATCGATGAGAAGATTTTATAGAAATAAACTCTTCTTTTGTTGAGATCCCTTTACCACTGGTCATGCTTTCAAATGATTATTTCCTTTATCCTCCACTTTAAACATATAAACCCACTTATTGTAATGTTTTATTTTCCCTTTACATAATTCAGTAATTCCCCATGTTCGCTTAGACTTTACTAATGACATTTCTTCATCCATTGATGAATTACATTGTTTTGAATCACCTAGAGCTGACACTTCTTTAGAGTATCTGGGTTCCCCTAAAACCATTAAAACAAGAAATTTCATATCAGATCGAAAAATTTAAACCATTTCCCTAGTTTTGTTTGACCTACAGATCTAAATTGGATGTAATGTACTAATTCGATCTACTTTAATATATAAAGACCTAAATCTTAGTACTCCCACTCAATCACCATATTCCATTTAACTATTTCTCACATCTTTCACCAAACTCTTCTTTAGATTTATTGTTTTCTAAAAACTCTCCCCTAAGTTCTCCATAACCGTCTCTCTTTATATATTCTTACTCAAATGAACTTGAAATTTGATAACTGATTCATTTCATTTAATATCATTTCCACTATGTTCTAGTACATCCAATGAACCTAGAACTAAAAATAATATCATGACTAGGGATTATTTATCTCATTTCCTAATCTCAAAACCAAAATAAGAAATTCTCAAATTCACAAACAATAAGAAATCATCCTTTGGATTTTTCCTTGAGCTTATATCAATCCTTACAATCCGTATTCTTATATTATAAACTTATAAACACCATAATATTACCAAATTTCAGCCATATACCAAAAAATAAATCCTAAAAAATTTCATATCCAACCAATAATGTCAGACTTTTATTCATAGTGTATGTCATTGTGTTGGGTTCCTCTACCAAAATTCACTAGTCATTTTTATGTAAACCCTCACACTCTAGGACATTTCAATTAATGATTTATTCACCCTTTAATACACAACATTTTTATGTGGTGGTCAAGTTAATATCTTCTCATGAATTATTATTTTTTTCAGATAGGAATTATGAGAGTTATATCTAGTGAATTCCAAAACATTGTCTATATGAATAAAACTAAACCTCTGTCCTCCCTCACATTCTAATAAGGGGTTCCATTAAATAGAAATCCAGAAATATTGGGATTATTATTTAAAAAGAAACCCATAATTTTCTAGAAGCATCATCAATGAAAATTATAAAGTAAAGAGAAAATCCATTGGATTGGAAAGGGTAAGTTACTCGAACATCAGAGTGAAAAAATTATAGATTCTATGATCTATTCTTCCGGTGATCAAAATTGAGTGAAACCCTTCTCTATCTCCCTAGTAAAAAAATTAACTCTCAATATCTGTATGATTAATATTCAATATTCATTTAACCGTTATAACATTCATACTATTTTTACTGATGTGACTAATACTGCATTACGAAAAATACTATTGAACATAAGTTATAACAACAATAACTAAAATTATATATGATATTACAGTATAGTAAAGCGTTTCATCCTTTAATCTCTTCATAAACACCATGGGTCCTCAAGTAGTTCTCCATAATCATTTATAAATGATATTTCCAAATCCATCCTCATAGATTTTTCCAAATGATGTGAGATTATTCATTGTTCTATGAATGTGTCTTAATTCCTTGATCCTTATGAATCCCAAAATATTAATTAAAATCCTTAAATATCCTTTTCCAAAAAACTTCTAAGGATTATACATTCACTGGATGAACTTTCCAAAGACTCTTAAAATTTTAATTTACTATTATCCTTATTAACCACTTGAATTAAAGGATTCCCTAGAGTAAATAACCTAAGAATGTACCTATATTTCAACACTATTTTTTTATATTTTCTATTGTATTAGAGTAAATTAAACATCTTAAAGTTGGTACCCTTAAAAATAAATCCTGGTGAATTTTGAAATTTATTATGATATATCCAATTTCCCCCAAACTCTAGTATATAGGATTTGGTTCGACCAACAACTTAAAATTATTTTGTGAGACCTATATTACAATGGTATCCTTAAATACATCATCTGGGGTAACCATCCTCACCCATCCAAATTAATATATGTTGGAAAAAATCCATCTTGATGGTATTTTTTGGTATTTTTTGTTTTTTTGAAATTGCAGGAAGTTAATGAAACAAGTTGTTTGTCAAAGGATATGAGACGTTTTTTTGGAGTTTTGGGAAAAATTGCCTATTGATAAGGTTTAGTTCATATGTCCCAAAGGGTTATGTGATTGCATGAAGAAATGTAGATCACAAAATTTCATAAATAATCAGCGACTAAGTGATCACATGAATTAAAGTGGATCACGTGATCAAATTAGTTGAAGGAGATCAAGAGATCAAGTAAGACTTGTTGCATGTTTAAATAAATGTAGTATGGGATTGAGAGGTCATGAAGTATCTTAAAATCAAGTGACAGGTGATTTTTTAGGGTTCAACATAATCCAAAGAAGATTATATTACCATAGAAGTAAATCTCATGAAGGAACAAATGATTTCCATGATGGATTTGTATTCCAGACTCTGTAAATCATGCGATGGAATGAAAAAATAGGATTCTCACAACCACATATATGAGTAACTTGATTGAATTTATATTATGTGAGGTGAAAAATAATTACATATTCTTTAAACTAGATGACTGAATATGTACTAAAAACACTTAATAAAGGTCAATCGTTTAACGACCCAATAATTTATGAATTAACTTTCTTTTATTGTATTATGGATATAGAAAACACATTCACTATTTTTTTATTGGGTTTAAATGAAAATTAGTTATCATTAATATTGATAATATAATTTTTTAACACTGATCACATGACTGATATAAATATAAGGATTTTTAGAAAAAATTCTTTTGACATGGACAAAGGAGAGGATGGACTCATCCAGTAGACTCAATCCATACAAAGATCATTTGTCAGATCTCAAAAAGGAGGTAGTATCACTAGGATTTACTCTTGACCAATCCCATTCTAAGATTCAACACGTTAATCTTGAATGAAATTTCCTACATGAGAAGTTCAAGTTAATCGAGATTACCGCCCGAGCGATGTTAACCAAGATACCCCAAGATTATATCAACATCACACAACTTACCCTTAGGTCATATGCGGGTGTTATAAGGAGTTATGCAACAAGGTATTAGTTACTTATTTTTTAACCCTTTCTTTAAATAATAGTCTTATTCCATCAATTACTTTATGAGAATAGTATTTCTTAAAAAATGATGAATTTGATCAATTGACTCTTTGGGTAAAAATGGTACTTTTGGGAAATATATACATTATTATATTAAAATATTGAATTTATTAATAATAATATAAATAAATTCTTATCAATGATTATTATATTAGTTTCTTATCTGTAAATGATTAGGTAATCACTTTGATAAGAGTTATATTTTTTATATGATAAAACATAAAGTGTATTTTTAAAGAAATTATTTTAAGGAATTAATGAATTTTTGAAATAATTAATATTTTAATAAAATAATATTAACCAATTTATTTTAGGAATAATAAATTATTATAAAATTTTTATGATGTCAAATGTAATTTTTTTTATGGTTTGAAAACTGGTTTTGTCAAAACTCGTGAATTTTCAATAAATGTCAGTTTTCTCTTTAAAAATAAAAATTCAAATTTTTAGAAAATTAATTATAAAAAATTAATATTATTTTTGGAATCAAGACATCAAAATTATCCAATGGTTAATTTTTTATATTTTTCTGAGACAATCGAATTTTTGGGTAAAAATTAAATACCATATAAATAAAATATTTTATTTATGATGTCATAATGACCCCAATATGATGTAATTAATACTAAAATGGGTATTATATTAAAACTATATATTTTACCATTAAAATAAATTGATTTTATATTGGTTTTACTTATTTTATAAATACTTATTGAATCTTCCAAAATGTATAATATATTTTATAATTTTAAATTCATTTCATTAATAATGTTACTCACCTCCACATAAGCAAGGATATTATTTTAATATGTTCAGCCATTAGAATCAGAAAATAATGTTTTCCAATCCTCTGAACAAAACTTGGGAAAAAACATTGGAAATTATTGTGGTTTTGAATATTTAATTATAAATAGTTCAGAACCTATGTTTGTGTAATATTAAAGTATACCCCTATCATTTCCTATATAAAATCATCCAATATCCCACTTCACTTCACTAAAAATACTTGGGGTACAACCATAATCTGTCCTCCCATCTCTAGAATCATCCCAAGGTTCCCCAATCTCTCATGAAGTCCCTCTTCAAGCTTTTGAAGCCACACACTCAAGTAAGGGATCCTCACTTTCCTTCCTTTCTTATTTTTATCCATGTTTCCTTATATTGTTACACCCTTTTATTTTCTATTAAAAATGATGGGGTGTGTTTTTAAACCTCCACCATACTGACCTTATTATTTTTTTATGATTGAATACATCTTTTTCTCTCATTAATACCTCCTATGTACACATGTTACCATGCCATAATTTCATAAGAGTTATTCCATTTCTTCTCATTCTTCAAGTTTCTTTATTATGTCACACCTTATGTTTCCAAATTACATACGTTGGGACGTGTATCTATATGAACTGATTACATTTAATTTAATTTCTATATTATGGGATACCTTTTTCTCTCTCATCAACCATTTTTGTGGATTTTCATGTCATGTCGTTAGGCTGCAAAAAATTGCACTGTGATTTTCCATGCCCTAATCAACGTGTAGTGAATACCAATGCCCATTTATCTATCAATGGTATTTTACTTTTTGAACATATAATTATTGATTATATAATATAATATATGAATTACACATTCATTTATCATGTAATAAAAGATGATTTTGAATGAATCCATGTTATATGATCTATGTGGAACACATAAGCATGTGATTAAAATGTTTATAAAGGGTGTTCCCTGATAGTGCTCTTATACATTTGGTAATGTTTTGTATCATGATATGTCATGTTGGAATAGGTGTTTACCTAATTTCTTGTATTACATTATCCCACCATGTTGGGACAGGGGTTTACCTGATTCTTTTATGTTAATGATGCATTGTTTTATGTTATTACCACATTTCCATGTTATGATGATCAAGTTATATCATGAATTTATGTTCATGTTTCTCTTATGCTCCATTTATATGTCTATTTCATAACATGTATTGAATTCCTCATGTTGTTCCTTATTTAGTCTCTTACTGGGCTTTATATATCACCTTTTTCTTATGTATATCCTCAGTTTATCCCATGAAATGCTAAGTACGATGGAATTTTGTGGTCATTTAAAAGAAGATTTCAATAAAGATGTTATATTTTATGTCTTAAGTTGCCATGTAATGTTACTAATCCCCAAATACACTAGACCTCTTTATCTTATGGGTTGTATTAAGTTCAATTTTATGTAATAAATTATGTTTAAGTGTCTAATAAAGAGCAGGGTTGTTATAGTTGGTATCAAATGATTGGTTTAGTTATTTTTGGGATTAGGGTTATAAAACTCTAGTTAAAAACATAGGGATAAGACTGAGTATAAGAAAATAATCCCAAAATTTTTGGTAGTATAGATTTTGTGTTTTATTAGGAAAAAACAACCCTGTCTAGATATGAACAAGTAGAGGTGGCTCTGGCACATTTGTATCTAGGGGTAAAACCTGAAAACACAACTTTGAGCTAGACTCAAATAAGAATAGGTTCATTACAATGGATCTTACTACACACTTTGTTAGACAATCTCGAGGAATATGCATCGGTAAATTCATAAGCTTAGTACGAACTATTGTTAAGGGAATTAAAAAGATGCCCCAAACAATTTGTGCTAGGAAATAGATCATGTATAACTTATATTGGAGTCCATAAATTCATAAGTTAAGGAAATAAATTTAATTTATAGGTTGTCCCTTTTGTCATTCGATTACCCTTTATGTGTTTAATATTTTAATATACTTACCCATAATTTTTCTTTTATTCTACCCAATTGCCGGTAATAGGAGGACTCGGGCTAACAAATGATGTGAAGATCAATGTGATGATTGTTCTAATGAGATTAATAATCTAATGGGAGTGAGAATCACAAAATTTTTCATGATACTCTCTCAGTTAACTCAGGTTTTGAATATAAGAATGGGTCAAGATGAACATCCAACCCCCCTAAGAAAGAATAAGTCACAATCAAGAGCATTGTGAGACAACTGCCTCCTACATTCAATGGATCATCTAATCCATCGATCAGTTAACAATGGATAAACTCCATAGAGAATATCTTCTACATCATTCAATGTTACAAACACGTGAAGTTTATTTTGGCTTCTTATCATATAAAGGTTGAATATGATCAATGGTGTACATTGATAAAAAATATGAAGCCTGAGGAAGAGATTGAGGCATTGGAATGGGAGGATTTCTGGAAAATGTTGTTGATAAATATTTTCCTTTCACCCTTGGACTTAAGATGGAAAGGGACCTATTTGCCTCAAGAAAAAAAATGATGAATCCATCATAGAGAATAAGGAAAACTTCACAAGGCCTGAACAATGCACCCCCCATCTTTGTCGTTACCCCTAAATTTACGGTTTAATAGTTCTTTGGTGGGCTAAAACATAGACTACGGAAAGCCCTAGCGATCTTTGACTTTGATATCTATGTGGAAATTGTATAATTTTACCTTAAAGTAGAAATGGATATTGAAGAATCTCAGGGGTATCATTGGGATAAGATGTTGTAAAATGACTTTAATTATAGTGTTCCAATAGATAAATCCAATGGTGCTAATAAATTACAACACCTCACTTTCTAATGGTGCGGAAAGAAGCACCCAAATAATTTCCTAAAGGGGGTGACAAAACTATTTAGGTGTAGAAGATAAGGGAACCTGACCAATGATTGTTTACAATATAAACCCACTACTGTGATAGGGGAGAGGAATTCTCCATTAGTCCCTCGACACATTGTTCATGGATACAATTTTAATGAAATATGGCACTTTGCAAACCAGTGAAAGAGTTTTCAGAGGAAACCAACAACATCTAAGGTAGAAAGGGAAATATTTTTCCATCACTACCACTGAAGTGAATCCCAATAATGAGGTGGTGATAGATATGCTAGTCATTCATTAAATAATATAAAAAATACTTTTTGATTCTGGTTCAACGCATATTTTTATATTCTGAAAGTTTAGAAAAACAATTCAAACACCACAATAGATCAAGGAAGTAGAGTTGTTAGTGAGAACAGTAAATGGGTAAATTATTGAATACCATGAACATAACTCCTCCCTTTTCATAATTTGTGAATTTAACTTCCTGAAGAACCATGTCATAATCCATATGGTGTAATTTTATGCAATTCTTGGCATGTATTGGCTTTCCCTAAATAGAGCCAACATAAATTCATGTGATAGGGATATCACTCTCCATATGGTGAATCGACCCCCGATTCTATACCAGTGGAAAGAGTAGGATGAATATTGTTTAGCACCATCATCTCAATCTTGGATATTATATCTCTATGGGAATGCATATATTTATCAGATAATTGAGTCTAAGGATGTAACTATTCTCAAATACTTTCCTATTGTGAGGGAATTCATTGATGTGTTTCCCAAAAAATTGTATGGTCTTCCTACTAGAAGAGATGTTGAATTATTGATTGATCTTATACATAGGGAATTTCCAATATTCAAGACTCCATATAGAATAGTTTTTGTAGAGATTGAGGAGCTAAATAAACAACTATAGGAGAATCTGGATAATGGGTTTATATGCCCAAGTGCTTCACTATGGGGTGCACCAGTCCTCTTCTTCAAGAAGAAGGATGGGCCAATGCGCCTTTTCATTGAATATCATGAACCCAAAAAAATCAGGATAAATAACAAGTATCTGTTTCCATGAATTGATGACTATTATAATCAAATACATGGAGCACAATACTTATCCATGGTGGATCTATAGTCATAATAATACCAAGTAAGGGTGAAGAAGGAGGATATCCCCAAGACAACTTTTTTGTACAAGGCATGTCCACTATAGTAATGCCTTTTTCACTCACTAATGCTCAAGAAACATTAATAGACTTTATAAATAGTGTATTTAGTTATTACCTTGACAATTTTTTGTTAGTCTTTATAGACGATATTCTAATATAATCCAAAACCAAGGATGAGCATGAGGAGAATCTAAGAACTGTATTAGAGACCATGAAAAAAGAGATTCTCTATGGAAAGTATAACAAGTGTGGGTTATGGTTGAAGGAATTATCATTCATGTGGTATATCCTCACAATAAATGGGATATCTATAGATACCTCCATGAAAAATGCAATTGAGGGACGACTGAGACAAACATTGGTGATAGATATCTGTATCATCCTTGGGTTAGCTGGAAATTATCTCCGATTTGTGAGAAATTTATCATGATTTTAAAACACTATTACCAGTCTAACTTGTATGGGTGTAATGTTTTCTTGGAATGATGAATGTGAAGTGAGCTTCATGGAGTATAAAAGGAGGATTATCACCATACCAGTTCTCACATTACCCATATGTGGCGATCTTTTCATGGTTTTCAGCAATGCTTCAAAGAAGGTCATGGGCTATGTGTTGATGAAAAATGGCAAAGTCATTACTTATGCTTCAAGGAAATTAAATGTTCATGAGTAGAAATATCCAACACATGATCTGGAGTTGACTACAATGACTTTATCTTTGAAAATTTGGTAACATTACCTCTTTAGGTAAAAGTGTGAAATATATATAGATAACAAAATCCTCAAGTATATCTTCACACATAAACTGTTGAATATTTGCCAATGAAGATGGATCTGATCAAAGAAAATAACTACCCAATTCACTACAATCCAATGAAAGAGAATAAAGTTAAAAACACTCTATGAATAAAATATCCAAAAACTCCTTCATTGATGAGAATTGAAAAGGATCAAATCTTCATAGATTTGATGAAGATGGATATGGTAATCATAAACAACGGAACATCATCAATCCTTTCACAAATGATTTCACAACCATCTCTTTTGGAAAGGTTAAAGGATTCTCAAAAGGATAATGTGGGAATTTAAAAGAATGTGGAAACATTCAGAAAAGGGGAATCCTCAGAGTTCAATGTTAATGAAGAAGGAATTGTGATATTTGGGTCAAGACTATGTGTTACATCAAATCTTGAGTTAATGAATGATTTTTTTAATGATTCACATAGTTCGAGTTTATCTATTCACCAAGGAAACATAAATATGTATTGTGATATCCGATAGCATTATTGGTGGGATAACATGAAGAAGGATATCCCTGAGTATACATCAAAGGTCATGGTACGTCAGCAAGTGAAGGTTGATAGGTAGAAGTCTAAGGGGATGATGAATCCATTACCCATACCAACATAGAAATGAATAAATATCACGATGGACTTTATCACTGTACATCCAAATACATACAAAGGAAAAAATACTATTTGGGTTTTTGTGGATCTTCTTACAAATAATGCACAATTCATTTCAATTCAAAAGTATTTCTCATTGGATCAACTGTCATGAATATACATCATAGAAGTGGTAAGGCTATATGGTGTACCACTATTGATTATATCTGATCAAGATTCAAGATTAACCTCTATGTTCTGTAAGAGTCTCTAACACACTCTAAATACTGAGTTTAACTTTAGTGGGTCTTATCATCCTCAGACTAATGGACAATCGGAGAAGACTATCCAAAAACTTGAGGTCATGTTCAGAGCATTCTCAATGGGCTTTAAAGGAGGATGAGATCAATATCTTTTTTTGGTTGAGTTCTCTTACAACAAAAAGTTCCACTCAATAATCCAAATGGAAACTTATAAAGCCCTTTTTTGGGAAGAGGTGTAGAACACCATCATGTTGGGATAAAGTTGCGGAGTGAAAACATCTAGGTCTTGAAATGGTCAAAGAAATAGTGGATATGATTAAGACCATCCAACAACACATTAAAGATTCTCAGAGTCAACAAAAGAGCTAAGCTAACAATCGTCTATGAGACCTAGATTTTGATGTTAGATACATGGTATTACACCGCATATCACCATGGAAGAGAGTTATGAGATTTGGTAAGAAGGTAAAGCTTATTCCAAGGTACATAATCCCTTTTGAGATCTGTGATTATATTGGAGTAGTGGGATATCAACTAGAACTCCCACCGAACCTATCTCAAGTACATGATATTTTCCATGTATCACTCTTGATGAAGTACATACCTAACCCATTGCATATGCTCAATATAGAGGTGGTACCATTAGATAATTACCTCTTCTATGAAGAGAATCCTACGATGATCTTACATCATAGAGGAAAAGTTCTACGAAATAAGATGATACCCCTCATGAAGGTGTTGTGGTAAAACCACAACTTTTAATAAGCAATGTGGGGACCTGTGGAAGTGATGAGGTAGAGTTACCCTCATCTTTTTTAGTGTAGGAAATAGAATTTTCGAGGGTAAAACTTCTTAAGGGGTGAATTTTGTAACTACCTGATCATTTAGGAATAAAATTCCATTTCTTTTAATGACTTATGGATATGGAAAACACATGAAATAATTTATTATTATTATTATTATTATTATTATTATTATTATTGGGTTTAAATGACCATTAATTATCATTACCATTGATAATATATCCATTGAAACATGATGGATATAAATATAAGGTCTTTAAAAAAATCAACACAGAAAAAGGAGAGGATGGCCTCATCCATTAGACTCGGGTCGTACAAAGCTCATTTTTTGGAGCTTTTAAAGGAGGAAGCATCACTGGTCTTCACTCTTGACCAATCCAAATCCAAGATTCAACACGTTAATCTTGAACTAAATCACATGTGGGAGAATTTCAAGTTAATAGAGATTACCACCCGGGTGATGTTATCCGAGCCACTCCAAGAGTCTGTCACCATCTCACACCTTAACCTTAGGTATTATATAGGTTCTATAAGGGGTTATATTACTAGGAATTATTTAATTATAGTTTAATCCAATTATATAAATAAAATTCTTATTCCAACAATTCCTTTATGAGAATAGTCTTTTGTTAAAAAATATTGAATTTAATAAATTAACTCTTCGAGGAAAATGGTTCTTTTGAGAAATATATACATTATTATATTAAACTAAGGTTTTTATTAATAATATTATAAAAAAAATCTTATAAATGATGATGATATCATTTTCTTATCTATAAATGATTAGGTAATCGTTTTTATGAGAGTTGTATTTTTTATACGATAAAATAAAAAGGGTATTTTTAAAAAATTTATTTTAGGGAATTAATGAATTTTTGAAATAATTAATATTTTAATAAAATAATATTATAAAATTACTTTTATGAATAATAAATTATTATATAATTTTTATGAATTCAAATGTAATTTTTATTAAGGTTTGAAAACTGTTTTTGTCAAAACCTGTGAATTTTTAATAAATGTCAGTTTTCAATTTAAAAGTTAAAATTCAAATAATTATAAAATTATTTTGATAAAATGAACATTATTTTCAGAATCATGGCATCTAAATTATCCAATGTTCAATTTTTCAAAATTTTCTGAGACAGTCAAATTTTTGGGTAAAATTGAAATACCGTATAAATAAAATATGTGTTTTATGACATCATAATGACCCGAAATTGAGGTAATAGACACTATAATGGGTATTATCATCCAAATATATGTGTTGTTAGCAAAATAATGTGATTTTATATTTGTTTTATTTTTTTTATATAGCCTTATTTATTCCTTCAAAATGTATAATGTATTTTATGATTTTAAATTCATTTCTTTAATATTGTCACTCACCTGCACATAAGAAAGGATAATATTTTAAAAAATTTGGCCATTGGACTAATAAAATAATTTTTCCACTCCTCGTTTCCAAAAACTATGGGCAAAAACATTGGTAAGGTTTGTGGGTTTGAATATTTAATTATATAGATTTGAAAACCTAAGTCTGTGAAATATTAAAGAATTCCCCTATCATTTCCTACGTAAATCCACCCAAGATCCCACTTCTCTTCACTAAAAATCCTTGTAGCACATACCTACTCTATCCTCCATTATCTGTAATCCTCATAAGGTTCTTCCATATCTCATTAATTACCTCTTCAAGCTTTGGAGGTCACACACTTAAGTAAGGGATCCTCACTTTCCATCCTTTCTCATTTTTATCAAAGTTTCCTTGTATTGTTACACCCATTTATTTTAAATTAAAAATTATGGGTTTTGTTTTTTCCCATCCCCCATACTTACCTTATTATTTTTTTATTATAGGAGACCTCTTTATCTACAATTAATCTCTCCCATGTACACCTGTTACCATGCCAAAATTTCATAAGAGTTATTCCATTTCTCCTCTTTCTTCAAGTTTCTTTGTTATGTTACTCCTTATATTTATAAATTCCATATTTTGTGACATGTATCTATATTAAACCTTAAATAAAATTCATTTATATATTATGGGAGACCCATTTCTATCTCATCGTCCATTTTTATTGATTTTTACGTCACGCCGTTAGGATGCCAATATTGCACTATGATTTTCCTTGCCCAAATCATCATGTAGTGAATACCGTGCCCATTATCTATCAAGGGTATTAAATTTTATGAACATATAATTATTTATCATATAATTTCATGTATTAATTCCACATTCCTTTATCATGTAATAAATCATGATGTTCAATGAATCCGTGTTATATGATCTATGTGGAACACTTAAGCATGATATTAAAATGTTTATAATGGGTGCACCCTGATAGAACTCCAATACATTAGGTAATGTTTAGAATCATGATACTTCATTTTGGGACTAGGGTTTACCTGATTCCTTTTAGGACATTTTTCCACTATATTAAGATAGGGGTTTACCTAATTAATTTATGTTAATGATGCAGTGTTTTAAAATGTTTCCACATTTCCATGTTATGATGATCATGTTATATCATTAATTTATGTTCATATTTCTCTTATTCTCCATTGTTATGCCTATTTCCAAACATATATTGCATTATTCATGTTATTAATTGTTTTCTCCCTTACTAGGATTTATATATCACCCTTTTCTTATGTATTTCCCTGGGATATCCCATGCAATGCTAATTACAAAGGAATGTTGTGGCCATGTAAAAGAAGTTTTCAATAAATATGTTGTATTTTATGTCTTAAGTTGTAATGTAATGTTCCTAAGCACCAAAAACACTAGACCTATTGATTTTATAGGTTGTATTAAGTGAATGTTTATGTAATAAATCACGTTTAAGTGTGTGATAAAGAGCATGGTTGTTATAAATCGTATAATCTCAAAGAGATATTGAAAATGTGAGAAGTGGGATCAATCACAAGATTTCTCAAAAGTGATGGTAGTTACATGAATCATGTGATCATAACAATGTAATGAAATGTTCAAAAGTCTAATGTAGATCATTTTATAAGGTGGTGCAAGAGATGGATGACCATGATTATCATTGTCAATGAGGTTTATTTACACCTATAAATACCCCTTAACATTTCATTATACTTAAGATGTTTCTATGACTTTTCATCTAAAGGAATGTCCACAATATTTTAAATATAAGTGAAAATTAGGTTATGTGATCAATGTAATGTAAGTGGTGACAGAGACGAATTTTGAATAAGGTGAAGGGAGTTATACAATCATATAAGTCACCTAAGAAGAAATGAATAATGTATTTAGCATGAAGAGAATGTGGTTACATGATTGATGCAGAATCTCATAAGCATCTTACCGAGAATAAAATAAGGTTACACAGTCATTAATATGGACATGAAAATTACGAACTTGGAGTTTCATACATAGGCAGAACACCTTTGGTTAATGAAAATCAATTTACATGCTCAGGTCTTGTAATGAAGTCTTGTGATTTTATAATCTAGTGAGGGTTACACACACCAAGAATAAAGGTTACGGTCTCCATGAAGAGAAGTTATGTTTGAAGGTGGAATTCATATCTTAGATGAAATAGGAGAAAAAATACACAGTTTTGGTGTGTGAATCAGCTCATAATTTATTTTAAGAAGATTTTATTAGAGGAGTATTTTGTTTAATATATTAAAGTGAGATGAGTGATCTTTTAAATTATGAATTCCTATCAATAAAGATATATTGTGAGTCTGGTCCAAATATTTTAATATTAGTGCATTATAGTGGACTTTTTAGATAATCACATTACCTCAATATACTCCTTAGATGTGTCATAGTGAGGGTGAACCATATAAAATTATTGTATTCTATGTATGTTTTAATTTATATTTATTTTTTTCTCTGGGAAGGAGCGGGAAGAGAGTTTTGTTTAATTATGAAACAGTATCCAAAGGGGTAGATTTTTAATATATCATAATCAAGGTCATTCCCCCATCTTAGGGTATTTAACGTATTAGGGATAACTAGTGGAATAATAGATTATAGTTAAAATTTAGTGTTTCTATCTCAAATAATGTAATATAAGTTATTAATTGAAGTTTATTTTGATCATTAATGGAAGAAATTTTCAACTATGGATAAATCAGATGCAACACTACTTATGATTGTTAGGCATATAATTTGTTATTGTTTTGATGTGTAGTATTTCAGAAATTATGGATAGTGGATCATTATTAAAAGTATACCAAATACAATAGGATATTGTTTCTAAAGGAATAATTGATTTATGGGGATCTTCAATGAATTTAATCTACATGAAGGTAATGTTTTGTAAGTTATCAAATGTCATGAGGGAAAATCTGCTAAATATATATGAAGGAAACTCAATGATATAAGAAAAAAATTGTAGGTTTTATGAAACAGGTATGGGGACTTGAGGATACACCCTAATGTGTATATTGATTCATTATTTGATTAAGTGAATGTTATGGTTAGGGTGCATAAGGTCTCTGAGAAATCATCAAGGATATAAATATCTCAAAAAACATCATGGGAAGATAGCTACTTCGGTTCAATATAAAAGTATAAATACTTGATGAAAAATATTTTACGGATTTGACTTTGGATAGCTTACACAATACACTTGTCTCATGTGAGATAAGAAATGATGACACTGAGGCTGTAGAAAAGGGGAAGTCTAAACAGGGGGCATTCAGGTCCATAAATAAGCTCAGTATAATGTAAGTCTAGGATGAAATATATATAGAGGCAGTAAATCAATTCCTTTATAAAATTATAATAGTTTATAGGAAATCTTAATGGAAAACTTCAACATGCATTATTTCTATGTGTGAATGTTAGGCATCATACATGAACGTTTCCTAAGAAGTTTCAAGATGACGATGACATTCCCTTGAATAAGTATTCAAGTAACGTAAAAGGTAGGAATATAAAAAATAAAAGTTTCTTCAATAATAAGAAACTCCTTTCACTTGAAAATGGTAGTTTAGAAGAAACATGGGTAGAAGAAATTCAAATATACAAAAAACTTAGAGAAAATGGTGTGGTGATTATTGGTAATTCCAAGACAATGGTCGAGAGTGAAAATGATGAAGGAAATTTTGAAGGAAGATTTGATTTTTTAGGTTGAATAAAAAGATTCCCTTGAAGATATAGATGTTTATAGAGCTAAAATAATGAAATCTAAGAGAGTGTCTCAAGATTCCAAACATTATATTCAATATCAAGAACATTTGAAGTTTGTGTTGAAGGATAAAATTTAAAAATGTAAATATAAAATTCTATAGAACATAGAAAAATTCATTCACTACAAACTCAATATTAAACAATATTATATAATTATTTAATGTTTAACTAAATCTGTAGAATATTGTGTCAAATTTATCGAAGAATATGAGGAGTAAGTTATCCTCTTAGGAGGAAAAGTAGAATATACAGATAAAATCATGGCGCAAATTTTATATTGGGAACTTAGGTTACACATGAGATAGAAAAAAGGGAAATTAGATTTTGGAGGTCCAATAAAACAGTAAAATAATTTTTAGTATTATAAATGATACATCAAAATGACTCATATTTTTTGGGGCTTGATCAAAAAAATAAAGAAAATATGATTTGTGATAGGAATGATAATCCACACCAAAGATAAATATTGATTTGAGAATGAATCAAAATTAGATGATTCATAGAACCCAAGGGACAACCAATTCTGTAATAATGACACATGGGGATGCACCTTATCTCATGTGCTATCATTGTGGAAAGATAGAACAATCCCAAAATATTTTTTCCATATTCAAGTGGTAGTTAGGAGAATAAGATAAAAAAATCATCCAAATAGAATTCAATATTACAATAATAAATTTTATGTACAACATTTTCGGTTTAGAGTGCTCAGACACATGGATAGATATTTCTCATCAACATTGGATAGGAATGTGCATTAATATACCTAAAGTGGTTTTCCTCAATAGATCAGGGGATTATCAAAAAAACAAAAAATGCAAAATTGATTTATAGCTTTGTGATATGATGATCATTAATCAAATTATAAGGAAGATCAATAATACCTGTCAACAGGATGTGTTAAGTAAAATACGTGGATACAAAATAAAATATATGAGTATGGGGTGGTTGGAGATATTTCCCTAAAAGTATCAGATCCGGATATTTTTTAGTTATTTTAAAGTAGATTAACTTCCCATGTGAAGGGGAATAATAATATTGTCACGTAAATCAAGTATGATGAACAAGGTATCCCTAAATTTTCAAATAATTATGGTTGAAATATTATTGGATCAGTAAAAGTAATGTTTGGTGGAAAAGATATGAGATGTGTAGATGTTAGGGTAATTGAAAGTATGAATCAAAACATTCTTAGTTTCTGTCAGATGTGTTACTTGAGACATTATATAAGTTTTACCAATAATATTTGTATCATAAATAGAAAATATAATATAGTGGTAATGTATGGAAGTTCATGAAGAGGAATCTCTACCTTGTGATTGGAGAAAAGATATGTTCTTTCTGTTCGAGGAAGAAAAAAATAGGTTGTGGAATAAAAATCATCATTATCTAAATTGACCATATTTCGAAGATCAGGTTAAATGTGATGCTATTCAAGATCTCCCTATGTCATCATGTGATTGTACTCTTATGTGTGATTCATTATAATAAGTGAAGATCACTCGAAATAAATAATGGAGAAAGGTCAAAGGTCAAAAAGTGTGTTTTAAATAGTGCATATTGATGTGTGTGGACTTATTTCACCAATATACATTAATGGGAAGAGATTCAATGTACTTTTTATTGATTATTGAAGAAAAATGGTATGGATTGTAGATATCTCCCACAAGTTTGAGGTGATCAGTTTCATAAACCAATATTAGAGGTATGAAGAAAAGTTTCATAGTTAAAACATATAGAAGTTATATACTAAAAATGGTATGAAGATCACAAACATCCAAGTACATAATTATCTAGATAAACATGGGAAATGGAACCAAGTATCAATAGTAAAAACTCATTAATAAAAACATGATTATGTGATGTGTGGGACCACTCTATCCCCCACCCCCAAAGAATTGGCTAAAGATGCATGTTTTATGAGATCAAAGGGCACATGGGAGGTTATTCCAATCCCCAAAGAGGGTATACGAGTGGTTATCCCAAGCCTAAAATATGGTACATAGGAATTTATCCCAAGCCCAAAGTATGTACATGGATGGTTATCCAAATCCTAATATGTGATGAATGTATTGGTTGGTAGATTTGATATATTATCTATATTATTATGATTATAAAACACATTATCCCACTTTTTATGACATAATATCATACCTATGTTATGGTATCATGTATCATATTATTTGAATCCTTTATTATTCATTCCTTATTAACTTTCAATATTTATTCCATGCCTCGTGATTATTTGTACTATTGAGTATAAATTTCAAATGTTAAAATCATGTTCTCATATGCATATACTCATGATATGATTACATGTTTATCGTAAATTGATATAAACACTTTTTGTCTTTACTTAGCATATGATCTCACCACTTATTATGTTTTATTCTCCCCAAGATATAAGAAATAGTGTTATGTATTATATATCTAAGATGGGTTATAGTTGTGAAGAATTAAATAGGATATGATGTAGATGTTTTATTTACTGGTTGTTCATGAATCCATGTATTAAGATACACTAAACCTTTATGGTTCTAGAATGGATTATAATGATATAAAATAAATATTCATATAATGAGATGTAAAATTTATGTATGTTATGTTTGGGATACATTAGTTGGTATCATAGAAAGTTTTAGTTATTTTTATAAAATAGGATGAGAATAATTTATCATGAACCCTTATGATAATCCTATGTATATGAGAATATCCTAAGTTATGGTAAATAAGGGAGTTTCATTTTCCTAACAAATACATCCATGTATGGATACTAACATGTGAATGGGCTATGAGACAGATTCACCTAGGGGTAAAAACTATGAATGGGGGATGGATTATGTAATAACCCAATCTTCACTAGTCCTTGATGAGTGGTCCTAAGTCTACACACCTTGATAGACACTCCATGATGAAGTTATTGGGTTAATTTACATTTTATTTATGATCTATGATGAATTATTTTAATATAAAATGAACATGGATGACCCAGGTTAAAACTAAGGTGTTATAAACAAAAAATAATGTGTCAATATTTAGAAATCCTATAAATTATTTTCAAGATTATATGATTTAATGATATTATTATTCTTTCGCATAATATAATTTTCGAATTCAATTAATGGATAGAATCATAAGTAACCATGTTAGTTGTGAAGGTGATGGAAAATTCAATGATTTTACTCCTGAAAAACCGAATGTTATCTGAGCTAAAATGAAAAATATTACTACTATGCTTACAAAAATTTCACAACATATTAATCATAATGAAATTAAAATATATCAAATTAGCATACAACATAAAAGTGATTCCTTCATGAGGAAACATCCACCTTCATTTAATTTTTCTATAGATCCACCAAATAATTTATAATAGATTAATACCAATGAAAATATATTTTTTTTTCTATTATGATATAATCTTTAAAAAGTTATTTTATTTGTTTATTATTTGGAAGGTGAAATGGAATAGTGGTTGAATATTATCTAGAATATGAGACAATAAAAATAAGTTGAATCCATGAAGTTGTATGTATTTAGGGGGATATTTTTTAATAAGTACATTCCCCACATTCTTTATAAAAAATTAGGGAAGGATTTTATTAAGCTAAATCAAAATTATTTTGAATATATTGGCACTTATGAGGAAACTTTTTCAACATTTTAAGGTGTTATTATCATTTTATGATTGAAATAGAATTTAAGATTTATTGATTCTTTAGTGAATTAAAACCAAGCCTATTAATAACATTATCCATGAAATAAATCAATATCTATTAAGATTTTTGTGATCTACTATCATGGAAAAAATGGAGAATGGATTCACACATCAATCTCATGGTTTTGATAGGTAAAGAAAGATGGAATTCGAATACAATTATAATAGTAAAAACCATGGAGGTAAGAATATTAGATTTCATTTATTCCAAAAGTGTGTAAAGTAAAATAGTGTAAATTATTTTAAGAGTAATGGTAAATTGATTAATTGTGGAAAATAAGTTCAATGAAAAATCAAATTCTGAATTAATGGGAAGAAGTTAGCTAAAAATTATAATAGATAAATCGATACACATAAGGTAGCACCCATGCTTCAGTGTTTAAAATTCACAGAGTATGTAAATTATTCTAACCAATGATCAAATATGTGGGTTAATGATGATGGTTTATATAAGTAACCTCTTAATCCTAGAGACTGAGGGAAATATCATGTGACCAGTATTGCTGATGTGGGGTACAATAATGAATTGGTTAAAGGTATACATACTATCCAATATATCTTTGTTAATGTATCATCTAATTCTATTAATATTTACTCTTTTATAAATAAATAATTTATTAAGGGTATCTCAATACTACCTCAAAGATTAGATATTGAATTAGTACTAAAACACTTAATTATGTGATGTTAATCATCACATGTCTGTTATTATTTACTAATTGATATTTTTGGAGTGTGCTTCCATTAATTATCATTATTATCCCACTAGTTAAATTTTATGTTATTTTTGGAATGGATAGTATTTGTTTACATGGATCACATATCAATTTTTGGGGAAGGGAATTCAAATTTGATACTCTAAACCAACATATGATTTTCTATCGGTATGAAGATAAATATGAAAATATAATGGAAATTAAAACCATTTCATATGTCATGATTCATATTAAAAGGGTCCATTTAAATTATATGGTTGTAGAGAAACTTAAAATAAAATATATATCTTTTGTAATGGATATTTTATGTTATTTATAGAATATTTTCCACATCCTCCTCTAAATCATGAAGTTAATTTTTCAATAAAACTCATACTAGATACGATACCTATTTCAAAGACCACATATATAATTACACTAATTGATTAATAGGAATTGAAGAAGAAAATGGAAGAGAATACTTACAAGGGATTAAATCATCCAAGTGTATCAGCTTTCTGTGAAACTATTATTTTTCTTAATAATTACGATAGATCAATGGGACTCTTAATTTGTTATCAGGAATATAATAATATAATGATCGAGAATAAGTTCCATCTACCTTGTATTGATGATTTGTTAATCAATTATAAGGAGTGAAATGTTTTTACAAGACTGATCTTTGATCTATATATTATAAATTGCAGCTCAAAACTAACAACATAACCAATAAATCCTTCTATTTGTGGTAAATAAACAGTAAATTTACAGTGATTGATTTTTTGGTATTATTAATCCCCCCACTATCATCGTGTGTTTAATGAATAAATTCCGTAGATATTACCTTGATCAATTTTTGATAGTTTGTATAGATGATATTATTAGATATTCTTAGAGCAATGAAGAGAATGAAGACCATATATTGATTTCACAAAGACCCTAAGGAATAATAATTTGTATTAAAATATTACTAATATTGAATTTTGGAATCATAAAGTTACATTTTTGGGTCATATAATCTTAAAATAGGGTTTATTGGTGGATCAATAAAATATGGATGTTACTCAACAATATACCATACCAACCACTATCCCTAAGATCCATAGTTTTCCTAGATTGGATGCATATTATTTATTCTTTGTGAAGGATTTATCACAGAAATATAATGCACTCGAAAAATAAACATGAATGGTTTCCATGTTTATCTAGAATAATTAATTTAATGAAGATTTCAAGGAACTAAAGAGAAGGTTTTTTATTACACCTATGCTCACACTACACTATAGTGGAGAACGGTTTTTTATTTTTAAGGATGAATCAATGAAGGGGTTTGAATGTGTTCTTATATAGAAACATGTGGTGATTTCTTATGCCTAATTCCAATTAGAGGTTCACGGGAGGAATTACCCAACTCATTATTTGGAGTTTGCAGTGGTGATCATTCCATTAAAGATATGGATGTACTATATTTATAGAGAATTATGTGGTATATATGATGATCAAAAAATTTTAAAATATATATTCACCTAGAAAGAGTTTAATATGCACTAGAGAAGATGGTTATAGTTGACTAAAGATTATGACTACTAAATATATTCCCACCCTGATAAAATAAACAAGTTGGTTTATTATTTGATTCAAATGGATCATGCTAGCTTGTCTGTAATGAGTATTATATAAGGTTCAATATTTTTGGATTTTCAAGTAATGGACACTGAAATATTAAAGTAAGAGGAAAAATATTATCTTTCTCATGTGAATGTTTAACTATCTATCCATGTGAAGATTTAAGAGGCATAAAAGGAGGATATGGAGATACAAGATAAGGTTAGAAATATTTCTGAGTTCAACATTTATTGTGATTTAAAAATAAGTTTTAAGGACCATGTATGTGTCCCATAAATAAAAAACCTGAATATAGAACTATTGGAAGAAGCTTATAGTTCATCATGGAAGTATGAAGATGTACAGAGATCTAAATGAGTATTTTTGGTAAGAAAAAATGAAGATATATATTTCCCAGTGTGAGTCTTGGTGCTCAGTATGTCAGGAAGTTAAAGATATGATATAGAATTATAAGGGTATCTTTCAATTATTACTCATACCATAAGGAAAATATGAAGACATCATCATTCATTTCACCATCAAAATCCCAAAATAATCTATATGTGAATATTCTATTTGGTTTGTAGCCGATAAACATAAAATGTTAGCATAACACATTGAGATTAGAGAATATTTCAATCATAATCAGCTTTCCAAGATATGTATTAATGATGTGTAAATGTTTTATGGAGTATAACATTTTATTGTATCTTATTGGGAAATGAGTTTTACACTAAAGTTCTAGAGAAGTCATCTGTAATCAAAAGATGTATAGTTGTGTTATAATACCCCATATAATCCTTAAATAGATTGTTAGTTTGATAGTTTTATTAAAACCCTAGAGAATATGTTGATATCCAATTCTTTTAATTTTAAAGGTGGTTGGGATCACCACGTTCCTCTTGTCAAATTCACTTATAATAATACATTTCACTCAAGCATTTATCTAGATCTTTATAAGTACATTTATAATAATAAGTGTAGAAATATTGAATTATAGTATTAATTTGGAGAACAAAAACTATTTGTACCTGATATATATGATGAAATAGTGGATAAGGTTAGAGATATTCAATAGCACATCAAGTAAAATTAGAGTTGACTGAAGAGCTAAGCTGACAATCATTGAAGAGATTAGGAATTCAAAGTTAGTGGGAATGTATTATATAAAATTTATCTGTGGAATAATGTTATGAGATTTGAAAATCATTGAAATATAATCACAAGATATATTGGTCCCTTTTGAAATTACAAATCATATCTGGATAGTTTCATATCACTTGGAACATCCACTAAACTTCACTCACGCTAATGATGTGGTCCATGTATCTCTCTTGAGGAAGTATATAAATGATCCTTAAAATGTACTAAAATCAAAGGTCATAAAAATAGAATGTGATATCACTTATGATGAATAACTGTTAGAGATACAATATTGATGATATAAAAAGTTTTCAAACAAGACCACTCACTTGGTCAATATTTTGTATTGAAACCATTAATTTGAAGAAGCTACATGGGAACCCAAGGATGTGGTGAGGTAAATTTATCATCAATTTTTTATATGAGAGTGATGAAATTTTATGTTTAAACATCATTTTAAGAGGGGTGGAATGTTACATCCCAAGACTTTATATATATTTCCTTTGAAATAAAAATGATGTATTTGACATCTTTCTTTATATGAAACTCTGAGTCAAAATAAACCATGATATAGTAATACTTTATAACCTAGCCATTAAATTGGATGGTATGAATAATAATGCTATAATAATATTTATGAAGGTTTTAAATAACTTAAATGTACTCATTAATATATAATAAATATATAATCAATTTTCGGCAAAGCCATTTTTTTCTTCAAAAATAAATTTTATTAAAAATGGTTTTATTTAATTTTAGGCTCAAAAATTATAATTAATATATAAATTTTTTATAAATTTTATATTAGGTAATGAATATAATTTTTTAATCATAATTTCAATAATATCTTAGGGTGAATTTTTATGATTTTTCTATAATGATTTATTTCCCAACAAATAGTAAAAATACTATTTTTTGTAAAACATACATTTCTCTCCATTAAATATAGTAATTTAAATGTTCTTTTGTGTTTTAACTTATCATAAGTACCCTTTAATTATAAATATTCAAATTATTTATAAAGTAATAATAATTATACTTTATTTTGGTATAAGTTCATTTTTGGTCCTAAAAACTCATTTTTCTAAAAATTATTTTTATTGCCAAAATGTGTTTTTAAATTAGTAAATTAAATAAATATATATTTATTAATGGTTTCAATGAAATTTATGAATTATATATTAAATAAAATATTTTAATATTTATTTTTTAATGGTATGGAATGGTACTAAATTAATTTCTTTCTTAAAAATACAGTTTTCAAAAATAGGTTTTCATTGCGTATTACGAACTTATTTAAAAATAAATTATTCCACTAATAGAAATTAAATTCAGTAAAATATATTACATATTTTTTATTATAATAATTAATGTAATTTAATATGGAAAACTTATTTCTTTTTTCCATAATTAATAATATAAATAATATAATTTTGTTACCATGGTAAAGGTTAAAACTCGTCTACTATGGAGGGTTAAACTTAGATAAATGTGTAGGAATTACATATAAACATGTAAAATTTTTTATTTTTTAATATATTTCATGTTTTTAATTTAATAAATTTGAATTCATTTCCATTTAGAGAAAATTTCACAAGAAAATGACCTTATATTACTGATATCTTTTAAATAATTCCATGCGTGTTTCGCCCTCACTTATAAAAGGGAACCTCTTCAAGTCCATTATTTTTACAATTTTAAAATTCAAGTTTGAATAAAAAATTCTCCATAACCTTTATATATTACTTCACTTCCCCATTTAACCCATCATTCAAGGCTTTATATGTAAGTTAAAGGAGATCTATCAAAGAAGTTATATAAATCTTAACCAAGCTCTTTCAATTTTTTTTCTTATTCCACATTGTTTAAATGTTTTTTTTTGATAAAAAAATGATGAATTGAGTATTTTAAATATATTTAGATTTTATTATTATTATTTAACAAACATTTACCACATATTCACCATCAAATATAGAATGAAAGTATCACTCATGCGTACATGTGGACTACCGCATCCACGTAGTGATATGATTCATTTTCTAACACCATATTGAATGAATGGTTGTTATGATAGATCTAATATATATATATATATATCACCTTTTTCATATAATAATTATTCTTCTGAGGTGATTTTTTATGGAACATTGTTTTGTTCCATCCATCAAAAAGTGGAAAACAACACTTGTGCGTATGTACGGACTACCGTCTCCATGAAGTGATGTGATTCATTTTGCATGATCACTTTATATGAATGTATAAAAAGTGCATATAACTATTAAATATTATATTTATAAAATTATTAATATTATTTAGATTATGGGACCATGATAAATGTGCAAGGACCATAACTTCTGAATCGATACATTCATGAAAATTGAAGTTGTTAACACAAAGAAATGATGATTTTAGTAAAAAAAATTAACCAAATGGATGAGAAAATAATATAAGTGAACCATATATATGGTATTATAGGAATTAATATGGTTTTTATATATATTTATAATAAATTTTAATTTATTATAAAAGATTTTATAGTGCTTACAATGAAATTCATGTTTGAGGTTAGGGTTATATGTTTCAATCTCATTTTTAGCAGGATTATTTATAATTAAATTTCTGATAATGATAGTTTAAAATATATACCTCATAAATAATATTTAATATATTATAATTTGGTTATTTTTTTAAATAGAACATTTTCCTTTTATTTCCATCTCTCTACATGCTCAAAAGTCCCAAATAATGTTTTTATGGAAAATAGGCTCTATTTTCAATTCGGTAGTCAATATTTTTTTCTATGAACATATTTTCTTTAAATTATTTTCAATATTTTTTGTAAAAAATTCCCCAATGATTTTATATATTCATTTTTCCCATTTTTTAATTATATTAAAAAACAAAATGGATTTTTTTATTCATTTTCCTAATAAGGTACTTTTAAATTTTTACTAAAAACGTGAATGGAATCATTATTTTAATGTACACCACATGAAAAAAAATTCATGTTTTCACGAATTATAATTATATAAAAACTTCCTCAACAATTTCCCTTGATGATTTTTATATAAATTCATTTCAATAATTTATTGTAAATTTTCATATTTTAATATGTGATTTAAAAATGGGGAAGGTATTTTTCTCAAAAAACATTCCATTGATATTTTATGGTATTTTAATATATAATAGAATCCTTTGATATTTCATGAGATTTAATGAGAGTATTATCCAATTTTATAATATAAGTATTTATCTGGATAGTTTATGGTCATGATTTTGAAATATTGACAAAACTTGATTACTTTTCCAAGTTTGAATCCTTGATGCAATGATAATTTTTTTTGTGGTCTTATGAAATAAATATTAATGGATTATGATTATGAGATAGGCTGTTTAGGTACATCCCTCCAATAAATTATTTAAATATTAATGTTTTATGATCTCAAATGGTAAATGGGAGGTCATCTCAACCCCAAAAGAGGTTATAAAAGATGTTATATCAGGAAAAGTAGGTTCACCAGTATATATCCCAAGACTGACATGTAATGAATATCTTGGTGGTTATACTTGAAATATTATTTATATGATTATAATTATACAACCCATTATGACACTTATTTAGGATATGATATTATTTCAATTTTATTCTATCATATAACATTCTCTTTGTTTCCATTACGATTCATGTATTTTGAACTATGAATATTTATGTCATGCCTTATGATTATTTGAATTTTTGGGTATAAAATTTAAATGATAAGTTAATGTTATAATACCTTTATGCTCATGATATTATTACATATGATAATACATTTATATCTCCATTTTTTACCATTACTATGCATATGATCTCAAACTTTCATATGTTTAATTTTACCCTGGATATGAAGAATGTTTTTAAGTATGATATGTATTAGAAGGATGATAGTTTTAATAAACTATGTGGGAGATGATGTAGATCTTTTTATGTAAAAGTTGTTTATATTTCCTATTTTACAAATACAATAAATAATTTTAGTTCTTTTGTGGATCATGAAGACACAAAACCATTAGGAGTGTAATATTAAGCTCTCTTTTGCAATGATGGATTAACGGGGAATATGGACCAATGGTGATGAATTTTCCAATACATCTAGTAGGGGACCCGTGTATGTGCTACATTTTAAATATTTTAACCTTGATTGGAATCTTATATATCCTAGTTAACATGAATGAAATCCCAATTAGTTTGGATTTCAAATATTGAGATTTAATTTTAGGATCAATCCATGCAGTTTAATGTCACATGATATGGAATCTTGTGTTAAAAAAGGGGGAAAAATAATAGATCGAGTGGAATTGCACAAAGTAATTTCTGAACCATCTAATTTAATTTTTACTAAACGTTAAAGAGTATGGTTAGAATCAAGAGAATATGGACCATGGGGATATAATGACTCACATGGAATGTATACCATTGAGGATAGGGTTTTAGGGAATATAGATAAGTGAGGATGGATTGGGGCTTACACCTAGTACATGGCCTTGTATATGCTGGTGTATTGGGAGTTAACCTACTAGTGGTATCCTATGTATCATGATTAATAGGAATAGAAGGAAAATTATTTTGCAGTGTATAATTTAAGGTAATATTTCAGGATCCAACTATATAGTTTAACATCATGTTGTAAGTGCACTTGTGTTGTGAAAGGGTGACACTACTAAAAATATGGAATTTATCAGTGCTATAAAAGGGCATTATTAGTGTTAAAAAAGTGCTGTTAATATAGGAAAAGATAGGGGGTCCCTTTTATCAGCACTCAAAAAAGCGCTGATAAAGGCCCCTTTTATCAGCACTAAAAATCACTAATAAAGAACTCTTTTATCAGTGCTTTTAAAAAGCACTGATAAATGTTTAAAAAATAAAAAAAAATAAAAAAAATATTTATACTATTCGGGGAGGGGCTTCAACAGTGGTAGAAGCCCCCCCTTCAGCTGCTCCCCACCCCCACCCCATCCCACATGCCCCAGCCTCCCCCCTAGGCCTTGAATTGCACCCACACCCACCCTTAACAGCACTAAGACTTATTCCCCACCCGCGTGTGCGACGTGACTACCCTAGGAATCTAACTCCTGACATGTTGCCTTTAGCGACTAAGACTTTACCACTCCACCATGTTGTTTTTATGTTAATTTAATAATTTAATTATTTTTTATTTATATATATTTTTATTTATATTTACTCATATATTAATATATATATATATATATTAGCACAGACACATATATATATTAATATATATATTTATATAGTTATATTAATATATATATATAGTTATATTAATATATATATATCCATATATTAATATATATATATATACCTATATTTATATATTAATATATTTATTAATATATTAATATATATTTATAATATCGGTTTTAAATACATTTATAAAATATGCTTTTTATGCGTGTTTATAAATAAATAAATACATATATACAACGCACACACGCATATTATATGTGTATTTGTAAGTATAATTATGCATACTTATATATATTTACAAATATTATATATTAATTTATATATATATATATATATGCATATGTTTAGAATATATAGATAATATATATCAGTTTTTCAATACAGATGCACACAAATACACACACACACACATCATATAGGTATATAAATATTAATATATTATTATTTTAAATAAAATGGATATTAATTTTTTATTTAGATAAGCCTTATATATTGAGAAATAATCTATATATGTAATTTTGATTAATTATTTATTTATAAAATAAAATTATTATTGGTAAATATATAAAAAATATGTATATATTGTTATATAATTGATTATATGTAACATTAAATTGGAAAAAATGATAAAATTTCAAATCCATAATATCAATATAAATGTCACCGATGGGAATAAATTTAGTCCCCAATGAAAAAGGTCAAAAATTCCCCATGAAACGAGGCCCAAATTCCATCGAATGTTAAAATATTTGGGTATCCCGACTAAAAACTCAGTTTTGGAGGCCTTCTTGGCGTATTTAGGCCTAAAAAAATGTGAGATTATGTTCCCTTCTATCATTAGCGCGTATAGATTGTCACAAGCTTCAATTTGATATGTTGTAGAGCTTAAATGGACACCGGAATCAAAAGTTAGGGTTTTTTGAAGTTTGAGTTACATTTTCAAGTTATTTTAGATATTTTAATATTTTTCTTTTTTCTTTTTTTGTGTCTTGAAATTGTTATTAAATGATTATTAGTTGATTATAATTAGAAAAATATGAATTAAATATGTTTTTTAAAATATTTTAAATCCATTTTCACTAAATTTATTAAATATTAAATGTAATAGTCTATTTATAATTATCTAAGACATATTTAACAAATGTATATTATATTTATATCAATATAAATATAATTAAATATCAATATATTATTTTTCATAATTTTCTTAAATATAAACATTATCAGTGCTAGGAAAAATCTATGATAAAACCCCCCTGTATCAGTGCTACTAAAAAAAGTGCTGATAAAGGGGGGCCCTTTAATAGCGCTAAAAAAGAACTGATAAAGGTGCCCCCTTTATGAGTGCTTTTTTATCAGTGTTAAATGGTGGTGCTACGAAAACCATGCTTTGTGGATGTGGGATAGAAATATGGTAATTAGGGATTATGCCAAGGGAACCCTTTCAAATTTAATTTTATGGAGGACTCAGGTAAAGGTAATTTTTAGGGATGATACCATGTATTAATACCAAAAAATGATGTTGGACCTTTTAAAGGAGTCTTATATTTATTGGTTAACATGAATGAAATTAAATTATTTTTGAAGTGAAGATATTATTTTCATATGTATTTAAAGATCCACGAATTTTGAAATCATTAAGTAAAAACACTATTGTTGTGAAAGGCGTGAAAGTAAGATTTTGAGTGGGGTATATGCATGGGTGTCCCTTTTTGATTTAGCTTGATGGATGAATCATGATAAGGTGGGTTCTATGGAATATACTAATTAAAAACCCATAAACAAACAAGGATTATTAAGTGGATCAACATTGAAATCATCAATGATAATACATTTGAGTCTTGCATCTTTCAATATACCCATGTCCTATAAGGGGATCAAAAAGAATACATAAGCGATTATGCATAGCATCTTTGATATGTCTAACAATTTTAGTGACTTAGGTGAAGGTAGGTTTTGGGACTTATATTCCTAGTAAGAGGACCATATATCTATATAGATCCTTTATTGTACCTGGTATGGTATCATCATTGGGGATATAATTTGGGTTTGTACTTAAAAAGAATCTATTCCCTATATAGGGAGTGAGAATTATTTGTGTGGTGTTTTTTCATTGCAGTTCAGAGATGCCTAACATAGTCAATAACTCTGGTGAAGGAATTTTTTGGGGCTTACACCTAGTAGTAATCCCATGATATATCCCTATATCATTTAGTTAAATGAAGAGGTTCACTAGGGGATTAGGTTGATCAGATGCTAGATATGGGTCAACCAATATGGTTATCATGAGATAGATGTGGTTTCAATTGTTTCCACATGATAGTACCCTAATTATCAAGTAAATTCATTATCATGATTACCTTGGGGCCCCAATTTTTTAGGAGGAAAACTATGTAATATCCCATTAAAAAATGGATTCATGATATATTGGGATCACACAAATGTGTATGGATTAATCATGTATCTCGTGTAGTCATGGATAAGGCTAGAATAGGAAGGATCTCATGGTAGGGAACCAGGGTGAATCAAAAACTAGTTGTGCGGACACGGGTGAGGTGGATCCTAGGTGTAAGGACCTTGGCAAGGTGGAACCTAGGTATATGGAATGGGAGAATGAGATACCATGTATAGTGATATAGTAGAGGGAACACTAATCTATGTATATTTGGGGAATATTGTTCCCTAGTATAAGGAACAAGTGAGTTAGTGTCTTAGTAAGTCACTTTGGTGAATTGATTCCTTATTGGAATATGAGGTATAAGTTTCACCCTGGTATAGGTTAAGGTGAAGCTTTTCCCTAATATAATGTACAGGGTGAAGTGTCATCCTATTATAGATAGGTAAAAGTGTCTCCCTTGTTGGAGGCCTAGAAAAATTCACCATGGTGGGGAGTTCTTGGGAAGGGGTCCTTTTCCCTAGTCCTAAAATATCATAGGGGGTTTTCATTTCATAAATTTTCATGTGTTATATTCATTGGATTATTCAATTTCCACGTATTTACAATAATTCACCTAGGTTTTGTATTAATGTCACCAGAGTGGGGGGATACTTGATCACATGATAAAATGTTCTATGTGGGTCTCTTGTTTCCTCTTAGGGTATTCTTTTAAAAATAAAGAGTGTTCATCATGTTTATTGAAAGAATAAGAGAGAAAAGGCATAATAATAATGAGGTAATTGCTTTATACATGAAATTATAGACACATATTTTACATGAAAGGTATTTAATGAATGAAGAAGGTATATATGAATACTTAAAAAAAGAAGGATGAGTGTGTAGTTTTATAATTAGGTTTCAAAGAAGGCATGGGCTCACACATAGAGATTAGGTTGTGATGGGGTATTTTGTGAGCACATGGATACTAGGTGAAAAGTAAGAATGGGTACTCACATAGAGACCATAGTATGAAAGAGTCATGGTCATGCACTTGTTGACCTGAGTTAAGTGGCCATATCATATGCATGGGTACAAATTCCATAGATGGTTTCCTAGATTGAATTAGAATTTATCATCTGAAGAAGTATTTAACCCTACCAAAAAAAACATTAATAAATTACCCCCCTCAAAATTAGATATGATTGGAATAGGAATTATATTCTAAGTTAAACATAACTCTGATGTGAATGCTACATTTAAGGCGTGGGTTATGTGCTCATGTCAAGGGGTCAACCAACTATGTTCTCTGGAACATTGGCACATAATGCATGTTATCACCTGGAAATGGGATTTGGGATATCTATAAATAGTTACATACTACTTTACATCTTCCCATAGTTGATACCTAAGTGAAGATTGTAGATTTACAATGTCTTTTTTTCTCAAGTCTCAATAACAACTCAAGGTAAGTTCATATCATCCTTCTTCACTCAAGCCTCAGTGTATTGAGTTGGGTGTATCAACATTGTAACTCATAGCTTATCACAACACCTTCATCTAAGATAAAAAACCTAGGTGAAGTAGCTTAGGAAAAGTAACCTGGATGAAGGTGGATAAATGAAGACCCTAAGATCAAATATATCCTTGGAAAAATTTCCTCTTCAAGATCCTTACACTAGGATCATATTTTATCTATGGTATTCTGATCTCTGTTTTCAACCCATTAAACTGATAATATAAATTATTTTATACAAGAAAAAAATTTCCCATGCTTTACTAAGTATTTTGAATGATAAAGTCGCAACCTATATTTATCTACTAACCCAATATTTTGAGAAAGTATATGCCAATCAGTGAATTCCACACATACCTTCCATTTGAAAAAATCATTTGAGGACATCACAGAAAATATCTAATGTCATTTTTTCTTACTACTATATAGTTATATCATTATGATAGACATTGATGTCCAAATGCATGATTTTAATCTTCTGAACTCCTAGGTGATAGGGTACAACCATCCGAGGAGTGATAATATACTACCAAGAGGGTGTAAATCAATGGGAGAGAGGTCACACCTTCACATATATTACACAACTCCAAATCCTCTCTAGATAATCATGAATACACATAAGATCCTAATACACATTTTTACCACTAAATATTCCACTAATCAAACACACAAAAACTCTAATTATAGGTAGATAATTTTGTTGCATCCTAGAGGTAGTGTTACATTCAAGTGGGTGTAATAATATTGATATCATTGGACATGTGCTGATTTTGAGGATCAATTGAAGGATTGGAAATCTATAAATCTATTTTCATCTTTCTAACCTATTTATATTGTAATATAACCTCCTTCCTAATATTATCATCCATTTTATCCCATAGATAAATATGATCCACCAATTAATTGGAGAGGTGGGTATTATTCTATGGGATATATCTACGTTCTTTTAGGTACCAATTATAACAACCCTAAATCCAGTAGCCCAAATATAATTTATCTATTATTACATTGGCACTACATAAAAGTGATCAAATCTAAAAGGACCAAATAGTTTATTTGTCTCGCTAAACTAGATACATACTTGAATCTCACATTACATTTGGAAACCTAAAATAAATCAAAAAATTTACGTTAATAATATCTTTATTTTCTCTATCATATACTTACATATAATTCATTGTAAATATCCCAGGATCTAGTGGAAAAGAAATTGTAAAAAAATGGTGAGATTTAATGCTTAGTAAGAGAATTTTTACAACAAATGATAGTATTAATAAATAATTCATAACCAATATAGAAAGGTAAATTACTAAAAACAGAAGTCATTTAATCAAAAACATGAGCATGAAATACATCCAAGGATAATATCCATGTAATAATGTCATGGACAATAGTAACTAAATTATCAATGAAGGAAATACTCAATGTCAGTATTTATGATCTTAGACATAATGATATCATTACTTTCAAGCCTTGTGATAATACAGTTTAATCAATGGGTTGGTATACATCGAAAACCAATTTAATAAGGATAACCAACTCGTCTGTCTCATGTGACTTGTTGATGCATCAAGGTACTATCTATAATCTGGCCCCACCCATCACTACATATACAATGAATTCCTCATATAATGAATGATTAATTTAATTGATAAAAAAATTTCTTATCAAAAAATATCTATATTTAGTAACTAATAGAAATATTAATACTTCCCTAATCAATGAAATAACTTTAATAGTAAAATACTATAAGTATAAATGGAATAATTTTTTAGAAATAATCATATTCCTAATATAAAGAATATAGATATTTAATAGAAACTTAATGTCCAATGAAATATGATCATAATAAATTTATTTATTTTAGATAATGTCAATAACCACAAAATCAATAAGAGATAAAAGATAACCATAAATTCATAAAAAATATAGGATTTTTAATAAAATCATACCCTTTAGAGAAATAAATAAAAAGATGGAAGATTTTTTAAAATTAGATTTCATTATAGTGTTTTATTTTTAAAATTATTGATTTTTTTTGTAGAATCAAAAATTCATAAAATGGTTGTGGTGGTAGGAAAATATGTTTACATCATACACATTAAAAAATACCCCTCTTTAATTTTTGTAAAGAAAGTTGAAAATGGAAATTTTAAAAAACATTATAAAAAGTCATTTCAAATCGTTTAAAAGTCAAATATTAACTTTAAATGTCCATAATAATTCATTTGAATAAATAAAAATAACTTTTTAAAATAATTTCTAAAAATTTGATCATGGAAGAAAAATATAACTGACCAAGAAGAGAAATTAGATTAGAATTTCTAAACACTTCTTTGAATTCCAAAGAGAAAAAAGTTGGAATAAAACATGGAAACCCCATAAATATCAACAAGATAAGAAAACAGATGTATTTTATGATATATTGTAATATTATTTTAATGAAAATAAGAGAAATCCCAAAAAATGAGATTGTGAGAAATATTTTGACATCTTTACTAATATTTACATTTTTAACCCTTGAAAGTGTAAAGTTGAAATGAAAGTTTAATCATCAAAAATCAATAGATATTCATGTTAAATATATAAATGGGGAAGTATATACAACACATAAAAATAAATAGGTGCATAATATATATATATCAATATAGTAGAAATTGGGAGAAAATTTATACAGAGATCGTATCCTTGAAATGATAATTAATAAATGAATTGATCATGTGTAAAAATGTAAATAAAAAAACATGTGAAAAAATACAATAATACTATAAGAAACGTGTTTTATATCATGTATGGATCATTTAAATTTTGTTCTAATTATTTATCTGAGACCTAATGCAGATACCTAATGAGGTTGTGGTTGTTTCCGGGGTGTCTAGATCTTTTTCGAAGCTTGGAACCCCAAAAATTGGAGAAAAATACTGGGATATATGGTTAGTTAAAACTATGTAATCCAATCTACATAGTTTCTCCTAAGTTTGATGGTAATTTTAGAGGGCCAATAAGGGTGCATGGATTTTACTAACTATGCACCTAGGGCCATATTCCCATATGGGTAGCTTTGCATTTTTAGTAGTGGAGTGCAACTTGATATGCACATTGTTGGTCAAACTATGCACATGAAACCATGCATGGTCCCTCCTTAGGCAGTGTGAGGCACATGGTTGGTGAAAGATTTGGCCAAACTTGCGGCAAAACCATGTGACCTTGTAAATTTTGGGTAAATGACCATTTTTTTCTTAATTACATTCTATCATACCCTACATACTTATTTCTCATATTTCTAATAGAAGAGGCTCATCCCTTACATTGAGGGCTCCAACATTGGTTCTAAAATAGATTCATCGATATATCCTCCATATAAAGTCTAAAAGAAATATTGTTGGTCTTACTGGATTCATCTAGGCAATATCTTTAATCCTTAAGCTCGTTTCACTATTCTTTCTTTCTGCTACAATATTTTGGTGTGAGATCATATGCCATATTTTTAGGGTATTAATCCATTATTCTATTTTATTATGATCTAGGACAAACTAAGGGCTGATATTGGATCAAGAGAGTGTTATAGACTCAATATAATTGTTCTATGACTCATCCCTCAATTATTTCCATTTTATAAATAGTCATTATTGTTTCCATGCTGATTTCATCAGGCATTGCTTCATAAATTCATACACCATGCATATAATCATTATTCTCATATTCTAGAGCCCTTTTCATATATGTTAATCATCATTAGAGTGTTTTAACTCATTGAATACCACCCCAATAAGGGTGTTTAATATAGTTATTCATTTAGTTAACTTGTTATGGCTATCTTTTCCATCATTTGGGTGCGCTTTGATAAGAGAAGTGTTTTAATTAAATAAATTAATTGTTAATGAATATCACAAGTATAGTTATCAATTGACCCTTATAAGGTAAGTATTACAATTAATTAATGAACTTTTAGAATGTTAAATGGAATGTATATTTATAGTTATCACTTTTCCTAGTTAATTAAAATTAAATTTCATATTTTCACAGGTCTTTAACCTGCCTTGTCATACTTATGAAAGGAAAAGGAAAGACCCTAATCATTAAATATGGAATTAATATATTAAATGGTTTGATATCCTTGATATAAATTTTCAATTTATTGAAAGGTAATGGAATGAACCAATTGACTTTTAAAAAAGATTTGATTATTAAAAAACCTAAATTAATTAATGAATTATGTATAAGTAGTTTATTTCATATAGAGCATTAATTATTTATAAGGGTGATTAGACTTGTTCTAGCCTTTTATTCCTGAGGTAA
This sequence comes from Viscum album, assembly GCA_963277665.1. Lineage (NCBI taxonomy): Eukaryota > Viridiplantae > Streptophyta > Magnoliopsida > Santalales > Viscaceae > Viscum > Viscum album. The sequence continues at coordinate 1,476,550,361 of OY728137.1, forward strand.
TTACTTGATCACCCAAAGGATTTCATTCTGATTCAAGGAGCTAGTTTTCAAGGGATATACCCACCATGGAACACAGTTATTTTCTACTAGATGATGAAATACATGACATTGTAGGATCCATTCACTATCATTTGAATATTGGGATTCCTCATACACACTCCTTGTTTCTAGATTAACGTCCTCATAAATGTGGTTCCACTGATTTACCCCCTCAGACCTAGTCATTATTATCTCATTCTTACCTTAGATGAGATCATTAGACTTGGTTAGAATCATTTATAGTGAATGACTTGGTTGATGTCCCTTGGATTACACTTAAAACCCTTATATCCAGACTGCATGTTATTACTGAGGTGGCTCGACCCCTGAGGTTATGGATGCCTTGGTTATCACAAAGGATCCTCTTTATTATCATATTCAGCATAAGATTCCTTTGTTATTACCTTAGATAATATTTACTATTATCATCATTAAAGGATTCCTTGGTAACACCTTAGATCCTCTTAATTTATATTTATTATATACAATGTGGTTGGAACATCATAAAAATTGGAACATAAATAATTAAATTGTTTCAAATTTGGACACCATTTGAGGATGATGAAAGTATTGGGGTTATTACATTACTATAATAATTTAACTTTATATATATCTAAATACTGTTTCTGTTAATATTTCATAGACTGGAATGTATAGACGTTGTTGGTGGTGGCCTACTGAGATTTATCTCACACCTTAACTGGGCCTCTATTGATACCTGAGTAGATTACATGTATGAAGGTGTTGATAAGGGGAGGTGTACCTCTCTAGACAACTGATAATGATTTCTTGCATAGGGAAAGAGATGGGTAGTAGATGATCGAGCGAGGTCTTGGGATACATGGATAATTTTGGAATCTTATTTATTCTTTCTTAAATCATGTATTATTTTCTTCTATGAATACACATTCTCTAATTTTTTAGAGACATGACATAAATGATCATCATTTTTATATGATTTAGTTTCAATATGTGAATATCATTTTTTTTCTTAGATGTTTATCATTAATTTTACAACCAATTATGTTTATTATTATCATTCTTTAGATATTTTACAAGTTATCATATTTATAAGTTGTTCTACACTCTAGTTATTAGGCCATAGTCTCCCCATGGACACACCATAGGCCCTCGCTACTAGTCGGTAGCCTCTAGAATATGAGGATGTGTGCTTGGGGCCATGTGTCCAATAGGGATTGGTGCGACTTTGAGTGGAACTTGGGTCCAGGATGTCACAATATGGTATACGATGTTTCTTTTATTTTCTAATCATTTTGAGAAAATATATAGGATATTAAGAATTCTTTGAAACTTGGTTATAATCTATGCTTGATAGTAGCTAATCGAAATTCGGGGTAAATACCATGTTTCCTAGAAAATAATTATTGTTTTGTATTTCAATTATTATAGTTGACATATTTCAACTGTTGGGTGATACACTTGAGGTGTGATGGTATTATTATTATAGTGGAGGTTTACCCTTCCTCCTTGGACAGATGAGATGAGGTAAATGAAATAATTTTCACATTCATCATTATAGGAATTTATAAATCACATGTCATGCATATTCCAAGACATAAAGGTGCATTTTATTGCTAGCATTACTTGTGTTTTATGTGATTTTTTGAGTGATCCATGGTGGTTATATAAGAATATACTACTAAAATATTATGTTGGTTAAAAGTTTTGTTTACATAAAGTTTCAATAAAAATCTAAATTGTTTTTTCATATATTGGTTGATGGTGAAATATTAAATATCTAGTTCCTAACCATGTCATCTATGTACCTCAAGGTAAATGAGATTTTATTTAGTTGTGATTGAGTGACTAATAGTTTCAATTTATGAGGTGTATAGGGACTTGTAGACTAGAAGGGAAAATTTACTGAGTTAGGCCATCATATAATACATGTTACATTCTGAGACTGAATATAGATGGGGTTAAATAGAAGTTAAATGGTTTCTGATTTTAGTGATAAGGTGTATGGGTCTGTATTCACTTAAAATGGAGATCCATTTTAATTGAACCTTGATATATGCATATATGAAAATGAAAACATAAAAAAATTAAACCATGAATTATGAAATGAAACTATTTTTAGTAAATAAATATGAAAATTGTGATTGATCCATCACCTACTTGAACCCCTATAAATTAAAATAGAACACTTACCAATACCCTATCATTCTAAGTAGTTAGTTTGGGTAGTACCTTGGGTAGTGAGCCATTATTATTATGATATTATTTTTCTAGTGTTTCTATATGATCTAAAATCTTGTTCAGAGATGCGTTCATGGAATTTATCAAACTATGACACCACGAATCCTCGAGTCATGGGGTAGGAATGTGGTAATGACCATGATCCATAGATGGTGGCCCCTAAGCTACCAATATTACCGTAAAATGTTCCACTTGAGGGACTTCTTGTTATTTCAAAACTATTAACTGATTCTCGACTTAGAGATAGTTTTCTGTGTTTGATTCAGTCCATGTAGGAGGATACATGACCTGCACCTACTGTAGATGATCTAACTTGTGAGCTACATCAGCAGTGTCCTCTCATCTTTTTGACGAATGGTGCTCCTCAAGCTGCTGAGTTTTGGATGGAGTACACTCTATCTATCTTTGAGCATCTCTATATTCTTTCAGAAGAGAGGGTAAATCATTCTACCTACATTATACATGATTCATCCAAGCACTGTTGGGATGTTATTACCGAGGCTAGCCATCTTCGAATCATGCTATAGGAATACTTATAGAGTACCTTCTATGATTAGTTTTTCCCTCAGACGCAGAGGGATGACTAATCCAGAGTGTTTATTCACATAGAGAAGGGTGTTATTTCTTTCATGGACTATTCAGCATGTTTTACTATGTTTTTTACTTTTCACTGCTTCTCACTAGTGATGAGCTATCATGTGCTAGACTCTTTGAGGATGGGCTCAGGTATGTCATCCATACTTAGGTGAATGTTTTTTCCCTACCTACCTTTTATAAGATTGTGAAACAAGACGTTATCATTGATAGAAACCTAAAGGAATGATATAATACTGGGTATAGAGGTTCAGTGCCAAGGTAGGGAAATAATTATTCTTGTATTAGAAAGTGTTCCCTTGAGGCTTATTCTCAGAGCAGTGGTGGCCAGAGTATCCACACTAACAGAACTATAATATTCCATATTTGTGGATGATAGATTAATATGAAGCCTCAGTGTGATAGAGACCCTCTAGAGTGTCATTCTTGCATCCATATAGGGAATGTTTAGTGATTATTTCATACCATTACACCTTCTTTTAGTAGAAGAGGATCTTCACGAGTTCCACCTTCAAGAGTGGGATAAGTTGTGTTGCATCAACCGGGTTGTTGGAGTAGTGCAGAAAAGAGTAGAAAAGTAGGAGTTCATGTTCATAGTCTGTGTACTTATAATTATTAGTTCTATTAGAGAGGACATGATCAGGGTTGTCCAGTTGTAGCATAGTGTCATGGATCAGGCCAGTTGCATGCATTACAACTGATACATGAGGATCCGAGTGCATGAATATCTACAGTATGAGGTACTATTCTAGTAGAGTCCAATATTGTTTATACATTATTCAATACATGTTATTCTCACTCATTTGTCTCATTATTGGTCATGGAAAATCTCGGTCTAGAAATCCAATACATTTTTCGGTTGATGGCACTAGACACATCATTAGGGGATACGTCTGAGGGAATACACCAATGCAAGGAATGACCCTTGAGATTGGAATTTATCCCTTATTGTGGGACTTTTATTACTCAAGATTACAAGTTTAAATTTCATTCTTCGGATGGATTGGTTGTTTCCCTATCATGTCTATATAGACAACTATCACTGTAAGGTTTCATTTACATCACCAAAGGGAACCAGTTATCTCATCAAGGGTGAGTGAACTTTCTATGTCAGTATAGATTCACCAGGTCATCATGGGATATGTAGTGAAACCACCCATATTATTATTCTTTTCATAGACTTTAAGGGATTAAATCTGGAATATTTTCCTATGATAGTAGATCGTTTTAGGAATGTCTTTCCTGAATATTTTTCTTAATTACCTCCTGAGAGAGAGGTGGAGTTTACGATTGAACTTGTTTCAAGAGAATATCCAATGTCCATTCCTATATACATGATGTTATGTACTGAGATTTAGAAGATCAAGATAGATATGGATGATCTAGATTCTAAAGGCTTTATTAGACCCATCAAATTTTATTGGGTTTCTCCCAAGCTTTTCACCAAAAATGAATATGGTACCCTTATGTTATATGTGTATTACTAATGGTTAAACCAAATAATGGTTAATAACTAATATCAACTACATCAAGTATATGATCTCCTTGATGAGCACTGAGGAGCTAAGGTGTTTTCAAATATCAACCTGATATCGGTCTATCATCAGGTGTGAGTTTGGCCTTTAAAATACAGTGTACACATTTTCATATTAGGTATGGTCTTTTTGAGTATCTCATTATTCCATTCGGTCTTACAAATGTACATTCTACATTCATTGATTTGATTAGTAGCATTTTCAATCGCTCTCTGTATTCCTTTTTCATGGTCTCTATAGAAGAAATCTTGGTGTATTAGCATACTCATAGTGAATATTACGGACAAATCGATATCAATTTGAATACACTAATTGGGAATTATCTATATTCCAAGTTTGATAACTTCCACTTATGGATCAATAAAGCTCACATCTTGGATTATATTATCACAGAACCAAGAGTATATGCTGACCTAGAGAAAGTGAGTGTTGTGGTTTCCTAGGAGCATCCCAAGAAAGCGTTGATTTAGAATGTTTTTTTGGGATGGATTGATATTACAAGCATTTCATACAAGACGTATTATTCCATTTTTCCCATCTTAATTTTCATACAAAGAAGGATGTGATGTTCCTATGGCCAGAAGTGTGTGAGAAGGCCATTCCATAGCTGAAATGAAGGCTTATATTAGCACCTATTTTGAGTCTTACAGAGCCTGATAGAGGTTATATAATGTTCTATGATGCATCAAGTATCATATTGGGTGTAGTGAAAATGTGAGAGGATAGTTTCATTGCATAAAAATCTCGGCAGCTAAGGCCCCATGAGATAAATTACCTGACTCATGATCTCGAGTTAGAAGTAGTTCTCCATGCCTTATGTTACTGGAGACACTATCTAATGGATGAGCACTATCTAGTGTATACAGACCACTAGATACTCAAATATATATTTTTGATGCATGAATTGAGTCTCAGATAGTGAATATGGGTCAAATAGATTTATTCATTTGATTTTGATCTTGCCTATACACCTAGAAAGGCAAATGCAGTAATGAATGATCTAAGTTGGAAAAATAATCTAAAGGAAGTAAAAGAAGGTAGAATTTGATGAAAATTAATGGACCTCTTTTCTAAAATATATCTATATTTTCATAAAATTTAAATGAAGTCTTTTATTTAATCCTTGAAAGTTACCTCTTCCCTCAGGGATAGGGTAAAGAACAGACAATTTTTTGATCCTGAAAGTTTAGTTCTCCAGGATAGTATATCTGGTGAGGAATCAAGTCTAGATTGGCCTATTGACAGAGATGATATCCTCAGTATATATGGATGCATCTAGGTTCCTATAGATATGATAGAGTAACTAATTTGAGATTTCTACACTTCTTAGTGGCTAGTTTATCCAGGGATCTCCAAGTTGTATCGTGATATTCGACATCGATATTGGTGGCCTAGGATGAAACATTAGATAATAGATTTTATCACTAGGTATTCCATATTTCAGCAAGTGAAGGAGGAGAACCAGTGACCTATTGGGTTTTTATTGTTGTTACCAGTCTTGAAATAGAAATGTGAATATGTTTCTATTGATGTTTTATTAATCTTATGTAACACCCAAATGTTTTATGAAATAATTTCATTAAATAATTTTAATTCTTTAATAGATTGCATTACATGAAATCATGAGTTTAAACAAACCATGAGATTCCATTAGTATAAAATGAACATTATAACCTAGCCATTAGTTTATCGATAATAAACATAACTAACTTATAATAAATTTTGTAAATTCCTTGCCTACCAATTATTTATGAAAAATATAAATTGATAATATATTTGTATTTTTTGTGTTAATAAATTACCTGAATTAAAATTAGTAAATTAAATTATTTAAATATATATGTTATATTTTTAATAAAATATTTTTTATATTAATCCAATAGATATTTTAGTCACATGGTATGAATAAACCCTTTTTGATGTATAAAAACCGATATTTTTCAAAAGGGTAATTCTACCACCTTTTGATGGAGAACCCATTTTAAATTAACATTTTTACACATTAATAATTTTTATATGAAAAAAACCTATTCTTTGTAATTTGGATATAAAAATTACTTTGAATGAATTTTTTTACATTTTTCTGATAACTTTAATATTTTGATGAATAGTTAAAATATACTATATTTTAATTAAAAACAAATTTTTTAATCGAAATAATTTTTATGGTTAAATTTTATTTGTGAATGTTTTTAAATTATAAATATATTATATTTTTATTATTTAATATAATGTAGGTTATGGAAATTAATTTTTTCAATGAATTTAGATGTAAATTTTTTTCAAAATTTTGGAATGTTTTAAGTTTTAAAACTCATTATATGCTTCTGACAATGAGATTAATTTTATATTTAATTACTGAAACATATGTGTTTTTAATTTTAAAAAAAATTTATTCCATATTTGGAATTATTAGGTCCAATTTATGTAAATAACTTTTTTTTGGGAATTATGAATAGTAACTACGATAATTTTTATTAATACGATAGAATGGTAAATTGGGTAATTAAGGGTAAAAAAATATTATAAAATTACCCTACCACTTGTCTTAATATCATTTTATGAGTGTGTATCAATGTAAATTACCCCAGGGTTGAAATAGTATCCTTTGGAATCCACTTGGATGAGATTATGACATTTAATTTATTTTATTTGAAGAAAAGTAAAATATGTCTTTCTGAGACGTTAATAACTATATCATTTTAATTATAAGGTTATATAAAAGATACATTTTACTATAAATACTCATTTGAAATATTTTTTTTTCCTTTGTCAAGGTAATTTGTTTATAAGTTTTTTGAAATAAATAATGACCTTAAAGGTTTATACAATGATGATGCAGAAATTATTTAATTGATGAAAAATTAGTAAAATAATTTTTATTAAAATGATAATAACAATTAAAAAGAACAAAAACTTAAAAAATCATATTTTTTGAATATATATTGACCATAATCATCCAAAGTCTAGGTTATTGACCATTTGGAGCCATATGAAAAAGATTTTGACATTTATAATATTTTATTTAAAGTGATGTTAAAGTTGTCACATTCATGTTTTAATAAATATACCATTTTTATGTATGATTTTATAGAATATATATTTCAGTATAAGTATTCTTATAAAATATAGAATATTTATATTTTTCATGGTATTTTTTTAATTCTTATTCAATAACAAGTGTGTTAAATAATTTCACAAAACTAATGTAGTAGTTATTTTATTAATAGAGATAACAGATAAATGTTATTAAGAATATTAAAATAATTATTATTTGGGATGATTAATATATCCAATGAATTTTATTTATTAAATTAACCTCTTAAAAATATAATAAAATACTTGTTTCGAAGTTAATTTGTTATCTTTATATTTTTAATAATCAATGAATTGAATAGTGTCAAAAGTGATACTATTGATTGTTTTTGAAAATAATGTATTAAAAAATTATTTAAAAATATTAAAACATTTTTTTAAAATATATAATAATAATTATATAGTATATAATGTTCTAAATTATTCATTTATGGTCTAATTGATATAAAATAAATAAATATTTCTCCCTTTTAATATTGAAATATTTTTTACCTTGGTTAAAAATTAAATAGAATAACTAAGTGTTAATTAAAATGATAAGGTTTAAATTGATAGAAAAAATTGTCTAAATTCTATTTTTTTATGATATTACACCCTCTTCTCATCTAATATTTTAAATTAGGATATTCTGGAGGTTATTTTATGTGGTTTTATTTTATTATAAATTAATATTTTTGGATATGTAATAAGTTACCCTCACATAAATTATAAAAGGGAAACTCCTCCCTCACTTCTATACTTAATTTTCAACCTTAAATATTATCCATAACTTAGAAATTTATATTCTCAACTTCCCTAGTATCATTATAGAGGTTTTGGTTTTCTCAAAAGACCAACCGTAGTGCTTTAATAGGTGATCTAGAGGGAGCTCATCGAAGAAGAAGTAATCTCCTCTACCGATTATTTCAATATTAATTTTTCTTCTAAGTCCTCTTCATGAGTTATTTAAATTATAAAGTAATAACTTTGGAATCACTTATATACTTATATGTTATTATGATTATTTAAAAACTATATTCCACCTTATATCAGGCCTATGAAAAATGAAATTACAATGCGTTCGTACGTAGGGCTTACCGTCTCCGCATTGTGGTGTAATATATTTTTCACCACCACCTAAATAGGATGGGTATAATAATAGAAATAATAACTATTTATGATTATTATCACATGATATGTATTTTTCAACAAAATATATACAATTTAATTTCATTCCATTTCACAATTATGGGAATGATATCGTCGCTAATGCGTACGTACGACCTACCGTCTCCAACATGCAATGCGATTCATTCTTCATGATATCCATTAAATAATGATTATATAAATTTATAGAATAAATATATATTGTATATATTATGTTAATATCATTTTTAATGATATAACTATTACCTAAGAATGAGAATCAAAACCTATTCAAGAAAACATGCATAAGAAAATGGAGCTGTTAATACCCGAATAATGAGTAATAATGTAATGTTATTAGCAAAAAATAACAATATGATCATATATGATATCATAAAAATGAATATGATTATTTAATAAGTCAATAAAATTATTTAAATCATTATATAGGGATGAATCTTGAGTCCCCAGGTTCGCTCTCCCCTCATGCTAGGGTTTCCCAACGCTATCGTTTTCTCCCTCTCATCACACTCTCATAGTGAGATTTCTCCAACAGTAAACCTTCTTTCCTATACTCTAATACCCTTTCCTAGAGTATTTATATTATATTTTCACTTTCTCTCCTGGATCTCTCCTCCTCTCATCCCTTTAAGCATTGTTCTCCCTCTTTCTCCTCATTTTTTCCCCACTAACTTTTTTCCTGCTTCACCCGCCTGGCTTTGATGGAGCTTTAGTTCCCTTTTGTGATGATGTTGACTAATTTCAATATGTATTCCTAGTCTTGATGATTTTTTTTGTGTAGATTAACTCCTTCGCCACTCAACATGCTCTGACCCCAAGTGCCTATGCACCTCTCCTAGTTGGATCTGGCACCAAAGTAACTACCTGGTTTTCGGACTGTTGGTTCAACATTCAAAGGGATTCAAGGTGCTGCCAGAGTTGGAGTGATTTTTTTGTTGGATTCGATTTTATTTCATTATTTCATTGTTTTTATGATTTTTTAGATTTGTGTTTTGTATTTCTATGGTGATGGAATTCTTTTTCCCTTTTGTGTCAATGATGGATGTCTACAAGAAGGCTTCTTGGTCCCGATGATAGTTGTCTGCTGAAGCTCCTTGGATGATCAACATTCTCTGACCCCAATTTTCTATTTTCCACTCCTAGTTGGATTAGGATTAGTGTTAACTACATGTTTTTGGGATTTTAGTTCATTTCTTTCAGTGATTCAAGTTTCTTCCGGAGTTAGTGTTTCGTTTTGTTGGATTTAGTTTTATTTCTGTGTTTCCTTTGTGTTATAATATAGTATTTCTCGGGGTGAAGATGGTTTCCTATGATCAGTTGTCTCCAGATCTGATGATTTATCAACATGATGTACAATGATGATGTTTTGGTGTTTTTTAGGCTTATGGTGGTGGACGATGATGATAATGGTGAGGTGGTGGGATGATGGTGCAAAAGTGTAGACATAACATGTTTTTCCTCAATGTAGTCGATGTAGTTTCCCAGATCAGATCACATGATTTGTGTGATTTGAAGTGATGATGTTTGAATTTTAAAACAGGATTCATGATGAAATATTACATAATGATTTTATTAGTTTTAATATTTTGATATTTGAATTATGTAATGCGTGTTTTTGAGGCTGTGACTTGATGCTAAAGGAATGGTTTTGTAGGTTCCCACATACCCTCAATGTGGCTTTTCAATAAAATGAAAAATGTATTGTGGCTAGTTAAATAATAATAAAAGAGGTTCAAATACATATGAAGGATATCGAACCTAAGGTAAGGGATAATTAATCAATCTCATTATTATCCTATATTGTTTATACGTAAGTATTTACAGGGGTATATTTATCATCTATGTTGGTGTTTCCTAAATATGTATTCCAAAATATTTTTTCTATCCTTATACAATTATTTAAAGTCAATTCTACCCATTGGTGAATTTTTATTAAACATTATGAAATGAATCTTTTTTCAATATGAGGTACCTTTTGACTTTATGATAAAAGTATAAGAAGAATGTTTTCTTTTAACTTATATGGAATGAAAGAATTTTTACATTTTCATAATGCCTTATTTCCATGAATCTTATATTAAAATATTTCAAGGTTATTTTAAAATTAATTTTTTGATTTTAAATTTTCATTTTATTTTGAGAAAAGAAAATGTTTTTCAAAAATAAAGGACATTTTCCTCAAGAATTAATTTCAAGCGCTCAATCAACATTATTTTCCATCTAAGATGGATTTTTTTTATTAGGGGTATGTTTTAAGTACACTATAACTATTATTCTTTTGGTTTATTTATTTTATGATTGAATTATATTTATTAAATCCATTTGTTTTTCATGGATTATGTTATGATGGAATTATTTTTAAGAAACCCAATTTATTCGTTGGGTTATACTATGACAAACGATTTATGTTTTTGTGGAACATATAAGAATAATATCATTATGAGATATGTGGGACCTATATCTCCCTCCAATTCAATGGGTACAGATTTATATATCATGATATAGACAGGGTTGGAATGGGAAATTATATTGGTTCAGTAATATAAGTTTGTAACAAGAAGTAATCCCAGTTCAGTAATATAGGGTTAAAATGTGGAGTGAACTCGGTTCATTAGTGGACTTTTTCCACTATGTTGGTCTTAGAAATTATACCCAACAAATATTAAATGATTTTCTACGATTTTATGTATAACACAAATTCTATGTCATATGTTATAACTTTTGGGAATATATTCATTGATTCTTTATGAACTGTTATGATTTATCCCATGACATGATATCGTGATCTTTCATATGAAGGATAAGATATTCAAATGTTATGTTCTTATGTCTTATGATTATGATATGATTTATATCTCCATTATTTACCCTTATTGATCATCTAATATCACCATTTCTTATGTTTATTTTCCTCATGTCATGAATAAGGGTATTATGTAATATATTTCAAAAAGGGGTCTAGTTATGAATAAATAAGCGGGAGAAAGTGTAGATATCTTATGAACTGGTTGTTTATGTTTCCCAATTTCTAAGGACACTAAACCTATGGTCTGGGTGTGGTATTGTTATGTTTTTTAATTAATATTTTTTAATTTTGAATTAATATATTTGTGTGCAATGTATGAGGTATTATACCTAACTAAGGTCATCTCTAGGTAGTGGTGTAGTTTGGGTAGTCATGGAACAATTAACTAAAGTAGCCCAAAACCTTTCTATCTAAGAGACTTTCTTAGATGATGAGTTGGGAAGATTGTAAATCAATGAGATCATATGGATACATAGGGTCCCTCATACTATCATTTTAGATAGGGATGATCATTTCACATTGGGGTTCTAGCTTGGTTTATAGAGAGCTACGGGTACATTGGTGCTTCAAATTATATCTTTTCACCCTTAGACAGATAGAAAGTGGGAAAAGATGATACATGTCTGGGAGGAAAAGCTATGGGAATGCATCCTCAATTTAGGTGTTTCTTGGAAGAATAATATTCCTCTCATTGAGTTCTACTACAATAATAGATTATAGGATATTATTCAGATGAATAATTTTGAGGCCCTTTATGGTAGGCCATGTCGTTTACCCCTATGCTAGTTAGAGGAAGGAGTGGTAACACTACTAGGACCTTATCTTGTGAACGATACTTTAGAGAAGGTTCATCTGATCATGAATAATTTGTCTATTTCCCAGTATAGATAGAAATATTATGCTATTTACCATCAACAAACTCTATAATTCATGGTTAGTGATCATGTTTTCCTATAAGTATCACCCAGAATTGGGCATAGATGGATATAGAGGAAAGAGAAGTTTTTTCCCAATTTTTTACTTACTTTTGAGATCTTTGATAGAGTAATTCTAGTATCTTATCAGCTTCTATTACATCAGAGTTATTGTTCTATTCATGTCATCTTCCATGATTCAAAACTTCACCAGTATCATGCTGACCCATCTCATACTTTTGATCATGAAGACCTGAGTTATATGTTGATGGTTTGTTTAAGGAGTATCCCATATGCATCATTGGCCAGAGCATGAAGTCTCACTAAGTCTGGTGTGTCCCTTTATTATGGGTGTTATAGCAGTGCAATAATGTATAGGATGATACTTGGGGGTGGTAGGCTGACGTACATTCCCAGAAGCCATATTTGTTCTTATGTGATGTTTATATTCCCTTAGAAGGTGAACTTAGGGACAAGTTCATTTAAATGAGGGGGACTATAAGAACCCAATTTTTCTATTAGGTATGTATCCTTTAAATTATAGTCAAATTTTTTATCTTGTGCCTAATGTTGATTTATAATGAGTTTTTGGTTGTTTTGGCGATGTCTGGGGCTTGTTCAAAGCTTGGAATCCAAGCCAGTGGAGAAAATTAATAAGCCACATAGTAAGTCAAAATCATATGATCTAGTCCACACAGTTTCCTCTAATCATGTTGGGAATTTTATAAACCCAAGAAGGGCACATGGATTGCCTTAACAATCCACACAGGCTTTCATGTCAGTGTGTGTAGATCTACAGTTTTTAACAGAGCCTTATAGCATAGTTTGTACATGGTTAGTCAAACCATGCACATAAAACAATGTGGGGTCCCTCTTTAGGTAGTGGGAGGCAGAAGGTTGGCACATGGTTTGAAAAAACATGCAAGAAAAATGTGTGACCCTAAATATTTTGGGTAAAATGGTTGTTTTTGTAACACCCCGAGATTTTATGAAAAATATTCTTTTAATTTCATTAATGTCTTGTGTTGTATGCTACAACAATATTACCTTGCGCTATACGCAACACCGTATTAGCTTGCAGTATACGCACCACTATTCTTGGATCGTGTTACACACAATTTTGATAATAGTTATTCTACGCGACATTGAGTATATATATATATATATTCAATGTATAAATGAAATTTGGTTGGATTATGTTAAACGAAACAACGAAGGATTTTTTCACAACACGCAACCCTGACTTGGATTGCATTACACGCAAGCGCGACCTTCCGCGATAGCGTGTGTTGTACGCAATACCGAGTTTCGCTAAACAATGATATGCAATTAAAATATTATTAAAACTATCCGTTAGAAATAGTAATAACCACTTTTTGAAATTTTGTAAATTTCATTTTTCAAAATGGACTTCATTTTTGGATTCGGAATATCGAAATTATCTTAGGGTGAAATTTTGGTACTTTTCGAATAACTTTCATTTTCTGATGAATAGTGAAAATTACTAAATTTTAATTAAAAACATACTTTTTAATCGAAATAATTAATATTGATAAATTATTAATTTGAGTGGTCTTAAAGTATATTTATAATATATTTTTACAATTTAATACAATGTTGGTTATTGGATGTAATTTCACATTTAAACCGGACATAAACAAATGTCAATCTTTCGATAGTTATTATCTCTTAAGAATACGCTATTTGTTTTGACGATGGGAATTAATTTTTAAATTAATTAAAGCAACTGATATGCTTTTAATTTGGTAAAATAGACATCATTTTTTATTTCATAATATCAAATATAGCTTTGGCCTAATTTTTGGTATTTTTCTGGAAACTTTCATTTTTTGATGAATAGTAAAACCACTAAGTGGTAGTTAAAAAAAATGAATTTTTCATAAAACTTAATTTTACCGCTTCTATGAGTGGAATTTCAAAAACCCGAGAGTCACGGTTGATGTCAGTAAGTAAAATGTGGTTCGATGAGATGAAAATAATTTTTGGTGAATAATAACTTTTTACTTTTTTTACCACGGTTAAAAGTAAATAGGGAAATTAAGGGTAAAAATGATATTATTATTACCTTAACACATGTCCTAATTATATTGGATAAGTTTAATTCGACCAAAAACAACCTTAGGAATATAATATGACCATTTAGTCCCACTTGGATTAGATTAGGACATTTATTATTAATTTATTTAAAGAAGGGTTAAAATAATTAAAATCAATGTTTAATAAGTATATCATTTTTAATATAAGTTTATACATAAGATAAAATCGACTAAAAATATTACGTAGAAATATAAAACTATTTCCTACATAATGGTATTTTACTTGTAATTTTTAGACATTAAATAATTTAATTAATTTATGACACAATGATGATGCAATAATTATCTTATTAATGAAATATTGACATAATTGATGTTATAAATACCAAAATAAATGTAATTTGAGACTTTTTATGAATTAAATTAATTTTATAGGTTAATATGACATGTTAGTATTGATATAATTAATGTTTTTTGAACTAACCAGTCTGGAATGATTTTCAAAAAAATAAATTACTAAATAGTTTCAAAATTGACATAAAATAGTTTTTAAAACAAATATTATATTATTAATTGTTATTTTATTCCTAAAAAACTAAGGTTCTTCCAAATGACTTAGATAATGTTATATATGTTAATAATAAACAACTTGGGGTTCGTTTGGCTTGTTATAGTAAGTTTGTTAACCTTATAGTGTAAGAACACAAAAAGACACGGTAAAAGTAAAATTATCTAACTTAAAGTAAAATATAAATGATAAGGTTAAAATAGGAACCTAAAATTGTATAAATTCTATTGGATGAGATGAATTCGACCCATCCACACCTTAGCTTCGAAATAAATCAATTTGGAGCTATTGAAAACCGAATTTGGCTTTTATAATAAAATAATAGTTTTAGTTATTCCAAAGGTGCCCCTCTCCTCCCTTATAAAAGGGCACCTCCTCCCTCCCTTCCTCACACCACTTTGAGCCTTCAAGATCGACCAGCCCCGGCCAAATTCTCTTCTCCACTTCCCTAGAAACATCCTAGTGGTACTGGTCTTCTTCAAAGACCAATTTCAGTGCCCTAAAAGGAGGTCTCAAAGAGGAGCTTCAAAGAAGAGGTAATGTCTGTTACCGATTCTTTCAACTTTATTTCTTCTTCCACTTATTCTTAATTAGTTGTTTCATTATGAAGTAATAACATCAGTATCACTCATATACTGATATGTTATTATAATTATGAAACAACCCTATTTCACCATCTATCCATCTTATAGAAAACGAAATCACCGCGCATGCGTACGTACAGAATATCATCTCCACACCGTGGTGTAATCTGTTTTTCCAACACCACCTTACTTGGATGGATATAATGGTGTAAATAATAACTATAAATAGTTATTATAACATCATATTTATTCTGATATATTGTATCATTCACTACAATTCAATTCAATGATTATGGAAATGATATCATCGCCCGTACGTACACACGGACTACCGTCTCCACGACGCGATGAGATTCATTCTCCATGTTAACCATACACGAATGATCATAAAGTTTATTTAATGAATAATAATGAAATATATGAAATAATAATTCTACTGGATTTATGTATATATATATATATATGTATGTCGTCTATTTAGTTTCATTCAATTCAATAAGGAAACAAAAACAACGTTCATGCGTACGTACGACCTACCGTCTTCATGAACGATGTATTTCATTCCTTTTATCAACCTATAATATATATATATATGTATATGATGAATAGATGTAAATCATGTTTTAAATTCTGAAATTATGTAAATCAGGATATAAGTAATAATATCAAGAACTACAAGTCGAAACACATACGATAAATGAAATGATTTTACCCAAAACGCTTCTTTAACATGGAATTTACAAAACAACGGGTAATATAAAGTCATAAGTGAAACATATATGATATAATAACAATGAATATGATTCTGTAATAAGTAAATGACATTATTTAAATCATTATATAGGAGGTTAGGATACGTATGAAGCATGTCAGACCTAAGGTAAGGGATAAATTTTCAATCTCATTTTTATCCGAGATTGCTAATATGTAAGTATTTACTGTGGTTACATTTATCATCCATGACCATGTTTTCTTAAAATGGTTTCATAAAATGTTTAACATTCATCCATGGATGTTTAAATTCATTTTTACCCTTTATTGAATTTTTACCACATTGTATGAATGGAATCTTTCCTTTGGTTACCATACAAGGTAATTTTTGACATTTCCGACAAAAGTACGAGGAGAATGTTATTTTTAACTTATACGGCGTGAACGGATTTTAACGGTTTCATAATGCCTCATTTTCAAGAAGCTTCCTCTACTAGATTGCATTATTATTTTCAAAAAAACCCTTATCTTTTAAAATTGCATGTAATTTTTTGAAAAGAAAATGATTTTAAAGAAGAAAGTATATTTTCCACAAGAATTCATTTCAAGTGTTTTGTCAAAACAATTTTCCATCTAAGATGACGTTATTTCATACGTGCCTGTTTCAAGTAAAATGTCTCTATGATTTAAATGGTTTCAATTTTCTTATGATGAAATGATATCAATTGTTTATGGATTATGTTATGATGGCATGATGTTTAAGAATCCCATTTTATTTCATGGGTTATGCTATGATGTATGATTTATGATTTTGTGGCACACGAAAGAATGATTTCATTATGAGATGGGTGGGACCTATATCTCCCTCCAATGCATTGGGTAAAGATTTATATCTCATGAGATAGACATGGCTGGAATGGAAAGTTAAACTGGTTCATTAATACAGGACTGGAACAGGGAGTGAACTCGATTCAGAAAGGGACTTTGTCCACTAAGATGGTCTTGGAAGCAATGCCTTGGATACTATGGAAATCATATCATGTGATTAAGGGTATCCACAATTACATGTTTTATTTCCATGATATTTTATCATTCTTAATGTTTCTTTATGATCTATGCCTTCCGTACTTCCATGTTTTATGTCATTGCTCAAGCTTTTGATGTTTAAACATTATGTTCATGTTTTTAAGTTCAAATGTATATGGTATGTTTTATTTTATCCATGATTACCATTACTGAGCATTTGAGCTCACCCTTTTTATGTTTTATTTTCCCTAGGATATAAATAAAGGTTTTAGGTAAGAAAAAAAGGGGAAGATCTTTTTGGGAGATGTTGAAGATCTTTCACCACGATTAGAAGATTACGTTCCAAGTTTCCGAAGACACTAAACTATTACGATCCTTGTGTGTCTGTTATTATTATGTATTAATAATTATGCTAAAGTAATGTAATATCCATGTACGTCATGCTTCGGGTCTCTACAGTTGGTATCAGAGGAATAGTTTAGTCAACCTTTGGAAACTAGGATGCGAAAACGTTTTTTAGATCCCTAGAGATATTTCTAAGGTATGTCTAGGGATTTCCCTAAGGATAAGTATACGTATAGGATATAGTCCTAGAACTATGGTAACAATATTAGATTAAACCAAATATGTTAGATATTGAAGTTACTCCCCCTTTATTATGATTTTCTCCTCTCACACTATGCTTTTTGGGTTTTAGAAAATGGCTGGAAACAAGATGATTCATGATAATGGAGGATATGATGGAAAATGGAATGATATTCTTCATGAGAAACCAAATGAAATGGTATTTGGAAGTCCAAACATCATTATTATGCTGAATCAGCAATCTCATAATATGATCAATAAAGTAAAATTTGGTAAGTTTCCTGACTCGGCTAATAAGAGAAAGATGGAGTTTAATGATGATCTTAGAGGAAAGAAAGTTCAATTTCCCCTATGTAAATCATGTGGGAAGAGGCATCAAAGAGAATGTTTCAAGGAAATGGAAGATGCTTTGGGTGTGGAAGAGAACGACACAAAGCCAGTAAGTGCAAAGGAAAAGGTTCAGTTAACACCAGGGATGGGGATAATGGTATTTCTACGACATCAACAATGGTTAAATGTTTTAAATGTGGAATGTACGGGCATTATGCAAACCAATGACCTAAGGGAAAGTCTCATGAAGAGAATTAGTATGGTCGTATGGGTAGTATTTATGTTGATGATGATGAAGAGACTACAAATGATCTGTGAGATGAAAGAATTGTTGAAGCTCGGTCAATGGTTTAAGAATTTAGTGGAATGATTACATGTTTATCATGTGTAATGTTGTATAAGTAATCTCATGGTACTATGGAATAAAGATACATCTAAGGATTGTTACACTGTTGTCTTTCCTTAAGTTTTTAAAGTGTATGATTAATGGTACCAGTATCCATGAAAGGTTATTCATATATTTTTGTAATGTAGATGATATGCGCATAATGAAGGGATAAGGATAAAATTAAATGTTTGATAGTATTCATGATCTCATGACTAATATAAGGAAATGGTTATATCATGGTTTGAGTATATTGAATTATGGGTTTTTGGTATGTGGAATGAGTTAACTTTTGACAATACTCATGTTTTTACTAAGATTCAATGGGTATTCATTTTTCAAGAGAATACATGATTAAGGCCTTAGAATATTTTTAATGTGACCAACAAGACATATCTTATGATACTTGGGGATCAACGATGGTATTAACATGCTTGTTCTATGAAATCTCTGGTAATCGTTTTCACTATATTATGAGAGTGGACTGCAGTATTATGGATAAGCCTAAAGATTGGAATGGATTATGTTGGAAATAAGTTAGTATTGTTTAAGGATAGAATTTTTTTCGATATTGTTGATGGGATGTTATAGTAATGTAGTTTTAGAAAAAAGGAAATCATGCAGGACGGGTGACATCCCATCGCGTCGGACAAGGCTGTGGGAATTGAACCCACAACCGAAGTGCGTCTAGCCTTTATCGCCTACCACTAGCCTACAGTAAGTCCCTGGTTAGTAGAAACTAGTTTTATTTTATTAAGAGGTATGATATATGAAGTATAATTTCATTTTTGGAACCATATACGATTAATCTAACAATAAGATGGACTTATAACTTTTTCTAACCTTTTGTTTGAAACAGATGGAATGACCCATCATTCTATCACATGATCTTCTAACACATCACAAATAACAAATTCAACTTCATTTCTTTAAGGGATGAAGGGTAAATTGTTCAATTCACAAACAACAGTGAAATTGTACCAAAATCATGTATGTATTTCTTTTAATTCACCAACTTTAGGGAAATGATCTTGAAAACCAAAAATTTTTTCCTCGTGCCCTTATATCTGATGAATCAGATGGTACCTTAGATCATCGGAAATCTATGTCTTTGTGATTGTTGGATATTTCATAGCCATGTTCTCTACCACTCTCCATCAGAACTTGATGGTTAGATTTTTCTTCCATATCCATATTTTCACCTATGTTCTCCTACGTGGAAACCCAGGGATGAGTTAATTTGGGTAACCATTAAATTTCATAATTTAGTTTTTAAAGCCAAGTTTGGGTATTCATTTTTACGATGTGGGTTTCTATTAAACAAACTTTCGAGTAATAAACCATTTATAACCCTGACGAATTTCGAGGGCGAAATTCATTTTAAGGGGGGTAGAATGTAACACCCTGAGATTTTTTGAAAAATATTCTTTTAATTTCATTATTGTCTTGTGTTGTATGATACACCAAGATTACCTTGCGCTATACGCAACACCGTATTAGCTTGCAGTATACACAACACTATTATTGGATCGTGTTACACAGAATTTTGATAATAGTTATTCTACGCAACATTGAGTATATATATATATAGATTCAATGTATAAATGAAATATGGTTGGATTATGTTATACGAAACAACAAAGAATTATTGCACAACACGCAACCCTGACTTGGCTTGCATTACACGCAAGTGCGACCTTCCGCGATAGCGTGTGTTGTACGCAATACCGAGTTTCGCTAAACAATGATATGCTATTAAAATATTATTAAAACTAGCCGGTATGAATAGTAATAACCACTTTTTGAAATTTTGTAAATTTTATTTTTCAAAATGGACTTCATTTTTGGATTTAGAATATCGAAATTTGCTTAGGGTGAAATTTTGGTACTTTTCGGATAAATTTCAGTTTCTGATGAATAGTGAAAATTACTAAATTTGAATTAAAAACAACCTTTTTAATCGAAATAATTAATAGTGATAAATTATTAATTTTAGTGGTTTTAAAGTATATTTAGAATATATTTTTACAATTTAATACAATATTGGTCATTGGATATAATTTCACATTTAAACCAGACATAAACAAATGTCAATCTTTTGATAGTTATTATCTCTTAAGAACACGCTATTTGTTTTGACGACGGGAATTAATTTTTAAATTAAGTAAAGAAACTGATATGTTTTGAATTTGGTAAAATAGACATCATTTTTCAGTTCATAATATCAAATAAAGCTTAGGCCTAATTTTTGGTATTTTTCTAGAAACTTTCATTTTTTGATGAATAGTGAAACCACTAAGTGGTAGTTAAAAAAATGAATTTTTCATAAAACGTAATTTTACCGCTTCTGTGAGTGGAATTTCAAAAATATGAGAGACATGGTTGATGTCAGTAAGTAAAAGGTCATTTGATGAGATGAAAATAATTTTTGGTGATTAGTAACTTTTTACTTTTTTTTACCACGGTTAAAAGTAAATAGGGTAATTAAGGGTAAAAATGATATTATTATTACCATAAAACATGTCCTAATTATATTGGATAAGTGTAATTCGACCAAAAACAACCTTAGGAATAAAATATGACCATTTAAGCCCACATGGATTAGATTAGAATATTTATTATTAATTTATTTAAAGAAGGGTTAAAATAGTTAAAATCAAAGTTTAATAAGTATATCATTTTTAATATAGGGTTATACATAAGATAAATTCAACTATAAATATTCATTAAAAATATAAAACTATTTCCTACATAATGGTATTTTATTTGGAATTTTTAGACATTAAATAATTTAATTTATTTATGACACAAAGATGATGCAATAATTATCTTATTAATGAAATATTGACATAGTTGATGTTATAAATACCAAAATAAATGTAATTTGAGACTTTTAATGAATGAAACTCATTTTGTAGGTTAATATGACATGTTATTATTGATATAATTAACGTTTTACGAACTAATCAGTCTGTTATGATTTTCAAAAAAATCAATTACTAAATAGTGTCAAAATTGACATAAAATAGTTTTTAAAACAAATATTATATTATTAATTGTTATTTTATTCCTAATAATCTAAGGTTCTGCCAAATGACTTAAATACGGTTATAAATATTAATAATAAACAACTTGGGGTTATTTTGTCTTGTTATTGTAAGTTTATTAACCGTATAGTGAAAGAACACAAAAAGACATGGTAAAAGTAAAATCATCTAACTTAAAGATAAATATAAATGATATGGTTAAAATAGGAACCTAAACTTGTCTAAATTCTATTGTATGAGTCTATTGAAACCCATCCCCACCTTATCTTCGAAATAAATCAATTTGGAGCTATTTAAAACCAAATTTGGCTTTATAATAAAATAATATTTTTTGTTATTCCAAAGGTGCCCCTCTCCTCCCTTATAAAAGGGAACCTCCTCCCTCTCTTCCTCACACAACATTGAGCCTTACAGCTCGGCCAAGCCCTGCCAAATTATCTTCTCCACTTACCTAGAAATATCCTAGAGGTCTTGGTCTTCTTCAAAGACCAATTTTAGTGCCCTAAAAGGAGGTCTCAAAGAGGAGCTTCAAAGAAGAGGTAATGTCTGTTACCGATTCTTTCAACTTTATTTCTTCTTCCACTTCTTCTTTAGTTGTTTCATTATGAAGTAATAACATCAGTATCACTCATATACTGATATGTTATTATAATTATGAAACAACCATATTTCACCATCTATCCATCCTACGGAAAACGAAATGACCGCGCGTGCGTACTTACGAAATACCGTCTCCACGCCATGGTGTAATCTGTTTTTCCAACACCACCTTACTTGGATGGATATAATGGTGTAAATAATAACTATAAATAGTTATTATTACATCATACTGATTCTGATATATTGTATCATCCACTCCAATTCAATTCAATGATTATGGAAATGATATAATCGCTCGTGCGTACGTACGGACTACTGTCTCCATGACGCGATGAGATTCATTCTCCATGTTAACCATACACGAATGATCATAAAGTTTATTTAATGAATAATAATGAAATATATGAAATAATAATGCTAATGGATTTATTTATATATATATATATATATGTATTTCGTCTATTTAGTTTCATTAAATTCAATAAGGAAACAAAAACAGCATTCATGCGTATGTACGACCTACCGTCTCCATGAATAGTGTATTTCATTCCTTTTATCGACCTATAATATATATATGTATATGATGAATATTTTTAAATCATGTTTTAAATTATGAAATTATGTAAATAAGGATATATGTAATAATATCAAGAACAACAAGTCAAAACACATATGATAAATGAAATGATTTTACCCAAAACACTGCTTTAACGTGGAATTTACAAAAGAACGGGTAATATAAAATCATAAGTGAAACATATATGATATCATAACAATGAATATGATTCTGTAATAAGCCAATGACATTACTTAAATCATTATACAGGAGGTTCGGATACGTACGAAGCATATCAAACCTATGGTAAGGGATAAATTTTCAATCTCATTTTTATCCGAGAATACTTATACGTAAGTATTTACTGGGGTTACGTTTATCATCCATGGCCATGTTTTCTAAAAATGCTTTCATAAAATGTTTACCATTCTTCCCTGGATTTTTAAAGTCATTTTTACCCTTTATTGACTTTTTACCACATTGTATGAATGGAATCTTTCCTTTGGTTACCATATAAGTTACTTTTTGACTTTTCCGACAAAAGTATGAGGAGAATGTTATTTTTAACTTATACGGCGTGAACGGATTTTTATGGTTTCATAACGCCTCATTTTCAATAAGCTTCCTCTACAAGATTGCACGATTATTTTCAACAAAACCCTTATCTTTTAAAATTGCATGAAATTTTGTGAAAAGAAAATGATTTTAAAGAAGAAAGGATATTTTCCTAAAGAATTCATTTCAAGTGTTTTGTCAAAACTATTTTCCATCTAAGATGACATTATTTCATATGTGTATGTTTCAAGTAAAATGTCTCTATGATTTAAATGGTTTCAATTTTCTTATGATGAAATGATATCAATTGTTTATTGATTATGTTATGATGGCATGATGTTTAAGAATCCCATTTTATTTCATGGGTTATGCGATGACGTATGATTTATGATTTTGTGGCACACAAAAGAATGATTTCATTATGAGATGGGTGGGACCTATATCTCCCTCCAATGCATTGGGTAAAGATTTATATCTCATGAGATAGACATGGCTGGAATGGCATGTTAAACCCGTTCAGTAATACAAGATTGGAATGAGGAGTGAACTCGATTCAGAAAGGGACTTTGTCCACTAAGATGGTCTTGGCAGCAATGCCTTGGCTACTATGGAAATCATATCATGTGCTTAATGGTTTCCACAATTACATGTTTTATTTCCATGATATTGTATCATTCTTAATGTTTCTTTATGATCTATGCCTTACGTACTTCCATGTTTTATGTCATTGCTCAAGCTTTTGATTTTTAAAGATTATGTTCATGTTTTTAAGTTCAAATGTATATGGTATGTTTTATTTTATCCATTCTTACCCTTAATGAGCATTTGAGCTCACCCTTTTTATGTTTTCTTTTTCCCAGGATATAAAGAAAGGTTTTAGGTAAGAAAAAAGGGGAATATCTTTATAGGATATGTTAAAGATCTTTCACCATGATTAGAAGATTACGTTCCAAGTTTCCAAAGACACTAAAATATTACGATCCTTGTGTGTCTGTTATTGTTATGTATTAAGTATTCCGCTAAAGTAATGTAATATCCATTTTCGTCAAACTTCGGGTCTCTACAGTTTTTACCTTAATTATATTTTGTCTTACCCCACCTCTTTATTCCTCCTATTTCCAGTAGCAAAATATCTTCTATTAAATTTATAGATCCAGACTTTGTTCTAACCAAGTTTTTTCAATATCTCTTTCTTCCTATATCCGATCTAAGCACCATTAGTCTCATTTTATTCCTCTGGGTAATCTCTTCAATACATAGGCTCATTTCTCCATTCTTATTTCTATCAATTGTTCTATTTTGGTGTGAGCTCATATTAACTATTCTTAGGGTGTATATCCATTATTCCATTTTATTCTAATCCATTATAAACTAATGGATGATAATAGATGAGGAGAGTGTTATAGTATCAGGGTAAGTGGTCTATGACTCATCCCTAAAGTCTCATTGTTTTATAAACCACTTCTGTTGTGCATATGTGGATTGCACTGGGTGTTTCCTCCAATATTCAAATACAATGATTATAATATTATTCTCATATTCTAGAGCCCGAGTCATATATGTTAATCATCATTGGAGGTTTTGAACTTATTGAAGACCACCCCAAGTAGGGGTTTTCATTTAGTTATTCCTTTAGTATCATTGCTATGGATATATGTTTCACCGTTTAGGTGTGCTTTGACATGACCTTTATAAGGTATGTGTTTTAATTAAATAAATGAATTGTTAATAGATAACACATGTATAGTTATCAGTTGACCCATCCATGGTATGTTTTCCAATTAATTAATCAACCATTATAATGTTAAATGGAAATTATATTTATAAATATCACTTGGAATAATTAATTATAATTGAATTGAATATGGTTGAATGTCTTTATCCCTCCCTATATTACTTATTAAAGGAAATGGAATAAACTTAATAATTGAATATGGATTGAATTATTAAATGGTTCCATATATAACTTTTCAAATTATTTAAAGTTAAGGGAATAGACCAATTGAGTTAAAAAAAGGGCCTGAGTATTACATGGACTAACTTAATTAATGAGTTATGTATAAGGTTCCTATTGTATATGGACCTTTTATTCATCGTAGGAGTGATCAGACTTGTGTCAACATTGGATTACTGAGGGAAAGCCTTGATCACTCAGAGGATTCCATGTTGATTCAAGGAGATAGTTTCCAAGGGAGGTACCCACATTGGAACATGGTCCTTGTATACTAAAGGATGATCGGGATGATGAAATAGGATCCCTTCAATATCTTTAATATTTTTGATGCCTCGAATACATTCCTTGGATCTATCTTGACCTCTTTGAACACATGATGCCATGGATTTACCCCATCGAGACATGTCATTATTAGCTCGTTCTTACTTTAGACGAAATCCTTAGACTTAGTTAGAATAATTTTTATTGGAATTCCTTGGGAGATGCCTGTTGGATTACAATCAAACCCCTTATATCCAGACTTCATGTAATTTCTGAGTTGGATTAACCCCAAAGGTCAAATATTTCATGGTTATTACTATAAGGCCCCAGCCTTAAACCTTACTTAAACTTGAGTTATTACAAGATTACACATTGAGGATCTTTTCAGGTTTAGAGTTTTAGAGAATTAGATCATGAAACTTGCATTACATTGCACATTTAAACAAGGTGGTTACATAATAGACAATATTCATTCTTCCCATCAATGGAAAACTATTTAAAATAAAACACGGATTCTTTCTTGACACATCCTTGACACTATCGTCACATCATGTACCTTTCCCTTGACCTGTGTAAAGAATTTCAAAAACTTGGGATGAGTATAAAAAGCTCAGTAAGGGTTATAAAAATATGGAAAGGAAACATGAGTTCATATATACATAAGAATGAAATCATACTTTACCCATAAAACATAGGCACATCAAATCATGAATAAATCATAGAAAACATAAGACATAAAGGTAACTTGAGGCATTCATAACATTCTTACGTAGGGAGTAACCCTCTTGGTTACGTTTGGAATACCCATCACAGTATATTCCCTAAATCTCTTCAGAGAAACCTTAACGTTTCACTCCTTCGCGTTACCCAATGCATTGGAGAGCTATATCGGGCTCACCCGCCCTTAGTTTATCACGGAACCACCCGTTTTCATAACAATTCCCAAGAACCATAACATAAACGTATCACATAAAACATGCATAAAGGAAACAAAACATTTCCACATTTCAATCACAATATAACATTTTAGTATTTTGAAATAATGAATCCATACAAAAAGAAACCATTTCCAAAACCATTTAAAACATTTAATAAAGAGATTTTTGAATCAAAGTGTCCCATACCACCTTAAAGCTTAAAATTTTAAACCATTAATATCCATATAAATAAATCCTTAAAACCATTTTGAAAACATGGATATTAACAAGAACAAATAATTAAAATATTTAAAACGATATTTTGGTTAAAGGGGTTTTACCAAAATTAGAGACACTTGAATACAACAATTGAGGAATAACATTTAGCAAGAACTTTATAATATCATGAGAATAAATGGATTCATGATATAATACTCCAAAGGACAGTATATACACCATATAAGAGTGAATTGGTGCATAACAACAATGAACCCTCAATAGAAAGGTCAAATGTGATGAAATCCCTTATAAAGAAGGTATCCTTAAATTAAGGACAAATCAATCTCCAAAATATGTGTGAAAAATATAAATACACCCAATATAAGTGGATATTAAGTGTAAAACAATAAAATGTCATTCACGCATATTCAATAGATGACATATTCAATGACTACATGTTGAACCCAAAGAAATCAAAATTGGGTTAAAAAGTTCCCTTGACAGCCTAACAGCATCACATCAAAATGAGTTGATGAGAGACAAAAAGTGTATCTCATCACTTGGACATAAAATTTACATCAATAAGGATATATGAGAACATATCCCAACATAACAATATGTAAATTAAAAGACCCAACAAAAGAAGTCTTTTAAAAAAAGAGGAGGCTGAAAGGTTCCCTTACCGACTTGGGTATCTTTCAAAACATACACCCCATGAAAGAAGGACAATATATCATTGATGTAAATACTCATAAACGAAATTATATTACACAAATAGTATAATAATGGGCAGTACATACACCACTCAATGGAATTTGTGGCAAATGTAGCATAAATCTCACGGGAATAAAAGTGAGATGAAAAATCCCTTACGAAAACTCGGCAGCCTAACGGCGCCACATAAAACTTCCGAATATGGATTGATGAGATCAAATAGGTTATCTCATTACATTAAAATAAAATGTACATCAAGAGGAATATAAAATAACATCCCCCAACATTACAAAGAGGAGCTTAAAAGAAGTGACACAAAGGAGAGTACTTAAAAAGAATGAGAGATGTTAGATCTCTTACGAAAGTTCGGCAGCCTAACGGCGCCACTCAAAACATCCAAAATAGATTGATGAGAGAGAATAGGGTCTCTCATCACATGAAAATAAAAATTACAGTAAGTGTAATATAAAATATCATCCCAATAACAGGAAAGATGAGCTTTAAAAGGAATGACATAAAAGTGTGTACTTAAAAAGAAAGAGAGGAGTAGGATCCCTTATCTCGGGTCCGACTTGACTCGATCGTTCTTTAATCTCATGAATAATAAACTTTAGTTAATCTATACATTCTTAAGAACCTTTTTCAAGTTCATTATTCATTTTATACCATGTTATGAACATCATGTAATCATTTAAGTTAATATTGTTAATTTTGTCGGTATTTGGTTCTTAAGTCAAAAATAGACTTCTTACACTTACATGTTGTTAATTTGGTCAAAGGTTCGTTATATCCAGAATGACATTCCTGATTTGGATATCATATATATCATATATATCCAGCATATACATGTATTTATAATATCACATAATCATTTAGAGGAAAGAAATGAAATTCACCGTTCATGGAGACGGTAAGCCGTACGTACGCATGAACGCTATTTTCATTTCTATGTCGTATTAATGGAATTAAAACTATATGAGAGGTATGTATATTTTAATTCCAGAATTATATTAATCATTTAGATGTATCATACATAATATTTATCCATTATATATATGTACTTATAATATTACATGATATTTTGAGATAAGAAATGAAATGTACCGTTCATGAAGACGGTAAGCCGTACGTACGCATGAACGCTACTTCCATTTCTATTTCATATTTAATGGAATTAAAACATAATGATACATAATAGTATTTTAATTTCAGTATGGTATCATATATAATATCATTAAATATACCCTTTATACGTACTACATATGGTAATAACGAATCACATCACTTTGAGGGGGCGGTAATCTGCACTTCCTAAAATGAAGATATCGCGTATACCCATAATGGAAGTCATAAAGGTAAGCCACAAATAAAAAATACAGAAGATTAAGTAAAGAATAAACATATTATATATCATATATAAAAATAGTAACATCATAATGGCCACCTTTGAAGGTGTTAGATGAGTATTGAACAATCATCGTTTCGGGAGGCAGAATTTCGCCATCCACGGAAACCGTATCTTCTTTAACCATTTGTTGTAGTTGTGTGAGAGTGTAGCTCGAATACATCTTATAACAACATCCTAGTATATTGACGATACTGTTTTTATTACAAAAGAAGTAAATAAAAAGAGTTTAGGGGGTTGGAGAAGCAAAATAAAACAAATGAACATGAGAGAATGAATTACCTTTAAAAGTGTAACTCCTTTTGATTTAAGCCTAAAGGCTTCCATTGAAAGGATTATGCCTAAAGGGAATCCTCTAGGATGAGTAGAGGGATGTGGAGAGAGTAAATGGGCAGGGGTTGGACGAGACAAAGGCTTGAGGAGTGTGTTAAATGAGGTAGAGGTGGGGGCCTTTTATAAGAGGAGAGGAGGGGTACTTTTGGAAAGTAAAGAAATATTACTTTATTTGAAAATGTGTTTCGGTTTTAAAAGGTCCCACATTGATGGAATTCGTGGATAAGGTGATAAGTCTTCGAAATCCACTCATCCAATAAGTTTTGTACATGTGTAGTTCATAGATTTTACATTATCTTTCCATTTTATTTAAATCGTCAAATAATGATGTCATCGCTGCATCATTATTATGTCATAAATAATTTAATTTATTTAATGTCTAAAAATTATAAAAAAATACTATGATGTAGTAAATCGTTTTAGGTTTCCAATGAATATTTATAATCAAAAATATGACTTGTATAACTCCACTTAAAAATTGTTTTAGTAAAACATATCATGTTTGTGTCAATTTTACTTTTACATTAAATAAAAATATATTATTGTCATTGTCCAACTAAAGTAGCTCCATGGGGTCCCCAAGTTGACCCATGTCTTGTCTTGGTCGGCCATGACACAACCAATAATGTTAGGACATGTGTCTAGGTCATTTTATTTTATTAAAGCATTATTTATACCTTAAACTACCTTAATTACCACTAATCGCGGTTAAAAACTTAATACGTTACTATTCACCAAAAAAATTATTTTTATCCCACTGAACCACATTTTACTTCTTAATGAAAACCATGTATGTCGGATTTTTGAAATTCAAAACACAATGATGGCAGAATTTCATTTAAACAGAAAATCAGTTTTTATAAGTACCACTTAGTGGTTTCACTATTCATCAAAAATTGAAGTTTTTCAGAAAAATCCCAAAAATTTACCCTAAGCTATATTTGATATTCCGAATTCAAAAATGAATTCCGTTTTACAAAATTCAAAACATATTAGTCACATTATTTAATTTATTAATTAATTCCCATTGTCATGACAAATAGCGTGTTTTATGAAACAATAAGTATCAAAAGATTGACACTAGTTTAAGTCTGATTTCAAAGTGAAATTGATTCCAACGACCACTATTGGATTTAATGGTAAAAATATTTTCTAATTTCACATTAAAACCAATTCAAAATATAATCTAATCATATAAATAAATTAGATTAAAAATTGGTTTTGAATTAAAATACAACATTTTACACTATTCATTAAAAAAATGAACTTTATCGGAAAGATACCAAAAATTTACACAAAGTAAATTTTGATGTCCCGATTCTTAATAAGAGTTTTATTTGGTCCAAAATAATGTTTAAGAGTGAACAAAACTATATTTAATGACGGTTCTCCATCAAAAGGTGATAAATGAACCTTTTGTGAAAACTAGGGCATATACGCCTAAAATTGAATTCTTTCCGTATTTTAAGCCTTTATCTTTTATTGTATAAATGTAAAAATATTTAAGAACATATATAATCATATTTTAGTTATTTATATCCATTCCTACCATTACAATGGCTACATGTTAACTACCATTTAAAATAATATTATTTTATTATTAGAGTGCAACGTAAGATTCCCAAGAAACTCGTTGTTGCGTGTTGGGTACGCCATCGAGCATAGCGTCCCCTTTAAAGTCATTTAAATATTTTATTCACAAATATGGATAAATATGAAATGCCATATTCTTTATTTACCAGGGGTGTTAGATCCTTCCCCCCTTTTTGGAATTGCGTCCTCGCAATTTTAAAATTGCGCTTGGAAACATCCTTGAACGTCCCACATCGGAACAAGAGTCGGTAAAACAATCACTTTAAAATAAAGAAAGATAAGCACAGAGGTCACCCGAGTTAACCCATACTAGGATTCCAAGTATGAAAATATGGACATGGAGGAAAAAACAAAGGGTCATGTTCTGATGTAGAGTGATAGAAAACTTGTTTAGGAGAAGGTTAACCACGAGAAAATCACAAACTTGTGATGGGTTAAACGGTATTCGATTCCCCAGTAGGAAAAGTTAATAGAAAACATTTTTGTTTTAAGTTACTTTTTATTGAGGAATTTATTCATAAGGAAACATAATCACTGGTCATATTGACTTTCAACTTTTATTAGATTCCTTACACAAACTCATATTTTTTCCAAAAGACGAGTATTTAGGGAGACTTGTTCGCATTAAGAGTACTATAATCAACTTCTAGAGAATCACCTAATCCCCAAAAGAGAACTATATACATCCCATGTATTTAGGCTTTAACCAAAACCAAAACCAAAAAGGTTAGTACAAGATCAGATAATCCAGAAAAGGATAACCCCTTATAAAAAGAAAGTCTATTCTTAATCTCCAAAATTTGTCCAACAAAACCCAAAGTTCAACGAGGACCATCCGATAAACAATTTGTCCATAAAATTCTTCAATGTAAACCAATATAAGATTGAAACCCAAATATTTGAAGGATTTAGTCACATAGTCTTCCAAGTTAAATCGTAACATTTATCTCCAAACAACATCAGTTGCTCCTAAAGTCTCACATTGAAAAGTAATTATCCTAATCACATATCTTCCAAAATCAACTTACTCTTAATTCATAAAATCATATAACTAAAAAGAATCAGTCAAACTAACCAGGGACTTCACGTAGTCCAGTGGTAGGTGATAAATACCAGTCGCACATTGGTTGTGGGTTCGATTCCTGCAGCATTGTCCGACGCGACGGGTTGTCACACGGTCTGCGTGTTGTCCTTTTTCCAAAACTATATAATTCTTACAACATTCCCCAAAAAGAGATAAAATCTTCAAAAATAAACATAACATATTTTAACCTCAAGTTTATCTCATGCCTTTCATTTTCCATCATATCATATAATAACACATAATTACCTCAAAAGTAAGGATTATATAAACTCTAATGGTTACCTTTATAATTATTACCTGAACTTCCACATCGATTGGTCATCTCATACATGATGCATCACAGAACATACCAAGGTTCATGTGGTTGATCATGACTCCTTGATAGTTGGTTTAGAACAACCATGAGTTTCCTCATTGAATCCCCCATTTTATCTAGTATCTTAATCATAGAACCACCACAGTTTCCTTCAACCCTTTTGTCTCTTTGGTGCCTGCTAGATCCATCCATTCACTAAGAACAAAAATGTCAGTGTGATTATATCAAAAAAAACCATCATGTACTAATGAGGAAGGTAAACACTAAGATATACTTACTCATTCACTTTATCTAAAACTAAGACTCTTTCTGAAATCCTAACCATTATGGTAATGTCACTTATGCTTAAAGAATAACCTAACCTCTAAAGTTATCTAAACCGACCTCTGATACCAACTATAAGGCCCCAGCCTTAAACCTTACTTAAACTTGAGTTATTACAAGATTACACACTGAGGATCTTTTCAGGTTTAGAGTTTTAGAGAATTAGATCATGAAACTTGCATTACATTCCACATTTAAACAAGGTGGTTACATAATAGACAATATTCATTCTTCCCATCAATGGAAAACTATTTAAAATAAAACACGGATTCCTTCTTGACACATCCTTGACACTATCGTCACATCATGTACCTTTCCCTTGACCTCTATAAAACATTTCAAAAACTTGGGATGAGCATAAAAACCTCAGTAAGGGTTATAAAAATATGGAAAGGAAACATGAGTTCATATATACATAAGAATGAAATCATACTTTACCCATAAAACATAGGCACATCAAATCATGAATAAATCATAGAAAACATAAGACATAAAGGTAACTTGAGGCATTCATAACATTCTTACGTAGGGAGTAACCCTCTTGGTTACGTTTGGAATACCCATCACAGTATATTCCCTAAATCTCTTCGGAGAAACCTTAACGTTTCACTCCTTCGCGTTACCCAATGCATTGGAGAGCTATATCGGGCTCACCCGCCCTTAGTTTATCACGGAACCACCCATTTTCATAACAATGCCCAAGAACCATAACATAAACGTATCACATAAAACATGCATAAAGGAAACAAAACATTTCCACATTTCAATCACAATATAACATTTTAGTATTTTGAAATAATGAATCCATACAAAAAGAAACCATTTCCAAAACCATTTAAAACATTTAATAAAGAGATTTTTGAATCAAAGTGTCCCATACCACCTTGAAGCTTAAAATTTTAAACCATTAATATCAATATAAATAAATCCTTAAAACCATTTTGAAAACATGGATATTAACAAGAACAAATAATTAAAATATTTAAAATGATATTTTGGTTAAAGGGGTTTTACCAAAATTAGAGACACTTGAATACAACAATTGAGGAATAACATTTAGCAAGAACTTTATAATATCATGAGAATAAATGGATTCATGATATAATACTCCAAAGGACAGTATATACACCATATAAGAGTGAATTGGTGCATAACAACAATGAACCCTCAATAGAAATGTCAAATGTGATGAAATCCCTTATAAAGAAGGTATCCTTAAATTAAGGAAAAATCAATCTCAAAAATATGTGTGACAAATATAAATACACCCAATATAAGTGGATATTAAGTGTAAAACAATAAAATTTCATTCACACATATTCAATAGATTACATATTCAATGACTACATGTTGAACCCAAAGAAATCGAAATTGGGTTAAAAAGTTCCCTTGACAGCCTAACGGCATCACATCAAAATGAGTTGATGAGAGATAAAAAGTGTATCTCATCACTTGGACATAAAATTTACATCAATAAGGATATATGAGAACATATCCCAACATAACAATATGTAAATTAAAAGACCCAACAAAAGAAGTCTTTTAAAAAAATAGGAGGGTGAAAGGTTCCCTTACCGACTTGGGTATCTTTCAAAACATACACCCTATGAAAGAAGGACAATAGATCATTGATGTAAATACTCATAAACGAATGTATATTAAACAAAGAGTATAATAATGGGCAGTACATACACCACTCAATGGAATTTGTAGCAAATGTATCATAAATCTCACGGGAATAAAAGTGAGATGAAAAATCCCTTACGAAAACTCGGCAGCCTAACGGCGCCACATAAAACTTCTGAATATGGATTGATGAGATCAAATAGGGTATCTCATTACATTACAATAAAATGTAAATCAAGAGGAATATAAAATAACATCCCCCAACATTACAAAGAGGAGCTTAAAAGAAGTGACATAAATGAGAGTACTTAAAAAGAAAAAGAGAGGTTAGATCTCTTACGAAAGTTCGGCAGCCTAACGGTGCCACTCAAAACATCCAAAATAGATTAATGAGAGAGAATAGGGTCTCTCATTACATGAAAATAAAAATTACAGTAAGTTTAATATAAAATATCATCACAATAACAAGAAAGATGAGCTTTAAAAGGAATGGCATAAAAGTGTGTACTTAAAAAGAAAGAGAGGAGTAGGATCCCTTACCTCGGGTCCGACTTGACTCGATCGTTCTTTAATCTCCTGAATAATAAACTTTAGTTAATCTCTACATTCTTAAGAACCTTTTTCAAGTTCATTATTCATTTTATACCATGTTATGAACATCATGTAATCATTTAAGTTAATATTGTTCATTTTGTCGGTATTTGGTTCTTAAATCAAAAATAGACTTCTTACACTTACATGTGGTTAATTTGGTCAAAGGTTCGTTATATCCAGAATGACATTCCTGATTTGGATATCATATATATCATATATATCCAGCATATACATGTATTTATAATATCACATAATCATTTAGAGGAAAGAAATGAAATGCACCGTTCATGGAGACGGTAAGCCGTACGTATGCATGAACGCTACTTTCATTTCTATGTCGTATTAATGGAATTAAAACTATATGAGAGGTATGTATATTTTAATTCCAGAATTATATTAATCATTTATATGTATCATACATAATATTTATCCATTATATATATGTACTTATAATAGTACATGATATTTTGAGATAAGAAATGAAATGTACCGTTCATGAAGACGGTAAGCCGTACGTACGCATGAACGCTACTTCCATTTCTATTTCATATTTAATGCAATTAAAACATAATGATACATAATAGTATTTTAATTCCAGTATGGTATCATATATAATATCATTAAATATACCCTTTATACGTACCACATATGGTAATAACGAATCACATCACTTTGAGGGGGCGGTAGTCCGCACTTCCTAAAATGAAGATATCGCGTATACCCATAGTGGAAGTCATAAAGTTAAGACAAAAATAAAAAATACATAAGATTAAGTAAATAATAAACATATTATATATCATATATAAAAATAGTGACATCATAATGGCCACCTTTGAAGGTGTTAGATGACTATTGAACAATCATCGTTTCGGGAGGCAGAATTTCGCCATCCACGGAAACCGTATGTTCTTTAACCATTTGATGTAGTTGTGTGAGAGTGTAGCTCGAATACATCTTATAACAACATCCTAGTATATTGAAGATACTGGTGTTGTTACAAAAGAAGTAAATAAAAAGAGTTTAGGGGGTTGGAGAAGCAAAATAAAACAAATGAACATGAGAGAATGAATTACCTTTAAAAGTGTAACTCCTTTTGATTTAAGCCTAAAGGCTTCCTTTGAAAGGATTCTGCCCAAAGGGAATCCTCTAGGATGAGGAGAGGGATGTGTAGAGAGTAAATGGTCAGGGGTTGGCCGAGACAAATGCTTGAGGAGTGTGTTAAATGAGGTAGAGGTGGGGGCCTTTTATAAGAGGAGAGGAGGGGTACTTTTGGAAAGTAAAGAAATATTACTTTATTTGAAAATGTTTTTCGGTTTTAAAAGGTCCAAAATTGATAGAATTCGTGGATAAGGTGATAAGTCTTTGAAATCCACTCATCCAATAAGTTTTGTACATGTTTAGTTTATATATTTTACATTATCTTTCCATTTTATTTAAATCGTCAAATAATGATGTCATCGCTGCATCATTATTATGTCATAAATAATTTAATTTATTTAATGTCTAAAAATTATAAACAAAATACTATGATGTAGGAAATCTTTTTATCTTTCCAATTAATATTTATAATCAAAAATATGACTTGTATGACCCCACTTAAAAATTGTTTTAGTAAAACATATCATGTTTGTGTCAATTTTACTTTTACATTAAATAAAAATATATTATTGTCATTTTCCAACTAAAGTGGCTCCATGGGGTCCCCAAGTTGACCCATGGCTTTTCTTGGTCGGCCATGACACAACCAATAAGGTGAGGACATGTGTCTAGGTAATTTTATTTTATTAAAGCATTATTTATACCTTAAACTACCCTAATTACCACTAATCGCGGTTAAAAACTTAATACGTTACTATTCACCAAAAAAAATTATTTTTATCCCATTGAACCACATTTTACTTCTTAATGAAAAACATGTATGTCGGATTTTTGAAATTAAAAACACAATGATGGCAAAATTTCATTTAAACAGAAAATCAGTTTTTATAAGTACCACTTAGTGGTTTCACTATTCATCAAAAATTGAAGTTTTTCAGAAAAATCCCAAAAATTTACCCTAAGCTATATTTGATATTCCGAATTCAAAAATGAAGTCCGTTTTAAAAAATTCAAAACATATTAGTCACATTATTTAATTTATTAATTAATTCCCCCTGTCATGACAAATAGCGTGTTTTATGAAACAATAAGTATCAAAAGATTGACACTAGTTTA
Source organism: Viscum album (assembly GCA_963277665.1). Taxonomy (NCBI): domain Eukaryota; kingdom Viridiplantae; phylum Streptophyta; class Magnoliopsida; order Santalales; family Viscaceae; genus Viscum; species Viscum album. The sequence goes on from OY728137.1 coordinate 1,476,587,269, forward strand.
AGTCTGATTTCAAAGTGAAATTGATTCCAACGACCACTATTGGATTTAATGGTAAAAATATTTTCTAATTTCACTTTAAAACCAATTCAAAATATAATCTAATCATATAAATAAATTAGATTAAAAAGTGTTTTTGAATTAAAATACAACATTTTACACTATTCATTAAAAAATGAACTTTATCGGAAAGATACCAAAAATTTACACAAAGTAAATTTTGATGTCCTGATTCTTAATAAGAGTTTTATTTGGTCCAAAAGAATGTTTAAGAGTGAACAAAACTATATTTAATGACGGTTCTCCATCAAAAGGTGATAAATGAACCTTTAGTGAAAACTATGGCATATACGCCTAAAATTGAATTCTTTCCGTATTTTAAGCCTTTATCTTTTATTGTATAAATGTAAAAATATTTAAGAACATATATAATCATATTTTAGTTATTTATATCCATTCCTGCCATTACAATGGCTACATGTTAACTACCATTTAAAATAATATTATTTTATTATTAGAGTACAACGTAAGATTCCCAAGAAACTCGTTGTTGCGTGTTGGGTACGCCATCGAGCATAGCGTCGCCTTTAAAGTCATTTAAATATTTTATTCACAAATATGGACAAATATGAAATGTCATATTCTTTATTTACCTGGGGTGTTACAATTACCTTGGTTTATATTTATAATTATCATTGTCATAGGATCCATTTGTTATCACATTGGATACTTGTAACTATTATCATCATTACAGGATTCCTTGGTTACACCTTGAATCAAATTACTTTATATCTACAATATATAGTTGGTTGTCACTTCATAAAAACTATAACATAATTAATTAAATGATTACATATTAAAACACCATATGAGGATAAAGTAGGTATTGGTGTATTTACATTACTATACAACTTTACCTTTATATATACATGCACACTATTTTAGTTTATATTACACAAACATTATATTATAGATATTGTTAGTGGTGGCCTATTGAGATTTATCTCACACCCTATAAAAACATTTCTCCTTATTACACATTAATTAATGATATATTACATAAGATTACACTAAATACAACACATAATACTGATAAGTATAGTGTATTTTGGAATTAGGTAAATTAAATAATTATTTTAAAACATGAAAAATAAAATCTTTATTGAAAACATCCTTAACATTATCTCACTTAAAACATCACTAGATAACCTAAGGGTATGTATGAAAAAGTGTGAGCTATAAAGACCAGTAAGGGAATAGACATGGAATAACATAAAGAGAATATTAAATGTTAGAAAAGGAATATCAATGGGGAATAAATAAAGTATGAATCATAAACATGAACAATGATATAACATGATAATCCTAAAAGAAACATTAAAAATGTGATGACAATACAAAAAACTGCATCATAAACATAGGTCAAAGATTAATTCCAAGACATCATGATGGAAGAAGTACCATAAAGGAATTAGTTTCACTACCTTTATCAACATGACTTATCCTGATTTTAATTTTTTCCCAATGCAATGGAGAGTTATATAATTCCAGGCCCAACCATCACATTCATTCCATTCTCATGCTTAATTGTAACACATAGATCATATAACATGGATTCAACCATCATAATAATTTATTAAAAAATTAATTATTTTGTAATTAATACATGTAAGTAACAATTAAAATAGGTATATGTCTATATATGTGAACACCATTGATAGAAGATGGGTATGGTATTCACTGCACTGTTGTTATGACATGGAAAAATCATAGTGAATTTTCAGTAGCAAAACAGCATCACTAAAAAATTAATAAAATATGTTGATGAGAGTGAAAAGGTTATCTCATATTTTTTACATCAATGTATTGTAATAGGTACATGTAAATATATATCCTAACATTAGTAATTGGAAATATAAGTCATAATATAATATAGAAACTTTAATAAAGATAAGAAAGTGAGGATCCCTTACTTGAGTGTGTGACTCCAAATGCATGGGAGGAGCTTCTTGAGAGATTTGGGGCACCATGGGAGGACTATAAAGAGTGGATAAAGGATTATGGAAGTTTCTAAAGGAGTTTTAGTGAAGATAAACGAGATCTTCTATGGTTTTATATATGAAATGAGGGGGATTTATTTATTATTTAGGTTTTGGACTCTACAAAATAAAATAACCATAACAAAAAATCATCTTATGATTTTCCCCATGGTTTCTATAAAATTGGATTAGATTTAATTATTTTATAAGGTAAAGGTCAGAAATTAGTAAAATAATTACCTTTATTATGTGAAGGTGTGTCGTTCTCTTTAATAAATGATTCTAAAACCTTACAATATATTAATAGTTTTGGAGGATTCATAATGGATTTATAAAATTAATATAATAAACATAAAATATAATTATAATAAATAAATAAAACATATTTTTGGTCATGGATACCTTTTAGAGTATTTATTACATCACTTTTGGGTGATTATGATGTCATAATACACAATGTATATTTATACAAAATTTAATTTTTACTCAAAAATTAGATTGTCTTATAAAATTATGAAAAAAATAACTGTTGGATAATTTCAATGTAATGATTCCAAAAAATATATACATTTCTATCTAAATAATTGATTTTTTAGTTTTAAAATAAATTTAACATTTTTTAGGAAATGTTGGGTTTTTTTTGACAATAATAGTTTTCAACCCCTTATAAAAATTACATCTGACTTCATAAAGCATATATGATAATTTATATTTAATAAGTTTGTTTAATAATAACATTTTTTTAAAATATTATTAATTTAATAAATTGATTAATTCATCAAAATAAATTCCTAATTGAATTTTAATATTACCCAAAAATACTATTTGTGTTTTATGGTATCAAAATAAAAATAATTTATAAAGTAATAATAATAGGATGAACATATCGTCTTTATTCTCTATTAAATAAATTAAATGATCATATTTCTAGGGTCTTGATATATTTACCTTTAATACACCTACAAACTATCTAAGATTATGGTGCTTGATGGTGTGACTTTCCTGGGGTGGTTCGGTGTACATGGTTTGGGTCGTGATCTTGATGAGTTTGAATTTCTCTTATAAATGGTTTTTATAATGCTTAAGTTTTGGGATATCAACATGGTCTTGGTCAAGGAAAATCCTCTAGATGATATCTCCCTTGAAAGCTCTGATAAATTGGATTCATAGTGTATGATGCTACAGGTTGAGGTCATCACATACTTTGTTTGTCTCAATTGGATTTATTAAAACCCTATATTTATAATAACCATGTGTTCACTATTAAATGGTTATATTATAAATTTTAATAATGATTAAAGGTCATTTAAATCAAATAGGATATAATAAAACCAAATAATTTCATTTTTTTTCTATAACCATATTACATAATAATATATTTGATTAAAATACAAGGGTAATTTTATTTATTACAGCTCGGGTCGCTACAATATTCCCCCCTTTAGAAATTTTTCCCTTGAAATTTTAATTCCCCACACTAAAAAATATGAGAGTATATCTTTTTCATCACTTCCTCATGTTCCCTCATTAGTTCTTCGAAATTGGGGTTTCTCCACTACACTTTGAAAAGGTGAGTTATATTATTTCATATAACTTGTCTCTACGATCTAAGATCTTCACCAGCTATTCCTAATAAGAATGATCATTCTCGAATTGTAACTCCTTTGTATTTAGTACATGTTTGGGGTATGGTATATACTTTCTCAAAATGGATACATGTAATACATCATGTACTTTTGATAGGTTTGGTGTGAGTACTAGTCATTATGCCACCACTCTAATGCGATCAAGGTTCTAAAAGGGGTTGATGTATATTGGACTAATAGTTCACTTCATTCCAAATCACATAACTTTATTCCATGAAGATATGTGGAGGAATATCATGTCTCCAAAATCAAACTATAGGTCTCATTGACGATTGTCATTATAGATCTTCTGTCAAATCTAAGCACCCGTGATGTGCTACTGAATAGTCTTAACCTCTTCTCCTATTTCCATGACAATTTCATGACCTAGTAGATTGTGTTCCCCAAAATCATCCCAAAATATTGGTTTTCTACACCTCTTCCCATAAAGGGATTCATAGGGATTAATTTTGACGCTCGAGTGGAAACAATTGTTATAAGAGAACTTAGCCAATGGAAGAGGTTCGTCTAATCCTTATTTGAAGTCCATAGAACAAGCTCTCAACTTTGTCGTATAGTGTCTAAGTTTTTCACTCAGATTGGAAATCATTTTGAGGATGATAAAATGTAATGAAGGTAAGATCAGTGTTTAGTGCATGTTGGAGACTTTTCCAGAACATAGAGGTGAATCTCATATCTCAATTATATACTATTGACAGTGGTACTCCATGTTGCCTTACCACTTCTATGATTTATATCTGTGAAAGTTGATTTAGTGAGAAGTCCTATCAAATTGTGATAAAGTGAGTTGTGTTTTTAAGATGATCCAAAAAAACTATATCATTATTTCCCATGGATTTCTTTAGAAGTCTGGTAAAAAAGTGGACGGTGATGTTTTCCCATTTCCATGTTAGTATGGGTAATGGTTGAATCATCCCCATAGAATTATACCTTTCAACCTTCACTTTCTAAAATACCAAGCACTTTGATGTATATTTAAGGATCACCTTCTTCAAAGTTTCTCACCAACAGTTCTCATGGAGATCTCGATACATCATTGTACTTCCTAGGTGAATGGATATATTCGAACTATGTGCATAATCCAACAGTTACTTATGTAGCTTAGGATTTTATAGAACACATATTCTTGACCCAAATCTCACAATTCCTTATTTATTTACATGTAACTCTGATGATTTCCCTTTCCTTATAGTTTCCAATTTCTTTTTAATTCCCTCATCATCTTTTTGAGCATCCTTTAACATCTCTAGAAGGGATGGTTGAGCAATCATTTATGAAAGGATTGATAATGTTCCTTACATTATGATTCACATGACCATCCTCATAAAGTCTAATAATATCATATCCCTCTCAATTATCATTATTGAAATAATTGTTTGATCCTTTGTACATAGAGTGTATGCCTCTTTGTTTTATTTCCCAGGATGGTAGTGGATTGAGCATTCATAGTCATTGATCAGCTCTAACCATCTTCATTGGCACATATTTAGTACTTTTTAGGTGAATATATACTTGAGGATTTTTTGATCCATGTAAATTTTAAACTTCTCCCCAAAGAGATAATGCCACCATATTTTCAATGTAAAGATCAGTATATCCAACTCCAGATCATGTGGTGGGTAGTTCTATTCATGAACTTCCGACTTCCTTGAAGTATAGGCTAACACTTTTTCATTATTCGTTAACACACATCCCAATCCCTTCTTCTAAGCATCACTAAAAACCATGAAAATTTATCCACTTGAGGGTAGTGTGAGCATAGGGGTAGTGATAAGCCTTCATTTTAACTCCTTGAAGAAATATTCACATTCATTATTCTATAAAAACATGACTCCCTTATGAGTTATATTGGTTTTAGGGTTCAACAATCAGGATATGTTTCTCACAAATTAACGATAATATCCAGCTAAACCAAGGAAACTACAGATATCTGTCACAAATATTATCCTCGTACATCCTTTAATTATTTCTATCTTTTAAAGGTCTATAAATATCCAATTTATTATAATGAAATTCCCCATGAATGGTAGTTACTTCAACCATATATCATATTTGATGTACTTGTCATAGATCTTATCCATTCATAGGGTCTTTAGCACAATGCTCAGATGCAACTCATGGTCCTCCTTTCTTTTAGATTATATTATAATATAATCTATAAATACTACCAAATATTTCCTAGGTAATCTCTAAATACCGTATTAATCAATTCCATGAAGATTTATATAGATTTAGTGAGCCTGATTGGAATTACTATGAACTTATAACACCCATACCTTGTGAGAAAAGAAGTCTTGGGGATATCCTCCTTCTTCACCCAAAATTGGTAATATCCCGACCATAGATACACCTTAGATAAGAATTGTGGTCCACATAGTTGATCAAAAAAATCATCAATTCATGGAATATGATAGTTATTATTTATCATTATCTTGTTGATCTCATGATAATCAATGAAAAGGTTCATTAAACCATCCTTCTTCTTGATGAAGAGTATTAGTGCACCTCATGGTAAATCACTTGGGCATATGAACCCTATATCCAAACACTCTTATAGTTATTTCATCAACTCCTCAAGTTCCACAACAGCCATTCTATATAGAGTCTTGGATAATGGCAGTTCCCCAGATATAATATTAATGGAAAATTTAACCTCTCTTCTAGGAGGAAGACTAGGAAATTATTCAGGAAACACATCAGTGTATTCCCTCACAATAATCATGTCTTTTAGGATGGTTCTATTATTAAACTCAATAATTTTAGCTAGATACAATTTCTCATAGAGAAATAATATCCATGCTTGAGATATTTTTGTTAAAGAGGATTCATCCTCTACATTACACTTGTATAGAATCAAGGTTTAATTCTCAATATGGACAGTGATTTCCTTTTTATGAAAATTTATGTTTGCTATATATAGGGAAAGACAATCCATACCCAAAATTGAATCAAATTCCACCAAAGGGGTATGAAATTGTTTTTTGGGATGTTTATCCTACAAATAGTGATAGGGGAGGAGTTATATACATGGTATGGAACCATTTACCTATTTTGTATTTTCACTAATAGCTCTACGCCCATGCTTTGTGGTGGTGTTAGAATAGTTATACTAAAATCTCATGATATGAAGGGCTGTATAGAACCAGAATTTAAATGTAAATATGTTTTTCCTGAATGAATAACTAGTGTACTAATCAAAATATCATTGTTAGGATCCACATCGATAATTTTGATGTAAAATTATCTCCCTTGCTGCCATGGAGGTTCCTGGTTGTTTCAAAAAACTCTTGGATTTGGGAATAGGTTTGAAAAGTTCCCTCATTCCTTGCAGTTGAAACAATGAACAATGTATTGAGGGTTGAATGTTACATTCCATTCCTCAGTCGCATTAGGGGTTTACTCCTCTTATAAGATTCTATATTGTTTCCCTTCCATCCCACACCTAAAGAATTTCCCCTCCCCCCTTAGGAAATGTATAGGGTTCTTCTTTCCTCAACATTGATAAGTGGAATGTTGATATTTCTTAGCACTATTAGATTTCTCCCATACACTACCAAAATTAAAATCTACTTTTTACGTCATATCCCTATGATACCCTTGAGATTATCCAACATCTATTTCTACTTTTAGGGAACATCAAACAATTTCCACATAGCTATCAAAGTCACTTATCACTAGGGATTTTCATAGACTATGTTTTAGCCCACAAAAGAAGTGTTCAACCTTGAATTCTGGGGTAATGAAAAACTAGAGGCATATAATGAAAGTATTGTGAAGTTTTTCTCATATTCCATGATGGATTAGTTTTCTTTTTTCTTAAGGGTGATTAAATCCCTTTCCATTTTGAGTTGGAGAGTGTAAGGAAAGTATTTATTGAAAATCAATTTCCAGAATTCCTACCACTCCATCACTTTGATCTCTTCAACATGCATTATATGGTTGATCAATATCCACCATTGATCAACTTCTCCCTCAATATGATAAATAGCTAGTAGAACCTTCTCTGGTTTATAACATTGATATATGGAGAAGATCTTCTCAATGGAGTTGATCCATTGTTCCATGATTAAGGGATCAGATGATCCATTAAAAAAGGCCTTTGTCACAAGAGCTCTTGATTGTGTCTTGTTCTATCTTAAGGGATTTTTGGTGATCCTATTAATCTACGAATATATATAGAACCTGATTATACTAAGATATCATAGTCATAATTTCCATGATTCCTACTCTCATTGGGTTGGGAATCTCATTTGTAGCAGACATCACATTTCCCGTCACATTGAATGTTTACCTGATTGATTTAATTTTCTGCCATTGGCTAGAATAAAATGAAAATTATTGATGATTACTTTTATACTATTAAAAACATAAATGGTAATCCAATTACATTAAAGTGATAAATTATAAATAAAATTTATTTCTTAACTTATGAATTCCTAGGCTTCAATTTATGTTATCCACGATCTATTTCCTAACCTATATTCTTATGGGATTTTTCCCTTAATAAAGGTTTATAATGAGACTACGAATTTAAAAAATAATATCCCCTATGACTGTCAAACGAGGTGTAGAGAAAGGCCCATTGTCGTACACCAGTTCCCAGTCGATTCTATATGAACGTAGTGTTTTTAGGTTTTACCCATATATACATCTATTCTAGAGCCACATCCAATGGTAATATCTAAACCCAAATGTATATTCTTGATAAAACATTTAATATATACTTAACAAAATTTATGTATGTTTTCTTATACTTAGTTTTATCCCTATGGATTTTTCTAGAGTTTTTAAATCCTAATCCCAAAAGTAACGAAATTGTTCCTTTGATACCAACTATAAAAATTGTGATCCTTATTACATAGTAATTCATGATCTATTACACACTATTACACATAATAGAACCTGAAATATCAATAATTATAGTGTATTTATGAATTTGAAACATTATAGAACAATTTTAAAACATGAAAAATAATATCTTTATTGAAAAATTCTATGACATACTCACACTGAAAACTACACAGGATAACCTTGGGACATATATAGGAAAGGGGTGAGATTAAAGCTCACTAAGGGAATAAACATATCATAAAATGAAGAAAATAATACATGTTATAAAATTAATATCAATGCGGAATAAAAGGAGTAGGAATCAAAAACATGAATAATGATATATCATGATCATTGTAAAAGAAACTTTAGAAATGTGGAAGAACATAAAACACTATATCATAAACATAATTCAAGGATAACTTCCAAGACATAATCATGGAAAAAGTACCATAAACGAATCAATTTCAATCCATATCCCAACATGACCAATCATGATACTAAATATTACCCAACGTATTGGAGTTCTATATAATTCTGGGTGCACCCATCACATTCATTTCATTCACATGCTTAATTAATCCACATAGATCATATTTTACGGATTCATTTATCATCATAATTTATTCCAAAATCAAGGAGTGTGGAATACATGCATGTAATTCACCATTCAAAGAGGTAAAAGTGTATAAATGTGAAGTCCATTGATAGGTAATGGGTATGGTAATCACTACACAATTGTTTGGGCATGAAAAGATTGTGGTGAAATTTCGGAAACATAATGACATCACATAAAAATTCATAAAATAGGTTGATGAGAGACAAATCATTACCAAATTATATTGAAATAAATGGGAATTAATAGGGACACGGAAAGAGATATCCCAACATTATGAATTGAAAATAGAAGGCGTAAGATAATAAGGAAACATGAATAAAAAGAGAAGGTGAATATCCCTTACTTGAGTGTGTGGATCCAAATGCTTGGGGGAGCTTCTTGAGAGATTGGGGGTGCCGTGGGAGGACTCTAAAGAGTGTAGGTAATATCATGGACATTATATAAGAATTTTTAGTGAATATAAATGGTAGATTTGGTAGGATTATATATGAAATGAGGGGGATTAATTTATTATTTACTTTTTGGACTCTACAAAATAAAATAACCAAAACCACAAATATCCCCATGGTTTTCCCCATGGTTTCATAAAAATGGCAGCAGTTTTCAATATTTTATAACTTCAAGGTCCTAATATAATAAAATAATTCCCCTACTTATGTGTAGGTGAGTCAAACTATTAGAGAAATGATTTTTAAACCTTAAAACATATTAATAGTTTCGGAAGATTCATAATGGATGTATAAAATTTATAAAATAAACGTAAACTGACATTATTTTAAATAGAAAATATATAAATGATCATAAATACATTTTATATTATTTATTACATCTCTTTTGGGTCATTATGATGTTATAATACACAAATTATATTTATACGATATTTCATTTTTACCCGAAAATTTGACTATCTTAGAAAATTATGAAAAATTCACCATTGGATAATTTCGACATTATGATTCCCAAAATAATATTCATTTTATATAAATAATTTTATAAATAATTTTTTCAGTTTTAAAATAAAATTGACATTTATTAAGAAATGTTGGGTATTTTGACAATTACAATTTTTGAACCCTTATAAAAACTACATTAAACTTCATAGAAATTATATAAAAACATATATTTAATAAATATTATTTAATAATAATATTTTATTTAAATAATATTTACTTAAAAATACATTAATTCATCAAAATAAAATCCGTAATTGAGTTTGAATATTACCGAAAAATACTATTTATGTTTTATTGTATTAAAATAATAATTTATTTAGAAAGTAACAATAATAAGATGTAAATGTGTTCTTTTTTATCTAAAAAATAAAGTACAAACTCATATTTATAGGGTCTTGATACATACCAATTCAATACACTTGAAAATTCCCTAAGATTAAAGTGTGTGATGGTGAGACTTCGATGGGGTGGATCAGCATACATGTTTTGGGTCCTGATCTCGATGAGTTAGAACTTCTCTCGTAAATGGTTTTTGTCATGATTAAGTTATTTGATATCATCTTGGGATTAGTTAGGGGAAAATACTAGAGATATTATCTCCCCAATAATCTCTAATAAATGATATTAATAAGTTAAGATCTAACTAGTTTAGGCCATCACTTCCTTTGTATATGTCAATTGGATTTGTTAAAACCCTATATTTATAATAACCATGTGATCATTGTTCAATGGATATATTATCAATATTAATTATGATTATACATCATTTATATCCAATATGATATAATAAAACCAAATAAGTGCATGTGTTTTATGTAACCCTATTACAAAATAAGACATCTGATTAAAACACAAGGGGAATTTTATTTATAACAGTTTAGGTCATTGCACACCCTTCATGGGATGTTGATGGTAACTGGGTAGATTACAAGTATGCAAGTTTTAACAAGAGGAAGCATACCGCTTTGGACACCTCATCTTAATTTCAAACTTATGGATGGATATAGGTATCAAATTACTAAGTGGGATCTTATGATTATTGTATAATTTTGGCTTCTTTCGGATTCTTTTGTATAGATTTTATTGAATTCTTCCATTTATACATGTTTTTCAGTTTTATTGATACATGCCATACATGTTCATATTTTTTATATGATTTAGTTTCCAGCTTTGATTATTATTTAGTTAATATATGTTTATCCTATATTATTCTTCCATTTATGTTTAAAATTGTCATTATTCTTCTATTTTACCTATTATCATATTTATCTGTTATGATCCACTATAGTTAAGGGGGAATAATCTCCCCACAGACACACCCTTGGCCCACACTACTAGTCAGAAGTCTCTGGCGTATAGGGAGGCGTGCTAGATTCAATATTAGAAACTAGGATTAGGGAACCCTTTAGTGGCACATGGGTCATTAAAATCAAAAATAAAATCAAATTTCATTCCACACATAATCAAGACGTAACCTATTAAATGAAGAGTTAGTATAACCCAATGACTTGGAATTGTGTTAAGAAACCCTCTGCCTCAAGTACGACATTAATTGTAAGTGATTTTAACCTCTAAAATAATAAATTTATATTTATTATATTTAAATAAAATTTCTCTATAACTATATATAATATCATATATGATATATTTATAATATTTTATCAACTATTTGTTAACAGTCTTTTGTTATTATCCTTATTACAATTATTAACTACTTTGTTGTCCATGTAAGTTTTGACTTATTAGTTTCAATAATTGTGAATTGATCATGTATACATCATATTCATAATGTTATTCATGATATAAATAATATATATATATATGGAGTCATCCATAAAATATAGATATAGAAAACTAAATTACACCATTCATAGAGATGATAGATCGTACGTACACGTAAACATTGCTTTCGATTTTCAAAGGATAGAATAAAAAAATGTTAATTGATAATTAACCTTTCCAATATCATTTTAATATAATATATATCTTATATATTTAGTTAATATTTTATTATTACCATCTATAAAAAGCATAAATGAAAAATAGATCACATCACTTTGTGATTGTGGTCATCCACACGTACGCATGGCCGACATTATCATTTTCCAACGGATGGGAAGGTAAGAAGGTAAATATGATATTATAATCATGGAAGAATAAATATTTCATAAATATCATATATATTAATTATTTAAATCTTTATAAACATCCAAATAAATTGGTGAATAAAGATGAATTACACTGCAACATGGCTATGGTAATCCATGCATACGCACGAGTGATGTTTTTTATTATAATGATGGAAATGGTGATACCATAATAATAATAACAACATATAAGTGTATTTATGATATAGGATTCAATATTTTTGTATTTGTAAAATATATTTAGAGGAATTTTAAGAAGAAATAAACATGAAAGAGTCAGTGAAGATGATTATCTCCTCTTCATTAGACATCCTTTAGATCCCTTCTTAAAGATCCTTGCAATGGCCTTTTAAGAAACAAAGAACCTATAAATCATGTATAAGTATTTTTATAAGGAAATTGGGTTTGTTTTTTTTAATCTAGGTTTCTCGTGAAGGTGTAAAGAAAAGTGAAAATGGGTGTCCTTTTGAAAGTGAGGGGAGGGTAACTCTTGGAATTACATAAAGTATTAAATTAATATAAAAACAATTTCAAAATTTATTTGATTAAAATTAATTAATTAGAATATAAGATGATTATGATTATATTTACTCTAATTAAATAAAATTTATACATTTTTTTGTTATTTTTTACCCTTATCTCATAGTTTTAACCCTCGTTAACCCATTTGACAATTACCACGATAACAAAGTTGTTTACTCTTTAAAGGTCAATAAAGTTACCATAAAAATAAAAGTGGAAAATAAATGTAAAATGGTTTAAATTTTACACCATATACCATTAAATTGTATGAATATAGTATTTTTATGATTTTTAAATCATTTAATTCAATATTTGTTTTATAAAATATCAATAACAACATTTTTAAAAATATATGAAATATTATAATATAAGATGTTTCTAACTAATGTAAAATTGTTCTAAAAATATATGAATTTAAATATATGTAATATATTGACCTAATATAATCAAATAATAAATTATTTATAGGTTTATATATAATTTTAAGAATTATAATTTTTTAACCCCTTGGTTAACCAATTTTAACCTTAATTAGGGTAATGACTCTTTTACTATCAATGGTCAATAATTTTAGTTATACGGTGTAAATTGGATCATAAATGGAAAAAACATGACATATTAGATTAGTTATCATCCTAATTGGACTCTTTCCATATTTTTATTGTTTTTAAAAAGTTTAGTAAAATATATTTAACATAAAATAATATAAATTCCTTTTAAAGAACTATTCACAAAATTTTAATTTTTAAACAAAATGAATGTAATGGAGTTATAATATAAACCTTTAAAAATTTATAATATGTTATATTTATATTTAAAAAATTGGGTTACTATAACTCAGTCAAAAAATATTACTTTTAGATTTTTTTTAAAATAATTTACTTGATATTTCTACTACATGCACAAGCACTGTGTCACCATTGTGTAAACATTTATGGTAATGATTTCATCACTAAAAATTAAAAATAAATAAACAAGATAAAAAAGTTCATTCATATATCAAATAATCATTTATATCCTAAAGTAAATTGTCTTTATCAATATCTTAAAATATAATATATATTAAAATAAAGAAAGTGACATTTTATACATCATCTTTTACTTAAATATTATAAAGGTCAACATCAATGTTAAACATTAAAAAAGGACATATTTTAGAATTTTGGACTATTATGGAAGAAATAGGCTCATAAAATGAAATATATTCCAATTTTTGAATGAATTTCATGTCTTATCACATTAGTTCTAACCCATTTTAACTTTAATGTGGTCACAAAAAAATTAATATAGTTGTTATTCATATTGACCAAAAATAAAATGGACCTATTTACCAAATATAGACCTCCTGATTCCAAATATGGAATCCAATTTTTAGTAATCAATTTCTAGAAGTTTTAAAAAATAATTTAAGATAAAAAATAAAAAATGCAATAAAAACAGTTCTTAGAAAAATTCCATTAATGTATAAAATTATTTTTATGAAAAATTCAACCATAAAATTGTTTAAAATGAACTTAATTGGATTATTAGTAACATAATAGAACTAATTTTACTTTGAATAATTTTTTAAAATAAAATATATTTTTAAATTATAGATCTAAAAATAAAAATTTCAACAAAAATATTTATTTATTACTATTAATTATAAAATAAATATTTTAAGACAATTCTCTAAGAGAATTTTGATATGATAATTTAAAAACTAATATTTGTTTTATAGAATATAATTTCTAAATGTTTGAGAAATTAAATATAATATTATATCAAAAAAATAAATGAAGACTATTTTTGGATTAAACTTATTTTTAGAAGAATAAAATGGCATTATAAAAAAATGAGTGCTCATTTCCTAAAAATTAATAAATACATTGGTATTGAGTATGAAATTTATTTATTTTTATTAATATGTATAATATTATTAATATTTTTCAATTCAATGCTAGGTTATAATAGACATATTGTAATAATAATATTTCATGGTTCGTTTAAGATCAATGTAGCATATCCTGTATGCAATCAAATAAACTCTTATTTTAAAATATCATTATATTAAATTTTACCCCCTTAAATAAATATCTTCATTGAAATTTTATATCAGCTTTTAAAGTTTCACCCTTTTTGGAAAATCCACATTACGGAGAGGGATAATAAAACTTATTTGGAAAATGGAAAGTTAGAAACAAAAAGGTTACTTGAAATATCACATATTTAGGTTCCCTGATAAAGACAACATTATTGGGAATTTAAAATAAAGACCTGTAAGACAAGAATAATGTCCAAGGACTAATATATGGGGATACAGAACATTTTCATTATAAAAATAATGAAAAAAAACTATAAATTATTGAGGGGTTAATAAACCATCCATTCATCAAAAATGAAGTTAAAATGATAAAATTTTTACTTAATAATATTTTTTCCTAAAGATGGTGGATTATTTTACTATTAAGATATAGAAAATCCTAATATGCACTTACTTGATTTAATTACATTTCATAAGAGGAATTTTATCGTTTGGATTTAGTTTGATTAATTCCCACTTCAACTCTTACTACATGAAATGAACATTCAAGATGAATTTTTCATGCCAGAAGCACTAAAATAAACTTTTATGTGATCATAAGATCCATAATATAATGAAAATTCATTCCTTATTTATCAAAATATTTAAAAAATCCCAAAATGGTTATCATAATTTATCTAATATGGATAAATACATTATTCTCTAAAACATCAATAATAACACCCATAGATTAACTTAATCCATTACATAAATAGTTAACTTTAAGACTCCTCCATAATATTTCTGACAAAATTCAAAACCTAATAAAAGGAAAATACTTGATTAAAAATCTTTTTCCTTGATCATCATTAACATTTATCCCTATAAAACATGATGTAACTCATAATGTCACATATTAATATTTTTAATACTATAAAACATACTAATAATACTAATCACCATAAAACCTTAATGAAAACAAAACTACTTACAAAAATTTAATCTACCCTTCTTCCTTGAATAAAATTACATATTATCCAATATATTCCCAAAATATGAAAATTTATTAATCTCTATCATAAATTACTTTTTCATTTTCATGGCCACAAATTCTATCCAATTTATATTATAGTTTTAAATAATTTATTTATCCCAACCAAACATTATTATTTTATAATTAGTACTATATTAAAAGTTATCACTCCATTAATCATGTTTTCTCCAAAAATATCACCTTGAAAATAAATATTTTTATCTGGGTTATCTATTCCATTCAATATATCCATTAAAATATTTAAAGAAAAACTTATCTGAAAAAATCCTTAGAAGTTTCATTATTATTATAAATATAATATCATTGATGTAACACATATAAAATATAATTATCAAGTCCCAATAGGCATACACTTTAATCCTTTAACTTCAATAATATTAAATAATTCCTTCGTTATTCAAGGAGTTAAACCTTAGATTAAGGATTTGACTTACATAATTCCCATGTTACCCACACATAAGACATTAAAATATAAATGGAACCTTAGGATGAACTTCATAACACTCAATTGAAATATTCATTTCTTATCAATAATAACATGGTTTATACACTTATTTTCAACACATAAAATATCTTCTCATTCCATTGATACATTTCCCTGAGTGATTCTTCCAACATACATGACATATAAGAAATTGAATATTCTTCCCCCCATGGTTTTCATGAAACTCCATTTTTCTCTTATTAGGTTTATTAGGAATCTCACCTAAGTTGAGAATTTTAAACATATAATTAGATAAATAATTAAGAATAATCACAGGGTTTCACATCCATATCCTATTTCATTTCATTTCACATGACGATATACATTATATTTTCCATCACATTTAGAATTAAAGGGTTTTTATAGTTACAACCATTGACCAAAACCCAAGTTAAAAGTATGAGAAACCATAATCATAGTGGGAAATCCCGAAACATAATTAATAGTATTTATAAATTATGACATATTATTTTCAATCGAATATACCTTATATTTTACCTAGGTTACTCATGGTCATAATATATGAAAATGCTTCATAATGGTTCATAAATAAAAAATGAATTAACCCAAGAATATCTCGCAGGAGTGTCAAACTAGGTGCTTAGTAATGACTCATTCACTATGCACTGGAATGATAGTTGATATATAATCAACCAACTATTTTTGGGGTTATTACCATTAGATGAATCTATTATAAAACCATATCCACTTTTAGTATCCAGATAAAGATATATTTTTAGTAAAACCATATAACCTCCAAACTTTATAATGATATCAAATATATAGACTTATCCTCAAAGGATAGCATAGGGTAATGTTACTTAATATATCTAGTTCTCATGGTTTCAATTAAACTTTATCAGACATAGAATTTAATAAATCCAACTTTAATATCCCATAGACAAGGTTTTCTTTTTTACATTAGCACTAGATACAAGTAATTGCATCCCAAAACACCAAATTGTTCATTATTCTTGGTAAACTATATACATACATTAATATTCATTACATTTAAAATAAATGAAATACAAAATAATATTTTCTATGGGAACATCATTATTTTATTTAGAATATACTTTCATATCATTCATAATAATCATCCTCATATCCTAGGGAGAATAAAACATAATAACATTTTGAGATCAGATGCTCAGTAAGGGAATGAGTACAGAAGATGCTATCATGAAACATAATTCATTATCAAAATGGTAAGGTAAATAATTAAAAACAACATTGCATTTAATAAATAACTTGAGAAAAAATAATTCCATAGATAATATCAATGTAATAATCTAATTGATAATGATAATTGAATTCTTACCAAAGGAAATGATTAATGTTGGATGTCATGTTCTTATAATCATGATATCTTTACTATTAAAACCTTTTATAAGTGAGTTTAATTTATTAGTAGGTATACAACAAAACCCCTTTAATAAGGCAATCCAACTGTTTTTTTCCATGAGACCTATTGATGCATCGAGGGGCTGTCTATAATTGGGACCCACCCATCAATGCATGTTTAATTCATTACATGCATATTAAATGATCAAATTTGTTCATAAAAAATATTCATTTTCAATAAATATCTATATTGTGTAGAGAATATGGAATATTATGATTTACCAGTGAATCAAATATCATTAATAGTTAACATCATATGTAGAAATTGTTTTCAATTTAAAAAAATATCATATCTATGATACAAATAATATGGTTATTTAAGAGAAATGTAAAAGATAACGAAATATGATCACAAGAAATTTAATGTTTGAAGAAAATGTTAATAACCAAAAAATTGAATATGAGTTAAAATATGACCATGAGTTCATCAAAAACATAGGTTTTGTAACAAAATCGTATCCTTTGAATAAATAAATAAAATTTATGGAAAATATTAAAATAATATTTCATTAAATATTTTTTTAAACCACCTAAAACTTTTAGAATAATCTAAATAGCGTAAAATGTTTTTGGTGACTAGAAAATAGGTTAACACCATACAAGTAAAAAAATCATTTTGACTTGTAATAATGAAAGTTAAAAATGGCCATTTTGAAAAACATTATAAAGATTCCATTAAAACCATGTAAATAGTAGAAATAACTTAAAATTTCATTAATAAAACATTTGAGTAAATAAAAGGGACTTTTTAGAAAAAATATGGACATGGAAGAATGATATATCAGATTAAAAATAGAAATAATATCATCTTTTATTTTAAACATTTCTTTACTTGATTCATGTTACAAAGAGTGGAAATGTTTGAAGAAAACATGAAAAGTCCTAAAATATCTAGATTATATTAAAATATATGTATTATATGATATATTATAAGTTTCCTTTGATAAAAATAAGATTAATCCCAAAAAATGTGATTGAAAAATAAATTATTTCCTCTATAGTAACATTTAGATTGTAGCCCCTTGAAATTATAAACATGAATTAAAAAATTTATCATCATGAATAAATATATATTCATGTTTAATACATTAAAGGTGAATTATATACACCACATAAAAATAAATATTATTATAACACTATATATGTATCAATGAAATGTAATTTGAGATGAAATCCCTAAGAGTGATTTTATCATTGATGTAAGAATTAATCAATTAAGTGATTATCTATAAATAAAATTAAATATAAAATAGGTATAAATACAAAATAACATAATAAATGGCCATTTCACTCATAATCATGGAATAATATAATCAATTAAGTATAAATATGACCCAATGAATTGAAAATACATTAAGAAACCCCTTACCTCAAGTTTAAATTACCTCGTAATTGCTTTCAAAATACTGTATAAAAAATTGAACATTATTATAATTACATTAAATAACCATATAAATAACTGAAATGTCATATACGATCCCATTATTATATTTTATCACCTATTTTGTTGACAATATTATTTATTATCATTATTTCAGGTGATAACTGCTTCGTTTTCCATATATGTTTGGATTCGGTATTTTTAACACTTGATTCTTCATCATGGTTCCATCATCTTTTAAATTTTATTAGTGATATAAATATTATATATATAAATTATGATTCTATTTATATTCATCCATAAAATGTAGATATAGAAAAATGAATTACACCATTCATAGAGACGATAGGCCATATGTATGAAAGAATGTTGTTTTCACCTTTTGAAAGATGGAATTAAATAAAAGAAAATAACAATTCACCTTTACATGAACATTTCTATAACATATATATCTTATATATTCAATTATTCTATCCTTATTACCAATTATGTAATGTATAAATAAAAAAAGTCACATCTCTTTATGGAAGTGATTATCCACACATGCTGTAAGAACCCGGATCTTCGTTCAGGTATGTTTTTCCTTTTTCTAGAGTTTTTAAGAAAAATAGTTTTTCTAGAAATTTTCAAAGTACACGACATGTACATTCTGAGTACACGCTGTGTACTCTATTCCAGCTCGAAGACGTGTGTCGGCCATGTCCGGGCCACACACACCGTGTGTAAGGCTGAGGTGGAGGCCGGTTATTTCAGAGTACGTAAAATTCGAAGTACACGTGATGTACTCAAAAAGTACATGCGATGTACTTTTTTTTCATTAAATGGACCGGGGTCGTGCCTATCCCCCATATTCGTCTTCTTCTTCTATTTTCGACCGTCCGGGAGCATCCGTACGACTGAATCTTCTCCGAGCTCCTGCCTCGTCGTCTGTTCTCCAATTTGAGCATGGTTGATTGCGTTGGAATCGCAGCGGTGAGTTCTTCCTTCTTCTTGAGCCTTGTTTCTTGATTCCTCCTTGTTTTCAAGTTATCGTGGGTTGAACATTTTGAACTTTTTCTCAGATATACATCGTTCTATGGGGAATTTGTCATCAAGGTTCATGTATATCGATCACCTAGGATCGAGGTAGGTGGTTTATTCCTTTCTGTAGAAAGTTGATGGATATTTTGTGAAATTTCCACCAATACCCTTGAACGGGGTATTGCGTGTTTCCGGTTTTTCTCTTGTTACTTTCCTTCTTTACTTGATTACTTTAGTAGAGGTTAATTATTAGGATTAGAGTAGTTTTCTTGTGCTCAGTTTTTTTTTCCATACTTGTTCTGCCTGTTTGGCGTTAGCCAGTGCCATGCCTAGTTGTAGAATTGTGGAGTGTTGTTTGTTTATTCTTTTTGAGCCTTAGTTGAAAGACAATTAGTTATTGAGGTTTACTTGGACGATACACACGCATTGAGAATGTTTAGTTATACTCAGAACTGTGAGAACCTAGGGTAGCAGACCAAAGGGAGAATTGACGAAAGGGCTTCTCCAGAGTGTCTTTTAATTACGATGCGAGACTATAGGGGGAATTGACGTTGAGTGCTTCCCCAGAGAGTCTGTAGATCCACGACGCGGGCCACAGGGGGAATTGACGTTGAGTGCTTCCCCAGAGAGCCTTTAGCATGATACGAGACTATAGGGGGAATTGATGGTGACTGCTTCCCTAGAGAGTCTGCTTAATTACGTAGCTGAACCAGAGGGGTGAGACTGTGTGTGCCTCCCAGAGGGTTTCTAGTACTTAGAGGTTGAACCATAGGGGCTAGACTATGAGAGCTACCCCGAGGGTTACCTATTTTCTCTTTTATTGTTGGTTTCTTACTTGTGTGCTATACTTGTTAGAACTGTGGATTGTAGTTATTTGTGCTTTTCTATTTAATGCTTCTTGTTTTATTCCTGCCATGTATTCATTGACTGTTAGGCAAAAATCTTTGGGCGATTTCCTACTGGGATTGTATCTCACACCCTGTTTGGTCCATGCTTTTGGTCCCAAGTAGACTATGTTGTTGTAGGTATAGATAAGGGCAAGATCCCTTCTACTTCAGGATCTTGATTGCACCAGGAGCTGGGGAGCATGGGACCAATCCATGGCTCGCGATGCTGAGGATCTTTCTTTGTTTTATTTTTCACTTGGTTTCAGTTGTATTTCTGCACGTGGTTGTGTTTTCTGTTTTCCATAGATACTTGTACCTACTGCATCATTGAAATCATAGTTATATATCTACATTGCTTCCGTTGTTTAATTTCTTTTGTTATGCAGGTTGTTTATTGCTTCCGCTGTTTATTATTGTTTTCTTACCTTGTATACCTTAACGAATGAGGGCATAGTTTTCCCACCGACTCACCAAGGCCTTCGCTGCTAGTTGGAAGCCTCTGGCGTTTGGGGAAACGGTCTTGAGGTCATGTGGAAAACCAGTTACGGGGCACCAGTGGAGGGGCTCTAGACGTAGGATGTTATAAAGTGGTATCAGAGGAGTTCTTTTCTCTTGCTTTACTGTTTGGAGACCTCAGCCAGGGATAGGATGGTTTCGGTACTTGGCATTAAGTTGTGCTCGGGAGTAGCTAACCTGTGTACAGGTAAAAGCCATACTACCTCGTTAATTTCAGTTTTCTAGTTTTGAGATTTTATGGTTGGTATGTTTTTACCTAGAGTAATTCGTATGACTTGTGCCGTTATTGTTTTGATATTTCGGCTCTATTTCTATCGCAACACAACGAGATAAGGTTATGCCATCTCATGCATCATATAGGCACTTGTAGAAATCACATGTCATGCATTCTTTCCATGCCATCTAGGGTGCATTAGAGATTGCATGTTGTTGTGATAGGCTCTGTGTAGATTATGCATGTTGTTGTGATAGAAGCATGATATATTCTCTGTTGTTATGTTAGAAAATTGTTTGTTTTGTTCCTTGATTAAAAATGAATGTTGAATTTTGGTTCTTGAGGTGTTACGGTCCCTCACGAATCAGAAATTGGCACCTTTTCCCTTGTTTCAGTTTTTCTGGAATTCTGCGCAGTTTCTGAGCTACTGCACAGAAAAACCCAGAATACACGGCGTGTACTTTTAGATAAACGTCATTTAGTTTTGAGGTCGTGTCACTGACCATGTGAGCAGAACACAGTGTCATAGGAGTAACTTCAGGAACACGTCGTGTACCATTGGTACACGCCGTGTGAGTTCAGAGCCGTGTACCCAGCCATGTCACTAACAACACGGGTCGGGGAAGCTTGGGTAGAACATGCCGTGTCCTTAGGGAACACGCCTTGTAGTACTGTCCAGGTGCCCCGACCATGTCACGAATAACACGGGCCGGCGTGACCTTCCTTTCAACACACCGTGTTTGTTCGTAACACGCCGTGTAGTCTTTCCAGGTACCCGATCGTGTCACGAACAACACGGGATGGTGTCGCCTTCGCCTGTGCACGCCATGCTTGTTCGGAGCATGCCGTGTAAAGTCCAGCCATGTAGATGGTCGTGTACTCAACAACACGGACCGCCAAAGCCTTGCCTAGTGCACGCTGTGTTTGTTCAGAACACACCGCGTGGTATCGAGTTGAGTCGGACTGTGTGGGTTAGCCGTGTAAGGAGACTCGGGCTGGGGAATAGTTTTCTAGTACACGTCGTGTGTGGGGGTCAACACGCCATGTAGTTTGTAGTGTACATGAATTGTATGGAAGGAATACACACCCTTGTCAGTGGTTTAAGAAGACACGTCGTGTAGTTTTATACATGCCTTATAGTTGTGTTTTGAAATCTTGTATGTTTTTATTCCCGTGTTCCTGTTCTGTAATCTTGTGTTCCTTTTCCTTGTTTTCCTGATCTAAGGTGTGCTTTTGATCTTTCAGAGCTATGCCTCCGAGACGTCCTCTAGTCGTACCTCTATCGTCAGGAAGTGATCAGACGCCAAACAGGGCTGATCATGGACGTCCTATCGATCCCCCAGCCGAGCTAGCCTTGGCACCGGTTTTTGTATGAGTCGTGGGTGCTGATGCGTAGTTTAGGGTAGGTTTCATGAGGATGATGCATGCCTTCTAGGGAGCACCGCCTCCGGCCTTGTCTATGGCAGACTTGATGCGGGTCATTCAGCAGTAGCACCCTCCCACATTCTCGGGGGAGGGAAGACCTCAGGCTGTAGAGTCATGGCTGGAAGCCATGATGACTATATTAGAGCATCTGGAGATGCCTCCGGAGAGGCGGGTCAAGCTCACCACCTACATGCTCCAAGACTCCGCCAAGAGGGGGTGGGACGTGATCTCACAGGAGGGTCAGCAACATGCTATGACTTGGGAGGAGTTCCAGTGCGTGTTTTATGACTACTTCTACCCAAAGACTCTGAGGGCCGATCGATCCCAGGAGTTCATGAGCTTAGAGAAGGGTACTCTATTTGTCATGGAGTATTCCTCTCTTTTCACTGAGCTGTAGCATTTTACACCCATTCGGGATGGGAGTGGGGTGTACGTGGCGAGGAAGTTTGAAGATGGACTCAGGCGGGAGATCCGCTCGTAGGTGAACATCTTACAGCTGACTTCCATTACGTCCATCGTCAACCAGGAACTGATTGCGGAGCGCAATATGAGAGACTCTAGAGCTGCGAGTCAGGGCGGTTCTGCTTCCAAGGTTATCTTTACTTCAGATGACAACAAGAAGCGCCATAGGGAGCCTACGCGTGGTGATTCGAGGAAGCGAGAAGCATCATCAGGCAGCCCGGTGACATGCTACTAGTGTGGCCGGACAGGGAACACGAGGCCACAGTGCCAGAGGGACCCCATGGAGTGCCGATCTTACGGCAAGTTGGGTCACCTTCAGTGTTTCTGACAGGTTTTTTCACCATCAGAAGGTGACCATGGTTCTTCCATGACTCCTCGTTCAGGAGCAGCCCCACCAGTCTCTCACCAGTCAAGGAACTGGAGTTCTTCTGGCCATTCGGGCTGAGGTGGAGGTCGAGGCCATGGCAGTCAGCCACCAGTCCCTCAGCCCCAACAGGTAGGTTCGGCTCAGAGCTGTCAATCAGGGGTGCAGGGCCGCAGTGAAGGCCAGTCTTTCGTTGTGGAGCAGAATTATCATGAGCAGGATCCCAAGCCTTCTATTGTTCGAGGTATGATTTTAGTAGCCTCGGATTTATCTTCAGACCTTTTCGATACTGATGCTACGCATAGCTTTATCTCTGTTGCTATTGTGGAGATCCTTGGACTCTGCATCTTTTCTTCTGCCGACTCGTTGACACTGGACACACCTTTGGGAATGAGGACATTTAGTGTATTCCAGTGTAGGGAGTGACCTCTCGAGGTTGTAGGGTATCGCTTCTTATGGGATCTCTATTTCCTAGAGATGACAGGCTATGATTTCACCCTTGGCATGGACTGGTTGATTCCCTTCTGGGAATTCGTCGACTGCTATCGCAGCAGAGTCAGTTTTATTTTACCAAAGGGTGAATCTTTCCTTCATAGAGGCAAATGGGACGTTCGAGCAAGTCGGGCAGGACTCGAACATCTTGGGATAGGAGGAGTGACAGCCCAGATTGGCAGTCTTTATCTAGATGATCAGGGGACTCCACAATTGGACTATTCTCCAGTGGTGTATCGCTTCCGGGATGTCTTTCCAGAGGACTTTTCAGGTTTGCCTCCAGAGCGTGAGGTATACTTTTCTATTGAGCTCATGCCAAGAGCGACACCGGTGTCCATTAATCCCTATAGGATGGCCACAACTGAGTTGTAGGAGCTCAAGAAGCAGTTGTAGGAGCTACAGGCTAAGGGTTTCATCTAACCCAGTACTTCTCCTTGGGGTTCGCCTATCCTGTTTGCAAAGAGGGAAGACGGTACCCTTTGGCTTTGTGTGGATTATCGGAAGCTGAACCAGTTGATGGTCGAGAATCGATATCCATTGCTGTGGATTGATGACCTTTTCGATCAGCTTCGAGGAGCCCAGGTGTTCTTGAAGATCGACATGAGGTCCGGTTATCATCATTTGCGCATTAGACCATCAGATATACCTCTGACAGCCTTCAGGAGCAGGTACAGTCTTTACGAGTATACAGTCATGCCCTTCGGGCTCACGAACGCACCTTCAGTTTTTATGGAACTGATGAACCGAGTGTTCCATCCTTACTTGGATTCCTTCTTCGTGGTCTTCATGGATGATATCTTGGTGTACTCTCACACTCGACGCGACCATGCCACCCATCTTGAGATCGTTCTGAGTACACTAAGAGAGTATTGACTTTATGCTAAACTCTCGAAGTGCCACTTCTGGATGGATCATATTCACTTCTTGGGTCACGTCATCTTAGAGACAGGAGTATCTATGGACCCAAAGAAAGTGAGAGCTGTAGTTTCATGGGAGCAACCGAAGAACGTTTTTGAGGTATGGAGCTTCCTAGGGATGGTTGGATACTAAAGATGCTTCATTCGGGACTTTTCCCATTTAGAAGCACCCTTGACAAGTCTGACCAAGAAAGGGGCGATGTTCTTATGGTCATATTCTTGTGAGTCAGCCTTTCAGAAGCTGAAAGGGAGGTTGACGTTAGCACCGATACTAGTCTTGCCAGAGCCAGGCAAGAGCTACACTGTTTACTATGATGCTTCGGGTATCGGGCTGGGAGCTGTGCTTATGAAGGGAGATGGAGTCATTGCGTATGGGTCTCGGCAGTTGAGGCCACATGAGAGGAACTACCCTATGCATGATCTGGAGTTGGCAGCTGTGGTTCATGCCTTGCACTGTTGGAGACACTATCTTCTGGGAGATCACTTTGTGGTCTTCACTGACCACAAGAGTCCCAAGTATATCTTCACTCAGTGTGATCTGAATTTGAGGCAGCGCAGGTGGGTTGAGTATCTATAGTATTTTGACTTCGAGCTTGACTATACACTGGGAAAGGGTAACGCCGTGGCAGATGCGTTGAGCAGGAGAACTCAGATTCAGGCAGTTCTGGAGGCCAGTAGTGAGTGGCAGTTGATGGCTCTATTCTTTGAGATGCATGTAGAGGTGCACGACAGGCGGGGACAGACTTTTCTATCTTCTATAGCTGTTACCCCCACGCTACATTATCTGGTACGGATGAGACAACAATTAGACTCGGAAGGCTTAGTCCTGCGGGGGAGTGTGTCAGGAGGGGACCCTCTTCCTGGATAGACAGTGGAAGAGGATGAGATCTTGTGTTTCCAAGGATGCGTATGGGTGCCATCAGACATACGTGAGGAGATGATGCGGGATTTCCATTTCTCAGTTTGGGCAGTTCATCCTGGCATCACCAAGATGTATCGGGATCTTCATTGCCAATACTGGTGGCTAGGTATGAAGAAGGATGTTTCTGGTTTTGTCATGAGATGTTCTACTTTTCAGTAGGTGAAAGCAGAGCATCAGCGACCAATATGCCTTTTACAGCAGTTACCATTCCAGAGTAGAAGTGGAACGATGTTGCGATGGACTTCGTGACTGGGTTGCCGAGATCACCACGAGGTAACGATGTTGTTTGGATTTTCTTTGACAGACTTAAGAAGGATTCTCACTTCTTGCCGATCAAGGAAACCTTTAGTGTCGATGATCTTGGACGACTTTACATCAGGGAGATTGTGCGTCTGCATGGATTTCCTTGCTCTATTGTTTCAGACAGAGATGTGTGCTTCACCTCTCAGTTCTGGAAGGGACTTCAGAAGGCCTTGGGTACACAGGTACTTTTGAGTACAGCATACCATCCCCAGACTAATGGCCAGTCTGAGCACATGATCCAGGTGCTTGAGGATATGTTGTGAGCTTGCATCCTTGACTTTGGTAGTTCTTGGGAGAAAAATATTCCTCTGGTGGAGTTCGCCTACAATAGTTTCCAGGAAACCATCCAGATGGCTCCATACGAGGCTTTGTACGGTAGGCCATGCTGATCACCCTTATGCTGGATGGAGGCAGGAGAAGTAGCTTTGCTGGGACCTCGTCTTGTTCATGAGACTTCAAAGTAGATAGAGCTGATTCGGAAGTGGATGGCTACAGTGCAGTATCGGCAGAAGTCTTATGCTGATCAGCAGAGATGACCTTTGGAGTTCGAGGTCGGTGATCGGGTTTTCCTACGTGTCGCACCTAGGTTGGGACACAAGAGGATTCAGAGATAGGGTAAGCTTTCACCATGGTACGTCGGGCCGTTTGATGTTTTGGAGAGAGTGGGGCCAGTCACCTATCGGTTGCAGCTACCTCAGAGGTATCGGGCCATGCACAACATCTTCCACGTCTCTCAGCTCCGACGTTACTTTTCAGACCTCTATCACGTCTTTCAGCCTAAGGAAGTTGATCTTGAAACGGATGCGTCATTCGAGGAGCATCCTATCTGGATTTTTGATCGTAGTACGAAGGTTCTCCACGGGCGGTCTATTCCTCTGGTACGAGTGCTATTGCAGCACGGGCGAGTACAGGACGAGACCGGGGAGAGGGAGGCTGATGTACGATCACAGTGGCCATAGCTGTTTAGGGATTCTTCTTCTCCACCTCGTTAGGGAAATTCAGGGACAAATTTCTTTAAGGGGGGAAGTTTGTAAGAACCCGGATCTTCATTCAGGTATGTTTTTACTTTTTTGGAGTTTTTAAGAGAAATGGTTTTTCTGGAAATTTTCAAAGTACAAGTCATGTACTTTTTGAGTACACGCCATATACTCTATTCCAGCTCGAAGCTGTGTGCTGGCCATGTCCGGGCCACACACATTGTGTGTAAGGCTGAGGTCGAGTCCAGTTATTTCGGAGTATGGAAAATTTGAAGTACATGCCATGTACTCAAAAATTACACACCGTGTACTTTCTTTTTTTCATTAAACGGACTGGGGTCGCACCTAACCCCCATATTCATCTTCTTCTTCAGTTTTCGACTGTCACAGAGCATCCATATGGTCGAATCTTCTCTGAGCTCCTGCCTCGCCATCCGTTCTCTGATTAAAGCATGGTTGATTGCGTTGGAATTACAGCGGTGAGTTCTTCCTTCGGATTGAGCCTTGTTTCTTGATTCCTCCTTGTTTTCAAGTTATCGTGGGTTGAACGTTTTTAAAGTTTTCTCAGATCTACGTCTTTCTAAGGGGAATCTTTCATTGAGGTTCACGTATATCGATCTCCTAGGATCGAGGTAGGTGGTTTGTACCTTTTCGTAGAAAGTTGATAGATATTTTGTGAAATTTCCACCAATACCCTTGAACGGGGTATTGCGTGTTTCCTGTTTTTCCCTTGTTACTTTCCTGGTTTTCTTGATTGATTTCGTAGAGGTTACTGCTTGTGATTAGAGTAGTTTTCTTGTGCTCAGTTTGTTTTGCCATACTTGTTCTGCCTATTTGGCGTTAGCCAGTGCCATGCCTAGTTGTAGGATTCTGGACTGTTGTTTGTCTATTACTGTTGAGCCTTAGTTGATAGCCAAGTAGTTCTTGAGGTTTACTTGGATGATACACACGCATTGAGCATGTTTAGTTATACTCAGGACTGTGAGAACCTAGAGTAGCAGACAAAAGAGAGAATTGATAGAAGGGCTTTTCCAGAGTGTCTTTGAATTACGATGCGAGACTATAGGGAGAATTGACATTGAGTTCTTCTCCAGAGAGTCTATAGATCCATGACACGGGCCACATGGGGAATTGATGTTGTGTGCTTCCCCAGAGAGTCTTTAGCACAATACAAGACTATAGGGGGAATTGATGGTGAGTACTTCCCTAGAGAGTCTGCTTAATCACATTGCTAAAACAGAGGGATGAGACTGTGTGTGCCTTCCAGAGGGTTTCTAGTACTTAGAGGTTAAACCATAGGGGCTAGACTGTGAGAGCTACCCAGAGGGTTACTTGTTTTTTCTTTTGTTGCTGGATACTTACTTTTGTTCTATAATTGTTAGAACTGTGGATTGTAGCTGTTTGTGTTTTTTTGTTTACTGCTTCTTGTTTTATTACTTCCATGCATTCATTGATTGTTAGGCATAAATCTTTGGGTGATTGCCTACTGGGATTGTATTTCACACCCTGTTTAGGCCATGCTTTTGGGCCCAAGCAGACTATGTTGTTGTAGGTATTAATAAGGGAAAGCGCCCTTCTACTTCAGGATCTTGATTGCACCAGGAGCTGGGGAGCATGGGACTGATTCGTGGCTAGCAATGCAAAGGAGATTTCTTTATTTTCTTTTTCACTTGGTTTCAGTTGTATTTAAGCATGTGGTTGTGTATGATTTTTTCCTTAGATACTTGTACCTGTTGCATCATTGACATCATAGTTATATATCTACATTGCTTCTGTTGTTTAATTTTGGTTGTTATGCAGGTTTTTTACTGCTTCCACTATTTATTGTTGTTTTCTTACCTTGTATACCTTACCAAATGAGGGAATAGTTTCCCCACTGACTCACCAAGGCCCTCGCTTCTAGTCGGCAGCCTCTGCCATTCGGGGAAACGCGCTTGAGGTCATGTGGCGAACCGGGTACGGTGCACCAGTGGAGGGGCTCCAGACGCGGGACGTTACACATACACATGAGATACATTAAATTTTTCAAACAAATTATAAAGTAAGAAAGTAGATATGATCTTATAATTGTAGATACATAATTATTTCATAAATATCATATATATTAATTAGTAGCATCATTATAACCATCCATGTAAATTGGTGTTGAATGAAAAATTGCACTGTTATGTAGAGACGGTAAGTCATACGTACTCTTTTAAGAATAAAATTACCTTTAAATAATGGATGAGGACATTGGGAAGAAAATTGGTTAGGTTTTATCTATTATAGGTTTTTCAAGATGGTGTAAATAAAATAGGGACAGGGTGTCCTTTTATAAGTGAGGGGAGGGGTATTCTTGGAATTACTTAAATTATTAAATTAATATAAATTAATTTTAATGAAAAAATGACTTATAATTAATACAATTAGACTTAAAGATGATTATTAGACAAAATAATCTCATCCAATAAAATATGTACATGTTTTGGTTATTTTATTACACTTATCTCATAGTTTTAACCCCCGGTAAACCCATTTGATGATTATTATGATAACAAAGTTTTTTACTCTTTAGTGGTCAAGAAAGTTACTATAAAAGTGACACCTAAATTGACAATGGTTGAAATTTAAAACCATATACCATTCACTTGGATGGAGATACGTTTTATATTTATTTTAAATCATATTATAAAATATTTAATATTATAATATATCATTAACGTCATTTTTGAAAATAAATGAATATTTTAAAATAATATATTACTAAATCATGTCAATTAGTTCCAAAAAGATAGAATTTATGAAAAGTAATATATGGTCTTAATATAGTCATCCAATTAAATTTTAATATGTTTAGATATCATTTTGAACCTTATATTTTGGTTCAACTCCTTGGTTAATCTATTTTAACATTACCCATGGTGATGAATTTTTTATTATTAAAGGTTGATAATTTTAAATATATGGTAAAAATTGGCTCATAAATAGAAAATTTATTAAAAAATATTTGACCATTTATAATCCTAATTTTAAAATTTTAGTATTTTTATATTATTTAAATAATTTAGTACAATATATTTAACATAAAATACTACAAATTTTATTTTAAGAACTATTCACATAATTTGACTTCAGAAAAGACATGAAATTAATGGAATTAGAGTATAAAATTTCAAAAAAATATAATATATTAAATTTTTATTCAAAATTTTTGTACCACTTTAACACTCCAGGATAATATTACTTTTTATGTTTTTAAAATCATATGATCGATTTTTTGATATTTGCACAAACACTCTATTAGCGTTGTGTAAGAATTTAAACTATTTATTTCATCACTAGAAATTGAAAATAAAATATCATGATAAAAAAATTAATTCATATCTAAAATCTAAACTTATAACCAAACGTAAGTTTTCTTAATCCATATCACAGAATATGATGGATATTCAAATCATCAAAGTGACATTTTTTAGATTATATTTTACTTAAATATTATAAAGGTAAAAATAAAAGTTAAATGGAAACAAAAGGTCATATTTTAGAATATTTTACAGTTATGGAAGAAATATACCCATAAAATGAAATCAATTCAAGTCTTTCAATGAATTTTAAACCTTATCATATTATTTTTTACCATAATCAACTCAATTTACGTTTGTTGTGGTTATCAAAGTTTATAATGGTTACAATTCTTATTGACCAAAACAAAAATAGACCTACTTATAAAATTTGGAAATCATTATTAAAAATATGGAATCCTTTTCTATATATTCAACTTCTATAAGTGGAAGAAATTGATTTGAGTTAAAAATTAAAAACACAATGAAAAACATTTATTTTCAGATAAATGTATTTTTAATTATAAAAATATTTTTATCCAAAATTCAATCATAAAATTGATTAAAATGAACATAATTGGATTATTAATAATAAAATATTACTATTTTTTTAAAAAAAATATAAAAAAGTATATATTTCTAGATTCTTGAAACAAAAATACAGTTTTAAATAAAAATATATATTTTCAAATAATTAGTGAAAAATAAAACTTTAAAAAAATCAAAACAAAATCTCTAAAATAAATTTGAAATTGTGATTTAAAAATGATTTTATTTTTAACATATATTATTTCTAAAATTTTGTAAAATATAATTTAATATTATCTTATAGAATTTAATGAAAACTAATTTTTAAGAAAATGTATTTTTTGAACAATAATATGGATTTACTAAAAATTCGGTTATTATTTCCTATGAATTAATAAATAATTTTTTATTGAGTAGTAACTTTAAATATTTTTCATAATTTTTTTAATCCTATTCATATATTACAATTCAATAGTTAGGTTATGATGGTCATATATTAATAATAATGTTTTAGAGTTCATTTAAAATCAATGTTTTATATCTTGTATGTTATCAAATATTCTTATATTTTAAAATATCATGATGTTAAAACCATTCCCATATAAACTTATGATTAATTAATTCTCCAAAGGTCCACATGGATAAATATATCAAAACCCGTTCATTTTTTAATACATTATTGATAGAATCCATTGATTCTATGGGGATAAAAACCCTTCCCACAGATGGACATTGGATTTGAGACTTGGATAAAAATCTTTATATCTTTTTATTTTGAGAAGATATTCTATGATCAAGATGATCTTTGGGGTAAACCTCCATATGAAAATATGGATCCATGGTAAAGTTCTTGAAAGATTTATAGAGGGGTTTGTTATAAAGTGTATAGAGATGATTTCAACCCTGATACCCCTCTTCATAACTAAATCATAGACTTCCTTATAATGTGGACAGGTAGTTTTTAGATTTTAGTCTATGAATCCCACAATAGAGTATGGGTGAGTACCATCATGATGGTGGCCTCGATAGAAGAATGAAATCCCATGGTATTGGGAATACTAGAGTTTGTTAAGATTCACTAGTGCCTGCTTCACATATAAAAGGGGAAGGCTTTGTTCCACATATCAAGAATTTTATACATTTTGTATGGATGGGTGGAATAACAATTCCATATGTATGATATCCTAGATGTTTTTTAGATCTCAAAGAAATGATAAAATCCATTAAAAAATCCATTTCTTGTATCATAATATTATAATTTGATTTTAATAAGAATTTAATGCTCTAGATTCTGCACACATATTTAAAATTTCTTCCATAAATTAATCCACCAATTAGAACAATCAATATTTATGAAAGGATAAACTATGAAGTGTGGTTGTAAAATATGGTGATAAGGTAATGAATTATCATGGCCCAAATAGACACAATATATTTTTTAAGTCATACACACTGTATAAATTTGAGTTTCAATTTTATTGTGATTAAAATCCTATAGTGGTGACCGTAACAAATTCTAGGATAGAGAAAAACCCATAGTGGTTCTTAAAATATGAATGATAATAGACCATGATAACACTCAGGATGAAAACATTCTACCTTTCTCATATCCCTTACCGAAGCTAACACTAGTGTATTCCCAATAATTAAGATCATTTTACCATAATAGTGTATTATGAAAAAAAATCATTGTTAAGCCATATAAGAAAAGTAAAATGTATGATTCATCTAAAACCTCGAATAAATCTCACTCGCAAGTTTCCTAAAAGGTTTAAATTAAATATCTACCACATCTTCAGTCAGATATATGGTGTACATGTTGGAAATAATGGAGTAGTACCCCAGTTAAGGATGAGAGGCTTATCAAGACTCAAAAGAATCATGATTAATGACTCTTTGGACTACTTTTAGCTAGAGTCCCCTCTCTTATATTTAGGGTGGATGATAGATGTAGATGTTTGTTTGGCTATTAATTTTATTACAGAGTGAAATAAAAATTCCCCAACAAGGAAATTTTATACTTTAACGCCCACCCCATCGGGACTGGGAACTGTCTTAGAGTGTTGGATACGTTGGTGTATGATACTAACAATTGAATTCTCACTATGAGATGAGAACAAGATATGGTGGATTAGTAAACCATAGAAGCTGTAATCAATTTGTCTATTGATTAGTAGTATTATGAACTTAGCAACCCGAAAAATGTATGATAAAGACCCATTTTGAAGAATATTATATTTGACTTTTAAACCACTCTAGAAAATATCCACTTTTTTTTATAGAGGATTGGGGTGAAAAAATGAAACTATAGTCTCTTGATTACACCATAGGTTACACCCTAAATGGAAGTATAGGATTGACCACCCTATAGGAGTAGAAAATATCATCTAGTCGATGGATGACGGAGTAAGTAGAGATGTTGAATCTGTCATCCACCTTCCTGACTACAGAACTCTATCCCCTACATGTGAGATTAGAAACCCCTCCACATTTAATCAAACACTGATGGAATTTCAATATGTTAGAAAACCACATTATGAAAAGTTAGATAGTTTATTATTCAAGATCAACCTAAAGTTTCAATTTATCTACATATATATATATATACATTAATTCCATGATTAATTGATTATAGAATACTTTTTTAAAAAAGGGTTCCTTAAGAGGAAAATACTGATAGCATAGGAAGGGAAACCTAATATGAAACCCCACTTAATTCTATAGAAATAGTATCTCCTATGATAGATAGAATATTGATAGAAACTTCCATGAAAATCCCTTCTATTTGAGTGGTTGATGGATCAATTATAATCATTGGTTCCATGGAATAATTTCTTATTACCCTACTAACATCCTTTCCCATGATAGGGTTAATCATTCTTACCAATTCTGCAACCATGGTGGCATATCTTTTATCAATAATAGATTTCCAAACCTACCTAGATGAATTTATAAAATTCATAAAATAGATAGAATTGAGTAAATCATACTTTATTAAATTTGTCTCATTATTTTCATGTATGGAATGTTTATCACCCCCCCCCCCCACCAAACTCATACATCTCAATCTATAGAAAACAAAACCGAGTCTATACACCATTGATAGACTATAAATATAATTCCTCTTTTAGTGGAGGTATAAATGAACTAGGATTTGAAAAGGGTATTCCCATTTTTTCTACCTAAATTGGGGAATCAATATGCCCCTGAATGATTACCTCATCAAGACATTCTGACAATAAATATTTATGGGGAAACATCCATAAGAGAGGATCGTGATCCACTTCCCAATTAAGAAATAGAAGGGGATAAATATGTTTTATGAATTTTATATAATGTTCAATATACAACAATCAAGGTCTCTACAATGGTAGACTGGGAATATAGCACTAGAAGAGAATCCTAGGGGTGATCTTCCAGAATTGTTGGAAATAGTTGAAGAATCCATTTCTCTAGTGAGAGTAGGTAACACCTCTGAATAACATTTACATTAACTTATTTATGAATACGTTCATTACATCACTTATTTTATTTTAGATATAAGTATAATATCCAATCAAGGAGGATTTTATACCTACACACTATCTATGAAAAATTATATATATTGGGGTTGTTTTAGTGCCAATGAGATTAGAAGGTGTTGACTAGATGATTACTCTGAGTGAAATGGTCTCAAATTAAATTATATTCTCTTAGAGAGACTTTAAATTAGATAATTATTCTATTAACATATGACACGTCTTATGATAAATTACATGAAAATAAATTTTGATTATAATTTATAAAACCCTTGGGGTATGATTTAAATAATAAAAATAATAAACTTTTCCATATATTCATAATCATAGGATAAAGGTGGTTTTTTTACTAAGGGATTTATACTTATGTAAATGAGATCATTCATGAATGATAATGAGAGATATAATAAATACTAAACCTCTAAATGGTATAATTATAACCACAATCAGTGAGTCTTTGGGCTATCACACTTTAGAAAGATTATGAACACGTGGAAGTGGGTGTGAATAGGTCACATTATGTTAGAAAAGAAGTGTCCTTGGAGAAATTACTTTTCAAAGATCGATATAAAATTATTTAAGATTATTCCTCTACCTTGATGGTGGTATAGGATTATAAAAATATGATCAAGAAATTCAACATGAAAAGAATGAATTAAACTATAAGGTAATAAATTCTAAACTTTATGAAAAGGCCAAAGCAACAATTCTAGGTGAGCTATGTCAATCCATCATCAACATAGAGTAATAAATAAACCAACACTAAAATTTTATTAAGCATTCCTTATAGAATTATTCAAATACATGCTTCCATTATATGAAATAGAGATCAAATCCAAATTTTCGATGCTCCTATCCTTTTTAGTTATTGATTGAAATGGATTCTATTTTCTATAAATTGTTTGAATCTTTTATATCATCTCGATCATCAATCCATTGTAATCTATGAAACTTATAAAGAGTAATATTAATACGCAAATCTATTTTTTTCATTTTCATAAGCTGGTTAGAGGGATCCGGTACCCTAACCCGATTTGAGGAAAAACTGGGAACCTCACATGGCGGTTCCTCAGAATCAAATACGAAATTCAAACAACACAGGAGACATCACACGCAGATTCCTCGAGACATGAGCCACGTGTCCCGCCTCGATCCGCGAACCATCATCACGCATCAGTCGCCGCTCAGACGCCTTGATCCATGCCACCCATCATGTCGCCTGCAGGGCTTGCCGAACAGACCGCCGTCAACTTTACCGGCGACCGTCTACATCTCTATCGGTCGCTGTCATCGTCTTCACTGGCGAGCTTCACCGCTGTCAAAGAACTAACCATCGGAGACACCATCCGACACCAGATTGCCAACCACAACACCCGAATCACCAAGATAACAGAGAAAAGGCCTAAAACCTTCACCCCCATCTCGCATAACCGAATCAATCGCAGAACCTTCGCAATAAAACAACAAAACACAAAAAATAACGAAATGAAACGAAAAACAGGAAAACATACTTGCCTCCACAGTAGCTTCAACGACGAAACAAAATCAGCCTAATCATCCCCAAAACAGCAGCCCAACCCCACCAAAAACCTACAACCAGAACCAGAGCCCATAGCCACTAACCAGGCAACCCGAGAAGACCACACCCGACCACCTGTTGCTTGCCGACGATAACGAATGGCTCCCTCAACCCGCGGAAACTGGGACTCGGTCTCTGAACGAATGCACCGCCATGAAAGGCTGAATCAAGCACACCGTGAGCGACGACCGAGCCAAGAGAGCTTCCGCCCTGTACAACAAGAAAAGGGAGGCGAATGGGGGGCCAGACCAGGGCGAAACCTGAGGGCGACGATGGGAGAAAACCCTCTCGAAGCTTCGCCCCTTACGGGCTCATCCGGCCTAAAGAGTAATATTAATAATAATTGAATTAAAATGAATATTGTATGGAAATGGATCATGTGCATCATACCATTCCAATACTTGAGTAAAATATGAAACACGAATAAAATCATTATCTTTTCTAGACATGTTCTCTTGAATGGATATAGGTAGGCTAGATATAGCAGAATATGAACCATCACAGTTAGCTAGATTGAGTCTATTAGTTAAAGGACTATAGAATTTTTTTCCTCCTAAAAATGTACAATTAGATATATATAGAATAGATATAGCGTCACATACACAATCAGTTTAATCCATGGTTAGCTTACTTAGATAAGTGATAAGGATTCCACTATGATATGTGTTGTTAGAATGTTATAGGAAGGTTGAATATGGTGGTATATGTATCGTCACCTTATGCTGAATATGGAGGTATATGAGATATGGTATATGATTGAATAACACTGAGACTGTGAAAATCATGAAGAGGGATTTGGAATATGGATTCTAATTGTAAAAAGGGATCAAGTTCCCTGAAATTAAAACTTGGTGCATTTCATATAGATTACATAACAAATATGTGGGAGGAATATATGGGTGACCAAATTTTTTCCTAGATCAACAAAACTAGAGATAATGTATTTACTTTTTTAATGGTCAATTGGTGAACACCAAAAGCTTTAAATATTTTTATCTTTTTTAACACCTAAATTTGTACATAAACATAGATATAAGAGGCTTAGTGGGTAGGAACTTTTATTTATATTAGGATATCATTCATGGTTTTCAAAATAAAATATTATTTACCTTTTCCTTTTCAAATTATCAAATTCTACCTAGGATATAAAATATTTATGCCTAGTGAGTGGAGATTCAACATTTTCAAAGGTCTCCCTTTAGGGTTTTTTCAAACTGGCGAGTACTATTTCTCTTTCCATGGGTTGTTTAATGTCATGAAAGTTGGACCGATGAAGCTAATTTTTAAATTGTTTTATCATTGAACAAGAGATAAGGAAGTATACCTAGTATCATGGGTGGGTTAAATTTGATTTTACTAAATTCCCAATGGTACTAATATAGATATCCTCAAGGATAGTTTCTTATAGTTTATGGTCTTAATGATCAGACCATTATTTCATGTAGTTTATGTTGACATTATGAGGACTAGAAAAGTATTAATAATAGGATGTTATATTGTTTCTTTGAAATGGGTATGACGAATAGATTGTTAACATTGAGTGTATTAAAATCAACTAGAATAGTTTAATTATTGTATGTTTAAATCATATCTTGAGACATTTGAATCATGAAATTATGGGATGGAATAATTATATGGGGTATAACCGTTGATAAAATTTGAATGATGGATTCCATAATGACATTTTCTTTGTGTATAGTGTTAAAGAAACTTCCCCTCAAGACAAAAACATTCATTTAGTTAGTAGTGATGAATATGAATGAAAAAATATCATTCCCAAGAAGAGGTGTCCCATAGGTCCAAATATGCTCATTACTAATATCCAAGATGCATTTGGTGGGTTTAAGCACTTGAAGAATGAATTAAGATTTACAGATAAAATGATATCCAAGAAAGGGTCAACCACCATAAAGGTTAAAACATCATGTACTAAACTCATTCTATGGGTGAATGGATATTATATGAAATTTCATGAATATGTATACTGTGGTTAGAGGAAAATGGCATGCTATTACTTTTTCTTGTACTGGTGGGTCCATTAAAATGATATTGAATTTCTCTTGGGATATATAGTAGACCCAAAAGGATTTGTGTATTTTTCATTAGGAACTCTAACTTTGGTAAAATCACTAAATAGAAATTCCATAGTGAGTGGAAATGTGAATCTTGATTAGGATTCCCTTTACAGATCTTCAACCTAAAAAACATTATATTTATTTCATTTTTATTTTAGGAGCGTTTTAATTTGGACCATTATGGGTTGGTTTTTAAGGCTATATAACATTGAACATATGTTGTTGGGGTTTAAGGTCATATATATTAGACCAATAATTTTTAAGGATTAAGGTTACACAACTTTGACCAAAGTACAAGGCAAACTATCTTGATAAGTTGAAACAAAACTAACTATAAGGAGAGTCCCATGGAAGTATTAACTACCTCCATGAGATGTGCACATAAATTAGTGTCATAGTTCTTGGAATAGTGATGGGAAAATATGATATAAAATATGGGGCTCAAAATATATGATCTCCCAACACCTTTTGAATAGGAAATTGTGATGATGTAAACCATGACCTAAGGTTTTAGAATGGGGAGTTGATTAGATGAAAGATATATCTAAATGATACATGTGGACCAAAATTAAAATAAAATGTTCCAAAAAAATGGTTATAATGGTACATGGGGATAGAGGGCCTTCTACTTAGGATGTTATATGTCTCTAGTTGGTAGTTATAAATATGGGGGGGAATGTCATTATAAAATAGAGGTATCTGTAACACCCTGAGATTTTATGAAAAACATTATTTCTAATTAATGTCTTGTGTTGTACGCTACACCAAAAGGATCTTGCACAACACACATCCTTGAATTTCCTTTCATTACACGCAATTGTGACCTTCCTCGATAGCATGTGTAGTACGCAATACCGAGTTTCACTAAACGAGATATTATTATAATATTATTATGAAATAGTCATTATGAATAGTAATACCCACTTTTTGAAATTTTGTAAATTTTATTTTTCAAAATGGACTTCGTTTTTGGATTCAGAATATCGAAATTAGCCTAGGGTGAAATTTTTGTATTTTTCTGGAAACTTTCAATTTTTGATGAATAGTGAAAACACTGGGTTACTATTTAAAAACTGACATTTTATTTAAATAATTATTTATTTTATATAAATTTATTTTAGGTAAAAATTGATACATAATACCTATATAAGTTCAATGTAATTCATTGGAGTAATTTTATAATAATTTTAGATATATAAAAATTTTATTGAACTTTTCACCGTCTTTTACCCACCTCCTAGGAGAATTTGAAAATTTACAAAAAACTTAATTTTACCGCTTTTGTGAGTGGAATTTCAAAATTCTGAGAGACATGGTTGATTTCAGTAAGTAAAATGTGGTTCAATGAGATGAAAATAATTTTTGGTGAATAGTAACTTTTTACATTTATTTACCACGGTTAAAAGTAAATAGGGTAATTAAGGGTAAAAATGATATTACTATTACCATAACACATGTCCTAATTCTATTGGATAAGTGTAATTCGACCAAAAACAACCTTAGGAATAAAAAATGACCATTTAGTCCCACTTCGATTAGATTAGGACATTTATTATTAATTTATTTGAAGAAGGGTTAAAATAGTTAAAATCAAAGTTTAATAAGTAAATAATTTTTAATATAGGGTTATACATAAGATAAATTCGACTATAAATATTAATTAGAAATATAAAAAGATTTCCTACATAATGGTTGTTTATTTTTATTTTTTAGACATTAAATAATTTAATTTATTTATGACAGAAAGATGATGCAGTAATTATCTTATTAATGAAATATTGACATAATTGATGTTATAAATACCCAAATAAATGTAATTTGAGTCTTTTTATATATTAAACTAATTTTATAGGTTAATATAACATGTTAGTATTGATTTAATTAACCTTTTTCGAACTAATCATTCTGTTATGATTTAAAAAAAATCAATTACTAAATAGTGTCAAAAATTGACTTAAAATAGTTTTTTAAAAAAAATATTATATTATTAATTGTTATTTTTTTCCTAAAAATATAAGGTTCGGCCAAATGACTTAGATAAGGTTATATATATTAATGATAAACAACTTGGGGTTCGTTTTTCTTGTTATAATAAGTTTATTAACCTTATAGTGTAAGAACACAAAAAGACAGGGTAAAAGTAAAATTATCTAACATAAAGTTAAATCTAAATGATAACGTTAAAATAGTAAACTAAACTTGTCCAAATTCTATTTGATGAGAGTATTTCGACCTATCCCCACCTTAGCTTTGAAATAAATCAATTTGGATCTATTTAAAACCAAATATGACTTTATAATAAAATAATAGTTTTCGTTTTTCCAAAGGTGCCCCTCTCCTCCCTTATAAAAGGGCACCTCATCCCTCTATTCCTCACACCACGTTGAGCCTTCAAGCTCGGCCAAAACCTGAAAATTTCTCCTCAACAATTTCATAGAAACATCCTAGAGGTCCTTGTCTTCTTCAAAGACCAATTTTAGTGCCCTAAAAGGAGGTCTCAAAGAAGCGCTTTAAAGAAGAGTTAATGTCCGTTACCGATTCTTTCATCTTTATTTCTTCTTCAACTTATTCTTCTTTAGTTGTTTAATTATTAATTAATAGCATAAGTATCACTCATATATTTATATGTTATTATAAGTATGAAACAACCCTATTTAACCATCTATCCATCCAACGGAAAATGAAATCACCGCGCGTGCGTACGTACGGAATACCATCTCCACGATGTGCTGTGACTTGTTCTACATGATATTCATTGAATAGTGATTACATAAATGAATTTAGTGAATAAATATGAAATATATTACACTAATACCATTCTGGAAATAATGTATCTATAACCTAAAAAGAATAATAAGAATTTATTCGACAAAACACGCATAAGAACAAAAAGTAATAAACACCCGAATAACAAGTAGCAATGAAATATTACTAATAATAAGCTAAGAATATGACCATATATGATATTATAACAATGATTATTATTTTGGAATAAGCCAATGAAATTATTTAAATCATTATACAGGAGGTTCGGACACTTACGAAGCAAATCGGGCCTAAGGTAAGGGAAAATGTTGCAATCTCATTTTTATCCGAGATTGTTTATACTTCAGAATTTACTGGGGAATATTTTTCATCCACATCCATGTTTCCTAAATATGTAATATTTATATCCTTCTACAATTTTTTATATTGAATTTTACCCTTCGGTGAGTTTTTATTAAATGATATGAAAGGATTCTTTTGTCGTTTTTCGTACGGGGTACTTTTTGACTTTTCCGACAAGAGTACGAGAAGAATGTTTTTTTAACTTATACGACATGAATGGATTTTTAGAATATTATTTCCATGAAGCTTACTTTACAAGTTTTCAAGTTTATTTTTAATCAACTTCTTTTAGTTCAAAATTATATGACATGTTAAGAAAGAAAAATGTTTTTGAAGTAGAAAGGATATTTTCCTCAAGAATGGAATTCAAGTGTTTTATCAAAATTATTTTCCATATAAGATAATATTGGGATCTGTTTCTATCCCTATTATTACATTGATTTGATTATGTTGTGATGGAATTATTTTTATGAATTCCTTTATCTTTTATGAATTGTTTTATGATGTCACGATGTTTAAGAATCCCATTTTTATTACATGGTTTATGCAATGATGTATGATTTTTGATTTTGTGGCACACATAAGAATGGTATAATTATGAGATGTGTGGGACCTATATCTCCCTAAAATGCATTTGGTAACTATTTTATATCTCATGATATAGACATGGATGTAACGGCAGGTTAAACCGGTTCAGTGAAACAGGACTGAAACGAGGAATGAACTAGGTTCATAAATGGACTTTGTCCACTAAGATAGTCTTGGCAATGAGTATTGACTAATAAGAAATTATTATCTACAATTATATGTGTATGCCATAAATATTCATGTTTTAAGTTATGATTATTGTGATTAAATTTCACTACCATGATTTATCCCATGTTATGAAATTATGATCTCTTTTGCAGTGTAAGATTTT
Source organism: Viscum album (assembly GCA_963277665.1). Taxonomy (NCBI): domain Eukaryota; kingdom Viridiplantae; phylum Streptophyta; class Magnoliopsida; order Santalales; family Viscaceae; genus Viscum; species Viscum album. Next base: position 1,476,629,896 of record OY728137.1, read on the forward strand.
CAAAATGTTATGTTCTTATGAATATGATGTGATTGATATTTCTTTTGTTTACCCTTACTGAGAAATTGAGCCCAACCTTTTTATGTTTTATTTTCCCCCAGGATAAAAAGAAAGGTTTTATGTAAGGAAACAAAAAGCGGAATATCTTTATGGGAGATATTGAAGATCTTTCACCACGATTAGAAGATTACTTTCAATGTTTCCAAAGACAATAAACTATTACAGTCCTTGTGTGTCTGTTTTTGTTATGTATTATGTATTCCGCAATAGTAATGTAATATCTATGTACGTCAAGCTTTGGGTCTCTACAGTTGGTATCAGAGGAAAGGTTTATTCAACCTTTGGACACTAGGATGCGTGAACTTTAGTGAGATCCCTAAAGATATTTCTAAGCTATGTCTAGGGATGCCCCTAAGGTTAAGTATAAGTATAGGTTCTAGTCCTAGAATTACGGTAACGATCTTAGAATTAAACCTAAGATGTTAGATATTAAAGGTAAACCCCTTTATTATGTTGTTTTCCCTAGCATGATTTTTTCCTCTCACACTATACTTTTTGGGTTTTAGAGGATGGATGGAACCCGAAGGAACCGTGTTGATCAATGCAATGGACAATGCAATGATTGTCCTCATGAACAAAAAAATGTTATGGGAGATGAAGTGAAAAATCTTATTGCTATACATACACAAGATATGAATCATTATGGACTTCCAAATGAGCAGAGAAGGGAACAATATTCTATTGAGTTCTTCATGAGGAAACGTCCACCTTCTATCAGTGGGTCTTCTGATCCACTTGTTTCTGAACAATGGTTCAGTACCACTGAAAAGATATTTTCAGTTCTTCAATGTTATAAACATGATAAAGACATCTTAGCTGTATATCATTTGGAAGGTGAATCTGATCAATGGTGGAATCTTATCAAGAATATGAGGCCAAGATATGAAATTGAGTCCATGGAATGGGACGAGTTCAAGAACTTATTTTTCAATAAGTACTTCCCTTGTATTCTTCGAACAAAGATAGAGAAGGAGTTTCTTGAACTAAAGCAAAAGGATGATGAATCTGTTTGTGTATACGTAGCGAATTTTACAAGACTTGCAAGGTATTCATTTGGCTTTATCATCCAACTTGAAAGTAAAGTTGATTGACTCTTCAATGGCTTAAAACCAAATCTTAGAAGGGAATTAGCTATAAGAGACTTCACTAGCTATGAAGAAATTGTGAGTTGTGCTATCAAGGTAGAAATGGAAGTTGGTGTTACTTATACATCTCATAGTTTTGACAAGAAATGAAAGATGGAGTTCAAGGGGAAATCTCATAATAATGGTGAAAAGAAGATGAATATTTCCTTATGCTCAATGTGTGGAAAGAAGCATGGTGGAGATTGTATTAAAGGGACTAGAAAATGTTTTAAGTGTGGAAAAGAAGGTCATCGAGCAGATGAGTGTCAAAGTAATCAAAAAAGGGTTTATAATGATGTGAATAAAGAAAAGACTGCAGAGAACACACCACCAAAACTTCAATGCTTCAAGTTCAAGGAAATGGGGCATTATGCTAATAAATTCCATAATCCAAGGGTTAGTGATGATCGACATGAGAAACCACTTAAGGAAAAGGAGAAAGGGAATTCACATGTGATCACTATTGGCGATGTTGAATATGACAACGATGTGGTGGAATGATTAAGTGTTTATGTAATGGGATTCCAAAATAATGTTGTATATAATATCGTGGAATATTGGAATATTTATGTATTGATCTATTGTGGTTTTCAATAATTTTATGGTGCTGGTAACCATGGAAAGTGATTGAGATATTTTTGGAAAAAATATGATATGTGCATAAGGAACGGATAAGGAGAAAATGAAATGTTTGATAGTATTCATGAGCTCATGACTGATATAAGGTAATAGTTATATCATGGTTTGAAGTTTTGGTATGTGAAAATAGTTAACTTTTGACAGCACTCATGTTTTCACTAAGATTCAATTGGTATTCATTTTTCAAGAGAATACATGATTAAGGCCTTTGAATGTTTGGAATTTGACCAACAAGACATATCTCATGATATATGGGGATCAACAATGGCATTAACATGCTTGTTATATGAACTCTTTGGAAATCGTTTTCACTATAATATGAGATTGGACAGTAGTATTTTGGATAAGCCTAAAGATTGGAATGGATTATGTTGAACATAAGTTAGTATTGTTTAAGGATATACGTTTTTTTGATATTATTGATGGGATGTTATAATAATGTAGTTTTAGAAAAGGGATAACCTGCAGGATGGGTGACAGGCCATCGCATCGGACAAGGATGTGGGAATCGAACCCACAACCGAAGTGTGACTGGCCTTTATTGCCTACCACTGTCCTACAAGAAGTCCCTTTTTAGTAGAAACTAGTTTTATTATATTAATCAGTATGATATATGAAGTATAAGTCAATTTTAGAAACCATATATGATTAATCTCACTATAGATGGACTTATGTATTTTTTGATAACTCTTCTAACCTTTTGTTTGAGACAGATGGAATGACTCATCATTCTATAACATGATCTGCTAACACATCATGAATGACACATTCAACTTCATTTCTTTAAGAGATGAAGTGGAAATTGTCTAATGAATGACCAACGGTGAGACTGTACCAAAATCATGAAAGTATTTCTTCTAACTCCAATTTCATCAACTTTAGGGAAATGATCTTGAAAACCAAAAATGTTGTCCTAGTGCTCTTATATCCGATGAATCAGATCGTACCTTAGATAGTCACAAATTTATGGCTTTTTTATTATTGTCTTTTTCATAGCCACGTTCTCTACCACTCTCCATCAGAACTTGATGGTCAGATGTTTCTTCCATATCCATATTTTCACCTATGTTCTCCTACATGGAAACCCAGTGATGAGTTAATTTGGGTAACCGTTACGTTTCATAGTTTAGTTTTTAAATCCAAGTTTTGGTATTCTTTTTTTTACGATGTGGGTTTCTATTAAAGAAACTTTCAAGTAGTAAACCAATTATAACCCCGATGAATTTCGAGGGCGAAATTCATTTTAAGGGGGGGTAGAATGTAACACCCCGAGATTTTATGAAAAATATTCTTTTTAATTAATGTATTGTGTTGTACTCTACATCAAAAGGAGATTGCACAACATGCATCTCTGACTTTCCTTGCATTACACACAATCGCAACCTTCCTCGATAGCGTGTGTAGTACGCAATACCGAGTTTCACTAAACGAGATATTATTATAATATTATTATGAACTAGTTGTTATGAATAGTAATACCCACTTTTTGAAATTTTGTAAATTTTATTTTTCAAAATGGACTTCGTTTTTGGATTCGGAATATGGAAATTATCCTAGGGTGAAATTTTGGAATTTTTCTGGAAACTTTCAATTTTTGATGAATAGTGAAAACACTAGGTTACTATTTAAAAACCGAATTTTTATTTAAATAATTATTTATTTTATTTAAATTTATTTTAGGTCAAAATTTATACATAATACCTATATAAGTTCAATGTAATTAATTGGAGTAATTTTATAATAATTTTAGATATATAAAAATTATATTGAACTTTTCACCGTCTTTTACCCACCTCCTAGGAGAATTTGCAAATTTACTTAAAACTTAATTTTACCGCTTCTGTGAGTGGAATTTCAAAAATCTGAGAGACACGGTTGATGTCAGTAAGTAAAATGTGGTTCAATGAGATGAAAATAATTTTTGGTGAATAGTAACTTTTTACTTTTATTTACCACAGTTAAAAGTAAATAGGGTAATTAAGGGTAAAAATGATATTATTATTACCATAAAACATGTACTAATTCTATTGGATAAGTGTAATTCGACCAATAACAACCTTAGGAATAAAATAAGACCATTTAGGCCAACTTGGATTAGATTAGGACATTTATTATTAATTTATTTAAAGAAGGGTTAAAATAGTAAAAATCAAAGTTTAATAAGTAAATAGTTTTTAATATAGGGTTATACATAAGATAAATTATACTATAAATATTCATTATAAATCTAAACCTATTTCCTACATAATGGTATTTTATTTGTAATTTTTAAACATTAAATAATGTAATTTATTTATTACACAAATATGATGCAGTAATTATCTTATTAATGAAATATTGACATAATTGACGTTATAAATACCCAAATAAATGTAATTTGAGACTTTTTATGAATTAAACTAATTTTACAGGTTAATATGACATGTTAGTATTGATTTAATGAACTTTTTTAGAACTAATAATTCTGTTATAATTTTCAAAAAAATCAATTACTCAATAGTTTCAAAAATGACATAAAATAGTTTTTAAAACAAATATTATATTATTAATTGTTATTTTATTCCTAAAAATATAAGGTTCAGCCAAATGACTTATATAAGGTTATATATATTAATAATAAACAACTTGGGGTTCGTTTGGCTTGTTATAGTATGTTTAGTAACCTTATAGTGTTAGAACACAAAAAGACACGGTAAAAGTAAAATTATCTAACTTAAAGTTAAATATAAATTATAAGGTTAAAATAGTAAACTAAACTTGTCCAAATTATATTTGATTATAGTATTTCGACCCATCCCCACCTTATCTTCTAAATAAATCTATTTGGAGCTATTTAAAACAGAATATGGCTTTATAATAAAATAATATTTTTAGTTTTTCCAAAGGTGCCCCTCTCCTCCCTTATAAAATGGAACCTCCTCCCTCTCTTCCTCACACCACTTTGAGCCTTCAAGCTCGGCCAAACCCTGCCAATATCTACTATCCACTTCCCTAGAAACATCCTATATGTCCTGATATTCTTCAAAGACCAATTTTAGTGCCCTAAAAGGAGGTCTCAAAGAAGCGCTTCAAAGAAGAGGTAATGTCTGTTACCGATTCTTTCAACTTTATTTCTTCTTCCACTTCTTCGTATTTAGTTGTTTCATTATGAATTAATAACATCAGTATAAATCATATACTGATATGTTATTATAAGTATGAAATAACCCTATTTCACCATCTATCCATCCTATAGAAAACGAAATCATCGCGCGTGTGTACGTACAGAATACCGTCTCCACGATGTGATGTGACTCGTTTTACATGATTTTCATTGAATAATGATTACATAAATGAATTGAGTGAATAAATATGATATATATTACACTAATACCATTATGTAAATAAGGTGTCTATAACCTAAAAAGAAGAATAATAATTTATTCGACAAAACACACATAAGAACAAAAAATAATAAACACCCGAATAACAAGTATCAATGAAATATTACTAATAATAAGCTAAGAATATGACCATATATGATATCATAACAATGCGTATGATTTTGGAATAAGTCAATGACATTATTTAAATCATTATATATGAGGTTCAGACACTTACAAAGCAAATCAGACTTAAGGTAAGGGAAAATCTCGCAATCTAATTTTTATCCGAGATTGTTTATACTTCAAAATTTACTGGGGAATATTAATCATCCACATCCATGTTTCCTCAATAAGTAATATTTATATCCTTCTAAAATTTTTATATAAAAGTTTACCTTTCGGTGAGTTTTTAGTAAATGATATGAAATGAATCTTTTGTCGTTTTTTGTACGATGTACTTTTTGACTTTTTCGACAAAAGCACGAGAAGAATGTTTTTTAACTTATACGGCATGAATGGATTTTTAGAAAATTATTTACATGAAGCTTCCTTTACAAGTTTTAAAGTTTATTTTTAATCAACTTCTTTTCTTTCAAAATTATATGACATGTTAAGAAAGAAAAATGTTTTTGAAGTAGAAAGGATATTTTTCTCAAGAATGGAATTCAAGTGTTTTATCAAAATTATTTTCCATATAAGATAATATTGGGTTCTGTTTCTATCCATAATATTACATTGATTTGATTATGTTGTGATGGAATTATTTTTATGAATTCCTTTATCTTATAACAATTGTTTTATGATGTCACTATGTTTAAGAATCACAGTTTTATTACATGGGTTATGCAATGATGTAAGATTTTTGATTTTTTGGCACACATAAGAATGGTATCATTATGAGATGGGCGGTGCCTATATCTCCCTCCAATGCATTTGGTAAATATTTTATATCTCATGAGATAAACATGGATGGAACGGCAGGTTAAACTGGTTCAGTGAAACAGGACTGAAATGAGGAATGAACTCGGTTCAGAAATGGAATTTGTCCACTAAGATAGTCTTGGCAATGAGTCTTGACTAATATTAAATGATTCTCTATGATTATGTGTGTATGCCACAAAGTATCATGTTTTAAGTTATTATTATTGTGATTACATTTCACTACCATTATTTATCACATATTATGAAATTATGATCTCTTTTGTAGGGTAAGATTTCAAAAATGTTATGTTCTTATAAATATGATGTGATTGATATTTATTTTGTTTACCCTTACTGAGCATTTGATCTCGCCCTTTTTATGTTTTATTTTCCCCCAGGATTAAAATAAACGTTTTAGGTAAGGAAACAAAAAGTGTAAGATCCTTATGGGAGATGTTGAAGATCTTTCACCATGATTAGAAGATTACGTTCCAAGTTTCCAAAGACAATAAACTATTACGGTCCTTGTGTGTCTGTTTTTGTTATGTATTATGTATTCCGAAAAAGTAATGTAATATCTATGTATGTCAAGCTTCGGGTCTCTACAGTATCCCTTGGAGATGAAAGTGATTTTTACCTATAGATATTTAAGGTTTGTGATGATTCATAAAATTTAAAATATTAAATGTGGTTTATAGGAAGGGGATATTCAAAGAGTGATGGTGATATTATAGTCATAAATTAACCAAAGTTATATTGTTAAAGACATATGATGAGGATTAGAAATATATTATGATAAATGGATTGGACTAAAATATTTTTTTTGATGTCACTATGTATCCTTAAATAATAAGAATCAATCCACACTTTGTTCTTATGAGTTACCTACAAAGATCTAACTCATATTTAGGGGAATGATAGTTGGATTTATTATACTATTAGTTGGTGATAAGAAACCTAATATTTTGAGTGAGATCCTAAACACTAGAATTATAGATTATATGATGTTTTGTTGGGCCTCAAATAAATATTTTGGGAATCACTACATATAATGAAATGAAAGGAATCAAGATACACATGGTTCTTAAAATAAATCATCCATGGGTACATTTTAGTATATAAAGACCTACCATAATTGGGGGGACCATACACTAGGAAATAGTTTTATGATAATGGCATTTATACCAGGATATAAAATAAACATCTAAACATCACTACAAATCATGAAAGAATACGAATAAAGAAAAATATAGTTCTTAATAAATAATATTATCAAAGATATATATCACATGCATGAAAGGTAAATTTTATTCCAGAAAAAGTACATGGATATAATCTATATAATATACATCCTCACATATATTTGGCTCTCAAATAAGTAAGTTTTTTCATATAGGATAGACCACACTAAGAAATTTAACCACTTTCATCATTGGTTATATATCATACAGTTTAACATTGATTACTAAAGGATCGAATTCTATGTAGTTTTGGGTCTTATGATGAGGCACTTTATATAGGGTACTTTTCATAGATCAATAATATGTGTAAAATGAGTGAAACTTTTCTTAGTATTGAGTAAAGAGAGGAATTCCAATATAGAGGAATGAAGTCTTAAATTCCAAGATAAAGTGGGGGTTGATTAAGATTTTTAACTAGGTCTCAGATCAGAGATACTTGTGTCATTTTGTATCATATTCTCTGTGGGATAAATACACATATAGATCTTTGTTGTAAAATATATCTATGTAGATATTTATTATGAATATGATAAGATCGGTGAAATGTATAAGTGTTCTAGTTATATAAGGAAGTCAAAAACCTGATGTGAATTGGTAAAGGTCTCGTTTTTTGGGTGAAATCAAATATAGAAATCAAATATATGGGTTTTCCCACTATAACCAATCTAGGAATAAATACACATCATCGGGTATCCATAATCAAGCCAAATGTAGTTCTCATAATGGATAATATTTTACATAGTTTAGGTTAACCATGACACTAGGCTTTTCTAGTATTCCTAAAACCATTGGATCCCTAAGAAAAGAAAATGGATCAAATGTATATCAAGATCTTACATAGGGTAGGGTCCTTTTATATTCTATGGTCACCTAAAATAAACACCTCCAGCAAATTTATTTTCCTAGGGGATTTAATTATCCAACAGTTTAAAGTCATATGGGATGGACTATATGTCATGTATTCTATTGTCATAGGACAAGGATTGTGTGTTATACATTTTATAGTTGTGAAACTTGGAATCTAAATTATTATGTATTTCATTATGTGATATGGATTATTTTAAAGTATTTTAAAGTCACGCATAGTGTAATTTCAAACCCAATGTAAAGTTAAACAAAGTACTTTTTATGAAACCATGCATTGGTGGACTTCATGATGAGTATCTATCAATTGTAAATAAAGAGTAAGCTTTGTTGGAGTATAAAAGGGTATTTCTTAAGGTCTTAATATTTTTATTCCTTGAAGTAGATATTTTATTCAAAGGTATAACGGTGGTATATAGATAAAACACTATGTATACTTGGATGAATGATATGAGGAGAACCATGTTGTTTATTGCCTCAATGATTTGATTCAGATGGAATATAATGTTATGTGGCTTGAGTAACCTTTCATCGTCAATTTAACCTAAATCATCTTCATGGATATCATACTAAACATCTTTAGATAACTAATTCTGTATGAAAATGTAATGCGAGGGAAGTTAAACCTCATTGGAAAATATCACCTTTATCCCATATGTAAGTGAATATTGGGTCGCATGTGTGGTATTATATTTTTTTGGTGAAATAATCCCAAAAATAATAAAAAAACATTCAAACTAGGATTTTAGGTATTTTCCACCATCTTTTGAAGGTTATTTTATAGAATTTTATTGAATACATCTATCTATCCACTCACTACTGTGTGGGAGAAAGATGAATAGTTAGACTAAATATTGTATTCTTGAAACAACCCTTTTAATTTAGAATAGAATAAATTGGTTCTATTATCTATAAATTTTTTGTGATAGATTCCAAATATAGTGAATATATTCATGTTCATTATGTTAATGATAGCCTTTTCTCTAACTTTCTTAAGTGATATAGCCTCAACCAACTTTTGGTGAAAGTAATGATGTGATTAAACAGATCAACGATGGTTTGTGATATGGCCCCATGATATCTATTACCCACATGGAATATGGAAAAGAGTATTTGGAATTGAGAATCTATTATAGGGGTTGCGGGTTGATGGTGGAATGTATCTAACAAGAATGACACTTCTCTGTGAACACCATGCAGTCATACCTTTTTGATGGCTATAAGTATCAAATTCCCTTGACTTCATGAAGATCATAGATTATAACTAGTGGGAAATCTAATATCAATGATAAACCTCATATATAATAGTGAGTTTCTCTACTATATCAATGAAGTTGGGATGGAATCCATTAAATCATTACTTATAAGGAACTTTTTGGAAATTCAATCCATTGTAATGTATGAAGTTTTCTACTCACCACTAGATTTGTTCCTTCTTGGAATAATCTAGTTTGAGAAATATCCATTGGTGATAGTTTATTATAGGTTACATCCATAAAATTGTGGTATTGATCAGTGAGGATAATGGGTCACCTTGATCATGTGTGTTATTGACCTTATTGATCTCATCTGGGCCATTATTTACAAACTATGTGACCACCTATCGATATGGAATGTGAATGATAATATCATTCTTATATGTATTGGATATAATTATAGTCTTTTTTATAGTACATATTATTTGGTGTTATATGAATGTAGTATATGAGGTATTACTGTATCTAAGTGTAATTTAACCATTAACACCAATACATAATTAATATTGGGAATAAACACTTCCAACTAGATGGAAAAGTTACTATTGATTTTTTTAGCAACCGAATATGAATACCCTTTGATTCTCAGCCAATATGTCTGTATTTATAGGGTATTATCCTATCCTTTACTGATTTATTAGTATTCTACCTCATTGTTTGTCGATCCTCTATACAGTAGGAAGAAGTAAGGCATAACCTTTGGTAGTAGAGGGATCAAGAAAATACCCAAGTTAATCAAGTTATTATCAATGTTTATTATATTTCTTCCTATTAGACCTATAAAATCTCCATAAAAGAATATATCCCATTCTTGGGGAGTTTCGTGGATAGAAAATGCATCATCAACAGCTAGTTCTGTGTTAAATAGTGACTTCTCTAGGATAGGGTGTGCAACAAGGAAATCAGTTAATGCCTTCCCTTTGATCCCTTTATATGAAACAAACAAGATATGAAATGGCTATTGAATCACTACCCACCATGATATATGACCAGATATCATCATATAAAAATTGATAAATTAGAGAATTTTGATTACAAAGTACAAAGATACCTCATGGTGTAATAAAAACATCTCAATGTTTACACTACATATATTAATCCAAGGTTGTTATTCTCAATATCAAAGTATCAAGTCCTAATATATAACATTGTTATACTAAGATATTAAAGACCACTCTCTGTTCTCATATAATTATTCTAAAACAAATTATGGAACTTGGTTATCACTCCATGGTATCCACATAATGGAATAATTGTTTCCCTTATATCAGAGTCATTGGGACCAATAGACAGACTAAACATTTTAAATTTATATGAAGGGGAAAAGAAAAAAACCTAAAATAATGGGGGTCTGAAGTGCTGGATCATAAGGTAATACCCATATACATTTTATAAAGAATAAAATTGTAGATACATAATTCTATATTAGGAAGTATGATTATATACATTATTTTTATTAAATGGAAGTAAATTTTCTACCATGTTCCCCTTATGCCAGTTGTGTAGTATCTCCACTTCTTGGTTAATCAAGCTTCAAAAATATCTAATAGCATAGGTAGTGTATTAGTGGATGTGGTAGTGTCCTGAAAATAACCTGAACGCTAATTTAGAATTTTATTCAACCATTAACATGGTGATGTTTTTATATTTACATAAAACTATTTTACTAAGAATAGCTTGTAATTCTTCTATAAGTGAGTTGCATTCCCCATAAAATGAAATGTGTGCTATAACTACCAAATCCTTATAATAATGAATAATGTTCCCCCATGAATTATTCCATGATCATAGGAGCCATCTATGTTAAGATTCAGACTTTTACTAAGCACATTCTAACACAACCAATTCCATTTCACTTCCCTAACAACATCTACCAATGTGTGGGAGAAAAGAGGAATTTGTTTCTTAATGGTACAGATAATAACCACAAATTTAACCATTGAACTGAGATATATAATAAAGGATAGAAACATATCTATGATATTATTATAAGTAGATCATATCCCATGATTTTTAATCATCTTTGTGAGCCTCTTAAATGACATAATTACAAGTTGGGGACATGACACTACAAGTCTAAGTATCCATAGATATCCCATCATCATTTAGAAACCATTAAGAGAGGAAATGATCAAAGTATATGGGATATAATAAATACTAAAATATATTAAATATACTATATGAGATCATCAAAATCATTCTAAAAATATTTCCCCCAAAGATAGGTGACCCCTTTATCATCATCTCTATTAAGGGAAATCATTTTCTGGTGAGGTTAAATATGAAATTAAAGATATAAATAAGGTATCCATAGAGTAATATCAACTATTTAAGGGTTTAAGTAGGTGGAATGTTATATAATTTCTTATACTTTTCGGGTTGAATTCGATACCACAATGTAATACTATAAAGTCACGGAATTTAAAGGGACTGATTGGGATATGAACAATATAGAGTTGGGAAGGGGTGAATCAGTATGATAACATTAAATCAAATTTATACTTTTATATTTAGATCCCATTTTGGCCTTTATCACCTATTAAGGTAAAAGTATAACTCTTAATCTCTATCCTCACCTTCCTTATTTTTTACAGTATAACCAAACACATAGACACAAGTTGCACTTCAATTTTCAAGGTTTACCAATTAGTATTAGAAGGCTAGTTATTAGTGTGAACTAGATTCCTCCAAGATCACACAACCCACTATAATCATAATGTAGGCTTTATAATATAGTTTCATGGTAGTTTATATAGTTTATCTTGCTTAATAAATTACTCCATCCCACACTTTGTACATCTTATACTTTTACAATGAATGTAGTAGTAACCACAAGATATTTTGAAACCAATTTAGAATAATTCCTTGTTTTGAATGTTCCACCTCTTTCTTATTCTTCTTCGCTTGGATAGTAGTAATGTAATATGATATAATATTTTCTTACACTACCTTTTCACATAAAAACCAAAATTCACAACACTTTATATTTTCTATTCACAATAGCGGGTAATGGATTCCTTTACTGCACATGTTATATGACTCCTTATTCACTGCACAAATACCTATTCATATTAATTCTTGTTATTCCACTTCTACCTAGACAATATCATGTAAGGACTTACTATTCATTTTCCATGTAAATATTAAGGCCCACATTTTCTTCTTTATTTTTATAATAGAAAGTTATGGATTCTTTTCTTGAATAGGTTGTAATAATTCTTCATCACTATATAAACACTTATTCACAAGAACACCCCTTATTATTCCATATTATTATTTTATTATTCTACATCAGTGAACAATAAGATTGAACAAGATATCTTCCTTCTCAATATTCTACTTTAATGTGAAAATAGGAATATATTAGTTCTTCTTTAATTCCTTCAACACCCAATCCATATTTAGGATCATAATAGATTTAGATTTCACTTATTTTAAATAATATTTATGTATTATTTAATTTAGTACATATCCAAAAATCATGACACACTCGTTAAATTATTCTATATGTAATAGATATATCATGCACATTATCCCTCCAGTTGTTTTAGTTCAAGTTTGAATTTCAATTTCAATTTCAAACCTTCATCTTTATACTCAACCCTTGTAATATCTTCCATTTTATATCCACCACAAAATTTGAATTGGTAGCTATTATATGATTAAATAACCACCAAAACTATTAAATAAATCGTATTCATAACGAATTTTTGAACTGATCAGTTTTCCACACTCACATCATAACCTCATCCTTTGGTACATTGAATAGTAGTTCAAAGTATGTATTTTATAACTACTTGACCACATTTTAGTGTGATTATAGCTCTATAAAATATAGGTATTCAAAATTATAGAGACCTAAAAATAAATTCCATGACTCCTTCATAGTGTAGAATCATCTCTTATGGTGTAAACCAACTTTATCTCAATTGGTTGCAACATGGTTCATCACTTATAGTGCATGATTCATCAAATTTATAAACACACGAAAACAACTTATTTTTATCCTCCATTGTATGGTGCTACTTCCATGAAATAAGAAACTCATCTAAAAATCAATTGCAACATGGAACTATTTCATGATGTATAAGTAATAAATATTCTAGAGGATTGAAAAATATACTTGTAATTTTAAAAGTGTTTCTATGTCTTTATGTCATGGAGTCCTTAAAATAGGCAAGGCCACCCAAAACATATTTAGTCACCTTTTCTACCTAGTATCTATTTTTTGATGCACACATTATTCTTCAATCATCTTATATGGTGTAATAAAAAAGATCTATAGTGTGAGACTAATTATAACACCCCGAGTTTTTATGGACCATTTTTAAAAAAAAATAAAATTTTAATTTATATCTTGCAATGCACCAAGTCAAACATTCCTTTCACACTACGCTGACGTGTCGTATGTTTCATGAAACATCAAGTTGGCATATGATACACATAACACTGACTATAGATTTAGTTCAATATATAAAACAACTATATTTGTTGTAACACCTGAGATTTTATGAGAAATATTTTGTTTTTATGTATAATGTTATATAAAGGAATCTTTCACTACTCACAACCCTGTCTTGGATTTCGTTACATGCAAGATCAACCTTCCTCGTTAGCTTGCATTGTACGCAATTTAAAGTTTCACTAAACAACGATATGTTATTAAAATATTATATAAACTAGCCATTATGAATAGTAACACCCAATTTTTGAAATTTTATAAATTTTATCTTTCCAAATGGACTTCATTTTTGGATTCGGAATATCGAAATAATCCTAGGGTGAAGTTTTTGTATTTTTCTAAAAACTTTCAATTTTTGATGAATAGTGAAAACACTGGGTTACTATTTAAAACTGACTTTTTATAGTTATTTATTTTATTTAAATTTATTTTAGTTAAAAATAGATACATAATACCTATATAAGTTCAATTTAATTCATTGGAGTCATTTTATAATAATTTTAGATATATAAAAATTTTATTGAACTTTTCACCGTCTTTTACCTACATCCTAGGAGCTTTTTGCAAATTTACATAAAACATAATTTTACTGCTTTTGTGAGTGGAATTTTGAAATTCTGATAGACAAGATTAATATCAGGGAGTAAAATGTGGTTCAATAAGATAAAAATAATTTTTGGTGAATAGTAACTTTTTACTTTTATTTACCACAGTTAAAAGTAAATAGGATAATTAAGGGTAAAAATGGTATTATTATTACCCTAACACATGTCCTAATTCTATTGGATAAGTTTAATTCGACCAAAACAACCTTAGGAATAAAATATGACCATTTAGGTCCACATGGATTAGATTAGGACATTTAATAATATTTTATTTAAAGAAGAGTTAAAATAGTTAAAATCAATGTTTAATAACTAAAACATTTTAAATATAGGGTTATAGATAAGATAAATTCAACTATAAATATTCGTTATAAATATAAAAAGATTTCCTAAATAATGGTATTCTATTTGTAATTTTTAGACATTAAATAGTTTAAATTATTTATGACACAATGATTATGTTGTAATTACCTTATTAATAAAATATTAACATAATTGATGTTATAAATACCCAAATAATTGTAATTTGAGAATTTTTATAAATTAAACTAATTTTTTAGGTTAATATGACATGTTAGTATTGATTCAATTAACTTTCTTTTAACTAATCACGATGTTATGATTTTCACAAAAATCAATTACCAAATAGTGTCAATGTTGACATAAAATAGTTTTTAAAACAAATATTATATTTTAAATTTTTATTTTATTCCTAAAAATCTAAGGTTCGGCCAAATGACTTATATAAGGTTATATATATTAATAATGAACCCTTAGGGGTTCGTTTGGCTTTTTATAGTAATTTTATTAACCATATAGTGTAAGAAAACAATAAGAAATGGTAAAAGTTAAATTATTTTACATAGAGTTAAATCTAAATGATAAGGTTAAAATAGTGACCTAAACGTGTCTCAAATCTATTGGTTGATAGTATTTAGACCCATCCCCACCTTATATTTGAAATAAATAGATTTTGAGCTATTATAAACCGAATATAACTTTATTATAAAACAATATTTTAGGTTTTTCTGAAAGTGCTCCTCTCCTCCCTTATAAAAGGGCACCTCCTCCCTCTCCTCCTCACAACACTTTGAGCCTTAAAGCTAAGAAAAAACCTGCCAATTACTCTTCTACACAAACCTAGTAATATTATAGAGGTCCTGGTATTTTTCAAAGACCAATTTTAGTTCCCTAAGAGGAGGTTTCAAATAGGCGTGTCGAAGAAGAGGTAATATCCGTTACCGAATCTTTGAAATTTATTTCTTCTTATACTTACTCTTATTTACTTGTTTCATTATGAAGTAATAATATCAGTATCAATAATATAATGATATGTTATTATAAATATGAAACAAACCTACTTCACCTTCTATCCATCCTACGAAAAATGAAATCATTGCGCGTGCGTACGTACGGAATACAGTCTCCACGCCGTGGTGTAATTGTTTTCCATAACTACCTTACTTGGATGGGTATAATGGTGTCAATAATAACTATATTTGATTATTTTAAATTAAAATTGATTCTAAAAACATTATACATGCACTTCAATACAATTCCACAATCATGGGAATGATATCATCGCTCGTGCGTACGTAAGGCCTACCGTCTCCACGATGTGATGCGACTCGTTATACATGATATTCATTACATAATGATTATATAAATGAATTTAATGAATAAATATTATATATATTACACTAATACCATTATTTAAATGAGGTATCTATAACCTAAAAGGAAGAATAAGAATTTATTCGACAAAATACGCATAAGAACAAAAAGCAATAAACACCCGAATAACAAGTAGCAATGAAATATTACTAATAAGAAGCAAAGAATATGACTATATATGATATCATAAAAATGAGTATGATTATAGAATAAGTCAATGACATTATTTAAATCATTATACAGGATTTTTAGACACTTACAAAGAAAATTGGACCTAAGGTAAGGGAAAATCTCACAATCTCATTTTTATCCGAGGTTTTTTATACTTCAGAATTTAATGGGGAATATTTATCATCCACATCCATGTTTCCTCAATATGTAATAATATTTCTATCCTCCTACAATTGTTTAAATAAAATTTTATCCTTCGGTGAGTTCTTAGTAAAAGATATTAAAGGAATCATTTGTCATTTTTAGTACGAGGTACTTTTTGACTTTTCCGACCAAAGTACGAGAAGAATGTTTTTCTTTTACTTATACGGCATGAATAGATTTTTAGAAAATTATTTCCATGAAGAATCCTCTACATGTTTTCAAGTTTATTTTTAATTAACTTATTTTAGTTTAAAATTTTATGACATATTAAGAAAGAAAAAAAATTTATGTAGAAAGGATATTTTCCTCAGGAATAAAGTTCAAGTGTTTTATAAAAATTATTTTCCATTTAAGATAATATAGGGTTCTATTTCTATCCATATTTTTTCATTAATTTGATTATGTTATGATGAAATTGTTTTTATGAAATTCTTTTATCTTATATGGATTATGTTATACTGGCATGATGTTTAAGAATCCCATTTTTATTACATGGATTATGCTATGATGTATGATTTATGATCTTATGGAACACATAAGAATGGTTTCATTATGAGATGGGTGGGACCTATATCTCCCTCCAATGAATTGGGTAAAGATTTATATCTCATGAGATATACATGGCAGGAACGAAAAGTTAATTCGGTTCAGTGATACAGGACTGAAACGAGGAGTGAACTCGGTTCAGAAATGGACTTTGTACGCTAGGATAGTCTTGCAAATGAGTCTTGACTACTAATAAATGATTATCTATGATTATCTATGTATGACACACAGTTTTATGTTTTACGTTATGTTTATTTGGATTACATTTCACTATTATGATTTATCCCATGTCATGATATTATGATCTCTTTTGCAGGATATGATTTTCAAAATGTTATGTTCTTATGAATATAATATGATTGATATTTATTTTGTTTACCCTTACTAAGAATTTAAGCTCACCCTTTTTTATGTTTTCTTTTCCCCAGGTCAAGAATAAGGGTATTCAGTAAGATATTCCAAAAGGGACTCTAGATATGATTAAATAAAAGGGAGACGATGTAGATGATTTATGAACCAGTTTCTAAAGAGAATATACATATATGGTTCGTTCATGGTTTTTTTTATATATTGTAATAAGTGTGCTTAAATTTTGAAGTAATAACAATGTATGTAATGTATGGGTCATCATAGTTGGTATCAGAGGAAAGGTATAGTCTACCTTTGGAAACTAGGATGTGAAAGCCTTAGTAAGAACCCTAAGGATATGTCTAAGCATAGAACACAATATTAGTGTTTTAGAAATGGCCATGAATCACCAATGATAAGACATAAAGCGTGAAATTTTATTCTTGATTATGTGGTTTTACTGTTATGATTAGTGTTTCTCACACTATGATTATTGGTTTTAGTCAATGGCTAGAACCTGAAGGAACCGTGTAAATACTGAATGCGACGGGCAATGCGATTATTGTCCCCCTGAGCAACCAAACATTATGGGAGCTGGAATAAAAAATCATTTAGCCATGCTCACAACTTTCTCAAGCTATGAATCATTCCGTACTTCCAAATGAGAAAAGAAAGGAAAAACATTTTGTTGAATCCTTCATGAGGCAGCGTCCACCCTCATTCAGTGGGTCTAATGATCCATTAGTGGCTGAACAATGGAGCAGTACCACTAAAAAGATATTTTCAGTTCTTCAATGTTCTGAACATGATAAAGTTATACTTGCAGTATATCATTTGGAAGGTGAATAAGATCAATGGTGAAATATTATCAAGAATACGAGGACAAGAGATGAAATTGAGTCCATGGAATGGGATGATTTCAAGAACATATTTTTCAATAAGTACTTCCCTTGTATTCTTAGAACAAAGATGAAGAGGGAGTTTCTTGAACTAAAGAAAAAGGATGATGAATCTGTTGGTACCTATGAAGAAAATATTACAAGACTTTCAAGGTACGCTTCTGGGATTATTATCCAACCTGATGGTAAGATCGATCGATTATTTAGTGGATTAAAACCAATTCTTAGAAGGGCATTAGCCATAAGGGACTTCAATAGCTACGAGGAAATCATTCGATGTGCTCTCAAGGTTGAGATAGAGATTGGAGTAACCCATCAGTCATATGTGTTTGATAATAAGAGGAAAATAGAATTCAAAGGAAAATCTAAAGAGCACACTGAAAAGAAGATGAGTTTCCCCTTATGCTCAAAGTGTGTAAAGAAACATGGAGGGAGTTGTCTTAAAGGGAGAATTAAATGTTTCAAATTTTGAAAATAAGGTCATTGGGCATTTGAATTCCACAACGATGGGAAGAAGATGTCTAGTGATGCGAACAAAGAAAAGACTACACAGAGTGCACCTCCTACACATCAATGTTACAAGTGCAAGGAAATGGGGAATTATGCTAATCAATGCCCTAATTCAAGGGTTTTTGATGATGATTGACGTCAACAAACTCTTAAGGCTAAAGACAAAAGAAAGTCACATGCAATTTCTATCAGCGATGTGGAGTACGATAACGAAGTGGTAAAAGGTACACTTACCATCCACTCTAAAGTAGAAAATGTTTTATTTAATTCTGGATCCACCCAATCTTTTATTTATGAAGAATTTTCTAAGGGTATCACTATATTACCTCAACAATTAGATGTTGAGTTAGATGTGACAACCCCTAATGGCACAACAGTCGCATCAAAAGTTTACAATTCTTCCCCGATTGAAGTTTGTGGGAATGTGCTTCCTAAAAATCTTGTGATCCTTCCTATAGTGGGATTTGATGTGATTCTTGGCATGTATTTACTTTACTTATATGGAGCTTATATAGATTTCCAAATAAGGGATGTCACATTTCATATTCCAAATCAATCTATGATCATCTATCAATGAAAGGATGAACATAACCTTCCAGTGGAAATTTCTTCCATCTTATGGGTCTTGATTCCACTAAATGAAGGTTATTTATCTCAAATGGATGGTGAGAAACTCATGATTAAGAATATCCCCATTGTATGGGAGTTTTATGATGTATTTCCAAAGGAATTTCCAACTCTTCTACCAAATCGTGAAGTTGAGTTTTCAATAGAACTCATACCGGGTTCTTTGCCTATTTAAAAGACACCTTATAGAATGGCCCCAATTGAGTTGTAGGAATTGAAGAAGCAACTCTAAGAGAATATTGATAAGGGATTCATATGCCCTAGTGCATCACCTTGGGGAGCACCTGTTCTGTTTGTTATGAAGAAAGACGGATCAATGAGACTCTGCATTGATTATCGAGAAGTTAACAAGATCACTATCAAGAACAAATATACTCTTCCATGAATTGATGACTTATTTGACCAACTACGTGGATATCAATACTTTTCCAAGATTGATCTTCATTTAGGGTATCATCAATTAAGGGTCAAAAGGGAGGATATACCAAAGGCGGCTTTCCGTACAATGTAAGGAAAGTATGAATTTATAGTGATGCAATTTGGTCTTACTAATTCCCCTGCTATCTTCATGGGTCTAATGAATAGAGTCTTTAGAGAATATCTTCATCAGTTTTTGGTTGTCTTTATAGAAGATATTCTTGTCTATTAAAATAGAAAGGAAGAACATGAAGATCACTTGAGAATTGTATTGAAGACCATGAGAAAGGAGAAACTTTAATCCAAATTTACCAAGTGTGAATTTTGGCTTCAAAAAGTTTCATTTTTGGGTCATATGATCTCAAAAAAGGGATATCTGTGGATCCAACAAAAACAGAGGTTATCAAAAGATGGTCGAGACCAACAATAGTAAATAAGATTTGATTTTTTCTTGGTTTGGATGGATATTATCCATGTTTTGTGAAATATTTTTCACGATTATCTAATCCACTCACCAGGTTTACTCGAAAAGGAGTTAAGTTCATTTGGATGGAAGAGTGTGAAGAGAATTTCAAGGAGTAAAAAAGAAGGTTATCCAGTGCACCTGTGCTCACACTGCCTTGTAGTGGAGAAGGGTTTGTGATCTACAATGATGCATCCAAGAAGGGATTAGGGTGTGTTCTCATGCAAAATTATATGGTGATAGATTATTCCTCACGACAGTTGAAAATCCATGAGCAAAATTACCCAACTCATGATTTGGAGTTAGCTGTGGTAATCTTTGCATTAAATATTTGGAGGCATTATCTTTATGGTGAAAGGTGTGATATTTATACTAATCATAAAATTTTAATGTATATTTTCACACAAAAGAAGCTGAATATGCGTCAAAGACGACAGTTGGAGCTGATTAAGGATTCATTACCACCTTGGGAAAGCAAACAAGGTGGAAGACGCATTAAGTTGACAAGACCATGCTAGATTATCCATGACGAGGATCCCAAAAGATCCAATATTTATGGATTTACAAAGGATGAATCTTGGAATTATAATGGAAGGGGAGAAATCTTATCTTTATCAAATGAATGTTCAACCATCTATACATGTGAAGATTAAAGAGGAATAGAAAGAAGATGTAGAGTTACAAAAGATGGTGAGAAATGTTCCTTAATTCAACCTTGATTGTGATGGGAGAATAAGGTTCAGGAATCAAGTTTTTGTTCCTCTAATCCCAGAATTAATGAAGGAGCTACTGGATGAGGCTCATAGTTCTTCATTCTCTATTCATCCTGGAAGCACGAAGATGTATAGGGACCTGAAAGAGTACTTCTGGTGGGATGGAATGAAAAGAGATGTTGTTGAATATGTCTCTCGATGCTTGGTTTGTCAGTAAGTTAAAGATGAGAGACAGAAGTCTAAGGGGATGGTACAACCATTACCCATACCATATTGGAAATGGGAAAAAATCACTATGGACTTTGTCAGTGGACTTCCTAAAAAATCAAAAGGCAATAATACTATCTGGGTTATAGTTGATCATCTTACGAAGTTGGCACACATCATTGCTATTAGAGAGGATTTCTCTCTTGATCAGCTTTCCAGGATATATGTGAAGGAAGTGGTAAGATTGCATGGAGTACCACTTTCCATTATATCTGATCGGGATTAGAGGTTTACTTTGAAGTTCTGGCGAAGTCTTCAGCAAACTTTAGATACAGAGTTGAGTTTCATCACTGCTTATCATCCTCAGATAGACGGTTAGTCTGAGAGAACAAATCAAACTATAGAAGATATCTTAAGATCTTGCTCTATGGATTTCAAAGGTGGTTGGGATCAACACCTACCTTTGGTAGAATATTCTTATGATAATAGATTTCACTCCAGTATTTAGATGGCTCCTTATGAAGCTCTCTATGGAAAGAAATTCCGAACTCCAACTTGCTGGGATGGAGTTGGAGAAAGAAAGCTATTAGGACCTGATCTTGTTGATGAGATGGAAGAAAAGGTCAGATCTATTCAACAACACATAAGAGAATCTCAGAGTCGACAAAAACGTTATGCTGATAACCGATGAAAAGACCTAGAGTTTGAAGTCGGTGATAAAGTGTTCCTACGAATATCTCCTTGGAAGAGAGTAATGAGATTTTGAAAGAAGGGAAAGCTGAGCCCTAGGTATATCAGACCTTTTGAAATACTGGATCGTGTTGGGAAGGTATCTTACCGATTGGAACTTCCACTTAATCTCTCTCAAGTTCACGATGTGTTCCATGTATCTATCCTAAGAAACTACACACCCGATCCTTCATATGTACACAGCTCAAAAGATGTACTGCTAGAGCAAGATCTTTCTTATGAAGAACAACTGATAGAGATTCTGGATCGTAGCGAAAAAGTCCTACGGAATAAGACCACTCGCTTGGTGAGAGTTTTATGGAGGAACCACCAATTAGAAGAAGCTACATGGGATCTTGAGGATATGATGAGGGATAGGTATCCTCATCTGTTTGTTACAAATTGAAGAATTTCGAGGGCGAAATTCATTTTAAGGGGGTAGAATGTAACACCCGAGTTTTTATGAGAAATATTTTGTTTTTATATATAATGTTATATAAAGTAATCTTTCACTACACACAACACTGTCTTGGCTTACGTTACACGCAAGAGCAACCTTCCTCAATAGCTTGCATTGTACGCAATACAAAGTTTCACTAAACAACGATATGTTATTAAAATATTATATAAACTAGTCGTTATGAATAGTAATACCCATTTTTTTAAATTTTATAAATTTTATCTTTCAAAATGGACTTAATTTTTGGATTCGGAATATCGAAATTATCCTAGGGTGAATTTTTGGTATTTTTCTGAAACCTTTCAATTTTTGATGAATAGTGAAAACACTGGGTTACTATTTAAAAACTGACTTTTTATAATTATTTATTTTATTTAAATTTATTTTAGGTAAAAATTGATACATAATACCTATATATGTTCAATTTAATTCATTCGAGTCATTTTGAAATAATTTTAGATATATAAAAATTTTATTGAACTTTTCACCGTCTTTTACCTACCTCCAAGGAGTTTTATGAAAATTTACATAAAACATAATTTTACTGCTTCTGTGAGTTGAATTTAGAAAATCCCAGAGGCACGGTTAATATCAAGTAGTAAAATGTGGTTCAATAAGATAAAAATAATTTTTGGTTAATAGTAACTTTTTACTTTTATTTACCATGGTTAAAAGTAAATAGGGTAATTAAGGGTAAAAATGGTATTATTATTACCCTAACACATGTCCTAATTCTATTGGATAAGTTTAATTCGACCAAAAACAACTTTAGTAATAAAATATGACCATTTTTTTCCACTTGGATTAGATTATGACATTTAATAATATTTTATTTAATGAAGAGTTAAAATAGTTAAAATCAAAGTTTAATAACTAAAACATTTTTAATATAGGGATATAAATAAGATAAATTAGACTATAAATGTTCATTAGAAAGATAAACAGATTTACTATATAATGGTATTTTATTTGTAATTTTTAGACATTAAATAAGTTAATTTATTTATGACACAATGATGATGCAGTAATTACCTTATTAATGAAATATTAACACAATTGATGTTATAAATACGCAAATAAAAGTAATTTGAGACTTTTTATAAATTAAAATAATTTTTTTAGGTTAATATGACATGTTAGTATTGATTAAATTAATTTTTTTCTAACTAATCATTATGTTATGATTTTTACAAAAATCAATTACCAAATAGTGTCAAAATTTACATAAAACAGTTTAAAAAAAATATTATATTATTAATTGTTATTTTAATCCTAAAAACTATGGTTCGGCCAAATTACTTAGATAAGGTTATATATATTAATAATTAACCACTTGGGGTTTGTTTTTCTTGTTATAGTAAGTTTATTAACCATATAGTGTAAGAAATAAGAAGATACGGTAAAAGTTAAATTATATAACTTAGAGTTAAATCTAAATGATAAGGTTATAATAGTATCCTAAACTTGTATAAAATATATTCTTTGAGAGGATTTATACCCATACCCACCTTATTTTATAAATAAATCAATTTGGAGCTATTATAAACCGAATATGAAATTGTTATTAAATAATATTTTATGTTTTTCCTAAAGTGCACCTCTCCTCCCTTATAAAAGGGCACCTCATCCCTCTCCTCCTCACACCACATTGAGCCTTAAAGCTCGGACAAACACTTCCAATTTCTCTTCTCCACTTACCTAGTAATATTATATAGATCCGGGTTTTCTTCAAAGACCACTTTTAGTGCCCTAAGAGGAGTTTTCAAAGAGGCCTGTCAAAGAAGAGGTAATATCCATTACCGATTCTTTCAAATTTATTTCTTCTTCTACTTCCTCTTATTTAGTTGTTTCATTATTAAGTAATAAAATTAGTCTAACTCATATATGGTTATGTTATTATAAATATGAAACAAACCTATTTCACCTTCTATCCATCCTACGGAAAATGAAATCAACGCGTGTGCGTACGTACGGAATACTGTTTCCACACCGTGGTGTAATCTGTTTTCCATCACCACCTTACATGGATGGGTATAATGGTGTAAATAATAAAAATATATTATTATTTTAAAGAGATATTGATTCTTAAATAGTATACATACACTTAAATATAATTCCACAATCATGGGAACGATATCATTACTCGTGCGTACGTACGACCCACCGTCTCCACGATGTGATGCGACTCGTTCTACATGATCTTCATTGCATAATGATTATATAAATGAATTGAATGAATAAATATTATATATATTGAACTAATACCATTATGTAAATGAGGTATCTATAACCTAAAAATAAGAATAAGAATTTATTCGCCAAAACACACATAAGAACCAAAAGAAATAAACACCCGAATAACAAGTAGCAGTGAAATATTACTAATAAGAATCTAAGAATATGACCATATATGATATCATAACAATGAGTATGATTCTGGAATAAGTCAATGAAATTATTTAAATCATTATACAGGAGGTTCGAACACTTACGAATCAAATCAGAACTAAGGTAAGGGAAAATCTCGCAATCTCATTTTTATCTGAGATTGTTTATACTTCATAATTTACTGGGAAATATTATTCACCCACATAGATGTTTCCTCAATATGTAATAATATTTATATCCTTATAAAATTGATTAACTCCAATTTTACCCTTCAGTGTGTTTTTAGTAAAAGATATGAAAGGAATATTTTGTCATTTTTAGTACGAGGTACTTTTTGACTTTTCCAGCCAAAGTTCGAGAAGAATGTTTTTATTTAACTTATATGGCATGAATGGATTTTTAGAACATTATTTCCATGAAGCTTCCTTTACAAGTTTTCAAGTTTATTTTTAATTAACTTATTTTAGTTTTAAATTTTATGACATATTAAGAATAGAAAAGAAATTTGAAGTAGAAAGGATATTTTCCTCAAGAATGAAGTTCAAGTGTTTTATCAAAATTATTTTCCATCTAAGATAATATAGGGTTTTATTTCTATCCCTATTTTTACATTGATTTTATTATGTTATGATGTAATTATTTTTATGAAGTCCTTTTATCTTATATAGATTATGTTATAATGTCATGATGTTTAAGAATCCCATTTTTATTACATGGGTTATGATATGATGTATGATTTATGATCTTGTGGCACACATAAGAATGGTTTCATTATGAGATGGGTGGGACCAATATCCCCCTCCAATTAATTGGGTAAATATTTATATCTCATGAGATAGACATGGATGGAATGATAGGTTAATCCGGTTCAGTGATACAGGACTGAAACGAGCAGTGAACTCGGTTCATAAATGGACTTTGTCCGCTAGGATAGTCTTGGCAACAAGTCTTGACTACTAAGAAATGATTCTATATGATTACGTGTGTATGCCACAATGTTTCATGTTTTAAGTTATGATTATTTGGATTACATTTCACTGTTATGATTGATCCCATGTCATGATATTATGATCTCTTTTGCAGGATAAGATTTTCAAAATGTTATGTTCTTAGGAATATGATATGATTAATATTTCTTTTGTTTACCATTACTGAGCATTTGAGCTCACCCTTTTGTATGTTTTATTTTCCCAAGGTCAGGAAGAAGGGTATTAAGTAAGATATTCCAAAATAGACTCTAGATATGATAAAATAAAAGGGAGAATATGTAGATGATTTATGAACCTGTTGTTTTTGTTTCCCAATTTCTAAAGACACTATACCTATATGGTCCTTTCATGGTTTTGTTATATATTGTAATAAGTGTGTTTAAATTTTTAAGTAATAACAATGTATGTAATGTATGGGTCGTTATATTTGTATTATGTTATATGAAACACAAAAGTAATATTTCACTATACGCAACACTTACTTGGCTTACATTACAGAAAAGAGTGACCTTCCTTGATAGCTTGCATTGTATGTAATACTGAGTTTCACTAAACAATGATATATTATTAAAATATTATTATTTAATGAGATATAAACTAGCCTTTATGAATATTATTATCTAAAATTTGAATTTTATATTACAATAACATTCATATTATATATTTTCTAGACATGATATAAGAAAAAAAGCAATTTTTCAGATAAAAGAATTATTTTTAAAAAAATGTAGTTTTAGTGCCTTTTGATGGCACAACCATTCTAAATCTTGTTTTTAACAAATTTATATATTATATTTGATAGAATAAAATTATTATTTGGAATAGAGACATCAAAATTTACTTTGGTTAAATTATTTTTTTTAATGAACTTCATATTTTAATGAATAGTGAATAATTAATTCATTTTATTTCAAAACTGCCTTTCCATCTAATTTATTTTTATAGTTTGATTATATTTTTAATTGGTTTTTAAGTATAAATCGATTATTTTTTTATAATTTAATCCTATTTTAGTCATTATAAGTAATTTCACATCTAAATTGGACGTAAACACATGTCAATATTTTAACGGTTTTTAATTTTTAAAAACCTGCTTTCTGGTTTTGACAATGGTAATTAATTTTAAACTAATTGATGCCACTTATTTGTTTTGAATTTGGAAAAATTAATTCCATATTTGGAATCAGTGTTTCCACATTGTGTTAATTGGTTAATTTTATTTTTTTGGATGTTATGAATATTAAATACGGTAAATTTTATTTACCACATTTAAAGGTAAATGATATAAATCTAGGTATTGAATAATAAAATAAAGATTATAAAATTACCCTAACACATTCCAAAATTCTATTGAATGAATTAAAGTATAACATTATATCCTATTGTTCGTAATTGAGCAATTTAATGAACTTTTTTCCATGTAAGTGATGTAATTATAATTGAATCATATGAAAGTGACAATATGTAACTCTCTTATTTATTATAAGTATAACAATTTTAATACAATGATAAACTTGATAAAAATCATAACATAAATAATATTCAGAAATATGATGAAATTATATATATAATATGAATTTATTTATAATTTTTATACATTAAATAATTATGATTAATGAGGACATAATAGTGATGTAGAAGTTATTTTATTGATTAAAATATCAAATAAATGGTATTAAAAATAAAAAAAATATCATATGAACTAATTAATGTTTTTCCCAAATTTTATACGTGACAATGACATGTTAGGTGTGTATTAAATATTTTTTTAATATTTTATCTTCTCTTTGGATTTTATTTAAAGTTAAATAAATGAATAGTGTCAAAATTGACATAATTAATATTTTATAAAAATAACATATTATTAAATTAATTAAAAATCACAAAAATATTTAAAATTTACCAAGTGAAAATTATATGGTCTAAAATTAGATAAAGTATCCAATTATGGAAAAATTAAAATACATAATTAAATATTTATAACCATTTAATATTTAGAATATTATTACCACAAATAAAATTAAATACATTAATTAAGGATAAATAAAAATTATATGGTTTAAAATAAAATTAATACATTTATAAATTTTATTAGATGAGAGGATTTAGACCCATACTCACCTTATCTTCTAAAAACATGATTTTTGGACAATTATAAACTAAAAATAAATTTATAAAAAATTAATATTTCAAGACTTTCCTAAAGTGCCCCTGCTCCCTCTTATAAAAGGCCACCACCTCTAGCCACTCAATCACAACATTCAAGACATTTTTATCATACAAAATCTGATCAAATAATCTCCCAAAATCCCTAACATACTCATATTTTCCACTCTTTTGGGAAGAAATCCATCCTAGGAAGACCTTTTGTGAAAATCAAAAAGAGATTCTCGAAAAAAGAGGTAATTGTTTTAACACCTCTTTCAAAATTATTTTCTTGTTATACTTCCTCTTCTTATGTTGTTATCATACCAAAGTAATAAATCCAGTATCTACTACATTATTATATGTTATTATAATTATTGGACAACATTATACCTTCTTTTGTCTATCTTACGAATAACAATATCACGTTGCGTGCGTAAGTATAACTTACCATATCTACGCCATGGTGTAATTTTTTATTCAACAATACATAATTTTTATGGGTATAATGATGAGTATAATGGTTTAAATAATGAATATAACATGATAATTATTCTTTATTATTAATATAATATCCAATTTGTATGAACCCAGATCTTCTTTTCAGGTATTAATCTTTCTTTATGGTGTTATCGGGAAAAAGAAGAGTTTTTGGAAAATTTTGGAGTACACGTCATGTACTTATAAGTACATGCCATGTACTCAATTGTCATGGGTATCCGTGTGATGGATCTGTAATGGCCAAACACATGGCCATGTGGGGTGACCTGGAGACCGCCTAAAGAGGAGGCCTGATAAGGCAAGTACACACTATGTACTTTTAAAGAACATGTTGTGCACTTTCTTTTTTTTCAATAAAGAGACCAGAGTCATGTCTAATCAATAGAACTTTCTCCTTCTCAACTTGTCTCGTCTAGGAGTAATCATAGGCCACAAATCTTCTTTGAGCCTCTGACTCTTCATCTATTGTCTGAATCGACCGTTGTCGATTGTGTTGGAATCGCCACTGTATTCTATTCCTTATTCTAGAGCCTTGTTTATTCATTCCTCCTCTTTCATTAATTATATTCGGTTGAGAATTTTTATCTTTTTTGTGGATATACAATTTTCTAGGGCGATTCAAGGACTGAGACTCACATATATCGATCATACAATGCCAAGGTAGGTGGTTTGTGCCTTTCCGTAGTTATTCTTTGAGTTATATGTGCAAAAGTTCCCAATACCCTCATTTGGGGTACTTCGTGTTTAAGGATTTTAAACCTGTTAATGACTTCCATGCCTTTTATTTTTGAATAGAATTTGTTTGATTTTGAATGGGGTTAATTTCCATGATATGGATGTGTTTTCCCATGGTTTTTCTATTTTGAGCATTTGGTCTGGCTTTTCCAGTTAGGCTATTTGTTTCCCATTCCTTGTATTGATAATATGGAGTGATTATTTATCTTATATGATGTGTCATGCCAAGTAAGTAATTATCCATGTAGTACTTTGGGGTTTTCTTTGGCATCATTTTATCATTTGTGTATGATTTCTTTACATGGGGATGTGGGAACCTAGTGTAGTGAGACCATAGGGGAAATTGATGTTAAGGGATTTCTCAGAGTGTCTATTATAATTATCACGCTACGAAACCATAAGGGGGATTGACGTTGAGTACTCCCTTAGAGTGTCTTAATATATGTTACGAGACCATAAGAGGAATTGATGTTGAGTGCTTCCTCAAAGTATCTATAGTTACTGGTAAAAGACTATAGGGGGAATTGATATTGAGTGATTCCTCAAAGAGTTTTTTATTACACAAGAATATAGGGGGAATTGAAGGTGAGTCCTTCCTCAGTGAGTCTTTGTTACTTTCCTTTTGTTGGCTGAACTAGAGGGGATAGGAACTAAGAATTTCATATAGGGTTTCTTTTAATTGTGTTTGGTTGAATGAATTGTTAAATTTAAATGACTCAATTGAAACTATATGATTGTTTACTATGGAGTACTTCCTTGTTTACAACTTATTTTTTCTTATTTCCTACCATATATATTCATTGATTGTTAGGCATAGATCTTTGGGTGGTTTCCTATTGGGATTTGTCTCACACCCTGTTTGGGTCATTATTTGGGGTGGAAATAGATTATATTGTTTCATGTATAGATAAGGGAAAGGGTCCTTCTTCAGGTACTTGATTGTTGGGGAGGTGGCAAGCATGGGACCAAGATGAGGCTTGCGATCTTGTTGGAGTTTATTTGTTTTATTTTTAATTAGGTTTAGTGCTGTATTCCAGAATTGTGACTTCTTTGGATGCTTTCCTAGACATATGTATAATGCAACATTTATATATGTGCTCTAGTTATTTATTTCTTTAAGTCTTCCATTGTATACTACTGTATGGTATTATTATTGTGTTCGCTCTTGTTCTCTGTTTATTTAAACTATGTTACTCTGCCAATGAGGGCATTGTTTCCCCACTATCACCCCAAGGCCCTCACTGATAGTCAGTAGCCTATGGCGTTTTGTAAAATGCACTTGAGTCCATGTGACCTACTGAGTACGGGGCACCTCTGGGCGGCTTCCAGAACCGAGACGTTACAAAGTGGTATCAGAGGGTTCATTTCTTCTTGACTTACTATTTGGAACCTATAGTTAGGGATAGGAAAGAATATGTACTTGGTAACAAGCTGTGTCTGAGATTAGCTAACTCGTGTATAAGGAAAAGCCAATTTACCTCATATATTTCATTTTTTATGGTTTTTCAATTATTACAATTGATTTTATTTCACCGTTGGGTGCTTCATAAGTTTTTTGTTATTATTTTTGATATTATTGAGGTTCTATTTCTGTTGCAACATGATGAGATGATGGTATTCCATCACATACATCATATAAGCACTTTCTAGATATCAAATTTCATGCATTCTTGTTATTCCATTTAGGGTGCATTACTGATTACATGTTGTTGTGATAGATGTTGTGATAGATATGTATGTTGTTCTGATAGATGCCTTAATAGGATAAATTAATTTTTATAGGGTATTGATAATGTTTAAAGTTCACTGGTATGAACACCAAACTTTGGTCTCAGAGGTGTTATGGGCCCTCATGGACCAGAATTTTGTGCATCATTGCACTATTATGTTTTTATATGAAATGTAGAAGATGCAAAACATTGATTCACAAGGAGTATGGGCCCACACAGATATGAATTTGGGACTTTAATGTTATTTTCATTGTTTTCTGGGTTTTAGAGTTGTCTCGGAGGCATACTATCTGAAAAAAACCCCAAATACATGTGTGTAATTATAAATACATGCCATGTGTCCTTATGTTGGAGAAGGAATTGGTTTTCTTAAGTATATGTCGTATACTATCTGTACACACCGTGGAGTCTCTAACTGTGCCACTGGCTATGTGGGAAGAGACATGGGGATGATAAATCTTTGGTGGAACATGTCATGTACCAGACGTACACACCGTGTTTATAGACCATTTTTTCACCAGTGTGACTAATGACACAAATGGATAAAACTTTGGTTATACACACCATGTCAATCTTGAACACATTGTGTAGTATAACCCATGTATCCGACTGTATAACGAACAACACGTGGTAGTGGAATCCTTCCAGTACATGCTTTGTCTGACATAAACATGTTGTGTCGAGTCAGATGTGTGTCCAACCATGTGACTAAAAACACAAGTAGTGGAAACCTAAGCAATACACGTCATGTATGGAACCAACATGTCGTGTAGTCTTGTCCCTGGTGAACCATATGGGTTAGTCATGTAGAAGAACATGGGAAAGGGAAATGAATCATGTACATGTCGTGTATTGGGAGAACACGTTGTGTGTATGGGGTGTTACACGACCAGTTTTGGAAGAATTACACACCCATGTGAAGGCTAAATGGAACATTCCATGTTAGGTTTATACACGCCGTGTATCTAAGTTTTGAAAAACTTGAATTCTTTCCCTATCTTGTTACCTTCTTGCACTTCTATGTTTTAGTCCTTGATAATCTTGATTTTAAGGTGTGTGCTTGACCTTGTAGAATCATGCCACCAAGATATCCTTTAGTTGTATGCCAGTTACAGGGTAGTGATCAAACACCAGATATGGGAGATCAAGGACCACCAGCAGATCCTCTAATTGTGCTAGTCTTGGCACCAACCATCATTCTGGAAACATGTGATGATGCAATGTTCTGAGAGGGATTTATGAGGTTCATGCAGACCTACCAGGGAGCACCGCGTCCTGCCTCTTCAATGGAAGAATTGACGTGGGTTTTCCAATAGAAGAAACCTCCCAACCACATAGGGGAATGAGGACCTCAGGCAATAGAGTCATGGTTAGAAACCACGCTTTCTATCTTCAAGCATCTAGAGACACCTCCAGAGAGGATGGTGAATCTCGCTACTTATATGCTTCAGGATTCTGCTAAGATATGGTGGGATGTGGTTTCACAGGAAGGACTTTAGCAGGGTATGGATTGGGAGGATTTTTAGTATACCTTCTATGACTACTTCTATCTGCATACCTTGAGGGATGATTGAGCCCGAGAGTTCATGATTTTGGAGCAAGGTACTCATTCAGTTATGGAGTATTATTCTCTCTTCACAGAGTTATAGTGCTTTAAACCATTTTTAGGGGGAGATGAGTTATTCCTAGTGAGGAAGTTTTAGGATGGTAACAGGAAAGACATTCTGGCTCAGGTGAACATCTTCAGATTGACTTCCATCACTTCTATAGTCAACCAGGTGATGATGAAGGAGCGAAAATTGAGGGATTCTGGAGCTGTGGGCCAGGGTGGTTTGACAACTAGAGTTCGTGCTTCTCCGGCTAATAATAGGAAGCGCCATAGGGAGTCTACACGTGGACATTTGAGTATACGATATACACTTTCAGGTATCCAGGTGGTATGCTACCAGTGTGGGATGGTCAGGCATATGAGTCCACATTTCCTAAGAGACCCAGTCGAGTGCCGATATTGTGGAATGATGGGCCATCTTTAGTGCTTTTGTCAGTTCTTCTCACCAGCAGCTATTGATTAGAGTTCTTCTATGACTCTGCATTCATAAGAAACACCACTAGTTTCTCATTATCCTTGGAAGTAGATTTCTTCTTGCCGTTCAGGCCTATGTTGAGGGAGCGGCTATGGTAGCTAGTCAGCAGGCTTTCAGCGAAAAAAGGGTGGATTAGCTCAGGGGGGTCAAGCATGGTCATAGGGCCATGGTACAAGCCATACTTTTTCAATGAAGCAAACAGAGAAGAAGAAGAATCTCGACACTTATACAAATCGAGGTACTATTCTAGTTGCCTCAGTTTTAGCTTCTTCACTCTTTGATATAGGGGCTTCCCATAGTTTCATAGTTGTTTCTGTTGTGGGAATCCTTGAGATCTGTATATTTTATTCTGCTGATGTCTTGACACTGGAAACTCTGTTGGGGACAATAATGGTTAGTGTATGGTAGTTCAAGGAGTTCTCTCTATTGGTTGGTTGGTGTCACTTCTTGTGAGACCTCTATGTCTTAGAGATGACAAGTTATGATGTCATTCTCAGAATAGATTGGTTTTTTCCCTTCTAGGCAGTCTTCGATTGTTATCGTTGAAGGGTGAGTTTCACATTACCAGAGGGAAGATCATTTCTTCATAATGGAGAATGGGATGTACATGTAATTAGAGAAGGACCTGGGCATCATGGGTTGGGAGGAGTTACAACCCTGATTACTAGTCTATATTTGGATGATCGTAGGACTTCACAGATGTACTTTACTCTAGTGGTGGATCATTTTAGAGATCTATTTATAGAAGACTTTTCTGGTTTTCCCCTAGAGTGATAGGTATAAATTTCTATTGAGCTCATTCTAGGAGCAACGCCGACTTCCATTACTCCTTATAGGATGACTATGCTAGAGTTTCAAGAGCTCAAGAAGCATTTGGAGGAGTTGCAGGAAAAGTGTTTCATCCAACACAGTACATCTCCTTGGGGTTCACCTATCCTATTTGCGAAGAAGGCGGACGGTACCCTCAGACTTTGTGTGGATTATCGGAATCTGAACCAGTTTACGGTCAAGAACTGATATCCCATTCCAGGTATTGATGATCAATTTTATTAGATTCAAGGAGCTTGGGTGTTTTCAAAGATTGACTTGAGATATGGTTATCATCAGTTTCACGTTAGACCATCAGATATACCTCTTATAGCCTTTCCGCGTAGGTATGTTCTACACAAGTATGTGGTTATGTTGTTCGGTCTCACGAATGCGCCTACAGTTTTCATGGCTCTGATAAACCGAGTGTTCTATTCGTACTTGGAATCATTTTTGGTGGTCTTTGTGGATGATATCTTGGTGTACACTCACACTCGACATGACCATCCTACCCATTTGATATCATTTTTAGTATACTAAGAGTGAATTAGTTATATGCTAAGCTCTCAAAATGCCCCTTTTAGATGGACTATATTCACTTCTTGGGTCATGTTATCTCAGAGACAGGAGTATCAGTGGACTTAGAGAAAGTGAGAGTAGTAGTTTTCAAGGAGCAGCTAAAGAATGTTTTTGTGGTGCAGAGTTTTCTAGGATAGGATAGTTACTACAGACATTTCATACAAGATATATCATGCTTAGAATCACCACTGATGGGACTGACTAAGAAGGGTGTGATGTACTTGTGGGACGATTCTTATGAGTCAGCCTTTCAGAAGCTGAAATGATATTTGACTTCAGCACCAATACTAGTTTTTCCCAGAGCTGGGAAAGAGTTATACTGTTTACTAGGATGTATTAGGTATCAGGCTAGGTGCAGTGCTTATGCAGGGGGATGGATTCGTTGCATACGGGTCTCGGTAGTTGAGGCCACATGAGAGGAATTACCCAATGCACGATCTTGAGTTTTCTGTAGTTGTTCATGCCTTACGATGTTGGAGATATTAACTTCTGGGAGAGAATTTTTTGGTATTCCTCAACCATAAAAGCCTCAAGTATATCTTTACTCAGTGCGATCATAATCTGATACAGTGAAGGTGCATTGAGTACCTTTCGTCCTTTGACTTTGATCTTGCATACACACCTGGGAAAGGAAATATTGCGGCAGATGCGCCGAGCAGGAGGACTCAGATATAGGCAGTTCAGGAGGTGAACAGTGAGTGGTAGCTTATGGATCTATTATCTGAGATTCATTTAGAGGTGAAAAACTGATAGGGGTAGAATTTCCTTTCTTATATAGCTATTACTTCTACTCTACTTGGTCAAGTGAAAATGAGGAAACTATTAGATGTTGAAGGCCTAGTCCTACAAAAGAGTGTATCAGGAGATGACCCTATTTCTGGATGGACCATAGACGAGGATGAGATATTTCATTTTCAAGGGTTTATATGGGTGTCAGTATACATACGTGAGGAACTGATGCAGGACTTTCATTCCTCAGTTTGTGTAGTTCATCCTGGTGTCACAAAGATGTATCAAGATATGCACCATCAGTATTGGTGTCCAAGTATGAAGAGAGATGTTTTTGGTTTTATCATGAGGTGTTTCACCTGTCTTCAGGTGAAGGCAGAGCATCAGTGACCAACATTGATTTTTCAGCAGTTACCCATTCTTGAGTGGTAGTGGAACAATGTCACGATGGTCTTTGTGATAGGTTTTCTGAGGTTTCCTTGATATAATGATGAAATTTGGGTTGTAATTGATTAACTCACAATGGTTGATCACTTCTTACTGATCAAGGATACCTTCAGTGTTGATGAGATGGGAGGGTTGTACATCCGATAGATTGTATATTTACATGGATTTGCACACTCCATTTTTTCCTAAAGGGATGTTCGTTTTACTTCTCGGTTCTGGCATGGAATACAGAACATTTGGGTATATGGGTACTTCTAAGTACAACTTACCACCCCCAGACAGATGGCCAATCTGAGTGTATGATTCAGGTGTTGGAGGGCATTCTTTGAGCATGCGTCCTAGACTTTGGAGGTTCTTTGGATAAACACATTCCTATTGTGGAGTTTTCCTCCAATAATAGTTTTCAAGAAACTATTCAGATGGCACCTTACGAGGCCTTGTACGGTAGGCCATGCCGATCACCCCTATGTTGGCTAGAATAATGAGAGGCAGTGATGATGGGACCTCATATTGTCCAGAATACCAAATATCAGATAGATTTGATTCAAAAGAGGATGCCTACTGAAAAGTCATGACAGAATTCTTATGCTGATCGGCAGAGGAAACCCCTAGAATTTGATTTCGAGGATTAGGTTTTTCTACGTGTCACATCGAGGTAGGGACAGAAAAGGATTAGGAGATAGGTTAAGATTTATTCGAGATACGTAGGTCTGTTAGAGGTTTTGGGAAGGGTCAGGCCGGTTTCCTATCAGTTATAGTTACCTTAGAGGTACCAGGATATGCATGGCATCCTACACTTTTCTTAACTACAACATTACTTCTCAAGCTCATCTCGTGTCTTTCAAACTGAAGAGGTTGAGCTAGAGGTGGACACATTGTTCGAGGAGCATCCTATTCGGATTGTTGAAAGTAGTGTGAAGGTTCCTTGTGGCCGGTCTATTCCTTTGGTACGAGTGCTATGGTAGCACAGGTGTGTATAAAAAGAGACCTGAGAGAGGGAGGCTGATGTACGATTATAGTGGCCGGAGCTGTTCGAGGTTTCTTCTTCTACACCACCTTGCTAGGAAAATTTGTGGAAAATTTCTTTTTGGGGGGAATTTTTTAAGAACTCGGATAATCTTTTCATGTATGAATCTTTTTTTCTAGTGTTTTTGGGAAAAATATGAGTTTTCTAAATTTCAGGAGTACACGCCGTGTACTTATAAGTACACGTCGTGTACTCGGTTGTCGTGGGTATCCATGTGCTGGCCATGTAACAGTCAGACACATGGCCATGTGGGGTGACTTGGAGAATGACTAAAGTAGAGCTCAGATAAGGAAATTACATGTTGTGTACTTTTAAAGAACACTCTGTGTACTTTTTTCATTAAACAAACCGGGGTCGCATCTGATCGATAGGACCTTCTCCTTCTCGATCTGTCTCACCCAAGAGTGACAGTAGGATGTGAATCTTCTCTGAGCCTCTGATTCTTCATCTATTCTCGGAATCGATCTCCATCGATTGCGTTAGAATCTCCACGGTAAGCTCTTCCTTATTCTATAGCCTCATTTCTTGATTCCTCTTTTTTCACATGTTATCTTCGGTTGAATGTTTTTAGCATTTTTTGTAGATTTATAATGTTCTAGGGTGATTCAACACCTACGACTCACGTATATCAATTTTAAAATTCCAAGGTAGGTGGTTTGTAACTTTCCTTAGTTAGTCTTTGAGTTATATGTGAAAAATTTCCCAATACCCTCGTTTGGGGTATTGTGTGTTTAGGGATTTTAACCCTGTTAATTACTATCATGCCTTTTATGTTTGAATAGAAGTTGTTTGATTGTGAATAGGGTTAATTTACATGATATGGATGTGTTTTACAATTCTTGTTTGATTTTGAACATTTGGTCTATCTTTTCATGTTAATATTTCGTTTTCCATTCCTAGTATTGATAGGTTGGAGTGATTATTTATCTGATATGTTGTTCCATTCCTTGTAGCTAATCATCCAAGTAATACTTTGAGGTTTACTTTGGATGATGTTTATTTTTTGTGTATGATTGCTTTTCACAGGGTTGTGGGAACCTTGTGTAGTGAGACCATGGGGGAAATTGATGTAGAGGGATTTCTCAGAGTGTCTCTTATAATTATCACAATGTGAGACCATAGGGAGGATTGACATTGAGGGCTCTATCAAAGTGTCTATATATACATTATGAGACCACAAAAGGAATTGACGTTGAGTGCTTCTCAGAGTGTCTATAGTTACTGGTAAAAGAATATAGGGGGAATTGATTATGAGTGCTTACTCAGAGAATCTTTGATTACACAAGACTATAGGGGGAATTGACGGTGAGTACTTCCTCAAAGAGTCTATGTTACTTTACTTTTGCTGGTTGAACGAGAGGGGATAGGGTGTGAGAACTTCCCAGAGGGTTTCTTGTAATTGTGTTAGTTTTAAAAAAAATTGTTAAATGCAAATGATGCAATTGAAATAGTAGGATTGTTTACTAAGGAGTACTTCCTTTTTTACTACTTCTTTTTTCTTATTGCCTACCATATATTTTCATTGACTAATATGTACAAATCATTGGGTGGTTGCCTACTGGGATTTGTCTCACACCCTATTGGGGTCATGATTTTGGGCCAAAACAGATTATATTTCTATTGGTATAGATAAGGTAAAGTGCCCTTCTACTTCAGGTACTTGATTGTCATATAGCTAGTGAGCGTGGGACTAAGATGTGTCTTGCGATGTTGTTTGAGTTTATTTGTTTTCTTTGTACTTTGGTTTAGTATTGTATTTCAGCCTTATGACTTGTTTGGATGCTTTCCTAGACATATGTATCATGCATCATTTATATATGTTCTCTAGTTATTTATTTTTTTCAGTCTTCCATTGTCTACTATTGTATGGTATTATTATTTACTCATATATTGTTATTTGTTTATTTCTGTTGCGTTACTCTGTCAACGAGGGCATAGTTTCCCTACTACCACACCCATGGCCCTCTCTACTAGTCGGTAGCCTCTGGAATTTGGGGAAATGCTCTTGAGGCCATGTGACCAATTGGGTACAGGGAACCTCTGGACGGATTCTAGAACTGGTACATTACACAATTCCGTACCTTTTAACCAATACGTGAATGATATCAACGCTCGAGTATACATACGACCTACCGTCTCCACGATGCGATGAGATTCATTCTCCATGTTAACAATTCAAGAATTATTATAAAGTATATATAATAAATAATCATAAAATATATTAAACTTTAATTCTAATATATTTATGTATAGATATATATATATATATTTCATTTAATTTCATCCATTCAATTCAATAAGGAAACGAAAACAATGTTCATGCGTACATACGGCCTACCATCTCCATGAACGATGTATTCCATTTCATTTATCTATCTATTATATATATTTATATACTAAATATATATGATATATAAATAATTATTTACATTATAGAAGTAATTAAATCATGATATAAGTAATAATATCAATAATAACAAGTCAAAACATGTATGATAAATAAAATGATTATTACACAAAATGTTGCGTTAACAAGGAATTGATAAATGAACGTTTAATATAAAGTCATAAGTGAATCATATATGATATCATAAATATTATAATGGATATTTTACAAGTTAATAATATGTTTAAACCCACTATACAGGATTTTCATATACATATTAATCATATCGGACCTAAGGTATGGGATAATTTTGCGACCTCATTATTATTTGATATTATTTATTAGTAAGTATTTATTGGGGTATATTTTTCTTGCACATCCATGTTTCCAAAATATATAATATTATTTATATTCTTATACTATTCTTTAAATTAAATTTTACATATTGGTGAATTTTTATTAAACGGTATTGAAGGAATCTTTCTTTCGTTCCCAATACGAGGTACTTTTTTGACTTTTTAAGAAAGAGTACATGAAGAATGATTTTTTAACATATATGGAATGAATGGAATTTTACATCTTAGTAATGCCTTATTTACATGAATATTATCTACATGATTTCATGTTTATTTTCAACTAAATACTTTTCTTTAAAATTTCATGACATTTTGAGAAATGAAATTTTTTTTGAAGAAGAAAGGATATTTTCCTCAAGATTTAAATTCAAGTGTTTTATCAAAATTATTTTCTATCTAAGATGACATAGGGTTATCATAATATCCCTACTATTACGTTGATTTTATTGTGTTTATGAGGGAATTGTTTTTATGAAATCCATTTATTTTATATGATTATTATGGAGTAATGTTTAAGAAACCCATTTTATTTTATGGGTTATATTATGATGAATGATTTATATTTTTGTGCCACATGTAAGAATGATTACATTATGAGATGGGTGGGAACTATATATACCTCAAATTAATTGTGTAATGATTTATATCTCATGGAATAGAAACAACTAGAACAAAAAGTAAATCTGTTTCAGTAATATAGGGCTGGAATGCCAAGTAAATCTGGTTCAGTAATACATGGATAGAATGACATGTAAACCTGGTTCAGCAATGGACTTTTTTCACAATTACGGTCCTTGCATCAATGCCTTGGCTTCTATGGAAATCATATTATGTGATAATTTTTTTTCTACAATTCCATTTTCTATTACAATTCTATTTTATCATGGTTAATTTTCCTTTATTATATATACCTTACGTACTACCAAGATTTATTTTATTACTAAATATTTTGATATTTAAACTTTATGTTCATGTTTTTACATTATTATTATATTGATTGTTTTAAGATATCTAGGTTTTCCCTTACTAAAAATTTGAGCTCACCCTTTTTATGTTTATTTTCCCTAAGATATAATGAAGGGGTTTTGATAGGAAAAAAAGGGAGAAGATCTTTATCGGAGATATTGAAGATCTCTCACCAAGTTAGAATATTATATTCCAAGTTTACAAAAACACTAAACTAATACGGTATTTGGGTGTATATTTGTGTAATGTATTAAGTATTCTACAAATGAAATGAAATGTCCATGTACTTTAATCTTCGGTTATTAGAGTTGGTATTATAGAGAAGGTTTAGTTTACCTTTGGATACTAGGATGAGAAAACTTTAGTGATATCCCAAGAGGTATTTCTAAGGTATGTCTAGGGATATCCTTAAGGGAATGTCTAACTATAGTTTGCAGTCCTAGAATTATGGTAACAGTCACGAATAACCTCGGAATAAACCTACTATGTTAGAGATTGAAATTACTCCCCCTTTATTTTGTTGTTTTCATAGTATGATTTCATGGCTCTCACACTATTCTTTTTGGGTTTTAGAAAACGGTTGGTAACAGAAGGATTCATGTTAATATAGAATATGATAGAAAATGGAATGTTATTATTCATGAGAAACCAAATTAAATGGGAGTTGGAAGGTGAAACAACTTTATTATTCCTAATCATTAATCCCGTCATATGACCAATAATCTCAATTTTGGTGAGATTCCTAACCTAACTAATAAGAGAAATTTGGAGTTTCATGGTGATCATAGTGGAAACAGAGTTTAATTTTCCTCATGTAAATAATGTGGGAAGAGGCATGAAGGATAATGTTTCAAAGGAACTAGAATATGATTTGGGTGAAGAAAAGAAGGACACAAGGCCATTAATTGCAAAGAAAAAGGTCACATTAACACAATGGACAAGGATAATGGTATTACTAAGACATAAACGATTGTTAAATGTTTTAAATGTGGAATGTAAAGGCATTATGAAAATCAATTCCCTAAGGGAAAATCTCACGGATAAAATCATCATGGTTGTATGGGTAGTATTTATGTTAATGATTATGAAGAGACTACAAATGATATATGAGCTGAAATAAGTGTTAAGGAATAAAACGATGAATCTCATTCAATGGTTTAGAAAGATAGTGGAATGATTACATGATTATCAAGAATAATGTTATATAAGTAATTTTATGGTATTATGGAATAAGGAAAGATCTAAGGATTGTTACACTATTATTTTTCATTTGGTATTTGAAATTATATGTTTAATAATACCAGTAACCATTAATATTTATTCAGATATTTTTGGAAAACACATGATAGGAACATAATGAAGGGATAAGAAGATAATGAGATAGTATTAATGACCTCATAACTCATAGAAAGAAAAAGTGATATCATGGTTTGAGTATATAAAATTTTTGGTATTTTTGGTGTGTGGAAAGAGTTAATTTTGATAGAATACATGTTTTCACTAAGGTTCTATGGTACTTCATGTTATTACTGTGTTTCATGTTAATCCATGATTAAGGTATTCACATGTTTGGAAGGTGAAAACCAAGAAATAACTTATGAGTAATGAGAAATAAATGTTAAGTTGATTTAGTTCACCTCTTTCTAATGTTTTATATTTTTAGTTTTTAGAGGGATTGTAATGTTATCTATTTAAAAATTGTATAAGTTATATTTCAGTTAAAATTTGTTATATTATTTTATTATCTCACTATAGGTGGACTTATGCATATATGATTACCAATGCTA
The DNA here is from genome assembly GCA_963277665.1 of Viscum album. NCBI lineage: Eukaryota > Viridiplantae > Streptophyta > Magnoliopsida > Santalales > Viscaceae > Viscum > Viscum album. The sequence continues at coordinate 1,476,672,057 of OY728137.1, forward strand.
ACATTTTTGTTGAGACAGATGGATTGAAAAATCATTCTATCAAATGATCAGATAATACTTCAAGAATGAAAAAATCAACTTCTTTTCATTAAATAAGATTTGAATTGGAAATTATTCTAAGCACGAACAATGGTGAGGTTTTTCAAAAATCAAGTAAGTATTTATTCTTATGATAAATTCGTCAACATTAGAAAAAGGATCTCGAAAACCTAAAATTTTATCTTAGTACCTTCTTATCCAATGAATCATATGGTCCCTTAAATCATTTCATATTTATCGATTTATAGTTGTTAACTTTCTCCAATCCTTGTTCTCTATCACTATCCATCAGAACATGATGGTTAAAGTTTTCTTCCATATCCTTGTTTTCACTTCCCATATATGTGCTCAAATGTGGAAACCCAGGGATGAGGTACTTTTGTTAACCATTATGTTACTAAATTTCCTTTTTTAAAATGAAGTTTTAATGTTTCTTTTTATGATATGGGTTTCCATGAAAGAAACTTTCAATTAGTAAACATTTTATAACCCCAAATGAATTTTTACGGAGAAATTCATTTTAAGGGGGGTATAATGTAACACCCTGAGTTTTTAGGGGCCATTTTTTTAATAAATTAAAATTTTCATTTATATCTTATAATTCACTATGTCAAACATTCTTTTCAAACTAAACTGACTCGTCGTATTAACACACAACACTGAGTCAGCCTATGATTCATGCAACACTGAGTATATATATTTTTCAATGTATAAAGTTACTATGTTTGGATTATGTTAAACAAATCACCAAAGGAATCTTGAACTACATGCAACACTGACTTGTCTTGTGTTACACATAAGAGTGACCATCCTCGATAGCTTCTGTTCTACATAATACTGAGTTTCACAAAACAATGATATATTATTAATTTTTTTATGTAATAGATTATAAACTAGCCATTATAAACAGTATTAACCACATTTTTAATTTTATATAACATTAAAATTCATCTTAATTTCTTTTTAGACATGATATAAGAAAAAATTCAGTTTTTTGACTAAAAGAAGTATTTTTAAAAAAAAATGCATTTTTACCACCTTTTGATGGCACACCCATTTTAAATATTGTTTTTAAGACTTTTATATGTTTTTTTTAACAAAATAAAATTATTATTTGGAAGAGGGACGTAAAAATTTACTTTTTTTGAAATTTTGGTATTTTTATGATGAAATTTATATTTTAATGAATAGTGAAAATAGAACATTTTAATTCAAAATTGTCTTTTCATCTAATCTATTTATATAGTTATACTATCTTGTTAATTTATTTTCAAGTGTAATTGGATTATTTTTTTATACTTTAATACAATTTTTTTCATTGGAAGTAATTTCACATTTAAATTTGACATAAACATATGTCAATTTTTTGATAGTTTTTACTTCTTAAAAACTCGCTTTCTAGTTTTCACAATGAGAACTAATTTTAAATTAATTAATACAACTTCTGTGTTTCAAATTAAGAAAAATAAATTCCATATTTTTAATCAATTGGTCCTAATTAAGTTAATATATTAATTTTATTTTTTTGGATGTTCTAAATAGTATCTACAGTAATTTTTATTTACCATAGTTAAATGTAAATCGGGTAAATTTGGGTAATAAAAAATATGATAAGGAAAATAAAATTACCCTAATACATTAAAAAATCATATTGGATAAATTAATGTCGACCAATATAACCTAAGGTTCGGAATTGATTCATTTAATTGACTTTTCACCAAGAAAGTAATGTAATTATAATTAAAACAAAAGGAAGTAACAACTTGTCACTCTCTTATATATTACAAGTATAATAATTTTAATATAGTGATTAACGTAATAAAACTTAAAAAATAAATATTCTCCATAAATATAATGAAATTATATACATCATTTGAATTTATTTAGAATTTTTAGAGATTAAATATTTACCATTAATGATGACATAATAGTGATGTAGAAATTTTTTTATTTAATGAAATATCAAATAAATGTTTTTAAAAATATTAAAAGAAATATCATATGAACTAATTAATTTTATACACAAATTTTCTATGTTAATATGAATTTTTTTTTTGTGTTAAATATTTTGGTTAGAATTTATCTTTTGTGTGTATTTTTTTAAAGTCAAATAAATGAATATTGTCAAAATTGACACTATTAATATTTTATAAAAATAACATATTATTAAATTATTTAGAAATCAAAAAAACATTTAAAAATTATAAAGAGAAAATTATGTTTTCTAAAATATCATAATGTATCAAATTATGGAAAATTTACAACACATAAGTAAATATTTTAAACCATTTAATAATTATAATATTATTACCACAAATAAAATTACTTAGATTAAATAAGGATGAATCAAAATGATAAGGTTTAAAATAAAATGAAAACATGTCCAAATTTTATTGGTTGAGATTATTTTGACCCATAAATATCTTATATTAGAAATAAATAAGTTTGAGACCATTATAAACCGAAAATCAATTTATTATAAATTAAAATTTGAATACTTTCCTAAAGTGCCCCTACCCCCTCTTATAAAATGCCCCCACCTCTAACCACTTACTCACATCTTTAAAGCCATTTGGGTTGTCCAAAATCTGATCAAATAATCTCCCAACATCCCTACGTTCATCCTAGAGGAAAACCTCTAGAAGGAAAGCCATCCTAGAAAGAACTTTTCTGAAAATCAAAAGAAGTTACTCAAAAAAGAGGTAATTGTTTTATCACCTCATTCAAAATTCTTTTCTTCTTCTACTTACTCTTATTATTTTGTTCTCATAAGAAAGTAATAAATAAATTACCTTATACATTTTTAGTTGTTATTTTAATTATGGGACAACCTTATACCTCATTTTATCCATCCTACGAATAATAATATCACCATGCATGCGTATGTACGACTTACCGTCTCCATGCTGTGGTGTAATTTTTTATTCAACCATAATTAATTTGAATGGGTATAATGATGATTATAATTGATTTAAATAATTAATATAACATGATAATTATTATGTTTTATTAATATAACATCCAATTCCATACCATTTAACCACTAAGTTAATGATATCATCGCTCGTGTGTACGTATGACCTACCATTTCCACGACGCGATAAGATTCATTCTCTACGTTAACCATTCAAGAATGAATATAAAGTATATATAATAAATAATGATGAAATATATGAACTAATTATTATACTGTATTTATGTATATATATATGTGTGTGTGTGTCATTTACTTTTTTTTCATTCAACTCAATACGGGAAAGGAAACAACGTTCATGCCTGTGTACAGCCTACCGTCTCTATGAACGGTGTATTCTATTTCATTTATCTATATATTATATATATTTATATACTGAATATATATGATATGTAAATCATGTTTTACATTATTTAAGTAAGTAAATCACGATCTAAGTAATAATATCAAGAGTATCAATTCAAAACATGTACAATTAATAAAATTATTATTACCCAAAACGCTGCTCTACCATAGAATTGATAAATGAATGGATAATATAAAGTAATAAGTGAATAATATATGATATCATAAATATTACTATTGTTCTGTTACAAGTTAATTATATATTTAAATTCACTATATATGAGTTTCGAATATATACGATGCATATCAGACCTATGCTAGGTGATAATTTTGTAACCTCATTATTATTCGAGATTGTTTATTCGTAAGTATTCATTGGGGTATATTTATCATCCACGTCCATTTTTACAATATTTATAATATTATTTTTATTATTATTATACTTTTTAAAGTAAATTTTACCCATGGGTAATTTTTTATTATATAGTATGGAAGGAATATTTCTTTTGTTTTCTATACGAGGTATATTTTTAACTTTTCCGGCAAGAGTACGAGAAAAATGTTTTTTTAACTTATACTGCATGAACATAGTTTTAAATCTTCATAATGCATTATTTTCATGCAGATTCAACTATATTATTTCATGTTTATTTTCAACTAAATACTTTTCTTTAAAAATTGCATGGCATTTTGAGAAAAGAAAACATTTTTGAAGAAGGAAGGATATTTTCCTTAAGAATTAAATTCTAATGTTTTATCAAATTAATTTTCCATATAATATGACATAGGGTTATGTTTCTATCCCTATTAATAATTTTATTTTAATGTTTTTATGAAGTAATTATTTTTATGAAATCCATTTATTTTATATAGATTATGATGGAATGATTTTTAAAAAACCCATTTTATTTCATGGGTTATGCTATGATGAATGATTTATGTTTTTAGGAACATGTAAGAATGATTTAATTATGAGAAGGGTGGGACCTATATCTCCCTAAAATGCAATGGGTAAAGAGTTATATCTAATGAGATAGAATTCACTGAAATAGGAAGTAAATTTAGTTCCGTAATATTGGGTTGGAACAACAAGTACATTTGGTTCAATAATACATGGTTGGAACGACAAGTAAACCTTATTTAGTAATGGACTTTTTCCACAATTATGGTCTTTGAAAAAATTCCTTGAGTACTATGAAAATCTTATTATGTGCTTAATTTTTTTCCATAATTCCATTTTTTATATCAATGCTATTTTTTAATGTTTAATGTTCCTTTTTGATATATTCCTTACGTACTACCAAGATTTATTTCATGACACAAGATTTTGATATTTGAACTTTATGTTCATGTTTTTACATTCCTACGTGTATGGTTTGTTTTGTGTTCAGAATGTTTATCCTTACTGATCATTTTATCTCACCCTTTTCATGTTTTATATTCCACAAGACATAAATAAAGGTTTCAGGTAGGAAAAAGGGTTTGATCTTTATGAGAGATGTTAAAGATATTTCATCAATTTAAGAGATTATGTTCCAAGTTTCCAAATACACTAAACTAATACAGTCTTTGGGATTTTATTTGTGTAATGTATTAAGTATTCCTAAAATGAAATGTAATATCCATGTACGTTAGGCTTGGGCTGTTAGACTAATTCCTTCAATGAAAAACATCATCAAATCCTTTAAAGATATATAATCACTACGTACTAGATTAAGGATCATCTGAATAATTCTCCTTGCATTTTCACCTTAATGAAATTTGACTTTGAGTATAATTTATGCATTGAAAATAATGCCCAGAACAATTATTATCATACACTCTAAAATATTTCATAAAAAAACTCCTCTAATAGTTTTAAAATTATAAATATGGAAAACACTATAAAAATTAACAATATAATGAATAATTGGACTAGAATAATAATTCAAAACCTCTTGATTTCACTTGTTGATATAGGAAACTTATGATCACTTTATAACTTTGGATGGATTTAGAATTCATCATACACATATAGATGTAAAATTAAACAATGTTTCTTCATAAAAATATATAATTCCCACTATTAAATTATATATGGAATATAAACATTAAAATAATTTTTTTTCCTTCAATAATAATAAGATCAACCCATTATTTCAAGCTAAAGACACAAAACTCTAAACTAAAATTTCGTCACAAACCAAATCTGGTCACCACCAAAACTGACGCCAAACCTGGACCATGACAAGGCCCAAAGGGAGTTCCCGATCCCCATGGAATGGAACAAGTTCTTGGGTATCATAAAATGATAATCAGGAAAGATTTACTTTAGTCTATAAACATAAAACAACAAATGGATCTAATAAAACGAATCTGGATTTTTCAAACCAAACAAACTTGTAAAGAAAATTCAGAACTGAATTACATTGTTTATAAAAACTCAACAAGACTATAATAGAGGTACAAAACCAAAATGAAACAGAACAATAATCCTTATTTCAAGGGGCACCACCCTCAAGTCATCTCCATAAGACTTCACCACCGAGGACCTTCTAGAAAACTGAACCACTGGAATTAAATTGTACCCAACCCACGACAAAAAAATATACAACTCTAAATACACCCAATGGTGTAAGTATGGTGTGAGATAATTTCCAGTAGGATACCACCACTAACAGATTCCATGTGATAAACATTCAAAGACTAAATTCTTGAAATTTTTCATAAATAGTAAATGCTAGTTACAATTTCTAAAAGATGCAAGTTAAAAATTAAAATAGTTTTCAAGTGGGCTATCATTAAAAATCAAAAATTTAAAAAATAATGTCAACACTACTGAATTTTATAACCAAACATACCGTATTCCAATGGTAATCACAAATTAACTAATAAGCACAAGCAATAAGAAATAACCCCTAGGCACTAGCTCGTTGTGGGTCCTAGGTACCTCGTATATCAGTGAGAGTAAAAATCACAATATATATTCTCATGCATGATCCACTAGTAGGGAACATACCCATTTCCTAGTGGTCCACAATCATCATCATCATAGTTTAGTTAATGTTTTAAGTTTCAATCTTTCTACATGAAACTGAGGCCAAACCCCACAGATTCACTAGCATACTAGTACAGGTCCACCCACCAAGATACACGAGTTTCCCTCTCGTTCTCAAACAAGTCAACAATTCAATAAATATAACTTTCACATGAAAGTACCACATTCACATTCCCATTCACCAAAAAACCCACATGTACATCACACAAGTCACAAAATCCACTTTTTCATTCAAATTCATTTTGAAATAATAGTCACACCAAAATAGCCCACAACACTTTTCCCATTTTTTAACACTTCCAAAAATCCAAAAAAAACAATTTTTCAAAACAATTAAAAGATATTCCAACTCACTTAACATCCCACTCACATATCACATAATACCCTTATAACCTTAAACATTCATTTTGTCAACAAACTCACAGGAAACAGCCCACAACCATGTTTCACACCCACAACAAAATTTAGTAAAACATCTCAGAAATTTATAAAACATTCTAAATTTTTTTGACATCTCAAATAACCACTTTACCTTTAAAAACCCCATATTAGGTGAACACACTCACCCAAACAGTACATATACACACTTTTGCCTCTTTTTTTAACCAAATAAATCATTTACAATTTTCATAAAACAACCCCCAGAGGTATAACCATGGTTTTCACACAAAAGCCATTTCAAAAACCACGTTGAAGACCAAAACCATACCAATGCCAATCAAAAACAGAATTGGAAACCCAAAAAACATTTATTTAACCACCCCAAGTGTTATAAAAATACCTCAAATAATACCACACAAGATACACATGAAACACACACATTTTCATAAATCACTTTCAAGAAGTACAACATGGGTTTACACCTTAATCCCATTCAAAAACCCCATTTCAAGGACCACATGACACTAAGGCATTAATAAAATAGAATTGGAAGCCCCTTTAAACACAAATAAATCAATTTCATTTGTTATAAAATACACCCAAACATTACCCCAAGAGTCACACATGAAAATCACCCAATTTCAAGATAAAATGAAACTAAAAAAATTAAACTCTTAACCAAATCCATTAAAAATAGTTTTCACACCACACACAATAGATTATAAACAGGATAAATTAATAAACCAAGCAAGCTCACTCATCATAAAATGGTTATACAAGGAATCACCTACCTTTTTTAGTCAAACCCCTTGAATCTTGGTGCGAAACCTCAAACGCACCACAAGGAAGTGAAAACGAACCCTAAACCATATGATTTCACCAAAAAAGACCCCAAATCAAAACCTAGTTATGAACCCTAACTTTTGGATACTCTATAAATTCATGAAAGATGGAGGAAACCCAAAGGAGAAGGAAATGAATAGAGAAACACTTACCCAAATAAATCTTGAATAAAATGACCCAAATACCCTAGTATTTGAATTTCAAAACAACCATAAATGAATGTAAGGTTCGAATAAGGATGAAGAGGTCATGTAGAAACTGCAATGGGAGAAAAATACTATAAATTTAAGGAGTAATGAAAGGATCGATTCACCTCTTCAAATATGGGATATTTCCTAAATCCATAGAAGTTTCTCCCAACATCGTGATTCAATTGAGATCCAAATAGGGTGAGGAGAGAATGGGGGAGCGACTTGTGTAAGTGGACTCGGGTGAGAGTTGGGATCACTGAAGAAACATAAAAAATGAATGAGATATTAAAGAATAAAAAAATATATTTAAAGAAAGAAATAGAGTTTTTGGATGGCCCAACACCTTAATAAAAAAACCAAATCCATCATTATTATGGATTCATATGAGGTTCAAATGGATATGGAGGTTTTAATATACAATGTTATTCTAATTGGGAAGTGGAATGAGTGTAAAATGTTGAAAATAAAGGAGTTATAAAAGAAACAAAATTTATTTTTAAATCTGGAAATGGGCTCATGGTTTGGCCCAAATTTTGAAAACCCACCATTTCTTACAAATTGCATAGAAAACCTCCATAACAATGCAAGGATGGAAATTAAATGAAAAATGAATTTAAAATAATTCATGGATGTGAAAATTATCCTCAACATAAAACTTTACACCCCTGGAAGTCCATAATAAGGCCAAAAGCAAAAACCAAACCCAGCTGATATACTATAAATGTACCCGTTCGCCAAGTTCGGTCCTCCCCCAAAAGGGAAAAACACATCTAGTGATCAATTAAGGAAGTAGTACTCTCACAAACCAAAACATACATCAATTTCATGAAATTATCAATAAAATTCAATATTTATCCCCAAAAGGAAACTCTTAAACACTATATGAACAAGAATAAAGTAATATACCCACACAAACAACAACAATGAACAAGGTTACACTTACATTCTTTAACTAAAATGTTTGCCACTCTCCAATCCCAATGTTTACCCCAGGATAATGTTGGTAGTTAGATATATCTGAACGAGACTACCTCCTGCCAGGCCAAGACCAAGGATCAATCTAAGTTACTAGTACGGGGAGACACAAATGGGATCCCCACCATAAGAGACAACTTAGATTATCCCGAGACAGATTTAGGACACTAATAGGGGGAGGCTAGAATGGACTCCCCAGTTCAAGGGGTAGAATTCTATCAGACCTTTACAAAAGAACTTATATAAGACTCATAGTGCATATCCCAACCATAAGAACCAACAATCTTAATCGACCTGTACTTGTCGATATAGAAAGACTCCAAAATTTAAAGAGTTGGGATGAACACATGGTTAGTCCGCATGGTTTGGGAAACTGTGCACTAACCGTGGGGATCCTTCTATCTACATGATTTTTTGGGGCATGGTCACTACTAACCATGTGAAAACCGTGCACTCAACCATTCTATCCAAACTTAAAACCATTCTCAAAATACCCAGTCAAATCCAAAGGGGAAAATTATGAACTCAAGCTAAAACATGGAAACAAGGTCCTCCCACCTCTACCACCAAACAGGAACAATTGGAACAAGATGATGACACAAGAGGTTTAAACTCTTTATATCATTCATACTAAGGATATGACATTTTAAAAGGGTTTGAACAACCTTGGGATTTACCCTAACTGCATGAAATATTCTCTTCAGGGCCTATGGTTGGGTCTCAAATTATTGAAGCATTTTCAGGCTCATAGTTAGGCTTTGGAAACCACATAAACATAACTTCTTCTTCTGGTGATACAAACAACTACCCCACAATCCCTGATAAGTTTACCAAGACATAACACATTCCAAACTCACTTTACCCTAACCCAACTATTCACTAAAACAAGGTCTTATAATATGCACACAAATCACACCTTGTTTTTTCGAGTGAGAAACAATATAAGAAAAGAACACATAAAAACATCTTCCTCTAAAATAAAGGATTTTGACATTTTTTCAAGGGATATATACTCCCAACATAACAAAGACTCTAAGAGGATTGAAAAACCTTCACCTTTATAGTAAAATGAGCACATGACACCATAAGGAATCACCGAACATGACCATTGCGAGTGATAAAAAAATACATGGAACATAACCTTATGCCAAGTCCCAAAATGACACACAATTCCATAAAGCGGCCACAATAGTCTCTCATGACCAGATTACCAAAACTCATAGTTTAACATGAACAACTAATTCAAAGAAACTATGCAGAACCCATAGGTCCTCTTAGACAAAATCAAGACACTCATCCATAATAACAACCCTAAACCACTTCCACTTTCAACGAATCAGTCAACTTAAGAAACCAAGGTCCCTTTCCACCTTCCATGAGCACTCTCCCACTACAAGAGGATCCAAAAATCAAATAATGGAATTGTAGAAAACTCAATATCCAAATATTGAGAAAAATATTTCTTAAAATAATCAACTGGAGGATTTTCTAGTGGCAAAACAATTTTGGGTTTCACTTCAGTCATGCACTAACCCTTATTGGGGGCGTATCTTATCCAATGATAGAACCCAAGGACCCAATCAAGACGGTCCATTGTTCATAAAATGCCACAACACAGATCCAAAAACATGAAGGGAACCACTGTAAAGGCATCCTGAAACATTTCTTAGAAGACACCACTGACCATCCCATCAACCCAGCTTAACGACCAAACACAAACCCAAAACATCATTCAAACAGGAGGGGTTCTTGGACTCAAAACATCCCACAAAATCAATTTTTTTTAAAAACATATAAACACACCATCTTAAATCATTTATAAAGACATAATGTTTTTCTTTAAAAACATTTCTTTGAAAACAAATGGTTTAGCGGTTAGCATAGCCACCAGTGGTACCCCATGGGCCTCACACAATCATGTTTCTGTGCCACCAGGCACCCTCCTCATATCCATCCCAGAACTCATCTAGTCATGCCATTTTCCATCCATCATCCCATATAACACCATGAATGTGTTCACTCATGTAAATACCAAATGTTAAAACATAAATTCATTCCACTTTTCAAAACTAAAATAGTCAAACAATACATCCTTTTTCTCAGACCCACTAACCACAAAATCAAACCAAATTCACTTCTTACAAAACTTTTCAAAATGGCACAACCATTCATATAAAAACTCACTTTCAAGTTATTCACATCAATTTAAAAACATCTCATCCCATTGAACACCTTTCAATAGTTTGGAAAACTCTATTGGAAACACTTTTTCAATGCCAATATTCACTACTAAAAATTTGGCCTATAGCCATGGACCTATATCCACGGTTTTATAGGTCTGTGGCTATAGCTTTTTTATTTCCATGGTTAAATTCCATCTCTGTGGCAAAATCAATAATACACTGCAAGCGTCTTTTTTTCCCAAGCTGTATCAGGCTCCTCCTCCTCCCCCGATCCACATCCCTCCTACTCCTCCCCCGATTCATACCCCTATCATCGCGCATCCCTCCTCCCCAGAGATGTCTCCTCCTCCTTGAAACCCTCGTCTCCTCCCCCAATTCTCAGCCCTATCACCGCGCAACCCTCCTCCCCGATGGCATCTCCCCCCCCCCCCCCCCGCAACCCTCCTCCTCCTCCCCCGGTTTGCAGCCCTATCACTGCGCAACCCTCCTCCCCGATGACGTATCCTCTTTCCGACGATCTCCCCGATGATCTCATCGTGTATCCCTCTATCATAGCAACACCATCCTCCCCGACGAACTCTCCCACAGCGGCGCGCTCCTCCCCGATGACCTCTGCTCACCAGTGTCACCATTTGCAGGTAGAAGCATATCTCTCTTCATGTAATTGAATTCAGGTGTTAGGGTGGAGGTTGGAGTATGATGGCTATGTATTTGGTATGGTTTGGATTTGTATATGGGGGTTTAGGTTGGTGGTAATCCCTCAATTTGGTGGTTCTTGTTGGGGTTTTCTTGATTTTTTCATGTAAAACTCTCGATATAGGGAATTTCGTTGATTTTTGGGTGATTTTATTGTGTATTTTTATTAGTAAGTTGCTTGTTAGATCAGTTAAGGGGGTGGAGGGTTTCTTATTATCAAGGGTGAATGTGTGGATTTTGGTTGTTATGCTTGGTGTGTGGGAGATTAACCCTTATATTATTATGATAAACCTTAGGGTTTGGTGTTTTGGAAATGATATTTTGTTATGAAGTAAGGATTAAAGGTAGATTCATGATTTTGTGGTAATAATGCATGCTTAGGATTGTGGCGTGATGGATTTCTAATTAGTAATGTTGTTATTATGAGATGATGTTGAGTCAAAATTCATCAACAAAGAATCTAATTAGGATGACATTGTGTTCTCCTGGGAAATATGCTCAAGTGGGTTTTCCCTCATATTATGTTACAACTACATTGATCCATTGACCAAGGCCTTCAAAAAGGAAAATCAATGGTTTTCTAAGATATCCATGAGTTTTAGGAGTAGTAGTATCTAATTTTCAATATTGACATGGGATCGTAGGATGTTTAGAATATGTTGAAGAATGTTTAGTTCCTATTTAAAAGGATAGTAACTCTAGAGGATATATGGGTGAAACTAGAAGTTTATAAATTCAATGGAGATGAATCAGAATGGATAAATGCATTTGATCATAAAAGAAGGAATGAGGAGGTTTTATGGATCTAGTTTCATTCCCTCTTCTATGAGAGGCTATGGTAGATTTACAGAATATGAACATGTTTTGGGGATTCATGGAGCTATATAATTATGGGAATCAGTAATGGAGTATGCCACTAAATTTTAAAGGTTTATTCATTTCATGACATCCTTCAAATGAAATTTATTCATAATGTAATTCTAGTTTTAAAATGGTCTTATGTACTCATTATGGGCATGAGTAGCTTCCTTTTATCTGGACACCTACTAGGAGATATTCAATAAAGACTGAGCCATCTATGTAGATACATCCATTGCATATGAATGTGTACGGAGAAGGATGGAAACCGGGTAGGAATGAATGTTGGTTGGTGAGCCTCAGAATGAGGGTGACAGAGTAAATTGAATGAGTAATATCTCAGCTCAATATTAGAAAAATAAACGAACTGTGGTCTATTTCTCATGTATCAAGAATGTGCGTGCATTCCCTTAGTATTGGGATTGGAAAAATAGGTTTCATGTATGTGTCGAGATGTGGGTTTCTATATTATTTTATTGGGATAATCCATCCTTGGTGAATTGACTTTTAGTACCATACTTAATGAGGTATTCTTAAAGTTATTTTTTTTTCTATAATTTGGATTTATCTATTTAATATATTTTAATGTATTATTTTTTTGGATATAATTTCTGTTTGAAAGATGATAGTTTTTAAATGAAGAAATTTTGTTGATATTATTGGGCTATGATCTTCGATAGTGATCATAATTTGATATGAAGAACTAGACATGTGTATGAAGGACTGATGATTATATCGATAATACTATAGTGGGGAGATTCATACTTGTCCTTTTTGAGTGAAATCCATATCAAGGGATGGTGATCATTATCAAGGTTGTGAAATGTATGAACTTAGACAATAAATGGATGATTTTAGTGTCTGAAGATGGATTTTGGATGAACCATATTTGGTTCCAATACCACACCAAAATTAATGATTTACCTATAGTGGTTGGTATAGTCAGTGTGTTCAGTTAATTATGAGGAGTTTATATTGGTAAATATTCTATTTAGAGCTTATGTATTTCTAAGATGTCATTCAGATCAATGTGTTGGGTTAAGTATCAATATTTGATATTGTAGTGGTCTAGTTCTTGACAACTGTAGTGTGGAATTTGAAAGGGAGCCTAAAAAGGGTACTCTAAAGGCTTTTGAAAGTGTGTGTGGAAGGGAAACCAAGTAGTCCAAATTGTTAAGAATTTATGACATAGATTCCATAACAATAATAATTGTTGAAAGATAAAAGGAAAGAACCAACTATCACATGTTCGGATTTAGTTTCTACAAAGAAGGAATATACAATCAAGAAGAAGGAAGATCATGAACCAAAATATTGTCTAATCATATTAGCAAACTGGTTTGAAAAATACAAGTGGATTGAGTAAGAATAAAAGAAGGAAAATTCTCTACTTTATAAAATTGATAAACCTATATAAACTAATAATAATGGTGAATCCTAGAAGAAGAACATGGTAAAAATGAGGTATCAATCTAGAAAACTAAGAAGGATATAGGCATGAAGAGTTTTAGGTATTTTATACATTCAAGGAATAGATTTTCTAGTTTAAGAACAATGTCTAATCCCTATTTCTTGATTTTAAGTGATGATGGGGGTTTACTTTATTCTCATATTTTGGTGATTTTTTATTTTTGAATAGGAAATTGAAGGTGATGTTTGAAAAATAAAGATCTTTATTAATGATTATGTTATTTAGTATTGGGATGTACATATAAATTTGAATATTATTTGTTCATTGTTGGTTATGGATTCATGTATCATTTATCATGTACAGTTGACGCACTGATCACAAATAAATCAGAAGTTGTTATATCTCATTTCTTTTCCCACTATTTTCTTATAGGTGGTTTCTTATGATAAGACCGGTTCTATCCACCACCATCGAAGAAAATGAGTTCAAGATTTGGGTAAGGGTTATTCCATTTTTATTCTTTGGACCAATTTTAATTAGGGATTTTTTTATTTTTGGGTTCCTTATATTTTTGTTGTGTGTTTTGGATTTCATTGAGGTTGAATTGAGTCTCCGTTAACAAAGGCTTACATGTGTATGAATAGGTAGGAATATGCATATATAAGTCCCCCCTTTATATATATTCACTCATGGTAGTATGAATATATATATTGGGGCTAGATGTGCTTATATATAGATATGAAAAATGAATACGCGTTTAAGTGTAAAGGGGTATATACAAGTATAAACATATATCTAAGGACCCCCTTGTGAATATTTGGCCATGAAAATATGTACATAGGGGCTAGGTTTTCTTATATATATGTTAAGTTGCATATGCATGCAAGAAGAAAAAAGTAATATTCGAGTTGTCGTCGTCAAAAGAAAACACGCCTTGAGGTTGAGGTTGGGTCCCTCTCCTAGCCTATTTAATTCAAGAATGTTTTAAATTGAATTTAGTTGCCTTTTTATCTTTTCCTGTTTATATTAAACTGAAATTCTTGAATAAGTGTTTGTTATGATAATTGTTTCGTTTGATAAATAAGTCATGGTTTTGTTATAAAACCCCTCCAACGGAGGTGCGCTGTCTGTGAAAACTCAAAGTGGTATACATTGCTTAACATTATTGCATTGATGTTTTCCTTATACTTGATGTCGTTGTTAGTCATAAAGCACACATCATACTTGACCCTTTTTATATCCCTGTAGGGAGGTTTACCTCTTTTTATTAAAACAGTTGTTTGAACCAAGACACTCTTTAAGTTTCATTAGACTTTTAAGATGGGTCCCATGTTGTGTGACCATGTAACATGGCATGTGATATTTAAATCCAACCAAAATCCCAGTTCCACAACCCAGGGGTCCCACAGTACCAGAAATGTCAGATTACATGTTATGTAACCTGTGATTTTCCTGATCCCATGGGGTATTCCTCTAGGTATTCCTACACATTTCTAGATCTCCAAACCTCACCGAATTAGGTATATCTAGGTTCATCCAATCCTCCAGTCATCACAAATTGGCATTCAATTATTTAAATCATCTGGGAAAACATCCTCTCATTCCATTCATATCATCCTATTTGAAACTAAGTTGATGATGCTGCCCTGCAGATATCGCTGGACTGGGCCAACACACTGTGGTCACACTGCGGTCATGCCGCGGTCACGCCGCGGTCACGCCGCGGTCATGCCGCGGTCACGCCACGGTCACACCGTGATTTGTGCTGCTCCAGGATGACACCTTGCGTCAGTTTGTAGTGATATTATTCCATGAGTCTTGTGATCAATGTTGAGACTGACCAATCACAATTTCTACCAGTGGCGCAACAACATGAATGTTGCCCCACCTCCTCTCACTCTCATCACTCATGGCTGAAAGATGCTGCCCTGTGGATGTCACTGGACCGGTCCAACACGCCGCGGTCATGCCGCGGTTAGGCCGTGGTCACGTCGTGGTCATGCTTCGGTCACGCCGCAGTCACACCGCAGTCACGCCGTGGTCACACCACCGTCACACCACGGTCACACCGTGGTCATGTTGCAGTCACGCCGAGGTCACTCCACGGTCATGTCACGGTCACGTCTTGATTTGGCCCTCCTCTCCGACGAACTCTCTCACTGCGGCGCCCTCATCCTGATGACCTCTCTCACAGTGGCACCTCCCTCCCCAGAGACCTCTCTCACCGCGGTGCCCTCCTACTGGCTTCCAATCCACACAGGTATTTTATACCATACTATTTCATCAATGTTTTTATTTTAAGGTTATTCTGTGATTTGAATTTCATGTGATGGTTATTTAGATTTCCCTTCCTCTTGTATTTATGGAAGACATGGGTAGAGTTTGAGTAGAAATTGAAGTCATATTATTGTGATTATGTTGAACATATAAGGGAACCATACACAGTGATGGTGATATAAGAATTATTGATAATAAAATATATGTGTTTCTTATGTTTATATAGATGTATTACAGTTCATAGAAATCTTCCAACATAACCATACATAGTAATAAGATTATTGGGAATCAAAATTCAACCCTCATTATGATGTGTTTTATGCCAACAAGGATTTTAAAGGGATTATACCACATGAAATTAAGAGATATCCCATATTACACTAAATTTATTTGAATGGATTTGTTATACTGGATGATGTTTACACTCCTTCACATGGTTATAATCTTTCATCTTTCTGACTGTCATATCCCCTTGATTTTATTCAAATAATGATTTCTAAAGACACTCAATTTTTTGTACCACTCCTCCATGGGTTATCCTATATGTTGGTTAAATCCCCTCAAGATCTAGAAGGTTTAAATATTTTCCACCGACCAATTGATCAAATTTATTTGAGCACAATCATCTCCTCCTTGAATTATCTTACAAGTGTTTGGATCTCTAAGTGGGACTTATGACCTAGAAGTAACTTCTCCGATGAATGTGCATGTTTTTTTAGGTTAGGAAGCGATGATCATAATTATATGACCAGTTACTTGTTATCTACCATTATGAGGTAGTATGGACTTCCCATTTCATCATGTATTATCAATCAAAACATAAAGAGATAATTATCCATTGGTTTCCTAGAACTAATTCCTTCCTTTTATCCCATGGAAAAGTAGGGATTGATGTTTGGAATTTTTATTGATTGGGTGTAATACGTCCTCTTTGGGAGATGTATGAAGAAAATATTCCAGTTAAAGATGTCTGGGATGACACCTCATGAGATTTGATATTGCAAAGGGATGTTCTCACCATTATTAAGGATAAGTTAAGGAAGGATCTGAACCTACAGTCACTTGTTTATTTTAAGGATTTAATTAATATATTTCTCTACCATAACAGGTCTCGACCAACTACTATACTCTATCTTCGATGCTCTTCCTAATAGGTTCACGATAGAACAAAATTTTATTGGTCCATCCTTGAAGCTATGGAGTATACCACACGGGGCCAATGACTGAGACTATAGGTACCCGCAAGCCTTCCGTTGGATGGGTTTATAACCATGTTTTTGAATAGATGGATTTTCCTACATGGGCACACATTATTGGGAATTCATGTAATCATATTCAAGGAATTGTACATTAATTTAAATAGTTGAAATTCAGTATAAATGATCAAGAATACTCCCTTTGTAGTTGGTTATTTTCTTTAAAACAGCCAAGTTAGAAACTCTCCTAAAAAATTCTCTGCTTGGCCTATCCATTAACAAGGGTGAAAAAGAGTAAAATTTAATCCAACCAATGAAAGTTAAAAAATAAAGCCAAGTTAAAAGGTGAGAAGATATAGAAATGAATCCAAGTCATTGACGAAAGAAATGGGAGAGTAGGGAGAGAATACCAATAAAACAGGGAGGTATTTTTACTTGAATGAAAAGAAACAAACAAAAAAATAATAACAAACTATGAGTTTCCTCTCATGAAATGATAGGTTTAAAGTCCCCAACAGGACACCACTAAAACGCTATCAATATTCACTTGGGGGTGTGTTTTTTTATCTATAAACCACCATATATGTTTGTTTCATTCATTTTTACGTGAGAATTTATTTTTTTCTACTTCATGATATTTAGGGATAAAACTAAATCTTTTAAGAGATGCAAAATACCCCTGAATGTACCCATTAACAATGCTGGAAAGCTTGCTGTCCAGTTCTGGAATTTTTCAATAACTGATGACTTCCATACCCTCTTAATGCTTCCACATTTTTCACCTCTGTGTTTTCAATAACAAATGTGAAAGTGTCTAAGTTTTGAAAAAACAATCTAGGAAGAGGGTTTTCAAGTTCAGTTTGAAAATATTTATGGGCATTTAACATGAATTTAAAATACTTTTCCACTTCTATCTCATCTTCAAAAACAAATTCATCTAACCTAGTTCCCAAATAAATGGAAAATATAATGTTTTTTATTGAGAATTGACTGAAGAGTTCTATTTAATCTTCCATTAAGACAAACTCCATGAAAATTTTATTATCTACCTCATTTTCGGATTTTAGAGGTGGGTTTGTCTTCCAACGAAAGATCACTTATCTGAACCTCTTCAAATTCCAGATTTTGATCAATTTTTCCTCCTTGATTTTTTAAATCTGGAATTGTAGTTTGAGTTTCTTGAAATATTTTATCTCTTAAACTCTAAAAAGTGTTTGACATTTGATCATTTTTTTTCACAAATCTACTTCAAGTTCATAGCTCTTTCCTCAAATTAAGAGATTTCAGCTTTGATAAGTTCATAGAATGTGTGTCTTTCACTAATCACTAGCTCTAACAATTGTTCATTCGAAGAATCCAAAATGAGATTTTATCATTAAAAAATTGGGAGTTATTCCTATCTTTTCTAGCTCGATCAACATAAAATTTCCATAACATCTCATCACTGTGATACACATGAAACCCTTGAGTGAATTTTTTCAAATCGTGTTTCTCGTCATCATTTAATCCATCAAAAAGGAATGTAACAAGACTCTCAAGGAAAAACCGTGGTTTGGAAATTGAATAATAAATTCATTAAATCTATCTCATGAATCATTAAATCTCTCCTTGCTACCCTTTAATGAAATTGGTGATCAATATCCTATGGTGACTATGTCTCTGACTAGTTATTCTATGAATTTTTGAAAAATTTCAAAGAAATTATTAAAAGGAAAAAAGATTATATAATAGAAAATTCAAACAAAAAAATAGATGTAAATGCAATTGCAGCAGATAGAAACAATTTCTTAAGGCAGTTTTAAGAATTTCAGACCCAAAAACAGCAACAATTTTTTTATTTGTTTTTTTTACCCTAGACACTCAGCACCAAACCATACCTGGAAATGATGCCAGATTTTTGACAGCTTTTCATTTGTACTATCAAATACAATTTATATCACATGCTCTTAATAGATAGTGGCAACTAGGGTTGAACCATAGGGAAGATAGATAAGAGTCTAAGGGCTTATTTAAAACCTAAACGACTAAAACAAGGAAAGAAAATACTGAAGGAAAAGTGAAAGAGTGTGATAAGATCAGAAGAATGCTTGTATATATATATATATTAATAGAATCAGATAACTACATTGGAGTGGAAGAAGAATGAAGAGGACACTTCGAGAGGGAAAGTGCTCCTCGCCCTAGCCAGAAAGTCGATCTAAGCCGAAGCTGATTCTAGGTTAATTATCCCTGCCTCCTCTCACCCCTTGCTACTTATTTATAATAGATACCCCTACCTTAATGTGGTCCCATCCTAGAAAAATAATAACCACATTCTAAATAATAATATTCCTCGACTATAATGACTTTTTTACCCTCGCTCTCCTATAGTCAGGTGTTTATCACTCGCAGCACCTTGAAAAGTAGTCTTTTCCTCAAGACTGGGAAAAGGTGTCCTATATGAAAATGATTCAGGAGATCTTACAAATTCTTCTCCGTACGCATATGTGTTGAGTAGTACCAAACATCAGCTAGATGCCCATCACTAATAATGGAGGACTCTGTTCTTGAATTCCTTGAAAAAACATCCTGCATGGACTTGGTGCCAAGAAATCTACCATATTCGTCGTCCTTCATGCTCGCAAATATGATGTGGTACTTCTCTACAGAGCTAGAACCCAAATCCCTCTTCAATCACAAAATTCATAAATTCCTGAGTGGTGCATCTTAGTCGTCAACCCCAGACTGAACTGTCGTATCCGGCATAATTGAATCCACCATTTTCACCAAATAAGACAGTGTCAGTGCAACATGCTTCTGCACCTCTAAATCACTAGACATCCCGGGATGTACTATAGGTAGTGCGAAGGAGTGAGGCAGTGGAGGCAGATCTAGGTGATATTTGGGTTCCACCTATATCCCAGAAGAAAATTGATGGTCCAAGAACTTTTCCCAGACATTTGTCTTGAGCTGCGACATCAGCTCTCAGCGACGTCCTACAGCTTCGAAGAATTCTCGAACTATCATCCTGAAAGTCATCACCAGTTCATGGTCTAGATGGAATTGTTTGATCGAGATGAGAGTTTCTTGAAGCTGGTTGAGTTGTTGGAGTACCTCATCTCTCGATATCATCATCATCCCCTGAGAGAAATACTATGCTCCAAAACAAAAACTCATAATACCCTGTTTATCTCCCCTTGTTTTTTCAATGGAAATATCGAGCTCCGCACTCACTATTTTTTTGTCCTTCTAGATTTAAAAATTTGGGCAGCCACCTGGGGGTGCGTACCCCATCTAATGAGATGTGGTCGAGTGTGTCTTTGGTGAACACGAGGTGTCTGATGCAAATAAACCTCGGTAGCACAATCGTCCGATGAAGGGAACCAGCAGCGCATTGTGGATAAGTATAGAAATAGATAATAAGAACGTAGATTTTATAATAACCCAGAAGGATCATATCAATAGGATCATTAAAATTTTGGGCATGAATAGATGAGAAACAGTGACTACCCATCTTGCATGCCACTTCAACTTGACCAAGGCATAGGAACTCACAATGGAATAAGGGTGACAATACATGAAGAAAGTTCCATATTCCTCAGGTGTTGGAATTTTAATGTATAGAATGATATTTACTCAATAATGTACTGTTCTTATAGTGGTATTTGTTATAATATTCATGTAAAATAATGTAAAGGGACATTGGGATGTCATTATATAGAAAACCGACCTATTTTTACATGTCTATTACAGAATTTTTAAGATAAATAACATAACAATACATTAAAGGATCTAAATGTTTAGTATCATAGGAAAATCAGGTTCATAAAACACTTATATATAATACAGAAAAATTATTTAGCAATTGGGAATGGATGGTGGGGGGTGCAGGGGGGGCTGTGCAGGCTAAGGGGCTAGGGGGATGGGTGGAGGGGGGTAGGGTGGAAGGGGGAAGGGGCAGGGTGCAGGGTGTAGGGGGGGTGCAGGGGGCTGTGCAGGCTAGGGGGATGGGTGGAGGGGGCAGGGGGAAGGGGGCATGGTGCCGGGTGGAGGGGGGCAGGGGGCAGGGTGGAGGGGGGCAGGGGGCAGGGGGTAGGGGGTGTAGGGGGCGCTGTGCAGGCTAGGGGGCTGGGTGGAGGGGGGCAGGTTGCAGGGTGCAGGATGGAGGGCGGTAGGGGGAAGGGTGGAGGGGGTAGGGGGCAGGGGGTGCAGGGGGGCTGTGCAGGCTAGGGGGTTGGGTGGAGAGGGGTAGGGGGCAGGGTGCAGGATGGAGGGGGGCAGGGGGCAGGGGCAGAGGGGAAGGGTGGAGGGGGACAGAGGGCATGGGGAAGGGGGGAGGGTGGAGGGTGGAGGGGTGTAGTTGTGGACATGTTAACAATGGCCCATGTTCGGGGTTTAAAACCTAAAAATCCTTTTCCCTTTTCTTTTCTTTTATTTCCTTAATTATTTTACTATTTAATATAATTTTTCTTGTGATTTCTGGGCATGAAAAAAGTTGTACAACACCTCATGCACCTGTGGAAGATCGAATCATACAGTTGTTGGAAGCATAAACAAACATCCAGGTTCGTGTTTCTACTTTGTTTTCAATGTTTTTTATGATAATGGTTCATTATAAGTTTTCCAAATTTCTTGTCCGCTGTTTTGATTTTAATGTAGGTAATAAAAAACTGTTTCCAATTCAGTAGAATATTTTTTACAGCAATGGTGTGTGAGCTTTACAAAATAGGAATGGGGAAGACTGTATTCAATAAAGTGAAGTTATTGAACATGACAAGTTTGGTTGATAAATGATTACATAATGAATTATGATATGAATTTTGTACAATTTTTGTTTTTGATTAAAATGTCTCACTAACAATCATGTTGTGATTTTTGTAAATTTAATGCAGTTAGTGGTGAGCGTCTCATGCATGTGTGAAGTCAATAGAGAAGCATTTCTGGGGTGGGATTCACCCTTGAGAATTTGGTGAGTAATTGAATTTTTAATTGTGTATTGAAATTATTTTCAAAATGTATTACAAGGGGTGATTGGTGCAGATGTAAGCATATTTAATGCAAGGATCTTCCTTGGTTGGACAAGGATTTATGAGATTGTGTATTTTGTGTCAGATATAGGTCATTGTAACGGCAAGGGATTTTAATGAAAACATGAGAAATGTTTTTTATTTTTAAAAAATTATGAGTTAAATAATTGAATCATTCCGCTGTTATCACTAGAGGAATACCATGTT
The DNA here is from genome assembly GCA_963277665.1 of Viscum album. Lineage (NCBI taxonomy): Eukaryota > Viridiplantae > Streptophyta > Magnoliopsida > Santalales > Viscaceae > Viscum > Viscum album. Next base: position 1,476,694,676 of record OY728137.1, read on the forward strand.
GCTCATTTCCCAATACTATCACTCTGGGGGATTATAATAGCCATAAATATACAAGTATTTTAAACTACCATTTTATTGAACGTTCTTTTGTAACAGTGATATTGTGAAAGAAATATACAAAAGGTTTATTGTATTATTGTTGAAAAGAAAAACAGTGAAATCTTGTTCAAGGAATGGATTTTCTAGTTTAAGAATAATGTATAATCTCTATTTTTCACATTTAAGTGCTGATGGAAGTTTCTTTATTCCCATAATTTAGTGATTTTTGAATTTTGAATAGTAAATTGAAGGTTATGTTTGAAAAATAAAGAGGTTTATTAAAGATCATGTTATTTATAATTGGGATGTACATATCAGTCTGAATATTATTTGTTCATTGTTGGTTATGGATTCATGTATCATTTATCATGTATAGTTGACACACTGATCACATATATATAAGAATTCGTTATATCTCATTTTTTCCCACTATTTTCTTATAGGTGTTTTCTTATGATGAGGTCGGTTCTATCCACCACCATCGTTGATAATGAGTTCAACATCAGATTTGGGTATGGTTTATTCTGTTTTTATTCTTTGGCCCAATTTTAATTAGGTGTTTTTTTATTTTTTGTTTCCTTATATTTTTGTTGTGTGTTTTGGATTTCATTGAGGTGGATTCGAGTCACCATTGATGAAGGCTTACATGTGTATGCATAGGTAGTCATATGCATATATAAGTTTCCCCTTTATATATATTCACTCATGGTGGTATGAATATATATATTGGGTCTAGGTGTTCTTATATATAGATATGAAAAATGCATACGCGTGTAAGAGTAAAAGGGTATATGCAAGTATAAACATATATCTAAGGCCCCCCTTGTGCAAATTTGGCCATGAAAATATGTACACAGGGGCTAGTTGTCCATATATATATGCTAAGTTTCATATGCTTGCAAGCGGAAAAAAGGAAGATTCGATTTGTCATCGTCAAAAGCAAATGCGCCTTGAGGTTTAGGTAGGGTCCCTCTCCTAGCCTATTTAATTCAAGAATGTTTTAAATTGACTTTAGTTACCTTATTAATTATTTATGTTTATATTAAATTGAAATTCTTGAATAAGTGTTAGTTAAGATAAATTTTTTGTTTGATAAATAAGTCATGGTTTTGTAATAAAACCCCTCCAACAGAGGTGCACTGTCTGAAAAAACTCACAGTGGTATACCTTGCTTAACATTATTGCATTGATGTTTTTCTTATACTTGATGTTGCTGTTAGTCATAAATAACAGATCTTATATAGAACCATGTAAATGTATGGGGTTTAAATGAGTTATATACTTCTATTGAATGAATAGAAACATGAAAATCCAAATTAAACTATGATTTTTTTTAATTCAAATTAGTGGAATATTCCATGAATAAAGCAATGGCTTCTTTGAAGTTAAAAAAATCAGATATGGGTGAACTTTAAGTGGGTAAAAATGAACTTGAAAATAAGTGGTTTTACTAAATTAATAAATATAATGATGTTTATAAATGATAAAAATTATGGATGGTAATAATGTGTTATTAGTAGAATGAAAAATTTTATTTTTTGGAAATATTCTCACTAAATATAAGCATTATATCATCTAAACAATTCTAAGTATGGTGTAATTGGAAAATATGCTTCTAGATTTGGTGGACATCAAGACAAATTTTCTTCAGGGTGAGTTAAAGGAATAAATCAACATGAAATAACCAATATGAGTACCAGCAATTGGGATCTATGACATGGTTTGTATATTATATAAAATCATGTATAGAATAAAGCAAGTGGGAAGGGGGCTGGGTGGAGGGGGGCATGGGACAGGGTGGAGGGGGGTAGAGGGAAGGGTGGAGGGGGCCAAGGGGCAGGGGGAAGGGGCGGGTGGAGGGGGTAGGGGGAAGGGGGTGTAGGGGGGCTATTAGGATAGGGGCTGGGTGGAGGGGGTAGGGGGCAAGGTGTAGGGTATAGGGGTGCTGGGGGGGTAGGGTGGAGGGGGGCAGGGGGCAGGGGTAGGGGGCAGGGGGGAGGGTGGAAGGGGGCAGGGGGCAGGAGGTAGGGTGCAGGGGGGAGGGTGGAGGGGTGCAGCTGTGGACAGGTTAACAACAGCCCCTGTTCAGGGTTTGAAACCTAAAAATTCTTTTCCCTTTTATTTTCATTTATTTCCTTTAGTTTTTTTTACTATTTAATAACATATTTCTTGTGTTTTCTGGGCATGAAGAAAGTTGTAAAGCACCTCATGCACCTATTGATGATCGAATCATACTGTTGTTGGAAGCATAAAAAGACATCCAGGTTCATGTTTCAACTTTGTTTTCAAATTTTTTATGTTTTCCACCTTCCTCATTAAATTGTATGTGAGACATTTCCTATTTAATTTGAAGGTTTCTGTAAAATACATTTAATGTGTGAAGGTGCATATACCCAGTGGAGGAGAAACAACTTTTAGTTAGAAATCTCTAACATGCCGCGGTCACACCACGGTAATGTCATGATTTGGCCCTGCTCTAGACACATCAAACCCACACCAGCCCCCTTCCACCTTCCTTTCAGCCCACTGCCACCTGCATTCCACCCCGCAACAGCCCCCCATGCCACCTTTGAATCACCTCGCACCATACCCCCAACACTTGCAACTAGCCCCCTTCCACCAGCATTCCAGCCTCCTCCTGCTCCCTTCACACTTGGTTGGAAGATGATGCCCCGCAGATGTCGTGGGACAGGTCCAACACGCCACGGTCACGACACGGTCACGCCACGGCCATGCCGTGATTTGGCCCTGCTTCGGCCACATCCAGCCCACACCAACCCCCTTCCACCTTCATATCAGCCCGCTGCCACCAGAATTCCTGCCCGCAACAGCCCCCCTGCCAGCTTTGAATCAGCCTGCACCATCCCCCCAACACCTGCAACTAGCCCCCTTCCACCCGTATTGCAGTATCCTCCCGCTCCCTTCGCTCCTGGCCGGAAGATGCTGCCCTACGGATGTCACTGGACTGGGCCAACACGCTACGGTCATGTCGCGATCACTCCACGACAATGCCGTGATTTGGCCCTGGTCTAGGATGGCACCTCACGGCGGTTCGCAGTGATAGTATTACATGAGTCTTGTGATCAATGTTGAGACTGACTAATCACAATTTCTGCTGGAGGGGCGACGACCGAAATTTTGCCCCGCCTCCTCCAATTCCCTTCGCTCCTGTCCGGAAGATGCTGCCATGTGGATGTCACTGGACCGGGCCGACATGCCGCGATCATACTGTTGTTACACCATGGTCATGCCATGATCATGCCATGGTCACACCGCAGTCGTGCCTCAGAAATGTTTTGATTTGGCCCTGCTCTAGGATGACACCCCATGGTGGTTCGCAGTGATTATATTCCAAGAGTATTGTTATCAATGTTGTGACTGACTAATCACAATTTCTTCTAGTGGGGTGATGGCCAGAATGTTTCCCCACCTCATCCCACTCCCTTCTCTCCTGACCGAATGATGCTGCCCTGCGGATGTCGCTGGACCGGGCCATCATGCCGCGGTCATGCTGCGGTCACACCACAGTCACGCCGCGGTCACGTCGTGATTTGTCCCTCATCCAGGATGACAACCTATGATAGTTCACAGTGATAGTATTCCATGAGTCTTGTGATCAATGTTGAGACTGACTAATCACAATTTCTACCAGTGAGGTGATGACCAAAATGTTGCACCGCCTCCTCCTACTCCCTTCGCTCCTGGCCGGAAGACGCTGCCCCGTGGATGTCGCTATATCGGGCCAACATGCTGTGGTCACACCGTGGTGACACCGCGGTCACGCCGCGGTAATGCTATGATTCGGCCCTGCTCTAGGACGAATCATTAAACATTCCATCAAATTTACATTCATAAATTCCTGAAATGTTTCTTCTGAACATAAAAATAGATAAATCAATGATCCAAATAGACTGAGATGATTCATGATGGTAGGATCTCATAAAGTTAGATTCTCAATAAGATATTGTTGATTTTCTTGTAGCACATTGAGTTGTACGATGTCTCACTAAAGAGTATGAATATATCATTGAAACTATTCATGACAACTATATTGGGTTAAAAACTTATGACTAAATTTAAAGAGTTTTGAGTTGTATATTTTGAGGTTATAGATTGACTTGAAAAACTTCTAACACATTCAATGTGACTCCAAAAATATCTTTTCAAATCTATAAAATCTATTTTAAAAATATAATCTTCATTGATCTTTCCAAACTGGTCATCCATTTATAAAAAAACAAAATCACTTCTTGTAATTGTATTATCTCATAGATTAGTAAGATGAGTCTATACAGATACAATCTCATCTCCATGAATAGTTTAATTTCTTAAATCTTCAAATGATTTTATTAAAGCCTTTAATTCAATGTGAGAACGTGAATTTTATTCTCATAGCTTCTTAAAATGATGAAGAAATCCTTTGATTATGTATTCAATGAATCAAAATATTGTTCGTCTTTTTCTTTAGATGATTGGCCTCTATCAACAGTGGGGTAAAATTGATCTCCAATTTTCTAAATAGAGGCAATGAATGTAGTCTCAAAAACCACTTTAATATTAGTATGAATAAATAGTTCCATGTCTATGTAATCATTTCTGATAGAAATTGAATGGATTTGGACAAACATTTTAGTGTGAAAGACTACTAGTTGATCCTGCTGATTTATTTTATCATTTTCTTTTACTTGTTCTTCAGTAAATGACCATTGATTCTTTTTTTCATCATGATTGATTATAAAAGCCTCTTTTTATTCTCTGTTCTATGGTTGAGTAATTTCACTAGATACTGAAACCACTATGTTTTGTGCAAGAACTGTAGTACCCTAAAATGTAGGTTTGTTCCTCTGACTATGCCATATTACAAGGGCCTCAAACTTTGTTTACCCCAAATGTTATTCTATAGATTGAGGTAATATATTTTAGGTTCTATATTAGAGATGTTTTATATAATTCTTTTTCTCTTTTCTTGAACTTGGAAATCTATTATGGACATTGAATTATCTTCGTCTTGAATTTTCACTAATGGTGCAGATCCAAAAATCCCTCACCCCTCCTATGAAATATGACCCAATATTTATTGGTATTGTTCACTAAAAGTTAATAGTTTCAAAATCACATAATCCCTACAACGGACCACTCAACTCACCTACAATAAACACCATTAATCAAACCCACCATCTTGTACCCTTACAAAACCACAAACCATCCACCTACCACCCAACCACAACACCGCTCCGCTAAACACCAATAATTGTAGTCATCCCACCCAACACCAAACAAAACCCAACCCTCCTAACCACTCACACCAGAATAGCTACTGAAACCCAAAAGGCTGTTGTAAAGAACCCATCATATAAAGAAAACCTTCCTCTAAGAACAACATCACTATTCTATATGCAACTCGAACCACCTACTACTTCATGAACCTTGAAGCCAAGGAAACATTCTACAATATCATGGAACTATACCACCACATTAGACCACTCAGAGACTCAAGAAAACAATATCCTAACATCACCATATGAAAAAGACCAGACACCAAAGGAATGCCCAACCAGTCAACCACAAACTCAACAACAACCATCAACAACAAATCCCCTACATGTTGCCATGTAGCAGGAAAACCACAACCCAAAAAGAAACCAATCAACCAAAAACTAGAAATCCTTGATTGAATCACCCACACCATGAACCCTATCCTCTACAACTACAACTAGAATAATAACATGTGACTCTATCCACACCACACTAGAAGCCCCTCTAGAATCATCCCCACACACTAAAATCTGGCATCCTCTGCACATGATCCTTGCACTATAAACATCCCGCACCCACCCAACACCATAACAGCAATAAGAACCCCCACAAGAACATCACCTCCATGACCCACACAAGTTGAGAACCAGCCAAAAAATCCAATCTACATTCCTATCCCTTTCCAATGGATAAATCTAGCACCAAAAACCCACAATGGACCCAAAGGCAGTACAACAGTATAGGGTTTCCAGGAGGGGCGGGGCTGCTGTCCGGGTGGGGTGGTCCAAGGTCCAAGGGGGTTTCCAGGAGGGAGGGGGGTTTCCAGGAGGGGGGGGTGTCCAGAAGGGGGGGTGTCCAGAAGGGGTGGTGCAAGGGTTGTCTAGTAGGGGGGAGGGGGGGCTATTTTCCGGGTGGGGTTGTCCGGGGGGGGTCTTTCCAGGTGGGTTTCCAGGAGGGGGGAGGGTCTGTTCCAGGGGTTGGAGGGGGGGGGGGCTGCTGTTCGAGTTGGGGGGGTTGTTGTCTAGGTGGGGTTGTCCAGGGGGGTTGTCTAGGAGGGAGGGGGTGTCCACAGGGGGGGGTCCAGCCGGGGCTGCTGTCCGGGGGGGGATGTCCGGGTGGGGTTGTCCAGGGGGGTCTGTCTAGGAGGGAGGGGGTGTCCAGGAGGGGGGGGGGTCTGTCTAGGGGGGTTTCCAGGAGGGGGGGTATCCAGTAGGGGGGTCTGTCCAGGGGGGTGAGTGGGGTCAGTCCAAGGTGGGATGGGGGGATACAGGGGGAGGGGTGCATGGGGGGGGGGGCTTTAAGATTTTCATACTAACACAATTTCTCGAGAACTTTATATTCCTTCTCAACAAGCTTGGGAACTTCCAACTCCCTTCTAAGTTGTCCAACTCCTAATTGTCTCATCAATATGCTTGGGTACTCCAACTAACTTGCAAGCCATTTATCATCTACATATTGGCATGAATCAACCTGTCTTCCTCATTTACAACCTATGATCTTGCACTCATCTCTATACACATGTTCAAAACATTCAAGTACATGCAGCAGGTTATAGAAATCATCCTTGAGATCTCAAATTTCCTCAACTTCTTGTCATTGATTAATTAAATTTCTCCTCCTTAATATCAGACTTTATTCTGACATTAAAAGGGATGAGAGAAGTGCATACCTCATCAATGATTTTTTTCAAGCACTTTCTAGAAATTCCAGATTTTCATGGAATAACTAAGTCTGGCAGCTTCTCAAGGGTCTTCTCCACTCATCTCCCGAGGGGGCTGCATGGAGGGGTGGGGTTGTGGGCTACTAAAGGAGTTGGGGTGGGTGCAAGGGGGGTGTCCAGGGGGGCATGGGGCTGTCTATGGGGGTGCAAGGGCTATCTAGGGGGTGCAAGGAGCTGTCCAAGGGGGCCTGTCCAGGGGGGTGCAAGGGGGCTGTCCATAGAGGGTGTGCAAGGTGGGGTGGGGGTGTGTTGGGGGTCTGCACGAGGTGGGGGGGTATACTGTAGGAGTGGGTGGGGGGAAGGGGGCTGTCTAGGGGGGTCTGCCCGGGGGGGGGGGGCTATAGGGAGGTGGTGGGGTACTGTAGGAGTGGGCAGGGGGGTCAAGGGGGGTGTCTAGGGGGGTGCAAGGGGGTGGTCCAGGGGGGGGCATGGGGGTGCAGGGGGGTTGTCCAAGGGGTGTAGGGGGGTGCAGGGGGGGGGGGCTGTCAAGGGGGTGCAAGGGCTATCCAAGGGGGGTGGAAGGTCTGTCCAGGGGGTGCAAGGGCTGTCCAGGGGGAGTGCAAGGGGGCTGTCTAGGGGGGGCATGGGGGCTGTCCAGGGGGGACATGGGGGATGTCAAGGGGGGTGCAAGGGGGCTGTTTATGGGGGGGGGTGCAAGAAAACCAAAGGACTTGGATAAGTCCTGAATTGCCCTGGTGACTTGAATCCCATTATGAGGTGTCGTGATCAGGCCCACTACACATAATTGGAATTCCAAGTCTTAACAATCCTAACTCTCGACTATCCCAACTGCTCCCAAATAACATGACCCAATGTGTTAACCTGAACCGCCTTTGATACCATTTTGTCATGAACTAAATATGATCACCACCAAAACTAGTGACAAACCTGGCCCATGATAAGGACAAAAGGTTGTTCCCAATCCCCATGGGCTGGCACAAGTTTCCGGGTATCCTTAAATGATAATTGGGAATAATTTATCTAATTTTATTAACTTAAAATAACAAATGAATCTCATAAAATAAATATAGATTTTTCAAACCAAATAATATTTTACAAAAATTCATAATTGAATTACATAGTTTAAAAAAACTCACCAAGACAATAAAAAGGTACAAAACCAAAAGAGAATAGGCCAAGAATCATCATGGTAAGGGGAACCACCCACAAGCCATCTCCACAAGACTTCCCCACCAAGGACCTTCTAGAAACCTGAACCACTGGCACAAAAAATTGTACCCAACCTTCGACTACAAAAATAACCAAGTCTACTTACACCCAATGGTGTAAGTAGGGTGTGAGACAATGCCCAGTAGGATATCACCACTAATATATTCCATGTGATAAAAATTCAAAAAATAAAAGCATGAAAGTTTTCATAAATAGGAAATGCAAGTTACAATTTCTAAAATAGGCAACTTAAAAATTAAAACAGTCTTTAAGTGTGATGTCATTAAGAATCAACAATTTTAAAAATAATTTCAACACTATTGAATTTTCCATCCAACCATATGTTATTATAATGTATATCCCAAAGTAACTAATTAAAATAAGTAATAGGAAATAGCCCCTAGGCACTAGCTAGTTGTGGGTCCCAGGCACCTTGTATCTCGGTGAGAGTAACCATCACAATATATGTTCTCATGCACGAGCCACTAGTCGGGAACATAACCATAACCTAGTGGTCCCCAATCATCATCATCATAGTTTAGTTTCTATTTTAAGCATCAATATTACTTCATGAAACTGAGGCCATAAACCCCACGGATTTACTATCATACTGGTACACGTCCACCCACCCAGATAATCAGGTTTCCCTCTTGTGATCAAACATGCTAACAAGTCAATAAATAAAATTTTTGCATGCAAGTAACGCTTCCACATCAAAAAATTGCCAAAAATCCCACATGAACATCACACAAGTCACAAAATCCACTTTTTCATTCAAAATCATTTTGAAATCATACTCACACCAAAATATCCCACAACACATTTCACATTTCATTAACACTTCCACAAATCCTTCAAAAAAAATTACAAAACCATTCCATGATATTCCATCTCACATAACAGACTACACACATATCATATAATACCCTTCTAACCTTGAAAATTCATTTTGTCAACAAACACACATGAAATAGCCCACAACCATGTCTCGCACCCACAACACAATTTAGTAAAACATCTTAGCAATTTATAAAACATTATAATTTTTTTGACATCTCAAATCACCACTTTACCTTTAAAAACCCATATTAGGTGAAAACACTCACCCAATAGTACATATACACCCTTTTCCCACATTTTTAACCAAATAAAACATTTACAATTTTCATAAAACAACCCCAAGTGGTATAACCATGGGTTGGACACAAAACCCATTTCAAAATCCTCATTCAAGACCAAAACCATACCAATTCGAATCAACAACATAATTGGAAGCCCTAACAACATTTATTAAACCACCCCAAGTGTTATAAAAATACCTCAAATAATACCACAAAATATACACATGAAAAACACACATTTTTATAAACCACTTTCAAGAAGTACAACATGGTTTTACACATTAATACCATTAAAACCCCCTTTCTAGGCCCACATGACACAAAGTAATTAATAAAAAAGAATTGGAATCCAATTTCAACACTAATAAATCACTTTCATATGTTATAATATACACCCACACATTACCCCAAGAGTTACACATGAAAAGCAACCAATCTCAAGCTAAAATGCAACCAAAAAATTAAACTCTTAACCAAACCCATCAAAAACAGTTTTTTCACCACACAAAATAGATTATAAAAAAGATAGATTAATAAAACAGGTAAGTTAATTCATCATAAAATGGTTATACATGGAATAACCTACATGTTGATTCAAAACCCTTGAACCTTGTTGAGAAACCACAACTGCACCTTCTCCACAACACAAGGAAGTGAAAAAGAACCCTAAACCATAACATTTCACCCAAAATACCCCAAATCAAACCCTATGTATGAACCCTAACTTCTGGACACTTTATAAATTCTTGAAAGAGGGATGAAACTATAAGGAGAAGGAAGAAAATGAAGAGATAAACACTTACCCAAATAAATCGTGATGAAAATGACCCAAATACACCGGTATCTAAATTTCGAAACAACCATAAATGATGGTGAGGTTCGAATAAGGATTAGGAGGTCATGCAAGAACATGAATGGGAGAAAAAGAGTACAAATAGAAGGATTTATGAAAGGATAAATTTACCACTTCAAAACTGGGAGATTTGTGAAATCCAGAGATGTTTCTCCCAAATTAGCGATTCAATTGAGCTCTAAATAGGGTGAGGAGAGAATGGGGGCATGCCTCGGGTAGGTGGGCTCGGGTGAGAGTTGGAATCGCCAAAAAAAGTAAAAATTTTATGGGAAATTAAATAATTAAAACAAATTTTTAGATCAAGAAATGGACTTTCAGGATGGCCCCAACACCTTAATAAAAAAACTCAAATCCATTATTATTATGGATTCATATGAGGTCCAAATGGATATGGTGGTTTTAATATACAAGTGTATTCTAATTGTAAAGTAGAATGGCTATAAAATGTTGAAAATTTAATAAGTTATAAAAGAAACAAAATTTATTTTTAAATATGGAAATGGGATCATGGTTTGGCCCAAAATTTGAAAACTCACCATTTCCTCATAAAATCCCTGGAAAACCCCCATATAAATAAACGATTAAAATTAAACAAAATATTCCTTTAAAAGAATTCATGGATGTGATATATTTATTTAAACGAAAGGAATTCATACAACTTCCAAACTAATATTCCCTGATATTTCAACCAATCATTAAACATTTAAAACATATTTCCACATTATTAGGAACTTCTTAAATAAAAATCATAAAATCTCCACCCATTAATTATCAACACATCATCATCACTATCATTATTTAATACACAAGATATTACTTTTTTTCACATATTGACATCAATGGAAACATAAATATTCAATAACAACCATTGAAAAAAAATAAAACACACAAAGGGTGATCAATATAATTTCTATAATGTTACCCTAAAAGAACATTTTATGATATTTATCTTCAAGATGTGTTGTTATATTTTATTGAATATTTATTCCAGTTCATTCATATAATCAAAGTTTTGTTGAGACTTTACTAGTAAACAATTCACATAGCACTTCATATTTTTTCCAAGAAGGAACTTGATTATATAGTGTATGGAATATTAGTATGTGGCTCCAACATTATTTATAATGGAGGTAATCACATGATAAAAATTGTAACAGCCCGAGATTTTATAAAAAATATTCTTTTTAATTTCATTAATGTCTTGTGTTGTACGCTACACCAAAAGGAGCTTGCATGACATGCATCCCTGACTTGGCTTGCATTAAATGCAATCACGACCTTCCACGATAGCGTGTGTTGTATGCAATACCGAGTTTCACTAAACATAGATATGTTATATAAACTAGCCGTTATGAATAGTAATACCCACTTTTTGGAATTTTATAAATTTTATATTTCGAAATGGACTTCATTTTTTGATTCAGAATATCAAAATTAGCCTAGGGTAAATTTTTGGTATTTTTCTGAAAACTTTCAATTTTTAATGAATAGTGAAAACACTGGGTTACTATTCAAAAACCGACTTTTTATTTAAATAATTATTTACTTTATTTAAATTTATTTTATGTAAAAATTGATAAATAATACCTATATAAGTTCAATGTAATTCATTGGAGTCATTTTATAATAATTTTAGACATATAAAAATTTATTAAACATTTCACCATCTTTTACCCACCTCCTAGGAGAATTTGCAAATTCACATAAAACATAATTTTACCACTTCTGTGAATGGAATTTTGAAAATCCTAGAGACACAATCAATATCAAGGACTAAAATGTGGTTCAATGAGATTAAAATAAGTTTTTATGAATAGTAACTTTTTACCTTTTTTTACCACTGTTAAAAGTAAATAGGGTAATTAAGGGTAAAAATGATATTATTATTACCCTAACACATGTAATAATTCTATTTGATAAGTTTAATTCCACCAAAAACAACCTTAGGAATAAAATATGACCATTTAGGTCCACTTGGATTAGATTAGGACATTTATAATTAATTTATTTAAAGAAGGGTTAAAATAGTTATAATCAAAGTTTAATAACTAAATCATATTTAATATAGGGTTATACATAAGATAAATTATACTATAAATATTCATTATAAAGATAAAAATATTTCATACATAATGTTATTTTATTTATAATTTTTAGACAGTATATAATTTAAGTTATTAATGACACAACGATGATCCAATAATTTTCTTATTAATGAAATATTAACATAATTGATGTTATAAATACCCAAATAAATGTAATTTGAGACTTTTTATTAATTAAACTAATTTTCTTGGTTAATATGACATGTTAGTATTGATTTAATTGACTTTTTTAGAACTAACCCTGCTGTTATGATTTTCACAAAAATCAATTACAAAATAGTGTCTAAATTGACATAAAATAGTTTTTAAAACAAATATTATATTATTAATTGTTATTATATTCATAATAATCTATGGTTCAGCCAAGATACTTATTTAATTATAGGTTTATAATTAATGGACCACTTGGGGGTCTCTTGGATGTATATGGTAAGTTTATTAACTATATAATATAAAAATACAAAGTGACATGGTAAATGTCAATCTAATTAACTATGAGTTAAAAATAAAATATAAGGTTAATATAATGACCCAAACATATCTAAAATATATTGTATTAGAGGATTTAGACCCATACCCACCTTATCTTCTAAATAAATCAATTTGTAGCTATTAAAAATGGAACATGACTTTATTATAAATTAATATTTTAAGGTATTCCAAAGGTGCCCCTCTCCTCCCTTATAAAAAGGGCACCTCTTCCCTCTTCTCTTAACACCCTTTTGAGCCCTGAAGCTCGGCCAAACCCTTCCCATTTCTCTTCCCCACTTCTCTATATGCATTATGGAGGTTCTAGTATTGTCAAAAGACCAACTCTTCTTCCTTAAGAGGAACCTTAAAGGAGGTGCGTCGAAGAAGAGGTAATCTCTTCTAACGATTCTTTCAAGTTTCTTTCTTCTTCAACTTCTTCTTATTTAGTTGTTTCATTATAAAGTAATAAAATCAGTATATATAATATTCTTATATGTTATTATAAATATTAAACAACCTTATTTCACTTTCTATCCATCCTACGGGAAATGAAATCACCGTGCGTGCGTACGTACGGAATATCGTCTCTACGTCGTGGTGTAATTTTTTTTTCCAACACCACCTTACATGGATGGGTATAATGGTGAAAAAGAATAACTATATATGATTATTATAACATAATACTGATTATAAGATATTATATCATCCCCTCTAATTCCATTCAATAAATATGGGAATGATATCATCGCTCGTGCGTACGTGCGGATTACGGTCTCCACGACGCGATGAGATTCATTTTCCATATTAACAATTCAAGAATGATTATAAAGTATATATAATAAGTAATCATGAAATTTATGAAATAATAATGATACTGGATTTATGTATATATATATATATGTATGTCATCTACTTAATTCAATAAATAAACAAAAAAGCAGCGTTCATGCGTACGTACGGCCTACCGTCTCCATGAACGGTGTATTTCATTTCATTTATATTTCTATTATATATATATATATTTACTGAATATATATATGATCTATAAATCATGATTTAAATTCTGGAAGTAATTAAATCAAGATATAAGTAATAATAATATCAATAACAACAAATCCAAACACGTACAATAAATAAAATGATTTTACCCAAAACACTGCTTTAACATGGAATTTACAAAAGAACGGGTAACATAAAGTCATAAGTGAACCATATATGATATCATAACTATGAATATGATTCTTTAATAAGTCAATGACATTATTTAAATCATTATACAGGAGGTTCAGATACGTACGAAACATATCGGACCTAAGGTAAGGAATAATTATTCCAATCTCATTCTTATTTGAGATTGTTTATTCGTAAGTATTTACTGGTGTTATGTTTATTATCCATGTCCATATGTTCTCAAAATGTTTTCATAAAATTTTTACCTTTCTTCCATGTATGATTAAAGTCATTCTTACCCTTTTTTACTTTTACCACATCGTATGGAAGGAATCTTTCTTTTGTTTACCATACGAGGTAGTTTTTGACTTTTCCGACAAAAGTACGAGAAGGATGTTATTTTTAACTTATACAGCGTGAACGGATTTTTAAAGTTTCATAACACCTAATTTTCATTAATCTCCCTCTACAATATTTTATGACTATTTTCAACAAAATAATTTTTTTTAAAAGTGCATGGAATTTTGTGAAAAGAAAACTATTTTGAAGAAGAAAGGATATTTTCTTCAAGAATTCATTTCAAATGTTTTATCAAAACCATTTTCCATCTAAGATGACATTATTTCATATGTGTATGTTTCAATTTTAATGTCTCTATGATTTACATGGTTTCAATTTTCTTATGATGAAATGTCCATTTTTTTATATGTATTATGAGATGATGGGATGATGTTTATGAAACCCATTTTTTTCTTTGGGTTATGATGAATGTTTTAAGTTTATTTTGTGGCACAAGTAAAAATGATTTCATTATGAGATGGGTGGGACCTATATATCCCTATAATTAATTGGGTAAAGATTTATATCTCATGGGATAGACATGGCTGGAATGGTAAGTTAATCTGGTTCAGTGATACAGGACTGGAACGGGGAGTGAACTCGATTCAGAAGGAGACTTTATCCACTCAGATGGTCTTGGAACCAATGAATTGGATACTATAGAAATCATAACAAGTGATGAATGATTTCCACAATTACATGATTAATTACCATGCTATTTTATCAATATTGATGTTCTTTTATGATATATACCTTACGTACTTCCAAGATTTATGTCCTTGCTCAAGATTTTGATGTTTAGGTTTTATGTTCAAGTTTTTTTATTCAAATGTTTATGGATTGTTTTATGTTCTCTATGCTTACCCTTACTGAGCATTTGAGATCACCCTTTTTATGTTTTCTTTTCCCTAGGATATAAATAAAGGTTTTAGGTAAGAAAACAAAAGTAGAATATATTTATGGGAGAAGTTGAAGATCTTTCACCATGATTAGAAGATAAAATTCCGAGTTTCCAAAGACACTAAACTATTACGGTCCTTGTGTGTCTATGTTTGTTATGTATAAAGTATTCTGTAAAAGTAATGTAATGTCCATGTACGTCAAGCTTTGGGTCTCTACAAAAATATACTCATAAGGTTGAACTGAAAGAAGTAGAATTAACATATTTTTACCCATTCAAATTTGGTTATACCCCAAATACCCATCCATGAATGAGAAATCTTAAATCTATGTATTGAATTGATTAGTATATCTTTGACCAGAAGTGGAAAATAAACCTTTGGGAAGTCCTAGTTGAGATCCCTAAAACCAATACAAACCCAATATTTTCCATTCGTTTTCTTAACAAGTGAAATGTTGGCTATACACTTCATGTATTGGAGTTCATGGATAAATTTGTTTTTAATGATATTTAAAAATTCAAATATGCCTTTGGAAACATGGGTTATGGTAGTAATCTGGTGGACCCAAATAATGGGTGGCCACATTAGGTTCTATCCCAAGAAACTCAGTGCATTTCCATGAAAATATGTCATGTTTTTTTATAAAGAAGGTATAATTACCCTATTTTTCAGATCCATGGATACTATAACCAATCTATTACATGGATATTTATTTGTTCCCATATTGACTTGTCTAAGTTCAGTCATGGTGGTTGAGACACCTTCCTCAACTGTTGTAGGGGAATCCAGGAGATATTCTTATTCTTATTCTCTTTTTATCAGAAAAAAGTTCGATGATTAGTTTTATATGGGGTTGAAATTGTGGCGGAATTATCATTATTTCCATAAGAATGGTATCCTTCCTCTAAAAGGCTAGACTCGTCTGATACCAGTATTACTATGAGGATGAGTATAAATTTTCAGAAATAATGTGCCTTCCTTCTTATTTGGGGGCTCATGTAAACTTAATTGTATATTCATAGATCTTTTTCTAATTATTTATTATAACTACCTGATGGTAAAGATTCTTGAAGTAAATTTTGATACATAATAATTCCTCATAATCCTTTACCTTGATTGGAGGCTATTATTCAAGGGATATGTATAGAGACCCATAATTTTCATACAGAAATATTGCATAATATTATATGAATATTCATTTTATAACATTATTATACATTCTAGAACCATAAAGTTGTAGTGTCTTTGAAAAATGGATACATAAACAATAGGTACATTAAATATATACGCCATCTCACACTTAGTTCTTTATAACTACCACAGTTCTTAAACATATCACACTTAAAACCATTATTAATATCTTGGGGAAAAAGAAACATAATATATAGTGATCTAAAATACTCACTGAGGTTAAACAAGAGAGATATAAATGATGATTTAAGTATAACAGGGGGATATGGGTTTTATAATATAAGCATAACCTTTAAAAGCCATACCCATCAATTCATAGATCTTAATCATGAGTCATGGCATATATCGTGTAATTTTATAAGAGAATAATCATAAATAAATCAAATAACATGATATATGAGATCATAACATTATAATAACACCATGTAATAAAATAATGGTACAAATTTTTCCATATTCATAATCATATATATATTATTTTGAGGCTACCCACCAATATATTCATCACATGTTTGGCTTGGGATGACCACTCATGCACCGGATCTGAGCTTGGGATAACCTGTTGTGTACACTCTTTTCAGCTTGAGATAACTTCACATGTACCCTCTTTTGTGATTGGGACAACCACCTGTGTAACATAATTTATTCTTGGAATAATGTAACACAGTGTGATTTTATATTTATAAAACATGATGTACTCGATAGCTAGTCATGCATGCAACCCTGAGTCTATTCGAACCAAAATTTAGTAAATTGTTCTAAACTAAACATTAAATTGGAAATTATGAATATTATTAACTAATTTATGAAAAATATTTATAATTTTTCTTATAATGCGAATTTATTGAATAATTTTTAATAAATATGTACTCAATGTTTAGTAGTAATTTTATAGTTCAAAGATATATTTTATTCAAAAATGGTTTTTATCTTATTTTTTCATGTGACATTATAAATAATTTCTAATATTTTGATATATTTTATTTAAGTAAATGAATATAATTTTTCAAATCAGAATTTTAATTTTATCTTTGGGTGAATTTTTAGTATTTTTATACAAAGATATATTTTTCAATGAAAAGTGAAAAGTACATATTTTTGTAAAAACTAACATTTAACTTCAAGTAAAATTATAATTATGTATTGAATTTTAACATAATATAAAATAATTATAATTTAATTATAATTTATATTATTAATTACTTAATAATCCTCATTATACATGATTTTTGTATAAGTTTTTTTTGTCTAGAATACTCATTTTTCTATAAAAAAATGTTTTTATGTGAGCAATGAATTTTTATATTAATACATTAAATAAATAACTACTTATTAGTGGTTTAAATTATATTTATAGGTTATATATTCATTAATATATTTTAAAATCATTTTAGGGTTTTTATAATGAAAGGATTGGAAGTAAATTATGTTTTATGTTAAAGGATTTATTCTTTTAAAACTAGTTTTAATGGAGGATTGTGTGATTATTTAAAATTAAATTATAAAAATTATTGAAATTAAATATGGTATAATAGATTCCATATTTTTAATCATCATATTTTATATAATATAATAGGTTAAAATTATTTTTTTTCATATTTAATTGTTGAAACTGAAAAGTTTTGTCACCACATTTAAGGTTCAAATGGGATTACTAGGGGGGTTAAACCAAGATATAAGGGTTGTATTACCCCCCAAATATATCTAATTATTCATGGATGAAGATATTTCATCCTTAAAATATCCTACCCTTTAACAACTATCCATTTGGATCCACTTTCCTATGAAATTAATCTTTTATCATTGAAGTACTTTAAGAAATTCAATGTGTGTCCATCTCCTCAAATATAAAAGGGAACCACTTCTCCCACCCTATTCAAAACATGTTATTATTGTATGTTAGAAAATACCTACTTAAAATACATCCAATAATACATTAATTAATCTTACATCTTCTTATAAGTATGATAAACATGTTTTATCTATATAAAACATGATTAATTTAGTATAATAATTATATTTATATGTTATTATGGTGATGGAACAACCATTTACATCCTTTTCTCAATCAAATGGGAGATTAAGGTATCGTTCGTGTGTACATGTGGACTACCACTCTACGTAGCATGTAATTCATTTTCTGTCACTAGTATTTATGGTTGATTATTAGGATTGACTTAATATTTATATATTATATATATGTTAAAATAATGATTCTGGAATGGTGAATTAATATTTAACTTTCTTTCATTCCATCCATCTAAAAATGGACACATCTATTGTGCGTACGTATGAACTATTGTCTCCAAAAAAGTCATATAATTCATTTTTCATTACCTCATTCTATAAATGATTATAATTATGTAAATAACTAATATATATGATCTTTATTTAATTATTAACATTATATATGTGAATTAACCATGATCTAAGTTCATGAATGATAACCTTTAAACCAAAACATACATGAAAAATGAAGTAGTTAACACAAGATATAATGATGATAATGAAAGATTGCTAATAAATAAGTAATAAGATGTTATAATTATAGCATGTGTGGAATTATTGGTATGACTATAGTTATGTTAAATAATTATAATAAAATTTGAATTTATTATATAGGACGTTAGATCACTTATGAAGAAAGGCAAATGTGAGTTGAGAGTTTTATGTTACAATCTCATATTTACTGGGATTATTTATGCTTAAATTTTACAATGATGATATTGTATGAAATATCTCTCCAAAATGTTTTGTCTTTTATTATCCTATATTTATTTTTTGATATTTCATGTTTTCCTTTCATTTTCCTCTCTTTAAGTACATATGAGGAAGAAATATTTTTTAAAGAAAACTGAACTTATTTTTCCCTTCGATCAGGAATATATTCTTATATGTGCATTTTTTCCTTTAAAATATATTCAATAATATTTTTATAACTCTCCCAAAATTATTTAAATTAATATTTTACTATATTTTACTTTCTTTACCATGTGTTAAAATAAACCTTGTTATCATTTTCCAAACATGGTACTTTGGACTTTATACCAAAAATGTAAAAGGTCATGAATACACTTTTCATTAAATATTACTATACAGGTTTCATTTATTATTTTCAAATAAATTTTTTTCATTATACTTTGAAAATATTTAGATTCAAAAAAAGTGATTTCAAATAAAATGGGTTTTTTTCTCAGAAAAATTTCATGTGATATTTTAATTTTTTTATGAATAAAAATATGTTTTGTGTTTATTTTTATTTACTATGGGTATGGACAAATGTTACCATATTTTTTTATCATAATAGTTTATGATTATAATGACGAAATTATTATAAATCTACTATCATTTTAATGAGTTATGATTTGAAATTATGTTTAAAATTTTTATGATCTTATGACACACTTATGTACAGTTTCTATTAAGTGATTGGTTGTCACGAAATTATATATCCCTCTAATGAAGTGAGTAAAAATGGATATCTCATGAGATAATTAATACTAGAATGGGGGGTGATCCAACATATATAAGGGACATTGTTTAATAAAATATTCTTGGTAGTGAACCTTGACTAGGGAAATGATGAAATGAAGAGTGAAATCAATCCACTATGATAGTCATGGAAATGAGCCTCGACTAAAGAAATAATTTTATTTACATATGTTCATTCCAAAAACTTATGTCCAATGCTTATGATATTTTTTCATGGATCATGAAATATCACTGATTATTTTTCACTCTTATGTATTAATCCTTTTGATTGATAAAACATTATTCCATGATTCATGATTTTGATATATGAATTGATGAGTAAGATTTTATAATGTTTAACTCATGTTCTCATTCCCTTGTACTTATCTTATTCTCACTTAGGATCATTTATTGATATCTATTATTTTTATTCTTACTAAGCATCTGAGATCACCCTTTCTGATGTTTCCTTTCCTTGGGTTTTGAGGCAGTCATGATGTGAAGACGACTAATCATTCCACAACCTAGTTTTTTTTCATCATGGGTATATTTTGGATGGCCTTATGGATTTTTCCTTTTAATACTCGATTTCTCTCACACAACCACTGAATTATGTTGCATTTTCTTGAGTATCTTGAGCCTTATTTATCATATTTTTATCCATCACAGACTAAGGTTTATAATTTCTTCATTTTAGGTGACTTTTTTATTTTCCCTTCTTTGTTCCCTTCCCACACTTTTTTTGAGAGAGATTGTGGTTGTGGAGATGGTTAGTGCGAGTGATTTTATTTAAAGAGATTGATGGGGATTGATGTTTTTTATTTATAATTGGGCGTTACCTTCATGTTATATCTTTTTTATCATATCCCTCTTACTTCGTCCTTGTATAGTGATTTATAAATCTTTAGTTGAGGTAGGGGATGTAACAACCTGGGGTTTTACTCCTTAAATAAATACTATGTTTGATGTCTTTCTCCACACAAAACACTAAATACAAAGAAATATATACCATTTCAAGGTATCCACATAATTGACAGGTATAAATATTGGTAATATAGTTATTAAATATATATATATATAAGAACAAAAAATAAAATAAAAAGTTAATTATAGCTATGTAACTACTAATCAAAATTATAATAAAATTTAATAATTTTCAACAGAAATATATGTTTACATTAATAAGGTATTAACATTATATTAATTAATAATTTAATGTAAAAATGGGTAGTTAATATACCAAAATTCTATTTCGTATAAAAACTATTTTCCACTATATTTTATATTTGGAATTAAAAGTAAAATTTATAAATTTTATGATGTAATAAATGAAAAAATAAATTAACTTAATTTTTGGATTTATAATGAAAATATTGGATTAAGATTAATTTTTGGGATTTTTTCTAAAAAATTACTTTTAGGTAAATATTTCAAAATACCTTTTTTATAAAAAACACATCTTTTATGACATTATTAGTATATAAATATGAATTTGAAATTCATAAAACTTTTTTCTAAGAAATAATTTTTTTTAAGTGGATTTATAATTATAAAAATATTTATTTCAATTTATAACCTCATATTTTACATTCTAGAACATATGTTATATTTAAAAAATATTATTTCTAATACATTATACATTTAATATTTGAAAATTACTTTTTATCAATTTAAAAAATATGAAATGAATAAAATGGATTTAATATTTGGAATAATTAGATATAAATTATATAATAGAGCCTATTTTATTTTTTTCACAAAGGATAAATAACTTAGGGAAAAACTAGTTACTCTTTGAAACCCAAATTAGTAAAAACGAGTAACCTTAACATTAAAGGGAATAACATGTTAAAAATATGTTTTTAATGGAGTGTTTGGGATATATATCTATAATATTCCTTCTATACTCCATTAAATCATTAGGTTATTTTATACCATTCAAAGTTTTTTAAAACTCGTTTTATTTCAATAGTTTTTTAATGAATGGTTAGTGATTTCTATATGGATGTTTTACAAACTCATTATTTTTAAATGGGGTTATTATGAATGATTTTAAGTAGAACACATATGTATGTATGATGATGGTTGGGGATATATATCACCCTCCAATTCATTTGTTTATGAATATATATTATGAAATAGTCTGGCATAGACATAATGAGTTTGTTCGCATGGGCATGGGAATAATGGGTTTGCTCAAACTTTGAAGCATGGAAATAATGTGTTTTCTCACATAACCATGGTAATATTGGTTTTTATCACATATATTTTCATATTATTATGATTTTCAACATTTATAAGTTTTTTATCAAGTTATTTTGAGTTTTCAGGTTGAATTTCATTTCCATGAAATCTTTGTTTTCATGATTAGGCCTTATTTTTAATGTATTACACACTTTTATTTCACTCTCACATGTTATATGATTATTGAGATTTGTTTTGGGATATTTAATATATTTTATTCTCACCTAATGACATTTTTAATTTCTTATGTCACTCTAACAGGTTTTATATCCATCTTATAAGGTCTTTAGATGGTTTATTGTTATATTTATTTGTTCCTTATGTTCTCCTTCAGGTTATAATATGTTTTCACCTTAAAGAGAATATGAGATCAATAATTTCTTATGTATACATTCCCCATGTTATGGAGACAATTATATCATTGTGATATTTATAGAAAAGGGTCTCAAGTTTCATGATTATGGAATTTTTTACAAATTTTTTAAAATAATATGTTTATATAGCTAATATTCAGGACACTAAACCTTTAGGTATTTTTTTGTGCATCTTTTTCTGAGATGTATTATCTAAATCATGAAATTATTATACTATTTATGTTATGTTGATACTGTATATCTATAGTTTGTATCAGAAAAAGGGTTAGTTATTTTTTGAATTAGTGTAGTTACCTTTTTTATTATGGTTATATAACCATAGAAAAAACTCTAAAGTTGAGTCTAGGTATAATATAACATCATGAAATTTGGTATAGAAGATATTGTGTGGTTATCCAAGAAATTAAATCCCTTTATTAATACTAAAAGTGGATACAATCTCTATAATATACGTACCTTGGTGTAATAACCATAAATGGGTGGATTGGGTATTAAATCGATTGTCACTTTGTGCATGAAAAAGGGGATTAACTGTACACCTGGTTTGAAACTCCCGAGGGATATGATTTGG
Organism: Viscum album; assembly: GCA_963277665.1. NCBI lineage: Eukaryota > Viridiplantae > Streptophyta > Magnoliopsida > Santalales > Viscaceae > Viscum > Viscum album. Next base: position 1,476,717,673 of record OY728137.1, read on the forward strand.
TTAATCACATTATAATTATAAACCATTATAAATGATTTGAATATATATAACAAGTTTATTTAGAAATATAAACATAGATAACCTATATTTAAACCTAGAGATTCATAAGCTAATGTATACACATCATTAATGAAATCCTATTTCTATTTTTTTATTTTTATTTTATGTATATTCATTATTTTATGTATAATCTTAACCAATTTTCCTTTAGTCATGTTAAAGGTGAGAAACCGAAGGAACCACGTTAAAAATGGGTGCATTGAACAATATAGATACTTTTGCAATGGGTAACCTAATGTGATTGTGTCTAGAATGAAAAACCTCATGGAAATGATAACAGAACTATCTCTAGTGGTGAAAAATGGGTTGTGAGATAGTAGGATAATAGGGGTTGGGTATGTTTGGGGTGGGGATAGTTTATTAAAAAACCCATATCTAAAAGGGGTTCATGTGGATATCCCCCATGGGTATCCAACCAGTGATGGTTTACCCCCACATATATAGGTTGGATCACAGACCATTTTTGATTTCTTAAAAGAAACTTCGATCCTTTTTTTATGGGCATATGCAACATAAAATACTAATATTTCACATTCATGTGTAACCCACCAAACTCTCCACCCCAATCCTAGAAAGAATGAATTACCATCCTCTCTAATTCCCAACATCTCCCTCATTTTAATTTTATTTAATAGGTATCGTTCTCAGTAACCTCCTTCCTCCCTATCATATTCCCTTTTCTCCCTTGTTCGCTCATCCCACATCCACTTGTGTCATCTTATTCCCTCATCCATATAGATATTAGAGGAACCTCCCTCTCAGTCAGCTCGTTTCCACTCTTGTTAGTGTTGTCCACCGCATCTACTAGCCACCACTCCTTGCATCATCCTATGACCCACATCCCGTGCCTAAATCTTCTACTGAACCCCCACTAGTTTTCTTCCTCCGACCCCCATCCCACACCCGACTCCTCCACATACCACTAACTATCATCATCCTCTATCCCCCAGTACACACCCTCCTCCTCTACCCCTTCCATCATCCTCTGGCTCCTGATCCACACCCTCCTCCTCTATCGGTCCCTCATCCGATAATTCCTCCCTTGTCAACCCCTTATCAACCATCATCCTCTGACCCCCATCCCACACCTAACCACCCCTGTCATCCTCCACATTTTATCCCATACCCACCTCCTCCCCCAACCCCCTTCTTATTATTGTTTTTTGGGCCTTAGCCAACACTTTCTTTCTCTATCAATATGAATTTTTGTTAATTTTTAATATTTTCATTTTCATTTCATTACATTATTTTATTATATAAATTTATTTTTTTAATATTTTTATAAATATTTATTTTGAATCTCATAAAATTTGTATTTAATTTGTTTTTAAAACTATTATATCATTCAATATTTGTTTCTAATAACATCATCTATTAATTTAAAATTTAATTGTTTTTATAACATATCTATATTATTTTTTGATTTATTTGGTTATTAAGTCTTAATTTTATTTTAGTAATAATGAATTGTTGAACTTCATTAGATAATAAAATTATATAATTATTCGAAAACATATTATGAAACCATAAAAATATTTATTTAATATCATTAATTTTATCATGTTAAAATATTTGAATAATTATACTTGCAACAAATTATCGAAAGAATTCATTATTTAAAATTATATTAATTAGATTATTCTAATTATGAATAATTATATTTTGTCTAAAATTATTTATATTAAAAATCAAATTATATTTGAAACAAGATTTCAAATTCGTTAATGGAATTTTGAATAATTAGTAACCTAAAAATTATTTATTGTGATTATGAAAAACAATAATTATATGTTATCAATTTTTTAACAAAAATAATTAGTTCATCATGTTTCCTGAAAATATTTTATTTTTCATAATCAAAATAGAAAATTCTTTAAATTCATTAATTTTATTTTTAGAAGTTATTTTTTTTAATTTCATTAAAAATGTAACGATTCAATTTTAAAAAAATTATAATATTTCATTAGATTATTAAATGTTATAATTTATGTAATTGTATTTAAATTTTGAATTTTTTGTTTTTAGTGATTAAAATTTATGATTTTAAAAATAAATTTGTTTTAATTTTTAGTGTGGTTTTTTTATTAACTAGTAATTTTATAAAAAAATTATATAAATAATGTGTCTAATATAGATATAGTATTTTTCTATTAAAGGATCTCTTAAACATGTCTCAACTTGAAAATGATATTGAATTAAAAGAAATTATTTGAATTAATGATAGGAACTCAATGATACATGGTGTGAATAACACTTTATAATCTTGTTGAGTCATGGATAAAATGAAAATAAAAAAGATGATGTTCAAGTTAAAGAAAAAAGAAAAAAATACCCCTTGTGATGTTTGGAGTTATTTTGTGAAAGTGGGAATAATTGTTGAAAAACATAATGTTATGTGTAAAAGATTTTTATTATTATTGGTAGGAGGTGTAAAAATATATAGAATATCAACATTGTCTCAACATATTGAAAAATGCAATAGAATCAATGTATTAAATGATCATAATGTTCATTCGATGATCTTGTAACATTTAAAAGAGTTATGAAATAAATTTTTTGATTGAAACATGTTTCAGGAAAATATGGAAACAAAAATTATAAGACAGGACCTACCATGTATATATTTTTTGAATGTGAAGAAGTTAGAGAAATGTTTAATGACATGAATCTATAAGTGATGCATTTTTCTAGAAGTGTTTCAAGTTATAATTTGATGGAAGTGTATGATCAATATAAAAAAACTAAAATATATATTGTTAAACCTTAGATGAAATATTTTCTTGACTTTATATTTGTGGATGTCTTGTACTAGTAAGGTGCATATTTTTTTACTATGAATTATATGGATTTGGAGAGGTATTCAAAAAACAAAATTCATTCATTTATTGATATACGACCTCCATATTATTGTTCTAAATTAGATAAAAAGAAAGATATGTGTGGTGTTTAGGAGATGGATTGGGAATGGACCCCTTAGGGGCCTTCCCCAAGCATTGAACAGTTGACTCATAACTGGTATGTACAAGGGGAATCTAACTATTTAATTAAAACAAATCATTATGATGGTCCCAACTGATACTCATGAAATGTGACTTCTACCCAGTGCTCTGAATTTGAAAGTAATGAAATCCAACCAAGAACGGGTATATAATGGGAGTAACTATGACTCTATTAAGGTATCTAAATTCCTCACCATATAATTATTGGCACATTGATTCGGGTATAAAAAATAAAATTTTCCCAATTACCCTTTACAATTCTTTTGGCATTGATACCATGAACCAAAAGTTGAAATATCAATTGAATTCGGAAAATATTTTTCATTTCTTGGGTGAATGTTTTCATATTTGATGTAGTTCCCATGTTTTAAATCTTATTTTTCAATAAGGTTTTAATTTTGTTGATTATTAAAGTCATAAAATTAGAGAAATAATTTCTTATGTTAATTTTTTAGTGTAGAATGACACGATTTCAAGATTTTGAAAAAAAGTATTTCAGTTGATACTAGTGTGATTTTGAGATTAGATGTTCTCACCAGGTGTAATTACACATATAAAATGATTGAAATTGAATTTAATTATAAGAATATTTTCAATAATTTTGATATTTATAATCTAAATTATAATAATTTTCTTTTAGGAGAAAAACCAATAATATGTGTTGTGATTTGTGATATTTTGAAGCCTTTTTATAATATGAAAAAAAATTGGATCCGTATATCTAACTTTAAATTTATACATTGAGAAAGATTGGATAATTGAAATGTCTTTATTTAATTATTTCAACAATTATGATGATTTCATTAGAACAATGTCTTACAATATGAAGAATATATTTGATAAATATTAGAGTCATTGTAGAATTATACATTAAATGGATGTTGTGTTTGATCTTTGAATCAAGTTGAAAATTTAATAATTTAGCTATCAAAGTCTTGATTCATGTCATTACCAAGAAAATATTTATATGGTTAAATTTAAGATATATCATCTTTTTGAAGAGTACGAAAAATAGTTCCCTTATGTTTCATCAATGGGAACTAATGAAATGGATTCATCTTCTCCTTCACTTAATTATTCTATAAGGAAAAATTATGATGTAAATGATGTAAGTTTAATTTATTATAATTTATATCATTATTTATGTATTTTATTTTATGTTTTTATATATTTGGGTGAGATGTATTTTTCTAAAAAACATAGTTGACCCAAATTATTCAAAATTCCAATTTGAAATTTATTCGGAGATACCGTTAGTTGACATGTCAATTTATGGAAATCTAAATCTGATAGATTGGTGTAAGGAAAAAAGTTAAATATTTCTTATTTATCACTCATGGCATGTAATGTTTTACAAATTATCATTACCACAGTGGCCTCAGATTCTAAATTTAGCATTAGAGTGAGGGTGTTGAATAAATATGAGATTTTTCTTCTACCAAAAATATTCAAGCATTAATTTTTTATTATATTTGGACTAATGGTCATTAACCTATTTTAAATTTTTTCATTACTATATTTTATAATCTTATTTTTTATAATAATTATATTAAATTTTATTTTCTTGTAGGATTAGATGATGAAAAGTATGAATTTATCTGGGAGAAAGATTCTAGTTCTGGAAATATATATGCAGAGAGGAAAAGAACCCCTTAAATTTCTTAAATGTATGTATTATTTGTAATTACTAGGGATCCATTAATTTTATTGACATGTTTTCAAAAAAATTATCAAAATTACTTGCATTAATAAAATTATTTTTTACAAAATATTATACTGTCTATTTGATTTGAAATTTATTTTTAATTGTGTATTGATGTAGGTATAGAAGGATGCATAAAAGTAGATAAGGGCCCATGTAAGACTGTAACATCATGAGAAATGGATAAATGTCAATATATATATATATATATATATTTTAAGTGTTTTATACTTTATATTTTTTACTTTGATTTTCAAAATTTTTAATTTTTTTTACTAATCATAGAAAATATTATAATTTGGTGGAATTTTTAATAGGAATCACTATAATTTTTTAAATTGTTTTTTATATATTTAATATTACTTTCAAATTCTTGTGCTTTTCAAACATAAATTCACTCATTCTTCATGTGGGATTTTTTGGGCCTATTAAAAATTAAAAAACTACACAAAAATATTGAATTCGGGTTTCCCACATGCTTTCCTTTATCCATTATATGGTAGGGTGAGGTGGGCATGATAAATCCACCCATTTTTTATTTGTGAATTTACAGGTTTAGACTATGTGGACTCAAGCCCACATAATATTGTCTTGTTCTACCTTGCCCTATCCATTTCACATTGCTAACTATCTCAAGTTTTAGAAATAAACCAAATCATATTGAGCTCTTGAACGAACCAAGGAAAGAGAAACTCACCATCGAGTCATTTATAAGTAAATAAACACCATGTTATAGTGGCTCTTAAAACCCTTTAGTTGTTGAGAAATGGTTCAATGCAATGGAATTTTTTTCTCCAATGCTTAAACTAGGAGAAGTTCATTTTGTTAGTTTATCATCTGGAATGTGATGTTGACTAGTGGTGGTGTCTCATTAAAAATACCTTGGAAGAAGAGGAAGTGGGATATATGGAATGGGAATAGTTCAAGAAGATATTTTTAATACGTATTTCCCATAGAATCTTCATATAAAAACAGAGTGGGAATTCATGGAATTAAAGAAAAAATGGATAAATATATTGGATTATATAAAGAAAATTTTATAAGTATCATGAGGTATACCTTTATTTTTATCTCTCATAATAATTGAAAAATCAAATACTTATTTACTAGATTAAATCCCAGTCTTTGAAGGGTGTTATCCATAATAAACTTCAGTAGCTATGATAATATTTTTCAATGTTCTCTTAAGGTGGATATGGAAGCTATAATCTCACAATATTCTAGGGAAAATAAATAGAAAGTGGCATATCATTGAATCACCAAGGATAAGACTCCCAGTGGGATGAAATTAAAATTTCACAAAGGGAATAAATTGGGGTGGAATCACTTGGGTAATTGCCTCCTGGGAACAGGGAAGTGTTTTAAGTGTGGTAAATCAAGGTACTGAGCCCAAAAATATTGTACTAAGGCTAAGATTACTATTAACACGGTAAAAGTGAATAATGTCCCATATAATGAAACAACCAAACTAAAATTCTTCAAGTGCAAGGAGTCCATACATTATGTAGGTTAATTTCCCAAAACATAGGACAAAGAATAAAATTGTCTAAAAAACCTCCTAAACTGAGGCTACAAGGAAGGGTATTCATGATCACTATTTCTTAAGTAGATCACAATAATAAAGTGAGGTATGGTACAATTGATCTCATTTATAGATCTATTAATACATTTTTTATTCTTTTTCATCACATTCTTTTATATCACATAAGTTTGGTAAGAATATTGAATAACCATCTCAATTGATGGATAACAGACTATCGATGAAAACCCATGGTTGAATAATGATCATGTATAAGATATATAAATATAATATTATTAAGATTTATGAGATTATACCTCTTGTATATATAATTTTTCTTCCTTTTATTGAATTTCAAATAATATTGGGTATGTATTGTCTTTACCTGCATAAGTCACATATCAATTATGGGGATAAGGAAGTCTTATTTTGCATCCCAAATCATCATATTATCATGTATCGATTCAAGGATGATTATGAACTCCCTATAGAAGTAAATTCTATAATATGGGTCATGATGACTGAAAATGAGGGACTCTTAACTCAAATAATCATGGGGAAGTCAACAGTTATGAAATGCCTATTGTGAAAAAATATACTAATGTATTTATGGATGAACTACTTTATCTTCCCCCAGAGTGTGTGGTTGAGTTTTTTATAGAAATAATACCTATATTCATGCCAATCTATAGGAGTCTACATAGAATGGCTCACATTTAATTAGTGTAATTAAATAAATAACTATTAGAGATTTTGGATAAGGATTTTATATGCCTCAATTCTTTACCGTGGGGTGTACCAGTTCTATTTAACAAAAAATAAGGATTATTCAATGCATATTTGTGTTGATTATCATGAGATTAATAATAGAATAATAAATAAAATGAATCATTTATCTCATATCAATGATCTATATTATCAACTCAGAGTATCTTGATACTTCTTGAAGATTGATCTTTGGTCTACATATAATCAATTAAGGGTTATAATGGAGTTTATTTCCATGACATCTTTCTATATCAGGTATAGAAGCTTTGAAATTATAGTGGTTCACTTTTTAATTAAAAATTCTCCCATTACCTTCATGGATCTACTAAATAGAATATTTAGACACTTCTATGATCATTTTTTGTTTACCTTTATAGAAAATATTCTTATATATTAAAAGAGAAAGGAAGGTCATGAAGATCATTTTGAGGCTGTGTTAAATATCTTGAGAGTGGAGAAACGTTATACCAAATTTATAATGTGTAAATTATGGCTTCAAAAATCATCATTATTAGGTCATGTAATAAAAAGAAAGGGTGTATCAGTAGATCCATTAAATATGGAATTTATCAATCAATGGCCTATATAGACCATTGTAACTGATATCCATAGTTTTCTTGGGTTGGTAGGATATTTCTATTTATTTGTAAAAAATATCTTGGATATAAAATCCGCTAACCATGTTAACAGGGAAGGGAGTAAAGTTCCGTCAAATACAATAATGTGAAGACAGATTTAAGGAACTAAATGTAGGTTTCTCACTTCTCATGTACTTACATTACCATGTAGTGGTGAAGGGTTTGTAATATAAAGTGATTCTTTGAAGAATATGTTGGGTTTCATCCTCGTAAACAATTATAAGGTAATTATTTATTTCTCATCCAAATGAAAGAGTCACAAGAAAAATTATGTGACACATGATAGAGATATAGAAGTAGTGATCCTTTCATTAAATATTTGAAGACATTATCTCTATAGATAAATGTTTGATATATATACTACTCATAAGATCATCGAATATATATTCACATATAAGTAATTTAATATTTTATAAAGTATATTGTTTGAGTTGATAAAATATTTTTACTTCTCAATAAATTACCACCCATATAATGAAAATAATGTCGTTGATGCTCTGATTAGGAAAAACCATGTTACTCTACCCATGATGAGGATTGAAAAAAGATCTAATAGTCATGGATTTTCATAGGATGAATATTGAAGTCATAATGGGTAGAGATAAATCCTATATTTACCAATTTAATTCTTATCCTTCTATTCACATAATGATCAAATAATCCCATTAAGATTATGTGGAGCTACAAAAAAAGTAACAATTGTTATAGAGTTAAAAATTGATAAATATAGAGTTATAAGGTTTGTATCTGAGATATGTGTCCCATAAAAATTCAAATTGTTGAAGAAACTTTTGTATAATTCATATGTCTCAACATTATATATATATGTAGGAATTATAAATATGAATGGAGATATAAAACAATCTTGTGGGATAACATAACAAAATAAATTGAAAAATATTCATCATTATACTTGGTATTCCAACAAGTTAAGGATAAAAAAATTCTAAGGGTATGTTGACATTACTACCCATACTAGTGTAGAAATAAGAAAATTTTACCATGGAATTCTCTATAGGACTCCCCCAAACACCTAAACACCATAATGGTATTTGGAATTTTGTTGATCTCCTAAAAAAGTGAGGGCATTTTATTTCTATCTAATGATATTTATCCCTTGACCAACTCATCAAGATATACATAAGGGAAGTTGTGGGACAATATAGAGTATCAGAATTCATTAAATATAATCAATATATGAACTTTATCACTAGGTTATAGAAAAATATTCACAAATAATATGAGATAAATCTATGATTTAGTATTTCTTATCATCATCAGATAGATGGTCGATTTGAGAGGATAGTTCAAACTCTATAGGATATGATGCGATCTTTTTCGATGTATTTCCTAGGATTTTGGGATTAATACCTTCCTCTAGAAGAGTTCTCATATAAAATATTTTTCCCTTCTAACATTCATATGACACTATATGTGGCTCTATATTAGAAGAGATATAGGACTCTAACATACTGGCATGAAATTGTTTAATGGAATATGATAGGTTCTAACATTGTATAAGAAATAATGGAGATATTTCAAACCATCCATTGGTATATTAAAGAAAAAAAATATATACAGGGTTATGTAGATAATCATTAAATTGATATAGAGTTTGAAGTTGGTGATAAGGTGTTCATTTTAATATCTCAATGGAAGTGAGCCATGAGATTTTGGAAGAAAGGGAAGATGAGACCTAGAAACACCAATCCCTTTAATCATTCATATGATACTATATGAGGATATCTCATGTTCATGATGTAATGACCCAAACATATATAAATGAATTTTCTTTTTAAAATAAATAAATTCCTTATTAAGTAATAAAGTTATATAATACACATGCACTAACATAGTCATTTTGGACCGTTATAAGTTATATCCTATAAATTTTAAAGGAATATTATTCATCATAACCGTTGATAATATAGTCCTTGTATAGTTTACATTATAATTATTATATGTTAAGGGTTATGATAAATTCCATTGACAAATATGAAAGAAGTGATTGCCTCAATGGGTAGTATCATACAATATGAAGCCCATTTATCAAAGCATTTGAGGGAGATGGATTTGCTTGAATTTGTTCTTGAACAATCCCAAGAATATATTCAACAAATAAAGCATGAGTGAAACCATTTATAGGTGAATCTCAATCTTATTAAAACCAAATATCACACCAAGTTCACTAAACCACCCTAGGAAATTTTCAGCATCACACGTCTTACCCTTCGGGGATACACTGGTGTAATAAGGGGTTGGGTAGCAATAACCTAGTAGTATGAATTTTTACATTTTTATTTTTAATAAAATAATGATTATATTTATCATTTTTTAGTATTAAATTATAAATTATTAAATAATTAGTAATTATATTTTTATACAATGAAGCTCACATTGTATTTTTTTGGGAAATATATAGGTTCATCAAGACACCTTTTTTGAGGAATTGAAGAAGTTTTGATGTAAATTTTATTTTAATAAAATATTATTATTATGTAATATATATTTAAATATAAAACATAAAATAATTTTATGAAGTCAAATATAATTTTTATAGGGGTTAGAAAACTATCATCGTCGTAAAAATTCATATTTTTTAGTAAATGATGATTTTGATTTTAAAGTATAAATTATAATTTTTAGATAAATATATTGATCAAATAAATATTATTTTTTGATTAAACACATCAAAATTATCCAATAGTGAATTTTTCATAATTTTCTGAGAAAGTTGAATTTTGGGAAAAAAATTAAATACAGTGTAAATATATGATATGTATTATGACATCATAAAATCTTAAAAGTGATGTAATAAATACTATAAATATTATTAAAGACCAATATTATGTTCCCCTTTAAAATAATTTGTTTTAGGCTATTTTATTAATTTCATAAACCCTTAATGATTCATCAAAAACCTATATTATATTTTAAGGATTTAAAATTAACTATTTATGAACATGACTCACCTCCACATCACCAAGGATATTGTTTTAATTATTATGGTTATTATAATTAAAAAATATTTTAAAAAAATATACTTTGGATAAAATATTTAGGAGGTTTTTACTTTTGATTATTTTATCATTTAGAGTCGAAAACATAAGATTAGAAATTAATAACCAATTCCCCTCTATTTTGCTATTAAACTGACTCATCCTTACATTTCTCTTCACTCAAAACTCTTTAAGAACAATGTTACTCTAAATTTACCTCTATAAATCTATCCTAAGTTTCTCAAAATATATTAATAAGATCCACCAAAGCTTTTTTAAGCACCCTCTCAAGGTAAGAGATCCTCTCCTTCTCCTGTTTATTCAAGCACTCTCATTATATAATACCATTTGATTTCTAGTTTTTCAGGTAGGGATATATTTTTTAACATCCCTATTATTATACTTATTATTTCCAAGTGATTATATATCCCTATAACTCTCATTAAACCCTTTCATTAATCTTTATGTACCTCCATTATTTTGTCGAAATTATCCAATGATTTTTGATGCCAAACATTTATGTAGTGAATACTCATCCCCATTTCTGCTCAAGGGAATTCAAATAGATTTACCTATACTTAATTTATTAGTAAATTCCATGTATTTAACCCACACAACATAATCAATGTATTAAAATTGATGAAATGCTTCCTTATTTTGTATGATATATGTGGAAAACTTATGCATGTACATGATATGAATGTGAAGGGTGGACTGAAAATTATATATCCATCCAATGCATTAGGTTATGTTTTTATTTCATTAGATACCATTTAATGTTAACATTAGGTTATCATAATCACACAATGTAATTATTTATATGTGATTATCTTTGAAATATGTTTATGATGTCATGTTTTATGTTGTTTCCACATTCCCATGTCGCCTTTTTGTTATCATTTAATATCCTAATTTGATATTCAATTTTATTATTTTCATCCATATTATATTACCTTGATATGTCTCTTGAATCATATTTACTATTTTACCTTATTTTATGCTTTGATTATCCCCTTACTGGTCTTTATTTCTCACTGATATCTTATGTACGTCCCCATGTTACCCCATGGAGTTTTAGAAGATCAATGGAATTTTAAGGGCATGTCGTGGGGGCTTTAAATAATGTTTTTATACCCATGTTTAAATTAATTATTCTATATACCTAATTTTCAAAATAAATTAGGCCTTGTTATCTTATGGTATTATATTATGTGTACCTTTATATAACACATCAGGATTTAATGTGTATTAAAATATGGTTTGTAATACTTAGTATAAAAAAGAGTCCTATTATTTTTGAGAATAGGATTAGAAAACCTTATTGAAATCATTAGAAATAAGACTAAAAATAAGAAAATATACATCAATTTCGGTAAATTGTAGAGTAAGTGGTCTCCAAGAAGTCAAATCCTTTTATGGATACTATAAGGGGATTTGGATTTTGAAATAGTTGTACCTAAGTGTAATAACCCTAAATAAGTAAATATTATGCACTACTCGATCATCACATGGATCATCAAACAAATTTCTTGATGCACACTTGGTTTGAAACTCTCAGGGGATATGATTTTATAAATTCACAAGATCCTTAAAAACCATTATGAAGGGATGAAAAATTCCTATAAAAGTTTAATATAGGAAATAGATCATAGATAAAATATATTTAAACATTTAAATTCATAGGTTATGCATATATGTCATTTATGAGTTATCCCTTTAATGTTCATGGTTTCCCTTTTATGTATTTAATTATTTAAAAATTATTTTCCATAATTTTCAAATTATTTTATTAAATTGATGGGAATAGGGGAGGAACTGAGTCAATAACCAATTTGAGTGGCAATGTGATGACTATCAAAATGAGATTCCCAACCCAATGAGGGAAGTAATTGGGAACATAATTATGATACATTCTCAATTAACTTGAGTTCTGAATAGAAACTTGAATCTAGGGGGAAACCCAAATCCCCCTAAGAAAGAGGAAATTTCAATTGATACCTTTATGTGACAAAGGCCTGAGAATTTCAGTGGATATTTTTCTCCCTTAATCATAGAATAATGGATCATCTACATTGAAAATATCCAATAAATGTTTCAATAGTCTAATAAAGATAATGTCATGTTGTCTATTTATCATATAGAATGGTAAGATGATCAATGGTGGAATTTGATTGAAAATAAAAATCCCATAGAGGAGATCGGAGCGATAGAGTTGAAATAATTCTAGAAAATATTATTTGATAAATATTTTACTCACACTCTCCAATTGAAAATATATATAGATTTCCTTATCCTCAATAAAAAGGAAGGTGAATCTATTGGGCCATACCAGTTGAACTTCACAAGACTTTCGTGATACACATTCATCTTTGTCATATCCACCAAAATTAAATTTAATTGATTCTTTGGTGGGATAAATTTGAGTCTATGTAAACATTTATTGATTCAAGACTTTGAAAGATATGATAAAATTGTATAATGTCCCCTCAAAGTCGAAACAGAGATTAGTGAATCTCAAGGGTCTTACAGGTCTCGTGATATAAATTGGAGAATGTATTTAATTATTATGGTACGACAGGAAAATATAATGGGGGAAATAATGTCTAACATCACACTTTTCAAATTTTTTGTAAGAATCATCCTAGAAATTACCTTAAGGGGATAAAAAAAATTATATTTAGGATGTAAGGGAAACTATATCAGAATTATTGATGGGTGAAACCCACCAATGTGATAGAATAAAGTAATTATATAGAAAAACATCATCTTGTTATCCAATGTTTCAACTGTAAGGAACATGGACCCTATATGAATCAATGTACTAAGTTGAGGGTTGTTAATGATAAACAAAGACAACATCCTATAAGTCCTATAGAGAAAGGGTGAGATGATTCCATCACAACTACTAAGGTATATCCAAACAAAAAAGTTGTGATAAGTATGATAGTTATTTAATCTGGGATAGTGATTATACAATTTGATTCTAGTTCAATCCATTCTTTCATATCACACAATTTTAGTAGAACTATTCAAATACCACATCAAAATATGGATTTAGAGTTATTGGTGAAGATGGAAAATGGGGAAATTATCACATCTCAAGTATATTACTTCTACCATATCTATGTTTGTGGGTTAAACTTCCCAACAAACCTTTTGATACACTCTTTTGCCTAATTTGATGCTATTCTGGTCATTGATTGTCTTTACTTGTAAAAGCTAATGTAAATTACCAAGAGAAGGAAATAACCATCTATATCACAAATCACCATCCGATTCTATATATGTATAAGGATACAGATGAATATTTTTTTGTATCATCATCTCAATCAAGGATATTATTTGGTTATGAGTAAAAATATCTAGATCAAATGATTGAGACTAAGGAAAAGATAATCCTTTATAACATGCCCATCAAAAGGTAATTGTTTGATTAATTTCTTAACGAATTTATTAGTCTTCTTCCTATCTGATAGGTTGAGTTATCAATTCAACTTATACATGGAGCTCTTCCAATATACAAAACTCCATATATAATAGTTATTGTTTAACTTGATGAGTAAAAGAAGATATGATAAGAGAATCTTGATAAAGAGTTTATAAATTGAAATGTTTCACTGTGGGGTGCACTGGTCATTTTTGTCAAGAAAGATGAGGGGTCAATGTATCTATGGATTGAATATCATGAGATTAAAAAGATCTTTACCAAGAAAAAGTATCCCCTTCCACATATTTATGACTTGTTCAATCAGCAAAATAGATCCAAATAATTATCCAAGGTGGATCTCTAGTCAGGATATCATCAAGTAAAGGTACATAAGGAGGATATCCCCAAGACTACTTTTCAATCATGGTTCAGGAAATATGAGTTCATAGAGATGCCATTTGGACTCACTAATTATTCAACTATCTTCGTGGACTTGTTTAATAAATAATTTAGGGATTACCTAGAAATTTTTTTGATAGTATTTTGAGAAAACATTCTTATCCTCAAAAAAATTAAGGAGGTACATGAGGAGTATTTGAGCATTGTACTGAATACCCTGAAAAATGAAAAGTTTTATATGAATTATTTTAATTGAATTTATTGGATGGAATAAGTAAAATTCCTATGGAATGTTATTACCAGTAAAGGGATGTCTGTGGATCCATAAAAAATTAAGGTAATTGAAGGATGGATTAGACCAACAACTGTGATATAAATTCATAGTTTCCATGGATTAGTTGGTTACTATAATGGAATTGTGAGAAACTTCTCATGATTTTCATGCTCATTAACTAAGATAACTTAGAGAGGATTCATGTTTATCTAGATAGATGAATATGAGGAAGGATTTAAATATTTAAATAAAAGGATAATCACTTCACTTGTGATCACATTACCCACCAGTGGTGATGGATTTTTTATCTATAATGATTCATTCAAAAAGTAATTGGTTTGTGTACTCATATAAGATTAAGAAGTTATAGCATGTTCCTCTATCTAATGAAATATCCACGAGAAAAACTACCTAATGTATGTTATAGAATTGGATCTTCAGATGAATAATTTGTGAAATTATCTCTATGAGGAGAAGTGTGACTTGTATATGAATAAAGAAATCACAAGTATATATTCACACAAAAGGAGATCAGTATATTACAAAAATGGTGGTTATATCTGTTCAATGATTATGATTATTCAATCCATTTCCATCCTGGGAAGGAAAAAAATGTGAAAGATGATCTGAACAAAAAGGATCATGCAACCCTGTCCATAATGAGGACTAAAATGGCTCTAATCTTCTTGCTCATATAGAGAATGTAAATAAGAATAATAGAATGATATTTATTTTAAATTACTCAAATAACTGCTAAATAATATTTTCTTGAGAGTAACAAGTATTCCTAGAAAGATGATGTGGTGATATAGGAAAAGGTAGTGAATATTATCGATCATAACTTTTCTAGAGGTATAGTTAAAATGTTTAGACTTCAGAAATGCATCCCATAAAAACCATAGAAAAAATGTAATTTATAGACTATGTGAATATGTCATCCTTATCTATTCATCACAGAATCACTATGATGTATAGGTATATGATGAAAAAAAATTGGTGGGATAACATAATGATGGAGATTGCAGAATTTGTATCTCAATTCATGGTATGTAAACAAGTCAAAACTAAATGAAAACGGTGTAAGGGTATGATGAACCCATTTTTAGTACTAGTATGTAAATGAGAAAACATAATCATGGATTTCATCATAGTACTCCATAGGACTTTGGTGATTCCCGCTAACTAAGAATCAAAAAATAACAAGGGAATAAATACCTAAATATGGGTATTATTTTCCCTGCAAAAGAAAAGGAAGAAGAGGATGGTCAAGACCTCCAGATCGCATGAGCCTCTAAATGAATCACAATCACATGACCATTTCAAGGCCACATGAAGGTCCACACATGACACATAACCTATGAGAAGTCCTGTGAATCCGCCTTCGACAAACCATCATGCTCTTACGATGCCTCCCAAGAAAACTGATGGTTGCAGCAATTGTCATTGGAAAGTTATTGACAAACCATCCCAAATACTTTGAAAATAAAGAGGGGATGATATTTAAAAAGAGATTCCTCCAATGTTCATGAAGCTTACGTAGGATATCATCGTTTTAAAGAAAAAATTTCCTTCATGTTATCCATGCTAACTCACATGAACCTTGAAACATTGAAAGATATAACAATGGAGATAAAGGGGAGAATGAGAGTGGAATTTATAATCACTAAAAGACATGAGACATTCCCTTGATGAGACGTGATATACTGCGAGTCCCTAGAGACATGTACACCTCATCTCACAAAATCCATATTTTTCAGCCTTTCCACATGGATGTTTTCAGACGTGTCCAAATAATTCTATGGTGTTATAAGGACAAACAAATCGATTTTTCCATGACATGCTTGTACACCCTCATAAGAACCATATTGTCCATATAATACATCCCTGAAAAATTGAATAAAATTTTATATATTACTCGTATGAACTAAAATGATCCCTGAAATTTGTAAAATAACGAAAAGGGGTTAAAGTGGAGGATGTTACAGGTGTTTTGGTTGCTAAAGGACATGTGATGCACCCCTAGAGACTCGCAAGGCACCATGAGTCCTCAGCGAGACGTCCACCTCACCCTACGAGAGCCCATTATCTTTTCATCCTCTCCATGTGAAGTGACCTGGGAAAATATAAGGCACTCAAAGGATTAATGGATAGATTTTTACATGGAATTCTCACACACCCCCGTATGAACCATATCCATCATGCAACACATCACCAAAAAATATAAGAAATATCCTTGACAACACACAAGAAATCTCGCATAACTCTAAACCCTTTTAAAATAAAACAAAGTGGATCAAAAGGGAGGAGGACAGAGGTGTTCATATTCATTGAATGGAATGTAACATGCCCCGCGCACCGACAACGTTATCCCTTGAGACCCCTAGAAAACCCATCCTTGTCTTGCGATACCCCAAGACAAGTCTCCCAAGATCTTGTGAGTGCCTTCCAACTGGCACATGGATATTACAATGGCCCTTAGACATGTCAGCATGACAACATGGAAGTCCTTCAACACATCTTCATGGTCAAACAAGTTTTAAATAATCATCAATAATATGATAAAGGATGTAGACTCATGATCATTGAAAATCAGGTGATGTACTCAGAGTAGTCCATGATAGAGACTTGAAAAGACACATAGTGCTAGGCCCCTTTTCCAGCCTTAACCCATGACAGATATGCCACAAAAACCAGCGAGTATCTAGGGTGGAGAGGCCTATAAATCCCCCACCACCGTATAAAAAATGCACCACTACTACGCATGTCGGACACCCAAACTCTTGGGGATTTGACTCTCAACTTCTATGGACTTCTCAAAGTAGAATATCATGCAATCCAAAAGATTTCCATTAGGTAATATATTGGCAAGAATCCATAGTAGTCATGTGACAGGCATAAATATCTTCACTTGATCATTCATATATCAAGTGATGGAATTCTAGAAAGACATTCGAAGAACATTCCACATGTTTTCCATATCACACAACACTCAAAAACAATGATACTAAATAAATCTAAGGTACTCTCAAAATAAGGGCTAGATATGAGATTGAAAATTGTATATTTAAGAAAAGGGAATTCTCATTAACCTACATGCGCTTTGCATGAATCATCAAAAGACACATGACATCGCCAATTCTTGTCTCTTTTATCTTACAACTCTCCTTCAACATGCCATATAGGACATGCGAAATAATCTGTACATATCATAACAAGTCACACGATTCCCCCTGTAGACACCACTCTGTTCTAACAAAACCCTTTGGGTCCATCACCCAGAACATGTGACATCCTTCAAACACATCGCTTGACTCATATAATAACATTCACTCATATCAGTCAAGTCTTGCCATTTCATATAGGCATCAAAACCAAGCCCTCACAACACCCTCTGGGAAAGTCAGCTGAGACTCACGATGCCCTCTAAACATGTTGGATAGGTCTCATGATTTCTCCTAGAGGTGTTAACAAATATATGCAACACCCATCAGCCTATTCCACACTGACTCTTGCAACACCCTCCATTAGTTTCAAGCCAGGTGATACAATGTCTCCCAGTACATGCCGACTAGGACTTGAGACACCCTATAGACAAGAAGACCATGTCAATAGGGAATCCCAAGACATGAAAGCCTTTTCATTACTCAGCATATAATCCCCAAATATAGGTAATACTTAGTGTGTAAACCCTGATATAAATAGAACTATGATGAATCTGATTCCTTCCATATCCGAGATATGTAGGCTACCTCTCCCAAAGGTTCGAGAACCATATCAATCATCCAGGGAAATCCTAGTATCTAAGTCCCTTACTCAAACGAATGACATTTATTACTTGCTATACCTTGTGTATCACAATGAGCATGGATCACATGGTCTTAGGAAATCAAAATGATCATGAAATATTTGGTATAAAACTTCACAACAGTACATGGAAGCCTTAGTGTGTATTGCTCAATATAAGGGGAACTATAGTGACTCTGATTCCTACCATCCTCAAGAAATGGATGATAAATCTCCTTGATGTTAGAGCTTGATATTAATCATCTAGATAAATCCTAGTATCTTAGACCCTTACTAAATGTAATGACATCAATTACTTTTTATCACTTGTCTCTAACAATAAGAATGGATCATGTGAGATTAGGGAATGTCAATGATCATAAAATCTTCACAATAAACCTTAATAATGGTATAGGGAATCCTAAATGTGTAAGACATGATATAAAATGAAATATTATGACTCTAATCCCTTCCATACTCAGGATATGTAGGTTTCCTTCTCAAGGCCTGAGCTCTATATCGAACACCCTAAGGACTATTCCAATACCCAAGCCCTATATCTACATTCCATGAGGTTGATCATCTACTACCCCTTGTTTTTCCCATCGAACATAGCTCATGTGGGCTTAGGGAGACGCAACCAACACCTCATTGGGCATTGTGAATATCCATAAATTAAGGAAATCCCATTATGTAAGCCCTGATGAGAAGAATGATATGAACACCCCTTATACAAGGGAATATACCTTGGGTCCAGTCCTAAGAACGTGACAAAACTATATGGGTTTTGATTCCTAAAATAACTCGGATATTTAGGATGCCTCATAATGTTTCAATACCCTCCTCAGTATACTATCTTCCTATTTACATGGAAACATGCTCCGAAACACTTGGCCATATGGCTTCAGCAAATAAGAAACCGCTCATTAACAAAAAATGATTGGGAACCTCATATATATATATATATGGACTCAGTAAAGAGATCAAAATATTTCTCATATGAAAGAGAATTAACCTATATTCATTTTATTAGGGTAATTGGTCCTGTATTGGGATTTGGAAGAGATTCAAGAACGTATCTTGAATCTATAAGAGAGTCTTGGAATAGGTAATAATTCCCCTAAAAAGGGTGAGATGAGACCAACCTCCCATCATCTCTCCCAACATGAGTCCACAAGTGTTGTTGGGCCTGAAAACCTAGATGACCGCCAGCCATTAGAATGTAGGTATGTACTCATCTATGGATGAGTGAGATGTTGGGAGTTTCTAGGGAAGAACAAATATATGAAAAACTCAATTCATGAGATTGAGAAAAACTTTAAAATACAACTCAATAAAACCACCAGGGGGAACCTATACCACATTTATGTTGAAACCTGACAAAACAAAAATGGTGAACCTAATGTGAATCTCTCTAATAACAAATGGTGGGGTTATAATATTTCAATCCAGTTCTCTTTCTCCTCATATGCAAAAAATCTCATAGGCTCGACATGGGTCTCTTAGGATGATTTTTTTTTCAGAACATGTATTGAGACAAACTAGTAAGAATAGCAGAAACCCAGACTCATGTATGCCTATCCTCGCACTGACAAGTCTACGTGAGCAGAATGTCTAGAAAGGGAATACCTGACAATTGTGTTAACCATGCACATTTGATTGATCATCTTCATGCCTATGATATATCCCCAATTGGTATCCTTGTTCATTATTTTATACATGATTATAAATACTAATTCCATCGACAACATCACAACCTGATGAAATGTCTTTATCATCCAACATTTTCTATGGTAACTCATTTATTGCAGCAACCCCCATGGGTAATAAATAAATATCACCTACTCAATAGATCCAATGAAAGGTAGCGAATATAGTAATCTAGGTGTACCAATGATATGGTACAATCATGACCCTAGAAGCTACCCATGAGATTCTCCAAGCATTGTAGCTAGAGAATCTACATCACCAAGAAAAGGATGCTACTAGACCAATATCCTTCATCATTATGACCAACTATTTTTGGAGAATATCCCAAGAGTTAGAAAATTATCACCTCCCATATATGATAAAGGTGGTCCAGGAATCCCAATATGTCTACCTTCTAGTTCAAGTTCCACCGAGGAGGTAACCTATCAATTGTTATCACCAACGTCATCCCGCTGGTACTCATCAGGTGCTTACTAAGGGTGTCACCTGAAACACAACCAAATCTTACACCCAAGAAAGGGCTACAAGGAAGAATAATTGTAGGAGGAAGATAATGGATATATAAGAGAGGGATCATATTCCCACTCCTACTATTGAGACCTACTAGCATATTCCAACAACATCCAGCAAGAAGTCTCATATCACTACTAGCTCAGAACATGTTTGTGGGCATATTACCACAGAAAGAATGAGGGAGGCTCATATCCCCACCCCAATGCATAAGGTGCATAAGAATACTTCAATGGAACATGGATGAAAGAAGTGGGTTCATATCCCTACTTCAATAGAATATATCTTCCTACAGATAATGGATATGAAGAATATGTAGGCTTATATCCCTACACACATATAGCTAAAATGCCAATATATTTTAACAAAAGCTGAAAAAGTCCACCAAAATATTCTGACACTATTGTAGATAAAGTTATAGGTGCATAATCCAATCCCTATAGCTGGGGAAAAACAACAATCTAATCATTATGAACAAGTGGTTTTACTAAAGAAAGTGAACATTCTTTCTCCTTCATAGAAGGATTATCGGTATATTCCAATGAATGGTATGGCATCAGACTGGTATCATACTCCCATTCCAATCAGGGATCACAAGTCGAGAGTGAAACATTCCTCTGGATAGGGGAACATGCCTATTGAAGAAGTCCAATGGCATATTCCAAATCCCCATGATCGGGTTAATATCCTTGTTTTAGCCAGGGCTCACCATGTGAGAAGTGAACAAGCCTCAGGACAAGTTCATATTCCTATCGATTAAGTCCACTGAGATATTCCAAAGGCCTAGGATCAGGCATATATCATAGGTATGGTCGATGCTAACCTTGTGGAATTGGAAAAATTCTTAGTTCAGGCTCACATTCATGTTAGTGAATATGTCTGGAATATTCTAGAAGATCATAGAAGAAAGGTGCATATTCCTACTATCACCGTTGAATGGCTGCACCAACATCATTCCAAGGAAATATTGGAGTAGGATTATATTCCTTCACCCATTATATAGGTAAATCAATATATTCTGGTGAGGAATACAAATTCAAATAAGGGTTATATTCTTGTTCCAACTAGGGCTCATCAAGTAAGTGTGGAACATGCCTCAGGGAAGGCTCATAATCTTTCCAAGAAAGACTAAGGCATATCCAGAAGGCTCAAGATCGGTCTCATGATCCCATATTTATTGAGGCTCACTGAGTGAAAAATGAAATATGCCTCAGGATAGGCTAATATTCCAATCAATAGTGATACAGATTATTAGCATACTCCAACAGATTCTTAGTAGTGGGATCATACTCCCACAACACCTGATGGTTATATACAAGTTTTGGAAACTATCACACAGTTGGCTAATATCCTTTCACAACCACAAAAGGTAGGTTGGCATATTCTTGACATGATGAAGAATATGTCCATATTCCTAATTTGATCAATGTTAGTGTCCTTGAGGTTGTTCGAGACACATTCTCAATACCACAAGGGTATATCATCTCATATATCAAAGAGAAAGTAGAAGGCATTCATTACCGCTATATTCTTCCTCTTGGTAGTGTAGAGATGGATCACAAGTACTCTACTTCTGACATCCACCTTAGTAAACATCCCCACTATTATATCTCCAATTGGAAAATTAGTCCTCCCTTTTTCTAGACACCTATATATAGATAAGTGAACCAAACCCCAACACCTTCATATAGATAGGTGCTCGAAACACCGGGGTTTACTATATATGGTTCCCCATCAACTTCCAACAACACTACACTCCTATCAGTAGGCAACCATCAGATCTATCTTCTATGTCCTGACCAGACGAAGGAATGTAAGTATTATAAGGAAGAGTTTATCCTTAATATATTGACATAGTTATCTAGAAACAACCTCCCAACCATGTTCTAGACCCTCTCTACAACTATCTAAGATATCCCAGATGAGATAGAAAAGGATTTCATTCCATATCTATGCCAAAATATGTGGGATACTCATCAGTGACTGAAGGATCAATATCTACCTTATCTAGGATAAAATTTTCACCATTATAAAATCCTAATACACTATTTTCATCTCGACCTAGAAACTATATCCATGGACTATGATCTAAAATTGGGAAATCATAGTGGAAATTTGTAACATGATTTCCTCCATTGCATCATGAAGCTTCGGCACCTAATATCTATATCCATGCCAAGAATCCATATTTGAGGATGGGGACAGTATAGATCCTTACACTCTTCCACTCCCCCAGAATATCATACCCCTTTAGATAAGGAATCCTACAATGTTATATCCTCTGGTGAAATCAGGGGACCAGGTAATGCTTAGGATAGTTAGTCAATGTAAAAAAATTCCCCTACTCCAACAGTACCCATACGCCATGGATGAGTACATAGGACAACCAAAAAATTTTAAATTTGGCCCCTCAAGATATTGGAAGGAAATTCTCAAAATGTAAAACAAAGTTTCAATAACCCAGAAAACTTCCCGTAAGGGATGGTTCTCGTCATGGGTTCTAATTTCAACTATATCCAACATAAGCATAGTTGCATCGTATCATGAAGACCATAGTAGCAGCTACCATAGAGACCATCCAGGAGTTGACTCATCCCCCTAGGCCAAGATAATATCTATCAAAACCTCCACACCTCGGATCATCAATTTCTAAGAAGATTTTAGACATACCCTTGGTATCCACAATGGAACCCCAACCCATTGGGATGGTGGAATTTTTATCTCAATAACCATCTCCTAGATCATTTTTCCTTGAAAAGGCCTTGGGGACATCAGTGGGGGTTCCTGATCACCCCCATCCCACTGGGATAGGGGAATTTATATCTTAATGTTTATCCCAGGAATAATCATCTTCTTTACTGGATTTGTTGGATCCTCAAAAACAGGACCAGTCAAACCTATTATAATCCCCAAATGACCCCCACCCCTTAGGGATGGGGGTATTTACATCATAATAATCACCATACCCCATGAATGGCCCGAAGGCCTTCATTTTTATTGATTTTTGATATCCTAACTTTCAAGGGATGAGGGGGAATCCTTACAATGCACGTAAGCTTAGAGATTACATGGCATGTAGGCTTAAGAGATTTCATGACCCAAAGGTCTTAGGGAATTCAACCAGACTATAACTACAAGGAAGTACCCATCCCCAACATCTGCATCGTGATGGTATCTCTCCACCTTCGTATGGCCATCTGGCTTGGCTTTCCATGAAAGACCAAGCTGGCCCCAATGGCGTATCCACACCCTCTTATTCTTCCAAATCCATTTGGTTCTACTCTGGTGAGTGCACGTTCTCTAAAGCCTTCTTTTTGGCTGCTCCTTTTTAATAGAATTTTTCTGGGATAACTACCCTGATCATGTGGGCCAAAGTCCTTGTGGTGGTTCAAATTCCTTAAAGGTGGCCCGAAAGCCTTACTAACCCGAAGTCCTGGGTGACCTGAAGGCCTTATGGAGTCCAAGCCCAAATCGATGGCCCAAGGTGAAAAGTTACGGCCGCTATAGTACCGAACAATACCTGCTATAGTGCCCCAGAAATATACCTCCTCTTAGTTTTGAACCCTGTGTCTCATGGATTCACTTAAGGAGTCCTCACCACAGTAAGAGAAACCTCTTTTGGTCAGGGCCCTCTCAGTAATCCTGACCAGAAACTCTATCTAAATCACTTTTCATATACTAAGACAGGAGGAGCATATGGAAAAGGAAATTAGGCCCTACCGGGGTTTGAATACATGACAGTCCAATAAGTCCATAGGTTCAAATAAAAACCCTTATGAAAGTTGTGTATAATTAGCCTATTGTGTAGAAATAAATGGCACAATGACCACTGCCTACTATGCCTCTCTGAATTTTGTCACTATCAAAATAGAAGGCACTTATCAAGATGAAAATGTAGAAGGTTGCAATATGGAACATGTACCCTAGGAGGATGGTGATCTAGATGCCCTAAATGAGGTTGTGTGCACCCAAAACCAAGGAAGGATTAAAACTTTAGCACCACCAAATAATGAGTTTCCACCACCTTGACGGAATATTTGAAAATAAAAATGGGAATATTTGAATACATCTTATTTTTCATCCATATAAGAATATTTGTCACAATATGAGAGTGAAATATAATCTCTTTGGAAACTCAAAGAGGAGCTACTCTGGGTAAATATTCTAATTGGGTATCATCTCCATCTAGAGATGAACATTTTCCCTCCCATATCCGATTCTTTAGAAAGAGCTGTATCCAAGAATTAGATTGGATTTGTATCTAGATAGATTGTCTAGGTAAATGAGGAATACAAAGATGATTGGAACTTCCCTCCATTACAGCGACATCCTCCCCCTCTCTAGGGTAATCATTTAGCCATAGGATGGATCAAGGATCAACAGGAGACGAAAGCAGGGCCACCTCATCAACACCTACCCAATCCCTATGGATGGGACCCAACTAAGATAGTAGTTCCCATAGATTTACATACTGCCATTTAATCCCTAGATACTTGAATGAATCCATATAAGGGAAATGTGCACCTATACATCCTTAAAAAAATCCATATCATGAATGGGTTGACGATACCCCACCTCCACCCAACTTTGAAACCCTACCTTTTCCACCTTTGATAGTGAAAGAGACCCAAAAAAACATATCACACACTTCATATCCTGATGTGGGCCAATGATGGTCCCTTGAGATCAAAATGAGTCCATAAAGCTGATGTGTTTCATATAGACTCTTACAAGGTCATCCTTTGTTTGGTAAAAAAGTATTGTAGGGGGATCTATTACTGGATGGGAAGGCCTTTATCATCAGTTCATTTATTAGTTTAGTTCAACACTAAGGAAAAAAACAATTGTTGACCTATCAAACTAATAGTAGTGTGAGAATGAGAGGGTGTATGATTTCATTATACGGTGTAAAGGTTTAACATATTAACTCATCATACCCCTTTCATAGGAGCAACTGATGGTCCTCTGAGGTAAAAATATCAGGGATGAGTTACAGACATCCGTAATCCCCATGAAATATCTAGGTGGGTTTTGATAGTTCGCTGAAATGACACATTGTCTTGAAGAGGAAATTTAGAAAACTCGATCCAAGTCTCGACTCATTCCTTCATCTTAGGGGAAAATCCAAGAAGAGTAGAAGTTGTGGTTTTCACTCTAAAGCCTGTAGCGGAACCCATCTAAGTACCAAGGCAAGCTCTGAACCACCCAATACCTCCTTATGAGTGGAAACAACCACATAATCTCCCTCATAAAGAAGTAAAGAGGAATCAAGGTCACCTAATATTTGAGGAATATATGAAAAAATTATACTTCTTATGAAAAGAAGAAGTCCCAAGTTATTTCTTGGCAGCCATGGATAATGATCTTCTCACACTCCCACAACCCAAGATGCCTGATGAAGTCAACCTCGCCAACCTTCTCGACTACTTCTCTTTCCCTAGAAGGTTGGGTAATAATATCTAGATTTGTTTCGTCTTCAAGGATGTATTTTAAGGCATGGTTGACTCTAGATAAGTGATTCCAAACAATTCCATAGAGCATGTGGCTTGCATAACCATTGCCCAGTTGGATTAAGAGGACAATTGGAAGAATGTTTCACCCAGGTGATCACAAAAATTTGACAACTGGATGACTCAAAAAATTATTGATTGAGAGCATACCACTCTAAAGGAATAGTTTCAAAAACTCACAATAGATCCACCACCCAAGAATGAGGAATCAAATATATCTCCCATGGGTTGGTGTGACCTCTATAAAGAGGAATATATAGAGTATTAATAGTTATATTCTTCTCCAAAGCAAGCCCTAACTATTGAATATTTCTTCCCTGTAATATCTACAACATGGGAACCACCCCACCAAATGGAATCCTCATCTGATGAAGAGAACATCTTTGGTTCTGTCAACACAATACAATTGAAAAATCCCTTCTCCAATGATGAGTATGACCCTTAATATTGTGTCTCTGCATATAATCAGCGAACAAGTGTCCTTATGCATCAGAGCTAAGGATACAGGGGACAACACGAGCATGTTCAGAATCAATATTCATGTCATATCACCATGGATGATAAATATTCAGCTGAGAATCATGGGAAAGCACTCGAGTAGGCTCAAAAGAGTCAAGGAGGTTCCTTATATCCATATAGAATTCACCCACATCTGATTTTCTTACATGAACGCTTAGTGGGGGTTCAATATGATCAACTTAAGAAATGGGGAAGGATGGCATAACCCACACCGCTAGCAATGGATATTCCCTCAACCTCTGCACAGGCTCTAGGACTATCTACCTCAGATTCTCTAGCTCTTGAGAAACAGGACCTGGAGAAGCCACATATCGGTAAGCGCCAACCTATGGCATAATAGTATGATGTTTTGAAAGAGCTAGTTGTGGTCCCATCCAAGCTCTCAATCCTTGATGCAATCATTATTTCAAAATAACTTATGGATGCACTTTTTGAAGCCCTCCAGAGCCCACAAGAAATCAAAACATAAGTTCTTGCAGACGAGGTCTATCATAATGGTGCCTAATCATTGGAAAAAATATATGGTGAGCATGTCACAACACCCACCAAAGCAAGATTTCTCAAGAAATAATTTTCATAGCTATCAACCCCATAGATGGCATCCACATCGGTATAAGTCCCATTATTCATCCTCACTTCATCCCATTAAAATACACAGAACATCTCATCCTTACCGCAAGATGTTAAAACACATAGTCTCTTAAGAAGTATGTATGTCTGGATTACTTCCATCATAGGATACGTAGTGATGCCCAAACCTAAATTTTTTGGCCCATTCATGGGATTAATTCACATCAGGTGATTCAATTTCCTTACTACATGACATTAAACTAAACAGGCCCAAAACTTCCCCTTTCATGATGGGTGGCCCAATTTCCTTACTACATGACATAAAAATGCATGGATCTATGATGGCCATCTCTATCCATGTTGATCAACTTATTTCTTTATCACGTGTCATTAAACTATATGGTTATTCTAGAACTATATATGCCTCGATTCTCACTTCTGATGAGATACGTAGGGAAGCATCAATCCTATATCTTGGTCCAGCCACTTTATGACTCATAATTCCCCTATCATGAATGGGGTCATTATCATTACTTGTTTCTCACACTGAGTGTGACTCATGTGGTCTTAGGAATCATGGCAAAGGCTTCCACGTCTGAAAAAAGTGTATCAGTTGCAGCAGGCATTAGTCTTCACCACAAGACATTAAATTACAGGGCTTTCCATAACTATATGTGGTCTGATTTTCATTTTAATGAGATACTCAGTGATGCCCAGACTCCATCCTTGGGCCCAACAAAGAAAACACCATTTATTTACATCATTCTTCCTTCATCCTCACTGCGTGACATTAAACTACAAAGAATTTTTAAAACTACATGTGGTTTGATTCTAATTCTCATGAGATATACAGTGATGCCCAGACTTCCACTCCTAGTCTCAACCATAATGTTCCCATAATTTCATGATATATTTCCTCCATCCTCATTGCATGATGTTAAAATGCATGGAACATCAAGAACTATGATTAGCTTGATTTTTGTCATCACATGATATGTAGTGATGCCTAGATCTCCAATCATGGGCCTAGCTGTAACTGTAAAAAAAAGAATTCCCACATCTAGTTATGGTTCAAACCTGCATATAGTATTTCCCATTAAAGAACTACATGTGTGTTAGTTCTCATTCCCATGAGATACATAGTGAAACCAGTGTTTCTATCTTTAGGCCCAACATCAACATTACCACTCTTTATGATAGTCTGTACCAGTCCTCACCATAAGATGTTAAACTGTATGTATTTCTAGAACTATGTATGGATTTATTATCATCCTCATAGGATATGTTGTGATTCCCAAGACTCCATATTTTGGGCCAATAGAAACATTTTTTCACATTCACATCAGTTCCAACATCCTTACCACATGATGTTAAACTACATGGAATTATGTTATAATTTCATGATGTTAAACTAAATGGAAGTGTATCCATACCACATGATGATAAACTATACATAAAAACATTCCCACTACATAAAAATAAATTCTGTATAACATATATCATTAATATTTCCTTATCAAAGGACCATAAGAGACTTTCCTCGGTCAACCAGAGTATGGGTTTCTTCCACCATCCTTTAAGAGAACCTCAATCCATATACCACATTTCATGTCTAGAGTATCTAAGGTCTCCATAACCTTCCATGGACCTTGGAAAGGATAACCAACTTCAAGGACCCTTTTCGTGACTATGCATACATTCCCATGGCTCCTACATATGCGCCTATATCCATCAAAAAATGTCTTACTCTGAAAAAGGAAATTCCAATTCTTATGAACCTTGACACCACTGTGGAAGCACTAAACACCCTAGTGCGTCTAAAATACAATAATTATGACTATACCATATCATTACTCATGACCTTAGAAACCCGATCCATGATTTAAAACATCTACATACCATGTATGATAAGATGTTTGAGTACTCTTAACCCTAGATATTCTAATTAAGATATTCTGTATCATCCTCTATATTAGGTCTATGTCAGTTATGATCTTAAACTGCCTGAATTCTGGTTAAAGCAGTATTAACTTAAGCTCTAGCACATGAGGGTCCACATCAAAAGACCTTAAACTATAAAGAAAGAGACATAAAACTTGTCAAGATGAAAACCCAAAAAGGGAAACTTGAGAAAAATTCATGTCTTCTCCCAATAAACTCTTCAACCTTAGATCTTAGGAAAAAATTAAGGTGAAAACGAATAAGGAATAAAGCTCATAGGGTCTACCCTGTTGACCTAGTAAAATCCAAGCTATTCTCATTGGGCTCGCTGGTCTAGGAAAAAGTTACAGAAATTTTTATCACATCTCCTCATTATGAGAATATGTTCACTGTGTGGTGAAAAAAAATTTAGGGTACTCATTCCCCCCCTTATATTTTACATTTTCCAAAGATTGTAATTCATGATTTTTTGTGTCTCTAAACACTATAACCATCCATGGTCTCAGGAAAGGATAACCGAATTTAAGGGTCAATTTCTTGACTATGCATACATTCTCATGGATCCCGCATATGAGCCTATGGCCATCAACCAAATGTGTCACTTTGAAAAAGTAAATTACAATACACGTGAGCTTTGACATCATCATGATAGAACTCAACAAACCAATCTGTCTGAACCACTCCCTGTATGAATGTCTCATATCATTCTCCTAACTTGAGTGCTCTGTATTTTGATTTACCATCCCCGCACCAAACTCTCCATGTGAATTTGATATCCTCAACGTTATGCCCCTATATTTTGTACCCTTCCTCAAGGATGGACTGCAACACTTCATTCCATAACCTTCGATGGCATACACCTTATGATTTGAAACCATGGAGTATAGGGATTGAGCTTTATGATTCAAGATCTAATTGACCTAGAGTTACAAAACCATTCCTGGATAGCTTTTTCCCCATATCCAACTTCATAATGTAGACATTTGAGTCCTCACAAACCTTCCTTATCCCTTATAAATAAGTGAAGGTCATCGTTTCTTAGCCATTTTGCCAATGCATAAGGGCCATATCCCATAATCTAAAGAAATATTCTCCTTTCCAGAAAGGATCTTCATTCCTTGTGAGCATTAACAACACTACAATAGACCCTAGAATCTTATAATATCATGGGATATACTCAGAATGTCTGTACCATCTCATATCCATAGAATCAAACTTTGGGGTTATGATTTACACTATCCATACCCAACTATCTATGTGGAACTAGAATATCTAGCATTTGAACCTTTTCCATACTACCTCCTTAAATCTTCCATAGCCCTTGGAAAATATACCCATCTTTAAGGATCCATTTCTTGACTATTCATATATGCACACGGCTCCTTCATATGCGCATATGGCCATAATCCAATTGTGTAACTCTACAGAAAGGGAATTATGATCCCCACAATCCTTTACAAAACCACAGTAGAACCCAAAGCCTCTTAGTGATTTAGGTCATTCTTGGCATTTCTGCACATATCCCATGATCATACAGAAGGTCCAAGATAAAAGGATTTAAACTAATTTAATAGAAGGTCTGATCTAAAAGACCTTAAACTGGGTATGAGATAAAATACCCTAATATAATGAAATAGAAGGTCTGAGCTAAAAGACCCTAAACTAAAGAAATAAAAGGTTTAAGCTAAAAGACCCTAAACTGAAGCAATATTAGGTCCAAGATAAAATACCTTAAACAAAAGAAATATTATTTCTAAGATAGAAGAACATAAACTAAAGCATGACAGTAATTCAGTGTAAAAAATATTTAAATGCCCTTCATATAGCCTTGAACATAAATCTATGCTCACCAAGCCTATAGAATTCAAAAAAAGATATAACACCCTCCCTATAAGGTGTATATTCAATCTAGGTGATCCCTCTATAGATCAGGTGATATCAATATATCTGGAAGATATTACAGATACAATATCTTATGTAGGTGGTAATTCATGAGCATCTTCAAAAGGGAACGAGTCATAATTTCAACATTCAATTCCATGCATTTGTATTCATCATAATGAAATGGATGAGTATTTTTCCAGTTCACATAATCTTGGAATAATGAGATATTATACATCATGAAAGTAAGAGAATTGGATAGTATTATAGAATGTTTAGAAAATTCATCCATTCATAGTATGAAAATATGGGAGGAATATCAACATTTAGGAGTCTCTCTAAAGACTCATAAAACGATACAGTGCATTATAAAAGTCAAGTCAAGAAAAAATATGATTGGAAGTGATGGAAAGATTAGAAAGAGTCTACTAGGAGGTATGAATAGAGTGTTAGAGCACTGCCCTTCCTACTTATTCTACTTCTGCCTCGGGATAGAGAGATTCAACCAGAGCAATCAACTCTTCAACCATCCTTTGAGTAGTGGTAAATGTAGTTGATGATACCAAAAGGCTAGAACTTAGATGAGTAATCATATCCTCATACCTCTATATCTTCACCATCCAAGCATCAATCTGATCTTTCAATTCAAATAAAAACTAATGAACTTGTTCTAATGCCTCCATTGTCTCCCTTATTTTCTTAGTAATGGTAGCCTCATCCAGGAAGTCATGCAGATCTTTTTCCATCATGGTTAGGTATCTTCAAGGAAATATTATTCATTGCATAATTTCATAAAAAGGTTATCCATCGAAGTCATATGATTCTAATTCAAGAAATAATTGGTGAATGTGATCCCCTTGGTTACAAAATATTACTAGGGGGTCTCAGTAATAAAGATGATAATTCATCCCCAGATAAACTTATGATGCGATTAAGCCTCAGAAACTGATGTGGTGGATGCAGTGGAAGGATGGATAACCATTCAAATAAATGCAGAAATAGAAGAATAATCCTCATAGGCCCCCTATTAATGGGAGTATCATCTATTGATCTTGATGGGGGACTGATCTCCTTAACAGAATCTACTCCTCTATCAAAATGATCATCATCTGAGTGAGGTATCTTCCTCGATTCCTCACCTAGGAACCCAATCAGCTACATTGATGCCACAAATAAAGGAGTTGGTGATACAAGAGGCCTATCCTCATGAAGGATAATATTGACTAATAAACCATTAGGATAAGATGTTACCCAATGATGTGCATAATTTAGGGTCAGTAAAGTGGAAGTATCAGTAGGTTAAAGCATGATTTAGGCTCTAGTGTATTCATCTGACAGAATCTTATTGATTTGATAAATGACTCCCGGATGTCATTCCTCTCGGACACTGACTAAAGTGATGGGAGATACTATCTGAATGCATACAAATTGGCAATAAAAATAAGTATGTTGTATATGTATCATATTTGACCAACTTTTCCACCATGGTTGTGAGGACCCCATCTTTAAGGGAGACCATATGAGTTCCTTCATCGAGAAAACAACTACCATTATCAATAATCAGTCCACTTGGTGCACATAAGGTAAAAAAGTAAAAACTATCAAATTTGTGTAGTGATCCTTCAACCTCAACATGGATTAGGTACATAGCCTCAACCCCATAAATATACATCAATCTAGGATGGGATAAGGCATCCAGGATCTTAGAATCATTATAGTACTCATAACAATGGTAGGGCTCCCATATCCTACCAAACATGAATTGAAGTGGACCACTGATCCTATAAGGGGTAATAACTTATTGAATGTGACCCAATATGTGATAAAGGCACACAAGGACAGGTACTTCCAAGTTAAGTTGTTGAACATATGCAAGCCACGCTTCTATCACCATTGTACTAACACAAATTCCTATACGTGTATCCCCAACTGAGAAAATAACCCCATTCAAGAACATAGCTAGAAATCATGCAAACCTAAGGTCCAAATAAACTTATGGGTTATCCTTAAAGAACCATGAGGTGTAATACCTAGCATCAAATATGGCCCAATATGAACCATCATTGTCATGAACTTGTTGGGAGGGGAACCTATGGGGGTGGATAGTGGTTTGCCTAACTCTGATGCTACAAAGAAAGATACTAATCCAATCCCTGAAAGATATAATAGAGTGAATTATTAGTTCTTTATTCAATTTTTTCCCTTACAAACATCCCAGACATCTATTGTGGGGAGGAATTCATCATACATTTCCCCAAGGGGGAATTTCACCCAACTTATAAATGTCTCGTATGATGATTCCAACTTCACCATAGGAAATGTGAAATATATTGGTTCCAAGGACTCAATGGCTAATAATATCTAAAATGAGGTTGTGATGGAGATTGATGATGAACTGTTAAATCCATACGGCTTCATGATGGTGAACCCTATACAAGTCATCAGGAAATTCCATGTAAGATTGTTTAAGATAGAATGTTCACTCCCACTCATCGGAGAAATTACCTCTAGGATGGAGTTACCATTTCAAATACCATATAATACTAGAAGTTCCCATAGAAGAGGTGAGTATA
This sequence comes from Viscum album, assembly GCA_963277665.1. NCBI lineage: Eukaryota > Viridiplantae > Streptophyta > Magnoliopsida > Santalales > Viscaceae > Viscum > Viscum album. The sequence continues at coordinate 1,476,751,455 of OY728137.1, forward strand.
CTTGAATATCTCTGAGCAATAGTTTGATAGGAAAATTCACAACCATATGGACGTAGAGGAGATCTACACCACATATAAGACAAACCTGGGAATTGAATTGTAGTTAGCTATCCACCCTCGGTAATTATTATCTGAATGAAGTCATGAGAACCAAACACACAACAAGATAGAAATTTAAATCTCAGTGGAGGTATGGTAGAATCATCTATTAATCCAAACCCATATAGAATAAGTCTATCAAAAAGGGATAATTCTAAATGTCGAATAAATGGAACTTATAACGGGATTCATTATCAACATGTACGTGATACCAGGGATAAAAAATTTGATTCGCAGTGATCATGTCAAGTTGATCGATTACAGCTAATGTACCATAATAAGAACCAAAAACCACATGAAAATAAGAAAGTTGAACATTTTAGAAAAATAGAAAATGAAATCATGTCCGAAAATAGAGGAAAGAAAGTTCTGGTGGTATTATGTGCATCACATGACTCATCCAGGGGCTCACAAACCACATAAAGGGTTAATGGATTTTTTTACCCTTATAGGACTTATAGAGTGCATAACCATTGTAGGGAATTGTATGAATTGCATGAACCCCCCTGGAGAATTGTGACTGTGTGACCTGAACATGCTTTTGCGAGTCGCAAGCGATTAAATGATCAAGCCAATGGATCTTACAAAGTCCTTTGCTGAAGCCTAAAAAATTACCGAGCAATGGTTTGAAATCAAATCAATCAAGAACCGAAGAAGAAGAAAATCTCACGTAATATCTCTAAAAAACTGACTCGTGATGAAGTCTTATATATATGACTCGCGATGAGGGTAAAAGTAGTTTCTTATGATAGAATGAAAAGATGTATCACTCTATAGAAGGGGTAGCAGGTGAAATGAGTTGCTCACCACCCACCCCCTATATATAGTGTATTTTACAGAATACCAAATGTTTCATGGTAGACCAAACGTCACCTGAAACATTGGTTCACGACACCGCCAAAGACTCTGGCAGGAATGCATGTTCCTCAAACTCAATTCATCATCCCCTTAGAAATCACTCATGTGGGGGGCCTTTTTTGATGCCTTCCAAATAAGAATCGGTAAAATCACAGGGGAAGAAATACCTCAATACAAGTATTATTTCTCCTAAAAAAGTAAACTATGAAGAGGATGGTTGATACCTAAAAATCACATGATCCTCTAGAGGACTCATGATGGTGTGGCCATATCAAGGTCGCAAAAAGGCTCCATGCATGGAGCATAACCCATGGGATGTCCAACAGAGCCCCCTTCGACAAACCTTCCTCCTCTTGGGAAGGCTCCCTAACCAATCGATGGCCATAGAGTTTTTCATTATAAAGTGCATGAAAAACCATCCAAAATCCATTGAAAATAAGGATGGGATGATATCAAAAAATATAGACCCATGTATTTCATGAATCTCACATGCCATATCATCATTTGAAAGAATAAATTTCATTGATTTTATCCAAGTTAACTCACATGACTATTGAACCATTGAAATATAGAACAAAGTAGATAAATGAGATAATTCAATAGGGGTTTTTAGTCACTAAAAGACATCTGATTCACCCACGATGAGCCTTGAAACACCATGAGTCTCTAGAAACATGTCTTCCTCAGCTCGCAAAAGACATCTGTCTTGTCAGCGTCACTACAAAGAAGTCCTTAGATGTGTCCAGAAAAAAATGTGTCACTCTAAGGATAGAAAAATGGATTTTTCCATTAAATTATTGAACAACATCATAAGACCCATATTGGTCATGTGAGATGTCACTGAAAAATCAAGTATAAATACAAGATATTACTGATAAAAACTCACATTATCCCTGAACTTTTTAAAATAAGGCAAAGGGGATGAAAGGAGAGGATATAGGAGGTATTCACAGTCACTGAAGGACATCTGACATGCCCCTGGAGACCAGCAAGGCACCGCGAGTCCTCAGAGACACCTCTACCTCACCCCATAGGAGCCCTTTGTCTTTTCATCCATGCAATGAAAAGCACCCTATGAAACTCTCCAATGATCTAAGGATGAATGAATATATTTTTACATGGAATGATCATATACCCATATATACCCATATCAGTTATAAATTGTGTCACCAAAACTGTAAGAAATATCCTCAAAAACGCACGTACAACATCACATAACTCCCAACCTTTGTCACATAAAAAATGTGATCAAAACGGAGGAGAGAAGCATTAACAGTTTCTAAAAGGCATGAAACGTGCCTAATGAACCTCTGGAGAAGTCCCATGAGACCCCTGAACAAACCATACTTATCTCATGAGACTCCAAGAAAAGTCACCCAAGTTCTCACGAGTGTCATCCAACATGCACTTGGATCTTTTCAAGGCCCTCAGAGATGTCAACATGATGACATGGATGTCCTTAAAAATGTCTGCATGATCAAACATATCTTTATAAAATTACAATAATTTTAAAAAGGAAGAAGACTCACAATAACTAAAAATCAGGAGATGCACTCAGAGCGGTCCATGGTAGAGACTTGTGAAGTCGTATGGCGCTAGGCCCCTTCGCTGACTACTGCCTAGACTCATGATAGATATGCTGAACAAACTGGTGAGTATTTTGGGAGGTGAGTACTATAAATCCTTTACCCTAATAAAAAAAATGAACCACTAATATACATTTTGAACTTTTAGGCTTTAGAGGATTCGACTCCCGACTTCTATGGACTTCTCAGAGTAGTATATCACGTGACCTTCCAACTTTCCATCAGTTAATATACTAGAAGCCAGCCAGAGTAATCATGTGCTCGGGATAAATACCTTCCTATGATCATTCATAGATCACACGAAGTACTTCTGGAAAGATATGTGAAGAAAATTCCGTATGACATTCAGGTCACACAGGACTCAAAAACACTAATAATAAATAAATCTATTGCTCTCACAATACATGCTCTAGATACGATAATGAAAGTGGGAGACTTTAGAAAAGGTAATAATCAACGAAATTCATACACTTTACATGATTCATCCAAATACACATGATAGAACCAAGGAATGTATCCTAGATCTTGTGATGCTCCTTCACCATAACATCTGGTACATGCAAAATAATCCAAATTTGTCAGAACAAGCCACACAGTTCCCCCTAAGAACACTACTTTGATCTAGAAATACACTATGGGCCCATCACCTAGGACTTGTGATGTCCTTCAGACACATCATCTGACTCATATAATAGTGTTCTCTCATATTAGTTACGTATTTTCATTGCATATAGGCATAAAAACCAAGCCCTCATGAAACCCTCTGGGAAAGTCAGCTGAGACCCACAATTCCCGCTAAACATGTCAGCCAAGTCTTATGATGTATCCTAAAGGTTTCATCCAAGATACGTGACACCCCTTAGATTATTCCACACTGACTCTTAAGATACCCTCCATATATGTCAAGCCAGGTCACCCAATGGATCGTAGTATATGATGATTGGGACATGAGACACCCTCAAAACAAAAAGTCCATATCAATAAGGCATCCCAAGACTTGATAGCATTGTATGTCCTAAGCATGTAACCCAGAATAAAGGGAAGCCTCATTGTGTAATAATTGATATAATGGAAACAATAATGACTATGATTCCTTCCATATCTAGGATATGTGTTCTACCTCTCCTCAAGGTTCGAGCTCTATATTAATCATCTTGTGCAATCCCAGTATCTAAGGACCTTACTCAAAGCAGTGACACTTATTACTTTATATCCCTTATTTATAACAATGATTATGGTCCACGTGGGCTTTGGGATTCACAATGATCATGAAATTTTCATAATAAACCTTCACAATGGCACATGGAAGCCTTGGTGTGTAAACCATGATATAAATATAACTACAGAGACTCTGATTCCTGCTATATCCAGGATACAAAGGCTAACTCTCCTTGAGGATTCTGCTCCATATTAATCATCTAGGGAAATACCAGTATCTATATACCTTACACAAAACAATGATTGTGATTGTTTTTGTCTCTTGTTTCTCAAAACATGCATGGATAATGTGGGATTAGGGAATCGTAATGATCCTGACATCTAAACTATAAACCTTCATAATAGTATAGGGCAGCCTCAGTGTGTAGGTCCTAATATAAACTGAACTACAATGAATTTGATTCTTTCTATACTAAGGATATGTAGGAAGCCTTATCAAGGACATAGATCTATACCAAACACCCCCTGTACTTTTCCAATACCCAAGCCCCATATATACATTCCATGAGGCTAATCATATTCTACCCCTTATTTCTCACACAGAGAAAATATCATGTGGGATTAGGTAGATGCAACAAACACCTAATTAGAAATCATAAATATCCATTAAATAGGGAAATCCCAATATGGAATCCCCAATGAGTGTCATGATATGAACACCCCTTATACAAGGGTGTATACCTTGGGGCCACTCCCAAGGATTAGAACAAACTACATGCGGTTTGATTCATGCTATAACTGAGATACATATGATTCCTTAGAACGGCTCAATCCCCTTATTAGAATACTATCTACCTTCTTACATGGAAAAATGCTCTGAATCACTGGGACACACAACGTCAGTATATAAGAAAACTTTCATTACCAGAAAATGATGTGGAATAACATATGAATATATATGGAATCCCTAAATATATCTTAGTCTTTTGCATATGAAATATAATTAACCTATAGTCATTTCATTATGGCAACCGATCATCTATCAGGATTAGGAATAAATTCCAGAGGATATCTTAAATCTATAGGAGAGTCTCGGAGTAGGAAATAATTCCACCCAAAAGGGTGTGATGAGCCCAACCTCAAATTTTCTCAACCAATGTGAGTCCATAATAGTTGTTGTGACTGAAAACCAAGATGACCACTAGCCTTTGGAAAGCAGGTTTGTACCTAGATATGGATGATGGAGTTGATGAGACTTTTTAAGGAATATAGAAAAGATGGAAAACACAATGTATATTATTGAGAGAGACTTTAAAATATCCCTCAATAAAACCACCAAGGGGAACTCATCCCACATTCACATCAAAACTAGAAGAAATATATATATAAAGGTACTAAAACCATCTGGGTGGTAGTTTATCACCTAATAAAGTCAGTGAATTTAATTATTGTCAAGGAATATTTATCCCTTGATGAACTCACCAATAAATAAATATGGTAATTGGTAAAAATTCATGGAGTTAGACACTCCATTATATCTAATTGAGATCCATGTTTTACATTGATGTTTTGGAGAATCCCTCAGTAAGTGTCAGATATAGAGTTGTGTTTCAGTATTTCTTATCACCCTCAGAAGGATGGTCAGTCTAAGAGAACCAATGAAAATCTATAGGATATGTTGAGATCATGTTAAATGGATTTACAAGGATGTCAATATCAACACATTCCCCTATTGGAGTTCTCATATAATAACAATTTCCATTCTAGAATTAAAATTGCACCTTATGAGGCTCTATCTGGGAAGAGGTTTCAGACTCTGACATGCTGGGATGAAGTTGAAGAGTGGAAGATGATGGGACCTAATATTGTCTAATATATGATAAATAAGGTTCAAATAATTCAATATCATAAGAAATAAAAACAATTTCGACATAAAATCTATGTAGACAAATGTCAATATAATCTAGAGTTTGATGTCAGAGATAAAGAGCTCCTTTATATATCACAATAGAGGAATGTTATGAGGTTTGGTAAAAGGGGAAAGATCGGTCTAAGATACATAATCCCCTTTGAGATCCTTAATTTCATCAATGTTGTGGCTTATCAACTAGAATTCCATCCAAACCTATCTCAAGTACATGATGTGTTTCATGTACACCTTTTGAAGTACATACTAGACCCCTCACAAGTACTAAATCCAAAGGTGGTACCATTATAGAATAATATTTAATGTTAGGAGAATATAATTAAGATCATATATCACAGTGAAAATGTTCTACCAAACAATACAACTGACTTTGTCCAAAAACTATGGCAGAAGCACAAGTTTGAAGAAGAAACTTGGGTACCAAAAGAGGTTATAAAACAGAAGAACCCTTATCTGTTTTAGTTTATAAAGTGAATTTTCAAGCCCAAAATTTATAAAAGGTGGAATAATATAATGACCTTAACATTTATAAATTAATTCCAATTTTAAGATAAATTAATGACTAATTATGTAATGAATTTATAGAAAACACATGCACCAAATTGGTTTTTTTGGACCATTATATGTAATATCCTATCATATTTAAAAGACCATTACACATCATAACTAATTATCATATAGTTTTTGTGAATTTACCATTATAATTATTATATGTTAATGGTTATGATAAATCCAATTAATAGAAACAAAAGAAGCGATGGCCTTGACCAATAGGATCATGCCTTAGGAATCTCATTTATCAGAGCTTCCAAGGGATATGGAATCACTAGGATTTCCCTTTACCATTCTTAAGATGAGTTTCAATAACTAAATCACAAGTTAAACCATTTATGGGAGAATTTTATTCTTATTGAGATCTTGTCCCAAACCATGTTCATCGAACCACCCCATGAAAGTGTCATCATCACACAACTTACCCTGGTGTAATAAGGGGTTATGTATCTAGACCCTAATAGTATCAATTTTTATACACTTATTTTCAATAAAATAATGATTATATTTATCCATTTTTGTTATTAATTAATAAATGGTTAAATAATTAGTTCGATAAAGATTATATTTCGATAATATGAAACTCAATTTTTATTTTTGTGGAAATATATAGTTTCAATCAAAATACCCTTTTGATGAATTCAAAATGTTTTAAATAAATTTTATTTTTAAATAATAATATTATTAAATTATATTTATAGAAATATAAAATACAACATAATTATATGAATTCAAATATAATTTTTATAAGGGTCAGATAACTATTTTTATCGTAAAAACCCATATTTTTCAATAAATTGGGATTTTTATTTAAAAGTGTAAATTATCATATTTAGAAAATTATATTGATAAAATAAATATTATTTTTGAAATCAATCTGTTGAAATTTTCCAACACTGATTTTTTCAGAATTTTATGAGATAGTTTATTTTTTTGGTAAAAATTAAATACAATATGTATTCTAGCATCATAAAACCAGAAAAGTGGTGTAATAAATACAATAAAGAGTGTCCATGGACAAAATTATATTTCCACAATGAAATAATTTTTAGGTTATTTTATTAATTTTATAAACCCTTAATGAATTCTTCAAAACCTATATAATATTGTATGGTTTTTAAACCTATATAATATTGTATGGTTTTTAAATTAATTCTTTATAAAACATGACTCACCTTCACATCAAAAAGAATATTATTTTAATGATTTAGGTTCTTATCCATATAAAATATTTAAAACCACTCAAATTTGGTATAACCCATGGTAAACAACATGGGAAGTTCAATGGTTTTGATTATTTTATCATATAGAGTCCAAAGCTTAAGTTTAGAAATTGATAAGGAATTCCCCTCTATTTTACTATAAAAACATACCCAACCTATCATTAAACTTCACTAAAAACACTTTTAGAACAAAGTTTCTCTGAGTTTATCTCTCTATATATCTCCCAAGGTGTACCCAATCCCTTAATAAGCTCCTCGCAATCTTTTATAAGTTCCCTCTCAAGGTAATGGATCTCCTCTTTCTTCTCTTTATTTAAGCAGCTTCTTGATATTATGCCTTTTGATTTTCAATTTTACAAGTTGGGATATGTTTTTACATATCCATATTACTATTCTTATCATTTATAAGTTATGATATACCCCTTTCAGTCTCATTAAATCCTTCTATTAATCTTTATGTACCCCCGTTATGTTGCTAATATTATCCTTTGATTTTCCTTACCAAACATTTGTGTAGTGAATACCCATCCCGATTTCCACTCAAGGGTATTGAAATTTATGTACTTCTCCTTCATTTATTGGGTAATTACATTTATTTAATCCACACACATTAATGATGTGATTAAAAGTGAAGAAATACAAATTTATGTTGGGTAGTCTATGTGGCTCACTTATACATGTACATTATATGAATGTGATGGGTGGGACCAGATTTATATCACTCTCCAATGCATTGAGTATTGTTTTTATCTCATGAGATATCAAGTGTATTTAATTGGAGGATATCCTAAGGACACTATGTTATTATGTCTAGGTTGTTATCCTTGACGTATGTTTATGATTTTATTTTTTATTTTGTTTTCATATTCCCATTTTTCCTTTATGTTTCAATATTATATCATTATTTGATGTTCAATTTTATGATTCTAATCACTCTTATGTTACCTTGATATTCCTATTGACTCACATGTACCTATTTAACTTATAATATACTTGGATTTTCCCTTATTGGGCTTTATAGATCACCCCTTTCTTATTTATATCCCCACGTTATCCCATGCAGTTTTAGAAGTGCAATAGAATTTTAAGGACATATTGTGATGTTTTTAAATAATGTAGTCATACCAATGTTTCATGTTATTATGTTATTTACCTAATTTAACAAATACACTAGGAATTATGATCATACGGGATTGAATTATGTATACCTTTATGTAATAAATCATGAATTAAGGTGCATTAAAATATAGGTTTCCATATATGATGTATTCAATGTAGCAATTTTGAGGAAGTACATACTAGATCCATCACATGTACTAATCTCAGAATCTGTATTACTAGAAGATGACCTTTTATATGAATAACAAACTATAGAAATATTGTATCAATGATAAAATGTTCTAAGAAACAATACCACCCATCTAGTCAAATTTCTATGAAAAAATCATATGTTTTTGGATGTTACATGAGAATTTGAGAATATGATGAGATAAAAGTACCATAACTTGTTTTTTTCAATGTTATAAAATTTTAAAGAAAAAATTATTTCTATGGGAGAATAATATGATAACATGAGTTTTCCATCCTTAAATGAAATCTATGCTTGATAGCTTAGTCCACAAACAACACTAAAACAAAAAAAAATAGACCTTTGTAAGGTAACTATAGAGTTGGAAGGTATAAAAAATGGTGAAATAATTATAATATATATATATATATATTAATAAAAATTACTTTAAATATATACTCAACTAGTAAAATAAAAAAACTAATAAAATACATTTTATAAAATTTACTTATTTTCATGTCTAATATATTTTAATATGAATAAAGTATTAATACTATATAAATTAGAAATGTATAGAAAAAATAGTTAATATACCAAAAATTTTGTAACTATTAAAACAGTTTTCTAACAATACTATATGTTTTTAATTATAAATAAATATTATATATTTTCCAATGTGAATTAGAAAGAAATTAAATTAAATTTTGGATTTATCATGGAAATATTATCAAAATATGATTTTTTGGTATTTTTCTAAAAAAATGATTTTTTAGTAAATAGTGAAAAATAACGTTATTACAAAATATGGATTTTTTCCTTTATTAATATATAAGTATGAATTAAAAATTTAAGAAACATCTTTATAATATGAAATATATATTTTATAAGTGAATTTATAATATTAAAAATGTTTTTTTATTGATTATTTGAGGTGTGGATGAACCATAAATCATATACACACTATTATTTATCAATTTTAGAGCCACTTTACTTGATAGTGACTTTATATTATTGAAAATTTTTGGGTATTTACAAAAATGTCAACCTTTTCACTTATAAAAGGGTCACTCCTCTCTTCGCTTACCCTTACAAAAACCCCCTTAAGTTCAGAAATCAAATTTACCAAAACCATCTTCTAAAAATCTTATATACATTAATGAGTTGTTTTCTTCTCAAAATACCATCCCTCAAAGGTTAAATTCCCTTTTTGAAGGAGATAATCCAAGTAGTGAGGTAGTAATTTGTAACAACTCCTCCATAATTTCTATTTATTTATATGTTTTTATTATTCAATAAATTAAATTTCACCATATTATAATGACAAAATAAGTATAATTATTATAATTTTATGTTATTATAATAATTTTAAAATCATTAAACACCCTCCCCCTTTTCATTAAGAAAAATAAAAATGTGAATAGTGTGTTGTGGGGACATCCACCTCCATGACGCAATGTGTTTTGTTTTACTTCACTGTTTTATGAGGATGGTAACAATAGGTAATTTAATATATAATTATGTTATTTTTGAAATATTTTATATTATGAAATAATAATCCATATTACTCATTTTATCCCATTCTATGAAGAAGTAATCATCACTTACGCATATGTGCGAACTACCGCCTCCATGGACCGGTGTATTCCATTTTTTTATACCATCATAATGGATTTTTTTATTTAATATTTTATGAGTATATATGATATATATATAAGTAATATATATCATTAATATTATTCTATTTGGATAACATAAAAATTAATGATAATTATAAGGAAGTCCATTGATATTAGTAAATAACCTAAAACTAGTTCATCATTGTTTTCATCTTCATGAAACATGGATAAAACACCCATGTAATGAAACTATAACCATATAGGTATTTATAAAAAATAAATTATGGTACCATTAATAGTTTATAAATGATTATATTTTTGAGAAAATGGAATATCAACACCAATTTTTTAAACCTAGATAAAATAGGTCAAGATTATTTATAGAGAAAATATTTTCAATTAATTTATATTTAATATCATTGTTTTAAACCCACAAAATTGTTCCTATAAGATAAATTGTTTCATTTTTTTGATAATGGTGTTATTTTGAGTTGAATAGTAAAAATTGGCCATTTTGGATTTTTAACAGTTTTAAATTATTTCGGTAGTTTGGACATAACATTATCTAAACTAATCCAAATTGAAAAATTCTTTCTTTTCCGGATTCTAAACATCCAGGGATTCATTTAATATTTTTGGACCAAAATCTGAATCGGCCATATGGAAGCTCCAAAGAAGCTCACAATTTGTCTCAAGAAAACTGTTTTCAGTTCTGGCTAGTTTTGATGTGGGATCCATAACTCATCCACTGTGGGCCCAAAGCTAGTGAAATTAGGTGGGTGGACGCGAAAGGAGTTTTGGAGCATCTTTTATGAAGGAAGAACCGAGTTAATTGGCCGTTTATGGAGTCATTAAAGAACCCTAATCCGGAAGATTTCGTTTTGGAGAGTCTGACTAGACAGAATAAATGCTCATAGTAAAACGGCCATAACTCTCGGAATACATGTCCAAATCCACTGGAATTTTGAGGAGACACGGAAAAGGGATTTATGAACAACATTGGAGAAGGTCTCAATGCGTGAAGATGACATTTAATGCGGCTAAAACGCGTCGACATTTGGGGGAAACATTATGGCTATAAAAGGAGGAGAGCTCCACCCTCTCAAAGCATCCATTCTCCATCCATTCTCCACTCCATTCCTCTTCTGGGACACCAAGAAGGAGAACTTTTCAGCTTTCTATTTTATTTATTTTCTTTTTCATTGTTTTGTAATGCTTTCTTCTTCCCCATTCAACTCGATTACCCTTACCATGGTAGGGTAAACCTTTGGAGTGATTGGGGAAGGGATGGTTTTCTACATTGTAATGCTTGAGTTCTTGGACGCAATTGAATAAATTTCATTCTTCTTCAAAGTTGTTTTCAATTTATTAGAGCGGATTTTATAATCATGTGCGATCGTTCTTTAATATTAATTCCGTTATTTATTTTTTCTTTGGTAAAATAATCAATATCTCCCTCCACTAATTTCTTGGTTTATATACGATGGAATAAACCAGGAATTAGTGGTAAAGTACTCGACGATCGTCAGTACGTGTAAAAGTTGTAGTGAATGTTATTTATTTTTTGGGACAAACAAAACCTGATCGGGTATTGCCCATTTCAATTAAGGATATTCAATACAACTATTTTACACATGGAAGGAGAGTTGACCAAACCGATATCATGGTATGGTTTTCTCTCACAATAACAATTTCACCAAGGAAGTGAGAGGAAACGATTGTGGAAACTCACTTTAATCAACTAAGAAGAAGAGGTTTGAATTAAATTGAACAAGGATAGAATTATAATTAGGAAACTGACCCTGACCTAATCACCCTTTTAATTTCATAGTTTTTAAATCATTTTAATTTCAAATTTCCTTTCACAAAATTTTTACCCCGTTTTAAAGTGACAAACCGTTTTGTGTGCACTCCTATTTGGGATACATCCTAGGTCAACCACATTACTACATTTTAACTTAGTAAAAAATCGTTTTGCCATGCCCTACGACAGGTGTGCGTCAAATTGGCATCGTTTCCGGGGATCCAAGTGGTTTTAATTCACTATTGTTATTCACATTGTGTAAATAATTTTCCTTTCATTAAAAAAAAACAAAAAAAATCATAAATTTCAAAAACTAAAAAAAATCTTCTTTGTTCATGATGTATTCAAATTATGATTATTATGCATGGAATGATCAATCTCAACTGCAAGAAAATTTTACAATGAACTAGTTGCGCAGTTTCATAGGATTAGCAATAAATTGAAAAACTTGGAGGGCCAAATATAATTGATTGTAGAATATGTACGCGCATCCCAAGAACATCCTTAACCTGAACCAGAACCTGAACCAGAACGAGTGGTGGAAGAGATTTCACCCATCATTTTTTATACTAAAGAACCTAAGGAGGGTGAGAAGGAGCTACTAAAAGAATTAATCACATCATCCTGCACTCAACCATTGCTCGAGGAGGTCCCAGAAGTAAACATTCCAACTGATGCACTGATGGGAGGTCAACATTTTTTGGAAGAATCTTGGAATAACTTTGTTGAAGATAACTTGAAACATGATCTTCCCATACTTAATAATGAAACATCAGACACTTTCTACCTCTCTCTTGCTTTGGAAGATAAGGAAGAAGACGCACCTGCTGAGATTGAGGTTCCAATGGTCATGCCTGAAGAGATCAATTACCAAGCTGAATTACTTGAAAGGGAAGATTTCTTTATTAATTCTTCATGTTTTAATCTTATTCAAGCTAAATTGTTTTCTGACATCTCTTCCTTTGAAATTTCTGATACAACACAAATGGAGCAGACCATGGATGATATAAAAGAGACCACCCAAGTGGTGGTAATCAAGGAAGAAGATCCGGAGAATCTGGTGGTGGTGCGACTACCTCATATAAATCAACTTTTATATCACATGGAGGAGGACACCACCGAAGTTAACAGGGAGCACCCTTATCTTTTATTCCCTCCCACTTCGAAAATAAAATTTCTTCTTTATTATTTCTCTGGGGTTGAGAACATTCAAATCTTATTTGGGGTTATCTACTTTCAGGTTTTAATCATGGACATCGAGAAAACTCACATGTGGTGGTTCATCTCAAAGAAACCACACCCACCTTTTGATTGGGGATAATCCACTGAAACTGCCTGACTATGGGCAGTAAAAACCTAGCACCCACTTGGGGGTCTAAACCAAGCATTATCTCTTTTCTTTCCCTTTTCTCATTATTTTTATTCATTTTTTTCTTATTTATTTTTATTACTTTCTTGTAGTCTTAAAGTGGTTGCTTCTAGGAGCTTAACTCAAGGCATCCACTTCTAAAATAATGTCAGGTTGTATCTTTCCTTCCCTTTGATTTTTTTACCTTTATATTTATATTTTGCTGAGTTGAAATAAGCGGTAGTTAAATTTAAGTGTGGGGGAGTGTCAACCTTCTTAGTTCTTCTTATGTGCTTTTCATTTTTTTTAGTATTTTTGAGATTTAATGAATATTCTTATCATTTTTCACACATCAATTGATTATAAAGAGTTGAAATGATTTTTTAAATAATGGATTTTAAATGATTGTTGATGTGAAATTTTTTTTCTTGAATTGGATTGTCAATCATTTGTATGAGTTTGACTGATTTTTGAAATCCATGACCATGAAACAACTGACTCAAAATATTTTTTCCAATCCTGTGAGGTATTCTAAACCACTTTTACAAATTCTTCCAAATACCCACACTTTCATGAGGGAAACATGAAAATTGTGGGAGAACCAGAATTTGTGAATATTCTCATTCGAAGCTTTGGATTTAATGGAATGTATTTGAAATGATTGAGGCATCTATTTGGCTAGCCACATTTTATCTTGAGACCACCCTTTAAATTTATCCTTTGTAAGCCCTTAGATGCCATGAATTTCCTTATAGGATTAAGCCACATTACAAGCCACTTTTTCCTTACCTACCAGCACTTTTAGTATTTTTGCATGGATATTTCAAGTTTGAGTGTGGGAGAAGGGACTTTCATGTGTGTTCATTGGGATGTGTATCATTTATGGGTGATGCGAGGTGTGTGTCAATAATTTGGGTAGTGGATAACAAGAGAATTCGGCATGTGTCATCATTTCATTGTGCTTTATTTGTTTCATCCATTTCTCCTAAAAAAAGAAAACAAGAAAATGGAGATGAGCTTGAATTCCTCATTGTACATTCTTTTATGACTCATGTCCCTCCCCAAAAAATCAAGGGCATGAATTGTCATTCATTCATTGTATTCAATTTTCAGCTCATACTCCATAAAAAAAAGAAAAAAAATAAAGTTGTGCCTTTCTGGAGCTTTGAAAAAAAGGAGGAGAACATAGATGATATCATCACTTATTGGCTCATGTACCATGTCATAAAGAGGGGTGGGGTTTCTTTTCACATTTACAAGCAGTATTGAGTGAGCAATTTCCTGTGTTTCCACTTGATTTAATCATGCATTTTACTTAAAATTTCAACCTCCTCTTTCTAGCTTGGAAAATTTTTCAATCATTTTACCACCGACCCTAAGCCACCGAATCATTTGAACCATTAATTAAAGCCCGAATTATTAAATTCATTTTCATGTTTCACGCTGTGGAGAAATGATAATTTTCACAAACCTATGGTAAGTTTGACGCACGCCTGTCACAGGGCATGGAAAAACAATTTTTTCCTAAGTTAAAATGTAGTAATGTGGTTGGCCTAGGATGTCTCCCAAAGAGGAGTGCACACAAAATGGTTTGTCACTTTAAAACGGGGGTAAAAATGTTGTGAAAAGAAATTTGAAATTCAAATGATTGAAAAACAATGAAATTAAAAGGGTGATTAGGTCGGGGTCGGTTTCCTAATTATAATGCTATCCTTTTTCAATTTAATTCAAACCTCTTCTTCTTTGTTGATTAAAGTGAGTTTCCACAATCTTTTCCTCTCACTTCCTTGGTGAAATTGTTATTGTGAGAGAAAACCTTACCAAGATCTCGGTTTGGTCAACTCTCCTTCCATGTGTAAAATAATTGTATTGGATATCCTTAATTGAAATGGGCAATACCCAATCGGGTTTTGTTTGTCCCAAACAATCAAGAACATTCACTACACCTTTTACACGTACTGACGATCATCGAGTACTTCACCACTAATTCCTGGTTTATTCCATCGTATATAAACCAGAAATTAGTGGAGGGAGATATTGATTATTTTACCAAGGAAAAAATAAATAACGGAATTAATATTCAAGAATGATCTCACTTGATTATAAAATCCGCTATAATAAATTGAAAACAACTTTGAAGAAGAAAGAAATTTATTCAATTGCGTCCAATAACTCAAGCATTACAATGTAGAAAACCAACCCTTCCCCAATCACTCCAAATGTTTACCCTACCATGGTATGGGTAATCGAGTTGAATGGGGAAGAAGAAAGCATTAAAAAACAATTAAAAAGAAAATAAATAAAATAGAAAGATGAAAAGTTCTCCTTCTTGGTGTCCCAGAAGAGGAATGGGGTAGAGAATGGATGGAGAATGGATGCTTTGAGAGGGTGGAGCTCTCCTCCTTTTATAGCCATAATGTTTCCCCCGAATGTCGACTTGTTGTATCCCCATTAAATGTCATCTTCACGCATTGAGCCCTTCTTGAATGTTGTTCATAATTCCCTTTTCCGTGTCTCCTCAAAATTCCAGCGGATTTGGACATGTATTCCGAGAGTTATGGCCGTTTTACTATGAGCATTTATTCTGTCCAGTCAGACTCTCCAAAACGAAATCTTCCGGATTAGGGTGCTTTAATGACCCTATAAACAGCCAATTCACTCGGTTCGTCCTTCATAAAAGATTCTCCAAAACTCCTTGCGCGTCCACCCACCGAATTTCACTAGCTTTGGCCCACAGTGGATGAGTTATGGATCTCACATCAAAACTAGGCAGAACTGAAAACAGTTTTCTTGAGACAACTTGTGAGCTTCTTTTGAGCTTACATATGGCCGATTATGATTTTGGTCCAAATATATTAAATGAATCCCTGAATGTGTAGAATCTGGAAAAGAAATAATTTTGAAATTTGGATCAGTGTAGATAATGTTATGTGCAAACTACCAAAATAATTTAAAACTGTTAAAAATCCAAAATGGCCAATTTTTACTATTCAGCTCAAAATAACACCATTATCAAAAAAATGAAACAATTCATCTTAGAGGAGCAATTTTGTGGGTTGAAAACAATGATATTAAATATAAATTAATAGAAAATATTTTATCTATCAATTCCCCCACACTTAGCACTTGGACTCCTGAACAAGTAAAAATCAAATCAAATCAAATCCAAAACACATATCAATGAGATCAATCAAATCAATTTCATGAAACAAAAAGATATCATGCCTCATAAAAAACAGTTATTTCAAGTTCTCCATTTAAGATTTTAATATATTTCCACTTCATTTCTTATCCCATGCACACAAAACACCTACCTCACATGAATTTTCTCTCATCTCACAAATGTAAAGGCTGAACAAGGCTTTTCTCATCCAAACTCGCACAAGAGTCACCATAGGTTTGATAAATTCCTACTTCTCCACCCGATGTGAGTCAAGGACATGTGTTTCTCATGAGGACTTTCCAGGGTTGTTCTGTGGCTTCCGGTTGGTAGGATTTATATGTTAAAAGTTCTGAGGCTGAAAAAGGAAGGCTTGGCTCTTACTGAAGCAAAATTGCAAGATTCTAATTTTCACTCAAATATGATCTCCTTCACTTCCCCTTTGATGAAAATAGGCTCCATCATTATTCAATCAGCTCATAAGCAAACATTTCAATCTTCTCAAACATGATTTTTTTAAATCTCCAGATAGGCACAACTTTCTTTTTACATTGGAAGCACTAGAAAGGCACAACTTCTCTTGTCATAAAAGCTCTAGAAAAGGAACAACTTTCAACAGAATAATTTTTCAGCATCACACACATCTCTTCCACAATTTATTTTCCACCCAAAGTATAAAAAATGAGGTAGTACACCACAAGACATCTTCCCCCACACTTAAGTTCAACTAGATCATGCAATTTTACTTCAAGAGTAGGTATGATGGGGAAAATTGGCTTGTAATGTGGCTAACCTAACAGGAAATTCATGGCTACTAGGGGCTACTATGAAGGATAAATGTAAAGGTGGGCCATAATGAAAAGGATTATTTTGAAAATGGGTCTTCAAACCAAATAAATGCCTCAATCATTTAAAACACACGTACCCCAACCCTCAAGTTTTGAAAGGAATAAATCAAATTCTGGTTAAAGCAAGCATGGTCTGGTTCTCTCAAGAAATGAGGTGAATGAAAAGAATATGAAAAAAATGGTTCAGAATCCTCACAGGAAAGTTATTTCAAAGATATAGACAGTGAAATATGGCATGAGACTCAAAAATCAGTGTACTTTTCATGAAATTCCAAAAAAAAATTGAACTTGAAACAAATTCATTTCATCATTCATTTAAGCTCGATTTCATAAAATAGATTGGTTCACTCATTGACATGGGTTTCAAAAATGGTATTGATAATATTTTTAGCTCAAAAGTTTCAGAAACACACCAAAAATTGAAGAATAAACACACAAAAATTTGAAAACAGACAATTTTTTATTTTTTTTATTTTTGAAAACAAACATCAAATAAAAATCCTACACTAAAAAGGTTCCCTCCCCCACACTTAAATGATGCAGTGTCCTCGATGCATTCAAGTGGATTTAACATGTAATCCAATTTTTAAATTAATCACAACATCAAGAAAGTGTGAAAGAGAGGTACAACCTGACTTATTGGCAATGTAACGTTGAGTTTGTCTCCTAAGTGTTGCTCTTTGAAAACATAAAAAAAAGTAAAAACATAGCATAAGAAATTTATTATAAGAAATGAAAACAGAAATTGAATAAGAAAAAAAAGGATAAATCTTGGTATAATCCCCCAAGTGGGCCCTGGGTTTTGACTACCTCCAGAGGGGCAGTTCTAATCGGTTATCCCCAATCTGATGGTGGATGAGGTTTCTTTGATTTGAACCACCACATGTGGCTCTTCCCAGCTTTCATTTCATTGTTCTTGTTGAGGAGGAATCCATAGATAGAGTACACCAGATGCACCCCCTTCTCAATGTTGTACACCGTGCATGGTGGGGGTAGGATAAAGTACAGAGCCTCCTCCTTCTTGGGTTCCGCATGAACAACATCTTCTTCATTTTCCAGTAGTTGCTGAAGGTATGATACATCTGGGGAAAAATCAAAGGGAATGTCAGAGTTTAATTCTATTTGAAAAAAATTAAAGCATGAAGAATCAATATCAAATTCTTCCCTTTCAAAGTAAGTAGCTTGTGTCTCATTTTCCTCCAAAAAATTCACTTTGATCTTCTCATGTAGTCCTTCCATTAAATTTTCAACAGGTTTGGAGAGCTCCAGATGTTCCTCTTTAGATGCATATTCTCCCTCCAAGGAAATACAAGTGTTGGATGAATCTGAAAAATTAAAACAAGGGGAGGTAATACACAATTCAGTTTCAACAAAATCAAAAGATAATGAGTTTATGAAAAGATTAAATCCCTGAGCTTGTTTGGATTCAATTTCTTCTTCAAAGGGAGGTGGCTCTTAGAGTTGAATTTCCGTAGATAGAGGTAGGTAGTCAGACTCCTCTATCTTCTCTTAAAATTCCTCTTCTTGGTTGGTTTCGTCCTTCAATGTTGCTGAATCATCTACATTATGAGGAATAGTTGGCTCAAGAAGTTCCTCACACTCATTCCAGAAGTTATCCAGATCTTTTTGATAACCCATATGTATTTCAATTGCTAAATCTTCTTCATCGATCTCATCCAACATTGATTGATATGGGTTCAATGGATCTTCTTTTAATTTCATCAATTCTTCCATGGGTTCTTCAACTTGAAGGATTTGTGGGGATACTTCTTCCATCAATTTTTCTGGTTCTGGTTCTTGTTCGGGCTCCATTTGTTGTTGATCCTGGGATGCATGTACTTGTTCCGCAATCCACTATATTGAGGTCTCTAGGTTTTGAACTATTTGACTAATTCCTTAAAATTGGGATTCAATATCCTTGTGAACTTATTCTTGGTGTTTTACATTGATTATGTCTTGATAAAATTCCATAAAATACTCCTGAAGTTCAATTAATTCTCTGGACAATCCCTCCAACACTGGGTATTCAAGGTTCTCTTTAAGGTTTTCAATGAGATCCTTGAATTCATCCTCTGTGATGATTTGGATTCGAGCTCCCCGGATTTGTTTAGCCAAGAAAGAAACTTTATAATCTATAGACCAAGGTGATTCAATAACTGGTTCTCGCACTTGTGGGTAATTGTTCCATGAATTAAAAATATAATCATTTGAAAACAACATGGTAAAAGATTTTTTTTTAAAAAAAGTTAAATTTGAAAAAGTGAAATATTTACAAATAAATTGTGGCACTACCCCCCGGAAACGGCGCCAAGTTGACGAAGCGTTGTCATGCACGCTCTCAAAAATATTTACAGCTAAGTGCAGCACAGGGGCTGACCTAGGTCATTCTCTTGAGGAGCTTTTGTGGTTAATAAATCACTACTTCTATTCCACCTAATCTAATTATTTTTTGTTGTTTAATATTTTATGAAATAAATGTAATTTAATAAAATAAATGAAATTCATAAATCATAATAAACTAAAATTTAATTCTAAATTACCATGCAATGCTAAACAGAATATAATTAGGGAAGAAAGGAAGTTCTCCCGAGAGAATATTCAGGGAGCACCTTCATTGGACAGCTTCAAATATTCTTAGTGTACACACTCCATTGTATGTGTGCACACATTATTCTATCCCAGTTGTGAATGAAAAGCCTAATTAGCAGTCTCCAAGAACACCCTCCATACACTTCCTCAATCGAGGGAAAATGGTTGTAGATTAAGAAGTTAACCTTTAGACAACCACAGTGAGGATTACACCCACTATAAATTATCCTTAGAATTAACTCAAAGAATATTAAGAATATGGTCTTGGGTTCAAGAACCTGATGACTCCTTTGGGATATTCCTCTTATTAGTTACTCATGATCATGAGTATTACAGTTCACAGTGGTAAGATGAGAGGAAGAAAAGAGTGTGAATTGGTGGACACAAAAATAAAAACAACGCATGAATTTATTAGAAATCTAAATTACAATTAAAAACTAAAAATAAATAAAAGAAATAAAATAAAGATAAAGTTTGAAGATTTGTGGCTGGCCTCCCTCAGTGGAGATCTCCTCCTTGGTGCCTTGAAGGAATGGATGGAAAAATGGGATGCTTTCAGGAGGAGGTGATGGCCTCCTTTTATAGAAAGAATTCGATCCTCGAATGTGTGAGAATTTTATACTCCCTTAATGACCTCTTCACGCGTTCCGCCCTTCATGAATAATGTTCATAAATATCTTTTCCGTCTCCTCGCCAAATTTCAGCTAATTTGGAAACCTTATGTAGGAGTTATGAGTTTTTCATTCTCGGTTTCTCTTTCTAGATGAAGCATCCAAGAAGGTTCCTCCAAACTAATGTCATTAAATATCCTCCTTAATGACCTCAAAAAGCCTCAAATTTATTGTAGAGACGTCCATATCTGTCCTTGAGGTATCCCGGGTGAAAACACATCATTTGGATATGTGTAGGCCGCGTTTGATGTCCGTTACCTTGGGTAAGTCCATGTTGTCTGCCCGGAAAAATTCAAATCTTCAATGATTTTTTTGTACTTTTAGATGACCGAATAATCTCCTGGTCCGGAAGACAAAAATGAAGGAAATAAAATAAGGATTCTAAAAAAATTTGAATCATAAGTTTTGGAATTTTATCTTTCCTGAAATGACCAAAATAACCCTGACGTAAAGTTCTGTCAAAAATCCAGAAATAGTCGTTTTTTACATTTGGGTTCAAAATAACACTAAAACCTAAAAACATGATAATCACCCATTCAATATCACTTTTGTGGGATTATAAAATTTTTTTTAAAGTATAAAATATATGAAAATGTGAGCTTCATCAATTATTAACACCCAATGTTGAAAACATATTAAAACAATCTAATATATAACAAGACTTTTTATTAATAAAAAGTATAAATGGAAATGTATATGAATAATATTATAAAATAGGTAATTAGTATTTTTAAATTTATTATAAAGTCTGTCAAAGAAATTTTTAATAAATGAAGGTTAAAGGTAAGGGACTTAGTAACTCTAATTTCATCCTTTGATTTATAAACTTTCTTCTCAATTTTTTTCACCTACGTTCATGAATTTTTCCATTTTAAATGTTTTTATATCTTTATTTATATGTAAAAACTAGTTTTTGATCTAAATCCATTTTCATTAATGTATTTATTCTTTAATTTAAAAAATGGAGGCTTTTTTAAAATAGGCTCGTAACTACGAATTTTACAACGATGAAACAAAATATTTTTCAGAATCACTTTTCCTAATTTGGTTTTTATTATATTCAAATAATCTATATCCAATAAATTATTTGTTTCATTTTTTCACACTATATTTTTTATTATGTGATTATATTGGGTTATCAAGTTTTTGATATTAAACTATTTAACTCATGATTTTATTTTATTCTATTTTAAATTTTTATGAAACCCATTTTATTTTAAAGGATTCATAAATAAAAGTGAATGATTTCTATTTGGATATTTGATAAACTCGTTATTTTACAAGGGTTCATTAAGAAATGTTTATTATTGATTTTAAGTGGCACACTTATGTATGTATGATGATGGTTGGGGTCCTATATCACCCTCCAATCCATTGGTTTATGCTTATATCTCATGAGATAGTTAGGAATGGAAATGATGAGTTTTTTCACATAGGATTGATCGCATTTTAAGTGTGTACATAATGAGTTTGTTCACATAGGTATAGTCATAATGGTTTTTATCATATAGGTTTCCCATGCTTATGGTTTTTCCACATTTTTATATTGTTTATTGAGTTATGCCAATTTTTTCATGATGCGTTTCATTTCCATGAAATCATATGTTTTCTTGATTATGCCTTATTTTTTAAGAATTACACACTTTTATGTCATGATGATATGTTATATGATTATTAATATGTGTTTTGAGCCATGTTATATCTTTTATGCTTCCCTAATAATCTTTTTATGATCATATGTTACTATAACATGATTTCCAATTATCATATAATGGTTTTAATCTTTTATTATGATATTTATGTATTTCCCATGTTCTATTTCATATTATGATATGTTTTTACCTTATTGAGTATCTGAGCTCAACCCATTCTAATATTTCCATTCCCCAGACTATGAAGATGATTATATCATGTGAGATTTTTATAAAATAGTCTATATAATAAAAATTATGGAGAAATGTTTGAAAATATTATAAAATAATATGGTACTGTAGATAATCATAATGACACTAAACCTTTAGGTCCTTGGGTTGTACGACTTTATTTTGAGATGTATTATCAAAATCATGAAATTATTTTACTATTTAAGTTATGTTTTGCTTGGTTTGACATAAAGGATTATATAAATATCATTTTTTTCTATGTAAATTGTGGAATTAGAATGATTTAGACTCTTTATGTAAGAATTATGGATTTCGCTATTGAATATGATGAAATTCTCTAAAGAAATCATCTTCAATGGGTATTTCTCATGTTCTTGTCTTATTTTGTGATATTTCATTCACACAGGATGATTATTCTTTGTTATTTTTAAAAAATAATTATTTTTGGTGAACCTTGTGTGTTGTTTTTGTGCTTGTTTTTTGGATTCAACTTTCATAAAATTATAATCACATAAAAATATTAATTAACTAGTTAAGTGAAAAGTGGAATTGGTTTAAAAATAAATTTAAACTAAAGAAGAATGTGTTTGTAACATCCCAGGTAAATAAAGAATATGATATTTTTCATATTTATTAATATTTGTGAATTAAATATTAATTTTACTTCAAATGGGATGCTATGTTTGATGTAGTACCCGACAACAACAACAGGTTTTTTTTAAATCTTATGTTGCACACAATGTTGAGTTATACCGAAAAATAATATATTATTATTATTATTTTAAACGGTGGTTAACTCATAGCTGTTGTATTTTTAGGAATGAAAATAACTAACTACAATATTATTATACATGTTTGTCAAATTTTTTTACATTTATCCAATAAAAATTTGAATCTTAAAATGTTAATGAATCCAATTTTAAGCATAAACACTGAAATATTGTTTAAAAGGTCGATTTACCACCTTTTGATGGAGAACCCTTGTTAAATATAGTTTTTGCCTCTTTTATATGTTCTATTTGACAAAATAACACCATTATTAGAATCCGGATATCAAAATTTACATTGGATGTAATTTTGGTATTTTTCTGATAATGTTCATTTTTTAATGAATAGTGAAAAATTCTGCATTTTAATTCAAAACTGAATTTTAATCTAATTTATTTATACATTTAGATTATTATTTGGGTTGGTTTTAATGTTTAATATGATTATATTTTTTACATTTAATCCAATTTTGGTCATTGGAAGTAATTTTACCCCTAATTTAGACATAAACAAAGGTAAATCTTTTGATTGTTTTTATTTCATAAAAACACGCTCTTTTGTTTCGACAACAGATATTAATTTTAAAATTAATTTCTTCCACTTATGTGTTTTGAATTTGGAAAATGGACTAAATATTTTGAATCAAGAGGTATGAATTGTGTAAATAGGTAACTTTTATATTTATACATTTTGAATATTTATTTTAGTAAATATTTTATTTACCATGGTTAAAAGATAAATCTGGTAAATAAGGGTGAAAAATAATATTATAATAAAATTAAATTACCCTTACCCTTGTCCTAACCATATTGTAAGATAAATTTCCGACCATGGGCATCCTTGGGTCGATTTTGGGACCCCACAGAGACACTTCTGAGTGATAACAACACTTTATATTAATTAATATAAAGTAAGGACAAAAATAACATAAACATGATTCTTTTTACTAAAACAGTTTTTATATGAGGTTATATAAATTATTCAATGAAATATAAATATTTTTTGGAAATATAAAATTATTTCAAAAATTATGGTATTTTATTTTTAATTTTTAGACATTATATAAATAAATTTAATTATGACACAGTGGTGATGCAGTAATTGCTTCATTAATGAAGGATTCAAATAAAATATTTTATAAATATTAAAATAAATTTATTTTGAACCTTTTTATGTCATCCACTAATTTTATAGATTATTATAACTTGTTATATTTTAATTAATGAATGTTTTTCTAAAAAATTAAGTTGTTTTGGATTTTTTAAACAGTCATGATATGAATAGTATTAAAATTGACATAAAAGAGTTTTTAAGTCAATCAATATTTTATTAAATGATAAAATAGTCATAAAAATCTAATATTCAACCAAATTATATATATGATGTTAAAAATTTCATTAATGATCCATTTTGGATCGCTTGGAATTTTATTGTAAATATATTGACCATATAATATAAATATATAAGAGGACATGGTAACAGTTAAATAAGTTAACAATGGTTTAAATAAAAAATATAAGCATTAAAAATTATCCAAAACCTGTACAATTCTTATTGGATGATTTTATTTCAACTTATATACACCTTATCTTCGAAATAAATAAGATTTGGACCTTTAGAAACCAAAAATCATTATATAATAAAATAATATTTCCAAACTTTCTTAAGGAGCCCCTCCTCCCCCCTTATAAGAAGTCATCACTGCTAACCCTTACTCACACCTCTCAATACCCCTTGTCTCATCAAACCTCTACCCAAATAATCTCTCAAAATCCCTCCCTTCCTCTTATAAGCCTTACCTTATGCAAAAATCACTTCAAGAAATCATTTTGGTTAAAACCAAAGTGAGTTACCCGATTTAATTGAAACATCTTCCCTCAAGTTCTCTTCTTTTATTTTACATCATAACTCCCTATGCTCTTATTATTCTTTGTTTACATAACAACACCATAATAATAAATATAATATGTTATTGTAATGATAAGGATTCAAACTACACGTACACACACCTCCATCTAACAGATACAAACATAATGTTTCTATGTACGACGAACTGTTGCCTCGTGAAACGATGATTGTTCGATTATCTCCTACTGCCTCTCATGGTGGCCATTATGATGGAACTATATTTATATGTGATATATATTATATTTATAATTTATCTATGATTATATATTTTTTATTTATATCATACCTTTATGGTTTCCATAATGGGTAAATAAGATAAGTTCATTTGAGGAAGTGCGGACTACAACCCCATCAAAGTGATATGATTCATTCATGAAAAACGTGGAATGTATAAAGGATGGAATTACTGAAATTATTTATTATGTTATACTATAATTATACTATACCTATGTATCATTAAGTTTTCATTCCATTAAATATGAAATATAAATGGAAGTAGCGTTCATACGTACGTATGTCTTACCGTCTATATGAACGGTGCATTTCATTTATTATCTCCAAATGTTAAGTACTATTATAAATACATATAAATACTAGATATATATGATATGGATGATATCTAATTATTGAGTATCATTCTGGAGATAATGGAATTTTTACCACGTGGACAACTTTTAATTATAAGAAGTTCATTTTTTACTCAAGTAACAAATATCGACAAAACTACTATTATTAACATAAATAGTTATGTAATGTTTATAACGTGGTAATAATTAATATAAAAGGAGTAATAAACATCGAAAATGTTCTTAAGAAAGTAGAAATTAACTTTAGTTTATTATTCAGTAGATTAAAGAATTACCGGGTCAAGTCAGACACGAGTTAACCCAATTTCCATTCTTTGGGTTAATCTTCTACTACTTGATTATGTCATTCTATGATTATGTGATAAATAAATTTTGATGAACTATCTTGTATTTTTACATTAATTATGTGTACCTATAGTGAATACACATAATAATTCAATTTTATTTAAAAAATTATCTTTGTAAGGGACTTCGTCTCAATCTCATTCCATTGAGGGGTATTTTGATGTATACAAGACTTTATTCTATATGGTGTATAAACAACTTTGACTTTTCATTTATTTCAAAGGGAATATTTTTTCTATGTAGAATTTTACTAAAAGGAAAACGGAATGTTCCATTTTTTAATGTATGTAGTGACAATGACCTTTCCGCTACCATGAACGTTATTTGATTTTTGGCTTCCTTAATAAACCGTAATGTTTTTAAATAGAAAATAAATACAATATACTCTATTGTGCATTTTGGTATTGAAAATGGTTTTCATAATGGATTGGTTATGTCATTATATTTAAATGATATTTTCTGATTGAAATGTAGAAATGTTAACTTTCATTTATGTTTGTTTTATTTGTTATGAATATGTCATGGTTCTTGGGCATTGTTTATGTATACAGGTGGTTCCGTGATAAACCTAGGGTGGGTGAGCCCGAGATAGCTCTCTAATGAATTGGGTAGCATGGAGGAGGTAAATGTTTATCCCAATAGATTTAGGGAATATACTATGATGGGTATTCCAAACATAACTCCTAATGTAGTTGTGAAAGCTACACCGTATGTTTGTTATGGATGCCAGAAGTTACCTTCATAAGTTTTGATTTCTATGTGTTATTCATAAATCTTATGATTTTGTGTGGTAAGTTACTTATTGGAAAGTATGATTTCATATATTTGTATATATTGATGGACTAATGTTTTCTTTCCATGTTTTATAACCCTTGCAGAGATTTTTATGCTCATCCCATGTTTTTGAAATGTTTTTTACAGGATATAATGAAGATTTAGAGAAATGATAAATTCAATAATATTTTTATCAACAAAAGAACTCTTTTTTTCTTTTAAGACTTTTTATTTTATGAAAAAATGGATACTGAGTAGAATTGTCTAGTTTTTAATAATTGATATGTAATGTAATAGTTGTGGACTAATTATATAAAACTATATACCTGAAAAGATCCAAAATGTGAATTATTAACTTAATTCAAGATTAAGTAATGTTTAAGGGTGAGTCCTTATAGTGGGTATCATAGGCCAGTTTAGACAACTTTATGGATTAGGAGTATTCGTTAGACATATGGTTAGTCTCTATGTCTGTTCTTTAAGTTAAATACTTATTTTGTAACTTTTTCAGATCAAGGAATGTTTGTTACGAATAGAAATAGGAGGATCTCAAATGACATTCCTATCACATCCTGATGACTTGCTTGCAATAATTATTGAAAAGTCATGTCCATATGACTTCAAAACATTTTCTAACATACAACTCACTTGCAAGAAATTGTTTGAGATATCAGAACCCTCCACTGTACCTCAATACCCTCATGGATCATGGGTTTCATTTAATCAAATCCTATTTACTCAATATTCTCATATTTTCAAGAAAAGAAAATATAATCAAGGAATTTTCAAAAAATTTACCTTATCACAATATTTTGAAGCATATTATGATTTTAAAAAAGGTGATTAAGATGGAGACCCTTGCACAACATATTTGTATTTTCTTTTAAATTATAGTATTTCAGCACATACTAATGGTATTTTAAAGGGACCATTGATTAAATGTTTCAACTGAAACTTGGTCAGACTGTTTTATAGAAAGAAATTTTTATCAAATGTTTTGAAATTGTATGCCATACATGATTATTTTCCATTTTTTTTCTATGATCACCCATGTGACCCAAGTTGTAAGAGGTGCCTTTGTATAATGTAATTAGATGATTTTTAAGGATCTATAAATCATTGTTGCATTGCATGTGCCATCTATCTACGTGAACAAGATGCCGATGAAACCAGGTGGACAACATAATCAAGGTACAATGTTCTTTCTCTAGGAATAGTACTATTTTATGGATGTAAAAAAATTATGAATATATATATATATAAGACTTCATGACATAAGATATTGAGGTCATAATGAGTTGGGATGAAAATGAGAGACATTACACAACCATTAAGGTTAAATCATGTTATGGTTATGTTTGATGAGTTTATCTCATTTTTTGGAATGTTATAAAATTATATAGTTTTTGAATAAGGACTACACATAGACCGTGTGAAAACCTATCACATCAGAAAAATCTGCCGGAATCGAACCCACAACGAAAGTGCGAGTGGGATTTATCTCCTACCATTAGACTACATGAAGTCCTTGGTTAGTATGAATTATTATTTTTAGTTAAATTATTTTATTGATCAATAATAGGATAGTTTGATATATTATGTTTTAGAAAATTGATATCCTTAGTGTAGGAAAATGATTTGGAGACTAAGTGATAAAAGTTATTTTGGAATACTTTTTCTCCTTTTGGACACTATATGCCTAAAAATAGAATAATTTGGGATTTCAATTGAGGAGTAATGGTGGAATTATTTTTGGAATAATCTACATTTTTATTATGGACATAAGGAGATTTGGGTTATTTATGGAAATGATTAACCTATCATAGAGAATATCTGATTTTGTTAATTACACTTCAGTATGAGATATTATGAGTAGTCAATGTTATTTGGAGATAAATGTTAAGATTTACTATGGAAGACTATGTGATCAAATCCTTATGAATTTTGGGTTTCATACTTAGTTTGGATAATTTTAATTAATTGTAAGGAAATTTGTGTATTGAATGGTCTTTTTTTGAGATTTGGGTTTTTTTATTCAATTTTGAAGATTAAGAGTAGTATTTCTTTTTTATAAAAGATTATCCTTTTTGGGGATTATATGATCTCGTACTAACCATTTTTGATTTTAGTTAATGTCTAAATATAGGGAAATATATGGTTAATATTTTGCGGATTATTATATTCTCTAGAAGTTCATTCTAGATCTTCAGGTGTGACTAAGTCATCTTGAATGCTCATTGTTTTGAGAAAAGATGTGTCTTTTGATATAAACTTACTAAAAGATGAAACTCTACTTGAAAAGTAAGTATATTTACTTATGTCCTTGGTCAATATCATAAATAAATTCTCCAACTTTATGAAATGGAACTTAAAACAAAAACATTGTCTATTTAATTTTCCTATTGGGAAACAAATGACCGTTTAACCCATCACATGTTTTTGGTTTTCTTGTTGTTAACTTTCTCCTGATTATTTTTTCTATCACCCTCTATCAAAACATGATGTTTATTTTTCATTTCCAAATCCATTTTTTCATGGAATCCTAGTATGGGGTATCTCGGGTGACCATTTTTACATTTCATTCTTTTTTAAACTGATAGTTTTATTGACTCTATTTTCGATGTGGGACATTTAATTAAATTTCCAATCCCAATTGTAAAATTGCGAGGACACAATTTTCAAAATGGGGGAAGGATGTAACATCCCAGGTAATTAAAGAATATATAATTTTCATATTTATTAATATTTGATAATTAAATATTAATTTTACTTTATATGGGATACTATGTTCGATGGCGAACTCGACACGCAACAACAGGTTTTTTTGAAATCTTATGTTGCACACAATGTTGAGTTATACCGAAAAATAATATAAAATTATTATTATTTTAATTGGTAGTTAACTCATCAGAATTGTATTGGAAGGAATGAATAGAACTAACTAAAATATTATTATAAATTTTTGTTAAATGTTTTTCCATTTATCCAATAAAAGTTATAAACTTAAAATGTTAATGAATCCAATTTAAAGCATAAACATTCTAATATTCTTTAAAAGGTGGATTTACTGCCTTTTAATAGAGAACCCTTTTTAAATATAGTTTCTATTAATTTTATATGTTTTATTTAAAAAAATAATATTCTTCTTTAGAATCATGACATTAAAATTTACTTTGGATGAAATTTTGGTATATTTCTGATAATGTTGTTTTTTTAATAACTGGTGGAAAATAATGCATTTTAATTCAAAACTACCTTTTAATATAATTAATTTATATATTTAAATTTTTATTTTAATTGGTTTTAAATTTTAATTGGATTAATTTTTACCATTTAATCCAATGTTGGTCATTGGAGGTAATTTCACTCTTAATTTGGACATAAACAAAGGTAAATCTTTTGGTAGTTATTATTTCTTAAAAATGCATTTTTTGTTTAACAACGGGAATTAATTTTAAATTAATTCCTGCCACTTCTGTGTTTTGAATTTAGAAAAATGGATTCTATATTAGGAATTAGGAGGTAAAAAATGTGTAAATAGGTAGCTTTTATATTTAGACATTATGAATATTTACTTTCGAAAATATTTTATTTACCATGGTTAAAGGGTAAATCTGGTAAATACGGGTGAAAAATAATATTAAAATAATATTAAATTATAGTTAAACTTGTATTAAACATATTTTATGATACATTTACAACAATGGTCATACTTGGATAAATTTTGGGACCCCATGTAGCCACTTGGGAGTGATAATGACACTTTTTATTAATTAATTTAATGTAAGGACAAAAATAACATTAACATGAATCGTTTTACTAAAAAAAAATTATATGGTGTTATATAAATTATCTCTTAGAGTATAAATATAATTTGTAAAGATAAAATTATTTCCTACATTATGGTATTTTATTTAAAATTTTAGATATTAAATAAATAAATTTAATTATGATACAATGGTGATGTAGAAATGGCTTCAATAATAAAAGATTTAAGTAAATGATATTATAAATATTAAAATAAATTTATTTTTAACTGTTTTATTCCATAAACTAAATTTATAGATTAGGATAAATTGTTATATTTAAATTAATGAAGGTTTTTTTAAATAATCAAGTTCTTTTGGATTTTATAAAATGTCAAGATATTAAAAGTATTAAAATTTACAAAAAAGAGTTTTTATATCAATAAATATTTTATTAAATGATAAAATAGTCCTAAAAATATATTATTTTTCAAAATAACATATGTGATTTTAAAAATGTCATTAATGATCTATTTTGGGTCCCTTGGAATTTTATAGTAAATATATTAACCATATAGTATGAATACATAAAATGACGTGGTAAAAGTTAAATAAGTTAACAAAGGGTTATATAAAAACTATAAGAATTCAAAAATATACAAAACCTGTCCAATTATTATTGGATGATTTTATTTCTACTTATATACACCTTATATTATAATTAAATAAGTTTTGTACCTTTAGAAACCGAAATCATTATCTAATAAAATAATATTTTCAAACATTTCTAAAGAGCCCCTCCTCCCCCCTATAAAAATACATCACCTATAACCCTTACTCACACCTCTAGATCCCCCTTGTATCATACAAACTCTACCCAAATAATCTCTCAATATCACTCAATTCCTCATATAATCCTTAAGTTAGGCATAAAGCACTTCAATAATGCCTTTTGGTTCAAACCAAAGGGAGTTACCCGATATAAAGGTAACGTCTTCCCTAAAGTTCTATTCTTTTATTTTACTTCTTCACTACCTATGCTCATCTTATTCTTTATTTACATAATAACACTAGTATCCTTAATATAATATGTTTTTTATGGTAAGGATTCAAACTACACTTATAAACACTTCCATCTAATGGATACGAACATACTGTTTCTATGTACGGAAAACTGCTGCCTCACAAAACGATGATTGTTCGATTATCTCCTACCGCCTCTCATGGTGGCCATTGTGATTGAAATGTATTTATATGTGATATATATTCTATTTATATTGTCTCTATTATTCTTTATTTTTCATTTATATCATACCTTTATGGTTTCCATATTGGGTAAATACTATAATTTCATTTGAGGAAGTGCTGACTACCGCCCCATCAAAGTGATATGGCTCGTTCATTACATATGTCGAATGTATAAAAAATGGAATTGCTGAAATTATATATTATGTTATAATGGAATTATAATATACCTATGTATCATTAATTTTTCATTCAATTAAATGTTAAATAGTAATGAAAGTAGAGTTCATGATTATGTACCGCTTACCGTGTCGCTATGAACGGTGCATTTCATTTCTTATCTCCAAATGTTATATACTATTATAAATACATATATATAATTAACATATATTATATATATTATATCTAATTCATGAATATAATTATTTACATAATGTAATTTTGACAACATGGACTACTTTTAATTATAGGATGTTCATTTTTGACTCAAGTACCAAATATCAACAAAATGACCATTATTAAATTAAATGATTATGTAATGTTTATAATGTGGTAATAAGTTATATAAAAGGATTAATAAACTTTAAAAAGGTTCTTAAGAAATTATAAATTAACTTTATCTTATTATTCATGAGATTAAAGAATGAACGAGTCATGTCGGACACAAGGTAAGGGAACTTTTTAACTCAATTTCGATTCTTTGGGTTGATCTTCTACTTCTTGATTATTTCATGTTATGATTATGTGATAAATAACTTTTTATGACCTATCTTTTATTTTTAAATTAATGATGTGTAGCTATAGTGAATAAACATAATCAATCTATTTTATTTACAAAATTATCTTTGTGAGGGACTTCGTCTCAATCTCCTTTCAATGAAGAATATTTTGATTTATAAACGACTTTATTTTAGATGGTGTATAAACCCATTTTAATTTTTATTTCTTTCAAAGGGAGTTTTTTTCTATATAGAGTTTTAATTAATGACAAATTTAATGTTTCTTTTTTTAACATACACAGTGACAACAACCTTTCTGCTGCCGTGAGAGTTATTAGATTTTTGGCTTCCTTAATAAGTCGTAATGTCTTTAAATGGAAAATAAATACCATATACTATTATATGTATTTTGGTATTGAAAATGGTTTTGATAATGGATTGGTTATGTCAATATATTAAAATGATATTTTGTTATTTAAATGTGGAAATGTTAACTTTCATTAATATTTATTTTATATTTTATGAATATGTCATGGTTCATGGGAATTTTTACGTATACAGGTGGTTCCATGATAAACCTAGGGTGGGTGAGCCCGAGATAGCTCTACAATGCATTGGGTAATGTGATCGAGGTAAACTATAATGTTTCTACTAATAGATTTAGGGAATATAATATGATGGGTATTCCAAACATAACTCCCTAAATAGCTGTGAAAGCTACAACGTAAGTATGTTATGGATGCCACAAGTTACCTTTATGGTTTGTGATTTCTATGTGTTATTCATAAATCTTATGATTTTCTGTGGTAAGTTAAACATTGAAAAGTATGATTTCATATATTTTTATTTATTTATGGTCTAGTGTTTCCTTTCCCTATTTTATAACCCTTAAATGGCTTTTTATTCTCATCCCATGTTTTTTAAATGTTTATCATAGTATATAAGGAAGTGTAAGAGAAAGGAAAAATTCAAGAATATTTTTATCAAGAAAAGAACTGTTGTTTTCTTTTAAGAGTTATTATTTTATAAAAAAATGGATACTAAGTAGAAGTGTCTAATTTGTGACAATTGAGATGTAATGTAATATTTGTGACCTAATTCCATAAAACTCTAAACCTAAAAAGATCCACAATATGAATTATTTTCGTATTTCAATATTATATAATGTTTAAGGGAGGGTCCTTATAGTGGTAGTTCCTAATATTGATTTTTTTGTTATGGGTATGTTTATGGGATTATTTTAGGGTTTACTATGTGGTTGGGTAGTGGGTTCTATGGTAGATTACATGGGTGACATATGATCGATGAGATTAGGATATTTTTTTATGGTTAGTACTACGTTAGATGTCATGGATCAAATAGAGGGATTCAGTTGAGTTTGTGGGTTAGGTAGTAGGGTTGTAGATGCCATTCTATAATTAGAAGAAAGAATGAGTGGGTTGTTATGAGAAATGGATTAGCTAGTTGGTGTGAGTTTTCATGCAGTGGCATGGTGGTATGAAGTATAGTTATTAATAATGAACTTGAAATAGGGTTGGATAGAATTAAATAGACTCATGGCCATGATGAAATATTGATGTTGAAATGAAATGTGTAATAGTTGGAATTAAGGTGGGTTGGAATTCACTATGTAAGGGGTTAAAAACTAAATGATGATAAATGTATGAATGTGGGAATTGACTATAGAGTGGGTTTTAATTAAATATGGATTTGAATGGCTTAAATACATAACATGGTTGGAGATGGTAAATATGGAAATGGTTTAATAGTATGGATAAATGGGTATGGGTGAATTACTATTAAGAAAACTTTGTATGATGATATGGGATGGTTGTATTGTATTAGTTCGTAGTGATGGTTGGGTAGGGTGGTGGTTGTGTGGTGATGTTATAGGATGTAGTATTATTTTTCAGTTTGGACCTTTGAGGTTAAGCCTGTTTGTGTCTTATACCTACCATAATTTCCATTTTAATTTATATATGCACCCCACCCAAGTTGGATACCCTTACCAATACCCAACATAATTTGGGTATCAAGTGTTTTCCCCTATAATATGGGTTGAATTGGGAACCAATGGTTGAATTATCCTTCTTTACTAATATCCCTTCTAGGCATAACATGGTAAGTTATGATTTGAGTGGAACGTTATTTACTAGTAGACCCTATGGGGTATTGGTATGACTAGTGTTACTTGATGTACTAGAAGAGGTTTTTGAAGATTGGTGTAACTAGTGGTACTTGATTTAATAGATAACCCTATGAGGAATTGGTGTTCTAATATACCCTATAGGGTATTGATGATGACGTCTTGAAAGTATGGGTAGACCCTATAGGTTATGTACCCAAGGATCAATTAGGTACCACAGATAGGGGGTGAATCAGTAGTACACTATTTTTACATATTATTTAATTTTAATCCAACTTATGTTACTAATTAATGTAATGATCCCTCATATTTAATTCTCAACCTCTCTTAATAAGAAATAATAAATAATAAGAACTACACATTGATATTTTATATGGTTTGGTACAAATTCATATTCCTTACTGTAAATGATTATTCCCTCCAGTTATATATTCTTCACTATATGCTGGTGGTAATAGCCATGGAAATTACCATTACCATCAATACTGATACCCATGATGTTTTCTATATAGAGTCCCCCTAAAGATTAGAAGTACCCATCAAAACAAGAAACTCCTGAATCCCCCATGAGGATATTTATACTTCATCCCAAATTTGTTACGAGTATCCCATTCGAATATCTAGATACCCACTAGATAATTATTATGATTCATAATCCCACTAAATACATCTACTTCTCCTCAAGATATAACCCACATAAAAAATGATCTTTTTCGGCTTAAAAAATTTCGAGCAGTACCCTGAGATGAAATCTTCCTCCACAAAAAGACTAGATCACCTGATACACTAATTTAAAATCTTTAAGAACTTCATAAACTAATAAACAATTGTCTGTTCATTCTCACTATTCACTGATCAACAAATGATCTTGAACTTCTCAATAAACTAATTACTCAGGTATATGCCTTTTGAATTACTACCTGGCATCAGTCTCAAATTACTAAACACCATTAAGGGATAGTGTATTTCATGTGTTTATCATTGATCATGAATGATAAGACAATGCATCGTATTTTAAATTTATTCATTAATTATTTCATATTCTTGAAAATACACACACTATCTTCACTTTATATTTGTAACACATACACAGCTTCATGTGAACTATATATTTCAAACACAACTTTTATTTTCACGTCTCAACTAAATTTCATATACTATTTCATGTATATTATCATAGGAATATATCATCTAATATTATATGTGATTTCTATATTTTCCTTCTATCCACACATTTAAACTAGAATGGATATTCATCTTCACGTGCTTGTGATCATGCACAACTGACATTGTTTCTCTTTGCATGAACTGAATTCATGTACATCACATAATAGATCTCTTAATATGAGTGTATTTTGTAATTTCATTGTCAATTTTCATAACCAAAAATATAAAGGATATATTCCTCAAATCCCCATTGATAAAAATATTTTTCCCTCATGTGAACAGATCTCACAAAGCTCATTTGCATATATTTTTCACATAATAGTATAAGTGAAATATTCTTTGTATGAACAGATCTCATGAGTTTCCTTCTCCTTCACATGAATATATAATGTGAGTTATTTTTTTTCTTCTTAAATCAAGAGATGATAAGAAATATCAAATGTTTATTCATATCATACCCATGAAATGAACTCGTTAGGGTATTTATGGAGAACTCCACCAACTCAATTCTCAAAAAATAATTGACAATCGTCTATTATGCCAACATACTCCACTATATGTGTGTCATTTAAATTCTCCCAGTATGTGATGGTTCAATATATAAGTTATCACATGATCACATGATCATTTCACATGATCATGGAGTTTTACATTTATCACAACATTGACAATATTTTTATGCACAGAGTGTCTTCGACCAATGATACACATCACACAATGTATTCTGATCGAACATCAAATGGTGTGTCAGGTTAAACTCCCATTTCATGTAGAACCCTCCAACTGAACGATTAAGATGATGCTACAGTATTTATTGAACTACATTGATCATATAGATCTAACAACTGATGTTATATGCAAATATTTTTAATCCATGTGAACAATGATGCACTTGGCCTTATCCCACATCAAAAATTTTAATTTACTCACATTCCTTAATAAAATTGAGAAATTCGTGGTCCAATCAAGCCAAAAGTGGGGTTTTAACCTACAATAAACCACACACTCACCTCATGGGTTGCGTCATAGTTGCGATGGCCCACTAGAACTCTGGCCCTTCTTCATGTGCGCTCAATGGACATCCTAGTTGGAATAATGTTTTTCTACTCTCCTATCACTACGATGGTTGTATTGGTGCTAACCTTCCAAACAATTTAGTGGTTCTGTGTCACCCTTATTGGCCTATATTTGGCCACTTTTTAATAAACTCACATAAAAATAATTATTAAAAACAAATCCTCCAATGTTACAATCCAAAATACTAAAAAGAAATTTCTGACCTAAATTCCTCATTAACAATCTTCAACTTCTAAACTAAAATAAATTCTCCGATATATTTTATTTTGGAATTCAATTATGAACTCTAAATATCTTCATATTCATGTTCCTTGTTAATACTTGTGTGTCATTCTCAATCAAAATTGACACATGTCTTCCAAACTAAATATTAATTCCATAATCATCACATATAAAGTTGTGGATGTTTCTATAACAATCCTTATAATCACTTCAACACTCACATATTCACATCATATTCATATCAACTCAATCATCCTTATTGAAAAAAATGAAATTCACATCACAAGGTACATAAATATTCCCATTTATATTTTTTGTCAATACCACAAAACATCATCAAGGTTAATATGTGTGATTAACTTTCTCACTATTATTAATAATGAATATAAAGAACATATAGGGGAAATAAATTCTCATTAATCATCTTCGTCTCTCTTTATGATTATATAAAATATTTTCTTTATCAAAGAACCTTTAGTTAAACAACTCTAAGTCTTAATAATTAAAATCATTGTCGAAAATAAGTGTGTATATCCAAGGTGATAAATGTTGTCCATGATCTACCATAAATTTGATATCAATTTATGATAACTCTCACTTCATGCCTTGGATCTTCTTAGAAAAATAATTCCTAAAAAATATTTATCATGAACTCATATAAAAAATAACCATAGAAATTTAAAGATAATCAATATATAGTTCCCCATTTTTTTTCAATATTTACTCTCTTCTGAAAACATTTTTTCAAGAATATTAAGATTATGAATTTGACTGTGAATATCAAATTTGAAAGATTTGTTAATATTTAACAGCTTTTGATCAACTATGATCCCCCTCATGGAATGCATCTATGTACTATAATTCCATACATGTTAATACAAAATCATATATAAGGGAATAAATAGAGACCTATTTTTTTCTCAGAAATACCACTTAGGAGGACAGTTTATTCTCAACATTGAATTTTCCTTCTTCCTTTTGATCTCAAATTTGGAAGAGTTCACCTTATCATCCTTATTCTTTATAGTTTTCATACTCACATTATTCCCATAAACTATTTCTTCATATGGGGAATACTTATAAACCTTTATAAGTAATTTTTTTTTATTTTGATTGTATAGAGTTCTTTGCATCAAATCCAACACATTCACTTTGATTCTTTTGATTCTCCAGATCATCACCAATTGATGAATTCGTATGGTATCTAGTATGTTCTTATGAAGTATCCCACTTAACTTCATCTGTAGCATCTATTTTATCTTTCTAAGTTTTTTTATCCATTTTTATTTTTTTGGGAAAAATTTCCAAATAATATTTATTTGTATGTTCCACCTTTTTGGGTACCTCACATTTATTCTTAGATGTAAATTACATCAACTCTTTTTCTTTATGATTTTTATTCATTTTCAAATAATAGGATACCTCTACAGGTAATTTATCCTTTCATGCCTCATCTTTTTGACCTTCTAATATTTATCTACCACACAATTCTTTTTAGAATTCATATCTATTTTTATTGGAACCTTTAATAGATTTCTCGTCACTTCATTATTTATTTGATAATTTTTTCTCATTTTTTAATCATAGATCCCGTTTGATTCATGCTTGTTTCAAGTAGAGAAACTATCAATTTGAGGAAGATATATCGGAACCTAAGAACGTGATGAGGAAGAGGTAGCCTCATTTTTTGCATGAGAGTTATGAATTTCAAGGGAGAAATGAATTTTAAGTGGGGTATAAAGTAACACTAATATATTTTTATGTAAATTTTCTCTTTAAATAATTTTATACCTTGTGTTCCATGTAACACCGAGTTTAAACGAACCTCAAGGATTTATTAGTATAAAATGACCATTATAACCTAGTCGTTAAATTGGAAAGAATAAATATGAATAAATAATTTAGGAAATATAATGTTCCAACTCAATATGAATGTACTGGTATGTTTTTATAATATGATCACACATTTTTTGTAAAATCACTTTATTCCTCAAAAAATATGTTTTCTTAAAAAATGAATTTATCATATTTTTATGAGTGAATATTAATTTTTATATTTTATGAAAAATAGATTTTAAAAAATGAATTTCATTTTCTGAATTTGAAAAGTAAAAATTATCTTAATTTTTTTTAATATAATTTTTTTAAAAAATTTATTTCTATAAGGTATAATAAAAATGCTTTTTTTTCAATTGTAATTTGTATTTTCGTTTAAAGTATTTACAAGGTATAATTATGTTTTGAATTAGTTTCAAAATTTTATTAGTTAATTTGGATTTAAAATATTCCAATTATGTTTTTTTAAATGATTTTATACATTAATTTATTATAAAACATTTTATGTTTAAAAGGGGCATTTTTTTAAGGAAAAAACTATTTTTCACTAATTTTTATAGGTTTAATTTTAAATTAAAATTTGAAAATTCTATTTTTTTATTTTTTAAAAATGGGTATCAAATTAAGCTTCATAATTTTCAAATTTATTGAATATTCCCCTTTTATTTTTTAGCCAATATGAATAGTAACCTTGGTAGATTTTATTACCATAGAAAAGGCTAAATTGGGTAATTTAGGTTAAAAATAAAATGATAAGGACAATAAAGTGACCATAACTCGTTACCACATTTTATTGGATGAAGGTAATTAGACCCTTAATAGTTAAGGATCTAAATTAAGTTGTTTAATGGAGAATTGTCCAAGAAAATGACTTATATAATATTTAAAGCAAAGAAAGTTACAAAATGCCACTTTCTATGTCTTTAATATCACTTATGTGTCCACATGGGTAAAAAGGTATGTTATTAACAAATATAAATGTAAATTTTTAACATAATGAACATATTTTAATGACATAAATTTATTTTGGACTTTTTGTTCCACTTAGATGATATTATGATATTTATAGTAGTTTATTTAATAAAAATTTAAAGATGTCAGATTCATGTTTTAAATACTATATCATTTTTAATATAAGGTTTTCTAAAAGATATTGGACTATAAATTTTATTTTGAAATATAAAAAATTTATATTCACTATGATATTTTTTTAATTTTTTGTAAAAAAATACGTATATTAAATATTTACTCAACATTGAAGCGGTAATTACTTTATTAATAAAAATATAAAATAAGTGTCACTAAAAATATTAAAATAAATATAATTTGGGATAATTAATGTGAGAAACTAATTTTATAGTTGAACTTTACCAATTAGGGATATAATAAAATAGTTTTTTATCAGTTAACTTTTTATATTGAAAATTTTAAATGTCAATGTAATGAATAGTGTTAAAATTGACACTAATGACATTTTACCAAAATAATATTTTATTAAATTATTTAAAAATAATAAAACAAATTTAAAAAAAATAATTATAATATTGTCTAGAATGTAATAAATTATTAATTTATGGTCCAATTCACATCACATAAGTAAAAAATTAAAACCTTTTAATATTGAATTTTTTTTAATCATAATTAAAATTATAATAGGCTAACTAAGGGATACTCAAAATGCTGTGGTTTAAAATAATACAACAACTTCTCTAAAATATATTAACTGATGATATTAAAACATTATTTCATATTAAATTCTATATAAATTTCATTTTTGAAGTATTTGTATTGATATATTACTTTTTTTAAATTAATATTTTGAGAAATTTCAAAAGTGGCCCTCACTTCAATTACAAAAGGACACCTCCTCTCTCACTTATTAACATCACTTTGAGCCATAAATCTCTACCACCGCCTTCCTATTTCTCTTATCAACTTCCCTTATCACATTATAGAGGTTTTGTTCACAAAAGACCAATCATATTATCCCTAATATGAGATCTAGAAGAAGTTAACTGAAGTATATGTAATCAACTTTATCGACTCTTTCATGTTTATTTCTTCTCCTACTTACTATTCTTGTGTTGTTTCTATTCTAAAGAAATAAATAAAATATCACATATATGATGATATGTTATTATGATTATGCAAATACCATATTCTACCTTTTATCTATCCAATGAAAAACAAAATCACCACATGTGTGTACGTATGTCTTACAGTCTTTCCGTCGTGGTGTAATATATTTTTCATAAACACATTATTTGGATGAGTGTAATGAATGGAATAATATATATATATATATATATATATATATATATGTGCGTGTGCGTGTGTGTGTGATAATTATATCATTATATTGATACTAAAGAAAATACCATCTCACCATTAAGGGAATGACAACATCACTAGTGCGTATGTACGACCTACCGTCTCGACGACACGATGTGATTCATTTTCCATGTTCACCATTAAATAATGACTATATAAATACATATATTGAATAAATATGATATATATTATCTTAATATAATTTTTCATATTATGGAACTATATCCTAATCATAGGAATTGAGACTTATATGAAAAAACATACAACGAAAAATGAAGCTGTTAACACCTAAAATAAGGGAAATAACGAATTATTATTAACAAACAGGTGATAAGATGATATAAGAGGATAATATATGGTATAAAAAATATGAATATAATTCTTTTATAAATTAACAACATTATTTAAACCATTATACAATATTTTTAGATATGTATGAAGGAAATAAAACGTAACCTAATGGTTAATTTCACAATCTCATTATTATTAGAGATTTTTATAAGTAAGTATCTACTAGGTAGAATTTATCTTCCAGAACATTGTTTCATAAAAATTTTCTCCAAAACATTTTTAATATTTCTATACAATTTTTAATGATATTTTTACACATGTGTGAGTTTTTACTAAACAGTTTGAAGGGAATCTTTTTTTATCCAAAGGAATTGTGAATTTTTTAGAAAAATTATAAAAGGAATGTATTTTTAACTTATAAAACATGAATGGAAATTTAATATTTCATGATTATTTAATGTATTCATGTTTTATTTATAGTATTATAGTGTTATTTTCAAAAAATATATTTTATAATTGAATGACTATAAAAAGAATGTTTTCAAAAGGGAAAGGATATTTTCCTCAATAATAATTTCAAGTGATATTTAAAAAACATTTTCCATATAATACAATGTTATTTAATGTTACTTATGTTTTAATCGGGATATGATCCAATTATAACATTATTATTCTTTCTCTGAATGGTTTATGTATATAATGGAATGATGTTTATGAGTTCCATTTATTTTTTATGAGTTTTGTTCAAATTCTTATGATCCCCATTAATATGGGTTTTGATTTGATGAATGATTTATGTTATTATGACAAACATATGAATGGTTTTCATTATGTGATGGGTCGGACCTATTTCTCCCTCAAATAAATTGGGTAATGATTTATATCTCATGGGATATAAAGGACTAAAATGGGAAGTGAACATGGTTTAGTAATACATGATTAAAATAGGAAGTAAACCAAGTTAGGAAATTTAGGACTAAAATGGGATGTAAACCCAGTTTAGTAATACATGGCTAGAATGAGGAGTAAACTCTATTTATAAAGGGTAACTGTTTTCTATGATGGTCTTATTAGTAATCATTAACTAATAAGAAAATGGTTTTCTATGCTTATGTGAATTCCATACTTTCAAGTCATATGTAATAATCTAATGAATTATGTTCTTCATCATTCATGTCTTATGAAAATCTATGATTTGGTCCAAAACCTAATATCTAGATCCTTGATATATGGGAAATACCATTCAAAAGTTATTTCCATTTAATTATTCCATTATTATTATGTTATCTCTCTTTATTACCCTTACTAAGTATCTGAGCTCACCCATTTCTTATGTTTCTTTTCCCCGGGATATGAAGAATGGTATTGAGTTGGATTAGTCAAAAGGGTTCTAGTTATAAAGGAATAAGTAGTATATTATGTAGATGTTTTAAGAATGATCTTTTTATGTTTCCATGTTTCGAAAGACACTAAACCTATATGGTTCTGGTGTGATTTTGTTATGTTAGATAATGAATATTATTCTATTTTGATGGAATATCTATATATGAAAAGTATGGTCCATTATATAAAAAACCCTTCGTTCAAAAATCAAATCCCCAATAGATGATCTAATCTCTATATGGTTAGTGGATATCTTCTCATTACTTCTCTCCCACTATCTCTTTATTTAATTTATAAAGTTTATTAGATCATCACATGATTTATGGCTATAAATTCCATTTGTTTAGATCTTGAATCTTGGTTAGATTTCTTGATCTCTGTTGTTATCATTTGTGTTTGTAAAATCACAATGTGGATGTTGAGTTTTGTTACCATGATTAAAGGTATGTGGTTCCATTCTGATTTTCCATTTAATAAACCCATGATTTTATAAATTTTATTCTAATTACATTCAATTGAATTATGAAAAACTATTTTTATGAGAATTAGAATTAAAATTTATTTGGTATATATTTTCATACAAACCCCAATTAAAATGGAATGGGAATTTAGGGAATGTTTTCAAAATTGATGGAATTTATGAAATGATTTAAGAAATGATTGTAGAAAATGGATTAAATTGAATTGATTATAAACTGTGATTGGTTTTATTTTGAAATGATAGGAAAATATGAAAAATACATGTTTTAGTGTGTAGAATCATTTGATATATTGAAATGAAAAAATGGAAAATTGAATTTTAAATGATGTTTTGATTTTAATTGAAATGAATTTTCCATTATAGATTGATTGATTGAGATCATGTGATACTAGGTATTTAGTTGGTTACTTTGGACAACATAACTAGGATTTTAATTCATTAGTAATAGACTGATGATTAAATCTATAACAAAAATCTAGTTTTGAATATCATATCATTGGTTTAACATTGATGTGTCCTATTCAGCTCAAGCATAAGGGAAAAGTGTACACATCACTAAGATCACTAATATATGAGTGTAAGAATATTATGACAAGGAACTATCTTACTGCAGGGAATATGACCATGATTATTTTTGTTATTACTTTGATATATATTCCCTTGATTATGAAACTGATTTATTCAATCTAGTTGATTTATGTAAATTGATTTATATAAAATGTTTATTAATCCATTTTTTAAAATTTATTCCATAATCTAAAATGAAAATATTATTTTGTTTTAAATACGAAATTGTATTACCATTCCTATTTAAT
The DNA here is from genome assembly GCA_963277665.1 of Viscum album. Classification (NCBI taxonomy): domain Eukaryota; kingdom Viridiplantae; phylum Streptophyta; class Magnoliopsida; order Santalales; family Viscaceae; genus Viscum; species Viscum album. Next base: position 1,476,795,906 of record OY728137.1, read on the forward strand.
TTAAAATTTAAATCATGATTTGGATTAATATTATGTCATATTATTATGAAACACTTTTGGAGACCTTACTAGGATTTTATCTCACACCCTACCTTGCCCTTCAAAAATATGTATATTTTCTTCTAACATATCCAAACAAAGGGAAAGATACTATTATAGGTTATAGATGTTCTTGATCCTCTGGGGATTAGGGTGATGTGTCCTTTATGACTTGGGTTGTTTATATTATCTACTTTCGTGTACTTTAAGATGTACATTTCTAAGTTTTAGTTTACCTATTTTGTTTTTGGTACTTTCTCTTTGGGGAGTTTTGAGCATACCGATATGTATCTTTATCTTCTATTATTTTGTGGAAAATTTGTTCCCTCTTTTATAATGAATGATTTTATGTTCTATCTATCATCCCATGGGGATTGGGAATTCCCATCAGGGTATGTCATTTCATGCTCAGGTATCAAGGTACTAGGGTATTTAGGTCAGTTTGTGAGAAAAAGTTACAAAAATGGTAGGGGTTTTAGGTTACAATCTCATTATTTATTGATATTGTTTATAATTAAGTTGTCGATGATGAAATCCTATGATCTATATATAAAGAAACTCATGAGGATTATTATCCTCTAAATATTTCATAGGAATAAAAAAAATTCTTTTTCTTCACCTTAAGTACTCAAAAGACAAGAAATATTTTTTCAAGGAAAATAGAATTTAGTTTTCTCTTTGATTGAAAATAATTTTTATTCCATATATATTCTTTTTAAAAATGTTTTAAAAAAATGTTTTTACTATTATCATATGATGTAAAAAATCATTTTTTCCCTTTTATAAGTTTTTATAATTTTTTTAAGGGAATCATATTTTCTAGAAAAGGAATGTTTTCTAGACATATATAGTAAGAATTTAATTTACCACTATCATGAACACTCGATTATTTGGAGCTTACATTAAAAGTTTAAATGGTTATTTTCAAAGAAAATGTTTTAAATATTAATATTTTAATTGAGTTATTAAAAATGGAAAGAATATTTTCCTCAAAAATTATTAATGATATTTTAATGGTATTTATATTAATCAAAGAAAATAACCCCTTGATTTCACTTTTTATTTACTAGGAATATTATATAATGATACCATCCTTATTCTTTCTTTGGGTGCCATATATTTTTTATGGAAATATGATTATGAAACCTGTTTATTTTCCATTGGTTATACAATGATGAAATGATGAAATGTTTATGAAACTTGTTTCTTTTATATAGGTTATACTATGATTAAGTGTTTATGAAACACATTTCTTATCATGGGCTCTGATATGATTAATGTTTTATTATATTGTATCAAACATATGTATAATTTTCATTATGTGATGGATGGGAAATATATCTCCCTCCAATTCAATGGGTAATGATTTATATTTCATGGTATAGATAGGACTAGAGTGGTGAGTGAACCTAGTTTAATAAGGGACTATATACACTATGATAGTATTGGGAGTGACCTTTTACCAATTTGATGGTTTGGGTAGTTAACCCAATATACTATGATAGCCCTGAAAGAAAATCATTTACAACTAAAGAAAAAATTATATATTCTTATGTGTACACCATAATTTCATGTCTTGTGCCAATGTTCTACTCTTATGGATCATGTTCTTTATTTCATTTATGATTTATGTCTTATAAAATTCCAAGCTTTATAACATGACCCAATAGTATGATCATGGATTTGTAGGGTGTGGTTTTAAAATGTTAAAATCATGTTATCATATCCTTATGCTCATGTTGTTCTTATGTGATCATTTATATATCTCTTGTTTACCCTTAATGAGAATATGGACTCACCCTTTCTTATGTTTACTTTCCAAAAGTAATTAATAAAGGTTTTATAAATGATATGTCTAAGAATGGTTGTAGTTATGATGAGCTTTTTCATAAACTGTTATGACCTAGTTGTTTATGTGTCCATGTTTCCAAAGATACTAGACCAATATTATTATGGAATGGATCGTTATAAAATGGAATGAACATCATTCTTATAAGATGTAATATCTCTATATGAAAAGTATGGGTCATTATAGTTGGTATCAAAGTAAGGTTTTTTTAACCTTTGGAAACTAGGATGAGAAATGTTTAGTGAAATACCTAATGGTAATAAGTATATGATAACATCCTACAATTTTGGTAATGATCATGGATGTCTTGGGATAAAACAATGGTGTCATGGATTGAGAATAAGGTGTCATGATTTTGAAATACTATGACTGATCTATCATAACTGATCACTATGATTAAATATTCAAGATATTCATGATCCCCATTTTGGTTTTAGTAATATAACAAAGATACAAAAATGATGTTGAGGTGGTGATAGACATTCTCAAATTTTGAATTATCTTATTTGATATTAGTCATATAAATTAATTTAAATAATGGAAGATATCTAGGGATGTTGACTCATATCCTAAAAAATTAAATATTGAGTTAGCATTAAAAACTTCTAATGGTATGATGATATCATCACAAGTATACAATTCTTATCTAATTGATGTCTGTGGGAATATTCTTCTTGTTAACTTAATTATTCCACCTTTGGTTGAATTTATTTTATTTTGGGTGTGGATTGGATTTATTTACAAAAATATGACATCAATTATTGAGTAATATATGTTATGTTTGATATTTCAAACAAAACTATGATAATATATTAGTTAAATAAAAAAATGGAACTTCATATGGAAATTAAATCCATTATATTGTTCATTTTTACTATTCAAAATGGGTATTTATCTCGAATGGTTAGGGAGAAAATCAAATTTGATGATATTTCTATTTTTTGGGATTTTGATGATGTATTTTAGAATAATTTTATATTATTCCACTAAATCATGAAATTTAGTTCTCAATAAGACTCATACTTGGTTGTGTACCTATTTTGAAGACTCGATATAGAATATCCCAAATTGAGTTATAAGAATTAAAAAAGAAACTCAAAGAGAATCCTGATAAGGGATTCGTTAACCCAAGTTTGTCACTATGGGGTGAATGATTTATTTTTAATAAGAATAAAGATGGATCAATACAACTCTATATTAATTATTTAAAACTAAACAAGATCACTATCATGAGCATATATCATCTACCCCGTATTGATGAATTGTTTTATCATCTGCACAAAACTAAATAATTTTTTAAGATTTATCTTCATATGGGATATCATAAATTGATGGTTAAGATTGATTATTTAATAAAGGAGTCATTCCATACAAGGTATATACACTATTAATTTATAGTGATTCTATTTTCTCATACTAATTCACCCACTATCTTTATGGATTTAATGAATAAAGTCTTTAAAGGTTACCTTGATCTGTTTGTTGTGGTATTTATAGATGATATTTTTATATATTCAAAGAGAAAGAAAGAGCATAAAGATAATTTGAGGATTGTTCTCAAGACCCTAATGAAGGATAATATTTATGAAAAAAGTTACCAAGTGTGAATTCTTGCTTCATTAATTTTCATTCATGGGTTATATAATCTCAAGCGAGGGTATATTGGTAGATCCTTCAAAGATAAAATTTATTGAATGATGGCCCTGAAAACCCAATATGACTATTATCCATAGTTTTCATTGGTTGCCTGGATATTATTTCTGGTTTATGGAGGATTTCTTTTTCTTATCTAATCCACTAACCAAGTTAACATAGAAATGAGGAAAATTTCATTTGGATAGATAAATGTGGGGATAATTTCACGGATTATAAGTGACCATGGGTCATTGCTCCTATTCTAAAACTACCTTTTACTAGAGAAGGTTTTATAGTCTACATTGATTAATCCAAGAAGGGACTAGGATTCATTATCATATATTATGATATGTTAATATCTTATGTATTACAAAATATTACGGTTTAGGAGAAAAAGTACACAACTCATGATTTATAATTTCCTATGTTAAATGTGTTACTAACTTTATGGAAGAATTATCTTTATAAAAAAGGTGTGATATGTATACCAATCATAAAATTTTAATGTATATATTCCCTCAAAAAGATTTGAATATTCCCCAAATAATACGGTTGAAGATGATTAAATATTATGACTTCTCAATACATTACCACTATAGGAATGTAAGAAAGGTGAAATATGATCCAAGTCAAAAGGATCATAAATTATTATCTATGATGATGATCCCAAAATATCCATTATTTTAATATTTTCATAGGATAGATCTTGAAATCTTATAGGAATGGGAGAAATGTTATCTTTTTCAAATTAGTGTTCAATTATCTATCCAAGTAAAGATTATGGAGGTGTATAATGAGTATATATAGCTCTAAAATAAGGTGAGAAATGTTTGTGAGTTTAAATTATATTGTTATGGAATTATTATGCTCAAGAACCGTGTATGTTTTCCATCTATACTATATTTTAAAAATAAGTTGTTGGATTAGGATCACAGTTCATCATTATCTATTCATCCTAAAAGTATAAAGGTGTATAGTGATTTGAAAGATTATTTCTAGAGGGATATCATGAAAATAGATATTTTAGAGTATGTATCTTGGTGTGTGTCATTCCATCAAGTAAATATGAGAGATATAATTATAAGGGAATCATACAACCACTACCCATATTATAATTTAAATGTGAAAACCTCACCATGGATTTTATTTTTAGAATCCCCAAAACATATAAAGTGAATAATGTTATATGGATTGAATTTTATCACCATATAAAGTTAATAAACTTCATTTCTATTAGGAAATATTTCTCTCTATATTATCTTTTCATGCTATAAATTGAGGAAGTGTTAAGTTTTCATGGAGTACTACATTTTATGGTATCTTATTAGGGTCTGAGGTTTGCATTAAAATTATAGACAAGTATCCAGTAGTCTCTAGATACACAGTTGAGTTTCAAAACTACCTATCATCATTAGAGATATGGTCTTACTAAGGAAACAATTCAAATCCTAGATGATATGTTTATATATTTTTCTATTGATTTCAAAGGTGGTTGGTATTAACACCTTCCACTTGTAGAGTTTTCATATAAGAATAGATTTCACTTGAGCATTTGTATGGATTATTATGAAGCTCCTTATGGAATGAAGTGCTCAACTCCAACTTGTTGGGATGATATTAGAGAAATAAATCTTTGTAACCTGAACTATATTAGTAAATGAAAATTAAATTCAATGTCAATTGATAGAACATCACAATCTATCAGAGTCTACAGAAAATTTATGTTGACAATCATTAGTGTGACCTGAAATTTGAAGATGGTGAAAAGGTTTTTCTATAAATTTTTTTAATGTTAGAAAATTATGGGATTTTGAAATAAGGTAAATTTTATCCTTATGTATATTTTTCCATTTTATATTCTTAATCAAGTTGGGTTGATAGATTGTTTATTGGAACTTCCACCAAATCTATCACAATTTCACGGTGTGTTCCATATATATCTTCTGAGTAAGTACATGCCCGATCCATCACATGTACACAAATTAGATTTAATACTAATGGATTGGGATCTTTATTCTGAATAAAAACTATTATAAATATTGGATCATATAGATAGAGTGCTATGGAGTATCACTACTCAACTGTTGAATGTTTTTTTGGAGAAACCACAAATTTGAAGAAGCTATATGGGATCATAAGGATGTAATGAAACTAATATATCATCATTTATTTACTTATGAGTGATTACTTTTAAGGGAAAATTTATTTTAAATGGTGTAGAATATTACACCCTGAGATTTTATGAAATTGTATCTAAAATGAATTTGAATTATTTTATAGCCCATGTTACAAACAACAAAGAGTTTAAACGAACCATGAGATACTACTAACTTATTATTATTTTATAGTTATATCATAGCTTTTTGATTTTCACGTATTAATAGTATTAATTTTTTTTGATAAAAACATATTGTTTACATATTTATAAAATGAGTTAATCAATTGTTTATTAATTTGTAGTATGATAAAAAAGGATTCATTATTTGGATCTATAAGGTTCAAATTTGGTATATAGTGCCATTTTATTTTTAGTCAATATAAATAGTGACCTTAGTAAAATTTATCACCCTGGAAAATGGTAAATTGTGTTAACCTATGTTAAAACTATGTATTGAGGACATAATTTTTCACCCTAATTCTTATTAGATGAAGGTAATTATTGCCTTGTAATATTATGCTAAAAATTTAATTTTTTAAGGGAAACATCCATGAAAATGACCTATATAATATTTAAATCATAGAAAGTTACAAAATGTCACTCTCTTATTTTTAAATATATCTTATTTTCCCAAATAGGAAAAAGAAGTCTATGAATTATTTTAAGTGTATATTTTGGTATTTATGAAATTATTTTCATCATTGAAATTTGTTACTAATTTTTATTATTTATATAATGAACTTAAATGATTATGAAACATTGATGCAGTATTTATCAAATTAATAAAAAAATAAAATAAGTAATCTTAATAATATTAAAAGTAATATAATTTGAGTGATTTAATGTGCTCTTTAAATTTTTTAGATGAATAAAAAATATTATTTTATGTTAAATAATTATATTTTAATTTCAAAATTTTATTTATCTATTTTAATTCAAATTACATTAATATTTTATAAATTGGAAATAATGATATTTAATGAAAATTGTATTTTATTAAATTAATTAAAAATATTAAAAAAATATTAAAATAGTAAAAGGGGTAATATATAGAGTAATATTTTATACCTTACCCATTTATAGGTTGTTTCAAACCATTTTTCTTGAGAATGACTTTAATATATTTTAATCCTGTAAGAAATTTTAAGAGTTCCCCTCCCTATAATTATAAAAGATCACCCATTAATTCTATTCTTAAAAATACTTAGATCCTTTGAAATTAACCTTAAATTGAAAAAAAAATCCTTTATAAACGTAATTATAAACATTCCAAAAGTTATTTCCTTTTAAAAATACTAACTCTATATCCGTTAAGAATATGTCTAAAGGAGTCATTTAAAATAATAGGTAATCATCATAACCGATCATTCCCTTTTTAAATCTTCTTTTAACTATAATAAATATGCTATATTATTCATTAAATAATAAGATAAGTATAAAAAATATTATATATTTTTATTATTATTATGAAACAACCTTTATTTACCCTATTTACATTAACTGAGAAGTGAATGTATCGCTCGTGCGTACATACAACTTACCATCTCCATATAACGATACAATTAATTTTTTATCACCATAATTAACATATGGTTATTATGATGGTTTTATTATTTATATATGATATCCATGAAATAATTATTTTTTATAATGGTAAAATAATATATACCTTCATAACTTCCAAATATTTTGAAAATTCTAACTTCGTTTGTGCATACATTTGGACTACCACCTCTATGAAGCAATGTGATTCATTTATATTTTAATTTTAATTGTATTATAATAAATATGTATTTAATGAAAATATATGATATAATAATTATTCCATAAATGTTATTTTTATTTACCTCTCTTTGATTCCATCATTTGAAAAATGAAAATAGTGCTCATGCGAACGTACGACATACCATCTCCATGAATGGTGTAATTCATTTTTCTATATCTATTATTTTGATTGAATATAAATATATATATGTATATATATAATGAATATATATAATACTTATATAATTATTAACATTCTTTATATTATGGAACCATCATCAATATACAAGGATCGAAAATACTGAACCAAAACATACATGAAAAGTGATGCAGATATCAATCAGAATAATGATTTTAATAAAGAATTTGTAAAAAAGGTGATAAAATTTTGTAAGTAAATCATATATGGTATGATATATATGATTTTTGTTATATAATATATTAATAATAAATATATATTTTTTATTCAGGAGGTTCCAACTCGTACGAAGGTAGTCATACCTAAAGTAAGGGATTTTCGTCTCACTTTTATTTCTGGGAGACGCAATCCATATTCACGACCTATTATTTCATGTGGTGTATATAATGAAAATTAATTTATTTTATGATTATTATTGTTAATTTTATAGGTATTTAAATATCCATCCTTGGTATTTCTTTCATTGTCCTTACAATTCAAAAATTACTAAAATGGTAATAGTTTTATGTTACAATCTCATTTTTTATCGGGATTGTTTATAATTGAGATTTCAAGAATAAAGTCATATGATATATCTCTAAATAAACTCATGAATTTTATTATCATCTCATTATTTCATAATAATACTTATTTTACTTTCATTTTACTCATCTTCAGTACTCAAGATATCGAGAATATGTTTTTAAGGAAAAATAAAAATATTTCTCTCTTCAGTCAAAAATCCATTATCTTCCATGTACATGTTTTATAAAAATATTTTAAAAAATGTGTATATTATTATACCCTAATTTTTTAAATTAATTTTTACCCATATTTTATTTTTTTGTTTTTATTTTCAAAATTAATCTTATATTCATTTTCTGAATGAGGTACAGTTTGACTTTTTTTATAAAAGTATGAAAGGAATGTTTTTTGAACTTATATGACATGAACAGAATTTCCCACTATTATGAATTTTTAATGATTTTAATATTCATTTAAAAGTTTCCATTATTATTTTAAATAAAAAAAATTCTCTAACATTTTCAAAAAAAATTGATTTTAATGGAGTTATTTAAAAATTGAAATATATATTTTCCTTAAGATTATTTAATGATATTTTAATGGTATTTGTATTCATAAAAGACAATAACCCTTGATTTGACTTATGATTTACTGGGAATATGTTCCAAGGATACCATAATAATTATTTATTTTAAATCATTTATGTTAATTATGATATGATTTTTATAAAACACATTTATTTTCCAGGGTTTATAAAATGATGAAATGATGAAGTGTTTATGAAACTTGCTTGTTTTTTATGGGTTATGCTATAATGGAATATTTTTGAAACCCATTTCAACTCATGGGTTATAATAAGATGAATATTTTTATAATATTCTGGCATAGATATATATATGATTTTCATTATATTATGAGTGATACCTATATATTCTTCCAATTAATTGGGTATAGATTGATATCTCACAAGATTGAAAGAAATAGAATGGGGAGTGAACCCATTTAAGAAAGAGACTCTTCCGATTATAATATTATTGGGATATAACCTTGACTACTATATTGTTTTGGGGAGTGAACGTAGTCCACTATGATATCCCTGGTTGTAAGTCCTTGAATATTAAGGAAATGGTTTTCTTGGTTTATGTGTATACCCCAATTCTATATCTTATGAATATGTTATGCTCGCATCACTCATGTTCATTGATTATTTTATGATTCTTGTCTTATTAAATTCCAAGCATTATTACACGACTCAATAGTATGATCATTTATATTCATGGTATTGTTTTCAAATGTTATTATCATGTTCGCATACCCTTATGCTCATGTTGTGTTCATATGATCATTAATATCTCCCTTGTTCACCCTTATTGACCATCTGAGCTCACCCCTACTTATTTATCCTTTCCTTAGGTTATGAAGAAATGTTTTAGGAATGGTATACCTAATAAGGGTTTCCAGTCATGAATAAATTAATGGAAAACTCTTATAAACTAATTAATTATATACCTATGTTTCCAATGATACTAAATTTATATGATTTTTGTGTAGATCATCATGATATGTAATGAATATCCATCTAATAAGATGTAATATATATGAATGAAAAGTATGGATCATTATATTTATCAGGTATCTAGTTGAATATGATATGGCCTATAATTTATTGATGTATAGACACTAGATATCTAGTGTCCTAGTTCCATATAATCAGTAGAAAAATATGGATTTTTATTAAATAAAATAGGAAAATGTGATACTTTATTTGATTAGAATGAAACCCATTTTACCCATTATTTTGTTTATCCTTCATTTTAAAATCTATATCCATTCGTGGGGGTCCCTCTACTATTCATCTTCATGTACAATGAAACCCTCCTTTGATATTTATGTAAAGTCATTTTTAATATGTTTTAGTTTCTAATTTTACATGATTCTAAGGCATGGTGACTCTATTTTTCCAAATTTTCCGTTATCATCTTGATAATGGATGGAACCCATAATATTCCTTCCATATAGGTTTTCATATTGATTGATTTCATTGATTATTCTTTTCCTAATAAATAACTGGATCTTGAATTTGATTATTTTGAGGTAAGTTAACCTTTATTTATCCCGATTTCTATTTATTTTTATGTACTGAGATAAATCCCTAATTTTTGTTGACCTATGTTTTTTGGATTTTTTTAATAAATAGTGTTTACCTTTCCTATGGGTTTTCATTTAGGATCAAAAATATATTTCAGTAGGGGACCCCTTATTTTCTCTCATATTTTTACATTTTTTGGAATAATAGTAGTATGGGGTAGTGTTCAAAAAAACTTGAAAATTGTTTCCTTTTAAAACACCTAGTTAAATTTATTTTATATTAATACTAATTTTTTTGAATGTGTTATTCTCACATGTTTTAGTATGTATTATTGAATTCCTATGATTTTATATACATATTTAATTATATTTATGAAAATTCATGGTATATAATATATGTCATATACTTACATACATGTCTATCATTAATTTTTCAATTATTAGGGGATTCAATGTGTGTTATTTACATCTATTCTATGATTAGAGGTTTCCTTAGAAGTTTATTTTTTTATTATTTTATTAGCAGATTCCAAATGTGTGCATCGTCTTGTTATGCCAAAATTAAAGGTTGTAATATATTTTTACCACTATTTGTTTCTTTATTAGGTGTTTCCATATTTGGTATTAGATAACTAGAAATTTAGAATTATTTTAGATTACATATTTAGGTTATAATAGTCTTGAAAATGGAGATTATGGATTGATGCGTGTAAACTACCTACACATATGAATATTTATATATGTATGATGATGTTTCCCCCTATAATGAGAGTGGCCTCCTAAGTGAAGATGGATATGTATATGGATATGGATATGGATATGTTTTTGTGGGAGTGTGTGTTCCTTCCTACGAGAACAGAGTCTTATGATATGACAATGCACACACACACACATATGAATTAATTCCTCCCTATGAGTAATGAAGCCTCGTTTATAAGGATAGATGAAGATATATATGCATTTTTCCTCTTAAATAACATGATATTATGTAGTTAGCACACTCAATCTTCCATCTAGGCTGGCACCCGACCTTTCCCACCAATTGACTGAAGGTTATTCCCCAACACCCATTAGTTAGATCCTAGTGCCTGAGAATCATGAAATAAACCTTGGGAATGATTTTTAAATATTATAAAAATATTAATAAGAAGTGTAAAAATTATAAATATTCTAACCATAAATGAGTCAAACCATTCCAAGCATCCAAAATAAGTTATACAACTGAATGAAAAATGAAAAAATAGTGAAAAAAGATATATAATAAATATATATAATATAAGATACACCAAGATAGAGTAGATAATAAAATCCCTGAAGGGTTAAAATAATAAAACATCAAACCAATTTGATAAAAACTGCATGACCCACAATAACTATCCAAATCCATAAACTCCCTCAATAGACCAAGTGGATCCGAAGGACAAAACGTCGATCCAGATATAACCTAGAAAATGTACAAATTTATGATTGATCTATACAACCTAGTAGAAATCATCCTTCTAAATATATATGGTCACTTATATTTTATAACCCATGAATTATAGTTTAAATACAATAGAAAATAAGGTTTTTCTTAATCCTTTAAAAAAATAATCAAACAAAACATCTAGGTTATTTTGAAACTTTTATCTTTATTTCAATTAAATGAAGAAAAACGCATGGGAAAAAATTTCCCACTCCGAAATCCATCTTTACCAAATAATAATTTCAAATTTATATTTTAAAAAATAAATAAAAATAACTATTTTTTAAAATACAGTTTTATAGCTAAAAACAAGGTTTTTAAATCCACACGGTTTTCTAAAACATTTAAAAAACTAATTTACAAATAAAATTAGCACGTTATCCTAAAAACATGTTTTGAAACCCACATATATAAGATTCAAAACAACATCATTTCCCTTAGAATCTTACCAAAATTTATATAAAACATTTCCAAAACACCATTTCACTTTTAAGGAATTAAACATTTCAAAAACTATTTCAAAAACATTTTTGAAAAAAGAACAAAAACATCCCCTGAACCTTGTTGATTAAAAAGGACCCAAACTATTGATGAGTAATACCATTCGATATCATTAAAAATACCACATATCTAATAGTCTTATTGGACTATCTAGATATAAACCTTATGGTAGGAAAATCCTACCATAAGAAATAATGAGATCCACTGGCCCACTTATTCAAACATGCCTCACTCAATTATACTGGCTCAGTTGGTCTAGAGATCCACCATAATTAGTCAATGCATAATATATAATAAGTTTTTGAGTTATCCAGATCCTTAACAATTCTACTAATAATACCATGACATCATGTGATTTGGTGATAAATCAAGAATATATATGCATCAAGCATTAAGAAAATTCAAAACACCTAAAAAAGTCATTCAAATCTCCTTCAATTCCTTCACATAAAAAAACCTACTTTTCCATCACCCAAGGACTAAATATATAAATAACCACCACTCAATGGCAAAAAATATATAATGGGCATAATACGTCCATAAAGGTTTCATTAAAAACAGTTCTTTTTAATGTGAAAAATGGTCATTTTACAAAACATGTTTGAATTCCAATCCAAATCACACTATTTTACATCAAATATCAATCAAATCATAAGAAAAATATCATTAAAATGTTTTGAAAACCCATTTTGGAAATAAAAATTCCCCTAAAACTACATTTTAAATCCTTCAAATCTATAAAATGATTTCAAAATATCACTAACAAGGGTTAACCAACACCTTTCAAATTAGGCAACCCTTTTTAAAAACATTGAACACTCCAAACATCTCAAACACTCCATTTATAAATCAATTAATGTGAGGAAAACCTTTAAAAAACAAACTAATTCTAATATCTACTTATAAAATCATTTTCAACCTTTAAACCCCATTATAAAATTTATAGGACCACTTTACATGGATCCTGTTCCATTAAAAGTCTCCAAAATATTTAAAAAATCACTCTTTCATCTATTAGGATTCACAAATATAACAATAATTTAATCATAGAACCAATTTAAAACAATAAATAATCTAAAGGGATGAAATATAAACTAATTTCATAAAATATCTACCATGAACCCACTAAAACAAGTGGAAACATATCACCTTCGATAAGGAATTCACAATGGAGAAGAGAAACATTCTATACAACCTATATACATAAAACACCCATAATTACAATCAAAATAACCCAAATTTAAATACACATAGATTCTAGGACTCATGGGTGAAACCAAAAAAATTTGAAGAAGAGGAAGTGATAATATGATAAGAGAAACTGAGGTATAATGTAATGTACTGGACCTCTCCGCCCCATTCCTTTTTCAAAAAGAAGGTCACGAAGTGTTTTGGAGGGTAAAATGGACTTTTCCCAGACTTTACAAAATTTGGAAACTACACACCGTGTAGTTTGAGTACACTCCATGTACCCCCTTTCTAGGTATACCCTGTGTTGAAGACTGTGTCCTTACTGTGTGAAATAATGGGTGCATGTCGTGTTCCCGGTTATACACGTTGTGTAGTCCTTCCCTGCGTATGTGTTACTAGTCAATGAATATGTACCGTGTTGGAGTCGTGTCCATGCCGTGTGCAATAAATGAGTATACACCATGTGTCTAAACTACACGTCGTGTAGTCTTTCCCTAAGTATGCATTACCCTCAAACCGTGTGTTGACCAGTCAACAGCCGCGGAGCCGTGTTGGAAGCCGCGTGGAGATCGTGTAAAATAACTGAGTACACGCCGTGTACCATAAAGTACACGCTGTGTACTTTTCCTTTTCTTGCCTATAAAAGTAGGGGTCCCATCCTCCTTCCAATTCACTCCTCTCCTCCCCTTTCCTCTGATCAGATCTCTCCCAAGAGACTTGAAGGCTCCTTTTCTTCCATAACTTCATCATCTGAGCTCCGATTTATGATCCATCAGTGGCCACGGGATCGTAACGACGAGGTGGAACATCCGAGCCTGGGTCCATTGTCTTTCCTTCAGCCTTTCCTTTCCGACTTCCACCTGAGGAGGTTTTGCTGGGACCCGACGTAAGTGATGGACGCCGACAGACTTCTTCCAAAGTTGATCTGGGGGAGCGTTGTGATCAGAACCTGTTGAGGTAGGGATCTTACCTTCGTCTCTCGAATTTTTTCATCATGCGGGGTGGGTATCCGCTTATTTTCATGAGAAATAGTTGAACCATTAAATGAAGATAATAACTGGTTAAAGAACCGGGTTGGGAAGTTTGAGATTGCTGTTACTTTATATCCTGTGATATTATGTTGTGAATTGAATGAGCTTCTGCCTACTGAAAATCACAGTCGGTGGTGGCCTTTTCTTGCACAATTAAATGTTTCCCTTTCTTTCTATACAGTTTTTGTTGATGGAACATTGTGGAATGTGGAATTTGGTTAATCACGTAAAGTTGGCCATTTAAAATATAGAACCTTTGTGTGATCACCCCGATTAACAAAATGCAATAATGAACATGTGGGTGTTGTCTTGGATATGTGGCATGTGATGGGGGTGTTTTGTGGGTTGTTGTTGTTTGGGTGAGCAGTGGGGAAACAGTTGGCTTGGTTGTGGGTTGGTGTGAGTGTTATGTTCGTAGCGGGCAGCGGGGCTGCGATAAATGGTATTAAAGGGATAATGAGGTACGGGTTTCAGTGCGGTTGTGGTTATGGTAGTTGGAAGCGGGGCTACGGGGATGGGTTTAATGTGAACGGACTATGCATTGTGAATAATAAAAGAAAGTGGAAGAGTAAACGAATGGTGGGGTGTGGTAATGGAGCGGGTTTAAAAATCAATGGGTTGGTTGGTTGATAATAATGACTTGGTTGTGTTTCTTGTGTTTTCCTAACTTGATTTTTGGATTCCAGGGATATGTTTACAAACGATCAATGTGGTTGGTTGTGGATAGTTTCCCAGTAGTTAAGGAAGTAAATAAATTAATTCTGCTGAAACGTGAAAACCTAAATGGGGTTGGGGTTGTTTTTTGTATCCATGCTTCGTAGTAGCAGTGTCGAGGCACATGCTCAGTTTCTTTGTTTAGAATCTATAAGTTAGGCTGTGTGGTTGGTATATATATATCTGTATCTTTTTTGTTTTATCACTCCCCACCCATGTTGAGCACTTACTTCCGAACACTCCCATTTCATGGGAGAGGGTGTTTTTCCCTTAGTTACTAGCTCCTTCCTACTCCTTCTCCCCTATGCTGTGATGGATTGGGGTGACCTTACACCTAAGACTCTTCAGGTAGGTTTCGATTGGTGTGGCTTTAGCCCAAGACTCTTCGGGCAGGTTCTACTATTTCCCAATAATCTTCAGGATGAGGCCCAGGTTTTTGCGGGAGGGATACGTGGTTGTGAGGCCCAGGTGTGTGCAGGAGGGATAGGTGGTTGTGAGTCCCATGTGTGTGCGGGCGGGATACGTGTTTGTGAGGCCCAGGTGTGTGTGGGTGGGATATGTGGTTGTGAGGTCCAGGTGTGTGCGGACGGGGAGAGTGTGGCAGCGTCATGGTGTTCACCGTTAGGAAGAGCAGCTAACCAAAGGGAAATGGTGAGGGGTACCCAATACTCTTGTTTTTTATATATTACTACCTATTGTGCTTGTGTTTTGGTGAGTGTGGATGGTGAGGTTGGGTGGGTAAAATTCCTTTCTAGGTTTCTTCTATTGTTCTCATGGGCCATTAAGATATCTCCCCACTTGGGCACGAGAGCTTTAGGTTTCCCTACTGAGTATACTTGTATGCTCACCCTACATTTACTTTCAGGTTTCCAGGAGGACTACCAGGGCCATGCGGGACCCTACTAGTCGGACATTTGGAGTTGTTGTAGTTACTATTCTCTTGTTTTCTTTTGGTATTGTACTTTGAGATTTCTTGTACTTGTACCTTGTTATAAAATTATTTAAACATGCATGCGGGCTTGGTTTGGGTTTATTTCTATACAGTTGTTATTTTTTTCCTTTTGGTGGTTGACTTGTCCTATTTCTAGATCCTAAATAATAAAAAGGGTAATGCCTCCCATATTTTTGAAAACTCATACCCTTGGTGCTAGTCGCCACCCCGGGGCCTACAGGAGGCGGGACTCGGGGGTCATTATCTCCGTTTCACCATTTCCAGCTCAGGAGGGGCATCTTTGGTGGGAGGGAGTCATGATAGAATGGTATCAGAGGGAGGTTGAGAGATAGGATGGAGTCTGGAGTTAGTCACAGTGAGGATTGCATGGGGATGGTAGGGAAACAATGTTAGTTAATCTGGGTGGGTGATATAGGAAGGGAAGACCGACTAGGACATGAGATTTTAGGGCCCCCTGTGATCCGATGCAAGGACTCTGAGCCTACCGAACGACCAAGTGAGACTACATTGATTGTAGGTTAGAGACCCTAGGGAAGGTACATTCATTATCATGATTGTGTTTTACTTGACTTGGGTGTTCTAGGAAAGAAAATGAAATAAAATGATAAAATAAAACCTAGATATTTTTCTTACTACTTGGGATTAGGAAATCCTTGTTTACCGTATAGTTATGGTGCCTGAACGTTGTCCCCAGGTGTCTTAGACGGCCGAGACCCAACAGATTCAGGTGGTCGATCAGCTGAGGATTGACCGAGAGGAAGAAGATAGCCAATGGCAGAAGACTCTCCGTTCTTCCCAGCGGCAGTCCCTCAAGAAGTATGAGGGTAGTACTTAGGATACGGAGACAGAGGGGTGGCTTGAGGAGCTAGGGATCACTTTTACCTTGATCCGTGCTCCGAGGGAGTACTGGGTTCCCCTAGCAGTCAGTCAGATGAGAGGTGTAGCGCGACAGTGGTGGACGCTCTACCTTAGAGAGAGGATAGAGGCAGATGTTCCTTGGGCTGACTTTGAGAAGGAATTCCGAGAGGAATTCCTTTCTTCCATGATCAAGGCAGAGAAGCAGCAGGAGTTTCTCTCCCTTCAGCAGGGGAGTATGTCGGTACAAGAGCTGGGGATCAAGTTCAAGGATCTCTTGCACTTTGCTCCGGATCTCTTTCCAGATGAGGAGTCTCGGGCGAGACATTTGGAGGAGGCGCTTTGTCCTTCTCTCCAGTATGCTATCTCCCCCTTCACCCTTCCGACATACATGGCGGTATAGAAGAAGGAAAAGGTTGTAGAGAGGATTCACTCGCTAGGAGGTGCACCCCAAGAGGGGAACCAGACAGGCTCGTCGAAGGGGAAGGCAGTCAGTAGTAGGTCACCTGCGACGGGACCCTCCAGGTTCAGGCTAGTGGGGAGCAGGCCCCAGCAGTTCCAATTCAGATCTTTAGGTCCTCGTCCCTTTTACACGAGCCTAGGACCGAGGTGTTTTTCTTGTGGTGGTTTTAGGAACATTCAAATTCTGTGCCCGACCAGAGCTCAGTACGGTGGGGGTGGGCAGGTTCCACACCCACCTCAGCAGCACCAGTTGCTGGCGAGGCCCTTCCAGCAGCAGTAGGACCATGCTCCTCCGAGGGCAGACTTTGCGGGAGGAGGCCAACCTCAGGGTGCTCCTCAGGGACCTCGACCAGGGCATGGTCAGGGAGGTGAACGACATCATAGAGGTAGAGGAGCTGGGCGTGGATAGTTGCACGCAGCAGAGTTGGCAGCTCCAACAGGACCAGAGGTGGTGCGAGGTACGATTTGTTTGTTCAGCACTCTTGTTTCTGCTTTGTTCGATTCGGGAGCTTCACACTCCTTTGTTGCACCTGGTCTAGCACATGCTTTGGGGCTAGACATAGAGAGACTTTTCGTACCACCGATGCTGAGTACACCAGTTGGAGGCCAGACCTGCGTATCATCTGTTTTCCGGGGATGTGGGCTGACATTGGGACCACATCGATTTGTTGGGGACCTTTTTATGTTATAGATACAGCCATTCGATGTTATCCTAGGCATCGACTGGTTTTTTTCCGTTAGTGCCATTATAAACTGCTTCCGGAGAAGAGTCGTGTTCTCCGACGTGGACGGGCAGCGTGTAGCTTTTGTTGGCGAGAGGAGCTATCAGGTGGGAAGCCGGCATGTGGAGCCTCTCCTTTCATTGTTAGGTGGTCTATCAGTGGTTCCAGCTGATATAGAGATGATGGATGTCCCGGAGGTTGTTGGGGAGTTCCTATATGTTTTTCCTGAGGAGGTTTTGACTCTATCCCCCCCCCCCCCCGACATGACGTTGAGTTTGGGATAGACTTACAGCCCGGTGCCTGTCCGATTTCGATGGCCCCTTATTGGATGGAACCTTCAGAGTTGCTGGAGTTGTGGATTCAGATTGACGATTTGATGGAGAAAGGTTTTGTTCGACCAAGCATATTGCCACGTGGTGCTCCAGTTTTTTTCGTGAAGAAGGCAGATGGTGGTCTCAGGCTATGCATAGACTACCGAAGGTTGAACCAGGTAACGGTCAAGAACCACTATCCCCTCCCAAGGATAGTTGATCTCTTCGAACAACTGAGGGGAGTAGGTTGGTTTTCCATGATTGATCTACGATCTGCATATCATCAGCTAAGGGTAAAGGACAATGACATCTCGAAGACGGCTTTCAGGTGTAGGTATGGGCACTTAGAGTATGTAGTGATGTCTTTTAGAGTTACTAATGCACCGGCTGTGTTCATGGGACTTATGAACATTGTTTTCTGGGAGTTTCTGGAACGGTTTTTCATTGTGTTTATTGAAAAGATCCTGATCTACTCAAGATCAGAGGAGGAGCACGTTGAGCATCTCAGGGCTGTCTTGGAAGTCCTTAAACACCAACAGCTTTATGGGAAATTGTCAATGTGTAAGTTCTTGAAACAATAAGTACACTTCCTTGGGCACGTAGTGTCTCAGCATGGAGTGTCAGTGGACCCGTCGAAGGTGGAGGAAGTTGTTTCTTGGGTGGCACCCAATAGCGTGGCAGAAGTTCGTAGTTTCCTGGGGTTGGCAGGTTACTATCACAAGTTCGTCTCAGACTTCTCTTGAGTTGTTGCTCCACTAACAGATTTGAATAGGAAGAACCAGGTCTTCCTATGGATTGATCAGTGCCAGAAAGCGTTTGAATACCTGAAGGAGAAGTTGATCAGTGATCCCGTACACAGGTTTATAGAAAAAGGGTTGTTGTATGAGGTGTTTTGTGATGCTTCTGGACTTGGTCTTGGGTGCGTGCTGATGTAGAAGAAGGGAGTGATCTGTTATGGGTTTAGGAAGTTACACCCTCACGAGCGTAACTATGCAACCCATGACCTAGAGCTTGCAGCAGTAGTGTTCGAACTGAAGTTGTGGAGAAATTACCTCGTTGGGGAGTGTTTTGTGGTCTTCTCAGATCACAAGAGCCTGTGTTATATCTTCTCCCAGCATGACCTAAACTTATGACAATGGAGATGGGTCGAGCTTCTCCAAGACTATGACTTTGAGATCTCTTATACTGAAGGTAAGGGCAACATTGTGGCTGATTCCCTAAGCAAGAAGTTGCATCAGGAAGTGTTTCGGGAGTCCACTGATGCTTGGAAGGCAATGGGAGAGTTGGCTTCCTTGCACTTGGATGCCAAGGTAGAAGGTGTTAGAGGCTGTTGGTTTCAGATGACAGTGTAGTCCTCCTTGTTGCAGTCGGTGGAAGAGTCTCAGTGGGGGGACTCTGAGGTGGAAGTGATGCAGGATCGTGTCGATCAGGGGAACGCTCCAGAGGGATGGTCAGAGAAAAGCCGACATCAGATGTTTTTCCATGGAAGGATGTTTGTCCCATAGACAATGCATGAGGGAGTTCTCCATGAGTTCCATAGCTCAGCCTTGGTAGTACATCCAGGAGTTTCAAAAATGTACCAAGGCCTGAAAGAATAGTTTTGGTGGCCCGGGGTGAAACAGGCAGTGGAAGAGTTTGTGGCTAAATTCCTAGTGTGTCAGCAAGTGAAGGTTGAACACCGTGTTCCCATTGGTTTGTTTCACCCTTTAGATGTCCCTGAGTAAAAGTGGGATGACATCTCAATGGAATTCATCACAGGACTACCCAGAGCTCAGGGTGGTTATGATGCTATCTGGGTAGTGGGTGATCGACTGACGAAATCATCTCACTTCTTAGAAATTAAAGAGTCAGGCCCAGTGAGTACCTTAGCACAGAGGTACGTAGATGAGGTGGTGTGTTTGCATGGAGTCCAGAAGACTATCGTCTCAGATCGGGATACTCGGTTTACCTCACGAGTCTGGAGGGGTTACCACATGATTTTGGCACCCAGCTACATCTTAGCACAGCTTTCCACCCCCAGACCGATGGGCAGACAGAGCAGACTATCCAGATGTTGGAGGACATGCTACGAGCATGAGTTCTGGATTTCAAGGGATCATGGGTACAACACTTGCCTTTAGTAGAGTTTTCCTACAATAGCAGCTTCCACTCTACTATTGTCATGGCACCATTTGAGGCTTTTTATGGAAGACCATGTCGTTCACCCATTTGCTGGGAAGAGGTTGGTGAGACAGGTGCGCTTGGGCCAGAGGTAGTGCATAACACCACAGAGAGTGTCAAGCTTGTACGTGAGAGGATAAAAGCGGCTCAGGACCGACAGAAGTCTTATGCTGATTGTCGGAGGAATCCATTGGAGTTCGAGGTGGGAGATCATGTGTTCTTGATGGTTTCCCCTCGACGGGGGTAGCGGAGGTTTGGGAAAGGGAGCAAGCTCTCACCTAGGTTCATCGGACCGTTTGAGGTGCTGATGCGAGTTGGCAAGGTGGCATATCATCTGGTCCTGCCACCTCAGTCAGAGAAGGTTCATGACGTCTTCCACATCTCCTAGCTTCATCAGTACTTACACGATGACTCCCACGTTATCAACTAGGGAGAGTTAGATATGGGAGACGACGCGACCTTCGAGGAACGACCAGTCAGGATCGAGGATCATAAAGAGAAGGTGCTCTGTGGATGAACCATTCCCTTGGTTCGTGTGTTGTGGAGGCATGGAGACCTCGAGGATAGCACTTGTGAGTGGGAGACCCAGATGCACGCTTAATACCCGGAGTTGTTCTGACTTGTGTTTTTTCCTTGTTCTTCTGAGCTCCGTGATTGATGTTCTACTCTGTACCTTTGATTTATGGAATTCTTGGATTGTCAGTTATGAGACCTTTTGTTTCCTTGTTCCCTGGTAGTGTGTATCATGTTCGGATGTGTGGGGAAGGGGAAAACCTGACCCTTAAGCGAGACGCATTAATGAGTATCTGATTGAACCCGTGCGGGCGAGTTAGTGCCGCCTAAAGCGGATAAAATCTCAACATGGGAGAAGGAATTTCCCAAAACCACATGTTCAGGCAGTGTGTTGGTTGTGTGGTGTTGGGGGTAGTGTGAGTAGAAAAATACTAATTTATGAAAGTGGGAAGACCCAATTCTTAATCGAGACGCATTAATGAGGATGCGATTAAACACATGCAGGTGAGTCAGTTCCGCCTAAAGCGGATAATATCTCGACATAGGAGAAGGAATTCCTAACACATATGATTAGGGTTGTTGGTTGGGTTCCTATTATAACGAGAACCCTAAGAGGTATCTTATTGGATTTCCTTTGGGTTGGTTTTGAATTCTCGGGGATGAGAATGTTTTAAGAGGTATCTGATGTAATGGCCTGGACCTCTCCGGTCCATTCCTTTGTCAAAAAGAAGGTCACGAAGTGTTCTGGAGGGTAAAATGGACATTTCCCACACTTTCCAGACTTTTGAAACTACACGCCGTGTATTTTGAGTACACACCGTGTACCCCCTTTCCGGGTATACCCCATGTTGAAGACCGTGTCCTTGCTGTGTGAAATAATGGGTGCACACCGTGTTCCCGGTTATACACGTCGTGTAGTCCTTCCCTGCGTACGCGTTACCAGTCAACGGTTGTGTACCATGTTGGAGCCGTGTCCTTGTCGTGTGAAATAAATGAGTACACACCGCGTGTCTAAACTACACGCCATGTAGTCTTTCCCCACGTATGTGTTCCCCTCAAACCATGTGTTGACCAGTCAACAGTCGCGGAGCCGTGTTGGAAGCCGTGTGGAGACCGTGTAAAATAACCGAGTAAACGCCATGTACCATAAAGTACAAGTCGTGTACTTTTCCTTTTCTCACCTATAAATGGAGGGGTCCCCTCCTCCTTTCAATTCACTCCTCTCCTCCCCTTTCCTCTGAGCAGATCTCTCCCAAGAGACTCGAAGGCTCCTTTTCTTCCATAACTTCTTCGTCCGAGCTCCAATTTACGATCTGTCAGCGGCTACAGGATCGTAACGACAAGGAGGAACTTCTGAGCCTGGGTCCGTTGACATTCCTTCGGCCTTTCATTTCTGACTTCCACGCGAGGTGGTTTTTTCGGGACCTAACAGAAGTGACGGATGCTGAGGGACTTCTTCCAAAGTTGATCCGGGGGAGCGCTGTGATTAGAAACTATTGAGGTAGGGATCTTACCTTCGTCTCTCTAGTTTGTGCATCATACGGGGTGGGTATCTACTTGTTTTCATGAGAAACAGTTGAACCCTTAAATGAAGATAATAACTGGTTAAAGAACGGGGTTGGGAAGTTTGAGATTTATGTTACTTTATATCATGTGATATTATGTTGTGAATTGAATGAGCTTCTGCCTACTAAAAATCACGGTCGTTGGGGGCCTTTTCTTGTGAAATTAAATGTTCCCCTATCTTTCTGGACCGTTTTTGTGGATGTAACTTTGTGGAATGTGGAATTTGTTTAATCATGTAAAGTTGGCCATTTAAAATCTGGAACCCTTGTGTGATCACCCCGGTTAAACAAAATGGAATAATGAAAATGTGGGTGTTGGCTTAGATAAGTGGCATGTGATGGGGGTGTTTTGTGAGTTGTTGTGGTTTGGGTGAGTAGTGGGGCTGTGGTTGGATTGTTTGTGGGTTGGTGTGAATGTTATGTTAGTAGCGGGTAGTTGGGTTGCGATAAATGTTATTAAAGGGATAAGGATGTACGGGTTTCGGTGCGGTTGTGGTTATGGTAGTTGGCAGCGGGGCTACACGGATGGGTTGAATGTGAATGGACTATGGGTTGTGAATAATAAATGAAAGTGGAAGAGTTAATGAATAGTGGGTCATGGTAATGGAGCGAGTTTAAAAATCAATGGGTTTGTTGGTTGATAAGAAGGAATTGGTTGTGTTGATTGTGTTTTCCAAACTTGATTTGTGGATGGCAGGGATATGTTTATGAATGATCGATGTGGTTGGTTGTGGATAGTTTCCCAGTAGTTAAGGAACTAAATTAATTAATTCTGCTGAAACTTGAAAACCTAAATGGGGTTGGGGTTGTTTGTTGTATGCATGCTTCGTAGTAGCAGTGTTGAGGCACATGCTTAGTTTCTCTGTTTAAAAGACATAGGTTGGGCTATGTGGTTGGTATATATATATCTGTATCTTTTGTGTTTTATCGCACCCACCCATGCTGACCACTTAGTGCCGAACACTCCCATTTCATGGGAGAGGGTGTTTTTCCCTTAGTTACTAGCTCTTTCCTGCTCCTTCTCCCCTAGGTTGTGATGGCTTGAGGTGACTTTACACATAAGACTCTTCGGGTAGGTTTTGATTGGGGAGGCTTTAGCCCAAGTCTCTTCGGGAAGGTTCTACTGTTTCCCAAGAATCTACAGGATGAGGCCCAGATGTGTGCGGGCGGGATATGTGGTTGTGAGGACTAGGTGTGTGCGGGCGGGATATATGGTTGTGAGGCCCAGGTGTGTGCAGGTGGGATACGTGGTTGTGAGGTCCAGGTGTTACGGGCGGGATATGTGGTTGCGAGGCCCAGGTGTGTGCGGGAGGGGAGAGTGTTGCAGCGTCAGGACGTTCACCGTTAGGAAGAGTAGCTAACCAAAGGGAAATGGTGTGGGGTACCCAATACTATTGTTTCTTATATACTAATACCTGTTGTGCTTGTGTTTTGGTGAGTGTGGATGGTGAGGTTGGGTGGATAGAATTCCTTGCAAGGTTTCTTCTGTTGTTCTCACGGGACATTAGGATGTCTCCCCACTTGTGCACGAGAGTTTTAGGTTTCCCTACTGAGTATACATGTATTCTCACCCTACATTTACTTTCAAGGTTCCAGGAGGACTACCAGGGCCGTGCGGGACCCTACTAGTCGGATAGTTGGAGTTGTTGCAGTTACTGTTCTCTTGTTTTCTTTTGGTATTGTACTTTGAGCTTTCTTGTACTTGTACCTTGTTATAAAATTATTTAAACATGCATGTGGGCTTGGTTTGGGTTTATTTCTATACACTTTTAATTTTTTTTCATTTTGGTGGTTGACTTATCATATTTCCCGATCCTAAATAATAAAAAGGGTAATGCCTCCCATATTTGTGAAAACTTATACCCTTGGTGCTAGTCGCCACCCCAGGGCCTACTGGAGGCGGGACTCGGGGGTCATTATCTCCCTTTCACCATTTCCAGCTTAGGAGGGGCATCTTTGGTGGGAGGGGTTCGTGAGATATAATAACATAAAAATTCCCTTGAA
Source organism: Viscum album (assembly GCA_963277665.1). Taxonomy (NCBI): domain Eukaryota; kingdom Viridiplantae; phylum Streptophyta; class Magnoliopsida; order Santalales; family Viscaceae; genus Viscum; species Viscum album. The sequence goes on from OY728137.1 coordinate 1,476,820,588, forward strand.
TCGAAGAAGAACATCCATATGAAGGAGAGTGGGGAAGGGATGAATCTCCCTTGGTGTGTTCTTAGTCTATTAAAATGAGAAGGAAATAAAGAGGAGGGTTTGGGAGTTAAAATCAAGGAAGTGTAACTTTGGAATTTGAACTTTTAATTAACCTAGGTAGACTGCGTGGTTTGGCCTCCCAGTTTTTAAAATCAATATCCAACTGCGTGGGAGATGCTATCTAGAGAAAAACACTATTCATGGTCTCTCCTAGGTACATGGTACTATTTAACTAATCATGTGACAACTATTTTAAATGGAAGTGTCATATTATAGTCCCACATTGTAATCTTGTCGCAAGGTTCACCTAGTTGTGTGCCAGTACCAACATGCCCTAAAGGTCCTACACGGGTTCCACTAAGTTTTGTATTGGTTAGACAGAACCATTAAATACCCATGAGTAAAAAAATATACAAGAAAAAATTAACAAGAAAACTATTTGTGTAGGAGTAATAATAGAGTTTCTCCTAAAATGTACATATAAACCATGTACAGGAGGAATATTTTTAGCTTCTTTCAAGTTTCAAACTGAAACCTCTTAGAACATAAAATTTACCAAATACAAGATAAAATAATCATGATAAACAAAAAAATGAATGGTGGGTTCCAAAATTTTCCTTACCACTCCACCTTCATCCCCAAGAAAGTATCAAGTTATATAAGATGACAACTACTGGAAAGATTTAATAATATATAGAATTAATTCCCAAGGGTAGTCCTAAGGGGAGAAAAGTTTCCAAAATAAGAATATTTCTCAAAGAAGGAGAAACATCCTAAAAAAATATTATAAATACTAAAAAAATAGGATAACTACTCAAACAAAATCAGGAAACTAAAAGAATAAACTAATTTTGACTATTTAAAGAGAATATGTGAGAAGATGGATACATATAATTGGTCTCCTAACCATTCAAAATGGATCTACAATGGTGGAATAAAAAAAACCTATTTCCTATTAAATAATAACATAATTAAGAAAATACTATCCTAAAATACATAAAAAAGATTCAAAAAAACACCTGAGGAAAATCAACCACAAACAACCAGCTCAAATTCACATGGGAGGCACCAAACCAGAGAATATCTAAAAAGATCACAAGACATGATCACTAAAACCTTTGCATCTCAAATCCAATGAGAACAACAACTAGAAACATGACTTTTCAAGAAATGAAATGGTTCCAACCCTAGGATCACAATAAAATTATGAAGTTCCTTATGTTTAACCCTATATAAAAATACACCTAGTGATCCTAATAGAAAAAAATAATTTAGTGGAACCAATGGTCCAACTAGAAAAAAACCACACAACCAGTCACCCATGTTTCTACCCAAGATTTCCCCATATCCAAAATAGAAAACAAGAACTGAATCCATAATCTAAAAAATATGCACCAATAAATGAAACAATTATTAAATAATGCATAATATTTTACAAAAAATCAATTGTTTATAAAGAGTGTCCAAAAAGGAACCCTAGGAAAATGCTAACCCAAAATTTCCTCAATCCAAAACTGTCCCAAAAGCCCCAAGAAATATCTTAAAATAGTTTTTCACCAAACAATAAGTAACTACAAAAATAAATAACTGAAAATAACCTAAAGGAATCATCAACATATGGTTACCTCAAATATCATAAACATCTGGAAGCTAGTTTAGATACTAACTCTAAAATACACACTAACACTGAATGAGCGCTCATGTTTGAATCTCCAAAAAAATGATCATCACTAATCTGACTACTCAACCATGGATCATTGTTATAAACCAATTTACCAAAATTATCCCCAATAAAACTCATTATGAATAACTTTCTTGAATAATTTCAATGCATGTCACTAAAAGGAAAAGAAGTACATGACACTCCACTTAGAGTCTATGAGGTATTAAAAACCAAAGTTAGGGAAAATTACATTGAGTTAAAGGGATACCATCAATCGGTATCATTTTCTATAAGTATTAATTTATAAAATATGATACATGGAACCAACAAGTCCTTCTACCTAAAATCATAACAATAATCCCCCAAATCAAATGAGGGATGAATCTAACTACAAAATTAATTAAACAAGAAAAAAATCCAAAACATAGTAATTTCAAAACCATATAATCCTTGTAAAAGAGTCCCAAAATCCCACATTGAAAACCAAATCACAATTTAAAATTCACTTCCAAATCTCTTAAAAATTCAAATGAAATCCATTTTATATTTTCAACCATAATCCCATACATTACATGGTCAATTAAAAAAAGTTCTAAAATTGATTTAAATACAAACAACACCCAATTTTAATACCAAAATATCTTCAGGATATCTTGATAAAGATGAAAACATATATTTCAAAACAATTATAAATCCTTCACATTTTTAAGAATTCAATAAAATTCCAAACCCAAAAAACACAAGGTTTAGTTTTTAAAATCACCTTTCCAATTTTGGACATTCAAAACACAAAGTTTTCTTTCTAATTTAATCATTTAAAATTAAAAAATTCTACATTAAATAATTTTCCATTTTAAAACACTATTAACTTGTTAAAAAATAAATAAATTTCTTATTCTATAATGGAATTACCACTTTGAAAACTTTTTATAAAACCAAATCTCATTTTACAATCAATACCTATGTCCTCATTTCAAACCAATAAAACTTTTATGATCAAATACACTTTTTAGATAAAGAACATAATTTTTATACAACATAAAATAATCAAAAAAACAAAAACCATTAAGAAACAATTAAATACACACAAATCCACACATCAAAATACTAATCTTGGTCCACTTCCCGTTGAAAATAATACTCTAGGAAATCAAAGAACAAATATGTGCAAGAAGAAAAACTAAAATATGATGTAAGACTAGGATCATCTTGACTAAATGGTTGACGAATATATAAAAATCATGAAATAATTCCAAAAATGAATATGGTATCAAGTTCTTGATTGTTTCATGTATTTTTAGGCTTTATAATCTAGCCTCAAGCCTTGATTAGCTCTTCTGTCTCCATCCAAAAACACTGCATATGACCCCTAAGGAAACTCAATCAATTCTACTGAGGATAAAAAACACCACCATAAGCATCAAATCAGAATCCAAAAAATCTATCAAATAATGAACTATAATCAAAGAAAAAATCCAAACTACCCAAGGAAACTTGAGACTAGAAGTAGGAAAGAGCTCATTAAATTATCCCCTCGCCTACCTCTCAGGTCTCAACATCCTTATTTCCAAACTACTGAATACCCAAATAATAAAAGGGAACCTCTAGAACTAAGAACCCATTGAGAATATATTATCTGATACCATTTTCAAGGAACCTCCTTAGGATACAGTCTAGGTCAAAACCCAACCTGACCTACTGCTTACCTAGAGGGACTTCCTAGTCCCCATGATCTAGAAAGTAGTTTTTGGACATGATGAAACACACCTTGAGAATTATTTCACCATATTAAAAAAATAAATAAATAAACAGTTGTAACATTATAATTAATCCATCCATAAATTATATAAAGCCTCATTAGTATCCAACAAAATCTAAACAAATTAATAAAAAATGAAGATACAAGGAAAGTAGATATAAATAAAACCAAAGTACAAATAATAATATTAACTTGGATGGAGTAGCAGATACAATCCCCCCAAGTCTAAAAAAATAAAAATTCAAACTACATGTACAAGTCTCTATATAACCTTTGGTCACTATCCAAACCCATCAAATCCCTTATAAGACCAAATAGATCCAAATGGAAAAATCCCTAATATAGTTATAACCTCAAACTTGTAAGAATATAGGCATTATAAATAGAGATAAATAGTTTTCAACCCAAAGAATATATGTAGTCACTTACAAAATATAACTCATCCATTCCATTTTGAAATAAAATAAAAAATATTTATTTTCATAAGCTTTTATAAAAATCAACCAATAACACCTCAAGGTTGTTTTAAAACATTTCCTTTTATCTCCATTAAGTGATAATTATCAATTGAGAAACACTTTCCCATGACCAAATCCTCCTCTACCAAGCCACCATTTGAATTTTACATTTTAAAAACCATCTCATTAAAACCCCTTTCTGCAGATACACATTTACACCCATAAAGACAGTTTTCAAATGTACCCAGTTTTCTAAAACATTTATAAAACCAATTTATTAGTAAATTGATGCCTAATAATGATGTCTTAAAACCGACACACTTAATATTATAAAAATTATTTCCCTAATTTCTTATAAAAACTATCTAAACTCTATTTCACTTTCATGGAATCAAACATTTGAAAATAAATGTCTAATTTGTTTTGAGAAAAAAAACTAAAGATCCCTTGAAATGGGAAATTTTCAAAGGCAAGAATCGTAGAATGAATTAAAATTTAAAATAAAACAAACATGAAAATGGTTCCATGAGATAACATTATAAATAGGGGATACACATAATGAAAAAAAATGAGTCCCCTACAAATTTAGTGGTCATGACCCCCCCCCCCCACCAAAGGAACCCCTCTCATGATAGAAATGAATGTAGAGGGATGATGATGTATGAATCCCACCTCCAATAGGACATATGTTGGTGACAAACATCGAGGGTATATCATACACCCAAATGGGAGGAATTTACCTCTTTAATGAATATATGGAACAAGAGATAAGGTGAGAATAGGAAAAAAACACATGCTCTTAATATATAAAATATCCCAATACATGATGTAATGTCATACAAACTAAAAAAATTCAAGAGAAAAATAAAAATTAAAAAATAAATCTACAGTAGTGACCTCAAAGCCCAAACAAAACCTAAACAATTCTGTAATCTAGTAATGTCCATATTGATCACCAACCAGCTCCTACGGACCTGAAAATAGTTTATATAATGTAAAATTAGCCTAATAGGTATATTTAGTAGGATTCGTCATGGAAGCTCCCATGAAAAAGCAAAGAAAGCATACTAAATCCTAGTGAATAAAAAACAAATCTAACTCATCACCTAATCAGGAATGCTATGTTTTCATCCCCACCATTGATCTCTTAGTATTTATCATATACAATTAATAATATAGTATCCAACATAAATATAAAATTGATGGTACCCCACTACCACATTACTTTCAGTTTTTTTCTCCACCCAACATTGTATTTCCTGATCTATATCTCCCTAAAAAACCACATGAATCAAAGGAAAATATATAATAACATTCACCCTGTGCATTTCATAATCTCATTATCATCACCATATTTTTATAGTAATTAATTTGTTTCCTTAGGGCCACCACAACCCATATAATGTGAAATAATCCAAAATCCATTATAACATGTACACAATATACCTATAATAACCCTTAGGATTCTATATCTTGAGGCACATGTGTTAGAAATAACCACATTCCATTTCAACCCCCTAAACACATATATAGGAAGGTAACCTCTATGAATACCAACTCCTTATTCCACCAAAAAAAGTTTGGGGGAGTGGGTAGTTTTCCATCCACCCTCACTAACCTATATCTTAGGGAAACACCCCCTAGAGTCCACTGGGTGTTAGTTTCCCTACCAAAAAGGGTTTGGTATCATATGAAATTACATAACATAAGGAATATATATATCACAAACCACATAATGGGAAACTACCTATAATTAACCTCAACTACATATATCATCACTCAAACAACTAGTTTTCACCACTAAGGACAAAATATCTTATAAACACATAAAAATTTCAAGTGATGTTGATTTAATTCTTTCTTCTAAGAATTTCATATTACATGTTTACCAAACAGTTATCTAGAGTCAACCATTGAAATCCCAACCCCATGGGTTAAATAATATATCATTTATTACCATTCTATAATTCTTTTTATTGTAGTACTTTCCATTATATATCATAAATTATTAATAATCCAAGAACAACTGACAACATCAAGTAGTGGGGAAAGGAATATAGAAAGAATTAGATTAGCCATATGGTCTCCAATGTGAAAAAAATTAACATAAAATAAAACTAGATTCAAAATTATCAAAAAATTGGTAATCATATCTTTTACCCATTCTATTAGTCATAGTTTAATCTCTAAAACCAATATGTATATCACTATTTATCCTGCCATCACTAGCTCTAACTACTATCACAACCCCAGGAACCCTTGACTATTCTTCATAAAACCATCATTTATACCAATTTCACAAAACATATCATATCAAGGATCTACATCCAGATCAATTACATAAATAATCAAGAAATGAACAAAAATTTAACCACGTATCCATTCCCTAAAACAAAGGCATCCTTCCTTGATATGAAAATTGGATCGCTCAGCCCAAAATAATTACATTTAAAGAAAATAATCTATTATTATGTTGAATTAACCTATTCATTTGGAATATATTATAGCCATATACAACCAAAGGCATCATATCACAACAAATAATAAATTATTTAAACATGTTTCAGAAATAACATTCATTTCCATCAGAAATGAGGATGAAAAATAACAATTTAACTTATCTATATTTTATTTATTCATCAAGAAATACTAGTTGTATATTTATTATCAAATTTATAAGAATATATAATATTTTAAACCACAACATCAATAAGTGATATAAAATTATCTATAAAAAATATGCAAACCATTAACACAGTGTAAATACATGTTATTTCTATAAGACAGAACCAAAATCCATTCTTTAATTTTGATATAAATTTTATTAAGGTTAATCCCACTATTACCCAACAAGATAAATAATGATAACATAATTATTTTACTTAAAATAAGAGAATAAATGAATCCCCTACCTTATGGTTTTCAATGTTCCTTGAACAAGAATGTAATAAAAAAGAGGATATCTTTGATCATATCTCCCGTAAGGAATCTATACACCCATAAGGATGTCATTCCATAAACAATCCATCAAGAATCAAGAGAAATATATAAAAAAATGATATTAAACACAATATCATGGAAAAATAGAATGGGAAGAAACAAAAAATGGATAAGAAATTATAAGATAAAAACATAAACTCACCTTGAATCATTACAGGTCAATTACAAGAATACAAGGATAAATCCCAATCAAAAATGTTTTCAAAAACCCCAAAATAGAAACTATGTATTCCTAAGATTTCAGAGAAATTAAAGAATTTGGGAGAGTTTTAGGGTTTAATAGAATTTATAGGTGCTCTAATATATTCACATTCTCGATGTGAATGGGTCATTCATGTTGTGAATGGATCAATGATAATGGTTTTTTGAAATACATTTTTCCCAGATCTAACAATATTTGGAAAATTTATGTTGTAAAATATATGTATATGTGCTGAGTTATTTGTGATAGATTCACTAAATATGACCCCTAGTCTATTAACATTGTGAAATTATGGTTCGCACCATGAATCAAACCCTCTAAACCACCCTTACTCCATCCATAAATATACATTCAGGTTGTGAACTACTCTCTCACATCGTGAATATCATTTCATATTATAAATACCTCCTACAACTATAATTAAACTCCCAAAATCCACCAAACTAACTTGCGACTTCATCCAATAACCATATACTTTTGAAATATGAAATAGAACGGTATATGTGGATATGGGACCTTGAATAAGATATATATTGAAAATTTATCTCCCTTGAGAATAAAAACCAAATCCAAAGAAAAGGGAAGAAAAAAAGGGTTTCCTAAACAAACACCATGCTATATACCTCTTAAAAATCACTCCCTAAAAGGAACAAAACCACCTCACTTAGAGAAACAAGGTGTAAAACTATGAATCATTATTTTGTCGAAGATACCTTTAAAATAGTAGGGAGATAAAAAAAACAAGGAATCAAGGAAGATAAAACTATCTCATAATCCATATAAAGGTAAAAATTTTCAAAATATCATTAAAAATATTAAATAAAGAATCAAAAAACTTGGGATAATGATATCACATTTAGGACACATGTTACCAAGTGATCTCCTCTATTCCACTATGTCTCTATAGTACACAAAAAAAGGTAATATCACACTCACGCAACACCTTCTCCTGGCGGTCCTAGATCCCCATGAGCTTCTCCTCAAAGTTTTTAATAACATAAAAATAAATATCATCCCAACACATGATATGAGAATCATCATGAAGATATCCAATTACTTGTGGAATTTTAAAGACATCATAAATATTGATCATCTATGTAGGAATTTTTATCTAGTATATGAAGGCTCGGACACATTCCAACACCTCAAAAGTCCCATCAAAACATTGAGAATTATTATTCCCATTACCAATACATTGAAAACCATAAGGATTATTCACCATCAACAACACATGATCTCCAATGTCAAAATATATAGGCCTTATCCTATGGTAATTATTGGAAATTTGAGGATCCTATGTCACCTAATTCCACTAAAAAATTTACTACCCCATTTCTATTTTTTCTGCACTATTTCTAGCCTTAGAATTATTGACTATCAAAACCTAGTGAATCACAATGGGGTACAAAATGTTTATCCATAAAAAGAATTAAATGGTGTTATACCAATGGTGTATTTGAAACTATTGTTTTCATAAAACTTGACCGAGGGTATGTCACTCACCCACGAACCTCAAAAATCTTAGACACGGGTGTACAACAAGTATTCAAGAGTATGGATAATCTACTGTGTTTGAGTTACCATATTTGGATGAAAAGAATTTTTAAGGGACAAATCTGATCCGAAATAATGATGAATACCTATTTGTACCCTATAGGTAAAATAAGGATCGTGATCATATATTATCTTCCCAAAGACTCCATATATCCACACCACCTCCTCCATATACTAACTATATAAAACCTCCACTGAGATTGAATCCTTTATTGCTATGAAATTAACCTATTTTGTCAAATAGTCTACAATGAGCCATATAACATTATAATTACATTGATATTGAGGTAAAATGGTGATGAAGTCCATAAAAATGCCCTCCGATTTCTACTATTGTACATCTAATGGCTGGATAAAACCATAAAAAAACAATGTTCGGACTTCACCTTATGGTAGACCAAATATCATGACATGAACTTAGAAATGAAAAACTTCAACTTACGACAATAAAACTAACCTCTCATCTCATGGTACTTATTTTTCAATTCAATATTTACTAGTAAGGGTGAGTTTTGAACTCAAATGGAACCACCTTCTGCATAATAGACTATTATAGAGAAATCCTAAGGTTAGATACATAATCTTGAAAACATTATAGACCTATTGGAGAGAGCTTCAGAGGATTTCTGTCAGACAAACAATGACTAGATCATGGATAGACCATCGATGCCCAACAGATCCAAAGGATCACACCCATTATCTTGGAACAACCCTTTTCTTCATTAGTGATTGATCAAAATCATGTTAGGGTGGTTTTTTTACTGTATTTCTTCCCCATTTATAATTTCTATGATTGAAGAAAATCAATTGATGAATAAATTGGTTTGAAGATCGTTCGTATTATGGGATTAGTTCATTCTATGGGGGTTTTTTTGGGAGAATTTATGATTTATTATTGGTTTATTTTTTTTCTCATGGTGAATATTCGATATCGACACAAACATCTATTAAAGTTCATTCCTCTTATCTGTTCTTCTTATTTTCTCCCCCGGTTCTTCATTCACCATGGCCATTCTTCGTTTGGCTAGGGGTTTAACATATCTTGATAAATTGATTGTTTCACACTTGTTTCTTGGAAAAAAAGATTTGATATCATAGATATGAGATCATAACGACTTGAAAGTGGTGAAACGATGGATATGGAATTGGATAAGATGGCGTAGATACCATATTTTCATGTTCTTCAGTGCACAATGAATAAAGATGAACAAATCTATTTTCTGAGTGAATTAAAGGACTGAATCATGTTTTCTGGTGATGGAAATATTCACCAGGCCTTGATTTGTTATTTTCCAGCAAGGCACAACCAAAATTACGGGCTAGAGCAGTGGAGAATATTCACATATCATGGATATGGAATTATGGGAAGTTTTAAGTTACATAGTTTGTAAGTCAGATCTATATTCTGTGTGGGACCCCAGTGTGGAAGCTATGGTTTCAAGAGATATGTAACTATCAAAAAGTGTGTGACTATCTCACAGGGCATGTGACCTCTCCACAATAACACAATGTCTACCTTGGAGTGTACAGGGACATGGGTTGGGGTGCACGAGTTGGAGTACATCGTGTACTACCCCACACAAACATGACCTTGACCAAATATATGTGAAAATTTGTATACCAGTACACATGCACATGTACATGAGATAAATCTATGTACTGAAATATAGGTAGAATTCACAAACTTCCTACACGCTATGTACTTCTATACAAACATGGGAAAGGGACATGATCTATTTACACAGGTAGGACCTAGGGTCAAGGGACATGGCGTGTAACCCTTATACATGTTGTGTACTTTCTTATATGTGGACTAGATATCTTTTCCTCCATATCATGGACAATATTTTTAGGGGTGAGTTCCTCTTATCCTTTCCTTGAGGGTTTTTATGGTATCTTCTCCTACTGCTAGGACAATAATACCTTTAGCAGTACTTCTTGGATAGTGTCATTAAAATCCCTAGGTGAGGCCCATAGTGAGATCCTCTATTCATCTTCATACCCTTTGTGGAGTTATTATAATCATCATAAACAACAGTATATGGGATTAGATCATCTACTTAGAAGGTTAAACTAGATTGATTTGTTGGTATCAACTCATGTACTTGGTAGTGATACTCATTTGTATATTGTATTCACTTCAGACTATCAGTGTGTACTTCTAATGGAGATAACCAATGTGAAATACCTATCAGATAGATTCCATTAGTGATATCTGACTCAATAGTGTGTTCTCTGAGATGAGTACTTTGTGTATCTTTTGAGCTGATATCCTAAGCTGGTATACTATGGTTGTGACTTAACATTAAACTGTGTGTCTTTTTTAAGTATATCTAGATATTCTTTTTATTTTTGTTGTAGATATATACCTTTGTAGAGATGACTACATTTCATTTTTTGTACGATTTTGGGTTTTGAGGTGTCTTATTGACTATTGTTTTACTCACCCCAGCAAGGTCTTTTCTCGTACGTTTCATTTATTTTGCATTAACAGAGTCCTTTAAATAACAAGACTAAACAATGATTTGTGTGACCAGACAGACCAAGCTGTTGTCCTGTAGTATTGTAATAGTAGTAGTTTTTTATTTCAGGTTGGACTTGTGTTGTAGAATTTTTTTTGGCCCTTTTATTTGGAATTGTTCACTTTCCTTAACTTCCTATCATGCTTTGGTTTTGTGATTTAAATGTATGCATGCATGGTTGTTTAATGTTTTTTACATTTCATCATTTTTATAGGCTTGGATATGTGTGCGTGTGCACAGGTACATAGGATAAGGCATCCCATGTTAGTGATATGTTTACTTGGTTCTAGTTTCCATACCTTGGCCTATTGGAGGCAGGTTTGGTGAGTCACAGCACGATCCCCACTGGTACGATTCATGATAGACTCAAAATTTATTTAGTCCCTCGATGTATCGATAGGTTCTCATTAGAAAAATTAGTTTCATAAATTAAATGTATTTCTAATTATAGTTTTAAACCATATTTTGAAATGTCTTGATGGTATAGTTTTTCATGTTCCTTAGACATGACATTTGATAATTAAGAATTTCCATCATTTAGAATTTAATTATTTTTATTATTATCAATGATATTTTCACTATGAAAAAATATATGGATGTATTCCATTCTTAGTTTATTGACTAAATAAAATTTTCATTCCTTTATTTACCTTTCCATATTGATTTCTCCTTACCAAGTTATTTAAATGGAAGGTGTGTTACATTATTTACCATACAATATTATTTATATAATCCCTCTCAGTTTATTGATTACATGGAATGTGTTTTTAGTTATTTACCTTTCTATATTTTTTATACACTCCCTCTCAATTTATTGATTAAAAGTCATGTGTGTTAAATTATTTACATTTATATATTGATTTTTCTCATTGATTCATTATTATTTCCAATGTACTTACCCCTTATTGATCATTTAATCTCACCCTTATTTTATTTACATTAAATAGTAATCTAATAAGTATAAAAATAAAGATATTAAAGGATATTATTAGTGGTAATAAAGTTTTTTTCGAATGAGAAATTATGTTTCAATTAGTGTATTCATTTTAAATAAAAGACTCATGTATGTATCTGGTTTACCAAGACCACTAAACTGATAATTCATTCATGATTTGATTCATTATAATCATGACAATGTAATGGTAATATAAATATGATTCGAGATTACTAGGTTCAGGTCACTACTTATGGTATCAAAGGATGTTTAGTTTCAACCTTAGAAACTAGATTTAAAAAAACCTAGATTATTGAACATAACCTTTAGAAATAATTTGAGGGTTATCATTGAAGAAAAACTGTATTCATTAACTTAGGATTTATGGATTTCATCACATAATTATGAGATTATGGTTGATCATAAGTTATAAGTCTTATACACCACTTTTTATTTTTTATGTAATGGGAGTCTTCCATGATTGATGAAATTTTATAGAAACTTATGGAAAGAATAATTTTTAGTATAAAATGTTATTTGAAGAATAATGAATTTGAATTTTAGAGACATGAGTATAATGGTATTGATAACATTTAGTGTAATTATTATGACTAATAGAATTTTAATAATAGTCAAATTATATTATTAGGCATTGAAAAAAAATATGTTTTATTGAAAACCATAGAAAAAGGTTTATTAAATGATTAAATTTCAAAAAAATTCATCATATTTATTTTGGAAATTATAATAATATGGTTTTAGAAAAAGGGAAAAGTATAAGGTTGTGGGGATTGAACCTGTGACTGTAGGATGATAAGGGTTTCATGCCTACCACTGGCCTACACAATGTCCGGATTAAGGTGTTATTATTCTTAGTTAAAAATTTTTATGAATAACTACTAATCATGAATCGAAAGTGTTACTTTTTAGGTTTATCGATTAATGTGTTAACCATATTCTATTTTTTATAATATTTAGAGCCAAATTAAAGAGTTTTCACTCAATTATGGTGCTTATAATTCATTAAAATGTATTTTAGTGATTCAAGAATCAATGTTAATTTTTCAATATCCATTTCATATATTAATGGATGAATTGAAAATTGATCAAAGAAAAAAGGGATTAAATTGCATTTATGAAATAAAAATATGTCAAGTAAGTATAATTTCTTATATTATTGGTCAAAAAAAGAGTTTCTCAACATTAGGAAAAGGATCTTAAAATAGAAACCTTATCACAATACCTTAAATTTAGTTGAACCAATGGGATTTTAAATCATTATAGATTTATAAATTTGAAGACCTCAAGTTTCTATTTATCATTAACTTTTTTTTGATCAATGACCTCAATCACACCCTATAATTGTTTACACTTTTTCACTAATTTTATATCTTCTCTTTCCACCATTGTTCTCCTACTTGGAAAACTTATTGTGTGTTGTTTCATATGAATTTGGAACTCCCCATACTCTCTTTTCAAGAGGATGTTTTACCAAAACTTCTCACAATGTGGTATTTAAATAAATGAATTTTATAAAATAAAACAATTTATTACAATGATTGAGTTTGAATTTTGAGGATGTAATTTATTTAAGGTGGAGAGAATATAACACCCCAAAAATTCAAAATGTGTAAATTTTTATTTGATAGAATGTATGGCATGAAACCAAAAACATAGAATAGAATATAAACTATCAAGACCTTAAGGTATATTTAATATTTTAAATAAATTTAATATGTTATTTATCTTGAAATGCGCGCAATAATGAGTTATCTTACATGGAATGAAATAATGAATTTATTTGATAGCTTGTGTTACATGCAAGTCCATGTTTTACTGAACAACAATACATTATTAAAATATTATTATTTAATAAAATAAGATATAACATGGCTATTAAATTGGAAATATTCTGTATAATTAAATAAATTATGAAAATATAAAGTTTCAAAAATATAAAATCAATTCATTTGTTACCAATTAATTAGAAATGAATATGAAAACCAATTGAATATAAATGAAATGTTTTTATGCTCACAAAGGTCTTTATCCTAAAAAAATTAAATTAATTACTATTAGTTAATGATATTAATAAAATTTATATATTATATATTAGATATAATATTGTTGAGATTATTCTAATAGATTTTATAAAAATAAGATAAAAAACCCAATATTACACATAAAAGTTATATTTTTATAAAGGTAATTTTTTATCCTTTTAATGAAACTATTTTAAAAATAAATTTTGAAACTTTTATAAATTTTATATTTCCAAATGAACTTCATTTTATAAATTTAACATCAAAATTATCTTATTTTTATGTTTTTGTGTGTTTCTGAGAAGTTTCATTTTTTGATGAATAGTGAAAAATACTACATTTTAATTGAAAACTACTTTTTCATCTAATTTTCTTATATATTTAAATTATATTATAATTTTATTTTTAAAGTATATTTAGTTAATTTATATATAAATTAATACAATTAAGATCGTTTGAATTAATTTCATATTTATATTGGAAATAAAAACATTTCAAACTTTTGAACATTTTCACTTTAAAAACCCGCTTTGTCACCCATACACACGATTAATTTTAAAATAATTTATTCCACATAAGTAATTAAACTATTGAAAATGTATTCAATATTTGGAATCAGAAAAATTTATAATTTATATTAATGTAAAATTAGTTTTTTTCCAAAACAATTAGTGAATGTAATTGAAATTAATTACAGTGATTGAGGTAAAAATGAGTTTACTTAGTGGTAAAACTTTAACATAAATGCCAAAATGACCTAGAAACATCACCAAAAACTATTTTCTAGACATATATAGGTCATATAATCCATTCTATATAATTAGGTTAATTATTGGAGGTAAAATATGTAAGGGATACCTCCCAATAGTCTTTTTTTTTATATTTATAAGAATGCCACTCCTCATCCACTATAAAAAGGAAATCACCCTTCCCACTTATTCACACATCTAAATCCATTTTTATCATAAAACGTATCGAAATATATCCCCAAAATCATTATACTCTTAATAGAAGTAACAAATTTGGAATAATTAAAACCATGTATGTCATTCGGTACGAACCAAAATAAGTTACCTGAATAAGAGGTAAAGTTATTCAACGATCACTTTTCGTCCATTTCCTTCTCCACCCATTAAATTATTTGTATATAATGATTATATAATAACCTCATAATATTAAATATAATGAGATGATATTATTTCATGGTTATGACCTCAATTCACACAAAATAACATCAAATGGGATACATAATCATCATTCTTGTATATGGCAGACAACCACCTCACGAACCCATATCGCATGTTCTTCCAGTACAACCATTCAAGGTTGGGAAAAATGATGGATTTATATTTTATATATTATATATAATATATTTATAATGTATTTATTCTTATTTAATTATTATATAACACATACTATTATTCTTTTCATTTTGTGGGATTACGATAACATCATCTGTGGACGTGTGGACTACTGCCACCATGAAGTGAAGTAAGTCATTCAAACTATAAATGGAATTAATAAAGGATAGTTTTAATAAAAATATGTGACATATATAAAATAAATATGATAATTTAATTATAATATACATATATATCATTTAATTTCATTATTTTAAATAAGACAAGGAATTGGATGTAGTGTTCATGCCTATGTACGACCTATCGGCTCCATAAATGGTGCATTTTATATCATATCTCCCAATTTTATGGATTATTAAAAATAAAAATATAATGAATATATATTATACTTAAATCATTGAATATATCATTTAGATAATGAAATCCATATCTACATAATAAGAACAAAAATAATAAGTAAAAACATAGCTCGAAAAACAAGACAATTAACACTCAAAATAGTGAAAACAATGAAATTTTATTAACAAATGGGTAATATGATATTATAATAAGGTAATATATGATATTATAAATATGATAAATTTTTTGGGATAATTTAATAACATTATTAGAACCATTATACATGAGGTTTAAGGATGTTCACCCAAAAGGAAATGCAATGAAAGGGATTTCGTCCCAATTTCATTTCGTAGGTGTATATTGTAATTTTATGAATCTAGTTTCACTTATATGGTGTATATTATTCCCCATTGACATTTAATATCATAAATAATTGATTTTTCATGGTGTTTTGATTTTAAATTTTAATTATTTTATCTAAGAGTATTTGAAGTAAAATTTATTAAATGGTAAAGAAATTTCATAACTCAATTCCTTTCCATTGGGTTATATTACATTATCATTGAATTTGACTATAAAATGATGTAATTACACTAATAATATGATTATTTATAGTTTATACACATAATGAATTGATTGATTAATTATCACTTCAATGTTTTTATCATTTTAAGTGTTTATTTCAAAATATCATTGTAATTGAGATTACTTATTTCTAAAATTGCATTAATGAAATTTGTGTAATCACTACTCAATAAGCCATTTAATATTATTCTCATCCATATATTCATGAAATTTTTCATGTAATAGAACTATTTCCCACTCTTTGGTACTCAAAATTTTTTATTATCTTTTTTACAAAAACCCAACTTCATTTCTCTCTTTTTTCAAGAAATATATTTTCTCGCAAAATAGTGTTTTATAAAAATATTTTAATTTTTTTAACCTTTTAAATAATATTTATTGATGAAAATTTTACCCATTTTTAATTTTAAATTTCATTAAAATTAATATTCTTGCCCCTTTTCTAATAAGGCACTTTTCTAACCTTTTTACCATGCAAAATTAAGGTTCTCTTTACCTTTTATAGCATGCATGGATTTACCCAACACCATTTCCTTGAAAATGACTTTGTAAGTATAAAAGGTTACCTTTTAATGAAATTTTTTTATAATGTGATTTTCAAATAAAATTATGGCCAAAGTGTTTTTAAAAATAAAAAGGATATTTTCCTCAAGAATGTTTCTAAAAGATCATTTTATATTATTTCCATTCAAAAATGAAAAACCCCATTTATTTCAATATACATGGGTTTTGTTGTATTTATACCATCATTATTCTTTCTCTGGGTGGTTTATGATTTATTTTTCCAAGGATTGTGTTGAAATTAATTTATTTGATTAATTTTGAAAGTCCCCTTGAAATATTCACTTTCCTCTGATAATTGGACATTAAATTTCCACTAATTGTCCATGTCATTTATTAGGGATATGTTATTTTCATAAACCATAGACCATTTTTACATACAATGATAACATTGATAGTTATTTTATTATCTAGGGAAATATTGATAAATCCATATTCTGTAGTCAATACGGATATTAGATAAGGTTCATTTTCATTAATTAAATCAACCACTCGATATATAAGGAATGAATTAGATTGGATATGATGGGTGGGGTCCAAACATTACAGAGCCCATCGACACATCGATAGGTTCTGATGAGAAAAATTAGTTCCACTAATTAAATGGGTTTATACTTGTAGTGTTAAACTATCTTGTGAAAGGTATTGTTGCTATAAGTTTTCATATACCTCAGACTTGATATCCAATAATTAAGAATTTCCTTCATTCATAATTCAGTTATTTTTATTATTTTCTATGATATTTTCACTATGAAAAAATATATGGATGCATTTCAGTTTTTTTGACTAAATGGAATGCATGTCCAACTATTTACCTTTCCATATTGATTGTTCTTTATCCAATTATTTAAATGGGATTTGTTTTTAGTTATTTATTTTGACATATTATTTACGAACTCTATCTCATTTTATTGATTACATTCCATGTGTGTTCAATTATTTACCTTCTCATATTGTTTATACACCCCCTCTTAGTTTATAGATTACATGGAATGTGTGTTCAGTAATTTACCTTTTCATATTGATTATTATGATTAATTTACTATTGTGTCAAATTTACTTAACCATTAATGATCATTTTATCCAACACTTATTTTTCGTCCTTTCCCCAAGAATCCAAGATGTATACTAAGAATGATATTCAAGGATATGATAATTGGGAATAAAGTTATTATCAACTGAAAAATTATGTTGAAATTAGTGTATTCACTTGTAATACAAGATTAATATATTTATATGGTTTAAAAAAACTACTAAACTGATCAGTCCTTTGAGATTTGATTCCTTGTAATCATTCCAATGTAATGATAGTAGACATTGGTTCTTCACTTACTAGGGTTATGTCACTACATGAAATATTTTCTTTTGACATATGATCAACATGTCACACATATTCGTGTACATGATTTGATTATGATAGGTTCACCCATATAGAACTATAATGAATTGGGTAATGTTTTAGTCTCATGAGATTCCATGTATGGGGCATGGGAGGTTATCCTATGTACATTATGTTATGATGTCTTGGTGGTTAACCATGACATATGATTATGATTTTATGTTTTAATTTTTTGCACATTCCCATGATTACCACATGTTATCATGTTATATAATTACTATTTGTTCATGTTTATGGTTCTCACCCATTTTATGTCCCATTGAAATACTTATTTTATAACATGTAATAAATTCTTCATTTTATGCCATGTTTTTCCCTTACAAGGTTTTATATCTCAACTCATACTTATGTGTTTACCAAGTTTATCCCAAGTAGATTTTTGAAAGAAGTTATATATTGGGAATGTTAAGGAAGCTTTCAATAATGTTGATGTACCCCATATTTTATGTTGTTATTTATTTCACCTAATTACCCAACGATACTCTAATTATTGATTTTATGGGTTAGATTATATGCACTATTATGTAATAAATCATGAATTAATGTGTAATTAAAAAGTGTTTTCATAGTTAGTATCAAAGGAAAGATTATATATTTTTATTATTACGATTAGATAACTCTAGATAAAGACTTAGGAGTTAGAATAAACATAAGAAGAAATCCCAAAATTTTGGTGAAGAATAGAGTAAGTGGTTTCCAAAAAAATCTATGTATATATACTATAAGTGGATGTGGCTCTGGCATAGATGTATATTGGGGTAACACATGAAAACGCTAAATTATGCTAGACTCAATCAAGAACTAGTGTAAAAAAATGGTCCATGTTTCACACCTAATTTGACACTCCCTAGGAATATTCATTGTTAAATTCATAAGTTCATTACTAACCATTATTAGGGGAACACAAAAATGAAATTAAATTTTATGTTAGGAAATATATTATGTATTACATATATTGAAACCTAAAAATTCATAAGTTAATGAATACATGTAATTTATATGTTATCCCATTAATGTTATTGGATTTATATTTATGTTGGTAATAGTAAAAAAATACACATATCTAATTTTCCCTTTATTCTAGCCAATGGAAAAAAATAGGAGGAACTGAGTAAACAACCAATGTGAAGGGTAATGTGATGACTACCCAAACAAGATGCCCAACCTAATGGGATAATAAATCAAAAACGTTGCAACAATACTCTCCTAGTGGAATAAAGGTTTGAATATAAACATTAATTGGGAAGAACTCCCAAATCCTCATAAGAAAGAACAAGCTATAATTGATACCTTTATATGACTAAGGCCTCATACCATCAATGGATCATCCTATACTCAATGAATCATCTGATCCCTTAATCATAGAATAATGGGTGAACTCCATTGATAAGATCTTCTCCATCCTTCAATATACTAAGTGAGATAATCTTATACTGGTTTTCTATAATATGGAGGTAGAAGTTGATCAATGGTGGATACTGATAAAGAATATTAATCCTGAGGCAGATATCAAAATGATAGGGTGAAAGGAATTCTAAAAAATATTTTCCTTACAGTCTCTAACAAAAAATTAAAATATTTCCATTCCCTCAAAGAAAATTAAAATAAATTCATCGGTTCGTTTGTGGAAAACTTTACATGACTATCACAATATTCCTAGGACCTTTTAGTTACACCAAAATACAAATTTGGCCACTTATTTTTTAGGATAAAACTGATTCTAAAAAACATTGGAGATCTGAGACTTTGATAGATATGAGGAAATCTTATGGTGTGTCTTCAAAATCAAAATGGATATTGGATAATCTCAAGTGTCTCATGAGGATAATAATTGGAATGTGGAGTATAATTTTGGTAGTGTGATGGAGAACTCTAAGAGTGGAAAGTAATTTCCATATCCCACTTGTCAAATGTGTGGAAAGAAGAACCTAAAAAATTTCTTAAGGGGATGAGGAAATGATTTAGGTCTAGAAAGGAAGGTAACCTAGATAGATATTATTTGTTGGAGAAAGAGTATCTTTCCCAAATTATTGATTCTAATGAAAAGATCATCCTTGAAGATATTCCCATTGTGAGGGAATATGATGATGTGTTTCAGAAATATATTTTTTGGCCTTCCTCTAATTCGGGAGGTTGAATTTTCAATCAAGATTTTACTAGGGGAATTGTCATTATCCCAGAATCCGTAAAAATTGTTTTTGTCGAACTAGAGGAGATAAATAAACAACTATATGAGATTCTGAATAAAGTTTTCATACACCCAAGTTATTCACCTTGTGGTTTAGAAGTCCTCTTAGTCTAGAAGAAGGATGAGTCAATTCACTTTTTCATTGATTATAATGAGCTCAAAATGATCATGATAAATAATAAGTATCCACTTCCACATATTGATCACTTCTTTGATTAGCTTCATGAAGCCGAAAACTTCTTCAAGGTGGATCTTTGGTCTATGTATTATCAGTTATGGGTAAAGATGGAGGATATCCCCAATAAAAAAATTCATACAAGGTATGGGAACTATAAGTTCATAGTAATTCCATTCAGAATAACTAATTCTCTAGTAATATTCCTGGACTTGGTGAATAGATTCATTAAATATTACCTTAAAACAATTGTAGTATTTATAGAAAATATTCTAATATACATCACAATCAAGGAGGATCATGACAATCATTTTAGATCTATTCTAAAGACCTTAAAAAGGATAACCATTATTCAAAGTATATAAAATTTTAGTTCTATTTAAGGGGCGTATAATTCTTAGGGAATATTATCACAAGAAATGTTATATATAGGGACACTTCAATGACAGAGGAAATTGAAGGATGGTTAAGGCCAACATTTCTGATATAAATCAATAGTTTTCTTGGATTAACTAGGTATTATCATCGATTTGTGAGATTTTTTTACATTTTTCACACTCTAACCAAGATAACTCATAAGGTAGTTAATTTTCGGAAGATAGCTTCAAGGAGAGGAAAATCATTGAACCTATACATAGACTACCCACAAGTGGGGAACTTTTTGAGGCATAAATTGATGCTTTGAAGAAGGTCTTGTGATGTATACTAATATAAAATGAATAAATGATAGCCTATGTCTCAAAGAAATTGATAGTTCTAAAATAGAACTACCCAAAATGTGATCTAGAGTTGTAAGAAATAATCTTCACAATTAAAATACTAAATTATTATCTCTTTGGGGGGAATTGTGAAATATATATGATTTATAAGAGCCTCAAGTATTTATTCAAACAAAAATAGTTGAATATGATCAAATGAATATGGTTAGAGTTGAGTAAGGACTATGAATAGACAATCCACTACAATCCTATGAATGAAAATAATTTAGAGGATAATATAAGTATAAAGGATCTAAAAATTTATCATTGATAATAATTGAGAAGGATCTAATATCATTAGGCTTGAAAAGGATGGACATGGGGATAATAAAGGAAGGAACTTCATCAATCATTTCAAAAATGATTTCTCAACCATCCCTTTCAGAGAACATAAATGATGCTCAGAGAGATGATGTGTAAATTCAAATTAAGGTGGAAGCTATAAGAAAAGGGAAATCCTCAGAGTTAAAAATCAATGAAGAAGGAATTATAATATTTCAGTAAAGAATATGTGTACCATCTAATCTTGATTTAAATAAGGAGTTGTTAGATAATGCACATAGTACGACCTTCTCTATCCATCCATGGATCACAAAGATGTTTTGAGATCTATGAGAACACTATTGGTAGAAAAATATGAAGAATGAGATCATGGAATATAAATAAAGGTTTCATGTATGTCAGAAAATGTATGTGTAAAGAAAAAACCCAAGGCGGGTATGAAATCATTACGCATACCTACATGGAAAGAAGAAAACATAACTGTAGAATTTTTCATTAGTATTCAAAATACATTAAGATGAAATCATGATATATGGCTTGTGGTGGATTTTATTACCAGAACTTGACACTTAATTGAAATTTGATCAGACGTATCACTTAATCAACTTATAAGAATATACATTAGAGAAGTGGTGAGGCTGCATGGAACACTAATATCGATTATATCGGATCATGACCAGAGATTTACATCCATGTTTTGGAAGTGTATCCAATATATAATAAATATTGAGTTAATATTTAGAATGAATTATCACCTTCAAACTGATGTCCAATATTAGAATACTATCTAGAAACACGATGATATATTGAGATCATTCTCAATGTACTTCAAAGGATAATGGAATCAAAATATTTCATTGTTTTAGTTCCCATAGAATAATAGTTTCAATCCATGCATACAAATGGCTCTATAAAAATCACTTTATGGAAATAGGTTCAAAACCCCTGTATGTTGGGAAACATTTGGTACAAAACTGTTGGGGTCCTAAAATGGTCAAGGAAATGATGGAAAAGTTCGAGACCATTCAACAACACAATAGGGATGCTCAGAGTCGATAGAAGTTATATACTAAAAATCATTAATGATACCTATATTTTGAGGTTGGAGATAATTTATTCCTCTAAAAATATCCATGTAATAAATTCATGAAATTTTGGAAGAAGGTAAATCTTAGTCCAAGATACATTGATCCCTTTAAGGTCCTTGATCACATCAGAGTGGTGGCCTATTGACTAACACTCCCACCTAACCTATCTCAAGCACATGATGTGTTTCATGTATCACTATTGATTAATGACATACCAAAACCCTTACATTTACTAAATTCAAAGGTGGTATCATTGGAGAATGATTGTTTATGTGAGGAAAATCTAGTGAGGATCTTAGATCATAGAGACAAAGTTCAATGAAATAAGACAATGCACCTGGTTAAGTGCTATGGAGAAACCAAAATTTTGAAGAAGAAACATGAAAATAGGATTAAGTGATGAAACAAAATTACCCTCATCCATTTTAGTGTGTGAAAATAAAATTTCAAGTGCTAAATTTCTAAAGGAGGGGATATTGTAAGGACCCGAGATTTTATATATAAAATTCCATTTGTGATTGAATTAAATTCCCTATTATGTATTATAGTAATTGAAAAAACATGAACTTATTTGGGTTTAGTATATCTTAACTGATTTCAAATACTGTTATGAATCATAACTATTGATGATATATCCATTTAATAGTTATACTGTTATTATTATAGATATAGGGTTTTGATAAATAGAATTGACACAGAAAAAGGAAGTAAAAGCCTCGACAAATAAGATTGTACCCTATGAAGCTCATTTATTGGAGCTTCCAAGGGAGATAGAATCACTGAGACTTTTCCTTGACCAAGATCAAGTAATGATCCAAAAACAAAAGGATGAGAAATTTTTTTCCGGGTGAAGTTCAATCTCATCGAGATCATGACCCAAACCATGTACACTTAACTAACCCATGAAAATCTCACCATCACACACCTTACCCTCATGTGATTTTATAGTGTAATAAACGGGTATGTAAGAAAACCCTATTAATATAAATTTGTGTATTTCATTTTCAATTGAATAATAATTATATTTACTTCTTATTATTTTTACATTAAATGTGCTTTTGGTTTGGATAAGATAAAAAAATTGTATTTTTTTGTAATATTCAATTTCAATTAAGAAATTTATTTAGATGAATTAATTTTGTTTTAAAATAAAAAATATTTTAATAAAATATTATTAATAGATAATTGTTATTTTATATAAATTATAATATAATTTTAATGATGTCGAATTTAATTTTTATAAGGCCAAGAAATCAATTATTGTCAAAAAACCATCATTTCTCAAAAAGTGAAGATTATATTTTAAAAGTAATAATTCAAGTACATAGAAAATTATTTTGATAAAATAAATATTATTTTTGAAATCAAAATATCTAAATTATCCAATGGTTAATTTTTCATCATTTTTTAAGACAATCTATTTATTGAGTAAAAATTAAATACGATATAAATATGTTGTTTGTATTATGACATCATAATGACCCGAAAGAGATATAATACATTATATATAAGGTATCAATGAATAAATATATGTTTTAAATTTAAATTATTGATTTTAGATTATTTGATTGATTTTATAAATCTGTAGTGGATCCTTTAAAACCTATATTAATTTTTAAGTTCTAAAAAACATTTATTTAAGAACATGACTCACTTATTCATCACCAAAGGTAATGTTCTAATAAATTAGAACCACCAGATTATTAAATAATTAAATAAACTCCTCTTTGGAAGAAACCTTTTTCAAAAACCATGGGATGGTTTTTTGTCTTGATTAATTTATTATATATAGTCCAAAACCTAACTTTGTGAAATTATAAATAACTCCCCCTCATTTCATATATAAACCCAACCAATATCCCATTAATTTTAATTGAAAAGCCTGATAGCATGTCCTTAATCAGACTTCCACTCTCTAGAGTCCTCCCAAGGTGACCCCAAACTCCCAAGAAGATCCTCCCAATATTTTTGAATTACCCTCTAAAGGTAGGGGATCCCCTCCTTCTTCTCTTTATTCAAGCATCTCCATTATCTTATACATTTTATCTCTAATTCACAATGTTGGGATATTTCCTTCAATATCCCCATTAGATACCTTATGTGTTCTATGTGATGATAAACCCATTTCACTCTAATTAATCCCTACCATGAACATTTATGTTCCCCCGTTATGTTGTCGAAATTTATCCAAGATTTTTCATTCCATACATTTGTGTAGTGAATAGCTGTAAACATTTCCTATCAAGGGTGTTTACCATTATTCACTAAGGATTATTTTTATTGGATACATAAAATAATGAAATCCACACTCCATTATCATGGTATTAACTTTTATAAAATATATTCTTATTTTATATGATATATGTCACACACATATTCATGTACATGACATGATTATGATGGGTGTTCCCGAATAGAGTTATAATGCATTGGGTAATGTTTTAGTTGCACGAGACACCATATATGGTGCTATAGAGGTTATCCATGTAATGACCCGAAATTTTGAATAAATCTCGTTTCCTAATTTTGTGTGTTATTTTATTTTTCATACTCAACAAAACTGTTTCATTTGATAACATGAGTATAATTAAAATGAGACTGTTGGGTTTTGACTGTTATATAACCATTGGTCAATATGACCGCTATAAACTAAACATTTCGATATTTGTCTCTAAATATAAGTGATCTTAGTTAATTAATATAAAAAGAAGATTTGATGGCCTCACCCAGTAGTCTTGTACTGATCGAAGCCCATCTAACAGAACATGGGAAGGAGGTAGCACCACTGGCCATTTCTCTGGACCAAACCCATGCCGAAATTTATCGTGTAAATCTATAACGAAATCTCCTTCTCTATAAGTTCAAACTGATAGAAATTACTACTCGGGCGATGTTGGCCGAGCCTCCCTCATATTCTCTCACCTTAACACACCTTACACTTAGGTCCTATGCTGGTGTGATTATGGTCTATGTAAGGAGACCGTAACTGCCTTGTGTAATCCTTTGTTTTAAATAAAAATTTTGATTTCTTCTTATGATGAAGTTTATGAATTTTCAAATGTCCAGTTAAATATAGTATGCATATTTTTGGTGAATTTTAGAGAAAGGATATTTAAAAAAAAATGTTTATGTAATCCTTAAATAATTAAAAATGTGTAATGATTTTCAAAAAAATGGTCTTCTACAATTATGTTCAGTACGAAATTTAGAGTCTAATAAGATCAACATAATTTTTGATGAATAGTGAATTATGAATAGTGATTTTATTCTTAGGATTAGTAATGTGACCAAATGGATTAGTAATATCACTTAAATAAAGCATTAATATAATCTAGGCACCCTGATTAAGTAATGTGATTCAATAAAATGGTTAAATAATGGTTTCATAAATTATTAGTCAAGTTTTAGTTTTTTCAGGTGAATAGTGTTTTTTAGTTAAAAATTTAATTAAAAATATTTAGAAAATTATTTTTATAAAATGGATTTCATTTTTGAACTCAATGCATAGATATTATGTTAAGGTAATTTTTTGGAACTTTTCTGAGAAAGTTGAATTTTCAATGAATAGTGAAAATACAGTTTTTAAGTTACGGGTGTTTAATGACATCATTAAATGATTTATTAAGTATGTAACCAATATGGTCGACTTATGAATAGTAATATAAGGTATGAGGTGTCCCAAGCGTCCAATACCATGGGAAAATACCATGGGCAAGCCCATGGTTTTGCCAAAACCATTAATGAGGTGTCCCTTGGCCATTAATGCCTTGTCCCCTCACTTTCCCTATAAATACCAAGACATCCTCTCATCCATTCGACTCCCAACTCTCCCAAAACTAAGATCTGGTCTCATTACCTCCCAAGGAGTCCTCCCAAGGTTCCCCAAGCCCTCAAGTTCCGAACTATTGAGTTTTAAGAGTTACGTTTTAAGGTAAGGGATCCTACCTCCCTCTTTCTTTTCAAGTAATCTCTTTTATGTCATTTCTTTTATGCTCCATGATCTTATGTTGGAGGATGTTCTTTTATTTTCGTCTTAATGGCCTTTTCATGTCCATATGATGAGATACCCCATATTTCTCTCTTCAATTCATTTTAAGATAGTTTAAGTGGCGCCGTTAGGCTGCCGAATTTTTAAGGGATTCATTCACCTTTCTCATTTTTCATAGTTCTACTTTCATATCAACTCTTTCAAGTTAATTTTTATTATGTTGGAGTATGATATCTATATCTATCATACTGAAATCTAATGTTCATATTATGAGAGACCCTATTTTTTCTTGTCAATTCATTTTTATTGAAGTTTAAGTGGCACCGTTAGGCTGCCGAATTTTTAAGGGATTCATTCACCTTTCTCAATTTTCAAAATTCTACTTTCATGTCAAGTCTATAAAGTTCATTTTTATTATGTTGGGTTATTATATCTATATCTATTATACTGAACTATTATTTTCAGATGATGAGAGACCATATTTTATCTTGTGAATTCATTTTTATTGAAGTTTAAGTGGCGCCGTTAGGCTACCGAATTTTTAAGGGATTCTTTCACCTTTCTCATTTTTCAAAGTTCTACATTCATGTCAAGTCGTTCAAGTTACTTTTTATTATTTTGGGGTATGATCTCTATATCTATCATACTTTACTCTTATGTTAATATTATTAGAGACCCTATTTTATCTTGTCAATTCATTTTTATTGAAGTTTAAGTGGCACTGTTAGGCTGACGAATTTTTAAGGGATTCATTCACCTTTCTCAATTTTCAAAGTTCTACTTTCATGTCAAGTCTTTAAATTTCATTTTTATTATGTTGGGGTATGATATATATATCTATCATACTGATATTCTATGTTCATATGATGACAGACCCTATTTGATCTCTTCAATTCATTTTGTTGAAGTTTATGTGACGACGTTAAGCTGCCGAATTTTCAAAGAGAAATCTTATTTTTGACTTCCCTACATGTTTTTCATTTCATATGGTATGTCTTTAAAATATCATTACCATGTTCATATATCCATTATATTCTGTCCATCTACTTTTATTTGGATCATTTATGAGTGGGTGACCTATGTCCCCTATCTTTTCTATGTTTTCTAAAACCCTAAAACATAGCTGATATGCTACAGAATTTCCGTCTCAAATGTCTCTCTCTTTTTCTCAAATTATTTTATTTTATTAAGTTAAAACTCAAAGATCTTCCTTGTAAATGGGTATTCACATATATACCAAAATGTTCTTTTTTGAAGTCTGTTATTTACATACATGAGACTCACTCTCCCTTTCTGTGGGTTTAAAGTGACGTAAAGATCATGTCTTTAAAGAAGTTTTTAAAAAGTTATGATTATGAAATGAAACCCATTCCTTTTTTTCTATATGGGTTGTTTATGAAATGATTGATGATGATATATGTGGATCACATGATAATAAACACATGTCAAGGGTGTGACCTGATAGCGCTCTAATGCATTGGGTAAAGACTTCATCTCTAGAGATGACTATTTTTAAAGATGCCTTGGTGAATAACCATGGTAATTTTTAATGAAACCTTGGGGATGGACCTTGGTGAAACAGAAATGATTGTCAATATTAAATTTTGTAGCCACATATTCAAGTTATGAAATACGTTATTTTTATTATGATATGCCTCATGATATAATTCTCATTCCTTAAAGTTCTTTTCATGACTTTATTGATGTATATCAAGTTCACATGTTAAATGTTTCCCTTGTTTCCCTTACTGGGCCTTCTGCTCACCCTTTCTTTTGATGTATGTACCCAGGTTATCAGATGCAGTAATGAAACTAGGATGAACATAAGGAGAACCCTTTCAAGTGTTTAAGAGGAATGGTTTTTTTGTTTCATGTATTATGTTCCTGGTTTCCAAGACACTAAACCTTAAAGATCCTCAGTTTTGTATAATGTAATGAATGTTTATTTGAAAAAAAGGCGGGATGCTATAGTTGGTATCAAAGGATGGTTTAGTTATTTGTGTAAATTAGGATATGAAAACTTTAGGAAGAACTCTATAGAAAAGTTTAAATAAAGAAAATCTTCTTAGTATTTTAGTGAGTATTGAGTAAGGGGTTTCCAAGCAAATACATCCCAGTCTGGATACGAGCAGGCAGAGGTGGCTCTGGCACATATGTACATAGGGGTAAAATCCGAAAACATCGCTTTGAGATAGACTCGAATGGGAACTGGTACATGACAACGGGCCTTCCTACACTCTTGGTTATGACACTCCCAGGGGATATGCTTTGGTAAATTCACAAGCTTAGTATGGTCCATTATTAAAGGAACAAAGATAAAATAAAATAAAGATTCACATAAGAATATATTATCATGGATAACCTAGATTGGGACCTAGTTTATCACAAGTTAGGGTATACTTTTCTTCTACAAGTTTATCCTTCTATACTTTAAGTTTCCTTTTAATGATTATTGGATAAGTATTTAAGCCCCTAATTTTACTTTCATTCCTTAGTTAATGGTGGGAAATAGAAGAACATGTTTTGACAACCAATGTGATAGGAAATGTGACGATTGACGTATTAATATGATAGGGATGATTTGGGGATTAAAAGATGATTATTATTTTGGAAGACGTTCACTATTTTGGGAACCCTATTTGATCGAGGTAAATAAATTACTACGGTATTTTCTTTGAGGAGTAAAGATTGACTTATATTTTGGAGAATCGATGAATTTAAGGCAGACTTATAGTAATTTAGGTTACTTATGGAAATGATTAAAACTATCTTGGGGTAAATATGTTTAGGTTAGTTACTTTTTTTATAAGATGTTAGGAGTGGTTGATGTTGTTTGAAGATGAATGATAAAGTCTATCTTGGAAGACTATGTTATGAGATCGTTCTTATAATTGGGTTTCAATCTTAGTTTTGTTTATTTTGAGGAATTTTTAGGAAAGTTATTTATGGAATGGTCTATGATGAACTTTGGGTAGTACCATGGAACTTTGAAGATTTAAAATTAGTTTCCCTTCTTATGGGATTCTTTCTTTTTGAAGAGTTGTTTTATCTTACCCTTTCTGTTTTTGGGATAATGTTTAAAGATAGAAGAAATTGATAGTTAATCTTTTGTGGATTACGTGATTCTCTAGAAGATGATTCTTGTGCTTTGATAATACCAAGTATTTTTGAATGCTCATCGTTTGGAGAAAAGATTATTTTTGGTAGAAACTTATTAAAGGATGAAACTCTACTTGAAGGTAGGTATATTTCCTTATGTTTTTATTATATGTAGTAAATTAATTCCTCAAAACTATGAAATGGAACGTAAAACAAAAACTTTGTCTGTTAACGTTTTTTACTGGGTAATCAAATACCATTTATACACATCATAAGTTTGTGATTTTCTTATTTTTAACTTTCTCCTAATCATGTTTTCTATCACTCTCCCTCGGAACTTGACCCTTTGTTTTTTATTCCATATCCATGTTTTTTACATGGAATCCTAGTATGGGTTAACTTGGGTGGCCTTTGTACTTCCTTTCCTTCCTTTTAAAGTAATAGTGTTACTAGCTCTTTTTTCTATGTGGGACTTTCAATGAAATTTCAAAACCCAATTTTTAAAAATTGCGAGGACGCAATTTCTTAAGGGGGGAAGATTGTATCGACCTGAAATTTTGAAAAAATCTTGTTTCCTAATTTTTTGTGTTATTTTATTTTTCATACTCAACAAAACTTTTTCATTTGATAACATGAGTATAATTAAAATGAGACTGTTGGGTTTTAATTGTTATATGACCATTGGTCAATATGACCGCTGGAAACTAAACATTTTGATATTTGTCTCTAAATACAACTGATCTTTGTTAATTAATATAGAAATAAGATTTGATAGCCTCACCCAGTAGTCTTGGACCGATCGAAGCCCATCTAGCAGAACCTGGGAAGGAGGTAGCACCACTGGGCTTTGCTCTGGACCAAACCCAAGCTGAACTTCATCGTGTGAAGCTAGAACGGAATCACCTTTGCGAGAAGTTCAAACTGATAGAAATTACTACTCGTGCGATGTTGGATGAGCCTCCCTCATATTCTCTCACCTTAGCACACCTTACACTTAGGTCCTATGCTGGTGTGATAAGGGGCTATGTAAGGAGACCGTAACTGCCTTGTGTAATCCTTTGTTTTAAATAAAAGTATTGATTTCTTATTATGATGAAGGTTATGAATTTTCAAATGTCCTGATAAATAAAGTATGCATATTTTTGGTGAATTTTAGAGAAATGATATTTAAAAAAAATGTTTATGTAAACCTTAAATAATAAAAAACGTGTAATGATTTCCAAAAAAATGGTCTTCTACAATTATGTTCAGTACAAATTTTAGAGTCTAATAAGATCAACTTAATTTTTGATGAATAGTAAATTATAAATAGTGATTTTATGCTTTGGATTAGTAATGTGACCAAATTGATTAGTAATCTCACTTAAATAAAGCATTAATATAATCTAGGCACCTTGATTAAGTAATGTGATTCAATAAAATCGTTAAATAACAGTTTCATAAATTATTAGTCAAGTATTAGTTTTTTTAGGTGAATAGTGTTTTTTAATTAAAAATTTAATTAAAAATATATAGAAAATTATTTTTATAAAATTGATTTCATTTTTGAACTCAGAGCATCGATGTTATGTTAAGGTAATTTTTGGGGATTTTTCTGGGGAAAAAATGAATTTTTGGTGAATACTATATTTATTTAAAAATTAAATTAAAAATATTTAGAAAATTATTTTTATAAAATGGATTTCATTTTTGAAATCATAGCATCGATATTTGGTTAAGGTGAAATTTTGGGATTTTTCTAAAAAAGTTGAATTTTCGATGAATTGTGAAAATACAGTTTGTAAGTTACGGGTGTTTAATGACATCATTAAATGATGTATTATGTATTTAATCAATATGGTCGACTTATGAATAGTAATATAAGGTATTAGGTGTCCCATTTGGCCAATACCATGAGAAAATACCATGGGAAAGCCCATGGTTTTTCCAAAATCACTAATGAGGTGTCCCTTGGCCATTAATGCCTTGTCCCCTCACTTTCCCTATAAATACCAAGCCATCCTCTCATCCATTCGACTCCCAACTCTCTCCCAACGAATCTCTGGTCTCATTACCTCCCAAGGAGTCCTCCAAAGGTTCCCTAATCCCTCAAGGTCCCAACCTTTGAGTTTTAAGAGTTATGTTTTAAGGTAAGGGATCCTACCTCCCTCTTTCTTTTCAAGTAATCTCTTTTATGTCATTTCTTTTATGCTCCATGCTATTATATTGGAGGATGTTCTTTTATATTCATATTACTAGACTTTTCATGTCCATATTATGAGAGACCCCCTATTTCTCTCATAAATTCATTTTAAGATAGTTTAAGTGGCGCCGTCAGGCTGCTGAATTTTTAATGGATTCGTTCACCTTTCTCATTTTTCAAAGTTCTACTTTCATGTCAAGTCTTTCAAGTTCATTTTTATTATGATGGGGTATTATCTCTATATCTATCATAATGAACTATTATTTTCATATTGTTAGAGACCCTATTTGATCTTTTCAATTCATTTTTATTGAAGTTTAAGTGGCATCGTTAGGCTGCCGAATTTTTAAGGGATTCATTCACCTTTCTCAATTTTCAAAGATCTACTTTCATGTCAAGTCTTTCAAGTTCATTTTTTTTATTTTGGGGTATGATATCTATATATATCATTCTGAACTCTTATTTTCATATGATTAGAGACCCTATTTGATCTTGTCAATTCATTTTTATTGAAGTTTAAGTGGCGTAGTTAGGCTACCGAATTCTTAAAGGAATCTTTCACCTTTCTCATTTTTCAAAGTTCTACTTTCATGTAAAGTCATTCAAGTTGCTTTTTATTATTTTGGGGTATGATATATAAATCTATAATATGTAAATCCTATGTTAATATGACGATAGACCCTATTTTATCTTGTAAATTCATTTTTATTGAAGTTTAAGTGGCGCCGTTAGGCTGCTGAATTTTTAAAGGATTCATTCACCTTTCTCAATTTTCAAAGTACCTTTCTCAATTTTCAAAGTTCTACTTTCATGTCAAGTCTTTCAAGTTCATTTTTATTATGTTGGGGTATGATCTCTATATCTATCATACTTATGTTCTATGTTCATATGATTAGAGACCCTATTTGATCTCTTCAATTCATTTTGTTGAAGTTTAAGTGACGACGTTAAGCTGCCGAATTTTCATAAGAGAAATCTTTTTTTTGTTCTCCCTCCATGTTTTTCATTTCATATGGTATGTCTTTAAAATCTCATTAACATGTTCATATATACATTATATTATGTCCATATACTGTTCTTTTTGTCATTTATGAGTGGGTGACATATGTCCCCTCTCTTTTCAATCTTTTCTAAAACCCAGAAACATAGCCGTTATGTTGCAGAATTTCCCTCTCAAATGTCTCCCTCTTTTTCTAAAATTGTTTTATTTTATTAATTGAATACTAAAATCTCTTCCTTCTAAATGGTTATTCACATATATACCAAAATTTTCTTTTTTGAAGTCTTTGATTTACATACATGAGACCCTATCTCCCTTTCCGTGGGTTCAAAGTGACGTAAAGATCATGTCTTTAAAACATTTTTTAAAACGTTATGATTATGAAAAGAAACCCATTCCTTTTTTTCTATATGGGTTATTTATGAAATGATTGATGATGATATATGTGGCTCACATGATAATAAAGACATGTCAAGGGTGTTCCATGATATCACTCCAATGCATTGGGTAAAGACTTCATCTCTAGAGAAGACTATTTTTAACGACGCCTTGGTGAATAACCTTGGTAATTTTTAATGACACCTTGGGGATGGACCTTGGTGAAACAGAAATTATTTTCAATATTAAATGTTGTAGACACATATTCAAGTTATGAAATACTTTATTTTTATTATGATATGCCTCATGATTTCATTCTCATGCCTTAAAGTTCTTTTCATGACTTTATTGATGTATCTCAAGTTCACAAGTTAAATGTTTCCCTTGTTTCCCTTACTGGGCCTTCTGCTCACCCTTTCTTTTGATGTATTTACCCATGTTATGAGATGTAGTAATGAACCTAGGATGAAAATAAGGAGAATCCTTTCAAGTGTTTAAGAGGAATGGTTTTTTTATTTCATGTATGAAGTTCCTGGTTTCCAAGACACTAAACCTTAAAGATCCTCAGTTTTGTATAATGTAATGAATGTTTATGTGACAAAATGGCGGGATGATATAATCCAAATAATATTATTTTATAATTTCTTATTGTTTAATCTTGGATTATGTTTATGATTTCATGTTTTATGTTTATTCCACATTCCCATGTTTCCATTATTTTATCATGTTATACCATGCATCTTTGTCCTGGTTTTTGATTCTCACCCCTTTTATGTCCCATTGAAATTTCTATTGTCTAACATGTAATACTTTATTCAAGTTATTCCATTTTTATTCCATTACTAAAATTTAAATATCACCCCATTATTTTTTATATACCCAGTTTATCCCATGAAGTTTTAAGAATGAAGGAATATATTGACCATGTTATGGATGTTTTTAATAATGATGATGTGCCTAGGGTTATATGTTTTCCTGTATTATACCTAATTACCCAAATACACCTGACTTCTCAATCTTCTAGGTTTTATTATGTTTATTATTCAATAATAAATCATTAATTTATGTGTAATATAAACAAGGATAACCATAATTCATGTACACAAATAGAAAAAAAATAAAATGGTCCCTCAGACAGCATCAAATCAAATAGAATGGAAAACTCTAGTGAATGCATCTATCAATGACCTAATCTATGAAATCTATGACACTAATGAATACCACATCTATTGATCCACTCTACTATCTAGGTATGAGGACTATCATAGGGCAACCATATTCTTGTCATATCAACCCTATGATCATCGTAGGAAAGATCACCCTACTATTATTTCCTCAGAATATACCGATGAAATGGAAAACCTGAACCATAAAAATATCCACACACTTTCTACTCAGAATGTTTTGTAACACTTATTGTGTATGACCATGGACTCCATAATAATAAAAAACATATGTTACCTTGGTAGGGAAATAAGTGATACCAACACCAATAAAACGATATGAAGAAAATGGAACCTACCCCCATCTTTCAAAAAACCCTCATGTCCTTGAAACTATGATCCTTGGACTATAGATTTGCTACATGGATAATCATGATGACTCCCCTATCATAATGATATAATAATAATAAAGATTCTCTCTAGAACCAATAATCTAACTATAAACATGAGACACATCAGTAGTATAAATGGGGTAACATAGTGATGGATATCTAGGAATAAATCCTCCTCTAAATTTCTTACCCTTACCTCATCATATAGCAGCAGGTCTGAAGAATATCAGAAAAGTTTACTGAAACAAATTCCAAACTCCCACATGTTCTAACTCCCCAGAAAAAGGTTAATCAACTTTTAATGTATGTATTTATTTATGTTTTAAAAAATATACTAGGTTCATAACCAATCTTTAATATTCTCACAAAAAACATATGACTCTTTATGATCCCTAAGGAACAAGAAACTCATCTTCCTTGATACCCCATGTAGTGTTGTCATCGTAAATGAAACCCATTCCCCCTTATAAGCATGAATCAAAGAAAAATTTATCTTAATATCCTCCAATCATTCCTCGATCATTTAATCTAAAATAAATTCCTCATAATTCTATATAACCTTACACTAAAACTCCAAGAGTGTCCTCCTCCAAGTGTTATCTTCATAGACCCTGATTATGTGGTGATCTACTAGCACATCTTGTTATACAACTTCATCTTCAACCTCAAGAGGATATCTACTTGGATCCATTACTATAAAAATATAAATTATTAGGGACTCTTAAAACAAGAATATGTAATATTTAAGATTAATTAATTAAGGATAATATTAGACAAAAAGTGAACACATTTCAAACACAAATGAAAAAAAGAACGATACATGATCATTTATTAGGACTCTACCCCACAAACAATATCACTTATCTTAATGGGATTGAAAAATATGAAGGTCCATGAATCAGATCATAGTAAAAATTAAATACCTATTTAAATATAAGCCTCAATTTTTAACATCACATACTAATCTTAGCTAACACCATTTCCCTACCGACCCATGTAGTCCTCACAAATTCCAACCATCAAACTTCATCATATCCCTAAACCTTCCTTTGTTACCACTCTATCATGATCCCTTCCTGAACCCTAAAAAGTTACCACTCTTGGGATGTAAATGATGTTATTGGGATGGTGATGCATGAATCCTACCTACAATAGGCTACGGGTTGATGACTACCACCAAGGGTATATCAGACACAAAAATAGGAAGCATTTTCCACTAATAAGGATATATAGAATGGGAGATAATATGAGAACACCAAATAAATCAAACTCATAATAAATTAAAAATCATAATAAATGCATGTATTCTCATAAAAACTGAACAAATACAAGAGAAAACTATAAGTACCAAAATAAATCTTCAGTAGGGACCTCTATGCCCAAATATCTCCTAAATAACTCCACTTGATAGTAGTGTCCATCCAAATCACCAACTATCTCTTTAGGACCTTAAAAATATTTATATAATGTAGGTTGATCATAACATGTATACTTCATAGGATCCCTTCCCCCTTGAGCATATTAGGCAAAAGTAAAGAAAAAAACCAAATCCTAGTGAATTAACAATAAAACTAACTCATCACCTAATCAGTAATTTCTAAGTTACAAGCCTCACCATGACTATATCAAGAATTATCACATACAAGTAATAATATAATATCAAACATGATTATAAAAGTAAAGGTACCCAGCTAAAACTTCCCCTCTAGTTTTCTAATTCATCCCAATTTCACACTTTCTAATCCATTACTATTTAGAAAGCCACATGCTTTAAAGAAAACTGTATAATAACCCACACATCATGTGTCTAATAATCTCATCATCATTACCCCCACCATATATTAACTGATTAGTATTCTAGGGGACAACATTACTCATAAAATGTACTGTAACTCAAGTTATTATTGCTCATGTATAGTATACCTATAATAATCCTTAGGATACTATATCAATGGGAACATGTGTATGGAATAACCACAAACCATTATATCCCTTTTCACAAATATATAGGGATATAACCTTTTTATATTCCATCTTGTAATACTACCATGATAAGAGATCAAATAGGAAGTGGTATTCATCCATCCACCCTCTCTCGCCTATATGTTGGGGAAAACTACAGGAATACACACTTTATATATATATATATATTACACCTTATTAGATGAATATTCATTTCATAACATAATGGTCCATTATTGAATAATATAGGCCTGGTATTTTTGGAGACTTAGAAACATGTTCAAAAGTGAACTACATAATCTTCAACTAAGTTTTTCATAACTTGAACCCTTATTATATATATCATACATAATACCTTTATTTATAACCAGGGGAAAGAAAACAATAGAATAGGTGAGATCATATGATCAGTAAGGGAAAACAAGGGAGATATCAATATAACTTGATCATGAGTGTATAAGAACATGATCATAACATTTTAAAACTATAACCTCCATATGAAAGATGATAATATTAAAAAATGGAAAAAATCCAAGCAGTTCATAAGAAACAAATCATAATGGAACAAAAGAACATAATCCACGAGAGAATAACATTGGCATAAGGCATAGATTTATAGAAAACACATAAGAATAGAAAATAATTTTATTAATAGTCAAGGATCATTTATAATTCTATCATAGTGGAAGGGGTTCATGCTCTAAAACCATCATAGTAGACAAGGTTCAATCCCAAGACTATCATAATGGAAAAATTACCTTACTGAATTGGGTTCACATGTTATTCCATCATTGTTTATCTCATGAGATATCTATCATTACCCAATAAATTAGAGAAAAATATAATTCTAGGCCCAACCATTTCATAGTTAAAACAATACATATGTGTGCCACAAGATCATAAAATATCCATAATATCATAACTGTTGAAAATAAATGGATTTCATAAACATTTCATTGGGACATAACCCATAGAAAATAAATTGGTATTATAATCATTTTAGAAATTCATCATAACATAACCTATGAAAACATTAAAGAGATTCATAAAAATATTTTCATCATAATAATAAACCATCTAGAAAATGACAAGGATGGTATCTTTAGGTAATTTCCCTAGTAATTCTTTAGAAACATTTTAGGATTTTGTCGTTAATAAATAAAAATACCATAAAAATATAATTAAAACATTCCTGAGGAAAATAACATGATCATTTTGAAATCACTCCATTAAAATATAAAAATTCCCCAAATATTAAAGAAATAAATTTCTTTTAAAATCACATTTGATATATGTAAAGTAATATTTATATAATTGAGTATTCATAATGGTGTATTTTTTCCAATCCTATGTATGTAAAACAAATATTCCTTTCATATTTTTGATCAAAATTCAAAAGTACATTGTTCAAAAAATGACAAGAATATTTATTTTAAAACATTTTAAGAAAAGTAAAAAATGGGTAAGAATGAATTAAAAAACATAGAGGGATATTAAAAACATTCTTAAATACCTTTTTAGAAAAAATATATATGGAAAAAAATTTAATGGATAAATAAATAAGGTACATTCTCTTTTAAAGAATATTTCATATTCCTGAGTACTTTTAGTGAGAAATATGAATTTAAAACACATACTATAAAGAAATAAACATATAAGAACAAATTCATGAGTTTTTTTATAGGTATTTTATAAAATCCCATGACCCGCACTCTAGGATCCTATGATGAAATCCAAAATGTTTCATTTTCAGCTATGATGTAGATAATTGTGACCCAATTTTTTTCCATAAAAACCTTTCAATATCAAAAGAAAAACTAGGATTACATACATTACTAAGGATATTTTAGTCTTATAGTTTTATAGAATTATGAAATCTATTATACTAATAATACCCAATTTAAGAGAAACCCTCAACTAAACTTCTGTTAGAAGTAACTAGAGCCTAGATAAATCCATAAGAGATACCCTACACTAAATCACTCATTATTTCCTATAAATAAAAGGTATATTACCTAATTAATTAAAGAGATATTTGGGCACACCCAACGTTTATGTTATAACGAGCTCACACAGTGCTATCTAGGCAACCCCATTATCTAAGATGTAACGGGGTCACCCAACACTATCTGGGTGACCCCACAGTCTATGTTGTAAAATTCTCACCTAGTGATATCTAGGTAAACCCATCATATAATATGTCCAAGTACCACAACATGAATAAATTACTTATATATTTAATTATAAAATTTATATAAAGAATCATTATTCCTTTTACAACTTATTTATCCTGTGGAAAGGAAATAGATTTCATTTCAATCTCT
This sequence comes from Viscum album, assembly GCA_963277665.1. Taxonomy (NCBI): domain Eukaryota; kingdom Viridiplantae; phylum Streptophyta; class Magnoliopsida; order Santalales; family Viscaceae; genus Viscum; species Viscum album. Next base: position 1,476,859,985 of record OY728137.1, read on the forward strand.
TGGAATCTTGATTAATCCGTTTAAAAGAAACTAGTTCAATAAATATCTATTTGAAACATGATTAACCAATGGAAACGAAATGGATTCCATAAAAATCTCTTTTAAATATGATTAATTCAAGGAAAAGGAATGGTTTCCATAATATTCTTATTGAAACATGATTTACCCATGGAAAATGAATGGGTTCCATAACAATATCATTGAAATATTATTAACCCATGGAGAAGAAAAGGGTTCAAGAAAAATATCTTTGAAACATGATTATCCCATGGAAAATAAATGGGTTCTATAATAATCTATTTAAAATATTATTAACCCATAAAAATAAAACAGTGTAACAACCAGAACTTTGTGAATGATAATTATTTTCTAAAAATGTGTGTTATATTATTTTATACACAACAAACCCATGTATTTTTAAATAATGAGGTCAATATAAATGGAAATTAAACCATATAGTTTTGACTTTTATATGATCGTTGGACAATATGACTATTGTAAACTATAATCTAGGTAATATTTTTTCCAGTATAGTTATGTTCTAATAAGAAATATTGAGAAAGCATTATTGATATAGAAATAATAGTCGATAGCATCAACCAGTAGAGTCATTCAATTTGAAGCCCATATGTTAGAGTGTGGGAGGGAGGTATCATCATTGGATTTCACCATTGAACATATACAAGCTGAGATTTAGTAAGTGAGGCTTGAACAAGATCACCTACAAGAAAAGTTCTTATTAGTGGGAATTAGCACTTGATCGATGTTAGTTGAGGCACCCCATGAAACTACCACCACTGAACACCATACACTTAGGTAGTATGTGAGTGAAATAAGGGGATATGTGTTGGAACCCTAGTTAATAAAATTTCAATTACATTATATAAATATTCATTTCATCAATTCTATATTAAGAATGGTTTTTCTTAATAAATTTAGATGGAATTTGATAAATTTATTTTTGACACAGAAATTTTACTTTTTAAAAAAAGATATAATTATTTTAATAAAATAAAGTATTAGGATTAATTTTTATTTTAATTAAATAATATTATTAAAATACTCTAATTGAAAATAAATGATAAAATAATTTTATTTTATTTCAAGTGTCATAAATTTTACTATGCATTTTCAATTCGCTATTATTTATAAATAATAATGATTTTTATATTTAAAAGTTATAATTATCATATTTAGTGAATAATTATGATAAAATAAATATCATTTTTAAATAATAATTTCAAAATTATGATATATATAATTTATGAGAATTTTATAAAATACTTTATTATTTCCTGAATAGTAAAAATACAGTTTGTGTTTTTCAGTATTTTAATGATATCATAATTATTTCATAATGATGTAATAACTAATTAAATACACTCTATGAATTAAAATATATTGATTTACTAAGATCAATTATTTTAATGTATTTTAATCAATTTCTAAATATATAATTTACTTTCCAAATTTTAAAATGGAAATTTTAAATTTAAAAATGTGGTTTGCGAAAACTTTAATTTTCATTGAAAAAATAAATAATATAAAATGATAGTGCACACTTTTGGATTAAAATAACTTAAATTGTGTCCCAAGTGTTCAATACCATGGTCAAGACAATTTTTTTTCATTTAACACTATATAGGTGTCTAGTGCCATTATTTAGAAATTAATAAACAGATCCCACAATTTTTCTATAAATACAGACCCATTTATCCTTTTAAATTAACTTAAAATTTTCCACCAGAAATTTATGATATTTTTACCTCATAATCAGTCCTTTAAAGGTGTCATAAATCCCCCAAGGTCCTGATACTCATGTTTTAGGAACTACTCTTCAAGGTAAGGGAAATCTAAACTTCTCTTTTTTTATTTCAAGTTCCCTTTTTTATGTGCAATGTATTTCAGATTTCAAAACTATGTTCTTCTATGCATTTTATTATATAAAATTATATTATTAAGATTATTTTATAAATGAGATACCCCTTTACCCTCTCTTTTTATCATTTTCTAAAACCCCTTTTTATACCCATTATGCTGGCAGTTTTACTTCTCAAAATTCTTATTTTCTCATTAAGAAAATCTATTTTATTTTATTTTTATGAATACCCAATCATCATTATTTTCCATGGACATTCACCAATATGTAAAAATTATTTATTTTATTCTATTATTAACATACATAAAACCATTATTCCCTTTTCGTGGGTTAAAAATGACATACTGATCATGTTTTTAAAAGAACTTTTGAGACGCCATGATTTTGTTATGAAACTTGTTTTCTGTTATTCTACATGAGTTATTTTTGAAATGATTTTTTATGATCAATGTTGGGAAAATGAAAATTAATTCATATGAAGGGTGTTCCCTTATAGCGCTCCAATGCATTGGGTAAATAATTTAATCGCTAGAGAAGACATGTTTTACAACACCTCAATGAATAACCTTGGTAATTTTTATGACACCTTGTGGAAAACCATAGTTATATGCTTATTAATGTGTAAATTAATGTTTTATACACACATTAAAGTTATTATTCATGTACTTATTATTATTATAATTCTCTTTCTCATGCTTTTATGATATTCCCCATGTTTTTATTGATAGTTTTCAAGATCACGTGTAAACTGTTTCCCTTGATTTTTCTTACTAGGCCTAATGCTCACCCTTTACTTTGATTTATGTTCCCAGGTTATGAAATAAAATAAATATACTTTTTATGAACATTTTATGAAACATTTCCAGTGGATTATAAAAAAAATTATGTTTTCATGTATTTGGTACCTTTTTTCAATAAACTAAACTTTTAAAGATCCTTTGTTTGTAACATATAAATGAAAATTTATATCATAAAAAGTCTAGAAGTCATAGTTTCTATCAAAAAATGGTTTAGTTATTTTTGAAAATTAGGATTTTAAAACATTAGGAAGAACATTAGTGAAAATTTAAAATATAGGAAAACATCCTTGTATTTTGGTAAACTATTAAGTAAGTGGTTTATGATAAAATAAATATTTGTCTGGAATGAAAAAGTTGATGTGGATCTGGAACTGATGTGTCTAGGGGTAAAACCCAAAAACACTACTTTGACCTAGAATCAAATGGGAACTGTTCCTGACAATGGTCCCTGTTTCACTCTTGGTTTGACACTCTTGGGGGATATGTTTGGTTAATCATAATATTTCTATGAATTATTGAGAAGGATTTATAGAAAATGTAACTTCAAAGATTAATATAATTAAGCAAGATGGTTTAAGATAGAAAAATTACTTTAGATTTATAATATTTTTAAAATAATTGTGTTTCTAACTAATGTTTTCTTATTTTAAAACATGGTGAGAAATAGGAGGAACTGTGAGCGCAACGGATCGAGCGCTAATGGACCTCTGATGGAATCCATAATGGAAAACATAATTATAATGATGAATTAACTGACATAAGTTATGAATAATACCATTAATCAACCTGAGACACTAGATTCCCCATGAAGACAAAACTTTCTATTGATTCTTTTATTAAAAAATGACCACCATAATTTAGTGGATCTACTGACCCATTGATTACTGAAAAATGGATAAGATCTAGAAAAAATATCTTTTCTATACTCTATTGTTTAGAAAAAGTTAAAGTCACTCCATCCGTGTACCGCTTAGAGAGAGAAGTTGATTGGTGGTGGAAAATAATTAAAAACACGATGCCAAGAAAGGATATTGATTCTATAGATTGGGGTGAGTTTAGGGGAACCTATTTCAAAAAATATTTCTGCCATTCAATGACAGAAAAAATAGAGAAGTAATTTCTAGAGCTAAAGAATAAGGAAATTGAATCTATGGGATTATATGAGATGAACCTCAAAATAATTTCTCACTACACCTTTATATGTGTCATGGATCCAAATGGAAAAGTTAATGGATTCTTCGGTGCACAAAGACCCCATCTATGGAAGAATACATCTAATCGAGACTTTTATAGTTATAAATATATAGTGTGAAGTACTATAAAGGTTTAAATAGAGTTCAGAGAGATGTAGTGTTCTTATATATAAAATAAAAATAAGAGATCCATGGATCCATGATTAGGGAGTAACTTTGATCATGGAAGAAGAGGAAATAAATTCAAACTTTCCACATACAAAAAATTTGGGAAGACACATCCAGGTTACTCCTTGTTTTTGGGAGAGAAAGGCTACAAGTTTGAAAGAGATGGCCATATTTCTATTAAATTTCATAGTGAGTTTAATCATAAAAATCTAAACACAAACGATAAAAAAAATATGGTTCAAGCCAAGTCTTATGTCCAATTCTTCAAGTGTCGAAAGCTTGGGAAATTTTCCAATAACTATAATAATCTGAAGTTAATATAGGGGAATAACCATAAACATCAACCTAGGACATGGGAGAAAGTTTGGTATTTTTCTATAATGATAGCTGAAGTTTAAACTGAAAATGATGTGGTGGTAGGTACTTTCATTATTCTCTCAAAGCTATCAAGTACTTTATTTGATTCAGGTTCTACGCGTTCTTTTATTTACTCCTTGTTTTCAAAGAATATAAAATCAATCCATGAATTTATTAAAGTAGATTTATCTATCAAGACTCCTACATGGATAATCAAATAGTCAATAGTGCATATAAACTCCAATATTCACTTGGGAAGGAATAATCTCATCACAAATCTAGTAGTCATTCCCATGATATAATTCAACATTTTAATGGGGAATGAATGTCTCTAAAATTATAATTTTAAAATCAACTGCATAAGAAAGTAAATAATAGTATTCTTGAAAAGAAAACCTGTAGTTTTTTTAAAATGAAAGATATATCAACCAAATCTTTTTCAAGAAGAACCACCCATAGACTTCTTTATGAAAAATATTAGTGCAGAAGAAGAAAGAAATGAAACTATACCAATAGATAATGTCCCCATAATTTAGGAATGCATTGAAATTTTCTTTAAGAGTTGATTAGAACTACCCTAGAATGAGAGGTAGAGTTATCCATTGAAATGATGCTAGGATCCAAGCCAATATCAAAACCCCCATATAGAATAGAAAATGTGGAGGTGGAGGATTTAAAGAAACAAATACAATAATTTTTGGGTAAGGGGTTTATCTAAAAAAGGGTGTCTCCTTGGGGAGAACTCGTTCTCTTTGTGAGGAATAAGGATAGATCAATGTGGTTGTATATTGATTATAGAAAAACTAATGAGATCATAGTAAGAAAAATTACTATATTCTAAGAATTGATGATTTATTTGGCCAACTTCATGACGCTCAATTGTTATACAAGATTGATCTTTGATCTAGTTATCATCAATTGAGGGTGAAGAAAGAATAAATTACAAAAACTTATTTTTAATAAAGATATTAAAATTATGAGATTTTTGTTATGCCATTTATCTTCACTAATGTACCTTCTATTTTTATGGATTTGATTGATAGAGTTTTTAAGGACTACCTTGATATATTTTTGGTAGTTCTTATTGATGATAATATTATATATTTCCAAAGTCATGAGAAACATGAGGATCATCTATGGGTCATTTTGAAAACTCTGAGAAAGGATAGTCTATTTGGGAAGTTCATAAAATTTGATTTTGATTACCAAAATTTTATTTCTTAGGGAACATTGTATCCAATGAAAGAATCTTTATTGACGTGACCAAGACAAATTTTTTGGAGGAGTGGCCTCATCCAACAAAAGTAATTGAGATTAATAGTTTCCTTGGTTTACTAATATATTATAGGAGGTTTGTAAAGAACTTTTCACAACATTCTAATCCACTAAAAAATTTAACTAAAAAAGGAGTTAAGTAAATCTAGACAAATGAGAGTGATGAAAGTTTCTAAGAGTTAAAGAAGAGATTAGTTATTGAACCTATGTTAACTCCATCCTCTATCATAAAAGGATTTATTATTTTTGGTGATGCATCTCTAAAATTTCTTGGGTGAATCCTCATGAATAATGAAATGGTGATTGCTTATGCATATCTACAGTTAAATACTCATGAGAATAATTATACTATGCACAAACTGGAACTGGTTGCAGTTGTTTTTTCTATCAATATATGGATGAACAATATTTATGACGAGAAATGTGATATATACATAGAATATAAAAGTTTGAAGTATATTTTCATGAAAAATGAAATGAAAATTAGATAGAGGATATGGATTGAACATTCTAAATAATATGATTGTTCAATTCATTATCACCCTGAAAGAGAAAATAAAGTCACTGATGCATTAAGTTGGAAATACCCTTTTATGCTGGAAAGGATGAGGATTCAAAGATATCCATTGAATGTAGTCCTAGTAAAATAGTACATGGGAACCATAAGGGAAGAGACATCATCAAAACCATCCCAAATTATTTGTCAATAATCATTACTAGATAAGATTAATAAATATCAAATAGAATATCCTTTTTATATAAGAAAATATAGGTTGTAAAGAATAAGAATTTTCTTGAGTTTTATATTGATCTAGAAGTTGTACAAAAATTTCATACTAGGCTATGTGTTTCATCTATTCGAAAAATAAAGAAGGATATAATGGATGAAGAAAATTTCTCTACATGATATATATATATATATATATATCCTATAAGTACTAAAATGAATAGCTAAATTCATGATCATTATTGGTGGGATAACATGAAAAGGGAGATCACTGACTACACTACAAAGTGTTTGGTGTTTCAACATGTTATGGTAGAGAGACAACTTAATAAATGGGTTTTACAACCACTAACCATACCAGTATGGAAGTGAGATAATATCACTATGCACTTTATTACTGGTCTCTTGAAAACATCTAAAAGAAAAAAAATTGATATGGGTTATAGTGGACCATCTCACCAAGAATGTTCATTTTATCTTTATTCAGGAATATTTGCTCTTAACCAACTAATCAAGATATATGTGAAGGAAGTGGTAAGGTATCATGGAGTACGCCTTTCTATAATTTCTTATCACGATCCAAGGTTCACATAAAAATTCTAGAGAATTCTTCAACATGCTATAAATACTAAATGGAATTTCAGTACGGCATACCACCCTCAAACTGATGGCCAATCTGAAAGTACTATTCAAACATTTGAGGACATACTGAGAACATGATTAATAGAATTTAAAGGTGTATGGGATCAATATATCCCATTATTTGAGTTCTCATAGAACAATATCTTCCATTCGAGTATTCAAATGGAGAACTATGAAGCTATATATGGGAACCGAAGTAGAAATCCTACTTGGTGGGACAAATCTGGTGAGAGAGAGAATATTGGACCTGATCTCATGCAATATATGATAGAAAAGGTTCATTATATCCTACAACACATAAAGGCTTCTCATATTTGGTATAAGATCTATGTTGATGACCATCTAAGGGACTTTGAGTTTGATGTTGGTGACAATGGCTCCATTCAAATTTCACCATGGATGATTGTCATGCGGTTCGGGAAGAAAGGAAATCTTAGCCCCAGGTATATTGGCCCCTATAAAATCCTTGATCACATAGTAGTAGTGGCCTATCCATTTTAACTCCCTCTAAATATTTCTCAAGTTCATGATATATTCCATACATCTCTCTAAAGTAATTACAAACTTGACCCTTAATATATACTAAATTCTGAGGTCGTACAACTGCAACATGACCACTTTTATGATGATCTTCCCATGGGGATATTGGACCATAAAGACAAGGTTCTACGTAACAAGACTACCCACCTCATCAAAGTGTTGTGTAGGAACCACAAATATGAATAAATGGTGTGAAACTCAAAGGAAACAATGTGGCAGATGTACCCACAATGTTTCTTAACTAAGAGAACGATTTGAAATTTTGGGGGAAAATTTTCTTAAGGCGGGAAGAATGTGACAACCCAACTTTTTTAATGATAATTGTTTTCTGAAAATGTGTGTTATATTATTTTATGCACAAAAAACATATCTCTTTAAATAATGAAGTGAATATAAAGGGAAATATAACCATATGGTTTTGACTGTTATATGACCATCAGTCAATTATGACCACTGGAAAATATGATCATTGGGAACTATACTCTTGGTAATAATTTTACCATTATAATTAAGTACTTATAAGTAATAATGAAAAATAATAAATGATACCTAAAGAAGGGTCAATGGAATCAACCAGTAGAGTTGTGTCATTTGAATGCCATCTATTGAATCTTGGGAGAGATGTATTATCACAAGGTTTCACCATTGATCGAGTCCATGTTGATCTTCATAAAGTGAGGCTTGAACAAAATCTTCTATGGTAGAAGTTCAAGTAAGTATATATTACCATTCAGTCAGTGTTAGCTAAGGCACCCCACAGAACTACCACTATTAGACACCATAATATTAAGGAATATGTGATTATAATAATGGGTTTTATTTCAAGATGTTAGTTACTTAATGTTTAATTCCATTTTATAAATAAAAATATTTTTTACCAATTATATTCTAAGAATAGTTTTCTTAATAAATTTTGATATAATTTGATAAATTGCACTTTTAGAAATAAAATTGTACTTTTATGAAAAAATAATTTTTATAAAAAACAAAGTTATTATGAATAATATTTATTTTCATGAAATATTATTATTTAAACACTATTATTTAAAAATAAATAATAATATAATTTTAGTTTTTTCAAGTTTCCGAATTTTTACTATACATTTTCAATCTACTATTTTTTTTAAATAAATAAGGATATATATATATTTAATATTTAAAATTATCATATTTAGAGAATTATTTTCATAAAATAAATATAATTTTCTAAAATAATCACCTTTAAATTAGGTTTGGGTGAATTTATGAGAATTTTCTAAAATACTTTACTATTTCATGAGCTGTAAAAATACAGTTGGATTTTTTCATTATGGTTAATGACATCATAATTATGTAATAATGATGTAATAACTAATTAACCACAATAAATATATTAAGATATGTTATTTTATTAATATCAAATATTTTAATATCTTTTAATAAATTTTCAATTTTATAATCTAATTTCCTAATTTTAAAATGGAAACTTTATCATTGAAATTGTCATTTTGTGAAAACATTAATTTTCCATTCCAAAATAAGTAATATAAAATAATGGTCGAATATTTTTGATTATAATAACATTAAATGAGTCCCAAGTGTCCAATACTATGAGAAAATACTATGGTAAATCCCCTGGTTTTTCATTAACCACTACCAAGGTGTCGAGTGCCTTTATTTAAAAATTAATAAAAAAATCCTCCACTATTACTATAAATACCCACCCATTTCTCCATTTACATTTACTCCCAATTATTCATCCAAAAATATAACATAGTTTAACCTCTGATGGTTTCCCCATTACTCCAAGTTCCTAATCCTCACGTTTTAGGAACTACTCTTCAAGGTAAATAAAATCTCAACTTCTCTTTTTCTTCCAAGTTCCCTTTTTATGTGGAATGTATTTCAAATTTTCAAAGTATATTCTTCTCTGTATTTTATTATATTTCATTTCTATATTTATATTATTTTATTAATGGTATAACCTTTTCTCTTATCTTTTTACCCATTTTTAAAACCAAATTTTATACCCTTTATGCTTCCTATATTACTTCTCAAATGTTCTTTCTTCTCCTCAAGAAATTCCCCATTATTTTATTTTTTTGAATACCCAAAGCTCTTTATTTTCTAGGGGTATTCACCAATATGTAAAAATGATTTATTTTATTCTTTTATTGATATAAATAAAACCCATATTTCCTTTTTTGGGTTAAAAATGATATACGGATCATGTTTTTAAAGCACTTTTGAAACACCATGATTTAGATATGGAACTCATTTTATTTTATTATCTATGGGTTATTTATGAAATTATTTATTATGATATATGTGTATCACATGAAAATTAATGCATATAAAAGGTGTTCACTGATATATCTCTAATGAATTGGGTAAATAATTTAATCTCTAGAGATTACATCTTTTATGAAACCATGGTGAATAACATTGGTAATTTTTATAACACATTGGAGAAAAACATTGGTGTTATGCTTATCAATGTCAAAATTAATTTTTTTCACATTTCCAAGTTAAGATTCATGTTATTATTATTATTATATTCCTCTTTCTCGTTATTTTATTATATTCCTTTAGTTATTAATGACATTTATCAAGATCACATGTAAATTGATTCCCTTTCTTTCCCTTACTGGGCCTTATTCTCACCCTTTCCTTTGATGTATGTCCCTAAGTTATGAGATCTAGTAAATTTAAATAGGATAAGACTTTTATGAATTCAATCAAGTGTATTATAATGATTTTTTAATTTTTTTTGAATTATTTACCTTTTCCCCAAGAAACTAAACATTAAAATATCTTTTATTTTTACCATGTAAATAAAAATTTATGTATTAAAAATACAATATTCTATAAACAAGTTTCATAAAAATCTCATCAAAACAATATTAATCCATAAATAAAAAGCATGAGGATGGTAACACAAAAAATATCCCCACATGATCATAGTTATCAACAAGTTTTGTTGACTTCAATGAATGGAAATACCATGAAAATATCCTTAAAGACATTCTTGAGAAAAATGTATTTTCAATTTGAAAATATTTTTTAAAAAACATAAAACATTTTGAAAATACTTTTCCTTGAGAAATAAAATTGGAAACATATAATGTATGTTTTTTAAAAAACATTAATTTATTTAGGAAATTAAAAATTCATATTTGAAAAAGACATTTTAAAACATTTTTTGAAAACATGGTTTTGGAAGAAAACTTATTTCTACAAAAAAGAGAAATAAAGATCAATTTTCATAAAAACGCATTCTAAAATATTTTAATAACAAAATATTAAAAAATGGTACATTTACTTGAAAATGTCATAAATAACTAGAGGATAAGATATTTCATGAGAATTATAAGATTTCAACATTAAATATTTATTCATACATAATTTCAATAAATGATGAGACATGAAACTCTTACCACTTTGGTAACATTGAATCGTAAGCCCCATGAAATAATAAGATTAGATTAAACTTATAATATAATTACAATAAGTAAATTAATGACATAAAATTACAAATGGTAAGTATATAAACCTCAGAAAATAAGATAGGTGTATAACAAAACAAACATCACAAAGAATGAAAATTGAGATAAAAACTGCTTACTACTTTGGTAACTCAGAAATCATAAACCCTGTGAAATAGATATACTCAAATGGATATGTAAATCCCAATAAATTTAGTTAAAATTACAATACAATACATTCATGGTAAGTATATACACCACAAAAAATAATTGGTTAATATGACATGTATTTCACAGAAATAAAAGTGAGATGAGAAAACCCTTACCTTAAGTATGATACCTCATGCTTGTTCTTTATCTTCATAAATAATAATCTTATGTTAATTATTATATTTATTTAGAACCTTTTCCAAGTTTATTATTACTTTTATTTCATTTATAATAAAATTTATATATAATTACATCATAAATTAAGTTTAAGTCGGTTGTTATGACCATATTTTGTTTATGTGTCTGAAACGGCTTTGGTAGGCCAACTGTAGTCAAAGGGGACATTATTTAAACATATATAAACTAATAATAATAATGTAATAATAAAAATAGTGATATATAAGTTATTCTTTTGAAACCTATAATGGAATATTTTTTTGAATAATGAATCGATGTTACAATCGTGGAGATTTTAGGTCGTACGTACTAATGGGTAGCATTTCCAAATTTCAATTCATCATTATGGAAAGAAGGTAAGTAAAATTTATCAATCAAGAATGATAATTATATAATAAATACCATATTATTTAATAATATATTATTTTATATATCATTTTTTTGTGAAAAAATAAGAATCGCATCACTTCAATGAGGCAGTAGTCTACACGTCCATGAACGGTGTTATCACGTTTTCATTGTGTGAAGATTAAAGAAGAAAATGATATATATTTAATTTAACAAAGAATAAACATGTCATTAATATCACAATTATTTTATTTATGTCATATATATACATTATATTTACCCTTATTACGTTTCATACAACAAGTTAGTGAAAAAACACTTCACATCACTTCATGAGGCAGTCGTCTGTTGTACACATGAGTGATGTTATCGTATTCCCTAAATATGAAATGTAAAAATGTTTTATATAATAAAATGACTAAAGAGGTATAATTAAGTTTTATATATAAAAAATATCATATAAAAATAGTATGTCCATAATTATTCCCAACCATTAGCCGTTATAATAGAAAAGGAAACGATGTCATTTTTCAAGTCTGTAATCCGCTATACACACGAATGATGATTTCATAACCCATTTGATAAAATTGTGTGTTGGTGTAGGTATTAAAATTAAAAAAAATAACATCTAATTATATTTAATATACTTTAATTATTATATAATCATGGTATAATAATAATTGAAGGGGTGAGAGAAATAAATAAAACAAAAATGCTAGTTGATGAACATTTCCTCTTCTTCGGGTAACTCCTTTTGGTTTCCACCAAAAGACATATTTTTGGATTTATTAAAAAATTAGTGATTATATTATTAGGTTAGAGGATTTTGGAAGTTATTATTTTAGGGTTTGGTAAAGAAAAATGGTTTGGAGTTGTGAAAAAGTTGGGAGAATGATAGACCTTTTATAACAGAGGTGGAGTAGAATTCTGGTAAATACCAAATAGTAAACTCTATTGGGAGGTTTCCCTTACCTTATTTTCCTCCATAATTTAACTTTAATGAATTTATGGGATTAATTGGTATATTTATCTACACCACAAAAAAAAAAGAAAACATTTTTTATCATGCCATTCTTTATTTTTAAGCTTACTCAATTTTATCTTTATGGATTTTAACAAGGTAACTTCTATCTTTTTATTTACCTATTTAATTTATCCTTTAACATTATAATTAAAAATATACTTATTTTTATAATTTATACCCACTGATTCTGAATATTATATCCAATTTATTAAAAAAAATCATATGTGAATATCAAATTAATTTTAATACAAATGCATGTAATGCACAGAACCATATTTTGACTTTAATTGTGTTAATTAATTTTAACTATTTTTACTAATAATTATGGTAAAAACATAATTTTATATTATTATATAATATTAATTATTCTTATTTAAATTATTGAATCAATTTTTTCCATTTCCATTCACATATGTGGCCAAATTTAAATTTAAATTAATCATGCATATGGGATAAGAGAATGGGTTTTTAAAGTGAAAATGTTCAAAAGTTTGCTACGTTTTTATATCTATATTTAATATAAAAAATTATTTCAATGACATATATTTAATTAATAGATTTATAATTTAACTATATATTAAAAATATAATATTAATTCTTAAAAAATTATGTGAAAATAGAATTTTCAATTAAATTATAGCATTTTTACTATTCCTAAAATTAAAACCTTTCATAAAAACACCAAAAATAAAACCTAAGATAATTTTTTATTACAATTTAAAAAATTAATTTTAACAGGTAAAATTAGATTTATAAAATTTTTAAAAATTATATTTTAAATAAGTGTGTTCTTAAGAGATGGAAAAACTACCTTTAAAAAAATACATCTTTTTTATGCCTAAATTATATGTGTTCTTATATTATGCTTGTAAAATATATTATATGAATGATAAAAAACATTATTGAATATATAATATATAAATATCATGAATATAATCCTAAAATATATTTTTGTTTAATTTATTGGTATAAAACACACCCATGCGCATTAAAATAGTTTTTCATAAAAACATTTCCTTTTATTTTGAATAGGGTTTTATATTAATTTCTAATTAATTGGTCACCATAGAATTCATTGCATATAAATTTGTGAACAATATTTTTCATAATGGTTTCAATCTTATTAATCTTTGTAATTTCAACATCTAGCTGATAAATATCATGTTCAATAATGACATTAATAGTATATTTTTGTTCGGTAAAACATGACCTTTTATGTAACACAAGTTATCATAGAAACTCCATGTTACGTGAAACACAAGATAAAAATGGTGTTGTTTTTAATGAAAATAAACTAAGTGTGGTGTTTAACTCAATATTTAAATAATTTAATTTAATTTTAAAGAATATATTTCATAAAATCTTCAGATGTTACGTCGATACGTACACATGAGCAACATTATGATTTATCAATACATTGGAAGATAAGAATGTAGATGCAATATTAAAATTATAGAAATATAATAATTTGAAAAATATATTATACATATATATATACTTTAAATTCATCATTATAACCATCTGTGAGAGGTGTTGATGGAAAATAAATATTATAGGTTCGTGAGGTTGTAGTCCACTATACATAAGATTGACAGTTTTGATTTACATTTTATGGAATAGGAGATGGATATAATTTATTAAATAAAATAATAACATATAATTATTTTTAGTATTATTATTTTACTATATAACAATATTTGAAGTGGATTTTGTGGATGTGGAAGAATAAATAAAACAAAAAAATGGGTTAAGAACAATACCTCTTTTTCGAACATCCTCTTTAGTTTTGCACAAAAAAATTTCATATGATGATTTACGAACAAACATAAGACCTATAGAAAGTTTTATGGAATTAATAAAGTAATATAGTTAGGTATTTTCTAAAATAAAAGTCTTTGGAAGTGTGTATAAGAGAGAATAAGGGGTTCACTTTTATAATTGGGGGAGAGGACACTGTTGGATTTTTATAAAATAATAAAATATAACCACATTTTACAAACACAAAATGAATTAAAAATAAAATATATCTAAACCTTAGATGATATAATTTCAAAATATTTCAAGTTAATATAAATTTAAAAAATGGGTTATTTTAGCCGTTATATTTTTAGTCGAACCCCCAGTAAACCGATTCTAACCACACTTGTAGTAATTAATTTGTACTACTTTTACTATTGATTATGAAGAAAAAATTATTTGAAATTTCTTTTAAAAAATAATTATTATGATTAAAAATATGTAAACCATTTTACCAAATTCAATTCACAAAATTAAGATAATTTACTATAAAATCAAACCTACATATGAGACGAAAAAAGCAGTTTTCCAAAGAAAAATTTTCATGAGTATAAAAGGTTATCTATATAATAATTCAACATGAAATTGAATTTAATGACTAAATTAGATTAATAGTAATATATTGGAACTAATATTACATTTAAAATAATCATAAAATAAAATTGGACTTGTAAATTCTTTAAACTAAATGACATTTTTTTAATAAAAATCATTATTTTCACTATTCACCAAAAAGTCAATATTTTCAAAAATTTATCAAAGATTAAATATATGATGATTTGGAAATTTTGATTCTAAAAATGAAGTAAATTTTATAAAAAAAATCTATAATTTTAAAAAAGTAATTTTATTATTTGTTCACAAAAAAATAATAAAAATGATTTTTGAGGAAAAAGGAATTTTTGAACAATATAAAGACTTTACTAAAACATAAGTACTTATCTATCAATATATTTTAATTATAAAAACATTTATAATTAATTTTAAGTTTTTTTTATTATTCATACTACCAATTTTAATGGTTATGTTATAATGGCCATGTTTAAATAATGATATTAATTGTATATTGTGGTTTGTTAAAACTCAATGTTGCATGTAATGTATGTTATCAATGAAATTACATTATTTAAAAAAAATCATAAAATATTATATTTTTACATTCTAACATCCTTAAAATTAATTTATCCCTTGAAATTTCATCACTTTGATAGAAACAATTGAGGTTACTTCTACCTCATCATATCCTTAGGTTCACATATAAATTCTTCAGTTTGGTGGTTTCACCATAAAACATTAACCAGGATAGTGGTCTTGTTTTATAGAACATTATCTCTATAATCAATAATCTCCATAGGTTTTTATTCATAGAAAATATCATGATCCATTTTTAATACCTCTATGTTTATTACATGTTAATTATTAGGTATGAAATTTCTCAGGAGTGATACTCGGAATGCATCACAGACTTGGGAGAGGTTTAGTGGACGTTCCAAATGATAAGATATTATACCAAATTAGTCAAGAATATAAAAATTGAAAATATACATAAGGATTATCATTCCTATCTTACAAAATATCATAACCTTCTTCTATAGACAAATTCATATTAACCCTTCTCACAAACTTCAAACTCCAAATATAATCAAGGATTATCAACATAATTTTTCTTCTAAATTTTTGATTCCCTTATGTGTTGTTGAAATAATCAAACCTTATATTCCATTTATTCAGTTAGCTCAGGTCACAATTTCATTCATTCCCTAATTTCAACCCAAATTAATGGAGTTATTCACTTCATTCAATAGAGGGATTCATAATGATCCATCTGAATACTCGAGTGAAAGATATTATTGTAAGAAAACTCAACTAGAGGAAGGTATTGATCTGAAACACCTTTTAAATTCATAAAAAATGATGTCAAAATATACACTATGTTTTGAAAAGTTCTCTCAGATTGACCATCTCTCTGAGTATGATATGCATTGATGAAACAAAAATTCTATGTCAAGGGCTTAATGAAGACTCTACCAGAACATTGAGGTAAACCTCTATTACCAAACATATATAATAGAATGTATTATTACATTCTACCTTACCACTTCCTTAATGTATTTCATTAAACAGATTCTAGAGATAAATATTCTTTATTAGTGATGAAGTGTGTTGAATATATACAGTGATTGACTACAAACCATATAACATTGTGCCCTTTAGATGTTTTGGGGAGTCCGAAGATTAAATTCATGGAGTTGTTTTCCCATTTCTATTCTTGTATGGGTAATGTACATAAATCTCATTGAATTTTGTCTCTCCTTTTTAACTTGTTGACATACCAAGCACCAAGATACATACTCAGAAATATCTCTCTGTATTTTTTCTCATAATAAATACTCTCTTAGATATATATACATCATATCACTTATAGGATGAATAGATAATTAAGAACTATGAACCTCCACTAATACCTCCATATTCAATTCTGGTTTTGATAGAACACATAAATGATTCCTAAACCTTATCATTCCATTATATTCAAAGATAAACTTAGTAACATTTATCACCTTCTTCTATATCTGTAAATCTTCCTTTTACACCTCTTCAATCATTATATGATAAATATGATTCAACAAACCATTTAAGAAAGATAATATTTATAACCTTCCTTTAATATTTCTAGGTCCATCCTTTTCAAATATATAAATATTGGATCTTTTTTATCCTCATCATTGATAATATAGCATGATCCTTTCGACTCAATAAATCTGCCAATGTGTTTACTTTCCCAGAATGGTAATGTATCGAGTATTCATAATCTTTAATTAGTTCCAACCATCTTCTCTGGAACATATTCAATTGTTTCTATATGAATTTATACATTCAAATTTTTTGATCAGTATATATATCGCACATTTTGTTAATAAAGATAATGCCTTCATATCATTAATGAAAAAACTACAATAGTAAAATCTAAATCATGAAATGGGTGATTTTTCTCATAAACCTTCAATTTTCGAGAGGCATAAGCTATCACCATATCATTATATATGAGTACACATCTCATATCCTTCTTTTTTGAATCACTATATATTATAAAACCTTCCCCAATATAGGGTAAAATAAGAACATGTGTGCTGAGTATCCTTTTCTTATGTTTCCTGAAATTTAATCCACATTTATTTTTCCAAAGGAAAATAGGTCCCTTCCGAGTTAACATTGTGAGTGGATTAGTAAGTTGTGATAAATTCTCCATAAACCATTAATAATATCTAGATAAACCAATAAATTTTTTTATCTCATACACATTGTCTAGTCTGGATCAATTCACACTAATTTATGTCTTTAATGGATCCATAGATATAACTTATCTTGAGATTATATGACCCAAAAATGAAACCATTGTTGGCAAAAAGTTTCACTTGGTAAATTTTTCATACAACTTGTCCTTCCTGTTGTTCTTTACCATAATTCTCAATTTACCTTTATGTTATTCCTTAATCTTTGAATATATAATAATATCATATATAAAGACTACCTCAAACTAATCAATTTAATCTCTAAATAAACTATTCATTAGATCCAAGAAGATTGGGGGAATTAGTAAGACTAAATAGAATAACTATATATTCATATTGTACATAGATTATATAGAATTTATTATTGGTTATATCCTCCTTATTAACCATCAATTTATGATATATAAAATTACGTTTAGTAGTGTAAAAGTATTGAGATCCACCTAGTTGATACAAAAAGTCATCAATACAGGGTATATGATCCTTGTTCTTGATTGTGATATTGTTTAATTTCTTATAGTGAATGTAGGGTCTCATAAATCCATATTTATTCTCAACAAAAAGAACATGTTGACTCTAAGGTTATATACTTGGATAAATGAATCCCTTATCATGAGTCTCCTGGAGTTTTTTTTTTCAATTTCAACCACTCAATTATGTCCATTATATAGGGAGACTTTGAAATATGTGTGGCACTAGGTATGAGTTACATTGAGAACTCAACTTCATTATTCAGTAGAAGACTATGTAACTATTCTATAAATACATCAAAAAACCCCCACTCAATAGGCATATCTTTGATATTGAGTTTCCCACAACTATAATGACCCATTATTTCCATACATGAATATTACATCTTATTAAAAGAATCTTCAATACATAACATAACGATCTGGGCCAAAATCATTTAGGTATAGTATCTTTTTATACTTGGATTCATAAAAAAACTAGTTCATAATATATCTATATCATTTCCCACTTAGTTCTTCATAACTATCATTGTTCTTAGAAAAATCATATATAATACCTTTCTTCATAACCAAGGGAAAATAAATCATACAAAATGGTGAGCTTAAATGATCAGTAAGTGGGAAAAAGGGATACATTAATGATCACTTGAGTATAACATGATCATAAGGTTTTGATAACATGATCATAAAATTTTAAATTCACACCCTATATATCATAGAGCATAATCTTGAATTGTGGAATAAATATGGAATGTTCATAAGACATGAATCATGAAGGAATCAAATATGTTGATCTATGAGATCTTAACATTTGAATGAGACAAGAGTTCAGGGAATACACATAATCTTATAACATTTTGAATTGGTACAAATAAAAAAAAGTTAACTCATAAAGTTAAGGACATGAGATCATGCCCCCACATAAACTTTCGGATATGTAATCGGGTCCACTCATAATGTTTTAGACATAAAAGCTAAGTCTGTGCATAAACCTAGGACCTAAAAAATAGGTCCACACATAATCTTATGGAAATTAAATCTATGTTCAAGATTATTATTATGAACATTAAATCCACATCCATTCATAAATTTGTGAACTAGAAATAAGGTTCATGAATATTGTATTTACCTCAGTAGTTATCAATATTTTCCCAATGCATTAGAGGGAGATATATGACCCACCCATCACATAATGAAAATATTTCATATGTGTTTCATAATATAATACAAAATTCATCCTATAAAAAACCATGAAAACAAATGAGTTTCATAAATCATTCATCCTAGAATAACCCATGTAAAAGAAACGTGTTTTAGGAACATTTCATCATTTCATTATGTTATATTCCATGGAAAATGAATGATTCTCATAAAAATATTTCAACATACACATAAACCATTCATAGAAACAATAATTATGGTATACTTGGATAATATAACTAGTTAATATAATGTTAAATAAAATATTTTTGTCATTGATTCAAAGAAATTCTATTAAAAGATTATTAAAACATTATTGAATAAAATATCCTTTCTATTTTTAAATCAATTTAAAAATATATTTTTTTTGAAAATATTATGGAAAACATTTTCCTTGAAAATAAACCTTAAAACATTAAAATGATTCTTCAAAACCTTGAGTGTTTATTATCATGGTAAATTTTATTTTTGAAATATAATTTATAAGAAAACATCTATTTCATAGTTTTATAAAAATATAAAAAGTACCTTATTCGGAAAATAATAAAAAGATTAATTTTAAAACCATTTTTGACATTTAAAACATGGATAAAAATGACTAAAAATCATAACAGGATAGTAAAAACGTTATTTTAAATATTTATAAAAAATATGGTTATAGAAGAAAAAGGTTTTTCAATCGAAGAGAGAAATAAGGTATATATTTTTTTAAAACACATTTTGGTATATTGAATAATGAAGGTGAGTAAAAAGAAAATAAAAACATTTATTTTTAAAAAATAAACATAGTATAATAAAATTAATTATTTTCTTGAGTGGTATATCATAATAATTCATCATTGGAAGCTTAATCATAAACAATATTGATAAAGAATAAAATTGTAACATAACACCCTAAACTACTTTGGTGAGATTTGAATCAAAATCCCCATGAATGAAAAAACTATATATTGTTAGTATAATCCCCATAAATTTATTAATTTTCATAATAAAATACATTTATGGGTAGTATATACACCAAATGAAAGAAAAAAGTGATGAATATGGCATGTTTCTCATAGAAATAAATATGAGATAGAAATCACTTACCTTATTTCTGACTTAAATCATACGTGTTGGAAAATATTGTATAATAAATATAGGTTTTTTATACATCTATTATACTAAACACACAAATACACATATATCCTACCATACAATATTTAATTATAACTTTTTATTATCCTTTTATTAATGATTTTTTATGGTCAATGTTTTAGGTTATATCTTCTTTGTTTTTCAAGTATGTTTTGGTCCATGTACTTTGATAATAGTTCCATCATATCGATAATTTTATCAAATATAAAATTACCATATATATTCATTATAAACATATTTTAAGTCATCTAAAAATGTATATATAGAAAAATTAATTACACCATTGATGAAGATGGTAGACCATACATATGCATGAATGTTTTTTTTTATTTTTCGATTGATGGAACAAAAGAAAGGTAAATAATAAAAAAATATCAAGAATAATTATTCTCCAATATATTTTCATTAAATATATCCTTATTACCATCTAATTAAATCAAAAATGAAAATAGAATCGCATCACTTTGTGCAGGTGCAAGTCCACACGTATGTACGAGAGGTGTTATTGTTTTCCAATGATTGAAGAGGTAATAATGATATGATTTTATCATTAAATATGTATAATTATGTCATAAATATTATATATAAACATTTAAACCATAGAAATACCCATCTATAAAATATGGTGATTAGAACTAAATTGTATCGTTATGTGGACATGGTAAGTCATATGTACACATAAGAGATACTTTCGCTTCCCCTTTGATGGAAAGAGGGTGAATAAAGGTGGTTTCATAATCATAATAATATTTTAAGTATATTTAGGATACATAATTTATTGTTTTATTAATAATATAACATATTTATAATAGTTAAAAAATAATTAAAAAGAAACTGATGAGTTAAGGTGATTACCTCTTTTTGGAAATAACTCCTTCAGATCAGCTCTTGAGGACCCTGGAGTTGTTATTTTGGGAATAAAAGAACCTCTATAATGTATATAAGGAATTCTATAAGGGATATTTTTCTGGTTTTTTCTATATATAATACTCAATGTGGTATAAAAAATAGAAAGGAGAGGTACCCTTTTTTAATTTAGGTGAAGGTCCTTTTTGAATTTCATTAAATATTAAAATATAATAAGGTCATTCTATATCCAAAATTCTTCCAAATTACCATGTATTTGAAGATAATTTTTTATGTTGTCTAAATACCATAACAAATCTATGACATGTTTAAGTGTTATTTTAAACCGTATCGTTTGGTTTTACCCCCTAGTTAATCTATTTAAACCTTAATCATGGTAACATCATTTCAGTCTTAAGAGGTTATAATATTACTTATAAGGTAAGAGACTAGAAAATGAAAAATATATGAAATTTTTGACCATATATTATCTCCTATATCCTTTTAAATATTTTAATTATTTAAAATAATAATAATATATATTATTTTTATAAAACTTTCTTAGTGTCAATTTTTACACTATTCATTTTTTTGACTTAAATCACATAAATAAAAAACATTAATTTTAATATAATCATTTAAAACTATAATAATATGTTCTATTAATCTAAAAAATTGATGTTACACTATAAATCACCCAAATTATATAACTTTAAATATTTTTAAAAAAATTATTTTATTTTCTTATTAATTGAATAAATATTATTTCAGTGATGTGTAAGAATTTAAGGTAATGATTTAATACCTAAAAACTATAAATAAATTTACATAACCAAAATTATATTATTATTCTCAATGTAACCATTTAAATTCATTCAACACTTGGTTTTTCCCCAATGTGAACACATAAGATATATTTAAAACTAAGAGAGTGGAATTTTGAAAAATTATTTGATTTAAATATTATATTGGTCATTTTCATGAAAAATATTCCATTACAACAAATAAAATTCAAACCAAAATTTATAATGGTATTATTACCATTATCCAATAAGAAATAATATGAAATATTATGAGCTTATCAATGTAACACCCTGACACCCCTATACCAGAGACGATGCGTTAATTGTTATATTGGAATGGTTAGAAGGAATTAAAATCCCGAAGCAATGACCAGTTTAGTAGTCTTGAAGAAACTATATACATATATATAACTCAAATTACATTGGAAAAGTTTACAAAATACAATACATAACAAAAACTAAAAACTGCATCCACTGGAACTTAATAAATGATCTCGTCTTCACCACCCATTGAAGGTAGAAAATAAAAAGGGTGATCTAAAATGCTCAGTAAGGGTTACAAATAGTGGAAGCATGAATCAATAATAACTGAATCATATGTAATTTGACATATTAAATATGACATGGTGATTAAATGAAAGACTCATGCCATTAATAAACTAGGATTGGAACTGCATCTATAAATTTTTTCATTGTGAAAAAATCTGGGATAGTAATAACTGATAATTATTTAATAGAGTTATTATTAATTGTATGTCATGTATCTGGCACATTATACCATAATATCATTAAAACTGTTTAGTTCTGTGGGTGAAAACCCATCTGATTTTTGGAAACAAACTCGAAGGGTTTGTCACAAACTAATTTGTCTCATGAGACCTACCGATGCATCAAGGGGATATAGCGAGCCCCAACCACCACTGAAAGTCCAAATAATTCCTTATACATAGATTTAATACAAGTTCAATATTCCTTCTCAATATCCGTATAGAGTAGAGAATATATATTCATCAATATTTCCATAGTTGAAACAACTTTCCAAATTAACATCTTATATGGAATGGTATACAGCTTAAGGAAATAGTAATATCCATGCTACAAGAAAATGTATATTTACCAGAATTATATTTTTTAATGAAATATGATCTCAAATGGCCAGTAGATACATCACATATGATATATTAGGTGCACAATACCATGTAGGTCTCAATGAAATTGAAATTCAGACAAAGTCACCTACCATATTGTAATCAATTGAATCATATGACCAAAAGTCAATAATCAATAAATGAATCAAATAATACCATTAATATAAAGATAATAATGATATTATATATCATATGGCAACACACATATACCACATACAATAAATAAGTGGCAAACAATGAAAATCTCACAGAATTAAAAGTGAAATAAGAATCCCCTTACCATATGCTTGAGTGTGTTCTTCTTTTGTTTTAATGACCTGAATAATAAAATTTAGATTCATTAATTAATAACTACAGAACCTTATATACATGTAACTGATTTATTATATCCTAATTAGGTTCATTCATGGCCCTTTTATGGGTTTAAAATGTTTAATTTTATTGTTTTGGAAGCATTTTCTTCCTTGGTTTTCATGATTTGTTTACTTGTATTCATGAATGGATGTTCAATTGAAATGTGGTTAAATATCCATAATTGTTAATATATATTATTAGTTACATTAAAGAGATATAAATGATCTTATATTGATTCTGTGTTATATAATTGAGGATGAATCATTAATTAAAAGTTACTGATAAACACTTGGATTTAGCTTGGCTGTTTTGTGCACAATGAACTTGTTTTGTATTATTATTCCACATTATGAGTGTGTAGGGATTCCAGAACATTAATGAGATGAAATAAATATATTCTGATATAGTTCAACCATAAAAATGGTCTCATTACCCAAATTTAAGATGATCATAAAAATTAAGAACCTGTCGTCCTTGAATGTGATAAATTAACACATCTCGGATGGTGTTTTCATTTTCAGTATAAGAGGAGGGATAAAGAGAGATAATGAAGAATTATTCCATTAGCATAATATAATTCTAGTTCATGTACGTTACTGGAATTATGATATCATTTTGGATGAATTGTGGTGAGTAACGTATTAAAAAGAAATGAACTCAATATAGAAGAATATTTAAAAAATCTCGTACGAAAATTAGGCAACCTAACGACATCACTTAAAATTTAATAAAATAGTTTGATGATATAAAGGGGGTATCTAATAAATATTACATAATATGGGATGTAAGGGTAATATTTAATGAAATATCCCAAGATAATAAAATTGAAAATAAAAGATAAACCATAAAATAAAAGTTTAAAGAAAAGAGAAGGGTGGTTGATTCTCTTACCTTGTAGAGTAACTCCCAAAACCTGATGGTTGGGACCTTAAGGGTTTGAGGAAAACTTTTTAAGAATTATAGGGAGGTAATAATACAATATATTATAGGATAATGAGTTTTTAATGAAGGAAAGTTAAAGGTATGAGTGGGTATTTATAGTAATTAAGGCGGAGTTTCTTATTAATTAAAAGGGACACCTCATTAGTGGTTTTTGCAAAACCATGGTCTTGGCCATGGTATTTGCCCATGGTTTTAACCCCATGGGACACCTAATGTCATAATTTATTGTACACAAGTCTTAAAGTATTTTATATTTAATTATTACATCATTATGATGTCATTAAGTTACCAAAAACTCAAAATTGTGTTTTTACTATTCACGAAAATTCAAGTATTTTAGAAAAATCCCAAAAACTCACCCTAAACATTTTTTAATGTGAAGAATTCAAACATAAAATCCATTTTTTGAAAGTAATTTTCTAAGGATTTTTAATTTAATTTTCAAATTAAATCCTAGTTAATTTAAAAAATAACAATTTTAAAGGTATAATTAGTTCAATATCACATTGAAAAATTAATTAAGATCTAATATCTTATTACCTTAAGAAAATAAAATATTATCATTATGTACTATTTATAATGGTTATATTACTATTCATATTAATATTCATAGTGGTATGTTACTATTCATCAAAAAATCAAGTTGGTTCTTTTAGACTCCAAATGACTTACTGGTCACCACTCTAGATAACCATTTTTCGAAATTCAAAACATTTAAGTGTAAAATTTATATTTAATGGATAGCTTATAACTTCTCCAACAATATTTTGTTTCACAAAGGACATAGTGCTTCATGAAATATAGTCTATCAAATGAATAGAAAGTATTTAAGAGGAACATACCATAAAATGATTGGGGTGTTATATTATTCCCTTCTTCGGAAATTTCATCCTAGAAATTTTGTGTAGAAATCCCACAAAAAAGATATGGGTGGTTCTTCTTTATAAAATCCTTAGGTTTCCATGTTTCTTCCTCCATATTCTAGTTTTTTCAAAGAACCTTTACTAGATGAGTTGTTCGGTTTCTCAAAATATTCTCCCTTGTGTCAAGGCTCCTGATAGGCTCTTCATAGTATGAAAAATCAGGTTCCTATTCTATTTCATCATAGGTGAGTACATGAATTGGGTATAGCATGTATTTCTTGAACAATGAAACATATAATACATCATGTACTTTGGAGAGACTTGGCTGAATTGTTAAATGGTAAGCTACAACACCGATTCTTTCTATAATTTCAAATGGTCTGATTTACCTGGGGCTCAGTTTCCCTTTCTTACCAAACCTTAAGACAACCTTCCATGGAGATACTTTTAGAAAGATATGATCTCTCACTTGGTATTCCAAATCCTTTATCTAGTTGTTAGCATAACTATCTTTCCTACATTTGGCTACTTTAATATTGGTTGGGATTGTCTTTACCTTTTTTGTGGTCTCTTAAATATGTTTTGGGACTATAAGTTTCATGTCACCAACTTCGTCCCAAAAAGTGGGAGTTTGACATCTCTTTCCATATAATGCTTCATATGGAGCCGTTTGAATACTAGAATGGTAACTATTGTTGTAGTAAAATTCCACCAAAGGAAATTATTGATCCCACATACCTTGGAAGTCAAGAGAGAATGACCTCAGCATGTCTTTTAGAGTTTGAATAGCCCTTTTAGACTGTCTGTCGGTTTGGGGGTGATAAGCAGTACTCATATGAAGCTCAGTATTCAAATCTTTCTTGAGACTTTTCTAGAATTCTTATGTAAATTGGATATCTCAATCGGACACAATTGATAGTGGTCCACCATGAAGTCTTAGAACATAATTAATATAAAGTATTTCCAAGTTCTCAAGTGGTAAATCCTATCTTATGGGAAGGAAATGTGTTGATTTTGTGAGACGATCAGCAATTACCCATATTGCATCATTCCGTCTAGGTGTCCTCAGTAGTGTGGTGAAAATATAGATCATAATGTTATCCCACATCCAAATAAGAATAGTTATTGGTTGGATAATTCTTCTAAGATGTTGTCTCTATACCTTCACTTGTTGAAAAACTAGACACCTTGACACGTAGTCAGCAATATCCCACTTGATATTATCCCACCAAAAAATATTCCTTCAGATCTCTATACATCTTTGTTCTACCCAGGTGTATAGAGAAATTTGAGCTATGAGCATCGTCTAATAGTTCCATTTTTAGCTCAGGTATTGATGGAACGCATAACCTCTTCCAAAACTTCAATACTCTTTCCTCATACATGAAGTCTTCCAATCTCCAATCTTTAAGAGAAAAAAATTTCCTATGTAGATTTTCATGATTAGATTGAGAGATTTTTAACTTCTCCAGTAAAGATGGTTTGTCAATCATTTGAAATATTAAAGATTTTCCCCTTACTTAACAATTCCTATATCAATCTTTAGTATATCCATTAATATAGGATCTCTCTCAATCCTCATTTGAGTCAGAAGTCCAGGATCTTTCCTGCATAATGCATCTGCCACCTTATATTCCTTTACTGGGTGGTAGTGTATTGAACAATCATAATCTTTGAGTAGCTCGAGCCGTCTCCTTTGCCTCATATTGAGTTATATTTGTGTGAAAATATATTTCAAACTCTTGTGATCTGTGAATATATCACATTTTTCACTGTAAAGATAATGTCTCTATATTTTCAGAGAAAATATTATAGGTACTAACTCAAGATCATGTGTTGGATAATTTTTCTCATGATTATTCAACTACCATGATACAAACTCAATAACTTTACAATTTTGTATAAGGATGCAATGGAGCCCATTCTTTGATGCATCACTATATATTACAAATCCATCACTTCCAGATGGAAGAGTCAAAATTGGTGAATTGACCAATCTTCTTATCAATTCTTTAAAGAATTATGTGCATTATTTTTCCCACACAAAATTAACTCCTTTACGTGTGAACTTGGTTAGCAGGTTAGCCAGTCGGGAAAAATTATGAATTAAACGTCGATACTAACCTGCTAATCTGATAAAACTGCATACCTCGGTTATGTTTGTTGGCTTGGTCCAAACATGGATTACCTTTTTCTTTTTCGGATCAACTATGAGTCCATCCTTATAGATAATATGTCCTAGAAAAGAAACTAATTTAAGCTAGAATTCACAGATTCTAAACATCTGATATAATTCATTTCTTCTAAGAGTTTTCATAATAATCCGTAAGTGATCCCCGTGGTCTTCATTTATTTTTGAGTATACCAGGATATCATCAATGAATACCACAATAAAGTTATCAAGATATTACTTGAAAAATATATTCATTAAATCCATGAAAATAGAGGGTGAATTAGTTAGTCCAAAAGGCATTACTGTAATCTTTTATTTCCCATACCTGGTTCAAAATGTTGTCTTAGAAATATCATCCTTCCTCGAACGCAGTTGATGATATCTAGATCGAAGTTAAATCTTAGAAAATTATTGAGCTCAATGAAGTTGATCAAATAAATCATCAATATGAGGTAGATGATACTTATTCGTTATTATAATAGCATTTATTTCCCTAGAATCAATGCATAGCCTCGTGGATCCATCTTTCTTTTTGACAAATAGGATTGGGGCTCTCCATGGAGAAACACTAGGTCAAATAAATCCTTTTTCACTCAACACCTTTAGTTGTTTCTTTAGCTCCACTAACTCCACAGTGTCCAATCTATAGGTGGTCGTTGATAGAGGCCTTTCACTAGGAATTAACTCAATGGAAAACTCAATTTCCTGCTTTGGACGATGTCTAAGTAAATTCTCTGGAAATGCAACAATGTATTCTTGCACTATATGAACATATTAAATTTGAATATCTATTTATTTACCCATAGATATTGGGTTCTCTTACTCTCCAAGAATTGCATTCATTAGAGCTATTAGGGGTGGGTCTAGATAAGAATCAGATGGTGAGGGGGACTAGTTAATATGCCTTTATTGTAATGATGCATCCCCTATGAGTTTTGACTAATAACTATTTTATTAAATCAATTGGACATGTCTAATTTTCTTAGAAATTTCGGAAGATATAAATGAATGTGATGATCTAGAATCAAATAAAGTGTTGGATATGTTTGAGGAAACAATTAAAGTACCTGCCACCACATCATTAGAAACTTCAACTTTTGCGGTTGTAATCACATAAGCACTCCCTTGATCTCTTGGCCTTATTTGAGGCATGTTTCCTTGGTGATTAGGACACTAATTTGAATAGTGTCCCATATCTCTACAATTGTGTCATTGAACATCATCAAATTTTTTCTTCCCCTAGCATTTATTAGATAGATTACCCTTTTTTCCACACTTATAGTAGACTGCCAGGCCTTTCAAGAATTTAACAAGATGATTCTTTCCACAATTCTCACATAATGGTAATTTCTTCATTCCCTTATTCTTCATCAGTGCTTCACCTTTTTCTTGGTCATTATAATAACTCTTCTTTTCTTGGTTTCTCTTGAATTAATTTGATCTAGAAAATTCCCTCTCTGTTTTGATGGAACTTGATATAATTTCATCATATGATGAAAACTTTTGAGAAGTTAGTGCCCTTCAAAGGCTTGGCTTAAGACCTTACAAGAAATGATCAATCTTTTCTATGGATTCATGTACATAATCTACGGTATACCTAGCTAGCCTTATAAAGGTATCCTCATACTCTACAACACTGTCTTCTTCCATTTTCTTTAAGCCAAGGAATTTTCTCTTCATTTCGGTTCATTGCTCACGAGGGAAATATTTTTTGAAGAATATTTCCTTAAAAGTCCTCCATTCCATATCTTCT
This sequence comes from Viscum album, assembly GCA_963277665.1. Taxonomy (NCBI): domain Eukaryota; kingdom Viridiplantae; phylum Streptophyta; class Magnoliopsida; order Santalales; family Viscaceae; genus Viscum; species Viscum album. The sequence continues at coordinate 1,476,889,568 of OY728137.1, forward strand.
TTTTCTTCTTCCTCTATGGTATTCTGAATCAAGGACAACCATTGATCAGCATCACTCTTGAGATAATATACTTCTAATACTACCTTTTTGTTTTCATTGCATCTTAATTCCATGAATATCTTTTCAAGGGACTTGATCCATTGCTCAGCAACCACTAGATTAGTAGTCCCACTGAAATATGGGGGCTTCCTCCACTTTAAAGGATCCAACACAAGTTTTTAATGGTTATTCGTTACAACCTGAGTAAGTTTTCCCAATATGGTCATGATCTGATCTTCTCCAACATTGACTTTGTTGACAGGCTTAGTGGGGATATCCCTACATTTCCCATGAGTATTGATTCCCCTTATTCTATTAGACTCCATTTCTAAATAATTGAACACACTAGATTAGGGTATAAATCATAATGTATAATCTTAAATTAACTAAATACTTCTCATAAATAGAGATCCTATGCATGACTAATCCCATGATTAGAAAAATGTTTTCTTTGAGGAATAATTTACATTTAAATCCTTCATAATTTCTTGTAAAGAAAATATGAATTATCTTATGCATATCCCCCCGGGATTTTCATAACCAAGAGTATAGTAAGGCCCATTTTCATGTACATAGATACCCTGGGTCAAGCCCAAAACTCCTTGTCAGAGCTTTCACTTCTAGGTACATATGTGCCTGAGCCACCTCTACCTTCTCATATCCAGACAAGGATGTATTTTCTAGAAGGATTAACATAATCTATTCCTTACCAAAATAATAGGACACTCTTATATGTTTATCCTCAAATACTAACTTAGGGATTTATTCCCTATTATACATTTCCTACTATAGTTTCCAATTTTTCTACTAAACTTTGTCTGATACCAACTGTAACACCCCAACCCCTCTAGACCAGAGTCGATGCATTACTTGTTATATTGGCATGGTTAGAAGGAATAAAAATCCCTAAGGAATGATTAGTTTAGTAGTCTTAATAAACTAGATACATATATGTAACTCAACCTAAATTGGAAATGGTTATAGAATACAATACATAACAAAAACTAAAAACTGCATCCATAAGAACCAAATAAATGATCTCCTCTTTATCACCTGTTGAATTTAGAAAATGAAAGGGGTGATATCTGAAGCACAATAAGGGTTAAAAATAGTGTAATCATGAATTAATAACAACTGATTCATAAAAAATTTGACATATTTAATATGGCATGTTGAATAAATGAAAGACTCGCGCCATTAATAAACTGAGATTGAAACTGCATCCATAGATTTTTATCAAAGTGAAAACCTCAGGGATAGTAATAACTGATAATGATTAAATATAATTCTTATTAATTAGACATCATGTATCAGAAATAAGATACCATAATACCATGAAAAACGGTTTAGTTCTGTGGGTAGAAACCCGTCTGATTTTTGGAAACAAACTCAAAGGGTTTGTCGCCAATTGATTTATATCGTGAGACCTACCGATGAATCGAGGGGTTATAGCAGGCCCCACCTACCTCTATATGTCTAAATCATTATTTATACATAGATTTAATATAATTTCAATCTTCTTTCTCAATATCTATATAGAGTTGAGAATAAGGATTCATCAATATTTCTATAATTAAAACCACTTTCCAAATTAACACCGTATGTGAAATGGTATACGGCTTAAGGTAATAGTAATATCCAAGATAAAAGAAAATGGATATTTACCAGAAATATATTATCAAATTAAAGGTGATCTCAAATGGGTAGTAGATACACCACATCAGAAATATTAGGTGCACAATACCAAGTAGGTCTCATTGAAATGGAAATTCAGACAAAGTCACCAACCATATTGCAATCAATTGAATCGTATGACCAAAAGTCAATAATCACTAAATGACTCAAATAATACCATGAATATAAATGGAATCATGATATTATATATCATATGTAATTACACATATGTTATATATAATAAATAAGTGGCGAACAATGGAAATATCATAGAATTAAAAGTGAGATAACAAACCCCTTACCTTATGCTCCAGTGTGTTATTATTTTGTTTTAATGACCTGAATAATAAAATTTAGCTTCATTAATTAATAATTACAGATCCTCTTATACATTTAATTTATTTATTATAACCTTATTAGGTTCATTCATGGCCCTTTTTATGGGTTTAAGAGCTTCAATTTTATAGTTTTAGAAGCATTTTCTTCCTTGGTTTTCATGATTTGTTTACCTATATTACTGAATGAAAGTTCGTTTAAAATGTGGTCAAAAATCTATAATTGTTAATATATATTATTAGTGACATTAAATATATATAAATTATCTTATAATTATTCTGTTTTATATACTTGAGGATGAATCATTAGTTAAAATTTATTGATAAATGCTTGCATTTAATATGGTGGTTTTGTGCACAATGAACTTGTTTTGTATTATTATTCCATATTATGAGTGTGTAGGGATTATAGAACATTAATGAGATGAAATAAATATATTAAGATCTTCTTCAACCATAATAATGGTCTCATGACCATAATTTAATATGGTAATGAAAATTAAGAACCTGTCGTCCTTGAATGTGATAAATTAACACATCTCGGACGGTGCTTTCATTTTTAGTATAAGAGGAGGGGAAAAGAGAGATGATGATGAAATATTCCATTAGAATAATATAATTACAGTTCATTTAAGGTAATTTAATTATAATATCAGTTGTAATAATTGATGTGAGGAAATAAGTAGAAAGAAAGAAACTCAAAATAGAAAAAAAAAATTGAGAAATCTCTTACGAAAATTCAACAGCTTAACGACGTCACTTAAAATTTAATAATATATTTTGATGAGAGAAATGGGTTATATAATAAATAATAAATCTTATGTAAATTAAGGGTAATATGGAAGTAAATATCCCAATATAATCCAATTTAAAATTAAATATAAAACATAAAATGAAAGCTTTAAGAAAAGAGAAGGGTGGTTTGTTCTCTTACTTTGTACAGTAACTCCCAAAACATGAAGGTTGGGACCTTAGGGGTTTGAGGACCCCTTGGGAGGACTCATAGGGAGATAATAATACCATATCATAGAGGATAATGAGTTTGGTAAGAATGAAAATTGAGGGGGTGAGTGTGTATTTATAGTAATTAAGAAGGAGTTTTTTATTAATTAAATGGGACACCTCATTAGTGGTTTTTGCAAAACCATGGGCTTTCACATGATATTTGTCCATGGTTTTAACCACTTGGGACACCTCATGTCATAAGTTTCTCTAAAAAAGTCTACCAGCCTTTCATATTTAATTATTACATCATTATGATTTCATTAAGCTATCGAAAACTCAAAACTGTATTTTTACTATTTAAAAGAAAATTCAAGTATTTTAGAAAAATACCAAAAACTCACCCTAACCATTTTTCAATGTGTCGAATTCAAAAATGAACTCCATTTTTTTATATATAATTTTCTAAGGATTTTTAATTTAATTTTTAAATAAAATCAATATAATTCAAAAAATAACAAATTTAAAGGTATAATTAGTTTTATATCACATTAAAAATTTAATTAAGATCTTATTATCGTATTACCTTAAGAAAATAAAATATTTTCATTATTTACTATTTATAAGGTTCATATTACAATTAATATTACTATTCATAAGGGTATGTTATTATTCTTCAAAAAATAAATTTGGTTCTATCAAACTCCAAATGACTTACTAGTCACAACTCTAGATAACCATTTTTCGAAATTCAAAACCTAGAAGTAGAAAAATTATGTTTAATGAATAGCTTATAACTTTGTCTTAAAATATTTTGTTTCACAAAATAATGAGTGCTTCATGAAATATATGATATATAAGGAATTGAAAGTATATAAGAGGAACATACCATAAAGTGTTTGTGGTGTTATAATCACTTAGTTTTAACCTAGATTAACATGATTTACTCTTTACTACAAGGATAAATTTTACCATGGTTACTATTCATATTGAAAAAAAATAAAGGGATGTATATTCAAAATTTAAACCCCCTAATTCAAAATATGGAATCAATTTTATCAAATTAAATATCTATAAGTGGTGTAATTTAATTATAAAATAATAACACAACACACGATAAAAACTACTTTCTAGAAAAAGTGCATTTTTAAGCATAAAACATTGTTTATTATTATCTCATGCCTAGAAAAATATTAAATTAATGTTAAAACATTTTATTAACTATATAATATGTATTTAATTAAGATAAATCATAAATATTGAATAAATTAATTTATTTACACAAAGAATCATTATGTGTAAAAAAATAGTTTTTCAAAAACATATTTCTTTTAATTTCAAATCATTTTTATTTTAATTTATAATTATTATATAATAAATTAATTAATTTTATTCATATATAAACCATATTTTTTAATAATTTTTTTATTCATATTCATAAATTCAAATCTAATGTCTAGGGGGTAACTATCACATAAGGATTTTTTAAAAGTATCTCGTGGTTCATTTAAACACGATCTTGTGCGTAACGTATTCTATCAAAGAAATAAAATTTATTTGAAAAATTATGTTTCATTAAATGTCAGGGTCTTACATTATTCCTACTTTAATAAATATAATCTTATAAATTTAAACGTTTTTTGAGAAATCAACAGTTTCATAGTTGAAAATGCATTTGTGGAAATCCCTCAACATAAAAAGGTTAATAAGACATCATCTTCAATATAGGGAAAGTAAAATATATAGATGTTATTGAATAAAAAATAATATGGTTATAAATATAAAGACATTAATATAAAGTGAAAATATGGATATGGAAGAAAATTAATTTCCATAGATCATCAATCATAACAAATTAAGTGATCATAATAAAGTGAGAAATCACAAAACCGTAAACCAATGAGGTGAGAAAATGACTATAAATTCATAAAACATGTTGGTAATAAGACAACATATTTTTCATGAAAATTTTACAAAAATTGAGGGATTTTTACATTATAGAAATATATATATGTATATATATACTTTATTTCATTCTATTTCATAAGAATAATCTCATCCTCTATCTTTGGTCCGATGAATTTCCACTTCATCTCTTACTCTAAGAAATAAGTATCCAATATGATTTTTTTGTCAGTCTGGAGTGCTAAAATTAAATTTTAATGGATAATAAGATTCATAAAATAATTACATTTCACAAATCAGGTCTCAAATTATTTATTAAATACAAAATATTTTTATAAAGTATATAATACATTAATTTATAGAATGAAAATAATAAACCCCAATGTTCAGTTAAATCCATTCCAGAAATAGTCATCCTTACTACTCCTCCAAAATATTTCTGACCAAATTTAAAATCCAAAAATTATGAATCTTTTATTAAAAAAATATTCCCCAAATAACATAAAGTGTCTCATAATGTAACATACCAAGCATGTGAATAACTTGATCATATATTCTCATAAAATATACTAATAACCGAAATCACTATAATACCCAAATCAAAATATATATTCTCTAAAAATTACCATTTCCCTTGTTTTTCATATAAAATCACAAACTATTTAACATACTCCATAAATCCAAAATGAGATAAACTTATTCAAATATGAAATAAATCGAATTTTTATCAAGTAAATATCTATAAATTTCCAGCATCTCTTTATTAAAACAAAATATTTTTAACTCAACATTAGATATATATTAAGGTTTATAATTCCATTTATCATGTTTTATCTAAAATTATAACAATACAATTAAATAAAATTTCTTGATTGTTAGTACAATTCAAAATATATTTTAAAATCCTTGAAGGGAATATATGGTTGAAAAATAATTAGATGTTTCATGATTTTTAAAACTAGAATAGAATTAGTATAATAATTATAAAACATAATTCTTGAATCCAAGTACAAAAACACTTCATTCATTCCACTTACTTCTTAGATGATTAACCAGGCTTTATAAACTTATTCCCAAATACTTTTTTAGAAAAATATGAAATATTAATCATGTATTATGATTAATAAACCACTATTTAATCATACTTATTACTTGTAACATAATAAGTACTATTAAATTTATTATACATTTCATATGTACCTCATAGACCATTAATAATCATTAGTTAACGCATTACTCATACAACCATGATGATTATCTTTTTGAGCTTTCCCCATAAGACATAAATTTATATAATTATAATATTTTACACATTTAAAACATCCAAATGAAAATGATTCCTTATGGAGACCATTATTCTCATCGATTGAATTAATCAAAAATTTCATTTTTTCAATGGTAATTACTTTCTTTGGGTCCTTATTTTATACACATGAAAAATCTTCTCATTTCTATGAGATATTCACTTATGTTCTTCTTCCCATATTCTAGGTATGTTGGAATCTGAGTATTATTTACTCTATGGTCTTTATAAAAATTATTCTTTTTATTGTTGGTATTTTCATGAAACTCACCAAATTCGACATTTTTAACCATATAAAGTGTTCTCCAATTCAGCATAATCATAAGGATTCACATTCCATCTCTTATTTCACTTGGTTTCTCATGAGTAAAATCATTCCATTAACCTCTACATTACATAATAAAATAATTTCTTAAGGTTCTATCTTTTCAATAAAACCAAATATCATAGTGTGAAAAACAATAATCATAGTGGGAAGCCACATAATATTGAAAAATGATTTTTATGATATCTAAATTATGACACCTTCTTCTATTAAACTTGAGGTTTAATCTAGGACAGTCATGATTCTTACCAATAATTTAGTATTTTATCCTATACTTATACTTATACCCAAGGTTGTCACTAAATTTTTATCATCCTAGTTTTTAAAGGTTAACTAAAACTTACTCTGATACCAACTACAATGACCAACAATTTCCATATATAGATATTTCATCTTATTATATGAATATCAATTCATCACATAACGATTCATATAATAATAATTTTGGTCTAGTATATTTGGATACTTGGATACATACACAACCAGTTCATAAGATATCTACATCATATATCACTTAATTATTCATAACTTGAATCCTTCATATGCATATCATATATAATACCTTTCTTCATAACTTGGGGAAAATGAAATAAAATAAAGGGTGAGATTAGATGCCAGATAATGGAAAAAAGGGAGAAATTAATTATCACTTGAGTATAAAATGAGAATAAGTCTACGAGAACATGATCATAACATTTTAAATTCATACCCTGTATATCATATATCATAATATTGAGTCATGGAATTAGTCTTGGAAGTTAATAAGACATAAATCACAAAGGATTCAAAGTACATGGGCCATGACAGATTAAAATTCAGATGAAGCATGAGTTTGTTTCATAGACATAATCTTATAACTTTTTCAATATGTATAAATAGAAACAATTTTACTCAAAAAGTTAATTACAAAAAATTAAACCCTTGTATAAACTTATGGATATATAAAAAGGCCCATTCATAATCTTATAGACATTAAATCTAGGTATACGAATAAAGGTATGGGTATGAAAATTAGGTCCATAAATAATATTATGGAAATTAATGATAGGTCAATGCATAATTGTATAGACATCAAATCTAGATTTACACATGATGAAAAAAACTCATAAATTGTTTATAGGTCCCACCAATGAATAGGATAAAGATATAGGTCCCACCTATCGCATAATGAAAATATTACATATGTATGAAAAAAGTTCATAAATTGTTTATCATATCAAAAAAATGAAAATGAATGGGTCTCGTAAAAAATTCATCATAGAAAACCCCATGGAAAAGAAACAGGTTTTATAAAAATTTCATCATTTCGTCAAATTATATCTTGTGTAAAAGGCCAGGGTTTTATAATATTTTTCTCATTATAAACATAAACCATATTGAGAAAGAATAAGGATGGAATACTGGGATCATATCCCCATTAAATCATTACCGAAATCATTTTTTTCTATATTTTATGAATATAAAAACCATTAAAAGACCATTAAAACATTATTGGGGAAAATATAATTTTCATTTTTAAATAACTTGTAAAATATAAAAATCTCAAAAAAATAGGAAAAATAATTTCTTTGAAAATAACTAAAGAAAAGTTTAAAGTAATATTCAAAACCATGAGTGGTTATGATGGCAAGAAATTATTTTCATGCCATATAAGTTAAAAGAAACCATTCCTTCCATACTTCTATAAAAATTCAAAAACTACCTCATTCGGAAAATTAAAAGAAGATTTATTTTATTTTATTTTTGTAAATAAGTAAAAAATGGGTAAAAATGACTTCAAACAATCATAGTATAATTGTGAAAACCTTATTTTAAACATTTTTATAAAACATGTATATGAAATAAAAATGTTTTTTCACTGAAGATACAAATAAATTAAATTTTCTTTAAATACACATTTATGGTCTCTTAAGTACATAAGGTGGGGAAAAAGAAAGGGAAAAATTAATTTTAAAGAAATCAACCATGGATAATAAAATTTTATAGTTTCTCTATATTTATATCATAATAATTCATCAATGGAAACTTAATCATAAACAATCTTGATAAACAATGATATTGAAACATAAAACACATTATTGATTTGGTAACATTGGAATCGTAATCCCCATGAATTAAATAATCATATATGGACATGTAAATACCCAAAAACATAATAATAAATATCATAAAATATATTCATGGGTAGTATATACACCACATAAAAGAAACAGGTAGTGAATATGGGATGTGTCTCACAAAAATTAAAATGAGATGAAAATATCATACCCTAGATTTGACTGCCTTCAAACGTAATGTAAACTATTTTATAATAAAAATATGTTTATTATAAATCAATTTACGGACTGTATTTATATATTTCATACTATATATGATTTAATTATAAATTTTAATCTCCCAATTATTAATGGTATTTTATTAAAATCATTGTTCAAGTTGATATTTGTTTTTTTTTCATATATATTTTGGTTCAATAGTTTTGGTTTGTGTACATTGATCATGGTTACATAATATCCATAAATTTATTAATAATATAAATATAATATATATATATATATATGATAAATATTTATATTCATCCATAAAATTACAGAGAGAGAAATGAATTACATCATTTATAGAGATGGTAGGTCGTACATTCGCATGAACATTCATTTCATTTTTCAATGGATGGAATGAAATAAAGTAAAATAATAATTCAAATTTTCATAAAAATTATTATATCATATATATCATATATATTCATTAAATATATTCTTATTATCATCCAAGTAAAAAAGGAAATGAAAAGAGAATCATGTCACTTTGTGGGGCTGGTAGTCCACACGTATGCACGAGTGATGTTATCATTTTAAAATAGTTCAAATGGTAATAAGGTAGATGTGATATTATAATTAAATAATTATAATTAATTCATAATTATTATATATAATATTTAATCCCATGAAAATAACTATCCATAAAATATGGTGAGGAGAAATGAATTGTATTGTTATGTGGAGATGGTAAGTCGTGCGTACGCACAAGTGATACATGCACCTCCCATTTTATGAAAAGAGGGTAAATAAATGAGGTTTTATAATATAATTTCGGTATATATAGGATATTAATATAATTTATTTATAGGAGGTAAAATAATAATTAAAAATAAACTGATCGATTAAGGTGATTATAAATTCTTTGAAACAACTCATTTATATATTCTATTAAGAACTATAGGGTTTGTATTATGGGAAGCTCAGAACCTCTATAATATGTATAATTAAGTTTAAAATTTATTTTTGTAGTTTTTGGTTGATATAGAGGGCTCAAAATGGTATTAATAAGTGAAATGAGAGGTTCCCTTTTATAATTGAGGTGAAGGGAGCTTTTTTAATTTCTTAAAATATTAAAATATAATCATGTCATTATCTATCCCAAATGATTCCAAATGGAAATATATTAGGAGATAATTATGTATGGTGTTTAATTCCCATCAACCAGTCAAATTATGATAGGATTAATTAGTATTTAAAACCTTATCTTTTGGTTTACCCCTTAGTTTACATATTTTAACCTTAAGTATGGTAACATATTTTTCACTCTTAAGAAGTTATAATTTTACTTATAAGGTTAATATTGACTAATTAATGGGAAAGGGATGAAATTTATGACAATATATTAACCTATTTTTCCTATTTAATTATTTTAATGATTTTTAAATAATTTAAATAGATATTATTTTCATAAAATATCATTAATGTCGATTATAAAAATATTCATTTATTTTAACCTAAATGACATAATGATTTTTTTAATTCAACTATAATCATTTAAAAAACAATAATATTTCATATTCATCTAAAAATTTCATTTTACACTATAAATCGCTAATTTTATATAACTTTTAATGTTTTTTAATTCATATATTTTTATTTTATTTTTTGTTAATTGGATAAACACTATTTCAGTGTTGTGTAAGCATTTAAGGTAATTATTTAATATAAAGAAATAAAATAAATTAACAACATGAAAATAAATTTATAATTATCCAAATAAATATTTATATTCTTTCACAAAAATCTTTTCCCTATTATAATACACAATAGATATTTAAAACTAAGACGGTGACATTTTTTAACATTATTTTATTTAAATATTATATTGGTTGATTTCAGGAAAAAGTGTCCATTAAATAAATAAAATTAGATCCTAAGGTGGTAAATATAGAATTTAAATAATCCAATAAGAATTAATATGAAATAGTATGACCTTTTCACTTAGTTGTAACATAGGTTAACCTGATTTACCATTTACCATGGTTATAAATTTTACCAAGGTTACTATTCGTATTGACAAAAAATAAGCGGGGTCTATTTACCAAATATTAACCCACTGATTCCAAATTTGAAATATATTTTATCAATTTTCTCACCTATAAGTGTAATAAATTAATTTTAAAATAAGCATTCAAGACACGATGAAAACCACTTTTTAGAAAACACATTTTTAAGCACTAAACTTAGTTTATTCTTATCCCATGACTAAAAAAATAATAAATGAATGTTAAAATATTTGTTCAACTATATAATATTAATAATTAATTAAAATAATTCCATAATACTAGATAATTTATTTTATTAATATAAAAATACATTATGCACATAAAAACTATTTTTTTATAAAAATATCTCTTTTACTTACAAACGATTTTTATTTTAATTTATAATTAATCGATAACCAATGAATTCATTTTAATCATATATAAACAATATTTTTTAAAAAAATTTAGTTATCCATATTCATACCCAATAATACAATATCTAGGAGATAACTATCATGTATTAATATTTTAATAGTATCCCATGGTTCGTTTAAACACAATGTTCTATGTAACACAAAGCTGTTAAAGAAATAAAATTCATTTGAAAATAGTATTTAAATAAATATAAAGGTGTTCCCCCAAACAACTGATATAAACACCCCTGTTTTAATGTTAATAAAGAAACATACAATGTATTTTATTTAAATCAAAATTTTATATTTATCTTCACACTGATAGACAATCATATGTTGGTTTGGAATATCAAACGTGACTTAAATTACTCAATAATTGATGTCTTATTTATATTGAGAAATAAAATCTATGCCCAAGATAAGATAAAATTCAACCATAGGGAGAACAATGATATTTTCAGGAATAAAATTTACACAACTTCTTCCAAAGAATAATCATATACTTGAGATGTGATTTTTAAGTCCTTAGGTGTTTTCACTAAAAATTCAACATCTAATAGTTTAGGTTATTAATTAACATTTTTTATTATTTACCTATTATATATGAATTCATATAACTAAGATAAAATAGGTTATATCAATATTTTATCTCACTTATTACCCCCCTAAACTTCATCCATCTATATTCAATCCATTAATAAAACCAAAATGTTTTTCAGGATCATCATGAATATTTAATCTGAGTAATCAAGCATGAAAAATCATTCATTTGATGTCAAAACCATGAAACCTTGCTTTCAATCTATGAATCCTTTGTTTTATCCTATTCCATTTATGTCCATAACCTATTCAAGTCATTTTTAATAGTTAATAATGAAAATGTGAGTAATCCAAGCATATTACTTATGAGTATAAAACTAGGTGTGTAGTAAGGGTACACTCACTATGCACCAGAATGATGAAAAAGATATACTTGAACAACTGTTTTAAAGGTTATTACACATGGATTAATATGTTTTAAAATAATTTCCACCTATAGTATCCATACATGGATGTTTTTTAGGAAACTCACACTTATTTATTTACCATAACATAAGACTTCTCCTACAATTATGATTATTCTAAGAGTTATCACTAAAGTTTCTTCATCATAGTTTCCAAATGATATCTAAAACTTTATTTGATACTAAATATAGTGTCCCAGTCTTTTCATGCATATATATTACAACTTATTATATTAATATTCATTAAATAATATAATGATCTATTCTAGAATCATATAGGTCCAATATGTTTTTAAACATAGACATGTAAACAACATGTTCACAAGTGAACTACATCATCTCCCACTAAGTTCTTCATGACTAACACCCTTCATAGACATTTCATATATAATACCATTTTTCATAAACTGGGGAAAGGAAACATAAGAAAGGGTGAGCTTATGATCTCAGTAAGGGTAAACAAGGGAGATATTAACATAACAGGAGCATAAGGGTAAGTGAAATGAGCATAAAATTTCAAAACCATACCCTTCATATCAAACTTGATAATCTTGATACATTGGAAAAATATTTCAAATTCATAATACATGGATCTTAATTTAAATAAATAACATAATCCATGAGATCATAACATTTTCATAAGATATTGAATTATGGAACACACATAAGCATAGAAAATCATATCCTTAGTAGTCAAGGAACATTTCAAATCCTATCATAGTAGAATGGTTTCACACCCTAAAACATCATAGTATTAATGGATTACTCTCAAGACTATCATAGTGTAAAATTTCACTTGTTAAATTAGGTTCATCCACTATTATATCTTTATTTATATAATGAGATATCCATGATTACCCAATGCATTGGAGGGATATATTATTCTGGGTCCGCACATAAAATAATGAAAATAATATCGGTTTGTGAAATAAGATCATAAAATATTAATCATATCATAACCCTAGAAAATAAATGGTTTTTATATAAATTTCATCAGGAAATAACCCATGTAAAAAATGGGTTTAATAATAATTTCATTGATTTATCATAGAATAATCCATGGAAAAGGGAATGTGTTTCGTAAATATATTATCATAATTATTATACACCATAAACGTAAAGGATAACGGTGGAATCATTAGGTCGTATCTCCAAAAAATCATAAGTAAAATCTAAGGGTTTTGTATTTAATAAATAGAAGTACTACAATAATATCATTAAAATATTCTTGATGAAAATGAAATTATAATTTTGAAATCAATTCTTTACAAAATAAAAATTTAAAAATTATTATCAAATTGTTTTCTTTTTAAATTACTTTGGAAGAATTTAAAATAACCTTCAAATAATTTATCTTTCATGGGGATTTACAATTCCACTCATGTTGTGCAATTGATAAAAAAGATTCCTTTCACATTTTCAGTAAAAATTCAAAAGTACCTCATTTGGAAAATGTCAAGGAAATTATTTTAAACTATTTTATAAAATTTAGTACATGGATAAAAATGACATTAAATAGTCATATAGTATTATTAAAAAAATTATTCAAACCATTTTTGGAAAACATGTATATTGAAGAAAAAGGATTTTCGATCAAAGAAGGAAATAAGGTCATTTTTCCCTAAAAACATTATTTTAGTTTCTTGAGTTATTAAAGTGAGGAAAATGAATTGAAAAAATATTATATCAAGAAATACCCATATTAGAAGGAAATTTATGAGTTTATTAAGAGGTATACCATAATATTTCATCATCAAATACTTAATCACAAACAATCCCTATAAACAATTAGATTGAAAAGTAAACACTTACCACTTTTGTAACTTTTGAAACATAAGTCCTATGAAAAAAATAACATCATAAATATATTTATATCCTATAATTTTTATGATAATAACAATAGAATACATTCATGGATAGTATATACACCATAAAAAATAAATAGGTGGTGAATATGGCATGTGTCCCATGGAAATAAAAGTGAGACGAAAATCCCTTACTTCAAGTATCAACATTATTCAAACACGTTCAAACCTCCTGTATAAAAAATAAACATTTAATATATATATATATATATTATAGAAAAATATTCATATATATCACACCATATATTATTTACTTATAACATTTTATCACATCATTCACTAATAATTCTTTGTTAAAATCAATGTTTCATGTAATAATTGTTTCGTTTTTCATGTATGTTTTGGTTTGGTAGTTTTCATAATAATAATTTTATTATAGATACAATAAATAAAGAATTTTAATCATGATAAAATATCATATATATTCATTATATTGATATTTATTTTCATTCATTATATTAGATATCAAAAAATGAATTACATCATTCATGTAGATTGTATGTTATACGTAAGCATGATCATTGTTTCTATTTTTTAAAAGGATGAACCAAATAAAGATATATAATAATTAAAATTTAAAGAATAATTTTCATATGATATATATCATAAATATTCATTATATTATTCATTATTACCATCAATCTCAATATAATATGAAAACCGTATAGCATCGCTTCGTGGAGGCGGCAGTCCACATGTACGCATGAGCGATGTTATTGTTCTTTAATGGATTGTAAGGTATAAAGGTAAACTTAATATTATAATTTAAAAAAATCATATATATATAATATATATAATTTAAATCCATTATTATTTCCATCCTTGAGATGTGGTGATGGAAAATGAATTACATCGGTTCACGGGGCGGTAGTCCCACAGACACATGATCGACAGTTTTGTTTCCCCTTTTATAGAATAGGAGATGTATATATGTTATTAAATTAAAAAAGATATCATATAAGTATATTTAGGATAGTAATTTTTTATATCATAATATTTTAATAGGATTTGAAGGAGGTTTATGAAGATATAAAACAAAAAACGCTCGGTTAAAACTGATAC
Organism: Viscum album; assembly: GCA_963277665.1. Classification (NCBI taxonomy): domain Eukaryota; kingdom Viridiplantae; phylum Streptophyta; class Magnoliopsida; order Santalales; family Viscaceae; genus Viscum; species Viscum album. The sequence goes on from OY728137.1 coordinate 1,476,904,738, forward strand.
TTCTTCTTTAGACAACAGCTTTAGGTTTACAAAAAAAATATTTCTATGATGGTTTATTAATAAAAATAAGACCTCTAGTAATTGGGGAGGGAATTATGTAAGCAGTTTTTCTATGTTTTCTCATAACTGAATTCCTTTAGAAGTTTGAATAAAAGATGATAGTGGTGCACTTTTATAATTGTTGGAGAGGAGACACTCAGAAGTTTTGGAAAGAATAAAATATACCCACATTTTACACTCAAAAAATGGACCCAAAATGGACCATTACAAAGCCTTATTTGGCCTAAGGTATAAATATATCCATAAAATAGAAATTATACAAGTTTTTAGGTCATTTTAGAAATTATATTTTTAGTTAAACCCCTAGAAAACCTGTTTAAACCTTAACTATGTTAATAAATTTTTATTGTTTTTATGATTCATTATGAATAAAAATTAAACTGACCTTATTGGATAATTTTAAATTTTAAAATTAAAAATATTTAATAAATATTTCCAAATTAAATTCAAAATTATTTAAGAATTTTTTTTAAAACCAAACCTTTAGATGGGAAGAAATAATCAATTTTCCAAAGAAGAAGTTTTTTATTTCAAAATTCAACATGAAATTGATTCTAATGAGCTAAATTAGAATAACAATATCTCTGAACAAAATTTAATTTTAAAACTATATTAAAACAAAATTTAACTTTAAAAATCTTTATATGAATGGTTAGTTTTCAATAAAAATCAGTATTTTCACTATTTATTGAAAATTTACTCTTTTCATAAAATTATAAAAGATTAAATCTATGATAATTTAAAGAATTTTATATAAAAATTTAATTTCATTTTTTAAACTAAATTATCTATAATTTTAAAAAATTATTTTTATTATTTTTTCATAAAAAAGAATAAAAAATCTTTTTTGAGGAAAAAATGTATTTTTGAAGCATATAGATACTTTAATAAAAATTAAGTATTTATCTATAAATTTATTTTCTTTATCTAAATATTTTATACATAATTTTAAAAATGTATTTATTATTATTCATACCAAAAAGAATAATTTTTTTTTGTTATACTGATTATTTTTAAATAATAATATTAACAGTATATTTTGGTTCATTAAAACTTTGTATTCTGTGTAACACAAACTATCAAAGAAATTAAATTTATTTGAAAAAAAATATTTCAAAAAAATCTAAAGGTGTTACAAACAAAACCCTATAGAGAACATGTGGTGTCATTATCTCTGTCGATAAGGGTGGGTAGAATATAGAATCAAATAACATAAGGAATATATATATATATATATATATATCATACAAATTATTCTATAAGAAATTAACTGTCCTTAACCGCAACTACAACTATCATATCTCAAACACATAGCTTCCACCACTATGTTATAGACATCCTATAAGAACAAAAAATATTCTTATATAATTGCATTTAATTATTTCTATTAATATTTTTATGATATGATTTTACATAAAAATTATCTTAAGTAAACTATTAAACTCCTAGCCAAATGGATTAAATCATTTAACATTTATTACCATTTCATGATTCTAAATACTTTAGGACTCACAATAAGATACTATAAAATATGCATAAACCAAGTATAAAATTTTTTGTCAAGTACTGGGGAATGTAATGAAGAAACAAGATGATCATCCATCGAGGCTCCAAGATAATAAACACATTAATAGACAATTAAACTAGTTTCCATTTCATCAAACAACCAGTAAGACTAGCTTTAACTTGCTCTATCAATCCTAGTGCCATCCCCAACACCAATATGTATATCAACATCCAACTCCCCATAATTATTTTCAACTTCTTTAACAACCCCAATTATGGCCTCCCATTCCACATTAAACCATCATCCATCCATGGCTCACATCACATCACATAAAAAAGTTCCACTTCTAGATCAATTACACATGGTAGAGAAAGTGAGAAACAAATAGTTAACGAGGCATCTAGATCCTAAGATTAAGGCATCCAGCCTTAAAAAAGAGATCACTTATCCCTAAACAATTATCATTAATAAACAACCAATTTTTTACAATGGTGAATCAATCAATTCAATTAGTATAGGTCAAAACCACCAGAAACCTAAGTCACCAGCAAACAATAGCTACTAAATTATTTGAACATGTTGCAAGAATAACATCCATTTTCATTAGTTATAATAAATTATGATAAGAATTTAACATGTAACTTTATTATTTATTCATAACTTATTGATAGATTTACTTTATTTATCCAATTTACAAGAATAAAAAACAAGATAAACCACAACATCAATTGGATATAGCACACTATCTAGAAAAACATGATGAAAACCATCAACACAACAAAAACACTAGTGATCTATACAACTCAAAACAAAAATACATTATTTAATTATAATTTAATATTTATTAATGTTAATAACACCATTAACCATTGAGATAAATAATGATGACTTCATGAATTCAGTTAAAATAATAGAATCAAATAATCCAACAACTTAAGGATTTCAAAATTCCTTTAATAATAATGGAACAACAAACATAGATCTCTGATCATCTCCCCCACAAGTAATTAACACACCCTTATAGATTTCATTCTAAAAATTTTCCATCAAGAAATAAAATAACTCTCTGAGAAACAATGATATAAAAAAATATAGCATAGGAAGATAAAATGGTAGAAACAAAAATAAAAAGAGAATAAATTAGAAATGAAGTAGGAAAAACTCACCACATATAACCATATATCAATTATAAGAATCTAGTGATCAATCCAAATATGAAGGGATTTAAAAAACCTTAAAAGAGAACCTTTATCTACCTATGGTTTGGGAGAAATAATGTAATTTTGGAGTATTTTAGGTTGGAATAGAATCTATAGGTCTTACTCCATATTCACATTCATGACATGAATATTTCATTCATGTCATGAATAGATCAGTTATGAGGATAACCAAAAAAATTGTGTCCAATATCCTACAAATATGGAATCAATTAATTACATGAACTACTTCATCAAGTTGTGAGTTTTCAAGGTTTGATTCAGTATATCTGGACCATCATCCTTTCAAGTCATTAACTGATGGTTTACACCATGAATTACATCCTATGAACCACCATTAATCAAGACACAAATAACCATTCTATACATGAACTACTATCTCTTGTAGTTAATAATAAATCATGATTTTAATTCCACATGTAACTGTATTTTACCTCCAAAAATCCAAAAAACCAACTTCAGTTTTCATCAAAACACCTTGGATGCAAAGGAATGGGTAGAAGGATCTAGTCCCATACAGTACTAAATCGTATACCATACTCATGGGATTCTTCTAATGAACCAAGTAATTAGGAATAAAATAGGTGATGAGTAACCTATTTTGACACTACTAAACCTATCACATTCCTAGTTTTCTTGTCAAAATATCTAGAGATAAACTTATCAGGATCATAATTCTTCCATTGTTCATAATGAGTTCCACTAGCTCACATAGTCTAGCAAGCCACACTTAATTTCACTACCTCACTTGGTCTAGCATAACACCCTCCAAAGTCTATAAACTTTCTATGGTAGGGTATGAAATTATCTAAATATCTATATAGTCTCCTAGGAATCACATGGAATCAAGTAAGTAGATGAGAAATAATTCATATATACACATAAATTAAAAATAAAATTCATTATATTTGTAAACATACACTCACCTCACCTCTAAATCTGTCACAGGAAATAACCCCATTTTCCATCACCCAAACACCACTTAAATAAATCAACAACCATCAATGGGAAAAATATATATATGTTAACAATAGGTTAATAATTATTTCATTAAAATTAATTCCTTTTAAGGTGTGAAATGGGAATTTTAAAAATACACTTGAAATTCCAAGCTTACTCACACTATTTCAGATCACATCACCATCAACTCTTGAGACCAATTTTATTAAAACATTTCTTGAGTAAAAAAATTAGTAACACACATTAACCTTAAAACCATATTTGAAATATTTCAAAGATATAAGAATATTTCAAACGTCACTTATAATGGTTAACATTCCCATTTCAAACAAAACAACCATTTTTTAAACACTTCAAAAAATTAAAACATATAAAATAATAGGTTTGGATATCAATTAATCTGAGGAACATCAATTTAAAGGGAAAACTGGTGCTCACTTCCAATTCTAAAATAATTTAAATCCTTTGAAATACAATTAGTCATTTCTATGAAAACATGGAATGAATCCCATTCCATGTCAAGGGTCAAAACCCTTGAAATTACCTTTTTATCCCTTATGTGACCCATATATGAGCATAATTTAAATAAATGAAAAATTTAAAACTAAGAAACATCTAATAAAAGTAAATATAAGGTGACTTTATATAAACACCTAACTCAACCCCATGGAAATAAGAAGAAACATGTCTCCTTTGATGGTGTATATATAACAAATCAATGAAACATTCTCCATAACCTCTATACAAATAAAACCCCATGATTATTGTCACCCTAACCCTATTTTCATGCCCCATGGATTCGATTCTTCATGGGAAAACCAAAACAAAGGGAGGAATATGAATGGATAAGAGGATATTAGGGGAAGATAAATATTGGAATTATACCTAAAAAATCCACTTGAATCAAAATAGAATATCATTCAAAATGATAGGGAGGAAGTGAGGAATATCCCTTGGTTTGTGCGTAGTACTTTAGAATAAGAGGGAGAGAAGGAGGAGGTCTTGGGAGTTAAAATCAAGGAAGGTTAAATATAGAATTTAAATTTTAATAAACATGGGGTAACTAAATAGTTTGGCCACATGGTTTTCCAATCTGTGTTCCAAGCATGCTAGATCCACTTTCTAAGAAAATCTAGTTTGCATGAATAATCTTTGGTAAATTTCATGGTTTAACTAACTATTTTTTAACCATGCCAAAAGGGAATATCAAATTGAAAACTCACATAGCATGCTTGTTTAATAGCTTACCTACCTTTATACATGTCTAGTTATAGTAATCATACACAAAAACGTTCTGTCATGGTTTCTACTGAGTTCTATATGGATTGTATTGAACTGTTTTCTACCCATAAAGACTAAACCATATAAGAAAAAAATGAACAGGAAATATCCTTGTGTAATTTTAACCAAATAGTTTCCCCTAAATCACAGATTCAAATCATGAAATGGTTTAAAATTTCTAAATTCTTCCATGATTCATACTAAAACTTCTTAGAAACTAAAATTTCACTAAAAAAGATGAAATAAAATAAATAAATTAGAAAAAAATGAAATATGGGTGTCACAGATTCTATTTGTATCCATAGGTGGATAGGTTTCCATGAGGTGATGGGTTTTTAGTGGATTTTTACCACATATGGGATTCCAAGTATATATAAAAGTTGGTTTAGTAAGTTTTCATTATTGATCAATGATCATGTTATCATAAAATGACTAGTATATTTTACTCAAAACATAACTAATAAATTATTATTAGTTATTATTTTTCTTACATAATTTATATTATTTTTGTCTACACTTAATCTTATGATAGGTGAGTGGGGGTTAGAATGTGACCTAAAACATGGTACTACATAATCACATACTAAACAAATTCCTTTTGAACGTTTGTAATCCTTGTTCTCCATGATCTTGGTAAATAAAATGTCACTTATAAATGAGGGCTAGAGGATATTGGGTCTGGTTTTTGTTGTTTAGAGTGGATAATTATTATCTTGTATAAAGATGGAAAATATGTAATTTTTTCATTTTTTAAAATCATGGAGTAAACTAAAATTATGTCAAATAATGGTTAAACTTATCTATTTTGATTATCTATTATATTGGGATGTTTTTTTGGTTTGATATCATTTTTTGTTTTTATATATTTAGGATTTATTTTACATTTTCTTTGAGACATATAAAAATAGTTTGTATTAATGTATGGGTTATAAAGAAAAAAAATTTGTATAAAGTTTTTAATCCATTGTATTACAGGTTTTATTTTTCATATGTCTAATATAAACATAGGTAATTTTAGTATCTATTTTTTTTAAGAAAATAGTCAAAAACCAAAGTGGGAAAATTTCTACCCAATATTATCTAATTTTTTCTCAGCATTTAAGTTAGCATTTGGATATTGGGAAGAATTTTTGATGTCTTGTGGTGGTTTAAATCAGATCAATGGGAAATCTAAGTTTTTTCATTATATTACAACTTAGGATACAATATATCATAGTTTATCCCTCTCTTATTGTTTATCACAACCATTATACTCAATCTTACTTGATATTTATTTTGAAGGTATCTAGGTGTTTCCTTAAATTCCATTTTTTAGATATTTTACCATACAATACTTTTTCATATAGTGTAAATTTGGATATTATACCATGATGTGACATTTCTTTTTTACATTCATAAAAAAACACCTCACTAAATGTATTGTTCTTTTTTCATCATCCTTTATTATAGTACTTTTCTTTGAAGATGGAGAATATATGGAGTAAAATATAATGATTATAAATTTTTTAAACCACGTAAATTGATTATCCATTTCCCATCGATATCATTCATTATTTTCACTATTTTTTTATTCCATCATATAGTTCATACCATTTATAGAGGACTTAAAATCAATGATTTTATTTTTCAGCTTCTTCCTTATCTTAGTTTTTGGACATTATTTCTTCCTTTTACATCATTATATTACCCAAAAATACTTCTAAAATAAGTTTATCAAGGTCACGTGATTCTCTAATAATATTATCAGTTATTATCCCCATGTCATGAAAGTTCTTGTATAGCTTAAAAATATTTTATTTTTGGGTTATGTCTTATCCAAGAGATATCATGGTTTCGAAGATATCATTAAACTAGAATAAAATTTCAAAGATTTATTCATCAAAATTCCTATTAAAATCATTATATATATATATATATATATTAACACATTTCCATGATATTGTTTATTCCCCAATGGGAAAAATCCCATGTGTCACACATTTTTTGTTTAGTATCTTAAATGAAAATATAGTTAAATTCAACTTCACCCACTAATGGAATCACTTATATATTTTCTATGATGTTCCATCTTTTCATACCTATCATAAATACTACCCTATATATCAAATTAAAGGCTTTTTAGAAAAAGATTTTAATTTTAATTATCCATTGGGAGTAGGTATGATAATTGAAATATGTTGTTTTATTATAAGAATTTTATTCTTATTTAGAAGTATTTATTCTAATAAGTTAAAGATATTTCCATTTGGTACTTCATCTAGCTCTAAAATTAGTAGGAAATAAAAATACATAAATATATGAGAAATAGTTTATTCAAAATATTATCCAATAAATTATAAACATGGGGGGTTGAATTGAGTAGCATAAATTTTGAATAAGAAATTGAAATAATAAAAATAATTTATAAAATCCCTTTGGTTAAGAAAAATATAATTTTATTAATATTGATAGAGAGATAATTTTTTAATTTTCTTAAAATTTTAACTATGTATTGATAAATAGATAACTAAAATATATTTGAATATATTTCTACTTGGGGAAAAAATACTTAGACAAAAACACAAATAGTACTACAGAATACATATAATTATAGAATGATTCTAATTTTAAAAAAATTATAAAAATATATTCAAAGTTTTTTTATTTAATTTAAAATAATCAGAATTAGAAAGGAGGTATCAAATACAAAAAAAAAAACATTTTTATAAATTTAGCACTAAAAAAGATTAAGTAAGGTAAATAAAATAGTTTTAAACAAGGGTTTCATGTCCAAGGAATAGCTTAATTCCATCAAATTGGTTGAAAATAAAACTAGGGAAACTGTTTTTCAAGAGTTTTTTTATACCTAGTAAGTGATTTCCCTAACCTAGACTAGGGTTGAAATAGTATATTTATCACATACCAAGTTATTTTCCTTGGAATATCTTCCAAAACTATAATGGGTATAAAAATAGAAGAGAAAATTAGACATCTTCATGAATCATCTTTATAGTACAAGAAAGTAGTAAGAATAAAAAATTAATATAGGGATTATTCTAAAATAAAAAAAAAATTAAAAAAATTAAAATATTATTTTATGTACATCTATAATCATGGTTTTAATCAGTATATAATCAAATTTTATGAAACTTTTGGAGACCCATTTATATTAGAATGTATAATGATTAGAGTCTATTTTTCTATTTTCTCAGAGAAAAAAATATTCTTTGATTAATTTATTAAGTGAGAATATGAATTCCAATAGTTAATATTCTTTACAAAGATAGTTATTGTCATATGAATATTTTTTCCTTAAGAAAAATATCCATTGATCCTTGACTATTAATTTCCTCAAACTGATATAGAATATATGATTAATACTCTTTCAAGATCCTTGAATTAAACACCTAATTATATATATCATTATAATTTAACGTATTTAATACTTATTAAGTATTTTCACATAGTAATTTTAACTAGTTTTTATCATCACTTGACTTGGAAATCATGGTCAGTTAAGTCAACTTTCTAAGGTTAATTGATCATTACCAACATGGTCTATTGATTATTATATCACAATTGATTGAATTTGTTATGAAATAATTTGTTCTGAGTTATTAAAAGTCATGAATAATTATACTGTAATGAACGGACCTAATAAAACATGACACATCACATTTCCTATATCTCCATAAGTCTTGAAGCGCATTCTCAATCTCTATGGGCTGGCGCTAAGAAATAAGATATCACATTATAACCAAGTGGGAATCATTTTATCCTAATAATTAAATAATACACAATAAGGAATGCAATAAGAAATCCAAAATTATGTAACCAGGAATTAAACATCCTTGAACATCGATGTGAAATAATAATAATAAAATTCACCCAATAATTGTAAAACACATGATAAACAATATCAGAATAACCAATATCACTTATTAGTCTAAAATTAAAGTGGTAACCCACACAATATAGTAAAATTAACAAAATAGAGTGAAGGTTGAAATATACAATACATAAATAACCCAAAATAAATTAATTATGGATTATCCACCAAAATACACCACATGATTCATCTACATATGACCCGCAATCACCACCGTCACTTTACTAATGAATGGTGACAAGTATTAAGAGGTACCACCATATGACGTATCTCTTTTTTTACCAGAATTAGTTATAATTAATACTTTATAATCCAAAAGAAATATATAGGGGTTGAGAAAATTACAAATAGGATACCACTATGAATATACATAATATCTTTCACTTTCCAAACTATTAGTTCTAGTTTGAAAATAGTGCTTCCAAAAACATCTTTCTATTTTATAAAACAATAAATATAAATAATTTTACAAATCATTTTCTTTTTCAAATCTAATCCATGTTCTATAAAAAATTTAAGATGATAATTATAATTTCATCCAAGGAAACATGGAAAAACTATTATCATAATGTCCAAATAAAATATAAATGCATAAGGTGAAGTCATATCTCAATAGGCACAAAATATACAAAAATCACACCATGGACTCTAACTTAGATGGGTATGGTAACTAAGAATCACTCATGGAAGACTATATGGCCTATATGATCATAAAACAAACCCCAACCCTTGGGGACTCCCAAAGTCTCGTTGGTAATGAACTCTAGCAAGTACACAAGTTAAACTAGAGCAGTACCCATCTAAGTTACCCAAAACATATGAAAGGTTTCTGTTGTAAAAAACATATAGTTTAAATATTATAACAAATTTATTATTAGTAGCCATATAAATACAAGTCTTATGATAAAAAAAGTTTTATAAATAATGTAATTATAATTAAAAATAAAATTTCATTTAAAAATCATTTTGAAATATATTTAGAATCAAAATACCTTTTTGAACATTTTTGAAACATTTAAAAGGTTTAAACCTAATTTTAGAGAAACAAATAATGTTAAACCACCATTTATAAAACAAAAATATAGGAATAAATAAGTGTAAACACAAGTAAATCTTGCGCCACAATTTTTAACCCAATTTAATATGTAAAAATAAAGGAAAACAAAAAACTGAAGTTATTCTAAATGAAATACCATCTATATAGTGACACATATATCAAATGTTATGAGAAATCATCACCTTTTCCAAACACCACAATAATGGGAAGAGAGGGGTCCTCAAAAACCTATTAATATATATAAATCACTTAGAAACCAATATTTAGATACGAACTCAACCACCATGGTGAAATAAGGCATGGAAATAAGAGAATGAAATAATAAAATGAAACTACAATTATAATAGATAAATCCAAGGGAAAAATTAGTTCACTATGAACAATACACATGAATCCAATTAAAATCACCAAGGGTAAAGGATGAGGAAGATTTCATGGTTGGTATAAATCGAGGTCATGCAAACAAGGAAATGGAGAGAGAGTTAGACTTAAATCGGATAGATTCATAAAGGGTAATTTTACATTTTCTAAAATAGTAAATATTTTGAATGGTTTTTTCACAATGTTTGGAAAATTTAATGTTAACTATTCCCCCTACCCACAAGCCCCGAAAAATAAAACACTGTTTTCCCCTTATAGTCCCTCCTTTTTGAAAACTATGAAAATAGAAGTAACCCCCCCCCCCCCCCCCTCCACATGGTCCTAATGCATGGTTAACACTTAACATTTGCTAACTTTGTGCCCCAACCGATTTTCTCCATTTTTTACTTTTACAACCCCCAAATCCCAAAAATCCAAATAAATTAGTAGATAAATGAAATAAAAAATTTAATACAAACTAGTGACTAAGTAGGTGTCACAATTTCCCCCACAATACCACTTGAAATTTCAAGTGATCCTTGTCATAGAACAAGTTAGGTCATTGGTCGCACACCAAGACCATATCATACCAAGTCTTCTGGTTGTGTCTGCCACACTCTCATATCACACAAACCAAATGGATATATTTTCCCTACATCACTCTATCTTGATGATAACTGTTTGAATGAGCTACTTAACAACTGAGTTGTCGGGATCCACATCAAATCCCTCCCACTCAACCATATGAGATGGGTTTGGATGGTACCCCATTAACTAGGAGATATGAAATACATTATGAAGGGACATTATCTGAGATGGAAATGTTATCCAGTGTTCCACTTTCTTGAGACACGTCATGATCTTGAATGGTCCAATATAACATGGAATCATCTTACCCTACTTTCTCAACTGATGATGTACAATCTAATAAGTCGATATCATAAGCACTCGATCACCAACCTTAAACTCCAAAATATGATGATGAAAGTAGTTATATGATTAATGGAGACAATGAGACATTAACGATAATTTTCAAATCATCGAAACATTACTCATAATCTATTGGAAAATTCTTGGTCTCATAATGGAATACTCACCAACTTCTCTCCAATAAAAATGGAAGTATTAGGGTTATCTATAATATTCTTTGAAGGGGACCATCTTTATTGAGGATTGATAACTATTATTATATTAAAATTACAACAATGATGAATGATTCTCCCAAGAGACACTATAATTGAGTACCCATGCAGGGATAATATTCTAGATAATGTGAATATCCCACTCAATCTTCCCATCCATTTGAGGGTGATAGGTTATGGTCAATTTCAATTGAGAACCCTTGGCTTCCTGGAGACCCTTCAAAAAAATGAGACATTAAGCATGGGTCTCAATAAAAAATAATCATCGAAGGAACAACATTAAGACTGATTATTTATTGGACATGCATCCATATAAGATCTTCCACCTACATTAATTCCATGATATAAATGAAAGGGGATGAGATAATCACCCATATCTCATTCTTCCTATAATAAGTGTAACACCCAAGATTTTATGAGATATATTTTTTTTATGTATAATGTTATATAAAGGAATCTTTCACTATACACAAAACATTCTTGGATTGCATTACACACAACGGAAACCTTACTCGATAGCTTGCATTCTACGCAATACCAAGTTTCACTAAACAATAATATATTCTTAAAATATTATTTAAACTAGCTGTTATGAATAGTAATACCCAATTTTTTAAATTTTAAAATTTTTTTCATTCAAAATGTACTTCATTTTTTGATTCGGAATATCGAAATTATCCTAGGGTGATTTTTTTGTATTTTTCTGAAAACATTCAATTTTTTGTGAATAGTGAAAACAGAGGGTTACTTTTAAAAAACCGACTTTTAATAATTATTTATTTTATTTAAATTTATTTTAGGTAAACAATTGATACATAATACCTATATAAGTTCAATTTAATTCATTGGAGTCATTTTATAATAATTTTAGATATATTAAAATTGTATTGAACTTTTCACCGTCTTTTACCTACCTCCTAGGAGCTTTTTGCAAATTTACATAAAACATAATTTTACCGATTTTGTGAGTGGAATTTCGAAAATCTGAGAGACACAGTTAATATCAAGGAGTAAAATTTGGTTCAATAAGATAAAAATAATTTTTGGTTAATAATAAATTTTTAATTTTATTTACCACGGTTAAAAGTAAATAGGGTAATTAAGGGTAAAAATGGTCTTATTATTACCCTAAAACATGTAATAATTCTATTGGATAAGTTTAATTCGACCAAAAAAACCTTAGGAATAAAATATGACCATTTAGATCCACTTGGATTAGATTAGGACATTTAATATTATTTTATTTAAAGAAGAGTTAAAATAGTTAAAATCAATGTTTAATAAATAAAACATTTTTAATATAGCGTTATAAATAATATAAATTCGACTAAAAATATTCATTAGAAATATAAAAATATTTCCTACATAATGGTATTTTATTTTTAATTTTTAGACATTAAATAAGTTAATTTATTTATGACACAATGATGATGCAGTAATAACCTTATTAATGAAATATTAACATAATTGATGTTTTCAATACCCAAATAAATGTAATTTGAGAATTTTTATAAATTACACTAATTTTTTAGGTTAATATGACATGTTATTATTGATTCTATTAGTTTTCTTCGAAATAATAATGATGTTATTATTTTCACAAAAATCAATTACCAAATAGTGTCAAAATTGACATAAAATAGTTTTCAAAACAAATAATATATTATTAATTGTTATTTTATTCCTAAAAATCTAATATTCCGTCAAATTAATTAGATAAGGTTATATATATTAATAATGAACCACTTGAGGTTCTTTTGTCTTGTTATAGTAAGTTTATTAACCATATAGTGTAAGAAAACAAGAAGACATGGTAAAAGTTAAATTATTTAACTTAGATTTAAATCTAAATTATAAGGTTAAAATAGTAACCTAAACATGATTAAAATATATTTTATGAGTGTAATTCCACCCATTACCACCTTATATTAGAAATAAATCAATTTGGAGCTATTATAAACTGAATATGACTTTATTATAAAATAATATTTTAAGTTTTTCCTAAAGTGCCCCTCTCCTCCCTTATAAAAGGGCACCTCCTCCCTCTCCTTCTCACACCACTTTGAGCCTTAAATCTCTGCTAAACCATGAAAATTTATCTTCTCCACTTACATAGTAATATTCTAGAGGTCCTTTTCTTCTTGAAAGACCAATTTTGGTAACCTGAGTGGAGGTTTCAAATAGGCATGTCGGAGAAGAGGTAGTATCTGTTACCGATTCTTTCAAATTTATTTCTTATTCTACTTCCTCTTCTTTAGTTGTTTCATTATGAATTAATAACATCAGTATCACTCATATACTGATATTTTATTATAAATATGAAACAAACCTATTTATCCTTCTATCCATCCTATAGAAAATGAAATCACCGTGCCTGCGTACGTACGTAGTACCGTCTCCACGCCGTGGTGTAATCTGTTTTCCATCACCACCTTACTTGGATGGGTATAATGGTGTAAATAATAACTATATATGATTATTTTGAAGTGATATTTATTCTGAAATAGTATACATACACTTCAATACAATTCCACAATCATGGGAACGATATCATTGCTTGTGCGTACGTACGGCCTACCGTCTCCACGATGTGATGTGACTCGTTCTACATGATCTTCATTGAATAATGATTATATAAATGAATTGAATGAATAAATATTATATATATTAAAAAATAACATTATGTAAATGAGTTATATATAACCTAAAAAGAAGAATAAGAATTTATTCGACAAAACACGCATAAGAACAAAAAGAAATAAGCACTCGAATAACAAGTAACAATGAAATATTACTAATAAGAAGCTAAGAATATGGCCATATATGATATCATAACAATGATTATGATTATGGAATAAGTCAATGTCATTATTTAAATCATTATACATGAGGTTCAGACACTTACGAAAAAAATAGGACCTAAGGTAAGGGAAAATCTTGCAATCTCATTTTTATCCGAGATTGTTTATACTTTAGAATTAACTGGGGAATATTTATCATCCACATCCATGTATCCTCAATATTTATTACTATTTATATCCTTCTGCAATTTTTTAAATCCAATTTTACCCTTCGGTGAGTTTTTATTAAATGATATGAAAGGAATCTTTTGTCGTTTTTAGTACAAGGTACTTTTTGACTTTTTTGGCCAAAGTACAAGAAGAATGTTTTTCTTTAACTTATACAGAATGAATGGATTTTTAGAACATTATTTCCTTGAAGCTTCCTTTACAAGTTTTCTAGTTTATTTTTAATTAACTTCTTTTTGTTTAAAATTGTAGGACATGTTAAGAAAGTAAAAATGTTTTTGAAGTAGAAAGGATATTTTCCTCAAGAATGAAGTTTAAGTGTTTTATCAAAATTATTTTCCATCTAAGATAATATAGGGTTCTATTTCTATCCTTATTTTTACATTAATTTGATTATGTTATGATGGAATTATTTTTATTAAGTCCTTTTATCTTATATGGATTTTGTTATAATGGCATGATGTTTAAGAACCCAATTTTTATTACATGGGTTATGCTATGATGTATGATTTATGATCTTGTGGCACACATAAGAATGGTTTCATTATGAGATGGATGGGACCTATATCTCCCTCCAATGCATTGTGTAAAGATTTATATCTCATGAGATAGACATGGCTGGAATAGCAGGTTAATCTGGTTCAGTGATACAGGACTGAAACGAGGAGTGAACTCGGTTCAGAAATGGACTTTGTCTACTAGGATAGTCTTGGAAATGAGTCTTGACTATTAAGAAATGATTTTCTATGATTATGTGTGTATTCCACAACGTTTCATGTTTTAAGTTATGATTATTTGGATTAAATTTAACTATTATTATTGATCCCATGTCATGATATTATGATCTCTTTGGTAGGATAAGATTTTCAAAATGTTATGTTCTTATGAATATGATATGATTTATATTTATTTGGTTTACTTTTACTGAGAATTTTTGCTCACCCTTTTGTATGTTTTCTTTTCCCCAGGTCAGGAAGAAGGGTATTAAGTAATATATGCCAAAAGGGACTCTAGATATGATAAAATAAAAGGGGGATGATGTAGATGATTTATGAACCAGTTGTTTATGTTTCCCAGTTTCTAAAGACAATATACCTATACTATCCTTTCAGGGTTTTGTTATATATTGTAATAAGTGTGCTTCAATTTTGAAGTAATAACAATGTATGTAATGTATGGTTCGTTATAGTTTGTATCATAGGAAAGGTATAGTGAACCTTTGGAAACTAGGATGTGAAAGCCTTAGTAAGAACCCTAATGATATGTCTAATCATAGAACACAATCTTAGTGTTTTGAAAATGGCCATGAATAACCTATGATAAGACCTAAAGCGTGAAATTGTATTCTTGATTATGTGGTTTTACTATTATGATTACTGTTTCTCACACTATGCTTATTGGTTTTAGTCAATTCCTGGAACCCGAAGGAACCGTGTTAATGCAGAATGTGACGGGAAATGCAATAATTATCCCCCTGAGCAACCAAACGTTATGGGAGATGGAATGAAAAATCTTGTAGCCATGCTCACACTACTTTCTCAAGCTTTGAATCATGCAGGACTTCCAAACGATCAAATGAAGGAGCAACATTCTGTTCAATCCTTCATGAGGCAGCATCCACCCTCATTCAGCGGGTCTAATAATCCATTAGTGGCTGAACAATGGATCAGTACCACGGAAAAGATATTTTCAGTTCTTCAATATTCTGAACATGATAAAGTCATCTTATTTGTATATTGTTTGGAAGGTGAATCTGATAAATGGTGGAATCTTATCAAGAATATGAGGCCAAGAGATGAAATTGATTCCATGGAATGAGACGAGTTCGATAACTTATTTTTCAATAAGTACTTCCTGAGTATTCTTCGAATAGAGATGGAGAAGGAGTTTCTTGAACTAAAGCAAAAGTTTGATGAATCTGTTGGTACCTACGAATCAAATTTTAAAAGATTTACAAGGTGCACTTCTAGGATTATTATCCAACCTGAGAGTAAGATTGATCGATTATTTAGTGGCTTAAAACCAAGTCTTCGAAGGGCGTTATCCATAAGGGACTTCAATAGCTACGAGGAAATTGATCGATGTGATCTCAAGGTTGATATGGAGATTGGAGTAACCCATCTGTCATATGCGTTTGATAAGAAGAGGAAAATGGAATTCAAAGGAAAATCTAAAGAGCACACTGAAAAGAATATGAGTTTCCCCTTATGCTCAAAGTGTGGAAAGAAACATAAAGGGAGTTGTCTTAAAGGGACAAGTAAATGTTTCAAATGTGGAAAAGGAGGTCATCGATCATTTTAATGCTGCAATGATGGGAAGAATATTTCTAGTGACGCGAATAAAGAAAAGGCTACACAGAGTGCACCTCCTATACTTCAATGTTACAAGTGCAAGGAAATGGGGCATTATGCTAATCAATTCCCTAATCCAAGGGTTGTTGATGATGGTCGACTTCAACAAACTCTTATGGATAAAGGCAAAGGAAGGTCACATGAAATTTCTATCAATGATGTGGAGTACGATAACGAAGTGGTAAAAGGTACACCTACCATCCAATCTAATGTAGCAAATATTTTATTTGATTCTGGATCCACCCACTCTTTTATTTCTAATGAATTTTCTAAGGGTATCACAATATTACCTCGACAATTAGATGTTGAGTTAGTTGTGATAACCCCTAATGGCACAATAGTCGCATCAAAAGTTTACAATTCTTCCCCAATTGAATTTTGTGGGAAAGTGCTTCCTGCAAATCTTGTGATCCATCCTATAGTGGAATTTGATGTGATTCTTAACATGGATTGGATTTCCTTATATGGAGCTCATATTTATTGCTAAAGAAGGGAACTCACATTTCATATTCTTGATCAATCTATGAACATCTATCGATGCAAGGATGAACAAAAACATCCAGTGGATATTTCTTCCATATTTTTGGTCTTGATTCCACTAAATGAAGGTTACTTATCTCAAATGGTTGGAGAGAAACTCATGATTAATAATATGCCCATTGTACGGGAGTTTTATGATGTCTTTCCAGAGTAATTTCTGGGTCTTCCACCAAATCATGAAGTGGAGTTTTCAATAGAACTAGTACCGAGTGCTTTTCCTATTTCAAAGACACCTTATAGAATGGCCCCAATTGAGTTGCAGCAATTGAAGAAGCAACTCCAAGAGAATATTGATATGGGATTCATATGCCCTAGTGTATCACCTTGGGGAGCAACTTTTCTATTTTTTATGAAGAAAGATGGATCAATGAGACTCTTCATTGATTATCGAGAACTTAAAAAGATCACTATCAAGAACAAATATCCTCTTCCATGAATTGATGACTTATTTGACCAACTATGCGGAGCTCAATACTTTTCCAAGATTGATCTCTGTTTAGGGTATCATAAATTAAGAGTCAAAAGGGAGGATATACCAAAGACGGATTTCCATACAAGGTATGGACACTATGAATTTATAGTGATTCCATTTGGTCTTACTAATTCCCATGCTATCTTCATGGAACTAATGAATAGAGTCTTTAGAGACTATCTTGATTAGTTTGTGGTAGTCTTTGTAGAAGATATTCTTGTCTATTCAATGAGCAAGGAAGAACATGAATGTCACTTGAAAATTGTATTGAAGACCCTGAGAAAGGAGAATATTTATTCAAAATTTACCAAGTGTTAATTTTGGCTTCAAAAAGTTTCTTTTTTGGGTTATATAATCTCAAAATAGGGGATATATGTGGATCCAGCAAAAACAGAGGTTATCGAAAGATGGTTGAAACCAACAGCAGTAACTGATATCCAAAGCTTTCTTGGTTTGGATGGATATTATCGATGTTTTGTGAAATATTTTTCATGATTATATAATCCACTCACCAGGTTGACATGAAAAGGATTTAAGTTCATTTGGAAAGAGGAGTGTGAAGAGAATATCAAGGAGTTAAAAAGAAGGTTATCCAATGCACCTGTGCTCACACTGACTTGTAGTGGAGAAAGGTTTGTGATCTACAATGATTCATCCAAGAAGGGGATAGGGTGTGTTCTCATGAAAAATGATATGGTGATAGCTTATGCCTCATGAAAGTTAAAAATCCATGAGCAAAATTACCAAACTCAATATTTGGAGTTAGCTGCGGTAATCTTTACATTAAAGATTTGGAAGCATTATATTTATGGTGAATGGTTTGATTTTTATAATGATCATAAAAGTTTAAAGTATATTTCGAAACAAAAGGAGGTGAATATGAATCAAATAAGATGGTTAGAGCTGATTAAGGATTATGACTGCTCAATTCATTGCTACCCTGGGAAAGCAAACAAGGTGGAAGATGCATTAAGTCAACAAGCCTATGTAAGCTTATCCATGATGAGGATCACAAAAGATCCAATATTTATGGATTTAAAAAGGATGGATCTTGGAATTATAATGGAAAGGGAGAAATATTATCTTTCTCAAATGAATGTTTAACCATCTATACATGTGAAGATTAAAGAGGTACATTAAGAAGAAGTAGAGTTACAAAAGAAGGTAAGAAATGTTCCTGAATTCAACCTTGATTGTGATGGGATAATAAGGTTCAGGAATCAAGTTTGTGTTCCTCCCATACCAAAATTAAAGAAGGAGCTACTGGATGAGGCTCATAGTTCTTCATTATCTATTCATCCTGGAAGCATGAAGATGTATAGGGACCTAAAAGAGTACTTCTGGTGGGATGGCATGAAAAGAGATGTTGCTGAATATGTCTCTCGATGCATGGTTTGTCAGCAAGTTAAAGCTGAGAGACAGAAATCTAAGGGGATGTTACAACTATTACCCATACTAAAATGGAAATGGGAAAACATCACTATGGACTTTGTCACTAGACTTCCTAAAACATCCAAAGGCAATAATGCTATCTGGGTTATAGTTGATCATCTTATGAAGTCGGAACACTTCATTTCTATTAGAGAGGATTTCTCTCTTGATCATATTGCTAGGATATATGTGAAGGAAGTGGTAAGATTTCATGGAATACCGCTTTCCATTATACCTGATCGGGATCCAAGGTTTACCTAAATGTTCTGGAAAAGTCTTCAGTAGACTTTAGATACAGAGTTGAGTTTCAGCAATACTTATCATCCTTAGATAAACGGTCAGTATGAGAGAATAATTCATACTCTGGAAGATATGTTCAGAGCTTTCTCTATAGATTTCAAAGGTGGTTGGGATCAATACCTACCTTTGTTGGAATTTTCTTATAATAATAGCTTTCACTCTAGTATTCAGATGGCTCCTTATGAAGCTCTGTATGGAAAGAAATTCTAAACTCAAAATTGTTGGGATGAAGTTGGGGAATGAAAGCTTTTAGGGCCTGATCTTGTTGATGAGATGGCAGAAAAGGTAAGATCTATTCAACAACACATAAGAGCAGCTCAGAGTCGACCAAAAATTTATGCTGATAACTAAAGAAAATACCTAGAGTTTGAAGTGGGTGATAAAGTGTTCCAACGAATATCTCCTTGGAAGAGAGTAATGAGATTGGAAAGATGGGAATGTTGAGCCCTAGGTATATCGGTCCTTTTGAAATACTGAATCATGTTGGGAAGGTAGCTTACCGATTGGAACTTCCACAGAATCTCTCTCAAGTTCATGATGTGTTCCATGTATCTCTCCTGATAAAGTATATACCCTATCCTTCTCATGTACTCAGCTTAGAAGTTGTACCGTTGGAGCAAGATCTTTCTTATGAAGAACAGCCGATAGAGATTCTGGATCGTAGCGAAAAAGTCCTCCGGAATAAGACCAGTCGCTTGGTGAAAGTCTTATGGAGGAACCACCAATTAGAAGAAGCTACATGGGAACTTTAGGATATTATGAGGGAGAGGTATCCCCATCTGTTTGTTACAAAGTGACAAATTTCGAGGGTGAAATTCATTTTAAGGGTGGTAGAATGTAACACCAGAGATTTTATGAGAAATATTTTGTTTTTATATATAATGATATATAAAGGAATCTTTCACTATACACAACATTGTCTTGGCTTGCATTACACGCAAGAGCAACCTTCCTCGATAGCTTGTATTGTACGCAATACCAAGTTTCACAAAACAACGATATGTTATTAAAATATTATATAAACTAGCCACTATGAATAGTAATACCCAATTTTTGAAATTTTATAAATTTTATCTTTCAAAATGGACTTAATTTTTGGATTTGTAATATCGAAATTAGCATAGTGTGAATATTTGGTATTTTTCTGAAAACTTTCAATTTTTGATTAATAGTGAAAACACTAGGTTACTATTAACAAACCGACTTTTTATAATTATTTATTTTATTGAAATTTATATTAGGTAAAAAATTGATATATAATACCTATATAAGTTCAATATAATTCATTGGAGTCATTTTATAATAATTTTAGATATATAAAAATTCTATTGAACTTTTCACCGTCTTTTACCTACCTCCTAGGAGCTTTTTCCAAATTTACATAAAACTTAATTTTACCGATTCTGTGAGTGGAATTTATAAAATCCGAGAGACACAGTTAATATCGAAGAGTAAAATGTGGTTCAATAAGATAAAAATAATTTTTGGTGAATAGTAACTTTTTACTTTTATTTACCACAGTTAAAAGTAAATATGGAAATTAAGGGTAAAAATGGTATTATTATTACCATAACACATGTCCTAATTCAATTAGATAAGTATAATTCGACCAAATACAACCTTAGAAATAAAATATGACCATTTAGGTCCACTTGGATTAGATTAGGACATTTAATATTATTTTATTTAAAGAAGAGTTAAAATAGTTAAAATCAATGTTTAATAACTAAAACATTTTTAATATAGGGTTATAAATAAGATAAATTACACTATAAATATTCATTAGAAATATAAAAATATTTCTTACAAAATGGTATTTTATTTGTAATATTTAGACATCAAATAAGTTAATTTATTTTTGACACAATGATAATACAGTAATTACCTTATTAATGAAATATTAACATAATTGATGTTATAAATACCCAAATAAATGTAATTTGAAACTTTTTGTAAATTCCAATACTTTTCTAGGTTAATATTACATGTTATTATGGATTCAATTAACTTTTTTCGAACTAATCATGATGTTATGATTTTCACAATAATCAATTACCAAATAGTGTCAAAATTGACATAAAATAGTTTTTAAAAAATATATTATATTATTAATTGTTATTTTATTCCTAAAAATATAAGGTTATTCAAAATTACTTAGATAAGGTTATATATATTAATAATTAACCACTTGGGGTTATTTTTCCTTATTATAGTAAATTTATTAGACATATAGTGTAAGAAAACAAGAAGACATGGTAAAAGTTAAATTATTTACCTTAGTGTTAAATCTAAAAGATAAGGTTTAAATAGTAACATAAACTTGTCTAAAATATTTTGATTGACATGATATAGACACATCCCCACCTTATCTTCGAAATAAATCAATTTAGAGCTATTATAAACCAAATATGACTTTACTATAAAATAATATCTTCTGTTTTTCCTAAAGTGCCCCTCTCCTCCCTTATAAAAGGGCACCTCCTCCCTCTCCTCCTCACACCACTTTGAGCCTTTAAGCTCAGAAATCCCCTGAAAATTTATCTTCTCCAGTTACCTAGTAATATTATAGAGGTCATGGTTTTCTTAAAATAACAATTTTAGTTCCCTAAGAGAAGGTTTCAAAGAGGCGTTTCGAAGAAGAGGTAATATTCGTTACCGATTCTTTCAAATTTATTTCTTCTTCTAATTCCTCTTCTTTAGTTTTTTCATTATGAAGTAATAACATCAGTATCACTAATATACAGATATGTTATTATAATTATGAAACAAACCTATTTTACCTTCTATCCATCCTACAGAAAATGAAATCACCGCGCGTGCGTACGTACAGAATACCGTCTCCACACCGTGGTGTAATCTACTTTCCATCACCACCTTACTTGTATGGTTATAATGGTGTAAATAATAACTATATATGATTATTGTAAATTGATATTGATTCTAAAATATTATACATACACTTCAATAAAATTCTACAATCATGGGAATGATATCATCGCTCGTGCGTACATACAGCCTACCATCTCCACGATGTGATGCGACTTGTTCTACAAGATCTTCATTGCATAATGATTATATAAATGAATTGAATGAATAAATATTATATATATTACACTAATACCATTATGGAAATGACTTATATATAACCTAAAAGGAATAATAATAATTTATTCAACAAAACACGCAATAGAACAAAAAGCATTAAACACCTGAATAACAAGTAGCAATGAAATTTTACTAATAAGAAGCTAAGAATATAACCATATATGATATCATAACAATGAGTAAGATTCTGGAATAAGCCAATGACATTTATTAAATCATTATACAAAAGGTTCGGATACTTATGAAGAAAATTGGACCTAAGGTAAGGGAAAATCTCGCAATCTCATTTTTATCTAAGATTGTTTATACTTCAGATTTTACTGGGGAATATTTATCATCCACATCCATGTTTCCTCAATATGTAATAATATTTATATGCTCATAAAATTGTTTAAATCCAATTTTATCCTTCAGTGAGTTTTTAGTAAAATATATGAAAGGAATCTTTTGTCGTTTTTAGTACGAGGTACTTTTTGACTTTTCCGGCCAAAGTATGAGAATAATATTTTTCTTTAACTTATACGACATGAATAGATTTTTAGAACATTATATCCATGAATATTCCTTTATAGGTTTTCATGTTTATTTATAATTAACTTCTTTTAGTTCTAAAATTTTATGACATGTTAAGAATGGAAAAATGTTTTTGTAGTAGAAAGGATATTTTCCTCAAGAATGAAGTTCAAGTGTTTTATCAAAATTATTTTCTATCTAAGATAATATAGGGTTCTATTTCTATCCCTATTTTTACATTGATTTTATTATGTTATTATGGAATTATTTTTATGAAGTCCTTTTATCTTATATAGATTATTTTATAATGGATTGATGTTTAAAAATCCCATTTTTATTACATGGGTTATGCTATGATGTATGATTTATGATCATATGACACACATAAGAATGGTTTCATTATGAGATGGGTGAGACCTATATCTCCTTCCAATGTATTGGGTAAAGAATTTTATCTCAAGAGATAGACATGGCTAGAATGGAAGGATAATTCGGTTCAGTGATACAGGACTGAAACGAGGAGTGGACTCAGTTCAGAAATGGACTTTGTCTGCTAGGATAGTCATGTCAATGATTTTTGACTACTGAGAAATGATTCTCTATGATTATGTGTGTATTCCACAAAGTTTCATGTTTTAAGTTATGATTATTTGGATTAAATTTCACTATTATGATTGATCCCAGGTCATGATATTAGGATCTCTTTTTCAGGATAAGATTTTCAAAATTTTATGTTCTTATGAATATGATATGATTGATATTTCTTTTTTTTACCCTTATTGAGAATTTGAGCTCACCTTTTGTATGTTTTTCCCCCAGTTTAGGAATAAGGGTATTAAGTAAGATATTCCAAGAGGGACTCTAGATATGATAAAATAAAAGCGAGACGATGTAGATGATTTATGAACCAGTTGTTTATGTTTCCCAGTTTTTAAAGACACTATACCTATATGGTCCTTTAATGGTTTTTTTATATATTGTAATAAGTGTGCTTCAATTTTAAAGTAATAACAATGTATGTAATTTATGGGTTGTTATTATAATACTATGGAAATATGATAATAAAATACATAGATATCACATAATACTTCCAAATAAAAATGGGAAGAGGCTATAATAAGGCTTATAGATTTTGGTGCTCATCCATGATCCTATGACATGCAAGTAACTTAGTTACAAAATCATAAATTTCTTATATCATCTATGGAAACCAGTATCATCGTTTCAAATAATACAATATCTTGTTATTTCCAAAAGTGAATTAAATAGCATTAGTGTTTCCAAACACTCATCATATACTACCTTAAATAAAAAACCACAAGTCACCTATGAAACTAAAGGTTTCCTTTAGAACACTGAGATAAATCACCCAAGTTGTTACTATTATTTATAATTTTTCATATCTACTAATAGTTTAGATCCTCTTTATACATAATCCAAACATGATCATATATATAGGATGTGACCTACACAATGGTTAAGAGAACCTATCTACCTTCCTTTTATAGATATAAATGAAACCTAATGAATAAACCCATCAAAAGACACTCAACCCTGGATTCCTTTACTACCTCAATTGATATTTTTCTACTAAAAGTGTTAGCCTCCAAATTTCCCTTACCAAAGGTATAATCCAAGTCAAAATAAAAAAATTTGTGGTAATCTACTAACTACCCCTACCTTCGATTCATACAATCTATTGTAATATATCCCTTAAAAGTTTATGATCAGTGTGTACAGTTAACCATTCCCCAAAAGGTAGAAGCTCTATGTTTTCAAAGAAAGCATCAATGCTACCAATTCAACATTATGGGTGTGATAATTATTCTCATAAGGGTGAAATTTTCATGATTTAAGATCCAAAAAACATCCCCTTGAATCAACACTCACCCCAACCCCATATCTAATTCCTCATAATACACATCATAACCCATGCTCAGCTTAGGAAGGGTCGGAATATGATCTAAAATCAACCCCAATTTCAACCCTGTGACGGACCTCTAGTATTTCTCATCCTAATCGAGTATCACACCCTTACAAGTCAAGGATATAAAATGGGATTACAATCTATATAAATCCTATATTAAATGCATGGAATATCCCACAAGGATACAGAAACTAATAATTTTGAAAATATTCTTAGGGTTCTCCCAGGATATCATATCCTATATCTTCTCTAGTTCCACAAAAATCCTCTTTTAGATATCTCATGACAAAATAAATTTACCTTCTAGATCCTAAACTATATTTTAGAAAACATTGTGTAAAATAAATGTTACTTTAATATTCCTAAAACAATATCCAAATATACCTCATACTCTTCCTTCATCATAGAATAAACCAATATATCATCATAAAACACCATATAAAATATATCAAGATGACAATGAAAAATATGATTCAAAAAATCCATGAAAATTGAATGGGAATTAGTAAGGACAAAAGAAATAAAAATATAATCATAATTCTTATACCTACTCTAGAAAGTGGCCCTTAGAATATTCACTTACCACACCCTTAGCTAATGGCATGGTGACATAAGGTCAGACTTGGAAAACCATATCACTCCCCTGGTTTATCTAAAGAGATTATCAATTCAAGGAAAATTCAAATATTAAATGAAAATTTTGTTGATTCCATTAAACCTACTTTGTAAAGACAACCAGTAACAGCCATAGTGACATGATAGGGTGAATGAAAACTACTCTCTGGGGATCTTCTAGTTGAACATTTAATTTTTTATCTTGGTAGAAAACATTAGATCAAATGAAAAAGAGATAGGGAACATATATAATAGTATATCAATAGCAAAATCCACCACCCATTGAGTAATAAATCTGTAGAAATCATCAATAAAAACATTAATATACTTTCTCACTATCAAATGGAGATAACCATCCAAACTACATTCAACTACATCAAAAAAATTTGGACATATAGAAATTGTTTGAGAAAATATCTAGAAAATTTGGTTTAGCCTTATGGAACTAGGGTTCCACTCACAATAAAAAACATGAGTGTTACTATTAGAAGAATGGAATGAAACCATATGATGATATAAATTTATCAAATATTTTGATGAAACCCTCTAATATGAAAGTCCCAATGGATTGAATGGATACACTAAAAGGGGAAGGTTGAATCTATGTCATTCACTTCTCAAAATTTACTTATTTTAAATAAATACCTATGGTCAGTTAGAACTTCACACAATCAAGTAGATAAAAGTTATCCTTGACTGAATGATATGAAAGTAAATAAGGGTAAGTCACATTATAGTTTTTACATTGTTAGGCCATAATGTTTGTACCTTCTCTTTATTGTAGCTAATTTTTATCTCATTATATATATTTTCCACTAATATTTCATTATAAATACAATTGTTTAGGATAGTTATTATCCCAATACCATGATTTTCCCAATATACACCTCTCCTTCATGTTACACTACATCCAAAAATATGCAATGAGTAACAGGACACACCAAATGAGAGATATCTTCTTTCAGATAAAGGTTTCTTTATAAAAATATAATATATTTTCCCCTTTAATCTAGTAAGATATTATCCAAAATACATAGATCACTCTCTTTTAGAAAAACCACTATAGAATATATGTAGTATATAGTCTCAGTGAATTTATTAAGAGGGGTGAATTGAGCATTAAAAAATTTATATTAAAAACATGGATTTTAAAATAAATTATAATCAACCAATTTAAAATAAAAAACCTAGTTAAAAAATAAAATAGGTATATATAATTTGATATTATAAAATAATTATATATGGATTGATCAAAACCTAATTAAAAAATTTAAAAAATACATTAATTTTTTAAAGTAATTTAAACACCTAAAACTGTATATATATATCACATATAAATTTTAAATATCATAGTTATCATTTGAAAAAACATGGTTTTGAAAATAATTTATTGGAATTCATAATAATGAAGAAATAATTCAAATAAAATAGATAAAAATATTAAAAAAGAAAATAAAACACGCATCAGAAATTTAAAAACCATAGATTCAATTCTAAAATGGAATATAATCCCCTCTACTTGACAATAAAACATAGCTTATAAAGTTTATTATATAAAACACTAATCCAAAAACTATATTGGGTTTTACAAACATAATTTCACATAAGGCAGTATAGGTTATACCCATCCTCTTCCACAATTTTTTTTGTAGCATTGAAGTGAGTAATAAATTTGAGAGAACATCATTGTACTCTTCAATATTGTACTAGAGTGTGTTAACGAATATAAAAAAGTTATAAACATAAATCAAAAGTTAAACTGTAAATAGAGAGATAAAGAACAGTGGAGTTTGATGTAGCTTTATCACTTATTAAATTCATTTGATCCGTAAGGATAAATTATCTTTTTCATAGTCCTTCAAATGTACTAGGATTATATGGAATAAGAGATTTTTTTCTTATTTTTTCTAGGGATAAAGAGATAAAAGAGTATTGAGGTTGAATGAGTTAGAAGGTAAAAATAACAACACTCATGTATGTATCTTCTATCTATGTGGCTCCTCTTTCTTTTGAAATAAATAATATCCCATTGATTATCCATTTTAGAATAATCATAAAGAAATCTATAAACCTATCCTATAAAATAGTATACTTAAAAGATCTAAATTTCATTACCTGCTCCAAAATAAAGCTGTTAGAATTAAATAATTCTTTAATATTTGAATCAGACATGGTCAATCAAAATCCATTGACATGATATATTTTCATCTCATAATTATTTGATTAAAAATTCTTGTGGTATCTATATTTTGTGGTAGGTTGATTCCTTGATGTGGTATATTGATTTATTTATGTGTCCAGATATTCTCTAAATGTGGTCATTTGATCCTTAATGTGGTTGGTTAAACTCTTCATGGGGTCATTTGAACTCTTTAAGTGTTTGGTTAATCCTTCGTTTGGTTGGTTCACCTCTTTATATGGTTGGCTGATCCTTCATGTGTTCAACTAAACTCTATGTTGTTGATTGATTTCTTCATGGAATAAGCTGAACTCTTCATGATGTTGGTTAAGGAATTAGACATATATATTTTTTTCAAGGAAAGGTCATTCCTTTGAACATGTTTTTTGTCGTGGAATTTTCCTTTATGATAATAAATAGATTACTTCCATAAAACGCATAATTTATTAGAATCATAATAAAAATTATTTGGAATTATTAAAAAAAAATTGTACTAAATCAATAATATCCCCCTTTTTGATGATCACAAATCATTGAAGACATAGTTTAAACTAATATAATGTTATATTTATGTCCAAACATATCCATTCTTTATATATACTTTTTCAGCCACATCCTTTTCTCCCTATTAGGGGATTATCAAATGATGTGAAAAAGGATGGAATAAAATAATGTTCCAAAATAAATGGTTTCATGAAACAAATATGATGGAAAAAAATTAAAATATGTGATAGAAATTAAAAGATTGAATAAATAGTATTATATAAAGAAAAAAAGTTAAAGATACAATGATATTAATATTGAAAAAAATACCATATTAGTCACCTGAATCCGAATTAGAGACCCTCATGGTTTTTGTTTCAACAAGATCATTGTTTTTTTATTGTAGATATTAGAGAGGGGTTGAGATGAAGGTATGATATGATGAGAACAAGAGTTAGAAATCATGATGAATTTAGTGATAGGTTTAAGATGTATGAATACTTAGATTGGGGTAAGGCAAAATGGTGGTGTAGAATTAAAGGGGAAGGAAATAATAGTGGGAATAATATAATGAACATTGTAATGAATTATTGTAGGTGCTATAAGGATAATGTGGGAAATGTATAGAAATGTTTCTATAATCTAGGAAACATTTTATAGTATCTAATCCATATTCCCTTATTTAAAATAAATTTAAATTTTCATTGAGAAATACATTCATTATAGGAGTCATATCTTGGAGCTATTAGAAATGAGTCTAAAATGATTATGTTAATAGAGGCAGTTAGAGATCAGTTAAAAAATAACTAATGAGGCTATCCTAGTAAATTTTTGTGAAAATCATAGATAAATAAAATTTTATGGAATTCTTGATCACTTATTAATCCATTCAAGTCTACTGAGAATCAACCATTACAAAATCATAGATCCTAATAGAGTGAGTTTTGATATCTAAAATCATGAACTTATATAAATCTATAAAATCTTCTAAAACAAATTTCAATTCATCACTTAACAGATTTCAAAATATCTCTTCATCAATTTTACTAGTGATAGTAGGATAAATAAGGGAAGGATTATGAATATCACTTGAATGGGATTCATGAATTATTTAATTTTTATAAACTATATGAATTTTAAGAATCATTTCATAAAGATCAGCATGTAGGACTCTAACATGTCCTCCAAATCCTTCAATTTCCTTGCTCATTTGATCAACTTATATGAATAATTTGGGAAAAAGGTTACCAAAAACATGAGATAATGTTCTATATATCTATTCATCTCATACATTCCCACCATAAGTACCTAAGCTAAAAATTATTTCATTCAATGCATCAAACAGATAATTCATAAATTTAAAAAATTCATCCCTCATACTAAAATATGTATAATTAGTTGGTGTTTTTATAGTTTTTTTGATACAGATTTCCTATCTTATATTACATGTTTATTCAATACAAGGATTTCTCAAATAAATTCATCCTTAGATCTCATAGAAACTTCTAATCAAAATTTTTAATAGGTCAAGTCTCATAATTATTAGTATAATTCTCAACATATTTTATTGGTGTAGAAACAAACACTATATCAAACAGATGTTCATCAAATAAATTTGTGTTACCTTTAGATAATGTAGATCTAGAAGAAGATAACTTAATTATTGATTCTCAACCAATTTCATCAACCAAAGATACATTAGGATATATTGAAGAATTTGAGATGGTAGTTCCACCATTCTTGGGTGGAATATCTCCATGAGGATCATAATTATAACTATTACTCACAGAATTAGTGTAGAGAATTCACAATACATTAGATCTAGAGGACTACTCCCCATGAGATAATGTTTGTTTCTCTTTATGTCTTACTGTACTTATAATCCTTGTACTCACAGATAAGTCTTCAAATGATCCTAAAGTCATCTCAATAAAATTGGCCAAGAATTTTTCCTAATCATAATCATCAGTCTTAAAATATAATTCTTTATAAAAATTATTTATAGAAATATCAGTATCTATAAACACATAAGAACATAAATATATATAATAAGATGGAATAGTCTATAGGTTCCAGGTGCAATGGAAGCATGTGATGGGAGGTTCCCAACATTGGCTTTTGTCATGATTTATAACCAATCCTAGATCTACATGATGATAAATGTTGTGGTCTATAGAATTTTATTAATGAAATATGATAAGAGAAATCATGATAGAACCATAGATAGCATCATCACATATATTTATAATTAATTAAAATAAATAATAATTTCCCAAATAGAATTAATTCTTTTTTGATGGACCTAGTAACAGATCTATAATGCATCATCGTTGCATTGTAGGAATCAAGTGTAGATTCCCTCTAGAGATGATCCATACATGTTCCACAAATCTCCATATGTCAGCAAAAGAATCTTCAAGTTCTAGCATGGTAGATTGTTGCACTTGCATCATCATCCTTTGACCACTATGAGAATTTCATCCAAATATCTCTCCTTAATCTGATGTAGTAACATTTCTCTCCATTCTTGGGAGAAATCATATAGAAGAGAAATCTCTTAGTCTTGAGAGAATTCTCCAATTCTATAGTGCACAACCCAAACATATGAATTGTTCTATTGAGAAAATAACACAACTTGTTTTTTATATAACTAGGGTTAAAATTAAATAATTATATAATTTCCCTTAATTGTTTATTTAATCCTAGTAAAACTCCCATGTTAAATAATAGTAATAATATTATTATTTATCAACATGCGCTTAACTTGGGAATTAAAATTAAATATTATTTAATCAATTAATATTAAATATTATTATTTTCTCACCAGACCATTTAAACATGGTCCTCAATTCCTCCAAAATATTTATTAGGCCTTGAATAATGAATATTTATTTATTAAATAATTAACACAACATTATTCTCTAATAAATAGATAAGTATTATATTCACTAAATAGAAAATAAATATTTATTTAATATTCCACTCGTATTATATTCTATTGAATAAATGTTGATAGAATATTTGAGATGAAGAAAACATGAATAATTATTAGACCACATGTTGGAATAATATATATTCAACTTGTTAAATAAAAAATAATAATATATTATTTAACTAATACTCTTGATAGACTTAGTGCGTGACCCTCTGGGAATCTTTCTCAATGGCATTAGATGAAGTAGCCTAAAGTCTAAGGTTAGTGTCTAGTAACTCACCAAGGAACCCATAGAGAAATAATTTAATGTCACAATTACATGTTACCTTATTCAGATAATAACTATGTAATATAATACATTTATCATGATATATTAAATAAAGACGGTTGCATGATGGTACAATTAACCTATGTGCTTGATTTATCTTTATTTGACATTACAAAAAAGAGAATATACCTATAGAAAACCATGGCCATAGATTTATTTAGGATATATAATTTCCATAAAAAGTCCAGATATATCAACTTCTGTTAAATATATCGCATTATTAATTAATGAAAAATTAATCATGACATACCCAGCGTATCCAACCTCAGTGCGAAAATCCATCACCATCATTTTTTTCAATACATAAAAATATGTGACTCATAATACACATTAATAATAATCAAAAATTCTAAGAACCAATATACATGTCAACATTTAGGAACATCCAATGACACATATAAATGTGGATTTTCTACTAGTGGGTTTCATTCTCAAAATATACTACTAGATATTACCAAGGGTGTACACCATGGGAAGGTTCCTCAAAGTCCTATGATCTCCACCCCTGATAGCTTGTATTATTTTTTTCTCTCCAGGAATGTCATATGGATATAGAACATATAATAATGAATGGTGTCGTAGCACTTCTAGGTTCCCATCATAGCAAGGAACTGCTATAATCTTTTAGTGTAATAGCTACTCATAGGAAAATATCATATACTATCTTACAAAAAATAAAAATAATTATTTTATATAGAGTTTATTAATATTAAAAGAAATGAATACAAGTTATCATGAAGTACAAAGAAGTTGGTTTTATGGAACCAACTCCATCAGACACCCAATTTCACTCGAGAAAACTACTAATGGCCTTCAGTACTCTAACACTCACATGATAATAATAACTATAATGAGAAAATCCTTTTATTATAGGGTTCTACTACATTCTCTTCTAATGGAACTTCACTCACTACAACTTCACTCATTTAAAAAAAATCCCTCAAGATGTGATACTTCTGGAAAATATACTTTGTTTCTTGGTGTGACCTTAGCTCTTTTGAAAGATCCACCGATGTAGTATTATCACAATAAAATGTGATATGGTATTTACTTATATGTACCACATCAAGATTCTAGGAAAGTTTATGAATCCCAACAACTTCATTGGATACATAAAATGTTTATATATACTCTGACTTCGTTGAGGAATTAATGAAAACTATATTCTTGTAAATCATTCATCTCATAGCTTCTCTGTTGAGATACAAAACATATCATTACTACAACTTCATATCATTGAAATATGTCTTAAAACTACCATCAGTATAACCCCTGATGACTAGCTCCTCGTCTCTTCCATACACTAGAAATAGATCCTTAGTTCTTATTAGATACTTCAGGATATACTTAGTGGTAGTCAAATTATATTCTCTTGGGACTTCTTGTTATCTTCCTACCAATATCAATGAATAGTCAACATCATGTCTCATAGATAACATGGAATACATTATTGATCCTATCACTGAAACTTAGGGGATATTACTCATTCTCTCTTTCTCTTATTGTTTCTGAGGACACATTTTCATAGAAATACATAAACCATGTGACACTATAACCAACACCCTCTTGGATTAATCCATACTAAATATGTTAAGTATCTGGTTGAAATATATACTTTGACTTAGTCCAAGTAGCCTCTTGGAACTATAACAAATGATCATGATCCCTATAATGTAGTCTGCTTCACCTTTCGTGGTGAAACATTTTTTTAACCAGTCCTTAATATATTTTAAGACTAACATGTCATTTAAAATAAATAATATATTATCAACATATAATACTTGGATAAATATCACATTCCCACTAAACCTATTATAAACACATGCCTCACATTCATTCTTAATGAAATCAAATTATTTTATGGCTTCATAAAAATAAATTTTCCCTGAACTGGATGCTATATTTAATCCATAAATGGATCTCTCCAACTGGAAAATATTATTGTAATCACTTGGAGTCATAAAATCTTCTGGTTGTGTCAAATAAAAATCTTCCAGAAAGTTCCCATTAAGGAATATAGTTTTTACATCTATTTCCTAAATCTCGTATTCAGGGTAAGATTCTATGTAAAGTATAATTCTGATGGAATTAAACATGGAAACTCGTGAAAATGTTTCATCATAGTCAATTCCTTAATTTTTTTTAAACTATTTATCCACTAGCCCTTCTATATAGGTATTTACTTTACCTTTCATGTCCAATTTTCCTTTGAATACTCATTTTCACACAATGGGGTTTACTTCAAATTGTGCAAAAACATGAGACCAAAATTGGTTTGGATACATGGAATCCATTTCATAATTTATGTCATCATTCCATCTTGAAGATTTTGAGCTCTCTACTACATCTTTATAAGAGATATGTTCATCATTGTCAACCAATAACGAGTCACCATCTTCGATGACTAGAAAACTGTATCTATCTAGATCACTTACCTCTCTCACACTCCTACACAGAACTTGTGTTTTAGGAACTACATATTCAATGGGGAAAATGGAACCTATTAATGTACAAACTCTTGTGTATCATGAGCATTAACTTTATCAAAGTTAGTCTTTGTCCCACTATCCATTTTGAGGATTTGATCACATTCAAGAATGACGACATGTCTAGAAATGGTCACTTTCTTTTTTGATGGATTGTATAGGTGGTATCCCTTTGTTTCCTTTGGATACCCTATAAATTTACACTTTGTGCCCCAGGGTTATTGAGAAAGCTATAAAACATGCATTACAACCACATACACATGTATATGACAAAATGAGTTTATTTCCACTGCATAAATCAATGGGGATTCTATTTACCACTTTAGTTGGAACACTATTTAATATATATTCCACATTATGTAATTAATATACCCAAAAGTATAATAGAATATCATCATTGACCTTACCATATCTAACAAGGTATGGTTCCTCCTTTCACTAACACCATTCTACTATGGTGTTTAAGGTGGATTGACTTGAGATAGAATCTGAAAATACCATAGAATGCTGATGAACTATTGGTTAAGTTACTCACCACCAAGATTATATTGAAGCTTCTTTATCTTCTTTCCAAGTTGATTCTCTACTTAATTATTGAATTCATTTAAATTCTTAAAGGACTCCCCCTTATACCTCATCAAATAGATATATCTACTAAATTCATCCGTAAAAGTTATGAAGTAAGAATATTCACTTCCAGATTCTACTGGAAATGGTTCACACTCAGTAGTGGGTACCAATCCTAGTAGCTCTATGGACCTTTCACCCAATCCACCAAATGGGTTTTTGGTCATTTTTCTATTATAAACAATAATGGAATATTTCAAGTGGTTTTAGCTCAAAAGTGTTTAAATAACCATATTGATAGAGATTTTCTAAAAACTTCTTTTATACTTTATAAAGGTGGGGATTACATAGTTGGATGTTATATGAGTCGTGTGAAAGTGATTTTTTATCAATTTCCAACACTTGGTTTTCTTAATTTAATACATAAATATCAATATTAAAATTTTCAATACCATAACATATTTTTTCCTTATAAAAGAAACAAATTTTATTTCCAAACATGAAAATAAACCCATTTGTTTCCAGGAATGATATAGAAATTATGTTCTTGGAAACAGTAGGTACATAATAAAAATATTTTAAAACAAAAATCATTCATGTTTGAAATGAGAGGTTTTAGTCCCCAATGGTCATAGCAGCCATCCTTGCACCATTAGCAGTTCACTAATCCCCCACTCCTTTGTAAATCTTGTGAAATATAGTTGGTTCCTATATTTGGATACATTTGTGAACACCAAAGGATTTATACAATACATAATATGAAGATATTGAAAGATTACTCTCTATAACTAATTAACCTTTAGAATCCCCTTTCTTTTTGGTGTATTTCCTCTTTTAATGGCCTAACTTTCCACATAAAAAACATACTTCCTCCTTTTACTTTTCCTGCCTTTGGATATTCCTCTTCATAAAAAAATGATGCTTGGGAGATTTAGACTGTTTATAGGTCTTAGACCCCATTTACATGTTCTTTATTTTCTAATTAACCATAAGTACCATGGGTTTATCACACCCCATTTCCTTATCCACTTGGTAAATTAATGTAAGATATTTTGAAAGACTATTTTCATTATTGATCATATTATAATTGATAACAAAACTATAGAATGTTTTGGAAAGTGATGAAAGTATGATATCTATACATAACTCATCTTAAAATCTAATCCCTGAGTTGTATAAGCATTCAATGTAGCCAATAAGCATGACTACATCAGTCCAAGATGGTTCAGACTCTCAGAGATTAGTTATAAACAAAGCATTATAGATATCATATCTTTATTGTCTCTCCTTCTCTTGATAGAGATCCTAAATGTGAGACATCATTCTATATGCATCCATATCCTTATGTTTCTTTGAAATCTCATTGGACATGGATGATAACATGAATAACTAAACATTTGTAGCGTTATTTATATGTTTCTCATAGAGAGATATTTATGCATCACTTTCCTCAATACCAGATGCAACTAGAAAAGATTCTTATAGCACATATAATTTCTTTTTATGGTGAAGGAAGACATATAGACACCTTTTTCATTCATGGAATTTTTTTATGGGGAGAAGGTTTTACTTCTCAAGTATGGATTTAAATGATACGTTTGATGTCATTTTAATAATATTTCTACAAATAAGATTATAATAATTTTAGTACTTTATCAGATAAAATTTTGACAAAAAAATAAATATTATATTTATTAGTCTCCCACTATTTTATCAAAACTCAATAACCCTCATAATATGTTTCGAAAGATAATTTTTCTAAGATATTATAGTGGAAATTATCCATATTCCCCTTCTCATTATCCAAACATTGGTTGGTCAACAAACTCAAATAGTGTTAGGTAGGAATCCCAAATGAAAATAACATTAAATCACAATTCCATGATATGTTGAGTGGACTCATCAATCTTAAAATCATTAATTTATATTTCATCAACCCTTTACTCTTAGTTACGTCAAGTCCTACTTTAGAAGTCAACCCTTGATGTGCACTATTCTATATCAACCCAAAACATCATGTTAGAATTACTAGATAATTAAAAGTACCCCAACATTGGCTGGTCAAGTACATCGAACTATGGTTCGATTTTAACAAAAGTAGTGGAAGGCTATACGGAATTAATATGTAATTAAGGGATTTTAATCTTTTATGCATAAATTTAGAATTTTTATTTATATTACATGATTGTTAATATTAAGTGGATTTACTTAAGTGATTAAACATGTGTTGAATAATATTTACTCAAAAACCAATTTATTTTACTTTTATGTTGCATGATAATTAATTTCATAAATTATGTGATCGCGACAAACTATCTATAATAAAGTAACCATGAAACTTGACAGAAGTAAAATAATAAAGGGTATGATCATGATCTTATACTATTGGTTAGTTTATTAATATATTTATAAACTAAATTTTTACCAAGGATAATAACACCATGAACCAATTAAAGTTCATTTTTAAAGATTTCCACCTATCTACCAATGTATCTGTCATGGATTAGTTTCTCCTTGGCTCTAAACTTGAATTGCCTCTACTAGATTGGGAGATCCATCCATTAATTTCGATTTAACTCACACATAGGTGAGGGAAAGGGTTTACATAAAAGAAACCATGGGAATATTGGCCCTACATAATAAGAGTAGAGAAGGATTGAAATCCAACAATTTAATTTGATAATAAATTAAATAAATCCAATCACATACAAAGGTATAGTCTATCTCATGATCATCCACGTGCATACAATAAATTACATATTTAATAAAACGGGATTTTAATTCATAATCATTCTTATTTAAAATAAATCATGCTCCAATCAAATAATAATTATATTTAATAAATAAATTATTCTATATTAATTCTCATCCAAATATCTTTTATATTATTATCCATTATAATTTTAAATAAATTAAATAAATTCATTTAAAATTAACAATGTACATAAATGTACCTTGGAGGAAACACGGTGGATACTTTTCCGATTCTACCAGACATGTATTATACCCATATACTATTTAATTGTTATTACATTTCGGATACATGAATTATCATGTACTTTCACAACATGTACTTCATAGATGATTACATGAATTACATGATTTTTTTATCATGTGTTATGCTTCAATGTGCATATAGTAATAAATTGTAATATGACTCATACATGATATTCATATCTAAACATTACATAGATATTAATTAAACACACATATATATATTAAAACCAATCACATGGTGTTTCCTATCTTTATGACCACACGTAAGTACATGTCTCAATGTTTACACAGTATAATAAATAAATTTTAAATCTATGTAATTTGGTATACATACATGGAATGTGAATTTGAGCTAAATGGTGTGTATATATCTCACCATATATCTAAGGTACACACATAAGGAATCTTCTTGTAAATATTACCTTGGAGATTAGAGAAAACAACATGTCCAATTAGCTACATGTTGTGTGATATATGAAGTACATGGTCACCAATCAGGTGGGTCAGGTATTGTAATACATGGACCATTTATGACACAAAGGGACTATATTCCATGTACATGAGTCACATGGAAAGTACTTTGTTTGACCGTGTGCCACCCTAGTCCGATCAACACATGGTGAGAGAATTAACTACACCATGTGTCATCAATATACCCGCTCCGAATTAATTTCCGAACTAATTCCTGATGTATTGAACAAAACTACTCAGCGTGTAACTCCGGTTACATGGAATGTACTAATGTGCTATCCATATGGAATAGTTTTCATCTCCAAATGAGATCTTAAATTTTATTTTAATCATAAAATTAATTGTTTAAGTTAGATCTACAATAAATGGAGTAGGAAGAAACAAATATCACAATTCATATTAAAAGAACAAATAAATTTTAATTGAAAAACTAAATTTAAAAAATAGGTAAATCACCAAATATCTTTAAATAATTACAAATATTTATTTGACCTCTATAATACCACTTTTTGGTTCTAGGAATAGTGGGAGAGTGATATGGTGGGTGCCTAAAATATCCTTTTGTTATGATTGATGACCAATCTAATATCTACATGATGATAAACACAATGATCTACATAATTGGATCAATGAAATCAGAAAAGGGTAATCATGTTGGAACCAAAGAGAGATGATCATCACATATTATTTATAATTAATTTAATTAAAAAATAATTTCCTATTGATGGATCTGGTGATAAATATGTAATGCACCATCACTGTGTTGTAGGTATAAAGTGAATATTCCCTCTAGCGGTGAGCCACATGTGTTCCACAAATCTACAAACATCATTGAAAGAATATATGGGTTCCAGAATGGTAGATCCTTGTGCTTGTGTCATCTTCCTTTGATCGATATGAGAATTACAACCAATTTTTCCTCCATAATATAGTGGAGGAAGATTTATCTCCATTATTAGGAGTTATTTGGGAGAAGAGAGATCTCTAGGGAATGAGATAATTCTCCAATTTCATTCTGCACATCCCAAAAAAATTAATTATTCTATTATGAAATTTACTTAACTAGCTTTATATATAGTGAGGGTTAAAATAAAATAATTTCAAATGTGCCCGTAATTATTTATTTATTACTACTGAAAACACCATGTTAAAAAATAATAATATTATTATTATTTATCAATATGTTCTTAACTTGCGAATTAAAATTAAATATTATTTAATAAAATAATATTTATTATTTATTATTTTCCCATCGAACCATTTAAACTCGGTCATACATTCATCCATAATATTTATCGGGTGTTGAATAATGACTATTTATTTATTAAATAAATATCACGAGATTATTCTCCAATGAATAAATAAATATTATATTCACTAAATAGAAGATAGATATTTATTAAATATTATGCTCACATTATATTCTCTTAAATAACTGGTGAAATAATATATGTGATCAAGAAAAAATGAATAATTATTAGACCATGTGTGGTAATAATATTTATTCAACTTATTAAATAATAAATAATAATATATTATTTAACTAAGATTTTGGATACACTTAGCGTATGACCCTATAGGTATCAATCATAATGGCATTAGGTGAAGTATCCTAAATTATAAGGTTATGATATATCAACATGCCAAGGAACCCATAGAGAAAAAATTTAATGTCATAATGAAATGTTACGCTATACGGATGCTTACTATGTGATATAATTCATTTACAACGATATCTCAAATAAAGCAGGTTACATGTCGGTGCCATCAACCTATGTGATTGATTTCTCTTTCTTTGAATTTATTGAAATAGAACATGCATATTGAACATATTTACATGGATTTATTTAGGATATATAATTTCCATCAAAGGACCTAAGATATAATCTTTCGATAAAAAATAGAATGGAGAAATCCTTTCTCACATTATTCATTAATGCAATATTAATTGTGATTTACACAAAAAATCCTACCTCACTATGAACATATGTCACTATGGTTTTCATCAATACATCAAATTACATGACTCAAAATACTCATTAATAATAATAATAAATTCTAATGACCAATACACACATCTACAGATTAGAACATCTAATGACACATATAAATGTGGATTCTCTACTGGTGGGTCTCATTGTCATAATATCCTACTGGATATTTCCAAGTGCATACACCATGGTAAAGTTCCTAAAAGTCCTATGAGTCTCAACCCCTAATAACTTATATTATCTGTGTCCCAAAAATGATATCATCTATATATATAACATATATTCATGAATAGTGTCGTATCACTTTAGGGTTGCAATCATAGTGGGGAACTATTATGATCTCTTTGTGTGACATATACTCTTAAGACATTATCACATTCTATGTTATGCAAAATAACTATCATGATGTGGTAAGAAGTATGTTTATATATTAAGATATCAAGACAAGTTATCATATTGTACAAATAATTTAGTTCTTCGGAAACAACTCCAATAGATATTTAGGATAGTATTGAGGTCCAAATGACATATTCTAATCCTAAGATCTTCTCATAAGAGTAAGAGGAAACAAAATATTCTCATCTTCACAATAACTCGTGGATTCTTTATTTAAATCAATAGATATATTTTATTCACTTTCTCCAGAAATTTATGCAACTAATTCATTAGGTTCCAAACCTAGAAAAGATATATCCTTTAGTGTTATAGGGTATTTAAAAAACTGTATTTTATATTGAGTTGTTCATTTTATTCTACCCATGTTTTTCTCTAGGGATTCTAATTCATATTTATTTCCTTAAAATTTTTCTAATTGAGACAAAAACCACCATGTGAAATAAAAATTTCCTCCTCCTCAAGAAAAAGTCTTTTGAACTCTATTAGGGACAAAATAAACATGGATTATGTTAATGGGGTAAGGCTTAAATATGGTTTATATATCTCTTCTATGTTCCTCGTAAAATATGTAGGTTGGCTTATTTTAAATCCATTTCACATCAAATAAATGGATTACATAGTACATTGAATCCCCCTTTCCTGGGAAAAATCAAGAGTTAGAAGAACTTCATCAATGGTCTGCACTCTTCATCAAGTTCTATAGAATTTATCATTATAGGGATTCTACTTCATGTTTTATTATATAAAGAACTTTAAATATATAAATGGGCATGAATCATAGGATAATAACTCTCAAAGTCCTCATATTCCCCAAAATATGGTATTTTTAAACACTTAGCCCATTTTTTTGAGGAGAAGACCAATTATTCCTCTCTATAGAGGAAAGAATGTAAAAATTTGATTCATTAATTTCATATTCAATATTCAAATAAAAATACTTATCTAAAAGGTGATAGAATGGATTACTATTTTCTTTAAGCCACTCATCCCATCATTTTTCATTAATCCCTTTTCA
The DNA here is from genome assembly GCA_963277665.1 of Viscum album. Classification (NCBI taxonomy): domain Eukaryota; kingdom Viridiplantae; phylum Streptophyta; class Magnoliopsida; order Santalales; family Viscaceae; genus Viscum; species Viscum album. Next base: position 1,476,946,321 of record OY728137.1, read on the forward strand.
AACTAAATATAAGATCAACCTAAACCATTTTACTTCAAAATATTTTTCTAAAACCACTAGTTAATCCATAAAATTTAGGTTATGAGGATCAAAATTAATACTATTGCAAGATTTAATTTTCTTTATTGGTGGTTTTATTTTTAGATAATCAACAACAAATTCTCACTTTTCGTGCACCATAGTTTAGAAATAATTAAAAAGATGAGTCTCAAATTTGTTTTCAATAGAAGAATCAATGGAGATGATATGAAATAAGATGGATTTGTGGTTTTATCAGATAATTGGTGAATAAAATTTTATTTTGAGGTTTTTTAAATCATTTAGGGAATAAAATAAAAATATATAACATAAAACAATATAAAAATAAGTTACAATAATATAATAAAAATAATTTAAATTTCAGACAAACATGGTATGTATACTAACCATTTAAAAAGTAAATTACTTAGATGTCATGGTTAGTTAACTTAAGTAGGGCTAATGATCATGTTCACTTGAATGTATTATAGTAGTTTAACATACTGCATGATCCTTTTGACATGGTCACATAACATACCATATGAACTAACACTTAGGGTAACTTAACGTGCCATTTTGAATAACACTTATGATCACTTAACTTAGTATAAGTATTAAAACTTATTGTCATTTAACTTTCCATATGGATTGACTATTACAGTAAATTCCTACTAATAGATTTGAATAATTATCAAATCAATTTTAGACCAAAAAACTATAAAGAAACTATAATATAAGAAAAATAGAATAAAATTAATCATTTAAAAATAACAGTATAAATATCTCACATTTATTAAAATGGTATATAATATATAATTAAAATAATAAAGTAATCAGTAATAATTAATCATTTCTAATTCATGTTTGATATAGCTTAATCTCTCTATATTCAATGGATTTATAAAAATCATCAGCTAATTGATATTCAATTCTAATGAATTCTAGAGTGACGTCACCTTATTGAAAACTATATCATAAAGGTGTTGTCTTATATAAATATGTTTAGTCCTAGAATGAGATACATGATTCTTATATATGTTAATAGACATTGTATTGTCATAGTTTGTTAGTAAATGTATAAATTGGTAACCATAATCCAATAATGTGTATTTCATACACATAATATTTGAACAAGAGATGTATAAAACTATATACTTTGTTTCAGCAGTGGATAATGAAATAAAATTTTGATTTATACTATACCAAGATACTAGAGTCTTACCTAAAAAGTGACATATATGAGCGCTTATTTTTATATATAACTTATACCCATTAAAATAAACATAGGAATAAATTACTAATTCAAAAGTATGTCCTTTAGAATAAAATATTCCAAAACTAATTTTATTCTTAATGTATTTGAAAATTCTTTAACTATTTTTAGGTGATATTCTTTTGGATTTTCATGAAAAAAATAACACACACACACACACTATATATATATAATATCAGTTAATCTTATAGTTAGGTAAAATAAACTCCCAATCATAACTCTATAAGTAGTTTGATCAATTGGTTTACTAGTTTCATTGAAATTCTGCTTATAATCTGCACTCATAAGTGTACCAATACCTTTTGTTTTATCAAGACCAAAAATTTTTGAAAGATATATTATATATTTGTTTTATTTTAAATAGTCCCATATTTATTTTGACAAAATTTTAAAATAAAAAAGAATTTTATATCACCAATTAAAATCATTTCAAATTCATTTTTAATTATTTTAGAAAAATAAATACGAAAAGATTTTTTAGATAAACTAAAAATTATAGGATAAAAATATATTTAAATAACTAAAAAAGTAAATTATTTTAATAAATAATGTTGGAAAAGCTGTGAATTTTTAAAAAAAATATTTGAAATTAAGAAATATTTGGGCCTATTATACCAAGATCTAGTAGACTATTTTAAACCATGAGGATATTTTGAATGCTTAAAAACATGATTTGGATTTTTTTTAAATCCTTGGGTTTCTCAAAAAAACATCATCAACAATATAAATCATAGGAAAATAACTTTTGAAATCTATCTGATATAGTTTGGAATTAAGATAATCTGTATAATCAAGTAGTATTATAAGATATTTAGGACTAAATACATGTGAAATGGTTTCTTCATAATCAATTCCAGCTTATATAATGTCACATTGTGCAAGTAGCCTATATTTTCTTTTAAAATAGTAACAGATTCATCAGCCTTGATTATATACACTCATTTATTACTAATAATCAGGTAGTATTTAGAACCATCAACAAGTTATAAAACATTATTTCTTTTAGACTGATTTAATTACTATTTCATATCCATTAAAAAATATTCATCATTTATTGATTTAATGGTGTTTTTAGGTTCTATTTTTGAAAATATACCTTTATGTTCAAAAAATTTTATAATAGAGGCACTATTTTGTGTTCCTCTATTTAGATCACCTAAAAAATAATCTAATGGGTGGTATTTTTATGTCATAATGGTTCTGAGAGTTGAATTACATGGTTCTTTAAAGTATTCCTCAAAGTTTGAAGGGTTACTTTGGTCACTAAAAGGTTATTTTTAAAGTGAATCATCATCATGGTAATATGTCTTAGTGGTTTTATAGATATTTAAGTTTGAAATATCCTCTCTAATATCATATAGCTTATATTTAGGCATATATAGATATGTCTTGTCAAAATTTTCGTGAAAAGATTCTTCTACAACGTTAGTTATTTTATTAATGACTATATATGTTTCAATGGAGATTGAATAACTAAGGAAAATTCCATCACCACTCTTAGGAGTAAACTTATCTAGATTCTCTTTTGTATTAAGAATATAAACATTATAGAGAAAAATTATTAATTAATTTACCATAGGCCTTCTACCATTCCATAATTCATAGTGAGTTTTCTTTAAAATACGGCTTACTATTACATTATTAATTATAAATAAATTTTTACTTAAAACTTCATCATAAAAATATATAGCCATAAAAAATTATTTTTCATGGTCTGGGTAATCTCTTGAATGGTTTTATTTATTCTTTCAATAACCACATTTTTCTGAGGTGTTTGAGGGAAAAAAGATATGTCTATATCCATGTTGTGAAAATAAATTCTCAACGTCTTGATTATAAAATTCATGGACATGATCACTTCTCATGGTTTTGATGGTAAAACTACTAATGTTTTCTATAGTGTTATCATATTTTTTTTTTAAATGGAATGTCTCAATTTTATTAGTTTATAAATATACCCAATTAAATATTGAATAATTATCAAAAATCAAATATTAATTATGATTTCGACCTAGAATAAAAACTCTATATGGTCCAAATAAATCGCTATAAACCAATTCTAGGGGTAGGTAGGTAGAACCATCTTTCTTTAGTTTGAAATAATTTTTTTATTACCTTTTTGACAAGGATTACACACTTTATATTTTGGTAATTATAACTTAGGAAACTCCTTGACTAAACCCTTCCTAGTTAGCTTTCTATGTGTGTATATAACACCGCATTTTGGTTATATATTCCACATCCAAGACTATTGATGAAAGGAATTTAAGAAAAAAACATTCAGTGAAAATAAATAATTTCAATCAATCGCATAAAAATTAACATTCTTAAAAGCATTGAATGAAAAATCATTATTAGAATCATAAAGCATAAAATAATTATTCTTAAAATTTACATGATAACCATCATCACATAACTATGAAATGAAAAGTAGATTATAAATTAAAACATAATCAAACAAAAAAATATAAATTATAATAGTTTCATAATTACCAACATGTGTAAGACCAATAATTTTTCCTTTTCAATTATCACTAAAGGTGACACTCTCATCATAAATCTTCACATTATTCTTAAAACTTGAGTAATTATATATCATGTGTCTAGAACATCCACTCTCTATATATAACAATATTTTACTAGATATCTTTAATAATTTACCCTAAATATAATCAAATAATAACTGATTTTGGTACACAAACATTATTAATTCCAAAAAATTTATCAAATAATGATTTGAGTATCCATATAAGTTTTATTGGTTTTATAATAGTATGATTACGAGTTTTAGAGGGAAATAATTTATTTATTATATATAACTTTGAATTTTTTACTCTATATATAGATGCATTAAAATTATTATAGATCAATGTCCTAATAACTAGATTAGAACTAGGAAAAAAGTATTTTTTTTAATTTAATTTGTTTTCTAGAATTGTATCCAATTCTAAATTTATATTTAAATGGTTTTCTCATGTAACATCTTATCTATGTTATCCTTTCAATTTGTAAAATTTTTGAAATCAATGATAAGTTTTTCATTAGTTAATTTCATATCACAATTCTCTTCTAATAATTTATTATTTTTTACCTTTTAAATATAATGATTAGATTTATTTTATGATCGTAAAATGTGATTTTTTTTGGAATTTTTTACTTACCCTTTAGCACATTCCTGGGATCTTCAATAATTTCACAATATTCTCTTAATTATTCATTAGTAATTGTAGATTCATAAGTATTATAAGTATAAAATGTAGTATTCAATACCTCAAATAAAGTAGTCATGATAAAAAGGTTTGATTTTTTAATTTCATCTTAACTTATTTAGTTTGAATCACTATAGATACCCTCAAAATAACTCTAGTTGCATTTATATATTTATTTGGTCTTTTCATTTTATCATTATAATTCTTTGGGAATTCTATCTTGGGAAATTCAACTTTAATATGTCCCTTCCTATTATACTCATAGTTGGTTACTTCTATATTCTAATCATCATTTTTCTAGTTTTATTTCCTATCACCCATTTTTTTTGTAATTATATTTTCGAAAGAAATTTTTATTTTTGTAGACATTTTTAAATATCCTGGCTAGATGATCCATTTCCCCATCATTTAGAGAGTCTAATTCACCTCACTTGAATTAAATTTGACTATATCCTTTTATTTTGATTTGAATAATTCAAATTAGATAGATTTATTTTTGGGTTCTATATATTTATCATTAGGTCTGAGTTCATACTCATACATAATGGGTTTTCCAGTTAATTATATAACTGGTAGCTAGTGATGTGACATGTTTCTTGAATGGACAATATTGTACTACTCCATCGATTAGGTGGGAATCTAAAAATCCCCAAAACATGTTTCCTATTATGCATTGGTTATCCAAGTACGATTATTTTTTTTATTGAACCTAAAATAAAATTCAAAAATAGATTCATTACTTTTCATTCTATATGTATTATACCTAATGGAATATGTATTTTAGATAATTTCTTTTACATTTTATGTTTCTTTATGAGAAATAGAAAGAGTATCCTCAATTTCAAAATCATTAGCACATCTAGGTATTCTATTAAGTTCATATTCCCCAAAGGCATAGTATAAGGAATTCATGGATTTAAAATTACAATCATATGAATCCATTTTTTATCACTCCATTCATGTCTAATATATTTTTATTTTTCATATTTATCCTCTATAATAGTCTAAATGTCAAAACCAACACCCTTGAGATGTATTTTCATTTTTATTTTCCACTGAGAATAGTTCTATTCAATAAGGTAAGGTGGTATATTGGTTTCAATTTTTCCAAGTATAGAGTTATCCATAACTAAAAAATATTAAATTAAACAGAATATAAGATCTTATTTTGATGACATCAATAAATTTAGAAAAAAAATATAGTTTAAGTAAACATAATATTAAAACAAGAAACTAGAAATAACTTGATTTGATACCAAATGATAATCCCAGTGAATATCTCAATAAATCATAGAATTTATCGTTCAAAAGTTTCTATTGAAAAATAAGAATTAAAAAATACCCTAATTTTAAATACATAGCCCGGTTAACAAATATCATACTTATATAAAAATTTTTACTTTCAAATACTTTCACTATGGTGTGATCCAAACCCAGTTAAAATTTATAAAACCAAGTTAACTTTTGAAAGTGCATTACATAAATAAAACTATATGTATATCACATATAAATATTAACTATCAGAGTAACAATTTTTCAAAATATACTTTTTAAAATAATTTAGGGAAAATTAGAAGAATAAATAAATATTTTGAATAAAAAAATAAACATGGTAAGAAAGAAAATAAATTATAGATATGAAATTTAAAAACCATAGGATTAGTTCCAAACTATTACCTTTTTTATACACTTAATAGTAAACCACAACCAAGAAAGTATATTAAATAATAAACTGATCCACATCCTGTATTAGGTATTAGAAACATAACCACACACAAGGCAGTCCAAAATATAAATAGTCTCTTCAATAATTATTATTGTAAAATAGTATCAAATTACTCTAAAATATAGTAAAGTATCATGTTAACAGGTATAAATAATTTTATAAACACAACAAAAAAGTCAAAGTATAAATAGAAAATGAAATATCAGTGGAGCTTGATGCTACTTTATTACTAATTGAATTTAATTCATCCGCAAGGTTATACTATATTTGTTTTAATCATTTAGATTTATTGAGTGTAGATAGAATAAGTATTTTTTCTTAGATCATTATTATATTTTCAGTAAGATAGTGTATCAAGGGTGAATGAGTTCGAAGCACAATGTAAAATTAAATGTGTATGGATCTATAGTCTATGTGTCTCCTTTATCATCTAAAATTATGAATCTACCCTTTTATTATTCATTGGAAAATAATCATAAATATATCCTTGAATTGATCCTTAGATATAGTAGACTTAAATGTTCTAACTTTCCCTAACTACTCTATGATAAATCCATTATAATTAAATAATTCTTTAATATTTGAAATATATATGGTCAATCCAAATCCTTTGATGCAACAACTTTTCCTATCAAGGTTAGTTAATCAAATATTAATCCAGTCACAAGAATCTATCATATTTTTATTCCATCATGTGGTTAGATGATTTATTAATTTGATCTGTTGATCTATTCACATGATCTGTTGATCCTTCATGTAGTCAATTAAAATATTCATGTGTAAAATTAAACTCTTCATACGACCAGCTCATCCTTCATACAGTTAGTTGAACAATTCATGTGGTTGATTTATCATTCATTTGGTTTGTTTAACTCTTAATGTGGTTATTTTAATTCTCTGTAAGGTTAATTGAACTCTCCATATAGTTTGTTCAAGAGTTAAAAATATTTTTCTTGTCTTAGTGGAAACAGTCCTTTCCAAATGCATTTAGTCTATGAATTTTCATTTTTCATAGAGAAAAATATTACAAACATAAATAAAAAAATTATTATAATCATAATAATAATGATTTAGGATCATTGAAACAATAATATTTTGGATTAATCCAACACTGATGAATAAAATCTAAAGAGCATAGTCTTCTTAACTCACTACATTTGAGCCCTATGAGATTCAGCTTCATATTCTTCTCTCAAAATATGTAATATAAGCTAAAAATAGATCTTAAAAAAGGTTATAACCGTGAAACTAGGATGTTTTTCATCTTATTAACTATGAAATTTTTGGAATTCATAATTTTCACAACTCAAAAAAAATCATCTTCAGGAACTCGTCCTTATTTTTTTTATAATCAGACTCAAGATAATATAACCATGTGTATAGTAGTTATATCACATTTAGTTCTTCTCAATCACTCAAATTTTCAACCACGTAGATATTATAAAGTATAAATATTCTATCTTTTTAATAAAAAAACATTTCTTATATAACTATCTCATTAATTTATCATTTCATTTTTGTACACCGTATTTAGTAAGTTATAAGGTCTCTTTAGTCATTTAGTAAATATAATTATGAAAGAAACTCAATTTTTTCAATAACAATACCCATGATAATTTCACCAACTCATTAAGAGGATCAACTTCACACAATTTAATTAAGTGTTTGAAAAGTACCGAAATATTCTTCTCAATAAATAAACAAACTTGTATAAAAAATACCTCAATATCTTATTGCTTCAACAAGATCAGATTTAATTTTTCATTCATATCTAACTAGATCATATCACTACTAATAATATTTGTTTCTATAGATTTAATCATTTTATACCTAATTACACGTGAACTTGTTGTTTTTTAATGAAAAATGCCTAAAAATCAATTTAAAATACTTAATAAATTTCAAACACTCAACATGCATTAATTCAAGATTAGCATGGTATTAAAGAACTAAAATCATTAAATCATCATACCATTTTAAAAATATTCATTATTATTGAAAAATAACAGATTTTTATTTTTGGGTTCTTCATAATTAGTTATTTTCATTAATGATGTTGTTCTTCATGAAGTGGGAAGGAGTGAAACTTCTTTTTTATTGAATCACATTTTAAATGTGATTTTTTTCTTTGAAGATAAAATTTGAAATCATTTAGTTTTTAATTCATTATAAAATATAAATTTTGGAAACATAGAAATATTATATGAAAGAAATGATCATTACAGTCTCATCCATATAGCCTTCACACTTACTGGATCATGCCTACACAAATAAAAAAATTATATTCGGTCTGTAAATATTTACATGTAAGGATAAAATAATATTAAAATATAGTCCATCCATGAGATAGTCTTCTTTATGTCTGGGATAATGAATTTTATATGGGGTTCATAATTATAGTTCAATAGAAAAATATTACAGTTTCAGCTCAGATAACCCTTACATGGTTACCCTTTTGTCCTAATGGAATAATCCTTGTCATTTCAAAATCTTTCACTCCAATAATTTCATACCCTCTTCAAATAATTCTGGTGCCTTCTCAATCACTCATAAATACATGAAAATATTCTAAAAAACTTATCATTAACCTAAAATGATTCTGAAAAACATTAAAAATTCAAACCACTAACAACTCTAAGATAACTTCAATCTTCCCATTTTGGTTGTAGTAAACCTCATTAAACTCTTCCAAATAAAATAAAATATATTCATAAATCACTAAAATAAATTATAATCATCAAATAAAAATATTTCCCTTATGATAAGTGTTTTTTACAACACAATCATATATGGTAATATTTTTGAGATAATTTCATCCCTCAGTGTCAAGAAATTGTGGAAAAGTGACTTAGATGAACTCCCCCTAAGCTCATAAAAAATTACCTTGCTTTTAAATAAAAACAACTCTAGATAAACAAAATAAGTGAACACCAATCCTTCGACAATATTATCTTTCTTTTTAAAATAAGTAAGTGTTATGAAAATTTTATTTTCCCCCTCTTACTACACAATCTTTATCCTTATGAGGGTGGGTTTCCACAAATTTTAAAGTTATAGGGGAAGGTTGATCATGGATTTTATACCGTAACTCAATGAACTTATTATTTTGTAATGATTTGGTGACAATATTTATGACTTGTTCCTTAGTACCAAAAAAACTCAGGTTTTACATCACCTTTTTCCACTTTCTCTTTGATAAAATAATATATAAGATAAATTTTCTTGGATATAGAGTGTATAATTGGAATATTAAAAATATTTATAGAACATTTATTGTCATAGTAAATGTGTAGTGGTTTTCAAGCATATCTCTCAAGTTAGCTAGTTAAACTTGAAACTATATCATCTATGTATAATCATTTTTCTCTACATTATATTTGAATTTAGTTGTTATTAATTCAATTGAATATTTATTCTTTCTACCCCATTTGAAACAAATTCAATAAGTGATAATGTGAAACCTAAAGTGGACTTCCTATTAATAGAATCTCCAGCCCAATCAGTATATTTAAAGCCCTAAAAGTTCAAATCTATACAAGATCTATACAATATAACAAAACTTAGTGTATTCATAATGTATCTTATGATTATATAAGAATCAAACATGTGGTACTCCTTAAGATCACTTTGAAATATAGAATATAGTGTCACAATAAATATTGTTCCATGTTTGGAGGTTTTCAAGTATATAAGGCTACCAATTAGTTTTCTATGTTTTCTTTTATTCACATAATTTGTAGCCTTATCCTTGGTCAATTTGATTCCAATAGCTAGAATATTAGGAGTCCATTTGAATTCCTCCTCCCCAAACCCCTTTAAAAATTTTCTTGAGTGTTTTCTGGAATAGAAAAATATAATCATCCCCTTGAATGATTTAAAATACCAAAAACATTATGATATCTCTCTCAATATAGAAGTCTTAAAATATATCTTCATTTCCTCATAAGACTCCACACAAGGATTCTCTTTTCCACTATTAAAAATTATGTCATCCATATATACTATGAAAAAGAGAGGACCTATTTAAAATCTCTTTCATTTAGATATTACTACTAACATTTACTTTTGAAAAATCCATACTTCTAAAGCATCTATCCAACTTTTCATACTAATATTTTAGGGACCACCTTAAGCTATATATATCCTTCTTAATCCTGCACACCATGCCTCCATTATTCTCATGATGAAAAATATTAGGTTATTCAATGTATAAATCTTTTTCATGATTACTATTTAAGAAGGTAAATTTCACATCCAGTTGATAAATTTTGTAATTTTTTTTGATATTCCACTACTAGGAACAACAGAATGGTCTCAATAATTTCTACTTGTAAAAATGTTTGTTCAAAGTTATCTCATTTAAAATTTTACAACCTAATGTAAACCAATCTTCCCTTATTCCTTGTGAATTCAGGTTTCTCATTTACATTGAATATGAAAAAAAATTAATGATTACAATGTTTTTGTTCTTAGTCTTTGATTATAACTCCCATGTAGAGTTCTTTTCAATTTTACAAAGTTCTTAATTGATAGAAGTTATAAATCCTTCATACTCAATGGACTCAATGATATTGTGGGGTTCAACTTGTTAAATAAGTGTTTTTCTTTACTCAATTCTAAACCATATTCTAGTTTGAAAAAGTTCATCTTATTATCCCCTAATATTCTCAAAATCAAAATATTTATTCATAATTTTATGCCACTACCTCTAATGCTCAAATTTTTCTTCATAATTAGTCATATATGAGTCAACATCAACCATAACCTTCTCATTTAAATCATATTTCACAAACTATTTTTCAAGAATATTTATATTTCATACTCAAACAATTATAACTTAAGCCTTAATAAATGAAACTTTTTTCTTATTTTCACTAATTTTTAAATTTAGACATTCTCCCAAATTTTATTTTTTTTATCTAGAGTTTTTACCCATTTCCATTGGAAATATATCCCAAATATGTTTTTTATCAATATTTTTCTTCAAAAATTACCATATTTTTATGTTATAATGTTATATACCTTTATAGACTTTTCATTATTGTTTTATAAGTACTGGTACTATATATTAGGAGTTTGGGAGTGTATTGGAGGCTAATAGAGTGTTACATCTTTTCAAATGGTCACAACAGCCAATCGAAGGGAGTGGTGCTAGTCATTTTAGGTGTTGGGTTCTCGATAGTTGTCTATGTGGTGATGGTTGTGTGCTATAGTGAAGGAAATGACATTTTAATCTTTTTTGAAAGGTTTTTTGTTTTGGAGTTTTCCCTATGTAAAACTAGAAGCTTATAAACACCTAGTGAAGGGAGTAGAACCAATCCTGACATCATGGGTGATCTTCTATCCAAATTGGGGAAGTAAATCTCACCTTGACATAGATATGGGAATAGTTAGGGAAAAATAGCCATGTCTTGGTTACTAGGTTGTATCAGTTGTCCATGGAAGATGTAGAACAATCCATTATATCTTATTCTACACCATGGTCATGGTCAAGCTGATGATCAATCTCTATTTTTAAAATGATTGACTTTTGTAGATCTAGGAATTAGGGATTCATATCTCCCTTTGACTAAGGGTACCACAACATAGTAGGGGTAAATACACTATGTAAGAGTATAGAGATATCACATTTATAAATATATGGGTTAGCCTCCACCACCTTGGTTCCTTTCTTCTTCTTTGATCCCAAGATAACTTGCAACCCCCTTGGTGACCTTTTTTCATATCTATTTATGTTTATAACCCCATTAGATCATTGGGTCATGTTTATGGATCCATGTATGATCTCCACTCTTCCCCCCTTCCTTTTTTATTAACTTTTTCTTTTTTTAGAAGATTTTAGTACTGGGAGGCCTTATTTTGGGTGTCGTTTGAGCATATTTTGATGGTTTCTTATTCTTGATATGTTTCAATGAGTCTTATTTTTTATTTCAAGGTTGGTTAATCCTATATTGATCATTCTTACTCATAGAATGTTTAACTTCAAAATCGAGGTAGGGGATTAATTTATTCTCCATGTTTTAAAAGTGAAATCATAAATTTTTCATTATTTATCTCTTTGGGTAAATGTGTAATTAACCATAAATATGAATAAAATAGAATTAAATAATGAATCAGTTTTGTTTGTAGAAATACCTTCTGTTTATACCATGTTAATGGTTTTCCTATTGATTTTATAGATAGTGTGATATATTTTCTTATTATATTATTTATCAATCTTGTTGTAATAAAATATAGGATGTTATCTTACAAATGAATCTACTTAAAGGATGGAGATTTGGGTTTCTTGTTTTTGTATTCCATTCCCTATTACTTGAAGCTTCTGGTTGTTCATGGGTTATTCAAAATTTTTTTGAAAGTTCTCAGTCAGTGTGATTGTATCAATGAGAGGGGAGATTTGAATTAGTAATGCTTTTTCTTTTATGTTTCCTTTCAATTAAAAAAACATTCGCCTCCTTTTAAACATTCAGTTCCCTATTGAATACAAATAGACCACACATCCACAATAACACAAGTATTTATAAGGTTCACTATTAAAAAAGAATATCTATGTCCTTAGTATGGTTTGGAAAAAATCCAATACCACACAATCCACTAGAAAATAGTCCTTGGATTACAAAAATTAAGATATTCCCTTTCACTCATATAGTACTGTATAAGAAATTCTAATAGTGTGTGTGCACCCTCTTAGGACAATAGGGTAATAAAATTTTTATGTCACAATGCATGTTACATGTTCTTATTTTAAATTCCAAAATTTTATTCCATTGGAAAACAATTCTTCACTTTCTTACCTATAAGATGGTAAGAATGTCGTGGACATTGTTAAGAAAAACTCAATCTGATTTTTCCTAGGTTTTATTTTCCTAGTTTGATTCCTCCAATTATGATACTCCCCAATATGATTCTTCTATGTCAAATTGATTAATACAAAAAATGTAGCACTGTCTGAGTACGATCGAGAAAAATCCGAAAACCCCTCCTTCTTAAGTCTAGAAATCACCAGTATAGAAATCATGATATGATTAATCTTGCCCAATACAATGATCATCCAAATAAGATTGAAAATCCGAGTATGGTAACCAGTTTGGTATTATAAAATATGAGTATGATGATTATCTGAATACAATGTTGTTATATTTTATCTTCTCATATGTCTTCTTTCCTTCAAAACATCTTAAAAAACGATCAAAATAAACCCTTATTTCTCTTACTAAAAACATAGAGATTCTCTCTCTACCGTGATGAACAGTACATCGGTCATAAGAAAAGTATGTCATACTTTTCACCTTTTATAAGTGACCCTTGATTGGATTAGGTAGGAATACCAAAATGTTTCTAGCTTAATCAAATTCACCATAATATAAATTTCCCCTAAAATATTATTTGTATTTTGAACTCATCAACTCTTCTTGAAGCTTATCAATTCTTATGCAATATTCACTTCTTCTTTAGGCTTTCATTTCAATTTCCAGTTTGATTTCAATACATGACTCTAATTTTCTCAAAACAATTTATTCAAAAGAAAAATATTTACCACATAAATTTAAATTAAGAAATATAATTTTCCAAAAAACTCAATTGTTATTTTAACCTACTTTAGATGCAATCATTATTTCGAATGATATGCTCCCCCATGATAGAGCAACCATCAAACTTCTTCATCATTGCATTAAAATCAATTCAAATTCATCACTTTTTATTTTTAACCAGTTGAAAAACAAAGAAAATTTTATACAATATCTCTTGACACAAATGAAATACAAAACATATCCTTCATTTCTTTCAAACTAAGCATGAGTACGATTGTCTAGAGTATGATCATTCTGAGTATGATCATACTGGGTATGATCTTTTTCTTCCTAATCCTGTGTACGATCATCCTAGGTAAAAAAAGGTTTTTATGCTTACGATGGATGATCAAGCACTACAGTAGATCAGCAACTTCTTTTCCATTCTTCCACCCAGATATAATTACTCTAGGTATGATCTATTTTTTTAATAGAATCAAGTCTTTCACTCCCCCTTTCATCCATAAAGCTTGTATCATAAGTTCTCAATTAAACTTATTATTTATGAGAATTTAAAAACAACAAATAATTTTCACATTTATTTTATCATAATCATAGATACTCCGATACTCCAATCAAAGAACCTATATCTTCCATATCAAATCCAGATTTATTCTGATGACCATTTACTTCTTACAAGATATTTTCACTTCTATTCTGAACCTAAGGTGAATCGGATCACAACCAATTCCTCATTATGATCTTCTCCCATTCCGGACCCAAGGTGAGTACAATTATTTTGAAAACATGAGTCCAATTATTTTGAAAAAAGGCTAGTACAATTTCCACCAAATACAAAGTGAGGTCATTTCTTCTTTCATCTGAAACTTCCTTGAAAAAATATAACCATTGTTGAAAAAATAAGTAAACATCTGAGAAAAAACAACCGTCGTCATCATTTTGATCATAAAAATATCCCCCTATGGATTTTTTTGTCAACCAAGTTTCATAAATCATTGAACTTTTCATCCTCAATAAATGGTTTTCTTATCAATAATTCTAATATTAAATGAGATAACTCATTATATAAACCAAGAATCATTGACAGCAAAACCATGTTATCCAAATAAGTGATCATGACAACATTTTTCTTCTTTATTACTCAACTCTCCTTTTTCATCTCTTCAATATTTCCTACTTTTTATGCATTAGAATTGATGAAACAATTATACTTCTTGAAAACACAATCCAAAAGTAAGATGATAGAGGGGATAGAAACACATACCTCATCCTTGATAAGAGAGAGGTTGGACACCCATGTTCAACCTCAATTTTGAGAATGATTCCTTAGAAAATGTTTTTTTGAATATGTCAGTAACTTTTTCTTATGTTGGAACATACTCCATATTCAATTAATTCTTTTCCAAATTATCTTTGATGAAATAATATTTTATATCAATTTTTTTACTAAGAATTTTGAACTGGATTCCTGGTGAGATTGATTATACTTTTATTATCCCATCCTAAGATCAAGGGTAACTTAACTTCAACTAGTAAGTATTTCAATTGTGTTTTTATCAACATAAATTGAGTATTGGCTTGAGTGACAACAAAATACTCAACTTCATCCATAATGAGATTTATTTAATTATATTTCTTTGAATTAAGAAAAAACACAACTCTTACCCATAGAGATTACTCCACTAAATGTAGATCTTCTATTATCAAAATTTTCTACCCAATCAACATCTGAATACCCAAAAAAATCAATACTATCTATGAATACATACCTAATTAAAAATTCTATTGTGCCTTTGATGTATCTGAGAATTCTTTTTCCATCATGTAAATGTGATTCTTTTAGAGCACTCTGAAATCCATCACATATGGTAACAACATAAACAATGTTAGGTATTAAAGTAGTCAAATACAAAAAACTTCCAATCAACCTCTTTTCCTACTCCATATTCTTTCAACTTAATTCCCACTAAAATTTGTGTGGAAAAAGGTTTTGATTTCTCTATGTTGAACCTCTTAAGAAGTTACTTGGCATAATTTTCTTGAGAATGAAAGTTTTGTTTTTACTTTTATACAATTATTAACTCAAGAAAGTATTTAATTTTTCATAGTATATACATTATAAATACAATTTTCATTTCCTCAGTAAATATTACACATCTTCTTTCATCATCCCCTGCAAAGATAATGTCATCAACATAAACAATTATAATTAGGGAATACTCTTGACTTTTTATAATGTAAATATTATTGTCCACTTTTCCTTTCTTGAAATTCATGTTCATTAAAAATGTTTCATATTTTGAATATCATGCACGTAGAGATTGTTTTAGTCCATACAAGGATTTATTCAAAATGAACACATAACATTCATCTTTCCCAAAAAAAAATTTACAAGTTTGTTCAATGTAAACCTCCTCTTCCAAATCACCATTCACGGATGCAGATTTAAAATCCATTTGAAAGATCTTGTAATAGCATTGTGCAGTAATATTAAGAAAGATTCAAATTTTTTCAATTATTTCGACTCAAACAACGGTCTCATCAAAATAAATTCCTTCCATTTTTGAAGATCCTTCACACACCAATCTTTCTTTGTTTCTTATCACTTCACCTTCTTCATTCATCTTGTTCTAGAAAACCCATTTTGTGTCAATAATAGTTTTTCCTTTAGTATTGGGTACGAGTTCTCATGTATCATACTTTTAATTCTGATACAACTCTTCATTTATGGATTTAACCCATTCTTGGTGCTCAAAATCATCTTTTACATCATTTGGATCCACTTTAGAATACAAATATGTGTGTGTAATAGTATTTTTTGTTCTTCTTTTTTGAACCTTCTGATGTTGATAACCAATTATATTCTAATCTCCAGTTGTTTTCTTTTCATAGGATAAGAATTTTGAGTATATTACTCATCACTAGAAATGGATGAGTCCAATTCTTCTTCTTGAATAGGATTACAATTATATATATCCTTATCAGAATTGTTTTCTTCAACTTTCTCAACTTCCTTTTTTGTTAGAGTATGTTTTTCTTCCACTTCCTTTTCATTTACTTTTACATCAAATGAATCAAGAATTATTTTTATTTATTTGTTGAAGCATTTGTATCCTCTTCCTTCGATAGCATAACCAAGAAAAATTCCATCTTCACCTTTTTGCTTAAACTTTCCATATTTTCCACCTTTCTTATTTTTGACCCATGGACTCCCAAAAAACCACAACTATTTCAAACATGGAGTTTTTCTATAAATAGTTCATATGGAGTCATATATGATTGATTCCCATAGAAATAATAGTTCTGAATTTAAATATTCATACTCATGGCTTGCCTCCAAAAGTAATCATAAAGGCCATGTTCATGTAACATGGTTCTTCCCATTTCCACCAAGATTCAATTCTTTCTTTTAGTGGCCACATTTTGTTGAGGAATGTATGTGGAACTATACTGATGAAAAATTATATGCTTCTCAATATAACTTTAGAATTATTCACATATGTATTCACCACTATTTTCTATTTTAACCTTCTTCACAGAATACTCACGTTTTTCTCATATTTTATTATGAAACTTTTTAACATTTTCAAATCATCTAATTTGTGATTCTTATACATAACACAAGTAATGTGAGTAAAATAATCAATGAAATTAATTAAGTAATTGTCTCTATTTCTTGATTGTTTGCTAATCAGACCACAAATTTCGAAATGTATTAGCTTCCCGGGTTTTCTTGAACTAATCTCAACTTTCTTATGCACAAAATTTGTAGTATTTACTTTTAGATAAATAGTGCAACATAAATCTATAATTCTTAGAAAATCAAGAATGTCTTGGACACTGTCTATTCTAGAGATCTTTCTTAAGTTTATTTGACACATGTGTCCCATCCTTTTATGCCATAATTGATTTTCTTCCACCATACTCATTTAATAAGGGTTTTCTATTTCACCAATTTGAAACAAATTTCCTTTTGTACTTGGCCCCTTGTAACAATCTTTCCATATTTTTCTTTTTCAAAAAAACCCCATATTTCCTGAAGATACCTATGTTTCCCTCATCACACTATTTTTAAACACTTAGCAAGTTATGTTTTATCCTATCAACCAACACTGTTTTCTTTCATTTCATATTTTCTTTTCCAATGATGGTTGATCCAACACCATTGATTTTAAAGGACCCATCATTTCCAAATGTTAATGTTCCTTCTTTAAAATATTTTAAATTATTCAAAAACTTCAAGTCTCATGTCATGTGAAAATAATACCCACTATCAAGAATCCAAGGTCATTATCCATTTGAAGCTTTCAATATAGTTTCAATAATAAGTGGTTTTACTTATTCCCTTTATTTTTTCACCGTCTTCTTTGGAGAATTTTTATGATTATTTCCTTGTAATGGTAAAAAAAGACAACATTTTTCAAGATTTAAAAGTTATTCACATATTTAAAAAATATTTTCTAACGGTTGGAACCTATTTTCAATCTTCACTTCATTGCTTTTAGGTTTCTTCACAACAATCTTCTCAAATTTATTATTTTTATGTAATTGAATCCCCCTCAACCTTTTTCTTTCATAAACTATGGAATAATAGTAATATTTTTGGTTGAACTGACATATATTTTTTATATTCCTACATCCACCATAATACCAACAATATCCATAGAAAGAATATTTGCCTCTGAAACTTCCATATTGACTGGAATTGTGAGAAAATTTCTCAGCAACATTCTTGTCTTTATTTTATAACTTTTAAACCTTTCCATTTTTAATCTGATTATTCTTCTTTTTTCTAGCCATGACTGAATAAAAACTATGTGAAACTTTTTAGGATCTAGATAAAACATTTTTAGACTTATTATGTTTTGTAACTTTTGAATTCTTCACTTTGGACACATATATGACTTTTCTAGCATTCTTCTTTTTAGAAAAAAATTCAATTATTCTTATCACCCTTTGAAGATAACTTTTTTTGAATCTTATTAGGTCCATAATTTTTAGAAATT
Source organism: Viscum album (assembly GCA_963277665.1). Lineage (NCBI taxonomy): Eukaryota > Viridiplantae > Streptophyta > Magnoliopsida > Santalales > Viscaceae > Viscum > Viscum album. The sequence goes on from OY728137.1 coordinate 1,476,965,085, forward strand.
TCACCAAATTCATTGATAGAGTTTTGGAAACTTGTATTCTTCAATTAATATTTATATAGATTATTTTGGATATGTTCCAACTCTTCTTCTTTTTTCTTCACCTTGACCCCCAGATGCCCGTTACGATTCTTTTCTTCTTTGATTGATTTATTCAAGTCATCAATTTATTTCTATAGTTTTTCATTTTCATTATAAAAACATTCATGGATGAATTTTGAGTAACATTAATTTTCTATTATTTTTCTTTTCAAGTCTTCTGATCTTTCTCAGACATTCTACAACTCTTCTTTCAAATGAATTTCAAGATGAGTTTCTTCTTATCTTGAACTGATTCATCTAAGTTCCTCATTATTCATTATTTCAATAAAATTATTATCAATACCATATTTAACTAATTTTATCATTGTATTATTCTTCTTTATCTTTAGATAAGAGACTTCATCTTTTGGGTTTGAAGAATTTTATTTCATTCCCTATGGAATATGGTTTCCATTGTTACCATGTTTCTTCCACGATCATCTTGGATATATTTGGTCTTCATCACTATCCTCTTCATTATTACTTCAAGTAAAATTAGTAACAAATTTCCCAAAACCTCCACATTCAAAAAAAATTATGGGTAGTTTCCCTTTGGATTTTCTTGTACCTCTTTTCACATTTTCAAAAAACAAGGATAAAATATTATCAAGAGTTTTATATACCTCATCTTAAAAATTAGATTCACCAGGTTCATCTTCAATAAAAATATTCTTTGAAATTTATTTCTTTATAACCTTAAAATATATTTCTATGTCAATTTTTTTCTTTCCACAGATTTATATCTTCTCATTTCATAAGTTATGAGAGTGCTATGAAAATCATCAAGAGGTAATGTTTTAGGATCTATGTCATCTAAAGAAAAAAGATTGTCATCAAACATGTTGGGAAGGATTATCATGATCTTTTCAACAACTATATAATCATCTAACTTTTATCCAATACATATTATAGTACTAAAAATTTCATTAACCCTAGTAAAGAGTTCCCCAATAAATTTATTCTCACCCATCTCCAAATCTTTATATTTCAATCTCTATATTTTTAACTTTTCCTTCTTCACTTTTCTATTATATTTGTATATGTTTTTTAATTTATCCAATATACCTTTGGTTATGGAAACTCCTTTTACTCTTAAGAATTATCTTTCAGAAAGTGATTATAATATACCATTCTTGGACCTTCCATCATTTTCAAGATAATTCTTATCAATAGGTGTTAGTGTAACTTTATCATCAATGGGACGAAACTCAACTGTTGGATCTTCAAAAACATCATAACTAATAGAAATAACATAAGGAAACATTATATATTTCTAAATATTATAATTCTATCTATTTATGAATAGAAGACCTTTACTATTCACATAATTCAAATTATCTATCTGCACAGAAAAATAAAAGGGAACATGGATTTGTTACTACTTGAAAGTGCTCGGTCAGTGTGATTGTATCACTAAGAGGGGGAGGGGTGAATCATTGATAATTTTTCTTTTATATTTACTTTCAATTGAAACAACATTAAACTACTATTAAATATTCAATTCCCTACTTAAGAAAAAACAACCGCACATCCATTGTAACACAAGTATTTACAAGGTTCAATATTCAAAAAGAATATTTATGTCCTTGGAATGGTTTGGAAGAAATCAGATACCACACAATCCAAAAGGAAAAAATCCTTGTATTATAATGATTAGGATATTCCATTTTACTCCTGTATCACTATATAAATAATTCCAATAGTTCTTGTACACCTTTATAGAATAAATACGGTAATACAATTTTTATGTCAAAATGCATGTTACTCGTGATTATTTTCTATTTGAAAAATATATTCAATTGGAAAACAAGTCTTAACTTTTTTACCTAAAATATGGTAAGACCTTCTTGGAAATTATTAAGAAAAACTCAGTCTAATGTTTCCTGGTACAATTTTCCAAATCTGATTCCTCTAACTATGATACTTCTTGGTTTGATTCTTCTTTATTTGAATGATCAATACAAGAATATGCAACACTGTTTATCTATTATTGAGAAAAATCAGAAAACACCTTCTTCTTCAGTATGGAAATCCCCAATATTGAAATCCCGATCTGATTAATATAGACAGATACGATGATCATCTGAATATGATTAACACGATGATTATTGTAATCAGATGGGTACAATAAATTCTAAATACAATGTTTAACTGAATACAACATTACTTCAATAAAGATTAAAACAGATCCATATTTATCTTACTAAAAACTTTGAGTTTCTCTCTCTACCATGATGAAAAGTACCTCAGTTATCAAAAAAATTATTATTTACTTTTCACCTATTATAGGTGACCCTTGAATGGATTAATTATGAATCCCAAAAATCTTCCTGCTTAATCAAATTCACCTTAATCTCAATTTCCTATAAAATATTTGGAGTATTTTGACTTCATTAACTCTTCTCAAAGCATCTCATTTCTACTAAAATCTTTACTTCTTCATCAACCATTCATTTCAATTTCCAGTCTGATTTCAATACATGAGTCCAATTTTCTCAAAATTATTTATTCAAAACAAAACTATGTACCACTTGAATGATAATGAGGAAATGGCCTTCTCTAAAAACCTCAATTGTTCTCTTGGACTATTTGAGATGCAATCATTCTTTTGAATAATAGGATCCCCCTTGATATTAAATTCAGAAAACTTATTCATCACTGCATTTGAATCACTTCAACTTATTCACATCTTCTTTTGACCTAGTTGAAAAAACAAAGCAACTCTGATATGATGACTATTGACCCAAATGAAATACAAAACATCTTCTTCATTTCTTTCTAACTCATCCTGAGTAAGATTATCTAGACTATGATTATTCTGATTATGATCATACTTTGTATGATCTTTTTCTTCCACATCCAGTGTATGATCATCCTGGTTATGAAATTTTTTTATGCTTACTATAGATGATCATATGATACACTAGATTGGAATCTTCTTTTCTAATATTCCACCCAGATATGATTAATTTTTCTATGATCCATTTTCAATCAGTAGAATCTCTTCCACTCCCCCTTTCTCCCATAAATCATGCACCACAAGTTCTCAATTGAACTTATGATTTTTGGGAATTTTAAAACAAAAAATCATTATCACGATTATTTTATCATAGTCATAGAGAATTTGATACTCCCATTAAAACACATATATCTTCTATATCAGATCTATAGTGATTCCAATGACTATTTACTTCCAGAAAGATATTTTTACTTCTATCATCGATACAAGGTGAGTCTGATCATAACCAATTCCTCATTATGATCTTATCCCTTTCCAGGCCTAAGGTGACTATGATTATTTTGAAAACATGAGTCTGATTCTTTTTAAAACAGAGGTCATTGAGATATACACCAAATAAAAAGTGAGGTGGTTTCACTTTCATCATCAACTTCCTTGAAAAAAACATAACCTTTGTTGACAACAAAAGACAACAGTTGAAAATAAAAACCTTCATCATCATCTTGGTCCTAACATTTATGGTATCTTTGGATGAGTCCTTGAGTACCAAGAATTATGGAATGATGATGAAAGATAAATATTTTAACACATGGGTTAGACGGATTATTAGATTGCTAAAATAGTGTTAGATCATGAGGAACCATGGGAGTGGCTAGATTATTCTTGGAGGGAATTGAATTTCAGTTGGTAATCAATTAAATCGTGAAATGATAAGAGGAATAATTAAATAAATGTCACTTAAAATGTTATGCTCTTATATGATATCTTGTTCTTCATTGTGGTGGTAGAGTTTTCAAGAGATGATAGTTGTTTTATAGGTTAATTCTAGGTTGTTTCCCATAGTTTTGTTATGATCTATATATATATATATATATTCTATATGTTTTTTTACTCGTATAGAGAGACTTACACCCAGTGTAATCTGGAGGTTGCTTTCCCTCATATGAAGGTTGGGAAGAAATAAATAGATGACTACCCCATTTATCCCCTCTCTTCTCTTTTGGTAGATTTATGTGTTATTATTCACAATGGTTACCTTTCCCATATATGTTTTTAGAAGGGTGTAATGTCTGGTGGTTATTTTCACATGCATGTATCTCTGGATATAGTATCCTAAAGAATAATATATGTATGTCTTGTATGGTATGTGATGGATTGAGGTATAATACATGACTTATGGGTTATTTTGGATCCAAAAAAACTACTTAGTTACAATATAGAGATGTTGATGTTGATGATGAGATGATTTGATGCATGGGTTACATGGTATGTTATAGTTTCCCAGGTACATTCAGGTAGTCTATTTTATTAAAGAGATATAGCTCAGGACATTCAACTTTGGGTTACAGTAGAAAACCAGTGGGATGGTGGTATCTAGATTACGTCATTTTATATTATGTTAGATATTATATCATTACTTATCATAGTTAGTTATAGAGCCATGGTGAGGTTGGGAAATTAGCATACCCAATTAGATGATGAGTTAACTTCACCTGTTTATTCACTATGCTTTAGTATTATTTCATTGTTGTTTACATAAGAGGATCTAGAGATTATCCTACTCAATACACCTATTATGATCACCTTATGGTAATATAAAATATTTTTTTAGGTTCATAGGATCTGGTGGGTGAATGGGTTGTACCTTACTAGCTCATTGATTTGTTTATGAACTATTTTGGCTTCAAGGTCATAGCCATGTATTTCCTTTTGTGCAATTTTTGTTTCTTTTGTAGTGGTTCAGTTGTATGACATTACATTCATGTCATATGATCTTTTAGTTTCTTTTATGATAAGGAGTTTTTGTGTTTTTATATTATCTCTCATTATGCATGTTTTGTTATAGGGTAATTCCTTATAATTGTGTGAATAATATTCTCTCAATGCCTATCACTAATCCATGTCCTATTGAAGGTGGGATTCATGCATCATTATCTCTCCTATCATTACCTTTCTGAGAGGGGTAAATTTGGGGTGAGAGGGTCATGATAGAGGGGAGGTGTAGCTTTGAATGGATTTTTTTGTGATCAAGGTCAGAGAGGTCATAGAGAATGTTATGGTCAGCTATATTCTATATAGTATCTAGTTATAAGAAATTTGAATGTTGTTCAGGGTACCATTTTCTAATTTTTTTTACTTGGGAGAATGAATTTTTGATTCATGAGTTATGTACTCTATCATTTCACCTAACCTAGTCCATGCATTGGGACTTTACTTGGATACAATACTATCCCCCTTTGCATTGACTACACTAGTTGGGGGTTAAGCCTATCTTTTTGAAGTGTGTAGAGTCATTGAGATATTTCTATGGTAGAACCTCTCATCGAAATACTTAATATGTTTTTGAATATAGACATATTATATCGTCATTTTCATGGAATATATGTATTCAATGAAATCAATCATTGATTACATCAGGTGATAGATTGTGTTATACGATACTCACAGAGAGTATATTGTTTATTGGAGAGTGATACCCACAAATGGGTTAGATGCATGTTATTTCCTTGTCTTCCTTGATGGCTAAGTTGATGCCAAGATTGTTGGAGGTTTAGTTAGTGGTGTCTCTTGAGGTTATAGAAGAGTGAAAAGATTTATTTCTTGAGGAGGTTGTGGTGTTTTCTTTTTGATAGGTGTTTGAGTTCATGATAGATCTACATTTTTGTGTTTCTTATATTTTTATGTATCTGTATAGGATGGCATCGTATGAGTTTTGGGATATATGGATATATATCAATGATCTCTTATAATGAGGTTTTGTTTTCAGAGTGATTAATCTTTATTTTAACTTATTTTATTCATAAAAAAATTTGGTGGTGGAGTTTGTTTTTGTATCAATTATTATTACTTGAATTGGGTGACATGGAATAATAACTTTTCACTTTTACAGATTAATGATTTATTAAATCTGTTGAATGGATCTAGTTGGTTATCAATTATAAATCTATGATGGGGATATAACTAAATGTGGTTAAATGATGAATATATTCTAAAGACTACTTTATGATGTTATTATGGGAATTATGAGTTTTTTATAGTGTTGTCTTGGGTGACAAACCCTCTATTTGTATTCATGGGACTAATGAACATAATTTTCTAAGAGTTTTTAGAATAGTTCATGGTGATTTTTATTGGTGACATACTTAGATACTCCATGTTTGATGAAGATCATGAAGAGTATCTGCTGGAAATTTTGGGAGTTCTTCATCATCAGTATCTATTTGAGGAGTTGTAAAAGTGTGACTTCTAGTGTTGTGATGTTTTTTTCATGGGTAATTTAATTTATCGGTGTGGATTAGTCATCAATCCTTCGAATAACATGTAGTTTTTTATTGATAATTTCTTAAGAATTTTTCTTATCTGTATAACTTCCTTTGATTTTTAGGCTATTATAAGCGGATCATACTTGAGTTATCTCTAATTTTGACTCCTTTGATATCATTAAATAAAACAGACTATAAGTTGTTTTTGAATGATCAGTGTCATGATATACTCAAGTATTATATGTATAAGTTGGTAAGTTATCTAGTTCTTTATTTTCTAGAATAGGAAGTCAAGTTTGAGGTCTATTATGACACATTTTAACTTATATTGGGTACTTTAATAATGAAATATATATAATTTGGTTCTTATGGGTCTCATCAGTTATTACCCCATGAACCAAACTATACCACCCACGATCTAGAGTTTGCAGTGGTTTTATTTTCCTTGAAGTTGTAGCAACACTACCTCATTGATGATTACTTTATAGTTTTCACATATCACAAGAGCCTGAGGTATGACTTCTCCTAGTGTAACCTAAACTTTATATAGTTATGGTGGATGGGGTTTATTTAGTACTCTAACTTCAAGATTTATTATAAACATATAAAGGGTAATGTTGTAGATAATGAACTAAACAGAAAGTCATGTAGTGATGTTGTGCATGAGTCTGGAGATTCTTAGAGGGTGATGGAAGAGATATCTACCATTACTATTGATATGGAAGAGGCCAATGGTAGAGGATGATTTTTCTAGATGATGATGTATTCATATTTAGTGAATTAGGTGGAAGAGTCTTAGATTGGGGATTCTAAGGTGGGATTTTGGTAGGATCAAGTTGTCTTTGGTGATTTCATTAATAGTCTGTTTGAGGATGATTAATATAAGGTGATGTTTTAGGGAATTCTTTTCAATTCTATGGTGATCTGTGATGTGGTTCTCTTTGAGTCGCATATATCACCCTTAGCAGTATATCCTGGCATAAAAAAGATGAATAGTTCTTTAAAAGGTCATGTTTGGTGTCCTGGGGTGAAGTGTTTTGTTGAAAATTTCATATCTAGATTTTTAGTCTGCCATAAGTTGAAGGCATAACACCATATTCCTACTGATTTTCTCTATCTTTTATAAGTAACATAGTGTAAGTGGGAGGAAATTTAGATAAATTTTGTCACTGGTTTACCTCAAACTCAGGGAATCATTGATGTTATATGGGTTATAGTGGATCATTTGAAATAATAATCTCATTTATTAGTGATCAAGGATTTGAGAACATTATAGGTTTTATTGAGGTTGTATCTAGTAGAAGTGGTGAGGATTTATGGTGTTTAGATGATCATAATATCTTATTGTGACCCTCGTTTCACCTACAGGGTGTGTAGAGGTCTTCATAATGATTTTGTATCTTAGTTATTCTATAGTACTATTTTTTATCTACATCAGGATGGTCAAACAGAGTGGACTATCAAGATTTATGAAGACATGTTGTGTTCATATTACCTGAATTTTAGATTTTTGTGGGTGAGGCACCTAACCTTGGTTGTGTTTTCTTAAAAAAGTATACTATATTATTAGTATATAACCATTTAATGTTTGAATGGAAAACCTTTCATTTATATATTGTGATGGAATGGGGTTAGAGATCTATCAATTATTAGTATGTAACTAGTTAAAAGCATGAAATAGATGGTTATAGTGACTCATGAGAGGAAAAAGGGAGTGTATAATCATCATAAGTACTATTTCAACTATAGAAGGAGACCTCTGGAGTTTGTTGTTGGAGATCATTTATTCTTGAAGGTGACTCCCCATCATGGTCAGAAAATGTTTGGCCATGGGGGTAATATTTCTCCCTAATTTGTTGGGCCTTCCATTTAATTGGTACATATTAGAGCCATCATGTACTGGATAGAACATCCCCAATAGATATGTTAGATGCATGATTTCTTTCATGTATCACATATTCATTTCTATCTTTATGATTATTATCATTTCATCAATTGAGGTGATATCAACATTGATGATGATTTAAAAATTAAGGAGTGTCCTATAAGGATTTATAACCACCAATAAAAGGCATTTTGTGGTCATGTTATTCCCTTATTTGTTTGCTTTAGTGGTATAATGGTATAGAGGAGAGAACCTTGGAATGTGATTAACAGATACATGCTCAACATTCCATGTTTTTTGTTCTTATTTTTTATAGGTAAATATTCTTTCTTATATTGATACTTTTCTAGATTATGAGATGATTCTCTCTTACATGATACCTTTGTTGTGGGTTTTTTATTATTTGAGAGGTATATTTTTTGGGAGACTGTTGTGAAGTTTGTTCCTTGTTCCCTTAAGTGATGTGGTTGTTATCCTATGTTGGAGAGATTCTTGAGAGGTATCTCTTAGGGTGATTTTACAAATGAATCTCTTTCCCTCCCTTCTCTCTGATTTTTTTATAATTATCAATGGGTAGAATTTTTTGAGAGTTGTACTATGTAATGTTTTAGACACTTACAAACTTTTATTTATAGTTTTCCTAGGATTAGTTGTGCCGATGAAGAGTTTGGGTGTGTTCAGGAGTATAAGAAATTGTTCGGTCATTTTCAATGGTCACCACACCTAGGCGAAGGGTGTGGTACAAGCCTGTTTGGGTGTTGGATTATTAGTGGTTGGTTGTGTGTTACTAGGGGTTTACCATGGAATGTAAATAGAATGTCAATAAATGTTTAAATTCATTTAGGCTTGGAGTTCACCCTATGTAAAATGGATAGTTTGGAAATTCCCAATGAAGGGTGTGGCGTCGAGCAAGGTGTCACGAGGGACCTCCTCTAAAAAAAGGGGGAGCTTGAGATCATAATGCAATATAAATTTTCATGTTAAGGCCAAATTTATAGGTATTTGGTATCATACTATAAAATATGGTCATGGATGACATCAAAGGATCCACCATGGATGGGACCATGTCATATTCTAGTCTATAGTAACCATCAAACTCAATTTTTAAAGTGATTGAGTTTTGGTTATCTAGGTACGGGGGATTCAAATCACCCTTTAACCAATGGTATCACTATATAGAAGGGATTCTATTAAGCATGGTAGAGTTTCATGAGCTATCATATATAAATAGATGGATATACCTCCCCTACCTTAGTTATTTTCTTCTCCTATAAGACTAAGCCAACTCTAGACAACATTGGTTCCCCTTTTTATCTCCTTTCAAGTTTTTAAACCCCTTAGATTGTTGTGTCATGTTTTTGATCTAGGTACAATATCATATCTTCTATTTTTTTATTTTTTTATATTTTTCATTTCCAGAATGATAACAATAATGGGAGGAAATTTTTTGGTTGTTTTTTAAGTATGGTTTGATGGTGTCTTGGTTTTGAGAGATTCTAGTGGGTCTTCTATTAGTTTTAGTGGTGATTTATCTTCAATTTTTTGTTTTTATTTATAAAATGTTGAACTTATAAATAGGTTTATGGGATTCATTACTTATCCTTATTTTAAAATAGGAATTGAAAAGTTATCATGGTTTATCACTTTGGTTAACAGTTTAATTATACTTAAAGAAAAATAAAATATAATTAAAGAAAGAATTTGAATCTGTTATAAAGATATCATATGCTTATAACATGTTAAAGGTTTTTATCATGATTTTATAGATAGTTTTCTATGTTTTATTATGTTATGGTTTCAATGTTTTCTATGGTAAAATCTGGGATTTTTAATTGCTAATGAATCTTCTTAAAGGTTGGATGGTTGGGTCTTTGGTTTGTTCATTCTTTTCCCCACTGTTTGATGCATCTGGTTGGGCTTGTTTTTATGTATATTTTTATGGTAGCATAGGATGATTCCTAGAGTTCATGGAAATATGGAATGGTAGTGAATGTTAAATATTTTAACAAATGGGGTTGATGTCATTATTGAATGTTGAAATAACATTAAATCTTGAGGAATCTTTGAAGATGTTGAATTATTCCTATAGAGAATGGAATTTTGGTTTATAATCAATTTAATGAAGAGATGTTAAAATAAATTATTACATGAAATTATCTTATAATTTTTTGTTCTTATTGGATACCTAGTCTTTAATAGTGGAATTCATGTGTCTAGGAGACAATATATACAATCATGGTTAAGGTTGGGTTATATCCCATAGTTTGGTTATGAGATATATATATTTTGTATGTATTTTATCTCATATGATCCCCACCCATGTAGATAAGGAAAAAAACACCCAATAGACTTCAAAGGGTGTTTTCCCCAATATTTAGGTTGGTGAGGAATGAATAGATGACTAAACCCTCTTTCCCTTCTCTCTTCTCCTGGTAATATTATGTACTGGTAGGCCTGTTGGTTACATTTCCTATATATGTTTATAGAGGGATGTAATAGAATTTTGTTATTTTTTCATAAATGTGTCTCTGGATATAGTATCCTAAGAATCATTATTGGTATGTTTTGTATGTATTTTGATTATTGAGGTATAATACATGACGTATGGGATATGGTAGCTCCAATAAAATACTATGTTACTATATGGGGATGTGGATGTTGAAGATGAGATGATGTGATGCATGGGGTTAATTTTATATTAAAATTTCCCATGGGTTTTCATGGATGATATTTTATTTGAGATAGATGGATTCCGATTTGAGATTTTGGGGAAGAGGGGAAAACTAGTGGTGAAGTTGTAGCAGAGTTCCTTTATTTGACATTATGTTGGATATTATATCATTACTTCTATATGATAATTTGTGATAGATCTATAGTATAGTATGGAACAAAAATACCAAATTATGTGATGATTTAGATTCACATGTTTATTCATTGGGTTTAGTATACTTTTTTCACAAGCTTCTTCAAGTAGGATCATACTATGTATATATGATATTATCACCCTATATGTATATGAACTATTTTTCATGTTCGCAAGAGCTAGTTGGTGAACAGGCTAGAAATTACTATCTTGTGGAGTTTTTATGAAGCATTTTATGATTTTAGGTCACTGTTGAGGATATACTTTTGGGTACTTGTAATTTATTTTGTAGTTTTTCAACTATATGACATTGAATACATTACTTGGGATCTTTTTTTCTATTATGAGTAGGATTTTTTTGGTATTTATATCTTATAACTCACTCATAAAGTTCTCTTAGAGGTTAATATCACCCATTTTTTATGATATACCATAATTTCTTATCAGTAACCAATTGACTATTGGAGGTGGGCTTCAGGTATCATTATCTCATATCTCTCATTATTCACCTAGGATCGTTTCCTTTAGGGGTAGGGGGTTATGACATGTTTTTTGTATTCATGTAACAAGGGATTCTAAATACCTTGAAGTTTTTGATAGTTATATTTTTATCGTACGAAATATCATATAGATTCTTGCATGTCTCATGTCCTAGAAGACATAAACTTTGAATATACACATTATTTCACATAGTATCTATCCAAAAGAAGTTTTTGTTTTTTTCAACAAGCATAGTTCTTCCAATGCCCACAATGATTTTTTTTCCTTTCAATCACACCATTTTTTTATGGATTGTATAGCATACAATATTAATTCTTTATTCTATAATTTACTATATATATCTAAAAAGAATTTTATTTGTAATTATTTCATTATAAGACCACTCCATATTAACATAAACACCGAGTTCTTTCTCAACTAATATTCTAAAAATTTCAAACACATAAATAGCATCTGATTTGTGCAATGTAAAAAACACTTTATTCATATGGCTATAGTCATAAATTAATGTAAAGATGTAAAGACCACCCTTGGTTGACTTATTCCTCATAGGACTGCACACATCTGAATATATGAGTTTTAATGATATATTGTATTAAATATACACCTTATTGTGTCTCCCTTGAACCATTTATCTTTTATGCTTGTGTGACAAACTAATTCTTTATCACTTTTAGTTTGGGAAGGTCTCTTAGAAACTCATGTTTCAAAATGTTTTCCATTTTTTCTAACTAAGATGGAAAAGTCCTATTTTCCACAAATCATTCTCATTGTTCACACTCATATAGCATGAATTAGATGGGTTGCCAATTTGAAACAAGTTCTCTCTTATTCTTTCACCTCTAGTGATGAATCTTATGTCATTGGAACTATTGATAAGGCATGAGTTATTTTGAAAAATAATCACATTTCATTTCTCTCAGAATTTCCTAATAGTGATATAATTGTCTTTTAGTCCATCCAAAAAATAACACTTTTTTATATTTGAGTACTTTTAATGAAATACTAGAAATTCCAACACCTTTGACTCTCATGGAGATATCATTGTCAAATGTAACTGCTCCTAATTCAATATCTACCATATCTTTCAGTATTTTTTCCTTTATTCATATGGTAGGAACAATAACTATTAAGGATCTATGTTCTTCCTCCCTTACATACCTTAAATTCAAATTAGATAATGAATTATTATTTTATTCATTATTTTTCTTTATTTAATTTCATTTTTTTATAGGAGAACTATCCGGGGAGATTTTTCATGCAATTATTAACACAATTACAAAGGATTTCAATATACCATCGACTTTCTTCAAATATTCAAACTGTTATGAGTAAACAAACTAATATAAATTGTGTTCATAATCTTCTTCCTTGTAGATTTATTCACTTTAACTTCAGAGATACTCCCCCTTCATTTATTCCTTATTATAGTGAAGTATATTATTTCTTATAATTAATAATATTTTTGGCCTAAAATACCTTATAACCAAAAATATCCATCAAATATTAATCTTCTATTAAATCCATAATTATGTCTAAAAATTTTCATTCAATATTCTTACTTTTCTACCAATATTTTCCCATGTTTTTCTTGTTCTACAGTGAGGTTCATTTTTATTTCATTTTTTATTCTACAATAGATATATAAGAGATTTTATCATAATATTTTATTCCATATAATTGTATAAATTTTAAATTAGGAACAACATGTTTTGGAAAAAAAATAAATTTTTTTAGTAATTCTAGGTATATATTTAACTTGAATTGGAAAGCTATAAATATCAGTTATTTTAGATGATTGGTCCTTAATTTAAATGTAATTTTTAAATAATTATTTCACCGTGTTTTAAATATTGTTTATATATAATAATTTTTTATTTCATTAAGATAATTTATCTTTCTTTTAACATATATTTTCCTCTAAGATACATCTTGATCATTTCATTCTTCTCATCCTTTAATAGGAATTTATTGATATATTTAATGATTTCATTCTCTCTTTGGAGCGATAATTTTTTTCCTTTAACTTTGTTCTAATTGAATTTATTGGTGATTTTGACATCCTTATTCAACTTGGTATTTTATTCAACAAAAACCACTAACTTAGATATGAGAATATATTATGTGTAAGTATCTTTACCACCTTCCCTATCACTGATTAAGGAGGTAACCTAGTATTTAACATGATCCGTAAATTTTGTAACCATTTTAAGTGATTAATATTTAGACTGGATACTAGAGGACAAGTATTCCTATTAATATTTTCTCGTAAATAATCTTTTTTGCTTCTAAGAAATGTTTTATCCCTATTACTGTACTTGTCCACTCCTTTAGAGATTTTTCCTTATATCTTATTTTGATCATCAACATATACTCATAGTTTTTAATTATTGGATAGTTTACTACGAATCATACAATACCTACAAATTTAAATAATTTAATAAGTAGTTTCCCTAGAGAATTTCCCTTTCTTTTTCAGAAATTTTTGGAGATAAGAGACATAATTATCTTTCTATCATTACCCATTCCATTATCATTGTGATACTCCCTAGATTATTTAGGTTATTTTTCTTTCAGCTTCTGTTTTCCTATTGTTTAAAAATCTATTTCATCTCATAATTTATTCTTAGAGGAATTTTTTTTCTTATTTTATAGACAATGAGGATATTATGTAACTCATATAATGATAGATATTACATGTCTTTAAGAGCAGAAATTTTTTAAACCAAATATTTCAGGAAACTTATTCATGGATTTATATAAAATAATGGATTCATCCATATTTTATGAAAAACCTACAATTTTCTCACTATTGAATTCACTTTAGTGAAGTAATAATAAAAGGATTAATCCTCATACCTATTTATATATTAAAATTTACCTCTCTAAATTTTTGTCTTTGTTTTTTTCACTATGAGATTTCCTTCATAATTACATTCAAGAGTATTCCATTTTTTTAAAAAAGTTTGTAATACTATCACTTTTATAAATATATTTATAGAGAGTTATATAAAAATGGAATTCATTATTTTTAATCAATATCATGGATCATATTAACAACAAATTCCATTTTATCACCCCTTTGAATTGGTGGAAATACCACAGTATATATTCATAACTTCAAGTCCCAATGTTAAAAAAATTTGAAATTATTCAACTTTTCCAACCATAGAAATTTTTTCCACAAAATATAGGCACACATGTACTATTAAACAATTTGATTTTGCTCATTATCTATAAAGAGAGAGTCTAACATATGAAATATTCTACTCGGATACCACTTGAAAGTCCTAATGGAGTGAATAGATAAACTGAGAGGGGAGGGGTGAATCAATGTAGACCACTTTTTACAATTTCCTATGTTGAAATAAAATTTTATAGTCAATAATTATTTAACCCTATTTAGTAGAGAAAAATTAGCCTCACCCAAATTATATTAATGTAAATAAGATCAAGGAACATAATATTTTTTATAGGGTTTAACCACAATGTGTGATATCACTCGTTACTATGGATGGTTGTTATACTATTGTATAGATTTTACAATAATATATTGTTATCAATAAAAATGGTTGGATTATATATTATCATAATCCCATGCATTAGAGTACATAAAATGCTCCCATAGCTTCCACTATCTCTCGACAGATACAATGAGTAACAAGAAGAATCATCTAGGAGAGATCTTCTTTAGGATGAAAGTTGCTTCAGCAATAGATGAGAGATATTCATATTTGAGATAGAAATATAATTACCAGAATGAACAAATCACTCAATTATATAATAACCACATCATAATATTCCTATTAAATAAAATCTAATGAACTCATAATGTTCAACTCACAACATATAAATTTTTCTAGGGTTAGCCGCTTCTTCATCACTCAAAATCAACTCTATAATCTCGAGAAACATAATTTAAAAAATGATACAACTATAACACTAAGAAGTTATGATTATTCTAAAATATAAAATCTTAGGGATTTAAATTTTTTACATCTCACACATCCACTTATTAATTAAATCAACCATATTTTTTATTCTCTAATTATTCTCACACACAAATAAACATTTGTACAATAGTGAGATCGTATTTTATTCTTATTTATCTATAAAATTTTCTATTTCCTCAATATTTACAAGCTATAATATTATATCTCTTCAATAAAACACTTTTATTATACATTCATCTCAACATTTTCTCATGTCATTTTAATATATCTAAATTGGTAAGTCATAAGATGTCTTAAACGCATCAAAAAAAAGAATATAGACAGTAAATCCATTTTTTCTCCATGATAATCATGAAAATATAACCAACCTAAAAAGAGGATAAACCTCACATTATATAATGTTATGTCCCAGAAATAACCTTCTCTTATTCTCAGTAGATAAAAAAACTTAGATACATTACAACTTGATCACTTTTTTCAACAAATGGATCAAGAAATATTTTTTATATATCTCCAACCTACTCACAACATGATTGATAATCTTAGTTTTCATAATATTCATTTTATTCCACCTTCTTTTGAGCATGAACCAAAAAAATTTAGGTACAACACCCATTAAATATAATATAAAAATAAATCATATATTCAAAACACTAAACTTGTATCATACCTTGATAATAATGTGATTTGGGAACTGAAAAACAACAATGAATCATCTCATTTTAAACATATTCATTATTTTTTAAAACCAACACATTTTCATTTTGAGTTATTTACAATCTTTTTTTTTAATAATATTACATGAATTATATTTTAAAAGTGATTTTTTGTTTATTGTTGATCAATTTTTGCATCAATGGGTTTTTAATTCATTTAAAAATTTTATTTTTTAAAGCTTTGGATTCCATTAATGATAAAATAATCATTACTGACTCAACCTTATAACCATGAATCTTATGGTATCATGGTTAAAAAGATAGAAAAATCATTCTTATGGTGTTTAATAATCATTATATTTAATGAGAAATGACCCTTATGGTCTACTCCATTCATATAGTAGTTATCCTTCATATGGTATAATGATTCTTATGTGCGGTTCTTTCTTATGTATCAGAAGATAACCCTTTATGTTACATATCAAATGAGCCTCATGGGGTCATCCATACAACGCAAAAAAACTATCCATATGGTTTTAATATCTCTAACACAAATAATCTTAGCAACTCTTTAACTCATTCTAAGGATTTCTAGATCACTCAAAAACGCATCAATAAAATTTAAAACAACTTCTCAACAACCATTAATGATTCTAAAAACTATTGAAAAGAATAAAAAAACAATAACACCATGGAAACTTGTTCATTCATTTTGAAGATGAGGTCAAAAATATCTACGTTAATAACTAAAAATCACAATAAAATATCAACATCAGAAATAACCATTATAATTTTGTGGTGTTCCCTACCTTCCCACAGTAATAAAATAATACCTATCTATATCTCAAAGGATAAAAAACTGAAAAATCATAAGACTAGTGAAATGTACCACTATTACCCCATTAGTAATCATCACACTTTCTCTTTTAGATAAAATAAGAACTCCCCCCCCCCCCCCCCGTAGCTGAAAGGGAACCACCCATACCGGTCGTCCTTGATATATCATCTTATTCCTTCACTTACTTTTCAATCACCTCCACATAGGTCAAAAAGGAATGAATAATAATCCTCAAACTAACTTTAGGCTTTAATACCATTACAAAATGATGATCTTTCAGGTAGCCATTCATAAAGAGCTCGTTAGAGGGGTCAACCAACTCATTAAAATGAGTATTATATTCTATCACTAAACATTCCTCTCTCTCTAAGGTCAAGAAATTTGTATCCTTCACAACCATTAATTCCTATAGGATAAATTTATAATTAAACATATCTATGGAATAAGTCAAACTAAGATCCTCATAGATCTTATCTAGCATGATTGAGTACCACTACTTCTGATAGAAACCTTCCCATATATAAGTGGAAAAATAACCTTGTAAATTTTATAGGATTAAAGGAAATGGAAGATATATTCTATAGTTTCTATACATAATTCAGGTTCTAAAGATTCGTGGTCACCCCAAAATGAGGTCGGGTTAAGCTTGGTAAAAAAAATTCCTTGATCCACTGATCAATCTTTCCCTTTATCAATATCTTATCCTAAAAACTAAATGGTATCGATGACTAAATTAAGGATATGTTGATCTATGGTATGGTTAGTTTATGGTGTTTCCTTCACATATCTATCTTGATAATTCTTATAATCTCTTATCGGAGGTATAATTTATAAATCATGGAACATAAAACTCAATCAATATAAAATTAAACTAAAATTTATACATAGATATGAAATAAAAATACACACAATTATTTTTAATCAAATAAAAATAAAAAGAACATCAATTTAAAAGACCAATTGAATGAAAACATAAAAGATTTCCAAATTTTATCACTACACATGTATTTCCCACATGGTTTAGAAAACTATGTGCCACTTGTGTAAGTGGTAATGGGAGGTGTCAAACCCCGATCGCATGGTCACAATATAGTTTTCTTGACTATTCACCCATGGTTTCCATCACATTTCCACCCCAAACTCTAATTTTCCAAAAAACCCCAAAATATCACCCAAAAACATATAATACCATAAATTTTTCTCAATATATATGAGTATAAATCTCAATTAATGACATTATTTCCTGATCACCCATGGTAACACAAGTTTCTTCACAAAAAAAAGTTTTCCAAACACTTCTAATACACACCTCTAGATCCATAATGGTACTAATCCATATATCCTTTACCCCAAACCCTAATAAAATGAGGGAACTTTGATTCTATTTAGTAACAAACCAACTCAGGGTGACATGACATATCATCTGATACAGCTACTGACAAGTCATGAAGTACATTTCTAATTAGAACATTCTAGAAATAAGTACTAGGGTACCAAATGTTGACCAAGTGGGAAAATTTTATCCTAAAAATCCATAAAAAATAAAAATGATTTTATCCATAAATATATCATGATGAAACCATATGTTATAAATCCATGTAGTTTAGTAAACAAAAACAATAATAAAAATTATCCAAGTAGAGAACAATGCTGCATAAATAATAATGGAATAACCAACATCACTCTATAAGATAAAATTAAATTGGTAACTTACATCATATAATAAAATGCTCAAAATAGAGTCATGTTTGGGTTGGTCAATACATAAACAAAAAATAAAGAAATATCATGGGATACCCTAAAATTATCCACACAAGCCATGTGATCATGCCCCATGGTCATAACCATCTCTAAACTGAGTAAGGATGATTATTATTAAAAGTAAATTCTATATGAAAACATTCATTTAACATTACTTGAATCATTAATAACCAAGTATCTATACAACCAAAAGAATATGTATGGTGTGTGAAAAATCAGAGTAAGATTCCACCATAAATATATATAATATATTTGACTTTGTAAACTATTTTTTCTAGTTTGAAAACAATGATTTTGAGAAAAAAATTGTTAAAAAAAATGTATAAATCATTTTAAAAATTCATTGTTTTTAAAAGCTAATCCATGTCCAACAATAATATAGACAAAGAAACTATAATTTCAACCAAGGAAACGTAGAATAGCCATCATCATAATATCCAAATAAATAAAATAAATTTCGTGAAATCATATCACAATAAGAATAATATATAAAACATGTACAAAATGGGATCTAACCTAGTAGGTTATGGTAACTAGGACTCATCTATAAAAAACTATCTAGACTAAATGATCTTGAAAATTAACCCTAAAATCCTTGGTGGCTCCCAAAGTATCACTGGAAAAGAACCCAATCATATACACAAATTGGACAATAACAACTCATGTATTGGTTACCTAATACACACCTAAGGTTTCATATATACAAGAAATACAATCCAAATATAATAAAAATGGAAACATTAGTATCCACATAATTTAAATCATTTTATAAAAAAAGGATCAAAAATCAATTAAATATCATTCACAAGACAATTTACTTTTAAATAATATCTTTTAAATATATTTGAAATCCAAATCCATTTTTGAAACACTTTATCAAAAACCTAGAAGCTGTAAAACATCTTTTAAAGAAAAAACCATGTAAAACTGAAATTGTTTAAACACACATACTATAAAAAAATTGTGAACACAAGTCGTTCCTCAATCATAATTTTAATCAAAATTTATTAGAAAAAATAAAAGGAAAATCTAGAATTAATGGTATTCCAAAGGAATCAAAATTATATACAGAGAACTTCATAAAATGCATTGAGAACTCATCATTTTTCTAAACACCACAAAAATATAATGAAAGGGATACCTAAACACCTAGAAACCAAGATAATTCACTTAGAATCCCATCCATAAATATAAACTCAACCACCATGGAATGTTTGGCCATGAAAATAAGTGAACCAGATAAGAACAATGAAAAAATTATAAGGATTGAGGAATACAATAGGAATCGTGATTGTACCTTGAAGATTCCACTAAAATACATTAAAAATAACCAAATAGAAAGGAGGATGAAGAATACATAGATGGGTGGATGATAGTTCATGTAAATAATGAAATGGTAGGCGAATTATACTTAAATACAATATGGTCATAAAGTTCCTTTTGCATTTTTAAGAAAACTAGAAAGGCTGCACAGTGTGGTCACATGGTTTAGAAAATTGTGCACTAACCATGCATCATGTCCCCTAGACCCAAAGTAGGATACATAGTTTTTGATAGATAGTCACATTGTATGGTAAATTGTTTTCCAATTGTTCTAATGGAACTATAAAATACATCCCCCATTTAGTATGGTTTAGGTTCATGGTTAGCACTAATTGTGCACTAACCATGAACCCAAAAAAAATTTATCCATTTTTAACTTATCCAACCCCAATTTCCAAAACTCCTAGGAAATTAGTAAATAAATGAAATTAAGAAAATACAACAACTAACCCAATGTTTGTAACAATTCTCTCCCCCACACCACTTTATACCCCCAAAAATTCTTAATCCTCCTCATTAGTGAAAAAGTGAGGCCACTGACCCGCACCCATGCCTAACAATCCTAATTCTCATGGTTGTCTAAGACATACTACCATATCATATAGACTAATCGGTTAGATTTTCCATATAAAACTCTATCCTGATGGTCTGACATATGAATAGGCTACTCAAACATAGAGTTTTTGGGCTTTATATCCCAGTTCACCCACTCAACCATGTGAGACGGGTCCAAATGGTACATCTTCAGCTAGGAGAAGTGAATTACATCATTAATGGAAATAATATAAGAAGTTTAAGGATATACAATTTTTCAATTTATTAAGATTAATAATAATATTGAATGTTTTTATATAATTTGGAATCAGTTTCACATAATTTATCAATTGAATATGTGCCAACCAAGGAGAGACACTGAGAAATACATGACCACCCACTATAAACTCTGACAGATGGTGACATTAGTTAGCATAATATTTCTAGGTATTCCGATCTGTTGTTAATATTTTCTAAATTAGTTTAACCTTACTTGTCATCTATTATAATATTTTTGGTCCCATTAAGTAATTATTATCCTATTATATCTGGTAAATAAGTGGAAAACGTGGTTAATAATACAAGTCATTGAAGGGGGCATCTTTATCAAGGTTTGATAACAATTTTTACAAAAAGATTACACCAATGATAAATTCTTCTCTAAAGATCCAATAAAATAAATCATATATGAAAATATAATATCCTAAATAATATAAATACCCTAGTCAGTTTTCCCATTTTTTTCAAGGATATAGGTCATGCTCACTTTCAAATAAGAAACCATATATTCATAAAGACCATTACAAATATAATACTTGAAATACCTGTCTCAATTAGAAATGAACTCTAAAGGGGAACATCATAAATCCTCACTCTCTCTTTATCATATAATAATTTAATCTCTTATACCTTCATTGACTCCTTAATAGGAATTAAATGGGTAAAATTTATTAACCATTCGATGATCACCCATATCACATTCTTCCCACTAGAATACCAAGGCAACCCAATAACAAAATCCATACAAATATCATCAATATTCCATACTAAAATAGGGAGAGTCTATAATAACCCTACTAGATTCTAGTTTCCTATCTTGATCCTATGAAATATAAGGTATAAAGATATAAAATTATCAATTTCCCACCTCATATTGGGCCATCAATATCAAAATTTTAAATTATAAAACATATTCATAGTTCGGGTTTAATGATCCTACTATAGTGGTTCCCACTACTCATCACCTCTTACCTTAAATAAAAAGGAACCACTAGTCGCTTATGGAAATAAGGGGTTCCATTGAGATATTAAGAAAAATAACCTAAGGTCTTCCCACCATTTATAATTTCTCACATCTACTGACTCTTAGGATATGATACCTACTCAAGCCACACCCTATCATATAGAGGGGATGTGACCAATAAACTAGTAAATAACACATATACACATTTCTTTTCCAGTTATAAATGAAACCCAAAAAATAATCTGATCAAGATCCACTCATCTCTAGAATACTTCAATGATTGAGTTAATAGCTTTCTGCTCAAATCATCAACCATCACATTTTCCTTAACCAGGGTGTAATATAAGTCAAATTAAAGAGTCTCAAGATACTATAACCTCTTCTTATGATTTATATTTAAATCATTATAGGTAAATATATACCTTATATTTTTTTCTATAGTGTATATGGTGAACCATTCCCTAAAAAGGTAGTGGATTTGTGTTTCAAATCATGCATCAATGCTCCCAATTCAAGGTCGTGGGTGGGGTAATTCTTCTCATGAGGGAACAACTAGAATGAGCCATAATCCAATATATGGTCACTCTTAATTAACACACACACCAACCATATAATTTAATTTTCAAAATACACATCATAACCCATGCCCGACTTGGGAAGGGTCAGAATAGTAGCATAAATAAATCTCAATTTCAAATCCTTGAAGGAAATTTGTAATGTCTCATCCTGATAAAATATCACCGCCTTTCATGTCAAGGTTGTCAAAGGGGGTGAAAATATAGATAAATCATATATAAAATTACTATAATATCCCACCATTTCCAAAAAACTCAAAATCTCAACCACATTCATGGGTCACTCTTAGGATATCATAACCTAGATTTCTATGGGTGAAAATAAATTCCCCATTTAGATATCACATAACCAAATAAATTGACTTCTTTGATCCAAAATTGGTATTTAGAAAACATAGAATATTATATTTTTTCTTTTGGGTTCCTAAAAGAACATCCAAATGAACCTTATTTTCTTCCTTCATCTTGGAATGAACCAATATATCATCAAAAAAACACCACAAAAAATACTTCAAGATACCCATGGTGAATATCATTCATCAATTCCATTAAAATAGAAGGGGAATTATAAAGGATGTCTTGAATAAAAAAAATACTCATAATTCCCATGCATGGTCTGGAAAGCGGATTTTTGAGTTTCTATTACCCTTATAGTCAAGTAATGGTATCCCGACCTGAGATCAAACACATAAAACCATCTCACTCTCTTAAGCTAGTCAGAGAGAACTTAAATCTAAGTAAATTAGTATATATTTTTAACATTAACCATATATACCTTTTGGTTATTAATGACAATTTTGAGGTTTCCATCTTACCACTTTTTAAAGAGAACCAATTATGCCCAAGTTGACTTTCTAGGGTTAATGAAACCCTCACTCTCAAGATATTCTAGTTAAACCTTCAATTATTTCAACGGGTTAAGGTTAATTTGATAAGACAAGAAAGAGATGATGATCTTACATGGGTGTAGATCAATAGTGAAATCCACCTCTCATAATAATATAAATCAAGGTAAATTTTTTGAAAAATATTCAGGATAACTTCTCACTACCATTGGGAGTTAACCATCAAGACTTTGTTTAACTACATCAAAATGAAATTCAGATATCTAGAAATTTATTGAGTTAATATCTAGAACCAAAGGTCCTTATCTTCCTAACCTATGGTCCCACTAAACCTAAAATATATGAGTTCCCTTTAAATAGAAAGTAATAAAAATATCCATCTCAAGAACCAAGAAATATCAAACAATCATAACATCAATAGTAACAACTTGTAACTTCAGACACTTAAAATACCACTCTTTAATCATTACCAAAAGAGTGGAGAGATTTATCACAAACGACATGAACTCGGGTCATAAAACCCAAAGAATAAATCATTTTAAATGAAATTAAGGAATTATATTTACCTATATCAAATAAAAATATGAATTTATATGAAGAAGAAAATATAATACCTCTAACGGTCACTGGCCCAATGTTTGAATCATCTAGCACATACTTTTTCTTATATAAACATCCAAATTCAATATCAAAATAAGATTTCATTGTATAATGAGAGTATGGATTATCCTCAAAATGGATCTCTTCTCCCTTAGATGCATCATATTACACCTAAGAACCTCGAGTAAAAGAGTACCCTACCTTCCTCTCTGAGGATGGTTCCTACAAAAACATCGATGATTCATCAAGATCCTACACTAATGGAAATTATTTAATTAATATTTTATGAATTTCATAGTTTTACCCACCTTAACACTCTTATATAATACTAACTTCCTATATCCTTAAGTATCCAAAAGTGTAATAACAAAAGGACGGTGAACACTCTCACTGTTACCCCATCAAGAATCCTCACACTTCCTCTTCTGATTGGAAAAGTAACTATGGATACCTTCAAAGTAATGAGGTAACCACCCATACCAAGAATCCCTAAAATATCTTCCTGACCCACTAATTAAATTTTAACCACCTTTTCATAGGTTAGTGGTAAATTGAAAATAATCCTAAACCTATTCTTTAACTTTAATACCATTTGACAACAGATTGATTTTTGTTAGTCTTTTGTGTAAAGAGATCAAGGGAGAGGTGTAGAAACTAAAAAAACAAAGTATAATTTCCATTAATGAGTGATTCACTTGATTTACTTTCATAAACTCCAAATAAACATCCACTTTCAAAGTATCTGGGTAAAATTATTAAGTAAGCATCTCCTTGAGCTTAGTCTAAGTGAGTTCCTCATAGAGATTAGCCAGCATGATCGATTGCTGCCATTTTTGAATGTTCCCTTCCTATATATATGAGTTCAAACTAACCTTGGTCACCTCAATGTCTTAGAGGAAATTAAAACATGGGTTATATATTTTCCATCTACTCTTCAGGTTCCTAATATCAACAGTCACCCTGAAATGAGGGTTGGTTCTTCTTGGTAAATTCTTAAGCATTACCTACCATATGAGATTACCTCAGATCAATACATTATCTCAGAGAATGGATGGTATTGATAACCAACTCAGTGATATGATGATCAATAAGATGGTTAGAATGTAGTGTGTTCTTCATGTTTCCCTCTCTAAAATTCACAATATATCTTTTGGATACCATATTTTATAAAACATAAAACTTAATCAATACACAATTCAACTAAAATTTAAACATGTATAGGATATAAACATCCACCCAATTACTCATGATCAAATAAAAATAATGAAACCTAAAATTTAAAAGTTAAATGAGCAAAAAATAAAAAAAAATTAACATTCCATCACTATGTATGGTTTGGCAAGACTATTTGGAAAACAATGTGCCAACTATGAGAGTAGTACTGAGAGTTGTCTAGAACCATTTTCATAATCACCAAATGGGTTTTCAAACCATTATTCTATGGTTTCCTTACTATTTCTACCCCAAACTACAATTTTCCCAAAAATAACCCATAGGATCATCCTAAAACATATAATAGCAGTAAATCATCTTAAAAAAGCTGAGAAAAAAATCTTAATTCAAGATACAATTTTCTAATCACCCATGGTAACCATAGGTTTTTCACAAAGATTTGATGTCTTGGAACTTGTCATATACCTCACTAAATCCTTGTTGGTCCTCATAACTGAAATATTTTCTTCACCCAATAATAAAAGGGTTCACTGATACTATTTTGAAACAAACTGGTCTAAGATGAATTGACATGTTACACAACCTGAATCACCAAAAGTCTTAAAGCATGTTTCCAGTCATTATGGTCTCGAAAAAACACCATGGTGCAATATTTTATATTGGAATATTTTTACCCTTATAATATTATAAAACACTATAAGGAACCCCTCTACAAAATGGTTATGACTTAACCATACATTAACATCCACATGCATCAATAAAAAAAATAAACATAATCCAAAAATAACAGAGCATACCATAAAAATAAATGAATAAAAAATATCACTACATATATTAAAAGTAAAGAGGTAACCAAAATCATATAATACAATGATCAAAAAACGATTCAAGTTTAGTATAGATAATATATAAACAACAAAAAATAAACCAAAACTGAAGGATCACTAAAAATGATCTACATGATACATCTCCCTCTTTTCCATGGTCACTACCATCACTATACAAAGGAAGGAAGAGAAGTATAAAGATTCAATAGAATATAAAAAATCCTCCTTATCCTTTACATATTTAACTCATAACCAAGTATTCATATTCCCAAAATAATATATAGATGGTGAGAGGAATCCATGTAAGGTACCCTCATAAATATATATAATATAATTATCTTTGTAAACTATTAGTTATAGTTTAAGAATAATTATATATAAAACCACTTTATATTTTATAAAACATATAGTTTAATTCATTATAAAAACATTTTTTTTTCAAATCCAATCCAGTTACCAAAATAAAATGAAAAAGAAAACTATAAATGAAAGAAAGGAAATGTGGAATAACCATCATCATAATATAAAAATAAAATAATAATAATAAAATCTGAAATCATACCTCAATGTGTGTAATATATACAACATGAAAACTATGGGATCTAACCCAGTGAGGTATAGAGATTGGGACTTTCTTGGGGATCACTAGTTGGCCTAGATGATCCAGAAAAAACCCACATTTCTTTGATGATTCAAAAAATATCACTAGTAATGAACCCTAGCTTGTACCCAAATTAAACTGTAGTAACACCCATCTTGGTTAACAAACACATAACCAAGGTTTCCCATGTGAAACACATAAAAGGAAAATATCATAAAAATTACAACATTTGTAACACCATAATCGAATTTTTTTATAAAGA
Source organism: Viscum album (assembly GCA_963277665.1). Lineage (NCBI taxonomy): Eukaryota > Viridiplantae > Streptophyta > Magnoliopsida > Santalales > Viscaceae > Viscum > Viscum album. Next base: position 1,476,991,825 of record OY728137.1, read on the forward strand.
AAGGTTTAAAATCATAAAAATATCATTCATAATACAATTCCATTTTAAAAATATCTTTAATATCCATTTGGAATCAAAATCCATTTTTGAAACATTTTATCAAACACATGGAATGTGTAAAACATAATTTTAAGAAAACCCCAAGAGAAACCACCATTGTTCCAATACATGAATAATAGAAACAAAGGGTAAAAACAAGTCATTAATCAACAATAATTTTAGTCACAATTTATTTGGTAAAACTAATGAATACCAAGAACTAATTCTATGATAAATGAAATGTCTAGTAGGTGGATATATAGACCTAGAATGCGATGATATCTCATTTCCTTTTCTAGACACCATAATAATGGAAATAGGGGGATCATAAAAAACCTATAAACCAATAGAAATCACTTTCAACCCTATTTTAAGATATAAACTTGAACACCATGGTTTCATAGTGCATAAATTAAAGAGAATAAAATGAGAATATAAAATTATAAGTTGGAGGATGGAGAAATCCAAGAGTAATCATGAGTTTACCTTGATAGATCTAATGGAATATTTTATAAATCTCCAAAGATTAAGGAGGAAGAAGAATCCATGGTTGGGTGGAATCTAGGCTGCGTAAATGGTGAAATGGGAAGAGAGTTGGACTAAAATTATATAGGTGTATATGGTTTGTTTTACATTTTTATTAAAACTTAGTATGAATCATGGTTTTAAAAATAATGAACCATCCATGCACCCTTCCCCCAATATTCATATATAGAAACATGATTTTATCTAGATGGTTGTATGTTCTGGTAAATAGTGTGCAAAACCTATAAATGACACTATAAAGCTCATATCTCTTCTATGCTATTTGGGTGCATGGTTGAAACTAACGGTGTGCCCCAACCTATTTTCCACATCTTTCACTTTTAGAATCCCTATCTATAAAAACTCTTAATAAATTAATGAATAAATGAAATGAATAAATTATATGCATACTAGAATCCTATATGGTGTCAAAATTATCCCCACTATGCCATTTGATACACCCTAAAATTCCCAGTGCTTCTCAATAGAGAACAAGTTAGACCACCGGTCCCACACCAAGACATCACTCAATAAAGTATTATAGTTGTCTCTCTTTCAATCCCATAGAACATGGGCCAAAGTGATAGATTTAACATGAAAAAATATATTATGATGGTACAAGATATGAATTAGTTTACCATATATAGATCTTTCAAGCTTAATATCCAAGCCATTCATCTAAACCATGTGGTATAGGTTTGGCCGGTACCTATTCATTTGGGAGACATTAAATACATCATGAATAGACAACATATGATATGGCAATGCTGGTGGATATGCTTATTCTTTGATATTCTTCACAATCTCAAATAGACTAATTTAAAATTGATTCATTATACCCTACTTTCTTAAAATTAAATTTCATAGCTAAGGAGATACTCTAATAAACACCTAATTACCCACCATTAAATTTTATAGATTATAATGAATGACATTATAATAATTTTAGAGCCTCTGAGCCATCACCAATATTTTATAAATCAAATGAACCTTACTCATCATCTCCTAGATAGTGGTCAGTTCCAGCATAGATTACTCAATAAGTCTTATCCATAAAAGAGAGGATTTGTATGGTCATTCATAAAATTCATCAAAGGGTTCTATTATTATCAAGTCTTGATAACTGTAATTGTATGAAAATTACACCAATGATAAATGATTCTCCCATGAGCCCCCAAAATTTGGATACATGGAACATATCCTTAATAATATAAATATCCCAATCATTTTATTTATCTCTATAAGGGTTATATGTCATGATTTATTTCATCTGAGAACCCATTACTTCCTGAAGACCCTTCTTGAAATAGGACATAAATCATGGGTCTCAATTAGAAAGAATCACTAAAGGCACAAAATTAATCCTCAATATCTATTCTACATACAAGTTTTCAAGATCTTCTACCTTCAAAAAATCTATAATAAGAAGAAAATAGAAAAAATCAAATGGTTTATAATAAAACATATTTAATTATTTCCACTATGAGGCTAAGATAAGACGGTAATAAAATACATATATATCTCATCTCACTTTAGTACCAGAATGGGAATCAGCTAAAAAACCCTAATATATGTTAGTTCTTAGTCTTGATCCTTTTATATGTAATGAATTAAGATACAGTATCAATAATTTCCTACCTCATCTTGATCCACCAATGCTCATGTTTCAAAACATAGAACATCTTTGTAGTATCTGGGTAATTGACCCACCTAGAGTAGTACCATCCACTCATCACCTCCTATCTTAAATCAAAATGAAAAACCATTTTTTAATAGAAACAATTGGTTTTATTGGGATACTGATACAAATCACCTAATTTATTCCCACTATTTAGAATCCTTCGTATCTACTGACATTTGGGATCCACTTCCTATTTGAGTCGAACCCAATGATATAGAGAAGATTCAACCTGCACACTAGTCAAGAACACCCAAAAAACTTTCTATTATACCTCAAAATTAAACCCATTGAATAAGATCATAAAAATCCACTCATCCCTAGATTATTTTATTACCCAAGATGATTGTTTTCTACTCAATGTGTCAACCACCAAATTTCTCTTACCGGATCTGTAAGAAAAGTCAAAATTAAAAGTCTATAGGTACTCTACATAATTCCTCTCTCTAAGATTTAGATCCCTCTGGGTAAAAATATACCTCAAAATTTTATGATTTGTGTACATGGTGAACCTTTCACTAAAAATATAGTGGTTCCAAATTTTCAAATCATGTATCACTATTACTAATTCAAGGTCATGGGTGGGGTAATTATTCTCATGAGCATGCACCTAGTGTGGTCCATATGCCAAAACATTATCAAATCACATTAACACACACCCCAACCTCATACCTAAAGAATAAAAATACACAACATATCCCATTATTAGATTAGTAAGAATCATAATAGGAGATGAAGTGAACCACACATTACATTATTTAAATGAGATTTGGAATTTATCATCCAAATTGAATCCTATATCCTTCTATTTCAAGGATATTAATGAGGATTCAAATATGGATAAATTCTATTCGAAATATCTGTAATATCCTATCAAGCTCAAGAAACTCCTGATCTCGAATACATTCCTAGTTCTCTCTCATGACATTATAGCCGATATCTTCTCTAGGCCCACAAAAATTTACCTTTAAAATATCAAAATAACTAATAAATTCACTTAATTTATTAAAAATTGACATTTTTACAACATATAATATAGGATGTGGTATTTAAAGATTCCAATAAAAATATCCAAATGACCATCATGTCATTCCTTTATCTTGGAATAAACTGATATATCATTAAAAACACTAGAAAAAAGGTGTCAAGATATTGTATGAAAATACATTTCAACTTGTCCAAGAAAATAATAGAGAAATTTGTAAGGCTGAATGAAATAACCAAAATTCATAATTCTCATTTTTTCTTAAAAATGATTTTTAGGAATATCTGCTTTCATCTCCCTAATCTGATGGTATATTGACATGACTTAAATATTTGAAATCATCTTTCTCCCCTGAGATTTTCAATGTGATCATTAGTTGAGGAAATGGGTATTTACTCTTAATGGTCTTTGTATTGAGCTTCTACTAATCAATAAAAAATCCATATGATTTCATCCAACTTCTTTTTAATTATAATTGCTTATTCCCATGATGACAGAATATGGTAAATGAAACCATTTCTCTCAAGATAATCTATCTATAATTTAAATTATTTTATATTTGTAGGGTAAATTTGATAAGATGGAAAATATACGGTTCAGTTCCTTGAGATTAAATCAATAATGAACTCCACCTCCTTCTAGGGTGGTAATATAGAGAAATCATGTATAAAAACATTAGGATACCTACTCTATACCAATAAGAGATTCCCATATGAACTCTATTAAACTACATCAAAAATAATTTTGGAAATGTTTTAATAGATTGAGATGATTTCTAGAATATTAGGTCATTCCCTTCCCAACCTAGGGTCTTACTCGCTCTAAAAAAATATGATTTTTCCCATCAGGGGAACGAAATAAAACATTCCAACAATATAAATTGATATAATATTTTGATAAAAACATCCAATTCTCACTAATGATGAGATTGAAAATATCCATGTCAAGAACTTAGAAATTCCCAAAAGATATCCACATCAGTAATAACCACTCAACACTTCATACACTTAAAAACCTACTCTCTTCTCTTTTCCAAAGTAGTGGGAAGATAAATCACATATTTTATCAACTTAGTTAAAAACCCCAAAGTGTAAATCAGTATAGATTAATTAAAGTAACAAGATTCATTTTCATTAAATAAATATAAGGTCATATGAATTAATAAATATTGTAACTATGATGGTCACTGGCTTGATATCTAAATCAAAAAACACCCACTCTATCATGTATAATCTCTAAAATTAATCCCCACTATAATATCTCCAAGAATGAATATAAGTCTCCCTTCACCTAATTATTTTACCCTTCTCCCTTAGATTCATCTTACCACACCTTAAATAATACCCCACCTTCCGACTCTAAGGAGTTTTCCGGCTAAAATACTTGAGGTGTCTCAAAAAGATATAGTAATATAAAGTATTCAGAGCTTCCCAATATAACTAATTTGTGTCCCCCACATTCCCAATCAAACGTAATATTACCTACATATATCCTAAAGAATCAATAGGTGAAAAATTGGAAGGATGGTTCATGATCCTTCGCACCATCTGGATTCATCACTCTTCCCCTTCTAACCAAAAGAGAAACTATGGATCCCCCATGTAGTAGTAGGATTAACACCCGTACCATTCAGACCTGTTACATTTTCCATAGTCATCATGGACTTGTCAACCACCTACACATATATCTGTAAGAAAAGATGAAGAATCTTCAACCTAATCTCAATCTTCAATCCCATATTATAATAGGGTTCTTTTAAGTAGTTGTTCATAAATAGTTCAAGGGAGTAGTAGACCAACTAAAAAAACTAATTAGAATATTAGATCACTAAGTGATCCCCTAGATTCAACATCACAAACTTCCTAGGTTTCTCTAAACATAAGGTATCTTGGTAAAATTACTAATTAAAAATCTACCTAAACTTAGTCTGAGTGATATTGGCATAGATCCTAGTTAATAAGATAGATTCCCAGCACTTCTGACTAGGCCCTTCTAACATATAAGAGTCAAAATTAAATTTGGGCATCTTTTGGGCCTGAAGAAAACCAAAGATTCATCCTATATGTTTCCATCCACTCTTTAGTTTCCTAAGACTAATGGTCACCCCAGAACAAGGGTGGGTTCTTCTTAATAAATTCCTAATCATGAGGCTCCATAAGATATTTCCCTATCTCACTAACCTATCATAGAGACTAAATGATTTTGATAACTGATTCGATGATATGGGGATCCATATGAGGGTTTTCTTGTGGTGTTCTCTCTACAACAACCTCTCTACAATTCATTGGATCTCCTCTAGGTATTATAATCTATAAAACATAAAACATAAAACTCAATAAATACATAATTAATCTCAAATTTTTACATGCATAGTACATAAAAATCCACCCAAATACATGTAAAAAAATAAAAATAACGAGAACAACACTGTAAAAGCACAATGGGATAATCGCATAAAAACTATACACATTTTATTATTATGCCTAGTTTGGATGCATAATTTGAAAAACTATAACCTAACTGTGTGAGTACTATTGGGAGATTTCTAAACATTATATAACTATCATTTTATGGTTTCCTAAACTATTTTACTATTGTTTATGACCCATTTCCACCAAAATCTATAATTTTCCTACAAATAACCCATACGATCATTCCAAAACAAATAATAGCATTAAATCATCTAAAAAATCACAGAACCAATCTTAATTGACAACAAAATTTCTTAATCACCCATGCTAACATGAGGTTCAACCCCAAAGAACAGTTGAAAAATAATTTCTTGTACACACAACTCAATCCTTGAAATTCCTACTATAAACTATATTTAATCTCCCTGATAACTGGAGGGTTCTCTGATACTATTTTATAACATATCAATCAAGGAAGACCTTATAAAGACCCGAACATAGAATTCATGGATCTGCTGATTATTACCTTTGGAAACATTTTAAAAGAAAAAAGGTTAAAAAGTTCTTTAATAAATAATTTTTGGAAGGCTTAAAAAATTTTCAATTTTTTTTTGGGAAAATAGGGTTTTTAGAGGAAAATGGGTTCACCAACTAAAAAGAGAAATGAAGTCAGGTTTTCTTAAAAAAAATCAAGTACCAAAGAGTAGAATAATGGTATTATTACTTTAAAACATTCATGAATAACCAAAGGACAAGAAAATAAATGGTTTTATTTAACAATTATCAATTCAATTCCTTTAATGGAATTTCACGAATAAGTCATCTCTATTAGAATGAGATTTTGAAATAAACCCTTCAAATGGGCATAATATTGAAGTGAGAATTAATAAATGAATTGATTATGTGTATAAAATGTAAATAAAAATAAAATAATTATAAATACATAAATAGATAATCAAATTTAGTATACACATAATCATGTAATATTAATGACAGCAATGAAGTTATATAACCCAATGAAAAATAATTTTTTTATGAAATTTCCTTACCACTTGGATAACCTTAAGTGGTAATACCCTTATATGAAATAATTAAAATTAAAACTTAAAATATCATGAATAATGAACAAATAATTATATTACATTTCAAGGTGGTAGTATGTACACCATATATAAGAAATTAGGTTCATAGGAACAATGTATGCCTTAAAGAATTGAAATTGAGACAAAGTACATTACTACTTGGTAATTTTTGATTTATAATCCCCATGAAAGAAATAATTTCAAAAGAAACTCTAAATACCATGAAGATAAAATAATACATTATATAATATATCAAAAAAATTTAGTAGATAATCCACAAAAAGAAATAAGTGGTGAAAATGATTCATTCATCATGGAAGAAAAAGTGAGACAAGAGTCTATTACCTTGTGTTTCCTTTTGGTTAACATCCTTTAACTTTCTATATAATGGTTTTAAACATGTCACTAACTTATAATAGAACAAAAAAAACATTTATAATTTAATATATTATCTTCTTATAATATATTATTACACATTTGTTTACAATATTTCATTACTTTCATTATTTCTATTGTTAATTACCTAGGTTTTTTAGTATATTTTGACTTGTTACATGTTATTAATATTAATTAGATCATGATTTAATCATATACAGAATATAACACATGAATTAAATATCATATATATCCAGTTAATATTTATTTATAATTATCCATAATATTTGGAGATAAGAAATTAAATGCATCATTCATGGAGACAGTCGATCGTACATACGTATGAACGCTACTTCCATTTCATCAGTGTATTAAAAGAATGAAAAGTAAAAGATATATATATATATGTGTTTATTATAATTAAATTATTATATTTATGTCATATATGTCACATATTTTTATTATAAACTTCCTTTATACATTCCATGTATAGTGTGAATGAATCACATTACTTTGAGGGGGCAGTAATCCACACTTCCACAAACGATATTATCATAATACATCTAAATGGAAAGCATGAAGGTGTTTTTTATATAAAAATTAAAGAAGCATAAATAAATAAAAAATATCATATATATAATATATAAACTATAAATATATCATTATTTCATCCTTTAAAGGAGGTAATAGAAGAATTAACGACATAGGTTCATGAGCTGGTAGTGCATTGTACACACAAACAATGATTGTATATCCCATTTGATGGTTTTGTGTGAATGTTTGGGTAAAAATACTATCATAAAAAATATAAATATATTTGAGATATTTATGTTATTATATAATCATGATATAAAAAATTTAATGGGTGGAAAAGTAAATGAATGAAAATTGATCATTAGAAAACATTACCATTTATTCAGGTAACTCCTTTTGGTTTAATCCAAAATACTTCCTTGGTTTTCTTTATGCACAAGGTGAGAATTCTAGGATGAGGGTAGGGATTTTGGGAGATTATTTTATCATATTTTGGGAGAGAAAAAGGTCTTGATAGGTGTGAATAATTGGGATGGGTGAGTGCCTTTTTCTAGTGGAGGAGGAGTGGCGTTCTAGTAAATTTTTAAAAAGGGAATTCCACCCACATTTTTTTCATTTCATGTGGCTCAGAAAATGAACCAAACTCAATAAAACGGAGTATAGGGTTGAAATATTTCCATAAAATATCTTTGGAACTAGTTTATAGTTCATTTTTCCATTATTTATAAGGTTTATTTCCTTATTAAACAAATTTTCTTCTTAATCACTATGATTAATTTTAATCACATCCACTAATATTTTTTTGTTAAAAACTAAGTTTAAATTTTTATAAATTATAAATTATCTTGATTATAATTATTGAATACATTTTTACAAATTACAACCACATAAGTTTCATAAATTTATTTAAAATTAATCCCAGATATGGGACGACAAAGAAGGTTTTAAAAGTAAAAATATTCAAAGGTTTGAAATATTTTTATATACAACTTCAATGTCAAATTTATTAAAATTACCTAAATTGGATTAATTTATGTATAATATATATAATTTTACTTTAAAATAAATTTAAATTATAATTTAACTTTATAAATAAATTAGATTAAAATAAGTTTTGAATTAAAATTTAGTAGGTTTTACTAATCATCCAAAAATCAAATATTTCAAAAAAATTATAAAAGTGCACCTAACATAATTTTGATTTTTTTCATTCAAAAATAATGTTTATTTTGACTAATAAATTTTATAAAACTTCAAAAATTTACATTTAAAATAAGTTCTCCATTAGAATGGGGTAAAAGTTCCATTATAAAAATATGGGGTTTTGTGCGTAATATTGGGTTCGTTCTTATCTTATGACAATAAAATATATTGGATGAATGTCAAAATATTTTATTATATATATAATATATATATTATCATAAGTTATTTAATACTATTATATTAAATAATAATATTATAATAATATATTGTTTTTCGGTACAATTTGGTCATACGTATAATGCATGTCATCGAAGAAACTCGTTGTTCTATGCGATGCAAGCTAACACATTATTTTATTCAGTTAAAGCGAAATGAAATATTAAAATATTAAATATACTATAAAGTATAAATAGGTTATAATCTATCAAATAAAATTTATTTTTTTATAATTTTCGTGGTGTTATATTCCCCCCACCTTAAAAAATTATTTCCTCGCAATATAAACTCGATCATGGTAATACAGTTTTTGATATTTCCTATGTTAAAATAAAACATCATGAGAATTATTTGTAAAAAATACTCTAAAAATAAGAATATGGAAAGTACAAGGTCACATGGAATAACATATAAATATGTTTCTAGGTATGATAACATTAGTGGCAAGTGGAGATATTCACATAGAGTAAAACTATAAATATTTAAAGTGAGTAATTGAGGTCATCAATCAAAAACAAGTGAATTATCAATGGAAAGTTAATTAACTCAAATCCATAAATCAACTATGGTTTAAAATAAAATTAGTTAAAAAAATTAAGGTAGTAATACATTTTTTTTATAATTTTTGTAATGTTGAGTAATTCTTTTACTATATAAGAATATATGGAAATATAATTATTTGATATATTTCAATTTTATAAATATAATTTTAATTCTTTGTTTGTTCTTTGATCAATTTCCAATTTCCCCATTACTTAAGAAATGGATATCCAAAAACTAACTTTGATGCCTGAAGCACTAAAATACACTTTTAATAGATCATATGACCCATAAAAGAAGTAATCATGTTTGTCTCTAACTATTTTCAAAAACCAATATGGTCAAGACATTAATCTCTAAACCCAAGTAGTAACACTACTATTTCATCATTAATATTTTTTCATCAAATTGTTTTACTAAAAGTAATGAGACATTAAGCAGGATATCATGTAGGTCAATGGTAGGTGTGAAAACCTTATATTCCTTATATCATGGGTTCAAGCCCCACTGCCTTGTCGGAATTGATTGTTTATCACCCAACATACAGGTTTCCCTTTTTTAAACTATATTAATGTAATTTCCAAAATAAATGTGATGGACATAATTTCAAATTAATAATTAAATAGTATTCTAACTAAGTTTTTAAATAGAACATAAATACATAAATACTTCAACCATTTATTACCACATAGGTCCCTCCTTGGTCTAGATTTTATCCTTCAAAAGGGTGAATTTACTTGGGTAATACCAAAATTAAACAAACCATAAACAGATCCTTAGGATGATTTTTATTTCATTCCATCATATCCTTTATTTTTTCTCATAAATTCTTTGATTTATGTCCTTATTTACCACACATAATTTATTTCCTCATTCTATTGAGCCACATTCATGGGTTCCTCCTTCAATATTTCTTGCATGATGGAAATCGAACCTTCTTTTCCCTATGGTATCCACCACTAAATCTCTTATAAACCTCTATATTTATCTTCTTTAGGGAGTTCTTGAGTTGGTTAAGGTATATGTTTTCTATCATATTTTATAAAAACTGACTATATATAAACACAATATATTTCACTCCTATTAACACCTCATTTTTTGCACATTGTCACCACCTTTTTCTTCATATTCAATGTTAACATTACTATTTCGGGATCCATCAATTGAATAAAATCAGATAGCATAGTGTGAGTAAGAATAATCATAGTGAGATAAATGTATAATCATTTATTGGATATCTAAATCAAGAAACATTATTTTTAATCGAAAAAACCCTAGGTTTAAACTAGTTTATTCATTGTTTTTATATATTAAAATCTATTATAATGGTTTGTAAAGAAAATGTGAATTATCCTAAGCATATCCCTTATGAGTTTCAAACTAGGTGTGTATTAAGGCCCATTTTCATGCACTAGGTTACGCTCGAGTTAGGACCGACGCACCTTTTCAGAGTTGTTACCCTAGGTACATTTATTCCAAAACCAAGTCTATTTGTAGCATCCAGATGGGGATATTTTTCTAGGAAGGCCCATATAATCTCTAACTTACCAAAATTATAGTATGGTCTTTTATACATATCCTCAATGTATACCTTAGGTCTATGTTCTCTAATATTATTATTTTTTTTAAATCTAGTTCCCAAGGCTGATACTAAGCCTTCTCTGATACCAACTGTAGCGACCTGACCCCAGAAAACTCAGATTTTGTGCCTACTATCATTATATTAGCATAAGATACAAGTAAATCGCATACTGAAGGACTAAACCATTTAGTATTCTTGGTAAACAAGATAAAAACATGATTCTTATATTATAAAATATTAAACAAAATCAAATATTATTTTTTAAGGATAATAACTTTATTCCATCTATTTTATCTTTTTATATATTTCTTAGTACACTTAATTGAATCCTGGGGAAATAAAACATAATAAGGATGAGATCAGATTCTTAGTAAGGTTATGTATTGCAGAAGTAATAATGAATCAATGAGAATAATTAGTATAGAAATTTAAATAAATGAGAACACATTCCATGTTGTCAATAACTGAGAAGGAAGTTGGTAAATGAAATGGAAAGTTAAATAACTAAAAACACATACCATTTAAATAACTCAACAAGAAAAAATCAATATGGAAAAGTAATAAATTGAAAATACATTCCATTTTATCAATAAATTGAGAAGGAAATTCATCCATAAACTTTTCATATTGAAAATCGCATTGATAAAAAATACTAAATCAAAATAAAACAAATTATTAATTATTCAACTTTATGTTTAAGGAAAATGAAAACCTATAATGTCGTACATTTCACAAGACTGTTTAAAACTATAGGTAGAGACCTGTTTAATTTTTACAAATAATTTTCCTTATGAGAACCTATTGATGCATTGAGGGGATATATAAAGTTTGGGCCCCACATTCCATTGCTCATCCAAAACATTCTTCATATCGAATAATCGATTCAATTAATAAACAATATGAATTGTCAAATTTCCTTATTAAATAAAGGATGTAGATTTGTCAATATTTCCCCGTAAAATCAAATAACTATCAAAGTAAACACTATATGTAAAAATGATATATGGTTTAGGAAATTAATATATCCATGATAAATGATATGGATAATTAAGGGAAATTCAATGTCTAATGATCATTGGAAATTGAATATTTCAAGGGGATTGACAAAAGAATCATGTGAATGTTCATACTATCCTTGTCTAGATAAATCATAAACCATCCATAGGAAGAATAAAAACGGTATTAATAAAAAATATCCCAAGTGGAGTAAAAATAATCTTTTTTTTCATTCATGAAAAGAAATACTATAAAAAGATCTTTTGAAAACGTTCTTGAGAAAAATATCCTTTTTATTTTGAAAAAAATGAAAATCATTTACAATTGAAAATAAATTTTGAAAAATATTATTTACAAATTAATATTTTATACATACAAAGGAATATTCAATTAAATAATGATGTATAATTTCATAGATGTCATACAAGGTAAAAGGAACATTCCATATATAAGGGGAAAATGTTTAAAAAGTGTCTTGTTAGGAAAGAGACTTGAATATTACGTTGAAAACATTTTTAAAAGAAAATGGATAAAATGTATTTAATAAATTATTTTGGGAAGGTTAAAAAAATTGAAAACTTTTTTATAAAATATTTTTTAGAATAAAACATGTTCTCCGACTAAAATAGAAATGAGGTCAGGTTTTTTAATAACATTTTCTAAAACATTTTGAGTACAAAAGAATAGAAAATGGTAATATTATATAAAAATTACATGAATAACCAGAGGAGAATAAAATTAAATGTTTTATTTAATAATGGCCATATAAATTCCTTTAATGGAATTTTAATAATCGGGAATCTCAATTATAAGGAGATTGCGATGTAAACCCTTAAAATGGTCATAACATTGATGTGATTATTAAAAAATGATTTTATTATGTGTATCAAAAATAAATCCACATAAAATAAATAAAAATACATAAATATATATTCAAATTAATTATACACATAATCATGAAATATTAATGATAATGAGGAAGTAATGTAACTTAATGAAAAGGAATTGGGTTATGAAATTTCTTTACCACTTGGGTAACCTTAAGTTAAAATCCCCTTAGCTGAAATAATTCAAATTAAAACTTAAAATTCCATTAATAATGAATGTATAATTATATTAATTTTCAAATTTTAAGTATATAAACCACATACAAGAAACTAGGTTCACATCAATAAAGTATTCCTCACATATTTGAAATTGAGATGAAGTCCCTTACTACTTGGTAAATTTTGAATTATAATCCCCATGAAATAAATAATTTCAAATGAAACTATAAATAACATTAATATAAAATAATTCATGATATAATATATCAAAATGAATTAGATACACCACACAGAGAAATAAATGGTGAAAATGGTGTATGCCTCATGGAAGAAAAAGTGAGATAACAATCCCTTAACTTATCATTTCTTTCAAGTAAAATCCTTTAAATTCCTATATAATGGTTTTAAAAATGTAATTAAAAAATAAATTAAAAATAATAATATTTATAATTTCATATATTATCTTATTTTAATATCTTATTACCTGTTTGTTAACAATATTTCTTTATTTTATCTATTTCAGGTGTTAGTTGCCTAGTTTTTCAATTTTGTTTTGACTTATTAATATTTATACCTATTAATTTGATAATGAATTCATCATCTAAAGAATATAACCCATGATTTAGATATCATATATTTTCAGTATATATTTATTTATAATAATCCAAAATATTTAAATATAATAAATGAAATACACCGTTTATGGAGACAGTTGGTCGTACGTACGCATGAACGCTACTTCTATTTCTTTATCGTATAAGAATCATGAAAACTAAATGATATATATATATATATATATTATAATTCCAATATCACATGTATGTCATATATGTGACATATTTTTATTAAAACTATCTTTTATACATTCCATGTATAGTTTGAACGAGTCACATCACTTTGAGGGGGCAGTGGTCCACACTTCCGCAAACGATGTTATTGTATTCCTACAAAATGGAATGCATGAAGGTGTGTTTAATATAAACAATAAATAAGAATAAATAAATCATAAATATCATATATATATATATATATATAATCTATAAATACATAATTATTTCAACCTTAAAATGTGTTAATTGAAGAATGAATGACATCAGTTCATGAGGTGGTAGCCTGCCGTAAACACGAACTGTGATTGTGTATCCTATTTGATGGATGTGTGTGAAAGTGTTGGTATAAATATTATAAAAACAAAATCAATTTAAATTTAAGCTACATATGTTATTATATAATCATGATATAAAAATAATTTAATAGTTGGATAAGTAAATGAAAGAAAAGTAATTGTTTGAAAATGTTACCTCTTATTTGGGTAACTCCTATCGGTTTAAACCAAAAGACTTCCTTGGTTTGATTTATGACCAAAGATTGGATTCTAAAATGAGGGTAGGTATGTTGGGATTTTATTTGAGAATAGTTTGGGTGATCTAAAGGTCTTTATATGTGTAAATAATTATGAGCGGTGAGTGCATTTTTATAGTGGAGGAGGAGTGACCTCCTTGTAAATTTTTGAAAAGGGAATTCCACCCATGTTGCTTCTATGTCACATGGCCCCAATAATCAACCAAAATAGATATAATGGAGTATAAGGTCTGAATATTCCCACCTGATGTATTTTTTACATATTTCTAGGTCATTTCATCCCTTAAATTTAAGGTTTAGTTCCCTATTAAGCTAATTTTTCTTTTAATCGTTATGATTAATTTTAATCATTTTAAATAACATTTTTGATAAAAAAACTAAGATTAACTTATTGTAAAATATAAATAATGATTACTAAAAATATTTAATCCATTTTTCAAAATTCTAGGAACATTTTTTGTAGAAATTAATTTAAAATATGTCATGGATATGAGATGAAAAAACAGGTTCTTAAATTAAAAAAGTTCAAAAGTTTAAAATATTTTTATATACAATTTCAATGTGAAATTGATTCCAATGTGATATATTGGATTAATATTTGTATAATTTATATAACTTTACTTCAAAACAAATTGAAAATATAATTTAACATTACAAATAAATAATATGAAAAGGAAATTTTGAATTAAAATTCTGTATTTTTCACTATTTATCAAAAATAAAATATTTCAGAAAAATAAAAACAATCCGCCCTAACCTAATTTTTAAATTTATAATTAAAAAATGATATTAATTTTAACATTTAAAATTCATAAAAGTTCCAAAATTTATATTTAAAATCATTTCTCTATTAAAATTCGGTAAAAGTTTCATTATAAAAGTATGGGTTTTTGTAAGTAATATTAGGTTCGTTCTTATCTTATTACTAAAAAATATATCGAATGAATGTAAAAAAACTTATTGGATATATATATGTATATTCATAAGTCAGTTAATATTGTTTTATTAAATATTACTATTTTAATAATATATTATTGTTTGGTAAAACTCGGTCATGCGTGTAACACAAGTCATCAAAAAAACACATCATTCTATGCGATGCAAGCTAACTTGGTATTGAATACACTAAAACATAAATGAAATATTAAATTATTAAATATACCATAAAGTCTCAAGATATCATATTCTATCAAATAAAATTTACTCTTTTATAATTTTTAGGGTGTTACATACTTAACATATCACCCGACCCAATTCACCACAAGGCCTGAAATGAAACCCCAATGACCACAGACTTGAAACAAGAACCATGTTATCAAATTCTAAACAAATGGGAATTATTTCACCTTCATAATCTAATAAAACACACTAAGTATTCATCCCAACGATCCATCATTATGTAACCATACCTCTAACAACTTGGATCATTGATAAGCAAAGAAAATAATAAACATCATCTAAGAAGATTACAACATAGCATAAATAAAAAAACCAAAATCACTCTATAAAATGAAAGTAAATAGGTATCCAACATCATATAATACAATGATAAAAATACAGTCAAGTTCAGCATGACTGAAACATAAACAACCCAAAATAAAATACCATTGGGTATCCCCCGATATGCTCCACACAATCCATCTCCCTATGACCCATGGTCACCTCCATTACTATTCCAAGGAATTATGATGAGTAGTAAGAGGGACAACCATATTATATGACTAATTTCCCTATAAATGAATTAGTCATAACCAAGTCTTCATATTCCTAAACTAATATGCATTGTGTGAGACAAAGACTATTAGAAAAAAATCATAATATACATAATACATTCTACTTTAAAAAAATCAGTTCACATTTGAAAATAATTCTATAAAAAACCCCTTTCTATTTTATAAAACAATTATTAAAAATAATTTTACAAATAATTTGTTTTTTCAAAGCCAAGAAAAGTTCAATAATAACATGAATAAGGAAAGTTATAAATGAAATAATGGAAACAAAAATTAATCATCATCATAAAATCCAAATAAAAAACAAGGCATAAGTTAAAATCATATATCAATATAAAAATATATACAACATAGACACATGCTCAAACATAGAAGGGTATGGTAACTAATACTCAATTATATAACATTAAATTAACTAGATAATCATTATAAACAACACCTAATCCTCTGGTGAATCTCAAAGCCTCATAAAAAATTACCCATATCTTGTACACAAACTAGACTAGAGCAACACATATCCCTATTTCCCAACAAATGACCAAGGCTTATCACGTGAAACACATACAATAAAAATATTATAACAATGATAACATTACTAACCACATAATTAATATCCTTTTTATAAAAAAAAGTTTTAAAAAACAATTAAATATCATAAAAAATAAAATTCTATTTGAAAAAATCTATTTAAAATCTATTTGGAATCAAAATTAATTTTTGAAACATTTTATCAAACCCCTATAAGTTGTCAAAATAATTTTTAATAAAAAACCATATGAAACCACTATTGTTTCAATACAAATACTAGAAAAATGCTAAAAACAATTCAGCCCTCAACTATAATTTTAATCACAATTCAGTAGGTAAAACCAATTGAACACCAAACACTTATGGTTGGACAATGTAAATAAATATTATATAAATTCACCAACCTGAAATGTAATGAAAAATAATCTCCTTTTCTAAACACCACAAGAATGAATAGGGATACTTGAAAACCTATAAAATAATATAATCCGCTTAGAAACCCATCCTAAACATGAACTCAGCCACTATAGAAATCTAGGGAAATAAAACAAGAGAACCAGAGAAGGGAATGGAACTATAAAGATAAGGATGGATAAATCCAAGACAAATCATGAGTTTACATTGAAGATTATAAGAGAAATACCCAATGATAAATGAGGAAGAAGAATCCACTACTGTAAGGAAGTTAGGTTGTGAAATTGGGGAAATGGGAGGATAGTTATACTTAAATATGATAGGGGAATAATTTCAATTTTACATTTTAAATAAAACTAAGAAAGTTACATTGTTTGGAAAATCATGTGCCAATTGTGAACCATATCCCCAAGTACCAAATGAGTATGCATGGTTTTACATGAGTGTTTATGTGGATCTTTAAACCATGTCTCAGTCATAAAAACTTATACTAAAATAATCCTCCACATTATATATAATTTGGGTTCATGGAGATCACTGACCATGTGTTGATTATGAACCCCACCCTATTTATCCATTTTTTATATTTATAACCCCTACCTCATGAAACTAAAATTAATTAATTAATTAATTAATTAATTAATTAATTAATTTATAATAATTGAGTGGTTGTTATATAGAACATCTATGAAAAATCTTTTTAAAATTGTTATTTGATGGACACAATCAGTTTCTTCAACTTATATAGCCAGTCCACCTTACCATGAATCAAGTAAATCATTATCCATCGTCACTTGGTTATTAAATTATAGTAATTTGAACTTTCCATTAAAGGCCTAACAATTTTATTATATGTGAAATTAACTTACTTCAATTATTAAAATTTATTCCCTTACAAAAATTTAACATATTAAATTCAATGTAACCATGCTTTGTATATTATAAAAAGAAATTATTGGAATTTCACTAATATAATATTCTTCTCCTCTTAAAAAAATAATCATGACACAATAATAATTCATCCTCAATATAAAGAGTAATTTTTTCTTTCTTGTATAAATATAGAACTACTTGAATTATATCTTCAAGTGAAATTATCTTCTGAAGAATAAAAATTATTCATACTTCAAGAAACCACTCAATTGTTTTTAATATTATATGAAATTAATAATAACTATAATACTTTTATAATATTCCCTTCTTTATAATATAGAGTATGTAACACACTCTAAGTATTTACCCTAAAATGTTTCACAAATACCAAGAATAGATTATGTAATAAAGAAATAACAAAAATTCCTTCCTTTTTTAATTTTTTAATTCAAAATTCTTAAACCACCATAACTATTAAACCATTATCTTTGAGTTTCAGACATAAGATCTTAATTTTGGATAAAACTCATCATAAATTATGATAAATAGTTATATTGAGTAGAACCAACACTATCCCATGTGTAATATTTAAGTCCACATCAAAATATTTTAAAATATTATATAAATTTGAGTTTTTTAATCTATTTTCCTCTAAAACTCCATTTTACATCACTAGAACTCTCGTGAAAAATAAATACTCAAAAATAAACTTATATTTGGTTAACTAGAACAATGATACCAACCATAAGAAGGTATACCTACTATTTTTCATAACTACTATCTCAATACTATAACTCTTATACCCTACTAAAAACTTCGATGTTAAAATGATGTTTGGTAACTCTCTAAATGAATTATCTCACGTTCCATTAAGTTTTTAATTTATTATATAGTTAATAAAACCTTTTTAATTCACCTAGGAATAGAATGTGAATCACTTTTGTGGGGTGAATCAATGCTCCCAAACACATATCTCATAAAACACATGATAACCATAGTGGGTTAGTGTTCAATATCATTAATTGATTCAATAATAAATAATAATTATAGATAGTTAAAGAGATAAAATAATACATGAAAACAAGAGTTTTTTAAAAGTTTAATTGGTTATTTATGAGTGTATATCCTTAGGGATTAGTGTTTATTACACCACATCACACAATGTTTTCTTATTATCAATGAAGAATGAATGATGGAGTTGGATGATGGTCAAAGATTTTATAAAATTATAAATGATGTAATATAGAAGAAAAAGAATCAATGATTATAATAAAAAATCATGTATGATATTTTAATTCCATCCCCAGGTACATATAATTCATAGATAATTTATACACCTTGTTCTTCTCTCAAACACATCCCTTTTACTCCCTAGAAATCACTTATAAAAGTATGAGAATATATCTCTTTATATTTTCACATGAATTCATGTGTATCTATAACTTTTTAAAGAAACTATTAAACCATAGTGTGAATAAAATAACCATGATTTGGATTCATATGATCAATGAGAGATCTAATAACAATAAACTAATATCTCAATATCTAAAAATCTAGAAGCTACTTCCTTTTACCCTTACTCAACTTTGACGGAAACCAATATGTGGTGTTTCTTAGAATGTTCTAATTTATTTCCCTAGAAATCACAACCACTAGACCAATATTATTTAGCCTTTATATTATAAAAAAATTAACAAAACCATGATGGATATTTTTTAAATGTGGTGGAAAATTACTTCAATAAAAATCTAAAACTCTATTAGTGACTATGTCCACTTCACAGTGACAAATTTAACTCTACAACACAACATTTCCTAGAAAATATAATATTCTATTGTTCCTCATGGCCACCAGTAAGTGATAATAATATTCTCTAAAAACAATGGCTAGTTTCATATATATTATTTATATCCTTCATTGTCTATTTTTTATTTTTCACTAACTGTGACTTGGTTTTAACCCCCACTATATTTTCATTTTAACATAAGTAATATATCTTCATTGACTATTTTAGAACCATGATGTGATCAATCTTGATGATGATGTGATTTCAAATTTTCATGAATTTATTCATTTCTGTACAGTTTATTTGATTCTAATAAATCTAAAATGAATTTATGAGCATGTTTATAATAAATAAAAAATAAAGATAAAGATAAATTAATCATGAATAAATAATTTAAGAAGCTAAGTAATAACATTGTAACGCCCCGACCCCAGCTACCCAGAGTCGGTGCATTACTTCGTAACATTGGCATGATCACAAAAGATCAAGTCTCGAAAGACCGATTAGTTTAGTAGCCTTGGAAACACTAGATACATTCATAATTATTTCATTACATCAAAAATTAAACAAACTACAATAACATGGTCTTCATAGTCCACACTCATATCCTCACTGACTATTCTTGCAAGTCAGTCATAATACACTTCTTCACATCCTGCAAAATATTAAAACATTGAAAGGGGTGAGCTCAGATGCTCAGTAAGGATAACAATATTGCGGAAGCTTTTATAAGAAAACATAAGCATTTAAGGCAATGTATAACTAAAACAAAAGCCTTTTAAACTTGAACATCAACATAATATGGAAAAAGTAAAATGAAATAATGCCATATACTCATTCACATGGATATTCAACTAATCGAATAATCACATGCAAAATCACTAACCACTTTCATAATGTTGGAATGCATAATGCCAGACTATCATAACCACATAGCCAAGGCCTCGTGCCAAGACTACAAATAAGATTTTGTCAAGGCCTTGTGCCAAGACACTAGTTTGTCTCATGAGACCTACCGATGCATCGAGGAGCTATAGCGGGCTCCACCCATCACATATTAAGTCCAATGCATTCTCATATGAAAAGGTTTAAACATAACATAAACATTCGTATTAAAACTAGCATACAAAATGTCAATAATTTCACCATAAACTATGAATGGTATAAAATAGCACATCCACAGTCAAATATATCACAAAACCTTCAATACAATATAGAAGTTTTGTATTATAATAAATCAACTTCAAATAAGCATAAAATCCATCAAAGGATGTTGACATAGATGAAATCAAAACACTTTTTAGATAAATATCTCTTTCTATTTTTGAAATCATTTAAGAGCCATATAAAACAAAACATTTTCTTGAAAATATTCTTATAAGCTTGTAAGGAAAGCTTTGAAGATTTTATAACGACGGAAAGATTCCTCTTATAAAAAGTCAAAAATGGTATAAATGACTTTAACCCATATTCTTGTAAATAATAATAATGTTTTGAAATACATTTTGAAGAAACATAGATGTGGATGATAACAAGGTCCCAGTAGATAATTATGTATAAACAACCTTGGATAATGAAGAGGTTGTGAAGTAAACCCTTACCTTGTACTTTTCCTTGGTTGGGGTAGGTTAACCTCCTGTATAATGGTGAAATAATTGTTATTAAATTATACAAGAATCATATACATTGATATGATATCATATATGATCTTTTAACATTGCTTTGTTAACAATATCTTAGATTTATCGTTGTTTCGGGTGTTAACTTACTCGTTTTCTTTTATATGTTTTGTTACGTAAGTCGTGTTTTTCATGGATAGGTTGTATCTTATTCATATCCAGAATGATATCATGTCCTTAAACATTATTTTTAAATCATCAAATGATAATTATACTTGAATGGATACGACGGAGAATGAATCTCATCGCGTTCGTGGAGACGGTAGTCTGTACGTACGCACGAGCGACAATATCATTATTTTGATATTTAAATAATATATAATTGGACAGTATATCATATATAAAGAATCATTATCATGTTATATTTATTATTTACATGAATTACATATCATTATTATACCCATCTAAATAATAATATATTGAATAACAATTACACCACGACGTGGAGACGGTAAGCCGTACGTACGCACGTATGGTGACATGTCCTTCAAATGATGGGTAGAATACTGAATATGGTTGTTCCATATTTATAATAACATCACAGTATATAGAAGATACTAGAGTTATAATTTTAGAATTGAAATAATAAACAAAGAGGGAGTGGAAGAAGAAAGAAACTTGAAAGAGGGTGATGAAAATGTTACCTCTTCTTCGGGTTCTTCCTTTTGATTTGATCAAAAGGACTCCTTAGGATGGCTTTCTGAATAAAGTAAATCTTCTAGGATGAAGGGA
This sequence comes from Viscum album, assembly GCA_963277665.1. Classification (NCBI taxonomy): domain Eukaryota; kingdom Viridiplantae; phylum Streptophyta; class Magnoliopsida; order Santalales; family Viscaceae; genus Viscum; species Viscum album. Next base: position 1,477,014,144 of record OY728137.1, read on the forward strand.
GATAAGTTTGGAGAGTATTTGGGCAGGGGTTGGCCGAACCAAAAGGCTTGGAAGTGTGAATAAGGTGGTAGAGGTGGGGGCCTTTTATAAGAGGAGAGGAGGGGCACTTTTGGAAAGATTGAAATGTTACATTATTTCACAATGCTTTTCGGATTCCAAAGGTCCCACACTTATATAATTCTAGTATAAGGTGATAAGGTTTCTAAATCTCCTCATCCAATAGGCTTTGGACAAGTGTAAGCCTTGGATTTTGCATTATCTTCTCATTTTATTTAAATCGTTAAATAATGAAGTCATCGCTGCATCATAATGATGTCATAAATAATTTAATTTATTTAATGTCTAAAAATTATAAAAAAAACTACTATGATGTAGGAAATCTTTTTAGCTTTCTAATGAATATTTATAGTCAAAATTTGGACTTGTGTAACCCCACTTAAAAACTGTTTTAGTAAAACAACTCATGTTTGTGTCAATTTAATTTTAACATTAAATAAATGTATATTAATGTCATTTTCCAACTAAAGTGGCTCCATGGGGTCCCCAAGTTGACCCATGAGTTGTCTTGGTCGGCCATGACTCATCCAATAGGAGTAGGACAAGTGTCAAAAACATTTTTTTTACCTTAAACTACACTAATTACCTCTAATCGCGATTAAGAACTTAAAAGTTACTATTCACCAAAAAATTATTTCGATCTCATTGAACCACATTTTACTTCTTAATGACAACCATGTATGTCGGATTTTTGAAAATCAAATCACAGAAGTGGTAATATTTTATTTTAACGAAAAATCAGTTTTTAACAACCACTTAGTGGTTTCACTATTCATCAAAAATTGAAGTTTTTCAGAATAAGGCCAAAATTTCACCCTAAGCTATAATAGATATTCCGAATTCAAAAATGATGTCTATTTTACAAAATTCCAAACATATAAGTTGTATTAATTAATTTTATAATTAATTCCCGATGTTACAACAAATAGCGTGTTTTTAAGAAACAATTTATATCAAAAGTTTGGCAATTGTTTATGTCCAATTTCAATGTTAAATTAATTCTAATGACCACCATTGGATAAAATGGTAAAAATATTTTCTAATTATACTTTAAAACCACTAAATATTATAATTTATCACTATAAATTATTTTGATTAAAAAAGTTGTTTTTAAGTATTTTTCACTATTCATAAAAATTTAGAAGTTCTCAGAAAAATACCAAAAATTCAACATAGGCTAATTTCAATATTCCGAATCCAAAAATGAAGTCCATTTTGATAAATAAAATTTATAAAATTTCAAAAAGTAGGTATTACTATTCACAACGGCTAGTTTAATTAGTTGTGGTGTGTGTTAGAGCTCGAGGTTGCGTACAACACACGCTATTGCATTATTCGAAGGGAAACGTACAGTGGAAGCTTGGGGTGTTACATTCTCCCCTCCTTAAAATAATTGCGTCCTCGCAATTTCTAGGGTATTACTGCATAAAAAGACTCGAGTGGTTTTTCATCATAAATTCCTCAGGTTCCCACGTTGCCTCTTCCATTTTATGATTTCTCCACAAAACCTTCACCAGACGAGTCGTCCGGTTTCTCAGCACCTGCTCCCTCACATCAAGAATCCTGACGGGCTCTTCACAATAGGAAAGATAGGGTTCCAGTTCTAATTCCTCATAGGTGAGTACATGAGTTGGGTCAGGCATGTATTTCCTCAATAGAGATACGTGGAAAACATCGTGAACTTTAGAGATATTTGGCGGTATCGCCAAACGATAAGCTACAGCCCCAATACGATCTAGAATTTCGAAAGGTCCGATGTATCTGGGACTCAACTTACCCTTCTTACCAAAACGTATAACTCCCTTCCATGGAGATACCTTTAGGAAAACATGATCTCCCACCTGAAATTACAAAACCTTTCTTCTGTTATCGGCATAGCTCTTCTGCCTACTTTGAGCTGATTTGATGTGGTTTTGGATTACCTTCACCTTTTACATTGTTTCTTCCACCAGTTCTGGTCCCACAAGTTTTCTTTCACCAACTTCATCCCAACAGGTTTGTGTACGACATCTCTTTCCGTATAATGCTTCATAAGGTGCCATCTGAATTCTTGAATGGAAGCTATTATTATAGGAAAATTCTACCAGTGGTAAATATTGATCCCACATACCCTGAAAGTCAAGAGAGCATGATCTCAACATGTCTTCTAAGGTTTGAATAGTCCGTTCTGATTGTCCATCTGTTTGAGGGTGATAGGCAGTGCTCAAACGAAGTTCAGTATCCAAGGCCTTTTGAAGACTTTTCCAGAATCTTGAAGTAAAACGAGGATCACGATCAGAAACAATCGATAGGTGTACTCCATGAAGTCTTACAACTTCATTAATATATAGTCTTGCTAGACGTTCAAGTGGTAGATCCTCCCGTATAGCCAGAAAATGTGCTGACTTAGTAAGTCGATCAACAATGACCCATATTGCATCATTCCTTCTAGGAGTCTTTGGTAGTCCCATGACAAAGTCCATCGTAATATTATCCCATTTCCACTCAGGTATGGGAAGAGGTTGCAATACTCCACCAGGATGTTGCCTTCCAGCTTTCACTTGTTGACAAACCATACACCTCGACACAAAATCAGTAATCTCCCTCTTTATATTGTCCCACCAAAAATGTTCCTTCAAATCTCTATAAATTTTAGTGCTCCCAGGGTGTATAGAGAAGTTGGAACTATGAGCATCATCCAGCAATTCTCCTTTTAGATCAGGTATATCGGGAACACAAAGTCTCTTCCCGAATTTCAAAATTCCATCCTTATACAAAAAGTCCCTCAATCTTCCATCATTCACACCTTTAATCTTCTTCTAAAATTCTTCATCATTGGTCTGAGAACTCTTAATCCTTTCTAGTAATGATGGTTTGGCAAACATCTGAAAAAGCATTGATGTTTCACCTTCCCTAGTTATTCCCATGTCCATCTTCACTAGATCCAAGAAAATTGGATCTCTTTCAATTCTCATCACATTCAAAACTCCATGGTCTTTTCTACTCAAAGCATCTGCCACCTTGTTTGCCTTCCCCGGGTGGTAATGTATCGTTTAATCATAATCCTTGAGTAGTTCAATCCATCGCCTTTGCCTCATGTTGAGTTCTTTTTGTGTGAAAATATACTTCAAACTCTTGTGATCAGTATAAATCTCACATTTTTCAGCATAGAGGTAATGTCTCCATATCTTTAAAGCAAAGATCACAGCTGCTAACTCAAGATCATGAGTAGGATAGTTTTGCTCATGAATTTTTAGCTGTCGTGATGCATAGGCAATGACCTTATCATTCTGCATAAGGACACAACCGAGTCCTTTCTTCGATGCATCACTATAAATAACAAACCCATCATTCCCCAATGGTAGAGTAAATACAGGGGCATTGACTAATCTTCTCTTTAGTTCTTCAAAACATCCTTCACACTCTTTTTTCCAGACAAATTTAATCCCTTTTCGTGTGATCTTTGTCAATGGGTTAGCCAATCTGGCAAAATTCTGGACGAAACGTCGATAATAACCTGCTAAACCAATAAAACTGCGTACCTCAGTTATACTTGTCAGTGCTGGCCATTCTTGGATTGCCTTGGTTTTAGAAGGATCAACGGAAATTCCATCCTTAGAGACAATATGGCCAAGAAAAGAAATCTCATGAAGCCAAAATTCACACTTGCTAAATTTCCCATATAATTCATGTCTTCTAAGAGTCTTCAGGATAATGCGTAAGTGATTTTCATGATCTTCGTGGCTTTTGGAGTATACCAAGATATCATCAATAAATACCACTACAAAGTCATCAAGATATTCCTTGAAAACTCTATTCATTAGATCCATGAAAACAGAGGGTGCATTAGTCAATCCAAAAGGCATTACTGTAAACTCGTAATGCCCGTACCTTGTTCGAAATGCTATCTTTGGAACGTCTTCCTTCTTCACACACAACTGATGGTATCCAGACCGAAGGTCAATCTTTGAAAAGTATTGAGCTCCATGCAGTTGGTCAAACAAATCATCAATGCGAGGTAGGGGATACTTATTCTTTATTGTTATAGCATTGATCTCCCTATAATCAATGCACAACCTCATAGATCCATCTTTCTTCTTAACAAAAAGAACAGGGGCTCCCCAAGGAGAAACACTAGGGCGAATAAATCCCTTATTACTCAATTCCTCTAGTTGTTTATTTAGTTCAACTAATTCCACAGTGTCCATTCTATAAGGGGTCTTCGATATGGGCCTTGATCCAGGAATTAAATCAATGGAAAACTCAACTTCTCGTTCTGGAGGATGTCCAGGTAAATCTTCCGGAAATACATCAACATATTCTCTCACAATAGGTACATCCTCTATTTGAATATTCCTTTCCTCATCCTCAGTAATTTCCTTCTCTTCCTCCCCAATAATTTAATTTAGTTGAGCTACTGGGGGTGGATCTAGATAAGAACTGTGTGGCGACGATTCGGCTCTAAAGATAAGGTGTTCCTTATCATCATCATCACGAATCATAACCTCTTTCCTCTTACAATAAATTTTTGCATCATGATCCGAAAGCCAATCCATACCAAGGATTATATCAAATTCAATCATGGGTATGACGATGAGATCAGCAGGTAAAGAACATTTAGGTGCTCTAATGGGAACTAATCGACAAAACTTTGTTGCAACAATACTTCCCTTAGGGGTTTTGACCGACAACTCCCTTGTTAAATCAAATTGGAAATATCTAATTTTCTTAGCAAACTGGGAAGATATGAAGCAATGCGATGATCTAGAATCAAATAATGCATTTTCTAAACTTGAGTAAACCATTAAATTACCTTCCACCACGTCTTTCGGAGCTTCTACCTCAGCAGTAGTGATAGCATAAGCCTGGCCTTGATCCCTTGGCCTTTTCTGAGGTAAGTTCTCCTGACGCTTAGGACATTCATTTTCATAATGCCCCATCTCCCTGCAATTGTAGCACCGAACGTTGGTAGCTTCCTTCTTCCCCTTGCAATCATGAGCTTGGTGGCCTTTTTCACCACACTTGTAACAGACTCTCATTCCCTTCAAGCAAGTACCAGGATGTTTCTTCCCGCATTTTCCACAAGATGGATATTCAACCTTTCCCTTCTTCCCTTTATTTCCATTCCCAGATTGATCAGTAGGTCTCTTCTTCTCTTGCTTTGCTTTAAAGTCATAAGACATAGAGAATTCCTTTTCCGTCTTAATAGCGCACGAGACAATACCTTCGTATGAAGAGAAGGTTTGTGATACTAAAGCTCGACGGAGAAATGGTTTCAACCCATCAAAGAAACGATCAGTCTTACTTCTTGGGTTACGTATGTAATCTGCAGCATACCTTGCTAACCTTGTAAAGTTAGCCTCATACTTTGCGACATTCTCATCCTCCTTCTGCCTCAGACTCAGAAATTGCCTTTCCATATCCGCTCGATGGTCTCGAGGAAAGTATTTTTCTAAGAACAGCTCTTTGAACTCCTGCCATTCCATGTTTGTTAATTCATCATCTTCCTTTGTGTTTTGAATTAGTGACCACCATTGATCGGAATCTCCAGTGAGGCGGTAAACTGCCATGATAACTTTTTCCCTTTCACTGCTCCCCAAAGTCTGAAATATTTTCTCTAGGGAATTTATCCATTGCTCGGCTACTAAGGGATTTGTACTCCCATTGAACGTTGGTGGTTGTTGCCTCATGAATCGATCTAACATTGATCCTCCACGCTGTGGATCAGGGTGCTCCATACGGGTAAGGTTATTATTCATAACCTGAGTAAGTTGTCCCAGTATGGTGATTAGCTGATCGGCACCAGTTGCATCACCAGCCCCACTATAATTATCTTGAGCAGGAGGGCAATCCCTACATGGAGTGCGTGCATTGATACGGTTTCCATTTCTTCCACTAGGCGCCATTTCTAAACAATGGCATAAACTAGATTAGTTTATGAATCAAAATACATAATCCCATACTTATAAAACACTTAACATAAATTGAACTATTTATGGATATAATCCATAATCATAAAAATGTTTTCTTTGAGGAAGTATATACTCGTAAACCCTTCATAATGATTTGTAAAGAAAATGAGAGTTATCCTAAACATATCCCCCGGGAGTGTCGTAACCAAGAGTGCAGCAAGGCCCGTTGTCGTGCACCAGTTCCCATTCGAGTCTAGCTCAAAGCGGTGTTTTTGGGTTTTACCCCTAGGAACATCTATGCCAGAGCCGCCTCTACCTGCTCGTATCCAGACAGGGATGTATTGCTCGGAAAACTCACAAAATCTCTACAATACCAAAATTCTAGGAAGTTCTTCTATACTAATCCTCAAAGTTCATCTTAGGTCTATGTGCTCTAATCAGAGTTTATCTAAATCTAGCTTCCAAGGTTTGTACTAAACTTCCTCTGATACCAACTGTAACGCCCCGACCCCAGCTACCCAGAGTCGGTGCATTACTTCGTAACATTGGCATGATCACAAAAGATCAAGTCTCGAAAGACCGATTAGTTTAGTAGCCTTGAAAACACTAGATACATTCATAATTATTTCATTACATCAAAAATTAAACAAACTACAATAACATGGTCTTCATAGTTCACACTCATATCCTCACTGACTATTCTTGCAAGTCAGTCATAATACACTTCTTCACATCCTGGAAAATATTAAAACATTGAAAGGGGTGAGCTCAGATGCTCAGTAAGGATAACAATATTGCGGAAGCTTTTATAAGAAAACATAAGCATTTAAGGCAATGTATAACTAAAACAAAAGCCTTTTAAACTTGAACATCAAAATAATATAGAAAAAGTAAAATGAAATAATGCCATATACTCATTTACATGGATATTCTACTAATCGAATAATCACATGAAAAATCACTAACCACTTTCATAATGTTGGAATGCATAATGCCAGACTATCATAACCACATAGCCAAGGCCTCATGCCAAGACTACAAATAATATTTTTTCAAGGCCTTGTGCCAAGACACTAGTTTGTCTCATGAGACCTACCGATGCATCGAGGAGCTATAGCGGGCTCCACCCGTCACATATTAAGTCCAATGCATTCCCATATGAAAAGGTTTAAACATAACATAAACATTCGTATTAAAACTAGCATACAAAATGTCAATAATTTCACCATAAACTATGAATGGTATAAAATAGCACATCCACAGTCAAATATATCACAAAACATTCAATACAATATAGAAGTTTTGTATTATAATAAATCAACTTCAAATAAGCGTAAAATCCATCAAAGGATGTTGACATAGATGAAATCAAAACACTTTTTAGAGAAATATATCTTTCTATTTTTGAAATCATTTAAGAGCCATATAAAACAAAACATTTTCTTGAAAATATTCTTATAAGCTTGTAAGGAAAGCTTTGAAGATTTTATAACGGCGGAAATATTCCTCTTATAAAAAGTCAAAAAGGGTATAAATGACTTTAACCCATATTCTTGTAAATAATAAAAATGTTTTGAAATACATTTTGAAGAAACATGGATGTGGATGATAACGAGGTCCCAGTATATAATTATGTATAAACAACCTTGGATAATGAAGAGGTTGTGAAGTAAACCCTTACCTTGTACTTTTCCTTGGTTGGGGTAGGTTAACCTCCTGTATAATGGTGAAATAATTGTTATTAAATTATACAAGAATCATATACATTGATATGATATCATATATGATCTTTTAACATTGCTTTGTTAACAATATCTTAGATTTATCGTTGTTTCGGGTGTTAACTTACTCGTTTTCTTTTATATGTTTTGTTATGTAAGTCGTGTTTTTCATGGATAGGTTGTATCTTATTCATATCCAGAATGATATCATGTCCTTAAACATTATTTTTAAATCATCAAATGATAATTATACTTGAATGGATACGACGGAGAATGAATCTCATCGCGTTCGTGGAGACGGTCCGTACGTACGCACGAGCGACAATATCATTATTTTGATATTTAAATAATATATAATTGGATAGTATATCATATATACAGAATCATTATAATTTTATATTTATTATTTACATGAATTACATATCATTATTATACCCATCTAAATAATAATATATTGAATAACAATTACACCACGACGTGGAGACGGTAAGTCGTATGTATGCACGTATGGTGACATGTCCTTCAAATGATGGGTAGAATACTGAATATGGTTTTTCCATATTTATAATAACATCACAGTATATAGAATATACTAGAGTTATAATTTTAGAATTGAAATAATAAACAAAGAGGGAGTGGAAGAAGAAAGAAACTTGAAAGAGGGTGATGAAAATGTTACCTCTTCTTCGGGTTCTTCCTTTTGATTTGATCAAAAGGACTCCTTAGGATGGCTTTCTGAATAAAGTAAAGCTTCTAGGATGAAGGGAGAGAAGTTGGGAGAGTATTTGGGCAGGGGTTGGCCGAACCAAAAGGCTTGGAAGTGTGAATAAGGTGGTAGAGGTGGGGGCCTTTTATAAGAGGAGAGGAGGGGCACTTTTGGAAAGATTGAAATGTTACATTATTTCACTATGCTTTTCGGATTCCAAAGGTCCCACACTTATATAAATATAGGCTAAGGTGATAAGGTTTCTAAATCTCCTCATCCAATAGGCTTTGGACAAGTTTAAGCCTTGGATTTTGCATTATCTTCCCATTTTATTTAAATCGTTAAATAATGAGGTCATCGCTGCATCATAATGATGTCATAAATAATTTAATTTATTTAATGTCTAAAAATTATAAAAAAAACTACTATGATGTAGGAAATCTTTTTAGCTTTCTAATGAATATTTATAGTCAAAATTTGGACTTGTGTAACCCCACTTAAAAACTGTTTTAGTAAAACAACTCATGTTTGTGTCAATTTAATTTTAACATTAAATAAATGTATATTAATGTCATTTTCCAACTAAAGTGGCTCCATGGGGTCCCCAAGTTGACCCATGAGTTGTCTTGGTCGGCCATGACTCATCCAATAGGAGTAGGACAAGTGTCAAAAACATTTTTTTTACCTTAAACTACACTAATTACCTCTAATCGCGATTAAGAACTTAAAAGTTACTATTCACCAAAAAATTATTTTGATCTCATTGAACCACATTTTACTTCTTAATGACAACCATGTATGTCGGATTTTTGAAAATCAAATCACAGAAGTGGTAATATTTCATTTTAACGAAAAATCAGTTTTTAACAACCACTTAGTGGTTTCACTATTCATCAAAAATTGAAGTTTTTCAGAATAAGGCCAAAATTTCACCCTAAGCTATAATTGATATTCCGAATTCAAAAATGATGTCTATTTTAAAAAATTCCAAACATATAAGTTGTATTAATTAATTTTATAATTAATTCCCGCTGTTACAACAAATAGCGTGTTTTTAAGAAACAATTTATATCAAAAGTTTGGCAATTGTTTATGTCCAATTTCAAAGTTAAATTAATTCTAATGACCACCATTGGATAAAATGGTAAAAATATATTCTAATTATACTTTAAAACCACTATATATTATAATTTATCACTATAAATTATTTTGATTAAAAAAGTTGTTTTTAAGTATTTTTCACTATTCATAAAAATTTAGAAGTTCTCAGAAAAATACCAAAAATTCAACATAGGCTAATTTCAATATTCCGAATCCAAAAATGAAGTCCATTTTGATAAATAAAATTTATAAAATTTCAAAAAGTAGGTATTACTATTCACAACGGCTAGTTTAATTAGTTGTGGTGTGTGTTAGAGCTCGAGGTTGCGTACAACACACGCTATTGCATTATTCGAAGGGAAACGTACAGTGGAAGCTTGGGGTGTTACAAACATTCTCCTCTTGTGAGAGTTATATAAACCCACAAACCTAATAGATAAATATTAAAGAGAGAACTATAAACCTTAGTGTAATGAAAAATAATAAATTTAATAAGTCTCATTGAGATATTTTCAGACACCCCCATTGTTAACTAACATCAAGAGGGATATTAAATCTCCCAGTTTATACTTTATGGTAACATGCATCGAGTTCAATAAGAAATTCCAAATACTAACTTAAACTTATGTCTCCCCCTAAAGTAAACTCCCCTATAACCTATTCTCTCATTTTTTTTAAAAAAATTATAAGGAATTTTTCCCTTTTACAAGGAAACATGTAAATATATTCATAGCCTTTTTCATAAAATACAAAGGAATTAGGAGGGAATATATAAACCATATACTCATAATGATTATGGTAAAGAATATACTCGCACAAAAACTATCAGGTGTTGAAGGTAATCCATTATTTATGGATTTGTCATGATATTGATGAATTGTTACTTAGTAGAAACATACTCCATGTTAATCTCATCATACCACACATTCTCATGGATGAAGATACATCTGATATCAATATTTTTTGACCGAAAATATTGTACCAAATTCATTGAAAAAATAATTTAACTTTAGTTTCTGCACCCAATCATCAATTAATATGTGACTTCCATGCTCATGTGTTTAAGATATTATTACACAAAATCATTTGAGTTATATATTATGTTTCATTAACATACTCAACGTATATTATTATAATTAGTATAAAAATTTTCTTAGAGTACTGAGAAACAAATGTACCTTTAATAAATAATATTCCTCTAAAATTAAATTTTTTATCTCTTATGCCACATTCTTGATCAATATCTAAAAAACATAAATATTAATAAATTTATATTTTTCATACCTTAATCTATAAGAAAGAGTTACTTTATCTTTTCTTAAGATCCACTCTGATTCTATAAGATGCGACTCCAACAGATTTCTTTGAAATAAATCATAAGGTGTGACAATATACACAATGTATAGTTATGATTTTATAAAATAGTTTAATATAATCATCCTATTGAACACATTTTTATCCACACAATTTCCATTTTCATCCTTGTATAATATTTTCCAAATTTAGATAGGAGTATATACCACTATTTATTCCTTCATTCCAAATTTATTCAATAACTCACGAGCATGTTTTTCTTATGAAATAAATATGAAATATGATTTATTCACTAATTTTAAAACAAAAAAAATTCATCATATTTGTAATTTAAATTTAAAAATGTTTCTTAATTTAGAAATAAATTTATTCAAAATATTTTAATTCATTCCTATAAAAAATATTTCATCAATATACACTATCACAATTAGTGCATTGTTGTATCTTTCTTTAATATACTTATTATAAACCAGCTTGTCTATTTTAAAATTAATATTCCTAAAGAATATTTATATTTTTTCATACCATTTTTTGGTATCTTCTTTAATTTTTTAGAATTAATTCTTCAACTAGTAAACTTGAGAATAATAAAAATCTAGAATAAATACCGATGGTTTTTTATTATACTCCTCCTCAACATGTTACCCATTTAAGAATGAAAACATCACATCTATATAGAAAAATATGTAATTACTTAGAGAATAAATTTCTAGAAAAAATCATATTTATTCATTTCATGAAACTAGATAAAAATTACCATTAAAATTAGTCCCCTAAATTTGAGAATATCCTATAAAAACATGATGAGATTTGTTTAATTCCAACTCACATTTCTAGTTGAGATTATTTTGAAAAACCCATTTTTCACTATCACATTATTCTCCTTAGAGTCAAACCCCAACTTCTATATATATGATTCTTATCAATAAAATTTAAACCATTACATATATAAGGAATGAAATCGTTGTGTTTCATATATTATCCAATAAATTATTTTTTTACTTGTGAAAGTGAGGTTATTGAATTTTGAATCCTCGAGGTTCTTCTATTTTGAAATCCTACTTATAAATAAATTATGCTCTATATGGTTTCTCAGTCTTGGGAACTTGGAATAACTTTATAAGGGCCTTTATCCTTACTTAAACTTTATAAATTAGCATGAACATCATGTGTACCACCTTCACTAATGATTTTTTTATTTAATAATCATCATTTCCTTCTCAATTTTCTCTAATAGCATCATCATATGACAATAGTGGTTGTAAATTTCAATGATAATCCATGAACATAACATAAATTATATCAATTATCATACTAAATTTATTATTATATCACCCATAGATTTTTATAACATGTTTATAACAATGAAAAATTTATTCATGGGATAGTTTATCAAAATTTCCAAAATATATTACCTTGATCTTAATGAAACATAGAATATTGAAAATACATAAAATCTTAAAATTTAAATTATTTATAAACAACATAACATGTGTCATATTGAATGAATTTAGACAAAAAATACATATTTATAATTTATAAATCCATTGTTATGGATTGAATCTAAAAATATTTTAAAGTTCCATAGTCATATGACATTGTTCTTCCCATGTCAAATAAACTATGATTCTTCCACTCCACTACATCACTAAGATGAGTCATGTATTGAGATTTATAATAACTCATTATTCTATCCTTGATAATATATTCCTCAAATAGAATCATTTGATCTTGGATTCCCCCATCTACCCTGATGGATCCTTATTAGGATTTAGGGTTTCACATCCATCCCTATCATTCAGTGATGATTACCTCTCCAATATTAGTGATATTCAAGTTCATCCTTTTAAGTTGATCTCGTTGTCCTTACTAGTGTTTCTTTTACATGGTGGTACTTCTCCCACTTAAAATCTTGTTGTTTTTGGGTTATCCTAGTTCCCACCCAAACCTTTTCAATTCAATTTCATATATATATTTCTTACCTTGTTTATGTTGTTTTTAGAAGTGAGATTTGACAAGATTCACTATTCAGTCATATATTGTAGTATTTCGTCACCCTTTCTCCCCTTAATCCTAGGTTTCCTCTCTTTAATTTATCATTCTCTCATGATTACCTAATTTTATTATTGATGTTGGCCCCCATTGTGGGTTATTCTATAGCTCATATTTACTCAAATTACATCCCATAGATGTTCTTCTTATTCTGATCAACTTTTATACTTTCAAAATCAATGTTCTTTGGGTATGGTAGTAAGGTCTTCCATCTCTAGGTGGCACTAAATTGACATATCATTCCATAGAGTTCCATAATTATTCAAAGTATTCCCCAATGTGACAAGTCTACATATGTTGTGTCATAAGGATCCATCCTAGATCTTGGAGGTTGTTTTGGCCTTTATCTGGAGTTGTCTTATATCCTCATACTTCTCCAATTCTCTTTAAACCTAAACTAATGTGCCTGACCCCATTTCTTTTTGGTGAATTGGTGTTTCAAGGCAGTTTGGGATGGTGGTTATGGGCATCATGGTGATTTAAGCTTCTTTGATATGAATTTTTCTCTTGGTTTCATCATTAAGGAGGTCTTGGTTTCCAATTTTTAGTGTTTATCTTATAAGTTGTGGTGGCTTTATTCCCCAATTTGTTTTTCAAAGTTGAAATTGGTTGTAGTGATTTAATTATTGATGTAGGGTTTTTTATTTTACTCGGTTCTTCTTACATGATTATGAAGGAAATATTTTATAGTATATGGTATTTTAATGCATTTTTTGAAGGTTGAATGACCTAGGATTGGTTTTATTCATCCTTCAGTGATTCAATTTTGTATTTTTAAGTGGATTTTATTTCTTATATATATTTTTCATCTTCTAGTCGATGGTTTTTAGATTGGTGATGTTATAGCTGGTGGTTGTCAATTTTGTTTTTTCAATGTTCTAATATGCATTTTTGATGTTGGTGGTCCATGGATATGGAGTTATGGTGAGTAGTTTGGATCATCAATGATGATGGGAATAATTGTATGATCAAGGTGAGGTCATGGTTGTGTTTGGATATAGTGTTGGTGTTAGGATCACAGAATTAGCTCAATTTCCTATCAACCCATCCCACTCCTTTGTTTCTATTATTTTAAATTTAAAATTTTGGGTGTTTGCATTTGAATTTGGGTTTTCTGTTGGATAGTTTGTATGGTTCCCACTTAACCAAGAAAAGTGGTTATTATAAAATAACCGAAAAATAATTATTAAAAAATATATCCCTCAAAGTACTAACTTATGTATCCATATCCATTATTATCCCATATAATTTTGATGAAAGATCCTTATTTTTTAATATTTCTTCACTTTATTTAAAACTTTTCATGTGTATGTAATTTACATTCTATAAATGATACATAATTAATACAATTAAGATCATAAAAAACCTTATGAACTAATTATCTAAATTGGATGATTTTTTACACATTTTTTCATATAAATTCTAATGTATATATTTAAGTAGACTCATTATTTTGATCTCCACTGGTTTATAAATTTTTTACACCATCTTCCCATTCAAACAAACATAACAATAGTTTCATATTTTGTGATTGAGTTTAATAATATTTCTCATATTATCATACTTAATGATTACACTCATGTTCTTTTAGGTCATGGGATCAATTCTTTGATACCACAGCTCGTTCTACTCTTTCAAACTCAGGTTGTAATATTTTTTATCATTACTAATTTAAAATAATTCCCCTCTTGTTTACTGAAAGCTCATAATTATTTTATGGCCTTTAATTCTTCTAATGAAACATAAATTTATCTAAAAACACCTCATTCCCATTGTCATGTAATTAGGATACACTAAAATGATCATTCTTCAAACCATCAAAAAAAACATCATATGAGGTGATTTTCTTCTCACCTACTTGATTTCTTATAATTCATTAAATATTTATAGAACTATCATTTCAAATAATAGAGAAACCTTAATCATATTTTTTCATTCCTTTCAATTTAATTTCATTATCGGTCATGTGTGATTAGAAACCACTATCCATGATCCATGGATTTTAATTCTATAATGATTTGTATGAAACCTCAACCCCGGTCACATGTTCTTTTTCACTCTAATTATTTCTATATTTGGAGTAACATATTAGTTTCATCTACTTTGTAATAATTATAAGAAAATCTTTGGTGTTGTATCCTTGTTGATCACACCTACCAAAAATCTCTTCAAGGGCATCAAATATATTTTAGACTTTTAACTTTTATTTTTGTTTCTACACTGGTTTCTTATTTAAATTTTTATATTTTCCTCCCCTATAATAATAGTATTTTGTGATTAATATAATTAAATATTATAAAAAACATATAAATTATGCTTATACATTCCGTAACAATAATATTTTTCTTCAAACCTGAATCACCTAATAGGATATAAATTTTATTATTCAAAATTAGGTTATTATATTTTATTCAATTATTAACTCCATTAATTTTATTTAGCTTTATTATGAATTATAGATATTTTATTCTCATTTTACTTACCCTTAGGATAAAATTTCAACACTTACTTCTTTCATACATCATTTTATTAATATTTTTATCCCAACCAATTGATACAATTGATGAATCAATGTGTGTATCACCTTTTATAAGTGATTACATAACCTTATTAACCTTCTTATTATCAAATTATATTCTTTCTACACCTTATTATATTTACAGTGTGAGTTTTCTCTACTTATTAAAAAATAATCAATTTTTATAGTGACATTAACACATTTCTTCAGTGAATTTTTTAATTCACCCACTACTTTAAAAAAATTGAAGTGAAACCAAATATTATAAAAATAACTTTCTTTATTATATATATTAGATTCAACGATTTTATTAAATAATTTATTCTCTTTATATAGTTTTAAAATATTTTATATGAAAGCCACAAACTCTACTCAAATTTTGAACTCCTTTGTCATTTACTTTTCTTCATCATACTCTTCATCACTTTGTTCTTCACTTGAAGATTCATTTGAGTGTTTATATTATTCCATGAATACATGAGAACATTCATCATATGAGTATTATTCTTACACTTTAGTGTCTTTATCATAAGATAACCCTTCATGTTTTAATAGGAAATTTTTCTTTCTTGATATATAATTTTTTCCCCTTTTCTTTAGATAAATTCTTTCAAATATGACTATTATCCACCTTGTTACACTTATTTGATGATCCTTTGGGTTGATATCAATTATCCTAAATATGATTCTTCTTATGAAAATTGTTAATAAAATGTCTAATGTTTTTACAATTGAAACATTTAAAATTAGTTTTCCTTTTTTACATTGCCTCTATATGAGATTAAAGATAAAAATGACATAAAGTCCTTAAAAATCATGACATCATCATTAACATCAAATTCATCATCCTGAGACATCATTAATTTATTGATATTAAATCCTTTATAATAAATAAATTTATCCTCTTTCACTTATATTTATTTCTTATATAGGTCAGTTCCTCTCATCATCTCATAAGAAATAAAGATATTATTGATTTATTTAATTTTAAATGCACCCATGTTCAGATCCTCTAGAGAAGAAATTTTTTTCATTAAATTTATCCAATATAATTATTATAAAGTACTTCAAAATAATTATATATTTAAGTGTTTTTTATAACTTTTAATAGAGTTAAAAATATATTTCACCAATAAAAATAATTCATCCTCATCTATTCATATATCCTAAAATTGATCTTGATATGTTTAAATTTATGACTCACTCACCTTATTATATCATTCATTAATATCATGAAATTTTTTCCATAAGTCATTTGTAGATTTTTTACCAATTACTTGTCTTAGAACATTAATTTACATAGATTAAATCAATGCATTGTGTGATCATCCTTTGGTGTGACACCCATTATTTTATTGTTTGGTATGTCGTTTTCTATTTATTTTCTTTATCATTTATTTTTATAGTTGGAGTGAAATTTGAGTTTTGGATGATTTATCTAGGATCCAAAATTAGGGTAATGTGTTACCTTAACCATGTATAAGATTCATGCATGCCCAATAAATATCTTAGTTGATTTATGTGTTCACTAAATGGATTAACCATTACTTGGTGGCTTAGAACACATCATGATATATCCTTGTGTACACCACAATATAGTTTCATAAATTATATAATGGTAGATCATTCATGGTATTATTAAAAAATGTGATAATGTGTGGGAATCAATCAAAAACATATTCAATAACTATTAAACTCATTTATTCATAATATGATGATGAATATGAGGAGTTTAAACATATTCCATGATCATTTGAATGTTAAACAAACAATGTGGGAATTGTACCAAACATTTTAAAGGCATTTAATTTTTAGATAATTTAATATAATGATAAAATTAATATTGTTTTAATTTTATAGTTCTTGGATGCCTATATAAGATGTTTTTATCCTCATGAAAGCGTATGGGATAATTAAAACTCTTTATGGCCAAAACACTCCCAATATTAATTCTCTATATCCATTAACCAAAGGTGATTGAAAACTATGGATATAGAGATATCCTTCTTCAGATTTTATAGATTTACATAATATATAGATTCTCTATATTGAAGTAACCTATGAATTTTTCTATATTAATCTATATCAAACTCGTTTGGATGAGATCGGGTCAACTCGTGCCATGTATGTCATTCATTTAATCATTTTATTATTCATTATAAATGTATAGATATATCTTTGTTGTTTTTGGGTTGTGGTATAATATTTTATTGTGTTTAGGATAATTTCTATCCCTCTAAATTCATTTCATAGTATCAAGTTTAGTCTATCAATATTTGGTTTGATTTATGAATGAATGAAAAAAACTAGAAAAATGGGTTTTCTATTTACCATGACATAACCCCATTTAAAACATGATTTTGTGTTCATTATTTCATAATCCACAACATTTTCCACCTATAAATGGACATAGTCTCAGCAATTTTATGAGAACATTCCATTTTTTTTAAGAAAGGTGAGGCAATGCCTCTATATTAAATAAAAAGTAATAAGTAAGACAAGATGGAGGGGAATGGGGTCATACAATACCTACAGCCCTCATTCAAAAGAAAGTAGTTTAGTAATCAAAAGAAATAGGATCATATTCATCATAATCCCAATCAGACTCACCCTCTAATCGATTGAAAATATTACCTTGAACCTTTCTTCTGCTTGAGATGGATCTAGTACTCATAGTGGGTTTCAAGTGTGAGTAGTCCTTCCTTGGTCTTTTCTTCTTCAAATGTGCTGAAGAGAAACCTTCAAAAATTGCCTTTCCTTTATTAGAAGCATCTCAGTATGATTTTTTCTTTGAGGATTCTTCATTATCTATGTCTATCCAGCTGCCCCCAATTTTGTTTAATCTCCACTGCGCGTTGAGATCATCAATAAACTTAGACCTTGAAATATCATAGCCACAAGAAACCAAGTCAGTAGAATGAGGAACCAACTCCATCTTCTTATTCTCTTCATGTCCATCGGACCTATAAGGGATAATCTCAAGCCCTTCCTATTCAATAGGCATGTCACCAGATATCTGTATCACCTTAGCCTGGCAATGAGGCTCTTCTAGTTGATTTTTTACACTACCAGGCTGTAGATCAGCCTGATTCTACACTGCATTAGCACCAACAGTATTAATCTCATGCATAACCCCTTTCTCTTTAATCACATCCAAATGGTCAGCAGCATCATCCTTGATTTCTTGCAGAGCACTGGAGGATCCAGCCTTGCATTGCCTTTTTTGTAGCTTATTGCATACCTGTTGGTTGTGACCCTTGACAGAACAAAAATTACAAGTATCATTCCTAAAATAGTGTTCCTTTTTGAGTCCAATGGACTAAAAATCAGAGAAAAATGATGGTAACTTCTCATATTTAATTAGCAATTTGATGTCATCCTTTGAAGTGGAAATCACAACCTGGTCATCCAGATCAGAATTGAGATCAATTTCAACTAAAACCCTAGCATAATAGCCAGAATTAGCCATCTCTGTAGTTTTATCCATTTTGATAGGATTTCCCACACCCGAAGAAATATCAAAGAGGATGCGAGGGTGCCAATAAATCCAATTCAGAGCCAAAATTCGAATCCATACCTGAACTCTGGAGTTCTTAATGGTGGACAGATTAAAAGAGAAGTCCCATTCTTGAATGGTAACCAATCCTGGATTCAGGGAAACGGATCTGAACCCCCAAGAACAGCGTTTGAACTCCTCATTTGGGAAGAGAATATGTAAAATCCCTTTCCTATCAGGATACATCTAAAATCGGGGAAACCCCAAACCTTGTTTAGTCTTGCCGAAAAATCAGATACCTTCAATGGCTTAGACCCAACAGGAAAAATCAACTGAGCAAGAATCGAAAAGTGGAAAATCTTATACCTGTCAGTGATAGCATCCTCTTTAGCTTGAACATGAATGATCTTACCTTTTTGGATAATCCTTTTAGGAGAAAAGTCCTTCAGATATGTGAAATGCCTCATGCTTGTATCGGTGTATCTCATGGTACCTTTGCAAACATCACTCGTCGATGAGGGTTCCCTGGAACAAAACAGTGGATGAGAAGTCCCCCCAGACAGAAGATCAAACTCAATATGTAGTTTCACCCACCACAATGACCAAAATACTTTGTACTATGTCGTAATTCATGAATATGGAATTAATTAGGTTATCATCTTGAATCTGGAAGTTAATTATAGTTTATACATATTTGGTGTTGGAATTGTGATGTAAAGGGAATATGTGAGATAAGATGGTGAGATTAAATCCCCTTTAAAAATACTAAGCATCATATTTATTATAAATAAAACACTTTTCAATACATCAATTATCCAACTAGGTGGGTCATACCAAAGTTTGGTGGTCGTCAATTGTCTTGTGTAAGAAAAGAAAGTAATGGGTGACAGTAACAGGATTATGTGCATGTTTTTAGAATTCTTATTATGTTAAACTTAATTAGGAAACCTTAATAATATTAGGATATCATAAAAATTATATTTATTGGATATATATTATGTATTTGGATAAATATTTATTTAATAAACTTCTTAAGAGTCTCATAAAAATGATTGATTTTATTGTTTACCTACATAGCTATGTGATGTGAGAATTAATAAAGCCACCTAAAGCATAGTAAAATCAGGATCTAATCCTATTAATAGATATGATGTAATTATAAGGGGTTATAATTTTAGTGGGATCATGTTTAATAAAATTAGTTATTAAATAAACATAAAAAATTATTCTAATCTTATTAATGTTCATGTTACAGAAAATGGAAACACCATCCTTATACTTTACATTGAGATAAATATTAAAAAATAATAATCTTAATGATATAAACTTCTTAGACTAGTATATAATCTTAATAATTGTTCTTAAGAAAGAAATAAAGTTCTATGAGATTAAACAAACCCTTCCATGAGTAATCAAATGCCGATGTTTTTCAACAAGTCAATCTAAATGTTTATGAAAAGAATAGATGGATTCACATAAAGTTATAAAATCCTTATACTAAAAATGATAAATATATATTTAGTCTAAATTTATATATTCAATGCGATTGAGTATGTTAATGACTTGGAATGAATATAGGTTTCCATTAAGTCATTATCTATATATAAAATTATTTCTTGAATTATTATTGGAAAATATTATTATAATATGATTGAATTTAATAATTTTTTTCCTTATCTTTTATATGTTTTTAGGATAAATGATCATGAAATGTGATTTTTAGGTCTTTGGTTTTGCGTTTAAAATTAATAGTGGTAAAATTTTAAATAAGGGAAATAATATTGGATGATACAATAGTCATCCTTGGTTATTAAAACCTAAAGGAAAAGTTAGAAAGAGGGGTGATGTTTCTATATGAAATGGAATTTTTCAAAATACTTGAAGTAATATGGGAAAATTTGTATACTATCTATGTCATGTATTTATGTTACAAAAAATAAATTATTCTTTATTGTAGGGTATTTTAGACTAAATTTATACTTTATGGTTTTTGTAAGTATACATGAATTTAAATTCCTGTAAATAATTAATTGTGTTTAAATGAAAAATTCAATTATAGTAACAATGGTTTTCTAACATGAATATTTTGATTGAAAATAAATATTTCAAGATCAAATGGATTTAAATAAAGGATATATATTATTATATCATTTCTAATATATGATAAAATAAATTTATTTGTAAATAGGGTTGTTATAAATAAAATAAGATGACATGTAAGGTTTATGAGTCATAAAACATTATAAAATTATTGAAAATAAGATGAGGATAAAATAGGTTTTTTCCAGGATAAAAGTGTCTTATCAGAGTTGTTCGTTATGTTATGAGGGAAGGAGTTCCCCCCACCTAACATGGGAATATTTTAAAGAATAAATATTTATTTTAAATAATAAAATATTTATTTTAAAATGTTATATAATAACATAAAATTTAATTTTATGATGTGGTTGTTAATAGTTTATTTTTTTAATATTTCCACTAATGTGAATAATTTATTTTTCTAAAAAAATGATTTTTTGTATCTTATAAAGGTTTTTAGAGAGAATATAGTTTATAAGTGGATGTTGGAAGTATGTTTGGACTTAGAGAAGTTCAAAGTGTAACACATAATAGATCATATCATTCATATTCAAAGTGAATGTCACTTAATATCCTAATTTTAGGGTATCTATGTAAATATAAATATAAAGATCTATATTTAATTACCATAATGAACTGAATTATATTTTATATTCTAAAAGAGTTTTGTATTGGTTGGAAAAGAAAATTTTAATTTAAATATATATAATTATTTACTGATGTGATTGTAGAGACCCTTTTTCCATTGTAAAAATTTGTAATAGATCTAGAAATATTTATGAGGCCCAGTGTTCCCAGAATTAATTTTAGAAAAATATTCAATATATTTTATATTATGCACACAATATTTTTAATAAAAAATGGTTAAATATTATATAAATTCTAGGAATAGAAATCTGATACCATAGTTTATTCCAAGATGTGAGGTTCAACCTAGGTGTAAACTAAAATGGACCGGTATAGTCCATTCAGATAAGGTGACCGTTGGTGGTACGTAATGTGGATTAATTAAATGGTAAAATTAATTAACTCTTTACATTTACCTAAACTAATATTATCTATAAATAAATTGTTTTGTAAGTTCTATAAAGTTGTCCACCTAAACCTAGGACCATTGAGAGGATATTTTTTCCACCCTCCATCGGTGAATAATGTTAAGGTAACATAGAGCCTCCTGATCTAGGATAATTGCTATGTAACAAATTAAATGACTTATCTCATTCATTTGAGACCATGTTCTTAATCAACAGGTGATCCAAATTGAGGTAGGAATCATCATTTTCATATTAGTCCCATTTGATTGAAATATTAATCATGATCAATCCATTTACTTTGATTTGTATTTGTTATGAACCTTTTCATATGCTCATATACCGATTTTCAATTGATTATATCCATTCATCCATGTTTCTTACCCAATATTCCCCAATTTTTATCCATTATCTTTCAATGATTGGCCAATGATTGTTTCAACTTTGTTCTTATAATTTTCTCTCAATTATTCTTTGTGTTCTTAAATTATTGGACTACAGGGTCTCAATTTGATTTTTTTGGGTGGGATCAAGTGCGATCTGACCCCTGTAAATATGGAATATTCATGAGCGGAGAACATATTGGAGATCATAGTATTTAATGGGATGATTTTCAAATTGTGGGTGAATGCTTCGTAGATCCAAGATTAAATGTGGAGTTGGTACAAAATGGGATATGTGAAAGGTGTGTACATGCATTTGAGAAGAACGAAAAAATTCTATTTTTATCCATTAGAGGACCAGAAATGATGATTGGGGGGTATTCTACCATTTATAGGTGGATAAAAATTGAATTCAGATTCAAATGGGGTGGATTTGGAATCCTTTGAAAAAAATCAATGATTCTGTGAAAAACATGACTACACAGAATGTATCGGTATGGACACTTGTTTTATATTACCCCTTTGGTTTTGATTCTAGGGTTTTGGAAAATTTAAGGATTACATATTGTTTTGAGGGGACACATGTTGTGTGACCCTCCTTATGTATATAGGTTGTGTGGTGGAGAACACTGGAAGGACTCCATGCGGGAGCACATTCAATGTATCTAAGTACATAGACACAGCAAAGAGCATGGTAAGGACCCAATATGAGAATAAACATTGTGTTTCATAGTACATAGGAATATGAAAGGTTACATAGACAAGGATAGGATCATGGGCAGGACCTTGGGTGGCAGAGGCATTCTATGTAGTCCCATTACACATTGTGTAGGTCTATATGGGTAGTGAGCCTTATATAAGAAGGGACACGACCAACCAGTAGGGTAGGACCACATGTTGTGTGGATCCCCTTAAATTTCATGTACCCCTCATTATGAGGAAATTATACCTCTTATATATCCTTCATTGGGACTCGAATTTTGGTTCGTGAGTAGCCTATCCTAAGTGTTTTTTTATATAATGCTACGGTGTCCATCATGGTGGATTTCGAGATATTGTGTGAGATATAATTATTATGAATCTTATTTAGGTGGTGATCGATGATGAAAATGATCAGGTAGGATCATTCGAGTGATTCCCCCATGGAATTAGGGTGTGGATCCTCTAACTAGTAAGTGGTACCACACTATAGCATCATGGCATGGGTCTTATATATACTGAGTGGTACCCACTATAGCATTATGGAATGGTTCCTCTATCTTCTGAGTGGTACCCCCTTATGGTGTTAGTGTGTGGTTCCTCTATCTACTGAGTGGTACCCCCCAACGGAGCTAGGAATTGGTCTTCTATCTATTGAGTGGTACCCCCCTCCCATGGTGTTAGGGTATGAGTCCTCTATCTAATTAATGGTACCCCCTATGGCGTTAGGGTACGGGTACCCTATCTATAGAGTGGTACCCCCTATCAGATAGGGTGAAGGTACTCCTTACACTGAGTGGAGCCCCATGATGTATAAGGGAAAAGGTCCTATACTTGGATTTTGTTCCCCCTCGACTATGTGTGACATTGGAAAGATATGGTCCCCAAACACAATTACTTCTATGGATAGGCATGCAGGTTTTGGTCATCATTAATAGATCCTTGGAACTATGGGAACTATTTTCTAGGTTGGGCTATGATATGTAGATCTCTTTTCCCTCTCATTTGTGATTCTTTTTTTTGAGAATATATATTTATATCTATATCTATGTTATTGGATTTTTTACTCTCTTGTTATGATTTGAGCATTCTATTCCTATCATGTCTCTTACTTCTCTCCCTTCATCTTTTAGGGAATCCAACATGGTATGTATATACTCACCCATGCATGGGATTTTCCCACATTTTTCATATGTTATGATGATAATGGATAGGTTTATGGTTCTTATAGTGAATCATAGGGATACCCTGGTGCACTAGAAAATATATGGTGGTTAGGGCTTGGAGATCTAGAGTTGGGATCTCTCGGCACTTTAATTTTCCATTTTTGCCAGGTTGGGGCATCTTTTTGGTTAGGTGTGTATGTTTTACAATTTTTACCTTTTATATTATGTTTTCATACTCTTTTACTCCCTAGAGTTTTTATATTCATGGTTTATTCTATAGATGTTTCTTCTTTTATTATTATTCCTCTTCACTTTTTCATGGATATGGTTGGGTGTGTGGATACATGTACATTAGTAAAAAAACCTCCCATGTCAGATATGACTTTTGGAACTTTTTTCCCGCCCCTGGACTATAGAGGTATGCTTGGGTTAGTTGCAACTCCAGCTCCGTTGGTTCAGGTCCTGACATATTGGTATTATAGGTGGTTTATTCCTTATGACAGTGTTTGGATTAGTCCCCTTCTGAGGATTTGGTTGGGACTTAGGGAAATAGTATCAAGGTTTCTTTAGTATGGATCTCAATCATAGGAAACCAATGTCGGTGTGGTGTTCAATGCATCCATACATAAGGACTCTGAATACCTTCTTGTAAACTCAGCATACTAAGACATTTGTTATAAGGATCATTGGTTCGGGAATCATATAATATTGAGTCTTTTTATTGTCCTTCTTGAGTCAGATCTCCATATATATATGATCATCTGACCATAGTACATCTTGATTAATTTTTTAGGAAGCCTCTATGAAGATACCATCTAGGTTATAGATTCCGGATTGTGATGATGATTTGATGAGTAATGTGGCCTCAGTTCAGGGGCCATCTCATGAGATTCTTCCTCCAGGTGGATAGGTTGTAGCACCCACACTTATCAAGAATTATATTATTCCAGAAGATTTTTATGTGTATGCACATAGTCTAAGATAACTCCACAAGTTCTGGCACTAGAGGCCACTGAGGTTCCATGGTGAGATAGATCCCTAGACAGTGAGGACTGGCTAGAGTCAATGATCCAGATTTTTAGGCTTATATAGACACCGACTGATTAGGTGGTTGTGCAGGAATCCAACCTTTTCCAAAAAGTATATGGGAAATGGTGGAGTGTAGTTACACAGATTCATGATGAGTTGGCACTCTCATTTTTTAGCTACTCTGTGAGGATTAATACCCCTCATGCATACAGCAAGTTCAAATTTAAGAGATTTTTCAAAAATAGTAGAGAGGGATTACAGATGTAGATTATGTTGCGAGGTTCAAAAAATATATTCAGTACTACCTCAACACGATTCAAGATGGATACTTCATGGTGTAGAAGTTTGATAAGGATATACACAAAGACAACTATTTCAGTGTAGTACCTCTATGCATACCCATTATGCTAGATTGTTAGAGCGAGAATTAGTGGTGGAGAGATTATTATCAAAGTAATTTCATGAAACTAGATCTAGTTATGGATTTCATGGGGTTGAGTCATTAGAACTAGCTATCAGGTGTTAGTTGATAGGATCTCGGTGTAGAATACCTCCCCATGAAAACACTCAGACACATAATCATGCAATATGGGGGTTGCACATGGGACCAGGGTAGCCCAAAGAGGGGTGGTGATATGCATGTTATTGATAAGGTCACATGGTACATGATTTCTTGACAAGACATCGTGATGAGGGAAGGATGATAGTGGATGGGATGCTATTGCCGAGGAATCACCATGATCATGGATCTCTAAGTCAAGGGATTGGTATCCCCTAGGGAGGCGAAGATTGAAGAGGATCTGGTGGGACTCTAGGAGGAGTTGTGGGTGGTGGATGATGCAATGAGATCCTTCCACCACCACCACCAGGTGGCCCACATCATGATCATGTAGTTTTCATTCAGGTCCATTGATAGTTGTAGGCTATGGAGGAATATGACCCAGTGGCACACAAGATGATTAGAGGTATGATCTTTGTTTATTATACTCTTTTATTAGTATTAGTATACCTAGGGTTGAGTCATTCATTCTTATATTTAATCCTGGTGTGAGATCGTGATCTCCCAGTTGAGGCTTTAACCTAGTAGATTTTTCCTGTGGTTCCTATGGGGAATTCTTATTATATATCTTTTGTCTATTGGTAGTGAAAGCTATCACTTTGTGCGGAGAAGTTATCATGGGACCTTTTTTTAGTCACGATGGAACCCTATTTAATCATATTTGGTGTGGATTATTTGTCCATGCTATGAGTCTATATTGACTGTCACCACAGACGAGTTAGATTCCCTTCCACTAATGAGACAACATTCTCCTTTGAGGGAGATAGATCTCATACTGGGATAGGTGGATTTTTCGATTAGGTGAATGTAGGCCATCTTCCCTCATTGGGAAAGTGTATCCATTGGTGGAGTGGTATTTCTAGGAATCTGGATTCCTTTATTCATTGAGTATTTTATAGAAGTCTTCCCCAAGGATGTTCCAAGACTACCTTTGAGGCAAGAGATGTAGTTTTTCATTTAATTTCACCTCAATACAACATTGATTTCTTCTTTCAGCATATAATATGGCCTCAAATGATCTTTGGGAGCTAATGTTTAAGTTGTAGGACCTTCGATAGATGGGTTATATCAGACCCAGTTCCCCCCCCCCTTATAAAACTAGGTTGTTTTTGGTGAAAGAGGAAGATGGGATCTTATAGATTTATGTGGATTAGTATTTCTTAAACCAGGAAATAATAAATAATAAGTACCCCTTGATGAGGATTGATTACCTATTTGATCATTTGTGAGGAATGATTTGGTTCTTGAAGATCGATCTCAGGAAGGATACCACCAGTTCATATTTCACAAGGCTGATATTTCAAAGCTAGAATTCTGATGTCACTATAGAAACTATGACTTCCTTGTGATTTATTTAGGTGTTTTGAATTCCCCTTGTTTTTTATGGCTTCTATGAACTAGATCTTTAATATATACATAGAAATATTTGTTTTCTTTCTTCATCAAAAACACACTCATATACTCTATGTTAGAGGAGGAGCATTAAAAGAACCTGAGGATCATTCTAGATCTGCTACGGGATCCCAAAATTTATGGTAAGCTCTCAAATTTATGATTTTAGATTCACAAGGTTCAGTTTCTATAGCATGTCATTTATGATCATAGTTTAGCTATATGCCCAATGAATATTGAAGCAGTTATTTCTTGGGATCCTCCCAATAGTGTGTCAGTGGTGAAGAGTTTTACCAGATTAGTAGGGTACTGCTAGAGTTTTATAGAATAATTTTCTAGGGTTCAATCCCCTTTGACCTCCATGAAATGTAAATGGAAACCATTTCCCTTGACTGACTAGTGATATAGTACCTTCAAGGAGTTAAGTCTGAGGTTGATAAGTGATCATATTTTTAGACAATTGGAGGAGGGTGTGTTGTAAGTATTGGACTAATATGCCTCTATATATGAGATAATCTATGTGGTGATGCAAATATAGATAGTTATCTATTATCGGTCAAGGTATTTGAGACCCCAGGAGAAAAACTATGCAAATCATGACCTAGGGTTGGAAGTAGTAGTCTTTTCTCTCAAGATGTGGAGGAAAATCTTCCGAGAGAGAAATTTTTTGTTTACTAATACAATCAGAGAGACATCAACCTAAGTTAGAGGATCTGGTTGGAGTTACTGAAGTACTATTACATTGATATTGTCTTTACTCTTGTTAATAGAAACCTAGTGGTATATTCCATTAGTAGGAAGTCTCAGTTTTGTTTGGGGTAGGAGTTTTCTAAGGAGTTGGCTTCCTTTCATCTAACTCTGGTAGAGAAGGAAGGTGCATATTTTAATCAGTCGATGGTGTTAACTCCACCTCTCCTCCAATGTTTGAGAGAGTCCCAGTTTGGAGACATTGACTATGAGTTCTTTCATGACCATATATCCTTAGAAGATTAACTATCTAGATTTTATGAATGAGGGGATCACATCATCTTTTTTCAAGGATGGACAGTGGTCCTAATCATGATGCAAGATTAAGTGATGATAGATTTTCACACATCCCATTTGTATGTAAATCTCTATGTGGGTAAGATGTATAGATACCTTCAGTGTCATTATTTGGTGGGATGTAAAAAGATGGAATGTGCCTGAGTTCATCTCTAAGTGCCTCACCTGTCAATAGGTGAAGGATAATCATTGGGTTATGGTAGGTTTGTTACAGCCTCAAGAGATCCCAAAGTATAAATGAAATGGTATATCCATTAACATTGTGACAATTATTTTTTGGATATAGAGAGTCCATGATGCCATTTAGGTGATATTTGACTGGAATAAAAATTCTTGTACAGTTTCTTTCCACCAGGAAGAAGAGTTCAGTAGAGAGTTTGGGGAAGTTGTATGTATGGGAGATTGTTATCCATCATGGGGTTCCCTCAAAAATTATCTTTGAATATCATGTGTGGTTCACTTCATGGATGTGGAGAGGAATATAGGATTCATTTGATACCTAGATAAGTATGAGTACAACCTTTTACCCCTAGACAGATGGGAAGACTAAGTACACTATCCAGGTGCTAGAGGATATGTTGACATATTGTGTGTTAGACTTCAAATAGAGTGGGGAGGATCACTTTATTTTGGTAGAGTTTGTGTAAAATAATATCTACCACTCTAATATCATCATGACACCTTTTGAGGCCCTATATGGGAGACCCTATAGGCCACCCTTGTGATGGAAAGAGATCAATGAGACATCTCTTATTGAGATAGAGATGGTGAAGGGGATGATGAAGAAGGTATTAGTCATCCGTTCGAAGATGAGGAAAGCCTAGAGTAGGAATAAATATTATGAAAATTTACATCATAGGCCCTTCGAGTTTGAGTAGGGAGAATATGTTTTTTTAAGATTCTCCCCATGATGAAGATTGCGAAGATTTTTTTGGGGATGTAAGTTATCCCTAAGGATCATCAAGTCTTTCAAGATCTTAAATAGGGTTTTCAATTTTTTTACTACCTCACCATACCCCCACAGTTGGACTAGGTGCACATCGTCTTCCATGTGTCGTAGCTAAAGAGATATGTGCATGAACCCATGCATGTTATTGACTAGGGCTCACTGGACATTGATTCTAGAGACACTTTCTCAAAGCACTCAATGGAGATTAAGGATCGGTAGGAGAGGACCCTAAGTGTATGGGTCATTCCCTTGGTTCATTTTTTCTGGCATCACATGAGCATGCAGGATAGATCCTGGGAGTATGAGATCCAGATTTAGACTCAATATTCCAAGTTTTTACTTAGTTTTATATTTCCAAGGATGAAAATATTGAAGGAGGGATTCATATAAAGACCATGTATTTTACTGTAAGACTTTATAATATATCTTTAAATATTTAAAAATCTAAACACTGAGACGAAATACGATTTCGAGGCCCAGTGTTCCCAGAATTAATTTTATAAAAATATTAACTATATTATTTATTACAAAAGAATTGTTTTAAAAAAATATTTGACTCTTAAATGAGGTCACGGATTAGAAATATGACATCACGGTTGAGTACAACAAGTTAGTATTACCCTAGGAGTGACCTTAAATGGGCCGGTATGGGACGTTCGGATTGAAGAACCATTGGTGGTACATTCAGTGGATTAATTAAATGATTAATTTAATCAATTCATTAAATTTTTAGAAACTGAAATTCTATTTAAATATAATGTTATAGAGGATCACCAAGGTTAGTCACATAACCCTGGGACTAATGGGAGAATATTTATTACACCCTACATTGTTGTATCAATTTCAAATTATAACAATCCTCCAAATCCAGGCGAGTCAAGGCATAGTGAATGCAATGACTTCTCTCATTCATTGGTTATTACATTCTTCATCGATGAACAATCAAAATTGAGATATAAATCATCATTGGTGGATTCTTCCCCAATTTATTAAAATATTTAGAATGATTATTCAATTTCCATTCATATTCATTTATTAATTACCTTTTCATGCACCATGTACTGATTTCCAATTGATTATATTCTTTATTCCATGTTTCTCACCCAATATTCCCTATTTTGTATTCATTGGCAAAGAAAATTTATCTAATGATTGATAAACCTTATATTTTGTGCCTTTATTCCAATCGTTCTTTAAGTTCTTCATCGATTGGCTTATGAAGACACACTTCAACATTTTCAGGCAGGATCAGGTGTAATATTTCCCCCAGATACATAGAATATTCACAGATAGAGAACAGATTAGTGATCGAAGCATAGAATGTGATTATTTCCATATTGTGGGTGAATTATTGATGGATCTGTTATCCGAAGTAGAGTTATAGAAGAATGGGATACATGCGAGATACTTATGTTCATTCGAACAGACTAACAGAATTCGATTTCCAACCATCGGAGGTCCCAAAACAATGTATAGAGGAAGATTTTTCTATTTTCATTTGGTAAAATGTTGGATTTAGAGTAAGAGGGGCCAAATCAGGAACGCAGTGAATGGATATGTGATTATTCAAAAAAACCAACTACACAACATGTACTGGGATGAAAACACATCGTGTAGTACCCTTATGTATGTGTCTCTAGGGTTTTTTAAAAGTTGAGGATCACATGTCATGTGGCTGGGCCACACACCTTGTCACCCTCCTCGGGAAGAAAGGACTTGTGGTGGAGCACATGCATAGGACCCCATACTAGAGGAAATGCTATGTACTAGGGTACACGGACATGGACATGATAACAGATAAGACCTTGTGCGGTAGGACACACCATGTACCATATTGTATGGGCTTGGGTAATGTTAAACATGAATTAATATTAGTATGGATAAGACCTTTGGTAGATGATGAATGTCGTCTGGTCCTTTTACATGCCATGCAGGGATATATCACTATTAAAAATGGAATTTATCAATGCTATAATAGGTCCCTATCATCACTAAAAAAGTGATGATAATTTGATCATGGTTAAAGGCCCGAAGCTTTTATCAGGGATATAAAGTGTTGTTAAAGCCCCCTTTAACAAAGCTAAAAAGTGATGATAAAGGCCCCACTGATAAAGGGTATATAAAAAAATTCCACGCCCCACCCACCCCCCTCATCTGCACTTCACCCCACTCCCACCCCAATATTATATCTTTCTCCACCCCTTTATCAACACTTTAGAAAACCCACACTCCCACACGTTCCCCTGCCTCAAGTTAGTTTCAAACCCTTGTCCTATAGTATATACATCAAAGCCTTTTCCACTCCCCTATACTATTTTGTTTCACATTTTATGATGTATCCATATATTTATATATATTTCTTCAGCGGCGACTAGTGATCCTATGGTCGAGGATTCTGCGTCAGCTTCAGGTCTACTTCCTGGAGGTGGTGAGGCTAGGGTTGGGGCTAGGGCTGCGTTGAGGGCCTCTTTTAAGGATGTTTTGTGTGTTATGGACCCCAAGGGCTTTGTTGGTGGTCTCTCTTTTGTGGCTCTTGTTCCTGAGATACCACTGGTTGAGTTGTTGAGTTGGCCTTCTCGGCGGGTAGATGGGGTCCCTGTGGTGAGTTTTTTGGCTCAGGAGCTCTGAGAGGCATCTTCTTTTCATGACCATTCTTTGATGGTGCATTTTGGACGCAACAAACCCTCATTGAGTTTTTTCGAAGTTTTGTGGGTTTGTGGGGGTCGTCCTGTCCGGCGGTGGTTTCGGAGTTATCGAGGGTTGCGTTCTGCATTCACCTTGCTTCCAGGGAAGACTTCGTTAAGGCATGGACGAGGAGGTCCAGGTTTTGTGGTTCTTGGCGCTTCTCTTTGATGATGTGGTCCTAGGACTGCCATTACGGGTGGGAGTCCTCTTTGGATGTTGTGTGGTTATCCCTTCCAGGCTTACCTCTCCCCTTACATAACTCAGCAATGCTGAAGGTTGTGGGGAACTCTATTGGGTATTTTCTACGCGCAGATGAAAATACAATGTGTCTTTAGGCGGCTTCAAATCCCTATATTTGTGTGAAGATGGACTTATCGGTGGAGCGGCGTTCTTGGGTTTTGATTGAATTGGATGATGGTTTTTCTTGGAGGCGGAGGATATTTTACCACCAGGAGTCCCGGTTTTGTGTTGGTTGTGGTTTGCATAGCCACTGGGTGATGTCTTGCCAGATACGGTAGGATACCGCGGAGGCTTCCCGACGGGGCAGGGTTGTTGAGTCGGGTTAGGGACTGCTTGACCCGGTTTACAAGGAGTCGGGTGCGGCTAACATTACTCCTCGGCCTTTTTCAAATTCAAATTTGTCTGAAGGCCCTCAGGCGATGGAAACAGGGGATGGGGAAAAAGAAACTGACATGCTCAGTTTGCGGTCGGCCACTCCATCAGAGATTGTGGATCTCATTTCTTGGTCTCTCGGGCCAGTCCAGAAGCTGTCTACTTCTTGCAGCGTGGGGATTCTCTCTCACCAGGATTCGGTGGTTCACTTGGATTTTTCGTTATGAAGCCTATTTAGATCATTGTCTCTCCCGCACTCTTCATTCTGTATCTCCTCTCAGTTGTCTCTAGAGATGATCAGAACGTCCCTGGTAAGTAACCTGACCTTATCACCGCATGGAACTAGGTAGGTTCATGGCCTGTCGAGGGGTGTTGAGAAGGAATTTCTGGTTGCCCGCCTATCACCTCAGCGGCGTCTGTTGGCTTCCTTAGCTCTTGGGGACTTGGAGGCGGCGGCTCGGATGTTCTTCCTCCGAGAAGGAAGCTGCAGTTGGAGGATGAGGTTAGCCCTTTTAAGAAGGTTATTTTATCACCCAAGAGGAACTTCGGTGAGGATGGATGCTCTGGTCCAACGATGCGTTCCAAGGCCAAAGAGAAATTCTTGGTCGAGTTTCCCCTCTTACCCCCCTCTCCGTTGCAGAAAGCCCGAAAGGGCTCGTGGTGATGTTTTCTCTCATAATTTGGAATGCGCGTGGTTTTGGAACTCAAGCTAAGTGTGCTTACTTGTCTTCTGAAGGCAGGAAATCTAGGGTGTCCATGATTGTGGTTTTAGAACCGAAGAAGAATCCATGCAAGTTGGACGGGTTTGCCAAGAGTATGGGTTTTCCGAACTCCTTTCATGGTGGATCTATCAACTCGCAGCTCTGGATCGGTTGGAGAAGCAATATTTCGGTGGTTAATGGAAGAAGGGATTTATGGATCCATTTGGAGACACTGCAATCTGGGTCTATGCCATTGTTTGTGGGAGTGGATTTCACTGCCATTGTGAATTTTTCTGAGAAAAGAGGTGGATCGGGGTGGAATTGGGAGAGCATTATGTTGTTTCAGGAGTGCTTGACACGCACGGGGTTGTTAGACTTGGGTTTCAGGGGTGCTAAATATACATGGTGCAACAACCGCCAAGGGTCCAACCGCATTTGGAGCAGGCTAGATAGGTTTCTCGCAAATGTTCATGGTCTAGACCTTTTTTCAAGTACTTCAGTCACGAATCTCCCACGTATACTCTCAGATCATGCACCTCTCCTGATCAAAGTCCATCGTGAATCAGTGTTGGGTAGGTCCCTTCATTACTCCAGTGAATGGCATCGTGACCCGATATTCATGCAAATGCTGAAAGTCTCCTGGATGAAGGAGGAGGATGGGAGGCCATGGGGAGGGCTCATGAATCACCTCAAACTCCATTAAAAGGACATTAGAAGTTGGTTAACCATGCAACCGGACCTTTCCAATGGGGTGGCGGGTTTACAGGTTGAGGTGGGGAGACTGGAGGAATCCCTACAGGACTCCTAAGACGAGAACGTTTTTGTTATTTTATGTGAAAAAAAGGTTATTCTTGCTAAAAAACTCTTAGAGATGGAGAGAGTTTACAAACAGAGGTCTGGGGGTCCGTTGGTTAAGGGAGGGTGATTGGAACTCTGCATTTCTTCAGGCTTGCATTAAGGAGAAGAGAAACATGAAGATAAATCTAAAGCTTGAGGACGGGTCCTACACGTCTGATCTGAACACTGTTGGGAAGTTTGCGTTGGAGCACTTTGAGGGGCTGCTGGCTGGGAGGGATACTACGAGTTTTGTGAGGGAGGCGGTGGATTATCCTGACTTCTTACATGGTCTTCCCCTATTTGTCAATGAAGTGGATAATGCTTCTCTATCTACTATTCCTAATGGAGAAAAGATCAGGGAAGCTTTGAGGAGTATGCCGCAGGAGAGTGCCCCTAGACCAGATGGATTCATGACCTCCTTTTTCATTGTGGCATGGAATTTCGTGGGGCCGCAGGTTGTACATGCGATCCAGGATTTTTTTGGTGGTGGTTCGCTGATAAAGGGTGTTTCCTTGTCTCGGGTGGTGTTGGTCCCAAAGATCAAGGACCCTAGCCCCCTGAACCATTTCCGACCCATATGTCTCTACAATGTTTCTTATAAAATTCTAGCAATAGTCATCAATAGGAGGATGTCCAGAATCTTTCCTAGGTTGATATCTGTAGAGCAACATGGCTTTATACAGGGCAGAAGCATCTAGGGGGCGGTCGGCATAGCGAGTGAACTGGTACATGATATTAACAGACGTACTGTGGGATTGAATATCATTCTCCAAGTTGACATGAACAAATCATATGATAGAGTAGAATGGAGTTTTATCATTCGGTTCATGAGGGCGTTTGGCTTTCATGAATGGTTTTGTGACATTTGTTTCAGGTGCTACTCATCTCCCTGGCTATCGGTCTCCATGATGGGGAAATTTTTTGGTTTTTTTAAAACTATCCAAGGTGTTCGACAGGTCGATCCATTGTCTCTAACTATTTTTTTTCTAGCTCAGGATGCGTTGTCCAGGAATATAGTTAGAGTCCTAACGGAGGGTAAGCTGAAACCATTCTATGAGAGAAGGAATTCTAGATTCATTTCACATTTGATGTTTGCGGATGATATTTTGATCTTTATGAATGGCTATAGTAGATCCTTGAAGCACCTTCAAGAAATTTTGGCCAGGTATAGAAGGTTTAGTGGACAGTCTATTAACTCTTCGAAGAGTCACATTTTTATCTCAGATAAGTGTTCCATGAGGAGATGTAAGGTGATCCAGGATATTTGGGGGTGCAAACAGAAACAACTCCTATGTTGTACCTTGGGGTTCCACTCTCTTGTGGATGAATCAAGAAGGACCACTTTAATGGGATCCTTGAACGGATTTGGTGTAGGATTTTTAATTGGAAGAACAAGATGCTGTCATTTGGAGGTCGGGTTATGCTCATTAATAGTGTTCTCTTATCCATTCCCATGCACGTATTTTCTGTTATCAAACCACCGAAAGGCACAATGGTGAAAATGAAGAGTGTCTTTTACACTTTTCTTTGGGATGCTAAAATGGAAGGAAGATTCCATTAGGCATCATGTAACTGGCTGGCTCATCCAGTGGATGAAGGTGGAGTTGGTCTTCGTGACGTTGAGGATACCATTATGGGAATGCAAGCACGGTTAGCATGGGAAGTCATTGTGGGGGAGACACTCTGGGCAAGGTTTTTTAGAGTGCGGTATGGCTCGCAGGGGGATTTTCACATGCAGGGTGCGACTGGTTTAGCTAAGAGCATGTTTGATCATATTGAAATATTATCTTGCTATGTCAGGTGGATTGTTGGCCTGGGGGAAATCAGTTTTTGGAAGGAAAACTGGGCCGGTGAAAGGCTGGAATACCCGGGTTGCCCTTCTCTGAGGATCTCTTTCAGGGAAGCAGGTGGCAGGTATGATTTAATACAGGAAACTCTTACTCCCAGCCAACTCAAACTGTTTGGAAGCATTATGATGAGTGATGAGCCGGACTTGTGTTGTTTCATGGAGGCATGCACTTGGAGGTACACTGTTGGGGGCTACAGAAAAATCTTTCAGGGTGAACGTACTACAGGGGAACGACGGTCGGCTGTGTGGTGCAAGGAGATACCTGTGAGAATGAATTTCTTGGCATGGAGGGTTTTAAATAGAGCGATACCAATGGAGGATAATATTCAGAGAAGAGGGGCATGCATGGTTTCGCGTTGTTACTGTTGTGAGCATCCGAAGTCAGAAACGATGGATCATCTTTTCTTTCATGGACAATGGGCCTCCTACCTCTGGTCTCTCTTCACCCACCCCCTTTCCCTGACGGTGAGTCTTTCTGTATCCAGGATTACATGGTTGTCTGGATCCCAGGTACTGAAAATAGGGCAATGGAGTGGGCTGTCAGAATCCTCATTTTGGTTGCTATCTGTTGGGTTATTTGGGAGGCTAGGAACCAGGTTCGACTGGGAAGTAAAAGGTCTTTGGTGTCTATCTAGATCCATCATAAATCTCTCATTGTCGAGCTGGCTTCTCTTGTAAAAGGAGGGATCTCATCGGTGGCTGTGTGAAATTTTATCAGTCGCCCCTACATTCATCCTAGAGGCAGAGAAAGATGTGTGAGGTGGTACCCTCTGAACTAGGGTCTGAAGCTGAACATTGATGGCTCCTGTATGGGGGGGTCATGAGGGTAGGTGGTCTGCTTAGGGACTGTTGGGGTTCTGTTCTACTGGCTTTTACTGCCTTTTATGGCTCCGGGAATTCTTTGGGTGTGGAGCTCCGGGCTCTCCTTTCCGGCTTGATGGTGTGTAGGAGGAGAGGGATGCAGGTGACGGAGGTGGAGTCAGATTCGGAGACTCTTGTGAAGATGTTACAGGGAGTCCATGGCACTCCGTGGGAGTTGATTTATCTCAGTCGAAGGTGTAGGGCGGAGACTAACTATGGAATGTCCATTCATCACAGTTGGAGGGAGTCTAATTTTGCGGCAGATACTCTCGCTCGATTGGGTAGACAGGAGGAGCCACTTATGATCTTTGATAGTTTGAATTCCCTCCCCCTTGAGTGCTTCACTGTGGTGCAAAGGGATTCTCTTGGACTTCACTATTTTCGGCCTCCATAAAGGGAGGTTCCTTGTGTTGTTTCTATCTTTCCAAGAATAATTAAAAAAGTAACTTGTAGCTATTTATATATATGTTTATATATTAATAAATATATTTTATAGTTAAATATGATTAATTAATTATTTATAAAATTAAATTTTTATGTGTGAATACAGAAAAAATATGTATATATTTTTATATATTTATGATATAATCATAATTCTGGAAATATAAATCAATACTTACCTTATTTCCATCACGTTAATTGAAAAATGGAAATGTTACTCTTGTGTTCATACAACCTAATGTCTCCATGATTTCAATGTAGTTCATTTTTCATAACCATATTTCATGTATGGTTTTAATATTAAATTTAATATAAAAGATGGTAATTATTTCATGATTATTATTCTATAAATTATTTAATAAGTAGCGCTTTTACTATACTAAACATACTAATATCATTTTGGATATATGAGATGAACATCATCAAAACATCTGAGGTTAATTTATTTGATTAAGTAAATCAATATAACATGGTAATAAATAAAATAAAAGGAATATAAAATAGGAAAAAAATTTAATAAATTAAATATTTAACATAATCTTATTATTATTTAAGGTAAATAACTTACATGCTGAGTTGTACATGAGTTAATGGGCTCTGTACCTTAAAAATTCATTTTAAATGTTTTTAAATATCTATTTTGTAAATATTTTTCTTCCATGTCAATATTTTTAAAATTATTTTTTGTATGTATTTAAATAGGAAAAAATTAATTTTAAAGGACATTTTAGTATCTTTTAGCTTTATTTAAAATATTTTCAAAAAATAATCATTTATATAATGTTTTGACTTTATTTACAAAAGGAAAAAAAGGAAGGTTCTATTTTAATGTATATGGAGTCAAATGTTTTTTCAACTACCATAGCCATTATATTATATCTAGATGCCTTCAAAAGATTCCATGTTTTATTTAGAATAAATCCCTCCTTCCATTTGTTCTGGGAATTTATTTTTAAATATATGATTTTAAAGTAAAGGGGTATATCATTATCCGAACATGATTTTCTTATGGTTTCAAAAGTAATTTTTTATGAGTTTAATGATTGAAATGAAATATTTTATGTGTTTTATAAACATTATAGTCATTATAAATTTTTAAAAATTATGGGTGATCATGATATATCTTATGATGATGGGTGATCCTCATATAGACCATGATGTGGGTGATCCAGATATAACTCTCCAATGCATTGAGTAATGATTGTGTTCTCTACAGAATTATGATGGAAGTTAACCATATTGGTTATTCAACTTATAAGGTTTATTTTAAGGTTTATTTTAAGGTTTATTTTAAGGTTTATTTTATGATTATATATCAAGTCACCTATATAAATTTTTTATGATCACTAATGAGTTTTCATGGAAATCATTTGATTTTAAAAGGTATGTTAATGATGTTTTGTTTAAAATGAATGATTATTCCCTTTTAGGGTAAAACTTTATCTTATAAAAAAATGTTTTTCATGATTTTAAATTTTTTTAAAAAAAGCTTCATGATTATGATTTTTCATTTATGTCTTCTTATCAAGTGTTTTATGAATAAATTTGTGTAGTAAATATTATTTCATGTGTTCGTAAATTATTATTTGAGCTCAAAGTTTATTATGTTCAAGGAAAACTCTATTTTATGATCTCATGGTTTTTAAATGGAATAACACGCTTATTTCATATTTTTTATTTTCTTATTGATATTTTTATACTCATCCCACATTTTCAAATGTTTTTCATATGTTTTAAGAATGATTAGGAACAAAGAAGATATCAAGTTGAAAATTATAAATATCTTTCATGAAAAGAAAATGTATTTTATTTTAAAATCATGTATTGTGTAAAAAACGGATATTAATAAGAATTTTAAAACTTTTAATGTATAAATTTTTTATGTAAGAGTTATGAACTAGTTATTTAAAATTATATACCAGAAAATATATCCATGAATGAAAGAAAATGATTTTTATTTAAAAATGAAATTATCGACTAAATAAGGGTTAGGTCCTTATAGTTGGTCTTAGATAAAAGGTTTAGATAATTATAAAGTTTTGGATAATGTTATTAAATACCCTAAAGATATTATAATTTATGGTCACCATGATATATCATTTTAATATTACCGTGTTGCTTCATCTAAACTAAATCTGATTAGAATGGTTTTCCATAGAGAAAATAGAGAACCTAAAGTGGGAAATTTCCAAGAGGAAAATATCCTTCCAAATCAGAACCCTATAATGGTTGGAATTGGAATAGAGTAGTTTATTTCTATGATGGATCAATTTAAATAAGGAATAAATGGTGGTATCATCCATTTAAGAGAGTAAACATATTCACCTAATAGTAACATGTATATAGTTAATCATTACATGAAAAAGTACCCTCCAATATTTAGTGGATCATCTTACCTTGTGATATATAAAGGATGGGTAAAATCCTTGTAGAATATATTAAAAGTCATGGGTTTTTCATATCATGAAAAGGTAAATCTTTCTATTTATAATTTTTAATTTGAATTCTATTAATAGTGTCCAATGGTTTATAATTCTAGAGAATGAGAAGAGATCGGTGCCATAGAATGGGATATATTTGAGGATCTTCTCCTTGATAAATATTTTCCTAAAGTTTTTGAAAAATGGAAAATACTAAAAAAAATTATAGAGATTCAAAATTTTCTTGGATTAGTGTGTTACTAAGAGTGGGTTTTTAAAACATTTCTCGATTATATACCCCACTGACTAAGTTGACTCAAGAAGAAGTTAAATTTATCTTGAAAAAAATGGTGTGATGATTGTTTCCATGAATTGGAATGAATATTGGTTAATTATATAGTTTTAAACTTACCCTTTATAAAGGGTGAATTTTCATATACAGTGATGCTAAATTAAAGGGAACTGGTTTCATTATGATGCAGAATGATTAGGTAATTGCTTATAATCCACATCAACTGAAACCTAATGAGTTAAATTATCCTACACAGATTTTTAATTAGCTTTTATGAATTTTTATTTAAATATTTGGATGCATTATTTATATGGATTAATGCGTGAAATATATACTTATAACAAAAAATTTAAGTATATATTCCCTGAGAAAGAGTTGAACATGAGGCATAAATGATGGCCGGAATTGATTATGGATTATGAATGAATGAATCATTACCATCCTAGAAAATAAAACAAAGTATATGATTCTTTGATTCAGAAAGATAATTATATATTAACCATGTTAAATTTGGTACATAACCCTTTGGACATTGATTTGATGAATTTTATCCAAAAAATTTTACAATTATTAAATTCTTAAGATATGTTTTTTATTTCGATACAATCATTACTATTCGAAAGAATTAAATAATCTCATAAAGAGGATCATGTTTTATATATAAAGTTAAAATATTTTAAGATGGGTAAGTTATGATATTTTAGTGTTCGTAAATAATGTGTTATCATATTTATAAAAATATTATGTGTGAATTTTGATTCCTAGTTAATGGTATAATTGTTGAGTGAATCTCATAGTTCCATGTTTTTTCATTCAACCTCTAATCACTAAGATATATAGAGGAATTTGGGAGTATTACTTGTGGGATGGAATGAAAAGAGATATTTTTGTGTTTAACATGAAATGTTTGAGTTATAAATAGGTTAAATAAGGATGAAAATTACTTAAGGGGGTTATAGGCTTTTCAGTGCTAGAATGGAAATTCAAGAATATATCCATGGATTTCATGGTGAGATTTCAAAATACATCATGAGGTAATAATTTCAATTGGTTTATTATTTATTGGATAACAAAATACTCACATTTATTTCCCATTCCAAATATTATGTCTTTAGATCATCTTTCTAAATTGTACCTCAAGGAGATACTCAAGTTACATGGAGGTCCTATCTATATTATATCTAACCATGATTTTATGTTTACTTATTATTTTTTACAATGAATTTAGATGTCATTGAGTATTAAATTCAATTTCAGTATAGCTTTTCATCCTAAATCTAATGGACAGTATGCGCATAAAATTAAATCCTTGGAATAATTTTTTATTCTTTTTCAATGGATTAGCAGGGAATTTGGGATTATTATATTTCATTAGTTTAGTTTAATTATAAAAACAATTTCATTTATATTATACAGATAGAACCTTTAGATGATTTATATTGAAATAGGTATCAGAATCCATATTTATGGGACGAAGTAGGAAAAATAAAGTTAGTAGGACCAGAATTGGTAGAAGAAATGGTTCAAAAGTTGAATATGATTCAGTAAAATATGTTAACAGATCAAAGGAGGAATAAAATTTATTATTATTACTAAAGGAAAGCTATTTCATTCGTGGTAGGCGGTCATATTTTTCTTAAAGCATATCCAGGAAAAAATGTTATGAATTTTGGTAAAAAATGGAATCTTAGTCCAAAGTTCATTAGGCTATATTAAATCTTGGATAAATTTTGATTAATTATTATTGAGTGTCCTTTACTTTGAGTTTATCTCAAGTACATGACGTTTTTCATGATTCGTTGTTAAGAAAATATGTTCCATATGTATCTCATGTTTTTGATCCCTAATATAGTTTGGTTAGAATTGAATATTTCATATGAGGAAAAGAATATTTAAATTATTGACCACATATATCAATAATTGTGATATATTGTGATTATCCATGATAAGGTATTATTGAAAAAACATATGATTGAATAATCAACATTGGAATCTTAAAATTTTATCACAGAGACATATCCTTACATGTTTAAATAATTAATAAAATTGATATGACATAATTTTAAAAAAAAGGGAAGCATTTTAAAACCAAGTTAATGTTAAGATAAATCATTTTCAGGTCTTATTAATGTTTATTAATTATATTTTATTGAGTTTTATTTATTATAACAATTTTAGTTAATTTTTCAGTCAAAAGAAAAAAAATATTTATATATAACCAACATGGGTTTCCAAACATTATACGAATTTATTTAAAATATATATTTCCAAATTATATAATTTCAATTTGAAAAAATTAACTTTAATTTTTAGTTCATAATTTCTATGTTATCTTAGTATAAAATTTTGAGAATTTAAAAAAAATATGGATTTTTCAATGAATAGTGAAAAATACAAATATTTGTTGGAAACTTTATTTTCTTTTCAAGTATTTAAAAATTAAAATTATAATTTTGATAAGTTTTATAATTTATTAGTTTTTTTAGAAAACATAATCAAATAAATGTTATTTTAATTATCATTATACTTGAATTTGGTATAAAAATATTGTCATACATAAAACGAAATTTTCTAAAAAACTATTTTTCATCACATATTATGGGTTTAATATTAAATTAAAATTTTCAATACTATTAATTGAATTTGATAAAATGGATTCCATATTTTGAATCATAATAATAATTATTAAGTAATAACTTCAACTTTTTTATATTTTTGAATCGTAAAAACTATAAAAATATGAAACCATGATTTAGGTAAAAACAGGTTTACCATGGGTTAAACTTAAGTGATAATGGTTAAAATGACCTATAAACTTGTCAAAATTATATTATATATCCATATTTATATCATATATAATATAATATTCATAAATAGTCCTTTTGGGAGCTATTTTTCATTAATACATTAATATATTTTAAACTTTGTAAAAATTCCAAATGTGTCCTCACGCCATTAATAAAAGGACACCCCTTGTTCTCTCCTCTCCACACTTCAATAGAATTTTTCTTAGGCCAAGACCTATCCAAATTCTTTTATTAAATATCTACCCACATACTAGAGCCTAATTTTTAATCATATTACCGACCTAGTAAGGCCTTAGGTATAAACCTAAAGAGGTTCTTTGAAGAATAAACGTAGTTCTAAACTAAGTATTTTTTTTCTTCTAACTATTTAAAAAATTATTAAAACATGATGAAATAATAACACCAATTATATTAAAAATAATGATACTTTTTATGCAAGTGTAATAACCTATATCCATATCCTTATTCCACCAAATGGGAAAAGAAACAATCATTCGGTTGTATGGATAACTTCCACCTCACAAACCGATTTAATTCATTTTCCATCACCACCTTTCAAGGATGGTTATAATGAAGTATTTAT
Source organism: Viscum album (assembly GCA_963277665.1). Classification (NCBI taxonomy): domain Eukaryota; kingdom Viridiplantae; phylum Streptophyta; class Magnoliopsida; order Santalales; family Viscaceae; genus Viscum; species Viscum album. Next base: position 1,477,057,419 of record OY728137.1, read on the forward strand.
TGTATAAAAATGATATTCATGAAATATTTATCATTATTTCAAGATATTATATCATTTATTTTCTTACCTTTCCATCCATTTAAAAATGATAACATCATTTTTGCGTACCTTTGGATTACCACCTTCACGAAGCGATGTGATTCATTTTCCATAACCACATCACATGGATTATATATATATGTATATAAATAAATGATATGATATATATAATTTATTAATCATTATATAAAGATAAAATAACACTTACCTTCTTTCCATCATCTTCGTTCAAAAACGGTAACGTTACTCATGTGTACGTATGACCTATAATATCTATGATTATAATATAGTTAGTTTTTCATAATCACCCTTCATGAATGGTTTTAATATTAAAAAATTAATAATAATAATAATTTTTTCATGATTATTATTCTGTATATTATGTAATAATGACAAATTTGACCACAATCAACTTACCAATGTCATTTTGGACATAAGAGATGAATATCGTCAAAACAACTTACATGAATTTAATTGTTCAATTAATTAATTATAACATGGAATTAAATAAAATAAAAGGAATAATAAACTTGAAATTTTTTATTAATAAAGTAAATAATTAATATTAAAATATTATTATGTAAGATAAAGAACGTATTTGATGAGTCATACTCAAGGGATGAGACACTTTACCTTAAAATTCATTTTAAATGTTTTTAAAGATTAATTTTTTAAATCAATTTTTTCCATGTATTTATTCTTAAAATTATTTTTTGGATGTATTTAAATAGAGATAAATAAATTATAAAATATATTTTTTTTCTATTTTCCTTTATTTAAATTTTTTTTAAATGGAATCTTTTACGAAACAATTTCAATTTATTTATAAAAGGCATAAGAAATGTTGTATTTTAACATATACGGTGTCAAAATATTTCCCCACCTCTATAACTATTATTAGATATTTGTCTTATTTTATAATATTTAATGTTTTACTAAAATAAAAACCATCCTTACCTCTATTTTTTTAATTTTAATTTTTAAAATTAGGTTTTAAAGAAAAGTGATATATCTGTATCTGAAAATGATATGCTTATGGGTTCAAAAGTAAATTTTTACAAGTTTAATGATAGAAATGAAATATTTTATGTGTTTCGTGAATTGTATAGTCCTTATACATTTTTTATGATGTTGTATGATCCAGATATAGCTCATGGTGATGGGTGAGCCCGATATAGCTTATTATGATGAGTGAGTCTGATACAACCCCACAATGCATTAGTTAATGATTATATTCTCCAGATAATTATGATATAAATTAAATATATTAGTTATTACACTTATAAGTCTTTTTTCCACGGTTCTATAAAGATGATTTTCCCTATCTACCTACATGATAATGTTTTTATTGCTAGTTATTTTCCATGGAAATATTTTGATTTCAAAATGGGAATCTGATGATCTTTTGTTCAAAATTAATGAATATATCCTTTTAGGATAAAAAGGTGTGTTCTAAAAAAATAGGTTCTCATGTTTTCATATAAAAACTCGTGATTATTAGTTTTCCTTTATTCTTTCTTATAATTTTTTTATGAAAAACCTTGGGTAGTAAAGCTGAATTCTAGTGTAAGTAAATGGTTATTTGAGACTAAATTTTATTATGTTCAAGAAACCTCTTTTTTATAATCTCATTTCATTAAAATGAGATAATGATTTTTTTATGTCCCTTTCTGATTTTTTTTGCTCATACCACTATTTTAAATTTTTTTATAGGTTTTAAGGATGAGTAGGAATAAAGAAGAAGTCATGTTGAAAATCATAAATATTTTTCATGAAAAGAAAACAAGTTTATTTCTAAATACCTATATTTTGGGAAAAGGGATACTAATAGTTATTTTAAAACTTGTAATGAATGGTTTTATTATATAAGAGTTATAACCTAATTCTCTAAAACTATAAACATAAAAATATCCTCAAGAATAAAATAAAGTTAATTCTTTTTTAAAAATGAAATTACAGAATGAATAAGGTTTAGGTCATTATACCCATTAATTAATAATGTCAATCAAATTATGTCTAAATAGATTAAAATACTTTTAAAATATATTTGGAACATTTCTTAAGGAAAAGTCATTCATTTTGTGTATATTAAAACAAATATTTTTCCAAAACTTCGATAAAAAGTGACTTATTGGAAAAATGATATGAATATTTATTTTAAAAAAATTATAGAAAGAAAAAAGTGGTTAAAAAGTCTTTAATAAATCATTATATAGTATTAAAAACATTCTTATAACATTTTAAAGGAAATATAAAAATGGAAGAAAAATATTCCTGACCGAAGAGAAAAACAAAGTATGTTTCCTAAAACAATTAGACTTTTGAGTACTTAAAGAGAGGAAAATGAAATTAAATCTTTTAATTTATATAAATAACAATATTAGAATAAAATTTATGGTGTTTAAGATATAAAAATCATATAATTATCCAAAAAAACTTAATGATAAAAAATCCTGAATATGGATGTGATTATGAAATAAACTCTTACCATTGGTTCATATTTCTTTGTAAGTTATTTTAACAACCTATATAATAAATTTAAGTTTATAATACTTCTATAACATAACCATATACATAATTATAATATCATATATTATCTAATTATAAAATTACAATATCCATTTATTAATAATTCCTTATTAAAATCATTGTTTTTAAGTGTTAATTGTTTCATTTTTCATGTAAGTTTTAGTTTGGTAGTTTTGTTCCATTCATCGTGATCATGGTTTAATAATTTAATAAATTTAAATATTTATATAAATATAATATATATTCATTATTTAAATATTTATAATCACTCTTTAAAAGTATACATGAAACATTAATTGCATCATTTTGTGGATGTGTTAGTATACAAGTACGCACGAGTAATATCATCAATTTTTAACAAGTATAAGGGAAAGAATGTAAATCATATGTTATATTTTTTGAATAATAATTATGTTATAAATATATTATATTCATGATAATAACTCTCCATGAATTGTGGTGGTGAAAACGAAATATATCTCTCCATGTGGTGGTAGTTTATACATACACACAAACGATACTTTAGTTTCCCATTTAATATAGAAAACAATGAATAAAGGTTGTTACATTTAAATAATAAAATCTCATTATATTATAGATAATTATTTTATTATAAAATAATTTTTGTCACCTAATTGAAGTATTTATAAGAATAAAAATAAAAACACTTGCTTCATAATTATATCTCTTCTTTGGATGGCCTCCTTTGGCTAACTCCTTAATCCTTATAAGGATGTAATTTTGATAAAACCAGGACTTATAAATCATATTTATATATTTTATTAAGTAATTTTTGAAGTTTTTATATGATATATAAGTCTCATTAAGTAAGATTAATATAGAAGAGGTGGTGTCCTTTTATAAGGGAGGGGGATGACACACTTAGAATTTTTTTTCAAAAGATTAAAATAAATTAATGTATTGATCAATCCATGTAGAAAAAAACACTATTTTATAACTTAGGAAGTTATAGGATAAATATATATATATCCAATAGAATTTATACTAGATTTCAAGTAATTTAACACTTATCTTTTTAGTTTAACCCCCTTCAAATTAATCTATTTTAACCTTTATAGTAGTAACAATTTTTTAGAGTTTCTATTATTAATTATGAAAAAAAACAAGTTGAAATTATTAAATAATATTAATTATTATAATTAAAAATATAGAATATATTTTACAATATTCAATTTGTATAATTTTTTTAAAATAATTTTAATATTTTTGCACAAAACACAAGGAAACCTGTTTTTAGAAAAATGTTTTTTTATGTATAAAAATGATTTTACAAAATAAATAAAGTATAATGTGGAATATAATATAATTAATTGGATTATGTAAAATAAATGGAGACTTATTTTTCTTTCAAACATAACACAAACTAAAATGAACCATGTAATTACTTGATTAAAAGAGAATAACTAGAGATAGTTTTTATTTCAAAAAAACATTAATTAGATTTCTAAAATGCTAAGCATGTATTTATAAGTTAAAATTTATATTTTTATATGAATTATATTACTTATTAAATATATATTTTTCCTAAAAAAGTTTTTTTTATCTTTCAAGTTATTCTTTCATCATTATAATTTCATAAAAGTAATTGTTTTTAAAAAATCAGTTTTTTTCACTATTCACCCAAAAATCAACCATTTTTGGGAAATATAAATAATTAACCCTAAGATAATTTTGATATGATCAATAAATAATTTAAATTCATAAAATAAAATTCAATTTCTAAATATATTATAAATTAATAATAATTTCCTTATAAAAAATTCAATAAAAACATTTTTGAAGAAAATATATTTTTGAAGCATGAAATGACTTTAGTAAAAATTGAGTACTTATATACTATGAATTTATCAAAAAAAAATTCATTATATGAAACATTTATACATATTTTTTATAACTTAGTTATTTATATTCACACTTTTAATTTAACGGCTTTTTAATAATCATCACAGTTATAGTATATTGCAATTTTATAAAAGCATGAGGTTGTATATTAGGAAAAATATCAAGATTGTTATCATTTTAAACAAAAACAATTGGTGTTGTATCCCACCTCCCCCACTAAATAAATTGAATCCTATAAAAAAATTATCTCAGTATAATAAAACATACTTTCAAAAGGGAATGTGGGTAATATAATTATTACATGAAATAACACATTCTGGGGTTCCTAGATAAGGATAAAATTAGTGAGAATTGAAAATATGGATATACAGAGGAAATAATAGAATACAAGGAATAATAGAGTGATAGAGAATATGATCATGATAAATTAAATAACCAAAAATCAAAAATTAGTAAGGGATATACAAGACCATCAATTCATCAGAAATGGTGTAAAAAGAATAACATTTTTATTTAAAGATCCTTTTTCTACAGTTGAGGAATTTTATTACTATCAAGATGGAGAACATGATAAAATATACTTAATTTATTTATTTTAACTTTATAATACTTTTTTTATTGAATATTTTAATCAATTTCTATATCTGAGCCTAAAATCTAATGACTAATAAGAATTTGTTATGCTTGAATAAAAAAAATTAACCTTTAATGGATAAAAATATTCCTAAAATAAATAAAAATTATGTCACCTATCTAAAAAAATTATTATAAAAATTGAAGATAATACCCAATATGAATAAACCTTCTTGTGAAGAAGTAATACATTAATTCCTAAAATATCAATAATAACACCCATAGAAATGATACAATACATTGACCATTAAATTATACTACCACTAGTTTAACATAGTCTATTTTATTCTTCATATAAAAATTATTAAATCCTTAAAACTTATTAAACCCCTAAAATAGGATTATCTCAAAGTCAAACATTAGTATAAAACCCATGTTTTCAACTAGATAATATATGTGCATCTTATTAGAGACCTTCTGTTATATTCTCTTTATAACTAATTCCCAATAATTATTTTGATTGGAAACTCCTTCCTTAGAGTGTTATATGGTGATTAAATATTTTTATTCGATATAACAGGTTGTGTAGATCTGTAATCAAAATAAAGCATTAACTATGTTTTATTTTATGATTAATGTACCTGTTATCACAACTTAAGGGATTTCTACTTAAACTATATTAATTTTAAAAAATTATTCAAGATCACTTAATCTTTTATAAGGTTAATTCAACTGATGATTTGAGAATTAATTTTTTTAGTGCCTTATATCCTTACAATTGAAACACTACACATTGGTGACTTCTATATTTCCCTTACACTCATGTGCATGATGGCCTTTTTCTTCATACTTGAAGAAAACACTAATTCCCTTAAAGAAATTTTTAGGGTGTTTCTTTCTATAATTATTAAATGTTGTAAATTACACTCTTACCTTTTTAATTTTTATCACATTTCCTTTTATATAATGGTCATTTTTTCTCTTATTATCTTACTTTCCAATGAAAAAAATAAGACTTTGGGAATTCAATCTCTTCCATGAGGGAAATTGATACTATACCATCATATACTGAATTTTTTTTAGAGTAACATCCTTAGAAGGCTTGGATTTTCCCAACCAAAGAAATAATAAATATTACTTTCTAGATTATATATAGTCCATAGTATTTCTTTATAATCTTGTAAATTAAGATTCATACTTAGAAATGCTTTTCTCTTCCCTTTGTCCCAAATTTTAAAACAAAATTTCCAAATCAACTCATTTCTCATGAAGAATGTATTTTTTAAAAATATCTCCTTAAATGTATATCATTCCATACCTTCTATTTCGTCAACCTCCTTAGTATTTTGAATCAGTTTCTATCATTTATTAGCATCTCTCTTTAAGAAAAACACTATCAGAATAACCTTTTCTCTTTCACTATGTCATGACCCAACCCACTGAGGCCCACATGGATGGAGATAATTTAATTATGACTACCCCAATCCTACCTACAATATTCTAGGGGTTTGGGACCAATGATAAGTAATAATATCTAAAACATGGGAGGCCTTAGCCTAAGTACCTCTACACATTCACACATCTCCAAGCCCATACGATGCTGATAAAGTAAAAAATAACTGATACCATAAATATATGCACAATATCTATCCCACATCAGAGTGTGAAAAAAGTACTGGTAGTGATAAATGGAACAAATAAAATACTAACCCTAAAACTGCAAAGGATTACAACCTTCTCAAAATGGAGGTGAATATAATTAAATGTAACATCAAGTAAAAACCTTAATTTTTCTAGCCTAAACTAAGTTATACCTGATCCGAGTCCTCCTAGGACACTGTAATATTGAATGTTGTCTTCATAATACACGACATGTGTGGGTAAATCTCATTCATGGGTGTGTATAGTCAAGAATAAACCTAGTTATACTCATAATATACTACAAGTATCATGTAGGTCTCAAATACCTCTAGACACTAAATGTTTCTCAATAATTCAAGGTAACACTCCTCTTGTAGATCTCACCCCACGAGACTTTCTATCATTGATGACACTCTACTGAGAGGTTATGCTTTTCAATCCCCCACCCATAATTACAAAATAAAGTAAGAGGAATCATCTAAGTAACACACTCAGTCAAACTACACCTCAACGGAAAAGATTAGATATCAATACACATATAGAGGATCACACCTAGGACTCACAGGGGACACTGTGAACCCAATATAGAATAACCTACTATTTAGGGTATTGAAACCCATGTAAGTTGTTTATGTCGATTCCACAAACCCTACTCAGGGAAAATGATATAGGATTTCACCTCAATCCCCAATGAGGGATTCAAAAACACTACTTGATAATAATAACATAGATGAGTCACAATCTTGTTCGTAGAATGTGATGTTGTATATTACCATCATAGAAATATTCCAAGGTAATTCACTCAACTAATATTGATCTATACTGAAACTACTCAAGGTGAAACACCCAAGCTCATACCAGGTATGAATTGAGAAGTACACAGTTTAAAATCTTCACTTAATAGAGTAAATGTTTTTTACTAAAGGTACATGATGTGTATTTCCAACCACGAGTCTTTCTGTGTATCACTTTCTCACATGGTATATAAAACTCAAAATACATGGTGTTTCTTTTTTGGGTACATGGTGTGTGGACGTTAGACAACACCCTACCCATGTCATTTTCCCATTCCTGTGTACTTCAAGTTGTTCCCATGTACTTGTTTTTTTCCAATTACATAGATCTTCTTGTGTACTCTAGCATGGTCATGTCTGAGTCCATGGATTCTCCATCTAGTATAACCCGGCTACGTCCAATTATATGGCTCTACCCGTGTACTCTGTACTAGTCATATATGTTCTCATGTATCCTATGGGATACACAGAGAGTCTCTTTGTTAGTTCGCATGGTGTTTAGTAGGGTCCAGGTAGCATGTGATCCTTATCGTTTCTATAGAAACTATAGCATTGTATCCAGGGCCCACACGACGTATATCTCTATATTACATACTGTGTAACATGGTTTTTTTTTCAAAACCCATGGTTTGTTATTATAGTATGACCATGAAACCATCCCCTTCATATTCTCCACTAATCTCACTTTTGGATTTCATATCCTGTCCATTTGATTCTTTATGTCACTAGAGATTTGAATCCGGCTATCTGATTCGATCGAGAAAACATCATCGTCTCTCTTGTCATTTCCACCCACCAAACTAGGGAATGAGGAACCTAAAAATTATTCTAATATACCTTCATTCATATTCTTATATCATTTATCCTTTAGCACATCCTTGATCACAATTTGTACCCATGGTATCGATCTATTTCTCCGAAGAATGGTCATATAGTGAACAAATATCAGGTATTTGTCAAACCAAAGTCCAAATAAATTGTCTCCGATGAACATGAGAAGAAAAAGGGGATTAATCTATAAAAAACAAATAAGAAAAAATATCTTCCATTTTTGGGTTGGAATCGATCCATTTCTATTAGAATAATAAACTAATTAACCAAAAAATAATCATATCATCCATAAAATAAAACAATCTTTGATGCGTGAATTAGTTATTATTAGTAGAATTAATCTATAATCAATATTGGATCATAAAATGGGATTAATCCACAAAATTTAAATTTCCTACCTCAAGTTTTCATCGATAGTTGATGAAGAAAATTCTTATGTAACTATCATTGGTGAGATCCATGAACTATGATACACATTGATCATTGATCCACAATCCAGTCATCATTCCTCCAAGAATGATCCTCCAATATCTCCCCTCTAGGTATATAGGTTTATGTAGTTAACCATAATATTTAACCATAACTAGGTATTTATAGGGGATGTATTGGGTCATGGAGAATAAAAAAACAAAATAATTAAATTTATTTATTTAGTTCTTTATCATACAATGACCATGCTCAACCCAAGCATCTGAAGTGCTCCATGTTTATGTTTCTCCTAGGGTAAAACCCACACTCTGAACTCAATGGTGGCCTAATATTTCTGATTTGAGCCGCTATTCTATATTTATTTAAATATTTTAGTAAAAGTATGCAAGTGTGATATAATATATTTAATATTTTTATTATATCCATACCAAGTTCACCGGACCCTAGTATTTTTTATTCTCTTAGTTCTGGATCCAAAAAAAATCCTTAAAATATTTTAAAGAGTTAAATGGAAAAAAATAGTGATATTATATTCTCCCCAACTTTGAGTATTTTTCCTTGAAAAGTGAAAAACTACTCACAAGTGACAACACCAAGCTCTCAATTGGGATTCCCACTCCCATAAGCTCTACTAAGGGTTCTTGTGTTGTCAAAAACCTTTCACCCAAGGGAAACACTTTATCTTGTAGGGTATTCTCTATTCAATACACAAACACTACCGAGATCCTCAAACTCTTCAAAAAGGTAACTCCACTATCAATGTCTACTTCATCTTAGTCTAAGTCATGAAATGAGTCGTGCAAATGACTCCTTAACTATGACACATGAAAAACACCAATAACCTAGACAAACTCTGGTCATAGGTCTAACAATGCATCACCTCACTAAACAAACATTATAACATGAAAAAAGAACCTAAGAACATCATATAAGTTCTTCTATCCCAATAAAATCTCCAAAATCCTTGACAAGGGGAGATCCCTTTGAATACATGATCTACTCATCAAAATCATATGTCATTATCATCAGTTTGTAAATATCTCATGAAATTATTGGGAATTTCTCATTCACCTTTGGATGAACTTCACCCTTTACAACCATCACTATAACCAACTCTAAGACCATATGAACTATCTCATAATGGCTCTAACCAGTACAAAGATGTCCATCAGGGTCTCTTTAACACAAACTCAAATAGTGCTAAATCGATTGTGTAGTGGTATCCATTATGATATGAAAACTATAGTAATGGTAGATGATCCATTGATTTGTGGACCAGGTCAAACATGAAATCCAAAAGCATGATATCCAAAACCATAATGATCCACTTTACCTATCGAATTGTATGGGGTTGAAAAGCTATGCTCAACCAAAACCGATTCCCAAAGCCTCCTAAATCCTCTACCTAATCATTACATGAACTGAACATCATGGTATGAAATGATCATTGAATAAATTCCATAAAGCCAAACTACCTTCTATATGAACAATAATCCCAAATCTCTATTAAGCTCTACTGGACTTTACAAAATAATGGGTGAGTCATCAAGAGTTAAACCCAGAAAAAAGATACAACATCCTTAGTCACAAAACATGATTCCAAAGGATTTTAGTACATCTTAATATCTACAATTTGTACTACTAAAGTAAAGAAAAATTCTCATAACCTCCTATCATAGAATGATGGGTGTCATCATCCATCCTTGGAAGAATAAAGTACTACTCTCCTTTATAAAATTAATCCATAACATGTCTTGTGTATATCGAGTCACACAAGACCTCGCAATCAATATCCCCAACTTGTGCCTCCCTGGAATGATGAATAATCATATGTGTAACAACCTTTGTTTAGAGATATTCTAAACCATCCCCATCCTCAAGGAAAAACTGATAAGAGGTCAACAACTTTGACAACTCACTCAACAACTATGGATGGAAAAACATTGCACTGAGCATCTGCTACCACCACCAAATAGATCCCAAGCTAGAACTTACTAAAACTTTTCTATGTCTATTATCACCCCATGTCAAAGAAGAAAAATATGAATAAGTAGACCTTCTGAATAAAGAAGCATTACTTCGAGATATTCTAGTAAAGATCTTACTCTTGAAGTATGTATACAAATATCCTCAATATTTTCATGTGCCCCACCACTAATGTCAAGTACACTAGGAATTCAACAATGAATTCTACCATGAATTGATCCAATAAGGGTCAAAGGATTTGATTTATAAGTACCATTGCATAATGGGGTATCCAACATTCCAGAAGGTACCACCAAAACTTAAATAAAATGTAGTGTATTTATAATGTCACATTTAGTATATCCACCACTTGAACCTAGAGCTAGATATAACACATATTGATTTCAAACACTGAGAAACACTTCACCACTAACCATGATAAGAATAATACATTGATTATTGGGCGTAGAAACTAAACCCTAACTATTAACTAATTCAGGTTATTTCAATCCACATCAAACCTCAATATCTCATCCGCTTTCTAGGAGAATAACAAAGGGATGCCTAGGTGAACACACTAGGTCAAATAAATCCCCTTATCGATGGATTTATCCAACCACACCTTCATATCTCAAAAATATAAGGTTGCATATGATATTATAGCATGGATATTGAACCATACCTAGTGAATGTATATGCAGAAAACAAACATACAATAAGGAGATAAGTATGGTGTATCCCTATATAATATGTCCACGTACTTCTCCAACACCATAGGAAACTAATGCTCATAGCACCACTCACTACAAGGTTAATAATATCCAATTTATTATAAGGAAATTATTTATATCCATTTACACATGAGCTCATCCTTCTTTGTATGGGGTCACTCCTTACGAAAGGAGAAAAAATCCATTCCAAAACTTAGATTCACTACAACCCTCACTAGTAACAGTAAACTGATCAGGGATGATATAAAACCAATATATATTAAATAAATAATGTAGGATCCCACTATCACTTCTAAAAGGTTCAACATAGGGCTCTCTCTCCTCCAAAGTTAGGTCACACTTCTGATAGAAGTGTGTGATCATTAATCCTCTCTAATGGATCCTCCAATACAAGGGTAAATCTTAAAAGATCCACTGGTATTTCTAGGTCTCTAATAGGGTCCATGTCTAGGGAAAATTTATCTTAAGAATCTAGGTTAAAACTACAACTGGAGTAGTTAAGACACATGTTGTATCTCAACCAACACTCTAGGATTCTAGTCACAAGCTCAAATCACATAAAGATATTATTTTTCATACCTGCATATTCACCACAAATATTGATCACTCCAACACCTTAGACCAATAGAAAAACATAAAACACACAAGTCGAATGAACTCATCCACCACACCTTGACACTCTCCTCTTTGGATGGTTTTGACTCACCCCCAATGTTTTGGATCATATCATAAGAATATGTCTTGGTGGGGGAAGTTCCCCTCTTCCTTGAATGTCTAAAGTCACATAAAACATCACTAACATAGGACCGCACCATAAGAACCTAGTATCAATAAAAATGTGTTTTGAGTAAAGAGTGACATGTAACTATATTTATAAAAATATTATCTAATGTAAAAATCCCTAGATCATACCTTGAATAGCTCATGGAGCCTCTTGGTCATAAGTCTCCAACACCTACAGCTGCCTATATACCTAACCACCAACTTCTAAAGCCTAGAATCGAATAAATGGGGGTTTTGGTGGTGTAAACATATCAAAGTTACAAAAAAATCAGATTGCTCTCCAGGATCATATACCTCATCAAATGCCTTTCTGATCTCCTCATTCCAACCATTGCCTCTATGAGGGTGCTCTATTAAATATCTCTCTTTCTGAAGCATGATGGATAGGAAAATCCCATATGAGATATCCAAATCCATTATAAGCATAACAATCTTTCTTCCTTGGTGAACTGATCTATCCTTGAGGTCCTTGGGAATGAAGAAACCTCCTATTTTTTGAATCACATTGCACTCCTACTGTCAGTGTGTCCTACTCACCCTAGATTCTAACCGATATCTAACATTAAATCTCATGATACATGTTTAATCCTTGTGTATCATCACCAAGCACCAGTAGATCCATCCATGGATCATTCTACCATGATACATCTACCTGAACCAACAGAGGTGGGTCTATACAATGATAATCAGGCTGGAGCACCACATATTGTCCACTCTGAAAGAAAAACACCTCAAGACTAAGCCCTTGTATAGAGGCCTCCTCACCCATCGGGTCATAAACTCAAATATAACATAGAAACCTAATTGGATTTCATTATGATACATCATGAAAGCATATTACATACCCTAGTTCAAGAGTATATCTAGAGAGTTGATTCAAGAATGACATAGAAACAATAACCCATTCTTATATGATGCATGTATCAATGTTCTCCCTACAAGTAGTGTCTACATGTGTTGAGTCAACAAGTAGGTTATTAGAGTTCTAATTAATGGATACATTGGCAGCTGCACCAACACTAGAGTCTCTTGGATTAATGTCAAACACAAAACACTTTAACACTATTTTTTTGAAATCCTAAACCAATCTCACTGCTAGACATGGTCTACACTTCAATACCAAGGTTGAACCAACACCTTTTGGAATGACTCTATTATGACCCAACCCACTGGGGACCTCCTTCCTGGTGATAAGTATAAGGCCCCAGCCTTAAACCTTACTTAATATTGAATTAAATGAATAATTCATGTCGAGGATCTTTTCAGGTTTAGAGTTTTAGAGAATTAGAACATAACTATTACATCTCAAAAGATTACAAAGTAGTCACTTCTACTAAGTTTCCATAATAAAAAAAACTCTTAAAAAGGAACGTGTCTAGTTACATGTTTTATATAGGATGACATTCCCTTGATCCCATCCTTGACCTTATTCCACATTAAGTCCTGTGAAAACATTTCAAAAAAAAACTTGGGGTGAGCATAAAAATCTCAGTAAGGGATACAGAAAGAATGAAAATTGTTAGTTTTTAAAACATCAAATAAACCATATATACTCTATCAAAGTAATACCTTCACCTTCATGAAGTAGTAAAAACTCTTCACTGAATAAAGTATCATTACTTACCTTTTTGTAACCAAAGCATTACCATGAAATCCATAAAAAGAACACATAATATATATAAAGGTAACTTGGGACATAAACATACTTAAGTGGAATAACCATACGGTTGACTTCCACACATATCACTTAATGGAAAAGCCATACGGCCAATTTCCATACATACTTAATGGAATAGCCATACGGCCGACTTCTATACCCAATGCATTGGAGGTTATAATGTAACCACCCATCCTGATATTCACGGCACCACCCGTCATATGGTTTATAACGTAACCACCCGTTAAAATGTCCAAGTACCAATATAAAATCATAAAACATAAAACCAATATAAAGGAATGATAACATTTCCACATTTCAATCACAATATATCATAAATATATTGACATAATAGAATCCTTTTTCAAAAACATTTTCAATACCAAAATACATAAATGAGTATATGGTATTTATTTTATTCTAAAAACATTACGGCTTGTTGAGAAAGCCAAAGACCAAATAATACTCACGGCGGCGGAAAAGGTCATTGTCACCGCGTACGTTAAAAGAAACATTCCTTTTTGTCATTTTGTAAAACGCTTCGTAGAAAAAGATTCCTTTTGTATAAAAGTAAAAGTCAAAAGGGTTTATACACCGTATAAAATAAAGTTGTGTATAAAACGAAATATGCATCAATGAAAGGAGATTGAGACGAAGTCCCTTACCTCGGGTCCGACTTGACTCGATCGTTCTTTAACGTCCTGAATAATAAACTTGAGTTAAGTTATAATTGATTAAGAACCTTTTTAAAGTTAATTATTCCTTTTATATCACTTATTTCCATGTTATAAACATTATGTAACCATTTAAGTTATTAATGTTTGTTTTCTCAATATTTGGTTCTTAAGTCGAAAGTGGACTTCTTACAATTACATGTTGTTCATGTGGTCAAAGGTTCTTTATATACAGAATTAAATTCTCGATTTGGATATAATATGTATCATATATATCCAGCATATACATGTATTTATAATATTACATAATCATTTAGGGGTAAGAAATGAAATGCACCGTTCATGGAGACGGTAAGCCGTACGTACGCATGAACGCTACTTTCATTTCTTTGTCACATTAATGGAATTAAAACTAAATGAGAGGTATGTATATTTTAATTCCAGAATTATATTCATCATTTAGATATATCATTAATTATATATATCCATTATATACATGTACTTTTAATAGTACATTACATTTGGGGATAAGAAATGAAATGCACCGTTCATGGAGACGGTAAGCCGTACGTACGCATGAACGCTAATTTCATTTCTATCTCATACTTTAATGGAAAGAAATAATAATGATATAGAGGTATATTATAATTCCAGTATAACATCATATATAATAACTTTAAATCCGTCCTTTACACGTCCCACATATGGCATTAACGAATCACATCACTTTGAGGGGGCGGTAGTCCGCACTTCCTTAAATGAAGATATCGTGTTTACCCATAATGGAAACCATAAAGGTATGCCCAAAATGAAAAATACAGAAGCTTAAAGAAAAAATAAACATATTATATATCATATATAAAAATAGTGACATCATAATGGCCACCCTTGAAGGTGTTAAATGAGTATTGAACAATCATCGTTTCGGGAGGCAGAATTTCGCCATCCACGGAAACCGTATGTTCTTTAACCATTTGATGTAGTTGTGTGAGAGTGTATCTAGAATAAATCTTATAACAACATACTAGTATATTGAAGATACTGTTTTTGTTACAAAAGAAGTAAATAAAAAGAGTTTAGAGGGTTGGAGAAGCAAAATAAAACAAATGAACAAGAGAGAATGAATTACCTTTAAAAGTGTAACTCCTTTTGATTTGAGCCTAAAGGCTTCCTTTGAAAGGATGATGACCAAAGGGAATCCTCTAGGATGAGTAGAGGGATGTGGAGAGAGTAAATGGGCAGGGTTTGGCCGAGCGAAAGGCTTGAGGAGTGTGTGAAATGAGGTAGAGGTGGGGGCCTTTTATAAGAGGAGAGGAGGGGCACTTTTGGAAAGTAAAGAAATATTACTTTATTTGAAAATGTTTTTCGGTTTTAAAAGGTCCCACATTGATATAATTTGTGGATAAGGTGATAAGGGTTCGAAATAAACTCATCAAATTGGTTTTGTACATGTGTAGTTCATATATTTTACATTATCTTTCCATTTTATTTAAATCGTTAAATAATGATGTCATCGCTGCATCATTATTATGTCATAAATAATTTAATTTATTTAATGTCTAAAAATTATAAAAAAAATACTATGATGTAGGAAATAGTTTTAGATTTCCAATTATTATTTATAATCAAAAATCTGATCTTTATAACCCCATGTAAAAATTGTTTTCGTAAAACATATTATGTTTGTGTCATTTTTACTTTTACATTAAATAAAAAGTTATTTATGTCATTTCCCAACCAAAGTGTCTCCATGGGGTCCCCAAGTTGACCCATGGCTTGTATTGGTCGGCCATGACACAACCAATGAGGGTAGGACATGTGTCAAGCTCATCTTATTTTATTAAAGCATTATTTTTACCTTAAACTACACTAATTACCACTAATCGCGATTAAGAACTTAATAAGTTACTATTCACCAAAAAATTATTATAATCTCATTGAACCACATTTTACTTCTTAATGAAAACCATGTATGTCGGATTTTTGAAATTCAAAACACAATGATGGCAAAATTTCATTTAAACGGAAAATCAGTCTTTATAAGTACCACTTAGTGGTTTCACTATTCATCAAAAATTGAAGTTTTTCAGAAAATTACCAAAAATTCACCCTAAGATATATTTGATATTACGAATTCAAAAATTAAGTCTATTTTACAAAATTCAAAACATATAAGTCACATTAATTAATTTAATAATTAATTCCCGCTGTCAGAGCAAATAGCGTGTTTTTATGAAACAATAAGTATCAAAAGATTGACACTAGTTTAAGTCCGATTTCAAAGTGAAATTAATTCCAACGACCACTATTGGATTTAATGGTAAAAATATTTTCTAATTTCACTTTAAAACCAATTAAAAAGATAATCTAATCATATAAATAAATTAGATTAAAAAGAGGTTTTGAATTAAAATACAACATTTTACACTATTCATTAAAAAAAAGAACTTTATCAGAAAGGTACCAAAAATTTACACAAAGTAAATTTTGATGTCCCAATTCTAAAGAAGAGTTATATTTGGTCCAATAGAATTTATAAGATCGATCAAAACTATATTTAATGACGGTTCTCCGTCAAAAGGTGATAAGTGGACCTTTCGTGAAAATTAGGGTATAAATGCCTAAAATTGAACTCTTTCCATATTTTAAGCCTTTATCTTTTATTGGGTAAATGTAAAAACATTTAAAAACATATATAATCATATTTTAGTTATTTATATCCATTCCCGCCAGTACAACGGCTACTCGTTAACTAACATTTAAAATAATATTATTTTATTACTTGTGTGCAACGTAAGTTTTCAAAGAAACTCATCGTTGCGTACCGAGTACGCTATCGAACGTAGAAACCCCTTTTAATTAAAATTAATATTTAATTCGTAAGTATTAATAAATATGAAAATTCTTTATTCTTTATTTACCTGGGATGTTACAATAAGACTATTTTGGAAACCTACCCCTATCTCTAATAGGCCATGTTCTGGTGAACAGCATCCAATAGGCATATCTGACACATGGGAGGCCTTCGCCAAAGTATCTATACACACATACACATATCCAAGCCCATACAATTATAAGAAATTAAAAAAATAACTAATACCATAAATACATGGAAAAAATATATCCCACATCAGAGTACAAAAACATTAATGAAAGTGATAAAGAGTCCAAATAAAATCCTGATGAAAAAACTGCAAAGGAGTCCAACCTGCTCAGAAAGAGGGGAATACTCTTAAATGAAACACTCAGTAAACACCTCAGTCTTTCTGTCCCAAAATAATATTTTCCTGATTAAAGTCCTCCTATGACACCATCAAATAGAATTTCATCTTCATAAGACACAACATGTGTGAGAAAATACCATACATGGGTGAGTATAAAAATACCCAATAGGACACTTCATAATAACCAAACATAACTAATCAAGAGTAGTCAATTAGAATACACAAGTATGTCAATCAGGATATGATACATAATTATAATCAATTATAAACCCATATATACTAATAACAGACTCTAAGTCTCAAGTAGGTCTCAGCTACTACCAGCCACAAAATTATGCTCCAGGATTCAAGGTAACACTTGTCCCAATGATCTCACTCCACAAGACATGCAGCCACTGATGACACTCTACTGAGAGGTCATTCTCTTCAGGCCCCACCCAAAAGTATAAGAAACTGAGAGGACTCATCTGAGTTACATTCTCAATCAGACTACACCTCATCATAAAATATTATATATTGACACACATATAGGGGGTCACACCCAAGACTCATGGGGGACAACACGAACCAAATATAGAATAACCCTTTAAGTTGGGGATCGACACCCATGTAAGTTGGTCATGAAAATTACACAAATCCTACCTAGGAAAAAAGATAGAGGATTCCACCCTGAGATCTAGGGACGGATTAAAAACCCTACACAATAGTAAGACTATATAGGGGTCACAATTATGTTCTCAGGAAGTGAATTCACACAGTACACTCACAGAAATGGACCAAGGGAATGAACTCAACCAATAGAGCTCCATACTAAAATTGCATTAGGTAACAGGAAAAGGTTCATACCAGAGCTAAAATAAGAAATATGAGGGCTCTAATCTACCCTTTAAAGAGTACACAATGTGTAATAGTGGTACACAACTTGTCTTTCCAACCTCAGGTCTACATGTTTCTCTCCATATCACATGGAATATAAAACTCAAAATACACATTGTGTCCTATTTGGGTACATGGAATGTAGACAATGGTTGACACCCTTCCCATATCATTTTACCATGCCCATGTACTTGGTCATGTCCTAGTACATGGTTCTACCCATGTATTCTGTCCTAGTCATTTATGAGTACATGGCTTTACCCTTGCACTAAGTTCTAGTCATGTCCAATTAGATGGCCCTTTCTGTTTACTCTATCTTGGCCATGTATGTGCTTCTGTATCCTCTGGGATACATAGATAGATGATAGATCTGGTCACATGTCTTATGGTAGGGACCACATGGCATTTGATGCTAATATTTTCAACAAAAAACCCTAGTTCCTCATCAAGGGATCCACATAGTGTGTATCTCTGAATTACACATCGTGTAATATGGGTTTTTCAAAAACCAATGGTTCCTTCTCTACATATGCTTGAACCATCATTTTCTTTAGATCCATCACCATTGTTGTTCGAGGATTATGGATCTTGACCATCCAAGCCTCTCCATTTTTATATATCTAACTCTGTCTTCCCTATTCGATTAGGAAAACACCATCATCACCCATGTCATAAACATGTACTAAACCAGAGAGTAAGGAACCTCTGAACCGGTTTGATCTACATTTGTTCATGCTATAATATCATTGATCCTTGATCATAGCCTTGATTGAAAACAGTACCTATTTTATTGATCCATTGAATAGAATAAGGGTTGTGCAATGGTTGAATACTGAGTATTCATTGAACTATGGGGAAAATAAATTGTCTGTAATGAATGTAAAAAAGAAACATTGTAGAAATCCATGAAACTCCAAAGAGTAATTAACCCTGGACATGTTTGGGTTAGCCTCGATTTATTTCCATTTGAATAAAAAAATTAATTAACCAATAAATAATCATATCAACTATAAAATAAATCAAATTTTGACACACTAATTAATTCATGTTAGTTTAATTGATCCACATTCTATACAGTATCACAAAATGGGATGAATCCACAAAACATAAACATCATGCCTTAAGTTTGGATCGGTCATTGACAAAAAATGATCTTCTATTTCTATTGTTGGAAACATCCATGAACCATGCTACACATTGATCATCGATGCATGATCCATTCATCGTTACTCCATGAATAGTACTCCAAAAAATCCTCTCCATGTCTCTAGGATTATGGGGATAACCCTGATATTTACCAATAACAATGTATTTATAAAGAATGGATAATGTCATGGAAATTAAACAAATAAATTTATTATATTTATTTATTTACTTATTTATCATCCCAAGACTGCACTCAACCCAAGGGTCTAACATTCTCCAAGGCTAAATAAATTATAAGGTAAAAATCATGATCTTAACTCAACGGAAGCCTCATATTTCATATTTGGGCCTCTATTCTAGAGGTATTCCTCTATTTTAAGAAAAATACATGTGCATGATATAATATATTAAATATTATTATTATATCTATACTAGGCCTCGGTATTTCACACTATCTCAGTTCCTAGCTTTAAAAATATTCCTTAAAATATTTTAAAGTCTTACATGGAAAAAATAGAGATTTTACACATTATATCCCAATGTTTGAAATATATTTTCAAGAGACTCGATCCAATATTCTACTACAAATAGACTAGTAGTTTTATTGAATGATGGAGGTTTCTACTTTATGAAGTGGTCCAACATTATAGTATCATGTGATAAATAAATACGTTTCCCCATATAGCCAATATTACTAGCCATAACTTTCACCAATATTTTTATAATCTATTTAGATTAAACTATAGTCTTATAGACATTCTTAGAAGATAAATTCCTAAATATATTATGAGTTTTGATACAATTTTCATTACTTCCATTATGAACCATTTCTAAATAATGGAATACACTCGATTAGCTCATAAAATTATGAATCAAGGTGTACATTTATAAATAAGGTTCAATACCTAACATAATTTTAAAATTTATCAATAGTTAATATCAGAATCATAATCTTAGTGTAATTAGGAATATTTTCGAATCATAAAAATATTTTCAAATATGTCATAATGGTTTGTAAAAAGAATGTGAATAAACTAGAGAATATCCCCCATGAGTTTCTAGAAAAGTGTGCAATCTAGAGTCCCACCCATCATGTATCAATGATAATCAAGTTAATATATAATATTCCCCTTTCATATTTTTTTACCCCTAAGTACATATGTGTCAAATTTTCATCCACTTTATAGTATCCAGATAGGGATTTATTTTCTAGGAAACCTCTCATTATCTACCTTCCCAAAACATCATGATATTATCTGATACTTAGACTTATACCTATATTATATCATTGGATTATATTATCTAATTTATGTTTTTCTAAGTTTAGTTCTAAAGTTTTATACTAAATTTTCTCATATACCAATTGTAACAAATATAACCCTAGTAGCCTAGAGTTTGTTGCTACATTATTACATTATCATTAGATATATGTTATTCCATCCTAAGGGATCGAATAATGTAGTAGTTGTGGAAAACTAGATACATTTTTGAATCTCACATTACATTTGAAAAAAAATAAAAAATAATATTTTATTTGAGAAAATTATTATTCCCTATATAATATCATTTAAAATAAATCATTTTGAACTTCCTAGAATATTATTTCAAGTAAATAAAATTAAAGGGTGATATTATATGTTCAGTAAGGTAATGCATGTAGAAAAATATATCTAAAAATAAATAAGGCATGATTAATATGGAAGCAATAAATAATGATAAAATATTGAAATATAAATAATCACATGATCTTAAAACTTATCCATGGATAATATTAACTATTTGAATAATCAAGTAGACCCTAATACTAGATTTCATAATGATGGAATGCATAATGTCGAACATCTTAAACTTATCATTGAGACTCATTCCAATACATCATACATAAATGGGTAAGGCATATTCTAAATACCAAACATGTTTTGTCTCATGAGACCTACCAATGCATCGAGGGGCTATATAATCTTAGACCCCAACCACAACTTAATAATTCTTATTAATTCATCATATGAATAAACAATACGACTTAATCAAAATGCCCTAAAAATGAATAAATTATTTAATTATAATAATTAGTATATAGAATGTCAATAATTTCTCTAGTCAAAATGATCATAAGATATCTAATCAAATATGGTGGATGGTGTAACAACCGAGATATTTATAGAATAATTTTTTTTATATTTATTAGTATTCTTGAATTAAATAGTTATATTCATTATGTTAATTAATTCTTAAAATAAATAATTTATTATATTTTTATATTTTTAAAACATTAATTTCTAAATTATATAATTTTAATTTTACAATGATAATTTCATTTTTTAATTCATCATTTTAAAATTATCTTAGTATGAATTTTTGATAATTTATGAAAAATTTAAATTTTTGGTGAATAGTAGAAAACACAATATTTTAATAAAATATGGTATTTTTTGTGACGTCATGAAGACATAATTGTGATATAAAATTTATTAGATTTATTAAATAATTAAATTATTGGACCCTTTGTGAGATAGTTTTTTTAATGATCACAAATCATTCCAATTTACAAATCATGGTAATTCACAAATTATGTTATAAATAATGTTAATTATGTAAATGAATATTTATAAATGAATAAATTATGTCACATGGTATAATACATTTTAATAAGTCAATAAATTATGGATAATTATGTTTCAATATATTTATAAGTGTATATTTATATGTAATTATGAATTTCACTTAATCTAGTATTGTTCTATATAAGACGGACACTTTGCAATTTTTTCAAAGTCTCTGACACTAATTGGTTAAAAGGAGTCATCGACGGCTGACTCACCGGTGAGGACTCACTGATCGAAGAAGATACCAATACAAGACTCACTGATAGAACAAATGACACAATAATAGACAAGTCACCAATGATTAGTCGCAATAATAGTTTAAGAGACTCACCGATTGGTGACTCACCGATGGGTGACGCACCAATAGTTCAAAGGAATCATCGATGGATGGGTCACTGATGGGAGACACATCGATAGTTCAAAGGACTCACCTATGGAGGAGTAAATTATGGGTGATGTACCGATAGTTCAAAATGAGTCACCGATGAAGACTCAAAGAATCTTTGACAAATCAATAGTACAAATGACTCACCAATGCCCAGAGTCACCGATACCCGTTGAAATGACTCACTGATACAGAGATTCACTGATGCCGATAGAGAGATGTTAATGAATCACAAATACTTATGACTCATTGATATTCATAAAAAGTTTTTTTATTTTATTAATTAATATTTATATCTAACGGTCATATTCAGAAAAAAATAATTCTTATAATAATAATTAATGTTTTTTGTAAGATATTCATAGGACAGAATGAGGTACAAGCATGTGGGTAGATCATTATGACTGATGGAACTCAAAATTGAATGTGATAACAAGATGTATCATTCAAAAAGACACACAGAAGATTAGAAAGAAAATAAAAAGAAAAAGGGAAGAACTCCTACAACTCTTGAGCATACTTCCAAACCCAAGAACTCAAAAGGAAGAACATATGGGGAGATCAGAAAATTGAGCTAAACCTACTGTTCTGACCTGAACATCTTTCAAACAAGAAGATGAACACCTCATACTCTAGGCAGCCAGAACATAGAGGCTATGACAATCTATTTTGGAGTCAACTTCCATAAGTGTATTGAAACTTCAATTGCACTTCATCAAATGAGTCTAGAGATGCACTACATAACACACAAAGACTTCTAAACCTAACTCCACATCTTTAGCTCTGTTGTGTTCATTTAGTTACATTTCTGTGTAGTTTGTGTATCTTTCTATTACACACACACACACTGACTCTTTCACGTAACTATAGGATAATTGATATCCGCAACATCACACTCTATTTATACATTTTTATCCCATGTAGAACTATGGAAGAGGTCGTGTGTGACCTATTTTTTGTTTTTCCCATGAAGAATTGTGGTAGTGGTCAAGGGTGACCTGGATAGCCTTATGTGTTGTTGTGAACCCTGATCTCATGTGTGGATCAAAATTTTTTATTAATTTAAACTACTTGGTTGTGGGTTATCACTAAGTGGATAAGAATAAGTATCTTCTTGAGACTGAACCTCTTTTTTAAAATTTTGTTATGTCTATTGTTATTTTCTTTTACTATGTTTTATAAAAAATTTCATTCAAACAAAGTTAAACTCTATTAGTTAATTTAGAAATTTTTTATAACATTTTTGATCCTATAGTTTAGTTTCAAAAGTTATATTAATATTCAGAATAGTATAGCTGAGAACTAATTGATCTCTTTAGAAATTAATTTAACATTCATGACTCTTATAAATTCACTACAAATAGACTTGGATTATTTTTAATTGGGGGAAATTTTTCAAAGAACCAATATTTAATAGAAATTTTTATAGGAACTCAATTATCTACCCCTATTGAGTTTCCTACTAGGACAATATTTTGGTATCAAAAAAAGAGTTCAGTCTTCAAAAACAATATGGTTTTAAAAATATTTTCTTGAGTATTTTCCAACTGTGATTTTAATTGTATTTCAGGATATTAAAATTGATGTTATTTATAAATTTTTATCTCTTGAAGTCTTTTCCAAAATTATATTATGGACAATACATTATAAGTATCAACTACGAATAGACCACCTTTTTTCAATGGATCAAATTATACTAAGTGGAATCTTAAAATTAAAATACATTTAGAAAGCATCGGATTTGAAACCAGGACTACTATTGAAAGTATATATGCACTCCCTGACACTTCTAGAAACACTTGGGATTAAGCTACCAAGATATCCTATAACAATAACTATAATTCTATGAATGAATTATATTGTGCACTATGAGATGAAGAATTTAATCGTATTTATTCCTCTAAAACTTATCATGAGATTTGTGACATTTTAGTCATTTCCCATGATGGGACAACTAATTTGAAAGATATGAGATTAAATAATTATACTTTTAAATGTGATAATTTTAGAATAAATCCTGATGAATCTATTTCTAATATGTATTTATGGTTCAATGAAATTGTGAACACCATGATTTCTTTAGGATGAGTTTTAACAACAAAGGAGAAGATCATGAGGATTCTTTGATGCTTACCCGAGAAATGGAGATGTACATCAGTATCCATAAGATAATCATGCGACATTGATAAACTACCTATGAAGGAACTAATTAGAAAATTAAGGATGTATAAAGAGTAACTAAAGTTGAATCAAGAGGAGTAATATCCAAAGAGAAAAAATTTAGCCTTCAAGACTACCACTTCCAAGATAAAATATAAAGAGAAAGTTCAATCTGATGTTAAGAGCACAAGTAGTGAAGAATCAGCTTTAGAAAATGATGATGAAATGGCCCAACTGGCTAGGAGATTAAAAAAATTTAACAGAAATAAAATTTCCTTAAAGAAACCAAACTATAAAGTATAATATGACAACTAAGAAAATTATAAAAGGATTGGAGGAATCCTAAAAAATTATAAGAAGTAGTTTTCTATGAATGCAAATGGAGAGGGAATGTCAATGATAACTACCCTAAATTAAAGTATAAATAAGTATGAGTATAAGGTTGGAAACATAAGAAAGCAATGAAAGCCACCTGGAGTGCATCTGAGGACAACACTAGTGAATATTCCTCTTCTCAAAATGAGAAATAAGATATAGAAAACATGTACTTTATGACAAATACCTCACCGGTACTCTTAAACTCTCATGTACCTAATGACTATTATTCTAGAGATGAATATGAATCTAAAAATATGAATAATGATGAACTATTTGAGTATTGTAATATGCTAAAAGAAACATGTAATGAACTGAAGGATAAGTATAAATCATTAACAAAACAACATGAACTCTTTGAAAATATTAAATATGAACTTACTATTGAGAAAGAGAAAAATGCATAACTTCTAAAGGAAAATAATGACCTAAAGTTATCAAATGGTCAATTAAAGAATAATCTGGACAAGTTTTCCAAGGGGAAAAACACACTTACTCAATTACATGGTAAATAGATATCTCTTAGGTATACTACTAGAATAGGATATCATCCCAGAAAAATAAATTTATCTAAAACACAATTTATTACTAAATCTGGAAAATCTGTTTCTCAGTCAAAAAATCAATATTTTACTGCAAGTTCCAGTTCTAAAAAATCTTTTAGTGCATCATGTTTTTCTGGACCAAATAAATTTTATTTTTAAAATACTTTACAATATATATAAAGAAAACCTGTAATAAAATTGTGGGTTTTTAAATCTTTTATTACTAATGTTTCTGGACCTAGACAAATATGGGCACCAAAATATTTTCTTTGATGAATTGTTTTGTAGGTAAATTGCCTAAAAAGATCCTGTAGAAATATTTGGTACTTGGATAGTGGCCACTCAAGACACATGATAGGATATTACTCAAGCTTCAAGAATCTCATCAATATCGATGGAGGACATATCACATTTTGTGAAAATGGTAAAGGGAAAATCATTGTCTTAGGCTAGATTGGTAACCCTAACTCTATTTTAATTTCTAGAGTACTCTATATTGATGGATTAAAATATAACATACTTATCATATCTCAACTGTGTGATGATGGATTTAATTTCAATTTTAAAATTGATTCATTACATTTTTTATGAAAAATTTAACTTAGTATTTAATGATTTTAGAAATGATAATGTATATGCTATAAAATTAGGCACACTAGCATCACAAAATGTTTCCTGTATAAGTGCCTTTCATAGAGAGTCTTGGATCTAGAAAAAAAGACTAGAAAATTATAATGCACACTCCCTTAATAAATTAACTCAAAATGGTTTGGTTAATGACCTTCCCAAACTAGAGTTTCTAGAAAATAAAGTGTGCAATCCTTGTCAAAAGGGAAAGCAACACAAAATATCTTTCAAACCAAAGAATGAAGTTACAAATTCTCAATTTCTCGAGTTGGTTCACATGGACTTGTTTGGACCATCTATAGTTTCAGGTATCAATGGGAATCAGTATATTTAGGTTCTTGTAGATGAATTCTCTAGGTGTATATGGACCTATTTATTATCTCACAAAAGTAAAGATTGCTCTAATTTTACCAAGTATTCTAGGACTATAGAAAATCTTAATGGACTCAAAATTAAATCTCTAAGAAGTTACCATAGCCATGAGTTTGAAAATAAGGACTTTGAATCTTTTTTCTCACATAATTGATATTGACATAACTTCTCTTCCCCTAGGACACCTCGACAAAATGGTGTAGTAGACAGAAGAAATAGAACCATACAAGAAATTTCCCGAACTATTCTCAATGAATATGACCAACCTATTTATTTTTGTTCTAAAGCTATTAATATAGATTATTATATAATAAATAGAGTATTAATTAGACCTATCCATATGAAAAATACTTATGAGTTGTGGAATAATAGGAAACCCAATGTAAATTATTTTAATGTGTTTGGATATAAAGTTTATATTCTTAACACTAAATATAATCAAGATCAATTTGCCTCTAAAAGTGATGAAGTAATATTACTTGTATATTGAACATCAGGAAAAGCATATAGAGTCTTTAATAAAATAACCAAATTTGTGTAGGAATATATACATGTCCAGTTTTATGAAATAGATCCACATGAACCTAAGACCTCTCTAAAAAATCTAGAAGAGGATATGTCCAATATGAACATTAATGTTAAACCCTTTAACCATCCTATAAAAGAATATATTAAAAATTCTAGTTCTATAAATTCTCTAGATTTTATCCATAATGAACTAGAACCAAGTGATGAACCTGAAATAATTATCCCTACTTTTACTAGACTAACTAGAACCCATAAAAACCATCCCTTAGATGATGTAGTTGGAGATTTAGATAGAGGAACACAAACTAGATATTCCTTGAGAAATAAGGTTGAACATAAAGCATTCTTCTCACATCTTAAACCTAAAAATATCAATGATGCAATTAATAAGTAATTTTGGGTAATATCTACGCAAGAAGAGCTTAATCAGTTTGAGAGAAATAAATACTGGAAGCTTGTTGATATATTGAAAGATACCTTGACCATAGGAACTAAATGGGTGTTTAGGAATAAAGTATATGAAGCTAGAAATATAGTTTGAAAAAAGGGTAGATTAGTTGAACAATTCTATAATCAAGAAGAGAGAAATGATTATAAGGAGACATTTGCACCATTAGCTAGGATTTATGCCTTTATAATCTTACTTTCCTATGTAGCACATTTGTATTTCAAATGTTATCAAATATATTTCAAAAGTGAATTCGTAAATGTTTATATAATTTTGGATGTTTTTGTTAAAAAAACCCCAGGTTTTACAAATCCACTTTTTCCAAATCTTGTTTTCAAATTAACTAAAGCTTTATATGGTTTGAAAGAAGATCCAAGAGCTTGTTTTGATAGGTTAAGTAACTTTCTTATTTATAAAATTTTTAAAAAAGGATTTTCAAATCTGACTTCATTTATAAAAAGAATTTCTAAAAAAATTAATAGATCAAATATATGTAGATGATATTATTTTTGGATCTTTTAAAAATTCTTTATGCAAGGATTTTTTAAAAATTATGCAACGTGATATTGAAATGAGTTTGATGGGTGAACATAAATATTTTCTTGGATTTCAAATATTTCAAAATAAAGACGGTATTATTTTTAAATAAAATAAATATACTAAAGATATTTTGAAAACATATGGATTTGATGGCATTAGGAGTAGTGAAACACCTATGAGTTCTACTTAAAAGTTGGATCTTGATGAAAATGGGAAATATGTTGATCAAACTGCTTATAGAGGAATGATTGGAAGTTTGATTTAATTAATAGCTAGTGGGCCAGACATCATGTCTAGTGTGTGTATGTGTGAATGATTTCAAGAAACCCCAAAAGAGTCATATTTAAATGTTGTTAAAAGAGTTTTCAAATGCCTCAAATATACGACTAATTTAGGATTGTTCTACCCAAGAGGATAGACTTTTGATATGGTTAGCTATTTTTATGATGACTTTGGTGGATGTAATT
Organism: Viscum album; assembly: GCA_963277665.1. Taxonomy (NCBI): domain Eukaryota; kingdom Viridiplantae; phylum Streptophyta; class Magnoliopsida; order Santalales; family Viscaceae; genus Viscum; species Viscum album. The sequence goes on from OY728137.1 coordinate 1,477,086,227, forward strand.
TAGATAAAAAAATCACCTATGGAACATGTCACATTTTGGGAAAGTCTCTAATCTCATGTTGTAGTAAAAAAAGAAAAATTTTGTTTCATTATCAACTACTGAAGCAGAGTACATTGTTGCTAGTAGTTGTTGTGCACAATTTTTTTTGATGAAACACACTTTATTAGACAATGGATTTCAATTCAGATATATCCCTATAAATTTTGGAAATAAAAAAGTGCTACTAAAATTTCTAAAAATACAATTTATCATACCAGAACAAAACAATTGGTGTAAGACATCACTTTTTGAGAGACCATTATCAAAAAAATGACGTAACTCTTGATTTAATTAGGACTAAACATCAAATTTCCAACATTTTTACCAAAACCTTAAACTTTAAGAGAGTGAGGTACATGATACATGAACTATGAATGATAAATTTATAAATACTCTCTATCTTTATCCCTTAAAAATTAAGTTTGTATTTAAAACAAATCAGTGGGAACCAATCTTTGTGAAACTGATCGTGTGAAACCGATCAGTGTGGAACCAATTAGTGTGAAACTGATCATTTAAAACTGATCAGTGTGAAACTGATCAGTGTGAAACTGATCAGTGTGAAACCAATCAGATGATATTGATACCATTAGAGTGAAACCAGTACCGATCGGATCATATTAATCATATGAGACCGATGCTATTTTTTTAAAACTGATACTGATAAGGACCTTTCAGTAAATCTTTTTGTCTATATATTTTAAGTAAAACAAAACAGTTTTATTTTTATTTTATTACTTATTTTAATGATATTCTATTTTATGTTTTTATGAAGTATAAACCTTTAATGATAATATTAAATCAATCCACAATACTTCTAACCTTCCACCTTTCACTGCCCTCAATACCTTTGATCCTTCAACATTTCAACCTCCTTCTTCAAACCCAAACCTACAGAATAGTGATGAAAAGGTGTTTGATGTAAGGATCAAGTGAATCTCTATCATCCAAGTGCCAAAAAGTAGAATCAATCAGTGATGTGAGTCCTATGAACCCAGAGATGGAAATCCAGGTAGTAACTCCTAAGAAAGTGGTGTCTACAGAATGGATGCTTCCAAGAAAGTCTCTTTTTCTAAAAGTTCTAGAATCACAAGGGTGGATTAGCTGGTTTGAAGATACTGAGATACCATACTATCACAAGTTGGTTCACTAATTTTATTTATATCTTGATTTGATTTTGGAAGGATTTGAGGAGGCTCGAATGAAATATGTGGTAAAGGGAAAGGATATTTCATTTTCTTCAAAGAAGTGGGATGAATTCTTAAAGATGCCTCATGAGGACATATTTGATGTCTACTAGGGTAACATTCCATCTACATCAGATTTATTTTCTTATGAAAATGATTTTAAGGAGTAAACTGTAAATGAGGATTCAAGGAGAGAAATAGGTTTTGAATTATATGGAGAGGCTAAAATGCTATTTAAGTTTTTCCAACAATAAACCTTCCCAAGGAAGGGATATTATGCTTCCTTAAAGTATCAGGACGTCTTCCTGATTTATTTGTTGAAGAATAATGTGAAAGTGAACCTATGTAGGTACCTTACGATACATATTTTGGAAATGGTCAAACCTTCTCAAAAAGAAACCTATTTATATTATTCAAGGATGATTTCTGAAATATTGAGGTTGCTAGTATGTGTGGAGGATGAATATGAGTTGATTACTATATGGAGTGGTTTCTACCTTCACAGAGACATCTTCAAAAGGATGAAAATATTTTGGAACCCATAAAGGATAATGTTGGTAGCATATAAGGAGTGATTGTATGAGGATTATAATCATATTGATCATCCTACAAGACTAAGGGATCAAGCTGATCTAGGTATTAAACCTGGTGATCAGGTTGTGTATTCATATGGAGAGAGAGTTGAGCCTGAGCTGCAATGATAAAAGGTATTTTTTATAGATGATAGGAGTTAACCAGATATTGTTGGAATCCCTATATAAATTTCATATAGACCTCAAATTACACCATTAGAATTACCATAAAATGAAACTTTTTTAGATGATTATAAATATAAGGAAGAGGCTAAAGTGTCTAGAGTTTAAGGTTATGTGAGCAGACTAATGAGGATGAGGAGGAGGATGGTGATGAGGAGGAGGAGGAGGATGATGATGATGATGAGGAGGAGGATGATGATGTTGAGAATGTGAGTGACTCCCTGAAAGAAATACAAGAAGTAGTCAGTTCTTATGAGGAGTATGTGCATATAGATGAAGAATAATTAAATGATATAGTTGATAGATAGGATGATGTTGATTCTAATGTTTAGGATGATGTTGATCATGATGGACATAATGACAGAGATGTTGGAAATGATGATGGACATGACCACCCTGATGATGCTCAAGGAATAATTTAGTAACTTGCAGATATTTTGGCTGGAGTTCAAAAGGAAGAGGATGAAGTTCATATTGTACTTGTGCCTCAGAATAAGGGGGATCCTCAAGGTAGGAGAGTTAGAATATATACTCTGGAGTCTAGAGATGTAACATGTTCTAATTAGTGGAATATTTATCCAAAATATATCTTTTTTGTACTGGAATATAGTGACTCAGATGAAAAAATGGTATCCCCTCCTTCTCTAAAAGCTGATGTGGAACCTACTGTCCATTCCTCACCTTCCTTACCTAGTGCTAATGAGCCTATTGTACAAACAATTCCTAGTGACTATGTCACTAATGATGATCTTGAACAATTCAATGATGATGTGTGTGAATCTATGAGATCTTCTATTTCAGTTATAAATAAAGTGTCTACATCTATGAATATTTCATAGGCTGATGTTGTTCAGATTGTTAGAATTGTAATTCAGGAAATGCAGCCCAGTCTTATCACTACAGCCAAGACCATTGTGAGAAATAATTAAATGTTGGGAAAATAAGTAAATAAAGTGAATCATGAAATTGTATCTTTGTAAAATGAGTTCAAAACCCCATTTTCTAGAGTAATTTAGGTTATTAGGAATCTTGTTACACATCTATAGAATTCATACTTGAAAGGGTTGAAAGAGAATCTTGGAAAGATAGTTTTTGGAGCATCTGGTTCTAGTGTTACTAAACTTGTAGCTAATATAAGGTCATTTAGGACTGTAATAATAGAAGAGATCAAGTCCTTTCAGAATTGTTTTTGATAAATAGACCCTTTTTAAAGTGCAAAAGAACAGTTTCCATATATATAACATAGTGATACAATACTCAAATGAGGAAACTGCTACTCAAAAGGAGATCAGAGACAAAGTGGACAAGTATTTTTCTAAAATATACAAAAATCATGAGTTAAATAAGAAATTTAAATTCTTGGATGACAACCTCAATATATCACTAGTGATCGAGGCATTTAAGAATAAAGTGAGCCAGTTGAAAGAGTTTACACCCACATTTTATAAGTTCAAGGAAAACAAGGAGTATTTTGAGAAGGTCGTGAAGTATGGGGTGAAATCATCACTAATTTTATTAATATTTTAAATCCTTTCCTATATGTATAGTATGAAGCTATAGTGGTCCCTATAGATGCTTCCATCAGATCTGTTTCACTGCCTCATGCTCAAATGTCAGTGTCTCAAGCTTTATCTCAGATCAGGCCAGTGATTCAAGAGCAGCCTCCCAATCTTGTTATTTTAGAGTAGATACCAAGCCTTGAATCTATTGTTTCTATAGCCATTTCTTTACCTGGTGTAATGAGTCGATCATCCCTTCCAACATCCACAGAACCACCTTCTGGCCCCACTATTGACCCTTCAAACAAAGGGAAATCTCATCTAAATCCCAAGCCTTACTTGTGGATCATTCTTTTATAGGGCTTTGTACTTTTATTTTTTGATGAATGTCTTTTTATTTTTGTACTCTTTTTTACTTTCATGAATATCATTTTGACTTCAATGTGTTTCAAGTTTCTTTGTTTTATTTTTCTTTATCCTTTATGTTTCTTTTCACATTTTTTCTAATCCCAAAAGGGGGAGAAATATATGGATGGCATAAAATCTTAAACCTTAGGGGGAGAAATATGGCATAGTAAAGATGGCATGTAATAAATAGAGAATATATATATATATATATATATCCCATATCTAATATACATCACTAAGATTTCTCTAATATACATCACTAATATTTCTCTAATACAAATTACTAAGGGGTAACATTAAAGTGATCTGATATAACTCCCTTTTAATTACCTTCTATATCTACTCTGCTATAATTATTGAGGGAGAGTATAAAATTAAAGAACTTATATTTATATTGAGAATGCACACTCATTGTTGGTATGATAATCCAAGTCATTATTATTCCTTAACATTTTATATAACTCATTCATGCCATGATTTGAGATTATCAAAAAGGGAGAGATTATTGGACCCATTGTGAGATAGTTGTTTTAATAATCACAAATCATGCCAATTTAAAAATCATGATAATTCACAAATTATGTTATAACTAATGTTAATTATGTCAATGAATATTTATAAATGAATAGATTATGTCACGTGGTATAATAAATTTCAATAAGTCAATATATTATGGATATTTATGTTTCAATATATTTACAAGTTTATATTTACATGTAATTATGAATTTCACTTAATATGGTATTGTTCTGTATAATACAGACACTTTGTAAGTTTTTCAAAGTCTCTGACACCGATTGGTTCAAAGGAGTCACTGATGGTTGACTCACCAATGAGGACTCACCAATCAAAGAAGACATTGATGCAGGACTCACTGATAGAACAAACGACACACCAATAAAAAAGTCGATGATGATCAGTCACACTGATAGTTCAAGCGACTCACCAATAGGAGACTCGCCAATGGGAAATGCACTGATAGTTAAAAGGACTCATCAATGGATGAGTCACTGATGGACGACACATCGATAGTTTAAAATCATTCATCAATGAAGACTAACTGATGCTTGGACAGACCAATAGTACAAATGACTCACTGATGCCTAGAGTCACTGAAACTGATAGAAAGAACTCATCGATACAGAGAGTCACTAATTTCGATCGAGCAATGATAATGAATCACCAATACTTATGACTCACCTATAGTCATAAAAACTATTTTTATTTTATTAATTCACCATTATATCTAATAGTCGTATTCATACAAATTAATTCTACTAACATTTATTAATGTTATTTATAGGATATTCAAAGGATAGTACAAGGTACATGCACGTGGGGATATCATTATGCCTACTAGACCTCGAAGTAGAAAAGAATAACAAGATGTGTCATTAAAAAAGACACACAGAAGAGTAGTAAGAAAATAAAACACAAAAAGGGAAGAACTCCTTTAACTCTCAAGTATACTTCCAAACCCAATAACTCAAAAGGTAGAAAATATGGGGAGGTCAAGAAATTGAGTTCAACCTGATGAGCTGACCTAAGCATATTTCAAATAAGAAGTTTAATATCTCATACTTCTAGAAGCCAGAATAAAGAGGCTATGACACTCTGTTTTGGATTCAACTTCCATAAGAGGACTCTAACTTCAATTCCAATTCATCAAATGAGTCATGAGCTACATTGCATAACACATAGAGACTTCTAAACCTAACTCGGCAAATTTAGCTATGTTGTGTTCATTTAGTTACATTTCTAAGTAGTGTTTGTATCTGTCTATTACATACACATGGACTCTTGTGAATAACTAGAGGATACTTTATATCCTCAATCTCACACTCTATTTATCCATTTTTATCCCACGTAGTGCTGTAGAAGAGGTTGTGTGTGACTTGTTTGTTGTTTTTTCTGTGAAGAACTGTGGTAGAGATAAAGGGTGACCTGGATAGCCTTGTTTGCTATTGTGAACCCTGATCTCTAGTGTGGATAAAACTTGTTTATTAATTTAAATTTCTTGGTGGTGGGTGATCACAAAGTGAAGAATACTAAGTCTCTGCTTGAGACTGAACCTCTTGTGTTAAATTCTGTTGTGCCTATTGTTATTTCCTTTTTCTATGTTTTATAAAAAATTTAATTCAAACAAAGTTAAACTCTAATAGTTAGTTTAGTAAGTGTTTATAAAATTATTGAACCAATAGGTTATTTTCAAAAGTTATATTAATCTTTAGAATAGTATAGCTAAGAACTAATCAATCTCTTGAGAAGTTAATTGAACATTCAATACTCTTATAAATTCACTACAAACTGACTTGGATTATTTTTAATTGGGGGAAATTTTTCAAAGAACCAATCTTTAAAATAAATTTTTATTGGAACTCAATTCTACACCCCCCCCCCCTCTTGAGTTTTCTACTAGGAAAACATAAATAATTATATTTTAAGAGTAATATTGTATGTAATATAAAAAAATTGGATACAACTGCGAAAGCGGAACACGGTGTAAAGAAGAAAATACATTTAAACTGCTTGCCCAGGGACTTAACCCTTTGACCATGCCCCAAACATCTACTGGGTACATAAATCATTTAGAACATGAAAATTTTATTATTATCTTGATAATTATAAAAATCATCATTAGTGCTGACGTAGTGTCTACACAGTGGTGACAAATTTAAAAATGGTAACTTATTAATAATGGGGTGATAAAAAATATTTTCATGACTTTTTTATTAATTATTATGTATAATTGATGTTTTTGGATGTTAATTTAGAATCTCATATTTATATTACATTAATCTTATCCAAATACAGGTGAAATACTTGTGTAGGGAAGGAAATTTAAAAATAACAAATTTAATAACTTTTCTTGACTTGTATATGTGTGAATATACATAATTAATAAATGTATAACTTTATTTTCAACCTTATTTATTTATTTTTATGAGAATAATTTATTTTTAACTTTTATAAATGAAATAATTATCTTTAATGCATGTGAAACACTGATTCGGTTCTTGTTCAAGCATAAGAAAAATAAATAATATATTTTGAATTAAAATTATAAGAATTTTTAAATGACCCAAATAAGACTAAATATTTTTTCTATAATCAAGTATAGATAATTATATTATTTTTATTCTAATTTGGTACATTTTTTACCTAAAAGAATCACTTTAATACCATTATAATATTTTATTTAAAAAAAGTCTATGTGTTCACATTATAGTTTTAAATTAGAATAATATTTTAATGTATTGTTTTCAAGTATATTTTTTCAAAAATAAATTGTATATTTAAAGATAATAAATTTATCTTCTTCATAGAATTTTATTTTTAATTTTTAAGGAATAAATAATTAACTTAATTTCTTGAACAGTTATGATGTAGTAATTATCTAATTAATAAAGAAACCAATTTAATTATATTTAAAATAAAAAAAATAATTTGATGTTTCTAAGATAATTAATTAATTACCTAAGTGAATATGATAATTCTATGACAAAATTAAAATTTTAATTATAATTTAAGACTTTTTTTTGATGTGTTTAAAGTCATTGTTATGAATAGTGTTTATTTTGACAAAATTTATTTTTCATAAATAAAATATTTTATTAAATTATTTAGAAATAAAAAAAATATTGAAAAATGTAAAAAATGATAATATTACTTCTAAAATGTTATATCCTGTGATTTTTAAGCCTTTTTAAATTCTTTACCACTATATTACACTAATTATAATATAATATTTTATATAATTCCAAAATTACCCCTCACCTCAATTATAAAAGGAGGCTCATTACATCACAACATTTTATCACCGTGAGAATTATTTATCAAATAAACTCTACCTAATTCCTTTTTCCTCATCCCTTGAAACATTATAGAGCTTTTGGTCTCAAAAAAATGTAGCTTCCAAGAGCCTTAAAGAGGTTCTCAAGAAGAAATTTTCAAGAGGTAAGATTCCTTCTTCTTTTATTTTAAATTGTTTTCACTTCTAACTTATCCAAAACACCTATAAAATATTTCATGAGAACTCCATTATCATATATATATACTATAATGTCATTTTTTATGGTATATGCATCATAAAATCTCTCATCTTTTCCTTTTATTCTTAAATAATGAAATCATCATCTATGGTGTGTCAATTCACCGCCATTATGGATGATGAGTTTTATTTTCCCATTACCACAGTTATGTGAAGTTTTAATTATATTTTAATATTTTAAGATGACCTATGTATATATGTTCTCACTTCAAGAGTATAGTTTCTTTTTAAAAAGGAATTCCCTAATAAAATGACTTTGGAAACTATGAAAAGAACACACTTAAAACAGTGGAAATAACAAAATATTGATAATAAATAGGTGTAAATGTTATTAGAAAATAATTTAAGGTATTATAAACTTTAATATATTTATATAATAAAATAATAGCACTCTTAAAAAAATTATTTCAGAGGTTTTGTCATTTTTTATGGAAGATGATCAGGAGGTAAGGTACCCTTTAACTAAAATTATGTTTTAAATGTTTTAAAGATTTATTTTTATAAATCATTCTATATCATATATATGTTTTCAAAATGGTTTTTATGAATTTATTTATATTGGTATTAATGTTTTAATTTTTATCATTTTTTAACAAAATTATCTTTTTCTATTGTGATATAAGGGAATTTCCTTTTAAAATCCTTTTAAATATCTCTTTTACGAAATTCAAAAGATTATTTATTATATAAGTAATGAGTGGTTTCTCCTACATTCATGATGCTTTATTAATTTAATGTTTTCTTTATATGTTTTTTAATTATATTTTAATAATATTATTTCATTTTTATGTGCACGATTTATATATTTTAAAAGTGATTTTAATAAGAAAATGGTATTTTAATATCTGAATGGGTTTTTATCATTGGTTTAAATGAGTTATATAGGGTTTTATTTTTTATATGTTAATTGGAAATTTTTAATTATGGTTGTCTCTTAATATATATTAGGATATATTGGGTTGATCCATATTATAGATCATGATATGATGTCTTGATCCTCGTTATAGCCCAATATATGGCGGGTGAGCCCCATTATAGATCTCCAATGCATTAGGTTCTCTAAAGATGGAATTAGAACAAAAGTTTATTCCATTTATAAAGGTGAATGTAAAAGTGATATGGTAAATATTTCCCAAGGAAACTACATGATTTTTCTATGCATGCTAATGAGTTTTCATAAAAAGGGTTTTAATGGGTTTTTTTCACTGAACTAACGATTTTATTTCTTTATGTTCCTTACTGAGATTTTTGTTCTCATCTCAAGATTTTAAAAAAATCATAGAGTATAAGGATGTTTAAGAGAAAAAAGGAATTCAATTTTAATGTTTTGAATTTTTTTCAAAGAAATAATATTTTATTTTAAAAGTTTTATATTTTGTAAGAAATGGATATTGTTTTAGTAGTATCCACTTTGTATAAATATGGTATGTTATATATTTATTATGGCCTGATTATCTAAATATATAAACTTGAAAAGATACTCAATGTAAAATAATGTAAAATTCTCCCCTTAACTAAATATTATGTAATGTTTTAAGGATAGGTCCTTATAGTTGGTGTAAAAGGATGGTTTAGATAAACATAGGGGTTAGGATTATGTTAATAGAATACCATAAATTATTTTTACCTTATGGGTTTGTTAAAATGATATAGAATTTGAATATTATCATGTTGATTCTTCTAAGATATGTCTATTTATAGTGGTTTTATACAAAATAAATAGATAATTTGAAGTAGGAAGGTAGTGATAGGTTGATATCCTTATGAATCTGTATCCAGGAACGGTGGGAATTAGAACCAAGAAGTTTGTGACAGTAATGGATCTGTTGACTTAGGAAATAAATGTTAGTGGTATTCATTCTAGAGATGAACCATATATACCATGAAGGAACATGTATTTTTTAGATCATTTCATGAGGGAAAATCCCCCATAATTCTGTGGATAATTTGACCTGGTGGTAGCCAAAGGATTATCAATGCCCTGGAAAAGATATTTCATGTCATGGGATGTTCAGAACTTCAAATGGTAACCCTTTCCATTTATCATTTTGAAGGTGAAGTTGATTGATGGTGGTATTTGGTTAAGAATACCGGATATAAAGAAGATCTTTATTCCATGGAATTGGAAACATTCAATGATATTTTCCTTGAGAAATATTTCCCTATAGTTTTTCAACATCGAATGGAAAAACCATTTCTATAATTGAGATAAAAAGATGATGATTTTGTAGCTGTTTATGAAGAAAACATCCCAAGATTTTCTAGGAAAGTTCCATATTTTTTTTGGGACACTAATAGTAATATTAATCATTTTCATTCTTGATTAAAACTGGGTTTATGAAGATATGTACCCGCATGATAATTTAAAATATATGAGAGAGTTTTCGATTGTGATGAAAAGTTTTAAATGGAGTTTGTTGATGCATGTATACATAATGATGAGAAAAATAAGAACAAGTCAAGTTGGAAAGATTTGGGGAAGTATTCTTCAAATAAATCTAGAGGTAACAAAATAAAATTCCATTCTTGTGAAATGTGTAGAAAAATTAATCTTGTAGAATGTATTGTAAATTATGGGAAGTGATACAGATGTAGAAATTTTGGACAAATGGATCATGAGTGAAAGGAAAATGATTATAAGAGTGATGAGAATTTGATGGTAAGATGATTTAAATTGAATGATTTGGGTCATTTTGTTATTTTGTGCCCAAATATAATCACTCAGGTAGAAAATTATAAATATTAGAAAGATAAGGGTGTGGGAAAACCCTTTTCTAATACTTCAGTAGATGTTGGGCCATCGAAAAAGTGGTGTCAGGTAGATTTATTTTTTTACTGAATATGCTAATGTTTTCTTTGATTCAAGGTCTTCACAATCATTAATTTATTAGAGATTTTCTAGTAAATTTGAAATTACACCTTAAAAAATGAATCCAGAACATATAGTAAAAATACTTGGAGGACATATTAAGGAAAAAAGAAATTATAATAATCTTTATGGTATTGTCTGTGGAAGGAATTTACCTACAAACCTTGTTTTTTCTTTTACTAGAGTTTTATGTAATCTTGAGTATGGATTGGATTTCTATTTACCTTGCTAAGATTTATTATAGAGATAAAGATGTTTCTGTTTAGAAAGAGTTTCAATTTGCGTACAAAAATAAACCCATATCATTGATAACATATCAGGAAGCTAATAAACTATTAAAAGATGGAAATGAAAGTTATCTAGCACATATTGTTTAAAATAAATGAACTATTCATATTAATGATATGGTAGTGAGAAATGAGTATCTTGATGTTTTTCCTGATGATTTTCTTAGTGTGGTTCTTTATCGAGAAGTTGAGTTTACTATTGAATTAGTTCATGATGTTAATCTAATTCCAAAACTTCTATATCAAATGGATCAATTATAACTTCTAGAATTGAAAAATCAGTTAAAAGAATTATTAGATAAAGGTATCATCCAATGTATCACTTCACCATGAGGTGAAACTATATTGTTTGTTAAAAATAAATATGGCTAAATGAATCATTTCATTGATTATAGAGCCTTTAATAACATAACTGTTATGAACAAGTATTATTTTCCCCATATTAATTATTTTTTTGATCAACTCTTCGAAGTGCAATATTTGTTTAAGGTTTATTACAGTTCAGGGTACCATACGTTTAAAGTAAAGGAAGAAGAAATTATTAAGACTATGTTTCATACTAGAATATTCATGGACCTATTGTATTCATAGATCTAATGAATAGAGTATTCCTTGGGTTCATGTAAAAGTTTGTGGGTTTGTTTATTGATGACATTTTTGGTATATTCTAAAAGTAAAGAAAAACATGAAGAAGTATAAGGGTTTTTTTTTAAAATTTTAGAAGAAAAGAAACTATATGGAAAATTCATCAAGTATGGATATTGTTTAAAAAAATTATTTCTTTAGTAACATTGTTTCTAAAGATAGCATAACTTTTGATCCTACTAAAAAAAAGTGGTTGAATAATTGCCAAGACCCACAAATATAACCAATATTTGTAGTTTTCTTAGTTCATCAGGTCATTTCTGGAATTTTGTTAAAAAATATTCATGGTTATCTCGCCTAATGACTAAGTTAACCTGAAAAGGTGTTAAGTTTATTTGGAAAAAATAAAGTGATGATTGTTTTTAGGAATTGAAAAATAAGATTTGTGAATGCTTTGGTTTTGGACCTGCCTTCCCAAAATGTTGAATTTTTCATCTATAGTGATGCTTTTTTAAAAGGAATTGGATGTTCCCTAATGCAGAAAGATCAAGTAATTGATTATACTTCAAGTCAATTTAAATCACATGGAATAAATTACCCTACACATGATTTGGAATTAGATGCTATTGTTTTTGCATTAAAAATTTGGAGGCATCATTTATATGGAGTAAATGTGGAATATATATTGATCATAAAATTTTGAAGTATATATTCACATAGAAATAATTGAGCATGAGACAAATAAGATGGATGGAATTAATCAAGGATTATGATTGCTCAATTAATTGCCATCTTGGAAAAGAAAAAAATTGGTTGATTCCTGGAGTTAGAAAAATAATGCTACATTAACCATGTTTCATTTGGAACATAACCCCTTGGTTGATGATTTGATAAATTTTTTCTTGGAAGTTGTTGGTGTGGGAAATACCTTTGTTTTGTTTCAAGTGTCAGTGTAGTCGTATCTGTCAGATATAATTAAGAAAGTGAAAAAGGAAGATCGGGAGTTGTATAAAAATTTTGAATTAGTTAAAATTAGTATATTGACTGAATTTAACAGTGATAGAGATTATGTTTTGATATTTGGGAAGAGATTATGTGTGCATTTCGATTCATAGTTAAAGAAAAAGTTATTATGTGAAGCTCATATTTCTCCATTTTCAGTTCATCCTACAAGCACTAAGATGTACTGGGATCTTTAGGATTATTACTGGTGGGATGGAATGAAAAGATATATTCCTTATTTTACCATGAAATTTTTGACATTTCAATATGTTAAAGAAGAATGGTAGCTACTAAAGCGAGTGATTCTGAATTTGAAAGTTCCAGAATAGAAATGGTAAAATATATCCATGGAATTTGTGGTGGGACTACCAAATACATCTCGAGGTAACAATACAATCTGGGTTATTATTCATAGTTTGACTAAATAAGACCATTTTATTCTAATTCAATATAATCGTCCTTTGGATCAAATTTCTCAAATGTACCTTAAATATTTTTGTAGGTTACATGGAGTTTCTCTCTCCATTATATCTAATCGGCATCATAGGTTTAATTATATCTTTTGGAAAGGCCTTCATAAGTCATCGATACTGAATTAAATTTAAAGAAAACCTTTCATCCTCAATCTGATGGAAAATTAAAGTGAAAAATTCAAACATTGGAGGATATGTTTCGAGCATGTTCAGTGTATTACCAAGTAATTTGGGATCAGCATCTTTCTTTATTTTATTTATCTTATAATAATAGTTTTCATTCAAGTATACAGATGGAACCTTTTGAGGCACTATATGTAAAGCAGTTTTGAACTCCAGTATTTCGAGATGAAGTAGGGGAAAGGAATTTTATGCGACCATAAATAGTAGAGGAATTGGTGGAGAAAGTTTAGTTTATTCAACAACATGTGAGGACATCTCATAGAAGGCAGAAAATTTATGTAGATAATAGAGGGAAAAGACATTATTTTGAGGTAGGTGATCATATCTTTCTCAAAGTTTCACCATGGAAAAGTGTGATGCATTTTGGTAAGAAGGGTAAATTGATTCCACTGTTCATTTGGACCTTATGAAATCCTCGAGAAAGTTGGAACAGTATTCTATCGAGTAGTCTTGCCTCCATGTTTATCTCAGTGACATAATTTTTTTCATATTTCGATGTTAAGAAAGTATGTTCCATATCCATTTCAGGTTTTGAGCCTAGAAGTATTGTAGAATAAGGTAATTCACCAGGTTTAGGTTTTGTAGAGAAACCATGTTGTTGAAGAAACAACATGGGAATCCAAAAATACTATGAGGAAAAAGTATCATCATTTGTTTAATAACTAACTAAAAATTGAAAGGAAGGAATTTCAAAAGGGGGAGATAATTTAACCACCCATGTATTTATATAATAATTTTTTTATATTTATTAGTATTATTTCATTCAATAGTTTTGTTCATTATGTTAAGTAATTATTATAATAAATAATTTATTATATGGTTATTTATTTAAAACATTGATTTTTCAATTATATAATTTTAATTTCAAAAAACTAATTTACTTTCTGAATTCATAATGTCAAAAATATATTAGTATAAATTTTAAATTATTTTTTAAACAAGTTATATTTTTTGTGAATAATAAAAAATACATTCATTTTATAAAATATGGTATTTTTTGAGTCATCATGAAGACAAAATTGTGATATAAAATTTATTAAATTTAATTAATAATTAAATAATGATATTATAAGAGTAATATTATATAGAAATAATTTAGAACATGAAAATTATATTTCTTCATGATAAGAATAAAAATTATTGCCAGTGTAGACATAGTGCCTACGCATCACTAACAAAGTGAAAAATGGTAACTTATTAATAATGGTGTGCTAAAAATTATTTTCAAAAAATATTTATTATTTATTATGTATAATTGATGTTTTTTGTGGCTAATTTTGAATTTCAGATTTATATTACATTAATCTTATCCAATTTCATGTGCAATGCTTGCGCAAGGAAAGAAAAGATAGAATAACGAATTTAATAAGTTTCGTTGACATGTATATGAATGAATATACATAATGGAGGAATATATAACTTTATTTTGCGCCAAATTAATTTATTTTTATTATAGTAATTTATTTTTAATTTTAATAAATGAAATAATTCTCTTTAATGCATGTGAAATGCTGATGCACTTCTTATGCCATCATAAGAAAAATAAATAAAATATTTATAATTAAATTTATAATAATTATTATATGACCCAAACTATGACTAAATTATTTTCTATAAGAAATTTTAGACCATTATATTCTTTTTATTCAAATTTGGGACCTTTTGGGCCAACATGAATCACTTTAATCCCTTTGTAATATTTTATTCAAAAGGAAGTCAAGGTGTTCACATTATAGTTTTTAATTAGAAAAATATTTTAATGTATGGATTTTCAATAGGGTTTTTCTAACATAAATATTTTATTGAAATATAAGAAACTTCTATTCTATATAGAATTTTAATTTTAATTTTTATGGAATAAATCATTACCTTAATTTCTTCAATAATTAAGATACAGTAATTATTTAATTAATGAATAAATCAAATTAGTGATATTAAAAATAATAACATAGATATAATTTTATACATTTAAGATAGTTCAGAAATTACCTAGGTGAATATAATAAGTCTATGATATAATAAAAAATTTAATTTTAATTTTAAACATTATTTTGATGTGTTTAAAGTCATAGTTATGAATAGTATTTGTTTTTAAAAAATTACTTTTCATGAATAAAATATTTTATTAAATTATTTAAAAATAAAAATAAACATCTTCAAAAATTTCAAAATTGAAATGTTTCCTACGAAAATTTTATATCCTATTTTTTTAGTCCTTTTTAAAGTCTTTAACCCTATATTACACAAATTATATTTTAATATTTTAGGTAATTCCTAAATTACCCCTCACCTCAATTGTAAAAGGAGGATCGTTCTTTTACAAAATCTCCTCACCATGAGCCTTATTTATCAACTAACCTCTTAAAACTTCCTTTATAATAATCCCTTTCTTCATTCTAGAGCTTCTGGTTTTACAAAAAGACTACTTCCAAGAGCCTTAAGTACGTTCTCAAGAAGAAATTTTCAAGAGGTAAGATTCCTTCTTATTTTCTTTTAAATTCTTTTCACTTCTACCTTATCATCACCTCCTATACAATGTTTCATGAAAACTAAAGTATCATATATATATATATATGTATTATTATTATTATTTTGATGGAATATTAATCAAAAAATATCTCATCTTCTCCTTTTATTCATAAATAATGAAATCCCCATTTGTGGTGTGTCAATTCATTGCCTCTGTTGATGATGAGTTTTCGTTTCCCTTGACTGAAATCATGGAAAGTTTTAATTCTATTATAATAGTTTAAAATTATACACACACACACAAACATATATATATATATATATATATATTCTCACTTTTATAGTATTTTTTATTTTTGACAAAGAAGTCCATAATAAACTGACCTTGGAAACTATGAAAAAAATGCACCTGAAACAATGGAAATAAAAAAATATTAGTAATAAATGGGTGGAAATGTTATTATAAGATCATGTAAGGTATTATAAATGTGATTATATTATTTTAATAAATTAAAAACACTATTAAAACCATTATAAAATAGTTTTTAACACTTTTTAAGGAATTCGAACTGAATGTAAGGGACTCGTTATCAAAAAAAATTATTTTAAATGTTTTAATGATTTTTTTTCTAAATATTTATATTTCATGTCCATGTTTTAAAAATATATCTTTTGAATTTATTTATATGGGTATTAATGTATTAATTTATATCACATGTTTCAAAAAAAGATCTTTTTCTGTTGTGATGTAAGGGACTTTCCTTTTAAAATCCTTTTAGATGTCTCTTTTACAAAATTCAAATATATTGTTTTTCATATATAGCATGAGTGTTTTCTCCTACTTTAATTATATTTTATTACTATAATAGTTCCTTTATATGTTTTCATAATTTTTTAATAATATTATTACATATTTATGTTAACAGATTTTATTTTTTAAAATTTAATTTTATAAGAAAATTGTATTTTAATATCTAAATATGTTTTTCTCATGGGTTTAAATGAGTTATCAAGGTTTTTATTCATTTTATGTTACTTGAACATTTTTATTATAGTTTTAGCTCAATATATCTCAAGATATTATGGGTTGAGTCTCATTATATCTAAATATATGACTGGTTGAGCCCCATTATAGCTCAAGATATAATAGGTGATCCCCATTATAGCTCTCCAATGCATTGGGTACTCCAGAGATAGAAGTCAACCAAAATATTAATCTATTTGTAAGGGTTAATATAAGAGTTATATGGTAAATATGTCCTAGGAAAACTAAATTATTTTTCTATGCAAGCTATTGATTTTTCAAGAAAATGGTTTTACTATTTTTTCACTAGATTAACTATTTTCTTTCTTTAAGTTCCTTACTGATATTTTTGTGCTCATCATATGATTTAAAAAAATCATTTGGTATAAGGATGTGTAAGAGAAAAAATGTATTCAAGTTTAATGTCATAAGTTTTTTTAAATAAATCATTTTTTATTATAAAAGTTTTATATTTTGGAAGAAATGTATAATGTTTTAGTAGTATTAACTTTTTATAAATATGGGATGTTATATATATATTATGTCATAATTCTATAAATCTCTAGACCTAAAAATATCCTTGATGGGAAATAAAGTTAAATTCATGATTTAACTAAATATTATGTGATGTTTTAAGGTTGGGTCCTTATAAATGGAATTATTAGTTTATATCCCCAGTAAAGCATAAAATTTTTCAAAGGATATTGACACAAATAAAAAAACGTTTACAATATCACTCGAACATTTATTAAGGAAATACCCTTTTCATTTTGAAATAACTTAACTAAAATTAAAAGAATCCAAAATATTTGTAAAAACATTTTCTTTGGAAATAACCATGGAAGATTATAAAGAGGTCTTCAAAAGAAATATTTTTCATGGTGGTGGGAAAATTTATTCATGTGGTGTATTTTAAAACAATTATTTCATTCATACCTTCAGAAAAAAGTGCCTCATTCTGAAAATGAAAAGAAACTTCATTTAAAACCTTTTATAAAAAGTAAAAAATTGGTAAAAATTACATCAATAAAACATTATATAATATTAAAAACATTCTTTAAAACTTTTTAAAGAATTTACGGATATAAAAGAAAAATATTCCTGATCGAATAGAAAAATAAAGTCAATTTTCCATAAAAACACTCTCTCAGGCTTTTGAGTACTTAGAGAGGAAAATTAAATGAAAAATTATGATTTATATAAATAAAGATAGGAGAATAAAATTTATGTTGTCTAAGACAGAAATATCATATAATCTCCCCAATGAAAACTTAAATATAAAAATCCCAAATAAGGATGATATTATAAAATAAACCCTCACCTTGGGTCTGAATTGCTTCGTAAGTGATTTTATCCTCAAGTATAATAATTTTTAAATTATTATAATTCTATACTATAACCATATACATAGTCTTAATTTTATAAATCATCCACTTATAACACTTTAACACTCTTTTATTAATAATTTTTTTATTAAAAATATTGTGTCTAAGTGTTAACTGTTTTGTTTTTCATATAAGTTTTGGTTCGCTAGTTACGGTCTTTGCATATTTATCATGGTTAAATAATATATAAAATTTTAATCATGATTTAAATATAATATTTATTTATTTTATACATATTTATATTCATTATTTAAAGAAATACATGAAAATGACTCGCATCACTTTGTGGAGGTGCTAGTTCACACGTATACAAAAGTGATGTTATCATTTTTTAATGACTGGAAGGGTAAGATGGAAAATGATATATTATATTTATAGAGTCATAATTATGTTATAAATATCATATTTTAACATTATATTCATTATAATAACCACGCATTAAAGGTGTTTATGAAAAATGAAATACATCACTTCTTGAAGCGGTAGTTTGTACTTATTAGCAAACGATACTTTTGTTTCCCATTTGATGGATAAAGAGATGAGTAAAGTTTTTCCATATAAATATTAACATATGAATATATATTAGATAATTATTTTATTATATCATAACTTTTATAACAAAATTTAAAGAGTCATATTAATAAATAAAATGAAAACACTCGGTTCAGAGCTACACCGCTTCTTTAGACATCCTCCTTTGGAATACACCTTAAGTATTTTACGGATGGTATTTTGATCAAACCAAGACCTATAGATTATTTTATGTTTTTTTAGGAAGTTATAGTAGGCCTTTTACAATCTATAAGTCCCATTAATTTTGAGGAAGATAGGGGATGTGATGTCCTTTTATATGGGAGGGAGAGGACACACTTAGAATTTTTTAAAAGATTGAAATATATTAATGTAATAGTCAAGTAATTTGTATATAATTATACTTTCTTAAATTAAGGATGATATATGATATAAATATAGTTATAAAATATGATTAATAAAAAAAATTAAGTGATTTTAACCCTTATATTTTTAGTTTAACCCCCCCCCCCCAATCTATTTTAATCATTACCGTAGTAAAAAAAATTTCTATTTTTTACTATTCATTGTGAAAAAAACTAAGTTAAAATTAACTAATATTATTTATTATTATTAAAAATATGGAATAAATTTTACAAGATTAAATTTTTCAAAGCATAAGATATTAATTTTATTATAACTTGTAAAATGAAATGAAAATCGTTTCTAGAAAAAATGATTATTTTAAGTATAAAAATGGTTTTATAGAAAATAAAGCATAATGTTGATTTCAATGGAATTAATTAGAATATTTTAAATAAAATGAGACTTTTTTTATTTAAAAAAAACTTAAATTAAACTTTTAAAAACTTTATTAAAATATAATAACAAAAAATAGTTTTTATTTGAACACAAAACATTACTTTGATTTCCAAAATGTTGACCATATATTTGTAAGTTCATAATCATATTTTTAGATGAATTATATTTGTTATTGAGAATATATTTTTTCTATAAAGAATGCTTCTTCATATTTTAAGTTATTTTTATATCATTATAATGTCATAAAAGTAACTGTTTTTGTAAAATCAATATTTTTAACTATTCACCCAAAAGTCAACTATTTCAGAAAAATCACAAAAATTAAGCCTAAGATAATTTTGAAATTTTGAATTCAAAATTAAATTCAATACATAAAATAAAATTTCTAAAATTTATATAAATTAACAATAATGTCCATGAAAAAAATAAAATAATTTTTTTTTTAATAAAATATATTTTTCAAGCTTAAAATAACTTTACTAAAAATTGAGTAATTATTTATTATGAATTAATCAATAAACTTTCATTATATGAACCTTATATATATATTTTTCATAATTTTTTATTTCTATTCATAACTTTAACTTAATGGATATGTTATAATGGTCACATTTATAGTATATTGTTGTTCGCTAAAAGCTTGATGTTGCATGTTATGCAAGATATCGATCTTATTATTCATTAAAACTAATTTTTTGGGGTATTATATATTTAGTTAGTTGTGAGACCAGTGTAATTCCTTATTTATCATTTTTTTGTATGCTTTATTGAAACCACCCTAGAGTCTCTAAGGATTGGTCAGTGTGATTGATGGACCTCCCCAGAGTATGTGGGGATAGGTCAGTGTAATTTTTGTAACCTCCCTAGAGATTATAAGGATAGGTCATTGTGAATGAAGAAGAAATTGACACTATAATCATGATATGAGGACTTACTTGGGGATATATTAGGGGATTATTTTATACATAGATGATGGACCACCCGAGAGTGAGAAGGGATGGGTTGAGGATTATGGATATAGGGTCATGCCTTGTTCCTTTAGGTAGTGGGTTGAGGGTTGGATGACACCCCACCTTAAGTATTCAGATGTGGGTTGGACATTGTTTTAGATGAAACCCTAAAACATATCTTTAGTCATGGGTCATGTATTGGTATGCGGTAACTCTATTCTTTCTATAATGGATCCAAATCATGTAGGGTGAGGTGTTATAGTGGCCTTGTTCGCACATGATGTCCTAACTTGTGTGATTTTATGTGCATTGTATGTTATGTTTCATAGTGGGTGTGTCTCATTGTCACAAATACACATTATATTTATTTTATTTACATCCACCTAATAACAATAGAACTCAGAATCATTGATAAATTAGGGATATCTACTAGGTTGTTAGACTCACCCCCTACCCATGTACGTATCATGGATTTCAATGTATATGGGTATACTCTCTTGTTTTATATCATTACACTATAATCTCTTGGACCTAGACACCTGGTTCAGTCAACATATCATAGAGGTCATGGATATAGAATGATGGTCTATAATTAGGGCTACAGTCTAGTCTATTTACTTTTTAGTTATGGTTTAACATTTACTAGCTAGTATACCTTTGTTTTATTTGTTTGATGATTCCATGTTTATTTGTTTTTTTTTTGTTATGTCATGATGGTCCATATTTGTAGATTTATTGATTTCAATTCTAGACTATGAGTGACTCGTCAACTCCCAATTTTATTTGGTGTTGTATTGTTGCTGCTTTGGTACCGTTCAGGTAGTCTAAGCTGAGGTTTTACCCAGATAGAGAGTATAATTTGACATGTTGTGTAAACTATAGTGGAGTTATTACCCACTATGGTTATTCCAAAAGTGAACATTATAATGGAGTAAATAACAATGTTTATTTTGTTAGTTGATTTTACCTATATTCAAAGGCGATAGTAATATATATTATAGTTATCAAATAACTTGATTGAGCATAGAGTGGTGATTATGTACCCCATAGATCAGTCAAATTTGTTTAATTATGCTCGGGGGGACCTCTTTGAAGTGTTAGGAGAAATAAAGGGGTTCCTATAGGCTAAACATAGGCCTTTATAATATTTTTGATTTAATATATAGTACATTATATGAATATCATTTAGGTATTACTATAGACTCTTTTAAATTATAGTGATGAAGCTGCGAGTAATGAACTCTCTTATTGTGTTTGTGAGACCCATGGGTTTTTGTAGTACAGTTCATGTATTAAACCTTCATTAAAATTAATCAAAGGAGAGAATCCTCAAGAATTAGAGGATGAAATATTTTAATTTCAATAACAACAAAAATGATGTGGGATATTGAGGTATGTTCTCAAGATGGGAGTGATTTATACCTTTGGTGTGATATTTAAGCAGTAGTTAACTTATGTTAATCTTGATCTTATAATGTATAACATCATAAAAATAGATTTTAGGTATGATCCTTGGTTTAGTTTGATTATCCTTGATATTTACTTTGATCTCTAATATATTATTATTGATTATTATTTATTTCACTTTGGTTGATCCTTTTTAGGGGATGGGTAAAGTGGTTTTGATCTATTCTTGAGAGGTCAGGAGGTTTCCAGGGGTTTTATCATGGGAGAGTAAAATATCTTGAAGCCAAAATGGTTATATGAGGTCCACCAACTATCCAATGTAGTCCATTGTCTTTCCAATAGAAGGCTAATAGAATGACTTTCCTAAAGGAATTCCACCATACATCTAGTGAGGTCCACTAGCTCACCGATGGATGGACAAAAAATGTTGGTTTCTATATGAATAACACCATCCATAAAATAAGATCCCATCATCAAGCTGCAGGGACGTCCAAAACATTGGGAATTCTATTAAGTGCCACCAGCTAGTCAGTGGGATCCATAAGTTATCTAGTTACACCAATGTGGGAAACATTTTCATGAGTAGTATCATAATTGTTTTTATTTTAATCTCTACTTAAACAAAAATATCTTCCCCCTCAAACCTATTTTCAACCTAACTAAATTAAAGACTCACTTAAGGGTAATTCAGACCTCTAAACCATGGAACTTCATGGATCAAAATATCATTTAATGTGTTGAGTATCTCTTGGTTAGTGTATCCTATATATATTGATTATTTCTCCTTTCCCTTGTGTTTCTTATTCTCTATGGGATGTATTTATTTGGATACTATTGGAATTATATTTTGACTTGTGAATTGTAATTCTAGGATCCTCCATTAGACATTCTAGCCTTTGACTCTCTATTGGTAAAAACTTTTTTCTAGTGATTGTTGATCTTGTGATTAAGGTAGGTGGTTTCAAAAGGTAATTCCTATCAATTGAAAACTGTTATACCTGTCTATTTTGAATTATATTTCTAAATATTTTCCTAATATTAATTTGATTTTTGTAAATAATATTCTCTAAATAGAATTTTGTGTGTGTGTGTGTTGATCCCCTTGAGCTTGGATTTTAAAATAAAGAGTTGATTTTCTAAAAAATTTCATTGAAATAAATGAATTATTTGATGAAAGAATTTAATACTGATTTATTAAGAAAGGATGTAATGATATTATTTATTATTTTTAATGAAATAAATTGTTTCTTTAAAAGGAATAAGTTTTGATGAAAACCACTTATGTTTGTTTTTGAAATTAGATGGAGTGTTTTGAAACTTGAACTTGGGGACGCTCTAAAAATAATGATTAAAATGACTTCATATTGACTGAAATGAATGATATACCCTACTATGAATGATTTACTTACATAAAATTGGATCATTTGTAGTTGTGTGTGAAGAACACGTGATAGGCATGTATTATCTCTACTGAGATAGGCATGTATTATCTCCATGAAGAAATGTGATTCATTTCATCTGTATGTATTTCATAGATGGTTATAAATTTTGTATTAATGTATTCAAATGATTATTATGTCATTATTATTATTCTAGAGATGATGTAAAAATTACCACTTTGACCATAGTCAACCAACCAAATTCATTTTAGGTATATGAGTCAAATATCATCAAAATATATCACATGAACTTCAATGATTAGTTGAACATAACTTGATAATAAATAAATAAAAATAAACCTGAAAAGGGTTCTTACTAAATTAATTAATTAACATAAGTTTATTATTAAGGAAGATAAATAATTTACATTGTGATTTGAACTCAAGGTAAGGGTCACATTAACTTAAAACCTCATGTTAAATATTTTAAAGATTTATTTTCTAAACCTATTTCTTCCATGTATATATTCTTAAAATTATTTTATGGATATATTTTTATGAACATAGATTAATTATAAAGGAAATTAAATATATATATATATTAATTTATTAAAAAAATAAAAAGGAATATTTTTACGTATTTTATATGTAAAGTTTTGACGTTCTTTAATAAAAACAAAATGAATGTTCTATTTTAATATATACAGTATCAAAATCTATTCCAGAGACCATAAATATTATTAAATGATTTTATTACTTTATAATATTTCATGTTTTCTTAAAATAAAATCCCTTATTTCATTTGTTCTTGGTATTTTAGTTTTAAAAATGGGTTTCTAAAGTAAAAGGGTATTTCTATATCTTAAAGTATTTTTCATGTGGGTTAAAAAGAGTTTTTAAGTGTTTTATAATGAAAAGGTGTAAGAATAAAATGTTTTATTCGTGATTTGGTACTTTATCATTATATATGATGATGGGTGATACCGATATAGCTTATAAAAATGAGTAAACGTGATACAAATTATATGAATGTGTGATCCCGATACAACTTATATGAATGGGTGATCCTGATACAGCTTATACATCGGTTGATCTCGATATGTCTCTCTAATACATTAGTTTATGTTACTTATCCTCAAAAACAAGAAGTAAGGATTTAAATAGGGTGGTTTCTCTATGGAATTAATAGGTCTCTAGTTATTTCAAAAAAAAGTAAACATGGGTTATGAATATGATGTTCTAAGTTACCTAAATGGGTTTCTATTTTCTTTATATAGTTTTTAAAGGTTTTATTTTATAAAAAAATTATTTTTCATATGGATATTATTTGTTTTATATTCTCAAATAATAAAATTTAAAAGGGAATTATTTTATGTGTTTTAATGTTTTTCACTACACTAAAACATTTCTTACCTTTATGTCCCTTATTGAGCCTTTTTTATGATCATCCAATATTTTCAATTGATTTTTCATAGGACTTAAGGATGATTATATAATTTAATAAATTCAGAGTTATATATATGGAAGTTACCTTGAAAGAAGCAAGAATAAAAAAAATGGATATTGTGTAGAAGTTTCCACTTGAAAAGAGTTTGTTATAATTCTGTAAAACTCTAAACCAAAAAATTTCTTGGGTGTGTAAGTGATAAAATATTTCAGTTAGATATTATATGTTTTAGATGTTTAAAATTGGGCCACGTTTATTAGTATCAAAACCAGAAATGTAAAAATTATGTTTTTAGCACCGAATCTTGGATTGTAGGTTTGGGGATATTATAGTTCGTATTAGAGGAGGGTTTAGATAAATTTGAAGATTAGTTTTTTTCATGTGAGATTAACCAAAGAGTTTTGGATACCATAATGGGTTTATACATTTATGCTTCATCATAAGTTCAAATACATAGACACCCCTTTTAAGGTTTTATGTGATATGATTTTAAGATGACTAATGATATTTTGTGAAATGTTTTATTGGTTCAACGTATATGTAAACTTTAGGTTTAACACGAATGATTATTTTATAATAATCCTACTATATTTTTGGGGTTGCATGATAAAAGTTATGAGCTAAATTTTAAGGATAAAACATTATTTAATGTTGAGGTTATTTAGGTTGATTAGGATATACGGTTAATTATTTGTTAAATGATTTAATTTTAAATTTGGGTGTTGTTTTTTAATTTTTTAAATTAATGTATTATTTCTATATATGAAGGTTTATTAATATTGGATTTTATCTTATCATGTTCTAAAAATATTAGTTTTGGTTATGTATAAAGATATGAGTAAGGGATTGTTATACTTTTTTGGATCTTTTAATCCACTAAAAGTTGATTTTATATATTCATGAATAAAAAATTCACCTTAAATATTCATTTCTTAGAGTAAAAGAAAAGATAAAGGTGGAATATTTTTTAAACAGGAAAAAAATAATGAAATTGAATTTTTGTATTTAAATAAAATCAAAATAGTATATTTCCTTAAGTTCTTAGTCTAGATAATAAATGAATTCCTCAACTCTAGAAAAAGGATCTTAAGACAAAAATATTATCTCATTACCTTCATTTATGAGGAATCGATGGTCTTGTTCACACCTTTTTAATTTCTTTTTTGTGGTCATTGACTTTATAATGATCATTAACTTTCTTGTGATAAATTTTCTCTATCACTCTCTATCATTATTTAGACATTATGTTTTCCCTTAATGTCCCTACTTTCAACTCCCACTAATTTTATCTTATTTATAAACCTAATTATGTATTATTCTATATAAAATTTCTATTTCCCTTTCCCTATTTTCATGAGTAATTTTTATTAACCCTTTTTCTAATTTGGGTTATCAATACATATATTTTAAAATTTAAAACCCTTTATAACTGAACTCAAGTTCAAATTGTGAGGATGAATTTTATTAAATGGGGAGAATGTAATTCCCTATGATTGTAAAAGAAGATTATGTTTGGGAGCATACAATATATGAAACACTTAGCATAAACAAACCAAAAACTATTATGTGACTATTATAACCTATATGGTAAATTAGGGGGTATTAATAGTATTAACCAAATTATAATATATATATATATATATATAGGTCCTACTCAATAAAAATGTATTGATTAATTCTTAGGAAATAAGCACAAACTTTTCTATAAATTAATTTTGTGATAAAATAATATAATTAATTTTTCCCACTTTTATAAATTATATTTGATAAAAGGATATAATTATTGAATTTATCATTTGAAAATTATCTTATAGTGAATTATTTTGGATTTTTTTTCAAATATTGTTTTTAGTAAATAGTGAAAAAATACCAATTTTATAAAACTATCATTTATTTTCATTTAAATTCAATATTATTATTTCTATTTGATATTAAATTAATTTAAGTAGACTTCAATTATAAGTAATCTAATTAATTTCATAGGAGTCATCATTATAATTTATTTTGGTATAAGTTCATTTTTTATCTTAAAACATAGTTTTCTAAATACTGTTTTTCATTGTGTTTTTCATTTTTATCTTAAATTAATTTCTACCACTTATAGAAATTTAATATTGAAAAAAATATTCAATATTTAGAATCATTATGTCCAAATTTGGTAAATAAGGACTTTTTATTTTTGGTCATTATGAATAGTAACCATGGTAAATATTATCACCTTAATAAGTGTAAATCAAGAAATTAAGGTTAAATATAATATGAAAAGGACCAAATTGACTCCAAAACTTTCCTTTAATATATTTTATAAGTTTTTTTCGAACATCATTGTCCAATATTTGGATTTATTGAAAAAAAATACATTTTTCTTTGAAAATGATGTATATTATTTTAAGTAAAAAAATACAAAATGTCACTCTTGCTTTTAAATTTCTCTTATATGTACAAATAGTGATAAAATTAATGTTTGAATGAATATTAAAGTTAATTTTTATCATAATTAAATTATTTTTATTATAGTAATTTATTTATAATTTTAGGTGATTATACAATTTCCTTAAACGTTGACATAGTGTTTGTGAAAGCAGTAGACAATTAAAGTAAATGATTTTAAAAACAGAAAAAGTAATATTTTTTGGATTAATTATGGTTTAAAATTAATTTTATAGTTAATAATAATTCTTAATTAATGTTTATAGAGATTATATTCTAATTCCATACCTGTACTGATTTTCTAACATTAAAATATGTGAATAGTTATTAAGTTGGTATTAATGATATTTTATAATAAATTGTACTTTATTAAGTGATTTAAAATTCATAAAAATCCTATGTTTATCCAAGTGAATGGTATATGGTTGAAAATATGAAACATGGTCCATTTATGGGTCTATTTTCCTTTTATAGTAACTTCCTTGACTCCTATTATGTAAAAAAAAGTTGATACCACTATAATCATCAAAAGGGTTAATATGGGTTAAATCAAATAGATAAGGGTGAAAATGTCACATAAATTTTTCCAAATATTATTGTATGAGATTATTTATACTCATAGTGATATAATATTATAATTATATCAATTTTTGGTCACTTTAACATGAATATTATTTTATATTAATTTAATACTTTAAATAATTCCAAGAGTGCCCCTCCTATCATTTATAAAAGAGAACCTTCTCTTCCCTCATCCTCACATATTATTGTCACTCTAGTTCATAAAATTAATAAAAAAAATACATTATTATCATCCCTCCCATGTTTTAGAGGTCTTATTTGGGTAATAAAACTGACATTAGAGGGATTAAGGTGTAATGAAAGGGTGGTTTTCTGAAGAAGAGGTATAGATTTTAACCGAATGATTTAGTTTTATTTATTCCTCTAACTCCTAAAATTTTACTATATCCATTATGATATAAAAATATAAGTATAAATAATATGTATATATTTTATTATGTTAATATCTCAACATTAATATATCTTCTTATTTGATCAAATGGGAAATGAAACCAGTATTCGTGTGTACGGAGGACTACCACCTCATGAACTGATGTAATTTGTTTTCCATCACCCCCTCTCATGGTTGTTTATAATGATACATTTAAGGTATATATATGATATTAATGACATTATTATAATTATTATAAGATATTATATCAACTAATTTCTTATATTTCCATCCTTTGGAAAATGATAATTTTGTTCATGTGTATGTTTGGATTATGTCCTCTATGAAGCGGTGTGATTTGTTTCTCCTGTATTCATTTTACAGATGGTTATAAAAAATTAATGTATAAAAATGACTATACATTCATTATTATTATTCCAAATATGATTTAATAATTATCACTTTTACCATAGTAAACCTACCGAAGTAATTTTGGACATATAAGCCGAATATCATCAAAATGTATCACATTGACATAAATGATTAAGTCATTGGATATAACATGACAATAAATAAAACAAAAGGAATAATAATATTGAAAAATGTTATTAAGAAGGTAAATAATTTTCATAATTTTATTATTTATTGTGATAAATAATGTACATGATGATTGAGACTCTAGGTAAGGGATATTTTAACTTAAAACATCATTTTAAATGTTTTAATGATTTATTTTATAAATTTATTTTTTTCAAGACCATATTATTAAAATTATTTAAGGATATAAATATATAAATAAAAAAATTATAAAGTAAATTTTATGTCTATTTTAAATTTCTTAAAAATATTTTCAAAAGGAATATTTTCAAGTATTTTATACAGAACATTTTGACTTTCTTTACAAAAGGTGTAAAGGAATAATCTAATTTAACGTACATGATTTCAATGAATTTTCCTGCCATTATAACTGTTATTTGATATTTTTATTAATTTATAAGATTCCATGTTTTCTTAAAATAAAAATCATTCTTCCCTTTATTTTGGTTATTTTAGTTTTGAAAATGGAATTTCATAAGTAAATGGTATTCCGATATTTAAAAATGTTTTCCATATGGGTTCAAATGAGTTTTTTAAGGGTTTATAAATAAAAGGTGTAATATTAAAATGTTTTATTCATGATATGGTACTTAATAATTATATATAATGATGGTTTATCACAATATATATTATATAAATGGGTGAACTTGATATAGCTTATACGAATGGGTGATCCTGATTCATCTTTTATAAATGGGTGAGACCAATATAGTTTATATGGTGGGTGGGCCCAATATATATCTCTAATACGTTGGATAATGTTTATTATCTTCAAAGGAAATAATTATGTAGTTAAATGGGGTGGTTTATTCTATGGAATTAATTAGGCTCCAGTTATTTCTGACACGATTGAACATGGGTTATGAATATGATTCTACAAGTCTCCTTAAAGGGTTTCTATTTTATTTCTTTGGTTTTTAAAGGTTTTCTTTGATAAAAAAGTGTTTTTTCCATATGTATATGATGTATTTTATGTGTTTTTCTTGTTTTTTAATGGCCAAATATATTTATTACTTTTATGTCTCTTACTGAGAATTTTTTTTCTCATTCCATGTTTTTAAATGATTATTCACAGGGCTTAAAGATGATTAAAATATTTAATAAAGTCATAGTTTCATATATGTAAGTTACCTTGAAAAAATAAATCATATCTTTATAAATTGATTATTTTTTGGGGAAAATTAGATATTGTATAGAAGTGTCCACTTTGAAATAATTTTTCATAATTCTATAAAAATATAAATCTAAAAGTTTATTGGGTATGTAAGTGATCTAATATTTCAGTTTTATGTTATAATTTGTGATGGATAAAATTGGGTCATGTTTATCAATATCAAATTCATAGATGTAAATATTATGTTTTTAGCACTAGATCTGGGAGATCTGGTTTGGGGCTATTAAACTTCGAGTCATTCCAGGACTAGTTCGGGTACCATTTATGTGGATTATCCTAGTTAGTTCATGAAAAATTGGTATCAAAGGAGTGGTTGTGTCATTTCATGGATGTTAGTATGTAGTATGGTATCTATTAGAATATAGGTGATAGGATTGTTGGGACTTTATGGGAACATTACAAGTGAGTTCCTAGTCATCTCTCATCACATAGATCCTTATGTTAGTAAGGGTTACTGGGAAAATTTTCTTTTATAAATCGTTTGATCTGATTCTATACATTTTCCAAACATTTACTTGAGATTTGTGTTTCCAAATTGAATTTTTCATGACATAGTTGAAAATATTGAGTCTCTTGGATAATTCTTCATTGTTATAAGTTGTTTTTTTTGTATTACCATGCCCCCAATAAGATGTTTGAATAGGTCTCAGGAGGGATATACTGATGAATCAAAACAAGAGAAAACTCCAGTTGACTAGAGCATCATTAAGTTATTAGTTTTTGTGGTCTATGCTCCGGGACAAGTGGACACACTCATTCTCATTCAATCTCCAATAATGGAACTTCGAAGGGATGATAACAGTAATCATGATCATGAGTATCTTTATCAGAAACCACTAAATTTTTAGGGTATGAATGATCATCAAATGGCATACGATTTTCTGGGAATGACTAAGTGACTACTTGAGTTTTTAGAGATGTAAAATTCCATTAAGTTGAAATGTATCATCTTAAAACTTAAAGGACCTAGCATGAGGTGGTGGGATGATAAAGTACTAGAAAATAATATTGAGAACTTAAAGTGGATATACTTTAAAAATATTTTATTAGAGATGTCCTATCCAAAATAAGTGGTAATGGATTAGTCTATAGATTTTATTTACTTTCATCAAGGTTATCGGATAGTGACACATTATTTCAATTGCTTTACAGGACTTTCTCAGTTCTCACCTGAGGTAGTGTTGAATGAGAAGCTGAAGGCCTGATGATTTCATATGGGACTTAGATTAGATATCTGATCTTAGGTCTTTATAATAAATCTTACTACTTACGCTAATGTTTAGGATAGTTCATTGATGGTTTATATTGACCTAGATAGTAAGTCTAGTTTGAAAGGAGTTACTTATACTCCTAGTGGAAGTTTTAGTGGTTAATTTAAATGGAATAGGAAGAAGGATGAGTCTTGTATTGGAAACATAGTGGTGTATCTCAGTAGAAAACTTATTCTAAATCATCTATAATGTCTATAAATTTCTCATTGACTTCTTTTAGATGTGGTAAGGTGGGTAATATGAAACATGATTTCATTGGGGCATCGAATATCTATAGTTATTATAGGTTCTTGGGTTAGTTACTAAGGTTATTCCTTGTTTTTACAACTCTGCATAGTGTTATAGGCTCATTTATACCAAGAGGCTCTATAGAATTCTTATATGCTTCAATAATAAAGGGGTTCCAGCCATAGTCATCTGGAAAAAAGCTTCTTCATATCGTGGATGAGTCTCTAATGATAAATGATGTGAGTCTTGCAATAGTGAGAGGTTTAATTGTTATTTATTCATCATTTGATACGGATATATTTGATACAGATGCTTCTCATTCTTTTTTATCTACCCATAATGTGGATTTATTGAATCTTCTTATTATTATCATACCTTATGTAATGGAAATTTCTATGACTCTTGTGACGAAGAGAGATAAGTGTATTCAATTCCCCTCTTGTTCTTTTTCTTTATCAAAAAGAAAGATTGTTTGGGACTTTTTACTTCTTGATATGAGTCCAATACATGTTATTATCATGATGGATTGTACAATTGATCATGAATCATGGATTAAATTTTATCTTTAGTAGGTCTCTTTTACTACCCCTGATGGGGAGCCTTATGTTTTCCTAGGAGAATATGACCCAAGAACTATCAATATTGAACCTCATCCTTTGGAGTTGGGTAGGATGATATCATTAAGTGATTTTTAACTGGGGTAAGAATCTTTAGGTGATGATCTTCCTCTTATAGTGGATGAATTTTCGGATGTGTTTCAATCTGAATTTATTGGTTTGCCACCAGTGATGGAGCTAGAGTTTTATATTGACTTGGTATCGGGTACATAGCCTATATATTCCCTCTTGATATATGGAACAATATAAACTGAAGGATTTAAAGACTTAGTTTTATTAATTTATTTTTAAATGATTCATTCGAAAACTTATGTCACCTTTGGTAACACATGTTCTTTTTTCCAAGAAATCTGATGGAACCCTTCTCCAATGTGTTGATTATCGAAATCTCAATCAGATTACTGTTAGGAATAAGTACCCATTACATTTTGTTTATGGTTTGGTTCACTAGTTTAAAGGTTTTAATTAGTATAAAAGATTTACCTTCAATTAGGTTATCTCCATCTTAGGATCAAGGAGTTTGATATATATAAAACCACCTTCAAGAGCACTAATATTCACTATGATTACCTTGTTATGTTGTTTGGTCTGACCAATGCACCTATTGTGTTTATGGAATTGATGAATATTATTTTCCACCAATATCTTCATTATTTAATTATATTATTCATGGATGGTATCTTGGTTTACACAAAAATATAGTAGGGTTATGTGTGTCACTTGAGAGTAGTTTTGGACATCTTTAGGAATCATTAAATTTATGGTAATATTTCAAAATGAAATATTTTTATCATAGAGGTAAAGTTATTAGGACATGTAGTTTCCAAACATGGTATTTTAGTTGATTCTGAGAAGGTGAAAGTTTTTATGATGTGGTAGAAACCACATAACCTATTTTATATTTGATGCTTCTTGGGCTTGGAAGGGAATTACCACTAGTTTGTGAAATATTTATCAATGTGGGATTCTCTATTGACTTATCTCACTTGGAAGGTCATGAACTTATTTTACGATTTAAAGTTTTATGATTACTTTGATGATTTGAAGTATTGTCTGACTAATTCCCATTTTTTGACTCTTCTAGAGGCTTAACAAGGTAATGTGGTCTTTTTTGATACACAAATATTGGGTTTGGGTTGAGTTCTTATATTGGGTGATCATGTGGTGGCTTATGGTTCACATCAACTTTGGTCTCATGAGAATAATTATCCCACACATGATCTCAAAATCATAGTTGTGATGCACTCTTTTAAGTGTTGGAAGAATTACCTTTCTAGATAAAGTTTTATCATTTACTCTGATCACAAAATATTGAGTTATAGATTCTCACAAAAATAATTTAATCTACACAAAAAGATCTTGGTAGAGTGCCTACAATCTATGGACTTTGATATTTCTTACACCATTAGTAAGGTAAATGTCATTGTTGATTCTCTAAATATGAAACTCACATCCCAAGATGTAAAGGAATCATTGGAAGATTGGAATCTAATGGATCACTTTGTTTATTTTCATTTAGGAGTCTCAAAGGATGAAATCGAGACTATTCTGGTGATTTTTCAATTGGAATACACTCTTATCATAAAGATTCAATAGAACCAGTAGGTTGATGATGAGTTCTAAGGAATTAGGTATTATTTATATTGTGGGGATAACATTAGTGAATGGTCTTTATCTTATGAGTTTTTCCATTGTTTCAAGAACCAATATGTTATTTTGTCACCTACAAGGAAGGTTCTTATGGGATATTTTCATCATTCCCATTTGGTGGTGCACCCTTTCACAAAAAAGATGTTTTATAATATGATGTCATGATTTTGGTGGTTAGGTATGAAATGGTACATTTTTTATTTTTTTTCCATTATTATACATGTTAACAAATTAAGGTCAACCATCATATTCCTTTAGGATTGCTTAAGCCCCTTCCATTTTTGAATTAGAATTAATATGAGACATTGATGGATTTCATGGTTGGGTTACCATGTACTCATTGAGTAAAGAATGTGATTTTGGTAGTGATTGACTGATTGACCAAATTTTCTTCATTTATTCCCATTCATGATTTGACTAAGGTTGAGGAATTTGGAAATCTATACATTCAAAAGATTAATAGATTTTATGGTGTTTCATATTCTATTTTTTCTGATAGGGATACTCAGTTCACTTCTCATTTTTGGAGAGGTCTCAAAGAGGCATTAGGATAAAAGTTAGATTTTATCATGGCATACTATCCTCATATAGATGATCATATAGAATATACTATATATATTCCGGAGGATATGTTTCATGCTTGTGTTCTTAACTTTAGAGGAGCATGGGATTTCCATTTAGGGCTAGTTGATTTTTCCTATAATAATAACTACCTTAAATCTATTAAAATAAATTGTTTTGAGGCCTAGTATGGTTGGCCTTGTAAATTTACCCTTTTTTAGAGATGGGTGAGGCTTCCCATGTGGGACCTAGTTTGGTCCAGGAGTCAATAGTGAATATTTAGATGAATTGATAGATATTTGTGAGGACTCAGAGCCGATATAAGTATTTTGTACATCATAGTTGATGTCGCTCTATTTTTAATGTCTTTTCAACATAATTATATCAAATGTTTGATAAAATAGAGTCTGAAAAGTTCTTAATTTATTGATATTAGAAACTTTATCATTTTTGTGATGGAAATTTTAATTTATTGATTAATATGTTTGATTTTGGAAAAATTTGTAACATTAAATGTTCAAGTATCTATCTCAAGAGACAATTATCTTAGTGAATGTGGATTATTGTTTCATGTAATATTTTCAATGATGTTTTTTATTTTGAGGCTTTAGAATTTTCATTTTTTATGTTCTACAATTGATTCTAAATATATTTTTTTGGAATGGTTTTTTTATCCAATCTTAATGATTTTATTGAAATTTATTTGAAGTAATTATAATGATTTATTTTTAATGATCAAGTTCCATGTTTCAAAATTGTAAATATGCTTTTGTAGAGAAAAATTTTAATTGCATTTTAGTTTAAAAATTTAAGGTTTTTTTATGTTTTAATTTAATTTTGAATTAATTTTTATTGGTCACAAAAAAAATTATAAATTTTTTTTATGGGTAGCATTGAGTTATTGAAAATATTATTGAAGAAAGTATGAAGAATTATGTTATGTAGCATGTAAAAAAAATTTCTTTCAGCATCAAATAATTTATAGTAGCCCTTTCCAATTAAATAATTATTTTTCATCTATATAATATAATTTTTGAGTGCCCAATTTAAGATAATATCATGTTTAGCTGCATAAGATAAATTCCATATTTCTCCATAAGATAATTCCTAACAGGATTTGTGTAAGAAAAATTCATTCTAAGTTCTACATAAGTGAATTTTTTATGGCACCATAAGAGAAAATTCATAATATGATTATACATAAGATAATTTGTTCAGCCATGTGTATAAGAAAATTTCTAATGGGAGACCGAACTTTGACTTCATTAAATTGAGAAATAAAAAAAAAGATCAAAATAGTGACCAAGATGATTAATCCCTATCAAATCCCATCAATATGTGACCGATCTGAAATTGAATAAAATAATAATGCTTATCTAGAAATTCAGTTAAATACAAAGGAGTTAAATCAGATATATAATCAAGGATTATACTAGATAAGGACCATTTCAATGGAACCCAATCACATGATAAGGAATACTAAGATTGATTCACCATTAAAGCCTCATGATCTCACATAAAGAAGAACTTGGGTGTTTTGATTTTGAATATTGGGATGATTTTATGGTTTGCATGAATTATCCTTTGAAGAAAGAAGCTTTAAAGATCTTACCAGTGAATATAATTGAACCAAAGATTTTAACTCAGTATGGAGGAATAACTGATAAATATATATAGAGGATGAAATGTTGAGAAAGTATTACTAAAAAATAATAATAATTCATTGGATTTCGTGTTTGATTACAGATCTTTGTTAATGAAGTAGAGGTTCACCTTGCATATCTAAATTGTTGTGCTCTTAGTATAAAATATACAAGCACTCTAGTTGTTAAATTTTATTCCCCAATGAAATTTATGGATATCTAAGTCCTGTGTTGATGTCGATCTATGTTGATAATGAACATAGTTTTTTTTGTGACCCATAAGTGAGAGTTTGGATTAGAATCGATGTTGTTTTAAGATAAAATTATTAACTACTAAAAAAAGGTCGAACACTATATGTGATGTATGCTTGATGAAACTAAATGAAACCATGAGAATGGTATTAGAAGAAATTATAATGAATCATGTTCTAGACTAGCCATTGAAAAATTCTCATATGAGCTAGTTTTGAAAAATTTTAGCACCACTCTATATAAGGTGAAGAATTTGTTTTTGTGAAATTTTATAGAAGATTCTAGTTCCAACTGAATAAAACAATAATAATACATAGATACTATGTTTATGGTTAAATATTTTCATTTTTTGATAGGTGGATTCTGGGAATAAAATTATTTAGAAATAAATATTAGGAATTAATTAGCGGTGAAAATAGGATTAATCATTTCCTTTACAAGTTTTAGTTTTTTATTAGATGATTTTATTTTAGTTAAAGAAGTGGTGAAAAAATACTTATGGGAGTAAAGACTATTAGTGACAACATAATTGTGAATTTAAAAAAGTGAGGTGGTGAGATCTAAGGTGGTGGTTTGAAAAGAAAACAAAAAGGAATATGACATCATTATTTAGAGAGAAATGTTTTTTTTAAAGGAATTCCTGAGTGAAGCCAGACATATCCTATAGGAGAGATATATTTGGAGATAGGAGGTAGAGATATAGATATATTAAAGCAATTAGGTGTGATCCAGAAGATATAAGTGTGAATTAGAGATAGATTTTCTCTAAAGAGAATATTTTTCCCCTTACTCTCTCTCTCTATGCATATTTATGTTTGTAGTGGAATTTATTATTTTTGTAAAATCAAGAATGATTTTTTTATAAATGTTTTAGGGGAATCAGTTGTGATTTTAAAATATAATACTTATTTTATTCTTTCTTTTCTATATTCTTTCTCTCTCACTAATTCTTAGGTGGTTTATTTTCAAAACAACAAGAAATAGTAAAAAATTTCTTGATATAATTGAATAAAACCATTTAATAAATCTTTAATAAAATTAGAGATAGGAATACTATAATCAATAAAAAATTTATTATAATGATTTATACTTTCATATTTATATGTATGATTTAGTTCTTAGTTGAGAAACTATTGAATTGAATTAAAAATAGGTTGATCAATTGAAAATTCAGTTAACCTCATTTATTTTAGTTCCAATTAATTTCTTGAAGCATGAATGAAAGAAAATATTTTCAAAACTAGCCAATAAAATTCCCTATCATGTTAATCTTAATTTACTTATTACTTTTATTTTGTTTTTCATTTACCATTATCATGTTCCAAAAGTGTCTTCACATCACACATTCTTTACACCATTAGTTCTATTCTTTATTCACTATATATTATTGAGAGTTTTTTTGATTACTTTTGTCACACTCATACACAAATATAAATATCTATAGGATATAATCCTACAGGTAACTATACTAGGTTATAATAGGGAAAATAAAATTAATTTTGACCTAGAATTTATGACATAATGGTCAGTCATCAATGTATTTTAGATTTCTCAATTGGGGACTGGTTTTTTTGAGATTCTCACCTTGGTTGGTTAATCAATGTCATTTAAAAAAAGGTAAGTCATTATCAATATATGTGAGACCGTTTAAGGTTTTTTTATTGGAGTTAGAAGGTGGATTTTTGTTTTTCTTATCCACCTCATATTACATCAATCCATGATGTGTTTTATGTGTCAAATCTCAAAAAACATATCTTTCAAAATCGTCTCAAATATAGATTTGGGAGGACCTCTATGTGAGACTTGATATGTCTATGATTGAGTTACTGATTTGGATTATTGATTCTCATATGAAGTTTCTCCATATAAATTCCAAACCCGTATTTTGGGTGATATGGTATAATGGTTTGGATTCTCATGAGACATGGTAGAGTGAGGCATTGATGAGAGATAAGTGGCCTCACCTCATTGTTATGGAGTCTTCTTGATAATATTTATAAGTGTGGAAAGATTTTATAGTGGGGAAAATTATAACATCTGAACACCATATTTCAGGTACAATCCTTGGTTTAGTTTGGATTTCCTTACTATTAACTTTGATCTATCATTGTTCTTATTGATTCATGGTTGTTTCACTTTGGTTATTCCTTTTGAGGGTTTAGGAAAATTGGGTTTGATCCATTATTTAGAGTTTCGGAGGTGTTTAGGGGTTTTATTATGATAGTAGACAAGGACCTATATCAAAAATGGTCATAATAGGTCCATCATCTTGTAAGTGAGGGCCACCAACCAACCAATGGAAGGTGGTGGTAGGAATTTTCTATAGAAAGTATACTTACCATTCACTAGGAACCCACCGGCTAGTAGTTGGGACTTCCATAACACTAGTAATTATTCCAAGAACCATTAGATAAATGGTGGAATCTAGTGGTAATCTGATGATGCAAATGTGGGAGATATTGGCATGGGTTGTATCATAATTTTTTTTTAAAAAAAATCTTTATAATCTCTAATCAACTCTACCTTGAACATATTTCAACCCTATCCATCTTGGAGACTCTCTTAAAGAGAATTTGGCCCTCCCAACCATGAAACTTAATAGGTTGAAGTATCATTTGATGTGTTGATCCTCTCTTGTTAAGTATCTGCTAGATCTATTGGTGATTTTTACTTTCCCTATTTTTTCTTCTTATTTAAAGGATGTGTTTCTTGGGATGTTATTGGAATTGGATTTTTATTTGGTAATTATGATTCTTGGATTCTCCCTTGATTGTTCTAAGCTTTGACTCTCTTTTTTTGGATCCTATGTTGGGTGATTGTTGAATTCAAGATCGATGTAGGTGGTTTTATAAGATAATTCCTATCATTTGAAACCTTTAATGCTTAACTATTTTGAATTGGATTTAAAAATTAGTTTGAAATATTTATTTGTGTCTTATAAATAATGTTCTATAAATGGAATGGTGTGTGAGTGTTTTTTGAACTCCTTGAGTACGGATTTCTAAATAAAGAGATGATTTCCTGGAAAATGGGTTTGAAATGAATGAATGATTTGATAAAAGACTTTTATGATTATTTCTTATGAAAGGATGGCATGAAATGTTTTATGACTCAAAATGAAAATAATTTTTTCTTTAAAAAGGCATGAGTTTTGATGAAAATCATTGATGTTGTTTTTTGAAATGAGATGGAATGTTTTCATAATTTATATTGGGGCCTCTTTGAAAAGAATGATTGAAATGATATGGTATGGATTTAAATGAATGATATTCACGTATAAGATTTATTTCCTTGAATAACATGGGAGACTGGGTAATTATGTAGTAAGAACACATTCTAGGCATGTATTAGCTCTAAATGGAAATAGAATGGTGATGATAATGAAACTAAACTTCCATTGGGGAAGGGACTCTATTCTTCTATATTTTCTAATTCCCCCATAGTTTTGGGAATATATGCACACTGGGAGCCATAGTTCACTGAGACATGTGACAGTGCCTTTATAAACCTATCTTTGTATCTCTTAAATATGGTGTTATGATTGAAAATGAGTACTTGAGAAATTGTTTATAATTTCCAATGTTCTGAAATGGTTGGGAATTCTTATTTTGATAAAAATTATTATTCATACCTATTTTATTATAAATTAACATTTGTACCTATTTTATTATATATATTGAAAAATTTTGAAAATAATGACTAGATATAAACTTTTCAAAGTATATTATGCCATGTTTTATTTTAAATTGATCACTTTTGGTTTACTTAATATAGATTTATTATGAAATGAATGGTGGAATCCTATTGGGATATTATTACTCAACCCCTACTTTTACCATTGGTAATTCATAGACTTTATAATTCTAGGTCCAAAAAAAGGATAACACCACTTAGAGATGGTATGTGCTCTTTATTAAGAGTAATTGGATGTCGATAGTGATTAGTGGAGTGTGTGATCCACTTATTACACTGATATATTGAGTTGAAAACTTCATGGATTTTCTGGTGACTTGCATTTTGTGTATTGATTTAGAGATTTGTATCCATTTACCTTGTGGTGCTTATCTTAATGACTATTTGACATACCTACAATTTATTTATTCATATCTTTTGTTTTATCATGATGAGTTTCTCTAATTTGAAAATATTTTCCTCTTGATTATTTTGATTCCAAGATGCTAGTTTCCAGCCCATGGGGATCAGAAATTCCCTTTGAACCATGTCAAGATAGGTTCAAGTACCATTTAGTTGGGCTATATAGGTCAGTTCTTGACATAATGTATTATCTGGTAAGATCGATGCAACCATGTTGTGGTAGTTAATAACATAGAAAGAAATATTGTGCTCAGAATATGTAGTATAAATTTAAGAAACTAACATTAGTATGGTTGGTTTTCATGTAAAATGAAATATATTATCTATTGTTTCAATGTTGATAATACACATATCACAACAATTCTAGGAGATATAATGTGGAAGCATTGAATTTAGGATCACATATTATCATGTTTATAAAGGTAGTGCACCTGACATTTTCTCTTAAAGGTGGGGAGTATATTTTTTCTTCATGATTGGATATTACTATTTTTTAAGTCTTTTCATGGGTGTTATGATGAGTTATTGGACTAAGGACTCTCGGTATGGTATATGACCATGGTGATGTAAATAACGAGAAATTTTTATCTTCATTGTGTGGTGATTCTAACTACGCTTTTATAGATATTAGAGGGTTAAGGTTTTGGTCAATCAAGCTTTGATAGGTGTATCCTGGGGTCTAGAGCCTAAAAATTAGGGTTATATGAATGGTTCAGGACCATCCACTTTTTTTGGGGGAATGGATCACTGATTATCTTAGGGTTGGTTATTTAGAAACATAAGAATATTGGTGTTTTTATTGATATTATTTTCAGTTTCTTTCATGGATAGAAATCACAAACCAAAAAAGTTCATTTTTTGTGATGGATGTGATCTATAGAATGTTTATATTCTTGGTGTTACCAAGTTGTCATGTACACCCTATTGAGATGTGATAAGAAGATAAATTAGACCTTGTGGAGTTTCACTCTGTGATCCCTTATAGAATCATAATGAACCTTGAGTTGAATCACCTAGGGGTTGGGATTGATGTGGATAAATGGATTCCATGTGTAACCTTTTTGGGTTTTTTATTTAAAGGTGAGAAGTGTAATACTCTAAAAGATAGTAACCTTGTTCAGGGAACTTCTGAGAGGTTAGTTTGGATTGTTAGTTATTATCACCTACTACCCGGATGGATGTGGAAGTGAGGAAGAATGTTATTTATTATAGTTATTTCTCAGGTTTTCTTATATCTAAGAAAACATGTTACAAATATATTCATGAGATAATTTTTTATCTTTTTAGTGAGTTTTTTTAATTATCTTCTAAGTTTATCATCTCATGAGTGTTTTCTTTTCAAGCATTAAATGGTTTAAAGGTGGAGAGGATGCAATGACCTAGATTTTTTTTAGTATTTATTAAATTTATTTTTCAGTTTTAAATATAAATAAACATGGTAAAAATATAAATTTTCCAAAGTTTTTCACCTCAGAAAAAAAATTGATGTTTTTTAACTCAAAATAATTTTTTTACTCATGGTATAAATTTTAGAACTTTTCTAAGTATTTTGGTTCTTGAGGTATATTTAATATTTATTTAATAAATAAATATTTTTACATGAATACAAGCAATGATAGCTCATTTTTTTGAGCCTCATATGATAATTTTAATCCAATGATTATGTCTATAAGGGGTGGTTTGGGTGAGTTATAAACTATGTGATTGAATGTCAAGTTGCAAGATGAGAATTTTTGAGTCTTAAATTAAATCAAAAAAAAATTACAAATAAAAATAAGTTATTATTATTTTCAAGAACTAGTTTCATGGTGTTGACAAGAAAATGTGTCAATGTCATGGAATATTATATGATTGTGGATTGGATGTTTTCATAGAGTTTACCAAGGCTTGATGAGAGAATTTAGGGTCATGGAAATGTGAGTTAATGGGGAAAATCATGGGAAATCACAATGAATATGATAATTCCTCCACTAAATATGATTTCTTCATTTAAATATAAGATCTCTCCCCTATCTTTTTCATTGATGGGAGAACAATATCAAGAGAGAATTTATGTTGTTGTGGAGGCAATTAAGAACTATTGTTCACATGGAAATGATGATCACATAATGTGTCATCGATGAT
Source organism: Viscum album (assembly GCA_963277665.1). NCBI lineage: Eukaryota > Viridiplantae > Streptophyta > Magnoliopsida > Santalales > Viscaceae > Viscum > Viscum album. The sequence goes on from OY728137.1 coordinate 1,477,128,552, forward strand.
CAAAATTTTAAATCATTGAGATTTTTTAAATAATATAGTAATTATCACTTTATTCTTGACTTTTTATTAATGTTAAATGTTTCTCTCCCTATTGATTTAATTCTATAAGAATTTTCATCTCTATTATAATGTAATTTTATAATAACAATCATTCTAATATTTTATAAAATGATATTTAAATAATGTTTCATTCTTTCAAGTGAATTAGTTTTATATCACATGAAAATTTATTTTTTTCATTCCAAATTAATTTCATTGGGTGTTAACAATCATTTTGAGGATGTTAATAGAATGAACATAAAAAATAAATATCATTATTATTATCTTGAAATATTTCTTTAATATATAATGGTGTTTTAATATAGATGATTTTTCAAAGAGGACATTATTCTTCAGTTAAATATGAATTTTTTATAATAAATCCATTATTAGGATGATGATTTTATTCATGAAAATTTATTTGTAAATCCTTTTGATGAAAATTTATTATTGAATCATCAATTACCAAATTCTTGTATATTAATGATCCATTGTTCATGAAGTAAATATTGATTAATAATAATAATAATATTATTATTATTATTATTATTATTATAGATCTCATGGAATTATAATATTCACATGATGAATGTTAGGAAAAATGACCTCTGTAAAAGAATGAAAATGATCAACCACAAGAATAGTTCTTATAATCTCCCTATTCTCGTGTTATTGGATGAATAAAAATTTGATCTTGGTTTTGGAAGGTAGGACCTTCCCATTGACCACTATTCATCAATCCTTCCCATTCATCATGCTTGGGTTACTTCTTGGTTATGAATGGATCAATGATAATAAATTGGTCTATAGGAGTGTGAATTTGGATGAGGAAACTGGTGCATAATGGATATATGGTTTTTAGTGATGGATGTAACTTTAGAGGTGTTGAAAAGGATATCTAAAACAATAATTAATGGTTGTAAATATCTCTAGTGATGTGAAATGGAAATTCCAGGGGCATTAGATTTGAGTGACACCAGTCACGTGACCAAAAAAGGCATGAAACATAGAATAAGTCACATTAAAAATCTAAGATTCCCAAATACATGTTTTTCAATACTCTGGGTTACATGTCCGGGTTGACATTAGGTCATAATCCATGTATTTTGAATTGAGTGCCTAAAAATATACTTTTTGTGTATTCCAAGTCAACACATCAAATCCACACATTATGTACACCCCCACACATTATATGTATCTTGGGAATAGTGTTTTTTGGACTTACATGACACAAACAACCACTCCAAGTGCCAAAATGGTATTATACACTGTATACCCTAACAAGACATGTTGTGCATAAGGTTTTCATATGAAATTGATTATACTAGATTATTCCTAGCTAATATAAAGGCTTATAGAAACCCAAAACTTTCATACATAAATAATACATCATTTTAAATGAATATTCAATACATTTAACAATAATATGTGTGTGAAGAACATAATGGTTTAGTGTCTTTGGAAACTTAGATACATAATCAACTGGTAAAAAAAGATTTGCATCATTTCTAATTAATTTATTCATAACTAGAACCTTTCATATACCTAACATACATAAAACCTTTCTCCATAACCTAGGGAATGGAAACATAAGAAATTGTGATCTCAGATACTCAGTAAGGGTAAACATAAGATATATAAAACAATGATCATAAGTGAGCATAAGATAATCATAAGGATATGAGAATTTGATCAAAACTTATAATAATCATACCTAATCAGTCAAAGGTCTTCTACATTGGCCCTAGATTATTTTGATGGTGGTGCTTTGAGCTTGTGATTGCTTCATTCTAGGGAACTTTGACAGTCTACCATGCTCTAATGGAGGTGTTCTTTAACGATGTCGATGCTAGGAAGGAGTACTTGTACGTAGTCATGCTCTGGGTTGCACCGGTTTTATTTTTGGATTTTGTTATTGTCTTGATGTCCCAGAAGTCCTGGTATCCCCTCTTTACCCTTAAAAGTGGCTTACCCAAAATCAATAAAAAAATAGTCTTTCGGGCCATTCAGTTAGTTAGTCAATGGTATTTAATAATGAATCATCATATATGGTATTTTCAATCAAAATACATAAGACATTAGAGTTAAAAACATCAATAATCAATCATGGGTCATGAGAATATATCATAATCATAAGACATTAGTTTAGGGAATAAAAATAAGAATATAAAATCATTTCCTTAGTCAAGGATCACTTATAAGACTATCATAGTGGATAGGGTCCACTCCTCATTCCATCATTTACATAATCAAGGATCACACTAAAGATTATCTTATTGGATAATGTCCCTTACTAAACCTGGTTCACATCCTATTTGAGTCCTTATTATCTTATAAGTTATCCATCTTTACCTAATTCATTAGAGGGATATATAATTTTTCCGACCCATCATGTAATGAAACCCATACATATGTGTTCCACAAGATCCTAAATAATTAATCATAAAATCAAATCATAACCCATGGAAATGATACGAGTTTCATAAACAATTCGTATTAATAATCATAAAAACATCCAGATAATTAAAAAAGATTTTATAAATATATAATTTCCCTATTTTATCATAATAAACATCAAAATATGTAATTATAGATTAAAATACCTTTAAAATATCATTAGAACATTTCATAAGTAAAATACCATTTTAAGTTTGAAATCAATTATCTAAAATATAAAAATTCCCAAAATATTAAAGAAAACATTTTATTTAAAAATAAAAAATAAAACTTATAGATTGATATTTAAATAAAATAGTATTCATGATAGTGGTTAAATTTTTTCATGTGGTGTACGCTAAAATAAAAATTACTTTAATTTTTTTAGTAAAAATAGTACCATGTTTAGAAAATGATAAGAAGTTTCCTTTTCAACCATTGTAAAGAAATTAATATATATATATGTGTGTGTGTGTGTGTGTGTATCTTTAAATAATATTTGGATAATATTAAAAATATTCATGAAAATACGGATATGGATGAAAATATTCCCGACCGAAGAGAAAAAACATCATCAGTTTTCCTTAAAAACATTCTTTCGGTCTCGTGAGTACATAAATTTAGAAAAATAAAAAGAATACATGTAATATACAAAACTAAACATAGGATAATAAAATAAATATTATTTTTGAGATACAAATCATATAATTTCATTATCAGAAAATTTAAGTGTAAACAATCCTAGTAATAATGATGTTGTAACATAAAACCCTTACTACTTAGGTAACTTTTGATTCATAGACCCCATGAAAAAAATAAATTCAAATTAAACATCAAATAAAATGAAAATAATTATATTAATGATATAAAATATCAAATTTTAGTGCATATATCTCATAAAATAATATAGGTTTATATCATAACATATGTCCCAAAGAATACAATTTATTACGATAAACCCTTTCCACTTTGGTAACTTTTGAATCAAAATCTATTGGATGAAATAATTTGAATTGTAACATTAAATACCATTAATTGATAAGGATACATTATATAATAAATCAAATGATCAGTACATACACCTCATAAACATAAATGGGTGCATAACATCAAACATGTCTTAATGAAACAAAATTGAGATACAAAACCCTTACCTCAAGTTTTTCTTTCTTTGTAAGCACTCTAAACTCATACATAATCAATTTAAATTTATTATGAATATATAATAAAATAAAAAATAATACCTATAATACCATAAATGGTTTAATTATAATAAATTATCACCCATTCATTAACAATCTTTAATTATAATCATTATTTCAGGTGTTAATTGCTTTGTTTTTCATGTATGTTTTGGTTTGGTAGTTATGGTCCATGGAATTTGATCATGGTTAATCCATCTAAAAAATTTTAATCTTAATATAAATATAATATATTTTTTATATCCATATTTATAACCATTTATATTAAGTGGTGATGAATAATGCATTATATCCCTCCATAGAGACAGTAATCCCTACATACACACGAGTGATGTTACCACTTTTTGATGGGTGGAAATAAAGAAAGTTAAATGATAATTCAGCTTAATAAAACCATTATAATGTAATAAATATCAAATATTTTCATAAAATATATACTTTTACCATAAAATTAAAATATAAATGATAAATAAATCACATAGCTTCCTAAAGGTGGTAGTCTACACATACGCATGAGCGACATTATTGTTTATCAAAGGATCGGAATATAAGAAGGAAGATAAGGTAAATTATTTTCAAAATAATAATTATGTTATATAAAAATTAAATATATCACTATAAAAACCCATGAATTATGGTTATGAAAAATTAATAGTATCGTTATATGGAGGCGGTATTCCACACGTACACATGAGTGATACATTAATATCCCATTTGATTGAGAAGATATCATAAATGGATGTGTAATAATAATAATAAGATATTATTATATATATTATATTTTATTCGTCGTTATTTTTTAGATAAATAATTTTTAGATGAATCAAAATAATAAAGGAAATTTAAAGATCTTGGTTAAGATTTAAAACTCTTCTTTGAGAGACCTCATTTGGATTACACCTTAAGCCTTGAAAGATTGATCTTAGGAGAACACCATAAGATATAGGATTAAGGGAAGTATTATTGAAAGGTTTTTATAGGTATTTTTCAATATAAAAGGATCACATGGGTGAATTAGTGAGTATTAAATGTTCTCTTTTATAATTAAGGGGTGACACACACATGGAATTTCTTAAAATATATCAATGATATAAGAACACATTCATTGGAATGTAGATACCAATGGAAAAAATATTAAATGGTGGTTAATATAATATATAAATATATTCAGCAAATAAAAAATACATAGGTGTGAGTGGAAATAATTCCCTTATCTCTTGGTTTACCCCCCCCCCCCCCCTCTCGATAAACTTGTTTTAACCTTAACCATTGTAACAAAATTTTACTATTTTTATTATTCACTATGACCAAAAATTAATTTGAACCTATTAAATTATAATAATTATTATGATTCCAAATATAGAATTCATTTTTCCATATTCAATTACTGTAATTTTTAGAATTTAATTTTAAATAAGTGTATAATCTGTAATGAAAACTCATTTTTAAAAACTGCATTTTTAAGTATAAAACTTAATTTACTTCCATTACATGCCTTAGAAAAATTTAAAATGAATATAAAACCTATAAATTTAATTTAAACCATTATTAAATATATATTAATTTAATTTATTATGATAAAAATGCATTGGACGCATAAAAACGGTTTGTAGAAAAATGTTTTTTAAAGATAAAAAATGATCTTATACCAAAATAATGTATAATAATGATTCCTAGGTAATTAATTATATTATTTCTAATAAAATGATTCTTTTTTTAAATTAATATAAAACTAAAAACATAATTATACTTTTACTTCAATAGAAATGAAAGTTTTTTAAAAATCATTTTTTCACTATTCATTTAAAAATAAATATTTTTAGAAAAACTCTAAAATTAACCCTAATATAATATTGATATGATTATTTAAAAATTATATTAATTTTATGAAATAAAATTTACAAAAAAGGTTTAAATTAATCATAATATTCACATACAAAAAAATTATAAAACCCATTTTCTGAAGAAAAATATTTCTAAAACATAAAATGGATTTATTGAAAATTTGGTATTATTTACTATGAATTAATAAATAAATTTTAATTATTTGAAATATTTGTAAATATTTTCATAATGTGGTTATTATAATTCATACCTTCCCATTTAACGGCCAGGTTTTAACAGTTTACTATATCACGGTACAAATAGACTTGGGGTTGCGTGTGAAGAATGTTATTGAATACCTCAAGTTTATTTCAAAGGAAATTCATATAAAATCTTGGGTTATAACATTATATATCCATTAAAATCAATTTTTACCTCAAAATTCTATCACTCTAATATAAAAAAATATGGATATCTATGCTTCATCATATCCTTAAGTTCTTATGTAGCATCCTCATTTTTTCCTATAGATAACTTTAACCAGGAGAGTAAAATTGTTCCATAGAATTTTATCTCTACTGTCCAAGATTTCTACTAGTTTTTAATCATAGTTAATATCATTATCCAATTTTATGACCTTTGAGTTCATTAAATATAGAGTATTAGGTATGTACTTCATTAGTATTGATACATAGAATGCATTGTGAACTTGAGATAAGTTAGATGGGAGTACCAAGCGACAATAAAGCATCTCAATATAATCAAGAATATTGAAGGGGACAATATACCTGGGGATCATCTTTCTCTTATTTCTAAATCTCATAAAATTCTTTCATGGATAAATTTATAAGGAAACTTTCCCACCAACTTTTAATTATAGATCTTATTGATGATTGTACGTTAAATTATTTTATCTACTCTAAGCTTCCTTGATGTGATATTAAATAGTATTAAGATTATCTATCAGTTCCACAGCTAGATCAACTCCCAAAAGTTTTTTCTTCTCCAACTTAATCCCAATATGTTATTTTTATACACTTCTTTCCATAAATGGATTCATAATGAGTCATATTAATGACTAAGTGAAAGCTATTATTATAAGAAAACTAAACTATATGAAGTTATAGATCCCAAACACATTTAAAATATAACGAATAATATATAAAAATTTAATCTATTTTTTTATTGTCACTCTTAGACTGATTATCTATCTGAGAATGATAAGTATTATGAACATACAACTTTTTATCCATAGCTTGAAAAATACTTCTCTAAAATATTGATGTAAACCTCATATCCCAATAAGATACAATAGAATTTTGTACTCAGTGATATCTTACCATTTTTTAATGTATATCCAATAAATATTATCAAGATGTAAGTCTTCATTGATAATATATAATTTTATGTCTTCATAAGAATTTTATGGCTTCATAAGTCTTAAATGGAAGGGTATAAATCCATGGTGATTTTTTTCAAATTTATATTCTATTATGGCTAATGGTTGTAACATCCCCTTAGAATTATGTCTCTAAACCATAACTTGATGACATGCCAAGAATTGAGATACTCTGCAATATCTCTCTTCATGTTGTCCCACCAGAAATAATATTTTTGATGACTGTACATCTTTATACTTTTTAGATGAATAAATAATTTTGAGTTCTAAGATTCTTAAAATACCTCTTTCTTTAAGTCTTATATAGATGGGTCACATACAATGTTTCTGGACCTTATCATTACATCACAATCAAGTTCTAACTCTAGAAAATTTCTCACCTTTTTTTCATCTCTACATCCTCCTTTTTTACCTCTTTAATCATTACATGGATATATGGTTGAACACACATTTGAGAAAGATAAGATTTCTCCCCTTCCATCAATATTTCAAGGTTCGTTATTTTAAAATCTATAAATATTTGATCTTTTTTATCCTCATTATAGATAATATGGCAATATTCTTTTGACTCAAAGCATCATCCACCTTGTTTGATTTCCCAGGGTGGTAGTGTATTAAGTATTCATAACCTTTAATCAACTTCAAACATCTTCTCTAGTGCATATTCAACTATTTGTGGTTGAATATATACTTTAAACATTTATGATTAGTATATATGTCACATCTTTCTCCATAATGATAATACCTTCTTATTTTTAATGAAAATATTATCACTTCTAACTCCAAATCATGAGTTGAGTATTTTTTATCATGAACCTTCAATTATAATGAGGCATAATCTATCACCATATCATTATTCATAATAACACATCGTATCCCTTTCTTTGATACATCATTATAAATCACAAACCCTTCTCCATTTCAGGGTAGGTGAACTGACCAACCTTCTCTTCAATTCCTAGAAATTTTCTTCACATTAATCAGTCTAATGGAATTTAACTCCCTTTTGAGTTAATATGATGAGTGGATTATAGATCCATGGTAAATATTTCACAAAGCATCGATAATATTCATCTAATTCAAGAAAAAATAGAAACTCAATCATAGAGGTTATTTTATACCAATGTTTAATAACTTCTATATTTGATAGACCTACCGATATACCCTTTATTGATATTATATGACCCAAAAATGAATCTTTACATAGCCAAAAATTTACACTTGGTAATTTTTCATACAACCTATCCTTCCCTAGGGTCTTTAGTAAAATCCTCAAGTGATCTTCAAGATCTTCCTTGATCTTGTAATATATAATAATATCATCTATAAATACTACCAAAAACTCATCAAGGTAATATCTAAAAATTATATTCATTAAATACATAAAGATAGTGTGGGAATTAATAATACCAAATGGAATCACTATAAATTCATAGTATCCATACCTCAAATGGAAGGTTTTCTTGGGTATGTCTTCAGTTTTGACCCTCAACTAATAGTATCTAGATTGAAGATCAATATTGTAAAAATATTGAGATCCTCATAATTGATTGAAAAATCATTAATATGGGGAAGATGATACTTTATCCATATCATGATCTTGTTAAGTTCATTATAATCAATGGAGAGTCGCATTGATCCACCTTTCTTATTAACAAAAAGGTTAGGTGCACCCAATTTAATTCACTTGGATGAATGAATCTCTTATCAATATTATCCTAGAGTTGATTCTTTAAATCTTGAAAATCAATTAGTTATATTCTATATATATTATTTGATATTGGTGTAGAACAAGGTATGAGTTCTATTGAAAACTTAACTTTAATATTTAGAGGAATTATAGGAAACTCTTTCAGAAATACATCAACAAACTCCCATAAAATAGGAATATATTTGATGTTGAGTTTCTCACCAACCATATGAGACAAATTCTCCATTTGAATAGGAATAAAGATCCATGTAATAAATGTGATTTCTACTGTAAGTTCATATTTATTCATGTGCTGATAGACAGTCCTAAGTTAGTCTGGAATACCAAATGTGGCTTCCCTACATCAAAAATTGATATGGGTTTTATATAAAGAAATTATATAAATTTCCAAAATCACATCAAATTCAACTAGAGGTATAAAAAAATATTTTTAGGGAGCACATTCCCACAAACATAAATATAATAGAAATTATAGACTTGATATGAGATCATCATAGCATTATGAGTTTTTACTTCTACTTCAACATCTAGACATTTATATGGTAATATGATAACCTTAGAAAAAAATTAATTAAAAAAGAGTTCTTAGAACCATAATCAAATAAGAAATTGGAAGTTATAGAGTGGATCATAAGTGTTACTTCCACCACTTCATTATCATACCCCACATAATCAATAGTGATCACATGAGATTTCCCTTTGTCTCTCAACTTAAGTGGTTACTGAAATTGATCATCATGATTAATGTCACAAAAAAATCTCAGATACCCTGGTACCCTGATAACTGATCTAGAACTGGCATATCCTAAAGGGAATTTTTTTCCCCATGGGTTGTCCACTAGCAACTGGAATCATGCAATATAAGAGTGGGAATGAATTTTCCACAAACACAGTGGAAGTCAAAGAAACATATCAGTATGATCAAAACTCCTCAAGGAGATAGTATCAAAAAAACCAAAAATTTATATCAAAACCTAAATATTACATCATCAAAGTACTAAAAAATAGAAAATATAACCCAACATCCCAAATTACACATCACTCCAAGCCATAAAGAATCAATAACGTCCACCTCCTCTAAGAGGATCTTTCTCTTTACTCAAACCTGACAGAAGAAAATCTATAAACACCTGAAGGAAAAGGTAGGGTGTGATCTAGAAAACCGAATAGGGTCTCACCAAGGGTTCCATAATAAGATTCCATAAAAATTAACTAAAATCGTGATTTCAATTTTAAATAAAATAGGCATTGTAGTAAAGTTTTATATTTAATACAAAACATGCTTTTCATTTTAAATGATGGAAAAAATTTCAAACATGGATTAAATAAATATTTTATATAAAACAATTTATATAAATGGATAGGAATGAGTAAAGTAGTTTCATAGTCATTGAAATATATATCAAAAAAATATCAATAATTACCATGGTCATTTTTCCTATAGTATGCTAGTTTCTAGTTATTGAATCCTTACAAATCTCATATCAGTGATCACAATAGGTATGTGTACACACGTACCTCAGGATCATGCTGAATAGGTCATCATCAAAATTCTATCAAGGATATGATCTGCTAAACTAGGTTTTTGTTAGAGTTTTCATCGTCAATATATTTCTAGGGAATTACCATCTTAGCATGTTTTTCCTAAATAACCCACTGATTACCCAGGTTGGAAAGTGCTCAATCAATCAGTAAATAATGGAAAAACCATTTCAAATTTGTTTCAAATGAAATTTCAAAATTTACAATTTTAATATGCCACTTTTATTACAAAAACTAAAACACGTGTTTTTCATCAATTCATGGCTTTTCAAACCAAAACGAATCATAGGTTTTTATCAATTCAATTTAATCATTTTTTCCTCAAAATCAATTCACAAATCCATCAAGTTCAAAATACACCCCAATATCCAATTCTATTGGGATTTGGGGTTTTCCTCAAAATCCATACCATATCAATTTGAATCCCAATTCACATAAAATTTCGTTTTATACAAATTAGATGAAAGAAATTCAAAAAAAAGAAATTCAAGGTTTAATCGATTGATCAATATTAAATGGAATCTCCTACCTTTTTCAAGAACTCTCAACACCCACAACATGACATATCAATAAAGGAATAAGGTGAAAATGATATGAGAACCCAACCTAGAATCAAGATTCAATAAAACAGAGTTTAAATCCATCAATCCCAAGATGATCTATCACACTCCAAGGAGGAAAGAGAGAGAGAGTAATATGGAATATATAAGAAGACCACTTTCCAGGAGAGATGAACCACAACCACATAATGATAAATCATTGAATAAATAATCTGGAGGGATTAAAATATCCAAAATCTCCTAAGAATACCCTCTAGGTAGAGATAAAGGAAACCTAGAGGATTAAAATAATTATTTCATATGAACTACCTACTTAAAACTAACACTTTTGATTTTACATAGCTTGTAACCTAATTACACATCATGTAATTATTGAGTCCCATATACACCAAAAAACACATCGCCTTCTATTAAAAATATTATTTGTAATATTTTCACGGTCTTTAATCTATACACAGTGTGCCACCTTGCACATTTTATACCCATTTCATGGAATCTTCTAGGATATGATTAAATATTGTGTAAACCCTTTACATGGTGTGTAAATCCTCAGTAGATTGCAAAACTGCAAGTTTTATGCTGAAAATTCCAATAAATCCCTAACTTTTCCATTACAGGTATCCTCCAAATTCCTTCTCAGTAAACTCAACCAATGAAGAAGAAAAACAAAAACAAAGGTTAAAACATACCATATAGTAATTTAATAGGGTTCTCTATCCTCACCACCATAAAAACTTATTGTTCCTGAAATCCTAAAAATAATCTTATATATAAAAAATGTAAGGCCATTGATATCTCATCAGTTCCTCGCATCCCCACACCTCATGAGAGTCAGAACCATGTCTTCATAGCACTTGGACCAAAGGTATAATCCTCCCATGAAGTACCTGGGTTTCATAATAAACTATCCTGACTGGATTCTCAGTCACAGATAGATCAGGGTCCACATAAATATCACTCCAGTTCAAAACATGAGATAGATCAGAAAGATACTTTCAAAGATGAGATACATGAAACAAGTTATGAATCAACATCAACTATAGAGGAAGAGATAAATTATAAGACACTATCCCCACATTCTCAATAATCTCAAAAAGTCCAACAAAATGAGGAGAAAGATTCCTTTACCTCCCAAGTCATAGATGACCCAAATGGGGTGAAAATTTAAAGAACACCAGATCACCAACTAAAAACTCAAATGGTTTACATCGATGATCAGCATAAGATTTATATTGGCTATGTTCTGTCAACATATTATGACAAATAAAATGAATCTTTGATGTCATGTCTTGAACCAAACTTAGTCCAACCAATAAACTTTCACTAATATCTAATCAACACAATAGATATTTACCAAGTCATCCTTACAAGTCCTCAAAAGGATCCATTCAGATTGCGAATTGGTAACTATTATTATATGAATACTTAAATCGTCCCAGATGGTCATACCAAACTCCACCAAAATTGAGGACATAGGAATAAAGTATATCCTCAAGAATCTTTATATCCCTGTCTTTTTATCCATCCATATGTGGATGGTATTCCATACTCAAATGAACCTGAGATCTCAGTGTATACTGGAGGCCTCTCCAAAAGAGATAACTAAAATGGGGATCCCTATTATAGACTATGGCAGATGGAACCCTATGAAAATAAACAATCTCTCTCATATAGATATTTCTTAGCTCTTCAACATTGGTTTCAACAAGAATGGGTATAAAGTGAGCCAATTTGGTTAGCCTATTCATCACCACGCATGCCGTATTATTATTTCTTTAGGTATTCAGAAACTCAACCATAGAGCCCATAGGAATATCATCCCACTTCTAAGATTGAACTAGAAGTGGATGAAGGAATCCAAAAGGTCTCTTAAGCTTAACCATGGCCTGTTGTAAAGTATAGTAGTGAAAAAAAAGTCAGTGATGTCTCATATCTTACTCAATAATTATAATAGGTGTTGCATGTCATATAACATATTTTTAGGTTCTTAGGTGAACTGCCCATTTGGAAATATGGAAATCCCACACCACAGCTTTCCTCATAGGAAAAGGTACAATGTACTGGTTTTGGAAACCTAGGATACCCTTTATGGAGAATTACCACTAAGAAATGGTCTCCCCACTATAAAAATAGTTCCTAATGTCACATAATTCATCATCAAACAATTATTCATAAATAACTATCTCAATAAGAGTGGAGATCAACTGAACACGGGACAAGACAACCTCAGACCCTGTTTCCCTAAATTTAATATGCAACTATGAAAGTTACACTCTAAAAATGATTCTTTCATGGACTTGGTTGGAAGCTTCATACTCAATATATCAGTAATGACATTCCATTTACTTGAGGTATAGGAAATACCAAAATCAAAAGATTGTAGACATTCCATCCAATACCTCTGGAAGAGATTCAGATATTTTTGTGAGAAGATATAACTCAAGCTCTTGTGGTCAAAATACAAAGTAAACATTTATCCAAAATTGTAATATCTCTAACTCTTAAGTGCATGCATCATAACTACAAGTTCATGTTTTTGGTTCAAATAATTATTCTTGTATGGCATAATCTTTTAAGATCCATAGGTAATGAAATGGTCACCCTTCATAAGAACACATCCCAAACCCGAACTTGATGCATCATAGAAGACCACATATCCTTGATCATCCTCTGGAAGAGTCAACATTGGTGTAGAAGTTGGAATACATTTCAGATCAACAAAATAACTCTGACATTTCTCATCCAAAGAAAACTTTACACCCTTATGAGTTAGCGTGGTCATCAGAGCATCCAAATTCAATAAATAATTTACGAACCAGTGATAATATCCAGCTAAACCTAAGAAGATCTAAATCTAAAAAAAGTTATGTGGCTTCTACCATGTCATAATATCTTTCACCTTTTTAGGATCAATTGAAATACCATGTTCTAAGATAACATCTCCCAAGAAATTCAATTATTAAATCAAGAAATCACATTTTGATAGTTTGGAATAAATTTGGTGACTTCTCAACATAACAACTCCCAAATGATGCACATTATCTTCCTTAAACTTAGACTAAACCAAGATTCCATCCACAAATACCACCATGAACATATGAAGATACTCATGGAAAATATTTTTCATCAAATACATAAATATTGAAGGATCATTAGTTAGACCAAATGAAATGACAAGATACTCATAATGGCAATACCTATTCTGGAAGATAGTTTTTTGAATTTTTTATTCATTTATTCTCAACTGGTGATAACCATATCAAAGATCAATCTTCAAAAACCACTTCACACCTTTCCAAAGATCAAAAAATCATTAATTAGTAGGAATAGATACTATTTATTTACTATGAATTGATTGATTGAGCTTTTAGTAATCAATATATAGCAAAAGTACTCCAACATCTTTCTTAGCAAATAGAATAGGAACTACCCAAGGTGACACACTTGGGTGTATAAAGCCATTATCTAAAATATCATCCAACTAATTCTTCAAGTCTTTCATTTTATCGGGTTCAATGTGGTAAGAATGAATAGATATTGGTTGATTACTAGGAACTAAATCAATAGAAAACTCTACCTCCCTTACTAGGGGAAAGCCATATAATTAAGAAAGAAAAAACATTAGTAAACTCAACGACAACTAGAGTGAGATAACCTCCAAAATATTATATCTCTAGGTAAAAAGAAGACACTAATATCACTTTATCCAAATATGGATAAGAAGGTCCATCTCTACTCGACCTTGAGTCACATTCTCCTTAAAATACATGGAACACCCCATCTGGCATAGTAAAGGAGAACCATTGAAGATAACAATCAATTTAGGATTTATTAAAAATAAGACAATCCATACTAGAGATGATATCAAGAGGCTTTATTTCAAGAACCATAAAATGCCTGGTAATCTCGATATCTGATAATAATAAAACACAAGAATTACAATTAAAACCCTTATCTCTCTTTATTCTGATGGGTTTAGTAATATCCATCACATTAGATAAAAGATCTTTAGGAATACTTAGAATATTCATAACATGAGTTGAAATGAACGAATGAGATGCACTGTTATCAAATAAAGTAGTGACTAAAGATGAAGTTATAGTGATGCTACCTCTCAAAGTTATTTGAACTATATCTGCTTCATCTGGAGACTCTTCCACTGTGTGAAGAAACTTTGTTACTGATGTTTATGGCTAGAACACCTTAGATATTGAAGAATCTGAGTGAACCATAGTACTTCTTTGTGTTGATGATCCTATACCAGTATTTTGGGTAAAATAGATATAGTATAATTTCTAAAAGTGTCTAGAATAACCACAAGAACCACATATCTTGGGTGCCTCAGTGAAAAATAATTTCTAATTCCCAGGCTTGTCACAGTGGAAGCAAGTCAATGGGCCTCTTCCGAGCAGTGAGGTAGGTCTAAAGAACCCTTCTGTCGAGATCCACCAATAGACTCATCATGATTCATCTTCCCTCTATATAAACTCATAGAACTACCATTAGGATAAAAATAAACTCCCATCAATCCTGACTTACCAACCATATCAAGTTTGACCATCAACACCCTATCTAGAATGTCAGTATAAGAAGAAATATTTAAAAATAAAACCTAATAATGAATATCATATAGAAGTCCCATATCAAACCATCGAGTCTTCATATTCTCATTCGATACAGTATTAGATGAAAACTACACAAGATCATTGAATTGGTTAACATATTCTATCTCAATCCTATCAAACTGCTTAAATTTGAAAAACTTCGTAGACTTAGCCTACACCATAGACTCTAGATAGAACTGGTCATTGAAAAGAAAATTAAATTCCTTTCACTCTAAAACATATAGTTTCTTCTCTATCACCATAAAATACCATTATCTCCTACAAGGTCTCTCCATCTTAAAGGTAGAAAACTTTACCTTAATATCTTCAAGAGTTTCAAGATGTCCAAGAGAATCTCTATCTTTCTCATCTAATCCTCATCCTCTTGAGGATCATTAGATCCTTGGAAATTATATGGTTTTAGATGAACTAACTCCTCAGAATAATTCCTAGATTTATCCCTTTAATTCTCCACAACTAGATCTTGAGTAGGTGCGGGTATAGGTGCATGTCCCAGAGCTTGGACAGAACGCACAACAAGCTCAACTAGACTCTAGTCCATAAGAGGATTTTCTCACTGTGGTTCATTATAATCTTCCTCCTGGATCCTATTAACATGTATTATCAGAGGCATAATGTTACGCAACATCATAAAACAACATTTAATACATCATAATTTTACTTAGATCAACACTTAAACATGGTAAACAAGGGAAATTAATCCCATAAGATAAGAAAATAAGATTTCATTTCCACCTATCCAAGCCTAAAATAAGGAAAAGACTAGAACTAATTCTCAAGATACCTTTCACAAACCATCCATGGTGAATCAAGTCTCATTATAATGAGAGATATCCAGGAACTCGCTCTTTACTACCTCCTAAGTCCTGACATAATTCCTCAACTATATAGTGACATCAAGGATAGATTCTTAACTTGAACCTATAATACCACTTTGTCACAAACCATACCAGATACCCAGGTACCCTAATAATTGAGCTGGCACCGATATAGCCTGATGGGTGTTAACAATACCCATGGGTTGGTCACTAGCACCTGATATCGTGCAATATAAGAGTGGGAAGGAATTTGCAACAAACATAGTGGAAGATAAAGAAACATATCAGTATGATCAAAACTCTTCAAGAAGATAGTACCAGAACCTAAATAGGAATATCAAAACCAAAACAATACACCATCAAACCACTAGAAAATAGAAAAATTAACCTAAAATCCCAAAGAAAACATCACTCCAAGCCCCAATTAATCAAGAACATCCACCTCCTCTGAGAGGTTTTTTCCATTTACTCAGACTTGGTAGAAGAAAATATATAAAATCCCAAAGGAAAAGGTAGGGTGTGAACTAAAAAGTCATGTAGGGTCTCACAAAGGGTTCCATAATAAGATTACCTAATAATAAACTAAAATAATTTTTCTAATTTTAAATAAAATAGGAATGGCGATATAGTTTCATATTTTAGAAAAAACATGTTTTTTATTTCAAATAATGGAAAACATTTCAAACATGTATTAAATAAAAAATTTATATAAAAAAGTTTATATAAATCGACAGTCATGAGTAACGCAGTTTCATAATAATTGGAATATATATCAAAATAATCCTAACAATGACCATGTTCATCTTCTCTACAGTATGATAGTTTCTAGTTGTAGGATCCGCACACATATCACATTAGTGATCAATGCAAGTATGTGTACACACATCCCTCAAAATCACACCGAATAGAACATCATAAAAATCCCATCAGGGATAAGATATTCTGAACTGGTTTTTTGTTAGAGTTTTAATAATTAATCCATGTCTAAGGAATTACCATCCTAGTATGCTAGTCCAAAATGACCTACTAACTACCCATGCTCACATGTGATCAATCAATCAATCAATAATGGGAAAATCACTTCAAAACTATTTAAAATTAAATTTCCCCATTTCTAGTTTCAATATTCTTATTTCATTCAAAAAACCAAAACATGGGTTTTTCATAGATTTATTACTTTTCAAACCAAAAACAATCATAGGTTTTTATCAATTAAATTTAATCCATTTTACCCTCAAAATCAATACATAAATCCATCAATTTAAAAATACACCCAAATAACCAATTAAATTGAAATTGTGGGATTTTCCTAAAAAACCATACCATTTCAGTTTGAATCCTAATTTACATAAAATTGGGTCTCTTACAAATTAATTGGAATAAATTCAAAACAATAATAAATTAAATGTTTAATAAATTGGAAAATCTTAAATTGAACCATTTGTCACACCCCGACCTTGGTTTTTATTTTACTTTATTACTTTCTTGATTTTGGTTTTTTTGTTGAGGTTTAGGTCGAGTTTCCACTATAAATTTTTGAGTTTTGGAGTCTTTGGGGAGTTCTTAGACCTGTGAATGGTTTGATCATGATTTGGCCCAAACTATGCAAGGTCTAGTAGCACTTGTGGGCCCTTATTTTGGTGGAGCATGTCTTGATCATGATTTGGGAACCATGCAACAATCGTTCGAAATGGATTTGTAAAATGATAGAGATAAGTTTCATAGTCAGCATAGAGTTTCTCAAACTATGTATGTGCCCCTTATCTTTAGTAGGTTGTGCATGGTTAGTGCATGGTCTGGCAGTCCATGCGGCCAAACCATGCAATATTCCCAATGTTCAAAAATAAAATTAAGTAAAAATAAAATAAAATAAAAAGGAAATGTTTTAATAATGATAATATTATTTTTATTTTTATGAATATTATTATAATTATTATTAAGTCAAATATAATTATTATTAAGATATTTACTATTTAGTTTTTATTTTATTTTTCATTTCCTTTTTTCCCTTTTCCTTTATTTTTTTATTTATAATCTCTTTTTTCTCCCCTCTTATCCTTGTGTGTCACACGACTCCCTCCTCCCCTTATCCCTTATCTGCGTGCATCACACCCTCCTCCAATCCCTCTCCATATAGAGATTCCACCATATTATTTACAGTTTTTTGATCAATATATCTAGGTAAGCCCTCCTCTCCCATTATTCTCCCCCTTTTTGCCAATTCTTCTCCTCTGTGACACCCCATTCAGTTCGACTGAACCCTATGTTAGGTATTAAGCCAATTTTTTGTTCCTTATCTTCTATTAGGGAGTGTGATGGGTCTCTAAAGTTAGCTTCAGGCATGTTTTGGTGTCTTACATAGAAGATGAATCATTTTGGACTATTTTGGTCCACTATCCATTAGTTTCAGGTATGTTTTACTTCATTCATCATGATGCTCAATTTATAATTTGTGTATTTTGTGGTTTCTGAGTTTTTGGTGATATTATTTAGTGTATTTTGATCTGTCTTTCATGAGGATGAATTACATGCATGTGCAGTGGTAAGGCATATATATGCCCTCTTTATACATATTCTCTCGTGTCAAGGAAAATATGTGCAATGTAGTTTGGTTATTTATGTATGTGTGTGTGTGTGTGTAAATGCATGTACATGTAAGTGAAAATGGTCAGTTTGAGTGGTCAGCATCAAAAATATGAATGTTTGAGGTAGGCCCCCTATACCTAGGCCTTTAATTTAAATTCCATGATTACTTGATTGCTTTTAAAATGTATTTTCCATTTTTATATGAAATTCATATGATATATATATATATATATAATTGGTTGTACTCCTTGAAAAATGGATTCACACTTAGTTTTTAGACCATATCTTAAACATTTAAAATGGATTGTATGAATTAAACATGGTTTCAATCTTAATTTTAGATGTGTGGTGATTTTGTTTTCAATTATATTTTTAAATGATTTTGAAAATACTTGTTATGACTTATAAATGTGGTGTCATGCTTTGTGTAAGAGTTTTGAAATGTGTTTTTGAAATATTTTAAGATGTGTATGGATTAATAGTGGTTTTTCTATGGAAAATTTGGTAATTTTAAAGTGAATTCCAATGTTGTTCTTCTTGAAGGTGTTTTATAAATTATTCAAGTGGTTTAATAAATTATGAAAGTGGTGCGAAACATGTTTTAAAGTGGATTTGGTGTGCATGTAAATTTGAAATATGTTTTGATTATGAGAAATGGTAGTTTTATTTGTGTGTTCACATTACTATTGTGTGCATGTGAATGTGTTGATACATGTGTGACCTTAGAAATGGGAATTGAGCACAAAGGGGGAACCAGGGTATCTGGGTGGAAAACTATAAATAGTACGATAGTGATTCAAAATTGGAAATCTCATATTCTTCTAGTAGGTTTATAATAGTTGACAGGGAAGTAAAAAAGCTCGGATTAACATAGAAAGATTAATGATTATTACACTAAGTAAATTGTAATGATGATTAGAGAACACTAGGCCCTTGGGATATTCCCTCATAGTGGATCATACATGAGAAATATGTGGTTTATGGTTTCTATTCCATGTTTCATCGAGATATGAAGTTTCTAGGGTCCCATTTTTCTAGTTACCTATAGAGATTGCCCATGGTTCTCGCTTGTGACATGATAATTCTATTGTGATGCTTATGTGATTTCATTATCACAATTTATATGTAGTGGATCTCATATACATTATAGTTTCAAATAAAGTTTCCTTGAGAAATGTTTTCTTTTAAAAGTGTTTTCTTGAAAATATTTCCCATGAGATGTTCTTTGAAAAATTTTTCAAATATTCTTATGCAAATGTGCATGGTTCTTATGATGTGATTCCAATATTATTTTTTATGCTTGTTTTCTCTTTTTTGAAATCCATTTTCCAAATTTAAAATGTCTTCCATTAATTTTATAATTTCTATACATGCTGGGTAACTATTCTGGAAATATGATGGAAATAAAATGGTTTTTATTAAAATTGGAAGCTTGTAACTTGAATTTGAAAATAATGGAAAACTCTTATTTTATATGGTTTCATTTTCAAAATAGAATGACTTGGTTTTTTTAAAGGTAAGGTATAGGGGATAGTTTATTCGGGCATGCCTACTGAGTTTTAATACTCATTCCTGTAGCTTTTGTTTAACTTCTAGTGATACTTCCCACGTTGGTTCTCTCATGGAGCAAGTGTGATCTTATGGTTGGAGTTGACCCATGATTTCACATGGATGTATGCATTCAGTTTTATTCACTTTCCACTAATAGAGTTTAGTTTTATTGTTATTTTTTTATTTTTTTATTTTTTTGTTATTTTTTTGGGATAATCTTTCCCAACTACATTATTTTGATTCCTAGTACTAGTTGTTAGCCCATGGGGATCAAGAACACCCTTTGATCCTTGTCGCGGTCTGGCTTAGGTGACCATTTTAGGGTTGACCGGGGTTGGTTTGTGAAAACATGGTATAAAATAATGCCCTTGTTATTTGGGGTGTTAGATAGCTCGGAGATCCGTACTATCAAAACTCTGGAGGTAGGTGTGGGAAGGATATCATGAACTCTTTCTCTTCATGGGCCTCAAGTTTCTAGGAGTATTTTTGGATTTTAGTTTTTCTTTTATTTAGTCTGTGTGGATAAGGGATGATAATGGGAGTGATCCAATGCTACGCGATAGGCTTCCATAGAGTAATGACCCATGTGTATCCTGAGTTCATGGTTCAAGATACTTCAAATGGTTGGTTCTCGCTTGGATCATGGTCTGGTAATCAATGTTGTCAAGTTAGTCATTACCACTGGCTCCTTATTCTTGAAGATTTGATGTGAGTTATGTTTGGAATTAGTTTTGGTTGGTGTGATTGGATTTCAAAAATTAAAATGGTTTTTAGGAAATGGGTTTTCAAAAATAAAAATGGTCTTTATAGTGGTTAAGTGGTTTTTTAAATGGAAATGATTCTTGGAAGTGGTTTTCTTTTAACAGAATGTTTGGTTTAAAAGGAAAAAATGACGGTTTTTAAGGAAATTGTTTTGGGATTTTGGAAATACTTTTTCAAATATGAAATTAAAGTTTCTTGGGAATTTTTAAATGTGTTTCTTTAATGATAAGGTTCCACATCAAATTGTTTGGGAATTTTTTCTTTAAGTTGAATGATCTATTTTTTAAATGAGAATTTTTTTGAATTGGACCTTGGTATTTCTATGACTGGTCACATATATGGATGTATGCTTGTGGAAATTGGATAATTTATGGTATTTTTAGATGGTTTCTTTATACAGTATAAGGATATATGTGTGTGTGTGTGTGTGAGAGAGAGAGAGATAGAGAGACTTCATTGAATACTAATGGTGGGTATTTAGGTTGTTTTGATTACCAAAAAATGGGTTTCAAAAAGGGTGATTTCAATGTTTTTAAAAGTGAGTGAGTAGTTGATTAGTGTTTTCATTTCATGTTTGGTATCCTTTTTCATGTGCTCTAGGTTTTGATATGATAAAATGTGGTCGGAATAGTGATTTGTTTTTGGGTTTTAGTTTTTGATTTCAGAGTGTAATTTTGGTTTATGATGTGTTTTGATTTGGCATCATGCCTCTTATTTTTTTGTATTCCCCCAAAAATTCTTGGTAATGAGTGAACATTTGGACTCTAGAATACATTCCGCCATGCTTTAGTGAAGTATGGTTTTGGGAATCAGTGTTGGTCATCATTTATTGGTTTGAACTTGTCAAAACTGAGGTGGTTAGAGTTTTTTAGTAAATTCTGAATAAGTGTTTCTCTGAGTATTCCCATTGAAGAATCTACCCAAAATCTAAATAGAGTGCTGGAGTTATAGTCTTTCATAACATTGGACCACACATGAGTATTCTTGGTTTTCCACCCACTTTCATTAGCTGAAAATATAAAAATGTCTTGTTTGTAGTGGCTTATGAAAAAAAATCATTTGGCGTGGTCACTTGGTTCATCTAAAGGAGTCATGTAAGTTGTGCTTCTAGAAGGGTAGGTCTTAGTCTGATGTTATCAACTCCTTACTGTAGTGAATCAAATGCTTCCAAACATCAAGGCTCCAGACATAGGCCTTGGAGTGAATCTCTTCACATAGTTAGGAATCACAAGGGTGTGGGGAACTTCGGTTTTGTTTTTTATCCAACATCAATGTAGAGACGGTCTAAGTTCTCATATTAATTATCCATGTTGTAGTTTACTTTGTTCTTGTGATTTCCTCTTTAGTTGTAAAAAGTATGGGTGGAATTTTTTTCTTGTAATTCTAGTGGTTTTTACTTTATGAATGTGAATCTTTGATTGGTTTTCCTTCTACAATTAGCCTTTGAGGATCAGATTTGGTTTTGGTTTGTGCTTATTTTGATTTGTATGTGTCTTGGGAAATGATGAATGGTGGTTTATTTTTTCAATTGGTTTAGATTTTCTTGGATCAGGTACCCCTTGTGATGGGGGTAGTCTGTATGGGGAGTTCCTAAGTTGGTCTGTGTTGGGGGTTACTATTTTAGTTCATGTTGGTAATTCTAGAGTTAGCTTGTGTTAGGAGTCTTGATGTTGGTCGTTCTAGTCAGGGTCTTATGGTGGGGAGAACCCTTATCTTTTTCTCATAGTTATTCTCATTTCATTTTCCCTTAGAGATGTTCGAGGGTGAATTTTAGAGTGAAATTTCACATCAAGTTCATGGTTTTGTTGGCCTTGTTTAGTTTCATTCTCGAGTTTCATTCCCCGTTGGAAGAGTGAATTTATGGGGTCAAAAAGTGTTTTTAGTGGGGATAATTTTCAACCCCTGACCTTGGTTTTTATTTTATTTTATTCCTTTATTGATTATGGTTATTTTGGTTGAGGTTTAGGTCAAGTCCTCATTGTAAATTTTTTATATTTAGAGTCATTATAAGGTTTTTGGACCTATGCATGGTTGGGCCCAAACTGTGTGAGGTCTAGCAATGCTCATGTGCCCTTATTTTAGTGGAGCATAGATTGTTCATAGTTAGGAAACTGTGTAATAATCATGTGAAATGGCTATATCAAATGATAGAGATGAGTTTCATAGTTGGCGCATGGTTTGTCAAACCATGTCGCCAGCTCGTGCATAGGCCCCTTCTCTCCAGTAAGGAGTGCATGGTTGGCACATGGTCTAGTAGATCGTGTGGTCTTCCCAATGTTCAAAAATAAAATTGAGTGAAAATAAAATAAAATAAAAAGGAAATTTTTTAATAATAATAATAATATTATTATTATTATTATTAAGTTAATTATTATTATTATTATTATTATTATTATTATGTTTTTATTTTATTTTTCCTTTTCTTTTTCCTTATATTTTTCTTTCTTCTCTTTTTTCTTCCCTCTTCTCCATGTGCTTCATGTGACTCCCCCTACCCTTCTCCCTTTGTCGCACACGTCACCTCCTCCTTTGAGCCCTCTCCATCCAGTGATTCCACCAGATTCTTTTATTTGTTGCGGTCAACATCTTGAGTTAAGCCCTCATATCCTATTATTCTCCCTCTTCTTGCCAATTTTTCTCCTCTACATCACCTCATTTGGTTCGGCCTAACACTAGGTTAGAGATTAACCCAATTTTCAATTCTTTATTAGGTATTTGGGAATTCAAAGAGTCTCTTAGGTAATATTAGGGCTTGCTTTGGCGTCTGGCCAATGAATTCAAAGAAGTTTAGACTATTTCTGTCTTCCCACTAATATTTTCAGGTATGATTTCCTACTTTCATCATGTTTCCCAATTTTTAATTTGGGTATTCTTTGGTTTCTTAGTTTGTGGTAATTTTATTTAGTGTGATTTCATCTTTCATCTGCGATGATGACTTACACGCATGTGTAGGAGTAAGGCATGTATATATATATATATATATATTTATGTTCCCTGTTTTTATATATTCCCTCATGGAAAGTGGAATATGTTCAATATAGCTGGGGTATTTATATATATATATATGTATAAATTCATGTGTGAGTAAGTGAAAAGGGTCAGTTCAAGTGGTCATCACAAAAAACAAGCATGTTTGAGGTAGGTCCCGTATTCTTAGAACTTTAATTTAAATTTCTTGATTTCTTGATTGTTTTTAAAATGTTTTTTCCATTTTTATATGAAATGCATAAGCTATATATATAAAATTGTTCATGTTCCATGAAAAATTTCTTCGCACTTGGTTACGAAACCATCTATTAAACTTTTAAAATGGATTATTTGAATTAAGAATGGTTTCAAGCTTTCTCTTAAATGTGTGGTTCTTTGGTTGTTCTATTAGTATTTTAAATGATTTTGAAAATTCTTTATATGAATTATAAAGGCGGTTATATACTTTGTGTATGAAGGGAGAAAAAAAATTTTGAAATGTTTTAAGATGTGTATGACTTGAAAGTGGTTATTATAATTGAAATTGGTTGTTTTCAATTTCATCCCTTTTTTGTGAAAGTGGATTAATAAATTATTAAACAGGATTAATAAATTATGAAATTTGTGAAAAACAAGATTTAAATTGGATTTGGTGTGCATGTAAATTTGAAAGAGGTTTTTCTTATGAGAAATGGTGATTATATATTTGTTTTCTCAATGCTAGTGTGTGCACGTAAATGTGGTGATACATATATGAAATGAGAAATGGGAATTGAGAATAAAGAGGAAACTTGTGTATCTAGGTTGATAACTAGAACTAGTATGCTTGTGATTCAGAAGTGGAAATCCTGAATTCTTCTAGTAGTTTGATGCTAGTTGACTCAGAAGTGGAAAGCCGGGATTTTGAAAATGCTTCCTCTGTCTTCTAAAGGCGGATCTATGCTTTGTGTATGAGGTGAGAAATGTGTTTTTGAAAGGCTTTAAGATTATTATGGCTTGAAAGTGTTTTTTATATGGAAAATTTGTTTTTTCAAGTGCATTCCTTTTTTGTTCAGGTGTTTTATAAATTGTTCAAGTGGCTTAATAAATTATGAAAGTGGTGTGAAGCAAGTTTTACAGTGTATTTGGTGTTCTTGTAAATTTGAAAGAGGTTCTTCTTATGAGATTTGGTGATTATAATTGTGTGTTCTTATTGCCAGTGTGTGCATATGAATATAGTGATATATATGAGACATGTGAAATGGAATTGAGAACAAAGGGGAAACATGGGTATCTAGGTGGAAAACTATATCTAATATGCTAGTGACTCAGAAGTGGAAATCTCAAATTCTTCTAGTAGGTTGATATTAGTTGACTCAGAAGTGGAAAATCTCGTATTCACTTCATAGGATTGACAATTACAACACTAAATAAATTATGATGATGATTATAGACCACTAGGACCTTGGAATATTCCCTCTTAGTGGATCAGGCATGAGAAAGATGTGGGTTGTGGTTTTAATATCATGTTTCACTAATATACAAGGTTTCTAGGGTCCCAATGTTCTATTTACCTATAGGGATTTTCCATGGTGATCTCTTGTGACATGATAATTCCTTTTTGATGCTTATGTGATGTGGTGCTCATAGTCAGTATATGGTGGACCTCGTGTACATTGTGGTTTCAAATCAAGTTCCCTTGAGAAATTTTTTCCCTTAAATGTGTTTTCTTGAAAATGTTTACCCTGATATGTTCTTTGAAAATGATTTCAAATATTCTTATCAAAATGTTCATGGTGTTTGTGATGTGATTCCTGTATTTTTTTTTATGCTTGTTTTCTCTTTTGTGAAATCCATGTTTTAAATCTAAATTGTTTTCCATTAATTTTATAATGTTTATGCATTCTTGGAAACTATTTAGGAAATGTGATCCGAAGAAAATAGTTTTTCTTAAAAATGGAATCTTGTGACTTGAATTAAAAAATAATGGAAAAAATTTATTTTATATGGTTATATTTTAAAACTAGAATGACTTTTTTTCTTTTTAAAGGTAAGGAATATGGTATAGTTTATTCAAGCAAGCCTACTGAGATTTAATACTCACACCTATATCTTATTTTTATTTTTAAATTATGGTGCAGCTTTCCACTTTGGTTCACTCTTAGAGTGAGTGTGATATTATGGTTGGATGAGATCCATGAGGTCACATGGAGGTACTTATGTATTTTTATCTTTTTTCTTCTACTAGAGTTTAGTTTTATTGTTATATTTTTATTTCTTTATTTCTTTGTTATTATTTATGGGCCAAATCATTCCCAACTGCTTTATTTTGATTCCTTCCACTATTTTCTAGCCTGTGGGGATTGGGAATTCCCTTCAGGCCTTGTCATAGGCTGGCTTGGGTGACTGGTTCAGGGTTGACCCAGGTTTCTTCACAACACCACCTACCTATTTTCACTGAATCAAAACACCCAAAACAGAAATTTATAACAAAGTAAAAAAGTGCAGAAGATCTAGGAACTCAACCTAGATTCAATATTTAAAAACTCATAGTTTAGATCCATAAATCCCAATATGATCTATCAAACTTCAAAGAAAAAAGAGATGGAGTTATATAAAATAGATAATAATACCTCTTACCTGGAGATATGAACCACAAGCAACATGATTATCAATCACTGAACAGATGATCTGAAGGGATTGGAGTTCTCCAAAATAACTAAGGAAGAGACTCTAGGTTGAGGGTAAGGAAACCTGGTGGAGGGAAATAATTATTTTAGTCAAATTTCTATATTAAAACTGACACTATAGATTTTACATGGTGTGTAACCCAATTACACATCATGTAATTGTCGAATCCCTTATATGTCAAAAAATCAATCTCCTTTTATTTAAAATCATATTTTTAATATTTTCATGGTGTGTAATATATACATGGCATGTAACCTTGAACATTATGTACCCATTTCATGACATATTATAGGAAATGATTACACATCATGTAAACCCATTACCTGGCATGTAAATCCCCAGAATACTGAAAAACTAAAGGTGTTATGATGAAAATTTCAAAAAATTCACGACTTCTCCATTATGGGTATCCTTATAATTCTTTCTTGGAAAACTCAACCAAAGAAAAAAAGGAAAACCAAAATGAAGGTCATAATATACCTGATTTTATTCAAATGACATATGTATTTGATTTTATGATATCCTTATTTTCCCTACTTTAAACATTTGTTGGTCCCCTTTAGACAATTTCCTTCATGTTCCTTTCCACACTTCTTATACAAAGGAAAACTTATCTTCTTTACTCCATGGTTTTTGTTATTATAATTTCCTTTGAATTGCATCATTATTTTATTATGAAAATCATAAAATTAATGGGTAGATCCAATCTATATTTTATCATTCATAGACCATAAAACAATTTCTTTATAGTTACTAACGTCTCTTATAGACAATGACCTTTAGAGGCTTGGTTTTAATCCATTAAAGAATTAATCTATCTTACTTTCTAGTTTAATGATAAAATAAGAAGCATGCCTCACAAGTATTGTAAAAAAAATTTATAAGTACCAATAGATTCATCATCCTTATACTTTAGATCAAGGAATACCTTATACATTTTCATATAAAGAATATAGAGAAAGTGTTTATTGAAAAATAATCTCTTAAACTGATTCCAATCTATGGATTCAATTTCTCATTATTGCCTCGTATTATTGATAAGATTCCACCATTGATCTTCTTCGACTTCCAAATGATAAATATCTAAGAAAACATTTTCATGTTCCAAGCATAGGAGAATGGAAAATATATTTTCAATAGTACTAATCCATAGCTCAAAAATTATTGGGTTAGAGGACCCACTAGAATAAGGTGTACATTGAATTATGAAGGACTCAAAAGAAATTGTTTCCCTCTTTGAATCATTTTAAAACACATCATGATTCATAGATTGAGAAATTTTTGTGATAATAGAAACAATATTTTTCATTAAGGATCCTATAACATTATGTTTCTCGGAAGTAAAATTATTTCATTATGCATCACATTCAGCGCTAACATGATTCCTTCTAGTAAAAAAATTGAATGAAACCAAAAATTGTAATATAATTAAAAATAATAATAGTTGTAAATCATATAATTATGAAAATAATTTATAAGGTGTCTAAATATTGACACCTTCTTTTCAATCTAAGACACCTTTGGTTTAACCTAGGTTATCCTTGGTTATCATCTATTAAAATCCTTTATAGTTTTTAATAAGGAAAGTGTGAATTAACCTATGAATATATCCTAGTAGTGTCAAACTATTTGTGTAGTAAGGGACCATTCACCATGCACTGGAATGATGGCTGAGATATACTCGACCAAATATTTTGGTGGTCATTACCCTAAGATAGATATTTTCTAAAATTGAACCCAATTATAGTATCCAAATAGTGATATATTTTCTTAAGAAAACCACACTACTTTTTTTAACATGATATATTATTTTTCCTATATTATGTCTTATCTTAATGTTTTTCACTGAGGTTTTATAATCCAAGTTTCCAAAACTAACTAAACCATCCTCAGATACCACCTATAGAGACCAAAACCTTCCATTCATAAATACTATATCATTTTAGATGAATATTAAATACATTTTACAATAATACATTCCTGAGGAACATAGAATTTTAGTGCCTTTGGAAACATAGATACATAAACAACTAGAACATAAAATATGTACATCATTTTTCATTAATTTATTCACAACTATCACCCTTATTAGACATATCATGCTTAAAAAATCTCCATAACCTAGGGAAGGGAAACATAAGAAAGGGTTAGCTTAAATTTACAATAAGGATAAACATAAGAGATATAAAACAATGATCATAAGTGAGCATAAGAAAAGAATAATGGTATAAAAACATGTTCATAGCATATAATAACCATACCCAATCAATCAATGGTCCATAATCATGAATCATGGAATAAGGTATTATCAATCAAAATACATAAGACATAAGAGTGTGGAATCATCAATAATCAATCATGAATCATGATAACATATCATAATCATAATATATAAGTTTTCGGCATACACATAAGCATATAAAATTATTTCTTTTGTTAAGGATCACTACTAAGACTATCATAGAGGATTAGGTTCACTATTTATTCCATCATTCCATTAGCCAAGGTTTACTCCCAAGCCTATCTTATTGGGAAACTTCCCTTAGTAAACTAGGTTCACTCCCCATTTTAGACCTTATTGTCTCATGAGATATCCATATTCACTCAATGTATTGAAGGATATATAATTTTGGGCTCATCCATCACATAAATAAAATCATATATATTTATACCAAAATATAATAAAAATTTCATCATAACATCAAGTCATAACCCATAGAAAGGAGAACAAGAGCCTCATCCCAGTTGGTGAGGACTTGGAAAGTGCATCCAAGAGACCTGAGTTCAAAACCGGGTGGAGACATATTTCCAAGGTCTGTAGCAGGTACTATAGTTGGTACTATAGCAGACATTATTTAGTACTGTAGCAGCCAGAACTATTCATCTATTTGGGATTTTGGGCCACTGGTTTGGGCCTCGAGTCCTTTAAGGCCTTCGGTCCACCCAAGGCCTTTGGTCCAGTAAGTATTTTGGGCCACCTCAAGGCCTTTGGGAAACTTCAAGGCCTTCGGGACACCTGAAATTGTGCTTAATGATCAGACAGACTCTATAAGGAGCAGACTCCAAATGGGGATTCAGAGTAGGCGCAATCACCAGAGCAGACGCTAAGAGGATTTTTCAGAAATAGAGGGTATGGAATTTCCCTCAGGACCAGTCTGTTCTTTCATAGTAAGCCTAGCTGAACAAGCCATGTAAAGTTGGAGAGTTGATATCACGATGAAGAAGCTGGGGGAAAGTAGTTTCAAGTATAGTCTATATATTTCCTAATCCCTACGGTTCATGTAATCTCTAAGCCTACGAGGCTTGTAAGGGTTCCCCCTCATCCTTTTAAATGGTGGTTATAAAAAATCAATAAAAATAGTAGGCATTCGGGCCATTCGGGTAACCCATGGAAAGGATAAGTGTTTCAAAAAAAATCATCACAAAAATCATAAAACTTTCTAGATAAAAACAAATATGGTAAAACTATATAATATACCCATTAAATCATAAGAAACATCAAAGGATGTAATTATAGATGAAAATACCATTAAAATGTCACTAGAATATTTCTTAAGTAATATACCAGTTTCATTTTGAAATCACTTATTTAAAATATAAAAAATTAACAAATATTAAAGAAAATATTTTATTTGAAAACAAATAAGGAAACTTATAAATAAATATTCAAATAAAATAGTATTTATGAAGGTAGGGTTAATCTTTCTTGTGGTGTATGTTAAAATAAAAATTTATTTCACATTTTTGGTAAAAATTCAGAAGTTCCACATTTAGAAAACTATAAGCATTTTTATTTTAAAATTTGGGAAATAAATTAAAATTTAGTTTAAAATTAATTTAAAAAAATATTTTTATAATATTAAAAAAATTAAACATTTTAATGATAATATGGATATTTAAGAAAATATTCCTAACCAAAGAGAAAAACATGGTCAGTTTTCCTTAAAACATTCTTTCTATCTCTTCAGAAATTAAAGATAGGTAAATTAAATTAATACATTTACTCTCAAGAAATAATAATATGAAAATAAAATTTAAAATATTTTTGAGATATATATCATATAATTTCATCATTGGAAAATTTAAGCATAAATAATCATGATAAAAAATAAGATTTTAATATAAAACCCTTACCGCTTTAGTAAATTTGGATTCATAGCCCCTATAAAAGAAATAAATTCAAATGAAACTTTAAATACCATTTACATAAGTTTATTCATGATAAAACATGTAAAAGTGTATTATATAAACACTACTGGAAATCCCATTTTTACCAACTCTTATATCACAATGGTTTATCAAACTGTTGGGAATGGTTATGTATACCAACGGTTTTAAAAAAACCGTTGGTATAGAGGCTTTTATGAAAAATTTTACCAACGGTTTATAAAACCATTGGTATAGGCCTTCATTAAGACACTTTTACTAACGGTTATACACTAACTGTTGGTATATGTTGGAATCTATACATACATTCCCAACGGTTCTTAAAAACCATTGGGAAATTTTTCCCCTAAATCCAGTAGCCCCTTCACTCGATTGCAGTCCCCCTCCGCTCGACTACAGCCCTAAATTGAAGCTCTCCCAATGCACTCTCGTTACCCAGTCTCTGAAAATCCATCCATCCTCTTCAATCAAAAAATTTTTTTGTTCTACACTTTAAATCTGTAAGTTCTAATGTCCTTTATCTATTTTTTTATTTTCTATTTTGATTTGACCTAAACATCTCAGATCTCTCTATACAAGGACTCAAAAACTCATTCCACTCATAGATCCTTCTTAAATCAAAAACTTTTGTAGATCTACACTCTAAATATGTAAGTACTACCTTAGTTTTAATGTTTTGCATCTATTATTTTTGTTTTCTGTTTTAATTTGGTATAAACTAGGTTGTGTTGTTGATGGCATGCAAAGGTTAGTGATATTGAGGATGAATTGGATGTTGGTTGGGTGATGGATTGGAATTGTGATGTTTTTTGGATTAAGTTTAATTAATTTTCAATGAATTATTTGGGGATTTCCTCCCTTTAACAGATCCCCCACTCCTCATGGACCCTGGACACCCCCTCCCCCCTCTTGGACCCTGGACAGTCCCCCCCTCCTGGAACTTGGACAGTCTGGCCCCCCTCTTTCCTGAAACTTGGACATCCCGCCTCCTAGACCCTGGACAACCCCACTCCACCTCCTCCCAGGACCTTGTATAGTCCCCCCTCCTTCATGGACCCTACGAAGCCCCCCACCCTCCACCCTGGACCCTGGATAGCCCCCCTCCTCGATGGACCCTGGACAGACCCCCCCTCCTTCCTGGACCATGGACATCCCCTTCTCCCCTTCTCCTTGACCCTGGACAGCCCCCCGCCCCCCTTCCTGGACCCTGGATAGCCCCCCACCCCGCCTCCTAGACCTTGGACATCCCCCTCACCCCCCTCCTCAACCACCAAATACCCCCCCACTTCAAAACTTTGACCACCAAACTTGGACATGCTGGATTTTTTTCAAAAAGATATATTTATCCTCAAACCACCTCAATAATATCCTAAACAATGCTTATAATGTGGTTTTCACCACTTAACATCCAATTGTATTCCAAGTCACTAGTCTATCCTCCCTTTTCTAGATTTTACAAAAAGCGTTCAACCTTAAAGATCCAAATAAAAATAAATTGATATAAGACATTTGATAATGGATTAAAATTTCAAATTGGGATCCAAGGAGGAATATTTGAGATATTATGCATCATGTCCATGAGTAAATCAATTTTTATATATCCAATAAGTTATTTTTCAAAATTTTCACACATTAATTGTTTGTAAAAATGGGGCAAACATTTATAAAGGTTCTAATATATAAAAATGAATCTATTTGTGGATGTAGCTTAACCAACAATGTCTACCTTGTCTGCCTCTTCCATGATCATCAATGTGCACATCCTGTCTCTATCTGACCTCGCACGATGGGTGACTCAGCGTCTGGCTGATGACGAGTTCCAAATTCTCTTACTTCCACACCAGATTCACGCCCGCTACGCTCCTAAAGTGATCAATCCCACTCAGCTTCTAGCTGATGACGAGCGCCAGATTCTCTTACTTCTACACCAGATTCACGCCCGCTATGCTTCTGAAGTGATCAATCCCACTAAGCATCCATGTGAGCTTGATGAAACTGCCACCAGTTCTTGTAAGAGGCAGAGGAGTTCTGAGCTGATGGACCAAGACGATTGACCAGTGTCCATCCATCTGGCTGAAGACGTAAAACTTAGCGCTTCCTAGGAGGCAACCCATATTCAAGAGTTTCATCATTTTTCTTTTTTTACTTTGTTTTAGGAAATAAACATGGCATGTATGCAACAATTTTTTAGCTGCTTCTGATCTGTATGTGCACTTGTCATTACTCTACATGACTGCTTCTATTTTGTCTAATCCTTGGTGTTATTTTTTATGACATGATGAGGCTATGTGCTGCCTATGTGTAGATTTTACAGGTACATAAGTATGTGCACTTTTCATTATTCCATTCGTTCAGTGCTTAGGCCGATGGTACGAGGGAGGTTCGTACTAGAGGTAGATGAGCATCTCCGCGTACCCGACTAGACCCTTCCCCTCAGACCAAATGCATTTGGATTCTGTTGAAACGTAAGGAAAAAAATCCATGGGTCAAATTTGATGTGTATAAGTCAACCCTGCCTCAATAAAAGGCACGGTGTGGCTAGGATCACTCAAATTGCCTCTCTTTTGTTCAAAATTGACTTATTTTTAAGTGACATCAACAAATGACATATGGTAAACTGACCAAAAGCATTTGGATTCTATTGATACTATAGGAAAAAGATCTATGGGTCATATGTGACATGTAAGAGTCAACCTCACCTCAATCCAAGGCACGGTGTGGACGGTACCATTCAAAATGTATCTTTTTTGTTCAAAATGACTTTAATTTTAAGTGAAAACAACAACTGACATACGGAAAACCGACCAAATGCATTCAAAATCTGTTTAAACTTTAGTAAAATGATACATGGGTCATATTTGACGTGTAAGAGTCAACCCCTCCTCAATCCAAGGTACGGTGTGGCCGGAACCACCCAAACTGTCCCTCTTTTGTTTAAAATGGACAATATTTTACGTACATACGCCAAACAGATCAAATAGATTCTGATTATGTTGATACTTTTTCACAACAATCCATGACTCATATTTGATGTGTACGAGTCAACCTCGCCTCAATTCGATGCCCGGTGTGGCCGACACCACTCAAAGTGCCTCTGTTTTGTTAAAAATGGGCTTAATTTTAAGTGAAATCAACAACTGGCATACAACAAACAGACCAAACGCATTTGGATTATATTTAAACTTAAGGAAAACAATAAATGAGTCAAATTTTATGTTTATGAGTAAACCCCGCCTCAATACGAGGCCCGGTGTGGCCGACACCACTCAAAGTGCCTCTTTTTTTTAAATGTACTTAATTTTAAGTGAAAACAACAACTGTCATACGGAAAACTGACCAAAAGCCTACGGATTCTATTGAAACTTTATGAAAACGATCCATGGGTCATATGTGATGTGTACGAGTCAATCCCATCTCAATCCGAGGCACCGTGGGGCCGGGACCACCCAAATTGCCTCTCTTTTGTTCAAAATGGACTAAATTGTAAGTGAAAACAACAACTATCATATGGGAAACTGACCAAATGCGTTCCAAATCTATTGAAACTTTAGAACAACGATCCATGGGTCATATGTGATGTGTAATAGTCAATCCCGCCTCAATCCGAGGTGCGTTGTGGCCGACACCACCCAAACTATCTCTCTTATGTTTAAAATGGACAATATTTTGCGTACATACGTCAAACCGGTCAAATGGATTCTGATTGTTTTGATACTTTTGAAAAAAGATACATGACTCATATGTGACGTGTAAGAGTCAACCTCCCCTCAATTTGAGGCCCGGTGTGGCCGAAACCACTCAAAGTGCCTCTGTTTTGTTAAAAATGGACTTAATTTTAAGTGAAAACAACAACTGACATACGCCAAACCGACCAAACGCATTTGGATTATATTGAAACTTAAGGAAAACAATACATGAGTCAAATTTGACCTGTAAGAGTCAACCCTTCCTCAATCCGAGCCACGGTGTGGCCTGGACCACTCAAACTGTCTCTCTTTTGTTCAAAATGGACTAAATTGTAAGTGAAATCAACAACTGACATAAGAGAAACCTACCAAACGCCTTCATATTCTGTTGAAACTTTAGGAAAACGATTCATTGGTCATATGTGATGTGTACGAGTCAACCCTACATCAATCCGAGGCTCCGTGTGGACGGGACCACCCAAAATTCCTCTCTTTTGTTCAAAATGGACAATATTTTACGTACATATGCCAAACCAATCAAACGGATTCTAATTGTGTTGAAACTTTAGGAAAATATTCCATTTATCATATGTGATGTGTACGAGTCAGCCCCGCCTCAATCTGAGGCCCGGTGTGGCCGACACTACTCAAAGTGTCTCTCTTTTGTTTTAAATGGACTTAATTTTAAGTGAAAACAATAACTGACATACGTCAAACCAACCAAATGCCTTCATATTCTGTTGAAACTTTAGGAAAATGATCCATGGGTCAGATGTGATGTGTTAGAGTCAGCATCGCCTCAATCTGATCCGCGGAGTGTCTAGGACCACTGAAACTGTCTCTCTTTTGTTGAAAATGGACTAAATTATAAATGAAAACAACAACTGACATACGCCAAACCAACCAAAAGACTTATGATTCTATTGAAACTTTAGAAAAATGATACATGGGTTATATGTGACATGTATGAGTTAACCCTGCCTCAATATGAGTTACGGTGTGACCGATACCACTCAAACTATCTCTCTTTTGTTCAAAATGGGCTAAATTGTAAGTGAAATCAACAACTGACATACAGGAAACTGAACAAATGCCTTAATATTATGTTTAAACTTTAGGAAAATGATCCATGGGTCATATGTGACGTGTAAAAGTCAATCGCGCCTCAATCCGAGGTACCGTGGGGCTAGGACCACCCAAACTACCTCTCTTTTGTTCCAAATGGACAATATTTTACGTACATAGGCCAAACCGATCAAACGGATTCGGATTGTGTTGAAACTCTAGAAAAATTATCCTTGGCTCATATGTGACGTGTATGAGTTAACCCCGCCTCAATACGAGGCCTGGTGTGGCCGACACCACTCAAAGTGCCTCTCTTTTTTTTAAATGTACTTAATTTTAAGTGAAAACAACAGCTGACTTACGGAAAACTGACCAAATGCCTACAGATTCTATTAAAACTTTGGGAAAATTATACATGGGTCATATGTGATGTTTATGAGTCAACCCCACCTCAATCAGAGGTCCGGTGTGGCCGACACCACTCAATCTTCCTCTGTTTTGTTTAAAATGGACTTAATTTTAAGTGAAAACAACAACTGAGATATGCCAAACCAAACAACTGCCTTTGGATTCTGTTGAAACATTAGTAAAACGATCCATGGGTCATATTTGATGTGTACGAGCCAAACCCGCCTCAATCTAAGTCGTGGTGTGGCCGAGACCACTCAAACTATCTCTCTTTTGTTCAAAATGGACTAAATTGTAAGTGATATCAACAAATGACATACGAGAAACCTACCAAACACCTTCGGATTATGTTGAAACTTTAGGAAAAAAATACATGGGTCATATATGATGTGTACGATTCAACCCTGCCTCAATCCAAGGTGTCGTGTGGCCGGGACCACCCAAACTGCCTCTCTTTTGTTCAAAATGGACAATATTTTCTGTACATAAGCCAAACCGATAAAATGGATTCTGATTATGTTGAAACTTTAGGAAAATGATCCATGGCTTATAAGTGATGTGTACGAGTCAA
Organism: Viscum album; assembly: GCA_963277665.1. Classification (NCBI taxonomy): domain Eukaryota; kingdom Viridiplantae; phylum Streptophyta; class Magnoliopsida; order Santalales; family Viscaceae; genus Viscum; species Viscum album. The sequence goes on from OY728137.1 coordinate 1,477,165,141, forward strand.
CCCCGCCTCAATCCGAGGCTCGGTGTGGCTGACACCACTCAAAGTGCCTCTCTTTTGTTTAAAATGAACTTAATTTTTAATGAAAACAACAACTGACATAAGTCAAACTGACCAAATACCCTCGGATTCTATTGAAACTTTAGGAAAATGATCCATGGGTCATATGTGACATGTACGAGTTAACTCCGCCTCAATCAAAGTCACGGTGTGGCTGGGACCACTCAAAATGTCTCTCTTTTGTTGAAAATGGACTAAATTGTAAATGAAATCAACAACTGTCATACAGGAAATCAACCAAACGCCTTCAGATTCTATTTACACTTTAGGAAAACGATTTATGGGTCATATTTGATGTGTACGAGTCAATCCTGCCTCAATATGAGGTGCGATGTGTCCGAAACCACCCAAATTTTATCTCTTATGTTAAAAATGGACAATAATTTATGTACATACTCCAAAACAATCAAACGGATTCTGATTGTGTTGAAACATTAGGAAAATGATCCATGGCTAATATTTGATGTGTACGAGTCAACCCTGCCTCAATATGAGGCCTGGTGTGGCTTTCACCACTCAAAGTGTCTCTCTTTTGTTTAAAATGGACTTAATTTTAAGTGAAAACAACAACTGACATACACCAAACCAACCAAACGCCTTCGGATTCTATTGAAACTTCAGGAAAACAATCCGTGGGTCATATTTGACGTGTAAGAGTCAACTTAGCCTCAATCTGAGCCACGGTGTGGATGGGACCACTCAAACATTCTCTCTTTTGTTAAAATGGACTAAATTGTAAGTGATATCAACAACTGACATATGGGAAACGGACCAAACGCCTTTGGATTCTGTTGAAACTTTAGGAAAACGATCCATGGGTCATATGTGATGTATACGAGTCAACACCGCCTCAATTCGAGTCACCGTGGGGTCAGTACCACCCAAAATGCCTCTCTTTTGTTCAAAATGGACAATATTTTACGTACATACGCCAAACCGATCAAATGGATTCTGATTGTGTTGAAACTTTAGGAAAATAATTCATGGATCATATTTGACATGTACCAGTCAACCCTGCCTCAATCTGATGCCTGGTGTGGCACTTATGGAGTCACAAGTGATGATACTCCTAAGAAAATACCTTTTCACTATATATTAGAAAAGTGGTTGTCATATGAAGATTTAAATGGGTGTAAATAATATTTGAGTTATTGAAACTCTTATTCAACTATACTGGATGATTGTTGTAATATGAAGATTCAAATGGGGAATTATTCACCATGTCTCTAATCAAAGAGGTGGTCTTTTTTTGTTGTTTTAATTTTTTCACTGTTTTAAGTGTTGTTTTGTATGCAGGTGTATGCACTGGAGGGGCTACTGTGCAACAATTCTGGAAATACACAATACCAATGGTTTACAACCATTGGTATACTTTGAGAAAGAATTATACCAACGGTTCAATAAACCGTTGGTAAAAAACTATCCCAACGGTTACAAACCGTTGGCATAGTATTTTTTATTGAACATATGCCAATGGTTTCATTGAAACCGTTGGGAAAAAAACTATACCAATGGTTGTAAACCATTGGTATAATATCAAAATAATAGAATTACCAATGGTTCTAAACCGTTGGGTAAACCTATACCAACAGTTCAAAAAGAACCGTTGGAAAATCAATACACAGAGTGGGCTATTCCAACGGTTTAGTTCAAACCGTTAGTATAGATCTTTCCCCATGCCTTACTTCCCTATGGTTTGGACAACTGTTGGTATAGAATAAACCAATGGTTTTCCAGCCTATACCAACAGTTTATAACCTTTGTTATATCCTCCATTTACAGTAGTGAAACCTTATAAAATAATATAGGTGTATGTCAAAGAATATGTCCCTAAGAATACAATTTGAGATGATAAACTCTTACCACTTTGGTAACTTTCGAATCAAAACCACCTGTATAAAAAATTGAATTATAACTTTAAATATCATGAATTAATAAGTATGCATGATATAATAATTAAAATTATTATCATATAAACCTCATAAATATAAATAGTTGTATAGCATCAAATATGTTTCAACGAAACAAAATTGAGACTGAAAATCCTTACCTTAAGTCAGTCTTACTCCGTAAGCACTCTAACCTCCTATATGATGAATTTAAATTTATTATAAATATAAAATATAACAAAAATAATACCTATAATATCATACATGTTTTAATTATATCATATTATCACCCATTTATTAATAATATTTCATTATCATCATTATTTCAGGTGTTAACTGGTTAGTTTTTCATGTATGTTTTGGTTTGAAAGTTATGATCCTTGCACTTTGATCATGGTTAATTCATCTAAAAATATTAATAATGATATAATTATAATATATATTCATTATATACATATTTATAACCATTAATAAGAGTTTTTGATGAAAAATTGAACACATAACTTCATAGAGATGGTAATCTATATGTACGTACAAGTTATGCTCCCACTTTCCGATGGTTTGAATGAAAGGTTAGAGATAATTAACCTTTACATTATAATATAATAAATATAATATTTATTCATTAAATAAATCCTTGTTACCAACCAAGTAAATTGGAAATAATAAACAAACTAAATCGATTCATGGAGATCGTAGTCCACACATACACATGAGCGACGTTATGTTTTACCAAAGGATCATAAGGTAATAAGTCAGATAAGATATTATAATATTAGAAAAATAATTATGTTATAAATATCATATAGAAACATTAAATATATCATTATAATGACTCGATAATTATGGTGATGGAAAATTATTTGTATCGCTACATGGAGACGGTAGTCCACCCGTATGCGGAAGCGATAATTTCATCTCCCATTTGATTGAGAAGAGGTGGTAAATGGTTGTGTAGTCATCATAATAACATTTAAGTATATTTATTATACTTTATTCATACTTTTTTTGTATAAAAAATGTTTATATTAATTATAAGAATAAATAAAATTGAAAGAGATTGATTAAGATCTTTACCTATTTTTTGAGAGGTCTCATTTGGCTTAAACCTTAATCCTTGAAGGATTGGTCTTAAGAGAAGACCAAAAGCTATAGGATTAATAGAAAGAATATAGAAATATTTTAGAGTTGGAAATTTATGATCTAGAAGGATTAAATTTTTTTAATAAGGGATAATAAGAGGTTCCCTTTAATATGTTAGGGGAGGGACACACATGGAATTTCTTAAAAAAATTCAATGATATAAGGTCACTTTCATGAGAAAGTGGATCCAAATGAAAAGAAATTAGAAGGTAGGATAATATTATTTTTAAATATATTCAACCAATAAAAATTATATATTTTTTGCTATAAATACTTCCATTGTCTCTTGGTTTAACCCCCTACCTTAGTAAACTCATTTTAACTTTAACTCTGGTAAAAAATTAGTGTATTTACTATTCACTGTGACAAAAAATTATGTTTTCCCTATTATAATATATTATTTATTTTGATTAAAAATATATAATACATTTCACCATATTCAATTCTCATAAGTGGTGGAATTTAATTTTAAATAAGTTCACAAAATGAAATGAAAACCCATTTAAAAAAAACTAATTATAGAACTTAATTTACTTCTATTTATTATCTTATAAAAAATATAAATGAATTTTAAAAGATTATTTTGAATATATATTTAAGGAAACAACCCTGATTACCTGAATCTGGTGCCTTATGGGTTAAATTGGAATACAAACAAGTAATAAGCATCCCAAAGGATCAAGTAGTTTATTATTATTGGAAACAAGATACATACATAAGTTCATCATTACAACTTGAAATGAAAAACAACATAGAAACTCCTTAGACAACTTCCATAACTCCTAGGTTATTTTAGCATGTCAGTCAAAATAAAATTATTCTTTCCCTGTGGAAATGAAACATAATATAGGTGTAAGCTCAAACTCTCAGTAAGGGTAAGCAATACAGCGGAAGATAACATAAACATTAGACATGGTGAATAATTGAAAACACATGCCTTTAGAGATAAACTTGAACATAATATGGTAGGAATATAAGCTGAGTAAATAATGACATAACATAACAAAATCATGGGTATTCTAGTAGTCTAATAACCAAATTAATCATCAATAATATATTAATAATGATGGAATGCATAATGCGGGACAATATAACCATACCGTCAAGGCCTCTTGTCAATACCATAAATAATTGTTTTGTCAAGGCCTTGTGCCAAGACCATAGTTTGCCTCATGAGACCTACCGATGCACCGAGGGGCTATAGAGGGAGCCACATGAAACTTACTATGTCCAATGAATTCCTCATATGAATGGTGATAAACATAAACAACATACACATTAATATATGAAATGTAAATAGCTTTCCCAGAACATTAAGCAAAAACACTAACCATTCGAAGTAAACTGATGAATGGTTTTAAGATAGCACATCAAAATCCAAAATAATAATAAACCATTAAATTGAATATGGTATATGATAACATTTAATAATAATCCCAATAATACATAATAACTAACAAGAGTGTTGAAATAGAGGAAGATACTCTTATAAAATCTTTGAGTAACTCTTGAAATAAATACTGTTTTACTTTAAAAAGAAGAGTTATTTTGGAAAAATATTTGTATAAAACCAGAAGTAAAGTAAGATATTATTTTCATAATAAAATTAGTGATTTTATATATATAATGGTTTCCAAAAACAGATTAGATATTTCCCTTGAAAATAGGTAAAAAAAATTGAGATATTCCCTTGAATCGGGCTTTTATTTCGGAAACAATTTCAAAGATACTTTTAAAACATGTAACTAACCATAAAATAAAGAAGGATTATGGTTTTTGTACATATATATAACACTCAAACAGAATTAATGATTATTATATAATAATTAATAATAATTTCATTGAGGAAATTTAGACAATGAAAATAACCCGAATGGAAATGGAAGTTTGGGTGGAAAAACCCTTACCTTAAGTCCAAATGTGTTCCCCTATTGAACTTAAGGTCCTAGAATATAAAATTATACATATAAACAACTTATTTAAAAACCTAATAGACAAGTATTTAGTTTATAATAATTATTTTTAGTTCATTTATGTTATTATTTATAAGTTATTATATTAAATGATGTCGTTCTGAAGTGTTTGTTTTCTTGATTTTCATAATCAGTTCACTTGTTTTTAAGTAATGAAGTTCATGTGGAATGGTTTTAAATCTCCAGAGTTGAAATTAAATATTATTTATGAACATACATAATTGTTAATGTTCATTTTTTCCATTTTTTTACATGGACTGAGGATGAATCATTAGATGACAACCACTTCGATTATTTGTCGGTATTTGGATTATTATGAACTAGTTTTGTCATATGATTTAATAATATGTACATATAATGGTTCCTGAATATTAATTAGGTTATGATACATGTATTATAGTCTTTTTCAACCATTAAAATGGTTTCATGACCAGTAATGAAGGATAAATTGAAGAACGAAACTTCATCGTCCATGAAGGTTATAAATTAGAACCTCATGGACGTTGATTTCGTTTATAAAAATAAAAGGGAGGGAGTAAGAATATTGATGATGGTTATTCCATTAAAATGATATTATTCCATTATATATATGATACTGGAGTTTATCATGGTCATTTTTACAGAGTATGTGAGGAGAGAAAAAGAAAATACATGATCTTGAAAATAAGCGAAAAGATGAGAGATCCCTTATGAAAATTCGGCAGCCTAACGACGTCGCTTAAAATTTCATAAGATGATATGATGAGAGAAAAGGGGTACCTAATCATATTTAAATCAAAATTAAAGTAAGAATAATACATAAAATCAAACCCAAACATATTATAAAGGAAATTCAAAGAGATAACATAGAATAAGTGTTGACTAAAAGAGGAGGGTGAAGGATTCCCTTACCTTGTAGAGTAACTCTTAGAACGTGAAGGTTGGAACCTTGGGGGATTAAATACACCTAGGGAGGACTCCTAGAGAAATTAAACCACCATATATTCTAGTATTAGTGATTTGGAATGAAATAAAACGAATGGACGAGTGGGTATTTATAGAAAAAGATAGGGAGTTTTTTAATAATTTCAAAGGGACACCTCATTAGTGGTTTTTGCCAAACCATGGGCTTGACCATGGTATTTGCCCATGGTTTTAGCCACATGGGACACCTCCTATCATATGTTACTGTAAACAAGTTTACCATACTTTTATTTTAATTATTATGTCATTATGATGTCATTAAACTACCGAAAACTCAAAACTGTATTTTTTACTATTCACAAAAATTCAATTATTTTAGAAAAATCCCAAAAATTCACCCCTACCATTTTTCGACATGTAGAATTGAAAAATGAAATCCATTTTTCAAATATAATTTTCTAATTATTATTAGTTTAATTTTTAAATAAAATCATAGTTAATCTGAAAAATAACAATTTTAAGGTATAATTAGTTTTATAGCACGTTCAAAAATCAATTAAGATCTCATTGTCTTATTATCGTAATAAAATAAAATAACATCATTATTTACTATTCATAAGGTTCATATTACTATTCATAAGGGTATGTTACTATTAACCAAAAATCAAGTTTGTTCTAACAGACTCCAAATGACTTTCTGGTCACAACTCTAGATGACCGTTATTCGAAATTCCAAACACAGTAGAGGCAAAGTTGTGTTTAATAGATAGATTATAAAATGCATACAATATTTATTTTCAAAATATTGGGGTGTTACAATATATACTATAAATTTAATTTAAACTAATAATAAATATATATTAATTTAATTTATTATGATAAAAACACATCGCACCCATAAAAATGGTTTTTAGAAAAATATGTTTTTAAGACAAAAAAACAATCTTATACCAAAACCATGTATAATGATTATTCCTATATAATTGTAGTTGGGGTTTGGATTAGTGTTAATCACCTAGTAATCCTACATGAAAAATGGGGGTTCAAAACCCATGGGGTGCAGGTTACTATAGCAGTACTGTAGCGGTACTGTAGTAGTGGTGGTACTGTTGATCGGCGGGTATTGTAGCGGTGGCAGGACACTATAGCGGCGACAGGGTACTGTAGAAGTGGTGGGAACTATAGCAGCCAGGTTACTTTTCACATAATGGGCCTTAGGACAAAAATTTGGGCCTATTGGCTATGTAATGGGCTATAGGCCCACTGGGCCTTCGGGCTATGTAATGGGTCTCCCTCTACCCTGTTAAAAGAGGTATTTGCTTTGCTTTAATATTAAAATGAGGCTTCGGCCCCAACATTTAAAAAAATTATTCCTATGTAATTAATTATATTTTATTTTATTAAATTATAATTATGTTATATTAAGATAAAATTCAAAAAATAATGGTACTTTTACTTGAAAATAAATGACAATTTTTACAAAAAATGTTATTTCTCACTATTCATTCATAAGTAAATATTTTTAGAAAAAATACAAAAAAGTAATGCGAATTTTATTTTGATACGTTGGTTTAAAAATTATATTAATTTCCTAAAATAAAATTTCTAAAAAATGGAATATATTAATTATATTATATGTGTGCAAAAAATGTGATAAAAATCATTTTTTGATTAAAATATATTTTTGAAATGTAAAATAACTTTACTGAAAATTGAGTACTTATTTATCATGAATTAATCAATACATTTTAACTATTTAAAACATTTATACATATTATTTATAATTTGGTGATTACTATTAATTCCCTATAATTTAATTTACATGTTATAATGGTTTATTATATCGCAGTACATATAGACTCGAGGTTGCATGTAAGGAAAGATACTGAATACCTCAAGTTTATTTTAAAGTAAATACATATAAAATATTGTGGTGGGAAAATTCCTACACATTGTGTACTTCATATTAAATTTTATGTACTATATAGTATCTCAATTTATTATTGTTTTCTTACCCTAGTGTTAGTTTTGGATGTACAATTATTCCATTTTGAATATTTTTATACATAGAATGTGATGGTATATATCTCTTAATTTTCATAGGTTTATTTTTTAGGAATTAGAGATTTTTGGATTTCATAGATATGTAGGTATGATGAAGTGTTTTGGTGAATTATTATATCATATACAACATTGGTAACCCTCCTAGCGGTATATCATCTTCAGGTCATGGGTCCTTTGTATACTTAGTGTAGTAGGTAACCCTTCTATAGTGACAGGGTGAGGGTCCTCCACTTATGGAATAGTAAAACCTCTCAACCAATTCACAGTACACATGGTGATGTGGGGGTCCTCTATAGGGATCTATAACCCTCTTGACTTATGTACTCTTCATCAAGGCATGGTTCCCCCATTGTTTCCACTATCAAGGGATTTTATGGAAGTGATTGAAATGAGCTAGTTTGGGTGCTTTGAGTTCTATGGTTTTTTTATCATGAGATGATTTGGGATTTTTTTCATCCATTATGGTTTGGTAATCACTTGATATATATTCACTACATAGTAAGGTGTGGGTCCCCCTATAATGGTTAGTGTGGTATAAGAGTTTGTAGGTCTGACAATTTGTCACAATGAGTTTTGCAGATGTTATAGGTCTTTCTATATAATGATCATGTCTAATTGACTTTGGTGTATGGCCTATGAAAGGGTTGTCAACTATGGTATTATTATAATTTAATTGTACTGGTTATCTCTAGATGCTTGAGGGATAAAAATATTCATGAAACTATATTTAAATGGTTGAGACTCCTCCTTTTACCATGTTTGTATTGATCTTAGATCATATCTAGTTTTATTATGGATTCAACTATCAATTTCCCTCAAAGATGGGTTTTGAACTATCCTATTACTATTTCTTTTTTTTGACCTTTTGGTGCATCCTACTAGATATGATTATATTTACCTATGCACATTCTTATACCCACACATGTTGTGTTTGTGAATATGTTTCATGAGATGATGTATAGCGGTAGTTAATAGTGTATGGTGGAGTTGATTGATGCAGGTGTTCACTTCCCATTTGTTTAGGTAGCATCGAGTTTATTTTCCCTATCATATGTCAGTTGTTCCAACAACCATTATGAATCTTCGATGGGTATTTTGGATGAAAACATTTATTATCATATGGATATAAATATATCCTCACTTCTATATAAAAATAAATATGGTGAAAAGGACTGAAATAGTTGTAGATAAAAAATTTGGTGATAAATTATGTCTTTGTTATGTTCAATGGTTAATTTACCCCCACCAATTCAATGGTATTATATTTTTTCTAATAATTTAATTTATGATATCTTGATTATCTTATATTATCATATAAGTATAATTCTTAAAATATATCCTATTTGAAAAATTAAAAACAAGATAAATTCATATATCCAAAATATTGTAATTTATTTTAGTACATTTTGTATTTTAGTAGAAAAATGGAATCTTTTGGAATCTTTTTTTAAAAAATTTATATGTTATCTTATAAAATTATAATAATAATAATACCCTAAATTATTGATTCCCATATCTATGGGGGATGGAAAAACCATTGTAACATTGGTGATTAAAAAAATGAGATCATGACACATATTGGTGCTTCCTTGAAATAGTGAAAAATAGAATCAATGGCTCAAATATTGGTTCAAAGAAGAAATCATTAAAAAAGACTTAATAAAGGAAGTACAAACATCATGAAAAATAATGATATAATCTCATATCCACAGCAAAGGATCAACCCTAGAAATATCATAGCTGAAACTTTCCTCCCACAACATGATCATAAATAACATCAAATACAACCACATCACATAAATAGAAAATCAAATCAAACAAGATCAAGGGGATCATAACAAGGTATAGTGGAATGATATTAAAACTCTTTATTATCCACATTTTTAAGCTTCTTTTTAGATGTTGTAGCATTGTTATCAACTGGATCAAGAAAATTTTAGTGCAAAAATTCCAAAATTCCTACAAAATTTCACAATGTACCATCTCAATCAATATGTAACTCCAAGATCTAACCATCCTTTAATAATATAACCTGAAAGGTTTATGAATCTAAAATATCGTAAGACAGAAAATCAAAATCATATCTTCATAAATAAATAATGATTATATAATAACTATCAAGACTAGTCTAAATATGATGTGTGAAAATATACATAGATAAGAAATAAAATCACTATAGTTAAATCAAAATAAAAATTGAACTAGAAAACAAAACACAATTAAACAATGAGATTATTTTAAAACCAGAGGTCAATCCTACAAAAAAATGAATCCATAAACATGAATAAACATCAATTTTTTGGTACTCAATTTAGGTACACATATGTCTCTAGGGTGGTTTTTTGTTTATAAGGTGACAAAATTAAAGAATGAAAAATTCAATGGAAATAATTTTTCATTTTTAAAGGTGAAGGTGCAAGAATAGCTCTTTAAAGATAATTATCTACTAAAAATTGGTTAAAATCAATGAGTGTGTGATGAAGGAGAAATCGAATGAAATTGATGGTATTGTTATTGTAAATATCAATATAGATTTGGATAATGGGGCACTTTCAATAATTATGGGTAAAATAATGGCAAATGAAATGTGGAATACCACGATAGAGCTATAAGAGGCCAACTAACTTTATAACAATATTTTCATGGAGAAGAAATCATACTCTCTTAAAATTTAAAATTCATTATCAATGATTGACCACATCTACAGTCTTAATTCCATGTTCTATTAGCAAGTAGTATTGGGTTAAAAAGAATGGATGATGAATGTTTAAAGATTCAAATACAAAGTTTTATAGACTCAAATGTGTTGAGTCAAAATTTTCTTTATGACTTTTCCATTCGTTTTGTTTTGGAAATCACAAACTCTATACTAAATACTTTATTACTAACCATTTATGTACAAAGTATTTTTAAAAATGTTTTTTTAGAAAACATATACTTTACTAACCATTACGTGTGATGCTCTCTCAATTCATGCTCAATCATGTCATCAGTATCAGGAATATAATCCAAAAATAAATTGATTAATAGTGTTATAATACTTAATCATTTTTCAATGTCATCCCCCCACACTAATATAACTAAAAATTATCTATAAATACAAGTAATTATACTCTATAAATGACCCATTAATGTATCATAATATCTCGTAGCTTAAACAATTCCACCGAACTCAAACAGTTCACTACACCACCTTATCACTTGACAGGTACCACATATATCAATGCATACTACCTCAATATTTCACCACCATAGAGGAACACCAATTAATATTTTCCATAGGCCTATAGCCCAATGAATCCTAATATGTAATGGACCACATGAAATATTTAAACCTAGATTCATATTGTCCCATATGACTATTAATTTAGTTGATGACCTCTCAAGTCATCCATCACTAAAGAAGAAGAAGAAGGGTCTCACAACCTACTAAGTGTTTTACCATGACATAGTAATTCTTAAACCACTCAATATAAGAATTAAAAGATGCTCACATCTCTAAAAAGGTTCCATTCCTCACATAACCACTCATTCTGCCTGGGTTTCATTTTATAACTAAGAATCCAATATCAAGTCAGACGTCTTGTACCCATAACTCAAAGAAATCATCCAATGGTGCTTCTTATTTCTTTCATTCTATAAAAATAGATTATCCCTATACAATAGGAATCAACTCTAAAACAAGTTAATTCCACATAAATATCACTAGGCTTAACGACCCAACCTCTAGATCAACGTAATGAATAGGCCAAAGGGATCCACAGGTAATATACATGTTCCCTTTCAAGGAAACTCAAAAGTAAACATTTGAACTCCACTTAAATGAGGTTTGAATATAATAACACCACTTTAAGGTTTCATTTAATCCATTCACATTTATTTTTAAATGTTAAAGAGGCTCATAAAAATTAAACTCATGTACCAGTTATAATGGTAAATATACATAGCACTTTATTTTACTAACAACATGTAGAACAATAATAAAAATATATCAAAATTTACTTTTATCCATTTAATAATTATTTATTTAACCATTAAATTACTATAATTTTCTTAGTTAAAGAAAATGTGAATTCCAGGATATAAATGAAAACACCCTTTAGACTGTGATTGGCATTTTAATTAACTAAAGTCATGCATGAAAATAACACCCAAAAGAATAAAAAAGTTCTCTATCATTTTAAGGAAAATGGTTTAGTATGTTTCTTCAATATATTTATATGTAACACTATATAAGTTTCTAATGAAACTTTAAATAACCATTTCTATGTAGTGTTAGTATACCCCCATGGGTTTAAGCACTAAGGAATATAAAAATAATGGAGGCCTATGAGGGTCCCATCATTCCATCCTAGGTCCATCTAAATTTAATACAATAGAAGTTGATTTATTAAATATTACTTACACCCTTAGTGGGTTTATCAGATCATATCATATCAAGTCTAACCTACTCAGATCGTATCCAGTTTATCTCACAAGAATGAAACAACATGACCGACTTACTCAAGTTGAGTAATGTATAAGATCCATAAGCAAACAAATCATTTTGTGAGTAATATTTTAAAAAAAATTGTATTTATAAAATGGTTTGGTTAGATGATTCACCATTCCTAATTTATAAATGTGTCTTCCTTTATAAGTTATAATTGGCACTCATGTAATGATGATCAGGTTGTTACCTTCAGTCTCAAAGTATAAAGAGGTTATATATGATGGTTTGATTATATGGGTCACCCTTCCCAATTTATAAAGTCCCATACACTTCATATATTATTATTTTCACCCATTTAATCCTAACCACTAATGTTACATCCCATTAAACCAATGGTTCATGGATTAAATATGTCATAATTGGTTAATTAAGGTACCTCCATCAAGCTATATGGTAAAAACTGTTTTGGTTGATGTAGACACTTTAAAAACTAATATTTTTTATTTATAACAAGACATGCTATCATAGATCAATAAATAAAATAAAAATGACAATAATCACCAAACATGGTATATAAATAAGAATGTTGTTGAATCACACAAGGCACATTTGGCAAGTATCAAGAAGTCAAGAAATGAAGTCTACATAGAATGACATGTAAATATATATGTGCCTATAATGTTTCATGTAAAAATATTTACTTTTAATATAGGACCAAGGGTAAAATAATATAAATCCCATAAATTATTAAGTATCAGAAAGTATATCAATCACTCACTGTGAAATAATAATCAACTGTAATTACTAAAAGCACGAAAAATGGTCTCATCCCAAGACACTTGATTGTTCCATCATGTGTGAGTTGATCACTACTAGACACAAGATATTTATCAAGTTTCTATATATTCCTAATATCCTATATACTAGGCCAAAATAGTATTTTAAAGAAAAATAAATCTCTAACACCACTTTATAACATCCTGCCCTGGGAGCCACTAAAACAATTCCATGATCCAGTTCACCACATGTACTTAAGCATGGCTCCCTGTATGTCATAGTATTTTTACTAACAACGAGGGTATAATAATGGTATGGTGGGGAGACTATACCCTCATGATCATAGTAACATAACAATACTTAATAAATAAATCAACAGGGTAAGAAGTATAAATGAAAGAGAGTGAAAATAAATCATCCCAATAATAATAAACTTCCAAAATCATAAATAGTTTCATATACAGAATGATTTCATGTCAATACAAAAAGGAAAATGAGAATACATGGAAGTATACATACAATAGATACATGACAAAAAGAACTAAATCCCAAAGGTTGTATCCATGATCATCCTGAGTAGCAGATCATTCCTATGCTTCTAAGCTCCCAAATCTAATTGTACAACGCATAGAACAATCCAAAATCATGATCTTGAAACCATGAGTTATTTATAGGTACAAAATGGTAGCCCAAATAGGATTTTAGATAAACTTATAAGGTCACCACCAACAATATTTAATGAAATCCAATATATGAATATAAAATACAGTAGTGTGTAGTTATAATAATAAGGCAGTAAATAAATAACTACAAACAATTAAGGCTCAGGTTCCTCGTGGACACCTATCCAACCATACCTACATCAACATAAGTATGAATGTTTATGAACATTCCATCATATATATATTCATATATTTAAACATATATGTAGATATATACATGCACCAGTGAGGACCCGATGTGTAAGACCAAGGAATCCACACATAATAATAATGATAATAATAATAATAATAATAATAATAATAATAATATGAGAGTTTCATTATTTAACTATAGGTACCATCCCAAGAATCTGAATAGGGGATATAGATCTCCATGCCTGGTAATCTCAATCGAAGATGTGGTGCATTATGCCCAACATCCCAATCACAAGTGTGAAACTTCATGTCTGAAAACCCAAAATGATGTCAGATGTCATGTATAGTATCCTAGACCAAGGGGGTGTGAAACATCATGTACAATAATCCTAACCAAGGCATCTCAGTAATAATCATGAATAAGGTGATCCCACTTGACCTATGATCCCTTAATCTTGGTGTTCTGTAAAGAGAAACCCGATATCGCTCAAGGCATGGTGTATCTCATCTGACCTAGGATATCATCCAAGGTATTTCTAATTGGGGATCCAAGGTTCACTCAAGGAATAATAATTCATTTTACCATTTTAGTCACATTATTTATAAAGGATAACCCATGCATAAAGTAAGGAATGATAGGGGACCAGGTGAACTGTCCATAATAGTTGGTATCATACATGCTAAAAGTTATATAATAGGCCATAAAAATTATCCATTCCAATTTTCCATTTAAATTTGAGTAATAAATTAGTCCATGTTAGTAATCATTCCTTATTACAGTTTAAGTATGAATAATATATTTCATTTCCATAAGTATAGAATATCACAATTCAAGTATACAATTTAGTCCATTCCATTTATAAGTAATTAAGAATCCCATGGGAAGGTTCAAGCCATTTATTATTTCAAATAACTCCATTTGATTGCCCATTTTTATTAAATAAGACAGTGCACCTCTTAGGTAGTTTTATTACAAAATGGGTTATGGTTATCATACCATCTCATTTAATTCAATTTAAACATCTATTACATTAGAGATAATCCAACACACCTCATAGGTGATTTATGTGTTTGGAGATCATTATAATCAAGCATTAAAACAACATCCAGAAAGGGTGATTTAATTTTCTAGATGATGCATAGGTCAAGAGAATATAAGCAATGTACCCAAATGGGTGGTTTTAGTTGAGGTGAAGAACCTCCAATGATACAATTAAATACACAATGACTTTTTAATTTAAGGCATCAGGTTCCACATAATTAATTTCACATTTAAAGAGATATGTATGGAAAATCCATCATATGATGAAATTATGTACTTTGTAAAATGATGAAACCTTAATGGAAAAGTTATAGACCACTTATCTCATGCTTAGGATTCTTTACTCATCTATTATCAGGCCTTGATTTGATTCAGATCAAGATAAAATATAAGAATATAAAAACACCCTAAAATAGGGAATATTGGATCACAATGAAATAGAATTAAATATGGAAATATAAACCAAGAAAATAAGGGGGAGGAATCATAGACTTACCATTTTCTATCAAACGTGGTGAATGGTGGTTGATTCCAAGATGATACAGAAGATATCTGATGATCCCTAGAGGAGAAGAGAAGCTCTCCACACATGGGAGGAGGCTAATGTGTGAATGGAGAGGAGAAAGGAGGGAAGAATTTTAAAATAAACCAGGGAAAGGGTAATTTAAAACCTTTTAAAAAGTCATATAGTTTGATCTCATGGTTTTTCAAACCATGCAGCAACACTACCTCAAGGTGGCACCCCCCCCCCCCCCCCCATGCACTATTTGTGCATGGTTTGGAAACTCATACCCACACAGTGCAGGCCAGCTATGAAATTTTCTATAGATGCCTTGCACAATCATTTGACCTTGGATGAATGGTTTGAAAAACAATGTGACACCCTCTCGGCCTCGTATAGTTTAGGTAGATGGTTAGATCTAATCATGCACTAACCATGTTCCTCCTTTTAGATTTTCAAAAAATGTTCTTTTGAAGATAGATGCTCTTAAAAATCAACTGAACACTTGAGATACCTATTGGGATTAAAGTCATCTAAAAACAAAAAAAAAATTAAGTGTTTAAACTCCCAAAATTCCATTCTGAGTCTTAGTTTAACATTTTCCCCATCCACCAAATGAAAAGTTCAAAATTATTTTAGAATTTCCGCAGTTCAAAAACACGGGACACTACAATATAATTACTGAAAATCTTGGTTGTTTGGATCCTTTATTATGTTGTATTTGTGATGAATATGGGACCCTTGTTGTGTTGATTACTTTATCTCACCCTAAATGAAATGGTTAATCACTTATATATGACTAATTAATTAGTTTCCCATATATAGTTGGATTTGTGTGAAAATATTCATTCTAAGTAATGAATTAAAGTAATTAAAGACCTCATTAAATATTAATTGTGGTAAATTGTGTAATTTAGGATGCGATTTTATGTGTTAATGTGATTTTTTTAAATTGGTGATAGTTTTTTGAACCCTATAAGGGGCTTGTGAGGTGTTGTTAGTGATTGGTTTGGGTGTGGAATGTGTTGGGAAGTGACTTAATGGTTGTTTACATGGGATATAACATGGGTTTGTGTGCAACAGTTGTGATGTGTGGTTGTTGTGGTGAGATGGTCGGGTTATGGGAAGTTGGTTTGGCATAAATTTTGTTGTGGGAGTGGTGGATGTGAGATAGATGAGCTATTATGTGGTGTGATTTTGTATTTTTCATAGTTATCCAAGGGATAAAATTGAAATTCTGAAACTAAAATGACATGGTGTGGTAAATGAAAAAGAATGGTCGATAATTGATGTGTGGTATTATATTAAATTAGGTGAATGGTAGATGAATGGGTTGTGTTAATGTGAATGAAATGGATTAATAAATGGGATTTGGTGGAAACTTGTTAATTATTGAAATGGTGGAACCTATAATTGAAAATAAAATTGTGTGATTATGTGTGGTGGTTGTGTTTTGTGATGTATTTAGTGGTGTAAGTGGTTTTGATGAATGTAGTGTGGTGAAGTGGTGGTGATATGGAGTATTTTATCATAATTGATGTTAACCCATAGTTTGGAAATTATTTATTGTCTATCTATCATGTACTTTCATGTTATTTATATATTCTCCCCACCTGAGATGGATAACTTTACTAAGGCCCAAATGTTTTGGGTTCTTAGTGTTTTCCCCAACATCCAAACTGGTGGTGACTCAGATGGTTGGATACTCTCTCTTCCCCACTCTTCATTTGGTAATAGTGATGGTATGAGTTAGTGTTAGATATTACCCAAAGACGATACGGGGTGGTGTTAGAGATTACCTACTGATGTTGAGGATGTGATATGTGGTGGGGGAATGTGTTGTAGGAGTAGGGAATGAGGTTTATGTCAATCACATTCATGATACCCTAATTTCCCTGGTTATATTATTTGGTTTTTATTTGATGAGTTTTTGATAATGGTTAATGCTAGAACTAGATACTAGATCCTATAAGAGTTTGGGATAGGTTGGTATGTGTCCTGACCCACATCAGAGATGGATGGATATGTGTGATGTGATATGTATGGAAGGGATGGGAGTATAGTAATTTAGTCATTGTGGTGTGAGAGCAGTAAATCAGTGGGGAAAGAGTTATGGGGTAGTTTTTCATTGTGTTCTTATGATACTATATTACTATATTGGATTAATGATTTGTTAAGCATGTCATGGTGAGGTTTGGATTGGTTAGTTGATGTGTTTAGGTGCATATTGGTTCTACTATTTTTTCACTGGTGCATTAGTATATTCTTTTCACATTTTCACTAGAGACCTTGGGTATAATCCTACTAACTATACATGTTATGCTCACCCTGTTTTCACTATTAGTTTATATTATTTTTATTTTTATTTTTTTGATAAATTAAAATCCTCTCATTTTAAAATCCTTTAATTTTCTATATTATTTTAATTAAATGATATATAAATAGTATTTTTCTACATATCCATTTGTATAAGAAAAATGTGTATAAATTTTATGTTTTGTACTACCTACCCCTTTTCATAAGCAAACAACATAGTTGTTTTAAGTTTTGTACTAAATAGTCATTTGCATAATAAAATGATGTATTTATTTTGTTTTTGTTACTATGTAGCCATTTGTAGGTGAATGTTATGTATTCGTTTCCATAATAGAACCATATATCTGATTTCTAATGAAGGATGGCAGCACCAACCATAGTTAAACTGTATCTCTCCTCAAACTTTCATGTTGCACAACTTTAACTTATTCTGAAACGATAACTATACTCATCATGTGGTTAATGTAATTCCTTAACATGCATAATATCTACTTACCAGGAGCCGGTAAGTTTTATTACCATGAAGGTGATTGTGAGCCTTCTATCTACATTACCATGAATTCAGTTTTTACTTACCATGAGATGGTATGTATACTTATCATAAAGCCTCCAGCCAACCAACTGCATGGGGTAACTTACCATGAGGTGCTATTCTTTTATAATCATTTTTTATTCTGACCACATGTCCTTTTAAAGTGACCACGCACAATTTCATGGTCAGTATACCAACCGAGCATGGTAAGTATACTGATTGCATGCTATTTCATGATTGTTATATCGCACGGTCATATATTTCCTTTTCTTATTTTGTGAAAAATTATTATTTTTCAAAATACTAGTTTTTAGCATTACTTTGTTAAATTTTTCTACTACAAGATTAAAAAAATTAATTATTATTTTACTTTTTAAAATACTTATATATTATATCCATCATTTTATATACTAGAATTTAAAAAAAAATCATGGAAATATTATGTCTCATATCTTTTATTTCAAACTCTGTATTATGAATATTTTGATATATCAAATTACTACAAGTTTGTAAAAAACATTTTTAATTATTTTAATCATTTGACTAATTATCTTTAATTTTGATGACATTTTTTCAAGTGCTTCAAAGTTATTTCATGAATAATTAAAAGGGAATGAATATTCGGCATGTTAATTCAAATTTTAGGTAACAGTATTATTTTAAGCACTTATTATTTCTCTAATGTTGATTTCTATGATTAGCCAATGTGACTTTATAAGATATTTGGATTTAATGAATCACAATTATAAATTCAAAATAAATCAACTAATGTGATAAAATAAACTAGAAAAAGTTCATTTGGTTATTGATGATGATGATGATGATTGAGATAAATTTTACAAGAGATAAATACAACATTAATTATAGATGTGTGAAGTAATGAATTTATGCTACAACTACTATTATACTACCTCAGTCATGAATGAAATAATTATTTTCATCATACAATACTAAAGTGTTTGAATAAATTGAGTTGTATCAATTTTTACATCATCTGCTCCATTTTTTTCTAAATGTTTTCTATTTTTTATTATTATATTTCATCCTACCCTCTATTTTTACTCTAGAGTTTGGTTTATTCTTTTCTCATCCAAAAGATGTCATACTAGGTTATTCCTCCCATCTAAAAGGAAGGTTAGGTTATTCCTCCCCAAAAAAAGGAAGGTAGGTTGTGACTTCTTCAAAAGTCAAGGGTCATAATACCGGGTGAGAAAAAAGTATGTTTTTTCTGTAATTGGGTTATTACTCCCTATCAAAGGTAAGGAAATGGTAAATAACAGTCCCATCTTCGAGTAGAATAGATTGAAGAGTGTACTGGGATAATGGTGATCTGAAACACTATAAAAACATCATTTTTTATTTTTTTTTATTTTTTCTAAACAATAATCACTATTAATCACTTTGATAATCATATTCTATTGAATAGTCTTTAAAAATACTATCTACACCCCCACCAGTCAATATTTACATATATTGGGACCTAAAATTGGTAATATAGCAAGACCCATTTTTAAAAAATTGGTTATAATTGTTTCATTATCTGTTTTTAACTATTCATTATCCTAGACTTAATAATCTAAGGAAATATCCACCACTTTGTTATAGAAATTCAAGAATTCATGATGTTAAATCCCATCAGAACTCTGAACTTCAATGGAAGCGACTGTGTTTATTAGAATGATCAGATAGAGGTATTTATAAAAAATATAGGTCTTGAATTTTGGGCTATTATATAAAAACTTTAGAAATCTTCTGATTTTGATTTATAAATTTTAACCTGTGATGATGCTACAAAATGTATTCTAAATTACAAATTTCTGAATTATCTATATTGTTCTTTAAGTAAAAATATGTATAGTAATATTTCCTCATGTAAAACTACTTTTTAAATATATAGAACATTAAAAGTCACTCATCAAGTAATTGAAAAGTTTGAGAGATCCAAGATAGGTATACATAGATCTGAATTTCAAAAATTCATAATAACTGATCAAGACTACAAAAATGATATGTATAAAATATTCACTAATATATTCAACAAAATGGTTTCAATTAGGTAAACCATGAATAATTAATCTCTTATAAAAATATTACTTCAATATTTACCCAAAATATGGCATTCAAATAAGGTTATTATTAAATAGAGTAATGATTTTACTGATTATTCAATGGATGAGCTAATAGGATCACTTATTCAATACAAGTTAGAAATGATGAATGAAAATATTTATGATCATGATAAAAGGAAAGGTATAAAATTTAAATATAATATAAATTTTAATGTTAACTCCTCTTATTATGATTTACAAAAAAGTGATAAGAATTAAATAGAAAATTTTACCAAAGGAGTCAATAATTATATAAAAGTAAAGATAGGCTTCAAGAAGCATCCCAAAAGGGATCATTAAAAGGGTGATAGGAAGGGAAGTACTGAAGGTAAAAATATTAAATGTGATGTTTCTAAATTAATTTTGTTTGAGTGTAATAAAAAAGGAATATATCAAGACAGACTATTCTAAATTGAAACAAGAATAAAAATACAAGCAATATAACAAGTAACTAAAAAGAGAATATCATGTTGTATGGATCTGTGGAGAAGAGTCAGACACTATTAGTGATAGTTCGGAGAGTGAGAATGAATCATCCAATATTTTCTTGATGGAAAAAACAAACAGTGACGTAAATACTGATTTTGATTACAATTCTAATTATAAATCTTATATTGAAAATAAAGTTAAATAATTAACTAAACAAAATGAAATTTTTCAAAAGTGATATTTTGAGGATGGATAAACTATAAAGGGAATTGTAAAGAGAATATATGAATATTACAGAATATAAAAAGGTTAGAGATTCTAAACTAATTAAGAAAAAATATGAGATTGAAAGATTTAAATATTTCATGTCAAAAACTGAGGAAGATTAAGACATGAGCTATAAATTAGTTTTTGATGATTTAGATAAATTTAAAAATTAATTTACGAAACTTAAACATGAAAATAAAAAATTGAAAAATATAGGGTCATGTTCAACTGTGAAAATATGTGAAGACCTAGAATTAATTCAAAAATAGAATGAAAATATTAGAAGGTAAATAGTTGAATTTAAAGAAACCCTATATGTTTTTTTCAAGTCAAAGAAAAATTTTATAAGATGATGTCTTTAAAAACATAATAAAGATAAAATTGGATTTGGATATAATAGAAAAATTCAAAATATGTACAAAAAAACATTTTTTAAATTGATAAAGTAAATGCTACAAATGTTATATGCTTTAGATGTAATTTCAAAGGGAATTATGAAAATGAATGTTATTTAATATTTACTCAATCATTAGGCCACACCAATACTTTTATTCCTAAGAATATATCCTCTATTTTATCCTATAATTAATTTCTTAAATACGTATGGGTTCCTAATAGTTTTGCTACTAATCTAATTAGACCCAAAATAGCTTGGGTACTAAAACAATTTTCTACTTAAACTATTTTATAGGAAACATGTCTAAAGATTTATAAAGATATATGGTACATGGATAGTGGGTGCTCCAGGAACATGAATGGTGACATGTCTAAATTTAAATCTTTAATTATTATAATGGGAGTGTTGTCACTATTGGTGATAACTCTAAAGTCATGGTTAAAGGTTTTGGAGAGGTAGGTATATTAAAACCTATAATAATTTATAAAGTAATATATATAGAGGTATTAAAATACAATTTAATTATAATATCATAACTTTTTTATGATTTTATGAGTGTAAAGTTTAAATATAATATATTTATTATTTATAAATATAATAATATTTTATCTTATGCCAATAGAAAAGAAAATATCTACTCTATAGATTTTTTAGAACTAAACCAGCAAAATGTTTTGTGCTTAAATGTTGAATAATTAAACATGTTCTTTGGAACAAAAGTTTGTGACATGTTCATCATCAAAAATAGTATATGTTAGTAAAACATGGATAGGCTCTAGAACTTCCTAAATTAAAAGCTAGTAAGTTCTTTGTATGTGATTCTTACATGAAAGGTAAAGAGCACAAAGATTATTTTAGATTTGTTAATATGGTTAACACTAATAGATGATTAGAACTGATTCATATTGATTTATTTAAACCCATGAGAACTACTAGTTTAGGTAGTAATAGATATGTTATTATAATTGTAGATGATTTTAGTAGATTCACCTGGACACTTTTCCTATCCCATAAAAGTAAAACCTTAAAAAAAATTAATGCATTCTGTAAATAAATTCAAAATCAAAAAGTTCATCTAATTTCATCCATTAGAAGTGATAAATGAGGATAATTTATTAACTTATGTTTTGATAAATCTTATTAAGATAATGGATATTACCATATTTTTTCTGATCTTTGAACACCATAATAAAATGGTGTTGTAGAGATGGAAAATGGAACTATTCAAGAAATGGAAAGAACAATGCTTAATGAATTCAACCTACCAAAATAATTTTCTACTGATTCAGTTAACACTTCTTACTATATCTTAAAAAGAGTTTACATTAGACCCTTATTAAAGAAAAATCCCAAGGAACTATTTAAATAAAAGAAACCTAAGATTGGTTACATAAATGATTTTTGTTATAGGGTCGATATTTTAAATACTAAATATAATCTAGAAAAATTTGATGCTAAAAGTGATAAATGTGTCCTTTTAGGATAATCAAATAATAGTAAACCATATAGGGTTTATAACAAGATAACTATGTCAATGTAAGAATTGTTTCATGTAATGTTCATTGAAAATAATGAAAAATAGATTATAGATTCTGTTGATTCTGTTGACGCATTTAAAGAATTCAATTTTGATAAAAGAAAATCTAAAAAAGATAATGCATCCATTTAGGGGGTGAATATCAATTCTCAATATGATTATATGAATTGTAAAACTCAAAGAGATCATTTTTTAGAAAATGTAATTGGAAATTTTGAATCTGTAATTTGAACTAGAAAATCAGTATTAAAATTTTGTGATAATTTTTCCTTTGTAGATTATTTTGTATATATTCATATTAAAGAATAATTGGAAGATTAAAATCGGATAAATGTTATTGAGGATGAACTTAATCAGTTTGATAGAAATAATGTATGGAATCTAGTTGAGTTACCTAAAGAAAAACTTTATTTTGGAACCAAATGATTTTTTTGAAATAAAATGGATGAGTTTTGTAATATGGTTATTAATAAGGATAGATTAGTTTCCCAAGGTTATTTACAAGAATAAATAATTTTATTTAAAAAATCATTTACACCAGCTTCTAAATTACAATCCCTTTGTATTTTACTAGCTTTTACATGTTTTTAAAATTTTAAACTATTTAAAATGGTTGTAAAAATTATCTTTTTAAATGGTGTAATTTCAAAAGAGGTATATGTTAATCAAACACTAGGTTTTGAAAATGATGAATTTATGAATCATGTTTTCAAAATCTCTAACGCATTATATGGTCTATAGAAATTTATATGATCTTGGTATAATAGAGTAACAATGTTTTTACTACAAAATGGTTTTGATAAAGAGAAGGTTGATTCAACATTATTTATAAAGAATGTTTATAATGATATTTTCATTGTAGAAATATATGTTGATGATATTGAATTTGGTTCTACTTAGTAATTATTTTTTAAAATTAATGAATAATTAATTTTATATGATCCTAATTGGAGAATTAAAATTCTCTCTTGGACTTCAAATTATAAAAAAAGGTGGCATTTTTATAAATCAAAGTGTGCTAAATATTTGGTTAAAAATCAATATTTATTCTTGTAAAACTATGATAAAACCAATGATAACTAATTATAAAATAGATATTGATGAATTTGGAAAATCTGTTAATGATAAATTATATTGAGGAATGATACGAAGCCTATTGTAATTAATTACATCAAGGCCTTACATTATGTGCTCTGTATATATGTGTGCAAGATATAAATCTAACCCTAAGGAGACTCATTTAAATTATATTAAAATATTAATTATAAATGTTAAAGGAATATTCATCATTGGTTTATTTTACTCTAATTATAACAGTTTTAATCTGTTATTATTTTATGATTCTGAATTTGGAGGCTTCGGGATTGATAGGAAGAGTAAATTAGGTATGTGTCACTTATTAGGTAAATTATTAAATTCATGGAGTTCCAAAAAAATTAGTTCTATTTTCCACAGTTAAGGATAATTACATTATTGCTGCAAATTGTTGTGCACAAAGCCGCTAGGTAAAACAAACTCTATGATTTTAATGTTTACTTAGATAAAAATTACTATATAATTTTATGATAATTATACTATTTTTATTTCTAAAAAACCCTTACAGCATTCTATCACTAAAAATATAGATGTTAGATTTCATTTCTTAAGAGACTATGTTAATAAAGGGGGTATTAATTTGGAATACATTCTAACAAAAAATAAACTAACAGACATTTTTACTAAAGCACTGAATTCTTTGAGGTTTGAAAAATTAAAGTTTGAATTGGGATTAATGGAGAATTAGTTTTTGAAATCATGCTAATATATATTTTATAGTATTTTACTTCTCTATTGTTATAACAACATAAACTTATGGTGAGTAATATCTTGCTTGATAATTCTAATTATTATAATTACTACTTTTTAAAATTACACAATGTTTTTAATACATGTTATTTTTTCATATATATTCCTTTATCAATATTTTTAATTCATTATGATTTATGATAAATTTCAAATAGGTATATAAATATGGGGAGAATTTTTGGAAGAAAAACTAGAGATAAAATTTGGGGATTCAAATTTGGGGTTTCTTAAAATTATAAATTTTGTTTTGGTTTTTCAATTTACAAAAAGGCATAGATTTTTTTGCCTATTAGTTTATATTATTATTTGTTTTATTATTTTGATAAATTAAAATTCTATCATTTTAAAATACTTTAATTTTCAATATTATTTTAATTAAATTATATCTACATAGTACTTTTCTATGTATTCATTTCTAGAAGTAAATGATATAGCTATTTTAAGATTTTTGCTACATAGCCATTTTCAAAAGAAAACAATGTATCTGTTTTAAGTTTGGTAGTAAGTAACATTTTTCAGAAGAAAATGACATAGCCATTTTGTGTTTGGTTCTATGTATACATTTTTAGATGAGTTCTGTGTATTCATTTTTATAAGAGAACTGCATAGACAATTTCTATCGAAGGATGGAATCACCAACCATAGTTCAATTGTAGCTCGCCTCAAACTTTCATACTATAAAAATTCAATTTACTATGACACGGTAAGTATACTCACCATGCGGTCATTTAACTTCCTTACCATGTGTAATATCTACTTACCATGATATGGTAGGTGTGCTTACCATGAAGGTCACTATGAGCCTTCCATCTACCTTATCATGAATTCAATTTGTTCTTACCATGAGCTGGTAAGTATACTTATCGTGAAGCCTCCAACCAACCTACCACATGAGGTAATATATCATGAGATAATATTCTTTTATAATAATTTTTTATTCTGACCACATTTACATTTTAAGTGAATACATGCACGTGCACGTTCTTTATACCAAAAACGCATGGTAATTATACTGACCACATGCTTTTGTATGGTTAGTATGTCGCATGGTCAATTATTTCCTTTTCTAATTTCATGATTTTTTTTTTCAAAATACTATTTTTCATCATTACTTTATTAAATTGTTTTAATACAAGCTTAATAAATTTTTTAACTACTATTTTACTTTATAAATAGTAATATATTATAACCATCATGATCTATACTAGACATTAAAAAAATGTCTTGGAAATAATAAGTTTTATATCTTTTATTTCATACTCTATTTTATGAATATTTTGATATATCAAATTATTACAAGTTTTTAATAACATTTTAAATTATTTTACTCTTTTGAATAGTTATCTATAATTTTAAGGATCTTTTCCCAAGTTCTTCTATGTTATTTCCTGAATAATTAAAATAAAATGAAGACTCGGCATGTTAATTAAAATTTTAGGTAATGGTATTATTTTAAGAACTTCTTATTTCTCTAACATGGATTTCTATGATTAGCTAATGTGATGTTATAAGATATTTGGATTTAATATAACACAATTATATATTAAAAATCAATCACCTAATGTGATAAAATAAACTGTAAAAAGTTCATTTAGTGATTGATAATGGTGATTAAAAAATTTCTTGTGAGAAAAAAATAAAACGTTTATTCTAAAAGTGAAAAGTGATGAATTTATGATACAATTATTTTTCCAATACCTCAATCATGAAGGACATCATTCTTTTCATCATCTAATACTAAAGTGTTCTAAGAACTCGAGCTATATCAATTTTGTGCATTATATAATCCACTTTTGTTGTAAAAATTTTTTTTCATTGTTGTATTTCATCCTAGCCTCTGTTTTTACTCTAGAGTTTGGTTTATTTTTTTCCCATCCAAAAGTTGTCATATTAGGTTATTCCTCCAATATAAAAGGAATTTTGGGTTATTCCTCCCAAAAAAAAGAATTATGTTGTGACTCCTTCAAAATTCATGGGTTATACTACCAGGTGAGAAAAAAATTATGTTTGTTTGTAACTGGGTTATTATTCCCTATCAAAAGTAAGGATTTAGTAAATATCAGTCTTCTCTCCAATAATAAGAGATTGAAGAGTGGAGTGGGATATTTAATATCTAAAACACTATAAAAACATCATTCGTTTTTTGTTTTTATTTTTTCTGCACAATAAACGATGTTAATCACTCTGATAATAATATTCAATTGAATAATTTTTAAAAGGAATTTTCACCCCCCCCCCTCTTGTAAATATTTCCATATATTGGGACCTAAAAATTGGTATCATAGCATGGTTACTTTTTAAAGAATTGTTGTTAATTATTTTATTATATGTTTTGATCTAACCATTATCCTAGACTTAATAATATAAGGAAGGATCCACCACTCTATTATGGAAATTCAAGAATTCATGATGTTAAATCCCATCAGACCTCTACAATTCAATGGAAGAAACTATGTTTATAGAAATTATCAGATATAGTTATTTATAAAAAAATATAGGTCTTGAATTTTGGGGTATTATATCAAAACCTTATAAATTTCCTGATGTTGATTTATAAATTTTAACTGGTAATGTTTCTAAAAATGTTTTCTAAATTAAAAAGTTTTGAGTTATCTATATTTTTCTTTTAAGTAAAAATTTGTATAGTCATTTTTTCTTATGTAAAACTACTTCTAAAATCTGTAGAACTTTAAAATTCATGCATCAATGAACTAACAAGTTTCATATAATCAAGGTAGGTATACATAGATCTGAATTTCAAGAATTCCGAATAACTTATCAAGAGTGCACAAATGATATGTACAACATATTCACTAATATAGTGAATAACATGTTTTCACTCAGGGATAACATGAAGAATGAAGCTATTATCAAAATATTACTTCAATATTTACCCAAAATATGAAATTTAAATAAGGTTATTATTAAATATAGTAAGGATTTTACTGAGTATTCAATGGATGATATGATAGGATCACTTCTTCAATACGAGATAGAAATGAATAATGACAATGTTGGTGATCATGATAAAAGGAAAGGTATATAAATTAAATATAACATAAATTTTATTGTTAAATCCTCATATTAAGAGCTACAAAAAATCGATAAGGATGAAATAGAAAAGTTGACCAAATGTTTCTAAAATTACATGAAAGGAATGAGAGGCATCAAGAAGCATCCAAAAAGGGATAATTAAAATGGTGATAAAAAGGGAAGTAAAAGAGGTAAAATAGTAAATGTGATGTTTTTGAATTAATCTACTATGAGTGTAGAAAAAAAGGTACATATCAAGATAGAATGTCCTAAATTGAGACAAGAAGGAAAATAAAAACAATGCAATAAGGAACTAAAAATATCATAGCATATTGGATGGAGCTGTACATAAGAGTAAGACACTAGCAATTATAGTTCAAAGAGTGAGAAGGAATCAGCCAATATTTTCTTGATGGAAACAACAAAAAATGATTTGAACACTGGTTATGATTGCATCTCTAGTTATAAATCTGATATTGAAAATGAAGTTAGAGAATTAACTAAACAAAATAAAAATTTTCAAAGTGATATTTTGAGAATGGATGAACTGTATATAGAACTGAAAAGATAAAATAAGAATATTATAGTAGATAAAAAGGTTTTAGATTTTAAATTAATTATGATAAAATATGAGAATTAAAGAAAGAAATATTTCATATCAAAAAATAAAAAATATCAAGATAAGAGATTTAAATTAGTTTGTGATGATTTTTATAAATTTAAAAAGGAACATAAAAAACTTAAACAAGAAAATAAGAAACATAAAAATATAGGACCATTTTTAACTATTAAAATATTTGAATACCTTTAAGTAATTCAAAAAGAGATTGAAAATATAAAAAGGGAAATAACAAAATTAAAATAAACCATATCTATTTTGGTTCAAGTCGAAGAAAAATTTGATAAGATTATAGATTTGAATAAAACTAATAATGAAAAAATTAGACTTAGATATAATATAAAAATTACTAATATGTATAGAACTACTTTTGTTAAAATAATTAAAGGAAATGTTTCAAATTTTAAGAACCCATATCTTCATTTCAGGTATGTTTTTCCTTTTCTGGTCATTTTTTAGAAAAAAGGGGAAAATATGGAAATTTTTGAAGTACACGTCGTGTACTTGATGCAGCGCTTGGTCGTGTGATGGTCATATCCAGGACACACACACGGTGTGTAGGGGTGATGTGGTGGCCGCTTAAAGCGGAGTACAGAAAGGCCAAGTACACGTCATGTACCCCAGAAGTACACACCGTGTAGTTTCTTTTTTTCATTAAACGGACCGGGGTCACGCCTAATCGACCAAAACACCTTCTTCTCTAGGTTCCTCGACTAAGAGTGACCTGTACGGCTTTGAACATCCTTTGAGCCCCCGAATCTCCATCTATTTTCTGAATTGACCGTCATCGATTGCTTTGGAACCACAACGGTGAGCTCTTACTTCTTCTTGAGTTTCAACCCACGATTCTCCCTCTTTCTCAAGATATCATGGGTTAAACATTTTGTGTGTTTTTGTAGATCTACACCATTATAAGGAGAATCAAGGTTCGTGGTCAAAGTATATTGATCTCCTAGCATCAATGTAGGTGGTTTGTTCCTTACCGTTCGAAGTCTTTGAGTTTTATGTGCAAATTCCACCAATACCCATGAACGGGGTGTTGTGTGTTTACCTTTTTGACCCTGTTGTTTTCCTACCATGCTTGTATGCTTTTGTGGAGGTAATTTGATCATGTATGAGGATATTTTCTACTCTTGGATGTTTTTCTCATGCCTTTGTCCTTGTTGCAACTTTTGGGTCTTGTTAGCCTTTGTCCATTATACCTGTTTTCCATACCTTGTGACTGTAGGATGGAATGATATTCTTGACATGCTTGTTTTGTTGTAGACTGGTTATCCAAGTATCTTTTTAGGGGTACTTTGGTTGTATAGCATTATTATGCACTGACTGGAATGGGACCATGAGAACCCGGTGCTATAGACTATAAGGGATAGACCGAGTGAGCTTCCGAGAGAGTCTTGGATATTATAGACTACAGGAGGGTAGACCGAGTGAGCTTCCTCAAAGAGTCTTAGACATTATAGACTATAGGGGATAGACTGAGTGATATTCCCAGAGAGTCTTGGATATTATAGACTATAGGAGGGTAGACCGAGTGAGATTCCTCAGAGAGTCTTTACTTTTTTGAATTTCTGTAAAACCTTTCCAGGCTAGAGAAGGAATTGAATGAGCGAGCTTCCTTAGAGAGTCTATGATAGACCTAATACTATAGGAGGAATTGATCGAGTGAGATTCCTCAGAGAGTTTCTAGACCTTGGAATTATAATAGGTCTAGACCACATGATCTTCCTCAGAGAGTCCCTGACTACCCTAGACTATAAGGGTAATTGACCGAGCGAGCTTCCCCAAAGAGTCTTATAATTTCGTATGACCAAACCATAGGGGTTAGGTTGAGTGCATTACCCAGAGGGTTGTTGGTATTTCTTGGATAGGACCAGAGGGGTTGGTTGTGAGTACATCCCAGAGGGGTTCCTGTTTTGTTTAGCTATTTTCTTCTCTACTACTTGTTGTTCTGTGATTTGATTACTCTTGTATATCATACTGTTACTACTTACTGTTTACTGCTTGCTGTCTACTATTACTGTTTACTGCTTACTGTATTATTACCTTCCATATACTCACTGATTGTAAATCACAGATCTTCGGGTGGTTTCCTATTGGTATTAGTCTCACACCCTGTTTGGGTCATGATTTTGGGCCCAAAAAGACAATGTTGTTGAAGGTATTGACAAGGGAAAGCACCCTTCAACTTATGGTACTTGATTGATTTGGAGCAGGAGAGCATGGGACCAAGCTGAAGCTTGTGATGCTGAGGAGTTTCTTGTTTACATTTCTTTTGTACCTTGGATTAGTATTGTGTTCAGCATTGTGACTTGTTTGGATGCTTTCCTAGACATATGTATCGTGCATCATTTCATATATACATGTGTGCTCTAGTTGTTTATTGTTTTAGTCTTTCGCTGTTTATTATTGTTGGATATTTACTACTTCTGCTATTGTATGCTTGTTTACTTCTATTGTGTACTCTTCCAATGAGGGCATAGTTTCCCCACTATCACACCCAAAGCCCTCACTGCTAGTCAGTAGCCTCTGGCATTTGGGGAAATGCGCTTGAGGCTATGTGACCAACTGGGTACAGGGCACCTCT
Organism: Viscum album; assembly: GCA_963277665.1. Classification (NCBI taxonomy): domain Eukaryota; kingdom Viridiplantae; phylum Streptophyta; class Magnoliopsida; order Santalales; family Viscaceae; genus Viscum; species Viscum album. The sequence continues at coordinate 1,477,196,450 of OY728137.1, forward strand.
GGGTGGCTTCTGAAATTGGGACGTTACAAAGTGGTATCAGGGGAATTATTTTCTCTTGATTTACTGTTTGGAGCCTTTAGCCAGGGATAGGATGGATTCGGTACTTTTTAATAAGTTTTGCCTGGGAGTAGCTAACTCTTGTATAGGGAAAAGCCAATATACCTTGTTTATTGCAGTTTTTTGGTTTTGAGATTTTACGGTTGATATTATTTCACCTAGAGTGATTCACATGCCTTGTGTTGTTATTGTTGTGCTATTGCAGTTCTATTTCTGTCAGAACCTGATGAGATGAGGGTATTCCATCTCATGCATCATATAGGAACTTGTTATAAATCACATTCCATTCATTCTTTCCATGTCATCTAGGGTGCATTAGCGATTGCATGTTGTTGTGATAGACGTTGTGGAGATTATACATGCTGTTTTGATAGATGTTTGATAGAATCCATGTGGTTTAATAGAGAATTTGTTTGTATTGTACCTTTACTTAAATGAACGCCAAATTTTGATTCTTGAGGTGTTATGGTCCCTCATGAATCATAGTTTGTTGGATCATTGACTTGTTTCCCTTTTATTTGATATGTACAAGATGCCAAGCTTTGATTCGTGGGGAGTATGGGCCCCCACAGATCGGAATTTGGCACCTCCATGCTTGATTTTCAGTGTTTTATGGGTTTTGGTGCAGTTTCTGAGCTACTACCCGGAAAAACCCAGAATACACGGCGTGTACTTGACTACAAGCTGTGTAGTTTTAAACCGTGTCACTGACTGTGTGAGCAGAGACACGGGGTGGTGCAAAAGTTTTCTGAAACACATCATGTAATGTAGTAGCACGCCATGTAATAGTGAGATGTGTACCAGGTCGTGTCACTAACAACACAGGTCAAGGAAGCTTGCATAGTACACGTCGTGTTGGGTATGAATACGCCGTGTAGTCTCTATCTAGATACGCAACCATGTCACAAACAACACGGAATGGTGTTATCTCTTCTATACATGTCGTGTTTGTTCGGAACACGCCGTGTAAGGGTCAGCCGTGTAGCTGGCCGTGTAACTAACAACACGGGCCTCCAAAACCTTTTCTGGTACACGCCGTGTCCTTAGTGAACACGCCGTGTAGTATAGGGTTAATAAGACTGTGTGGGATATCCGTTTAAGGAGACTCGGGCAAGGTAATAGAGATCCAGTACACTCAGTGTGTGCTTACAACACACCATGTAGTCTGGGGTGTTACATGACCAGCCGTGGAAGAAGTACATTCCCATGTGTCTAGCTTAAGAAGGAACGCCATGTAGTTTTATACACGTCGTGTAGTCGTGTTTTTTAGAACTTGTTTGTTCTTTCCTCCTATTCCTATTTTGTACTATTGTGGTCTCAGTCTTTTATAATTCTGATCTAAGGTGTGCTTTTGATCTTTCAGAGCTATGCCACTGAGACGTCTTCCAGTTGTACGTCAGCTACCAGATGGTGATCAGCACCGGATATGGCTGATCAGGGATCTCTTGCAGATCCTCCTGCAGATACTCCTGTTGTGCCAGCCTTGGCACTAGCAGTTATACCCGTTGCAAGCGCCTATGCGCAGTTCAGGGAGGAATTCATGAGGATGATGCATACCTTTCAAGTAGCGCTGCCTCCTGCCCCATCGATGTCTAAGTTGACACGGGTTTTCCAGTAACAACATCCTCCTAATTTCTCAAGGTATGGAGGACCTCGGGCTGTAGAGTCGTGGCTAGAGGTCACGCTGACGATCTTTGAGCACCTGAAGATACCTCCAGAGAAAAGGGTAAATCTTGCTATTTATATGCTCAAAGACACCACCAAGAGGTGGTGGGAGGTGATCTCATAGTCAGGGTGCCAGCAGAGTATGACTTGGGATGAGTTTCGACGCATCTTCTATGATTACTTTTATCCGGAAACCTTGAGGGCTGACCGAACCCGGGAGTTTATGAGTCTCGAGCAAGGTACTCTTTCTATAATGGAGTACTCGTCTCATTTTACTGAGTTGCAGCACTTCACGCTGATCCTAGAAAGTGATGAGTTGTTCCTTGTTAGGAAGTTTGAGGATGGTCTCCGGCATGAGATCCATTCCCAGTTGAATATCTTCAGGTTGACTTCGATATCCTCTATCGTCAACTAGGCACTGATCATTGAGCGCAATTTAAGAGATTCTGGAATAGTGAGCCCGGGCGGTTCAACATCCAGAGTCAGTGCTCCCCCTACTGATAGCAAGAAGCACCATAGAGAGTCTTCTCGAGGAGAGAAAGGTATGTGGAATGTATCTTCGGGCAACCAAGTAGTATGATACCAGTGCGGTAGGAGTGTGAATACTAGGCCTTAGTATCAGAGAGATCTGATGGAGTGATGATCTTGCAGAAAGATGGGACATCTTTACCGTTTTTGTCAGATCTTCTTGCCTATAGCTGGTGGTAGGGGTTATTCTATGACCCCCCGTACAGGAGATGTATCGCCAGTTTCTCACTAGTTTGGGAACCAGAGTTCTTCTGGTCGTTCAGGCCGAGGGGGAGGTCGCGGTCGTGGTGGTCATTCACTAGGTTATCAGCGACAGCAGAGTGGATCATCTCAGAGTGGTCAGCCAGGGGCGCAGGGCCGTGGTATAGGCCAGACATTCGCCATGGAGCAGACCTATCAGGAGTAGGATCCCGGCCCTTCTACAGTTCGAGGTACGATCTTAGTAGCCTCAGTTTTATCTTCATCCCTTTTCAATACTGGTGCTTCGCATAGCTTTATCTCTGTTGCTGTTTTGGAGATCCTTGGGATCTATATCTTTTCATCTGTCGACATGTTGACTCTTGATACACCATTGGGAATGAGGATGTCTAGCATACGTCAGTGCAGAGAGTGACCTCTTGAGGTTGTAGGGTGTCACTTCTTATGGGACCTCTATGTCCTAGAGATTACAGGCTATGATTTCATTCTCGATATGGATTGGTTAGTCCCCTTCTAGGCAGTCGTCGATTTTTATCACCGCATGGGTGAGTTTTGTATCACCATAAGGTGGATCTTTTCTTCATAGAGGCAAGTGGGATGTCTAGGCGGGTAGAGCTGGACCAGAGCATCATGGGCTAGGAGGAGTTATATCCCAGATTTCCAATCTTTATCTGGATGACTAGGGGACTTCACAGTTAGACTTTCCTCTAGTGGTGGATCATTTCAGGGATATCTTTCCAGAGGACTTTTCAGGTTTTCCTCCAGAGCATGAGGCAGACTTCTATATTGAGCTCGTTTTAGGGTTGGCACCAGTGTCCATTCCTCCTTATAAGATGGCTACACCTGAGTTACAGGAGCTCAAGAAGCAGTTGGAGGAGTTGCAGGAAAAGGGTTTCATCTGACCCAGTATTTCTCCTTGGGGTTCGCCTGTCCTATTTGCGAAAAAGGAAAACGGAACCCTTAGGCTTTGCGTGGATTATAGGAAGCTGAATCAGTTGACGATCAAGAACCGATATCCCTTGTCGAGGATCGATGACCTCTTTGACCATCTTCGAGGATCCTGGGTGTTCTCGAAGATCTATTTGAGGTCCGGTTATCATTAGTTGCATGTTAGACCATCGGATATACCTCTTACAGTCTTCATGAGCAGGTATGGTCTATTTGAGTATACGGTCATTCTATTCGATCTCATGAATATACCAGCAGTTTTTATGGAACTGGTGAACCAAGTGTTCCATCCATACTTGGACTCTTTTGTGGTGGTCTTCGTGGATGATATCTTGGTGTAATCTCACGCTTGACACGACCATGCTAACCATCTTGAGATCTTTATAAGTACAATGAGAGAGAATCAATTATATGCTAAGCTCTCAAAATGCCACTTTTGGATGGATCAGATTCACTTCTTGGGTAGCGTTATCTCAGAGACAAGAGTATCAATAGACCAAGAGAAAATGAGAGTTGTAGTTTCCTGGGAGCATCCGAAGATTGTATTTGAGGTGCGGAGTTTTCTAGAGTTGGATGGATACTACAGGCATTTCATACAGGACTTTTCATGCCTTATAGCACCATTGACAGGTCTGACCAAGAAGGGTGTGAAGTTCTTATGGTCAGATTCCTGTGAGTCAGTCTTTCAGGAGATGAAAGGTATATTGACGTTAGCACTGATACTAGTCTTTCCAGAGCCGAGAAATATCTATACAGTCTACTTTGATGCTTTAGGTATCATTTTTGGAGTTGTGATTATGCAGGGAGATGGAGTTGTTGCATACGGGTCTTGGCAGTTGAGTCCACACGAGAGGAACTACCTGATGCATGATCTGGAGTTGGCATCTATTGTTCATGCCTTACACTGTTAGAGACATTACCCTCTGGGAGAGCACTTTGTGGTTTTCACCGACCACAAGTGTCTCAAGTACATCTTCACTCAGTGTGATCTGAATCTGAGATAGCGTAGGTGGGTTGAGTATCTTCAGTTCTTCGAATTTGAGCTTGCCTATACGCCGGGAAAGGGCAATGCAATTGTTGATGCGTTGAGCAGGAGAACTCAGATTTAGTCAGTTCAGGAGGCCAGCAGTGAGTGGCAGCTTATGGATCTATTCTCTGAGATGCATTTGGAGGTTCATGACAAATAGGGGAAGACTTTTCTTTCATCTATAGCTGTTACCACTACTCTTCTCGATCGGGTATGGATGAGGCTTCTATCAGACTCAGAAGGCCTAGTCCTGTGGGTGAGTGTGTCATAAGAGGATCCTCTTCCTAGATGGATAGTGGGAGAGGATGAGATCTTGCATTTCTAGGGACGCGTATGGGTGCCAGTAGACATACGTGAAGAGCTGATGTGGGATTTTCATTCTTCAGTTTGGGCAGTTCATCCTGGCGTCACCAAAATGTATCGTGATCTACACCACTAGTACTGGTGTCCAGGTATGAAGAGGGATGTTGCTGGGTTCTTCATGATATGTTCTACTTGTCAGCAGGTGAAAGCGGATCATCAATGACCAGCAAGGATTTTACAGTAGTTAACCATCCCAGAGTGGAAGTGGAATGATGTCGTGATGGACTTCATGAGCGGGTTACCGAGGTCACCTAGAGGGAGTGATGTTGTTTGGTTCGTCTTTGATAGGATTACGAAGGTTTCTCACTTCTTTCTGGTCAAGGAGACCTACAGAGTTGATGATCTGAGAAGGTTGTACATCCGAGAGATTGTACATATGTATGGAGTTCCACACTCCATTGTTTCAAACAGAGATGTGCGCTTTACTTCTCGGTTCTGGAAGGGGATTCAGAAATCTTTGGGTATACAGGTACTTTTGAGTACAGCATACCATCCCCAGACAGATAGTCAGTCCGAGCGTACAATTAAGGTGCTTAAGGATATGCTCCGAGCTTGAATTATAGACTTGGGCAGTTCTTGGGAGAAGCATATTCCTCTTGTGGAGTTTTCCTATTACAACAGTTTTCAGGAGACTATTCAGATGGCACATTACAAGGTTTTGTACGGTAGGCTATACTGATCACCTTTGTGCTGGCGGGAGGCAGGAGAGGCAGCTTTGCTGGGAGCTCATCTTATTCAGGAGACCTCAGAGCAGATAGAGTTGATTCAGAAGAGGATGGCTACATCAGAGTCTCGATAGAAATCTTATACTGATCAGCGGAGATGACCTCTAGAATTCGAGGATGGGGATCAGGTTTTCCTGCGTGTTGCACTGAGGTTGGGAGACAAGAGGATTCGGAGACAGGGTAAGATTTCACTGTGGTATGTCGGGCCATTTGAGGTGTTGGAGAGAGTTGGTCCAGTTGCCTATGGGTTGAAGTTACCTCAGAGGTATCAAGATATGCACGACATCTTCCACGTCTCTCAGCTCCGATGATACTTTTCAGACCCGTCTCATGTCTTTCAACCTGAGGAGGTTGAGCTCGAAGCAGATGTGTTGTTTGAGGAGCATCCTATACGGATTATCGATCACAGTACGAAGGTTCTCTATGGTTGGTCTGTTCCTCTGGTATGGGTGCTATGGAAGCACGGGCGGGTACAGGACGAGACCTGGGAGAGGGAGGCCGATGTGTGATCACAGTGGTCGGAGATGTTCGGGGTTTCTTCTTCTATGCCTCTCTAGGGAAATTCGGGGATTAATTTCTTTAAGGGGGGAAGTTTTTAAGAACCCGGATCTTCTTTTCAGGTATGTTTTTCCTTTTCTGGTCGTTTTTGACAAAAATAGGAAAATCTGAAAATTTTCGAAGTACACGTCGTGTACTTTATAAATACACGCTCGTACTTTGATGCAGCACCAGGCCGTGTGTTAGCCATGTCTGGGCCACACACATAGTGTGTAGGGGCGATGTGGAGGCCGCTTATAGCGGAGTACGGAAAGGCCAAGTACACGCAGTTTACCCTAGAAGTACATGCAGTGTAGTTTCTTTTTTTTCATTAAATGGATTGGGGTCACACCTAATCAACAAAAACACCTTATTCTCTAGGTTCCTCGACCGAGAGAGACCTGTATGGCCGCAAACATCCTCCGAGCCCCCGAGCCTCTGTCTGTTTTCCGAATTGACCATCGTCGATTGCATTGGAACCGCAGGGGTGAGCTCTTCCTTTTTCTTGAGTTTCATTCCATGATTATCCCTATTTCTCAAGATATCGTGGGTTGAACGTTTTGTGTGTTTTCATAGATCTACACCATTCTAAGGAGAATCAAGCCTCGTGGTAAAATTATATTTATCTTCTAGAATCAAGGTAGGTGGTTTGTGCCTTACCATTCAAAGTCTTTTAGTTTTATGTGCAAATTCCACCAATACCCGTGAACGGGGTGTTGCGTGTTTACCTTTTTGACCCTATTGTATTACTAGCGTGCTTGTATTCTTGTGTAGAGGTAATTTGATCATGTATGAGGATATTTTCTATGCATGGATGTTTTTCTAATGGATTTTTCCTTGTTTCAACTTTTGGGTCTTGTTAGCCTTTGGCCGTTATACCTATTTTCCATACCATGTGGCTGTAGGATGGAATGATATTCTTGACATGCTTGTTTTGTTGTAGATTGGTTAGCCAAGTAGCTTTGTAGGTGTACTTTGGCCTTATATCATTATTATACACTGACTGGCATGGGACCATGAGAACCTGGTGCTATAGACTATAAGTGATAGACCGAGTGAGCTTCCCAGAGAGTCTTGGATATTATATACTACATAAGGGTAGACCGAGTGAGCTTTCTCAGAGAGTATTATATATTATAGACTACTGGGGATAGATCGAGTGAGATTCCTAGAGAGTCTTGTATATTATAGACTACATGAGGGTAGACCGAGTGAGCTTCCTCAGAGAGTCTTTACTTTGTTTGAATTTCTTTAAAACCTTTCCATGCTAGAGAAGGAATTGACTGAGTGAGCTTCCTTAGAGAGTCTGTGATATACCTGAGACTATAGGAGGAATTGAAAGAGAGATCTTCCTCATAGAGTTTATATACCATGGGGCTATAAGAGGGTATGACCACGTGATCTTCCTCAGAGAGTCCCTGACTACCATAGACTATAAGGGAAACTGAATGAGCGAGCTTCCCCAGAGAGTCTTATAATTTCATATGACCAAAACAGTGGGGCTAGGCTGAGTGCACTACCTAGAGGGTTGTTGGTATTTCTTGGATAGGAACAGAGGGGTTGTCTATGAGTACTTACTAAAGAGGTTACTATTGTGTTTAGTTGTTTGCTTCTCTGCTGCTTGTTGTTCTGTGGTTTGATTACTGTTGTATATCATCCTGTTACTACTTACTGTTTACTACCTACTATTTACTGGTACTATTTACTGCTTATTGTACTATTACCTGCCATATACTCACTGACTGTAAGGAACAGATCTTTGGGTGGTTGCCTACTGGGATTAGTCTCACACCCTGTTTGGGTCATGCTATTGGGCCCAAACAGACTATGTTGTTGTAGGTATTGACAAGGTCAAGTGCCCTTCTAATTCTGGTACTTGATTGCTTTGGAGCAGGAGATCATGGGACCAAGCTGAGGCTTGCGATGCTGAGGAGTTGCTTGTTTAATTTTCTTTTGTACCTTGGATTAGTATTGTGTTCAGTATTGTGACTTGTTAGGATGATTTCCTAGACATATGTATCATGTATCATTTCATATATATGTGTGTGCTCCAGTTTTTTATTGTTTTAGTCTTCCGCTGTTTATTGTTGTTGGATATTTACTGCTTCCGTTATTGTATGCTTGTTTACTTCCACTGTATACTCTTCCAATAAGGGCATAGTTTCCCAACTATCACACCCAAAGCCCTCACTGCTAGTCGGCAGCCTCTGGCGTTCGGTGAAATGCGCTTGAGGCAATGTGACCAACTGGGTACGGGGCTCCTCTAGGTGGCTTTCGGAACCGGGACGTTACACAAATGTTACATGATTGAGATGTAATTTCAAAGGTTGTTATTCAAATTAATGTTCTTTAATATTTACTCAATAACTAGGATACACCAAGAATTTTTTTTGTAAGAATCTATCATCTAGTTTACCCTATAATAAATGTCTTAAATATTTATGGGTTCCGAAGAGTTTTGTTACTAATCCAATTAGACCCAAAATAGCTTAGGTACCAAAAGAATTGTCTTCTTAAAATGTTTTACAAAAAATATTTTTCTAAATAGTTCTAAAGATATATGGTACATGGATAGTGGGTGATCTAGTAACATGACTAGTGACATCCCTAACTTTAAATATTTTAATTCTTAAAATGGAGATACTGTCACTTTTGGTCACAACTCTAAAGGAATATTTAAAGGTTTTAGAGAGGTAGGTATATAAAAATCTGTTATAATTTCTAAAGAAATATATATAGAAGGATTATAACACAATTTAATTATAATATCACAACATTGTGATGATTTTATGAGTGTAAATTTTTAAGATAATAAATGTCTTGTTTATAAAGATAATACTATTGTATTTTATGACAATAAAAAGGAAAATATTTACTCAATAAATTTTTCCGAACTAACCCAGCAAAATATAAAGTGTTTAAATGTTGTAGAAATATAACATGTTATTTGGAATAAAAGGTTGGAATGTGTTCATCATTAATAACAATACATATTATAAAAACTTGGATAGGTTCCAGAACTTCCTAAATTTAAAGCTAGTAAGTTCTTTGTATGTGATTCTTTCCTGAAGGGTAAGCTGCAAAATGAGTACTTTAGACCTGTTAATATGTTATCACTACTAGATGATTAGAACCAATTAATATTGATTTATTTATACCCATGATAACTACTAGTTTAGGTAGTAATATATATGTGTTTGTAATTGTAGATGATTTTATTAGATTCACTTGGACACTTTTCATATCCCATAAAAATGAAACCTTAAATAATTTTAATACTTTCTGTAAATAAATTCAAAATAAAAAAGGTCATTAGATTTCATTCATTATAATTGATAATGGAGGAGAATTTATTAACTTATATTTTTAGAAATTTTATGAAGATAATGGTTTTTCTATCCTAGAACACCATAATAAAATGGTTTTGTAGAGAGGGAAAATGGAACTATTCACAGAATGGAGAGAAAAATGCTTAATGAATTCAACCTTCAAAAATAATTTTAGGCCGAATCAGTTAAAAATTCTTGCTATATCTTAAATATAGTTTACATTAGACCCTTGTTAAATAAAATCCCCAATAAACTATTTAAAAATGAAACCAAATATTGGTTACTTTAAAGTGTTTGGTTGTAGGGTGCATATTTTAAGTACTAAAGATAATCTAGAAAATTTTGATACAAAAAGTGATGAAGGTACCTTTTTTGGATACTAAAATAATATTAAAGCATATAGGGTTCATAATAAGATAACTATTTCAATAGAAGAATCTTTTCATATATAGTTCATTGAAAATAATGAAAAATACATTTTAGATTATGTTGACTATATTGAAGAATTTAAATAATTTAATTTTGATGAAGGAAACCCCAAAAATAAGATAATGCGTTAGTTGAGGGGGTTCATATCTCTTCTCAATATGATACTATGAATTCTAAAACTCATAGAGATCATTCTTTAGAAAATTTAATTGGAAATTTTGAATATCTAATTAGAACTAGAACATTAGTTTTAAACTTTTGTGAAAATTTTTCCTTTATAGATTATTTTGTACCTATTGATATTAAATAATCCTTAGAAGATTAAAATTGGATAAATGTTATTCATAATGAACTTAATCAGTTTGATAGAAATAATTTCTAGAATCTAGTTGAGTTACCTAAAGATCAACTACTTATTGAAACCCAATGGATTTTTCAAAATAAAATGGACGAGTCTGGTAAAATAGTTATAAATAAGGCTTGATTAGTTGCCTAAGGTTATTCATAGGAAGAAATGATTGACTTTGAAATTTCATTTTCTCTAGTTTTTAGATTAGAATCCATTTGTATTTTATTAGGTTTTTCAAGTTTCAAAATTTTTTAACTATTTAAAATGAATTTAAAAAGTGTCTTTTTAAATAGTGTAATATCAAAAAAGGTATATGTTAATCAACCACATGGTTTTGAAAATGATGGATTTATAAATCATGTTTTCAAAATTTCTAAAGCATTATATAGTCTAAGGAAAGATCTAATATATTTTTATGATAGATTAACAATATTTTTACTACAAAATAGTTTTGATGAAGGGAAGGTTGATCCATCCTTATTTATAAATAATGTTTCTGATGACATTTTAATTAAAAAAATATATGTTGATGATATTGTATTTAGTTCTACAAAAATATATACTTAGTAATTATTTTTTAAAATTATTGACTAATAAATTTGATATGAGCCTAATGGGAGAATTAAAATTCTTCCTTAGTCTTCAATTTATACAAAGAAGAGATTGTATTTTTCTAAATCAAAGAAATTGTGATAAATATTTGGTTAAAAAAATAAATCTTTATTCTTCTAAAACTATGAGAACCCCAATGATAACTAACTCTAAACTCGATGTGGATGATTATTGAAAATATATTAGTGGTAAATTGTATTGAAGAATGATAGGAAGACTATTGTACTTAACTACATCAAGGCCTTACATTATGTTATCTATATATATGTGTGATAGATATCAATATATCTCTAAGGAAAGTCATTTAAATTCCATTAAAATAGTAGATAGAAATGTTAAGGGAACATTCAACACCAGTTTATTTTACTCTAATTAGAATTGTCTTAATCTTTTATCATCTTCTAGTTCTGAATTTGGAGGTTGCAGACTTAATAGGAAGAGTACATAAGGTATGTGTCACTTATTAGGTAAATGATTAAATTCATGGAGTTCCAAAACAAAGTGTTGGTTTTATTTCCCACATATGAGGCTAAGTACATTAGTTCTAATAACTTTTGTGCACAAAGACACTTTATAAAAAAACTCTTTGTGGTTTTAATGTTTACTTAGATAAAATTATTATATTATTTTATAACAATTCTAATAATTATATTTCTAAAAAACCCTTAAATAATTCTAGAACTAATAATATAGATGTTAGATTTAATTTCTTAAGAGATCATGTTAATAAAGGGGATATTAATTTGGAATTCATTATAATAGAAAATCTACTAATAGACATTTTTACTAAAGCACTAGATTTTATGAGCTTTAAAAAATTAACGTTTGAATTGGGATTAATGGAGATTTAGTTTTTAAAAGCATTCTAATGTCTTTTTTATTATATTTTACTTCTCTGTTTTTAGAAAATCATGAACTTAGGGGGAGTAATCTCTTTCTTTATAATTATGATTATTACAATTATTTATTTGTTAAATTTACACAGTGTTTTAAATACCTACTTATTTTTTCATATATATTCTATGACCAATATTTTAATTTATTTATGTTTTTTGTTAAATTTAAAAAAGGTGGATAAATACGGGGATAATTTTGGGGAGAAAAACTAGAGATAAAATTTGGGATTTCTTAAAATTATCAATTTAGTTTTGGTTTTGTAATTTACAAAATCAGGGATATTTTTTTCACTATTAGTTTATATTATTATTTATTTTACTTTTTTAATAAATTAAATTATCTCATTTTAAAATCCTTTAATATTAATTATTATTTTAATTAAATTATATCTACATAATTTTTTTCTACATGTCCATTTTTAGAATAAAATGACATAACCATTTTAAGTTTGGTTTTATATAGCTGTTTGTAATGGAAAACAATATATCTATTTTAATTTTGGTATTACATAACATTTTGTAGGATAAAATGACATAGCCATTTTTTGTTTTCTTCTATGTAGCCATTTTCAAATGAGTGTTATGTATTCATTTTCAAAATATAACCACGTAGACTATTTTTATCGAAGGATGGAATCACTGACCACAGTTTAACTATAGCTCGGCTCAAAATATCAATGTTCATGAATTAAATTTATAGTGGCATAGTAAGTATACTATTTTTTTGGTTAGTTCACTTCCTTTTCATGTGTAATATCTACTTACCATTTTTAAAATAGTGGGTTCCCTAGACCCAACTATTCCGTACTTTTTATTACCATATCATGTATACAATTAGTTATACATGATGCATTATTACCATTGAAGTGTGGATATTTATGAATCCATTATTTAATGGTAATATCAATAGATTAATTTTCATATCAAAAGGATAACAGATCCCAGGCTATAATGATAACCTTGATATACCATGACATTAATCTTAAATAAAGGTCATATGGCATAGATACATCTTACTAACTAGACAGAGTAAATGTTTTACTATAAGGTGTTGGGGACTCATAATCATTGAGACGTATTCTTATGAATTTCATACTAGGTGATCTATAGGAGTGAGATCATGAGGAAAAAACATCCAATAGATACACCACACATTTTGGGTGTCATTGGATGTTCCTATCTAAAATAATTTGTAATGGTCTCCTGACTTGACATCATTTCAAATTTATGTCATTTGATCACGTACTCTGATAAAAGATGAAACCCATGATTTTAAAATCATAGTGAGGTGGTGTGTGTTGGGTGCATCATTGGTGGCATGGCATTTGATGAATGGTCAAGAAAGGATTTTTCACTTCCAGGTTAAGGAATTTATATATCTTGGGCCATGTTGATTTGGATGGTAGTACCTTGATAAATCCTTGGTCATGGTAGTCCAAGGTAAATATTTCCAGTTAGATCAGAAAATAATAAAGTAATAAAAGGGTGATGACATGGGTGTGCATCCTACTTTATAAGATATTAAATACAAAGATATTATATTACACAGAACATATTTTTAGGTTGGTTGTCGCTGCTACGACAATCCTTATCTCTTTATAGGCCATGGTGAGTTTCTAAATCCCACTATTGGTCTATGAATATTATTCACTACTATCGAGATAAAGGAATATATGGTCATAAAAAAGCATATTAAAGAATCTTCCTTATTCAGTTGAATAGGTATATTGGACATGGTGGGACCCACCACTATTGTTTGGGATTTTTTTAAGGATAAACGATGACCAATTCGAAAAATAAATTCATATTATTAAAGTTAAGAATAATGAGAATTTAATTTATTTATTAAATTTATTTATAATTTTTAAGTAAATACATGAAAAAATATTATTTGAATGAATATTAAAATATTCAAGGTTTAATTAATATTTGTGGGAATGAAAAGTTGAGTTAATCACTATTTTATTATCATATAATATATTTAATATATTACATAAAAGTGATAATAATATTTATGACTCAGATTAGTAGTCATAACATGTCATTTATAATGCGTTAAGTATTCGGGGGTTGGAGAGGCAATACCGGGTATTTTAATTACACACTATATATAGAAGTGGAGAGCCTCTCACCAGTGACTATTTATGGGATTTATATCCCTTATTCACTCTCCCATGATTTAGAGAGAGATTCTTTGGATCTAGGAGCTCAGATTGAGCTCTCTATCAGGCATTTCAAGCAAGGTGATGCGGTGATCGTTGAAGCATCAAAGGCATATTTCGAAATCCATGTTTGCACCTAGAATTAAGATATTGGAACTCTCGAAGATTTTTTAAGTGTGTGTGGATGATATAGAGGAATTTAGATTTGGATTCTTCGAGCAGCGATCACCAATGACGAGCAGAAGTTGTGCGCAGCTTCGAATTTAAACCAGGTATTTTATATTTTAGCTTTTTACTTAATCTATTTCACATGTGATCTTGAGTAATTAATTGGGAAGTGATTTACCAATGTCCACAAGTTCATATTTTTCATTAGTGAAAATTTTTAAAAACCCCATTTTTGGGACTTCCGCTGCATGCTCGGTACCTTCAATTGGTATTAGTGAGACGCATGAAAGTTTTTAAGCCAACAAAATTAAATTTTCATTAATATATGAAGAAGGAATTGTTATGGTCTTAATTCCATATACCTTGTATTAATATGATATTGGATAACCAATCTTCATTCATCTGAAGTTAAAAATCGGATTTAAACTAGTAGTTGTGTGGGTATTTAAATCATGTGTTTTTACTCGAATCAGTGGCATGAACCAGTTCAACGATCAGAGTTCCCTAGATAGAATAAGGTTCTCCAATAAAGGTATATCAATATAATTAATTTTATTAATTACATAATTTATTTATTTATTTAAAATAATTAATTAATTAGTTTTAATTAGTCTTTTAAAAAAGTGGATGAATTTACACCCAATTGGGTGTAGAAATTGTTTGGGTAGTTGTATTTTTTTGTGGTAAAAAATCATACAATTAGGGTTTTAATTAAAAAATTATGGTGGGGTTAGATTATCTCATAATCCGAAGAAAAAAAGTTCAAAAAAATTGGGGGGTGGGGGGGGTTGAGCTCCCCCCCCCCCCGTCTCCTCGCCAGGCCGCTCAACCGCCCCGTCTGGCTGCCTAGTCAGCCTCCACCTGCCGGTTTGGCCTCCTCCCAATGGCCTGCTCCCATCGCCCTCCTCTCTATGTGGAGAACCCCATATCCAGAGACCTTTGGCTGGTCGGAATCCTTATAGCACCTATCCTCCACTCCAGTGCCTCGCACCGCCTCCGGCCGACACCTCGCACTGAGCCGGCCAGCTACACTGAACCGCCTCACTGGCACCCCGCACCACCTCCCTAAGCACCCCACTCCCATGAAGAACCATCGTGATACCACATGCATCCCTCGTCCGACCTTAGATAGTAGATCTAGCATAGCCCTCCAGCCACGGTTGGCCTTCCCTTGAGCTTGGTGCCGACCTAGATTTTGTTGGCAGCCGCCTTCGGCACAACATCAGGCCTTTATGTGAGATCCCTCTTGTCGCACCACACTCAAGAGGTGAGTTCCATCCTGGAATAACCCTACATCCAGTCCTCTCTGGTGTCATTCATTCTTCATTACCGAGGCACCGCCCCTATGGCGGCCAGATCCAGTGAACCTGGTGAGGTAACCCTTATTGCGATTCTGATTGGACCAAAACCGCACCAAAACTAGATAGTATAGGTCTTCTCATTCTAGAACAGACTTAAACGGACCTTCTTGGCCCTAAATTTCCCTACACAGGGTTGGCACATCCTGGAATAGGCTTGCGCGGGTTCACCCTGAACTTCACAGGTCTTGTCCTGGGTTTTCAGGGCCCAAATAATTTAATTTAATTAAAAGTTAATTAAATTAATTAATTTAATTTCAATTGAAAATTAAATTAATTAAATATTAATTTTTGGTTTATAAATTTTTGTGGATTAATTAATTTAATTTGGTGATAATTAAATTAATTAATTAATTTAATTTTTAGTTTGAAAATTAAATTAATCAATCAAGACCGAATGATGTAAATATTAAACTAAGAATATGCGTGAATTTTTAATTCAATTACAATTCCCTTGAGTATAATTTAATGCAAGTTTAATTTTAATTCTGCCTTTATTTTTAAATACGTGAGTTAATTTTTATTGATGGTTCATGATCCATCTACTGACCAATGCATGTTTGGTGCATGTTTATTTATTTATTTAATTGTTGCATACTAGTTTTTAATAATTAATTAATAAATAGTGATCTGTATATTGTCTTTGATTCATTATATGTACAAGGGCATGTGTGTCCTCTTTAGAGTTGTATTTTACTCTCCATTTTCCCTCTCTTTAATGCGATTATTTTTTTGTATAATGACGAGACGACCAATGATGCACTTCGTGTCGTGTTATGGAAACACACCAGATAGGACCTTGATGCATTGGGTGGGCATACACTATAATTAGAGTTGCTAGCAACGTTACTCAAGATATATGCCCTAGGGTCTAGTTTGGTCCATTATTCACTCAATGGATCAACCATAAGAATTAGCTTATGATCAGGTTTTCATTTTATTTTTCTGTGGATTATTATTTTTGTGAATGTGTATTCTATACACAAACACATAGAATAATAATAATCAAGCATGTAAGATAAAATAAACATGTGACATGATAGTTTTTTCTATATCATTCATGGTCAGTTGTGAGTGAGATAACATAGTACGTGCTAAGATGATATAAAATGGTTTATTTCATCACAGTAATAATACAAAACCCTCAAAATTATTAAGTCTAAATCACCATCCATCATTCAACTTTGAACAAAACCATCTATTTGGGATGCTCGCCATGCTAAAGATGATGGTGTCTCTTACTAACAAGGTGTTCTTATGAGAGTTATGGGATGAATTAACTAAAGTTTCAACAAATAAGTATCCAAAGATATCTTGTTATAATTTTAGAGGAAAGTTTTGAGTAAATCAAGTTAAGATTTAAAAATTGGTGACTTCACACAATAGATCAAGGAACCACAAGTTCATGCGGTTGGCCATCCAAACACCGACCTTGAACCCTCCAAGTAGTGGTGTGGCCAAATTTTGTAGACTATGAGGGGAGGTTCAGGGATCCTTGCCACTAGAATACTCAAGTGATAGAGTATTCTGATTCAAGAATAGTGCGTTCCCAGAATTTGATAAAATAGTGGGAGACATTTCATGATTTATTTAATTAATTAAAATTTCTAAATCGGTAATCATGATAAAAAGTACTTATCTACTAAAATTTCTTTTTGTAGAAAAAAATGGAAAGATATACCAAAATTTTAAAAATTATGATAAATAATAGACAAGAGTAAATGTCCTCACTGGCATGAGTATCCAAAAATAGTACAGGCACTTGCGCACAATACTATTGGAAACTCAGGGTGCTAGTGTCCCTATATCTATTAAATTACCTCAAGAAGTGAGGGTGAAAATTGCTTACAGGAGAATAATGTACAAAGAATGTGATGGTTATGCAATTATATTTTCATCAATGTCTGGTGTTAGTTGTGGTCTCTACATCAGTACATGAATGATATAACATTAAGTCTCATCTCTAAGTGTTTTTCAAGGATAAAGTGAAGAAATGATATAAATAGGTAATGGTTACACTGGATCTATGTAAAATTAAAAGGCAGGTAATGATATTTCAATACATCCTCTTCTAATATCATTTTCACCCCTTTACTCAAGTCTCATTTAAATTTACAAAAATGAAAAAGTATTGAGTAAACACTTCATCACCAATTTAGGTAAGGTTCACCAAGTGAATAAGAATATAAAAGACAGATTTATCTTTGATTCTTATAGAGAGAAAATTAAAAGACAAGGCGAAAAGTCCAAATTAAAGTAATGCCAAGGGAACATTTGCAACATCCTTAAATGAAATTGGTATTAACAGAGGTTATTTTCTTTTCATATCATAAAATAAAACAATGGAAGTTTAAATATGATTAACTGAATAAAGAAGCAAGTTACTCACTTCTTCTTCAGGTATATTCATCAATGTAATGTTTTTGTTTTACTTCTTGGGTGTTCAATAAAATATGACTATAACGTATGTGTATTGATATAATGTAACCAAGTAAGTATAAAAATATTACTATATGTCACATGTATTCTTCAAGTGGATGAGAAAAGGTGATACCTAGGCCGGTGGTGAGAAGTACACAACTTCTACATTGCCAAGTTATTGATTCTTATATAACTATTATTAATTACTATCAAAACATTTATCTCACATGTCCTTTGGAAATAAAGATACATTATTCTAGGTTTAGGAATTAATGTTGTTTGTGGTGTTCAATACTCAAGTAATAGTTCAAGAGATACATGAATCATATTCAATATGAATATAAGATGTAAGACTTAATTTCCTAGTTGTGGAAAGATAATTCTTGGTCAACCAGAACTAAAGTGGACAACAATAATATACCCAGTTTGGTATTTAGTCTCAGTACAGCTAAACAACTATGGTATCGACATCTTTAGTTTAGAAAAACAAACCTTTAGAAATGAAGGTGTACCACAAAGCATTCAGAATTAGTTCAGTAAGAGATAATGAACTATTACAATAATAATTTATAGGTATATATACTTTGTAATATTCCTTTAAGTAATTAAGGAATGGTAAAATTATGTATATTCATGTTCAGAAGATATAAGTTGCTTCGGGCCGGCATGTCGAAGAATATCTTGACTATGAAATCATCGATCATGATATTGTATTGTGTAGTAATTCCTAAAGAAACATTACATTATCTACATCACGACATTGATGTTAATAAGGAGTATTGATGATAAAGTCTTAAATATCAAAATTGATCAAAAAAATGTTGCATGGAGTAATTCTTAAACACACATTTTATACATCAGAGTTATGATGTAAGTAGTATTGATGTTTTAACTCAAAGAAACTTTCATTATATTTTATTATGTGATTTGTAAATAATAGAGATATCCCATAAATTAATTTCAACTATAATGAAAAATGGATATCATATGATTCATAGTATGATGTAAATCCATTATGTCATAATGAAATGTGTTTGGATGAAAAAAAAAATTGGGGATATAAATTTTTTTTCATCAAGTACAAACACATTGTGCATCTATTATAATCATCCTAATAGTTTCTTGGGATATTACATAAATCCTTACGATATAAAAGTAGTAGTCAAGTTATTTATTACATATCTATAAGGGTGCACATCTTTTTTGAGATAGTGGGATCCATATTGAATTGGGTTTAGTCAATGCCAGATATGAATAAATGGTTGAAATAGGAACTAGTTCCACAAGTAGATCTGGAACATGAATGTTCCAGAGACACATACTGTGTAGGAAGAATAAAACCATGGTGATTTCTTTTGAATTACCTATGGCTAGTGATCTATTATTCATTGAAAATAATATTTCCTACAAGTATATAGTGTATGGAAATTAACTGATATAAAAAAGGAAAAATAAAATTCAATAATGGATTACATGTATCACATTGCAAAGGGGGATATGTTTTTTAATGCTATGGTGGGTATTCAAATGAGTTGATACATAGATGGTACAAGTGTAGTTCCAATAAGGCTCGATTGGTTACACCAAATATTTATGCTTAAATCTATTATAATTTTACTTGTCATAGCTAATCTCTATGATCATTTCATTTAGCATTGGTTGTCTTGACCATCAATCGTGGAAGGTTTCTATACAACGTAACCAGAAAGAGATGGTCATCTCATAGGATTCTAACATAGGTTGTAAGTTACTGAAATCCAATTTAGTATTGAAGTAAGAAACAAGATCATATAGTATTCATTTGGAATGAATGATTCCTATGTGTCTACCAAAGGTTAGTGGGATCACCAAGGTTTTCCAAGTAAAATATGTTCAGAAACATATGGGAAACAGATATTGGTTTTCAAATTAGTCAAGACTAGGATAGAAGCTATTCTATAGTGATTGACATAAAGTAGAAACCTAAGGAACAAGATCTACTGAGGTAGATCTAACATTTTCTTGGACCTAGTCAATCATACATATAGTGGCATAATATTGAAAAATAGGAGTTGGAAAAATTCAAGGGAATAATTTTTTCCAATGTCACATGGATTAATCTCTCTAGGTTGACATGATTGGAACATTGGAGGAGATTCATGTGGTGAGTTCAAATCCATATACTTACGAGATGGATCAGTCACGAATTCCATGATATGTACAAAAATTGATATTGTCGGTATATACTTAATAGTAGGTAGATATCAATTATATCCAAGATCACTACAATTAAAGTATTTAGAACTGTATAATTGTACTTCAGAAAGTAAAAAAGATATGTACCAGTGGAGAAGAAATGATACTAGTTTTGAAGGGGACACAAACTAGTCTTCTTTAGATCTATGTGATCTAGTATCATAGTTAGGATAAGGTGATGAGAAATTCTAGCTCATACAATCCATTAGTATCCATTCTTATGAATACCAAGTACGTTTTATATTTTAAGATAAGAAGCAGTTAAATGAAATGATTTGTTTTAGTTCTTGTAATCCCACCTAGTAATAAAAAGTTTATCATAATGTAAATTATGATATTATTACTAGATAATATGTCAATTTATGACAGTGCTAAAAAGGAATATAATTGGGGATACCATCTCTTGATAAGTTTTACTCAAGGAGATGAGGTCGCAAATAGAAAAATAGTCATGCGGAAAAATCATGGAAGGCCCAGCAGCTAAAGTCATGACTCAGTAGAAACATGGTCTTTATCATGTGAGAAGCTCACAAGTTTGGTTAGCAAGTTGGATCTAGTGCAAGTGGGAGTGTTGAAATAGTGGGTTCGCTAGACCCAACTATTCAGTTTTTTTTAAGAGGTGATTCCTTATTCAATGACCAAGACACAAATTATTATATTAAAAAAAGGATGGGATTACAAAAGTCTAGACGATGGAATATTTTTATAATCATTATCATAAATTGGAAGAAGATCATTAGGAAGGTCAACCAACCATGTTATTTCTTGGTTAACTCCCTTACTAGCAAGACCATCCACCACCCTGTTGTCTTTATGGAAGTTATGAGTGATAATATAACTGATATCCATGAGAAAATGAAGATAATTCATCCATCATATTTTAAGCAGCCAAGCAAGATGCACCACTCCATTCCAAATGGATTGCACAATAGTGAGCGAATCACTTTCAATCCAAATATAGTTCCAACCCTATTTCTTAGTAAAGGAAATATCATGTATCACACTTATCATTTAATTTTCTATAGATTAATCGATTCCAAAACTTCCATAGAAACAACCAAGTCATTTTCCAAGGTGGTCTCTGAATATAGCACCACAAACTGAGGGACCCGGATTTCCCTTAAAGGAACCTTCCACATTCAATTTAATCCGTCCTAGGAACATGGGATTTCTAGAACACTTCAAATGTATGCCTAGGATGAAAATAGATTCTATCAATATGAATATGTTGAAGAATCTCAAAGTCTTTGACAGAGTTGTCACAGCAAGCCTTATGAATTGAGGAAGCTTCTTGAATGGTAATGAGGATCCACATCTAACCTCCATTTAGACTGAATGAGGAATTGTTATGAATTATATTATTTCTATCATACCAGAACAGATGTAGAATCTCAAAAATAATAGTTAAGAAAAGATTTGTGATTTGCTGAGAGGTTTCAATTTCCACATGGTGTTTTAATTGCAAGCTGAGAGAGTCAAGAAGAATCTATATACTATTAAAAATGTCAAAAATATAGTTCCAGAGAGAAGAAGTCATAGATCAAGATAGGAAAATATGGTTAGTATCTTCTTTATGTTGGTTACATAAGTTACATTTAGAACAAAGTTGAATCCAAAAATATTGAAGACAAACATCAGTGGGGACTCTGTTGTGTGCAATACACCAAACAAGAGTAAACCTCAAGGGCTTATTCCATGGATTACCAAAAAAATCAGCAACTGAAATTTTTATCTGAATTTTGAAAGTTGTGATTTTAGAAAATTTTGGAGTCAAGAACACCATTATGATTAGGTTCCCAAATAAGGAATTCATTTTAGTTGGAATAGTGATATTATCAATGGTATGAATAATGTTATTAGGGAGGTTAGAGGTCTGAGAATTTAACACCTACCTGATAGTATAAATAGTTTTTTCCAGTAAATTATTTGGAGGCAAAATGGATATTAAATGGGTACCAGTTCATTTTTTCAAACAAAAAATCAGGGAATAGTCATTTCTAACCATCCATCTCGAGTTAATCATGATGTTGGCAAAGTCTTGTATAATGGATGTCCAAATAGAATAACTAATATAGTTCGAATTTCCTTTCTCTAACTTGTCAAGAAATCTTTTTTTGAGAAAGTAAATGGAGTCCGAGTTATTTTGAAGTAGGTTCCAAGTTATTCTAGTATGTAAGGCCTCATTGAAAAGATTAATGCTTTTAATTCCAAGGTTTCCATTATCCAAAGTCTTACAACAAGTATTCCAAGGGATGGTCACAAGTTTCCTTTCAAGCATGCTCTAGGTCTAAACAAAATTCTTAATGTGGCCATTTATTTTTTTGAGGAGACCAACAGGTCATTTGTATACCATCAACAAGTAGACAATTTTAGAGAAAATTTTGGATTTAACTAGAAATATTCTTCCCTCCATGGAGAGGGCATTACCCTTCCAAGAGGAGAGCTAATTGAGAATTTGGTCTACAGTGTTGGAAAAGTAACTAGCTTGAGTTCTTCCCCAAAAAATGGGTATTCTAAGATAATTGATGGGAAAGGAACCTTATTTAATATCTAGAAGATTTCTAATGGTACTTTTTCTAGCATAGGGAAAAAATTTCCCAAATAAAAAAAGTATTTGTTCAAACTAATTTTTTGTACAGAGATTTCATCATAATGAGAAATGTAATTTTTTAGACTTTGAATGTTACTTTTATCACCTTGTAAGAAGAGGATAATATCATCATCATAGAGGAGATACGTGGGAACATTTATGTTTCTATAATCATGAATAGGTTTAAGCTTGTTCTAATCGACAAGGTGAGTAAGAAATCTACAATGGTAGTCTTCCATAGTTGTGAAAAGAATGGAAGAGAGGGGATCACCTTTTATAACTCCCTTGGTGAATTTAAATTAACCCTTAAGGGAACCATTGACGATGACGGAAATAGTATCCAAATTGAAAAGAGTCTTTATTCTACCAATAAAGGAGTCATTGAAACCAAAATTGTGGAGCACTTTGAAAATAAAACTTTAATCAATGGTATCAATGACTTCTTAATATGGAGTTTAATGTAAATATTTCCTTCCATGTTGTATCTATTTAAGGTGTTCGTACATTCATAGAAAATATAGATAAAATCTTGTATTGACCTACCCTTGATGAATCCAAATTGATTCCAGGAAACAATTCTAATGCTTATCTCAGTGAGTCTATTTTCAAGAAGTTTGGTGATAATTTTTTAAAGAGAATTAATGAGTGAAATGGGTCTTAAGAGATGAATCTTAGAGGCATTGTTCTCTTTGGTAATTAAAGAAATAAATTTTGTATTCAATCCATTGGGAAGCCTACCATTGGAAAAAAAAGTTTTAGACAGTTTTTCAAACATCATATTGGATGAATTCCCAGAATTATTGATAGAATCCATTATTGAATCCATTGGGATATAGAGCACTATCCAGTTTAAGACTAAAGATTATGCCTTTGATTTCATGGTCAATAGAAATGATTAAAAGATAAGAGTTATCTTCCTTATTTACCAAAACCATAATGCATCTGGTAAAAGATATTTTTTGACATCAGGACCATTGAAAATATTTTCAAAATAAGAGATAGCATGATTAAAAATTCCTTACTCAGTATCAATGAGGTTGTCTCCGTCTTTAAGAAAAGTGATAGGTCCACTAACTATCCTAATTATTTGAAAATAATTATAGAATTTAGTGTTACTATCACCATTAGAGGGCCATTTAGTTTTGAAAACTTGTTTACTCATGTTATCTTTAAGGAAAATCAATTAATTAAGTTTCATAGAAGTATTAATTTCATTTTTTAGGATTTGTAGTAAATTCAGAACTAGTGTTGTAGTTTTGAACTTGGATAAGTTCATTTTCAAGAGAGGAAATTTCACTGTCAATTTGTTTAGATTTAGAAAGAGACCAACCTTTAATGCAATTTTTAAGATTTTTAAGTTTTATAATACAATAAAAAGAGTCATTGTGATGTTTTATCGTACCACGATTCACTGTGTCATTTTCACCCTTACACCATTTTATTAAACTGAACTTGTATTGTAAATTCCAAAAATAATAACAATTGAATTCCATTTTTGAATCATTTATTTTGTTTTTATCGCTATTAAAAAGGCCAATGTTACTTGTCTTTAAAATTTCATTGAAGTTGATGGTGATTTGGAGGGCCCATGATGATGTCCAAGAAAAATGGGCTAAACTGCGTAGGATCCAAGCACACCAGTGGATTAATCCTCACACTTCCACTAGAAAGTACCTCCAATGGGGCTGAAATTTTGTGGTATGGTCCAAAATTAATTAGGATACATTTCATATTAGGACACCCAAGACTCATTCGGTAATCTGATGGCCTTTCCGACCTGATCTGTCCAGAACACCAAATCTTCACATAGTCAAAAGTGGTGTGATGTGATATGTCCATATCTCACGATATAGGTGTCCCAATTGTTCCAAACTTTCGGTGGAGACATCCAAGAGGTGGGCATACAACTTTTTTATTTTATCCAAATCTAGATAAGGCTTTCTGGAGGTCAAAACACCTGTGCCAAGTGGTTTTAATAATTCTGTGTGCTAAAAACCACCTTCCCATTTTCCTATAAAATGGCACCTTGGGCTCCTCATTTGCAAGTTCTACCAGGAGGAAAAGCTCTGGTATTCTGGAGACCCAAAGTATTTATCTCCTCATAATTTAAGTTCTGGATTCCCGTATCATCATATGGGGGTCAACAATGAAAAAGGAGTTCCACCCGAGCCTTCTCCTCCTCTCGATGGCGAGCTAAATGGTGGATGATCATATTGAGGGAGCTAAACATACTTGTGAGGGAGTTATGGCACTTGATACTCTACTAGATTTGTGTAATTTGTGTGTGTATTATTTCACTTATGTTTTATCCAAACATGTTTCTCCTCTGAGTTCATTTTTTGGGTTTAATTAAGTGAACCGCTTTTCATTTCAACACTGATTGTGTTGAAATTTCAAGTGGGAAACTTGATTTGTTCTGATTGGGCAAAACAAGGATACTATTTCTCTCACACATACAAAATATTTTAGTATTCTTTGGTAACCTTCAATCTTTTCTTGAAGTCCAAACCTTGAAAACACGATTTTTGTGTCACGGGTTGGTACTTTTTGCAACGTTTAGAGAGGCAAGAGGGGAATCAAGATCTTGACAACCCTCAACCAAAGAATTAAACAAAACCATGTGAAATTTTCAGAACAATGAACTATACAAGATGTTTAGTGAACTTGAATTGATCTATTTATCTCATAATTCTTAAACCATCACTTTATTCTATCAGCTATTAAACTCTATAAGTTATGTTATTTTCTTAAAACTGTTTTCAAAATCACCCCCCTCTTTTAGTAATATTTATTAAAAATACATACTAAAAACCTATCAAAGATTCTTGAGAGACAACCTAGGGTCTGCCCTAGACTATAAATTAACCTTAAAAACATTATCAATTTGATGTGTCATGACAGCACGGTCAAATTTTGGCGTCGTTTCTGGGGAGCGCTTTGATTTTTAGTGCTTGTTTTTGAAAAATAAATTGTAAATTTTGTGAATATTTATCTATTTTATACCTCTACCTATCTTTTTGTATTCTGATCTATTTTTTGTGTATGTTTGGTGCATGATGCATTTTAATCCGGTATATTTACCTCCTTTTGAACCTGAACCGGAGAGGATCTTACGTCAGTGACCCCGAGACGCACAAGAGAACCCATCAAAGTAGGACACACAAAACATTGACACTCTTCTTGATCCTTCCTCTTCTTCTTCTAGAAACAATATAAAAACTGAAATAAACTTGCATAATATGGATGAAAACAACCGAATAATAAAATAACTCATGATGTTGATATTTAACCCACCTATATTCAATTACAAGGAGAGGCACCCAATTTTGAACTAAAATCTGGCTTAATTCATCTATTACCAAGATTCCATGGACTTCCTGGAGAGGATCCACACAAGCACTTAAAATAATTTCACACTGTTTTTTCAATATTAAAACTTGATAATGTGGATTAGGAACAATTAAAGCTTAGAGCATTCCCATTTTCTTTGGAAGACACTGTGAAAGATTGGTTATATTATGTTAATTCCCCAATAAGAGGATGGGCGGACATGAAACGCCTTTTTCTTGAAAAATATTTCCCAACCTCTCGAACTAAAACAATAAGGAAAGAAATTTGTGGGATAAGACAATATCAATGGGAAACATTACATGAATATTGGGAACATTTTAAAAGGTTATGTTCATGTTTCCCACACCACCAAATAAGTGATCAACTTTTAATTCAATATTTTTATGAAGGTTTAATCCCTATTAATCAAAATATGATCAATTTTGTTGCATGTGGTGCGCTAGTTGATAAGACCTCAATTGCTATAAGAACCCTGATTGATAACATGGCTCAAAACACACAATAATTTGGTTCAAGGACCAATGTACCGATTCGAGGTGTCCATGAGGTGAAAAGTAATGAATTTGAGAAGAATATGGACACAAAGTTCAAAGAGGTAAGTACCCTTCTTCGACAACTTGCTCTTTCCCAAGGGAAATCCCAATCTCCTCCTCCTATCCATTATGGTATATGTTCTTCTGACACCCACTACTCTGACCAATGTCCTCAATTGATGGAAAAATATGAGAGTTGTGAGGCAATATTTCCAGGCTGCCCCTATAACCAACTCTTTAGGAAAGAACCTTACTATCCATCCAATACTGGGTAGAAAGAGAACCAATCCTATAGGCAAGGGGGTATTCAAACCAACCTCAAAAACAATGGAACCAACTGGTGTAGAGTAGTCATCAACCACCACCACCTAGAAACCCTCAATCACCCCAAAGTCCTTTCCAAAAAACCCTTCAAAAACCCAATCCTATCCTAGAAGATATGATGAAACAAATGTCTACAAACAATATCCAATTCCAAAAAACCACTCAGGCATCCATACAATACCTCAAAACCCAATTAGGCTAACTAGATAACTCAGTGGGTGAAATTAAAATTTATGGGTTAGGTAAATTTCCCTCTCAACCAGTAGTTAACCCTAGGGATAAAGTAAATGTTAGTTTCATCACCCTTAGGAGTGGAAAACAACTAGAAAGTAAAATTAATCCTCTATTAGAGTCATCCCCTCCAGAGTAAACCTCTATCCCAACCATTAAGAATGTTCCAAATGCTGAAGAAACTTGTCCTGAGAGAATCCCTTCCAAAGGAAAGAGTGTGAATATTGATGAGTCACCTAGCCCAACCATTCCCCTTCCATTTCCTCAAAGGGCCACCCAACCAAGAAAACAAAATGGAACATAACTTGATAAGGAAATATTGAAAATTTTCAATAAAGTGAGGTTAACATCCCATTGATTGATGTTGTGAATCAAATTCCACGGTATGCTAAGTTTCTAAAGGCGATGTGTACACACCGAAGGTGACTTAGAGGTGATGAGAAAGTGATATTGGGAAGGAATGTTTCAGAATTGATAGAGCCATCACTCCCCACCAAGTGCAATGATCCTAGAACATTCTCAATTCCATGCACCATAGGGGAGTATTCTTTTTCTAATGCTATGCTTGATTTAGGTGCCTCTATAAATGTGATCCCTCACTCCATTTACTCTACATTGTAGGTCGGGGAACTAAATCCCACTAGAATTATTGTTCAACTAGATAACTGGAGTACTGCACACTCCTATGGTGTGTTAGAGGATGTTCTTGTGAGGTTCCAAAATTTAATTTTTCCTGTTGACTTTTATGGGCTTAAAATAGAGGATGATATGATGAATGGACATGCCCTGATTATATTGGAGAGACCTTTCTTTAAAACCTCCAAAACAAAAATTAATGTCCACAATGGTACATTATATATGTAATTTGGTGGTGACATAGTCCATTTCAACATCCTTGATTCCATAAAGCACCCCTCAGAAGAGCATTCCTCTCTCTCTCTATTAATTCAATTGATGTACTCCCTACCCCTGAAAAAACAAATTTTCTTTCCCCCGATCCCCTTTCTGAGTTTTCTTCATTAATAGAAATGCTAGTAAATGATTCATGCATTGATTTTTATAGTATTCTAGAAAAGTTTCATGCATGTTCATTGATTGATGATTTCTTGAACACTGATGATCCACTAACCATCGATGATACTTCTAAGCTTGTAAAAGCTCATTCCTCATCCGAGGTTGATACCATTGAGTAGTTAGATGAGATCAGTGACCTATCAATTTTACACACACTCCCATAAATCCAAAATCCACCTGAATTGGAACTAAAATAATTTCCTCAAGATTTAAAATATTCATATCTTGAGAATGGAAACAAGTTGCCCGTCATCATTGCTAGTTTTCTCCCTCCTCAGCATGAATTGAAACTGCTTGAACTTTTGAGGGAGTATAAACAAGATTTGGTGTGGACACTTGAAGAAATTCCTATTATTATCCCATCAATTTTTACACATCGTATTTTGATAAATGATGAGGCTAAACCAGTGAGGCAGCCACAACGTCGACTGAACCCAAACCTCCTAGAAGTTGTGAAAAATGAGGTAACAAAATTATTGGCTGCTGGAATCATTTACCCCATCTCTGACAACCAATGGGTTATTCCCATTCAATTAGTTCCTAAAAATAATGGACTTATAGTAATTAAAAATGAAAACAATGAATTGGTTCCAACTCATGTGCAGAATAGTTGGCATGTCTGTATAGATTATCGCCGACTAAACCAACACACGAGGAAGGACCATTTCCCTTTGCAATTCATTGACCAAATTCTAGAGAGTCTAGTGGGTAAGTCCCACTAATGTTTCCTTGATGGGTATTCTGGATACTTTTAGATCCATATTTCCCCTGAAGATCAGGAAAAGACAAACTTCACTTTCCCCTTTGGCATATTTTCCTATAAAAGGATTCCATTTGGTATGTGCAATGCTCCAAGTACTTTCCAACAATGCATGGTTAGTATTTTTCAGGATTACCTATAGAATTGCATGGAAGTATTCATGGATGATTTCACTATTTATGGATCTTCTTTTGATGAATGTTTGAGTAATCTTGGTTCAGTCCTACATCGCTGTATTGAAAATAATATTCTATTAAATTATGATAAATGCAATTTCATGGTGCGACAAGGTATAGTTTTTGGGAATGTCATTTCTGGGGATGGTATCCAAGTAGATAAATCAAAAGTTGATGTCATTTATTCCCTTCCATTCCCAAAAAATATACGGGATGTGAGATCTTTCCTAGTTCATGCTGGATTTTACCATCGTTTCATTCGTGACTTTAGTAAAATTGCACTCCCCCTCTCTCAATTACTCCAAAAAGAAAAAGAATTTTTTTTATAAAGAATGTTAGGATGATTTTAATAAGTTAAAATGGAGTCTCACCTCACCCCAGGTAAACCAACCACCTTGGTGGGATTTACCATTTGAGCTCATGTGTGATGTCTCTAACTATGCAGTTGGGGTAGTTTTGTCACAAAGGGTCGACTGAGATCCACATGTCATATGTCATAGCCTATGCCTCACGTACTTTGGACCCTGCCCAAGAAAACTACACCACAACTGAAAAATAATTCCTTTCCATTGTGTTTTCCTTGGAAAAATTCATGTCATACCTTTTGGGGTCCAAAGTCATTGTGTTCTTAGACCATGCAGCCCTCCGATACCTCCTTAAGAAACTAGAAGCCAAACCACGTCTCATTCGTTAGATGCTCCTCCTTCAAGAATTCAATCTAGAAATTAAAGATAAAAAAGGAGCATAGAATGTGGTGGATGACCATATCAGTAGGATTCAACAATCCTCATACATTGACTCATACCCCTGTATTCCCATAAATGAAATGTTTCCTAATGAGCAATTGTACCGAGTGCAAGATTATATTCCTTGGTATGCTGAAATTGTAAATTATTTGGTAGCATATTGCATTCCTACGGATTTCAACAGAAACCAATCTAGTCATCTAAAACATGAATCCCGTTGTTATATTTTGGATGACCCCTATCTTTGGTGCACCTTTAGTGATCAAGTCCTTAGGTGTTGTGTTCCCGATAGTGAGCTTCAGTCCATCCTTAGATTCTGCCACACTCTTGCTTGTGAGGGACACTTTGGTCCCCAACGGACTACTCACAAGGTCCTTGATTATGGACTCTTTTGGCCAACACTTTTTCGGGATGCCCATGATTTTTGAAAATCTTGTCCTCATTGTCAAATAATGGGGAATGTCTCTAAAATAAATGAAATTCCACAACAACTGTTGCTCTTTCATGACATTTTTGATGTTTCGGGTATTGAATTTATGGGGCCATTTCCCAATTCCTTTGGAAACTTGTACATTCTTCTGGAAGTTGATTATGTGTCAGAATGGGTAGAGGCACGAGCTACAAGGACTTAGGATTATAATGTAGTTGTAAAATTTTTGAGAACCCAAATCTTCGGTAGGATTGGCTTACCTAGGTTCATCATCAGTGACCAAGGTTCTCATTTCTGCAATCGAACAATGAAATCACTTTTACATAGGTATGGGGTCAGTCATCGAGTGTCTACTGCATATCACCCACAGACCAATGGTCAAGATGAGGTGTCAAATAGGGAGGTAAAACAAATTCTTGAAAAAACGGTTCAACCCAATAGAAAAGATTGGAGTCTTTGACATGATGATTCATTATGGGCTTATCGTACTACTTTCAAAACTCCCATTGGAATGTCACCCTATAATATTGTGTTTGGAAAGAGTTGTTACCTCCCTATTGATAGTGAACACCGGGCCTACTGGGCCATCAAACAATGCAATTCTAATCATTATGGTATGGGTGCTCAAAGGAATTTGCGGATTCAGGAGCTAGAGGAAATTAGAAGAGATGCATATGAAAACTCCAGGATTTATAAGGAGAGAACCAAGGCTACCCACGATCGTCTTATCCTTCATCGTCAGTTCCACATTGGGCAGAAGGTCCTCCTTTATAATGAAAGGCTGAAGTTGCATCCTGTTAAGCTTCATTCCCGCTAGTTTGTACCATACATTGTTACTAACGTCTCTCCATTTGGTGTTGTCAAGGTTCAAAATGAAGAAACCAAGAAAACATTCACTTTCAATGGGCGGCGGCTAAAGCACTTCCATGAATCCATTCCAGAGTCCCCGATGGAGGAAAAACATGTTCAAGAAGAAATCTATGAATGAAACTCACCAGGTTTTATCCTTCCCTTCCACATCCTCTTTTCTTACAGTAAGGAAACTGTAAAATTTAGGTGTGGGGGGGATGGGTACATTCTTGGGATAGTTAGGAATTTTCATCATTTTTTTATTTCTTCTCTTTTCTGCCTTCTTCATGGTATTTTCACTTTTCCCCATCTTTCTAGGTTCATTAGGATTTCCATTTTATTTCCCCTTTCTTCTCTTTTTTTCCTTCTTTATGGTATTTTTATTTTTCCCCATAAAAAATTTCAAAGTTCCATGATGTGGTGACCATAAATGGGGGAAGGTAAAAATACCATAATGAAGGTAAAAAAGAATGTTTGTATGAATTTAACATTAGGGAGTGATTTTTAGTGAATTGGTTTTCTGTCAATGATATAAATGGTTGTATCATTGTGAAACATTTGAGATTATTGATGACCCTTGTGTGAGTAGTTTTTGGAAAACAGTGTCACTAATATATCCATAAATTTTTGCACCAAACCACGAAGTATGAATATTTCTTACTTAATATAAGGTAAATATATGTTAGGTTAATATTTTTCAGCTTTAAATGATATTTTCATGTGTTCTTTCCTTATCATATCAGTTTTATTATTATACCATATTGACCTATGCATGTGTACCCTATGTCCGACTGCTGTACGCCCTCAAAAAAATGTGTCTTGGGCAGGTCAAAAACCACTCCTCCTCAACCTTTGATCTTGTTATAAGTATTGTAATTAGTGTTGTGAGGAGATCAAACAGGGGTTGAGAGATGAGTGTGAGATTTGTTCCAAATGAAACTTCAAAAAAAATATAATAAATGAGGGGAGTAATGAAATGTGCAACATATGGGGATATCTAGGTTAGGAGCTTATGGTTTGACTTTTGGGAATGTTTAAGTGAGTGGGTCTTGAAATATGATTTCAAAGGATGTAGGATGGGTTTGGTGAAAAATCATTTAAAGCTGAATAATGTTAAAATAACCTATATTTATTTGATAGAAAGTGGAAAGAATTCCATGGAATGGTTTTCACACACACACATGGAGAGTTAGTGGAATGGTTGACTTTTTAATTCCTTTCTCATGTTGGTGTAATGAATCTCTTTGAATTTTATTGTGATATGATTTATGATACATCTTTTTCCCTTTTCACTAGGAAGAACTCCTTAGTGTGGTTCGTGCATTGATCACATTACTTTAGTGAATTAAAATTTCCTAAAATGTTAAATATTCATGATGTTGGGAATATATATATATATATATATATATATATATATATATATAAATCATTATATTTGGATATGTGACTTTTCCCAGGAGTGAAAATGTTTAGGTGTGGGGGTGTGATCGTACCACGATTCACTATGTCATTTTCACCCTTACACCATTGTATTAAACTGAATTTGTTTTGTAAATTAAAAAAATAAGAACAAATTGAATTATATGTTTGAATCATTTATTTGTTTTTATAACTATTAAAAAGTTCAATATTACTTGTCTTGAAAATTTCATTGAAGTTGAAAGTGATTTGGAGGGCCCATGATGATGTCTAAGAAAAATGGGCCAAACTGTGCAGAATCCAAGTACACCTGTGGATTAATCCGCACACTGCTACTAGACAGTACATCCAATTGAGATGAAATTTTTTTTCCTGGCCCCAAATTCATTGGGATACATTTCATATGAAGACACTAAAGACTCATTCGTCTATCTGATGGACTTTCCTACCTGATCTGTCCAGCACACCAAATCTACACAGAGTCAAAAGTGGTGTGTTATGATCTATCCATATCTCAGGCTATAAGAGTCCAAATTGTGCCAAACTTTCGGTGGAGATAGCCAAGATGTGGGTATACAACTTTTTTATTTTCTCCAAATCTAGATAAGGCTTTATGGAGGTCTAAAAACTTATTCCAATTGGTTTTAATAATTCTGTGTGCTCAAAACCAGCTTCCCATTTTCCAATAAAATGGCACCTTGGGATCCTCATTTGCAAGTTCAACCAGGAGGAATAGCTCTGGTATTTTGGAGTATAAAAGTAGTTCTCTCCTCATACTTGAATTTCTGGAGTCCTCTATCATCATAGGGGGATCAACAATGAATAAGGATTTCCACCCGATCCTTCTCCTCCTCTCGATGGCGAGATAAACGGTGGACGATCATTTCAAGGGAGCTACACATACTTGGGAGGGTGTTATGGCACTTGATAATCTACTGGTTTTGTGTAATTTTTGCGTGTATTATTTCACTTATGTTTTATCTAAACATGTTTCTCCTCTGAGTTCATTTTTTTGGTTTAATTAAGTGAACCTCTTTTCATTTCAACACTAATTGGGTTGAAATTTCAAGTGGGAAACTTGAGTTGTTCTGAATGGGAAACACAAGGATCCTCTTTCTCTCACACATAAAAAATATTTTAGTATTATTTTGTAACCTTTAATCTATTCTTGAAGTCCAAACCTTGACAACATGATTTTTGTGTCACGGGTTGGTACTTTGTACAACGTTTATAGAGGCAAGAGGGGAATCAAGATCTTAACAACCCTCGACCAATGAATTAAAAAAACCATGTGAAATTTTCAGAACAATGAACTATAAAAGATGTGTAGTGAACTTGAATTGATATATTTATCGCATAATTCTTAAACCACCACTTTATTATATCCACTATTAAACTCTTTAAGTTAAGTTATTTTCTTAAAACTGTTTTCAAAATCACCCCCTCTTTTAGTAAACTTTATTAAATTAACATACTCAAAACCTATCAATGATCTTCGAGAAATGACCTAGGGTCTTCCCTAGACTATAAATTTACCTTAAAAACATTATCAATTTGACGTATCATGATAGCATGGTCAATGTTTCATAGAAATCCATAAATTTTTGATAATGTTAGAACACTTAGGATTAGAAGGCCATGCATTATTAAATAGGAAAGGTAGATTATGTTTCATGATTTTAATATGAATATTGAAAAGGATGGTATGATGATCAGAGTTCATCCTCGGAAGGGTAATTCTAGATATGGTGTTCCAATTTTTCAAAGTAGATTCATTTGTGATAGCTCTATCTAATTTACTAGAAACAACCCTATTACAGTGCCTTCTATACCAAGTGAACTTGGAACCCATAAGGTTGATTTTAACAAGATTAATATCCTCGATCTAAGCTTTTAACTCTTACGAAGAGATAAAAGAGTGAGTTGGTCCCATTTTCTCACTTGAGGTGAGGATGGAATTAAAATCACTAATCACAAACCAAGGATAATGAATAATTTTTGACAAAAAGAAAGGTCATTCCAAAGATGTATTCTATCTTGGTATCTATTTTTATCATAGACCATAGAAAAAAAATGTGTGAATGATCAAAACAAAGTCACAAGTAAACATCTGCTCTGAAAAATAGAAAATATTCACATTTTGAAGTGAGGGGTGACAAAAAAACAAAGGGTTTCAACAGTAATACCCTATTTACAAGAACATAAAATATTATAACCATAGGAGAAAAGGTGTATTATTTTTAAATAGAAATTAAATTTAGGTTTAGTAATAGAAAATATCTTCGGATTTTAAGTATTAAGAAATATTTTAAGAACAATAAAAGTTTTTGGGTTTACAATACCCTGACAGTTCCAAAATAGAAAATTCATTGGAACCTGTATCTGGAGGAACCCCCATTTTTTTACTTCCAGAGACCTTTTTCCTATAGGATCTTCCAACATTTTGGGATGAGGTTAGACTAGATATATTACCTTTTTTACCCTTAGAAGAAACAGTTAGAACATTAGCAGCATCTATATTCATGTCCTTATCAATTACATTAAGTGAAGAAGCCTTCGATGGAGTAACCATTGGGCTTACACTTAATGCAATTAGATGATTTTCATTAGAATTAAAAATAGAAATTGTTCTGTGTGTCCCTACTGTATTATAGAAATCATCATAAAGACATTAGAAGGGGTTAACACCATAATTAAATCAGAATCTAGGATAATAAAACTTGTGTCATCAATAATACGAGTCAGCATATCAGCACTGTTTCTGTCAACCGATTTTGAGGGGGCATATTGGTTTCTTCCTCAATAATGATCAACTCCTTAAAACTACCTTCCCTTAGATTTGAGATCCACCATTCATATAATAACTAGGTGCATGAGGTTCAGGTTGAGTCGAGGCATTCCCAGAATCCTTGAGGGATTCGGGACCCTCAACCTATTGTGAAGTAGGTGAGATAACACAAATCAACAAAGAGATTTTGGTAAGTTTCTCATGGGATATTCCTATAGTATGAAGGGTAGAAGAGTCTACTACCTTTTCATTCATCAAATATTCCTTATCAAATTGATCTCCTTTATCCTTGTCAACAATATCCACTGTACATTCATACCAGCATGGGTTTTTAACAGTGTCTTCCATTGTGGAATCTATGACAACAATACATTACTGTCCAAGTTCTCTAGAGGAGTCCTTGTGGAGATCCTCTATTAATTGTTCAGATTGGGATTGTTCAATGGCCTCCATGACCATTTTTTCAATTTATTCTAAGATATCATGTTCTTTATTTTCATTCTCCTCATATTCCACAATTTCAGCCCATGTTTTACCCAATTTTTCTCTTGATTGGTTTGAGTAAATTGATTTATTTACCCAAACTTTATTCCTCTTCTTAGGAGGCTCGTATTTATCTCTAACATTATCTTTGTCTCTTTTTTTCTTCTAACCTCAGTCCAGTCATTATCCTTTGGATGGACAGCTTGGTTTTTCACCACACTACAATTTAGGATAAAATGTACCACTATCTTACATAGCTCACAAAATGGGTGATTTCATTCATATTCAATTCTAACTTCCGTTTTATAATAATTTTCATTAAATCTAATAACATTTGGGATTTTAGAGTCCAAGTTAACTTCCACCATGAATCTTTCAAAAAAACTAATTCTGCATTTAGGGTATGTTGATCTATCTTAAGGGGGTACCTATGCAGGATACTATATCATTCAATATCTTAGGGTTCTATAAGAACCAATTAAGACCGTGCAATTGAACCCATACATGTTTCATTATGTTTTTGTGTGTATGAGGATTAAAAGTATAGTACCATTATGAAATTCAAATAATACGGGGTTTAAGATTAATATTCCCTAATTTCTAGACACGATCTAATTCCTCCTGTGATTTCAATAAAATATGACAACAACCATGGCCTATTGCAACCATTTTCCAATTGGAGAAACCCCAACAGTAAGAGATTATTAATTTAAGATCAGTTTACAACCAGGTTTTATCTCCCTTAATGTATGGAGTATGACCCATAATAGAAAATTTACACATCTGCATATGTTGTTGAAGGGCCTCAGGATCATCCTCTATTGAGAAATGACCACCATCCAATTTCTTGCATAAAGGTGGTTTTTTAAGGGTAGTTTTTGACATGTTTGTACCTTTAAGAGCTTCAAGTAAGTAAATTCCTCTTCTTCTTTCAGTTGACGAGTGAAAGTAGTATATTTTAGAAGGGTTTCTTCCTTTTTCGTTTTTTCACCATCACCTTTAAATGTTCACTCCCATTATGGGTTAAATGAAACCATTGTATTCTAAATCTATATCATTGAGATGTTCACATCATGAAAACTCTAAGGATTAGGGTTTACAGGCGAGAATAATGGTGAGAGCTCAAGAGTTTTCTTGAGGAGTCGCATCGTCATCATCCTCCTCTTTCTATGTCTAGAACATCCCCAACTATTCAGTACTTTTTATTACCATATCGTGTATACAGTTAGTTATATATGATGTATTCTAACCATTAATGTGTAGATATTTCTGCATCCACTATTTAATGGTAATGTCTATAGATTAATTATCATATCAAAAGGTTATATCATATCCCAGGCTATAATGAGAACCTTGAGATACCATGACATTAATCTTTAAAAAATTTCATATGGTCTAGATGCATCTTACTGACTAGACACAGTAGTTATTTGACTTTCAGGTATTGGGGGCTCATAATAATTGAGACTTCTTCTCATGAAGTTTTCACTTGGTGATCTCTAGTAGTGATATCATGATGACAAACCTTCCAATAGGAACACCACATGTTTTGGGTGTCATTGGATGTTCCTATATACAATCATGTGTAATGGTCTCCTAACTTGAGATCATTTCCATTATATTCCATTTGATCACATACTTTTATGCAAGAAGAAAACCATGATATTGAAATCATGGATTGGTATTTTGTGTTGGGTTCATCATTTATGGAATGACATTGGTTGAATGGTCAAAAAAGGATTTTTCACTTCTAGGTTAATTTATATATCTTGGGCCATGTTGATCGAGATGGTAGTGCCTTGATAAATCCATGGCCATGGTAGTCCAAGGTAAATCTTTCCAATTAGATCAAAAAATAATAAAGCAAGAAAAGTTTGATGAAACAGGTGTGTATCCTGATTTATGAGATATTAAAGACAAAGTGATTATATTACATAGTACACATTCGTAGGTTGGTTGTTACTGTTGTGACAATTCTTATCTCTTTAGAGGCCATGATGGGTTTCTAGATCCCACTCTTGGTCTGTGAATATTATTCACTATTATTGAGATAGGTACCTAGATGGTCACACACAAAAGCATATTCAAGAATCTTCTATATTCAATTGAATAGGTATATTAGACATGGTGGCCCCACAACTAGGGTCTAGGATTTTTTCAAGGATAAACGATCACTAATGAAACAAATAAATTCATATATTCATGTTAAGAATAATGATAATTGAATTTATTTATTAAATGTATTTAAAAGTTTTAATTAAATACATGAAAAATATTATATGAACGGATATTAAAATATTCAAGGTTCAATTAATATTAGTGGGAAGGATGAGTCGAGTTAATGACTTATTTATTATCATGTAATATATTTAATATATTATAGGAAAGTGATAATAATATTTATGAATCAGATTAGTAGTTATAACATTTCATTTATAGGGTGTTAAGTATTTAGGGGTTGAAGAGGCAATACCAGGTATTTTAATTGCACACTATATATAGAATAGGATATCCTCCCATTAGTGACTATTCCAGGGATTTCTCTATATTTTTCACTCTCCCATGATCTAGAGAGAGATGCTCTGGATCCAAGAGATCATATTGAGCTCTCTCTCAGGCATCTCAAGCAAGGTGATTCGGTGATCATAAAATCATCAAAGGAATCATTAGAACTTCACTCTAGCACTCAGAATTTGACGATCAATTCTCCCACGTATTTTTGAAGCTCGTGTCGATGATCTAAAGGAATTCAGATTTGGATTCTTTGAGAAGTGATCGCCAACAATTAGAATATTTCATGAACGGATTTATATTTAAACCAGGAATTTTACGATTTAGTTCTTTTCTTATTCACTTTCACACGTGATCCTGAGGAAGTAATCGAGCAGCGATTCGCCAACGTTGACAAGTTCATGTTGTTCATCAGTGAAAATTTTAAAAAAAACATTTTTGGGGCTTCCTATGTCTGCCTGGTACCTTCAACCATGAGATGGTAAGTGTGATTACCGTGAAGTTTACTATGAGCCGTATATCTACTTTATCATTAATTTAGTTTGTTCTTACCATGAGATGGTAAGTATACATACTATGAAGCCTCCATCCAACCTACTGCATGAAGTAACTTATCATAAGGTACAATTCTTTTATAATTATTTTTTCATTTTGACCGCATGTACTTTTTAAGTGATTGCATGCAAGTTCATGGTCTGTATACCAAATGTTCATGGTAAGTATACTGACCATACTCTATCATACGGTAAGTATGTCACACAGTCAATTATTTCCTTTGCTTATTTTGTGAAAAAATATTTTTTTTCATAATAATATTTTTCAGCATTACTTTGTTAAATTGTTTTACTAAAAACATAATAAATTTTTTAACTGTTATTTTAATTTATAAAATATTATATATTATTAATATCATTTTATATACTAGACTTTAAAAAAAATATCTTAGAAATAATAAGTTTCATAACTTTTATTTTATATTATTTTTTATGAATATTTTGAGATATAAAATTATTTCAAGCTTTTAATAACATCTTAAATTGTTTTACTCCTTTGAATAGTTATCTTTAATGTTAATGATTTTTTTCCAAGTGGTTCAAATTTATTTCATGAATAATTAAAAGAGAATAATGACTCATCATGTTAATTCAAATTTTAGGTAATAGTATTATTGTTAACAATTTTTATTTTTCTAATATGGATTTATATGATTAGATAATGTGAGGTTATAAGATCTATAGAGTTAATGACATGAAATTATAAATTTAAAATCAATAAAATAATGTGATAAAATAAATTGTACAAAGTTCATTCGATGATTGATGCTGATGATTGAGACAATTGTTGCGAGAGACAAATATAGCATTCATTCCATAAGTGTGAAGTGCTGAATTTCTGTAAAAACTATTATTCCATTACCTCAATCATGAAGGAATTCATAATTTTTATCATCCACTACTGAAGTGTTTGAATAAATTGATCTGTATCAATTTTCTATATCATCTTCTTCATTGTTGTTCTAAATTCTTTCTATTTTTTATTGTTGTGTTTCTTCCTACCCTCTGTTTGTACTCTAAAGTTTGGTTTATACTTTTCCCATCCAAAATATATCATACTGGGTTATTCCTCCCATCTAAAAGGAAGGTTGGGTTATTCCTCCAAAAAATGGAATGTAGGTTGTGGCTCCTTCAAAATTCCAAGGTTATACTACCAGGTGACCAAAAGGTACATTTTTCTATAATTTGGTTATTACTCCCTATCAAAAGTAAGGAACTAGTAAATAATAGTATCCTTATTGAGTATAGGAGATTGAAGAGTGGACTAGGATCTTGTTTATCTGAACCACTATAAAAACATCGTGTGTTATTTGTTTTTATTTTCACTTTACAATAAACACTTTTAATCACTTTGATAATCATATTCGATTGAAAATTTTTTAAAATGACTATTCACCCCTAGTAAATCTTTCTATATACTAGGACCTAACACACCCTAAATTTATATAAACTATTTTTCAAGTTTCCAGGAAGACTTTGGAAATAGATCAGGACATTACTAACTTGGATTTAGATACATTATTGAGTTTTTTCCATAGAAATTATCTTGGGTACTTATTTTCTAACATTATTCATGCATTGTGGGATAGTTTGGGATTAATTTTATATTATATACTAATGTTTCTTGGTGTTTATTCCTTATATCACTCAATACTATATTATTAATAGGGGTAAAGTATTCCCACCTATGGAGAGAGGGGGTCATGATATCTAATGCTGGTTAATACTATTAGATCTTTTCTTCTTTAACTTGAGATACACCTATATACAATGCAGTGCTGAATGTAATGTTTGGAAAAGTTTATTTTATTAGGTTTTTCTACTCCTAATAATCTTACTCCTTGTCATTCCTACAATTTCTAAGTCACGAATTCTCCAATAAAAACATTTATCAATATAAGTGGAGTGTGTTTAGTTTTTATCCTAACCCACACTCACTATATTACACAATTTTGGGCTTAATATATTACATAAGTAAACAAATGTTTCATCCCACAACACTTATTTAAACTAGAATACCACTAATTAGTCTTCTTATCTTTCCTAATCCTCTTGAAGTAAATCAATAGAATGTCTAGGGATGTCACTACACCTAGAAATATAATTCACTTCCTCAATAACATAGTCTTCA
This sequence comes from Viscum album, assembly GCA_963277665.1. Taxonomy (NCBI): domain Eukaryota; kingdom Viridiplantae; phylum Streptophyta; class Magnoliopsida; order Santalales; family Viscaceae; genus Viscum; species Viscum album. Next base: position 1,477,237,407 of record OY728137.1, read on the forward strand.
AATGGAATCAAATATTTAACAACTACTCATGAAACTTGGCCTCTATTTCACTTCACATCTCCTATATTCTCTTGGAACTTATTTATGTCCTATATCAACTCAATATTAAAAAGAATAAAATCCTAGAAAAATATATTTCCTAGATAATATGCACTAAATAATACTTCCCCTAAAAATATTGTATAAAAATTAACTAATTGAAATCACTGGTATGTTGTTCCTCTCTTCTTTTCCTAGACTGGATCTTTTCATGGGTTCAGTTCGACACTCATCTCTTATTATTATCTTTCTTCAAAACCCAATAGATTTTAAGCTTCCTCACTGGTTTATATCTCCTTCCTTTCTATAACATGAAACAGATCCTCTATATTCTTCTTCAAGTGTCCTGTTAATATCTAATATTCTCTCTTCCTTCTTTCAGAGGATCTAATTCCCACTTGGATTCTCAGTCTAACACACACAACTCCTCAAACACTACAATGACACCTCACACTTTTCTCTATTTTTTATCTCAATATTCTCACTTTCTCATTTGTATAAGTGGGTGTATTAAATTGATCCTCTCATTTTATATATACATAAATGGAATCATTGGAAACTTTTTCCATGCCATCCAAAAAGAAAACTGATGGAGATGATACAATAGGCATCTTCCTTAGTTTACAGAATCACTTTTTGCTTTGGTACTATAATAGAAAAGAAATAAGATATTTAATAGTTACATCTTGGGGGTCGATTCTCTCTCTCCTGGTCTAATCCCCAAGTCAAAATCTATAAGTTCAATTCACACCCATCACGCACAACCCCCTCCCCCCCCCCCACACACACACATATTTAAATACATAGAGTTGAATGGTCATGATTGACCATTTTATCCCACCTAGAATAAAACTTCCAAGTATTGATATCCCTTAATCTATCATTTACCCTATCTGAAGGATCATTATTGTCCTCAAGACTAAATGTAGAAAAATGATTATGTAGAAAAAAATGCTCCTAAGTAGTATCCTCAGATGGTTGGCCCTTCTAATTGAACAACCACTGGGGAATATCCATGTTATTATGCCAAAAAGTTGGGTTAGAAAGAACCTCCTCCAACTCAGGGGGGATAAAGAATCCACTTGTAGACCACTGGGAAGTTCATAATACACAAGTTTATCACCAAATACTTTTTTAAGTTAGTAAACATGAAATATGGAATGAATCTAGGAAATGGAAGGTAAATTGATCTTATATTACACTAGACCAACCTTTTGGAGAACTATAAAGGGACTATAAACAAAGAAAATAACATTTGATTTATTCATTGAGAAACAGAGTGTTAATAGTGAGGATGAATCTATAAGAATAATTTATCCCCCAATTAGAAATATATATCACAACATTGATGATTTTATTTTCTTTTCATGTGATATTTATCATGATCCAAATAATTCTTGAGTTTCTAAAGAACTTTATCTTGATCTAGTAAATCTTGGGTGATTTCCTACACATGGATTTCACTATGAAGAAAGGTAAAAATGGTTAGTGGTTTTCATCCACACACTACCTATAAATGAGTGGAGTTAATGGTGAAATTGCATGTGGTATTAAAAGAGAACTTTTCCCAAGGAAACAAAAATGACTAGTAATTAGGTTTCTCAAGAGAAAAAAATTCTAAGATAAGATTCTAGGAACTAGTTGATGAATTTGGATTGACCATCCATTTTTGGATGATATGTAGATACCATATTAAGTTGAGTGCCTTGTTTATGGAAAATTTTAGTCTATAAATGGATCAAAAAAGAGGGTCACGATCAGTGACTATAGACTTGGGGGTTCCATTTAGTTAAACAATCTCTTTCACAAACACTTCTATCACCCCTTGGATATAAAAGGGTTTTTCAAGGAAATAAAGTGGACATATTTAGATAGGTGTCCCACACAAAAACAAATCACTTCATGACCTCTATATTTTGGAAGCTTGGTGATAAAATTTGTTGATATGTCCTCCAAAACTATAGCTAGAATATCAAGGGGTTGCAACAGTATAAATTGGGACAAAGACAAGTAATTATAGTGCTAGAAAATTTGGCACTAATACACATATTTTAAAATGTAGTTTCGCATTCCCACTTAATACAAATTATCTATCAAGTTTTGATAAGTTTGATAGTATCTATAATAGATCCCCTAAGGGGAGGTATGAAACTTATCTATTAGTGAGGGGGTCCATTTTGAGGAATCACTTATTGCCAATCATCACCTGTAAAATAGAACTCTATGGGAAAGAGTGAAATATTTAATGGATTTAGTACCAGACTATAATTGGTGTAAAACATTGATGATTTAAGGGTCTTCATGAATACCCTTAACCAAAGTAGAACCATTATTCCAAACCATAAAAAACTGGAAGAGTTGTAATTAAGAAATACCAATATTGTAGAAGAGAGTGTAGAAAAATGGGTTAGTCCTGTTGGACTTATATTCCTCTTCAAAATTATAGTCTAGTAACTCAAAAATCTAGCACGTCTAGTATGAGGTAGTTATATGTTGGTTTAGAAAATATTTAAATATTCTCTGATCATAAAATACCATAAAAATTTTTACCAAAAGATAGGGCATCTAATGTTTTATATCCAACACCAGATCCCTAATTTCCTTTTCATAAGTGGATATAGATAAATTTTGAGGAGCTAAAAATTTACTAAAATAAGAAATGTGACATTAATCATAATGGTAATGGATCCCACCCCTCTGTTATAGGAATAGCATTCAATTTTAAAAAAATGGAGAATTTAGGTAGGTAAATAACAATGATAGTGGTAATTATATATTACAAGAACTCTAAAAACTATTTCACATCTTCAGTCTAGCAAAATTAATCCTTTCACGTGAGGATTTTAAGAGGTTGGGACATGATACCATACCCCTTGATGAATTTTATATAATATATAGTTAGGATTGGGAATCCATGAACACCCATGATAAAATATTGAAGTTTTCTAATCCAATATTTCTTGTATTTTACTTTCATCCATTATAACACTAGCCTATGAGAAATCATGGACCAAATACACAACTTCTTGATGAGTAAAAGATAATTTTTTTGCATTGTAAAAAAGATTCATTTTTTATGAAACACCTATAGAACTATTTCAAATTGTTTCAAATGAGATTTCTAGGATGAACTATAAAATAGTGTTTCATCAAGAATATTAAAAATGTTGGAGTAGGAGGGGACAAAAAATCATTCATAACCTAAAAATTTGAATGGGGGGTTAGTGAGTCGAAATGGAAACACTAAGTAATAATAATGACTATTATGAGTGTGAAAATAAGTCTTCTACGAAACCCCACCTTGCATCTGAATTTGTTGATAGCTATATTTAAGGTCCAACAGTGAAGAATATGTTTCTCCTTGTAATTCATCTAGAAACTCTTCCATAAAAGGAATCCAAACCTTATTTGGAATTATAACCTTGTAGAGGGTTATATATTCAAATCACATTATCCATGAACTATCTTTTTATTAACCAAAAACATGGGAATTGAGTAGACACTAGTACTTATATGAATGTTTCATTCTTGAAGCATTTTACATACCTTCCTTTCAATCTCATTTTTTGAATATGAGGGTACCGATAGGGTCACATCAAAAAAATTTCCTGCACCAAAATTAAGTTGATTTAATGATCATGTGACTCTTGAAGTTTTAATCCCCTGGGTTAACTAAAAATTACACCCAATTAAACAAATAATTATTTTAGTGCTTATTGGTTTTCATAATTCAAGGAAGAAACAATAAATCTCAAACACCCCATATTGGAACAATTTAATGTATTTCCTCCACTATATTGGTTAGTTAAAATATTAAAGATGAGATAACCTTCACAGTATGATTGGATCCATTTAGGGTATGTTCCCAGCCCCCATCCCTAAACTATATTGTCATGGACCTCCAATTTATTTGGACTTTTCCAAGAGTTTGAAGCCAAGAAATTCCCATAATCAAGTCCAAACCACCAATATCTGGGACTTAATATTCAGTGGATCGAGTGAAGGTTCCTATGGTTAATTGAAGGTTCTGGAATAATCCATGGATCCAAATATCGTTTCTATATCCAATATTAAAAGATTTTTTCTAAGATTAAAATATAGAAAAACTGAGCAAGGTAGTCAACTTTGATGATATAAAGTTGTGAGTGGTGTCGATGCCTAATAAAACAAGAATCGTAATGTCACATGCTTAACCTTAAAACATTATAGATGAAAATTCATCCCAAGCATAAACCTACAAAAAAGATCCCTAAACATGGTTTCTTGATACCTAGCATGTTTCCTCACCGAAAAAAATTGTATCGTCTGGCCCAAGGTTCATAGCAGCCCCTGTGTTAAGCACTCCATGGGGGACTTCATCATCAGCTAATAACAACACTCATATTTTAGAATCATGGAACTTGTGCATAGGATTAAAATGATTACCACATTTAAAAAACAATATATTCATCATTATCTCCTCTCATTCCTAATAGGTTAGGTTCTGAATACCACACCCTCTGGGAGATCCTTGTCATGGGAGCTCTGAACCAATGATGCCTGCTTGAGGACCAAACCATTTGTCTGACCAAAATATAGGTGTGGAATGATGCTAGATTCCAGTGCATATAGTCTATAGCCAATGAATCCCATATTTTCTAGAAGTTATTTAGAATCCACTATCGCACCCATAGAATCTCACTCATTTATTAATTGCTAACTCAACATGGTGGGCCAATCGCATCGCCTATAATCGAGTGTTGGGATTATGAATGTAAACCTAATGAAAATTTTCCTCCCTTAAACCTTGGAAGAAATATTTGACATATTATTACTACATATTAAATGGAATAAGATATTGCAATTACTCAAATTTCTTGATATAATATTGAATCTAACCTTGTTGGTTCAATGTCGTCAGCACCTCATAATGATTCTAAATTTCCAAACCACTAAATCACTCAACTAGTTTCTCTTTAAATACTTCCCAAGACATGTTTGGATGAACTTAATACATGATTATAAACTAAAGAATATCAACTCCTACCATTATAATTTTAGAGAGAAATTTTTTTATCTTTCAGTGTCTAATTGATTTAGAAAAACATCTCATCCTAGGCAATCCATCTACAAGTATCAGTGCCATCAAAAAGAGGTAATTCAACTCAACGAGTAGCGGTGCATGGTTCAAAACCATGATAAAAAAAGGTGTTAAGTTTCTTAATTAACCCAACCTTGTGGTCAATAGTCAATGAACTCCATGATGCGTGATATTGGAGCTTCTATCGTTAAGGGAGTTTAGTATTCCTCATGTTGCGGAAGCTTGTCCAACAGACCAACCAAGCTAGACACATATTTTCAGAATTCTACCAGCTCATGTGTTTGATCCTTTTGGAATTCAACCTAATCAAGGTGATCCTTCTCAAACAGTGCTTGACACATTTTATCCTAGGTTTGTTTCTTAACTAAGAAACTTTAAATAGACAAAGATAAAGAATATATAGTTTTATTGATCTTCATATCAATATTTCCTACCCATTGTTAAATACCTTCAAGTAGAGATTGATTTCACATCTTCATCATTAATCCATTATGTAGATAAATTTTAGGAAGTTTGGAATAATTAATGAAGATGATAAACTAGGAATATTCCCTAATTTATAGGATCTATTTCTATAATGATATAATAATAGAAAATAAAGCAAGTATCAAATAGTTACACCTCGGGAGAAGGATTCTCTCACTCCCATTCCAAGTCCTGAGATAAAATCTCCAAGTTCTATTCAAAAAAATCATACATAACCCCCCATACCACTTTAAATCCATAAAGTTAAAGGATCTGGATTGACCATTTTACCCCTCCTGGGATACAACTTCTAAATACTAGTATCCCTCACTCAATCACACACTTATTAAATATCCACATTAAGCCCTTCATGATATTTTATTCACTACTTTTCGACTCAAAAGATATTCCAAAAATACCTTTATTTATTTCAAGTCACATATATGAATATATTTCTCTTTTATTCTTCCACAGGATTGTCTTCATCTTCTTCACAAAAATAACCTCCAAAATCTATGCACTTCAGTCTTCCCAACTATAGTAAAATCACAAACAAAATCGAATTGTGGTGTGGAACTCTCTCTTTTATGGTGGGAGTTTTGTATAAGAATTTGTACATATCGAAACTTGAATATATACATAACATCAACTAATCAAACCTTACTTCTCATTCATGAATCAAAAAAAATTGTGATATGTAATCACCATAAATCATATGACAAAGCATCTACTAATTTTTTCATTTATATATTTAATTAAATCTGGAAGTCCTTCATTTCAGACTTAGGAAAATTCTCAACATTTCATCTCATCCTTGATCTTATATCTCAATCATGAAGATAAATAACTCACTTGATTATCTTGATTATCAATGGTTTATACATGAAAGAATGGCTCAAACTTTAAATCAACTTCATTTTAATTATTCTTGAAAATCCATGAAGTTTTTTATTCTTTATCAAGTGACTTATCCATTTGATCTTATCAATATCATGCTTGAATCATGGATTAACTAAGCATCATGATTTTTTAACTTGATTATTAGATTCAGGATCTTCAAATGTTTTTTATTTTTATCAGAATCGTTATTTTGGAAACTCACAATTTTCATTCAACTTTGATCATCTTCACATCCTTGAAGATGAGATCCTTATAATTTCCAAGCTTGAATCACAAACCCATTTGGTTGTTTGTGATGTTTAGAAATCTTAAGAAAATATTATGAAACATTACAATTGATTTTATTCTCTGATTATAAAATATGAAAAATTTATCTTTTAGATTTTAGAAATTTCAAATTTTACCAATTCTTGATAGTTATGTAGACAAACATCATCCCTACATAGAGCAGATGATGCTTACGCATCTCAAATTCATGTTAACATAACTCTATATTGATGATGGTTATGTAGATCTTGATAGATTCTTATATATCCTTAATCATGTGTATGAAGAGTAAAATGATGGTTATGCAAACCAACTTCATGTATACATAACACTGGATGATGCTATGTAGTAATAGACTAATGGTTATGCAGTTCAAGGATGATTTCTACACATATTATTGGATGATGCTTATGAAAACCATATATGATCCTTATGAATTATTGGATATTATTTTTATGCATCTCTGAATGATTCTTACGTAGATCATGAATGAATTACACAACATGGGGACTTGACCATTTTTTCATATTCTCTTAAAATGGATTCTAGGATTCATTAAAGCAACTCTATCCATCTCCCACCATCATCCAATAGTGTTAGAACACTAACTACAGCAGTCATTATTCTTGGTTACTCAAGGATGGTATCTCTTAATTCCACCTCACTTTGTCTAGTTTTATTCCTTGTATAATAACACTATAATATCCTCACTATATGGCTTCATCTAAATCACTTACCAACTGTTGTAGATAATACTCCACATCCTTGTACATTCCTTGACATTATGTTTAGTTCAACAATCAACTGATGTTAATGGATTACTCACCAAGAAACAAACTTCATTATCCATATAGAATGGGTAATAAATTAACTTCATTATCTATATATCATGGTAAACCTCCTCACTTACCTTTGACAACATAATTTACTTTCTTCTTTTCATGTTCCATGGATGATTCCAATCAGACATCAACTCTCACTAATTAACAACAAATACAACTTCATCTCCACACATCCATGGTCACTTCAATCTCCCTATTTGGATTTATTTTCAATTCCAAATTACTTCCACAAGTCAATGTATCTTTTTATCCCTTGATTTATAATAAATTTATTGGTAAAAATGTTCTACACCTTAATTACATTGTAGAATAACATTGAAATTCACTCCTTCACCTTTATTGAGATAATAACTTTTGAGGGGGAGTTTTATCTTCTAATTATAAAAAACTCATCATATCCTTCTGTGTTGATCCACTTTACAAGGGCTCAATTAATCCCATGAGAGAATGGAGGCACCACATTTTCTTAGTAAAGTGTCATCAATCATCAACTCTAAGTCTATGTGGGATAAAAATTTTCAAAAAACAAGAATTAGTAGTTTTGAAAACAAAGATATTGATTTCTTCATTTAAATGTGGTACGAAATTTTTAAACTCGCTTTATTGGGTATGTTCAAACATATTTTCAAGTGATTTTCAAGAAATTACACTCACTTGAACATACACATAAAAACTTTTCAAGTGAAAGGTAAATTCTTCCCCATTTTGTTAGATAATAAATCTCTCTTGATAAATATAATAAATATGAATTAAAATACTAATGGAAGAATAAAAAATCTACCCCATCCTTCAATCTTTAAGAGGCTATAAAGATTTTCAAATTTAACCAGAATTGTTAAAATCTGGTAGCTTTACATCATTTGATATCTCCCCCTCTATGGATTCTTTCCAAGTTTCATCATCTTAAATTACCAAAATTTTAGAAAAATGAAATTAGTCTTGGGAATGAGGTTGATCTTCTATCAGCACTTTAATGTGATTCACAGGGCTAAGATAGATTCCTCCACCCAAAAAATATCTTCCTTAAAGTTTTATGGTATTTAGACCTCTTTATGCTTTCCTCTTTTTTGATTCTACAAAAAAATTACCATTGGCATAATGACCCCAGCTTAGTTCTCCCTCATGTTACCAAGATGAGTCATCACAAGACCTCACCCCCCCCCCCCATATTAAATAAGATTCTAACTAGCAGTATGGTATAATAATTATGGTGAGGATAATATACCCTATGGTATAGAATAATAAAAATAATGGAAAACATGATAAAAAGGTCAATATAAATCAACTCCAGCAAATAAACAGTTTAATTTCAATTCAATCCAATATAATAAAACCATGTTATTTCATACTAAATATTGTACTAAATTACATTCAAGAAAAAAATTAAAGATAACTCAAACAAATACTTCTTAACCAGTCTTGAAACTCATTCTCAATCCCATATCCAAGCTTCGGTCTCAACTAGAAAAGAATTTGATCAAGCATAGGGCCCCTTTCCCTTGTCCAAAATTTCACCCATGAAGTATAATCATGTTCCAAATGGTGTTAAAAATAAGTTGCAAGTAAAAATTAGTAGTTCACCACCAGCAGTGTCCAAACAAATCTAGTCTGATTAATAGTACATGCAACAATATGATAAAGAAATTCATTAATAATAAATTAAATGAAAAACATCTAAATAAACCCTACTAACCCTTGAGATCCTTGTTAACACTTCAGGTTATCCATACCTACTACAGCATGATACAGGATGTATTTGTTCATACCCACAATGGGTCCAATGTCATGACCCATCTCAGAGGGGCCCATGCCGCCACTACCCCAATCCTACCTCCAATAGGCCAAGGGTTGGAGACCAGCGCTGAGTAGGAATATCCCACAAATGGGTGGCATTAGCCTAAACTACTTGTACACATGAACACATATACAAGACTAAGTAATGATGAAATATAAAACAACTAAAAGGATTCATGCATACATTTATGATCCCACAATATAGTATGACAGTAAAGTGATGAAAACAAAAAAGGGGCTAAAAAAAATCCCAACCCAAAACTGTAAAGATTACAACCTGCTACAAAGGAAAGGAGTAAGTCAAAAGAATGTTCCTAGTAAACACATATATCTATAAAAATATTTCTACACTCCACCTTCTCCCTATCCTCCTAGGACACCATCAAAAGGCCCATTGTCTGCACAAGACACAACCCGTGCGAGCAAAGATCATGTAGGGGTGAGTATAACAATACTTAGTAGGAAACCCTGAAAACACTAAACATGGATTACCAAGTATATTCATATTAATAAAAAATATAACAATAAATCTATAATATAAATAACACCTAGATATACTCAAGAAAGACACCACGCCATCAAGAAGTCATATCCAACTATCAGCCATAGGATTTAGCTTGAAACAATGCTCATTTTGGGAGAACTCAATCCATGAGTCATGCTATCACTGGAGAAACGCAATGAATAGTTCTAGATCATTGGTCCCTACCCAAGTAGAATTAACTGGTCTAATAATAATTTGATACATAGATAGGGGGTCACACCCAGAACCATTAGAGGACACCACAAACCCAATCTGGATCAACCTGCGACATAGGGGATTGTATATCAGCGATTCCACAAACCCTGCTAATGCAGCCTTCTAGATGGAGGATCGATGACCTTATCAGGTAGGTCATTTTGGTTCCAAAAACTCCAACTAGGTAAATAAGGATGATAGAGGATTTCACTCCAGTCTCATGGAGGGACACCACAACTCTATCTGAGACTCGTCCTCTAGAGAGGATCACAATCTAGTGATGTTGATGTAATGTTGAACTGTACCCTCAATGATAATGACTAAGGGAATTAAATAAACCTATAATATTCCAAAATAATAAAACAAAAATCCTTAAGCACTCATAAAATAAGTGCATGGCATGTCCCAAGGGGTACACAGTGTGTCTAATTATTCCAAGTCATGTCTATGTTGAAGAGCCTCAAACAGTATGTAGTATCTATATAAATTATGTGTAGAATGAGTACAAAAAATGTAGAGACACACGGTATCATGTATATGTCACTTGTTTGTGTCTGTGTACGGAAGTTATGTCAGTGTGTCGGTCTGTGTACATCAATTCGTGTCAGTGTGGGAGTACATGATATATCCATGCCTATGTAGTTAAAACCATGTCTGTGTACTCTCTAGAGTATACTATGTGTCTTCTAGGTAGGGTTACATGTAGTGTGATAGTGGTCACACTCTATGTGATCCTTAAATTCTTATAAACCCTAGCACCACATCCAGGGGGTCCCACATGCCATATAATTCTAGATTACACGCTGTGTTCGGTGGGATTTTCCAGAATCCCTGATCTACTCCACGTACAATATGGCACCTCCATCCCTTAATATAGTGATATTTTAACCATGAAATTGAAGATACAAGGTATTACTTGCCTCTTTGTCATCAAAAAATACGTTCTATCTCCATATATTCTCAGAAAATAAATCAAACCATCATTCTTCATTGTATGCCGAAGAACATCAAAGAACATGAAATCAAGAATTATCCATCATTTGATTCATTATTCCTCTATCATCACACCTCCATTATTCCATGTTGATCCATGATCTATGATATTGGATCTTTATGCTAAGAAACAAGTGTGCAATGATCAATTTATCAGAAGTAATTAAATCCCAGGACAAATGAAGAATGTCTATGGTGAATCATGGAACTAGGGGAGAAAATCATAAGAACAAATGAGAGGAACGAACCTCAATTGATGTTCATGTCGATCCCAATTCATTTGCACAAGATAAAAAATGAATATATTCCAATTAATTCAACTAAATTAATCCCCCAAATATAATAAAATCCCACAAGGCGATCGATCTACAAATCAATTTGTTCGTCGATTGATTTGTGTTCATCGCATAAGTTAATAATGTGGAAGAATCCACATAAAAAACATCCTATCTCGATTTGGATTGATATATGATGATGAAATTTTCATTTTTTTCATTCATTTGAATGATATTTATAATCTGAGGTTGCGTCGATCAATTGATCCATGATCCGTCATCATTCTCCTGAGAGGATTCTCTAAGGCTCTCTCTCTAATGATACTCCAGAGGTTCTAGGGTTATGTGGATAACCCTAGAATTTTAACCTAAGGATCTATTTAAAGATCCACTAATCATTGTCTCAATGAAATGTATAAAAATTATTATATTAAATTATTTTACTTGTTTTAACATCCATGACAACTTTTCTACAAAGGACCAGTGCCAACAAATTTTAAGTCATATCTAGGGTAAAATAACCATTCTAAACTCAATGGTGCCCATGAATTTCTGATCAGGGCACCCATTTATAATTTATTCCACTTTTTTAGTAAAATTGTGTGTTCTTACTATTTAGTATATTTATTATATTTCAAAAATTTATTCTGGGCACAATGGGCCTCAGAATTTCACGTTGTCTCAGTGCTTGTTCTAAAAAAATCCATATAATATTTAAAAATAATACATAGAAAATCATAGATGTTACATTCTCCCCAACTTAGGGATTTACTTCCCTAAATATCCAAAACAAGTACTCAAAAATATGTGGGTACTAAGCAAGAATCTGAGCCTCCCACTCCCATATGATCTCTTGGAGATTCATGTGCTTCCACCGAACATGCACCAAAATAATCAATCACCCATGAAGTATCCTTTCCTTTTGATCCTCGATCTCCACTAGGTATTTAGCAAAGATATCTCCATTCGTGATGTCCATCTCACCCTATTCAATAACATGTGATGGGTTATGCACATATCTCTGTAGCTATGACATGTGGAAAATGTCATGCACCTGGTCTAACTACAAAGGTAGAGATAAGTGGTACGCCATCTTGCCAACTCTATATAGTATCTGTAAAGGTACAATGAACCTCATATATATCTTTCCTCCTCGTCTAAATCTATAAAATCCATGTTGAGGTGAAACCCATAGGAACACATGGTATTCTTCCTCAAACTCTAAAGGCCTCTGTTTCCTATCATAATAAGACTTATGATGGCTCTGTGTAGTCGTCATACACTCCTAGATGATCTAAACCTTCTTTGTTGTAGATTTCATCAACTTTGATCCCATGAGTATTGACTTCATTGGGTCTGTCCAGCAAAGTGGTGACCTATAGGGCCACCTGTACAAATCCCCAAATGGTGTCATAATAATAGTGGAATAGTAGTTTTTGTACACAAACTGCACCGGTGGTAAGTGATCCTCCCAAATATGGCCAAAGTATAACATGAAATCCCTTAGCATATCCTCCTAAACCTGAATGTTTTGCTCAGTCTGACTGTCAGTTTATAGGTGAAATGCTATGCTCAAGTATAATTGTGTCTCAAAAAATTCCTATAATCCCTTCCACAATCGGTATGTAAAGAGATCATTACAATTAGAAACAATCATTGATGGAACTCCATGGAGTTTAACTATATCCTATATTTAGAGGTGTCCTAAGCTATCAATTGAACTCTCTTATCAGATAGCTAGGAAGTGGGATGACTTGGTGAGTCAATCTACGATCACCCAGATGGAATCATGTCCCTTGGACATATGTGGTAATCCCATCACAAATTCCATATATATCTCATCCCACTTCTACTCTGGCACCTCAAGGAGATAATCTAAACCCACTGGAACATATTTCTCAGCCTTCACTTGCTGACAAGTAAGGCATCAAGAGATAAACTCTGCAACTAATTTCTTTATCCCTAGCTAGAAAAACTAACATCGGAGGTCCTGGTACATCTTTTCCATACCTGGATGTACCAGTAAGGGAGATGTATGAAAATATCTCAAAAACTCCTCCCGCAACATCACTGGTACCATTGTTCATCCTTTGAAAATAATGACATGATCCCCACCTTTTAAAATCCATCAGGATCATGCCCTATGGATATCTGAGCATGTAGGGTCTCATGGTCGGTATCCCCAAGATATGCCTCCCTAACCCATTGTAAGAGTGGAGTGATGAAAACTATCAAGTAGAGGTAAACTGATCCATCTCCATCAACAAAGGATAAATGCAACATGGCTAACTTCTCAAACACCTCATTCATTAACTATGAACTAGATCTTTTGTTGAGATCATTTGTTACCACGTTTCCCTTCCCAAAAGTATATACAATCTCAAATTCATATTCCTAGAAGAACTCTAGCCATCACCTTTATCTCAAGTTAATATCCTTCTGAGAGAATATAAACTTGAGTCTCTTGGGTTCAGAGTACATGATAAATCACCCACCCATCAGGTAGGGTCACCACATATTCAATGAAAAACTACTACTGCTAACTCAAGGTCATGGGTCACATAGTTCTTCTCATGAGGTATCAACTAGCATGAACCATAGACAATAACTACTTGACTCTGCATCAGAACACAACCAAGTCTGGTCCCTGATGCATCATAGAACACTATGTACTCGACACCCTCCTCTAATAACGTCAAGATATGAGCACTCTTAAACCTCTACCTCAGCTCCTGAAATCACTGTTGGAACATTTCTATCCATATGAAAGGCTTCCCTCTTCCTCAACAAGGTTGTTAAGGGTTCATAAACTTTATATAAGTTGGTTACAGACCTATGATAATATCAAGATAATCTAAGGAAACTTCGTACCTCAGTAACACTCTTGGGTGGATCTCAAGCAACCACTACCCCAACCTTCACTAGATCCACTACAACTCCAACCTTTGAAATGATGTGTCCTGTAAAATGGAACTCTCAAATCCAGAATTGAAACTTATATAGATTCTCGTAAATTTGATGTTCTATGAGTGTGTCCAGGACTATCCTCAAGTGTCTCATGTGCTCCTCCTTAGACATTGAATACACTAGGGTTCCATCAATGAAGACTACCATGAACCAGTCTAAGAAAGGTTAAGTGATCTGGTTTATGAGTCCCATGAACACTGATGGATAATTTTTCATGACAAATGGAATCACAAAGTACTCATAGTGGCTATAAAGAAATCTGAAGGTTGTCTTCAGTATATCCTCATCCCATACTCGCAGCCGGTGATAGCCTGATCTGAGGTCAATCTTCAAGAACCATCGTTCCCCTTTCAACTGATCAAATAGGTTATTGATCCTCAATAGTGGATACTTTTTCTTCATTATCACTTGATTCAAATGTTGTTAATCCACACAAAACCTCAAGCTCCCATATTCCTTCTTGTAAAATAATACTGGGGCTACCCAGGGGGAAACACTGGGTCTTACAAATCCCTTCTCCTGCAAATCCCCCAAATGCATCCTCAGCTCTTGAATATCTACAAGAGCCATCCGATATGTTGGTACAGATATTGATGTCTTCCTGGGATTCAATTTGATGCATAAATTTACCTCTCCGTGGTGAGGTAAACCTACTACGTCCTCAAGAAATACTTCCTCATACTCTACCACCACTGTAGAAAACTGGGAACTCACAAAATCCATTGCACCAGGGTTTAAGCTATCCAACTTATGTGTAATCAAATTCACCTTCCCATTCATGATTCCATCATGTTTTTCATGGGTTTACTTTTCTTTGATAAAGGAAAACTTGGTCCTGTCACTATGGACACACCGCACCCTTCACCTAAAATAGTCAATCTAGGAACAAACTATAAATATCCAATTCATACCTAATATGATGTTGTAAGGTATATTTGATAAAATAAATAGATCCCATACAGAACTCTCACCTCCAAGCATCGAGTCTCACTGTCGATACAAGTGATAAATCATCGATTCACTGCCCATCAGAGTCTCTAACCATAAGGTTCGGGTCAAAATCTCAACCAGAATCTCTAATTATCAAGCCATAGATGTGGTAAAGAATAAATTACTAGAACTTGTGTCTATAAATACTATAGCTAAAGTAGAAAAGACACATATTGTACCTATTATCATCCCTGTAACCTTGGGGTCATAGGTCTCCAAAGCTTTCAGCTAGTCGCGTCCCTTCCCACCAGCTCCCTGAGACTGGCATGGACAACCTGGGGGTGGTGGTGGTAATGGATCGAACCTATGACCACCACATGCTTCCTTTTTGGCCCCTCTTCCATGTCTTACACCTTATGGAACACCCTGATCCTACCTATGTTTCTATCTTGGTGGTCCCTCGACCGTCTCCTGATCATATATATGACAAGTAAGGAAATCTCATGCCAGATATCCTTGACCATCGCAAGAGAAACACTTCATGTCCATTGGTTGATTTGAGCCACCCTGAGAGCCATGCACTATTGAACCTGGGTCATAGGATCACCTCCTGAAGCATATGTCCCTCTTGGATCCCTATGACTGTCATTGGCTACCTGCTGCCAAGGTCTCAGCTACTGGGTTCCCAGTGCTAGCTCCCACTACAAGTGTCTGCTCTTCCAGAAAACTTTCTACCAATAAGGATTGCTCAAGAACTCCATAATAGGTGGGAATACTAAGAGATACCATTGATTTTATTATGTACCAGTACAAGCCATGATCAATGGTTTGATCCCTAAAGAACCGTTCCCACACCTTATCCAAGTATTAATGCGAGATATTAGTAAACCTTGTTGAATACTCTGCCACAGTCATGTTTCCTTACTGCATATGCATCAGATTTTTTATTTTTACCAATAACAATGTGGTTGGATAGACATTCACTCTAAAGAGATTCTCAAAGTCTATCCAGGAGAGAGTTGTCTCATCATGTGACTGAGTCACCAAGCTCCATCAACACCCCATGTATCCTTGAAGAATAATCACTTCACGGACTACCATCTGATCATCAGGCATCCTCACAAGTAGAAAAACATTAGTGACTACCTATAGTCAGTCCCCAGCCACCTGGGGGTATGGATCACCCCAAAAACTGGGAGTTCACTACCTTAGAAACTCATGAAATGCACTTAAACTGTGTATATCCTCAACTGGTAGTGCTGGTGCAAGCTGCTACTCAACGAGTGGTGGTATAACTGGTAAACCACCCAGAGTTGTTATCTCTATTACAATCCCCTATACTGATGCCTCGTCACTAGTTGGATCATCCTCATGATCATATTGCAGAATCCTAGATGGATATCTACATGGAGGAATCTTGAGATAATGCAATATGTAACAAGGTTAAATAGTATATCTGGGGAGCTAACTGAAAAAGGAAATGGAAGACACAACCCATTCATATATGATGCATGTACCATTTTTTACTTTCAACTAGTTTTCTCATGTAACAATTCAAAAAGTAGGTGATCATAGTCTTGGTGTATGGATATGTAAGTCGCCGCACCAACACTGGAGTCCTTGGGCTGAAATCCAAACTCAAAACACTTAACAAAATTTCCTCAAACCAATATCATAGAATCTTGATCCTAAAGTAGAATTGACCGCTCTGATACAACTCTATAACAACCCGTCTCATAGGGGCCCATGTTGTGACTACCCCAAGCCCGCCTCCCATAGGACATGGGATGGCGAGTAGTGCCAATTAGGAATATCCCATAAATGGGAGGCATTGGCCTAAAGTACCCATACACACACAAACATATCTCCAATCCCACACAATGATGAAATGTAAAACAACTAAAAGGATGCATGCATACATCTAAATATCCCACAACAGAGTATGACAGTAAAGTGCTGAAAATAGTAAAGGGGCCAAAAAGAAGACTAACCCAAAACTGTAAAGATTCCAACCTTTTCCAAGGGAGAGGACTAAGTCAAAATCACACTCATGATACACACCTCAGTCTTTAAATCTCTATATATTCTCCACCCACTCCTTTTCCTACGGGTATATCATCAAAAGGATTGTTGTCAACACAAGACACAACATGAGTGGGAAAATCTTATGAAAGGGTGAGTATAACAATACTCAATAGGACACCCCATGTCACGACCCTCCTTTAACAAGATGAGGGAAGGGACAACAAATTTCCAGACCCTTCCTTACTCAAGTTTAAGGAGAGATAGTGACCCTCGAAACCCACCTTCAATAGGTCCAGGAGTGGTGACTAGCACCAAGGGTATAGAATCACATAATAAATGGAAGGCATTACCCTTTTTATTTAGTAGGATCATGTGATAAGATAGTAAATCCCAATCAACACCAAAACTTGAGGTAAAAGTAAATACAAAATAAACCATTCCCATATGCATGTTTCAAAAGTAAGTGCTACAAACTAAAAGAAAACTCCAAAGAAAAGTACCAAAGAAAATAAAATCAGCAACAACAACTATCCCAATGTCCGAACTAGTAGGGTCTGGCATGGTCCTCTAAGTCCTCCTAGAAACTTGAAAGCAGTTTTATATACATAGTGTGAGTATATAGGTATACTCAGTAGGTAAAACCAAAATCTCTTGTGCAAAAGTGGGGAGGCATTCTAATGCCCCATGAGAAAATGAGATAACCAAAGAACCTTACAAGGAAACTATCCACCCAAACCTCACCAAGGTACAATACACAAATAATTAAAGTCAAGTAAAGTAATAGTAATAACACATAAACATTTGGGTACCCCGCACCACTTTCCCACTGGTTATTGAAGACATCCTACGCATCAGACCTTCCCCGCCATTCTCACCATATTCCCACTAACATACCCTGCCCGCACACACCTAGGCTACCATAACCACATATAACCACGCCCACAGACACCTGGGCCAGAACCACTACTGCCATGCCCAAAGACACCTAGTCTAGAACAACATCCACCATGCCCAAAGACACCTGTTCCAGAACAACTACTACCATGCCTGAAGACACCTAGGCCTCATCCCAAAGACACTTGGGAAAATAACCTGCCCGAACACACTTGGGAAAACCACCACAACTACCCGGACCGAAGAATCTTAAGCTAAAATGGACCTCAGGCTATCAAATCCTACCCAAAGAATCTTGTGCTACATGGAAAAGGGAGCTTAAAAGGAGCTAATAACCAACCACTCATAGGAGTGTTGGGAAAAAAACCATCCCCCGTGAAATGGGGGTGTTCATCACGAAGTGCTCAACTTGGATGGGGCACGAATAAGAAACATAAAAACTAAATTATACATATAGGTAATAAACACTCATCCTAGTATAGGGGTTCCAAAACCAGACCATATACAAATACCCTCATTACTATTCATTTATAAGAAGCACCATAGCCACAACCATGTCACAACTCATTCCTAAAAAAATTCCCCTTTGAACCCATTCTTGTTTTCCTATTCAAGTGATTCCAATTAGATAATTCTTCACTATCAGACAACTAAAATTCATAGCCACAAGCCAAGGAAGGAAAAATAGACAAGAAGTAATTTAAGCATCCACACCTGGTTATCTTGTAAAGTCTCAACAATAAAAGGGATCTGTGAGATCCCTCAAAGTACTATAACCAAACCAAGCCCCAACATATGTCCCCACATGGCCTTAGGTCCAAAAACCAACAACTGCTCAAAAGGGGATCCCATCTACATCCACGTCACCTCACGAGCATCAACCATAAACTTCACCAGAACAGAGAAAGAGAGTTTTCAAATTTGAATATGCCATTTATTTAGTTCCGCCTTTTTTTTGGTTAACCGGGGTGACCACACAAGGATTATTATTCATTGGGAACCGATTTAATCAACCGAGTTTACATGATTAACCAGTTTCCATGTTACTGTCATTCAATCACATGATCATCCAAAAAATAGAGGTTCATTAGTTCACAAGAAATGACCACCAATGGCCATGATTTTCAGTGGAAATAATCTCATTCAATTCACAACATATAGGAAAAGATAAACGAGTACATCAGCATTATCAAACACACCCCATCATTATTTAAATCCATTTATTATCTTTGTTAAGTTTTGGTTTCATCCATCCTATAGGAAACATTATCATACCCACCATATATGATACACAGTTAAGAGAGACGAAGGAAAAAACCCTACTTGGATGATCAATGATTGAGGTTTTTCTCCTGGAACCAACAACTGGGGATGTACGACTTACAGGGTAGGAACTTGGAGGACTCAAAGAATGAGAAATAAAGGCTTTGACATAGGTGAACCACTAGCCTCAGGAAAGGGGACTCCAAACTCACCAAGGAAAGAAAGAAACCAACCATGAAGAAGAAGGAAGGAATTCTAGTGCGATAAAAAGGTGAGGTCCTGGAGTTACGACATATGAAAATCTTGAATGGATTTAAAGGAGGATCGTGGATTCACTATGGGTTTGGACGGTTACACACGATGGAATTAATTATTATTTAATATTTCACATCAGAGGGGTGTTCATAGTTGGCATGCATTAAGGGATTTCATTTAAAGAGAGAAAATGGGTTCTTTGAGGGTCACCCCACTTCTAGGAGATTTAAAACATTGTTTATGGTGCTAAAATGGCTTTGAACCACTTTAAAAAGGTTAAAAGATTTAAAAGTGGAATTATGGGGAAAATGGAGAAGGAAACCCTGACACCCCTTTGTGGCTGATTGGTGAGACTGATAGGTGAAACCAATTGGGTGAAACCAATTGGGTAAAACCGATTGGGTGAAACCGATCTGTGAAACTGATTGGGTAAAGCCGATCTGTAAAACCGATTGGGTGAAACCGATCTATGAAACTGATTGGTGAAACTAATCTATGAAACTGATTGGGTGAAACGGATCTGTGAAACTAATTGGGTGAAATCGATATGTGAAACCGATTAAGTGAAACTGATCTATGAAACTGATTGGGTGAAACTGATCTGTGAAACCGATTGGGTGAAACCAATCTGTGAAACCAATTGGGTGAAACTAATCTGTGAAACTGATTGGGTGAAACCGATTGGGTGAAACTGATTTGTGAAACTGATTGGGTAAAACTGATTTGTGAAACCGATTGGGTGAAACCGATCTATGAAACAGATTGGGTGAAACTGACTGGATGAAACTGATTGGGTGAAGCTGATTGGGTGAAACCAATTGGGTGAAACCCATTTGTGAAACCGGTCGGGTGAAACTAATTTTTGAAACTGATTGGGTGAAACTGATCTTTGAAACCAATTGGTTGAAACTGCTTGGGTGAAACCAATTGGGTGAAACCAATCTGTGAAACCGATTGGGTGAAACCGATCTATGAAACCGATTGGGTGAAACCGATTGGGTGAAACTAATTGGGTGAAACCGATTTGTGAAACCGATTGGGTGAAACCAATCTGTGAAACCGATTGGGTGAAACTGATTGGGTGAAATTGATCTGTAAAACCGATTGGGTGAAACCGATCTGTGAAACCGATTGGGTGAAACAGATTGGGTGAAACTGATTGGGTGAAACCGATTGGGTGAAACCAATTGGGTAAAACTGATTGGGTGAAACCGATTGGGTGAAACCGATTTGTGAAACCGATTGGGTGAAACCGATCATTGAAAGTGATTGGGTGAAACCGATCTATGAAAACAATTGGGTGAAACCGATTGGGTAAAACCGATTATGTGAAACCGATTGGGTGAAACCAATTTGTGAAACTGATTGGGTGAAACAGATTGGGTGAAACCGATTGGGTGAAACCGATTGGGTGAAACCGATATATGAAACCGATTGGGTGAAATCGATATGTGAAGCTGATCTATGAAGCACGGATGGGTGGAACTGATCGGTGAGTCTAAGATACCCTAACACTTAGAATTTAGAAAAGTAATAGACCAGGAGGGTTTGGGCCATTACATCAGATACCTCTCAAAATTATTCTCGCCCTCAAGAATACAAGATTAACCCAAAAACCCACTCCAGAAGATACCTCTCAGGGAGAAACCACCCCAAACAGCCATACGAAACCCAAAGATTAAATTGTCCCGACACATGGATCAGGGAGTTCCTTCCTCCATGCCAAGATACTATCCACTTTGGGTGGCACTGACTCGCCTGGACAGGTTTAATCGCATCCACCTTAATGCATCTTCATTAGGGATGAGGTCCTCCCTTCCACACATATCAAGACTTTTCATAAACATTCACAAGGTAAGGAAACAAAACATCTCATAAACCAACAAGGTCAGCATTACATCATAGCAGGTCACAAAAAAAAACAAGAACAATAAGGAAGGCTTGGAACAGCAACTCAAAACATCTTTGGGTACTAGGCGCACATTTGAGCTTCTCACTCCCAAGTACTCTCCTCGAGGCCACCGTGCCTCCACAACACACGAACCAAAGGGATAGTTCTTCCATGAATCACTGTATCCTTTTGATCCTGAAGAACTTTTGTGGTGTTTTTTTTTTAAAAAAGTTTTGTATTTGTTGAAAACTAATCCTTTTGTTGAAGAATGTTTTTGAGTTAGAGAAAGTTGAAGTTTCTGGTTGCTGAAGATTTCCTTAAAGAAGATTATGTTGAAGAATAAGAAGTCAGAAGTTAAGAAAGTGTCTCAAACTTTCTTAAACTAACTCGATGATGCTTTTCTGATCCTAAAGTTCTCACAAATCATGAAAATTTCATGATAAAAGCTGGTTGAAGAAATGGTGAAGAAGATTTATGTTTTTCTCTAAGAAAAATTCTGAGAAAGTTTGGAGTCTACTTCTTGAGCAAGAAATTCAGAGTCTACTTCCTGAATCATATTTTCGGAGTCTACTTCCTGAGGCAGAAATTCAAAGTCTACTTCTTGATCCAGATGTTCGGATTCTACCTCCTCAGCCAAAAATTTGGAGTCTACTTTATGAACCTAAAGTTCGGAGTCTACTTGATGAGCCTGAAGTTTGGAGTAAACTTGTTGAACCTAAAGTTCAGAGTCTACTTGTTGAGCCTGAAGTTCGGAGTCTACTTTCTCAACTTGAAGTTCGGAGTCTACTTTCTAAGCCTGAAGTTCGGAGACTACTTGCTGAGAAATCCGAAATGACAATCCTGATCAACATACTGGGAATTCGTAATGACAATCCTGAGCAACATGCTGAGAAATTCAGAATGACAATTCTGAGTTCAAGAAAACCAGATTTTCAAATTTTCTTAAATATCGGAGAAATTTAAGGAGATTTGAAGAATTCAAATATTGAAGATTAAATGCGAGAGATTTTCGGAGTTTTTGAGATTTGAGGAAGCGGGAACGATTTTCAAGTTTCCTGCCTTTGCTTTTTGAGTTTCCTATAAATATGTGCTTAGATAATTTGCTTATTTACAACTTTTTACACACGCAGAAAAGGCGGAGTGCTGTAGAATTAAAAGAATCTACCATATTAAAGAAGTTTTCTTGAATGTTTGATAAGAAGAGAATCAGAGCCATTATTTACTTGCTGAGAAGTTCGAATTCAAGAAATCCGGATTGAATATTTAGAGTGGGAATTTCTACAGAATCATTATTTTCCTTGATGAGAAGTTCAGATTCTGAAGTTCAGATCCAAGAAATCCGGAGTGAATATTTGGAGTGGAAATTTTTTCAGAATCGTTATAATCTTACTGAGAAGACCGATTTCAGAATATCGGATTCAAGGAAATCGGATTGAGAATTTGGAGTGAGAATTTGTACAGAACCATCATTATCTTGCTGAGAATATCAGTTTCAGAAAATTGGATTGAAGATTCGGAGTGATCATTTGGAGTGAGCATTTGTGGAGCAGCTTATCAAAGTTCTTATTCTTGTGTTTGGCTCATTTGTTCTATGAGGAAACATTGTAAACTGACGAGAGTCAGTATAATCTTTCCTATCGGGAGATAGAAGGTGTCTAATGGGAGTTGGCACAATTTGTATTCACTTATTCATCATAGTGGATTTCCATAGACCCACGAGAGTGGCTATGGAAAGGACGTAGGTTCTCTTATTGAGGTCGAACCTTGTAAATCTTGTGTGCCTTTATTGATTTAAATTTCTTTCATGCGTGAGTTTCTTGATAAATATTGATAAAAAAATAAATCTTAACAGGTTACAGGGGTTGAGTTTCTTAAAGTTTTGAAACTTATAAAAAGTCAAAAAACTGATTCAACCCCCCTTCTCAGTTGTTATTCGATCCTTGGAACTTCAAGTGGTATCAGAGGGAGGTTCCCTTGTTTAATCCTTATCATGGAGAATATTAATTCTATCAATAGTAGAGTAATTCCTACGTTCGATGGAAATAATTATTATGGGTGGAAAAATAGGATGATTCCTTATCTCCTATCTCTTGGCCTTGAAGTTGTTGATGCTACTACTATTGGATTTCCACCTATTGAGAAAAATGATCCTATGACATTTGCTGACAAGAGAAACATAGAAGTTTATGGAAAGGCTAGAAATGTTATTCTTATGTCCTTATCAGAAAATGTTTATCAGAAGGTGATGGGTCTCACAACATCAAAAATCATGTGGGATATGCTGGAAAGTGTATTCGAAGGAAATACAAAAGTCAAGGAGGCCAAGCTACAAATCTGGAGTAGTAAGTTTGAAGACATCATGATAAGAGATGATGAAACAATTGATGAATATTTCACCAGAGTTTATGAAATTGTGTGCAACAATAGAGGATTCGGAGAAGGCTTGAAATATTCTACAATTGTGAAGAAACTTATGAGAAACTTTCTAGACAGGTTTGGTTCTAAAATTTCAGCTTTAAAAGATAAGGATGATTTATCTCTTGATGAACTGCATAACTTTCTTTTTGCTTATGAAATGAGGAAAGCTCAAATATTTAAGAATAAGATAAAAGATGAAATGGATTTTAAAGATATGAGAAAGATGAAAATCTAAGATGATAATAAAGCTGATCTTTGTGAGTCTAATGATAAGGAAGATGAAGATTTGAATGAAAAAATCATGTCTCTCATATTCAAGAACTATCGAAGAGGAAGAGGGAGGTATGGAGGGAAACTTCCTCTCAAATGTTTTGAGTGTGGCGGAATTGGACACTTCGCTATGAATTCCCTAAGAAGAAATTTGGAGAATATCAAGATGTTTCTAATGAGAATTCTCAGTGGAAGAAGTATAACAATAATGAAAAAGAAGATAAGACTTCAAAATAATTCAAGAAAAAGTTTTCAGGAAAGAAAAGAAGTATGTTGAGCAAGAAGGTTGAATTAGAATCATCTGACAATGATTCCTCGGAAGATGAAAGTAAAGAAAGATTCAGAACCCTCATTGCAAAAGTTGAGAAGACAAATGTTTCCTCAAAATATGAAGAAGGTGGTGAAGAATCTTATAGAGAATATAAACTAAGATCTGAACGCCTTTCATGTCTTGAGAAAAACAAATCACTCAAGAAATAAATTTTTGTGATGAAGAAAAATCATGAAGAAGTTCATGATGGAATTAAAGATGTCACCAAGAAGGAAGATGAATACATTCAAAAAAATTTAAATTACAAACATAGAATTGATTAACAAGGAAAGATGATTGAAGATCTTAGCAAGAAGCTGGAAGCTAAGGAAGAAGAAGCAAACAATGTGAAATCAAAACTCCTTGATTCCAAAAATACCCTGAAGAAGATGAATGAAAACTTCAACAAAGCTACAGAAGTAAAAGATGAGACCTCTAAAAATGTTTTGAAGGCTCGTTATGAGAATTAGGTGAAATATTCTCTTACCAAAAATAATGTTTCATCTGATTCTTCTAACATTTCAGGTTTCATAAGAAGTGTTAGTAAAGCTTGGGTGGAGAAAGGATGTAAGAAATCTATCAATACTATAAAAGTAGAAGACTCGCTCAAAAGAAGAGATAGCCTACATCCTGAGTTTTCTAGAGCTGAAAGAAGTTATCAACCTCAACAAAATTTCTATAATGAAAGATAATTCATTAATAGAATATCAATATTTGAGGGATATTGCTGGTGTTGTGGAATATATGGGAATATAGCTTATAATTGTTGGCACAATTTATCTCTACTCGGAAGAAGGTTTGAGAAAAGTGGAAGAAATAGTGATAGAAGGATGGGTAACTCTCCGTACTCACAGAAAGTTGAAAAGGTAAATTCTCAAGATGTTAGAAACATTCCAACAAAAAATCAATTTGAATGTTTGGAAGAAGTTTGTGGAAGATGTGATTAGTCAAAAAAAGGATATTTATACTTTATCACTTTTATTGATGACTTCACTCGGATGACAAACATCATGTTCATGAAGCATAAGTCAGAGGATATTGAAATGTTTAAATTCTTTATAAGAGATGTCGAGAAAGAATTGGGGGCTTCCATAAAGAAATTGAGAACAAACAACGGTACTGAATTCACAAGC
Source organism: Viscum album (assembly GCA_963277665.1). Lineage (NCBI taxonomy): Eukaryota > Viridiplantae > Streptophyta > Magnoliopsida > Santalales > Viscaceae > Viscum > Viscum album. Next base: position 1,477,263,157 of record OY728137.1, read on the forward strand.
AATGCTTTTGAAACTTACCTAAGGAAGCATGGTATCAAACATTAGTATATTTATCCCTATAAACCACAACAAAATGGAGTTGCAAAAAGGAAAAATAGAAGCTTGGTGGAAATGGGAAGAACTATGTTATCAGAATACAAACGTTCAAAATTCTTTTGGAGAGAAGCTGTTAGCACTGCTGTACATGTTCAAAATAGATAATTGTTGAAACCAGAAACCTATAGGACTCCTAATGAGATGTGGTATAACAAAAAACCTTCTTTTAATTACTTAAAAGTTTTTGGAAGTCCATTCTTTCTCAAAATCAAAAATCCGGACTTAGGAAAGTTTAATGAGAAAGCTGAAGAAGGAATATTTATGGGTTATTCATCGAATGGAAGAAGTTACAAATGCTGGAAAAAACGTTTACAGAAGTTGTTGGATTCATATGATGTGAAGGTAATTGAAAATCCAAGTTATTTCAAAAAAATTGTTAAGAATAATGAGGAAGATAAATCAGAGAATCCCCACCAGAGTGAGAGTTACTCAGATAAGTCACATGTGGATGAAAGTGTGATTTTTCCTACATTACAAAAACATGTTGAATCTGAAAATATTATTGGGGGTCCGAAGGCTCTAGTTCAGACAATAAGGAAGTTAATATTAGAAAATCATACTTCCCTTATCTCAAAAGTTGAACCAGAATCAGTTTCAGAATTTATTCAAAAATAATAATTTTTGGATGCTATGAATGAAGAACTGGATCAGATTGAGAAGAATGAAACATGGGAACTTGTTCTAAGGCCAGCAAATAAGAATATTATAGGAACCAAGTGGGTTTACAGAAATAAATTCAATGAGCATGGAGAAGTTACAATAAAAAAAATCAAGGATTGTGTGTAAATGGTATGCACAAGTGGAAGGTGTGTATTTTGATGAAACCTTTTCCCCTTTTTCAAGGTTGGAAACTATTCGAATGTTTCTTGCAGTGGCTGCTCATCGGAATTATAAGGTTTAACAGATGGATGTAAAGTCATCTTTCTTAAATGGTGAGATTGAGGAAGAAGTTTACATTGAACAACCTTGTGGGTTTTTTCTTGATGAGGATGAAATCAAAGTTTTCAAATTGAAGAAAGCCTTATATGGACTAAAACAATATCCACGATCATGGTATTCGAAGCTTGACAATTCGTTGAGAAAGATGAACTTTTCTAAAGGAAAGGTTGATAGCAACTTGTATGTTAAAGATGTTGACTCTGAAACTTTAATTTTAATTGTTTATGTAGATGATATAATTTTTACTGGATATGAAGAAAAGGTCTGTGAAAAGTTTTCTGAAGAGATGAAGAAAAATTTTGAAATGTAAATGTTGGGGGAATTAACTTTCTTCCTTGGCTTACAAGTTCAACAACAAGAAAACTGCATTTTCTTATCCCAAGAAAAGTATGCCAAGGAACTGTTAAAGAAGTTTGGGGTGGAAGAATCAAAAGAAGTTTCAACCCCTATCTTGGTGAGCACAAAGTTGAGCAAAGATGAGTCAGGGAATAGTGTGAATTAGAAAGACTTTCGAATGTTGATAGAAAGTCTTCTTTATCTTACAGATTCAAGGCTAGATATTGCTTATGTTGTGACTCTCTGTTCTTGATATAAAAGTAATACAAAAGAATCACACATGTTGGCAGTTAAGAGGATTTTGAGATATGTTAAAGGAAAAACTTCACATGGGCTATTATACAAGAGAAAAAATGAGATGAAGTTTCATGGTTATACTGATGCTGATTGTGATGGTGATTGTAATGATAGAAAATCAACATCAAGAGGAACATTTTTCTTAGGGGAATATTGTGTGAGTTGGCACAGCAAGAAAAAAAGTTCAGTAACTTTAAGTACAGATGAATCCAAATATGTTGCATCTACTCAGTCTTGTACTCAAATGATGTGGATGAAAGTTCTGCTGGAATATTTGAAAGTGAAAGTTTCTAAACCTTTGAAAATACTCTATGATAATCAAAGTGCCATTGATCTTTCCAAGAATCCTATTCAATAATCAAGATCAAATCATATTTATATAAAGTATCATTTTTTAAAAGATAAATCTGCTTCTGGAGAAGTCTTGATGGAATATATTTCAATAAAGTATCAGATTGCTGATATTTTCACAAAAGCAATATCAAAGGAGAGGTTTGTTGAACTGAGGCTGCAACTCCATGTTTATCCTCCTCCCATGACTTCCTAAAACTCATAAGGAATTATTCCCCCACTGTTCTTTGGATTATGTTGACAAAATGTGAGAGTAAGTTTTCATTTATGAATCTGAAGCCGTGGTTATCATATAATGGGGGAGAGAGAAAGAAAAATGAGAGAAAAATAAAAATTAGAGAATAAAAGAAAAGTGAGAAAGAAAAAGATTTAAAAGTTTAGGGGGAGTTTGAGTAAGGTGAAGTTTATCTTTACATGGCCAAAAAAATTCTTATCACCGAGGGATGCAAATCCTTCAAAAACATTACTTTTTCCAGTAGTGTGGTTTCAGGACACTCTTTTTGAGAAAGGCTATGTTTTGGTAAAACTCAAGAACTTGAGTTTTTTTTAGAGGTGAAAACTTGTTAATGAGGGTTGCCAACAAATCCAAAGGGGGAGATTGAAGAACCTTTGTGGTGTTTTTTTAACAAAGTTTTGTATTTGTGGACAACTAATCCTTTTGTTGAAGAATGTTTTTGAGTTACAGAAAGTTGAAGTTTTTGGGTGCTGAAGATTTCCTTAAAGAATATTATGTTGAAGAATAAGAAGTTAGAAGTTAAGAAAGTTTCTCAAAATTTCTTAAACTAAATCAGACGATTCGTTACTGATCTTAAAGTTATCACAAATCATGAAAATTTCATGATAAAAGCTGGTTGAAGAAATGGTGAAGAAGATTGATGTTTTTCTCTAAGAAAAATTCTGAGAAAGTTTGGAGTCTACTTCGTGAGCCAGAAATTCGGAGTCTACTTCCAAAATCATATTTTTGGAGTCTACTTCCTGAGGTAGAAATTCAGAGTCTACTTCCTGATCCAAATGTTCGGAGTCTACCTTCTCAGCCAAAAATTCGGAGTCTACTTCTTGAACCTGAAGTTCAGAGTCTACTTGCTGAGCCTGAAGTTCGGAGTCTACTTGTTGAACCTGAATTTCGCAGTCTACTTGTTGAGCCTGATGTTTAGAGTCTACTTGTTCAACCTGAAGTTCGGAGTCTACTTTCTAAGCCTGAAGTTCAGAATCTACTTGCTAAGAAATCTGGAATGACAATCCTGATCAACATGCTGGGAATTCGTAATGACAATCCTGAGAAACAAGATGAAAAATTCGGAATGACATTTTTGAGTTCAAGAAAACCATATTTTCAACTTTTCTTAAATCTTGGAGAAATTTAAGAAGATTTGAAGAAGTCAAATATTGAAGATTAAATGCGTGAGATTTGCGGAGTTTTTGAGATTTGAGGAAGTGGGAAAGATTTTTAAGTTTTCCACCTTTGATTTCTGAGTTACCTATAAATATGTGCTTAGATTATTCACTCATTTACAACTTTTTACACACGTGGAAAAGGCGAAGTGCTAGAGAATTCAAAGAATCTAGCATCTTAAAGAAGCTTTCTTGAGTTTTTGAGAAGAAGAGAATCAGAGCCATTATTTACTTACTGAGAAGTTCAGATTCAAGAAATCCGGATTGAATATTAGTAGTGGGAATTTATACGGAATCATTATTTTCCTTGCTGAGAAGTTCGGATTCCGAAGTTTGGATCCAAGAAATCCATAGTGAATATTCAGAGTGGTCATTTCTTCAGAATCATTATAATCTTGCTGAGAAGACCGATTTCATAATATCGGATTCAAGGAAACCGGATTGAGAATTTGGAGTGAGCATTTGTGCGGAACCATCATTATCTTACTGAGAAGATCAGTTTCAGAAAATTGGATTCCAAAAATAAGATTGAAGATTCGGAGTGATCATTCAAAGTGAGCATTTGTGGAGCAGCTTATCAAAGTTCTTATTCTTGTGTTTGGATCGTTTGTTCTGTAAGGAAACATTTTAAACTAATGGGAGTCAGTATAATCTTTCCTATCGGGAGATAAAAGGTGTCTAATGGGAGTTGGCACAAGTTGTATTCACTTCTTCATCATAGTGGATTTCCATAAACCCACGAGAGTGGCTATGGCAAGGATGTAGGTTCTCTTATTGAGGCTGAACCTTGTAAATCTTGTGTGCCTTTCTTGATTTACCTTTCTTGCATGCGTGAGTTTCTTGCTAAATATTGATAAGGAAATAAATCTTAACAGGTTGTAGGGGTTGAGTTTCTTAAATTTTTGAAACTTATAAAAAGTTAAACAACTGATTCAACCCCCCTTCTCCATTGTTATTTGATCCTTGGAACTTCATATCCTCAATTCTGACTGGTCGCTCCAAAAATATATCATCATCCCCTATATCCAACTCTCCCTGGTCAATGACATGGGAGTCATCATGTAGATATCGATGAAGATGGTAGATGTGGAAAACGTTGTGGATCCTTTCCAACTATGGTGGAAATTCCAATTGATATGCCACCTAATTGACTCGCCCAAATACTTCGAAAGGTCCGATGAACCTAGGATAGAGCTTGCTTCCCTTTCCGAACATTCTCTTCCCAAGTCGAGGGGAAACCTTCAAGAACACATGGTCTCCAACCTCGAAATCCAAGGGCATCCTCCTACGATTTGCATACGAATTATACTGGTCCTGGTCTACCTTCATCCTCTCGCACATAATTTGAACCTTCTCTATTGGGCTCTACACTACCTCTGGGCCAAGAACACCTGCCTCCCCAACCTTGGTCTAGCACACAGGCAAATTACATGGCCTCCCGTACAAATCTTCAAATGGTGTCATGCCAATAGAAGAGTGATAGCTATTATTGTAGGAAAAATAAAATAAGGGAAAATGTTGTTCCAATGTTCCCCCAAAGTCCAAAACACATGTCTGTAGAATATCCTCCAATTTCTAGATGGTTTTCTCTATCTTCCCATCTATCTAGGGGTGGAAAGTAGTGATAAGACGTAGCTGGGTGCCAAAAGCATGTTGCAATCCCCTCCAGACTCGTGAGGTCAATCGTACATACCTATTCGAGACTATGGACCTTGGAACTCCATGCAACTGCACCACCTCATCCACGTATCTTTGTGCTAAGGAATTCACCACACTTGACTCCTTGATTTCCAGGAAGTGAGTTGATTTCATCAACCGGTCTACCACTACCCTGATAGCATCATAGCCTCCTTGAACCCTGGGTAGTCCTATGAATAAATCCATCGAGATGTCATCCCACTTTCACTCAGGGGAATCTAAAGGCTGCAAAAAACCTCCTAAGATGTGGTGTTTATCCTTCACCTACTGACACACCAAGCACGTTTCCACGAACTCTGCCACTACCCATTTCACCTCGGGCCACCAAAACTATTCCCTCAGTCCTTGGTACATCTTGGAAACTCTAGGGTTTACCACTAAAAGTGAGTTATGGAACTCATGGATAACCCCCTCGCACATCTCCTCTGGAAAAAACAACTTCCCTCAGAAAAGAATCTGATTATGAACATCCTCCAACCACCCTTCAGGAGAATTGCCTTGGTTAACCCGATCACGCATCACTTCACTCTCTATGTCTCCCCATTGAGACTCCACCACCTACCAAAACAGAGAGGATTGCACTGTCATCTGAAACAGACAACCTCTACCACCATCCACCCTTGCATCCAGGTGTAGGGAATCCAACTCCTCCATTGCCTTCCAAGCATCCATAGATTCCTAAACAACTTCCCTTCATGACTTCCTACTCAAGAAATTATCCACAACGTTCCCCTTACATTTATTGTAAGATATCTCAAAGTTGTAGTCCTAAAGAAACTCCACCCACCTTTGTTGTCGCAAGTTCAGGTCCCGTTGGGTAAAGATATGCGTCAAACTCTTGTGATCCATGAATACCAAAAACTTCTCCTCGATGAGTTAATGCTTCCACAACTTCAATGTGAACACTACTGCTACAAGATCTAGTTCATGGGTGGAATATTTACACTCATGATTATGTAACTGCCTAAACCCATAAGATATCACTTTCCACTTTTGCATCATCACGCACCCCAGGCCATGTCCATAAGCATCACAAAATACCTCATGAAACAACCCTTCCTCTGGAAACCTGAGCACTGGAGCGCTGACCAACCTTTCCTTTAGATAGCTAAAAACTACCCGACACTGCTCACTCCATATGAAGGCATGGTCCTTCCTGGTCAAATCTTTCAAAGGAGCTGTAACTCGAGAGAATTCGGGTACGAACCTCCGATAATAGCCTAACAGACCCAGAAAACTACAAATATTCATCACATTCTTAGGTGCTTCCCAAAAAACAACTACTTCAACCTTTGACATATCAACTGATACCCCTTGTTGAGACACTGCATGTCCAAGAAAATGCACTTCTCATGTAAAGAACTTTCACTTGGACAATTTCCCATAGATCTAGTGATGTAAAAGGATATCCAGGACCATCTTGAGGTGATTAGTATGTTCCTCCTTTGATCTTGAGTAGATAAAAATGTCATCGATGAACACAATGACAAACTGGTCTAGAAACTCACAGAAAACAGCGTTCATGAGCCCCATGAACACAGCAGGTGCGTTCGTAACACCGAATGACATGACTACGAACTCAAAGTGCCCATACCTGCACCTAAAAATAGTCTTCCAGATATCACTTTTCTTTACCCCTAACTGGTGATACCCAGATCGTAGATCGATCTTAGAGAACCAACCTGCTCCCCTCAGCTGTTCAAAGAGATCGTCTATCCTTGGGAGAGGTTAACAGTTCTTGATTGTTACCTGATTCAGTCTCCAGTAGTATATGCGTAGCCTGAGACCACCATCTTCCATCTTTGTGAACAAGACCAGAGCACCCCATGACGACATGTTGGGTCAGACAAAACACTTCTTCATTAGATCATCAATCTGAATCCACAACTCCCACAACTCAGAATGCGCCATCCGATAAGGATCCATGGAAATCAGATGGGCACCGGGTTGTAATTCTATCCCGAACTCAACGTCACATCGAGGGGGTAGAGTTACAAACTGCTCAGGAAAAAAATCCAGGAACTCTCTAACAAATCTCAAAATATCCATTATCTCCACATCCACTGATTCTGCTGAAAGATCAGCCAACTTAGAAAGAAGAGGATTCACACGCTGTCTCCCCACCTGACAACTCTGTTCGCCAAAAAAATCCACATGCTGGCCATCCTCATTAGATATCATGACTCTTCTCTAGAATTAGTCGATAACAGTGTGCACAAAAAACAGCCATTCGATTCCTAGGATGACATAATATGGTTGCATTTGTAGCAGAAGGAGATCCCCACTAGACTAATGCATCCCAACATCAGTCTACACCCTCGACAAACATCAAACAGACTAGTATAACCCCCAACTGGTGTACTCAACACCAGGGTGATGGATAGTCTCTCTATGTCTAGTCCTAAGGAATGGGCTAGACCGGGTGTAACAAAGGAGTTTGAAACTCTTGAATCAAATAAGGCACAGGCAAGAGTTCTAAACAAGCTGATCATACCTCAAACAACTTCTGACCCTACTGCCTCTATGGCGTGCAACTACCCATGCCTAAATCCTCTACCTCTTGGTTTTAGGCCGCCTCTCCAACCACTCCCTGGTTGAGGTCCTTGAGGGGAACCCCAGGGTTGGCCTCCTTTTTCCACGTCTGCTCTCGGAGAAGCGGGAGCTCACTATCCCTACTATTACTGTTGGAAGGGTCTGGCTGGAAACTACTACTACTAAGGTGGGTGGTAAACCTACCCACCCCCATTGTACTACACTCTGTCTGGTAACTGATTCCAAAGGTGACCATGACTTCCAAATATGAATCACCTCAGTCCTGGGCCCACGAGGAAAGGTTGAGTATTGGGAGATTGAAATTGGAACTACTGGGGCTTGCTCCCCACTGGTCGAAACCTAGAAGGCCCTGATGTTAAAGGTCTGTTGTTGATAGCCTTCCCCTTTGACGAACCCAACTAGCTCCCCTCTTGTGGCACACCTCCCAGCGTTTGCATCCTTTCTACCACTTTCTCCTTCTTATGGACCTCCAAGTACGTCGGTAGGGTGAAGGGAGTAACAACATACTGAAGAGAAGGTTGGAGTGCCTCCTCTAAACGTCTCGCTCGGGAATCCTCATCTAAAAAAAGGTCCAAAGCAAAATGCAGGAGATCCTTGAACTTGATTCCCAGATCCCTCACTTAAATCCTCCCCTACTGAAGGGAGAGTAGCTCCTTCCTCTTCTCCACCTTCATCATGGAAGAGAGGAATTCCTCTCGGAATTCCCTCTCGATGTCAGTACACAAAACTTCAGCCTCCCTCTTCTCCCCAAGATAGAGACTCCACCATTGACGCGCCACTCCCCGCATATGGCTTACAGTCAAAGGAAACCAGTACTCCGTCGAAGCCTAGATCAAGATGAAAGCTATCACCAGCTCCTCGATCTAGCTCTCTATCTCCATATCTGAGACACTTCCCTCGTACTTCCTGAGGGTCTGCCGCTAAAAGGCACAAAGAATTCTTTTCCACTGGTTATCCTCCTCCTCTTGATTATCCCTCTACTGATCATAAAAAATAGCCTCCTAGGCCTCGATCTTCCCCACTACCCGTGGTCATCGTCTAGGTGCCATAGCTGCAAAGTAAACAATGAATTCCTAATCCTGAGTAGTGTAGAAAATTTCTTTTAAATTTTTCTTAGAATTTTTTTTTATTATTTATTTTAAATTCCCAAAACACCTAGAACACACAAGAAAAAAAGTCATTATGATGCATGTACCTTTCCTGGGGTCTCTACCCTACAATCATTGTAGGCTCACTTGGTCATTCTGTAGGTCCCGAGTCCTTGCATCGGATCATGGGGGGCCTAAAATTCTATGTCCTGACCAATCTTCCCTGGCCTATCTCATTCACCAATATTGCCTAACATTGTTTCCCTACCATCCCATGAAATCCTCACTATACCTAACCCAAAGCTTTATCATATCTCTCAACCCTCCTCTGATACCATTCTTTCACGACCCGCCTTCACCAAGATGAGGAAGGGACAGTGAATTTCCATACCCTTCCTTCCTCAAGTTTAAGGAGAGATAATGACCCCCGAAACCCACCTTCAATTGGTCCCGGAGTGGAAACTGGAACCAAGGGTATAGAATCACATACAAAATGGAAGCATTACCCTTTTTATTTATCAGGATCGGGATATAAGATAGTAAATCCCAAGAAACACCAAAATTGGAGGTAAAAGTAAATCCAAAACAAACCATTCCCATATTCATGTTCCAAAAGTAAGTGCTACAAAGTACAAGAAAACTCCAAAAGAAATTACCAAAGAAAATAAAAGCATCAACAGCAATTGTCCCAATTTTTGAACTATTAGGGTCTGGCAGAGTCCTCAAAGTCCTCCTAGAAACCTAAAAACAGTTTTAGATACATAGGGTGAGTATATAGGTATACCCAGTAGGAAAAACCAAAAACTCTAGTGCACAAGTGGGGAGGCATTCTAATACCCTATGAGAAAAGGAGATAACCAAAGAACCTAGCAAGGAAACTATCCACCCAAACCTCACCAAGGAACACTCCCTAAATAACACAAGTCAAGTAAAGTAATAGTAATAACACATCGACATTTGGGTACCCCGCACCACTTTCCCACTAGTTATTGAAGACATCCTACGCGTCAGACCTTCCCTGCCATTCTCACCATAGTCCCACTACCATACCATGTCTATACACACCCGGTCTACCACAAACACACATAACTATGCCTGCAGACACCTGGGCCAGAACCACTACTGTTATGCCCGAAGACACCTAGGCCAGAACAACTACCGCGAAGCCTGAAGACACCTAGTCTAGAACAACAAATACCACACCTGAAGACACCTGGGCCTCATCCTGAAGACACTTGGGAAAACAACCTACCTGCACACACCAATGAAAACCACCACAACTACCCGGCCCGAATAATATTGGGATAAAATGGACCTCAGGCCGTCACAACCTGCTTGAAGAATATTAGGATAAAATGGACCTTAGGTTGTCACAACCTGCTCGAAGAATCTTGTTCTACTCAGGAAAGGGAGAAAAAAATGAGATAATAACTAGCCACTCACAGGAGTGTTGGGAAAGACACCCTCCCCTATGAAATGGGGTTGTTCGGCACGAAGTGCTCAACTTGTATGGGGCGTGAACAATAAACATAAAAACTAAATTATACATATAGGTAACAAGCACTCATCCCAGACTAGGGGTTCCAAAATCAGACCATATACTAACACCCTCATTACTATTCATTCATAAGAAGCACCAAAACCACAACCATGTCACAACTCATTCTCAGAAAACAATTCCCCTTTGAACCCATACTTGTTTTCCTATTCAAGTGATTCCAATTAGATAATTCTTCACTATCAGGAAACTGAAAGGCATAGCCACAAGCCAAGGAAGGAAAAACAACCAAGAAGCAATTTAAGAATTCACACCTGGTTATCTTGTAAAGTTAGAACAACAAAAGGGATATGTGAGATCCCTCAAAGTACTGGAACCAAACCAAGCCCCAACATATGGCCCCACATAGCCTTAGGTCCACAAACCGATGACTTCTCAAAAGGGGATCCCATCCCCATCCACGTCACCTCACAAGCATCAACCGTAAACATCACCAGAATAGAGCAAGAGAGTTTTAAAATTTGAATATGCCATTCATTTAGTTCTGTCTTTCTGTTTGGTTGACTAGGGTGACCACACAAGGATTCTTATTCATTGGGCATTAATTTAATCGACCAAGTTTATGTGATTAACCAGTTTACATGTTACGGTCATTCAATCACATGATCATCCAGAAAAAAGAGGTTCATTAGTGCACAAGAAAGGAACACCAACGGCCAAAATTTTCAGTGGACATAATCCCATTTAATTCACAACATATAGGAAAAGATAAAAGAGAAAAACAGCATTATCAAACACACCCCATCATTCTTTAAATCCATTTATTATCTCCATTAAGTTTTGGTTTCATCCATCCCCATAGGAAACATTATCATACCCACCCCGTATGATACAAAAATAAGAGAGACAAAGGAAAAAACCCTAATTGGATGATCAACAATCGAATTTTTTCTCATGTTTCCAACAACTAGGGATGCGCGACTTGTTAGGGAGGAACTTAGAGGACTCCAAGAATGAGCAGGAAAGGCTTTGCCACAGGTGCACCACTATCCTTGAGAAAGGGGACTCCAAACGCACCAAGGAAATAAAGAAACCATCCAAGAAGAATAAATATGGAATTCTAGAGTGATAAAAAGGCGAGGTCCTGTAGTTACGGTATATGAAAATTTTGAACGGATTTAAAGGTGGATCGTGGTTTCACCGCAGGGTTGGATGGTTACACATGATAAAATTAATTATTATTTAATAGTTCACATCGGAGGGGTGTCCATAACAGCCATGCGTTAAGGGATTTCATTTAAAGATAGAAAAATGGGTCCGTTGAGGGTTACTCCACTTATAGGGGATTTAAAACATTTTTTATGGCACTAAAACGGCTTTGAACCACTTTAGAAAGGTTAAAATACTTAAAAGTGGCATTACGGGAAAAATGGGGAAGGAAACCCTTACACCCCTCGATGGTCGATTGGTGAGACTGATAGGTGAAACTGATTGGGTGAAACCGATCTTTGAAACTGATTGGGTGAAATCGATTGGGTGAAACCAATCTATGAAACTGATTGGGTGAAACTGATATATAAAACTGATTGGGTGGAACCGATATGTAAAACCGATTGATTGGAACCTATCTATGAAATCGATTGGGTAAAACCAATCTGTGAAACTGATTGGGTGAAACTGATCTGTGAAATCGATTGGGTGAAATTGATCTGTGAAACCGATTGGGTGAAACCAATCAGTGGAACCGGTTGGGTGAAACCGATATGTGAAATCGACTAGGTGAAACTGATTGGGTAAAACTAATTGGGTGAAACTTATTGGGTGAAACTGATTGGGTGAAATCGATTGTGTGAAACCGATTTGTGAAACTAATTGGGTGAAACCGATTTGTGAAACCAATTGGGTGAAACTGTTCTGTGAAACCAATTGGGTGAAACCGATTGGGTGAAACCGATTGGGTGAAACTAATTGGGTGAAACTAATCTGTGAAACTGATTGGGTGAAACCGATCTGTGAAACCGATTGGTTGAAACCAATTAGGTAAAACCGATTGGCTGAAACCGATTTGTGAAACCCATTGGGTGAAACCGATATGTGAAACCAATTGGGTGAAACAGATTGGGTGAAACCGATCTATGAAACCAATTGGGTGAAACCACTCTATGAAACTGATTGGGTGAAATCGATTGGGTGAAACCGATTGGGTGAAACCGATTGGGTGAAACCGATTGGGTGAAACCGATTGGGTGAAACCGATTGGGTGAAACCGATTGGGTGAAACCGATTGGGTGAAACCAATTGGGTGAAGCCGATTGGGTGAAATCAATTGGGTGAAACTAATTGGGTGAAACCAATTTGTGAAACAGATTGGGTGAAACTAATTGGGTGAAACCGATCTGTGAAACCGATTGGGTGAAACCAATCTGTGAAACTGATTGGGTGAAACTGATTGGGTGAAACCGATTGGGTGAAACTGATTGGGTGAAAATGATTGGGTGAAACTGATTTGTGAAACCAATTGGGTAAACTGATTGGGTGAAATCAATTGGGTGAAAAGGATTAGGTGAAACTGATTGGGTGAAACCAATTTGTGAAACTGATTGGGTGAAACCGATCTATGAAGTTGGTCTGTGAAGCTGATCAGTGAAGCTGATCTGTGAAGCTGATCTGTGAAGCTGATCAGTGAAGCTGATCTGTGAGACAAATGGGTGGAACTGATCGGTGAGTCCAGGACACCCCAACACTTAGAATTTGGAAAAGTAATGGACCAGGAGGGTTTGGGCCATTACACCCCAAAAAACTAAACATTAATAAACAATTATAGTCAAATAAATAAAAGATATAATAATATATTTATAATAGAAACAACACCCAGATATACTTAGGAAAGACACCACGCCATCAGGCGGTCATAACCAACTGTCAGCCACAGGATTCAGGTCGAAGAAACACTCATTCAGGGAGAACTCACTCCATGAGCCATGATATCATTAGAGACACTCAACGAAGAGGTATATCTCATTGCCCTCCCCTCCCAAGAGAACACACTGGTCTAATAAGACTTTGATACACATATAGGGGTTACGTCCAAAACCACTGGGGGACACCACAAACCCAATCTGGATCAACCCACTACATAGGGGATCATATATCAATGATTCCACAAACCCTATCGATGCGGTCTTCTAGATGGAGGACCAATGAACTACTCATAGATTTGATGTTGATTCTACAAAATCCAACTAGGTAACTAAGGATGATAGGGGATCAATCTCTAGTCTCACAGATGGACACCACAACTCTATTAGAGACTCAACCTCTAGAGGGGATCACAATTCAATGATGTGGATGGAATGTCACATTTTACCCTCAAGGAGAAGGATCGAGGGAATTCACTCAACCAAAACTAGTCTAAACTAAGAAAATTAAGAGCATTGAGCACTCTTTAAGAGAGTAGACAGCGTGTCTCAATGGGTACACGACGTGTCCAACTATCCCAAGTATTACCCATGTGGAAGAGCCTCACATGGATTGTAGTATTCATATACATGGAATGTATAATGAGTACATAGATTTTATAGACACATGGTATCCTGCTTGTGTTACCTAGTTGTGCCTGTGTACTAAATCTGTATCTGTGTACTGGTTTGTGTATGCCAAGTCATGTCTGTGTGGGAGTACACAACGTGTCCCTGCCCATGTACTCTAACCCATGTTTTTATACTCTCCAGATTACACATCGAGTCATCCGAGGAGGGTCACATGTCATGTGATAGGGGTAACATGTTGTGTGATAGGGGTCACATGTCATGTGATCCTTAACTTTTTCCAAACTCTAGTGTCACAACTAGGGGTCCCCACACACCATGTAATTCTGGATAACACGTCATGTTCTACAGGATTTTCCAGAATCCTAGATCTGCTTGACGTGTTATTGGAACCACTGGCCCTTGATCTAGTGATTGATCCACCACTAAATTGAAGATCCAAGGTTTTCCATGCCTCGTTGTCATCAAACAACACGTTCTATTACCAAATCTTCTCAAAAAATTGATTAAACCGTCATTATTTATTGTGCATTGAAGAACGCCGAAGAAACGTAATCATGAATCATTCGTCATCTGATTCATTAAGTCTCCATCATTGTACCTCCAACATGTTGTGATGATCCCCAATCTATAATATCATATCATTGCACTAAAAAATGGGTATGAAACAATTGATTGGTCAGAAATAGTCAAACACTGGACCAAACGAAGAACACCCATGGTGAATCATGGAACCGGGGGATAAAATCACAATAACAAACGATAGGAACGAACCTCGATCGATGTTTGTCTAGATATTGATTCATTTCCATAAGATAAAAAATGAATAGATTCTAATTAATTCTCCCAAATTAATCCCATAAATATAATCTCATACCTCAAGGAGATCGATCCAAAAATAAATTCGCTCATCGATTGATTTGTGTTCATCAAAGAAGTTATGAACAGAGAATAATCCACATAAAACAAAAATCCTACATAGATTCAGTTTGATCATTTATGAATAAAAATGCATTGTTGTGTTATTTGGAAAGATCTATCGAATATGAGGTTGTGTCGATAGATCGATCCACGATCTGTCATTGTTTGCCTGAGAGGATTCTCCAAGGCTCTCTCTCCAACAATCCACCAGAGATTATAGGGTTATGTGTATAACCCTATAATTATAACCTAATAATCTATTTAAATATCCACTAATCACTACATCAATGAAACGTATAAAAAATATTAAATTATTTTAATTGTTTCAATGACCGCAACAACTTTTCTATAAAAGACTCGTATCGACTAATGTTAAGTAACACCTAGGGTAAAACTGCTATTCTGAACTCCATAATTCCCTCATATTTCTAATATGGGCACCTGTTTAGAATTTATTCAACTTTTTCAAGAAAATTGTGTGTGTGCTATTTAATATATTTAATATATTTTAAACATTTATTCTGGGCACCCCGGGCCTCAAAATCGCATTTCGTCTCAGCACCTCATCTCGAAAATAATCCATATAATATTTAAAAATAATACATGGAAAATAAAATATATTATATCCAGTGCTATTATCCATGTATGTTAGAATAATACACTATAAGTCCTAAGACAAATTCTCAGGCTCAGGGTTAATAACATAATCATTCCACATCGAACCCAAGGAAAATTCCCAAGAAAAGGTTAATTAATTATTCAGTTTATAATAAAAAAGGTGAATTATTATGTTTGGGGTTAATTACACAATCAACTTACAACATATTTGAGTTGAATTCCCATGAAAAAGTCTATTACATATGCAATTCCCAATAGATCTGAGGAAAATTCCCATGCCAGGTGCAATTTCATATTATATTTATAATGAACCCAAGGTGAATTCACATTTCATGGGGTAATTACATATTCCACATATTAAGTACAATGAAGATAAAATATTCCAAACATCCCAAAATAGGTCACTATGTCAATCCATGACAATTATAATTTAATATACCAATTGATGCCAATTGATAATCGATGTGTCAACTCATTCCAATTACTAATCAAGTGATCCATATTGAATTACAATTCAAAAGTTAAGTCATTCCCATAAACCAATTTCCCAGTTTAGTTATAAGGATCTAGGTTTGTATATTTTATGTTCTAACCAAGGGTCAAGGATAGGCACACCTCTTTGGAGGCTGAAATTCCAGGGTCTCAATTGTATCTTTTAAGAAAGGGGATTAAAGAAAATTTAGTGGATTCAAATTAGAATAGTTCACACGCATGTCATGTTGGAATTATCTCACATGTTACACATACTAGAAATCAAAATAAACCCATAGGGAGATGATTTAAACCACCTATTAGTTATCCACTTAAAAGTAGATGCACTATAGAAAATAGGAATAAGATAAGATGAGAAAACTATATATATTCCTTTTGATAGAAGTATAATTGTAGTATAAAAAATATAAAGAGAATGAGAAACATAAAAAGTAGAGATTGGAAGTGGAGGAGAACAATAACACTTTCCTGGAGATAACCATTCTCCAGAGAAGCCAAACCAGACCTACCAATTCCAGGCCCATGCTACTTCCAAGAAGGAATTTTCCTAATGAATAATGAATCTTTAATGGTTTGGGAATTCTTGGCTTGTTAATTTTCTGGTTTTGTGGTTTGAGAATACTTAGAAGATACTATAGGAGGTTCAATGGAGGTTGTATCTGTAGTAAGACTACAGTAGATAATTCAAATCATTAAAGGGAGATTCATGACCTAATTTTATGATTCACAACTTGTGTGTTCGATGATTTATAGCTTGTATGCAGTAGTGTAGTACTCTTCTAAATGGATTATGATGTGAAAGGGTAATTCATGATGTGCAATAAATTCCAAATGAGGCAAATTTATTTTCATTGAAAGTGTGAGATATGGTAAATTTACACCTTTTAATGGTTTCATGACTTGTAATACATAGACCTAATATAATTAAATATGTGAATATGGAATTCACACTATGAATCAAGAAACTTACATCCTTTTATAGGTTTGACGTGCAGTTGAACCCTCTCATTTATCTATCATTTCCTATCGATTTTGGGTGAACCATACATACTTTCAGAGGATCTTCTAATCACTCTCCTCTATAATTGATTATTAGGTTCCAATAGTTGATCTTTGGTGATCTGAGGTAGGTTATTCTCATTTTCCCCTTGTGAATTTCAATATTTCTTTGGAAATCTATTATATTGGTGTTGCTATGGTTTTATGTGAGTGTTTTGAGATGGGTTTTGATGATTCCTTGGTATGATCTAGGTTGATCTATAGTTTACTAGTGTGGTGGTGGTTTGTGAGTGGTTTCTTCTTTTCCTTGTGGTGAAAAAAGGTATCAAAAGGCCTCTTTGAGGTGGTGGATCCTCATTCTCGGCTATTTATGTGTTATATATTGGGATTACATGATTCTTCTTTCCTTTGTATGGATATAAAGGGTCAAAATAATAAGATAATTAATTATCATAACTAAAATTTATGGTTATGGGAAGATATTTCATGTTCCAACTACTTTGATATTATTTATGATGTGTCTTTGTCTGATGTTTCCAATACTGAAAATAATGGTCGTTGGGAGCCTTATTTTCCCTATAGATGATTTACCTTGAGACCCTTGTTTTGTTGTTGTTTGATCACACCATTAATAAAAGGATAATTAATGTATATTTTTCTAATATATTGGTTTCTCATGGAATCTAGATTGTGTGATAATACTCATGCTAAATAAATAATTAAAGTGATAAAATCCTCTGAATAAATTTTTGAAGTTAGGATGTGTTGTTATTGTGTGTTGTTTTATTTTTTTGTTGCCTTGTGTGTTTTTGGATATTGTGAGGTGATTTTTATGATTAACTAGGCTTTTTAGTACATGGGGCTATGATACGATGTGGTTGGTTGGAATGGATGTGATGTGGGGAGTTGTGAGATTTGGTGTGTGGTGGTTGTGGTGCATAGTGGTTTCAGTGCGTAGTGGTGATGACGTGTGGTGGTGATGTGTAGTTTTTATGTGTAGTGTTTTTGTTGTGACAAGTGGTTGGGATGTACGATTTTTGGTTGTTGTGGTGAGTTGGCTTGGTTGGTGTGGTGCAGTGACGATGGTGGATGTGTGGTGTTGTGGCAATGTTTATGTGTTGGGATAGTTTTTGTGTGGTGTGGTTTTTTTAGTTTCTTGATTAGGAATAGAATAATTTATGATTCTAAAATGAAGTAACATGGGTTGGTAAAAAAATAAATAATTTTATGAAATTTGATATATGGTAAATGGATTAAAAAAATGAACAGATGAATGGGCTGTTAAATATGAATTGAATAGGATAATGAATGAAAGTAGTGAAACTTTTAATTGAAATTGAAATATGTGTTTCCTTGGGTGGTGGTTGTTTGGTGTGTTTCATATAGTGGTAGTAGTGGTAGTGACGGTTTATGTACGGTACAGTGGTGGTGATGTGGCATGTTCAAGTGCAGTTGAAGTAAACCCATAGGATTGGTATTGTGTGTTATCTATAAATCATATATTTTTATTTTATTTCTATATGATACCCACTTAAGTTGTATAACCTTACCAACATTCAAAGGTTCTAGGTTCTTGGTGTTTTTCTAGACATCCAAGTTGGTGGTGATATGATGGCTGGATACTGCCTCTTCCCCACTCTTTCTTCAGTAGTGATTCCCCAGGTGTCTTTAGGAAATATGTGGTGTGATGAGGATGTGATGTGATGGCATATATAGTGGGTTTTGTGCATGGTAGGAGGAGGGAATTATGTTGATCTCCATTACATTCATAATACCCTACCACCCTAGTTATATAATGAGATGATATGTGATTGTCTAGGTTTCTTCAGGCGATATGTGATGTGATGATTCCTAATGCTATCATGAGATGTTATACCTTGTGAGAGTTGGGTATCTAGGGATGTGTCCCGACCCATATCAAATATAGATCAAGTGTCTTCGGGTGATACATGATGTGATTTGGTATGTGATGTGATATGTATGGAAGTGATGGGATCATGGGACATTTGACATTGGGGCACAAGAGTGGATAATTGAAGGTACTGGGGCATGCAGTAGAAGCTAGTGAGATAGAGATTTAAAAATTTTCACCATTGATTTATGTAACTAAATTATCTCTCACAAAGAACATCCTGAAAAAAGGCTTTAGGATCTCATGTGATGAATTTTAATCATGAAAAATAAAACAAACAATACCTCATTTGATCTAAAGTTGTACTCGACATATGTTTGTCTCTAGTGATCATTGCTTGAAAGATCTGAATTCAAACCTCTTTATATCATCCACACATGCTTCAAAATTCTATAGGAATGTCGATCGATTAATTATGAGTGCTATCATGGAGATCTGATCACACATTCTATGTCCCAATTATCACCATTGAATCGATACTTTGATCCCTGAATCTAAACTTTGATTAAATGCCCGGATATGGAATTTCTCTCTCTAGGATGTAGGAGAGGATAGATAGGCTCTCATACAATGTGTGATGAATAGTTCATCACATGGGAGCCTCTCTATACTTATATAGTGAGTTAATAAAATTTCCTGTAAAGGGTCCTCAGTCCCCGAATATTTATTACTCACTAAAAAGAAAATCTTATAACTACTTTACTAAGTCATAAATATCATTGATATTTTTATCACTTATTTGTAATATAAAAATATATTACATGATCAAATTGATCCATTAACTTATCTAATCATTCCCAAAAATATTAAATGCACCTTGAATATTAAAATGATGTTCATTCTTATAATATTTTTCATGTATTTAATTTAATTCTTGTGAATACATTTAATAAATAAATTAAGTACTGATTATTATAAACTCGAATAATATGAATTTATTTATTTTTTTGGAAATAGAATATTCTTGGACATATCTCAGACCCTACAGTGGGGACCACTATGTCCTAAACTCATATTCATTAGAATATGGAATACTTTTGAATATTCTATTATGTGTGACCCTCTAGGCCCTAATCTCGATAGTAGTGAATATTATTCATAATCCAAGAGTGGAGACTATCAATTCATCCAGGCTCCTAAAGTGATAAGGAGTGGTTATAGTAAAAAAAACCTTCCTATAAACACACGCCTTGAAATATAATATTTTTGTCGCACAATATCTCATAAAGAGGGATGCACACTTTGTGTCATCATCCTTTCTCACATTATTATTTGTTGACATTACTGAATAGACTTACCTTCTTCTATCATGGCCTTGGATTTAGTGAAGTTACTACCATCCTGATCAACTAGGCTCGATATATCTCTTCCTATTGGAAGCAACAAATTCTATCTGGATTATTCAATCAATGTGATACTACCAATGACACACCCAACTCAGGCTACCTCACTATGACTTCAATGCCATAGTTTTTTGTATTTCATAAAATTACATGATCAAATAGTATACACTAATAATAATATCAAGTTAAGATACCATTACATGTGTTCACATATAGGAACTACCAAGGACACCCAAAATATGTGGTGTTCCCATTGATAGGTCAGTCCTCATGATCTCAACTACTCGAGATCACCAAGTGTGAACTTCATAAGAATAAATTTCAATACTTATGAGCCTCCAACACCTAATAGTCAAACATCATATGTGTCTAGTAGGAATAATGTATCTAAACCATAGGACATTCATTTATGATTAATGTCATAGTATATTGATGTTCTCATTATATCATAGTAACTTCTATAAACTTTTTACATGAAAACTAATCTATGAAATTTACCATATAAATAGTGGTCATAAAAATATCAACACCATTATAGTAAGTAAACATCATACATAACTCACTGTATACATAATATAGTAATTGAAAAGTATTTTTTAGTTGGTTCAAGGTCACCCACTATTAAAAAACTCTCACTTTCACTAGATCCAACTTGATAACTAACCTTTTTATCTCTCACATGATAAGATCATGTTTATAATAAGTTATTTCTTTAGTCATTGGGCATGCCATGTCTCTGTTGTGTGGATATTATACTATCTTAGACCTTACCTCCTTGAGTAATACTTCTCAAGTGATGATATACCTAAGTGTATTTTTTTCCACTATCATAACTTGAAATATTGGCT
Source organism: Viscum album (assembly GCA_963277665.1). Lineage (NCBI taxonomy): Eukaryota > Viridiplantae > Streptophyta > Magnoliopsida > Santalales > Viscaceae > Viscum > Viscum album. The sequence goes on from OY728137.1 coordinate 1,477,284,086, forward strand.
AGTAATAGTATTATAATTATAATAATTTATATTATAATGAATCTTTACTTACTTGGTGTGATTCTAAGAACACTCAATATTTATAAATATGGATACCATTGGATTGAATGAGAATCTCTTGGTTATTAGATTAGCTTTACTTCAATATTAAATTATACCAATCTAAAGAAATACTAGTATGTGTCCCCTTAAAACTAGTTCTACTTCCCCTCTATATATCAAGTATATATCCCTTATACTTCCTCAAGTACAATTGGATAGTTTTGATTTCTTCCAATGCAGTTATCATTGATTATACTAATATTTTTCTAACATAAAGTATATTTTTTAAATATATAATCTAATACATATCATGGAATAAGTGATAGATCCATTGCTGGTGCTAATGGAATTTTACTCGCCAATTTAATCTCTTCTTATTCTCATACATGTCTTCTTGGAGAGATTTATTCCATGTGACACTAGTAACAATTCTCTATTGAATTGTTCCAACTTTTATTTTTCAATACCTTTTCATTATATCTATTATTGAATAGATATAAGAAATAATTAGATCTACCTCAGTAGATATAGTTTCCTAGAACATAGATTTCTACTTTAAGTCAATATTTTGATAATTTCTTTCATTGTGGTCTTAACTAATTGTAAGAACAATAGTTGTATTCCATATGTTATTAAAAATATTTTTCTTTGAAAATAGTGGAACTTCCACTAACACCTTCTAGACACATGGGGGAAATAATTTCAAATTAATATTCTATGATATTATTTCTTACTTCAATCCAAAACTGGATTTCAATAACTTTCACCCCTTATTTTCATTCCATGGTGTCACCAACCCTTTCTGGTTACATCATATAGATACCTTACAATATTGGTGATATTGATATCCAATGACAAATATAATGATCATATAATTTAGCTATGATAAGTAGAAAAATATAATGGATTTATTCCTAATGACTTGGTTTTACCAATCGGGCCTTATTAGTACCACACTTGTACCACCCATATATAGTCTCAGTTTAATACCCACTGTGGTATTCTAAATAATAATCCAATGTGCTTATATTCATGGAATACATTATTGAATTGATCTTGTCAATATTAGATCAATGTCATTTACTGATTCCTTGTAGGATCCATTATTCTCAATGAAAAATGTATTCACTGGTCATGGTGAATATAAAACCATTACCATGGTTTTATCCTTCCTATATAGTATGTGTCTTTGGAACATTCCCTTTCAAAAAACACTTATGTAACTTGTTCCTATGTCAATTATTTGTGTATCTACTTCATTGACTAGATCCAAATCAATTTTACTCCCACTATATCAATTAGAGATGTGCACCCTTTTATAGATATATAGTCTAGAACCTGATAATAAATTTTCTATCATGGGGATTTATGTAATATCCTAGAAAACTTTAGGATAATTACTTTAGATGCACATTGTTTTTTTCTTGATGCAAGTTTTTTTATTTCCTTAAGAAACATTATGCATCCAAACACATGATTTTATGACATAATGGATTTATATTATATTATAACTCATATGATATCCATTTTTCATTATAGTTAGAATATTATTATGGGATAATGGAACTATTTTCTATGCATTTCATGAAAATATTGAAATTTTTTTCAATGCATATTAGGTTCAACATTGATACTTCTTTTACTTACATCATGACTCTGATGTGTATAAGGAAATGTGCATTTAGGAATTACTCTATGATACATTTTATTGATCAATGTTTATAATGTAAGACTCATCATCAATTACCCATACCAACATCATAGATTTGATGTGTATAAGGCAGTGTGCATTTAGGAATTAATCCACACCACATTATAATGATCAATAAATGCATGGTCAATATACTCTTGAACACACAAGCCTGAAGAAACTCATATCTTCTAATCATACAAATACTGCACTTCACTTTTAAATTACTTAATAAATATTAAAGGAATCTAATGAAGTATATTTACCACTAACTTTACCTTGGAATAGTTCACACCCTCTAAATAAACTAATTCCAAAAACATTGTGACTTACCTTTATTTATAAAAGTTTCTTTGACTAAAACTAAGTACGTATGTGTGTTGATAATAAGTAAGGTACTTAACTACATAGAGTCTAAAACCGTACTGGGTATATCCTTGAAAACTACTTATTTTTTCTTAACAAATAATCATCTTGCCACAACTAGGTATTAGAGTCTTATATTTTATATTTATCATGTATTTATTAGGATTCATGCATCACTGAATGATTGGTTGAATATGAGACACCACAAACAACATTGATTACAAAATTATAATAATGTATACTTGTATCCAATGAACATGTGAGATAAATGTAAATGTTCAACTAAAATCAATAAACTTGGAAATATAGAATTTGTGTCCTTCTCACCACTGACTTAGAAACCACCCTTTCCCAACTTCTTAGAGAATAAACCATACTTATTGTAATATTTCTATAATTACTTGGTTATTGTATTTCAATAAAAATATATGATAGGAATATTGTATTTAATACCAAAGAATTATGAAAAAAATTACATACAATTGATATATATACCTTAAGAAGAATCAACTACTTTCTTCTTAAATTCATTTCATTGCATTTAAACTTCTATGGATTTATCTCATGACATGTGAAGCAAAAGGGCTCATGTTTGATGATCAATCCCTATTCTTTGAAGGAAATTGTGAATATGAATTTGGCATCACACTTTTTATTGGATGGTTCTCCTTTTATTTAAACTTTTTCACCATAAGAGCTAAATATTAATCTTTCTTTAAGTTCATATCTGATTGGAAAACATTACCCAAAAGGAAATTAAGCATTTTATCTATATGTTATTTTTTTAATCTTAAATAAAATGTGGTTAAAAGGGAGATAATTGTATAATAATGATATTTATTGAAATATAGTGATCTATATTTCAATTTACACATATACAGTGTAACCATTCTCCCATTCATATCTTGCTTCACTTTCTCCTCACAAGATTCTTGGATATGAGACAACATGTGAAAACATCCATGTCTTGATGTTGTATCCAAAAATCACATTGTTAATTGATGATTTCATTATAATGTAAACATAAAATTTTCCATACATGAGTATCCTGTAATCATCTTTTACACCCTCTCTTCCTGAGGAAGCTCAATAGGTATTGGGGACTCCATCACCTTGAATCAGCTATATCCTTGTACTTTATGCAAGCACATAAACTAATCTTCGGAAAATAATTTTAGTTTGGATAGTTTCTTTATCCAAAGTTAATTTTAGTTTATTTATGGTATTACATTCCATTTTCTACAAAAAAAATATAGAAAATTATCACTTTTTATCTTGATTACAGATTAGACATTAATGGTTAATTTAAGGATCAAATTTATCCCACTATTTTATCTAACTCTAGTATCCCTCACTACTAGACTTGGAATACTCAATCACTTGAGTATTATAGTGTAAAGTATCCTTGAAAATTCTCCTCATATTCTAAAAGTTATATCTACACCACTACTCAAAGATCTCCAAGGTAGGCACTGGGATGGTCAACTGTATTAACTCACGACTCCTTGATCTTTCGAGTGAAGTATCAACTTCTAAAATCATTAACATGATTTACTCAACGTTTTGCCTCTAAAGATGAAACAATCTAGTTATGGATGCTTCTTTGATATAATCTTTAGTTAATTCAACTCATAGCTCTTATAATAACTCCCTAATAGTATGAATCATCCTAAATAATAGCCGACAAACACCTCGTACACTGGTTATGTTTAAATTCAAATTACGGAAAGGGTTTGTGACTTAATATTTATTTGAGGGTTTTTAATTATTTCTTGACTAATGAAATCATTTTCCATATGATATGAACATACTATGTGATCTCACCCATAACTAATCATACAGTAAAGATAAAAACATTTATCTCATTTTAGATTGAATTAATCTATGAATTTTAGTTTATTATTTAATGTGATCATTCTAGATTCAAAATGTATAAAACAATAATATAAGGTTGATTACATCTGTCACTGATTAACATAAAACAAAGGAAACAAATTACAGTAAATATACAGGTCTAGGGACTTTACCCCGTGACATTCCACTCACCCACCAAACCCTTACCACCCCACAACCAACGGTGGGGTATGCACAAAATAATAATGAAAAAAATCATAAATTAAACAAACTATGTGTATGATCTTGAACATTTTATATTGCTTGATCTATTTATACTAAATGTTTCAACCCTAAGCTAAGGGGTATAATACCTGAGTTGAGTCTTGACTCGTATTGTATCTCGCACCCCGATCCAATGTATCACCATATCATCTGGTATACCACCTCATCTATGCTTGGTATACATCTTACATCATCATCATCATAATAGACTAATACTCGTTGGATATAGGGAGGTGAAAAATATAGATAAATCACTTTTATCTGGCACGCAGGCCCTTATACATATTAAACAAGTTAAACTGATAACGCATGGACTATATTATTTAAATAATTAATTACATTCATCGTATGCAATTGAAATAATTAATTAAATAAATAAAAGATCATACCTACATTGTTAGGTCACTTCTCAAGATCAATCTATGTACAATTGAACGTGTAATAAGAATTAATTTTGTAATATATTTATGTTGAGGGATAATTAATGAATTAAAATAATTCAATTAATTTTAATATTAATCCTTATCACTCTGTCCCATTTAGTTTTTTTATTATTATTACAAAATAATTTAATTTAGAAATATATATCCATATATATATACATACACTTTTTGGTCTCAAATATATCTAGGCTCAGATTGGGTTGGAAGGGTTGAGCAGAACCTGTCCTGACCCATTCTGCATTGGGCAGGACCCACCCTGACCATTCCAAAGAAGGGGGCCTTCCCAATTGCAGTGGGAGGAAACATGCAAGGAGGAGGATCAGGGGAAACTGATTGCACTAGAATAAATGGGGTTTGGGTCTATCCATGGATGGGAAGCACCGGGTTCCAAGGCAGTAATGAGGTTCAGCTCAACTACAGAAGAGCCAAAGACATGGGTGGAGGGATGAGGGAGGTTCGACAGCCGAGCTAGTGGGGCCAAGTGATGCCATAATTATTATAAAAAGGGGTAGTGGAAAATGGTGGTGATTGGAAAGTCATGGATCACTAGAAATAGGTGGTCGGCTGGAAGTTATTGTCAGATCTGGCTAACTCACTATAATGGAGGTAAGTGACTGGGGAACCTAAGAAAGAAGGCACCAGACAGCCCCACGAAGCCCATTTTTTAAAAAATCACCACCACCCATGTAACTTTTTTTCAAAATTTCTAATCCTATAAACATTAGTCTTTTGAATTTTTGAAAAACAAAATCCACAAATATTTGGATGATTGAAGCATCAGAGAATACTATTATGATCATCGGATTGCCAATCGGAATACTGTGGTTCACCGATAATCATTTCTGTAGAGGGTTTTAGGTAAAATTAACACATATATAAATTATATATATCTATATTCAAAATTAAACCTTCTAAATATTAATTTCGATTCATATTAAAAAAATTTGTATGGAACCAACCTGGTCATCCAGTTTCAGATTGAAACGTCGTCTACAATGTTAGGACCGTAGTGATTCCCTCTACACAAATTTAATTCCAATTTAATTTTTACTTGGCTTAAATCATCACACACTCTCTTTAATACCAATTTAAGGTGCTATGATGCACAAAAGAAACTAGGGCTTTAAAATTTTTCACTGTATTTCGATGTAACTACGTCATCACTGGTGAAGCACAACCTCGGTAAAGCCATGAGAATCTCACGTGATGAATTTTAAGCGCAAAAAATAAAACCCGGAATACCTCATTAGATCTGAATTCACACTTGACATTTTCTCATAATCAACAATAATTTCTTGAAGGATCTAAAGCTAAACCGATCTAGATCATCCACACGTTCTTTGAAATTCCATGACAATTTCTATTGTTGAATTACGAGTGCTAGTGTAGAGATATGTCGACGCCTTTGATGTCTCAATGGTCAACGCTATATTGATTCTTCAATCTATAAAGATGAACTTAAATTGAAGGCCTAGATTAGGAATTTATCTATCTAGTATTTGAGAGAGGAGAGAGTGACTTTCATCCAATGTATAACGAATAATTCATCACACGGTAGCCTCTCCTCACTTATATAGAGAGTTAATAAAATTCCCTATAAAGGGTCATCGACCCTCTAATATTTATTAATCACTATAAATATAATCTTATAACTAATTCATTGAGTCATAGGTATAATTTATATTTTTATCATTTACTTGTAATATAATAAATATATTACATGATAAAAGTGAACCATTAACTCAACTCGTCTTTCCCACAGATATTAAATGAACCATGAATATTAAAGTAATATTCATTCGTATAATATTTTTCATGTATTTACTTTAATTATTATAAATATATTTAATAAATAAATTCAATACTATTTATTATAAACTTGAATAATATGAATTTATTTATTCCTTATAGATCGTATATCCTTAGACATATCTCGGAACCTGTGGTGGGGCCCACCATGTCCTAAACTTCTATTCATCAGAATATGAAAAACTTTTGAATACACAATTGTGTGTAATCCTCTACGCATTTATCTCAATAGAAGTAAATATTATTCACAGACTAGAATCAAAGACTATCAACTCATCAAGGCCTCTAAATAGATAAGGAATAGCCATATTAATGATAACCTTCCTATGAACATGCACCATGTAATATAATCTCTTTTTCTTGTGATATCTCATAAATTAGGATGCACACTTTGTGTCATCATCCTTTGTCTCTTTATTATTTATATACTTTACTAGATTAAATTACCTTCTTCTACCGTAACCATGGATGTATTGAAGGTACTATCATCCTGATCAACTTGGCCCAAGATATCTCTTTCTATTGGAAGCGACAAATTCTATCTTGATTATCTAATCAATGTTATACTACCAATGACACACCCAATGCAAGATACCCCACTACAACTTCAATGCCATAGTTTTTTCCTTGTATCAAAGTATTTAATAAAATAGTATACACTGATAATAATCTCAAGTCAAGAGACCATTACATGTGTTTGTAGATAAGAAATTCTAATGACACTCAAAACATTTGGTGTTCCTATTGGAGGGACAGTCCTCATGATCTCAACTACTTGATATAACCAAGTGTAAACCCCAAGATAATAAGCCTCAATGCTTATAATCCCCCAACACCTGATAGTTATACATCATCTGTGTCTGGTCAGAATGATGTATCTGTACCATATGACATTTGTTTTTGATTAATGTCATATTATCTCGAATTTCACATTATATACTGAGAACTGCTATAACCTTTTAACATGATAGATAATCTATAGACATTACCAAATAAATAGTGGTCTCATAAATATCAACATTATTATGGTAAGTAAATATCTTACATAACTCACTATATAAATGGTATGGTAATCGAAAAGTATTGTTTAGTTGGGTCTAGGGAACCCAATATTACAACAAAAATCGGTGGGGAAGTAGTTATGGGGTACCTTTCTTTTTTATGCTCCTGATACAATATTACTATATTGAATTATGATTTATTAAGTGATTCATGGTGGGGATAGGTTTGGTTGGTTGACCTATATAGGTGATTTTTGGTTCTTTTTTTTGTTCATTGGTGCATTAGCAAGCTCTTTTCACATGTGCACTTGAGATCTTGGTTATGTCCCTACTGGGTATACATGTTATGATAACTCGATGTATATAAACTATTTTTTAGGTTTCCAGGATGACATTGTGGATCAATCTGGACATTACTATCTTCGGTTTTGGAGTTTTTGTTGAGTCACTCTCGAAGGACTTGTATTTTTGAATATATTGGAGACTTTTATTGTATTGGTTTATTTTTGTTCATGCACGGTGGGATGATTTTTTGTTTAATTTTATATTATCTACTGTAGTTATTTTTTTTATCCTATCTTCTGATCCTATTTTATTATAGAGGATAATTCCTCCCATTTATGATATTTTTTACCCCTAGTGTTAGTCGCCTACCTGAGGCCTACTAGAGGTGGGACTTAGGGGGGTCATTATCTCTATTCATTGTGTTATCTTTGGAGGGAATGGATGTAGGGAACCTTTCTTTGTTATATTCTCAATTATATATTACTATATTGGATTGTGATTTAGTAAGTGAGCCACAGTGAGGCTGGGTTTGGTTTTTTGACCTGTATAGGTTCTTGTTGGTTCTATTGTTTGTTCATTATCTCATTAGCATGCTATCTTAGCATGTTCCCTTGAGATATTGGTTATTTACCTGCTGAGTATACATGTTATGATCACCCTAAATATATAAAATATTTTTCAGGTTTCAGGTAGGACTTTGGGGACCGATTTGGACATTACTATCTTGGATTTTGGAGCTGTTGTTGAGTCACTACCATAGTAATTGTCTTTTGGGATATATTAAAGACTTTTATTGTATTTGTTTATTTATGTTCATACATTATGGGATTGTTTTTAGTTTAATTTTATATTATCTATTGGATTTATTTATTGTTTGTTTATCCTATCTTTGGATCCTATTTTATTTTAGAGGATAATGACTCCCATTTATGATTTTTTATACCCTCGGTGCTAGTCGCCAACCTGGGGCCTACTAGAGGCAGGACTCAGGGGGTATTTTTCTCTCTTCATTATGTTATCTTTGGAGGTAGGGGTCATTATAGAGTTTTATTAGAGATTGTGGTTAAGATATATAATGTAGGAAGGAGTTATTCATAATGAGTATTGTATGGGTTGGTAGGGAAATAATGTCAGTTGATCTTGGTACGTGACATGGGCTATGGATACTGGCTAGGAAATGGGATTTTAGGGCCCCTCATGACTAGAGAATTGACTCTGAGCTTATTGAGAGACCAAGTGAGGTGGATCCATTTATAGGTAAGAGACCTAAGAGAGTTACATTCATCATGATTGATTGTATTTGTGTATAAATTGGGTGAATGTGGGAAAATAAAATGAATTAATTAAATAATATTTGATGAAATTTCATGCTACCAAGCTTAGGATGTCCTCCATTATTTTTAGGAATAGATCTTGGACATCATCAATGAGTATCTTAGGTAATTGAGTTTCAATAGGATGATATGGTTGATCATCATAGGATCAACTCGATTGAGTAGTATGAGGTTTAGTAACGGGATTTGCATGCCTTTCAATGGTAGAGTTTGGGAAAGTATGAGGGGGCACCTCTGATCTGGAGATGGAGTTCTAGTTGGATTGGATTTAGATTTCTTTTGGTCTGATCCAAGCATGGGATGAGTTCTGGGTGTCGTTGGCCATTAGTTTGTTGTGGGGATCTACATTTAGGTGGTGGATGTTATATCTTGGTGGTCTAAAGGAGTAAGATGTGTTATGTACCGAATTTCAGAAGTATTTTCATTCATAATTCTAGTCATAAATGATGAGAGCAACAAAGAGGCAGGATATGATATCCATTCTATAGAATAAACTGAGTGTGTGTGGGTTTGGGATCAATTTTAAGGACCTCTTGCACTTTTCTCTAGATGTTTTTCTGGATGAGGAGTCCAGAGCACGACATCTGGAGGAGGCTTTGCACCTAGTGATCAAGTATGTGGTCACTTTTTTATTCTCCCCATGTATTTAGAGGTAAAGAAAAATAAAAAGGTTATTGAGATTATTATTTCATTGGGAGTTAATCCTCAATAGGGTGGATATCATGGTGTCTCAAGGAAAAAAGATTCAAGAGGTGGGTTTTGATTGTTCAAGCAATCGGTTTTTCGGTCGGTGGGGAACTAACCACAGTAGATCCATTTCCATTCTTCAGGGGAAGTTGGATCCCAAGAACATGTTGGAGGAATCCTATTTTTGTGTTATTTATATGAAGGGAATGAAAACCACCAGAATTGGTGATCAAATTCCTAGGGAGGCCAATATCAGGTGGGTGTTCAAGCCCCTTTTTGTCAGCCACAACAGTTTTCTCTAAGATAGGTTCAACATCAGGGACCATTAGTGTTTTTTCATCACCCTAAATTAGGTGGTTTTGGTAGAGGGTAGCCTCATGTAGGTCCCCATCCATAGGGAACTAGGACAAAGTGAATTCATGGAGGCCGATAGCAGAGAGTTGGAGGATATGGGCATGGTTATATGCATGAATTAGAGGTGACAGTACTAGTAGATCTAAGAGTTGTTTGAGGTATGATTAGTTTATTGTAAACCCTTGTTTGTGCTTTGTTTTATATAGGATATTCACACCCTTTTGTTTCTCCTTCTTTGATCTGTACTTTTAGACTAGATATGGAGAGCCTTTTAGTGCCCCTAGTGTTCTCTACACTGATTAGAGGTTGGTCTTCCTTATTTAATGTTTGTTAGGGATTTATACTAGTGATGGGGTAGCATAATTTAGGGGGAGATTTATCCTTACTACATATATGTCTATATGATGTTATACTTTTCATGGACTAGTTGTATTCTATATATGTGATCATCAATTATTATCATATGAGAGTTTCATTTTTTTAATATAAAGGGCCAATGAGTGGGGTTCATTGGTGAGCGAATTTTTCAGATGGGTGGTAGTAAATCAGAGCCTCTTTTGTCTTATTTAGAGGAGCTATTGATGAAATATCAAGAAGATGGTGTTCCCAAGGTTGTATAGAATTTCCTAGATGTTTTCTCGGATGAGTTTGTGGAACTACCCCCACGACACGATGTTAAGTTTGGGATATAGTTTCAATGGGGCGCATCTCTGATTTTGATGGGTCCCTATCAAACAGTACCTAAGGAGTTATAATAGTTGAGGTTTCAAGTGGATTATTTAATGTAGAGGGGTTTCATCCAACTTACTCTGTCTCTATGGCGTGCTCCAGTATTGTTATCTAAGAAGTAAAATGATATTCTAAGGTTGTTTATAGACTGTCAAAGGTTGAATTAGGTGACGGTCAAGAATCATTGCCCTCTTTTGAGGATTGATTATATGTTCGACCAGTTAAGAGGAGCTAGTTGGTTTTTGAAGATAAACTTATGGTATGGATATCACCAAATGATGGTGAAATATGAGGATATTCCAAATACTATCTTCAACTACAGGTATAAATACTTCAAGTTCTTGGTCATGTTGTCCAGTGTCACGAATGCACCAATCATGTTCATGGGGCTCATGAACTCCATCTTCCATGAGTTCCTGGACTGGTTTGTGATCATTTTCATTGATGATATCTTGATCTAATTTAATAGTAATAGGATCATGTTGAGAATCTTAGAGTTGTTTTTTAGGTCCTTCGACACCACCATCTCTATGGTAAATTTTCCACATATAAATTCTATATATGATAGGTACATTTACTTAGACATGTGGTGTCTCAACATTGTGTGGTAGTGGGAATCACACAAGAATGTAGAAAAAATTTATAGTTTTCACGGCCTGGATAGTTATTATTGGAGGTTTGTTCCTGATTTATCTCATGTTTCATCCACACTAACAATGTTGACCATTAAGGATCATGCTTTTGTGTAGAGTGATCAATGTCAAGTAGCATTTGGTTACTTGAATGAGAAGTTGATCAATGCTTCATTGCTTCATTTTCATGGGTAGGGTGTGTTTCTTGGGTTTTTCTATGATGTGTCCCATCTAGTCTTGGGATACATGTTGATATAGTAGAAGAGGTGATCTCTTATGGTTCTAGGTGGTTATTCCCCCATGAGCATAATTATTACACCCATGATCTAGATCTATCAGCAATTGTGTTTGTGATAAATTTGTGGTTTCATTACATCATCAATGAGCTCTTTGAGGTTTTCATGGACCACAAGATCCTGAAATATGTTTTCTCTTAGTGATATTTTAATATATTCTAGTAGAGGTGGATGGAATTTCTTCAGTATTATGATTTTGAGATCTCTTACACCCTGAGAAAGGGGAATGTGATTTCCAATTAATTGATTCAAAAGTTAAAAATGGATGTGGTTTGGGAGCCTATTGATGTTTGGAAAGGGATGTAAGAGCATTAAGTGATGCATCTTGACATTAGAGAGAGTAGTGGTCGGGGTTGTATTTTTCAGATAATTGTTGAGTCGTCCTTAATACGGAAGGTGAATGAGTCTTAGTGGGGGGACTTAGAGGTTGAGGTGATGTTTGATCGTATTGTCCATGGTGATTCTATGGAGGGATATTTAGAGGATGGTCAGAATCGGGTGTTTTTTCAGGGGAGGCTGTTTATTCCATAGGCAATGTGTGAGGGAGTTCGCCATGATTTTTATAGCTCAACTTTAGCAGTACATCGTGGTGTGAAAAATATTTATCATGGATTAAGGAGATATCTTTGGTGGATAGGGATTAAATAGTAATTAGAAGATTTTGTGGTAAGGTTTCTGGTTTGTTAACAGGTGAAAGCAGAGCACTGTGATCCTAAAGGTTTTCTACAGTCCTTGGATGCTCCTGAGTGGAAATGGGAAGATATCCCTATGGTCTTTATCACCTAAATACCCCAAGATCAGGGAGGTTATGATATGGTTTGGGTGATAGTGGACCATTCGATGAAGTTGTCTTTCTTTTTAGAGATCCAAGAGTTAAGCACCATGGATGTCTTGGAAAGGAAATTGTGGGTGATCCGGTTAGGATTCATGTGGTATCAAGGACCATCATCTCAAATTGAGATACTAATTTTACTTCATGAGTGTATAGGGTATTGTAACTTGATTTCAGATCCTAGTTTTACCTTAGCACTACTTTTCACCCTCAAATGGTTGGAAAGACATAGCAGACCATCCAAACACTGGAGGATATGTTGTGAACTTGTGTCCTAGACTTTAGTGGATCATGGGTAAGACACCTGCCTCTGTTTGAGTTATCATACAAAAAATATCTATCACTCATCCATTGGTATGGAATCATTTAAATAATTTTATATGTGGCCACTTTATTCTATGTTGTACTAGATGGGGGTTTGGGAGTCAACAGATCTTGGTCCTGATGTGGTTTAGAGCACGACTGATAAGATTCAGTTGGTCTAAGAGAGGATTAGGGTAGCAGAATACCATCATAAGGTTTGTTATGATCGTAGTAGTAGGCCCCTAGAGTTTGAGTTTGGAAACCATGTGTTCTTGAGAGTCTCTCCTCACTGTGGGAAATAGAGGTTTGGTAGGGGGAGTAAGATCTCTCCTCGGTTTGTTGGGCCTTTCAAGATGTTGGGGTGAGTTGAAATGGTGGTATATTAGTTTACACTTCCACTACGAATAGATAAGATCCATGAAATATTTCTCATTTCCCAAATTATTTAGTATCCTCATGATAACTCCCATGTTATTTACTAGGTAGATTTGGATATCTAGGATGAAACAATGTTTGTAGAGTGACCAGTAGAGATCTCGGATCATCGAGAGAAGGTGTTGCATAGATGAACCATTCTCTTTGTTTGTCTTTTGTGGATAGCTATGTGGATATTTGTTTCTTATGGAAAATATATATGTGTGTTTTTGTGCCTGGTGAGAGGTTTTGATGTAGTTTTTTGATGATTTGATTTCATGGGATGTTTTGTTAGCATTTTTTTCTAGCTTGTTCAGATGATGTTAGTGTTGAGATGTAACAATAATCCTAGGAGGTATCTTTAAGGGTGGTTGTTTGGACCCCCTTTCGTTTCTTTGGGTTTTGTTTTGATTCTTGATAATGATAATAATTTTATAGATATCTAATGTAATGGTTTGTGCCTTCCTGGACTATTACTTAGTTGGTTTTGTGGTGGAAGAATTCTCATAGGAGGATAGAGGAGGTTAGGAAGAGGTTGGAGTTTTAGTAGGACTACAGCATGTAATTCACATAATTAAAGGGTGATTCATGATTTTATTATGTTATTTATTGATTTTGTGGATAGATATTCATGGCATGTATACAGCGGTGGATTAGTTTGTGAAACTAATTCACAATGTGAAAGAGTAATTCAAAACATGAAATAAATTCCAGCGAGATGACATGATTTTTAGAAAAAGTGTGAGATATGGTAAATTCAGGCCTTGTAATGGTTTCATGAATTTTAATCCATGGAACCTATGGAATTCACGACATCAATGTGGAATTCATGTCATGAATTAGGAATTACAACATGTTTATTGGTTTGATTTTCATCTAAACCCTCTCATTTTTTTATCATTTAATCTTGATTTTGGGATAACCCTAGACATTTTTTAGGGATATTCCATCCCCTATCCTTCGGTGTTGATCCTTTGGTTTCATTAGTTGATATTTAGAAGTTCGAGGAAGGTTCTTCTCCCTTTTCCCCCTTGTTCCTTATGTTCTTTCCTCGAAAATATGATGCGATTGTGTAGTTATGGTTTTGGGTGAGTGTTTGGGGCTGTGTTTTGATGATCCCTTGGTGTGATCTGGGATAATCTATGGCTTCATAGTGTGTTTGTGGTTTGTGGGATATTTCTTCTTCACCTTGTGGAGTGCAATGGGATCAAAAAGTTTATTTGAGGTAGGGGATCCTTGTTCTCACCTATTTATGTGCTATGTGTAGGTATTCCATTATTTTTTCTTTTCTTTGGGTGGATATAAAAATTCTATGTAATAATATTATTAATTGAAATAATTGAAATTTATGGGTTTGGAGAGATATCGTATGTTCTAACTGATTTGATATTATTTCTGATTTTTTTCTGGATACTTACAATGCTGAAAATAATGGCTATTGGGAGCCTTTTTTCACTATAGATGATATGCCTTGATATCGTTTATGTGTTTTTTATCTCATCCTAAATAAAATTATAATGAATTTATATTTGGATAACAAATTGGTTTCCCATGGAATCTAGTTTGTGTGATAATAACCATTCTAAATAAAGAAATAATGTGATAAAACCCCTTGAATAAATTGTAGAAGTTGTGATGTGTTATTGTTGTGTGTAGTTGCCTTATTTTGTTTCCTTGTGTGTTGCGGGTTGTTTAAAGGTGGTGATGATGATCGGTTGGGCTTTTTAGTGCGTGGTTATTTTATTCTATGTGGTAGGTTGGCATGGATGTGATGTGGGAAGTTGTGTGATATGGTTCATGGTGGTTGTAGTGTGTAGTGGTTGTGGTGTGTAGTGGTGATGAAGTGTGGTGGTGATGTGTGGTTGTTATGTGTGGAATTTGCGTTTTGTTATGTGTTTGGGGTGTATAATGTATGGTTTTTATGGTGATTTGGATTGGGAGATGTGGCACGGTAACAATGGAGGATGCATAGTGTTATGGAAATGGTTATGCGTCGGGTCAGTTGTGTGTCGTGGTTGTGTTAGTTGTCTAGTTATTAATGGATTAATTTATGATTCTAAATTGAAGTAATTCAAGTTAGTAAAAAAATAAATAATGGGATGAAATTTGATGTCTGGTAAATGGATTAAATGAAATTAATAAATGGATGGGCTGTGAAATTAGATTTGAAATGGATAATGAATGAAAGTGGTGAAACCTGTAATTGAAAGTGGGATATGTGTGGCCTTGTGTGGTTTTTGTGTGGTGTGTTCCATATAGAGGTGAAGCGGTAGTGATGGTTGATGTGTGGTGTGGTGGTGGTGATGTGGTGTGCACTAGTGCAGTTGATATGAACCCATAGGTTGGGTATTGTGTGTTGTCTATATATCTTGCATTTTTATTTTATTTCAATATATTCCCACTCAAGAAGGATAACCTTACAAACACTCAGTGGTTCTGGGTTCCGAGTGTTTTCCCCAACATCTAGTTTGGTGGTGATACGATGGAAGGTTACCCCCTCTTCACTTCTCTTCCTTTAGCAGTGATGGCCCAGGTGTCTTCGGGCGATATGTGCAGTGATGGCCCAGGTATCTTCAGGAGAGATGTGGTGTGATGAGGATGTGATGTGATGTGATATATAGTGGGGTTCATGCATGGTATGATGATGGAATGAGGTTTATGTCCTTAACATTCATGATACCCTACTGCCCTAGTTATATGATGAGATGAGATGTGATGGATCAGGTTCCTTCAGTTGAGACATGATGTGATGATGCCTCATGCTAGCATGTGATGTTAGACCTTGTGAGGGTGGGGTTGGTAGGGATGTGTCCTGACCCAAATCAGAGATGGACCAGGTATCTTTGGGAGATACCTGATATAATGTGTTATGTGACGTGATACATATGGAATGGATGGGATCATAGGGCATTCGACATTGGGGTGTGAGAGAGGTAAATCAGTAAGGAACTGGTTGCGGGGTACCTTTATTTGTTATGTTCTTAATGCTATATTACTATATTGGATACGTGATTTAGTGATTGATTCATGGTGAGGATGGGTTTGGCTAGTTGACATGTATAGGTTCTAATTGGTTCTCTTGTTTGTTATCTAGCACATTAGAATACTCTTTTCACATGTGCACTTGAGACCTTGGTTATATCCCCACTAAGTGTACATGTTATTCTCACCCTACATATATAAAAACAATATGTTTCTAGGAGGACTTTGTGAACCGATATGAACATTACTAGATTGGTTTTTGGAGTTTTTTTGAGTCGCTATCATAGGAATTGTTTTTGGTATATATTGGAGACTTTTATTGTATTTTTTATTGTTGTTCATGCATTGTGGGGTGGTTTTAGGTTTACTTTTATATTATCTTTTGGAGTTTTTTTTGGTTTTTTATCTTATATCTCGATACAGTTTTATTATAGAGGGTACCCATTTATGGTATTTTTATACCCTTGGTGTTAGTTTCCAACATGGGGCCTACTAGAAACTGGAATCAAGTGGCATTATCTATCTTCCTGTATTATAGTAACTTTGTAGGGAGGGGGTCGTGAAAATACCCCTCTCCCTACAGTAATTATTCATATTTATTACCAAACCTCAACTTCCCCAACCTAATAATAAATAAAAATACATTCCTACCCTTAGGCAGTTACACACAACTACCCACCTCTATTCACACAAAAATCCCTTATACAGACTACTCACTCTTAACAACACATGGAATCCCCAACCACTCCCATTCATCCCACTACCAAGTAACACATAGTTGGTAGCACACATATGACAACCTACACATATCGAAAAATACATCCCTCTTAAAAATCACCTTGTCCTCAAGGTGGACCTCCAAAACCTCTACTCAGATGCTTAACATTGGAATGAAATCCCCTTAGTGGTGGATTCGGTGACAGCTTCATGTGCACTAAACTTGGTTTTGGAATGGGTCACTAATTGTAGTAGGTGGATAAATCTTCCAATATAATTCCCCTATAAAACTGATAATGAAAAAATCTCCATGATCAACTTCATGAACACCTCCACAAAATCTTGGAAAAACAACAACATGGTAAGAATTATTTTACAAGCTTCTTCCACATATACTACAAGTATCTAGTGTTAGGTCATCATTCCCCTGATGACATTATTCACATATCAAGCCAATGGCATGGAGAGTTTCCTTCATACCTTTACAAACTTATACACCTAGTGGTGTGTTTGGTATCTCTACTTCTCCTACATATTATTTGGATTGTGGGATAGTTTTAAGTTGTACCTCCTTGGTACTCTATTCTTTCTCAACAATGATTGAAATCAGGTCAGGAATTACATGTGCATGTAATTTTGGACTAGAATAAAACTTCTCCTTATTCCTCTCCCAAGACAAAAAACTCAACAAGTTATTATGTCTATGCCCACAAGGACTGCACCATCTCATGCCGCTCTTAAACAAAAATGTTATAGGTAGATTGAACTTCCTGAAAGGTCTGTCGAACAAAGAATTCAGTGGACACCATCATCTGTTCCTACAACCCAAACCATATTTGCTCACATTTCTCCCCCATGAGTTCCATAGGAATTTGAATCTTTTATATCTCAAACACTTTTTCATGTATTATTCTATTATACAAACTCATGTAAATAGGTGTTGGACTACCACCTAGCTTATGGATAGTTTCTACATCCCTATCTCCACTTCTAGTAGAACTCGCTATGACATCCTTGCTACACCCAACAACACATTTCTGGTAATAAAATTGACCACAGACCATATTTCCAATATTAGACTACATGGTCAACTTGTGTACTTTCTCCCTTTTTCCTATTGGTCATACTGTAGCTCACACAACAACCGTTAATTTCATATTATATCCTATAAAAAACTTCTATAAATGACATCTGTCTTTGAACCTTAGCTGATACTTCCTAAGTTATTTAGTCATCACATGAAACCTCCACAACTCTACCAAAATCCACATTAGTTTTTCATTTAGTCATAGTTGAACATACCTGAATCGCCTATCTTCAACTGGCCTAGTGATCTTTCAATACTGGTTATCGTCCTATGATATGTATGCTTTGAATATCAATGATAGTAAATAGGAAAGTATGTACCATCTTACATTAATGAATGACTAACTCTGATCATCCCTTACTAAGAATGCATTCCAAGTATAATCTCAACACAACTACAGTCATGACAACTCATATTTCCACCATATTAAACACAGTTTTACTATATATATCATGTCTTCCTAGTATGTGTATTTCTCATTGATGCATTCACTCTTCCCTACAAAAAAAGCACCATCATTAGTTATGGATATCAAAAACCTCCTTCTTGGTCAAGACTCTCAATTATCATCACTTTAATAAAGTTTTTCATTCTTCCTCCACAACAACTGAGATTCTATCAAGGAGACCACCAAATTTTTAGGTCTCTACATAAAAATAGTCACACTATAGAAAATATAAATAATATAGGATGAGAAAACTATAAATATTCCTTTTTACATAAGTAAAATCATAGTAGGAAAAGTATAAAGAGAAGGAGAAATATAATAATGGATATATTGGAAGATAAAGAGAATAAGAACACTTCTATAGAGATGACCACCATCCTGATAAGCCTAACCCACTGCCAAGCTTGGAGTTTCCCAATGAATAACGTATTCTCCTCCCTATAGAAACTATTTATATTTTTTATCTACCCTTAACTTACCCAACCTACTAATAAATAAAAATACATTCATACCCTTAGGAAGTTACACATATATTCTCACCTTTACTCATAGAAACAAACCTTATATAGATTTCACACTCCTGATAGCACATGGTAGACTCAACCACTCACAAAATAGCACACACCTGGTAGCACACATATGAAAACTTACACATATCTAACACCAAATACCTCAAAATCAATAAAGAAGAACCAAATAACCAATCATCTGGATCTTGTTCATAGAAAAAATCCCTAAGGACAACAATATATCCACCACATGAGGGATAAAATAGGAAGAATCAGGAGGAAAGGTAGGGGAAACACCAATTTCGAGAAAGACTTAACAAATCTAGATGCTTGGATAAATTATTCGGTCAAGAAATCAAAAAACGGGGTTAGAAAATTCATGAAATACCTAAAGAACCCTTTGATGTCACTAATATGGAATTAGGGTTGAACGAAGGGGATTAAATAAATAAATTGGGGTTTTAGGTGTAGAAAACATGACTCTTCCCCTGACTTTTCCAGCACAAATCGGCACCACAGGCTAGTCAGTAGTGCACACCAGAATAGCTAAACCCCTAGAAACCCTACTATCCGGCGATGGAATTATTATAGGAATATCATTTTGAAAGGGTTTCATCAGATTTTTGGTGGGTTGGTGGGATTCCAATAGCCTTACTAGGCAACTTTCCTACCTACCTGCTAGCTAGTGGCATTGCAACATTCCCCTACTACATGTCACTAATGGACCTTACTAGTTCACCTCCTCTAAGCCCCCGAGCACCTCTCAAACACCATTTTAATCAGGCACAATTATCATTTAAAAAATTTAAATAATAAACTAAAAATGGAAAGATAGGGGTGTATGAATAATGGACAAGGTTCTTACATCCTTCCCACCATATAACAACTCATCCAAAAAATATACTCTCATGCGTCACTGAGAGGTATTATTGAACAACTTGGGTCACTACTCCCACATGTTAGACTCCATATCCTAGGACTCCTCTTAAATATGTCCATGCTACAACTACACTCACACTAAGGGAAAACCTTTCATTGAATAATTTTCTCACTATGGTTTACGATATGGATCGGATGCTCCTCAAAGGACATATCAGCATCAAGATTGAAATCATCAAAATATATAATGTGATAAGGATCAGTGTGATATCTCTAAATCTATGAAATGTGAAACATGTTATGCATGGTGTTTTAGAATTGTGAAATATTCAATCGATATGATGCTAGATGGGTTCTCTCCACTGTCTCAAACAACCCAATAAACATGGGTACTAGCATCCCCTACTTCTGTATACAGTGTTTCCTCGGCCTATGAAACACTCAAAGAAAAACCTAGTGACCAACCTAAAATTCCAAAGATCCTATAAAATGGTCAACATAATATTTTGGCCTTCTATGCATATTTTCAAACCACTTTCTAATCAACTGAACCTTCTCATATGTCTCCTTCAAGATACTAGGTCTAACAAGTGCTGACTCACCCACCTCTAACTAAAACAAGGGAGAATACCATAGAATTTTTGAATAAATCCTTGAAAGGATCCATTTGTATCGATGCCTAGAAGCTAATATTATATGTGAACTCCAAGAGATCCATGTGATGCTCCCAAGAACTACCAAAGTCCAGAACACAAGTTTATAATATGTCCTCCAGAATCTGAAATGTCTATTTAGATTAGCTGTCATTCTAAGGATTATAGGTTGTGCTCAGAAGAACCCATGAACCTAGTGTCTTCTAAATACCCTACTAGAAATACAACGTAAAATAAGAATCTCGACAGAAAATGGTACTCTGTGGAAGACCATGAAATCGAACCATCTCCCACACATATAGGTCACTCAAGTCATCAATGATGAAGGCCTCCCTAATAGTAAAGGACCTTTTTCAGTAAATCCACAATCACCCACACTTGATCATTATTTTGAGGTGTTATGGATAAACCTATCAAAAAATACATGATGATATCATCCCATTTCCATTCTAAAATGGGAAAAGGTTTCAACAACTCAGCAGGCCACTCATGCTCGGCCTTTACCTACTGACAGGTGTAGCATCACACCACCAACCCATCTATCTCTTTATTCATCCCTGGACACCAGTACTTTCTACAGTGGTCATAATATATATTTTTCAAACCAGGATATACCAACCATTTAGAACCATGGAATTCCCTCATCATCTCCTCATGCATACTCATAGGAATCCAGATACGGTCATGGACAAGAAGAACCTCATTGATGTCAAGGGAATAACCCAATGGTTGTTGTCCACCATATATGGTTTCCCTTAGGGATAAACCCTTTATATAAGATAACTATATTCTCTTGACCAGATATAGAAGTGTGGGTAAAAAAGGTAAATTTTAGAGTTGATCACCCCTGAAGCCCCTGAAACCCCTAAACATCTAGATGCATATCTGTAAAGAATGTCATCATCCTCCACTCATCACAATATTATTTCACTATCTAATTTTGAGTATTCCTACTCAAATCATCGTCAATGATGTTTCCATTTTAAGGATTATATGTTAAATCAAATTCAAAAAATTGTAGATACTCAAACCACCTCCTATGTCAAAGGTTCAAATCCCACTGTGAAAATATATACTTCAATAACTTGTGATCTATGTACACCATGAATATATCACACAAAATATAATTTATCCAGACTTTTAGAGTGTGTATTAATATAGCTAATTGTGGTTCATGAATAGGATAATTCCTATCATGTGGTATCAGCTACCTAGATCTATAAGCAACCACTTTATCCTCCTGCATCAGAACTACTCCAAGCCTGACTCCTGATGCTTCATAATACACAACATACACCTTACCTAACTTAGGAAATCTTAGGATCAGTGCTAAGGTTATTCTACTATTTAATTTCTAGAAATCCTCCTCATAGGCATCTGACAAAAAAAGTTTCACCCATTTCTTGGTTGGAATAGACTCGACACTTCTATATGGGATAAATCCTAGATGAATCACTAATAATATCCTACCAAACTCAGAAATATTTAAATATCAAATAACTTCTTGGGTTACTCCAAATACAACATAACATCCACCTTCTTAGGGTCCAATAATAATCCAACCTATGAGATAAATGACACAATAAGTGAACTTGGTCAATCCAGAAATGAAATTTCAATATCTTGGCTTATAGATGATTCTATCATAGTGTACTTAGGATGATGTCAATATATTGGGAATGATTGTATCTAGACTCAGAGTACACTAAGATGTATTCAATAAAGACAACCACAAATTGATCCAAATATGGATGTAAGATCTGATTCATCAAGGCCATGAATATCGTTGGCGCATTCATCAGACCAAACGGCATTACCAAGGGATCATATAAGTCATTCCTTCTCCTAAAAGAAGTATGGGGTATGTCGGATGGTAAAAATCTCAAAAAATGGTATCATGACCTCAATTAAATCTTAGATAATATCCAAGAACCTCTTATATGATCAAATAGATCATCAATGCACAGAAGGGGATAGCAGTTCTTGACTTTCATCTAGTTTAGACTCTGATAATCCACACATAAATGCAAGGTTCTATCTAGATTCTTAGAGAATAACATGGGATAACTTCAAGGTGATGTAATATACCATGTTAATCCCTTGGATTTTAGATCCTCCAACTACACCTTCAACTCTCAAAGCTCCACCAGTGCTATCCTATATGGTGGGGTGGAAAATAGTATGGCTTCTAGCACTAACTTGATAGTGAACTCAATATCCCACTCATGTGGTAATCCAAATAACTCTTCAATAATGATGTCCTAAAAGAGTTCTATTTATAGAGAAAATTTAATCTATTTTAACTCACCATCATCCATAACAAGGATTGCTACTCAGGTCGTGAACCAATCCAATTTTCACTAAATTGGTCCTGTATGAGAATCCTAAAGATCTCTTTCACCCTGATAGACATAGCTTTCCAATTATGGTGATAAGAATGTCACTCACATACAATAGAAGTTTATATAATTTTGGTATATAACTAGTCATTCCATACCAAGAATCAAGTTGAATCCAATAATTTCCAGTACAAATAGATCCTAGAGAAAATGATAGTCTCCAATTTCAAGAGTGCACTCCTTATAATGTCATATGCCCTCTGATCATACCCCTAATGAAATATTAATGGTTATAAACTCATTCATGTTTTCCACATACAAACCTAATCCATTGAAGAATTTAATAGATATAAATTAATGTGATTCTCTTGTATCAAACATAATGCAAGAAAGGGTAGATGAAACAAGAATCTTACCTCTAACAGGCCAACATCCAAACTCGTAAGAGTATACTGAATTGTGTGTAACTAAATTTTTCCTATGACATGGGTTCCATCCTGACTCCCCAGTGATGCTCACTCTTGCTGATATTATCACTCCTATGTCAGGGTACCATGCCCCCTACCCCAAACAGTGTGCCCAGTGGAACTCCAACAACTTATCTTTTGAGGAGTAGATAATCCCCTCCCAGACATTGGTTTCTTCTGTGATCCTCCACCGCCACTAGATTGTTGAGTTCTTTGAATAACTTATATAGGTGGACCATCTTACCAAAGATTATCACTCCACTATAGGTAAATTACAATGTCAAAAGTTGTGTTCATCCTTTCCACATGAATGGAACTTTTCCTGGTTGTGGTCCTGAGACAGTTGTCCACTCCCCTGGTTGCTCTGTCTACCACTTCCCTGGTGGAAATTCTCAATGCGAGTTTTCTTGAATCCTGAAGTGGAACTCCCTAATCATACTAATAGAATTGTATTCCCACCACTTGAGGCCTCCTTTAGGTTCCCTTTAGTGATGTGAGCCCAATTCATCACATCAAAGAAGTTGTTCAAGTGGAATATGTTTACCTATGACTTGATCTCATACTAGATATCATCTAGGATGCACCTTTACACGGATATCTCATCTTCTTACAATGAAGGAGAAAAACATTACAGGTCTTTGAAGTGAACAGAATAGTCTATCACAAACATACTTCCCTACATCAGGTGCATGAACTTCTGATCCCTTTCATCTCTTAGTATCTATAGATAGAAGTGACTCAAGAACTTATCCTAAAATACTTTCTAGGTTAGATCCTCATTTTTCCTATCCTTTACTATGATGTCCCACCAATTCTTGTATGTTACATATATTATATAGGTAGCAATCTTCACCCTCCTCTCCATAGGTTTCTCTATGTGACCAAAGATCAACTATATAGACTCAATCTTGAACTCTAATACCCAAGGGCCTCCCTCCCAAATGAACATGGGTGGGTATTTTAGTGGAAAATCCCTTTTCAAATCAGACATTAAAGATATGGTTTGATTATTATCCCTCTATATGGATCACACAACCTGTAGAAAACTATCACTTAGTTGATTTTCCATCAAATTCCTTAGAGTCGTGGGAGGTTTCAGCTCTGTTGTGTGAGGTGTATGTTCATTACCACTCTCTTAACCTTCAATAAGAAAATTATGAAGAGGAATTTCTCTAAAATATTCAATACACTCTTCATATCATAGGGCTTATATAATTTTAAAAATCAGAAAGAGAAAGAGACAATAGATAACCATAGATGCAATGTCATTTCAAATCTTGGATTAACAAGTGAATTAACATTTTATAATAGATTAATTTTATTCTATTTATCATACAAGTCATAAAATCAGGAATAATTTAGAATGGAATATATATGTATAGTAAATATATCCCTAGAATGAGTGATGCATGTTAACATATTTTACTAAATGTCTACAATTATGCATGCATACACACCTCATGCCATACCGACCCATGAGTAAAATCTCATAAATCAATAATATCACACAATAAGTTTGAATCAACCAAGGTGAAATAACATCATAAATATCATAAGAAAACCATAAGAGCATAAATATTTTCCTTGGTAACTTGGGTTTTCCCCCACACATGGGTTAGCTACTCCAATGCATAACCTTATTACCAAGTCCCGACACATCCTATTCTCCTATCTACCATTACCTAAATAGTAAATCAATATTAAAAAAACTCTTTTGATACAACTTTGTAATTTCCTCAACCCATTTCTCTCTCATGTGACTGAGATGGGTTTCTACAAGACCCCAAGCATGCCTCCCTATACACCAAAGGTTTCCAACTAATAGCGAGGGTCTAATAAGTGTAGTGGAGAGACTATACCCTCTGGTATAGAATAGTAATCATAGAAGAAAACATAATAAACAGATTAATATATATCAACCATAGAAGGTAAATAAGATAATTCCAAATAAATCCAATATAATCAAACCATGATATATTATATTGAATTCCATAATAAATATCATATAGGAAAACAACATAAAAATGAAACTAATAGAACCCTCACCTGGGAAAAATGGTATATAATGTAAGGATTTTCTAAAAGGAAATAAAGG
The DNA here is from genome assembly GCA_963277665.1 of Viscum album. NCBI lineage: Eukaryota > Viridiplantae > Streptophyta > Magnoliopsida > Santalales > Viscaceae > Viscum > Viscum album. The sequence goes on from OY728137.1 coordinate 1,477,309,597, forward strand.
TCTATATAGGGTAAATGCATCCTGGAAAAGTATGGATAGTTGGGAAGGGTATAATTTTCCTTATAGGGGAGAGGAGAGTTTTTAGGAAAATTGGTAATTGTTAAGTCAATGGGTCGATGTGATGGGAGTGGGGTAAATCTATTATAAAGAGAATATAGGTGATGGAGGAGGGAATAAAGTCATATAAATAGATTTTTAGTCATAGTATTGGATATAGTTTTAACTTGGGTGGGAGTACAGAGACGCCTCTCAAGTCTATTTTCTTCTTCGTTTTCTTCTTCTTCTTCCTCTACTTTGCCTCTTACACTGTAATTTTGATTATCATATTTCAAATGAAATACAAAGTCACATGTTCTAGTTTCAATTCTAGTGTGGGTCTTATCATTTGGTATGGACTTCCACTGTATCACATCACACCATAACCATCATACTTCCTCACATAGGCAGAAGGAGGTGAACGGTGATTGAGGACACACTATAAAGACTATAACATCTCAAAGCTAAGTTTCAACAAAACAAGAAAAATGTAAGAGAAAACCTAGGATCTTCATCACCAAGAAGAATCTAAATTTCATAAATTATTTATTGCATGGGTGACCCAATGGGAGTAGAATCCACTACCGAATGAAGAGTAGTTGTTGGAGAAAATGGAGCAGTCAGGTGGGTGTTTCAGAGGGGTTAGTAGCAGTCAGGTGGGTGTTTTAGAGGGGTCAGTAATTAAGAGCTACAGACATGAAACACACAAAAAGTATATCATCCAACACTGGGTATGAAGTTTATTGACACACATTTGGATGGATATAGTGACAATGGAATGAATGATAATCTTTCAATCAATTATTTAAACACATATGGCCTAGACATAATTTTGGCAGCACATATGACTGATATCTTGCAATATGTGAATCATAATTACAGTGGAAGAGGTGATGTAGAGGAAGAAGATGATGGAAAATAATAATAAAATAGAAAACTCTGGAGGCATCTATGCACCCCCACCCAAGAAAAATCCATATCCGTGACTATGGATGAAAATCCTAGTATATTATTCTTCACTCCTCTATCCCCCATGATCCCTTTATAACATCTTTTCCCAATCCCATCACATGGGACCAATACCTTAACAATTACCAGCTATCTTGATAACTCTTCCCTCCCCTAGAAGGAAAATTCTACCCCTCCCAGTTTCCACCCTTTTCCAGGATTTATTTCCCCTATATAAAACTTAATTCCATTTCTATAAAAATTATTCCATGTTATCCCATTTTCACCAATAGTGGGTTATATCACTCACCACCCCTTGAGATAAATCTTTTACTCAAGACTGAAAGATTAGATGTGGTTATTGATCAATTAATTCCCCTAAATATTGATCATGAGCATCCTCAGATATACTTTAGGTGTCCAAACAAACAAGGAGAGAGATTCCATAGTAGTAGATAAATGTGATTTAGCCTCAGGGTATACCAGGTAATTCGACTTCAATGATTTCCCCAACTTCAAACCTGGCCTAGGAGTCATAATTACTATATTCATGAACATATTACAATTGTTGTGTGTATTAAACATTGAGTTTTTTGGCAGTCTATATGTAAACATATGAAAACTATTGTGTGTATTAAACATTGAACCTTTTATTAGTATATACATCATGGGTATCTTGATAGCATTAGTTCCCCCTATGTTGTTGTTCTCCTTCATAGTATTTTTTGTAAATTCCTCCCAATGTAGGCATGGTTCAGTTGAGAATATATTCAAGACCCTATACTGCAAAAACCTAATAAAACATATTTTTTCTATTAGATTTCAAAAATCACTATGAGTTATTGAGTTGTTGAAATGTAACCCAGGACGAATAGTCTAAATAACACAATCATCTCCTAAAATTGGTGGATTTGCAATAAACTTTGGCATAGTATATAAATAATTCAACAAATATTCTTCACCCCCCTCAAAATTTCATTCCTATTTCTAGTTATGGAACGATTTAGCTTTCTTCAGTTCCCTATCATCGCACACAGATATTTCCCCTCCTTGAATTCCTTTCATTTGGTCCAACATACTATTGTTCTTCATCCACTCCTAAAGATGTGGTAATACCAACACACATGGGAGTAGAAATGGGAATTCCATTGGCCATAGGAAGTAGACTTATGAAAAAACATCTCCTATGGATGCATAATCGAGAGGTGTTGAAGTAGCATGAGGTGTCTCGACCTTCCTTTGCATCAGATCTTCCTGAGGTGCAGTTGGGGGTGATTAAAAGAATGATAGTACCTAGGTGAGAAGTTATAGGTGATGTTAAGTTGGTGTGAGGTGATTTTTATACATTGCTATAGAAAGATGTTTGGCTATTGATGGTTATGGAGGAGTTTGACATGTGTTTGGACTGAGGTAATGATAAGGAGTCTCAAAATAGAGGTAGGTGATCGAGATTTATGAGGTTGACTGGTCATGTTTAGGATCTGAATAGTTTGAAGTGTGTTTTGAGGTGATTAAAAAAATGAAAATTTCATAGCATAACAAAGAAGTTGAGTTCGGTAATCCATGGGGATGGCACGTGGTTCTGTCAAAAAAAAATTCTTAGAGAGGAGTGAAAGAGAGGAGGCACTCATTATTGGCACTAGGGAAAGACAATATTTCAGTAGAAAATAAAATTGAATATGTGATAATGTAGAAACTCAAGGAAGCTCGGACTTCTATGATGACTAATATTTCTGAGTATTGTCTCACTTTTATAGAAGCATCGAATACTCAAGATCACGAAGTGGGTTTTTTCATGGTTTTATGCACTAACACTGGGTATGGTGGTGAAAAAATAGGGGAGTAGTGGAATGACAATGCATTTGTGTCTAGTCTGGCATCGGACTGGCACCTAGTTTTAATGGTAACTTTAGGTTCCAATAAGAAAAATTACCTACTCCATACCTACTATGGGATAATTCACCTTTAGTTTACATGGAAGATCAATTATCTTCAACTTTATAATTTGAAACAAATGAGTTTGGGATTTTAAATAATATAAGATAATCAGAAACTACCTACTCGATCTTCTGTGTTGTTTGTGGCACATTCCACAATGACCAATTCTATTGAGGTTCAGGGGCACAATGGGGTGTATCTTTCTGGTTAGGTGTCAAAGGAGTATTCTAATGTATAAAAAAAAGAACCAGGAAGAATAGGGAATATTCCCAAGGTATATCATAGTTAAGAAGATTCCAAGTAGAAACATAGCTGAGAAAACTAATGTGACTACCTTTGTCTCCAATGAGGTTTTGTAAACCCTACAAGTCAAGCAACCTACTTTCATTAGTAAGGATCCAAGGTAACTTCTAACAATATCTAAATCAAATGTCTAGAACAACTTGACACTCAAGGCATAGGAACTCCTCCTCACATAGAACTGGTATGAAGAGACATCACCAGCTGTGGGGATGTTCTAAATGAAGAAGGTTTCATAGCAAGAGGAGATAACACCTATAGTTACCAAGAAATCAAACTCCACTCTATAGGGAATCAATAAGGAACCAGCCTTAATCATTAAAAAATATTTAATTATTTAAAGAATTCACATTGAGGATCTTTTCAAGTTTAGAGTTTTAGAGAATTAGACCATAACTATTACATATCAACTTAAATATTACAAAGTAGACACTTCTACTATAACTGATTTTTCACAACAATAAAACTCCTTAAATAAAATAAGAGTTCTTTTCTTGATATAAATATTCTTGAATACATCCATTCTCTTACCCTTCCATATAACCTATAAAAAAATTCAAAAACTTGGGATGAGAATAAAAGGCTTAGTAAGGGTTATAAAATAAGGAAAGGAAACATTAACCCTTCAATAAATACAAATCAATGAAACCATAATTTTCAATCATAACATACCTTTTGAAATCATAATATTTATGAATAACACATAGTAATAATAAATCATAAAGGTAAATTGAGGCATCCATATCATAATTACATTGTAGCTATCACATCTATATAGGTAGTCACATTTTGAATACCCATCAAAGTATATTCCCAAAATCTATTAGGAGAAACATTCACATTTACCTCTGTCACGTTACCCAATGCATTGGAGATCTATCTCGGGCTCACCCGCCCTATGTTTATCACGGAACCACCCATATATGTAAACAATTACCAAGAACCATAACACATTCATAAAACATAAAACAAGAATAATGGAAATATTACATTTCCACATTGCAATCACAACATATCGTTTCAAGATATAGACATAATCAATTCTTTATCAAACCATTTAAAACATTTAAAAAGGAAATTTTTTAATCAAAGTGTATCATACCAATTTTAAGCTTTTAAATTAATTATCATTTGAAAAAATTAATGAATATATAAATAAATCCTTAAAACCATTTTTAAAACATGTAAATTAATGATAAATATTTAGAAGAATAAATCTTTAAAACATTTAAAATGATATTTTAGTTAAATAGTTTTTAAAAAAATGAGAGACTCTTGAATACAAATAATTGAGGAAGAAAATTGAATAATAACTTTATAATATCATGAGAATAAATAGATTCATGATTTAATATGTCAAAGGGCATTATATACACCATATAAGAGTGAATTGGTGCATAACGACAATGAATTCTCAATGGAATGTAAATTGATATGAAATCCCTTATAAAAATTGTATACTTAGATTAAGGATAAATAAATTAGATAATAATGTGTGAAAAATATAAATACATTAAATATGATTGGATATTAAGTTTAAATCAATCATAGGGCATTCACATGTGTTCTTTTTAAGAAAAAACCAAATACTTGGATGTTTAACTCAATGAATGGAAATTGAGTTAAAATTGCTCTTATCAAGTTCATATCGATGACTTGAGAATTTATCAATGGAGTGATTATGTGTATCAAAAATTATATCCACACAAAGGGGAGTGTAAATTACAACATAAATAACAAATAGTGATTTCACACATAATCATAGCATGATATAATTATGAATTATAAGATTAAACCAAGGAATGAAATTTGGGTTAAAAAGTTCCCTTACCGATTTGGTAACTTATGAAAAATACACCACATGAAAGAAGGATCATTAAATTAAGATTTAAATACCCATAAATGAAATTATATTACACAAAGAGTAAAAATAATGGGTAGTACGTACACCACACAAAGTAAATAGTGACAAATATAGCATGAATCTCATGGGAATAAAAGTGAGATAAGAAATCTCTTACCATGTTGTAATCAATCAATTCGTATGACCAAAAGTTAATAACCGCAAATTAATCATAGAATACCATGAATATAAATATAATCATGATAATATACATCAAATGTAAGTAACAAATACACAACATGCAATAAATTAGTGGTGAATAATGGAAATCTCACGGAATTAAAAGTGAGATAAGAAACTCCCTTATCTAGTGTCCGACTTGACTTGTTTGTTCCTTATTCTTCATGAATAATAAACTAAAGTTTATTTATACTTTATTAATAACCTTTTTAAAGTTTATTTTTCTTTTTATATCACTTATTACCATGTTATAAACATTATGTAATCATTTAAGTTAACAATGGTCGTTTGGTCGATATTTGGTACTTGAGTCAAAAATGGACTTCTTATAATTACAAGTTGTCCTTGTAGTCAATAGTCCATTATCTCCAGAATAATAATCATGATTTAGGTATCATATATATCATATATATCTATTATATATATATATGTATTTATCATATTACATAACATTTTGAGGTAAGAAATGAAATGCACCGTTCATTGAGATGGTAAGTCGTACGTACACATGAACGCTACTTTCATTTCTATTTCGTATTTTAATGGAATTAAAACATAATGATACATAGTTATATTATAATTAAAGTATAATATCATATATAATATCATTAACTCTATCCTTTATACTTCTCACATATTTCATTAACGAGTCATATCACTTTGAGGGGGCGGTAGTCAGCACTTCCTTAAATGAAATTATCGCATTTACCCATAATGGAAACCATAAAGGTGCGCTATAAAAGGAAAATACAGAAGCATAAAGAAAAAATAAACATAATTTATATCATATATAAATATAGTTTCATCATAATGGCTACCATGAGAGGTGGTAGGAGATATTTGAACAATCATCGTTTTGTGAGGCAGTAGTTCATTGTCCACAGAAACAGTATGTTCTTTACCCATTAGATGGAGGTGTGTGAAATTTTAGTTAGAATAATTCTCATAAAAACATCCTAGTATACTGAGGATATTGTTTTTGTTATAAAATAAAGGAATAAAAATATTTTAGGGGATGGAGAAGTAAAATAAAAGAAAATAATTTAAGAGAAACGGTTACCTTTAATTCTGGTAACTCCCTTTGGTTTGAACCAAAAAGGGCTTCTTGAAGTGCCTTCTGACTAAGGTAAGTCTTCTAGTAGGAAGAGAGGGATCTTGAGAGCTTATTTAGGCAGCTTTTTTATGATCCAAGGGTCTTTAGAGGTGTGAGGAATGGGTAATAAGTGAGGGATTTTTATAAGGGGGAGGATGGGTTCTTTAGGAAAGTGTGAAAATATTATTTTATTATATAATGATTTGCGGTTTATAAAGGTCCAAAACTAATTAAAATAAAAGATAAGATGAATAATGGTCAAAATAAATTCACCCAATAAGAATTGGACAGGCTTTGAATGTTATTTTAATATTTATAATCTTATTTATTTAAATCATTTATTAATGAGGTAAATACTGCATCGTTTTTGTGTCATAATTAATTTTATTTATTTGATGTCTAAAAATTATAAAAAAAATACCATGATGTAGGAAATATTTTTATATTTCCAATAAATATTGATAGTATAAAAGATAACTTATATAATCCTATGTAAAAAATTAATTTACTAAAAGATATTTGTTTATGTCATTTTTGTCTTTACTTTAAATTAATCAATCTAAAGAGTCATTATCACTATTAAGTGGCTCTATGGAGTCCCAAAATCGACCCAAAGATGCTCATGGTTGGCCATGACTCATCCAATAAGGTTAGGACAAGTGTTAAGGTAATTTTTTATTATTATAATATTCTTTTTATCTTGAATTACCCTATTTACCTTTAACCGTGGTAAATAAAAGTCAAAAGTTACTATTCACCAAAAAATTATTTTCATCTTATTAAACCACATTTTTCTTACTAATAATAACCATGTATGTCAGATTTTCTAAATTTAATTCACAAAAGCGGTAAAATTCCATTTAAATGAAAAAGTTTGTTTTTAACTACTACTTAGTGGTTTCACTATACATCAAAAATTGAGGTTTTTCAAAAAAAAATACCAAAAATTCAGCCTAATATATATTTGATATTCCTAATTCTAAAATGATGAATATTTTAAAAAATTCAAAACATATAAGTTGCATTAATTAATTTAAAATTAATTCCCATTGTCAAAACAAATAGCGTGTTTTTAAGGAACAATACCTATCAAAAGATTGACACTTGTTTATGTCAAATTTCAAAGTGAAATTAATTCCAATGACCACCATTGGATTAAATGGTAAAAATATAATTTAATTACACTTTAAAACTAGTTAAAAATATAATCTAACCATATAAATAAATTAGATTAAAAATAATATTTGAATTAAAATATAGTATTTTTCACTATTTATAAAAAATGAATTTTATCAGAAAAATACCAAAAAATTTCCCAAAGTAAATTTTGGTGTCCTGATTCTAAAGAAGAATTTTATTTGGTAAAATATAAAGTATAAAAGTGAACAAAACTAGATTTAAAGAGGGTTCACCATCAAAAGGCATTAAATCGACCTTTTAGTTAATATTAGAGTATTTATGCTTAAAATCAAATTCTTTTCTTATTTTAAACCTCTAACTTTTATTGGGTAAATGTAAAACCATTTAACAAGCATGTATAATCATATTTTAGTTAGTTATGTTCATTCTCACCAATACAATTTCTATGCGTTAACTACCATTTAAAATAATAATATTATATTATTAGTGTGCAACGTAAGATTTCAAAGAAACACATTATTACGTATTGGGTAAGCCATCAAACATAGCATCCCATTTAAAGTAAAATTAAAATTTAATTCACAAATATTAATAAATATGAAAAAATTCATGTTCTTTATTTACTTGGGATGTTACATCCTTCCCCCCTTTTGGGAATTGTGTGCTCGTAATTTTAAAATCGGGCATGGAAACTTCATTGAAAGTCCCACATCAGAAAATAATCAGTAAAACTATCACTTTAAAAGAAAGAAAGAGAAGTACAAAGGTCACCCGAGATAACCCATACTAAGATTCCATGTAGGAAAACATGGATATGGAAGAGAAAACAAACCATCAAGTTTTGATGGAGAGTGATAGAAAACATGATTAGGAGAAAGTTAACCACCAAAAAATCACAAACTTATGATGTGTTAAACGGTCTTTGATTACCTAGTAGGAAACGTAAACCAACAACATTTTTGTTTTATGTTCATTTTCATAATTTTGAGGAATTTATTTACTACATAGAATAAGAACATAAGGAAATATACTTACCTTTAAGTAGAGTTTCATCCTTTAATAAGTTTTTACCAAAAACTAATCTTTTCTCCAAACAATGAGAATTGAAAAAGACTTGGTCACATCAAAATCACAAGAATCATCTTCTAGAGAATCATATAATCCAAAAAAGAAGAACTATATATTTCCCTTGTCTTTAGACATCAACTAAAACCAAAATGGTTAGTACGAGATCATATAATCCCCCAAAAGGTTAATCCTTTATAAAGAGAAATACTACTATTAATCTCCAAAATTCAATAAAAAGTACCCAAAGTTCAAGAAAGACCATTCAATACACAATTGTCCTTAAAATTCTTCAAAATTATCCACACTAAGATTGAAACCCAAAACTCAAAAGGATTTAATCACATAGTCTTCCACAGTAAATCTTAACATTTAACTCCAAAAACATAGACTACTCTTAAAGTCTCATACTGAAGCATAATTAACCAAATCACATATTCTATATGACAGGTTAATCATTTCCATAAATAACCCAAATCTCTATATGTCCACTATAAAAACAGATATTCTTCCAAAATAAAATTTCAACCATTACTCCACAAATTTAATCCCATAGTATTCTATTTTTATTAAGCATACAGTGTTCCCAAAAGAGAGAATGTCTTCCAAAATCACTTTTATCACTTAATCACCAAATCATTTTCTTATACTAAGGATATCCATTTGATAAAACATAATATCCCAAATCAAATTATTCTTGATCAATAAAATCATTTAACTAAAAATAACAAGTCATACTAACCAGGGACTTCACGTAGTCTAGTGGTAGGAGATAAATCCCAATCGCACTTTGGTTGTGGGTTTGATTCCCGCAACTTTGTCCGACGTGACGGGTTGTCACACGGTTTGTGTGTTTTCCTTTTTATAAAACTCAAAAATAACCCTAATATGTTTTAACCTCAATGGTTTCCTTATACCTATCATTTTCATACCAATTCATTATGATCTCAACATCTTAATTCTTGAAGTCTTATATATATTGTCATTTTTTTATTTCACCACTATATGATAAAATAAAACGATCCCCAAAATAAAGAACATCATACCTTGATCACGGTGTCCACTTGGTTTCATCATCATCTTGTTCATGTATGTAACAGCCTAAGATTTTATAAAAAAATATTCTTTTTAATTTCATTAATGTCTTGTGTTGTACACTACACAAAAAGGAGCTTGCTCAACACTCATCCTTTACTTGCCCTGCATTACACGCAATCGCGACCTTCCTCGATAGCGTGTGTAGTACGCAATACCGAGCTTCACTAAACAACGATATGCTATTAAAATATTATTAAAACTAGCCGTTATGAATAGTAATAACCACCTTTTAAAATTTTATAAATTTTAGCTCTCAAAATGGACTTCATTTTTGGATTCGGAGTATCGAATTTAGCCTAAGGTGAAATTTTGGTACTTTTCAGATAACTTTCATATTCTGATGAATAGTGAAAATTACTAAATTATAATTAAAAACAACTTTTTTAATCGAAATAATTAATAGTGATAAATTATTAATTTTAGTGGTTTTAAAGTATATTTAGAATATATTTTTACAATTTAATACAATGTTGGTCATTGGATGTAATTTCACATTTAAACCAGTCATAAACAAGTGTCAATCTTTTGATAGTTATTATCTCTTAAGAACACGCTATTTGTTTTGACGACGGGAATTAATTTTTAAATTAATTAATGCAACTGATATGTTTTGAATTTGATAAAATAGAAATCATTTTTGAATTCATAATATCAAATATAGCTTAGATCTAATTTTTGGTATTTTTCTGGAAACTTTCATTTTTTGATGAATAGAGAAACCACTAAGTGGTAGTTAAAAAACTGAATTTTTCATAAAACTTAATTTTACCGCTTCTGTGAGTGGAATTTCGAAAATCCGAGAGACACGGTTGATGTCAGTAAATAAAATGTGGTTCAATGATATGAAAATAATTTTTTGGTGAATAGTAACTTTTTACTTTTTTTTACCACGGTTAAAAGTAAATAGGGTAATTAAGGGTAAAAATGATATTATTATTACCCTAACACATGTCCTAATTCTATTGGACAAGTGTAATTCGACCAAAAACATCCTTAGGAATAAAATATGATCATTTAGGACCACTTGGATTAGATTAGGACATTTATTATTAATTTATTTAAAGAAGGGTTAAAATAGTTAAAATCAAAGTTTAATAAGTAAATCATTTTTAATATGCGGTTATACATAAGATAAATTCTACTATAAATATTCATTAGAAATCTAAAAATATTTCCTACATAATGGTATTTTATTTGTAATTTTTAGACATTAAATAATTTAATTTATTTATGACACAACGATGATGCAGTAATTATCTTATTAATGAAATATTGACATAATTGATGTTATAAATACCCAAATAAATATAATTTGAGACTTTTTATGAACTAAACTAATTTTATAGGTTAATATGACATGTTAGGATTGATGTAATTAACTTTTGTTGAACTAATCATTCTGTTATGAGTTTCAAAAAAATCAACTATTGAATAGTGTCAAAATTGACATAAAATAGTTTTTTAAAACAAATATTATATTATTAATTGTTATTTTATTCCTAAAAATCTACGGTTCGGCTAAATGACATAGATAAGGTTATATATATTAATAAAACACAACTTGTGGGGTCTCTTGGATGTATATGGTATGTTTATTAACTATATAATATAAAAATACAAAGTGACATGGTAGATGTCAATCTAATTAACTAAGAGTTAAAACTAAAAGATAAGGTTAATATAATGACCTAAACTTGTCTAAATTCTATTGTATGAGAGGATTTCGACCCATCCACACCTTATATTTGAAATAACTCAATTTGGATCTATTTAAAGCTGAACTTGACTTTATAATAAAATAATATTTTTAGTTATTCCAAAGGTGCCCCTCTCCTCCCTTATAAAAGGACACCTCCTCCTCCTCTTCCTCACACCACTTTGAGCCTTAAAGCTCAGACAAACTATGCCAAATTATCTTCTCCACTTCCCTAGAAACATCCTAGAGGTTCTGGTCTTCCTCAAAGACCAATTTTAGTGCCCTAAAAGGAGATCTCAAAGAGGCGCTTCAAAGAAGAGGTAATTTCTGTTACCGATTCTTTCAACTTTATTTCTTCTTCCACTTATTCTTATTAGGTTGTTTCATTATAAAGTAATAACATCAGTATCACTAATATACTGATATGTTAATATAAGTATGAAACAACCCTATTTCACCATCTATCCATCCTACGGAAAACGAAATCACCGCGCGTGCGTACGTACGGAATACCGTCTCCACGCCGTGGTGAAATCTATTTTCCACCACCACCTTACTTGGATGGGTATAATGGTGTAAATAATTACTATATATGATTATTTTAAAGTGATATTGATTCTGAAATAGTATACATACACTCCAATACAATCCCACGATCATGAGAATGATATCATCGCTCGTGCGTACGTACGGACTACCGTCTCCACGACGCGATGAGATTCATTCTCCACTTTAACCATTCATGAATGATTATAAAGTACATATAATAATTAATCATGAAATATATGTCATAATAATGATACTTTATTTATGTGTATATATATGTATGTCATCTACTTAATTCCATTCAACTCAATAAGGAAACGAAAACAGCGTTCATGCGTACGTACGGCCTACCGTCTCCATGAACGGTGTATTTCTTTCCATTTACTGATTTATTATATATATGAACATTATGAATATATATTATATATAAATCATGTTTTATATTATGGAAATAAGTAATCATGATCTAAGTAATCATATGAATAATTACAAGTTAAAACACGAACGACAAATGAGACGATTTTACCCAAAACGCTACTTTAACATGAATTTACAAAAGAACGGGTAATATAAAGTCATAAGTGAACCATATATGATATAATAACAATGAATATGATTCTTTAATAAGTCAATTACATTATTTAAATCATTATACAGGAGGTTCGGAAACTTACAAAGCAAATCGGACCTAAGGTAAGGGAAATATCACAATCTCATTTTTGTCCGAGATTGTTTATACTTTGGCATTTACTGGGGTGTATTTTATCATCCACATCCATGTTTCCTCAATATGTAATATTTTTTCCATCCACCTACAATTTTTTAAATCCAATTTTACCCTTCGGTGAGTTTTTAGTAAAGGATATGAAAGGAATCTTTTGTCATTTTTCGTACGAGGTACTTTTTTTGAATTTTCCGACAAAAGTACGAAGAATGTTTTTTTAACTTATATGGCATGAATGGATTTTTAAAACATTATTTCCAAGAAGCTTCCTTTACAAGTTTTCAAGTTTATTTTTAATCAACTTATTTTAGTTTAAAATTGTATGACATGTTAATAAAGGAAAATGTTTTTAAAGTAGAAAGGATATTTTCCTCAAGAATGGAGTTCAAGTGTTTTATCAAAATTATTTTCTATATAAGATAATATAGGGTTCTGCTTCTATCCCTATTGTTACATTGATTTGATTATGTTGTGATGGAATTATTTTTATGAATTCCTTTATCTTATATGAATTGTTTTATGGTGTCATGTTGTTTAAGAATCCCATTTTTATTACATGGGTTATACAATGATGTATAATTTATGATTTTGTGGCACACATAAGAATGGTATCATTATGAGATGGGTGGGACCTATATCTCCCTCCAATACATTGGGTAAAGATTTTATATCTCATGAGATAGACATGGCTGGAATGGTAGGTTATACCGGTTCAGTGAAACAGGACTGAAACGAGGGTGACTCGGTTCAGAAATGGACTTTGTCCACTAAGATAGTCTTGGCAATGAGTCTTGACTAATAAGAAATGATTCTCTATGATTATGTGTGTATGCCACAAAGTTTCACGTTTTAAGTTATGATTATTGGGATTTCATTTCACTACTATGATTTATCCCATGTTATGAAATTATGCTCTCTTTTGCAGGTTAAGATTTCCAAAATGTTATGTTCTTATGAAGATGATGTGATTGATATTTCTTTTGTTTACCCTTACTGAGCATTTGAGCTCACCCTTTTATGTTTTCTTTTCCCCAGGATATAAAGAAAGGTTTTAGGTAAAAAAAAGGAAGATCTTTATGGGAGATGTTGAAGATCTTTCACCACGATTAGAAGATTATATTCCGAGTTTCCAAAGACACTAAACTATTACGATCCTTGTGTGTGTGTTTTTTGTTATGTACTAAGTATTCTGTAAAAGTAATGTAATGTCCATGTACGTAAAGCTTCAGGTCTCTACAATGTAGGTAGAAGGTCCATACATTGAAACAATTATTTAGAGATCATTCAAAATCATTTGCTTCCTTCATCCAAATACACCATGTACAACATGGGTCATATGGGTGTTCACAGAAAAATAGTTTTGGAAAATAATCATGTAAGACGTGTAATTTCAAAACATCTGATAAAACATGATTTCTATAAAACAGTTGAACCAAATTTGAGTTGAAACTTTCAATTAATGGTCCTTTTAAAATACCATAGGTATGTGCTGAGAGACTATATTGTAAAATCAAATATAAATAGGTTGTGCAAGGGTCTCCTTATTTAGCACCTTTTTTAAAATCATAATATGCTTCAAAATCTTGTGATAATGTAAAATATATGAAAATGCATTGATAATATTTACCTTTCTTGAAAATATGAGAATATTGTGAAAATAGGATTGTTTTTTTAAATACAACCCATGATCCACAATGATAATGAGGTATAGTGGAGGTGTTTGATATCTCAAATAACTACTTTCAAGTGAGTTGTATTCTAGAAAAATTTTCACAATCATACGAACATGAATTTGCAATAACTATTGCAAGAAATTCATCAGGAAGAGATAGGAATGTCGTTTGAGATCCTCCTCCTTTCATTTCTAACTGACTTTCCTTGATCTAATTTTTTTTTAAAATAATAATTTAACTGAAATAATAAACATAGGGATTAACCATGTGTCTAATGAAAACTCATAATCTCTAAAGTTGTCTAAACCGACCTCTGATACCAACTATAAGGACCCAGCCTTAAACATTACATAATCATGAATTATGTCAAGAATTCACATTAAGGTTCTTTTTAGGTTTATAGTTTTAGATAATTAGGCCATTAATACTACATATGAACTTGAATATTATAAAGTATACACTTCTACTATAACTGTTTTTTCACAACAATAAAACTCCTTAAATAAAACAAGAGTTATTTTCTTGATATAAATTTTCTTGAATACTTCCTTTATCTTACCCTTCTTTATAACCTGTGAAAAACATTTCAAAAAATTGGGATAATTATAAAAAGCTCGGTAAGGGTTATAAAATAAGGAAAGGAAACATTAACCCATCAATAAATACAAATCAATGAAACCATAATTTTCAATCATAGCATACCTTCTGAAATCATAATATTTATTAATAAAACATAGTAATCATAAATCCTAAATGTAACTTGAGGAATCCATATCATACTTACATTGTATCTATCACAGTTATAGAGGTATTCACATTTGGAATACCCATCACAGAATATTCCCTAAATCTCTTAGGAGAAACATTCACGTTTACCTCCATCACGTTACCCAATGCATTGGAGAGCTATCCTGGGCTCACCCGCCCTAGGTTTATCACGGAACCACCCATATATGTAAACAATTACCAAGGACCATAAAACATTCATAACACTTAAAACAAGAATAAATTAAATATAACATTTCCACATTTCAATCACAACATATCATTTCAAGATATAGACTTAATAAATGTTTTATCAAACCATTTTCAAAACCATTTAAAACATTTAATAAAGAGATTTTTGAATCAAAGTGTCCCATAAAAACTTGAATATTTTAAATGAATTATCATTTTAAAAAATTAATTTCCACATAAATAAATCCTTAAAACCATTTTTAAAACATTGACATTAATGATAAAGATTTATAAGAATAAATCTTTAAAACATTTAAAATGATATTTTAGTTAAAGAGTTTTTAACAAAATGAGAGACTCTTGAATAAAAATAATTGAGGAATAACATTGAATAAAAACTTTATAATATCATGAGAATAAATAGATTCATGATGTAATATGTCAAAGGGCAGTATATGCACCATATAAGAGTGAATTGGTGCATAACAACAATGAAGTCTCAGTGGAATGTAAATTGAGACAAAATCCCTTATAAAAACTGTATCCTTAGATTAAGGATAAATAAATTAGATAATAATGTGTGAAAAATATAAATAAACTCAATATTATTGGATATTTAGTGTAAATAAATCATAGGGCATTCACACATGTTCTTTTTAAGACAAACCCAATGACTTGGATGTTTAACTCAATGAATGGAAATTGAATTAAAATTACTCTTATCAAGTTCATATCGATGACTTGAGAATTTATCAATGGAATGATTATGCATATAAAAATTATATCCACACAAAGGGGAGTGGAAATTACAACATAAATAACAAACAGTGATTCCACACATAATCATAGCATGACATAATTATGAATTAGAAGATTGACCCAAGGAATGAAATTTGGGTTAAAAAGTTCCCTTACTGATTTGGTAACTTGCGAAAAATACACCACATGAAAGAAGGATCATTCAATGAAGATTTAAATACCCATAAATGAAATTATATTACACAAAGAGTACAAATCATGGTCAGTACGTACACCACACAAAGGAAATAGTGACAAATACAGTAAGAATCTCACGGGAATAAAAGTGAGATAAGAAATCTCTTACCACGTTGTAATCAATCGATTCTTATGACCAAAAGTTAATAACCACCAATGAATCATGGAATAACATGAATATAAAGAGAATCATGATAATATACATCAAATGGTAGTACAAAATGCACCACATGCAATAAATAAGTGGTGAACAATGGAAATCTCACGGAATTAAAAGTGAGATAAGAAACCCCCTTACCTTGTGTTCGACTTGACTTGTTTGTTCCTTGTTTTTCCTGAATAATAAACTAAAGTTAATTTATACTTTATTAAGAACCTTTTTAAATTTTATTATTCTTTTTATATCACTTATTATAATTTTATAAAAATTATGCAATCATTTAAGTTAATAATGGTCGTTTAGTCGATATTTGGTACTCGAGTCAAAAATGGACTTCTTATAATTACATGTTGTCCTTGTGGTAAATAGTCCATTATCTCCAGAATGATATTAATGATTTAGATATCATATATATCATATATATATATATAAAGTGTATATATATATATAATATTACATAACATTTCGAGGTAAGAAATTAAATTCACCGTTCATGGAGACGGTAAGTCGTACGTACGCATGAACGCTACTTTCATTTCTATTTTGTATTTTAATGGAATTAAAACATAATTATACATTGGTATATTATAATTCCAGTATAATATGATATATAATATCATTAACTCCATCCTTTATACATCCAACATATGGCATTAACGAGTCATATCACTTTGAGGGGGTGGTAGTATGCACTTCCTCAAATGAAATTATTGTGTTTGCCCATAATGGAAACCATAAAGGTGTGCTATAAAAGGAAAATATAGAATAATAAATAAAATATAAACATAATTTATATCATATATAAATACAATGCCATCATAATTTCCACCATGAGAGGCGGTAGAAGATATATGAACAATCATCGTTTTGTGAGGCAGTAGTTCATCATCCATATAAACAGTATGTTTTTTACCCATTAGAAGGAGGTGTGTGAAAGTGTAGTTAGAATAATTCTCATAAAAAATTCCTAGTATATTTAGGATACTTATGTTTTTATAAAATAAAGTAATAAAAATATTTTAGGGGTTGGAGAAATAAAATAATTTAAGAGAAATTGTTACCTTTAATTTGGGTAACTCCCTTTGGTTTGAACCAAAAAGGGATTCTTGAAGTGCCTTCTGCCTAAAGTAAGGCTTCTGGGATGAATAGAGGAATCTTGAGAGATTATTTTGGCAGGTTTTGGATAAGCCACAGGGCTTGATAAGTATGAGGAATGGGTTAGAAATGAGGGATTTTTATAAGGGGGAGGAGGGGTTCTTTAAGAAAGTGTGAAAATATTATTTTATTATATAATGATTTTTAGTTTCTCAAGGTCAAAAACTAATTAAAGTATAAGATAAGATGACTAATGGTCTAAATAAATTCACCCAATAAGAATTTAACAGGTCTTGGATGTTATTTTAATATTTATAATCTTATTTATTTAAATCATTTATTAATGAGGTAAATACTGCATCATTTTTGTGTCATAATTAATTTTGTTTATTTGATGTCTAAAAAATATAAAAAAACCATGATGTAGGAAATATTTTTAGCTATCAAATGGATATTTATAGTCTAAACGATAATTTATATAACCATATGTAAAAATTAATTTACTAAAAGATATTTGTTTATTTCATTTTTGTCTTTACTTTAAATTAATTAATCTAAAGTGTCATTATCACTCTTAAGTGGCTCCATTGGGTCCCAAAATAGACCCAAGGATGCTCATGGTCGGCCATGACTCATCCAATAAGTTTAGAAAAAGTGTTAAGCTAATTTTTTATTATTATAATATTCTTTTTACCTTGAATTACCCTATTTACCTTTAATCGTGGTAAATAAAAGTCAAAAGATACTATTCACCAAAAATTATTTTCATCTTATTGAACAAAATTTTTCTTCATAATAACAAACATGTATGTCCTATTTTTGAAATTCAATTCACATAAGCGGTAAAATTTCATTTAAATGAAAAATTCAGTTTTTAACTACTACTTAGTGGTTTCACTATTCATCAAAAATTGAAGTTTTTCAGAAAAATACCAAAAATTCAGCCTAAGATATATTTGATATTCCGAATTCAAAAATTATGTCTATTTTAAGAAATTAAAAACATAGAATTTTCATTAATTAATTTAATGTTAATTCTCATTGTCAAAACAAAT
Organism: Viscum album; assembly: GCA_963277665.1. Lineage (NCBI taxonomy): Eukaryota > Viridiplantae > Streptophyta > Magnoliopsida > Santalales > Viscaceae > Viscum > Viscum album. The sequence continues at coordinate 1,477,328,200 of OY728137.1, forward strand.
AGCATGTTTTTAAGAAATAATATCTATCAAAAGATTGACACTTCTTTATGTCCAATTTCAAAGTAAAATTAATTCCAATGACCACCATTGGATTAAATGGTAAAAATATAATCTAATTAAACTTTAAAACCAATTAAAAAATATAATCTAACCATATAAATAAATTATATTAAAAAGTAGATTTGAATTAAAATACAGTATTTTTCACTATTTATTAAAAAATTAATTTAATCAAAAAAATACCAAAAAATTACCCAAAGTAAATTTTGGTGTCCCAATTCTAAAGAAGAATTTTATTTGGTCAAATAGAACATATAAAAGTGACCAAAATGAAATTTAAAGAGGGTTCACCATCAAAAGACGGTAAATCAACCTTTTAGTGAATATTAGAGTATTTATAATTAAAATCGAATTATTTTCTTATTTTAAGACTCCAACTTTTATTGGATAAATGTAAAACCATTTAACAAACATGTATAATCATATTTTAGTTAGTTATTTTCATTACCTCCAATACAACAGCTAGGCATTAACTACCATTTAAAATAATAATATTATATTATTAGTGTGCAACGTAAGATTTCAAAGAAACTCATTGTTGCATATCGGGTATGCCATCAAACATAGCATCCCCTTTAAAGTAAAATTAATATTTAATTCACAAATATTAATAAATATGAAAATTTTCTTGTTTTTTATTTACCTAGGATGTTACAGAATCAACAAACAAGAGAAGTATGATCATTTAGAGTTACATGAAATGATTCCACTAAAACAACCACTTTCCTGCCTAATGGAGAAAACAAATTTCAATAGAGTTGGTTTGACTAAATTTTGGTTGGAATTAGGTATATCACACCAAACTAAGAGCATCCATGGAACATGAGAGTTAAGGAATGATACACTAGTTGGATCGCAAGTCAGGGAAGTTGGATTCTATAACAACCCTAATCTTTATTACACACTAATAAATGTTTTATTACATAAAATTACGCTTAATAAAACCTAGAATATATAGATTTATAGTTTCTTTGGGAAATTAGGTACATTACATAACAACTTAAAATGTGAAAATTAACATCTTTATTGAAAACTTCTTTAACATGACCAAAACATTCATTCATACTTAACACTGCATGGGATAACCTGAGGATATACATAAAAAAGGGGTGATCTATAAAGCCTAGTAAGGGAATAAACAATTCATAACATGAAAAATATGATACATGTTATACAATAGTCATATGAATGGATAATAAAAGGAACATGAATAATAAGGCATAAAATAGTATGATAATCATAACATGGGAAATGTGGAAAAAACTTAAAACATTGTATCATAAACACCAGTCAAGGCTTAATCCACTAAGACTTCATGGTGGAAAAAAATATCATAAAGGAATCAAGTACACCCCTATCCCAACATGATTTATCATGATACTAAACATTACCCAGTGCATTGAAGCGCTATCAGGTCGCACCCTTTATAACCATTTCATTCTCATATTTAAGTGTACCACATAGATCATATAACATAGATTCATTCAAAAACATAATTTATTCGAAGATAAATGAATGTGGAATACATAAATGTATGTCCCAAAGAAATAAGTATATGTTCATAAATTTTAATACCCTTTATAGAGAAATGGGTATGGAATTCACTACACAGTTATTTTGGCATTGAAAATCACGGTGCAATTTTGGTAGCATAACGGCGTCATATAGAAATTCATAAAATAGGTTGATGAGAGATAAATGGTTATCTCATCATTTATAAATGAAATTAACAGTAATAGGGACATTTAAATACATTCCCCGATATAAGTAATTGGAAATAGAAGGTGTAACATAATAAAGAAACCTGGAAAAAAATGAGAAAGGAAAGAACCCTTATAAAATTTTGGCATGGTAACAAGTGTAAATAAAGGTTATTATGAGGATTAAATGAGAGTGAAAGTGGATATAATCATTTATAAATAAAATGTAAAGTAAGGGTAGTATTTAATAACATATCTCAATATAGGAAAAAGTAAATTAAAATATATAATCATAAAATGAGTGCTTGATAAAAGAGGAGGGTGGAAGATCCCTTATTTGAATGTGTGGCTCCAAAGGTTTGGGAGAGTCTTATTAGGAGCTTAGGGGTGCCTTGGGGGGACTCTAGGGAGTATAATAAAGAGTTTTTACATGCTTTAATGAGTTTTAGTGAAGAGAAATGGGAGATTGGGTGGGTTTGTATAGTAAAGGAGGGAGATTTCTTTATTATTTAGGTTTTGGACTCTACATAATAAAATATTCAAAACCACAAACCAACCCATGGTTTTTTACCATGTTTTATAACAAAGTATAGTGGTTTAAATTGTTATATAAGTCCAAGGGCCGAATATAATTAAATAATTCCCTTGCTTATGAAGAGGTGAATCACACTTTCAAAGAAATGATTTTAGAATCTTAAAATATATTATAAGTATTGTAGGATTCACTAATGCTTTATAAAATAAATAAAATTAAATTAAAATTACATTATTTTAAATTTAAAACATATATTTTTCCTATGATACCTTTTATAGTATTTATTACATCATTATTGGGCCATTATGATGTCATAAAACACATCGTATATTTATACGGTATTTATTTTTTACCCAAAAATTCAATTGTCTCAAAAAATTATGAAAAAATATCCATTATATAATATTGATGACTTAATTACAAAAATAACATTAATTTTATCTAATTAATTTTCTAAATATGTGAATTATCACTTTTAAAAAAATAACATACATTTATTGAAAATGAAGGGTTTTTTTGATAATAACAGTTTTCAAATACTAATAAAAATTACATTTGACTTCATAAAAATTATATGATAATTTATATTTAATAAAATTAATTTAATAATAATATTTTATTACAATATTATTTATTTTAAAAATACATTAATTCATAAAAATATATTTCTTAATTGAATTTGAATACTAACCAAAAGTACTATTTTTGATTTAAAAATCATTTACAAAGAAAAAATAATAGGATGAAAATATATTAATTAACTTATAAAAATTAATGTAAATATTCTTATTTCTAGGTTCTTGATACATATCCCTTTAATAAACTAGTATACGACCTAAGATTAAGGTGTGGGATGGTGGGGCTTTCATGGGGTCGTTTGGTGAATATGGTTTGGTCCATGATCTTGATAAGCTTGAAATTATCCCATAAATGATTTCTATCATGCTTAAGTTATTGGATCTTAGCTTGGGATTGGTCTAGGGAAAATCACATAAATTTTATCTCCCCTATAATCTCTAATAAATTGGATTCATAGGGTACAATCCAACTGGTTGAGGCCATCACTTCCTTTGTCTGTGAAAAATGGATTGTAAAAATCCTATATTTATACAAGCCATGTGATCACAATTTAATGGTTATATTATCAATGGTAATGATACTTAATAGTCATTTAAATCCAATTAGATATAAAAAAATAAGTACTTGTGTTTTCTATAACCAAAATACATTTAATTGAATAAAAAGGGGAATTTTATTCATAAAAAGGGTGAATTTTATTCACCCTCAAAAATTTTATTTTCCCACACTAAAATAGATTAGAGTAACTCTACTTCATCACTTCCTTTAGTTACCATGTTGCTTCTTCAAACTTTTGGTTTCTCCACGACACTTTAACTGGGGTATTGTCTTATTTTTTAGGACCTTTTCCCTATGATATAATATCTTCACCGGCTTATCATCATAGTAAAGGTCATTATATAATGGTGCTAACTATGGATTGAGTACATGCGATGGGTTTGGTATTTACTTTATTTATATGGATACATGGAATACATCATGTACTTGAGATAAGTTCAATGGGAGTGCTAGTCAATAGGACACTACTCCATTGTGATCAAGGATCTCAAAAGGTTTATACCTTGGACTAATCTTTCTATTCCTCCCAAATATCATCACTTTCTTCCATGGAGATATGCAGAGGAATAACATGTCTCCAACATCAAACTCTAAGTATCATCAATGATTGTCATCATAGCTCTTCTGTCGACTCTGATCGGCTTTGATGTGTTGTTGAATGGTTTTAACATTCTTTTCCATTTACTCAACCATTTAAATACCTAGAAGTTTTTGTTCCCCGACTTTATCCCAACATGTCGGTGTTCTGCACTTCTTCCCATAAATGGATCCATAGGTATCCATTTGGATGTTCAAGTGAAAAATTTTATTGTAAGATAACTCAACCAAAGGAATATATCGGTCCCATCTACCTTTAAAGTACATTGAACATGTTTGAAACATGTCTTATAGTGTCTGGATAGTCCACTCAGATTGGCCATCAATTTGAGGATGATAAGCCATACTGAAATTAAGATCACTGTTTAGAGCATGCTGAATACTTTTCCAGAACTTGGAGGTGAATCTTAGGTCTCAATCAGATACAATAGATAGTGGTACTCAACGCATCCTTACCAATTCTCTAATGTATATCCATAATAGTTGATCCAGTGATAAATCCTCTTGAATCACAATGAAGTGTGTAGTCTTTATAAGACAATCCACAAAAACCCAGATAGCATTGTTTCCCTTAGATGTATTTGGAAGTCTGGTGAAAAATTCTATAGTGATGTTTTCCCATTTCCATTTTGGTGTGGGTAATGGTTGAATCATCCCATTATACTTCATCCTTTCAGTCTTCACTTGCTGACATACCAAACACTTTGATGTATAATTAGCGATCTCTTTCTTCATGTTGTCCCACCAATAGTGCTCTCAAAGATCTCGATACATCTCTGTGTTTCCTAGGTGGATAGAGAAAGTCAAACTATGTACATCATCTAATAGTTCCTTATTTAACTCAGGATTTAATGAAACACATAGTATTGACCCAAATATCATAATTAATCCTTCATTAACATTGAACTCTGAGGATTTCCCTTTTCTTATAGTTTCCTCCTAAATTCTCACATCATCTTTTTTAGCATCCTTTGACCTTTACAAAAGAGATGGTTGATCAATCATTTGTGAAAGTATTTATGATGTTCCTTTCTTTATGACTCCCATGTACATCCTCTTCAAATCTAAGAAGATTGGATCCTTTTCAATTATCATCAATGATAGAATTTTTGGGTACTTTCTACTTAAATCATCCACCACCTTATTTTCTTTACTAGGATGGTAGTGTATTGAGTAGTCGTAATTATTAATGATATCTAACCATATTTTCTGGCGCATATTAATCTCTTTTTGTGTGAATATATATTTGAGGCTCTTGTGATCAATATATATCTCACATTTCTCCCCATAGAGATAATATCACTATATTTTCAACATAAAGACCACAACTTCTAACTCTAGATCATGCATGAGATAGTTTTTCTCATGAATTTTCAACTTCTTTAAGGTGTAGGTAATGAATTTATCATTTTTCAGCAACACACATCTCAGTCCATTCTTTAAATCATCACTAAAAATTATGAAAAGTTCCCCACTTGTGGGTAGTGTGAGCACAGGGTCAATGATAAGCCTCCTTTTCAACTCCATGAAGTTTTATTCACATTAATAATTCCAAGAAAATTTGACTCCCTTATGAGTTATCTTGGTAAGAGGATTTAAAAATCATGATAAATTTCTCACAATCAGTGATAATATCTAGCTAACCCAAGGAATATATGGATATCTATCATGGATATTGGCCTCAACCATTCCTAAATTGCTTTTGTCTTTGTAGGATCCATAGATATCTCATTGCTTGTGATGATATGCCCCAAGAATGAGATTTCCTTCAACTAGAACTCACACTTGTTGTGCTTTTTATAGAGATTCTCTTTTCTCAAGGTCTTTATCATAGTGCTCAGATGCTCCTCATGCGCCTCCTTGGTTTTAGAGTATATTAGAATATCATATATAAATAATACCACAAATTTGTTGAGGTAATCTCTAAAGACTATATTCATCAAGTCTATAAAGATTGTTGGAGCATTATTGAGTCTGAATGATATCACTATGAAGTCATAGTGCCCATAACTTATATAAAAAGAAGTCTTGGTGATATCCTCCTTCTTCACCCTAAATTGGTAATATCCTGATCACAGATCCACCTTGAAGAAGTATTATTCTCCACATAGCTGATCGAACAATACATGAATTCATGGGAAAAGATACTTATTCTTTATCATGATCTTGTTGATCTCACGATAATCATTACAAAGGTGCATTGACCCATCCTTCTTCTTGATGAAGAGGACTAGTGCACCCCATGGTGAAGCACTCAGGAGTATAAACCCTTTATCCATATTCTCTTATAGTTGTTTCTTTAGCTCCTCAAGTTCCACAAAATCCATCCTATATAGATTCTTGGATATTTTAAACTCCCCAAGTATATTCTGGATTGAAAATTCAACCTCCCTACTAGGAGGAAGACCAGACAATTCCTCGGGAAACACATCAGTGAATTCTCTCACAATAGGCATGTCTTTGAGGATGATCTTTTCCTTAGAATCAATCATTTTTTCTAGATATTATTGCTCATAGGGAAATAATATTCATGCTTTAGATGATGATGCTAAAGAAGATCCATCCTCCTCCTTTCACTTGTATAGAATCAGGGGTCAATTTTCCATATAGATATTTATTTCCTTCTCATGGAAATTTATATTGGCTATATATAGGAAAAAACAATCCATGCCTAGAATTTCATAAAATTCCACAAAAGGTAGACTTATAATATTTCCAAGAAGAACATTCCCACAAACTTCAACATGTGATACAATAATAAAATAAATTATCCCTAGTGATTTAATATCATTTCAGGTGGGGACTCGATGTTCATAGAAAACATAAAAGATATACTAATAGGACATGAATTTAAATACAATATGGCATACACTACTTTAAAGAAGTGGATACATGCAATTCATTCATCATTATTCATCTCAACATAAGAATTTCTATGCTCCCTTGATCTTAGAGATTTCTGATGCTCATCATGCTTCTCAACCCTTACAGTAGAGCATTGTCTTGCATAATGAATAACTTATCCACAATTATGACATATAACTGTATATGATTCCTTAGATTGAACTTTGTTTCCATCCATAAAATTATCCATTTTATCACGGAAATTGGATACTTTTTCCTCTGACTTTCCACACTTAAAACATATCCTAGTCCCTTTGTGACAGTTCCCTTAGTGTATCTTTCCACACTTTTTGCATAAAGGAAATTGAGACTTATTCCCCTTATAAACTTTATCAAATTAACTTCCATGAGATTTTATCTTCCTTTTCCTTTATATCTTTATTATTTAAAAAATGTGAAATTTGTTAATCATTATTTTTGATAGCTGTCTTGGTATAATCACGATATGTCCTATTTGATCTCACATCTGATTGGGAATCTATTTTGGGAAGTCATTGCATTTTCCTTCACATTGATTGTTTACCTAATTACTCCTATTACAGTCCATTATCTAGAATAAAGGGAAAATTAGGGATGGTTATTTTAAAATATTAAATACATAAAGAGGAATCAAATGATAATAAAGGGGTAACATAAAAATTACATTTATTTCCTTCACTTATGAGTTTCTAGGATTCAATCTATGTTATTCATGATCTATTTCCTAAAATATATTCTTATGGGAAATTTTTTTCCCTTAATAATGGTTTGTAATGATCTTATGAATTTACTAAAGCATATCCCCTAGGAGTGTCAAACTAGGTGCATAATAAGGCTCGTTGTTGTGTACCAAGTTACCCTGAGTCAAGCCCAAAACACCTTGTCAGAGTTGTTACTCCTAGGTACATTTGTGTCAGAACCACGTCCACTTGTAGTATCCAAACAGGGATGTATTTTCTTTATAAACCAATTACTCTATACTAACCAAAATTTAGAGATGTTTTCTTATACTTAGTATTATCCCTAAGGATTTTGCTAAATTTTTGTAACCCTAATCCCAAAAATAACTAAACTTGTCCTTTGATACCAACTATAATGACCATACTCTTTATTACACATTAATAAAAATTTTATTACATAAAATTACACTTAATATGTCATGACCTAACCCATGCCAAGGATCAATCCATAACTACCCCAAGCCTGCCTCTATAGACCAAGGGATGGTAACTAGAACCGAAGGCGCAACAAACTCAGGGAGGCCTTTGCCTAAGAACCTGTAAACACACACAGCCAACTCAATGAAAGAGTGTAGAGGGAAAAGAAAACAAGATATAATACTACACTATATAACCTAAAACATGCATCAACCTATAAAAAGTATAAGTATAGAAAATTAAACTAAATCGGGAAGGGGAAAAATTACACGCCCAACCAGAAAAGTGCCACAACCCGATAACAAGTGGAAAAGTAAAACAGCTGAGAGAGCCCCGCTCCTGGATCCCAAGATATGAATATCACACATGGTCCAAGAACCCCATATCCCTAAGCTCCTCTGATGTCATGTTCAACCTATCTGTCATCTACAAGGGCACACCAAGTGTGGGAAAATCCAAGTAGGGGTGAGTATAAAAATACTCAATAGGATTCCTTGAGGTCTCAAGGGAGAAATAAAAGATGTAATGAAGAGGGTATAAGTAAATAGAACATGCTATAGTAAAAGAGTACAGCCCAACCCAAAAAGATATTGAAGTAATCTCATCCAAACAAAAAAAGCTAGAAATGGTGAGAAGAAAAACTTATCATTGAGTATTCACTACCTATAGTAGGAGAGTAGACTCATCCAACCATAAGAAGATAGTAATAGAAAGAACGTGGAATACCCTGCATGTATTCACCACTCCTAGAAGGAGAGAAACCAAGACCCAAGGAGTGGTTACTATAATAAGATATATATATATATATTTATTTATTTATTTATTTATACATGCTTGAAAAAATAATCCCAAACAAGAGAGTAAGGGGATCTCCATCTCATAGCTCAGCCCAGGAAAAGAGTCTCCAATAGTTCCATAAGTAACCACCTTTGATGCCCAGTATCCCTCATGCTTGCTCTGAATTGAAAGTCAAATAGGCTTAATCACCTCACCTTGATATTATCTGCTTTGGTTGGCACTGTCTCACCCTCACAGTTTTAGGTTGCGTCACAGGTACGCATCTCAGTGGGGAAAGCGTTCCTCTTTCTTGTTAGTTAAAAGGTACTTCAAAAATTTCTCGTCACTGATCTATATAGCTGAGATATTGTGTCTCAAGGTCTAGAACTCACTACCCAACCCTGATGGAGGGTATTCTTGGTACTGCCATTAGTTAATTCCACTGCCCAGCCCCGCTGAAGGCTAATACGTTGGAGGGTAAGCTCGAAAGTTTTATTAGAGAACGCCCACTATAGAAAAATGACCATTTCACGGTGGTTTTTTTTGTAAATGGTGGCAGTTTAAACCGTCTCCATATAATTCTACAGTGGTTTCAAAAAATCATTGATGAAGTGTTTTTTCGCATACAATACGTGGTGGTTTCCTTGATTTAGTGGTGGTTTATGGTAACTATCATAGTGTGTTCATTTCTCAATGGTTTTTATGGTTTTAGTGGTGGTTTTTCCCAAAAAACGGATATTTTTTTTAGTAGCGGTTGCCATATTTACAAAAAAAAGCAGCTGATACTGCAGGCCCATTACCAATGCCCTGAAAAAAAAACCATTCTAATTGATATAACATATAACACATCATAACCACAACACATCGCAACCACCCCGCATCACAACCACCCCACATCACCACCACCACACATCCTAACCACTATACATCACAACCACCACACATAATTTAGTTTCAATAGGGATTTTTATCATATTACTAAATTATTATGAAGGTTATTTACAAAAAAATACAATATTGCATGGGAAATAAATTTAATAGTTCGATATATATTCTTAGTCATTTTCATATGTGGTGAGGTTATACAAACATACATAGAAAGTTTATAAAAACCAAAACAACACACTATCTCAAAATAAGTCATAATTGGAAAACAAATTAAGTGTGGCCATATAAGAATAAATAAAATGAATAAGTAAAAATCATGTGATTTCTCCCTTCCCCTTAAAATTCAATTAATCTTTTTCATTATCTTTATTAAGATGATATGTACCATTTAACCAAAGAAATACAAAATCATGATATTTCCAAATGTACATATAAAGAAGGTGAGATGAAGGATCCCCAACCTTGACTGAATCTTTAAGGATAAATGAATAATAACCAAGGATAAATTACCACTGATATCAAGTGAATCACTATTATATCCAATTAATAATAAGAATCCATCAAAAAACACCCAAAAAAGAGGAGAATTATCACCATAATGAACTCTTGAATATAATATAAAGATAATAAATGAGTAATGGGGAAAGAGAGGGATACAATGAATCAAATAACTTCAATCTAAATGATTCAATATGATCCAAGTGGTTTGGAACACCAAGGTAGGTGATTGGGGAAGGGGAGGATGAGTAAGGGTCAACCAAGAATTAAGGGAAAGTATAAAATTCAAAACAAGGAGGTAATAAAACTCCTATTTATAAGTTAATCACACTAGACTCTACCAAAACATGGTTAATGTCCAATACTCATGTGGTGGGTTAGGTAAAAATGTGATCTAGAACCCTCGTTGTCGTTTTATCGTTTTTTCAATTTTAAAATGGAATTTGGCCTCCCACAAATCTTAGAACATGGATTGGTATAAGCCATAGTGGTTCTTCTAAATTCTTCCATGTATATAATCTATGACCTTGTTCACATTTCTTAACCATTTTACCCTCACCATGCCCAAGGCTACTGTGTGGTGAGCTTAGGATTCCTATTTTGAACAGGTGGTCCTCCGATATTCTATTCCCACCCAAGGGCATTTCAAGATTCTCATGGTGCATAGGAAAACCACTAGGACAACACATATAGCACCATTTCATCCCCAATTCATGGTTATATATCCCATTTTACACAAGAGCACGCCCAACATAAAACTATCTCCATATCCATACAAGTCATTGAACAAGCTGTGGTGGCCTTCAAAAGGCTAAAACACCGCCTCAAACCTCAAAATAACCAAAAAAACTCTCCCGAAACTTCCCTAAGACTTGATAATGCACAAAGGGAAGTTCATAAAGTGTATATACCATTACACTCATTCTATTTATTTTGGTTTCCCTATTATTTCTCAATTCTATGTCAAAGTGATCATATTTTCCCCAAAATTATAAGAACTATGTGTGGATTGATTCCTATTTTCATGGGATATATAGTGATTCCTAGATCTCCTATCTCAAACCCAACCAAAAAAATCGATATCAAATCCCTCACTTTATCTTAGTGACTGGGTTTCTTCATTCACATTGGTTTTCCATCCATAGGGTTGGCATCAAGACAAGTTCATTTCATTTTAAACATCAGTTTAAACTACATTAAACCTCATATAATAAGGTATTTTTCATATTATCTTAAACTATAGATTATTTTAGTCATTTTCACATGATGTTAAACTATGTGATGCATGGTCCATCTTGTAAGACTTGAAACTTCTTAGATAAGTCTACCTAGTAATACTTGTCTTACTCTACATATTATCCAAATCTACATAAGGATCCTTAGCATGTGGTTCTTTATCCATAAATCTATGTTATGAAAAAAAATGACTCTTACCCATAGTAAAGAGATTAATATTCATAGGGTTATTATATAAAAAATATGTGTGTATTGATTCATGATGTTTCAATATATGTAATGATGTTGGGATCTCCTATAATAGGCCTTGATGAAAATTATAATCACACTGGTTATACCATAAAGGAGAGACCCTTACTCATTCACATCAATTTGTTTATTTCTTTCTTACATAACGGTTACCATACATCTCATCCTTCTCCTCCTATCAATGAGACAAATTTTTATAAAGGACCTTTTCCAAGATCTATGAATGAATTGATTCCTATTACTATAGGATATGTTTTTTATCATTCATCCTTGGTTAACAAAACTAATAAATTTAGGAAAAATAAATCATAAAAAATGATTCATGATAAAAAAAAATAATTGACATATATGGTTCATAACACACTCGAGAAATAAAGACATAAAATGAAACATCCGAAATCAATAAAATGCATAAAAAGAAACATGATAAATCAAGAAAATGTTAGGTTATGAAAATGTTTGGTGGAAACTATGTGCCACACATGATACATATACAAACCAATTGTTACCATATTTTTCCAACATATCAACAAAACAACTAATCACGGTCTAATGATGAACAAATATCATCACCCTCTCCACCTTCATCTATACTTCCTGCTACCACTTGAAAGAACATTATATTGAAAATTAAATATTGTTGTATATTTATATTTAAACTTAAAACCAATAAAAGTTTTAAAACTAAACAATTTTGAATTTTTTGATTTACCTTCTCACCACCAGTCGATGCAATACCACCGGGGGAAGATCCGGTCATCTTCTGATATAAATCAATCAACGCTTTCTGCAAAGTGGATATCTGATCCCCCTGGTCATGAATTGTGTTTCGTAGAGAAACAATCTATCTCTGAGTATCTCAGGGTATGTACTGACTATAACTAGAAGTAGATGCAGCTGTAATCCCCTATGGCCTTCCAAAGACCTCAGATAGCATAGGTCCCAAACCCATCCCACACACTCTACCAGGATTCTCTTCCCAAGGACCTTAGCAGCCGAGTCATCCTGGGAGGCTAAGTAGGACTGCGCAGGATTGGAATCTCATAGTTCTTTAATTTTTACCTATAAATAAAATAGAAGTCATATTAGAATCAATATATATTAACATATTAACAAATAATAATAAGTTATTATAATGAAAAATGAGTTCATACCCCAACTTCTTTGGCAGGCTCATTAACAAAATTTCCATCAGATTTTTGGAGAACATTCAACCACACTTCTGTTCAGGATGCTTCGTGCCCTAAACTCTATGACTGCATTCAAAAAACATAAATCAATAATTTAATATATTAAACAAATTACATTTTCTTATAAATATTTAAACTAATGAAAATATTACCAGACCAGATCAGCTTATAGAAAAACTCTTTGAACCCACAGTGTGAGGGATGACCTGCTTAGCCCAGCTTGATACATTATTTTTTGAAAGATCCTGAAATAAATAAAATGAAATTTAATAATAATGTATTCAATTTCATCTCCTCTTCATATACATGTATAAATTTAAAATGAGATTATTATAGTAATGTATATTTAAATACCATCTTCTTCTCATCGTGATGTCTGTCAACAAAAACATTCCATTGCTCTTTGGGTAGCCCATCGGGTAGCTTGTCGTACATATGTTGGGCAGTCAAAAAAGTATCGTTGACATCACCCCACAATATCCATTTAAATTCTTTCCATTTCTTTCCAATATTTTTCAATGTCTACTTTTGTGCTATCACATCAGCAGCCGTAAAGTGGAAAAACATATATACACAGAAATTCATTTTGAAAATATTAATAATATGACATTCAATTACACCATAATGTATTAAAATTTCCTTTATTTGGGAATCAAAAACTTCATTTTTTTTCAACTTGCAGGTACATGTCTCCAATCATCATATGAAATAGGAAGGGAAATGGGATTTGCGGCCAGCTGGCCTAAATCTGGCCAAGTAATCCTACAGTGTCATCCGTAGGGACCCCATATGAATCAAATGGGATAACTATCTTCTCTTCGGTCAGATTCCATACATCTGAACTTTTTATATTTTCCTCTACAGTTGAATTTTTTCTATATTTAATGAATATATAGTTAGTATAAAAAAGTGCAATAAATTTATTCATATTAAAATTTGTACCTATAACAGTCACCCTCTAGTATCCCCATGAAGAACTAGAAGTGGCGTGATGCTCCCCCATTGTTGAGGCTCCTGAAGTGGTAGGAAATGACTGAGCTAGTGAATAGATGATCACAGAGGGTGTGAGAGATGGTGCAGGGGGAGATGGTGCAGGGGGTAGGCAGAAGGTGGCTTAGATGTTGTAGGGAGGGAGACATATGGATATTCATTTGTTGTAGTGGTCAATGAAATAGTATATTTCTTCCTAATTGGCATTCCTATAATTTAATAAAATAAAATTAAGTTCATAACATATATTTCAAAAAAATTATGCAGAAAAAAAATTAAAAAGACAACATATGCACAATACTAACAAACAAAATATACATAACAATGATAATGAATGATTTCACAAATGAAATAATTGGTTGTTAAATGAATGCATAAATATACATATAATTATTTTCTCCTTCAATCATGTCAGTTTACTGCTCCATTACTTCATCCACTTTATTCATCCTTACTAGACTAATATTTTCAATATCATGGTGGAAAAATAATTCTGATTCTTGTTGTTGATGAGATTCAATGTGAGAGGTCAAATCTTCCACTTCATTACCCATATCATACAAATCTTTTTGTTTAAAATGATAAACTACACTCCACCCTTCATCCACAACATCATTCACATAATATACCATTTTTTCTTCTGATTATAAGATGTATGGATCATGAAGTTCATGATCACTAACATCCATCAAGCTAGAGAAGTTCACAGAAGTAAATTGCAAAGAATATCTTTTAACACCTCTGATAATATCGACCTAATTTCATTTGAATAAAACAACTGAAAAATTCCCATGGTAGTTTAGTTCAATAATATCGGTCAGCTTTCCATAGTAGCTCACTTCATCAAATGTAAATATACCATTATTATATGTTTTAAAACCCTCTTCTCGATCGACTATACGAAATCTAAATTCATTCACATTGTAAGCGTCGAAATTTCTAACTTGTTTTAGAGGAACTCGAGCAAGAAACTTCAAATCTTCTGAAAAATATACTCGAGTATCAGTATTCATGATCTAAAAAAATAAATATACTTTATTAGAATTATAAAATATATGTGTCATCCAAATATTTGTATTTATTACAATATTTACAAACTTACACGTCATGAAAACCATTCTACAAACTCTTTATTAACAGATTTTGTTATATCTTTCTCATTTCGTGTTCAGACTCTCATTCATCTCTTTGTTTGTATCCTAAAATATTCAATAAATGGATCTACAATTTCACTATTCAGCAGCACATATCTATGTACTCATAATAATTCCTTTTCTTTCAGTGTAACATTTGAGGTCCTCCCAACTTATCGGCCAATAGCAGGAAATATTTTTGATTTCCCATGTATTTGAGATTGAGTATATGTGTCAGCAACATGTCCAACTCGATTAAATCTTGTATCAATATCATCCAAGTATTTAGAAAAAAAGGTAATACACTCTTATTCTTAATAGCCTTCAGTAAAAGAGCCTTCTGGTTGAGCTTTATTTCTCACGTATGATTTCAAATGCCCAAGATATCTATGAAATAAAATAAACAAACATAAATATGCATTTAATTAAGTTCCAAAAAAAATTTACTTAACTGAAAAACATATAAATAAATTACCTCTCAATTGGATACATTCATTGATAATGAATGGGGCCACCTAATTTAGCTTCCTCAACAAAATGCACAGTTAAATGCATTATGACGGTAAAAAATGACGGAGGAAAGATCATCTCCATTGAAAAAAGTGTCAATAAAAACCTCTCCTGAAGGTTCTCAAGATCAAATGGATACATATATTTCTCACATAGTTTTCTGAAAAATATGCAGAATTGGAGTAAAACAGCAATAACTTTTTTAGGTAATAATGTACGCAATGCCAATGGTAGTAACTACTGTAACAAAATATGTGAATCGTGACTTTTTAATCCATGTAACTTATGATTCTTTAAGTTAACACACCTCGAGATGTTACTTGAATACCCATTATATACTTTCATATTCTTTAAAATTCAAAGGAATGTATCTTTATCCCTATTTTTCATTACAGAAATTGTCAGAGCATACTTTTCATTCTCATCTGGATAGAGATCACATTTTATGTTCATTACTTGTAAGTCTTTCCGAGCATTGAGATGATCCTTAGAATTTCTATGCTCATTAAGTAATGTGAAGATCAAATTTTCACAAATATTATTCTCAATATTCATCACATTAAGATTATACTGCAACAAATTAAATTCCCAATACGGAAGTTTTAAGAATATACTTTTTTCTTCCATTGTTGCATTCTGATTTCACTTGATGATGCACTTCAAACTCATTTCCCACTATAATTCAAATGATAAACCTTCCAAATTCTATTTCAACTTTTCCAAGTTGTGTCAATATTTCAAAACTAGTTAACAACTTTGGAGGTGGTCTACGATCAATGAAATCGTTAAATTTTGAATTGTTTAGCCAAAATTGATGAGATGCATCGAGAAATATTTGATGGCACAAGAAGAACCATTTTCTACTATGAGGTAGCCATTTGGGATCAAAATCAAAGTTATAAATAGGAAAATCCAAACCTGTGTAAGTGTTCTAACCTCAAAAAAGTCACTAATGGTCTACATTAAAGCATCATGCATTTTGAACATTATTTTAGAAGAAGCATCAAATTTCTCAACATCGTTGCTCCATAACTCCTGTAATTATTCAATTAAAGGCTGCAAGTATACATGAATATCATTTCCAGATATTTTTTTTCTAGGAATAATCATCAAAATGATAAAATACATTTATTGCATACACATCCACGGAGGCAGATTGTAAGGGATCAAAAAAACTGGCCAAATGTTATAACTGGTACTCAAAGTCCCAAATGGGTTGAATCCATCGACAGCCAATCTCAATCGAACATTCCTAGGATCAGCTGAGAAATCTGGATGTAATGAATCAAATATCTTCCATAATTGTGAATCTCATGGATGTTGCATTAACCCATCATTGTTATTATCTACAGAATGCCACTTCATGTGTTAGATGGTTTTTGATGACATGAATAATCTTTTCAATTGAGGCTTTAAAGGAAAGTAATGCAAAACCTTTGTAGGTTTGTTCCTTTTCTTATTCTTCATGGTAGTATGTTGATTCATACTTCCAACATCACCCACTGACTTCCATCTAGAAGATGAACATTTATTTCAATCCTTTCCACTTGAATCCTCTCGCCAATAAAGCATAAAATCATAGGGACACGCATGTGTTTTTGTATAATTCAAACCAAGCATGTTAACAACTTTTTTCATATCATAAAAAGACTTGGGGATTTTTTCTTCAAGAAATTCATCATGAAATAATTACAATATCATGTAAATTTCCTTATTTTTAATTCCACATATACATTTGATATGGTACAACTTTATTAGAAAAGAAAGTTTTGAATATTTCAAACATCCACTATACAACTCTTGATTTCCATTGTCAACTAAATAATGAAATTTATTTTTCTCAGTGAAGTTTTCTCTTACATTAGTCTCCACATAATCAAAAGTAGGATCCACATATGTGTTACAATCTTCATCTGGTTTTCCTAAAGTCTCAAAAACATCATTGTCACGTTACTATTTGTATCACCCTCATTTGGTTGTTCTGATATGTTTTGATGTTGATGGTGGTGTCTTGCAGTGTCAAATTCATTATTTATATGGTTTTTCATTTCATTTCCCATTGTTGAAGAATTTGGGAGCTCATTCTATGGATTGACATCAGTGCTCAACCTTTCGGTAACGTTTGATTCTCCATTCCAAATCCAACACAAATATTGACCAAAGAATTGCTTCAATATTAAATGTTTATAAACTTCATCTCTCTTCAACCATCTTCTAAATTTACATTTAGGACATGGACATCTTATTCTCCTTTCAACAGATCGTTGGGAAGTTGAAAAATCTAAAAACTC
Source organism: Viscum album (assembly GCA_963277665.1). NCBI lineage: Eukaryota > Viridiplantae > Streptophyta > Magnoliopsida > Santalales > Viscaceae > Viscum > Viscum album. The sequence continues at coordinate 1,477,346,031 of OY728137.1, forward strand.
CTTCAAACCCTTAACATACTGAGGTGTGTTCATCGGTAATGTGATCCAGCTTTTATCCATGTATATCACAATGTGCCTACACAATATTAAAAAAACACATAAATATTAATAAATAGGGAAAGATATTCATATATACTATTTTAAAATATACATAAAAATAATAATGAGGTGGGGAAAATATAGGCATATTATATTTTTAAATATATGCATGTGTGATAAAGGATACATATGGAGGAATCATGTAGAAAAGCTTTATGAGGGTTAAAAATCTATGTGACCTCACAATGTACCACTATCTAAACTCTCACATCATCCCAAAAAGAAAACCTCAAAATCAAAATCCCAACATCCCCTGGTAACATGGGTTTCATCATGAGTGGTGGTGAGTAGGTACCAACCCATAAAAAACCTACTAATCCCTGATGATTTTATTTTCATCTACCATAAATTGTATGGATGTTAATGATTAAGAAAGGATTACACATTGAATCATACCTAGAAGATATGATGAGTATTACACATATAATGATGACCATTAGGAGGCATTTTGATTATGCCAGTTGCATGATCATGACTGATCAATAATCCCATAGGAGTCATCCTTGATGTGAGAAACACAAAACAACATAAAATCTTTAACATCACATAATTTAGTCATATGATACTTACAACTAAATTTAAATCTAAAAAATGAATTTAATTATTCTTATTTGGATAGATTAGGGATGGGGTGTGAATGTTAGGAGGAAAATGAGGTCTTACATGAATGGATAGGGGCTTACTCCATGAGGTGATCCTAGTAGGAATATTCTCCCTATCCACTAATGGTTTAGGTAGTATTTATATAGGGCTAAAAAGTATGAGATACAAATGGAATACTTCACGAGGAATTCCAATTCTAGTGTTCATGTCTATTTCAAAGACTATGATTTGTCTTTTCCAACCACTAATTGAAAATAAAATATAACAAAATATGCCTTTTTCACTTCTTGTTTTAGGAACCATGTGTCTCGTAAGAGTAATTTACTAAAACATGATGATTCACACCATTTTCCCATGATTAGGGCCCTTAGTGAAAACAATATTGATGATTTCAAACAACCTAAGGACCCCATCAGTTTGTATGGACATACGGGGGACATCCTTTACTATGAGAATTCATGATCAAAAATGGGGAACACTAGTGTTCCTCATACCCTGGCCATGAAATCATGTGTCCATGTGGGAGTCTGTAATTTGAGAATTATAAAATAGGATAATTCTGAAATGGGTTATAGAATTTTAAGGTGGAATAAATCCGAGGAGAATGGATTCTATGATAGGATACCCTATGAAAATTTCCTCTTATGTTGGTAGCATTTGAGAATAGTTGTGTAGGCGGGAAGCCTAATGTCAATGGCTAATTAGATTATGAGCCCTATGTGGTTGATAAAATAATTTAGGACTCCCAAGTAGTTTTTATCCTATTAGATGATCCCCAAGAAGTTGGTCACACTGGTGATGAGCCTCAGGTGGTTGGTCACCTAGGTGTGGATCCCTAGTTGGTTTTTCACCAAGGGGGTGGATTTGGATAAACCCTTATTGCTACATGTGTTATTTATTTTAGTGTCATAGGCTACCAAGTTTAATTGATGAAGTATTGGATGATTCATCTTAGTGGAGCTCCCTCTTATTCTAATAGTTTGAAACTTTTATGCATTCAATTGGATATGGGGGTCTATTTATAGGAAAAATATGGTCTTGGAAAAGAAAACATTTGTAGATAAAGTGGTGTGTGTAGATGATCTAGGAAAGGCTGACTGAGCAGCTGAAGGATTTTAGAGGAATGATGTAATGGAAGCTAGAGAAGACTTGAACAAGTTAGGTTGGGTGACTAGAGGGGACACTATGCAAGGTAGTGGGTTCTCCTCCCTCGATTTCTATTCCCCCTATTTCATTCCCTGTTTTCTTTAAAATTTATGCTCCAACACTATGAGAACTTTCTATAGAGTTACTGATGAAACTACAAGTTCATTGATCACCCCTTGTTAGAGTATTTTTTGAACTACTTTTCCAAAAGTGATTTAGAATATGTTTCTAAATATAGAAAAAATGTGTCAGAAATATATATTATAGAGGGAGTGATCACTAAAATTGTATATAAACCTATTTATAAAAATGAATTTTGAAATTGTTTGAATTTAAGATTTTCTACATGACCATAGGGATATACTTCTTGAGGTGGGGTTCATCTATGTCACTTGGAAAAAATTTATTTACATTATAGGTCATAATTATCTCAAAAACATATGTCAGTGTGGAAAAATACACTTCTCATAAGACATAGGTTGTGATCTTATGATTATCAAGATAAAAAATGAAAATTTATAAATATATATGATATTTTTTTTAATATATGATAGATATTTCCAAAAAATCTAGTAGGTGGAATGAAGTAACTTTTGATTCTATTGATGATGTGATTAATGTTTTCATTTATTGAAAATATTCATGAATAACATGATAGAGTTTTTTTTAGATGTAGAGAAGTTTGGAATGTTTTTTAGAATGGTTAGAGTCAATTTAAATTGGATTTGATTCTTTTCTAAAAATCAAATGATTCATTCCATCCTATGAAAATAACAAAGAATTAATTGTAAGGATTCAAGTGCTAAGTGTAAGTCTTAATGGGTTGATCATAAAACATTTACAATGAAAATAAGATATTATGTTAATGAATATGAATCTAAGAAAAAAATTAAATAATGGATGACTTATATTCCACATATGATATGAGTGTAACTAATTAAGAGAATAATCATCTTTCAACAGCAAAATCCTTCTTATATTTAATGTATGACTTTATTGGGCATATTCATTTGATCTTCACAGCATAAAAACTCTATACATATAAAAATTATGTTTTTTATTGGGTGATAATATATTATTCTATAATTAAAATATTTGGAATAAAATAAAACTCCATGAATTGATATTCAATGTGAAAAAAAATCGCATCTAAAATTTGATTCAGTATTAGTCAGATGAGATCTCTAAAATGATGAGCACTATTCATATCTGTTTCAGGTAATATATTGTTTTCCATTCTTCTCTAAAACAACTAATAAGATGATGATTCTTAAATACCAATTTTCCCTTTCCATTTTGAAAACCATTTAAAAATAATAAAATAATTTCAAAAAATCCATTCATAATAATATAATGAAATGAAATAATATTTTTAGTGGGAAATCAAATAGTATAAATCATATCATGAGGTGCTACAAAATAAAGGAAATTAGAATAATCCACTTGTTATTTTAGACATAAAATGGAAACTAAGAAAAATATCTTGCAAATATAGTAATATATAAATAATAATAAAATAAGAGAAATAACCTTCAGAAAGAAATAAGTAACTAGGTTATTTGGGTTCTAGGTACATCATATCCTATTGATCAAACATATAGGAATATATTTCCATCATGACTCATTGGAGGGGATGCACCCAAGGCACATTGGTAAAAGAAATGTCACTTTGTTGAGTAAGTGTTACATCATAATCCAACTAGTGAAATATGTTGAGGCCCTACCAACTATCCTAGAAACTAGTCCTAGCCTATCCACCTAGGTACCCAAGATTCCCATGTTCCATTCCCATAACTAAAATAAATATGGTAGGTTTGGTAGAAAAAAAATATTGATGACACAACATTACAAGGATAGAATACAATAACACATCACCTCCCTGTACTACCAATGGTAATCCACTTTTCTTAGAAACATACCAATATATCATTCATATCAAACCTAGGTCCAAAAAATACATAATCTTATGGGCTTCCATTGGAGTTAATGTTATTTTTAAAAACCCATTAGAATGTTTGAATTGGTCCACAAATTTTTATAAATCAAAATCAAACATTTGTAAAATCACCTTTCACACTATAGTTTTCACATTCAAAATGAAACTTCACACTTAACACATATAAACCTTTATATATATATATATATATATATATATATATGTTCCCATTTTCCAAATGCACATATTCCCAATTACATGTGTGAATATATACACTAAGAGAACTTATTGTGGAATGGTCCACAATTGAACCCCACAAAGCCTGTGAAGAATAAACTAAACAAAAGAACCCAAATATTGGGTTCGGGTTCATCCATGGCACATGAACCTCAAGGGGAGTATAAAGGTAAAAATAAAAATAGAATAATAAGTGAGAATATGAGGATCAAATCCTACCTAAGATGAACTTAGGAAGAATTGGTGACGCGGCGAGGTGGCGAGGCGATGAGGGTATAGGGATTCAGGGATCGCTGGGGGGTCTCGTGGGGGGAGAAGGGGGAGAAGGGGTCTCAGGGGGGAAGTGTCGGGATTAAAAAAAAGTTTTAGCATCATTTTATTAAAAACTGCCACTAAATCATTAATAAAAAAATTAGTGGTGGTTTAGTAAACCACCTTTAAAAACCCACCACAAACGGATATTAATGTTGTAGTGGCCACTGTCCATCCCCACTAGAGGGTAAGATTGGAAGAGTTAACAAAAAATGCCACTTACCAACCCCTCTGGAGGGTAAGCCCAAAATAGTAAACAATAAACACCACTACCCAGCCCCGTTGGAGGGTAATCCCTAAAGAGTAAACGGTGAATGCCGCTGCCCAGCCCAGCTGGAGGGTAATCCCTAAAGAGTCAGTAAAGAAATCCACCACTCATCCCCACTGGAGGGTAAGTCGATACTACTTCAGACATCCTTTCTAGATGGTACCTCTCAGAAAGCATCAAGGAACTACATTTTTTTCATCAAGTATCACCCCAGATAGGCTTCACACCTGAAACATCTCACGTCATATCTTGAAATCCACTACAAAAGGCACTATCGTGTTCTACGTGAAAAAACACTCAGGATAAGCTACTCTCATGCCAAAATCTGATTTTAGATGGAAATACAAGAGGTATAAGATTCATAAAGTGGTATATAACATGTGTGGGGCTTAAATGATGTGTGGCACTGCCTCATTTCCTAGTCGTGTACCCATCCACACTCGGGTAATAAACTATGAACAAGTACCCCCTAGGCATGCCAACGTACTCCCAGAGTATGTGACACCTCTAGCCCAAAAGGATGATAAGTGCATGATGCTTTTTGTTTAATCTGAAGGGGAAAATATAATTATACCAACATGCCACTTCAAACGGCCCTGGATAATCAAATGGATCACACTATCACGATCCTTGTAGAAAAACGCATAAGGTCCACTATTTATTTTCCCGAATTGGACTCCTGATGAAGAAACTACATTTCACAGCATTGCACACAAACGACGCTTCATGGGACCCACACCAAGATCCCAAAACAAATCAAAAGGATTGTGTCATTTCTATCCTCTCAGAAAAGAACACGGGATTGGATATTCATTTGTCCTAAACAGACACATGGTGAAGAGGATTCATTTCACCACAAATGCCCAAATCAGGCCTCGTGGGGCCCGCACATCCATTTCTGTTTAAGTGCCCAAAATCAGTCTTGAAAACTCCTCCTCATCTCCAAGGTTGCAATGCCTCTGATGGTGCGTCAATTGAACATCGTATGCAGACATACGGTCCGATACAAGTTTCCTGAATAATATTAATTATATTATTATTATTATCGGACTATTTGTGCCACTGAGCCTCAATCATGAATTATAAAAATCCCAAAACAGACCCAAAAGGAATTCCTTGAAGTAAGGGTCACGTTTCCTTAGACGTCATGTGAATCAGACGTCTAGTTTGTAAGATAGGTCCGATATAAGATTTCTGAATAAAAATAATTATATTATTATTATTAAACTCAGGCGTTTCATGGAACCAAGCAATGAAGACAAAATTTAAAAGTCCCAAACTGATCTAAAAATATCCTCCTTGATAAGAGGAATGTGTGGCCATAGATGTCATGAAAAATGGACACTCTTTTTAGAAGTTATCGCAGTTTGAAGAAGCCCCGACCAACCCCAGTCCAGCCCGGCCCAGCAGCTGCAGCTCGGCCCACATCGCCATGGCCCAACCTGCTCCACTGTGGCCTACCGCGGCTCCACTGCCTCACCATTTCTATGTCCCACACCGCCTCCTATGTGTCTCTATGCCACCGCCTGAAACTCTTGCCCGCCGCAGGTTCTGCCACTGCACCAATGTCATGCCGATGTTCCTTCTATGGACCATTAGGAACACCCTAGTTGCCCAAATTTCAGTCTGAGACCGGATTTGGACTCCTTGTGATGAGATCTTCACTGAAACAGGCTCTTCTTGAAGATCGTTCTACATTTCAGTGTGATGAAAAGTAGGTATCACCTCCACTCGTCATTGTGCCTCCTTCAGCACCTGAAACTTGAAACCATCATAAATCTAGGATCCTTAGATCACAAACTTCATAGAACCATGTTTTTCTTGATGATTGGATGTTGTTTCATCATGTCGAAATATTGAACGATGAAGAATGCAAATAATGGAAAAGAATGGATGATCCATAAATTTAACGGTCTATGGTCATTAGTTTGGTCATCACCAAAGGATTTCAAAGTAGAAAAATCAATTAGAAGTCAGAAACAACAAAAAATTCTTCAATCAGAAAGGTGCAGAATCTGAAATAGAAATCCTACATGGATTCTGGATTCGTCGTTTCATTCGCTACACTCTAATATGATAGGATCTGAAGTTTCATCACGATTCATCAAGAATCTGACATCGATTAGCCAATCATAATGAGAGAGGAACTCTACCGATGTTCGTGGGAGAAATGATTCAACCATTACTCATTTCCCTTGAGTGACTATTTATAGAAAACCACGAGTGGTCGTGGAATTTGAACCTCCCGTGCCCTCTCACTTTAGGTTGCGCTTAGGTAAAACACCCCGCTACGAACCCAACGATGGTCTTAGATTTCCAATCTGAGTCCCTGGTCAAAATTTATTTTATTTGATGTTAGATATAAAATAATTAAATTTAATTATTTTATTTAGGAAAAAGACCTCCATGGATTTTTATACATAATACTCATGCCAACAAAAGTTATGTCTCTTATAGTGTAAACGCCATGCTTCAGACTCAACCATGACCTCAAATTCCTGATCCAAGATACCATTTGATAGATATTCCATTTCTGTCATATTCATAGTATAAAAATACATAATATTTTTATAAAATTTATTTTGTTCACACTGGGCCTTGGAATCACACAGTGTCTCAGTACCTAGCTCTGAAAATATATGTATAAATATTACAAAGTCTTACAAGGTAAAAACCGTGTCTCTAAATAATACCACCCAAAAGATCTAGAGGTCTAGTATCTTTGGTAAATTAGGTACATTACATAACAACTTAAAACAGAGGCCCGATGGCCTCGCATTCCCCCGGATCATTCTGCTCTCCCGCTTGCTCCGCCCTCCCGGCGTCTAGGGTTTTCTCCAAATCTCCTCTTCATTCAGGCTTCCTTGACTCTCTTCGTCTCCCCCATCTTTCCCCAGCCTCTTCCATGGCTTCTCCTAGGTTTTCTTCCCCTACTACCTTTCACGGCTGGTCCGCACTGTTTTTATCCTTGTTCCTGTCCTTCGACTTTTCTTCGGTGGAGGCGCTTGGATCTTACCCTAGGCCAATGTTCCTCGCTCTGATCTCATGTTCCAATGTTCTCCTCTAGGTCGGATCTAAGCGTTAGATACTCAAAGATTTTGGGCTGAGGCTTGGAGGTGTTGGGTTCTCTCGGCGTCTGATTGTGTTCTCTTTTCAGGTTTCATCCTTTTTCCCCTTATTTGGTCTTGGTTTGGATTCTGATAGGGTTTCATCCCCGTTTCTATTTTACATTAATGCTTCATGCTCATTTTTTGAATTCCTTGTTCTGTTTTGGGTGATTTGGTTTTTGATTTTGGGTCTGTTTTAGGGGGGTCTCGCAGATGAGCTCCATCGTGGTCTTCGTCTGCTGTTTCTCTGCACTGGCTCCAGGTCTCCACCACTCTCTCCGAGGTGGATTTGCATGGTGGTCTTCCCGGTGCTTTGGGATGTGAGGTAGAACAGTCTTGACTAGTGGAGGTTTCATCTTTATTGGCCCTGGGAGGATGAATGTGTTGGCTGTGATTTCTTATTCAATGGTCGCTTGGTGAAGTTGTTGTTTTTTTGTATCTGGTTTGGTGTCTTTCGTTCCATGTGTGGTGATAGAGTCGACATCAACAGTCATGACAACGATGAAGTGACGATGGTTCTTCTGATTTGGTTTTTGAAGGATGATCTTCTTTTAGGTGACTGCGTTTATGGTGTTTATTGTGGGCAGGGATGCAGCAGTTTCGACGACAAGGATCTTCAGCGGGCAGTTCTTGGTGATTCTATGGATGATGAAGAGTGTTTCGGTGTGTTAGGGATTGTGGCTCGAGACTCCTGTTTGTGTTTTGAAGGTCGAGGCAGGGCGCGTCACTTTTTGATTTTGAATTTGGTGAATCCAGACAGTTGGCGTGAGGTGTTCTTGTTTTATGTGAAGTTTGTTTTGTTGTGTTTGAATCAGTTTTTGAATTTGTGAGGTTCCCACTCACCCATAAAGTGGTTATGGAAAATAAAAAAAAATAAAGATTTGCGGATACGTAACAACTTAAAACATGAAAAACAATATCATTATTTAAAACTTCTTTAACATGACCAAAACGTTCCTTTGTACTTAACACTCCATGGGATAACCAGATGAAATACATAAGAAAGGGGTGATTTATTAATCCTAGTAAGGGAATAAAAAGGGCATAACATGAAGAATACAATACATGTTAGACAATAGGCATATGAACATAGCATAAAATAAACATTAATAATAAGGTATGATATAGCATGATAATCATAACATGGGAAATGTGGAAACAACTTAAAACATTGCATCATAAACATAAGTTAGGGATAAATCTACCAAGACTTCATAGTGGAAAAAATTACCATAAAGTAATCAGGTACACCCCTATCCCAACATGAAGTATCATGATACTAAACATTACCCAATACATTGGTGCTCTATCAGGGCATACCCTTCATAATCATTTCATTCTCATGCTTAAGTGTGCCACATAGATCATATAACATAGATTCATTTAACATCATAATTTATTTCACAATCAAGGAATTTGGAATAAATACATGTAATTCCTCAATAAATAAGTATATTTTCATAAAGTTGAATACCCTTGATAAATAAATGGGTATGGTATTCACTACACAATTATTTTGGCATGGAAAATCGCAGTGCAATTTCGGCAGCATAACGATGTCATATAGAAATTCATAAAATGGGTTGATGAGAGATAAAGGGATATCTCATAATTTAGTCATGAAATGGATAGTAATAGGGACATGTAAATACATTCCTTGACATAAGTAATTATAAATAGAAGGTGTAACATAATAAAGAAACTTGAAGAAAAAGTAGAAATGAAAGAACCCTTACAAAATTTTAGCATGGTAATGGGTGTACATAAAGGTTATTAGGAGTTTTAAATGAGATTTAAAGGGGGTATCATAATTTATACATAAATTGGATAATAAGGGGGATATTTAATAACATATCCCAATATATGAAAAATAAAAATAAAAGGCATAATCATAAAAGGAGTGCTTGATAAAAGGGTGGGGTGGAAGATCCCTTGAATGTGTGACTCTTAAGGCTTGGGAGAGGCTTCTTGGGAGCTTGGGGAGACTTGGGAGGACTATAGGTAGTATAGAGAAGATTTTATATGTGATTCAATGAGTTTGAGTGAAGATAAATGGGATCTTGGGTGGATTTATATAGGAAATGAGGGAGATTTTCTCTATTATCTAGGTTTTGGACTCTGCATAATAAAATATTCAAAACCACAAACCAACCCATGTTTTTTGCCCATGGTTTATACCAAAGGGGATTGGTTTACATTATTTTATAAGTACAAGGTCCTAAGATAATAAAATAATGCCCTTTCTTATGTGGAGGTGAGTCAGGATTTTAAAGAAATGATTTTAAAATCTTAAAATATATTATAAGTCTTGGAGGATTCACTAAGACTTTATAAAATAAATAAAATAAACTTAAAATAAAATTATTTTAAAGGGAAAACATATATATAGATTATTATACCATTTATAGTATTTATTTTATCACTATTGGTCCATTATGATGTCATAAAACACACAGTATATTTATATGGTATTTAATTTTTACCCAAAAATTTGACTATCAGAAAATTATAAAAAATATACCATTAGATAATTTTGATGTATTGATTTTAGAAATAATATTCATTTTATCTAAATAATTTTCTAAATATTTGAATTTTCAATTTTTTAAAAAAAGAACCGATATTTATTGAAAATGATGGGTTTTTTGACAATAACAATTTTCAAATCCTAATAAAAATTACATTTGACTTCAAAAAAATTATATGATAATTTGTATTTAATAAAATTAATTTAATAATAATATGTTATTAAAATATTATTTATTTCAAAAATCCATTAATTCATAAAAATAGATTTATTAATTGAATTTTAATACTAACCAAAATTATTATTTGTTCTTTAAAAATAATTTACAAAGTAACAATAATAGGATAAAAATATATTCATTAATTTATAAAAAATAATGCACATATTCCTATTTCTAGGGTCTTGATACATATCCATTTAATATACCAGTATACACCCTAAGAGTAAGGTGTTCCATAATGGTGTTTTCATGGGGTTGTTCGGCGAACATTGTTTGGGTTGTGATCTCAATGAGATTGAACTTCTCTCGTAAACAGTTTTTCTCATTCTTAAGTTGTTGGATCTCATCTTGGGATTGGGCTAAAGAAAAGACTATAAATTTTATCTCTCTTGGAATCTCTAATAAATGGGCTTCATAGGGTATGATCCTATTGGTTGAGGCCATCACTTCCTTTTTCTGTGACAAATGGATTTTTAAAACCCTATATTTATAGTAGTAATATGATCACTGTTCAACGACTATATTATCAATAGTACTGATACTTAATGGTTATTTAAATCCAATCAGATATAAAACAAAATAATCTCATGTGTTTTCTATAACCATAATACATTTAATTGAATAAAAGGAAACTTTTATTCATAAAATTTAGGGTTGTTACAGATGGGTTCAATTACACAACCTAGCAACCCACTTCTAGGAAATAGTCCTAGAAAGGAAAGTCACACCAGCTAAAATATGAGTGGAACCTAGGGTTTATGAAGGAGAAACAAACAGTTTCTAAAAGTATAAAGAGGTTTTTTGGTATCATCGCTTTCAGACCAGAATATAGAAATTAACAAGATGCCTTCTAGGAGGATGGAGGAAAACTATTTAAGGAGAAGGAATTCCCAATTAATTATCTATAAATAGAGTATGAAAAGAAGTCAAGAACATAATAGAGATTATTTAGAATGCATGTGTGGGAAGGATAGGTTTTCAAAAACCTCAACAATAGGTTCATAAATTAGTGGTGTTTTTTTGTTCTATCCAAGGCACTAAATTCAGTATTCTAAATCATTGTAAATAAAATATTGATTTATATTGTAAGTATTGTCCACCTATAGAGGTCCTTACACCTAATAACTTTAATGGATATGCCTTTTATCTGAGGTTTGTCCCTTTACAGCTATTATTTTCTATAGAAATTTCATGGGAAGGAGGGTTCAATAAAAAAATCATTTGTATTTTTTCAATTTTTATGACTAGGAAAATTTTCAAGGAGGGAAGATTGATAGAGACCCGGATAGCTTGGATAGAATCTTCTGTAAGAGTTGGAAAATGTTTTATATATGGGGAATCTAGTTGTAGGGAACACCATTTTGGGAGGTGGTTATAGGAGAATATTTAGTGGGTCCCAAAAGGGAATAAGTGTTTGAGGAAAGTGGTTATAAAAGAGAGTAGGGTCACTGTGAGGGAGGTAGGAAAGAATTTGGTTAGGCAGTCGGCTAAGGATTGAGCGGGAGATCCTAGGGACTCCAAGATTAGGTCTTCTCCCTCCCTATTCTCCTTCTTCCATTCTATCCTATTCCATTGTAAAGACTAGTTAAACATAGTTTATATACATAATATAGTGTCATATTACTGTTAATTCAATTTTTTGGTTGTGGGCTATTAACAAACTCAAACAAAGACTCCCTAACTAGTCTCAAACCCCATGTCTGGTCCCATATCCAAGTTCCATACCTAGTTATAAAAGAAATAAATCAAGCTTAGGGCCCATTTCCCTTGTCCAAATCTGCATCCATGAAGTCTATTTGGATACCACATGGCGGATTGATTAGGTTGTGAGTAAAACTTAGTAGGTCGCCACAACAAAGACGTTGTTCTCTAAAGGGAGGGAGTGAATGTGATGCCCCATAATGCTAAAGGGTTAAAAGGAAAATTTTTACTACCCATATCAAAAAGGTGCACCTTTCTTTTTAGAAGCCTACCTAATTAGAACTTTTAAGTTAAAGAGGATTTTCCTAGAGTAATGATCGGGATGGGTGACCTCCTGGGAAGTTTTCTAGAGTGTGTGTAAGTGAGGAAAAAGCACACCGAAAAGAACATGTGTTATCCTATAGGGTAAGTCATTAGTTTTATGGCCTATTAGGGCACATGTGTGGGCCCTAGAGAGTGGAAAACATGTATAAGCAGGGCAACTAGGTTGTTTGTGGGGCCTATTTGTTACATAGATTGAGAAATAGTTTATGCAACAGTACAATAAAAAAGGCATTAATTGTAAATTAAATGCATGACATCCAAGTAAAATCTGCTGACCCTAAATCTCAAAGTTAACACTTGAGGTTAGACATACCTACTATAGAACAATACCAAATGTCTCTATCTATACCCATAAATGGGTCCAGTACCAATATCCATGTATGATGGAATAATACACTATATACCCAAGGTGAATTTCTATTCCTGGGGTTAATTACATAATCATTCCACATCGAACCCAAGGTGAATTACCATCCCACGGTTCATTACTTATTCATTTTAGAAAGGACCCAGGGTAAATTTCCATGTAAGGGGTTAATTACACAATTAACTTACAACAGAGATGAGGAAAATTCATATGCTAAGGAAAATTACATTTTTAGTTCCCAATAGAGACAAGTCTAATTCCCATGTTAGGGACAATTTTATATCACAAATGGGTCTAGTACTAGTATCCATGTATGATGGCATAATTCACTATAGACCCAAGGAAAAGTTCCATGCTCGGGGTTGATTACATAATCATTACACATCAAACCCAAGGAAAATTCCCATGGCAAGGTCAATTACTTATTAATTTTATAATGGACCCAAGGATAATTCTATGTTAGGAGTTAATTACACAATAAACTTACAACGGGGCCGAGGTGAATTCTTATTCTATGGCCAATTACATATTCAGATCCCAATAGAGATAAGGCGAATTTTCATATCAGGGCCAATTTTATATTCCATTTAAAATGAACCCAAGGTGAACTTCCATTCCATTGGCTAATTACATACTCCATTAATCAAGTACAAGCAAGATATAGTATACTAAACATTCTAAAATGGTTTAATATGTCAATCCATACCAATTATGAGTAAATATGCCAATTTGTAAAAATTACTCATAAATGTGTCAATTCATGCTAATTACTAGTCAAGTGATACATGTAGAATTTCAATTCACAAGTTAATCCATTCCCATAAAATAATTTTCCAATTTATTTATAAGACTCTAGGTTTGTATATTCTAGGTTCCAGTCAAGGGTCAAAGATAGGCACACCTCTAGAGTGGCTAAAAGTCTAGGGTCTCAATCCCCAATGGGACCAATAGGATCCATGGGAGGACTGAGTAGGGGGGTTTAAGAAATACCAATTGATTATAATTATAATAGTCCACACACATGGTGTGCCAGTGAGATCACTCATGTTTCACATACTAGAAATTGAAAATAGGTCATAATGAGATATTTTAGACCACCTACCTCAAAAGAAATGAAGAAGAACCAAAGAACCAAGAATCTAGATCATGCACACACCACAAATCTCTAAGGAAAATGATATATTCACCAAAATAGGGATGGAATAAGAAAAATCAAGAGGAACAATAGGGGAAATTTCAACTCCAAACAAGACTTACCGAATCTAGATTTATGGATTAGCCAACGGATTAAGAAATCAAAAATTGGGGTTTGAGAAGTCAAGGAAGCCCTAGATAACCCTTCAAGGTCACTAATCCAGAATTAGGGTCAAATGAGGGGGATTAAATATATAAATGGGAGTTTTTCAAGTGGAGAAATTATGACTTTTCCCATAACTTTACCAACCCAAATCAGAGAAACCATCTAGCTAGTGGTGCCGGCCAAAATGGTTGCACCCCTAGAAACCCCACCAATTGTCTAGTGAGTCTCACCATGAAATGCCCCATTATCTTTCGATAAAGTATTTTATAACCTTTTTTTCCTCTTTCGTTAGTTGAGTAAGGCTGAGAAGGAATTTGGAGGATACCTTTAATGGTGATTTTTGGGATTTTTTGGAATTTTAAAACATCAAACCTGCAGTTTTTCAATCTGTTGGGGATTTACACATTGTGTAAAGGGGATACATGACGTGTAATAATAACCTAGAAAATACCATGAAATGGGTACACATCATGCAATTTTACATGATTTTTGTAGCTTATACAACATGTAAATATTAAAAATAGTTTTTTTAATAATAGCTGATGGGTTTTTCAGTGTATATGGGACTCAAAAATTATACAAAATCTAATTGCATTACAAACTATATAAAATACAAAGTATCAGTTTTAAGAAGGAGTTTATTCTGAAATTCTTATTTAATTCCTCCATTTTACCTTTCTCTCAACCAACAAGCTCTTCATAGGTTATTTTGAAGATCTTTAATCCCTCTAGATCATCTGCTCGGTGATTGATTGTCATACTGGTTGTAGTGAAACTCTCTAGGTAAGTGGTATTCTTATCTCTTCCATATCACTCTATTTACCTCCTTGGATTTTGATGGATCATATTGAAATTAATGGATCTAAACTCCATGTTGTTGAATCTTGATTCTAGGTTGAGTTCCTAGATCTTCTATACCTTCTTCTTTTGTTGGTGAGTAACGTTGAAGGTGTTGTGATGCTGTGAAAAAGGAAAGTGGTTCTATTTAAGATTGTCCAATTGATTATTGTTTGAAATTTCTTTCAATTGATTTGTGAACAACCCAATTTGATTTGAATTGGGGTTGAAATTGATATGGTATGGATTTTATAAAAAAAGAACCCAATTCCAATGGAATTGGAGATTGGGGTGCATTTTAAAATCGATGGAATTTGTGAATTTATTTGAGAATTAATTTTGAGAAAATGGATTAAATTAAATTTTTAAAAACCTATGATTGGTTTTATTTGAAAAAGGCATGAAATGATGAAAAATCCATGATTTGGTTTTGAATGTGAATTGGAATTTTGAAAAGGAAAATTGGGGAATTGATTTTTGGATAATTATTTATTTGAAATGAGATGTTTTTCACTTTTTAAAAATGATTAACTGAGCACATGAAAACCTAGGTAGTTAGTGGGTTATTTGGGATAAGCATTATAGGATGTTAATTCCATGGAAATGGATTGATGATGGAATCACTAAAAAACAATGTTTGGAAGATCTTATCCCCGATGGGATTTTGATGTGTCTCATTCAGTGTGAGCCTGAGGGAAGTGTGTACACATATTATCCATGATCATTAATATGAGAAGTGTGAGGATCCTATAACTCAAAACTATCATACCATAGGGTATATGACCATGTTGATTATTGTGATCATTTTATTATAAACTCTAATGTTTCTAAAACTACTTTTCCCATGCCTAGTGATTTATATAAATTTTTTTATATAGTGTTTGTTTAATCTATGTTTGAAATTGTTTCCATCATTTTGAAATGAAAATAATGTTTTGTTTTAAAATATTAAATTTTACTTCCATGATTATTTTGATTAAAATTTAAAGCATGATTTTGTTTATTATTATGTCATCTTATTATGAAACACTTTGTGAGACCCTACTGGGATTCTAATCTGACACCCTAGATTTTCCTTTGGGAATTTTTAGATTTTATCCTTCTAGATCCAAGTAAAGGTAAATCACCTCTTAGATGAGGTGGATGATCTTGATCCCTTGGGGCTTGGTGTGATGTGTCCTTTGGGATGTTGGGTTATCTTGTCTATTTTTTGTTAATTTGATGATGTGTTTTTTGGGTTTTTTATATACCTATTTGGTTTCTGGTACTGTATCCCTTTGGAATTTTGATCATATTGATATGTATCTATTTTATTATATTGTGCTTGTGGAAAATTCATTCCCACTTTTACTTTGTATGTTTCCAAGTGCTAGTCACCAACCCCTAGGGATCAGGAATTCCCTATGTGCTATGTTAGTACTGGCTCGGGTATCTAGGTACCAGGGTATCCAGGATGGTTCATGACAAAGTGGTATCAAAGTTATAGGTTAATCATCTTCCCTTTATGTCATAATTCATCTTGGAATATATTTTAGGGACTTACGAGGTAGTTTCAAGTGATTTTATAACCATCTATGATCGTAATGAGTCTTAATCCACCATGGGTGGTTCGTAAAAGGCATCTTAAGGATTGGTTCTAGTATTTTTCCTACTTTAGATTTAGATAGGAAGAAATCCAAATCTTTTGTTCTTATCTGGTGGGATTAATTTTCCCAGTTTCTCCTAGTTGAGTTTTGATCTAAGTAATCTTATGATGTCTTCAATGTTGTTTGTTGATGTTGTGTAGCATCGTGCCTCTAAGAAGACATGTGAATAGTATCCTGGAGGAATATGTGGATGAACCATAGTGATAAAATCCTCCAGTGGACCATAATCTAGTTAAGGTTGTTGTGCATGATATACAATCTTTGGGATAGGCATCTGGACCCGTATCCACTTAGGCCCTAGTTGTGTAACCTTAGAGGGATAAACCTCAGAATCATGCTCATAAGTTCCTTCACCAGAATCTATCAGTGTTCTAAGTCTCTAATGATTCTAAATAGGTTTAGGATTGGTTGAGAAAGGTTTTTCTTCCATTTGATTTCATGGAAACTCCCAAAGCTATTTAAGGTGAAGTGTGTTACCTTTAAGATAGAGAAACCTAGTAAGAGATGGTGGGACTTAATGGTAATAGTGAAGAAACATGGGGGTTTAGAGTGGAAGTACTTTAAAGATATTTTCATTGACTAGTTCTATTCAAAGTCTATGGTGTTTTCTAAGACTATAGAGTTTTTCAAACTTGAGTAGGCTTACATAAGCGTGATAGAATATGTGAACTGATTCACTAATCTTATGCAGTTTGCACCTAATATTGTATCAAATGAGAAGATTAATACTTGACGATTTGAGATGGTACTTTGATATGATAATATTTCTTAGGTTTTTATACTAAAGATCTATTCTTATGTTGCTATGCTGGATAGGGTGTTGATGTTCAAAGTTGATTCGGTTGGTATGTCAGGGTTGATGGGGGTTCTTTCTTATCATAGTGGTAGTTCTATGAGTTCCCATAAAGGGAAGAGAAAATGTGATCAGTCTCGTGGTGGATTTTGATAGCAATGTTATTATATACATCATGTAGTTCCTAGAAGAGGCCCTTTGACTTGATTCCAATGTGGAAATCATAGGAATTAGAGATGGGTTTTCAATGAGGCACCCAAGATATGTGGTTCTTGTGGTTTCTCAGGACACTTGTAGAAGTTCTATTATATCTATTCTTCTCCACATAGTGTAATAGTCTCATCAACACCAAAAAAAACTACAGTGAAATCATATGCTTTAAGATCTAAGTGGTTCCATCCATAGGCATCCAAGTTGTTAGTCTGGGTTGTATGTAATGTTTGAAGCCTACGAGAAATGAATTCCTCTAAGGCCTACAGGCCATGTAATACTTATGCCTACGGGCCTTGTAAGGGTTCTACCTCACCCCTTGAAAGGTGGATTATCAAAAATAAATAAAAAATGAAGGTCTTCGGGCCATTGGAGGAAGATTCTCCAAAGGAAGAAGATACAGATCCATAAACTGTGAGAGGTACTGTCACTATAGCTTTGTCTTTAGTGACTGATTTATTTGATACTGGTGCATCTCACTCATTTATATCAACTCGTATTGTGAAATTTTAAAATCTTCCTATGGGGATTTTATCTTATGTGATGGATATTACTATAGCCCTCAGAATAGAGAGAGAGAAGGGTCTTTGTTGTCCTACTTGTGTGTTCTCTTTATCAGAGATTGATCTTGCTTGGTATTTTCTAGTTCTTGACATAAAACCTATTGATTTCATTATCAGGATGGATTTCCTTATTGATAATAAGTTATTAATTTATTGTTATCTTCGACGGGTCTCCTTTACCACTCCTAATGGGGTGTGCCATATCTTTCAGGGAGAATGGGACCCAAGGTCAAGTAGAGATGGTCCTTTTTATCTAGAGTTGGGGAAAGTAATATCAATATTTTCTTTTGATCTAGAGTGGTAATCTTTAAGCGATGATCTCCCTCCAATTGTTATTAAGTTTCCCGAAATTTTTCCTTTTGGATTCTCTCCTTTTCCACTAGTAAGGAAGGTAGAGTTTTCTATTGATTTAGCTCCTGATACTCACCAGTATCTATTACTTCTTACCATATGTCACCAACTGAAATGAAATATTTGGAGACATGGTTGGATGATATTTTAGAGAAAGGATTTATACACTCGAGTGTTTCACCTTGGGAAGCACTTGTTATCTTTGCTAAGAAATCTGATGGAACACTTCACCTATGTGTTGATTACCAGAAACTCAATAGATTCACAGTAAAGAACAAGTATATGTTTCCAGGGACTGATGATCTGTTTGACTAGATGAAAGGGAAAAATTAGTTTTTGAAGATTTATCTTTGATCTAGTTATCACCAATTGAGAATAAAAGAATCTAACATTCATAAAAACCACCTTTCATAGTAGGTATGGCCATTATGAGTACCATATCATGCCACTTGGTCTAACCAATTCTTATGCAGTCTTTATGGATTTGATGAATAGGATATTCCATGAGTATCTTGATACATTCATGGTGGTCTTTGTGGATGAAATGGGTACAACCATAGAATGTTTTCAGGATTCATAGCTTTTTGGGTGTAGCTAGATATTATCTCCAATTCATAAAGGTATTCTAAAAGTTGGATTCTCCTATGACCACTCTAACTTATAAGGGAGTGAATTTTTTTTGGGATGAGAAATTTCATAGTTATCTTGTTGATCTGAAACATATTTTGACTTCAGTGTTATTTTTGAATCTTCCAGAGTCTGGGCAGGGCTATGTGGTCTTCTGTGATGCATCAGGTTTGGGTTTGGGATATTTTCTTATGTAATGTGATCACATCATTTCCTATAACTCTCGACATATTAGTCAACATGAGAAGAATTATCTAACCCATGACCTTGGAATTGTAGCGGTGATTCATGAACTAAATATTTTGCAGCATTACCTTTTTGGAGAGAGGTTTATTGTGTATTATGACCATAAGATCTTGATTTATATCTTATCTCAAAAATATTTGAATCTCCTCTAGAGTCATTGGTTGGAGTACCTACAATATTTTTATTTTGATATTGCCTATACCTCGGGGAAAGGTAATTTTGTTGTTGATGAATTGAGTATAAAACTTATGACCCATGATATGAAAGAATTTTTGGAATAGTGGAACTTGATGGATCTTTTTGTACAGTTGCATATTGGAGTTCAAGAAATAGGGGTTCAGGTTGTCTTGGCCAGTGTTCAGTTTACCTCCACTCAAACTGAGATGATTCTTTAGGAACAGTAGCTTGATTATGAGTTCCATAGCATTAGAGACTCTCTTTATAGTGGGGAGACCATATTTTAGTGGTTATTCTCCCCAGAGGGTATTTTATGTTTTCATAATCGATTCATTGTTTTGTTACCCATGGTAAAATATGTTATGGGTGATTTCCATAATTCCCAGTGGTAAGTACACACAAGAACCATAATGATGTTCTATGACATGCAATGATGATTCAGTGGCTCAGTATGAGATGAGACATCATTGGATTTGTTTCATGATGCTACACTTTCCTACAGGTCAAGATCGAGCATCAAAGACCTTTGAGTTTTCTTCAACCACTTCTAGTGTCGACTTGGAAGTGGGATGAGATCTCTATGGACTCTTTGGTTGGGTTTCTATATACCCAAATAAAGAAGAATGTGATATGGGTTTTTATAAATAGGCTGAAAAAATTGGATCACTTTATGCCCATTCTTCATACAACCAAAGTTGAAGAGTTGGGAAATCTCTATGCGAAAGATATTGTCTATTTTCACAGAGTTATATCTACTATAGTCTCTGATAGGGATCCTCATTTTACTTCTCACTTTTGGAGAGGGCTCTAGGAGGTACTAGAATCACTAGTTCATTTGAGTATGACATACTATCTATAGAAGGATGTCCATATAGAGATAACTATACAGATTCTTGAGGATATTATTCACGCTTGCGTTATCAACTTTGGTGGATCTTGGGATAACCATTTGGGGCAGGTTGAGTTTTCTTATAACAATAGCTACCAATCCTCAATCAGAATGGATCCTTTTGAGTCATTGTATGGTCTTCCTTGTAAATCCCCATTTTTTTTGTCAGACATCAGTGAGAGTTCCATGGTTAGACTATGATTTTTCCAATAGATGGTATAAAAGGTTCAGTTGATTCATTAGAGAATGTTGACGACACAAAGTCAGTATATATCTTATGTTGATCTTTGGTGTAGACCATTAGATTTTTCAGTTGGAGACTAGGTGTTCTTGAAAATTTTACCCCAATTTGTTCATCGACGTCTTGGGAAGAAAGGGAAGCTTGGTCCTAATTTTCTCGGACCTTTTGAGGTTTTTGAGAAGGTGGGGATAGTGTCTTACCATTTAGAACTTCTACCACAGTTTAATTCAATACATTATGTGTTCCATGTATCTCATATTCTGAAGTATCATTCTGATCCATCCCGTGTTTTGAGATGGAATGATCTTGATGTTGATCCTTATTTATCTGTGACTAAGCATTCAGTCGGGATAGTTGATTCTAAGACCAAGCTACTTCATGGGAGGATGATACCTTTTTTCTTTTTTCTAAGGCAGCATAGTTTTTATTCTTATGAGACATGGGAGAATGATACACTAATGAGAGAGTAGTGGCCTCACCTTTTTGATATGGAATCTTCTTGAGAGGATTTATGGGGATAGAAAGTTTCGATGGTGGGGAGGTTGTAACACCTCATTACCTTTCTGTCAGGTATATTCTAAACTTTGTTTTGGTTTTCTTTTTTCATTGGTAGAGTAAGTACGAGAAGGAATTGGGATGATTATTGTAATGGTGAAGTTAGGAATTTGTTGGAATTTTCAGCATCAAACCTACAGTTTCACAGTCTGCTAGGTATTTAGACATTGTGTAAAGGGGATACATGACATGTAATCATCACCTAGAAGATGTCGTGAAATGGGTACTATTAGGTCCACTAGGCTGAATACCCTGAGAGGGGGGGTGAATCAGGGTATGACTAATTAAAAATTAAAGCCCGTTTGCGATCTTGTTTCAATGTTAAGCAAAACACTCTTCTCTCTCTTTCCTACTGCACAATATAAATAGAAAGTAAAGGAAGACCAGGACACAACAATTTTACCTGGTTCACCGCTAAGGGCTACGTCCAAGGAGCATACGCCGACAGGTTGCCGATCGTACCAAGTCCCCTAAACTTCACTAGCTGTGGATTACAATGTTCGGGCTAGATCACTTCTATGCCCAGGCTCACTACCTATACAATGTTTAGGGTCAGCTCACTGCTTTCCCAAGGGTCACTCCCTGTTTCTCTCTCTCTGGATCACTGCCGGTGGAGAGGATCACCTTTTTCCTCTTCCTAAGCTCACTACTCTTGGAAGGGAATCCAATCACAGTTTATAGACCTATAGGTATCTTCATTTCCATTAAGGAATGCATCTTTCTATGTATGTAGATGCTATGTTGAAGTTAAACTTTCACCCGTAGATGAATACCTCTTTGCCTCTGAACACTGGGCAATTCCTTTTGGAAAGACCTCCGCAAAGCACCCTACTTCGCGAAGCTCCCAATTTCGCGAAGCTCAACAAGCCTTCGCGAAGCTCCTGCTTTTTCACGAAGCTCACTCGCGAAGCACCCTCGCGAAGCACTCTCGCGATGCTCAAGACGTTGCAAAGCAATGACCCTTGCGAAGCTAAGTAAGCCAACACGGAGCTCGCAGGTTTCGCGGAGCTTCAATAGCCGCCGCGAAGCACCTCCTTCGCGAAGCACACTGGCTCCGCGAACCACCTTCGCAAATCGAGATCGAATGATCTTCTATGAAAAAGCTCTCTTCTTCGCTCGAAGGGGTTGGCCTCTATTTATAGGCGATTACACCGACCCTCGAACTTTCCGCGCGAAGTCAACGCCACGTCATCTTAAATCGCGAAGCTCCAAAGTTTCCGCCGGAATTCTGTCCAAATCGCGAAGCTCCACGGCAATCTTCCATTCGTGGAGCTTGACGTAGTCACGAAGAATCACCATCAACATACCTTCACGACTTCTCCGTGAAGCTCCCTCGCGAAGCCCAACATTCCTTCACGCCTTCTCCGCGAAGCTCACTCGCAAAGCTCTTCACCGCCGCGATGCGCTTCAGCCTCTGCCGTTCGCGAAGCTTGACGTAATCGCGAAGCATCACCGCCTCCATTCTTCTGGTCTTCGTGATTTCCAAACCATGCATCCTATCTTCGCGAAATTCATGCCTTTTCCATATGAAATTATACTCTTCATGGAAATCCACTTTTCGCGATGCTCACCAAACTCAAAATTTTGGACCCCCAAAAATTTGGCAAACACTGGGAAACGGCACCACCTTGTACTGCTCTTTTTGTACCGCCTCCAGATCTTCCTTTCCTTTGTCATCGTTCTTTGTCAACAAGGATTGTCAACAACTTCTTAGGAACTTGACAAATATCCATGGAAACCTGCTTTGTCAACAAACACAACCTACCCAAAAATACTTCAATGTTACCTTGAGGGATTTTTGCCCAACAATCTCCCCCTTTGGGTTTGTTGACAACTCTTCACAACTCTGCTCATGATGATTTTCTGTACTTTGATACCTCACTGAGTCACTTTCCAGCTGCTACCACCATTTGCCTCTTGCGATTCTGATAGCATTCAAGGATTCACTTAACACGTACTCTAAGCCCACATGAGAAATGCTCGGCGTGAGAAACAAGAGTAGTATGAAAAGTTCATCAATGAATCACTTCATGTCAGACCCTAGTTGTCGATTCCACCCTGATACCAATTCTTAAATTGATACCAATTGTTGAACCACACTGATACCAATTGGTGAATAGCTGGACACCGTCTCACACCATTCCAACACCACTGTTCTGCTTTTATCACGATCCTCAGCTGTCGTGATTTCTATGCTTTGATCGATCACTTCTAGCATCGTCAGATTTGAAATACTCTTCCCCTTTCTCATTGCTCCCCCTTTCTAGCTGCTCCACCTGTCAGTTGCTCCCCGTATCAATTATGATTTATCAAATCTCTGCACTGTCTTCCCCTTGAACAAACACTATTTTCTCCCCCTTTAACAAACACTTTTCTCCCCCTTTTTCAACGAACCCGAAGGTCATTCCTTTGCAGTCTGTAACAGAGTAGAGAACACATTAGCACATTAGGGAAAAACACATCATACCTCAAGGAGAGTGGGGGTCCCACATCCACACTATTTCAAGTGCGGGGAATTGACTGAACTCCTAGAGCCAGTCGATGCCTCTCAAAAGCTTCCTTGGGTAAGGCCTTTGTCAGAATGTCTGCAACCTGTAGCTCTGTAGGCACGTACTCCAACTTCACGATTCCCTGCTCAACCTTCTCCTTGATAAAATGATACTTAATCTCAATGTGCTTTGTCCTTGAATGATGGACGGGATTTTTGCTATGATTTATAGCACTTGAGTTGTCGCACTAGATTCCGATCGGAGACTTCACTTCAACTCCCATATCTTCAAGCTGCTGCTTCATCCACAATAACTGTGTGCATGCTTGAGTGGCCGCAATATACTCAACTTCGGCGGTGCTCAATGAAATGCAATCTTGATTCTTGCTGAGCCAAGATATACACAATCCACCAAGATAAAAAGCACCACCGGACGTTGATTTCCTATCATCCGCTGAACCGGCCCAGTCTGCATCAGTATATCCCAATAACTCTGTCTGAGATTTGTCAGTATATATCAAGCCGAAATCCACTGTGCCCTTGATATACCGAAGTATTCTTTTCACTGCGAGCATGTGAATTTCCTTGGGATTACTCTGATATCTCGCTGCTTGGCATGTGGCGAAAACAATATCAGGCCTTGTTGCGGTTAAGTACAACAGACTTCCAATGATTTGCCTGTATTCTGTGATATTAACTGCCTTGCCATCCTCATCTTTTGATAATTTCATCCGGGTAGCCACCGGAGTCTTCATCTCCTTGGAATTTTCCATTCCAAACCTTCTCAGGACCTCCTTGGCATATTTAGATTGAGAAATGAATGTTCCATTCCTTCCTTGTGTTACCTGTAGACCAAGGAAAAATGTTATCTCTCCAATCATTGACATTTCAAACTCATTTTTCATGAATTTGGAAAACTGTCTGCACTGAGCTTCATCTGATCCGCCAAATATTATGTCATCGACATAAACCAACACCATCATCCTTTTATTACTGTCATTACTGAAATAGAGATTGTAATCAACTCCTCCACACTGAAAACCAAGATTTTTCAAGTACTGATCAAGCCTTGAGTACCATGCCCTTGGTTCTTGTTTCAGCCCGTACAATGCCTTCTTCAGCCTGCAAACTTTGTTCTCATCCTCATGAATGAGAAAACCATCTGGATGCTCAATGTACACCTCTTCTTCCAGAACCCCATTCAAGAATGCGGATTTTAAATCCATCTGGAACACTTTGAACTTTATTTGCACTGCTATGGCCAAAAATAATCTGATTGTCTCCAGCCTTGCAACCGGTGCAAATGTCTCATCAACATCTATTCCCTCTATCTGGGAGTATCCCTTGCACACTAGTCATGCTTTGTTCTGAATCACTATGCCATCTTCATTCATCTTGTTGCGATAGACCCATTTAGTCCCGATGACATTCTTGTCTGCTGACCTCGAAACAATCTCCCATGTATGGTTCTTCTCAATCTGATCAAGCTCTTCGTTCATAGCCTGAACCCAGTTTTCATCTTCAGCTGCGTCGGAAAAGCATTTCGGCTCCACTTGAGACAAAAACGATGTTTGTTGTGATGATTTCATTCTTTGAGTCTGAACTGGAGCTGTTTGATCACCAATGATATTCTGCCTATCAATTTTAGCTCGACTCTTTGACTTCCTCGCAGACACAGACTTGACACTTTCTTCTTCATCATCAGTATCTTCTTCTGAGTCAGCTTCTGCCACTTCTGCTCCCCCTGGGTTGCTTACCTCATCATCACTTTCATCCAGGAACTGTTCACTGGATTGTTGATTATTCTGTTCATTTTCAACTATAGTGACATCATTGCTCTCAATGATTTTTCCCAGCCTTTTGTTGAAACATTTATACGCTTTGCTTTTCCCAGAGTAGCCAAGGAATATCCCCTCATCTCCTCGTGCCTCAAACTTCCTGTTATTTTCTTTGTTGATAATGAAACACTTACTTCTAAAGATTCGAAAGTATTTCAACGTTGGATTCTTTCTGTACCACAGTTCATACGGAGTCTTTCCTTGCTTCGGACACAACAGAGACCTGTTTGAAACATAGACCGATGTCAGCACTGCTTCCTTCCAAAATTTCTCTGGTAGGTCTTTGTCAATAAGCATCGTTCTGGTCATGTTGTTGATGATACGATTTCTCCTTTCAACCACACCATTCTGTTGGGGAGTTCTTACTGATGAAACTTGATGCCTTATCCCGTGTTTCTCGAGATACTCTTCCACTTGACTGTTTGTGAATTCTGTACTGTTATCTATATGGAACTTCAAAATTTTCTGCCCAAGAATCCTTTCTGATTCCCTCCTGTACTATTTTATGCAACTAAACACCTCTGTCTTATGGGTAATGACAAATACCCAGGCCATTCTGTTGTAATCATCAATGAACAGAACATAGTACCTTTGCCCATTTATAGCTCGTGGTGAGATAGGTCCACATACATCAGCATGAACCAGTTTGAACACTCTAGTTGATTTCTGTTCCTTTGGCCTATATGTCTTTCTGATGATCTTCCCTTGTTGACAAGCATCACACGTATGAGTGTGATCACGTGATAGTTTGGGAAGGTCTCTAGCAGCATCACACTTTACCAGATCTTCCATAGATGGTTGGCATAGATGACCAAGTCGCTTATGCCACAACTGGTTTTCTTCTTCTCTAGATAAAAAGCACAAATCTTCTTCCCCACCTACAAGGTAGAGATTTCCCTTTGACCTTTTTCCCTGCAGAACAGCTACTCCATCTTTTCCTTTCACAACACACATCTTCTCGGTAAATCGGATAGAGTGCCCAGAGTCACATAGTTGACTGACACTGAGTAAGTTATGACTGAGACCCTCTACTACCAAGACATCAGCACATCTCATCTCTTTGCCCCCAAACTTGGCTTTGCCTGAGCCAACAATCTTCAGGCCTTCATCATTTCCAAATTTGACAACTCCTTCTTTGTCATATTTGATGCTTGTAACAAGATCCTTATTACCTGTCATGTGGGATGTGCAACCACTGTCAAGGATCCAAACACCAGATCGATCTGATGCCTTAAGGGCAATATCCGCCACCACGACCTTCTCATTTTTATTCTTTTTGGTCCATACTTTTTCTTTAACACTTGGCATGGATTGAGACTTCTGTTATTTCTCAGAGTGTGATGGACCAGCCTCATCTTGCAAAGCCGCAAATCTATTCTGCGTTTTTAACTCACCTGTTGGTTTATTGACCTGCTGCTTGCGAGTGTTTTGATTCTTCTTTGGCACATTTCTCTGAATGGTTGAAGTACAGTACCTAGCCATGTGCCCAAATCCTCCACACCAAAAACAGTGACCTTCAAAATATGTTCTGGAAAACCGTTCTCTGTTTGGATGCCATCTCCGTTCTTGTTCCCTTCTATATCTCTTGGCTATGGAACACACATACTGTGAATGTCCCATTTTTCCATAGCAATAGCACATGATATAGGATACATTCCTTCGTGATACTTCAGCACTACTATTTTCCTTTTGGGATCTATAAATATTCTGATTCTGTTTTTTGCCCAAATCAACCTTCAAATTCGAAACGGGTGCTTGCGGTCTGACATTAACTGCCACCGATTTTTGTTTCTTATCAAGCCCTAAATCAACCTTATCATTTGAGATTTCTTGGTGCTTCACTCCTGATGAACTACGAGCCTCCTCTTTCATCTTTTCTGTCTTATGAATGGCCTTCTTTTCTGATATCACATTGGGGGTCAAGAGTTTTTCTTGATCCTTCATTTTTCGTCATAGACTGACCACTTCTTCTTCAAGCTCTTTGATACGTCTGACCTTCTCCTTTCCTGTGTTAGTCAAACAATCAATTTCCTTCTTTTGTTCCTCAATTTTAAGCTTATGCTCAGCAATATTTTCTGAGCTCTCTGGTGTTAAGGATTTTAGTCTTTCAATTTCTTCTAACAGTTCTGACTTTTCTTCATCCTGTTGTTGCATATAGAGTTTGGCATCACGAACCACTTTATTGGCTTTCTTCGTTTTGGCTCTCCAAACATCTATCTCTTCAAGAGATGCTTCCAATTCGGCTTCCATATCAACTCTTCCTTCAACTTCTTCTTCCTCTTCTCCAATGTCAGTTTCTTCCTTTTCCTGAGAACTACCGACGACCGCTACCATAGCATTTTGTCTATGATCTTTAAAATTTTCAAACTCCTCAACCTCTTCATCCTCAGACTCATCTGAACTATCTATTTCTTGTGAAAGAAGATTCTTCCTCTTGAAGAAATTTCTCTTGAACTGCTTCTTCCCTTTCACATAGGCTGAAGATTTCTTCTTGGGAATTTCAACTTCATCTTCATCGTTATCTTCTTGAAATTTTTTGGGGCACCTTGCAGCAAGATGACCAACTTTTCCACATCTAAATCAAGCAAGTGGAAGCTTCCCTTT
The DNA here is from genome assembly GCA_963277665.1 of Viscum album. NCBI lineage: Eukaryota > Viridiplantae > Streptophyta > Magnoliopsida > Santalales > Viscaceae > Viscum > Viscum album. The sequence goes on from OY728137.1 coordinate 1,477,374,243, forward strand.
GAACTTTCCTTTTCCTCTTTGAAGATTTGAGGAGAGGAATGACATTACCTCATTTGTCTCTTCTTCTTCCTGAGAATCTTCAATGTTAAGCTTCTTCATGGCCTTAAATGCCACTTCTTTGGACTTCCCCTTTTCCACATCCTCATTATCATCGTTCCTCATTTCATATGCAACCAAGGTACTGTGCAAGTTGTCTAGTGTTATCTCTTTTGGATCTTTATCTTCTAGTACTGAAACTTTCGGATTGAACTGAGGTGGAAGTTTCCTCAAGATGCGCTTTACGATCTTTATGTCTTCAATGACTTCTCCAAGACCTCGCATATCTTCTATAATAGTGTTTACCCTGTCAAAGAATGCGTCAACAGACTCATTCGGGTTCATTTTCAGATCTTCATATTTGTTCCACAACACCTGCAGCTTTGCCTCTCTGACCTTTGTATCCCCTTCATATATATTCAAAAGCTTTTCCCACATGGAATGTGACGTTTTACATGACATCACCTTTGTATATATGGGATTGGAGAGGGCTCCCCCTAAGGCATTGATTGCTTTGGAATCAGCATCCAACTCTTTGTGCTCAGCTTCTGATAATGCACCACTAGTAATATCAGCTGTGATACCATGCATAGCTGCTGAAAACACAACCATTCCCAAAGATCGGAAATAGTGTTGCATTCGATTCTTCCATATCTAAAAATTACATCCGTCGAAGATCAAAATCTCTCTATGATTAGTGAACTCCATTTGAGAGAAGAAAAATTGTCAACCTTTCCCTCTGATACCACTTGTTAGGTCCACTAGGCTGAATACCCTAAGAGGGGGGGTGAATCAGGGTATGACTAATTAAAAATTAAAGCCCGTTTGCGATCTTGTTTCGCTGTTAAGCAAAACACTCTTCTCTCTCTTTCCTGCTGCACAATATAAATAGAAAGTAAAGCAAGACTAGGACACAGCAATTTTACTTGGTTCACCGCTAAGGGCTACGTCCAAGGAGCATACGCCGACAGGTTGCCGGTCGTACCAAGTCCACTAAACTTCACTAGCTGTGGATTACAATGTTCGGGCTAGATCACTTCTACGCCCAGGCTCACTGCTTATACAATGTTTAGGGTCAGCTCACTGCTTTCCCAAGGGTCACTCCCTGTTTCTCTCTCTCTGGCTCACTGCCGGTGGAGAGGATCACCTTTTTCCTCTTCCTAAGATCACTACTCTTGGAAGGGAATCCAATCAAAGTTTATAGACCTGTAGGTCTCTTCATTTCCATTAAGGAATGCATCTTTCTCTGTATGTAGATGCTCTGTTGAAGTTAAACTTTCACTCGTAGATGAATACCTCTTTGCCTCTGAACACTGGGAAATTCCTTTTGGAAAGACCTCCGCAAAGCACCCTACTTCGCGAAGCTCCCAATTTCGCGAAGCTCAACAAGCCTTCGCGAAGCTCCTGCTTTTTCCCGAAGCTCACTCGCGAAGAACCCTCGCGAAGCACTCTCACGATGCTCAAGCCGTTGCAAAGCAACGACCCTCGCGAAGCTAAGTAAGCCAACACGGAGCTTTCAGGTTTCGCGGAACTACAATAGCCACCGCGAAGCACCTCCTTCGCGAAGCACACTGGCTCCGCGAACCACCTTCGCAAATCGAGAGCGAATGATCTTCTATGAAAAATCTCTCTTCTTCTCTCGAAGGGGTCGGCCTCTATTTATAGGTGATTCCACCGACCCTAGAACTTTCTGCGTGAAGTCAACGCCATGTCATCTCAAATCGCGAAGCTCCAAAGTTTACGCCGGAATTCTGTCCAAATCGCGAAGCTCCACGACAATCTTCCATTCGCGGAGCTTGACGTAGTCGCGAAGAATCACCGTCAACATACCTTCGCGACTTCGCCGCGAAGCTCCCTCGCGAATCCCAACATTCCTTCGCGCCTTCTCCGTGAAGCTCACTCGCAAAGCTCTTCACCGCCGCGATGCGCTTCAGCCTCTGCCGTTCGCGAAGCTTGACGTAATCACGAAGCATCACCGCCTCCATTCTTCTAGTCTTCGCGAGTTCCAAACCATGCATCCTATCTTCACGAAATTCATGCCTTTTCTATATGAAATTATGCTCTTCATGGAAATCCACTTTTCGCGATGCTCACCAAACTCAAAATTTTGGACCCCCAAAAATTTGGCAAACACTGGGAAACGGCGCCGCCTTGTACTGCTCTTTTTGTACCGCCTCCAGATCGTCCTTTCCTTTGTCATCGTTCTTTGTCAACAAGGATTTTCAACAACTTCTTAGGAACTTGACAAATATCCATGGAAACCTGCTTTGTCAACAAATACAACCTACCCAAAAATACTTCAATGTTACCTTGAGGTATTTTTACCCAACAGGTACACAGGGTGTAAGATTACACACCGTGTATATATTACACCCCATGTAAATATTAAAAATTATTTTTTAATAAAAGGCAATGGGTTTTTGGAATACATGGGACTTGAAAATTACACAATGTGAAATTGGGTTACATGCCATGTAAAATACCGAGTGCCAGTTTTAAATAGGCGGTTTGGCTGAAATTATTATTTCATTCCTCTACATTTACTTTCTATTGACCTAGAGGCTCTTACTAAGAAATTTTGGATATCTTCAATCCCTCCAGATCATCTGTTCGGAAATTTATCATTGTGTTGGTTGCAGTGCATCTCTCCAGGTAAGCAGTTTTCTTGTATCTTTTGTCTCATTTTATTTCCCTCCTTGGAGTCTCATGGATCTTCTTGAAATTTATGGATCTAAAATCTGTGTTGTTGAATCTTGATTCTAGGCTGAGTTTATAGATCTTATTTGCCTTTTTTCTTTGTTGGTGAGTCTTTTTGCAGGTTTTGTGATTCTATGAAAAAGATAGGTGGTTCTGTTTAAGATTGGCCAATTGAATAAACCTTGAATTGCTTGTTGTTTGAAATTTATTTCAATTGATTTATAAAAAACCCCAATTTTATGTGAATTGGGATTGAAATTCATATGGTATGAATTTTGGGAGAAACCTCTAAATCCAATGGAATTGGATATTGGGGTGTATTGTGAAATTGATCAAATTTTTGAATTTATTTGAGAATTGATTTTGAGAAAATGGATTAAATTGAATTGTTAAAAACCTGTGATTATTTCATTTGAAAAAGGAATGAAATGATAAAAAACCCATGATTTGGTTTTGAATTTGAATTGGTGTTTTGAAAAGTAAAAGTGGGAAATTTATTTGTGAATGATGAATGATTTGAAATGAGATATTTTTTCCTTTTTCCAATTGATTGATTGAGCACATGAAATCATGGGTGGTTAGCTGGTTATTTGGGACAAGCACAATGGGATGGTAATTCCCTAGAAACGGATTGAAGATGATAACACTAACAAAATCCTAGTTTGGTAGATCTTATCCCCAATGGAATTTTTATGAGTCCTATTCAGCATGATCCTAAGGGATGTGTGTACACATATTAGTCATGATCACTAATATGAGATGTGTGAGGATCCCATAACTATAAACTATTGTATCACAAGGAAGATGACCATGTTTCTTGTTATGATGATTTTATTATAAATACCAATTTTTTTTAAACTTTTTTACTCATGACTAATGATTTATATAAATTTTTTTACATAAAGTGTTTTTTTAATCTATGTTTGAAATGTTCTCCATCATTTTGAAATGAAAATCATGTTTTATTTTAAAATATACAATTATACTGTCATGCCTTATTTGATTCAAATTTAAAGAATTGTTTTGTTTATTATTATGGAATCTTATTATGGAACACTTGGTGAGATCCTAATAGGCTTTTTATCTCACACTTTACCTTTTCCTTCAAGTGTTTGTAGATTTTCTCTTGTCAGGTTTGAGTAAAGGGAAAGCACCTCTTGGAATAGGTGGATGATCTTGATCCCTTAGGGCTTGGTGTGACATTTCCTTTGGGACATTGGGTTATCTTGCCTATTTTTTGCTACTTTGAAGATGTACTATTTGGTTTTTTATATACCAGTTTGGTTTTTGGTACTGTCTTCCTTTCGAGTTTTGAGCATACTGATATGTATATGTTTTCTTCCACTATGGTTTTTGAAAATTCATTCCCACTTTTACTTTTTATGATTCCAGAATGATGCTTGTGCGACCCTGAGTAATTCTTATGCAACATAAGGACTTGTCCATTTTTTTAATTCTCTTCAAATGGGTTTAGGTCCTATTTAAAGAAACACCAAATCATAAATTCGGTAATTTTTATGATGAAACTTAAATTGGCATGAGGCATAAGCTATCACCATATCATTCTACATGAGAACACATCCTGGACCTTTCTTTGATGGATCATTATAAATCACAAACCTTTCTCCATTGTAGGGTAGTATGAGAACAAGTACACTAACTAACATTCTCTTTAGTTCCTTGAAATTTTCTTCACATTAATCAGTCTAATAGAACTTAACTCCCTTTTTATTTAACTTGGTGAGTGGATTAGATATCCATGGGAAATATTTCACAAAGCATCGATACTATTCATCCAATTCAAGAAAAATTTTAATCTCAATCATAGTGGTTGGTCCGAACCAATGTTCAATAACTTCCATCTTGGATGGATCCACCGATATACCCTCACTTGAGATTATATAAACCAAAAATGAATCTTTATGTAGCCAAAATTCACACTTGGTAAATTTTTCATATAAATTCTCCTTACTTAGGGCCTTCAGTTTAATCCTCAAGTGATCTTAAAGATCTTTCTTGCTCTTGGAATACGTAATAATATCATTTATAAGGACTACCAAAAATGATCGAGGAAATCTCTAAAAATTGTATTAATTAAATCCATAAATATAGTGGGGGAATTTGTAAGACCAAATGACATCACTATAAATTCATAGTTTACATACCTCAAACTGAATTTTTTCTTAGGTATGTCTTCGGTTTTAAACCTCAACAAATAGTATCCAGATTGAAGATTAGTCTTGGAAAAATATTGATCTCCTCATGATTTATCAAACAAATAATCAATATGGGGCATAGAATACTTATTATTGATCATGATCTTGTTAAGTTCCTGATAATAAATGCAGAGCCACATTGATCTACCTTTCTTCTTAACAAAAAGGATAGGTGCACCCCAAGGTGATGCACTTGGACGAATGAATCCCTTAATAAGATCCTCCTGGAGTTGATTCTTCAATTATTGAAACTCAATCGAGGCCATTCCATATGGAGTTTTGATATTGGTGTAGTACTGGGTATGAAATATATTGAAAACATAACTTCAAGATTTGGAGGAAGACTATGAAACTCTTTTGGAAAGACATCATCAAACTCCCATACAATAGGTATATATTTGATTTTTAGTTTCTCCCAAACCATTTGAGACAAATACACCCTTTTAATAGGAATTAAGACCTATGAAATAGATGTAATTTCCATTGGAAGTTCATATTTATCCCTGCACCGACAGACAATCATGGGTTAGTTCAGAATATCAAATGTGACTTCCCTTCCTTGAAAATTGATATGGGTTTTATATAAATAAATCCAATTCATTCCCAAAATCACATCAAATTAAACTAGAGGTATAATAACAAGATTTTTAGGGAGCACATTCTTACAAACTTCAATCAAATAGGAATCATAGATTTGATATGAAATCATCGTACCATTAAGAGTTTTTACTGCTATTTCAACATCTAAATGTCATGGTGGTAATGTGATTCCCATAAAATTTTATAGATATAAAATAGTGGGTAGAACTATAATCAAATAAGACATTATCAGTTCTAGAGTGGATGATAAGTGTATCTTCCACCACTTCTTTATCATACCCCACATTGACAATAGTGATCACATGAGATTTCCCTTTGAATATAGGCTTAAGAGGTTGCTGACATCGATCATCATAATTAACCCTTGGATTCAATTACTAGTCATCATAATGTTCATACTCTTTGCAATTATAGCATTGGAGTCTCGGTGGTGAATTCTATGGAGTGTCGGTGGTGAATTCTATGGAGATTTCTCTCCATTTTCACCATTAGATAACTTATTCCAATTACTTTAGTATTTGATTGCCTAATGTCCTTCTTTACACACTTTAAACATTTACCAGTCCCCTTAATACAGTTTCCTCCATGCTTCTTTCTACACTTCTAGTATAAAGGAAAACTAATCTTCTTTCCTCCATGGTTTTTTTTATTATAATTTCCATTTAATTCCATCATTCTTTTCTTATCAAAACCATGATATTGACGGGTGGATCCAATCTCCATTTCCTCCTTAATAGCACATAAAATGATTTATTTGTAGCTACTAAAGTATCTTATGGTTAAATACCTTTGGTGACTTGGTTTTAAGCAATTAGAGATTCAATCAATCTTACTTTCTAGTTCAATGATAATAACATAAGCGTACCTTGCAAGTATTTTAAAAATTGTCTCATAAGTACCAATGAATTCATCATAATTTTTCTTTAGCTCAAGGAATACAATATCCATTTTCATATAAATAATACAAGGAAATTACTAATTGAAAAATAAGCTCTTAAACACATTCCACTCCATGGAGTAAATTTCTTCCCATTGCCTCATATTCTTGATAAGAGTCCACCATTGATCTGCTTTACCTTAATTTTTATATTTTTATTGGTTTTTTGATAATACCCCTTTTAAGGGTTGAGGGGGAACCCTTTGTTGGTCCAAGACACAAGGCTCATACATGACCCGAAGGCCTAGGGGCACAAGGCCCATTACATGACCTTGAAGGCCCAAGACTTGACACACTTAAAACAACCCCTCCCTAGTATCTGCATCTTGAAGGCACCTAGCTCCCCACCACACATGGATGATCAGATAGCATTTCCCCATGCAGAGCTACATGATGCCTGGTACCAATGGTAGTTGTCATACCCTCTCATCCATCCAATCTGGTTAGCTCTGATTTGGTGGTTGCTAGTTTGCTCTGAATCCTCTTTTAGACCTACTTTGATATGGTCTGCTTTAGATACTTCTTAGACTCTGTTGCCTGAAATCCCTATATCTTGAAGGTCATTAGTGGCATTAAGGCCCTGTGGCCAAAAGGCCTTTGGTGGCCCAAAGTCCCTGAGACCTTGTAGGCCCAAACCAGTGGCCTGAAGGACTAAATCATATGAATAGTTCTAAATGCTACAATGCCACACAGTACCTACTATAGTACTATTATAGTACCTTATAAATTCACCCCCACCCAGATTTGATCTTGGGTCTTTTGGAAGCCAAGAAGGAGCCTCTAATACTCGGGTACATGCTTGTTGGCGATCTGCTTCACCTTTGGAACAATAAAAAGATAAGATATCATTTTCATGTTCTGAGCACTGGAGAATGGAAAATATATTTTCAATGGTACTGATACATTTCTTGGAAATTAGTGGATCAACAAACCCACTAAAATAATGTGGACATTGCCTCATTATAGACTAAATAGTATGATGTTCCCTCTTTTTCTCATTTTGAATCTCATTATGATTTATGATGTGAGAAAGTTGTATAAGAATAGTTGTTGGGAAAAAATCCATCAAGGTATCATTGAAGAATTTTTGAGATGATTGTGTTTGTTGACAATGTAGGACTCCATGTTGTGTTTATTGACAAAACGAGTCTCAATGACTCAAACTGTTGACAAAGGGGGTTTTCCTGGAGAATGGGGAAAAGTGTTTTTGGCAAAGGTATTTGTAATCTTATGTTAAGGAGGTTTCTAATGTTGTACTCCAGGAATTTTTTGAATTCAGAACATCAAAAATTTGGAAAAGGAAAAGTGGCGTGCAAGTCCAAAAGTGGCATGCAAGTGTGGAGTGCAAGTCTAAAAGTGGCGCGCAAGTGTGGCGCACAAGTCCTAAAGTGGTGCACAAGTATGACATGCAAGTATGCCGCACAAGTGTGGCACGCAAGTTATATTTCAAGATCATCATATCAAAATATGAAAAAGGAAAGAAAGAGGCGTGCAAGTGTGGCACGCAAGTGTGGTGCACAAGTCCTCAAAATTCCTATAAATAGACGGATACTCTCCTCATTTATCAAAGAGCTTGACACTTAGAGAAAATTCGATCTATGATCGTGAAATTGGAAGTGACTTGCAAGTTCAGTGTGTGCACAAGTGGGGCGCGCAAGTGTGTGGGGCAAGTGTGACGTGCAAGTGTACTGTATAAGTGTACCGCGCAAGTGTACCATGAAAGTGTGTCGCACAAGAAGTGTAGAGCGCAAGTTTGGTGCGCTAGTGTGGTGCGCAAGTGTGGCATGCAAGTTGGTTTTTTTTCAACGAAGACAGAGGATGTGCACTAGTTAAAGGGGCACACAAGTCACCCTAGGATTGCGTGAAAGTTAGAAATTGCCCATAACATCTATGGTAAAGCGGTATTCATCAGTGGATGAACTTTGAACTTCAATAGATCATCTATCAACAGTTGAGGATGCATTATTTCATGAAAATGAAGAGACCTATAGGTCTATAAACTGTGAGTGGATCTTCTTAAGAAGCAGTGAGCTCACTTTAGTTGAGAGAGTAGTGATTTCTCAAATTGTGAGTGGTTGTAAACCAAGAGGGACAGTGAGTCCACTTCAAACTTGTAAACAGCAATGCGCTTATAGTGGAATTGGTACATCGGCACACTTCCGGTGTATGATCCTTGGACGTAGCCCAGTGAGGGTGAACCAAGTAAAAAAATTTGTGTCTTGTGCATGCCTTACATTTTATTCATACTCTGCATCGAGAAGGAGAGAGAATAGGGTTTTTTCTAATAGAAAAACAAGATCAAAAGGGGAAGTTGTTTTAATATAGCCTAGTGGACCTAACAATTGGTATCAGAGGGAAAGTTTGATATCAGCGTTTCTCTATCAAATGGAGGTCACTAATCATAAATGGATTCTGATCTTCGACGGGAAAAATTTTCAGCTATGGAAGAATCGGATGCAACACTACTTCTAATCTTTGGGAATGGATGTGTTTACAGCATCAATGCATGGTATCACTGCTGATATTAATATCAGTGCATTATCAGAAGCTGAGCAAAGAGAATTGGATGTTGATGCAAAGGGAATCAATGCTTTGGGAGGAGCCCTATCCAATACTATATATACCAAGGTGATGTCATGAAAAACATCACATGCTATGTGGGAAAAGTTTTTGAACATATATGAAGAAGATACAAAGGTCGGAGAAGCGAAGATGCAAGTATTATGGAACAAGTATGAAGATCTAAGAATGAACCTGAATGAGTCTGTTGATGGATTCTTTGACAGGATAAATATTGTTGTGTAAGATATGCGAGGTATGGGAGAAGTCATTGAAGACATAAAGATCGTAAAGTGCATCTTGAGGAAACTTCCACCACGGTTCAATCTGAAGGTTTCAATACTAGAAGATAAAGATCCAAAGGAGCTAACATTGGACAATTTGCACAGTACCTTGGTTGCATATGAAATGAGAAACGATGATAATGAGGCTGTGGAAAAGGGGAAATATAAAGAAGTGACATTCAAGGCCATAAAGAAGATCACCATTGAAGATTCTCAGGAAGAAGAAGAGATAAATGAGGTGATTTCATTCCTCTCCTCAAACCTTCAAAGAAGAAAAGGAAATTTTAAAGGGAAACTTCCACTGTCCTGTTTTCAATGTGGAAAGGTTGGTTATCTTGCAGCAAGGTGTCCCAAAAAGTTCCAAGAAGATGATGATGTCGACAAAGTTGAAATTCCCAAGAAGAAGTCATCAGCCTATGGGAAAGGCAAGAAACGGTTCAAGAGAAATTTATTTAAGAAGAAAAATCTCATTTCAAAAGAATGTGATAGTTCAGATGAGTTTAAGGATGAGGAGGTTGAAGAGATAGAAAACTGAAAAGATCATGGAGAAAATGATATGGTGGCAGTGGTTGGTAGTTCTTAGGAGAAGAATGAAACCAAAGCTGATGAAGAAGAATAATTTGAAGGAAGAATAGAAATGAAAGCTGAGTTAGAGGCTGCTCTTGAGGAGATAGATATTTAGAGATCCAAAACAAAGAAAACTAACAAAGTTTTTCATGACGGCAAACTCTATATGCAGCAGGAGGAAGAAGAGAAGTCTAAGTTGATGGATGAAATTGAGAAACTTAAGTCATCAACACCAGAGAACTCAGAATCAGTTAGTGAGTATAAAATCAAGATTCAAGAACAGAAAAGGGATATCAATGGCTTGAAAAACACAAGGAAAGATCACATCAAGCATATCGAAGAGCTTGAAGAGGAAGTTGTAGGTCTGTGGAGAAAAGTTAAAGACCAGGAAAAACCTTTGATTCCCAACACATTCTTGGGAAATCAGGTCATTCTGAAGACTGAAAAGATGAAATAGGAGCCTAGTAGTTCAGAAGAAAAGAAGCAGTAATTGATCTCAGATGTTAAGGCTGATTCAGGGCTTGATCAAAAACAAAAATCTATGAAAATTGAAGTCAGACCGCAAGCACCCATCCTGAAATTGAAGGTTGATTTGGGCACAAAGCAGAATCAGAATATTCAGAGATCCAAATGGGAAACTCATAGTACATAAGTAACACAAAGGAATTCACCTTATATCAGGTTTTATTGTTGTGGAAATATGGGATATTCACAGTATGTGTGTTCCATAGCCAAGAGATATCGAAGGGAACAAGAAAAAAGGTGGAATCCAAACAGAGAATGGTTCTCCAAAATATATTTCGAAGGACACTATTTTTGGTGCAGAGAATTTAGGCACATGGCTAGGTACTACACTTTGACCATATAGAGGAATATGCCAAAGAATAATCAAAATGTTCGAAATCAGCAGATCAATAAACCAACAGGTGAGTTAAAAATGAAAAATAGATTTGCAGCTTTTCAAGATGAAGTTGGTCCATCATACTCTGAGAAAGAATAGAAGTCTCAATCCATGTGGAGTGTGAAGGCAAAAATATGGACCAAAAAGAAGAAGGTTGAGAAGGTTGTGGTGGCAGAAATTGCCCTTAAAGCATCAGATCTCTCTTGTGTGTGGATCCTTGATAGTGGTTGCACATCTCACATGACAGGTAATAAGGATATTGTTACAGGTGTAAAATATGATAAAGATTTATCAAGTTTAGAAATGATGAATGCCTGAAGATTATTGGCATAGGAAAGGCCAAGTTTGGGGGCAAAGAGATGAGACGTGATGATGTCTTAGTAGTAGAAGGCCTCAGTCACAATTTGCTCAGCGTCAGTCAACTATGTGACTCAGGACATTCTATAAGGTTTACTAAGAAGATGTGTGTCGTCAAAGGAAGAGACGGGGCAATAGTTCTATAGGGAAAAAGAACAAAGGGAAATCTCTACCTGGTAAGTGGAGAAGAAGATATCTATTTTCTATCCAGAGAGAAAGAAAACAAGTTGTGTCATAAACGACTTGGTCATCTTTGCCAACCATCCATGGAAGATCTAGTGAAGTGTGATGAAGCAAGAGTCCTCCCTAAGCTATCATGTGATCGTACTCACACGTGAAATGCATGAAAACAAGGGAATCTTATCAGAAAGACATATAAGGCAAAGGAAAAGAAGTCAACAAGAGTGCTCGGATTGGTGCATGTTGATGTTTGTGGTCCTATCATACCAAGAGTAATTGAGGGAAATAGGTATTATGTTCTTTTAATTGATTACTATAGCATAATGGCATGGGTATTTTTTATTTCCCATAAGTAGGATGTGTTTAGCTGCTTAAAACAGTACCGGAGGGAGTGTGAAAGGATGCTTGGATAGAAAATTTTGAAGCTTCGTACTGACAATGGTATGGAATTCGCAAACAGTCAAGTGGAAGGATATCTAGAGAAACATGGGATAAGGAATCAAGTTTCCTTAGTAAGAACTCCCCAACAGAATTGACTGGTTGAAAGGAGAAATCAGATCATCAATAACATGGCTAGAACGATGATCATTGAAAAAGGCCTACCAGAGAAATTTTGGAAGGAAGCAGTTTTGACATCGGTCTACATTTCTAAAAGGGCTTTATTGTGTCTGAAGGAAGGAAAGACTCCGTACGAGATTTGGTATGGAAATAATCTAATGGTGAAGTACTTTTAAATATTTGGAAGTAAGTGCTTTATCCTCAATAAGGAAAAACATAGGAAATATGAGTCACGAGGAGATGAAGGGATATTCCTTGGCTACTCAAGAAAAAGTAAGGCATATAAATGCTTCAACAAAAGCCTAGAAAAAGTAGTTGAGAGAAATGATGTCACTGTAGTATAGAATGAGGAGATCATTCAACAGCGTAGTGAACAATTTCTTGATGAGAGTGATGAGGAAGAAAGCAACACAGGGGGAGCAGAAGTGGATGATGTTGATTCAGAAGAAGATACTGATGATGAGCATGAGGAAGTAAAATTTGTATCTACACAAAATCCAAGGAGTCGAGCTGAAATTGATAGGCAGAATATCATTGGTGATCAGTCAGATCTAGTTCAGACAAGAATAATGAAATCACTACAGCAGACATATTTACTATCACAGGTTGAGCCGAAATGCTTCACTGATGCATCTGAAGATGAAAACTAGATTCAGGAAATGAATGAAGATCTAGATCAGATTGTGAAGAATCAGACGTGGGAGATTGTTTTGAGGACAACAGATAAGAACATCATCAGGACTAAATGGGTCTTTCACAACAAGATGAACGAAGATGGCACGGTGATTCGAAACAAAGCACGATTGGTGTTAAAAGGATACTCCCAAATAGAGGGTATTGATTTTGATGAGACATTTGCACCAATTGCAAGGCTGGAGACAGTCAGATTATTTTTATCCATAGTAGTGCAAAGAAAGTTCAAAGTGTTCCAGATGGGAGTCAAATCTTCATTTCTGAATGGGTTTCTAGAAAAAGAGGTGTACATTGAGCATCCATATGGGTTTCTCATTCGTGAATATGAAAATAAAGTTTGTCGGTTGAAGAAAGCACTATATGGGTTGAAACAAGAACCAAGAGCATGGCTGGATCAGTATTTGAAGAAGCTTGGATTTTAATGTGGTGGAGTTGATTACAATATCTACTTCAACAACAAAAGTAATCAAAGGATGATGGTGCTGGTTTATGTCGATGACATAATATTTGGTGGATCAGATGAAGCTCAGTGCAAACAGTTTTTTGAATTCATGAAAAGTGAGTTTGAAATGTCAATGATTGATGAGATGGAATTTTTCCTTGGTTTACAGGTGACACAAGGAAGTAATGGCACTTTAATTCCTCAATCCAAATATTCCAAGGAGGTTCTGAGAATGTTTGGAATGGAGAATTCCAAGGAGATGAAGACTCTGATTGCTACCCGGATGAAATTATCAAAAGATGACAGTGGCAGGGCAGTTAATATCACTGAATACAGGCAAATTATCGGTAGTTTACTGTACATAATAGCAACAAGACCTGATATTGTTTTTGCCACATGTCAAGCATCGCATTACCAAAGAAATACAAAGGAAATCCACATGCTCGCAGTAAAAAATAATACTTCGGTATATCAAAGTCACTGTGGATTTCGATCTGATGTATAATGACAAATCTCAGCCAGAGTTATTGGGATATACAGATGCAGATTGGGCTAGATCAGCAGACGACATAAAATCAACATCAGGAGGTGCATTTTATCTTGGTAGATTGTGTATTTCTTGGCTAAGCAAGAAACAAGATTGCATTTCTCTTAGCACCGCAGAGGCTGATTATATTGCGGGCACTCAAGAATGCACACAGTTATTGTGGATAAAGCAGTATCTTGAAGATATGGGAGTTGAAGTGAAGTCTCCAATCGAAATCCAGTGTGATAACTCAAGTTCTATCAATCTTAGCAAAAATCCAGATCATCACTCAAAGACAAAGCACATTGAGATCAAATATCATTTCATCAAGGAGAAGGTGGAGCAAGGGCTTGTGAATTTAGAGTATGTGCCTACAGAGCTATAGGTTGCAGATATTCTAACAAAGGTCTTACCCAAAGAAGATTTTGAGAGGCATCGACTAGCTCTGGGAGTCCAGTCTACTCCCCACACTTGAAAAGTGTGGATGTGGGACCACACCCCTCTCCCTGAGGTATGGCGTGTTTTTTCCTTATGTTCTGATATGTGTTTTTACCCTACTGTAGACTGTAAAGGAGTGCCCTTTTGGTTCATTGACAAAGGGGGAGAAAATGTGAGAAAATTTGATTGTTCAAGGGGGAGAAAATGTCTTAGTCAAGACACTGGGAGAAGCTGACAGGTGGATCAGTGAGATAGGGGGAGCAATGAGATAGGGGGGGAAATTAAATCAGACGATGCTAGATGTGATTGATCAAAGAATATATATCATGACAATTGAGGATCATGATAAAAGTATAAGTGTGGTTGGTATGAGGTTGGTATGAAAATTTCAATTGGTGTCAAGTTGGTATCAACAGTGGTCTTAGAAACAAATTGAAGCATAGATGAACTTTTCATGATACTCTTTTTTCTCATGTCGAGTAATGCTCATGTGGGCTTAGAGTATGTGTTGAGTAAATCTTTGATCGCTATCTGTATCGCAAGAGGCGAATGGTGGCTAAAGATGAATGAAGCCTTATTGAGGTATCAAAGAATGGAGAATTTTTTTGAGAAGAGTTGTCAACAAACCCAAAGGGGGATATTGTTGGGAAAAAAATCCCTCAAGGTATCATTGAATCATTTTTGAGATGATTGTGTTTGTTGACAATGCAGTACTCCATGTTGTGTTTGTTAACAAAGCGAGTCTCAATGACTCAAACTGTTGACAAAGGGGGTTTTCCTGGAGAATGGGGAAAAGTTTTTTTGGCAAAGGGAGTTGTGCTCTTGTGTTAAGGAGGTTTCTAATATTGTACACCAAGAATTTTTTGAATTCAGAACATCAAAAATTTAGAAAAGTAAAAGTAGCGTGCAAGTCCAAAAGTGGCGCGCAAGTCCAAAAGTGGCACACAAGTGTGAAGCGTAAGTCCTAAAGTGGCATGAAAGTATGACGTGCAAGTATAGCACGCATGTGTGGTAGGAAAGTCATATTTCAAGATCATCATATCAAAATATGACAAAGGAAAGAAAGAGGCGCACAAGTGTGGCGCGCAAGTGTGGTGTGCAAGTCCTCAAAATGCCTATAAATAGACGGATACTCTCCTAATTTATCAATGATCTCAACACTTAGAGAAAATTCAAGCTCTGATCGCACAAGTGGAAGTGACGTGCAAGTTCAGTGTGCGCACAAGTGGGGCGCACAAGTGTGTGGGGCAAGTGTGATACGCAAGTGTACCGTGCAAGTGTACCGCGCAAGTGTACCACGAAAGTGTACCGCGCAAGTGTGTCGTGCAAGCAATGTGGAGCGCAAGTTTGGCGCGCTAGTGTGGCACGCAGTTTTGTTTTTCCACAATGAAGGTAGAGGTTGTGCACTACTTAAAGGGGCACACAAGTCACCCTAGGGTTGTTTTAAAGTTATAAATTTCACAAAAAATCTATGGTAAAGCAGTATTCATCAGTGGATGAACTTTGAACTTCAATAGAGAATCTATCAACGGTTGAGGATGCATTCTTTCATGCAAATGAAGAGACCTACAGGTCTATAAACTGTGAGTGGATCTTCTGAAGAAGTAGTGAGCTCACTTCATTTGAGAGAGTAGTGAGATCTCAAATTGTGAGTGGTTGTAAACCAGGAGGGACATTGAGTCCACTTCAAACTTGTAAACATAAGTGTGCTTATAGTGGAATTGGTACATCGGCACACTGTTGGTGTATGCTCCTTGAACGTAGCCCAGTGAGGGTGAACCAAGTAAAAATTCCTTGTGTCCTGTGCATGCTTTAAGTTTTATTCGTACTTTGTATCGGGAAGGAGAGAGAAGAGGGTTTTGTCTAACAGCAAAACAAGATCAAAAGGGGCAGTTGTTTTAATCTTTCATACCCTGATTCACCTCCCCTCTCAGGGTATCTAGCCTAGTGGAGCTAACAATAGTAATAAGATTTTTCATTCTAGATCCCATAACATTTAGTTTCTCAGAAGGAAAATCATTACATTTTATGTCACATTTAGTGTTAACATGATTCCTTTTGGTTTCATCCATTGAATGAAACCAAAAAACATAGTATAAGCAACAATAATCATAGTAGGAAATCATATAATCATGAAAATAATTTATAAGGTGTCTAAATAATGACACCTTAGGTTTAAACTAGGTTATCCTTGGTTATCATCTATTCAAATTCTTCATAATGGTTCATAAGGAAAGTGTAAAATAACCTAATCATATCCACTAGGAGTTTCAAACCAGGTCTGTGGTAAGGGGCCATTCACCATACACCAGAATGATGAATGATATATAATCGACCAACTCTTTTGGGTTTATTAACCCTAGATGGATCTATGTGAAAACCACATCCACTTTTATTATCTATACAGGGATGTATTGCTTGGGAAAACCACACTCCTTTCTTTACCATAACTTATGATGATATCCTATACTTAGGCTTATCTTAAGGGTTCTCACTAAGGTTTTCTAATCCTAGTTTCCAAAAAATAACTAAACCATCCTATGGTACCAACTATAGAGACCAAAACCTTTTATAAATAAATACTAGATCATTTTAGATGAATATTCAATACATTTCACAATAATACATTCTTGAGGACTATAAAGGTTTAGTGTCTTTAGAAACTTGGATACATAAACAATTGGAACATAAAAGATCTACATCATTTCTCATTAAGTTCTTCATAACTAACACCCTTCTTAAACATATCGTATTTAAAACATTTCTCCATAACCTAGGGAAGGGAAACATAAGAAAAGGTGATCTCAAATGAACAGTGAGGGTAAACATAATCAATAATCAATCATGAGTCCTGATAATATATCATAATCATAAGATATAAGTTATTGGCATACACATAAGAATATAAAATCATTTCCTTAGTCAAGGATCACTGCCAAGACTATCATAGTGTATTGGGTTCACTCCTCATTCCATTATTTCCTTAATCAAGGTTCACTCTTAAGACTATCTTATTAAGAAAAGTCCATTACTGAATTGGGTTCAATCCCCATTACAATCCTTATTATCCCATAAAAAATCTATCTTTATTCAATGCATTGCAGAGATATATAATTCTGAGCCCACCCATCACATAATGAAAATCATACATATGTGTTCAATAAGATCATAAAACATTCATCATAACATCAAGTCATAACCCATGGAAAGGTTCATTATCATGATTATAAAACAATCCATATAAGGAATAAATATGGTAACATTGGATCATATCCCCTATAAATCATAAGAAACATCAAAGGATGTTATTATAGATGAAAATTCCTTTAAAATATCACTAGAACATTTCTTGAGGAAAATATAATTTTCATTTTCAAATCACATATTTACAATCTAAAATTTTCAAAAATATTAAAGAAAATGTTTTATTTGAAAATAAACAAGGAAACTTATAAATGAATATTAAAATAAAAGAGTATTTATGATGGTGGGGAAATTGGTTCATGCGATGTTTGTTAAAATAAAAAATTATTTCACAATTTCAGTAACAAGTCAAAAGTACCACATTTGGAAAAAGATAAGAAGTTTCATTTTAAATTTTGGTAAATAAATTCAAATATAGTTAAATATTAATTTAAACAATATTTTTAGAATAGTCAAAACATTCTTGAAAACATTTTAATGATAATATGGATATAGAATAAAATATTCATGACTAAAGAGAAAAACATGGTCGGTTTTCCTTAAAACATTATTTCGGTCTCTTAAGAACTTAAAGAGAGGAAAATTAAAGGAATACATTTAATCTCAAAAAATAACCATAGGAGAATAAAATACATAAGATTTGGGAGAGATATATCCTATAATATCATCATAGGAAAATTTAAGCATAATAATCCTGATAAAAAATAAGATTGTAACATAAAACCCTTACTGTTTGGTAACTTTGGATTCATAACCCTCATGAAAGAAATAAATTCAAATAAAAATTTAAATACCATGAACATGAGTATATTCATTATACAGCATATCAAAGGGTGGTAGATACTTGTTATAAAATAATATAGGTGTATAACATAACATATATCCCAAAGAAGACAATTTGAGATGATAAACCCTTACCACTTTGGTAACTTTCAAATCAAAACCCCTTAGAAGAAATAATTTAAATTGTAACTTTAAATACCATGAATTAAAAAGTATACATGATACAACAAGTAAAAGTATTAGTATATAAACATCATAAACATAAATAAGCACATGGCATCAAATATGTCTCAATGAAACAAAATTGTGGCGAAGAAGCCTTACCTCAAGTTTGTCATGCTTCATAAGCACTCTCGCATCCTATATATTGAATTTAAATTTATTATAATTTTATAAAATAACCAAAATAACATATAAAATACCATACATGGTTTACTTATAGAATATTATCACCTGTTTATTAACAATCTTTCATTATCATCATCATTTCAGGTGTTAGCTGCTTCATTTTTCATATATGTTTTGGTTCGGCAGTTATGATCCTTTCACTTTTATCATAGTTCCTTAATATCTAGAATATTAATCATGATATAAATATCATATATATTCATTACATAAATATTTATAACCATTCATATTAATTTGTGATGAAAAATTAATTGCATCACTTCGTAGAGACAATAATATGTATGCACACACGAGAGATGTTTCCACTTTTCGATGGTTGGAATGAAATTTTAATGATAATTCATCATTCCATTATCATGTCATAAATATCATACATATATATATTCATTAAATATACCCTTATTACCAGTTGAGTAAAGTGGAAATGATAAACAAACCACATCGCTTCGTGGAGATGGTAGTCCACACATACACACGAGCGACGTTATCGTTTACCAAAGGATCAGAAGGTAAGAAGGTAGATAAGATATTATAATTTCAGAAGCATAATTAATTTATAAATATCATATATAAACATTAAATCTATCATTATAACAACTCATTAATGATGGTGATGGAAAATGAATCATATCGCTATATGGAGATGGTAGTCCACATGTATGCACGAGCGATACATTCATCTCTCATTTAATTGAGAAGAGCTGGTAAATGGTTGTGTCTTAATCATAATAACATCTTAGTGTATTTGTTATACTGGATTAATCATGTTTTTATGGATAAAACATGTTTAGATTAAGTAGAAGAAGAAAGAAAATTGAAAGAGATTAGTTAAGATCTATACCTCTTCTTTGAGAGGCCTCATTTGGTTTACACCTTAAGTCTTGAAAGATAGGTCTTAAGAAAAGAACAAAAGATCTAGGATGAAGAGAAGGTTTCTAGAAAGATTTTAGAGCAGGTATTTTTTGAGATATAAGGCTCAAATGGTGTGAATAATGGAGGAGAAGAGCTTCCCTTTTATAAGTGAGGGGAGGAACACACGTGGAATTTCTTAAAATATTTCTATGATATAAGGTCACTTTCATGGGGAAGTGGATCCAAATGACCAAAAATTCAAAGGTATGATAAGATAAGTTTTAAATATCTTAAACCAATAAAAGTTAGACAGGTTTTTGTGGCAATAATACCCTTATCTCTTGGTTTAACCCCCAAGTAAACTCATTTCAACTTTAACTGCGGTAACAAAAATTTACTTTTTTTACTATTCACTGTGACAAAAAATAAGTTGGCCCTATTAAATTATATTATTTATATTGATTAAAAATATAGAATCCATTTTAATATATTAAACTCATATAAGTAGAAAATTTTAATTTTAAATAAGTTCACAAACTGCAATGAAAACTGGTTTTAGAAAAATGTTTTTTAAGTATAAAACTTAATTTACTTTTATTTATTTCCTTATAAAAAGTAAAATGAATTTTAAAATATTAGGATGAATATATAATCTATACATTTCATTTAAACCAATAATAAATAAATATTAATTTAATTTCTTATGATAAAAACACATCATGCGCATAAAAACTGTTTTTAGAAAAATGTGTTTTTAAGCCCAAAAATGATTTTATACCAAAATCAAGTATAATGATGATTCCTATGTAATTAATTAGACTATTTATAATAAAGGAGAATTATGTTACATTAATATAAAATTCAAAACATAATGGGATTTTTACTTGAAAATAAATTACTGTTTTTACAAAAAAACGTTGTTTTCACTATTTATTGAAAAATAAATCTTTTTAGAAAAATCCTAAAAATTCAACCTAAATTAATTTTGATATGTCGATTTCAAAGATAATATTAATTCCCTCAAATAATATTTTGAAAAAATAGTAGATATTAATTATATTATTTTCATGCTAAAAATGTGATAAAAACATTTTTGAATAAAACATATTTTTGAAACATAAAATGGCTTTACTGAAAATTGAGTACTAATTTATTATGCATTGATCAATACATTTTCACTATTTAAAACATTTATAAATATTTTCCATAATGTGGTTAATACTATTGATACATTATAATTTAACAACTAGGTTATAACGGTTTACTATATCATGGTATATATAGACTCGGGGTTGTGTGTAAGAAAAGTCATTGAATACCTCAAGTTTATTTCAAAGGAAATGCATATAAAATCTTGAGGTGTTACAAGGCCTACATGTCATGTACTTTATAATACATGTTGTGTACTAGATAGTCTCCTTAGTTCTTGTTTTTTTTTCAGGTGTTAGTTTTGGATGTATAGGTATGCCATTTTGAACATTTTTCTACATAGAATTTGATGGTATGTATCTCTTCATTTTCAAAAGTTTATTTTTTAGGCATTAAAGCAGTTGGTATTTTTTAGATATGTAGAGACGGCGATGTGTGTGGGTGAACGATTAGAGCATATACAGGATTGGTAATCCTCCTAGCAGCCTATCATCTTCAGGGAGTGGGTCCTATGTATACTTAGTGTAGTAGGTAACCCTTCTATAGTGACGGGGTGAGGGTCCTCCACTTATGGAATAGGTAACCCTCTCAACTGATACACATTACACACAGTGAGGTGCAGGTCCTCCAAAGGGATTGGTAACCCTCTTGACCGGTGTACTCTTCAGTAAGGCATGGGTCCCCCACTATTGCCGCTATTAAGGGATTTTGTGGAAGTGATTGAAATGAGCTAGTTTTGTCTGGTGCTTTGAGTTCTGCAATGTTTTATCATGAGATGATTTGTGAGTTTTTCATCCATTATGTTTTGGTTCCACTTGATATATATACACTACACAACCAAGTTAGTGTAGCATGAGATTTTGGAGGTCTAACTAGTTGTGGCGATGAGTTATGCAGATGATACAAGTCTTGCGATATATCGAGAATGTCTAATTGCCTTCGGTATATGGCCTACATCAGGGTTTTCAACTACTATCTTATGAGAATTTAGTTATAATGGGTATTTTTATATGCTTGTGTGATACGACTCTTCATGAAACTATACTGAAATGGTTGAGACTCTTTACAGTGGTTGTCTTGATCAGAGTATATCTGGTTTTCTTAGGGATCCATCCATCCATTTCCATCAAAGTTAGGTTTTGAATTAACCTATTCTTATTTCTTATTTTGGGTTTTAGAGGCATCTTACTAGATATGTTTATATTAATTTATGTATGGTCTTACACCTACACATGTTGTGTCTATACAGATGTTGCATGAGCTAATGCATAGAGGCAGTTGATGGTGTGCATGACGGAGTTGATTGATGCAGGTGTTCACTTCCCATGCATTCATGTGGCATGGAGGTGGAGGTGATTTTCCCTACTGTATGTCAGTTGTTCCTAAGACCATGATGAGGATTTGATGGGTACAATGGATGAAAACATTTATTGTCACATGGATATAAAGATCCCCTCACTTGTGTATAAAAATATGGAGGAAAAGACTTCGATAGTGATAGATAACAAATGTAGTGATACATTATGTCCTCAATGGTTAATTTACCCACACTAATTCAATAGTAATATAGGCTAATTTACTTTATGATATGATGATGATATTCTATTATCATATAAGAATAATTCTAAAAAAGATGTCCTATTTGAGAAATAAGAAACAAGATAAACACATATATCCTATTTCAGGCAGACCACACCCCACCATGGACCTTTGTGGGATTCTATGGATGGTTGGCCCATAATGAGAAGGGGAAATCTTGGGATCTCCTCTGCAAACTTCTTCACGAGCTTCCAAGACCTATTCTATTCGGTGGATACTTCAATGAAATTATGTTCCATAAGGAAAAAAGAGGCGGAAATGTCCGACACACTGCTTCAATGGCAAATTTCAAGGAGGCGGTCACTAGGGCGGACTTGGTCGATTTGGGATACACAGGTAATCCCTTCACATGGTTCCGAGGTAATACGGATGACACACGCATCGCCGAGCGACTTGATAGATTTCTGGGATCAACAGAGTGGATAAATATCTTCAGCATGTTCCACATCGTCCACATGACGCTCAACTGTTCAGACCACTGCCCAATTTTTATTGACTGTATTCAAGGTGAACGCATCAAACAACCTTGTAGACCCTTCATATTTGAAAGCTTCTGGTTAAAGGACCGGGAATGCGAAGATGTTGTAAGTTTAAGCTGGAATATCACTCACAAAGATATTGGCCTCAATCTCCAAAAGGTCACATCCGATCTGAGTTCTTGGAGTAATAGGAAATTTCGTCATCCTGAGAGGCACTGTGCTTTTCTCGAAAAGAAACTTCACAACCTACTCAAGAAACCCCCATACAGTTGCATTCTTGACATGATCAGAGCCACTCAAAGAGAGCTGGATGCGACCCTGCGCATGAAGGAAAGCTTCTGGGCTATGCGGGCGCGGGATACCCGCATCTCATAAGGGGATGACAATACCTGGTACTTTCACCAGAAAGCATCACCTAGGTGCCAGAAAAATTTTATCAATTGCATCTCACAATCAGATGGAAGCAAAGTCTTTGATACTAAGGGAATTCACGAAGATTTGACATGTTACTTCCGGAACCTCTTCGATTCAGAAACTCCTTTCATTTCGGCTGAAGTGGAAGAATGTATCCGACCAATGATCACCGAGGAGATCAATCAGCAGCTTTCCAAAGATGTGTCGGATGAAGAGATAAGCCTGGCTCTGAAACAGATTCACCCCACTAAGGCCCCGGGACCGGACGGATTCCACGCCCTGTTCTTTAAGCAATACTAGCACATCATCAGTCCCGACATATGCAAAATGATAAGGAATATATGGGCCGGGAAAACAAGTATTGCCGCCATCAATGAAACTGTCCTCATCCTCATTCCCAAAATTAAGAAGCCCCAGGTGGCCCCTGATTTTAGGCCTAACAGCCTATGCAATGTCACTTACAAGATCTTCTCTAAGATCCTTGTTAATCGGCTGCGACCGTGGTTGCCTGATATTATCTCGGAAAACCAGAGTGCCTTCATGGCCAAGAGGCTAATAACTGATAACACAATTGTGGCCCATGAAGTGTTTCACTCTATGAAAACACGCTCCAATGCAAAAAGAGGAACCATGGCCTGGAAACTGGATATGACCAAGGCTTACGATAAAGTAGAATGGAACTTCCTCAAAATCATGATACTGAGAATGGGTTTCTGCACTAAGTGGACAGATATGATCATGCAATGCATCTCGACCATCTCTTTCAGAATCCGGGTCAATGGGGAGCTCACTCGAGGATTTGTGCCATCCCGCAGCGTGCGTCAGGGAGATCCCCTCTCCCCATTTCTCTTCATCTTGGTGGATGATGTCTTTTATAACCCTTTATCCAGGGCCACATCCGCTAAAACTATTCATGGGGAAAAGGTCTGTCGCGTAAGTCCACCAGTATCGCACCTTTTTTCACCGACGACTGCCTCCTTTTCTCCAGAGCAACTATTAATGAATGTCAGGTGATCAGTCATGCGATCCACCAGTACGAGAGGGCGTCTGGACAGTCAATCAATCACGAAAAATCAGAAATCTCCTTCAGTGCAGGGGTGCCTCGCCCCAAGAGAGATGAACTCTGCGCAGCTGTTGGAATACATATGGTTGAGAAACACCAAAAGTATCTCGGGCTACCCACGGTAATTGTCCGGTCCAAAAAAGAAATATTTGCATCTCTTGTGGACAGGATTGAGAAGAAAATTCAAGGTTGGACCCCAAAAGGAATATCAAAAGTAGGCAAATAGACCCTCATTAAAGTTGTCATCCAGTCTATCCCAAGATATTTTATGTTCCTGTTTAAGATCCTGGCGGCCATTGTCAACCAGATTCATACACGCACTGCCAACTTCTAGTGGGGGAAAAATGATGGAAGAAACAGACCCCACTGGATGGCCTGGGAGAAACTTTGCATCCCCAAGACTGAGGTAGGGATGGGATTCCAGAATCTTCTTCTCTTTAACGATGCACTATTGTCCAAGCAAGGATATCACCTTATTAACCGTCCATCATCCCTCTGTGCGTAGGTATTACGAGCTAAGTAATTTCCCCACACGGACTTCCAGTTTTCCTCACTTGGCTCGCGTCCTAGCTTCCTTTGGAGAAACATTTGGGGGGCCCGAAAGCTCTTGGAAAAAGGACTGGGATAGAGAATTGGGGATGGCTCATCTGTCAACATATGGTCTGACCCATGGCTGATTGATACGGTAGGTATGCGGGCTACATCCCACGCACAACCAGGCTTTGAAGACGCCACTGTCAGAAGCCTCCTTTCCGACCAAGGAACGGGGTGGTGTGTGGATAATATTTTTGAATGGTTTAATGAAAGAGACCAAAGAATTATCCTAAGCATCCCCTGGGTCCCTGACGTAGGCCCTGACCATCTCTTCTAGTGCAATGACATATCGGGCGAATACATGGTGAGATCCGGATACAGGCTTGCTCTTGGAAACCACCCAACCGACCGGAACAAGGGACCATGGAAATCGCTTTGGAAGCTCAACATCCCCCCAAAAATACGCCACTTTTGGTGGAATGTCTACACGGGCACCCTCCCAACAATGAGCCTTCTCACGTACCGACATATGTCCAATGCCGCTTTCTACCCATTTTGCCAAAACATCCCAGAGACCCCCATGCATGCCATCATTCACTGCCCGAAAGCCAAGGAAATCTGGAATAAATGGGACCCAACCCCAGATGCATCACTAGATACAACTTCTAACCTCCCCGCTCTCCTGGTGCGATGGTGATCCTCTCTCTCAGCGGCTAAGGTAGGGTCATTCTGCACCCTGGCCTGGATCATCTGGGTACGGCGTAACGCTACTGTTTTCCACCACAGGTATAAACCTCCTAAATTCTGGATAGAACGGGCCACCTCATGGATCGAGGGATGGAATCACCATAATGGACATCAAATGCCTGATGCCCCCCTCCTACCCCCCTCATTGGAACCCCCCCAATGGAAGGTGTTCTTAAGATCAACGTTGACGCGTCTCTCCCAAAGGATGGACTTGTCTCTCTCGGTCTCCTGGCCCGAAATCATCTGGGGAAAATCATCGCAGCAAAGTATGAATCACGTCATGCCTTTTGGGAACCTGCTGTTGCTGAGGCTAATGCCATCCTGGAAGCTTTGATGCTGGCTTTGGAACGTGGGTGGGTTGATATTTGCATTGAATCTGACTGCCTCACCGTGATCGATGCCATTAACCACAACAACGGTGGACTCCAGTCTTTTGGCCTCATTATCAGGAAAATTCTCTCGCTCTGCCAATGCTTTTCATTCTGCACCTTCTCCTTTTCTAAAAGAGAAGGAAACAATGCATCCCACCAGTTGGCAACATCAGGCCCCTTCGAGGCCAACCAGCTCTGGCTGGACAATTTTCCATCGTGGATTTTCATTTGTATGTCTGCTGATATTTGTCATTAATGATATCTGTTTTTTCTCAAAAAAAAATGGAAAAATGGAATTTTTTAGAATCTTTTTTTAAGCATGTGATTTACTCTCTTATCAAATTATAATAATAGTACACTAAATTACTGATTCCCTCATTTATGGGGGATGGAAAAAAACCATTTTAACATTTGAGATCAAAAAAAGAGCATGAAACATCTAGAAATAGTGAAAAATGGAATCAATGGCTCAAATATAGGTTCAAAGAAATAAGCATTAAAAAAGACTTAATCAAGGAACTCTGGAAAGATCAGGGCTAAAACTTTCCTCCCACAACAAGATCATAAATAACACCAAATCCAACCACATAAAATAAGGAGAAAACCAGATCAAACAGGATCAAGGAGATCGTAACAAGGTATAGTGGAATGATATTAACACAATCCAAATTTCTAAGCTTCTCATTAGGTGTGGTGGCATCGCCATCAACTGGATCAAGAAAAACGTAATGCAACGATGCCAAAATTCTTCAAAAATTTCCCAATATCCCATCTCATTCAAGATGCAACTCCAAGCTCCAACCATCCTTGAATAACATAACCTAAAAGCTTTGTGAATCTAACAAATCCTAAGACAAAAAATCAGAGCTATCCCATTACAAATAACCAATGACAATAACATAACAAGCAGGACTGGTCTAAAAATTAAGTGTGAAAAATAGACATAGATAAGAAATAAAAGAATTGTGGCTAAATCAAAATAAAAAGAGAACAAGAAAACACAGCATAATTAAAAAATGAGTTTTAAACCAGAGGCCAATCCTGCAAAAAAATGAATCCATAAACACAAATACACATTGATCCGCTGGTACCCCCTTGATGTACACATCTGTATCTCCATTCAAAAAAAATATGTGGTTAGTTTCAAAATCATGTTGCGACCTCTAATACAAAGTTTGTCTATGTTTAGATCTCATGTAATTATATCGTCAAAAAGGGTATCCAATAAATCCCAAATAAGTAATTATTCTTCCAAATTAATTTTTTTGAAGCTTAACATTTGATAAAAACCTTCAATTGATAATCAATCCACTCTTGATGTATAGAGTTGAGATCAACTGAGATAGTTCAACAGTTTATTCTTTTATAATCTACATCTATGGCCCCAAATTTGAAAACCTCCCTGACAATCTCTTCACAATGTGGCATAGGTTCCTTTAAAAACATAGTAATAATAATTTTTAGTTGTCCTAGGTAATCTTTATACCTTTTTGAGACACAAGGGTTCCACTACATGATATTCTTTAGTGTGGCCTTCTCAATTGGAAAAGTCTCTTCATATGTCCATCTGGTTTGCTCCAGCCTATACTCATTCATACCTAGAAATGGGACGAGGTCGCCATGGATTTCATTATTGGTTTTCTTCGTACACCCCAGGGTAAGAATGTCATATGGGTAGTAATTGATCATATGACCAAATCATCCCACTTCATTCCAATCAAGGATACAACTAAAGTAGACGAGTTGGGCCGATTGTATCTTCAGGAGGTGGCAAGGCTTCATGGTGTGTCATCTGCAGTTGTCTCAGATAGAGACCCTCATTTCACTTCTCAGTTTTGGGAAGTCCTTCAGAAGGCCTTGGGGTCTCAAATTAAAATGAGCACGACATATCATCCTCAAATGAATGGTCAGACAAAGCGGGCGAATCATATTTTGGAGGACATGCTTTGTGCATGTGTTTTGGATTTTGGAGGTTCCTGGAATAACTATTAGGGATTGGTTGAGTTTCTTATAATAACAGTTATCAATCTTCAATCTAAATGGATCCCTTTGAGACGCTCTATGGTCGGCCTTGTCGTTCCCCCCTGTGTAGAGATGAGGTAGGTGAGACCTCACTGTTGGGGCTGAGTCTTTTGCAAGAGACTTCTAAGAAGGTCATGTTGATTAAGAAGCATTTATTAACAGCTTAGAGTCACCAGAAATCATACATTGATCAAAGGCATTGAGATCTAGAGTTTTCGGTGGGTGATCGGGTGTTTTTGAAAGTGGCCCCTCGTCTGGGCCATCGTCGTTTGGGAAAGCAAGGGAAGCTGATGTCACGATATGTCGGATCTTTTGAAATCACCGAGCGTATTGGAAAGGTGGCATACAGGTTGGTTTTTTCTTCTCAGTTAACATCCATTCATGATGTCTTTCACATCTCCCAGTTGAAAAAGTACAACCCGAATTCATCCCATGTGCTAAATTGGGAAGAACTGGAGATAGAGCCTGATTTATCGGTGTTTGAGCGGCCGGTGCGAATTGTGGACTCCTGAGAAAAAGTTCTTCGAGGGAAGGCTATTCCTCTGGTTCAAGTCCTCAGGCAGCATGGAGCATGAGACATGGGAGCAGAAGTCTTGGGTCAAAAACCAGTTTTTGTTTCTCTTATATGGTCAGGCTTCAAGCTGACTTTCTGAGGGTGGAAAGTTTTTATGGTGGGAAGAATTGTCACATTCATGACTTCTTTTAAAGTTATTTTTCATTTAATTTCTATTCTTGTTTTGTTTTTTGGGGTTTCCCATGTATTTTTTGAGAAAAGTGTGGTTTCATCATGATTTGGGCTAAACCGTGAGCTTGTTTCCAGATTTAAAAACAATTTTTTTTCTTTTATAACTCTTTCATTTTTTTAACATTTTTCACCAATTCCACTTCTCACTTTCCCTCCCTTAACCTATTCAAGCCACCATATCTATTTGGACCCCTTAGAAACTCATTATCATGGTGGATTTGGGTGATTTATTCAAGCTTTGGTCCAACCCGTGAACCCATTTCCTTTTTTAAAAAAATAATCCATTTCTTCCATATCTCATTCATTTTTTTAATATTTTTCAGTGATTCCACCTCACTTGAGCCCAAGAACCCTAGGAGCACCCCCATGTTTTATTTTGCCTCTTTGGAGCTCATATTCATCGCGGATTAGGGAGAAATATCTCAAGATTTCTCAAATATTCCAAATTTGAGAAGGTAATTTGTTTCTTTCATAAATCATTCATTTTTTACTCTTTTTCCCCTATTTCAGTCCCCACTTGACCTCCTCAGCCTTATTTGATCCTCCTTATCAGTTTTGGCTACTTTGAGATTCAACTATTGGGGTATTTTGGGCAATTTATTCAAGATCTCTCAAGTAAGTGGGTTTCCTTCCTCCTCCCATTTGCTTAGGGTTTCTTCCATTTTTCTTAAAGTTCCTAATGTTTAGAAAGTAGGGCTTCAAAACTAGGGTTTTTTGGGTTTTTTGGTCTAATATTGTGGTTTTAGGTTTGATTTAACTCCCTTGTGGTGCGACGGTGGTGCGGTTAAACTTTCGCATAAGGATTTGGTGTTTTTGACACTTGTGGTAGGTGATTCCATGTGTAAGCACTACTGGATGAGTTAGTCTTTCATGATTTCTATTTTTAGCATACTCTTACTTCATTGTGCTTGTCGTGAAAATTATTTTTGGTGGAAATTGTTAAACAATTGATTTTTTTTAAATGACATTTTTGTGTGAAAATGGGTGTTTTACATGTGTATTCCATGTTGTACCATTTGGAGCTGTTTTATAATTCATGGAAGGGTTTTATTAAAATATTTCACTGCTGACAATTCTGTTTTGGAGTAATATTGGTGGGAATTGGATTTTCAAAGAGGTCTTTTAGATGAATTTTATGTGCAAAGTTTGGTAACATTCCTTGAAATTGTTTTATGAAAATTATAAGTGATTTATTAAGTTATATAAAAGGTGCAAATCATGTGTAGCTACTGTTTTGAATGTGTGGGACCAGAACTGATTTTTTATGTGCAAATGGTTTTTGGTAACATGTGGAAATTTTTTGAGCAAAAAGGGGGAAACCCGGGTGTTTAGGTGGGCAGACGTGTACTAGTACGCTAGTAATCCAGAGTGGTTTTGTCTCTGTTTCACTTAGCAAGTTGGACATTGACAACACTAACAAAACTATAATGATGATGATTGGAGACCATTAGGTTATGGATATGTTTTCTACTAGTGGCCCCGGCACGAGAACGGATATGGTTATGGTTACTTTACACCGAGATACGAGGTACATGGGGCCCAAAAACTAACTAGTGCCTAGGGGTGTTCCTGAGATTAGTGTTTGTTGAATATTTGGTATTTACCATTGGTGTATGGTGTGTTTGAATGGAAAATTCAGCATCATACATGTTTTATTGAAAGGTGTTCACTCTTTTAAATTTCCCTTTGAAAACTATTTACTTTTAAAAGTTTTTTCCTTTAGAAATTATTTCCACCATTTCTTGTTTATACTTGCATGTTTTTTATCTTGTATTGCTTACTATATGGAATCTTTTGGGTGATATCATATTGGGCTTAGGATCACACCCTACTTACACCCCTTGGGTGTAAGTAGACTTGATCATGTTTGACACAGGTAAAGGCAAGGCCTTGGGTGGTGGCGGTTAGGGTTGTTAGTTTCCTTCCATGGTGCGGTGTTGTGGAGATGGCTCGTGGGTGATGACCACTTGTCGTGTGGAGTTCCTTGCGCTATTTTGATGCTACTTTTATGTACCTTTGGACCTCTTGTGTCATGTTTAGACCCATGTATTCAGTTCTGAATTTTATTTAAGGCTTGTTTGGCATGAATTTTCAGATTCGGTTTATTGATTGTTTTTTGTTGTTTTATGTATCCATACTCGGGTAAATCATTCCCAAACCAATATTTATGATACCCAGGCACTTGTGCCAGCCCGTGGGGATAGGGAACACCCTTTGGGCCTTACCATGGGCCAGGTTTGGTGTCGGTTTTGACGGCGACCAGATTCGGTTCGTGACACTGTACCACATTGTTTCGGATGGTGCATAAACTCAAGCAACCTCGCAGATACATGAATAACATGCTTGAAATATATAAAGGTTGTGTGGAGATATTCGTGCTCAGTCAAATCTCAAAGTGGGATATATTTCAGCAACTACCCCACACACACACACACACCAACGTTTAGTGGAGAAGAGTGGGTGGGTCACTTATAAACAAATCTCTTTCCTATTTGTTTCATCATCATCATCATCATCCCATCACAACTTCTCCTAATTACTAGTATATGTATTTTGTGAGGAGCATTTCTCCGCTTATTCAAGGGATAAATTTTGAGGGTATTTTCCTTGTAAAAGTAAGATATTGTATACCCACATTTTACCCAGTATAATCCTTTTATTTGCCTGTGTTTTTACCCCTCATCATTTTGTGAGGTTTCTCCATGTTATATCACCTGTTATTTACATTTCGAAATATTTTTACACATCGTTTTTATCTCGTATTTATGATTGTTGTATAGAGGGCCAATCATTTCGGTCTCAACGGTTTTGACTAGCCTAATGGAAAAAGGGGAAATGTACCATCATCGTCAAAAAAGATTCCCTTATCTCTCAAAACTTGCCTAACTTTGTCTTCACCCTCTCTGCCACCTGATTCCTTACCTCCACTTGAACCATCACTACTCGACCCCTAACTACTCAAACCCAACACAATCATGCATTGCGTAAATAGTGAGCTATTATTTCACCTTTTTGAGAAGCTCGTGGAAGAAATATTAATGGTCGGATGGTTGGATTGTATTGCAATGTCCCATAAGGGGAAATGGGAAATGTATCGTCATCGTCAAAAGAGATTCCCCCATCTCTCAAAACTTTCCTAACTTTGTCTTCACCCTCTCTGCCACCCGATTCCTTACCTCCACTTGAACCATCACTACTCAACCCCTAACTACTCAAACCCAACACAGTCATGCATTGCGTAAATAGTGAACTATTATTTCACCTTTTTGAGAAGCTCGTGGAAGAAATATTAATGGTCGGATGGTTGGATTGTATTGAAATGTCCCATAAGGGGAAATGGGAAATGTACCGTCATCGTCAAAAGAGATTCCCCCATCTCTCAAAACTTGCCTAACTTTGTCTTCACCCTCTCTGCCACCTGATTCCTTACCTCCACTTGAACCATCACTACTCGACCCCTAACTACTCAAACCCAACACAGTCGTGCATTGCGTAAATAGTGAACTATTATTTCACCTTTTTGAGAAGCTCGTGGAAGAAATATTAATGGTCGGATGGTTGGATTGTATTGCAATGTCCCATAAGGGGAAATGGGAAATGTACCGTCATCGTCAAAAGAGATTCCCACATCTCTCAAAACTTGCCTAACTTTGTCTTCACCCTCTCTGCCACCTGATTCCTTACCTCCACTTGAACCATCACTACTCGACCCCTAACTACTCAAACCCAACACAGTCGTGCATTGCGTAAATAGTGAACTATTATTTCACCTTTTTGAGAAGCTCGTGGAAGAAATATTAATGGTCGGATGGTTGGATTGTATTGCAATGTCCCGTAAGTAACCATACTTATAGCGGTTAAGATACCCCTTGTAATAAGAAACTTTATCCTTTAGGATATGGTTAATTACTAATAAAAAAGGGTGTATCTTATCCAAATAAATATTGTTTATTGAATCATGTACGATCAAATTAAGGATCTTGATTGAACCAAGATGAAACCCCACTACGGATCAACGATTATGATCTAGAGATGTTCAAGATCTAAGTCCCAAATTTAAGCATTATATTGGAAATATTTAAAATTTGATCCAATGACCAATATCACACCAAATCTAGATAAATTACTTTGATTGTATTAATTCCTGAATCGATGTATTTATTCAAACTCTAACCATATCTGAATCATTTCGAGACATGGTCATCCTAATCCAATTAAATTAGGGTCTAAGTCTCTATGTGAATCATCACACACTATATGATAATCTACAATCAAGATCTACTTATTTACCCAATAAAATTTAAAGCACCTCATTACACATTATGTCGTGTGAATTACAAAGTATATCATCAAGGTATCACGTTACATTATATGTCAGAATGGATAGTGAGGTGCATCATCACGCATAGGAATATCCCTTATACATTTATCCATTATTTAAATATACTAAAACAAATTATATATGTAAAACATTCTCATGCCTTTATCACTTCTCATTGCAAGACTAGCTTCCCCTTAGAAAAAACCATTTTTCTCAATTTTTAAAGATGAAAGAAAAATATTTAAAAAATTATCTTATAATTATTATAAATATTTTCCAACAATCTCCCACAAATTTTATTTTATTTTATTTTTTTGATTTTGAAGATAAAAAAAATCACACCCTCTTGAAAGAAAATTCACATATAAAAGGTATCATAAGATTTAAATCTTTACATGTTAAGCATTAATCAAAGTTAAATACGCATAACTCGCATTATTAACCAAACTCACTCTAAAAAAATTACTTAAATTAGATTTATATATTTACATAGTAGACCTGAATCAATGTTAAATATATAAAAATGAAGATACTGCATTGAACATGAAGCTCACATCACTACTACAAACACGGCATTTATCAGCACTAAAAATGGCCTTTATCAGCGCTAGAAAAGAGCTGATAAAGCCAGCGTAGATAAAGGGGGGGTCCCCTTTATCAGCGCTCTGAAAAGCGCTGATATAGGACCCCTTTATCAGCGCTAAAAAAAGCGCTAATAAAAGGGGTCCTATATCAGCACTTCCTTTATCAGCGCTTTCGTTTTAGCGCTGATAAAGGACCCTTTTATCAGCGCTTTTAAAAAAGCGCTCATAAAAGTTAAAAAAAGTTAAAAAAAAGTTTAAAAAAAAGTTAAAAAAAGTTAAAAAAAGTTAAAAAAAGTTTAAAAAGTTAAAAAAATTAAAAAAAATTAAAAAAATTAAAAAAATACTGTCAATCGGGGGGGCTTTTATAACGCTTGAACCCCCCCCCCCCCTTTTACAGCGCTTTTTAGCCCCTATACAACACCCCACGCACCCCCATCCACCCTTTAGCAGTGCTTGCTCCAATATTCCCCATGTGCGTGCACCCCTGCCTCCACCAGGATTTGAACTTGAGACCTCCCTCCTGCGCGCCTAAGCCCTTACCACTACTCTATTTTGATTTTCTTTCCAATTCTTGATATTTCTATACATATATATATTTATATATTTAGTTATATTTATTCGTATAGTAATATATATTTATATTAATATATATATATAGTTATATTATAATATATATAGTAATATTAATATATATATATATAGTGGTATTAATATATATCTATATCTATATATATATATATTTAGTTATATTTATTCGTATAGTAATATATATTTATATTAATATATATATATAGTTATATTAACATATATATAGTTATATTAACATATATATAGTTATATGAATATATATTTATATAGTTATATTAATATATATATAGTGATATTAATATATATATTTATGGTGATATTAATATATATATTTATAGTAATATTAATATATATATATATATATGTAGTTATATTAATATATATATAGTTATTAGATTAATATATATATAGTTAGATTAATATATATGTATAGTTAGATTAATATATATATATAGTTAGATTAATATATAGGTATATAAATATTCATATATTGGTAATTTAAATAAAATGGATATTAGTTATTATTTAGATAAAGCTAATATATTTTATATGTAAATATGTTTAATTATTTATTTAAAAAATTTAATTTTTAGGTGCGAATATATAAAAAATATGTACATATAGTTATATATTTGATTATAAATAGCAGTTCATTATAAAAAAGGATGAAATTTCAAAGACATAATATCAATATGAATGTAATACCTTGGAATAAATTCAGTCCCCGCCAAAAAAAGCCAATAATACCCCCTTAAACGAGTTTGAAAATCCACAAAATGTTAAAAAATATGGGTACCCCGACAAAAAACTCAGTTTTGGAGGCCTTCTATGCCTCTTTTGGCCTCGAAAACCGCTTGATTGGGGTTCCCCCAGGTCACAATGATGTAGAGCTCGTCGCAGGCTTCGATTTGATATGTAGTAGAGCTCAAACGGACACCCGAATCAAAAGTTATGGCCGTTTGAAGTTTGAGTTGCGTTTTCAACATATTTTGGATCTTTTTTTAATTTTTTTTAATTTTTTTAGTCCTCAAATTGTTATTAAATGACTATTACTCCATAATGATTATCAAAATGTTAATTAAAAATATTTTTTAAATTTTTTAAGAAGTCATTTTCACTAAATATCTTATATATTAAGTATAATAAGTGTAAATGTACATTTATACTTATCTAAAATATATTTAAAAATTATATATTATATTTATATAACTATATAACTATATTTATATATTAATATATTAATATTTTTTTTTTTGAACCTGACCCTTTATCAGCGCTAAAAAAGCGCTGATAAAGGCCACCCTTTATCAGCGCTTTTTCATTAGCGCTGATAAAGGGGGGCGCTGCGAAAAACTGTTTTTGTGGTAGTGCATTATTATTTTGGTGGCCCCTTCTATACAATGGAAACCCGAAGAGGGGGGTGAATCAAGGTATGCCAAGTTTTGCCAATTTGAATTCTTTTTTACTCTTACTCTTATGAACTGATATTGAAAAACCATTAGATGGGCCACTTTTTAGCCATTTGTTAAATGTGATTGCTTACACACCCAAACAAATACAATAGTAAAGCATGCACACAAAGCCATAATGATGTACATGATTTACCTCAGGCCCAAAAACACCCTATGAGAGGAGCTGAATTGGGGTGTGTTCAAATATCTACTCCACTTCAAATAGATCATGTTCTCGTATTGGAAAGAACATCTTGAACATGTCAATTATAATCACCTATCCAAAACAACTAAATACAAAAAAAATGATGACAGTGATTTTACTTGGTTCGTCACTAAAGGATACATCCAAAGATCATACTCACAACAAGGTTCATGTGTACCAAAAACCACTACACACTATAAGTGATTACAAGATTAAGGTGCGCCTCACTACCAAACCAAGGTCCAATGCCTTTATTTTCCTATCCATGCACTACTTAAATGAAGAGAATCAAAGAATAGATGATACTCGGGTCACACACAATGAATATCAAGAATATTTAACACCCTCCAAATTTGGAATTTCCTCTTCAAGTCCAACCTTTGATATCCAGATCTTCAATGATGATAAAAAACACTCCAGTAAACTCACATCGAGAACTCTAGATATGCAGTAATACTCTCTCAAAACTCCAAAAATATGCTCTAATCAAATTCTCTATTCTTCCTCTTTTAACTACTTCGATTTGATAATCCAAAACTTTCCTCCATCTAATCCCCATGTAAACACCTCATTTTCCCTTAAATCCATCCATTGTAGATGATTTAAAGTCTCCATGAAAATCCATATCACTCCATCTTTCAAATCAAAATTTGAATTCCTAGGTTATTCTGTAATCTTCGAAATCATGGTTTAGTGCCCCTTATTGTGGCTTAATGTCCTTTCATTACCAGGTTCTCTGAAAATCATGACCTGATATGAATTTCAATCTTTGAAAATCATAGGATCAATATCTAAATATTTCTCCCAGGCGGATTTCATTATGGTGTAACATGTTCGGTTACAACGCAACCATTAACTTCCCAAAAAAATGCAGCATCCAATTGCGGTGCAAACACTTAGTTGTAAGACACAACTTGAAATTTTCCTTGGGGCCTCCTGCTGTGGCATGATTATCAGGGCATAATGTTCAACCCTGATCTACCACATCAACTCACCATAAATCATGGTGTAATTGACTTAGATTATGGTGCGATTTTTCCTTTTTCAAAACTTCATCTCCATTACACCATCTGATTACAACGTGATGTTCTAGCCATAACGTCCAGTGCTAAACACTACTTCTCCTTTCAACCATATATAACACTGAGTACGGTGTAATAATATGCTATCATGGTGCAATATTTAACTCATCCTTCCATGAAATCCCCCAATAAATATTACAGCTTGACTGTATATATTGCAATGTTATTTTTTTTACTTCCATCAACAAATTAACTCTAAAACTCCTCAGACCTTCACCAAACTTCTCGAAGTCTTCACCATTATGCATTCAATAAAGCATATTGCCAACAAGAACAACCACTTTTGGTTATGCTTCACCAAACTCCTCTTAAATAGCCTTGATTCCAATATTCTTCAAGACTTAGGTTCCAATATTCTCGACTCTATTAACATAGGTTCCAACATTCTTCCCCTTTGCATTTATTGGAAATCCCAAGTGTCGTTCATTACTTATTATGTCCCAATAAAACAAAATAGCAATATAATGACTCAAATTTCGTTGTAAGTCTATGTGATCAATGATCGGTGTAGAAAACCAGAGTTCAAGAGAGAATTCTATGGCTCATTACATACCTTTGACCGTTAAATCCAATCAACCAAATATAGATCACTTGAATCATATAACTCCTCTGTTTTCATTTATCCTTCATGCTCATCCCCATGGATTGTATCTCCCCCTTTTTTTGTACCAATTAACCCATCTCAAAAGTATATTACTCCCCCTTGATATGAGAATTCTGCTTTAATTCAACTTGATATGAGAATTCTTCCTTGATTCCACTTACTAAACTCTGACTCCACTTATTGAACATTCAACTTGTTGAATACCAAAATTTCAAAGGATAAAATCCAATAGAACGATTACATCATCCACCGCAAAACACAATGCAAGGAAGAAAATCACAATAAACATGCAGGCCTGAGGACTTGACCTTAGAACATGTCCCTCACCCCCTCCCCACCAAACCTGTACCACCCACCACCAACGGTGAGGCCCTAAAGGGTGGAATCCGGTCAAACACAAACCATAGTTATTTATGGTGCACGGTGCAAAATGATGACGAGGATCCTTAGCGCTATGGCGCATGGCGCACTGCGTTGCGCATGGAAAATTTATTTATGGCACAGATATTATATAAAAAAATAAATTAGGAATATGAAAAAAATTAAAAAAAAAATACATTATAACATGAAAATTTAGTTTAAAAAAGGCCATCATGAAATCAAAATATGTCTAAATATTACAAAATATGTAAAATCAAATTAACATAAAATGTCTAAAAAGGTATTCTTCATTTTCAATCATAAAAAGAAACATTTTATATATCAAATTAAATAATTGAAATAAAATAAAAATAATATAAACAAATAATAACACGTAAAATAGAATAAAATAGAAAGGAAAGGAGTAAGTGGCAATTGCTCGTGCAGGGTAGCACCGCAGTGGGGGAGGAGGGAAGCAAAGGTCACTGTCCAAGGGCCGCTTGTCTTGGGTAGGGAGAAT
Organism: Viscum album; assembly: GCA_963277665.1. Taxonomy (NCBI): domain Eukaryota; kingdom Viridiplantae; phylum Streptophyta; class Magnoliopsida; order Santalales; family Viscaceae; genus Viscum; species Viscum album. Next base: position 1,477,412,319 of record OY728137.1, read on the forward strand.
CAAACGCCCATACATATTGGTGGGGTTGGGGTTTCATTGGGTCGTGTAGGGAAAGAAACTAAAAAAAGAGAAAAAAAGAAAAGAAAATCCAACTGGCACACGATGGCACTCACCATCGCTATTGCAAATGGCGACGTGGCGTGCGAATGGTGCGCGCCAACTCATTTGTGCCATGCCATGGCCATGGCGTGGCACGACTGTCCATGGCGTTGCACCTTGCGCCCCGGTGCGTACCATGGTGCGTCATTAATAGTTGTGATACAAACAACCAAATATGACATTAAAATCATATAGGGAGAAGAGATTTTCAAAACCTCCTCAAGCTGTGGGAGATGATTGAACACCAAGATTCAGCTTATGATTCTCAAATGTTGGTGTGATCAATGGTTCAATAAATATATTAGTCATTTGTAGATGTGTACGAGTATGCTCCTACTTGAAAATTCTTTGGTCCACCTTTTCTTTGATAAGATGTGAACGAATCTCAATATGCTTTATTTAAGAGTGTCGTACCAAGTTCTTCATCAACTTGATAGCACTTTTATTTTCATAATAAATCACAATCAGCACCTTCACCTCTACATGAAGATCCTCCCACTACTGCAAATATGACTTTTATCAGCGCTAGAAAAAGGTATTAACAACTCTAGAAAAGCGTTGTTAATCGAGGCGAAGATAAAGGGGGTCCCTTTTATTAGCATTCAGAAAAGCGCTGATAAATGAGGTCTTTATCAGCGCTTTTTTTAGCGCTGATAAAAGTTAAAAAATAGAAAAAAATAAAGAAATATTTTATGCATATCAGGGGAGGGGCTTCAACAACACTTGAAACCCCCCTTCAACAGCGCCCCACCCCCCAGCCACCCCACCAGCCTTTAACAGCGCCCCCCAACCCCTTTAACAGCACTCGGCATTATTCCTCACCTGCGTGCAGGACTTGCCTCCCCCAAGATTCGAACTCAGGACCTGTTGTTTGCGCGCCTAAGTCTTTACCACTCCACCATATTGTTTTGCTCTTCATTTATTAATATATCTATTTATTTATATATATATATTTAGTTATATTTACTCGTATATTAATATATATATATATATATTCGTATATTAATATATATATATATATATATCCATGTATTAATATATATATATATAGTTATATTTATATATTAATATATTTATTCGTATATTAATATATATTTATAAGATCAGTTTTGAATGCATTTATAAAATATGATTTTTATGTGTGTAAATAAATAAATACATATATACAACACACACACATATATTATATGTATATCTGTATGTATAATTATACATATATATATATATATATATATATATATTTACAAATATTATATATTAATATGTATATACATATGTTTAGAATATATAGATAATATATATCAACTTGTCAATACAGACGCACACAAATATATATATATATATACACACACGTACACATTATATAGGTATATAAATATTCATATATTTGTATTTTAAATAAAATGAATATTAGTTTCTTATTTAGATAAGGCTTATATATTGGAAAATATATTTTATATGTAAATATGTTTAATTATTTATTTATAAAATTAAATTTTTATGTGCGAATATATAAAAAAAATATGTATATATTGTTATATATTTGATTATAAATAGCAGTACATTATGAAAAATGATAAAATTTCAAAGCCATAATATGAATATGAATGTAATCCATTGAAATAAATTCATTCCCCCTGAAAAAGGGCAAAAAGACCCCCTTAAACGAGCCTGAAATTCCATCGAATGTTTAAAAAAATTGGGTATCCCGACTAAAAACTCGGTTTTTGAGGCCTTATGGGCCTATTTTGGCCTAAAAAAATGTGACAAAAGGTTTCCTTCGGTCACTAGCGGGTAGAACTCATTGCAGGCTTTGATTTGATATGTTGTAGAGCTCAAACGGACGCTCGGATCAAAAGTTATGGTTGTTTGAAGTTTGAGTTACTTTTTTAACTTATTTTAGATCTTTTATTAATTTTTTTGATTTTTTGTGTCTTCAAATTGTTATCAAATGATTATTAGTCGATAATAATTAACAAATTATTAATTAATAATATTTTTTAAAATATTTTAAAGTCATTTTCACTAAATTTCTTATATATTAAATGTAAATCTATTTATATTTATCTAAAACATATTTAAAAAATATATATTATATTTATATCAATATAAATATACTTATATATAAATATTTTATTTTTCATGATTTTTTTTTAAATATACACTTTATCAGCGCTAGGAAAAAGCGATGATAAAGTCCCCTTAATCAGCGCTAGTAAAAAAGCGCTGATAAAGGGGGTCCCTTTAACAGCGATGTTAAAGGGAGTGTCTTTATCAGCGCTAAAAAAAACATTGATAAATGGTCACTTTTAACTGCGCTTTTTTTAATGTCGTTATAAGTGCCCTTTATCAGTGCTTTTTTTTAGCGTTGATAAAGACACCCCCTTTAATAGTGCTTTTTTTAGCGATATTAAAGGGTGGTGCTACGGAAACCCAGTTTGTGGTAGTGTCCAATTGTTGCCTCATCCAAATCATTTGTGTACATGCCTTTGTAGATAAAATGTATTCCACATCTATTGTACTAAGTGAAGCTAATAGGGTTCCAAATATGAGAGAGAGAGAGAGAGACAGAGGAATTATACTGATTTCCAATAAAACAAAGATAGAAGAAAGATAGAAGAGGTAAAACAAAGAAAAACAAGAAAATAGAAGAAAGGTATAAGTAGATCTGCTGGAAGGCGTTGCTCCCCGAAGCCATGGCCTAACCCGCCAATCAGCAAGGCTGAACTCCCCCTCAACCATTCGTACCGCACAACCTACCCCCTCAACCATCTTATATAGTGAGGAGTCCATATCCCCATACAACTGGAACCTTCTAGATAACCACTCTAACAGCTGGAACCATCTGGATAACCACTCAGCTGGAACCATCTGGATAACCACTCTAGCAGCAGGAACCACTTGACACCTAATTACTGGTTAACTGAAAACACAACAGTTGGCAGCACCCAACCCAATAACAGACCCCTACATTCCTATCATTTTATCTACCTTGAAATACCACATTGTCCTCAAGATGGAATTCTTGATGAGAACCTAGAGTAGATTGTGCTGTTGTAGAGGCTGATGCAACTGTTGCACCTTCTAGAAAAGGATTTTGGAACTGTTGTGCAGTGCAACCAGTGTACAGGCCCATGGTGGTGGCTTTGGCGGTGGCCTTAGCAACCATGCAACTTGTACAATAGCAGACCGATATAGTTGTCACCACTCCAACAAGAGATTTTGATTTCGGACTAGGAACAAGTTGTACCTCTCACTCCTATCGGTAAAGCTCCAACTACTCCTTGTCATTCCCTTCCCGTCAAAACCGGTAAGTTTCCAAGCTTGCCTCCTCAGCCAGAGCAACAACTTATGACTCCATTTCCAAACATACATACAACATTTGTATGGCTAAGCAAATCCTTCACGTTTGTGCCCCTCACATGAGTCATGGCTTAGTCAAACGTTTGAGACACAAACCAAAACTCCGTGTTTCTATCAGTGTGCATCGCATCCTATTGACTCCGAAAAGGAATGTGCATGACGTTGGACCCGACAACCTCCAACAGCCACAATTGTCAACTCTCTCCTTCCCTATGTACATTTCACTATCCATTGGAGTATTCCAACCAGAAACGGTACTTACCTCCTCTGTGTAGGTAGGAACTTACAACCGCAAACTTTCATCGCCTTCCACAACTATGACAAGCTTCCCTTTGTCGACAACTTGGCCCGAACTCACCTCCTGTTTCTGCACGAGTCGAGATTGTTGCAATCATCTCTTGCATTTGAATCTCTAACCATCGTAGCGCAATTTCCTGTCGTTGTTGAACTGCCTCCTGGCGTTGAAATCCAATTTGCAACTCCACTACTGACGATTCCAAAACCAATATTGTGTTATCCATGTGCGTGAGCTTATATAGATTCAAGATTCCTCCGCAGTGAAACAGTCTCCTTCATTGTGCGGCTTCTTTGCGACGTCAACTTCGATCAAGAATCTACCGTTGTGAGGAGTTTACGTTTTTTTCCCACCGTTGTGTGACGTACCCTACTATTGGGCGAGCAAAAATGAAATCATTGTCACGTTCCACCTTTTTCATTGTCGCGAGGACTGAGCCACAACATCAACTTCAAAAGCTCCCTATCAAATTCCTTTTACAAAACCTCCTGCATTGCACGAAATGGAATTTGTTGCATCTTGAGTTCTATTGTGAATTGTGCGATCAAGAATCACCTTCAAGTTTCTCTCTCCAAAATCTCACTCACTGACAGCGATTTTCTTTCAATGAAAGCACTAATTGATAGGGTTCCAAATATGAAAAAGTGATAAACAGAGGAATTCTATTGATTTTCAGAATCGGCATACAAGAATTACAGTAAAATAAAGAATAAAAAGAAAATAGAAGAATTGGATCTCAAGGAAGTCAATGCTCCCCAAATTCGTGGCCTAACCCATTGATCAGCAAGGTTGAACTCCCCCCAAAACCATTCATACCCCCACGGACTACCCCTCAGCCAACTTATATAGTGAGGAGTCCCTATCTCCATACAGCTGGAACCTTCTAGATAACCACTCTAATAGCTGGAACCACTTAACACCTAATTGCTAGATAACTGACAAAACCATAGCTGGCAACACCGGGCCTAGTAGTGGCCCCTATGTTCCTATCAGAAGCACTCTTTTGTTTCTTATTAATCCATCCAACACATTTATTTCCAATAAAGAACCTTCGATTGTGTATTTTCCATCCACTATTGCGGAAACGTTGGGAGCAACGAAGCAAAGAACAGATCGCAGAAGAGTAAAAGGGAAAAAAGGAATAAGGACACAAGGATTTACGTGGTTCGGGAAAAATCTCTACGTCCATGGAGAGGCAGAATATTCACTATAATTCGGGAGCAAAATTACATATTTTTTTCAGTACGTAACCCTAGTCCGAAATGGGCTACAAATGGAGGAAGGCGATCACTGTTCCACCAACCGCACAGGAAGTTCACGTCGCTACAGTGAAAGGCGGACACCCAAGCCAAAAGTGCTACAGTGGTTACATATCTTTCACAATCTACATCTGAGTATGCCATTAGATAATGGTTGTTTCCTGCACCATATATCAAACCATAATCAAGGACACCTTGAACATACCACATGATTAGTTTTACAATAGTGAGATGTTCTTCTTTCAGGTTACTTTGAAACCTCATAGCTATACAAGTAGCGTAAACGATGTCTAGCCTTGTTGGTATCAAATACAACAAGCTTATAAATCTTGTTTCAGCTCTACTTTCATGACTTAAACACATGATATATCTCTTTCCACCTCTTCAAATGTTTCCAACTCCACTTGTGATTAAAGAGCAGTGTGCTCAACACTCCTCATCCTCCAAGTTTGTGTTGGAGCTGTTTTATCTCCAATATTATTAGATTCATCAATCTTAGCCCATCTCCTTCTCTTTTGTATCAATGATTGACTCTCTTCACCAACAACTTCTTCCTCGGATTTAGCCTCAAAATCCTCATCATGTGTTGGATTATGTGAACCTCCATAATTTGTGTCATCGTCATTCTCTTCTCTATAAATTTCTTCCAAATCTAAATTTACATATTTTCCCCCATCTTTTTCTTCATTCACCTTAACACCATTGCATTTCAAAATCCTACTCAACCTCTTGGTGAAGCATTTTCAATCTTTACTCATAGTTGAGTAACCTAGAAAAACTCCTTCATCAGCCACATCACTATATATGCATTGATTTCCTTCCTTATTTTGAATATACCATTTACCTCTGAACACTCTAAAGTGTTTCAATGTTGGTTTCCTTCCATGCCGCATTTTATATGGTACCTTCTCTTCTTTGGAACTTAACAAATCTCGATTTTGAGTGTAAATGGATACCTACGTCACGTCTTTCCAATAATGTCGTGAAATCCCACTTTTAATAATCAATATTTTTGTTATGTTGTTCATCATCAAATTTCTCCTTTCAATGATTTCATTTTTCTATAATGTTCGTACCAATGAAACCTCGTATTTAATACCATGTTTCTTGAAATAATTATCCACCTCAATAGAAGTATCCTTCGAGCCATTAGCTTTCCAGAGAATTTTTATTGACCTTCCTGTTTTGTTTTCAACCGTTCTCTAAAAAATTTTGTTGAATTCCATTGGTTTTCATAAACATAATGCAACCCATCTGGTTGTAGTCATCAACAATCAAGATAATGTAGCTTCTTCCACGAGTTTCAGGATGTGTCATTGGACTGCACACATCCGTATGAACTAAGTCAATTTTACACCCACTTTTCCTTGTCTATAGAAATTTCTAAACCATCTTCCCTCTTCCGCAAGCATTACAACTTACCAATCTTTTCTCTATCCCAATTCGAATTTGGAAAATCTATTGCACCCTTTAGCTTTGAAGTATTTTCCATTCTTTATTGATGAGGTTCTCGTTGCAAAATCTATTGCACCCTTTGGAGAGAGACTTTAAAATCTAAAGGTTTTTGTCTTAGTGGGGATAAAACATAATATATGGGGTGTCATTTTAACAAAAGATTGTTTAGTAATGTTATGGATGTAAGATTGGGAAACCACGTTATTTCAAAAGTTATTGTTTTCGATAATGCATATATCTCTCATAGGATTCAAACTGGCTGGATAAAATGGAGAAAGGCTTCTGGGGTACTTTGTGATAGTAAAAATTCTTTGAAATTGAAGAGTCAATTTTATAGGATTGTTATTAGACCAATTATTCTACATGGGAGTGAGTATTGGCCATTAACGAGACTTCTTGAACAAAAAATAAAGTCAGTATAAATGAAAGTGTTAAAATTGACATGTGGACATACTAAGATAAGATCAGAAATAAAATTGATCGAGAGAAAAGTGGAGTTGGTCTAATTGAAGAGAAAATGATTGAGACTAGATTAAGATGGTTTGGACATGTTATAAGAAGATCTAGAAAAGCACATGTTAATAAGGTAAGCTTAATGGCAAATTCACTTATTAAAAGAGACAGAGATACACCTAAAAGGACTCTTAAACAAATCATTCAAGATGATCATGTTCTAAATAGTTTCAATGAATATATGGTCTTCAATAGAACTAATTGACGACGTTTGATCCATATAGTTGACCTCATTTAATTAAGTTTAAGGCTTGTTTGTTGTTGTTTGTTGTTGGTGGTGGTGGTGTATATAATCGTCACTGATGCCAAAATCTATTCTCCTCCTTTACCATGAGGAAACAAGTGTTCCCCTTTTTGTCTACTTGAAAAAAAAATCCTTTCATTCTCAATCCTTTCATCAATAAATTTCTAGCTTTTCCATTGATTAGGTTACCCTTTTGATTGAATGTAACTTCAGGTCCTGAGTTATATAATTGACTTACGCTCAAGAGATTATGTCGAAATCCATCCAAATAAAGCACTTCTATGTTTTTCAATTCTTCTCTAGCAAGCCTCATCGCACACTTCCTTGAAGGCCTTTACTTGAAGGGGGTGTGCGTAGTAGGGGGAGATGGGGTTGGTAAGAGATAAAGGTGAAAGGGTGGGGTGTTATCAAGGGATGAAATGGGAAGGGAGAGGGAAAAGAAGGGGAAAATTTGTCCATTAAAGTCAAGTGTACAATGGTCCAAAATTTATTCTATGGGAGTGGTATCACATCCATGAATGTTGATGGGGAACCCAAATCAATCCAATTTTTTTTAATTATATATGTGAATTTTGTTTTCGTTCCACCTATGTGGTCTAGCTTTTGATTTGCCAAATGGGTCAAATAGAGACTTGCTAAGAATTTTATCTCTTATTCAATCATTAAAAATGAGTTACTGTATATCATTGCATATCAAACAAATATATTAAATGTTTCATATAGAAAAATGAGCACAACTTTGCAACGTAGGTAACGCTAAATTGATATTTAACATAACTAATACAACTATTGATGCATTCTTATCAATTACTGCACATAATTTTGATGCATTCTATCATACACTTACTTCATTAATTTGTGTCATCCAATATAAAAGGGTTGAATAAAGTGGCAGATAAAGACAAGTTCTTGTACATCCCGATCCCATCTCCATAAATATTAAATTGTGATGTGTTCACTCAGGACCATTTTTTGCAACATCGCCAAAGTCTCTTCTTTCACCATGTCACGAAAAGGAGATAATTCAACAAACATGAAACAAGGCATGCCGATCTGAGAAAATAAGTAATTCACAGAATCTAGCCAAAGGCAAACCTTAAATAACTAAGCGATGCAAAGCTAAGTTTTTATAATAAATAGAACGCCAAAAGTCAAATAATCTTTTTCACTTGGTGATATCGGAGGCACAAACTCCATCTTTGTCCAAGCTGTTTCATAACTTATTTCCTTCATATGTGCTTAATATAAGATAAATTTTTCAAACACAAGAAATGAAAATGTGAAAAAAGTAGACACAAAGATAACAAATTAAAACCAAATCATTATTCATAATAAGCATAACTACATACGATAATGTAAATTTGAAGATTTAGTAGGCCTTTTTAATGAAGAAAGATATCATTTGATGCATTTTAAAATGTAAGATTCTTGGAAATTGGGTTGGACATGCGCGCACCATGGTAAGTTTCAATAGAAATCAACACATCTTGCACATTCTATTCTGTGTTTTTTGGCATCATGATTCTTTGCTCTCATTTATAATTTTCACTATTTTGCTAGATCCATGAAATATTTCACTACGACAATTTTACATCAATTTTTTAATTTAGCTATAATTTCGGAATTCTCCTTAATTATAACATTATACAGTGTCATGGATAGAGTGGTCAAGTTATGGAAAACTAGGGATGGAGGGTAAACCTCTACATTTTATTTCTTTCTTGGTCACTTGCTCAATTATTATAAAATTCCTAGTTGAATTCATGATTAGAGAAAAAAAGTACACAGAATCTGTACAAGCAGATAATTAAAATTATTTTCACTAACCTATGTCGTTGGATGCCTTGTAGATGAGATCTGCACCATGCATCTCAAATATATGAACCCTGGAGTGTCCTCTGTCAGCCCTGTATATCAACTGCATGGAAACCATCTCCCACGCTACAAATTTAGCCACTCCATGGAGTCATTGTTTGGACAATTTAGTTCTATAGTTTATTAAAAGAGAATATTAAAAAAGGACCATTGCAGGCCCCTCTCCATCGTTTTCTAGGAGGGCATTTGTGTTGACTTTAAAACTTGGCTTGGCGAGACTTACTTTGAATCCATCCTTTCAGCCTTCACCCTTATCTGAGGCTGCAACAGCTGCACATTCAGTCAGAAGTCAGTAACTTTAAAGAGATGGCTGCTATAAGAAGTTTCCGATGAGTGTTGTCAAACATATCCATAATAATAATTTTACCCATTCTAGGAAAAGGAATCCAAACATGCAGCTAATGTCTTAGGAATCACATGTAATATAGTTTCATTTTATATTAATGGAGATCATTTACATGCCTCAATCTATACTTGTATCTATTGAAAACTAGCTCAGCTGGGGGCATAATGACTCCCTGTCACCACTCTTCAAATCTGGGACCTGAAAGAAGACATGGTGAATTCTCCTTAGAGTTGATTAAGGGGACAGCGTTATAATTCATCAAATGCAATAAATGAAAAATCTAAAACATAAGTTTCATTTAATTAAAATATAAGCGATTGTCTATAGAACAATCTGTTGGCTATACAAGCCGTGGGGAGAAAAAAAAAGGAGGAAGAAAATATGGGACAACAAAACACCACAAGGCTTTCAAGCTTTCATGTATCTCAACGGATTACATTTGAACCATATTTATAGGCTATTAAAAAAAAGGACAGCACAATACATTTAATGAAGGACCAAAATACAAAGCAAACAATATTAAATGACTCGCTTGGGAGAAGCGGATGCATGGGGAAATGAGGAGACACATGGGAAAGTGGCGCTGCATGGGGAAGATACGCTGCATGGGCTGCTTTGGAAAACCAATGGATTGGTTTGCAATTTCCAACACTCCCCTTCAAACCAAAACCGACTTCATCCCGAGCATCGTTCTTAATCTTTTGAATGCATCCGACGGTAATGCCTTTGTGAAAATATCTGCCACCTGTTCCGAAGTATGGCAATATTCCAATTTAATCGTTTTTTGTTTCACATGATCCCTGAGGAAATGAAAACGAGTATCAATGTGTTTGCTTCTCCCATGCTGCACCGGATTTTTGGCTAGTTCAATAGCCGACTTGTTATCCACATATATCACCGTGGATCCATCCTGTGGATGCTTCATTTCCTTCAAAAAATTTCTCAGCCATATTCCCTCACAAACAGTAGAGGATGCTGCCACATACTCTGCTTCACATGTGGATAAAGCAACCACACTTTGCTTTCTTGAATTCCATGTAAAAGCAGTCGATCCAAGAAAAAATACGTACCCAGTAGTGCTTTTTCTTTCATCTTGGTCACCTCCCCAATCACTGTCTGAGTATCCATACAGCTCTGCTTCTTCGTTGTATGGATAAAAGAGACCAAAATCTACCGTTCCTTTAACGTACCTGAGGATACGTTTTGCAGCTAGCCAGTGAGACTCTTTCGGTGTCTCCATATACCTGCTTAGAAGACCAACACAATAGACAATATCTGGCCTTGTGATTGTGAGATACCTCAGGCTTCCAATCAGACTCTTGAACAGAGTCGAGTCAACGCTTCTTCCTTCTCCATCTTTTGTCAGTTTCAAGCTCGTTGCAACCGGTGTGTTTACAGCATTACAATCGGTCATCTTGAATTTTTCAAGCAACTCCTTGGCATATCTCTTCTGAGATATATAAATGCCGCCATGTTGTTGCTTCACTTCTATGCCCAGAAAGAAGGACATGAGACCCCCATCGGTCATCTCGAACTCTTTGAACATGGCCTCCTTGAAATCATCGAACATTGGTCGACAATTCCCTGTAAACAACAAATCATCAACATACAAGCATGCAATAAGAATATCGCCACGATCATTCTGCTTGATGTAAACCGCATGCTCATATGGACATTGGGCGAAGCCATTCTCTCGGAGATAACTGTCAATGCGTGCATTCCATGCGCGAGGAGCCTGCTTCAACCCATAAAGAGCTTTCTTCAATCGATACACTTTGTCTTCCTCCCCTTGCATGACAAAGCCTTCAGGCTGGTCAACATAGACCTCTTCTTCCAAAAATCCGTTTAAGAACGCAGACTTCACATCTAGTTGATAGATCATCCAACTATGATGGACAGCAAGAGAGATAATCATCCGTACCGTGTCAAGGCGAGCAACAGGAGCGAATACTTCTTCATAGTCCACCCCGTATTTCTGTTTGTACCCCTTTGCTACGAGCCTTGCCTTATATCGATCAATGTCGCCATCAGCATTTCTCTTTATTTTGTACACCCATTTGACACTAATGCTCTTCTGGCTTTTTGGGAGTGTAGTCAACTCCCACGTGTCATTTCTCTCTATGGCACGAATTTCTTCTTCCATAGCCATTCTCCAGCTTTCTTCCCTCATGGCTTCGTGAAAGGTCAAAGGCTCATGATCTGCATACAAGCAAAAAAGATTTACCTCTTCAGTCTGCTCATAAATGTCACTCAAATTTTTCATCTTCATAGGAGCCATAGGCGAGGATGAGCTGGCCGAATTTTGATTTGATGGAGTCCTTTGAGGAGTGAGGAAATGTACTCCTGGACTTCTTCCAACTGATGATGCACCCGAGGAAGGTGTTGTGGGCGTCTGCTCCTGATGATCATGTCTTTCTTCAAAATCTTCAGTTTCGACTACAACATCCTTGTTTGGTTCTTCATCATCCCATTTCCACGCTTCTTCCTCACTAAAGACCACATCTCTACTAACCACTAATTTATTGGTTAGTGGATTGTAAAGCTTGTAGGCTTTAGAGGCTTCACAATATCCGATGAAAATGCATTTCTCGCCACGATCATCCAGCTTCCTTCTTCTTGCTTCTGGAACTTGAGCATAGGCGACACACCCGAAGATTCTTAGGTGCGCCACGCTCGGTTTGTAGCCGCTCCACGCCTCTTGTGGTGTAAAGTTCCTAACGCTCTTCGTTGGACACCGATTGAGCAAGTAGGCAGTACACGTCACTGCCTCTGCCCAAAAACTCTTTGGTAGCCCTTTCTCCTTCAGCATGGTCCTCGTCATGTCGAGGATGGTGCGGTTCTTCCTTTCTGCAATGCCATTCTGTTGTGGGGTGTAAGCAGCAGTGTATTGCTGCTTGATGCCATGCTCCCTGCAAAAGTCTTGAAATGCATTTGAGGTGTATTCTCCACCTCTGTCAGATCTCAGCACTTTGATTTTGTGACCACTCTCAGCTTCAACACGAGCTTTGAAAGTTTTAAAGATAGAAAAGGCGAAAGATTTCTCCTTGATGCAATACACCCACAGTCTTCTACTGAAATCATCAATAAGGGTAATGAAGTACCTATTACCTCCAAGTGAGGGTGTTTCAAGTGGTCCGCAGATGTCAGTGTGAACCAACTGAAGTGGTTCTGTTGCTCTTCTGGACACTCCACTTGGGAAGGAGTTCCTTTGTTGTTTGCCGAGTGTACATGCCTCACACACATGATTTGTTGATTCAATCGTCGGCAAGCCACGCACCATTCTTGAGGAGGATAGAAGTTTAAGCCCGCTAAAATGGAGATGCCCAAAACGCAGATGCCATCTCCACGAATCATTCTTCATGAGCCCAAATAGGCACTCCTCGGCCTTTGTTTTGATGTGCAGTGGAAACATGCGATTCTTCGCCATTTGGACTTGAGCAATCAACCTCCTGTGAGCATCTCTTACTGACAAAGAAGAATTCTCTAAGTGTATAACATACCCCTTTTCAAGGAGTTGGCCGAGACTTATGATGTTGTTTTTCATACTTGGTACGTAATACACATTGGAAATGTAATTCGACTCACCATTCTTCAGATAGATTTTGATTTTACCTTTGCCAATCACGGGTACCTTCGATGAATCGCCGAAGGTCACATCGCCATGAACTTCTTCAGTTAGTTCTTCAAAAAGTTCTTTGTTACCACTCATGTGGTTGCTCGCACCCGTGTCAAGATACCATACATCGGGGCGTTCAGATGCCTTTTCTTGTGCGAGGAGGAGTGTCGTACCTTCTTCTTCATGGCGTGACGCTTCAGCATAGTTGGATCGCTCATCATGATCCACTTTGCTCCAACAATTAGAGGCATAGTGGCCAAATTTTTTACAGTTATGGCATTGAACATTTTTTGCATTTCCACGACCACGCGTGAATCGGCCTCCACCGTATCCTCTTCCACGGAAGCTACTGAAGTTTTGTTGCTTTTGCTGATAGATTGGATGGTATCCACGTCCTCTACCTCTTGCACGATAACCGCCCCGTTGTGCTTGGTCATTCTTGGGTTCTTGCAGAGTCAGCTTGGACTCTAAGGCGTGCTCTATTGTTGAACCCGTATTTTTCTGCATTCGTTGCTCATGTACTTGCAACGACCCCATTAGTTCTTCAATTGACAATTTTTCCAAATCTTTCGACTCTTCGATTGCCACAACCACATGCTCGAACTTGGTTGTGAGCGATCGAAGTGCTTTCTCAATAACTCGAATATCCTCCATTTTTTCACCATTTCTTTTCAAATTGTTAATAATGAGAATTAGGCGTGAAAAGTAATCCGAGATACTCTCACCTTCCTTCATTCGCGCCGCTTCGAACTCCGCTCGTAATGTTTGAAGACGGACCCGCTTCACACGATCAACTCCTTTAAAAATGGTGGCAAGTGTATCCCAAGCTTGCTTGCTCGATGTTGCTTCGGCAATTTTTTCGAACGTCGATTCATCCAACCCTTGATAGAGAAGGAACAACGCCTTGTTGTCTTTCTTCCTTTGATTTTTGACGGTCGTCTTTTCTTCATTCGTGAAGACCGCTTCTTCCTCCGCAGTGGGTACTACATACCCATCGGTGACGATCTCCCATAATTCTTGCGACCCGAACAATGCCTTCATTTGAATGCACCACCTCTCATAGTTGTCCTTAGACAAGGTCGGAACTTGCGGCTGGATTGTTGTGGCCATCTTCGGAATTTGGAGGATGCCTTCGAACCGGCCCTCTGATACCAGTTTGTTGGCTATACAAGCCGTGGGGAGAAAAAAAAAGGAAGAAAATATGGGACAACAAAACACCACAAGGCTTTCAAGCTTTCATGTATCTCAACGGATTACATTTGAACCATATTTATAGGCTATTAAAAAAAAGGACAGCACAATACATTTAATGAAGGACCAAAATACAAAGCAAACAATATTAAATGACTCGCTTGGGAGAAGCGGATGCATGGGGAAATGAGGAGACACATGGGAAAGTGGCGCTGCATGGGGAAGATACGCTGCATGGGCTGCTTTGGAAAACCAATGGATTGGTTTGCAATTTCCAACACAATCCTGTAAAAAAATCATGCATTCAACCATGTGGTAACTAATGCAGGAATAATCATTCCACGTGAGATAGAATACCTAGATTTCTCAATTAGCTGATGAATAAGCCGCAGAGTTCATATATTCCACCAATCACCCACTCAGTCATGTGACACAAGGAAGTTTCCAAGGTACGGAATTCTCACCTATCAATCCATCAATATGTTTGATACCACAAAATTTTGAGAAAAATCTACTGATCATTGGATCACCACCCCTGGAAAACCAAGACACGAGAAATGAAAATTATTCAAACCCAAAATGAATAGTAGATATACTAAAAAACCTACTAAAAAATCATGAAAACTCAAGTTTAACCCTTCCGAAAGTTAGGGTATAGCTATATCTATGTATTGGGATTTGATTTCCAGCAATAACAGCTAAGAAGTATGAAGAGCCAGCAACTGAATTGGCCCCCAAAAATGGAGCATGAAAATATTACACCAGAATCACTAAAACCAAGATTCCAATCTCAAAAATTGAGCAATCATCTATGAAAAGATCACTATTCATCCATTGTTTGCTTTCTGCAAATGGTACCATGTCTCTCGCAACAACGTGCGCGCAGTCTAAGCGTACGGCTTCGCTATAGCTACTGCATTGTGGGTCTTCAATCAGAACACCTTCTCTGACACTCCGTATATCAGTCATCTCGACAAAACCACCGGTGTAGCTGGTGGAGATTCTTCCAGAGTTTCATCGGGAATGCCAGTCCTTGGAAGGGGTGAGACCAGTCCACCGTCGAACACGTAGTCGTTTGAAGTCGTGAAGAGGGCTACTACCAGATACCTAGAAACGATCGTACCGAGTGAATCCAACGGAGAAAATGCCTTTGGGGTGGGGGAACAGGGGATCGAGATCTGCTGTATTTTAGTGCGACAACGCTTCCACACTTAACACTATTGTTGGTTATGTATTAGTAAAAAAAAATGATTTTATAATTTATAAAAAAAATGTTTTTGATTTTTATTTATTTTGTTTGGATGTTAAATTTAGTAAAAAAAAAAAAGAAACGATTATCATTTATCTCCACCTTGTTTGGTGACAATTTTTTAAAACAACAAAAGAAATTGTTTTGATGCAAATGACATAAATAACCTTTTGTTAAAAAATAACACATACACACAGGATTAAAGTGCATACTTAACCAAGATAAAAAACAATCATAGATTAGATCTTTACAAATAACACACCCACCACCATCAACGATTTATGTTAAATGATACAAATATCCTTTTTTAAAATGTATTTTTATTACTTTTTTTATAACAAATCAAAGAACAATAATTTTGATTTTAATCGATCATTATTTCTCATATCATCAAAATTAGGTAAACATTAAACTACGAACATATATTAATACAAATTTTAAAATTAAAAAAATAAAGATAATCAAAATTATTTATAAATTATTTATATAATTTATTAATTCAAAATTATTAATTCAAGATAATCAAAAATATTAATTCAAAAATATTAATTCAAAACAATTTCTTAATTCAAAATTTTTAATTCAAAATAGTTATTAATTCAAAATTATTAATTCAAAATAACCATTAATTCAAAATAATTATTAATTCAAAATAGTTATTAATTCAAAATTATTAATTCAAAATATTTATTAATTCAAAATTATTTATAAATTATTTATATAAATTATTAATTCAAAATAATCATAATTATTTTAATCTAAATTGCCTATAATCAAAACAATTTATAAATTATTTGCGATTATTTATATACACATGATTATTTATAATCAAAATTATTTATATATGCATAATCAAAATTATTTATATCTAATTGTTATTATTATTTATAAATTACGTTGAACTTAGAAAAAATAATTATTTATAAATTACCTTGAACAAAATATTTTGATACACATGAAAATATTGTTTGTTGTTATTATTCAAAATGAAAAATATGTTCATTTATATAAATATTAATTCAAGAAAATGGTATAATCACGAATAAGGAAAACATTTATCTTTTTTTATGAAATTTAACGAACCACAACTTTGGATTTATCAACTAAATACATTTTATCTTCCATTACAAAGAGCACATATCAATTAGCAAGGAAAATATTATAACCATACATGTTATCTACAAGGTATTTCACAAGTAACTCAAACAGTTTTAAGATTTAAACAAGAATAAAGAAACAACTAACAGGGTCATACAATATTCAAACTGCAAATATAAAATACTTACAACACAACAAATTAAACGATAAAAAACATGAAGGGAACGAAGCCATGACTTGAAGGAATACCAGAGGATTGATGGAGTGACGGAGGAACTGGAAGACATCGCGTTGAAGTGGGGACATGGATGGGCTTGAAGGAATGAAAGCCATGAAGCCACTTTATATAGACATATCAGGGATAATATGAGAAATTTCAAAAATACCTCTAACGAGCGGAGTATTTTTGTCTCAATCTTCCTGATTTTGGTATGATTCTAAATCAAGGGTTGGAGAGAAATCAGTTTCTCCTCGTTTCTGCTACTAACATTTCCCTCCCTTGCTTCGGTCTCGCCAAACGAAGGAAATGGATTGCAGTCGCCCCAAATTGTTTCTTTTCCCTCCAAATCTCCACTGCTAAACGAGCTGTTAGCTGATGTTGTTTGAGAATAAAAATATACATGGTGCATCAGGGGTGGGCTACAAATTAAATAAAGTTGCATACATGAACAAGACCTCCTCAACTCACTGTCACGGGTACAACCACTAAACCACGTCTCATGGGACTTGACAATAAAAATATATAGAAATTGGTGACATGAGTTTTGGTCATAACTACATGTCTAACAAAAGGGACTTAATTCACTCCACTTCTTTAATGATAGTCATTAAAATTATAAACTCACAAGTCAAGGTGAATTATATTACATATGTGTTTTTATTTGATCCCTTGATACCACTAACTGATATGAAATCTTAACAATTAGTAGAGAATACCTTATATGTGTGTGTAGATATATATATATATATATATATATATATATATATATATATATATCTACACACACATATTTAAGAAAGAGAACCCCCGAGAGTGGCCTTTTCGAACCCTTCACACTCAGGAACCCCCTTACCCATGAAGAGGACGTTCGAAGAAGCTCCAGCTAGAAAGGAGTCGTTGCCAGCCGAGATGGCAGTGTCCCACAGGGTAACGGCCCGATCAATGATGGTTCGACGCAACAATGTGCTCAACCCACTCGGTTCATAACCGGGTGACCCGACAAGACGAGCAGATCAGGGGAGAGAGAAATTCACCCGTAAGAACCCGGGTTTCCGTACAAGGTACGAATCCTTTTCTTTTTTTGTTTAAATATCTTGTTATAGCCTTATAGTTTAGCTTGATCACAGGTGTTTTGGAGGTGTCTGGGGCTTGTTCGGAGGCCAAAACCAAGTTTTTGAGCTGAAAATGACCTGGTGCACGACTTGCGCACGACCTGCACACGGTTAAGTCAAACCGTGTGAGAGGTCTGAAAACCGAAGGTTTTTGGACAGAGCGGTTACGCACGGTTACCGCATGATTAGTCAAACCGTACGGGGTAACTGTGGGAAGCGCCCCTCTTAAGCAGAGAGGTGCTGTAGGGTTTGGGAAACAGTGCGGGTAAACCGTGTTACCCTTGTTGTGTGTGCTTTTTTTAATTTTAAATTAAAAATAAATGTTCTTTTCTAAACCCATTTCAGGTTTTTCTTCTTCCACGCACAGAACCCCCCTGTGGAGCTCCCCCTTTTTGGCGCCTAAGGTAGAATTTGAGCCCTACTCTCCGCCCGACTTCCATTTTGATCATTGATCATCTCATCAGATTCTGTTGGGCAAAAATTCCTCAAGGCATCATTGAAGCATTTTTGAGGTGATTGTGTTTGTTGACAAAGTGGACATCTGAGTGGTGATTGTTGACAAAGCAAAACAATGACATACAAATTTGTTGACAAAGAAGATATCATGATGGAATGTCGAGTTCAAGAGCTGAGGTCAATGATCCATGTTTGATTCAAGAACATCGACAAAAGGAATGGATGATCTGGAGGTGGTACAAAAAGAACAAATACAAGGTGGCGCCGTTTTCCTGTGTTTGCCAAATTTTTGGGCCTGAAAATCGACAAATGAAGAAAAGTGTTTTTGGCAAAGGGACTTGCGCGCCGAAGACTTGGAGTACAGGAAACTTGCGCGCCATATGCTTTTCAAGATCAGAAGATCAAAATATGGCTAAGGAAACAGGTTCGCGCAAGTTTGGGAGTTGGTCACGCAAGTGTCTAAAAGGACAGAAGACTTGCGCGCCGAGACTGGGTCGCGCAGGTGACTTGCGCGCCGTCACGCAGGGTGGTCAATTTGCCTATAAATACTGGACCACCCCTCTTCATTCCATACCGGAGTTCAACACTTTGAGAAATCAGAGCTCCCGTCGCGCAGGTGTGGTGGTCGCGCAAGTGGTGTGTGTGGTCACGCAGGTGGGACGTGCGCGCCAGGGTGATAGTTGCGCGCCAGTGTTTGAAGCTGCGCGCCAGTGTGGAGTTGCGCGCCAATATTGGGTTGGGCGTAAAAGGAAGTGTGTCGCGCAAGTTTGGAGTTAAAGAAGGTTGTGTCGCGTAAGTGTCTGAGGAGGACTTGCGCGCCCGTTGAGACTTGCGCGCCGATACTTGCGCGCCGAGATTGACTTGCGCGCCAAGTAATGTTTGTTTCCAGCAGTGATTTTCGGGCTGCGTGGAAGCTGGAAGTTTGCCTGATACCTTTGGTACAAAGAGAGATTCATCTACGGGTGAAAATTGGGCTTCAACAGAGCATCTACACACAGAGGAAGATGCATTCCTTCATGCAAATGAAGAGACCTACAGGTCTATAAACTATGAGTGAATTCCTTCCAAGAGCAGTAAGCAAAGGAAAAGAAAGAAGGTGATCCTCTCCACCGGCAGTGAGCCAGAGAGAGAGAAACAGGGAGTGACCCTTGGGGAAGTAGTGAGCTGACCCTAAACATTGTAAAGGCAGTGAGCCTGGGCATAGAAGTGATCTAGCCCGAACATTGTAATCCACAGCTAGTGAAGTTTAGTGGAATTGGTACGACCGGAAACTTGTCGGCGTATGCTCCTTGGACGTAGCCCTTTGCGGTGAACCAAGTAAAATTGATGTGTCCTGTGCATGCTTTACTTTCTGTTTACTTTGTGCAACATGAAAGAGAGAGAAGAGTGTTTTTCTTAACAGTGAAACAAGATCAGAACGTGCATTAATTTTAAATTAGTCATACCCTGATTCACCCCCCCTCTCAGGGTATTCAGCCTTGTGGACCTAACAATTGGTATCAGAGGGATAAGTTGCTTTTATCAGATTTGTTTGCTCCGACTTGGTGTAGTCGATCTGTGTGGTTAAAGAATCAGTCTGCTCTTATCTCGGTGTGCCATGACAAAGGGAAAAACATCAAAGAAGAATCAGAAGTCAGGTGGTATTCTTCAGTGTGGAAGTGTTTATGGAAAAAGTGTGATTCAATTAAAAGAATCAAACAACTTACTGAGAGAAGGCCTGGATGAATCTGATAGGGAAAAGATTGATTCACTTAATCAAGATGTTGGAATGAGTGAAGTACATGGACATCAAAGTGATACCAAAACAACTGATGATGATGAAGTTTTGAGAAGGAAGCCACCAGTAGATGTTGTCAACATGACAAAGAAATTGGGCCAGAAATTGGATGAAGAAGTCAAATCTAAAGATATCCGGATAAAAGTATTGGAGATTGAGGTCAACAAGCTAAGAGGCTTAAATCAAAAGCTTATTGATGTGGCTACTGACCTAAAGGATAAGAATGATTCTCAAGGTGAAGAACTACAAAAGGTGGCTAAAATGAAAGGAAAAAAAAAGGCTGATGATTATGAAGAGAATCAAAATTCAGATGAAGTTCAGAATCTGAAAGCTAGAAATGATGATCTAGCAACACAGTTTTCTAAAGAAGTTTAGAAGAATCAAAGGCTACAACAAGAGAATGAATCTGTCATTGAATCTATTTCTGAGGAAAAATTGAAAGTAATGAAGCAAGGTGACATGGTAGAAAAGCTCACATGGGAACTAGAAGATGAGTTGAGTAGAGGGAAGAATCTCAGAAAAGAACTCAATGCTCAACTTGAATCAAGAAATAAGAAGATTCAACAATTGGAGGAAGTAATAGAGAAATCCAAGAAATAAATGGAGATATCACGGGACAAAGGAAAACCTAAGTTGAAGGATGCACTGCACTTACTATTTGATTGTCCTTCGTAAGGTGATGATAAAGTGAAAAGGAAGTATGATATTTCTGAGGAGAAACAACAAAATATTTTCTCAGCTCAAAGACCATATAGCTTGGGAAAATCTGGCATTGGATTTGATGAATCCCCTCCCGTGCATGATAGAATGTGAGCCATGAATAGTTCCAGGAGTGGAGAAAAACATATAGGTGTTGAAGATAGGCCTAGGAGGACAGTTACAAAAAGAAGTGATGACAAGTGCTTTTTCTGTGGGATTCATGGACACACGTCAAGCTTCTGTTCAGATCCTTTGGAATACATCTCAGGCTGTGAAAACATAAACATTACTAAATATGAGAATAAGAAGAAGCATCATGAGAAATCAGAGAGAAGAGTCTCTCAGAGGAAAGCATCCATTAGATGTTATTACTGTGAAAGAATGGTTATGGGTCTATACAGTTGGGCCTAAAAGATGGAAGAGTTTAATAAGACAAGGAGAGCATTCTATATCCTAATCAGATGCAAGATCACAATGCGATATGAAGGATTAATGTTTATTTTTATGAAGAATGATTGGGGACCAAGCAGTAACACACATGATTTCATGATTATCTATTCTGTTCTAACAATGTGGTATCAGCTGACTGCTTTCAGGATACCAAGATGCTGTGAGAGAAAATCAAAGGAGTATCAACAAAAATCTGAGAGAAGATGTTTAAAGAAATGATGTCATTGAACAATGACACAGAGAACAATAGTTAAAATAAATGAAGCCACTGAAGAATTAGTCAGCGAACAATTTCCTGACGAATGTGTCGAGGTAGAAAGTAATACAAGGGAAGCAGAAGTGGCTTATGCTGATTTAGAAGAAGACACCGATGATGAACAAGAAAGTGTCTAGTATGTGCCTATAAGGAAGCTAAAGAGCTGAGCTGAAATTGATAGACCGAATATCATTGGTGATCAGGCAGCTCCTGTTCAAACAAGAATAATGAAGTCACTACAACATACATCTTTCCTATCTCAAGTAGAGCTGAAATGCTTTGCTGATGCAGCTAGAGATGAAAACTGGGTTCAGACCATGAATTAATAGCTAAATCAGATTGAGAAGAATCAGACGTGGGAGATTGTTTCGAGGCCAGCAGATAAGAATGTCATCAGGACTAAATGGGTTTATCGCAACAAGATGAATGAAGATGGTATAGTGATTTAGAAAAAATCATGACTAGTGTGCAAGGAATACTCCCATATAGAGGGAATAGATGTAGATGAGACATTTGCACTAGTTGCAAGGCTAGAGACAATCAGATTATTTTTGGCCATAGCAGTGCAAAGAAAGTTCAAAGTATTCCAGATGGATGTGAAATCTGCATTCTTGAATGGAGTTCTGGAAGAGGAGGTGTATATTGAGCAACCAGATGGTTTTCTCATTCATGAGGATGAGAACAAGGTTTGTCAGCTGAAGAAGGCGTTATATGGGCTAAAACAAGCACCGAAAGCATAGTACTCAAGGCTATATCAGTATTTGAAGAAGTTTGGTTTTTAGCATGATGGATTTGATTACAATCTATATTTCAAAAACAACAATAATCAAATGATGATGAGGCTGGGATATGAAGAAGACTCTGGTTTCTACCCGGATGAAATTATCAAAAGATGAGGATGACAAGACAGTTAATATCACAGAATACAGGAAAATTATTGGAAGTCTGTTGTACTTAACCGCAATAAGGCCTGATATTGTTTTCACCACATGCCAAGCAGCGAGATATCAGATTAATCTCAAGGAAATCCACATGCTTGTAGTGAAAATAATACTTCAGTATATCCAGGGCATAGTGGATTTCGGCTTGACATATACTGAAAAATCTCAGACAGAGTTATTGGGATATACTGATGAAGACTGGGCCGGTTCAGCAGATGATAGAAAATCAACGTCAGGTGGTGCATTCTATCTTGGTGGATTTTGTATTTCTAGGCTAAGCAAGAATCATGATTGCATTTTGTTGAGAACTGCAGAAACTGAGTATATTGTGGCCACTCAAGCATGCACACAGTTATTGTGGTTGAAGCAGCAGCTTGAAGATATGGGAGTTGAAGTGAAGTCTCCAATCGGAATCCAGTGTGATAAATCAAGTGCTATAAATCTTAGAAAAAATCTCATCCATCACTCAAGGACAAATCACATTGAGATAAATTATCATTTTATCAAGGAGAAGGTTGATCAGGGAATCGTGAAGTTGGAGTATGTGCCTACCGAGCTCTAGGTTGCAGACATTCTGACAAAGGCCTTACCCAAGGATGCTTTTGAGAGGCATCGACTGGCTCTGGGAGTTCAGTCAATTCCCCACACTTGAAATAGTGTGGATGTGGAATTCCCCTCTCTCCCCGAGGTATGATGTATTTTTCCCTAATGTGCTGATATGTGTTCTCTACTATGTTACATACTACAAAGGAGTGTCCTTTGGGTTCGTTGACAAAGGGGGAGAAAATAGTGATTGTTCAAGGGGTAGACAATGTGGAGATTTGATAAATCATGAATGATATGAGGAGAAGCTGACAAGTGGAGTAGCCAGATAGGGGGAGTTGAATCTTGTTGAACGTGCTTAGCCAGAGCTTAGCTTGGACAACACAGGAAATAGGGCTAAAGAGGTGTTGAAGCTGCGAACAGAAAGGGGGAGCGTATTAAATATGACGATGCTAGAAGTGATCGATCAAAGAATAGATATCACGGCAGCTGAGGATTGTGATAAAAGAAGAAGAGTGGTGTTGGAGAGCGGTAAGAATTTTTTCCAAACCAAACATTGGTCTTCCAACAAGTCCTTCAACAATTGGTATCAGTTTAGTACAAATTGGTATCCGTTTGGTGTCAACAGTGGATGTCAGAGATGAAGTGATCCATTGATGAACTTTTCATTTACTCTTGTTTCTCACACCGAGCATTGCTCATGTGGGCTTAGAGTATGTGTTGAGTAAATCCTTGATCGCTATAAGAATAGCAAAAGGCGAATGGTGGTTGAAGAAGTTATGATGTATCTTTCCATAAAATAGTTTTCAACAAACCCAAAGGGGGAGATTGTTGGGAAAAAATTCCTCAAGGCATCATTGAATCATTTTTGAGGTGATTGTGTTTTTTGACAAAGTGGACATCTGAGTGGTGATTGTTGACAAAGAAAAACAATGACATACAAATTTGTTGACAAAGAGGATATCATGATGGAACGTCAAGTTCAAGAGATGAGGTCAACGATCCATGTTTTATTCAAGAACGTCGACAAAAGGAATGGATGATCTAGAGGCGGTACAAAAAGAACAGATACAAGGTGGCGCCGTTTTCCAGTGTTTGACAAATTTTTGGGCCTGAAAATCGACAAATGAAGAAAAGTGTTTTTGGAAAATGGACTTGTGCGCTGAGGACTTGGAGTACAAGAAAATTGCGCGCCATATGTTTTTCAAGATCATAAGATCAAAATATGGCTAAGGAAACAGGTTCGCGCAAGTTTGAGAGTTGGTCGTGCAAGTGTCTAAAAGGACAGAAGACTTGCACGCCGAGACTAGGTCGCGCAGGTGACTTGCGCGCCGTCGCGCAGGGTGATCAATTTGCCTATAAATACTGGACCACCCCTCTTCATTCCATACCGGAGTTCAACAATTTGAGAAATCAGAGCTCCCGTCGCGCAGGTGTGGTGGTCGCGCAAGTGGTGTGTGTGGTCGCGCAGGTGGGACTTGTGCGCCAAGGTGATAGTTGCGCACCAGTGTTTGAAGCTGCGCGCCAGTGTGGAGTTGCGCGCCAATATTGGATTGGGTGTAAAAGGAAGTGTGTCGCGCAAGTTTGGAGTTGAAGAAGTTTGTGTCACGCAAGTGTCTGAGGAGGACTTGCGTGCCCATTGAGACTTGCGTGCTGATACTTGCGCGCCGAGATTGACTTGCGCGCCAAGTATGATTTGTTTCCAGCAGTGATTTTCGGGCTATGTGAAAGCTGGAATTTTGCACGATACCTTCGGTACAAAGAGATATTCATCTACGGGTGAAAATTGGGATTCAACAGAGCATCTACACAGAGAGGAAGATGCATTCCTTCATGCAAATGAAGAGACCTACAGGTCTATAAACTGTGAGTGAATTCCTTCCAAGAGAAGTGATCAAAGGAAGAGAAAGAAGGTGATCCTCTCCACCGGCAATGATCCATAGAGAGAGAAATAGGGAGTGAACCTTGGGGAAGTAGTGAGCTGACCCTAAACATTGTAAAGGCAGTGAGCCTTGTCATAGAAGTGATCTAGCCCAAACATTGTAATCCACAGCTAGTGAAGTTTAGTGAAATTGGTACGACTGGCAACTTGTCGGTGTATGCTCCTTGTACGTAGCCCTTTGCAGTGAACCAAGTAAAATTGATGTGTCCTGTGCATTCTTTACTTTCTGTTTACTTTGTGCAACAGGAAAGAGAGAGAAGAGTGTTTTGCTTAACAGAGAAACAAGATCAGAACGGGCGTTAATTTTAAATTAGTCATACCCTGATTCACCCCCCTCTCAGGGTATTCATCCTTGTGGACCTAATAGATTCGCAATGGTAAGTCCTCGATTCCTTTCTAGTCGTTCTTGATTCTTCGGAACAATGACTGCATTATTTGAATTTAGGCTCATATGCTCTAATATTATGTTCTTTGTCTGTTCTTCATATTTCTCTCAAACCGAGACGAATCAAGACTCGATACTGAACAAGTTGTCTACTACCGAGGCGAGGAAGGTGGTCTATACTTTCTTTCGGCTTTTATTGGTGTCTTTCAGGTGTTCGGACGATATGCCTTTCGTCAGACTTTCCAACGAGGTCTCGTTTTTGAGCGAGTAGCTTTTAGTAGCTGTAGTTGGACCTAGGAGGTTGACCATGAGTTCTTTTTAGGTGTGTTGGAACCCGTTTCTCGTTTCAATGTCACCCAAGGGGTGCTTTTTAAGGAATTACTTGTTTATGTTAATTTAAACCACCCAAGGGGTGTGTGATTATGCTTTCCTAGTTAGAGGAAGCCCTTAGATGCCTTGATAGCTTGAGTAGCTTGGTTAGAAGATGCACTGCCTCCTTGCATATTGACATCATGTGACGCCATACCTATTTTGATAGCTTGGATTAAATGAAATGTGTTTATATGGGTGTTTATACCTGTATGTAAATGACTAATGGCATGTTAAATGGATTATATGGGAGGGTAGACCCATATGCTTGGTAAATGATAAATGGATTGCATGAGTGGGTATACTCATGGATTGTGCATGTTAATGTGAGTGGATATACTCACATGTTTATGAATGTTTGATTTGAATGCTTGAATGCTTGAATGAATGGTTTGATAGATGCCATGAATTGCTCTCCATGGATCTGGAACACAGTAGTGTATGCCTTGGGTTGATTCTACCCCTTGGGTCTTGATTCTATAGGATGCCTCGGGCCTTGCTACCCCATGGATCCGGCTTTCTTGGGTTCGCGTAGGACTTGCTATTGCCATGATCCTAGGACCTCAACCAGTTCCTAACCGAGTTTCCACCAGGGATGCCCATGGGACTCGATGGGATGCCTGAGACATACTCCTTGGATCTGGCCCTTTGTGGTCTAGAATTAATTACTTGGATGCCTTGGTATGCTGGCACCTTGGATCCGGCTCTTGAGGTCTGGTACTTCACCATACGGCGTGACCGTGGGATGCTACTTTCACTATACGACATGGTTGTGGGATGCTACTTTCACTATATGGTGTGGTCATGGGATACTTGACTTCACTATACAACATGGTTGTGGATTTCTTGATATAGATGGATGTACGACATATCCACATGACTTGTTTACTTGTTATAACTGTCTTATTAGGAGCTGACTCCCTTATACAGGTAGCCTTAAGGGCTGTTCAGTTTTACTTATTGCAGTAGACTTATGTCATGGGCATACAAGCTTACTTACCAGTTGTTTACACTTGCTAGCACTTTAGTAGAATTGCTTTTAGAATTTTATAGACCTGAGTGCACTACCACAAACTGGGTTTCCGCAGCGCCACCCTTTATCATCACTTTTTTTAGTAGCACTGATAAAGGGGGAGATTTATCAACGCTTTTTCCTAGCGCTAATAAAGTGAATATTTAAAAAAAATTCATGAAAAATAATATATTGATATATAAGTATATTTATATTGATATAAGTATAATATATATTTTTTAAATATGTTTTAGATAAGTATAAATAGATGATTACATTTAATATATAATAAAATTAGTGAAAATGGATTTAAAATATTTTAAAAAATATTATTAATTAATAATTTTCTAATTATCATCGACTAATAACCATTTAATAACAATTTGAATACAAAAAAATAAAAAAAAATTAATAAAATATCTAAAATAAGTTGAAAATATAACTTAAACTTCAAACGACCATAAATTTTGATCCGGATGTCTGTTTGATCTCTAAAACATATCAAATCGAAGCATGTAATGATATCTAAGCGCTAATGACCTAAGGGAACCTTCTTTCACATTTTTTGAGGCCAAAAAAGGTCCAGAAGGCCTCCAAAACTGAGTTTTTAGTTGGGATACCCCATTTTTTAACATTCAAACAACTATAAATTATGATATGTATGTCCTAGGCCTGTACCACATATCATATCAAATATTGTTTCATTTTCTTCAATTTTAATGGTTGTGAAGTTGAAACGAACTTCTAGATTATAAGTTATGGTCATTTTAACATTCTATGGCTTTTCAGATTCACATATATATGTATTTATTCGTAAATATGTGTGTGTGTGTGTGTATCTGTGCGCGTGTGTGTCTGTGTCTGTGTGTGTGTGCTGTATATATGCATGTATTTATTTATTTATAAACACACATAAAAAACATATTTTATAAATATATTTAAAACTAATATTATAAATATATATTAATATACAAATAAATATATGGATAAAAAATTATAACTAAAAAAATATATATAGATAGATATAAATATATATTAATATACGAATAAATAAATAAATATATATATATTAATATATGAATAAATATACTTGTATTAATATAACTAAATATATTTATATTAATATGAATCTATATTAATATACGAATAAATATAACTATATATATATATATATAAATAGATATATCATTAAATGGAGAGAAAAACTAAATGACTTAGCAGTAAAGGTGCAGGCGCGCAAGTGGGGAGGTCTCGGGTTTGAGTTTTGGTGGAAGTAGGGGAATGCAGACAAGTGGGAGGGTGTTGTGCAGGCAAGTGTAGTGTGCAGTGAGAGGGAGGGGGCTTCACCTAACACTGATAAGGGGGGGGGGGTAAGCGCTGTTAAAAGCTCCATGCATTTTATAAATTCTTTTTAACTCTTTTTTTTTAATTTTTTTGACTTTTATCAACGCTTAAAAAAAGTGCTGATAAAATGGGTCTTTTATCAGCGCTAAAAAAAGCACTAATAAATGACGTTTTTATCAGTGTTTTTTTAGCAGTGATAAAAGGGGTCTTTATTAGTACTTTTCTGAGTATTGATAAAAGAGACCTCTTATCTTCGCCTTGATTAACAGCGCTTTTCTAACGCTGTTAATGCCCTTTTCTAGCGCTGATAAAGGTCATATTTGCAGTAGTGGTGGTTGCCTATTGGGATGTTTATCTCACACCCTATTTGGGCCTCATTGGGGACCCAAATAGATTATATGGTTGTAGGTGATGATAGGGGCAATCACCCTAGTACAGGTTGTTGATTGTGGATTTGGAGCAGAGGAGCATAGGACCAAGCTGAGGCTTGCGATGTAGGGATAACTTTTTGGTCTTTTGTTCCTTTTGGGATACTTGTACTATACTGTATTGCCATGTACTATTTTGGCTGCTTTCTAAATACTTGTACCATCTGCATCATTTTGTATATGAGACACTTCAGATTACTGATATGTATTCTTGTCTGGTCTTACTTTCAGTTGTCTCTTGTTTATTTTTATTCCTCTATTGTATATATATTTGACTTCTACTGTGATACTCTGGTAATGAGGGAATAGTCTCCCCACTGACTCACCTAGGCCCTCTGACCAACCGGGCACGGGGTACCATTTCGGGTGGCATCCAGGTTCGGGATGTTACAAAGTGGCGTCAGAGGGTATTTTTTCTGGTTTGACTTACTGTTTGGCGACATTAGACAGGGATAGGAAGGAAATGGAATTTTGTAATAAACTGTCCCTAGGAGTAGCTACCCCGCGTATAGGGAAAAGACAAATTTTCTCGAATTGAATTCTGATTTTCTAGATTTTGACTATTATAGTTGATTTGATTTCACCATTGGGTGACACACTTGATTTCTGCTATTACTATTGATGCAATTATGGGTTCTATTTCAGTTTCAACCTGATGAGATGAGGGTGTGTCATCTCATGCATCATATAAACACTTGTTAGAATCACATGCCATGCATTATGCCATGCCATCTAGGATGCATTAGATATTGCATGCTATTGTGATAGTTGACATGATAGTTGTGCCTACTGTTGTGTTAGTTGGGTGCAATAGATAAAGTTGTGGCGTCATCTTTCAACCCATAAGGTGTATGGGTCCTTATGAATTTTGAAATGATTCACCAGTTAAATGTAAATGTTAATGAACTTGACATCTATGGTTTGAATGGGATCCAAGTTTTGGGTTCATGAGGTGTTATGGGCCCTCATTGATTCTGAATTGGTAACCCTTAGTGAAATTTTCTGGATAACTAAATGTGAAATGGAAACGAAACTTGAATGGTGGATAGAGACTTGACCTAGACCTGATTTTTGAGTGGGAAAGGGGCATAGTTTTTAGTGGTTCGTTGGCTGTTATTTATATAGTCCTGGCTTTAGGAGCAGGTCATGGGTTGACTTGGTTTCTAGGAAGGTTCTAAACTGTCCTATGCTTTTGAGATCTGTGCTTTGATGTTGTTCTTTCCTAAGGTGTGTGTTTGGAATTATAGAGACATGTTGCCATGACGATCTCTAGTGGTACACCACGATGGAGGCGATGACCATACTTCGGAGATGGTGGGCCATAGGCCACCGCTTGATCCTCCTATAGTTACAACTACGATACCTGAGTCTATTCTAAACATAGGTGTTAAGGCACAGTTCCGAGAGGGTTTTTTTCACTATATACATACTTTCCAGGGAGCACCACAACTAACCTTGACTATGGCTGAGCTAACATGGGTGTTCCAACAGCAGCAACATCCTACGTTTTTAGGGGATGGTAGACCATGTACTGTAGATATGTGTCTAGAGACCATGTTAGAGATTTTTGAGCATCTGGAGATTCCTTCAGAGCGGAGGTTCAAGCTCGTGACTTACATGCTACATGGAGCGGCAAAGCGCTGGTGTGATGTTTTGAACTGGGCTGATGGGTTGCGTGATATGGGTTGGGATGAATTCCAAACCCACTTCTACGACTACTTTTACCCCGCTACTCTTCAAGCAGAGTGGGCTAGTGAGTTTATGCATCTGGAGTAAGGCGCGGTGATGGTTATGGAATACTTAACACACTTTAAAGAACTACAACATTTTGAACCGATGTATCTTACTGATGAGCTATCAAGGGAGAGGAATTTCGAGGAAGGTCTTAGACATGCTATCAAATATTAGGTCAACATGTTCAGGTTACCTTTTATCACTGAGATTGTGAATTAGGTGCTGATTACATAGCAGAACCTGAGGGAAGATGGGGGTAAAAAACAGGGGAGTACTATTTACCGCCCTAGTAGATCTACATCTTTAGGCAGGAAGTGTCGTTTTGAGGCTTCCTGTGAGGTGAGTTCTATTCAGGCTGTGGGTGCAGGTAGCTTGGTGTATTTCCATTAGTGTAGTAGGAGAGGCCACATGAAAAATCAGTGTGACCATGACCCAGTGGAGTGCTGAGCTTGCGGTAGGATGGGGCACATGCAACGATTTTACAGGACCTTTCCTCCAACTGCGAGTGGTAGGGGGTCAACTCCAACGTTGGGTTCAGGAGCAGGTTCTTCAGATCCACGTCAGACTGGGAGCTAGAGCAGTGTAGGCTAGTCAGGCCAGGGTAGTGGTGGTCATGGCCATGGTAGCTAGACACCTAGTTCTCATAGACAACAGGGTGGATCAGCTCAGGGTAGCCAGATAGGGTCACAGGGCCATGGTATAGGAAAAACCTATGCAGTAAAATAGAACCAACATGAGCAGGATCTTGGACCATCTACGGTGAGAGGTACGATCTTAGTAGCTTCTACTATTGCATCTTATCTTTTTGATATAGGTGCCTCTCACAGTTTTATTTTTGTGCGAGTGGTGAAAAGCCTTGGGCTTGTGATTTTTCTTTCTGAGGGTGTTTTGACGCTAGACACACCATTGGGAGTTAGAACAGGTGATGTACGCCAGTGTATGGAGTGTCCCCTTGAGGTTGGAGGGTGTCACTTCATCAGGGATCTTTATGTCCTCGATATGGTAGGGTTTGACATCGGAATGGACTGACTTGTTTCTTATCGAGCATACATTTACTACTATCATTGGAGGGTGAATTTCACATCACCATAGAGTGAAGTGTTTATTCACAAGGGTGAATGGGATGTCCAGGTGAGCAGAGCTGGACCTGAGCATCATGGGCTTAGCAGAATGACAACCCAGATAGCTAGTTTGTTTTTGGATGATCAGGGAGTGAGTCAATCTGACTTTCCTCCAGTGGTTGAGTGCTTTAGGGATGTCTTTCTTGATGACTTTTCTGGTTTAACTCCTAAGAGAGAGGTGGAGTTCTCCATCAAGATAGTTCCAGGAGCTGCGCTGGTATCCATTCCTCCTTATAGGATGGCTATGATGGAGTTGCAGGAGCTCAAGAGGCAGCTAGAAGATTTAGAGGTGAAGGGTTTTATTACACCCAGTACTTCTCTATGGGGTTCACTAGTCCTTTCTGTGAAAAAGGTGGATGAAACTCTTAGTCTATGCATGGATTATCGGAAATTGAACCAGCTGATGGTTAAAAACTGATACCCCTTTCCACAAATATATGACATGTTTGATCAGCTTCGAGAAGCTTTAATGTTATCAAAGATCAACTTGAGGTCAGGATATCACCAGGTGCATGTTCAACCTACGGACATAACTCATCCAACCTTTCATAGTAGGTATGGGTTATACGAGTATCTGGTTATGTCGTTCGGTCTCACTAATGCGCCAGTGGTTTTCATGGTGATGATTAACCAAGTGTTCTATCCTTACTTGGATTTTTTTGCGGTGGTTTTCATGGACGATATCTTTATGTATTCTCATAATAGAAATGACCATTCCAACCATCTAGAGATCATTTTGAATATACTAATATAGCATTAGTTATATGATAATCTCACAAAGTGACACTTTTGAATGGATCAGATTCATTTCCTGGGTCACATTATCTCGGAGATAGGAGTGTTAGTGGACCCAAAGAAGGTGAGAGCTCTAGTTTCCTGGGAATAACCCAAGAACATTTTTGACATATAGATTTTCTTGGGGATAGCTGGTTACTACAGAAATTTTATACAGGAATTCTCACACTTAACAGCGCTGATAACAAGCTTAACAAAGAAGGGTGTGAAGTTTTTATGGTTAGAATCCTGTGAGATAGCCTTTCAGGAGCTGAAAGGGAGGTTGAAATTAGCACTAGTCCTGATACTTCCATAGTAGGGCTAGAGTTACACAGTGTACTGTGACTGTTCAGGTATTGGGCTAGGGATAGTGCTGATGCAGGGAGATCGAGTCGTGATGTACGGGTCTCGACATCTAAGGCCTCATGAGAGTAATTACCCTACACATGATCTTGATTTGGCTGTAGTTGTTTATGAATTGCACTGTTGGAGGCACTATTTACTGGGAGAGCATTTTGTGGTATACACAAACCACAAAAGCCTCAAGTATATCTTTACGCAGCATGATCTAAATTTGTGGCAATGAAGGTGGGTGGAGTACCTACAGTCCTTTGACTTAGAGCCTGCCTACATGCCTAGTAAGGGAAATGCAGTGGCTAATGCACTGAGTAGGAGGACTCAGATACAGGTAGTGCAATAGGCCAATAGCGAGTGAAATCTTATGGAGTTGTTTTCTGAGATGCATCTGGAGGTGCATGATAGATAGGGGCAGACTTTTCTTTCATCCTTAGATATTACCTCTACCCTATTGGACATAGTCAGGATGATGCAACTATCGGATTCAAAAGGCCTAGTTCTATGGGAATGTGTGGCAAGTGAGGAACCTACTCCTGGTTAGATGGTAGGCGATGATGAGATCTTGCATATCCATAGATGTGTCTAAGTTCCAGTGGATATATGTGAGGAGTTAATGCGGGATTTTCATGCCTCAACTTGGGCAGTGCATCCTGGGGTTACCAAGATGTACCGTGACTTGTGACGTCAGTACCGGTGTCCAAGAATGAAGCATGAAGTAACTGATTTTGTTACTAGGTGTTCCACCTGTTAGCAGGTGAAGGTGGAACATCAGCAGCCAGCTGGGTTTCAACAATAGTTACCTATCCCAAAGTGGAAATTGGATGATGTCACGATGGATTTTGTGACAGGTTTGTTGAGGTCACCTAGAGGTAATGATGCTGGGTGTGTTGTTTTTGACAAGATTATGAAGGTTGCACACTTCTTACCGATCAAGGAGACATTCAGTGTCAATGATCTTGGAAAGTTATACATCTGAGAGGTGGTACAACTTCATGGGGTCCTGCGTACTATCATTTTAGATAGGGAAACCCACTTTACATCTCGTTTCTAGAAGAGTTTTTAGAGGGTGCTAGGTACAAAAGTGATTCTGAGCACAGTATACCACCCTCAGATTGATGGCCAGTCAGATTGTATGATGCAGGTGCTAGAGGACATGCTAAGAGCATGCATTCTAGATTTTGGGGACTCTTGGGAGAAGCACATTCCACTGGTTGATTTTGCCTACAATAACAGTTATCAGGCGACGATACAAATGGAACCTTACGAGGCTTTATATGGTAGGCCATTTAATTCTCCCCTATTTTGGTTAGAGGCAAGATAGGTAGCTTTACTGGGACCGCGTCTCGTGTAGGAGAATTATAAGAAGGTCTGGTTGATTCAGAAGTGGATGCCTACTGCACAATCATGCCAGAAATCATACGCCGATCGCCTCAGACGACCTCTAGAGTTTGAGGTCTAGGATCAAGTTTTCTTGTGTGTTTCACTGAGGTTGGGACACAGGCGAATTAGAAGATAGGGTAAATTTTCATCGAGATATGTCAGGTCATTTGAGATTATGGAGATTCGAGTTAGTTGCCTATTGGTTGCAGTTACCTCAGAGGTACTAAGACATGAACAGTGTCTTCCATGTATCTCAGCTGTGCCGCTATTACTCAAACTCGTCTCATATTTTTTATCCTGAGGAGGTTGAGCTTCAGGTTGATGCCCCCTTTTAGGAGCATCTAATTCATATCGTTGATAGGAGCACAAAGGTTCTCTGAGGCCGATCAGTTCCTCTAGTACAGGTGCTATGGAAGTACAACCATTTATAGGACAAGAATTGGGAGAGGAAGGATGGTGTACATGCTCAGTGGCTGAAGTTGTTCTCAGATGAATCTTGACCACCCTTCAGAGAGAAATTTGGGGACAAATTGCTATAAAGGGGGAAGATTGTAAGAACTCGGGTTTTTTTATGAGGTATATATCCTTTACTTTTCAGTTTAAATACTTTATTATGGCCTTATGTAAATGATTAGCTTGATCACGGGAGTTTTGGAGGTGTCCGAGGCTTGTTTGGAGTTCGAAACCAAGTTTTGGGCTGAAAATGACCTGACACATGACTTGCGCACGACCTGTTCACAAATAGGCCAAACAGTGTGAGAGGTTTGAAAACTGAAGGTTTTTGGACAGAGCGGTTCCACACGGTTACCACATGGTTAGTCAAACCATGTGGGGTAAATGTGCGAAATTCCCCTCTTAGGCAGAGAGGCGCACACAATTTCTTCATGGTTTGGGAAACCATGTTGGTAAATCGTGCAACCCTTACTGTGTTTTTTTAAAATTTTAAATTAAAATAAATATTATTTTTAAA
Source organism: Viscum album (assembly GCA_963277665.1). Classification (NCBI taxonomy): domain Eukaryota; kingdom Viridiplantae; phylum Streptophyta; class Magnoliopsida; order Santalales; family Viscaceae; genus Viscum; species Viscum album. The sequence goes on from OY728137.1 coordinate 1,477,447,192, forward strand.
CCCATTTTGGGGTTTTCTTCTTCCACACATAGAACCCTCTATGAAGCTCCCCCTTTTTGGTGCTTAAGGTAGGATTTGAGTCCTACTCTCCATCCGACTTCCGTTTTGATCGCTGATCATCTCATCAGATCCACAATGATAAGTCCTTGATTCCTTTTTAGTCATTCTTGATTCTTTGGAATAATGACTGTGCTATTTGGATTTAGGCTCATATTCCCTAATATTCCGTTCTTCACCTGTTCTTCAGATTTATCCCAAACCAGGAAGAATCATGACTCGATATTGGACGAGTTGTCTACTACCGAGGTGAGGTAGGTGGTCTATAATTTCTTTCGGCTTTTCTAGGAATCTTTCAGGTGTTCGACTGATATTCCTTTCATCAGACTTTCCAACAAGGTCTCGTTTTTGAGTGATTAGTTTTTAGTAGCTATAGTTGGACCTAGTGAGGTTGACCATGGGTTCTGTTTAGGTGTTTTGGCACCTGTTTCTCGCTTCAAGGTCACCCAAGGGGTTCACCTTAAGGAATTACTTGTTTATTCCAGTTTAAAATATCCAAGGTGTGTTTTCTTGTGCTTACCTAGTTAGAGGAATCCCTTAGACGCCTTAATAGCTTGAGTATATTGGTTAGGAGATGTACTACCTCCTTGCATATTGATATCATGTGATTCCATACCTATTTTGATATCTTGTCTTAAATGAAATGTGTTTATATGGGTGGGTATACCTGTATGTAAATGAATAATGGCATGTTAAACGAATTATATGGGAGGGTAGGCCCATATGCCTAGTAAATAATAAATGGATTTCATGAGTGGACATACTCATGGATTGTGCATGTTAATGTGAGTGGGTATACTCACATGTTCATGAATGCTTGATTTAAATGGTTGAATGCTTGAATGAATGGGTTGACAGATGCTATGGACTGCTCTCCACGGATCTGGAACATGGTAGTAGATGCCTTAGGTTGATTCTGCCTCTTAGGTCTTGATTCCTTAGGATTCCTCGGGCCTTGCTACCCCATGGATCCAACTTTCTTGGGCTTGTGTAGGACTTTCTATTGAAATTCTCCTAGGACCCCAACTAGTGCCTAACTGAGTTTCCACTAGGGATGCCCATGGGACTCGATGGGATTCCTTGGACATGCTCATTGGGTTTGGACCTCTGTGGTCTAGAATTAGTTACTTGGATGCCTTGGTATACTGACACCTTGGATTCAACCCTTGAGGTCTACTACTTCACCATACGACATGGCCTTGGGATGCTACTTTCACTATACGGTGTGGCTGTGGGATGCTACTTTCACTATATGGTGTGGCCATGGGATACTTGAATTCACTATAAAGTGTGGCTGTAGATTGATTGATATAGATGGATGTACGGCATGGCTATGTGACTTGTTTACTTTTTATAGATTCCTTGTTAGAAGCTGGCTCTCTTTTTCAGGTAGCCTTGAGGGCTGTTCATTTTTACTTATTGTAGTAGACTTATGCCATGGGAATACATGCTTACTTACCATTTGTTTACACTTGCTATCACCTTTGTAGAATTACTATTAGAATTGTATAAACCTGAGTGGCTACCTAATAGGATGTTTATCTCACACCATGTTTGGGCCTCCTTAGGGTCCCAAACAGATTATATGGTTGCAGGTGATGATAGGGGCAAGTGCCCTAGTACAGGTTGTTGATTGTGGATTTGGAGAAAAGGAGCATAGGACCAAGCTGAGGCTTGCGATGCGGGGATAACTTTTTAGTCTTTTGTTCTTTTTGGGATACTTGTATTGTAATGTATTTCCATGTACTATTTTGGATACTTTCTAAATACTTGCACTATATGCATCATTTTGTATATGAGACACTTCCAGTTACTGATATGTATTCATGTCTGGTCTTACTTTCAGTTGTCTTGTCACGAACCGAATCTGGTCGCCACCAAACCCGACCCCAAACCCAGCCCATGACAAGGCCCAAAGGGCGTTCCTGATCCCCACGGGCTGGAAAAAGTTCCCGTGTATCATATAATGAGAATTGGGAATGATTTACCTGATTTTATAAACATTAAACAACAAAAAACTCAATAAAACAAATCTGGATTTTTCAACTAAAACCGTCTTTTAAAAAATTTTAGAACTGAATTAAATAATTTGAAACTATGTTTAAAGACCATTAAAAATTTACAAAACCAAATAAGGACAGCCCAAGAACCTCCACATGGAAATATTCACCTCCCTCAAGCCATCCCCACAAGACTTCACCACCAAGGACCTACTAGAAACCCAAACCACTGGCACAAAAAACTGTACCCAACCCGTGACAACAAAAATAACCAAATCTACTTACACCCAAGGGTGTAAGTAGGGTGTTATCCAATTCCCATTAGGATACCACCACTAATAGATTCCATGTGATAAACATTTAAAGACAAAAATCATGCAAGTTTTCAAAAACATGAAATGCTAGTTACAATTTCTAAAAGATGCAACATTAAATAAAACAGTTTTCATGTGGGATAATTTAAAGAATAAACACTTTTAAAATAAATACCAAAGATACTAAATTTTTCAGCCACTCATACCATATGCCTACGGTAAGCACAAAATATCTAGTGAGCACAAGCAATGGGAAATAACCCCTAGGCACTAGCTAGTTGTGGGTCCTAGGTACCTCGTATCTCAGTGAGAGTAACCATCACAAATATCTATTCTCATGCACGATCCACTAGTAGGGAACATACCCATAACCTAGTGGTCCTAAATAATAATCATCATCATATTTTAGTTAGAGTTTTAAGCATCAATCTTGCTAAGTGAAACTAAGGCCAAACCCCACAGATTCACTAGCATACTAGTACATGTCCACCCACCTAGATACCCAGGTTTTCCCTTTGTGCTCAAACAAGTTCAACAAGTCAATGAATATAATTTTCAGATTAAAATATCATTTCCATATCATAAATTATCAAAACATCCCACATGTATACAACACAAGTCACAAAAGTCCACTTTTCATTCAAATTGATTTTGAAATCCGACTCCCACCAAAATAGCCCACAACACTTTTCACATTTCTTTAACACTTCCACAAATCCATAAAAATTTTTATAAAACCATTAAAATATATTAAAACTCTCATAACATCCCAATCACTTGTTATATAATACCATTTTTACCTTCAAAATCATTTTATCATCAAACTTACATGAAACAACCCACAAACAAGTTTCTCTCCAACATCACAATTTAATAAAACATTTCACAAATTTACAAAACATTATAAAAATGTTTGACATCTTAAAACATTATTTCACCTTTAAAAACCCCATAATAGGTGAACAAACATACCAAATAGTACATATGCACCATTTTCTCACTTGGTTTAACCAACTAAAACATTTACAATTTTCATAAAAAGAACCCAAGTGTTGTAAATATGTCTTTCACACAAAAATCATTTCAAAACACCAATTTAAGACAAAAAACCATAACAATTCCTATCAAAAAAATAATTTTAATCCTTATAGACATTTATAAAACCACTTTAAAGTTTTATAAAATCACCTTGAATAATACTAGAAATGATCCAAATGAAAACACACATTTTCATAAAATACTCTCAAGAAGTATAACAATGTTTTACACATAAAACCTATTCAAAAACCCTATTTTTTAGGCCCACATAACACTAATACATTACCAAACCATAATTGGAAGTCCAAAAAATATTTAATAAACCAATTCCATATGTTATAAAATAAACCCAAATAATACCCCATGAGTTACACACGAAAACACCCAATTTCAAGTTAAAATAAAACTATAAAATTAAACACTTATCCAAATTAATCATAAAAAGTTTTAGTACCACACCTAAAATATAAGTAATATAAAAAATGAATAAATACATAAATCTAACTCATCAATACTTTTTTACACATGGAACCACCTACCGAAAGTGTCGAATCCCTCAAAACTTGGTGTGAAACATCAACCGCACCACCACCACACCACAAGGAAGATAAATCCATCCCTAGAACACAATATTTGAAAAAAAATACACCAAATAAAACCCTAGGTTAGAACCCCAATCTCTGGACATTCTATAAATTCATGAAATAGGGAGGAAACCCTAAGGAGAAGGGAGGAATTGAAGAGAGAAACACTTACCTAAAACAATCTTGAAGAAAACGACCCAAAATCCACCAGTATATGAATTTGAAAACATCCAACCATTCATGTGAGGTTAGAAAAAGGATTAAGATATCATGTAGGAACTGGAATGGGGGAAAAATAGTAAAAATAGAAGGACTTATGAAAGGATTAATTTACCTCTCCAAATCTGGGTGATTTCTGAAATCCAGAGACGTTTCGACCACTTTCGCGACTCTATTGAGAACCAAATTGTGGTAAGAGGGAATGAGGGCGCGCCTTAGGTAAGTAGAATTGGGTGAGAGTTGGAATAACAGAAAAAAACTCAAATATTGAAGTAGATATTAAAGAATTAAAATTTATTTTTAATGCAGAAAATGGGCTTTCGGGCAAGCCCAATCCCTTAAATAAAAACCCATATCCACCATGATTATGGATTCATAAATGGTCCAAATTAATATGGTGGTGTTAATAGGTCAGGTGGTGACAATTAGTAATTGGAATGGATGAAAAATGTTGAAAAATGAAGGTGTTATAAAGGAATAAAAATTTAATTTTAAATCTGGAATTGGGCTCACAGTTTGGCCCAATTCATGAAAACTCACTCATTCCTCCGTAAAAGTTTGGGAAACCCTAAAAACAAAGAATGAATGGAAATTAAATGGAATTTAAATTTTAAAATAAGTCATTTACATGACAATTGGTCTTTAAACATAGTTTCAACTTATGTAATTCAGTTATGAAATTTTGTAAAAGACGGTTTTAGTTGAAAAATCCAGATTTGTTTTATTGAGTTTTTTTGTTGTTTAATGTTTATAAAATAGGGTAAATCATTCCCAATTATCATTATATGATTCCCAGACACTTTTTCCAGCCCCTGGGGATCGGGAACACCCTTCGGGCCTTGTCACGGGCTGGGTTTGGGGCCGGGTTTGGTGGTGACCAGATTTGGTTCGTGACAAAATGGTATCAGAGGGAGGTTCAGGTTAACTCTTTGGGTCATGTTATTTGGGGAAGAGTCAGGATAGTATGGAGTTAGGATTGTAGGGACTTGGTATTCTAGTTATGGGTAGTGTGACTGATCAACACACCTCATGACAGGATTCAAGTTTCCAGGGGAAGTCAGGATTTATCTAAGTCCTTTGGTTTTCTTGGTTAGATGATGGTTAGGGGAACTGAAAAAAGAGTTGGGTTAATGGTATCAGTGAGCTCGTAGGGCCTGGAAATCCATGTGGAGCTGAGGATATTCCCTAGAACACTCTCTGTGACAGTGAAGTGATTGGAATATGGTCACCAACCATATTTCCAAGTCACCCACTGAAACTAGTTTCCTCTCGCATTGTATTGTGTTCTTTAGTTTTGAAATCTTGGAACTTTGGTTTTAAAGTGTCTTGGTTTTAAGAAACATAAATTTTTTTTGAAATTATTTTCAAATAATGAGGGAATGGTTTGGTTTATGAAATGGTGGAATTGAATATTCAGAATTTTTTTGAAATAGAAAATGGTGTTCTTACACCTCTTTTGAAAGCAAGAACTATATTGATGTTGGTTTTGGAAAGTGTTTCCAATAGACTTTTCTAAACAATCAATGGGTGTTTTAATGGGATGAGATGTTTTGAAATTGATGTGAATATCTTGAAAGTGAGTACTTTTCAAAATGGTTGTGTCTTTATGAAATGTTTTTTAAGATGCGAGTTGGTATTTTGATCTCATGGTTAGCGGTTTTGAGAAAAAGGATGTGTTGGTTTACCGTTTTGGTTTTGAAAAGTGGAAAGATTTTTTTTAACCTTTGGTATTTCCGTGAGAAACCACATTCATGGGGTTATATGGGATGATGGACGGTTGATGGCACGAATGGGTGAGTGTTGGTATTGATATGAGGAGGGTGCCCGATGTGGCACAGAAACATGCATGTGTAAGGCCCATGGGGTACCATTGGTGGATACACTTACCAATGAACCACTTGTTTTCAAGAAATGTTTTTAAAGAAAAACATTATGTCTTGATGAATTGTTAGGGATGGATTATATTATGTGTTTTTGGAAAATGTTGATTTTGTGTGAGGTTTTGAGTCCAAGAACCCCTCATGTTTGAACTGTGTTTTGGGTTTATGTTTGGTTGGTAAGCTGGGTAGAAGGAGTGGTTAGTAGTCTCCTATGAGATATGTTTCGGGACACCTTTATGATGGTTACCTTCTTGTGTTTTGATCTGGTTTATGGATTTTTTGACCAATTGACCATCTTGGTTGGGTCCTTGGGTTCTTTCATTGGATAAGGTATGCCCCCATTAAGGGTTAATGCATAACTGAAGCGCTACCCGGATTGTTTCTCCATTGGAAAATCCTCCGGTTAATCAATATAAGGAATCTTTTATCAATATTTGTTGATTGAGTCTACACCCATTACTGTATTTGATTTTTAGATCCTCTTGTAGTGGGGGAGTTCTCATGGAAGGTTTAAAGAGACCTTAGTTTATTAAGTTTCCTAATTCGTCAAAGCTGGAAGTGGTCTAGGGTTGTTAGTAGGGATGAGTGTGTCAATGGTTTCTAATAGGGCCTCTGGTTTCTTCACAGTTTCTTTGAATCCTGAGTTCATGTTAAACCACAAGTGTGGGAAATATGGTCACGATAGGATATTGTGTCCATTTTCTAGAATTGTGTGTTGTTTGGGGATGTTGTATAAGGTCCCTCTCCATGCATTGTTTATATCAGTCGCAATGGTCATGTTTGGTGATGCCTTATGATGTCCTGTGCTCGATTGGCCGTAAAGGTGAAAGTTGGGCAATAATCTGAGAGTCTCTATTATGTTGGGAGAATTTATCCCTTGGAAAAACATAAAAATATTCCATTTTAGAGGAAGGTGAGTATAGGTTTTCTTTTTTTTCTATTGTTTCTCACCCGAACAAACAAGGTGTGATGTGTGTGCATATTCTAAGCCCTTGTTTCAGTGAAATATCGAGTTAGGGTAATGTGAGTTTGGAATGTGTTATGTCTTGTAAAATTTATCGTGGATTGCGTTGTAGTTGTTCATTGAACCGAAAGAAGAATTCTCATTCATGGGGTTTCCAAATCCTAACTGTGAGGCTGAAGATGCTTCAATCATTTGAGCTCCAGCCATATGTCCCAGAGAGAAGCTGGCTCGTAGTCAGGGGAAATCACAGGGTCGTTTAAACCTTTTTACAAAGTCTTATCCTCATTATGAAAGTTAGGAAGAGTTTAAACCTATGGTGTCATCATTTATCTTCTGTTGTTCATGTTCGTTGGAAATATGTGGAGGGTTGTGTACCCATGTTATCACCCAATGTTATTCCCCCCCCTTTGGTTTCCACTGAGTCTTTGGAGAAAGGTTTGAAGTTTGGCTAGACTGGTTGAGAACACGGTTTTCACTTTGTAAATAGTGACCATTCCCTAGAAAAACATATGGATAGAAGGATCCACACTGTTAGCGCATGGTTTCCCAAATCATGCGGACTAACCATGTGACCTTCCCAACTCTTGAAATTTTGGGGTCTTTCTGTACTGGCCCATGCTGGTCGGTTAAGATGGTTGGTTCTTATGGTGGGGAGACCCACTATGAGTCTTATATATGTTCTTTCATAAATGTCCGATGGAAGTATACCCATTGTACTGGGGAGTCCTTTCAGGCCTCCCCCTATCAGTGTCCTGATTATGTCTCGGAAAAATATAGGTTTTCTCTTATGGTGGGGAGACTATTTTTGTTCCCCCGTACTAGTAACTCAGATTTATCCATGATCTTGGCTTGGCGGTAGGTAGTCTCGTTTGGAGCTATCAAGATAACTATATCTTCCTTGGATAAACGTTGAGATTGGAGAGTGCCCAATGGTTTAGTTATATCAAGGTAAGTGTAACCTTGTTCGATGTTGTTGTTCGTTTGGGTGAATTGCTTGAGTCTTGTTCGGATAGTGGTTAAGGAGTTTTATTTTGGGATAAAGGTTGAATGTGATTGATCATTTCAGGAAATTAGTGTAAGTTTTGGTTGTGAGAGTAATCCTTCATTAATTGATCATTGGAGGTGTTTTGGCCTTTGGGGGTGAAACCTGACAAGGGAGTACCTCTTGGTTTCTCAGTTGGGTTTGGTTGTTACTTTGGCCTTGATTTGACTTTCTGAGGCGGAGAGTTTTCATGTTGGGGAGAATTTTCACATAAATTACTTATTTTAAAGTTAAATTACATTTAATTTCCATTCATGCTTTGTTTTGAGGTTTCCCAAGCTTTTACGGAGGAATGAGTGAGTTTTCATGAATTGGGTCAAACCGTGAGCCCAATTCCAGATTTAAAATTAAATTTTTATTCCTTTATAACTCCTTCATTTTTCAACATTTTTCATCAATTCCAATTCCTAATTTTCATCCCCTGACCTAGTAACACCACCATATTAATTTGGACCATTTATGAATCCATAATCATGGTGGATATGAGTTTTTATTTAAGGGATTAGGCCTGCCCGAAAGCCCATTTTCTACATTAAAAATAAATTTTAATTCTTTAATATCTACTTCAATATTTGCATTTTTTTCGGTTATTCCAACTCTCACCCAAGCCTACTTACCTAAGGCGCGCCCTAATTTCCTCCTCCCACAATTTGTAGCTCAATAGAGTCGCGAAAGTGGTCGAAAATTCTCTGGATTTCAGAAATCGCCCAGATTTGGAGAGGTAAATTAATCCTTTCATAAATCCTTCTATTTTTACTGTTTTTCACCCATTCCAGTTCCTAAATGATATATTAATCCTTGTTATAACCTCCCATTAATGGGTTTATGTTTTCAAATTCAGATACTGGTGGATTTTGGGTCGTTTTCTTCAAGATTGTTTTAGGTAAGTGTTTCTCTCTTCAATTCCTCCCTTCTCCTTAGGGTTTCCTCCATATTTCTTGAATTTATAGAATGTAAAGAGGTTAGGGTTAGAACCTAGGGTTTTATTTGGTGTATTTTTGGTCAAATATTGTTTTCTAGGTATGGATTTATCTTCCTTGTGGTGCGGCGGTGGTGCGGTTGATGTTTCACACCAAGTTTTGATGGATTCGAAACTTTCGGTAGGTGGTTCCATGTGTAAACAATTATTGATGAGTTATCTTGATGTATTTATTTATTTTTCATATTCCTCATATGTTAGGTGTGGTGTGAAAACTGTTTATGATTAATTTGGATAAGTGTTTAATTTTATAGTTGCATTTTAACTTGAAATTGGGTGTTTTCGTGTGTAACTCATGGGGTATTATTTGGGTGTATTTTATAACATATGGAATTGGTTTAATAAATATTTTTTGGCCTTACAATTATGGTTTGGTAATGTATTAGTGTCATGTGTGCCTAAAAATAGAGGTTTTGAATAGGTTTTATGTGTAAAACATTGTTATACTTGTTGAGAGTATTTTATGAAAATTTGTGTTTTCATTTGGATCATTTGTAGTATTATTCAAGGTGATTTTATAAAACTTTAAAGTGGTTTTATAAATATCTATAGGGATTCCAATTATGTTTTTATAGGAATTGGTATGGTTTTTGGTCTTAAATTGGGGTTTTGAAATGATTTTTGTGTGAAAGACATATTTACAACACTTGGGTTCTTTTTATGAAAATTGTAAATGTTTTAGTTGGTTAAACCAAGTGGGAAAATGGTGCATATGTACTATTTGGTATGCATGTTCACCTATTATGGGGTTTTTAAAGGTGAAATTATGTTTTAATATGTCAAACATTTTTAGAATGTTTTGTAAATTTCTGAAATGTTTTATTAAATTGTGATGTTGGAGCGAAACTTGTTTGTGGGCTGTTTCATGTAAGTTTGATGATAAAATGATTTTGAAGGTAAAAAGGGTATTATGCAACAAGTGAGTGGGATGTTATGAGATTTTTAATATATTGTAATGGTTTTATAAAATTTTTTATGGATTTGTGGAAGTGTTAAAGAAATGTGAAAAGTGTTGTGGGCTATTTTGGTGGGAGTCGAATTTCAAAATCAATTTGAATGAAAAGTGGAATTTTGTGACTTCTATTGTATAAATGTGGGCTGTTTTGTTAATTTATGATATGTAAATGATATTTTCATGTGAAAAGTATATTCATTGACTTGTTGAACTTGTTTGAGCACAAAGGGAAAACCTGGGTATCTAGGTGGGTGGACGTGTACTAGTATGCTAGTGAATCCATGGGGTTTGACCTCAGTTTCACTTAGCAAGATTGATGCTTACAAATATAACTAAACTATGATGATGATGATTATTGGGGACCACTAGGTTATGGGTATGTTACCTACTAGTGGATCGTGCATGAGAACATATATTTTTGATGGTTACTCTCACCGAGATATGAGGTACCTGGGACCCACAACTAGCTAGCGCCTATGGTTTATTTCCCATTGCTTGTGCTCACTAGATATTTTGTGCTTACTGTCGGCATACGGTATGAGTGGCTGAAAAATTCAGTAGCTTTGGTATTTATTTTAAAAGTGTTTATTCTTTAAATTATCCCACATGAAAATTGTTTTATTTAATGTTGCATCTTTTGGAAATTGTAACTAGCACTTCATGTTTTTGAAAACTTGCATGCTTTTCGTCTTTAAATGTTTATCACATGGAATCTATTAGTGTTGGTATCCTACTAGGAATTGGATCACACCCTACTTACACCCTTGGGTGTAAGTAGATTTGGTTATTTTTGTTGTCACAGGTTGGGTACAGTTTTTAGTGCCAGTGGTTCGGGTTTCTAGCAGGTCCTTGGTGGTGAAGTCTTGTGGGGATGGCTTGAGGGAGGTGCCTCTTGCCATGTGGAGGTTCTTGGGCTGTACTTATTTTTTTTTGTAACTTTGTAATGGTCTTTAAACATAGTTTCAACTTATGTAATTCAGTTCTTAAATTTTGTAAAAGACGGTTTTAGTTGAAAAATCCAAATTTGTTTTATTGACTTTTTTTGTTGTTTAATGTTTATAAAATCGGGTAAATCATTCCCAATTATCATTATATGATACCCGGGCACTTTTTCCAGCCTGTGGGGATTGGGAATGCCCTTCAGGCCTTATCACAGGCTGGGTTTGGGGCCGGGTTTGGTGGCGACCAGATTTGGTTCGTGACATGTCTGCTGTTTATTTTTCTTCCGCTATTGTATATATATTTGAATTCCACTGTGATACTCTAGTAATGAGTGTATAGTCTCTCCATCGACTCATCTATTACCTCACTTCTAGTCAGCATCCTCTGGAATTTGGGGAGATTCGCTTGAGGTCATGTGAGAAACTAGGCTCATGGTATTTTTTTGAGTGGCATCCGAGTTTGGGACGTTACACACCCAAGAGAGGTCTCCCAGGATTCGAGCCCTGCACCTCCAAAGACAACCGTTGGTTGTGACCACCTCATTCACCACTATGCCACCGCCGAAGTGGTGATACATTTTAAATATTTGAGCATATTATTTATTATACACTAATTATCATAATATAGATTAGTCATGTGATAATTCATAAATAAGCTATTTTTTAACAACACGTATAACATTGGTTCTAATACTCATTATATCACCTAATAAACCTTTCATAATTTAGCAGATCAATTATTATACTGATATTTGATATTATTTTTCACCTAAAATAAAACACCTCATACTCACACTATATGGTGTTTTGATAATACTTTTCATTACATAACATGAAAATATACAATATTTATTTAATTTTGTAAATCTCAAGTTTATTGTTATTTGGAAATTAATCACATGATATTAAAACATTTATTTATAACATTACATGTGATAAAAAATTGTTACAAAATTTATTTCAATAATTTTCTAGGTAATAACCTCACAAACATCCATTACTACATTTGGCTTGCCGATAATTTGGAAATTTTATTGTCTGATCTATATACATTGTAAGGAAATTAGTTTTAGATTCTCCATTTGTGGAACTAGATATGCTGAAAGGGATAATTGGTCATGTTAATGGATATAGTCATGGCACATGGAATGTCACGACCCGACCCATCAGGGTTCTCCTTGCCGGTGAAAAGCTAAGCCGTGACAACCTTAAGTCCGCCCCTATTAGGTTAGGGACTAGTGACAAGAACTGAGAAGACATAATATAAAACAAGCATTCTTTACTTAATGCACCTACACACACACACACACACACACTCATATGTCTTAATGCAACAATGCATAGGAATAATAAAAAAATAATAACACATGGAGTAAATCATTCATGTAATAACCTCTAGAGAATACATAAGAGTATGACAAAAAAAACTAAAGTGTAAAGGGGAAAAATAAATACCTGATCAGAAAAAAGGTCCCAACCTAAAAAAATTGAAAAAATAAGAAATTTAAGAGTCCAGATCTTGATATTTAAGACCTGACCACTATATGCGGTCAATGCACCCCCATTATCCTTAATCTCCGCTAAAGTCATCATAGATTTGTTCCTTGTCTGCATAAGACACGACACGTGCAGGTAAATCCCATGCAAGGGTGAGTATATACATATTCAGTAGGACACCCCAAAAACCAAGAGGGAGTGATAAAGAGATATAACAAAATTATTTAGCTCAACCCAAAGAAAGATAGAAACAAAATCCAACAGATGCACAAATATATGCTCATAAAGAAACCTAGTTGAGAGAGAAAGTGGATCTTCATATTACATCCCATCCAAAGTTAATGATTAAGCCTGAAACTCCAAAAGTTCACCATCAATGGAAAACATCAAACACAACCCCACCATAATATGTGTGGAGGGGTCTGCTTCTCACTACTGCGCTCCACAGTTGAGGGATTCACAACTCCCGTGGAGGACCCTCACACCATCAGAGCTCGAATACGGGGGAGTGCCACTCCATAGATAGATGACCTACACCCAATGTAGGGTAGTATCAAATCTACCTATATAAAGAGTGTGGGGAACTCGCATCCTGGTGTGACAGGGGGTACTGACCCCGTGTAACGTCCCCGACTCGGAAGCCACTAAACTAGTGCCTCGAGCTGGGTCTCCACATGACCTCAAGCGCACCTCCCTATACACCATAGGTTGCTGACTAGTAGTGAGGGTCTAATAGGATACGTGGGGAGACTATACCCTCTTTAACAGAGTAAGCCACAACAAAAAACAATTTAAAAAGCATAAACAATAGGAAACAATCAATAACATGCATAATAACCCACTCCCAAACTAGGTACAAACCATATCCAACAGTAAACATGTCATGCCATGTTATAGTGCCAAGAAAACAAAACCCAAAAAAAGAAAAATAGTGGAATCCCCAAAACGGTCCCAGCTCCAATTCCCGAACCTCATCCATGCACATACCGAACCCGACTCACTTCCCAAGCATGGGTCCCTTTCCCTTTTCTCGACCTGTAACCATGAAATCTGCTTGGGTACCCAAAGACAGCCTGAGCAGGGTGTGATTATAACTCATTAGGCCACCACCAATGGTGTCTACAAAATATACAGTAAAAGTAGATAGTTCATGCAAGTGATAAATAACAGAAAAAGGTAAATAGTTCAATAATCCATTCTAGACTATGTTTCTTTAAAATTATACTACCATTGAATCCAAGTTCACTACTTAGTCACCCCATGGTTTAATCTATCTTTTTCATGTGTTCAATGGATTAGGAAAGTTCAATATTATCAATCATATGGGAATAAAAATCAAGTCCTATCTCACTAGGCATCACATTATAATAACCTCATAATACTCACCTCAAAGCCTCAGTCCAGGTGGAATTCAACCGTTAGAGGAATCAAACTTTTTCCCCTTTCCTAACTTGTGCATTTAGGGGTGGAGCTAAAATGTTGGTACAACTCAACTTGTGGGAATATAACCTCATGTTTATACCCTATTAGGCACCGAGAAGGGAAACAGAAGCTGATGGGCCAAGAATTTAAAAATGTTCACATCACCAGAGTAACATTACAACATTGAATCCGATGAACTATCTCGTTACGGTCTGAGGACCACATGTGGATTTGACAGAGCACAAAAATAAAATCGAACACATACCTTGTTTGGATCTGACGTGTGCAGGTCCATCATAGGATGCTGATGATCATTTCTCGAAGACTCCAACATTGAATCCCTCTAGATTGTCTACACACACCTCTTGAATCTTCTCACGCATCATTCATTGGAATCCAGGTGCTAGTGTGGTACACCAACAAGCTCTTCGACGCAACGATGATCACCTCAAGGCAAGATAATTCAATCCAAGAAGGATGAGCTTGAAGTTCTTCCTTTCTTTAGATAATATCTCTATAGAATCTAGGAGGTGAGAGGGGCTCTCAATTCTAAAACATAAATAGTTGCATAGGGAGAGCCTCTCCCTTACTTATATAGGGGATATCTAAAATACCTAGTATGTGTTCCCAGATCCCATGTAATAGATATTCACTTTATAAATATTATAAATATTTATTTATGTCAAATTAAATTATGCCATAAATAATATTTATAATTTTATCACTAACTTCAATATATATTAAATATACATTGCGTGATAAACTTAATTCTATAACTAGAATCACTTCTCCTAAAAATATTAAACGAACCCTAGATATTTAAATCCATTCAAATAATATTTTATCTTTATATTTACTTAATAACTTTCAAATACATGTTATAAATAAATTCAACAAATTATTCCATACTTGAATAATTAAATAATTTATTTATTATTTGGTGATCCATATAACTTGGATAATACTTAGAACTCTTGGAGGGGCCCACAAAGTTCTATATTTATATTCCACAGAATAGGGCAGATTCTCAAAGCACTATAGTGTGTGGCCCTCTAGGACCTTATTTCAATAGTATTGAATAATATATTCACTGACCAAGAGAGGGGTCTAGCAACCCATTGAGGCCCCTATAGAGATAAAGTAAAGTCAAAGAAATGACTACCTTCCTACGAACATGGTTTGTGTAATATAATCTCTTCGTCATCAATATCTCAATAAATTAGAATGAACACTAGTGTCATCATTCTTTATCTTGATTTATTTTATTTTTTGATATGTCTGGATGGTCTTACCTTCCACTAACATGGCCATGGATTTAATGAAGGTGCAACCATCATAATCAACCAGGCCCGAGATATCTCTTCCTCAACTCAGAAGTGAAAAATCCTATCTTGATCATTCAATCAATGTCATATCAATAACGACGTACCCAACACAAACTACCTCTCCACGACTTTATCACCATGGTTTTTGCCTTGCATCAAAGTACACAATTAAATGACATACATTTATAATGATCTCAAGTCTGGATACCATTACACATGTCCATAGATATAAACGAAAAATGAAATCTGAAACATGCGGTGTTACTATTATGCGGGTCTATCCTCATGATCTCAACTACTAGAGATCATCAAGTGCGAACTTCATGAGAAGAAGTCTCAATGCTTATGAGCCCCCAACACCTAATGGTCACACATCATCTGTGTCCTTTCATAATGATGTAACTAGACCATAGGAAATTAGTTTAAGATTGCTGTCATGGCATATTGGGGTTCTTATTATAGCATGTGATCTACTATAACCCTTTTATACAACATCTTATCTAAGGAAATTTCCATAAACAAAGTGGATGAAGAAGTATCTACACTATTATGGCAAGATAAACACATGTATATATAAAAAACTGCATACATGTAGTAGTAATCAAAGTAAAATACAAGTTAGGTCTATTGAACCCACTTTCAACACTCCTACTTGCACTAGAGCCAACTGCAAACATGTTACAATCCACTAGCTCTCACATGAGAATCATGATTCTGATGAGAAATGGATTTAGTCAGGGGGTTTGCCACGTTGTCCTATGTGGCTACTCTACTAACTATGAATTCACCTCCTTGAGTAAAATCCATCAATATATGAAACTTCCAAAGAATATTCTTTGTCCTCTGGTGAGACCTGGGCTCCTAGGAAAACATCATTGCAGCAATATTATCGCAATATACTAGAATAGGGTCTGCACTGCTAGGAAAAACACCAATGTCTGATATAAAACTGCATATCTAGACTACTTCCTTTACTACATTAGAAGCTACACTATATTCAGACTCTGCTGTAGAATCGGAAATCACAGCTTGCTTCGAGCTTCTACAGCTCACTGCACCACCATTCAGGCAAAAGATTCTGCCTGAATGTGATTTCAGATCATCATGATATATCTAGAAACTAGCATCAATGTATCCTCTCATTACTAGTTCCTCATCTCCTCCATACACTGGGAACATATCCTTTTTACGCCTCAAGTAGGACAATTTTAATAGTTTCCCAATGCATCTCTCCTGGATTGGATTGATATCTACCCACCATGCTTAAAGAAAAGTTGAAATAAAACCTAGTACATAGCATGGAATACATGATATAACCCAATGCCGAGGCATAAGGGATTATATTCATTCTTTTAATCTCCTCCTGTGTTTGTGGACACATTTTCTTGGAGAGATTTATACCATGTGACATAGGAAACAATCCTATCTTGGATTATTCCATATTGTACCTTTTGAGTACCTTGTCAATATATATAATTTGATTTAGCCCAAGCATCCTATGAGATCTATCTCGATAGATCTCGATCCCTAGAATGTAGGCTGCTTCACATAAGTCTTTTATGGAGAAGCATTCATTTAACTAAGTCTTAACTGACTTTAAGACTTGCACATCATTTACCATAATTAACATGTCATAAACATATAACATTAAGAAAATAATGGAATTACCTTCGACCTTTTTATAGACACAAGGATCACTTTCTTTTTTGAAAAAACCAAATTCTCTTATAGCCTCATCAAAACGAACATTCCATGACCGTGATGCCTACTTCAATCCATAAATGGATCTCTACATCTTGCATACTTTATTGGAATTCTTTGACTTGACAAACCCTTCTGGTTGAGTCATATAGACATATTCAACCAACTTCCCATTTAGAAAAGCAGTTTTGACATCCATTTTCCAAATTTCATAATCATAAAAGGCTGCTATTGCAATCAATGTTCTGATGGATTTAAGTATTGCTATTGGTGATAAGGTTTCATCATAGTCGATGCCTTGACGTTGCCTAAAACCCTTTGCAACCAGTATTTCTTTAAAGTTATTAACCTTACCATCCATTTACAACTTATTTTTGAATACCCATTTTCATCCAATGGGTTTTACATCAGCCGGAAGGTCTACCAAAATCCAAACTTGATTTTGGTACATGGAATCCATCTTAGAATTCATAGCTTCTTGACATTTAGCCACTTCTTTTCATTCTACTACTTCCTTGTAGGTTAGTGGTTCATCATCCTCAAGGATTAATGTGTCACCTGACTTAGTGATAATAAAACCATAATGCTCTGGTTCTCTAACCTCTCGCACAGACCTATGCAGTATATGTGTCTTAGGAACAACTTCTTCTTCCACTTTCTCTTGTAAAGATTGTTTCTCTACCAAATCTTGTGCATCTGGAGCATAAATTCATCACATTTAATCTTTCTCCCACTATTTCCAATAGAAATGTGTTCCCTTTCTAGAAATATGGCGTATCTTACCATAAAAAATTTTCTATCTAAAGGGTTATATAGGTAATATCCTTTGGTTTCCTTAGGATAACCTATGAAGATGCACTGAATGCTTCTGGATGATAATTTGTCACTTGGTAAAGTCTTGAAAAATGCCTCTCACTCCCATACATGTATGTGTGTCATACTGGGTTTCTTTCCATACCATAACTGATATGGAATCCCATCTGCAACTTTAGTTGGTACTCGGTTAGGGGTATATGCTGCTGTCTGCAAAACATATCCCCAAAAGGATAACTGAAGAGTTGCATGACTCATCATTGATCTGACCATGTCAAGAAAGTTCATATTACACCTTTCACTAATACCTTTCCATTGTGGTGTATAAGTAGGAGTGAGTTGGGATATTATCCCACACTCCTTAAAGTGATCAATGAAAGCTTGGTTAAGATATTCTCCACCTTAGTCTGAGCAAAGTTCTTTTATCTTTTTACCAAGTTGGTTTTATACTTCATTTTGGTATTCCTTAAAAATATGAAAGGAATCAGACTTATATCACATTAAGTAGATATAACCATACCTACTATAGTCATTAGTAAAAGTAATGAAGTATGAAAAACCACCCCTTTCCTCTACTGGAAATAGAACACATACATTAGTATTGATTAATTCCAGTACTGCATTGTCTCTTTCTCCCTTTTATGAGAAAGGTGCTTTGGTCATTTTGACTTGTAAACAAGCTTGAAATATATCCAAGGGTTCTAACTATACCAAGTCTAAATACCCTTCTTGATTTAATCTTCGTAATCAATTATCGTTTACATAACCAAGCCTGAAGTTCTATAGGCGGGTGATATATGAGTCATGTTGGCTGTTTTTGTCATTAATTGCCATTATGGGGTTCTCGAGTTCCAGTATGTATAAACTATTGATAAGATGTGACATACCATAACATATGTTATCCCTAAAAAATAGACAACATTTACTTCCAAACTTGAAATAAAATCCCATAGTGTCTAAACTCGACACGGAGATAATGTTTCTAGTTACAGAAGGTACATAATAGAAATTGTTTAAAACTAGAACCAAATCACTTGGAAATGTTAAGTGATAGTATCCCACTGCCAAGGCTACCAGACTTGAACCATTTGTAGCTCATAGATCCACTTCACATTTTTGAATATTCTTGAACCTACTTGGTTCATGTATATGAATACAAATTTGTGAGACACATGCCGTATCCAATACCCAATTTGTAGATAAAGATATATTTCATTCAATGACAAAAATACTTGAAGTAGAGGAATTAGTTTGCTTCTTCTTCCTAGATTTGCAGTTCTTTTTCCAGTGGAATTTCTTTCCACATCCAAAGTAGGCAACTTCCTTCTCATTACTCTACCTCTGAATATTTGGCTTCTTTGCAGGATAATGCATTGGTGTATTTGGCCTTGACTTGGCCTTAAAACCTTTTTCCTTTCCTTTTTTTTCTTGTTCACCATAAGGATAGATGAATTAATATTTTTCATATCCTTGTCATCTTGGAGAACTAAATCCAAAAGGTCCAGGATTGACTTTTTCATATCATTCATGTTATGACTATGAAAGTCAATAAGCTTGGAAGTAAAGATGAAAGAATGAGATCCACTACTATTTCTTAGTTCAATTTGAATCCAAGGGCTTCAAGCCTCTCAATATACCCAATCATCTGGAGTACGTGAGGACTGACTTGGTGCCCTTCTGCTAGCCTGAACTTATAAATAGCATTTGAGATCTCATACCTTTCTTGCCCGGCCCTCTCCTAATATAATTCTTGGAGATGTGAAAGCATATTGTAGGCATCCTCAACCTCATGCATTTTTTTCAATTGGATGGACATGGATGACAACATGATGCATTAAACATCAAGTTCATCATCTACATGCTTTCTCCATTTATCTTTTTCCACCTTAATTGATCCCTAAGGAGGCTTAGAAGGAACTAGGGATTTTGGAACATATAACTTCTTTTCTTGGCATAGTACTATGTGAAAGCGCCTGTACCACTCCTAGAAGTTATTTTTGATCAAGATATTTTATTTATCCACAATTGATCACAATGATAAAGTACTTCTGCTGTTGGTGATTTCCATTTTAAATCTACATCAGATAAACATTAACAGTTAGTACTTTTGTATTGATTACCTTTTGACATTTATGATTAATAAATTATTATATCATTTTAATGTCTCCCACTATTTTAGCAAACCTTAACATCCCTCACTATTAGATTCAGAATACTCTGTCTCTTGAGTACTCAAGTGGAAAGGATCCTTGAAACCTCCCTTATAGTCTACAAGCTATGGCTACGCCACTACTGAGAGGGTTTCAAGGTTGGCACTAGGTTGGCCAACCACTTGACTCATGGTTCCTTATTTTGTTGAGTAAAGTCCCAACTTTTAGAATCTGAACCTGATTCCCTCAACATCTTGACTCTAAAGTGATAGAAAGTTATCTATGGATAATCCTTGAATAATCACTTTAGTTAAGTCGACCCAGTTCTCTCATGAAAACACCCTAGTAGTAAGAAGCACTCTCAACTATGGCTGACGAGCACCCCAAACACCCGGTTTTGTTTAGATGTGAGAAATGGAAGGCTTTTGGACTTAATATATCTTTGAGGGATTTTTATACTTATTGACGAATATAATCCTTTTCTATTTATATGTTCAAACTAGATTTTCGTGCTCACAAATGAACAAGCAATAGAAATACATTCATCACTTCTTTATGCATTTTTTATCTTGTTTACTATTCTATGTGATCAAGCAATAATCATGCATTCACATAAAATAATAAAAAATGCATAAAGGTAAATCATGGAGTCTGACTGGTCTTGAGCATTCTATTATGATCAACCCATAATGGATCAATCTAGACCTAGGGGCATCCATACCTAAGTCGACACTCGACTCACATCGCAGCTAGCCCCAATGAAATGTGCTCGAATCCCATATGGATTACCACCACGACTTGGCGGGGTCTACGTCTCAGACCATCACCGTTTAATTACAAATATACTCACACGTAGGTGAGGGGGTCTAGAGGTACAAAATACAACTTTTGCATTGGACAAACAAGCCCTTATACATTTTTGAATTAAAAGACGATTTGTAGACCATCATTTCTCTAATTAATTATTACAATCATCGCACACATTGAATAAATAATTAAATAAATAAATAAACCAAACATGCATGATTCGGTCACTTGGTCAAGACCAGTTTGTATAAATTAAGCGAAATTAAAATTAAAATACAATAAATTTAAATAGTACGAGGGCACTCTAATAAATTAAATGAATTTAAATAAATTCAATTAATTTATTTTTATCAGTTCCAATTGTTTAATTTAATTTTAATTTTTCAAAAATTAAATTAAACCATTAATTTATTTTTAATTCTGAAATTAAATTAAACTATTAATTTAATTTTAATTCTAATTAAATTAATATTTCAGATTAAATTAAACTTAAACCCCAATACAATTATAATTAACTTAATTTAAAAAACTAAATTAATTATAAATAATTAGTGGGGTTACATCTACTCGGGAAAGAGTCTGGAAGGACTGAGAACCGTCACGGGGTGTCATCCTGGAGTAGGGCCAAATCACGGTGCAACCGCGGCGTTACCACGACGTTACCACGGTGCGACCGTAGCGTTACCATGGTGTGACTACAATGTGTCAGCAACATCCCATGGTGGCAATATCTTCTAGCAAGAACGACGACTGACTCCTCCGGCAAGGTGCGAGGGAATCAGGTTGTTAATCCAGCCAGCTGCGAGGGCGGCGGTGCACTACTCCGGCCAGCCGCGAGGGCGGTGGCTCGCTGCTCCGTCCAGCCACAAGGGTGATGACCCTCTACTTTGGCTAGCCGCATGAGCAGCAAGCCGATTTGGCGCGACACTGAGGGAGGCGGGGCGAGCCGACGTATAAGGAAGGAAGGCCGAGCGGCACGAACTAGCACCGGCAGGCGGCATGCGGTGAGGGGTCCGGGCAGTGCGAGCCGACAATGGGGAGGAGCTCCAAGCGTCCTGGCTTAGGGTGGTGCGTGAGGTCGGAGGAAGGAGGCGTTGCGACCCGAGGTGGCGCGAGCCGATGATGGCTAGGAGGTCTGGGTGCGGGAGCCTTTTCCGGCTTGGGTTTTTTTTGAGTGGGGTATGTGACGTGTGAGGAAGAAGACCCAAAGGGTATTCTCTTCCTTTTTTATTATTGTTTTTTATTTTTAAAAAACATAAAACATTTTTTTTAAAATAAAAAATAAAAAAGAGAAGACCCAATTTAGGGTCTTGGTCTCCATTTTTTTTTTAATTTTCAACTTTAAAGTCTAAAGACTTTAAATAAATAAAAAATAATTTTACCCCAAGTCTTCAATGAACCCATTTTAATTTTATTTTTTATTTGAGTAAAATAAAATAATATTATGTTATAATATATTTTATTTAACTCCTAAAATAAAACCCACCAGATTAATTCCGGTGACCGGATTCCGACCAAAGCATGACTGGATTCTGGTACTTTGAAGAACACATTAAAATGTGTTGTTCATAAAATAATAATCCGAATAATTTTAAAACGATGATTTCAATCCAATTAAAAATTTCAATTGGTTGTAACTTGTCCATTCGAAAACAGATCGACGTATGGGTGGATCCATTGGAACCAATTTTATGCCATGTACTTAAATTTAATGCAATTTAATTTTTCTTTGACTCTGAGAAATCACACATTGCTCTGATATCACTATTAGGTACAAGGATGGGCAGCAGAAGCTGATGGGCTGGGAATTTAAATTTTTTCACATCACGAGAGCAACGTTACAATGTTGACTCTGGTGAACTATCCTGACACGGTCCGAGGACCACGTGTGGATTTGACAGATCACAAAAATAAAATCGAACATGTACCTTGTTCGGATCTGATGTGTGCAAGTCCGTTGTATGATGTCGACGACCGTTTCTGAAAGACTCCGACATCGAAGCCCTCTAGATCGTCTATAAACAACTATTTAATCTGATCGCATGTTGTTCATTGGAATCCATGTGCTAGTGTGGTACACCAACGATCTCTTCGACACAACGATGATCACCACAAGGTAAGAGACTTCAATCCAAGAAGGATGAGCTTGAAGTTCGTCCATGCTTGAGAGAATATCTCTCTAGAATCCAAGAGGAGAGAGAGTCTCTCAATTCTAACACATGAATAGTTGCATTGGGAGAGCCTCTCTCTTACTATGGGATATCTAAAATACCTGGTATGGGTTCCCGACCCCCATATAATAGATATTCACTTTATAAGTATTATAAATATTTATTTATTTCAAATTAAATTATTCCATAAATAATATTTATAATTTTATCACTAACTGCAATATATATTAAATATACATTGCGTGATAAAATTGAGTATATAACTTGACTAACTTCTCTTGAAAATATTAAACAAACCCTAGATATTTAAATCCATTTGAATAATATTTTATATTTGTATTTACTTAATCACTTGCAAATACATGTTATAAATAAATTCAACAAATAATTCCATACTTGAATAATTAAATAATTTATTTATTATTTGGTGATCCATAGAACTTGGATAATACTCAGACCCCTTGGTGAGGCCCACCAAGTTCTATATTCATATTCCATAGAATAGGCAAGATTCTCAAAGCACTATAGTGTGTGACCCTCTAGGACCTTATCTCAATAGCAGTGAATAATATATTCACTGACCAAGAGAGGGGTCTAGAAACCCATCAAGGCCCTTGTAAAGATAAGGTAAAGTCAAATCTGTAATGTCCAGGATTTTTTTCCATGTTTTATTTTAATATTATATGGGAATTATTTTCGAGACCAGGCTCTGAGACGGAGTGCGGTTATGAGGACCAGTAAGCCCAGAACAAATGTTTGAATTTAATTTAATAATTCAATTACGCGCACGTGTGGTTTTCCTGAAAAAGTGGAATAACTCCCGAACGGGTGTTCGGATCAGAAATCCGAGGGCACCGTTACGTTCAGAACAACGTTTTTACCTTAGGAAAGGCCTAAATTCAGTCGATACAGGTCGGTGGTGAAATCTGATTTTTTGGACGTAACCGTAATAAAATATTTAATTAAAATATTTTATTTAAATCCTTGTTGAAATGAAATATTTTATTCTTTTAAATAGATATTTCGTAGGGAGGGTCAGGGTTACAATCCCCCTAACTCTGATTTTCTCTGGAGAGCTCTAGAGAAGACCTCCCGACGCGGCGACGACGTTCTTGACGATTTTCGACGGCGACGACGACGCGACAACCGGATCATCGCCAACGAACGCCATAGATCCAGGTAGGATGTTTTGATTTCGATTTTCCTTTCCCCATTCTTGATTCCCACGATGAACACGAACTAATCTGCGAACCGATTAGCCTGCGGATCTATCGTTTTGCGGGCAGGCGTGATTTGGGGTTTTATCGGGAAATCAATTACTCGAGGTTTTATAATTTGTTGTTTGTTGAGATTTTGATCTAAAATTGATGAAACCGGATCATCACGAACAACGATCGAGGTTTGTCCCTCTTACTTGATCCTTGTTTTTCACCCTCGCGTTCTTCGTTGTGTTCTACGCGTTCTTGGAGGGAATTGATCGTTGAGCATTCGTTTGTTGGCGCAACGATCCAAGATTGTAGATCCAACCCCAAAGCGATGTCACGGAGGTGCGACGACGGTTTCGGCAGGCGATTTGGAGTGGATCGGGAGATACGAGTTTTCAGGCATTTTTCTTCAGATAGATCGTTCAAGGTTTATGATCCGATTCAAGAGCCGAAAACACCTGTTATGGTGTTCATATGATGAAACGAACCAACCCCTAGAGTATCGGGATGAATGGACCAGAGAAACGTGATCCAGAAGATCGGCCGAAGCGAGAGGAAGAAGACGGCGTTTTTGGAAATTTCCCAACTACACGCTGTGTAGTATGGGATACATGGCGTGTGTTCGTCGGCAGGTTTACATGGCATGTACTCCAGGAGTACACGGACACGGGCAGGGTACACGGCCAAGGACACGCCGTGTATACCCCTCCCCAGCCATACCCGACCAGATACACGGGATACCCCGTGTACTGGTATACGTGCAGGCTACACGGACACGGACAAAGGCCGTGTACGAGCACATGGCCAGCGTACAAGGGGCGAGCCCCAGGTGCTCAGACATGGCGTGTGTTTCTTCTAAACGCCGTGTAGTTAATTTCTATCTGACAAGCTGAATGACACGGGCCGTTTACATGGGCAGTACCCGGGGTCAAGAAACACGACGTGTACTTTTTCTACACGCCGTGTAGTTTGGTTTTACACAGCTTGAACGGATGACATGGGCCGTTTACACGGGCAGTACCCGGGGTCAAGGAACATGGCATGTAACCATACTACACTCCGTGTAACCTGTCTTAAATGTCTTGAGCCACTTGTCTTCTGTGACTTGGACTAGATTTTCTTAGAGTTCTTAGCCTTGGTCTTTCTTCTGAAGGTTTCTGGTATCATTTCCTACATACAGAAGTATGATTCCTTCATCAGGACCTCTTGAATAGAGTTGTTGGAATCCCCTCTGTGAGACTTAGAGCTGGATCCTCTATTCATCCCTGGAACCCTAGGTAGAGTTCTTGGTATCGACGTGACCAATTTTACCCGGGCGCCGATCCTCTTCTTAACAGATTAGCTTAGACTGAGTTGTTAGAATCACCCCATGACTTGGCTGTGATCCTCATCTGAGCATCATGTTCTCAAAGTACTTGTGGAGTGTGTTCTCCCAGAACAAGTAATTCATATCTCTCTCTCCTCAGACCTAGGAGTGTTTTCTCCTTGTTACATGCTCAGTGGAATCTTCGAGTTGGATCTTAGTGGTGGTTTCGCAATAGTCGATTGTGTATGAGTATATCTAGATATTCTTATTATATGTTCAGTAGACATATACTATGTAGAGCTGACTGTATCTTACTTTGTGGTATTTTCCCTTATTGTATTTCCTTTGTGGTTTCGCATGTGTCGTGTCTTGTGCAGACGAGTGAGCCTTTGACAGGATTCTAGGTAGACCAGGGCCGGACGGCGCTCAGTGAGATCAGGCGGGCCGAGGTGTGTTCCTACGGCTACAGATTGCAGTCCCAGTACCTTTCCTTATAGGTTGGACTTTGTTACAGACTTCCTTTTTGGAGGGATTGTACTTTTGGCCTAGGGTTTTACTTTTTTGTACTTTACTTTCCTGTCGTACTCTCTTGGTTGGGTTTTAGTGTATGCATGCATATTTTCCTTTTAGTAGTTTTTACTTTTCAGATCTGTACGCGCTTGGAGATGTGTGTGCGTGTGTACAGGTTTTATAGGCAATGCCTCCCATGTTAGTAGCATGACTACTCGGTGCTAGTTACCATCCCTTGGCCTATTAGAGGCGGGCTTGGGGAGTTGCGTATCGGGCCCCACTGGGATGGGTCGTGACAGAGTGGTATCAGAGGTGGTCGGTTCTACCTTAGGACTGAGAGTCTGTGAGTTGGTTTGGGGAAACAATGTTAAGTGTTTCGAGTTCGGCTTTCAGGACAGGGGCCCTAGTGTTGGTGCAGGCAGCCGACGTATCTATACACCAGGACTCTGATAACTAGCTTTTTGACTCAGAACATGAGAAAACTAGTTGTAGGGGAAAAATAATGGTACATGCATCATATATGAATGGGTTGTGGTTTCCATGTCCTTTTTGAGTCAGATCTCCAGATATACTCACTGACTGAGATACATCTTATTTCTTTAACAGGATGCCTCCTCAGCGCACACCCGCTAGGATTTAGTAGCTCGATCACGAGGATGATCCCCTCAGTGATGAAGCCTCGATACAGGGACCAGATCCCCCAGTTTTACCATCAGGTGGTGTTCCAGTTATCCCACCACCTGTGGAGCAGTGTTTAGTGCCTTCTGTACCAGTGGAGGAGGAGCGCAGGCTGAGCGCACTCCATGAGTTTCAGAGATAGAGACCCCTCAGGTTTCGAGGCGAGCCTGACCCTCAGGCAGCAGAGGACTGGCTTGAGGCAGTAGCCAGAGTCTTCCATTTGGTCAGGACACCAGCAGACCAGATGGTGATCCTGGCAGCGAGCCTTCTGCAAGGATCTATAGGACGATGGTGGAGTTTGGTTATCCAGACTCACGACGAGGCGAAACTTGCATGGTCGAAGTTTGAGCCTCTCTTCAGAGAGGAGTTTTCACCAGTTACCCTAAGAGCAGTATGCATACAGGAGCTTCTTCAACTCCATTAGGGAACCATGAAGGTGGATGACTATTCGTTGAGGTTTACCGACCTCTTGCAGTACTCGATGGATATGGTCAGAGATCAGTACTTCAGAGCTCAGACTTTTGAGCGGGGCTTGTGCAGAGATATCTGAGCTAGCATCATCCATATGAGCATTCCTACTTATGATGGGGTGCTCGAGTGGGCTTTGGTGGTTGATATCTTCTTGGAAGAGCAGAGACAGTCGGTAGTTGTCAGTAGTGGGTGGGCTAGAGCAGAGACCTCGGCAGCAGGGAGGTGACGTCAGGGACCCAGGCGTGGGAGATGTTTCCAGAGGATATCCCAGGACAGGGGATCTACCGTACAAGGTTCGCAGGGTGCATCCATCCAACCTCGGGAGAGGAGATGCTACTCATGTGATGGAATGGGACATCTCGCTCGAGATTGCCCGACCCACCGTACTACTGACACGGGAGCAGTGGATGGACCACCGAGGCAGAGGAAACGTGTGGAGCAGACAGATCCGTAGGGCGACGTATGTGGTAGGGGAGCTGGAAGAGCATCTATAAGTGGTCAGCATTTTGACCTTTTACCACCACCACCCCCAGGAGGTCCACCCGAGGCTCAGGGAGCTGGTGGACAGAGGAAGGGACAGCTGCAGGCGGCAGAGGCTTATGACCCAGGTGCTCCCAGAATGATTAGAGGTACTATCTGTGTCTTTTCTACTTTGGCTGCCGTACTGATAGACACAGGTTCTAGTCATTCCTTTCTATATTCTTATCTTGTTCGAGACCTTGAGATTCCAGTTGAGCCATTGACTCGACCCTTACGCTTAGAAACACCGACTGGGGAAGATTCAGAGATCACACACCTCTGTAGACAGTGTGACCTGACCCTTGGAGGTGAGAGTTTCGGTTGGAACCTCTTGGTGGTAGCATCGAGGACTTACAATGTCATTCTTGGTATGGATTTTCTATCCATAGTTCATGCCCAGATCGACTGTTTTAGGTGAAGGGTGCGGTGTGTCCATAGTGATGGAACAAGTTTCTATTTTGTCGGTGAAAGAGAGACCCAGGCAGCGTAGGATAGACTCGTGCATAGGAGGGCACAACTGATTTCACATCAGTTGGCTAGCCTAGACCTTGGCATAACAGATGTTACGATTTTCCAGTTTCTAGAAGTAGTGGCTGAGTACGAGGATGTCTTTCCGGAGGATGTCCCCGGGCTACCTCCCCATCGGGAGATAGATTTCTGCATTGAGTTGCAACCCAGGATGACATCGATATCAGCATCAGCATATCGGATAGATCCTGCACAGCTTCGTGAGATGAGGGTTCAGCTGGACTACTTGCAGAAGAATGGCTTTGTGAGACCCAACATTTCACCCTGGGTGGCCCCAGTGCTATTTTCCAAGAAGGCAGACGGGATCTTGAGGCTATGTGTGGATTACCGGCGCTTGAATCAGGTGACTGTGAAGAACTGGTATCCACTACCGAGGATCGATGACCTCTTCGACCAGTTGAGAGGGGCACAATGGTTCTCGAAGGTTGATCTACGATCAGGCTATCACCAGTTGCGAGTACGGGATGAGGATATACCAAAGACGGCTTTCCGATGTCGGTACGGTCACTATAAGTACTTGGTGATTCCCTTCGGCATGAAGAACACCCGATAGTGTGCATGGGACTCATGAACCTGATCTTTTATCCCTATCTAGACCGCTTTGTAGTGGTCTTCATCCACGATATCCTTGTGTACTCTGCGTCCGAGGAGGAGCACGCGAGACACCTAAGGATGGTTCTGGACACACTCTGAGAGCACCAGTTTTATGGGAAACTCTCGAAGTGTTAGTTATGGTTACAGGAGGTCCACTTTCTAGGACACGTTATCTCAGAAGATGGTGTAGTAGTGGACCCAGCCAAGGTGGAGGCAGTGCTAGCATGGGAGCCACCCCGGAGCGTAACGGAGGTGCATAGTTTCCTTGGGTTGGCAGGCTACTATTATAGATTCATCCTTGATTTATCTAGGATTGCAGAACCCATGACAGCTTTGACCCGAAAGGGGCAGCCTTTCGTGTGGACCGAGAGATGCCAGCAGGATTTCCAGTAGTTGAGACAGAGTTTGACGAGCGCCCCGATCTTGAGATTACCGGAGGAGGGTGTAAAGTACGTAGTGTTCTACGACACATTAGGAACCAGGATTGGTTGTGTCCTGATGCAGAGGCAAGCAGTGATTGCCTATGGCTCACGTCAGTTGAGGCCACACGAGCAGAACTACGCGACCCATGATCTTGAGTTGGCAGCGGTAGTCTTCGCGTTGAAGATGTGGCAGAACTACCTGATGGGTGAGCAATTTACCATCTACTCTGATCACAAGAGTCTCAGATATATCTTTTCTTAGAAGGATCCGAATTTGAGACAAAGACGATGGCTTGAGTTCCTCCAGGATTACAACTTTGAGATCGTTTACACACCTGGGAAGGGGAACGTTGTGGCAGATGCTCTCAGCAGAAAATCCATTTCACAGTTGCTAGATGAGGCGACGAGGCAGTTGGCCTCTTTATAGTTATCCTTCGTGGATGGAGATGAGGGAGCTTACCTTCATTCAATGGTTATTACCCCTCCACTCTTACAGTGAGTCAGGGAAGCACAACTTGAGGATGCTAGCTGTGAGACTCTACGTGCTCAGGTATCCACAGGCGTTGCTGCTGATGGATATTCAGTAGGTGGGGAGAACGTTGTTCCTTTTAGAGGATTCACGGTAGTACCAGTGACGTTACGAGAGTAGGTTTTACGGGAGTTCCATACATCTCCTTTATAGGTGCATCCAGGTGTGGAAAAGATGTATCAGGACCTCCGACGTCAGTTTTGGTGGCCAGTAATGAAGAATAGTGTGGCAGAGTTTGTTTCTCAGTGCCTTACTTGTCAGCAAGTAAAGGCTGAGCACTAGGTGCCAGAAGGTTTGACTCATCCCCTTGAGGTGCCAGAGTGGAAGTGGGACGGGATATCCATGGACTTTGTGATGGGTTTACCACATACGTCTAGGGGACACGATTCCATCTGGGTGAACGTCGATTGACTCCCCAAGTCGGACCAATTCCTAGCCATATGAGAGCAGAGTTCGGTAGAGAGATTGGGATGCCTCTATGTGCAGGAGATAGTTCGACTTCATGGAGTTCCATCCATGATCGTCTCAGATCGTGATGCTCGTTTCACATCCCGGTTGTGGAAGGGATTGCAGGAAGATTTTGGGACTCAGTTACGCTTGAGCACAACGTTTCATCCTCAAACTGATGGTCAGAAGGAGCGGACCATCCAGGTTCTGGAGGATATGCTTCGAGCTTGCATACTTGACTTTGGTCGTAGCTCGGAGGATCACCTACCACTGGTGGAATTTTCTTACAACAACAGTTATCATTCCACTATTAGTATGGCACCATTCTAGGCTCTGTACGGGTGACCTTGCAGGTCACCACTTTGCTAGACTGACCCAGGAGAGTCAGCACTCATGGACCCAGAGATGGTGAGAGCTACTACAGAGAAGGTGCATGTTATCTAGGAGCGGATGAAGACTGCACAGAGTCGGAAAAAGTCTTATGCCGATAGGAGGCGGAGTCCCTTGGAGTTCGAGGAAGGAGACCATGTGTTCCTTTGGGTATCACCTCGATGGGGATTGTGGAGATTTGGCCAAGGCGGAAAGCTATCTCCGAGGTTCGTTGACCCTTTTCAGATTCTGAGTAGAGTTGGCGAGGTGGCATATCACTTGGCTCTACCTCCTTAGATGGACCAGGTACACAACGTCTTCCATGTGTCGTAGCTACGGAGGTACGTGCATGATCCATCGCACGTTATCGACTAGGTTGAGCTGGAAATCAATAATGGAGCGACCTTTGCAGAGTACCCAGTGGAAATAGAGGATCGGCAGGAGAAGATCTTTCGTGGGTGAGATATTCCCTTGGTGCGTGTCCGGTGGCAGCACGGGAATCTCTAGGAGAGAACATGGGAGAGGGAGACTCAGATTCGCGTGTAGTACCCACATCTATTTGAGTAGCCCTTGTTTTGGATTTTCAGGGACGTAAATTCCCTAAGGAACTTGTGATGTAATCTCCCAGATTTTTTTCCATGTTTTATTTTAATATTATATGTGAATTATTTTCGAGACCAGGCTCTGAGACGACGTGCAGTTCTGAGGCCCAGTAAGCTTGGAACAAGTGTTTGAATTTAATTTAATAATTCAATTACACGCACTGCAGTTTTCCTGAAAAAGTGGAATAACACCGAAACAGGTGCTCGGATCAGAAATCCGAGGACACCTTTGCGTTCGGAATAGCGTTTTTACCTTAGGTGAGGCCTAACTTCGGCCGGCACAGGTCGGTGGTGAAATCTGATTTTTTGGACGTAACCATAATAAAATATTTAATTAAAATATTTTATTTAAATCCTTGTTGAAACGAAATATTTTATTCTTTTAAATAGATATTTTTCAGGGAGGGTCAGGGTTACAATCCCCCTAACTCTGATTTTCTATGGAGAGCTCTGGAGAAGACCTCCCGACGCGGCGACGACGTTCTTGACAATTTTTACCGGCGACGATGACGTGGAAACTAGATCATTGCCAATGAACGCTGTAGATCTAGGTATGATTTTTTTCTTTCTATTTTCCTTTCCCCTTTCTTGATTCCCATGATGAACGCGGACTAATTTGCGAACCGATTAGCCCGCGGATCGATCATTTTGCGGGCGGGCGTGATTTGGGGTTTTATTGGGAAATCAATTAATCGAGGTTTTATAATCTGTTGTTTGTTGAGATTTTGATCTAACGACGATGAACTCGGATCATCACGAACAACAATCGAGTTTTTTCCCTCTTACTTGATTCTTGTTTTTCTCCCTCACGTTCTTCGTTTTGTTCTACGCGTTCTTGGAGGGAATCGATCGTTGCGCATTCGTTTGTTGGCGCAACGATCCGAGATTGTAGATCCAACCCCAGAGAGATGTCATGGAGATACGATTTTTTGGGAGTTTTTATTCAGATGGATCGTTCGAGGTTTATGATCCGATTCAAGATCCGAAAACACCTGTTACAGTGTTTGTATGATGAAACAAACCAACCCCTGGAGTATCGGGATGAACGGATCAGAGAAACGTGATCCGGAAGATCGGCCGAAGTGCAAGGAAGAAGATGGAATTTCTGGAAATTTCCCGACTACACGTTGTGTAGTATGGGCTACACGGCGTGTGTTCGTCGGTAGGTTTACATGGTGTGTACTCCGAGAGTACACGGACACGGGCAAGGTACACAGCCAAGGACACGCCGTGTATACCCCTCCCTGGCCAGACCCGGCCAGATACACGGGATACCCCGTGTACCGGTACATGGGCAGGCGACACGAACATGGACAAAGGCCATGTACGAGCACATGGCCAGTGTACACGGGGAGATCCCCAGGTGCTCAGACATGGCGTGTGTTTCTTCTACACGCTGTGTAGTTACTTTCTATCCAACAAGCCGAATGACACGATCCGTTTACATGGGCAGTACCCGGGGTCAAGGAACACGATGTGTACTTTTTCTACACACCGTGTAGTTTGGTTTTACACAGCTTGAACTGATGACACGGGCCGTTTACACGGGCAGTACCTGGGGTCAAGGAACACAGCATGTAACCATACTACATGCTGTGTAACCTATCTTAAATGGC
This sequence comes from Viscum album, assembly GCA_963277665.1. Taxonomy (NCBI): domain Eukaryota; kingdom Viridiplantae; phylum Streptophyta; class Magnoliopsida; order Santalales; family Viscaceae; genus Viscum; species Viscum album. The sequence continues at coordinate 1,477,479,847 of OY728137.1, forward strand.
TTGAGACACTTGTCTTATGTGACTTGGACTAGCTTTTCTTAGGATCCGTACCCTTGGTCTTTCTTCTAAAGGTTTCTGGTATCATTTCCTACATACAGGAGTATGATTCCTTCTGCAGGACCTCCTGAATAGAGTTGTTGGAATCCCCTCTGTAAGACTTAGATCCAGATCCTCTATTCATCCCTAGAACCCTAGGTAGAGTTCTTGGTATCGACGTGACCAACTTTACCCAGGCTCCGATCCTCTGCTTAGCAGATTAACTCAGACTGGGTTGTCGGAATCACCCCATGACTTGGCTGTGATCCTCATCTGAGCATCATGTTCTCAAAGTACTTGTGGAGTGTGTTCTCCCGGAACGAGTACTTCGTATCTCTCTCTCCTCAGACCTAGGAGTGTGTTCTCCTTATTACGTGCTTAGTGGAATCTTTGAGCTGGATCTTAGTGGTGGTTTCGTGATAGTCGATCGTGTATGAGTATATCTGGATATTATTATTATATGTTCAGTAGACATATACTGTGTAGAGCTAACTGTATCTTCCTTTGTGGTATTTTCCCTTGTTGTATTTCCTTTGTGGTTTCGGGGTGTCCTACTGGGTATTGTTATACTCACCCCTGCACAGGCTTTGCCCACATGTGTCGTGTCTTGTGCAGACGAGTGAGCCTTTGATAAGATTCTAGGTGGACCAGGGCTAGACGACACTCAGTGAGATCAGGCAGGCTGAGGTGTGTTCCTACGGATACAGATTGTAGTCCCAGTATATTTCCTTACTGGTTGGACTTTGTTACAGACTTTCTTTTTGGTGGGCTTGTACTTTTGGCCCAGGGTTTTACTTTCTTGTACTTTACTTTCCTATCGTACTCTGTTTGTTGGGTTTTAGTGTATGTATGCATATTTTCCTTTTAGTAGTTTTTACTTTTCAGCTCTGTATGGGCTTGGAGATGTGTGTGCGTGTGTACAAGTTTATAGGCAATGCCTCCCATGTTAGTAGCATGCCTACTCGGTGCTAGTCACCATCCCCTATCCTATTGGAGGCGGGCTTGGGGAGTTGCGGCTCAGGCCCCACTGGGACGGGTCATGACAAAAGTAATGAATAACTTCCTATGAACATGGTCTGTGTAATATAATCTCTTTATCATCGATATCTCAATAAAGAAGAATGCACACTAGTATCATCACCCATTATCTTTATTTATTTTATTTTTTGATATGTATGGACGGTATTACCTTCCACTACCATGGCCATGGATTTAATGAAGGTGCAACCATCCTAATCAATCAGGACCAAGATATCTCTTCCTCATCTCAGAAGTGACAAATCCTATCTTGATCATTCAATCAATGTCATATCAACAATGACATACCGAACACAAACTACCTCGCCACAACTTTATCACCATGGTTTTCGCCTTACATCAAAGTACACAATTAAATGACATAAATTGATAATGATCTCAAGTCTAGAGACCATTACACATGTCTGTAGATAGGAACGACCAATGACACCTAAAACATGTGGTGTTCCTATTATGTGGGTATGTCCTCATGATCTCAACTACTAGATATCATCAAGTGAAAACTTTGTGAGAATAAGTCTCAATGTTTGTGAGCCCCCAGCACCTGATGGTCACACATCATCTGTTTCCTTTCATAATGATGTAACTGTACCATAGAACATTAGTTTAAGATTATTGTTATGGCATCTCGGGGTTCTCATTATAGCCCGAGATCTGCTATAACCCTTTGATACGACATGCAATCTAAGGAAATTTCCATAAACAAAGTGGACACAGAAGTATCTACACTATTATAGAAAGATAAACATATGTATATATAAAAAACTGAATAAATTTAGTGGTAATCAAAGTACAATACAAGTTGGGTATAGGGTACCCACTTTCAACATACCCCACTCTACCAAGCTATGTGCACATGCTTATTTATCATCACCACAATTAACCACATCACAACAAGGCATCACCAATATCATCTGTATCATCACAAAAATATCAATAGATGGAAAATTAACATTATTCCTCAATCCATTAACACATTACTTACTTATACCACTTGACCATTTAACCCCAATTCCCATTCCCCATGCTTATCTCATTAAGAATATTCAAGTGTAAACATAATTTCTTATCATATTCCCAATAATACCATTTATCCCAATTACATGTCAACCCAACAATCCCTTAGCCTTTAACCACATTAGAAAAAACTAACCATAATCCATTCTAACTCATTACATAAACCAAGTAACCTCTTCTCTAAGTATCTACATCATCATGTGTCAATTTCACACCTTATATTTCCGTTAGCCCCATCGGGAGGGCCGACGCACCCCATGGGTGGCCCTAATTTGGTCAAGTCATCCTCTATTCATCCCATGGGGATCATGAGAGGTTCAATTGGTTTATTTGACACCCACTATGTTAAAATATTCAAAGGAAACCAAGAACACAACAATGGAAAATCAAGAACATAACCCTACATGCACAAATCTACAATAAAAGAAAGGGATATAACTTATAGACCACCTACCTTGAATCCATTAGAGAACATACTCCTAATAAAGGCCTTATATCCTAATTCAACCACCCTTTGAATCCTTAATCTAAATCTCACCATAAAAGAAAGGTTTTAGAGCTTCATATGAATAGAAGGGAGAGATGCAAACCCTAAACCAAAAAGAGAAGAAAATGTGGTATTAGCCTTAATCAGATATTCAATACACAACCAATGACACTATAAATGGACCCAAGATGAGGGAGATTTATCCATGGAATCTCTTGAAGATTTTGGGGCATAACTAGGGTTCAATGGAGAAGAAATAAGGAAAATACATAGTTGGTATAAGAAATCCCGTAATGGAATTTTTGAAATTTTTAAAAAAATACTCAGCCGCAAGGGTTTACCCACACGGTTTCCCAAACTGTATGAAAACTGTGCAGATGCTACTGTCCAAAAATATCCCTCTTGCATGGTTACTTGGGATTTCCACATGATTTTCACTAACCATGTGAAAACTATGTAGCTTGCCCAGAAAACCCCCTTTTCTCCCTTTTTTGTATCCCGAACCCCCAGAACACCCCTGATCATTTTCATGAACTTTATGAAACAAAAATTTAACCAAAATAAGGAAATTAAACTTAAACTTAAACAAAAACATACCTTAAGGGAGATCTAGGATCTTACAACCTCCCCACCATATGATGGCTTGTCCCCGAGCCGCTCTTCCCAATCATCATTGAGTTCCCAGAGAAAAGAGATTGGGACACTACGGTTGTATATCCAATTATCATTACAAAGTTTCCTTCTGAACATTTCCATGCTTCTATAGAACATTAACCAAAGGCACAACCTTTCCCCGCAAGACCTTCTCACTATGATCCACAATATGAACTGGTGCTTCTCGAAGGACACATCAGTCTCAAGCTTGACATCATCGGTGTTTATCACATGTGATGGATATGGGTGATACTATTGTAGTTAAAAAACATGGAAAACATCATGAATCCCACTATACCACTATAGAAGAGCCAATCGATAAGCCACTGGTCCGATCCTCACGATAATCTCAAATGGCCCCACATACCTAGGCACCAACTTTCCCTATTTCTAGATACAACGGTGACTCAACCTTGGAGACACCTAAAGAAACACACTATCACCCACCATGAACTCAAGAGGTATATGACATCGACATGCATATGAATTCTGTATACTATGAGCTATTTCCATACACTTCTGAATCAATCAAACCTTCTCCGATGTCTCCTGCACCAGACTTGGTCCTAACAACTCAGACTCTCCAGCTTCTAACCAACACAATGGAGATCTACACGGCCTTTCGTAGAGTTCCTCGAAAGGATCCATATAAATAGTGTCCTAAAAATTGATATTGTAGAAAAAATCAAAGACTAACAAGTGTTTCTCCCATGAACCTCGAAAATCCAGAACACAAGCTCTCAACATGTCTTCCAAAACCTAAATTGTATGCTCTGACTGTCCGTCAGTCTGCAGGTGGTAAGTCGTATTGAAAAACAACCGGGTACCAAGTGCCTTCTATATTGTCTTCCAGAAGAGCAAGGTAAAATGTGGATCATGATCTAAAACTATGGTTCTCGACACACCATGCAACTATACTATTTCTCAAACATAAAATTCTCTCAACTGGTCGAATATATAGGTCTCTTGGATTAGTAAGAAATGATCCACTTTTTTTCAGCTGATCTACCACCACCCAAATTGCATCATTCTTTCGAGGTTTCCTCAGAAGACCCACTACGAAGTCCATCATGACATCATTCCACTTCCACTCTCGAATAGACAATGACCGCAACAACCCACCTGGATGATGATGTTCAGCCTTCACTTGTTGATAGGTAAGGCATTATGACATAAAAATCGCAACTTCTTTCTTCATTCCTGGCCACCAAAACTACCTACGAAGATCATGGTACATCTTAGTCAATCCAGGATGCACTACCCACTTTGACATGTGAAACCCATGTATCAAATCCCCCCATACACCTACCATCACCACAACACGACTGTTAACATAAGAAACTCCGTTGGAACTAAAAGTAAAACCAGAAGGTGACTCCCCACCTTTAAGACTTTCATTCATAGCCAAACACTTCATATCCACAAATTGACTCTCTTTAACTCAACTCAAAAGTGTAGATTCAACTACTATAGTCATAAGGGTCATCTACATGTTCCCATACTATACCTCCAAATGCATCTCAACAAATAAGGTCATCTTCTTCCACTCTGAACTGGATTCCTAAATCGCTTGATTTTGAGTCTTATGTCTCAAAGCATCAGTAACACTATTCCCTTTTCCTGCTGTGTACACCAACTCAAAATCAAAATACTGCAGGTAAATGAACCACCATCACTGTCTAATATTCAAATCCCACTGAGAGAATATGTACCTGAGAATTTTATGGTCAGTGAACACCGTGAAAGATTCTCCCAACAAGTAATACCTCCAACACTTTAAGGCATGAACCACATCAGCTAGCTCCAGGTCATGAGTAGGATAATTCCTTTTGTGTGGCCTCAACTATATCAACCCATAAGTTACAACCTGATCATCTTGCATCAACACTGCCCCAAGTCCACATAGGACACATGACAGAACAAGGTGTACCTCTTACCTTGTTTGGGTAAGACCAAAATTAGTGTGATAGTCAACCTCTTCTTCAGCTCCTGAAAATCATTCTCACAAGCCTATGTAAAAACAAGCTTAACCACCTTATTGGTTAGGCTTGTAATAGGCACTTCCAAATGATAGAAATATCTAATAAACCTTCGATAATAACCGGCAAAACCCAGAAAACTCCAAACATCAGAGACGTTCTTGGGTTTCTCCCAAGATACCAAAACCTGCACCTTTTCTGGATCCATCGACACACCTAACTTGGAAATGATGTGTCCTAGAAAGTGCACCTCATCAATCCAAAACTGACATTTTGATAGCTTGACATAAAAACTATTCTCTCTTAGTGTACCCAACATGATGTAGAGGTGTTTAGCATGATCATCATGAGTTCTGGAGTACACCAAGATGTCATCAATGAAGACAACTATGAACTGATCTAGATATGGGTGGAATATCCGGTTCATCAAGTCCGTGAACACATCCGATGCATTGGTCAATCCAAATGGCATCACCAAAAATTCATAAAACTCGTACCTGCTTTGAAAAGCTATCAAGGGTATGTCAGAAGGTCTCACCCTCAACTGATGGTATTCCGATCTCAAATCGATCTTAGAAAAAATTGAGGAACCTCTAAGATAATCAAATAGGTCATCGATTCTAGGAAGATGGTATCGGTTCTTAACCATCATCTAGTTCATTTTCCTATAGTCAATACATATCCTCAGTGATCTGTCAGACTTATTAGAAAAAAACACAAGAGATCCCCAAGGTGATGTACCAGGATGTATAAACCCCTTATTCTCCAATTCCTCTAAATAAACCTTCAGTTCTTGGAGATCTATTGGTGTTATTCGATATGGTGGAATGGAAACTGACTCTGCTCTCGGTAAAAACTCAATCATAAACTCAACATCTCTCTTAGGTGGTAACCCTGATAAGTCCTCAGGAAACACATCCTGAAACTGATACACAACAAGAGGGAATACAAGTTGCTCTTTCTCCCCATCATCCAACATGAGGCATGATACTTGGGTTGTGAGTCCTCCCAACTGCTGATGTAGTGGCCCTACGTGGCTCGCTCGAGTATCCCACTCACCATAAAGGACATAATTTCTTCCATTGAGATATGTAAACATTACCCAACATTGGTAATAGTCGACATGGGCTTGATATAACACCAACCAATCCATCCCCAGGATTAGGTCAAAACTTGAAATATCTAGCACAAAAAATCCCATATAAAATGATATCTATTGAACTCCATAGCACAACCCTTACACTTCATGATGTCCTCAACTCACACCCCTAGTGGAGTATCAAGTGACATTACTCCACATGCATTCTCCACAGTCAAGCCTAACAAAACTACGAACTAAGTAGAAATAAAAGAATGCATAGCAAAAATATTGAATAAAGAACTAGAGAGTGTGGAATCTACAAGAATAATATATCAAAAAGTAGATGGTTCTACCTCACCACCTTCAGGTGTAGTCTGAACTACATGGAGATGACCTACCCCTTTACCCTGGGCTTCGGCCTGAGTACCCTGCACTGCACTTCCCTATTGATAAGGTTGATCTCGCCCATGAGTTCCACATTCACTGCCTCTACCAGTACGAATAATGGAGCTCCAACTGCCTACTTGATATGGGGTAACCTAACCCTACCAACACTCAACATCTTCCTCTGACCTCCATCATTCCCTGACTATCATGGATTCCTACAGAACCTCTACACGTGGCCTAGCCTGATGCACACTCGACATTCGACTAGTGGGTGGGGACACTGGCCATGCTTGTCCCCCGACCTGCCACATAGATAACAGAATACCTAGTCAATTCCCTAAGAAGATGACCCCCTCTTCTGACTGCTCGGTGTGCTTCCACCCTGTTTAAAATTTCCAAAACAATGCTTCCTACTATCGGAATCCACACCACTTGATCACTCAGCTGGTGCCACAAGTTCATAACCTGAAACTCCCTTCAGGTTCCCCTCTAAGATAATGGCTTGATCCACCACTTTAGAAAAACTTTTTAGATGTAATATATTCACCTGAGACCCTACCTCGCGTCTCATCCCATCCTGGAAGTATTTTTCCATGACTTCCACATCTCCTGTCAATGTCGGAACAAAGCATCAAAAATCGGTGAAATGACTAGAATAGTCCATTACAGACATTGTACCTTGGGTCAACCTCATAAAATCTATAGCCTTATACTACCTTAAGGTTTTTGGGTAAAAGTGTTCAAGAAAATTCTCCTAAAAATCAATCCATATAATTTCTTCGGCCAACTCTTTCTGAACCATGATGTCCCACCAACGCTTTGATTGACCTCTCAGCATGTAGGCCACCAACTTGACTCACTTCTCGATAGGTGTCTCTAGATGGTAAAGAATAGTTTGTATGGACTCTATCTAGAACTCTTATGCTTCTGGCCCACCCTCTCTAGTAAAGGTTGGAGGTCGCTGTAGCTGGAACTCCCTAGTCAGTTCAAACATACTCAGTGCAACCTACCCTGGGTCCCGTTCCATCATCTGTATAAAATGAGCAAAGTTATCATGTAACTTATCTTCCCTATCCTCTTAGATCACAAAGTTCTCTTAATACAATACTAGAGGAGTGTTCTCAGAAACATCCTCATGTCACCTAACCGACACACGTCTTCGAGGTGACATTTCTCTACAATGCGAAACATGAGATTTAGAATGCAACCCTAATGATTTTACGAAAAGGAAAAAGATATAGGTAGGCCCATCACTTTCCATAACAAAACTAGTTAACATACACTACCCAAAAAATCCCACTCACAACCAGAACACTACCCTTGGTCATCTCTCCTAAGGCCATGGATAACACGAGCATCTAATTCACATAGTTACAAGCCTTATATTTTAACACCAATTGAAAACAATTTCCATATCCTAATTTACTATTACAATAGGTTAATTCACTTTTACTTCTTTATTAAGCACCATTTTATAATTTCTACTTACCCTTTTTAATTTCTTTTTTACCCATCCATACCATCCTATTAGGCACAATTTCATTACTTTTAAGAAAATATATTCATCCCAACCTTTATATCCCAGACACCCATCCCATGTGTGTGCTTACCATGATGCTTATCACTTACCCACATAGGTTCCTAGAACAATGCATGAATTCACAATCTCGTACCCTTCCAGCAATGAGAGAAATATCACAAAATAATCAAATCACACAACAAGTGAATCACCCAATGGTGAAATATAATCAAATATAAAAACACACAACAAGAACAAAAATCCCCTCCCAAGGTTACTTGGGTTTTCCCTCATACATGGGTTAGCTACTCCCAAGAATGAGATCATTACCAAGGACCAAAAATTTTCTATCCTCCCATCTACCATCCCCAAATAGTAATAAATAGAAAATAACTCCTATAATACAACTTTATAATATCCTCGACCTGAAAGCCGCTAAACTGGTGCCTCAAACTGGGTTGCCATAGGACCTCAAGCACACCTCCCCGTAAGCCATAGGTTGCCGACTAGCAGTGAGGGTATAATAGGATACGTGGGGAGACTATACCCTCTTTACCAGATTAAGCCGCATTAGAAAAAAATTTAAAAAGATGAAACAATAGGAAACAATCAATAACATGCATAAATAACCAACTCCCAAACTGGGTACAAACTATATCCAATAGTAAACATGTCATTCCATGCTATAGTGCCAAGTAAAAAAACCCAAAAGAAGGAAAAACAATGGAATCCCAAAAATATTCCTGGATCCAAGTCCCAGACCTCATCCATGCACATCCCGAACCTGACCCAATTCCCAAGCATGGGGACCTTTCCCTTTTCTTGACCTGCAACCATGAAATTTGCTCGGGTACCCAACGACGACCCGAGAAGGGTGCGGTTATAACTCAGTAGGCCACCACCAATGGTGTCTAAAAAATATCTAGTAAAAGTAGATAGTTCATTCAAGTGATAAATAATGGAAATTAAAGGTAAACAGTTCAATAAGCCATTCTAGACTATGTTTCTTTAAAATTATACTACCATTGAATCCAAGTTCACTACTTAGGAACACCATAGTTTAATATAAATTTTTAATATGTTAAATGGATTAGGAAAGTTCAATATTCTCAATCATATGGGAATACAAATCAAGTCCTATCTCACTAGTCATCACATTATAATAACCTCATAATCCTCACCTCGAAGCCTCAGGCTGGTTGCAATGAAACCGTTAGGGGAATAGAACTTTGTCCCCTTCCCTAACCCATTCATTTAGGGGTGGAGCTATAACCTTAGTCAAACTCAACCCATGGGTGTAGAACCTCAATTCTATACCTCACTATACCAATCCATGTGAACATGCTTATTTATCACCACCACAATTAACCACATCACAATAAGGCATAACCAATATCATTTGCATAATCACAACATTATCAATAGATGGAAAATTAACATTATGCCTCAATCCATTAACACATTACTTAATTATATAACTTAACCATTTAACCCCAATTCCTATTCCACATGCCTATCTCACTAAGAATATTCAAGTGTAAACATAATTCTTTATAATATTCCCAATAATACCATTTAACGCAATTATATGTCAACCCAAAAATCCCTTATCATTTAACCACATTAGACACAATTAACCATAATACATTATAAATCATTACATAAACCAATTAACCTCTTCTCTAAGTATCTACATTATCATGTGTCAATTTCACACCTTATATTTATGTTACCCCCATCGGGAGGGCCGACGCACCCCATGGGTGGACCTAATTTGGTCAAGTCATCCTCCATTCATCCCACAGGGATCATGAGGGGTTCAATTGGTTTATTTGACACCCACTATGTTAAACCTTTTAAAGGAAACCAAGAGATCAACAATAGAAAATCAAGAACATAACCCTACATGCACAAATCTACAATAAAACTATGGGATATAACTTGTAGAACACCTACCTTGAATATGTTGGAGAATGAAATCCTAATCGAGGCCTTAGATCCCTATTCAACCACCCTTTGAAGGCTCAAACTAAATCTCACTAGAAAAGAAAGGTTTTAGAACTTCAAAATGAAGATAAGGTAAAGATGCAAACCCTAAACCAAAAAGAGAAGCAAGTGTGGGATTAGCCTTACTCGGATTTTCAATCCGCAACCAATGACACTCCAAATAGCCCTAAGATGAGGGATATTGATACATGAAATCACTTGAAGATTTTGTGGCATCACTAGGGTTCAAGGGAGAAGAAAGGAGGAAAATCCTGAGTTGGTATAAGAAATCCCTAATGGCATTTTTGTAATTTTATAAAAAATACTCGGTCACACGATTTTCCCACATAGTTTTCCAAATTGTGTGAAAAATGTGTAGATGATACTGTATGAAAATATCCCCCCTTTCATGGTTACTTGGGATTTCTGCACGGTTTTCACTAATCATGTGCAAACCGTGCAACATGACCATAAACCCCAGTTTTCTCCCTCTTTCATATCATGAACCCCCAAAATACCCTCGGGCCTTCTCGTGAACTTTGGGAAACAAAAATTTAACCAAAATAAGGAACTTAAACTGAAATGTAAACAAAAACATACCATAACAAAGATTTGGGATCTTACACCCCAACATCTCTCTGATGATCCTTCCCTGATTACTTCTATCATCAAGTGTCTCCTAAAGGAACAAGGCTCTAGATGAGGATTTAGAGTAGGCGAATTCACTAGAGCAGAGCTAAAAATACATGGAATAATGAGAGGGTATGCAATTTCCATCGGTATCAGGCCTGTGAAACTCTACATAGGAAAGTTACCTGACCAACCATGAGAAAGTGGATAGGTGACATACAACATTTGTTGGGGAGGGGCAGTTCCAAGTTGTTTTGTTTGGGTTGATTTCCTAAGACCTACAGGTCACGTAATGTCACTTATGACTTTGGGCCTTGTAAGGGTTCCGACTCATCCCTTGAAAGGTGTATTATCAAAAATCAATAAAAAATGAAGGCCTTTAGGCTATTTAGGCAAGTGTCTCCTAAAGAACATTCTCACTAAGAACATCTTGAATCATATCTCTTATTCCACAACGAAGGCCATCACCGCACTCTGCGTGGAAAAATACTCAAAATAGACTAATTATATGTCAAAATATGAGTTCAAATGAAGAGATATGATAGAAAGAGGTTGAAGGAGGGGATACATGATGTGCAAGAGGGTCCACATGACATGTGACCCCACCTCACTGTCTGGTCGTGTTCTCCCATGGACACATATTGGAAGCCATTTCATCATACATATCATATACATGCAGTACATGGTGTGTCTAGGATTCTCGGGGCTTTTCCGTGTACATCTGGTTGTTCCCATGTACTTCAGATCATGCTCGTGTACCTAGTCATGCCTGGGTGTCGGCCCATGCATGTGTACTCCTGGAGTACACAAAGTGTCATCCAACACGAGGTCCTGGGCACATACAATCATATTTTTCACAGAATTCTTATATCATTCACTCATTTTCTAGATTAGACTATGATTTCATGTATCTCACCTATTTACCACCCAAAATTGAAGGAACAAGCCTCCGACCATCGATTCCCATCATCCAGTGGCTGGAAAAATAGAATTTGATCATCTATCAAATCCATCACACATCATTTGGTTGTATCATATCCCATCATCGTTCATAGATCCATGATTCATAAAGTATCACCCATAACTTGTTCTGATCCATCCACAAAACACTGAAACATTCATTTTTTTCCAAACCACCATGAATTTGGGGGTTCAATCACGCTTGAATTTGCCCAGACAATGTTGAACTGTGGCCCAATGGGCCAATGATAAAGAACGAAAAGAATGAATGGGGGAAAGACACAAGAATAAAGGTGAAAATGTCATTGGACACTGATCATAAATTAGAGAAATTAGGGTGAAAACATGACATGAACATGATAAATTGAATTAAACAATTTAATCCGCCTACGGGGCTCATGCAAAGAGCATGTGATCACAAAATCAAAAAGTAGATAAATAATCAATGATCAATATTTTAATCCATAGGGTGACATCCAAAATTGATGAGACCCACCTCTATTTGGATTGATTGTTGGTGAAGAACAAATTTTCCAATGAAGGAAAAGTTTTGTTGTGTTCAATACCTCTTGATTTACCTCGATCCGATCACTCGTTGCCCACTGATGCGATCTTCCAATTAAGAATAACATTTCTCCTCCTCTCAAATATCATAGGTTTATGCAGCTAACCCTAGATAATTGTCATAAGATGGTGTTTATAGACTTAATTAGGTCATGAACATTTAAATAAAATAAATAGATTTAATTATTTATTTTAATTAAACACACTGCCAATGACTGCCTTAACTGGACGTCCAACGCCAACCAACCTTAGGTCATGCCTAGGGTAAACCCCACATTCCAGATTCAACTATGGTCTCAGATTTATGATTCAAGACTATGTTTGAGAGTTATTCCATTTTTTCTATAAAACTATATGCACATGATATTAATATATTTACTATTTTTATAATATCAATTTTGGGATCATTGGGCCACAAAATCTTACACCGTCTCAGCACTTGGCTCTGAAAATATTCCTTAATATATTCCAAAATCTTACAAAGAAAAATTTGAGTCACTACATTCTCCCCTATTTAAATCCTTTTCCCCCCAAAAAGCACAATCTAAAAAAATGTAGGGATAATGAGTCTATATTTGGATATCTCACCCCAAGATCTCTCATGCACACTTTTATACTTCCACAACACACAAACTAAGGGAATGGTCCATCCTCAGAGGATCTTCTTTGGTTGATCCTCAATTTACACCAAGTACTCTGTAAAGGTGGATCCATCCTCAATGTCTAGATCACCCCAGTCATTCACGTGTGTAGGATCATGCACATATTTCCTTAGTTGTGACACATAGAAGGTTTCATGCACCCACTCCAACTATGGGGGTAAGGCTAACTGATAAGCAACACCGCCAACCCTCTATGGGATCTCGAACAGTCTAATGAACCTTGGGGATAACTTGTCTTCATGGACGAATCTTCGCAATCCTAATCGTGGGGAGATACTTAGGAAAACATGGTATCCCTAGTCAAACTTAAATGACATATTACTTCAATCTATATAATATTTTTGTCATCTTTTTGCTATCCTCATATGCTTGCGGTCCACCTGAAACTTCTTTGTCATCACCAATACTATTTCTAGACCAATAAGAGATGTCTCACTAATCTCAGTCTAGTTCAAGGGTGACCTAAAAGGTCTCTTGTATGAGGACTCAAAAGGTGTAGGGCCAATAATATAGTTATAACTATTATTATAAGAAAACTCCACTAATGAAAAGTGATACTTCTAACTTCGGAAAAAGTCTAACACGCAATCCCTTAGAATATCCTCAAACACCTAGATAGTACACTTAGTATTACCATTAGTCTGAGGGTGAAACACTTTACTCACCCTCAATTAGGTCATGAATACCTCCTGAAAGACTCTCCATAGTCACGACATAAATCGCACATCATGGTTAGAGAAAATCATCAAGGGTACGATATGAGGTCAGATGATCTCCCACACGCACAACTACCCCAAACTCCCCATCGAAATCTGCTCCCCGATAGTAAGGAAGTGCACCGACTTGGTAAGTCTTTCAACTATCACCCAAATAGAATCATGGAATATTTTTTTCCATAGAATCCCTATCATAAATCTCAAGAACAAGTCACCCCATTTACACTCTAGGATCTTAAGAGGCTGCATCAAACCTGCAAGAACCTAGTGCTCAACCTTCACCTGCTGATATGTGAGACACCGAGAGATGAAATCAGCTATGCTCCACCTCATTCCATCCCATAAAAACCTCCATTGAAGGTCCTTGTACATATTTTCCACACTAAGATGTACTTCCAAGGGGGAATTGTGAAACTCCCTCATTACCTCTTCTCACATCGCAAATGGAACCACCGTCTGTCACTAGAAAAGGATTCCATACTTCCATCCTTCAGATAATCCATATAGTGTATCCCTTAATGATATATAGTCACGAATGACCTCACAGTCGATGTATCCCAACTGATCCTCTCTCATATGTTGAAGGGGTGGAGAATCCATCACCATCAACTGAAGAAAAACTGAACCTCGATCCTCTACCAGGGTCAACTATAAATAATCCAACTACTCAGATGCCTCCTCTACCAAGCGAGAATGGGACTTCCTGTTAAGTAAATATTCCACCATGTTTCCCTTCCAAAGAGTATAAACTATCTCAAATTCATAGTCTTATAGTAACCACAACCAACTCCTTTTCTATAGGTTAAGATCTTTTTGAGTGAAGATGTATGTGAGACTTTGGTCTAAGTAAACAAAAACGTGCTCTCTTAGAGGATAGTTCCTCTACATCTTCAGAGAGAAGAATACCACTATCAACTTCAGGTAGTGAGTCTATTAGTTCTACACATGGGGTATCAATTGTATTGAACCATATGTGATCACCACCTAACTTTACATCTTCACACATCCAAGCCCAGCTCTTGAGGAATTGTAAAACACTGCATACTTCATGCCCTCCTTTGGTAGTCTCAACATAGGATCACTAATAAACCTTATCCTTAGATACTCAAAAGTTCCCTAACACTACTCGGTCTAGTTAAATGACTACCATTTCCATGCCATGGTGGTCAAATGGGATGCTATTCTAAAAAAGTAATGCACAAACCTCTTGTAGTAACCCTCCAAGAAAAGAAATATATGCACCTCTATCACACTCTTAGGTGGCTCCCAAGAAATAACTGCCTCAACTTTCACCAGATCCATAGATAATCCATGATCAAATATGAAATTCCCTAGAAAATAAACCTCGCAGATCCAAATCTGTCACTTTGAGAGCTTACCATAAAGTTGGCGCTCATAGAGTAATTTTAGGACCATACTTAGATGCTTTGTATGCTTCTCCTCTAACATAGAGTAAATGATTATGTAATACATGAATAAAACCACAAATAAATCCAATTATGAATGGGAGATCCAATTTATCAAATACATAAAAATAGTGGGGACATTCATGACACTGAAAGACATCACTAAGAACTCATAATATCCATAGCAACATCGGAATGCCGTCTTCAAAATATCAACCTTACGAACCCTCAACTGGTGGTAGTCAAACCAAAGATCAATCTTATAGAATCAAATCGAACCTCATAACTATTCAAATAGGTCTTCAATCATCATAAAAGTGGTACTTGTTCTATATCACAACCCGGTTCAGGTGACGATAATCAACACAAAGCCTCAAGATCCTATCCTCCTTTTTCACAAACAACACTGAAGCTGCCCAGGGGAACACATTGGTTCTGATAAATTCATTATCTCAAAGGTCCTCTAACTACACCCTTAGATCTCGAAGCTTGACAAGTTCTATTCGATACACATCTAAAGATATCATTATGGTTGTAGGGTGAAATTCAATGCATAAGTCTATCTATCACCATGGAGGTTGTCCTGAAACATCATCAGGGAAGAAATCCACATAATTCCTCCACTAATAAAGTGACATAGATGTATAAATATTCTGATTCATGAAGGACTAAACTCTCCAACTTATGGGTCATGGTTTGCAACTTTCTTCCCACAAGACCCACTCATTTCTACATGAGATCTATCTCACCCATAAAGGATAATATCATCCCATTTGTCTATATGCATCTGACTCATATGAAACAACACTAAATCTAGGATTGAACCAGGAATAAGTAGTGTATACCCAACATGACATCATAAAGTTTCATCATGATAACTAAGAGGTCCCATGTGAAACTATCTCCACCAAGAAAAATCTCTCATTTTCAGTAGATAAGCGATATGGAAGAGTCTCTCCCTATAGAAACCTCTAGAAATAACTACTGGGATAAAGTATCAATTGGAAGCTCCAACTCTCACACTAGGAATAAGGATATAATGGAATGACTCACACCCATGTCTACTAGTACTGATACAAGAGTATAATAAACACATATCGTACCTCAAATAATCTCATGTGCAATCTGATCATAACCCTTCATGGCCTGCTACTACCCACAACCCTGACCACCAACTCCATGAGCCCAACATGGGCCTCCTAGTGGTGGTGGTGGTGTGGTAGGATCTCATAGAATCATATTTCACAAACTCCTCCTCTCTCTAGAGTGGATCATACTACTATTCCATCACCTCCCCCTAAGGGTCACCCTAACCACATCTAAGAGATCCCTAATCATGACACTACCTCTTCCATGGATATACGTCCATTGTCTGTCTATCTTGCTTAGTACGACAGGTCAGGAAATCACAATCTAAGTGACCTCACTCATCACAAGCATAACATTTCTCCTCTTTGAGCTAATTGGATTCTCTACTCTATCCCTAAGTCATAGATCCATGAGTTTGGGTTTGATAATGGGAATTTCTCAACTGTAGAGACCTTGATGCCTAATGCTTGATACCTAATACAGATGACTCAGCCACATAATTCCCACCACCATCTCCAATTTCCTGACATCCCTATGCTAGGAATCTCCCCATCACCAGATTCCTATCTAGCACTCCAACATAAGTGGGAAATCGTAATAATACCACACTTTCTCGAATGTCTCTATGGAGACCTAGTTCAAACTTCTTTTCTCAGAAAAATCTATCTCATACCATATTAAGGGAGTATCATGTAAGGCCAGTAAACCTCATGGTGTACTCTAAAACTGTCATACTACCCTACTGCAACTCAAGAATATCTTAGATCTGATCTGAGCATAAGCATAAGGGGTAATACTCCACACGAAATAACTATAAGAAGTTGGACCATGAGAGTGTTGTCTCATCATGGGTCTATGTAACCAAACTCCACCAATGCCCAACTACTCTATGGAAAAGACTGGTAGCCAGTGCAACCATATGATCTGTTGGGGTATAAATGATCCTAAAGAATTAGATCACTAACTCAAGATAATCCTCCACCACACGTGGATCTGTCTCACCGTGAAACCTTAGCTAACTCTAATTTTGGAACTCACAGAGTGTACTAAGCCTATGTGCATCCTCAGCCAGAACTGATGATACTAATAGTTTCTCAATAGACAGGGGTGATGCTCCCTGACTGCCTAGAGGAAACACCTCATGGGATGTCCTCTGAACTGAGGCCTCATCACTCATCAGACCGTCGTCATGATCCTAAATTGGTAACCTGGTTGGATGTCTTCACTAAGGCATCCTAAAAGTGATCAAGATATACCATGATAATATGATCATATATATATGGGGAGCTGAATTAAGAAGGAAATTCAAAGGACTCAATACTATATGATGCATTTACCCTTGTTCCTTGCAACAAATGTCTCACTATACCGATTCAATAAGCAGGTAGTTAGAGTCATGGTTTATAGATATGTCGGTTATCGCACCAACACTAGATTCTGTAGCCTGAAAGCTGCACTCAATACACTATAACACTGTTTCCCTAAGTTCCAAAAAAACATCATAAAGGCATAAATCCAAACACCATCCCAAGGAATGAACTTATTTGATACCAATTTGTCGCAACCCAACCTATCAAGGCCCACTTGGATGGCATAAGCCTGAGCCGCGACAACCCCAAGCCTACCTATAATAGTATAGGGGTTGAAAACAAATGCTTATAAGGTATAATATAAAATTAGAGGCATTTTCTTAATGTATCTATACACATCCACTCATTTATCTTTGTGTAATAATTTAGAATAATAATAAAAAGGTAGTAACATCTAGAGTAAACCATGCATGCAATAACCTCTAGGAAATACATCAGAGTATGAAAAAATAAAAACAAAGTGTAAAGGTGAAAAATACACACTTTACTAGAAAAGTGGTCCCAACCTAAAAAAACTATAAATTTTTTTAGAGATCCAACCTTTTTATCTCTAATCCTTAACCACTATACGTGGTCAATGCACTCTAGTATCCCTAAGCTCTGCCAAAGTCATCACCGATCTTTCCATCATCTACATAAGACATGACATGTGAAAAAAACCCATGCATGGGTGTGTATATATATATATATATATTTAGTAGAAATCCCTAAAAACCAAAGAGGGAGTGATAAAGAGATACAACAAAAGTAGTCAGCTCAAACCAAATCAAGAGGGAAATGACACCCAATAGATACACATATATATTCTCATAAAGAAACCCGGATGATAGAGAAAGGAGATATCTATATCACAACCTATAAAAAGTCACTAAGTAAGTCTGTAGCACCAAAATTCCACCATCGATTCTCAACATCAAATGCATGATCACCAAAATATGTGTGGAGGGACCCTCTCTTCGCTATTACGCTCCAAAACTGAGGGAGTCACAACTCACACAGAGGACCCGCATGACTCCAAATCTTGAAGATGGGGGATTTAAACTCCATAGATAGAGGACCCATGCCCAATGTAGGGGAGTGTCATATTTACCTATATAAAGAGTACAAGGAACCCATGCCTTTGTGCGATAGGGGAGTACTGACCCTGGCATCTCTTTGATGATCCTACCATGATCACTACTATTGTCAAGCATTACTTAAAGAAGCGTCTCATTCAGAACATCTTGAATCATATCTCATATTACACAATTAAGTCCATTATCATATTTTATGTGGAAAATTACCCAAGATAGGCTACTCACGGGCCAAAATTTGAGTCCAAATGAAGAAGATATGAGAGGAAGAAGTCGAAGGAGGGAATACATGACATGTAAGGGGGTCTACATGGAATGTGAATCCACCTTTATACCTGGTAGTTTTCTCCTCTAGACATGGCTTGGAAGCCATTTCATCATACATGACATGTACAGGTAGTACACAACATGTCTCGGCTACTCAAGGCTTGCTTGTATACAGCTGGTCATGCCTGTGTACTTCGGGTCATGCCCATGTACTTGGTCATGCCTGGGTGCTAGCCCGTGTACTCCTACAGTACATGACATTCCATACCATATGAGGTCCTAGGTGCGTACAACTTGAACACAACCTAGTTGTTCGGGTAGTGTCACACGGTGTGTGGGTCCGGTCACACAGTGTGGAATCTCATCATCCTTCAAAGTCACCTCATGTCTTGTGCACGTCCCATCACTTATTGTCATTATTGGATCATATACCCACAAAGTATCACCTATAACTCATACCAATCCATCCAAAAAACATTGATCCATTCATCGTTCTCCAAACCACCATGAATCCAGGGGTTTAATCACGCTTGAACCCGCCCCGACAATGTTGAATCGCGACCCCGTGGTCCAATGACAAAGAACACAAATAAAAGATGAGGGAAATAAAAAAGAAAAAAGTTATAAACATCATTGGACAAGAATTCATGGCAAATAATCATACATCAGGTAAATTGGGGTGAGAACATGACTTAAACAATAAGAAATTGAATTAATCAATTTAATTAGTCTACGAGACCCATATGAAGAGAACACAATAACAAAATCAAAAGAAGATAAATAATCAATGATCAATATCATAATAAAGAAGGTGAAATCCAAAATTAACAATCCCTACCTTGATTTGGATCGATCATTAGTGAAGAACACATTTTCCAGTGAAGGAGAATCCCCGTTGAATTCGTTGTCTCTCGATCCACCTTGATCAAATCACTTTTCGTCCTTCAATGTGATCCTCCAATGAAGAACGATATTTCTCATCCTCTAAAATATTATAGGGTTATGTAGATAACCCTATATAAATTCCATAAGAGAGTATTTATAGAGGTAATTAGGTTATGTATATTTAAATAAAAATAAATAAATTTAATTATTTATTTTAATTGAATGCACCACCAACGATTTCCTGAACTGGATGTCCAATGATGACTAACCTTAGGTAAAACTTAGGATAAAACCTGTGTTATAGATTCAACTATGGTCTCATATTTTCGATTTAAGACTCCATTTAAGAGATATTTATTTTTTTAGGAAAACTATGTGCAAATTATATATATATTTAATATTTTTATAATATCAATTTTGGACTCACTGAGTCTCAAAATCTTAAGACGTATCAGTACCTAGCTCTGAAAATATTCTTTAATACATTCTACAGTCTTAGAAGGCAAATACTGAGTCACTTCATTTATTTCTAGGTAAAATAAAGTTATTTTCTTGGTGATTATTGCATAATATTCTACTTTCAGAAATTTCATTAGTTAAATAGGCATTTAAATAGATTTTTCATGCCCTTGGTGGAATGGGGAAGAAGACCTTGAATATGTGTTTTAGATCTATCCTCAAGCTATAAATGTTTGGAAAATAACCCATCTATTTTTTTGATATTTCTTTTGACTCATCTACTCAAGTGATTTTCTTCAATATTCTTTATAGTGATCATTTAAGATGTATATAATTATTTGTGATGATTTTTTAGTATATATGAAATAATAATAATTTCTATACATTTTTGTGTATGGAGAGATCTTCAAATCAGTCTTTTGGGGGATTTGGAGTTTTGGAAGTGGTTTGTGGTAGGGATTTTCCTTTGGAAAATTTCATGTTGAGACCACCTACCTAAGGTTTTATCAAGATAAATGTTGATTTTTCATTTATATCTGAGAGAATGGATAATGAAATTGAACCAGTTTATTGAAATTTTGATGTTCATTTTGTGGCTGTAATGTTAGATATCTTTGTTTCATCTAATGTGCATGATTTAGAAGCTCAAAATATTTTTTTTGGGAGTTTGATTGGTGGTTTGGTTAGAAAAAAGTTGTTTTAGTTTACAATTTAAAGTTTGAATTGATTATATCACGATTTTCTCAATTCTTATCAACTTATTAGGTTGTTTGGATTTTCCACCCTACTATTTAGGAAGTTTTACATCAGTCGCAAGGATCATCCAAGAACTGATTTCAGATCAATCGTTGGGAAGACAACGTGGTTGAAGACATTCTAGATAAACTGGTAGTCAATTATTAGGAATTGTTTTACTGGGAGTTAGATTTTCTAGCCTTGGTGGTGGAAGATGTAGTTGTAGATTTTAGTTCTCAACAGTTTTTAGAATGATTCCTTATGTTGCAAAATTCTACAACCATCCTACTAAGATGAAGTTTCCTTTTGATGTAGATATAATTGGTGCAAGATGTATGGATAATTTTCTCACTAGAGGGAACTGATCTTATTAGTTGAGTTTGGGATGACCCAAGATTTAGAATAATTTCTACTACTGGACTGTTCAACTGAAGTACTACATATAGAAGACCATGAGACCAAAGTATATTTGAGATGATTCATGGTTCACTGATGAAATATGCATGAATATTATCAATTTTTATTGATTTTGAGGCTCTGAGAGGAGCTGTAAAAACCCCGACTGAAGAAGATCATGTAATCTATTTATTTTATGACTATATTATTAACTATACATCAGGAATAATGATTAAAATATTCCCCTAAAATCTAAAGTTTTAGTATTTTTTTAGATTACCTATATATATATATATATTATTTCACAACAAAACATACATTTCTTCCACAAAATATTCACACATTATTCCCTTTCAAATGAATCACTGCATAGAAAATCCTTAAAGTAGTGAGAATAAAATGAACATGTAGGTATAAATGCATAATTATAATACATGAAACAAGCATAATGTGTTCATATAAAGTTTATTTTAAACTATAGAGTCTTAAACACGAGTCATAATATATGTATGTGGAACAAACATAATCATAAGATATCATAATTCAAAGTTAAACACTAAGACTATGATAACTTAGTGGACTGGGATAATCAACCATGTCCTATAACAAAGAAAAAATACTAGAAAATAGTCTATGACCATGGTTTCTTACCATGAATGACTATGATCATAGTTGTTGGGAACCTATGGCCACAGTCAGAGCTAACTGTGGCCATAGGTTGGATTTGACAACCCTATGACCATGGTCACAAATGAACGTGGTCAT
Source organism: Viscum album (assembly GCA_963277665.1). Lineage (NCBI taxonomy): Eukaryota > Viridiplantae > Streptophyta > Magnoliopsida > Santalales > Viscaceae > Viscum > Viscum album. The sequence goes on from OY728137.1 coordinate 1,477,502,008, forward strand.
TACTCTCACTTATGTCCACGATCCCATATGACTATGGTTGAGGTTTGAACATATATTTTTTATTTTAATATATGATGTTTATTTAGGTTACGGGCATTACAAACTACAAACACAAACACCCAAGTCATGAAAGTAGGTCATGTCTCATTCCTCTCTATAAGGAATTACAAGCACCCATAATGATCATTATAATGAGATGGCTCGAAGGCCCTATGGATTAAAATCCTATTACATGAACCAAAGTCCCATTATGAGAATAATATTATTTTAGTTTCTGCATTGTCACCATGCCTTCTATAACACCCACTTTTTTTGTGGTACCCACCATTGCTACAACACAAACTACAATACCATTATTGATATAGTTCTAGTATAATCCTATGGACACTAGTGAAAAAATTTCTTATTTCCATGATAAAAAATCATGGAAATAGGCCCTAGGACTATGACCATAGGCTATGGATATAGTTAATGTGGTCACAGAGGCTATTGGTGTCAATGTAGGGGTACAACCTATGGACATGGTCCCAAAACTTGGTCATAGGTTAGACAATTAAAAACACCTATAACCACGGTCCATGTGACTGTGGACGCAACCTTCTAGAAAAAAAATTCTAACCATTTTTAATCCTTATACCTTCTATTTATTCACCTAAATACTTTACCACTAACCTATAACAATCTATATATATATATATATGTGTGTGTATTTACACACACACACACACATATGTATATATGAAATATATACAATTTTTATTTATCAAACTCCTTATTTTAATGATAAAAAAATAATGATTATAATCAATTCCATATTTTATGTAAGAATATCATATTCTAAGATAGGTGATGAAATTTAATTAGGATGAGACACCGTTGATACTGACAACGTCAACTCAAGACACCATTTTCCATGACTCACCACCTGTATTAAAATCACACTAAGTCTGAGACACCGTCATATGACACACTGTCAGGATGTTACACCACCAGAAAATAAATTTGGATAAGTAAGAAACATTGGGAGATGAGACACCATCAATGTCATACTGCCAACATAGAATTTTGGCCATGTACAAGACATCTTCATAACAAACACCACCATTTGAGACACTGCCAGCGAAGTGGAATTTTGGCTAAGTCTAAGACACCACCAATATCATGTTGCCAGAACAACATACCACCAAACTTCGAGACACCACCAGACTAATCCACCACCACTTTTTCCTTATACTTAATTTTGAATAAATTTATTATAATGGATAAATTATCAAATTAAATACCATTTATTATTTTAATGATTATATCTTAAATGTTCGACAAAGTGAATTGATGTGAGTTTTAGACGTGCAATACGAGGAAGCAGAGACCATCCAAATATTCCTTCTACCGCTGATAAAATAAAAGCAAACACCCTCGTGTGAAATAGTGAGAGATATACATGAGAGACATGTGAAGAAAACTATTATCAAGACGAGACCTTATAAATACTGAACACATAGAGGTGAACCGATTGCAAACCAGAAGAGCACACCTACTACAAACACTCAACTGGGAATCTGAACTACATCATTACATCTGCTACTTTCCTCTAGTCAAGAACAAGAGTCTACGACACTCTATTCTTCAGAAGTTTTTCAGGAGAAACTAACTCAAGATTAATTACCAATAAAATCAAGAGTCATAAGCTTCATTTCAATAGACTAAGCATTTCTACACCCTACACTCTTAGATTTCTTTGTTCTATTTATTTTTATTAGTTTTTGAGTAGTGTCAGTTTTATATAAAAAAAATGTATCTTGTAATGAACTGGATGATACCTAGATATATTCTTATATTCTCTTACACCTGTACTCTCATGGATAATAGTGGTAGAGGTCCTTGTGTGTCCTGTTTATTTTTTTACTCCCATATATAACTGTGGAAGAGGTCGTGTGTGACCTGGATGGTTTTTTAACTATTGTAAAACCTGATCCAGGTTATGGATCATCTTGTTTATTTTATATAAACTGATTGGTGTCAGATGATCACCAAGTGGATAGGTCTAAGTATTGACTTGATACTGAATATATTGTATTTAATATTTCTGTTTTGTGCTTTAATTTTGTTTTACTTTATTTTTTCTTTAAAACCGAAAACTGATTTTATTGGTAAACAAAATATATACTTTGACAGTTTATCTTATTTTGTGTTCATATAGTATTTTAATCAAGTAAATTGATTTCAAAGGACTAAATAATATATATATATATATATTATTCATATGATACCTAATCAATATTTATAGAAATATTTAGAAATATTAAGATCTATATCATACTACATATTTTGATAAATTGGGCTATATTTAAACATTTGGGGGATTTCAAAATAATCCATTTTAAATAGAAATTTTTATTGGGTACTCAATTCACCCCTCCTCTTGAGTTACTCACTCTAACCAACATTTAGTATCAAAGTATGTTTCTTTGGTATTAAAGTTTAAAATATTTTTAACTATGATTTTAGTTAATCTTTAAAGATCTTAAATTTATGTCATTTCTAAATTTATCTCTTTAAATGGATAATAGACAAGAAAGTTCTATGACCAACAAAACTCCTTTATTTAATCGTACAAATTATGTTTAATGGAATATAAAAATGAAAATTCATATAGAAATTATGGGTTTTTATATTTGGTTTGCTATATAAGATGAATATGTTATACCTGATACCGCTATAAGAACTTGGGATGATGCACTAAAGTTAGCCTATAATAATAATTATAAAGCTATGAATTCCCTTTATTGTGAATTATAAGATGAATATTTTAATAGAATTTCTGCATGTAAAACTTCTTTTGAAATTTGGGATACTTTATCTATTTCCCATGAAAGAACTTCTAATGTCAAAGAGATGAGGCTTAATACTTATACCATTAAATATGATAATTTTAAGATGAAACCCGATGAACCTATTTATTACATGTATATTAGGTTTAATGAGATTTTAAACACAATGAACTTACTTGGAAAACTAGTATATGATAAGGATCATATTATGAGATTACTGAGATGTCTACCTAAAAGATGGAGAGACACATCAGTTTCAATTAGAGAATCACGCGACATAAGTAAGATACCTATGAAATATTTGATTGGAAAACTGATGATGTATGAAGATGAATTTAAAGTAAACTGTGAAGAATATGAGGATCCTAAAATAAAGTCAGTAGATTTCAAGGCTAATTCCCCTAAACAACAAAAGGAAAAAGAAAAGGAGAAAGTCCAAGACTTAGATTCTAGTGATAGTGAATCTCCTTCTAACATTGATGAGGAGATGACTCACCTATCCATAAGATTTAATATGTTCTATAGGAAGAAAAAGTTCTTCAAAAAATAAAAATATAAATGAAAGTATGACAACATAGTAAATTGGAAGAAAGAATGGAAGAAGGATGATGATCTAAAAGAAATTATGTGATTTGAATATAAAAGGAAAGGACATATAAAATATGACTGTCCAAATATTAAGTACAAAAAGAAATACAAGGATAAGGACAAGAGATATAAAATTCTATGAAGTCCTCATAGAGTGCTTATGAATATAGTTATAATGATTCAGATTCTTCAACTAAAGATAAGCCATATAGAGAAAACATGTGTTTTGTGACTAAAGTCAGTGAGGTATCTATATTACCTACTTTTTTATAATATTCTGCTTATGCATAATTTTGATAATTATGACAATGAACAACATGATGATGATAATATTTCAAATAAAGAATTATTTTAACACTACAACATGTTATAAGACACCTTTAATGAGTTTAAGGACAAATACAAAGTTTTAAAAATACAACATGCTTTATCTACAAATAGAAAACCTAAAATGTCTATAGAAAAAGAGAAAAATGATCAACTGATCAAAGAAAGCATTGAACTTAATTTTTCAAATTAGAAATTGAAGAAAAATCTATAAAATTTTACAAATGGTAGAGATACATTCACACAAATTTTAGGAAAGAAAGTTGCACCAAAATATGTTAGTGTAATTGGATACCAAATTGGATAGTGGAAAATAAAAAAATGCACCTTTGTTCCTAAATCCAGACCTGAAAGTTCTACTACCAATAATTTTACAAAAGGACCCAATAAGGTATTTATTTCAAAGAGTCTGTAATCTTTTTATAAGAAACCCATCAAGAATTTGTGGGTTCCCAAATCTGTTTTGTTGGAAAAATTCTCAAAGACCTCCAGTAAAAGTCTACTGTACTTGGATAGTGGTTGTTCAAGGAATATTAAATGATATTATTTATGATTCAATAGACTCATAAAGTTTGATGGTTTCAATGTTACCTTTGGTGATAATACAAAAAGAAAGATCATCATCCTAGGCCAGATTGGTAACAAAAAATCAGTTTTAATTTCTAAAGTTTTATATGTTGATGTTTTAAAATATAATATTCTTAGCATTTCTCAATTATGTGATGATTTTTTAATGTTAAGTTTGAGAATTATTATTTCAATGTTTATGGTTCTAAAAATGTTTTAATTTTTACTACCATGAGAAATGATAATGTTTATGTTGTTGACTTAAATTATTTAGTTTCTCAAAAAATTTCATGCTCAAGTTCCTCTCACAAAGATTCATGGATTTGGAATAGGAGACTTAGCCATTGCAACATTCACTCACTTAAAAAGATAACTAGGAAAGGGTTAGTTAGGTATCTAACTAATCTTGAGTTCCCAACTGATTAAGTCTGTAACCCCTATCAAAAAGGGAAACAACATAAAGTCTCTTTTAAATTAAATAAATAAGTGTCAAATTCTAAACCCCTTGAGTTGGCTCATAGGGATCTATTTGGACCATATAGAGTTTCAAGTATTAATGGGAAGCACTATGTTTATGTTCTTATAGATGATTTATATAGATATACTTAGGTATACTTTATAGCTCAAAAAATTAAATCATGCTATTAATTTATCAATTATGCTAAGTGTGTAGAAAATCTTAGTGGAATTAGAATTAAAAACTTAAGGAGTGACCATGATCGTGAGTTTGAAAATCAAGATTTTGAATCATTTTTCTCACAAAATGGCTATACTCATAACTTCTCTGCTTCTAGGACCCCCAATAGAATGTGGTTGTTTAAAGGAGAAATAGAAATTTATAAGAGATAGACTGAACCATGTTGAATGAGTATGACCTACCTATCTATTTTGGGCAGAATCTTTCAATATAGCCTACTATATCATCAATAGAGTTTTAATCAGACCTATCCTTAAGAATACCCCTTATGAGCTATGGAACAATAGAAAACCTAAGTTTAATTGCTTTAGAGTTTTTTGTTACAAAGTATTTATTCTTAATACTAAGGATAATATTAAAAAATTTGACTCCAAAAGTGATGAAATAATTTTCTTTGGTTATTCAATATCTAGTAAAGCCTATAGAGTGTTTAATAAGAAGACCAAAAATATGGAAGAATTAGTTCATGTCAAATTTTATGATATTAATCCACATGAGCCTAATACCCCCATATAAAACCTTTAGGATGATTTATATTCTTTGAACTTAAATTTTAAACCTTTAGACTCTACTATAAAATAAGAAAAAAAAATCATCCAGTTTTAAAGAATTTCCAGAACTTCCAGAACATGAACCTGAAAATACAGAAGTGAACAATCCCTCTTTCTTTAGATCTGTTAGAATAATTAAGTACCATCCTTTTGATTTCTTTACATGTGATCTAAATATAGTAACACAAACTAGAGCTTCTTTAAGAAATTAGGTTAAACATCAAGCATTTTTGTCTCATATTAAACCTAAAACATTAAAGAAGCTATTAATGATGAATTCTGGGTAATAACTATGCAAGAATAATTAAATCAGTTTGAAAGAAACAAAGTGTGGGAACTTGTAGATATACCCAAGGACACCTTGAATATTGGAACTAAATGGGTGTTTTATAATAAAGTTGATGAGTGAGGAACTACAGTTAGAAACAAGGCTAGAATTGTTACACAAGGTTATAGTGAGGAACAAGGAATAGACTCTGAGGAAACGTTTACACTTTTAGCCAGACTTGAATCCATAAGAATCATGCCTGCTTATGTAGCTCATCTAAATTTCAAGATTTATCAAATGGATGTTAAGAGTGCATTCTTAAATGGTTTTATAGATTAGGATGTTTTGGTTGAACAACCCCTAGTTTTCAAAACCCTCATTTTCCAAATCAAGTTTTTAAATTAACTAAAGCTTTATATGGTTTAAAATAAGCTCCTATATCTTGTCATGATAGGATAAAAATATTTCTTATTTCAAAAGAATTTTCAAAAGGTATAACTGACCCTAACCTTTTTATAAAATTAATTTCAAAATATATATTAGTAGTAAAAATCTATATTGATGATATTATTTTTGGATATTCAAAAAATTATCTTTGTAATGATTTTTCTAAAATTATACAAAATGAGTTTGAAATGAGTTTAATGGTTGAACTAAAATTCTTTCTTGGATTTTAGATATTTCAACAAAAATAAGAAATTATTTTAAATCAAAGTAAATATACAAAAGATCTCCTAAAATGTTTTAACTTGGATAGCACTAAGAGTAGTGATACTCCTATGAGTACCTCCTTCAAATTGGATCTTGATGAAGTTGGGAAACCAATTGATCAACCCAGTTATAGAGGTATGATTGGAATTCTTATCTACTTGACTACTAGCTGACCAGATATTATGTTTAGTGTATGTATGTGTTCTCATTTTCAAGCAAACCCAAAAGAGTCACACCTTGTTGTTATTAAAATAATTTTTAAATACCTTAAGTATACAACCAATTTATGATTATTCTACCCAAGAGGACAAAAATTTGATTTATTAAGTTATTTTGATACAGTTTTTTTGGATGTTAGTTAGATAGAAAAAGAACCTCTGGAATATGTAACTTTTTAGGAAAGTCTCTAGTTTCATTCTATAGTAAAAAAAATTGTTTCATTATCTACTACTGAAGCTGGGTACATAGATGCATGTAGTTTTTGTGCACAAATTTTTTGGATGAAACACACTTTACTAGACTATGGATATCAATTCCGACATGTACCCATAATCTGTGACAATATAAGTGAAATAAATATTTCTAAGAATCATGTTTCTCATTCTAGGACAAATCATATTGATACAAGCCATCACTTTTTGAGAGAACATTTTCAAAAAGGAGATATTACTCTTGAATTTATTAGCACAAAACATCAATTTGACGATATATTCACTAAGACTTTGAATTTTGAGATAATAAACTATATAAAAACATGAGTTAGGGATGATAAATTTTGGTTAAGTTTAATTTTTTGGTATAACATACCATTGTGGTCACACACAGTTCTAGTTGAAATACCATTATGGTTGACACACCATTGAGTTAACATACTGTTGTGGTTGATACATCATTATAGTTTACAAACCGTTGTGGTGGAACACCATTTTAGTTGACACACCATTAGATTATCACACCGTTGGCTTATCATGTCATTTCAATTTCATGTCTTTGCGAATTTTTCTGTTTCTTAATATTTTGAACAACCTGGTTTATTTTTCTTCCAGTTTATGTTTGTTTCATAACCTGATATGTGTTTTCTCCTGAGTTTTAAATTTTAATTTTTTAGTATCATTTTGATTTCAAATTTAGAATACCTAAAATTCCAAATGATATTAAAATTACATTATGTTTATCCCCAACACACCTTGAGCCCAGTGAAATACTCCCACATCTTTCTCTCTTGATCCCAGTGCAACCCTTTTCCTCTCACTTTTAAAACCTTCTTCTTACTCTTGATAGATTTTTCCAAACCAGTTTGCATGATGAGAATGAATCGTTCTTCTAAGTATTCACCTTCTAAGTCAATATCTTATAATAAACAGAAGAAAGAACCGAGTGTACCTACTCTGGTTGCACTAGTTAATCCTAAGCTTTCCAACAGAGTTTTAGTATCTAAAAGGGAAGTTTAATTGAAGTGGATGCTGTCTAGAAAGTATCTAGTACTCAAAGTACTCCAAAATCAAGGATGTTTAGAGTGGTTTTCCTCTAACAAGAGACCCTTCTACTCTAATATGGTTTATAAATTATATCAGCATGTAGAGTTTTCTTTTGATCAATATGGTGCTGATTGGGTCAGAAGTCATGTGAAAGGAAAAGTAATATGTTTTTCATTGAAGAAACAGGATAAATGTTTGGATAGGCCTCATGAAGGAAGATATGAGGATTATCAAGGCATAATTCCTAAAGATAGTGACCCGTTTGTGTATGAAGAGTGATTATACAATAAAAACATATATTTTAATTACATTTTAATGGTATTAAATTTTCATTTTTGATCTTATGGTCCTGAGTTAGTGCATTTTCATTATGAACATCCATTCTCATCATTTGTGCACTTCATGCCTAATATACACCAATTTAGGCCCAATGAGTCATATGATTCTAAGGAATGTAATTTTCAATATTTTAATTTGATATTTTGGGAACTATATCTAAACTTAAATGTGATCATTTTTCATTCAGGGATCAATGGATGATTCATAAACGATGATGGAGATATTTGGAGATGAATGGAAGCAATTCTAGAGAAGGCAGATTGGACACCATCCCACTTATGAGAATGTGGGTCCCAACATACAGGCCCAATGAATCCCAAATTTTGTGTTATGATAGAATAAATGTTTATTAACAAATAAATATTCAGGATATAATGCTAATTCTTCCTCTATGGTGGTCATTAAGGCGTCCCAAGTTAGAGATACAATTCTGGGCCAGATTCTGTGTCCCAGAAAAACATCCCACTAATATAATCATATCTCTGAATATAAAAATATAAATGGGCCCAAATTTTACAGGAGGTTAGGAGACATCTGGGGATCCATTTTATTCTTATATGTCTTACTCTGATTCGGAAATATAGAAGGTCATCAAAGCGAATCTATTAGGTGAAGGAAAGATGGCTTCCACCTCGGGTCAAATGTAGAAAAGTCTAAGTTCCACAAGCTTTCCACCACCCTAGGCCTACCATAATCAAGTGGGATGCTTTTTACTATTGGAGGCTCTACCCAAGGCTTCAAAAATTCCTATTTAAGGCAGTGGTGGTGGAGGAGTTGAGAATTTTTGAGCTTGTTTTCATCTTAATGTTATGCTGCCAATTTCTCTTTGTAATGTTCTTCCTTCACATGTAAGTTGTTTTAATTAATCCTTGTTTCTTAATAAAAGTTCTTCTTCTCTTTTTATTCTGTTATTCTCCTTATCACTTTTATATCGTTGGTTCAAGGTGTGAACTTTTTCATACCAAACCCTGTGAGATTATCACACAACAGTGGAGTGATTGTTATTTTATTGCGTTTTTTTACTTCTCCATTTCCTCCCTCATGAGTCTACTTACCGCTTACATTGAAACCATAGAATAAATGGATGGATAATAAACTTATGGGTTGATCCAAGGGAGTAGCAAGGGTCTGGATTGGATGTTATTTATCACCTCATTAATGTATAATCACTTCTTTAATTGAGATTTTTATTTGATGATTTTTAAACTCCATCGTCCTTGTTGAATTTAAGGCCACACACTTCAAGTGCTAATACGAACCTTTGCCTTGAAGTGCTCAAAACATTGATCCTTCAAGTGTATAGGTGATTAGTATTAAAGGGTTTAGGTATTAAACCAGTAAGTGATGATGTTGTTTTATCTCCTTAAATTAACCCATCTCAAATTTAAGAAATTGAAATCCTTAAAAAGAAAATACGTCCAATCCACCTCGAGCGATAACCTAGGATCAACTCATTCTTTTAAATTGAATTCACTTAAATCTGTTAGTTATACTTTAAAACCATATAAAATCAACCCAAGTTGGCCACTTCATATCCAAAAATAGTCCATAGAATGTACGTGTCTATAGGTTTCTTCTTAGGTCTCTGAGGATTCGATAACCCAAGCTAAACTACAAGGACCGTTCTACCTTCATCTCTTGGGTAAATTTGAGCGAGAATCAAATTTTGGCACCGTTGCCTGGGACCCAAGTAAGTCATATAAACACCCATTCCATTCTCCCCCATTTCTTCTTTTCCCATTCAAATTATCTTATCTTGTCACTTTCTCGTTTTTTTTTCTTTTGGCGCATGTCCGCCTACACCCGCGATCAATTGAACCGTCTAGTTAGGGTGGATAGTCCTGTGGTTGGGGAGTCAAGTACACCAAGGGAACTCTTTTCATTAGATCCTAATCTTCCTAACACCACCGAGTCAAAAATTGATCCCATTTCAATGGAATGTCTTCAATGAAACCAACTCATAAACCCGGGTGGGAACCAAAATGGAAACCCAAATGAGGCAGCCCCAAACTTGGGGAATGTAATTGATCAAACCATGAATGACTACCTCACACATTCCTGGACCAATGCCCCCTCATACATTAGACACAATTACCTAGGAGATTACAACTACATCTTTAAACCCCATGTCCTAAACCACCTTCCCACATTCCATGGAATGGAGTCCGAGATGCCATACCTGCACATTAAGGAGTTCAATGACATTGTATAAACCATGTGTCCCCCACATCAACTAGAATTAGATAATATTAGGATATTTCCTTTTTTCTTTAAAGGATAGAGCTAAAAATTGGCTAACAAATTTTAGACCATCATCCGTCAACTCTTGGGACCAACTACAAAGAGAATTCTACAAAAAATACTTTCCCCACCACAAAACAATTGCACTTAAAAAGAGTATCCAAAACTTTTTTGAAAAAGAGGGAGAGTCATTCTATGAAACATGGGAGAGGTTCAAATACACTCTAAACATGGTTCCACACCATGGTTTTTCTATTCCTGAACAAGTGAGAATTTTCTATGAAGGGTTGGGTCCGGGGAACAAACAATTCATTGACATGATGTGTAATGGAACCTTTAAAAACAAAGCCCCAAATGATGCTTACAAGTATCTAGAAAGCCTTTATGAACAAAAACAAACATGGGGAACTTCACCTTATTCTAAAAAGCCACAAATAACTACTGGAATTCATACAATTAGAGAAGAGGAAAGCCTTAGGGCTAAACTCGTAGCACTCTCTAGGTAGAACGGTCCTTGTAGTCTAGCTTGGGTTGTCGAATCCACAGAGACCTAAGAAGTAACCTATAGACACGCACATTATATGGACTGTTTTTGGATATTAAGTGGACAACTTGGGTTGATTTTAGATGGTTTTAAAGGATCACTAATATATTTAAGTGAATTAAATTTAAAAGAATGAGTTGATCCTAGGTTATCGCTCGGGGTGGATTGGACGTATTTTCTTTTTAATGATTTCAATTTCTTAAATTTGAGATGGGTTCATTTAAGGAGATAAAACAAAATCATCACTTACTGGTTTAATTACTACACACTTTAATACTAATCACCTATACACTTGAAGGATCAATGCTTTGATCACTTCAAGGTAAAGGTTCGTATTATCACTTGAAGTGTGTGGCGTTAAGTTCAACAAGGACGATGGAGTTTAAAAATCATCAAATAAAAATATCAATTAAAGAAGTGATTATACATTCATGAGGTGATAAATAACATAAAATCCAGCCCCTTTCTACTCCCTTGGATCAACCCATAAGTGGGTTAACCCTCCATTGATTCTATGGTTTCAATGGAAGTGGAAAGTAGACTCATGAGGGAGGAAATGGAGAAGTCAAAAAAACCCAATAAAATAACAATCACTCCACCATTGTGTGATAATATCACAAGGTTTGGTATGAACAAGTTCACACCTTGAACCAACGGTATCAAAGTGATAAGTATAAGAACATAATAATAAGATAAGATGAACTTTTATTAAGAAATAAGGATGAATTAAAACAACTTACATGTGAAGGAAGAACATTACAAAGAAAAATTGGCAGCATAACATTAAGATGAAAACAAGATCAAAGATTATCAACTCCTCCAACACCACTGACTTAAATAGGAATTTTTTAAGCCTTGGGTAGAGACTCCAACAGTACAAAGCATCCCACTTGATTATGGTAGGCCTAGGGTGGTGGAAAGCTTGTGGAACTTAGACTTTTCCACATTTGACCCGAGGCGGAAGACAGATTTCCTCCACCAAACAGATGCGCTTTGATGACCTTCTAGATGGCCGAATCAGAGTGGGACATAGAAGAATAAAATGGATCCCCAGATTTATCCTAACCTCCTGTAAAATCTGGTCCCATTTGGAGTTGTATATTCTGAGATATGATCAGATTAGTGGGCTGTTTTTCTGGGCCGCAGAATCTGGCCCATAATTGTATCTCTAACTTGGGCCGCCTTAATGACCAACATAGAGGCCGAATTAGCATTATATCCTGAAGAGTTATTTGTTTATAAAAATTTCTTCTATCATCCCACAAAATTTGGGATTCATTGGGCCTGTATGTGGGGCTCCACAGGCTCATAAGTGGGCTGGTGTCCAATCTGCCTTCTCTAGAATTGCTTCCATTCATCTCCAAATATCTCCATCATCGTTTATGAATCATCCATTGATCCCTCAATAAAAAATGTTCACATTTAAGTGTAGATATTGTTCCCAAAATATCAAATTAAAATATTGAGAATTATATTCCTTAGAATCATATGACTCATTGGGACTAAATTGGTGTATATTAGGCATGAAGTGCACAAATGATGAGAATGGATGTTCATAACGAAAATGAACTAACTCAGGACCATAAGATCAAAAATGAACATTTAATACCATTAAAATGTAATTAAAATATATTTTTTTATTGGATAATCAAATAGGATTTGTTAAAATTGACAGAATATGGAATAACTATAAGACCTATTGCCTCAGATCTTGATAGAGAATGCATTTTGCTATTTAAGTTTTTGTAGCACATGTTATTCCCAAGAAAGGGTGATTTCACAAATTTAAGGTACCAAGATGTTTATCTTATATATCTTATAAAATAAGATCATAAGATAAATTTTTGTCGGTATCTCATGGTTTATATGTGTGAGATGACCAAACCATCCTCCAAATCTAACTCCTTGATCTACCCCAAGTTCATTTATTCCACATTAAAGGACAAGGTCCTAGTAACTATAGATGTAGAGTCTATTATAGGTTGTGGTGGTTTCTGTATTTCAAATTATAATTTTTCAAGGATGAATATTGGATAGAACCCCTGGAAGAGATAGTGGGTTGGATATTCTGATAATATATATGTTGATTATAATCTGGTTGATCATCCAACTAGACCGAGGGATGAAGTTGATGGAGGCTTGGATCCGGATAAAGTAGTTGACTACTCTGATGATGATAAATAAGAATCTATTGAAGAATAAGAATAAAAGGAACCTTCTTTTGATGAAGGTAATGATCCTAAATTGTCTCCAAAAGCTTCACCCATTACACATGGAGCTCCTAGCCCACCTAATAGACTTCTAAAAAGATAAATATTAGTAAAAAGTGATAAAGAAGAGACTAAGGTTTCTTGAGAGGAGCAGTATATGAGTTCTAAATCCACTAAAGCAGTTGATGATGATGATAATGAGGAGAAAGAAAAGGGAGAATAAGATGATAATGAAAATGGTAATGAAAGTGGTAGTGATAAATGGTAAGATGATGGAAATGAATATAGAAATGGAAGTGAAGCTGGTGATGATAGTGATTATGACCCAAATAATGAAAGTGGCCGAATTAAAAGGAAAAATGATGAAATTAATCCTGATATTCATGATGCACTTTTTGAGGGGGAGAAATCCCCATATCTAGAAAAATTTCATGAAGCTCCAACAATTGATTGAGTTGCGGCTAGTTCTGGCATTGAAGGTCAGACTCTTTCCAATCCTACTATGGTTGAGTAGATGGGAATTGTAACTGTTGTGGAAAAACATGTGGAAGAGAAATGTAAGAAAAAGATGCCTTATTTTGAATTAGGAATTAATGACCAGTTTGGTGTTTTGGTTGCTGAAGAGCTTCCAATTGATAGTCATATAGAAGTTGACTATGTTGTTCAGAATCCAGATGTTCATATGACAAAAACTCCTATAGTTTTTGAATCTGATGCTTTTGTTCAGATATGTTCTATGTAGAAGGAAGTAACTCTTACTATTGTTGAATAGTCTTTTGGTGAACAAGCTATTTCTGCACAAAGTGTTAAGACAACTACTGCTACCCTTATTGTGGTTGTTCCTATTACGGTGGTGCCTTCAGTTGTGCAGTCTGCTATTGAAATATATGTTGCTAATAATTTAGAAATATGGGTTGATCCTATGTAAGAAGAATGGGGTAAGTACTCTAGTATTGTAAGGAGTCCACCAAAGAATGGTGGGCCTGAGGTTTGAAATGAAGAAGATCATAAGGGATCTATGATAGATCAAGTAGATTTTGAAGGTTTACTAGAAAAGTTTTATTCTGTTAGAAATCCTACTTATGAACCTATTCCAGCACCTTCTACTATTCTAGTTGTCTTAGTTATAAGAGATGACTTGAATACCTTTAGTGAAAAGTTAGTTTCAAACTTCAATAAGATGTTGAGAAGTCAATCCCTCTTCTAAAAAAACTTAGTGAAAAGGATTCCAGATATCTCTTTGAGTTGGTGATCCATCATATCCAATCAAAGATGATCCATCACATACAAGAAGTTGAGGTTGAAAATAAGAGGATTGGAAATGAATTAGAATATTTCAAGGATATGCTTGGAGACTTTAAGTAAACCTTTTCTTCCTCCCTGGATGGAATCCTAAAGAGTCTTGAGAATACATCTTTAGATAATTTTGTTTTTCCTCCTCATACTCCACTTTTTGATGTTGATTTGATCCTATCAGTTGTTAGAGATGAGTTGAAAGCTGCCTCAACCATTTATTTTGGTAGTGTCACTGATCATCCCCAAGATACCTTGAGTATAATTATATATAACTCTGATCATGTTCTCAAGTTTATTACAAACTATTCCCATGACATGAAAGCTGGCAGAGAGACTATTACCAAGACCATTAAGTGTTATCTCTCTCAGATTTACACAAATCGTGCTATGGAAGTGAACTTCAAGTTCTTAGCTGAAAATTTAAGGATTCCTCTAGTTTCATAGGATTTAAAAGAACAAGTAAGAAAACTAAAGGAGATTACTCCAATTTTGAGCCGATTTGTGGAAGATAAGGGTCATTTCATTAGTTAAATAGAAAGGGGTGGCCAAATAATAATGGATTTCATAAATCTCATGAAGCCTTTTCTTCATGTTCATGGAAAAACAGTTTTTTCTCAAGAATCCATTCCTATTACTCCTCATTTATCTCTCAAACCAAGAGTGGATTGAGATCCTGTAGCTCCTCTATCTTCTAGATTACATCCTTTTTAAATGTCTCCTACTCAATATTTGAGACAACTCCAACTGGTTGTTATTTTAGAAGATCATCCTCAGACTATAGTTGGAATATCAACTAGTGTTCCATCTATTATACCTCGTGCTGGAACTTATTCATCATATCAAGAGAAATAAAAGGATAAATGAAAAGGAAAAGAACCTTTGAAACCCTCTACCAAATATTGAACCTTTTTTATTGTTGTCTTAGACTCTATGTATTTGATGGGACTTGGTTTGTAATATCTTTTTGATAACCATTTTGAATGTCTTCCCTATCTATTAGTCAATTTACTTTTACTACATTTATTATATTTATTCTTCTAATCTTTATCTTTTTGATAATCCGAAAAAGGGGATAATTCTTATGTTATATTAATACTATCTATTTTTAATATTTCTATATTTGATACATGTTACTTAACTTTGATACTTACTATTTTCTTATTTGTCTTTGAATACCATATGCACATACTACGAATTCTATGTTCTGATTTATACCACCTTTGATGACCTGTTTTTATATTTATAACATTCCTTGATGCCATGATTTGTGTTCATAAAAAAGAGGTAGATTTTTGACCTCCTTATTTTAATGATCACAAAATCATGATTAAAATAAATTCCATGTTTTTTGTAAGAATATCATATTTTAAGACAGATGATGAAATTGACTAAGGAAAAGACACTGTTGAGACTGACACCGCCAACTTGAGACACCATTTTCCATGACTCACCACCAACATGAAAATCTCTCTATGTTTGAGACACTGTCAGATGACACACCGTTAGGATGCTACACCACCCGAATTTAAATTTGGCTAAGTACGACACACCGCCAAATGAGACACCATCAATGTCATACCACCAACATAGAATTTTGGCATAAGTATAAGTCATCATAAGACTAGACACTGTCAGTTGAGACACCACTAACAAAGTGGAATTTTGGCTAAGTCTAAGCCACCACCATAATAACATACTGCTAGACATTGAGACACCGCCAGACTAATCCACTAACATATTTCTTTATACATAATTTTAAATAAATTTATTATAATGAATACATTATTGACTTAAATTCCATTCATTATTTTAATAATTGTCTCTTAAATGTTCAAAAGAGTGTATTAATGTGAGTGTTATATGTGCAGTACGAGGAAGAAAATACCATCCAGATATTCTTGCCGCTGCTGATAAAAGAGAAGCATACTCCCATATGTGAAATAGAGAGAGATATACATAAGATACATGTAAAGAAAACTATTAGAAATATGAGACCTTGAGAATATTGAACACATAGAGATGAACCGATTTGAAACCAGAAGAGCTCACTTGCTACAAACACTCGACTGGAAAGCCGAACTACATCATCACATCTACTGCTTTCCTACTATCAAGAAAAAGAGTCTGCAACACTCTATTCTTTATATGTTTTTCAAGATAACCTGAATCAATATTTACTGCCAATCAAATCAAGATTCACAAGATGCATTGCAACAGAACAAGCATTTCTAAACTCCACACATTTATAATTATCTATTCTTTTTTATTTTTATTACTTTTTGAGTAGTGTCTATTTTATATATTCACACTATCTCCTGTACTGAACTGAAAGATACTTAGACATCTTCTTATATTTTATTACACCTATAATCCAACAAATAATAGTGGTATAGGTACTTGTGTGGCCTGTTTATTTTTTTACTCCCATGTATAATTGTGGAAGAGGTCGTGTGTAACCTGGACAGTTTGTTAACTGTTGTAAAACCTAATTTAGGTTGTGGATCATCTTTTTTATTTTATATAAACTGCTTGGTGGTGGGTGATCTCTAATTAGAGAGGACTAAGTCTCAAATTGAGACTGAACCACTTGTATTCAATCTTTCCTATATTTTCTTTAATTTTGTTTTACTTTATTTCCACTTTAAATCTAAAAAATATTTTTATCTATAAACAAAATATATACTTTGATAGTTTATCTTAATTTGTGTTCATATAGTATTTTGATCAAGTAAATTGATTTCAAATGATTAAATAATATATATATATATATATATATTATTCATCAGATACCTAATCAATATTTAGATAAATATTTAAAAATATTAATATCTATATCATACTACATATTTTGATAAATTGTGCTATATTTAAACATTTGAGGGATTTAAAAATAATTCATTTTAAATAGACATTTTTATTGGGTACTCAATTCACCCCTCTTGAGTTACTCTAATCAACATTATTATATTTAAAGAAAATAAAAAATATTATGGGTTCTATCACCTACAACCACGATCTATGGTGGTCATGGCCATAGGTGACTCTTAAAATGCCTTAGACCACGATTGATACTCCAGGAGAGATCTACGACCATGGTAAAAAAATTACTTTGTCTATAGGGTGTGTCCATAACCTATTTTCCACTAGTGGTACCCACTTAATTGAGGGTTGTCATTGACTTGATATAATGGGTTTTCTTTATGGTCTCAAACCCTCTATGATGGTTCTTCCCTTATCACAAACTACCCCTACTAAATCCCCCTTGGGTCAACAATGAGAATGGATGTAACCATCAAATCCCACCTCCAATATGCCATGAGTTGGTGACTAGTACCGAGGGAATATGTTACATGTCTAGTATACATTATCTTCATAATTCATAGGAAAATAAAGTAGAAACACCCACAAAATCCAAAAATATATTCAAAACATTAACAATTCTCAAACCCAACTATCTCTACATGCCAATATACCCAATACAATCAAGGAAAACGTAATAATGACCTCCTATAACTCCATTTTAGTTACCTGAGAAGAAACCGTATCCCTAATCTCCCTCGAAATATCCTGAAAGACAACTCATGAAACTATAGAGGGGTGAGCACTTTGGAGTACTCAGTAGGATCATACTTCTATGTAATTCAACATTAATGTGAAATAATAATGTTGGGGTAGAAAAGTGTAGAATCAACGAAACAAAGGAAAATCTAAAATCAAGAGTAGGATTCAGTCAAATAATCATAATCAAGGGGAAAATATATCATCTTAGGATATTACAATCTTTTTCATGATCTACAACTTCTACAACCATCTCCTTATGGTAATAAATCATAGTACTTAATCATAAAAAGAAATAAAATCATTATATGATGATAAAAGGGCCCAAAAGTTAATTACACTTGGTCTTCTAAAAGAGTTTGGGTATAGAGATAAAGAGAAATGTAAATAGTTACATTAGTTATATTAACAAAGTGATCATCACTTTATTATAAAAGAATTTAGGAGGAATGATTAACAATAATTTAATTAGTTTTATTTCAAGGAATTTTTTTGATTGAATAGGGTTTCAATGATGATGATAATAAACTTAGAATGAGTTTTAAGTAGGTAAAAAAAGTTTACATTATAACATATGATGTTGTGAAGTTAAGAAGTTTTAATATGTTTGAAGAGTTGAACAATTAGGAATATGATTCATAAATCTTACCATTATTAAAATTGGCTTACTTCATATATGTTTCTCACAAAATAGTTAGTGGGAGTGGTTTTAAGATGCTCACATGTAGAGAGGTGGCATAGATTACATAAGAGTAATGTGTTAAAAGAACCCTGAAGTTATAGTAAACATAATGATGATCTGGCATTTTATCATATATAATATGTTAAACCAGTGCTTATGTTGGGTTTGTTAAATATTCTTAACATTTAAGACTATTAAACTGTATCATAATTGAAAGGAAACCTCAATATTATCATTATTTCATGTTGGATACATAAATGTATATATATATATATATATATACATTTCATGAAGTGAAATGATAGATGACCTCTCAAAGTAGGACTTTGAGTTTATCCCTAACCAATGTTCATCATGGAGTACTATAAGTTATGATGAAATGTTAAGTTCAACATGAGTGGAATTCTTGTATAGAGATACAAAATATTCTTGCAAGGAACAAAAAAAATAATAGAATATTCTTTGTGTGTACCAGATGACCTACTAAGTATACCACATGGAGTATCATACACAGATGTCTTTGATATACTAGGGGTGCATGGATCATATTTGAGTCCCCAACACCTGAGGTTCGAGAGATACCTAGCATGATAACCTTTATACTTTGAGGCCCTACCTATGAAATTCAACATATAAACTTAGCTAATCAGGGAGTTGTTGGATATGTTGCTGATCATGTTGTCAGTTGGTCCTTAACCAAGATAAGATTTTTCCTCTTATATGATAAGTATGAAATTTGGGACCTTGATTGAGATAGACTATGGGAGTGTATGACCACACCTAGATATTTTATATCTATCCAGATAAGGGACATGTGATGTGCTTATACAAAAGGATGAATAAAATGTGATGTATTAATCAATAATTTCAGTCTATACTCTAATAATTGTGAACAAGTGAGTTGAATATATGGGATTGGCATGCTTTGTGTCTCAGGTCACTTGATGTCTTGGAAAAGGGAAAATATGAGGATTCAAATTTTTATATGATATATACTGGTGGATACTGGTATAAAGATACATTTATTTGATTGAGATCATGGAAAATCCCTTTATAGCTTGAGTAACATTGATTATTTACTAGAGGCCACCCTTTTCTTACATATATGGATCCAAATATTTATATTTTTTGTCAACTTTGTAAAGGACCATAGGGTTACACTTTATGGACGACTGAATTGGGATTGAGTTGGACTCAAAGAGCTACTTTAAAAGTGTTTTAGAGTTAATACAAAATTGTTTTGGATGGGTATTCAAAAGATATTTCATATGATGTGATACAAGGTGAAGTTAATGATAACTTTCCAAAAGTATTTTTGAATATATCCAAAAGGATTTTTGGATATAGTTTCACAAATTATTGTATATGATGCAATATAAGGTGAAATGGCACACAATCTTTAGGCTTTAGTGAAAGTGGGATATTGAATGTGTTATAACCTAAAGCCTTATATATATATATATATATATATATTTCATGAAAATTATGATTTTCATGCGAGGGTGTATTATTTTATGCAATATTTGATTTCAAAAAAATGATAAATTATTATCATTTATTTATTTTTCCCACATAAGCTTTCATTTAAGAAACCATTTCATAATATGAAATATTTGAGAGTTTCATTTATGTTTTGAAACATATACTAGTCAAATCATTAACTCATGAATTGAAACACATGAGTTAATGCATGCACTATTGAGGTGCTTCCTTGAGGGAATTATAAAGCCTAATTCCATTTAATAGAAATTGAGTGCAGTTATTCTTTTTCTTGGATGAAACTCTTTGAACCCGTAGCTCTCTTCATCCTTATTCCTTTTCATGTAGAGACACCCTCACATTGTGGGAGTAAGAAAAATCCTAAATATATGATAAGTGATTCATTAAACTTGTGGATACATCATGAAGGTGGGATGCCAAATTTTTTCACTTATTTGATCTTTATCAAACCATACGATGGTGTTTGAATATGTAGTAGAATCCCTATAGTGTAAGGTACACTCAGTTTTATAGTGTTCTTTATTTCAGTATTTTTATATATAGGTTTCATATTATCTTTCATGGTGATCCACATGTTAGGTTTTAATCTCCCTCGTATTATTAAGCAAACTTTGTTTAATCTCCTTCAAAATATAAAAAAACTGAGAATCACCATGAAATTTGAGATAAGAAATATAAACCAAAGATCGTGCTTGAAAGAAAGTGTCAGGATGTTACAATTCTCCCCACCATAATGATTTATTCCCTTAGAAATCCTTATTAAGAAGACTAGTCCACAAAGAGAGTAGGTAACTACTCTCTCATCACCTTTTCATACTCCCAAGTCTCATAAGAATCAGAACCATACTTTCATATAACCCTGGCCAAAGGTATGGAATTCCCATAGAGAAGCTTCAACTAAGAGTTACAAATTTGAATTATATTCTCAATTATAGTTATATTAGGCTTCACATCAATGTCCTCCCATTTGATAACTTGATATGGGTCTAAAAGATATTTCTTGATTTGTGACATTTAAAACACACCATGGATTGAATTCATCATAGGTGACAATGCCAAACGACAATCCACCTTTCAAATCTACTCAACAACCTCAAAAGGTCCCATATATCTCAGTTCTGACTTACACTATTTTCTAATATGTCAGTGACCCATCCAAGAAAATACTCTCAATAACACCTCATCACTAACAAATAAATCCAAAGGAAATCTACGACAATCCACATAAGAATTATACCAACACTACTCCATCACTAAACACTGTCAAATCATTTAGATCTTCACCATCTTCTCCTAAACCAAGAAAGGTCCTACTATGGAAGTTTCACCAATATTCAACCAATAAAGTGGATATTTACAAGTCTGAACATAAATGGACTCAAAGGGTTCCATTTTTATAGAAAACTGGTGACTATTATTATAATAAAAATAAACCATCCCCAAATGACAATCCCATGATCATATAAAGTCAAGGATGTAAGCAAAAATCATATATTCCATAATATGTATAGCCCGTTCTGTCTGACCATCTGACCGAGGATGGTGTTCCTTTCTCAACTTGAACTGGGATTCCATTTCCTCCTGGAGGAATTTCAAAAATTGATATGTAAACCAGGTATCCATATCAGAAACAATGGAAGACAAATCTCTATTTAACATAATAATATACTGCACATGCATATTTTCCAAATCCTTAAATTTGGTGGTACCATGAATTAGAATAAATTGACCTAATTTGGTCAAAAAACCAATCACTACCCAAATCACATTATTTCATCAATGAGTATATGGGAAACCAACCATGAAATCCATTGATATATCATCCTACTTCAAAGTTGGAATTAAAAGTGGTTGAAGTAAAAAAAAGGATTCTAATTATTATCCTTGATCTACTGACATGTATAACAATGAGAAAAAATAAACAATATTCCATTTCATACCCAACCACCATAATCAATTCATCATATCATAAAATATCCTTTTCATTCCTGGGTGAATCACTCATTGGGAATGATGAAAATCTCCCATCATAGCCTTTCTTATAGGTGGTGAAATGAAAAAAATTTCTTGAAGGAAAGGATGCACTCTAGAGATAGATACCATTTATTAATGGTCTCCCCATAATATAAATAATCTATAATGACTTGGGACTCATCATCAAGATATTTATCTTAGAGGATAATCTCGAGAAGTCAGGATTCCAATTGAACACTTTCCAAAACAACCTTTGTATCATCCTCTCAGACTCCCAAATGAAAGTGAGAAAAGTGTTCCATGAGATTCCACTCCTTTGATGATTCCTTTATGGCCTAGGATAGTAAATCCCTACTAAGAGAATCAATAACAATATCCCCCTTCCCAAGGGTGTAGTTAATGTCAAAGTCAAAAGATTTCAAGTACTCTAACCATCGTCGTTGTTGGTGATTCAAGTATTTCTATGAAAATATATAACTCAAGATCTTGTTATTATAACAAATGAAAAAACCTTCCCTAAAATAGTAGTTCCACTATTTCTTAAGAGTACACATCATGGCTATGAGTTATAGATTGTGTGTGGGACGATTCTTCTCATGAGGCTGAAGCTAAAGTAAAACATAAGACACCATGTGTCCACCCTAAATGAGAACACATCCCAAAATAATACTTGAAAAATCATAAAAGACTATATAGCTCTGTCCAATATTTGTAAGAGTTAACACTAGATATAAAGTCAAACTATACTTTAAATCATAAAAGGAATCCTAATATTTTGAATCCCAAACGAACTTCACTCCCCTTTGAGTGAGTGTAGTCAATATAGAAGCTATCTTAGAGAAGTATTTCATGAACCAACAATAATATACTATAAATACCAAGAAGCACCAAATCTCTAAGAAATTTCAAAGTTATTACCAAGACATAAAAACTCTCAAATGAAGCACATGGTCCTCCTATCTCTTAAAAAAACAAGATTTCATCCATGAATACCACTATTAAAGAGTCATGATACTAGTATAAAATAATGTTCATCAACACCATAAACATAGTAGGATCATTAGTTAGGCCGAAGGGCATAACAAGATACTCATAATGGCTATACCTACTTCTAAAAGTAGTATTTGGGATATCAGACTCCTTGATCATGAGTTGGTGATAACAAGATCAAATTTCAATATTAGAGAACCACTTTACCCCTTTTAGTTGATCAAAAAAATCATCAATGCAGTTTAATGGATACTTGTTCTTAACCATAACCCGATCGAGATTCTGATATTCAACAAACAAGTGAATATTTCCATCAACCTTATTGTAAAAAAGCATAATGTTTCCCAAGATGAAACATTGGTTTGAATTATTACTTTGGATATCAATTCATCCAACCGATTCTATGGATCCTTCAATTTAGATGGTTTTATATGGTATGAGGGAATAGATAAAATCTATGTATAGTGAACCAGATCGGCAGAAAAATATGTCTCCCTCTATGTTGGAAGATCATAAAAGTCTAATAGAAACACTTTTATAATTTATATAACAACTAGAAGAAGTTCACCACAATAAGATCCATGATTTAGTTTAATAACACACAAGGATATCATCTTAACCAGCACTAGAAGAGAAGGTCTGACTCGACTATACCTTGGGTCCCATTCTCCCCTGAAAACATAGAACTCCCCATTTGGGGTAGTGAAGGACACCCACCGATGATAACATTTGTTCCAAGATTTATGAACCACCAACTGGTCCATTATGATAATGATGTCTACAAGATTCATTCTAAGAACTAAAAAGTCCCAGAAAAGATTGACCTCTGATATGGAGAATGCACAAGAGGGGTATCTAAGACCCTTCTCTATCTTCATCACAAGAGGTGTTGTATTTTTCATATCATAATACATGATATCTATTGGAAGATTAAACAAATCCATAGTTTGAGTTGATAAAAAATAATGATAGGAACCTATATCAAATAAAGTAATAAAAAAATATGAAGTAATAATAATGGTACCACTCATTATCACAGGACCCACATCAATTCCCATTTGGAGACTCATTCACTACATGAAATTTCTTTATTATATATGTATATGGATGACACCCAATTATTCTTGAAACATCTACCTACATCTCAAGTCCTCTTAGTACATATGAGCCTATTACATTATGCGGAGTAGTAAAAACATGGAAAAAACTCTATAAGTGACTTGATAATCTGCATGAGCTACAAATATTTGGTACATATATGTAATAATGATTTGAGTTCCCAACCTTTTCACATTGAAAATAAGTCAGTGGTACTTTAACAGACACTACAGTGGATCTAGAGGAAGTCTGATATCAAGGTCCACCACTACAGTTTCTACCACGAGGATCATTTTTCTTTCTCTTCCCTATAAAGGAACCAATGAAACTACCACTTGGAGTAGGAGAAAATCTATTCAACCTTGAATAACCACTTGGGTCAATTTTCACCACCAAATCCCTATATAGAACATCATTATAAGGGGTAAGCTTCAGGATAAAGACCTAGGATTAGATATCTAATCAAAGACCCATCTGAAATATCGGGGCCTTCATCTTCTCATTTGATACTACCTCATGTGATAATTAATCAAGTTTAGTAAAATAATTATCGTATCGAGTCACTATCCAATCAACCTAGTGAAGGTTGAGAAACTACATGATATTAGCCAATTCTATCAAATACAGATAGAACTACTCTATAAAAAGAGTCTTGAAGTATTTCCACTCTAAGTTATCATTCAAATTTCCCAAAATTATAGAATCCCACCATATTCTGCTAGGCCCCTCAATTTTTAAGATAAAACACTTCACCTTAATGAAATCTTGTATCACTAAGAACTTAAAGAGTCACTCAATCATTCCTAACCAATCATATACCTCATGAGAATCATTTGTTCCTTATAATGATAATGGTTTCTAATAAAGAAAATCCTCAGCTCAATCACTACTTTTATCCATTCGAGGTTCCACCTCTCTCTTTTGAATGGGGATAGGTAAAAATCCTTAGACAACATCTTGGATCTCACTCACTAATACCTATACATGGTTCTGGTTGATGAGAGGGTTCACTTGTTGTGGTTCATAAACAACTACCTCTTGAATCCTAATTAGATATCTTCTTAGGGGTATGAAACTACACAATATCAACATATAACAAAGAAAGATCAGCCACGAGACACAAAAACATCAATTATATCGGTCAAAACTTAACTTGGAAATAAAAATATAAAATAAATGTTTAGGAAAATTCTATAATCAAATAAATTTATTTCTCAAAGAAACTTTTCCCAACCACTCATGGATACTTAAGGATTGTTATGATGAGATCTATCTAGATACTCACTCATAACCCACCACTTAAGTCATGAAAATCCTATATCCTATCTACCAAGGCATCCCAAACTTTATACCGACATCCAAGAAGAGAAATAAACACCCTTTAATGCCAATTTTTCACAAACAAATCTGGATAACCCGCTAAAATGGAACCCAAATCAACTCTTACATGACTCAAAGGGGGTTCTTGATGCCCACATGCAGGTGACTAGTGCCTGGGAATAAAAAATGATCAAAGGGGAACAATTTAACCATAATAACAACCCAAAAAATGAAAATAGTGAATAAGATTCCATAAACAGTCGGTATACCAATACAACCATCAAGGGAAAACTCCATAGGTTCGACAAATACATAATCCAAAAGTAAAAAAAAAACCTAAAACATCACAAGAACTAAGATATCCTCATAACAGATGGATCACATACTTTTCCTATCACCACCTCCTCTTAATGTCTCACTATCAATAACTCTAACCACCTCCTAGTGGTGCCTTTTCATTTCATATACCTAAAAAAATAAAGTCTACATATTCCTAAAGGCATATGTAGGTTGTGAGAAACACCAGACCAATATGATCCCACCAATATATTTCATAAACATTCCATATCAAATAAACTATATATTCATAATTTTAAATAAAACATGGCATGAAAATATTTTAAAAATATATAATAAATCATTATTTTCAAATATTTTCAATGGAAAGTACAAAATAGTTACAAGTTTTCATTTTCCATCAAAACATACATGAATAATAATCTCAATTAAATAGGCATGAATAAGTCATTTTATAAAAACTAGAATGTATAAATCATTTTCAATAATGAAAACATGGTTATAATCCTTAGAGTTAATTTGACCAAGGCTAAAGGATCCTCAAACATTTTAGTGAAATACGACTCCAGATGCACACACTTCCCTATATCACAGACCTAGGGGGAATACAAGTCCACCCAAATAAATTAATAAACTCCCTACCCTCATCAAGTTCAATATTGTTATCATTCACAATCCATAGAAAGGTAGAGATAATACATAACTATCATGCTTGTCCTAGACTACCCACCTAATAACCCATGATTCTATATTCTTTGAGTAAATCAATCAAGGGGAAAATCATTCCTCTCAAATCAGTTTCATCAATCATTGTTCAAGAATCCCTATTTCAAGTTTCAAATATTCCATTTCATTTTAAAAACCAACATAAAATGGTTTTCATCAACACTCAAACCTTTGAAAACAATTCATTTTATTTCAAATCCATTAAAAATTTCATGCCATAAAATCTCAAGAATAATCAAAGCTTTTCTTCAAATCATTCATATCGATTCAAAACCATTTTTCCGAATTCATCACTTTATTTGAAAATTCATAGTCAAAGTGGTTCAACACACACCATTCTAATTGAAAATATGAATCCTGAATCTCAATTAATGCTTTAGGAATCATTTAAAAAACCATTTCAAATCAAGAAAGAAACAATGGTTTCAATTGATGTGAATTGCATTATGAAACCACCTAACTTAATCACAATATCATTAAATACCCAATAAGGGATCTAAATTCAAAGGGAGACGAGGGAATAAAATCGATCAAGATGGAATCCTATAAATATAAATCAAAAATCAAGTTTTGGATCCATCAATGATACGAAGATACACCATTCAAAAATAAGGAGAGAGATGAGGAAAGGGGAATTCACAACCAAATAAAGGCTACATTTACCGAAATAGATTCAATACATCAATCAGAACTTTGATCCATGAAGATTCAGGGTCAGAAGGGAAAAAAATTCCTCAATAGAGTATCTAAGGTCATGAGGTTGAATGGAGTTTGAGGGTGAGAAAATTAGATTTAAAATGAGTGCTTTGAAAAATAGAATTATGATATTACCTTGGACTTCCTCACCTTGATCGACATCATTGGCTAGCCGCTGACTTCCACAAACAAGATGATGGTGCTAGAAAAAATTCCTAGGTCTCTAGAAGCCCTATTGGTATGCCGATGGAGTTACTATATGAACTCCATTATGATTTCCTACCATAGGTTGTATGGTGGACTTTCTATATGAAAACCCTACTACTAGTATGCCATTGGCTAGCCAGTGGACTTCTTATAGCTATTAAATCTATAAGACCAAGTCCACTCTTGAGAAAAACTCCCAAGACACATCTTGTACACTCAAAGAAAAATCAAAACACACCCTTGACCCCTAAAAAGGCTCAAAAAATAGGAATGACCAAGAATCACCATGAAAATAAAGAGTAGTAAGGTAAACCAAAGACTATACTTAAAAGAAAGTGTCAAAATGTTACATTAGGTATTCACATCATTACATTATAACATAAATTATAGGGGGGGAAATGTCTCCCACATGTATATTACTTGAACCCTAGTATTTTCACCCACCTATGGTGACCGGGAGGTGTACCAAAGGTGTTGTAATGAAATAAATCAGGTTTCATTTATATTTTTAGGTCAAAGATGGTATAATATGAATATGATGTTCCAATAAACCCGCATTATTATTCTATTTCCTTTTAGTATGCATATGAGTTTTATTTATGGTCCTATTTTAATTCTATTGATAAGAGTATTGTGGTTTATTTTATTATTGAATATAAGTTTATGATTTTATATGAATTCATTGTATACTCTTATGAAATTGTTTCATTATCATGAGTTTTCTTATTTCATAAGTCCTAAAAAGTTCCTTCCCTTCGATTATACCCTATTAAACTTTATATTCCCATCCCACTTAATCTAAAATTTTTTACATTGTTTAAAAATGATTATAATTGTTAATGGAGTCGAAATTCATGTTTTTTATTGAACTTGAGTGAAGAAAGTGTATCACTTTAGAGTTTGAGTTCATGGAAAAAATATCCATTTAGTAGAAAAAGTATAGGTGTTGTTATCTAAATAATATCCTAAACCTCTAAAACTATAAACCTAAAGGTATTGGGAATGTAATTATTATAATATTTATCAAACAATAAGTACTTTTTGGATTGTTGTGTTCATCTATTTATATTTTTTCCACATTTGGGGAATGAGGGAAATTAAATTCTCTTAACTTTAGACTTCCTTGTTGATAGTTTACATATTTCATGCCACCTTTTTCACTTAAAATTCCTAATATTATAAGATATATATGAGTAAAAAACTCTATTTTAAACTTCTCAACACATCATACAATTTCCTCATGATTCTAAAATTTATGAGTGAAGTTTCTAAGATCGTTGAATTATTGAGATGTGGGGGGGGGGAATCAGTGATTGTCTTATTAGAAATTTCAACTTTAAGAAACTTAACCCCAACAACTTGTTATATTTTATTAATTACCACTTTTATTAAACTCAAATGAATGAATATCTAGGAAAGTAAACAAGTCTCACAAGATTTACAAGGTTCAACCTTAGTGTGAGAACTTACATCCTTACCACAACCACTCTTGTGGGTCTATGAAAATTTACTATTATGAAGAAGTGAATAAAACTTATGTCAAATATTATTGGACACATTCTATATCCCGATAGGAATGATTATATAGACTCCTATTAGTTTACAAATTTTTCTTAAAAATTTTGAGCCAAAACAAAAATTAAGAACTTTAAAACCTTCTACTCCACAAAAGTCAGTTTTGAAATTCTACTCGATTCCTGCGTTTGATGAGTCTACATCTGATAGTCTTGATTCGATGGCCTTCATTTGATGGACTCTATCCAATGAACCATTTCTCAATATGGACCAATAACAAACTTTTTGATCTATTTATTTAGAAAAATTGTGCTTCTCAAACTTCTTCCCAAATCTCAGACTAACCCCTTAATTTGATAATCGAAACTTTCTTCAACCCAAATAACTTTGGTTGTAAAACTCAATTCTGACACAAAAAATTCATAATTTTAGATTTTTTCCTCTAAATAGTGTCAATTAAAAATATACTATGCACTTATATTTATAGTTTCTCTAGGAAAGGTAAAGGAGGGAAACCAATTTCTTTTTCCTACTCACTCAAATTCCATAACTCCGAATTTCACATTCATTTGAATTTCATTAGGATGCTTCTCAACTCTTATAAAATATTATGAAGATTCATAGAATATTTTTGAATTCTATAGAACTTAAACATATATAAAATTTCATATTTTTAGAATATTTTAAAGTTCTGTAAGAAGTTTCATCCAATGGATTTACTTATAAAATGCCCGTCTGATGGAATTTCTTAAAAAATACTCATTCGATGGAACAAAACCTCAAAACTTCATAATTTAAACATCAAAATTTAATAAAAATTGATATTACAACTTCATAAATCTACCTATCTAGTAAACCACACTTGACATAGTCTAATGTTCTTGACTCAATTGAAATAACTCACTTCTTTTTCCCTTGACCCACTAAAAGACAAAACAAATATATGATTGCTCTATCCAATGATCCAAACTAATAGAAAATGCTCGACTAAATTGTTGTAACTTCTAAATACACCAGACACCTGTAAGGACTACGCAATATAAACTTATATTTTTCTCACATTTTCCACCCAATTTTCTTAGTCTGATCTTACTATTCATCTTCTTTATCAGTTTGATCATACTGTTCATCTGCTTTCACAATCCGACCATACATGTCTGATTAAAAATTTGATCAACCACTCTATATTTTCTCAAATATTAAAAACCGAATTCTTCAGACACTTATTTTATTCCACATTTGTAACACCATAAAAAATCAGAACACAGAAACCACAAAAACTATACTTACTAACTAAAGAAACTTCTGCTAATTTGCATCTGACCAGGTTCTTCCAATGAAACTATACATATGACGCCTTATCAGTCTGGCTGAAAACCAACACATTTTATTTCTCACATTATTCATCTCTATATAATTATATCTTTCTATTAGAGACTGTGACCGATGAATCATCTAATTAGTAATTTTGTAATCATTCTTTATCTTTTCATGACTAGTACAATGTTTGAATTACTAATCAAAATCTACATCCAATGGGTTATCTGATGATTCATCTAATTGATAGTACAATTATAATCTTTGAAATTATTTGAAATTCTATAAATTCATACTTCTGGTTTTCTAACAACTTCACCATCCGATAATCTGTGTGTGGAAAAATTTAAATTTAGAAACACTAAAAAATTTTATATCTCTTTTCTTCTACAAAATTCAGTTCGTATCATGACTTATTCAAAATGTTTTAGAAGCTTCAAAAAACATAAAATCATCACCTAAATTAATTTTTAAAGTTATTATATTTCCAACTTTCCCAACTTTCTGACTTTACAACTTTCTTCATCTCATCAACTTTTGTCTTTCTAACAAAAGCATCATCCGATAGAGAAACCGATGATGCATATGATCACCAAATTTTCGTTTTATATTTTAAAAAACACATTATTTATTAAAAATTAGTTTTCAAAAAACACAAAACTTTATTGTAAAAACATCACAAAGGCTCTTCAATACCAACTTTAGATTTTTTGACAAATCTTGTTAACATATTTCAACACTCATTATTTTTTATTAATCATATTTTTTCCCAACTCATTTTGAACATTTACCAAAACAAAAAATTTATAAGAAGAGAGTTTCATGACACAAAAATACTATTTAAATTACTTTTTTAAAGGAATTATATCCCTCAGTGATAAGAAAATTTGTGGCCATGTTAAGATAAACCCCCCTCACTTTCATCTTTTCCACTCGATTTTATTTATTTTTCCCAATTTATGATAACCATAGCTTCAATTTAATTTAAGTATGAAAAGTAATTCTCTCACCTTATAGGATAATGTTTTAAAAATTCTCCACCTTTTTCAACATAATCCAAAGAATGGTGGGGGAGTTACTTAAGATGTTTTTTTAAGTCTTCGGTGGAGGATGAACATGAAGTTGCAACCTCAATTCCACAAATCTTTCTTTGGGAATTATTTTTGTGAACACATCAGTAATCTGATATTTTTTAGAAATATATTCTAGAAGGACATCTCAACCATCAACATTTTATTTTTTGAAGTGAAAATTAATATCAATGTGCTTTGATCTTGAGTGCAGGATAGGATTTTTAGAAATATCAATTGCACTCTGATTATCACAAAGCATCTTCAATGGTTTAAAAACTTTAGCCTTCAAATATCTCAACTGAGCTTTCATCCACAACATTAGTACATGATTTTGTAGCTACAACATATTCTAATTCTTCTTTGCTCAAAGTTACTAAACTTTTTATTCTACTGTACTAACTCACACAACATTCTCCCAAGAAGAATGTTCTCCTTGAAGTTGATTTTCTTTCATTACAATCTATAGCCTAATCAACATTAGTATAACCATGAAAGTTTATGTCACAAATTATTTTTTACATCATCCCATATGAAGTTGTTCCTATAAAATATATTAGAATTATCTTTTCTTCCATCATATGTGATTCTTTTGGATCAATTTGATATTTGGAACACAAATTCACAACATAAACAATATCAATTCTTGAAGATGTTAGATAAATAAAAATTCCTATAAATTTTTGAAATTATTTTTAATTCACACTTTTTATAGCTTCATATTTACTCATATTCATCCCAAATGAAATATTTGTAGGAACTTATTTAGATTATTCCATACCAAACTTCTATAACAATTCTCTAACATACATTTCTTAAGATAGAAAAATGTATTTCTATTTTTGTTGATTTTTTAAACCCAAGAAGAAAGTTAATTCTCCCAACATTAACATCTAAAAATTATTCTTTATTTTCTTATAAAATTATTTACAAACATTTTATTTATCTCTAGAAAAAATTATATCATCTACATACACAATTACAATTGGGGTACTGGAGTTAACTTCTTTCACATATATATTGCTATAAACTTTTGCTTTAAAATTTCATCATTCTTAAACAATTATCAAGTTTGGAATTCCAAACACATGGTTCTTATTTCAAACCATAAAATTATTTCTTCAATTTATATACCTTTATTTTATCTTCATAAAGTAAAAACCCATAAGGTTTATCAATGTAAACTTCTTCAATATCACTATTAAGGAATACTAAATTTACATCTATATGATAAACTTTTAAAATTAGATATGAATCCACTACTATAAACATTATGACAGTTTTTAATATTAAAATTTGGGAAAAAGTTTCTTTAAAATATACACCTTCCACCTATGTATATCCTTTATAAACAATTCTTTCTTTGTTTCTTGAAACTTATCCATGTTCTTTTAGTTTGTTTTTGTACACCCATTTTGTTTCAATAACATTTTTATCTACTGGTCATGGAACAAGTTCCCATGTTTCATTTTTCTCAATCTAATTCAACTATTCATTCATTAAATTCACCCATTCATTGTGTTTTACTATTTATGAAAATGATTTTGGTTCAAATTGTGAGATAAGTGATGTATGATTTTCTAATCTTAAATTTCCATATAGTTTGAATTGTACCTTTATATTTTCCAATGATATTTTCCAATTCTATTTGTTTATGTAGAGTATAAAATTTTAGAGATCTTATTCCTATCACATTTTATTCATCATAAGGTTCATTTAATTCTTTATGTACCTATTTTGAATCACATTCATCTTTACTTTTTTTTATTCTTATTAGAATACTTCAATTTATCCCCCAAAACATTTTCAGTATATTTTTTAAATAAGGTTGGATTTTCAATAACTTTTACATAATATGAATTCACTAAATTTTGTAAATGTTTTTTCTAACATTTTTAACTTGTTCTGTTGGAGGAATATCTCTTGAAAGTTCCTCATATTTTTCATCAAATTTCTCAAGATTTGGTTTTTTATTTTTAGTAAACAAGATCTTCCAAAAACATTGAAATATTTCACTAAATTTTTTTTATACCACATCTCATAGAAAGTCTTATTTTATTTTTTCCTTAGAAAACTTCTGTTTTGCACAATTATAGTAGTTCTAATGGATTCTATCTAGAAAAACTTAGAAAGTTTATATTCTACCAATATACTTCTTCTCATTTCTGCTAAAATTTTGTTTTTCCTTTATGAAACTTTATTTTGTTGATGGGTGTATGGAGAACTGTATTGATGTTTAATTCCATGTTTCTTCAAATATGATATGAAGAAATTTCATGTGTATTATTTTCCATTATTAGTTCTCAACTTCATTATGAAAACACTCATTTCTCTCTCAATTTCCATTATAAAAACTCTAAATTTTTTTATTGCCTCTGAATTGTGCTTCATAAAAAAATGTTGTCATTCAGTTGAAATAATAGATAAAATTGACAAAGTAAAAATATACTTTTGTTGATTAATTTCTCATAGGCCCATATAAATAAAAGTGAATATTCTCAAGAGACCGAGTATATTGAATTTCTACTTTCTTATAGATTTTATTAACCATATTTCTTTTATGATAATTTATACAAAAAATAATCTTCGTTTCTTTTCAATATAGGAAAGTTTCTAACAACATCATAATTTAAAATTTTGTTCATAATTTTCTATCCAAGATGTCCAAGTCTATGTTTCCACATCTTGTTTTTATTTTATCACTCAAGTAATAGTTGTTATAAAGTTCTCATTTTTGAAATAGATTTCAACCGGTTATTTATCCTCTGGATATAACTTTACCATATTCCATACTTCTGATAATATAAGAATCATTTATGAATATAAATTGTTTTTCATCATCATAAAGTTGACTCACACTAAGTGAGTTATGTTTGAGACCATCAATAAATAGAACTTCCTTAGACTTTAGTTTTTGACGTTCTATAATAGTAGCCCATATTCCTCTAATTTCAAGGAACTATCATTTCCAAAAGAAACTAATCCTCCATAATGATTTTCAAAATCTTTTAAGATTTTTATATCTCCATTTATGTGTGAGGAAAAACCACTATTAAAAATCTAAGGTTTGTTATTTTTTTATTCCTTTTAGTGCTTTCTCAAAAATAAATGAACTTTCTTGAACTTTATTATTTATGTCCTCCTTTTCATTTCTATTATAGAAACTTTTCCCTGGAAGTTTAGTCATATATATTTTTTGAAAACTGACTTGGTTGGTCACATCATCCATATATTTTATCCATGCAATCAAAATGATTCTTTGTTTGAAATTTTCTAATATCTTGAGATTTTACTTTTCTTACTTCATGTGGCTAAGGAAAGTTACTCATTATGCTTCCACCATTTCTTCTACTCTATTCAAGACTCTTTACTGGAAGTGACATGTTATGCCAATATTTGTAAGCTCTATTCCCATAAATTCCACAAAACCAATAGAAATATTCAAATCTTGATTTTCAATAGAAGTATGATCTTTCCTTATAATAATATTGTCGAGGTTCATAACATTTTTCAACTTTTGTTTCCTCTGGGTGTGTGGAAACACTCTTCTAAGGGTAATTTTCAACTTTTATTAATGTAATATATTTTTCAAATCCTTTCTTAACCCATTATTTTTCAATATTTTTCTTAACACCTACATGGTTAGAAAAATTAGATCAACTAACACACTTAGTGGGTGATGATTTCACATGATTATTGATTTGAGATTTCTCAGCAACTTTATAAGTC
Source organism: Viscum album (assembly GCA_963277665.1). Classification (NCBI taxonomy): domain Eukaryota; kingdom Viridiplantae; phylum Streptophyta; class Magnoliopsida; order Santalales; family Viscaceae; genus Viscum; species Viscum album. The sequence continues at coordinate 1,477,537,335 of OY728137.1, forward strand.
TCAAATTTTACTTCCATATATTTATTAATGTTTTCATTCATATTTTTAAGGTAATTTTAACCTTAAAAATTTTTGAGTGAGCTTTATAAACCACATATTCCTTTGCAACCACTTTATTACAAATATCATCTACTATATTTTCTTGTTATGCAACTTTCAATATGAGATTATTAATTTCTTCATTGTGCATATCTTCACTTTTAATAATATATTAATTTACATCAAACTTTATTTCACCGAGTTTCTTAATTATTTTCATCTCCTTCTTTATATTTTATTTTTTCTCAAGACATGATACAAGTTCTGATCTGAGTTGATATTATCAATAAGTTTATTAACCTCCTTATTTTTCTTCACTATCTAAGGAATATTTTATTTTCTCAACTTTTTCAATGAATGTTCTGAAATTTTCTAAACTTTCATCTTATAAATAATTGTTATTAGTTGAGTTAAATCTAGCTATCTTACTCATCATACTTCTTTTGTTTCTAGTGAACTTATTCTTATATTTTTTGGATGATTTTTCTTCCTTATAACTTTTTTTCCACTTCTTTCATTGAGGTCTTTATTCAAAATCATCGTGATATTCTCCAACTTTCTTCATAGGGAAATTCATGGAGAAGTTACCAATTCCTCCAAACTTAAAAAATTTGAGGGGATGTTTTCCTCCATACTTTCCTCTTCTTATTCAATAATTCTTGGATATAAGAGACATGATTTTTTCATTCAACTCATCATCCTAATTTTCTTTAAAATCACAAGGATAAACATCTTTAATATCATGAATTTTCATATTTCTCATAGCTTCAAAATAAATTTAATATTTAATATTCTTTTTAAATGTTGGATATTTTTTCATTTCATAGGAAAAAAAATTTATGCAATTAATCAAGAGATAAATCATCTTTTTCTTTTAAAGTAGATATTTTAGAATAAAACATATTCAAAAAGTTTCTCATGAGTTTCTTCACAGTTTTAGAATCTTACAAGACATCTCTGAAACCTATGATGTTGCAAAAAACTTCATTTACTCTGGTGAAGTATTCATAAATAGTTTCTCCATCTATCATTATTATATCTTCGAAATTGCTACACCATATTTGTACCTTTTATTTCTTAACTTTAGTATTTAATTTGAAAATAATTTTGAGATTTTACCATATTAACTTTTCTGTTTTGAGACTCATCGCATTCATATATACATTTTCTAATAGAGACACAAGAATAACATTTCTAGCCTTTACATCAACTTTAATATTTATCTTGTTACAAATTTCAACTTTAATAAACTTAACCTTTGTAACTTGTTAGAGTTTCTTCCTTATCAATTTTAGTAAACTCAAATTCACATAGATGCAGGAAAGTAAACAAGGCACAACAAATTTACAAGGTTCGACCTCAGTGTGAGGACTTATATCCTTGTCATAACCACTCCCGTGAGTCTATAGAAATTCACTATTATGAAGAAGTGAATAAAACATGTGTAAAATCCTATTGGAAACCTTATATCTTATAATAGGAATTATTATAATGACTTCTGTTTGTTTATAAATTTTTCTTACAAATTTGAGTCACAATAAAAATGAAGAGCTTTGAAACTTTCTTCTCCACAAAAGTCAGTCTGGAAACTCTAATTGATGCCTACATCCAATGAGTCTGCATCTAATAGTCTGGGTTCGATGGACTTTATCTGATGGAATATGTATGATGGACCTTTTCTCAATTTGTTCTTATACCAAACTTTTTGATACACCTGTTTAGCAAAACTACACTTCTCAAACTTCTACTCAAAGATCAAACCGATCCATCGGTCCGATAAGAAAAACTTTCTTCAACCTGAATAACTTTGGTTGGAAAACTCACTTCTAACACAAAACTTTTAGAATTTTAGATTTTATCTCTCTGAAAAGTATCAAGTAAAAATTTACAATGTACTTCTATTTATAGGTGATCCAGGAAATGTAAGGAAGGGAAGCCATTTTATTTTCCCCACTCACTCAAATTACATAATTTTGAATTTTATGTTCATTTGAATTTCATTGGGATGATTATAAACTCTTATTAACTCTTCTAGAGTCTTCTAAAATCTTATTGAATTCTTTAGAAGTACAACATATTCAAAATTTCATATTTTTAGAACATTTGAAAGTTCTAAAAGAATTTTCTTCTAATGTATTTTCTGACAAAACTCCTATCTAATGGAATTTATCACAAAACACTCGTACAATGTAACAACACATCAGAACTTCATAAATTTGACCTCAAACTTTAATAAAACTTTTCTCTTCAAACTTCATTAAGAAACCTATCTGGTAAATCTCAATTTCCATAATATGATGTTCTTGACTCAATTGAAATAACTCAAATCTTTTTTCTTTAACCCACTAAAAGATAAAACCAATATATTATTGCTCAATAAAATGATTCAATACAATATAAAATGATTGAATACATTATCGAAACTTCTAAATACTTTAGAAACCTACAAAAAATATCTGGTAGAAACTTCTACAATTCTCAAATTTTTAACCACTTTTTTCAATCTAACAATACTATTCATCTACTTTCACAGACTAATCATATTCATCTGATTTATCAGTTCAATCATATTATTCATCTATTTTTACAATCCAATCATATATGTTCAATTAAAAATATGATCACCCAGTTCTTATTTGATCATAAATTCAAAATTTAATTCTTGATCCACTTTTATTTTCATCCACATTTGCAACACCACAAAAACCTAGACTACAATAACCAAAATTAATAATTAAATAAACATCCAATGATTTGCATCTGAGCAGGTTTGTCTAATAGAAATCCACATCTGATGCCTTATCAGTCTGAATGAAAACCACCATCTTCAATTTATCACGTTCTTTATATCCAAAGCATTCTATCTTTCTATAAGAGACTATGACTGATGGACCATCTTATGGATCATCAGATCAAAAACTTTGCAATCCTTCTTTATCTTCTCATGATTTATACAAAGTTTGACTTACCAATCAAAATACTCATCCAATGGTTCATCTTATGATTCATATGATAGAGTTTCGGAAGGAAAGTCTGATCAGTAACTTTTCAATTCTTCTCACTTCAGTAAATTATTACTTTTAGTTTTCTAAAAAATTCACCTTCTGATAATATATTTCCAAAAAACTTCAAATTTTGAAACACTAAGAATTTTCATTTCACTTATTTTCTACAACCATCAGCTTGTATCATGAATTATTCATGATGTTTTAGGAACTTTAAAGATTAAAAAATCATTATCTGACTTACTTTGGAAAGTTATTATATTTTTAACTTTCTAAACCTTTTGACTTCACAAATTTATTCATCTCAATAGCTTATATATTTCTAACAAAACCATCATCTAATAAAGTATCCAATGATGCATCCGATCACCAAATTTTCTTTTTTTTATTTAACAAAACACATTATTTAAAAAAAGTTAGTTGTTAAAAGATGAATAACGTTGTTATCAAAACATCATAAAGGATATTCAATAAGTAACCAGTGCCATTCATAATCCTTGTTTCAATCCTGTATAAAATATATCAAATTTAATTTAATGATCTAAAATAAAATTCCATGCATACCTTTCCAATAATGTAAATTTTTCTTCACAAGTAGCAACCAAGTCCCCATCATTTGGATTAAACTCTATAAAATTTATACCCATCATAAGTAAAAAAACATTAAAAATCATTTTAATGAAAATTATCTTTAAATAAATTCAATTATATATTATAAATCAAAATTTACCCTTTTTATTATTAATTTATGACCACTATCGATCAATTTCACCTTTATGATAATAAAAACCAATAATTAACTTTTGATTCTCTGAGAAACCCACAATATTAAATATACTTTCCAAAGAAATTATCCATCCTTTAGTTATCATAGAGTCTAAATTTCCTCCAAATGTGATAGAATGTTATTGAATGAAATTCTCCACTATTAACATACTCCTCTACTGAGAATTCAGTCACTCCCTTATATTTTTACCACTATTTTACTCCATGTTATTTTAGTTAACACAATTGAAAATTGATCTGATTAAACTATAATCACTTCATGTTGCTCATTTGGAATGGAATTATCCTCTTGTTACCTTCCTATATTATTCACCCTATTAACTTATGTGGAAAACCATTGTATAATAGACATAAATTAGATTATAAAATTTAGAAACCCTTTTGAAACAATAATCAATAATTATCTCAGGCTAATGAAACCATAAATTAATGTTTTAACCCCTATGTGTACTTCTTTAACATCTAAAATTTTTCTTTCCTTTGTAACCTAACCAACATACTAACCCCTATAGTCATCCAACCTCGACTCTGATACTAATTATAATATCCTAATCATAAATAATCCAAATTTAAATATTTTTCAATAATATATTTTAACACTTACATTACTAAGACCTTTAGGTTTATATTTTTATAGGATTTATAAATCTATTACATAACAAAATGCATAATTTTAAATCTAGTATAAAATTTTTCAATAAAAAAAATTCTTTTATTGATACACTTATTCATTCAATACTAATCATCATAAGATGAATTTCAACATCACTATTATTCATACCCATACTTAGACCAAATAAAAATCATTATAACTAAGTGATAATAATATATTTCCTAGTAAGGGGTATAAAATTGGAAGATACTCATTAGGCCCAAGAAAAATATTAAAACCCATAAAGAGAAAAATGAAATTCAATAAGATTATAAACTTATATAAAATCATGAAATGAACCTCTTTACTCTTATTGATGAAATCAAGAGTACCATAAAGTAAACTCATAATAATGAATGAGGGGACAAAAATAATCATGAAGGATTATTTGAAAATTATATTCTTATCACATATAATCAGTTGTAATCACCTGTATTCACCCATAATGGAATAACTTAACTGGATAATTCCAACATAAATTCTCTAGAGAATAAATCATTACCCAATGCATTAGGAGGGATATATATCGGGTGCACCTATCATCATATATAATTTATAAGAACCATATCATGGATAAAAAAATATGGAATATTTCATTTTCAACCCATAATCATAACAACCAATGTTATACCATAAAAAGATATTGAGTTAAATATAAAGGGTTAACAAATTCCCTATTTTTTAACGTCCTGGTTCCAGGTGCTTCCCAGAGGTGCCCCATGCTCGGTTGGTCACATGGCCTCAAGCACATTTCCCCAAAATCCTGAGGCTACCAACTAGAAGTGAGGGCCTTGGGTGTGATAGTGGGGAAACTATTCCCTCATTGGAAGAGTAATGCAGCAGAAAGAAACAGATAATAGTATCAGAAGCAATAAGAGTACCATATAGTAGTAAACAATGGAATACTGAAAGAAATAAACAACTATAGCACATATATAAATGATTAATGATATATAAATCTAGGAAAACAACTAAACAAGTCACAATGATGGAATACATTACTAAACCAAAGTACAAGGAAAACAAATAAACTCCAATAGAATCACTAGACCCAAATTGGTCCCATGCTCTCCAGCTTCACAGTAGTCAAGTACCTAAAGTAAGAGGGAACTTTAGCTTATCTATACCTACAACAATATAATATTTTTGGGCCCAAAATCATGACCCAAATAGGGTGTGAGATGAATCACAGTAGCCAACCACCTAAAGATATTTTCCTAACAGTTAGTGAATATATATGGTAGGCAATAAGAAAAAAAATCAGTAAACAAGGAAGTACTCAAAAGTAAAAAATCCTACAGTAAAATTGCATTCATTTTAATATATCAAGGAAGCAACTAATAAAAACAAGTAACCCTTTGGAAATTACTCACATCCTATCTCATGTGGTTCAACCAACAATCTCAAGTAACCTTCTAGGTAAGTTCTCATAGCCTAACCCCTTTGGTTTGACAAGTACAAGGATATAATGACCTCCTTGGTAGCTCAAACGGTCTAACCCCTTTGGTATCATGAAAAAAAGACCCTATTAGGAAGCACTCACCATTAATTTCCCTTATAGTCTTTTAAAAATAAACTATAGACACTCCGAGGAAGCACTCAATGTCAATTCACCCTGTGGTCTTGTAATGATAATTATAGACACTCTGAGGAAACACTCAACGTCAATTCCCCTTGTGGTATCATAATGGTAACTATAGACACTCTGAGGGAGAACTCAACATAAATCCTCCCTATGGTCTCACAACATGATAAAATAATAATAGACCCTTTGAGGAATCACTCAACACCAATTCACCCTATGGTCTCACTACACCAGGTTCCCACAGCCCTGTGTAAAGCAATCGTGCACAAACGACGTTCAGCAGCCAAAGTAAACCTAAAAGCACTACTTGGATAACTAGATACAAATCATATCACAACATCAAATAAAATCACTCTATACTAACAATACTAGGAATGGAAAGAAATAATCCTAGAAGGAAAAGCTGGACCAAATGTTCAATATCAAAACAAGAATGGACAAACGCATCTATAGTACAACAATTAACCCAATTAGTAAACAAGAGCCCTAACTCAAGAAATCCAAGAATAGTAGGAATTAACAGGGTTAAAATCTATAAATTCACAATATCATATTCTAGGGTATTGGGCACCTTTTCACATAATATTCAAAGACAAACTATGGAAGGCACAAACCACCAACCTTGGCATTGCACGATCTATATACTCCGACGTCATCCCTTGAATCAACCTAGAATGTGGTAGATCTACAAAAATGTAAAAAACAATAAACCAATAATATCTCACAAGGGAGGAGAAATCAAGGAATGTGGATCTAGAATAAAAAATAACTAATCGATGCGATTCCAACACAACTGATGGAGTTCGATTCTGAGCACAGATGACGAATCAGAGGCCCAGAGAAGATTCACACCATACAATCATTCCTGGAAGAGACGAACAGAGAAGAAGGTATTTCTATGAAAGAGACGTGACCCTAGTCCATTTAATGAAATGAAAATAAAGTAAACGTCTTGTTCTTCAAGGGTACATTCCGTGTACTTGCTTTAACCAGGCTCCGCTTTAGGCGGTCTCTAGGTCACCCCACACAACCATGTACTCAGCTGTTACACGGTTAGTACATGGTCACCTGTGGAAACCGGGTACACGGCATGTAATCCAAAGTACCTAGCTTGTACTCCTTAAATTTATAGATTCTCCTCTTTTCCTAAAAAACACAATAAAATAAGATTCATACCTAAAAATAAGATCCAGGTTCTTACAAACTTCCCCCATTAAATAAATTCATCCCCAAACTTCCCTAGAAAGGAAGTGTAGAAGAAGAAACCATGAACAACTCCATCCACTATGATCATATGTCGGCCTCCCTTTCCCATGTCTCATCCTGTACTCACCCGTGCTTCCATAGCACTCGTACCCGAGGAATAGACCGGCCATAGAGAACCTTCTCACTATGATCAACGATTTGGATCAGATGCTCCTCAAAAGATGCATCCACCTCTAGCTCAACATCCTAAGGTTAAAAAACATGATACGGGTCTAAGATGTAACACCGTAGCTGATAAACGTAGAAGATGTTGTGCATAGCCCGATACCTATGAGGTAACTACAACCAATAGGAAACCGACCTGACTCTCTCCAAAACCTCAAATGGTCCAACATATCTCAACAAAAGATTTCCCTGTCTCCTAATCCTCCTGTGTCCCAATATCAGTGAGACACATAGAAAAACCTGATCTCCGACCTTGAACTCTAGAGGTCGTCTCTGTCAATCAACATAAGACTTCTGCCATGACTGTGTAGTATCCATCCTCTTTCAAATAAACTCCACCTACTCTGTGGTCTCCTGGACAAGACGAGGTCCTAGCATAGCTTCCTCTCCTACCTCCATCTAACATAGGGGTGATCGGCATGGCCTACCATACAAAGACTCATAAGGTTTCATCTGAATAGTTGCTTGAAAACTATTATGCAGGCAAACTCCAAAAGAGGTATATGTTTCTCCCAAGAACCTCCAAAATCTAGGACGCATGCTCGAATCATGTTCTCTAGAACTTGAATTGTATGCTCAGACTAGCCATCTATCTGGGGATGGTAAGCTGTACTCAAAAGTACCTGTATACCCAAAGACCTTTGTAATCCTTTCCAGACCCAAGAAGTAAAATGGGCATCCCTGTCTGAAACAATGAAGTGTGTAACCCCATGTAAACGTACAATCTCCTGGATGTACATCCTTCCCAACTCATCAACACTGAAGGTCTCCTTGATCGGTAAGAAGTGAGAAACCTTCATGAGTTTGTCAATGACAACCCAAACTGCATAATTCCCTTGAGGTGAACTCGGTAAACCTGTCATGAAGTCCATCGCGAAATCATTCCACTTCCACTCAGGAATGGGTAAATGCTACAAAATACATGATGGTTGCCGATGATCCACCTTCACCTGCTGACAGGTGGAACACCTCATGAAAAAACCAGCGACATCTCTCTTCATACCTGGACACCAATACTGATGGTGTAGATCACGATACATCTTAGTGACACTAGGATGAACTGCCCAAACTGAGGAATGAAAGTCCCGCATCAGCTACTCGCGTATGACTTCTGACACCTATATCCGCCCATGAAAGTGAAAGATCTCATCCTTTCCCATGGTTCATCTAGGAATAGGTTCCTCTCCTGACACACTTTCCCATAGGACTAGGCCTTTAGCATCTGATAGATTCTTCATTCACACTCGATAAAGTAGAGTAGAGGTAACATCCATAGAAGAAAGAAACGTCTACCCCTGTCTGTCATGAACCTCCAAATGCATCTCATAGAACAGATCCATAAGCTGTCACTCACTACTGGCCTCCTGAACTGCCTGTACCTAAGTCCTCATACTCAACACATCAGCTACTACATTTCCTTTCCCAGGCATATAGGAAAGCTCAATTTCAAAGGACTGAAGGTACTCAAGCCACCTTCACTATCTCAGATTCAGATCACACTAAGGGAAGATATACTTGAGAATTTTGAAGTTAGTGAAAACCAAAAAATTCTCTCCCAATAGATAATGTCTCTAACAACGTAAGGCATGAACAACTGCAGCCAACTCGAGATCATGAGTTATATAATTACTCTCATGTGGTATCAACTTCCAAGACCTGTACCCAACGAATCCTTCCCCCTACATAAGCACTACTCCCAACCCGATACCTGAAGTATCACAGTAAATAGTATAGCTCTTGCCCGACTCTGGAAATACTAGTATCAGTGCTGAAGTTAACCTCTCTTTCAGCTCCTTACAGGATTACTCACAAGAATCTGACCATAAGCACTTCTCACCCTTCTTAGTGAGCCCCGTCAGGGGCGTTGCTAAGCTTGAAAAGTCCTGTATAAAATGTCTGTAGTATCCAGCCAACCCTAGAAAACTTCGTACCTCAAAGACATTCTTCGTTTGCTCCCAAGAAACTACTGCTCTCACTTTCTATGGGTCTATTAACAAACCTGTTTCTGAGATAACATGACCCAATAAGTGAATTTGGTCCATCCAAAAGTTTCATTTTGAGTGATTATCATAGAATTGATGCTCTATCAGTGTACTCAAACTGATCACAAGATGGGTGGCATGGTCATGTCGAGTGTGAGAGTACACCAAGATATCATCCACTAAAACCACCACAAAAGAATCCATGTATGGATGGAACACTCGGTTCATCAGTGCCATGAAAACTGAAGGCACATTCATGAGACCGAACGACATAACCACATACTCATATAAACCATACCTGATTTGAAAGGCTGTAAGAGGTATATTAGATGGTTTAATGCCCAAATCATGATAACTAGATCTCAATTCAATCTTCAAGAACACCCAAGATTCTTGAAGATGATCAAAGAGATCATCAATCCTAAGTAAAAGATATTGGTTCTTAACCATCAACTGGTTCAGCTTCTGATAATCCACACAAAGTCTAAGAGTACCATCCGCCTTCTTCTCAAATAGGACAGACGAACCCCAAGGATAAGTACTGGGTCAGATGAAACCCTTCACCTGTAACCCTGCTAATTTCTTCTTGAGCTTATGTAAGTCTGGTGTAGCCATCCTATAAGGAGTAATGGACATCGGTTCCAATCTTGGATGAGCTCAATAGAAAAGTCTACCTCTCTCTATAGAGGTAAACCTGAGAAGTCTTCTAGAAATACATACGTAAAACGATCCACCACTAAAGTAAAATCCATCTGTAAAGTCCCTTGGTCATCCATATATAGACTAGAAATCTGGGAGGTAACTCCTCCCAACACATGATGCTTGGGTCCCACTCTGCTCGCCTGGACATCCCATTCACCCTTATGAATAAATGATCTATCCTATGGTGATGTGAAACTCACCCTACGACGATAGTAGTCGAAAACATCCTGGAAAGGAACTAACCAGTTCATTCTGAGAATGACATCATATCCCATCATCTCTAAGACATAGAGGTCCCATAAGAAGTGCCAACCCAACCTCTAGAGGTCGCTCCTTGCACTGTCATACACTAGCCATTCTTTTCCCCAACTAAGTGTCCAACGTCAAGAAATCAGTAGAAAAAAAGATATAGACCCCAAGGCTCTCCACAATAGCAACATATATGAAACTATAGGAAGCCCCTGTATCGAAAAGTACAGAAGATAAAACTGAGGAAACTAGGATCGTATCTCTAACTGTAGAGGGTCTGAGATCCTACTCTTGCTGGGTCCGATCCACTGCAAAATTCTAGCCTGTACCGCGGCCCTGTGACCCTACTTGACCACCCTGAGCTGATCCACCCTGTTGTAGCTAAAATCTTGGTGACTGGCTACCACAATCGCAACCTCCACCTTAGCCTGAATGATCGGAATAACTCTAGTTTCTAGATTGATGAGAAACTGGTGGTGCTACTTTTGAACATGGGGTCATAGAATAACTCTGATCACTAGCTTCTGGTGAAAAAAACTGATAGAACCACTGAAGATGGCCCATCTTGCCGCAAGATCGACACTCGACTGGGTCTCTTGGGCAATGTGGCCTCGTATGCCCACCCTTCCCACACTGGTAGCATACCGCCTGGCTACCTGAAGGTGTTTCTCACCTACTTGGATATCCATGTTTAGACTCCCTGTGATGCTTCCTACTATCAGCTGGAGAAGAAAAAACTCTAGTTGTTGAACCGCCCTGGCCCACAGCTCCAGAATCCCTCAGGTTGCGCTCTGTGATCAGCACCTGGTTGACTATAGAAGATATGATCATCAACCTAAATATGTTCACCTGAGATCAGATGTCATTCCTAATACCATCCTCAATCTTCCTCGCTAGGAATAACTCATCACCTCCTAAGATGGATGTAAAGAACTGAAGCTCTGTGAAGTGAGAATAATACTCCATAACTAAGAGAGTATCCTACTCCAGACTCATGAACTCTTGGGCTCGATCGGCCCTCAAATTCTCTTGGTAGAAGTAATCATAGAAGGTATGCTAAAACTCATTCCAAGCCATACCCTATTGGCATCCCTCCTGTGAAATCACATCCAACCATCTCTTGGAGGAATCTCATAGCATGTACATAGTGAGATTCACCCTCCTCTCTAGAGGCGTCTCCAGATGCTTGAAGATAGATATCATGGCCTCTAACTAGGACTCGGCAGCCTGAGGTCCTCCATCCCCTAAGAAAGTGGGAGGATGCTGCTGCTAAAAAACCTGCATCAACTCTGCCATAGACAGGGCAGGATGCGGTCCTCCCTGGAAGGTATGCATATACCTCATGAATCCCTCTCAGAACTGTGTATCAAAACCTGTATCTGGAATGATGGCTGGTGCCAAGATGGACACAATGGGAGGGTCTGCTGGTAATCCCTAATCTTCCATGTCCAGTTTCTGGTCACCGCCCTGTAACTAGCATACAACCAGAGGATGTCTCGGTGGAATGACTCTACAAGGTCAAGCGCACCCTTAGTTTAATATTATCAAGGATTGAAACTTAGAAGTGCAAGAAAGGAATATGGGAAATGAATGTATTCAAGTTCTTCAATAGATGGATACACGACGTGTATGTTCCCTACACGACGTGTTCCTTTAATCCTTCACATGGGCGTGTAATCCTGCCAACCCTGGTCGTGTAACACCCTATACACATGGCGTGTTCTTACAAGACACAACGTGTACTTGAATCATGTTATCCTTGACCGAATTATTCTACATGACTAACCCACATGGTTCTTCTAGGGAAAGGCTACACGACATGTTTATGCCAGACACGACGTGTACTAGAATAACTTCACTGACCCGTGTTGTTATTCACATGGCCGGTTACATAGTTTAATCTACATGGTGTGTTTACTCCAGACACTACATGTAATAACTACCCATAACCCACCTGCGTCATTAGTCACATGGCTGGTCACATGGTATGTACACACAACGTGTACGCCCGGTACACAACGTGTTCTACCAAGGATTTCCCAACCCCGTGTCTCTGCCCACACATCTAGTGACATGGTTAGAGACTACACGACATGTATATACAGTACACAATGCGTACTTTATAAAAATAGTTCTTTCTTGAACAGAAGGATACATGGCATGTATTTATCATTACACGCCGTGTATTCTGGGTTTTTCCAGACAGTAAGCCTCAAAAACTATTCTGGAACCCATAAAACACTGAAATGAACATTAAAGTCCCAAATTACGATTCGTGAGGGCTCATACTCCTTGTGAATCAAAGATTGGCATCTTCTACATGTCATATAAAAACAAAAAAGAGCAACGATCCACCAAATTCTGGTCCATGAGGGACCACAACACGTCAAGAACCAAAGTTTGGCATTCATTCAAATGAAAACTTACACAATCCAATACCCTATCAAATAGCAGGTATTCTATCAAGGAATCTATCACAATAGCATGAATATGTAGCACAACACCTATCACAACAATATGAAATCGGTAATGCATCCTAAATGTCATGGCAAGAATGCATGACATGTGATTTCTAGAAAGTGCCTATATGATGCATGAGATGGAATACCCTTATCTCATCGGGTTGCAACAAAAATAAAACATCAATAATATCAAAACTAACAACACAAAACATGTGAATCACCCAATGGTGAAATCAAATCAACTGTAATAATTACAAAACCCAAAAAATTGCAATATATGATGTAAATTGGATTTTACTTGTACAAAAGTTAACTACTCCTAGGCACATATTATTACCAAGTACTTATTCCGTCCTATCCCTAACTATAAGCTCTAAATAGTAAGTCAAGAAGAAAAGAACCTGTCTCTGATACCACTTTGTAACGTCCCGGTTTCGGGTTCCGCCTAGAGGTGCCCCGTGCTCGGTTGGTCACATGGCCTCAAGTGTATTTCCCCAAACGCCAGAGGCTACCGACTAGCAACGAGTGACTTGGGTGTGATAGTGAAGAAACTATTCCCTCATTGGTAGAGTAATGCAGCGGAAAGAAGAATATAACAGTAGCGGAAGCAATAAGAATACCATACAGTAGTAAATAGTATAAGACTAAAAGAAATAAATTGTAGCACATATATAAATGATCCATGATATATATGTATAGGAAAACATCCAAACAAGTCACAATGCTGTAATAAAGTACTAAACCAAAGTATAAGGAAAACAAATAAACTACAATAGCATTGTAAGCCTCAGCTTGGTCCCGTGCTCTCCAGCTCCACAACAGTCAAGTACCTAAAGTAGAAGGGAGCTTTCCCTTATCTATACCTGCAAAAATATAACCTGTTTGGGCCCAAAAGCATGACCCAAATAGGGTGTGAGATGAATCCCAACAGGAAACCCCCTAAAGATATGTTCCTAATAGTCAGTGAATATATATGGAAGACAATAAAAAAAAGAAGCAATAAACAAGGAAGTACTCAAAATTAATCAATCATAAAGTGAAATTGCATTCATTTTCATATATCAAGGAAGCAGCTAATCAAAACAAGTAACCCTCTAGGAAGTACTAATAGCCTACCCCATCTAGTTCAACCAACAATATCAAGTAACTCTCTAGGTAAGTTATCACAACCTAACCCCTATGGTTCGATAAGTACAAGGATATAATGACCTCCTGGGTAGATCGAACGGTCTAACCCCTTTGGTCTCATGAAAACAAAGACTCTATGAGGAAGAACTCACCGTCAATTCATCCTATAGTCTTTTAACGATAAACTACAGATACTCTGAAGAAAGCACTCAACATCAATTACCCTGTGATCTCGTAATGGTAACTATAGAAACTCTGAGGAAGCACTCAACGTCAATTCCCCCTCTGGTCTTGTAACAGTAACTATAGACACTCTGAGGGAGCACTCAACGTCAATCCCCTATATGGTCTCGAAATGTGATAAAATAATAATAGACCCTATGAAAAAGCACTCAACGTCAATGCCCCCTATGGTCTCACTACACCAAGTTCCCACTACCCTGTGTAAAGAAATCATGCACAAATGCAATTCAATAGCCAAAGTAAACCTAAATGTACCACTTGGCTAAACATCTACAAAGCATATCACAACATCAAATAAAATTGTAACATCCCAGGTGACCAAAGAATATAAAACTTTCATATTTATTAATATTTGTGAACTAAATATTAATTTAACTTTAAAGGGGATGCTATGTCAGATAGCATACTCAACATGAAAAAATGGATTTCTTCGAAATCTTACGTTTCACACAATGTTGAGTTATATTGAAAAATAATAATATAATATTATTATTTTAAATGGTAGTTAACTCATAGATGTTGTATTGGCGGGAATGAACAGAAATAACTACAATATGATTATACATGTTTTTTAAATGTTTTTAGATTTATCCAATAAATTTTAGAGGCTTAAAATAAGAAATAAATCCAATTTTAAGCATAAATACTCTAATATTCTTTAAAGGACCGATTTACTACCTTTGATGGCGAACTATTTTTAAATCTTGTTTTTGTCAATTTTATATGTTCTATTTGACAAAATAATATTCTTATTAAGAATTGGGACATTGAAATTTACTTTGGATGAATTTTTTGTATTTTTCTGATAATGTACATTTTTTAATGAATAGTGAAAAATACTGTATTTTAATTCAAAACTGCCTTTTAATCTAATTTATTTATATAGTTATATTATCTTTTTAATTGGTTTTAAAGTGTAATTAGATTATATTTTTACCATTTAATCCAATTTTGGTCATTGTAAGTAATTTCACTTTGAAATTAGACATAAACAAGTGCTAATCTTTTAATAGTTATTATTTCTTAAAAACACACTTTTTGTTTTGACAACGGGAATTAATTTTAAATTAATTTATGCTACTTTTGTGTTTTGAATTTGGAAAAATAGATTCCATATTTTGAATCAGGAGGTCCAAATTTTATAAATAGGTAACTTTTATTTTTATACATTATGAATATTTACTTCAGTAAATATTTTATTTACCATGGTCAAAGGGTAAATCTGGTAAATAAGGGTAAACAAATATTATAATAATAATATTAAATTATCCTAACATGTGTTATAATCCTATTGTTTGATACATTTCTAACCATGGGAATAATTGGGTCGATTTTGGGACCCCATGGAGCCACTTAGGAGTGATAATGACACTTTAAATTAATTAATTTAAAGTAAAGACAAAAATGACATAAACATATATCTTTTAGTAAATAAATTTTTACATGGGGTTATATAATTTATCTCTTAGACTATAAATATTTATTTGAAAGATAAAAATAGTTCCTACATAATTATATTTTATTTATAATTTTTAGACATCAAATAGATAAAATTATTTATGACACAATGATGATGCATTTTTTACCTTATTAATGAATGATTTAAATAAATGAGATTATAAAATTTAAAAAAATATATAATACCTATCAAATTCTTATTGGATGATTTTATTTAGACTTATATAAACATTATATTTTAATTAAATAATTTTTGGACCTTTAGAAACCGAAAATCATTATATAATAAAATAATATTTTCAAACTTTCCTAAAGAGCCCCTCCCCCCCCTTATAAAAATCCATCAACTCTAACCCATTACTCACACATCTCAATCACATTGTCTCATCTAACCTATGCCCAATTAATCTCCCTATATCCCTATATTCCTCCTATAAGCCTTCCTCTAGGCAGAAGGCAATTCAAGTAAACCTTTTGGTTCAAACCAAAGGGAGATACTTGATTTAAGGGTAACATCTTCTCTTAAGTTCTTTTATTTTATTTTACTTCTCAAACCCCCTAAAATCTCTGTATTCATTTATTTTATAACAAAACCAGTATCATAAATATACTAGATTGTTTTTATGATAAGGATTCAAACTACACTTCCACACACCTCCATCTAATGGATACGAACATACTGTTTCTGTGGACGACGAACTACCGCCTCAGAAAATGATGATTATTCAAATATCTCCAACCGCCTCTCATAGTAGCCATTATGATGGAATTGTATTTCTATGTGATATATATTATATTTATATTGTCTCTATTCTTCTGTATTTTTCATTTATAGAATAACTTTATGGTTTCTATAATGGGTAAACACGATAATTTCATTTGAGGAAGTGCGGACTACCACCCCTCAAAGTGATATGACTCGTTCATGCCATACGTGGTATGTATAAAGGATGGAGTTAATGAAATTATATATGATATTATACTATAATTATAATATACCTATGAATCATTAATTTTTCAATCCATTAAAAATACGAAATAGGAATGAAAGTAGCGTTCGTGCGTACGTACGACTTACCCTCTCCATGAACAGTGCATTTCATTTATTATATCCAAATGTTATGTACTATTATAAATACATATATATACTGGATATATATGATATATATGATATATAAATCATGAATACCATTCTGGAGATAATGTAATTTTGACTGCATGGACAACTTGTAATTATAAGAAGTTCATTTTTGACTCAAGTACCAAATATTGACAAAATGGCCGTTATTAACTTAAATGATTACATAATGTTTATAAAATCTCAATAAGTGATATAAAAAGAATAATAAACTTGAAAAAGGTTCTTAATCAATTAGAAATTAACTTTATTTTATTATTCAGGAGATTAAAGAACGAATGAGTCAAGTCAGACATGAGGTAAGGGACTTCGTCTCAATCTCCTTTCATTGAGGCATATTTTAATTTATACACGACTTTATTTTATACGGTGTATAAAATCCTTTTACTTTTAATTTAATTAAAAGGGAATCTTTTATCAACCAATCATTTTACTAAACAATAAAAATAATGTTTCTTTTTAACGTACGTGGTGACAATGACCTTTCCACCACCGCGAGTATTATTTGATATTTGGATTCCTTAACAAGCCATAATGTTTTTAAAAGAAAAATAAATACCATATATAGAGAAGAAGGTATTTATGTGAATGATATGTGACCCCGATCTTGTTTAATGAAATAAAAATAAAGTACATGGTGGGTTTTTCAAGGGTACACATAGTGTACTTGCTTTAACCGGCCTCCAAGTCACCCCACACGACCATGTACTCGACCATTACACGGTTAGTACATAGTCACCTGTGGAAACTGGGTACACGGCGTGTACTAAAAAGTACACGGTGTGTACTCCTTAAATTTACATATTCTCCTATTTTCTTCAAAAACACTATAAAACAAGATTCATACCTAAAAAGAAGATCTGGGTTCTTACACACTTAGAGGAAAATGAAATAGAAGCATATAATACAAATGAATAAAGTTTAATAATAAGATGATAAAGTTGATTATTAGATAATATTAGATAGATATTTGAAAGAAATACTTCAAAATAATAATGGAAAGGATTTAAGAGGAACTTATTACTTCTTTCTAAGAAGATTCAATGTGACTTTTACTGTGTAAAAATAAATTATAGGGTGTTATAATTTATTATAACTTTAAAATTAAGTTTCTTATTGAATAAAATTTGATTATTTTAATTCATTTAATATTATATTTGAATATAATTTGATGTTTTATGTCCATTATATTCATGGTTGTTGAAGTTTTATAATCATGGTAGTTCAGAATTACATCCTTATAAGATTTGGTGCCATTATAGCTGGAAAATTTAAAACCATATATGAATGTTTATTATGGAGTTATAATATCTATATTCGTGATATGTTTTACTTATTATTGAAATTTCACCACCAATATATTATTTAATAATAAATTAGTTTTTTGAAATATTACAATTATAATGCTAAATATGTATTATGTATATGTCTAATTTGCAGTGATAATACCAATATGGGATAAAAATATAATTATATAAATGAAATAATTTGAAATAATCCACTATTTTTTATGATTTACAACTAAATTGAATTGAGTAAATTAAAAACAAATATAATAAAAATTAAATAAAATATTAAAATTACTAAGTAGAGACTAAATCAAACCACAAATATATATTGTTATATATATATACATATCCACCACGAGGAATAATTCTGATGGAATGTGAAATTAATATGAAGGTAAATGAATATGAATAACATATCCATGAGTGTCATATCCTTCCTAGAGGTGGTTTAAAATTAATGAAATAAAAGATAAGGAATTAAAAGGGAGATAAAAAATCAAACTGAACTAAATGTTATTTATAATATAGTTAGTATTTATGAATTTCATATTTTAAAAATGAAAATATAACGATTGAACCATATTTTTGGAAATAATATATTTTAAAAATATAGTATATACTTGATTAAATAAAAATTATAAATAAGTATACAATTGAAAAAAAGGAAAACAATGTGTTTAACAATCATTAAAATAATTACATCGATCGAATTGTTTGGTTGAGAAATGACTTTTACAGAGTATCTATAAAGAAAAGGGAGCTATTTTATATTTATATAGAGATAGTAAATGAGATAAATTCTTGGATAAAATGATTTTTTTGAGAATACAGAGTAAAACCCTTATTTATAGATATGATTTGAAGGCATTTTTGAAAATTATTATTCCTTATGGGTTAGGAATATAATTGTTAAATGGAAAGTGGATCATAAATAGAAATCAAATGACACGAGATAAAATTTATAATCCACATATGAATAAATATAATGATTTATGAATTTTAATTAATATATAAATCATTTTTAATAAGAAACCTTATTATATCAATTTTCAGGATTATTCTTATAATTTGAGTATAAAAATATCTAAACATTTATAAAATTAAAGTTATAATATTCATATCAAGTATTTATTATCATATTTATCCCATAAAATATATAATATAGTTATAATTTCCTTATCTTATCATTATGTCACCATTTGTTTACCATTTCAATGATGTGTAAGCACCTCGACATCATTGCGTAATAATTTTCATATTTATCTGGAGATAAAAATAAATTTATATTAATTGAATAATATTAATAATATATTTTCAATAAATTATTATGTAAGAAAAATTAAAAATGTTTTTATAATGTTCAATAATATTTTAGATAAAAATATAATAATAATTAGTAATATTACATTTGAACTGAAACTATTATTTTAAAAAGAGTTCAAATGTTTTACTCAATCTCTAATGAATTCAAATTAATTTTCTGAACTAAAAAATTATTTTTTATATATATGGCTTTTAACACATTACATACCATTATTAAGTGTTCTAAAACTTTCTAGACACACATTTAATAATAAGTTGTAATGTTAGATATAATCTTGAGCTCTAATTTATTAAAAGGAATTTAACATTATTACTCAACCAGTAATCAAATAGAATTTGGATGTTAAAATTTTAAAAAATATTATATTAATATTTTAAATATTATAACACATTAAATATATTTCTTAATTTTTCTAATACATTATAGATATATATAAAATAATGATTAGTAAAATTTAATTTGAAATCAAACTCTTTTTTTAAATGAATTTGAATTAAAATATATGAGTCATACTATAAAAAAATTTAATTTGAATATTTAATTTCAAAATAAATCATTTAAGGATTAAAAAAATTGATATAAAAATATCACTTATAAGTTTTTAACATATATTTATTAAATGAAACTATAATTATACATAACATTTACTATTTATTCTCATACATTTATAAAAAAAATTACAAAATACTTTTCAATTAATTATTTAATAACAATTAAAAATATACAATTAATTTTGTTGAAACCAATATATAATTATTAAATGTTAACTTTTGAAATAAAAACACACAATATATTAAAAATAATATACTTTTTAAGATGAAAAGATATTTCTTTTTAAATTAGAAATCATATTCTCATTTCATAACACGACAAAATATTTTTCTAAGATTATTATAATAATAAATATCATTATAAATTCATAAAATTTATATAAATATAATCTATAAAAATTATTATATTTAATAAATTAGATAAAATAACTAATATTATTCAATCATTGGTTAAGTCAACATTTATGTCATGAAATAAACATAGATATATATAAATATATTTCTTTTTAATTAACTATTTTTAGTTAATAATTCTAACAAATATAAGTCCATAGAAATTATATTAGAAATCCTAAAACTAAAAAATATTATTTAGAAATAGTAAGATACTAAATACATGCACTCTTATTGACATAATATATATTTATGGAATTATCTTTTCATGTGGAAAAGACTATATGTGAAGGTAGTTTGTTGAAAAAATGAAGAATTTTTTTAACATATAAATATTAGGGTATATGACATTCTTTTTGAAACTATAAGTTATATAGTAAAAGAATTACATTTTACCCCATGAAAAACATTCCATAGAGTTATGTAATAATTTTGGACTGAAAAAATCCAAATGACTATCAGCACGTGTCATAGTATAAGAGGATTTCCCAAGTACTAATCAAATAAAATTAAAAAAATATGATTTTAAGTCTATCAAATATGATAGAATTATGATTTAAAATTGCTTTTTTAAGACACTTTGTGAACAAATTTATAGTTATCTTAAAGAATCATAGAAGAATGTGTCTAAAAATCTTGAAATATATCAATGTTACCCAAGATTGTGGGAAATTTTATGAAAGAGAATATCTAAGTGAGTTATTTGACTACATTGATGCTAATTGGGTCGGTAATGTTTATAACTAAAATTATATTTCTTATGTATTATTATTTATTAGAATAAATTTTGTGACTTGGAAATATAAAAAGAAAAGTTTTATTATTCTTTTCATTACTCAAGATGAGTATGTGGCTGCTATAAAATAATGTTAACTAATACTATAGATAAAGAAATTACATAGAGATATAAAGCTAAGAGTTTATTTTTTATTTAGGATTTTTTTATTATGTAATATTTATTACTTTTTTAAATAATCCCATGTAACACATAAGACCAAAACATTTTGATATTTAATATCATTTCATGATAGATAAAGTTGAAAATAGAATTTTAAATCATGAGTATATTCCTATCAAACAATATAATAGATATATATTTACTTTTCATTAAAAAAGGATATATTTTAAGAAGTAAGGTTGATGATAAATGCCCAGCCATTATTTTAGAAGAACTATAGTTTGGTGGTAGTGACCTTATCCATACATATTTATTTTGATATTTTTTTCAAAGGGGCTAAAAAGATTCATATCATATCCAATGATATATAGTCAAACCATGAAAAATGGGTTTTATATGAACATATAAGAAAATTTATGGGTAATAGGTAAAATAAACGAATTCATAATTGGTATAGAGAAATGAATAAATTTTGAATTGGAATTTTTTTCTCTAAATTTTTATATAACATATTTCATCTAATATATGAGGATATGGAAGTTAAAGATGATTTTTGATAGTGATAACATACCTAAAAGTGTGTTGTAGAGCCCATAAATTTATTGAATGTTAAATTATTTAATAACTCATGTATATATTATGTGTTTTATTTTTAAAATATATCAATAGAAGAATCTATGAGAATCATGTTAAATAATATGTTTAATATTACAATATGATATAACATATTCTATAAACATATTCTATATGTTACATCACAATTGAGTAAACCATACTATATTTAATTTTGGATAGGTTAATAATGTTTATAGAAAATATTTAAAGAGGAATATAAGAAATATGGTGCATTGAGAATCTCATAACATCATTATTTAAATAGCACATTTGTTTAGAATATATGTTTTATAAATATCTATATTAAATAGAATAAGATTTTTTAGACCACTCTAACATCACATAACAAACAATTTTTGAAACAAATTATTTTATAAATAGGTGAAAATATTTTTATTTGAATATATTTTAAGGAGTGTTGAAGCATGGCTTTTATTGAAAAACATATTGGTGAAACCTACAGAAAATGTAGCAGTTGACATAAAATATTTGTGCATAATACATATTCTAAGTGTTTGATTAAAGTTGTGTTTAATAACTCTATATTATTTATTAAATTCAAGTTGATAAAATACATTAGAGATCATCAAATGTAATGATAAAATGCATAGAACATATCTTTATGGTGCAAAGAACATTCTTTAAATTAATATGATTTTAATGATTTATTATTAAAAATATATTTATTCATGTTTTATGAGGTGACTATAGTGATTATTAAATATATTAGGAATGATTTAAGATTTCATATCACTTACATGTTCGTACTACATATGGTGATGGTATGTAGAACATATTAATACTGAATTTGGTTGAACATGTCAAAAACTAAGCTAAAATAGAGGACAAAACTTAAATTATATTATTAGAATATATTTGATTATTTTTTACATAAAAAAAATCTATTATAGAACATTTGTATAACACAAAACATTTTTCTTAGAACATTTATTGTAATAGAAAATTTTGGTTTCAAAGATATTTTGTTTTAGTGATGAATGGAAAAAGCAATAAAAACATCCAAAAAATATGATTTAATGACATACAAACAATTTTTAGGATTAAATGATAGATGCATAGAACATTATAACAATAAAAAACATTTAAATTATTTTATATATATCATTTTTCTAAAATAGAATATTTTTATTTGACTTTTTATATTTTTATTAAACTAAAAAGGAACACTTTAAATATAATAGAAAATGTTTATAAAGTTTGATAAATCATTTCAATGTGCTAGAAAATATTATTTCATAGAGAAAATATTTAAAAATTTTCATATAAAATTTGAAAAAATATGATGTCTTCCATATAAAATTTATTGTTAAAATTACTATATAATATTTAGAGTATAAATAAAAAGAAAAAATATGGGCAAATGATTTCATAGAAATGTCTTTCTTGAAATTGGTATACATAACATATACAATGACTTTGATAAATTGTAGAATCATGAACATAACATTGTAATGATGAAATTTATTTTCTATAAATTATTTATCTCAATGAACATACATTGGGGACAATTTCAAAATACATGATGTAAATGAATATTTTCATATATCTTGTCTAAAATATATAGAGATTTAATTAGAGATAGTATGTTTCCATTTTCAATATAATTAAAATTAAATTATCATGGGATGTTTAAATAATTCTAATGTTAATATATTTTTTGTTTAAGTGAATGAGTTATTATGAGTTATAGATAAGGAATTAAACTTTTTCTATAATTATAGTAAATGGAAATAAATTATAGGCATAAATATAAAGGAAGAAAAATTTATGAAATTATTAGTGATTATTTATCCATTATTAATGGAATAAAGGTAAGAAATATGATAGTGAATAAGTGAGTGAGTAAGTGAGTTATTATATTAGGATAATGAATATTTCAAGATCTGTGAGAGAAAACCATATTGAGAAAAATCATTGAACATGGAAGATGTAAGTACACAACTATATATTCAACTAAAATTCCCCCAAAAAATAGAAAGAATATTTATGATTGATTCAAGGAAATTTAAAATATTATTGAGGACCAATTTTATTATGTTTCATACATTTCGTGTAAATATGAGGGATTGTTTTATTCTACTAGGATTCCAATCACTATAGTCCAATGATGATATCTTCCCCGAATATGATTTTTAATTTTGTTTATTAATTTAGTAAAATAACCACCGTTTTAGATGATACTAATAAAAATAAGGATGTTCCACTACCATTATGCAATGAACCTTTTAAAAATCATGTGTACTTTCATTAGATTTTTCTTTTAATTGAACATAAGTGAGTGTTTGTTCATTATAAGTTAATTGGATCCTATAACTCTAACCAATGATAGAGGTTTATTTATGGGAAATAGTTAAATATGGTCAGTACTTTTAAGCTCCTCCCACCCTATATCAAGGTTTCATCCAAAAATTATTTATACATCACATAAGGTTTAAAGGTTCTATTTTCCCTTACTTTAATTAGATAACTATGAAACTTTTTTTTGTCGATGGATGTACTAGGGAATATACTCTTAATAGGGGTGAAACATGATATAAAAATTAAAAAAAATCTCTTTCAATGATATTTTTTTATTATCATTAAGAACTCTTCTCACTTACCTTCCATATGTGAATGAAATAAAATATCGGAGATAAGGGATTTTAAATGTTTCAACCACATTGGGTTATATCTAAGGAGTATACAATTATGATGTTTTGATGTACCAAATACCCTAAAGCACATTATATGTGAAAATTTTTAGAGTGGATTTATAATAAATATTATTTTATAAAATATCATTTTTAGAAAGACCAATACTTTAGTTCAAAAATTATGAAACAATATAATAAAAAAAATTAATTGGTCTTCATGAATAAAAAATGATCAAACATTTTTACTATATCAATTATATCTTTCTTTATCACAGTTTTAAAATCTATCTTTCACATATTATCATTTTAAAAATTATATTAATGACTATAAATAATATTTCTTATTTTCAAAATGTGATACTCTAGAGTTATTATCCAATTTAATCTCTTTAAACTTTTATCCAATATCGATAATTAAATAGATATTTCATATCATTTTTTATAAAAATATTCACTACATTATTAAAATTAATTCAAAACAATCTATATAACCCCTTTAAAAGTGAGTGATATCTCCCAAGTAAATTCTACATCATCTGATTTTTGAAAGATATATAGATTCTCAATTTTTAAATGGTATAATCCATACCATGATGTGTTTTAATAAACCATATGGTGTTTATGTTAGTTAACCATTTAAACTTAATAAAATGATTTCCAAACCATGATTTTATAGATTTTTTATCCATTTATATATTTTAAAACATATATCCATTATCAATCATGATCTAGAAATCATTTTTCTATAGAAATATTTTTCAATTAAAATTCTAGTATGTTCTCCACGAAAAATGGCCAACTTCACATCTAAAAATAGGATTTGTTCCTCATTTTTATCAAAGATCATATAAAATAATTAATACAACCTGGAATAAACCACAACATGATTCCCTACTTTAAGACATGGAAACCATTAACTTTATCAAATATATTTTTTAAAATTCTTATGAACCATGTCATAATCCTATAAGTCATCCCATTTTTCATTAAACATAAAAAACAACCTTCTAAACTTTGGTATATTTTCTTACTACACATTTCAAATAGATATTTTATACAGTATTCTTCACTATATAGGATAAATCGCCATGAAATTTTCAAGAGCGGTAATAGGTAGATTTGTTCACTACACTATGAATCAACACTTAAATTTCATCTATTTATATTAAATCCAATAGCTAAACCTTGAAATGATTCTAATAATCATAGCATGGTTTTTGTTTTTTCAACCAAAATCCTTTTAAAATTTTCAAAAATCAAGGAAAAACCCATATTATGATTCTCTAATATTAATATAAATATTTTGAAGGATTTATGAATGAATTTTTCAATAAAAAAACCAAAAATATTTTTATAGATTTTTTATATCAATATCCACCTTTAGGTTTATTGATAACTTCCTTTAAATAAACCATTTCAACTACATTAGTGGATATCCCAAACTACATGAGAATTTTCTTTATAGTGTATTCAATGAATAAAAAAAATCTACTCAAATCTGACGTGATTAATTATCATCATATGAAATAAAATTTTAATGAAAGAGTTCCATGAAATACCAATTTACTGAACACCAACTTTTTCAAAGTGTCACCTCATAAGTTTAAGGAATTATCTGATCACCCACATTTCATCATCTTCAACTTCAAAATTCTAATTTTTATAATTATCTATTTTATGACTAATATTTGAATATCTCTTCCCATTATTTAAAAACCATTAATCTATCTTCCCAATTCATCATTGACATTTTTAGAAATACTGTCATAATTTTTGTGAATAAAAATCTATATCATCTCCCCCTTTTTCAACGAATGCAAAGACCACTTCTTCAATATTATTATAAGAATTAATATCTAAATGATACCACTTATTGAAAAAAAATTAGGTATTTATTCTGTCATATTCCTCTTTTTGATTTATATTACTTTGCTAAAAAAAATTATGTGACACCACTTGTCGAAAATAAGAAATGAAATGTTTAAATTTTATTGTTTTAAAAAAGAGAACCACCAATAGAAAATAATTAGTGTGTGGGTATCCTTCTCCAAATAATCAAGTGGGCTATAAGAGTTATCTGATTATTCTTGAAACCCTCCTTTGGTATAAACTCAGTCCTAATGCCTTCCACTTGATCTTGTGATGGTACATACTCCAAAATCACTATACCATTATCATGAACCAACCCACTAGGGCCCGCATGGCTAGCGGTAAGATGAGAATAACTACCCCAATCCCACCTCCAATAGGATAGGGGTTAGAGACTAGTGCTGAGTAGGCAAATCTCATGCATGAGAGGCCTTAGCTTAAAGTACCTGTACACACACACACACATCTATCTCTATGCAATAGTGAAAAGATAAAATGAAAGGATGAACATATAGATTATTAAGCATGCATGAAATAAACTCTATAAAAAATTTGAGTACAATAGTGTACTGTAAACAATAAAGGGGAAAAATACAAGACCACCATAAATGATAAAATCATTCAAACTAATAAGTAGGAAGATAATTATGTCAAATTAAACACATGGTACACACTATAGTATGTATATCTCATTATGATCCACCTTATCCCGGTCCTCCTAGGACTCCGTCAAGAGGAATTTCGTATGTATAAGAAAATATATGTGAAAATAGATTCCATTTAGGGGTGAGTATAAAAATACCCATGAGGTATCCCAAAAACCCAAAAAGAAAAGGGAGAAACTAAAATGCATAAGTTTTCTCAACCCATAAGCAAGAGGGTACAAGAAACCCAAGCGAGAGAGAATGGGAATTCTCTATATCCACAGATAAACTATGAATTATGATTTATATCAATATCACTAAGGTATGTTAATTAGGATATGATACATATTAACTAGATCAAAAACCTAGATATACTCAAGATAGAGACCAAGTCTCAAAGAGGTATCAACCATACTGCTAGCCACATGATTATACTCGAGGATCAAGGTAACACTCATCTGAGGGAACTTACTCCACGAACCTTTCCATATTGATGGAACTCGTCTGATATATATCAATTATAGATTATCACTACTTTCATGACATCCATATGAGGTTTCATTGTAGAGACCCGTATCTTGACGTACATGGACATTACATTACTTTTGCGGAATACTTAGTACATAACAAAAACACACACACAAGGATCGTAATAGTTTAGTGTATTTGGAAACTCGGAACGTAATCTTCTAATCGTGGTGAAAGATCTTCAATATCTCCCATAAAGATCTCCTTTTTTTTACCTAAAACCTTTATTTATATCCTGGGGAAAAGAAAACATAAAAGGGTGAGCTCAAATGCTCAGTAAGGGTATACAAAAGAAATATCAATCACATCATATTCATAACTTTTGGAAATCTTAACCTGCAAAAGAGAGCATAATTTCATAACATGGGATAAATCATAGTAGTGAAATGAAATCCCAATAATCATAACATAAAACATGAAACTTTGTGTCATACACACATAATCATAGAGAATCATTTCTTGTTAGTCAAGACCCATTGCCAAGACTATCTTAGTGGACAAAGTCCCTTTCTGAATCGAGTAACCCTCGTTTCAGTCCTGTTTCACTGAACCGGTATAACCTACCATTTCAGCCATGTCTATCTCATGAGATATAAAATCTTTACCCAATGCATTGGAGGGAGATATAGGTCCCACCCATCTCATAATGAATCCTTTCTTATGTGTGCCACAAAATCATAAATCATACATCATTGCATAACCCATGTAATAAAAATGGGATTCTTAAACAACATGACATCATAAAACCATTCATATAAGATAAAGGAATTCATAAACATAATTCCATCACAACATAGTCAAATCAATGTAAAAATATGGATAGAAACAGAACCCTTTATTATCTTAGATGAAAAATAATTTTGATAAAACACTTGAATTGAATTCTTGAGGAAAATATCCTTTTTTCTTCAAAATCAATTTCTTTTCACAAAACATCATGCAATTTTAAAAGAAAAAGATTTTATTGAAAATAGTCATGAAATATTTTGGAGGAAGGTTCATGAAAATAAGGCTTTATAAAACCGTAAAAATCCGTTCGTGCCGTATAAGTTAAAAAAAAACATTCTTCGTACTTTTGTCGGAAAAGTCAAAAAGTACCTCGTATAAAAAAACGACAAAAGATTCCTTTCATATCTTTTACTAAAAACTCACCGAAGGGTAAAAATGGATTTAAACAATTTTAGTTGGATGGAAATAATATTACATATTGATGAAACATGGATGTGGATGATAAAATACACCCCAGTAAATACTTACGAATAAACAATCTCGGATAAAAATGAGATTGTGATATTTCCCCTTACCTTAGGTCCGACTTGCTTTGTAAGTGTCCGAACCCCCTCTTCTTTGAAGCGACTCTTTGAGACCTCCTCTTAGGGCACTAAAATTGGTCTTTGAGGAAGACCAGAACCTCTAGGATGTTTCTAGGGAAGTGTAGAAGGGAAAATGGCAGGGGTTGGCCGAGCTTGAGTGCTCAAATTGGTGTGAGGAGGAGGGGGAGGAGGTGCCCTTTTATAAGGGAGGAGAGGGGCACCTTAGGAATTCTTAAAAATATTAATTTATAATAAATCTAACCCCACTTAAAAACCTCCAAAAATGACTCATATTCGAAGATTAGGTGAGATAGGGTTGTAAGACCATCAACCAATCAAATTTAGACATGTTTGGATCTTATTTTAAACTTTATCATTTTGATTTATCCTTATTTAATCTATTTAAGTTTATTTGTGGTAATAAAATACTAAATTTTAAATTATAACAAATAATTACTTATTTGTTGTGAATTTTCCATAATTGTTTACTTTATAACATTATAGACCGTATAAATATAAATTTATAATTTTTAAATATTTTTGTGATTTTTAAACAATTTTATAATATGTTATTTTTGTAAAATAACAATAGTGTCAATTTTGACACTATTCATTTATTTGAATTTAAATAAAATATATACAGAAGATATGTTCGAACTAAAAGCTTTAATATATTAATAAAAGGTCATATGTATCTATAAAATTAGTGTATCACATTAAATAGTTCATATAATATTTATTTTATTATTTTTAAAACCATTTATTTGGTTTATCTCTTAATAAAATAATTACTACATCATTTTTGTATAATTATTTAATATACTTATTTGTTGTATAAAAATTTAAAATAAAATTCTATGATGAAGATAAATATATTACCATTCACAATAATACTTTTACTCGAATTTATCATCTTAAAATCATAATATTTAAATTGTTATATTTATTAAATTATGAAGGTGACAACTTTGGCATCATTAAAAATAAAATAATATAAGTGTCATAATCGCTTTTATAAGGCTTAAAATGGTCAAATATTCGACCACTGGATGCTTATGGTTTACATTTACATGTACAATAAGTTTTGGTTAGGTATTTGTGCATTTTATGGTCACTATTAGTTTAAAAAAAACATTATTCTTGATTTTTCACTAGATAAACAATTTCTGCATCACTATTGTGTCATAATTAATGATAATTATTTAATCCCTAAAAATTATAAATAACTTTATATGATGTAGATAATTTCATTAGCTTTCTGTAGACTATTCATGTTCGAAGTTTCATAAATTTTATCACTAAATTAAAATTAATATACTTATAAAATTTAAGAGAGTGACATGTTGTCACTTTCTTTGGTTTTAATAATAATTAAGTTATTTTCATGGACAAATGTTCATTAAATGATTCTAATCCGACCCTTCGGTGATATGGGTCGACTTTTAGTCATCCAATAGGATTTTGACATTTG
Organism: Viscum album; assembly: GCA_963277665.1. Lineage (NCBI taxonomy): Eukaryota > Viridiplantae > Streptophyta > Magnoliopsida > Santalales > Viscaceae > Viscum > Viscum album. Next base: position 1,477,567,744 of record OY728137.1, read on the forward strand.
TTAGGGTAATTTTAAAATATTATATTTACCCTTAATTACCCGATTTACCTTTAACTATGGTAAATAAAATTTACCGTAGTTACTATTAATAATTCCCAAAAATAAAAAGTAGCTTATTAACATAATTTGGACCCACTGATTCCAAATATGGAATCCATTTTTTTAAATTCCATACACAGAAGTTGCAAAAATTAAATTAAAATTAATCCCGTTGTTGAATAAAAACGAGTTTTTGTTTAAAACATTGTAAAAGATTGAATTGATTTAACCTACGAATTCAAGGTAAAATCAATGCTAATGACATACATTATATTAAATGGTAAAAATATATTCTATTTATACTTTAAAACCATTCAATATTATAATTTAACCACATAATATATTACGATGAAAAAAGTTGTTTTTAATTAAAATATAGCGTGTTTTTACTATTCATTAAAATGTGAAAGTTACCAAAATAATATGAAAAATTTATCCAAAGTAAATTTTTATTTCTTGATTCCAAAGAAGAATTTTATTTTGTCAAATTGAACTTATAAACATGTCAAAAAATAGATTTAAAGTGGGTGCGCCATCAAAATGCGGCAAAACTGCATTTTTTTGAAAAATACTTATTTTACCCGAAAAATTTATTTTGTTCTTATACCATGTTCTAGAAATGTGTAAGATGAATAATAATGTTATAAAATTCAAAATTTAGTTAATACTGTTCATAACGGCTAGTTCATGACAATATTATAATAATATAACATTGTTTATTAAAACCCGGTATTGTGTACAACACACGCTATCGAGGAAGGTCGCGATTGCGTGTAATGCAAGCCAAGTCAGGGTTGCGTGTTGTGAAAGAATCCTTCATTGTTTCGTATAACAGAATCCAACCATATTTCATTTATACATTTAATATATATATATATATATATATATACTCAATGTTGCGTAGAATAACTATTATCAAAATTGTGTGTAACACGGTCCAAGAATAGTGTTGCGTATACTGCAAGCTAATACGGTGTTGCGTATAGCGCAAGGTAATCTTGGTGTAGAATACAACATAAGAAATTAATGAAATTAATATAATATTTTTCATAAAATCTTGGGGTGTTACAGTCATGCTCATCGATATTTCCAAATAATCCACACTGGAACTCAATTGATCTTAATACTTAGATAGGGGATCACACCAATGGATCATGAGGACACCAATAACCCTATGCTAACTTCTAATATATCAATACACAGACAAGGGATCACACCCAATACCATTGGGGGACACCAAGAACCCTAAATAGAACTCTAGAGATCTTAGAAATCAGATAAGGGATCACACCCAGGACAACTGGGGGACACCATAAACCTAATCTAAATCTTATAAGATCATGATACACAAATAGGTAATCACACACAAGACCACTAGGGGACACCATAAACTGAATATAAATATTATAATAACATGATACACAAATAGGGGATCACATATAGGATCACAAAGCGACACCAAAAAACCAATACGGAGTAACTTGCTATATAGGGGATCAACTCCCATGTATGTTGGTCATGCCAATTCCTCAAACCCTACTTAGGAAAATGATATGATAGAGGAACCCACATTGGGAATCCCAAAGGGATTTTCCAAACTCTATTTGAGATATTATCATAGAGGGGATCACAATCTGATGCTCAAGATGTAATTCCACACTGTATCCTCAGAGGGATGGACCAAAGAAACTCACCCAACTAATACTAGTCTACATGTCACTGAAAGAAGAATCCCATTACCACCACCTCACATCTCATATCTAATGTCCAAAAATAGGCCACCATCATTCTCTTTATTGAAAACCACTAAGGATAGGATACTCATGGGCCTCAATATGAGTCTTGAAGATGGATATATGTGATAAATAAGTCTCTGAGGGGATTACACTACATGTACTCATAGGGTACATGACGTGTATCAAGAGTTTGAAACCCGACCATGTCCCCTTGTGGTACTCAATGGGTAAAATAAAAGTATATGGCATGTGACTCACCTCGACCTCTAGGAATGTCTTTTCCCACACATAGCCTGGATAGACATGTAGTCCTACATGGAGTGTACTCATAGTACACAACATGTTTCCTCACCTCGAGTGTATGGATGTGTCCTCCGGCCCATGCCCATGTACATCAACCCGTGCCTGTGTACATCAGCCCATGCCCGTGTACCTGGCTATGTAATACAACATGACCATGTCCTATTAACATGGCATGCCTTCCCATGTTCTCGGCCACATGGTCAAGTCACACTACATGATGCGTACCCCCAACACATGTCATGTAGTTCCCAAATATAATTCTTCCTTAAACAAGAATAACATACGAGATGTTCTCCTACAATACATTCCATGTTATCGGGATTTTCAAAAATAAAATACCTAAAAACCTCATAAAACCCCCATTTTACATGATCACTCATAGATTTATCCATAGGGGTTCCTTAGTAGTCAAAAAAGGGTTATAAAACCTCTAAAAAATTCATATATAGGGATCAATATGTAAAAATAAAATTTTCCTACCTCATGTTGAAATGTCGACGCTTCAGGTTTAGATCCTTGCCCTGAAGCCATTGCACCATGATCAAGGAGAGATATCCTTCAAGAATAAAGTCTAGAGGTACCTTCTCTCCTTGGTTCCTCCTTAATTCATCCATCTCCCAAGGGAGAACTCCCTCCCTCTATTTATGCATAAAAACCTAGGGAAGGGAGTATTCTACCCCTTTATTAATTAATTAATTAAAACCAATTATTTAATTAATTTTCACATCCACCTATGGTTAACTTTCATATAATTCCTGACACCGACCAACCTTATATCACACCTAGGGTAAAACTAATGTTTTAGGATACAACTATGGACTTATATTTTTGACCTGAGATTCTATTCAAGAGTTATTCTATTATTTCTGAAAAATTGTACACACATGATAAAATATATTTAATATTTTTAATATAACCACACCAAGGATCTTCGGGCCTCAAAATTCTATGTTTTCTCCTCAACCAACTCTAGAAATATTCCTAAAAATATTTCAAAGTCTTAAAAAAAGAGGGTCATTACACTCTCCCCACCTGACAACCTTTCATCCCGAAAAGAAAATATCCTACTCACAAGAGAAGACACCAAGCTATCAACTTGGATTCTCACTCCCAAGATCTCTCATAAAGGTTCCCATGCTCTCAATAATCATTATCCTAAGGAAAATACTTTCCCATAAAGGGTCTTCTTTGCTCAGATATCAAATTACACTAGGAACCTTGAAAAGGAAACTCCACTCTCAACATTCAGTTCATCCTGGTCGACATCATGTAACAACTTGTGCACACAAGTCCTCAGGTGAGACATGTGGAAAAAACCAATCACACAGTCTAACTGTGGCCATAGGGTTAAGTGTTACACACCTCACTAACCCAACATAGTAACTGAAAAGAGGGCCTATGAACCCCAAAGATAGTCTATCATCCCGAACAAATCCCCACAATCCTCAATGAGGTGAGATTTATTAGATCACAATCTCTCCTCATTGAACTCTAAAGGACAACATCATTAGTCCTAAAAGGAATCCTGGCATCTTTTGGTGGTCCTCATCTTCCACTAGATGAACTAAAACCTCTATAAGCATTGCTAGCACAAACTCTAGGCCCACAAGCACTATCTCCCACTGGTTCTAACTAGTATAGTGGTGACCTATAGAGTCTCCCATACATGGCCCCAAATGGTGCTACTACAATGGTAGAGTGGTAATCACTATGATACTCAAACTCAATTGAAGGTAGGATATCATCCTAACTATGGCCCAAAACTAACATGTAATCCCAAATCATGTTCTCTAGAACCTGAATGGTCCGGTTGACCTAGCCATTAAACTAGGGTAGAAAATATATGCTTAACCACAACCGAGTCCCAAAGCCTAGTTTATCCTATCCAAAATCACGATTAAAGCAATAACCATGGTATGAAATTATCATTGAGGGAATTCCATGAAGTCAGGCCCCCTTAGTTTATGATGATTTTCTTGGGATTCACTATTTCACCCCTTAGTTTTTTCTATTGCCCCTCCCCCCTTATACCTCTCTTTTTTTGGATTAAATAAAATTAAAAAATTTCATTATTCCATATCCACATAGACCGATGCCAAAGTATCTTGGTAAGACCACCCCTATCATGGGTGTAATACTAAGGGAAAGCAACCTCCTCATCACATAATATCACTGTATTATTGGTTTCATTATATGTTCTCAGAAAAATGATATACTCCCCACCTTAGAGAAATCCATCAAGAACATGTCTAGTGGATATCTCGTCACATGATACCTCAAAAAAAAATATATCCAAGTGTGCCTCCATGAGTTTATAAATAAGTAGAGGGTTAAAAAAATTTGATGGGAGATATGAAACACTATCCTCACCCTCAAGGGAAAAATTATAAGAGGTTAACTTCTATATTATCTCTATAAAAAATAGTGTACAAAAACTTTACTATGAGAATCTCATACCATGAACATGCCCCCAAATATATATCAGAAAAGCACTACCTCAACCATTATCAGGTCTACTATCACCCCCATGTCTAATAAGACATATAAAAAAAGTGGACCTAATAAATACATAAATGAATCTATGATAGATACTCCTAAACCTGATACTCTTAGAGCATGTCTAGAACCATCCTCTAGTGTATCTTAGGATACATCTCTAACATCAATTATATGAGGGTGACGATGAAGAATACCACCTTGAACTTATCCAAGAAGGGTTAAGGATCTAGTTCTTAAGTCTCACAAACACTACTAAGGTGTCCAACATGCCATAAAGTATCACCATAAACTTGAAGTAACCATAGTGTATTTATAAATCCACCTTCCGAATAAACTCCTCTCAAACTTGGAGCTGGTGATAAACCACGCTGAGGTCAAATCCAAGAACTGCCTTTCCCCTAACCATTGGGAAAATAATTCTTTGATTATCAGGGGTGGATAATCCTCCCTAATAGTCACATGGTTTAGGTGATTCCAATCCACACATAACATTGAGATCTCATTTTCCTCCTAAGAAAATAATATAGGGCTACCCAGGTGAACACATTGGGTCTAAATATCCCTCTTTATGAAAAACCTATAACTGCACCCTTAGCTTATGAATCTCAATGGGATCCATCTAAAATGATAGAGTAGATATAGGGTTAGTCCCTGGGTGAATTTTTTATATAGAAGAATAAAACTCGGTGGGGAGGTAAACCTAGCACGCCCTTAGGAGAAACATCCACATTACCACCACCACTGTAGGAAACTAAGAGCTCATAAAATCTACTATTCCGAGGGAAATACTAGCCTATTGATAATAATTCAGCTATATCCTCCCACACAAGATCTCATCCTAATCTAAATAGGATCACTCCTTACCAAAATAGAAAAAATCCAACCCATAACACTGTAACCCTCACTGGTAATAGTCAATTGAGCATGGATGGTAGGTAACTAGTATATACAAAGGGGAACATCATAAGGTCCCACTTCCACAATGGAAAGGTTCCACTGGGGATCTCTATCCTCCCAGAGTCAAGTCACACCATTGATAAAAGCATGTGATCACCGATCCTCTCTGTAGAAGAATTCAAACACAAGGGTAGAGCAAAAAAGTATTTGATGGTATCACTCAATGTCAAACAGGGGACACATATAGGGAAATGTGGTCCATGAATCTATTCTAAGACTTTAGCTGGAGTAGTGAAGGAAAATATCGCACCTCGAACCATACTCGAAGCTTCCAGGTCTCAATCTTTGACTGACCAAAGTAAAACTTTCTATTTCCAACTTATTCACCCCCAACTAGGGATCGATCCAACATCTCAACATATCAAACTACCTCAAACACACATATCAAAGGAACACATCTGCCACACCTCAACATTATCTACTTTGGGTGGAACCGACTCACCCATATGGTTTTAGATCACATCACAAGAATGAATAATGGTGGGGGAATAATCCCTCTTCCTTGAGTTTCTAAATTAACATAAAAAACACCATCATAGGGATCCACTGGAACCCATATCACCCTATAGAAGTCTCGCTGCTAGGACTACCATAATGAGGGGTCCTATCCAAGCGGAACACCCACACCATAGCTCACACCAGTCCAACACCTGAGAATGGGACCTGTCTCACCATGAATCCTAGATGATCTCTACCTCCAAAACCCATGATGTGAAATCAGTATAGGCATTTCATCTTCTAATACCATCAAATCTAGATGATTCTCTATAGAGAAAACTAGTTGCGACCGCAACTATATGGTGTGTTGGGGACCAAACAGTGGAAAACCCAAACCACTCCTTTAGGTCAACCCCCACTTCCTAAGGGTCTATCTTGTTGTGAAAACTTAGTGGTATCCATCACTAGAATTCATGTAATGTGCTAATCCTACATGTATTGTCATATTGTCCTGATAAATCCATAGATTGATCAACAAATGGATGATTTCCCACTTGGACCTCTGGATATGGGTCTAAGCACTGGTTAACAGGGGGTATCACTGCTCTGATCCTATCTACAGGAAAACACCTCATGAATCATGCTCAATATTTTCACATCCTCAGCCGGTACTACTGGTGAAACCAGCGACTCAATGGGTTGTGGAAAGACTATAAGAAAAATCATAAGTAATACCTCATGTAAAAAACACTACATTAAAGCCTCATCACTAGGAAAATCATCATCATGACCCTACTATAGAATCCTAGCTGGTTTTCATCATGGAAGAATCCATTGATAGATAAGATACACCACGATAAAAGAGTATATATGAGGAACTAACTCAAGAAGGACATGGGAACCACAACCCAATCATATAGGATGCAAGTACCAATGTTTTCCTTAAAACTTGTGCCTATATATTCCAAGTCAATATGCAGGTATTCAGAGTCCTAGTGAATGGATACATTGACCACCACACCAACACCAGAGTCCCTGGTCTAAAATCCAAATGTGAGACACTTTAACACTATTTCCCTTGGTCCCAAAACAAACCTCATAGCTAAAAAAACTCCAACCCCTAGTCCTAATAAAAATGATCTAACACCACTTTATCATGACTCGACCCATTAGGGCCTTCCTGGAAAACAGTAAACCAATTATAACCACCCAAATCTTGCCTCCAATAGATTAGGGTATAATGACTAATGTTGAGTAGGCATATAACACACATGGGAGGTCTTAGTCTAAATTACTTTTATACATGCACACACATCCATATCCATGAAATAGTGCAGAGATAAAAAGAATTGATGAACATCTAGAGTGTAAAACATGCATAAAACAACCTCTAAGGAAACATTAGAGTATAAAAATTCATCGGAAACTATAAATGAAAAAATAAAATCCCACCATGAATGATAAAAGTTTCCACCCTACTAATTAATATGGGACTTATATCAAATTCAACACCTGGTACACACCACAGTTTTTCTAGCTCACTATTCTCTTCCTACTCCCAGTCCTCCAAGGAATCCATTAAGAGGATTATTGTCTACATATGATATGACATGTGTGTGAATATATAAGATATTGAGGTTTTTATATAATTTAAAGATCATTTTAAATTCACTTTAATGCCTTTTTTGGCCTAGTGTGGTGCCTAATAAGGTCACGAGAGTTTCAGAGGTGTCTGGGGCTTGTTTGTAGCCTGAAGGCTCAGTTTTTGTAAAAGGTAGCTGAGACACATGGTTAGTATATTCCATGAGGACTAGGAATCAAGGTTACTGCTAACCATGTAGGGAATTTCAGAGGGTAGAGTAGAGTTTCACGGTTTTAGGAAACCATGTATCCAGGGCCGGATGCCTCTGAGATCCACCTACAATTTTTATCATAGGATAAATTCACAGTTAGTGCATGGTTTGTATAATAATACAAAGAATTTCTTGGATAGAGAAGGGTGCATGGTTGGTTTATGGTTCGTCCAACTATGAATCCAAACCGTGCAAACCAATATTTTGAGACAAAATTACCGCTTTTTCCTTAATTTTTCTTAAAATCTATTTTTCTTTCTTCCCTTATTCATTATAGTGGACATGGGTAAATTTTTCTTTCATTGAAGATAATAATCCCAGGCATAGGTTTTGTTTCATGATCAAAACTCTGATTCAAGCACCATTCATCTCATTGGATCCATGTCGATGAGTTCTTTATTCATCTTTTTAATTTATTCATTTGTCTTCGTATCAACAGAGTTATTTTGGTGTAAGCTAATATGCCATATTTCTTGGGTTATTGTCCATTATTCCTTTTTCTCTTGATCTGTACTAAATTAGAGTTCAATACTAGATGAGTGTTTTACCATGAACATACTATAGGTGGTCGATACATTTTCCCACAAATTCTCATCATTTTATATATAGTTTCCATTATGCCACACACTGAGCCTTCCAACGTTGCTCTTAAAATTAATTTAATACCTCAATTAAATTGTTGTAAACTTTTTTAGTTTCCTATTTAGTACCTTGTGATGGTTGGTGGTTGTCAACCTCAATCCAAACCAACCGTGAGCCATGTTTATGTATCTACCCCTTGAGTTACCACCCCGTTTGGTATGTGTGTGATCTCACCGTCTAAGTGGGAGCAGTAAAGAATTAATTGAGATACTAAGAGAGGTTTATGACTCCTTTTCCATGCGATTAAATGATGTTAAATTGATTAAATGGATTAAATAGAAAATGTGAAAATGATTTGGATGAACTCATGGCTTGTGAATGATTAAGAAATGGGTTATGAAATGAATTGTGAAATGAGATAAATGATAAAGGGAATAGTTAATGAATGTACCTTGTTTCCTTATGTGATAATTTTGATTATGGATGGATTGGTATTACATATGAGTTTATATTTAATGCCATGGAAATTTCTACTCCATGGATTTAGAACTACATCGAATTCCATGGACATTTCTACTCCATGGATTCTAGATTATATAGGATTCCATGGAAACTTACACTATATGGATCCATATTACATGGGATGACTTGGAAATTACTAATCCTTGGATCCAGACATGGGACTAACACTTGATTACATGACACAGGCCATTGAGGATGCCTTGGACATTTTTACTCCTTAGAACCATCCCATGAGGCCTAACACTTGATTACTTGGCATAGATCATAGTGGATGTTTATCATGATTTATAGATAGACCTAGTATGAGTATTTGATTATAGTTATGATACTAGATAGTATTACAATTTCTTTATCATGCTTTATAGTTAGCCTATGTTTACTATTGCTGGTTTACAATGAGCCTTGGTAGAATGGAAAATTTTTCACTCATATGTATCATCCATACTTATTAATTTTGTTACTTTTATATAATGAACACTGCTTCTGCTTATATACATAGAATAGACTTGTTATAAACACCGTTGGTGGTGTACTACTTAGTGTTATCTCACACTTTGTTCGAGATGCCATTGGGTACTCAGATATACTTCATGGATGCAAGTAGGGATTGAGGAAAACACCCACTTTATGATTCTTGATTAGTTATACTTAGGAGTAGGCAAGCACAAGACCAAGATAGGCTTGTGATGTTATCTAGAGATATTTTTTTTTTATTTTATTATTTTTATACATGTATTGTACTGGTTTTCTATTTCCTTGTATTTACTACCTTCTTTTATAGATACATGAAATAATCATTTTGTATATGATACAACCTTTGTATTCATTTATTATTACTATCATCTATATGTTATCTGCTATTCATTTATTTGATATGATTCCACTATTGATTAATTTTATTACACCACTATGTTACACTCTGACATGAGGGAATAATCTCCCCACAAAAACACCCTAGGCCCTCGTTCCTAGTCTGTAGCCTATGGTGTACGAGGAGGTGTGCTTGAAGCCATGTGACCCACCAGCTCGAGGCACTGTTTAGTGGCTCCCAGGTTAAGATGTTACAAAGTGGTATCAAAGTATTTTTTCTTTTATTTTCTTTTTCTAACTTACTATTTGGGATAATAGAAAGGAGAAATGGGAATGTGTTGGAATTTGGTAATGAGTTGTTCTTGGGAGTAGCTAAACCATGTATTGAAAAAATCCAAATTACTTGGTATGAGATATGATGTTATGGTTTTCATCTATTATAGTTGATTTGATTTCACCATTGGGTGATGCACATAATATGTGATATTATTATTTCTATGATTGAGAAATTGAATTTATACTTAGTATGATATGGTAAGGAATCATGGATCATGGATCATTTTAGGAACTTTATAGGATTCAGATGCTATGCATATACCATGTCATATAGGATGCATTTCATGACTTCATGACATAATCATTTTTTCATCGTGTGATATAAATGTTATTTGAATAAAATTTTGTGCAGGAGTTTGAGAAAAATAATTGGTACTTAAATTTCCACCCATAACTTAAATAACATTTTCCTACATTGGCTACAACAGGCACCTTCAACTGTCAATTATGGAACATTGAGTCATGGACCATTGGTCGCATGAGATGGAATGTGTTACGGTTGGGATTAAATGGATGCCACACTTCAATTTATATGGTTTATGTTCCCTTATAAATTTGAAATGTTAATTCATATAATACAACCATTTAAGAGAATTGATATATAAATAATAATGAAATTAAATGAATATAAATTATGAAATGGAAAGTTCACCATTAAATAGAGTTTCCAATTTCAATTGATAGTCTATATACTGGGACTCATGATGTGAAGAAGAGAGCATGACCTAAACCCAACCTTAATAGTAGGATATAGGCAGCATCTTCCGTGTTATATTCTAATCTTTATGATTACCTAGTATCGGATTTAAGAGTAGGAAGAGGGGTGTGGATTCTTTATAGGAATCCTTTGACCTATCCTATGATTTTATCTATGATATTGTTGTTATAAAATCTTTTTTGAGGCATGTGTTTGGTATTTGTAGAGATATGACACCACGAAGACCTCCAGTCATGTGCTAGGAGGGTGGCGACGACCATGCTCTAATGGTGGTGGGTCATGAGCTGCCATAAGAACCTCTAGTAGTGCCTCCTGTGGAACCACAGTTTGTACTAGATATGGGTGCTGATTCCCAATTCTGAGAGAGTTTCTTATGATTTATGAAGACCATTTTGGGAGACCAGCAACTTTCCACATCTATGGAAGAGCTGGCAGGTTTGTTCCAGCAACAACATCCACCAAATGTTTCAAAAGATGGTGGTCCATAGGCTATTGATCTATGGATTGAGAATACTTTATTGATTTTAGATAATCTTGAGACACCTTATGAGAAGAGAGTTAAGATCATGATGTATATTCTTCAGGGATCCACTAAGCACTGGTGGGATGTTCTGAACTAGGATCATGGGCTGGGAGATATGGTTGTGAGGTATTTCCAATCCATATTTTATTATTACTTTTTTCTTGAGACCCTAATAGATGAACGAGCCAATGATTTTATGAATCTGGATTAGGGTGCGATGACCATTTTGGAATATTCAACTCTCTTTACATAGATTGAGCACTTTGTGCTGGTGTATCTTGTTGATGATTCATCTAGGGTGATATGCTTTGTGGAAGGTCACAAACATGCCGTACGGTCACATGTGAATGTGTTTTAGTTGAAAACTATTACTGAGATAGTGAATCAGGTGCTGATTATTGAATAAAATTTGAGGGAAGATGGAGGATCATAGGAGGGTAGTGTAGTTTCTCAACCTAGTGGTTCAATATTAGGTGGTATATATGAATTTTTGAGGCTTCTCATGAGGGTAATACCATCTAGAGTGTGAGTTATGGAAGTTTTATCTTCTGTTATTAGTGTGGGATACATAGACACATAAGGGGTCAGTGAGATAAAGACCCATTCGAGTTCCAAACATGTGGAAGGATGAGTCACATACAATGATTTTATAGGACCTTTCCTCATGTGGTTAGTGGAAGGAGGTAGACTCCAACTCTAGGTTCAGGAGTAATATTCAAAGCTTTATGTCAGGATAGAAGCTGGAGTACTACCATTCATTTAGGATGAGGTGGTGATTGTGTATGGGGGAGAAAAACACTAGTTGTACCATAGAAATAGAGTGGTACTACTCAGGGTAGTTAGGTTGTTTCACATGGTCATGGTTCAAGCTAGATATATTTTTTACAACCTATACCTAAGGAGTATAGTTTTGGTCTGTCTATAGTGATAAGTATGATCTTAGTATCCTCTATTCTAGAATCTTCTCTTTTAAAAACAAGTGTTTCTCATAGATTCATATCTGTACCTATTATAGAGAGTCTTGGGCTCATTGTTAAGTTTTATGATGGTTTTATCACACTTGATACTCTATTGAGGATCATATTAGAAATCGTACACTAGTGAAGGGAGTTCCCCTTGAGGTAGGTGGGTCTCATTTCTTATGGGACATCATTTTCCTCAAGATGAAAAAGTTTTATGTCATTCTTGGGATGGACCAGATAGTTTCTTATCATACTTATTTCAATTAATATCATTGTAGGGTAACTTTCACATCATCATAGGGTGATGTTTTTATTCAAAAGTGTGAATGGGATGTCTAGGAAGGCATAGCTGGACCCGAGCATAGTGGGATGGGAGGGATGAAATCCCAGATTTCTAGTTTATATTTGGATGATCAGGGAATGCATTAGGTAGATTTCCCTATAGTGGTTGATCATTTCAGGAATGTTTTCCAAGATAAATTTTCTAGTTTACCACTAAATCAAGAGATAGTGTTTTCCATCAAGATAGTTCTAGGAACTGCATCGGTATTCATCACTCCTTATAGGATGACTACTATAGAGTTGCTGAAGCTTAAGAGGAAGTTGCAGGACTTAGAATAAAAGGGGTTTATAAGACCCAATACTTCTCTATGGGGTTTATCGGTCCTTTTTATGAAAAAGGAATATAAAACCCTCAGGCTATGTGTGTATTAACAAAAGTTGAACTAGTTGACAGTTAAGAACCAATATCCTTTGCTTTGGATAGATGATATCTTCGACCAGATCAGAGGAGCTCGAGTGTTATTAAATATTGATATGATATTAGGTTATCATCAGTTGTGTGTTTGACTTGAAGACATACCTCATATAGATTTTTATAGTTGGTATGGTCTATATGAGTATCTGGTTATGTCGTTTGGTCTCACGAACGCACCAAAAATTTTTATGGCACTGATGAACTAGGTTTTCCATACATATCTAGTTTGTTTTTGGTGGTATTAATGGATGATATATTAGTGCAGTATCACAATCTATATGACCATTACAACCATCTTGAGATCATTTTGGATACACTAAGATAACATCAGTTATATACTATTCTCACAAAGTACCACTTTTGGATGGATAAGATTCACTTCTTAGGTCATATTATCTCAGAGAAAAGAGTATAATTTAACCCAGAGAAGGTGAGAGATGTAGTTTCTTGGGATAATACCAAGAACATATTTGATATATAGAGTTTCTTAGGGTATTTGGATATTACAGATGTTTCATATAGGACTTATCATGCTTAACAACACCTTTGATGGTCTTGACTCAGATAGGTGTGAAGTTTCTATGCTCTGATATCTACAAGACAAAATTATAGGAGATGAAAGGGAGAATGAATTCAGCACCAATCTAGATTCTTCCAGATCTAGGAATAAACTATACTTTATATTGTGAATCATTAGTTATCAGGCTATGAGTAGTTCTGATGTAGGATAAGTGAGTTGGGGCATACATGTCTCATTAGTTGAGGGAACACAAGAGGAACTACCTAATGAAAGATCTCTAGTTATCCACTGTTGGACATTCCTTGCATTTTTAGAAGTATTATTTACTGGGAGAGAATTTTGTGGTGTACATGAACCACAAACCCGCAAGTACATATTTATACAACATGACTTTAATTTAAGGAAACGAAGGTGGGTTTAATACCTTTAGTGCTTTGACTTTAAGCTTTCCAATAATCTCGAAAAGGGCAATGTAGTTGCCGATGCACTGAGTAGGAGGACTCAGATACATGCTGTTCAGGAGGCTAGTAGTGAGTGATAACTTATGGAATTATTTTCAGAGATGCACTTGGAAGTGCAGGATAGTCTTAGGTATACTTTTCTATCATCCTTGGATATAACCTCCACTCTTTTGTATATATTAAGGATGAGAAAGTTATTTGATGTTGAGGGCCTAGTCCTATGGGAGAGCATGATAGGTGAGGACCCGCCTCTGGGTTGGACCATGGGTGAGGATGAAATTTTGTGTATTAATGGCCATGTTTGGGATCCAATAGGCATAAACGAGGAGTTTATGCAAGAGTTTCATACCTTATCTTGGGTAGTACATCCTAGTGTAACCAAGATGTACTAATACTTACATTTCTAGTATTAGTGTCCAAGTATAAAGCTAGATGTAGTTGGTTTTATCACTAAGTGTCCCACCTATTAGTAGGTGAAGGCAAAAAACTAACAACTATCTGGACTTTTATAGTAGTTGTTCATTCCTGAGTAGAAATGGGATGATGTTGAAATGGATTTCATGACCAGGTTACCGAGTTCACCTCAAGGTAGTGATGTTGTATGGGTTTTTGTAGATAGTCTCACAAAGGTTACCCATTTCCTACCGATAAGGGATAAATTCCTAGTAGATGAAATTGGGAGACTTTGTATCCATGAGATTGTGTGCCTTCACATGGTTACTCATAACATTGTATCAGATAGGGATGCCCAATTTACATATAAATTTTGTAAAAATATTATAGAGGAATTTTGGTTAATATGTTCTTTTGGGAACAACATACCACCCTCAGACTAATGGTCAGTCAGAGTGCATGATAAATTTTCTAGAGGACATGCCTAGAGCACATTTCCTTGATTTCAAGGGTTCTTGGGAGAGGCATATACACCTGGTTGAGTTTTACTACAATAATAGATACCATGTAACTATAAATATGTCACCTTATAAGTCTTTTTATGGTAGTAAATTTTATTCACCCTCGTGCTGGTTAGAGGAAGGAGAGTTAGCATTGATCAGACCTCATCTTGTGTAGGATACTTCAAAGTAGGTACAATTGATCTGAAAGTGAATGGATACTTCATACTCTAGATAGAAATCATACACCGATCACCATTGATTATCTATAGAGTTTGAGGTTGGGGATCGAGTCATTTTACGTATCTCTCCAAGACCGGGGCATAGATGGATTTGGAGATAGGGTATACTTTCACCGTGATATGTCTAGCTATTTGAGATTATAGAGAGAGTCAGTCTAGTAGCCTATCAGTTGTAGTTACCTTAGAGGTATCAATCCATGTACAATGTCTTCCATGTATCTCAACTGTGCTATTATCATTCATACCCATCTCATACTCTTCAGTCAAATGAGGTTGAGTTATAAAAGATGTTCACTTCAAGGATAATCCTATATATATTGTTGATCGGAGCATGATGGATCTCTGAGGTCATTCAGTTCATCTAGTATGGGTGCTATGGAAGCATGATCATTAAAAAGAAGAGACTTGGGAGTGATAGGATGATATAAATTCTCATTGGAAGAAGTTATTCTCCAACGATTCTCGACTACCCTTGGAAGGAAAATCTAGGGATGAATTACTTTAAGGGGAGAAGATTGTAAGATCCCAAGTTTTTCCTATGAGGTAATAATCTTTGGAATTTTAGTTTAATTACTTGTTCTTGTCCTAGTGTGAGTGTATAATGAGGTCATGGGAGTTGGGGGGGGGGGGGGGGTGTTAGGGGCTTGTTTGAAGCCTTCATGCTCAATTTTTATAAAAATAAGATGGGAAACATAGTTAGTAGAAACTATGTATCCCAGTACATATGGTTGCTACTAAATATGCAGGGCATTTTAGAAGGAAGGGCAAGGCCACACAGTTTAAGGAAACTATGCCACCAGGGCCTCATGCCCGTATGAGATACCTATAATTTTTAGTAGTGTCTAAATACATGTTCAACACATGATTTGTCTAACCATGAACCATGACTATAAAAGAGGGGTTCTTAGACAGTTAAGGGTTCACAGTTTTTGCATGGTTTGGACAACCATGCATCTAAACTCTACAACCCAGTTTTTTTGAGAAAAAAGTACCGTTTTTACCTTAAATTTTCTTAAAAAATATTTTTCCTTCTACCCTTATTCATTCCATCAGATAGGGGGTTACTTTTTCTCCCATTGAATATCCTACTCTTATTATTGGGTGCTATTTCATGATCCAGACTCTAATTCAAACAATGTTCATCTCACTGGATCCCCACCAATGAGTTTTTTATTCATATTTAACCTTTATTGATTTGTCTTATTATCAATAGAGTTATTTTTGTGTAAGCTAATATGTCATATTTATAGGATTTTCATCCATTATTCCCTTTTCACATGATATTTACTAAATCAGAGGTTGATACTAGACAATAATTCTACTATAAACATACGATAAGTGGTCTATACCTTTTCACACAAAGTCTTGTCATTTTATAGCTAGTTTCCATTGTGCCTCATGCCAGTCTTTTTGGTGTTGTCCTAAAATTAATTGAATTCCTTCATTAAATTTTTGGAACCTTGTTAGGTTTCCCATTTAGTAACTTGTGATGGTTGGAGGTTTTCAACCTCAACTTAGACCACCCGTGAGGTGTGCTTATGTATCTTCCCCTTGAATTACCAGCCCATTGGGTGCATGTGTGATCTCACCATATTAGTGGAAGTTGTAAAGAATTAATTGAGATAGCGGGAGAGGGTTATGCCTTATTTTCTATGTGATTACATGATGTTAAATTGATTAAGTGGATTAAATGGAAAATGTGGAAATGATTTGGATGAACTCATTTATTTTGAATGATTAAGAAATGGGCTATGAAATGAATTGTAAAATGAGATAAATGATAAAGGGAATAGTTAATTAATGACCCTTGTTTCCTTAAGTGAGCATGTTTATGATGGATGGATTGGTATAATATATAGGTTTATATTTAATTACATGTACATTTTTACTCCATTGATTCAATATTATATAGGATTCCATGGAAATTTCTATTCCATAGACCTAGATTACATGGGATTCCTTAGACATTACTAATCCTTGGATCTAGTCATGGTCCTAAAACTTTATTACACAACATAAGCCATTGAGGATTCCTTGGAAATTTATACTCATTGGATCCTAACCATGAGGCTTGACACTTGATTAATCAACATAGACCACAGTGGATGTTTATCATGCTTAAAAAATAGCCTTGGAATGAGTATTTGATTACAGTTATTAGACTGTTCAATATTACACCTTCTTTATCATGATTTATAGTTATCTCGTGTTTACATTTTTTGGTTTATAGTGATACTTAGTAGGCTAGACTATTTTTCACTCATATGTATCATCCCTGCTTATTCATTTTGTTACTATTATATACTTTATAATTCTTATGTTCATATACACAGAATGTACTTGTTATAGACACCGTTGGTGTTGGTCTACTAAGTGTTATCTCACATCCTTTTTGAGTCACTGTTGGGAACCTAGAAAAACTTTATGGATGCAGGTAGGGACTGGGGAAAGTAACTGCTTCATGATGTTTGATTGGTTATTATTAGGATTAGGGGATCAAAGGACCGAGCTTGGATCATGATGCCATATGGAGATAGTTTTTTTGGTCTTTTATTATTTTGATACATGTATTGTACTGGTAATATGTTTCCATGTATTTCATGCCCTTTTGTGTAGAGATGTGATATAATAATTTTGTTTATGATTATGCATTTGTCTTGGTTTATTATTACTATCATCTGAATGTTATATGTTGTTCAATTATGTTATATTCTTCCTTTATTGATTGATTTTATTACACCACTATGTTACACTCTGAAATGATGGCATTGTCTTCCCATAGATACACCCTAGTCCCTTACTACTAGTTATAAACTTCTAGCATATGGAGAGGTCTGCTTGAGGAAATGTGACCCACTGACTCAAGGAACCATTTAATAGCTCCTGATTTAGGACATTACAACATATCCCATGAAAGTGTGAGTATAAAAATACACATTAGGATCCCCAAAAACCCAAAAATAAAAGGGATAAACTGAATGAAATCAGTCCTCTCAACCCATAAACAAGAGGGTCAAAAAACCCAATCAAGAGAGAAAGGGAATTCTTCATCTCCTCAGCTCATCTATGAATGACGAGTCATATCAACATCACCAAGGTATGTTAATTAGGATATGATATATACTAACCAGATCAAAAACCTAGATATAGTAAAGATGGATTCTAAGTCTCAAAGAGGTCTCAACCATACTTCCAACCACAAGATTCTACTCGAGGTTTAAGGTAATGCTCTTCAGGGGGAACTCACTCCATGAGCCTTTCCATCCCTGATGGAACTCATCTGAGAGATCTCACTCATCAGGTATCACTACACTAATGGAATCTATCCATGGAGTTATGCTCATTGGGTTTTCCAAATAATTCATGCTGGAACTTAGCCTCTCTAGATACTCAGATAGAGGATCACATCCATGGCTCATGAGGGACACTAAGAGCCCTAATAGAACTCCAAAGATCTTAATATATAGATAGGAGATCACACCCAAGACCATTGGGGAACACTATGAACCCTATCTAAAACTCTATAGATCTCATCACTCAGATACGGGATCAAACCCACGACCACTAGGGGACACCATAAACCCAATATAAATCTCAAAAGATCATGATAAATAGATTGGAGATCACACCCAAGACCATTGGGGGAAACCAAAAACCCAATCCGGAATAACCAGCTAAGTAGGGGATCAATGCCCATGTATGTTGGTCATGAAGATTCCTTAAACCCCACCTAGGGAAAACAATATGATAGAGGATACCACCTTAGGCCTCCCAGAGGTATTTTTAAACTCTATACGAGTCATTCCCTTAGAGGGGATCACAATCCTATACTCAATAAGTAATGACACAATGTACCCTCAGAGGGATGGACCAAGGAAACACACCCAACTGATACTGGTCTACACATCACTAAAAGAAGTATCCCACTAGAACCACCTCATGTCTCATCTTTAATTCCCAAATAGAGGCCACCATTATGCTCTTCATGAAAAAACACTCAGGATATGCTACTCATGGACCTCAATTTGAGTCCTAAAGACTGATATACATGATAAAGAAGTCTCTAAGGGGATTACATGTCATGTTATCCTAGGATACATGATGTGTCTTATGAGGCCAAACCATGGCTGTGTCCCCTCATAGTACTCATTGTGTAAAAGAAATGTACATGGCGTGTACTATGGTCCACATGGTGTGTGACCTCACCTAGACACATGAGTGTGTCCTTTCCCACACATGGCCTGGTTAGCCATGTAGTCCTACATGATGTGTACTCACATTACACGATGCGTTTCATCACCCCGAGTGTATGTCCATGTCCTCCGGCCCATGTTCATGTACATTATACTATGCATGTGTACCTGGATGTGTAATACTACACAACCATGTCCTCTTAACATGGAATTCCTTCCCATGTTCTTGGACACATGACCAAGTTTTACTACATGGTGTGTATCCCTAGTACTTGTCGTATAGTTACAAAATCTCATTCTTCACCAAACAAGAAGAACACGTCGTGTGTGCTCCTACACTACACATTGTTTGGTTGGGATTTCTGAATGGTAAATCCCTATAAAACTCATGCCACACCTATTTTTTCCTGATTACTCATAGATCAACCCTTAGGGGATCCTTAGTAGTCATAAAAAGATATAAAACCTTTAAAAAATTTATATATGGGGATTGGCATGTAAAACTCAAAATTCACCAACCTCTTGGTAAAAATACAAAGTTTTGGGTTTAGATCCACGCCCTGAAGCCATTGCACCATGATCCAGGAGTGATCACTGTCAAAAACAGATTTCAGCGGTGCCTACTCTATTCGGTTCCTCAGTTCATCCATCACTCAATATAGAACTATCTCCCTCCCTATGTTCATTTAAACCAAGTGTAGGGTTTATTATACCCCATTATTAACTAATTAAATAAAATTAATTATTTAATTAATGACCACATCCACCTATGGTCACATTCCACCGAACACCCAATGCCGACAAAACTTATGTTGTGTCTAGGGTAAACCCAACATTTTGGAAACAACCATGGTCTTGGATTTCTAATTATAGACTTCATTCGATAGTTATTAAATTATTTATGAAAAACTATGTGTGTGTGACAAAATATATTTAATATTTTTAATATCACTGCACTATGGCTCTCCAGGACTCAAAATTCCACACCATCTCCACACCCAACTCCAAAAATATTCCAAAGCCTTACACATAAAAAATAAATTCATTACAAAAACTATCCACTTTCTACATGATAAAGTGAAATGAACCAAGGTAAAAATACATAAATAAAAAACTTATGCCATTATTTAATTAACACATCACATGAATAGTCACAAAACCCAAGGACCTAAAGGTTTATAATATTTGATTCAAAAAACATAAAACACTTATTTTTCATGCTATGAACATTTCTCTATAAACTAAATCCACTCTTAAACATTCCACGAGACATAATTATCTTTAAATCCTAGGTAAGGGAAAACATAAGAAGGGGTGAGACAAAACGCTCAGTAAGATATAAAATAAAAAATACCATAATGGTTATATCATAAACATATCTAAAATAATGGATAAGAAAAAAAATATAATTTAAAAGAACATAAATAAATAAGAGTTAATCATAAGAATGAAAGATAGGCACAACATCTCAAATGTTAATAGTTTTACTATAGTATAAGAAAATAAAACATGAAGCATATAACTTGGGTCATGAAACAAAGGAAATAAAGTGGAACATTTATAAGCATAGGATTTATTATCTTTGTGAACCTGGTTACCTTCCAACCCATTAACACATAAAATTATGAGTAGATATAAATTCAATCACACTCACCCTTTGTGAAACTAGCTACTTTCTAACCTGTTCACATAACATTTCTATAACAAGAGATAAAATCCTTTACCCAATTCATTAAAGGGATATATAGGTCTCACTCATCTTATAATCCATACATTTTTACACCACTTCAAAATAATCATCATATCATAAAATAACCCTTAGAAATAAAATGGGTTTCATGATATTTCCCAATAATCATAAAAAGTTCCCATGGAAATAAAATGGGTATCATAGAACATCAAAATGGAATTCATTCAATTTTTAAAAAATAACCGATGTAAATAATATGGGTTTCATAAAACATCCAAATGAAATCATGAATTAAATCAATTGATACTGAAAATTTGATCACCTAAAATAATCTCATAATAAAATAATAATACATGGTGAAACATAAAACTTAAATCCATTGGATATTTATCATTTTAAGATAATGAAAAAAAAGTTAAAAAAATATTTTTGAAAACATTTTGTATTCATCGTTGTAAAATTCATGGTAATGAGCCACTTTTCAAAAAGTATCATTTATTTTTAAGAAAAATGAAAATAAAATATTTCATGAAAATGTATTTGCTTCAAAAACTCTTTCCCCCTAGAAGTAAAATTAGAACATCATTTAAAATGTAAGGTCTATGAAAATTAAGTTCAATAAGAAATTATATAACTAAATGAAATGAGTTTGAGTTACAAAGTCCCTTACATATTTCATAATTCATATATCATGGCAAATATGATTTTTTTAAAAAATTATTATAAAGAGTTAAAAATAAAATATATTTAAAAATAGATAAATGTTTCAAAAATGATAAGTAAAAATACTATGAAAACTTTTACTTTGAAAATAATATTTAATAATAGAGACTTGAAAGAGATATAAAGTTTTCAAAAAGGGGAGTTGAAAATACTTGGAATTTTTTTTAAAAAGAATATTTAATAATGAAACCTTGAAAAATACATAAATATTATCAATATAAAATTTTAAGTATATAATAAAACCTTTTATTTTTAAATAATGGAAAAAACCTTTTGAACATTTTTAAACAACCTTGTTAAAACCCCATATTGTTAAAAGGATGATGAAACCTTTGTTTTAAAATGAATAAATATGGATGAGAAAGGATAATTGGAGGTATTTTTTTAATTTCCAATAGAGAAAGGAGAACATTGGTGAAAAGTAAAAACATGGATATGGAGGGAAAATCCATTTAAATAAATAATAATTATTCTTAATAAAAATTAATTTTAGGGAAACATTATAAGAATAAAGGAAGAAGAATTTGATTTGGATAAATAATTACTAATAAAATCAGGTGGAAATAAATCCAAAAAACATTATGAGTTATAATAAATCAATTATGAAAGATAATAAAAAAAGATTTATTATCATAACATATTGTTACTCTTTTGACAAGTATGTTTTTGAACTTTTCATGGGTTTACTTTTTTTTATTGGGGTTGGGCCGAGAAGGCATTGAGAGGATAACTGTAATGGTGAAGTCATATATTTTTTTTGATTCTCATCTTTAATTGTTCGTTTTTACAGACTTCTATAGAATTACACACCGTGTAATAGGGTTACACATTGTGTAACTCATAAATTCAATTAAATCCATTTTTAATCAAAAGGAAATATATTTCTCGACGATTATGGGAGTTGATAATTAATCCATGTGTAATTGGGTTAAACGTTTTATAATTCCCTGATAATTGTTTTTAAATAGGAAGAACGGATTATTTTCTCAATTTTACACCTTTTAGGTTCTTTTTTCTTGACCTAGAACCTTCCTCAGGCAATTTTGGGAGCTCTCCAACCCCTCTGGGTTTTTTTGTTCGGCAATTGATCCTTGTTTCGATCATTGTGTGACATACCATTTAAGCGTTATGTCCATTTTTTACTCTCATCCTCTTTAGATTTTGATAGACCATCCATGTATTGAAGGATCTAAACATGAAATTGTCGAATCTTGAATCTAGGTGTGATTATTGGACCCCCGTTATAGTCTTTCTTCATTGGTTTTGATGCAGCGGTTCTACATTCTTGAGCTATGTGGATTTCCTCCTTTACACTAACCCATTTTTTTCTAAATTGAATCTAAATTGATATGTGTATTGGAATCTAGGGTTTCCATTGATGTTTTTGGGATTCGTTGTTGGTGTATCCAGTTGCGGGTGAGTGTGATCTGAGTTTTGAGGTAGGTGGTTCCATCTCTAGCCTATGTTTAATAAAAAAAATTATTCCATTTTTATAAATTGATTTATAAATAAATTGGTAAGAAATTGGCATGATTGTTTGTGTGTTTTAGAAAAAGGGATTTGAATAAAAGTGATTTTTCTGTGGTTTTTGATAAATAGAAAGAAAATGGGTATTTTCAAAGCATTGAATGATTTGTGAAAATGGGCACATGGGTTACGTTGGGTACTAGGTGGAAGGTTTAGATTGAGGACATCATCTATTGTGGGGGTTCACATATCATGTTGTTCCTATTATCCTAGAGTTTATATTATTGTCTCTAGTTATGTATATGAGGTTGGGGTTTCACACGTTGGGGTGTCTCCCTGGTATTGGAGTGTAGATAATTGGCTTTAGGTATAATAATACACTGATTATAGATTTTTGGGTATGAGTAGTCTACTACCTGACCTATTGTATTCCTTGGTTTTGTGATACTTGTGCTCCTACTATTGTTTTTTATTTCTAGGATTCTATTTTAGCCTTGATATATATGTTGATTCTTGTGAAATATAATATGGAAAATGTTCTTTGAAATTGATATACTTTATTTTGTTTAAAAACCATGGAAAAGGGAAATGCTTACCTTGTTTTCTATAAAACTGATTTACTGCTTATCATTCCATGTTTTATTTGAAATGAGCATACAAGATTTGTTATCTAGAGACTTGTTATGGAAAATTTGAGTGTGATCCTATTGATCCTATTAGATCACACCCCACGCACCCCTTAGGTGGTGTGTAGAACTTTGTATGTATTACAATGAAAGGAAATACAAGGTGTCACTGTGAAGTGGTGAGTTTTTGTGTTTGCTGAGTTGGGTAACTGGTGTTGAGATGGTGTGAGGTTTCCCACACTATCACATGGAGTGTTTTTTTTGTTTTTTTCCATTTCAGTTGGAATTGTATCTTGAGTTTGTAGCTATTTTGGTGGTTGTTTTGTTTCTATTCTCTTCTTACAATTATGGTACACACACAAACATATCTGTATTTTTTTTGTTTCTTTCTACTTGAGTATATATATATTTCCATGTTATTCATTCAGGTTAAGAAATATTGTTCCCTTAGTGTGTTGTTTGATGCCTGGGTTCTTTTCGCCAGCCTGTGGGGATCAGGAATTCCCTCTAGGTATGTAACAAACTAGGCTAGGTACTAGGTTTGAGGGTAACACATGTTGTTTTGTTACAAAGTGGTATCAAAGGATGGTTGGTCTTTCCCCAAGAGTCCTTGTCTTGGGATTTCTGTTAGACTAGAGATAATATTTTCAGGACTTTATAGGTATGTGGTGATAAGTTCCTAGCCAACTCTTATCATGATAAGACTCAATTTTCCATGAGATGTTGGGATATGTGTCTCTAGTGTTGGGTTTTGTTTTAAATTTCAGATTTTTATTATGGGTTTTTTGGTTGAGACTAAGATTTAATATGTTGTATGATCATTTATTCTATTTCAGTATGCAATAGTATGCCTCTAAGACATATTCTATGAGTTCCTCAGGAGGGTGCAGCTGATGCTCCTCAAGGGAATCCACCAACAGAGTAAAATATCATCAAGATTTTAGTACGAGTAGTTTGTTCTATTGATCAAAATGTGCCACGAGTTTAGAATGTAGTTGTTTAGGTACAACCAGTAGTTGGAGTAGAGAGAGATCGATCATAAGAGATCTTATGTGAGAAGCCACCATCCTTTAAAAGAATGAATGGACCTCAAGAGTTGGAGGATTGAATGGATAGGATTGATCAAATATTCAAATTTTTGGTGACACTTGAAAATATAATGGTGAAGTGTGAAATATTCATGATCAAGGGTTTTGGTAAGTGATTATGGGATTCCATGGTCCAGGAAGATATACACATGGACTTGGATTATAAGGGTTTCAAAACCCTGTTCTTATAACAATTTTTTCTAAATCCACTGATGCTAGAAAAATATTTGTATTTCCTCTATTTGTAGTAGGGAGAGAGTTCGGTGTCGGTGTACACCAACTGGTTTTCTAATCTTGTCTGTTTTACTTTGAATGTGGTAAAGAATGACCAATTGAAGGCTTAGAAGTACCTGTAGTGTTTGCGAATAGATATCAAATCACAAGTATTTATGTTAAATCTTTCTACCCATGTGGAGATAGTAGACAAAGTTATGATGGAAGATATAAATATAGTAAGAAAGGTTGGAATTTAAAACTCTTCTATTCCATCTAGTGGAATCTTCAATGGTTCATATGGGAGGAAAAGAAATTGACAGGATCATCATAGGAGTGGGGGAGGTGGGTCTTAGTAATAAGCCTCCTCTACACCGTCTGCTACAACCAGTAGTGTACCTATGAATTTTTGTCAATTGTGGACACAAATTTTTTTTGCTATGCTTGTGAAGATGTAAAATAGTTATGAACATGTTGGTCATTTACAATTCTTCTATCAAGATATGACTACGCCTGATTATAGTCAGGGTTTATCAACTCAAAAGGCTACTACGGGGCATTTAGATTGATTTAAATACTATAGGGATCCAACCACATGCCTCAATAGTGAATCACTTTCACTCAGTAAATGAGTTTCCAATAGAAGTTGATGTAGTTCCAGTGACAGTAAGAGGTACTATCTTTATTTCATCTTCCACAATGATTTCTTTATTTGATACTAGTTCCCACCACTTGTTTATATATACACGTTTTATCGACATACATAAACTTCTAATGGAACTTATGTCCTTTGTTATGGAGTTAGCGACACCTCTTAGTAAGAGGAAAGTAAAGAGGTTTCAGTGTCCTTGTTTATTAATGATAGATGATATAGAGTTGGTCTGTGATTTTCTCATTCTTGATTTGGATCTATTTGACATCATCATCGGTATGGATTGGCTAGTCGCTCATCGAGATGAGGTTGATTATTATCATCGGTGTGTTTCATTTCCAACTTCCAATGGGAGCTCTCATGTGTTTCAGGGGGAGTGAGACCCGAGATCTGGTCATGCATGGCTTTCCCACCCAGAGCTCAGGAATTTTTTGTATGCTATTGCGATTGGGCCCGATGAAGTTTCTTCTGTTGTTGATATTCTAGTTGTTTTTTAAGATTTTTTTTATGTTTTCCTAGATGACTTATATGGTCTTCCTCTAGAGAGAGATAGGTAGAGTTTATGGTTGAATTGGTTATAGGGACGTATCCGATATCAATACCTTTTTATCATATGGAACCAGAGAAGCTGAAAGAAATTAATATTTAGTTGGATGAACTATTGGAAAAAGTTTTTGTTCACCCTAGTGTTTTTCTTTGGGTAGCCTCTATTATCTTTTCCAAGAAGTAAAATGGTTCACATAGATTATGTGTGTAATATCAAAAGTTGATCTAGGTAATAGATAATAAAAAGCTTCCTTTGCCGCACGTGTATGAATTGTTTGATCAATTAAAGGGGGAAAAGTTATTTTCAAAGGTTTATCTTCTGTTAGGTTATCATTAGATTAAAGTTTGGAAGTTTGATATATCGAAGAAAGCTTTTAGGAGAAGGTATGACCATTATGAATATATTTTGATGTCTTTTGGTATGACACATGCTCCTACAATTTTTATGGATTTGATGAATCATATATTTCATCAATATCTTGACACGTTTGTGGTAGTGTTCATGGATGATATTCTAGTTTATTCGAAATCCAAGCATGAACACAAGTACCATTTGAGTTTGGTTTTGGAAATTCTAAGGAGTCACCATTTGTATGGAAATCTTTCAGAATGAAATTTTTGAATTCAAGAATTGATGTTCTTAGGGAATGTGATTTCTAAGCATGGATTATCAGTTGATCCTAATAAGGAAAAGGTTGTATTTTCATGTAAAGAACCATAGAATGTCTTTGAGATTTAGATTTTCTTTGGTCTTTCTAGATATTACCAAAAATTTGTTAATTATTTCTCTAAAATAGAATCACCTTTGACTACTCTAACTAGGAAAGTAGTGAAATTCACCTAGGATGTGAAGTGTGAGTCTTATTTCGATGAACTAAAATGAATTATGACATCATATCTTATATTGATCTTACCTAATCCTAGTAAGGGATATGTGGTGTTTTGTGATGCTTTTGGTCCCGGTTTGGGTTATATGTTTATGCAAGATAATAATGTGGTGTCTTATGGCTCTTGTAAGATCTAACCACATGAGAAGAATTACCCTGATCATGACTTATAGCTTGCTGCGGTTATGCATGAACTTAAATGTTGGCAGCACTATCTTTTTGGGGAGAGGTTCACTTTATTTTCTGATCATAAGATTCTAAGATATATCTTTTCTAAAAAATAATTGAATATTAGATATAGATGATGGGTAGAATACCTTCATATATTTGACCTTGATATTTCCCACACCTCGGGAAATTGGAATTTCATTACGGATGCTTTGAATAGGAAAATTTCGAACCAGACAGTGAAAGAATCACTAAAAGAGTGGAACTTGATGGATCTTTTTGAACAGTTGCACATTGGAGTCTAGGAATCAAGGAAAGAGATCTCCTTGACCATTTTTAAGTTGACTTACACTCTTCTATAGTTGATTCTCTAGGAACAACAACTTGACAACAAGTTCTATGGAATTAGAGAATCTCTTAAAGGTGGGGAGACTGTTGCTGAGTGTTCATTCTCCAAAGAGGAAATTATTTTCTTCTAGAATTGTTTTTAGTTAGAATAGTCAATAAGGAGAGATGTTATGGGGGATTCTTATAGTTCCCAATGGGTAGTGAACCCAAGAACCAAAAATATTTTCTATGACATGCGGCGAAAATTATGGTGGCCTGGTATGAGACTTGATATTTCTGAGTTTGTTTATCATTGCCCTATGAGCCAATAGGTGAAATCCGAGTAGTATAAACCTTTGGGTTTTCTTCAACCACTTCCAATGCCTACTTGTAAGTGGGATGAAATATCTATAGACTTTTTGGTTGGGTTTCCTCATACCCAGATAAAGAAGAATGTGATATGGGTTGTGATCGATAGATTGACAAAATCAACCCACTTTATACCCATTCAGGATATTACCAAAGTTGAAGAGTTAAGAAATATCTATGTGAAAGTGATTTTTTAGTTTCACAGAGTTCCATCTACTATAGATTATGATAGAGATCCCCGATTCACTTCTCATTTTTGGAAAATCCTTCAGGAGGTGTTGGGATATCAGGTTCGTTTGAGTATGGCATACCATCCGTAGTCGAATGGATAAAAAGAAAGAACCATACAGATTCTTGAGGATATGATTTGTGCTTGTGTTCTAAACTTTGGGGGGTATTGGGATGATCATTTGGGGATGGTTGAGTTTTCTTATAACAACAATTACCATTTTAGGATTAGAATAGATCCTTTTAAGGAATTGTATAGCTGTCCTTATAAATATCTATTGTGTTGATCGAATATTGGTGAAAATTCCTTGATTGGACCAAGCTTGTTTCAAGAGACAAAAACAAAAATTTTGTTGATTCATCAGAGTATTTTGATGGTATAAAGAAGGTATAAATTTATGTTGATCATCACCATAGGCTGTTGGAGTTTTCAATTGGTGACCAAGTGTTCTTGAAAGTTTCACCCCGTTTGGGTCATCGATGGATTGGGAGGCAAGGGAAGATTGCTCCTCATTTTGTGGGACCTTTTGAGGTTGTAGAGAGAGTGGGGAAGGTTTCTTACTATTTGTGATTTACACCAAAGATTATGTCGATACATAACATGTTTTATGTATCTCATCTCTGAAAGTATCTATCTAATCCACCTCATTATCTGAGTTGGTGTGATCTTGAAATTGAGCCTGACTTATCTGTGATTGAGCGGCTAGTCAGGATAGTTGATTTTGAAACCAAGGTACTCTATGGGAGGAAAATACCTTTATTTTGAGTGCTATAGTAGCATGGTTCTAATTCTCATGAGACATGAGAGCATGATGAAATGATGAGAGAGTAGTGGCTTCATCCTTTTAGCATGGAGTCCTCTTCATAGGATTTCTAGGGATAGAAATTTTTTATGGTGGGGAGTTTGTAACATCCCATTACTCTTCTGACATGTACTTTTTTAAACTTATCATGGTTTTACTTTTTCATTATTAGGGTAGAGTTGAGAATGTATTAGGAGGATACATATAATGGTGATGTTAGAGATTTGTTGGATTCTCACCTTTAACCAGTCATTTCTACAACCTTCTGGAGAATTACACACCATGTAATAGGGTTACATAATGTGTAACTCATAAATAAAATTAAATCTGTTTTAATCAAAAGGTGATAGATTTCTTAGAGATTATGAGAGTTGACAATTATACAACATGTAATTAGGTTACACGTCGTGTAAATTCTCGATATTTTTTTTTAAAAATGCATCATAATTGGTTTTCTAAAATTTTTCCCCTTTAGATTTTATTCTCTCAACCTAGAACCTTACCTAGGTGATTTTGGGAGCTCTCCAATCCCTCTGGGTGTAACGCCCTGACCCCAGAAGCCTAGAGCCATTGCATTAAAATATGGTGTGTAAAAAGATGAAATGATGATGAATTACACATCATGTTCCATATAGAAGATATTTGTGGTTTAGGTTCTAGAAAACTAGATACATATGTTACATTTCTTCAATATTA
Source organism: Viscum album (assembly GCA_963277665.1). NCBI lineage: Eukaryota > Viridiplantae > Streptophyta > Magnoliopsida > Santalales > Viscaceae > Viscum > Viscum album. The sequence goes on from OY728137.1 coordinate 1,477,597,571, forward strand.
AATGGAAAAGACTCCAAAAAGCAGCCACCATTTAGTGTAACTCAAATATACTAATCCTGTAAAAATAAATTAAAAAATAGGGTGAGCACAAGAATGCCCAGTAAGGGGGTTTTAAAAATAATATTTCAAATAAAACCTTTTAAAAACATCACTTTTAAAATAATCTTAAAACATTTTCTTAAAAGAATACTACAATACATGGAGCATGAAATTATCAGTTTTCCAAGATTCCAAATAAACATTTTAGGGAAATTTAAATGGGCTACGAATGAAATACATTCCAATCATATGCATACTTATACAAAATGTATGGTGTGAAGCATAAAAAATCAAGAGTTAATCAAACTATACTAAGTGTGACATGCAAGGGGTGTAGGTACAAAATTGAACATGAAAATAATACATGATCAGATTTGCGCATAAACAATGTCGCAATTAACTTATCACTTAAAATGAACATCATCAAATGACAGGTAAACTACTAGAATTTGTATTAATGTTTAGAAGATGAGTGCTGAATAAACATTATGCCATGTGCGTTTACTTCTTATGTTACTCATAAGTAAAGTCTCTTAACCAAGGATATTCTACTATTCAAATAATCACTTGGTTGGTCATATAATAAAACATAGTGGGGGAGTGTATAATGCCAGACTATGTCAAGGCCTCATGCCAATACCATAAAATTTCTGTCAAGGCCTCGTGCCAAGACCATCATTTTTCCAAGGTCACATGCCATGACCTAATTTGCCTCATGAAACATACCGATGCATCGAGAGGCTACAGAAGTCTTCACCTATTACATAATAAGTCCAATACATTCTTCATATGTTCAGTAAGTTCATGTATTCAAAGTTTCCCATACCACTTTGAATATTTAATTTCTTATTTCATATATTCAAGGTGTCCCATACCACATTGAATATTTCATTTCTTATTCCATATTATTCAAGGTGTCCCATACCACTTTGAATAATTAAGTTATTATTTCATAAATTATCATGATATTTCAGTTAAAATTTAGAATATGGTAATAAAAATTTTCTCAATGACATGAATGGACTAGTAAACATTCTTTCCACATGTGATAATAACTAAAGCACATAAGTAATGAATTTATGGGGTTCGTCACATAAAATGATAACTTATTAGTTTCAAAATCCTTGATTCATGGAAATGAAAATAAAAATTACATTCCATTTAATACACTGATAAAATTGGTAGTGAACATGTAATAGATTAAATCATAAACTCGATTAACTACAATAATCACTGTAGCAGGTTCATCATGTAATAAAACATTAAGTGAGCATAGCTTGATAAAATGATTCTACACATACTTTTCCCCCTCTAACATATTACTGCATACTCACATACATAAACACATATTGGTTTTGAAAACTCAAAATTAATACTTATTAAAATCTTACAAGCATTAATTGCATCAGAACATTAATTAAATTATGATAACCATCACTTGAAATTAGGTCTTGGAAATCATATAAGTGTATATATATAATCGTATATACAAAGTGTATATATATGAGTTTTACATAACCAAAACAAGGTTTAATAATTCCTTACAAATAATGGATACAACATAACATTATTTAATCACTAATATCACTGGATTGAAAGCCAAAATCATGTTAGGTTTAAAATATATAACTGTATGAACAAAAAAATAGGGTTTTTTCATAATAAATAAAAATCCATTTGAACCCAAAAAATTATTTGCATCTAAGTAATTATTTAAATATTGAAAATCATCTTTTAAAAACATAAAATAGATTTGGATTGAATTATATGTATATATCCAAATATATAAAAAGTGTATATTCGGTTTTACATAAACAAAAACCATGTTAAATTAACACTTATATCATTATAGACCTTAGAAACATTAATTATCACAAACATTTAGCCTTTGAAAACCTATATTAGCTTATAAAAGACACATATATATATATACTGTATATACATATATATGTTTATTTATGGTTTAATAAGAAATAAGTAAACCCTTACAATTTCCATACTTTTTGAAAATATCATTTAAACAATGATAATCAATACTTAGAAGACCCAAAATCAGTTAGGATGGAAAATTTATATAAAAAAAATGTTCATATATATATATATATATCCATATATACATAGGGTGTATATATGGATTTGCACAATAAAGACAAAACATAAAAATCCCTTACTTGAACTCAATAAGGGGGTGGAGTCAAGAAGAGGTCACTTGAGGTTTGGGAGGAAGACAACCCACAAGTTTTAAGGGTACAAAGTGAGTGTATATATAAATTGTAAGTATATATTTTTACATACCACAGGTCCAACATGAAAAATATAAATAAAGACCCTTATAGGAGACCACAATGACTTGGATATACCTATTTAGACAAAGGAAAACACCGTAATCAACCCATATCCCTAATGGATCAGTTGCTATTAAAATATATATATGTTATGGAAAATTTACATGAGAAAGGTTCAGATCGACATTAAAATATACCACCTTTAAGACTAGAGGATAGAAGAAGGTGGAAAATTGGGCCGTGGATGGAGAAATTTGGAGTTATAGGCTAGATAAGAAGAGTAGAGGAAGAAGGGTGGGTCAACGACTAGTGCAACACGATGAGGGAGGAAGAAGAAGAAGACAAGGAAGAAAAAAAGAGACGAATAACTGGGATCCAATATCAAATTGATCATATGGCTACAGTGAGACGTGATATTTAAAAATATATGGACGTTTGTGATTGGTTGAGTCCTAGATTAGATAGCTAAAGAAACTCCAAAAAAAGTCGCGGTGGTGAGGAATCGGACCCGCGACAAAAACATGCAGTCCAGATCTCACGCGGCGGGATCGAACAACTGAGATTTGATCCCCACTAAAAATTTGAGTCCCACATCGAAACTGAAGTGAAACCGAGACCGTTATATAGGCCTCATTGATCTAGGACCCACTAGATAACTCCCTCTCCCCCTCCCCAGTATAACCCCGTACCGGTTTACCTCTGCGGGCGCGCTCTGTGCCCACCCTTTTCCGTCGTGCTGCCCCGCATGGTGGAACACTCTTGGTTCCTCCATGCATCCCTTTGGGGAGTGCATGAACACATTTTGGCCAGCCTAAGGTATCTGAGGGTCCAAGGATCGGCCACCCACTTCTTGAGAGTGGTGTGAGATTCCTCCCTTGGTTGGCTAAGTGGTTGGCCTAAGCGTCATATAATGTTTTTATATAACCCTTGAAAAAAAGTGAACAATGTAGTACCCAAACCAACATAAAACCATGTGGTTAAATTTATTAGTCAAAAAGATGATTTAGAATTTATTATAAACTTTGAAACTTTAAAATTCACAAAACAACCTAAAAATTATACCATGTCACCAAAATTATAACTTTTAATTAATAAGATCATTTAAAACATGATTCTGAATTCGTTTTAAGCCTTAAAATATTATAATACAACCTCATTCATTTTAGGATAATAATAATGGTTATAATAATTTAAAATAAATTACACCATTAATTAAAACCATGTTATTATTTATCATAAGATATAACTTTAAAATATTTAAAACATATATATTTCTTCATAAAATAATTGGTTACATTTCATTTTTATCAAAAAAATAAATAACTATACACCTACAATGAATAGATTGGTATTATTTGAAAACTTTATATTTACTTAAAAACATATATTTTTAACTAAAATATTATTTTAAACCATTTAAAACCTTTAAGTTCTTAAAATAATTAATATACTTAAAATATTTACTATACTTATAATACTTACCAAAATACTTAATATACACAACAGTTACAAAATTTTATGACCGTTAAAAACACCAATGGTCACCTAAGGATCACAACGGATACTAATAGTCACAAAGGCCTTATAAATAGGTGTTTGGGGTATTCCAAACTCAAAAAACAACTTGGTGAAGATGATGCTCTACATCCCCTTAATGCTCAATTCGATCACCATAGCTCTGGCAATAATGTTTTTTTATTGTGATAGACCCGAAGGACTCTCACTATTTTCTTAGTCTTTTTGTGATGTTTGGAGGTCTCCTAGTGATCTTTATAGGTCTACTAGTAGGTATTATAAGTTATTAAGGGTATTTTGGCCTTTTTGAAATGTAACGTTTTTAGTGTTTAATTGAATAAAATATTTTTTGCTTTTATTTTGCAGACATTGTTTGGATAACACAAAAATTAAATGAAGAAAAATAATTAAAAATAATATAATATTATTATTACACATAAAATATGTTATAGGTGTCATGATTGTTCTTTTTATTCAGCAATTGATCATCATTTCGGTCATTGTGTGACATACCAGGTAAGTGTTATCTCTGTTTCTTACTCTCTTCCTATTTAGCATTTGATAGATCATCTAGGGATTGATGGATCTAAACACGAAGTTGACGAATCTTGAATCTATGTGCGATTCTTGGACCTCTGTTATGGTTGTTCTTTGTTGGTTTTGGTGCGTTGGGTGTATGTTCTTGAGGTATATGGATTTAATCCTTTCCACTAACCTTTTTTTTTCTAATTTGAATCTATCTTGAGATGTGTATTGGATTATAGGGTTTTTGTTGATGTTGTTGGGTTTAATTGTTGGTGGATCTCATTATGGGTATGTACGACCTTAGTTTTTAGGTATGTGGTTCCACCTCTACCCTATGTTTGATAAACCAAATAATTTCGTTTTTATAAATTGATTTATAAATAAATTGGTATAAAATTGGCATGATTGTTCGTGTGTGTTGAAAAAGGGATTTGAAGAAAAGTGATTTTTCCTTGGTTTTTGATAAATGGAAATAAAAGGGGTATTTTTAATGCATTTAATGATTTGTGAAAATGAGAACATGGGTTACCTTGGGTACTAGGTGGAAGGTTTATCTTAAGGCCATCGTCTATTGTGGGGGTTCACACATCGGGGTGTTCCTCTTTTCCTAGAGTGTAGATGATTGGATATAGATATGTATAAGAGGTTGGGGTTTCACATGTTGGGGTGTATCCATAGTCATGGGATGTAGATAATTGGATTTAGGTACTGCAGTTCACTAATCATAATTTTTTGGGTATGAGTAGTTTTCCACATGACCTATTGTATTCCTTGGTGTTGTGATACATGTGATCCTACTGTTTTTTTGTATTTCTTCGATTCTGTTTTAGCCTTGATATATATGTTGATTCTTGTTAAATATAATATGGAAAATATTATTTGAAATTCATATACCTGATTTTATTTTAAAACTGTGGAAAAGGGAAATGCTTACTTTGTTTTATATAAAACTACTTTACTGCTTATCATGCCATGTTTTATTTGAAATGAGCATATGAGAGTTGTTATCCAGCGACTTGTTATGGAATACCTGGGTGATATCCCATTGATCCTATTATACCAAACCCTATGCACCCTTTAGGTGGTGCGTAGACCTTTGTATGTCTTCCAATGTAGGGAAAGGCAAGGATCCACAATGAAGTGATAATGTTTCATGTCAGATGAGTTGGGTAGTTGGTGGTGAGATGGTGTGAGGTTTACTACAATATCACATGGAGTGGTTTATTGTTTTTATCATAATTTTTATTTGGCCTTGTTTATTGAGTTTATAGCTAATGTTGTGGTTGTTTTATTTCAACTGTCTTTACATTTATGGCATATATATATATATCAGTCTTCTGTTGTTTCTTTCTACTTGAGTATATATATATATTTTTCCATGTTCTTCATTCTGGTTGGGTGAAATAATTCCCTTAGTGTGTTGTTCGATGTCCGAGTGCTTATTTACAGCTCATGGGGATCAAGAACTCTCTTCAGGTACGTAATGGATCAAGTCGGGTGCTAGGTTTGAGGGTAACTTGGGTTGGTTCATTACAATTATGACCCAAGGAAGAGAATTGAGTCATGAAAACTCCTTATGAATTTAGTAAATTTTGAATCAAAAGTAATTGGAAGATTGAAAATCATATGATTATATAAATATCATGAATTATATCATGTATTATATTAAAATACATTCTTGTGAAGTATATAAACTATATAAATAATAATTTGGTGCATAACATTAAAACATGTCTTAATGAAGATAAGTTGATATGAAAAACCCTTACTTTGTTTCCTTGATTAGTTATTGAAACTATAAATTCAAGTAAAGAACACATAGCTATATTAATAATCTATTTAATAACCTTCTTCATATAGTTTACCTTTCATAACATATATTTATATTTATTTATTATCGATATATTGTTTAGTTATAACTTGTTTTCAACCATCGAGTGTTAATAACTTTAGCCATTTGCGCATGTTATATAATATTGATATCATTATCCATTATTTGATTCCAAATTCATAATTAATATATATATTTAAATATACTATAATTTATAACTTATATTTATTTTTAAGTCTCTCATACCATTCCATAAGTGTTTTAGTTACGCTGTGTGAAAATGGAATCGGTGTTGGCTTATTTTGGTAATTTTAGAGAAAGAAAATGATACTTTAATAATAAGTTAAATAATTAATATAATATTTACAAAACTATATAATAACTAGGATTTTATTATTATATAATAATAATAATATTAGTTTTCATGTTCCCATAGTTGTCCATAATATAGTTTTATAGCAGTATTCATGTAGGTAGTTAAACCAACCCAAACTTGAACACTCTTTAACTCGATTGGAGAGTGTGGTTAAGGAGGTTCTTATTTTGAAATCATATTATTAAAATAGAATAATAGTGATATTATTTTTATTTTTTATTATGTTTAACCATATTTTAAGATGTATGAAATAATAATGTAAAACTAAAAGAAAAATGAAAAAACGGTTCTTCATGGAGGTGGTAGTCCGCGCACACGCATGATTGACATTCATTTTTTTCCTAAGTGGATGGAAATGAATATATAAGGGTTTTAGAATTAATATAAAAACATCTTAGTATAATAATTATTCTTAATTCATCATATTATTATAGTGATAAGATATTTGGAGGAGTAAGATTAAGAAAAAAATGTGAGAAGGAGGTAAAATTTTGTTGGAGACTTGATATTTCCTTAGAATCCCCTTGAAATTCAAGGAATTATGGTAAATATAAGTAACCAAGGGATTATTTTCATGGGATATGGTTCCAAGTAAAGTAAAATGTAAGAATTTAAGGGATAAATTTAAATGATAGATGAGTCTTAAAAGGGTGAAAGTGTGACCTTTTTATAAGTGAAGAGAGGTGTAGTTTTGGAAATAATTTAATTTCACTATTAAAGTGTAAAGTGGTTAAAAAACATACAAATGAGAAAATGGTGTGGTTTTTAGTTTAGACACATCTCAACAATAAATTTAGAAATATGTTTTTATCATGTTTTTTCCTTTTTCCCTTTGTTAAAGATTTTTTAGCATTTTTACTTTTTATTGGGGTAACAAATTTTTAAACTTAGAAATTAATTTTTATAAAAAAAATTAAAATTGAAATAATTAACTAATTTGGAAATTATGATTTCAAAATTGGAAACCATTTTATCAAATAAAATTTTATATTTATGAAAATTTAATTTCAAAATAAAAACACTTAAATGTGTAAAACCATTTTTAAAAAAATAATGTTATTAAGTTTTTAAATTTATATATGATAAAGTTATCATGGTTACTGATTTTAGAGACATAAATTGATTTATTATAAATTTAATAAAATTTACTAGGATTCGTAGGAAATACAAAACCAAAGCTCACCTTGAAAATACTTGATTTAAAGAGAATACCAAAAACAATTTTTTTAATATTAAAGTAACATTTTTATTTAGTTATAAAAATGCTTCAAATAGGTTTTATATGTACAAGTAAAATTAAAAAAGAATAATTTTATTCATTAATTTAATATTATATTGATTTAATGGTTTTTAAATCTTTTTTGGTTATGCTTACATAGTGATAACATCATGGAAATTATAATTTTCATAAATCCTACATTTTTCGACTAAAAATCAAACTTTTTAGAAGATGATAAAAAATTCACATTAAGATAATATATCCATGGTATATTAAAAAATTATGTTACTTTTGTCAAGTTCATATCCTAAAATTATAAATTTTATTTTTAATTAAAAATATAAAATGTAGTAAAAATGTTTTTATAGAAAAACAACCTTTGATATATTAAATATTTTTTTTATGAATTATTAATTAATATAGTGTTAATATATTATGTTATTATTCAATCAAAGTAAACATAGTTTCTTGAAATAAAATTCCAATTCTAAAAAAAATACATTTTTAACCCTAAAGTGAATTTAGAAAAAATGACTTTTGAGAAGTATATAAATTTATGATATATCTATAAATATTAATATTTTATTAAATTTTGATATAAAATTAATTTCTACTTACATAACCCCTGATGATATATGCATAATACCTAATTATTAGATAAGATCTGGTTGTAGTTTTAGGTGGTGGTTCAGCTAGTATGGATCTTGTGCCAATCTCCATGAGCTTTAACTTCTCCTATATAAAGTTTTTATCAAACCACAATTGCTTGATTTTGGCCTGAGATTAGTAAAGGGAAAACGCTAGTGAAGCTACATTCCTTCTATGTTTGGATAAATGGGATTTATAAGGAATAATTCTACTTCAAGATTCCATTATTCTTAATTTTTTTATTGGTTTTATGATATAGTTAATTCAATTTATACCAACTACGATCATATCTAATATTCAAAATATATCAATTTTTTTTATTTGGTTTGTTTTTGTGCGTGAAACATGCTATTAAAAAAATATTTATTTAAGGATAAGATATAGATAAATACCAGGTTGTTAAATTATCCTCCTTAAATAAATCACGTCCTCATAATTTTGATTATTATTTACTAACAATGTTAGCTAAGAGTATTTGGAATATGACTCGAGATTTAATTTTCTAACGAGGTATCAATCACGTCTATTTAATTATAATAAGAATAATCCTAATATTGTTTTTCTTCCTAACAATTTGAGTTAAATTCCTCTCATGGTTTGGTGTTAAGATCTATTTTATTTTCCTCTGAGTTTATAGTTAAAACCTATAATGAAATATTATCATAAATTGGTTTAAGAAAATAAATATGATTCCCTATTTTTATAATAGTTACACCACACACCCCTATCTATTATCTCCCATGGTTCCTCAACTTAGAGGTATATGATGAAAGTTCAGGTCAAATGATGAAGTTGAAAAATAATTTTCCACCTCTATATAAGGCTAATTAAGATCAATGTTTAGACCCCTCCCAACCCTTTATAGGGTATCCATATCTAATGCATCAGTTTGCACCCTCTCCATCATATATCTCACATTCATTTCCCAATTCAACTGGTAACCACCCATCTCTTTTCCTGCATGTTACACAAGTTTGATCATTTCCCACTCTATAAAACCCTCTCAGCTAAAGGTTAGTGGGGGATATATGCCTTTCCTCATATGATCTAGGTGAAATTTATTGTGTTAAAATAGGGCCTTCCAAGACCCAAACTATTTCACACACACACACTGCATGGGATTACATGTTCTGAGGCATCGAACCTAATTTTAAAACTCCCACCAACCCTAATGTCAATAGGTTGTCTCATTTTTTCCTATCCACCATGTCTTATAGAACTAGTGGTGGAAGATGAGGATTATATTTTACATACACCATTTTTATGGTTCTTTAAACTTATCTAGACACATCAAGGCCTTCATGAGATGATGATGCATTTATAGATGATGATAAAGATGATTCATTGGGGTCATCTATTGTTGTAGTGATGTTAAGATCTCTTTTTAGTGATTGTTGGTTGTTATTTACCCTCCCTTTTAATAATGATGATGTTATTGGTAATCTAACCATGTTATGTAAATATATATCATATATTTAAATAGTTAATATCTCATGTTAAATATATCTAAAGGACCCAAACCAAGATTTATATTCTCATAAACTTAAATTTATAAAAACAACCATTACGCCACTAGATATTTTATTTGATAAAAAAAATTAGGGTGGTACACTTAGAAAACAATCAAGGAAACATAGAGTAGATAGAACAAAGACACCATATTCATAATTCTAAATTTGAGTATTTAGTTATCACAATCTACCTCATGGGATATCATTTAATAGGATCCACCTCATTACCTAGATTATGATGGTTATTTTAACCAATCATTATAACCCCCTTCGATTTATGACACTGAATTGGGTAATGTCCAATATTCTAATACTTAAAGCATCAGACCATTAATGGTGGATTTGGATTCATGTTTTATACTCCCATCATTCAAAATAACCTATAAATTTTCCTATTATAGTTTGATTCTTTATGACCCCCTCTTCTACAAGTAAATAATCTTTCAGTATCCTTGAGGAAATTTCCTTGGCACTTCTTCAAACATTTTTTACATATAAAAAATTGAACATTTTACCTTTATCATCTTCATCACTGTATCTTTTACAAGACTCGATTTTTTATCTTCTTTATTATGTTTATCACTTTAACTATATTCACATTTTTGATCATATTTCCTGATATCTGGTTTGGTATAATCATATGGTTTTTCATTATAGCTCCCATTCTGATGGGTTTTCATTGAGGTAATCTCTTCGTTGTCCCTCACACGAATAGTTCCTTCTAGTTCCATATATTACTAAAACCAAAAGGGTTGACATAAGGGACAAAACATTTACAATATAGGGATATTATAAAAATAATAAAAAGGAATTTGACATTAAAAAGTCTTGTAGTTTTTCATTTTCACATTATACCATTATTCCTTTAGTTCAACTAATATCAATCTTAATTTGATCTAGGTTACTTTATGTTAGTTTATATTACACTCCTCAAAGTAACTAGGAAATCAATCCTTCATAGTGGTTCATAAAGATAATATGATAAACCAAATCATATTCCACGAGAGTGTCAAATGAGGAGTGTAGTAAGGGCCCATTAACTATGTAATAGAATGATGGTTGAGATATACCGGACTAACTTTTTTAGGGTTATAACTCCTAGATTCATCCTTTAAAAAACCATGTCCACTTATAGTATCCAGATAGAGATTTAATTTCTAGAAGAACCACACAATCTATTGTTTACCAAAATTTTAGGATGCTACCCTATACTTAGAATCACCACATAGAACTTTCCCTATGGTTTTGATAAAGTTCTATAAAATAATCTCTAAAAATAACTAAAATAATATCTAAAATAACTAAATCCTTCTCTAATACAAACAAAATAAATCTAATCTAAAGATCTGTAAATAATACATTGATACCATTATTTAATTAATACCTCACAAAAATATTTGTATAACCTAAGGACATAAAGGTTTAGTGTCTTGGAGACTATAAACATGAAAATGATTATTTTTCATGCTGTGAACATTTCTCCATAAACTAAATTCACTCTTAGATATTATATGGGACATAATCATCATAAAATTCTAGGGAAGGTAAAAAATATGAATGGGTAATCTCAAACAATTAGTAAGGGATAACATAAAAAAGGCCATAATGGTTAGATCATAAACATATAGAGAAGAATGAATAAGAAAAAAAAATCTGATTTAAAAGAACATAAATCAATAAGTGTTAACTATTGGCATGAAATATAGGCATAACATCTCAAATGATAATACTTTGTCCATGGCATGAGAAAATAAAACATAAATCATATATCATGGGTCATGGAATATAGGAAAGAAAGTGACACATTCATAAACATAGAATTTATTTTCTTTATAAACCTGGCTACCTACTAACCAATTCACACATAAAATTGTGATTAAATATAAATTCCATCAAAATCACCCTTTTTAAACCTTGTTACTCACTAACAAATTAACATAAAATTTCTATCTCATGAGATATAATCCTTTACCCATGCATTAAAGGGATATAAAATTCTAACCCATCTCATAATCTATACATTTGTGTGCTACATGAAAACAATAATCATATCATAAAAAAATACATAGCAATAAAATGGGTTTCATGAGATTTAAAAATCATAATTTAAAGAACCCATAGAAAAAATAGATTTCATAGAATATCCAAAAGGAAATCATTAAATTTTCCAAAAATAACCCATGTAAATAATATGGGTTTCATAAAACATCCAAATAATATAATAAATTAAATTTCTTGATGTTGTAAACTTGATCACCTAAATAATCTCATAATTAAATAATAGTATAGGGTGAAACATAAATCTTAACTATATTGGATATATATCATTTAAATATAATAAAAATAAAGTCATAAAAATATCTTTTTTAAATTTTTTTTATTCATCATTGTAAAAGTCATGGTTATGAGGCTCTTATAAAAAAGTAACATTTGTTTTTAAGAAAAAATGAAAATAAAATCCTTCATGAAAATGCATTGGGTTTAAAAAATATTTTCTCTAGAATTAAAAATAGAACATCATTTAAAATGTAAAGTCTTGGAAATATAAGTTCAATAAGAAATTGTATAACTCAAAGGAAGGAGTTTGAGTTATCAAGTCCCATACTGATGTCATAATTCATGGATTAAAAAAATGAGAATAGTTTTTAAACTTTATTATAAATAGATCCAAATAAAATATCCTTTAAAATATATAATGGTTTTAAAAAGGATGAAAATAATTTGTAAACATTTACTTTTAAAATAATGTTTAATAATGGAGACTTGAAAAGACATTGTGTTATAAAAAATGGGAGGTTAAAATATTTTGAACACTTTTTCACTTTAAAAATAATATCTAATAATATAACCTTTAATAATAAATAAATATTATAAAAATAAAATATGAAGTGGATGATAAAAAATTTTATTTTGAAAGGATGGAAAAAAACCATTTGAATATTTTGAAACAACCTTGTTGAAAACCCACATTGTTAAAAGGATGATGAAACCATTATTTTCAAATGAATAGGGAGTTAATTAGAGGTAAAAATTATTTTATTTTACTATATAAAAATTATAATATTGGTGGGATGTAAAAACATGTATATGGAGGAAAAATCTATTTAAATAAATATAAAGTATTCTTAAAAAATATATTTTAACAAAACATTTGAAGAATCAAGGAAAACTAATTTAGTTTGAATAATTAATTAACCAAAAAATAAAGTGGAGATACATCCTAAAATTATCATAGGTTATATTAAATCAATCATGAAATATAACAAACAAAGAATAGTGATTATGTCTAAAGGAACAAAATTGGGTCACAAAAAATCTTTACATTTTTAGTAATTTTTGAATCAAAATCCATTAGAAGATTGAAAATCTTATGTTTTTTTAAATAAAAAGAATTAAATCATGGATCATATCAAAATAAATTCATGTTTTGTATATAAACTATGAAAATAATAATTTTCATAACATTAAAACATCTCTCAATGAAGAGAAGTTGATACAAAAAATCCTTACCTTGTTTCCTTGCTTAGTTGAAAACACTATAAATTCCTTAAAAACAAACATATATACCTTAATCATATATTTTATAACCTTATTCATATATTTTAACTTTTATATCCATCATTTATATTTTATTTATTATGGTTATATTAGTTAGTTAAAACTTATTTTCAACCATCGGGTGTTAATAAATTTAACTGTTTGCACATGTTCAATAATATTGACATCATTAACAATTATTTTATATAAAGTTAATAATTAATATATCTTTAAATATACCATAATACATAATTTAAATTTAAATTTATGTCTATAATAACATTCTATAAGTGTTTTAGTTATGCTGTGTGAAAATGGAACCAGTGTTGGCTTATTTCGGTGATTTTGGCTAACAAAAATGATACTTTAATAATAAGTTAAATACTTAATATTATATATCCAGAAACACAAAACAATAATTATTTTATTATTTTATTATAATAATATAAGTTTGAATATTCCCATATTCATTCATAATACAGTTTTTTTATCGCATCGTTCATGTAGGTGGTTAAACCGACCCAAACACGAGTACGCTTTAACTTGATTGGTGAGTATGGTTAAAGAGGTGTTTATTTTGACATAATATCCTTATAAAAGAATAATAATGATATTATTTTTATTTTTTATTATGGTGAACCATATTTTAAGATGTTTTTATAAATAATGAAAAATTAGAAGAAAATTACAAAATGATTCTTCATGGAGGCGGTGGTCCAAGCACACACACAATTGACGTTCCTTTATTTTTCTAAGTGGATGAAAATGAATAAATAAGGGATATAAAATTAAAATAACAAAATAATATTATACTAATGATACTAAACTAATAATATTATTATCGTGATAAGATATTTTTAAAATTAATATGAAGAAGAAAAACTTGAGAAGGAGATAATACTTACATTGGAGACTTGATCTTTCCTTAGAATCACCCTTGAAATTAAAGGGATTAGGATAAATAAGAATGAATATGGGCTTAGGTTCATAGGATAAGGTAATTTGGAGAGTAATATGTAATATTTTCAAGGATTATTACTAAGTATATGTGAGTCTTGAAGTGGTGTAAGTGTCACCATTTAATAAGTGAATAGAATGGTAGTTTTGAAAATACCCATTGAATTTCAATAATTTAATTTCTTTATTAAAGGGTGAAAGGCATAAAAATGAAAAAATGAAGAAATAAGGTGATTTTTTGTCAAGACACACCTCAACCATCCATTTAGAAACATGTTTTTAATTTTTTTGTCCTTTCTCCCTTAGAAAAAGTTTTTTTTGCGATTTTTACTCTTAACCGGAGTAACTAATTTTTAACCGTAGTAATTAATTTTAATGAAAAAAATTAAAATTGACCTGATTTTATAACATAAAAATTATAATTTAAAATTTTAAAACCATTTTATCAAATTAAATTTCTCTAGGTATGAAAATTTAATTTTAAAATAAAAATAGTTAAACTCCTAAGATTTTGTTTAAAAAATAATTTTATTAATATTTTGAATTTATATATGATAAATTTATCTTGATTATTAATTTTAGAGAAATAAATTGATTTATTATGAATTTAATAAAAGTTATGAGACTTCTAAGGCAAGTAAAAAATTGAACCTCACCTTGAAAATACTTGATTTAAAGAGAAGGCCAAAATGTTTAAAATAATATAAAGTAACAATTTTCTTTAGTTCTAAAAGTGTTTTTCATAGGTTTTATATTTACAAATAATATTTAAAAATTCACAATATTATTACTTAATTTCATATTTTATTACTTTAATGATTTTTAATTTTTCATGGTTATCCTTACATAGTGATAAAATCATGGAAATTATAATTTCCACAAATCCTACATTTTTCAACTAAAAGTAAAAATTTTCATAAAATGATAAAAAATTCATATTAATCTGATATAGACATGAAAAATCCAAAAATTATGTTAATTTTTTCATGTTCACAACATGAAATTTATAAATTTTATTTTTAGTTGAAAATATAAAATATATCAAAAACTATTTTTATAGAAAAATGAATTTTGGTATATTAAATATATTTTACATAAATTACTAACTAATCTAGTATTAATATATCTTATTATTATTAAATAAAATTAAATTGAATTTTTTGAAATAAAATTCTAATTTCTAAAAAAAAGCATTTTTAAGAATAAAGCGAATTTAGAAAAAATGACTTTCAAAAAGTATATAAATTCATGATATATATGTACATATAAATATTTTATTACATTTTGATATAATCCTAATTTATACTTACATAACTCATCATGATATCCACATAAGACCCAAACATTAGATAAGCTATGTTTTCTGTTTTGGGTGGTAGTTCAACTAGCATGGATCTTGTGTCAATCTCTATGAGCTTGAACTTCTCCCATATATAGTTTTTCTCAAATTTCAATTTCTCAAGTTTGGCTTGGGTTTGGTCAAGGGAAAACCTTTGAAAATATAACTCCCTTGAGAGTCTATATAAATTGGATTTATAAGGAAGACTTCTACTTTAAGATGACATTCTTCTTACTTTCTTTATCAGTTTTATGATGCAGTTACTTCAATTAATACCAGCTAATTTAATGACTTAGTTTCAATGATAATATATAATATTGAAAATAGATTATGGTTTTCTTATTTAGTTTGTTTTTTCATGTGAAATATGCTATTAAAAAATATTTATTTGGTGATAATATATAGTGAAATTTCAGGTCATTACATAAAGTAATACTTAATCTCAATTTAAATAATTCTCAAATGATGTGTTTCATTTTTTCCATGATTTATAGCACTTGAGTTATTGTTTTTTAATAATAAAGGGGAAAATAACTCTATATTTATTCCTTTAAGATGTGTTTTATCCAAATAAGTTGTGTTCAAACTTTATAAGAAAATAGGTATTGATCATTTTCAGTGATAAAAAATAAAAAATAATTTATCTTTCTAAAATAAGAAATAAAAAAACCTATATGATTGAATATGACTCTAAAAGATGAAAATATATTAGACATAAAAACTTCCCAATTATAATTAGTGTATCCAAATAACTCTTGTCTTTTTTCATTTATAAAAGAGCCTAAAAACACTACAAAATTAATTTATCAAATTAATGGTTTCACTTTATACACATGGATCTCCTTGAAAAAAATTTAATATGATATTATTATTCATTTAGAAAAAAGAATTTTTGGTCCTATTGTTATCAATAATAGTAACATTCCAACGATTTTCTTATATTTTGTTATATTGAATACATTTTCACCTTTATAATTTAATAACTTTATCCTTGTAGTGACTAGTTTGTTCATTATCCTGATATCCTCCATTTAATTATTTTTTGGACCTTCTTCATTTTAACCTCATTTTTTTATTTTATATAAAGGTAAAATTTGGGGTTTCATTCACTTGAAGAATAAAAAAAATATAGACCCAAAATATGTTGAATGGATCCATAGAATGAACCTCATAATAAAATCCCTAAAACACTGTATGGAATTGTCATTCATGTCATCATAGATTGAAAATACCAACCCTTGGTGATAAGATAACCATCTTCTTTTATCTGTATAATAAATACCCAAATTCATCATTCATCTCCTAAAATAATAATACCATGATCTTTGAATATGGAGAGAGAAAATCATCGATATGGGTAAACACTGTTGAAGGGAAGATGATATTGCAATGGTGGATGTTGTATGGATTGAACAAATCTAGAATGAACTCCTAAAAAGTCTTCCGTTTTAGTCATTGTCTCTAGGGATAGATGCCTTAAAGGTTATTGTCAAGGGATAAACCTGGATCAATACCTTTGGAGTTCTCCACCTAAAAATCAAGCAACCACCACACTTAATTTAGAGAAGAGACCTTCTATGGCATCAACATTAGAAAAGTTAAGAAAAAAAGAGAATCTAAAGGTGAGTGTGGAGTTTTGAAGTAAATTACCCATTCTTTCTATGAATAACTTATAGATCATGAAAAATTTTAACTTAACGATCAAGGATATTTTAAACACACTATTAATAAATTTAGTAAAATATATTCAATGAATATAAATTATTCCTCTAAATATTCTCTTTTCCACATATATGAGCACTATAATCCTTTTATAACAATCCTTCTATATATAGGTATTATGATTAACTTGTCAACATTAAAATATATGATTTTTTAGTAACCAATAATGCCTATAAAACCTTTCTCTAAGTTCTTGATTTAACCAATATAGTTCTTTCTTCCATCAATACAATTCAATATCATTTTCATGTATAATAAATACATCTAGTTATTCATTAAAAAAATCTTATTCAAGGAAAATTTTTATAAAATTTGATTTCACACCTATTTTATATACCTCTAACCTTTTTTATACTGTGACATACAAGAATAATTAGATCACCTACAACTTTTACATTTGAAAAAACATAACATCAAAATCTATACATTCAATCTAAGAATATCATTTTCACACTAGTCATGATTAGTTTCAAACAACCATGTCATAATCATATAATATTTTTTAGAAAAACCATTTGGTTCTAATGACATTATTATTTTATGATTGGGATGCAATATCCCATGTTCTATTTTTCTTAATTTTTTCAAGATCCTCATTCATGGATTTTACCTAACTTTCACCTTGAGGATCCTTATTAAAATTAATTTTCTCAATAGTTCCAATTATATTTTTCTCATAAATTTCAATTATACTTCTTAATTTTATAAATGAAAATTAATCTGATCTAGAATCATTATCATTAGTTCTCACCACTAAATCATTAACATTATTAAATGATATATCCAAATTAACCATATTATTAACTTTATAATTTATTTATTAACTTTATAATTTTTTTATTAAAAAATATTATTGTTATCCACTAAAGGTATAAATTGGATTTCAATAATTTTTTCTAATAAATTTATTAAAAATTTATAGGCTTTTATCCTTTAAAAATAGACTTGAAAAATATAATCATACCCTAAATATTCATACATGGTGGTGATTTAATTTATCAAGAATAAAAAATATTACTCTATATATTAAAATATATATCATTGATCGCTTCATATCATGACACATCTCATATGGTTTCATATCCTCACCAAGACATCACAAGTTTCTATTTGTGATATTGATCACTATCAATATTATTACTTTCCAAAACATTACATGTACATATTTTTCAATAATTTTTGTTTAATTCAAGTTGTTTATCTTCAATCTCTCCTCTCTATAAAATTATATTCACAAGGAGTTATCACAGTTAAATCTTGATGAATAATTCCTTATTTATTAAGATAATTTTATACTTTTGAATTCATAAAATCAATTCCATTATTAGTTAGGAATTTTAGATGTTTTTTTCAATTATCTTTACAACCAACCTTTAATAACATGTTATATCTTTGAATAAATCATATTTTTGATAAATATTCACAATAATTTTAATATTACATTAAAACATTGATAAAGAGTATATAGTACCATATTCCATAAATAACTCTTACAATGATTGGCCCACAAATATCCACATGAAAAAAATTCATTAACCCTTAATGAATTATCCCCCTTTGACTTATATGTATTTATAATGAAATGAATCGAAAAAATATGCTTTTATTAATGGATATAATTACTCCAAATGAATTTTTATTATTTTTTAAAATATAATCACATATAAATACTTTTCATAAAAACTTTTTACATCATTGTTTGAGATGAAATTTTATAACCAAGAATAGCAAAAGGGTAGAAAAAACTTACTAGAAAACTAACAACACTTTATTACTTTATTTAAAAATGTTACATTCATTTTGAAAAAATGATTATTAATAATAAAAATATTACAATGGGAATACAAACTGAGAATAAAAAAATTAAAATATAAAAATTTGGGTTACCTTGATCTCCTAGAATCATCCCACCCACAAACAATGCTATAACAAAGAAATAGAGAGTTAGTAATACAATATTCATTCTGGAAATGATATAGATTCTTTATAGAATAAAATTTAATAATGAAGAGTAATAAATATGGTGTATTTATAGGTAAATATGATCATAAAAATTTATTTTTTTCAACTAATAAAATTGATCAACATTATGACCATTAGTCTATAAAAAAATTGGTCACTATTATTATTAGTTACATAGATGCATTTAAATGATCATTAGGATTATTTAATTATATAATAAAATTTTATTATTTTTGGATACTATAAAAACATTCTATTATGAAATGTTTTACATGTAAATATTAAATAAAAATTTATTTCATGAAATAATCTTATAATGGTTAGAATATTTATTTTTCTATTAAATGGTTAATTTTCATTAAAAATAATGATTTATTTGAAAATTAAAATTGTTATAAACATAAAATAATTTTAATGAAATAAATTTAATTTTTGGACTCATCATACCAATTCTAGATTAGATTAATTTTTTATTAATTTTATGACAAAGTTGTATTTTTATTGAAAAAGTGAAAATTATCGCGTTAAAAATCACAATGGTTTTATGAAATCATTTTTATGTTAGAATGAATAAAAATTTATGGAACATTTTATTTAATAAAATTATAACTTAATAAGTATAAAATTAATTTTAAAAATATTAATTTTAATTTCAAAATTTATACCTTGAATTTTGGAACTAAAAATTGGAATTTTAAAGATAATTTTTATTTGATTTGTGTTAATTAGTTGGGTATTTTGGAAGGTATATTTTGATTTAGGAAGGGTTTTAATGTCCACTCACCGTTTACCAATCTATAATAGTCCAACAAGATAATTTTAATTGATTTATCTCATAAGTGGTTGGATTATATTGTAAAATAACCAATACTTAATCACTTAAAACCCACCCCTCCTCATTTATAAACCCCAAACTTTCCCCACTCATATCCTATATAAATTTATAATCTAATAATTTTTAACATTTAACATCTCTAAATATATTCCAAGGTTTTCCCAAGGTTTCTCAAAGTTCCTAGGGTTTCCCCCTCCATGATTTAGGAAGAAAAACTTTAAGGTAAGAGAAATTATCATCTTCTTCTTTTTATTTAAGTGCCTCCTTTTTGAAAGTTTACTTAATGTCAACTATTATTAAATTTTCATACAATTTTTATCATTCTTATACTACCTAGGTAGCGTTTTATCAATGTGAGACATCAATTCTCTCCCATTATTCCATTTCTTAATCAATGTTTTGTACTATTATGCTGCCGAATTTTAGTAAGGGAATTCTCTTCCTCTATTCTTTCATTCAAGTACATCCTTATTATGTGTATTCTATGTGTACTACTTATTTATTTTTATTCATGATATTTTTATCTTCCCTATACTTTCAAATCTATGTTTTACCAATGAGATAACTCCATTCTCTCTCATTATTCTTTTCCCTTAATCCATGTTGTATACCATTATACTGATGAAATAATTTCAAAAAACTTTCTATTTTTCATGAAATATTCTCATATTATGAATACCCAAACCAATTTAATTTTCATTTATATTCACATTTATGTAAAAATATAATATTTTTTATAATATTTACATATATAAAACCCATATTCCCTTTTCATGGGTTAAAAATTATGTTATGTTCAAGAATTTATGCACTTTGTATGCAATGATTTTAATATGAAACCTGTTATTTATTTTCATAATATATTGATGAAATGTTCTCCTTTATGTTCAATGTGGCTCACATGATTTAAGACATATGAATTGTGTTCCTTGATATCACTCCAATTAATTGGGTAAATAATTAATATATAGAGATGTCATGTTTTACGATACCTTGATGAACAACCTTGGTAATTATGATTTATGACAGCTTGGTGATAACCATTGGTGATATGATTATGAATTTATTTTTTAATGTTTTAGAAACATTTCCATGTTATTATTCATGTTTTTTATATTGTTATATTCTTTATATTCATATGATTATGCCTTATTCATATGCCTCTTGCTCACATGATAAGTGTTCCCTTTGTTTTATTCCCTTGTTGGGATTTATGATCACCCCTTTGATGTATGCCCCCAGGAAATTACTTGTAGTGAGGTGAGTTAGGATAGAATAAAAAAGGAGTATCTTAAAATATTAAAATAATGTTTATGTTTATGTTATATTTATGTAATTCATATAATATGTACCTAATTTTCAAGACACTAAACCTAAAAAGATCCTTTGAGTTAATTAATGTAATTTTTTGTTAAGTATTTATATAAAAGTATTATATTTAAAAGGTAGGTTTCCATAGTTGGTATCAGAGGAGGTTTATTTATTTTTGGAAATTAGGATTAGAAAACATTCTTAAAAACACTAAGGATAAGTATAAATATAGGAAAATATCCTGGTATTTTGGTGAGTATTAAGAAAGTGTTTTCCAAAAAAATACATCTCAGTATTGATAATATAAGTGGATGTGGCTCTAGAATATATGTACCTAGGGTTAAAACCCAAAAACACTACATTGAGCTAGACTCAATTGGGAACTGGTTCATGAAAATGGGCCTTATTAGACACCTGGTTTGAAAATACTGAGGGATATGTGTTGGTTAATCAAAAACTTGTACCAACCATTATGAAGGATATAAAGACAATCTAAAACTTTTATTAATATTGAAGTATATCATCATAAAATTATGATATTAGAAAAATATAAGATTAATATTTCCATTAGAATTGTTATTATAAGATTCCCAATATTAACACATTTCTCACTTAGGTTTTATCCTTATAGAAAAAAGGTAGGAAATAAAAGGAATCATGTAAAAAATGGATTCAACAGACAAACTGATTATGAAATTCAAAATATAGGGGAATATAGAGTTGATAAATTATTTATAATTATGAATCAATTATCTCAATTCATAAATAACAAATAAAATCATGTTGATCATTCTACTTCACCAAGAAAAGAATAAACAATAGTTGAATCCTTCATACATCAATGACAACCTTCTTTTATTGGATCCACTGATCCACTTATTATTAAAAAGTGGATTACCTCTATAGAAAAGATATCTTTTGTTTCCACTATTTAGAGATAAAGAAATTCACCCTATAAGTATACTTCTTAGAAAGAGAAGATGATCAGTAGTGGACACCGATTAAAAACACGAAGTCAAGAGAGGAGATTGATGCTATGAAGTGGGAAGAGTTCAAGGGAATATTTTTCAATATTTTTTCCTTGTTCAATGAAAAAATAGAGAATGAATTATTAGAGATGAATTAGAAGAAAAATTAATCATTGGGAAGATATGAAATGAAATTTACAAGACTTGCTCGATACACCTCAAGCTTTATTATAGATCCTAAGGGAAAGGTTGATAGACTCTTCAACAGACTCAGACCCTGTATATGGATGAATTTAGAAAATTGAGACCATGAAAGCTATGAATAGATAGTGACTAGTTCTATTAATGTTGAATTAGAGTTTATATATGCCCAGTGGTCTTATGAGAATAATGATAAAAAGATAAATATGGATCAGAACTTTGGGAAGGAAACAGACCATGAAAAGGAAGGGAAGAAACTACAACATACCTTATAAAAAATATATGGTAAAAGGAACTTAGGGAATTTTTTTCAAGGAAGTGGGATGTGAAATAAATGTTGGAAGGCTAGACACATTACTAGAAACTATCATAGAGATGCAAATCCACACCCCTTAATACTGATAATAATGGAAATATAGTTCAAGAACATCTTATGGTGAATTGATTCAAATGTGGATAGCATGGTTACATTTCGAACCAGTGCCCAAATCCATAGGTGATAGAGGGAAACTGAGTCCAAGGTATATTGGACCATTTGAGGTTGGACACAAATTTCGAGGGTTAAATTTCTTTAAGGGGGGAATAATCAAAATGACTTGAAAATAAATGTTCTTCTTTTATTAATGGATATCATGCCTACTAATACATTTTTATTAAGTTTTACAATAGAATAACATATAAATAATTTTCATGATAATTTTTACATAATAGTTTGAGATGAAATTTTAAAACTATGAATAATAAAAGGGTAGAAAACACTTACTAGTAAACTAACAACACTTTATTATTTTATTTAATAATGTTAAATTCAGTCAAAAATAATTCTTATTATTAATAAAAATATTATAATAGGAATAATAATAGATAATAAATAAAGTAAAATATAAAAATTTGGGTCACCTCGATCCCCTAGAATCATTCCACCCACGAACTACACTATAACAAAGAAACATAGAGTTTGTAAGACAATATTCATTCTGGAAATGATATAAAACCTTGATATAATCCAAGTTAATGATGAAGAGTAATAATGATGGTGTATTTATAGGTTAATATAACCATAAAAATTAATTTTTTTCAACTAATATAGTAGATCAACATTATGACCATTATTCAATAAAATAATTGGTCATTATTATTTTTGGTTACCTAGATGCATTTAAATGATCATTGGGATTATTTAATTATATAATCAAATTTCATTATTTTTGGAGGCTAGAAACACATTATATTAAAATATGTTTTATATGAAAATATTAAATAAAAATTTATTTCATGAAATAATCTTATAATTTTTTTTAAATATAATATATTTTAATTAATCCCTAAGTAATATTTATAATGGTCAAAATGTTTATTTTTCTATTAAATGGTTATTTTTCATTAAAATAATGATTTATTTAGAAATTAAAATTCTCATAGTTATAGAATTATTTTAATTAAATACATTTAATTTTTTGACTCATCTCTCTAATTTTATCTTAGGGTATTTTTTTTTGTAATTTTCTGACGAAGTTAAAATTTTATTGAAAAGGAGAAAATTCCTGCTTTAAAAAACACTATGATTTTATGAAATAATTATTATGTAAAAATGAATAAATATCTATGAAACATTTTATTTAATAAAAATATAATTTAATAAGTATAAAAATTATTTTATAAATATTAATTTTAATTTAGAAATTTTCACCTTACATTTTGGAACCAAAAATTGGAATTTTAAGGATAAAAATTATTTTTGATTTGTATAAATTAATTGGGTGTTTTATAAGGTATATTTCGGTTTTGGAAGGATTTTAACATCCAGCCACACTTTCCCAATATTTAATGTTCTAATAAGGTAGTTGTAATTGATTGATCTCACAAATGGTTGACTTATATAGTAAAATAACCAATATTTAATTACTTTAAAACCACCCCTCCTCATTTATAGAAACCAACCTTTCCCCACTAATCTACACTAAAAGTTGATAATAAAAGAAGTTTTAGCTATTTAAACTCTCTAAATATCCTCTAATATTTCCCCAAAGTGTCTCAAAACTTTTATGGTTTCCCCCTCCATGATTTAGGAAGCAACACTTCAAGGTAAGGGAAATTCTCATCATCTTCCTTTTCATTCAAGAGCCTCCTTTTTGTGAGTTTAATTAATGTTAAAGATTAAATATTTTTCATGAACTTTTTATCTTTAATATACTTCCCAAGTAGTGTTTTATCAATGGGAGACCTCAATTCCCTCCTATTATTCCATTTCTTATTCAATGTTTTGTACTGTTATGCTGTCTAATTTTTGTAAGGGAATTCTCTTCCTCTCCTATTTCATTAAATTACATATTTATAATGTGTATTACAAGTATCCAACGTATTTATTTTTATTCATGATATTTTTATCTTCTATATGCTTTAAAAATTATGTTTTACTTATGATATACCTATATTCTCTCTCATTATTCTTTTCCCTTAATCCACGTTGTATACTGTTATGGTGATGAAATCATTGCATGAAATTTTCTATTTTTCAAGAAATATTCTCATATTGTGAATACCCAAACCACTAATATTTCCTTGTATATTCACCTTTATGTAATAATTTATTATTTATTCTAGTATTTACATATATAAAACCTATATTCCCTTTTCATTAGTTAAAAATGATGTTATGTTCAAGAATTTATGCACTTTGTATGCAATAATTTTGATATAAAACCCATTATTTATTTCCATGGTTTATTGATGAAATGTTTTAATTTATTTTTAATGTGGATAAAATGATTTAATACATATGAAGTGTGTTACCTGATATCTCTCTAATTCATTAGGTAAAAAATTATTCTCCCAAGATGACATGTTTTACGATACCTTGGTGAACAACCATGGTAATTATGATTTATGACACTCTAGTGATAAAACATAATGATATTCTTATGAATGTATTTTTAATATTGTATCCACATTTAGATGTTATCATTAATGTTCTCTATATTATGTATACCTCATATTCATATGATCATGCCTTATTCAAATGCCTCTTGCTCACATGTTAAGTGTTTCCTTTGTTTTATTCCCTTGATGGGATTTATGCTCACCCATTTATTTTATGTATGTCCCCCAAGAAATTACTTGAAGTTAGGTGAATTAGTATGTAATAAAAAATTAGTCTCCCAAAATAATAGAATAATGTTTATGTTTATGTAATCCTTATATAATTTTTGTAATATGTACCTAATTTTGAAGACACTAAACCTAAAAATATTCTTTAAGTTAATTAATGTAATTTTTTTGTTATGAATTTATATAATAGTCATGTATTTAAAATTAGGGTCTCTATATGAATGATCCTTAATTTTTTACACACATCATAAAAACTAGTGTGATCATCTATGTGCCACAAAACATCCTGAGTGGAGTCATTTTTCACTAAATATCTGATAGATATTTAGATTATGCGTCTAATACATTTTGAAAAAAGTAATTTTTTTCTTATTTGGTAATAAATAACATGACTTATTTTCCATTTAAGAAGGTGTAAATTACTTTTATTACACTTTATTTGCATCACAATTGTGTCTTCTTTTCCATTGAAAGTTAAATTCTTCTTAGCAATGTGAATTGCATCCCTTAAGTTTCAAAATTGGATTATGATTAAAATATTGTGACTATAATCATCCACCACCCACATATCCATTTTTCTCATGTCATTGCCTCAAGATTTTACCTTCACAAAGTCAATGATATTTAATCCTTCATCATTACAAGAGAAGAAAACACTATTCTTTTCATACTTTATATTCTTCAAGATATCCTTGTTTATCATCTTATGATAAGTATATACACAATCATGAATCCGTAATACAGATCAAGTAGTTTCCTTTAAATATCTTCCACTAAAACCATTTAAAATTTATTATTTCTTACCTATATTTAATATTTCACATCTGTTTATTATCAATAACAATTTTCTTCCTCTGGATATATTGAATCCTACCTATATTAAAAATTTATTAATCTATTTTCAATGTTTAGCTTCCTAAACGATTCATTAAGTTATAACTTTACACTATTTTACATCTTCCTTAACCCATTATTATGCATAAGAAGAAATGAATGGATTTTTTCCCATATCCCTCATACTAAAAATATTAACCAAAATAACATAATGACAGTTTTCAAATCTATTATTTTATCTTCATTTCCATTATCCATTTAAGTGACATTTAATTTTACAACACATGTTTTGTGATTATATCATCTATCTAAAATATTAATAAATATTTTGAGTTTTTTATATTATTTATCTTCATTGATGGAATTATATTATTTTGGGTCTCACTCAAATCAATATTTTTTATGGAGTTCTAGATTGTATCCTTTATTAAATCCTGATAACCTTTTTTGGTATCATGTCTCTTTATTATCTTACCTTTATGATGAAATCACATTTGTTGTAAGAAATCATCAATATTATTAGATACTAAACTTATTGAGTGATCCAACTACCCAATATCATCTTGAGTGTTATATCTCTAAGTTGATCATACATATTCCTCCTCATGGTAAAAAATTCAACTTTGAATTCCTTGATCTATTTTTACTCTACCTTCATTGTGAAAGTAATACCATTAATGATTTGAGTATACTCTATTACTTTGAGATTTATCTCAAAAACTTTCCACGAGTTATCCAACTATGAAAATTTTAAATTTTAAATTTCAACATTTAAATAAACCTTATTATCTTTATATTGATTCATATTTATTTTACATTTTCATTCCACAATGTTAGATTTATTTAACTTTTATCTCTATAAATATATCTCCTCATACACAGCCTCAAAATCAACTTTGAGGTACAAAAAACCATTAAAATTAGATTGTTCCTCTTCAATACCCTCTTGAATTTTATTTTTTTATTATATCCACAAGCACTTTTCACTATGATCTTTTTGATTCTCATTTTTTACTTTTGATTATCCTAAGGCATAATATTCTTGAGAGATAATGTCCATATTCTTGGCAAAATTATTCTTGTCAATATTGTTTCCTTCACATAAATTAGTGATATTTTTACCAATGGATTATCTTCCTCATCATTGCTAAATTTTATTTGAAACATTTCTCTAAGGTTACCAACCTTTCCACATCAAAGGTATGTGACTTTAAGATTAATTTTGAACATTTCTTTTCCTATGTTGTGATTTTAGGTAAGTAATAACATCACGCCATTGATATCATTTTCTTCCTTATTATCTTCCATGGTAATAAAATTTATCACCATACAAGATACCACACTTAACATCAATTTTGGTATCCGATATTCTTTATCCATACTCAAATAATATAATATGAGAATTTATTTCAAGTCATCCATAGAAAATTCCTTTGGATATCTTTCTTCAATTACCAAAACCTTATTATTTAAATGACTAGGTATAGATCTCATGATGCTATTCACAATACTCATATTTTCAAGTGTCTCTAAAAGTCCATACATATCCTATACAATCACATAAACCCAATAAAAGAATGCATCAATAGTTTTATCCTAGTACATCCTCATGTATTAATTTTTTTTCTAAATAAATTAATGTTTATCCTATTTTACCATTGATAATAGTTTCATTAATATTGAGAAATTTCTCCCCAATAGCCTTTGAGTATTTATAGAATATCAATTTAATGTATAATATATTAAATAAATATCCACTATAGCATGGTTCTTTAGTTTAATTCTCTCTATTTATAGCATGAAATTCTTATACAATGATTTTAACAAGATATTGATTCACTTATGGATCTTGTTAGACCACATTCTAAGTGGAATCTTCTTTCAGATTTCTAGGAATTTTTATCAATGCCATCCCACAATAAATAGAGAAACATTTAAACTTAGTCT
Organism: Viscum album; assembly: GCA_963277665.1. Taxonomy (NCBI): domain Eukaryota; kingdom Viridiplantae; phylum Streptophyta; class Magnoliopsida; order Santalales; family Viscaceae; genus Viscum; species Viscum album. The sequence goes on from OY728137.1 coordinate 1,477,626,241, forward strand.
GCATATAGAAACTTATTTATGTCTTAGGATATTCTGAATAATCAAAATCATATCCATAATAATAATTTTTCAAAAGTTATCAAAGAAAATATAGATTATGTGGTCTTAATGGGAAGTCTCTATACGAATACATGATACTATGAACTCATCATCTAAAACCACAATGATAAGGTGATGACACTCTTATAGGTATTTAAGAAAACCTTTTTTACTTAAACTGCCCTAGTAACTTTAAGATCATTAAAAATAGGTTAGATACACCTTTTCATATTATACATTTCATTTTATAACACTTCCTATCCCTTGGTCTATCATCCTGAATGACATACCAAAATAACTGATGCCATTTGTAACATCCCAACCTCGACCCATTGGCTTGGGTAGATTTGAAGTGCCACTAATATTAAGTGATGTCTCCCCCCATCACCAAAGGATGGAAATAAATTCCAAGTCATAAGAACACATTGGAGGATGATTTTCCTTTACAAACATACACAAATTGTGAAATAAAATAGTTTAAAGAATAACAAGACACTAAATGATGAATGAAAGTAAACCAGTAAAACTAAATATCCAAAATAATTGATCAATATCAGAGTAAAAATAGAAGATAATACAAAATATAAAACTACAAATATAAAGACATGCATGAATGAAGGTATAATGGTGGAACCACTATATACACCCGGACTAGACCAACTCTCATGATCCATATCTGACCACCCCTGACCATAACATCATGGTACTATGCTATTGAAGTGTGATATATTACCCTAAACTGTATTATGATAAATAGTGTTTCATATGATCCAAGGTGCATATTAAGGGGGTGAGTATGTTGACTTAGTAGGCAATCCCCTAGACTTACCACACATAAAATTAGAAAAAGAATAAGTTTTCTCATAATTTTGTATAAAAATAATAATAAAAAATATCATGATTTTTTAACTAAAATTTCATTTAAACAAGTAGTGTAAACAATAATTTCCATAAGGCATACCCAATCCAGAACCCACAAATCCATTCATGCATGATTACTTTGAAAACTACTAACTCTCAAGAAGAAAACCAATCCTTCTATAATCAATTCATCACTTGGCTATGAAGAAGTGTGCCCTCTCAGCACCATCTCCAAGTTATAACCCAAAAGGCCCTATGAATATGCAATATAATCTCATTCCAACCATGTGTATTCCAAATTATCACACCCAATATTTCAAAAATATTTTTCCCTTTTTAGTATTTAATCAATCACATTATAGATGTCACTTACAATTTCTAATTTAAGTCCATAAAATAAAAAAGGGTTTTAAAAAATGAGATTCACCAAAATTTTCCATAAAAAAGAATAATGATTTAATTTATAAATACAAGCCTTCAAGTTCTATGATAAAGTGAAGAGTGAGAGAAGAAAATTACCTTAAACTGTTTCTATTCTCAAATAATCAAAAATCAATCTAAGTAGATCTGGGTTACTTATTTCTTTCCTTCAATGAATCACAAATCCCTATCATAAAAATGAGATCTAATCCCCATATATAGGAATGACCAACCTGGTCTAGAGTTACGTTTATGTATAAATGAAGAGATCTTAAATAATAAAGAGAATATAGTCCTTACATTTGATTTATTATATCAAACACTCAAAGATTCATCAGAATTGGTCTATAGAATGAATAATATCACCAAAATTTCTGATAGGAGGGATATTATTCGAGATAATAAGATAACATTGGAAGAATGAGGGTTTTAGGGGATTTTTTTGGGTTAAAAATCCAATTTTTCTATCTAATTAATTTTATCACATGGTTAGGCTGTATGGTTTGGAAAACCATGAGCCAATCATTCGAATGCCAATTTCCTAGAAAATTCCCAAGTCACATGGTTGACATAAGGTTTGGATAAAACATGAACCAACTTTTCACCTACGCATATATTCTCTCCTTAAATCACATGGTCTCTGAGGGAATCTACATAGTTTCCCCTAACTATTCTCAAAATGTGCACCCTTTAAAACCTCTCCAAAATATTCCAAAACCTTCTAGAAACTTCTCGAGGCTAAACACAATCATTCTATATCTCAAAATAAAAAATAATAATGAATTACCTCAAATAGTAAGTATTAAAGGTACTATAATTTATATTTTAAAATCCATATTAATATTGATATCATGGTCCACTTCTCATTTAAAATTCTTCAAAAGCATCAAAAATTCACCAATCCTTGAGTATAATGCATAACGTAATTATTTAAATGCATACCAACCCCTTAATAATTTGAATACTTTTCTAATTTTAATATATATTATAAAACCATAGGTATTTTTAATATAAAATTCCTCTTAAAACACTCCATTAATAAATAAATATATCATATCTATTTAGAAAATTTTAAACTTTCTCAAAGCAGTTATGGACATAAATATCCAAATTACTTATAACCTAGACATGGGAGAAAACTTCTCATCAATATATACCCATTTATTAGATCATATCACTTACACAATAATCATTTATTATTCTTGAATACTTTCTCATTTATTTATACTAATTTATTTCTAGGGGTGATTTGATTTTTTTTGGTTCAGATTATTTATTTAATTTAATTGGTTTTTTGAATGATGATTATTGTTTGGGATTTTTTAGGATGAATTTTTTTTAAGGTGTATTCAATGTTGATACCTATAATTTATATTCATTGAATTCATGAATTTTAAGGTGTGTTTGAATGACCATGGGAATTTGGAGTGTGGAATCATTACCTTAATGACCTAAAAAGTAAATTTTTAGTATTCTAGTGGGTTTGAAATGGGATGTTTTCAATAGGGTGAAAGATTGGTGAGAATTTGGGTTATTGATAGATGTTCAAATAGGTTTTGGTTGGTTACATTTTTTTCATGATAAAATAATATTACATTGTAATGTATTAGTAAGAAGTGGTCAATACTTGAGTCTTTTATATACATGCACAATAATTGTGAATTATGGATATTTTTTTGTAGTAAGGGTTATATGTTTGGTGCACATTTAAATAGTTGTTTAATAAAAAAATTTACATGAATTTAATATCATTTATATTACTTTTAAATAACTAAAAGACTCTATTAAAATATCATAACTCCTCCTTGAACATTACAATTGATATTAGGGGAAGATGATAGCTATTTTTAATATTCTTAAACATTTATTCATAGGTTTATTCACGTGAATGAGTGGTTTTAACATTAGATTAATTGTACTTGAAATCTCAAGATCTATTTATTGGAAGTTTATTAGAGATAATATATATTATCTCTTTATATCAAAAATATATCATGGAAAATGATTTAGATAATTTAGTCAAAAGATTCATTTATGATGAATAGGGAATTGGTGATTTAAAAGAGTGAGATCAATTATGTTTCTTCCTTATAGGATTATTTATCTTGATTTGGTAAAGGATTATAACCATTACATTTTATTTTCTTATATATATATATTGAAATAATGGAGGAAAATTATTTCTAATCACTGAATTTAAAATAATAGTAATTTTTTTATGAAAACAAAAAAATGAAATAATTTTTATATTTTATGAAATTATGGGAAAATATATTTGAAAATTTTAATGAGTTTAATTTTTTTGAATTCACAATGATAGAATAATTAATTGATATCTCTATTCATTGTTTGGGTCTCTATCCACTAGTAGGGTATCTCACTAGTTTTCTGAGTGTCCACCCTTGGGGTCATTACATACCACAACATTTAATTATTGGTAAGTTATCCACCCTTTAGGACTTTAAATACATTTAAAGGTGTCTACCATCATGTATTATCCCCTCCTAAATATAAAATATCAACACCACACATCACATATGAACCTTCGATAACCATATAATCCACACCAGCATCATGTCATCCTTGTCACTTATCATAAACCGACACCACATAACCAGTCATACATCACTACCACACATCCCAAATGGATTTAGACACCAACCATCCATTTATTCATCATTATAGGAAATAAAACATTCAAATTTACTATGTTATATAATCATGCCACATAGATATATCATGCTCCAACCTTGTTTAACCCCAACTCAAATCCTAGGGAATATTACCACACCACATCACTAATATTTATTATATAATGGGAATACACTATCATGAATACCTCATCACAAACCAAATGACTCAATTTATTCAATCCACAATAACTATTGCACTATTTTTCATTTTCACCTTATTCTATTCATATTTGAGAGGTTATTTAAGTCTTCTTATTAGTTTAAAGTTAAACAACCAACATTATATTATTCCAAAGACTTCATATATCAATAGCATGAGGATATGTATCCCCAAATACATATAGCTTGGAATCATTCCAATGTGTAATGACCCATCACACCACTCCATGCATATTACTTCTAGAAATTCCCTTCAACTACATAATTTGAAACTGCCCCAAACTTATTTGGAATTCCCTATGTAAATAACTTTCAATTCATCCTACCAACCTCACTAAAACTTCTACACAATTTCAAATAACCATATTTACGTCCTTTCCAATTTAGAATGGTACAACCCATGTTATATAAATATTATTTCTATCACCTCTATGATATTTTCTATAAATTTATACTATTCCAAGATCTACATTCATCATGGGTATTTAATAAAAATTTCAAAAATATTAATAAATAATAATTAACACTAATTTTCCTCTTTAAATATATTATCTAATAATTCTTATATAAATTATAATTGATATTTAAAAATAATTTCATCAATTCATATTCATATCCATCATTCATAATTTTTCATCTCTATTAATTCATGTTTTATTATTAGAAAATTTTATTTCAAATAATTTTACATAACCCATCCACACTAATTACTAATTTCAATTATATTTTATAAAATTCATATTTAATACAAATTTATTTAGGAAAAATAATTATTCTAAAAAATATATGTGTATCAATACTCCTAATTTTATTATATCACATAATCATTATTGTGTATTATTATAAATTATCTACCTAATATAAAATAACATAAACATGGTATATCCAAATAAAATGAAGAAAAAAAGAGAATTAAAGTCACCTACCTAGATTCCATGATAAACATAATCCTTTAATCATTCAATGATTACCACCAGTCATCCATACAAAATATTTTCATTAACCTACTTCTGATTCATCATAACAAACCATCACCAAGAGTATTATTCTCAAGAGGGAATATAGAGGATTGAGAATTACAAAGAGATTTCTATCGATAATAATTGAATTACACCAATTCAATTTTCTCAAGATTCATCATTTAAATATATTAATTCTTACATTAGTTTCGTTAAAGAAACCTATTAATCTATCTCTTAATATCACCAACTTCCTAATGAAAACAAAATATCTAGCTCAATCGCATCATCAAACATATTAACTTTACTAATGCTAAAATATATCAAATCCACAATTTCTTATTAAAATATATAATAATCCACACAATAAGAATTAGATAAATAAATAAATAATAAAATTTAACTACCACTCAACACTTTATGTTTAAATACCATCACCATAAAGAATTACCAAACCACCATCCAAGGGTAAAAAGCACTTCCTAAATCTAGTGGAATACTGGAGTTTTCATTATGACAACCAAAATATTATGATTTTCATTCACATTAGAAAAACCATAAAAATTTTCAATCTCTAAAAACTTCACAATCTGGGTCTCCATAATACACACACCTTCAAAAAATAATTTTGTCAAAAATATTATTCCATTATCATAAAAGGATGAAACAAAAACACATCACCTTCATTAAACATTAATCAACATAAAAAAATTACACTTAAACACAACTTGAACAAATTTAAAAAAATTAGAATATTTTTCTTACATATTTTATTCCCTCTCCTATGAACTCTACCCCACATTATCATGCCTCCAATAGAAATGATCTAAGAGAATAAATCATAATCACAATAATTTCTCTATATGATCCTTAATTTCAACAAGATACTCTAAAATGTTTATATCATCCTCAATATTCATATTTCCCAAATAAATAACATGATAATGGTTGGGATAATACTATTAAAGTCTTGAAACATAAAATATATTACGATCCTTATCTAACCACAAGGTATCTAAAACCAATAAGATACCTCTAAAATATGTTCTAACACATCAAATAGACTAACAAATCTTAGTGAAAAATTAATTCCTTTACCAAAACATGAATGTACACACTAAGGGAAACTCAAATTAACACATAATCCCCAAATAAAAACAAGCATATCCTACTCCACCTATTTGATTAGGATTTATATTTACTCTTAGTAATCCTCATGTAACCTATAATAACATTCACATGCTTTGGCATATCCTACAACATCTTTGGACAAATGAAAATGGTTACACCAACCTGAATCCAATATAGTGTATAATGACAAGGTATTCTATAAAAATAATCATAAGGTGATATACTAACATTGGAATAAAAACTACAAGTATAAGAAAATCCCAGTAAGGATAAATATTACTCACATGATCCTATAAATTATTTGATACATGATATCAACATGTTTTCCAAAGTCCTGATTATTTACTCAGTTTAACTATTATCATTTTTGGAAGAATGTTCTATGTAACAGCTTGTTACCAAAGGCACACTTAAATCATTTAAATATCAATGAGGTAAACTAAGAATAATGATTAGATACTCATCCTTAGAAATATATGAAGTTTCACCACCTCTATCACATAAATAATCTATAAAGTATCCATTGAAATTGATTCCTTACTACATATAAAATGAGAAAACTTATTTAATCTATCTATAATAACCCAAATATTACCAAACCCTCTCAATATAGGTGGAAAACCAAAAAAATACAAGGAAAAATCCTCCACCTTTATTAAGTAATTATCAAAGGATACAATATTCCTACATAAACTTAATATTAAACTTTAACTAATTGGAACACCATATAGTAAGAAACAAACATGGATACCACTTTATTTATCCTAAACCACCAAACCCATCTCTTCAACACATGATACATATTTACAACACCTTAATTAATGACCAAATATAAACAATAGAACTCGTGCATAACTATTTCTAATATAATCAAGGGATAAAACAAATTTTCATGAAATAATACCCATTCCTATTCATCCTTTTACTAACCATACAAAGCATCACCATCAAAATTCAGTCTATCCATAATTCCACCTCAAGGTCTCATAATAAACTCTCCTTTAATGTTCACATTAATGATGATACCACTATTATTTAATAAAAAAAATACTCATATATATATATATATATATTTATAACCAAGATGAAAATATTACAAAAAACTCCACCACATTAAATTTCTCACTTGTCTATTATACATCATCATCATAAGACTTATAACACATGGAATTAACCACCACATTAACTTTATTAGGGTTATATGTGATCTTTAAATCATAATCTTTGAGAAATTCCACCCATATTATCTTCAAAAAAACATTTCCTTTTGAGAAAACATATAACCAAGATTCTATTATCAGGAAAAACCATAAATTACTCTTTATGAATACAATTTATCTAAATATTAAACACAAACACCACCAATGAAATATCTAAATCATAGATTTTATAATTACATTCATGGGGATATAATTTCCAATACTGATAAGAAATGACGAATATTCCCAAATTCAAGACACATCCAAAACTATAATGAGAGGAAACAAAATGGACCTAAGAAGAAACACCATTATATGGGAATAGATGAATTGGATCACTCATCAAATTCTTCTTATAGATTTCAAAATAATTGTGGAGTACCACTATATAAAAAAATATTAATAATGATAATAGAGTCACAATCTATGAGAACCCAAGAACAAAACTACTATAATAACCAGCTAAGCCAACATTATCACAATATTATTTACATGATACTCCCCTATATTACAATAAAACAAAATATCATTAGTAAAGAAAACCATAAAATTATCAAGATAGGGTTGAAAACCCTATTCATAAGCACTATAATCAATATTAGTGAATTCAAACCTCTAAATGGAATCTCCAAAAATATAAGATACCTATAATAACACCAAAACGTTTTCCAAGGGATGTATTTATCCTTAATACTCATTAAATGATATCCAAATCATAAATAATTTAAATAAAACCAACTTTACCATTTTAATAGATCCAAAAAATAATTTATCTGAAGAAAAGGATATCAATTCTTCAACATCAATTTTTTCAATAGCCAGTGATCTATATACAACATCTAGCATTTATTTTCTATCTTTGAGAACAATAAAAAAGTGTCCCATGATGATATACTATATTGAATAAAACCTCACTTTAACAACTCATAAATACAGATTCTAAATTATTTATGTTCTATTGGAACTATATAATATGTTTTCAATGAAATAGAAGAAATACCTAGATACAACTAAGTCTCAGACTTAATATTATTCCTTAATGGTAATCTTATAAAATTATCTGAGAACAAATCAAAAAAATACCTTATAACTCAAGGAAAATTTTACATTTCCACTTTAGATGTATCAAGCATAAAACTCTCCAATTGAGATGTAATATTATATAACTCATTCCTTATGTACCCCAAACAAAAATATCATTCTCTAAAAAACTCCACATGATCAATATCTAAACTAGATAAAATAACCATTTGTCTATAAAAATCAGTACAATCTTGTGTGTAAAATAACCAATCGATCCTCAAGATAACCTAATAATTTTATATCTATCAAAATATTTTGTTTCCAGAGATTTAATAATTCCCAAAAACAAACATAAAAATAAACACTACATCCATCTCTATCCAACCTCCCACTAGAGTAATCAACTTTATTCGCCATTAAAACATCTCTACCAAATGATCAATAACATAAACTATTTAAGGGGTGATAAAATATTATGAATAATAACAATCAATAAAAATAGAATCAATATTTGAGTAAATATAAATTTTACCTCTAACCACATCATGTCCCTCCACTTCTTAAACTTACACTATTTGGAGTTCCCCTTTAATAATTATAACTTTTTATTACCCTTACTTATAACCTCCACCTACTCTATGGTTAGTAATCTACTAAACTCAATCATGATTTCCACATCTAGAACCTCCCTATGATAGTTGTCCTAATGGTTATATACCCTACTACCACTATAGGAACTACTTATGACAATCCTAATAGGTTAACCCATTAAAAATCACACTCTACCCACACTACCTATTCCCACCATGAAAAAATGGGCATACAGAAAGGATTTTTCTTGTACTACCTTAGAATTAACATTTAAATCCCTAAGTAACACTAGATGGCTATGTACTACCCACACTAAAGAAATGAGATCATAATGGAATTCAACCACCATAGAATTATTTAAACTTTTATTTCTTCAAAAATCAAGAACTTACACCTTCTATTTTAATTTGAGATACACCTTGTTGGGAACTCTCATAAACGGATCTAATTCTCATCAATAAATTCATTTCCATTTTATAATATTCCCAAATATTTATTAAGGACCTCATATAAATGATTCCTAACTCCATATAAATCTCAAACCTCAAATATCTATGAAATTAATGAGATCTCAACTTATCATCCATCATAAAATTTGGGGAATATCACAACAACTCCATAAAAAAGATAAAAAATAATTTAACAAAATATCTTCCATGTTTTATCACCAGTATCTCCAAATACTAGTAATGCGAAATAGGTGGGGTGGGATCGGGTGGGCCAAGCCCGCTTGGGTTTGATCCCACATGGGTTTTTCTACAAAACCCCTCATATAACTTGAACAAAAATGTTCAATCCCACCTTACCCAACATAATCCCATGGGTAGCCCCTAAGCTTGCACATTTTTTTAAAAAATATTATTTATAATCATTTTAATATTATATTTTTACTCATCATCGATGGTAGTTGTGGGGAGAACTATAGATAGACCATATCTAGAGTTTTAAGGGATGTGGTGGAGTGTTCTTTAGTGGGTTGATGGTGGAATGAGGTGATGCTTATTTGGTGGTGAACTATTTTGATGAAAAGTGGGTGAGTGATCAGTTATGGGCCATGAATGATGATGTTATTGGCATGGTCATGCAAATGATTGGATCTATGAATGAATGGCAACTCTCTAGGTAGCAACTATCTTATAAGGGTGAGATTATGGTTCCTATAAGATCATTTTCTATTTATTAATAAAAAAATAAATCAAAATAATAATAATAATAAATCGATACAAAAAAATATTATGATTATAATAACACTATTAGAATTGAAACTATTTGCAAGGAAGATGAGTTCCATTTTTCAATAAGTTGGATGACACTCCATGTGAATATGGTTAATAATTATTATATAATTATTATAATATCATATTATAAAAATAAATATATACCTATTTAAAATTGACATGTGAAATCATGGTGAATTAGTATGATCACTACGGTGAAAAATCAAATTCTATGGTTTAGTCATGATTTTTCTTACAAAAATAATTTGTTAAAAAATTATATATTATAAAATTAATGTTTTTATAATCTGCCATGTGGGTAAGCCCTCACTAACATTGTCTTAGCCTACCTTAGTCTGCACTCATGTAGGCTCAACCTATATTGGGTTGTGCTCTTAATGGTCAAAATTTCTAAGCCCACCCTGCCCCACATCTTCTCCATATCTACAAAGCACACAAGCTGTATGATTGTTTTACATTAATACATACTAACTGTTAATATTAATATTTTTTATAGAAATTTATTCCTAAGTAACTCCTAAAACTGATTCCATTAGACCATATATACATCATTATCTCCCAATAAAATCACTGACCACTTACACATGTAACAAAGTCACTTTTAAGGGTATATAGTTCTCATATCTCTTATAGATTAGTTGAAAATATATCTTAAAATAATTTAACCAATGCTTAGTCATATGATTAGAAATAGACCCATGATACTTTGGAAACTTCTAATTGTCAAACTCACACAAATACATCTTCTAATCTTGTCCAACTTCTTCTTCCACTCTCCAACACATAGACTTAAGTGATTTCTTAACCACCTATTATTGAATCTCATATTGTTGTTAAAAAACTAGAATAACCACAAACAAAGAAGAAAACATCTTTTCAAATATATATATATATATATATATATATATATATGGAATGTTTGAACACACATCTAGATCATTTATTTCGAACCAAATATCATCATCATTCACCCTACTCATGGATAATCACTTGAATCACGAGAAAAACACAATAATAATAACCAGGTATGATAAGATGTATGAATTATTACCTATTAGGATACACTTTAGTTAGTATATTATTACTTACGTGTTGATCCATAGGTTACCAAGTCCAATATTAGATTAAAATGAACCTTTTATGTTAAGTTAATTTCTATAGTCTAATTAACTTATTAGGTTCAAGAAACACTAAAACCTTACCACCCATGAAATCATCACCATTTACTACTCAAAACATCATCCTATAAACACACACCCTAATGCCTTTTTTTCATGACCTACCCCTACTTTGAATCTATTAAATATAGAAGAAATTCAAAGTGTGACCCCAAAGACGGATTTTATTAGGGAATTGGCTAGTGACAAGCACCAATGGTATAATATATAATATTTATAGAAGTCATTATAGTATATAAAATAAAACTCCACAAAACCGTGTGTAAACAAATTCATTTCCTAAAAATAATACAATAATAATGTATATAAATTCATTTCATGTAAAAATAATGAAACCATAGTACAAAAAAACCACAAAAAATCTAGAATCTCATCTATAACCTGAGACATATATAATGAAAGAGTGGTTTGAAACAAGTCTCTTATGTTTAGATATAATGTCACCTAAAACCACCACCAACTCTATCCTAGTCATCTAATTAATAGTTCTTAAAATATAAGTGTGATATTATAAATATAATTCATATATTCCTCCCCAAAACTCTCATGTTTCCATTTGAATAATGTTAATAGGTCCTAACATCCCTCCATAAAATATATTGTCTACTCTATATCATTTCCTCATGGATTTTTTATAGGTATCACTACACATCACTAGAAAAGTTCTCTTTCAGGGAGATAGTTCCCATGTGATATTAATATGATTGCATTGAACTCCCCCTATACCTATATGGTACTCAAGATCTAGCTTCATGGAATAATCTATTAGGGTCCTGACATGATTCATAAAATCCATAAAAGAGGGATTTTAAGCCCATGTGATGATATTCAGGGTGTTTTTCATCATGTATCCAATAATATTCCCATAAACATTATTTGAGTACTTCAAACCTATCACCTATACTCTGATACCAACTAATAGATCCTCTTATCCCTCCATACAAGATAACATCATATACATTTGAATGTATCATGGATTTTATTTCCATAGAGATCACTTCTCATCATTGGAAAAATCCTCTTTCAAAGGTAGACTTCCCATATTATATGTATATGATAGCATGTCACTCTCCTATCCCTATGAGGGACTCTAGATAAGACATTATAATGTTACATATTAGGGAAATGATGAGATTCCTAGAATCTAGATAAGATTTAATTTAATACTATAACATAGACCATAAAGATATTTGGAATCCCATATTTAATAAGTTAGGTTTGGGGGATAAAGTTATAGTTAGTTATATAGGGTGTTTCCATATATGCATGGGATCATTCCACATTATGGAGTTGGTGGAATTTTCTAGATGTATGATTCATGGGAGTGGTGTAATTTTTAAAGGGCCATGCAACATTAGAATGCATCCATGCCATATGATATATCAATTGTATAGTATAATTCTATTTAAATATGATGTTTTATGGGATGAGATGATAGTATAGGTATCCATTGAAACTAATATTAACCCTTAGATAACCTTTGTAGCATGAATAGATAGATTTCTAAATGCACAATGGTGTGGTAGATTATGTGTCTTGATTAAATGGATACATTTGGCATGTGTTAGTTATGTTATGAGGTTTTGATGATAATATATTACTAATATATGAGGAATGATTGTAATGTGTTGCAGTTATACTCCCAAGGATTTTAATTAGGGTTATCCTAAGTGTAAATGTGGTATATATTTTTAGTGTGATTGTATATCCTAGGATATTTTTATGTGGGATGGTCTGAAAGGGAGAATAAATATATAGTGATAGTATGAATCCATTTTGTATGTGTGGTAGTGATGTGTGATTGGTCATGTGAAAGTGGTTTATGATATATTAAAATGATGATAAGGATGATGTGATATTTATGTGTATGTTATGGATATCCAAGGTGGATATGTGATGTGCAATGGTGAGAATGTAGGTTGAGGAGGGGAGTTTCTTTGAGGGTGGACACCTAGTAATACATTGGTAGTCCCTAAGTGTGGAAAACATCCCAATGGCTATAGGTTTTAATGGGTATAGTCCCCAAGGGTAGAATCTAGAAATACTATCAAGGGTCCCTAAAAGTGAGATGTCTAATAAAAAAGGTATGTAGATATTATAGTGAGTTCCCTTCAGGTACATTGATGCTTGGTGTTGAAATCATGGAAAGTTACATGTGGGTGGATAACTATATGGTGGTGAGAATTGGTGTTAAGAGATTTATCTATGGGTGGATATCTACATGGTGTTAATGATGGAATATTACTAAGTTTCCTACATGTTATAGGTGAATCTATAGTGAGGTACTTTAGTGTGGAAACTACTTGGATATGGATTTGTGATAATGGTTTTATAGTGATTATCACATGATGACTCATAAAGAGGACACGACATGGATTGGAAGGTGTGATGATGTGGATTGTAAAGGAAATGGCTGGATGGTTGGATATTGTGACATAATTTTTGTTGATTTTTTTTATTATTATATACATATTTATATTAATATGATTTATTTTTTGAGACCAATATATATTTTAGAGATATTTTTTAGCTTATGAATGAAGATGAAGGTGATAAGCGAATAAGAGATTAAAATAATGTTACTGTTGTGTTTTGTTTTATTTTCAATACATAAATCATGTTTAAACTAAGAATTTTCATTATTTTGATTTGGTTTGAGGTTCATACTAGGGTTTTAGAATGATTTTAAGAACATGGAAGTAGTTTTGATATTGAAGTCTAATGTTTGAAGTGTAAGTGACAATACCACATCATGGCCATACATGTAATGGGAAAAAAAATGGTTTGGAAATATAAAATGTAACGACCTAAAGTTTTATTAATGAAAATTTCTCTTGATATATTTAAATGTCTTATTATGTAAAATGGTTATATAAAACATATTAACTTCCATGGTTTTATGTTTTTGGATTTCAAAATACTGTTAATAATTGTTACAATTGCTAATATAGACGTTGAATAGTGATCACATGATTAGTATAAATATAGGTCTTTAACAAATACAATTTACTTAGACAAAGGAAGCGATGCCATCATCTAGTAGAATTGATCCATAGGAATCACATTTTTTGGAGAATGAAAAGGAGGTGGCATCACTAGAATTCACTCTTGACCAAGCCCAATACGAGCTTCAACACGTTAAGCTCGAGCAGAACTGCCTATGAGAGAAGTGGAAGTTAATAGAGATTACCACCTGAGCAATGTTATCTGAGCCTCCACAAGAGTCTATCACCATCGAACACCTTACCCTTAGGTCTTATGAGGGTGTTATAAGGGGTTATGTAAAAATACCATAGCACTATGATTATGTAAATTATTTTTGTATAGAGAATATATATTCATTTTATTATTATTATTTTGTAAATAGTTTTTAAAGAAAAAATAGAATTTTTAGTTAATATTTAATTAAGAAATATATTTTGATGAATTAATGGTTTTTTTGAATTAAAAAATATTTAAATAAAATATTATTACTAAATAAAATTTTATTAAATATAAATGATCGTAAAATTTTTATGAATAAAATTGTAATTTTTATTAAGGTTTGAAAGCTATTTTTGTCAAAACCCATGATTTTTCGATAAAAGAAGATTTTTATTTTAAAAGTAAAAATTAAATTTTTTAGAAAATTATTTAGTTAAAATTAATATTCTTTTTGGAATCAGGATGTCTAAATTATCCAACAGTGATTTTTTCATAATTTTCCGAGACACTCGATTTTTTTTTCTAAAAATTAAATACCATTTAAATATATAATGTGTTTCATGACATCATAATGACCCAATAGTGATGTAATAAAATAATATGAATGGTATTTTTAGAAAATATATGTTTTACCATTAAAATAATGTGATTTTAGATTTGTTTTATTTATTTTACAAATCCTTAGTGGACACTCCAAGACTTATAAAACATTTTATCTTTTTAAAATGATTTCCTTGCGAGTGTGACTCACCTCCACATAACCAAGCCTAATATTTTAAGAATTTAGGCCATTTTACTTATAAATTTTTTTATACTCAACTTTGGAAAAAACCATGGGAAAAAACCTTGGGTTGGTTTGTGGTTTTGATTAGTTTAATATGTGGTGTCCAAATACTAAATAATAAAGAATTCCATATATTTTTCTTTATAAACCCACCCAAGATCCCACTTATCTTCACTCAAAAACATTTAAGCACGTCCCTAACCTGCCATAATCTCTCTAAAATCATCCCAAGGCACCCCAAGCTCCCAAGAATCCTCTTTCAAGCCCCTCCCAAGCCTTTGGGATCACACTTCCATGTAAGGGATTTCTTTCTTTCTCATTTTGTCCAAATTTATTTATGTTGTTATGACCTTTTATTTTCTATTAAAAATGTTGGGGGTAAGATTTTTAACCTCCAAAATACTTCCCAACTTATGTTTGTATGATTATAAACCTCTTTCTCTCTCATTAATTCCTCCCATGCACACCCATTACCATGCTGAAATTCCGTAAGGAATTTCTCTCTTCTCATTTACATTCAAGAAATTCTTTTATATTATGCATCTATGTTACATTACATATGTTGAGAAATGAATATATATGACCCCTTAATGTCCATTTCATTCACATATGATGAGATACCCCTTTATCTCTCATCAAATATTTCTATGAATTCTTATGTCATGCTATTATGCTGCCGAAATTGCACCGTGATTCTCCAAGCCAAAGTCATTGTATAGTGAATACCATGATCATTTATCTATCAAGGGTATTCACCTTTATGAAAATTTAATTAATTATTATATTGTTACATGTATGAATTTAACATTCCTTTATCTTTGAATAAATTAATATGTTTAATGAATCCATGTTGTATGATTTATGTGGCACACTTATGCATGAAATGAAATGATTAAGAAGGGTGCACCCTGATAACGCTCCAATGCATTGGGTAAAGATTAGTATCATGATATGTAAAGTTCAATGGGGGTTTAATCATGATAATTCAAGTTCAATGAGGGTTTACTCATGCTATATATGCAATTATCCTTGTCTCATGCTAATATCATGTTAAATGTTGATGCCACATTTCCATGTTATGATAATCATGCAATATCATGACTTTATGTTCATGTTTCTCTTATCCTCCATTGATATGCCTATTTCATAACATTTACTGTATTATTCATGTTATTCCTTTTTTACTCCCTTAATGGGCTTTATAGCTCACCCTTTTCTTATGCATGTCCTCAGGTTATCCCAAGCAATGCTAAGTATGAAGGAATGTTGTGGTCATGTAAAAGAATTTTTTAATAAAGATGTTATGTTTTATGTTCCAATTTGTTATGTAATGTTCCTAATTTCCCAAGACACTAGAGCTCTCTATCCTCAGATTTTTCTTAAGTTCATTTTTATGTAATAAATCATGTTTAAGTGTTTAATAAAGATAAGGGTTGTCATAGTTGGTATCAGGGGATAGGTTTAGTTATTTTTGGGATTAGGATTAGAAAACCCTGGTGAAATCCTTAGGGATAAGACTAACTATAATAAAAAAATACTTACATTTTGTTGAGTACTGATTTAGTGGTTTATCATGAAAATACACCCCTTTCTAGATATGAGTTGGTAGAGGTGGCTCAGGCACAGATGTATCTAGGGGTAAAACACAAAAACAACACTTTGAGCTAGACTCGAATGAGAACTGGTGCACAACAACAGGCCTTTCTCCACTCTTGGTTACAACACTCCCAGGGGATATGCTTTGATAAATTTATAAGATTAGTATGAACCATTATTAAAAGAATAAAAAAATGACCCAAATAATATATGTTGGGAAGTAGATCATGGATAATATAGATTGAAGCCTATAAATTCATAAGTTAAGGAAATAAAAGTAATTTATAAGTCATACATTTTTGTTTTTGGATTACCATTTATGTGTTACCCCTAACATTCCTTTTATTCTATCCAATGGCCAGTAATAGGAGGACTCGAGCTAACAACTGATGCGAAGATCAATATGACGACTGTTCTAATGAGATTCCCAATAAGATGGGAGTAGGAATCACAGAATTTTTCACAATAATATCTTAGTTAAATAAAGTTTTGAATAGAAACATGGGTCAAGAGGAATGTTTATCCCCCCCTAATAAGGAACAATCCACAATCGAGAGATTCATGAGACAATGGCCTCCTACTTTTAATGGATCATCATATCCCTCAATTGCCAAACAATGGATCAACTCCATTGAAAAGATCTTCTTCATCCTTAAATGTTATAAACAAGAGAAGGTACTTATGGATGATTATCATATGAAGGGTGAAGTTGATCAATGGCGGACATTGATAAAAAATACAAATCATGAGGAAGAGATCGAGGTGTTGGAATGGAAGGATTTTCAAAAAATGTTTTCGATAAATATTTTCCTCGCAACATCTGACTTAAGATGGAAAGATACTTCTTTTACCTCAAGAAAAAAGATAAAAAATCCATCAGAGTGTATGGGGGAAACTTCACAAGGATTTCATGATACACCTTCAGCTTTTTCATTACCCCTAAATGTAAGGTTGACCACTTATTTGGTGGGCTAAAACCTAGACTACAGAAAGCCCTAACGATCCATGACTTTAAGATCTATGAGAAAATTGCTTGATATGCCCTCAAAGATGAAATGGAGATTGGAAAATATCAGGGGTATCATGGGGATAAGAAGCATAAGGTAGAATTTAATTCTAGTGTTCTGATGGATAAATCCAATGGTGCTAAGAAAATCCAGCACCCCACATGCTAAAGGTGAGGAAAGAAGCACCCTGAAAATTGCCTGAAGGGGACGAGGAAATGCTTTAGGTGTGGAAGATGATGACACCTAGACATTAACTGCTGATAAGAAAAACCCATGGTTGATATAGAGGAGAGGAATGATCTGTTTGACCCTCAATACGTTGTTCATTTCTTGAACTGCAAAGAATCATGACACTTTTCAAACTAGTTCCCTAAGCCAAGGGTTTTCAGAGGCAACCAAAAACCTCCAAGGAATAAAGGAAAATATTTTTCCATCACTACCACTAAAGTGATCCCTGAAAAAGAAGTGGTGACAGATACATTAGTTATTCATTAAAAAATAGTGAACGTACTTTTTGATTCTAGTTCTACACATTCTTTTATATCCCAAAAGTTTAGTAGAATAATCCCAACACCACCAAAAATCATGGAAGTAAAGATGTCAGTGAGAATGAAAAATGGAGAAATCATTACATCCCATGAATATAACTCCTCCCCTATCATAATTTGTGAATTTAACTTCCCATATAACCTCGTCATACTTCATATGATGGAATTTGATGAAATTTTTGGTATGGATTTAATTTCACTATATAGAGCCAAAATAAATTACTGTGAGAGGAAAATAAATCTCTATATGGTGAATTAACCCCCGATTCTGTACAAGTGCATAAAGGAGGATAAATATTATTTAGAACCATCATCTCAAGCATGGATATTACTACCCTATGAGAACACGTATCTTTCTCAGATGATTGTGTCTAAGAAAGAAACCATCCGTGAAGACATGCATATTGTGAGAGAATTCACTGAAGTGTTTCCTGAGGAATTTCCTGGTCTTCCTCCTAGAATATATGTTGAATTCTTGATTGATCTTATACCTGGGGCATTTATAATATCCAAGAATCCATATAGAATGGATTTTTTGGAGCTTGAGGATATGAAGAAACAATTATAAGAGAATCTAGATAAAGATTTTATATTCCCAAGTGCTTAACCATGGGGTGCATCGGTCCTCTTCGTCAAGAATAAGGATGGGTCAATTCGCATTTACATTGATTATCTTGAGCTCAAAAAAATCACAATAAAGAACAAGTATCCTCTTCCAAAAATTGATGACTTGTTTAATCAACTACATGAAGCACAATACTTCTCCAAGGTGGATTTTTGGTTATGATATTACCAAGTAAGGGTGAAGAAGGAGGATATCTTCAAGACTAATTTTCATATAAGATACAGGCACCATTAATTCATAGTAATTCCTTTTGGACTCACTAATAATCCAGAAATTTTCATGGACTTGATGAATAGATTCTTTAGAGATTACCTTGACAAATTTTTGTTACTCTTTATAGACGATATTCTAAAACCAAGTAGGAGCATTAAGAGAATCTAAGCACTATACTAAAGACCTTTAAAAAGAGAAGATCTATGAAAAGTACTGTAAGTGTGAGTTATGGTAGAAAGAAGTATCATTCTTGGGTCATATCATTAAAATCAATGGGATATATTTGGTTCCATCCAAGAAAACTGTAATTAAGGGATGACTGATGCCAACATCAGTAACAGATATTCGTAGCTTCCTGGGGTTAGCTGGATATTGTCGCTGATTTATGAGAAATTTTTCATGATTGTCCAACCCTCTTACCAAGATAACTCAGAATGGACTAAAGTTTTCTTGGAGTGATGAATGAGAAGATAGCTTCAAGGAGTTGAAAAGGAGCCTTATCACTACACCCGTGCTCACACTACCCACAAGTGGATAACTATTTGTGGTATTTAGTGATGCTTAAAATAAGTTCCTGGGTTGTGTGTTGATGCAAAATGACAAATTCATTTCCTATTCTTCAAGGAAATTGAAATTTAATGAGAAAAACTATCCAACCCATGATTTAGATTTGGCTGTAGTAATCTTCACTTTGAAAATTTGGCGACATTACATATTTGGGGAGAAGTGTGAAATATATACGGACCAAAAAAGCCTCAAGTATATATTCACACAAAAAGAGTTGAAAACACCCCAATGAAGATGGTTAGAGTTGATCAATGACTACGACTGCTCAATCCATTACCACCCTGGGAAAGCGAACAAGGTGGCAGACACTCTAAGTAAAAAGGACCCATCTGTTATATCATTGATGAGAATTGAAAAGGATCCAATATTCTTATATTTGATGAAGATGGACATGGGAATTATAAATAAAAGAACATCATCAATCCTTTCAAAAATTATTGCTCAACCGTATCTTTTGGAAAGGTTAAAGGATGATCAAAAGGATGATGTGATAATTCAAAAGAAAGTGGAAGCCATCAGAAAAGGGAAATCCTTAGAGTTAAATGTTAATGAAGAAGGAATTATGATATTTGGGACAAGACTATGTGTTCCATCAAATACAGAGTTAAAGAATGAAATTTTGGATGATGAACATAGTTCGAATTTCTCCATTCACCCAGGAAACAAAAAGATGTATCACGATCTCCGAGAGAATTATTGGTGGGATAACATGAAGAAGGAGATCACTGAGTATACATCAAAGTTCATGGTATGTTAGAAAGTGAAGGATAAGAGGGAGAACTATAAGGGAATTATGTTACCATTATCCATTCCATCATGTAAATGGGATAAAATCACCATGGACTTTTTCATCGTACTTTCGAAGAAATAAAAAGGAAATAATGCTATCTGGTTTGTTATGGTTCGTATTTCAAACACTGCACACTTCATTTCAATTCGAGAGGATTTCTCATTGGATCAACTGGAATAGATATATATCAGATAAGTGGTAAGGCTACATGGAGTACTGCTATATATTATATCCAATTGAGATCCAAGATTCACCTCTAAGTTCTAGAAGAGTCTTCATCATGCTCTGAATACTGAGTTGAACTTTAGTATGACTTATCATCCTCAAACTGATGTCCAATATGAGTGGACTATCCAAAAACTTGAGGACATATTGAGAGCATGCTCAATGGACTTCAAAGGAGGATGATACCAACATCTTATTATGGTTGAGTTCTCTTACGATAACAGTTTCCACTTAATCATCCAAATGGATCATTATGAATCCCTTTATGGGAAGAGGTGCAGAATACCATCATGTTGGGATGAAGTTGGGGAGATAAAACTCCTAGGTCTAGAAATGGTTGAAGAAATGGTGGAGAAGGTTAAGACCATCCAGTAGCACATTAAAGATTCCCAGAGTTGACAAAATAGCTATGCTAATAATCATTGATGAGACATAGAGTTTGATATTGGAGACATGATATTCCTCCACATATCACCGTGTAATAGAGTTATGAGATTTGGGAAGAAGGGAAAAATTATTCCAAGGTATATCATTCCTTTAAATCCTTGACCGCATTGTAGAAGTGGCCTATTGACTAGAACTCCCATCGAACCTATCTCAAGTACATGATGTATTCCATGTATCACTCTTGAGGAAGTACATAACTGACCCATCACATGCACTCAATACAGAGGTGGTACCATTGGAGAATGACCTCTCCTATGAAGAGAATATGGTGAAGATCTTAGATCGTGGGGAAAAAGTTATACAAAATAAGACAATTCCCCTCGTCATGGTGTTGTGGAGAAACCACAAGTTTGAAGAGGAAATGTGGGAATCATAGGAAGTGATGAAGTAGAGTCACCCGCATCTATTTTAGTGTGGGAAAAGGAAAATTTGAGGGTGAAATTTCTTAAGGGGGAAGATTGTAATGACCCAAACTTTTATTAATGAAAATTCTTCTTGATCTATTTAAATGTATTGTTAGGTAAAATGGTTATATAAAACATATACAATTCCTTGGTTTTATGTTTTTAGATTTAAAAATACCGTTAAGAATTGTTACTATTTCTAATATAGCCGTTGAATAGTGATCACATGATCAGTATAAATACAGGGCTTTAACAAATCCAAGTTACTCAGAAAAAGGAAGAGAGGGCCTCATCTAGTAGAATTGCTCCATACGAAACCCATTTATCAGAACTCAGAAAGGAGGTGGAATCACTGGGATTTGATATTGACCAAGCCCAAGTTTAGGTTCAACAAGATAAGCTTGAGTAAAATTACCTATGAGAGAAGTGGAAGTTAATAGAGATTGTCACCCGAGCGATGTTATCTGAGCCTCCCCAAGAGTCTGTCACCACTGCACACCTTACCCTTAGGTCTTATACGGGTGTTATAAGGGGTTATGTAACAAGACCCTATCACTATGATTATTTAAATTATTTTTGTATATATAATATACATTCATTTTATTATTTTTACTTTGTAAATAGGTTGTAAAGCAAAAATAGTATTTTTAGTTAATATTAAATTAAGAAATATATTTTGATGAATTAATGGATTTTTGAATTAAATAATATATTAATAAAATATTATTACTAAATTAATTTTTATTAAATATAAATGATCGTATAATTTTTATGAATACTATTGTAATTTTTATTAAGGTTTGAAAGATGTTTTTATCAAAACCCATGAATTTTCGATAAATATCGGTTTTTATTTTATAAGTAAAAATTCAAATGATTATAAAATTATTTAGATAAAATGAATATTATATTTGTAATTAGGACATTGAAATTATCCAACAGTGAATTTTTCATAATTTTCTGAGACAGTCGAATTTTTTTCTAAAAATTAAATACCATTTAAATATATAATGTGCTTTATGACATCATAATGACCCAATAGTGATGTAATAAAATAAAATAAATGGGATTTTCTGCCAATATATGTTTTACCATTAAAATAATGTGATTTTTGATTTGTTTTATTTATTTTACAAAGCCTTAGTGGACCCTCCAAGACTTATAAAACATTTTAACTTTTTAAAATGATTTCCTTGAGAGTGTGACTCACCTACACATAAGGAATCCTGATATTTTAAAAATTTCAGACATTGGCCTTATAAAATAAAAATTTCCACTCCCCTTTTGAAAAAACCATGGGTTGGTTTGTGGTTTTTATTAGTTTAATGTGTGGTTTCTAAAAGATATATAATAAATAATTCTCTCTCTTTTCCTTTATACTCCCACCTAAGCTCCCACTTATATTCACTAAAAACCCTTGGAGAACGTCCATACCCTTCCCTACTCTCTCTAAAATCCCCCCCAAGGCTCCCCAATCTCCCAAGAAGCCTCTCTAAACCCCCTCCCAAGCCTTTGGGATCACACTTCCAAGTAAGAGATTTCTTCCTTTCTCATTTTGTCCAAATTTATTTATATTGTCATACCCTTTTATTTTCAATTAAAAATGGTGGGATATGATTTATAACCTCCCCCATAATTCCCTCCTTATGTTTGGATGATGATAAACCTCTTTATCTCTCATTAATTCCTCCCATTCACACCTGTTACTATGCCGAAATTCCGTAATGAATTTCACTCTTCTCATTTACATTCAAGAAATTATTTTATATTATGCATCTAAGTTCCATTACATATGTTGGGAAATGTATCTATATAAACCCCTTACTATAAATTTAATTCACATATGATGAGATACACATTTCTCTCTCATCAACCATTTTTATGAATTCTTATGTCATGCCGTTATGTTGCCGAAATTGCATCGTGATTCTCCAAGACAAAGTCATTGGGTAGTGAATACCATGCCCATTTCTCTATCAAGGGTATTCAAATTTATGAAAATTTACTTATTTATTATAGAGTTACATGTTTTAATTCCATATTCCTTTATCATTGAATAAACGATGATGTTTAATGAATCCATGTTGTTTGATCTATGTGGCACACTTATGCATGAAATGAAATGATTAAGAAGGGAACACCATGATAGCACTCCAATGCATTGGGTAAAGATTAGTATCATGATAAAACAAGTTCAATTTGGGTTTACTCATTAAAATTAAAGTGAAATGAGGGTTTACTCATGCTCCATGTGCAATGATCCTTGGATCATGCTAATATCATGTTAAATGTTGATTCCACATTTCCACGTTATGATAATAATGCTATATCATGCCTTTATGATCATGTTTCCATTATTATCTATTGATATGACTATTTCTTAACATGTACTATATTATTCATGTTATTTCTTGTTTAATCCCTTATTGGGATTTATAGCTCACCCTTTTCTTATGCATGTCCTCAGGTTATCCCATGCAATGCTAAGTATGAATGAATGTTGTGGTCATGTAAAAGAAGTTTTCAATAAAGATGTTGTGTTTTATGTTCTAATTTGTTATGTAATGTTCCTAATTTCCCAATACACTAGATCTATCAATCCTCATAGTTGTTTTAAGTGCATGTTTATGTAATAAATCATGTTTAAGTGTGTAATAAAGACCAAGGTTTTTATATAAAATGATAAGATTATCCAAGAAACTGATGTTTTGATAGTCATGATTTGAGGAAAGTGATTGGACCATGACATGGTAAAATAGAGAACATGGAATAACTATAAAAAGGAAATATTGAATCTAAATTAGTAATTTTAAAATGAATTTTAGTTGAGATTTTTTCATCTGAGAAACCAAGAGGCAATTTCACATCACAGTTAAGATATAGTGACTTGTGAGTGAGTTTTGAAAATCAGAAAAGTCTTCATACATGTATTGATTCTTTAATAGTGTTATTTATTATGCATAATGGTACTAATTTTTTAAAATGAAGAGTTATTTTCTTGGAATCTAATTAGTGAAGATCAAGATGTGGTTTATTTTCTGTGGTTATTTTTAGAATTCTTGAAAACATTGAGGAAGTATGTTTCCAGTGAGTGAAATGGTTTGTAAGTCTCTATAGGTTCATAATTGGGAGTCCCATATCATGGTCAATGTCATGATATGAGATAAATATTCATATAAAAAATTAATAGTGAAAAACATGTTGTGGTACAAGGTGTGTTGAGATAACATTCTAAGAGGCTTCGAATGGTTGAACAATGTCACGTCTTGACCACGATTTTCATTTGTTTTTTTATTTCTTGATATTGGATCTTTTGGTTGAGGTTCAAGTTGAGTGTCCAAAATAATTCTTTGTGTTTTGGTTGTTTTGGATTTTTTCCTAACCCTATTCAGGGTATTTGTAAATTTTATTGGGGGAAAGTTACATGGTGGAGAGTTTGTGACACCCACAATGTCACTATATTGTGTTTAAATCATTCAAGGATCATTAGATGGTTTTACCTAGTGTTTGGGGTGTCATTTGAGGGGGTTTTACCAATTTTTAGGGTCTTATAGTTTGAACATGGTTTTCCCAAACCGTGAAACTTAAACCTACAAAGTTGTATAATTTTTCCAGTAGAATTCACACGGTTTACACATGGTTTACAAAACTGTACAACAAAACCGTTCAACCCATTACGGGCTTAAAAACTTTTAACATAAAAATATTTTTTGAGTCATTCCACCTCCCATTTTAAGCAATATGTGCTGGATATCGACCAGAGGGAACCCCCCTTCATTATCCATTATTTTGGAACACTTTTGGGGTGATTTCTCACCAAAGGTTAATGGTTCTTCATGGAATATTCTTCTTCTCTTCCCTATTTCTCTTCACCTCTTGGTTTTTATGGTTTTTCATTGGGGTTTTTCTTCTCGGATGAACCCTAGGGTTAGGGTTGGCTAATTTTTGGGTGATTTCTTATGGTTAGGGCATGCAGATCATTCGTAAGTCTTGGTTCTTCCTCTCCTTGGAGTTTTATCCCATCCGTACGTGGTTGAGGGAGGTGTTTCTGAATTTTTCCTTTCCGGAATAGCCCATGGTCACTTGTGTGTTTTCATTTAATTTTTAAATGTCTTTCAAACCTCTAATATACCTATAGATTAATGTAAATAGTGATTTTTTGTCTGTAAAATTTACTAAAAATGCATTTTCAAAGTGATCTGTGTGAAATGTCTAGGTTTATGGAACCTAAAGTGTTTTTTGAAATGCCAATGTTATTTTGAAGGGAAATTAGAGGTTTTTATGAAATCTTTAACTTTAATTATGTTGAGACGGTATGATATTTTTTTTTTGAATTTTTTTTGGTGTGTAGATTTTGGTAATTGATATAGCTTGGAAATTGTATTAAAAAGGTTATGGGAAGGGTTTTATGATTTCAATGAGAAAATTTGTGCTTTCTAAATAGTGTGTGTGGTTAGATTTGGTTTTAAAGAAATCAGTGATTTTGTGGATATGGTTTTTGAGTGTCCTCTTGGATATTTGGTGTTCCATTTGATGTTGTCCTATCCATGGGTTCACTAGGTGCACAAATGGATGTGTTTTAAAATGAAAACAGTGTTTTAAATTGGTGTTTTTTGAGTCTTTGGATTCCTAAATGATTATTGTTTCTAAATGATATTGTATCCTTTGTGTGGTTTCTAAATGTTTTTTAAAATGGAATCTTAGAGGGTATGTTGGTTTGGGTTTTTGGTGTGTGTGTTTTGGGAAATGTTTTTCTTAAGGGTCTATTTGGCATTGCTCACTTGAGGAGGGTTTTAGAAATGATTTGTAAATGTTTTGGTAAATGTATTTGGGTTTGTAAACATAAAGGCCCTATTGGAATGTTTTTTTCTAAATTGTGAAAATGATTGTTTACCAAATTCTTGGGTAAGTGGTGTTCCTCATGGTTTTATAAGTGATTTGTAAAGGTTTTGGTGTGCGTAAGTTTTTAGAAATGGGTTTGTGATGTGCAAGTGTTGGTTTATGATATGCGATGCTTGGTTTAGTTAATAAATTATATAAATGGTATTAAGTGGAATTTGAAACTTGATTGAGCACCAAAGGGAAACCCAGGTATCTAGGTGGGAAGACTAGGACTAATATGCTAGTGATCCGGTAGTGACCTCATCTCTGTTTCACTTAGAAAGATTGATGATGACAACACTAACTAAACTATAATGATTTTTGGGGAATATTAGGCAATTTAGGTTTTCCCTCCTAGTGGAACATACTTGAGAAGGTAATTGGTTATGGTTAATTTTACACCGAGATACAATATACCTAGGGCCTCACATCTAGCTAGTTCCTATTAGTGTTTCCCAATGACTAGTGATCATTGTTTATATTTCACATACCATCGACATATGGTATTTTTGGTTGGTAAATCCAGAAGCAAGTTGATTTCCTTTAAAGTTGTTTTTCTTTATAATTGTTTTCCATTTAAAGTTTTTTCCATTGAAAATTGTTACTAGAATTATTTGGTTTGGGTTTTTGTTATAAAATGGTAGTTTTCTTGAAAAATGGATGGTGGTGTGTATTGGATTTTAAAATGGTAAAGTTGTTTTTGTTTAATAAAATTTGAAAAAATTATAATTATAATTATATTTCAAACTAGTGTTAATTGATTTTATGGGAAATAAAATATTTGGATTATTTGGTAGTTTCCTACTGAGTTTTCTAGCTCACACCCTACCTATACCACTTGGTGTCTGTAGACCTAAGCTATTTTGAAAATTCATCTTTTGTTTAGGTTTTCTTTCTCAGATGATCGTTGTTAGAGAAGGTTTGATCCTGTGGTTGGTGGTGAAATTGAGGCACATGAAGGTCGTGGGTGGCAGTCTAGTTTGGGTTTGTTTCAGTTTCAATTTTGCTTCTTTTCCTTTGTATTTTGTAACTGGACCAGCTTGTTTTTTTACTTATGATTAGTGATAATTTATTTGCTTTTACTATTTATTTCGCTAATCCTGGTTATTTTTTTGGGATTAAATCATTCCTACTTGTACGTTTTAATGCCTGACACTAGTTTCAAGCCTGTGGGGATCGAGAATGCCCTTCGGGCCATGTATCAGACCGGGTTAGGTGTCAGGTTGGATGACATCCTGACTTGGTTCATGAAAAATGGTATCAGAGCATGCCCTTGATATTTGGGGTGTATGGTAGTTATAGATTAGGATTTTTGGGGTTTAGGATGTAGGTTATGTGTTGGTTCTTTATCACCACCACTCATGAAAAAACCTAAGTTACTAGGGGTAGTCCAGGTTTTGAGTATTTTCATTTATTTGGGACAGAGGAATGAAAATATACATGAGATGGTGTCATGTTATGATTTTAAATGGAGTAGGGACCCATGTGTCATCTGAGATCTCAGTTCATGGTACTCTTAGTGTTATACCTTACTTGGGGAATAATCCACTATCATGTCACCAGGTTAGTCATAAATTCTAGTTCCTTTTTCCAGTAGTTTGGTGTAAGTTGCACTTTATTTTAGTTTCAGTTGGTTCTAGTGAGCTTTTAGAAATGATGGTGGTTTTAAAATGGAAAAGTATTTCTTCAAATGGTTTTGAAATTTGTAAAGTGATTTTTTAAATTAGAAGTGTTCTGGGTTGGAAATTTAAAAAATGCTTGGGTTTTGATTAGGAAAGAAGCACGTAACCCTTGGCATTCCTTATGGAAGATCACATTTGTGTAGGTATGTACAGAAAGTGTGTGGGTGTGTGGGGGTGGGGGGGGGGGGGTACTTTTTAATGGATGATGTATATGGAAATGTATGGACACACATGTGATATTTCATCAGATACCATGGGTGAGTTCTTGAAATATAACGATTTTGGATTTTTTTTTATAAGGGGTGGATTTTGGCTTGTGAAAAGATGGATTTTTGTATTTGAAAAATGGACTTTGGATAAGGTAGTTTTGAAATTTAAATGAAAATAGTGATTTTAAAAAGGAATATTTTGGTTGTGATTATATTTTTTCATGTTCTGAATCATTTTTCTCAGCTCAGGATTTTCTTTTAGATTGTGTTTTGGCTTGGTGCCAGTTTTGGATTTTGTTCCTTGTATTGTTTAGAGTATACCACCCAAAAAGGTCCCTAGAGTTTCTGATGGGCCATACACAGTTTCTAGTTCTTCTTGAGTGTTTCATTTCTATCATGGTGATCATGGTCTGTTAGAGGTAGTGGAGTGGCTTGGGGAAGAGAGATCATTTTCATATTTATGGGAACTCCTAAAGCTGCTAGAGTTCATGCTATTTTGGGTTTATTTGAAGGTCTATATCTAGAAGAATGAGAGTTGTTATCCCCATCATCCATGAAAGTTGGGATGACATGGGATGTATTTAAATCCATCTCTAACTGATGGTTCATACCTGAAGAGGGGAAGATAAATAAAAGGTAAGAGCTCATGTGTATTCAACACGACAATGGATGGTTAAGGCCTACCTTGACATTTTCAAAGAGCTGGATTCCTTTTCTCTAGAGGTGGTATTGAAGGATCTGATGAATATTTCTATTTTCATTGGGGGTTTTCATCTAGAAATCCAGGAGTAGGTCCTATATTCTATGGTCCTTTGTTTTGAGAAGTTAGTGGGTGAAGGGTTCCTGGATGAGTTGGGTTTCAGAGCACAGATGGTTGGTAATTCGGTGCCACTTGTTATTCATGAAGGTTCCCCATCTGGAAAGGAGAGGATGTTAGAGGAACCTATTCCTAAGGATTTATCCTTATTGGTTCTAACTTCTAGTTTTCCAGACTATTTTCTAGTGTTCCATTAGTGTGACTGGTCTAGGAATTCAAATCCATATTGTCACATCCCTATAAAGATCTTCCGTCTTTGTGGTTGTTTGGGTCACCTGGAGAAGTTTTTCAGGAAGCATTGCTCAAATAAGGAGTTATGTATGAGGGTTTCTCGTACCTGACTGTGAGGCAGTAGATGCTTCATCCATCAAATCCCTGACCATAGGTTTCAGGGTGAAGCTCATGCACAGTTAGGGTTGCTGGGGGTATGTGAAACCTTGGCCCAATTTGATCCCCATGTTGGGATGAAATCATTTGAGGTTTCATTTTTGTAGTTTTTATTGTTGATGTAACTTCATCATTTCATTGTAAGAGTATGATTGACTTGTTTTATCATAATATGAGTAATTTTATTCATCTTAACATGGATTCTAGAATCTTTTGTTTTTCTTTAAGTGTGCTTGACCCTAGTGTGGGTTGGTTTTGGTTTTAGTTGTGATCGTTTGGAGATGATTAAGTTTTGTGGAATTAATGGATAGTGTTTTTGGTTTTGGTTTGAGTTCCTTTCATGAGTTTCCCCTAGTGTTGGGGGTTCGAATGGTGTGGGGAATATTTTATAGTTCTGGTAGTGGTTTTTTTCGCTCATTTTGAGGAAGATGGGTTCATTAATATTGGGAGTTCTCTAGTTCCCGATGGTGGTGAGGGTGTTGTTTTCATTATTAAGTCTCCATGATATTTGTGTTCTTGTGTTGGAGAGATCCCTCTCATGTTCTCACTTCATTCTTGTGTTGTGGTTTCTTCTTGATCGGTCATGTGTGACTTGTGGAGTGAAAGTGCACCCCAAGGTTTGTGTCTTTTTTGGTTGTGATTGGGAAAGAACTTGAGTTTTAGCTATCTTTTGACTTTGTGACTTTCTAGGGGCAGAAAGTGTTTGTGGTGGGGAGAATTGTCACTCCCAACCAAAATTTTCATTTGTTTGTTTATTTCTAAATATTGGATATTTTGGTTGAGGTTTGAGTTGAGCATCCAATAAACGTCTTTGTGTTTTGGTTGTTTTAGTTTTCTTCTAACCCTATTCTTGGTTTTTGTGAATGTTATTGGGTGAAATTTTCATTGTGGAGAGTTTATGACACCCACAGTGTCACTATATTGTGTTTACATCATTCAGGGATGATTGGGTGGTATTCCCTAGTGTTTGGGGTGTCATTTGAGGGGTTTTTCTAATTTTTGGGGTCACATGGTTTGAGCATGATTTTCCAAAACCATTCAAATTAAACTTGATAAGTTGCAGAATTTTTCTAGTAGCATTCGTACGGTTTATGCATGGTTTACAAAACTGTGCATCAAAAACATACAGCCCATTACGGGCTTAATAACTTTTAACCTAAAAATCATTTTTGGGTAATTCCACCTCCCATTTGAATCCATATGTCTTGGATATTGGCCAAATGGTTCCCCCCTCGTTATCAATCATTTTGGGACACTTTTGGGCCAATGTCTCACCAAAGGTTAGTGGTTCTTCATGGTTTCCTCTTCTCCTCTTCCCTCTTTCTCTTCCCCTCCTAGTTTCTATGGTTTTTCTTTGGGGGTTTTCTTCTTGCCTGAACCATAGGGTTAGGTCCGGATAATTTTTGGGTGATTTCTTATGTATAGGGAATGTGGATCATCTGTAAGGATCAATTTTTCATCTCTTTGGAGTTTTATCTCATCAACACGTGGTTAAGGTAGGTGTTTCTAACTTTTTCCTTTCCAGCACAACCCATCGCCACTTGTGTGTTTTCATTTAATTTTTAAATGTAATTTATTACCTGTAATATACCTATATATTGATGTAAATGGTGATTTTGTGTTGGTAGAATTTACTAAAAATGGATTTTCAAATTTATTTTTATGCAATGTCTAGTTTTATAGAACCTAGAGTGTTTGTTGAAATGCCATTGTTCTTTTAAAGGTAAATTGAATGTTTTTATGAAATTTTTAGATTTAATTATGTTGGGATGGTATGAGTTGTTTGTGAATTTGGTTTGGTGTGTAGATATTGGTAATTAATATATCTTGATAACTGTGTTAAATAGTTTTTGGGAAGGGTTTTATGATTTCAATGAAACAATTTTCATTTTCTAAATAACATGGGTGGTTGGATTTGGTTTTAAAGAAATTTTTGATTTTTTGGATTTGGTTTTTGAGTTTCCCCTTGGATGTTTGGTGTTCTATTTTATGTTTTCACATCCATGGGTGAACTGGGTGCACACATGGATGTGTTTTCAAATGAAAATGGTGTTTTAAATTAGGGTTTTTCTTCAGTCCTTGGTTTACTAAATGATTCTTGTTTCTAAATGATGTTGGATCATTTTTGTGGTTTCTAAATGTGGTTTAAAATGAAATATCAGAGGGTGTTCACATTTGGATTTTTTGTGTTTCTGTTTGGAAAAATGTCAGTATTAAGGGTCCATTTGGAATTATGCACTTGAGGATAGTTTTAGAAATGATTTGTAAATGTTTTGGTAAATTTATGTGGTTGTGTAAACATAAAGGACCATTTGTAATGTTTTTAGAGTTTCATGTTTTTTCTAGAATGTGGAAATTCTTGTTTAGAAAATTCTTGGGGAAGTAGTCTTCCTCATGGGTTTAGAAGTTATTTGTAAAGGTTTTGGTGTGTGTAAGTTTTAAAGAATTGGTTTGGGATGTGCAAGTGTTGGTTTATGATATGTGATGCCTGGTTTGGTTGATAAATTATGTAAGTGGTATTAATTGGTATGTGAAACTTGATTGAGTACAAAAGGGAAACCTAGGTATCTAGGTGGGTAGACTAGGACTAGTAAACTAGTGATCTGATAGTTTCCTCATCCTTGTTTTACTTTTCAAGACTGATGATGGCAATACTAACTAAACTATGATGATGTTTGGGGACCACTAGGCCATTGGGGTTTCCCATCCTAGTGGCTCATGCATGAGAAGGTTATTGGTTATGGTTAATTTTACACCAAGATATGATGTACCTAGGGACCTATATCTAGCTAGTGCCTATGGGTGTTTCCCTTGACTAGTGATCATTGGGTATATTTCACTTACCATCAGCATACAATATGTTTGGTTGGTAATTCCATAAGCAAGTTCATTTCCTTTAAAGTTGTTTTTATTTAGAATTGTTTTCCATTTAACGTTTTTTCTATTGAAAATTGTTACTAGTATTATTTGGTTTGGTTTTTCGTTATAAAATGGTAGTTTTCTTGAAAAGTGGATGGTGGTGTGTATTGGATTTTAAAATGGTAAAGTTATTTTTGTTTAATAAAATGTTAAAAAACAATTCTTATAATTGTATTTCAAGCTTGTGTTAATGGATTATTTTGGGAAAGGAAATATTTTGATTCTTTGGTGGTTGCCTACTGAGCTGTCTAGATCACACCCTACCTATACACTCAGTGTTAGTAGACCCAAGCTGTTTTGAAGGTTCAGATTTTATTCAGGTTTTATTTCTTAGGTGCTTGTTGTTGGAGTATGTTTGATCCTATGGTTGGAGGTTACCTTGAGGTCACATGGAGGTCATGGGTGGCAGTCCAGTTTGGATTTTTTTTCAGTTTCAGTTTTGTTTATTTTCATTTGTATTTTTTTACTGGACCAGATTTTGTTTTTTTACTTATGATCAGTGATCATTTTTTTTCATGTCCTATTTATTTTTTTGATCATGGTAATTTATTTTAGTCTTAAATCATCCGCACTTGTATGTTTTGATGCCTGATACTAGTTTCTAGCCTATGAGGATCAAGAATGCCCTTCAGACCATGTCTTGGACTTTTTCAGGTGTCGAGTTGGATGGAATCTCAGATTGGTTCGTGACAAAAAAAATAGCATATGTAATGCCGTGGTGAAATCCATAGTTATAAGAGTTTATAGGATTTTAGCTGATCCGATGATGTGGCTTAGTTGATATCTCAAAGTGATACCCATACTTGATCTCTAAAGTTACTTACTACATCAATGGTGAACAAGATTCATTTAATGATAAAATGTTTAAAAAGGAAGAATGAAAAGTTGTGAAGTAGTTGAAAGATGTTGTTGGTTTAAATTTGAATTTGAAATTAAAATTAAAACTTGTAAAAAGGGTTTCTGTTGTGTAATATTATTTTAAACATGGATATCTCATTGATTGTGGGTAGAAATTTGGATAATATTTTAGACTATTCTTATAGAAAAAGTGAGTATAATATTTTGAGAAGTGTAGTGTGAATAAGAAGAAGAATTTCCATAGTAAATGTATAAAAAGAAGTAGAAGAAGAGAAAATAATCACACTTGGTTGTGTGTAATTATCATATTCATATCATGTGGTGAAGAAGAAGAAGTCACACCTATTCTTAACAATGAATAAGTGTATAAGAACTATAACATTTATGGAATAAAATATTCATAGGATGAAGGATAACCTTTACCCAATACTATAAGATGATGGTTAATTTTATCAGGAGAACTATCAAGATACAACACTATTACACTCTTCTAACATGATAAAAGGATATAATCTACTTTTTTATATCCATAATAGGGATTCAATTGGATGGTACGGTCCTGGGAGAGTCTAGACCATGATAAGGATTAGTTACTCTTATTGAGTAGTGAACCATGTACATTGAGTGTCCTTTATTTGTTTTTTTCCTCGGGGTGTGTGAATTTATCATTTATATAACTTACTATAACAAATGATGAAGTATTATTTCATATTAAATTTTAAAATTAAATTAAATGATTATCATTTACTAATTTACCCTTCTAATTAATCTAATCATGCTTAGGGTCACCATAATTGGTATCAAAGTAGTTGAGGTTTCCTATAAAGATCAAGAAGTTTGATGTTTTTTTTCTATGAAGGTTTTAAAACTCATTTGGTGCTTCATTAATTTCAATAATGTCTCTTTCTATAGTTTAATAGTTGGTATTTGATTTATTAATTTAAATATAGACATCTTAAATTTTGTGAACAATAAGTGGATTCCAAATTTCAATTAGAATAATTATTATATATGGAAAGATCATATGATTCCATATCTTTTGTCTTTTAGTATGGATATATTAAAGGTTATGACCAATAGGTTTATTAAACTAGTTTAAGGTGTTTTTATGACATTAGTAGATAAGAAAAAGTAATAGAATGATGTTTATTATTGAAATTCTATCATTTCATCTCTTTCAGAGAAGGAGTTTCTAAATGTTGAAGGGATCATTATAGGAAAATGAATTTGGGAAAAATTAAAAAACATTTAGGAAATAAAATAAAAAGTAAATTAGGATATTATACAAGTTTGGAGATTGAGATATGAAGATATCAAGATGAAAAATTATGAAACTTAGATGAATCTTTATGAAATTAAATAAAAAATTTAGAAATAGTAGAGTCGAGAAGATACTATGTATTTTGTTGGACATGTTTGCTGTGAAGGTATTAAAAATTGAATATCATGATCTATGTACACTTCCATTGGATGATTTAAATAGCACTCATATTTCTTGTGATATGAGAAAGGGAAATGTGTTAAAAAACCAAGTTTGATAGGGAAATTTCTCTAAATTCTTGAAATAAATAGAATATTAGAAAATGAATTTATGTTCATATAGAAGGTTCAAATTTAGATGAAGATGTTTTTATTGAATTTAGAAAACTCTTGTCACTCATATAAAGGAGTATCTAAAAATAAAAATGTAAAATTTTCATGAAATATACCCTTGAAATGTTTCTGTTGTGGGGGTATTGGAAATTTTTCTACAAATTTTCCAAAGACAAAGACCATAAGGTCATATTCTAGAAGAATGAATATATTTTTAAGAAGTTACATGATGGATTATTTTTAATGAGAGGACCAATTTCTTGATGAAATTTATTATAGTTGTTTGGAATAGTGCATAAGAATAATCCTTGTATGAATAATTATAAATATATTGTGAATAAAATAGAGATTATTTACAATAAAATGGGTAGAAAAACATTTCTACTCAAAAATAAGGCTGAAGGATTCGTCTCAAGAAGAAATGAAGAAACCATGAAAGATGAATAAGATGCTTAAATTTCAAGAAAACAATACAAATTTTCTAAAAATAAATAATCAATGTGTAGTAAGAAGAAAAAAACATTAGTATGCCATTTTTATAAATATATGATTAAGATAAGTTCTCCCAATTTGAAATGGGAGTTGAATAAGAACATGAGTGATCAAGGTTCTTTTCAGTCAATAGGGTAGTTTAATACCAAGCCATGGTGGTTTAAGAATTATTATTTTTCTTTACTTATCAAAGGATAAGGTATGATAAATTTGTACCCACTCTTTCTTGTTCTTTTTATTATTATTGTCAAAGGGGAGAGAAATACAACATAAATCTCTTTTTTTAATCCTAAAATGTGTTTATAAAGGGTGTGAAACTATATCGAGAATAAATATAAACGTATGAATTTTAGATAATGGGGGAGATATCTTTATTTAGTGGGATTATATCATTAGGGAGGGTTATTAAAATAGGTAAGATGTGAAGTCAACATGTGAACTGATCTTATATATTTTATGAGTATGTTTTTTCAAGAACATGTAATATAAAGGTTCAATGAATAGTTTTGAGAAGTGGAAAAAGAGTTAGAGTTGATTATTAGTTGGTATCAAGTGTTATCAGAAGAAGATGTGAATGTAAGTCATTATTATGTTAAACATGATATTGGTGTTCAATATTCTTGTTTCTTACATCAAGTTCACTCACATAGGCTTAGGATTATTGAATAATGAATTATTACTATGTCTAATGAGTTTAAAAGTGATTTATATTCTTTGGTTTACAATAAAATACAAAGGGGGGAATTATTGGTAACAAGCTATGTTTTGGAGAGATTATTTATCCCATGAATAAAGAATAATTTCATAAATAA
The DNA here is from genome assembly GCA_963277665.1 of Viscum album. NCBI lineage: Eukaryota > Viridiplantae > Streptophyta > Magnoliopsida > Santalales > Viscaceae > Viscum > Viscum album. Next base: position 1,477,662,792 of record OY728137.1, read on the forward strand.
AGAAGAGATGAAGTAGATGTGACTGTTGTGTTTTTTTCAAAAAAATAAATCATTTTCAAAATCAGTTGTTTTATTATGATTCAATTGGTCCAAGTTTTGTTCCATAATTTTGGCATTATTGGTTGAACATGTAAGGAGTTTTGAGGTTGAACAGTGACGTTTGAAGTAAAGGTAACATAACCACATCATGGCCATACATGTAATGATCATATAGATTGTTTGGGAAGAGAAAATAGTATGGTTATCGAAAAAAATAATGTTTTTTACTAGAATTGGTCTTAGGAATGTGATTTAACCACGCCATGGTACAATGGATAACATGACATAGAAATAATAAGGGAGATTATATCTGAAATGTGTATTTCAAAAGGAATTTTAGTTGAGATTTTTTCCTTTGAGAAAAAAGAGAGTCTTATGCATACCATGGTCAAGACAATGGTGACTTATGAGTGAGTTTTGAAAATTTTAAATTCTTTTATACATAGATTGATGTATAAGAGTCTTATTTAAGATGGGTATGGTTTTATGTTTTCAACAAAAGAGTGTTTTTTTTTCAGAATCAGAATAGTGATGACCAAATAATGACACATTTTTGTTGGATATTTTGAGAAGTACTTAAATTTTTTTGGAATCCTATTCAAAGGGGGTGAAACTACTTGGAAGTTTTCTGAGGTTCAAAATAGGGAGTTTCATTTCATGTACAAATCCATGGTATCTGAAGAATATTAAATTCTGAAATGATGAGTGGACTATATGTTACTATACAAGGTTTATTGAGAGTAGTTTCTTAGTGACTTAGAGTAGTGGAACAGAAACGACATATCACCTTTTGTGGTGAAACCTCAGTCAAAGGAGTTTTTAGATTTTTAGTGGATTTGATGGTGTGGATCAATCAATAACTCAAAGGGATACCCATACATGATCTGTTATGTTTCTTACCAAATCAATTGTTACAAATAGATCTTGAATAATTTAATGGATCAAAAGTAATAAAAATGAATTTGTGAAATAGTTGAAGGAAGTTTTTTTAAATTTTAATTAGAAATTCAAATTCATACTTAAAGAAGAGGTTATTGTTGTGTATCATAATTTGAAACATGGATGTTTAATGGATTTTTGGAAGGCAAGTAAAGAATAATAAATATTATTATTATAAATAAAGCTTATAGAATATTGTCTTCAGTGTAGTGAACATAAGAAGAAGGTTACATTAATGAACATAGAATAAAAATAATAATAAAAAGAGTTCACACTTGGTTTGTGTGTAATCATTATATTTATATCATGTGGTTAAGAATAAAAATTGAAACCTATTCTTAATAGTGAATAATTATGGGAGAACAATAATATTGTAAGGAGATAATAATTATAGGATGAAGGATAGTCCCAGCCTCATCAATACAAGAAAGAAGTGCATGTTTTTGAGAGAATTATCAAGAGACAAAAATTTAATGATCTTGTAACATAATAAAAATATATAACCTACTTGTTTGTATCTATAATATTGATTATAGTGGACAGTATGGCCTTAGGTGAGTCTATATCATGATAATTATTTGTTAATTATTTTTATCAGAGAAACTTTTACATTGAGTGTCCTTTTTTTGTTACATTCCTTGGTGTCCGTGAGTTTAGTAGTGAGATATCCCACTCTCACAAGTGACGAAGGTTGATTTCAAAATATATTATAAAAGTAAAGAAAGATATTGTCATTTAATAATTTAACCCCCTAATCCTAATAAACCTCACCATGATTGGAACCACAACATCAATGACACTTTTACATAATTTCAAGAGAGTGACACAGTACCCATGCTGAATTAGCATGGTCTATGTAAAGTTAAGAAAACTTTATTTCTCTTACCTCTAACATATTTTCTATTTTTTTAAATTCTAGGCTATATATTTGACATTGTTACTTAAAAAATATTTCTCTAATATCCATTAATAATAACCAACATAAATTTTACACCCAAAATAAGTTATCGAATAATCCTCATATGAATTATAATCAATAAGCAACAAAAATTCCATTAAGTCATATTACTATCCATTATTAGTCATTTAAAACTATATCAATTTATGTTATAAAATAATAGAATGTTATTTACATTTATTTTCCATAAACCATTCCCACTAATTAACAATTTCAATGATAATATATTAAATTTATATTCTATCTGAATTTTATCAATAAAAATAGTCATTCTAAAAATCCATGTTCATCAATTGTCCCAATTTAATTTTACAATATAATTATTACTTAATATTATTATTATTTATCTATGAAACATAGAATAAAATAAACATGTTTTATTCATAAGTATATTGAAAATATTAGAAATCAATTCACCTATATTGATCCTTTAGGAATTCAATCCTTTGATCTTTTCATGATACTGACACCCTTTAGGTTACATGTATGCTTGAATTTGAGCTTAGTCTTTAACTTTTGAGGTTGAAGAGGTATTTAGGAGTTAGGGGTTGATATTTTGATGTTTGGGGAAAAACAGGCCAACCCCATAGTTTGGGTGCACAATTATTACTAACCATATGATAACCATACGACATAAATATATGATTTATAGTAGTGTTTTCATGGTTTGAGCACAATTTTTCTAACCATATGACCTTCTCCCTGTAATAATATATATGTTTTGAATTTGGTCTAGAGGCTGTCTTATAACTTGATCATGGTTTTTATAACTGTGTGACCTTCTCCAGGAAACCGCATGACTTAGTTTTCTAAGGACAATGGCCACTACATAGTTTTTTAAACCATACGACCAAACCATGTGGAAAGATAAAAAAAATTTTAAAATGGGAATTTACCTTGATTCCCTTGGTCGTTTTAACATCTAATCACCTTATAATTTCTCACTATCCTGAACCATCCTCTCCATGGTTCTCTAATAAGTTCTTCCTTTGGCTCTTTAGTGATTATCCATCAATTTTGATGGATCCCTTTGAGGTATATGTGTGCTTTTATAGTGTTTTTATTATCCTATTTATAGATCTACCTCAAATATCTCATCCTATCCATCTGGTTCAAACCTATATGGGTTATGATGATCAGATCTATGGTTTAGATAGATAATTGATGGTTTTTCTATTAGATCTCATCTTGTGAGGACTGGATCTCTTTGTTTCCAATCTCTATTTTTAAAGTAGACTAGTTTTCCTCTATTGTTGAGTTAGGTGTCTTTTTAAAATGGTGTTATCCCATGAATTACCTATTATTCTTATAAATTCCTTTGGTTTAGTTTATGTAATTGGTTAATTGATTATATATTTGTATGAAAATAGTTTTTAAAGGGTTTTTTATTTAAAAAAAATAATGCACTTTATGTATTTGTTAAAATTACTCAAAGATGATTTTGAATCTAAAATGGGGTTTTAAGTGTGAGGGTGATAATTTTTTACTATGAACATGTTTTATAAATTATGAGAATGGTTTATTAATATTTTTTTGGAAAACATAGCATGTTAGGAAACTTGGGTGAATCAGGCATGGACATATGCAAATCTTAGTGAATACATAACCACATGGGGTTACTTTGGTGACATCGATAGACTGTGGTTGGACTCAATATTAATATGAATCAAGTTATATTAGATTGGGTTACTTTTTGTTTCTAGAACGTATCCCCATAGGCTAGGTCCCAACTTAGCCTTGGTTTTACACATGATGGTATTGTTTTATATTGGGTTTCTCACATGTTTATCTTACAAAATTGATGTAGACTTGGAATTCCTAGATTGGATTATTTATCATGGCTTCATTTGTGTAGTATGTTTTATATGATCACTCACACATACAAGTTTAATACGTGAAAAGTTTAATTATTTATAATATCCTACTAGAACTAATATAGTGGAAGTAGGGTATCGAACCCAAGGGAAGGTGTGTGTACCAAAATTTCAAAAACAACACTACTTAAAAGAAGTTCAAAAGTATTATATATTTTTTAAGATTTTTTAATGGAATTAAATGATGATGATATAGTGATTTTTAAAGCTGAATGATGTAGGTAATGTGTTGATCAAGTAGAGACAATAAATATTTATGAAAAATGATCAAGATAGATTCACGTGGAATTTTAAACTATTAGTTTAAATGGGTTTCTTCATTCACAAAAATGTTAATTGATTTCAAAACCTTGGAAAATGGTTGGTTTAATCTCCCTCTCTAGGATAACAAACACATAGTTTGATGATTCTTGGATTTCTCTACTCTAATAAACATAAAAAAGAAATGTAATTTTAAGTATTGATGTTGGAATAAATCTCACAGAAATATTCCTTCATTTTGAAATTTAAAGTTGAAGAAAAGAATCCATGATCAATCTCACTGATTGATCATGGAGATTTGAAGTTAAAAACATGATGTGTGAAACAATTCTAAATGAGTTCAGTATTGATCTTTCTGATCAATGCTAATTAATTGGAAAAAATGAAGTGAATAAGTAATTATGAATAAACCCAGTTATATTAAACCCCCAAGAAAAGAATTTATCCAAGTATCATAGCTAATTCAAAAGAAATAATTACAGTAACAAAAAAAAGTATAGGGGAAACAAATTCTACCTCAAGAAATGGTCAAAATGCCTCCTACAGCTCCATATATAAATCCTATCTCAGGTCTCTAGGTCTACCACCAAAATCCTCCTCAATCAAGAATGTGAAATATGAATATATGGTCTACCCACCGCTCTCCAAAATTCAGAATTTATCATTTTTTCTTCTCTAGTTCATCATCATAGTCCCTTATCAACTTTGGTCAGTCTTCTCTCTTTCACCGAACATGTGGATTGGTCATCAAAATTAACTCACTTGCATGTGGACTCTATAGAACCCTTCTAATAGAATCTGATTAGTGGTTGGAAAACATGAATCTGGATGCTTTCCAAGCCCAGTTCTGTATAAAAAAAATTTATTAAGTTGTTATTATCATTATTTATAAAAAATAACTTCTATAATTAAATATATTGATTAAATATAATATTAGTATATAATTAAAAATAAATATATAAATTATTATTATTATTTATTTATATTATCGAATATAATTACAAAAATATTTATTATAATTGTTATTATTATTAAAATAATTATATATCTTAATATATATAAAAATTATCATTTATTATTATTTACTTAAAACTGAATACAAATTTATTTAAATATAAACTTATTATAATAGATATTATTTTTAAAATAAATATAAATTTATGAAAATATAAAAATTATCATTTTTATTATTATTCAATAAAAAATAAATTATATTATAATTTTTATTTAATTACATTTATTAATTTTATTTTATTTATAATATTTTATTTATTCATTAATTTTTTAATTATTATTATTAATTTTATTTTTATGATTTTTTTATAATTTTATTTTTATTATTTTTTTCTTAAAAATACTCTTCTTATCCACCCATACATGGATTAATCTTATCTTAAAAGGGAGAGGATTCGGACTGAGTCATCTCATTTGTGGTTCCTCCAACAGTGTTGACTGATGACTCCTCCTCTTTGGTATTCTGCTTATTATGATCACAAATCAGCATCGACAGAAGGGTTAAATGGCAGCGATGACTCAGTTTAATGTAAACAGTTCTTCGGGTTCGGTTGTGCGACATTCGAGGAGAGGGATGATGATTTGAGTTCGAAAGGGTGGTGAAAGCCTAAGATCCTTCATATTTGGGCTTGATTTTAGGTAAGGATGGTGCTCAGTTCTTCAAATTTGGAAAGGATGTGTATTGATTCAAACTCAAATTTACCCAAGAAATGAAGGTAGAACGATCCTTGTAGTTTAGCTTGGGTTATCGAATCCTTAGAGACCTAAGAAGTAACATACAGACACATACATTCTTGGATTGTTTTTGGCTATGAAGTGGCCAACTTGGGTTCATTTTAGATGGGTTTAAGGTATCACTAACATATTTAAGTTAATTCAAATTAAGATAATGATTTGATCCTAGGTTATCTCTTGGGGTGGATTGGATGAATTCCTTTTTTAATGATTTCAATTTATTATATTTGAGATGGGTTCATTTAAGAAGATCAAACAACATAATCGCTTACTGGTTTAATACCTACACAATTTAATACTAATCACCTATACACTTGAAGGATAAAATTTTTGATCACTTCAAGGTAAAGGTTCATATTAGCACTTGAAGTGTGTGGCCTTAAATTCAACAATGATGAAGAAGTTTAAAGATCTTCAAAAAAAATTATCAATTAAAAGAAGTGATTAGAAATTAATGGAGTGAGAAATAACATCCAAACTAGCCCATTTCTACTCCCTTGGATCAACCCATAAAATATTTATCCCTCCATTGATTCTATGGTTTCAATGGAAGTGGTAAGTAGACTCATGAGGGAGGAATTGGAGAAGTAAAAAAAACAATAAAAAGAAAGAAATCACTCCACAATTTGTGAAGATTATCACAAGGTATGGTGTGAATAAATTCAAACCTTATAGAAATGATATAAAAGTGATAAGAAGAAAAATATAATAAGAGTAAAGGAAGAAATTTTATTAATAACTAAGGTGATTCGAACAACTTACCTAGGAAAGAAGAATTTTACAAAGAAAAATCGACATAATAACATTACAATGAAAACAAAGCTCCAAGGATTCCCAAATTCTCTACCAAAAATACCTTAAATAGGAAATTTTGAAGCCTGGGGTAGAGATTAAAATAGTGGAAGTCACCTCAATTAATGGTGGTGGGCTTAGGTGGGTGGAAAGTTAAGAGAGAGTAGACTTTTCCACCCTTGACCTGAGGTGGCAGCCAACTTTCTTTCACCGAATAGAGGCACCTGGAAGACCTTCTATATGGCTGAATTAGAGTGGTCCATAGACAAAAAAATTAATCTACATATTTCCCCTAGATCTTTGTAACATTTCATCCCAAATGAATATGTTTTTTTCTAGATATGATTAAATCGGTGAGATGATTTTATGGGCCTCAGAATCTGGACCAGAATTTTATCTTCAAATTGGGCCACCTTAATAACCACCATGAAGGCTATTTAGCACTGTCTCATGAATAATGATTTGTTCCTCTATATTTCTTCTATAATACCATGAAATTTGGGATTCATTGGGCCTGTATGTTTGGCCCCGCATTCTCATCAGTGGGCTGGTGTCCAATCTGCCTTCTCCAGAATTCTTTGCATGAAATCCCATTTTGGTGGTCTTCTAATGTAAATATTCCAACACTCCACAAGTATGAATTGTTACCAATATAATGAGAAACCTGAAAAATTAAATATTAAAATAAAATCAAGATCATGGGGTACTTTAAATGATGTTAAAAAATGTACGACATAATAGTGCATTTTAAGAAGGAATTACAATCATAATGTGAAATGATGTTCAAAGTGTAAAATAAACTAAAATGGTGTTTATGAATAATAAAGTAAATTAATATTAAATATATTAACAATTAATGTTAGCCTCATTTAATGTCTAATCACACCCCCAACTTGAGTTTTTCTTGTCCTGAGAAAACAATATCTTAACAATATGAAATTCAAATTCCCTTTTCCAAAAACATTTTAATACAAAATGATCACCAAAAAACCTTATTCCAAACAATCATGAAACCCATAGAAATATTTTAACACATGATAGTTTCATAAGAATATCTCAATCCCAAGCCTATTCCTTTGTTCAAATTCATCTCCATATTTCTTCCAATATCAATTAAGAGTGATGATGTGTTGTGCATCGCATTAGACATGGAGGTTCATCTTTATTCAAAAAGTAAATGATGGAATCGCTAGGTGGAATCACATTTCAATATTAAGATGATCATTCAAAAAAAAAAAATTATTTTATTTTTTTTTTCAATTTTTCCATGGTAATTGAAATTGCACTCAAAAGAGTCAACCCCTGTAGCGAGACTTTGCTGATGACTCCCAGGCTCAAAGACCTTATGGAACCAAGTGAAGACCACATACTCGGTCATCATATTTAGTTAACTCAGACAAAAAAAATTAAAATTACCAAAAATAGAGATAAAATTACTAACTCTAGGCCAGAAAACTATGGAGTCACAATCCCCAAGTGCCAAAAGCCACGCATTTGGTCATTTCATTGCTCTATGCACAAATTTATTGTTTTTTTAATTTTTTTATTGAATACTCATATTAAAACTAAAATGATCACCAAACCTATGCTATTTATTTGGGGGACCCCATGAACTCAAACTAATACCCCACTATCCAAAGGATGTGCGTTGAGATTTTTTTTATTTGGATGAAAATATAAACCATGAAATATCACATTAGATAACCACACTTTCCAAAATCTATGCTCATGAAATTATACATGGGTTAAAATCAAAATAAGGGCATGCTAAATTATTTGATATTCTGTTTTAAAGTGTACAATGTCTATTATAATGTTCAAGGTTAAAAGCAATTTTCCTTCCATTAAGGCACACTTTTTTTTTCAAGTCATTCATTTTTTTTGACATAAAAGAATTTTTTATTTTATTTTATCACCCCCCAACTTAAAATAACACTGTACCCAATGTTTAAATAAAAGAAAATTTAGAAGGGGGTAGAGGTAGAGAATGAGATTTAAAAAAGGAAATCGAAAATGAGGATCATGGAATGTAGTCACCTGGTTGTTGAAGTTGAAATTTTTGCTTTTCCCTTTTAATCCCTTGATCTTGATGTCACTCTAATGATTCCCTAGTGGAAGAAAAGGAAAAACAAAAAAAAACAAAAAAAAAACTATATATATATATATAATAAAGAAAGTAAAATATAAATATAAATATATAAATTACAGAATAAGGAAGCACAATAAGCTGTAGATCAGTGGTAAGCATGTGCCCTTATCTCCCTTCAGTCCCGAGTTCGAGTCCCCGCGGCTTCGCCGATTGTGAAGGGGTTTGCCCCACGACCTACGATGTGGCTTTTTAATTTTTTTATTATTATTTTTTTATTTTAACCAAAAAACACATAAAAATAAAATGAACTGATGGTACATTGTCTTCTTTTTAAATTTCTGGGTAAGGTATTACTCAAGGATAACACCACATGACACAGATGAATATGGAGATCCTCTTCATACCCATCCATACTCATAATAAAAGAATAGGTCAATAGTATATTTTTTTTATTTTTAAATATCAAAATGATTCATTAATCCTATTTAAAATAAAAAGTTTATTAAAACCACAAAATGATTGGAAACTTGAAAACCATGGGTTACCTCCCACGCAGTGCTTTGTTTAATGTCGTTAGCCTGACATGGATCCTAAATCTATCAATTTTTTCCAAGTTCATAGGTTGGCTCAGTTAACTCAACCTATGTTTCTTGTTTATTGAATGATTCATTGAATGGTTTTAACCTTTGACCATTGACCTCAAAAATGTAACCACTTATGGGATCTTGAACCTCTACTACCCCATGGGGGTACACATGATGCACTATGAAAGGACCTAACCATATAAACTTTAATTTTCCCGGGTGTAAATGAAGTTTTGAACTATACAAGAGCAAAAGTTTTCCTGGTTCAAAATGTTTGACTTTGATATTCCTAGATTGGTAGGCTTGAACTATAGATTTATTGATCCTTTAATTTTCATAAGCCTCTATCCTTAGTTCCTCAAGTTCATTGAGATCTAATTTCCTTTTTGTTCTGGCCAATGAGAGGTCACAATTTATTTTATTAATTTCCCAAAAAGCCTTATGCTCAATTTCAACAGGTAAATGGCATTCTTTTCCATAAACCAACCTATATGGTGACATTACTAGGATGGTTTTGTATGTTGTACGATATGCCCAAAGAGCATCCCAGAGTTTCTCGGACCAATCTTCCCTATAAGGATTGATTTTTTTTTCAAGAATATTATTAATATCCCTATTTGATAACTCATCTTGACCATTGGTTTGAGGATGGTATGTTGTGGAAACTTTATAAGAAATCCCATACTTAGACATGAGTGAAGAGAATGGACAGTTGTAGAAATGGGTTCCTCAATCACTAATTATAGCCCTAGGAATTCCAAATCGAGAAAATATGTGCTCTTTCAGAAATCGGATCACAAGATGATGGTCATTAGACTTGGTGGGAATGGCTTAAACCCATTTTGAGACATAATCAATAGCTAAGAGGATGTATAGGTATACCCTAGAGTTTGTGAAGGGACCCATGAAATCGATTCCCCAGCAGTCAAATATTTCAATCACTAAGATGGGAGTGAGTGACATTTGATTCCTTTTTGTGATTGACCATACTTGTTGACACTTAGGAAAAATTTGACAAAATGTGTAGGGGTACCTTGAGAGGGTGGGCTAGAAGATACCACACTGAAGAATCTTAGTAGATGTTTTCTTAGAGGAAAAGTGACCTCCACATGCCTCACTATGAAATAATTTAAGGATGGACTCTTGTTTAGATTCTAGGATACACCTCTTAATGACTTGGCCAGGAAAAAATTTATAGAGGTATGGATCATCAAACACATAGTGTCTAACATCAGAAAGGAATTTTCTTCAAGTTTGAGTCCCTAAGAATTTTGGAATGACTCATGTAACTAAGAAATTAGCTATGTCAGCATACCAAGGGCAGTCAATCATAGAGTATAGGTGTTCATTAGGAAATGAATCAGACATAGAAATGTTATTTGAGTTGTCTTTGAATCCCATCCTAGAGAGGTGATCAGCTACAACATTTTCAACACCCTTTTTATCCTTGATTGTGAGGTCAAATTCTTGTAAGAAAAGGACCCACCTAACCAGTCTAGCCTTAAAATCTTGTTTTTGGAAGAGGTATTTTAGTGCAGAATGGTTAGTGAACACAATGATGGGGGATCCTAAGCGGTAGAACCTAAACTTCTATAAGGAAAACACAATAGAAAGTAACTCCTTTTCAGTGGTAGTGTAGTTGATTTGGGAATCATTTAAGGATTTTCTTGCATAAGCAATGACATAATAAGTTTTATCAAAATGTTTTTCTAACAAAAATACTACATCAAATTCACAAGCATCACACATAAGTTCAAAAGGAAGGTTCCAATTTGGAGATTTCATAATGGGAGGAGAGGTGAGAGAGGATTTTAGGGTTGAGAATGAACCCTCACAGCTTTCTATCCAAACAAATGGAGCATCATTTACTAGGAGAGCACAAAGGGGATGGGAGATTGAACTAAATTCCTTGATGAATCTTCTATAGAAACCAACATGTCCTAAGAAAGACCTCACTTCCTTGATAGTTTTGGGTTATGGAAGGTGAAAAATGATGTCAACCTTTGATTTATCAACTTCAATCCCCCTACTTGAGACTAGATGAACTAGAACTAGTCCCTCTTTAACCATAAAATGGAATTTTTCCCAGTTTAGGACCAGATTCTTTTCTTCACATCTTGAAAAGACTCTCTCCAAATTCCTCAGACATCCCTCAAATGTATCCCCAAACATATATAAGTCATCCATGAAGACATCAAGAAAATCCCCTACCATGTCTGAGAAGATTCCCATCATGCACCGCTGGAAGGTTCCAGGGGCATTTCATACCCGAAGGGTAGGTGTTTGAAGACAAAGGTGCCAAATGGACAGGTGAAAGTAGTCTTCCCTTGATCCTCTAGGGATACCTCAATATGATTATATCCCAAGTACCCATCTAAGAAACAATAGATTGCATAAAATTCCACTCTCTTAAGGACTTGGTCAATGAATAGTAAGGGAAAATGGTTCTTCTTGGTAAATAAGTTTAGCTTCCTATAGTTGATGCAGACTCTCCATACACTACTCACCCTAGTTAGAAAAATTTCTCCATCTTTATTGGTTATCACTATGATTCCTTCCTTCTTGGGAACCACTTGTATTGGGATGACCCACTCACTCTCAGCTATGGGATATATGATACCAGATTTTAACAATTTCAGAAGTTCCTTCCTTACTACCTCCATGAGATTAGGATTGAGTCACCATTGAAGTTAACGACATGGATTTGAATCATATTCCAAAACAATCCTATGAGTCCCGATAAGTGGGCTAATCCCAGGAATATCAGATAGGTTTCAACCAAATTCTTTCATATGTTTCCTAAGGACATCTAGAATCATCCTATCATGATTGACTTCAAGATAAGAAGAAATGACAATAGGATGTGTTTTATTGTCCCATAAGAAGTCATACTATAGTGCAGCGGGATGTTCCTTCAATTCAAGATCAGGTTGGTTTATAATTTCAGCAGAAGATTGGTACATTGGATCGATATCAATTTTGCTTCCTAGAGTTTTAGATAGGATTGATTCACCACATTTATAAGTTTCAGCTACTGGATTGGCTTGATTAGATTTAGGGAAGGAAGTTGGAGTGGTCTCTATGAAAGTGGTTTCCTGAAAGGTTTCACTGATTTTTGGACCTAAGACTTCATCATAAGAGCAATTTGAAAATGATTCAAGCCAAGGAGATAAACTTCCTTCACGCGAACAAAGGAAATCAATCTCATCCTGACTTAAACATCCATCAAATATTCCATTATGTTCTATGGATTCATTATCAATGCTTCCTATCATGTTTACTTCATAAATTTCCTCATCATCCCCTATTTGTGATCTTGCATTATAGATATTAATGTATAGACTCATGTTTCCAAAGGTGATGGTGATGTTACCATTTCGGACTCAGATAACAGAGTTGATAGTTGCAAGGAAAGGACAACCAAGGATGATTGGGGTTTGTTCCTTGTTTCCTACGTTTGGATGGTTGTCAAGGAAAATGAAGTCAGCAGGGTAGATGAAGTTTTCAACTTTACCAAAACTTCCTTTAAAATCCCCTTTGGAACCCTAATTCTACAATCAACAAGTTGAAGTGTGAAATATCTGGGTTGAATTTTTTATAGGCCTAACTAGAAGTACACAACATAGGGAATGAGATTGACACTAGAACCTAGGTCACACAAGGCCTTGACAACTTTTATCTCTCCTAGTTCAACATTGATGTTAGGGAAACTCGGTTCTTTCAACTTAGGAGGAATGGTCCCTTGAATGGTGGTACTCACATTTGCAGCCAAAAGGACTAGGTTTTTATGTGAAAATTTTCTTTTAAAAGTGAAAAAGTCCTTAAGGTACTTTGAGTAGGCAGGTATGGTTTGGATTTCATTGAGAAGTGGAATGTTCAACTTGACTTGTAAGAAGATTTCGCTCAATGTTTCACTCAATTCAGGCTTGGTTTTCCCCCTCATGTGTTGAGGAAATGGTGCAGGTTGGGGGGTTGTTTGTTGATGAGCTGTTTCTTTGACAATGTTATCGTGTTTTTCAGTTTTATCATTTGGTTCATTTGAATTTTCATCCAAGTTTGAACCTTCTGATGGGTTTTGAATTAGTTTTTCAGGTTTTTCAATTTATTTCCCACTTCTTAAAATAGTCACATCATTTAGTTGTTCATGCGTTGTTTGAGTACAACTTGACTCTACCCTTACTATTTGTTATAGAATGGCTTGTGTAGGGATGGGTGCCTTTCTAGTTTTAATGGTTTTAAGTTCATGTTTAAGGGAAGAGACTTCCGATTTAATCCTTTCTATTTGTTTGCACTCTTTTTCTAGTAGGCTTTGTGGAATAGTTTGGGTTGGTTCTTGAGAAGATTGGTTTATCCCAGGGGGATATTTTGGAGGTGGGATGGTTTGTTGAAAATGGACCAGTGGCTGTTGGTATTGGATAAGTTGGGTTTGGAACTGGTTATGGGGTTGGTAGTTCTGATGGGGGTAAGGATTTTGCCCCTGTGGTTGGATAGGTTGCTGGTTATCTTTCCAGCGGAAGCTTGGGTGGTCATTATACCTTGGGTTGAAAGTGTTTTGGTATCGAGGCTTCTGAAATTTCAAAGCATTTACTTCCATTGGGGTTCCTCCTAAAAGAAAATTCTTGATGGATGGAATGGTTGGATAGTTGTCTTTCTTATGGTCATGTTTGTCACAAATTGTGCAAATAGGGTCTACAGTTTGGATTTCATGGACTTTTCTAAGGTCCATCTCTTCAACCTTCCTAGAGAGTGCTGCGAGTTTAGCCTAAGCCTTTCCTCTTCTGTAAGTATATGAATTCTAGTAGTTATTTGTGGATTTTCAGAATAAGCTGAAGTTCCCCATGTTTGGTTTTGTTCAGCAAGGCTTTCCAGATACTCGTAAGCATCATTTGAGGATTTGTTTTTAAAGGTTCCATTACACATCATGTCAATGAATTGTTTGTTCCCCGGACCCAACCCTTCATTGAAAATTATCACTTGTTCCAGAATAGAAAAACCATGGTGTGGAACCATTTTTAGAGTGTCTTTGAACCTCTCCCATGTTTCATAGAATGACTTTCCCTCTTTTTCAAAAAAGTTTTGGATACTCTTTTTAAGTGCAATTGTTTTATAGTGGGGAAAGTATTTTTTGTAAAATTATCTTTGTAGTTGGTCCCAAGAGTTGATGGATGATGGTATCAAATTGTTTATCCAATTTTTAGCTTGATCCTTAAAATAAAAAGGAAATAGACTCAACTTAGATAATTCTAGTTGATGTGGGGGACACATGGTTTCTACAATGTCATTGAACTCCTTAACGTGAAGGTAGGGCATCTCCGACAACATTCCATGGAATGTGGGAAGGTGGTCTAGGACATGGGGTTTAAAGATATAGTTGGAATATCCTAGATAATTTTTTCTAATTCATGAGGGGGAATTGGTCTAGGAAGGTGTGAGGTATTCATTCATGGTTTGATCTACCGCATTCCCCAAGTTTGCGGCTGCCCCATTTGGATTTCCATTTTGGTTCCCACTCGGGTTTATGAGTTGGTTTCTTTAAATACCTTCCATTGAAATAGGCTCAATTTTTGACTATAGAGTATTAGGAATATTAGGATCTAATGGAAAGTGTTCCCTTGGTGTACTTGAATCCCCAACCCCAGGACTATCCACCCTAACTAGACGGTTTGATTGATAACGAGTGTAGGCAGACATGCGCCATTAGAAAAAAACGAGTAAGGGAAAATATAAGAGATCTTGGGTGAGAATATAAGAAATGGGGGAGAATAGAATGGGTGTTGAGATGACTTACTTGGTTCCTCGAAAATGGCACCAAAATTTGATTCACGCTCAAATTTACCCAATAGATGAAGGTAGAACGGTCCTTGTTGTTTAGCTTGGGTTATCGAATCCTCAGAGACCTAAGAAGTAACCTAAAGAAATGTACATTCTAGTGATTGTTTTTGGATATGAAGTGGAAAACTTTGGTTGATTTTATATGGGTTTAAGTTATCACTAACATATTTAAGTTAATTCAAATTAACATAATGAGTTGATCCTAGGTTATCACTTGGGGTGGATTGGATGAATTCCTTTTTTAATGATTTCAATTTCTTATATTTGAGATGGGTTCATTTAAGAATATCAAAAAACATCATAACTTACTGGTTTAATACCAACACCATTTAATACTAATCACCTATAAACTTGAAGGATCAAAGTTTTAAGCACTTCAAGGGAAAGGTTCGTATTAGCACTTGAAGTGTGTGGCCTTAAATTCAATAAGGATGAAGAAGTTTAAAGATCTTCAAAAAAATTCTCAATTAAAAGAAGTGATTAGAAATTAATGGAGTGAGAAATAAAATCCAAAACAGCCCCTTTATACTCCCTTGGATCAACCCATAAAAGAGTTATCCCTCCATTGATTTTGTGGTTTCAATGGAAGCGATAAGTAGACTCACGAGGGAGGAATTGGAGAAGTAAAAAAACAATAAAATGAAAGCAATCACTCTACCATTGTGTGAATATTATCACAAGGTATGGTGTAAATAAATTCGTACCTTAAGGCAAAAATATCAAAGTAATTAGAAGAAAAATATAATAAGAAGAAAGGAAGAAATTTTATTAATAACTAAGGTGATTCGAACAACTTACATGAGAAAGAAGAACGTTACAAAGCCAAATCGACATAATAACATTACAATGAAAACAAAGCTCCAAGGATGCCCAAATCCTATACCACCACTGCCTTAAATAAGAAATTGTAAATCCTTGGGTCTAGACTACAACAGTGGAAGTCACCTAAATTAATGGTGGTGGCCCTAGGTGGGTGGAAAGTTAAGAGAGAGTAGACTTTTCCACATTTGACCCGAGGTGGCAGCCAGCTTGCTTCCACCGAACAGAGGTGCCTGGAAGACCTTTTAGATTTCCGAATTGGAGTGGGAGATAGAAGAAAAAAATTAATTTTAGGATGTTCCATATCTCTCTATACAATTTTAACCCAAAATAATATGTGGGTTTCGATATATGATTTAATTGGTGGGATAATTTTATGGGCCTCAGAATCTGGCCCATAATTTTATCTCCAAATTGGTATTCCTTAATAACCACAATGAAGGACGATTTAGCACTTGATCCTGAAGAATTATTTCTTCTTAGATATTTATTCTAGAATCCCATGAAATTTGGACTTCATTAGGCCTGTATGTTGGGCCCCACATTCTCATTAATGGGCTGGTGTCCAATCTGCCTTCTCTAGAATTTTTTGAATGAAATCCCATTTTGGTGGTCTTCCAATGTGAATCTTCCAACACTCCACAAGTATGAATTGTTACCAATATAATTAGAAACTTGAAAATTAAATATGAAAATAAAATCAATATCATTGGGTACTTTAAATGATGTTATAAAATGTACCACATAATAGTGCATTTTAAGAAGGAATTACAATCATAATGTGAAATGATGTTCAAAGTGTAAAATGCACTAAAACGGTGTTTATGAATAATAAATAACATGAATATTTTATATATTAACAATTAATATTAGCCTCATTTAGTGTCTAATCATGTATTTAATTGGTATGTCAAGGTTTCGTTCGACCGAGGTCCTCTTTAACCTTTAAAAAATGAGTAAAAAAGATATAGCCAGAGGTCGATTCCTTCAAAGCTGATCTCGATCAGTTCTAGATTTTTTGATAGTGGTATTTTACAATTTTATTCTATTGGTGGTTGATAAAGGTATTAGCTGGGTGTGTAAGAATCTTGTGGTGGATGGTAATAGAAATTGGTGATGGTTCCATTGTGTTTTTTTCTAGTGGAGATTATCGGCTGACAATGGATGATGTCGGTCACTAATAGATGCTTGGCGGTGGTACCCCTGATAGTGGATCTGTAGTGGTGGAAGCCCATTCAACCTGTGGCGGTGGTAGATGTATCCTTATTTTGGGGGTGGAAGATCGTTTGGGGGAAGGTAGTAGTGGATCAGGCAGATCTCTTTTTTCCTACTGTTGGCAGTAAAGGGAGGCTGGTGAAAGCATCACTAATAGTAGAAAAAGAGTGTTACCACTGTATATCAGCTAGCGGTGGATGCGAGATTGCGGTAGCACAACTGCTACTGCTGGATCTTCTATGCGAGTAACAGAATACCTAAATAGAATTATTTAAAAATTAACAAATAATCATTAATTAAAACAAAAAATATATTTAAATTAAAAACAAGTACAATTAATTATTTAAAAGATATTTAAATTAAAAATGATTTTTTCTTATTCGGTGGTGGTGTAGTGGTGAAGGAGGTGGTCACAACCAACGACAATATTTATTGGTGTAGGGTTCAAATAATGGGAGCCCACTCTTGGGAGAATTTCTCTCTCCCCTAATCCACTCATCTTGTTGGGTCATCCAGTTCTGAACCGGGTGGGTTGAATGGGCATGAACCACCTAGCTAACAGATTAATGTGTTAAACCATCACTGATTGGGATGTTACCCCACGATACACCCTACCATCTCAGTTTTCAATAGATCCTTCATGACTGGGTCTTCTCTGAATGACCTCTTCATGGGGAGGGGGGTTTCCGGGTGTAGAGGGTTCAAAATGGCCACTACTGGGGGTTCCCTATTTAAAGAATAAATTAAAAATGAATTAATATTTTTTTTATATTCTAAATAATTAATTAAATTCAAAAATTGATAACAATGAATTAAAAAAAACTTTAATTAGAAAAATAAAAATAAAACTAAGAAGAAAAGCAATTAATTAATTTGAAGCTCAAATTATCAGTTAAAAGAAAAAAATAAAATTAGAAGAGTTAAATTTATAAATAAATCCATATTAATTATTAAAATTGTAAATTAAAGTTCAAAAAAATTAAAATATATAGATAAGTGACTTTAAATTAAACTAAAGTTTCAATGATTAAGAATTCATAAAAGTACTAAATACCAAAAATTATGAATAAAACACTTAAAGTCAAAAAAAATCTATGAAAATTGAAATTATATAAAAATAAAATAAAAATTGACAAAAATAATTATTTAAGAGACCAAAATATACAAAATTTAAAAATAAAAATGATAAATTAAAATAATCAACTACAAAATTACTAATGGAAAATTAAGTGACACTTAAGTCACATTTAATTAATTAAATCATCAAAAACTTAATTAAAAGATTTGGAAAATCAACACATTTTATGGATATATCAAATTCCCCTATACTTAATCATTGATTTTCTTCTGGAAATTAATAATCAAATTTAATGGAGAAAAATAAATCTCAAAGTTGAATAGTTGAAATACCACAGAGAATTGATTAATGAAAAATGATCCCCCTATGAACAATTTTAAGCAGAAAGTGAAAATTCACTCTTAAAAGAAATAGGATTTGGTGCTATATTAATGAATGTTATACTAAAATTATTTATTTTTATTTTTTTTGAATTGAATTAAACAAACATCAAATTGAATTTAACAGATACTTCTAAACTTCTCTTTACCTCTGGGTGAGCAGACACACATAATTATCAATCAAATAAATTTGACACAACTGAATGGATGGGTGAGTTTAGTAAATATATGAAGGAATAAATTACTTACCCAATAGTTTAAGATTAAAGAATAAAATAATGAAAGAATAAAGAATATAATCTCATTCTAGATTAGGATTTTCATTTCATAGCTCATGTAAATACATATATTATAAGTTATATTCAATAAAAAAGTTTCAATTCAATGATAGTTATATTACATTGTCTAAAAAATATGACAATGATCAATTAATTTCAAGAGGCTTTGAAATTAATTAATTCAATTAAATACATTGGGTAATTAATATGTAACCATTTCAAAGTGGATTCACAACTTTCAAAATTAAGAAAAATATTAACTCACTAAAAGTAAAGATAAAAACATAAAAAGATCACAAATTCGAATTTTTTTAAATGGATTTTATTAGTACACATTAAAGAATAGTTAAGACCATATTAAGACCCTCTATTTCACACTTAAAAACTATCTTTGTCCCCAAAGTTTAATTCAAAGGTTGAAGAAAAACAATTTGACTTTTAAGGTTCAAAAATTATTTTCAATTTCAACTTTTTAATGATATGTTCAAGGGCCACACTGAAGTTAAAACAATATAATGTTTTCCATAATAAATATTTTATAATAGATTCACATGCATTAACATTAAGTCATATTGATAAAAAAATTTCAGTTAAGTTCAAAAATTACCATGTTAAATATTGAGTACACTGTGAATTGGGTGTTAACAAGTTTGAATATTAGTTTCAATTAGATTTTCAATAGAATTGAAAAATAATTATATAAAACTTTTAAAGACAAGAACATTCATTTAAAGATATACATCAAGGAGTAATACCCCTTAAAATTAATTTCAAACAATGAACATATTTGAAAACATTGTAGTAAAATTTTAAATTTTTAGAAGCAGCATGAAAGAAAAATCACAACGACAATGAAGAAGAGCAGAAAAGGGATACCGAAAATAAAAATAATAACTTCCATAATTAAATAATCTTTCTCATTTAGTTAACCCAAAAACTTATCTTCTATCCCAACTTCAAATGAAATATTTTGGTTAATTATTCTTTAGTTCACACATAATGAAAAATATTAGTAAAAGATATCAATAAATGAAACTCAAATGTAATGAAAAACCAAAGGTATGAGATTAGGGGATTTTTATCTTGCGAGACTCTAGTATGTATCTTCTTGTGACTTGAGAAAAAAAGGAACTCTTCACTTATTTTAACACCATATAAATAACCTTATTTGATAAAAAAACTAGGAAGACCAAGATCATAAATCTAGTAGAAATAGAGAACAAAAAATAGATCAACAACATCACTTTATTCTTAACAAAACAAAAACAAAAAACATAGAAATACCATGGGTTGACTCCCATGAACCACTTAATTTAAAGTCTTAATTTATACTTTCCTAGAAACTAAACATATTCACTAGGTGGATGTGGTTTCACATTCATAAACCACCACATATGTTTTACCCATTTATTTTTAATAGAAAAATGAAATTTGTGGGCACATAGTGTTCCAAATAAACTCTCCACTCTATTACCAGTTAGAAATTTCTCTAGAAAAGAAACTTCACTATTTAGTGGCTTCTCAAAGATGTCTCATAGTAGAGAAGCTGATTCATCACCCAAATTCACTTTCTTAGTAGTTTCAAGACAATTAGGTTCACATGTAAAAAATCGACTCCCTATAACTATACTAGGGAATTTTTAAGCTCATTAACAAAAAATGGATCTAAATTATCACTCTTGGAAGGTGGGATTTCCACTACTAGAATAAACTCAGATTTAACAATTTTTATATTTTTATAAAAGGAAAGAGTTGATCTAGGTGAATCTAACGGTAAAAAAATATATTTAAAGCTCACTAACTCATTCACAATCACATCTAGATCAAAATCAGGTGTGCTATGGGTTGATTTATTTACAATAGGTTCAAGAAGTAGGTTTTCATGGGAAATATGTTCATTTTCCAAATTATCAATAAAAAAGGGTTCCTCTTCCAATCAGTTCTCAGACCCATAAATAGGTTGAACACCCTACTCAATTGAGGAAGAGTTAGAAAAGTACAAAAGAGTTAATATTCGTTCATCTAAAAATCAAGTCTAATCCTATTATAAATATCTTACAAAAGTTCCACATTGGGAAATAAAAAGTTATGATTAACTGGTTCTAAAAAATTAACTCTGCTTAAATCATCTAATGTGTGTTAAACCTATCCTTGAAATTATCTTTCAAAAAGTCCATTATCAAAAACAAATTCTATTGAATTTTGAAGTTTAGTTTTAGGGGGGAGAATTGTTCAATTATTCTTCAAGAAATTTAGATTCCATAATTTTTAAATGTAACCCATTTTCAGTAGGTTTGACAACACTGTTTTCCATTTCAGTATGCCAGTCAATTGAAGAATCTTTAGTTAAAGGAAATTGATGAAAAGTCACCAATCTGTCTTTCTTCAAAACAAAATCCCTCATCCTTTTCATCAAATAAAATTTCAAATATTTTTTTTAAATTAAAAAATAGTGAATATTAGTTTTCAAATTAGGTTCATGAATTTAAAAACCACTGATTTCCAAGTTGTTGTTCTCTTCCAACATATTCCAAATTTCAAGTTCAGGTTCTTTATTCAAAATTTCAAGAGGACACAACGAAGTGTTTTTAATATTAAAGTTCTTATTTTCTAGTTTCTTTTATACCCGTATAATCACATTTTCAAATCTTATATAATAATAAGTCTTTTCAAATTTAGGAATCATGTAAAGAATATGACATTCCACTTAAATCTCTTTTTATTTTTTATCTAAAGTAACTAACTAAACCCCATTTAAGTTTTTTATGGGATCATTAGTGATGTTTTATTTATTTTGAGAGTTGGTTATTACTATATTTTTATATTTTTTAGATTTATATTCTTTCCAATAATTGGTTTGTTGCTTAGTTTCAGCCTCACTTCCCTTCATAATTTTATTTTCAAATTTTCCAAATCCATTTTACTCATTACTAATTTTTTTATGTTTAATCTTTTCATATGATCCCCATGATCCATTTTTTAATTTTTTCATTCTTTCATTATGTTATTTATGAAATTCCTAAAATTTTGTAAAAATATTTCACAACATATGTTCCATTTTTGAATAATCTTTGGGTTCATGTTCATAATAGTCAATGTTTTCTTCATACTGATCAAACTGTTATGACATGTTATAGACACACGGTTAGGAAGTGTGCCTATAATTTCCATAATAGACTCAAATAATTTCACCCTGTTGATTCCACCCCCCTTAACATTCCATTTTTTAAATAGAAATAAAAAATAAAAAAAATTTAGTTTCAAAAAAAGCATAAAAAACAGTAATAAAATCACCAAAAAAACCATACTTGAAATAATAACAGGGATAAATAGTAATGATATTAAAGCTCATTAACAAACAAATGGAACCAGATATTTAAATTCAGATCAAACAACAGGTTCAAAGATCTTTTAAGAAAATTTTAAATTTTTATATGATTTTTTTAATTTTTTTGTTTTGAAAAATAATTGTTCGCACAAAACATTCCTCTGAAATGATGCCAAAATATTGAAACAAACATTGTTAATACATACAAAGTTAATTTTTTTATAAAATCTTACTAAAACTAATATAGTGTAAGTAGGGTGTCAAACCCAAGAGAAGGTGTGTGTACCAAAATTTCAAAAATAACACCTCTTAAAAGAAATTCACAAGTATTATATATATTTTTTAACTTCTTTAATAGAAGAAAATGATGATGAAACAATGATTTTTTAAAAATTAGATGATATAGGTAATGTGTTGATCAAGCATAGATAACATAGATTGAAGAAAAATGATCAACATAGTGGAATGGGTAATTTTAAACTACTAAGTTAATTGGGTTTCTTGATTCACAAAAATTTAAATTGATTTAGAAACCCCAGAAAATGGTTGGTTTAATCTCCCTCACCAGGAGATCAAACACACAGTTTGATGATTCTTGTAGTTCTCCACTCTAAGAAATATTAAAAAGAAATTGAATTTTAAGTATTTATGTTGGAATAAATATCAACAAAATATTCCATCATTTGGAAATTTAAATTTGAAGAAAAGTATCCATGATCAATCTCACCAATTGATCAAGGAGTTTTGAAGTTAAAAACAAGAAGTGCAGAACAATTTTAAATGAGTTCAGTATCGATCTTTCTGATCAATTATAATTCATTGAAAAAATTATGGGATGAAGTGATTATAAATAAACCCAGTTGCATTAAAACCCTGAGAAAATAATTTACCCAAGTATCATAGCTAATTCAAAATAAAAATTATAGTAACAAAAAATAAAATAATATATAGGGGATAAGAATTCTCCCTTAAGAAATGGTCAAAATTCATGCTGCTTCTCCTTTTGGAACTCCGATCTCAGGTCTTCAGGTCTGCCTCCAAAATTCTCATCAACCAAGAATATAAAAGATGAATCTCCAATATAACCATTGCACACAAAAATTTTGAATTTATCCTATGTTCTTCTCCAGTTCATCACCAAAGTCCTTTACTGACCCAGGTCAGTCTTCTCTCTTTCACCAAACATATGTCCTGGTCATCAAAATTAACTCACCTACACATGGACTCAATAAATTCCTTCTAATATAATCCCATAATTGGTGGGAAAACATGAATATACACACCTTCCAATCGTAGTTCCAGATAACAAACACAAAAAACAATTATTAAGTTGTTATTATCACTATTTATAAAAATATAACTTTTGTAACTAAGTATATTGATTAAATATAATTTTAGTATACAATTATAAATAAATATGTAAATTATTATTAATATTTATTAATATTATCAAATATAATTACAAAAAAATTATTATAATAGTTATTATTATTAAAATAATTATATGTTTTAAAATATATGAAAATTATCCTTTATTATTATTTACTTAAAACTGAATATAAATGTATTTAGATATAAAATTATTATTATAAATATCATTTTAAAATAAATATAAATTTATAAAAATATTAAAATTATCATTTTTTTATTATTATATTGAAATATAAATTATATTATAATGTTTATTTAATTATATTTATTTATTATATTTTATTTATACTATTTTATTTATTTATTATTTTTATTAATTATCATTATTAATATTATTTTTATAATTTTATTTTATGTATAATTTATTATTATTATTATTTTCTTAAAAATTACTCCTCTTATCCACCCATCCAGGGATTCATCTTCTCCTCCAAGGGAGAGAATTTGGCCATATTTATCTGGTTTGCGACTCCTCCAACAGTGGCGACTAGTGGCTCATCCTATTTGGTCTTATACTCAGTGTGAGAAAAAATTAGCGGTAGTAGAAGTTTTAAATGACAACGATGAATCTGTTTCAGGTGGACAATTCATCGGGTTTGATTGTGTGACATTAGAGGAGAGGGATGGAGATTCAAGTTCGACGGGTGGATTCAGCCTCAGATCCTTTATATTTGGGCTCATTTACAGGTAATATTAGTGTTATGTTATTTAAATCTGGTGAGTATGTGGATTTATAGAGTATGACAAGGTTTTATCTAAAGGAGGTCATCTTAAACCTCCAACAGATGAGGTAAAAGAAATGGCCATAGGTCGATTCCTTTCAAGCTGAGCTCAATTAGTTCCTTATCTGGTTATAGTGGTCTGTTGTGATTTTATGATGCAAGTGGTCAATGATGGTAGTAGCTGGGTGTGAAAGACTCTAGCAGTGGATAGTGATAGAAAATGATAGTGGTTCCATTGTGGTTTCACTGGTGGAGATCGTCGGCTGGTGGTGGATGATGTTAGTCACCGATGGAGGCTTGGTGGTGGCAGCCCCAACGATGGATCTATAGAGGTGTCATCCCATTCAGTCTATAGTGGTGATAGATGCATCCTTGTTCTAGCAGTGGAAGATCATTTGAGGGAAGGCAACGGTGGATCATGGAGAGCTCTATTTTGCTACCGTTGGCAGGGAAGAGAGGTAAGAAGAAGTAGCACTGGCGATATCAAACGAGTGCTACCATTGGATGTCAGCTGGTGGTGGATTTGGGTTGGTGATAACACAACTACTACCTCTGGATCTTCCAATCTAGTGACAAAATAACTAAAAAAATAATTTATAAATTAACAAATAATCATTATCTGAAACAAAAAAAATTATTAAAATTAAAAACAAGCACAATTAATTATTGAAAATATATTTAAATTAAAATATTAATTATTAAAATGTTTAATCTCCTGAATAATTAATTAAATACAAAAACAGATAAATAAGAATTTAAAAAACTTTTAATTAAATAACTAAAACTAAAAATTAAAGCAATTAATTAATTTGAAACTCTAATTTTTAGTGAAAATAAAAAAATAAAATTAAAAGATTTAAATTTATAAATGAATCCATATTGATTATTTAAATTTTAAATTAATTGTTAAACAAATTAAAATATAGAAATAAGTGACTTTAAATTAAACTAATGTTCAAGTGATTAAGAATTAATAAAATTACTAAATACTAGAGTTAAACAAAAAAACATAAAGTTAAAAAAATATAAAAGTAAAATATAAATTAAATATAAAGAATTTAAAATCATAAAAAATTAATTAATTAAGAGACCAAAATATACAGAATTTAAACATAAAAAATAAAAAATTAACAAAATCAACTACAAAATTACTAATGTTAAATTAATTGACACTTAAGTAACATTTAATTAATTAAATCATAAAAAACTTAATTAAAATATTTGGAAAATCAACACATTTTATGGACACATCACTCACTTGGTTTTACTTTGATATATGGATGCTTTTGATAATAAACCTCTTTTTATCATAGTTGTTTTATTTTTATTTTTGCGGATTTGAATATGGACTGTCTAAAGAGATCCAAATGATATTTCATAGAATGGTTTTCATCTAATATTTTTTATGAACTTGTTTTGTTTTAATACTAGAACTAATGGTTTCATGGTTATAGACATTATTTATATTCTTTGGTGGTATCCTACTAAGATTTTTTGCTCACACCATACGTTTTTCCTTCATGATTTTGTAGTCATGGTTTTATAGGATACAAGTGAAGGGAAGGTTATCATATGGAATAGAGGATTCTCTCGATTAGTACCGCCTTTGTAGTGGTTTGGGATTAATCTGAGGGATATTCAAAAAGTGACTTTGTCTTTGTTTGTTTTGGTCATTGGACTATCCATATATATTTGTTTATTACGTCCCATAATTTCATTCCTTTTCTTCTGCATTATAATATGTTTTTTTATATTTAACTTGTTATTCATGAGACATGTTGTGTTATATCTCAAGGTAAAATCATTCCAATTGTTTTTATGTTGATACCTAGGTGTTTGTTGTCAACCCATAATAATTGAGAACACATTTAGGTCTTCTTCCAAGCCAGATCAGGTGACATGTCAGGTTGAACTAGGTTGGTTCATCATAAAAATGTATCTATTCCATTACCTAGTCAGAAGTGTGATAACTCAAACTAGGTTTGGTTTAGGGTTTAGTAGAATGGAACTAGGACTTTTTAAGGATCTAATAGTATATTACATGTAAGTTCTTGATCACAACCTTTCGTGATTCCACTTGAGTTACCATGGACAGTCAAGATTTAATTTCCATTTTATGATTTCTATAAGTTGTGGTTTAATATGATGAATTATGATTTTTATTGTAATGTGTTAGTTTCCTTTGGGGTTGTTCTAGATTTAGGGTGTAAATTCAAATAAGGGTCAAGTTGTGAGGTCTTCTTGGATGGATGAACAAACCACGCAGTGATCAAACACTTGATATTGAAAATGTCAATGGTGTTTTTGGACACTTAGACCATGTCCATAAACTATGTGGATATTTCATCCAAAATCTACATATATTTTATCTTGTTTTTTTAGAAACCATGGTTCTTGGATTCTTTGAGTGACTCTCATTAGAGGGAAAATCATCAAAGTGGTTCCTAAAATATATTGATATTTAGAATTATTTTGACTAACAATTAGGACTTGATTTATTGTGTAGGTGTAGTATAACCAGTTTTATATGTGAAAATGGATTTCATGTAAAATTATTTTAGTTTTTAAAGTGAAGCTTTAATTCTTTCCTGAAAAATTATTCTTGGATTCTAACTCATGTCTTTTGAAAGGATTGTTTAATCATGGAATCCTGAAAAATGTTTTGGTTTTCAAACTGATTGATGAAATTAATGAATGAATTTTACACCCTTTAAACCTCTTTTTATTAAGTTTTTTTTTAATGAAATGATTGTATACCATGAATTTGTAAAGGGTGTGTTTTTGGTTTTTTGGAAAACTCATGGTTGTTTTCGACATGTAATTGAGAATAAAAAATGGTTTTGAAAGAAGAATGGTAAATCAAAGGAAAATTCTTATTTTTAAGATATGTTAGTTTTATAACTTGAATGGTTCATGAAACTTGTTTATTGTTTTAATTTCTATATATTTTAATGAATTTCAAACATGGGTAATTTAATTCTAGATAAAATGAATTTTATTTCATGCAATGGTATGAAAGGTAAGAAGTTTAATTTTTTGATAGAGGGGTTGTGATATATTATATTTCAGATTTTATTTTTCCTAAATAAATAAAAGATGATTATTCTAAAAGGTATTGTTTACATAAATCCTTTATAAATATTGATGGAAGTTTTCAAAATGATCAGTTTTTGAAAAAGGTTTTTTCTCTTTAAGTGGGGTTTCTTTGAAACCTCTCTACAAGTCTTTTATTAATTTTTTAATTTTCATGTTTTCCTAACCCTGTCTTGTGTATAGGGGTTTTCTGTTATGCTCTAAAGGACAAGACCAGATAGAGTTACCCTATTTTGTTTTTTGAGTGATTATTCTAGAGAGGTCTTTTGTTAGAGTGAGATTCTTTCCTTGAGAGTGTCATTTTCCCTCGTATCATCTATCATTCTCAAGATCTAAATTGAGTGGTGAGAGTTACCTTCCCTCTTGATGTCCTAATGAAATAATATTTTAAGATTAATCAAGATGATGTTCCTTTGTGGTTTTAAAAGAGAACCTTATAGGTTTAGTTGAGTAGATGATTCATTAAGGTCCATTTTTCTTAGTTTTTCTTATGTTCCTCAAGAGGAGTGAAATCTTGGGTGCATCCTATGATCTGCATGATAATTCCTTTGGGTTCATTCTCTATAGTTTCAGAGTGGTCATGGTTTTGGGTTATCCTTGTTTAATCAAGACCTTTGGTATATTCTTTGGGATACCCCATTGATAGCAGCAAACATATCAAGTTTCTCATGATCCATTGTTTTACTTCACTCTATGAAAATTATTTCTAGGGATAGCTTTGCGGTGAAAGTTATTCCATGGGTTTTGGATTTATACTTTGAACATTGTGAACCTTGGGTATGAACATGGGGAACAAGGTTTATTTTCATGACCAGTTTAGTTGAGAGATCAATCAAAGATAAGTTAATATCAGTTGGACAGTAAGGGACTACCGCATTGTGACCTCAAAACCAAAGTTACCATAGATACAAATTTGTAACCCAAGACTAGATCCATATTATTTCTTGTTGAAACATGATTTTTTTGAACCATATCTTGGTTTTGTGAGATGTGGTCGATCTAGAGATAGGTATTGTACCTTTCTAATGAAATTTGAGGTGGTTTGATCTAGTGATATTTTGAAAATTTCTTTAGAATAACACATTTTTATAGGAATGTTGTGGTACCTTCTTGGTTGGTTTCATCTAGTCAGATTATATTGGGTTTCCTTGGTTAGGGATGGAAATATTATGAGATCCCTTAGGATGATATGTGGAACCCCTGTTTCCATGTTGATTATCTCCTGTGTCGATGTAGATTCTTGTTGTTACACCATTTTAGATTGAATCTAAATGGTAGAGAGACCTATCTTATGTATTTATTATTTTAAATCCTCATGTTGAATAATATAGAACTTGAAACTCCTTTAAAAGGCTGGAAGTATGATTAACATTAGATCTAGTGTTATTTCATGCTAATCCTAGTTGGGTTTTATTGATGCCACTATGAATACTTAGGCATAGAGATGAGATATGTATTGATGTTAGAAATTGGGTGATGGATTAAGGATTCTAGAAATTATTCCTTCATGGAAATAATCTATTTCACCATGACCTTGAGTTTCTTATAATCACACGTGCTCTAGAAACTTGGTAACACTATCTCTCCAGATAAAAGTTTATAATATATTAAGATCATAGAAGCATAAAATGTTCCTTTAAATAGAGGAATATGATCCCATGATATAAATTCTGATTTAATTGATTTTATGTCTTTGGTTTAGATATGAGGTAATCTCTTATAGAAAGAGGTGTGGTCACAAATTATTTGAGTAGTAAATCACCAACACAAGATGTAAAGAATCAAAGGATGAGGGATCCTTAATGAACCTTTTTGTATAAATGTTCTATCTTGTGAACAAGAAGTTTCTTCCTTATGAAATTAGTCTTAGCTTAGGTATGCAACATATACTAGTTAATAGAAATCTAGAAAAACATTTTATTTCAGGGAGACCTTAGGTTTCTAGATTTGGTCTCCCGATAACGCCTTTTTTATGTAGAGAAAGTTGATCATTTAGGATGATTTGTGTTAGGAATTGAAATATCATGAATATAGGTTTATTTGGAATGTTCACTCAGGGGTTACCAAGATATATCATTATATAAAACATCAATGTTAGTGGACTCCAGTGATCCAGCCAATTATAAACTTTATTTCATGATTCCCTACCTTAAAAAAGAGTGACATAAAACAACAAAAACTTACTGGTTTGGTGAAGCCTTATCTATTTTATTATAGAAGTTGGATAAAGGATCTATGGACCTAGAAAATGAACTACCATAGACTCCTAGTGGTGAAAATGATACAATTTGGGTAATTGTTCATTGATTCAAGAAATTAGTTCATATCTTTCCTGATAAGAAGATGGTTATGGTAGAATAGTTTTAAATTATGTATTTAAAAGGAGTTACTGTATGTGATGGGTTCTTGATCAAACTCAATAATGATGTTAAATATTCTAATGGGTGGTTAGACTGGACAGATAATCCAATTCTTGAGGACATTCTTCAGGAATGCATGCTTTTTTTTAGTGAATTTTGGGTTTAGTATCTTCAGTATTACTTGATAAAAAAGTATCAATTGAAAGTGTCATATGAGTAGATTGAGGATATCCTTGATGTCAAGAAAGGGTAAGTGAGTAGTCTCTAGAAGGAGTGAGTCTTGTTTAGGGGTGATAAGGATGGTGTGGTAATCTTAAAAAAAGTTGGTAGAAGATCTGATCGATTAGATATTTTATGATTCCCACCTTCATTGTTTATTAGATGTCAAGTTAGGTGATCTAGTTTTTTCTTAGGGTTTTACCTTTCTTAGGACATCATCTTTGGGGTAAATCGAGTAAGTATAACTAAGGTTCTTTGGTCTTTTCAAGATCTTTGAATGACTTGAAATTGTGGCTAATCAGTTTTACTTCTCATATTGATGTACATCGATTCACAATTCATTTCATGTTTCTATAATTTAGGAGGTATTAATTAGACCCATCCCATTTGATTGAATTGGAGGATGTTTATATTAAGATTGACACCTCAATGTTTTTCTAAACAGTTTAGTTTATGGATTTCCTAGATAATGTGCTATATGGTAAAACAATTCCTTCATTCTATGTACTATGGAATTTTGGATGGGATAGACATGAGACATTTAAGTAGGAATAATTTATTATATAAAAATTTCATTGTCTTCTTATGAGTTTAAAATTTTAAGATTTTATGGGGATCAAATTATTTTAAGGTGGGGTGAATTCTCATGCCCTCTAGGTCATAAGTTTAATTTATTTTGAGCATGGTCTTTCCCTTTTAAGTTTAGAGTGGTTTTTGGGACTTTTAGGTTGAGATTTTAAAGATTATGAAAAAATAGTCCAGGAACATAGTTTTGGAAACTGGTTAGTACTAACCATTTTGGTAATCATGCAATATGGATCTATGATTTCTAGTGCCATTTTCAAAGTTTGAGAAAGGTTTTTTTAACCATGATACCTTCTCTAGGTAATAGTGTGGATGTTTTGGATTTGGTCAAGAGGATATCCCATGACTTGAGAATGGTTTTTCTAACCAAACTACCTTCCCTAGGAAACTGTGTGACTTGGTTTTCCAAGGATAGTGGCCACCGTATAGTTGGCGCTTGGTTTTTCCAAATTATGAGGCCAAACTATGTAGTAAGATATAAACTTTTTAAAATGGGAATTTAGCCCAATTACCTTGGTAATTTTAACCTATAAACACCTTCTAATTAATAATTATCCCCAAAAAGACTCTATATGGATCTTTATAATCTTCTTCCTTGGGATGTTTTGTAATTCTCTATCGATTTTGATGGATGAATTTGAGGTATGTTTTCTTTTTTTGATTATTTTTTTCTCCTCTTTCTATACCCACCTCTAATATCTCATATTCTCCATGTTGTGAAAACCTATATGGGGTATAATGAATAGATCTGTGGTGTATATAGATAATTGATGATTTTCTCATGGATCTAGTCTTGTGAGGACTAGATCTATTTGTTTCCAATATCTATTTTTAAAGGCAACTAGTTTTCCCCCATTGGTGAGGTATGTGTCTTTATAAAATAGTGATAACCAATGAATTACATATTGTTCTTTTAAATTCCTTTTTTTCTTTATTTTATTGATTAATTGGTTTCATATTTTCATGAAAAAAGGTTTTTAAATTGATTTTTCATTTAAAAACAGTTTATGCACTTTATGTGTTTGATGAATTTCCTCAAAGATGATTTTGACTCTAGAATGGGTTTTCAAGAATAAGAGTAGTAACTATTTTCTATAAAAATGTTTTATAAATTATGATCATGAT
The DNA here is from genome assembly GCA_963277665.1 of Viscum album. Lineage (NCBI taxonomy): Eukaryota > Viridiplantae > Streptophyta > Magnoliopsida > Santalales > Viscaceae > Viscum > Viscum album. The sequence continues at coordinate 1,477,694,542 of OY728137.1, forward strand.
TTCATAAGACATTTTGGAAAATATATCACATTGGGAACCTTGGTTACATAGAGAATGGAAATATGAAAACTTGAGTGAGTGTGTTACCACTAGGAGTTACTTTGGTGATATTGATAGAATATGACAGGACTTGATATGATAGGATTCACATTATACCGACTAGTGTTCCTTCGCATGTCCTAATATGTATTCCCATAGGGTAGAGCCAAACTTATGACTGGTTTTACACATGATGATATTATTTCATGTTGTATTGATTACATGTTTGTCTTAGGAAATTGATGTGGACAAGGCCTATGACACCCAAATATTGTATAGTACGTAATCTCATTAAAGTAATTAAATAACTTGCTCTACACGCAACACCGAGTTCGAGCGCACCACAACATACGAAACAAGCCGTTCAAAAAATGGTTATGAATATTATTTACTAAATTTTGAATATTATATACTCTATATAATTTTAACATCCATATTATGTGTTTCTTAGACATAATATAAGAACAAATTCATTTTTCCAGATAAAAGAAGTATTTTTCAAAAAATTCAATTTTACCACCTTTAAATGGATAACCCTTTTTAAGACCAATATTTGAAACTTTTATATATTCAACTTAATGAAATTAAATTATTCTTTAGAATAGGGACAAAAAAAATTAGTTTGGATAAAATTTTGGTACTTTTCTGATGACTTTTATATTTTGATGAATAGTTAAAAATACTATGCTATAATTGTAAACAAACTTTTTAATCGAAATAATTTATAGTGTTAAATAATGCATTTGAATTGTATTGAAGTATAATTAGATTATATTTTTATCATTTAATACAATGTACACCATTATAAGTAATTTCACATTTAAATTTGACATAAACACATGTCAATCTTTTGATAATTTTTACTTTTTAAAAAAGATGCTTTTTGGTTTTGAAAAACAGGAATTAATTTTAAATTAATAAATGAAGCTTCTATGTTTTGAATTTGTTAAAATAGACTTCATTTTTGAATTCGTAATATCAAAATTAGCTTAGGGTTATTTTTTGGTATTTTTCTGAAAACTTTCAATTTTTGATGAATAGTGAAAAACACTACGTTATTATTTAAAACTGACTTTTTATTTAAATAATTATTTATTTTATTTAAATTTATTTTAAGTCAAAATAAATATATAATACCTATATAAGTTAAATGTAATTCTTTGGAGTCATTTTATAATAAAATTAGATGTATAATTTTTTATTGAACTTTTTACCGTCTTTTACCCACCTTCTAGGAGCATTTGCAAATTTGCATAAAACTTAAATTTATGGCTTTTGTGAGTTAAATTTCAAAAATATGAGAGACACGGATAATATCATTAAGTAAAATGTAGTTCAATAAGTTGAAAATAATTTTTGGTGAATAGTAACTTTTGACTTTTATTTACCACGGTTAAAAGAAAAATGGGCAATTAAGGGTAAAAATGATATCATAATTACCCTAAAACATGTAATTATTCTATTGGATAAGTATAATTCGACCAAAACCAACCTTAGGAATAAAATATGATCCTTTTTTGTCCACTTGGATTAGATTGGGACATTTATAATTATTTTTTTTAAAGAAGAGTTAAAAGAGTTAAATTCAAAGTTTAATAACTAAAATTTTTTTAATATAGGGTTACACACAATATAAATTAAACTATAAATATTCATTATAAATTTAAAAATATTTCCTAAATAATGGTATTTTGTTTATAAGTTTTAGATATTAAATAATTTAATTTATTTGTGACACAATGATGATACATAAATTACCTAATTAATGAAATATTAAAATAATTGATAGTATAAATATCCAAATAAATGTAAATAGAGACTTCTGATGAATTACACTAATTTTATTTGTTGATATTACATTTTAGTATTGGTTAAATAAATTTCATTCGAATTGATAAAGTTTTTATGGCTTTCAAAAAAATGAAATGCTAAATAGTGTCAAAATTGACATAATTGAGTTTTTAAAACAAATACTATATTATCAATCGATATAATATTCTTAAAATCATAGGTTCAGCCAACAGACTTATATAAGGTTATATATTTTAATAATGAACCACATGTGGTTCTCTTGGCTTGTTATAGTAAGTTTATTAACTATATAATATAAAAATACCAAGAGACGTGGTAAATGTCAAACTATTTAACTAAGAGTTAAATCTTACAAATAGGGTTAATATGATGGAATAAACCCGTCTAAAACCAATTGGTTGAGAGGATTTTGACCCATAACCAAATAATTCTCGAAATAAATTCATTTAGAGCCATTATAAACTGATTATGATTGTAAAATAAATTAATATTTTAATCTTTTCCCAAAGTGACCCTCACCCCTCTTATAAAAGGGAACTTCCCCTTCTCTCAAAATCACACCTCCAAATCCATTTGTATTGGCCAACCCCTTCCCAAATATCCTCCCAAATTCCCTCACATCAACCTAGATTCCATAATTTGATCATAGATCCAACATAAGAATCCCTTTTGATCAACTCAAAAGTAAACACCCGAAGAAGAGGTAATAATTTCACCACCCTCTTTTAAGTTCTTTTCTTCTTCAACTTCCTTTGTCTTTGTTGTTTCTATACCAATAGAATAAATCCAGCATCTCCTACATACTGTGATTTTTTTATAAATATGGTACAACCATATGCATTATTCTATCCATCCTATAAATGACAAAGTCACCATACATGCGTACGTACGGCTTACCGTCTCCACGTCGTGGTGCAGATTGTTATTCAAACACTTAATTATTTGGATGGGTATAATAATGAGTATAAATGATGTAAATAATAAATATAACATGTTAATTATTCTGTATATATGATATACCATCCAATTACATACAATTTCACCATCAATATAATGATATTGTCGCTCGTGCGTACGTACGGATTACCGTCTCCACGACGCGATGAGATTAATTCCCACATTCACCATTCAACAATGATTATAAAAATATATATTATTAATAAGTATGTAATATATTAAATAATAATTATACTGGATATATATATATATATATATTTATATAATTACTTACATATATCTTATTCACTTACTTCCGTTCAATACGATATGAAAATGGAAACAACATTTATGCGTACGTACGGCCTACTATCTCCATAAACGGTGACTTCCATTTCATATATCTATCTATTATAAATATTTGTATTCTAAATATATATTATATATAAATCAAGTTTTATATTCTGGAAGTATTTAAATCATGATCTAAATGATACGATCAAGAATAACAAGTTAAAACACGTACGATAAAGAAAGCGATTATTACCCAAAATGTTAATTTAACATGAAAATCGTTATTAAATGGATATTATAAAGTCATAAATGAATCACGTATGATATAATAAATATGAATATGGTTTTTTTATAATTTAATAACATATTATGGTCATTATATAGGATGTTAAATGTACCCTCTACCAAAGGAAAGTGCAAGGTAAGGGTTAATTTCACAATCTCTTTATTATCTGAGGTTGTTTTTACATAAGTATCTACTGGGACATATTTGTTATCCATGTCCATGTTGCATAAAATATTTTTCAAAGGAATTATTTTTAAGGTAATATTTTACTAAAACACCATTTTAAATGTTTTAAATATTTATTCTTTTAAACCATTCTCATTAATGTCCATGTTTTTAAAATAGTTTTAAGAATTTATTTATATGGACGTGAATGTTTTAAAATGTTAATTCCATTCAAAAGTTTCAAAGTGGTATGAGACACTTTTATTAAAAAATATCTTTTAAATGAATTCCTTTATAAATTATGTGAATTTTAAAATTATTTAATGAAAAAGGGATACTTCTCTCAAAGAGTTTTACTGATCATTTTCAACTATGTCAACATCGTTTAATGGATATTATTCTCAATCGAGGTTGATTTATTATGATAAAAATCATCCATATTGTATTGAAGGTTTTGTGATATGTTTGAGTGTATATGTGTTATTTTTATACCATTCATGGTTTATGGATAAAGTATTGACATTTTTTATACTAGTTTTAATACGAATATTTATGTTATGTTTAAACCTTTTCATATGAGGAATGCATTGGACTTAGTAAATGATGGGTGGAGCCCACTATAGCTCCTCGATGCATCGGTAGGTCTAATGAGACAAACTAGTGTCTTGTTTCATGTCCTTTAAAAAAATCTTATTTGTAGTCTTGGCATAAGGCCTTGACTATGTGGTTATGAAGTCTGGCATTTTTCATTCCATCATTATGAAATTGGCAATTGATATTTCATGTGATTATTTGACTAGTAGGATATCCATGTGAATAAGTAAATGGAATTATTTGATTTATATTTTCCATATTATTCTAAAGTTTAATTTTAAAATGCTTTTGTTTAAGTTTTATACATTGACTTAAATGTTCATTCTTATTTGTGAAAGTTTCTGCTATATTGTTATCCTTACCGAGCATCTGAGCTCACCCCTTTATTATGTTTTATTTTCTCAGGATTACAAGAAGTGTATTATGATTGATAATAAGGGTTAAGCTATGAGATTAATGTCATTCTCAAAGGATCATTTATATTGTGTTTTATTTTCTAATATGTAATGTAACGTTCATGTATGTAATTTATTTTCCAAGACTGCTAAACCGATCGGTCTTTCAGGACATTATTCCCTATATTCATGCCAATGTATTAAAATAATGCACCGACTCTGGGTAACTCGGGTTGGGGCATTAAAGTTGGTATCATGGGAAGTTTAGAAATAACCTTGGAAACTATATTTAGATAAAATCTAATTAGATAACATTACCTAAGATAAATTTTTAGGATTAGTATAGAATAACTTCCTAGAATTTTGGTAATGTAGTGATTTTGTGTATTATCCAAGCAGAAAATCCCTATCTGGATAGGAGCAGGTAGAGGCGGCTCTGGCACAGATGTACCTAGGAGTGAAAACTCCAACAAGGATTTTAGGCTTGACCCGGGGTATCCTGGTACACGATAATGGGCCTTACTTCACTCTTGGTTATGAAACTCCCAGGGGATATGCTTAAGATAATTCACATTTTCATTACAAGCCATTATGAAGGATTTAGGAGTAAATACTTCCTCAAAAATTTTCTTTTATGATTATACATTATATACATAATCTTTTAAATTTACGTTAGGTGTTTTACAAGTTTGTAATTATGAATTTTGATTCATAAACTAACCTAGTATGTGCTATTTTTTAGAAATGGTTCCAAGTAGAAGGAATGGGAACTCCAACAATATGCATGATCAAAAGATTAAGAAGGATCATATCTTTCATGGTATTAAGCCAACATTTAGAAGAGAAATAGTCTCCCATATATTCTCATCATATGAATAAATAATATCATGTGTTAATAAGATAAGTAAATAATTCTCTATGTCCTATGGCTGTGAAGGTAAGCAAGAGAAGAAAAGGATGGAAGAGAGAAATATGGATAAGGACAAGAGGGGAAAGAAGGATTTTCCCACATCTTATAATTGCGGAACGAATCACCTTGGTAAATGCTTGAATGCAATGAGAGTTTGTTATAAGTGTGGAGAAAAAGGCCACTGAGTACGTGATTTCAAGGGTAAGAAAAAGGTTTCAAATGTACAAGGCTTCATCTATAAGGAGTTGGGACACTATGCGAATCAATATCCAAATCAGCAGAGTATACCACAAATGATGATGTTGGATAATAATCAAGTAATGATATTACCATAGAATAAGAGTAATGACTAGTATTATTATGTTGATATTAAAGAATTATGTCATTTGAGTATTGTATCAATGATGTACTAGTTATAATAATTATGGAGTATATAGGGATTCTACTACAATACTATTTCATTAAGGATTTGAGATTGTGTGGTACCAAGAAAAGTGACTCAATAGAAAGTTATTTTTTTTGGAAAATACATGGTTGAAGGAAAGATAAAACTTTAATATGGTCCTAATACTGAGGTATTGATTTTGGAATAAGAGATGATTGATTTGGATAAATTATATTGGATATTATTGATATCCTTGGAACTTAGTAATGGTTTGTTTATTCCATCATTGTTGGAGTTTACAACATTTTTTTGGATATAAGGAGTATATCCAGTATTTTATAAGGAATAAGGGAGCATGAATGTAATAAATATGGTTTTATGGTAATTCAGGGTGTTACTGTGTTTTAAAAGAATACATGATGAAGGTGTTAACATATTATTACGTGTAAAAAAATATCTTCATTGTGTTTACCTTCCTTATAAATTTTGGACTGTGAGTTTGGAAAGAAGTATTTTGGATAAGACTAAAGGATGGAATTGATTAATTTAGACATTGGATACTATTGTTAAGTTTAAATAATTTCTTAAGATCATTTTTTGGATTGTGATGAAAATGAAAACCCGGAGGTCGGGCAAAAACCCGTTGCATCTGGAAAGGCCGTGAGACTTGAACCCGCAACCGAAGGGCGACAAGGGTAATCACCTACCACTGGATTATGTGATGTCCTAGTTTGTATAATTTAGTTTTTTAAATATTCTAATAAATTAATTATAAATTCATTATTTTTGGAACCCTATACAATGAGGATAAATTGAATATTTTTGAATTTTATTATCTTTTGGAGTGAAAGATGTGTTTGTGGTAAGAATTAGTTGAAGGATGAAACTCTACTTGCCAAATATATTTTTTATGAATAAATTAATTCTTAAACTTTAGGGAAAGGATATTAAAACCAAAAATGTGTTATCCTAATAAATTATGTTTTGTTGAACTAATGATATTTTAAATCATTATAGATTGATGGCTTTGAGGCCCTCAATTTTATACTTGTTTGTGATTAATGAAATTAATAAATCCTTATAAATATTTATTATTTTCCTCTAATTATGTCTATCTAATTACCAAAAATTTTTTCCTAATCGAGATCATAATTTGGTGGTTACTTTTTCATTTCTTTTCCCTCTTATTAGGACTAAATTTTATTAACCCAATTTTTTTATTTGGGTTTTCCACAAAGGTATTTTTTTATTTTTAACCTTTTATTTTTGAAGAAAAATTTCAAATTACAAGGACACAATTTATTGAAGGAGGGTAGAATCTAACACCCCAAGATTTTATAGTACATTATCTCATTAAAGTAATTCAATAGCTTGCGCTACACGCGACACCGAGTTCGAGCGCACCACAAAAAACCAAACTTGCCATTCAAAAAATGGTTATGAATAATATTAACTGAATTTTGAATCTTATATACTCTATATAATTTTAACATACATATTATGTGTTTCTTAGACATAATATAAGAAAAAATTCATTTTTCCATATAAAATAAGTATTTTTCAAAAAATTCAATTTTACCGCCTTTTAATAGAGAACCCTTTTTAAAACATATATTTGAAAATTTTATATATTAGATTTAATGAAATTAAATTCTTCTTTATAACAGTGAAATAAAACTTTAGTTTGGATAAATTTTTGGTACTTTTCAGATGACTTTCATATTTTGAAAAATAGTGAAAAATACTATGTTATAATTGAAAACAACTTTTTAATCGAAATAATTTATAGTGTTAAATAATGAATTTGAATGGTCTTGAAGTATAATGAGATTATATTTTTATCATTTAATACAATATAGGTCATTATAAGTAATTTAACATTTAAATTTGACATAAACACATGTCAATCTTTTGATAGTTTTTACTTTTTTAAAAACCCGCTTTTTTGGTTTGGACAATAGGAATTAATTTTAAATTAATAAATTAATCTTCTAGGTTTTGAATTTGGTAAAATAGACTTAATTTTTGAATTCATAATATCAAAATTATCTTAGGGTTATTTTTTTGTATTAATCTGAAAACTTTCAATTTTTGATGAATAGTGAAAAACATCACGTTATTATTTAAAACAGACTTTTTATTTAAATAATTATTTATTTTATTTAAATTTATTTTAAGTCAAAATAGATATATAATACCTATATAAGTTCAATTTAATTCATTGGAGTCATTTTATAATAAAATTAGAAGTATAAAGTTTTATTGAACTTTTTACTGTCTTTTACCCACCATCTAGGAGCATTTACAAATTTGGATAAAATTTAATTTTACCACTTTTGTGAGTTAAATTTCAAAAATCCGAGAGAAATGGTTACTATCAGTACGTAAAATTTTGTTCAATAAGATGAAAATAATTTTTGGGGAATAGTAACTTTTGACTTTTATTTACCACGGTTAAAAGTAAATAGGGTAATTAAGGGTAAAAATGATATCATAATTATCCTGACACATTTCCTAATTATATTGAATAAGTATAATTCGACCAAAAACAACCTTAGGAATAAAATATGATCCTATTTGGTCAACTTGGATTAGATTAGGACATTTATTATTATTTTATTTAAAGAAGAGTTAAAAGAGTTAAATTCAAAGTCTAATAACTAAAAAATTTTAATATAGGGTTACACACAATATAAATTAGACTATAAATATTAATTGGAAATATAAAAATATTTCCTACATAATGATATTTTATTTATAATTTTGAAACATTAAATAATTTAATTTATTTTTGACACAATGATGATGCAATAATTACCTTATTAATGAAATATTAAAATAATTGATAGTATAAATATCCAAATAAATGTAAATTAAGACTTATGAGGAATTGAACTAATTTTATAGGTTAATAGGACATGTTATTATTGGTTAAATAAATTTTATTTTAAGTGATAAAGTTTTTACGGCTTTCAAAAAAATCAAATGCTAAATAGTGTCAAAATTGACATAATTGAGTTTTTAAAACAAATACTATATTATTAATTGATCTAATATTCTTAAAAATATAATGTTTAGACAAAGGAAATATATAAGGTTATATATATTAATAATTAACCCCATATGGTTCTCTTGGCTTGTTATAGTAATTTTATTAACCATATAATATAAAAATACAAAGAGACATGGTAAATGTCAAACTATTTAACTAAGAGTTATATCTAAAAAATAAGGTTAATATGATGACATAAACCTATCTAAAACCTATTGGTTGAGAGGATTTCGACCCATAACCACCTAAGTCTCGAAATAAATTCATTTTGATCCATTATAAACTGAATATTATTGTACAATAAATTAATATTTTAATCTTTTCCAAAAGTGACCATCACCCCTCTTATAAAAGAAAACTTCCCCTTATCTCAAAATCACACTTCCAAATCCATTTGGATTGGAAAACCCATGCCCAAATATCCTCCCAACTTCCCTCACATAAACCTAGAGTCCTTAATTTGATCAGAAATCCAACCTAAGGATCCCTTTTTATCAACTCAAAAGGAAACACCTGAAGAAGAGGTAATAATTTCACCACCCTCTTTCAAGTTTTTTCTTCTTCCACTTCCTCTTTCTTTGTTGTTTCCATACCAAAATAATAACTCCAGTACCTATTATATACTATTATGTTATTATAAATATGGTACAACCATATTATTTATTATATCCATCTCATCAATGACAAAGTTACCTTACATACATACGTACAGCTTACCATCTCCACGTCGTGGTGTAGTTTGTTATTCAAACACTTCATTATTTGGATGGGTATAATAATGAGTAAAAATGATGTAAATAATAAAAATAACATGTTAATGAATATTTATATATGATATACCATCCAATTACATACGATTTCACCATCAATATAATGATATTGTCGTTCGTGCGTACATCGGGATTACCGTCTCCACGACGCGATGAGATTCATTCCCATGTTCACCATTCAACGATGATTATAAAAATATATTTTATTAATAAGTATGTAATATATGACATAATAATGATACTAGATATATATATATATATATGTAGGTACTTACATATATCTTATTCACTTACTTCCATTCAATATGATATGAAAACAAAAACAACGTTTATGCGTACGTACAACCTACCATCTCTATAAACGATGCCTTCTATTTCATATATCTATCTGTTATAAATATTTATATTCTAAATATATATGATATATAAATCAGGGTTTATATTCTGGGAGTATTTAAATCATGATCTAAATGATACGATAAAGAATAACAAGTTAAAACACGTACGATAAAGAAAGCGATTATTACCCAAAATGCCAATTTAACATGGAAATCATTACTAAATGGGTAGTATAAAGTCATAAATGAATCATGTATGATATAATAAATATGATTATGGTTCTGTTATAGTTTAATAATATACAATGGTCATTATACAGGATGTTAAATGTACCCTCGACCAAAGGAAAGTTCAAGGTAAGGGTTAATTTTATAATCTCTTTATTATTTGAGGTTGTTTTTACATAAATATCTAATGGGACATATTTATTATCCATGTATATGCTTCATTAAAGAGTTTTCAAAGGAATTCTTTTTAAGGGAATATTTTACTACCATCATCATCATCATCATCATTGTTATGTATTTATTCAAGAGAGAATACAAGAGAACAAAAGATTCAGGCCATGCAACACCGGCCTAGGGGGGTCTAAAATAATGGAGACCTAGGGAATCGTTGCGAATTAAGTTCACCCCCTCCAGCTTCAAGGAGATGGAAGAGGGTAGGAAGGTGACATCGGAGCCATGTATGGAAAGGGAGGCCAAATAATCCGTGACTTTATTCCCCTCTCTCCATGTATGTGTAACTTGCATGATGCTCTTTAGAAGTTCCGTACATCGCCTAATGATATAAAGTACTGACCATGGAGTGGATCCTTTGTTCAGCAGAGAGTTGTGGATGATCTTAGAGTTAGTTTCCATGTGGGAGATGTCCATAACTTTATGAATACACAGGTTGAGCCCCGTTAGGAGAGCCTTGGCCTCCGCTTGAAGAGCGCATCCATTACCAAAGTGTGCCGTGAATGCAAGGAGTACGCCTCCTTCCGAATTACGGACCACTCCTCCTCCTATCATGATTCCTAAGTTGCAGGAGCCATCAGTGTTGAGTTTAAGACCTTCTGATGGGGGGTTTTATTTCACCCACTGTCCTTGCAATCCCACCATGGGGATAGCCAGCCCGTGGCAGGCCTGCAGATTACAAAGGCAAGAAGCTTCCCGCCATCCCTTGATAAGGGGGACCATATCCATAAGCAGGAATTTAGATCGCATAATGATTGACCTCCCTAAAGAGCTCTTCCCCTCATATCTTGCTTCGTTCTGCGCCTGCCATAGACACCAACAACCTACATTGAAAACAGCTGAATGCGCCATCCGATCTGGTCCTTTCCCTGGGGTCTCTTGGAACCATCTCTCAAGGATCCATAACCCTAAGATCTCCATGGGGAATTCCACTGTATAAACACCAAAAAACTGCCAGACAGCCTTGGCCCATTCACCTTTAAAAAAAATGTGGTTGGTGGTTTCCTCGCTTTTGTTCCTACAGTACTGGCACCAAGAGGCGAGGCTGATGCCCATTTTCCTGATGCTCTCATCCGAAGGTATCGCCCAGTTCCTCACTCTCCACACAAGAAACTTGTATTTGGATGGTATGTTCTTGCACCACATTTGCTCAAACCAGTTGTCGCGCTGAGCCTGGGGAGTCGAGATCCTGCGAAAGTCCTTTGCGGTGAACTTCCCCGAAAAGGAAGGAGTAAACACGAATTTTTCTGGCTCAAAGATGATGTGGATAGAGTCGAAAATGGATTTCTAATATTCTTCCAGAACGGCTTTAACAAAATTCAGAAATGAGCTCGCCTCCTTGAAGGTGATCGAAGGTGTCATACATCCTGGGAAGCCAATTTCGGATCCTGCCCAGTTGCTGCTCTAGAAAGGGATGCTGCCGTCTCCCACAATCCAGCAAGAATGGTGTTGTAGGTTCGATACCAGAGGGAAAATTGTCCTCCATAAGGGTGTTCCGTGGACACTTCCACTTTCTGTATATTTGATGAAGTTGTGTCGCATGATCCTCCCCCAGAGAGTCTGATTTTCCACAATCTCCCAGGCCATCTTTCCATGCATGCAGTGAACTGTTCCCTCGACACTCCTGACGTTAATTCCCCCCTCCTAAATAGGTCGATCCGTTCTCCCCCATGAGACCCAGTGCCTCTTCCCTTCCCCAGCTGCATCCTAGAGGAACCCTACCAGTACCCTGTCAATGGCTCTGAGAACCCCTTTTGGCACTGACGAGGAAGCCAAAGCACACACTGTTATAGACGACAAAACGCTGTTGATGAGGGCGATGCGTCCCCCAAAAGAAAGAAAGTGTCTTTTCCAATTGAAAACCCGACTAGTGATCCTGCTCCCCAACTCATAGTAGTCCCGTACTCACATTCATCCTGAAGAAATTGGAGATCCTAGATATTCCATTGGTAGAGATCCCACCTACATGTCCATCCTCCTACACAGGTCATCAGCCCACCTTGCAGTGCATTTTCTAGAAAGGTACAAGTTTCTTTTTTCATGGTTAATCAATTGTCCACTCCAGTGGAAATACTCCTTCAGGATCCTCCCGATGGCCTGCACAGACCTCCTCCCAGAATTCGAGAAAATAATTGTGTCGCCCATGAACATTAGGTGCGATGTGTGAGGCTGGTTCCCCTTCCTTCGGAAAGGAGTAATACTTCCATTGGAAATTCCTCTTTTAAGAAGCCTACAAAGAGTATCCTGCACAAGAATGAAAACACTCGGAGAAATCCGATCACCTTGTCGTAAGCCTCAGGTATCCTTGATGAATCCTCGGGTTTTCCCTATAAAGGACACGATCATCCATGGTGAGCGGAAGCATCTGAAATGAATGTCCGAGGCCTTGGGAGATATACCCATGCATGTGAAGACCCTGTTGATAAATCCCCATTCCACTCTGTCGTATGCCTTGCTCATGTCTAGTTTCATGACCATATTGGAACCATGGGTCTTGTTGTTCAGGTCCTTGAACATCTCCTGGGCCAGAGCAATTTCCCCCTGAATTGACCTCCCCCTAACAAAGCCATGCTGTTCAATGGATACCCACCAAGGAAAACACTTGGCCAGTCTCATGTTGATGATACTCGCAAGAATCTTATATGTGAAATTACACATGCTCACTGGACGATACTGGAGTAAGGAGGTAGGAGCCTTCACCTTCAGGATGAGAACCAGGGTCGTAGCGCTAGCCACCCGAGGTAGAGCTCCTCCTCGGAAAATTCCTGGATAGCTGAAACAATATCCTCCTTGACAACATCCCACGAAGCTCTGAAGAATGATCCAGGGAAGCAGTCTGGCCTCGGAGTGCTACCCGGGTCAAGATTCAGCATTGCCGCATGAACCTCTGGCTCATCTAGAATACTTTACAAGTAGGCGTTATCCTCACTAGAGACTCGGTTGGGAATTACATCCCACAGATCAGATCCCCCGCTCGGGTACCCATCATCCATCTGTGGGTTTCGACCAGTAAGAAGATCTTCAAAGAAAGAGGATGCCATCCCACCCACTATGTCATTGTCATCCATGTACGTTCCATCTTCTAGCCTGATGTTGGGGATGGTCGGTCGCCTTTTCTCCCTGATGCAAGCATGGAAGAATACCGTGTTCTTTTCTCCCTCAATTAACCACTTTATCCTCGATCTTTCATGGGACATACGTTCATGTTTAAGAATTAACTCCGTCATACGATCCTTCTTGACTGAAAGGTCTTTGAAAATCAGGTCGCTCCAAACATCCTCTAGCTCACCTTCTAGATGCTCGATCATACGCTTAAGATCATCCATCTCTTGGTCGATAGGTGGGAGGGATCCTTCCCATGCTTTAAGGCCATGTTTTAGGCATCTGAGTTTATTATGAATACCCACCCAGTGGAGCCCTTGAGCTGGTTCCCCCGAAGAGTTCCTTACAAGGTTGAGGAACTCGGGATGCCATAGCCAGTTGCCATAAATTCTGAACCTTTCCGGGGAGGCCTTCTTGGGGTTCAAAGATAAAAGCAGTGGAGAGTGATCAGAAATACCTCGGTAGGTCTAATGATACAAACTAGTGTCTTGGCACAAGGCCTTTAAAAAAATCTTATTTTTAGTCTTTTCACAAGGCCTTGACTATGTGGTTATGAAGTCTAGCATTATGAATTCTATCATTATGAAATTAACAATTGATATTGCATGTGATTATTCGACTATTAGAATATTCATGTGAAAAATTAAATGGAATTATTTGATTTATATTTTCCATATTATGCTGAAGTTTAAGTTTAAAAGGCTTTTTTTTAAGTTTTATACATTTCCTTAAATGTTTAAGATTATTTGTGAAAGTTTCTACTATATTGTTATCCTTACTAATCATCTGATCTCACCCCTTTTTTATGTTTTATTTTCCCAAGATTCCAATAAGTGTATTATGTTTGATAAGCAGAGTTAATCTAGAAGATTAATAGAGTTCTCAAAGGATTATTTATGTTGTGTTTTATTTTCTAATATGTAATATAACGTTCATGTATGCAATATATTTTCCATGACTTCTAAACTAATCGGTCTTTTGGGACTTGATTCCTTGTAATCATGATAATGTATTAAAATAATGCACCGACTCTGGGTAACTAGGGTCGGGGCATTATAGTTGGTATCATAGGAAGTTTAACAATAACCTTTGAAACTAGATTTAGATAAAATTTGATTAGAGAACATTACCCTAAGATAAAATTTGAGGATTAGTAAATAAGAACTTCCTAGAATTTTGGTAATTTTGAGATTTTGTGTATTTTCCAAGAAATACATCACTGTCTGGATATGAGCAGGTAGAGGTGGCTCTGGCACAGATGCACCTAGGAGTGAAAACTCCAAAAAGGAGTTTCAGGCTTGACCCAGGGTATCCTGGTACACAACAATGGGCCTTACTGCACTCTTGGTTATGAAACTCCTGGGGGATATGCTTAAGATAATTCACATTTTTATTACAAGCCATTATGAAGGATTTAGGAGTAAATACTTCCTCAAATAAAATTTTTATGATTATAGATTATATGTATAATCTTTTCAATTTACATTAGGTGTTTTACAAGTTTATAATTATGCATTACGATTCATAAATTTACTTACTGTATGCCATTATTTAGAAATTGTTCCTAGTATAAGGAACGAGAACTACAACAATACGCATGATCCAAAGATTAAGAAGGATCATATCTTTTATGGTATTAAACCAACATTTAGAAGTGAAATAGTCTCCCACATATTCTCATCATATGAAGAAATGATATCATGTGTTAATAAGATAAGTAAATAATTCTATGAGTCCTATGGATTTGAAGGGAAACAAGAGAAGAAAAGGATGGAAGAGAGAAAGATGGATAAAGGGAAGAGGGGAAAGATGGATTTTCACATATCTGATAATTGCGGAAAGAATAACCTTGGTAAATGCTTGAAGGGAATGTGAGTTTGTTATAAGTTTGGAGAAAAAGAACATTGAGTACTTGATTGAAAGGGTAAGAAAAATGTTTCAAATGTATAATGCTTCATCTGCAAGGATTTGGGACAATATGCAAATCAATGTCCAAATCATCAGAGTATACCACAAATGATGCTGTTAGATAATAATAAAGTTATGATATTACCACAGATGAAGAGTAATGACTAGTATTCTTATGTTGATATTAAATAATTATGTCATTTGAGTATTGTATCAATGATGTACTGGTTATAATAATTATGGAGTATATAGGGATTCTACTACAGTACTATTTCATTAAGGATTTGAGATTGTGTGGTACCAAGTAAAAGTGGCTCAATAGAAAGTTAAACTTTTTGGAAAATACATGGTTGAAGTAAAGATAAAACTTTAATATGGTCCTGATACTGAGGTATTGATTTTGGAATAAGAGATGATTGATTTGGATAAATTATATTGGATATTATTGACATCCTTGGAACTGATTAAGGGTTTGTTTATTCCATCATTGTTGGAGCTTACAATTTTTTTGGATATAAAGAGTATATTCAGTATTCTATAATGAATAAGTGAGAATGAATGTAATCAATATGGTTTTATGGTAATTCAGGGTGTTACTGTGTTTTAAAAGAATACATGATGAAGGTATTCAGATATTATTATGTGGTAAAAAAGATCTTCATTGTGTTTACCTTTCTTATAAATTTTGGACTATGAGTTTGGATAGAAGTATTTTGGATAAGACTAAAGGTTGGAATGGATTAATTTAGACGTTGGATACTATTGTTAAGGTTAAAACATTTCTTAAGATTTTTTTTGGATTGTGATGAAAAGGACAACTTGGAGGTCGGGTGATAACCCGTTGCGTTCGAAAAGGCCGCGAGACTTGAACCCGCAACCGAAGGACGACAAGGGTAATCACCTACCATTGGATTATGTGATGTCCTAGTTTTTATAATGTAGTATTTTAAATAGTTTGAAAAATGAATTATAAATTCATTATTTTTTGTCACACCCCAAACTGACGCTTTTTTTTATTTAATTATTTTGGGACTTGTTTTTGGGATTCATTTTGAACTGGGTTTAATAAAAAAATGGGTTTTTATATGGGCACATGGCCATGTACATGACTATGATCGGTTACTATACTTAATAAGAGAATGTTATCGTATTAAATTTGTTATTATATGGGCATGAAACTGTGTGCGTGACCGTGCATTCAAACATGCACAGTGTCCGACCTCAATTAATAAATTTATTATTATTATGGTTGGTTTTATTATTATTATTTATTATTTGTGATCAATTCATTATTATTTATTGGGGTTTTTTTAAATCCTCTTATCCTCTTTTTATTTTATTTTCCCTTCTATTATTATTATTTTTTTCTTCTTTTTTCCCCTCCCTCTTCCTCACCCTCTCTCTCTCACGTCGCTTCCCCCTTCCCAAAACCCTACCGCGTGTGCCTCCTGCGCACCCTTTCTCCTCCAAACACTCTCCCTACTGACACCACCCTACCCTTCATCCACTGCTCCATCCATCGTCCAAGCCCCCCTTTCCGGCCGGCGAATGGTGACCCGCGCTGCATCCTCCCTCTCCCGGACATTCGCGCGCCTCTCGAACTGGCACCGCCTCCTGAACCGAGGGGTTTTTCTGGCATGGTGAACCTCCGTTTTTCTTCCCCCTTACCTGGTTGGCCATCCACACCTTCGTCGCAGGTGAATTTTCCTTCAAGGGGTTGATTTCTTTCTTTGGGAATTTCTGGGTTATGGTTTGGGGTGGTGTTTGATTTGTTTATGGTCTAATTGATTTGATAATTTTATTTTAGGGTTTAATCGCATTGTTTGAGGTTCGATAGGTGTGCAGTGGTTTTTGTGCACCTTGGTTGCAAATTTTACATTGAGGTTGGTGGTTCGAGGCATATAATTTCTACTTGACGAATTAATTTTCTTATTTAATTATTTTTTTTGTTATTTGATTAGTTTTCTTGGTTCGAATTTGGTTTTACTTGATGTTTAATATGCTTTTGAAGTGTTTAGTAATGTGTTTATGTGATCTGAATGTTTTGATTTTATGAACACTTTTTTGAGCCATTCTTAGTGTTTTCTAAACTGATATATTGATTTATTATGGTGTTCAAGGGATGAAAATTTTGTTTTGACAAGTAAGTGGTGTGTGTTTGGCCTTAAAAGGGATTTTTGGGTGGTATTTTGTGTTCAAAGTCTTATGATACTATTTGGAGTCCCTTAAAAATATTTTTAAGTGGTTTATTAAATCTTATAAAATGTGCGCACCATGCATAGGAAAATGTTTTAGTGTGAGTTTAATTTTAAAGAGGGGAGTTGGAGTATGTTTTTTTGTGACACTTTGTTATATATCTTGGAAAAGTTTTATTAATTATGTAAATGATTTATTAAGTTGGGAATGTGATGCGAATTGTCCTTGTGACATGTTTTCCAAGAAGGGTGTATTTTTCATGTGTTGTGCATAATTTATATTATTTTATGGTAATTTTAATTGTTTTAGTTGTGTTTGAAGCCTTTGGTAGTTATTAGACTCCCTTGCATCATTGTAGGGTGTTTTTCTCATTGCAGTGTGGGTTTTGGTCATCAGTGATAAAGACCTATAGGTATATACATGGGTAAACATGTATATATGTATATCATCCTTGTGCATATTCCCTCATGGTGTGGGGAATATGTACTTGGGTTAAAGGGTATATATATATATATATGAAAATGTATGTGTGTATAGGTGGAGCGGTTTTGTGTTTCCATCTTCAAGAGCAGAGAATTTTAGTTAGAAAGTGCCAAGAGATGAGTGGACGAACTGGTTCCACCTTGAGATAGGTTCCCATTGCAATGCATTTAAAATTTAATTTGAATCTATTTCCTTCTGTTTGCACCATATATATACATGTGCTAAATATTATTAATTCAATTATCATGAAAATTTATAATTCAATTCTTATTTTGTGTAAAATGTTGTCGTTTTGTTATGTTTTCATAGACTAATTGTTCAATCTCATGTTTTATTAATTTCACTCATGGGTTATCAATTTAAATAAGTTATCTCCATGAAATTGGTGTTTCCACCTGGTTGAGTCTTAAATGGAAACCGTTTTATTAAATTTTGCATGTGTCACTGATAAATTTCCCGGTTGTCTCTTACGGTTTATTTGGAAAAATAAAATGATTTGGATTGGTTTTATAAAAAAATTGACAGCTTATGAAGTAGTATTTTGGGGATCCTTAAATAGTTTCAAACTAGTTTTGGTTTTTTTAAAGTGGTGATTTTGAAATGTGTTTAAAGCCCATTTGGAACTTTATGGAAAAATAATGATTTTTTTGATGAAAACCCTCCTAGGATAACTCTTCTTCTTTGGTTGTGAATGATTGTTTGGGAGACCCACACCTAGAGGCTCCCGGGTGCTCGAATGGTTGAAAGGCAAGAGGTTGTCCCATGGAGTGGCTCAGGGTGGTGCCTGTTGTGATTTATATATATGTATGTATGTATATATGTATGTGATTACATGCTCGGATGGCATCGATTGTCTCACCCCCTTTCTAAATACTTGAGACATGGGAATCTGGTATATTGAGAGGATATTCTGAGAATGAGTGCCGCACTGGTAGGTTATGGTACTGACTAGTGGACCATAGTAGGTGGATATATTGGGTTTATTACTATGGGATTTTCCCTTGGCCTGCCTAAGAAAGGATGGTTGAGCGTATTGGTCATTTTTATTTCATCGTGTGAGACATGTCAACAGGGATGAGGTCTCATGTATTGGTGTCTTCTGGTTTATTCTTGATCTCCTAGGTTCTCCCATGTCTATTCAGCATTTATTTCTTACAGTAGTGATTATGTTTCTTATATGTAAACCTACATTTCCCTTTCTGTGTGATTTATTTCGTGCATCTTTGTATATTGTTTTCCTTGGAAATTGATAAATTGGTTTTGATTAGGTTTCTGAAAATTATTTTCAAATGAAAGTGTTTAATCCTCTTTGCACAAATTTAAAAATATAAACATCACTTTCCCTTTTTAAATGGTATTGTAACTAGTGGAATGAATCTATATTTGAAAATGGTTAGGGGCAATGGTTCGTACTTTGATTTTGAGTTAAATAAATAGAAAAACTTACTTTTATAAATTGTAGTTCAAACTTGAAATGATGCATCTTTTATTTTAAAGGTAGTTCATTGGGAATAGATATCAGGCTAGCCTAATGATGTTTAATACTCACTCCTATAGTTGTTTTTTATTTTTAGTGTTCGTGTAGGCTACAACTTGAGTGCGCTCTCCTTGGGTGACACTTGATCGCTGAGTCGGGGAGTAACCCGCGAGGTTGCACGAAGTTAGTTCAGATGGCGAGTTTGGTTAGATTTTTTTTCTTTTGTTCCTATTTAGTTTTTTATTTGGTTTATTTATTCTGAGTTTCTATTTATTATTTCCTCTTCTTTTATTTATTTATACTGGACAAAACCGTTCCCATCTTTTCTGGCGATGCCTTGGCGCTTGTCGCCAGCCCAGGAGGATCGGGAACACCTCTCGGGCCTTGTCGCGGACCGACTCGGGTGACCGGTTTAGGGTCGACCTGGGTTGGTTCATGAAAAAATGGTATCATCTAGAGGTTTTGTTCTTGTTATTTGGGGTTTCAGGTAGATTAGAGATAGGATTGTCGGTACTCGAGTGGTAGGTGCGGGAAGAGAATCGCGAACTCTTGCTCGCTCCAATCATCGAGTAATCAGGGGTAGTCCGAGATTTATGTTTTTTGATTTTACTTATGTGGATAGGGGATGAAAATAGGAGTAAACTGGTACTGTGCGTGGTATCACATAGAGTAGAAACCCTTGTGATGCCCGAGAGTATGGTCTGAAACTCCTAATGGTTGGTGCTTGCCTAGGGCATGGTATGCTAAACCATGTAGTCGGGTTTGACGTGACCACTAGTCCTTTGTCTAGGTACTTTAATGTTTGTAATGTCTTGCTTCAGTTTTGGGATTGGCGTGAGATTGTTTTACCTTTAAAAATGGAAGCGGACTTTGGTGTTGCTCTTATTTTATTTTGGTGTGTGGTCAACATGATCTTTGGGTTGCGTTTCTCTTGGATCTTGTTTTTGGAATTTGGCATTGATTTGTTGAAGTTGAATTTCTAAAAGGATGTATTGGGTTATTTGAAATTGGAGTGGGTTTTTTTATAAATGGAAATCATTTTAGAAATTTTTCTTGAGTTTTTGAAATAGTTTTGGAAAAAGGTATTTTTGGAATATTGGGAATGTTTCGTTTTGAATGCGGAAGATCCTTGTTTATTTTCCAGTGGTATTCCTATGGGTGCTCGTATGTGCATGTGGAAGTGATTAATGGATAGTTGGTGGATCATGTGGATGGGTGCCTAAGTGGCACAAAGATTCATATTTTTTAGGCATCATGAAATATCAGTGGTGATGTATTTATTTCTAAAGACGCTACTTGTTTCCTAAAAAGTGGGTTTTTCTCTAAAATGGGTTTTTTGTGCTTAAATGATTTTGAAATTGGAAAATGTTTTTGAGTTTGAAGTGAATGTGATGGGTTCAAAGGAGATGGTGGGCTTTGTCATGCAGTGTTTGGTATTTCAAGTGGTTTTTTTCCTTGAAAAAAATGGAATTTATGTTTTAAATTGAACTTGTTAGATTTGTGTCTAGTATATGGATGTTTGTTTTGAGATGTGTTTGGATTTATGGAAGGTTGTTTTGTGTTTCTCATTCGGATAATCCCCTAGAAATGTCCCATGGGTTCCAGCAGGTCTCTTTCAGTTCTTGGCCCGGCCCAGACTCTCAGTAGAGTGGTAGAGTTGTGTTCTGCTTGGCTGTGTCTACTTTTTATTGATGTTAAGGTTGAGTGAGTATTGTTGAGTGCTTTGCAAAGTTGGGAGTGTCTTTGGTTTTTGAGGAACTCTGAATGTTGTGTGGGTGTAATTTGTCTCGAGTGTGTTTGGTGGAGCAGGACTAGACTAGTAAACAGTGATCGTCTCGTTTTACTATGAATGATGATGTCTTGAGAGATCCCCAAGACTACCTTCATCTTGAGGTTTCAATTAAATAATCAAAGGTGAGGGAAAGTGGTTGATCTCGTAGGTGCTCGACCAGTCAACAGGCGGTGAAGGAGGTATGATGACCTAGTTCTATGCTCCCCAAAGGTAGTGTGGAACCATCAGTTTAAAACTCGTACAAATTGTTGGTCTTGTTTATACTGTGGTAAGTGAATGTTACTCATCTGATGAGGAGTGTGAACCAATGATACCTTTTCTTGGAGTTCTCCTTCCATCAGTTCGTGTTGCGTGTTGGATAGACCGCTCAATCGCCTATCTCTAGTGTGGTCTTTCGGGTACTCTAAGTCATTCAATGCAATTATCAGTGGGTATATTGACGAAGTGGCTGCTTGGGACATGAGGATAAGTACGAAGGTTTCTTTTCTAGCAGAGGAAGTTCCAGTTAGAGGTGGTCATCTTATGAATGTGAGGCGGTAGATGCTTCAGACATCAGGTCCCCAGCCATAGGTCTCGGGGTGAAGCTTGCATGCAGTCAAAACTCATCATATATGGGATGATCTTGGTCCGACTTAAGTCCCCAATGATATGATAAGAACCAATTGAATTTCCCTATTGCGGTATCATCTTTGAAGGATTCATTTTTGTTGTGAGGGGCATGAATCCCATTTCTCCTTGATGTGGTCTTAATTTATGGGAGTTCCACTTCGGCCTTAAAGAGGTTCAGAGAATCTGTATTCTTGTAAAGCCAGCAGGTGTGCTCTGTGATCCTTCTTGTGGGTCGGTAAGGAATCAAAATTGTACTTATTTATGTGATTTTTATGTCTTGTGGCATTGGCGCGCGCCTATCTAGTTTGTCACTAGGTTAGGGGTTTTCACTATCAAAACCATCTCATGAAGGGAAGTGTTGTCTGCTGTAGGAATAATCAGTGCAAGTCAGCCTGTGTTGGTGGGTTTATGATGAACAGTTCAGTCTGTATCACTCAAAGTAAACTAGGAATACCTGCACGGGTGTCATGGTGTCAGGAAAATTCTAAAATGGTGGGGAGACCCACTACGAGTCTCGTCGATGTCCCCTCTTGTGTTGGTTGGTTAAAATTAGGAAGCTTGGACAATCAATCTAGTGTTAGATGTTTGTCTGGGTGTGTTAGTTTTTTGGGGTTGAGGAACCAATGTTTGACGAGAACCCTAATATGGTGGGGAGACCACCATTGGACGAGTTTGTGGAAAACTCTACCTTCAAAGTGTGCTTGGTGAGGCAATGCTTTGTTTCTGATCTACCTGACCTTGACCATGGAAATTGGTTAGATCGGGTCGTGGGTCACTTGACGAGTTTTCTCTGAGATCTCGAGTGGCCCTGGTGATCCCTAAGTTAGGGGTCGGGGTGTTCCATGTTGTAGTTGTGTTTGGAGGCGAATTCCTTGCTATTGGCTATTCTGCTTGGTGATTCTAGTTTTGAGATCTTCAGAGTTTCAAGTATTGGGCATTTTGAATGCTCAGCCTTTGGGTGATTGAGTTTTTATTTTAGGTATCTTCGCAGTATTTTTTGGAATCTTGGGTTCATCAAGTCATTTGGGACTTTCTGGGGGAAGAAAGTGTCATGGTGGGGAGAATTGTCACACCCCGACCCGACACTTTTTTTTATTTAATTATTTTGGGGCTTGTTTTTGGGCTTCAGTTTGAACCGGGTTTAGTAAAAAAAATGAGTTTTTATGTGGGCGCATGGCCATGCATGCCACTGTGCTCGGTTGCTATCCTTAATAAGAGAATATTCTCATATTAAAATTGTTATTATATAGGCACGCAATCGTGTGCATGACCGTGCACGCAAACGTGCACGGTGTCCAACCTCAATTAATAAATTTATTATTATTATGGTCGGTTTTATTATTTTATTATTATTGTTAGTGATAAATTCATTATTATTTATTGGGGTTTTTTTAAATCCTCTTATCATCTTTTTATTTTATTTTCCCTTTTATTATTTATTTTCTTTTATTTTTTTCTTCTTATTCTTTTTTCCCCTCACTCTTCCTCACCCTATCTCTCTCCCGTCGCTTCCCCCTTCCATAAACCCTACCACACACGCCTCCGGCGCACCCTACCTCCTTCGGCCACTCTCCCTACCGACGCCGCCCTACCCTTCGGCCGGTGCTCCATCCAGCGACCACGACCCCCTTTCCGGTCGGCGACCGGCGACCTGCGCCACATCCTCCCTCTCCCGGACATCTGAGCGCCTCCCGAACCCGCACCACCTCCCGAACCGAGTGGTTTTTCCAGAATGGCGCACCTTCGTTTTTCTTCCCCTATACCCAGTTGGCCATCCACACCTTTTTCGCAGGTTCATTTTCCTTTGAGGGGTTGATTTCTTCCTTTTGGAATTTCTGGGTTATGGTTTGGGGTGGCGTTTGATTCGTTTATGGTCTAATTGATTTGATAATTTTATTTTATGTTTTAATAGCATTGTTTGAGGTACGATATGAATGTAGTGGTTTTTGCGCACCTTGGTTGCAATGTTTACATTGAGGTTGGTGGTTCACTGCATATAATTTTTACTTGACGAATTAATTTTCTTATTTAATTAATTTTGTTTGTTATTTGAGTAGTTTTCTTGGTGCGAATGTGGTTTTACTTGATGTTTAATATTCTTTTTAAGTGTTTAGTAACATGTTTATGTGATACGAATCTTTTGATTTTATGAAAACCTTTTTGAGCCATTCGTAGTGTTTTCTAAACTGAGCTGTTGATTTATTATGGTGCGCAAGGGATGCGAATTTTGTTTTGACATGTAAGTGGTGTGCGTTTGCCTCAAAATGAATTTTTAGGTGGTATTTTCTGATCAAAGTCTTGAGATACTATTTTTAGTCCCTTAAAATATTTTTAAGTGGTTTATTAAATCTTATAAAGTGTGCGCACCATCCGTAGAAACATTTTTTAGTGTGAGTTTAATTTTAAAGAGGGGAGTTGGAGTATGTTTTTTTGTGAAGATTTGTTATATATCTTGGAAAAGTTTTATTAATTATGTAAATGATTTATTAAGTTGGGAATGTGATGCGAATTGGCCTTGTGACATGTTTTCCATGAAGGGTGTATTTTTCATGTGTTGTGATTAATTTATATTATTTTATGGGAATTGTAATTTTTTTAGTTGTGTTTGAAGCCTTTGGTAGTTATTGGACTCTCTTGCATCATTGTAGGGTGTTTTACTCAATGTGGTGTGAGTTTTGGTCATCAATGATAAAGATCTATAGGTATATACATGGGTAATCATGTATATATGTATATCCTCCTTACGTATATTCTCTCATGGCATGGGGAATATGTACTTGGGTTAAAGGTTATATATATATATATATATATATATATGAAAATGTATGTGTGCATAGGTGGAGCGGTTTCAGGTTTCCATCTTCAAGAGAAGCTACTTTTTGTTAGAAAGCACTAAGAGCCGAGTGGACATCTTGGTTCTACCTTGAGGTAGGTTCCCATTGCACTGCATTTAAAATTTAAGTTGAATCTATTTCCTGCTGTTTGTGCACTATATATACATGTGATAAATATTATTAATTCAACTATCATGAAAATTTATAATTCAATTATTATTGTGTGTAAATTGTTTTCGTTTTGTTATGTTTGTGCATACTAATTGTTCAATCACATGTTTTATTAATTTCACACCCGGGTTATCAATTTAAATAAGTTCGCACATTGAAATTGGTGTTTCCACCTAGTTGAGTATTAAATGGAAACTATTTTATTAAATGTTTCATGTGTCGCTAATAAATTTCCCTGTTGGCTCTTACAGTTTATTTGGAAAAATAAAATGTTTTGGTTTGGTTTTATAAAAAAAATTGGTAGCTTGTGAAGTAGTATGTTAGGGATCCTTAAATGGTTTCAAACTAGTTTTGGTTTTTTTTAAGTGGTGATTGTGAAATGTGGTTAATTCCCATTTGGCACTTTATGGGAAAATAATGAAATTGTTTTGATGAAAACCCTCCTAGGATAACTCTCTTGCCTTGGTTGTGACTGATTTTTTGGGAAGCCCACACTTAGAGGCTCCTGGGTGCTCGAATGGTTCAAAGGCAAGAGGTTGTCCCATGGAGTGGCTCAAGGTGATGCCTATTGTGCATTATATATATGTATGTATGTATATATGTATGTGATTGGAGGCTTGACTGGCATCGATTGGCTCACCCCCTTTCCAAATACTTGAGACATGAGAATCTGGCATATTGAGAGAATATTCTGAGAATGAATGCCGCACTGGTAGGTTATGGTACAGACCAGTGGCCCATAGTAGGTGGATATATTTGGTTTATTACTATGGGATTTTCCCTCGGCCTTCCTTAGAAAGTATGGTCGAGCATATTGGGAATTTTTATTTCATTGTGTGTGAAATTTCAACAGGGATGAGGTCTCATGTATTGGTGTCTTCTAGTTTATTCTTGATCTCCTAGGTTTATCCATGTCTATTTAGATTTTATTTCTTACAGTAGTGATTATGGTGCCAATATGTAAACATACATTGCCCTTGCTATGTGATTTATTTCGTGCATCTTTGTATATTGTTTTCCTTGGAAAGTGATAAACTGGTTTTGATTAGGTTTCTAAAAACGGCTTTCAAATGAAAGTGTTTAATCCTCTGCGTACAAATTTAAAAATATAAACATGACTTTCCCTTTCTAAAATGCCATTGGAACTAATGAAATGAATCTATATTTTAAAATGGTTAAGGGAAATGTTTCGTACATTTCTTTTGAGTAAAATATATAGAAAAACATACTTTTATAAATTATAGTTCAAACATGAAATGATGCATATTTTATTTTAAAGGTAGTGCATTGGGAATAGATATCGGGCTTCCCTACTGAGTTTTAATACTCACACCTATAGTTATTTTCTGTTTTTAGTGTTCGTGCAATCTATAGCTTGAGTGTGCTCACCTTGGGTGATGCTTGATCGTTGAGTCGGGGAGTGACCCACAAGGTCACATGGAGTTAGTTCAGATGACGAGTTCGGTTATATTTATTTTCTTTTGTTCCTGTTTAGTTGTTTATTTGGTTTATTTATTTTTAGTTTCTATTTATTATTTCCTCTGATTTTATTTATTTATACTGGGAAAAACCGTTCCCATATTTTCTGTTGATGCCTTGGAACTTGTCGCCAGCTCGGGAGGATCAAGAACGCCTCTCGGGCCTTACCACAGACCAACTTAGGTGATTGGTTTAGGGTCGACTTGGTTTGGTTCGTGACATTTTAGGAACCCTATACGATCAGGATAAATAAAATATTTTTGAATTATTTTATGTTTTGGAGCGAAAGATGAGTTTTTGGTAGGAATTAGTTGAAGGAAGAAACTCTACTTGTCAAGTATATATTTTTTATGAATAAATTAATTCTTAAACTTTAGGGAAGGGATCTTAAAACCAAAAATGTGTTATCCTAATACCTTATGTTTTGTTAAGCCGATGATATTTTAAATCATCATTGATTGATGGCTTTGAGGCCCTCAATTTTACACTTATGTGTGATTAATGACCTCAATCACTCCCTATAAATATTTACGTTTTCCCTCCAATTATGTTTCTCAAATTACCACCAATGTTCTCCTAATCGAGATCATAATTTGGTGGTGACTTTTTCATTCCCTTTTCTCTTATTAAGACTAAATTTTATTAACCTAATTTATGATGTGGGTTTTCCACAAAGTTATTTTTCTATTTTTAACCATTTATTTTCAAAGAAAAATTTCAAATTTTGAGGATTAAATTTATTAAAGGAGGGGATAATGTAACACCCCAAGATTTTATATTACATTTTCTCATTAAAGTAATTCAATAGGTTGCGCTACACGTGACACCGAGTTTGAGTGCACCACAACATACCAAACTAGCCGTTCAAAAAATGGTTATGAATAGTATTAACTGAATTTTGAATCTTATATAAACTATATAATTTTAACATCCATATTATGTGTTTCTTAGACATAATATAAGAACAAATTCATTTTCCAGATAAAATAAGTATTTTTCAAAAAATTCAATTTTACCGCCTTTTAATGGCGAACTATTTTTAAAACCAATATTTGACACTTTTTCATATTTGATTTAATGAAATTAAATTATTATTTAGAAGAGGGACTTAAAAATTTAGTTTGGATAAAGTTTTGGAACTTTTCTCATGACTTTCATATTTTGATGAATAGTGAAAAATACTTTGTTATAATTGAAAATAACTTTTTTAATCGAAATAATTTATAGTTTTAGATAATGAATTTGAATGGTCTTGAAGTATAATTATATTATATTTTTATAATTTAATACAATTTAGTTCATTATAAGTAATTTCACATTTAAATATGACATAAACACATGTCAATCATTTGATAGTTTTTACTTTTTAAAAAACCTACTTTCTGGTTTTGACAATGAGAATTAATTTTAAAATAATAAATGCAGATTCTATGTTTTGAATTTGGTAAAATAGACTTCATTTTTGAATTCGGAATATCAAAATTATCTTAGGGGAAATTTTTGGTATTTTTCTGAAAACTTTCAATTTTTGATGAATAGTGAAAACACTGCGTTTTTATTTAAAACATACTTTTTATTTAAATAATTATTTATTTTATTTAAATTTATTTTAAGTAAAAATAGATTTATAATACCTATATAAGTTCAATTTAATTAATTGGACTCATTTTATAATAAAATTAGATGAATAAATTTTTATTGAAGTTTTTACCGTCTATTACCCACCTTCTAGAAGAATTTACAAATTTGCATAAAACTTAATTTTACCACTTCTGTGAGTTAAATTTCAAAAAATTTAAAAGACATGGTTAATATCATTAAGTAAAATTTTGTTCAATAAGATGAAAATAATTTCTTGTGAATAGTAACTTTTGACTTTCAGTTACCACTGTTAAAAGTAAATAGGGTAATTAAGGGTAAAAATGATATCATAATTACCTTAACACATATCCAAATTATATTGGATAAGTATAATTAGATAAAAAACAACCTTAGGAATAAAATATGATCCTATTTGGTCCACTTGAATTAGATGACGAAATTTATAATTATTTTATTTAAAGAAGAGTTAAAAGAGTTAAATTCAATGTTTAATAACTAAACCATTTTTAATATAGGTTTACTCACAATATAAATTAGAATATAAATATTTATTAGAAATATAAATATGTTTACTACATAATGGTATTTTATTTATAATTTTTAGACATTAAATAATCTAATTTATTTATGACCCAATGATGATGCAGTAATTACCTAATTAATGAAATATTAAAATAATTGATAGTATAAATATCCAAATAAATATAAACTGAGACTTTTGATGAATTACACTAATTTTATAGGTTAATATGACATGTTATTACTAGTTAAATAAATTTTATTCAAAGTTATAAAGTTTTTATGGCTTTCAAAAAAATCAAATGCTAAATAGTTTCCAAATTGACATAATTGTGTTTTTAAAACAAATACTATATTACTAATTGATATAATATTCCTAATAATATAATGTTTGGCCAATCGACTTAGATAAGGTTATATATATATTAATAATAAACCACATGGGGTTCTCTTGGCTTGTAATAGTAAGTTTATTAAGTATATAATATAAAAATACAAAGAGACATGGTAAATGTCAAACTATTTAACTAAGAGTTAAATCTAAACAATAAGGTTTATATGATGACCTACACCAGTATAACACCTATTAGTTGAGATTATTTCAACCCATAACCACCTAAGGATCGAAATAAATTCAGTTTGAGCCATTATAAATCGAATATGATTTTAAAATAAATTAATATTTTAATCTTTTCCTAAAGTGACACTCACCCCTATTATAAAAGGGAACTCCCCCTTCTCTCAAAATCACACCTCCAAAGTCATTTGGCTTTGCCAAAAACTGCCCGAATATCCTCCCAAATTCCATCAAATCAACCTAGAGTCCTTAATTTGATCATAAACCCAACCTAAAGATCCATTTTGATCAACACAAAAGGAAACACCCAAAGAAGATGTAATAATTTCACCACCCTCTTTTAAGTTCTTTTCTTCTTCCACTTCCTCTTTCTTTGTTGTTTACAAACCAAAATAATAACTCTAGTACCTCCTGTATACTATGATGTTATTATAAATATGGTACAACCATATTCATTATTCTATCCATCCCATTAATGAAAAAGTCACCATACGTGCATACGTACGGATTACCGTCTCCACATCGTGGTGTAGTTTGTTATTCAAACACTTCATTATTTGGATGAGTATAATAATGAGTATAACTGATGTAAATAATAAATATAACAGGTTAATTATTCTTTATATATGATATACCATCCAATTACATACAATTTCACTATCAATATAATGATATTGTCTCTCTAGCATACGTATAGATTACCTTCTCCACGACGTGATGAGATTCATTTCCACGTTCACCGTTCAACGATGATTATAAAAATATATATTATTAATAAGTATGTAATATATGACATAATAATTCTACTAGATATATATATATATATATATATGTATGTATGTACTTACATATATCTTATTCACTTACTTCCGTTCAATATGATATGAAAACAGAAACATCGTTTATGCGTACGTACGACCTACCGTCTCCATAAACGATGCCTTACATTTAATATATATATCTATTATAAATATTTATATTATAAATATATATTATATATAATCATGTTTTATATTCTATAAGTATTTAAATCATGATCTAAATTATACGATCAAGAACAACAAGTTAAAACATGTACGATAAAGAAAGAGATTATTACCCAAAATGTTAATCTAACATGGAAATCATTATTAAATGGATAGTATAAAGTCATAAATGAATCATGTATGATATAATAAATATGAATATGGTTCTGGTATAATTTAATAACATACTATGGTCATTATACAGGATGTTAAATGAACCCTCGACCAAAGGAAAGTGCAAGGTAAGGGTTAATTTCACAATCTCTTTATTATCTGAGGTTGTTTAGGTAAGTATCTATTGGGACATATTTATTATCTATGTATGTGTTTCATAAAATAGTTTTCAAAGGAATTATTTTTAAGGGAATCTTTTACTAAAACATTATTTTAAATGTTTTAAAGATTTATTCTTTTAAACCTTTCTCATTAATTTCCATGTTTTTAAAATGGTTTTAAGGATTTATTTATATGGACATGAATGTTATAAAATGTTACTTACTTTAAAAATTTTAAAAGTGTTATGGGACACTTTTATTCAAAAATATATTTTAAATTCCTTCATTTATAAATTTTGTGACTTTTAAAATGATTTCATGAAAAAGGGATATTTCTCTGAAAGAGTTTTACTGATCATTTTCGACTGTGTCAACACCCTTTACTGGGTATTATTCTTGATCGAGGTTGATTTATTATGATAAAAATCATCCATATTGTATTTAAAGTTTTGTGATATGTTTGAATGCAGATGTGTTATTTTTATACCATTCATGTTTTATGGATAAAGTATTGGCATTTCATATACTAGTTTTAATATGAAGGTTTATGTTATGTTTAAACCTTTTTCATATGAGGAATGAATTAGACTTAGTAAGTGATGGGTGGAGCCCTATATAGCTCCTCAATGCCTCGGTAGGTCTCATGAGACAAACTAGTGTCTTGGCATAAGGCCTTTCCAAAATCTTATTTGTAGTCTTGGCACAAGGCCTTGACTATGTGGTTATGAAGTCTGACATTATGCATTCCATCATTATGAAATTGGCTATTGATATTTCATATAATTAGTAGACTAGTAGAATATCCATGTGAATAAGTAAATGTAATTATTTGATTCATATTTTCCATATTATTCTGAAGTTTAAGTTTAAAAGGATTTTGTTTAAGTTTTATACATTTCCTTAAATGTTTATGCTTATTTGTGAAAGTTTCTGCTATATTGTTATCCTTACTGAGCATCCGAGCTCACCCCTTATGTTTTATTTTCCCAGGATTCCAAGAAATGTATTATTATTGATAAGTAGGGTTAATCTATGGGATTAATGGCATTCTCAAAGGATCATTTATGTTGTGTTTTATTTTCTAATGTGTAATATAACGTTCATGTATGTAATCTATTTTCCAAAACTGCTAAACTAATCAGTCTTTTGAGACTTGATTCCTCGCAATCATGCCAATGTATTAAAATAATACACCAAATCTGGGTAACTAGGGTTGGGGTGTTACATGGCCTTCTAGTATTGGATTATTTATATTATATTAATTTGTTTAGAATGTTTTATATTCTTACTCAGTTTTCCTTTGAGATATAGAAGATTTTTACTACAACCCTCTTTTTATCACAATTTTTTAATTCATATTCTTGTGGATTTAAATATGGATTGTTTAAAAGTATCCAAATGTTGTTTTTCAAAATTGTTTTCATATGAAATTTATTTATAAACTTGTTTTGTTTTAAATATATAACTAATGGTTTTATGGTTATAGAAATTGTATAGATTATTTGGTGGTATCATACTTGGATCTTTTTCTCACACCCTAATTTTTTCATTTAGGTGTTTATAATCATGGTTTTGAAGGATACAGGTTAAGGGAAGGACATCATTCGGCATGGAGGCTTCTCTATATTGGTACCACCATCATAGTGGTTTGGTATGGAGGTGATGGATAGTCACATGGAGAGTTGGTCTTGGTTTTTTTATTTATGGGACTAGCTATTTGGATTTGTCTGTTACATCCCATAGTTGTGTGTATTTTCTACCACATTGTATTTTTATTATTATCTCTAACTTGTTATACATGCAACATGTTGTTTTATATTTCATGGTAAAATAATTCCCATGGTTTGTATACTGATACCCAGGTGGTTGTCTCCAACTCATAGCTACCGAGAACACACTTCATGTCTTGTACTAAGACAACTTGGGCGACGTGTCAGGTTGACCGAGGTTGGTTTGTTATAATGATCTTCATAAATTTTACTTCCAAAATATTTTTCTTCACCACTTTATGATTTCCCACCACACACAGTCAAAAATAGTCATATTATCTGTAGAGAATATAGAGGACCCTGAATTACCAATATTTTCCTAATAGTGATAATTAAATTCCTCTAATTACATTTAAACTATCCATGTAATTTCCATACATCAATTCTTTAGTTACCTCCCATGAATACAACCCATTAATCCATCTCTTATTATATCCATTTTTTATACCAATAAATTATCTATCTCCACAACATCATGTAACACACCCATTTTAATACTATTAAAATAACTCAACTCAACATTATTTATTTATGTATATATATTTTTTAAAATAGGAATTACTTAAAAATAAAAAAAATGAAATTCCACTACTAAAGGTTATACTCTATGTACCCAATCTAGTGGATCTCTAGAAATTTCTTTTTTAGAATCCAAATATTACTATTTTATACTCCTTGGTCAAAAACCCATAAAAAATCATAATCTCCCTAAATATCAAAATCCAAGTCTCTGTATGGTTGATATATTTGATGATGGTTTAGTGAATGAAAATGAAAATTGTGGTGGTGTAGATGATGGAATATGTCATGTGGTGGAGGTTTGATTTAATTATATATATATTTTGATTTTTTATTATTTATAAAATTATATATAAAGTATATTCCATTTACTAGAGGATATTAGAGAGAGTAGGGAGTGAGGTTTTGAGAGGTCGCGAGGCCTTCCCCTTCAGTGACGGCGGTGGCATTAGAGCTGGTCCCTCCTCCCCTATCGGGGGAGGGACCTCCAGTGTCCTTTATGGGAAAAACTCCATCCTTCTCCCCTTTCTAAAACCCAAATAACCCCTACCCTTTTCCTCAGATTTCTCTTTTCCCTAAAGTCTCAAATTTGATTAATGGCCTTCTGAAGCTTTCGATTTGGACCTCAGAGTTCAAAAAGGATTTGGGTCATCTAAATTTATCCCTGATCGTGCATTTCAAGCAGAGGTTTCCATTGGTGGATTCATTTGATAGATGCATCTTTGGGTCATGGGGTTTATAGAATAGATAAACGGTGGTTTTTATTGATTCTAGACACATTTGGATTCGCTTCGTATTAGGGGATGATCTGGTTAAGGCTTAGTCCAGTGCACTGCGTAGCTGCAATGGTCTTCGGTTCTTCTTCTTCCATTGGACATATGATTTACACATGCAAAGTGACTCCTCTACAACTACTATTTGGGTTATTTTTCCAGAACTTCCTTTACTGTTTTAGAATCCCATGATTTTGAGAATGTTAGAGAACCTTGTTTGTATATTTTTGTTTGCTGATTTGAGAACTAAGGAGATCTTTCATCCGGTTTATCCCCGTATCTATGTGGAAATTGATGTAGCTAAAATTCCTCCTGAGTTTTTGTGGATTATAGTAGAGGGAGATTTTATCTATAAACAACCCATAGTTTATGAAGCATGGTTCAAATTATATCTTTCTTGTAAAAAATTGGGACATCCCATAGAAGCTTGTAGACGTGGGAGGAAGGAACTTGCTCCTCAGAAGGTTGGAGCTTCAAGAGTCTTCGTCAAGGGGTTGGGAATGGGTGAAGGTAGCGGTAATGTGCTGTATGTAGAGACAACGAAGGAAACCAGTGGTCCTGAAGATGGTACACAATAGGTGAATGAGGTGATAGGGTATAGTCCTGGTCTTGCAACACAGGACATATTAAAGAAAATATTGGTTCGCCCTACGAACCTGATTGTAGTTGATGTGTTTGGAAGATTGAAGAGTGATTTGGGGGTGTGAAATCTAGGGGAAATGGTGAGAAAAGATAGTACAATAGACATGGGTATTGGAATTGAAGGCATGTTGATATCCAAAGACATTACAGATTTGGAAGGCGGCTCAAATGGAGGTAGCGACAACCGAGTGAAGTTTACAAATAGGAGGGATTTGAATCTAGGGAAAGAGCTACCAAGTATTGAGATTGGAAATCGATTTTCGGGTTTGATAGACGAAAAACCGACTTTGGAGTAGGGAAAAACCTAGGAAGTGCATTTGGAGGTGAAATGAGTTTCTGTTTATGATCCCATTGAGGAGTCTCCTTTCCATATTCACGAGGAAGCCACTGATGACTTCCATGAAAACAGGATCCCTAGTCCATGGGGGAAGCAAATTCAGGAAGGAATTAAGAAAGGGAGAAAGGAATACTCTCAGATACCATTTCCAATATAAACTAGATCCATAAATAAGTCAAAATACAGGGACCATGAACGTCAAAACAATGAAGTGGACTCTCAATGTTTGGTATTTGAGGACACTAATGTTCAACCACAATTCATGGGGCATGGATTTGTGCAATCAGTGCAGGATTTGAGGGATAAGAGTCATGGAAATGAAACAAAAAACAATCACCCTAAGGCCCTAGAATCCACTAATGTTTCCTTTAAGGATATTGTGTAAAAATAGATATTTAAATTGATTGACAATAATGTCCTCCTATCTGATCCCCCAAAGATAAATCCACAGAAGGACTACTACAATACTCCAAGTACCATGACTCCCAGATCCACGGTGTTAAGGAAGAGTGATGATGAGGCATTATAGTACTTCAATCGAAGTAACTATCAATTAGAATGAGGTAATGTTGAAGAGTATGGTTTTGAGATCAAACAGGGAAATTCAGAGGATGCGATCGAGAAATCTATGAAATTGCTCTTGAGTTTGGAAGATGTTGTGGCTGAATAGGTTTTGTCTCTAAATGATACTGAAGAATAAGACACTAAGATGATGGGGAGATATCTAAGGATTAATCTCAATGAGGATCAATATACATGTATCAAAAAGTATTATATGATTCTAGTTGGGGGTTTCAATAGTGGGAATATTTTTTTGGGGGAGTACATTCAGGTCTGGAGTAAGCTAGCCTCTCAGTTCGAAGATCATATCATGGCTGAACCCGACACCCAAGTAAAAAATATTTATTGGAAATTCTTTAAAGATTCTAATTATGGTTGGATTAATTTCTCCTTAAATGACTCTTTTATTTTCTTTTGTGGTTAAACTCAGGTTTCTTTCTTTTCCCTTAGAAGTGTTTGATAACTAAAAATTTAATTTTTAGTCATTATATTCCATTTACTAAGGAATTGCTATTTATATTTACTTCACATAAGATATGTTGAAGTAAGAACCTACTAGGTATAGTTTAAAACTATTCCAGCTATTATAGGATATCTTTTAGAGTTCTATAATCATTTTTATGGTATAGGGTGATGATAGTTCAAGAACTAGGTGATATTTATATGAACATGAAGAGTTATGATACCTTTTCTTTTCTCAGTATTTATTTTTTTGTGGGTGGACTATTTTTTAGTCCAAGTGTGGCATTGTGTGTGATATATTTTATACATGTTTTCATTTAAAATGTTATAGATTAATCATTTTTTTATTTTAAAATCATTATTTTATATGTTTTTTAGTTTTTAATTAAACAATTGTAATGCCTCCCATTATAGTGTAAAACCCTTGGTTCTATTCATCACCCCATAGCCTATTAGAGGTGGACTTATGAGGTCATTATCGATCACATTGTTAGCATAAGAGAAGTCTTGGGGGGGGGGGGGTTATAAAAATATTGTACGAGAGAAGGAGTTTATAGTATAGAGTTTGGGGTAAGAAATAGTGAGGATTTAATGGGTTTTATGCTTGGGGAATTACTTAAACCTCATATATGATATTTTCCAGGGAAACTGTCTAAGTATACAAAGGGTCACTTTTATTCTAAGCATGGTCTTTGATCACCTATGGATCATTATTAGAGGAATGGTGTATTGAATGAAAATTATTTATACAAGGATGTATTCATGAATCACATGGTATTAGGTTGAGAAGATTTCTCATTCTATATATTAAAATGTTCCTTTTGATGGATCTTGAGTTAATATATATAGAAAATATCTACATTATCTTTCAGATAAACTTATATTTTTTTCTTTAGTTATGCCATATGTATGATAAAAATATAGGGTTTAAGGAGTGATGGGGTTGAAGGAAATAACTACAATTCATGACAGGGTATACCCATTAGTTTGAAGGCATCGATAGTAACCTTAGAAGAGTTTTAATGATATAATTTATAAAAGAATAAAGTATCAATTTTTGAAAACACAAAAAAATGTCTATTATATGTGGTGATAATTTTATATACTATCCTAATTGTGGAGAATAACTTATTTCCTTGGAAGTAATCTTCTTAAAAGGTGTTTTTTAGTTGTATTAGGAGTTATTCTTGGTGTCTTATGATGTTACCATGTCCAGAAAGATTCAAGATCTATTTTAAGAGAAATTATTATCCACTACTCTTTAACATGCATATTTGAATAAAATTATACTTATTCAGTAGGGGATTTATAAAATTAATGATTATTTAGTGATATGTATGATAAAATTATGATATGACCTATATGATTCACCACACCTACACTCCTAGATTTGGTGTTAAAAATATATTCTTGACATACTGCATTTGATACCATCAATAACAAATTGTAACTTAAAAATCCATAATTATTAGTTTAAAAGTAAGGATTTCACTTTTTTATAATCTCATGATATTTTATGATTATATTTTTAGATAACTAGGAAATAAAATCATGCAATACATAGGGAACTTTGTCACATAATGTACATTTTTTTTAAAGAGAAATTGGTTCCTATGCTTAAAATCATATTTCATTCATGACACTTTAGGTTTATTCAAGACATGGAACTAATAATGAATTATTGAACTTTACATTGTCCCTACACATCATTAGGACATACTAAAAACATTTTAAAAATTTTTATATGTCACAAAATAACTCAATTCAACCCTAAACTGGGCAATCAAGCCAGCCTGTGACAAGGCCCGAGAGGTGTTCTCGATCCTCCTGGACAGGAATATAGTGTTGAGCATAAATATAAGGTCCCAGCCTTAAACATTACCTAATATTGAGTTATTTAAAGAATACACCTTGAGGATCTTTTCAGGTTTAGAGTTTTAGAGAATTAGATCATAAAACATGAATTACATTTCACATTTAAACAAAGTGGTTACATAAAAGATAGTATTCATTTTTCCATCAACAGAAACATATTTAAAATGAAACATGGATTCTATCTTGACACTTCCTTGACACTATCATCATATCATGTACCTTTCCATTGACCTGTGAAAAACATTTCAAAAACATTGGATGAGCATAAAAAGCTCAGTAAGGGATATAAAAATATGGAAAGGAAACATGAGTACATATATACATAAGAATGAAATCATACTTTACCCATAAAACATAAGCACTTTAACATACCTCATCAAATCATGAATAAATCATAGAAATCACAAGACATAAAGGTAAATTTAGGCATTCATAACATTCTTACGTAGGGAGTAACACTCTTGGTTACGTTTGGAATACCCATCATGATATATTCCCTAAATCTCTTTAGAGAAACCTTAACGTTTAACCCCTTTGCGTTACCCAATGCATTGGAGAGCTATATCGGGCTCACCCGCACTTATTTTATCATGGAACCACCCATCTTCATAAAAATGCCCATGAACCATAACATAATCGTATCACATAAAACATGTATAAAGGAAACATAAAATTTCCACTTTTCATCACAAGATATCAATACAACACATTGATATAAAAACATTATGAAAACTATTTTCAATACCAAAATAAAATAAAAGTAAAACTTCTTATTTATTTTTCATTTAAAAAAAATGTATGGCTTGTAAAGGAATTTGAAACTCAAATAATGGTCACGGCGGCGGAGAAGTCGTTGTTTCCGCATACGTACGACAAAAACATTCCCTTTTGTCATTTAGTAAAACGCTTCGTATAAAAATATTCCTTTTGGATAAACGTAAAAGTCAAAGGGGTTTATACACCATATAAAACAAGGTTGTGTATAAAACAGAATATGCCTAAATGAAAGGATAGATATGAACTCTCATACAAAGATCATTTTTTAAATAAATTAGATCTATTATGTGTATTCACTAAAAGTACACATAAATAAAGTAAAAATTACAAGATATGACATAATAATATCATAACATAATTTGAAAGTAGGAGATTAACCCAAAGAATGGAAATTGGGTTAAGAAGTTCCCTTACAAAGATCATTTTTTAAATAAAATAGATCTATTATGTGTATTCACTATAAGTATACATAAAGAAAGTAAAAATTACAAGATAGGACATAATAATATCATAACATAATTTGAAAGTAGGAGATTAACCCAAAGAACAGAAATTGGGTTAAGAAGTTCTCTTACAAAGAACATTTTTTAAATAAAATAGATCTATTATGTGTATTCACTATAAGTAAACATAAATGAAATACAAATACAATATAGGGCATAATAATATCATGACATAATTTTAAAGTAGGAGATTAACCCAAAGAATGGAAATTTGGTTAAGAAGTTCCCTTACCTCGTGTCCGACTTGACTCGATCGTTCTTTAATGTCCGAAATAATAAACTTGAGTTAATTTCTACTTTCTTAAGAACCTTTTTCAAGTTAATTATTCCTTTTATATCACTTATTACCATGTCATGAACACTATGTAATTATTTAAGTTAATAACGGTCGTTTTAACGATCATTGGTACTTGAGTCAAAAAATATTCTCTTTATAATTACAAGTTGTTCATATATACATTATATCCAGAGTTATACTCATGATTTATATATCATATATATATCATATATATCCAGTATATACATGCATTTATAATATTACATAACATTTAGAGGTAATAAATGAAATGCACCGTTCATGGAGATGGTAAGCCGTACGTACGCATGAACACTACTTCCATTTATATTTCATATTTAATGGAATTAAAAAATAATGATACATAATAGTATTATAAATAAATTATTGTATCATATATAATATCATTCAATATATCCTTTATATGTAACACATATGGTATTAACGAATCAAATCACTTTGAGGGGGCGGTAGTCCGCACTTCCTAAAATGAAGATATCACGTTTACCCATAATGGAAACCTTAAAGGTATGCCATAAATGAAAAATACAGAAGCTTAAGTAAAATATAAACATATTATATATCATATATAAATATAGTGACATATTAATGGCCACCTTTGAAGGTGTTATATGAGTGTTGAACAATCATCGTTTCATGAGGCAGAAATACGCCTTCCATAGAAACAGTATGTTCTTTAACCAATAGATGTAGGTGTGTGTAAGTTTAGATCAAATACTTCTCATAAAAACATCCTAGTATATTGTAGATACTGGTTTTTTTACATAATAAAGGAATAAAAAGAGTTTAGATGGTTGGAGAATCAAAATAAAACATAAGAACACAAGAGAAAACACAATCTTTAAAATGGGTAACTCTTTTTGATTTGAGCTCAAAGGCTTCCTTGGGAAGACTTCTGACCAAAGTGAGGCTTCAAGGAGTAAGAGAGAGATATGGAGAGACAAAATGAATAGGGTTTGGCCGAGCCAAAGGCTTGAGAGGTGTGGGTAAGGTGGTAGAGGTGGGGGCCTTTTATAAGAGGATAGGAGGGGCACTCTTGGAAAGTTATAAAAGGTTACTTTATTATAAAATGATTTTCGGATTTAAAAGGTCCCAAAATTATATATTTCTAGGATACGGTGATAAGAGTTCAAAATCCACACATCCAATAGGTTTTTGACATGTTTAGGTCTTATATTTTACATTATCTTTTCATTTTTTTAAATCGTTAAATAATGAGGTAATCACTGCATCATCATGGTATCATAAATAATTTAATTTATTTAATGTCTAAAAATTATAAAAAAAATATCATGATGTAGGAAATATTTTTAGATTTCTAATGAATATTTATAGTCAAAAATATGACTTGTATAACCCCATTTAAAATTGTTTTAGTAAAATAACTCATGTTTGTGACATTTTTATTTTAACATTAAATAAAAAGTTATTAATGTCATTTTCCTACCAAAGTGGCTCCATGGGGTCCCCAAGTTGACCCATGGATTGTGTTGGTCGGACATGACACATCCAATAAGGGTATGACATGGATCTAGGTCATTTCATATTATTAAAACATTATTTTTACCTTAAACTACACTAATTACCTCTAATCGTGATTAAAAACTTAAAAGTTACTATTCATCAAAAAATTATTTTAATCCCATTGAACCACATTTTACTTCTTAATGAAAACCATTTATATCGGATTTTTGAAATTCAAAACACAGAGGTGGTAAAATTTCATTTAAACGAAAAAGCTGTTTTTATAAGTACCACTTAGTGGTTTCACTATTCATCAAAAATTGAAGTTTTTCAGAAAAATACCAAAACTTCACCCTAAGCTATATTTGATATTCCGAATTCAAAAATGATGTCTATTTTACAAAATTCAAAACATATAAGTTGCATTAATTAATTTAATAATTAATTCCCGCTGTCAGAGCAAATAGCGTGTTTTTATGAAATAATAAGTATCAAACGATTGACACTAGTTTAAGTCCAATTTCAAAGTGAAATTAATTCCAACGACCACTATTGGATTAAATGGTAAAAATATATTCTAATTGATCTTTAAAACCAATTCAAAATATAACTTAATCATGTAAATAAATTAGATTAAAAAGAGGTTTTGAATTAAAATACAACATTTTCACTATTCATTAAAAAATGAACTTTATCGGAAAAATAAAAAAAATTCACACAAAGTAAATTTTTATGTTCCTATTCTAAAGAAGAATTTTATTTGGTCCAATATAATGTATAAGAGTGACCAAAACTATATTTATAGACGGTTCACCATCAAAAGGCGATAAGTCGACCTTTAGTGAATGTTAGAGTATATATGCCTAAAATTGAATTATTTTCGTATTTTAAGCCTTTATCCTTTATTGGATAAATGTAAAAACATTTAAAAAACATATACAATCATATATTAGTTATTTCTATTCATTCCCGCCAATACAACGGCTACGTGTTAACTACCGTTTAAAATAATATTATTTTATTACTAGTGTGCAATGTAAGACACTACGAGAAAACGGCCGTTTAGCGGCGGTTTTTTCGCGGCGGTTTTAAAAACCGCCGCGAAAAAACCGCCGCGAAAAAACCGCCGCGAAAAAACCGCCGCGAAAAAACCGCCGCGAAAAAACCGCCGCGAAAAAACCGCCGCGAAAAAACCGCCGCGAAAAAACCGCCGCGAAAAAACCGCCGCGAAAAAACCGCCGCTAAACGGCAAAAATAATTATTTTTTTAAAATTATTTTTTTAAAATTATTTTTTTTAATTTTTTTAATTTTATTCAAGGATTAGCGGCGGTTTTTTAAAAAACTGCCGCGAAATAGCGGTGGTTTCGGTAAAACCGCCGTGAAATAAAATGAAAAAAATAAAAAAACGTGAGAAACCCCGAAAACACTAAAACGATCATAACTTTTGATCCGGGCGTCCGTTGAAGCGCCACGACCAGTCAAATCGAAGCTCATGAAGAGATATAGAGGCACATATAATCAAAACCGTGAGACGTTCTAAGGTGTGGACGATATTAGAGTTATAAAAAAGTTGAAAAAAGTTCTCCAACTTCAAATGGCCATAACTTTCGCTCCGGGTGTCCATTTGGGCTCTACCACATATCAAATCGAAGCCAGCGAAGAGAGCTACACACCGGTTTGACAGAAGCAAGCTTCTGTCAAGTTTTTCGACCCCAAAAACCCCTCCGAAGGCCTCCAAAACCCCGTTTCCATCACCGGTGTCCCGTCGAACTTGTCTTCAAACGGACCTAACTTTCGATCCGCGTGTCAATTCGGCCTCCTCCACCTGCCAGATCATAGCTCGTTCCATGAGCTTCAGTTTGACTTGTTGCGGTGCCCACATGCACTCATAGATCATATGTTATGGCCTTTTTAGTGGGTATCGGGTTTGTTATGTTTTTCAATGCCTCGTTTCTAGCACCCGTTCCCCGTCAGCTTTTTTTTAAATGGTCGTAACTTCCGATCCGCCTGTCCATTCGGACTCTATCACCTTTCAGGTTGAAGATCGTTTCGGGATCTTTGATTTGACAGGCCGCAGATCTAAAATGGACTCTCGGATCTTAAGTTATCTCCGTTAATGTGAGTCCAATGTTTTTGTCTCTTTATGACCGTTTTGACGAGTTTTAACGGTAGCTCCATTTATTACTGTTTATTTGGGTTTCCATGACTTGTTATCTTTATCAATGGTTTTTTTGTGGGTTATTATGATGATTATGTTGAATTATTAAGGAGTTTTCCAGAGTTGTCACGAGTTTTCATGCGTTCTCATTCTTTCTAATACCTCATTCCTCATATGCTTCTCCATCCTTTTTCATGCATTTTCATGATTTTTCATCCCTTATCACGTCTTTTCATACTTTTTCATGTGTTTCCTTTATTATTTATTATTTATTATTTATAATATACTTTAATTTATTTATTATATATTATTTGTAACTGGTTATTTATTATTTATTATTTATTATTTATTATTTTTATTTTTTATTTATTATTTATATTTATATTTATTTATTATTTATTATTTATTATTTATATTTATTTATCATTTATATTTATTAATTTATTATTTATTATTTATTATTTATATTTATTTATCATTTATATTTATTTATTATTTATTATTTATTATTTATATTTATTTATTATTTATTATTTATATTTATTTATTATTTATTATTTATATTTATTTATTATTTGTTATTTATATTTATTTATTATTTATTATTTATTATTTATTATTTATTATTTATATTTATTTATCATTTATATTTATTTATTATTTATTATTTATTATTTATATTTATTTATTATTTATTATTTATATTTATTTATTATTTATTATTTATATTTATTTATTATTTGTTAGTTATATTTATTTATTATTTATTATTTATTATTTATTATTTATATTTATTTATTATTTATTATTTATATTTATTTATTATTTATTATTTATTATTTATTGTTTAAATTTATTTATTATTTATTATTTATTATTAATTATTAATTATTAATTATTAATTATTAATTATTAATTATTTATTATTTATTATTTATTATTTATTATTTATTATTTATTATTTATTATTTATTATTTATTATTTATTATTTATTATTTATTATTTATTATTTATTATTTATTATTTATTATTTATTATTTATTATTTATTATTTCTTGTTTGTTATTTATTATTTGTTATTTATTATTTATTATTTATTATTTATTATTTATTATTTATTGTTTGTTATTTATTATTTGTTATTTATTATTTATTATTTATTATTTATTATTTATTATTTATTATTTATTATTTATTATTTATTATTTATTATTTATTATTTATTATTTATTATTTATTATTTATTTATTATTTATTATTTATTATTTATTATTTATTATTTATTATTTATATTTATTTATTATTTATTATTTATTATTTATTATTTATTATTTATTGTTTAAAGTTATTTATTATTTATTATTTATTATTTATTATTTATTATTTATTGTTTAAATTTATTTATTATTTATTATTTATTATTTATTATTTATTATTTATTATTTATTATTTATTATTTATTATTTATATTTATTTATTATTTATTATTTATTATTTATTATTTATTATTTATTATTTATTATTTATTAT
Source organism: Viscum album (assembly GCA_963277665.1). Lineage (NCBI taxonomy): Eukaryota > Viridiplantae > Streptophyta > Magnoliopsida > Santalales > Viscaceae > Viscum > Viscum album. The sequence goes on from OY728137.1 coordinate 1,477,738,714, forward strand.
TTATTATTTATTATTTATTATTTATTATTTATTATTTATATTTATTTATTATTTATTATTTATATTTATTTATTATTTATTATTTATATTTATTTATTATTTGTTATTTATATTTATTTATTATTTATTATTTATTATTTATTATTTATTATTTATTATTTATTATTTATATTTATTTATCATTTATATTTATTTATTATTTATTATTTATTATTTATATTTATTTATTATTTATTATTTATATTTATTTATTATTTGTTATTTATATTTATTTATTATTTATTATTTATTATTTATTATTTATTATTTATTATTTATTATTTATATTTATTTATTATTTATTATTTCTATTTATTTATTATTTTTATTTATTATTTATTATTTATTATTTATTGTTTAAATTTATTTATTATTTATTATTAATTATTAATTATTAATTATTAATTATTAATTATTAATTATTTATTATTTATTATTTATTATTTATTATTTATTATTTATTATTTACTATTTATTATTTATTATTTATTATTTATTATTTATTATTTATTATTTATTATTTATTATTTATTATTTATTATTTATTATTTATTATTTATTATTTATTGTTTATTATTTATTATTTGTTATTTATTATTTATTATTTATTATTTATTATTTATTATTTATTATTTATTATTTATTATTTATTATTTATTATTTATTATTTATTATTTATTATTTATTATTTATTATTTATTATTTATTATTTATTATTTATTATTTATTATTTATTATTTATTATTTATTATTTATTATTTATTATTTATTATGTATTATTTATTATTTATTATTTATTATTTATTATTTATTATTTATTATTTATTATTTATTATTTATTATTATCGAGTTTATATCTATTATTTATGTATTATTTGTTTTTTCAATTAATATATATAAGTATATTAATTTCTGTTTATTAACCACATGGCGAGCTTGCTGGAGTGGTAAAGTCTTTGGAAAATATGCAAGAGGTTAGGGGTTCAAATCTCACCAGACGCAGGATTTATTTATATTGCATGGGCATGCATGTGCATGGGCATGGGAGATGCATGCATGGATAAATAAATAAATAAATAAAGAAATAAATAAATAAATAAATAAATAAATAAATAAATAAAGAAAGAAAGAAAGAAATAAATAAAGAAAGAAAGAAAGAAAGAAAGAAAGAAAGAAAGAAAGAAAGAAAGAAAGAAAGAAAGAAATAAATAAAGAAATAAATAAAGAAATAAAGAAACAAATAAATAAAGAAAAAATAAATAATTGCTCTCTACGATCAAGTATCTGGACTGGTTGTTCTTCATAAGATAGATTCTCTTCCAACTGAACTACCTCTGGGCTCAAAACATGAGATGGATCTAGCATGTAATTTCTCAACATCGAAACATGAAAAACATTGTGTACCTGAGATAAACTTGGAGGTAAAGCCACTCGATATGCAACTGATCCAACATTCTCCAGAATTTCATATGGTCCAATGAACCATGAACTCAACTTTCCTTTCTTACCAAATCGCATCACACTTTTCCGCGGTGAAACATTGACAAAAACATGATCACCTACCTCAAAAGATAGATCCTTCCTCCGGTTATCCGCATAACTCTTCTACCTTCTTTGAGCTGTTCTCATGTGTTTTTGAATCAACTGAACTTTTTCTTCCATCGCTTCTACCAATTCTGGTCCCATCAACTTCCTTTCACCCACTTTATCCCAGAAAGCTGGAGTTCGACACCGCTTCCCAAATAATGCCTCAAATGGTGCCATCTGTATACTGGAATGAAAACTGTTATTATAATAAAACTCAACCAAAGAAAGATGTTGGTCCCAACTTTCCTGATAATCCATCTAACAAGCACGAAGCATATCCTCCAATGTCTGAATTGTTCGTTCTGACTGCCCTTCTGATTGAGGATGAAAAGATGTACTAAAATTTAATTCAGTACCCAACGACTTTTGAAGGCCTTTCCAAAAGTTAGAAGTGAACCTCAGATCACGGTCAGATACAATGGAGAGAGGAACTCCATGTAACCTGACTATCTCTTTAAGATACAGATGGGAAAGTTGATCTAGGGAAAAATTATCTCGTATGGCAAGGAAATGAGTGGATTTAGTCAAGTGATCAACAATAACCCAGATTGCATTATTACCTCGAGGTGTCTTCGGAAAACCCACAACGAAGTACATGGATATATTCTCTCATTTCCACTCTGGCACTGGTAAAGTATGAAACATCCCTTTCGGTAACTGCCACTCTGCTTCAACATGTTGACAAGTCAAACACTTCACAGTAAAATTAGAAATATCTCTTTTCATTCCGTCCCACCAGTAATACTCCCGAAGATCTCTATACATCTTAGTACTACCAGGATGAACTGAAAACATAGAACTATGAGCTTCACATAACAAATCTCTCTTCAACTGTGAATCACACGACACACACTATCTCTTCCCAAATCTCAAAACAAAATCATTATCAATATTGAATTCAGGAAACTTACCCTTCTGAACCAGCTCTACCTTTTTCTACATCTCGATGTCTTGCTTCTGTGCTTGCTTAATTCTGTCTGATAGAGAATATTTCACTAATACCTGAAACAAAACAGAAGGACATCCTGCACCAACAACTTCTATGAAAAAGTTCATCAAATCCTTAACCCAAAGATCATGTTCCAAACGCAACATTGTTAATGAAGCATTACTTTTTCGACTCAAAGCATCAGCCACTTTATTTGATTTTCCCGGATGGTAATGAATTGTAAAATCATAATCCTTGATTAATTCTAGCCATCTCCTCTGCCTCAAGTTCAATTATTTCTGAGTGAATATATACTTTAAACTTTTGTGATCGGTATATATTTCACACTTTACTCCATACAAATGATTCCTCTAAATTTTTAAAGTGAAAACAATAGCAGCTAATTCCAAATCATGTGTAGGGTAATTTACCTCATGAGTTTTCAACTGTCGTGAATCATAATCAATTACTTGATTATTCTGCATTAAGACGTAACCAAGTCCTTTCAATGAAGCATCATTGTAGATAACAAACTCCCCATTTCTAGAAGGTAGTGCCAAAACTGGAGCATTCACCAATCTTCTTTTCAGTTCCTGAAAACAATCATCACATTCTTCTGTCCAGATAAACTTAACACCCTTCCGAGTTAGCTTAGTCATTGGACTAGATAACCATGAAAAATTTCTAACAAACCTTCGGTAATATCCTTCCAAACCAAGGAAGCTATGAATCTCAGTTACATTTGTGGGTCTTGGACATTCTTCCACAACCTTTGTTTTTGCAGGATCAACAGTTATCCCATCTTTAGAAACAATATGACCAAGGAAAGAAATTTGCTGCAACCAAAACTCACACTTGCTGAATTTCCCATACAATTTCTTTTCTTTTAAGGTTTTCAAAATAACCCTTAAATGTCTTTCATGCTCCTCTTTACTTTTAGAAAACACCAAAATATCATCAATGAAAACAACCACAAACTTATCCAAGAACTCATGGAAAATTCTATTCATTAAGTCCATGAATATAGCAGGTGAATTGGTTAGCCCAAAAGTCATTACTACAAATTCATAATGGCCATATCTTGTACAAAACGCAGTCTTCGGAATATCTGCTTCCTTTAACTTCAACTTATGGTACCCCGATCTCAGGTCAATCTTTGAAAAATACTGAGCTCCCTGGAGCTGATCAAACAAATCATCGATATGAGTCAAAAGATATTTGTTCTTAGTAGTGATGTTATTCAAGGCTCTATAATCAATGAAAAGTCTCATAGAACCATCTTTCTTTTTAACAAATAAAACAGGAGCACCCCATGGTGATGTGCTAGGTCGAATAAAACCTTTCTCTAATAAATCTTTCAATTTCTCCTTGAACTCTAAAAGTTCAATTTGAACCATTCGATTAGGGGGTTTTGAAATTGGCTTAGCTTCAGGAAATAAGTCTACAGTAAACTCAACATCCCGATCTGGTATTATTCTAGGCAACTCATCAAGAAAAACATCAGGATACTCATTTACCATTGGCACATCATTAATCTGAACAGTTCCCTTGTTTTCAACAATATGTGCAAGGTAACATTCATTTACATCTTTTACAAGTTTCTCAGTCTCTTGACATGTTATCAACAGTAAGGGTTCATTATTGTACACAAACTGATAGTATTTATGAAATGAAACTTCTTTATCTCTACAGTCAATCTTAGCATGGTAAATAAAGAGACAATCCATACCCAGGATAACATCAAACTCTACTAGAGGTAAAACAATAAGGTTTTCAAGTAGGTTCTTTCCAAAGATAAGGATAGGAAGATTCTTATAAATTCTTTTTTCCTCAACATTTCCCCCAGGTGTTTTTACCAAAAGTCCAGGAGTCATTTCTTGAGATGGTATTCCCATTTTACTAGAAATTTTTTCAGAGATGAAAGAATGTGTAGACCCCGAATGAAACAACACACTGGCATAATATGAAAAAACAAAAAAATTACCTGATACCACTTCATTTGATGGCCCAACATCTGCTGAAGTAGTTGCAAAGGATTTTACCACCCCTTTCTTCTTGTAGTCTAACTTCTTCCCATCACTCGATCTCTTTTTCAGACACTCATTTTTATAGTGACCCATCTCATTGCACTTAAAACATTTCACTAACTGTAAATCAAATTTGGTCTTCCCATCACCCTGATCTTTTTCAGTGCAATCACGAGACTTATGTCTCATCTTACCGCATCGGTAGCACTTTCCATAATTTAGAAGACATTCCCCAGTATGCCTTTTACCATATTTATCACAAACTGGAAAATTAGTTTTCTTACTGTCAGACCTTTTTGAAGAATTTTTCCTTTCTCCTGCCACCTCAGCCTATTCTTCTGCTGGTTGTTATAGAACACTTGATCATCGGAAAACTCCGTTTCCACCTTCTCAGCACATCGAATAAGCTTTTCATAACTTTTGAACTCACGAGAATCCAATGCCCTTTGATATTTTGGATTTAATCCTGAGTAAAAAAGATTGATTTTACTATCAAGGCCCCAGATAAAATTTGGGGCATACCTTGCCAATAGAGTGAACCTCTCTTCATAGGCAGCCACTGAGTCTTCCTCTTGCCTCAATTCCAAGAATTGTTTTTCCATCCTAAGTCGAACAACCTTAGGAAAATACTTCTCAAGAAACATACCTTTGAATTCATCCCAGTCGAGAGAATCAATCTCATCAGCATCCCTGATATTTTTAACCATCGACCACCACTGATCTGCTTCATCCTCCAAACGGTAAATAGCAAGACTAACCTTTTGATTGTTTGAACACCCCATGACATCAAAAATCTTCTCCAGTGCTTTAATCCACCCTTCAGCTAGAACAGGGTCAGATGATCCTCTGAATGATGGGGGATGTTGCCTCATGAAATGTTCCACCACAGCCATGTTCCTCTGCAGTTGATCTGGCTGATCTCGTGCAAGGATACCACCACCATTTATCGCTTGAGTCAACTGCGCCATTACTGCAACAAACTGTTCATTTCCAATTCCGACCATCTCAGGATGCTGATTCGGAAGGTTATTTCCTTCTGTATGCCTTCCTAGCACTGCTTCCCTATTTACTCTGCATAAAACCATTCTGAACAAACATGTCTTAGATGAAGCAACATGGTAATCTTCAAATTCTATATCATTTCAATTTTAAAATTAAAAAAAATATTTTTGGATAATAATTTAATAGAATTCTAACTCCTAAAGTTATCTAAACCAACCTCTGATACCAACTATAAGGCCCCAACCTTAAACATTACTTAATCTTGAGTTATTTCAAGAATACACGTTGATGATCTTTTCAAGTTTAGAGTTTTAGAGAATTAGATCATAAAACATGCATTGCATTCCACATTTAAACAAAGTGGTTACATAAAAGATAGTATTCATTTTTCCATCAATAGAAACATATTTAAAATGAAACATGGATTCTATCTTGACACTTCCTTGACACTATCATCATATCATGTACCTTTCCCTTGACCTGTGAAAAACATTTCAAAAACTTGGGATGAGCATAAAAAGCTCAGTAAGGGATATAAAAATATGGAAAGGAAACATGAGTACATATATACATAATAATGAAATCATAATTTACCCATAAAACATAAGCACTTTAACATACCACATCAAATCATGAATAAATCATCGAAATCACAAGACATAAAGGTAACTTGAGGCATTCATAACATTCTTACGTAGGTAGTAACCCTCTTGGTTACGTTTGGAATACCCATCATGGTATATTCCCTAAATCTCTTTGGAGAAACCTTAACGTTTAACCCCTTCACGTCACCCAATTCATTGGAGAGCTATATTGGGCTCACCCGCCCTTATTTTATCACAGAACCACCCATCTTCATAACAATTCCCAAGAACCATAACATAATCGTATCACATAAAACATGCATAAAGGAAACATAACATTTCCACTTTTCAATCACAAGATATCAATACAACACATTGATATAAAAACATTATGAAAACCGTTTCAATACCAAAATAAAAGAAAAGTAAAACATCGTATTTATTTTTCATTTAAAAAAAGGTATGGCTTGTAAAGTAAGCTGAAACTCAAATAATGGTCACGGCGGCGGAGAAGTCATTATCGCCGCATACATACGACAAAATCATTCCCTTTTGTCATTAGTAAAACGTTTCGTATAAAAAGATTCCTTTTGGATAAACATAAAAGTCAAAGGGGTTTATACATCGTATAAAAGAAAGTTGTGTATAAAATATAATATTCCTCAATGAAAGGATATTGAGACGAAGTCCCATACAAAGATCATTTTTTAAAGAGAATAGATCTATTATGTGTATTCACTATAAGTTCACATAAAGAAAGTAAAAATTACAAGATATGACATAATAATATCATAACATAATTTGAAAGTAGGAGATTAACCCAAAGAATGGAAATTGGGTTAAGAAGTTCCCTTACAAAGATCATTTTTTAAATAAAATAGATCTATTATGTGTATTCACTATAAGTATACATAAACAAAGTAAAAATTACAAGATAAGACATAATTATATCATAACATAATTTGAAAGTAGGATATTAACCCAAAGAACGGAAATTGGGTTAAGAAGTTCCCTTACAAAGAACATTTTTTTTAAATAAAATTGATCTATTATGTGTATTCACTATAATTACACATAAATAAAGTACAAATACAAGATAGGACATAATAATATCATGACATAATTTTAAAGTAGGAGATTAACCCAAAGAATGGAAATTGGGTTAAGAAGTTCCCTTACCTCGTGTCCGACTTGACTCGATCATTCTTTAATGTCCTGAATAATAAACTTGAGTTAATTTCTACTTGATTAAGAACCTTTTTCAAGTTCATTATTCCTTTTATATCACTTATTACCATGTCATGAACACTATGTAATTATTTAAGTTAATAACGGTCGTTTTAACGATCATTGGTAATTGAGTCAAAAATAAGATCTTTATAATTAGAAGTTGTTCATGTATCCATTATATCCAGAGTTATACTCATGATGTATATATCATATATATCATATATATACAGTATATACATGCATTTATAATGTTACATAACATTTAGAGGTAAGAAATGAAATGCACCGTTCATGGAGACGGTAAGCCGTACGTATGCATGAACGCTACTTCCATTTCTATTTCATATTTAATGGAATTAAAACAAAATGATACATAATAGTATTATAATTCAATTATTGTATCATATATAATATCATTCAATATATCCTTTATACATACCACATATGGTATTAACGAATCAAATCACTTTGAGGGGGCGATAGTCCGCACTTCCTAAAATGAAGATATCGCGTTTACCCATAATAGAAAACATAAAGGTATTCCATAAATGAAAAATAAAGAATCTTAAGTAAAACATAAACATATTTTATATCATATATATGTATAGTGACATCTTAATGTCCACCTTTGAAGGTGTTATATGAGTGTTGAACAATCATCGTTTCGTGAGGCAGAAATTCTCCATCCACAGAAACAGTATGTTCTTTAACCATTAGATGTAGGTGTGTGTAAGTGTAGCTAGAATCCTTATTATAAAAACATCCTAGTATATTGAAGATACTGGTTTTGTTACAAAAGAAAGTAATAAAAAGAGTTTAGAGGGTTGGAGAAGCAAAATAAAACATAAGAACACAAGAGAAAACACTACCTTTAAAACGGGTAACTCTTTTTGATTTGAGCTCAAAGGCTTCCTTGGGAAGACTTCTGCCCAAAGTGAGGCTTCAAGGAGTAATATAGGGATGTGGAGAGACAAAATGGAAAGTTTTTGGCCGAGAAAAAGGCTTGAGATGTGTGGGTAAGGTGGTAGAGTTGGGGGCCTTTTATAAGAGGAGAGGAGGGGCACTCTTGGAAAGTTATAAAAGGATACTTTATTATAAAATGCTTTTCGGATTTAAAAGGTCCCAAAATTATATATTACGAGTATAAGGTGATAATAGTTCTAAATAAACCCATCCAATAGGTTTTTGACATGTTTAGGTCTTATATTTTACATTGTCTTTTCATTTTTTTTAAATCGTTAAATAATGAGGTAATCACTGCATCATCATGGTATCATAAATAATTTAATTTATTTAATGTCTAAAAATTATAAAAAAAATATCATGATGTAGGAAATATTTTTATATTTCTAATTAATATTTATAGTAAAAAATATTACTTGTATAACCCCATTTAAAAATTGTTTTAGTAAAACAACTCATGTTTGTGACATTTTTATTTTAACATTAAATAAAAAGTTATTAATGTCATTTTCCTACCAAAGTGGCTCCATGGGGTCCCCAAGTTGACCCATGGATTGTATTGGTGGGCCAAGAAATATAAAATAAGGGTAGGACATGTGTCTAGGTCATTTCATATTATTAAAACATTATTTTTACCTTAAACTACACTAATTACCTCTAATCGCGATTAAAAACTTAAAAGTTACTATTCACCAAAAAATTATTTTAATCCCATTGAACCAAATTTTACTTCTTAATGACAACCATGTATGTCGGATTTTTGAAATTCAAAACATAGAAGTGGTAAAATTTCATTTAAACGAAAAATCAGTTTTTATAAGTACCACTTAGTGGTTTCACTATTCATCAAAAATTGAAGTTTTTCAGAAAAATACCAAAACTTTACCCGAAGCTATATTTCATATTCCGAATTCAAAAATGATGTCTATTTTACAAAATTCAAAACATATAAGTTACATTAATTAATTTAATAATTAATTCCCGCTGTCAGAGCAAATAGCGTGTTTTTATGAAACAATAAGTATCAAAAGATTGACACTAGTTTAAGTCCAATTTCAAAGTGAAATTAATTCCAAAGACCACTATTGGATTAAATGGTAAAAATATATTCTAATTTCACTTTAAAACCAATTAAAAATATAATCTAATCATGTAAATAAATTATATTAAAAAGAGTTTTTGAATTAAAATACAAAATTTTTCACTATTTATTAAAAAAATGAACTTTATCAGAAAAATACAAAAAATTCACACAAAGTAAATTTTTATGTCCCTATTCTAAAGAAGAATTTTATTTGGTCTAATAGAATGTATAAGAGTAAACAAAATTATATTTATAGACGGTTCTCCATCAAAAGGCGATAAGTCGACCTTTAGTGAATGTTAGAGTATATATGCCTAAAATTGAATTCTTTTCGTATTTTAAGACTTTATCCTTTATTGGATAAATGTAAAAACATTTAAAAAACATATATAATCATATTTTAGTTATTTATATTCATTCCCTCTAATACAACGACTACGTGTTAACTACCATTTAAAATAATATTATTTTATTACTAGTGTGCAACATAAGATTTCAAAGAAACTCTTTTTTGCGTATCAGGTATGCTATCTAACATAGAAACAACTTTAAAGTAAAATTAATATTTAATTTGTAAATATTAATAAATATGAAAATGTTTTATTCTTTATTTACCTGGGATGTTACAGTAAAACATCACTAAATTGAGAATAATTTGGCCTATTAAATATCTGATTAATAAATAAGGATATAATCAACAATATAAAAAGGGATAAGAAAGGAAATAAACAACTAAACATACCTCCATGTGACCTCGCAAGTAACCACTGACCAAAGAATCAAACTTGTTCCATGAGTGACCCAAAGTCCAACTAAACCTGAAACTAAAATAATAAAGTAATCATGATCACCAATATTATTATTAGGGAAAAATAAATAGAAACCATTCCCAATGCCTTACCTTTAAGTAGAAAACTATTTCAAGCAATTTTTAAAATAAAAATGTATAAAAATGTGATTTTCCTTTCCTTTCAAAACAAGTAGAAAGCTGATACATCTAAAGAAACATTCTCCATTTTTATTTTCAAAATGGTTTTTAAATAATGATAGTAATTCTAATAAACCATTTAAAATAATATTCATGTAATAAGGTATGATTTTTAGTAAGAAATCATAATGGTAGAAAATTATTTTCCAAAGTTCCACAAAATAGAGGAATATAGAATAAATGTAAAACATTTATCATGGGAAACTATGAGCTGGAAAAGATGGTCTATAATAGAGATATCAATATAAATATAATAAATATTCAATGGTTCCAGATACCAATAATTTCCCCTTCTCCAACACCCAATGTTACCCTCATTGGTTCAGCCGAGGGGCATATCCCATAAGTATATGAGTGATCTAATTCTGGTCCACTAGTCAGAGCATAATACTAAAATAGTAAAGTAAGGTACCTATAGCTCCTAACTAACTACCTAAGTATTTCTATGACATATAAATATAGGTGGGTTTTATCAAGATTTTATAGGAATACATGTCTTACATTTCACATCAAAATAATCAACCCACTTCCCCACCTCCAAGATCTCTGATAAGCATAATCCCCTTTTCCCTTTCCAAGATACATATACAATACATAATCCCCCTTACGGGGAACACATAAAATATCATGTATTCAACACATATCCAAGTTCATAAACAAGTGGCATGACTTAAGAGGGGATTTCCTTTCCAATAGAACACCTCAAAGTTCTAACATGACCTTATTAGTCTAAAAGGAATGTGAATCATTTGGAAAACCATTTATAATGAAAAACCTTTTAATTTATAAAATTACTCATTACACATTCACACATATACACCTCAAGACACACATACACACAAATACCTCTTTTCCTAATATAGATATTCACATAAAATTTTGTAAATATGTATAAATAAGGTACTTATATATATTTATATGTGTATAAGTCATATTTAAAAAGAAAAAATAGAATTAGAAACCATTTTGAAGATCTTTAAAAACCAAACCAGCCACTATAAATTTATGAAAAACGAATTAGAAGACCAAAAAATCCTTTTTTATCCTCAATTTACTTGATATAAACCATTTGGAAGACCAATGAATCACATAATATTATTGAAATTTCAAAACAAGTTTGAAAACATGTTTTGTTAAGAGAAATCCATAAAGGAAACTTAAGAAAAATATGGAAAGTAAGAGAGAAACTAATTCCAATAATCACAACCATTTCTATAACATATTTACTTCATAACATAATAAAAATAACCCTTTAAACATTCAATTAATTATAGTTTTCAATATAAAGTCTTAGATATAGGGAAACATACCTCAAACCTTGTCACCTTTGACTATAGTGGCTTCGGTCCACCACAACAGGACCCGAGCAGACCTAAAATAATAAGAGAGACCCAAAAGATAAGGAATCCCCATGAGAAAACTAAGAAAAAGATAACCCTATCACACCGAGACATGGATAGAGTAAGAACTAATGTGAAAATATAAGAAAGAAGGAGTTGAAGAATCCAAAAGAATATTACCTTGAAGAATCAAGATCAAATATTGAAGAAATTATAGGGAATACCGATAGATAGAAAAGGAACTAAGGGAGATGGATCCATGGTGTTGTACGATCCAAATGAGAGGGGAAAGGGGTAATTTGGGGTTAAAAACTGAGAAAAGAAAAAAGGTTAAATTCTATTTTTAATGAGTTCTAGAAAAAACAGATGTCTTGGTTGTACAGTTTGGAAAACCATGTGCCTTAACTACACACCCTCTATTAGGATTTTAGAGATTCATGCATGGGTAAGCCACAAATTGTAGAAAACCATACACCAATTATATGATTAAGCTCAATAAAAATTACAGTGGCTATCATACTATTTCCACATGGTTTGAAAAACCATGCACCCCAACTATGAGACATGATCTGCATGCCCATAAACTTATGGTCTCAAGAAAAAACTACCTAGTAGAAGATAATAGCAAATAAAAAAAATAAAAAAAATAATTGAGTAGTGTTGGGTTGGGGTGTGATAATTCTCCCCACCATGAAATTTTATTCCCTAAAATTTCCAAATAGATTTAGTTGATCAAGAAAAAAGTAAAGATAAACTACTACTCAAGATAAGACCACAAAACCCGAAGACTGAAGAAATAGAACTCACTTCCCTTTCCAAACCTAAAACTTAGAAACCAAAGAAGAGTATATAAATACCAGTGTAATCAAACCATAAAATAAAAATAATCAAAAGAGAGATACCCATATCTACATATACAACTCAAAACAAGGAACACCCAGACCCCTAACATAGAAATCAACAGAGAAACCTAACATGGTCTGTTTAGGATATCCACAAGAATTCATCACTAGACCCATGATCCTAACTAAATAAACTACTATAATGAGGGATGTATGTGTCACGACCCGTCCTCGGGGCCCGTGTCATGACTACCCCAAGCCTGCCTTCCATAGGCCAGGGGATGGCGACTAGCACCAAAGGTGTAAATCCCGATAACTGGGAAGACATTGCCTTTATAAAAGTAAAAAAAACACCACAGAGTACAAGGGGAAGTAAAAGACTAAGTACAAAAGAAAGTTCTGAAAAGTAAATGGGCTAGAATACAAACCCAACTGAAATTACAGCTACAACTGAACAAAAGTACAAAAGAAAAAGACAACAGCTGGAAGAATGGAAGCGGGTCCTGGGTCGTCCTCCTCGGATCCTACCTGAAGGGTAGGTACAGATAGCGCAACTCTTGGATCGTCCACCATGGATCCTACCTGAAGGGTAGGTACAGATATCCTCCACAACACTCTCACCCGTCAACCTCCTCCGAGTGTCGTCTCGCCGTGAAGTTCACCTACGGATACTGACTCGTCGTGTGGTCCACCTCTGGGTACTGACTCATCGTGTGGTCCACCTCCGGGTACCGCCCAGTCCTCGAACACTCGACCTCCGTCAGCACTGCCCATCGTCTTCAACCAACACAACGAGGTGCGGGCATAGCCCGTGTAGGGGTGAGTATAATGATACTCAGTAAGGACCCCGATACCCTCAAGGTCTCACTAAAACCAACAAGGATAACCACAAAGAAGATCTCAACAGATAACCTATACTTAGGTATATGCCCATACATATACCTAAGTTATCAAGTAACCCCTCTCAATCATGAGGAAACACAAATATTATGAAATCAACGGATAACCATTACCCAGGTATATGCCCATACATATACCTAAGTTATCAAGTTACCCATCTCAATTATGAGGTAAACAAAAAGATCATAGATTCAACTCAAAACAGGATTTTCATTATTGAAACCGTAACTGATGAAGAGCCCCGTCTCTGGAGTGTACAATGGTCCTATCATGACTCCGAGGTACTGCTCACTAACCTAAGACTGATGATGTACTCCTCCTATTGAGTACCGCGGGTCATCCACCCAAACACCGTAGTGCTTCCCGCCGGGGTATGCCACCCAAACACAGTAGTACACACCTCCTAGTAGCCTGCAGAGGTACTCTCCGGACGAGTATCGCGGGTCTGCACTATCACAAAGTATTGCTCCGTCAGCCATGGGTCTGCACCCAAACAAAGTAGTGCTCCATCCACTGGGCTAGTCGACTCACTTCAAGTCGAGTCGGTCAAGCAGTCGTCAAGTCTCAGCCAGCTACACGGTCTCCGTACTCCGTACGATCATCTCCGGGAGGGTCCGCTCCACAAGCTATAGGTCGATACTCTAATTATCTCAAATTACCACAAAGAAGTATCTCAAAGTACCGCCTCGTCATAGGGGTCTCAACGCAACAGACGGCGCGTCAATCGGACGCCCAGTTTGTGAGTAATTAGCCTTTTCGTCCCAAGGTCCCGGTTGGTTTCGTGTGTGAACCAACCAATCCATATCTCAAATGTACCCCTAATTCTCATAGGGTATGCCCATAGGGACCGTTTCTTAACAAGATCACTAACGCCGCTGACGGTTCGTCAAACGGTCGTCTAGTCTGAAAGTTATCAGCGTTTCCATTTCAGGGGCCTAGTTGGATTTCGGGTACAATCCAACCTGGACACTATCCAAATGAAACCAAAACTCAGGATAAGTATGCCAAAAGTTCCTTCTCATCAAGAAGAATCCAACAAAGTCGACGACACGTCAATCGGACGTCCGGAACCCAAGATATAAGTGTTTCCACTCCGAGGGCCCGGTTGGTTTCGTGTTCGAACCAACCAGGCCATACCCAAGTTCTCCGAAACCCTGAGTGTGATATATTGAAACTCCCTCCTCGATCCAAGGATTGCTACGCAACTGACGGTGTGTCGATCGGAGGTCTGTGGCCCAAGATATGGGCAAAAGACTGAAAATAGTCAGAAATGGGGGTCTGGGCGCGGCCCGGCCTGGCCCAACCGGTGCGGCCCAGCCCAAACGGCGCGGCCTGGCCTGGCGCGGGTGGCCCGACCCAGCCTGTGCGTCCCGACCCAGTGTGGCCGGTCCGGCTCAGCGGGTGCCGCGCGTGCCGAGCGGACGCGGGGGTGCACTGCCCCCGACCCTTTGCACCAGACATGGCACGAGCCGCCGCGTCTTCCCCGGATCCCGCGCGACCGCGGGATCCGGTCGTCCCGTCGCCGCCGCGGATTCAGCCGTTGTGGCTCCTTCCGGCAGTGCACTGAGGTGCCTCCGCCTCCGGGTGGCCGGCCGGTGCCAGCCACCGCCTTCGGCCGCCGGCGCCGCCGCGCCGGCATTGTGCGCCGAAAGCACCTTCCGCGGACCACCAGACGCGCTCCGGTGGTCCGTTTTGCCCGCCGTCTATGCCGACGGTTCTCCCAGAATCCGCAGTTTAATACGAAGGTTTAAAAACGCCCCTGTAGCCTCTTTCATCGCTCATTAATCCGCGCACAACGATCAACTAGTGGAGTCTTCAATCGCCTTCGTGGCCCCGACTCCGACCGCAGTTCATTTGGCCCCAACGGCGCGGCGCGACGACGCCACGCTTCTTCTCCGCATTCTTTCTTGTGTCCGCGTGGTGCCGTTGCACCGCGCCGCCTTTTTTCGTGCCACAATGAATCAAAACAAATAGGGGGAGGAGATTCGTCCATGTTCGTGTGGTCCGACTTCCTCCCATTAAGTTGGTAACAAGCGACCCAAAAGATGAAGAACAACAAGGATTTTTCACGAACAAAAAAAAGAATCAACCCAAACAGTTTTCCCCGAAAATAAATATTCCCAACCCTCAAAAGAAATCTTTCGCGGATCAACTTGAGGATGAGTTGATCCGAGTTCTTTGTTTTAAAAGGAAGGAACAACGGGAATATAAACTTACACTAAATTAACCCCTACATCGAGCGTAGTTGAACGAAGGCTCGTTGACGAATTACACGTCACGGAAGAAGGTGTCGCGGAAGGGGTGTCGTCGCGTCGCAGAGAAAAGATTCGTCAGCATCGCGTCATCGATCTCCAAGGATCCGGAGTTCTTGTCAACTTTCGTCGGAGGTCGGCGTTCTTCGCATTCTTCGCGTTCTTCGACGAAGAACGAAGAACTTCAAGACTTCTCTTATTCTCCCCAAAAACTCAACACAACAACCAAAGAATAATAAAATAAGGGTTACCTTATTTTATTACTCATGCTAAATGTTTTAAAAATTCAAAAACGAATGAAAGAATTAACTCAATTAATTGCAACGTTTTAAACCGCCCAATTAATAGAGGCATTTATTATTCAAAATAAACGCAAGAGTTGACTTACATTAATTGGGGGGGTGCGGGTGTGTTACTGAAATTAAGAAGGGGTTGAGGAAGTTGAAAAGATGGGGATAATGTGGGCCCCACATCACAAATATCCTACCTAGAGGTGTAGGATTTTATGGGTCCCACTTTAACCTCTTAACTTAGGTTAAACAATTTAAAATTAAATAAATTGGTCGCACCATTTTATTTTATTCAATTACATAACCTGGAAATTTAGTAGCCACACCCGAGAAAATGAAACTCCGGAAAAGGTATTCCTAAGCAATTACCGGTGCTGCGATTCTATCGGTGCCCTCAGATTTCAATTCCGAGAACCGGTTCAAAAGTTAGAAAAACCTACTCGTTCGTTCACTGAACGTACCTGAGCTAAACTTCGGAAATTGATTCCGGGCATACCGGGCCTCGGAATCAGGTGACGTCAGAAACTGCGTTCTTGTAAAATTCCAAAGAAAATTAAGAAAAAAAATTTTCTTGAAATTTATGGGTCTTTACATTACTCCCACCTCAGGGCTTTACGTCCTCATAAAGCTTTAACACAAACTAGGGTTACAAAAGCGATACTGAGCACGCATCTGAGCCTTCCGCTCCCATGTGCTTACCTGAGGTTCCTGTACTGCTAGTGAAAGCGCACCCGAGGAATCGACCGTCCTCGTAGGACCCGCTCCTGTCGATCCTCGATCCCCACTGGAACCTCCATGAAAGTCACCCCATCACCAACGTCCAACTCCTCATGGTCGATGATATGTGAAGGGTTGATAACGTATCTCCTCAGTTGAGATACGTGGAAGTCGTCATGAACCTGGTGCAACTAAGGTGGATGGGTCAAGCGGTAAACCCCCTCGCCTACCCAGTTGAGGACCTAGAAAGGTCTGTTGAACCTCGGAGATAACTTTTCGCCTCAGCCACATCTCCATATACCTCGTCGAGGTGAGACCCGTATAAAGACATGATCATCATCCTCTAACTCTAGAGTTCTCCAATTCCTATTAAGACTGAAACTCAAAATGACTACTGCCACGAGGGTAAGGTTGACCGACTCAAGAGTGATCGGTCGCACCCTCCTATGCATGAGTTTATCCTATGCTTCCTGGGGTTTCCTTTTCGCTGACCAAGGAAAACCTATCCCGACGTCGTAGTTAAACCACAACCTTTTTGCCTAATACTGTCAATTTGTGTATGAACTGTGATTGCCCAGTCCATACTCAAACCAACGTCGTAAGGCCTCAACGCTGTCATGAAGAGATTCCAACCGATACTCTCACCTCGAGGGTCTGACCATACTGTCGTCATAAGTGTGATTATTGAGTCTTCTCCCAAGGTATATCCAGATGTGAGGGTCAAGTCTACGGCTTACCGGAAACTCTAGGCCTGGGACAAGATTTGTGTAAGGAAGGAATGATTCATATCAATGTCTGTTACTATGGCAGCTAGTAGTGGACACAGACTGTCCATCGAATCATTCTTAGAGCCATTGGGTCACTCTCCCTGACCGCATGCAGCTACTCTCTTCCCTGCCCTCCAGCTCCCTGAGCCCAACGGGGACAACTAAGGCGGGTGGTTGTAGCATGTTAAAACGTACACCACCTCATGCTGCTCTCCTAGCTCTGCCTCAATGTCTGCTTCTTCACATACTCATCTCTCCTTTAAGCTTCCTATTATTGAAACATTTAACACACCCGAGTCTCTAAGACTGGTGCCGATTTCATGTTTCCTACTGCACTGTACAGTCTTCATCAGTTCTTGGATGATATCCACCTTCTTTGCCTACGATTTGAAAGAGATGCTAAAATTTCTCCTTTGCTGAAAAGAGAAACTCGGTCTCATCCACTGGATGAACCACACCCATTGCCTAATACAGTCAATCCTGACATGAATGATGCATTCATGCCATGGATGATGTCGTAAGGCCTCGACGTAACTACCAAGAGATCCAACTGTCACCCTCACCTCCAAGGGTCGAGTCACACTGTCAGCATCAGTGTGAGGTCACTGGGTCTCCTCTAGTAGAAATCTCGAATGTGAGGGTCAAGTAAACAGTTTTAATCGGGACCACTCAGTATCAACCAAACAAAAGGACAGGAAATAAAACATCACAAAGATAAGTGTCTTTTTATTAATGAAGCTCTTAGTACAAAGACACGAATACAACAACAACATGGAACTAGAAGTACAAGGGACGTATCCACTAGTTCCACTCCTGTCCACCTTCTCCCAGAGCTCTACTGCCTTGTCCACTGCTCGGCTGTTGCTCAAGCACCTGCCGTTGCTTCTGCCTCTATGGTCCCTCCAACGCCTGCGGATCGAATGTGCGAGGAGTCGGACAGTCACGTTCCATGTGACCATTACTAATGCAGGAGAAACACTATCTGTTTCTGGTATGCCTAGCCCTGATTCCACCCCGGGTGCCCCGCACTACTAATCCTATAACCCGAGGTCGCCCACCTGCTGGTCTGATCCTCTTGGACCTATGCATTATCTGTCTACTACCCACAGATTACTCGGCTACTGATCAAAAATTCTACGGCAAAGGCAGCAGCTCCTGTAAATGCTCGGGGTGTAGAGCTACTGGAAAAAACTCCACCCTGAATAAGGTCTCGAAGTCTTCCCATGTGAAGGTCATCCTGTCGCAAAACTAGAACAAGTGGCTCCCCACCTGCCTATTGCTACATGAAGAAGGCTGGAAGCAAAGATCACCATGAAGTCTGCTGGTGCCCCCACTAGCCTGAAGACTCTCACCACAGCCTCCAGCCAATCCTCAGCTGCCTGCGGGTCCGTCTCTCCCTGGAACCTGGGTGGCATCTGGTGCTGGAACTCGTGCAACACGCTCAAGTGGCATGCATCGCCTACTGCTGGGGCTGGTGGCATCGGTGGCCCAACGTATGGTAGTACCGCTGGTGCCTCAACTACAAGAGGGCCCTATACTGAAGCCTCGTTGCTCGGCAGGTTGTCAGTACACACATCCCTCTGGGCTCTAGCTGGTCGTTCGTGAAAAGGCATCCCGAAAGAAACAACGTGACACAGTCAAATGATTTATACATGGTGAGCTGACCGGGTTTGAGCTCACTTTTTAAAACTTCTGGAAACAAACACGCAATCAGTGTTTTCGTGCACAAAGTCAGAAATAAGTTGTCAGGGTCCTGGTGTATGGATACGTCGGCCGCCCGCACCAACACTGGACTCCCTGGACTGAAAACCACACTCGTTACTCTTAACACTATCGCTTTACAGAAAGAAAATATCAGAGTTATAAGTTCTACGGTAGAACCGACTCCTCTGATACCAATTTTTCACGACCCGTCCTCGGGGCCCGTGCCGTGACTACCCGAAGCCCTCCTTCCATAGGCGAGGGGCTGGCAACTAGCACCAAAGGCGTAAATCCCGATAACTGGGAAGGCATTACCTTTATAAAAGTAAAAAAAACACCACAGAGTACAAGAGGAAGTAAAAAACTAAGTACAAAAGAAAGTGATGAAAAGTAAATGGGCCAGAATACAAACTCAACTGAAAGTACAGCTACAACTGAACAAAAGTACAATAGAAAAAGACAACATCTAGAAGAATGGAAGTGGCTCCTGGGTCGTCCTCCTCAGATCCTAACTTAAGGGTAGGTACAGATAGAACAGCTCCTGGATCGTCCACCAAGAATCCTACCTGAAGGGTAGGTACAGATAGCCTCCACAAAGCTCTCACCCATCAACCTCATCCGAGTGTCGTCTCGCCGTGATGTCTACCTTCGGATACTGACTCGTCGTGTGGTCCACCTCCAGGTACCTCCCAGTCCTCGAACACTCGGCCTCCGTCAGCACTGCCCGTCGTCTGCAACCAACACAACGCGGTGCGGGCATAGCCCGTGCATGGGTGAGTATAACGATACTCAGTAGGGACCCTGAGACCCTCAAGGTCTCACTTAAACCAACAAGGATAACCACAAAGAAGATCTCAACAGATAACCTCTACTTAGGTATATTCCCGTACATATACCTAAGTTATCAAGTAACCCGTCTCAATCATGAGGAAACACAAAGATTATGAAATCAACGGATAACCATTACCTAGGTATATGCCCATACATACACCTAAGTTATCAAGTGACCCATCTCAATTATGAGGTAAACACAAAGATCATAGATTCATCTCAAACCAGGATTTTCATTATCGAAACTATAACTGCTGAAGAGCCCCGTCTCTGGAGTGTACAGTGGTCCTTTCACGACTCCGAGGTACTGCTCACTAACCTAAGACTGCTGAGGTACTCCTCCTGTCGAGTACCACAGGTCAGCCACCCAAACACAATAGTGCTTCCCGCCGGGGTATGCCACCCAAACACAGTAGTGCACACCCCCTAGTAGCCTGCAGAGGTACTCTCTGGATGAGTACCGCGGGTCTGAACTGTCACACAGTAGTGCTCTGTCCGCCATGGGTCTGCACCCAAAAAAAGTAGTGCTCAGTCCACTGGGCTAGTCGACTGACTCCAAGTCGAGTCGGTCAAGCAGTTGTCAGGTCTCAACCGGCTACACGGTCTCCGTACTCAGTACAGTCATCTTCGGGAGGGTCCACTCCACAAGCTGCATGTTTTTACTCCAAGTATCTCAAAATCCCATGAAGAAGTATCACAAACGACCTCCTCGTCATAGGGGTCTCAATGCAACAGACGACGCGTTAATCGGATGCCCGGTCTGTGAGTAATTAGTCTTTTCGTCCCAAGGGCCCGGTTGGTTTCGTGTGTGAACCAACCCGGACATATCTCAACTGTACCCCAAACTCTCATAGGGTATTCTCATAGGGACCGTGTCTCAACAAGATCACCAACACCATAGACGGTTCGTCAAACGGTCGTACAGTCTGAAAGTTATCAGCTTTTCCGTTCTAGGGGCCCGGTTGGATTTCGGGTACAATCCAACCCAGCCACTATCCATCTGCAACCAAAACTCAGGTGAAGTATGCCAAAAGTTCTATCTCATCAATAGGAATCCAACGAAGTCGAAGGCACTTCAATCAGACGTCCAGAACCCAATATATAAGGTTATCCGCTCCGAGGGCCCGGTTGGTTTCGTGTTCGAACCAACACGGCCGTACCCTAGTTCTCCGAAACCCCAAGTGTGATATACCGAAACGACCGTCTCGATCCAAGGATCGCTATGAAACTTACGGTGCATCGATCGGAGGTCTGTGGCCTAAGATATGACCAAAAGACAAAAAATAGTCAGAAATGGGGGTCTGGGGCCGGCCTGGCCCGGCCCAACCCCCATGGGTCAGCCTGAACCGGGTCGACCCGACCCGGGTCCGGCCCATCAGGGCGTGGACCGGAACGGATGGCACGGCCTAGCCCAACCGGCGCGGCCCGACCCAGCCGGCACGGCCCGGCCCGGCGCGGGCGGCCCGACCCGGCCTGGGTGGCCCTGCCCGGTGCGGCCGGTCCGGCTCAGCGGGTGCCGGGCGCGCTGAGCGGATGCGGGGGTGCACTGCCCCCGCCTTTTTCATCGGACGCGGAGCGAGCCTCCGTGTCTTCCCTGGATCCCACGCGGTCGCGGGATCCGGTCGTCCCGCCGCCACCGCGGCTTCAGCCATGATGGCTCCTGCCGGCGGCGCGCTGGGGCGCCGCTGTGCCGGGGGCGCCTTCCGAGGACCACCGGACGCGCTCCAGTGGTTTATTTTGCCCGCCTTCTGTGCTGGCGGTTCTCCCGGAATCCACAGTTTTCTGCGAAGGTTTCAAAATGCCCTTGCGGTCTGCTTCGTCGCTCGTCAATCCGCACACAATGATCAACCAATGGAGTCTTCAATCGCCTCCGTGGCCCCGACTTCGGCCGCGATTCGTTCGGCCTCAACGGCGCGGCGCGACGGCACTGCGCTTCTTCGCCGCGTTCTTTCTCGTGTCCGCGTGGTGCCTTTGCACCGCGCCGCCTTTGTTCATGCCGCAACGAATCAAAACAACAAAGGGGGAGTAGAGTCGGCCGTGTTCGTGCGGTCCGACCTCCTCCCATTAAGTTGGTAACAAGCGGTCCAAAAGACGAAGAACAACAAGGATTTTTCACGAACAAAAAAAATAATCAACCCAAACAGTTTTCCCCGAAAATAAATATTCCCAACCCGCAAAAGAAATCATTCGCGGATCAACTTAAGGATGAGTTGATCTGCGTTCTTTGTTTTAAAAGGAAGGAACCACAGGAATATAAACTTACACAAAATTAACCACTACTTCGAGCGTAGTTGAACGAAGGCTCATCGCGGAATTGCACATCATGGAAGAAGGCGTCGCGGAAGGGGGATCATCACGTCGCGGAGAAAAGATTCGTCAGCGTCGCGTCGTCGATCTCTGAGGATCCGGCGTTCTTGCCGACCTTCGTCGGAGGTTGGCGTTCTTTGCGTTCTTCGCGTTCTTTGATGAAGAACGAAGAATTTCAAGACTTATCTTATTCTCCCCAAAAACTCAACACAACAACCCAACAATAATAAAATAAGGGTTACCTTATTTTGTTACTCACACCAAACGTTTTAAAAATTCAAAAACGAATCAAACAATTAACTCAATTAATTGCAACGTTTTAAACCACCCAATTAATAGAGGCGTTTATTATTCAAAATAAACACAAGATTTGACTTACATTAATTGGGGGGGTGCGGGTGCATCACTGAAATTAAGAAGGGGTTGAGGAAGTTGAAAAGGTGGGGCTCGTGTGGTCCCCACCTCAAAAATATCCTACCTAGAGGTGTAGGATTTTGTGGATCACACTTTAACCTCCTAACTTAGGTTAAACAACTTAAAATTAAATAAATTGGTCGCACCATTTTATTTTATTCAATTACTTAAACCGGAAATTTAGTAACCACACCCGAGCAAACGCAACTCCGAAAAAGGTGTTCTTAAGCAATTACCGGCGCTGTGATTCAATCGGTGCCCTCAGATTTCAATTATGAGCACCAGTTCAAAAGTTAGAAAACCCGCTCGTTCATTCACTGAACATACCCGAGCTAAACTTAGGAAATTGATTCCAGGCATACCGGGCCTCAGAATCAGGTGCTGTCAGAAACTGCAATCTTGTAAAATTCCAAAGAAAATTAAGAAAAAAAATTTCCTTGAAATTTCTGGGACTTTACAGTATGGGATATAAATGAGGAATTTATCCATTAATTAGGGTTATAAATTTCCCAAAAATAGTATCATGAAGGGCTGAATCACTATTGGAAAATTTACCTATACCCATGATTTAAAACCATTGGTATAGCCCAGAAAACCATGGGTATTGGATATACCCATGGTTTTATGAACCAAGAGTGCTTGAGGATTCAGTATAGACCTATACCCATGGTTCTACAAAACCATGGATATAAACACTTATACCCATGGTTCTTAAACCATTAGGATATGAAATCTAAATGGAAACCCCTATAACCAGAGTTTGGTCAGACTGTGGGTATAGGTGTTTATTTAAAAAAAGAACTCTGCTGGGATTTGATCCCTGTACCTTTGTCCTACTGAAAAATAACTTTAACACTATCCTACAACATGTTTTACATTATTATGCACACACATATATATGAATATCTATATATATAAAAAATTCATTTATATTATATTATTTATTATTATTACAATTATGGATTAATAATGGGCCAGCCTATACCCACGATTTCACAAAACCGTGTGTATAGGTTTTCCTATGAATTTTTACTCACACAATATATTGACACGGTTTTCAAAAAAATAGTGGGTATAGGTCACCCATATTCCCACAATTTTTTGAACCCTTGGTATAGGTTTTTCTCATGTAATGTTTTCCCGTCAGAACCTATACCCACATTTCTCCCAAAACCATGGGTAAAGGGGCACCTATACCCACAGTTTTGGGAGAACTATTGGTATAGGTTCACGTTGAGAAACTTACACCCATGGTTCTCCCAAAACAGTGGGTATAGGGGTATCTATACCCATGGTTTTGGGTGAACCGTGGGTACAAGTTCTTCCTGTAAAAATTTTCCCCCATGGATATAGGGGTGACCTATACCCATGGTTTTTTCTAAAACCATGGGTATAAGGTCATTTTATATTAGTGAATACCATATTAATAATGAGATCCTACTATGGTAGTCTAAACACCATATTAGTACTTTGGTCGAACATTGATTTATAAAATTGGAATAATTAATGAGTCTTAGAGAGACCTAAATCTATGAGGAAAAAACATAGAATGAAAAAGGCCACCATTTCATAACAAAAAATCCAAAAAATTCTCAAAAGAAACTTCTATAGAAGAACTTAAATCTATAATATCCATGAAATCATCCAAAATTCCCCCAAAAAAGATAACACAACCAAATATTACATCCAAAATAGGAAACTTTTATAATGAGAAAAACTCTAAACTATGCTCGTATTAGCACCAAGTTCACAGAACTGTGCTAAAACATTCTTTTAGGTAGTGGATCTAGTTCCACATAAATTCCTAGAAACACCCCTTTAGAATGTTTTTAGGTTACCTGAATAACTATAGGATTGATAGGTCTTTGGTTTTTATTAGAATGATGGATTCTTATTTAAAGACTTTTCACACTGATGACACACCAAGAGTTTACTCCTGGATGATTCTGATGAGAAGAAACACAATGACCTTTTCATTATGCTCCCTAATATCCCAAACCTAGACACTTCTCTTTCCCTTTATTGGAACCACCACAACCACTCCCATGGATAGGAAATAAATAATCCACATCTAGTTCTCTATCCAAGTTAGTTTTAACCTAAATATCCCACATCACCAAATCTTTATAAGTGTCAAGGATGATCAAAGACACATCTAGAATTTTTTTTGGTTTGAGGAACCTTACAAAGGACCGAGCCTTTTAAGATTTAAAATCCAAAAAGATCTGGAAGAAACAAAACCAAATTAGTGAAACTATTGGCATACCCCAACACCATTGAATCACCTTTCTAGATACTATTAAATAATATAAATTTTAGCATCCTTATAGATTTGGAGAAGCACTTCTAGATAAATAAATCTATGAATCTTTCCCACAAGTACTATTTTTGTGGTTTGGTTTGAATAACAGACTTCCACCACTTCTAACTCAGGACTTCTAGCATAAATGTGAAAAAATTGAGTTTAAGAGGCTCTAGAATCTTGATATGTATGAAAATTTATTCAATAATTCAAAACTATTACTTATATTCTATAGGTTCCTTATGTATGAAAAATAAAGAGGATTCAACTCTTAAAACATCTAAAAACATTCATGATACTAAGCTGTTGGATGAGAACTTAAAGGCTATATATCTAGAATATATGAACTAAATTCTTGGAAAGAAACTTGATCAAACAAAAAGAACATGGTGGAATATCCACCCATAGATCATGTTGAAGATTACTTAAAGATTAATAGGTGAATATTCTAAAAATAAGAAGCACATAACAAAATTAAAACACAATTTAAATCCAAAACCCAATGGATTAAATAAAAACCAATAAACCAATCTTAAAATATTAATAAATCATTACTCAAAAATCCAAGCCCAAATGATTAAAAGGAAGACACCACTTAATCAACGTAATACACCAAATTCAAACTTGTCCAAAGTCATCGTTTAAAGGATTATTTTGTACCAATCCTCATAAAATTCCAATTTCCCAAATGTCTCATTCTCACTCTAAAACATTACTTCCCTTTCCAACATAAAACAAAGTTTTTCTCAAATTTATTTTCCATTTAAAATACTCAAAATTTTTAATAAACACCCTACGAGTTTGAAAAACCAACACACCTTTCAGAACATGTTTTAAAATTTTCATTTCAAAATCCTAAATAAACATAATTTAAATTACATAAAATACCATAAAAACATCATTAACATCCTAAATAAATTATGAAAAGATAAGATAAATAAAAATCACCCAAAGAACATAAAATTGAAAAAAAGCGTTAACATTTACAATAGTGCATGTTTTATCTTCTTAGCTTGGTGGGATATGTATAAACCATGCGAGTCCTATTGGAAGTCCCTAGACATGGATGCATGGTCTACATGTAGATTTATAGACCATATACATTAATTATGTAGCCTATACTTCCTTAACAAATTCTACTCTAACCAAGGATTCATCAAGAGTAACACACAAAACCTCAAAATAAACTCATGATACTCAAATAAAGATCCAATGTATCAAAAAAACTTGATAATAAATTCTCAAATTAGAGATATACTCATCTCAAACTACTATGGTAACTTATGCATCATCATGCGAGGGTAGTGATGGGGAACCCACTCATTTCTTAACCTCGAGTTCCAAAAACCCAATATCTAAACTACCAGACATCCCAAATAATAAGGGATCCACTGATACCATTTTTTCATAAACCAACCCAAGTTAACCTTGAATTGGGCACCTGAGCCGACCCATTATATGGTCATAGAGGTGTTCTTGAGTCTCATGGGTTGGAAACTAGTGTCAACCATCAAACATAAATCAAATGGGAATGATTTTGTAAGAATCCAGATCTTTGTTTCAGGTATTTTTTACCTTTTATGGTCATTTTTGAGAAAAAGGGGAAATTATGGAAATTTTCTAAGTACACACCGTGTACTTTATAAGTACACGCCGTGTACTTTATAAGTACACGCTGTGTACTTTGGTGCAGCGCCAAGTCGTGTGCTGGCCGTGTCTGGGCCACACACACGGTGTGTAGGGGCGATGTGGAGGCTGCTTAAAGTGGAGTACGGAAAGGCCAACCACACACCGTGTACCCCAGAAGTACACGCTGTGTACTTTTTTTCATTAAACAGACTGGGGTCATGCCTGATGGACAGAACTCACTTCTTCTTCAGGTTCTTCATCCGAGAGAACCCGTACAACCGTAGAACTTATCCGATCCCCTGAGCCTCCATCAGTTCTCCAAATCGACCGCTGTCGATTGAGTTGGAACCGCATCGGTAAGCCCTTCCTTCTCTTAGAGATTTGTTTTCCAATTCATCCTCTTTCTCAAGATATTGTGGGTTGAGCTTTTTTTGCGTTTTCATAGATCTGCGCCGTTCTAAGGAGAATCAAGATTCGTGGTTCAAGTATATTGAACTCCTAGAATCGAGGTAGGTGGTTTGTGCATTTCTGTAGGAATTATTTGAATATTTTGTGAAATTCCACCAATTCCCTTGAACGGGGTATTGTGTGTTTCCTATTTTCCCCCCTGTTTTTTTCCTGCTTTATATGATTGCTTGAGTAGAGGTCAATGCTTGTGAATAGGGTAATTTTTACTTTTCTCTGGATGTATTTCCATGTATGTTTTTCCTGTTAGGAATTTTTCCAGTTTTCCATGCCTAGTTGTAGGATAGTGGAACTATTGTACTGTTTTGCTGTTGTGCCTTAGAATGATAACCAAGTAGTTCTTGAGGTTTACTTGGGGAGATACGCGTGTTATGCATATTTGTTTTACACAGAGCTGTGAGAACCTAGTGTAGTGGACCATAGGGAGAATGGACATAAGGTCTTCTCCAGAGTGTCTTATTAATTCGATGCGAGACCAAAGGGGGAATTGATTATGAGTGCTTCCTCATAGAGTTTGTAGTTCCTTGACGCGGGCCACAGGGGGAATGAGACATTGAGTGCTTCCCCAGAGAGCCTTTAGTACGATACGAGACCATAGGGGGATTTGACGGTGAGTTCTTCCTCAGAGAGTCTATTTTTCAGCTGAACTAGAGGGGCGAGACTGTGTGTGCCTCCCAGAGGGTTTCTAGTACTTGTTGGTTGAACCATAAGGGTTAGGTTGTGAGAACTACCCAGGGGGTTACCTGTTGTTCTACTTGTTGATTTGCTATTACTTGTGTACTTTATATGCTAGACACTATGGATTGTAGCTGCTATGTGCTTTCCAATTTACTACTTCTGTACTATTACTTTCCATGTATTCACTGACTGTTAGGCACATATCTTTGGGTGGTTACCTACTAGGACCTTGTCTCACACCCTGTTTGGGCCATCCTTTTGGGCCTAGACAAACTATATTGTTGTAGGTATAGATATGGGAAAGCGCTATTCTACTTCAGGTACTTGACTTGCTATGGAGATGGAGATCATGGGACCAAGCTATGGCTTGTGATGCGGAGGAGTTTACCTGTTTTCGTTTGAACTTTGGTTTAGTATTGTATTCACCATTGTGACTTGTTTGGCTATTTTCCTAGACATATGTATCATGCATCATTTTATATACATGTGTGTGTGCTCCAATTGTTTACTATTAGTCTTCTGCTGTTTATCGTTTACTCTTGTATGGATGGTTACAGTTTCTGCTGTTGTATATTTGTTTTTCTTCCGCTGTGTACTCTGCCAATGAGGGTGTAGTTTCCCCACTATCACACCTAAGGCCCTCGCTGCTAGTCCGCAGCCTCTGGAGTTTGGGGAAATTTGCTTGAGGCCATGTGACCAATGGGATACGGGGCTCCTCTAGGTGGCTTCTAGACCCGGGACGTTAAAAAGTGGTATCATAGGGTTTCTATTATCTTGATTTACTGTTTGGAGCCTTTATCCAGGGATAGGACAGATTCGGTACTTGGTATTAAGCTCTGATTGGGAGTAGCTAACCCGTGTACAGGGAAAAGCCAGTCTACCTCACTTATTACTGTTTTCTGGTTTTTCTATGTTACCGTTGATCTGATTTCACCTAGAGTGATTCACATGCTTTGTGTTGTTATTGTTGTTGAAATTGTGGTTCTATTTCCATCACAACCCGATGAGATGAGGGTATTCCATCTCGTGCATCATATAGGCACTTGTTAGAAATCACATGCCATGCCATCTAGGGTGCATTAGCAGTTGCATGTTGTTGTGATAGACATTTTTTAGATTATGCATGCTATTGTGATAGATGATTTGATAAAATCCCAACATTTTGATAGAGAGGTTTTTTGTATTGTACCTTGCTTAAATGAACACTAAATTTTGGTTCTTGAGGTGTTATGGGCCCTCATGAATCGGACTTTGGTGGATCAATGACTTGTTTCCCTTATATATGATATGTAGGATATGCCAATATTTGATTCATGGGGAGTATGGGCCCTCATGGATCAGAATTTGGTACCTTCATGCTTGTTTTTCAGTGTTTTCTGGCCTTCAGTACAGTTTCAGAGCTACTACCCAGAAAAACCTAGAATACACGGCGTGTACTTTTTATATACACGCCATGTAGTTTTTAAACAGTTTCACTGAATGTGTGAGAAGAAACACGGGTTGTGAAAAATCTCTAGGGACATACCGTGTACGGTAGGCACACACCGTGTAGTAGTGAGCATTGTAACCGGCCGTGTCACTAATAACATGGGACGTGGAAGCTCGTGTAATACATGCCATATTTTTATGAACACACCGTGTAGCTTTGTTCTAGGTACCCGACCGTGTCATGAACAACATGGGACGATGTTATCTCCTCCTATACACGCCGTGTTTGTTTGGAACATGCCGTGTAAGGGTCATCTGTGTACCCGTCCATGTCGCCAACAACACGGGTTGGGAAAAATCTTCAAGTACACACCGTGTTTTTTTTCAGAACACGCCGTGTAGCCTCAGCCATGTAACCGGTCGTGTAACTAACAACATGGGTCCTTGAAACCTTGTCTACTATACACTGTGTCCATAGGTAACACGTCGTGTAGTCGTAGTTTAATAAGACCGTGTGGGTTAGCCGTGCAAGGAGACTCGGGTAGGGGAATAGAGTTAAGTACACGCCCTGTAGAGTTTATACACACCGTGTAGTCATGTTTTGTAAAAATTGAGTGTTTCCTTCCCCTGTTTCTGTTTTTTACTCCTTTGTTCTCTGTCCTTGATATTACTGATCTAAGGTATGATTTTTATCTTTCAGAGCTATGCCTTCGAGACGTCCTCTGGTTGTATGTCAGTTGAAGGATAGTGATCAGACGCCAGATATGGCTGATCAGGGACTTCCTGCCGACCCTCCAGTTGTGCCAGCCTTGGCACCGACTATCGTACCAGTTGCAGGCACTGATGCATAGTTTAGGGAAGAATTTATGAGGATGATGCAGACTTTTCAGGGAGAACCACCTCTTTCCACGACTATGGAAGACTTGACGCAGGTTTTCCAGCAGCATCCTCCTCCTACTTTCTCGGGGGAAGGAGGACCACAGGCTGTAGAGTCATGGCTAGAATCCATTATGACTATATTTGAGAATCTGGAAACGCCTCCAGAGAGGCGAGTCAAGCTATCTACCTATATTCTATGATACTCCACCAATAGGTGGTGGGACATAATCTCACAGGTGGGCTATCAGCACGCTATGGCTTGGGAGGAGTTCCAGTGCGTGTTTTATGACTACTTCTACCAGGAGACCCTGAGGGCTGATCGAGCCCGAGAGTTCATGAGTCTAGAGCATGATAATATTTCTGTTATGGAGTATTCCTCTCGTTTCACCGAGATGCAGCGTTTCACACCCCTCGGGGGTGATGATGGGATGTTCTTAGCAAGGAAGTTTGAGGATGGTCTCAGGTGGGAGATCCGCTCGCAGGTGAATATCTTCCAGTTGAATTCCATCAATTCCATCGTCAACCAAGAACTGATTGTGGAGCGCAATCTAAGAGACTCTAGAGTTACTATCCAAGGAGGTTCTGCTTCCAGAGATAGTATTCCTCCAGTTGATAGAAGGAAGCTCCGTAGGGAGTCTACGCGTGGTGATCCGAGGAGGCGACATACATCTTCAGGTAGACAGGTAGTATGCTACTAGTGTGGAAGGGCAGGGCACACGAGGCTGTAGTTCCAGAGAGACCCAGTGGAGTGCTGATCTTGCGGCAAGATATGTCACCTTCAGCGTTTCTGCCAGGTTTTCTCACCAGTAGCTGGTGACGGGGGTTCTTCTATGACTCCTCGTTTAGGAGAAGCACCACCATTTTCTCATGAGTTGGGGAACTGGAGTTCTTCCGGACATTCAGGCCAAGGTAGAGGTCGCGGCCGTGGAAGTTAGTCATCAGTATTTCAGCGTCAGTAGGGAGGATCAGCTCAGAGTGGTCAGGTAGGGTCACATAGCCGTAGGGCATGCCAGACTTAGGCAGTGGAGCAGACCTATCAGGAGCAGGATTTCGGACCTTCTATAGTTCGAGGTACAATCTTAGTAGCCTCAGTTTTATCTTCATCTCTTTTCGATACTAGTGCTACACATAGCTTTATCTCTATTTCTGTTGTGGAGAGCCTTGGGCTCTATATCTTTTCTTCTACTGATTTTTTGACACTAGACACACCTTTGGGGATGAGGAACTCTAGTGTACGTCAGTGCAGAGAGTGCCCCTTGAGGTTGTAGGGTATCATTTCTTATGGGATCTCTAAGTCCTAGAGATGACAGGCTATGATTTCATTCTCAGGATGGACTGGTTGGTTCCCTTCGAGGTATTCGTCGACTGTTATCGCCACAGGGTGAGTTTCATTTCACATGAGGGTGAATCTTTTCTTCATAGAGGAAAATGGGATGTTTAGCCAAGTCGAGAAGGACTCAAGCATCATGGTCTAGGAAGGGTTACTGCCTATATTTCTATTCTTTATATGGATGATCAGGGGACTTCACAGTTAGACTTTCCCCTAGTGGTGGATCATTTCAGAGATGTCTTTATAGAAGGTTTTTCAGGTTTTCATCCAGAGCGTGATGTAGAATTATCTATTGAGATCGTGCCAGGAGTGGCACTGGTGTCCATTCCTCCCTATAGGATGGATACACCTAAGTTGCAGGAGCTCAAGATGCAGTTGGAGGAGTTATAGGAAAAGAGTTTCATCCAAACTAGAACTTATCCTTGGGGTCAGCATATCCTGTTTGTGAAAAAGGAAGACGATAACCTTAGGCTCTGTTTGAATTATCAAAATCTGAACCAGTTGACAGTCAAGAAACGATATCCCTTTACAAGGATTTATGATCTTTTCGATCAGCTTCGAGGATACCGGGTGTTCTCGAAGATCGATTTGAGGTCCGGTTATCATCAGTTGCGCGTTAGACAATCAGATATACCTCTGACAGCCTTCGGGAGAAGGTATGGTCTCTATGAGTATACTGTTATGCCATTCGGTCTCATGAATGTGCCAATGTTTTCATGAAACTAATGAACCGAGTGTTCTATCCTTACTTGGATTCCTTTATCGTGGTCTTCATGGATGATATCTTGGTGTACTCTCACACTCGACACGACCATGCTACCCAACTTGAGATCATTCTGAGTACACTGAGAGAGCATAGGCTTTATGATAAACTCTCGAAGTGCCACTTTTGGATGGATCAGATTCACTTCTTGGGTCACATAATCTTAGAGGCAGGAGTATCTGTGGACCCAGAGAAAGTGAGAGCTGTAGTTTCCTGGGAGCAGCCGAAGAATGTCTTTGAGGTATAGAGTTTCCTAGGGATGGATTAATACTACAGATGCTTCATTCAGGACTTTTCATGCCTAGTAGCACCATTGAAAGGTCTGACCAAGAAGGGGGTGAAGTTCTTATGGTCAGATTCTTGCGAGTAAGCCTTTTAGGAGATTAAGGGAAGGTTGACGTTAGCACCGATAATAGTCTTTCCAGAGCCAGGAAAGAGCTATACTATTTATTGTGATTCTTCAGGTATCAGGATGGGTGCTATGCTTATGCAGGGAGATGGAGTCATTGCGTACAGGTCTTGGCAGTTGAAGCCACATGAGATGAACTACCCGACGCATGATCTGAAGTTGGTAGATGTTTTTCATGCCTTAAACTATTGGATACATTACCTTCTGGGAAGCACTTTGTGGTTTTCACTGACCACAAGAGTCTCAAGTACATCTTCACTCAACGTGATCTAAATCCGAGACAGCTTAGGTGGGTTGAGTATCTTCAGTATTTTGATTTCATGCTTGCCTATACGCCGGGAAAGGGAAACGCAGTGGAAGATGTGTTAAGCAGGAGAACTCAGATTCAGGAAGTTCAGGAGGCCAGAAGTGAGTGACAATTTATGACTCTGTTCTCTGAGATGCATCTAGAGGTGCACGACAGACAAGGACAGACTCACCTATCTTTTGTAGGTTTTACCTCTACACTTCTTGATCGGGTACGGATGAGGCATCTATCAGACTCAGAAGGCTTAGTCCTACGGGAGAGTGTGTCAAGAGAGTACCCTCTTCCTGGATGGACTTTGGGTGAGGATGAGATCTTGCATTTCCAGGGACGCTTATGGGTGCCAGCAGACATACACGAGGAGATGATGTGGGATTTTCATTCCTCAGTTTGGGCAGTTCATCCTGGCATCACCAAGATGTATCGGGATCTTCATCGCCAGTACTGGAGGCTAGGTATTAAGAGAGATGTTTCTGGTTTCATCTTGAGGTGTTCTACTTTTCAGCAGGTGAAGGCAGAGCATCAGTGACCAGTAGGCCTTTTACAGCAGTTACCCATTCTGGAGTGGAAGTGGAACGATGTCGCGATGGACTTCGTGACCGGATTGTCGAGGTCGCCTCGAGGGAATGATGCTGTTTCGATTGTCATTGACAGGCTTATGAAGATTTCTAACTTCTTACCGATCAAGGATACCTTCGGTGTTGATGATGTGGGATGACTATACATCTGAGAGATTCGTACGTCTTCATGGAGTTCCACACTCCATTGTTTCAGATAGGGATGCATTCTTTACTTCTTAGTTCTGTAGGGGCTTTAGAGGGATTTGGGTACACAAGTACTTTTGAGTACAACATACCATCCCCAGATAGATGTCCAGTCTGATTGTACGATCCAGGTGCTTGAGTATATGCTCAGAGCTTTCATTCTAGACTTTGGCGGTTCTTGGGAGAAGCATATCCCTCTTGTGGAGTTCGCCTACAACAACAGTTTTCAGGTGACTATTCAGATGGAACCTTATGAGGATTTGTACTGTAGGCCATCCCGATCACCTTTATGCTATCTAGAGGCAGGAGAGACAAATTTACTGGGACCTCGTCTTGTTCAGGAGACCTCAGAGTAAATAGAGTTAATTCGGAAGAGGATGACTACAGTACAGTCTTGACAGAAGTCTTATGCTGATCAGTGGAGACGATCTCTAGAGTTCGAGGTTGGGGATCAGGTTTTCCTATGTGTCGCACCAAGGTTGGGACACAAGAGGATTCAGAGACAGGGTAAGCTTTCACCATGGTACTTTGGGCCATTTGAGGTATTGGAGAGAGTTGGGATGATTGCCTATAATTTTCAGTTACCTCAGAGGTACCGGGCCATGCACGACGTCTTCCATGTCTCTCAGCTCCGACATTACTTTTTAGACCCGTCTCATGTCTTTCAGCTTGAGGAGGTTGAGCTCAAAGTGGGTGCATCATTTGAGGAGCATCCTGTCCAGATTTTTGATCGCAGTACAAAGGTTATCCATGGGCGGTCTGTTCCTCTAGTACGGGTGCTATGGTAGCATGGGGGAGTACAGGACGAGACTTGGGAGAGGGAGACCGATGTACGATCACAGTGGCAAAAGCTATTCATGGTTTATTCTTCTATGCCTCATTAGGGAAATTCTGGGACACATTTCTTTAAGGGGTGAAGTTTGTAAGAACCCGGATCTTCATTTCAGGCATGTTCTTCCTTTTCTGGTCATTTTTGAGAAAAAGAGGAAAATATGGAAATTTTCTAAGTACACGCCGTGTACTTTATAAGTACATGTAGTGTAATTTGATGCAGCGCCAGGCCGTGTGCTGGCCGTTTCCGGGCCACACACACAGTGTATAGGGGAGATGTGGAGGCCACTTAAAGTGGAGTATAGAAAGGCCAAGTACCCACCATGTACCTCAAAAGTACACGTCGTGTACCTTTTTTTTTCATTAAATAGGCTAGGGTTGCGCCTGACAGACATAACTTGCTTTTTCTTCAAGTTCTTCATCCGAGAGAACCCGTATGACCACAGAACTTCTCCGATCCCCCGAGCCTCTGTCCATTCTTCGAATCGACCTCCGTAGATTGCGTTGGAACCACAGTGATAAAACCTTCCTTCCCTTAGAGCTTTGTTTTACAATTCCTCCTCTTTCTCAAGATATCATGGGTTGAGCATTTTGTGCATTTTTGTAGATCTATGCCGTTATAAGTAGAATCAAGCCTCGTGGTTCAATTATATCGATCTCCTAGCATCGAGGTAGGTGGTTTGTGATTTTTGTAGGAAGTCTTTGAATATTTTGTGCAATTCCACTAATTCCCTTGAACGAGGTATTGTGTGTTTCCTATTTTTTCCCCTGTTGTCTTCCGGCTTTGCTTGATTTCTTGAGTAGAGGTCAATGCTTGTGAATAGGGTAATTTTTACTGTGCTCTTGATGTTTTTCCATGCATGTTTCGTCTGTTAGGTGTTTCGATAGTTTCCATGCCTAGTTGTAGGATAGTGGAACTGTTGTACTGTTATGCTGTTGTGCCTTATAATGATAGCCAAGTAGTTCTTTAGGTTTACTTGGGGCGATACGCATGCTATGCATGTTTATTTTACACAGGGCTGTGAGAACCTAGTGTAGTGGACCATAGGGAGAATGGACATAAGGGCTTCTACAGAGTGTCTTATTAATTAGATGCGAGACCAAAGGGGGAATTGATGATGAGTGCTTCCTCAGAGAGTCTGTAGTTCTTCTATGCGGGCCATAGGCAGAATGAGACGTTGAGTGCTTCTCTATAGAGCCTTTAGTACTATATGAGACCATAGGGGGAATTGACAGTGAGTGCTTCCTCAGAGAGTCTATTCTTCAGCTGAACCAGAGGGGCGATACTGTGTGTGACTCCCAGAGGGTTGCTAGTACATGTAGGTTGAACCATAAGGGTTAGGCTATGAGAACTACCCAGGGGGTTACCTGTTGTTCTACTTGTTTATTGGATGTTACTTGTGTATTTTATATGCTAGAAACTGTGGATTGTAGCTGCTGTGTGCTTTCCTGTTTACTATTTCTGTACTATTACTTACCATGTATTCACTACTGTTAGGCACAGATCTTTGGGTGGTTTTCTAATAGGACCTTTTCTCACACCCTGTTTGGGCCATGCTTTTGGGCCCAAACAGACTATATTGTTGCAGGTATAGATAAGGGCAAGGACCCTTCTACTTTAGGTACTTGACTTGCTGTGGAGCTGAAGAGCATGTGACCAAGCTATGGCTTGCGATGCTGAGGAGTTTACCTTTTTTCTTTTTCACTTTGGTTTAGTATTGTATTCAGCATTTTGACATGTTTGGCTGTTTTCCTAGACATATGTATCATGCATCATTTTATATACATGTGTGTATGCTCCAGTTGTTTACTGTTAGTCTTCCGCTATTTATCGTTTACTCTTGTATGGATGGTTACAGTTTTTGATGTTGTCTATTTGTTTTTCTTCTTCTGTGTACTCTTCCAATGAGGGCATAATTTCCCCACTATCACACCCAAGGCCTTCACTGCTAGTCGGAAGCCTCTGGCGTTTGTGGAAATGCGCTTGAGGCCATGTCACCAACTGGGTACGGGGCGCCTCTGGGTGGCTTCCAGACCCGGGACATTACATATTTATCCTATGAAACAAAATAAAAATATAGATAGATAGAATAAATAAAGTAAAAAAATAATTATAAATTAAATAGACAACCAAACATACCTCTATGCGACAACACGAGTTACCCCAAACCATAAAACAACTCTCTCTCTTTGAAAGACCTAAAGGCCAACTAATCTTGAGATTGAAATAACAAAGTAGGAGTGAGCATCAAGATGCTCAGTAGGGATTTCGAAATAGAAACCTTACCCTATTACTTACCTTCAAATAGAAAACCATTTTATGATAGTTTTAAAATATAAATGTATTAAAATATGGGATTCCTTTCCTTTAAAAACAAGTAGCATGCCAATAAATATGAATAACCATTTCCCCCTTTTTATTTTCAAAATTTTCAAATAATGTGTGTCATTCTAATAAACCATTTAAATTATGATTCATTTAATAATTTATGATTTTTAGTACGGATACATAATAGTAGAAAATTATTTTTCAAAGTTCTATAAAACATAGGAAAGTAGAGTGCATGTAAAATAGTTATCATGAGAACCTAGGATCAAGAAAAGATGGTATAGTAAAGAGATATTTATATTAAAATAATAAATACTTATCAGCACTAGATACCAACAATTTACCCTACCCCAACACCTAACACCACACTCACTAGTTCAACTAAGGGGTATATCCCATAATCAAATATGTGATTCGACTCTAGGACACTAGTCAGAGCGTAATACTAAACTATTTCAAAATGTGTACCTAGATATCCCTCTTGACTACCTAAGTCTTCCCATGAAATATAAATATAGGTGGGTTTTATCAATCTATTATAGGAATACATGTTCTACATTTCACATCAAAACAAGTAATCCACTTATACAACTCTGAGTTCCCTTTTAAGAGAAACCCCTTTCCATTTCCAAGATACATAGAAAATACAAAAACCCACTTACCGGGAACACTTCGCATATCATGTATTCAATACATATTTAAGTTCCATAAACAAGGTTAATTCCTCAATAGTGGTTTTCATTTCCAAGGGAATACCTCAAAGTGCCAACTAAGCCTCATTATTCTAAAAATAATGTTAATCATTTGTAAAACCATTTACAATCCAAAACCTTTCAAGTTACAAAACCAACCCTTACACTTAAACACATATAAACATCAATATATATATAAATACTCATTTTACTAATGTAAATATTCACAATGTTTTTGTTAATATGTATAAATAAGGTATATATATGTGTACGAGTCATGTTTAAAAAGAATAAGGAGAATTAGAAACTATTTTGAAGCTCTTTGGAAACTAAAAATTCCATTAAGCCTTTATAAGAAACCAATTACAGGACCAAAATATCCTTTTCATCCTTTATTTACTTGATAAAAACCATTTTAAATACCATTCTAGCACCTAAGATGATCGAAGTTTAAAAATAAATTTGAAAACATGTTTTATTAAGATGAACCCATGTCACAAACTTTGGGAAAATATAGAAAGAAAGAGAGAAACAGATTCCAAGTTTCACAACCAATTTACATAATATATTTACTTCATAAATAATGAAAACACTAATTAAAAAATTCAAGAAATTACAGTTTTCAATTTAAAGGCTCACAAATAGGGTAACCTACCTCAAACCTTATTTCCTTTGGCAACGGTGTATTCAATCCACCATAATAAGACCCAAGAGGCCTTAAAGGAAAAACAGATACACAAAAGAAAAGGAATAACCATGAGAAAACAAATAAAAAGATAACCCTAGGTAACTAATACATGGCTAGGGAAATAACCAAAGTTAAAATAGAAGAAAGAAGGAGAGGAAGAAGTTAGAAGAAAGTTAAATTGAATAAGAAATCCTAAATCTTGAAGAAATTATAAGTATCTACCATATAGGGAATAGAAACCAAGGGGGAGGTCTCTTTGACGTTTGATGATCCAAATAATCATGGAAGGGGGTAATTTTGGGTTAAAAACAAAGAAGGGAAAAAGGTAAATTCAACTTTTTATGAGTTATGGACAAGGCACACAATTTGGTCACATGGTTTGGAAAACAATACATCTTCTATTGGTATTATAATGAATTATTCATGATTAAGAGACATGTTTTGGGAAACCATGTGTTGACTATGTGGTTTAGCTCTATAAAAATTAAAGAGACTATCACATGATTGTTTCATGGTTTCGAAAACCATGGAGCCTAACTATGAGAAATGATTTTCATGCTTAGAAACTTTTGATTTTGAAAAAAAAACTATTTGTAAGG
This sequence comes from Viscum album, assembly GCA_963277665.1. NCBI lineage: Eukaryota > Viridiplantae > Streptophyta > Magnoliopsida > Santalales > Viscaceae > Viscum > Viscum album. Next base: position 1,477,777,597 of record OY728137.1, read on the forward strand.
TGATATAAAAAAATATAACTCAAAAAATAAACAAAAATTAGAGTAGTTTTAGGTTGGGGTGTGAAAGGATGAGCAAAATAATGCTCATTATGGGATATAAAATACAAATAAAAATACATGAAAACCCATAAAAAATATTTCATTTAAACAAAAAAAATTTATATTTTAAAAAAAATTCCTTAAAATATTAAAATAAACTTATTATATAATTTTTTCATAAAAAAATATTATAAGAAAGCATAAATTATAAATGTTACTTACAAAACATGAGAACTCATGAAAACCACTCCTTGAAAAAAACCTTTCAACTTTAAAAGATTATAAATTTTCCTTTAATCATGAGCTTGTTTTATTATCCCATGTAATAAAAATATTTCCAATAATAATCATATCAATAATTGAAAAATAAAGTAGGAATATTGGGGAATTATCCTTATAATCACCATTGTAATAACCCTTATAATGGAATAACCTAGCCAATTAATTCCAACATATCTTTTCTAGATACCATATCATTACCTAAGGAATTTTAGGGTTATGTCAGACCCAATTATCATTATATATAATTTCTAGTAATTATAACATGAATAAAATAAAAAAATACTTTCATTTCCATCATAAAACTCATAAAAATTATTATTTAATTCTATAATAAAAAACAATTTTTGTTATCACATAAAAATGAGATGAAATATCATTTTATTTTAAAAAATAAAAATTCCAAGAATAATTGGAATTTAAACTTCATTTATAAAAAATTAAAACTTTTAGAGGAATCTTAGTGACTAATAATGGTCGTAGTTAGGTGTAAAGTGAACAAAACATTCTTTACCCACTTTTATAAAGAAGTTAAAAATTTTCATATAAAACCATTAAAATATTAATTTTAAAACTTTTGAATAAAAGTACATTATAGTTTAAAAGGTACTTAATAAATCATTTTTAGTATAAATAATAATATTCATAAAAATTTAAAATAACATGTCTATGGAAGAGAAATATTTTAAAACATTTAAAACAAGGTTTTAACGAAAAATCTCTTACCTCAAGTCTTTACTCACTTCATAAGAATTCCACCTTCTTGGATAATAAATTTATATTAACTATTTTCTTGTTTCTTAACATTTTTCATTTAAATTCCCATATTATTAATAATATAATTTCAATTATTAATATATTTTATTTGGTTGTGAAATCAGATAAGTTTACATTGGATGTTTTGAGTTCATTTGGTTCATAATCTCTAAAACAACATCGGTCAGTTGACCGTGGTCAAATGAGTCTTGGTTCCATAATATCCAAAATAGTAATAATTTAATAATAATTATTTTTATATAATAAATACCCATTTATAACATCAATGTAAAGTGGTCATGGAAAATAAAAGATGCAGTTTCATGGAGTTGGTAGTCCACATATAACAATCTGAACATAAAGATCCCATAAATTACATGATTTATGGAATATATTTCATCACATGAATTCCAAATACCTTTTTAGGATAATATTTTCATATAATTAGGAAATAAATTACATAAAAAATTGTACATTTCTCACAATGTTCATTTTTTCCACAAAACATGTTCTTTATAAAGACACACTTGTTTCATTTAGGGTGACTCCCATAATTGGAACTCTAACTTTATTAACATTTTAAATCATCCTCAATACCTATGAGTTTTTTGAAAATTTGGAATGAGAAAAATAAATTTTAGTAGGTTAAATTTAATAAAAATCCCATTTATCCATTTGTAAACCTGAAAACCCCATAATAAAGTTTGGATTTCTCATAATAAATATTTGAGATCAATTATCCATTTACTTTTCTATCAAAACAACTTAATTTCTCAATAGTTTTAATAAAAAAAATTCTTATGAAATCATAAAGTAAAAAACATTATCACAAGGGTTTCTTGTAAAGTATAGAAACCCAAGAATAAATTTCCTTAAAAAATCCTTCACTTTTATTAAAAAGTTCATAAAATTTCATTAAAAATGTAATCTAATTTTGTTATCTTTTTAAATAAAAATAATTCCTTTAAAAACCATTGAAATAATATCATATAGGTACTTTGGGATATTATCCTTACATTCACCCTCATAATAACCCTTACAATGGAATAACCTAACCAAATAATTCCCATATCTATTAGGAGTAATATATCATCGGTAAACTCTGTTAGTTTACCCAATGAAATTGAGAGTTATATTGAGCTCACCAGTCATGATATATATTTCAGGATAACACTTAATTCATATAAAATGTACAATAACCATATAATTAATAAAACACACACACACACACACAGATATATATATATATATATTTATATATTTAACGTTAATCAAAATATCCATTTTAATTTTTATTCATGCCCACAAGAAATAAGACTTTACATTATCTCATTAGGATGATAATAAGTTTCTATTTCCATAGTAAAACCTCTTAAAATTAAAAAATTCCAAGAATATTTAGAAAAATATTTTATTTGAAAATAAAAATGGAAAATTTTAAATGAATCTTGATAATGAATAATGTATATGATGGTGGGAAATGGTGTTCAATCCATATACATTAAAAAACATTCATTTTTTCAAATTTGTAAAAATTTATAAATATCCCATATGGAAAATGTTGAAATATTTCCTTTTTTTATAATTTATAAATAAAGAAAAAAATAATAAAAAATAAGCTTTATAAACCATTGAATCATAATTAAATAAATTATATAATATTTAAAATCACCTCTATATATAATAAAAATATTTGTAAGGAAGGATTTAAAATAAGATTTTTAAAATAAATTCCCTTACCCAGAGTCCAGAATCATTTACTCTGTATATCTACCTTATTGAGTAATAAAAATATATTCATTTTATAATTTATTAAGTACCATTTCCATGTTCATTACATTATAATTATTCCCTTTTATCAATTTTTTCTATGTTTTATTTCATTACCGAATGGTTAAGTTCACATTGTATATTTTGAGAATGTTGTGTTTATAAGTCTAAAATGACTTTGGAGGGTTGAATATGGTCAAAGGGATTAGTTTCATCATCTAAAAAATCTTAATTATGAAAAAAATTATTATATTTATACATTAAAAACATTTTTATAACCATTCGTGGAAGGTGGACGTTAAAAATAAAATACGTCGTATCATGGAGGTGGTAGTCCATACGTACACATGAGTGATGTTTCCATTTTTATACTAGATAGAAAATAAATAATTTATATAATATTTTTCTTTTGAAAAATAATATCTATGTTATAAATTTCATATTTATACATTAGTTCCATCATAATTACCAACAATTTGAGGTGGTAAGGAAAAATAAATCACACAACTTTGTGAAGGTGGTATTCCACATGTACACACGAGCGACATTATCAATTTCCAATGGACTGAAAGGGTAAGAAGGTTAGTAATATATTACATTAATAAAAATATTATATTTAAATTAATTCCATCATTAAAGCATCTTTTTATGGAAACTATGGTAAATTAAACACATCACTTCATGGAGGTTGTAGTCCACACGAACAATGTTTTCATTTCCCATAGGATAGGAAAGAGATAGAAAAGAATTATTCCATAAAAATAATAACATTTAAATATAAAAAATATACTTATTTTATTATGTTATAGTGGTCATAATAAATTTTAAGTTTCTAGAATGAGAAATAAACTTTAAATAGACTGGTTAGGACTTATATCACCTCTTTGAAAATCTCCCTTTAGCTTAAACCTTAAGCCTTTTAGGATCAGTATTTAGAGATTAAAAATAACTCTAGGATATGAGGATAGATTTTGAATTTTTTTGGGAAGTTCTTGTTAAAGATATGTAGCTCAAAATGTGTGGATAAATTGGGAGAGGAGGTTCCCTTTTATAAGAGAGGGGAGTGACACTCCTGTAAAAACATTAAACTTTTAAATATACTAAATGTATTTATCAAGGAAAAGTGGTAAAAAATGGAATAATGTATAAAAAATTTATGTTAAGGTAAAAAAACTCAAACAATCAAATTTAGTCATGTTTTAGAGATATTTATGCCTTATATATTAGTTAAACCCCCTATTACCCCTTTAAACCTTTACCGAGGTGATGAAGTCTTACAATGGTAACTATTCATTATGATAAAAAAAGAAATTGAACACATTAAAAAAATGTTAAAATCATTATTCAAAATTAGAAATCAAATTTTCAAGATTCAATTTGTAGAAGTTACATAAATTAATTTCAATATATGTGTGAAAAATTTAAAGAAAAACATTTTTTTTAAAAAAAGTCATTTTTAAGCATAAAAATAGTTTTATAAAAAAATAAAAAATAATACCAATTCATATGGAATTATTTAGATTATTATTATTAAAATGGGACTAATTTAACTTTTAAACCAATCCATAATATAATGCTAATTTTTTTTTAAAATAAAAATAAATGACACTTTTAACAAAAATCATTTTTTTATTATTCAACCAAAAATCAATATTTTTAGAAAAATCATAAACATTCACCCTAAGATAGATTTTATATAAAAAAACCCAAAATTAAGATAATTTTATCAATATAAAACTCTAAGATTTATATTTTTAATTTTTAAGCAATTCTATATATTTCATGGAATACATTTCAAATAGAATAAAACCATTTATTTTCTATTGAAAAATCATAGGAAATTAATATATTATATATAAATTTATAAAATAAATGTATGAACATTAGTAAGACATTAAATTTATTTATTATTCACATTACTTTGGTTTTCACATTCTCCCCCTTTTATAAATAACATCCTCACAATTTTATTCATTACTTAAATAAGTGAGGATAGTTTTCCCTTATGGATTTTTCTGATTCACATGTTGCTTCATCAATCATGTGATTCTTCCATAAAACATAAACCTAGTGGATCATCTAATTTTATAGTACCTACTCTCCATGATCCAAAATATAAACCAACCTTTTTTATAAGAGATATTTTTCTCTAACTATACCAATTTAGGGATAAAAATATATAATGCATCAGGTACATAATTATTTAGAAAAGAAACATAAATCACATCATATAATTGAGATAAACTTGATCCACTCAGTAAGAAATTGATCCCACTTTCTTTGAAATTATATATGGTGAAATGAACCATTAGATTAAGTTTCCTTTTTCTATAAATCACATTATAATTTTCCAATGAGATATTTTATGAAAGACATAGTCACTTACCACAAATGAAAGGTATTTACTTAAGTTATCTAGATAACTATTTTGCATACTCTAGGATTCCCTCATATGGTGATAAATCATAATGATCCAATCAAAGATATCTTCAACCAATTATAGTCCCAAAAATTTACTCTCACCGACTTCATCCTGAAACATTAGAGCTCAAAACCACTTTCTATATAATGCCTCAAATGTTTCCATCTGCATACTTGAATGAAAACTGTTATTATAAGAAAATTCAACTAAAGAAAATTAATGATCCCAATTTACTTAATAATATAATGAGAATGATCGAAGCATATCCTCTAAAGTTTTTATTGCACACTATTATTTTCCATTTGATTGATGATAGAAAGGAATTATGAAATTTTATTTAGTACCCATCGACTAATAAATTCCTTTATAAAAATTTGATGTAAACTTGTGATTAAAATTAGGTACAATGGAGAGGGTAAATCCATGTAACCAGAATATCTACTTAAGATAAAATCCTGAAATTTGATCGAAATGTACAATCTATAATTGGAAAAAAATGTATAGATTTAGTCAAATGATCAATAATAACCCAAATTAGATTATAACCTCAATATTTATTTGGTAATACCACCATGAAATCTATAGATATGTTCTCCCATTTCTCTTCTGGAATTGAAAAAGGCTGAAGTATCCTCTTTGGTAGTTTTGATTCATCTTTGACCTATAAAAAAATAAAACATTTGATGGTAATATTAGAAATTTATTTCTTCTTTCCAACACACTAATAATATTCTTAAATGTCTATATATATATTGTTGTTTCTAAGATAAATATAAAATGAACAATTTCTAGCTTCACTTAACAATCACTTCTTGAATTGGGAATCACTTAGAACACATAACCTTCTTCCAAATCTGACAATAACTTATGTTTCAACATTAAATTTAGTAAATTTACCTTCCTTAATCAATTATACCCTTTCTTAAAATATATGATCTTACATATAATCCTTATCAATTCTTTCTTCTAAGGATAACTATACTAATACCCGAGTCAAAAAGAGGAGTTTTTACATTCACAATTTACAGGTCAAATTTTATTAAACCATTAACTAAAATATCATGTTCTAAATGTAAAATATTTAATAATTCATTAGATTTTTTACTTAAGGAATAAATTACCCTATTTTCTTTACCTTGATGATAGTAAATTATGAAATCATAATTCTTAATTAGTTATTTCCATCTTTTCTGCATTATGATCAACTATTTTGGGGTGAATATATACTTTAAACATTTATTATCAGCATATATTTCACATTTCTCACCATATAGATGATAAATATAGATTTTTGATGCAAAAACTACTACATCCAGCTCAAGGTTGGGTGTAGGATAATCTTGATCATGATAATTCAATTGGAGAGACACATTCATGATAACCTGATCATTCTACATCAAAAAAACCAAGGCCCTTCAATGAAGAATCAATATAAATAATAAACACCATATTTCTATATGGAATGACTGACAAACGATCATTCACCAAACATTTTTTTAATTCCTAGAAACATTCATCACATTCCGTTATCTAGATAAACTTTATACATTTTTGAGTTAACTTGGATAGAGGGTTATAAAACTAAATAAAGTATTCAATAAACCATTAGTAAGCACCTACTAGGCCAAGAAAACATTGAATCTTTATAACATTGGTAGGACTTGGCCATTCTTCCTTGAGTTTAATTTTTTCAAGATCACCAGTTCTTCCATATTCAAAAATAATGCACCCAAGAAAAGAAATATTATGTAACTAAAATTCACACTTATTGAATTTTCTATATAACTTATTTTATTTAAAAGTTTGGAAAAAATAATTAGATATTTCTCATACTCATAAATTTTAGAGTAAACTAAAATATTATTAATAAACAAAACCAAAAATTTATCCAAATTATTTTGGAAAACTCTATCAATTTGGTCTATAAATACTACATGTGAATTTTTCAATCTAAAAGGAATAACCAGAAAGTCATAATATCCATACATTTTTTTTAATGTTGTTCTCAAAATTTTCTCTTATTTCAACATTAGTTGATGGTACCCAAACCTAATATCAATCTTCATAAAATATTGCACTCCCAAGAGCTGATCAAACAAATCATTGATATGAGGAAAACAATAATTTTTCTTAACAATAATTTGATTGATTACTTCATAATCAATGAAAAGTCTCATGAAACCACCCTACTTTTTAACAAACAAAAAAGGCGAAACCTATAGTGAAATTATAGGATAAATGAAACCCTTTATCAATAAATTCTTGTAGCTTCTTTTTCAATCCTAAAAAATATACTAAATCCATTCATCTGGGTTGTTTTAAAGTTGGATTAGAATCAAGTATTAATTAAAGAATAAACTTATCATCTCAATTAGGAATAACAACATACAAATCATCACTAAATATATCTATATATTCATTTACTACCAACACATAACCAATTTGAAAATATTCATTTCTTTTAAAAAATATGTAAAAGATAAATTTAACTTATATATTTTATCATTTTCTCAACTTCTTAATATGTTATAAAAGGTATGAATTCATTATTATATACAAACAGAAACTCATTCTAAAAAATAACTTGTTTATATCATCAATCAATCACAGTATGATAAACTGAAATATAATCAATTCCAAGAATAACTTCAAACTCTTAAATGGGAATGAAAATAAGGTTTGCAGGAAAAACCATTAAATAGATGATAAAATGAATATTTTTATATATTTTTTGACTTTAAGCCACTCATAGGTGTTTTTAGAAAGAGTTATAACATTATTTCTTGAGTAGGTATTATCATTTTACTTGAAATTTTTAAGATATAGAAGAATGTATCGATACCGATCAAATAAGACATTGTAATAATATGAAAAACGTAATATACATGTAACAAATTCATTTGGGGGTACAAAATATTCCATAGTAGTAGAAAAATACATTATTTCACCTTTCTATTTTTGATTCTGATAATTACCACCCTGAGTAACTAACTTTAGACATGCGTTAAAATAATGTCCCAAATTATTGTAATTAATTTTTTTTAAACAATCAACAATAACCCAAATCAAATTATTAACTCAATATTTCATGGTTCAGTATGGTTGTGGTTTTACTTAAACATAATATATCATATTTTCCCAGGAAACTGTCTAAGTATGCAAAGGGTCACTTTGATACTACACATGGTCTTTGATCACCTATGGATCATTACTATAGGAATGGTGTATTGTATGAAAGGTATTTATACTTGGATGGATTCATGAATCACATGGTATTAGGTTAAGAATATTTCTCATGCTATATATTAAAATTTTCATTTTAATGGATCTTGAGGTAATATATTTAAAAAATATCTATATTATCTTTTAGATAAAATTACTTTATTATCTTTATTTATTCCATATATTTGATAAAAATATAGGGTTTAAGGAGTGAGGTTGTTAAAGGCACTAAATAATATTCATGATAGGTTAGACCCATTAGTTTTTAAGGCATTGAGAGTTACCTTGCAAGATTTTTGATGACAAAATTTACAAAAGAATAAGGCATCCATTTTTGAAGAGACTAAAAAATGAATATTATATATGGTGACAATTTTATATATTATCCTAATAGTTTAAAATAACTTATTCTCTTGGAAGTAATCTTCTTACAAGGTGTTTTTACTTGTTTTAGGAGTTATTCATGGTGCTATATGATATAACAATGACTAGAAAGATTCAAGACCTATTTTAAGAGAAGTTATTATCTACTACTCTTTAGTATGCATATTTGAATAAGATTCTACTTATTCAGTTGGGGATTTATAAAATTCAGGATTATGAAGTGATGTGTATGATTTAATTGTGAAATTTCCTATATGAATATCCAGACCTTAACTCATATATCTGGTGTTAAAAACATATTATTGACATAATGCATTTGATACCAACTATAAAAACTTGTAAATAAAAAAACTCTTAATTTTTAGTTTAAAAGTAATGATTTTACTTTCTTATATTCTCATGATATTTTATGTTTAGAGTTTTAGATAATTGGGTTACATAGAGAAAATTTTCACATATTGTACATTTTTTTCAAAGAAAAATAGGTTCTTATGCTTAAAATCCTATTTCATTCATGACACTTTTACTTTATTCAAGACATGGAACCAATACAGAAGTATTGACCTTTCTGTAGTCCCAAAACATTATTAAGACCTCTTAAACACATTTGTAAACATGGGATGTGTCACAAACCAACTCGGGTCAACCCCAAACCGGCCACTCGATCTATCTTGTAAAGAGGCCCGAGAGGTGTTCCCAATCCTCCTAGGCAGGAAAATATTTTTGGGCATCAAACATAACTAAATTGAGATAAATTTGGCCCACAAAACAACTGATAAATAAATAAGGATAGAATAAATAAATTTAAAAAGGCATCATAAAGGAAACAAACAACTAATCATACCTCTATGTTTCCTCACAGGTCACCACAAACCATAGAATCACACTCATTCCATAAGAAACCCGAAGGCCAAATAAACCTAAAAATTGAATAATAAAATAGGAATGGGAACCAAGATAATCAATAGGGATGCCAAAATAGAAACCATTCCATATGAATTACCTTTATGTATAAAAATATTTCATTCTAGTTTGAAAATAAAAATGTATAAAAATATGGATTTTTATTCCTTTCAAAACATGTATCAAGATGATACATATGAAGAACCATTCCACCCTTTTTATTTTCAAAACAGTTTTAAAGAATTATAGTCATTGAAATAAACCATTTAAAAGAATATTCATGCTATAAGGTATGTTTTTTTGTAGGAAATCATAACAGTATAAAATTATTTTGCAAAGTACCACAAAATAGAGGAATATAGAATACATGTAAAATAGTTATCATGGGAACCTTGGATCTGTCCAGGATGGCCTATAATAGAGCTATCAACATCAATATAAGAAATAATCATAGGTTTCAAAAACCAATAATTTCCCCTATTCCAACACCCAATGTCTCTCTCATTGGTTCAACTGAGGGGAATATTCTATAAGCAGATGAGTGATCTAATTCTGGGATACTAGTCAGAGCGTAATACTAAACTAATGTAGCAGTGCACCTAAGAGCTCCCACCCAACTACCTAATGCTTATCATGATATATAAATAGATGTTGGTTTTATCAAACTTGTATAGGAATTCATGTTGTATATTTCACATCAAAACAAGTAACCCACTTCTACACCTCCAAGCTCCCTTTTAAGCGTAACCCTGTTTCCCTTTCCAAGATACATAGACAATTCACAAGCCCCCTTACTATGAACACATAACATATCATTCATTAAACACTTATATGAGTTCCATAAACAAATGGCATGCCTTAATAGGGGTTTTATTTTCCAAGGGAACACCTCAAAGTGATTTAATGGCCTCATTTTTCTGAATGGAATATTAATCACCTGGAAAACCATTTACAATGGAAAAAATTTCAAGTTCGAAAACCAATCCTTACACATACACACATATAAACCTCAATATATATATATACTACTTTTCCTAATTTACATATTCACACAATCTTTTGAAAATATGTATAAAGTAGGTACCTATCAATATCTATATATATTATATATGTATATGTGTATAAGTCTTATTTAAAAAGAATAAGAAGAATTAGAAACCATTTTAAATATCTTTAGAAACCAAAATTCCATTAGACTTATATGGGAATATGTTTAGAATATAAAAACATCATTTTCATCCTCAATTTACTTGATAGAAATCATTTTGAAGACCAATAAAATACCTAATATGCTTTACATTTTTTTTAAAACATGTTTTACTAATAGGAAACCATGATGGAAACTTAAAAAATATGGAAAATAAGAGAGAAAATAATTACAAGAATCACAACCATTTTTTATAATATATTTACTTTATAACATAATGAAAATATATATTAAAATATTCAATCAATTATAGTTTTCAATTTAAAGGCTTAGATATGGGGTAACCTACCTCAAACCTTGTCACCTTTGACTATGGTAGATTTAGTCCACCACAGTGGGACTTGAGAATCCCTAAGGAATAAAAGAGACCCAAAATATAAGAAATCCCCATGAGAAAACCAAGAAAACTCTAACTATATCTCACTGAGATATGTCTATGTCAAGAAACAATGTGAAAAAAGAAGAAATAAGGAGTGGAAGAATCTAGAAAAATATTACCTTGAATAATCAAGCTCAAATCTTAAATAAATTATAGGGATCCACTATAGTGGGAAGAGGAACTAAGTGAGAGGGATCCCTGATGTTGTGTAATCCAAATGAGAGTGGAATGGGTTATTTGGTGTTAAAAACCAATAAAAGAAAAAAAAATGTAAATTTTACTTTTAATGATTTTTGGAAACAACCCATGGTTTGGTAGCACAGTTTGGAAAACCATGTGCCTTAACTGTGCACCCTCTATTGGGATTTTAGATCATCATTCATGGATATTCCACACAATTTGGAAAACCATGTACCGACTATGTGATTCATCTCAATAAATATTTTTGAGGTTGTCCCACGATTTCATCATGGTTTGAAAAACCATGTGCCCCGACCACGCAACATGTTATGTATCCCCAGAACCATTTGGTTTTAAAGAAAAACTTCTTGGAAGTAGATTTAAACAAATAAAGCTCAAAAATAAAAAAAATAATTGAGTCATGTCGGGTTGGGTTGTGATAGTATCCCCCACCATGACACTTTATTCCCCATAATTTCGAAAGATATTTTTTTGATCAAGAAAAAAGTAAATATAAACTACTTCTTAAGATAAGACCTCAAAACCCATAGACCGAAGAATGAGAACTCACTTCCCTTTCCATACCCACAACTCTAAAACCAAAGAAGAGTCTATAAATACCAAATAACAAAAACAATAAAATGAAATAATCAAAATAGATAGAATCATATCTCTAAATGAAACTCAAAACAAGGAACCCCCCGACCCCTTATATAGAAATCACCAGATAATCCTACCATGGTCTACTCTGGATCTCCATGAGTTTTAATTAGAAGAAACATGATCTTATCTAACCAAAATACTATAATTAGGGATGGATAGGATGGAAATGAGGAATTGATCCATCAATTAGAGTTATAAATTACTCAAAAAGAGGAGCATGGAGGGTTGAAGACCAGATTCTCCATGACATCCCTATATGGTAGTCTCCTAACCATACTATGACATTGTTCAAACATTGATTTTCCAAAGTATAATAACTTATGATTCTTATCGATACCTAAATATATATGAAACAAAACATATAATGAAAAAACACAACCATTTTATAACAAAAAATCCAAAACTTCCCAAAATACACTTCTATTGAAAACATAATTCTAGATGATCCATGAAATCAACCACTATTCCAAAGAAAAAGACAATTACACCAAGCATGAAATCCAAAATAGGAAAAATTTACCATGATAAAAACTCTAAACATACCATGTATCATCCCCAAGTTTACCAAAATAATCTAGAATATTCTTTGAGGGAGTAGATCTGGCTCTACATCTCTTCTTGGAAACACCCCTATAGAATATTTGCATGTCACCCAAATGACTATAGGCATGACTAGTATTTGGTTCCTCTTTACATAATGACTTCTTATTCTATGAGATTATACACTAATTTCACACTAAGATTTTACTCCTAGATGATTTTGGTGACATGAAATACAAAAGCCTTTTCGTCATGCTCCCCAATAGGCCAAACCAAACTTACTTCCATTTCCCTTTACTAGAACCACCACTACCACTCCCAAGTATAGGTTAGAAATCAACAACATATGTATCTCTATCCAATATATATTCAACCAAAATATCCCACCACACCACATTTTTATATGTGTCAAGGTTGAGAAAAGACACAACTAAAATATGTTTTGGTTGGAGAAACCTTACAAAGGACTAAGCCTTCAAGAATTCAGGCCCAACAAGATTAGGAAGATAAAAAACCAACATAGTGAAACTATTGGCATACCTCAACACCATCTAATCACCTTAATTGATACCATACAATGTTATAACCTTTAGCATCCTTATATCTTTGGAGAATTAATTTAAGATAAAAAAATCTTTGATGTTTTCCCACAAGTGATATTGTTTTTGGTTTGGTATGAATAAATGACTTCCACCACTTACAACTCAAGACTTCTAGTACAAATACAGAAAAATTGTTTTTAAGAGGATCAACAATCTTGATAAATACGAATATCTCCTCTATACTTAACCACTATTCCTTATATTTTCTAGGTTCTTAATGTCTGAATAAATGAATAGGATTCAACTCTCATAACTTCTAAAATTATTCATGATACAATGCCATTGGATGATAACCACAAGCCTCTAAATCCATAACATATAAAACAAATTCTTGGGATGAGACTTGATCAACAAAAAGAACATGGTGGAAGATCCGCCCATATATCCTCTTCAAGATTACTTGGAGATTAGTGGAGGAATACTATAAAATTAAGAAGAACATAACACAATTAAAACACATTTTAAATAAAAATTCAAAAGGCTCAAATAAGAACCAATATACCAATATCAATATATTAATAAAGTATCACTCAAAAATCCAATCCGAAATGATTAAAAGAAATAAACACCTTAATTTAAGTGATACACCAAATTTTAACTTTTCCAAAATCCTTGTTTAAAGGTTTCTTTTGACCGAATCCATTTAAAATTACAATTTCCAAAATGTCTCAATATCACTCTAAAAAATTATTTCTCTTTTAAACACAAAACAATTTTTTTCTAAAATTTATTTTCCATTTACAAATGTTAAATTTTTTAATAAATTCCCTAGGAGTTTGAAAAACTAACAAACCTTTCAAAAACACGTTTTGAAAATTTTATTTTAAAATCCTAAATTAACATAACTTAAATTACATCAATTATCATAAAAACATCATAAAAATCATAAATAAATTATTAAAAGAGAAGATAAATAAAAATTCCCCAAATAACACAAAAGTTAAAAAATATAGAAAATTTACAACAATTCATGGTTTATCTACATGGATTTGTGGGACATGCATTAATCATGTGAGTCCTACTAGAAGTCCCTAGACACAGATTCATGGTCTACACATGGCTTACCAAACTATGCACAGTAACTACGAACCCTCTAGTTCCCTTCCAAATTCCACTTCGACCACAGATTTCTCAAGAAAAACACACAAAACCTCAAAACAAAACTCATGATACTGAAATAAAGACCCAATGTCTCAAAAAACGAGATTAGTGCAGAGACCCGTAGCATGACGTACATGGACATTACATTACATTTGCGGAATACTTAGTACATAACAAAAAACACACACACAAGGATCGTAATAGTTTAGTGTCTTTGGAAACTCGGAATATAATCTTCTAATCGTGGTGAAAGATCTTCAAAATCTCCCATAAAGATATTCTTTTTTTTACCTAAAACCTTTCTTTATATACTGAGGAAAAGAAAAAATAAAAGGGTGAGCTCAAATGATCAGTAAGGGTAAACAAAATAAATATCAATCACATCATATACATAAGCACATAACTTTTGGAAATCATAACCTGCAAAAGAGATCATAATTTCATAACATGGGCTAAATCATGGCAGTGAAATGTAATCACAATAATCATAACCTAAAACATGAAACTTTGTGGAATTCAAACATAATCATAGAGAATCATTTCTTGTTAGTCAAGACTCATTTCCAAGACTATCTTAGTGGACAAAGTCCCTTTCTGAATCGAGTAACCCTCGTTTTAGTCCTGTTTCACTGAACCGGTATAACCTACCGTTTCAGCCCTGTCTATCTCATGAGATATAAAATCTTTACCCAATGCATTGGAGGGAGATATAGGTCCCACCCATCTAATAATGAATCCTTTCTTATGCGTGCCACATAATCATAAATCATACATCATCGCATAACTCATGTAATAAATATGGGATTCTTAAACAACATGACATCATAAAACAATTCATATAATATAAAGGAATTCATAAAAATGTTTCCATCACAACATAATCAAATCCATGTAATAATAGGGATAAAAACAGAAACCTTTTATTATCTTAGATGGAAAATAATTTTGATAAAATACTTGAACTTCATTATTGAGGAAAATATCCTTTCTACTTCAAAAACACTTTTCCTTTCTTAACATGTCATACAATTTTAAAATAAAAGAAGTTGATTAAAAATAAACTTTAATACTTGTAAAGGAAGCTTCTTGGAAATAATTTTTTAGAAATCCATTCATGCCGTATAAGTTAAAAAAAACATTCTTCGTACTTTTGTCGAAAAAGTCAAAAAGTACCTCGTACGAAAAAAAACGACAAAAGATTCCTTTCATATTCTTTACTAAAAACTCACCGAAGGGTAAAATTGGATTTAAACTATTGTAAGTGGATGGAAACAATATTACATATTGAGGTAACATGGATGTGGATGATAAAATACACCCCAGTAAATACTTACGAATAAACAATCTCGGATAAAAATGAGATTGTTATATTTATCCCTTACCTTAGGTCCGATTTGCTTCGTATGTGTCCGAACCTCCTGTATAATGATTTAAATAATGTCATTGACTTATTACAGAATAATATTCATCGTTATGATATCATATATGGTTCACTTATGACATTATATTACCCGTTCTTTTGTAAATTCCATGTTAAAGAAGCGTTTTGGGTAAAATCGTTTCATTTATCGTAGGTGTTTTGACTTGTTGTTCTTGACATCATTATTACTTATATCATGATTTACTTACTTCCAGAATATAAAATATGATTTATATATCATATATATTCAGTATATATATAATATATAGATAAATAAAATGAAAAACACCGTTCATGGAGACGGTAGTCCGTACGTACGCATGAAGGCTGTTTTTCTTTCCTTATTGTCTTGAATGGAAGTAAGTAGATGACATACATATATATATATATATATAAATTAATCCAGTATCATTATTATGTCATATATTTCATTAGTACTTATTATATATACTTTATAATCATTCATGAATGGTTAATCATTAAGAATGAATCTCATCGCGTCGTGGAGACGGTAGTCCGTACGTATGCACGAGCGATGATATCATTTACATAATTATTGAATTTAATTGGAGTGGATTATACAATATTTCAGAATCAATATGATGTTGTAATAACTATGTATAGTTATTCTTTACACCATTATACCCATCCATGTAAGGTGGTGGTGGAAAATTGATTACACCACGGCGTGGAGACGGTATTCCGTACGTACGCACGCGCGGTGATTTCTTTTTCCGTAGGATGGATAGATTGTAAAATAGGGTTGTTTAATACTTATAATAACATATCAGTATATGAGTGATACTGATGTTATTACTTCATAATGAAACAACCTAAGAAGAAGAAGTGGAAGAAGAAATAAAGATGAAAGAATTGGTAACGGTAATTACCTCTTCTTTGAAGCGCCTCTTTGAGACCTCCTCTTAGGGCAATAAAATTGGTCTTTGAGGAAGACCAGAACCTCTAGGATGTTTCTAGGGAAGTAGAGAAGAGATTTTGGCAGGTTTTGGCCGAGCTTGAGTGCTCAAATTGGTGTGAGGAGGAGGGGGAGGAGGTGTCCTTTTATAAGGGAGGAGAGGGGCACCTTAGGAATATCTCAAAATATTATTTTATATTAAAGTCAAAATCGGTTTATAATTGTTCCAAAGGGTCTTATTTCGGAGATAAAGTGGGGATGGGTCAAAATCCTATCAACCAATAGGATTTAGACAAGTTTAGGGTATTATTTTAACCTTATCAATTAGATTTAACTCTAAGTTAAATAATTTAACTTGTACCGTGTCTTTTTGTTTTCTTTCACTATATGGTTAATACACTTACTATAACATGCAAAACGAACCCCAAATTGTTTATTATTAATATATATATCCTTATCTAAGTCATTTTGCTGAACCTTAGATTTTTAAGAATAAAATAACAATTAATAATATAATATTTGATTTAAAAACTATTTTGTGTCAATTTTGACACTATTTGATATATGATTTTTGTGGAAGTCATAACAGAATTATATGTTCGAACCAAGTTGATTAAATCAACACTAATATATCATAGTAACCTAGAAAATTAGTGGAATTCATAAAAAGTCTCAAATTACATTTATTTTGGTGTTTATAACATCAATTATGTCAATATTTCATAAATAAAATAATTACTGCATCATCTTTGTGTCATAAATAAATTAACATATTTGATGTCTAAAAATTACAAATAAAATACCATTATGTAGGAAATAGTTTTATATTTCTAATGAATATTTACAATCGAATTTATCTTATGTAAAACCATATAATAAAAATGTTTTAGTTAATAAACTTTGATTTTAACTCTTTTAACTCTTCTTTGAATTAAATAATAATAAATGTTCTAATCTGATCCAAGTGGGCCTAAATGATAATATTTTACACTTAAGGTTGTTTTTGGTTGATATACACTTGTCCAATAGGATTAGGACATGTGTTAGGGTAATATTAATATCATTTTTACCCTTAATTACCCTATTTACTTTTAACCGTGGTAAATAAAAGTAAAAAGTTACTATTCACCAAAAATTATTTTCATCTCATTGAACCACATTTTACTTACTGACATCAACCGTGTCTCTCAGATTTTTGAAATTCCAATCACAGAAGCAGTAAAATTAAGTTTAATGAAAAATTCAGTTTTTTTAACTACCACTTAGTAGTTTCACTATTCATCAAAAATTGATGTTTTTCAGAACAATGCCAAAATTTCATTCTAAGCTATATTTCATATTCCGAATTCAAAAATGAAGTCTATTTTACCAAATTCATAACATAGAAGTTGCATTAATTAATTTTATAATTAAATCCCGCTGTTAAAACAAATAGCGTGTTTTTAAGAAACAATATCTATCAAAAGATTGACACTTGTTTATGTCTGGTTTAAATGTGAAATTACATCCAATGACCAACATTGTATTAAATTGTAAAAATATATTCTAAATATACTTTAAAACCACTCAAATTAATAATTTATCACTATTAATTATTTTGATTAAAAAAGTTGTGTTTAATTATAATTTAGTAATTTTCACTATTCATCAGAATATGAAAGTTATCCGAAAAGTACAAAAATTTCACCTTCGGCTAAATTTGATACTCCGAATCCAAAAATGAAGTCCATTTCGAGAGCTAAAATTTCTAAAATTTTAAAAGGTGGTTATTACTATTCATAACGGCTAGTTATAATAACATTTTAATAGCATATCATTGTTTAGTGAAACTCGGTATTGCGTACTACACACGCTATCGAGGAAGGTCACGATTGCGTGTAATGCAAGGCAAGTCAAAGATGCATGTTGTGCAAGCTCCTTTTGGTGTAGCGTACAACACAAGACATTAATAAAATTAAAAAGAATAGTTTTCATAAAATCTCGGGCTGTTATATTCTACCCCCCTTAAAATGAATTTCGCCCTCGAAATTCATTGGGGTTATAAATAGTTTACTATTTGAAAGTTTCTTTAATAGAAACCCACATCGTAAAAAGGAATACCAAAACTTGGCTTTAAAAACTAAAGTATGAAATGTAACGATTACCCAAATAAACTAATCACTGGGTTTCCACATAGGTGAAAATATGGATATGGAAGAGAAATCTAACCATCATGTTCTGATAGAGAGTGGTAGAGGACATGGCTATGGAAAATCCAACAATCACAATGCCATAAATTTGTGACGATCTAAGGTACCATCTGATTCATCAGATATAAGATCACTAGGACAACATTTTTGGTTTTCAAGATCATTTCCCTAAAGTTAAAGAATTTGAATTAGAATAAATACTTACTTTATTTTGGTATAATCTCACTATTGTTCGTGCCTTTAACAACTTCCACTTCATCTCTTAAATAAATGAAGTTGAATTTGTTATTTGTGAAGTGTTAGCAGATCATGTGATAGAATGACAGGTCATTCCATCTGTCTCAAACAAAAGGTTAGCAAAATTATATACATAAGTCGATCTATAGTGAGATTAATCATATATGGTTCCTAAAATGGACTTTATACTTCATATATCATACTGTTTAATATAATAAAACTAGTTTCTACTAAACAGGGACATCCTGTAGGCCAGTGGTAGGCAATAAAGGCCAGTCGCACTTTGGTTGTGGGTTCGATTCCCACAGCCTTGTCCGAAGTGATGGGCTGTCGCCCGTCCTGCAGGTTGTCCTTTTTCTAAAACTACATTACTATAACATCCCATCAATAATATCGAAAATCTTCTATCCTTAAACTAACTTATGTCCAACATAATCCATTCTAATCTTTAGGCTTATCCATAATACTACAGTCCACTCTCATAATATAGTGAAAATGATTACCAGAGATTTAATACTCTCGTTAATCCCCATATATCATAAGATATGTTTTGTTGGTCACATTCCAAAAATTAAAAGTCCTTAATCATGTATTCTCTTGAAAACATGAATGCAGTTAAAAGTTAACTCTTTCCACATACCAAAATCCTCAAAATTCTATATACTCAAACCATGATATCACTTAGTCCTTATATCAATCATGAGCTCATGAATACTATTAAACATTTCATTTTATCGTTTTCCCTTCATTATGCACATATCATCTTATTTCCAAAAAAAATATCTCAATCACTTTGAATACCACATCAATAAATATTGCAATACTCAATGATACAACATTATTTTGGAATCCCATTACATAAACACTTAATCATTCCACCACATCGTTGTCATATTCAACATTGCCAATAGTGATCGCATGTGACTTCCCTTTGTCCTTTGCCTTCAGTGGTTGCTCATGTTGATCATCACTAACCCTTGGGTTAGGGAATTTATTAGCATAATGCCCCATTTCCTTGCACTTGAAGCATTGAAGTGTTGGTGGTGCGTTCTCTGCAGTGTTTGCTTTATTCACATCATTAGAAACCCTTTTTCCATTACTTCGACACTCAGCTGCTCGATGACCTTCTTTTCCACACTTAAAACATTTTCTAGTCCCTTTAAGACAATCTCCACCATGCTTCTTTCCACACTTTGTGCATAAGGAAACATTCATCTTCTTTTCACCATTATTCTGAGATTTCTCCTTGAACTCCATCTTTCATTTCTTGTCAAAGCCATGAGATGGATATGTAACACCAACTTCCATTTCTACCTTGATAGCACAACGCACAATTTCTTCATAGCTACTGAAGTCTCTTATAGCTAATGCCCTTCGAAGACTTGGTTTTAAGCCACTAAAAAATCGATCAACTTTACTTTCAGGTTGGATGATAATGCCAGATGCATACCTTGCAAGTCTTGTAAAATTCGCTTCGTATATACCAACAGATTCATCATCCTTCTGCTTTAGCTCAAGAAACTCCTTTTCCATCTTTGTTCGAAGAATACGAGGTAAGTAATTACTGAAAAACAAGTTCTTGAACTCGTCCCATTCCATGGACTCAATTTCATCTCTTTGACTTGTATTCTTGATAAGATTCCACCATTGATGAGCTTCACCTTCCAAACGATATACTGTTAAGATGACTTTATCATGTTCAAAACATTGAAGAACTGAAAATATCTTTTCAGTGGTACTGATCCATTGTTCAACAACAAGTGGATCGGAAGTCCCACTGAAAGAAGGTGGACGTTGCCTCATGAAGGACTCAATAGAATATTGTTCCCTTCTCTGCTCATTTGGAAGTCCAGAATGATTCATAGCTTGTGTAAGTATAACAATAAGATTTTACACTCCATCTCCCATAACATTTGTTTGTTCAGGAGGGAAATCATTGCATTGTCCATTGCATTGATCAACACGGTTCCTTCGGGTTCCAGCCATCGTCTAAAACCCAAAAAGAATAGTGTGAGAGGCAAAAATCATGCTAGGGAAAACAACATAATAAAGGGGGAGTACCTTCAATATCTAACATCTTAGGTTTAATTCTATGATCGTTAGCATAATTCTAGTACTATAACCTATACGTATACTTAACCTTAGGGACATCCCTAGACATACCTTAGAAATATCTCTAGGGATCCCACTAAAGTTCTCGCATCCTAGTTTCCAAAGGTTGACTAACCATTCCTCTGATACCAACTGTAGAGACCCATAGCTTGATGTACATGGACATTACATTACATTTGAGGAATACTTAGTACATAACAAAAAACACACACATAAGGATCGTAATAGTTTAGTGTCTTTGGAAACTCGGAATATAATCTTCTAATCGTGGTGAAAGATCTTCAAAATCTCCCATAAAGATCTTTTTTTTACCTAAAACCTTTCTTTATATCCTGGGGAAAAGAAAACATAAAAGGGTGAGCTCAAATGCTCAGTAAGGGTAAACAAAAGAAATATCAATCACATCATATACATAAGCACATAAATTTTGGAAATCTTAACCTGCAAAAGAGATCATAATTTCATAACATGGGCTAAATCATGGCAGTGAAATGTAATAACAATAATCATAACCTAAAACATGAAACTTTGTGGAATTCACACATAATCATAGAGAATCATTTCTTGTTAGTCAAGACTCATTGCCAAGACTATCTTAGTGGACAAAGTCCCTTTCTGAATCGAGTAACCCTCGTTTCAGTCCTGTTTCACTGAACCAGTATAACCTACCGTTCCAGCCCTGTCTATCTCATGAGATATAGAATCTTTACCCATTGAATTGGAGGGAGATATAGGTCCCACCCATCTTATAATGAATCCGTTCTTATGCGTGCCACATAATCATAAATCATACATCATTGCATAACTCATGTAATAAATAAGGGATTCTTAAACAACATGACATCATAAAAAAATTCATATAAGATAAAGGAATTCATAAAAATGTTTCCATCACAACATAATCAAATCCATGTAATAATAGGGATAAAAACAGAACCCTTTTATTATCTTAGATGGAAAATAATTTTGATAAAATAATTGAACTTCATTCTTGAGGAAAATATCCTTTCTACTTCAAAAACACTTTTCCTTTCTTAACATGTCATACAATTTTAAAATAAAATAAGTTGATTAAAAATAAACTTGAATACTTGTAAAGGAAGCTTCTTGGAAATAATTTTTTAGAAATCCATTAATGCCGTATAAGTTAAAAAAAACATTCTTCGTACTTTTGTCGGAAAAGTCAAAAAGTACCTCGTACGAAAAAAAACGACAAAAGATTCCTTTCATATTCTTTACTAAAAACTCACCGAAGGGTAAAATTGGATTTAAACTATTGTAAGTGGATGGAAACAATATTACATATTGAGGGAACATGGATGTGGATGATAAAATACACCCCAGTAAATACTTACGAATAAACAATCTCAGATAAAAATGAGATTGTGATATTTATCCCTTACCTTAGGTCCGATTTGCTTCGTATGTGTCCGAACCTCCTGTATAATGATTTAAATAATGTCATTGACTTATTACAGAATCATATTCATTGTTATGATATCATATATGGTTCACTTATGACATTATATTACCCGTTCTTTTGTAAATTCCATGTTAAAGAAGCGTTTTGGGTAAAATCGTTTCATTTATCGTAGGTGTTTTGACTTGTTGTTCTTGACATCATTATTACTTATATCATGATTTACTTACTTCTAGAATATAAAATATGATTTATATATCATATATATTCAGTATATATATAATAGATAGATAAATAAAATGAAAAACACCGTTCATGGAGACGGTAGTCCGTACGTACGCATGAATGCTGTTTTTCTTTCCTTATTGTCTTGAATGGAAGTAAGCAGATGACATACATATATATATATATACATAAATCCAGTATCATTATTATGTCATATATTTCATTAGTACTTATTATATATACTTTATAATCATTCATGAATGGTTAATCATTAAGAATGAATCTCATCGCGTCGTGGAGACGGTAGTCCGTACGTACGCACGAGCGATGATATCATTTTCATAATTATTGAATTGAATTGGAGTGGATTATACAATATTTAAGAATCAATATGATGTTGTAATAACTATGTATAGTTATTATTTACACCATTATACCCATCCATGTAAGGTGGTGGTGGAAAATAGATTACACCACGGCGTGGAGACGGTATTCCGTACGTACGCACGCGCGGTGATTTCTTTTTCCGTAGGATGGATAGATTGTGAAATAGGGTTGTTTCATACTTATAATAACATATCAGTATATGAGTGATACTGATGTTATTACTTCATAATGAAACAACCTAAGAAGAAGAAGTGGAAGAAGAAATAAAGATGAAAGAATTGGTAACGGTAATTACCTCTTCTTTGAAGCGCCTCTTTGAGACCTCCTCTTAGGGCACTAAAATTGGTCTTTGAGGAAGACCAGAACCTCTAGGATGTTGCTAGGGAAGTGGAGAAGTGATTTTGGCAGGGGTTGGCCGAGCTTGAGTGCTCAAATTGGTGTGAGGAGGAGGGGGAGGAGGTGTCCTTTTATAAGGGAGGAGAGGGGCACCTTAGGAATATCTCAAAATATTATTTTATATTAAAGTCAAAATCGGTTTATAATGGTTCCAAAGGGTCTTATTTCAGAGCTAAAGTGGGGATGGGTCGAAATCCTATCAACCAATAGGATTTATACAAGTTTAGGGTATTATTTTAACCTTATCAATTAGATTTAACTCTAAGTTAAATAATTTAACTTTTACCGTGTCTTTTTGTTTTCTTTCACTATATGGTTAATACACTTACTATAACATGAAAAACGAACCCCAAATTGTTTATTATTAATATATATATCCTTATCTAAGTCATTTGGCCGATCCTTAGATTTTTAATAATAAAATAACAATTAATAATATAATATTTGATTTAAAAACTATTTTGTGTCAATTTTGACACTATTTGATATATGATTTTTTTGAAAGTCATAAAAGAATTATATGTTCGAAACAAGTTGATTAAAGCAACACTAATATATCATAGTAACCTAGAAAATTATTGGAATTCCTAAAAAGTCTCAAATTACATTTATTTTGGTGTTTATAACATGAATTATGTCAATATTTCATAAATAAAATAATTACTGCATCATCTTTGTGTCATAAATAAATTAACTTATTTGATGTCTAAAAATTACAAATAAAATACCATTATGTAAGAAATCTTTTTAGATTTCTAATGAATATTTACAATCGAATTTATCTTATGTAAAACCCTATATTAAAAATGTTTTAGTAAATAAACTTTGATTTTAACTCTTTTAACTCTTCTTTGAATTAAATAATAATAAATGTTCTAATCTAATACAAGTGGGCCTAAATGATAATATTTTACACTTAAGGTTGTTTTTGGTCGAGATACACTTTTCCAATAGGATTAGGACATGTGTTAGGGTAATATTAATATCATTTTTACCCTTAATTACCCTATTTACTTTTAACCGTGGTAAATAAAAGTAAAAAGTTACTATTCACCAAAAATTATTTTCATCTCATTGAACCACATTTTACTTACTGAAATCAACCATGTCTCTCGGATTTTTGAAATTCCAATCACAGAAGCGGTAAAATTAAGTTTAATGAAAAATTCAGTTTTTTTAACTACCACTTAGTAGTTTCACTATTCATCAAAAATTGATGTTTTTCAGAACAATGCCAAAATTTCATCCTAAGCTATATTTCATATTATAAATTCAAAAATGAAGTCTATTTTACCAAATTCATAACATAGAAGTTGCATTAATTAATTTTATAATTAAATCCTGCTGTTAAAACAAATAGCGTGTTTTTAAGAAACAATATCTATCAAAAGATTGACACTTGTTTATGTCTGGTTTAAATGTGAAATTACATCCAATGACCAACATTGTATTAAATTGTAAAAATATATTCTAAATATACTTTAAAACCACTCAAATTAATAATTTATCACTATTAATTATTTTGATTAAAAAAGTTGTTTTTAATTATAATTTAGTAATTTTCACTATTCATCAGAATATGAAAGTTATCCGAAAAGTACCAAAATTTCACCTTTGGCTAAATTCGATACTCCGAATCCAAAAATGAAGTCCATTTTGAGAGCTAAAATTTCTAAAATTTTAAAAGGTGGTTATTACTATTCATAACGGCTAGTTATAATAATATTTTAATAGCATATCATTGTTTAGTGAAACTCGGTATTGCGTACTACACACGCTATCGAGGAAGGTCACGATTGCGTGTAATGTAAGGCAAGTCAAAGATGCGTGTTGTGCAATCCCCTTTTGGTGTAGCGTACAACACAAGACATTAATAAAATTAAAAAGAATAGTTTTCATAAAATCTCAGGCTGTTACAATTAGATTCTCAAATTAAAGACATACTCATCTCAAACTACTCTGGTAACTCAAGTATCATCATGTGAGGGTGGTGATCTGGAACCCACTCATGTCTTAACCTCAATTTCAAATAGCCCTGGATTTGAACTAATAGACATCCAAAATAATAAGAGCTCATATGATACCATTTTTTCATGAACCAACCTAGGTTGACCCTAAATCAGGCACTTGAGTCAGCCCACAATAAAGCCTGAGAGGTGTTCTCGAGCCTCCGAGGTTGGAAACTGGTGCCTGACATAAAAAAATCATCTGGGAATTATTTAACCTATAAAACAATAGAAAAATAAATAAGTATAAACTAAATAAATTAAAAAAATAAATATAAATGAAAAAGACAACTAAAAATAACTCCATGTAACCTCACATGTCACCACCAACCATAGAACAACACTCATTCCATGAGTGAACTAAAGGCCAACTAAACCTGAAATTGAAATAATAAAGTAGGAATGAGCACCGAGATTCTTAGTAGGGATTCCAAAATAGAAATCATGCTTTATGACTTACCTTTAAATAGAAAACGGTTTCAATATAGTTTTAAAATATAAATGTATAAAAATATGTGTTTCCTTTCCTTTAAAAATAAGTAGCAAGATGAAACATTTGAATAAATATTCCCCATTTTAATTTTCAAATTAGTTTTTAAATAATGTGTTTATTTACAATAAACCATTTATAATAAGATACATTCAATGAGGTATTATTTTTGGAAGGAAATAATACGAGTATAAAATTATTTTTCAAAGTTCCACAAAATATAGGAAAGTAGTGTGCATGAAAAATATTTTTCATAGAGACCTAGGATCTATCCAACATGGCCTATGAAAAAGATATAAACATCAATATAATAAATACTTATAAAAATTGGATACCAAAAATTTACACTACCCCAACACCCGAGGCCATACTCACTAGTTAAACCGAGGTGCATATTCTATAATCAAATAAATGATATAACTCTAGGACACTAGTTAAATTATATTACTAATCTAGTGCAGCATATGTAATTAGAGCTCCCGCCTAACTAAAAAATGTTTCCCATGAAATATAAATAAAGGTGGGTTTTATAAAACAAGTATAAAAATAATTTTTCCACATTTCTCATCAAAATAAGTAATCCAATTCCACACCTCCAATATCCCATTTATACACAACCGCTTTTCCCTTCTCAAGATAGACAATACAAAAACCCACTTACTGGGAACACATCACACATGATTAATTAAATATATATTCTAGTTCCATAAACAAGGGGAATACAATAATAGGTGTTTTCATTTCTAAGGTAATACCTCAAAGTGCCAACCGAACGTCATTGTTATAAAAGGAATGTTAATTATTTGGAAAACCATTTAGAATCCCAAACCATTCAAGTTACAAAACCACCCCTTAAACTTACACACATATAAATCTTAATATATAAACAAATACTCATTTTTACAATGTACATATTCACAAAAAATTATGTTAATATGCATAAATAAGGTATATATATGTATATGTGTATAAGTGATGTTTAAAAAGAAGGAAAATTAAAAATAATTTTAAAGCTCTTTGGAAACCAAAAATTTTATTCAGAATTTATAAAAAACCAATTAGATGACCACAATATCTTTTTTATCCTAAATTTACTTGATATAAACCATTTATAAGATCATTATATCACCTAATATTATTGATGTTTCAAAATAAAATAGAAACATGTTTTATTAAGAGGAACCCATGTCAGAAACTTTGGGAAAATATAGAAAGAAAGAGAGAAATTAATTCAAAATATCACAACCAATTTACATAATATATTTACTGCATAACATAATAAAAACATTGATTAAAACATTCAATAAATTATAATTTTTAATTCAAATACTTAGATATAGGGTAACCTACCTCAAACCTTGTTTCCTTTGACAACGGTGGCTTTAGTCCACCATATTGGGTCCTAAGAATTCGTAAAGGAATAAGAGAGACACAAAATACAAGGAATACCCTTGAAAAAACCAAGAAAAAGATAACCCTGGGTCATTTAGACATGGATAGGTAAAGAACCAAAGTTAAAATATAAGAAAGAAGGGGAAAAAGCTAGAAGAAAATTACCTTGATGAATCAAGACCAAACCTTGAAGAAATTCTAAGGATACCCCATGGAGGGAAGGTAAACCAAGTGAGAGGTATCCCTAGTTTCACAGAATCCAAATATTTGAAATGGGTGATTTAGGGTTAAATACCAAGAAGGTAAAAAGGTAAATTAAACTTCTAATGAGTTATTGACATGGTGAACGATTTAGTCACATTGTTTGGAAAATTATCTACCATATATTGTGATTATAAATCGTTATGCATGAGAAGGATACATGGTTTGAAAAACCATGTACAAACTGTGTGGTTCAGATCTATCAAAATTTCAGAGGTTATCCCATGAATGTTGCACGATTTTGAAAACCATGCTCCCTAACTATACGACAAGATTTTTTTCCTAGAAACTTCTAGTTTAAAAAAAACTACTTGGAATGAGATATAATCAAATAGAACTCAAATATAAAAAAATAATAGAGTAGTTTTAGGTCAGGGTATGATAGTTTGAGAAAAATAATTCTCATTATGGGATATTAAAGACAAATAAAGATAATTGAAAACCTTTTCAAATTTATTTACTTTATAAAAAAAACTATTATATTTTATAAAAAATTACTTAAAATATAAAAAAAACTTATTTTATAATTTTTTTTCATAAAAAAATCTTGTAAGAAAGCAAACATTATAAATGTTACTTGAAAAAACATGGGAACACATGAAAACCATTCCTTGAAAAATGAATCTTTAAACTTTAAAATATCATAAATTTTCCTTTAATAATAAGATCATTTTATTACGTCATATAATCAAAATATTTTCAATAAAACTCATATCAGGAACTAAAAAATCGCGTTGTAATGTTGGTAAATTATCCTTATAATCACCATTACAAGAACCCTTACAATGAAATAACCTACCTAATTAATTCCTATATATCTTTACTGGAGAATATATCATTACCCAAGGAATTTGAGGATTATATTAGACCCACATATCATTATATATAATTTATAATAATCATAACATGAATAAAACACAAAAAATCCTTGAATTTATATCTTAAAACTCATAAAAAATATCACTGAAGTCTATAAGAAAAAACACCTTTTAGTATCTCATAAAAATGAGATAAAATATCCTTTTATTTAAAAAACTAAAAATTATAATAATAATTGCAATTTCATATTCATTGATAAAAAAATAAACCTTGTAGAGGAATCTTAGTAACTAATAATGGTCATAGATGTGGGGGTGGGGAGAGTGAACAAAACATTATTTTCCCATTTTTATAAAGAAATATAAATTCTTTCCTATACAAACCATTAAAATATTCATTTTAAAACTTTTTAAAAAAGTAAATGATAGTTAAAAAGGACCTTAATAAATAATTTTGTGTATAAATAATAAAATTAATCATTTTTTTAAAATAACATGGATATGGAAGAGGAATATTTTAAAACATTTAAAACAAGGTTTTAAAGAAAAATATCTCAGCACAATTCCTTACTCACTTTGTATGACTTCGAACCTCCTCGATAATAAATTTATATTAATTATTTACTTATTTCATAACATTTTTCATGTAAATTAACATATTATTAATCGTTTTATTTCAATTATTACCACATTTTAATTAATTGTGAAATTGGATAAGTTTACATTGAACATTTTTAATTTTTTGTGTTCATAATCTCCAAAACAACATTGATATGTTGATCGTGGTAAAATGGGTCATGGTTATATAATATCCAAAATCTTAATAATGAAATAATTATTATTTTTATACAATAAATATACTTTTATAACCATTTATATAAAGAGTTCATGAAAAATGAAACACTTTGTTTCATAGAGGTGGTAGTGCACATATAATTACCTGAACATAATCATCCCATAAATTAGATGATTTATGGAATATATTTAATCACATACATACCAAATAAATTTTTAGGTTTATATATTTATAGAATTAGTAAATATATTACATCAAAAAATGTACATTTTCCACAATTTCCATTTTCCCACAAAGCATGTTCTTTATAAAGACACACTTGTTTCATTCAGGGTAACTCCCATATATCGAACTCTAAATTTTTTAACATTTTAACTCATACTTAAGACCTATGAATTTTTTTTAAAATGTGGGATGATAAAAATAAATATTAGTAAGGTAAATATACAAAAAATACCATTAGTTCATTTGTAAACCTAAAAAATTCATAAGAAATATTTTCTTTTTCATAATAAACATTTAAGCTCAATTATCCATTTAATTTTTCATAAAAAAACTTAATTTCTAAATATTTTCCATAAAAAAATTCAAAAGAAATCATAAAAGAAAGATCATAATCATAAGGTTTTCTTAGAAAACATGAAAAATTAAGAATAAATTTCCTTAAAAAATAATCCTTCACCTTTTTAAAAAAGTTCATAAAATTTTCATAAAAACATAATATCATTTTCTTCATTTTTTAAATCACATTATTTTTTTTTAAAAACATTGAAATAATATCATGTAGGTAATTTGGGAAATTATACATACATTAATCCTTACATGAACCCTTAGGATGGAATCACCTAACCATATAATTCCCATATCTCCTTGGAGTAACCTATCATTAATAAACTCTATCACTTTATCCAATGCATTCGAGAGATATATTGGGCTCACTAGTCACTAGATATATTTAAATCTACCAATTAATTCATAGAAAATGTACAATAACCATAGAATTAATAAAAAACACATATATTTCACTTTAATAAAAAGAACCTTTTCATTTTTTATTCTTGGCCACAAGTAATAAAACTCTTCATTAGATTATAAGGATGAGAAGAAGTTTTTATCTCCTTAGTAAAACTTCTTAAAACTAAAAATTCCAAGAATATTTAGAAATATATTTTCTTTTAAAATATCCATGGGAACTTTTAAATGAATTTTGATAATTATTAATGTTTATGATGGTGGGGAAGGTTTTCTAAGCTATATAAATTAAAAAACATTCATTTTTTCACTTTTAAAAAAATTAAAAACCAAACCTTATAGAATATGTTGAAAATCCTCATTTTTTATAATTTTTAAATAAATTAAAAAATAATTAAAAATAATCTTTATAAACATTTGAATCATAATTAAGAACATTCTATAATATTTAAAATCACCTCTATATAGAGAAAAATGAGTTTGAAAGAAGGATTTAAAGTAAGATTTTTAAAAGAAAGCCCCTTACCCAGAGTCCAGACTCATTTAGTTTGTATGTATAAGATCCCGAGTAACAAAAATATATTCATTTCATACTTTATTAAGAACCATATACATGTTAATTCCATTATAATTATTCTCTTTAATACATTTTTTCTATGTTTTATTTTGTTACTGAATAGTTAAGTTCACATTAGATGTTTTGAGAATGTTCGGTTTATAAGTCTAAATTGACTTTGGTGGGTTGTCTATAGTCAAAGGGATCATGGTTACATAATAAAAAAAATATTAATCAGGAAAAATTATTTTTTTATACATTAAAAACATTTTTATAATCATTCTTTAGTGGTGAACATGAAAAATAAAATACATAAGATCATGGAGGTTGTAGTCTACACATATAGTAGACGATTGATGTTTCTATTTTTCTACTAGATGGAAAATAAATATGGTATATAATATTTTAATTTTAAATAATCATAATTATTTTATAAATTTCATATTTTTTCATTATTTCCATCCTAATTATTAACAATATGAGGTGGTAAGGGAAAACAAATCACACCACTTTGGGGAGGTGGTATTCCAAATATACACACGAGTGACGTTATCAATTTCCAATGAACTAAAAGTTAAGAAGGTAAGTAATATATTATAATTATTGACTTATATTAATTTCATAAAAATATTATATATTCATTAATTGCATCATTATAAGAATATTTATGAGGAAATTATGGTAAACAAAACACATGACTTCACGGAGGTGGTAGTGCACACGTATGCACGAACGATGTTCTCATTTCTCATAGGATGTGAAATAAACAGAAAAGAGTTTTTCCATAAAAATAATAGAATTTAAATATTAAAAAGACACTTATTTAATTATTTTATAATGGTTTGAATAAATTTCAAGTATCTATAAGAAGAAATAAACTTGAAATAAATCAGTTAATACTTATATCACCTCTTCACATATCTCCCTTTAGCTTACACCTTAATCCTTATAGGATTGGTATATAGAGATTAAAAAGTCTAGGATGTGGGGAGGGATTTTTGAAAGTTATTTGGGAAGATATTTTTTAAAAAAATCAACTGAAAATGTGTGAATTAGTGAGTATAGGAGGTTCCCTTTTATTAGAGAGGGGAGTGACACTCTTGTAAATACATTAAACTTTTAAATATAATAAATGTATTTCTCAAGGAAAAGTGGTAAAAAATGGGAAAATGTAGAAAACATATATTCTAAGGTAAAACTACACTAAAAAAATAACATTTAGTCATTTTTAGAGATATTTGATTCATTATATGTTAGTTTAACCCCCGTTACCCCTTTAAAACTTTACTGAGGTGATAAAAGTTTACCATGGTAACTATTCATTATGATAAAAAATAACATTTAACACAATAATTTTTTTTTGAAAATAATGATTCCAAATATTAAATAAAATTTTCAAGATTGAATTTTTATATGTTTCATAAATTAATTTCAATATATGTGTGACAAATGAAAAGAAAAATATTTTTTTTAAAAAAATGTCATTTTTAAGCATAAAAATAATTTTATCCTAAAAAAATACTAATTACTAATGAATTATTTGGATTATTTTTATTAAAATGTGACTAATGAAACTTTTAAACCAATACAAAATAGAATTATACTTTTTAAAAACTTTAAAGTAAATGATATTTTTTAAAACAATCAGTATTTTTCATTATTCACCTAAAAATCAATCTTTTCAGAAAAAATAAAAAATTTTCACCCTAAGATAATTTTGATATAAAGAATCGAAAATTTAATTTAATTTTTTCAATTTAAAACTCTGAAATTTAGAAATTTAATTTTTTAATAAATCCATATATTTCATGTAAAATATTTCATCTAGAATAAAACGATTTATTTTCTGTTAAAAAGTCATATGAAATTATCATATTATATATAAATAAATAAAATATATTTATGAACAATAGTAAGAACTGAAATTGATTTATTATTATCATTAACTTGGTTTTCATATTATTCCCCTTTTAAAAATAACATCCTCATAATTTTATTCATTACTTAAACAAATGAGGATAGTTTCCCCCAATGGATTTTTCTCATTTACATGTTGCTTCCATAATCATGTGATTATTACATAAAACCTCAACCTGATGAATCGCCTAATTTCATAATACCTACTCTCCATGATCCAAAATATAAACTATCTTTTCTACATAAGAGATATTCTTCTTTAACTATACCACTTTACAAATCATGATATATGATGCATTAGGAAAATACTTCTTTTGAAAAGAAACATAAAACACATCATGTACTTGAGAAAAACATGGGATACCCATTAAGAAATTAATCCCACATTCTTCTAAATTTTATAGGGTCTAATGAACCATGAGATTAACTTTTTTTCTCTGAAACAAATTAAACTTTTCCAATTAGATATTTTAATAAAGACATGGTCAGATACCATAAATGAAATGTATTTCCTTCGATTATGTGCATAAATATTTTTCCTACTCTACGTTTACCTCATGTGTTGCTAAATCATTATTACCCACTCAACCATATCTTCTACCAATTCTAGTCCCAAAAATTTCTTCTTATAGACTTCATTTGAAAATGTTAGAGCTCGACACCAATTTCTATATAATACCTCAAATGGTTCCATTTGTATACTTGATTGAAAACTATTATTATAAGAAAATTAAACTAAAAAATGACGTTGATCCCAATTTTACTAATAATATAATGGTAATTCTCAAAAAATATCCTCTAAAGTCTGTATTGTGTACTATGATATTCCAATAGATTGAGGATATAAAGAAATTATGAAATTTTATTTTGTATCCATTAACTTCTAAATTACTTTCTAAAAATTTAATTTAAACTTGAGATTAAAATTAGGTACAATGGAAAAGGTAAATCCATGTAACCAGAATACCTCTTTAAGATAAACTCTAGAAATTTGATCTAAATATCACTATCTCAAATAGGCATAAAATGTGAAAATTTAGTCAAATGACCCATAATAAACCAAATCAAATTATTACCTCAAAATGTATTTGGTAATCCCACCATGGAATCCATGGATATATTCTCCCATTTCCATTTGGGAACTAAAAATCGCTGAAGTATCCTCTTTGGTAGTTTTCATTCATCTTTGACATGCAGAAAAGTAAAACATTTGATGGTCAAATTAGAAATTTCTTTCTTCTTACATTACCACTAATAATATTCTCAAATGTCTCTATACATATTGGTGATTCTAGGATGAATATAAAATAACAACTTTTCATCATCACTTAACTATTACTTCTTCAATTGGGAATCACTTGGAACATATAACCTTCTTCTAAATCTGATAATACCTTCATTGTCAATATTAATATTAGGGAATTTACCTTCCTTAACCAATCATAAATTTTCTTACAATCCATGATCTTTCATCTAAGACTTATTAATTATTTCTTCCAAGGATAACTATACTAATACCTAAGTCAAAAGAAAAGAATTTTCTGCATACAAAATTTCCAGGTCAACTTTTATTAAACCATCGACTAAAGAATGATGTTCAAAATGTAAAATAGTTAATAATAAATTATATATTTGTCTCAAGGAATCATTTACCCTATTTTCTTTACCTGGATGATAGTGAATTGGGAAATCACAATCCTTAATTTGTTCTTTCCATATTTTCTTCTTCCTGGCCAACTCCTTTTTAGTGAATATATAATTTAAACATTTATGATCAGTATATATTTCACATTTTTTCACCATATATATAATGCCTCTAGCTTTTTAAAGAAAAACTACTGCATTTATCTCAAGGTTATTTATAGGATAATCCAATTCATGATATTTCAAATGGAGAGATACATACATGATTACCTGATCATTATGCATCAAAACACAATTAAGTCCCTTCAAATAAGCATCACTATAAATAACTGACACCTTATTTATAGATGGAAATTCTAACACATGTTAATTAACTAAACATATATTTAATTCCTAGAAACATTCATCACATTCCTTTATCTAGATAAATTTAACACCTTTTTGATTTAGCTTGGATAACGATTTAGAAAATTAATTAGAGTTTTCAATAAACTATCAGTAATAACCTACTATCCTAAGAAAACATTGAATCTTAGTAACATTAGATGGTCTTTTTCATTCTTCCACCACTTTAATTTTATCCCAATCAACAATTATTACATCTTCAAAAATAATATTCCCAAGAAAATAAATCTTATCTAACCAAATTTGCATTTATTTTATTTCCCATATAACTTATTTTCATTCAAAGTATATATAAAAATCATTATATGTTTCTTATATTACTAATAAATTTTAGAGTAAACCAAAATATCCTCGATAAACACAAAAAAATGTATCCAAATATACATGGAAAACTCTATTGATTAGATCTATAAATTCAACTGTTGCATTTGTTAATCTGAAAGGAATAACCAAAAACTCATTATGGTCATACTTAGTTTTGATTTTCATTTTAAGAATTTTATATTTTTTTAACATTAGTTTATGGTACCCGGACCTAAGATCAGTCTTAAAAAAATATTTCACTCCCCGAAGCTGATCAAACAAATCATTGATATGAGGAAAAAGACAATCGTTCTTGAAAATAAGTTTATTTAGTTCTCTATAATAAATAAAATGTCTCATGACACCACCCTTATTTTTAACAAATAGGACAAGAGTAATACATGGTGAAATTTTAGGATAAATGAAACCCTTTATCAAGAAATTCTTGTAACTACTTTTTCAATCCTAAAAAATATACTAAATCTATTCATTTGGGTGGTTTAAAAGTTAGATTAGCATTAAGTATTAATTAAACAGAAAAATTAACCTCTCAATTAGGAATAACATGAGACAAATCATTGGTAAATATATCTAGATATTCATTTATTACTGACACATCACCAATTTGAACAATTCCTTTGTTTTAAAAAATATGAAAAAGATAACTTTAACTTTTATATTTTATCAGTTACTCAACTTATTAATATGTTATCAAAGGTATGAATTAATTATTATATACAAATAGAAACTCATTCTAAAATATAACTTATTTATCTTTATAAATAATCTTATCATGAGTAACTAAAATCCAATCCAGTCTTAAAATAACATAAAACTCTATAATGGGAATGAAATAAGGTTTTTAGAAAAAATCATTCCATAGATGATGAAATAATTTAATTATAATTTTTTTTGACTTTAAACTACTCATAGAGGGTTTTACCAAGAGTTATAATATAATTTATTGAGATGGTATTTCTATTTTACTTGAAAATTTCCATGATATAAAAGAATGTGTGGATAACGATCAAATAAGACATTGGAATAATATGAATAAAAAATTAATATACATGTCACCAATTCATTTTAGGGTCCTAAATATTTTATTGTAGTATAAAAAGATTTTGTTTCACATTTCTATCTTATATCTTGACGATTCCCACCTTGAGTAACTAACTTTAGACACGTGTCAACATAATGTCCCAACTTATTTCAATTAAAAAATTTTGCATCATGCTTTTCATTACTAGTCTTACTATTAATAGTTATATTTTTTTAAAATCATAATCCAAGTGTCTAGGATTTTAACATCAATAAAACTTCTCATATCTGATAATATATTCTCTAGAATAATTCTTACCAAACTTATCATAGGAGAGCAATTGAATTTTCTTACCTCTGGGTTTCTTTGATGAATTGTTACCCATTTCCCACCACCAGGATAGATTCTTATCCTTATTGTTGTTAAATCTCACAAACTCCATCTAAAATTTCTTATCACACTACACAATTTTCTCATAACATCTGAACTCATAAGTAACCATATCCTTTCATAATCTTAGATT
Organism: Viscum album; assembly: GCA_963277665.1. NCBI lineage: Eukaryota > Viridiplantae > Streptophyta > Magnoliopsida > Santalales > Viscaceae > Viscum > Viscum album. Next base: position 1,477,814,471 of record OY728137.1, read on the forward strand.
CAATCCCAAGTAAAATAAATAAATTTTACTATAATGTTCTAGAATGAAATTCAGTGCATACCTAGATTATAGAGTAATATTATATTCATAGGAAGAAATATAAACCTCCTCCTTTTTCTTAAACTTTTGGAATTTCCATTATATTCTATTTCGAACAACTTTAGGAAAATAATTTTCAAGGAAGATATCTTTAAATACCATTTATTCCATGGAATATATTTATTACTTTTCCTTAGTATTGTTAATCAAAGGTCACTATTGATCAGCTTCACATTCAAAATGATAAATAAAAAGTGTTATCATATGATTTTTGAAGCATTCTAAAACTTCAAATATCATTTCTAGAGTGTGAATCCATAACTCAACTTTTACTGGGTCAGAGGATCCACCAAAATTCTGAGGGTGTTGTTTTATAAAATGATATACTATCAAAATATTCTTCTATGAAGTATTTAGACACATAGTTTCATTGGAACCTCAATTAATAGCTTAAATCAAATAATTATGCAGCATTACTAGAGACCCTATTCCAATTCCAACCATTCTAGGTTTCTTGTTCAAAAGGATATTATTCTCTTGATGCCTTTATACCTAAAATTCCTTATTTCCTTTGTGGATAAATATTTTGAATAAAAAAATTAAATGAAGAAACATGGAAATCCTCAAAATCTGTCTCATGATAATATAACAATAAATTATAATCTCTTTAAAATTCAATATAACATAACCCTGACCTTTAAATTTATCTAAACCCTTTATCGAATACCAACTACAACAACCCGAACATAACATACCATAAATTTCATGATTTATGGTGTATATTTCATTAATTAAATTATAAATATATTTTTAGGTTTATATTATTAGATAATTAATAAATACATTAGATTAAAAAAGTGGAAAGTTCCATATAGTTTCCATTTTCCCCACAAAACATATTCTTTATAAATTCACACTTGCTTCATTCAATGTTACTTCGATAACTGAAACTCTAACTTTATTAACATTACTAATCAACCTTAATCCCTATGAAAGAAATTTGAAATAAGTATTAGAATAAAAAATCTCAACAAGGGACATAAATTAAAATAAACCCATTAGTCCTTTTTTAAAATAGAAAAATCCATAATAATGTTTCCATTTCATAATAAACATTTGAGTTCAAGTATCTATTTACTTTCCAAGAAAACAAACTAGTTTCTCAATAGATTTCATATATTATTTCATATGAAATCACAAACAAAAAATCATAGTCATAAGGGTTTCTGGGAAAGAATGAAAATTCATGAATCCATTTCTCAAAAAACCATTCATTTCACCTTAAAAAATGGTCATATACTTTCTTTAAAAGAATTAACTCATTTTATCACCTTTTGAAATAAAAATATTTCATTTAAAAACCATTGAAATCATATCATATAGGTACATTGGGACATTATCAATGACATTCATAATTAAAATAACCCTTATAATGGAATCACCTAACTAGATAATTTCTATATCTCTTAGTAGTAACCAATCACCGGTATACTCTATCACTTTACCTAATGAATTATAGATCTATATCAATATCACCTGTCATTAGAGGCATTTCAAGAAAACACATCATTAATATAAAATTCACACTAACCCAATAATTTATGAAACACATATATCATTAAATTTAATCATAAAACCTACTTGAATTGGAATTCAAGCCCATAAGTAATAACACTTCTATTTATCTCATAAAGATGAGAAAAAGTTTCTATTTCCTTATAAAAAAATTCTAAAAACTAAAAATGTATAGAATTTTGAGAGAAATAATTTATTCAAAAATAAAAATTTAATATTATAAATTAATATTGATAAATAATAATTTTTAATGTTTTAGGGAAGGGTGATCAATCCATATATGTTAAAAAATAATTCTTTTTCACTTTTCTAAAAAGTCAAAAATAACCCATACATAAAATGACAAAAAGATTCATTTAGATTTCATTACAAAGAAAGAAAAAATTAATTCAAAATTAACTTTAGAAAACTTTGAATAATAATTTATAAAATTATTGAAATTCTTAAAATGACCTCCATATGGAAGAAAAATAGTTTAAAGTAATAATTTAAAAAGATATTTTTAAAAGGAAGTCCCTTACCTCGAGTCCTGACTCATTTTGTTCGTATGTATACCCTACCGAGTAATGAAATTATATTAGTTTTATAATTTATTAAGAACCCTTTTCATATCTATTTAATTATCATTATTTTCTTTATTCCATTTGTTACCATGTTTTATTTAGTTATTAAAATGGTTAAGTCAACGTTGGATGTTTTGAGGATGTTTAGATTATAAGTCAAAAATAAATTCTGTCGGCTGACTATGGTCAAAAGTATCATGGATCCCATTATCCCCATAATCTTAATCATGAAAAAAATATTATTTTTATAAATTAAAAAAATATATAGAATCAGTCATGGAAAGTGGACCTGAAAAATGAATTGTGTCATATCATGGAAGTGGTAGTTTTCACTCACACATGAGAAACATTTCCATTTTTTTACAGGATAGAAAATAAATAAGGTACATAATATTTTAATTTAAAATAATCACAATTATGTTTTTTTAATATTAATTAATTATTTACATCATTATGACCAATAATGTGAGGTGGTAATGAAAAATGAATCACATTGATTTGTGGAGGTGGTATTCCACATGTACACACGAGCAACATTATCAATTTCCAGTGAATGGAATTGGAAATAAGGTAAGTAATATATTATCTTTATAGAATTATAATAATGTCATAAAAAATTATATATTCATTAATTAAATATTTATAATCTGTATTTTAAGGTGATGATTGAAAATAAAACACATCACTTAATAGAGGTGGAAGCCTACCCATATATATGGGCGATGTTCTGATTTCCCATGGGATGGAAAAGAGAAAAATATGAGTTATTAAATCAATATAAAAATATTTACTTATATATAATATACTGATTAAAATATTATATAGTGTTTATAATATATTTTAAGAATGTATAATAAGAAATAAACTTGAAATAGGTTGGTTAAAACTTATACCCCCTCGTCAGATATCTCTCCTTGTCTTACAACTGAAGACTTATAGGATTGATCTTTTTAGAAGAAAAATTTCTCTAGGATGTAGGGAGTGATGATTTGATGTTAATTTTTTTAGATATTGGTTAATATAAGTAGAAAAAAAATATGTGAATAAGAGATGATAATAGGTTCTGTTTTATATGTGAGGAGAGTGACACTCTTGTAAATAATTTAAGCTTTTAAATGTAAAAAATGTATTTATCAAGGTATTGTGGGACCAAATGGAAAAATTTATAATCCAAGATAGGTTAAGGTGCAATTAAACTAAAAAAATAACATTTAACCATGTTTTATAGGTATTTTATGTCTTATATCTTGTTTTAACCCCCTTTTACTGCTTTTAACCTTTACTTGGGTGATAAAGTTTTACCATGGAAACTATTTATTATGAAAAAAATTAAATTGAACACATTAACAAATTTGAAAATATAAATTCCAAACATAAAATAAATTTTTCATTATTAAATTTTTTTAATTAAGTGAAATTAATTTCAATATATGTGTAAAAAAACATATCAAAAACTCTTTTATTTTCCAACGAGCTTGTACTCTAGTGGTACAGGCTCCTGCTTGGCATCCAAAAGACCCAGGATCAAATCCGGGTTGGGGGAAAATTTTCGGGTACTGTAGCAGTACTGTAACAGGGTACTGTAGCAGCGACAACACTGTAGCAGCAGAGAAACTATAGCAGTGGCTGTACTGTAGCAGGAACTGTAGCATCGTGGGTACTATAGCAGTACTGTTCACCAAGGGGTCCTTTGGGCCAAAAAATGGGCTTTCAAGCCTTATATTCAGGACACTTGGTCTTGGGCCTTCGAGCTATGTAATGAGTCTCCCTCTACCCAGTCTAAAGAGGTATTTGCTTTAAATAATAAATTGAGGCCTCGACCCCAACCTTTAAAAAAACATCGAAAACTCTTTTTAGAATAAAATTTTAATTTTAAGATTTAAAATGATTTTATACCAAAATGAAAAATAATACTAAATACAATTGAAACATTTAGATTAGTTTTAGTCAAATAGGGTTAATTTTACTTTTAAAAATCCAAAATATTGTGTAACTTTTTAGATACTTGAAAATTTAACAAAAATCCTTATTTTTCACCACTCATCCAATAATAAATCTTTTTAGAAAAATCCCAAAAATTCATCATAAGCTAATTTTCATATTATGAAGCTAAAAATGAATTTAATTTTATCAATTTAAAAATCTAAAATTTATAATTTTAATTTTTAATTTGAACTATATATTTCATTGAAAACATTCCAGCTAGAATAAAATCATTTATTTTAGGATTGAAAATCATATAAAATTATTATATTGGATATGAATCCATAAAAAATATTTATAAACATTAATAAGAAAGGAAACTGATTTATTATTATAATTACTTAAGTTTTCACACTTCATGTACACACAAGTGACATTTTCAGTTTCCAAGAGATGGGAGATAAGGAAATTAAATAATATTTTATTATTATATAGTTATAATTACATAAAAATATCATATATATATATTAATTAAATGCATTGATATAACTATACATGTGAGTCGATTATTAAAAATGAAAAATTTCATTTGTTTTGGTGATAGTCCGCATGTATGCATGAACAACATTTCTATTTTCCAATGGTTTGAAATGATGTACATGATGGTTCTCCCATCAACAAAAAAATATTTTAGTAAAATAATTAAACTTATATTTTTAGGTTAAATGGTTATGGATTATTAGGGGGAGTTTAATGAAGAAAAAAACTTGAATTAACTCAGTTAAGACTGTTATCTCTTCTTTTGATGTCCCTCTATTGATTGAACTTAAAGACCTTGGAAGAGAGGTTTATAGTCACATATAGGGATTGTGAACATATTATTATATGTATGGAGAAGGATTTGGGAAGAATTTTTGGAGAAAATAGAACTCATGTGTATTTTAGGAAATTTTAGATTCAGTCCCATTTTATAAGAAAAAATCAGTAGTGATTTCATAAATATTCAATCCTAAAGGGTCAAAAAAGTAATTTTAAAAATATAAATTGGATCATAAATGGAAAATTTATGGAATTATATGCAATTTATAATCCAAATGATTTAAGATAATATTTTTTTTATTTTTAAATAAATTAATAAAATATTTTTAACATTAAATACCCTTTAAAGACTTTTTCCAGACTATTTACAAAATTTGTCTTCAATGGAATGTAGATAACCATAAATTTAAAATTTAATCATTAAACCTAATTATTAAATATAATTTTTTATCCTTAAAATATATAAAAGGATCCATTTAATCAAAATATTATTACCTTTAATATTTTTCAAATATTTACATTGACTTTTTTAACATTTGTATAAGCATTGTGTCAACGCTGTGTAAACGTTTTAGATAATTATACTATAATTTGAAATTTAAAAATTAATATTATATATATAATTTCACTCACATAATTATAGTCATATATATTCATTCATAATGTATTCTTATCCCTATCATTATCATAAAAACATATTTTAAATATTAAGTGAGAGAGAGTGACTTTTTTGTAAATACTCTTAACATAAAATAAAATGAAGATCATCATCAAAATAAAGTGGCTCTAAAATTTACATATAGAGAATAAAAAACAAGTATAGGTTTATCATAAATTCATCCACCCATTTAAAAATATATTTTTTATATTTATTAACTTCACCCTTTGATAAAACATTTTTACTTATTTTATCATTTACTACAGTAACTAAATTTTACCGTTGTAACTTAATTTTTATGATTAAAAATGAAATAGACCTTATTAAATAAATTGAATAATATGATTACAAATATGGAATAAAATTTAAAATTTTCAATTTCAATATGGGTTGAAAATTATCATTAATATATGTATGGATAATGTAATAAATAAGAGTTTTTATAAAGATTTTACGTTAAGCATAAAAATGGATTCACACCAAAATCATGTATATAATTGATCCCCATGAAATTTATGGGTTTATGATAAATAATGGATATTTATGAGAATTTAAAACCATTCCCAAACAAAATTTATCCTTGAAAATACTTAATTAAATATAAGGAAAAATTAACTCTTTTATTAGAATAAAACAACATTTTGGTTCAAAAATATCTTACATGGATTTTTAAATTCAACATAGTATTTATAAATTATTTATTTAAGTTATTTAATTTAAATTTTGTCTATAAATTTTTTTACAAATTCTTAAATCATTTTCATATCATGGTGATGTCATAAAAGTCATGGTATTTTTAAAAACTATATTTTTCACTATTCACCAAAAAATCAATAATTTTAGAAAATCCCCAAAAATTAAAACAAAGAAAATTTTGATATTATGATTTAAAAAATATATTTTATTTCATAAAATTAAAATTTATAAATTTATAAATTTAGTTTATAAATTAAAATAAAAAATATAATGGAAAATTGATATTATCAAAAAAAGACCCTTTTAAACCTTAAGTGTTCCTAAAATTATTTCATATCAATTAAAAATAAAATAAATGTTAATAAATTACTTTATACATTAAATTATAAAATATTAAAATAATAATCTTTTAAAAGTGATCGATTTAATTTGTTAAGAAGAAACAGACAACGCTTAAAAAACATTTATTTGAATAACAACCCCTTTTAACATTAAATCATATTATTTATTTATCCTATAAATGTAAGAATTTATAATTTATTACTATCTTTTTATTAAATATACGTTTTATTCTTATTCTAATTTTATTAATAATTTTCATCTATTATATCTCAGCCTCTATTAGTTTGATGTTTTTTGTGAAACAAGCTATTCCATATATTATTTATTTAAATGAGAATTTCATATTGAAATCTTGGTATATCACACCATAAAATTTCCCTATGATATGGAATGGGGAGAAAACTATTTATATAATAGATTATATCTATAATTTTATCATAAATCTAACCTATTTACTATTAGTATTACCAAGGTGTTATAGAAGGTCGATGTTATCGAGAGGGTATTGGAGAGGAATGATGTTTTTTTAGGATAGATGATGATAGATTTTACAATAGGGTAGAGAATGGGGAATGTTTCATATATTTAATGGATATTTGGGTCATTAATATATAATTACTTATTTTTAGTTTTTCAGAGTTGATATTTTTCATTCCACACGTGTGAATAAAGATATTATATTCTATATATATGGAGGTAGTGGATATCATATGTAATTCCCCATATTTTTTAGGAAGAATATTATTTCAATAATATATACTATTTATAATTCTAAAATTTTGTTTTCTATCTGTTCAAAGGAATTGAAATAGGTTAGGTAATAATTTATAAATGATAGGAATTAAACTAAAAAAACTTTATTCATTCATTGTTAAACATTAAAACAAAATCGCACGAAACAATGTATTACACACAATGAATTATTATTAATCATGGATTATTACATCCTTTTAAAGTGCATTAATAATATTGGGATAATAAATAGAAAAGAATAAAATCTTCAACACTAGTAGATCTCCTAGATCATCTCAACCCTTGAGAAACACCAATAGCCAAAGAAAATCTTTAATGGGGATGAACACCATGAAAGGATAAATCATATTGGGAGATCTAAAAATGTTAACTATAGAAATGAGAAGTGTTACTTAAGATGTGTGAATGGAATGAATGTCTTAGTAAGGCTATATATAGGAATGAAATATGGTTGTTATAAATATTATCATTTTAAATATATTCATGGGAAATATGGCCGATGGATATACATGTATCCAATAGCTATAATAATTTAATGTATTGTTCGTAATAAATTTAAAACAATATAATTCATGAATAATAAATAATAAAATAAAAATATAATATTAAAATATTATAAATATATATATTTATACGTTACATATTAGAATTATTATTATTATTATTATTAAATTATGATATTTTGCATTTATAAAATACATATAATGATATTAATATTAATGGATTAGTAAAATTAAAATTTTAAAATATAAATAATTATTTCTAATGGTATTTGGTAAATATTATTTAATATAAAAGTTATATTTTTCAAAAAAATCCATTTTTTTAAAATGTTATATATTTTATCCAAATAAATTAAATTGAATAAATTTAAAATATTATTATATATGAAATAATATATTAACATTATTTCACTTAGATATTGATTTGAAATAATATTTATAACACATATTTTTTAAAAACATCATTATTTTAATAAAAACGATTTTTATATATTCTAAATTTTCATCTAAAAGATAAATGTATAAATTTTATAATTTTAATTTTACAAAATGAACATAATTTTTGAATATATAATATCAAGATTATCTTAGGGTAAATTTTTGTAATTTTTCTTAAACAATTGATTTTAAGGTGAATACTAAAAAATACAGTTTTTTACTAAAACCATACCATTTATGAACATATGAAGAAGGAAGTATAAATTAAAAAAATATTAAAAATCATCCATGATATAAAATTTATTTAAGGTGTAAAATTATTTATTTTAAAATTCTAATTTAAAATTATAAAACACGTGATTACCATTTTAATAACTTAAGTAAAATTTTCTAATTAAAAAACTATTTTGGTATTTTCTTTCAATTAAATATTATTTTAGAAAAATTTAGTTTTTTAATTAATTTGTAAGAAAAATAATTATTTTTATAAAAAACCAATTTAATTTGAAGAAATAAATAATATTTATAATTCTATCTAATACATAAATTTTAAGTTTAAAAAGACACTTTTCTCAAAAAACGTTTTTATGTGCTACGTGAATTTATTTTAAAATTAAATTTTCTCAGCCATAGAAATTTTATTTGATAAAATTAATACCATATTAGATATTATAATTTTTAAATTATGTAATAATTTCAATTTCAATTATGCTAGTTAAATTTAATTATCGAGGTTAAAAATTAGTCACCAAGGTTAAACTATATTAGGGTAAATGTTAAAAAAGTAAAAAAATAAAAAACCTTAAATCCCTCCATGTTTTGTCCAAATTTAATTTTTAGGAGGGGGATAGGCCTATTAACTGTATGAAATTCATATGTTCCACTTTTTAAAAATTTGACTCCTGAATATTGTTATTCCATTATTGAAAAATAATGGGTATTCAAAAAAGATTCCTTTTTTATTTATCAAAGGGGATCACTTTTACACTCTCAAAGTTACAAATAAAATTATAAATTTCCTTGAAAACCTCTCCAATTTTCATCCCCTATAATTCAATTTCACAATCAAAATCCTCTAGTCACCATAAATTATCCCAATCCATCCATTTCTAAGGATACTTTCAAGAAAAGGTTTGATGTCCTTAAGCGAGTATTACTTAATCCTTATCATTTTCTTCTTAATATTTATCTTCCAAAGCTATCCCAACAATAGTAATATAATGAAATCAGTATAATTGGTATATTGAAGTGTTATTATATTAATATAAAAATTATTATTTATTCCTTCCTATCCACATAAAAAAATAAAAGAATTTTGATTGCATGTTTGTGCAGACAACCGCCTACACGAAGTGACCTATTCTGTTTTTTACCAATGCCTCTCTTCACTAGTAATAAGGATGGAATTGAAAAAAACGTGGATTATATAATATAATTATGATTATTAATATACAAATTATAATTCACCTTCATTCCCTTACATTCTTTGGGAAATGGAAACATTGGTCATGTGTTGTGCAGACTACCATCTCCATGAAGTACTATATCTCATTTTTCATATAATTTCTTTATCATTTAATAAAATCTATTAAAATATTATTCAACACATAACAATATATATAATAACATTATTAATTTTTAATAATCATATTATTTTAAAATAAACAACTTTCATAACCATAACCACATATTAATTATGTTATGTTCATGTTTGGGTCAGTCTAACCACCTACTTGAACAATGTTATAAAACTATATCACATATGACTCTGGTAACTTAAATAATAATATTATTATAATTTAATAAGTAAATATTTATTGTTTTTTGGTTATTTAAGGGTTATATTAAGTATTTATATTAATATTAAAATATCATATCAGACTGCAAAAATTGCTGAAATAAGCCAACACCAATTTAATTTTCATGAAAAATAACTAAAACACTTATGGAATGAGATTAGAGATTTATAAAGAAAAACATAAGTTATATATTTTATTTTTTTAAATTATCAAGGAGAAATGAACTTGGTATTAAATAATGGGTACTAAATTGAAACATCCCGACTTGACTTACTATAAAAAAAGTTTACAAATCGATCGCCACATGGCATCAAGTGAGCCTCCCTATATGCCCAAGGCTACCAACTAGAATTGAGGGTCTAATGGTGGTGTGGTGGGGTGACTATAACATCATTATAATATTATCATGATTATATAATAATAAGGAATCAACAAACAATATCAGAAGCATTAATAATAAATAACAAGCAGCAGAAGAATAAAATAGACTGAATAAACATGGACAACGCCAAATACAACCATGAATGCATGTCCATGTGATGCTAAAAAATCAAAAGAAGAAAAAATATAGCGGGTAGATATAATAAAATACATGAATAAATAAAATAATAAAAAGCCTCATAGAAAATATTCACGTGCATCCTGAGTACTAGTTCAGTCTTGTGCTCCTAAGCTCTCATGTACAATTCCCAACACAAGAAATAATCCATCGACCTATGAACATAAGGTCTACTCAGTTACCCTATTGAAATGACAACCCCAGTAGGGTGTGAGATATACATATTATTTCACCACCAATAGTGTCTAAAGAATAATCTAGTCAATAAATATAGAGTATTACAGTGTAAAAAACTAATAATAATCTGTAAAATAAAGAAATAAACATACAATTTGAGATCAAGTTTCTCAAGGACACTTGGCCGACCATACCTACTTCAGACTCAACTGAAATGTCTCTAAGTAATAATACATATATATATATATATATATACATGTATACATATATATTCACTATAAACATAGTTATTTTTATATCTATATATATGGATACATAGTATTATCTAGGACCTGAGGCATAACTCAGGTGTCCAAGTGTAATGATACTCATAGTAATAATATGACTGTTATAGTAATAAATAAGTGTTGGCATTCCTGAAGATCATAATTAATATAGGAAACTATATTGAGTATCATAAATACAATGAGGTCGGTCATATCCAATCGCCTATTAAGGGGGCATGGAACATCATGCCCTATAACCCAAGTAATATAGATTTAATGATAACATTCTTGACCAAGGGGGTTTTATATGTCATGAATAATAACCCCACTCAAGGTACTTTTTTTCATTAGGAAATTAGGTAATTCACTTTCACTATGAGTACTTAGCTTAATGTTCTATAAAAATGCAACCAACATTGCTCAAAGAGTAGTGTATCCCTTTCAATATAATTCATCTGAAATTTATTAATAAGCCACATGTTCTTCCATGCCATCAACACAATTCAGTTATAAATAATAAAGAAGGGAATATCATAAAAATTCCATTAACATAATCTAGGTATAAATAAGGAGGGTTATGTATATAATAAGTCCACATAACAAGTCATGAATACTTAAATAGAAGGGAAAAACCATTTATCATATTAATTATAAAATACTAAGAACCACGTACTTAAGTATTCCATTCATCAATTGAATTTTCACTATTTAAATACTCTATTTTATTAAATGAAACAATGTACCACAAAAGGTGGTTCAATTAGAATGCGGGGAAATGCTATCATTCTAAGTTTATCTAATTCAAATTCATTATTTCCCTATGATAGGGGTCTCTCATCACATCTAAAAAGATGACCCAGAGTGAGCTAGACAAGGCATTATAAATTAAACATTTAAGGTGACATTAGTAAGGGTGTTATAATTTCCCAGGAAAGGTGTAATCCATGTACATATATACAATTCACCAAAAGGGTAATTTTTATTGGTGTATAATAACTTCAATGGTTCAATTTAAGGCATAATGACTATTAAAAACAAGGCATTAGGCTCCACATAATTAATTTAAAATTTATTAGGTGACACATGGAAAGTATGACGTGTGAAATAGTGGTTTAATTTATAAATTTGATGAACCTTGAGGGAAAATATATAGAACCATTACCTTATACCAATAACGGTCCATTTTTCTAATATCGAGGCTTTAATCAAGCTAGTTTTATAGAAAATGATGAAATGAAAAAACACCTTGAGAAATGTGGAGAATTATCTTGCATGAAGATAACATATAAGATGAGGATAAAAATGAAAAAATGACGGAGGAGAAGTAATAGACTCATTGAGGTCTATCCAATGCACTCGATGGTTCTCGCAACGAACACCAGATGGAGGAGATATCTTCATACCTATGAGAGTATAGGACGAGTTCCACAAAAGGCTGCTACACATGGGTAAAAGGAGAAGAAGACGAGGAAAAAGAAATGAAAGGATAAACTGTAAAAGGGTAAATTAACCACATTAAATGAGTCACACAATTTGACCACATGGTTTTCCAAACTGTGTGCCAACCATGCTTGAGACACTTCCTCATAGGGAGGCTCGCACGGTTCAGGTGAATGATTTTGGAAACCATGTGCAAGTGCATTTAACCCGTACAAAGGAGCCTGAAGCAACTGTATGTCCATGTAGATCCTCTCACATAGTTAGAAAAAATTGTGAGAGACCCCCGAATCCATGGGATGATATGAACTGTTTCACCTGGTGGGTTGCATAGTTTCATACAAACCATGTGCCCTTACCAGTTCTTCCTAAACTTGAGTATTTGGGGCCCGATACTCCCAAAACTCAACAGAACTCCTGTGAAACCTATTAGGCCTCTAACTATGTCTAAAAAACCCTTTTAAGTGTTAAAAGTATTGGATTTTCATACCAAATATTATTTTAAAGAATGTCCCATCCACCAAATAGTAAAATTCAAATTCCCATGGAAATTTTACCTTTTCAAAAAACACAAAATGTTATAACCACCCACCTTAGAACCTATCATTCCCAATAAGCCTTGGGTAATCAATGAAAATAAAACCTAACCTAATTGGGTCATGACATTTAATTCAAACAGTCACATTACACTTCTAAATTCCTAATTTACTTCCAAAAATCACTTTATGAATATAGTGCATATGCTCTTAAAACTCAAGAAAATGCTTGTGTTATGAACTGAAATATTTAGACAGATATTAGCTAACCCTACCTATCATAAAACATGGTCATCTTAGTGTGTCTTATCATTTACAAGACCATAGAACTTACCACTATAGTTCTAATATTTAATGTCCAATTCCTAGTCGTGGCACTCCTTACTGTTGGAACATTCTATTCAAGTATGCCTGTCGAAGTCCAATGATACTCAAGGAAAGATTCTTAGACTGATAAAATGGTCAAATCTTAATTGACATTAAAAATCCTGGTCGAGATAAATTTTCTTGAAAATCCCTGGCCGACTCACACTACACCTGTCTCCTCCTAATGACATTCCATAAGGGGTTCCTCATTGACCACATCCCTAAAAAAAGTAAAACTAGTTGAGCCACTTATAGATGAATAGTTTCAAAACTCTTGGCTTAGATGGCTGAAACATCACATTCTCAAATAAGATTCCTTCTTATAAGAAACATTTTATTTACATAAAACACATCCACCAAATCCCAAACCCAAATTACAGTGATGTCTCAAGCCAAAAAATCCATTTACATTTTCATTTACCAGCACAGACATATGTGTATACCTGATCTAACACACCTAGATCATGACCCTTAAAAAACATCATAGATTGATTGAAGTATAGGGTAACCTATGATCCATTAAGTGGAGTATAAGGATTCCATTCAAAGTAGTCCATACATGGTTTTTAAAAGTGAGATGTTGGTACATACATGAAACATAAATACATAAAAATACCAACTAATCCTAATGAAAATCAAGTCATATAACTGGCTGGTGTTTAGGTGTTTGTTCCATGCGTTCCTACTCATTAACCTAAGCATAACTCTGGACTAACCATAAATCTACATCCAACCATTCTTCTAAAGTGAAAATTCAACGATGTTTACTTATCGAAATAGAGAGCACATTTTAATTTATCTCAGCATATAACTGATTCTCTCTCAGTGTACCCTAGTCTATGTCAATATAGGGAAATGATTATCACATAATCCAAAAGTACACAGAGAGTATATTAATAATTTCCAAGAAGACCCGAGACACTCCTATCATTACCAAGGTGAAGTGTCTGAAATGGTTTTTAACCAACCATATGCATCCAAAAATAGATAAGAAGAGTAGTTGAACCAATATTGGCTGTGTTATTTTGAAATATCTCAGCTATAACTATCGCTGTGTCATCATTTACCGATCATGATGCCTTGACCACATAAGGAATCCCATGATCACCTAATAAAAACCATTGAATTCCATCCCTGACTAATAATTTTTTAAAAGGATTAACATACATCCAAACAGATAATTATTGAGGTATATCTCAATCAGAAACATAATACAAAACCTTAAATCCCCATTAGTGTTCAAAATATCACTGACCATTTTCCAAATATCCTTCACAATTGTGTTCCTTCTACTTGGAAGGATATGCTAAAAACAATTTAAAACTATTCTCCCTGCCTTAGGATTATCCTAGTTGTTGAAAGGAGATAAAAACTAACTAATATCATGCATACTATAATATATTTACTCTAGAAATATACATGACACACCTCCTGAGTTACATCCATGTGCACCATAGCATCATACATAAAATCTAAACCAACCCAAATAGAGAGTCAAAACACAAGATCTACTTGGAACATCATTCTTAATATTGGGATGATTATAATTTTTATTTAACTTCCTTGCTACTATACCACAGAGATGACCGATGATTGAAGCATAATAACTCAATGCTTTAACTATTCCCACCAAACTCAGGTGATTTGTTGTACCATTTTACTAATTAGATAGTATTGAGGGTATTGATTCATACTACCCAAGTATTTTATTAACATAATGACACGTACTTGATACTATCCATATGCAAATCATCCATATGCATACCAGTATCTAATGGACCATAACAAAGACTGATGACCTCCCAAGTCATCCAACACTCAAGAATAGGAAGATTCACAAACCTAATAAGTGGCTGACCATGCCTTAGTCATGTCTAACCCACTAAAGCAGAGCATTATATGATGCTCATGTATTTAAAAAAGATCAAATCATCGAATAACCACCCATCAATACATGTGTGTTGTTTTAAAACTATGAGTTCTCTATAGAATAAATGGCACTCGAATAGTAAAACATGCCAGCAATCTCATTAGAGCATGAAGAAATGATTTAAGTATTAAGGGTTTAACCTACCTCAGGTTAATCCCTCACTGAAACAATAAGCATCAACTCTAAAGTTAGGTCACTATAATTAAAAGTCACTAGGATATAATGCCTGTCTTTTAGTTTCAAGCTACAGAAGAAGAGACCAATAGAAAATGATCACATCAATGTTCCAAGGCAACACATATGAAATATTTAAACTACCTTTACATGAGGGATTAAGAAAAAAACAATTTAAGTTTTTATTTGAACCAATTTGTTTATTTACATTTGATATTTAACCATTTGAAAATGGACAATTCTGACATAAAGTACCTATTATAAGACAAACTATACCCAATAAATTTATTTATTTGACACCATAAGGAACTTAAGAAATTTTTATCAAAATTCCTTTTAAACGTTAATTATTTAAGTGAAATTATATTATAATTATTCTGTTTATCAAATAAATTCATTTTTTCTATTTTATTTTCACATAAGGTTATCACAATTGGAGTTAGTTGAAGAAAAGGTCTATTCCAATCTATAGAGGAACACACCCCTTAGGTTGAAATTTGAATTTTAATTAACTAACACCTCATATAAGAATATCTCAAAAGTAGACAAAAAATCAGTTTTTTAATGAGGATATTGGTTATGTAATTTTCCACCATATGTTTATATGTAACACCATAAGTGGCTACAAAAACATTAAAGGGACATCCCTGTATAACATAGGTATAACCTCATGGTGTTAAATACTAAGGCATACCAAAACAAAGGAAACCTATAAAGGTCTCGTTATGTCCAATGTGGGTCCATAAGACACAATTTTTTTTTAAATTTTTCAAAGAACAGTTAGTGGGTTTATCATATAAAAACATTCCCAGACTGACCTACTTGGCCCAGTTGTGAATTTATGAATTTATTCATTTGACTCATCATGCCCCAGTGATAGAGTTACAAGAATTTATATAGGAAGACATTTTTGAAAAGATTTATATTTTAGAATGCACATATAAGAACTATGATCCGGTTAATTGAATTATCATTCCCAATTCATAAAGGCACTTTACCTTATAAATTAAAATTTTCATTCATATAAACACAACCATGTTTTAGATTTGATTTTGGAAAATCATAAGTTTGTATGTAATGGTTTGATTTTATGGTTTACCCTTCCAAATTTGTGAAGATCCCATACACTTTAAACATTTCTATTGGTCCTCCATTTAATTACAACCATAAATGTTTCAGCCTATGTGACCAATGGACCATATCTCAAACATGTCTAGATTGGTTGATTAAATATAATTCTATCATCAGGATATGTAGGAAAACCCAACTTAGATTGATGCAAAATTTTATTTAACAAACCATACATTGAAATTATGAAAAGGAATTCTAGACAAAAAATATTTATAGTTATGAAAAGTACCACACAACATGGTAAAAAAGTAAGCTTATTATATAAAAAACAGTATGGAAAACAAACCTACCAACAAGATACCAAAGATTCATGGTGTATAAACAAAGTAAGATAAATAATCTCCTAAACAGAGTATTCAAATAAGAATTCTAATGAAATACCTAATCATATATAAAACTAAGATTTTAACTAAAATACATAACATGGTATATAACAAACATGCTAATAAAAACACAAGACACATCCATGAATCTCAAATAGCCTAGCGATTAAATTTTCATGGCATGACATATGCATGGAATGTGAATCTCTATGTTCCTATGATTATACATGTAATACTACATATTTTATATACCAGGACAATAGTAAATAATTTAAATCTCAATAATCAATAAGCAGAAAATGTATACCAATCACTCAAGGTGAAATCATAGTCAATCGTAACAACGAACAACATGAGCAAGATTCCGATCCCGAACCACTTGGAATTTTACCCATGTGTGGGTTGATAACTCCCAGACACAAATATTTACCAAGCACCAACATATTCTTAGTCTACCATCTACCATCCCAAAATAGTAAGACAAAGAAAAATAAACTATGATACCACTTTGTAATGTCTCGGCCCGACTGTCTATAAAACTAGTAGTTGGACTAGCCACCACATGGCCTCAAGCATGCCTCCCCATACACCATAGATTTTTGACTTGCTGTAAGGGTCTAATGGTGGTACAGTGGAGAGATTATACCCTTATTATTATAGGGTAACAATGGTATAACAATAAGGTATAAACAAAAAACAATGAATGTAGTAATAAAAAATGAAAAGTTTTGGAAGAATAAAATAAACTGAATAAACATGGCTAACGCCAAATAAAACCAATAATTATTTTAAATTTGATGCTATAGAATCCAAAGTATGAAACCTACAATATGTAGATATAATACAATAAACGAATAAAGAAAAAGAATAAAATCCCCGAGGGTGATCTCCATGATCGTTCTGAGTACTAGCTCAGTCATGTGCTCCTAAGATCCCATATACAATGCACAGTACAAGAAATAATCCATAGACCTATGAATATGAGGTCTACTGAGGTACCACAGTGCAATAGACGCCCAAGAAATGTGTGAGATAAACTCAATAGGCCACCAAAAATAGAGTATAAATCATAATCTAGTATTTGAATATAGAGTACGACATTGTTCCAAAATAATAATAAACATGAAAATAAATAAATAAACATAAAAATCAGTATCAGGTTCTTCAAGGACACCAGACCGACCATACCTTCTTCACCCTCAGCCAGGATGTCTCTAAGGAATATATATATATATATATGCACTATAAATGTAGTAATGTTTATAGCCATATATATGGATATGTAGTATTATCCATGGCTTGAGACGTAATTCAAGAGTCTATGCATAATACTACTCATAGTATTAATGGGAGTCTCGTAATAATAAACAAGGGTCATCATGCCCAAATACTAGAATCAATATTGGCTACCATGTTGATTATCATAAATACAATGAGGTGGGTCATACCAAACCTCTTATAAAGGGGGAATATAAGGTCATACCCAACAACCCAAGTGATGTGGAAATCATTCCAACATCCTAGACCAAGGTGGTGTGACATTTCATAGAAAATTACCCAACTCTAGGTCCCTTTATTTATTAGAAAATAAGGTAATTCACTTTCCCTATGACCCCTTATCCCAATGTTTCATAGAAAAGTAACTGACATTGATCAAGTAAGAGTGGGTCCCTTTCAATATAACTCATTTAAAATTTATTAAGAGGCCACATGTTCATCCATATCTTCAACACAATTCAATTATAAATAATAAAGAAGGGAATATCATAAACATTCCATTAACAGAATCCTGGTATAAATAAGGTGGGATATGTATATAATCAAGCCACATCAAAAGTAATAAATACTTAAAGAGAGGGCCAAACCCATTTATAATATCAATTATAAAATAATGAGGGCCATATAAATAATCATTCCATTCATCATGTAGAGACCTATGCTTGACATACATGGAAATTTCATTTCTTTTATAGAGTACTTAATCCATGACACAAACAGATGCCCAAAGACTGTGTTAGTTTAGTGTATTTGGAAACTTGGAATGCAATATTCTAATCATAGTGAAATATCTTCAACATATACTATAAAGATATTCCCCTTTAGTTTTACTACAAACAACTTTTCATTATGTCATGTAGAAAAGAAAACATTAAAAGGGTGAGCTCAAATGCTCAGTAAGGGTAAACAAAGGAAATATCAATCATATCATATTCATTTGAAAATATTATCCTACAAAAGAGATCATAATATCATGTCATGGGATAAATAATAGAAGTGAAATTTAATCCCAATAATCATCACATAAGACATAAAACATTGTGGAATACATACATAAGCATAGAAAATCATTTCATATTAGTCAAGGCTCACTGCCAAGACCATCATAGCGGACAAAGTCCATTACTGAACTGAGTTCACTCCTCGTTCCAGCCCTATTTCACTAAACCAGATTAAATTTCCATTCCATCCATGTCTATATCATGAGATATAAATCTTTACCAAATTAATTAGAGGGAGATATAGGTCCCACCCATCTCATAATGAAATCATTCTTACGTGTGCCAAAAATTAAAGATAAACCATTCATCATAACCCAATGTATAAAATGGGTTTCATAAACATTATCCCATCATAACATAATTCATATAAAATAAATGGATATCATTTCATCATAAACAAAATAAAAACATGTAAATAATAGGGAGATTATATTTGAAACATACCCATATTAAAGAATGTCATCATAGATGGAAAATATTTTTGATAAAACACTTGAAATGAATTCTTGAGAAAAATATCCTTTCTTCTTAAAAATCATATTTTTTTTCAAAATGTCAAGAAATTTTAAAAGAAAATAATTTTTTTTGAAAATAATCATGAAATCTTGTAGAGTAATCTTCATATAAATAAGGCATTATGAAACTGTAATAATCAGTTCATGCCATATAAGTTAAAAAATCATTCTCCTTATACTTTTGTCAGAAAATTCAAAAAGTACCTTGTATGGTAAACAAAAGAAAGATTCCTTCCACAAAATGTGGTAAAACTAAAAAAGGGTAAAAATGAATTTAGACATACATGGAAGAATATTAAACATATTATGAAAACATTTTTATAAAAAATGGAGATGGATGATAAATATAACCCTAGTAAATACTTACGTATAATAAATCTTAGGTAAAAATGAGATTGCAAAATTATTCCTTACCATTTATAATTGGTGGAATCATACGTGTCATAAAATAAAGAAAATTACATTATTATGTAAATATAATATCCTTCATAATAAAAATCAAAAAATATTCATGGGAATCATAAACACCATACAAAATAAATAGATGGTGATTAAGGCATATGTCTCATAGAAATAAAAGTGAGACGAAATAATCCCTTACCTTAGGCCTGATTTCTTCCTTATGTGTCTGAACTTCCTGAATAATGATTTAAATAATGTCATTTACTTATTAAAGAATAATATTAATTTTTATGATATCATATTTTATTCAATTACGACTTTATATTACCCGTTCATTTTTCAATTCCATGTTGAAGCAACGTTTTGGGTAATAATTGTTTCATGTATCGTACATGTTTGGACTTGTTGTTCTCGACATTATTACTTATATAATTATTTTATTACTCCCAGAATTTAAAACATGATTTATATATCATATATATTCAGTATATATATATACAATAGATAGATAAATGAAATGAAATACACCGTTCATGGAGACGGTAGGCTGTACGTACGCATGTATGCTGTTTTCGTTTCCTTATTGAATTGAATGGAATTATGTAAATGAAACATATATATACATAAATACAGTAGAATTATTATTTCATTTATTTCACGATTATTTATTATATATACATTATAATAATTCTTGAATGGTTAACATGGATAATGAATCTCATCGCGTCATTGAGATGGTAATCCGTACGTACGCACTAGCGATGATATCATTCCCATAATTATTGAATAGAATTGGAGTGGATGATATAATATCTCAGAATTATTATCATGTTATAAAAATCATATATAGTTATTATTTCCCCCATTAACCCATCCAAGTAATGTGGTGGTGGAAAAACAGATTACACCACGGCGTGAAGACGACAATCCATACGTACGCACGCACGGTGATTTATTTTTCCATAGGATAGATTGAAGGTGAAATAGGGTTGTTTCATATTTATAATAACATATAATTATATTATTTTTACTTATGTTATTACTTCATAATGAAACAACAAAATAAGAGGAAGTATAAGAAGAAATAAATTTGAAAGAATCGGTAAAGGATATTACCTCTTCTTCGACATGCCTCTTCTAAACCTCATCTTAGGGCTCCAAATTTGGTATTTTAGAAGACGAGTAAATTTTGTAAGTTTCTAGGTAAGTTAATAAGGGAAATGGTCCCGGTTGGAGGAGTTTTAAATCTAAAAATGGATTGAAGAGAAGAGGGAGGAGGTACCCTTTTATAAGAGAGTAGAGGGGCACTTTTGGAAACCTCAAAAATATTAATTTATAATAGACTAAAACCCCACTTAAAAACTTCCAAAGTGAATAAAATTAGAATATGAGATAATATAGGGTTTTAATATCATCAACAAATCAAATTTAGACATGTTTGGATTTTATTTTAAACCTTATCATTTTGATTTATCCTTATTTAATCTATTTAATTTTATTTGTGGTAATAATATTCTAAATTTTAAATGGTTATAAATACTTAATTATGGGTTGTTAATTGTCCATAATTGTATAATTTATAAAATTTTATACTATATAAATTTCAATTTTTAATTTTTAAATATTTTTTTTATTTATAAAAAATTTAATATTATGTTATTTTTAAAAAATATCAATAGTGTCAATTTTGACACTATTCATTTATTTGAATTTAAATAAAATCGAAAAAAATGATAGAGTTAAACCAAAACATATAATAGATTACTAACATGTCATATGATTCTATAAAATTCGTGTAGAACATTAATTAGTTCATATAAAATTTATTTTAATATTTTTAAAACCATTTATTCGATATTTCTCTTAATAAAACAATTACTACAACATTTTTGTATAATTATTTAATATACTTATTAGTTGCATAAAAATTAAAAATAAAATATTATGATTAAGATAAATCTAATATATTTTATAATAATTCTTTTAGTCGAATTTATCTTCTAAAAAACCCAACTTGTAAAATGTTATTTTTATTAAATTACGAAGGTGAAAACTTTGACATCATTTAATATAAAATAATATAAATGTCATAATCTTTTTTATAAGGCTCCAAATGGTCCAGGTGTCTACCCTTGGATGATTTTGGTGTAGATATACTCTACCAATAAGTTTTAGTCAAGTTTTTGGGCCTTTTTATGGGTGTTAGTATTTTAATAAAAACTATATTATTGATTTTTTCACTAAATAAATAATTTCTGCATCATTAATGTATATGCTATTAAGGTAATTATATATTTCTTAAAAATTAAAAATAAATTAAAATGATAAATAAAAAAAATTAGATTTAAAATTAGTATTTATAATCGAATTTATATTCTGTATAACCTTTTATTAAAAATACTTTAATTATTAATGTTTTAGTGAGACATATTTCACTTTCATTTAAATAAAATAAATTAAATGTATCAATATCATCCAAGAAGGTTACAATAGATACCATTTCGACCCAAGTATATTTTAGGATGAAATAAAATAATCCAATTATATTAAGATAAGTGTTAGGGTAATTTTATAATATTATTTTTACACTTAATTACCCGATTTACCTTTAACTATGGTAAATAAAATTTATCGTAGTTACTATTCATAATGTCCAAAAATAAAAGTAGCCTATTAAGATAATTTTGACCTACTGATTATAAATATTAAATCTATTTTTCCAAATTCAAGACATATAATTTGAAGTAATTAATTTAAAATTAATCCCATTGTTGAGAAAATGTGTTTTAAAATTTAAAACATTGAAAAAGATTGAAATATTTCTAACTATGAATTCAATGTAAAATTAATGATAATGAGATAAATTATATTAAATGGGAAAAATATATTCTATTTATACTTTAAAACCATTCCATATTATAATTTTACCATATAAATTATCTTGATAAAAAAAGTTTTTTTCAATTAAAATTTAGCATATTTTTATTATTCATCAAAATATGAAGGTTATGAGGATAATGTAAAAAATTTATCCAACGTAAATTTTTTATATCCTGATTCAAAATAAGAAGTTTTATTTGTCAAATTGAATTTATAAACTTGTAAAAAATTAGATTTAAAATGGGTGCGCCATCAAAAGGCGACAAAATTTCATTTTTTAAAAAATACTTCTTTTATCTGAAAAATTAATTTTGTTCTCATACCATGTTCTAGAAAATATGTAAGATGAATTATAATGTTATAAAATTAAAAATTTTGTTAATACTATTCGTAACAGCTAGTTCATTACAATATTATAATAATATATTGTTGTTTAGTGAAACTTGGTATTGCGTACAACGCAAGCTATCGAGGAAGGTCGCTCTTGCGTGTAACACAAGACAAGTTAGTGTAGCGTGTTGTGAAAGATTTAATTGGTTTTTTGTATAACATAATCATAAAAAATTTCATTTATACATTGAAAAAAATCTATACTCAATGTTGTGTAGAATAATTTCTACCAAACGATCTTGAAATTGTGTGTAACACGAGCCAAGAATAGTGTTGTGTGTACTGCAAGCTAATACGATGTTGTGTATAGCACAAGATAATATTTGTGTAGAGTAAAAAAGAAGATATCAAAGAAATTAAAAATAAAACATCTCATAAAATATTGGGGTGTTACATTCTACCCCCCTTAAAATGAATTTCACCCTCGAAATTCGTTGGGGTTATAAATGGTTTACTACTTGAAAGTTTATTTCATAGAAACCCACATCGTAAAAAGAAATACTAAAACATAATTTTAAAAAATATTAGAAACATAATGGTCACCCAAAGTATCTCAGCACTGGGTTTCCACATAGGAGGATATAGGTAAAAATATGGACATGGAAGAGAAATCTAACCATCATGTTCTGATAAAGAGTGGTAAAGAAAATGGCTATGAAAAAGCCAACAATCACAAAGCCATAAATTTTTTATGATCCAAGGTACCATATGATTCATCGGATATGAGGGTACTAGGATAACATTTTTGGTTTTCAAGATCATTTCTCTAATTTTGATGATTTTTTTCATAAGGAGAAATACTTACTTGATTTTAGTGTAATATCATCATTGGTCGTTCCATGAACAATTTCCACTTCATATCTTTTTTAAAGAAATGAAGTTGAATTTGTTATTCTTGAAGTGTTAGTAGATCATGCGATAGAATGATAGGTCATTCCATCTTCCTTTATCACAAAATGGTTAGTACAAATTATTAAATATACATAAGTACATCTATGGTGAGATTAATTGTATACGATTCCAAAAATGGACTTATAGTTCATATATCATACTGATTAATAAAATAAAACTAATTTATACTAACTAGGGACTTCCTATTGTCTAGTGGTATGCGATAAATGATTTTCGCACTTCGGTTGTGGGTTCGATTCCTGCAACCTTTTCTGACGTGATGGGTTGTCACCCATCCTGCAGGTTGTCCTTTTTCTAAAACTATACTATTATAACATTCTAGAAAAAAGTTTTATCCTTAAAAAATACTATATGATGTCCAATGTAATACATTCCAACCTTTAGTCTTATTAGAAATACTTTTGTCCAATCTCATAGTATAAAGAAAACAAATACTAGAAAGGTCATATACCTAGCATGTGAATACCATCATTTACCCCTCGTATATCATAAGATTTATCTTTTTGGTAACATTACAAACATTTGAATACCTTAATCATGTATTCTCTTGAAAAATGAGTTACCATAGAACCATAGTGAAAACATTAATGATATCAAAAGTTAACTCTTTCCATATACCAAAATCCCAAAAAAATCTATATACTCAAACCATGATATCATTTTGTGCTTATACCAGTCATGAACTCATTAATACTATCAAACATCTTATTATCTCTTTATCCCTTCATTATGCGCATATAATCTACTTCCCAAAAAATATCTGAATAACCTTTCATGGTTTCCGTTACCATTCAACATATACTTTCAAATACTTTAGGAAAATCAATAGTGAAACAATCCTTAGATTTTTCTTTATTCCATAGTACCATTAAATTACCTATACAACATTACTCTTGATAAACATACAATAATTCCACAACCTTCTTAAACCATTTACTGAGATTCATCATTTTATTCCTCAACACTTCTTTCATCTCATATATCATTTTTAGTTTCTTCATCATCAGCAACATAAATACTACCCATATGACCATGCTGTTCTCCTCATGAGATTTTCCCTTAGGACATCGATTTTCATAATGCCCATATATTCCACAATTAAAACATTTAACCGTTTTTGATGTCTTAGAAATACTTTTATCCTTTTAAATTTTGTTAAAAGAACCTTTTCCTTTGAAATTATTGTCTTTGTGTCCTTTTCCACACCCAAAACATCTTCCAGTTCCTTTGAAACATTCTCCTTGATGCCTCTTCCCATATGATTTACATGAGGGAAATTGAACATTATTTTCTCTATGATCATTATGAAACATTATCTTTCTCTTATTAGCTGAGTCAGGAAACTTACCAAAGTTGAGATTATTGATCATATTATGAGATTTATGATTAGGAATAATAATGATGTTTGGACTTCCAAATCCTGTTTCATTTGGTTTCTCATGAATAATATCATTCCATTGTCTATTATATTCTCCATTAACATGAATCCTTCTATTTCCGGCCATTTCCTAAAACCCAAAAATAATAGTTTGAGAGGAAAAACACATACTAGAAAAACAAAATAATCAAGGGGTATTACTTTCAATCTCTAACATCTTAGGTTTAATCCTAGGTCATTCAGGATAGTTATCATAATTCTAGGATTATAACATATACTTACACTTAACATTACGAACATCCCTAGACATACCTTAGAAATATCTCTAGGGATCTCACTAAAGTTTTCATATCCCAATTTCTAATGGTTAACTAAACCTTCACTATGATACCAACTATAGAGACCCATGCTTGACATACATGGAAATTACATTTCTTTTGTGGAATACTTAATACATGATACAAACAGATGCCCAAATACCATGTTAGTTTAGTGTCTTTGGAAACCTGGAACAAAATCTTCTAATCATGGTAAATGATTTTCAACATATCCCATAAAGATCATCCCCTTTAGTTTTCCTACAAAAAACTTTTCAATATGTCATGGGGAAAATAAAACATAAAGAGGGTGAGCTTAAATGTGGGTAAATAAAGGAAATATCAATCATATCATATTCATTTGAAAATCTTATCCTATAAAAGAGATCATAATATCATGTCATGGGATAAATAATAGAAGTGAACTTTAATCCCAATAATCATCACATAAGACATGGAACTTTGTGGCATACACACATATGAATAGAAAATCATTTAATATTAGTCGAGGCTCACCGCCAAGACCATCATAGCGGATAAAGTCCATTACTAAACCGAGTTCACTCCTCGTTCCAACCCTGTTTCACTGAACCAGATTAAATTGTTGTTCCAGACATATCTATCTCATGAGATATAAATCTTTACCCAATGCATTGGAGGGAGATATAGGTCCTACCCATCTCATAATGAAATCATTCTTATGTGTTCCACAAATTAAACATAAATCATTCATCATAACCCAATGTATAAAATGGGTTTCAAAAACATCATCCCATCATAACATAATCCATATAAAATAAATGGATATCATTTCATCATAAAAAAAATAAAAACATATAAATAATAGGTAAATTATACTTGAAACATACCCATATTATATAATGTCATCTTAGATGGAAAATATTTTTGATAAAACACATGAAATGAATTCTTGAGAAAAATATCCTTTCTTCTTCAAAATCATATTCTTTTTTCAAAATGTCATGCAATTTTAAAAGAAAATAATTTTCTTTGAAAATAATAATGAAATATTATAGAGGAATATTCTTGGATATAAGGAATTATGAAACATAAAAATATGTTCATTCCATATTAGTTAAAAAACATTTTCCTCGTACATTTGCTGAAAAAGTCAAAAAGTACCTGATATGATAAAAAAAGAAATATTCCTTCCACATAATGTGGTAAAATGAAACAAAGGGTAAAAATGAATTTAAACATACATGGAATAATAGTAAAAATTTTATGAAAACCTTTTTAGAAACATGGACATGGATGATAAATATAACCCTAGTATATACTTATGTATAAGCAATCTCAGGTAAAAATGAGATTGAAAAATTATCTCTTACCATTTATAATTGGTGGAATAATACATTTCATAAAATAAAGAAAATTAAATGCATATTTAAATATAATATCCTTTATAATAAAAATCAAAAAACATTCATGGGAAGCATAAACACCATACAAAATAAATAGACGGTGATTAAGGCATATGTATCATAGAAATAAAAGTGAGACGAAATAATCCCTTACCTTAGGTCTGATTTCCTCCTTATGTGTCCGAACCTTTTGTATAATGATTCAAATAATGTCATTGACTTATTAAAGAATCATATTAATTTTTATGATATCATATATGATTCACTTATGACTTTATATTACCCATTCATTTGTCAATTCCATGTTGAAGCATCGTTTTGGGTAATAATCGTTTCATGTATTGTACATGTTTGGACTTGTTATTCTTAACATTATTACTTATATCATTATTTTCTTACTTCCAGAATGTAAAAAATTATTTATATATCATATATATTCATTATATAAATATATATATATATATAATAGATAGATAAATGAAATTAAATACACCGTTCATGGAGACGATAGGTCGTATGTACGCATGAACGCTGTTTTCGTTTATTTATTGAATTGAATGGAATTAAGTAAATGAAAAATATATATAAATAAATACAGTAGAATTATTATCTCATATCTTTCATGATTATTTATTATATATACTTTATAATCATTCTTGAATGGTTAAAACGGAGAATGAATCTCATCGCGTCGTGGAGACGGTAATCCGTACGTATGCACGAGCGATGATATCATTCCAATAATTATTGAATGGAATTGGAGTGGATGATATAATATCTAAGAATTAGTATCATGTTATAAAAATTATATATATTTATTATTTCCACCATTATACCCATCCAAGTAATTCGGTGGTGGAAAAACAGATTACACCACAACGTGGAGACGGTAATCTGTACGTATGTACGCGTGGTGATTTCACTTTCCGTAGGATGGATTGAATGTAAAATAGGGTTGTTTTATATTTATAATAACATATAAGTATATTATTTATACTGATGTTATTACTTTATAATTAAATAACTAAATAAGAGGAAGTATAAGAAGTAATAAATTTGAAAGAATCAGTAAAGGATATTACCTCTTCTTCAAAATGCCTCTTCTAAACCTCCTCTTAGGGCACTAAATATGGTATTTGAAGAAGACCATTACATATAGTAAGTTTCTAGGTAAGTTAATAAGGGAAATGGGTAGGGTTTGGCATATTTTTAAATCTCAAAATGGAGTGAAGAGAAGAGGGAGGAGGTTCCCTTTTATAAGAGAGTAGAGGGGCACTTTTGGAATCCTCCAAAATATTAATTTATAATAAACTCAAACCCCACTTAAAAACTTCCAAAGTGAATCAAACTAGAATATGAGATAATATAGGGTTTTAATATAATAATAAAATAATATTTAGACATGTTTTGATTTTATTTTAAACCTTATCATTTTGATTTATCCTTATTTAATCTATTTAATTTCATGTGTGGTAATAATATTCTAGATTTTAAATGGTTATAAATACATAATTATGTGTTGTTAATTGTACATAATTAGATAATTTATTGCATTTTAGACCATATAAATTTAAATTTTTAATTTTTAAATATTTCTGTGATTTTTATACAATTTAATAATATGTTATTTTTTAAAAAATCAATAGTGTCAATTTTGACACTATTCAATTATTTGAATTTAAATAAAATCCGAACAGATGATAGAGTCGAACCAAAATATTTAATATATTTCTAAAATTTCATATTCATCTAGAAAATTTGTGGAGAACATTAATTAGTTCATATAATATTTATTTTAATATTTTTAAAACCATTTATTTGATATTTCTCTTAAAAAAATAATTACTACAACATTTTTGTATAATTATTTAATATACTTATTTTTTGCATAAAAATTAAAAATAAAATACTAAAATGAAGATAAATCTAATATATTTAATAATAATAATTTTAGTCTAATTTATCTTCTAAAACACCCAACTTTTAAAATGTTATTTTTTTTAAATTACAAAGGTGACAACTTTGACATCATTTAAAATAATATAATATAAATGTTATAATCGGTTTTATAAGTCTCCAAATGGTCCACAAGTCGACAATTGGATTCTTGTGGTGTAGATATACTCTACCTATAAGTTTTGGTCAAGTGTTTGGGCTTTTTTATGGGTATTATTATTTTAATAAGAACTATATTATTGACTTTTTCACTAAATAAATAATTTTTGCATCATTAATGTATAATCTATTAAGGTAATTATATATTTATTAAAAATTACAAATAAATTACCATGATAAAAACAAAATTATATTTTTAATGAGTATTTATAATCTAATTTATATTATGTATAACCTTTTATTAAAAATATATTAATTATTAAAGTTTGAGTGATACATATTTCACATTGCTTTAAATAAAATAAATTAAATGTCTCAATATCATCCAAGTGGATTCCAATAGATACCACTTCTACCCAATTATATTTTAGGATGAAATAAAATAATCCAATTATATTAATACAATTGTTAGGGTAATTTTATAATATTATTTTTACACTTAATTACCAGATATACCTTTATGGTAAATAAAATTTACTTTAGTTACTATTCATAATGCCCAAAAATAAAAGTAGACTATTAACATAATTTAGACCTAATTATTCCAAATATTAATTCCATTTTACCAAATTCAAGACACTGAAGGTGCAGTAATTAATTTAATATTAATCATGTTGTTGAGAAAACAAGTTTTAAAATTTAAAACATTGAATAAGATTGAAATATTTTTACCTATGACTTCATTATAAAATTAATGCTAATGAAATAAATTATATTAAATGGTAAAAATATATTCTATTTATACTTTAAAACCATTTAATATTATAATTTAACAATATAAATTATCTCGATGAAAAAAGTTGTTTTTAATTAAAATTTAGCGTATTTTTACTATTCATCAAAATATGAAGGTTATCAGAATAATGTCAAAAATTTATCCAACATAAATTTTTATATCCTAATTCAAAATAAGAAGTTTAATTTTTCAAATTGAACTTATAAACTTGTCAAAAATTAGATTTAAAATGGGTGCGCCATCAAAAGGCGACAAAACTGCATTTTTTGAAAAATACTTCTTTTATCCAAAAAATTAATTTTGTTCACATACCATGTTCTAGAAAATATTTAAGATGAATTATAATTTTATCAAATTAAAAATATGGTTAATAATTCTCATAAAGGTTAGTTCATTACAATATTATAATAATATATTGTTGTTTAGTGAAACTCGGTATTGCGTACAACGCAAGACGTCGAGGAAGGTCGATCTTGCATGTAATGCAAGACAAGTTAGTGTTGCGTGTAGTGAATGATTTCTTTGGTGTTGTGTATAAAATAATAAGAAAATTATACATTGAACAAAATCTATACTCAATGTTGCGTATAATAATTTCTACCAAACGATATTGAGATTGTGTGTAACATGAGCCAAGAATAGTGTTGCTTATACTGCAAGCTAATAAGGTTATGCATATAGTGCAATATAATCTTTGTGTAGCGTACAAAAGAAGATATAAAATAAATTAAAAAGAATATTTCTCCTAAAATAACAAGGTGTTACACATCACTTCAATTTTCACTATTTAACCTCCCCATTTTATTAAAGGAAACAACGAACTATAAAAGGTGGTTTTATTAGAAAGAGAGTAGAGGATATCATTATAAGTTCATCTGATTAAAATTCATTAGTTCCCCATGAGAGGTGTCACTCATCTCATCTAAAAATATGACCAAGAATGACCCCGAAAAGGCATTATAACTGAAACATTTATGGTGACATTCATAAGGATTTCCTAAATGCCCAAGAAAGGTGTAAGACATGGGCATCTGGATGATGTACCCAATGGGTTGTTCATATTGAAGTTTAATTCCTCAAGTTTTTCATTTGAAAGAATAAAAACTATTTAGAACAAGGCATTGTGCTCTACATAATTAATTTCAAAATTTTTAAGTGATGTAAGAAAAGTTCGACGCGGGACACAAAAAAATAATTTATAAATTCAATGAAACTTGAGGAAAATGATATAGATCACCTAACATCTACCAATAAGGTATGATCCTCCAATATAAATTCGTTAATCAATATATTTAGATATAAAATTAAGAAAAAGACAAACACCCTGAAAAATAGGGTGAATTAGACCACAAGACAATATCGCAGAATGTGATGAGATAAATGAAGAAAGGAGGGAGGAGGAATAATAGAATTACCAAGTTTATCTAACACACTTTATGGTGATAAAAATAGACACAGGATGGAGGATATATCTCTATACCTAGGAGAGTATAAGAGGATCTCCACAAGAGGCTACTGCATATAGGTGAGAGGAGAAGAAGATGAGGGAAAATAAGTAAAAGGAAAAAGAGGAAAAGGGTAAATTCACCCCATTAAATGAGGCACATGGTTTTCAAAACCATGAACTAATCATTATTGATCCACTTCCAAAGAGTTAGTCTCACATGGTTGATGCACATGGTTTGGGAAAATGTTCACAAACCACGCATTTCCCCTCTGTTAAGGATCGTGCAGCAACGACACGACCGTGCGAATCCTCTTGCACGACTACAACAAACCATTTGAGACCCCCAACCCCCTTGAATGAGACACATGGTTTCACCTGGTGGGAAACATTATTTCAATAAAACTATGAAACCTTATCAATTTATCCTAAACTTTAGTTTTCTGGGCCTGACACTCTTGAAACTAAACGGAACTCATGTGACACTTCTCAGGCCTCTAAATAATTCTAAAAACAACACTTTTAAGTGTTGAAAGGCTCAAATTTTCATTCTGATGTTTTTTATAAATAATGGACCATCCAACAAATGGTAAATTCAAATTCCCATGGAAATGTTACCTAGTCCAAAAACATTGGATGTTACAAAAACTAACATCATAAAGCATGCATGAAACAATTAAATTTACTAAAATTTGATGGTAAAAATAATCTATAAATAACTAATATACTCATTATAAATGATCATAAATGATGTATATAAATGGTAATGTATATTATTTTGTTTTGAAATACAATATTTATATTTTTATATTTTTATATTTTTTATATAGGAGGTTAGAGCACATCCGACTAAGTGGGGGAACAAGGTAAGGTATTATTTGTCTCAAATTTAATTTCTTGAGGAATATTACTTATTATTCACCATTGTATCTTTAATATAGAGATAATAATTCATAATGGATATATTTTACCATATTTATTTAATTAAATAGATTTTAAGATCCATATCATGTAGTCTCTTTAAATGTATTTCGATTCAAAAGATACCAAACTTTTATGGGATATTTTTCTCTATTTTAAATTCCATGATACATATTTGATATTGCGAACTATTATTTTTTTATATGGGGTATTAACTACCCTACTTAATTCAATTATAATTAATATTATTAATTTCATGACATTTTAATGTTCATTTCATGATAACCCTCTTATTTTATTTTGATTCTTATGTTAAAATTAT
The DNA here is from genome assembly GCA_963277665.1 of Viscum album. Classification (NCBI taxonomy): domain Eukaryota; kingdom Viridiplantae; phylum Streptophyta; class Magnoliopsida; order Santalales; family Viscaceae; genus Viscum; species Viscum album. The sequence goes on from OY728137.1 coordinate 1,477,847,474, forward strand.
CAGAAGGGTTTGTGTTAAATAAATATTATTCTATTGAGTTAAAAATTTCCTATTGAGCTCTCTTGTTCCAAGTTTTAGTTATTCTACCCAATAGATACTTTATTCTCTTTGTATTTACAATTCTTATTTATAGGCTCATTATAAAATTATTCTTACATTAAAGATTATGTTACTTAAAAGGGTTTCTTGGTCTCAAATCCTATTTATTGAGTTATGATTCTTTTTATACAACAATTTACTTTTATATGATGTATATAATTACAATAAGTTTTATTATATAATGAATCATCTTTCATTCATGATATTTTAATTTACATTTATATATTTTTCTCCTTAAATGGTTTTTATTTAAATTATACTCATGTCGTAAGGTTTATTTTCCAAACATCATTTAAAAATCAAGATATCTCAAATTGGAAAAACCATTTGGGGAATTTGTATAGTTTTTCTTTAAAATAACAAAATCTTTTTCTTCTCCTTTAGTTTTCCTTGGAGATATTTTTTTGTTCTTTATCTTGTTTTGAATTTGAAGTTCCATAATATTTTTAACCAATATTTATTTCAATAAAGGTACATTTAATACAATAAAAATGAAATAATTTTTCACTCATATTATATCTTAGACACAAAATTTTTTTGATATCGCTATATTTTTTTTTGAAAATTGAATAATGAAATTTTCAACTAACTTTAATTTCTTTAGAAATATTTCAAAATAAAATTTATTTAACATTTTCTATATGGGTTGTTTTCGATAAAAGAATATCTTTGTCACGACCCGTCTTTGGGGCCCGTGCCATGACTACCCCAAGCCCGCTTTCCATAGGCCACGGGTTGGCAACTAACACCAAAGGTGAATTTCTGATAAAAAGGGAAGACATTGCCTTTAAACCTATAAAACACACAGTCTGAACACAAGTAGTAGATGCAAAAAGTAATAATATAGAAAAGGAAAGTGTGCTAAAAGTAAGTGGGCTAGTATACAAACCCAACTGAACAATAGGTACAAGTACAAGTAAAAAGGAAAAAACAGATCCTGGATCATCCACTAGGGAATCCTAACTGAAGGATAGGTACAGAACTCGAACAAATCATCCCTGAGGTACGTCCCATCTAGTCCAGCTCCGAGCAGCCTCCTGTCTGTCACCCTCAGCCTCGATCACTGTTGATCGTCGTCTGCACAGAACACAACAAGGTGCAGGTGAATCCCATGGAGGGGTGAGTATAACAATACTTAGTAAGGGACCCCAATACCCCCGAAGGTCTCCCAGAATCCACCAAATATAAACCCCAAAAGAAATATACAATCAAAAAGTATCAACCAACCCTACTTAGGTATATGCTCATACATATACCTAAGTTACCAGTCATAGTCCGGCTCCAACTCTTGAGCCTAAGCACAACCCATTCCACAAAGGAAGTAAAGTCAATCACCACAATGATAATTATTGAATGACAAGACTCAGCTCACACATGTATACAACTCATGTAGAGAGGGGGTAGAGATGATTAGTTGCAGCCACTGAATCATATCCTCTATTGAACCCACATAGGATCCTGGAAAAGTATCAGCACTGTCGAACCCATGTAGGATCCTGGTACAGAAGTCATCACTGTCGAACCCACAGAGGATCTTGGTACAGAAGTCATCGCTGTCGAACCCATGGAGGATCCTGGTACAGTATCGTCGCTATCGAACCCACGGAGGATCCCATCATCTTAGTCGCAACCAGCCATAGGGTTTCCGCACACAACACACTCGATTCTGGGAGGGTCCGCTCCTTGAGCCAAGTGTCTATACATAAACTACCACGAAGTCTCAAGTTGATGTATCCAGTAGTTCCGTCTCATCATAAAGAACCCAATGCGACAGACGACGTGTCAATCGGACGCCCGATTTGTGAGTTATTGGCATTTCTGTTCCAGGGGCCCGGTTGGTTTTTAGATTAAAACCAACATGGATGTACCCCAACTAAATCCAAACCTAAAGTGGAATATTCCAAAAGAATCGTCTCGCTCCAATAATTCCATCACCGCAGGCGGTTCTTCAATCAGACACCCGTAGCCCAAGAAGAGGGAGAAAAGGTGTAAACTGGCCAAATGGGTTCGGGTCCGGTCCGACCCAGTCGGACCGACCCGGTCTATTTCAGGGTCCAACCTGGTCCGTGATTCCAACTCGGTCGGAGGAAACAACCTGAGTCCAGGGGACGGCCGGACCCAAAGAGGTGGCCCGGCCTGAGGGTGGCCCGACCTGAGGGCGGCCCGGCCGAAGGAGGACCGGACTAGGGGTAGCACGACCAAGGGAGGCTCGGCCGGCTGGCTAGCCCACCTGGCCGGCGGCTAGCCCGCATGGCTGGAAGCTGGCCTCCATGGCTGACGGCTGGCCCACGTGGCTGCCTGGCCATGCATGGGGGGGGGGGGGGGGGGGGGTTACACCCCCTACCTTCTGAAACAACCGATGCATGGTGCACTGACATTGTAACCGCGGGACCCAAAGGGTCCTGCCTTGTCCGGCTGGCTGGGTAGACATTAGGTTCTGGGATCCGGCGCGGCACAACGGCACTACGCCCTTTCACCACAGCCTGCCCTTGCCGCGGGTCTGCATCACCGGTGCGTCTTGACGGTGTCGCGCCTCTCCGCCGCAACCCGGCTAGCCGTGACCCTCTGCTGGCGTCATGTGGTGTGACGGCGTGGCGTGCCTCCGCTAAGGCCCGTCGTGGCTGAGGTTCCCCTTCCATGTGGCATGACGGTGCCACACCCTCTTGGAAACCCTGCGGCCTTGCGCCGCCGGTCTTCTTTGCAGTCAGCTAGATTCCGGCCACCATTGCTCCGCCTCCATCTTCAACACAACGAGAACAACAACAAGGGGGGGGGGGGGGGTCGGACCCCGTTCGTGTGGTCCGAGCCCTCCTCATTACATTTTTAACAATCGGCATAAATAATCCAAGGTTTTAACGAAGAAGAACAAGGATAAGAATTCCACTCAAACCCCTACCTCATTTCGATGAATGTTGGCGAGGTTACGGGAAAAGGTGGTGTCGATTCGTTGACATCAAGAAGCATCTGAGGAAGAAGTGCCATCGGCGTTCTTCATGGACGACTCCTTCTCTTTTGGCTTGGTCAAAGATCAAAGGTGGTGTTCTTTGTTCTTCGGTGGAAAGTGGGCATTCTTCGTTGGAAAAAGTCGTTCTCCAAGAACTCCAAATCTCTCCCAAAAGAAAGTGCCGAACCCAATAATAATATATGAATTGTATATTATTTATTGGCACAACCATTCAAATTACTTTATTTTAATTAAATGAAACAACTCATCTAATTAATGGGTTGAATGGTTCAAATTCAAAAAGAGTAGGGGGAGGTGAGGAGTTCCATTAAATGAAGAGAGGTGTCAAATTAAATAATGGGGAGTTACTGGTGGTAAGAAGCTCGGGTGGGCCCCAATAAATAATATCCTCCCAAGGGAGGTTATTCACGGGTGGGACCCACCTCCAAACTCCCCTTGGATGATTAAACCCCCACAAATAAATAATAAAGTGACACTTTTATTTTTATTTAAATTAATTAAAAACCCGAAAAACAAACTTCCAAACATGTTAAAACCCAACTGCAGTGAAGGTCTTACTAAGAAATCCCTTACACTGCGAGTTCAACGGTGCCCTTGGAATTCGATTCCGAGCACCGGTTCAAGATATTTAAAATCCCACTTGTACATTTACTGAACGTACCCAAAAAAAAACTTCAGAAATTGATTTCGGGCACACTGGGCTGCAGAATTAGGCGCCGTCATAAACTGCGGACTCGTAAAATTCTCATGTTAAAAAAAATTTCTACGGAAGTTATGGGTCTTTACATTCTCCCCACCTTAGGTCTTTACATCCCTGTAAGCTAAAACTCACACTAAGGAAACAAATGGAGGTATTGAGCATGCATTTGAGCCTCCCGTTCCCATGTGCTCTCCTAGAGGTTCATGTGCTGCCAGTGAACATGCACCAGAGGCATCGACCACCCATGTAGGACCCACTCCTATCAATCCTCAATCTCCACTAGAACCTCCATGAAAGTCACCCCATCATCGATGTCCATCTCTCCATGGTCGATGATGTGAGAAGGGTCATGCACGTATCTCCTCAGGTGAGATACGTGGAAGACGTCGTGCACCCGGTGCAACTGAGGTGGAAGAGCTAAGCGGTAAGCCACCTCGCATACTCTGATAAGGACATGAAAAGGTTTGATGAATCACAGAGACAACTTGCCGCCTCGTCCAAATCTCTATAGACCTCATCGAGGTGAGACCCATAGAAATACATGGTCACCATCCTCGAACTCCAGTGGTCTCTTTCTCCTATCAACATAGGACTTCTGCCTGCTCTATGCAGTCTTCATCCGCTCCTGGATGATTTTCACCTTCTCCGTCCTAACCTGCACCATCTCTGGTCCCATGAGTGATGACTCCCCTAGGTCAGTCCAACACAGAGGATATCTTCAAGGTCATCCATAATGTGCCTCGAAAGGTTCCATCCCGATGGTGGAGTGGTAGATGTTGTAATACGCAAACTCTACCAAGGGTAAATGATCCTCCCAGCTGCGACTGAAGTCAAGGATGCACGTACAGAGCATGTTCTCGATAGTCTGAATGGTCCTCTCAGTCTGACCATCCGTCTGAGGATAGAAGGTGGTGCTCAAGTGAAGCTGCGTCCCAAAAGCCTCCTACAACCCCTTCCATAGATAGGAAGTGAAATGAGCATCTCAATCGGAGATGATCATCAATGGCACACCATGAAGTCGTACGATCTCCTGCACAGAGAGGCATCCCAAGATCTCTATTGAGCCCTGCTCTCTGATCAGTAGGAAGTGTGCTGACTTTGTGAGTTGGTTGACAATCACCCAGATAGAGTCATATCCCCTGGATGTACGTGGAAGTCCTATCACGAAATCCATAGATATCCCATCCCACTTCCACCCTGGGACCTCTAAGGGATGAACCAAGCCTGCTGGAACCTAGTGCTCTGCCTTCACTTGCTGACAAGTGAGGCATCGTGAGGCAAAATCTGCTATTGCCTTCTTCGTACTTGGCCACTAGTGCTGTCATCGGAGGTCCTGATACATCTTTTCCACTCATGGATGTACCGCTAAAAGAGATGTGTGGAACTCCCACAACACTTCCTCTTGAAGTGAAACGGGTACCATGGTACATCCTCTAAAGAGAATGACATGCTCCCCACCTTAAGAAAACTAATAAGGTGACTGCCCTAGGGATATCTGAGCACGTCACATCTCATAGTAAATATCCCCATGCTGTGCCTCCCTTACTCGCTGAATAAGTGAAGAAGTGACTATGAGAGACTATAGAAAGGCTGCTCCATCTCTATCCACAAAGGATATCTGTAATGCGGCTAACTACTCTGTCGCCTCTCCTAGTAGCTGAATGACTGATCTCTTGTTGAGAGCATCTACTACAATATCCCCTTTTCCAAGAGTATATACTATCTCAAAGTCATAGTCCTATAGGAACTCAAGCCATCGTTACTGTCTCAGGTTTAGGTCCTTCTACAAGAAGATGTACCTGAGACTATAGTTGTTAGAGTAGACTGTAAAACACTCGTCCATCAGATAGTGCCACCACATCTTCAAGGCGAAGACCACTACTACTAACTACAAGTCATGGATATCATAGTTTTTCTCTTGCTATCTTAGCTGCCGAGAAACATATGCGATCACAGCGCGCTCCTGCATCAGGACACACCCGAGTCCGGTCCCTAATGCATCGTAGTAAATTACGTACCCTATGCCCTCCTCCGATAGAATCAAGATGGGCGCACTAGTCAACCTCTGCCTCATCTCTTGAAAGCTATGCTGGCATCTCTCTGACCACAAGAAGGGTTTCTCCTTCTTCGTCAATACTGAAAGCGGTGCTGAATCTCTGGAGAAGTATGGAAAAAATCTCCGATAGTACCCAGCTAGTCCTAGAAGACTCTATACCTTCGTCACACTCCTAGGTGGCTCCCAAGAAAGTAATTCCCCGATCGTTGCTAGATCCAATGAAACTCCAGCCTCTTTGATGACATGTCCCAGAAAGTGTACCTCTTAGATCCAGAACTGGAACTTCGAGAGCTTTCCATAAAGATGGTGCTCTCAGAGTGTGTCCAGTACTACCCACAAATGGTAGGCATACTCCTCCTCAGTAGCTAAGTAGATCAGAATGTCATCGATGAAGACTACCACAAAGCGATCAAGGTATGGCTGAAAGATCCTGTTCATGAGTCCCATGAACACTACTGGTGCATTGGTTATGCCGAATGGAATAACCAAGAACTCGTAATATCCATACCGGCATCTGAAGGCTGTCTTTTGTAAATCCGCATCCCGTACTATGAGATGGTGATAGACTGACTGAAGATTTATCTTCGAGAACCAACGCGCTCCCTTTAGCTGATCGAAGAGGTCATCAATCCTCAGGAGTGGGTACTTGTTCTTCATGGTCACCTGGTTCAGGAGACGGTAGTCTTCACAGAGCCACAAACTCCCATCCTCCTTCTTGACGAACAAAATCGGGGATGCCCAGGGTGAAACACTGGGTCGAATAAATCCCTTCCCCTGCAAATCGTCCAGTTGTAACCACATCTCATGAAGCTTTGCGGGAGCCATCCGATATGCTGGAGTAGATATCGGTGTCATCCCGGGGTACAGGTCGATGTAGAAGTCCACCTCTCTGTGAGGAGGTAGTCCTGGAACATCATCAGGGAAAACATCCGCGTACTAATCCACCACAGCAGGAAAACTCGGACTCTGCACATCAACCACTCCGAGAATGAGGCTAGCCAACTGATGTGTGATCAGCTTCCCCCTCCTCTGGGTAATTCCATCATGCGCTACAAAGGATCCCTTCTCATCGGTGAAGGTAAAACTCATCCCATCCTCATGGAAACACCCCACTTTCCACCTAATACAGTCAATCTGATCATAAACTGTTGATAATCATTCCATACCCAAGATGACGTCGTAAGGCCTCAATGCTGCTACGAGGAGATCCTAGCCAAAGCTCTCGCCTCCTAGAGTAAACTCACACTGCCCGCACTAGTGCATAATCGTCGAGCCTGCTCCCGTAGGAGTCTCTAGTCATAAGAATCGAGCCAATGGCTCTGTCGGAATCTCCGAGCTCCGAATGAGGGAAACGACAATAAATGAATGACTCAAACTTGTGTCTATAAGTACTGTAGTAAGGGTTGAATATACACAGATAGTACCTCAAATCATCTAAGGTGCACCATGGTCATAGGTCTCAACTACTTGGAGATGAGCCCGCCCCTGTCTGCCAGCTCCCTGTGGTCGGGATGAACCTCCTAGTGGTGGTGGTGGTAGGGCCTCATAATGTTGTCCACCACCTGCTACTCGGACAGCTCCTCTACCACATCCGCCTGCTCCTGGCGGACCACCACGGTCGAACCTCTACCTCTCCCTGGGAGGTCCTTCTACTATCTTCTACTCATCTACATAGTGGGCCGGGCAGTCATGGGCCATATGACTGTTCCCGCCGCATGCATAGCACTGCCTGCTCCTCGTATGAATGGCTCTGTCTCGTGTGCCCCGCACAACCGAACCTGTATCCTAGGGTCACCCACCTGATGGCCTGTTCTGATTAGACATCTGCAACATCTGTCTCTTTCTGGCTGCAGAAGACTCCACTACGTGTCACCTTGTGGTGGGTCACGCTGCTAGTGACTTCTCAGCAAGAAAAATCTCCAGTAGAAGGGCTCGCTCCAGCACCCCCACCTGTGTCGGAATGCTAAGGGATATCATTGAAGTCCTGATCTCATGTCTGTGTCCCTACTCCAAGGTCTGGGCCCTGAAGAATGGGTCCCGTACCATATCCTTGGAGTAGCATGAGAGTTCAGTGAACCTCACTGAGTAATGAGCTACCATCATGCTACCCTGCTGTAGATGCAGTAACTCCTGTATCCGCACCGCGTGAAGGGTGGATGGAACAAACTCTGACTGAAAGAGACTCTCGAAGTCTGACCAGAGTAATGATGCCTCGTCATGCACTTGGAGAATTAGGATCCACCATCTAACTGCTACTGATTGTAAGAGACTTGCGACAAGGATCCCCATGAGGTCATCTGGTGTCCCTACCAATCTGAAAACACTCACAACAGCCTCCATCAAATCCTCAGCTTCCTGTGAGTCTGTCTCTCCCCTAAACCTGGGTGGCATTTGGCGCTGGAACTCATGCAACGCACTCAGACAACGTGCACTCTCTCCTACTAGGGCTGGTGGTATCAGTGTCCCAATGGGTAGTGGTATTGCTGGTACCTTTGCTGTGATGGGGCCCTGCACCGAGGCCTCGTTGCTCAGTGGGCTACCATCTCGTACGAAACTCGGAACCCTAGCTGGTTTCCTACATGGGGCCATCCCGAAAAGAAACAGGTGCGCCACGGTCAAAACAATATATCTGGTGAGCTCACACAAAGTAATCACGAAGAAAAATTACAAAGGAAGCACACACACAATCAGTGTTTTCGTGCATTGAGTCGGAAATCAGAAGTCAGAGTCCTAGTGTACGGATACGTCGACCACCACACCAACACCTGTTTCCATAAACTGATAACTACACCCAAAACACTTAACACTATTTCCATTAAAAGAATCAGAGTCCAAGTTCTATGGTAGAACTGACTCCTCTGATACCAATTTGTCACGACCCGTCATCGGGGCCCATGCCATGACTACCCCAAGCCCTCCTTCCATAGGCCAGGGGCTAGCAACTAGCACCAAAGGTGAATTCCCGAAAAAAATATAAGGCATTTCCTTTAAACCTATAACACACACAGTCTAAACACAAGAAGTAGAAGCACAAAAGTACTAATATAGAAAAGGAAAGTGTGCTGAAAGTAAGTGGTCTAATATAAAAAACCAACTGAACAACAGGTACAAGTAAAAGTGAAAGGGAAAACAGCTCCTGGATCATCCAATGGGGAATCCTACCTGAAGTATAGGTACAGAAATCGAAAAACTCGTCCCTGAGGTACGTCCCGTCTAGTCCAGCTCCAAGTAGCCTCCTCTCTGTCACCCTCAACCTCGATTACAGTGGGCCGTCGTGTACACAGAACACAAAAAGGTGCGAGTGAAGCTCGTGCATGCGTGAGTATAACAATACTCAGTAAGGGACCCCAAGACCCTTGAAGGTCTTCCAGAATCCACCAAGGATAAACCAAAGAAGAAAGATAGTATCATGAAGTATCAACCAACCCTACTTAGGTATATTCACATACATATACCTAAGTTATCAGTCACAGTCCATCTCCAACTCTCGTGCCCAAGCACAACCCATTCCACAAAGGAAGTAAATTCAATCACCATGATGATATTGGTTGAAAGACAAGACTCATCTCACACAGGTATACAAATCATATAGAGAGGGAGGTAGAAATGATTAGTTGTAGCCACTAAATCATCTCCTCTGTCGAACCCACATAGGATACTGGAACAGTATCAGTGCTGTTGAACCCATGTAGGATCCAAGTACCAAATTCATCACTATCGAACCCACATAGGATCCTGGTATAGAATTTATCGTTGTCGAACCCACGGAGGATCCTGGTACATTATCGTCGCTGTCGAACCCACGGAGGATCCTGGTATAGTATTGTCACTATCGAACCCATGAAGGATCCTGGTATAGTATCCTCATTGTCGAACCCATAGAGGATCCCATCATCTCAGCCGCAGCCAGCCATAGGGTTTCCGCACACAACACGCTCGATTCCGGGAGGGTCCACTCCTCGAGCTAAGTGTCGATACATTAAATAAAATTAAGTCTTGATTTGATGTATCCTGTAGTTCCACCTCATCATAAGGAACCCAACGTGACAAACGGCGCATCAATCGGATGCCCGGTCTGTGAGTTATTCGCATTTTTGTTCCAAGGGCATAGTTGATTTTTAGGTTCAAACCAACCCGACAATACACCAACTGCGTCCAAACCTAAAGTGGAGTATGCCAAATGAACATTCACACTCCAAGAATTCCATTTCCGCCTGAGGTTTGTTAATCGGACACCCGTAGGCCAAGAAGAGGGCGAAAAGGTGTAAACTGGCCAAACTTGTCTGGGTTCGGTCCGACCCAGTCGGACCGACCCGGTCTATTCTAGGGTCTGACCCAGTCAGTGATTCCGACTCGGTCTGAGGAAACAGCCTGAGTTAAGGGGATGGCCAAGCCTGAGGCGGTCCGGCCGAGGGTGGCCCGACCGAGGGCAGCCCAGCTGAGGGCGGCCGGCTGAGGGAGGCCCGGTTGTGGGCGGCCCCACCGGCTGGATGGCCCACATGGTTGGCAGCTGGCCCGCATGACGGGCGACTGGCCTGCATTGCTGGCTGGCCATGCATGGGGGGTTACACCCTCCTGCCTTTAGAAACTGCCGGTGCTTGGTGCGCCGACCTAGTAACTGTGGGACTCGAAGGGTCCCTCCTTGTTCGGCTGGCCGAGGGGACAAATGGTTCTAGGCTCCGGCGCGGCGCGACGGTGCTGCATGCCTCCACCATAGACCGTTGTGACCATGGATCCCCTTCCACACGACAAGATGGTGTCGCGCCCTCTTGGCAACCCGACGGCCTTGCGCTGCCGGTCTTCTTCGCGGTTGGCCCGATGCCGGCCACCATTTCTCCGCCTACATCGTCAACACAACGAGAAAAACAACAAGGGGGTGGGGGTCGGACCATGTTCGTGTGGTTTGATCCCTCCTTGTTACATTATTAACAATCGACATAATTAATCCGAGGTTTGAATGAAGAAGAACAAGGATAAGAATTCCACTCAAACCCCTACCTCGTTTCGATGAATGTTGACGAAGTCGCGGGAAAAGGCGGCGTCGATTTATTGACGTCGAGAAGCGTCCAAGGAAGAAGTGTCATCAGCATTCTTCATGGGCATCTCCTTCTATTTTGTCTTGGTCGAAGATCGAAGACGGTGTTCGTCGTTCTTCGGTGGAAAGTGGGTGTTCTTCATTAGAAAAAGTCATTCTCCAAGAACTCCAAATCTCTCTCAAAAGAAAGTGCCCAACCAAAAAATAATAAATTAATTGTCTATTATTTGTTGGTACAACCATTATAATTCCTCTATTTTAATTAAATGAAACAACTCATCTAATTAATGGGTGGAATGGTTCAAATTCAAAAAGGGTTGGGGGAGGTGAGGAGTTCCATTAAATGAAGAGAGGTGTCAAATTAAATAATGGGGATTTAATGGGGGTAAGAAGCTCAGGTGGTCCCCACTAAATAATATCCTCCCAAGGGAGGTTATTCACAGGTGGGCCCCACCTCCAACCTCCCCTTCGAGGATTAAAACCCCACAAATAAAAAATAAAGTAACATTTTTATTTTTATTTAAATTAATTAAAAACCCCAAAATCTAACTTCCAAACATGTTAAAACGCAACCATGGTGAAGGTCTTACTAAGCAATCACCGATGCTGTGAGTTCAACGGTGCCCTCAGAATTTTATTCCGAGCACCGGTTCAAGAGATTTAAAATCCCGCTCGTACGTTTACTGAACGTACCTGAACAAAACTTCAGAAATTGATTCTGGGCACACTGGGTCTCGGAATCAGGCACCGTTAGAAACTACGAACTCGTAAAATTCCCATGTTTAAAAAAAAATTCATAGAATTTCCGGGTATTTACAATCTTTTACAATTTCCATGTGATCATATATTACTGTCACCTTTATTATTTTATATGAAAATTTCTCTCAATGTTTTTATGGTTTCTAAAAAAATTATTCTTCTAATAGTTTTATAAAATATTTCTTTTAAAATTATTTCAAAAGATCAAGGATTTTTCCAATTTCTGATGTGATTTTTTTCTAAAACTCATAAAATGTGTTTTCATTTAATTTATTATCCTATGACATATCTTATGATTAATCAGGGATATTCATCAATTTTTACCTTCCACCATATTTATTTGGATGAATTATGTAATGTTATTTTCTATTTTATCCTTATTAACTATCCACTATGAATCTACATAACTCTTCCTCCAAATCATTTCCTTTGTGAATACCTTGTTTTCTATTTCAATGATTAAATAGTATTCAACTTGATTCCATATATCTATTGATTAGAAAAATTATTAACTTAACCATGTACCCATTATTTATAAGGTGTAAATACCATATTCTATATTATCTTGGTTTAATGATATTTAATTAGAATGTTATTGAATATCTTTAGATACCCATTTGTTTTAAAAAAAGGTATACCTTCTTATTATTATTGATCAAATTATGAATAGTTTCCTTATGTGAATACATTTTAAAAGGATATGAAACCTATTTTATTTATATGAGATACCCATGATATAATGACTTATTTTATGTGTCACACAAATGTATGGATGTTGATGGGTGGGGTAAAATATCACCCTCTAATGCATTTGTTATGTGTTTAAATATCATGAGATAACGATGTGTGGAAATACTTGGATTTTTTCATAACTAAAAGGGTGTACATACTAGAATTTTTCACAATTTTTTCCTATTATTTTGTTTTTGCGATGATCATATACTTATTCTTATAAATATATTATGATCTCAGGTATCATTTTTATTGATTCATGTTTCAACACCATCTTGATTCATTTTCTATGTTATACCATGTCATCTTCTATGAATTATGTTTTATGATCAAATATTTATTAGGTATGATTTTCTTATTTATATTTATTATACCCAACTGCTCATCTTACTTTTGATATTTGATTGTTATCAATTATGTTTACCCTTCTTGAGTGTTTGAGATCATCCCTTTCTTATGTTTCTATTTCTCCATCTTATGAAGAAAATTAATATTTATGATGTATATAAAAGAGCATCTTGTGTGGAAATTTTTTGGGAGATGTTGAAATCTTGTTATGGATTATGAGGTTTATTATATTGTGGGAAAAAATATTTTTTAGTTGAAAAATACATGGGTTTTGTTAGTTTATGATTTGTCTTAACTCTCTAAAACTCTAAACCTAAAAGGTATTGGGAATATATGTAATGAAATATTTTCTATTAGTCATGTAATTATCATAAGATCAGGTTTTTGGTAAACCATAGTTGGTATTAGAGAAGGGTTTATACAACTTTTGACATTTGGATGTAAGTTTAATATAATTTAAGGTTTTATAAGTTAAGGTTTATCATGATTTAAAAGGTACAGTTAACCATTTAGTTTAGTTGAGGTAATATTGAATACTTTAGATATTAGGATAATAGAACTTCAGTAAAAACCCTTGGGATAAGTCTAATGGATAATTCTATGTATAAGATAACAACTATATGTTTTGGAAAATTAGATATTATGTGGTTATCCTATAAATTAAAACCTTATTTGGGTACTAGAAAGTGGACACAGTTGTGGTAGAGATACACCTTGGGGAAATCACTCTAAAAATAATTTTAGAGTATCAAATAAATATTTACTATGGTATATGATGAGTGGATGTAAGACTGCACATTGGGATAAAAACTCTTGGGGGATATGTTTTGGTTGATCAAACACTCTTTATGAACCATTATGAAATATTTATTTCCAAATTAATTTAAGGGATTAGGTTAAGAAGTATGAGAGAACACGACTTAAAGAAACCTAGGTCAAACCACAATAGTTATAGGATAAACTGAGTGTGACATAGTTGAAATAAAATTATCACAGATTGAAATGAAGGTTTCACTGGATAAGACATCTTAGGATTAATATTTCATATTTATATTATCATTTACTATGATTCTATCTGATCTTATCATAATAATTTTGGTTTTATTATTTTGATGGAAATAGGATCTTGAAAATGATGTTGCAGAAGGTATGTCTCTTGAAACTTCTAAGACTTATCTATAGAGGCATTTTTTGAATAAATGGTTATGAATCTAAATATATATCCATTATGAGGGAAAATATATGTTACATAGTCTTCCCTAAGATATAAATATTTATGTTTCTTATAATATATATCTTAATCCCTGATTATAATTAGATGCACTTCAATATTATTATTATTTAGTGATAACTAAAATTATGAGAATGTAATTTATTTAAGAGGGAGGAATTTAATACCCCAAGTTTTTTAGGAATCATATTCTTCCCACAAACTATATTGTTTATAATTTTAAATGTTTTTTCCTATTTTTTCAAAGGAATTGAAATTGATTAGGTAATAAGTCATAAAAGATATGAATTAAACTAGAAACACTTTATTCATTCAAAATAAAACAATACAACAAAATCACATGAAACTATGTATTAAAAAACATTGATTATTACTGACCATGGATTATTAAATCCTTTAAAAGTGCATAAACTAAAAGGAAACAAAAAATAGGAAATAATAAAATCTTCAATACTAGGATATCTCCTGGATCCTCTTCACCGTTGAGGACCACAAATAGCTAAAGAAAACCTATAATGAAGAATAAAAAAATTAAATAAGAAATAATATTGTGAGATAAAAAAATGAAAACTATGGAAATGAGAAGTGAATCTTTAGAAGTGGGAATAGAATGAATGAGTTTAGCAATGCTATATATGGGAACAAAATTTGGCAGTTATAAATATGGTCATTAGAAATATGGTCATTGGAAATATATTGGTTGGATATACATGCATCTAATAGGTATACTAAATTCATGTACTATAGTAGTAAATTTAAAATAATATAATTCATGAATAAAAAATAATGAAATATAAATATAATATTATAAATATAAATATTTTTTAATTAAGTATTAAAATAATTATTATTAAAGTATGATATGATATATTTATAAAATAAAAATAAAGATATTAATATAAATGGATTTTTAAAATTAAATTTTTAGAATTTAAATAATTATTTTTAATGTTATTTGGTAAATATTAATTAATATAAAAGTAATATTTTTCAAAAAAACACTTTCTTTTTAAATGTTATATATTTTATACTAATAAATTAAATTGATCAACTTTGAAATATTATTATATATGAACTAATATATTAAAATTATTAAAATTATTGATTTATATAAAATAATATTAATAATTATTAATGTTTTAAAAAATCATTTTTTAATAAAAGCTATTTTTTATATTTTTATTTTTCATTTAAAAACTAAATTTATAAATTTTAGAATTTGAATTTTAAAAAATCAACTTCATTTTTGAATTTAGAATGCTAAAATTATTATAAGGTGACTTTGTGGATTTCTTTAAATAATTGATTTTTATGTTAATAGTTACAAATACAGTTTTTACTAAAACCACAATGTTTATTACTATATCAAAAGCAAGCATAAATAAAAAAACATTAAAAAAATTTCATGATAAAAAATTTATTTAAGGATTAAAATTATTCATTTAAAAATACTTCTTTATAATTAGAAAAATGTTGATTAACCATTTAAGGACTTAAGTAATATTTTTCAATAAAAGAATGTTTTGGTATTTTCTTTCAATTAAATATTATTTTGGTAAAATTCCGTTTTTTCATGCTTTTTAAGACACATAAAATTCATTGGATTTATAACCAATAAATTTTTTCCCTAAAAATAAATAACACCGATAATTTTATCCAATTCATAATTTTTATGCTTAAAAACACACATTTCTTAAAAATTATTTTAAAGTGCTCTGAAAGTTTATTTTGAATTCCACTTTTACCAAACATTCAAATTTTACTTAATAAGATTAATTACATATTAGATATTATAATTTTAATGTTATATAATAATTTTAATTTCATTTTTGGTAATTAAAGTTAATTATCAAGGTTAAAAATTAGTTACCAAGGTAAAATTAGATTATGGTAAATGTTAAAAAAGTAGAAAAGAAATCAATTTAAATCAATCCAAGTTTTCTAAAAAATTAGTGTTGTAGATTATTCTAGGCCTAATAACTATCTTAAATTCATATTTCCCAATTTCTACACCTTTGAACCTTGAATAGTGTCATTCCATTATTGAAAAATAATGGGTATTCCCAAAAGTGCCCTTTTCATCACTTCTAAAAGGAGATCACTTTCACCCACTCAAAGTTACAAATATACTTAAGAAATTTATTGAAACGATGCCCAATTTTCCTCTCCTAAATGTCCCATTCATGATAAAAATCATATTGTCAACATGCGTTATTCTAATCCCCTCATTTCCAAGGATATTTTCAAGATAATGTTTGAGGTCCTTAAGTTAGTATTACGTAATCCTTATCCTTTTATTCTTAATATTACTCTTCCAAAACTATCATAAGAATATTAATATGAATACATTAATACCATATATATACTAAAGTGTTATTATATTAATATAAAAATGATTATTTATTCCTTCCCATCAACTTAGATAAACAAAAGAACATCAATCACTCATTTGTTTGGATGGCCACCCCCACGAAGTGACATATTCCATTTTTCAACACCGCCTTTCTTAACTATTTATAAGGATGGAATTAAAGAATAAATCTAACACATATAATAATAATATTGTTAATATAAAAATTTTAATTCACCTTTATTCCCACTTATTCTTTGGGAAATGAAAACAACAACTGTGTGTTGTGTGGAATACCGCCTCCATGAAGTAAAATATCCCATTTTTCATCTAATCTAATTATCATTTATTAAAATATCTTAAAATAAGATTCAAAAACTTAAAAATTTCTAAATAATATCATTATTGTTATGTAATAATTTTATTATTCCAAAATAAACCACTTTCACAACCATAATCATCCTTTAATTATGTTATGTTCGTGTTTGGTTCGGTTTATAAACCTACTTGAAAAGGTCAACAAAAATCTATCATGGATGACTATGAGAACTTAAAAACTAATATTATTATATTTTAATAATAAAATAATAATTATTTTATGGTTTTGTAAAGGTTATATTAATTATTAACTTAGTAATTAAATATCATTTTCAATCGAAAAAATTATTAAATAAGACAACATAGATTCATTTTTCAAACAAAATTACTAAAACACTTATGGAATGTGATAATAAATTTACAAATAAATATAAATTATCTATTATATGACCTTTAGTTATATAGTAATAATGAACTTGTTATTAAATAACTGTTACCAAAATTAACATCATAAGCATTCATAAAACAATTAAAGTTACTAACAACTAGCTTTAAAATAAGCTATAACTTACAAATATATTCATAATAAATGATCATAAATGAAGTAGGAAATGTAAATTAATAAGATTATAAAATAGAATACTGTGATAATTATTTTACTAGAGGATAGAGTGCATTTGGTTGGACTATTAATTTTGTTCCAACATATCCCACATACTTTAGGTTTTGATAATATCAAATACCCTTTCATATGTTAACGATGATTTTGTTTTTGATTATGTTTTTAAAGACTCTGTTTTTTTCATTGTAAGACTTTGAAATATATTAAGGAATATTTTTTTATCCATGAATTGAGACTTCATGATATTTCTATGACCAGTGAGCTCAGAATTAATTTTATATGAATATTAAATATATTTTATATCATGCACATGCTCTTTTTAAGAAATAATGAAATATATCCTAAATAGAGTCTCATGTTGTAAATAATAGACCATGGTTGAATCTAGAGAACAGGGTTTACCCTATGTGCAACCTAAAGTTATTCAATGTGAGATGTTTGGATGAGTCCACCGTTAGCGAGTATATTAAGTGGGTTAATTAATTAATTATTTAAATTAATTATTTTAATACACAAAACCCATTTAGCTATTTAAATAGAATGTTGTGGAAAATATTTAGGGTTGGACTCATAACCCTAGGATTATTTAGAAGATGTTTCATCATTATTCATTGGCTGATCAAGATCGAACGATGATTGATGACCAGATCGAGGTGGATTGATAGATAGTGAACACAACGGATCTTACCCATCACTTGTGAACATGTTCTTCACCAATGATCAATCCATAATCAAGGTAGGGTTCGTAAATTGTAGTTTTCTCCCTTAATTAAAAGGTTAAAAAAGTTATTATCTGTTATCCCTTGATATGTGATTAATAGATCTTTCTAATTAGAATGTTTATCAAATTAAATTATGTATTCAATTTATAGTTGATTATCCCATGTTTATCACCTTGAATATACCCAAACCACAATCTTTGGACAAGAACACTTGAAAAAAGATTGATTCACCTTTGTTTTTTTGACTTTCCCCCACCCATTCTATGCATTCTTTTCATTGGGCTATGAGTCCATGGTTTGACATTACCGGGTGGGTATCAGCATGACCAGACCCTAAGATTCATTACAGATGTGCAC
Organism: Viscum album; assembly: GCA_963277665.1. Taxonomy (NCBI): domain Eukaryota; kingdom Viridiplantae; phylum Streptophyta; class Magnoliopsida; order Santalales; family Viscaceae; genus Viscum; species Viscum album. The sequence continues at coordinate 1,477,865,768 of OY728137.1, forward strand.
ACAGTTACTAGATTAGGAATTTTAGAGTGGATCAATATGATTTTTGGGATTGTAGGTGATGAAGACAAAGATCAAACACCAGGTCAAGGTTTCTCTTCCATGGGTGGAGCACGACGTCGATAGGTGGAGTCAAGAAAGTCCTTCGAGTGGATGGAATCTGGACATTGGTAATGGATTGTGCATGAAGGACCATGGATCCACACTCCGAATTGAGATTCAAGGAGGAATCAGATAGATTCGGGGGTGGGGGTAGTGGATCTAGAATCCACGTGACATATCTAACTTTATATGAAATTCCCAAATACATGACATGTATTGGGATAAAAAAAACCATACAGTACCCTATCTATAAAGGATAATATTTCTGAGTGGAGATAAATACTGCAAAACATGTGGGACCCCCACATGTTGTGTGACCTAGTGCTGGAAGCCTGATGAGAACTCTGGGAGTACACGAGCATAGACATGGCTAGACACATGGAGATGGAACAACTGCACAATCTTAGACATGGATAGGTACCCATACTGAGAAGTGGCCATGTACATAGCCAGGTGCATAGGCATGGCCTAAAGGACCCAGACATGGACAGAAGTACACAGTTAGTCCTCAGGTTCTTGAGACACACTGTGTGTGCCCTATACATGTCGTTTATGGTGACATTTCCATTAATACATGTCCATAAGAGACATAAAAATGTGAAAAGGTAGGGTCACAAGATATGTGGACCCCCATACATGCACTTTACTTCCCTCTAAGACATATTTCTTTCATATATCTTTCGTTTGGACTCATATTTTGGCTTTTGAGTAGCCTATCCCGAGTGTTTTTTTCACATAGAACACAGTGGTAGAATTCATAGTGTCACTTTGAGATATGATGTAATATGTTATGAGAATGAAACTTATTTAGGTGGAACTTAACTATGATTGTGATCAAGAAATATCATTATAGAGTTTATATGGAGACAGTAATCTCCTTTCACACCGAGATGTGGTTCCTTCATACTATTTGTCTAGGTAGAGGCAGTACTACCCTATCATACTAGGGTACGAGTCCTATATCCATAGGGATGGTACTCCCCTGATGTACCAGGGCACAGGTCCCCCATATTAGTTATTCTAGGTAGAGGCGGTGCTCCCTTGTCATACCAGGGTGAGGGTTCTCCATCCATGGGGTTGGTACTCCCCTGTAACACCAAAGCACAAGTCCCCTTTAGTCTTTGTACACATAGAGGTGGTAATGCCCTATTTTACTAGGGCATGGGTCCTCTATACATGGATATGATACTCCCCTATCACACTAGTGTGTGGGTCCTCTATTCTCATTGTATCTATGGGGATGGTACTACCCTGTCACACCATGGTGCGGGTCACCCATACCTTATACAAAAATATAGAGACGGTACTACCCTATATAGGCACATGTCCTATATCTACTTACGGGAATCCTCCCTATTGTTCTAGGGTATGGTTACTCTATCTTTTGGAGATTACACTCCCATGGGCCTTGGAGAATTTGTGAGGTGTGGGGCCTTCTCATGACTTCTTTGAACATATACACGAGATGCTAGGCATCGATGATGAACCTTTAGATCTGTAGGCAGATTCATTATATTGGGATAGGATTTGATAGGGATATCCCCTTTCTCTCTCATCTAGATTTCTTATATGATCATATATATATTGTTTTTGTGTATCATTTCCCTCTTTATTTAGGTTCAGTTTACTACTTCTATCGTGTCTCCTATTTCTCACCCTTTAGTATTCGGGGCATCCCTCTAAGTATGTGTATACTCAATCCTCCATGGTATTTTACCATACATGTCATAACTTATAAAGACAACAGACACGTCGATGGTGATTTCATAGGATCATAGGGATACTTGGGTACATAGACTATGTATGGTGGTCAGGCTTGGACATGTGGATCCATGGTCTCTAATCATTTCTTTTCCAGTTGTTGCTAGGTTACGTCATCTTTTCTGGATGGGCATGTATTTTTCCATTTTCTTTTCAGATTACTCAGTCTCACCATTTTTTTATTCCCTATAGATTATTACATGTATGTTTTTTACTCTATATGATACTATATTTTTTTATTATCTATATGAACTTCTACGTAGATATGATTGGGTGAATGTGTAAAACTACCTAGGAAAAGGCCTCCAATTTTAGTTATTTCTTCTTATCACTTATTGCCAGATCCTAGACTATGGGGGTAGGCTTAGGGTTGTGGAATCTCAGAATTCCACTAGCCAGGAGAGTCCCAGTGGGTTAGGTCATTATAGATTGGCATTAGAGGTGGTTTGACCTAGGGATGGTGTTTTGAGTTTTCCCCTTATGAGGTTTGGTTGGGAACTTAGGGAAATGGTGTCAAAGTGTTTTGAGTGTGGATTTTAGGTAATGAAACCCAATGTTGGTGTAAAAACTAGTATATTCATTCACCATAACCTTGACTACCTACTTTTCGACTCAGCATACCAAGACATTGGTTACAAGGAACATTGGTACATGCATAATATTGGATTTAGTACTTTTCTATCCTTATTGATTCATCACTCCATATATATATTCTCATATTATCGTGGTACATTTTGATTACTTTTAGCATTCCTCTATGAAGAAAGACAACCAGGTTAATAATTTAGGATCACAATGTAGATATGATGTCTGATTATGACTAATTTTAGGGGCCATAACAAGAGATATTTCCTCTAGTTGGTTGGTTATAAGTACCCTCTAATATCGAGTAATAGATTATATTAGAAGAGTAGGCTGAGGATATATGTATTCTTTTCACACTCTGTGAGTTCTAGTGACAAATTCCACTAAGGTTATTTGGTGAGACAAATCCCCAGGAAGTATAGGATTGAATTGAGTTAGTGATTCGAGTTATTATACTTGTGCAGACCTCAAATGATTAGATGGTTACACTAGAATCTCTTATTTTCCATGGATCAACAGGGTGCTGGTGGAGTTTATTCATGTAGCCATATGATGAGTAGACACCCTCATGTTCTGACTTCCAACATCTGTTTTGTGAGGATTACTACCCCTCGTGCTTGTGATTAGTTCAGATTTAGGATCTTTGGGAGATGTAGCAAGGAGGTATGATAGTTTCTAAGTATGATTCAAGATTTACTAAACTTACATGATACTCACTTGACATGATTTAGGATGGTTACCTTAGGGAACAAAATTACAAGTAGGGTATTTTCAGAGACATCCATTCTAGTGTGGTTCCCCTATGCATTCCCACATATGATGGTATGATAGTGCAGGCACTGGTGATGGAGATATTCATATCTGAGGGATGTCATGTGGTTAGGGCAATCAGTAGGCATCTTAGGGATGAGTCTTCTGCATTGGATGGTAGATGAAAAGATTTGATACCCAGAAGGTGTACCCATTCATGGAATTAGGAATGTGGTCATATGGATTAGAAAATATGTAGAGGAACATAGTATCCCAAAGAAAAAAAAATCTATTAATGTGATGGATGAGGTCATATGGCATGTGATTTACTAACCCAACATGTTGAGGAGGGAAGGCATGCAGTGGATGGACTGCCACGATAGAGGCAGTGTCGTGATTAGGGTTCTCCTAGGCATGTCTAGGGTGGCCCCCAAGAAGGAAGCAATGGAAGAGTAGAGACATAACTACAAATATAGAAGCTTATGGTGGTGGATGACGTTATGTTATTCTTCCACCACCACCACTAGAAATCCCATGTAAGGATCAGGGAGTTGGTGGTCAGGGCTACGAGTAGTTGCTGGAATTAGAGTCTTATAACCCAACATCTCATGAGATGATTAGAGGAACAATCTATGTTTATTATAATCTATCTTTAGTACTATTCGACATATGTGTGATTTATTCCATCAACTCCTTACTTCTATTTTGATAGATGAAGTTCCTAGTTGATAATGTATCCTAGTAGCTTTGTGTTGAGACTCTTATGGGGAACACTTCTTTGATATCTATTATCTACTGATAGTTAGAGCTATTTATTGGTAGAAATATTTTCACGTAGGACCACTTGTTTTTCAGGATGATACCTTATGAATTCATCTTGGGTATGGATGGTTTGTACATGGTTCAAGCCTAGATTGACTATCACCATATATGATTCAAATTCCTTTAGACTGATGGGATGAGATTCTCCTTTGTGGGAAATAGATATCTCATGGGAGAGAGAGTAAGTTTTGTGAGAAGGAAGCTTCAAACCATCGCCTATCAGTTGGATATTTTATACCTTGATATAGTGGACTTTTTAGGAATTTGGGTTCCATCATTCATGGAGGATTATATAAACGTCTTCTATGAGGATGTTCTATAACTACCTCCAAAATTGGAGATGGAATTTTCATAAAATTGTACCCAAGGACCACTATAATATCTTCTACAACATATCATATAGACCGTACCAAGATCTTAAAGATGAGGGTGTAGTTGGAGGACCTTTGATAGAAGAGTTTTATCAAAACCGGTGTGCCCCCCTGGGTAGCTCCAGTTCTGTTCTTGAGAATGGAAGGAAGAATCTTGTGGATTTGTGTTGAATATCATTGCTTGATCTAGGATATTATAAAGAAAATTTAATAATTATCAAAAATTTAATACCTATTTGATATGTTTTGAGGTGCTAGATAGTTATTGAAGATTAATCTCAGCTTAATATATCACCATTTGAGGGTTCGTGAGGCTGATATTATGAATCTGGAATTCCGATGTCACTATAGACACTATGAGTTCCTAGTGAAGTTTTTTGATGTGAAAAATTTTCCCACTATGTTTATGGATCTGATGAACTAGATCTTCCATCCATAGTTGGATCATTTTTTTCTTCATTAATGACATAATCATATTCTATACATCAGAGGAAAAACATGTAGAGTACATAAGAATGGTATTAAACTTTCTTTAAGAGCACAAAATTTATGTTAAGCTCTTGAAGTTCCCATTATGTGTCTCCAAGGTTCACTTTCTAGGTTATGTCATTTTTAGCATATATTAACTATTATCTCAACAAATATTGATGTAGTGATTTATTGTGAGCGATAAAAGATAATTTTATAGGTGAATAGTTTTCTTTTCTTGGTGGGGTTCTACAAGAGTTCATGGATACTTCTATAGGATTATAGCCCCTTTGAACACCCTAACATAGAAAGGGTATCCATTCAACTAGACTAAGTAGTGTGATAGAGCCTTTGAGGTGTTGAGGCTGAGGCTGGGGATGATGAGTTCTCTTGTTTTGAAACTACCAGAGGAGGTAATGGAGTACATAGTGTATTACAATGCCTCAGGAATAGGTCCCATCTATCTGTTAATGTAGAGGAAGTAATTTATTGGCTATGGGTAAAGGTATTTGAGACCCAATGAGAATAACTACATGACTCACGACCTAGAATTAGTAGTGGTAGTATTCACTAAAAGGATATATAGACACTATCTTCTAGGAGAGATATTCTTTGTTTACTTGTACCATTAGAGTCTTAAATATTTATTCACATAGATAGAACTGAAAATGAGATAGAGGTGCTAGTTAGAGTTTCTACAGGACTATAACTTTGAGATAATATATACTCCTGGGAAGGGTAACCTGGTGGCAGATTCCCATTATGGGAAGTCTCGTTCTCATCTGGTGGAGGAGGCATCTAAGAATTTGGTTTTTTTAGCCAACCCTGATGAAGTATGAGGGTACAACTTTTCTTCAATTGATGGTGTTGACTCATAAAATTCTTCAGTATATGATGCGATCTCAGTTAGGATACATCGACTATGAGGTCCTATGTGGCTAGATATCCTTATAAAATTCAATAGATAAATTATATGAATGGGGGGATCATGTAATCCTTTTCTAGGTATGGATAATGGTTCTATTCATGTTGCGATTGGAGGTGTTGAGGGAGTTTCACACTTCTCCTTTGGATGTACATGTTGGTTTAGTGAAGATGTTTAGATAACCTTCAGTGGAAGTTTTGGTGGGCTAGAATGAAGAAGAGCATGGCCAAGTGCATCTCTTGGTGTCTCACATGTCAATAGGTGAAGGATGATCACCAGGTTCTGGGATATTTTTTTATAGCCTCTTGAGATCCCATGTTGGAAATGATACAAAATATCCATAGAATTTGTGATAGGGATTCCACAAATAGTGAGAAGACGTGATTCTGTCTAGGTGATAGTTGACTAACTTACCAAGTCGGTGCACTTACTTTCTATTAGGGAGTAGAATTTGGTGAAGAGTTTGGGGTAGTTGTACATGCTTGAGATAATACACATTTATTGGGTTCTCTTGATTATTGTCTCCAACCATGATGTAAAATTCACTTCACGGTTTTAGAGAGGCATACAGGAAGCATTTAGGACCCAGTTGAGGATGATTACATATTTTCACCCCCAGACTGATGGGAAGATCAAACACACCATCTAGGTGTTGGATGATATACTGAGAGATTTCAAGTTAGACTTTTTCCGAAGCTGGAGGTATCACTTACATTTGGTAGAGTTTTCTTATAATAATAGCTATAACTCTACTATCAACATGGAACCTTTCAAGGACCAGTACGGTAGACCCTTTAGGTCACCCTTATGTTGGACTGATATTAGTGAGGAATCTCTTGTTGGGACAAAGATGGTGCAAGTGACAATGGAGAAGGTCCAAGTGATCTGCAAGAGGATGAAGAAAGCCCATATCCAATAAAAATCTTATGCCTATCAATGTCACATTCCCTTGCAGTTCGAACAGAGAGACCATGTTTTCCTAAGAGTCTCCCCATAAAGAGGATTATGGAGATTCAAATGAGGTGGAAATCTATTCATTAGGTTTATTGGGCCGTTCAAGATCCTATAGAGGGTTGGTAATTTATCTTACCACCTAGCCTTACGCCCATAGTTAGAGTGGGTGAATGAAATATTTCATGTGTCACAGTTGAGGAGATACATTCACGATCCTACACACATTATTTTATTGGGAGATCTAGACATCGAGGATGGATCCACCTTAATAGGATACTCAGTGGAAATTTAGGATTTGAATGAGAGTAACTTTCATGGATGGACTATTCATTTGGTTTGTGTGCTATGGCAGTATGTGAGCATGTAGGAGAGATCCTTGTAGAGGGAGAGCCAAATGTAGGCTCAGTAACCCCAACTATTTGTTTACTTTGTGATTTTATAGAATGAAAAATATTTGAAGGAGATAATAATGTATATACTCTTTTTTTCCTTGAAATACTTTTAAATATATTAAGGAATATTTTCAAAACCAGGTGTTGAGTTGACGTGAGATTACGAGGCCCACTAAGCCCAAAATTAATTTTATAAAAATATTAATTATATTTTATATCACACATGAACATGTTTGGATAAATAGTCGAATATATTTTGAACAAAGTCCGAAATCATAAATCTGAGACCACAGTTTAATCCAAAACATGTAATTTACCCTTGGCGCAACCTAAAGATGGTCGACGCTAAACATTCTGATGAAGTATCCATTGGATGGTACATTAAGTGAATTAAATAAATAAATTATTTAATTAATTCATTTAATAACCAAAAAAATTTTGGTATTTAAATTTCATGTAATCTAAAATCACCATGGTTAGATGCATAACCATGAGATTCTTGAGAGGAGACTTCATCATTATTTATTGGTGGATCGAGATCGGATAATGACCTAAAATCAGATCAAGGAGGATTGATAGACAACGAACACAATAGATCTTCCCCATCACTATAGAATGAGTTATTCACCAAATATTGATCCATAATTGAGGTAGGGATCATCAATTACAGTTTCCTCCCTTGATTAAAAGGTTGAGAATGTTCTTATTTACTGTTCTTTGATCTACTATTAATGGATCCTTCACATGTTCCTGGTTATTGAATTTAATTTTTGATTCAATTTATAGTATACTATGCCATGTTTCGCACCCTAAATTTCCCCAATCTATGATATTTCTATAAGAACACTTGGAAAATGATTGATGCTCCTCTATTATTATGCCTTTCCACCACTCGTTCTTCATGTTCTTACTATTGGTCTATGGGGCCATAGTTTGACATTATTGAGTGGGTTTGTGCTTGATCAGTCCCCCAGATTCATAGTGGATGTGCACATAATGACTGGGTATGTGATTCTCAGGTGAATTGTGATGCTTTTCTTGATTTTGAGTGATGGATGCATGGATCAGAAATCGGGTTGAGGTTTCTCTTCCTTGGGTGGAGCATGAAGACAATTGGTGGAGTCGAGAAAGCCTTTGGGTTGAAAGAATATGGCCATCAGTGATAGATTAGGTGAAAAAGGCCCTAGATCCACACTCTATGGTGAGATTTAAGGTGAAATAGGGTGCATTCGATGGTGGGACCGATGAATCTAAAAGCCACATGATAGATTTAACTTTCTATGAAAATACCGACTATACGATATGTATTTGGATGAAAACACATTTTTCAGTCCCCTGGCTACGATGGATAGAGTTTTCGAGTGGATATAAGTATCACACGCCATGTGGGACCCCCCACATGCCATGTGACCCAGTGTTGGAAGCTCATTGTGTACTCCAGGAGTACCTGGGAACATACATGGATAGACAACCTGACCACACGGGCTTGGACATGTCTAGGTACCTAGGTTGGGACTGTAATAGCCCGAGATTTTATAAAAAAGTATTTTTTTAATTTCATTAATGTCTTGTGTTGTAAGCTACACCAAAAGGAGCTTTCACAACACACATCCTTGACTTGCCTTGAATTATACGCAATCACGGCCTTCCTCAATAACTTGCATCGTACGCAATACCGAGTTTCACTAAACAACGATATGCTATTAAAATATTATTAAAACTAGCCGTTATGAATAGTAGTAACCACCATTTAAAATTTTAGAAATTTTATCTCTCAAAATGGACTTTATTTTTGGATTCGGAGTATCGAATTTAGCCTAAGGTGAAATTTTCGTACTTTTCGGATAACTTTCATATTCTGATGAATAGTGAAAATTACTAAATTATAATTAAAACAACTTTTTTAATCGAAATAATTAATAGTGATAAATTTTTAATTTGAGTGGGTTTAAAGTATATTTAGGATATATTTTTACAATTTAATACAATGTTGGTCATTGGATGTAATTTCACATTTAAACCAGTCATAAACAAGTGTCAATCTTTTGATAGTTATTATCTCTTAAAAACACGCCATTTGTTTTGACGACGGGAATTAATTTTTAAATTAGTTAATGTAACTGATATGTTTTGAATTTGGTAAAATAGACATCATTTTTGAGTTCATAATATCAAATATAGCTTAGGCCTAATTTTTGGTATTTTTCTGGAAACTTTCGTTTTTTGATTAATAGTGAAACCACTAAGTGGTAGTAAAAAAAAATGAATTTTTCATAAAACTTAATTTTACCGTTTCTGTGAGTGGAATTTCAAAAATCCGAGACACACGGTTGATGTCAGTAAGTAAAATTTGGTTCAATGAGATGAAAATAATTTTTGGTGAATAGTAACTTTTTACTTTTTTTTACCACGGTTAAAAGTAAATAGGGTAATTAAGGGTAAACATGATATTATTATTACCCTAACACATGTCATAATTCTATTTGATAAGTGTAATTCGACCAAAAAAAAACCTTAGGAATAAAATATGACCATTTAGGCCCACTTGGATTAGATTAGGACATTTATTATTAATTTATTTAAAGAAGGGTTAAAATAGTTAAAATCAATGTTTAATAAGTAAATAATTTTTAATATGGGGTTATACATAAGATAAATTCGACTATAAATATTCATTAAGAAGATAAAAATATTTCCTACATAATGGTATTTTATTTGTAATTTTTAGACATTAAATAATTTAATTTATTTATTACACAACGAAGATGCAGAAATTATCATATTAATGAAATATTGACATAATTGATGTTATAAATACCCAAATAAATATAATTTGAGCCTTTTTATGAATTCCACTAATTTTCTAGGTTAATATGACATTTTAGTATGGATTTAATTAACCTTTTTCGAACTTATCATTCTGTTAGGATTTTCACAAAAATCAATTACTAAATAGTGTCAAAATTGACATAAAATAGTTTTTAAAACAAATATTATATTATTAATTGTTATTTTATTCCTAAAAATCTAAGGTTCGGCCAAATGACTTAGATAAGGTTATATATATTAATAATAAACAACTTGGGGTTCTTTTGTCTTGATATAGTAAGTTTATTAACCTTATAGTATAAGAACACAAGAAGACACGATAAAAGTAAAATTATTTAACTTAATGTTAAATCTAAATGATAAGGTTAAAATAGGAACCTAAACTTGTCTAAATTCTATTGAATGAGAGGCTTTCAACCCATCCCCACATTATCCTCGAAATAAATCAATTTGGAGATATTTAAAACCGAACTTGACTTTATAATAAAATAATATTTTTAGTTATTCCAAAGGTCCCCCTCTCCTCCCTTATAAAAGGGAACCTCCTCCCTCTCTTCCTTACACAACTTTGAGCCTTAAATCTCGGCCAACACCTGCCAAATTCTCTTCTCCACTTCCCTAGAAACATCCTAGAGGTTCTGGTCTTCCTCAAAGACCAATTTTAGTGCCCTAAGAGGAGGTCTCAAAGAGGCGCTTCAAAGAAGAGGTAATTTCCGTTACCGATTCTTTCACCTTTATTTCTTCTTCCACTTCTTCTTATTAGGTTTATTCATTATGAAGTAATAACATCAGTATCACTCATATACTGATATGATATTATAAGTATGAAACAACCCTATTTCACCATCTATCCATCCTACGGAAAATGAAATCACCACGCGTGCGTACGTACGGAATACTGTCTCCACGCCGTGGTGAAATCTATTTTCCACCACCACCTTACTTGGATGGGTATAATGGTGTAAATAATAACTATATATTATTATTTTAAAGTGATATTGATTCTGAAATAGTATACATACACTCCAATTCATTCCCACGATCATGAGAACGATATCATCGCTCGTGCGTACGTACGGACTACCGTCTCCATGACGCGATGAGATTCATTCTCCACTTTAACCATTAATGAATGATTATAAATTATATATAATAAGTAATCATGAAATATATTACATAATAATGATACTGGATTTATGTGTATATATAAGTCTGTCATCTACTTAATTCCGTTCAACTCAATAAGGAAACGAAAACAACGTTCATGCGTACGTACGACCTACTGTCTCCATGAACGGTGTATTTCTTTACATTTACTGTTTTATTATATATATGTATATTCTGAATATATATATATAAATCATGTTTTATATTATGGAATCAAGTAGTCATGATCTAAGTAATCATATGAATAATTACAAGTCAAAACACGGACGACAAATGAAACAATTTTACCCAAAACGCTCTTTAACATGGAATTTACAAAAGAACGGGTAATATAAAGTCATAAGTGAACCATATATGATATCATAACAATGAATATGATTCTGTAATAAGTCAATGAAATTATTTAAATCATTATACAGGAGGTTCGGACACTTACGAAGCAAATCGGACCTAAGGTAAGGGAAAATATCACAATCTCATTTTTATCCGAGATTGTTTATACTTTGATATTTACTGGAGTGTATTTTATCATCCACATCCATGTTTCCTCAATATTTAATATTGTTTTTATCCACCTACAATTGTTTAAATCCAATTTTACCCTTCGGTGAGTTTTTAGTAAAAGATATGAAAAGAATCTTTTGTCATTTTTCGTACGAGGTACTTTTTGACTTTTCCGACAAAAGTACGAAGAATGTTTTTTTACTTATACAGCATAAATGGATTTTTAAAACATTATTTCCAAGAAGATTCCTTTACAGGTTTTCAAGTTTATTTTTAATCAACTTCTTTTATTTTAAAATTTTAAGACATGTTAAGAAAGGAAAATGTTTTTGAAGTAGAAAGGATATTTTCCTCAAGAATGGAGTTCAAGTGTTTTATCAAAATTATTTTCCATCTAAGATAATAAAGGGTTCTGTTTTTATCCCTATTATTACATTGATTTGATTATGTTGTGATGGAATTATTTTTATGAATTCCTTTATCTTATATGAATTGTTTTATGATGTCATGATGTTTAAGATTCCCATTTGTATTACATGGGTTATGCAATGATGTATGATTTATGATTTTTTGGCACACATAAGAATGGTATCATTATGAGATGGGTGGGACCTATATCTCCCTACAATGCATTGGGTAAAGATTTTATATCTCATGAGATAGACATGGCTAGAATGGTAGGTTATACCAGTTCAGTGAAACAAGACTGAAACGAGGGTGACTCGGTTCAGAAAGGGGCTTTGTCCACTAAGATAGTCTTGGAAATGAGTCCTGACTAATAAGATATGATTCTCTATGATTATGTGTGTATTACACAAAGTTTCATGTTTTAAGTTATGATTATTGGGATTTCATTTCACTACTATGATTTATCCCATGTTATGAAATTATGCTCTCTTTTGCAGGTTAAGATTTCCAAAATGTTATGTTCTTATGAATATGATGTGATTGATATTTCCTTTTTTTACCCTTACTGAGCATTTGAGCTCACCCTTTTATGTTTTCTTTTCCCCAGGATATAAAGAAAGGTTTTAGGTAAAAAAGGGGAAGATCTTTATGGGAGATGTTGAGGATCTTTCACCACGTTTAGAAGATTATATTCCGAGTTTCCAAAGACACTAAACTATTAAGGTCCTTGTGTGTCTGTTTTTGTTATGTACTAAGTATCCTGCAAAAGTAATGTAATGTCCATGTACGTCTAGCTTCGAGTCTCTATAGTTGGTATCAGGGGAAAAGTTTAGTCAACCTTTGGAAACTAGGATGCGAAAACATTAGTGAGATCCCTAGAGATATTTCTAAGGTATGTCTAGGGATGCCCCTAAGGATAAGTATACGTATATGATATAGTCCTAGAACTATGGTAAAGATCTTAGAATTTAACCTAAGATGTTAGATATTAAAGATACTCCCCCTTTGTTATGATTTTTGCATCTCACACTATTCTTTTTGGGTTTTAGAAAATGGCTGGAAACAAGATGATTCATGATAATGGAGGATATGTTGGACAATGGAATGATATTCTTCATGAGAAATCAAATGAAATGGGATTTGGAAGTCCAAACATCATTATTATGCTGAATCAGCAATCTCATAATATGATCAATAAAGTAAAATTTGGTAAGTTTCCTGACTCGGCTAATAGGAGAAAGATGGAGTTTCATGATGATCATAGAGGAAAGAAAGTTGAATTTCCCCTATGTAAATCATGTGGGAAGAGGCATCAAGGAGAATGTTTCAAAGGAACTGGAAGATGCTTTGGGTGTGGAAAAGAAGGACACAAAGCCATTAAGTGCAAAGGAAAAGGTTCAGTTAACACCAGGGATGAGGATAATGGTATTGCTAAGACATCAACAATGGTTAAATGTTTTAAATGTGGAATGTACGGGCATTATGCAAACCAATGCCCTAAGGTAAAGTCTCATGAAGAGAATCAGTATTGTCGTATGGGTAGTATTTATGTGGATGATGATGAAGAGACTACAAATGATATGTGAGATGAAAGAATTGTTGAAGCTCGGTCAATGGTTTAAGAATTTAGTGGAATGATTACATGTTTATCATGTGTAATGTTATATAAGTAATCTCATGGTACTATGGAATAAACACTAGTGCAGAAATCATTTTTTACGTCGGTTATATATAACCGACGTAAAAATGCGGCGAGTAGATTTTTCACGTCGGTTATTTTAATAGCCGACGTTACAAATCACACCTGTTGGGTTTTTACGTCGGTTATCTTATAACAGACGTAAAAAACCAATGCGCGGGGGGTTTTTTACATCGGTTATTTGGTAACCGACGTAAAAAACCCGATATCGACGCGTTTTTTACATCGGTTATCAAATAACCGACGTAAAAAACCAAAGCGCAGGGTGTTTTACGTCGGTTATTTTATAAACGACGTAAAACCCCCCCCAAGGCTTTGGTTTTTTACGTCGGTTATTTGATAACCGATATAAAAAACGCGTCGATATCGAGTTTTTTACGTCGGTTACCAAATAACCGACGTAAAAAACCAAAGCGCGGGAGCTTTTTTATGTTGGTTTTAAGATAAACGACGTAAAAAAGCTAAAAAATAGTTTATAACGTCGGTTATATAATAACCGACGTTATAAAACATTTAAAAAATTAAATCCCGTGTTCTGTCATTTACGATTTTTCGATTGACAGTCGCCGGCTCGTCTCTCTCTCACGTGGTAAACCCTAATCGGCTCATCGATCGCCTACATTAAACTCATTTTGGCTTCATTGTTTATCTTCTTCACTCCTCTCAGATCTATCATCTCAACTCGTGACATTCAAGTAAGCCTTCCACGAATTTATTTCGTTCGTTTTTGTTTCGATTCTTGATGTGCTTTTCGTTCGTTTTTGAATCTCGTGGAATTTTTTTTATTGAAAATGGTTATTATGTCCATTCAACTCACAACATTCAACTCACAACATTCAACTCACAACATTCAAGAAGGTGTATTTTGGATAAGACTATTTTTAACTCTTATTCTAGATTTTCATTCTGATATACGCTTTACGATTCTATAGTACAATGAAAAAGTAGATTCATTAAAGCTTCTTAAACCACTTATACTTCATCTTTTCTTCTGAAATACGAATCATTAACAACTCCAATATGATCGCTATATTGATCTATCTGAATACCAGCAACTTCATTACGAGCAACCTCTTAAGTATCTAAATAAATCAATATCTGATATAAATATTATTATGACCATGAGAACATAGATATTTGACTTCACAACCATTCAAATTATTCAATCATTTAGAAAGAATAATTAATTTTAAAACATTGAGGATTAGCTTCAGCAAAATATGAAGAATAATGGGTGGTACTGTAACGTTCCATTCTTCCAGCAACATTATTATTTCCTACTTAGCTGGAATGTTTCTTTCTGGATGATGATTGGTAGTACTTATTTTCTTAAAATCATATTTTCAATATGATTGTCCAGAAAATGATTTTCATGAATGAAATTGGACCAGGTACAATCGGTAATACCTATCCTTAAAATTTCATTCAACATTCTTACATCATAATATTTTTCAAAAAATTATGATTTTTAGAACTCCTAGATCAGAAAACCATCATCTGTTTTCATCTGCATTCATAAAAATATCAATTCATACCTATTACAATCAAATATTTCATTCTGGACTCATGGTGAGTCTGATAATACATTTCTTCTTTCAGTCATCTCCTAAAAATGATGGACCTTTTCATGCAAAGTGTATCTGATTTCTTGAATACGATGGTATGTCCGATTTTCAACAAAACCAAGTGAGGTGATTTCTTTTATTATTAATAATTCATAAAAAAATTATAATACCTAAATATTATTATCATCCTTTTCAGATTTTTCATTATAAAAAAGGTAAAGGGTACTTTCTTTTCATTCTAAAGTTAAATTATAATTTTTATAAAGGTCTTTTCTATCTAGGTAGAAATAATTTAATGATAATTAGATTGAATTAGTTATATTATCTTATCTTACAATCCAAACACATTTTTATGTATTAATAATTATTATGTTTTGTAAAAACAATTATAACCCCCATTTCATTTTTGTTAGTTAATTGATCTACGAAAGTGTTATAAATGATTTGATGATCACGATTCACCCATATATATGGTTAGTCATTATGTGACATTTGGGTCCATAATATCCTTCTAATGCATTCGACAATGCATTATATATCATAGATCAATATGGGATACAGATGGTTATACCATGTCCAATGTGTTATGTGATGTGTCTCATAAGAAATATTATAATAAATTATAGGAAAGGTGATTAACATATCCCAATATGAGGTGAATGAAACTATGTTTTACCTTGACATATGTTATGACTTATATGATTATGTTTGTGCCACACTCTTATGTTATTCAACATACCAATGTTGTGATCTTGTGAATAAGGTTTTTTAAATCATGTTCCCACTATCATATAAATCATGTCTTATGTTATGCTAAAATTGTTATACTTGGACTCAGGTTTTATGATCTATGATTATATATAACTGTTTCACTTATCTTTTTGATCATGTGCTTTGTGTATGCTCTTATAACCCCATGGATATCTTTTTATGAGATTAGATGTTATATTTATATATATCATGTTTACCCATAATGAGTATCGTAAATCAAAACTTTTATTATTTTCATTCCCTAAGTTATAAAAATAAGTATTATGTAGGATGATTCAAAAATTTAATCTGTGAGATGAGTTGTTTTATGTGTGAAACCCAGGCCAAAAACATATGTATTTTTTTATTGGTATTACATATATATAGTTTGACATATACTTTTTTTTACATTACCATGATATTAACATTACTTTTTCTAAAGAAATATTAATGTCCTTAGATTATATATCGGATCAAAAGGATATAGTAATTCTAATATATAATCATAATGATCAGATAATATGACAAAATTATTAAACATAAAACAAATGGTCTATATTCATATTTCTAACATGACACTTACGATGTATAGCTATTTGGTGTTGGGTACTTATGAAAACTACTACTACTTTCAAGATTTTGGCACTTGAAAGTGTTGAGTACTTTAGATCATAATGATTGAACAACAAGCATGAATAACACATGTTATATGCTCCATTAGGTATTCCTATATTTTAACATGTTTATTAGTATATTGGCATGAGATTATTATAAATGTGTATCATCTGATCATATTCACTTATTCCAGATAAAAATAATTTTGTTTATGTTTTATTGATGTATATTTTATTTGGAGAATCATTAGGCGTCATGGTTTTCTTTGATTCAATAAAATTTAAAACTGTTACATATAACTATATTTTGTTTTAAAAATAATATTCAAGCATATTTTTTTAAATACCTATAGATTTGTTTTATATTTTGAATTGTTTTACATTCAAATTATGATTTTTTTCATATAAACATGTATTTGTATTATCTTAAAAATATATATTTTTTGTTGATATTTGTTATAGGTAATAATGAGTCGAAGTTGGATTACGGCACATCGAATGAGCAATGAATTTGAGGAAGGTGTTGATGCCTTTTTGGGATTTGCAAAACGAAATGTTCCAAGTAGTGACATTTTTTTCTGTCCATGCCTGAAATGTTTGAATATGAAGAAGTTGAAAAGTAGAGAGATAAAAGATCATCTGATATGTCATGGTTTTAATCCGAGTTACAACCCCTGGATTTGGCATGGTGAAACTGGACGGAATGTCACTGATGATGATGATTCGCAAGATGGTAACTCCGATGGAATTGAAGAAATGATTCGCAATATTGTAGCAGAACAAATTGAGATAGAACCGACAGTTGCACATCTATATTGTGATGCTGAAAAACCATTATATCCCGGTTGTACAGATTTTACGGTTCTGTCGTCGGTGTTAAGATTGATTAACCTGAAGGCGAAGCATGGATGGAGTGACAAAAGTTTTACAGAGCTGCTACAATTGATGAAATACATTCTTCCAAAAGATAACGATCTTCCAGATTCACATTACAAAGCCAAGAAAATATTATGCCCGATGGGATTGGGATACAAGAAAATACATGCCTGTCCAAATGACTGCATTATATATAGGAAGGACTATGAATTTCTGTCAGAGTGTCCAAAATGTGGGACATCACGGTATAAGGTGAAAGAAAAATCACAGGGTGATGTAGAGATTACAAATCTCCCTTCAAAGGTATTTTGGTATCTTCCTATAATTAATCGTTTCAAACGTTTATTTGCTAATTCACATGATGCAAAAAGGTTAAGATGGCATGCTGAAGAGCGGGTATGTGATGGAAAAATACGTCATCCAGCTTATTGTCCACAATGGAAGAAAATTGATGCGCAGTATTCTACATTTGGAAATGAAATAAGAAATCTTAGACTAGGGTTGTGCACAGATGGAATGAATCCATACCGAACACTCAGTAGCACACATAGTTCATGGCCTGTTTTATTGGTAATTTACAACCTCTCTCCCGAAGTTTGTATGAAGCGCAAATATGTCATGTTGAGTACAATGATCTCTGGTCCAAAGCAACCCGGTAATGATATTGATGTTTACTTGTCACCGTTGATTGATGATTTGAAACTGTTATGGGCTGATGGTATTAGGGTGTATGATTCTTATAAAATGGAATATTTTCAACTGCATTCAGTGATTCTGTTCACTATAAATGGCTTCCCATCATATGGAAATTTTTCTGGATACAGTGTTAAAGGGCATAAAGCATGTCCAATTTGCGAACAACAGACGTCATATTGTCAATTGAATCATGGGAGGAAAACAGTGTACATGGGTCATCGAAAGTTTTTGCTTATGGAACACCCTTATAGAAGACTAAAAAAGGCATTTAATGGATCACAAGATTTTGATACTGCTCCAAAACCTTTATCCCCTGATCTGTATTTTGAGAGGGTGAAAAACCTTGACGTGACATTGGGAAAGACACAGAAATCTGGTAATGATAGAAATATTTGGAAGAAAAGGTCAATTTTTTTGAGCTACCATATTGGAGGTATCATGAAGTTAAACATAATATTGATGTCATGCACGTGGAGAAGAATATCTGTGATTCTTTGATTGGAACATTGTTAGATATTAAAGGAAAGACTAAAGATGTGTTGAATGCAAGATTAGACTTACTATCAATGGGAATACGTTTGGAGTTAGCTCCCACTCTTAAAGGAAGACAAACATTTCTTCCCCCGGCTTGTCATACGTTATCGAAGAGGGAGAAAATTAGCTTCTGTCAGTGTCTTCATGATACCAAAGTGCCTCAAGGTTATCCTTCTAATGTAAAATTTTTTGTCTCATTGAAGGACTTGAAGTTGATAGGTATGAAATCACATGATTGTCACGTCATGATGCAACAAATTATACCAGTTGCATTGCGTGGAATATTGCCCATTCATGTCAGAAAGACTATAATGAAGTTGTGTTATTTTTTCAATTCAATTTGTAACAAGGAGATTGATGTGAATACTTTGAACATTTTAGAAAAGGATGCAATTTTTATACTTTGTCAATTATAAATGTATTTTCCTCCAACTTTTTTTGATATAATGGTGCATTTAATGATTCATCTGGTTCGAGAAATAAAGCATTGTGGACCAGTATATCTTCGTTGGATGTATCCTTTTGAAAGGTATATGAAAATATTAAAGGGGTATGTTAAAAATCTATATCGACCTGAAGCCTCCATTATTGAAAAGTATATTTCTGAGGAGGTAGCAGAGTTTTGTACGAGCTACTTGGCTGCGGCGCAACACATAGGTTTGCCTCCATCTCGCCATGAATGAGTTAATAATGAGGGAAAGGGGATTCGCGGCTTGAAAGTCAAATCATTTTCAGTTGAACAGATGAAGAAGTTAGAATCATACATCTTGAATAACATAGCTGATGCTCAACCATATATCAGATTACATATTAATGAGTTGAAACAAGGTCATCCAAAGAAGAAAGAAATGTGGATTTTGAATGAGCACAACAAAACGTTTTTGTCATGGATTAAAAAGACTTTGCTTGGTAGATCAGATGTATCAGAGACATTAAAATGGATAGTGGGTGGTCCATGTTTAAATGTGATAACATGGTCTGGTTATGACATTAATGGTTATACATTTCATACAAAAGCTCAGGACAACAGAAGTGCAGTTCAGAATAGTGGTGTATTGGTGTTTGTAGAAGCAATTCATTTTTCGAGTGCTAAGGACAAAAACCCAATTTATGCATCAAATGCATATTATGGAGTGATTGAAGACATATGGGAGGTTGATTACTTTAAAATTAAAGTTCCCGTTTTTAACTGTAAATTGTTTAACGGTAACAACAGTGTCAGACACGATGAATTTGGAATGACACTTGTTAATATGAATAGATTGGAAGACACAGCTGATTCTTTTATAATGACAACACATGAAAAACAAATTTTTTATGTAGTAGATCAATCAGATATGCAGTGGGCTGTTGTTTTACAAGGGAAAAAACAATATGTTGGTGAGGATGAACTTGATGAATATGCTGATTTATGTGAGATCCCTACTTCAATGGAAATATTAACAGAACATAATGACGATCATGTTGAAGACATAGTTTGTGCCATAAGGAACGATCACGATGAAGTAATTTGGGAAAACAATCCATCTGTACATTCCTAAAATTACCGGTAACATATTTTTATTTCTTGTTTACATTTTTTTTTCCATAAATGTTAGATATTGTAAGTTTTTTATTTATTAAAATAGGTTTTAAAATAAAAAAAGTATTTGTTTTTGTTTTTTTTAAGTTTGTTTTTTTTACTTTATCATGTTTATAACCATTACATGAATTTTAAAATGCTTATTTTTGTTCACTGACAATTACTTTACCATGTTTACAATGTTTACCAGGTTTACCATTTTTACCATTTTTACCATCTTGACCATCTTGACCATCTTTTCCATCTTTACCATTGTTTAACATGCTTACTATATTACCAATGTTTACTATTATGTAACTTAGTACACTTTTGTATTTTCTAATTACAGTAGTATTAAAATATTTGAATTTGTATATTTTTTCACTGATAATTACTTTACCATGTTTACAATTTTTACCAGGTTTACCATTTTTTCCATTTTTTTCCATCTTGACCATCTTGACCATCTTGACCATCTTTTCCATCATTACCATTGTTTAACATGCTTATCATATTACAAATGTTTACTATTATGTAACCTAGTACACTTTTCTATTTTCTGATTACAGTAGTATTAAAATATTTGAATTTGTATATTTGTGAACTGACGTTTGTTTTTTTGATTTGAAGGATAATGAAAGATCATTCAGATGATCAACCACATGATTCTGGAGAGGAGCATATTGCTGGTCATACCTCTGGGGATGAACATTCACATGCTCCTATTACGACAAAGAGTTCAAAGGTTGGTAAACGTGGTTGCACACGTTTACAAAAATTATCACTTGCCCGTACGTAGGATCAGAGGATAGTAGTTGAGTTTAATGATGATGATATTCCTAGAGGTCCGAATGCCAAAGATTTTAAGAGTTTTGTTGCAACTCAGGCTAAGACCAAAGTAAGCATTCTGTATGATGATTGGAGAGGTGTGAATAAAGCGATTATCTCTCAGTTGTGGGAGATGATTTTGGTAAGATATTTTGTCATTGTTTGACCATTCTTTTAATGTTTCTAGTATATATAATATGTTTAACCTCTTCTTTATCAGATGACATTTTATATTCCTGACACTGGAGGAGTCAGGAAGAAATGCTTATCGTTGGCTGCCAGGAGATGGAGGGATTTCAAATCAACCCTCTCATCTGATTTCATTTATGGTCATAGGAGTCATGACAATCCATTTCGTATATATCCTTTTATAGATGAAGACACATGGAGACAGTTTTTTGAAAGTAGAAAAAAAGAGTCATTTCTGGTAAGGGCAATGTAAACTTTTATAAACTTTCTTATATAAATGATTTTATTAATGTTTTGTTAATGATTTCTTATTCTTAAATTACAGAAAACAAGGAAAGCTCATCAGGAGATCCAATCTAAAAATGTATACCCTCATAGTTTATCTCGGGGAGGGTATACATTATTGGAAGAAAAAATGATAGAGGAAATATTTCAACAACTAAGAGATGAGTCTTCAATCTCTGGAGAGGTAGCCCCTCCATCCCCTCCATCTAGACATGAAAAATGGAAGAGAGCTCAGAAGGGAAAAAAAGGGCAATATCTTTCGGAAGAATCGAGAATCGTAGCTGAGAGGATTGTAAGATATCTATTTAATTTATTTAAGTTAACTTTTTTCTTCATATAAGTTTCAATCATTACAGAAATGTTCAATTAATTAATACATGACTCTCTTGAGGAGCAGAGTTCAGAGGGGAAATTTACAGCTACTGGGAGGGAAGATATTTTATTTGCAGCATTGGGAAGGTCCGAACATCCTGGTCATGTAAGAGGATATCCGGCAGGTGTATCGGTAAGAAAAGTGTTTCCACGTTCTTCAACTTCTAACATTGAGGGGGTTTATAAAAAAAAATAGAATCCTTGGAGGCTGAAGTTCAAAATATTAATGCGACGATGGAAGACATGATTAGAGATTCGGTGCAGTCTATGTTTGCAGAAATACAAAGACAATCTCAGACTGCAGCTCCCACTCCTCCACCTCCCCCTGCAGACCCCATTATTTATCCTCCACCTCCGCCAGTAGCTCCCACTCCCCCACCTCAGCCTGCGGACCCCATTTTTTATCCTACACCTCCACTGCAGTTTCCTACATATTGAGAGTTATATATTGATGATTCTCAACATCATATAGTAGCATACGGGTTGGTATATTGTATAGGAGATACAGTTCATCATCAACAATTAGAGGTAGAGAATCAGAGGGTCACAGTACAGGATATTATAGATAGCTCAGCTAGGGTACCAATACCTACAGATGAGGTGGCGACAGTTGGACAGAGTATCGACCATTTTTTAGTTTGTCCATCCAGACTTCTTCAACTCATTACCATAGAGGTATGAATGTTATATCTTTTATTTTATTTTTTTATTAAAGTTGTTTTATCATTTGAAAACTACTATAATTATAAATTTTTTTTTCACATGAATACTTAAAAGGTAAAGAAATACTGTAAAGACAACAACAAAGACAACGGGATATGACATCAGATACAGATTCCCGTGGTCTTGACAGATTGTCATGATATTCACATTTGTTGTTGGGTTTTTATGAGTTTCCAATGGAATCTCATGTTTGTGGATGTGAAATAAGTGTGGGGATTACAAAATCTGATATCATGGAGCTTGTTACTGGAGATAAGTTGGGCATCAATGTGGTGCAAATTTTTTCCATGTAAGTCTTAACACCTTTTCCCTCTGTTATATTTATTAAAAATGTATACTTATATATGTTTTGTATTAGGTATCTTTATAAAATTTGTGAGAGGAATGAACTGACAGAAGTATATGGATTCATGGACCCGCAATTGATTTCCCCTGAAGCATGTGCATTGACTGAGGAACAAAGAATGATTTATATTACTGAAAGATTTGAAAAGAATATAATCCAACAATGTTGGATGATGCCTTTTTGTGAGAGGTATGAAACACATTTCTCTCAAAGAGTTAATTATCTTTTAACATAAAAAACTACTAACATTAAATTTCCTTTTATTAGTAATCATTGGATGTTAGGGATTTTTTTCCCAAGGGAGAAAGATATTTATTGGATATGCTCTGTTCATGGTGATGTGCGGGCAAGTTTTAAGAATATATTGGAAAAGTAAGTTTCAATTTCTCAATAGTTTGATATATTATAATGAATTTTAAATTTACCCCATTCGTATTATTTTTTAACAGTGCATGGGTCTACTTTCGAAAAAACACAATGAAAAGAAATGCAAAGATCAAATATGTAAAGGCGAAGGTAAATTACCATTTATAATTTTTACTTTTTGATTTATTACATAAAAATAATATATTGAATTTACACTCATTCAAAACAGAATTTTCATGAACAACAAGGCCTCATCGAATGCGGATATTATATGTTAAGATTTATGTATGAAATAATAACAACTGGGATAGTTGTGAATTTTGACCTGGTACGATTTCCTCTTAAACTTTGCCATCATATTTCAATTTGATTTATTCATTATACATGTTAACTATCTTCTTTTTCATTTGTATCTTTTTGATGACCCTCAACCCTATACTGCTGAAGACATCAAACACGTACAAGTGGAGTGGTCAAATTATTTTACAGGTTTGATTGAATTTTAGTTGTTTGTAATGTAAAATGTAATTTTGAATATTGTCGTTGTAATTGTGTATTTGGTAGTTGTTTAGGTTTGATTTAGTTTTTTTTTGAAGTTGACAGTGTAAGTTTTGAATGTTATATAAGTGAATGTTTAATTTTTCTATACTTCTTGTTTTGGTCTACTTTTGATGGTTCTTCTAGTATGGATTTGGGTCTGTGGGGGAGGGGTTCCAAGGGTGTGGGGGTGTGTTAAGTGGAGTTGGGGGTGTCTAGCGGTCTGGGAGGGCTGTCCGATGGGGTGGGGGGACAGTCTTGGGGGGTGACAGGGATGTCCAGGGGTGTGGGAAGCCAGTCTAGGGGTGTGGGAGTGCTGTCCAGGGGTGGGGGGGGGGGGGTTGTCCAGGGGTGTGGTGGGGGCTGTCAAGTGGGGTGAGGGGGTGAGGAGGTGTTGTTCAGGCGGGTGGGGGTTTGTCGAGGGGTGTTTGGGGGTGTCCGGGGGCAGTCCAGGAGTGTGGTGGGGGCTCCAATGGGGTGGGGGAGGGTTGTCCAAGGGGTATACATGAGGGTGGGAGCTCCAATGGGGTGGGGGAGGGCTGTCCAGGGGGTATACATGAGGGTGAGGGCTCCAACGGGGTGGGGGAGGGCTGTCCATGGGGTATAAATGAGGGTGGATGCTGTCTAGTGGGTAAGTTTTATATGTTATCTATGTACATGCTTAATTTTGTTGTACTTCTGTTTTTGTGGTACGATTTCTTGATTTATTTTCTGGTTGATTCTGGTGGAGAGAAGATCACTGCATTCTGTTTAAAAAAAATTGGGTTTATCACGTCGGTTATTTAATAACCGACGTGATAAAATGCCTGGAAAATAGTTTATGACGTCAGTTATTTAATAACCGACGTGATAAAAGGCCTGGAAAATGGTTTATCACATCGGTTATTTAATAACCGACGTGATAAAAGGCTTGGAAAATGGTTTATCACGTTGGTTATTTAATAACCGACGTGATAAAAGGCCTGGAGAATGGTTTATCACGTCGGTTATTTAATAACCGACGTGATAAAGGGCCTGGAGAATGGTTTAGCACGTCGGTTATTGAATAACCGATGTGCTGAACGGCCTGGACAATGGTTTATCACGTCGGTTATTGACTAACCGACATGATAAACTCCCTCCCACCGATTTATCATGGCGGTTATACAATAACCGACGTGATAAACCCCCCTCCCCCGGTTTTTCACGTCGGTATTATATGAACCGACGTGATAAACCATGCTCAGCCCGGTTTATCACGTCGGTTCTTATAGAACGGACGTGATTAACCCCCTCACCCCTGTTTATCAAGTCGGTTGTTTAAGAACGGACATGATAAACCATTGTCCAGGCCGTTTATCACGTCGGTTCTTCGATAACCGATGTGATAAACCATTCTCCAGGCCCTTTTATCATATCGATTCTAAAATAACCGACGTGATAAACCATTCTCCAGGTCCTTTATCACGTCGGTTCTAAAATAACCGACGTGATAAACATCGCGATTTTATGTTTTTGACGTCGGTTTTTAAATAACCGATGTCAAAAACCTTATTTATAACGTCGCACGTATTAACGTCGGCTAGAAACCGACATAAAAAATTAAAAATAACCGACATAAAAAACGTTTTCTGCACTAGTGAAAGAGACATCTAAGGATTGTTACACTGTTGCCTTTCCTTGAGTTTTGAAAGTGTATGATTAATGTTACCAGTATCCATGAAAAGTTATTCATATATTTTTTGAATGTAGATGATATGATTATAATGAAGGGATAAAGAGAAAATTAAATGTTTGATAGTATTCATGAGCTCATGACTGATATAAGGAGAACGTTATATCACGGTTTGAGTATATAGAATTTTTGGATTTTGGTATGTGGAAAGAGTTAACTTTTGACAGCATTCATGTTTTTACTAAGGTTTAATGGGTATTCATTTTTCAAGAGAATACATCATTAAGGTATTCACATGATTGGAATGTCACCAACAATATATATGGGGGGATAAATGATGGTATTCACATGCTTGGTTGACGACATTTTAAGTTATCGTTTTCTTTATACTATGAGCTTGGACTGAAGTATTTTAGATAAGCCTAAAGATTGGAATGGATTATGTTAACCATAAGTTAGTATTGTTTAAGGATAGAATTTTTTTTCGATATTATTTATGTGATGTTATAGTAATGTAGTTTTAGAAAAAGAACAACCTGCAGGACGGGCGACAACCCATCGCGTCAGACAAGGCTGTGGGAATCGAACCCACAACTGAAGTGCGACTGGCCTTTATCGCCTACCACTGGCCTACAGGAAGTCCCTATTTAGTAGAAACTAGTTTTATTATATTAATCAGTATGATATATGAAGTATAAGTCCATTTTTGGAACTATATATGATTAATCTCACTATAGATGGACTTATGTATTTTTTGATAACTTTTCTAAACTTTTGTTTGAGACAGATGGAATGAACCATCATTCTATCACATGATTTGCTAACACATCACGAATGAAAAATTCAACTTCATTTATTTAAGAGACGAAGTAGAAATTGTCCAAAGAACGACAAACGGTGAGACTATACCAAAATCACGAAAGTATTTGTTCTAATTTCATCAACTTTAGGGAAATGATCTTAAAAACCAAAAATGTTGTCCTAGTGCTCTTATATATGATGGATCAGATGGTACATTAGATCGTCACAAATTTATGGATTTGTGATTGCTGTCTTTTTCATAGCCATGTTCTCTACCACTCTCCATCAGAACATGATGGTTATATTTCTCTTCCATATCTATATTTTCACCTATGTGGAAACCTAGTGATTAGTTTATTTGGGTAACCATTACGTTTCATACTTTTGTTTTTAAAGATTGGTTTTGGTATTCCTTTTTAAGATGTGGGTTTCTATTAAAGAAACTTTCGAATAGTAAACCATTTATAACCTCGACGAATTTCGAGGGCGAAATTCATTTTAAGGGGGGTAGAATGTAACAACCCGAGATTTTTTAAAAAAATATTCTTTTTTATTTCATTAATGTCTTGTGTTGTACGCTACACCAAACGGAGCTTTCACAACACACATCCTTGACTTGCCTTTCATTACACGCAATCACAGCCTTCCTCAATAACTTGCATCGTACGCAATACCGAGTTTCACTAAACAACGATATGATATTAAAATATTATTAAAACTAGCCGTTATGAATAGTAATAACCACCTTTTAAAATTTTAGAAATTTTATCTCTCAAAATGGACTTCATTTTTGGATTCGGAGTATCGAATTTAGCCTAAGGTGAAATTTTCGTACTTTTCGGATAACTTTCATATTTTGATGAATAGTGAAAATTACTAAATTATAATTAAATTTTTTTTAATCAAAATAATTAATAGTGATAAATTATTAACTTGAGTGGTTTTAAAGTATATTTAGATTATATTTTTACAATTTAATACAATTTTGGTCATTGGATGTAATTTCACATTTAAACCAGTCATAAACAAGTGTCAATCTTTTGATAGTTATTATCTCTTAAAAACACGCCATTTTTTTGACGATGGGAATTAATTTTTAAATTAGTAAATGTAACTGATATGTTTTGAATTTGGTAAAATAGACATCATTTTTGAGTTCATAATATCAAATATAGCTTAGGCCTAATTTTTGGTATTTTTCTGGAAACTTTCATTTTTTGATGAATAGTGAAACCACTAAGTGGTAGTAAAAAAAAATGAATTTTTCATAAAACATAATTTTACCGCCTCTGTGAGTGGAATTTCAAAAATCCGAGAGACACGGTTGATGTCAGTACGTAAAATGTGGTTCAATGAGATGAAAATAATTTTTGGTGAATCGTAACTTTTTACTTTTTTTTTACCACGGTTAAAAGTAAATAGGGTAATTAAGGGTAAACATGATATTATTATTACCCTAAAACATGTTCTAATTCTATTGGATAAGTGTAATTCGACCAAAAACAACCTTAGGAATAAAATATGACCATTTAGGCCCACTTGGATTAGATTAGGACATTTATTATTAATTTATTTAAAGAAGGGTTAAAATAATTAAAATCAAAGTTTAATAAGTAAATAATTTTTAATATGGGGTTATACATAATATAAATTCTACTATAAATATTCATTAGAAAGATAAAAAGAGTTCCTACATAATAGTATTTTATTTGTAATTTTTATACATTAAATAATTTAATTTATTTATGACACAACGATGATGCAGTAATTATCTTATTAATGAAATATTGACATAATTGATGTTATAAATACCCAAATAAATATAATTTGAAACTTTTTATGAATTACACTAATTTTCTAGGTTAATATGACATGTTATTATGGATTTAATTAACTTTTTTAGAACTTATCATTCTGTTAGGATTTTCACAAAAATCAATTAATAAATAGTGTCAAAATTGACATAAAATAGTTTTTAAAACAGATATTATATTATTAATTGTTATGTTATTCCTAAAAATCTAAGTTTCGTCCAAATGAATTAGATAAGGTTATATATATTAATAATAAACAACTTGGGGTTCTTTTGGCTTGATATAGTAAGTTTATTAACCTTATAGTATAAGAACACATGAAGACACGGTAAAAGTAAAATTATTTAACTTAATGTTAAATCTAAATGATAAGGTTAAAATAGGAACCTAAACTTGTCTAAATTATATTTTATGAGAGGGTTTCGACCCATCCCCACCTTAGCCTTGAAATAAATCAATTTGGAGCTATTTAAAACCGAACATGACTTTATAATAAAATAATATTTTTTGTTATTCCAAAGGTGCCCCTCTCCTCCCTTATAAAAGGGCACCTCCTCCCTCTCTTCCTCACACAACTTTGAGCCTTCAATCTCGGCCAAACCCTGCCAAATTCTCTTCTCCACTTCCCTAGAAAAATCCTAGAGGTTCTGGTCTTCCTCAAAGACCAATTTTAGTGCCCTAAGAGGAGGTCTCAAAGAGGCGCTTTAAAGAAGAGGTAATTTCCGTTACCGATTCTTTCACCTTTATTTCTTCTTCCACTTATTCTTCTTAGGTTGTTTCATTATGAAGTAATAACATAAGTATCACTAATATACTTATATGTTATTATAAGTATGAAACAACCCTATTTCACCATCTATCCATCCTACGGAAAACGAAATCACCGCGCGTGCGTACGTACAGAATACCGTCTCCACGCCGTGGTGAAATCTATTTTCCACGACCACCTTACTTGGATGGGTATAATGGTGTAAATAATAACTATATATTATTATTTTAAAGTGATATTGATTCTGAAATAGTATACATACACTCCAATTCAGTCCCACGATCATGAGAACGATATCATCACTCGAGCATACGTACGGACTACCGTCTCCACGACGCGATGAGATTCATTCTCCACTTTAACCATTAATGAATGATTATAAAGTATATATAATAAGTAATCATGAAATATATGAAATAATAATGATACTGGATTTATGTGTATATATATGTATGTCATCTACTTAATTCCGTTCAACTCAATAAGGAAACGAAAATAGCGTTCATGCGTACGTACGGCCTACCGTCTCCATGAATGGTGTATTTCTTTCCATTTACTGATTTATTATATATATGTATATTCTGAATATATATATATAAATCATGTTTTATATTCTAGAATTAAGTAATCATGATCTAAGTAATCATATGAATAATTACAAGTCAAAACACGGATGACAAATGAAACAATTTTACCCAAAACGCTCTTTAACATGGAATTTACAAAAGAACGGGTAATATAAAGTCATAAGTGAACCATATATGATATTATAACAATAAATATGATTCTGTAATAAGTCAATGACATTATTTAAATCATTATACAGGAGGTTAAGACACTTACGAAGCAAATCGGACCTAAGGTAAGGGGAAATATCACAATCTCATTTTTATCCGAGATTGTTTATACTTTGGTATTTACTGGGGTATATTTTATCATCCACATACATGTTTACTCAATATGTAATATTGTTTCAATCCACCTAAAATTGTTTAAATCCAATTTTACCCTTCGGTGAGTTTTTAGTAAAAGATATGAAAGGAATCTTTTGTCGTTTTTCGTACGAGGTACTTTTTGACTTTTTCGACAAAAGTACGAAGAATGTTTTTTTACTTATACGACATAAATGGATTTTTAAAACATTATTTCCAAGAAGCTTCCTTTACAAGTTTTCAAGTTTATTTTTAATCAACTTCTTTTAGTTTAAAATTTTAAGAAATTTTAATAAAGGAAAATGTTTTTGAAGTTGAAAGGATATTTTCCTCAAGAATGGAGTTCAAGTGTTTTATCAAAATTATTTTCCATCTAAGATAATAAAGGGTTCTGTTTTTATCCCTATTATTACATTGATTTGATTATGTTGTGATGGAATTATTTTTATGAATTCCTTTATCTTATATGAATTTTTTTATGAAGTCATGATGTTTAAGATTCCCATTTGTATTACATGGGTTATGAAATGATGTATGATTTATGATTTTGTGGCACACATAAGAATGGTATCATTATGAGATGGGTGGGACCTATATCTCCCTCCAATGCATTGGGTAAAGATTTTATATCTAATGAGATATACATGGATGGAATGGTAGGTTATACCGGTTCAGTGAAACAAGACTGAAACGAGAGTGACTCGGTTCAGAAAGGGACTTTGTCCACTAAGATAGTCTTGGAAATGAGTCTTGACTAATAAGATATGATTTTATATGATTATGTGTGTATGCCACAAAGTTTCATGTCTTAAGTTATGATTATTGGGATTTCATTTCACTACTATGATTTATCCCATGTTATGAAATTATGCTCTCTTTTGCAGGTTAAGATTTCCAAAATGTTATGTTCTTATGAATATGATGTGATTGATATTTCTTTTGTTTACCCTTACTGAGCATTTTATCTCACCCTTTTATGTTTTCTTTTCCCCAGGATATAAAGAAAGGTTTTAGGTAAAAAAAGGGGAAGATCTTTATGGGAGATGTTGAAGATCATTCACCACGTTTAGAATATTATATTCCGAGTTTCCAAAGACACTAAAATATTACGGTCCTTGTGTGTCTGTTTTTGTTATGTACTAAGTATCCCGAAAAAGTAATGTAATGTCCATGTACGTCTAGCTTCAGGTCTCTACAGGGACAAAGATAGGTACATGACTTAGTACATGAGCACAACTCTAAAAACATAGACATAACCAAGAGTACACAAGAAGGCCCTGGGTGGCCAAGACATACCATGTGGGCCCCTTAAAAAACATGTATGGTGACATGGATATCAACCAGTGTCCATAGGTGACACATACAGGTGAAGAGGTGGGGTCACACATCATGTGGACCACCCATATACACCATTTACTTCCCATATTAATTCTTTCTCTTATATATCCTTTATTTAGACTCAGATTTTGGCCCGCAAATAGCCTATATTGAGTGTTTTTTTTATAAAATGTGATGGTAGTATTCATATTAAAGTTTGAGATACGATGAGATATGTTATGAGCATGAAAATTCTTTAGGTGATTCTTGATGATGGAAGTGATCAAGAATGATCATCAAAGAGTTTAGATGGAGAAGGTACACCCCTGTTGCACTAGGGTATGGGTCCTCCATAATATTTGTATACGTAGATTCAGTAATCCTCTATCATAATAGGTTGTGGTTTCTTTATCCTTAGATATAGCACTCCCATATAATACTAGGGTAGGGGCCTCCCATACTCATTATTCCTTGTAAAGGAATTATTCCCCTATCATACTAGAGTGTGGGTCCTCTATCCATGGGGACAATACTCCCATGTCGCACCAGGGAATGAGTCCCCCATACTCTTTATACAGTTAGAGATGATACTCCCCTATCATACTAGGGCTTGAGTCCTCTATCTATGGTGATGGTACTTCCCTATCTCCCCAAGGTGAGGGTCCTCTATAATTATTGTATCTATTGGGATGATACTCCCATCTCTCACTAGGGCACATGTCACCCATACTCTATAGACATCTATTGAGATGGTACTACCCTATACAGGCACTGGTCCTTTATCTACTATGTGGATTCCTCCCTATTGTGTGAGGGAATTGGTCCTATATATTTTAGAGATTACACTTCTTTAGGATGTGGTGCAGTGGAGAGGTACAGACCCATCTCATAATTTATTCAGACTAACACACGACATGTTGGGAATTCATCATGGACCTGTAGAGCTGTAGGTAGACCCATCATCCTAGGATGGGAAATGATATTGAGATCCACTTTCTCCCTCATCTAAGTTTCTTATATGAGAATATATATATATATATATATATTATTGGGTTTTATTTCCTCTTCCTTTAGGTTGATTTGACTACTTCTATTGTGTCTCCTATTTTCCCCCTTTAGTATTTGGGTTGTTCTACTGGGTATTTATATACTCACCCTTGCATGGGATTTTACCGCACATATCATGTCTTATGAAAACAACTGACAGGTCAGTGGTTATTTCAATAGATCATAGGGATAATCAGGTGCATAAGGAATGTATGGTGGTCAGGCTTGGATATCTAGAGCTAGGAACTCTCAGAATTTCATTTCCAGTTGTTGTCAGGTTGGGACACCTTTTCTGGGTGGTGATGTATTTTTGTCTTTTCTTTTTGGATTTCTATGTCTTAATATTTTATATTGCCTATAGATTTCCAAATTTATGGTTTTAATCTAGATGTTACTATATTTTACTGTTATTATTATGATATTTTGCATAGATATTGTTAGGAGCATGCATACAGGTACATAGGCAAAGGCTTCCCATTTTAGTTATTCCTTATCGACGCGTATCACCAGCCCTTGACCTATGGAGGCGGGCTTGGGTCTTTGGCAGCCCAATTTTTCACTGATAATGTGGGCCCTGGTGGATCGGGTCATTATGATGTTTATCAGGGTTTATATTATTTTTAAGTGGTTCATCTATTAATTTCACTAAGTTTTCATTTCTCTATGTTCTTCTTAAAATTCGTTTAAGTATGGAAAAATTGGCTACATGACAACTTTGGCTATGTGACAACTTTGGCTATATGGAGAAATGACTATGTGAGAATGTAGCTACATAAATAACCTATTTTAAGGATTTAAATATTTTAATTGGCTAAGTTATGGAATCAACTGTATGAAATTTTCCCACATCGATGAGGTTGACTATTTGAGAAATAGGATTTGTAGATCAATAATTTATGTGAATCAGTTATATGAAATAATTGGATATGTGAATCGAATACAGGGTGAAATCAACTACATGTTTCCAATTTTCTATTTCAATTTTTTCAATGTAAGTAAAAATCTTATGAAAATAAATTTGGATTTATGAAAAAAATTAAATTACGTGATATAAAATGATAATGTGAAGAAGCCTTATGAGAATTCAACTACATGAATTCAAATTTGAAATTTGGCTATTTGATGATATGCAAATCTGTTATATCATGTAGAAATCTCTATTTATTAATATTGAAGAACTTGAGTAATATGTTAATGTTTTCATGAAATATTTAAATTATAGATTATATTTTTGTGGTAAAAATTATTATAGTAATATGGAAGTATAAATAAAGGCAACAAGTACAAGAATAATTTATTTCAATTTACTGATATTGAGGTATTTTATATAAAAGAATGTGTATCTGATCTCAATTTTTAGAGATCTGGTTCTTTGAATTTAAGTGATAAGTTTTTCATGTATTTCCAAGAATCAAAATACAACAAGTGATCTCATGAGAAAATGAGATATATAAAGATAATAATAGAAGTGTCTGATAATATTAAAGAAATATCCTTCAAAAAGTTCTTCAACACTATGATGTTTTATATTAAAAAGAAGTATCAATATCTACAACTTTTAATTATAGATCATATTTATTATTGTTTAAAGACTCTCCTAGAGTTTCATTTATTTTCTTGTCATCTACCATAATTATTTCTTCCTTATAATAGTTATATCCTACAACTGTGTGTTGAACCAGTAAACTCTTTGTTTTCTCATCTATTTTTTTATAATGGCTCATAGTAAAAGAACATGAAGGACTTTGATTTTAAATCCTCACTGAAGATCAATTGAAATATCATATTCTATTGTAAAAAGTGTTGAATACTTTCACTCAGTCATGATGTCCTAGGAAAAAGGACTGAAATTCCTTGAACAAATGATATGTCTTGTATAAATCACCATACTCATGGAGAAAAGTGTTGGTGAAGTTGACCAGGGGACTTATATTCCCTGAACTACAATAAATATATTTGTCTAATTATTTTCCTTATGATTTTATTTTTTCACTGCAGATTTTGATAAGGAATGAAAAATAATTTTAGCAAAAATAAAAGAGGGTGGTTTTCTAAGAGAAGAATTTTTTTAAGGACTCCATTTATCCCCCTCTTGAGACTTTTTTAGAACACTGAGATAAGAATTTTTATAAGAGGAAGTGACTTTTGAGTTATCATATTTCAAAAGTTGAAGCCTAAAAATATTCTTTCAAATGGCTGCAATCACTGATAACAGAGAAGGTATGTCAATGGTAAGATCACCCTATTTTAATAGTGATAAATATGGCTGCTATAAGGAAAAGTTTATCATTTATCCAAAGAACCTTGGTTTAAATGTTTATCTTAAATCCATGAGACCTTATGAAATACAAAAGACACAACTATAATCTTGGGATACTGATACTGAACCCATTTATGATTTAAATTATTAGGAGATAAAATGTTATACTTTTTAGACTAGTTCAAGATGATTTCAAAAAATTATTTCAATTCTAAATAACCCATGAAATATGTACTACCATTTCAGTTTCTTATGAAGGTACATATAATGTTTGATCTCTCAAATATTATACTACCAACATTATGTTTGATAAATTTATAATGATGTAAGGATATAACATGACCCAATTAAATGAAATTATTAAAGAGATTTTAAATAATTTTACTGCTCTAGGAACAATAGTTACTAAGTCAGAGAAAGGTTTTAAATTTCTAAGAGTTTTACCACCTAAGTGGAGGGGAATTGTATTTTCTATTAGAAAATCTAAAAAGGTCAATAATTTTGAAATAATATATCTTATTTGAACTCTTATGATGTATAAGTCTTAAATAAAAGTTGATACTAGAGAGAAAATATTAGTTAAGATGGAGAATGATGATTTGAAATTTTCAACTTCAAAATATGACAAGAAGTGAAAAGAAATTTAAAAAGGAGAGTCATCTGATGAAGATACTTAAAAAAGTTATGATTCATACAGTGAGCTTTCTCACTTTTCTAAGAAATGCATAAAGTTCTAAAACGAAATAAGAGGTTTTATAAAATATTTCAATTAGTATAAGAAGTATGATGGAAATTCTAAAGAAGTATTATTATATGAATTCAAGAAGCTTTTACATATCAAACATGATTTTATATAGCTACAAGGAAATACAAAGTAAGAGAAAACATATTTTAAAAATTTTGTTTATAAAAACCAAGAAATCCAAGAAGGAAACATACAGTTCTTCTGGGGATTCTAGTGATGTCACATATTTAGAGTAAAAATATGAAAATTCTAATCATAAGTCCTATATTTTTTGTATAACACACTATAATGAGTAATATTCATATTATTATTATAACCATGAAACTAAATTTGAAAAATAAAATTGTTCTTATGAGGAATTAAATGAATATTTTACTATAATGGAAACTAAGTGAATTCTTAAAAAAGAAAAATAAAACCCTTAAAAATTTTTATGAAGTTACTTCAAAAGAAAAATAATACTTAAACAAAAAAATCAGAATTGAAAAACAAGATGGAAAATTCTGTTTTATCTTGTATTTAACATGAAAATAAGATTAAAAGTTTTTAAAAAGAAGTTCAATATTTCAAATATGCTACTCATGTTTTCATAAAAGGTGAAAATTATTTTCATAAAATCCTTGGGAATAATTAAAATCATAAAAAAAAATTTATAATAAGAACCCAATTTGAAAACCAAAGTTCTACAAAAATTATTTTATACCTAGTTCTTAGAATAAGAACATTTCTGAAATTACTTGTTTTAATTGTGGAGTGTTAGGAAATTATTCTAAAAATTTTAATTTTGAAAATACAAAATTCTATGGAATTAAAATTTATTTTCTTTTAAAAAGTTTTTCAAAATTTAGTGTTGTTATTTTTGGATAGCACAAATATATTTGGGTTATCAAATATTTAGTTGCTAACATTGTTAGACCCAATAAAATATTGGTTCCAAAACAATTTATTGTTTGGTTTGTCTTTGTAGGGAAAAAGGCCCTAGATAATCAATGGTAAATGGTATATGAAAAGTGGATGATCAAGGTATATTATTGGATATTTCACTAATTTACACTACATATCAAAAGTTGATGGAGGATATGTCAATTTTGGTGATAATTCTAAGGTAAAGATTATGGGAGCTGGATTAGTTGGTAATCCAAGATCAGTTCTCATCAACAAATTCTTTTTTGTGGAAGGATTGAAGCACAATTCAATAAGTATTACTCAACTAAGCTATGAAGGTTATTTTTTTAATTTTTCAAATAATGCATGTTCAGTTTGTAAAGATAAACTTCAAAAATTTAAGGCACCTAGAAAATACAATGTATATAATCTAGATATTAATTATTTGAGTAGACAAAAAGAGAGCTATTTAAATAATGGAATAATTGAATCGTGGGTATGGTATAGAATATTGGTACATTTTAATGTTTATTATTTTAGAAAATTGACAAAAATTAATTTAGTTTCAGATTTACCTCAACTTAAATTTAGTAAAAATAATCTATGTGATGCATGCCAAATGGGAGATAAACACAAGTCATATTTTAAACCAATTAAATATATTACTACTTCTAGACCCCTAGAACAAATTTATATGGATTTTTTGGGCCATTTATAGTTTCAATCCTAAAAGGGAAATCTTTTGGTTATGTACTAGTTGATGATTTCTCAAGATTTACTTGGGTTTTCTTTTTTAAGTGTAAAAATAGAAGCATGCTCTATTTTTATAGGTTTTTTTTCAATATGATTATAAAAGAAAAATATTAAAAAATTATTGATTTAATAAGTGACCATGGAGGACAATTTAAAACTATTATTTCAATTCTTATTATTCAAAATGTGGTATCAAATATACTTTTTCTAAACCTGGTACACCTAAAAAAATGTTGAGAGGAGGAATATGTCCTTGAAAGAAATTATAAGAAAAATATCATGTGAATATAACTTGCCTACTCATTTTTTGTTGGAATATATAAATACAACTTGTTATGTCATAAATATAGTTTTAATAAGACCTATTTTAAACAAAACAACTAAAGAGATATGGACTAATAGAAAGACAAAATTTTATTACTTTAAATTTTTTGGATGAAAGGTTTATATTCTAATCACCAAGGATACAATTGTTAAATTTGATTCAAAAGATGATGAAGGAATATTCCATGGTAATTATACTACCTACAAGGAATATAGATTTTTCAATAAAAGGTCAAATAATGTTGCAGAATCACTTAGGTAAAATTCGATGAAAGTGATCCTTTTAATCAAATAATGATTCAAGTTTATGAACAATGTGATTCTTTTAAAAACAAGAGATCTAAGCCTCTTTTTGAAAGTAAAAAGGATGAATATTTGGAACATGATTTTACAAAAACAAATCCTAAAAGGATGGATTCTAGTGAAACAGAAAGTGTGTTACCTAGAAATCCTAGAACCCTTAATAATCATCCCTTAGAAATAGTTATAGGAAGCTTATATAAAGGGATTTATACTAGAAGGAGTGTAAATAACCTTATATATTTTTATACATTTTTATCTTAACTTGAACCCAAGTATATAGAATAAGGATTAGTATATGGGAGTTCGATTATAACAATGCAAGAGGAATTAAACCAGTTCAAGAAGAACAAGGTTTGGGAATTAGTTGATTGAACCTCTAACTATCCTATTATAGGTAAAAATGGGATTTTTAGGAATAAACAAGATGATCATGGTGTGATAACTAGGAATAAGTATATACTAGTAACTAAATGATATAATCATAAAGTAGGTATATATTTTAAAAAGAATTTATCCCCTATATCTATATTAAACGATATTAGGATTATCTTAGCCTATTAATAAAATATGAATTTTAAACTATATCACATGGATATAAAATATACTTTTCTAAATAGTTTTATTATGGAGGAAGTCTATGTTGAACACCCTTATGGTTTTGAAAATACCCATTTTTCAAATTTAGTTTTTAAAATTACTAAAGATCTTTATGTCCTTAAACAAGAACCTAGAGCTTGGTATGAATGATTAAGTTCTTTAATTTTATCAAATTTTTTTTAGTAGGTAAATAAGATCCTACTATATTTAAGATAACTTCATCTTCAAATATTTTTTTAGTTAAGATATATGTTGATAATGTAATTTTTAGTTCAACAAATAAAAAAATTTGTAATGAATTTTAAAAATTCATGTAAAATGAATTTAAAATGATAATTATGGGTGAGTTAAATTATTTTTATAGGTTTTAAAATTTATCAAAAATAATTTTAGGAATGTTCTTAATAAAATCAATTACATACATGAATTACTTAAAAGGTTTGGACCTGAAATTGGTACATTACATAAAAATACTATGAGTTCTATAGAAAATATTTACTTGGATGAAGCTAAGAAACCATTTGATAATAATATTTACTGGGGAATAATTGGAATCTTATTGTATTTGACTACCAGTAGCCCATATATTTTTTTCAGTATGTATTTGTGATATATATCAATTAAATACTAAAAAATATTATTTAAAAGATTCTGAAATAATTTTAAATTATTTAAAAGGAAACATTTCTATTTCCTTATATTTTCTAAGAACTTTTGATTTTAATTTATCTTCATATTCAGATACTGGATTTGGTGGTTATAAACTAGATAAAAAATTACCTTAGGAACCTTCCATTTTTTAAGAAAATCCACTGTATACTATTTTAGTAATAAAAATAGTTTTTTTGAATTATCTATTGATAAAGAAGAATATATTTCTATTGGTAGTTATTGTACCCAAGCAGTGTGGATGAAACAAACCATGATGAATTTTGAATTTAATTATAATCAAATATCAATTAATTTTGATAACACTTTTTCTATCACCATTTCTATGAATCTAAAAAATAATTCAAGAACAAATCATATATAATTAAGTTATCAATTTTTTAGGTATCATGCTCAAAAAGGTGATATTACTCTTGAGTTTATCTTTATTAAGAATTAGTTAGTGGATATTTTTACTAATCCCCTTGCATGAGAACATTTTTATTTTATCAAAAGTGAATTGGGATTATTCAATTTTAATTGAATTGAATTTATCATTTTTTATTATTTAGTTTATGATTTATTTATTTATTAATGTTTCTTAATATTCTATTCATTTTAATTCTTGATAATTTATAAATTAAAATTCCTTTATTTTAGATTTTTTATATATTAGTTGGAATTTACCCAAAACACTATTTTGGAATATAAGTGTTTTGGAAATATAGTTAATGAACTTATTCTGCACTCAACCTATTCTTTATTCACATATGTATCGTCTTCCTAAAGTCAAACCATATCTTTAATCCTTTTAATATTTTCTCAACCTCCAACTGACCCTGTCTTTGATGGGAAAATAGAAGCATGTGCATGAAAGAAGATTTGGTTCTTTTAAGAAATACAAAGGTGGTGTGTCTTGAAAGGTACTCTCTAGAAAATCTATTGGCATGGCATGGTTAAAGTAAACCTAGATGTTTCTGAAGAAAGTATTCCAAATTCAAGTATAAGAGTATGTGTTTATTTAAAAGAAGTGTGTATTTTTGTTTGATTAAGGGGTAAATAAGTTTTAAAATAATGAGGAGTTATATTTTAATCAAACAGATGACATAGTTTCGTCGAATGTCAATAGAATGGAGATAATCATTTTTTTTATCAGAATGTCTGATATGTTATATTGTTTCCATGAGTGGGAGTATAATTTTTGTCATACCTTAGGGGAAATAAGTTCGTTGGTCTTAGAAATGTGCTCATGTTTTTGTTCGACACCACTTATTTTGAGAAGAAACCTTTGAAACATTTACCAATGGAGTGGAAAGTGTTGTGTAAGTTTTTATAGACTGGGATAGGTCAGAGAGCTGGTGAAATAGAGATATTTATTTTTTAGGACATGAATTTGTTTTATATTCTAATAAGTAAATTGATATTGAATTTTTTAAGGTATATGATGCGCTTCATGGATCATTGTTGAAAAAAATGTTTAGATCAACTAATATTCTTATGTAAGGTTGATCTCCTTGGTTTTGAAGAAGAAAGATGTTGATCTTAATGAAGGAGATGAAGTGAATTGTCACAAAAGTAACACTTTTTCTACTGTTTTATTAAAGAAAATTGGTTACTTTGGACTCTTCTTAAAATTTCATAAAGTCAATAGGACATGAAGGTGTGTCTTAGGGGGAGCTATAAAAAAACTCACTACTTAGGGATGAAAAAAATTGTTGAGGTAGTGACTATTAGGGAAGTGGAGGAGATGTTGACTATTATATCTGACCCTGAGTTATTAATAGTAAGTACTATTGTGGTTGAGCCTGTTTGGAATCATGTATAAGAGTCTATTCAAAGTCATGTTTCTGAAGTTTCTACTATTGGTCAGCATGTTAAGGAACCAATTTTTGAGAAAACTATTTATGTTTCTGAGGAAAGGATAATTGACACTATGCATATAGTTTTTGATTCTTAGGAAAGGTATAAGCTCAGATAGTAGACCAACTTCTTCCTAGATCACCTACGGTTAGAGATTGATTTGGAGACATGGGTATGGAGACTAATGAGCACTCTCACACACCACCTCTATTTGTGAATAAGGAGGCACCCTTAGTTAGTAAGAGATAAAATAGATAAGAAAAACCATATTTTTCTTCTATTTTAATGGATAAGTTTGATAATATTAGGGAATATTAATATGATTTGATGGTGGAGTTTATTTCTTATAGATATGAGATCAGATAACTTATGGAGTCCTTTGTTTCTAAGTCTGATTTTAGCTAGCTGGAATATTGGATTACCAAACAGAACTAATAAAGAATATCCAACCTAATTATCCTTCTTATAAAGTTGTTACTGAGTTAAGTACTAATTAACTTGAAGTAATGAAAACTCAATTTAGAGGATTTAAGTTTGTTTTCCCTACCAAATTTGTGTTTAATGAGCTTGGTACTATGGTTACATATTATAGTGACTCCCTTCATAACCTTCCTTTGGTGCAATCAGATATGACTTAAGAATATATTGATGAGATTAATTATTTTAGGGATAAAATAAAGGAAACCATACAAACATTATGAAGTGTGGTGATAAGAAAATTCATATTTATTAATAAGTTTCAACCATATTCAATTTCTCCCTCAAAACTTTCATCGCTTCCAGATTTTTAGAGTGGATTTGATTAACTACTATCTAAGATGAATTCTATTTCATCTCAAATCAAATATCTTCTATGTGACCTTATTTCACCATATATGTTTCAAAATCTAAAGAAGTATCTTATGGGTGAGTTCAATGATACTTGAGAAGCTAATGGGAAGCCTAGAATAGGAACTTATAGGTCCATAAATGAAGTTTTTTGTTTCCTTTGATGAATCTGATAAAAAGTTAAAACAGATTATAGATGTATCTAATGATACTTAGAGAACTGTTTTTAGGTTACTCGGTCTAGTGTCTAGGAACCATCAACTCTTACTGAATTTGCTGTAAAAAGTCTATATAAGTGTTGAAATACTAAAAACTAGTTATACTGAGGTGTAATTAAATTCATAATTTGATGATGTTTCATTTGAGATAGTTTATTATATATGTAAATAATTGGTTTTCTACAAAACATAAAGGATTTTTACTTTTGTAGAACCAGTTCCTCCTTCTCCTATGGTATATTTTTGAGTTAAAATTGAGCATGTTACTGCTAGTGGTCAAGTTTCTGAACCCTCTATTTGTGATGTCAAAGAAGATGTGAAAAATTAGATAGAGAAAGTGGAAAGTATGGATAAAAGATGCAATATGTGAATGGTAGGATGATTGGAATGCAGAGTTCAGTGGATAGGATTCTAAAGAAGCTTTTAGTAAAGATTCCATTAGCTCTAACTGTTGCTGACATTTCTCTTTTTCTCAGTCCTTAGGTAGTCAGATCCTCTTCAAGTTTTTCATCAGTATATCTTGAATCCTTAAAAGGAATTATAAGAACTTGTTTATCATTAGTTTCTCAAATTCATAAATTAGACTATGACATTTTTATTGAGTTTTATAAGTTAGATATTATCCCAAAGATTGACACGTGTGATATAACTTTGTATAATATGAGAAGATGAGTATATATTAATCCCGATCCTCCTGAAATATTTAGAGATAATATAAAAATAATTTATGGTATTTATTATCCATCCTCATTCCATCAAATAGAGAATGAAAAGGTAGATGCATCTTTAACTGCTGAGCGTTATAAGGAATAACCATATTCATCAAATCCTATCAATAAATTAACTTTTAGGAATTTTGGAAGTTATAATTATGATATGACCCAAGGTCATCTAGAAACTATTCTCAATGATCTTGCTTAATGTATAAATATCAATTATTCTCTTGGACTAGTAAGAGTTACGTTTTCTAATCCAAGAAAGACAGTGATTCACTAAATAAGGGAAACTCTAAAAACCTCCTGAATAGAACCCACATTCAAATTACCTAC
Source organism: Viscum album (assembly GCA_963277665.1). Classification (NCBI taxonomy): domain Eukaryota; kingdom Viridiplantae; phylum Streptophyta; class Magnoliopsida; order Santalales; family Viscaceae; genus Viscum; species Viscum album. Next base: position 1,477,908,548 of record OY728137.1, read on the forward strand.
ATCCAAACCACCTGCTCAGTTTGAACCTATCCATAAGACCGTGTATTCTAACTAGTGTATTATAGTTTTGTTTTGTGGTTGTTAAGTAGATATATATTTTACTTGATAAAAATTAGTAAAATATTTCATTATTCATTTTTGTGCTTTTTAGGTATTATTTTCATTTAATTTTATTCATTTATAATGTTTCACTTAGTGATTGTTTTCAGTTTATATTCATTCCTTATCATTTTCTTAAATATTTTTTTCATTTAATGTTATAAATATCTTTATTTTGTTTCCTGAATTCCATTTTTTCTATAATTCCATATTCATTTTTAGAACAATAATTGAATAGGTCATCATTCTAAAAGTTCTATAATATATTTTCCACCTCTTTTTTCCTTAATTTTTAATGATAAAAAAGGGAGATAAGTTTTCACCTTTTGAAAAAAGGGAGAGAAGTTTTCTATAACATGATAAAAGTGTAAAATTAATGGGAAAAAATACAGGATAAACCTTATTTTAAAATAAATAATTATATTGTATAGTTTTGTGAAAAATCAACATTAAACCTTTTAAAATTATCATGTTTAATTTCTTATTGGTTTTCTGATCATAAAAAATGGGGAGATTTCTAGACTAATAATGTTGTTCTAACATTTACCATGTACTTTAGGATTTGATGATCTCAAATATCCTTTCATATGTTAGTGGTGATTTTATTTTTAAGTATATTCATCAGGTTTGTCTTATTTTTAAGTGTTTTAGATGTTAATTTCATTTAGTTTTCAATTCTGGATGTTTTTCTAAAAATTCACCTATGTTTGGAAAAATTGGCTATGTGAAGAATTTAGTTACATGGAGAAATGAATACATGAGAATTAAGCTATGTAAATCTACTATGTGAAAGATTTTCCTATGTCATAGAATCACCTATAAAAAATTCATATACATCGATGATATTGGATACATGAGGAATCAACTACATATATCAACCTTTTAGGTGAATCGGTTACATGGAGTAATAATATATGTGAATAAGATATGTGATGAAATCAGATGTGTGAATCCAATCAACTACATAAATTTTAACTATATGAGTAAAAATCCTATTTAAATCAATTTGGATACATTAAATAAATTTGGTTACATGATGCAATAAAGCTATGTGAATAAATTTTATGTGAATTCAGCTACATGAATTAAAATCTAAAATTTGGATACGTGATGATTTGAAAATCAACTACATTGTGCTGCAATTTCAATTTATTACTATTAAAGCACTTGAGTGAGATTTTAATACTATCAGGAAATCATTAAATGATGTATTATATTTGTGTGGTAAAAAATTATAAAAAGATAAAATTATCGAGAAAGGAAACAAGTAAAAGGATAATTTATTTATCTTTACTATTGCTAAGATATTTGTTAGAAAAGGACATGTCTTTAATCCAAGTTTTTACAGATAATGTGTTGTGTGTTTAAGTGATAAGTTTTTAATGCATTTTAAAGAATAAAAATATAAAAAGTTATATTTTGAGAAAAAGAGATATATATAAAGAAGAATAGAAGTGTTTGATTATATTCAAGAAATTTCTATAAAAAATATCTTCAATGATGTTATGTTTTTACAATAAAAGTAATGAATATTGAGATCTAAAGTTATGCATTCTCAATCATGTTAGCTTTAATTTTAATAATCTCCTCAAGTTATATTAATTTTCTTATCATATCTCTTAGAAATTTATTTCTTATATTATTTTTATCTTATAAATATGTTCCAAAACTATAAATTATATTTTATCATGTCTTTTGTTGTAAAGTTTCCCGATAAAAGAACCTGAAGGATTTTGTTTGTAAATCCTTTTAGGATATCTATTGAAAAATCTAGTGATATTATACCAAGTTTCAACCACTTTACACTATTTTTAAAATCCTTAAAAAAATTACTGAAAGTACCTAGAAAAAGGGTCGGTCTGGTAGAAATCACCATACTCATGGAGATGAGTGTTGGTGTAGTAGACTAGGGGGTTTTATTCCCCAAACCACTCTAAATATCTATGTCTATTTCTTTTCCTTTTGCCTTTATTTTTCTACTACTGCATGTGATAAGGAAATAACATGATTTTTTTTATAACTAAAATAGGGAGGTTTTCTTAGTGAATAATTTTTTTAAGGACTCAATTCACCCCATATTAGGTCTTTTACAGAACTTTTGGTACGACACATTCTATTAAGCGGGGAAATAAGGTGAGAATTTCTTTATCTTAAATTTAATTTCTTGAGACATTTTTCTTATTATATACCATGATGTCTTTAATATGATGTGAATACTAACTATGAGATTTATTTTACCATATTAATTTAATTAATTGGGTTTCAAGATCTATATTATGTTCTATCATTAAATGGATTTCAATTCAAAAGATACCAAAGTTGTAAGTGTTATTTGTCTTTGTTTCAATTCCATAAGACATGTTTGATATTACGCACTATCATTTCTCTTATGTGGTGTACTTAGTTCTCTATTAACATAATTTATAATGATTATTTTTCATTTCATGATATTTTATTTTCAATTTTATGGTAAACCTCTCATGATCTTTTGATTTTTTAGTTACCATTCCCATATAGATTTGTGCTAAATTGATTTTTTGTCATTCAGTTACAAATATTCTTATTGAACTCTGTTATTTAAAGTTTTATTTTTTCTACATAATTAATAATCTATATTATATTTATTCCTTATTTTATACGTTTTTATAATTCTTAATTATAACATCATTATAAAATGATTCTTATTACAAATATTATGTTACTTGAAAGGGTTTATTGGTCTCAAATCATTTTCCTTGAGAAATACTTCTTTTATGCACCAATTTACTTATTTATAGTGTATATACTACCAATTTTTTATATTATATCATGAATTACCTTTTTTATTATTATTTTAAGTTCAATTTAAATATCTTTCTCCTTTAAGGGTTTTTTAAATGACACTAATTACGTAATGTTTCTTTTCCCAAACACATTTTAAAACCGAGTTATTATAAAATGTGATAACCCATTTTGGAAATTTGTATAGTATTTCATTCTAATATCACAATGTAATTATAATCTAGTAATACATGGGGATATTTGATTTATATTTATCTTTTTTAAAATTTGATGTTCTATATTCTTTTTAGGCAATGTGGTTTCAACAAAGGTATTTTTATTACCATAAAAAAGAAATTATTTTTTCACATGTATTATAACTTTGACTACACATTCCTTTGATATAATGATATTTTTTTTTGAAAATTTAAAAAGTTTATTTTCAACTACCTTTTATTTCTTTTCAAATATTTTAAAAGATTATCAATTTAAGATTTTCTGTATAGGTCATTTTTGACAAAAGAATCACTTTTAGAATTTTCTTATGAAGAAGTCATTCCACCTATTTGGGTTTTTTATATGAAACATTATCTCTAATATTTCTAGGTTTCTAAATAAATTATTTTCTCTTAGTTTTATATAATATTTATTTTAAAATTATTTAAAATGATTAAGTACAGTTATCATTTCCTTAGTCAAGGTTCACTCACAAGACTATTATAGTGGCCAAAGTCCTAGAGTGGATTGTTTTCACTAATGATACCTTCATTTCCATTATCAATATTCACTCTTCAGTCTAATATACTAGACATAGTCCCTTACTGAATTGTGTTAACTTCCCATTCCAATCCATATTATCTCATGAGAAATTTTTCTTTACCCAATGCATTGGAGGGCAATATAATTTTGTTCCCAAGAATATATATATGTTCCACATGATTATAGAAACATTAATCATTTCATAATTACATAAATCATGGAAAGGAAATAGGTTTCATAAACAATTCATCATAGATTATCCAATGTAAAAGAAATGGGTTTCATAAAGATTTCAACATAACTTAGTTGAACCATTATAAAGAAACATGTTTCATAGAGTAATCCTTAAATCATCATCATATTAATCCATCTAGATAAATAAAGTGGATGTTATAATAATATCATATTCCCATTTAATCATAATAATCCCTGAATATTTGAAATAGATAATAAATATATTTAAAATATAATTTGAACATTTGTTTGAAAATAGGAAAATATCTTTTTCTATTGGTATCTTTAAAAACTAAAAATTCCTAGAATATTGAGAAAAATATTTTACTTTAAATTAACCATGGAAACATATAAAGGAATATTCAAATTAAATTATATTAATGATTTTGGGAAAATTCATTCTATCAGTAAATGTTAAAACAAGGATTCCTTTCACCCATTTGAAAAAAAGTTAAAAGTACCTCATTTTAAAAAAGATAAGAATATTCCTTTTAAAATTTTAAAATAAAGTAAAACATTTTAAAAAATGACTTTAAATAAAAATTTCATAATATAAAATAACATTCATGAAAACATTTTAAAGAATATGTTTATGAAATAAAAAGTTCACTGATCAAAGAGGAAATACAACCAACTTTTCTTCAAAAACATTTCTTAATAGTTTTAAGTAACAGATATAGGAAACTGCTACTATTACTTGAATTATTCCAAGAATAAAAATAATATAAAAAAATAGATTAACTTTTAAGGATAATATCCATATAATATCCCTCAATTAAAATTTATCATAGAAAATTTTGAAAAGAAATGAGATTGTCACATAAACCCTCACCTTAGGTCTAGTGTTGCTTCATACACTTTAAAACATAATTTGTGATAAATATAGATTTATTATTAATATATTATAGAATAATATCTATATAAATATTACTATATATAATTCCCTTATAGTTTTTAATTACCCTTTTATTAACAATTATTCATTAAAATGAACATTTATGTGGAGTTTAGTCAGTTTTCCATGCATGTTTTGGTTCAATGTTTTTAGTCCTTGTAACTTAGTCATGGTTTCATCAAACATAAAATATAAATAATTTCATAAGTATAATATTTATTCATTGGATACACTTTAATAACCATTCATATAAAGTGGGGATGAAAAATTACTTACATCACTTTGTAGAGATGACAGTCTATACATATGCATGAGTGATGTTTCCACTTTTAGATAGATGGAATAAATGAAATATAAATAATAATTACCTTTTATAAAATCAAAATTACATAATATATATAATATATATTTATTAAATATATCATTATAACCATCCATGTAAAGATAAGATTAAAAATAAATCACATCTCTTTGTGCAGATGGTAGTCCACATGTACGCATGAGAGATGTTATTATTTTTCAATAGATGAGAAAAAGGTAGAACATGGATTTACCATTAACATAAAAATATCATAGTTAAGTTAATATACTAATTTCATCATGTTAATATTGTTATAGAACATTTTTATGAGGTTTAATAAGAAATAAACATGAAAAAGACTAGTAAGAACATATACAACTTCTTCAGGTATCCTCATATGAAAAGAAACTTAAGGCTTATTGGATGTGTATTTTGAGAATAAAGGTGCCTAAATTTTATGGATAAGAATTTTTTGGGATAATTTGGGTAGTTTCTATTCAAGATAAAGGGAACATGTAGTGTTTAGAAGTGAGGAGAGTATGTTCCCTTTTATAGGTGAGGTGAGTGGCACTCTTATAAATACTTATTACATTAAAATAAAATAAAGTTATATTCAAAGGAAATTGGGACCAAAGAAAACCAAATTAGAATATATGATAATGGTGGTTATAAATAAACTTAACCAATATGATTTATACAATTTTTAGCTAATTTTAACCCTTACCTTTTTAATTTAACCTCCGCCAACCCTTTTAACCTTTACTACAGTAATTGTTTTTATCTTAGTTGCTTTTCAAATTGAAAAAAATGAAATTGAAATCATTAATAAATGTGTATATATAGATTCAAAATATGGAAACCATTTTTTTACATTCAATTATTATATGTTTCATTAATTAATTTTAATATAAGTGTGCAAAATACAACAATACCCATTTTTAGAAAAATGCATTTTTAAGGAAAAAACTATATTTACTCACATTCCATACCTAGTAAAAACCCTTTAATGAATGATATTATATTTGACTTAATATATTATATAATAACTTATTTAAAATAATTAATCAATATTTATTAATTTTATTTATTAATATAAAAATATATTGTGCATAATAGAAATATTTTTTTGGAAAAAATAAATATTTTTACCTTCAACTGATTTTATCTTCACTTATAACCAATTAATAGTCAATTTATAAATGAATATTCATTTTTTCATATTTAAAACAAGAATATTTCATCAAAATCCTAGTACATTACTATAAACCACTATATAAAAGGGTTAAAAGGCTAAATGTTACTACCCATCCCAATAAGGCCACCTTTCTTTTTGGGAGCCTTCCTGATTAGAACTACAAAGTTAAGTGAATCTTGTCATAGAGTTGTATTAAGATGGGTAACCTCCTTAGAAGTTTATTATGGTGTGTGAGAGTAAATAAATATTACACTAAAAGAAAATATTTTGGCTAGTGGGGTAGTCATTAATCTAATGAACCATTTGGGCACATGGGTGGGCCCTTAGGAGAAGAAACATGCGTCTATGGGGAATCTAATAGTGCCTATTAGGCCAAATTTTGATGAAAATTTAAAAAAAGTGGGATTATAATGTTTTTTGAGGCCCAATTGTTATTTTGGTATCATAGTTGGTACCTAGTTAGATGTTTGGATGCACTGGTTGGCTTGAAATGTGGGGCCCAAAATAAGGATGTTGTTCTCTAGGGGGGATGTAACACCCCTAAATGTTAATGGGTTAAATAACTAAATTTTACTACCCGTTTCAATAAGGCACACCTTTCTTTAAAAGAGACTACCTAATAAAAAATACAAAGTTAAGAGAATATTGGTCTAGAGTAGTTCCAGGATGGGTGACCACCTGGGAAGTTTCTCATGGTGTGTGTGAGTGAGGGAAAATTATTCTAAAAGAAAACACTTTGGTATGTGAGGGGTTTTCATTGGTTTGATGATATTTTCAGGTATGTGGGTGTTCCCTAGGTAGAGGACAACATGTGTTTGCAGGGAAACTGGTGGTTCTTGGTGGGCCATGATCCAATGAACATATAAAAAAGGTGGGTTTCTTATGCTATCAGTGGAGCTAATTTGATACACTTAGTGATCAAGACACATAGTATATAGAAAAATAAAATACTTTTGAAAATTTATCTTTTAACATAAAATCATAATATTGACAACGTTTTAAATTGAGTAGTTATTTTCTAGTCATTAATCAATAATTTTTCATTAAGTCAAAATTTTATATATACTTTCAAAAATTTAGTTAGTCTTATTTAAACCCACCAATCTAAAATCTAGTAAATAAAAGTCACATTTAATAATAATATTTTAAAAATATATAATGTTTAATTTAAAATATATTTTGGATGTAAATTAAACTATTAAAGACTTTGAATTTATTTAAATATAAATATAACATAAAATCTCATAGTATTACATTATACCTCCCTTATAATATTTTTTCCCACAAAATTCCTTCACTATAATATAATAAATTGAGGATACTTATTAATAATCACATCTTCAGGTTCCCATATACTTTCCTCAAATTTATTATTCCTCCAAATAACATTAACCTGGTGAGTAATCTTGTTTCATAGTGTTTTATCTCTAGGATCCCATATTTCCACAAGTTATTCCTCATAATAAATTTAATTCACTAGAGATATAACCTTTGAGTTCAGTATATGTGAAGGGTCAAGTATATAATTCTCCAAAATTGATACATAAATCATGTTATGAACTTGATATAGTTATGATGGTAGTGACAGGTGATAATATACTATCCTAAAATGTTAAAGAACCTTGAAGGGACCAATATATATAGGGTTAATCTTTCACTTATTTAAAAAACACATAACCTTCTTCCAAGGAGATATTCACAGGAATACCTTCTAACCAACTTCTAAATATTGATCACATTGATTATTTTCAACATAACTTTTTTATCAACTCTGAGATACCCTGATTTTTGGATAAATATATCTAACATTATATTCCATTTCTTCAACTATATTAGGTCCTAATAGTTTTCATTCTCTAGATTTACCATAGCATAATGGTGTTCTAAAATTCCATCCATATAAGGATTTATAAGGATCCAGATGAATTTTTTAGTGAAATATATTATTTTATGAAAAAACAATTATAGAAAGGTATTGATCCCTACTACCTTTTAAATACATAGAACATGATATCAACATATAAAAATGGGTTTAAATGGTACTATCAGAATGATCATACATCTATGAATGACATACAATGTTAAATATTAAATCCATATTCAAAGATTATTGAAGACTTATATAGAAATTCAATGAAAAACTCAAATCCTGATTAGATACCATATAACTTGGTACTCCATGCAACCTTGAAACTTCTTTAATGTATATTATAGAAAGATAATCAAGAGAGAAATATTTTTTGATTTTATTGAAATGTGAAGTCTTTGTAAGGTGATTTACTAAGTCCAAAATAGAATTATTTCCTTTATATGTTTTTTAGAGTCTGATGATGAAATATATGGTGATATTTTTCAATTTTTATTCTGGTATGGATAATAGTTCTAACAACCCCTTAGAATTTTATCTCTTATAATTAACTAACTGATGTACTGGGAATCAGGATAAAAGCTCTATAATATCCCTTTTCACATTATCCCACTACAAATATTCTTTTATATATTTAAACATATTCATAATTTCAGGATTAATAGATAATGGTGAACTATGTACTTCATATAACAACTCCTTCATATATGGCATTTATGGGACACATTTGGTTCCTAAACTTTATCATTCCATCATAGTCATGGTTGAGCTCAATAATTATTCTCACCTTCTTCTGTAGTTCCAAATATTTCTTATGAACATCATTAATCCTCACATAGATGGATGGTTGAATATTATTTAGAGAAAGGTAATATCTATACATTTTCCTCATGATTTCATAATCTATATTTTATAAATCCAAACGTAATATATCTCTTTCAATCCACATCATGGATAAACTAGCATAGCCTTTCTAACTCAGAATATTATCCACCTTGTACACCTTCACAAGGTGGTAATGTATTGAGTAGTCATAATCATTAATTAACTCTAACCATTTCCTTTGATGTATATTAAACTCTTTTTATTTTAATATATATATATCAGGATTTTATAATTAGTATATATATCACATCTTTCACAATAAATAAAACACCTCCATATCATCAATGAAAAAATTACTACTACCAACTCTAAATATTAAGGCAAGTAATTTTTATCATTAATTTTCAGTTGGAATAAGGCATAAGCTATCACCATATTATTCTAAACGAGGATTCACATGAGAACCTTATTTGATGAATCACTATAGATCACAAACCCTTATCAACTACAAGGTAGTGTGAGTATAACTGAACTAACCAGATTTATCTTTAGTTCCTTGAAATTTTATTCACATTAATTGGTTTAAAGGAACATGGATCTCTTTCAAGTCAACATGGTTATTTGAATTTATATCCATGAGAAATATCTCACAAATAATTTTTAGTATCCATCCAAAGCATGAAAATTATAGATCTCAATAAGCATGGTTAGTTTGATATATTGTTCAATAACTTCCATATTTGAATGATCCACTAATATACCCTCTATTGAGATTATATGACACAATATTGAAACTTTTTTAACCCTAATAATACAATCTAAATTTGAAATATAGTTTCTCCTTCCTTTGGGTATTTAATAAAATATTTATGCTTATCCTTACCTTTGTAATATATAATAATTTCAACTATAAAATCTACCATAATCTGATCAAGGTAATATCAAAATACTCTATTCATTAAATCCATGAAGATATTAGGGGTATTGGTAAGTCTAAAAGACATAACAATAAATTCTTAATGCCCTTACATTATATGAAATTTTATCTTGGGTATATCCTCTTTCTTGACCATTATCTAATGCTACCATGATCAAAGTCTGGTCTTGGAAAAGTATTTAGCTCCTTTAAATTAATCAAAAAGATCATTGATATGGGGTAGAGGATACTTTTTCTTAATATTTATCTTTTTTAAGTTCCCAATAAGCAATGAAAAGACGCATTGACCCATATTTATTATAAAAAAAAGAATAGGTTCATCCCATAGTGATGAATTGGGTCATATGAATCCCTTATATAGATTCTCCTAGAGTTGATTCTTTTATTCTTGAAACTCAATCAGGGTCATTCTATATAATCTTTGATGTAAGTATCACACCATGTATGAGTTATATTGAAAACAAAACTTCGTGATTTAGGGGATACTAGGAAATGATTCAGGAAATACATCATCATATTCTTGAATAATAGGTATATCATCAATTTTGAGTTTAGACCCAACAATTTGAGATAAATATCCCTCATGAATAGATTGTAAGACCCATACATTGGAAGTAATTTCAATTATAAGTTGATATTCATAATCAAACCCAAATACAGTCATAGGTTGATTTTAAATATCAAATGTGAATTACCTTCCTCAGTAATTAATATAGGATCAATATAAAGAGAGGTAATCAATGCTCAAACTCACATCAAATTCCATTAAAGGAAGAATAATAATATTTTCATAGGGCATATTATCACAAACATTAACAAGAAATACCCAACTCTGTAGTGGATGATAAGTTTTTTTAACCACTATAATCAAATTTAGTGATTTATATAACATATTCCCTTCATTTTTCTAGGAGTTAACCCTTGTGTTAGGATCAAATAATTCCCAAACTCCCCATATATAATACATTAAACTATTAGTGGTACCTTAGGATGGAATTTATTACCCTCCATCAAACTCTTCAATTTTCCTCAAAAACTAGCTGATTTCGGAACTTTTCCATATATAAAACATCTTCATATTACATTGAGACATTTACCTCAATGATTCTTTACACATTCATGGCATGTAGGAAGCCTAATATTCTTCTCTCTAGGGTCTTTGTCACCCAAACATTCATAAAATTACATTTTTCTCTTATTAGGTGTGTTAGAAAATTCACCCAGGTTGAGGTTGTTAATAAAAAATTATGATATATTATTAATAATATCCATAATATTTTTCACTCTATATTTTATCTCAATTGGTTTCTATTTTATAAAAGAAACACGTTGTCCTTCACATCCATTTTTAACTTTGTTCCTCCTGGTTTAAACCATTTACTAAAACTAAAAATATTACTGTGAGTATCAAACATCTATAATCAAAGTAAGAAACCATATTATCATTATTATTATGTCCTAAATCATGACACCTTATTTAAACCCATGACATTTAATGTTTATATCATATCACTCTAGATTATTATAGTTTCTCATAGATTCCATTATCTAATTCATTATAACATCTCATAAATAGAGCATGAATTAACAAAATCATATCCACTAGAAGAGTCTATCCAAGTGTGTAGTCTTAGTCCCACTAATAATGCACTGAGAGAAGATTTATTTGATAATAAACTAATCCTTTTCAAGGTGTTCACCCCTAGTGAATCTATGCCACATCTGCATCCACTTTCTCGTATCTATATAGGGATGTCATTTCTCGCAAACCACATAATCTCTATCTTACAAATTTTTTTGGATAACATCCTATCCTTATAATTATCCCTAAGGGTTTAACAAAATTTCTCCAATCACAATATCTAAAAACAACCAAACTATAATCTGATTCCAACTAAGTTGACCCAAACATTTCATAAATATATATTACATCATTTTAGATGAATATTCAATACATCTAATAAAAATAGACATCCCAAAACCTCAATAGAATAGTTTCATTAGAGTCTAGATACATAATAATATTATTTCATGAATGATATTCAACATCTCCCATAACGTTCTTCTCTTATAGTATAATTCTTAAACATACCCTACTTAAAAAATTTCTTTATAACCTAGGGGAAAGAAACATAATATTGGGTGATATCATATGCTCAGTAAGGTTAAACATAATACATATCAATAAATGATTATAAGAGAGCATAATATAAACAAAAATATAAGATAATGTGATAATAACTTATTAATTTCATTTCTAATCAGTCAAAAATATTTAATCATGAATCACGGCATAAGGCTCCGTCATAATAAAATACATAATCCATAACAGTGTGGAAACATAAATAATCCATCATGATCCATGATAACATATCATAAGTATAATAAATAAGATTTGGGTATAAACATAAGCATAGAAAATAATTTCCTTAGTAATGGTTTACTACCAAGACTATCATAGTGGGAAGAGTCGTATAAAAGATTGGGTTTACTCCCCATTACATCATTTCCTTATTCATTGTTTAAACCCAAAATGATCATAGTTGAAAAATTACTATAGTTTATTGGGTTCAATCCCCACTATAACATTACCTATATAAAGATTCATTACCAAGACTATCATAGTAGATGGATTCCATACTAAACTGAGTTCACTCCCCTTCTAGTATATAATATCTCATAAGATATCATTCTTTACTCAATGCATTGGAGGGATATATAATTTCTATCCCACACATAAAATAATGAAAACTATAAATATTTTTTCCACAAAATCATAAAAACATTCACCATTTTATAATAGCATAACCTATGTAATGTAAATGAGTTTTATAGAAATTTTATCATATCATAACTCGTGTAAGACAAACAGGTTTCAAAATGATTTCATAATAACATAATTAACCCATGGGAAATAAATAGGTTTCAAAGAATAATACTTAAATAATAATTATCATAAGCTATCTAGATAAATAAAGTGGATGGTATCAGAATATCATATCCTTAGTGATTCATAAAAATTCTTAAAGTACGTTAACATAGATGAAAAATACCTTTAAAAGATAATTTGAATATTTCTTTGAGAATTGGGAAAATATCCTTCTCTTACGATATCTTCAAAAAAAATTATAGAATATTGAGAAAAATATTTTATTTTAAATTAAACATGGAAACATTTAAATAATAATTCAAATCAAATAATAGAAATTATGGAGGTAAAATTCATTCATTCGATAAATGATAAAACAAAGATTCCTTTCACAATTTTGGTTAAAAGTCAAAAGTACCTTGTTCGAGAAACAAAAAAAGATTCGTTTTAAAAAAGTGAAAAAAAATTAAAATATGGTTTAAAATTAATTTAAATAATAATTTAGTCATATGAAAAAATTATTTAAAACATTTTAAGTAACATTGACATAGAAGAAAAAGTGCACCGACCAAAGAGGAAATAAGATCAGTTTTTTCTTAAAATGATTCTCAACATTTTAATCACCAAAGTGAGGAAAATGGTACTATCACATAAAAATTATAGGAATAAAATTATTATAATAAAATTTATTATATTTAAATAATAATGACTATAAAATTTACCTTAAAGGAAATTTTTCATAGAAATTTTTGAAAAGAAATGAGTTTGTAACATAAACCCTTACCTCTGGTTTAATCTTTCTTCCCACACATTAAAACATACTATATGATAAATATATATTTATTGTAAATCTATTATAGAATCGTATTCATATAATTATTACTATATATCATTAACTTATAATTTCCCATTAACCTTTTATTAACAATTCTTAATTGAAATGAACATTCAGGTGAAAATGGATTGTTTTTTATGCATGTTTTGGTTCAACGATTTCATTCCTTAAACCTTGGTCATTGTTTAATACTTTAAAGAATATAAATAATATCATAATTATCATATTTATTCATTATATATAATTTTATTAACATTTATATAAAATGGTGATGAAAAATGACTCACATCACTTTGTGGAGACAGTAGTTCGCACGTACGTACGAGTGATGTTTCCACTTTTCAACAGATGGAATGAAATAAAGTTAAATAATAATTATAATTTATAGAATAATAATTATATCATGTATATCATATATACTCATTAGATTAAATCTTATGGCTGTCTATGTAAATAGGAAACAAAAATATTAATCACATTTCTTCGTTGAGGTGGTAGTCCACACCTACGCATGAGAGAAACTATCAATTTCAAATGAATGGGAAAGAGATAGAACATAGATATAAAATTAGAATAAAAAAATCCTATTATAGTGAATATACCTATAAATTAATGTTAATATGGTTATATAAAATTTTTATATGTTTTATGAAGAAAAAAACATGAGAAAAGTTTTGTAAGAACACATACATCTTCTTTGGGTATCCTCCTTTTAAAAAGAACATTAAAGCTTCTTGGATGGGTATTTTGGGAACGAAATCACCAAAAGGTAATGTATAAGGATTTTTAATAGTATTTTAATAGATTTTGGTTAAGATAAAGGGCTCATGTTCCATGTATAATATAGGATATGAGGTTCCCTTTTATAAGTGTGGGGATTGGTACTCTTGTAAATACTTAAAACATTAAAATATAATAAAGCAATATTCAAATGAAAGTGGAACCAATGAAACAAAAATTATAATATATGATAATGGTGGGTATAAATACATTAATAAATAGTATTTGGATAAGTGTTTACATCATTTTAACCCTTATCTCTTTAGTTTAACCCCCGTTAACTCTTTTAATCTTTATCGCAGTAAAGAATGTTTACCTCAGTTACTATTCATAAAAACCAAAAATGAAATTGAAATAATTATTAAATTTGGAAATGATTATTCCAAATATATAAGATATTTTATTAAATTAAATTTATATAAGTGGAATAAATCCATTTTGAAATAAGTGCTCAAAATGAAATAAAAACCATTTTTTGAAAAAATGAATTTTTAAGAATAAAATTAGATTTATTTTTATTACTTTACTAGTAAAACCATAAGATAAATATTAATATATTTAATTAAATATATTAAATACCAATTTCTTAAAAATTATTCATCAATAGTTGTTAACTGAATTTAATAAGATGAAAATATATTGTGTATAATAAAAAAATTTTCAAAAAAAACTATGTTTAACTTCAAATGATTTTACTTCACTTATAACCAATTTTAGAATCAATATATAAATGAATATTAATTTTTCCACAATTAGAAACAATATATTTCATCAAAATCTGAGTTCATTAGTGATCAAGACACACAATACATAGATAAATAAAATACTTGGAAAAAGTGATCTTTTAACATAAAACGATGTCATTTTTAACTTTTGAAATAGAATACATATCTACCATGAATTAATAAATAGTTTTTAATTAATGAAAAATTATATATATAAATTTCATAAATTTTTTCCTATTTATACCATCCAATCCAATGGTTACGAGATGAAAATCACATTTAGTAATAATATTTCAATAATATATCATGGTTTATTTAAACTCAACACTATGTGTAAAGTAATATTTCGAAGACAAAAAATTAATTTAAACAGAAATATATAACAAAATATATAGGTGTTACAGGACACCCCATAAATCATGGTATCCACCCCATCCATTTCCACCATATCAGAATCAATGACCTAACAAGTTGCCATTTTAGGGAATGTCATTATAGGATAAAAATATAACTTTTCTTGGCCTCAAGGACTAATGATTTACCATTGTAGAAGTGAAGGTAGGTAGACAAGATAGTATATTAGGGTAGTTGGTTGTATAAAAATCAATATAATCGAAACTAATGGGCATGAAGGGCCCATGTAAATGAGAGATATAATATTTAATGTAACAACACCAGTTTCTTGTGTGGTTTTTAATTCACTTATCCTCAATATATTAGCTGAGTTTATTGTTTAATTTATTCTCATGTTGATTCTTTAACATAGTTTTTTTATTAATTAAATAATAAATCCATAAATGATTTAATATAGAGATAAATATAATAAATTATGCTATAGAACTTTTATTTAAGTATTAAGAAACGTGTATGTATTTTTCTAAAAGATATTTGGGCCAATTAATGTTTTGAGTTGAAAGAGAGTATTAATTAATGATTTATTTCCATGAAATAATTTTGAGATTATATGAATATTAAGTGTTTGATAATTATTCCTTCTGATTAAAAACAATTTATTTATTTTCCTGTAGGGTGGGGGCCTTTATCCACATTAAAAAATAATAATATCATAGAAGAGATAAAATTGTATAATGAATTGAACATTTATTTTTTATGTTTTGTGATGAAACATTTAGTTAGATATTTTAAATTTTTTATCTTGATGACTTGTTTTAGAAAATTTTAACTAATATGGATTATAATAGTTTGTGAAAATTTTTGAATGACTTAATGATCTTATAAGTTATAATTTATATGGTTAGTTTTATATGTGAGGGATAAATAATTATATATGTATTTCTGAATTTGTAATCAATAGTGTTATAATTGTGGATTAAGTGATATAATAAATTATAAACCTAAATAATGAGATGTTTCCAATTAATGGAATAAAAATAGAGTAAGTAAAAGGGTAATACATACGTTTTCTACTATGTCTAGTTTTGTAAATAATGGATTAAATTGTTTGGGGTTCGGTTAAATGAAAGTCTTATAGGAATGAGTATTGGTGTAATATTTTTAGGTAATTGGTATAGAAATATGGATTTTTAAATGAATATATATTTGAAATTGGTAATAAATTGAAATAATTTTTTTGATAAGTTTTATGAAAAAAATTAATATTGTGTTTAAAATTAGTGTTTTATTATCAAACTATGTATTTGGTGTTTTATTGATTATTTTTTATTTAAAAATTATGGTTTTGGATTAAATGATTGATAAGAAAATTATTATGGAAAATTAATATAATGAGAAACATGATTGTTAGAAATTATTTTTAATATTAATAAAGTAGGGTAATTTTTTATTTTTTTATATCATTGTTTTAGAAAAATTAATTTGAAATGTGTTGTTTGGGTGATTAATAAAAGGGAGATGACAACTACTAAATTTTTTAATTAATGTGAAAGATTGGATTTCTAAGTTAGAATTAATACTCTATAAGATTTACAAGAGACAATATTTTTTACTAGGAAATGAATGGGAAATTTGGAATTGATTTTTGGGAAAAAATTTGATAAAATTATTTCTAATGAGTGTTGAAAAAATATTATAATATTTTATATAGTCAGATGATTGAATAATGATTTTGTAATGAATTGGATCAGGGTACCATCTCTACTGGTAATTGAACTGATCACCCCCAACCTAATGGGTGTACCCAATCACTATGCACTACTATAAAAATGGCTATTAACAACACTGGTGTTTATCAGCACAAAAAAGGTGATAAATGGCATATTTATCAGCATTACAGACATCACTTATAAATTTAACATTTTATTAGTGCTGATAAAGAATACCCTTTATTAGAGATATGAAATATTTATTTCATTAGCGTTTTTTAGTGTTGATAAAGGTCCAAATAAATAAAATGAAATAATTAAACCAATTAAAAATAAAAATTTAGTTTATTAAAAAAAAGTTTACAAAATTTTATTAAATAAATAATTTTTAATAAAAATGAAGAAATTGATTATAAATTATTAAATATTAAACATTTTATTAATTAGTTAATTATGATAATTAATTTTATTAAATTTTATATATTAAATATATAGATATATATACTTATGTATGTAAATATTATTTATATATTAAAAAATATTTATGCCATTTACATTAAATTGTTTTATATTTATTGAATAATGGTTTATAATTAAAAATTAATATGAATTAAAAATACTGACTAATTACACTATACTCAACATATAGCCTACAGGTTGAAGCTCAGCAGTAACTATCTCTATGGTTCTCAGTGAGGTCTCAAGTTTGAGTCTTGCTGAGTACATCCCTACATTGCATGTTGCCAGCTTTTATTTGTATTTTAGCCCCTTTCCCCAAATAAACTAAGGCATATTACTTGACATATAATTGAATGTTGTTTAAAATTTCAATTTAACTTAGATCATATCTGTGTTATATTGATTTCACATATACATAATTAATTATTTTTTATATACAATGTACACACATAAACTTATCCATTTTTCAATATTATTATAGTTTACTTATTCTTAATTTATTCAATTTCACTCATTTTTAACATATATGCATGAACTTAAAATTAGATATTTGTTAAACATGTTAAAAATATATTTGTTAAAAAATATTTATTAATAAAAATATTTATAAATGTATATTTTTTATATTTAAACAATTATATATTTATAATTCTAAATAAATATATTTTTCAAAAGTATTTATATAATTGTAAATAAATAACTACATGTATTTAAATAATTATTAAATTTATAATAAATTTACTTAATTAATGAATATATTTTCTATATTTATATTTATATATATTTATTAAACATATATATATGTATATTTATATAAATATATATAATTATATAAATATTATTCTTTTAAAATATTTCATTAATTATAAATAAATAATTATAAACTTATAAATAAATAATTATAAAATTATAATAAATCTATTCAAAAATGAATATATTTAATATATTTATATTTATATATATTTATTAAGTACATATAAATATTTTATTTTTTATTTATAATTATAATTATAAATCCATTAACAATGCTTAAGTAATAAGAACTAATAAAAGCATCTTTATCAGCGCATTTTCACACTGATAAATATGAGGATTAATTATAACTAAACAATACACTGATAAAAGGAACATTTATTAGTTCTATAAGTTTACCACTGATAAAGATTGGTTTTATCCACGTTTTTTAGCACTGATAAAGCCTCATTCTTTCAGTGCGAAAAAGCGCTGATAAAAGGTTTTTTTTGTGCGCCTAAGTAGTAAGTGCTGATAAAAGGATTATTTATCAGATCTTTTTTATAAGAACTGATAAAATTACCCCGATCCAATTAAAATCCCCTAACGAATTGCAAACTCGTCGTGATATCAGAAGCTTTTCATGGAAGCCACCTGATTTCGGCACTCCTCCTCGGTGAATCGAAGATGAAATCACACCACTCAACTGCATCTCGAACATCTCGTCCAATATCCAGTGATCAATTGAAGTTAGGGTTTCCAAAGATGGTCTTAAATTTTCTTCAACTTAGTGAGGTAGGCCTTCCTATTTTATTTATGTATTTTTGGCTTTGTTTTTGATTTCATACTTGATGATATTATTACTTGTGGTCTGGTGATTGTATACTAGTGAGGTTGCCCATCCGATTTTCTAAGTTTCCAATTTTGATTCAACTCTTGATCGTTCATGGAGAGTTTATTGTTTTTGGACTCGATGGTTACACATGGAGTCACAAGGAGTATAGTCTGTTGTTTTATTTTGTTTACATTTCTCAAATTGATCGCACAAAGCTATCATACATATTTTTCATTATTTATTTTATCAATGATATTCTATACATGTAGAAAAATAGTATTTCAAACCTTTAAACTATAAATTTTTTTGGCATATAACAAATATCTTACACTCTTTGATATATATTGATATTACACCCACAACATTTTAAAATTTTATTAAATTTTCAATGGGTGTCAACATGGGTTTTCAATATTCCTTTTGAAATCTATAAAACACTTCCCTCACATACATGGATTGGGAATTAAATATCCAATTAATTCCATGAGTTTCCTATAAACTAATGAAAATTTCATCCCACTAATAATCAACATTTAAACATTGGTAATTGTTAATTTAGAAAATTATTATCATCATTCATCCCCTAAACCTTAAATATTATGTCATCCACATTGATAAACACTTTCAATCTTTCAAAATATTATTATTTTTGTAATGATTATGATCAATTCATCATTTTTTAAATTAATTTTTTTAATAATTAATATAACCTTCAATACCAAGAACTTAATTCTTATTTCAATTTATACATTACCATTTTCAATATACAAACATTATTCTCATATTAAAGAAATATAAAACTATCTATTTATTTGATGTAATTTTTGTTCGTGTAATATATTAGTAAATGATAATTTTACATCTAGTTGGATTACCTTTAATTTCTTTAGGATGGGTCAATGTGGTGATATGACATCCCAAGAGTCTTGATATTTTTTTAAATATTGATATACCGTTAATTTTAAATGTAATAATTCATTAGGTTTCTACATGACTTCATCCAATACATTTTTATATCATTTAGTTGATTGAATATGAGTTTATTATTCTTGTTTATCATATTTTAGTTTCTCCTTACTCCTTAATTTCCTATATTATATTTTCATTTTTTAGGGGATTTAAGAAATATTTTATGTGGAGTAACACTTTTCTTAAATTCAATTACACATTTTTTTCAACATACTGAAATTCTCTGAAATAATCAAATGTTGAGTTTCCCTTATTAGAAATGTCTATAACATTCATTTTTTATAGTGAATATCATATGTGTATTTATTTATATGATGTATAAAATTAATCTTTTATGAACCTAATAGGATGGATATGAACTAAAAATGGATTCACTCTAATCTTTTGACAAAGAAATATGAATATGGAGTTAAAGAGTTCATCAATTTTGCAAGAGAGAATGTAGACACCCCATTTAAAATCCTATGTTTTTGTTAATGTTGTTATTATTAAAGACAAATTAGTCTAGAAGATTTGGAATAATATTGATGTCTATTTTGCTCCATTTATCAATGGATCCAAAACATGGAATGACTGTTCTTGACCAAAAAAGTTAATAAAAAACAAAGGATTATATTTTCACTTCACTAATATTGGTTAACTACCACTTAACATCACATATGATTTGAACTTCCTGTCCAGCGTCCCCATGACTCTCTCATCACACACATGCTCACCACCATTTGTATCATATTATAATCCAACATTCATTTTTCCTTCTCTTCCTACACCCATTTACTATATACATGCACTTGCATTCATCATGCATCTTTACAAGTAGTAAATAGGTGAAATAAGAGAAGAAAAAGTGAATGCTGAAAGATGATATGATAGATATGGTGGAGAGCGTGTGTGGGATGAGACCATAATAGGGATTCCTGGTAGTAAGTTCATGTTAGATGCTAGGCTAAGCGATAGTTAACCAATAATGTTGAAGTGTATATAGAATTCATAATTTTGTTATTAACTTATATCTAGACAAAATAAACCCTTTAGAAAGGTGTAAAGGTAATGTTACGATATACTTTCTCTATTTTATTGAAAAATTATATAATGAAACGTGGATTTAATTTTCATTATTCCTTGAAAAGTTCATTTATTTTATAAGATTTCTGTCCATGTTTCATGACTTTGCAAGAAGAAAAATGACACTATCTCCACTCAATCATAGAGGTAATCATGATGTTTGTACAGTAAAATCACTGTCCATTGAATTAATGAATCGTTTCATTTTTTTAATTTATTTATTTTTAGTATTACTCACGTAATAATAATTTTATTATACAGGTGGATTCTTTTGTTTGAGTTAGGTGCTCTTTCAAACTTTCATGCTTCTTCTCCCTCAAAACCTTTTCTCCCCTACAATGTTTCATTTATCACTTTCTTTCAAGTTATCTCTACTGAATTTTCATGAAGAGCAATGATGTTGCCTCCACTCAATTACAGAGGTAATCATGATGTTTTCACAGTAAAATCATTGTCTATATAATTAATTAATTGTTTCATATTTATGTTAATTTATTTATTTTTAGTATTACCCCTTTAATAATTGTTTTCTTATACATGTGTATTCTTTTGTTCAATTTGGCGTTCCCTATCTAACTTTCATGCTTCTTCTCCCTCAAAAGATTTTCACCCCGATAGTGTTTCATTTATTAATTTCTTTAAAGTTCTCTCTACTACATTTATAGGAAGATAAATACCACTTCCTCTACTCAATTAAAAAGGCAATCTTGATATTTTCATAGTAAAATCATTTTCCATAGAAATAATGAATTATTTCTTACTTAGGTTAATTTATTTTTTTTATTACTCATAATAATTGTTTTCTTATACATGTGGATTATTTTTTTCAAATTTATGTGGTTTGTTTGAAGCTACTCATGGAGTGTTGGTAGTTTGAAAAATAAAGTCAATGGAAATCATGGTAACATTGACAACTATGATTGTTTTTGAATTATATAATAATTTGTATTTATGAAATTGTATAAAAATGGTTTAAATTTTATAATGTAGTGTTTTTTCTGGTATTTTTATTGTAAATTTCATTTAATTTAAATTCTGTATTAGGAATTGTTTTTGTTGATATCTGGTGTGTTTATAGTGTGTTTTTGGTGTTTTTCTGGTTCTTTTGGTGATGTGGTGTGCTGTAATAGCACACTACAGTAGGTCCCTTTATCAGCTCTTTTAAAATCACTGATAAAGAAAAAATTTATCAGTGCTTTTAAAAGTAGTGATAAAGGACCCATTTATTAGCGCTTCTAAAAGCGATGATAAAGGTATACTTTATCGATGCTTCTATAGAATTGGTAAAAAGTCTTTTATCAGCGCTTATAAAATCACTGATAATGGATTCCTTTAGCGGTGATAAATTAATGCACTGATAAATGGGACCTTTATCACATCTTTTAAAAGTGCTGATAAATGTCCCATTTATCTGGACTTTTGTTAGCACTTATAAACGCCCCCTTTTTAGAGATTTTACGGTACTGATAAAAGTCATGGTCTTTTAACATCGCTCACATAGTCAGTGCTTTTATAGCACTGATAAAGGCAATTTCTAGTGTTGCTAAAGTCCCATTTTTTAGTAGTGACGATAAGGAGATAAGTATATGGGCATATAGAAACAACATTTAAGAACAATTTCACCCTAAAAAAGATATCAAAAATCAATGTTACACTAAAAAACATCAATACAACCATATCAGGTTTAAAGAGACGATACAAAAAATGAAAATAGAACATAACCACCAAACTTGTTTCCTGGTGGTCCATGACCAGCCCCCATGTCCCAAACCCTACCTAGAATACCAAGATTTAAACCCATGAAAAAAGTTATAGGGAACATGATCACCTGTTATAAGAATATAAATGCCATAGACACCAAATAATATAAGATTAGTGTGACCTATAGAGACCAGTAGGAATCCACAAAATAGTTCTTATAGTTACATTATAAAGTAATTCAAAACATGCTAAAAATAGTGTACTATAAGGATATAATAAGGGATTACATTTTACAAAAATAAACTAAATCCATCCATATCAGATTGAATTAAGATTGGGTTTTAAAATAAAACTTTAAAAATTTAAAAATAATTTAGGAAACAAAAGTCGAAAACATGTTATTTCATTATTAAAAAAAATATTTTTATTGGTTTTTTAAGAACAATTTCATGAGATAAATTCAAATTAAACTAGTAATTTGAATTTTCAATAGATAAAAATTAGTTGAACAATAGTCAATACAATAGAGTTAATTTGCATCATCATAATAAAATCAAGAATGGTAAACAATCAAGAAAGGCAACTCTAGTTCCAAGTAGTGATAGTAAATGCCACCATATATCATGTATCAAGTACAATAATGTCATGTGTGGGACCTAGATACAATAATGAGTTATCTATAGTATTTCTAACCAATAAAATAATGACTAATTTTTAGAATTACATCAAGTCTCATGGGTATCAAGAAAACCAAGTTAATGCACACCCACTTTTCTAGTCAAATCCCCATAGATTAACCAATCATGTTCTCTAAAGATCCACTAATTATGGTGTGTGTCCACTAGAGAAGAATAAATCTAGGTCATCTCATCCAATTACATAGGTTCCCATAACTAGTCAAAAGTGGTGAGGGAAGAAATCAAGTTATGGGGATCATAAATGAAATCCCCATCAATATCAAAATGGGCTCCTTCCCTCAACATTTCATCTAATTTTAAATTTACATCTTACTCCACCCTAAACTCCCTCAAAGTTAATAATAAAATTATAAACACCCATCACTGAGAAACTAAATAATCAATTAATACACATGAAGGTATTATCACAAGAGAGGATCATCACAAATTTCAAATTGGGATATCAAGAATTATCAATTTCAATTCGAAACATTATATTTAAATCAACATTAAAAAGTCTAACCATATCTGTTTCCTTTCACCAATCATTATCAAAATGATAAACAAACCTTTAAAACATGCATTTATTAAAAAAATATCCCTAATGTATTCAAAAGAAGTTTTATGATTTAAAATTCTTGAATTAATTTGAAAACATGGGTCAATACCCTTTTCTACTTGTATAGATCATTAATTTAAAATTACCCAATAATTATAATTTTATAGACATGGTGTATAATAATTTTAAAAGGTTTATTGGTAATTTCACAAATTAAGGCATCCAAAAACTTGTGAAAAAAGTTTCAAAAATCAAAACCTCTCATTTAAATCAATTAATTTCACTTTATAAATAAAAACCCATCATAAGACCTTACTTTTATTGAAGCATCCTTTAAAAGTTATTTGAAGAGAAATCATAACCAATATGGAATTCAAAAATAAAATAAAATAAGAGGAATCAAGATCATAACAATTCTATCCATTCCTTATTCAATTCATAGAGAATATGATCAAAAAATATTTCACAAGAAATATCAAAGTAAATATTCATAGAATATGTATTATAAAATAATAAACACATATCTTTTAATTCTCAAGAAATAATGAATTAAATGATAAAGGAAAATAATAGAAACAACTACCTAGATTATGAAATTGTAGAACACCTTAAAAATTATTTGAAATAAAAATAGGATACGGTCTATTCCCCATGATCAAAGAACAAAACCAAGAAAACCCCTTATAATGATCCCCAAACAAATGTACACACTACAATATGACCAAAACACTAATATAAATCAAAGAAAAAGGGTTTGTTTTTTTAAAATACAAAAGGAATTTTGGTTCACAACATAAAAACCCCAAATTAAAACAACCATTTAATTTTTATTTTAATAAAATATTTAACATAGAGGGTTTAAAAATTTTTAATATAGGAGTTAAAACATTGAAAATCTCATGATAATTAAATTAACATGATTTCAAGATTTTAAAATCATCAAAGGGTGTTATAGAGGAGTGATGGGGTAGAATAAATAAGAAAGAGGGTTTTATAAAACAAATTCTAAAAAAGTAAAATGTATAAGGGTAACATGGATTTAACCTTTCATAGCTCATAGGTGTTTCACCTGGGTACTAAGTTACTCTTATGTAACCCTTGAAAAATCAACATCACCCTTTCATAATAGAAAGATCAGTGCACCGAACCACATGAAGTTCAAACTTACCTTTACTCAAGAAGCAAAAACCTCGGGTTACCCTTACCTAACTACAAGGAATCTTGATCTACCCTTACATATCTAAGAAACTAACCTTATATGAGTAGTCAATTCCTTAGACTACCTTTACATAATGAGATTTTACCTTTACATAACAGCTATCTACCTTTATGTAAACCTTATAAAAATAAGGTTTCCCTTATGCAGTTCTAGGATTACCCTTACGCAATGTACATACACATTGGATTATCCTTACATATCCTATATAATAATTATCATACCCTTATGAAACTCATGAAAATAAGGATTTACCCTTAAACAACACCTAAAAATCACCCTGTATAAAGGTATGAGGCACTTACACTTATGTAGACCCTATACTACACATAAGGGTAAAAAAATATGTAAACAAATTATTAAATTTCCATTCAAATGACTTATAAATTAAAAAAAAAGGGTTTTTAATTATTATAAAAATGAAAATGTTAAAATTATCCCAACCATAGAATTTATTTTCCGAAAAAATCTTATAGTATGAATGATAGAAAAAGACAAGGATAAAATAACAACTGCACTCAACTTGTGGGGTAGACAATCCATAAAATAGAAGAAGACTCACCCAAAAGCATCCACCCAACACAACTCCAAGAGAATGACCTAAAAATAATTCTAATGATACATTTAAATAGGACCAACAATATTAACACACATATAAAAACAAAAACATAACAACATTGATAGGAACTAAAAAATAACCATAATGATCCAGAGACCTAGAATATGTATCCCCTCCATTTAAAGATTCACCAAAATTATGGAACACATAGAAAAAGTCCTCCCAAACATATATTTTCAAATCCAATAAGTGACTTCAATCACACGCCATAATTAAAAATCCAAGATATAAAACTAAAACCTAAAGGAATGGAACATCCAAAACACATAAGTGATTCTCAAAATAGGAGAAATTCTAAAAATACATCAATAATAAAACCATATATAATCATGGCACAAAACCGATAGGTATTTATACCCCGAGAAAGTTCTTGATGGTAATCAAAGATTTTCAACATCGAGCCTCACCCCTTGATGAGCACATCAAATAAAACACCTACACATCTGGATGCCTAGTATATTAAGAATTTACCTCATCTAAATTAACCAATTACATTCCCAAGGACTATCCAAGTATAACTAGAAAGATATTGAAACAAAAAATCCCATTTTACAAATAATGAAACACACTCTCACAAGGGAGATCATACATCATATCAAGATTAAGCTCTAACCATTGAGTAAAAAACAAGTAAATTCCAAAGAAAAAAAACTCGAAAAATATCTGAATCCAACCATCTGAAGACACCCATATAAAAAATAAATTGAAAGGATTTCAAAGAAAAATAATACAAAAAATCTAGAGGTTATCAGTAAAAGATTCAATTACATACCCAAGAGAAAAAAATATCAAGGGTTTCGAAATAATTTATGATGAAGTCTAATACCATTCGAGAGAACACATCTGTAAGGAGTAACAAGTAGATCTTATATAAAGTAAAACATCATCAAGATACATGCTAGGTTCTATAATTAAACCCAAAACAATTCAAAAGTGAACCTTATAACAAGAAGGTCACTAATAACCAACAAGCTAAAATAATTAAAACTCAAATATTCTCCACTTAGATGTTGGAAACATTAATTTGGATCAAAATAAACCACCACTAGTAACTCCTCCACTGCGTGAAAAGCATTACTCTGAGTCCCATGGATAGAGCCCCATTTTCTTGAATCCTATGATACCTTGTAGTTAGGATATAGTGATCCCCAACTAAAACTTACTCTTTTATTTTCTAAAAAATCCAAACCTCTTAAGGTGACCCAAGTGGACACACTTTTTACAATCTATCATAGATTTAAATAATGAATTATTATAATGAATAGGTTATCTATACTAAAAGCCTATAAAATGACACTTATTTTTTGCAAGAAGACTATCCCTTCTCAACAAATATCTTTAATCCATTAGATGGAACATATTCACATAAGACAACCACATATGATGCATTAACCACTTGATGTCGATTTTCAAGCTCTAATTCAATTGAAAATCCCCTTTCAAGCACCAATGGATAATAGGTTAGACAAATTTCTATCATGGAAGTTTTGATATTTGGGTGAACACCTATTTTAAATTAATAATATTCTAAGATATTCATTAAAAATATGATCAAGTGAAAAATATAACAAACTTGTTAATTTATTATCATACTCTACAACTAATAGCTCACCATCACTGAAATTCAAGATCTCCAAAACTTTAAACTTCCTCACTTCCATCGGTATTTCCATTAAATGAAGAATGAATTGATGAAAATACAATGCATTATTTCATGCATACATGAAGGAATCATGAATTCCTCACCACTATCAGATATTTCCCTCAAATGAGGAGTTAATGGACTTGTCCTTCAGAGCATTAGGAGTCCTGGTAGAGTCATCGATTGAGATGCCACTTCTCGAAAATGTAAAGGAAGAATTAAAATATCGGGTTGAATAATTACCTTTATATATTTATTGGAAAAGATTTGGGAGATATTTTTGTACATTTAAAAACATATCCTTATCAAACAAAGCATCAAATAAAACTCAAAATCGAACACAAAAAATCAAAAATCATTTGAAAAAATCCATAAACAATTTTTATCAAAGCATTATTGTTTTCAAAGAACATAACATATACCCTTTCATAAAACATTGCAGTTTTTTTAAAAAATTTAAAATATTTATATAAATTCATCAAATTTTCAAAAAATCATTTACCATCTCATGGAAATTCTTCTTCGGTTTCGAAATCATTAGTCCCATTTTTTTAAAATTTCAAAATAATTTCCATTTTAAATCCATTAGATAACTAATATTCCTTCTTAAAAAATTATTTTAGTACATCAAAAAATAGTATTGGGAAATAATATTTTCCAAACCTAAAATTTCATAAAAAACATTTTGGTAATTGAAAACATTCCTCAAAGAACTCAAAAAACCTATTTTATTTCACAATTTAGTTTTAAAAAAGAATTTAAAATCCTAACCAAAGGGAATAAATTTGAAATATAAAAACAATATCATGAAATAGAATACACATAGAATGTACATTAAAAAACAAGAGCCCTCCAAACAAACCTCACATGAGTTAAGTAATTTTGTAAGAAAAAATACAGTTCAAAAAGATCAGGTTAGAGTAGAACTATTTGTGGCTTGATTTCATGGGATGGTAAACATTGAACCAACCACTAAATGGTTCCCAGATTGAATTCTAGAGTGAACACACCAACTCCTCATAGTTTTATTGAATTTTAAGGCACCATGAATCTCTTTTAATATATCTATTCTAACCCAAAACTCATAATAGATTCCCAAAATCAATAATTTCCTCATCAGGAATATAAATCACATTTTACATCAGGAAATAAATAACACTAAAGAAAGACTCAAGTCCCCACTTTACCTGGTAACTCAAGTCTAATTATGAAGAGATAATTATCAACGACCCACTCATTAATTTTTCTTGACTCTTGAGAGGTTATTAATCTTCTTTATACCCTAAATCACCCTAAAAACATAATGTATATCACGGAAAAGTACTTTATTTTTTGGAAATACCTCATATGATACAAATATTAACAAACCATATTGGGGTACTATCTCTACCAGTAACGGAATCAATCATCACTAACTCTAAGGATGTTCTCAATCCCCATCGGTTGGAGAAAAGATCCTGGACATCCATAAACAACCTTTGGGAAGGTTTTTAACAAAATAAAAGATAACAATAATCAAAGCTATATTGTTGAAACATCAGTACAACATATCAGGATGAATGTGATTATACAAAAACTAAAAGTATAAAATATCTACCAAAACCCATATCATGGTGGTCCACGATCATTTAACATGTTCCAAAATAATTTCCCTTTGAAACCATGAGCAAATACCACAAAATAAATTAAAGGTAACATGAGCTCCAGCTATAAGAACATAAAGATTGCAAACAAAAAATGGTACAAGAATGGTGTGAGCTGTAGATCCCATTAATTATTTACTATAGAGTCTATATCATTACTTCATAATGTAATTCAAAACATTCTAAAATGGATTACAATAAAGAGATAAAAGGCCCCATGTTTCAAAAAAATAAAAAAATCCATCTAGACTAGATTACAATAAGATTGGATTTTAAAATAGAACTTTAATCATTTAAAAATCAACTATGAAACCAAATATTAAAACCATTTCAAAATATAAAATATGATAACATTAGTGATATAAATGTGCAATTGATGAATAAAATTCGAACAAGAGTGAATATAGTAGAGTCAAGGTGCATCATCATATTAGAAAGATCAATTAATAATGGTAATCAATCAAGCAAGGAAACTCCAGTGCCATGTAGTGGCAATGAATTTTGTCATGTGTCATGTGTCGAGTATAGGGATATCATGGGTATTGACTAGATATGATAGTGAATCTACCATAGTCTATCTAATCAATAAAAAAAACAATAAACTTATATCAAGTATCATGGGTCTCAAGCAAACCAAGTCCATGAACACCCACTTTCTTGGTCACACGTCCATATCTAGAATCTATCATGTTCTCTAAAGATCCACTATCTAGGGAGTGAGTCCACTAAAAAAGAAAAAATCTAGTCCATCTCATACAACTACTTAGGTTCCCATGACCAGTAAAAATTCGTGATTGAGGAAATCATGTTATGAGGATCATAAAGGAAATCTATATCTATATGGGATCATGCCATCAACATTTCATCTCAATTTTAGTTCACATATTACTCCACCCTAAACTTTTTCAAATTGAACAATCCATTAATGAACACCCCTCAATGGGAAACACAATAATCTTATAATCTATATCAATATATCACCACAATATAGTATCATTACAAAGTTCTAATAGGGCCTTCAATCACCATTAAATTTAAATTAAAAACTTTTTTAAATCAACATTAAAAAGGGTAACCATATCTTCATCCTTTTACAAGTCTTTATCAAAATGAAAAATAGATATTTAAACTAATAATTTCTTTAAAAAACATTAATACATTCAAAGGAAGTTTTATAATTTAAATGGCTGGAAGTCATATCAAAACAAATATCAACTCTGTTTTCCACAAGTAAAAATCTTTATTTTCCAATCTCCCAAGAATTATTGATTCATAAATAAGGTTAATAATAATTTTAAAATGTTTATTAGTCATTCAAAAAATCAAATAATCAAAATCTATGTGGATGAAATTTCATAAATAAATCCCTTTTATTCAAATCAATGCATTTCACTTCATATATCAAAACCCATACTAAGCCCTTATTTTTTCCAAAAATTCCATTAAAATATCTTCAAAGAGAAATCATAACCAATATGGATTTTTCCAAATTGTATACTATGATAGGAATAAAGGTCATAATGATTATATCCATTGCATGTTCAATTTATTGAGAATATGTTCAAATAATATTTCATAAGGAATTTCAAGGTCAACATTCATGGAATATATATTATAAAATAAGCAACACATATATATGAATTCTCAAGAAAAAATGAATTACAAGATGGAGGAAGAGAATAGAAACCCCTACCTCAATTATAAAACTATATAACAACTATTGAGGGATCCACAACAACAAAAAATAAGTTGCACACACTAAAATCAAAGAAAATAAAAAAAAACCATTTCTGATGATCACCCGGTAGTTAGATGCTTTAAACACTTCTTGAAAGGATTGAATGAATCAAATAAGTAAGTTTTGGGGTTTTTAAACACCAAATGTGTTCTGGTTCATATCTTAAAAACCCCAAATTGAAACCACCATTTAAATTTTCATTTTAATGAAATATTAATTATATAAGGTTTAATAAATTTTAATACGTGAGTTACAACAATTAAAAATTCATGAGAATTAAATTCCCATGATTTCTATCTTTTAAAATCATTTAAGGGCATTACAGAGGCATGACGGGGAATAATAAATGAAAAGAGAGTTTTAAAAACATTTTTTATCAAAAAGGGAACCAAAAAAGGGTAAAATTGATTTATCCTTACATAGATCATAGGTTTTGCATATGGGTACTGAGTTACCCTTATGTAACCTTATAAAACTAAATATTACCTTTAGACAATAGAAGGATCCATGGACAACCCATACAAAGCTTAAACTTAACTTTATGTAAGATGATAAAACCTTAGGCTACCCTTATATAACCCTTAAGAATCATGATCTACCCTTACATAGACAATGAAATACCCTTATTTGAGAATTTAATTACTCAAATTACCTTTACACAATTAGTGTTTCCCCTTGAACTATGGTTATCTACCTTTATAAAACCCTTAGATAGTATTACACTTTTATAGTGCTAGGATTTCCACATATCCCATATAATCTCTATTCTACCCTTACACAACTCATGAAAATAATTATTTTCCCTTACACAACTTCTAAAACCCACTCTTTATATAGGTAGAAGCCACTTACCCTTACGTAGACCCTATACTATACATAAGTGTAAAAATTAAGTTTAAAATTATTAAATTTTCATTCAAATGACCGATAAATTAAAACAAAAATGGTATTAAATTATTATAAAAACATCATATTACATATTTGGGATAAATAATGAAATAATTAGTAATTATATGTGTGTTGAAATTGAAAATAAAATATAGGAAAAGTTGGTGTTGTTAATAAAAAAAGTTAATTGACTGAAAATAAAGGGTAAGTGGATAGTGTGTGATTATGTAATTTCATTATTATAATCATGTGATAATAAACTACATGATTTAAAAATGGATATTGTTCAAAAAAATTAAGTGGTGATTATAAGATATTTTTAGATGATCATGTTGTTTTTGTTAAGGATATAAACTATTTTTGTAGGCAATTACTTGATTTAGAAAATAATATAACCATGGGTTTGGTTGTAATTGGTGATAAACATTATTTTAAGATATTTTGAGATTTTCCATTTTTAAATTCTATGTTTTTAAAAATAATAATTATATTTATTGTGTTTAATAGGGTTACTACATGATCCATGTGGTTGAATTTCACATATCTGGATAGAAACTATAAGTCTCAACTGACTTGTTCAATGATGGAAAACATTAATCTAAGAAAATTTATTAAGATTTTGATAATGATTTTTTTAATATGGTTTCATAAATTAAATTCATATGACGAATTTTATTACAAACATAACAGTATGTTAGAAACCAAAAGATGTTTTGGGTCTCTAGTGGAATCCTTCTAATATTTATTTCTACATCATGTACATCATCATCTTATGGATGTGTAATTATACATGTTTCCATGTAGACATGTGAAGGGACACTGAGTTCCCATATAAGGTCATTGTGATGGATATTTTTTTCCCTTTTTTCAAGTTATCACAATTATATTATATTATATACATGTATTTAGATTTTAATATTTCTTTTTTTAATTGTTTGACATATCTGGCATTAATAAGAATTTCATTACAGATTTAGAGATATTTTAGGTAATATGTTTTTACTACATTGATTCTACTATGATATTATATATTTATGTACAATGATTCATTATAGGGTAAACTAATCCCTAAGAGATACACATAGACCCTCAATGCAAGTCACTTACCTCTAGTGATCAGGTATTGAACTCAAGTCTATGTGGGTTTTCACAAAAAAATAAGGTTTTTTATGGTGGTATATTAAAAAATTATATTATTTCTTCTTATTTTTTTGGGATTTTTATATTTATGGTAAATAGTGGAAAATTGATTAGAGTTTGGTTATTGGTGATGGAGCTATGCTTATGTGTTTGGAAAGAATAACCATAGTATAAGTTCAAGTTATCAATGGAGTGTAAGGTTGAGATTATTAAAACTAATGATTAATTATTTGGTGATTTACAAATAAGTTACTTTTCACGAAGTTTCTAAATTCACCTAATTTGATGGTGAATAGTGAGGTATTCATGAATAATTTATACACATAAATACATGACATATATTTGAGTGTGTATATGAATGTGATTGATTTATGAATTAATTAGAGTAATTTATTTCAGCTAAATAATTAAATTATTGATAAACTATTAAATGTTTACCTAAATAGGTTATTGATAATGAATTGGTAAACTAAAATATAATATATATTTAAAAATTATAGTTTAATCCCCTTTATTAATAAAAATAAAAATAGGAACACAAAGAGGATGAGGATGGGGTCAAACTTGAAAAAACTGCCCTCATTCAAAAATCAAAAAGAAAGAGAAAATATCAAAGATCATATTCCAAATGATTAAAATATTCATAATAATCATCTTAGTCAGGTTCATATTCCAATTAACTAAAGTATCCATCCTAAATCTCCACCCATGCATGGAAGATGTTGATCTAGTTCTCATAGTGGGGTTGAAATAAGAGGAATCCTTCCTTGGTCTTGACTTATTCATTGGAACTGATGAAAAACCACAAACCTCCATCTTCTTTCTTTAAAAAATAATGTCTCTAAAGGATATATTTGGTTTTGGATCATCATCCTCCATATCCATTTAGTTTCCATCAATATTTTTAGTTTCCATTGACTTTTAAGCTTTTCTATGTATTTAGAACTTGTAATAGGGGATTAACTAAACTCTACTACCACAGGGTGGATATTAAGTCCTAGTTTTCCATGTGGTACTAACGTATTACTTGAAGTAAGGGAAAAAATTGAGTCATTCAAATATCTCAACTTATAAAATTTTGAGTTTATATGGGAACTATGATTTCCCATTAAGGAACCCAGCCCATGAAAGAACCTATTGAAAAATATCCTTACTTATATTTAATGGAATAAACCACTGATGATTTAATTTCATATAACAATCTACCCTGATTGAAATATTCCCAAAAAAACATATTTTTTTGGTTAACCTTCCCCTGTATTTGTTCCCTGTGCTCCTGCACACAAGACCTTTTAACAGAAGGCCCTACATTTTGAGCATGTTGTGAGCCTTTCCCCCTAGGAAGAAGCCACCCGAAATTGATACTAAAATTATACACACTAGAGACCTAATTGGATTACCAATCCTAACATTATCACTACCCAAAATCTTTACATTTTACTGAATAAACAACTGAACATTCTCAAAACTATATAACACACCAATAATAGTTGCATCATATACTAAATGAGTAACTTACACTTAGAGAAACTGTTATAGATTTGAGGCCTTAGCTCTTGTTCCAACTTCATCACCTCTAGAATTCACTTTAAGGGCTTGAATAAAATGGATGTTATCATATCCAATACTCTATATTAGATGAACAAACTCTCTAACATGAGTACCAACACCATATCCTATTTTATTCTCATGTATCAAGAAACATGCTGATTTTGAATCTTTTATACCATAGTGAGCCTCATCATGCTAATATAAAGAGTGTAAAGATAATGTAATTTCCCTCCTACAGTAACTTTTATAATAACTAATGGTATTTCAGACAGAACAAAATTCAGGAAGATTCTCATAAAAAATACTAAGAATTAATTCATTATCGTGTTTATCCAAAACCACTTTTACTGTAAGAAATGAATTCAAATTCACCTCAACTAACACCCAAGATAAATACACATATCTATATGGTTTAGTATCCCTATCCATTATTATAGGGAGAATATTTAAATAAGTAACATCATGTAATATTTTTGGGTGCCATAAGATCCAATTTAATACATATATTTTCCCCAAAACTTGAGCAAAATATTTTTTTGATTTCAAATGGGTTAAAACTAAATGTTCATTATTAAATATGTAGAATACAAGGTTTAAGAGAAAATAAAATAAAACCCATGATATTTAATGAATCAGGTCTATTGGTAATGAAATATAATAATGATTTAAATTGGGTAAAATATTTATAATTGATGTTAGTGTGACTTATTTGTATATTTGTTTCCTTTGAGTAAATAAAGAAAAATAATAAATTGAAATTTTGGAATATGTATGATAAATAGAATCAATAAAAGATTTTATATTTATGTGTATATGATTAATTGATTTTATGTTTCTATAATTTATTTTAAAATTGTTTAAAATTTTGAAAATCATGATAAATTTTTCATTATTTAATAATATAAAAAGGTAATTTTAAGAGAGAACAAGGAAAATGAATTTTTTATAGAATGAATATATATTTTTATTTATTTTATGTTATGAATTAAATTAATTTTTTTAAGGGTATGGGTCATTATAACCTATCCATTTTTGTGTAATGAAGTCCATGGTGCTTGGAGGAGGCCTAGAGTAGGTTAGGTAGAGTTTGGGAATAGAAATATAGTTTTAGATGTTCATGATGTAAATTTTAGTTCATCATGTGAGTGATTAGTTCATGGATGAAATATGAATTCACGACCTGAGAAGGGTGGTATGTAGGGTGTTATTCTAGATGTGAATTATGGTTTCATGATATAAAAGGACGGAGGACTATATTCAATAAATCAGTCCCCTAAAACTCAGGATGTGAACATGAAGTTCATGATGCTAATTGATCAAGGTTTATTGGATTGATGTGACACATTTTTTCAGTGAGTCGTAAAAAATGTGCCATTCATGAAATGAATCAGCCATTTAAGGCATGAACCTATATTTTATAGTGTTCCTATAAATAAAATCACACTATCATTTTTTTGAAATACCACTTGATTCTCTAGAACACTAGGTGACCAGAGGAGTTATCTCAAGGCATTAAAAATCCATTTTTAAAGGGGATGATCCATGGATTCCTGTGTTCAATCTGTGGTGAAATGAAGTGATTTTTCCACTTTATATTATGGTTTATTATTCTAATGGTCCTTTTACTCCTATTTTATATTTATATACTATTATGGTTGATCTTATTTTTTATCATGGGGTTCATTTTTTGTTCTGTGGTGTGGTGTCTTTGGAGGGTTGTAGTTTCATTATGAGAGAGGTGATCAGGTATCATTGTTGTTGTTTTGTTCTAGTTTTTGGAATCATGAAAGTCTTTATGGAGATGATTCACTACATCTCTTCGTTTTCATGTGAGATCATAAAGTTATCATGATTTATCTCTTTGGGTGATAGTGTAATTAACCATAATAAATATTAATCTAGATAAATGAAAGAAATGGTTTATGGATTTTAACGATCACATGTTTTCCTTTGTGATAATGGTTTGACTCTTATTTTTCTAGATAGTGTGTTATCTATGTTTATTCTTTGTTTACATTTTTTTATTCTTTGGATAAACATTTTTCTATGATAAAAATAGTTAAAGAATGTAAATTTAGTAATGATGTTGGATAAATAATTAAAGAGACATGTTTAAATAATCCTCTCTTCTTATGTTTGGATGGAAATAAAAGTAATTATTAATGCATGTTTAATTATCTTATTCTTCTATATGTAAATGTAATTGGATAAAAAACATTAAGCCATAAGTTCTTATTATTGTAAATGATTAAGGCGTGTTAAATGAAATTATTTTCCTTAATGTTTAATAAATTTTTATATTATTCTTTAATGCATGTTTCAATAATTAATAGTTTATGGTAGTTGATGCCTTAGGTTATCTATAGTTGTAAAGAATGATAAATGAACTAGGTAATCCAATATATTAATAAATTCAGTTTTTTTATAAAGATAAATATTTTAGGCCATGTGAACCCATTTTCATGTGAAGGATAGATTCCTTATTTCTAAGGCCTAGATTCCCTTTTAAATATATTTTTTGTTTATTGCCTTCCATGTTTTCTCTAGATGTGAGCCTAATTATATGATGTGATAGGAGATTGGGATGGCTGATGTTTGATGATATATGGGTAGGGATTCTTAGGTTTATGGAGACAGTTGACACCTATGATGAAGAGATGCATGGTTATATGCATGTTGGTGTCAGAAATGGAATAAGGGATAATAGATAAGGTTAAATATTTGATTTCATATTGTTGTGTTGAAAGATGGAATGATTAATTGTTAATAAATCTCCTTAAGGGGAAGATGGTCAGGTGGGTTGTTTCTATATTACCTTCCCTACTGCTTGAGGTAGTTGGTTATGCTTGGTTTTGAATGTATTTCATGATATCTTAAGATTTTTTATAGAGTTATTAGAATTATATAATG
Organism: Viscum album; assembly: GCA_963277665.1. Taxonomy (NCBI): domain Eukaryota; kingdom Viridiplantae; phylum Streptophyta; class Magnoliopsida; order Santalales; family Viscaceae; genus Viscum; species Viscum album. Next base: position 1,477,946,036 of record OY728137.1, read on the forward strand.
ATAAATAATAATAAATGTTATACCACATGGGGTTAATGACTTTTTTGAATGCAATTAACGATAATATTGAGAAATATTGGGGTTAGTTTTTTTTTGCTCAGAGGGTATGAGAATATATTTGTGATCCCATTAAGGAAATATTAAAGCAATGTTTAATAATACTTACATCCATTCTTGGGGTTTCAATTTATGCAAGAGTGGGTTTCATGTATTATAGGTCTAATTAGTAGTATCATAATGAATGTATCTATGATACTCTTGATCTTGATCTGAAATTGAAATTTTCACTCTACAGTAGTGGAAATATTATTTATTGGGTGAACAATTTATGGTTTACACTAAACACAAGAAAATGTGATATATTTATTCGTAGATGGATTAGAAACATCATCAATAAAGGTATATTAATGTTTTATAATATTATAGTTTCAAAATCATATATACTCTAGGAATATTTAATGTGGAATTTTAATTATTATATAAGAAATATTATGGTCATGTTTCAATATAAGGAATTTATATATAGGAAATTAGGGAGTAAAATTTGGTTTTATATTTATACATGGATGTGTTTATTGGAAAATTATTCTTATACCATCTAAGAAAGAATTATATTTTATTTCAATAAGTAGAAGAGTCTTAGCTGAGAGACCCTAAAGTGGGGGTATAAAGAAACTGAGTAGTCAAGGTAGATGATATTTATGTATTTATAGATGATGAAGAAGACCAAATATTGTTCCATGTAAAGTTATATATTCCTTATAAAATATATGAAATAGTTTAATGTGAGTTATATTGCCTATCTTTTGCAGTAAATTAGATTATAGAGAAGATATACCATACAATAAATAATCTATTTTTGTATTTAGGGATGAATAAGTTGATGTTAGAGTTTTAATCCAAATGTGTTATATGATATAATGTGAATTTAATATCTTGATATTTTTTAAAAAGGAAAACTATGTTCGACAGCTTGTATGACACACAACACCGATCTTAAGCAAACAATGAAATATTATTATGTGACCGTTATAATCCAGCTGTTAAATTAGTGGGAATAAATAGGAATAACTATGTTATAAAATATTTAATTATCTTACTAATTTTTAATATATTAATTAATTTTTTTAAAATAATCACTCACTTTTTAGTAAAGTCATTTTATTCTTGAAAAATACATTTTTTTTCAAAAATGGGATTTCTTGATTTATGAGTAAATATTATAATTAGTTTTTATGAATTTTTGAAAATTTACATGAAAAAATGAAATTAAATTTTTAATTAATCATGTAAAAATTATATAAGTATTGTTTTTGATATTTTTTTGGAAAATATTGATTTTTCAATAAATAGTGAAAAGTACTGATTTTCATTAAAAATTGTATTTTCTTTTTTCAGTATTGAAAAATTAAAATTCTATTTTGGATTATTTTTAAAATTTATTTACTTCCTTTTCATTTAAAATAAACCAATTATGATTTTTGAAATTGATTTTATGCTTTAACTTAGTATAAAAACATTTTATATTTTAAAAGGGCATTTTTCTAAAAAAAATCATTTTTCATTGTGTTTTTCTTATTTGATTTTAATTTAAATACTAAAAATTACATGTATTAAATTTTTAAAATTAGATTCAATATTTTGAATTTTTAGGTTATGTTTTTTTAAATAGGTACCTTTTATTTTTACTCAATACGAATAGTAACCTTGGTAATTTTTATTACACGGGGAAAAGGTAAATCAGGTAATTAAAGTTAAAAATAAAATAATTATTATTATAAAATAACCTTAAAACTTACATTAGTTTTATTGGATGAGTAAATTTTATCCCTAATCCTAAAATATTCAGTTATATAGCCTTTTTAACATTTGTTTGTGATTATAACCATTATAATATTTTATTTAAAGAAAAGTAAAAAATGTCACTCTTTTTTTAATAACTATTATATTTTTATCATGGGTATACACAGAAGATATGTTAGGTGATAAATAGTTTTCTTAAATATTAAATTTTAATTTTAATTATGGTAATTTATTTTTAATTCTTTTTTAATAAATAATTACCTTAAATGCTTACACAACACCGATGAAATAATTATTCAATTAATAGAAAAAAATGATATTAAAAATATTAAAAGAAATATAATTTGAGATAATTAATGTGATTAAAGAATTTTATAGATAAAAATGAAATGTTAGAGATATAAAAAAATATTTTTTTTCTAATTTTAATTGTTTTCTTGATGTTATTAAAATCAACAAAATGAATAGTTCTAAAAATTAACTTTAATGATATATTACAATAAATAGTAAGTTATTAAATTATATAAAATTCATAAAAATAAAATATTAGTCCAATTTATTATTATAAGGTTTATAATATCAATAAGAGACCATTTATGGGCCATTTTTTCATTTATATTAAATATATTTACTCTCAAAGAGTAAAACTCCTTATTGTCACGGTAAGTGTAAAAGGGGTTAGCAATGAGTTAAAACCAAAAGATAAGGGTAAAAACATATTCAAAACTTATCTAATTTCTAGTTTATTAGGGTATTTATACTCACACTCATCCTATATAAAAAATAAAAAATATTTTTTCCATTTGGAATTGAATATTAATTTATATTAATTTAATATTTTGAGAAATTCCAAGAGCACCCCTCCCCTCTCTTATAAAAGTGAACATATTCTTTCCTTTACATAACACTAAAAACCCATTTTTTCCTACAATCTCTATAAAAATGCATTAATAAAACCCATACCAACATTCTTGATGCCTTATTTATGGAATAACACCAAAATTAGTGGTATTAAGGAGTTAATAAAAGGAGGTCATCCGATGAAAAGATATCATTATTAACTGAGTGTTTCAGTTTTATATCTTCTTACACATCATTAAAATATTAATTAAATAATATTATATAATAAAAAAATAATCTTACATATAATTAGTTGTTATTTTTTAAATTTAACAACCTATATCAATCTATTTATCCATCAAATTGGAAACTAAACCATCGTTCATGTGTACAATGAACAACCACCTCACGAACCAATATAATTCATTTTCCATCACCACATCTCATGAATAAATTATAATGATTGAATTAATGTCTTTATATTTTATTAATTATATATTTATCATTCTTAAAGTATAATATATCATTTATCTTCTTACCTTTCCATTCAATGAGAAATGATAACGTCATTCACGCATACATGTGGACTACGACCTCTACTAAGTGATGTGATTCATTTTTCATCACAAAATCACATGGATGATATATATATATATATATAATTATATTTAAAGGATTAATATTTTAATGTCCCTGTTCCGGAAGCCACCCAGAGGCGCCCCGTACCTGGTTGGTCACATGGCCTCAAGTGCATTTCCCCAAATGCCAGAGGCTGCTGACTAACAGCAAGGACCTTGAGTGTGATAGTGGGGAAACTATGCCCTCATTGGAAGAGCACACAACAGAAATAAATAAACATGAAATAGAGTAAGTAGTAAATAACCAACAATAATAAACAGTAGAAGACTAATCAGCAAACAACTGGAGCACATATGTATATATATAAAATGATGCATGATACATATCTAGGAAAGCAGCCAAACAGTCACAATGCTGGAAAACACCATAGTACCCAAACAATTACAAAAGAAAAGAAACAACTCCTCTACATCACAAGAAAAATCTTGGTCCCTTTCTCTCCTGCTCCAATTAATCAAATACCAGATGTATAAGGGTGTTTTCCCTTGTCTATACCTGTAACAAAAAAGTATGTTTGGGCCCAAAAGCATGACCCAAACAGGGTGTCAGACTAAATCCCAGTAGGAATTCACCAGAATATCTATTCCTAATAGTCAGTGAGCATATGGTAGGTAAATGTACAATAAGTAATAAAGAACAACAACAAATCAGTAGGCAGTAAACAAGATGATACACAATAGGAATCAGCCCACAAACAACAGAAAAGTAGTAGGTAGTAAATAAGATGATACATAGTAACAATCATCCCACAAACAACAGCAGAGCAGGAGACAGTAAACAGGATGATACACAACAACAATCATCCCACAAACAACAGCAGCAGTGAAGAAAAACAGCTAACGCAAACAAGAAACCCTTTGGAAAGTACCAGCAGCCATTCCCTCTGGTCCTAACCAATATGTACCACAACACTCTGGGTAGTGCACTCATCTTAACCCCTCTGTCTTGGACATATGAAATTATGAGGCTCTCTGGGGAAGCTCATTTGGTCAATTCCCCTTATAGTCTAGGGTAGTCAGGGACTCTCTGAGGAATATCACGCGGTCTAACCCTCTTAGCCCCAAGGTATAGAGACTCTCTGAGGAATCTATCTTGGTCAATTCCTCTTATAGCCTCAGGTATACCACAGAATCTCTGAGGAAGATCACTCGGTCAATTCCTCCTCTATTATGGGAAGATTCTTAAAGAGAAATAAAACAAGGTAAGACTCTCTGAGGAAGCTCACTCGGTCTACCCTCCTGTAGTCTATAAAATCTGAAGGCACTCTGGGAAGCTCACTCGGTCTATCCCCTGTGGCCTATAATGTCTAAGACTCACTAAGGAAGCTCACTTGGTCTACCCTCCTATAGTCTAAAGCACCAGGTTCTCACAGTCTCGTGCTAGTTAGTGCGTGATAATGGTATAAGGCCAAAGTACACCTATAGAGACACTTGGATAACATTCTACAGGACAGCAAGCATGTTATGGATCTCACTCCATCCTATGGTCACAAGGCATGGAAAATAGGTGTAACAGCCAAAGGAAAATGAAACCCAAAGGTCGTAACCAGAAAAAATCATGGAAAAACATCCAACCACAACAAAATATCATCTAACAAGATTAATTTATCTCTACGCAAGCATACAATCAAGGTGGGAAAACAACAAGGGAAAAAGGTAAACACGCAATACCCCGTTCACGGGTATTAGTGGAATTTGTACATAAAACTCAAAGACATTGAACGGTAAGGCACAAACCACCTAACTCGATTTTAGGAGATCGATATACTTGAAAAACAATGACTGATTCTCCCTTGAACATCGTAGATTTGAGAAAACGTCCAAAATGACCAGACCATGATAACTTGAGAAAGAGGATGAATCAAGGAATGAAACTCAAGAAGAAGGAAGAAATAACCGCTGCGGTTCCAAAGCAATCAACGACGGTTGAAAAAACCAACAGAAGGAGTCTCGGGAATCCAAAGAAGTTTTCCGGTCGTAAAACATCTCTCGGTCGAACCAGGCCTAGAAGAAGACATTTCTGGTGATCAGGCGTGACCCCGGTCTGCTTAATAAAAAAAGTACACAGTGTGTACTTTTATAGTACATGGTGTGTAGTGGGTTTTTCCGTACTCCGCTAAAAAGGTCCTCCACCTCACCCCTACACACCGTGTGTGTGGCCCGGACACGGCCAACACACGGATTCGAGCGGAAAAGAGTACAGGGCGTGTACTCAGAATGTACACGGCCTATACATCAAAAATTTCCAGAAACATCATTTTTCTCAAAAACAATAGAAAAAGGAAAGGATACCTGAAAAACGAAGATCTGGGTTCTTAAAAATATTATATTTATTATATTATGATCATTATTTAAATATAAAATAAAAATCACCATCTTTTTATAGTGATCATTGAAAAATGGAAATGCTACTCATGTGTATATACAAATGACCATCTCCAAGATTGTAATGTAGTTTGATTTCTATAAATATCATTAATTATTAATTTTAAAATTATTAATGTTGTATAAAAATGAAAATTATGTCAATATTATTATTCTTGATATTGTGTAATGATGACCTCTTCAACCATAGTCAATATATCAAAGTCATTTCTGAGATATGAGTGGAGTATTGTCAAAAAAATTGATATAAATTCAGTTGATTAAATATTTATATATAACATGGTATTAAATGAAAAAATTGAATAATAATCTTTAAAAAAAATTCTTAATAAATTATAAAATTAACCCAAATTTTTTGTTTAAGAAGATAAATAACGTACCTGACGAGTCAGACTTATTGTAAGAGTCTTTATTTTGAAAAATCATATCATAAAATTTCTCTTTAAACTCTCTTTTACTTAAATATCCATGTTTTCTAAAAAAAATATAACGAAATTTTTACAATTATCCTATTATTTTTAAAATTTATTTTTATCCATGCTTACATTTTTAAAAAATGATTTGAAATGAAAATTTTTTATCGTTTTCCAAATGTGGTACTTTGTGATTATTTAAACAAATGTTTTGAAGGAATTTTTTTAACTTATATAATATGAATGTATTTTCCAACAATTATAACTAATTTTTTATTGAAGTTTATTTTCATGTTTACATGGTTATTTTTAAATAATATGTTTTCTGTTATTATTGTGTACCTTTTTTAAATAATTTATTTCAAAATGGAAAGGATATTTTGCTTAAGAAATTTTTAATAATATTTTAATGGTATTTATATTAATCAAATATATAAGTACTTGATATTACTTATACTCCATTGGGGATATTTTGTAATGATAAAATACTCACTCTTTATTTGGATAGATTATTATTGTTGAAAATAAGTTTGCATGGAACCCATTTCTTTTCGATGGGTTAATCAAGTTATTAAAAGAACACTCTATTTTAATGTATAATACAATAATGAATTTTACACCACCATAACCATTATTTTAAGTTTGGATTACTTTATATGATTTCATTTTTTCTTCAAAGAAAACCCCTCTTCCATTTTTTGGGTATTTTTGTATTCAAAATGGTTTTTTTATAAAAGAGTATTTTGATATCCGAATGTATTTTTCATGTGGGATCAAAAGAGTTTTTCAAAGGTTTTATGATGAAAATGAACCAGACTAAAAAAACATTATATAGTAATTGATCATTATATGTGAAATAGGTGTTCCTAATACAACTTTTATGAAGGGTTTATCCCTATTATAGCTCATAGTTGAGCCTGATATAACTTATATGTTGGGTGCAATCAGGCAGTGTCGGGTGATCCTATTATATCTTATACGACGGGTGAACCCAAATAGTGATCCAATTAATTGGGTAATTTACCTTGTATTTTGAGGCAAGGAAGAGGGAGTTACCGAAGGTTTTTCCTATATATTTAACTGGGCTCAAATTATTTCTGGCATGGGTTTATAATGGTTTAAAAATATGATGCTCTATGTTTCTAAAAGGGTTTTTATTTTTTTTATATGGGTTTAAATGGTTTTATTTAAGAAAGTAGTGTGTGTTTTTTTCATGTGGAAAATATTCCTTATTGAGATTTTTGTGCTCATCCAAAATCTTAAAAAAATTTCACATTGATTTAAGAATTATTAAGGATAAGGATAAGGTAAAGATCAAGTTTTTGAAGACATATCATGAAAAGAAAAAATGTTTCTTTTTAAAAGTTTTTTTCGGCGGAAAAAAATGGATACTGAGTGAAATTTCCCACTAGGTAATATGTGAGATTTTTATGTAAGATTTATGACCAAACTTTCTAAAACTATAAAACAGAAAAGATATTTGGGAATTTAAGAAACTAAATTATAGTTTAAAGTCACTAAAATATGTAATGTTTAGAGAAAATTCATTATTGGTAAAGTTAACAATCATATTTTTGGTTGATTTCTTGAAGACCCTCATTGTTATGAAGTATAACTAGGAGGAAATTTACATGTTTTGTTTTACTATATTACCTCATTTATTTAGATAGAATGATATTATTTGGGAAATTGTTGATTAGTTAAAAAATTTATATTATTTATTTCCAATGATGGGATCAATATCATTTTATTATTTATTAATAATTTATATAGATTAGGAAAGGAATATTCATAGGTATATAAGAAAAGATATTTCAAAACATGACCCTTATTTTACATTATCATTTCCCTTAATTTGATTTTTCTTATAATAATATCCATCAATCATCTATTGAAATGAAACCATTCAATAAATCAGATGTAAGACCCTGGATTTCTCCATTATTTTGTGTTGATGATTTTTAACCAACAATAATTGACTAGATTTAGTATAGGATATGACCGAGATAATGAAGATGATCTTAGATCAGCTGATAATGGCACTGAGTCATTATAATTTATAAAATTACTTGAGAAGAAGAACAATGTAGTTTTATATTTGTGATATGGTATTTTTTAAAAAAAATTCCCCATCTAGTTTTCCACAAATTTAGTTTAACCAATAATCATTTTCAAAGTTTCACTGGGAAATTCAGGGTGTTTGAACATATTTAGGGGGTGGTATATCAATTAAAATTTCTATAATAGTTTAGGAAAGTTTATGGGGTTTTTTTGTGTCTCTTCTTTATAAGTACCATTATAATGACTCTTATGTGATTGAATATAGTGATATTGATAATTCAGAGCATATGATATTCATTGAACATCCTATAGAAATAAAAGATTGATAGGTGATGTTGTTTTCTGGATAGGTCATACCATCAATACATGTCGTTATAGTCATGGTGTTTTAGAGGAGTATACATGGGAATGGAAGGCTTCAATGAACATTCAATATCCTATGTTATTTTTAAAATTATATTTCATTCTATTAAACATTAAATATTAATATAATTATAATTATTTATGAGTAGGCAATTGATGCTTTTTTTATTGAAGATACATTATTGATATTTTCGTTGACAAAAATCTTTTAAGAGGTATGTATTGAATTTATTTTGAAATTTTGGTGGTTGGTTATAATAATTTAGTTGATTTTTTTTGTATGATGACAATGGTTTGAATTTTTTAAGAAAAATGGTTTTAATAAGAATTTCAGTAACTATAGGCATCAGAGGTGTGTGATTATTTATATAATGATCTCTAAAGTGAATTTTTATTTTATAATTAGGTTTGGAATGAGTGGTTTACCAAGAAATTGGAGTTTGGTGTAAATCCTAGGTGTCAATAATTGTTTGGTGATGTTTTGGTAGGTTTCATGGTTTTCATGTAAAGATAAATAATTATAAAAATATATTCTTAAAAAGGAATGGTAGATTCACATTTCATTAATATCCATTGAAAATAATTATGAATTATGGTTTTTTATTTTATGTTTCAAGGAACTTAAAACCTCTATTTAACCCTTACAATTATTCCTAAACATTTAGGAAAGATTTTATGGTGAATTAGGAGTGATTTTTAAGTTTATTCAACATTTGTTAATTTATTTTTTTTGGGATTGAGTGGATTGAACCAGGGATCGATGGTCTCTAAAATCTATGGAAACATTTTTTAGTGATTTATTAATTGACTGTTATTACCCATGTTTTATTAATTCATTGTTAAAAACATTATTTGTATGTTAACTATCCCATTTCCCATGTATGTTTTGATTCAAAAATTTTTTATTCTTACACAATGGACATGGTTTCATCACTATAAGAATTTTAACAATGATTTTACATATGTATTTGATATGATTATGGAGTTCTATGAAAATTTGATGGAACATAAGGTGTCAATTTTCATGGAAATCTTAAAAATTCAATTTATTTTATATCTCTTGATTTCATAAAAAGAATTAATTTTATTTAAAAATATAAATATTCATATATATATATATATATATTCCTATTAAATAATTTCTTTCATGAGATAAAATTAATAACAATATCCATATAGGTAGTAAAATCAACCAAAATAAGAACATGTTAAAACGATTGAATGAGTAAGAACATGTTATTGAATAATGTTAACAATATTCTAAAATAATATTTATCATGTTTTAAATTTCATATTTATTCATTAAATATATTTTTAGAACCATACATGTATGTTTGTAATGGAAAATTAAATGCATAATTTGTGGTGGCAGTAGTATGCATATATGAATAAATGAAGTTTTCATTTTATAATAAATATGAGGGAATAAAGTTAGACAATTGTTTATATTTATAGAATAATAATTATTTCATAAATAAACTTTTTATTCATTAAAAAAATATATTTATAACCATCCATGTAAAGTGATTATGAAAAATGAAATATATAGCTTTATGGTGGTGGTAGTCCGCACATATGCATGAGCAACACCATCATTTTAAAATAGATGGAAAGGACGTAGATGATGGTTATTACATCATAATAATAAAATTGTAGTATACTATTGATAATCATTTCATTATATTAGTATTATTTTAGAGTATTTAGTGGATATTAAGGGAGAAATAACCATGACATATTGTAGTGAAGACAATTACCTCTTCCTTTGATATTTATCATTCTATTGTACTTAAGACATTTGGAAGAAAGGTTTATAGTAACAAAAATTTATTGGGGACCTAGAAAGGGACGTTTGAAGATGATTTCTTAAGAATTATGAGGTAAAATAGAAATCATATGTGTCTTTGATAGGTTATATTGATACCACTTTTATAGGAAAAAATCAATGGCGTTTTCACAAATATTATGTTTTTAAGGGAGAGGATTGAAAAAATAAAAATAAAAATGGAAAATAAATATATAATTAATGGTATTTTTAGACACATATCACCCACACTTATTTCAAGAAAATATTTTATTATTTCTAATTTATTTATAACTAATTTGTAAAATTAAATAGTCTATAAAGCAATTTGGAAGTCATTTAAATAATTTAAATTTAAAAATATAATGAAAAATTTGGAATTGAAATTTAATATTTTAGATAACTTCAACCTACCATGATTATCCCTAAAAGTCATGAATTTCTCAAGTTTATCCAAATATTTTTAATATTATTATTTTTAAAATCATTTACTTTGAATTTTCTACCACTTTTATAAGTGATGGGTTGACGTTATATATGCATTTTAGATAATTATAATATTATCTAAAATTTAAAATAAATTAAAAAATTAAATATAATTTAATAATCATAAATATTATCATCTATAACCATTAATAACCTATTTGTTCCTTCTAATTATCATGGGAAAATATTTATGATATTAAGTGAGAAAGATTTACGTTTTGTAAATATTATGTTCATAATATAAAATGAAACATACTTCTCAAAGAAAGTACATTGAAATATGAATAATTTGGATATATGATAAGGTTTAGGCTGATAAATATATCATACACCCATTTAAAGATAATATTTTTTGATATTTTTAGGATTTAACCCTTGATTTAACACTTTTATACTTTTTAAACCTTTACTGTGGTGACTAACTTTTAATATGGAAACTTTTTTTTCTAAAAAAAAATTAATGAACCTCATTAACTAATTTTACTGTGATGATTCCAAATATGAAGTCCATTTTATAGGATTCAATCTGTATAGATGGTAAAACTATTTTTAACATAAATTTAAAAAATTAAATGAAAAAACAATTTTTAGAAAAATGCATTTTAAGCATAAACATGACTTTACAATAAAATCATGTATAGTATTGATTACCAGATAATTTATTGAATTATGATTAAAAAATTAAATTTATGTGAATTTTAAACCAATCCAAAATTGAATGTAACATTTCAATTATTTTATTAAATTAAATGATAAAAAATGATTCTTTTATTAGAATAAGAAATTACGTCAAAAATGTAAAACATAAGTTTCTAAATAAATCATGATATTGTAAATTTTTGTTAGTATTAAAAATAATTGGTATATAAAACATGTTTTAATAACTTTTATGTCAATCTTATATCATGATAATCCCATAAAAGTGATTGTATTTATAAAAACAGTATTTTTTAGTATTCTAAAAAAAATCAACTTTTTTAAAAAAATCCCAAAAATGTAACACCCCGACCCCATCTACCCAGAGTCGGTGCATTACTTCGTAACATTGGAATGATCACAAAAGATCAAGTCTCGAAAGACCTATTAGTTTAGTAGCCTTGGAAACACTAGATACATTCATAAGTCTTTCATTACATCAAAATGTAAACAAACTACAATAACATGGTCCTCATAGTCCACACTCATATCCCTTTCTGACTATCCATGCAGGTCATTCATAAAATACTTCTTCACATCCTGGAAAAATATTAAAACATTGAAAGGGGTGAGCTCAGATGCTCAGTAAGGATAACAATATAGCAGAAGATTTCATCAATAAAAATAAACATTTAAGGCAATGTATAAATAAAACAAAAGCCTTTTAAACATGAACTTCAACATAATATGGCAAAAGTAAAATTATATAATGTCATTCACTTCTTCACATGGATATTCTACTGGTCGAATAATCACATGCAATATCAATAACCACTTTCATAATGATGGAATGTATAATGCCAGACATTCTAAAACATTTTGTCAAGGCCTCAGCCAAGACGTCTAAAATGATTAAGGCCTCGGCCAAAACCATAAATCAAATTGGGAAAGGGCCTTAGAAAATTACACATCTAGTTGTCTCATGAGACCTACCGATGCATCGAGGAGCTATAGCGGGCTCCACCCATCACTTATTAAGTCCAATACATTCCTCATATGAATAGGTTTAAACATAACATAAATATTCGTATTAAAACTAGCATACGAAACGTCAACAATTTCTCCATAAACTATGGATGGTAAAAAAATAACACATCCACAGTCAAATATTTCAGAAAATGTTCAATGGGAGTTTTGTATCATAAATCAATTTCAATTAAACTTAAAACCCATCAAAGGATGTTGACATGGATGAAATCAAAGCTATTTGAGAGAAATATCTCTCTTTTTTTGAAATCATTTAAAAGTATCATAATTATAAAATAATACATTTACATTGAAAATATTCTTATAAGATTTTAAGGGAAGCTTCGACGAAGTTATAATGGCGGAAAATAGCCACACCCGCCGTATAAGTTAAAAAAACATTCTTACCTTAAATTTGTCAAAAAGGTCAAAAAGTACATTGTTTGGAAAACGACGATAAGATTCCATTAAAAAACGTATAAGGGTATACATGAATTTAACCCATTTTCCATTTAAAAGTAAAAATGTTTTGAAAGAAATTTTTAAGAAACATGGATGTGGATGATAACGAGGTCCCAGTAGATAATTATGTATAAACAACCTTGGATAATGAAGAGGTTGTGAAGTAAACCCTTACCTTGTGTCTGACTTGACTCAACCGTTCTTTAACCTCCTGAATAATAAAATAGAGTTAATATATACCTCATTAAGAACCATTTTCAATTTCATTATCCTTTTTATATCACTTATTACAATGATATGAACATTATGTAATTATTTAAGTTAATAACGGTCTTTTTGTCGATCTTTGATACTTGAGTCAACAATAAACTTCTTATAATTACAAGTTGTTTATGTGGTAGAATATCCATTATCTCCAGAATTATATTCATGATTTAGATTTCATATATATAATATATATCCAGTATATACATTTATTTATAATATTACGTAACATTTAGAGGTAAGAAATGAAATGCACCGTTCATGGAGACTGTAAGCCGTACGTACGCATTAACGATAATTTCATTTCTATTTCATATTTAATGGAATGAAATCATAATGATATAAATGTATAATATAATTCCAGTATAATATAGTGTATAATACCATTTACTCCATCCTTTATACATCCCACATATGGCATTAACGATTCAAATCACTTTGAGGGGGCGGTAGTCCGCACTTCCAAAAATGAAATTATCGTGTTTACCCATAATGGAAATCATAAAGTATGCCATAAATGAGAAATAAAGAAGCATAAGTAAAACATAAACATATTATATATCATATATAAATATAGTGACATCTTAATGGCCACCTTTGAAGGTGTTATATGAGTGTTGAACAATCATCGTTTCGTGAGGCAGAAATTCGCCATCCACAGAAACCGTATGTTCTTTAACCATTAGATGTAGGTGTGTGTAAGTGTAGCTCGAATACATATTATAATAACATCCTATTATATTGAGGATACTGGTGTTGTTACAAAATAAATTAATAAAAAGAGTTTAGGGGGTTGGATAAGAAAAATAAAACAAAACAACATTAGAGAAGAAATTACCTCAAAATCGGGTAACTCTTTTTGATTTGAGACAAAATCATCCTTGGTAAGAGTTCTGCCCAAAGTGAGGCTTCTATGAGTAATAGGGGGATGTTGGGATAGTATTTGGGCAGATTTGGGCTGATCCAAATGGCTTTAATGTGTGAATGAGGTGGTAGAGGTGAGGGCCTTTTATAAGAGGAGAGGAGGGGAACTCTTGGAAAGTAAGGAAATTTTACATTATTATACAATGATTTTCGGATTCTAAAGGTCCCACACTTATATAATTCGTGGATAAGGTGACAAGGGTTCTAAATATACCCATCCAATAGTCTCTGGACAAGTGTAAGCCTTGGATTGTACATTATCCTTTCATTTTATTAAAATCGTTAAATAACGAGGTCATCGCTGCATCATCATGATGTCATAAATAATTTAATTTATTTAATGTCTAAAAATTATAAAACAAATACTATGATATAGGAAATCTTTTTATCTTTCCAATGACTATTTATAGTCAAAAATATGACTTGTATAACCTTATGTAAAAAATGTTTTAGTAAAACATTTCATGTTTGTGTCATTTTTTACTTTAACATTAAATAAAAGGTTATTTATGTCATTTCCAAACCAAAGTGGCTCCATGGGGTCCCCAAGTTGACCCATGGATTGTATTGGTCGGCCATGACACATCAAATAAGTTTAGGACATGTGTATAGGTCATTTCATATTATTAAAGCATTAATTTTACCTTAAACTACCCTAATTACCACTAATCGTGATTAAGAACTTAAAAGTTACTATTCACCAAAAATTATTTTAATCTCATTGAACCAAATTTTAATTCTTAATGACAACCATGTATGTCGGATTTTTGAAAATCAAGTCACTGAAGTGGTAAAATTTCATTTAAACGAAAAATCAGTTTTTATAAATACCACTTAGTGGTTTCACTATTCATAAAAAATTGAAGTTTTTCAGAAAAATCCCAAAAATTCACCCTAAGCTATAATTGATATTCCGAATTCAAAAATGATGCCTATTTTATGAAATTCCAAAAATATAAGTTGCATTAATTAATTTTATAATTAATTCCCACTATCACAACAAATAGCGTGTTTTTAAGAAACAATTTATATCAAAAGATTGATAATTGTTTATGTCCAATTTCAAAGTGAAATTAATTATAATGAAAACCATTGGATAAAATGGTAATAATATATTCTAATTATACTTTAAAACCACTCAATAGTATAACTTATCAATATAAATTATTTTGATTAAAAAAGTTGTTTTAAGTATTTTTCACTATTCATAAAAATTTGGAAGTTCTCATAAAATTAAAAAAAATTCAACATAGGCTAATTTCAATATTAGGAATACAAAAATGAAGTCCATTTTGAAATATAAAATTTCTATAAATTTAAAAAGTGGTTATTACTATTCATAACAGCTACTTTGATTAGTTGCGGTGTGTTAGAACTCGAAGTTGCGTACAATGAAAGCTATTGCATTATTGAATGAGAAGCGTATCATGGAAGCTCGGGGTGTTACATTCTCCCCTCCTTCAATAAATTGCGTCCTCGCAATTTGAAATTTTTCTTTGAAAAGAAAAGGTTGAAAATAGAAAATACCTTTGTGAAAAACCCACATCAGAGATAAGGTTAATAAAAATATAACTTTAAAAGAAAGAAAGATAAGTACAAAGGTCACCCGAGATAGCCCATACTTGGATTCTGTGAAAATATGGATATGGAAGAAAAACAAACCATCAAGGTCTGATGGAGAGTTGTAGAAAACTGGATTAGGATAAAGTTAACAATAAGAAAATCACAAACTTGTGATTGGTTAAACGTTCATTGAATCCCCAGTTGGAAAAGTTAACCGACAACATTTTTGTTTTAAGTTACCTTTTATAAAGTTGAGGAATTTATTTAAGAGATTTTCCAGGAACGTAAGGAAATATACTTACTTGTCGTGTAGACTTTCGTTCCTTAATAAATTTTTACCAAAAACCCATATTTCACTCTAAAAGGTAATAGAACTCAAAAATATTCTATTTATCCTAATTGTATAAGGTTCCAAATATTAGCACATACCATTTAGATTAGTAAAACTATTTTGTAATAACCAGGGACTTCCTGTAGGCTAGTGGTAGGAAATAAAGGCATGTCGCACTATGGTTGTTGGTTCGATTCTTGCAGCTTTGTCCGACGCGATGGGTTATGCCCCACCCTGCAGGTTATCCTTTTCATAAAACTATAATATTCCAAAAATAATCTTCAGAAATGTTTTAACCTTAAACAATACTATCCAAAGATCAACTTAATCCACTCCAACCTTTATAGTTATCCAAAATACCTCTGTCCAGACTTTCTCTAAAAGGTCTCTTAATTCCAAAATCAATTTATCAGATTCCCCAAACAAAGTAAAGTTTCTCTTATTGTCACATACTAAAAATATAATTACCTTCATCATATTAAAACCTTTCTGAAACAACAGTTACTGCAGTACAATCCTTATATATATATCACATTATTCTAATAACCATAATATAATCCATGAGTCCAAAAGCACCAATACATTAATTATTCTGCTTCAACTGTAGTCACAGCATAAGATTGGCCTTGATCCCTTGGCCTTTTCTGAGGTAAGTTTCCCTGACGCTTAAGACATTCATTTGCATAATGCCCCATTTCTCTACAATTGTAGCATTCAACATTGATAGCCTCTTTCTTTCCCTTGCAATCACGAGCCTGGTGACCTTTTTCTCCACATTTATAACAAACTCCCATTCCTTTTAGGCAAGTACCAGGGTGATTCTTCCCACAATTATCAAATAATGGAAAATCCTTCTTTCCCTTTTTCCCTTTATCTGTCTCATTTTCCACTGTTCTCTTATTCTCTTGCTTTACTTTATTGTCATAAGATTTAGAGAATTCCTTTTCTGTCTTGATAGCACATGAGACAATTTCTTCATACGACGAGAAAGATTGTGAGACTAAGGCTCGACGGAGAAACGGTTTTAACCCATCAAAGAAACGATCGATCTTACTTCTTGGGTTACGTATATAATCTGAAGCATGCCTTGCTAACCTTGTAAAGTTAGCCTCATACTTTGCGACATTCTCATCCTCCTTCTGCCTCAAACTCAGAAATTGTCTTTCCATATCTGCTCGATGGTCATGCAGAAAGTATTTTTCTAATAAAAGATCCTTGAACTGTCTCCATTCCATATTTGATATTTCACCATCTTCCTTTGTATTTTGAATCAATGACCACCATTGATCGGCATCTCCAGTGAGGCTATAAACTGCCATGACAGCTTTCTCCCTTTCACTACTCCCCAAGGCATGGAATATTTTCTCTAAGGAATTTATCCATTGCTCAGCTACTAACGGACTTGTACCCCCATTAAATGTTGGTGGTTGTTGCCTCATGAAGCGGTCTAACATTTCTCCTCCACGTTGCGGATCAGGGTGCTCCATATGAGTAAGGTTATTATTTATAACCTGAGTGAGTTTTCCCAGTATGGTAATAAGTTGATCAACACCAGTTGTATCTCCAGATCCACAATAATTATCTTGAGCAGGAGGGAAATCCCTACACGGAGTGCGTGTATTCATACCGTTTCCATTCCTTCCACTAGGCTCCATTTCCAAACAATGGCATAAACTATATTAGTTTATGAATGAAAATACATAATTCCATACTTGTAAGATACTTAACATAAATTGAACTATTTATGGATATAATCCATAAAAATGTTTTCTTTGAGGAAGTATATACTCATAACCCTTCATAGTGGTTTGTAAAGAAAATGAGAATTATCCTAAGAAAATCCCCCGGGAGTGTCGTAACCAAGAGTGCAGCAAGGCCCATTGTCGTGCACCAGTTCCCGTTCGAGTCTGGCTCAAAGCGGTGTTTTCGGGTTTTACCCCTAGGTACATTTGTGCCAGAGCCGCCTCTACTTTCTCTAATCCAGACAGGGATGTATTGCTCGGAAAACTCACAAAGTCTCTATAATACCAAAATTCTAGTAAGTTCTTCTATACTAATCCTCAAAGTCTATCTTCGGTCTATGTTCTCTAATCAGAGTTTATCTAAATCTAGATTCCAAGGTTAGTACTAAACTGCCTCTGATACCAACTGTAACGCCCCGACCCTAGCTACCCAGAGTCGGTGCATTACTTCGTAACATTGGCATGATCACAAAAGATCAAGTCTCGAAAGACCGATTAGTTTAGTAGCCTTGGAAACACTAGATACATTCATAAGTCTTTCATTACATCAAAACGTAAACAAACTACAATAACATGGTCTTCATAGTCCACACTCATATCCCTTTCTGACTATCCCTACAGGTCATTCATAAAATACTTCTTCAAATCCTGGAAAAATATTAAAACATTGAAATGGGTGATCTCAGATGCTCAGTAAGGATAACAATATAGCGGAAGCTTTCATCAATAAACATAAACATTTAAGGCAATGTATAATAAAACAAAAGCCTTTTAAACATTAACTTCAACATAATATGGCAAAAGTAAAATGAGATAATGCCATTCACTTCTTCGCATGGATATTCTACTGGTCGAATAATCACATGCAATATCAATAACCACTTTCATAATGAGGGAATGTATAATGCCAGACATTCTGAAACATTTTGTCAAGGCCTCGACCAAGACGTCTAAAATGATTAAGGCCTCAGCCAAAACCATAAATCAAATTGGGAAAGGGCCTCGGCCAATTCCACATCCAGTTGTCTCATGAGACCTACCGATGCATCGAGGAGCTATAGCGGGCTCCACCCGTCACTTATTAAGTCCAATACATTCCTCATCTGAATAGGTTTAAACATAACATAAATATTCGTATTAAAACTAGCATACGAAACATCAATAATTTCTCCATAAACTATGGATGGTAAAAAAAAAACACATCCACAGTCAAATATTTCCCAAAATGTTCAATGGGAGTTTTGTATCATAAATCAATTTCAATTAAACTTAAAACCCATCAAAGGATGTTGACATGGATGAAATCAATGCTATTTAAGAGAAATATCTCTCTTTTTTTGAAATCATTTAAAAGTCCCATAATTATAAAATAATACATTTAATTTGAAAATATTCTTATAAGCTTGTAAGGGAATCTTCGAAGAAGTTATAATGGCGGAAAATAGCCTCACCCGCCATATAAGTTAAAAAACATTCTTACCTTAAATTTGTCCAAAAGGTCAAAAAGTACATTGTTTGGAAAACGATGGTAAGATTCCTTTCAAAAACGTATAAGGGTATAAATGAATTTAACCCATTTTCCATTTAATAGTAAAAAAATTTTGAAAGACATTTTTAAGAAACATGGATGTGGATGATAACGAGGTCCCAGTAGATAATTATGTATAAACAACCTTGGATAATGAAGAGGTTTTGAAGTAAAACCTTACCTCGTGTCTGACTTGACTCAACCATTCTTTAACCTCCTGAATAATAAACTAGAGTTAATATATACCTTATTAAGAACCATTTTCAATTTCATTATCCTTTTTATATCACTTATTACAATGATATTAACATTATGTAATTATTTAAGTTAATAACGGTCGTTTTGTCGATCTTTGGTACTTGAGTCAAAAATAAACTTCTTATAATTAAAAGTTGTTTATGTGGTAGAATATCCATTATATCCAGAATTATATTCATGATTTAGATGTCATATATATCATATATATCCAGTATATACATTTATTTATAATATTACGTAACATTTAGAGGTAAGAAATGAAATGCACCGTTCATGGAGACGGTAAGCCGTACGTACGCATGAATGCTACATTCATTTCTATTTCGTATTTAATGGAATGAAATCATAATGATATAAATGTATAATATAATTCCATTATAATATAGTGTATAATACCATTTACTCCATCCCTTATACGTCCCACATATGGCATTAACGATTCAAATCACTTTGAGGGGGCGGTAGTCCGCACTTCCTAAAATGAAATTATCGAGTTTACCCATAATGGAAATCATAAATTATGTCATAAATGAGAAATAAATAATAATAAGTAAAACATAAAAATATTATATATCATATATAAATATAGTGACATCTTAATGGCCACCTTTGAAGGTGTTATATGAGTGTTGAACAATCATCGTTTCGTGAGGCAGAAATTCGCCATCCACAGAAACCGTATGTTCTTTAACCATTAGATGTATGTGTGTGTAAGTGTAGCTCTAATACTTATTATAACAACATCCTAGTATATTGAGGATACTGGTGTTGTTACAAAATAAATGAATAAAAAGAGTTTAGGGGGTTGGAGAAGAAAAATAAAACAAAACAACATTAGAGAAGAAATTACCTCAAAATCGGGTAACTCTTTTTGATTTGAGCCAAAGGCTTCCTTGGGAAGATTTCTGCCCAAAGTGAGGATTATAGTAGTAAGAGGGGTAAGTTGGGAGAGTATTTGGCAGAGGTTGGCCGAGCCAAATGGATTTAAAGTGTGAATGAGGTGGTAGAGGTGGGGGCCTTTTATAAGAGGAGAGGAGGGGCACTCTTGGAAAGTAAGGAAATTTTACATTATTATACAATGCGTTTCGGATTCTAAAGGACCCACACTTATATAATTCTTGGATAAGGTGATAAGGGTTCTAAATATACCCATACAATAGTCTCTTTACAAGTGTAAGCCTTGTATTGTACATTATCTTTTCATTTTATTAAAATCGTTAAATAAAGAGGTCATCGCTGCATCATCATTATGTCATATATAATTTAATTTATTTAATGTCTAAAAATTATAGAAAAAATACTATGATGTAGTAAATCTTTTTAGCTTTCCAATTACTATTTATAGTCAAAAATATGACTTGTATAACCCCATTTAAAAATTGTTTTAGTAAAACATTTCATGTTTCTGTCATTTTTTACTTTAACATTAAATAAAAGGTTATTTATGTCATTTCTCAACCAAAGTGGCTCCATGAGGTCCCCAAGTTGACCCATGGCTTGTCTTGGTCGGCCATGACACATAAAATAAGGTTAGGACATGTGTCTAGGTCATTTCATATTATTAAAGCATTATTTTTACCTTAAACTACCCTAATTACCACTAATCGCGATTAAGAACTTAAAAGTTACTATTCACCAAAAATTGTTTTAATCTCATTGAACCACATTTTACTTCTTAATGAAAACCATGTATGTTGTATTTTTGAAAATCAAATCACAGAAGTGGTAAAATTTCATTTAAACGAAAAATCAGTTTTTATAAATACCACTTAGTGGTTTCACTATTCATCAAAAATTGAAGTTTTTCAGAAAAATCCCAAAAATTCACCCTAAGGTATAATTGATATTCCGAATTAAAAAATGATTCCTATTTTATGAAATTCCAAACATATAAGTTGAATTAATTAATTTTATAATTAATTCCCGTTGTCACAACAAATAGCATGTTTTTAAGAAACAATTTATATCTAAAGATTGACAATTGTTTATGTCCAATTTCAAAGTGAAGTTAATTCTAATGAACACCATTGGATAAAATTGTAAAAATATATTATAATTATACTTTAAAACCACTTAATAGTATAACTTATCATTATAAATTATTTTTATTAAAAAATTTGTTTTAAGTATTTTTCACTATTCATAAAAATTTGGAAGTTCTCAGAAAATTACAAAAAATTCAACATAGGCTAATTTCTATATTAGGAATACAAAAATGAAGTCCCTTTTGAAATATAAAATTTCTATGAATTTAAAAAGTGGTTATCACTATTCATAACGGCTACTTTGATTAGTTGCGGTGTGTTAGAACTCGAAGTTGCGTACAATGCAAGCTATTGCATTATTGAATGAGAAGCGTATCATGGAAGCTCGGGGTGTTACACAAAAAAATCACCTTATATTAATTCTGACATTTTGAATCCAAAAATTAAGTTCATTTAAAAAATTAAAATTATAAAATTTTAAATTTAAATTTCAAATATACTCATATAATTTATGGAAGAATAATTTATTTAAAATAAAACCTATTTATTTTCAAATGGAAAAATATATCCTTATTCCATATGTTGATAAAACTATCATTATGAATATGAACTTTAATTTATATAAATAACATGAATATAAATTTAGAAAATATACTGTAATAAATCATTTTAAAAAAATATATTTAACCTTTAAATAAAACACATTTTTCGATCACAAAGTATAATAATTTTAAATTTATAGTTGATTCTAATTTTTTATATAATATCATTGTAATCATGTCACAAAAAAATATAAATGTTTAAATAAAATTTATAAACTCATAACCATGAATATAAATAAACCATAATGTTTATATCTTATTAAAAATATGTGGTTTGTCACATTCTACCCACAAGGAAATTGTATCCTCATAATTTTATCTTGATTCTAAAGAGAAGGGATTTATGAAGAAATGAGTAATGAATTTTTAAAATCCATTTCAAATGGTAAAATAGGAATTTTAAAATCATAATAGTCAATTGAAAATCCAATAAAACCACTTATAAATGAAGTAAAGTTTAAGACAATTAATTTAGAGTAGAAGATAAAAATATACAAAAGTGGTGTGAAATACCTTTTAGTTATTTTAAAACCATGTTTGTAATTTTATAAGAATCATACTTTTGAATGAGTTTCTAAGGAATATCTTGATAGTTGGATTATGTATTATATATAATAAATGATATATTTATTATCCTTTTTTTGAGTTTGAGGAATTATTTTACCATCAAGATAGAGAATATGAGAAAATATACTAACTTGCTTTCATTACATTATCACAATTTTATCTTTTAGTGGGAAGTTTCAGTCATTCTCACTTCTAATCCATATCACAATATAGAGGATGAATGAGAAAGGTATATTTTTCATGTCTAAATAATTAAAATCAACTTCCAATGGATCATCAGATCAAAAAAAGGATGAAATTTTATTCCCCTCATTTTCTAGTAATTTAACAAAAATAAAATGGTTATCGCAAGTTAAGATAATACCCAATAGAAATAATCCTTAATATAAATAAATAATTAATTTTTATCTAAAAATTCAGCAATGAAACCTTAATATTAACATGAATCATTCTAAAAACTCTTAAAAATATGCTTCGCTATATTTCAAGATTAAGAAATCAGAAATATTTGATCATATTTTCTTCCAAAACCAACTTAGCTTTTATATCCCGACCCATCCCCCAGGGCCTGTGCTGTGACAACCCCAAGCCCACCATCCATAGTCCAGAGGCTAGCGACTAGCACCAGAAAGGTGCATCCCTATAATGGGAAGGCATTGCCTTTAAACCTGTACAAACACACAATCCAAGAATACAACAAGTATGAACCACGAAGTAACCTGCTATAGTAAAAAGTGTACTGAATGTAAAGGGGCCGGAATACAAGACCAACTGGAAAATACAAGTAATACTAAAAAAAGAAAGCAACTCCTAGACCGTCCACCGAGGATCCTACCCGATGGGTAGGTACAAATCACGATCCGTAGTCACTACAACACGTCACGTCAACTGGTCCACCTCTGAGTACCGTCCAGTCCTAGATCCCTTAGCCTCGATCAATTCTGTTTCTCATCTGCATAAGACACAACAAGTTGTGGGAATAGCCCATGCAGGGGTGAGTATAACAATACTCAGTAGGGACCCCGAGACCTCCGAAGGTATCCTAGAGTTCCACAACGTAAAATACCACAAAGAAAGACTTCAAATACAAAGCACAATGCGGTCATCAACTATAATTAGGTACATTCCCAAACATATACCTAAGTTATCAACTCACCTCACACATGAGGAAATGTAAGGCTCCGACTTTTAAGCCTTTAGCACAACTGATCCATGAAGGAATAATACCACAAAGGTAATAACCCGAAGGTAACACCACGAAGGTAAAAGTACCACAAAGTTAACACCACGAAGGTAACACCATGAAGGTAAAGGTACCCCAAAGGTAACACCATGAAGGTAACACGACGAAGGTAAAAGTACCCCAAGGGTAAAACCATGAAGGTAACACTATGAAGGTAAAGGTACCACAAAGGTAACACCATGAAGGATACACTACGGAGGTAAACATACAAAAAATGTAACACCACAAAGGTAACACTACGATGATAAAAGTACCACAAAGTAATGACTTAGATAATACTAGGTATATAAACCATGTACAAAAGTATATATTATTAGTCGTAAATCTAGATAATCTTATTCTCCCAAGAGGCTCTGTTGCTGACCCACAGAGGATCGATAGATACTGACCCACACAGGATTGCTAGGTTCTAACCCACACATGATCGATAGATACTGAACCATATAGGATAAATGAGCACTAACCCACACAGGATCGATGGATTATGACCCACATAGAATTGATAGATGATGACCCAAAAAGGATTGATGTTCTTTCTTCACGTTACACCCAGCCATGAGATTCCCGCACTAAGCACTCTTGATTTCAGGAGGATCCGATCATTAAGACATCAGTCATAACTCAACTACCACTAAGTTCCATAAAGAAGTATTACAATGTAATGCCTTGTTTAAAGGGTTCAAACGCGTCATAAGGCACGTCAATTTTGATGCCCGATCAATTACTTTTAAGCATTTTAGTACCGAGGGCCCGGTTGGATACGGGTTCGATCCAACCTGACCTTACACCTACATTCTCCAAAACTCAAGTGGAGTATACCAAAAGGTCCCTCTCACTCCAAGGATCCCAGATTTGTAGAAATTTTGTCGAACGGATGCCCAATTCACAAGTTATTGCACTTTTAGCGAAATTGGGCCTCGAAGGGTCCAGGTCTGACCTGACCCGGTCGGTCCGACCCAGCCCGACCCGGTCTCAGTCTGGCCCAGTTGGGCTGGGATGGGGTGGGATTGGCCTACTATGATGCAGTATGGCTAGACCTATAGGGGGCGTATCTCGGCCCGCAAGGGGGGCGCAGTCCGGGCCGTGGAGGGCGCGACCTGCGGGGCTCGCGCGGCCCGGTCCGCAGAGGTCGCGGCCTGCTGGGCTCGCATAACCCAGCTCGTAGAGGGTGAAACCCACTGGGCTGGCATGGCCCGGACCAATGATGGGCGTGGCCCACTGGGCTTGATCATCTCGACCCCTGGAGGGGTGTGGTCTGCTGGGCTCGCGCGGCCTGTCCCGTGGAGGGCACGACCCGCTGGCTGGGTTCCGCCCTAGCTATTGGGGGGGGGGGGGTGTGCCTCCCCCCAGTTTTCCCAAACGGACTTAGTCTTTCAGTTTGTGAAGCAGTGTTTCCACGTGGTGCCGCCTGATCTCTGCGGGACCCACAGGGGCGGGTACCTCTTCCAATGTTGTGGCTTCATGCCGCGACCATCTCCAGCGGCGCGCGATGTCCCGCCACTCTGCCTCCGCCCGCGGTCGGCCGGTGCTGGCTGCCGCTGTTCACCACATCTTCGGTCGCAACCTTCTCCTTCAACAGTGTATGATGGCATGCCACCATCCCTTCCGCAGCTGGCCGTTGCTGGCCGCCGCCGGTCACCGGTGCTTTTGTGCCGATGTCGCGCCGACGGTCTTCTATGGGTCGCCAGGTGAGCTCTAGTGGCCCGTTTTTCTATCCGAAGGTACCAATAACCTCCCCGAGACGCCCTCCTTGTTTCTTGAACCTCAATTCCTGGTTTCTTCCAACCCGAATAAAAATTCCTTGAAGAGCGCATAGATCAACAAGGTAGAAGAGGGTCCAGGCCTTGTTCGTTTTTCCCACGCCCTCCGCATTAGCTTGATAACAGGAGGGAAGTGTAGGATTCAACAAAATATTGAAATTAAAACAAAATAAATCACTACCTCAAAATTCATTTAAGAATGTCCATGCTTTATGAGGAGTAAGTGATCATCAGTTCATGATTCGGTGGCGTTGATTACCACCCGTTGGAACCTGTTCTATCCTGAAGTGGTTGGTGTTACGATACTTGTCCAGAGTTTCGTCGCTTGGTGAAGCCGTGCCAATACCCCTCCTCAAGATCCTTATAAATAGAAGAGGGGGAGGGTGAGTAACACACATGAAATTAATGAGGTTCATTTAATTAAGTAACCTTTCTAATTCCAATGGTGCGGTTACATGAATAAAGAGGATACAAGTCATTTAATTGCTTGACCAGTCATTGGTCCCGCCACCGCTTCTTGTCCATTGGAGGAAAAAGAAAAAGAAAAAGAAAAAGAAAATAAGTTTGTTATATAATTATTCTTTTAAATTTCCAAAATATATCTTTTTCTCCCTACCTACTGTGGTTGAAGTGAAGCCTCCCTTGAGAGAATAATCTCAGTGCTGCAGATTCAACGGTGCTCTCGGATTTTTAATCCGAGCATCGATTCAAAATTTAAAAAACACCACTCGTTCATTTACAGAAAGAACCTTAAAAAAGTTCAGAAATTTATTTCGGGAACACCGGGCCTCAGAATCACACGCCATCAATTTTTTCAGGCTCGTAATAATTTGATATAATTAAGAAAAGTACATGGAAAAATCTGGGTCATTACATTCTATCCACCTTAGGGATTTTCATCCTTGAAATCCACAATGTAGACTAAGGAAAAAAATGAGGGTACTGTGCACAAATATGAGCCTCCCGTAGTCATGTTCTCTCCTTGAGGTCCCCATGCTGCCAGCGAATGTGCACCAGAGGTGTTGATTGTCCATGAAGGACCTACTCCTGTTGATACTCAATCTCCACTAAAACCTCCGTAAAAGTCACCCCATCATCAACATCCATCTCTCCCCAGTTAATAACATGCAATGGATCATGCACATACTTCCTCAACTGTGACATGTGGAAAATTTTATGCACCCAATGAATCTGTGTGGGAAGAGCAAGATGATATGCCACCTCACCAACTTTGCTGAGAACTTGAAAAGGTCCGATGAACCTTGGAGATAACTTTCCACCTGGAACAAATCTCTGAAAACCACATCGAGGTGAGACCTGTAGGAAGATATGGTCTCCATCCTCGAACTCCAAAGGTCTCTATCTCTTATCAACATTATACATATGTGAGAAGATATACCTAAGACTCTTGTGATCAGAGTGAATAGTAAACTTTTCACCCATCAAGTTGTGTCTCCACATCTTCAGGGCAAAGACCACTGATGCTAACTCCATGTCATGGGTAGAGTAGTTTTGCGCATGTGGTTTCAGCAGTCATGAACCATAAGTGATCACTACTATCTCCTGCATCAAGACACATTCAAGTTCAGTCCCTAACGTGTCACAATAGATTGCATACCCAAAGCCCTCTTCTCATAGCCTCAAGATGAGGGCACTCATCAGTCTCTGCCTCAGCTCTTGAAAACTCTGTTGACATCTCTCCATCCATATGGAGGGTTTTACATTCTTCTTCAATGATGAATAGGGTTCCAAAACTCTGGAAAAGTAAGGTACGAATCTCTGGTAGTACCCAGCCAACCCCAGGAAACTCAACATCTCAATCACACTTCTGGGTGGCTTCTAAGCAAGCACAACCTCTATGTTCTCCGAATCCACTTAAACTCCAGCCTCCATGATAACATGTCCCAGAAAGTATACCTCATGTATCCAAACGTGGCACTTTGAGAGATTACCATAAAGCTAGTTCTCTCACAGTTTATCCAGAACTATCTGCAGACAAAAGGAATGCTCCTCCTCCGACACGGAGTATATCAAGATGTCATCAATGAAGACCACCAAAAATCGATCGAGATATGGATGAAAGATCATGTTCATGAGTCCCATGAACATTTCATAGGTGTTGGTCATGCCGAATGGCATAACCAAAAACTCATAGTGGCCATACCGATATCTAAAGTCCATCTTCTGCATATTCTTATCTCATACCCTGAGCTGATGATAGCCTGATCTGAGTTCTATCATTGAAAACCATGGAGCTCTCTTCACCTGATCAAAGAGATCATCAATCATCATAAGTGGATACTTGTTCTTCATGGTCACCAGGTTCAGGCACCGATAGTCCACAAAGAGTCTCAAACACCCATCTGCCTTCTTGGTGAACAACATCGAGGCTGCCAATGGAGAAACACTGGGACTTATGAAACCCTTCCTTTGTAAGTCCTCCAGCTATACCCGTAACTCACGAAGATCCGTGGGAGCCATCTGATATTCTGGTGTATATATCGGTGTTGTCTCGAGGTACATGTCGATGTAAATTCCACCTCTCTACGAAGAGGTAATCACGAAACATCATCAGGGAAGACATCCGCATACTGGTCCACCACTATAGGACACCTCAGACTCTCAACATCAATTGCTCCGAGGTTAAGGGTAGCCAACTAATGTGTGATTGGTTGCACCTACCTCTGTGTAAGTCCATCCCATGTTGTAAAAGTTCTCTTCTCACTGGTGAAGAAAAACCTGGTCCCATCCTCATAGACACACCGTACATTGCACCTAATATAGTGAATCTGATCATGGAATTTGGATAACCAGTTCATACCCTAGATGATGTCGTAAGGCCTCGATGCGACTTCTAGAAGATCCTAGGAGAATCTATGGCCTCCTAGAGTAAGCTCACACTACCGAAACCATTGTGTAATCATCAAATCTTCTTCTGTAGGAGTCTCTAGCTTTAAGGATCAAGCCAATGGCTCCATCAAAATATCTAAGCTCTGAACAAGGGCCATGGAAATAAAAGAATGATTGGAACCTGTGTCTATAAGTACTGCAACTAATGGGGAGTAGAAAAAATTGTACCTCAATTCATCTTCGGAGCACCATGGTCGTAGGACTCAGCTTCCTAGAGCTGAGCTTGTCCCTGTCCACCAAATCCCTATGGTCATGGTGGACCACCTAGAGGTGGTGGCGGTAGAACCTCGAATTGTTGCCCACTACATGCTGCACGGCCAGCATCTATACCACGTCCTCCTGCTACCTACGGACCTCCTTGATCAAACCACTACCTCTACCTTAGTGGTCCCTTGACCATCTACTGGTCATCTATATAGAAGGTCAGGAAGTCACCAGCCATGTGACCATGCCCGGCACACGAGTAACACTACCTTCTCTTCATCTATTATCTTTTGTCCCGTGATCCCCGCACAATCGACCCTATATCTTGAGGTCTCCCACCAAAAGGTCTAGCCCACTTGGACCCCTGCCTCATCCATCTACTTACTATTGCAGATGACTCTACTACCTGACGTCTAGTGGTGGCTCTGGCTGTTGGTGCCTGCTCTCATTGGAATCTCTCCATCAGAAGCGCTTTCCCTAGCACCCTAGCCTACGTTAGAATGTTGAGAAATATCATCGATGCTCTGATATTTTGTTGGATACCCTACTCAACGGTTTGGGCCCTAAAGAAAGGGTCTTGTACCATTTCAGTGGAGAAGCGGGAGATATCAGTGAGCCTCGTTGAGTAATGGACCAAAATCATGCTTCCATGCTATAAGTGTAGTAGATCATGTATACACATTGAGCATAGGGTCATTAGTATGAACTCTGCCCTAAAAGTCCCTCTAAGTCTTACCAGGTGAGGGTTTCCTAATTGTGTAACTGGAGTGTTAGGCTCCACCATCTCCCAGCTACTCCCTGGAAGGTACTGGCATCTAGGATGTTCATTAGATCAACTGGTGTCCCAACTAAGTAAAAAACTCTGACTACAACCTCCAACCAGTCCTCATCGACATACAGATATGTCTCACCTTGAAGCCTTGGAGGCCTCCTCCGTTGAAACTCATGCAACGCGTTCATTCAGCGTGCACCCTCTACTAGTGGGGATGGTGGAAATGGTTGTCCAATGGGTAGTGGTGTTGCTGGTACACCATCCAAAGGTGCTAACATCATAAGAGGTCCCTGCACCGAGGCCTCATAGCTCGATGGTCTATCATTGAGTACTCTCTCGGGAATCCTGGCTATTTGTCTACATGAAAGCATCTTGAAAAAAAAAACAGGTGCGCCACAGTCAATAAGTTATAACCTAGTGAGATGACTTAGAGAAATCATAAGAAAAAATATTCAAATACACATGCAATCAGTTCTTTCGTGCACTGAGTTAGAAATCATAATTTTGGGTCCTGGTGTATGGATACGTTGGTCACCACACCAACACTGGATTCCCCAAACTGAAAACCACACTAAAAACACTTAACACTATTTATCTAGTAAAGATATCTTAGTCCTAGTTCTTCAGTAGAAACAACCCCTCTAATACCACTTTGTAATGACCCGTCCCACGGGGCCCATGCCGTGACTACCACAAACTTGCCTTCAATAGGCTCGGGGCTGGCGACTAGCACCAAAAATGCATATCCCTATAACGGGAAGGAATTTCCTTTAATCCTGTACAAATACACAATACAAGAACACAACAAGGAGAAACCATGAAGTAAACTGCTATAGTAAAAATTGTATTGAAAGTAAAGGGTCCGGAATACAATCCCAACTGGAAAATACAAGTAAAACTAAAAAGAGAAAACTGCTCCTGGATCACCCAATAAGGATCCTACTAGAAGGGTAGGACAACTCACGATTAGTAGTCACTAAAACATGTCACATCAAATGGTCCACCACTGAGTGTCACCCAGTCCTGGCTCCCTCAGCCTCGATCAACACTGTTCGTTGTCTGCATAAGACACAGAAAGGTGCAGGTGTAACCTATTTAGGGGTGAGTATAAAAATACTCAGTAGGGACCCCGAGACCTCTGAAGGTCTCCCAGATTTCCAAAATGGAAAATAAAACAAATAAATACTTCAGACACAAAGCATGAATCAGTCATCAACTCTACTTAGGTATATGCGCGTACATATACCTAATTTATCAAGATAACTCATCTCACACATGAGGAAACATAAGGATCCAACTTTTAATCCTTTATCGCAACTGATCCATGAGGGAAGAATACAACAAAGGTAACACCACCAAGGTAAAAGTACCACAAAGGTAAAACCACAAAGGTAATGGTACCAAAAAGGTAACACCAAAAAGGTAACACTACAAAGGTAAAAGTACCACAAAGGTTATACCATGAAGGTAACACCACGAAGGTAAAGGTACCACAAAAGTAACACCACGAAGGTAACAGTAGGAAGGTAAAAGTAACACAAAGGTAACACCACAAAGGTAAAGGTACCACAAAGGTACCACCATGAAGGTAACACTATGAAGGTAAAAGTACCAAAAAGGTAACACCATGTAAGTAACACTACATATGTAAAAGTACCACAAAGTAAAGTCACAACTCATACCAAGTATATAACTCAAGTACAGAAGTAAAGATGATTAGTCGTAAATCGAGATCATCTTATTCTATCAAGAGGCTCTGCTGCTGACCCACACAGGATCGATAGATGCTGACCCACAAAAGATTTATATGTGGTGACCCACATAGGATCGATAGATACAGACCAACACAGGATCGCTGAGCACTGAGCGACACATGATCGATAGATGCTGACCCACATAAGATCGATAGATGCTGACCCGTATAGGATCAATGTTCTTTCTTCACATTACAACCATCCATGAGATTCACACACTAAGCATGCTTGATTTTGGGAGGAGCCACTCCTCAAGCCATCAGTCATAAATGAACCACAAAGAAGTTCCAAGAAGAAGTTTCCCAAAGTACCTCCATGTTGTAAGGGTTCCAACATGAAAGATGGCGCATCAATCGGACACATGGTCTGTGACAAATAAGCGATTTAGTACCGAGGGATGGTTTGATTTGGGTTCGAACCAACCAGGATATACTCCAACTTTCTCTAAAACTCAAGTGGAGTATACCAAAAGGACCATATTGTTCCAATGATCCTAATACCATAAAAGTTTTGTCACACATATGCCCAGTTCACGTGTTATGGATCTTTTAGAAAAACTGGGCCTGGAAGGGTCCTGGTCCGGTTCAACCTAGTTAGAATGACCCAACCCAATCTAGTCTGGGTTTGGCTCAGTTGGGTGAGGTCGTGGCGGGCTCTGCCTACTGGGCCGCGATCCGGCTCGACACGTAGGGAGAGCGGCCTGGCCCGCTGTTCAGTTTTTGAAGCAGCGACGCCACATTGCACCGTCCGGTTTCCGTAGGACCCATAGGGGCAGGTCCCTTCTCCACCACTAAAACATCATGCCGCGGACCTCTCGAGTAGCGGATGATGGCGTGCCGCTCTGCCTCAACCTACGGTCGGCTATTGTTGGCTATTGTTGTCCGCCGCGGCTTTGGATGCAACCTTATCTGACGGTGATGCGTATTGGCATGCCACCCTCTCTTCTACTGCCGGTCGTGGCCGGCCACCACTGTCACCCACCGACACCGGTCGCCGATGTTGCCATACTGGTGTCGCACTGGAGGTCTCCCGCGGGTTGCCGAGTGAGCTCTGGTGTCCTGTTTTTCCATCCGAAGGTACTAACAGCCTCCCCTGGACACCCTCCTCACTGCTTACGCCTCTCTTACTGGTTTCATCAAACCTGAGTAAAAAGTATGGGAAGAGCACATAGATCAAAAAGGTAGCAGAGGGTCTGATCCTTGTTCGTTTAATCCGCGCCCTCCACGTTAGTTTGATAACATGAGGGAAGAATAGTATTCCTCAAACTCTTGAAATTAAAACAAGATAAATCCACACCTCAATATTCATTGAATAATGCCCACACTTGAGGATGATTTGGGGTTTTTCGGTTTGTGATTCGGTGTCATTCATCACCTCCCGCTGGAACCGGTTCTGTGGTTCAAGTGGTTGGCGTCGCGGTACATTGCCAGAGCTTTGTTGCTTGGTGAAGCCATGTCAATACTCCTCCACAAGTTCCAAATAAATAGGAGAGGGGGTGGGTGAGTAACCCATGTGGAATTAATGAGGTTCATTTAATTAAGGAACCTTCCTAATTCCAACGGTGCAGTTAAATGGATAAAGGAGAGTCAAGCCATTTAATGGATTTATGCATCGTTGGTCCCGCCACTGCTGCTTGTCCATTGGAGGAAAAAGAAAAAGAAAAATAAAATAAATTTGTAATTTTGTTATTCTTTTAAGATGTCCAAAATATAGCCTTTTCTCCCGACCTTCTGTGGTTGAAGTGAATCCTCCCTTAAGAGAATCTTGACACTGTGGATTCAACGGTGCTCTCATATTTTTAATCAGAGCTCCAGTTCAAAAGTTATAAAATGTCGCTCACACGTTTACTGAATGTACCTTTAAAAAAAGTTCAAAAATTTATTCTGGGGACACCGGGCCATGAAATCACACACCATCAATTTTCACAGACTCATAATAATTCCATATAATTAAAAGCATTACATGAAAAATCCAGGTTTTTACATTTTATCTCAAAAGTTATTAAACCTCAATAATCATTAATAATCTTATTTTTTATATCATAAACCCAAAGATCATAGAA
Source organism: Viscum album (assembly GCA_963277665.1). Taxonomy (NCBI): domain Eukaryota; kingdom Viridiplantae; phylum Streptophyta; class Magnoliopsida; order Santalales; family Viscaceae; genus Viscum; species Viscum album. The sequence goes on from OY728137.1 coordinate 1,477,979,422, forward strand.
ACCTATATTCAAAAAGATTCAACTTAACCATTATTCTAAAACAACATTAATCACTCAAAAAATTACATACCATTAAATATACACCTTAATAGTATATACTCTCAAAAAGATATTATTTTTTATTAATAACCTGAATTTCATTAACATTAAATTACTTTTTAGTATCCGAGGTTATCTATAATTATCAACATATATTACAAGACCAATTAAACCATTCCCAATTAACCATATTTACCTCAACATCAAATCCCATGCCAAGCCAAAATGATTGTTTATACCATCAACTTATCATAGAAAATATTGAAAAATTATTCCCAAATAGTATTCACACTAAATTATATACTAAATACAAGTGTTATATCTTCTTTAATATTTTATTACCATAAATCTATCCTAAAATAACTTTAATCCCATTAAAATCCAGTCACATAAGACCTCAAAAGGGTACCTATTACTTTGAACTTTCTATGAACCATGAACTTATCAACCTTGAACGATATTGATAAATAATAAATTTTCATTAATCTATAACACCCTATCCTCAAATGTTATCTAAAACCTTTTCTAATACCAACTAAGATTCTCTATATCATATATCTATATTTTGTTCCAAAAACATATTGTTTACATTTTTTATTTTATACAAACTGGACTAACCCGAAATTTTTACCATCCCAAATTACATTATTAATTGACAATATTGAGTCACCTACATACCCATAACCTTTTTGGTTTAGAGTTTTAGAGAATTGGAAAAAAAATTAACAAATAGAACCCATATCTTTCTCATCTAATGGATAAGTTTCCCATAATATTGAGAATTTATTATTTCCAAAAAAAACTTCATAGTCTTCCATTAAATTCTCTACACATGATACCCTTATAGACATATCATACATAATAATTTTATTCATAACATTTGGAAATGGAAACTTAAGAAGGGTGAGGAAAAAATCTCTATAAGGGTATTCATAGAAGATAATATTAAAAGATCATAAGTGAGAATAAGATGTAAAAAAGGCTACAAGAACATAATTAAATTATATTTTGAAAAAATAAGAGATTCTGAACCAACAAATAATGCTTCCAAAATCATGATTCATGGTTTAAATATTTAACATAAGATACAAGTTTCATAAGTCAAAAATCAGGTGCCATGTGAAATAAAACATTTTCACAAGGAAACTATTAAAACTAATCAAAAGAATATGAAAACCATGTAGGAATCTTTGGAAATTATACTCATATCACCCTTACAATCACCTTTAAAATAACCCTTATAATGAAATAACATCACCGGTTAATTACAACATAATTTATCTAGAGAACATATCATTACCAAAATAATATTATGCTTATATAAGATCCACCTATCATTATATACAGTGTCCAAGATCCATAATTTTGAAATCAATGATAATATTGATCTTTTTATGATAAAAATAATTAAGCATTCATAATATTTTCATAGCTCAATTAACCTATGAAAATAAAATGGGTTTCATAATCCATCCATAAAAACCATTTGAATGTTATCATTTTCCCATATCTTCATTGGAGAATATAAAATAATATAGGATGTTTAAGTTGATGATTTTTTTTATAAAATCATTAGAAATATGTTTTAAAAAATAAATATCACTTTTGGTAAAAAAATTAAAAGTAAATCAATAATGGGAATATTATTTTCTTTAGAAAAACCTGTAAACATAAAAATTAAGGTTAATAATGAAGAATTATCACGAAAAAGGGAAAATAAAATCAATTGGTAAATGTTAAATAAACACTATTTTCACACATTTATAAAGAAATTCAAAAGTGACCCATATAGAAAACGTTAATAAGATTCCTTTTAAAAAATCATAAATAAAATTAAAAGACTGTAATAAATAAATTTATAAAATCATTTATGTTTAGAAAATAAAATTCCAGAAACATTTTAGTGAACATTGATTTAGAGAGGAATTAATTGTATATAATTATTAAATCTTTTAAATCAATTATTTTATATAAAACTACTTTCCGCTATTAAATTCAAATCACCAATAAAAAGGAGAACTATATATAGATTTTAAAACACCTTTATTTTATATAAATGCATCATAAATTTCATTCATTATTTGTATATACACAATTAAAAGGAATTAATGTGTTTTATATAGAATTTATCTTAATGAAAGTAAAATTGAGATGAGAAAACCCTTACAAAGATCATAACATTTAAAGTAAGAATAAATCATTGAAGTTATTTTATAAAACAAATTTAAATTCACATTAAAAAAGTTTAAATATAACACAAAAAATAATAGGTTATAAAACACATAATATTGGTATAATATAGTCAAAGGAGAAGTGATATAACCCAGTGAAGAGAAATTGAATTAAGAATCCACTTACCTCAGACTTCTACTTAGTCTAAAAAACTCTATACTCCTATATAATAAAAATAGATTTATTATTATATATATCAAAGAAATATTTATATTTATCTTACTAGATACCATTCACTTATAATTTCATATTAACCCTTTAATAGAAATTCTCTTTTAAAAATCAATAATATGTTAATAGTCTTGTTTCCCATGCATGTTTGGATTTAGTGGTTTTGGTCCTTGCACCTTGGCCATGATTTAATTACCTCCGTAATATTTGATATTACTTTATATATTTATTTTATTCTATTCTTGAGTTCCATGGATATTCCCTGAAACTTTGGTTGATGATTCACATAGGAAGCTTAAAAATTCAACTTTTTAGAAGTTTTGATTCGGTAGAAAGAATTGATATTTATAAACAATATAAATACATACATTACAATTATATAATTTTGAAACAACAATAATTTCATCATTATAACATAATATTACCAGTATATAACACTCCTTAATCATTCATGACAGAAACATTATAACAATGTTTATATAGGGGGTAAACTAACCAAAACAATAACATGTTATTACAGTTGATAGAGTAAGAACATTTCATTGTATAATGATAATATAACTCTTAAATATGCTAAATAATTTTATAAATATCATAATTATTCACTACATCAATTTTCATAACCATCCATATAATTAAGCAAAAGAAACTGAAAAATGTCATTTGTGGAGGTGATAGTTCACTTGTACGCATGAGAGATGATTTATGTTTTTAATGAATGGGAGGAAAGGAAGGTAGATAAAGTTTTATCCTTAAATAATTGTAACGACCCAAAGTTTTTCAATGGAAATTACCTTATTATATTTATGTCATAAAATCACATTAAAACACAACATTATGAACTACTAAGTGATAAGTGACCATTAATCATAAGTTTGTCACTTATGTGTTTGGAATTTTGAAAATCCGGCATACATGGTTTTGTTCAAGATGTTTTTTGGAGTCTAATAAAACAAAAATAATTTTTTTTGATGAATAGTAACCTACCCTAATGAATATTAACATACCCTTATGAATAGTGATATACCCTAATGAATAGTAACCTCACCTATGGTGGTATAAAAATAATATTCAAGTTGGAAGTACGATATACATATATTTTAGAATGAGTTAATGAATGTTTTAAAACTAGTTTTGAAAATAAATTATTATTTTAATTAAATATTAAAATAATCATTTTTAGAAAATTATTTTTGTAAAATGGAAGTCATTTTTACATTATACACACCTAAAAATGGTTAGGGTGAAATTTGGGGATTTTTTTGAAATACTTGAATTTTTTATGAATAGTAGAATCCCATAATTCACAATAAATACTAAATAATGGATTAATTGAGTCATCGATGATGTTCTGCTGATGTAAGACCACTTGGTTTGAATTAACATGACCCATTTACTATTCTTGGTCATGGAATACTTACTATTCTTTGTCTTGTGAAGAAATAATAAATTAAGGATTATAATATCAAGAAATCCCTCCTCTCCTCCACTATAAAACCCCCCTTCACTCCCTCTTCTCTCCACTCCTCTCAAGCTCCAATACTTCGCTAATTTCTTCCCAAATCTCTCCCAAAGGTTCTAACCCACGTCAAAAGGCTCTCAGCCTCCTTAAAATACCAAAAACATCTCCTTTTAAGAGGTTCTCAAAGGAGGAAGTCTCAAGAGGTAAATTCCTCTTCCCAATTTTCTTCTTTTCTTTTAAGTTCTTTCTTTTTTATTTCATTCCTCACCTCCCTTCACCATAATAGTATGACAAATCCAATAACATAAATGTACTGGAATGTATTCATGCTAGTTGTATATCTCATTATATTCTCTCCTTTCCCCACCCTTTTATTTGAATGAAATTAAAGCACCATTTGAGATGTGTTAATTTAGCACATTCAAGGACAACAGTTTATCAATTTCTATTATTATCCTTAATTTTGGTCATGAAACCATTTGTGTTATAGTTGAACCATATTATTATATATGTAATATATCCTATTTTTGGTTCTTCAATCTTTTGGTACAATTGGAATTAAGTTATAATCAAAACACATTCTTTGTAATCAAACCCAGCGAGCAACAAAAACGGTTATCACTAAGGTTATATATGTAATAATTCAACTTCACTCTAAGTAACCTAATTAAAACTAAAACTATGTAATCTTTTGTATATGAACTAAATAATATAACTTCATTTCTGGACAACCACTTTCATCTTGAATACAATCCAAACTTGAATATAAGTGAACCGATCTTTTAAAGCCATGTAAACAAACGAGCCGAACAATGAAATTGAACCTTATAACTAATCAAAAAGGCTTTGAATGAAATAAAAACGGTCATAATAAATAAATTAAATATATAAGAGGTTATGGACTTATTAATTAATAATCCTAATTTGTTTATTCAGGTCATTAATAAAAAGTGGAGAACACCACCAGATTTAAGGTAAGGGATCCTCTCCATTTTCTCTCTTAATCAAGATGGTCCACTATACTATGAATTTTTATGTGTACTAGAAAATGATGGGGTATGTTTAAGAACCTCCCCAATAATTTCCTCTGGATTTATAAGTGATGAGAAACCCCATTTCTCTCTCATCAATCCCTCTTGGTTACACCCGACACCATGCTGATAAAATTTATAACGAATTTTACCTGAACCTTGTTTGTTCTTTCAGGTTGCCTTATATTTCTTTCAAAATGGTGTTATCTTATCTATTTATGTGAGTATTATGAATTATGTTTAGTTGTAAAATATTCTTATATCAAGACCCTTTCATCACATTCTTTCGGGGATATACATGATTTTGAAAGATTCCCTACTTAGAACTTTTCGATAAGAAAACCTGTTTTAAGGGGACTTCTCAAATTTTTACCCAAACTTCAGGTGCACTCTATCCTATTTTTTAAAACACCATTGTATTTTTAAAATCAGTATGTTTATTATAAAAACCTTCTTGGTTCAATTCTGTTTTTATATAAAATAATGTCATCTTTTCTATTTGAAAAGCTCTAGAGTGTTTTCCTTAAAACCGCACAAAAATGTTTTAATGCAAATGTTTCTAAAATACATTTTTAATATGTTTTCACTTATATTTGACACCACTTACCATGTTATATTCCTATTTTACCCTATTAATGTCCATTAATGTTCTAATCCTTTCCTTTCATGGACACTTTTGTGATACGCCCATTGGATATGTTTTATGTCATGATTGTGGTACCCAATTCTTTCCATGGGTACCATTATGTTTATGTATGGTTGATTATGTATGATTATTTATGTGGAAATAATATTGATGAATATGTTGATATGGGTGTTCCCAGATAGCACTCCAATGCATTGGGTAAGGTTAAGTCTCATGAGATGTGATGTGAAATGGAATTGGCGGTTAGCCTTGACCCGTAATGAAATGGGAAACGGGATTGGCAGTTAGCCTTGACCCGTACTAAAGATATGATTTATGATTCTATCACATTTAAATGATTCCATGTTTATATTATCCCATGCTTATATTAAGTGATTTTATAAGTTTCATGCTTTGGATATCATTATGTCATGCCTCCTAACTCATGTTCTTGAGATGTATCCTTATGTTCATTCCATTACTGGGCTGTTTAGCTCATCCCTTTGTTCATGTGTTCCCCATGGTACCCTTTGCAGATGTAAGAGCTCAAAAAAATTTAGAAGCTCTTTATGGAGATTAAATAAAGAAGTTTTTTTAGTCCCATGTTTTATGTTATATGTACCTAGTCTTTCAAGACACTAGACTTAACAATACATGGATTGTACTCTGATGATTAATTATGCTTGAAATAATGAAATGTTATATGTAAAAGGCTTGGGTCACTATAGTTTTTATCAGAGGATGGTCTAGTATTTTTTTGGAGATTAGGAATAGATCACCTTAGTGAGAACCATAAGGATGAGACTAAGTATAATAAAATAGTCCTAAATTTTGGTGAGTATAGATTAAGTGGTTTATCAAGAAAATACATCCCTATCTGGATACAGGAAGGTAGAGGCAGCTCTGGAATAGATGTATCTATGGGTAAAACCCGAAAACATCACTTTGAGCTAGACTCGAATGGGAACTGGTGCACGACAATGGGTCTTGCTGCACTATTGGTTATGACACTCCCGGGGGATATGCTTTGGTAGATTAATGAGCTTATTACAAACCATTATTTAGGGAAAAAATCCCATAAGTTGAGGATAACCTAGATATAAACCTAAGGAATCACAAGTTACGATGTACTTCTCCTTTATAAGTTTATCCTTTAATGTTCAAAGTTTCCTTTTTTATGATCAATAGCTAAGTATTAAAGACCTATAATTATACGTTATTTTTCTTAGTTAATGGATGGAAATAGAAGAACACGTTCTAACAACAAATGTGATAGGCAATGTGATGATTTCCCTAATGACATGCCTGATGTGACGGAAGCGGGTGCTCAAAACTTCATGGAAGTACTTGCTAAGCTGGCTCAAGTTATAAATAATAACTTGGATCAGGTGGAACATCCCCCTTTTCCATGGAAAGGGAAAGTTATCATAGAATCCTTCATACGGAAAATGCCTCCCATGTTTAGAGGGTCTTCTGATCCCCTCCTCACAGAGCAATGGATTAACTCAATTGAAAATATTTTCTCTATCCTCCAGTGCTCAGAAGAAGAGAATGTTTTACTGGCAGTCTATTGTTTTGATGGGGAAGATGATCAGTGGTGGAAACTGATCAAGAATACAAAGTCCCAAGAGGAAATTGATTCCAAAGATTGGGAGGAATTCAAGAGGATGTTTTTCAACAAATATTTTCCTCGAACCCTCTGTCTCAAGATGGAAAGAGAGTTACTTGGACTAAATCAGAAGGAAGATGAGTCCATCGGGGCATGTGAAGCGAAATTTACAAGGATTTCAAGGTACGCCTATGACTTTGTCATGAACAATGAAAGAAAGGTGGATCTCTTCTTTAGTGGACTAAAGCCGAGTCTATGAAATGTTTTGGCAATTAGAGACTTCGACAGCTATGAAGAGATTGTCTATTGTGCCCTCAAGGTTGAAATGGAGATTGGAGACTCTCATTAGTCTCATGGGCCTAGTGACAAGAAGCAGAAAATGGAGAACAACATGGGTGTTTCATCAAACAAATCCCATAATGGAAAGAAGCCTCACTTTCCCCTTTACAAGAATTGTGGGAAGAAGAATCATGGTGACTGTCTCAAGGGAACCAGGAATTGCTTCAAATGCAGAAAGTTTGGTCATCTGGACAAGAACTGCCGAAGGGATATTAAAAAGCCCATTAATGTTGAAGAAGAATGGAAGGTTCAGATCAACACTCAACCTGCAGTGCAGTGTTTTAACTACAAGGAGCTTGGGCATTATGTGAAAAATTTCCCCAAGCCAAGGGTTGTCAGAGGTAATCAACAACAACCTCCCAGGAAACAAGGAAGGGATTATTCTATCACTACTACTGAGGTGGATCTAGAAAATGATGTGGTGACAGGTACACTTGTTATTCATTCAAGAATAGAAAATGTACTATTTGATTCTGGTTCTACGCATTCTTTCATATCTTGCAAGTTTAGTAGAACTATTCAAAAACCACCTCAAAATTTGGAGGAAAAGTTATCTGTAAGAACAGCGAATGGGGAAATTATTTCATCCATGGTTTATATATCCTCCCCAGTTAATGTTTGTGGACTGAACCTCCCAGAAAATCTTGTCATACTTCCTTTGTTAGAGTTTGATGCTATCTTGGCCATGGATTGGCTATCATTGTACAAGGCCAACATCAACTGTCAGGAAAGGGAGATTACTCTTCACATCTAGAAGCATCATCCGATTCTTTACAAGTGCAAGGAGGTAGATGAGTCTCCTTCAGAATATTTGTCTCATGTTTGGATACTGCTTCCTTGTGAAAAAGAATATCTAGCTCAAATGATTGGGACAAAGGATAGAATCATTATTAAAGACATTCCCATCATGAGGGATTACACTGATGTATTTCCTGAAGAGTTTCATGGTCTTCCTCCTGAATTATAGTTGAGTTCTCAATTGAACTTATCCCTGGATCTCTGCCAATCTCAAAGACACCATACAGAATGGCCACCGTAGAGATGAAAGAGCTGAAGAAGCAGTTAGTGGAGAATATGGAGAAGGGTTTTATACGCCCGTGTGCTTCACTATGGAGTGATCCAGTCTTCTTCATCAAGAATAAGGATGGATCAATGTGCCTCTACATTGATTATCTTGAGCTCAATAAAATCAATATAAAGAACAAGTATCCCCTTCCATGGATAGATGACTTGTTCGATCAGCTTCGTGGGGCTAATTATTTCTCTAAGGTGGACCTTCGGTCGGGATATCAGTAACTAAAGGTGAGGAAGAAATATTTTCCCAAGACTTCCTTTCAAATGAGGTATGGACACTATGAGTTCATAGTGATTCTCTTCGGACTCACTAATGCTCCAAAAATTTTCATGGATTTAATGAATAGAGTCTTTAGATATTACCTCGACAAAGTTTTGGTGGTCTTTATTGACGATATTATGATATACTCCTAGAGCAAGGGGGAACATGAGGAGCATTTGGAAACTGTGTTAAAGACTTTGCTAAGGGAGAAGTTGTATGAAAAGTACAGTAAATGTGAGTTCTGGATGGATGAAGTATCATTCTTGGGGCATGTTATCACCAGGAAAGGGATATCTGTGGACCCTTCTAAGACGAAGGCAATTGAAGAGTGGTCGAGACCAACTTCTATAACGGAGATCCGCAGATTTTTAGGCCTAACTGAGTATTATCGACGATTCACAAAGAACTTTTCATGATTGTCAGACCCAATGTCCAAGCTGACGTAGAAGGGAGTAAAGTTCGTATGGACACAGGAATGTGAAGACTGTTTCAAGGAGTTGAAAAAGAGGTTTATCACTGCGCCGATACTCACACTCCCTTCAAGTAGAGAACTATTTGTGGTGTATAGTGATTCCTATTAGAAATGATTAGGCTGTGTGCTAATGAAAAATGATAAAGTGATAGCCTATTCCTCAAGGTAGCTGAAAATCCATGAGAAAAACTATCCCACGCATGATCTGGAGTGGGAGGCTGTGATATTTTCATTGAAAATCTGGCGGCATTATCTCTATGGGGGAAAATGTGTGATATATGCTGACCACAAGAGTCTCAAATATATATTCACACCGAAAGAGCTTAATATGTTCCAATGAATATGGATAGATCTCATCAAGGATTATAACTGCTCAATCCACTACCATCCCGGTAAGTCAAACAAGGTGGTGGATACTCTATGTAGGAAGGATCCTGCATCTTTATCAATGATGAGAATTGAAAAGGTTCCGATCTTCTTGGATTTTAAAAGTATATACATGGGAATCATTAAAGGAGGAACATCATCAATACTTTCTCAAATGATTTCTCAACCATCACTCATGGAGAAAATAAAGGTTTCTCAAAGAAAGGATTTGGAAATTCAGAAAAGGGTGGAAGCTATTAAAAATGGGAAATCCACCAATTTCAAAATTGATGAGGAAGGAGTTGTAAGATTTGGAACATGATTATGTGTACCATATGATCCAGAGATAAAGAAGGAGCTATTGAATGATGCACATAGCTCGACCTTCTCTATCCATCCTGGGAGTACAAAAATGTAACGTGATCTCCGAGAACACTTCTGGTGGGATAACATGAAGAAGGAGATTGTGGAATATATATCAATCTTCTTGGTATGTCAGCAAGTTAAAGTTGAGCGACAAAAGTCCAAAGGTATGATGCAGCCATTTCCTATACCCATGTGGAAATGGGAAAATGTTACTATGGACTTCGTCACGGGTCTCCCGAAGACATCAAAGGGTAATAATGAGATATGGGTTGTGGTTGACCGACTCACCAAGACATCCCATTTCATCGCTATTCGGGAAGATCTCTCGCTTGAACAACTTTCAATGTTATATGTGAAGGAAGTGGTGAGACTTCACGGTGTTCCACTCTCAATTGTCTCTAACCATGATCCAAGGTTCACATCTAAATTTTGGAAGAGCCTTCAACATTCTTTGCGTACTGAATTAAATTTCATCACGACCTATCACCCCCAAACTGATTGCCAATCTGAAATAACTATTCAAACACTTGATGATATGCTTAGAGCCTGCTCTATATAATTCAAAGGTGGATGGGATCAATATCTCCCATTGGTTGAGTTCTCATACAACAATAGCTTCCACTCGAGTATTCAGATGGCTCTATATGAATCTCTATAAGGAAAGAGATGTAGAACTCCAACCTGTTGGGATGAAGTTGGAGAAAGAAAGTTACTTGGACCTGATCTCATTAAATAGATGATAGAGAAGGTTCAAGTCATCCAGAAACACATCAAAGCTGCTCAAAGTCAGAAAAAGAGCTATGCTGACAACTGTCAAAGGGACTTGGAGTTCGACGTTGGAGATAAAGTGTTCCTTCGAATATCTCCATGGAAGAGAGTCATGCGATTCGGGAAGAAAGGGAAGCTAATCCCAAGGTATATTGGCCCCTTCGAGATCTTTAACTGCATAGGATCCATAGCCTATCAACTTTCACTTCCACCAAATATGGCTCGAGTTCATGATGTTTTCCACATATCACTCTTGAGGAAGTACATACCCAATCCCTCACATGTACTAAACTCAGAGGTGGTGCAGCTGGAAGATGATCTCTCCTATGAGGAGCAGCCAGTAAAGATTCTGGATCAGAGAGATAAGGCTCAACGCAACAAGACAACCCATCTTGTAAAAGTTTTGTGGAGGAACCATAAGTTTGAGGAAGAAAAATTGGAATTTGAGGAAGCAATGAAGGAAAAGTACCCGCACCTGTTTTTGTCTTAGTATGTAAATTGAAATTTCGAGGACGAAATTTCATAAAGGGGGACGAATGTAACGACCCAAATTTTTTCAATGGAAATTACCTTTTTATATTTATGTCATAAAAATACATTAAAACACAACATAATGAACTACTAAGTGATAAGTGACCTTTAAACATATGTTTGTCACTTATGTGTTTGGAATTTCGAAAATCTAGCATACATGGTAGTGTTCAAGATGTTTTTTGGAGTCTAATTAAACAAAAATAATTTTTTGGTAAATAGTAACCTACCCTAATGAATAATAACATACCCTTATGAATAGTGATATAACCTAATTAATAGTAACCTCACCTATGGTGGTATAAAAATAATATTCAAGTTGGAAGTACGATATACCTATATTTTAGAATGAGTTAATGAATGTTTTAAAACTGGTTTTGATAATAAATTTTTATTTTAATTAAATATTAAAATAATCATATTTAGAAAATTATTTTTCTAAAATGGACTTAATTTCTGGATTCTACATGTCAAAAAATGGTTAGGGTGAATTTTTGGGATTTTTCTGAAATACTTGATTTTTTTATGAATATTTGAATCTGATAATTCACAATAAATGATAAATGATGGATTAATTGAGTAATCGATGATGTTATTCTGATGTAATCCCACTTGTTTGAAATTCACATGACACATTTACTATTCTTGGTCATGGAATACTTACTATTCTTTTTCTTGTGAAGAAATAATAAATTAAGGATTGTAATATCATGAAATCCCTCCTCTCCTCCACTATAAAACCCCCTTCACTCCCTCTTCTCTCCACTCCTCTCAAGCTCCAAGCCTTCACTAATTTATACCCAAATATCTCTCCAAGGTCCTCCCCCATTTCCAAAATCTCTCAGCCTACTCAAAATATCAAAACCTCTCCCCTTAAGAGGTTCTCAAAGGAGGAAGTCTCAGGAGGTAAATCTCTCTTCCAAAATTTCTTCTTTTCTTTTAAATTCATTCTTTTTTCTTTCTTTCCTCACCTCCCTTCACAATAATAGTATGAAAAATTCAGTAAAATAAATGTATTAAAATTTCTTCGTTCTAGTGGTATATTTCATTATATTCTCTCCTTTCCCCACCATTTTATTTGAAAGAAATTAAAGCACTGTTTGAGATGTGCTAATTTAGCACATTCAAGGACAACAATTTATCAATTTCTATTATTATCTTTAATTACGTTGATGAAAACATTTGTGTTATGGTTGAACCAGATTATTATATATGTGATATATCCTATTTTTGGTTTTGTAATCCTTTGGTACAAATGTAATTAAGTTATAATCAAAACACATTCTTTGAAATCAAACCCACCGAGTAACAAAAATGGTTATCACTAAGGTTATATATGTAATAATTCAACTTCAATCTAAGTAACCTAATTAAAAATAAAACCATGTAATCTCCTGGATATTAATTAAAGAATATAACTTCAGTTCTGTACAACCACTTTCATCTTTCATACAATCCAAACTTGAATATAAGTGAACCGATCTTTTAAATCCAAGTAAACAAACGAGCCGAACTATGAAATTGAACCATATAACTAACCAAAAGGCTTTGAATGAACAAATAAGGGTCATAATAAATAAATTACATATATAAGAGGTTATGGAATTATTAATAAATAAGAATAATTTTTTTATTCAGGTCATTAATAAGAAGTGGAGAACACCACCGGATTTAAGGTAAAGGATCCTCTCCATTTTCTCTCTTAATCAAGATTGTCCTCTATACTATGCCTTTTTATATTTACTAGAAAATGATGAAGTATGTTTAAGAACCTCCCCCATACTTTCCTATGGATTTAAAATTGGTGAGAAACCCCATTTCTCTCTCATAAATCCCTCTTGGTTACACCCTACACCATGCCAATAAAATTGTAACGAATTCTACCCGAACCTTCTTTGTTCTTTCAGGTTGCCTTGTCTTTATTTCAAAATGTTGTTATCTTATCTATTTATGAGAGTATAATTAATTATGTTTAGTTGTAAAAGATTATTATATCAAGACCCTTTCATCTCATTATTTCAGGGATATACATGACTTTGAAAGATTCCATCCTTAGAACTTTCCGATAAGCAAACCTGTTTTAAGGGGACTTCCCAAATTTTTACCCAAATTTCAAGTTCACTGTATCCTATGTTTTAAAACACCATTGTATTTATAAAGTCATTATTTTTATTATTAAAACCTTCTTGGTTCAATTTTTGGTTTTATATAGAATAATTTCATCTTTTCTATTTGAAAATCTCTAGAGTGTTTTCCTTAAAACCGCACAAAAATGTTTTAATGCTAATGTTTCTAAAATACATTTTTGATATGTTGTCACTTATATTTGACACCACTTACCATGTTATAATCCTATTTTACCCTATTAATTTCCATGTATTTTCTAATCGTTTCCTTTCATGGACACTTTCATGATACGCCCATTGGATATGTTTTATGTCATGATTGTGGTACCCAATTCTTTCCATGGGTACCCTTATGTTTATGTATGGTTGATTATGTATGATTATTTATGTGGAAAGATTATTTATGTTGCAATAATATTCATGAATATGTTGTGATGGGTGCGCCCAAATAGCACTTCAATGCATTGGGTAAGGTTAAATATCATGAGATGCGATGTGAAACGGGATTGGCGGTTAGCCTTGACCCATACTGAAATGGGAAACGAGATTGGCGGTTTTCCTTTACCCGTACTAAATATATGTTTTATGATTCTTACACATTTAAATGATTACATGTTTATATGATCCCATGCTTATATTAAATGATTTTATAAGTTTCATTATTTTTATATCATTATGTCATGCCTCCTAACTCATGTTCTTGAGATGTATCCTTACGTTATTTCTTTTAATGGGCTTTTTAGCTCATCCCTTTGTTCATGTGTTCCCTAGGGAACCCTATGCATATGTAAGAGTTCAAAGTAATTTCTAATCTCTTTATGGAGATTAAATAAAGAATTTTTTTAGTCCCATGTTTTATGTTATATGTACCTAGTCTTACAAGACACAAGACTTAATGATCCTTGGCTTGTACTCTGATGATTAATTATGCTTGAAATAATGAAATGTTATATGTAAAAGGCTCGGGTTTCTATAATAATAATAATTTCATAAATTTATTTTTTTCACATTAAATAAATCTTTTATAACTATCCATGTATGGTGGTGATGAAAAATGTAGTAAGTAGATTCATGGAAGCGGTAGTTCACACATATGGACAGGTGAAGTTTTCATTTAAAATGGATGGAATGGAGGAAGATAATGGTTTTTACATCAACATAATAACATTCAAGCATAATAATTATATTTTGATCATTATATTTGGATTTTTAGAGAATATTTTTAGGATTTTATGAATGAAATATTCTTTAAATAATTCGATGAATACAATTACCTCTTCATTTGATATCCCCCATATATTATACTTAAGGACTTTAAAAGAGAGATTCAGGGTCACACCATGGGTTTTGGAAAATGGGAATGGAAATTTAGAGAGGTATTTTATTAAAATTTTGTGATAATAATGAACTCATATGTGCCATTGGAAAGGATGAATTGAGACTCATTTTATAAGAAAAAATAAATGGTGTTTTCCCAAATATTATGTCTTTATGGGTCAAGAATAAAATTTTAAAAATATAAGTGGAACATAAATAGAAAATGAATGATATTTTTTGGATATATATTACCAAAATACTTGTAAATATAATATTTCATAATATTTAATTGATTTATAACTAATTTTTAACATTATATAATCTTTAAAGTCATTTCTAAGGCCATTTTCATAAATTGACATTAAAAATATCAAGAGAAATAAGGTATTAGAATTTAACAATTTATATAACTAATTACATATAATTTTATCCCTAAAATTCATGAAATTATGTTGTTAACCCAAATATTATCATTATAAATATTTTTAAAACCATTTATTATGACTTTTCTACCGCTTACAGAAGCACGGTGTGAATGTTGTGTCAACATTTTAGATAAATATAGTATTATTTAAAAATAAACAAATATTGATGACATAAATATAATCTATTAATAATCATTATTATTATCTAAAACCATACATAATATATTTTTATCTATACAATTATCATAAAAATTTATTTAAGATATTAATTGAGAGAGTGTGATATTTTGTAAATATTAATTTCATTATATAAAAAGAAAATTCATTCTCATGGAAAGTATGTAAAAATTAAAAACTAATAAATATAAGATAAGGGGTAGGTATATAAACACCTCATACACTCATATAAATATAATATTTTGTGATATTTTAAGGATTTAATACTTTATTTAACACTTTTACCATATTTTAGCCTATATAATAATGACTAACTTTTACTATGGTAACTTATTTTTATGACGAAAAATGAAATAGATATTATTAAATAATTTTAATATTAAGATTCTAAATATGAAATACATTTTAAAATATCCAATCTCTTGAGGTGGTAAAAATAACTTTTAATATATATACGCAAAAAATTAAGGAAAAATAGTTTTGGTAAAAATGACTTTTTAAGCATAACAATTAAATTACCATAAAATCAAGTATATTATTGATTAACATAAAATTTATTATTTCATTATTAAAAAAGGAGGTTTTGTGACTTTAAAACTAATCTAAAACCAAATGTAACATTTTAATTACTCAATTAAAGAAAAATATCAAAAATAGTTCTCTTATTAGAATAAAACATTACTTAGCTTCTAAAATTTCAAAAATAGATTTAAAAATTGAGCATAATATCTATAAATGTATTATTTTAGTTTTAAAAAATATATATAATTTCATTTCATAAACTATTAGGTTATTATTGTATCATCATGCCGTCATAAAAGTGATGGTATTTGTAAAAAGAATATTTTTAACAATTAACCCAAAATAAACCACTTTATAAAAACAAAAAAATTAAACATAAGATAATTCTGAAATTTAAATTCAGAAATGAATGTCATTTTATCTTGTTCAAATACTAAAATTCAAAAATTTAACTTTTAAATAATACCATATAATACTTTGAAAAATATTTTATTTAAAATAAAACATATTTATTTTCAAATTAAAAACAATATACTTATTTCATACCATAATAAAATTATAATAATAAGTAAAAATATGAATTTATATTATTAACATTAATATTGATTTAAATAAATCTAATAAAGGGTCATTTTAAGATAATATATTTAACCATTAAATAAAACACCTTTTCAACCACAAATTAAAATAATTTTAAATGTATAATTGATATTTAATTGATTATATAATATCATTTGAAACAAGTTATAAACATATATACCTTCTTAAATAAAATATATAAACTCATAATTATGAATATTATTAAAACATAAAAGTTATATATTATTAAAAATACATGGTTTTTCATATTCCAACCATTCAATATCCATGTCTTGTAAATTTGTTTAATTTTATCAATTTGTACATACGTATTTATTTCAAATCATAGAATTTAAATAATAATGATCTATCTCAGCTTGATATTGTAGGGAATGTAGATCTATTTTCTCTTTGTTTTCCATCCAAAAGGATTGATTTTCTCAAGGGTTCTCTTGATACTAATGGTGAGGGTTGGGCGATGATGGAATCCGTGGTGTGTGTAACCATAGATCTTTCACCGAAGGTGAAAAATATTGATGTGAAGATGTCAGAAGGGGAGAAAACGATTGGCAAGTGGATTCCGTCTCGGGATTACAAGGGCATGAAAATAAGAATAAGGTGATTCATATGGATATCTACATGATCTTGATCCCCAAGGTGATAAAACATGTTGTTTTTGATATTTTTTTAGGGGATCCTGGTGATGATAATTGGGGCCATTGGTGGAAGACTCAATGGGATCCCAGTGATGCTGTGTGGGAGCCTGGTGGAGTTGAGGCAGGATGTTTGCTACCCACTACATCTCTTTAGGGGTTCAGTGTGCTGCTGACTTCTCAACAGTGGTGCGTGTGTGTGCCGACATGATGACAAAAGAATAAAGTTATATTTTATTCCTAAGGGATATTATATTCTCAATACTAGCATTGTTTTTCTTATTATAGATATACCACTACAGATTTATTGTTGTGATATGATCCACCCATGTAATTGTTTTCATAGTTATAGAAATGGATGGTTATTTTAGTTGAATCTATTATTTCATTAGGGATGTGGATAAAATATTTTCATGGTGATAAGTTTGATGGTGATATAGAGGATGGTGATGTGAGTGGATGTCTTATGGGTGATCACAAAAAAAATGTAGGGAATGTTTCCTTAAATTATTTTTGATATTTTGTCATTCATAAAGGAAATATAATATACATTCCTTTCACCAAGGGATTATTATTCCTAATTACTTGACATGTGATAAGATATTGGGGTAAGCTAACAATTATTCTTATATACTCACCATACTATTATATATATATATATATTATATTCAATATCTAGTTAATGGTTTGGGGTGATTTTAGATTTAGAAAAATGTGACACACGTAGTAGTAGGAAGAGTTAGATGCCCTTATATCTTCTTAGGATACATTTTAGTTTTGGTGTACTATATTTCTTAGATTAGGCGTGGCATTGCGCTTGACATATTTTGCACATTTTTTCATTTAAGATATTAGAGATGGATCATTATTTTTTTTGAAGTTTATTATTTGATTTGGTTTCTTGTGTTATTAATTATAAACTGGTAATTCCTCACATAATTGTTTTAATAACCTTATAGTCAGTTTTAACAATATGGCCTACTGGGGGTGGTTTTTAGAGGGTCAATTTTGATATTATTTCCTACTCATGAGGAGTCCTATAAAAGTTAGGTTGTATCAATGAAAAATATATTTCTCTCTCTTTGTCATAGAACTGAATTCTAAGTATTGTTTTTTCTATCATGTTTAATTCAACATTAATAGTCAATAATTTTCTTGACTATCTTCATTAATTTTTTTCATCAATTTGAGATAAATTTCCTCAAAAATTTTATTATAATTTTTTATACTAGGGAATATTAATTTTAGACAGTATTTTACAGTCCTAAATTTTTTATTCTTATGATATTTTGTGAATTATAGAAGTTTTTATTTCTTTATTTTCTAAATCTTCATCATCATCTCAATAGTGCAGTTTTCCATATCACCATAAGAATCATTATAATGATATAAAATCTCATATTATTTATGAACATCAAATATTTAAATATTGAAATAGTTTCCCTTATTCACATTATATATTGTGATATATTTTCTTTCAATAGTTTTATTATATCATTTTTATAAAACTCACTGCAATTACTCTCAAAATATATAACCCATGAATATTTTTTCATCACCGTGATTCTAATATATTTAATGATTTAATTTTTTCTTTAAAAAGTAAAACTTTCTATATGAAACACATTAAAATTCATTACGAGTTTACTTATAATCCATATTTTATATAGTGTCACTTTTGTTGATAAATAATATTTCTTTTTTATATGTATATTATAGCCTATACTACCTCCTTTTAATAGTGACATGAAACTTTACTAGAGAACAATATAAATAATTCCATTTTATTTATATATTTTTTCCTTTATTCAAATACTATTTTTTTTGTGAATTCATCACCGAAGACACTTTATAGATGATTCCATATTTTTTTATGTAAAACTCAACAATTTTTTATTATATTCACTTCTAGTTTTTGAAACTCGAAACATTGGTTTTCATTTATAGTTTATTTTTTACAATCCTTATGTATCTTTTCATAAAATAAACACTTAAAAATTATTTTGAAATGGAATATTACACCTCAATTGACTGAAATAACCCATAAATAAAACATAGTGAAACTATCATACTATATCCTTTTTATTCACGGGTCGACACATATTTTTTTATGAATCATGTAAAGTACCTTTTTAGATATTGTTCACATTGGTTTACATGTATTTATTATGATATTTATTTCCTTAAGATATTATATATACGATCCATGTGTCTTATTAATATCAATAAAACAATTATTTATTTTTTATAACAAGTGAAACTATAATATCTTGATTTATAAGAACTAATATATTAAACAATAAGTTGTTGCAATCTTCATTATAATTAAACCACACTCCTAATCTACCATAAACTTGAAAAAAAATACATGCATCTTTATTACCATCATGGACACACTTTTATATATATATATTTTATAAATTCGTTTATATTAATATTAAATATATTTCCATAGTCATAAAATTGATTTAAAATTAGAATATTATATTTAAGGAATATGAAAAACAATTCTTTGTCATTTAACACGTCACTACCACTATGTTTTTCTTTTATTTAGTTATTGATTTCAATGCTACATCATTTCCAAAATTCACTTTTCCCACCCCATGGATTTAATATTCTTTAAAAAATTATATTACTAGTGACATGGAAGGATTACTAAATATGTATCATATATTTTCTTTTATTATCTATGGTCTTACAATGCACATCAACTTATTTAGATTTTTTGTTACATTGTTTTCATCTATTCTTTATAATTGACTTGATGACTCACAATAGCATCAGTAATCATTCTTGGAAAGGTCTTATGCGAGTAGTTACCTTAATATGATATCACCTCAAATTGGGTTTTCAATTTTATTAGATTAATTTATTATTTATCTAACTATAATTTCTATAAATAATTTTTCTAATGAATATTTTATTATCTTATATATCCCATTTTATAGTAGGCTTATTGGTCTTCATATAAACATTAATAAAAAAAATATAGTTAATGTCATATAATGATCATATGAATTTATTTTTTAGAAACCTTTGTTATCAAAATTCATTACATTTCTAAACTTACCAAGATGTTTCCAAGAGTTCCATGGTGTAACAAATTCTTAGATATAAAATTTAAGGTTTTTGGTTTGGTGGTTAACTAGTGGATACATACTTTTCATTCCCAATAAATTTTGTATCCTTGCTCACTGGAATATATTTTTAATAGTATGAGATGTATAATGATAAAATTATAACCATTATATTCTTATATCTCTAGTTTTTATACTATAAATATAATCATCAAGCATTCTTTACGAATCAAAAATGCATGCCATGTACTTTTAATCTATGACACATAAAAAGTTTAAAAACATTGTGGTAAATTGAAATCCTTTACCTCAAATTACATTTTCCATTTTAAATATGCTAACTTTGAATCCAATATTTTATCCACCATTCCCTTTTATAAAAAAAAATTGGTTAAATATGTTATGATCTTATATTGTTATTTAACATTCACTTTAATCTATATTATACATTCAATATATTTCTTATATTAACATCTCTTAAAAAAGTTTTAAATCCTTAAACTCCTTTCATATTAATAAAAAACATTAATATACTCTCGAGTAACTTCATTGGATTTATTTACTCTCACTCATTGGTTATCAATTTTTTAAAAAATATTCATGTTCATCTTTCAAGTAAACATGTTCTTAAACTTACTTTGTAATATGATTAAAATATTTATTATCCTCTTATTTATCAATAAATACCACAAGAGTATATTTTTTTCCTTTTTAATTCATCTACTTTCTTTACCTCTATCCCAATCTAGTCCCTATCATCCTTTTTTGGGTAGATTTTTTTCTTTTTATATTTTTATACGTTCCTCTTGAGCTTCTTATTAGATTTTTACTTTATTGACTTAATTTATAATCCTTATTCATTTTATTAGTATTTATAACTCTTATATATTATTAAATCTTGGTTCCCCACATTCCCATTTATAAATTAGTTATAATAACTCTTTATTTACAATTAATGAGATTACCGGATAAAATTAACATCAATTTATCACTATCTTCTAGTTCATCTATTATGTTGAGCTTTTATACACACTTGAAATTTATCCCCTAAAAATATTCATATGTTTCAAAATTATTCATATATAATTATTTCATATTCTATTAGTATCATTATTTATTTGTGTTGGGAAAATATCCCTCAAGGTGTTCTCTCGAAATGTTTTCAGTGTGATTGTGATTGTTGACAAAGCCATGTGACTGAAAATAAATATCGTTGGTGTTTTCTGAAGATAGGTTTTTGAGGTGGCACAATTTTTCATTGTTTTCCAAATTTTGGGCCCTCAAAATTGGGAGTCTGATGTTGTCAAAGGAAGGATTTATTTGTAGGAGTGAGTGTTCTGAATAACTTTCAAGAAAGGTGAAAAAAGATGAGAACTTTGTACCATAATTTATGGGATGCATACCATGTTTCAGGAATGGTACACAGAGCAGAAGAAATGGTACGCCGATGCGGTTCACGAAACTAGAAATGGTTCATGATGGAAGGTGATGCGGTACATTGATGGCTAAAGTAAACGGTGGAAATAGACCACATAAGAGAAGAGGCAGTACATAGATGCTGTGGAAAAATGGTTCGTGGGTAGCTTGCAGTTCACTGTGGCAGAAGGATCGGTAAGGGGTGGATTCTGAATCAAACATTTGGTAAATCTTGGATTATCAGATTTTGCGGATATCTTTGACTATATAAGAATCACTAACCCCACCGATTAATATGGAGATTAAACATCACTAGAAATAATATTTTTCTCCTAGAATTTGGAAATGTCCGAAAGTGGTTCACGCTGAAGGTGTTTGTGAGGATTCTTAATGCGCAAAGGAATTCCGGTATGCAGAGGAGGAAGTCTGGCACGTGGAAGGAATTGACTAGGTATGTAGAGGAGAAATCTATGGTATGTGAGAGGGAGAGTTATTCAAGCAGTATGTGGAGGGGTAGATTTGGTATATGGAAGCGAAGGCAGTTTGCGAACAGAGAACAGTTTGTGGACAGGAGGGGTTTCACAGAAGAGGTTCGCAAAATCGGTACATGACACTGGTACGTGATTGCGAAGGCGGAGGCAGTCCATGGATGTAGGGTGGTTCGCGGTAGTAGTAGTAGTAGTGGTATGAGAAGAAGGTGTCCCATGTACCAAATCTGGTACAAAGTACGTAGGAGGAGCAGGAGGTTCATGATTTTTTCAAGGAAGCTCGAAACGTTTCAATTCAGTTTTTGAAAGTATTTTCCAATACCTAGAAGTACCCAAGAAGTTGGATTTCATCTTCAGGTAAAAAAGGAACTTCAATAGAGCATCTATCTATAGTTTAGGATGGAATAATTTAGGGAAATGAAGGGACCTACATGTCCATAAACTGTGTTTGACTTACAAGTCAATAAACTGTGAGTGGATTTCTTTTCCAAGAGTAGTGAGTGAAGGAAGAGGAAGACAGTGACCCTTTCCATTGGCAGTCAGCCATAGAAAGAGGCATAGGGAGTGACCCTTGGGAATGCAATGATTAGACCCTAAACTTTGTAAAGGAAATGATCCAGTGCATAGAAGATCAAACCTAAACATTGTAATCAGTATTGGTAGTGAGACTTAGTGAATTTGGTACATAGGCACATCACTGTTGTATGCTCCTTGGATATAGCCCAGTGATGGTGAACCAAGTAAAAATTGTTGTATCGTGTGCATGATTTTATATCTGTTCTTATATTTATATGAGGGTAATAGAGAATTGTGTTTTGTTTAACAACAGAATTAGATACAGAGGGGTATAAATTTTAATCCATCATACCCTGATTCACCCCCCTCTCTGGGTATTCGACCTAGCAGACCTAACAATTGGTATCATAGCCAGGTTACTCTTATCAGATTTGTTTTCTCTAACATGGTTCATTCGATCATTGAATCTAAAGACATAGTCTGCTATTACCCTTCTATGCCATGGGAAAGAGAAACAGTTCAATGAAGAACCAGAAGTCAGGAGGTATCCCTCATTTTGGAAGTGTCTATAGAAGAAGTGTGATTGAGTTAAAGGAAACCAATTGTTTTCTAATGGAAGGTTTGGATGAAGAAGGTAGGGAAAAGATGGAATCAATCGGTGATGATGTAGGAATGGATGAAGTACTTGAAATTCAAAGTGATTCTGAAAATACTGATGATGAAGAAGTTGCAATAAGACCAGAAGTGGAAGCTGCCCACAAGATAAAGTAATTGAATCAAGAATTGGATGAAGAAATAAAATCTAAATATTTCATGATCTGAGCACAAGAAATTGATTTCAACAATCTAAGAGGACTAAATCATGGTCTTATGGATGTGGCTACTGATCTAAGGGAAAATAACGATTCCTAAGATGAAGAAATACAAAAGTTGTCTACAAGGGTAGAAAAGTAAAAATCTGATGAAAAAGGGAAAGAAGCAGAATTTAGATGAAGTTCAGAATCTGAAAGCCAGAAATGATGATGTTGTTGTACAGTTATCTAAACTGATTAAGAAGAACCAATGGCTATAGAGAGAGAATTCATGATATCATGATTTTTTTAATCCGATGAATTATACATTAAAGGCGAAATCTGATATGATATATAAGATTGCATGAGAATTTGAAGACGAGATGAGTAGTCAGAAAAATATCAGGAAAGAACTCAATTCTCAAATTGAATATAGGGGTGAGAAGATTAAAGAACTAAGAAAATATCTAGAGTTTGTAATGAATGAAGAAGAGGAGTCTGATTCTAAAGGAAATTCTATGATGAAGGATGAACTACACTTACTATTCAATTTTCCTTCAGTAGGTGATGATGAAATGAAAATAAAGTATGTTATTTATGAGGATAAGCAAGCACATATTTTCTAATCTCAAAGACCACATAGTATGGGAAAATTAGGAATTGGATATGATGATATCTCCCCTATGTATGATAGGAAGATAGCAGTGAAGAGTTCCAAAGATAAGGAAAACTTTGTAGGTATTGGAGATAGACCTAAAAAGTATTTTACAGGATGTACTGATAACATGTTCTATTTCTATTTGACTCCTGGTCATACATCAAGCTTTGGTTTAAAGGCTCAGGAATACATTTTTTTCTATGCAGATAGAAATTGCACCAAATATGAGAATAAGAAGAAGAATTATGAGAAATTAGAGAGAAGAGTCACTCAGAGGAAAACATTCATCAGATGCTATTACTATGGAAGAATGGGACACACTATGAGTATGTGTCAAGAAGCTCAAGGGAATAGTGTTAGAAGAAGAAATCAAGTTGCATCCTCATCTTGACTGAGAAAAAAATGAAATGAGGTATGCCTTTGGTGGAAAATGTTTTATATGTTTTGATTATGGGTATTTAGAATGAAATTTCATCAAGAATAAAGTAGGAAACGAAAAAAAACTCGAAAGGAGATTCTTGACTCCAGTGATGTGTAATGAGAAATCATACACTAGGAGACAAAGTGGTAAATTGAAAAATAGGTTTACTACCTCAGGGGAATTACAAGGAGTTAAAAAAAGGTGTATCAATCACATTATCTATCACACTCACAATTTATCTCATAGAGATAATATGAACAAACTGAGAAGATTAAGGGAATATCTACTCCAGCTGTGAGTAAGATGAATGCATGTTCAATAGAGGACTCACCACCAGTGCAAGATAGTGTGGTGGATCAGGTATCTGATAAAAGAAAGATAAAAAATGAATGTATTGAAAAATTTACTTGTCATGTGAAATAGAGAGAAGTAGAGGAAAGGGGAATATCCTTGCAATGGTGGATGAATCAAGGGAATATGACAAGCAGAGATATTCCTACTTAGAAAAGGAATCAAGGGAATTGGCATAATGGTAGAACCTCAAAGATGGAAATGTGTACCAGGGGGCTCAAACCCCAAATTGTGAGAAAGTCTAGTCCTACAGAATCTACGTATCAGAAAAAGACTAATCATGTGGGTAATGGATGCCTATTCATATGGCTAGAGCAGTTGAAGTTGTCTAGGAAACTAGAAGAAACAAGGAAGGAGTGTGATTCTTTGCAAGAAAGAATCAAAGGGTTGACCCATTAGGATCAACAACAATCCTCACATTGAGGATTCTAGAATTTCCCCTCTATCTATGTATATAAATGCTATTAAATTATGTTAATGTGTTTCAAGTTCAAAGGGATATACAATCCATGGGGAAGTGGCATCAAAAGATGCAAAGCAGTGATGTGATGTGATCCATACTGTCAAATGATTCAAATTAGTTACTAGAGCTGGAGAAGGAGAAGAAGAATGTTTGTGGGTATAAATAATAGAACATATAATTGGAAGAGTTGGACATCATAGGGGGATCGTTCTACTTCCTAATCAGATTCAACACAATATTTCTTTTATACAAATAATTATCTGAAGGATGTGTTTTATGGAAGTTGAGATGACATGAGGAAGAGTCTATGTAGAAACATTAGAGAATTCAAAGCTATACAAGGACTATCCAGGGGTTCTGAGTTTCATTGAATATATATCCATTGGCATCAATCCCCAGTTTAGGTGTTAGTCTTCTACTGAGAAAAGACAGATTGTCATGAAGTAGCAACAATCATGCACTTCCTGATTATGTATTTTGTTCTAACAATGTGGTATCGGCTAACTATTTTCAAGATACCAAGGAGCTGTGAAAGATTATCACTAATGTTTCAAAAAGATTCTTATCAAAAGTGATGAAGTGGTAAGAGAATCAGGAGGAGAATATGCGAAAATGTTGATTCAGAAGAAGACTCATATGATGAGAACAAATTAGTGTCTTCCCAGAGACTAGCAACAAGAGATGGAATTAATTGGTAGAACCTAATTGACGATTAGACAACACTAGTGAAGAGATGAATGTTATCAGGAAAAAATGGGGTTTTCGCCAAAAAAATGAATGAATATGGTGTTTTCATTTGAAATAAAGCATGATTGGTGTGAAAAGTTTACTCTCAGATAGAGGGTATAAATGTTGATGAGACATTTGCACCCATTGCAAGGTTGGATACAATCATATTAATTCTTGGACATAGTAGTACAAAAAAATATTAAGGTTTTCTAGATGGATGTTAGGTCAGCATTTCTAAATGGAGTTATGGAAGAATAAGTTTACATTGAGATACCATATGGTTTTCTTGTTCATGAAGATGAGAACAGAGTTTGTTGGCTAAAGAAGTCTTTATATGGCTTGAATAAATCACCAAGAGCATGGTATTAAAGGCTTGATCAGTTTCTAAAGAAACATGGTTTCCAATATGGTGGAGTTGATTAGAATATGTAATTCAACAATGGAATCATTCATAGGATGATAGTGTTTGTTTATATTGATGAGATAATCTTTGGTGGATCAGATGAAGCACAATGCAGACAGTTTTTTGAATTCATGGAAAGCAATTTCAAAATGTCGATGATGGGTGAGCTAACATTTTTCTTTGGTTTACAGGTGACACAAGGAGGGAATGGCCCTTTCATATCTCAATATAAATATGCCATGGAGGTTTTGAGAAGGTTTGGAATGGACAATTCCAAAGAGATGAAGACTCTGGTTGCTACCCAACTGAAGCTGTCATGAGATGATGAAGGCAAGGCAGTTAATATTAGGAAATATAGGCAAATCATTTGAAGTCTGTTGTACCTGACAGTGAAAAGGCTTGATATTGTATTTTCCACATGCTAAGCAGCGAGAAATCAAAGTAATCCCAAGGAGAGAAATATTATTTCAGTAAAAATAATTCTTTGGTATATCAAGGGGACAGTGGAATTTGGCATAATGTATAATGGAAAATCTCAGCCAGAGTTATTGGGATATATAGATGCAGATTGGGCCGGTTCAGCAGCTGATAGGAAATCAAAATCAGGAGGTACCTTCTATCTTGGAGGGTTGTGTATTTCTTGGTTAAGAAACAAAACAAGATTTCATTTAGTTGAGCACTGAAGAAGCTGAATACATTGAGGCTACTCAAGATTGCACACAACTATTGTGGATGAAGTAACAACTTGAAGATATGGGAATTAAAGTGAAATCTCTAATCAGAATCCATTGTGATAATTCAAGTGCTATAAATCTTATCAAAAATCTATTCTGTCACTCAAGGACAAAGCACATTGAAATTAAATATCATTTTATCAAGGAGAAAGTGGAATATGGGCATGTGAAGTTGGTGTATATGCCTACAAAACAACAAGTTGCAGATATTCTTACAAAGGCCTTACCCAAAGAAGCGTTTGAAAGTCATCAACTGGATCTGGTAGTCTAGTCGACTTCCCACACTAGAAAAAGTATGGATGAGGGTACCCTCTCCCCAAGGTATGATGTGTTATTTCCTAATGTGATGATATGTTTTCTTTACCATGTTTTAGACAACCTTGATGTGACCTCTAATTTCATTGACTAAGGGGGAGAAAGTGTGACTTCCAGGGGGAGAAAAGACATGGGGAGAAGATATTAAGTGGAGAAGTGAGATAGGAGGAATTGAATCTAAGAAAAATCTATTTAGAAGAACTATAAGATAAGGTAACATTAAATCTTATGATGCTAGAGGTGATTTATCAATGATTAGATATCATGACGGCTAGGGTTTGTGATAAAAGTTGTTAATTGGTATTAGTAATTAGTGATTATAAATGAAGTGATTCATTGATGAAATTTTCATCATACTCTTGTTTCTCATGTCGAGCATCATTCATGTGGACTTAGAGTATGTGTTGAGAAAATATTGGATCGTTGTCTTAATCACATGAAGTGAATGATGTTTGAAGATGGAAGGAGCTTTATCAAGATATCAAAATACAAAGAAATGTTTTAAGAAGAGTTGTCAAATAACCAAAAGGGGAAGATTATTGGGAAAAAATCTCTCAAGTTGTTATCTAGGAATGCTTTGGGTGTGATTGTGTTTGTTGAAAAATCCGTATGACCACAAATAAGTATTGTTGGTGTTTTCTGAAGATAGGGTTTTGAGGTGGGGCAGTTTCTCAGTGATTTCCGAATTTTGGGGCCTCAAAATCAGGATTTTGATGTTGGAAAAGGAATGATTTCTTCATATGAGTGAGTGGATTGTAGAAATTTGAAAAAAGTGGAAATTAATGAGAATTACATACCATAATTCATGGGTCATGTACCATGTTCTGAGAACAACAGGTAGAGCGACAGAAATGGTACACCGATGTGGTTCGTGAAACCAAAAACGATTCACGGTGGAAGGTGATGCAGTACACAGATGGGATGAAGTCGATGGAGGAAATCGACTGTGTAAGAGAAAAGGTAGTACGAAGACGGCATGTAAAAACAGTTTGTGGGTAGCTTGTGGTTCGCGGCGGTAGAAGGATCAGCAAGCGGTGGATGCTGAATCGACGATTTGGTAAATCATAGATTATCGGATTTTGTGGATATATTTTCATATATAAGAATCGCTAACCCCACTGATTACTGTGAAAATCAATGATCCTTAGAAATCATTTTTTTCTCTGTGAATTTGGTAGATTCTGAAAGTGGTTTGTGCTGAAGGTGTTTGTGAGGATTTTTAATACACAAAGGATGTTCGGTACGCAGAGGAGGAAGTCTGGTTCATGGAAGGAATTGACTCGGTATGTGGAGGTGGAATATATGGTATGTGAAATGGAGAGTTCCGCAAGTGGCGCATAGAGGGGGAGATTCATAATGTGGAAGCAAAGCCAGTCCGCGAACAAAGAATAGTTTATATACCAGAGGGTTTTTGTAGATGAGGATCAGGGAATCAGTACACGGCAGCAGTACATGATCATGAAGGAGACGACAGTCTACGAACGAAAGGTGGTTCATGAAAGTATTAGTGGTACGGGAAGAAGGTTTCCCGTATACCAAACCTGGTACACAGTATGCGAGAGGAGCAGGTGGTTTGTGATTTTCTCAGGGAAGCCTGAAAATGGTTCAATTCAGTTTTCGAAGGTATTTTCCTATATATATCAGTACCCGAGATGGTGGATTTCATCTTTGGGTTAAAAAGGAACTTCAACAGAGCATCTACCTACACTTGATGATGCAATAATTCATGAAAATGAAGGGAACTAAATGTACATAAACTATGTTTGACCTACAAGTCGATAAAATTTGAGTGGATTTACTTTCTAAGAGCAGTGAGAAAAGTAAGAGAAACACAATGACCCTTACCACCAGCAGTGTGCCAAAGAAAAAGTCATAGGGAGTGACCCTTGGGAATGTAGTGAGTAGACCCTAAAATTTGTAACGGAAGTGATCCCGAGCAGGGAAGATCTATCCTGAACATTGTAACTATTATTGGAAGTGATCCTTAATGAATTTGGTACATCGACACATTTTTGTTGTATGCTCGTTGGACGTATCCCAATAAGGGTGAACCAAGTAAACATTGTTGTGTCATGTGCATGATTTTATATCTGTTCATATATTGCTATGTGAAGAAGAGAGAATTGAGTTTTGTTTAACAATGGAACAAGATTTGGAGGGGAAATTTTTTTAATCTGTCCTACCCTAATTCACCCCAATCTTAGGGTATTTGTCCTAGTGGACCTAAAAGTTTAAATTTATCAATGTTTCCATATTTTGAGTGCATTTTATTCATTTTTCACATTTGGGGAAATCTGAACATTTTTCTCACATCATATAATATCTATTTTTATATTTATTGACATTATTGAACTTATTTGGTGTTTTTTACCCTTAGGTGTAAGTTTCTTGGTGATCAAAGGATCTTTATTATCTTGTTTATAGAAGTCGTTGTAGTATTTTGTTTGGTTAGTGTAAACACGTTTTCATATAAATAATCCCTTCATGACCCATTTTTTGTAATTATTTATCACAAAATTTCTCCCTATTTGAGTTTCTTTCCCTTGTAGGTTATTTTCAAGGCATTCCAGTTTTCCAAAGTTTAGTGGGAGGTAGTGTAGCAGTAGGTTATTAGAGATTTCAAGTTATGTACTAGGATTTTCAATAGGTTCTTTAGTGTTTTATCCATTTTAACACATTCTATTCTATATTAATATTTTTATATCAATTATGAATGTGGAGAAGATAATATTTTTTGTTAGAGTAATGATGAAATGGAAAATACCATGTTAGGTATATTCTTGTGGAGGTTTTCCTTCCATTTATGACATTTATTTTCATTTTTTTGTGGATAAAGGATTTATTTAGGAATACACTAAACCCATAGGTTTATGCCTCATTTAAAAAGGTGGTGACCTTCCATTGGTTCTTATAATATGTTATTATAAGGCATAAAATTCATTGGATTTAGCATTAGTTAAAGTTTAGAGGTTTATGAGATTTTTAATGTGTCTTCAAATGGAAATGTTTACTGAATTAATAGAATATGAGTCTTTAATGATTGATTTTTAGAGTAGGTATAAATCTATATATGGATCAAATATATTGATGTCATTTTTAGAGTTTATATGGTTTCTATTAATTCTATTGATTCTTTATATATTAGTTATTTTATAGTGTGATAAGGATAAAGGAATTCTACGTAGTTGTGCAGAAGAGAAGATTGTATAGATATATTCTATACCATGAGTTTTAATGGTGTTTTAATATGAATATTTTCTTATAGATCTTATCATATTGTCATTAAAATAATTTTTCCATAATTTTGATACAACCTAGTTTTAAGGGAGTAGTTATAATTAGACCAAAAGGTCTATTTCCACATTTCCCCTCTTTATTTCTCGAATATCTTAATGAATGAAATGAGGATTCAAAGGGTATAGCTCCAAAGGAATAGATAAATTTGACTTGAAATTTATTAATTGATTATGGTGTTTATGACCCAAAAAATAATTTTGAAGAGAATATAAACTAATTTATTATTATGAATAATGTGATGTAAATGTTTCGAACCTGTTGAATTTTTCATAATTTGATGATTTTTGACAAATAAGTTTGTTTATATAATAGTTTATAACCCTAATTATTGTTTCAAATAGAGTTTTTGGCTTAGATACTTATTCTAAAGGGAGTGTTTAGTGACATAATTTTTATTCTTGGATAATGTTTTGGAGCATTTGATTTTGGATTTTTTTTCAAGAAGTGGATAAGATGGGGTGGTCTCCATTGAGTTGATATTTATGATTTTTTTTTCAAGGATAAGTGATTGAACATGTTTTTTCCCTACTATTTTTTATTCTTATGTATAGAATATCATGTGGCTGTGTTCCTAAGTGATTATCTCCCACCCATCAGGTTGAGTAATGACATGTGGTGTTGAAATATACCTATGTTAGAGATAAAATGATATGTGTACCTTGATTTTAATATTTTTTAGATTCCATGAGTGTGGTGGTGATTTGTCATTGGGAATAAATGTTTTTTTATTCACCAATTTGTTTTGGTTATTTTAATGATGGAACAAAGTAATTCACTACACAAATCACCAAATTGAGTAAGAGGTGTATGTGTGTGATTCAAAATCTAGGCGGTGTTCATGTTACTAGATAAAAAAGATATTGGTCCTTTATTCTCCCTCAAAATATAGATAATTATTTTTTATAGTTATTATATGGGTATGATATATTGAGGTTAGAAGTGTGTTTTTAGAAACACATTTCTCATTGAGAGTATATTGCTAGTATAGTGAGCGTGAGTTGTATGGGGACTAATTTTGATGGATTTTATTTTTGTGAGATATATGTATAAAATATACCCTTATTATTTAAGGAGTGTGCATAAAATAAGTTATGGGATACCCTAGAGTACATGGAATTTTCATTGTAGGGGGATAGTTGTATGGATTATCGTTTACACTAATGTATTCATTAGTTTTCATTCATCACATATATAGTTGGGGATAGAGAGGGAACCATACTATGTATGTTTATACTCATCCTGACTTCACATATTCATTTTTTAAATATTAAATAGTGTGTTAGTGTTGGTTTTTGGAAGTATTAGCTTGTCCTTAGTGGTTAGATGGTACAAGTTTTGTATTAATGTATAAATTTTTTAAAGTATACTTATCCTTTTTATTTTTATTTTGGTTTAAGGTGTTTTTAATGGTATTTATCGTATTTATCATTGTCGTGTAATGTTATGGTTTTCAGAAATTTCATGTATTAATAATTTATATTAAATTTACATTGATCATTGTACTAGATTAGTGACATTGATGTTAGTAGTTCCATAATTTACATCTTGATCTTAGATTGTTATGGTAGATACATCCCATATGTAACATACCTGGATTTTAAAAGCAAAAACTATGTGCTTAAATGAACTACTAAATACCAGGTGACCTTTATAAACTAACCATTAAATATAATTTTTCCAATTCTGTATTTCGAATTTCAAAAAATGGACATACATGGTTGCGATCGGTAAGTTTTTTGGAGTCTGATAGAACAAACATATTTTTTGGAGAACAATAACCTGCTCTTATGTATAGTAACATAAGATTGTGAATAGTAACATGAACCTTAATAATAGTAATATACCCTTATGAATAGTTACATGACCCTTATGAATAGTAATGCACCCTTATGAATAGTAAATTGACCCTAGTGAATAGTAATGGACCCTTATGAATAGTAACTTGAACCTTATGAATAGTAATGTACCCTTATGATTTGTAAATTAACCAATGAAATTATAAATAAAATTTAACCATATTTTAAGTGTTAATATGATATAATTATTTCATAATATAAGTAAATAAATATTTAAAAAATTATTGATTAAGTGTTGGTATTTTTGTAAGGCATATATTTAATTACCAATTTATGATGAATTTAATAATTTAATTGAAAATTTACTTTCAAAAAATTTATTCATAAATAGGTATTTTTATGACTTATGATTATAAGATAATTTTAAGAGATCTTAAGTAATTTCTCAAAGTGTTAGAAAAGAATTTTTTTAATTTTAAAATTGTAATTTTCAAGTAAATTGTGATTTTATTTAAAAATTTAATTAATGAGGTTTATGAAATTATTTTCAAAAAATTGAGTTCATTTTTTAATTATACACTTTGAAAAATGGTTTTGGTTAATTTTTGGGATATTTCTGAAATTCATGAATTTTTTATGAATAGGGAAATACAGTAAAATACTATATATTCAAATTATCAGTTAAATACACTATTTATGACATCATTAGTGATTTAATCCCACCTGTTTTGAACTCAAATTCCATTATTACTATTTTGGGTCACATGAATTATGACTATTCAAAGTCTTGAGCAAAAATATTTAATAATGATTAAAATAATGTAAAATACTTCATCTCCTCCACTATTAATACCACCCTCATTCCCCTCTTCATCACACAACTCCCAAGACTTGACCCTTACCTAAGTTATAAAAAATACTCCTCCAAAGGATCTTATCCATGTTCTAGAGCTTCTATTCTCACCAAAATTCCAAAACCAAAGTCCTTAAGAAGGATCTCAAAGAGAAGAGATCAAGAGGTCAACATCCGCTTTTGTATTCTTTCTTTTCTTCTCGTTTTCTTTTATATACTTCTTCTTTAATCACCTACCCTATCCAAGTCACATGA
This sequence comes from Viscum album, assembly GCA_963277665.1. Classification (NCBI taxonomy): domain Eukaryota; kingdom Viridiplantae; phylum Streptophyta; class Magnoliopsida; order Santalales; family Viscaceae; genus Viscum; species Viscum album. Next base: position 1,478,013,134 of record OY728137.1, read on the forward strand.
ATTATCTAGTATCTTACATATTTTTTTATTCCATCATGTTTATGGAAGACTCACCATTATACTTTTTCTCCTCTCCCACTTATTCAAGAAATTAAAACCCTATCCGTGATGTGTCGATTTGCTGACATCATATACGATGTGATTTCAATTTCTTTTACTTAATTCAAGACTGGTAATGAAACCATTTTTATGGTTGAAACAGATTATAATCTATTTATTATATCTTATATAAGTTTTTGGAATCATATTGTACACATGTTATTAATTTATAAAACAAAATGACTTCTTTATGATTGAAGAATCACCAAAATGAATTAAACAAATATCAATAATGTTTTAACTAATGAATCATTTTCATGTCAAAATTCAAAATGATAAATGGTATAATTTATTATTCTAGAAATAAGTAAATACCACTCCATTACAATTCTGGTTTTTCACTTCCAATCTACAACAATATCCATCATGAACCGATCATGGAAACCATGTGAAGAACACACCAAAAAAATAGAATTAACAAAATATTATTAATGAAAAGGTGGAATGATGTTAGAAAATGTAACATCCCTGACCCGAAAGCCACTAAATCGGTGCTCCATGTCGGGTCGTCAAATGACCTCAAACTCCCCTCCTTGTACCCCAGAGGTTTCCGAATAGCTGTGAGGGTCTAATAATCTATATGGGGAGACTATACCCTCTTTACCATAGTAATCCACAAAAAATAAAAATAAAAATAACAGAAACATTATGAAACAACCAATAAACATGCATAACCAAACATCTCCCAGCAGGGTACAAAAACCAATCATATATAATAATTTCATGCCATACCAGTAGTGCAAGTGAATGAAACCCAAAATAAAACAAATGACCAAAACTACCAACAGGTCCCGACTCTATCTCCAGATACTTATCAATGTACGTCCCGATCACAACTCAACATATTAGTGTAGGGCCTCATCCCTTTTCTAGACCTACAACCAAGAGGTATTCTCGAGTACCCAATTGTGGCTTGAGTAGGGTGTGAGTATAAAAATCAGTAGTCCACCACCAACTATGTCTACAAAATATCTAGTCTAACAGATAGTTCATGCAAGTAAAAATTAAATGGTAAGTAAACAAGGAACAGTTTGGGTGACATAAGTTAACGAGGTTCATTTAAATTCATTACTAGCATCTATCCCAATTCCATTTCTTATACCATCATCATCACATAAGACACATTTATCACATGTTCTATGGGTTAGACATAATTATCCTCTACACAAGGGTCTAAGGAAATCAATCACAAAGAAAAATTGAAACAAGTCAAATCCCTAACTCACTAGGGGTACACATATCACATCAACACATTCCCTCACCTCGAAGCCTCAGTCTGAGTGGAATGAAATCAATACATTAACCTCACTACGAATCCTCAGTCTGGGTGGAATGAAACCATTAGGTTAATAGATCCTATGTCCCCTTCCCTAACCCATGCATTTTGGGGTGGTGTTTAAAGCCTCAATCTAACTCGACCCATGGGCATATAACCTCAAGTCAATACCCCACTCTCCCAATACATGTGAAAATTCTATATATATATGTAAATCCACCAACCATTCATGGAACATCACAGCCATTTTCCAAGGCAAACATAAATCATAAAAATAACATGAGTGATAATACCATGCCTTAACCCATTAACACCTTTACCACATTTCACATCATTTAGCCATTTAGCCCCATTCCCTTTTATTATTCTTATCTCACTAAGCATTCATTCATTGTTCCTATCTCACTAGGCTTCCTTTATCATGCCTAACACACTAGGATTCATTACTATACTCATAATCCATTCCATCATGGTCTTTAATCATTTCCACATATTAACCCATTAATCAATTCATTATTCTCAAGTGTAAACCCATTACACATTCCCACCCTATTCAAAATTCATTTAACATAGCCATTTTAATCCATATAAACCACTTCCATTTTAACCCAAATATCCTTTAGGTTATTATTTTTATGCCTAGGTACATCACCAAGACTGTACTCCCACACCATTAGTCGAATCAACAAGTTTATCAAGGGCTCTACATCAATACACAACAATCTCACTTGTTCTTCACAAATCCCTTGGTTCAGGGAAGTCGGCACACCCCATGGGTGGCCCTAGATTAGTCTCATCACCCTCGACACATACCATGGAGATCGTGAGGGTTTCCATTTACCTTATCAATAACCATTTTACCTAAACATTCCAGGGTGATCAAAACATACCCAGAGACACCCAAGAACAAAACCACACATGCACAAATCCACAAATAAACCAGGGGATATAAGTTGTGGACTACCTACCTTGGATCTATTGATGAATACCCTCCCAATAAAGTCCTTAGATCCCAATCCAACACACCTTTGAATCCTAAATCTATATCTCACTAAAAAATAAAGGGTTGAGAGGTTTGGATGGATATCACACAAAAGACAAAACCTAAACTGGAAAAGAGAGATGAGAAGAAGATTAGACTCACCTGGATCTTCGATTTGCTTCCTATGGCACTCCAAACGGTCAATAATCAAAGAATATAAATACTTGGGAGCTCTTGGTCCCTTTGGTTCATTCCTAGGGTTTCAAGGGAGAAGGAGGAGGAAAACCCCAAGTTGTGTATTAAAATCATGGGGTGGAATTTTTGAAATTTTTTCAATTTTTATGGGTCGCACGATTTACCCACACAGTTTTCCAAAACGTACGCAAACCGTGCGACATATAATGTTCACGAGAGGCCATCCCTCATGGTTTCTTGGTGATCCTATACAGTTTTCTCTAACCATGCACAGGCCATGCGAATGATACTATTCAAGGATGGCTAGTTCGCCTGGTTTTCCCACACAGTTTCCCCTAACCATGCGCAGACTGTGTGCCTTGCACTGCTTGGCCGGATTACTCTTCTCATCGCACCCCAAGCCCTCAAGAACCCCCAAGCTCCCACGTGATCTTGGGAAACACTTATTTATCTACAAAGGAGAGATCCAAGACAATACTTAATTGAAAAAATTCTTTAAAAAATGGACCTTACAACCTCTCCACATTATAATGGCTCGTCCTCGAGCCGCTATTCGTGGAATCACTAAGATCCTGTAACTAATGGTCATTACACAATTCATACCTATTAATCCACTTTATAAGTTTCTATATGCACATAACAAGGCCACTGAACATGGTTCAAGCCCACAAACTTTCTCCTCAAGACTTCCTCACCACAACCCAAACATGAACTAGAAAAACTCCTCAAGGATGCATCCATTTCAACCATTCTCACCCTAAGAACTTCATTGGGGAAACTTAGGTGAAAAAACCTAACTCACAATGCATGTAAACTTAACACACAACATATCATCATCATGGAGGAACCAATCGATACCTCATTGGCCTGATCCTCTCCACAACCCATGGCCCAAATCACTTGGCATCTTTTCATGTTCCCCCAACTCTAACGACAACCAAGCTCGGTATCACTTGAGGGAAAACACACAATCCTTCCAACCACATTTCATGAAAATTTTATTCCACAATTGTAGAACCAAACTCTACCCAAAACTCTCAGGTACATGACCAGTTAAACCCTGCCAAAGTTCTCTACTAGGGCCGACTCACCTGAATGGTGACCACTCAAGTCCTTCCAACCTGAAACTCTGATCATGTCATCAACCCAAAATTTATCTGGTATGGTTCTATCCACCATTTTTGGTTACTTGGATCCTACTCCATCGACAAAGGAACTCCATAATTCAACCCAAATTTCCCATCACCTAACATGTTCCAACTCATCGTGACCAAGGATCCATAGGATCATTACCCTACCTGGGAATCCTGCTGCACCATCAAAAACATTAGGGAGAAATCCCTACACTATCCATTCAAGGACTAAGATCATCCTTACCTCGCTCAGGTACAAATCTGTTTCAAAAGCAACTTTCCACTACAACATAAACCTGAAGGTGGGTCATTCTTACATCACCCATTCAAGTTTACCATCTCAGGCCAGACCACCTTTGACTGGATTTCCCCAGAACACCCACCTTCCACTGATGGTACGCTACCCTTTTCTCACATTCCCAAGGTTCTTACTAACATGGAGTCTATCATTATCATTCCATGCACCCACTGATGTCATTTTTTGAATTCTATTATAATTCTATCATCACATCACAACCGCCCTCTAGGCCTTCATCGGCTTCCCCTTAGCATGTCACCCCATCACATGGCCAAGGTTCACTCAACTTCACAACGTCCCAAAACCACACAAGGGGAAATTTATCCGAGTCTAACCCCAATCTTCATTGGAGTCATAGGACCCCCATCTTATCTTGCTTCAACATGTTTTCATATCCAAACACACCCTCCTATGACTCAGCACAGACATAAAAAGCTTTCCTTGGAACCACCCTGAGTTGAAGCCAACACTTGGCTCATCAGATACCACGTCCAAGGCCCACATGCCTCTTAGATGAACCTGACATGCACCTCACAGGTTTCTCATTGGCACTCTGGTGCCACTACGTCGACTCGATGTCCTCTTCTCCAAATCTAGGACTTATTTATCACTCCACACCTCAGGAGTGTTGTTACCACTACTCTCAAGAGGTATTTAAACCACCGCATCTTTTACTTGATCACATGACGAACCCCAAACATAGACATGAACATCTAGATTTTTTCAAAATAAGAAAATTAATGTCACCTAGTGCCCGTTCTCGGATTTTTTGAATGGAACCCATGATGTTTGTCGACAATTGGTCCATCCTGGGGACCTCACCCAAAACCATAGAGGGTACATATTCCATCATCAATCTCTACATATATGTTTTCCATGCATGTGAACTCCATGATGTCTATAATCCAACCAAACACCTTCATATATCATGGAGTGAGACAGAGCTTCTCAACGTACCTGGGATGATGTCAAGATGTTGGGAATGCTTGTCACTAGCTAAGGTATGATGAGAATTTGTTGAAGAAAACCACCACCAACTTATCCATTTCTATTACTAAACTATGGGAAACAATGACCTTCCAAGGATTTTAGGCCTCCATGTCGAATGCATCACAGCAACCCTTAACCCCTGTACCTAGGTGTGATTTCCAACCATGTTTAACCATCACTCCATGAACAAATCACCAACAACCATACATGAACATTTCATGTGTCACTATTTCCACCACATCACTTGAGTACTTATGATACACTCCTGATGGATAACAACTGAAGCACAATAGTCTACCACACCAATCAAACCAACAATATCACAAAACAACCTTAATTTGAATTTAAACCATTGTCTGCTTACTTGCTTAACCATGTCTATTGGTTAGCCAGTCTCATCAGCCATGAGGCAGCCTCTGCATCTCACCCCAAAACTAGCCCATTCCTACTAACATGTTCAACTATGTGACCATACTTACCAAGGTTACACGGTCGAGTGAAAGTATATAACCACACTATAGCCACCCTTGTCTTTTTGGTTCAAAAAAAATTACAGGCCTTCATTAATCCTCACCAAAACAGGTGAGTTAGGAATTCAAGCGATACAACCCTTAGAAACAAACCTTAAATCCTATCACAAACACTGGTGTTCCCTTATTAAGGAACCAGACACAACTATACCATCAACCTTCCCACTTATCCCTCAAGGTCAAATCTGCACAATGGAACACTCTGAGTCTCACTATCAAGTCCAAACATCTACAAGTGAGAGACACACCCTAAGGCACTAGAGACTCTGCCAGACCTCTCTCATAGGTCACCTTGATGTTTGAACGATACCAAATCCATATACTAGAGTCACAACCAGGAAAATCCATTGGTCTTATCTCTAAAACATTCTTATCATCACACGAACAAAGTAATGCACATGAATGGAACTCTCACTCCCATTCTGATGCATGCTATGATTAGCGTACCAAACAACCATATACTCTAGGTTCCACACCAAAGGTGTACACATTAATCGGTACTACAAAAAAACATCCTCTCCGGGATTCGAGAAACAACTCGCAAGGTCTCTACTCACAGGGTCACCAAGACCCAAGCACCACCCTTAGGGTCCAGCATGTACTCTGTACGGTCACAAACCACGAGAGTTCCCTAACTCACATCATCGAACAACGCCTCACAACCCAAAGGACACAACCTTACCAAGGGTTCCCTAAAAACACCACCTAGGCCATATCATAACCGGAAAAGCCTCACAATCCAAACACAAAGTCTCAACTAGGGCACTCTCACTGCCCCAACCCACGCATATAAGGGTAAAACTGAAAACACCAAGGATACCCACCTTTGAACCCAAACATTCTCATTCCAAAATTTTCATTCACTCGACACTTCGAAGAATGATGGACAGAATTTAACCACATATGGAAATATCCTACACGGTCAAACTTAAACAAACCATTCTTCATACTCTACCCCAACAGTCAACATCACACTTTGAGCACTACCCTCCACCATACCTACCGTGTGTCATAATCAACATGGGGGGGTGAAAAATTTACTTAATCACAAGTGTTTCATCAATACCTTTTCAAACCCACTCTTTTTTATGACACGATCCCTTTCCCACAAGCACATTTCCCATTTCACATCTTGTTAAAATCATCATTTTAACTCATTTAAACCTTTCGTTAGGAAAAATCCATTGACAATTTTACCATCATTATGCAACCCTTTTCTTTTAAACCCCATAACAAACTTTACAATTTATCATACCCCAATACATTAACCTAATCACAACATTTCTTTATACATGATATTCCTTAACTATTAATTTGAATTATTTTCACTCACCCACTTTCATTACCATTATTAGGCATTATTTTCTTCATATTTTTCAAAGAAGTAAAATGCATTATACTCTCAAAACCCCACACACCAATCCCATGTGTTTTCCTATAATGATGCATGCCACCTATAACATTAGGTGCCTAAAATGATGTATGAATGCACAACATAATTCTATTCTGGCCAAAAGAAAAATATCATAAATCAGTCAAATCACACAACATGTTCATCACCAAATGGTTAAATATAATTCAACTGTAACAACACACATCAAGAAGAACAATTACCACCCAGGGGGACTTGGGTTTTCACTCGTACTTGTGTTAGCTACTCACAAGAACAAGCTCATTAATAAGGCTCGTTACATCCTAATCTCCTGTCTACCATTCCCAAATAGTAATAAGATAAAAGAACTCCTCTGATACCACTTTGTAACATCCCTGACTCGGAAGCCACTAAACTGGTGCTCTGTGCCGGGTCTTCACATGACCTCAATTGTGCCTCCCCATACGCTAAAGGTTGCCGACTAGCGGCAAGGGTCTAATAAGACACATGGAGATACTATACCCTCTTTACCAGAGTAAGACATAACAGATCACTATAAAAATAATGTAAATAGTATGAAACATACAATAAACAAGCATAACCAAATGCTTCCTAGTAGGGTACAAACACCAATCAAATAAAAAAATGTCATTCCATACTAGTAGTGCAAGTTAATAAATCCCAAAATAAAACAATTAGAAAAAACTCCCAATGGGACCCGACTCTATGTCTAGATCCTTCTCCAAGTACCTCCCAAGCCCAACTCAACATCTTAGTGTAAGACCTCAACCCTTGTCCAGACCTGCAACCAAGAGGTCTGCTCTGGTACCCAACGGAGGCCCGAGCAGGGTGTGAGTACAAAACTCAGTAGGCCACCACTAACGGTGTCTACAAAATATCCAGTCTAACAGATATTGCATGAAAGTACAAATTAAAAGGAAAGTAAACAAGAAAAAATTTTGGTTCCATAAGTTAACAAGGTTCATTTAAATTCATAACTAGAATTTATCCCAATTCCATTTCATATACCATCATCAATACCTAAGATTCATTGATCTAATGTTCCATGGATTAGGCATAATTATCCTCTACATAAGATACTAAAGCAATCAATCACAAAGACTAGGGAAAACAAGTCAAATACCTAACCCACTAGGGGTACACATATCACATCAACACATTACCTCAACTCGAAGCCTCAGTCTAAGTTGAATGGCATCGATACATTAACCACACCGTGAAGCCTCGGTCTGGATGGAATGAAACTGTTAGGGGTATAGAGCCTTTTTCCCCTTCTATAAACCATTCATTTTGGGGTGGAGTTTAGAGCCTTAGTCTAACTTGACCCATGGACGTATAACCTCAAGTCAATACCCCACTATACCAAGCCATGTGAACATGATATATATACATATATATATATATGTAAATCCATAAACCATTCACACAACATCACAACCATTTACCAAGGATAAAATAAATCATAACAATAACATGAGATTTTATACCATGGCTTAACCCATTAACACATTTGCCACATTTCAAATCATTTAACCATTCAGCCCCATTTTCTTTTATTATGCTTATATGACTAAGAATTCATTCATTGTGCCTATCTCACTAGGTTTACTTTATCATGCCTCACTCACTGGGCTTCATTACTAGACTCATAATCCATTACATTATGGTCTTTAATCATTTCCACATATTAACCCATTTATCCATTCATCATTCTCAAGTGTCAACCCATCAAACATTCCCACACTATTCAAAATTCATTTAACATAGTCATGTTCAGACATATAAACCACTTACATGTTAACCCAAATATCCCTTAGGTTATTATTTTTAAGCCTAGGTGAATCACCTAGCTTCTACTCCAACATTGTCAATCGCATAAACATGTTTATTAAAGGATATACATAAATACACAACAATATCACTTGTTCTTCACAAATACCTCGGTTCAGGGAAGTCAGAACACCCCATGGGTGGCCCTAGATTAGTCTCATCACCCTTGACGCATCCTATGGGGATTGTGAGGATTTACATTTACCTTCTTAATAACCATTTTAACTAAACATTCCAGGGTGATGAAAACATACCAATATAAACCCAAGAACAAAACCACACATGCATAAATCCACAAATAAACCATGGGATATAATCTGTAGAACACTTACCTCAGATCTATTGATGAACACCCTCCCAATAAAGTCCTTTGATCCCAATACCACACACCTTTGAAGCCTCAACCTAGATCTCACTGAAAAAGAAATGGTTGAGATCTTTGGATGATGATTGCACAAAAGACAATACATAAATTGGAAAAGAGAGAGGAGGAGAAGATTAGACTCACCCAGATCTTCGATTCGCTTCCAACGGCACTCCAAATAGTAAATATTCAAAGGAGATAGATCCATAGGGGATCTTGGTCCCTTTGGTTCATTACTCGGGTTGCAGGGGAGAAGGAGGAGGAAAAGCCCGAGTTGGGTCTTAAAATCATGGGGTGGATTTTTTGTAAATTTTCCAACTTTTCTGGGCCACACAGTTTACCTGCATGGTTTTCCAAACAATACACAAACCGTGTGATAGATATTGTATGCGAGAGGCTAGCCGGCATGGTTTCTTGGGGATCTCACACAGTTTTCCCTAACCATGCGCAGACTGTGCGAAGGCAACTATCTGAGGATGGCTGGTCCACACGGTTTTCTTGCATAGTTTCCCCTAACCGTGCACAGATCATGCGTCTTGCACTGCTTGGCCTGATTTCTCTTCTCATCACGCCTCGAGCCCTCGGGCACCCTAAAGCTCCCATGTAACACCCCAAGGTTTTGAAAATAAATATAGAATTCTATGCTATAATATATCCATTAAACACAACTTTGCCTCATCTATGCTCTCAATTTCAAAAAATGGTCATCTAGAGTTGCGTTTAGTAATCATTTAGAGTCTGAAAGAACAAAATTGATTTTCGGTGAATAGTAACATACCCTTATGAATAGTAATATGACCCTTTTGAATAGTATATAATGATATTATTTTATTTTCTTAAGGTAATAAGATAATGGGATCTGAATTAATTTTTCAATGTCACATAAAACTAATTATACCCCAAAAATTGTTATTTTTCAAATTAACTATGACTTTATTTAAAAACTAAATTAATAATTTTTAGAAACTTATTTTTGAAAAATGGATTTCTCTATTGAATTATACATGTCGAAAAATGGTAGGGGTGAATTTTTGGTATTTTTTTGAAATTTTTGAATTTTTGATGAATAGTGAAATACGATAAAATACCGTATATACAAATTATCAGTTAAATACACTATTTATGATATCACAAGTGATGCAATACCACTCGGTTCAAACTCACATGCACTTATTACTATTAGGGGTCACATGAAACCACACTATTGGTTGTCTTGAGGGAAATAATAAAATAATGAATTAAATATAAAAAATTTACTCCTCTCCTCCACTATAAAAACCCATCACCACTCCCTATTATCTTCAATCCACTAAGCCTTTAAGCTCCTCAATGTTCTGTCTAATTAACCTTCCCTAGTCTATCCCCACGTCCAATAATCTTCTGGTCTTTCCAAAAGAACAAAACCCCTTCCCTTAAGGAGTTTTTCAAGGAGGTTATTTCAAGAGGTAAAGCACCCTTCTTTTTCATTTGGTTTCATTTCAATTTATCTTCTTTTGTTATACTCTCCTCACCTCCTCTATCCAAATGACCAAGATAAATCCATTAAAATCTATATACTGGATTTATATCATGTGAATGGAAGAACCATCATAAATATTCTTACTCCCTCCATTTTATTTTTATAAACGAAATCAACGTCCATGAGGTTCTGATTTATAACCTTCGTGGACGAAGAAGTTTCATTCTTCAATTTATTCTTCATAAATGGTCATGAAACCAAATTCATGGTTTAACCAGACTATAATATATCTTTTATAACTTAATTAATAGTCAATAACCAGAATATGTACATATAATTAATTTATATGACAAAGCTAGTTCATAATATTACAAATACCGCCAAATAATCGAGGTGGTTGTCATCTAATAATTCATCCTTATTCCATGTAAACAAATGCTAGAAATGAACATTATCAATTATTTATGTTCATTAATAATATATAATTCTAATCCTGGAGATTTATAACCATTACACATGAACTTTATTACTTAAAAACAAGTGAACCGAATATGAAAATAAAAGAAACGGAACACTCCAGAACGACGAAATTCAATACAATAACTTATCAATAAAGAAATAAATGAACTATCCATAATTATGGTAAAATAAATAAATATATAATAGGTTCTAAAATAAGTTATTAACAAGTATAATTTCATATTCCAGGATCTTATGTAAAAGAGTGGAACATGTTTGGAGTTAAGGTAAGGGTTTTTTCACCCGAACTTCCATTTTCATTAGGGATACTTTCATTGTCTAATTAACTCGATGTAATTCTTATGCATTGTTATGTAATAATCATATGTTATATGTGAGTATCATATATATGTTTTCAAAACATAATCCTTCATTATTTTATGGATAGTTACACGTTTTAAAAGGAACTTTCAAAATTGTTTAAAAAATACAAGCCCGGTTCAAGAGAAATTTTCAAATTCTTACGTATTTTCAAGGACACTATATAATATGTTTCTGGAAACCATTATCTTTATAAAATCACTCATTTTATTATGAAAATACTATCTTACTTCACTTCTGGTTTTATACAAAGATTTTTCCAAAATAACTCTTCTTTTCAAAATAAGAGTGTATTTATCACAAGAATTGCTTAATGATTTTAGAAGATTATTCTCATTTGATTCAACACTCTTGTTGATTATTATGTATTGTTGGGTTTAATAATTTATTATGTAATATAACATATTTTATTAAATGGTTTATGACTAACTTTATTTTGGATTATCTATCCTTAAACCATTCACCATATTATTCCAAATGGTTAGTGTTTCTGTTCAATAATTGGAGAAAGTTAGTTACATTTCATAACATAGTTTCAATATGAATGTATATGTTGTTTATGTTTATCCATGCTCATATGATGAATGAATTGGAATTATTATATTATTGGTGGGGCTCGATATATCCCCTCTAGGCATTGGTAGGTCTCATGAGACAACTAGACATGGAATTGGCCGAGGCCTTAATCACAAGACGTCTTGGCCAAGACCATGAAAAAATGTTTCAGAATGTCTGGCATATGCACTTACCTCATTATAAATATAGTAATTTAAAGTTCATGTGATTATTTGACTAGTAGAATACCCATGATTATGTTTTATTCTGACATTATTTACTCATCTCATATTCCTACCTTAATGTGTTCAAGTTTATTATTAAAGGCATGTGTTTTCAATTATTCACCATGTATAATGTTTATATTATCTTCCGCTGTATTTCTTACTCTTAATGAGAATTTGAGATCACCCCATTCTTATGTTTCATTTGATCAGGACATGAAGAAGTAATTTATGAATGACTAGAAAGCATAATCTAGGATACATGATGTTTCTAGTGGAATAAATTAGTGTGTTTTTTCCCTTCATGTTGAAATGTTAAACATATGTATGTAACTTGTTTCCAATAATACTAAACTAATCGGTCCTTCGGGATTCGTATTTTTTGTTTTTATGCCAATGAAATCAAATAAGGCACCGGCTTTGGGCAACTGGGGTCGGGTCCTTACAATTGGTATCAAAGGAATTTTAGTAGAATACTTGGAAACTAGATTTAGAAAACATAGAATTAGGGAAGAGTCCCTAAATTAGTCTTCAAGGATATACATACAATAACGTCCTGGTATTTTGGTAAGGAATAGATTATATAGATCTTTCAAGCTATACATCCATGTTTGGATACGAGCAGGTAGAGGAATCTCTAGCACAGATGTATCTAGGGGTAAAACCCGAAAACACCGCTTTGAGCTAGACTCGAACGGGAAATGGTGCATGACAACGGGCATTGCTGCACTCTTGGTTATGAAACTCCTGGGGGATATGCTTGGGATAATTCACATTTTCTTTACAAGCTATTATGAATGATTGAAATTTAAAATATTCCTCAAATAAACCATATTTGTGAATATGGGATTAGCCATTTGTAGGATCTCAATTTTTTTTCTAAGTATTTTGATAAGTTAAGATTATACATTATTATTCATAACCTAATGTAGTGTAATGGCGCCAAGTGGAAGGAATGGAAACTAAACGAACACACGTGTCCCCGGTAGGGATTTTCCTCCGATGCAAGATAATGAAGTTGGCTCTGGTGCTGTGACTGGTGCTGAGAAACTCAAAACTATACTAGGACAACTTACTCAGGTTATGAATAATAACCTTACCCGTATGGAGCATCCGGATCCACCACATTGAGGAGCTATGTTGGATCGCTTTATGTGACAACATCTTCCATCATTCAATGGGACTACAAACCCATTTTTAGCTGAGCAGTGGATATGTTCCCTCGAGGAGATATTTATTGCTTTAGGATGTAATGAAAGAGAGAAGGTTTTCATGGAAGAAAATCGTCTATCGGGAGATTTGGATCAGTGGTGGTCATTAATCCAAAACACAAATGAGGAGGAAGAGATAGAAGTGATGGAATGGAGGGATTTTATAGAAATATTCTTAGAAAATATTTCCCTCGTGAGCTGTGAGTAGATACGGAGAGACAATTCTTGAATCTTAGGCAGAAAGATAATGAAAATGTTTCCAAGTATGAAGCCAACTTCATAAGGTTAGCAAGACATGTTGTGGACTATATACGAAATCCAAGGAGAAAAATTGACAGATTCTTTGATAGCCTAAAACCATTCCTCCGGTGGGCACTGGTCTCCCAAAGTTTTTCATCATATGAGTATATAGTTTCATGTGCTATCAAGACATAAAAAGAATTCTATAAGTCTTATGACTTTAAGGGAAAGCAAGAAAAGAAGAGGGCTACTGAAAACCCTAGGAAAAGAAATAAGGAAATATAGAAGAAGGGAAGAGTTTAATTTCCACCATGTGACAATTGTGGAAAGAAACACCCTGGTGCAGGCTTAAAATGAACAGGAGTATGCTAAAAATGTGTTCAGAAAGGCCATATTTCTTCTTATTACAAAGGGACGAAGGAAGATAATGATGTTCAATGCTATAATTTTCAGAAGATGGGACAATATTCTAATGATTGTCCAAAGCGTCAAGGAAATATGCAACAGAAAAGGCCAAGGGATCAGGGACAAGCTTATGCAATCACAACTACAGAGGTTGAAGTTCATAATGATGTGGTGGTAGGTACTTTAATCATTTCCTCAAATTTATCCAATACTTTATTTGATTCTGGATCGTCACATTCATTTATATCTTCCCAGTTTGCCGAGAAAATTCGATATGTCCAATTTAATTTAATAAAGGAGTTATCAGTCAAAACTCCTAGGGGATGTATCATTACAACAAAGGAAAGTCAATTAGTCCCCCTCCAGACACCAAAATATGCTCTAGTTGTTAACCTTATCATCATACCAATGAATGAATTTTATATAATTCACGGTATGGATTGGATGTCAAATTATGATGTAAAGATTTATTGTAAGAATAAGGAAGTTAATTTTTTTGAAAATGGTGTAGAATCCCTTGTCTTTAGTGTAGAAACATCGCAACCTGATTCTTATCAAAAACCACCCCCAGTAGCTCTACTGAATAAAATAATTGGAGAGGAAGATAAACCAATATCTATGGGTGAGGAAATAAGTCTTCAAATTGGAAATGTGCACATAGTGAAAGAGTACATTGATGTATTTCCAGAGGATTTACCTAGAAATCCTCAAGAGTGGAAAGTTTAGTTCTCTATTGATTTTATTCTTGATGCAAGACCTCTATCAAAGACTCCCAATAGAATGGCCACTATGGAATTAGTAGAGCTAAAGAAACAACTAGAGGATTTGCGTGAAAATGGATGTTTTCGACCTAGTGTTTCTCCATGGGGATCCCCTGTCCTCTTTGTCAAGAAGAAAGATGGGTCCATGAGGCTTTGCATTGATTACAGTAAAATCGCTACTATTAAAATAAAGAATAAGTATCCTCTACCCAAGATTGAGGATTTATTTGACCAACTTAATGGAGCTCAATACTTTTTTATGATTGATCCTTGATCCAGATATCATCAGTTGCGTGTGAGGAAGGAAGATATTCCAAAGACATCATTTTAGACCAGGTATGGGCATTATGAGTTTACAGTGATGCCTTTTGGACTGACAAATGCACCCTCTATTTTCATGGATTTAATGAATATAGTTTTCAATGAATATCTTGATAACTTTTTTGTGGTATTCAGGATGATGTCCTAATATACTCAAAAAACTATGAAGACCATGAGAATCACTTGCGAGTTATTTTTTGAACTCTTAGAAGAAATGAAATATATGGGAATTTTAACAAGTGTGAATTAAGGCATCAATCAGTTTCTTTTCTGGGACATATTATCTCTAAGGATGGAATCTTAGCTGATCCTACAAAGACAAAGGCAATCCAATATTTACCCATGCCAACAAACATAACTGAGGTATACAGTTTTATTGTCTTAGCAGGTTATTATTAGTGTTTTGTTCATAATTTTTCCCAATGGGATAACCTGCTAACAAAGCTCACACGTAAAGGAGTTAGGTTTTTGTGGAAAAAATAATATACAGAATACTTCCATGAATTGAAAAGAAGATTGGTCAATGCTTCAATTTTTACTCTTCCATCAAGAAGTGATGGATTTGTAATATACAACGATGCATCATAGAATGGACTGGGTTGCATCCTTATGAAAAACGATAAAGTTATTGTTTATGAATCAAGAAAATTGAAGACTCATGAGAAAAATTATCCAACTCATGATCTTGAGTTAGCAGCTGTAATATTTTCTTTGAAATTATAGAGGAATTTTCTCTATGGAGAGAGATGTTATATATATACGGACCACAAGAGTTTGAAATATATTTTCACACAAAAATAATTTAACATGAGACAAAGAATATGGCTTGAGTTACTCGAAGAATACGATTGTTCAATGCAATACCACCCAGGAAAGGAGAATAAGTTGGCAGATGCATTAAGCAGGAAAGATCATAGACTTCTGACTCAAATGAGGATTGAAAGAGATCCTATTTTCATGGATATACTAAAGATGAATATGGGAATTGTTTAGAAATGGGAAACATCACTCATATTTCAAATGACTGCTTAACCATATTTACTAGAGAATATAAAAATTTCTCAATCTGATGATGATAATCTACACTAGAAAATTAATGTAGTTAAGATGGGAGACTGGCCAACTTCATGTATGAAGAAGGTGTTCTGAATTTTGGGAAGAGGTTATGCATTCCATCAGTACCTGAGCTAAAAATGGAACTATTAGATGATGATCATATGTCAAATTTCCCTATACGCCCTGGTAGCACAAATATGTTTAGAGATATAAAGGAACATTTTTTGTGGGAGAACATGAAGAGAGAAATTGAGGATTATGTGTTAAGATGTTTGGTTTGTCAATAGGTGAAGGCGGGAAGATAATATCCATGTGGAGTCCTGTAACCCCTTACTATACCTATGTGGAAATGGGAAGATATTATGATGGACTTTGTAATGGGGCTACCAAAGACTCCAAGAAATAATGATACGATATGGGTCATTGTTGACCGTCTTACAAAATCTGCACATTTTCTTGCTATAAGGGAAGATTTACCACTTGAACGTTTAGCAAGAATATATATTAATTAAGTTGTAAGACTTCATGGTGTACCCTCATGAATTGTTTCAGATCGTGGTCCCCGTTTTACATCACAATTCTAGAAGAGTCTTCAAAAGGCCCTAGATACTGATCTTCATTTGAGCACTGCCTACCACCCACAAACTGATGGACAATTAGAACGGACTATTCAAACATTGGAATACATGTTGAGGTCTTGTTCACTAGATTTTTAAGGCATGTGGGATTAATATTTACCTCTCGTGGATTTTTCCTACAACAATAGCTTACATTCAAGTATTCAGATGGCGCCCTAGGAAGTATTATATGGGAGGAGATGTCGTACACCAACTTTCTGGGATGATGTTGGTGAAAGAAAGCTTGTGGGCCCAGAAATTATTGAAGAAACAATGGAAAAGGTAAATATTATCCAGAACCATATCAAAATAGCTCAAAGTAGGCAAAATAGCTATGCTAATAACATAAGGAAGGATTTGGAATTTCAAGAAGGTGATCACATTTTCTTAAATGTGTCTCCCTAGAAGGGTATTATATGATTTGGTAAGAAGGGAAAATTAAGTCCCAGGTACATTGGACCTTTTTAAATTCTTGACTGAATTGGTGTTGTAGCTTACCATTTGGAAATACCAGCATGTCTCCCCAAGGTTCACAAAGTGTTCCATGTGTCAATGTTAAGAAAGTACATGCCATACCCAACACATGTACTCACTTATGAAGAAGTGGAACTTGAGCCCGATCTATCTTACTGTGAAGAGCCTATCAAGATTCATGATACAAGAGAACAAGTATTGAGAAATCGGACGACTCGTCTGGTGAAGGTTCTATGGAGGAACCATAAGATGGAGGAAGCAACATGGGAGCCTAAGGAGCTTATGTTAAAGACATACCTGAATCTTTTTAGGTAATATTTTGTGAATTTCGAGGATGAAATTTTTGTAAGTAGGGGAGAATGTAACACCCCAAGGTTTTGAAAATAAATATAGAATTCAATTTTAAAATATATCCATTAAACGCAACTTTTCCTCTTCTATGATTTCAATTTCAAAAAATGGTCATCTAGAGTTGCGTTCAGTAAGTCATTTGGAGTTTGATAGAACAAACTTGATTTTTGGTGAATAGTAACATACCCTTATGAATAGTAATATGAATAGTAATCTGACCCTTATGAATAGTAAATAATGATATTATTTTATTTTCTTAAGGTAATAATATAATGGGATCTTAATTAATTTTTCAATGTCACATAAAACTAATTATACCTCTAAGATTGTTATTTTTTGAATTAACTACGACTTTATCTAAAAATTAAATTAATAATATTTAGAAGCTTATTTTTGAAAAATGGATTTCACTTTTGAATTTTACACATCGAAAAATGGTAGAGGTAAATTTTTGGGATTTTTCTGAAATTATGGAATTTTTGATGAATAGTGAAATATGATAAAATACTGTATATACAAATTATCAGTTAAATACACTATTTATGACATCACAAGTGATGAAATTCCACTTGGTTCGAACTCGCATGCACTTATTACTATTAGGGGTCACGTGAAACCACATTATTGGTTGTCTTGAGCGAAATAATAAAATAATGAATTAAATATTCAAAATTTACTCCTCTCCTCCACTATAAAAACCCCTCACCACTCCCTATTCTCTTCACTCCTATAAGCCTTGAAGATCCACAAAGTTTTGTCCAATTACCCTTCCCTATTCTCTCCCCACGTCCAATAAGCTTATGGTCTTTCCAAAATACCAAAACCCTTCCCTTAAGGAGTTTTTCAAGGATGTTATTTCAAGAGGTAAAGCACCCTTGTTTTTCACTTAGTTTCATTTCAATTTATCTTATTTTTCTATCATATCCTCACCTCCTCTATCCAAATGACCATGATAACTCCAGAAACATCTATATACTAGATTTATGTCATGTGAATGGAAGAACCATCATAAATATTTGTTGGTCGGAGTGGATACTCAAGAGGGGGGTGAATTGAGTTCCAATTAAAATTTATGTTAAAAACATTTAGGATTAAAATCCCCCAAATTAAAACGGCCCAGTCAATTAAGGAAGTAGAGATATAAGTGACTTATTGTTCAAAAGGTTTCTCAAAGGTTGATTACTCCTCAGTTTAATCAGTATGAGAACTAATTCCACTTTTGAAACAAGTTTACTAAACGAATCACATATACACACTAACCAGAACTAACTATTAGAGTGAATGTAAAAATAGTTTTCTGTCTTTGCTAATATAAGCACAGTGGATAAATGTAAAGCATAGTAACGGTAAGATGAACACAACAATTTAAACAAGATGTTCAGTCTTAAGTCAAGACCTAGTCCTCTCCACTTGGTGATCACCTGCCACCAAGCAATTATATTAGAAAGTGATGCACAACCTGTATCGGGCTTTACAACAGTTTTCACAAACTGTCCAGGTTTTGCAACCTCTGCCACATTTATACGTGGGAAAAAAAACTACCAAGCCATACTAGGATTCTTCCATAGTTATGTGTGGGAAACAAATGTAAAGATAGTTTGGTATGGGTATTTTCAGTATCCCTCAGTTCAAGCACAAGAGTCATTGTGTGTAACATAGACACACTGCTCACAAATGTGAAATACTTAAACATAGTAGAGCTAAAGATAGTAGTGATAAGTTTAGAATTCTCTGTTGGGTTGACAGATCAGCTCTGGACTCGTTGAAATGAAGGAAATGAATTTTTGGTCCATCTCTGCAAGTTTCTTCCAAAACAGAGTGTCGCAACATCCAGGTTCTGACTTCCAGATGTAGAGATGATCAACTTCTTGGACTTAATTCTCTTTTTAGCACACCAATACAGCTTGAAAAAGGTTCTTTCAATAGATCTTTGTGAAGCTCTTTATTCTTTAGAATACGTGCTTGAGTGTTCTTCTTATTTCTTGTATTTTTGGTGTTGTTTGTGTCTCTCTTATGTGTATTCGATATATTCTATGTCTTCTCTGTATATCTGTTGATGTTTGTCTCTACTCATATATATATATATATAGATTTTTTTATTTGGTTCAGCAGGGGCCGACAAGAGAAATGTTTCAACCACGTGTGGTCTTCCTCGTACATCGTACTGTTTCTTGATATGCCTGCAAATAACATTAAATAATCTCAGGTGGATTAATTTTTCCATACATGACCGTTATGATAGTATAAAAAAAATTGGTAAAATAAATAATAGAATATTATTAGATTGGTAGCAGATGCAGGTCACACGGTGGAATTCAATGGTAGTCCCTCCAACTGTGAACTTCATTGGTAGGCTATTCAATTGTTGGCTTCATTGGTAGGCTATTAAACTGTGGGCTTCATCAGTAGGCTCTCTTTCTGTAGGCTTGTAACGGTGGACTTTGTGTTAGTGGATGTCTTGTAATGGTAGCTATTACTCTATGTAATAGTAGATTCTCATTAGTGGACTTCATCGGTAGGTCTGTAACATCATACAATTGTAACAGTGAAATTTCCACCGGTATACTTATCTTAACAGGTAATTTCATTAACAATGGAGTATGTTCATCAGTAGAATTTGAACAACAGTCGACTATCTCGATAGTAGGAGTTGTATAGAGGTAGTCTTCTACTAATGGTATACATGTACAATTGTAGACTTGAATAGTGATTCTCTCAACAGAAGACTTGAGAAAGAGTCTGATAGTGAACTTCTAACAGAAGCCTTGTCATAACAGTGACCTTGTGACGGTGACTCTTTGTCTGCGAGCTTTGATAAGCAGATCAACGGTAGACTTGTGACAGTAACCTTGTACCGGTAGCTTATATCAGAGATAGTAGATCTTCAACAATAACCTTCTAGGATCAGTGACCTAGAGTAACAGTGAGCTATAACACTGACCTGGAACAGAAGGCTTTTATCAGTAGCCTTTAACAGTGAAATTATATTTAGGTAAATGTAAACTGTAAGCTGGTGCAACAAAATTATGAGATTAAGAATATAAATTGTTCAGGATAAACAATATAAATACAAATTAAAATGGGTTTGTAAATGGCTTAATATATCATGGTCAATATTTAAACATGATTTGGGATTATCAAAACAGGAGAGTCTAACAATCTCCCCTTTTTGATAATCACAAATTATGCCAATATGTATTAAATATAGATATCATATATAATATATCTACTAATCTTAGATAAAAAAATGTATCAAGTAATCAGAGATTAATAAGAGTGTAAAACCCAAAAATATTGGTACATGGTATCAGAGGGAAAGGTAGAAAATATTCAACATAGGATCATATTAGCACATTTCACCCCAATCACATGATTAGTCTATAATTGGCACAATATTTCTCCCCCTTTGTGATTAGAAAAAAGAAACACAAATAGAGAAAACAGAGAAATCTTGTATTAATGAAAGTACATTACATGATCCAAAAAGAATACATAGTCCCTATTAAAAGACATAAACAGACTCAATCCACATTATCCATAGGTAAGTGGTCTTACCCTTTGGAAGATGAAGATGGAGGATGAGCTGATGGATCAGCTAGTTTAGGAACGACTGAAGGAATGACTGGAGGGGCAGTAATAGAAGCTCATGTGGGTCTGTAGTGAGTAGCTCACTGAGGGATCAATGAAGTAATGCTTCTGATAGCTTCAGTAGGAGACATCATGGAAGAACCACTAGGTTGAGATGCAGGTAATGCAGGAGGTATGATGAAAGAGGTACAATCCACATAGAGAAAGGGTAGAAGAAGGTTTCTGAAATCCATAATAATGCTTCCTCTCCTTTCCATAGAATATAAAAAATCATCTTTATTCGCCAAAAAATTATCCAAAGAAGGGGTCAATTCTATCAGTTTGCTGACCTGCTCCTTGAATGCCTGAGTCACTGGAGGAAGCTTTATATTCTCTATCAAAAGCTTGAAGTGGTTGGTCATTTGGTTCTTTGTATAGATATTTTCAAAGTAAGAATCTACCTTATTATTAATGGATTCCTGAGTAGCATTAGTTGCTCGCAAGTGTTCATGAAGATAATTGTTTACTTCCCTAGTGGTAGAAATCACCAGAGAATCAGAGGTGCTACCGATACTGGCCTTAGCAAGCTCTTACTAGATCACATTTCTGATTTGGTCAATGTTCAAAGAGGAGTTAGATGAGGAAAGGGGTTTGACTGAGAAAGATACTGTCTCTTTGAAAGACTCAGTCAAATTTCCAATCACCTTCTGAACAAGTGCATCATGACCGTTCATGTGTTCTTTGACTGATGTCTTAAAAGCCTCAAAAACTTCCAAAAACTTCTTTACTACCTATTTGATGTATGAAATCTCAACATTCACTTGGTTTTGAGAACTGTTCATGGCAGTCAATGAATCAATCGATCGTCTCAGAGCAACTACATCTTCTGTCTATCTTTCAATTTGAGTATGGAACACTTTAATCTCATTCAGCGTTTCTTTCACTGGACTAGACACAACAAATCCTAGAGATAGCTCTAGGGATTTCTCCATATTACTCAGTTCTTCAACAAGGATATTCTTCAAATTTGACACTAATTCTCTCAGGTCCTCTTTCATTTCAACCTTTAAGGACTCAAGGTCCTCCTTGGTTTCCATATTATCAGCCCCAAATACTAGAATACTTTCAGGTAGGATAACAAAATCCCTTTGAGGCTGGTCTTCCTCATCATAATCTCCATAATTGAGTCCAAGTACCATGTACCCTGGATCTGATGACCAACCCTCTATGTCATACAACACAGAAAAAGAACCAAGATGCTCCCTCGCACTTAGATCTCTCTCCTGAGTATTCTTCTCTACTTGTTCTGCTCTTGGTAATTCCACAACCTCCTCTGCAACTCTAGCAGATTCAACTACAGTTTTCTCTGTTGGTTCACCAGTGGGGTGAGTCTCATCCTTCACTATGTCATCAATGACCTCCATATCAACTGCAGTAGATGCCACTCCTGCTTCTTGATCCGACACTGTCTTGTATTTATTATCTATCAGAGGGCTCAAACTGAGCTCTTCTTCTTCATTGTCCTCATCATCAGCTTCAGCAACAGTCTCCTTACCTTCATTATTATTACAAGTATCCTCTGTCTCATGAGAAGAATGATCTGACTCGGTAGCATCATCCTCTTCAGAGGTGTCCTTGACAATATTCTGAGATGCTTCTTCTTCTTCAGTGGTCTCAGTATCACCGTCCTTCAGAACAGTCTCTCTTCTTGGATGTTCTTCTGGAGGGCTAGCTTCTCCGAAAGCTACTGTCCTTACAAGACAGTTAGGAAAATCAGGATCACTCCCATCATCATTGGGGGTGTTTTCTCTTTCAGGGTCCACAACACCTTCAACTTCCTCCTCATCTGAATAAGACGGTTCTGGCTCATTAGGCTTTAGGACTGGATATCTCTTGTCTTTTGGCCTATATGGGTGTGTATTAGGGTCAAACTTTCCATATACCTTTCTTTCATAATTCACCCATGCCTTAATCGAGGTATTACAGCTAATTTTCATGAATTTGCAAATAAACTTGGAGATACAAACACTATTCTTGGCCACTGTTATCTCTTCTTGATTTCCACCCACACCCTTTACCTTTAGCATTACTGAAATTAGCTTGGCATGGAATAGGGAATTGGATTTTGGGCTTGCCTTAGTCATATCCTCCAATTATGCCATCAGTAACCTATATAGGTTAATCTTCTTTCCATGCTTCAGTAAGTACATCAAGAATATGTCCTGGTACTTCAACAATGCAAAATCTCCTCTCCTGGGACTAATTACATGCTGAAGGAATTTGAACAAAAGCCTGTCTTCTCCATTCATCTCAGCTGCAATGATCTTCCTTGATTTTCCATTTCCTTTCAGTTATTCCAGATCATTTTTATACTAGAAAACATTACTCTATTGAGGAGACACTCCAGAGTAGTAATCATATACTCCTTCTTGAGGAACTCTCAAACAGGCATCCCACTTAGTAGATGAGAAGCTGACTTCATTTCCATTGACTCTGGATATTAGCCTATGCATATCATATTCCTCTTAAAACTTAAGATATTCATATACTTCTTTCATAATCATTGGGTAGTACAGTCCATTGTTATTGGAAAAACATTCGGTCCATCCTTGGGTATCTAGTGCTTTCATCACTAATGACTTGCTCGATAGAAGCCATTCTTCACTTAACTCTTTCTCAGCAAAGATTTCTCTCTTGGTCAAATGCGGTTTGACAGGTCCCATCGGGGTATTACTGGTGCCACTAGATTCAGATAGAGTTCTATTTTTCCTTGGCGCATCTTCATTGACAGTCGGGGGTCGCTTGGTTCTATCCATGGATATTGAGAGAGGTTTGAGGTCTCAAATGAAGGGTTAGGGTTTATGAATTTTGAATGAAATGTTCGAGATTGAGAGAGGCAGGTGGAGTGATATATGTTTGTCGCCTTTGGTTTTATCATTTAGGGATTAAAACAAAATAAAATAGAAATAATAAATAGGAATAAAAACAGTTCGAATTCCTGCAAAAATAAAGACAAATAGAGAGGTATCCAACAGTGAGATATACCAATGAGGTACACCAGTGAGGTGAAACGATGAGTTCCAATAGAGAGGTTTGACTATGAGGTCTGACTGTGAGGTACAATGGTGAGGTCTAACAGTGAGGTCTAACAGTAAGGTCTAACAGTGAGTTCTAATAGTGAGTTCTAACAGTGATTTCTCCTATGCTAAAGTTAATCATACCTAACTCATGTTTGATGTAATTGAACCTCTCGGAATTCAAAGGCTTTGTGAATATATCATCCAATTGATTCTTAGTGCCAATTAATTCAAGAGTGATATCACCCTTTTGATAATGATCCCTAAAAAAGTGATGTCTCACATCAATATACTTTGTCCTAGCATGAGATACTAGATTTTTGGAAATGTTAATAGCACTTGTATTATCACACTTTATAGAGACATGTTTGAATTGATATCCATAGTCCAGTAAAGTGTGCTTAATCCACAGAATTTGAGCACAACAACTACCAAAAGCTATGTACTCAGCTTCAGCAATAGATAATGCAACCGAGTTCTACTTCTTACTACATCAAGATACTTGTGACTTGCCTAAAATGTGACATGTCCCAGAGGTGCTTTTTCTATCTAACTTTCAACCGGCAAAATCATCATTAGAATAACTCAACAAATCAAATGATTGTCCTTTTGGATAAAATAATACTAAGTTGGGAGTATGTTTGAGATATTTAAAAATCATTTTAACAGAAGTTAAATGAGACTCTTTTGGATTGGCTTAAAAGCGAGCACACATGCATACACTAAACATGATGTCAGGTCTACTAGCTGTAAGATAGAGTAGACTCCCTATCATACCTCTGTATTTGGTTTGATCCACTAGTTCTCTATATTTATTAGTATCCAACTTACAGGTGGTACTCATAGGTGTGTCACTACCTTTACTACCATCCAAAGAAAAACTTGTTAAAAGATCCTTAATATATTTACTTTGATTAAAAAAATTCAATTTTTATTTTGAAAGATCTGAAATCAAAGGAAAATTTTGAGTTCTCCCATTAAACTCATTTCAAACTCATTTTGCATCATTTTTGAAAAATCAACACATAATTAATTTTTAGAAGATCCAAAAATAATATCATCCACATAAATTTGTACTATCAAAACATCTTTAGAAATCCATTTAATGAAAAGAGTAGGATCAGATATCCCTTTGGTAAAACCTTTTGAAATAAGAAAAGTGCTGAGCCTATCATACCATGCTCTTGGATCTTTTTTTAATTCATATAAAGATTTAGATATTTTAAAAAAATTATTGGAAAAATGGTGATTTGTAAAACCAATAGGTTGTTCAACAAACTCGTCCTCAACTATATACCCATTTAGAAAAGCACTTTTAACATCCATTTGATAAAGTTTTATATTCAGATGAGCTACATATGCAGGTGGTATCCTAATGTATTCTAGTATAGCTACAGGTTAAAATGTTTCCTCATAGTCTATTCCTTCCTCTTGACTATATCCTTATATAACTAGCCTAGCTTTATTTCTAACTATATTCCCAGACTCATCAAATTTGTTCCTAAACACCCATTTAGTTCCTATTGTCAACGTGTCCTTAGCTCTTTCCAGTAACTCCCAAACGTTGTTTGTTTCGAACTGAATTAATTATTCTTGCATATCCATTACCCAAAATTCATCATTGATAGCATCATTAATATTTTTGGGTTCAAGCTGTGAAAGAAAGGCTTGATTTTCAACCTGGTTTCTTAGAGAAGCTCTAGTTTGTGTTCCTCTATTTAAATATCCTACAAAAACATCTAGAGGATGATTCTTGAGAGTCCTAATACCTATAGGAAGGGTTTAACTAGATTCCCCATTGTTGTTTGTTGGTTCAGAATTAGCAGGAGCAGATTCTGGAAAATTTCCAGAACTGGATACTTTTACAGGGGATTCACTATCCTTATCATTAAAGTTCAGATTTGAAAAGTCCTCCTCAAGATTTTCAAGAGAGTTTTTAGGCTCATGTGGATCAGTCTCATTGAATTAGACATGAACTGATTCTTCCACACATTTGGTTTTCTTATTGAACACCTTTTAGGCCTTACTTGAGATAGAATAATCCAGGAAAATTCCTTCATCACTTTTGGGAGCAAATTTTTCAAGATTATCTTTAGTATTAAGAATAAAGACATTGCAACAAAAAACTCTAAAGTAATTAAACTTAGGCTTCCTATTATTACAAAGTTCATAAGGGGTCCTTTTTAGAACAGGTCTAATCAAAACTCTATTGATAACATAACAAGCTGTATTTACAGCTTCAGCCCAAAATTAAACAGGAAATCCATACTCATTAAGCATAGTCCTTGCAATTTCGTGAAGGTTCCAATTTATTTCCTTCTACAACTCCATTTTTTAGGTGTCATAGGGGGAGAGAAATTGTGACTATAGCCATTGTGTGTGCAGTAAGATTGAAACTCATGATTCTCAAACTCATGGCCATGATCACTTCTCAGGGTCTTAATTCTAAGTACACTAAGGTTTTCTACAGACTTATAATATTTGACAAAATAGGAACAAGCTTCACTTTTGTGAGCTAGAAAGTATACCCAAGTATACCTAGAAAGGTCATCTACAAGAACATAAACATAGTGATTCCCATTTAAACATGAAACTCTTGAAGGGCCAAAAAAATCCATGTAAACCAACTCAAGTGGTTGAGAAGTTGAAACTTATTTCGTTGGTTTGAAAGAAACTTTGTGTTTTTTCTCCTTTTGACAGGGATTATAAACTTTATCAATTGGGAATTCTAATTTAGGTAAGTCTCTAACTAAAAATTTCTTATATAGATTCCTAAGTGAGTGCACATTATAGTTTCATAACCTTCCGTGCCACAATCAAGACTCTTTATGAAAAGCATTTAAGTAGGAAACATTTTGTTTGGATAAGGAATGTAAATCAACAACATATACATTCTCATTTCTACATGCAGTGAAAGCTAAATCATTTTTTGAATTAGAAACATTGGATGAATCATTTTCAAATTTAACATTAAATCAATCATCACATAACTGAGATATTCTAAGTAAATTATACTTCAATCCTTCAACAAAAAGTACTTTAGAGATTAATATTATATCAGGGTTACCAATCTGGCTTAAACCGATGATTTTTCCTTTTGCATTGTCACCAAAGGTGACATACCCACCCTCAACTTTAATTAGACTCTTGAAGAAAGAATAGTATCCTATCATATGTCTTGAACATAAACTGTCCAAGTACCATAGAGTTTTATAGGAACTCCATAAACATGTTCCCTACAAAACAGATTAAACATGGGGTAATTTTGGTACCTAGATCTTCTTGGGTCCAGAAAGGTTATCCAGTAAAACTTTGGGAACCCATATTTCCTTTATATGTTTTCTAAAATCAACGAACATATTTTGAGACATAAATACATTGTTAGGTCCTTTAGAAAATTATTTCTCAAAATATGGTCCAGAACTAGCAGTGAACTGTCCAGATTTTGGAACAAATTTGGTTTTTCTAATTTGTCTCTGTCCAGGCTAATATCCTAGACTAGTTGTATATTTAGGTGCAATATGTTTTCCTAGAAACTGTGTCAAGGAATCCCTACCAGTAGTGAACTTCTCAATACCCTTTCTTAATTGTTCATTAGATAATTTTAGTTGAGTTTTATCTTTCAATAGTTGAGCATTCTTTTCTTTTTCTACGCTTAGATCTATTTTAACATTACTAGTCAAGGCATGTTGTTTCTTCAAAGATTTATATTTATCTTTTAGTTCATTGTAGGTATCTTCCAGCATACTTCAGCATTCAAACAGTTCATCCTTATAAATATTTTCATCATTATCTGAATCACTGTTATTTCCAGAATAATAATCATTTAGAATAGGGGAAACTGGTACCTCAGATATGTTAGTCATGAAGCACATGTTGGCATGATTCTTTTTAGAATCAGTAGCTTCTGATTCACTTGTTATGTCTTCTGAAGCACTCCATTTTTCTTTCATGGATTTCTTGTACTTATTGTCCTTATAATCATATTTATTTTTGAATTTTAACTTCAGACATTCAGTCTTGATGTGTCCTTTCCTCTTGCATTCATAGCAGACTATATCATCTTCCTTATCAGATTTCTTCCAATCCTTCTTCCACTTACCTTGTCGATCATAATTACCCTTATAGTTTGGTTTTTTGAAAAACTTCTTCTTCCTATAGAACATATTAAATCTCCTAGATATTTGAGCCATTTCTTCATCACTGTCTGAATCTAAATCTCCACCGGTTGAACTTTTAGTAGGTACATGTATTTTCTCCTTGTCTTTTCTCTTTGAAGTTGTAGGCTTGAATGCCACTGATTTTCTCTTGGGTTCATCATTTTCTACTTTTTTCACCTTCTGTTCTTCTCCATACATCATTAGTTTACCAATAAACTCCTTAACATGTAGCTTGCTGATGTCACATGACTCTCGGATAGACACATAAGTGCCTCTCCATCGGTCTGGAAAACATCTTAATATTCTCATGATCTGCTCTTTCTATAGAAAAAATTTTCCCAATGAACTCTTGGTGTTTACAATCTCATTAAACCTGATGTACATGTCAGAAATGGGTTCATCAGGTCTCATCTTAAAATTATCATATTTAATAGTATAAGTATTTAATATTATTTCCTTCATGTTGGTTGATCCTTCATGAGAAACAGCCAAGGTGTCCCAGATTTCATGAGTTGTTTTACATGAAGAAATTTGGTTAAATTCCTCATCTCCTAAAGAGTAGTAAAGGGAATTCATAGCTTTATAATTATTATTATAGTCAGACTTTGTAGCATCATCCCAGGTAGATCTAGCAGTTTTGGGGATCTCATATTCTGATTCTATAGAAAACCAAATATAAAAACCAATACTTTCTAAATGAATTTTCATTTTAATTTTCCATTGAGAATAATTCACACCACTAAATAAAGGTGGCCAATTAGTAGCATCACCTTCTGGTCTATTGTCCATAACTATATTTTAGAAAATATATTAAAGAGATAAAATTTAGAACTTACAGAAATTTAAGATCTTTAAAACTAAAATCATAGTTTGAAAAACAGAGGGTTTGAAAACTTTTTATAAATAAAAATGTTTCCTCTAATACCAAATGTTGGTCAGAGTGGATACTATAGAGGGGGGGTGAATTGAGTTCCAATTAAAATTTCTGTTAAAAACTTTTAGGATTAAAATCCCCCAAATTAAAAGGCCCAGTTAATTAAGGTAGTAGAGATATAAGTGAATTATTGATCAATATGTTTCTCAAAGGTTGATTACTGCTCAGTTGAATCAGTATGAGAACTAATTACACTTTTGAAACAAGTTTACTAAATGAATCACATATACACACTAACCAGAACTAACTATTAGAGTGAATGTAAAAACAGTTTTCTGTCTTTGCTAATATAATCACAGTGGATAAATGTAAAGCAGAGTAATGGAAAGATGAACACAACAATTTAAACAAGAGGTTCAGTCTTAATTCAAGACCTAGTCCTCTCCACTTGGTGATCACCTACCACCAAGAAATTATATTAAAAAGTGATACACAGTCTGTATCGGGATTTACAACAGTTTTCACAAACTGTCCAGGTTTTTCAACCTCTACCATAGTTATATGTGGGAAAAATAAACTACCAAGCCACACTAGGCTTCTTCCATAGTTCTGCGTGGGAAAAAATGTAAAGAGAGTTTGGTATGGGGATTTTCAGTATCCCTCAGTTCAAGTAGAAGAGCCAGTGTGTGTAACACAGACACACTGCTCACAAATGTGAAATACTTAAACACAGTATAGCTAAAGATAATAGTGATAAGTTTAGAATGCTCTGTTGTGTTGGAAGATCAGCTCTGGACTTATTGGAATTAAGGAAATGAATTTTTGGTCCTTCTATGCAAGTTCCCTCCAAAACAGAGTGTCACAACATCTAGTTTCGGACATCCAGATGTATAGACGATCAGCTTCATGGGCTTAAATCTCTTTGTAGTACACCACTACAGCTTGAAAAAGTTTCTTTCAATAGAGCTTCATGAAGCTATATATTCTTCAGAATACGTGCTTGAGTGTTATTCTTCTTTATTGTATTTTTGGTGCTGTATGTGTCTCTTTTATATGTATTCGATATATTCTATGTCTTCTCTGTATATCTATTGATGTCTGTCTCTACTCATATATATATATATAGCTTTTTTTATTTGGTTCAGCAGGGGCCGACAAGAGAAATGTTTCAACAACATGTGGTCTTCCTCGTACATCGTACTATTTCTTGATAAGCCTGCAAATAACATTAAATAATGTCAGGTGCATTAATTTGTACAGACATGATTGTTATGATTGTATAAAGAAAATTGGTAAAATAAATAATAGAATATCATTATATTGGTAGCAGATTCATGTCACATGGTGGACTTCAACGACAGTCTCTCTAACTGTGAACTTCATCGGTAGGCTATTCAACTGTGGGCCTCACCGATAGGTTATTCAACTGTGGGCTTCATTGGTAGGCTCTCTGTTTGTAGGCTTGTAACGGTGTACTTTGTGTCAGTGGATGTCTTTTAAGTGTAGTTGTTAATCTATGTAACAATAGATTCTCATCAGTGGAATTCATCAGTAGCTCTGTAACATCAGACTATTGCAACAGTGACATTTCCACCTGTAGACTTATCTCAACAGGTAATTTCATTAACATTGGAATATGTTCATCAGTAGACTTTGAACAACAGTCGACTATCTCGACAGTAGGATTTGTGTAGAGGTAGTCTTCTACTAATGGTAGACATGTCCAACTGTAGACTTAAATAGTGATGCTCTCAACAGAAGACTTGAGAATGAGTCTAACAGTGAACTTCTAACAGAAGCCTTGTCATAGTAGTGACCTTGTGATGGTGACTCTTTGTCTGTGAGCTTTGATAAGCATATCAACAGTAGACTTGTGACAATAACCTTGTACTGATAGCTTATATCAGTGACAGTATATCTTCAATAGTAACCTTCTAGGATCAGTGACCTAGAGTAACAGTGAGCTATAATGGTGACCCTGAACAGAAGGCTTTTACCAGTAGCCTTT
The DNA here is from genome assembly GCA_963277665.1 of Viscum album. Classification (NCBI taxonomy): domain Eukaryota; kingdom Viridiplantae; phylum Streptophyta; class Magnoliopsida; order Santalales; family Viscaceae; genus Viscum; species Viscum album. The sequence goes on from OY728137.1 coordinate 1,478,044,424, forward strand.
AACAGTGAACTTATATTTAGGTAAATGTAAACTGTAAGCTGATGCAAAAAAATTATGAGATTAAGAATATAAATTTTTCCGGATAAAAAATATAAATACAGATTAAAATGTGTTAGTAAATTGATTAATATATCATGGACAATATTTAAAAATGATTTGGGATTATCAAAATAGTTGAGTCCAACAATATTCTTACTCCCTCCCTTTTATTTTTATAAACGAAATCGACGTCCATGAGGTTCTGATTTATAAACTTCATGGACGACGAAGTTTTGTTCTTCAATTTCTTCTTCATTATTGGTCATGAAACCATATTCATGGTTGAAACAGACTATAATATATGTGTTATAACTTAATTAATCTTTTGGAACCAGAATATGTACATATAATTAAGTTATATGACAAAACTTGTTCATAATATTCGAAATACAGCCGAATAATCGAAGTGGTTGTCATCTAATGATTCATCCTCATTCCATGTAACAAAATGATAGAAATGATCATTATCAATTAATTATGTTCATTAATAATATATAATTTCAATCTTGGAGCTTTATAAACATTCCACATGAACTTCATTACTTAAAAACAAGTGAACCGAATATGAAAATAAAGGAAACGAACACTTCAGAATGACGAAATTCAATACAATAACTTATCAATAAATACATAAATGAACTAAAAATAATTATGGTAAAATAAATAAATGTCTAATAGGTTCTGAAATAATTTATTAACAAGTATTTTTTCATATTCCGGGATCTTAAGTACAAGAGTGGAACATGTTTGGAGTTAAGCTAAGGGTTTTTCCACCCGAACTTCAATTTTCATCCGGGATACTTTCATTGTATAATTACCTTGATGTAATTCTTATGTATTGTTATGTACTCATAATATGTTCTGTGTGAGTATCATATATTTTTTTAAAAACCATAATCCTTCCTTATTTTATGGATAGTTACATGTTTTAAAAGGAACTTTCAAAATTGTTTCAAAAATACAAACCCGATTCAAGTGAATTTTTCAAATTCCTACCTATTTTCAAGGGCACTCTATAATCTGTTTTTGGAAACCATTATCTTTATAAAATCTCTCATTTTATTATGAAAATACTATATTACTTAACTTCTGGTTTTATACAAAGATTTTTCTAAAAGAACTCTTCTTTTAAAAATAAAAGAGTATTTATCACATGAATTGCTTAAGGATTTTAGAAGATCATTCTCGTTTGATTCAACACTATTGTTGATTCTTATGTATTTTTGGGGTTAATCATTTATGATGTCATATAGAATATTTTATTGAATTTTTTATGACTAAATTTATTTTGGATGATCTATCCTAAAACTATTCACCATATTATTCTGAATGGTTAGTGTTTGTGTTCAATAATTGGGGAAAGTTAGTTACATTTCATATGATAGTTTCAATATGAATGTATATTTTGTTTATGTTTATACCCGCTCATATGAGGAATTAATTGGACTTATTATGTGACCGGTGGGGCCCGCTATAGCCTCTCGATGTATCAGTATGTCTCATGAGACAACTAGACGTGGAATTGGCCGAGGCCTTTCCCAACGTGATATGGATTTTGGTCTAGGCCTTAATCAGTAGACGTCTTGGCCGAGGCCATAAACAAATGTTTCAGAATGTACGATATATTCACTTCCCTCATTATGAAGCTAGTAATTGAATGTTAATGTGGTTATTTGACTAGTATAATACCCATGATTATGTTTTATTATGGCATTATTTAATCTTCTCATATTCCTACCATAATGTGTTTAAGTTTATTATTAAAGGCATGTGTTTTCAATTAGTCACCATGTCTAATGTTTAAATTATCTTTTTCTGTATTGATTACTCTTACTGAGCATTTGATCTCACCCCTTTATTATGTCTCATTTTCTCAGGACATGAAGAAGTAATTTATGAATTACTAGCAAGAATAATCTAGGAGACATGATGTTTCTAGTGGAATAAATTATTGTGGTTTTTCCCTTCATGTTGTAATGTTAAACTTATGTATGTAACTTGTTTCCAATAATACTAAACTAATCGGTCCTTTAGGATTCGTATTCCATGTTTTTATGCCAATGAAATCAAATAAGGCACCGGCTCCAGCCAACTGGGGTCAAGTCCTTACATCCCACTTGAAATTGGGAAACACTTATCTAGCCGCAAAGGAGAGACCCAAGCCAACACTTAACCGAAAACATTCTTTAAGAAAAATCGAGACCTTACCTAAAATGATCATGAAAATTGTTATAAACATGAGTATGTTTCTATAAAATATTAATAATACTATTTAAACATTCAAAAAGGTGGTTTAAAAAATTTTAAGGGATGTCGAAGTTTAGGTAAGGGATCCTCTCTTTCTCACTTTTATCCATGAATCACCCCTATGTTATGATTTTAAATTTATAATTCCTAATGATGGGGTATGTTTCTGAACCTCCCCCATACTACCCGTATGATATATTAATGATGTGATACCCCATTTCTATATCATTAATCCCTCCCATGTACATACATTACCATGTGAAATTGTTTAAGGGATTTCTTAACCTAATTTACATTCTTTGGGTCAACCTTCTACTTCATTGTTCACATGGTATTAAAATTGTTTGATTGATGAAATTTGTTTATATAATGATTAATTATGGTTATTTATAGTGTATATACATATTCCATCCACTCCATTAAGTCTCTTCTCAATTATATGATATTTATATGGGACTTTTCTTCTAAAAACCTCTTTCAAAATTCTATTTTACAAAATTCAAAATAAATGTTTTTATTCCATTATTCAGGTTGTATGATTATGTTTTGTTTCTGGGTCATTATTTATGATGAAGTGTGGTAACTATATCTCCCTAAAATGCATTGGGTATTATTATGTTGGAGGTCGTCCGTTTGGTTACTCTATTTGTAACTACAATGGTTACACTATAAGGTAGTTTTGTGGGTTACATTGTAAGGTGTTCATGATGGTTACATTATAAGGTAGCTGTGAGGGTTACAAATGAAATTGTAGCCATGATGGTTAAAATTGTACGTAATTAATTTTCCATGTTACCTACATGTTCTATTTATGTCTTCTATGTTTTCAAAATGTATGTATTTGATAATTTATGGATAAGGAGTATGTCTTGTGAAAATGTTTTCATATATTTAAAAGTATTTATGGACTAACAGTTACTTTCCTTATTTTTATATCCCTTAATGAGATATTTTTCTCATCCCAAGTTTTTAAAATGTTTTTCACAGGAGTCCTTATATGTTAAAAGGACAATTACGGTGATACTGAAAATGAATCCAATTACTTATATTGTAATTATTTTTGTAAAATCTGAATTAATAAATGTAAGTTATTATCTAATTTTCCAGAACCTAGATGGAAAAAGGTCCTAATTTTTAAAATGTACTATGTATTTTTTAGTTATCTTTTATACAAAAAAATACACATCATGTTTTAGTAGTGAATCTGGAAGTGTGGGTTTAGGGATTCACACCAAATGTGCGTGATTATACCCTAAGTTTCTAACACTATCCATTGGATTATTATCAGTTCATAAACATAAAATTGGTAGTGAATAAATATTATTAAAGGCAATAGTGATATTTCATTGTGATGTTTATAACCCTTTATGGATAGTAAATTCAAACAAAATATATAAAGTAATGAGATAGTGAATTTCGGTACACTGACACATCTTCAAGTGTATTATTCTTTTATATAGCCCACATTGATTAAACCATGTAAAATCATGTGTCGATGTTTTCAACTACATTACATACACATATTGTAATTGAGTCACTTTATAATTAATATTAAGAAAAATATAATATAAATGGGAAAAATTGTAATTTAAAATTTCTTGATTCAACATCACCCTCAGAGTACCATCCTCATGTTGGTTTTGGAAAGTGGTATAAAATATAATAGTTATTTTCATGATTTTTTTCCTATATTCACTTAGTATGGAATAAGAATTGAATCATAATATAGTTTCTATATTTAGTGTTTATAAATTTCAACTATGGAAGAACAATACACAAACCTAATTTTGACCACCTTTCCTAGAAATACATGTTATTTTGATGCATGGAATTGTATTTGATATGGAAAGTAGATACGTCACTAAAATTAATCATAAGTAATTTTAAGTAGATAAAAAAGCACATAAGGTGTAGAAATGTTTAATGTGTTATACATGAATGTGATGACTTAATAATCCTCAAAGGTGATGCATGAAAAGTATTTGAACATCTATAAAGGTGATTAAAAATTAAATGAAATGAAAATCCATGTTCTATCTAATATGTTTGAATAAATGAAGATGTCTCTAAAAAATATCTCGATGCATTAATTAGGTGAATTTAATAGTGTATGACATGTAAATACATGGAGAATAAATTGAATATGTGATCATAGTATATAGGATTTTTGAATGATTCTATACTTATTTCAATTTTAAGGTCTTAGTAATTGTGAGGATATTTCTGATTATGGTATGCTTTGAGATTATTTAAATCATTTTCTTGGAATAAGAGATAAGTATGAATGAGTATGGTCTTATTTATAAGAAGAATATGAAAGAGATATTAATTAATGACATTAAACAACTAATAGCTGAAGATAATATGTTGGAAATTATTAAATCACTTTCTTCTAATGTAGAACCATTTTACATATTTTTTTCAAGTGTTAAAAGATGTTATATGACGAATAAGGGGATGATAATATTAAACCCCAAAAAAATCCTCAAAACATGTGAAGGGAAAATTAAAGACAAAGAATAATTTATTTAAGAATGATAAATCTTTACCATAAGAATATGATGGATAAAAATAATTATATATAATTAAGTAAATGATTAAAATAACTTTAAATAATAATTCAGGGTTGTTATATTTGTTGAATATCAAAAAACAAGTAGGTAATGAAGAAAATGATTCCGATGAAGATGTGGTTGTTGACCTCAATGTGTAACTAGAGGCTACTCTTTATGAAATTGATCTATAGAGAACATTAGAAAAGAAATAAAATTTATTTGTGCATAAATTCAAGTTACACAAGAATAAATAATAATAAGAGTAAGATGATTTAATATATGAGATTTTAAAAGTTAATTCTAAATAGTTAGAGGACCTATATATTTTTATCGAGTTGAGACTTAAATTTATAAAGAAACAAATAATCATTTATGTTGTTTCTTAAATAGTTAAATAAAAGTGAAAGAGGATTTGTGAGCTATAAGTATAAATCATTAATAAAAGGAGAAATCTTGGTTATTAATTTTTTTATCACCATGTAAAGAATTAGGAATGATTACCAATTTATCAATTTTTTAGAAATAATAAAGCTAAAGAGAAGTTGATAGACTAGTCAAGGAATATTGATGAGTGATCAAAAATGTTATTTTGAAAAAAAAACTAATTTAGGATTTCATGTTAATTAAAATAACATCAAAATAAAAGTAAAGAATCAAGATAATATTCCAAAAAAAGAAATATTGATTTAGGTATGATAAAATAAATAGTTTTATTCAAGAGTATTTATTACTTTACACAATAAATTATGTTATAATTTTTTGAAAATGTGGGACATTCTTAGAATGTTTTTTATATTAAAATGATATATTTAATGGTCAAATAAAAAAATAACCAAGTAGAATTAATCTTTCTCTTTATTCGTTTCATGTATATTTATTTTATTATATTGGATATAAACATAAGTTTGGGTATCACTAATTAATAATTTAAACGATTATGCATATAAGAAGAACATTAATTAAAATCTATAAATTAAGTAATCATTTATTAAGGTAAAACAAATTCTTTAATATGAATACAATTTCTAATATCTAGAAGAATAAATTTATACTTAAAAATCAATGTATTCAAGACATAATTTTGGATCAAGAAGATGTAAGTTGAGATGGGAGTGACCGATGAAATTTCATTTTAGTCCCATGATTAACTTGAATTATAGATTCCTAATTATAGATACACATCCCACAAAACCACAAAAAAAATATATTAAGATCCAATAGTATATTAAGGAATCCATTCCATGTCTTGAAAATAATTAAGGATAAAAAATAATTTTCCCAAGGAAGAAAAATAATTTTGAAAAAATATAATAAAGAATAATATTTTAGTGGTAAGATTACAAGTTTACAATTTACATGGAATTAGTTAAATTTTGAATTAGTACATGGAATATATTTAGCTTGGAAGATATTTGTGATATAAAACGCAATAATCTAACACCCTTAACAATGGTCAGGGTTTTTCTCTCTCACTTTAGTAAATTTTTGCTCATATTCTTGAGTTTTAGCCATTATAATCTTCTAATATTAATTATTCTATGGAATTTTTTTGTAAATTCACTCAGTGTGTGTAACTTTCTTCTATTCCTCTAGATGCGGTTTCAGTTCTATCTACATTATTCTCATCATCTAGTTAGGATGTTTCTTTGTTTTGATTAAATAAACTTGCTTCAGTGGTACAATTTTTAAGAGAAACTCCTTTGTAATCACCCTTATTCTTATTCTCCTTTTAATTCCAATGGTGGTGGTTTCTCTAAAATCTCTAATCATTCTTAAAATTTCTTCTCTAATTTTACGGAGTTTCACTTATTAATAGTGTTGTTATCTTACCTCAACCATTATCATTTTTATCCCCATCTCTCCACTAGATAGATTCTACCTTTTTGGTTCATCTCTTCTATAGTGAAGTTCTACTTTAATAAGTTACCATAAGTATCATGGTTTTCTTAGTGAGAGTCAATTCATATAAAATTATGTGGTGTCACAACAATCCTAATTCCAAAAATCTTTTGGGAAATTTCATTGGACAAGATTTCATCTCACAATTTTTTATTGAAATGTTTTCATTATTTAATGGAATTTCTATATAATTCAATTCCACATCATCTTTGTATTCAGTTATATAGGGACACGAGTTATGATTCCACTCTAGGTGAGTCCTCATTGATAGAGTTTTCATTTTTTTTAGGTCATTCTTGGTAATTACTTCATTGGAAAATGAGTTAATCCTTTTAATTACTTATTTTATTGTTCTTCTTTAATAGATCATTCATAATTGTTATCACATTACTATAAGTCCTCCCTTTCAATTTTGTACCTTTGTTATTATATTTTTTATAACCAAAGTTTTACTCAATCATTTATGTTCCAGTTTATGTCTTTGGGGTATCCTATTATCTGTTATGTATTTGTGTCATCATTTTTTACAATTCTATTGTACTCTAAGCCATTAAGTTTCCATTTAATAATAATTAGTTATTAAAAAATATAATACTAAGAATAATACATGTTTATTCAAAAGGATAAGATGGAGTAACTGTTATGTAAGGAAAAATAATGATGTGTAATCTCTACATTCTTAGTAGAGAAGATAATATATTATTTTTTTTCTAAATAAGAAGTAAAAAAATTGCATCACAATTATCTTTTTAACAAAATCTGTAATAGTCTGTGCCTTCCTGATCTGTTACTTTGTCAGTTTTGGGTGTTGGAGGTGCTTGGAGGAGGAATAGAGATAACATAGAGGCGTTGGCTGTTAAAATGACGGAATTCAAGGAAATAAATGCCATGTAACATTTACACAATGTGTAAAAGTGTTTCTTGACTTATACAAGGATGGGTTAGAAAGTGAAATTAATCAAGTTTAAATAATAATAATGAAATTCATTTTTTGGTGAAAATTAAACCATGAGGATTACATGATGTTAAAGGGGATTACACATCCTGTAAATACCTGATGCTGTATATATCTAAATTTTTTTATCCACTTGGATTTCTCAAAATGTATGTCTATAGTGGATCTCTTACTCTCATTCGAGGTGATCCAAAAAACCTATCCTTGGAGTTTTGAAATTTCATCGATATGGACTGATCTGTGGCTTCCCATCTTTAATCCTTGGCCTCCCGTAATCAATCCATGGTTGACCCGCTAGTTTCTTGTGCGACAGTGGTTCATGGGTAGTTTCTTCTTCTCCCTGTAGTGAGAAATGACATCAAAAATCTTCTTTGAGGTATTGGATCCTCATTCTCAATCAAATACATGCTATTTTTATGATCTACATGCTTTTTCTTAACTTTTAGTGATAGTAAGGGTTGGTGTAATCATATAATTAAATTGGCATGTATAAAATTGATGTGTATGGGGAGTTATCACATTTTTTTTGTTAAATTTTATCAATATTTTTATGTATGCATGATGCCAATTCTGAAAATATTAGTTGTTGGAAGCCTTGGTTGTGATATAGTTATACATGATAGCCCTTGATATTTTTTTTTGTGATATCACTCTAAATAAAAGGTAAAAGAACATATATTTGGATAATAATTGGTTTCCCCTATATATTTGGTTTGTGTTATAATACCCTTGAAAATATAAATAAATAGTGTGATAAATTCCTTGAATGAATGTGAAGTTATAATGCGTTTATATTGTGTGTGGATGTGATTTTTGTGATGATTTGTGTGACAAGAAGTTTTTGTGCAATGATAGATGTGTCCAACTAGGTCATGTGGTACATGGGGAAGTTATATGATGGTTATTTAATATGGATGCAATGTGGGAAGTTTTGTGTTATGGAGAAGTGGTAGTGGAATAGTGGTTATGGTGCAGTAGTTATGGTACATGGAATTTATGGTGTGATGGATGAGATTTGTGGTTTTTGTTTTGTAAGATGGATTGGGAAATGTGGTGCAACGACGATAGTGGATGTGTGGTTCAGTGACGATAGTTGTGTGGTGTGGTTGTGTTAGTTTCATAGGTAGCAGTTGCATGATCATAGAATTATTTGAGATAAATCCTTGTTAAAAGTTCTGGTTTAATACCTTTCAGATGATTAATGAAATGTTTTCTAAGTCTATGTGTATAGAAACTAGACATTTTATTACATTACAAGTACATAATTTTAAAGATAAACAATATAATAGTGTTACAAAACCAGGATCCAAAGGATTTGTGTATTGAAAAAATTAGGACTGAACATAACATTTACATAAGAAATCATAAACATTATTTAATTCTTTCTTCTCTAGCTTCTTAGTTCCCCTCATGTAATCCCTAGTAAAAGTAGTTACCTGAGGATATACATCAAGGAAATGGGTGAGCTAAAATCCCAGTAAGAGGATAGATAAAGACATTAATCAATATAACATGGGTGAGTATAATCATCATCATCATAACATAATAATGGGATCATCATCATAATCAAGCGAATAATCATTAAATAAAGGCCTGTAATGTGGTAATGTAGAAAAATGAAACATCATATCTTAGTGTTCAAATAACAAACATAGTCGTGAACAAAACTTGTATCATGTTCACACATAACATATGTGAATAATCATAAAATCATCATTGTGAACAAAGATATAATCATGTTAAAACATATTTCACATTATCTCATGAGATACATCACTTTAACCAATTCATTGAAGTGATATATAATTTATGGTGCTCCAATCACATCATAACATTTACATAATCATTCATGCCACATAAAACATATATCAATATTAGACATAAAATAACCCATAGAAAGGAAATTGGTTTCATTAGAATTTCATAAAGATTAAATTCATGAATAAACCTTTTGGTTCCCAAATGAAAAAGGTAATAACATAATTTGTATAAGAATCATCAATCTTGAGTGAAGAAAGAAACAATCTAAAGGGAAGTAAAACATGTGTTTTTAGAAATAGGTATTCTTGTGAAAAAATCATTGAATTTGTCATAAAATCAGATTAGATGCATGTATGTCCTTGAAATGAAAATTTAAGGGAAATTATATTATATTTTAAGAATTTTAGAATAATATTTATATTGAAACTTGGCATGAAATATGAATAACCCCAAGAAAGGAAATTGGGTTTGAGAATCCCCTTACCATATGTCCAAATGTTTTGTTCACTTTAATATCATGGAATGTAAAATTAGATTACTTAATTAACAAATACATAACATTTTATAGATTTATTTTATTTTCTATAACTTTATTAACTTCATTTATGTCCATTATGATGAGTTATAGAGTTTAATTTCATCATTCAGGAGTGTTTGTTTTCTTGGTTTCCATGATCTTTTCACTTGTATACAAGTTTTAAAGTTCATGAAAGATGAGAATAATTCTATAGAATTTAAATTATATGTTATTAGTGTACTTACAGAATTTTAATTGGTCTTATATATTATTTTCAACCCAAATATGATGATTATTCATTGAATAACATGTTAATGATAACCATTTAGATTAATTTCAGTGGTTTTAGATCACAACAAACTCATTTTGTTTTATTATTTTAAATTATGTATATATGTTTGTTACATAATATATAAAGGGTTATAAAATATATTTTACAATATGTTTCAACCATTATAATGGTTTTATGACCATCCTTCAAGGTGGTAGAGGAAAATGAAAACATGTCATACTCGAAGGCGATAAATCAACACCTCACAGATGACATTTTCATTTTTAGAATAAAAGGAAAAGGATAAGAGGTTTGATGATGGATTATTACATTAACATAATAAAATTATAATATACATAATATATTGGAGTTATCATGCCACTTGGATGAGGGGAGGTTCTAAGAGAATAAGAAAAGAAAAGAACATGAAAATAAATTGAAAGGAAAGGAAAGAGGATTTTACCTTTTGAATTATTATCCTTGAGGACCTTCTTTGGGAAATTGGTTTTGGTATTTTATTGAAACTGAAGGATCCTAGACGTGGGGGAGGGGATTGGAAATAGTATTGGGAAGAAATTGGACAAGCATCAAGGCTTGGAAGGTGTGAAAAGTAGATTTGGAGAGGGGTATTGTTTATAGTGGATAAGAGGGGTGTTTTTTCATTAAGTATGTCATTTTTTATTATTTAGATCAATAATATCAATATTTTGAACCTTATAACTAGATATATTAATATAAACAATGAGTATTCTTGATTTTGGTGCTTACATCATCCATGAATCAGGAAATAGTGAATTTAATTTATATTGTCATTTACTGTAAATTAACTTATTCCATTATTCACTAAAAAGTCAAAGATTTTAGAAAAATATCAAAAATAACCATTAAATTTTTTTGAAGTATAGAATTTAAAATTGAAATCAATTTTATGAAAATAATTTTTAAAATATGATAAATTTAATTTTTAATTATAATCATTATTTACTTGGAAAATACAGATTTTAAAATTATAACTGATTTTATAACATTTAAAAAATTTAAGTAAGGTCTCATAAAATTATTTTATTATCATAAGAAAAAAAATATTAATTCATGAATACATTTTGTGATAATAAAATTTATTTTAAATCATTATATTAATTATAATATTGTAATTAAATATTTATGACTTACAGAAATACCAACACTTAATTTATCATTTCTAAAACATTCGTTTACCTATAATATGATATAACTATATCATATTTTAATTTATAAGACGGCTAAATTTTATTTATACTTTAATAGGTGATGTTACTATTCTATTGGGAAGATTAATACTCCGAATTATCATGTTACTATTCCAAGGGTCAAGTTACTATTCCATTGGTATATGTTCCTTAATTAATATAAACACCTCTTATATTATTCATTCTTAATTTATAATGTTTTTATTTTGTTCTCTATGTGATTTTATGTGATTTATACTCTATTGAATAATTATAAGAAGATAGTTTCATTTGATAAAATTAATTGTTATTACAATCTTCCCTCACTATGAAATTTCAACCATGAAATTTTATTTTATATACTATGGTGAAAACATGTGAGGGTACTTCTCATTACTCTATTACTCTAGGTCTCATGTATCCTACTAATACTTATGGTTTCAACATAGTACTTTGACCATGTGAGTTGTCTTGTCTCATAAAACATTATCTCTATGGTCCAAGATCTCCACTAACTTCACCTCGTAAGAGAGAAAATTTTCCAACTATACCACCTCTTGATTCAGTACATCTGAGGGATCTAGTATGTACAACCTCAAGAAGGATTCATGGAATACATCACGTACTTGATACATGGTTGGTTAAAGTTATAGTTGATAGGACACAACTCCATCATGATTATGAATCTCGAAGGGGCCGATGTACCTAGGACTTAGATTTCCTTTCTTCCAAAATCTCATGATCCTCTTCTATGGAGATATGAAAAGGAATTCCATGTCTCTAATATCAAACTATAGGTCTCATTGATGATTGTCTGTATAGCAATTCTATCAGATTTGGGCTGCCTTGATGTACTACTAATTGGTTTTCACTTTTTCCACTATTTGGTATACTATTTCAGGTCCTACACTACTAAAAAATGTGTTTATATAGTTCTAGGGCTTTAACAGTTCCAACTAAAATGCTACTACAACCCCCCCCTTATATAGCACTAAAAAATCACTGTTAAAGGGGGTCTTTAACAATGTTAAAAAAAGCACTGTTAAAGACCCACCTTTATTAACACTTTTTTTACAAGCTCTGATAAAGGCCCACCCTATATCAGTGACTTTAAGAAAGTGTGGATAAAAATGTACTTCAAAAAATTATATTTCACGAAAAATAATATATAAATATATTTATATTGATATAAATATAATTTTTTTTTGAAATATGTTTTAGATAAGGTAAATAGGCATTGAAACTTAATATATAATATATTTATGAAAATTGTTTATATAATTACTAAAAAATATATTTAGTTAATAACTTTTTTATTATTATTAAGTAATATTTACTTAATATCAATTTGAAGATAAAAAATGAAAAAATTTAAAAAAGATCTAAAATAAGTTGGAAATGTAACTCGAGCTTCAAACGAACATAACTTTTGATCTGGGTGTTCGTTTGGGCTCTACCACATATCAAATCGAATCCTTCAATGATCTCTATGACCTTAGTGAGACAATTAATCATTTTTCACATTTTCAAGGAAAAAGGCCCATAAGTCATCCAAAACTGAGTTTTTAGTTGGGAAACCCCAATTTTTTAACAATTGATGAAATTTCATCCTTGTTCAAAGGGGTCTTTTTCTCATTTTCAGCGGGGAATGAATTTATTTCTAGGTATTATATACATATTGATAATATGGTTTTTAAATTTTATCATTTTTCACAAAATAATTTTATTTCTAATTAAATATATGCCTGTTTTCTTATATTTATTTATAATAAATCACTCATATAAATACATATATCAACATATTTACATAAAAATGTATATCCGAATATATCTAAAAAAATACATATTCTAGAAATGTATTTAATGAAATATCTTACCATTTTTTACATTATAAAAATATATTTATAATGTTTATATATACATATGTGTGTTTATTAATAAATAAATAAATATATATATATATTATAATATAATATATATGTAAACTAATATAATATATAATATATTTAAATAAATATAATATGTTTCACACACACACACATATTGTATAAATGTATTTGAAAACAATTCTTATAATATAAGTAAATATAATATATATCACACACACATATTGTATAAATGTATTTAAAAATAATTATATAAATATATATATATAAATAAACAGAAATATTATTAACCAGACAACAAAACAACATGGTGTAATGGTAAAGGCGTTCCATCTTTGAAGGACAGGTGCAGGGTTTGAATCCAGGAAGGCGTGCATGAGGCAGGAAATTCGCAAAGTGATGAAAAAGGGGGTGTGGAGCACTGTTAAATGGTTCATGGAAGTGCTGATAAAGGGGTTGGATTCATAGGTGTCTGAATTTTTTTTACCCCCTTTAACAGTGTTTCCATGATCATCTCAAAAAACACTGTTAAAGGCACCCTTTAACAGTGCTAAAAAAATATTTGTTAAAGGTTCCCTTTAACAATGCTAAAAAGTAACTATTAAAGGGACCTTTTAATTGTTCTTTTTTAGCACTGTTAAAGGGTTCCTTTAATAGTGCTTTTTTAGTGTTGATAAATGTTTCAGGATTTTAACTACTATCTTATTATTAGTGCTTTTTAGCACAAGAAAAGTAATTTTCTATTGTTGTTAAGAGACTTTTTGTAGTATTTATAGTATCTTGTGTTCAATGACTTCATCACATCATGTCGGTGTTCTACATATTTTCCCATAAAGGGCTCCATATGTATCTATTTGGATGCTTGAGTGGAAACTGTTGTTATAAGAGAACTTGGATAGAAGAATATATTGGTCCCATCATCCTTTTAATTCCATAGACCATTCTCACAACATGTTTCACAATGTCTAAATAGTTCTCTCAAATTGGCTATCAGTTTGGGGATAATAATCCGTACTAAAGTTCAGCTCAGTGTTTAGATCACGTTGGAGGCATTTCCATAACATAGAGGTGAATCTTAGATTTCAATTAGATATAATTGATAGTGGTACTCTATGAAGCCTTACCAATTCTCTAATGTATATCTGTGCTAGTTGATCAGGTGATACGTAATCTCAAATTACAATAAAGTGAGATATCTTTGTAAGAAGATACACAACAACTGATATAACATTGTTTCATCTAGACGTCCTTAGAAGTCTGGTGACAAAGTCCATGGTGATGTTTTCCCATTTCCATGTTGATATAAGTAATTTTTTCATCATCCCCTTAGACATTTTCCTTTAACCGTTAAATTGTTGACATACCAGACAGTTTGATGTATATTCAGTGATCTCCTTCTTCATATTTTCCCACCTATAGCTATCTCAAAGATCATGATACATATTTGTGCTCCCTGTGTGAATAGAGAATGTTGAGCTATGTGCATCACTCAAAATCTCTTTATTTTTCTCTTGATTGGAAGGTACACATAATCATGACTCAAATATTATGACCCCTTACTCATAAATGTTAAATTATGGTGATTTACCCTTTCTCATAGCTTCCATATTCTTCTGAATGTCCACATCATTTATTTTAGAATCCTTTTGTTTCTCCAAAAGAGATGGTTGAGTAATCATTTTAGAAAATATTGATTACGTTCCTTCCTTAATTATTCTGATGTCCATACTTTGACAATATACGAATATTGGATCCTTCTAAATTCTCATCATTGATAATGTTGCAGGACCCTTTCTACTTACAACATCTGCCACTTTATTTCCCTTACCAGGATGGTAGTGTACTGAGCATTCATAATCCTTGATGAGCTCTAACCATCTTCTTCAGTTCATATTAAGCTCCTTCTATGTGAATAAATATACGAGGCTCTTATGATCATTATATATTTCAAAATTCTCCCCATAAAGATAATGCTGCTATATTTTCCACACAAAGATTACTGTTACCAACTTCGGATCATGCATGTGATAGTTTTTATCATGAAATTTCAACTACCTTGATGTGTAGGCTATCATTTTTTTAATTTTCATCAATACATATCCTAATCCCTTCTTTGAGGCATCACTGTATACCACAATGTGTTCCTCACTTGTCAGAAGTGTGAGTAATGGAGTGGTGATAACCTGGTTTTTAAACTCTTTGAAGTATTCTTCAAATTCATTGGTCCAAGAAAACGTTTCTCTCTTTCGAGTCATCTTGGTTAGTTTGTTAAAAAACCATGGTAAGTTCTTCAGAAATTATCAATAATAACCAACTATACCAAGTAAACTATGGATCTCTATTACAGATGTTGGAATGGTCCACTCTTTAATTTCCTTTTACTTGGAATGGTCTATAGATATTCCTTTGTTGTGATAGCGTTCCCCAAGAAGGATACTTCCCCCGTATAGAAATCTCATTTACTGTACATTTAATAATTATTCTCCCTTCTAAAAGTCTTTAGTACATTTTTCAATTGCTCCTCAAGTTCACCTTTCTCTTGGATTATATCAAAATATCATCAATAAAGACTATAAATTTTTTTTCAAGTAAATATCTAAAGACTCTATTCATTAATTCCATGAATATTGTTGGAGCATTATTGAGTCTATAAGTCATCACTATAAACTCATAGTGTCTATACCTCATTCGAAATGTTGTCATGGGAATATCTTTCTTCTTTACTTTTAATTGGTTATATCCTGACTGAAGTTCCACCTTAGAGAAATACCTAGACCCACATAGTTAATTGAACAAGTCATCTATCCATGCAAGATGATACTTGTTATTTATCTTTATTTTATTGAGCTCATGGTAATTAATGCAAATGCGCATTGATCCATTCTTCTTTTTGATGAAGAGGACTAGCAAACCCAATGGAAAGGCACCCGAGCATATAAAACCGTTCTCCAAATCCTCTTGTAACTTCTTCTTTATTTCTTCTAACTCAATATTGTCCATTCTATAAGGTGTCTTTGATATTAGGAAATATCTAGGAATAAGTTCAATTGAGAACTCAACCTCTCGGTCAGGAGGAAGACCAGACAATTCTTCAGGTAACACATGAGTGTAGTCTCTCATGATGGGCATGTCCTTGAGCATGATTCACTCTGGGGTCTCAATCATTTGTGCTAGATATGATTTCTCATAATTGAATAATTTCTACATTCGATATGATGACTCCACAGGGGATTCATCCTCATCTTTAAAATTGTACAAAATTAGAGGGTGTCTAAGGATGTGAAGAGTGATCCCTCTTTCTCGACAGTTGATGTTGTATTTGTATAAAAATAGACAGTCCATGCCCAAAATAGCATCAAACTCCACCAAAAAAAATTAATACAAGATTTAATGGGAGGTTAAATCTGTAAACATTAACTGAGGATGAGTTAAAAAATATTGATGAAATGATATCCCTATTTTATTTTCTAACAGACAATATAACCTTTATATTCTAAGGTGGTGTTTGAGAAGTTCTTTAAAATATGAAAGATATAAAAAATGTATAGAACTAGAATAAAATAGTATGTTCAATATTATTTAATGAATAACTAGAGTACCTACCATCACATCATTTTTTGGCTCCACCCAAGTAGTAGTGATGGAATAAGCTTTCCCTTACTCCTTTGGCTTTGGTGTCTATTGATTCTGATTACCCTTTTGGAATTGGGGTTTAGTGCACTAGATTGTATATTTCCCTTGATCCCTATAGTTGAATCATTGAACCATCAGTGGTGCTCTCCTTTACTCCAAGACATTTTCCTACTTCCTCATGTATCTTTGACATTCATGAGATTGGTGTCCTTATCTCCCTCATTTAAATTATTTCCCCTCCCCTTTTTGGAAATTCCCATGATGATTCTCCCCACGTTTTTGATATATGAGTGGTTGAATTTTATTTCTAACTTTTTCATTAGATTCTATAACTTTAAGATACATCTTTCATTTCTTATCTCCATAGCCATGTGACCATTATCCAAACTCCATCTCTAATTTGAGAGCAGATTTAAAAACATCTTCATTACTCCCAAAGTCTTAAATTGATAGATCCTTTCAAAGGTGTGGTTTTAAACCACTAAAGAATCTATCTATTTTTCTATAACTATTCATAACAAAACCAAAGGTGTAACTTTCAGGGCTTTTTAAATTTTCTTTTCAAGACATGATAGATTCATCTTCATTTTTCTTTAGCTCTATGAATTCTCTCTCCATTTTTGTATGAATATTTCTAGGGAAATACATGTTAAGAAATATTTTCTTAAAGTATTCACACTCTATCTCTTCAATTTCATCATTTTTTATTAGTGTTCATAATTAGTGTCAACCATTGATTTACCTCTCCATATAAATGATAAATGCACATTGTCAACTTCTCCATCTCAGAACATTGAAGCATAGAAAATATATTCTCTTTTGAGTTGAACCACTATTCCACGACCAGTGGATCAGAAGATCCAATGAACATTGGTGGTAATTGAAACATAAAAGAATCAATATCTAATTGATCCCTTTTAGGTGAAGTTGGACATTCCATATTATTCAGGTTATTTTTCATATCCCGAGACATCTGGGTAAAGATCTCCATGAAAATTTTAGCTCTACCTCTCATGGCATTGGGGGTTTCATTCATGCATTCTCTGCATTATCCCTCACATGGGCAATTGGACTGTTTTCTCTTGGTTCCAACCATTTTATAAAATGTTATGAATTTGAAAAAAACAAAAGTTAACAAATCATGAATATAATTTATTCCATTGTGAAGTTAACTCTAATGGTATATCCTGTGGGATCCCTATGTTTACAATTTTTATAAAACAAAGATTCTTGGGTGCTTACTTATATTTCGTCTCATACTAAGGGTTTTAACTAGTGTTCTATAATCCAAATTCCCAAATTATGTAAACCATTATTTGATACCAACTATAGTGAACCCACTTCTTCTTAACTATTACTTAATTTTAAAGATAAACTATATAATAGTGTTACAAAACTAGGTTATAAAGGTTTAGAGCACTGGAAAAAATCAGGACCAAACATTAAATTTACATATGAAAACATAAAATTTATTTAATTACTTCTTATTTAGCTTCTTAGTGGCCCTCATGTACTCCTTAGTATCAGTAGTCACCTGATGATATACATCAAAGAAAGGGGTGATATAAAATCCAAGTAAGAGGATAGATAATAATATGAATCAATATAAAATTGGTGAGAATAATCATTATAATCATAACATAAGAATTCAATAATTATAATAATAATGAGAAAATTTTAGACAATTTCATGGAATGTGGCAATGTATAAAAATGAAACATCATGTCTTAGTAGTTAAATACCAAGCATAGTTGTGAACAAATCTCGAATCAGGTTCACGCATAACATATGTGCATAATGATAACATAATTATTATGAACAACGATAGAATCTTGATCACACATATTTCACATTATCTCATGATATACATAACTTCACCCAATTCAATAGAGCACTATATAATTTATATCACACCTACCACATCATAACATTTACATAATCATGCATGCCACAAAGAATGTATATCAATCTTAGACAAAAAATAACCCATAGAAAAAAGGGTTTGGTGAGAATTTAATAAATAATACATTCATGTATAAAACTTTTGGTTTGAAAATGAAAAATGGAATAACATAATTGGTATAAGAATCATCAATCTTCAGCGAAGAAAAATCAATCTCAAGGGAAGTAAATCATGTGTTTTTATAAAGAAGAGTTCTTTTGGAAAAATCATTGAATTTTTTATAAAATCATATTTAAAGCATGTATATCTCAGAAATTAAAAGGGAATGAAAATAAAATTATATTTTATTAATAATATATTAGAATCTGTACTGATCTTTTTCACAAAAGAGTAATAACCCAAAGAAAGAATATTGGTTTTGAGAATCCCCTAACCTTATGTCTGAATTATTTCTTCACTTTAATATCCTAAATAATTAAATTAGATCCATTAATTAATAAATACATAACCTATTATAAATTTATTTTATTTATTAAAACTTTATTAAATTCATTTTTGGCAATTATGATGAGTTATATTATTTAATTTCATCATTCGAGAGTGTTTGTTTTCTTGGTTTTCATGATCGGTTCACTTGTATACAAGTATTGAAGTTCATGTAAGTTGAGAATAATTCTACCGAATTAAAATTTTATTTTATTAATGAACTTCAAGAATTTTAATTTTTGTTATATATTATTGTTTCCTAAATATGAGGATTAACCATTTGGTAACATGTTAATGATAATAGTTTTGATTAATTTTGGCGGTTTTCAATCACAATGAACTCATTTTGTTTTATTATTTAATGACATGTATAGATGTTAGTTCCAGAACATAAAATGTGTTATAACATTAATTTTACAATATTTTTAAATCATTATAATTTTTTTTATGACCAGCCCTGAATGTTTTAGAGGAAAATTAAAACATGTTGTCCTCGAAGGGGACAAACAAACACCTCACGGATGACGTTATCATTTTTAGAATAAAAGGGAGAAGAGACTAAATTTTATGATGGATTAATCCATTAACATAATAAAATTATATTATATATAAGATAATGGATTTATCATTCCACTTTTATGAGGGTATGTTAGGGGTGAATAATAAAAGAAAAGAACTTGAAAATAAATTAAAAGGAAATTAAAGAGGATTTTACCTCTTGAATTATTCCCCTTGAGAACCTCATTAGGGAACTTGGTTTTGGTATTTTTTTTAGAAAAAGGCTCCTAGTTATGGGGGAGGGGCTTGTGAATATGATTGGGTAGAAATAGGACATGCTCCAAGTATTAAAAGGTGTGAGGAGAAGGGGTGGTATTTATAGTGGATGATATGGGTGTTTTTTCATTATTTTATTCATTATTTTATTATTTGGATCGTGAATATATTTTTTTTGAAACTTATCACAATATATATTAAAATAGATAAGGATGATTCTATATTATGGTTCTTAAATCATCCATGAATCAAGAAATAGTGAATTTAATTTATACTATTATATACCGTAAATTATCGCATTTCACTATTCACAAAAAATTCAGCTATTTTAGAAAAATCCCAAAAATTAACCTGAACCATTTTCAATATATAGAATTAAAAAATGAACTCCCTTTTATGAAAATAATTTTCTAAATATGTGAAATTCAATTTTTAATTTAAATCATCATTTACTTGGAAAATACCGATTTTAAAATTATAACATATTTTATAACATTTTGGAAAAATAATTAAGGTCTCACGAAATTATATTATAATCATATGAAAAGAAAATATTAATTTATTAATAAATTTTATGAAATTAAATTTTATTTTATATCATTATATTAATTATAAAATTGTAATTAAATATTTATGACATACAGAAATACCAACCCTCAATTTATCATTTCTAAAACATTTAATTACTTATAATATGATATAATTGTATCATATTTTCATTTATAGGATGCCTAAATTTTATTTATACTTTTCTAGGTGAGGTTAATATTCTATTGGATAGATTACTATTCCAATTGGTCATGTTACTATTCCAAGGGTTACGTTACCAATCCGTAATTATTGGTTTCTTAATTACTAGAAATACATCTTATTTCATTCATTCATAATTTATTAAGTTTTTAATGTGTTCTATAAATTATTTTATTTGACTTATACTCTACGGAATAATTATAATAATGGAGTTTCTGTTGATAAAATTCTGGGTTGTTACAATGTGAAATCTCAGGGGTGTTTCGGGGGTTCAAGGGATAAATGAAGGGAGAACATGTTAATCCAGTGCATGTCACACAGTTGGTTCATGGTTAGAAGTAACCATGTTCCCTAACCATGCATGCTTGGTAGATAGTGACACAGTTTGAATAGACCGTGAAACGGAGAAAGAAAAACTATAAGGGTTGGGAAAGAGCCACCCCTCTTGGTTAGAGTACGGTTTTCAAATTGTGTGGGATCCCCATGAAACTATGCGGCATGTCCCCCTCTTAGACAGAGGGTGGCACATGGTTGGTGCACAGTTTGGCCAGTTTTGTGGCCAAACCGTGTGCCCCTTAAAAATTATGATTTTACAGTTTTCCCTCTCAAGACATAAGTGATCTTACTCATGATTTCCCTCATTTTCTCTTCCTGGAACCCTAGGGATGAACCAAAATTTCCCAAGCATCCCAAGGATTAATATCATTTATTTATAAGACATTTTGAGCATTGCTGGTTGTGAATCGAAGTATCTAGTGAGTCTAACACTCCTATTCATTTTTTTGTATTAGGGATTGTATATTTGTTATCCATATTCTTAATCCCTAAAACCACTTTTTTTAGTGGATCTTAGGTTCTGGATTCAAAGGGGTTTTCAATACAAATAAAAGGATTTGATTAAGAGAGTGTTTGTCTTTGGAATCGAGGTGGGTGGTATAAAGTTGTATCCCATATTATTGTTAGTAATTTATGTGTATGTGTATGTCCTTTAGTGTGGTTGTGTTTGTCTTTAGGATTTCCTTGATAGGAATGATGAATTGATTTGGGATAATGTTTAATAAAACCCCTCATCATCCTTGTGGGTTGATTTGACCAGGTTAAGGGCCACCCATGGGGTGTTCTTCTTCTTGAACTTGGAAATTTAAATGATAGGTGTAGAATTAAATTGATAATACATAAATCCCATAATTAATGTGTTGACATGTTAGCTTGGGTTATGAATTTGAAACTAATGCTGATTGTGTTGGTTGTTAACATTGATTAAAGGGGTGTTTGGAGCATCATGAAAGGGATAAATGGATTAAAGTTAATGAGTTAAATAAATTATTGTTGTAAATGATAATTTTTAAATGGGTAAGTCATAAAGATGATTTATGCATTGAATGAAGCATAAATTTTGAAAGATATGTTTATTGATTGTTTATGGTTTATTGAAATAGTTTACATGATGAATGGATAATAAATAATGTGCACATGGCTTGGTGGTATGTAGGTTATTGACTGATATTATATTCCCATGGGTCAATTTGGACCAATTCTCTAAACTCTATCCCTATAATTCACGGGTTAGGTAGTCAAAATAAGGATCTAGTCCCATAACTATTGCATTGGATGAGACTATTGGGACTGAGGCTCCAACTTAGAGTGATGTAATTAATTGTGAAATGTTTACAATAGTGAGATAGTGATTTTTTTTATTTTTTTTATGATTTTTGGTTGACCAAAATACACTGTTGTGTTATAAATTATTTTCCTAACCCTTGGATTAAATGAGGTAAATGGTCTAAGTGAATACTGTGAACCAATGGACTAATTTATTTTTTGTTTACCCTATTACTCTTTTAGTACATAAATAAACTATCTATTTAGACTGGATATTTTATAGACATCATTGGAGGTGGCCTACCAAGTTGTACTCACACCCTACTCAGGCCGTCATTGGGTACCCGAGCTGATTTCATGGTTGTAGGTCCAGAAAAGGGGAAAATCTCTATACTAGATGGTTGATTGGGCATTGGATTTTCATGGAGGAGGGGACCATAATTGGTGTTAGAGCCAATTTTCGGGATTCTTCCATTTTTATTTATTTTGGGGTTTTCCTTACACTTGGAACTATATGACGTAACATGGAATATTTACTATTTGGTTGTGGGCTTGCACCTAATTTTTTGATTTTTTTTTGTAATGAATGTTTTTTGGTTATTCTATTTCCTTGATTCTTATTTGTTATCTTTTGTGTATTAAAATGATAAAGAGGGTAAAGTCTCCCCATAAGACCTATTAGACCCTCTAATCTAGTCGGTAGCCTCTAGCATATGGGGAGGTGAGCTCAAGGTCATGGGGTAACCCATATCAAGGAACAAGATTAGTGGAATCTAGAAAAGGGATGTTAAAATATGGCATCAGAGTGATTCTTTTCTATTTATTTACTATTTGGTAAATTGAGAAAGGATACTAGTTGGTTTAGAGACCTTTAATTGAGATCATTCATGGGATTATCTAACCAATATGTGATGGAAAACCTAATTTAACAGGGTGGGATTGTTTTTCTTGATGTGTGTTATTATAGGTTTAATGAAATTTCAACATTGGGTGTTTTAATTGTTTTTTGATGTGACCATTTTATGATATTTTACATATGGATGAAATGGTATGAGGTTTTTAATTCATGTATAATTTTGGAACTTAGATATATAGATGGATGCATCATGGTAAGAAAACATGGGAAAGATGTGTGGGATATTAAAGATAAAAGTGCAATCCTTTTTATTGAATACTTGAAAGAAGAGGTGTCTAATAAAGATAAATAAAAATGGGTAAATGGAAATAATTTGAAGTAATTATTAAAGATAAATTACTATTGAGAATTTATAAATGGGTTAATAATTTTAGTTATAATAAGTTTCAAATATGGGTAAGAGAATAAGAGAGGAGGATTTACCTTGTGAGGGTAAAAATGGGTAAGAGTGGGTGTTTAATTAAAATTATTATAGATGTGTGGGTATATTACCCCATGTTGAAAATGACCTGTTATAGGGATGTTTGTGGGTAGTGTGGGTGGTGTGAGTGTACCCTTGGTATGTTGTATATGGAATGGGATGTTTGTGGCTAATAAAGATCCCTCTTTTGTACAAAATGTGGATGCCTTGTGTCATGTGTTCTAAGATGTTTGTTTAGTATTGTACGAAGATTCCACAAAGACGTTATGTTCTAGTTGGGATACAAGAAGTTGTCACTGAGAATGATCCGCTAGAAGTGGAGCATGAAAACCCGGTGATCTAGGGTAATAGGGGAGAATATCGGTTCCATGAGAACATCACTCGTTTTATGAAAATGATGGAATTATACCCATTATAGGTTGTGCCAACTATATTTGAGTTGACTAGGGAGTTTCAGTTGAAAAACCATCCTAATTTTGTATAGGGAGTGAACCTTATGCAACTGATTTTTCGATAGAGTTCATTCATACGATTCTTGATCACATAGAGACTTTTCCTGAGAAGAGAGTCAAATTGGAGGCTTACATATTGTGAGGATAGGAAAATTGATGGTCGGATGTTATGGTTCAGACCTAGAAAGTTTATGATATGATAAGGGAATATTTCTAGGAAATGTTTCTGAAACATTTCTATATAGATACCTTGATGTAGGAGAAGGATGAAAAATTTATGAGGTCGATCCAAGGTTCCATGTCGGTGATGGATTATGTTGACTGCTTCATCGACATACAATGCATTTTTGTAATTTTGGAAGGGGATGAGGCATCTATGGTGAAACATTTATAGGATGAAGTTAGACATGAGATTAAGTATCGAGTGAATATCTTCCACTTAAAGAGGTTTACAAAGGTGGTGGATTATGACCTTATTTTAGAAGGGAATCTCAAGGAGGCTTCTGGTGGTGGCTACATAGCTCCAGTTAGGTGACCCGATGGTGTGACTTCCAAAGGTCGGAAGCATCGCTTTGAGAGTTTACACAAGGGAGATGGGGAAAAAGTAGTCAGAAAAGTGAAGTAGCCTCTCATGGTAGTGACGAATTTTTCTGCTATCGATGTGATAGGATGAGACACATGTACGATCAGTGTCCTTGACCACCATTTGAGTGCGGAACATGTATAAGGTTAGGTCATGTGCAGCTGTTTTGTAGGAACCCTAAAAAGATGGATATCGATGGAGGATCGAGGCCAATGTAGAGTGAAGGTATGAGGTCAGTTACCCCATACCGGGCTTGCAGTTGGATCTAAATAGGCCATACTAGTCAGGGTAATGTACGTGGTACTCTAAGATGAGAGTTTCCATATCAATAGGGTAGTGTAGAACTATGAATATAGGTCGGATCTCAAGGTAGAGTGGTAGGTCAACTTCATGAATTTCAGTCAACACATGGAGATGGAAAGGATGAGATATCAACAGTTCAAGGTAAAATTCTTGTAGATTCTATGCTTTCTAGTTCTTTATTCAATATAGGTGCCTCACATTATTTTATATATACTCATTTTGTGAGTGTTTTGGTCCTAGAAATGGAATATATGTGTGGATTTATGTTGATTGATACACCATTGAGAGTTTGGGTAGAAAATATCTGGTAGTGTAAGGGGTGTGCCCTTGAGATTGGTGGGTACAATTTCCCTTGGGACTTGTTTGTGCTATATATGATTGGTTTCAATTTTATTTTGGGCATGGATTAGATAGTTGTGTAATAGACACATATTTAGTATTAACGATATAGGGTAATTTTTACACCCCGAGAGGGGAGTGTATATGTTCACCTTGGGGAATGGGATATCTGATCAGGCCGTGTAGGACCAGTCTATCAGTAGTTGGGTATAATCATAGCTCAAGTGGATTGTATAGTTCTTTATGAAGGGTGAGTATCTTAGATTTTCTTTCCTCCTATTTTGGATCAGTTTCCGGATATATTTCCTAAAGACATCTCAAGGATTCCACCCCATAGGGAGGTTGAGTTCATGATAGAGTTGATGATAGGGGTATAACCTGTTTCTATTACTCTGTATATAATGGCACCAACAGAACTCAAGGAACTTAAAACTTAGTTAGAGGAACTGGAGAACAAGGGGTTCATTCATATGAGTACATCACCTTGTGGATCTCCAGTATTGTTTTCCAAGAAGGCTGATGGATCCTTGAGGCTATGGTTCGACTATAACAACATGAATCATATTATAGTTAAGAACCAATACCCTCTTCAAAAAATCAATGATCATTTTAACTGGCTGGGGTGGGCTGCTTTCAAGTTCTATAATATTTATTTGAGATTAGGATACCATCAGATAAGGGTGATATCTTCTGATATACCATATACTACCTTTAGGAGAAGGTATGGGTTCTATTAGTTTTTTTTGTGAGGTTGTTTGGGTTGATCAATGCACTAGTAGTATTTATGGAACAAATAAACTAAATCTTACAACTATACCTAAATCAGTTTATAACTATCTTTTGTGATGATATTTTGGTATACTGTAAAACTCATGAAGATCATGCCAAAAATATTAACATCATACTGAGTACACTAAGAGATCATATGATATACACCAAGATATTCATGTTTCATTTAAATATTCACAAATTAGATTTACTTGGTCAAATAATCTATCAGGAGGGTGTGTCAGTATACATAGATAATGTTCAAGCGGTTGTATCTTAGGAACCATCAAAAATTTACTTTTATATCCAATGTTTTCTGGGATTAGTGGGATATTACTAAAGGCTCATCAAATAATTCTCCCACTTGGAATCATCTATTTAATGTTTAACCAGGACGGGAATCAGGTTTGAATAGCCTAAATCATACGAGAATACATTCTAGGAGTCAAAATAACAGCTTACTACTGCACATATTCTGATCTTACCCAAGCCAGGTAAGAGGTATAGCTTGTTTTATTGATGCATCTGATGTTGAGATTGGGGAAGTGTTGATGCATGATGATTAGGTTGTGGTGTATGGGTCATTTTAGTTGAGTCCTCATAAAATAAATCACCCTAAACATGATCTTTAATTGGCCATAAGGGTTTATGCCTTGAAGTCTGGGAGACATTACTTGTTGGGAGAGAGGTTTATTATGTATACATATCATAAATTAGTTAATTAAATCTTCTACCAATCTGATTTGAATATTTGGAAGTAAAGATACGATGAGTACATGTAGTCCTTTGATATTGAATTGGTTTAAACAACAGGAATGGGAATTGGTGTTGAATATTATTTGACTTGAAAGACTCAAAATCAGGTGGTTCATGAATCTACTATTGAGTGGAGAATGATGGTGTTGTTTTTTGTGACGCATCTAGAGGTTCATGATGTAAAAGGTTTGATAAACCTTGATCCTTGGCATTTGAGTCTACTCTTATGATCTGAATCAAGGAGAGATAGTATGAGGATCCAGAGTTATTGGATTTGAAGGAATGTCATGAAGGTGGGGAGTCACCTTCTTATTAGACTATGGGTGACGATGATATTAATTTTTGTTCGTATTTATCTTTTCATGACTACATGTATGCAAGAAGATTTGATGCGTGAGTTTTATGAATCAAAATGTGCAGTGTATACTGGATTATCCAAAATGTATCATGACCTTTGTAGACAATATTGGCGAACAGTGATGAAGAAGGAGGTTGTTGGTTTCATGACACGATGCTACACCTGTCAGTAGCTGAAGGCGAAGCATCAATTACTAGGTGGTTTTTTATAACCTATAACCATTTTTCAATGGAAATGGGATGAATTGATGATGGATTTTATAGTTAGCCTTTTGAGGATGCCTCAGAATAATGATGTGATCTGGGTAACAATTGATCATTTGACCAAAGTGACAAATTTCTT
Source organism: Viscum album (assembly GCA_963277665.1). Classification (NCBI taxonomy): domain Eukaryota; kingdom Viridiplantae; phylum Streptophyta; class Magnoliopsida; order Santalales; family Viscaceae; genus Viscum; species Viscum album. Next base: position 1,478,072,148 of record OY728137.1, read on the forward strand.
ACCAATTTGAGACACCATCATCATTGATCAACTCGAGAGTTTTATGTTTGAGAGATAGTGTGGTTTCATGGGGTTACATGAACAATAGTTTCAAATCGTGATCTTTGTTTTACATCGTGATTTAGGATGGGGTTAAAAATGTTCTTTGTACCTAGGTGTATTTATGTACAGATTTCCACCCACAAATAGATGGGAAGTTAGAGAATACTATTCATGTGCTCGAGCACATGTTGAGGGATTGTGTTCTAGATTTTGGTGGATCAGAGGATAATCACATGGTTCTTATTGAGTAAGCCTATTATAACAATTATCGGGAAAGGATTTAGATGGAACTGTATGAGGTGCTCTATGGTAGACTGTGTAGATCACCATTTTGTTTGATGGAGGCTGGAGAGTCAGAGTTTTTGGGATTGAGTCTCATGCATGAGACATTAGAACAAGTTCAGTTGATCTAGAAACAAATGGATATGGATCAGAGTAGGAATAAGTCTTATGTGAAAGGGCATCATCGACCTCTTGAGTTTAGGGTGAGAGATATTGTGTCTATTCAGGTGTCTCCAAGGTTGGTTCACTGTTGGATTCAAAAATAGGGTAAGTTGGCACCCGGGTACGTGGGTCCATTTGATATAGTGGATAGGATTAGACCGATGGCATACCAATTGGCTCTTACACAACGAATTAGTGTCATGCATGAGGGTTTTATATGTCACAACTTCGACAATATCACCCTGAACCACCTCACGCAATTGATGTTGATAATTTTGAGCTTCAGAATGATGCATCCTTTGAGGAGCATCCATTTCATATTGTGTATCATAGTGGTAATGTCATGTGAGTAAATTATGTGCCTTTGGTTTGAGTTTTATGGAATCATGGAAATGTTCACGAAGAAACTTGGGAGAGGGAGATGGATATGAGGGCCTAGTGGCCAGATATTTTTGACTTGGAAGCCTAGTGATGCTTGAGAAGAGGGGCTCAAGGATTATCCATTATAAGGTGGGCATGTTGTAAGATTCTATACTTATTTGAGGTACGTACTTATTAAAATTTCTTATTTAAATACCTTTAATATGGTTAATGAAATGTTTTCTGAGTTTTTGTGGAGGCTCTAGGGTGTTTTTGGGGTTTGATACATGAAATAAGGGATAAAAACATCATACAGTGTATGTCACACAGTTACTAGTTACTGTGAACCCTAACTATGCATGCCTAGAGGAGGGATGCACGGTTTGAAAAAACAATGCAAGGGAGAAGTACAAACCATGGGAGCTTAGACAGTTCCATCCTTCATGGTTAGAGTGTGGGTTTTCAAACTGTGCGGGATCCCTAGTTAACTGTGCATCTTGACCACCTCTTGGATATAGGGTGGTACATAGTTGGTGCATGGTTTGTCCAACCATGCAGTCAAACCCTATGCCCCTATGTGATTTTACCATTTTTACCTATTAGTCCTTAAGTGATCTAACTTTGTATTTCCATCATTTCTTCCTCTTTTTACCGAAGGTATGTCCCAAAACTCTCAAAGAATCCTATGGATTAATCTCTTTCATTTCTAGGATGTTTGGACCACCGTTAATGCGAATCAAATCTTTGGCCGTGTATAACGTTCATGTTCCTTTTTATTTTTGGATTAGGTCTTGTGTAGTTTTTGTTCTTATTTATAATAACTAGAACACTATTTTTCTGGAGTCTCTTAGGCTGAGGCTTCAAAGGATGTTTCAATCAGAATGAAAGGATAAGTTTAAGTTTGTGTTTGTCTTCAGAATCAATGTAGGTGGTCTACGAGTTGTATCCCATAGTCTTGTTGGTTATTTATGTGTATGTGGATGTGATTTGGTGTGTTTGTCTTGTCTTTTTTTTATTTTCCTTTATTTTAATATTGAATTGATTTTGGTAAATGATCAATTGAACCCCTCATGATCCATGTGGATTTCATTGAGGTTGATTTAACTATATTAAGGGACACCCATGGGGTGTTCCACTTCTTGAACATGGTAATTGAATTGATAGGTGTAGAATTAAATTATTAAGACATAGTGCCCATAATCAATGTGTTGAAATGTTAGCTTGGGTTATGAATTGGAATCTAATAGGGATTGTGTTGGTTGTTAACTTCGCCTAAAGGGGTTTTTGCAGTATCATGAATGGGATAAATTGATTAAAGTAAATGGGTTAAATGGATTATAGTTCTAAATGAGAATGTGTAAATGGGTAATACATAAAGTTTATTTCTCCATTAAATGAACCATGGATTTTTAATGTTGTGTATTGTATGATTATGGTTTATTGAAATGGTTTATGTTATGAATGATTAATAAATCATGTGCACATGGCTCGGTGGTATGTGGGGTATTGACTGATGTTTTATACCCATAGATCATTTTGGATTGAGGCACTAAACCCCACCCATAGAATTCATAGGTTAGGGAGTCAGACCAAGGTTATAGGCCCCTAATGATGGCATTGGATGAGAATACCTGGATTGAGGCTCTAAGGTATTGTTATGTAATTAATTGTGAAATTTTTACCCTAGTGAGATAGAGAACTATTTTATTTTCTTATTATTAGTGGTTGAAAAAATAGGCCATTATGTTATAAATTATTTTTCTAACCCTTGGATTAAATTATGTAAATGGTTTAAGTGAATACTATGAAAGAGCCCGTACCTAAGTGGTAAGGGCTCCTTCTTGGCATCCAGGAGACCTGGGTTCAAAAACGGGTGGAGGTGAATTTTTGGGGTACTGTAGCACTACTTTAGCAGTCACTGTAGCAGTCACTATAGTAGTACTATAGCAGATACTATTCAGTATTGTAGTAGCTGGAACTATTCACCCAATCTGGCCCTTCGGGCCACCGGTTTGGGACTATGGGTCTCCAAGGCCTTCGGGTAATCAAAGGCGTTCAGGCCACAAGTCCTTCGGGTCACGTAGACCATAGAGTAGCCCAGTTCACATAGAACATGCCCTAGAAGAGGATCAGAGCAATAGGAGTAGTAGCCACCAGATGCAGAGCTAACTGAATTGGAAGAATGAGAGTGTATGGTAGCAACCATTGGGACTAGGAACCATGTAGCTTTGTACAGGGAAAAGCTAGCCGATCAGCAATTCAAGGTGGGGAGCTAGGTGATCAATGATGCATGAAGCTGGGGAGGGGCAGTTCAAGTGGGATGGGCCTACGGGTCATGTATTGGGCATGGTATGCCTCTAGGCCTTCAGGTCATGTATTGTGGGTTTTTTGGGCCTTGTACCTTGGGCCTACAGGTCATGTACGAGTTCCCCTTCAACCCTTAAAAGGTTCATTATCCATAATAAAATAAAATTAAGGCCTTCAGGCCATTTAGGCTAAGTGAATACTATGAACTAATGGACCGAATTATCTTTTGTTCACACTATTATTCTTTTAGTACATTATTACACTGTCTTTTTAGACTGGATATTTTGTAGACACCATTTGTGGGACATACTAAGTTGTACTCACATCATTCTCAGGCCACCATTGGGTACTCTAGTAGATTTCAAGGTTGTAGGCTAGGACATGGGAAAAGGCCCTATGTGAGATGGTTGATTGGTAATGGGATGTGTATAGAGGATGGGACTAGTCTTGGTGTCTGAACCTATTTTTGGGGATTCTTCCATTTTTCTTTAATTTTGGGTTCCTTACACTTGGAACTATATGACTTAACATGGAATATTTACTATTTTGTTGTGGTCTTTCACCTAGTTTTGGGAAATGTTTGGTAATGAATGTTGTTGGTTATTCTATTTTTTTATTTATATTTGTTATCTATTAGGGATTACTTTGATAAAGAAGGTATAGTCTCCCCATTTTACCTATTAGACCATCACTGATATTAGACAACCTTTAACATATGGGGAGGCATTCTTGAGGTCATGTGGTGACCCATATCAGGGCACTAGATTAGTGGAATCCGGGATGGAGATTTTACGAAAGTGTAAAAAATTACAATACTAAATAAAATGGACAAATGAAAGAGTTTTAATTTAATATAATGTAGTGTAAAATTGAAATGTGATTAATCTATTAAATATAATTTAATTATATGTGTAAATTGAAATGAAAAGGGTAATGAATAAAAGTAGTGAAACTCAAAAGCTAGAAGTATAAAATGTGGTGTCCCTTGTGTGACATTTTTGTAGTGAGTTACATATAGTGGTGGTATCAATTTTGACAATAAACATATGGTATATATTGGTGATTTAGTGTGCACTAGTGTTGTCTATGTGAACCCTAAGGTTGGGTATTGTTTTTTATCTATATATCATGTATGTTTATGTTATTTCATACATGCCCCACCCGAGTTGGACAACCTTACCAACACTCAAAGGTTCTATGTTTTGGTTTTCTTCCCCAACATCCATTATGGTAGTAATATGGATGGATGGATACCCCCTCTCTCATGATATTCCTTTAGATGTGATTTTTAGTTCTATGTATTTTTGGGACATGTTGTGACATGTGGTCCCAGGTGTTTTCTTGATCAACTATGATGTGTGGTCTGATGTGTTTCTGGGATGAGCTATGATGTGTAGTCCCAGGTATCTTTGGTATGTGACATGATGTGATTTGATGTAATGTGATGTGTGGACTAGGTGTGTGCATGCGGGATGTGATGTGATGTGTGTACCAAGTTTGTGTAGGTGGGATGTGATGTGATATATGTGGAAGGGATGGGAGTATTGGACATTCAATTTTGGGGAATGTGTGTGGGAAATCAATGGGTAAGAGGAAGCATGGCACCTTTCTTTTTTGTAATCTCAATATTATATTATTTTATTGGATGCATGATTTGGTGCGTGAATAATTGTGAGGCTGATTTTGGTTAGATTACATGTGTAAGTGCTTGTTGGTTCTACTATTTGTTTATTGGGGAATTAGAATGCTCTTTTCAAATGTGCTCACGAGGCCTTGGTTATGTCCGTAGTGATTATTTCTTTTATGACCACCCTACATATATAATCTATTTTCAGGTTTTTAAGAGGACTTTGGGAACTGATATGAACATTACTAGTAGGGTTGGAGTTATTGTTGATTTGGTTCTATAGACTTTCCTTTTTTGTATTTACTTTGGATACTTCTATATGTATTAATTTTATTATATTCAGGAAGTATGGGATAGTTTTTTTTTACCTTTATATAATCTGTTGTATTTTTTTGGTGTTTGTTATCCTATCTCCCAATCCTATTCATTATTATAGGGTAATTCCTCCCATATTATGAGATTTGTCATACCCCCAGTGCTAATCGCCAACCTAGGGCCTACTGAAGTTGGGACTCAGTGGTCATTATCTCTCTACCATAATTGTAGAATGTTATGTGGGTGGGGGTCATGGAAAAGTGGTATCAAAGCTTTCAATTGAGGGATATGATGTATTTTGGAGTTGGGAACATTGGGGATTTCAGGGGTTGGTATGAGAGTAGATCCAACTGACCTTGGTGCGTCAAATATTCTAGAGAGACCGAATAGGACATGGGATTTTATACCCCCCATTATCTAGTACACAGACTTTGAGCTTATTGAACGACCAAATGAGGTGGTCCTATTTACAAGGTAGAGACCTAGGAGTGTTACATGCACAATAATGACTTGTGGTCATGTTTAATTGTGTGTTTTGGGAAAATAAAATGAATAAAATTAAGTAATATTTGATAAAATTCCATACGGCTAGGATTAGGATGTTCTCGTTGTTTTCAGGAAGGGATCCTATTCATCATCTGTGAATTTCTTAGGTACTTTAGGTTCAACTGGAAGATCTGGTTTATATTCATAAGGTTGAATCAGCAGATGAGTCTGAGGCATAGAAACAATCTTTGTGTTCCTTTAAGTGCTAGAGTTTGGACAAGTATGAGGGGAGAGTCACGGATTTGGAGATAGAGCACTGGATAGAGGATCTCAAGATCAGTTTTGATCTGATCTAATCATTAGTTGAGTTTTGGGTGATTCTTGTAGTTAGTAAGATGTGGGGACCAATGCCTTATTGGTGGACGTTGTTTCATGGTGACTTCAATGAGGTAGATGTTTTGTGGCCTGGATTTCAGAGGGAGTTTCAAGTAGAATTTCTTCAATCGACGATGACAGTATCCTCGTGATGGTGCCCATCCAAAAAAACTAGGCTAGAGAGAGGATGTAGAGGATGGTTGTAGAGTGTTAAAGTATCTGGGTGTGTCCAGATGCACACATTAGAGGTAGTAGTAACAGTAGATCTAGGACTTGTTTGAGGTATGGTCATTTTGTTTAGTACCCATGTGTGTTCTTTATTTTATTCAGGAGCCACTCACTCCATTTTTTCTCCTTATTTGGTTCATATATTGGTGATGGGGAAACACCAATCAGTGGGGAATTCTTCTTTTTGAAGATAAAACTATACAATATTTTCCTTGATATGGAATGGATGTATTATGTGCATGAAATCATAAACTGATTATATAGTAGAGTCATGTTTTTAGATTTAAATGGCATGCGAGTGGTGTCCATAGGAAAGAGAGGTCTTTGGTTTAGTGGTAGTAAAGTGGAGCCTCTTTTGTCACAATTGAAGAAACTATCTATAGAATCTCAGGTTGGAAGTTTTACCAGGGTTTTGTAGGATTTCTTCAATGTTTTTTATGTTAAGGTTATGAAATTACCTCCTCAATACGATACCGAGTTCAAAATAGTGTTTTAATCGAGTGCACCTCCGATTTTGATGGATCCATATCAGATGATGCCCATGGATTTTCATGAGTTGATCCTGTAGTTGGATGATCTGACACATAGTGGTATCATATGACCTTGTGTGTCTCTTTAGGGAGATCTGGTGTTGTTCATCGTCAAGTACGATGATAGACTAAGGTTCTGTATAGACTACCAGAGGTCGAATCAAGTAACAATCAAGAATAGTTACCCCATAAAAGGATAAATGATATATTTTACCAGTTGAGAGAAGATATTTGGTTCATGAAGATTGATCTATAGTCTAGATATCAATAATTGAGGGTAAAATATAAGGATATTCAGAGGACTTTATTCAGATGAGGGTATGTGTACTTTTATTTTTTGGTTATGTGGTTCGGTGTTCCAAATGCACCGGATGAGTTTATGGTACTTAGGAACTCCATGTTCTATGATTTGATGGATCATTATGTCATTGTATTCATCAATGATGTCTTGGTATACTCAAAGTCAGAGTAATAGGATGCTAAGAATCATAGAGTTTTTTTGCAGGTCCTTCAACACAACTAGCTTTATGGGATGTGTCCCAAGTGTGAGTTTTGGACACAAGAGGTGCATTTCCTTGGACACATGGTATCTCTACAAGGTTTTTAGGTGGAAAAACCAAAGGTTGAATTAGTTTTTTCTTGGAAAGTACATAATGATGTAATAAAGGTTTGTAGTTTCATAGGTTTTCCAAGATATTATCAGAGCTTTTCACTCTATTTCTCTCGAGTTGCAGCCCCTCTAATAGCATTGACCAAAAAGGACTAATATATTTTGTGGAAAGACTAATTCCATGTAGAATTCAGATACTTGACGAATAATATTGTTAGCAATCCAGTGCTTTAGTTTCTAGAGGAGGGTGTGTTTTTTTAGGTTTTATGTGATGCGTCCCGTCTAGGCTTGTGATGCATGTTAATGCAGTATAGGGTAGTAATCTATTATGAGTCTATGTAGTTACATCCCCATGAGCATAACTATTGCACCCATGATATGGTGTTGGTGGATGTTATGTTCACGATAATGTTGTGGTGGCATTACCTCATGGAGAGTGCTTTGTGGTTTTCACAGACCACATAAGCCTGTGATATTCTTTCACTCATTAGGATTTGAATATACACTAGTGGATTTGTATAAAGTTTCTTCAGGATTATGATTTTCAAATCTCTTATAACCCAGGGAAGGGTAATATAGTTTCTAATTTTTTGATTTGTAATTTCTAAGAGGATGTATCTTGGGAGTATGCGGATATTTTAAAATGAATGGAGGAGATTCTAGTAATGAATCTTAACATTAGAGAGATAATTGGTTAAGGTTTTATTTATTGGATGATAGTTGTGTTTTCTTTGATGTAGTGGGTGGAGGAGTCTTAGTGGGGAGACTCAAAGGTGGAGGTGATGCATGATCGTGTCAGCCATGGTGATGCTCTTGAGGGATAGTTAGAGGATGATCAGAACCGAATATTGTTCTAGCGGCAGTTTTTTGTCCCACAAGTGATGCATGAGTGAGTTCTCCATGAGTTTCATATCTCACCTTTAGTGGTATATCCTAGTGTAACAAAGAAGTATCGTGGCTTGAGGATACAACTTTGGTGACCAAGGATGAAATAGTTAGAGGCAAATTTTCTGGAAAGAGGTTTGGTTTCTCAACAGGTGAAAGTAGAAAACTATGTTCTGGGATGTTGTTGCAGTAATTGGATGTCCCTGAGTTGAAATGGATGGACATATTTATGGATTTCATCATAGGTTTACCCCAAGATTATGGAGGATGTGATGCTATTTGGGTGATCGTAGATCGATTGATGAAATCAGATCACTTTCTAACAATCCATGAGTTTAGTGTCATTAATGTTTTTTCAAAGATGTACACAAATTATGTGGTTAGGATTCATAGGGTATGGAGGAACAAAATTTCTGATCAGGATCCTCATTTTACCTCACAAGTATATAGGGTATTGAAGAATTATTTTTCCACCCAGTTCGCATGAGCTCTGCATTCCACCCTCAGACAGGTGGGTCGATGGGGAGGACCATATAGACAATAGAGGATATATTGTGGGAATGTATCTTAGACTTTGGTGGATCTTGGGTATGACACCTTCTTTTGTTCATTTTTGTATAAAAAAATAGCTATAACACTTCCATTGGTATGGATTTGTTTTAGATGTTGTATGAGAGGCCATGTCATTGTCTATTGTGTTTGACGGAGGTTGGAGAATCGACAGTTCTTGGTCCTGATGTTATGAAGAGCATGAACAAGATAATCTAGTTAGTTCAAGAGTGGATGAGGGTGGCACATGACTATCTAAATTCCTATTATTATCATTCGTTAAGTCCCATGGAGTTAGAGTTTATTGACCATGAATTCTTGAGAGTCTCCCCTCAACAAGGGAAATAGGGGTTTTGCAGAGGGAGTAATATTTCTCCCTGGTTTATTGGGACCTTTGAGGTGTTGGGGGCATGTTGGTGTGGTGGCATATTGGTGGGTGTTACCACCAAAGCTAGAATAAATCTATGATATATTCCAAATTTTTCAACATCATCGATATCTTCATGATGACTCCCATGTCATTGACAGGGTAGTGTTGGACATCGAGGATGATGTGATGTTCACAGAGCAGATAGTAGAGATCCATGATCATTGGGAGAAAGTTCTATGTGGATGTATTATTCCCTTGGTCTGTGTGTTATGTAGGCATGTTGGCATGGAGGAGATTACTTGGGAGTGAGAGACACAAATGTGTGCCCCATACCTGGAGTTGTTTTGAGTTTTTCTTATTCTATTATGCTTGTGATGTGATGTTTGGATCATGATATGTTATGAAATGTGATGTTCCATTGATTTGTGATGTGTAATAAATTTTTGACATATAAAAATGGGGGAGTTGATTCCTAATGAATACTTATTAACTATGATGGAATTAAACCCGTTTAGATGAGTTAGTGCCACTTAGATTCAATAATATATTGACACGAATAATGATATTCCTTGATTAATATGTTCAAGGACGTGTTACTTGTTAATTCGAAATATATTGAGGTTATAAGGTTGTGTAGTGGTTGTGTGAAAAAGTGGTGGTTGTTCTTGTTATTAGATAATGTAGTCTTCTTGGTGAGAGGTGGTGGTGTGGTTATTATATGTTCAATGGAATTTTTTTTTTGTTTTTGGTAGGTGGAATCATTTGAGGTATGATGATATCCTTTATAGGTATATCACAAGGTGGTTTTTTCGAACCCCTTCTCTTCTGGGCTCAGTTTTGGATTCTCGAGGGAGAGAATCATTTGAGAGGTATCTAATGTAACGGTCTATGCCTTGTTAGTTTGTTTCTTTTCCAGTTTTGGGTGTTGGAGGTTCTTGGAGGAGGCCTAGAGCAGACCTAGATGTGTTGGTAGTTAAAAAGTGAGAATTAGTGGGAATAACCACTGTGTAACATTTAAAATATGCATAAAATTGTTTTACAGCTTATACAAGGCTACTTCACAATGCGTATTTAATTGGAGTAAAATAATAAAAAGGAGACACATTTTTTGGTCAAACTCGAACCCCGAGGAATACATGACTTGAAAGGGGATTATGTTTCATCTTAATCCCAGATTCTTTTCATCTTTAAATGTTTTCATCCTCTTAGGTTCCTCAAACCCTATGGGTGCAGTAGCTCTCTCCCTCTCATTATAGGTTATCCAACATCCTTTTCCTTGGAATTTTATGATTCCTTCATTCGAGATTAATCAGTTCCTTCTTATCCCTGATCCTTGTATTGTCTTCATCAATCCATGTTTGACCTAATTGTTTTATGTGGAAGTGTTATATGGAGGTTTCTTCTTTGCCTTGCGGTGCGCAACGAGATCAAAAAGCTTCTTTGAGGTATGGGATCCTCATTCTCACTCTTTTACATGCTATGTGTGGGATCTGTATGCCTTTTCTTATCTTTGGGTGGATTTTAAGGGTGTTCACAATCATATAAGGAATTTTTCATTCTAAAATTTATGAGTATGTAGAGTTATCACATGATTTATAGTTTTTTATATGTTTTTTATATTATCATCCATGATTGTTTCCTATTCTAAAAACCCCAAATGTTGGAATCTTTTCTTGTGTTATAGTTGATATATATGATGGACCTTGATATTTTCTTTGTGTGATATCACCTTGAATAAAAGGTTAAAGAAATTATATTTGGATAATAATTGTTTTCCAAAGATATATGCTTTGTGTGATAATAACCATGCAGATATAAAGAAGTAATTTGATAAAGACTGTTATTGTGTGTGATTGTTATCTTTGTGATTATTTGTGTGGATTGTAGTTGGTGTGAATGATAAATGTGACCAGCTAGGTCATGTGGTATGTTGGGGAAGTTAGGTGATGGTTGGTTAGTAAGGAAGAAATGTGGGATGTTTTATGTTGTTTCACAGTGGTTGTGGTGCAGTAGTTGCGGCATAGTGGTTATGGTATGTGGTGGTTGTGGTGTGATGGATGAGATGTGTGGTTGTGTTGTGAGATGGCTTGTGTGATGTGTTGAAAAGACAATGGTGGGAAAGTGGAACAATGACAATAATTGTGTGTTGTGGTTGTGGTAGTTGCCCAAGTATCAGTGGATTAAATTACGATGATGAATGAAATGGATAAATCAATGATTTGAAATTGAATATAATGGGGTGGAAAATAGAAATGTGATTAATAGATTAAATAGAATTTAAGGAGTGGTGTAAAGTGAACCGAAAAGGTTAATCAATAAAATTTTTGGAACATGATAGCTGAAAGTGGAAAATGTTTTATGGATTCTGTGATGGTTGTGTGGTGTGTTGCATATATTGGTGGCATTAGGTGTGAAAGTAAACATATGGTACATAGTGGTTATGTGGTGTATGATAGTGTTTTCAAATGTGAACCCTTAGGTTGTATATTGTATACTATCACTATATCACGTGTGTTTATGTTAATTTATAAATTCCCTACCGGAGTTGGATAACCATACCATTTCTCAAAGGTTATAGGTTATGGGTGTCTTCCCTAACATCCATGAAGGAATTAATATGGATGGTTGGATACCCCCTCTCCCACATAATTACTTCATATGTCACCTGTGATTTCAGGTGTTTTTGAGACAATTTGTGACGTATGGTCCCAGGTTTTTGCAGGATGAGTTATTATGTGTGCTCCTAGGTTTTTTTGGGATAATATGTGATGTGTGGTCCCATGTGTCTTTGGGATGTGATGTGATGTGATTTTTCATGTTGTGTTGTGATGTGTGGCCCAAGTGTGCTTGGGTAGTATGTGATGTGATGTGTGGACTAGGTGTGTGCGGTCAAGATGTGACATGATATGTGTTGAAGGGATGGGGCATAAGATGTTCAACATTGGGGCATGAGAGCATAAAATCAGTGGGGAATAGGTAGTGGAGATGTTTTCTTTGTTATGATCTCAATATTATATTATTATATTGGATGCATGATTTGGTTAGTGAGACATTTTGAGGTTGGTTTTGGTTAGATTACCTATGTAGGTGATTGTTGGTTTTATTTTTTTTACCACTGGTGCATTAACATGATCTTTTCACATGTGCACTTGAGGCATTGGTTATTTCCCTACTTAGTGTACCTATTATACTCACCCTATGTATATAAACTATTTTTAGGTTTCTAGGAGGAATTTTGGGATTGTGATGGACATTATTAGCTCCGTTGGAGTGGCGGTTGAGACACTTCCATAGACGTGTCTCTTTGGTATTTTCTTTGGAGACTTTTATATGTATCAATTTTATTTTATTCATGAATTTTGGGATGGTTTTTGGTTTAGATTTATATATTATGTTGTAGTTTTTTGGTGTTTTTTATCCTGTCTCTTGATCCTATTCATTCCTAGAGGGTAATTTATGTCATGTTTTAAGATTTTTATACCCTTGATGCTACTCACCAACCCGGGGCCTACTGGAGACGTGAATTGGGGATCATAATCTATCTCCCTTCATTATGACATCTTTTGTGGGATAGGGTAAAGACATAATCTATCACTCAATGTAATATTTTTTTCAAATTATGATGATTCTTGGGATTTTATTATCTTAAAATTTTATTTTGATCACACTTGTGGAGTTTTAGAAGATCGAAAAATCCTAAGAATGATCTACAATCCTAAATTAATGTATTATAAGTGGTTGAAAGAGTTGGGGTATATTTATGATTATTGGCCAATCAATTCAAATTATATTCATGGAAGAAGGTATATATTATTTTTATTAAAAATTTTATATAGGTTTCTTTCATTACGGAGATCACCCATAAAATTAAAATAATAGATTACATAAAATTATTCCATTATTTTCTTAAAAAGTCGAAATAAATTCTCAAATTCAAAATGAAAATTATATTGAGATTAAAAATATCCAAGTAAAAGAGTATCTTGATATGCATGAAATAATTCATTAATTATTGGTAGTAATAACTCATAAAAAATAAATTTATACAAAATAGAATTTTAATGATCAATAAAATTTCTTTAATAATTTTTCTTGAGAAAAAATTATAAAGAATATTTCTAAATAAGCTATAATAATTGAGGATTATATATTAAATAGATCCTTGTTTTTTTAAGTGAAGTGAAGAACTAATAAAATATGTTTCATTGAAATAATAAGACATTGAAATACATTTAAATGATTGATATTATTTTATTTATCTTAAACAAAATAATGCATAGGTAATTTTAGTTCATAGGCGATGAATAAAATTTTCATTCCTTCTAATCAAAAGTAAATGACCAAAATTTCATTAATAAAAGGAGTTAGAAGATTGTGGAATGATATGATGTCATTATTATGGGTTCCAAATGTTTTTTCATGAAAATAATGATAAAATAATTGAGGATGATAATTACTATACAATAACATCAAGAGGTGAATTAAAGAATGTAAAAATTCATTGGTAAACAGTGATCATTATGGTTATAGTTTTTTACATCTAAAAAATCTACTAATAAGAAGAATTGAAATTGATGAAAATAATAACATTGAAGAAAAAATAATTATGAATATAATTGAAGTATTAGGAATCTAAATTTTATAATAATTATATATCTTTTAGAGATAATGAATTTTGAATAGGCATCTTATTAAGAAAGATGGGTTAACGTTTCGAATATGGATATTGATTAAATAGGAAAGAGTCAACTGTGGAATATTTTTCCGAGGATCATGGATGAAAGTGTTATCAAAACGAAGTGGGTTTTCTATATAAGATGAACGAAGAAGAAAATAGGATCTGGAATAACTCATGACTTGTTTGAAATGGTTAGTCTCAAATTTATGGCATCAATTTCACAAAGACAATTACTCTAAGGGAATGGTTGGAGGGTATTTGGTTATTTTTTGAAATTTTATTCCAAAGGAAGTTCAGGATATTCAAAATAGATGTTTATTTGAACTTATTTATTATTTACTTTAAGAGGATGTATATATCAAATAACTAGATATTTTTCTCATTCATAGAAATAGAAAAAATATATATATATTAAGAGAGGTGTATTATAGATTTTATATAGATTTAAAATCTTAGTATTCAAGACTTGATCAATTATTAATGAATCTAAAATTTAAAATATATAGATTTTATCATAATATCTACATGAAAATGTTTTGTGATGACATACTGGTGGTTCTTATTTATGTTTATGGTATAATTTTAAAAGGTTAAAATAGAGAATGTTTTTGGGAATTCACAAGATTAATGAAGATTGAGTTTGAAATTTTTAGGATTTATGAGTTACAATTTCTACTTATTTTACATATAAATAAATGATATTGTCAGATTTATATTTCAAAATACATGTATATGAACATTTTTTAAAATAAATTCCATATATAGGATAGAAAACTCATGTTGATGCCCATAAAGAACTAAATAAAATTATTGAAATATGGTGTCAGAAAGTCAATGAACATCATAGAGTATAAGAAAATCATTGGAATCTTAAGACATTTTTCAATGACATGACCAGACATTGTTTTTACCATATGTAATTAACTGATAAATCAATGTGTTCACAAAAAAATTATTGCTTTTCAATTAAGCAAATACTTTGGTATATTAAAGAAACTATGGACGTTTTTTGTTCTATTGTGGAAAAATGATGACGATTTGATGGATTATAGGATAAATATTTGGATTTTTTTAGTATATAACAAAAAAATGTGAATATGAATTTTGTCCTTGAGTTATCTGAATATATTTTCATAATAAAAATAAATACAAAATTTTAATGAGTATTTTAAGGAGATGATATACTTTTATTGTTCGAGACTATAATCAAGTCATATGGATAAAGAAACATCTTCAAGACATTTAGTAAAAGGTATTTTATCTTATTTTTATCAAGTGTATGAACTCAAGCCTAAAAAATATTATAAAAAATTGAGATCATAATTTAAGAACAAATCACATTTAAATAAATTGTCACCTTTTAATGAAAATGTGGAATAAATAGTTACTATTTTGAATTATTTTTCTATACAGGATCTTATAAATTATGTGAGGAAAAAGTAACTTTTAATGGAATGTTTTGAAAAATATAATTTTAATATAAGAGTTTATAAATGTTATTATACATGATGGTTTGGATAAAAATCCCCTGACGTCCATGTTATGTGTTTCCATAAATTTTTTTTACATGTACATGTTACTTTGACTTCATTTTATGAAATGATGACCTTTTTATATTTTATGTGGAAATTCATAAGATTCATTTACCTTTGGGTTTTTTTTGTAAAATTTAGAGATATTTTAGGGGATATACCATATACGGGGAGGATTTATAATGTGTTATAATGAGGAAAACAATCATAAACAATATTGGATAGTTTTAATGAGGGATAGATCTAGATAGGAGAAATAGCTATATAAAATTTTAAAATATTTTAAGAAGTGGGAGTTGGTTGATTTAGAAAAGTTATAATATAGTTTCCAACTAAGAAAAATAATCAAAATATGATATTTTATAAATTACAAATTAGATATATTATTGTAATTCTATTTGTAATAATGATTTATACTTTTGAGTGTGATTAGTGAAAAAATTATGCTTTATTTAAACTTATCTAAAAATTATTCTCATAAATTTAAGTGATGGTGTTGGAGTTTCAAAGAGTTTTTAAATTTTTGAATATTTGTAAGGTGTTTCAAATAATCCAAAATCATGATATTATCAACCTTTAAATTAATTTTGAAGTTTAAGTTGTGTTTTTTTGAATAAGTGGAAAGAATGATTAAAAAACACCTCATATTAACATTATTATATCTATTTAGGACTTATATAATGATTGGAATAAGATAAAGATGTTTTTATGATGGAATCAAAAACCATTTTTAAGGAATATATAAAAATAATGTGGAAAGATTCATGTGGTTTTTAATGTATTTAGAGTTTAATAAGGAATTTTTTTACTTGTCAAAGTTAAATGATTGAAATTTTTTAATATACTTTTGGACCATACATATGGTTCATTTTGCTTCAAGGAGAACATTTTAAAGTGTAACTTTCTAAATTAATTTGAATAAAAAACATATCATGGAATATAAAATTTAAATGGAAGGATTTGATAGAAATGGTAACAAAAAATTCCAAGAAAATAAACCACATAGATTCTGTGATCATAATTATGTAAGATACTAGTCTAAAATGGGAAAACAAGATAATAACACTCTTAGTGGATATCAGGTAAAATAAAGATGTTTTTCAATATCCCAATGTGAAAAAGAGACCTCATGGATTTTATCTTGAAGTAGATCATTCCCCTATAAAATATAACTTGATATATAAATTCAATAAGCAATGTTGTGATATGGATAATACTACACCATTTTAAGTAGAAGATACATTTTTCTAAATTATGGAATTATATAAGATTTTTAAAGGGGGATATATCCTATTAGTAGTTAACATATGTCATGATTTGATATAAAATACCACATCTTAGTGATAATTAACCATTTTTTGGTTTATGTGATGTCAATATAAATTTTATTATCTATATATCATCTTAAAGAGAAGAGGGTTGAGACTTTTTTTGAAAGAGATCACTTGGATTTTGATAATGTATATTAGGGGTTTCGTTCCACTAATAAATGTTAAGTAAATGTATGAAAATATTATATTTTTTAGTTGGGACATATTTATAGATTTGGATTCTTGTTTCCAAGAAATCTCTCTACACTCGTTTCTTATGCTCTTTTCTATAGAAATAGAAAAATCTACATTTTAGAGACCTTGGCTCTAGTGTTTTAATATTTATATTCAAAAAAAGATTAAAGAACATCAAACTCCCTGAAATATCCTCTAAATATAAGTATTTGATCTAAATATACACTTTAAAAAAAGTTAGGAATAGTTAATGGGACATGAAGGGTTGAGTTAATGTGATTCCTAGTGGAAAAAATATGGCCTCATCACTACATATATAAATTTTGATTTTTCATCAAGAAATTCTCTATAATTCTACCTCCAACCTCTAGATTTTTTAATGGTCACTGGCTACTTATATTCAACCTAATATCATTTCTATTGAAAATTTAGTGGAGGACACATTAGATCTTATGAAATACATAATTTGTTTTATTTATTATATTAGCCATCAGATCTTTGTTTCAAAGCTACTAGATGTCCAGTGGGTTGACATAAAATATATAATTCTCAAAACTGATTTATCTTATACCTTAAATTCATATTCTTTATGATCTTTCATCCCTATTTATTCTATTATACATTATAAAATTTTACAACATGTCCAATAACCTCTTAATCATTGGTGTGTTATAACAACACAACCTAGTTTGGTCACTCAAAACATAACTCATGTTAAATTAGAATATAACTTATCCCTTGGTTCCATCCCATAAATGATAATGGTGAATTAATAAACATGACATAGCCAATATATGCCATACAAAATGGTTAAATAATGCAAATCATGACCCCCAGATGGCCCCAAATTGATATAATAATTTACAGAAAACCCATAAATATAAATAAATACAATAATAAAAATACATCATAATATAATATGCTAAAGATACTAAAACCACAAATGACTATGTTTAATAGTGTGTTTTTCACGTAAACCTATACTAAAATAGAATCAAGATACTTTAAAATAAAATTATTAAATTTTACCATTTTAAAATAGATTTTAAATTAACGGGTATAAATCACAACATTATAAAAATTGTGTCAAAAAATGAATGAAATAGAACAAGTTAGTAGAATAATTCCTTATAAATATTATTTCTTAGAGCTTGGAAGGAAGGTTGCTTCAACAGTTTTTTCTCTAGATCAATCCCAATCCAAACTCTATAAATTAAAGTTTGAGAGAAATCATTTGTGAGAGAAGTTCAAGCTAATATAAATTTTCCCATGATCCATTCTTGTTAAAATAGAACATAGGAATGCCAACATATATTATTTTATCCCTATGTATTATGTGGATATCTTGAGGGAATATTTAATTAGAAGTTATTGTTCAATAAATATATAATTAATATTGTAATAATTTATTTATATAAAACTTATATTTTATACATTTTAAATTTATAATTTTAAATGAAGAGGAAGTTAATTTTAACACAAATGCATCGATAAATCTCAATTACTGTAGCTAAATAATTAATAAAATCATTTTATTCCCCAAAATATATGTTACTAAAACATTACTTTTTACAGTGCGAAATTTATTATATTATGGTTAAATAATTATTTTAATGAAATTTATTGATAATATATATAATTAAATATGTGATCATCCATATAATATTTATTTTTAGGAAATTAATAAATTCATTTTATGCATAGAAGTTACATTTTCCCTCAAATTGTATTTTATGCATTATGCACACTTACATTAAGATTAATTTCTACAATTTATATAAATTGAGTTGGATAAAATGATTTCGATTTTTTAATCAAAAATAAAAAAATTAGTAAATAAAGTTAATTTAATTTTTAGGCATAAAAATAATGAATCGATATTAACATTAATTATAAAGATAATGATAAAAGGGTTGTTTTCAAAAAATTGTTTTGAAAAATTTTGCGTTTTTTTATCTAAAATAAATAATTTTTTAATAATTACTCTAATTTGAAGTTTAATCACATAAAAAAATATATTAACACTCATTTAATTAGTAATTTATAAGAAATAAGAATTATAATAGTTAATATTTAAAAAGAATTTCTATTATATTTTAGGTATCCATTTAAAAGTTAAATTCCAAAATCATAGAATTTGAATATGAAGAAAATGAACTTCATTTTTGGATTCATCATAAAAAATTATCTTACAATGTATTTTGTTATTTTTATAAAAATATTGATTTTTTCATGAATATTACAAAAAATTGTTTTCAAAAATACTATAAATTTTATTTCATAATTAGGATTGAAATTAATTAAATATTTATAAAAACCTTTTTATTTAAAAAAAGAATAATTTTATAATAAATTCTAAATTTAAAAATATTAATTTTAATTTAAAAACCCATATTTTTCATTTTATAACCTAAGTTATATTTTTTTTAAACTATTTTTATGCATTATATATTTATTATTTTAAAATTTTTAACTACTATTAGAAATTTAATATTATGATTTTTTTCATAATTTTAACCATCGTATTAAAATTATATAATATTTTTTGCAAAATTATTGGTTTAAAAAATATGTTAGTGAGGTGACAAAATTGTCACCATGTTAAAATAAAATAATCGTAACAAGATAAATTAATGAATAAAATACATAAATACCACAAAAACATATCCATTATTTAGGTTCATGAGAGATTAATTGACCAAGAATCAAACCCCATATATTATGTTCCACTTTAGGAGGAAGTTTTCTTTGATAATTATTGGACATTAACATAGTTTTATGAATATTTAAAAAAATGACACTCTTTTCGCTTATAAAAGGATCCCTCCACCACACATTTTCTCATCACACAAAAATACCATTAATTTTTTCAAACACTAAATGAATACATAAAAAAATCTCTTAGGAACATCCTATAGGATTTTTTACCCTCAAAATACCACCCCTAAAAGGATGAATCTAATTTGTGAAAGAGTTATTCCAAGGAGTAAGGTAAATATTTCTAATCACTCCTTTTCATTTATTATTCTTATTGTATTCTTCCTCAACCTAAAAGTATATTATACCATCACAATATAATTTCATCAGTTTAATTACTATAACAAAATATTATTTTATTTATGGAATAATTTTTATCTATCTCTCACCTTTCTCCTTATAAAAATGAAAATGTTGTACATACATACATGTAGAATACCACCTCAAAAGAGAAATGTGGTCTATTTTTCATTACCACCATAAATGTATGGTTAAATTAGGGTATTTAATGAGAAAATATTATTTTTATTAAAATATTAATTTTATGAAAAAATAAATCATTTTCTACCCTCTTTACATTCTAGGAAAATGGAAACATCAAATGTGTGTACGTGTAGACTACAACCTCCGTGGAAGGAAATGTTACATTTTTCATTACCACCATACATGAGGGATTATAATATATATTTTATGAGTTTATATGATATTATAGAGTCATATATTTGATTAATTGTTTTATGGATAACACAAAAATTAATGATCATTATAAATTAATCCATTGATATCGATAAATTACACGAAACAAGATCATTTGGGATTTAATTATCGTGAAAAATGCGCCTAGTTTCAATAAATTGAACATGGGGATGTATAAATCATTGAAAAATGATTAAAATATATTTTATAATCTAGTAATTATGAACATGATTTCAAAGAATGTGTTTTGATGCCTCCATTATAAAACATATGTGAAACAATCGAAACATTTAATAATTTAAATAAATATTAACTAACTAATGAATGTATAATGAATAATGATAATTAAAGAGTAAAAAAGGTAGTATATACGAATATTCTTTGTAAATATATGATTAATATGGTTAGGTTTATGATATAGAATATTAAATTACATTCATGGAAGATGAGAGTAAAGGTAAGGGTGTCATCTCAATTTAAATTCCTTGGGAAATGTTTTGTATTATGAACCCATTTTATTTTATATAGTTTGTATACTACATATTATATATATCATATTATGATTCAATAATTAATTAATGGTATTAAAAGTTACATTTCAATTTACCTCCCTTAAAAGGGATTGATTAAAATGTTATAAAAGTCGTAAGGGTTTCTCATCTCACTTTTCTTTATTTTTTGAAAAATTTCATATCCACCACTTGTTTAATAATGTGTGGGGTATATATTTCCATAAAAATATTTTTTTCAAACTTTTATGAAATTTTGTGTATTTATAAATTCAACTCAATTTAAATACCTCATGAGATTTCAATTCAAGAGATACCAATTTTGTAAGATATTTTGGTAACTTAAATATTTATTTTATTGATTCATAATTCTTCTTCTAGAATTTATTTATTCTATGTTAGATTTATTACACCCTAAGATTTTATCATCTTATAATTTCTATTTCTCTTTCTCTATAGTGATATTATTATTTTAAATTCAAATATTTTTCAATGATTAATTTATTTCACATAAACGTATAATATTGTTAAAAAAAATTCTTAACCTCTCCAAAGATTTTTTTTTACATATCCATCTTTATATACATGTTTTCCTTTCATATTCTAGTATAAATATATTTTTAATATCCTATTATATTCATATTCTTCTTTTAACCATTTAATAAATAAACTTTATTACTATTTTTATAATGACGGATTCAACAATGGTATTTTAAAATATCAAAGTTTTTTTCTTCTATTATAATATGTTTTACCTTCCACTCTATGTTTCCTTTTGAAAATAATTATGTCATTTTAAGGCTCCTTTATTTAAATTACTTTATAATGGGGTTTTTAAAAACATATTCATGAAAACTTCTTGAAAATAAACATTTAAATTAACATATAACTTTGTATTTTTATGATAATATTAGACATGTTTTATGGAATCTCTTTTCATAAATTCACTTATATTTCCCTCATCATCACCAAACTTTTTAACTCCTTGGGAGTAATGTTTCTTAAATTTACATATAAATTATCTTGTGAAATATTTTTTTTTGATGTAATGTTGGGTATCAACTGATCCAACTCTTGAGTTCATTTTATGTGATAATAATCATAAATGTTATGAAAAACATTTTCTTTCCATGGGTTGTTCATTACATGATATATGATTTTTTTTGTAGAACATATGTGTAAAATTTAAAATTATGATAAGGTTTGGGTATATTAAATTTTTGAGATGGGTTGGAAATATAAAATTCTTGTAATGGGTGGGGTCCTTTGAAGCCCTCAAATTGGTTGGGTCTTTTAAAGTATTGAGACGTGATGATTCTATTTAATCCTTGATATGGTTGGGGTCTATTTAAACCCTTTAATTCATTGGTTAAATGTTTATATCTCATGAGATATTTATATAGAAGTGTAATTAATTTTCCCCTTAATTATGAGTGAAAGTTTGAGTCTCAAGAATGTGATAAGTCTTGAATAATGTATGTATGGACATGATTAAGTATGTTCCCAAGTGTAGGCATGAATGAGGGAATCATGAAAGCGATGTTTCCGTATTCTAATTTTTGTTCCATATTTCTATGATATTTTTCTTTATTATGTTCTTCACCCATAATTCAAGATTATTATTATATGATTATAATCCATGTTATAATTATTATACTTCCTTGATTAAATTTCTATGGTATTACATTTTATATCGTGGTCTTTAATATTTGATTTTTTATGAGTATCGCTTATGATTCCATGATATTTTTAGTAATATACTTCTCTTGTATTCATGTTTTCTCACATTTTTATAATATAACCATTATGATTCATTGAATTTTTTCACTTAATGATAATTAGATATTACCCATTTCATATGTTTACATTCCCTAGGCTATGAAAACATGTATAATTTATGATAAGTATAAAATAAAGTCTGGTGAAATTTGTTTATGGAGATATTTTCACAATTATTGTAAAAATATGGTGCCTATGAAGTCAATACATAATAACACTAACACTTCAGATCATGTTATTTTGAGATTATTTATGAGATACAACTTTTAGCATATGTCAATATTGTAAAATAAATATATGGTTATCTTATGTCATCTCACTTGGTATCAAAGATTATGGGTAAAATATGTGTTTTTAGCACCAAAACTGTGAGTGTGGGTCTGCGGTGCCGGTAGCTGGGTCAAAATATCCCTCTCTGGACACCTTTACTCATAGTGATGCACAAATCCGATGGTAGAGGCCCTGGATCCATCCTATTCATTGGTATAGGGGGAAGCTTTCTCGTGCCTCGCTTTGATCATTGGATGTGACCCTTCACTCATTTCTTAAACCCTGATTTCCTACTGTCGGTTCCACCTATATCGATTTGTCCAAAGATCCCAAGTCTCTTTAATTGTGAAAAAAATATATCTTTTCAACACTGAATCACATGATCCTTGGGTTTCTTCGATTTGACTCAAGTCACTCGATTCAAGTATTATTGGCCTTTGGTTGATACATTTTATAAGTTTGTTTTTTGATCATGGGATTTATAGGAATACTCTATAATTTGTCTTCTAGATGAATTAAATATTATGATTATTTTCACTTTGATGGAGGACGTGAAAATCATCTGGTCCATAGCTCCAAACAACTGCAAAGGTGATAATTTTTATATATTTTTGTGGTCCTTTGGATTTCATATGATGTGGGACATTCCTACTATAGTGGCGTGGGTAAGTTTACATGAACATCAAATGCATTTCCAAAATCCTTCAATAAGGTTCTTCAGGTAAAACCTGGTAGGTCATTATTTGTGTTAGAAAATTCAAACAAGACCGGTATGCCACATGATCCCCCCCTCCCCGCATTTGTGTTGAAGTGTATGTCTCCAATCCATTGGTAAAATGGATATGGATCACTATTGGGGAGGAGTTCAGATGCAAACAATCCATTATTTTTCAGTTGTAGAAGGACTTTTGTATGTCATGCAAGTTCCTGGGTCATTAGACTTTAGATTTCCACATAGGTCATCAAATAGAGAATGGAGATTATATTTTTAGGTTACAATAATCATATAGAGTTTAGAAGGTCACTAGTGTGTTAATTCTGTCTAACCCCATCTAGGAGGAGGCAAGCCACATGGATCTTAATCTGAAATTTTTTGACATTTTTAACTAGATAATGATTGATCTGGTAGCCCCCAAGTCTGTTATTTTACCGAAAATGGGAATCAATGGAGGTGTAAAAGTCCTATAATCTAATTTCAATTCATCGAGTTCTATCTCTTATGTAGGGTCCATGTGCTCTATCATTTCTTCTAAGTAAGGAACAATGTTGCAGGTGCCAACCACGGAAGTTCCTATGGGATGTAAGTTCTGGGAGTGCTTATTTCTCGATTCAGGGGGATGGGTGAAAGAAGAGAAGGGAACTATCCATAGAAGTATGGTTCCCAAAAAAATATGGGTAACCGGTTAGAAGTCCTAGGAACTAATGAACCGGCCATGGATCAAAGTGATCTTGAAAGGGTAGATGTATGCAAGGAGAGACAAGAAATGTCTGGGGCGGATTCAAGCGAGGAGTTCCTTATTCATGCTTCTACTAGTAGTGAAGAGGGAGATCACATCAAAGGTATTTATATTCAGTGTTAGAAAAAATGGAATAAGGGCTCCCATGATTTTGAAATCATTATTGTTATCAAGAAAAAAGGGTAAAGGATAGAAGTATTACACCTATATTCCAAAACAGATGGAGAAGAGATCAGCCTCGAAGTCGAGCTCCAAAGAGATGACTTCTGGATTCTATTCTATTGAGAATGGTACAAATGGGAAGGTGAAGATAGGTGAGCCAAATAGGTTTTCTCAGTAGTAGAGGATCACAACAACAGTGAGGTTGATCCATCATAGGTTGGAAATGTAATATAGAAGATTGATAGTATGCAATCTACAACATCCAATGATAAGGTTGTGGAGGACCAATGTGATAGGTACCTGAATTCAAAATTTATGGGGGGGGGATCTCGGGTTGCTAGGGATAACACCCCAGTTCCTAATCTAGCCTCAATTTTTATTTTGATAAGGGGTGTTCAATAATAGGTTTTTGTCGAAATAGTGGTTCAGGAGCTCCTCCTCCATTAAAATGAAGAGATTCTGAAAGACTCTTTCACGATCAACATACCTAAGGAGGATGCTCATAAAATGTTTGAAAGACCTATAAAGTTTAGTCTAAATGATTAATATCTTTCCTGTATTGATAAACATAATCAAATCTTGATACGTGGATTCAACTAAGGGAATAAAAGCTTGGAAGAACATGTACATACATAGGAACATATGGCCTTCCATTTTGAAGAGATTATAAAGGAGAATCAATACTTAGATTTAACTTCTATCTAATGGAAATTATATATAATCATTCATTATAATTCCTTTAATTTATTTTGGAATGACTAATATTACCCCTTTGAGGTTAGATGCTACTTTGGTTTCATGCACTTGGTTTCCCACTTTTCCTTAAAATTTCTTTTTTGAAATAAAAATTTTAATTTGGAGGAGTGTCTGGGGCTCCTCATACACCAAGATCCATATATAGTGGTTGAGTATAAAAAACATATTTGGATTTACCATATGACTTTACATACACCACATTGATGTTAAAATTTATCTCATATAAGTTTTTTTAAAAAAATATAAAAAATATGATATTCGATATAATCAATAAATATATATCAATCATGATAAATATAAAAAAATCCACAACACCCACTAAACATAACATAAAATTATAAATTCTATATCAATTAAATCACACACACAATGGCACCTTATTCTATAGGTATCTCTATGACTATTCCATAACCCATGGGTAACTCCCACCCATTTAAATCATTTAATTTCCCACAACCCCTACAATAAAGTTGAATTCTCAAACATATCCTTGTCAAACCTGAAGATATATAGACACTTAAGTTATATTTTAAACGATTAATAATATCATAATAAATTCATACCACATATATAATCTATTATATTTATAACGAAAAAAATAACATGAATATACTATTATTTAAAAAATAAATTATTAATTATTAATTTCATATATTCACATTTTTTGAAAAATACTCACACACCAAATAAATCTATATTTATTTTCTTTGAAATCAATACACCCCAAAAAAACTTATACCAACACATAATACTCAAATTAAAACTATATATATATATATTAACATAACATGGAAACAACTACCAAAAGAATGAAATCCCCTAATAAGAACCTACTAATCCATCGTGAGAATAAAACCCTAACATTTTATAGGGTTTTTTCATGCTTCATCGAGACCCCGAAACCTAAATCCGTATGTATAATTTCTAGCATAAGGGAAGTGGAAGATGAAAATAATTATAAAGAAGATAAAACTTATATCCACAATTCATGGTGATAAAAAACCACCCAAAACCAATAAAAATACCCATGAATGGCCTCTCCCTATTGGGAGTGAAAATGAAGGAAAACCGGTGAGTTTGGAGAAACAAAATCATCTTTGCGATCAATTTTTAAATAGTACATGACATGATTAAATAGTCTTTCAAACCATTCATGGTACCATGAATTTTCAACTATCTATAGAATCTTGGGTTGTATGGTTATCTAACACGATCACTAATATTATACATCTTATTGTGAATTTTTCTTTTCCTATAAACTCAGAATGAATGTCTCAACAAAAAAGTCACCCAGAATGTGCACATGACCATCCATTTTACCCAATATTCCCAATTTTTCCTCTAAAATCTGAAAATGGAATACCCAACTTCACATATTTCCTAATACCTCTAAACATCTTCAACTATTATATAACCCAACCAAACCCAAATCCATTTCCACTAATCTGATAAGCCAATCCTTATAATTCTATGCTCAATTAATGTTTTCCAGCACTAAAAACAACAAAGAATACTATCCATTGAACAATGACTAAAAATATAGGTATGAAGAATCTCCCCACCATCATTATTTTCTCATTAAAAAATATTGTATGTATATCAAGCTAACAATTTCAAATCTCATGGGAATTAAAACCATCTATGCACTATCCAAAACCAAGGAACCTTCTCAATTATGAAATATTTCTAATAGTTTTAGTCCAACACCATGTTACCTAACATATATATGAATACAAATCCTCAATTCATTCAAAGTCATCATGCTTCCCCACTGTATTCACCTCTACCAATGTTATCATGTGGTCTAACCAAAGTGAAAATATATTACATAATAATTTCAATTCCAAAGGTGATAAAAAATATCACTTAAATATTAATTAATAATATGATTTCACCTTAACCATCTATGTTTGAGTTCAAGAAAGATGAAAAAAAATCAACCTTATCTAAACCCTTGAAGCTAAATTCTTAAATTCATACAAAATAATTTCAAAATTAAATATAAAACACCAAATCCACCAAATCTCCTCATTCAAAAGAGTTCAATACCATTTATCCAAAAAAACCTAATGAAATTATTTGAACTAATATCTTAAATTTTTCTAATTGAAAATAAATTTCAAATAAGTATCCCATATGGGGTTGAAGAAAATTCCCCCTACACATTAAAATTTATATAATTAAAAGAGAATTTATCAATAAAAAAATAGAAACAAAATTATAAAAATCCAAACAAACATTTCATAACATCGTCAATTCTAAATACATCACCTACAAAACTCCTCTACACATAAAACCCAAGGTTTCTCTAAGACCATTAAACAAAACTTGTGTAACTCATATCCAATTCCACTATTTTCATAACATTATTACCCTACACTAAATGGGAATTCCTCAATTGATTTTTATATATCCCGATGACACCCCCACACTTAAGTTGAATTTCAAAACTATTTCTTAGCCCCTAAACAATTCATAATAAATATCTAAAACATTTAATCAATATGGAAATATAACAAAAAATATTTATATATTATCAATAAAATAACCAATCAATTAATACACAATCATTAATCTGTTAAATTCAAAATTTCAATAAAACACTCATCCACCTAAAAAACAACCTATTTTATTTTTAAATAGAGGTATGATAAAAACATTTATTATAATTAATTTATCATATTTATAAATAAAATTCAATCCATAAAAAATATACTTATATAACTAATAATTGAGACTCCAAATTTATCACATAGTAGTGAGAATTAGAGGCCACCTACCTCAGTCACTTCCAAAAATCCATCATCATTCCAATCAGTTATTACAAAATTCATTCAATACCATACATTATAAAATAATGAATTTAATTCACTAATAAAAATTATTAAAACCCTTATCCTACTAAATTATAGAAAAAATTATCACTATCTAATCTAATATGAGCATCGTGTTACATTTTATGCCATATAATAAACTAAATTTGTTTAATTTATTATCACAATATATATATATATTTCTTATCACATAATGAGTGTTATTTTTTATTTTTTTATTACATAATGATTGTTATTATATGTAAAATTAATGAGATAATTTCATAAGAATATTTCTTAAATAAAATGGTTTTATAGAGTTTACCACTATAATGAAAACCAAGATTTTCTATGCCAATATTCTAAAATGATTTTTTATATGGTCTAAATACATCTATAAGGAGGGACATTGATGATATTTGACTATCAGGTGTTACAAGATCATAATAATTGAAATTTATTCTTATGAATTTATTACATGGTGATCACCAATAATGAAGGTCTTGAAGAAGATCCTTATAATAAGAATTCCACATGTTTTATATATCATTGAATATTCCTATCTTTGAACATGTGTCTTAGTCCTTAGGCTTTAAATCATTATTAATGTGCATCATGAATCATTTATAATGATTCATGGATTAAAACCATTATTCCATGTTATCATGTTGAGTAACCATACATAAAATGTGTCATAGGTGATTTGGAATTAATTAAATGGTCATAGAAGTATTTGTCCCATCTATATTAATAGAGGAAGATATCTCTAGACAATTGATTGAAGTGGAAATATTTGAAAAAATTCATGTCCATGGTAGTTTATAGATGAGTTAGTTATTAAATTTCAATGAAAGATAAATTGATTATATGGGTTCACAAAACAAGTATGCATGTTTATTAATAATTTATCACTTTACCAAAGGATTATATTATATAATAGTGTTTTTGGAATTGTTGTTCGGTTTTCTACAAAAAAAATTCTCTATGGGTTCCTTGATGTTTTACTACAATTTGATCTTGAAATATAAATAATTTCACCTATTTCCATATAATAAAGAGTCATTCAAGGTCACACGCTATGTGTATCTATAATATCATTAAATTTAATTAAGTTTAAAAATGAAATTCTTCATTGGTTTTTGAAATAGTAGTTATTCAAGTAATAGCATATTGTAAAATTAAATAACAAGATATTCAAGAATAGAATATATGAATTAAAATTTATCTCTATTTTAATTATTCATAATTTAATTATTAAATATTTATATATTCAAAAGTTTAATGAATAGAAAAAATATATATTTTTTGTAAGTAAAGAAAATATTAAAATATATTTTTTTATAAGTTTAGTTAAAATAATATTTTATATGAGGATATGAGTTGAGTTTATTAACCTGATGGAAATAGTATATTTTATTTAATATCATTAAAATATATATTAATTTATTTATTTAATAATACATACTATAATAAACAAATCTACTGAGATATAACAATAATAATAATCATAATAATAATATTGTTATATTTTTATATGAATAATAACAAAGAATAAGAAAGTGGATAAATTCCATTGTCTTATTATTTTTATTTAAACCAAAGTATATCTCCCAAAAGATATCACCTTTCTATGTGTGGATTTGTTAGAATAATGGATTCACACTCTATAATTCTCTTAATCCCTAGGGAGAAATTATTTTATAACTCCACACATTCATATAAGATATGATTTCAATATAAATTATACCAAATGCCATCTATTTTGGTTGTTTTTGAACATTGGATTTCTTTCTAGAGGTCCAGGGGTATGTTTTGGGATAATATAAAAGGTGTTGTGATGTCTTTAATTAGACATATGACACAGGGAACTCAGTGGATTAGTATTATGTACCTGTTCTATTTGGTGAGGGAGGCGGTAACTCCACGTGGTCCATCAGGTGGCCGATGACCCTGAAGATGATCCTTTTTGTCCACAGGGTACCCAATGGTAGGTCAGTGTCTACCTAATGCGTCCCTAGTATGTTTTTTAATTTAATTTAAATTAATTAATTGTTTTTAAAATGAATCATTCTCCCTCATTTTCCCAGCATCAGCCACACAACGACCATGGATTACATTCTTTATTTCTCCACTTCCATGAATTGGACCACCTTTGTTAGTTGTCAGAATCATGTGTTGTCATTCATAATGAGTTATCCATGGTAATACTCTAACTTATCTTTGATAAATTTATTATTTCTTAAAATTTTTCATCCTTTTCTATTGTTTATGATCTAGATTTGTGAATTTTTCATATTTTTTCATTCCAACCAATTAGAATTTTGTCACCCTATTATATTTGTAGCAAAAGTTCCTAAACCTTTGAGTTGTGTGGTATCTAACTAATCCTGATGATTTATATTATTTCAAAGTGATGTGTGATATGAAGTTTCATATCCCACATATAACGACCAAAATCAAACTAAAATGGATTCATGTGACAATGATTTAGTATAGTAAGGATTTTGATTTTGTATAGTAAGGATGCATAGGGCTAGGATGGACCCTCCAGTTGTTATACCATTGTAAAATAGTCTTTGATGGCCATGAAACTAAACTAAGTGAGTTGGATCTTATGCTCGGAACCAATCAAGAGTTTTCCTTAGGTTAAATGATTACATATTAGACCCACATTAGGGCCTTTAGGCTCTTTTTATATAAGATATCTATATAATTAGAAAGGTATTCCTTGAGGCATGACTCTAGTCGAACTAATGAGTTTCCTTATAAACATTTTTTGGTTAGATTAGTATTAGGTTGAGTGTTCCTTACCCAGTAGTATTTAGATACTTGGTAGGCTATTACATGTTTATGATTATGTGTATATATCAATTATGTGGGAACCCCTATAGAAAATTTTAATGTTGATTTTGAATATTTTCCAACTTTAAGTTAAGTTCATAGATCGTGTTCCTCGATCTTCTAATTAAGCTAACATCTGACTTTGGTTATGTTTGTGGAAGGATATTCCCTTAATATTATTGATCAATATTATTGGTATTGTATTTCCATTGGTAATATGTGGTTTAAAATGATGTGAAATATTCCCATCATTTGATATGTTCATGATCAGGATGTTATATTTTTTATTATGGGATGAAATGACTAAGAAGACATTGAATATAAAAAATGATTCCCTTGTTATTTCTATTTTAAAAGGAAAAAACTTACCATGTTTTGATTCTTATATGAAAGTGGATAATATGACCATATGTGTACGGTTATGTATAAGATTGATTCTCTTAATATTGATGTGGCCTTGGAATAGGGATGAGTTCCCCTTATGACCTACCTTTCACTAGGGATGTTATGAAATATTTTAATAATGTAGCTGAGATGTGATTACCACTCATGTGTGATTGATCGAGGACTCTATGACCACTTATATAATTTTTTCTTGGGATTTATTACTACTATTAGGACCTGGTTACTGGGATTCACTACCCACATATCGATTACCATGAGATCATGAGATTTTATGCTCATCATTATGATCAAATTATTGAGATGTAATTCCCACGAGTTTTTTATAATATTATGATGGAATATTACTTCAATTCATAAAGATTTAGACATAATTACTAGTTAGTATTATTACAATATATTTTTTGTTCGTATACTCACACTTAGGTGGCTGTGTTGAACCCTTGACCATAAAACATTTATTATTATTACTACTACTACCCATTTAATTTTAATAATATAACGCTTCAAATGAAATTTTATTTACTAGATATATTGAATACATTGTTGATGTTGTCCTAATGAGTTTTAATCACACATTTCTCAGGATTAATTTTACTCAAGAAGACTTGATAGTTCATTATATAGGAATGGTTTATGGTCATTTTCAAAATTGATGAGCAATGGAACTTGGTAAGATTTGATAGGCGGGTCTAGGCATGGAATCAAGACCAATTTTTCTTTCATCTCATGTATTTCTATTATTTTGGAGCATATAGTACATGATCAAACCATAAGAGACCATTTTTATATCTATGTGAGTGTGTGAAATTACTTTTACCCATTTTTATTGTATGGTAGTTTATATCTATTTAATGATAACATGTAGTTACAATGTTTTATTTTATTTTGTGTATTTTGAGATTAGTGCTGATTTTATTTCTTCCACTAAAATTTATACCTTTATATAATAAAGAGTTTATAGTCTCCTCATTTTAAACATAGACCCTAAATGCTAGTTAGTATCCTTGGGAATATAGGGAGGCCTGTTTGAGGTATGTAGCAAATGGTTTGGTCACAATGGAGCTAAATTGGGATGAAGTTGCTACAATTTTTTTTATCAAATCCTTGTTTATATTTTGTATTTATATTTAGTATATTATATAAAGAAGACATGATATGTTTATAATCTAAGATGGAAATTATTCTAAGGTGTATCTAACCCACATATAAGGAATTTCTAGGTTACCCAGGATGGGATTTTTGTTCGTGGTTTTAATTTTTATATTTGGTTTACTTTTTATAAATACAATGAATTGCGATATTTATTTATGTTTTGTTGGTTTTTACTATTTCCCAATGGTGGAATGATGGTTTGTGTTCATGTTTCATTCTTAAAACATAAGATTCACATGATATTTGTATGATTTCAAATCTTTGAGCATCCATTTTATGATTTGAGGTTTAACTATTTAAATTGTTATAATATATGATATATGTTTTTCCTATATGATTTGGAATTATACTTAACAGAGACATTTTCTTGTTTTTTTGTTATTAATTTTATGAAGTGGATCATATTCATATTTATTTCAACCCCTATGAATGTTGGTAGTTAGGGATATAGAGAGAACTCAAGGTTATATGTGACCATATTATATTAGGGTGTGTACCTAACATAGTGGGATGTTTTTTCCTATTACATTTTATCCTATCTGGTATATTGAGATCTATTACACATGTGATTTTGAGTCATGTTTTTGGAATTATAATGAAATTCCACTATAAAGACTGATAGGAGGGTGGGGATAATCACACCCCACTGATTATAGAGTCAGATCCCCTCATTATGCTTGTAATTTTCTAGATCCAAAGATAAATTGGAGTATTCTTGATGTGATTCACTCCTTTGGACATGGATCCTTAGGATCCTATCCTTCCATATCATATCTAACCAGAAAGTTCTAGCTATAAAATCCACCTTTATTTTTTTGGTGAGGGTTAGATATGAGGAGTAATGTTTTGCTTCATATTTATAAAGATATTTTTATACCATAAATAGACACTACTTAAGAGGTAAGTGATTCTTTTGGTATATATTCTTTGAGTACTAGTGAAGCACTGATGGGTTTTACTTGTCTAAATAGATTACCAAGTGTGGATATCATTAATGGAAATTCATGTGGTATTTTGTAGAATTTTTTCTTGAGATGTTTATATATAACATGGATAGGGAGTTTATGAATCTTATTTAGGGAAGAATTTCAATGATTTACTATGAGGCTAGATTTACCAAATTATTTTAGATTATTCCTTCGCTATCAGTTGATGATAATTCTAGGGTTCTCTATTATGGGAGTGGCTCTTCAAATAAACAAAATTAGAATTTTAGAGATTATTATTGATTTAGGGTCATGGTTCTTCTTCTTCCTTATATGGGAGTTCTTCACCAGTATATTAATCATGTGGAAGGTTGAGTCATATAAGTCCATAGTTCCATAGATATTCTATAGAGTATTGTTATTTTGGGGAAATAGGGAATCTATGAAATATTTTTGGATATATTATTCAACATCTAGTGGACATAATAATGGATAAGATCATGGATGACATGGGGAATTTATAGTATTTCTACTAATGATATTATTAGACAACTAGCAGCTCTAAATATGGATAGGCTAACAAATTACGTGATTTAATATAGGATAGTAGTTTGAGGTCATCCGAACGGTCAGGGTGTAGAGGTGGTTGAGGTTAATTGGGTATATAGAGTTAGTAGAGAAATTCTCCACAAGGTAGTTAGGGATATGGAGGCAAAGTAAGATGATTTGGGTCGAGATAGTTTCATGTCACCAAGACAACTCCTATTGATTGTGACTAGTGGAATTTAGCCATATAGGGTATGATCATAGTAGCATATAATTTTCCACCACCTTTATTTGATATGGGTGAATCACATTCATTAATGCCTTATCAATATTCTAGTGATATGTGGTTAACCACCAAGTACCTTTATGGAGTGATGTCCATTGATACGCTATTAAGAATGAAATATAAGGGTATTCATTAATGTTTTGAGTGTGACCCCATGATCAGTGGATATAAGTATCTCTAGTATTTTTTAATATTAAATATGTATATTTCCAATGTGATCTTAGGTATAGATTTTTTTAATCTTTATTGAGTGAACATCAATTAATATCATTAGTAGTTTTCTTTCACCTATGTTGATGGTGATTTGTATACCCTTGTTGGAAAGAGGGATTTATAAATATGTCATTCATAACCAAACCCTCAATAAGTGATGAAGAATTAATATGAGTTTTCAAATGTTGTTTTTGAATATGACAAGATGTGTTAGAAGGTATTTCCCCCTATTTTGACAAATTTTTGGATTTTTTCTCTACAAAATTCTCTAGGATACCACCTGAGAGATTGGTAAAGTTTATAATCAATATTATTCTAGGTATGGAGCCCATATCCATTCCTCATTATAGGATAGATCCTATATATTTAAAAATCTAAAGTCTCCACAAGAGGATCTTGAGATGAATGGATTTGTTCACACAAGCACTTCCAATAGGGGTGCTATTATTTTGATCACCAAGAAGGGGGATAACTTGTTAAAATTTTTTATGTATTTCTAGAGTTTAATCTAGGTGATAGTTAAGAATTTGAATCATTTTCCTGGTATCAATTACCTATTTTACCATTTTATGGGATCCAAGTTGTTTTAAAAAACCGACTTGAATTTGGGTTATCATTAGCTTTGTGTGAGTCCTTATAATATTATTTATACTAAATTGAAGAGTATTTATGAACTATATGATTATTTTTTGATGAATTTCAAATTTATGAACATGTAGACTATGTTTAATTAATTGGTTCATAAATCATTATTAAGATTATTTTGATGTGGTATTCATCAATTTTTTTTGTACTCAATGTCCAAAGTGGACCATAATCATCATTTTAGGAATGTCATGATAAAATTGAGAGACAATTATCATTATACCAAGCTTTCACAATGCTAGTTTTGGATCAATGATTTTTACTTATTAGGGAGAATGATAATATACGAAATAATATCAATGGACCCTGAGGAAGCTAAGGTCATATTTTCATAGGAGTAACTCAAGAACATTTGGATCTAGTGATTGTACTTCATGTACTATGATATTGGTATCACTATCTTTTGTGTGAGAGGTTTTTGGTGTATAATGACCACAAGAACCTTAGGAATATCTTTTCCTAAAATTACATAAACCTTTAGTAGTGTTGGTGGGTTGTGTATCTACATTTCATTGAATTTGAGATGGAATTTACCCCTAAGAAATAAACTATTATAGTTAAACCACTGAGTATAAATACTCAAACACATGTAGTTCAAGAGGATAGTAGTTAGTCGTAGTTTATGAGACTATTCAAAAAGATGATATCAATGTATAGAATTATTATGGAAGCATGACCATTATTTCTTTGTATTTGAACTCATTACTCCCCAAGAGGGTGAATAAAAGTCAATTTTATGACTCAAAAAATAATATTATGAGTATTAAGTATATTTAGTGGGATCCCACACCTAATTGGTCCCAGTATGATGATGACATCCATCATGAACAAGAAAAAGTTATAGTTCTGATGTTCATGCATGATGATCTGATGTGGGACTCACATTCCTTGATATAGTATGTTCACCCAAGGATTACCAAGATGTTCCATGATGTGCATAGATAGTATTGGTTTCCAAATATTGGGAAATACATAGTGGGATTCTTCAGACCATTATATATCTATTAGTGAGTGAAAGATAAGAACTAGAGGCCCACTGGTGTTATTAATTCATTTCCCATCCCCAAATAGGAATGAGATGATTTGATGAAAGATTTTATGATAAGGTTATAAAGGTATACTCAATGTATTGATGTGGTATAATATATTATGGATTTATTAACAAGGGATACAAATTTTCTTCCAATTAGAGAGACCCACTCTATTGATAAGTTAAAATAGATATATAGTCAATAGATAGTAAATTTTCACATTTTTGTAGGGAGTATCATTTTTTATCATGATTCCAAATTCATGTCTCTGTTATAATAGGTACTGTAGATGGACCTTGATACTCATGTTTATTTTAGTATAGAATACCATGCTCAAATAAATTGGAAGTCAGATCATATTATAATAATTTTGGATGAAATTCTATGAGTGTGTGTCCTGAATTTAAATAGTTTATGGTAGATTAATCTCACCTTAGTATAGTACACCTATAACAATAGCTAACTGACATTTATTTATATAGAACCATTATAGGTGTTTCATGGAATGTTTTTGAATTCATGTATATGCTTGATAGGGTTAGGGGAATCAATAATTGTTGAAACACGACTTCATTAGAATATTTTGGATTATATCAGGATGATTTAGAATAGGTTAGAGACTACTCAGCCCAAGAATCATTCATATATAGACTAGATACATAATAGTCTTGAGTTCAAGGTAGGAAACTTATTTTCTAATGAGTGTCTCTATGATTGGGAACCATTATATCTGAAAGTAGTGGAACTTGGTACTGAGGTATGTAGATCCATTTTATTTCTCCAATAGTTTTAGTATCTTAAAAAATGATTAGAATTCCCTTTGGATTTAAATGTTATGAAAGATTTATTCCATGTGTATAAGCTTATAATTCACCACCCCAGTCCTTCTTGTATGAATAGTTTTGAAAAGGTTGGTTTGAATATTGATGTGTTTTCTGAGGAACAACTCATTTTTACAGAATATTTATGTGAAAATACACTTTATAGGTTGATAGTGCCACTAGTACAAGTGAAGTGGCAACACATATGTATCTATGAGGATACATGGGAGTGATAGTATGATATACAAGAATAGTGGCTAAATTTTCTCACTAACAGGTGTTGGGGATGCATCTCAAGGATGAGCTTCCCAATGTTGGGGTGGTTGTACCACCTTAATTCTGTAAGATGTATGATTTTGATTTTATTTACACCAAATATTTTGTATTATGATTTTATTTTATCATTTAAATGTCTTCATAGATTCATAAGAGTTCATTTTGGGAGAATAGAACTGGTGTATATAAATCAGTCCTTTAAAAAATTTCACCAAGTACCTAATGAATTAGTTTTAGGTACTTGGTGGAGGTGGTTGGGGAGAATGTATCTCTAGGTGGGATGTATGGTAGAATGTGGACATGGAGCGAGTTCCTAATGGAAGAATAATCAGAACTCATTAGGTCTATGGATTTTTTTCTAATTTTAATTAAATTAATTAATTGTTGTTAATTTTTATGAAAATTTGGATTTCTCCCTTATTTTACCTATACTAGCCACACAAACCCCTTTTCCTTTTCCCATAAATTCTTTTATTATAATCCTTGGAACATTAATTATAGTGGTGGAATTCATGTGTCATTGGTCCCAGTGAATCGCATATGGTAAGGCTATAAATCCACTCTAATTTATTTCTTGTTTCATACATTATTTAAGATTGTGTCATTGTATATTCCCTAAATTGGTGTTCTTGTTAGATTTTGTGATTTCTACGGATTGGTTCCAAGTCACCTGATTTTATTCAATGGGAAGGATTAAAATATGTTGGTTTTGTTACTCCCTTACTAATTCTAAAGGTTTATGCATCTTCCATACAACTTCTGATAAATGGTATTGGTGTCCCCAAAAAACTTACATAAATTAAAATGAAGTACAATTACTTATCACAAACATTTTAGGTAAATGATATATACAGCCACAACATACCCACTCATTTCAATACCATGGGGTAATTATTTTTCATTTCCATGAACCTAAATTATATAAGTTATACCTTATACTTGGGGAATCTTTAGAGTATTTATTGGGTAATACGAGGACATGTTGGACCTAGAATGGTGCCGTTGGCCTCCTTGGATATGAAAGAGGTATGTAATATTGACGTGATGGCCTGATTCTTAACCCTTTTGGATCTAATGAGTTTCCTAATAACATTTTTTGAGTTAAATTTATATTAAGGTTAGTGTTCCTTCCCCCCAAAACTTATATATAACATGTTTGTTATGCCTTGGTTATGATTATATTTATAGATCAATAATCTGGGAACCAACCTAGATATATTATAATGTGATTTGTATGATATTAAAACCTTAGAATAAATGGTTATATCTTGTTTCTTTATTTTCTAATTATGCTAATATATGGATTTGGTTATGTTCATGTAATAATATGCCATTTAAATTTTTGATCAGTATGATTGTGACATTATTCCCATTTGTAATATGTGGTTCATGATAAAGGATTCCATGCTAATCATTTAATAAATTCACGATTTTAATTTTATGTCCATTATTATGTGATATAATTCCAATAAGCCATGGAACATAATGCTCATGTGGATTGGGAAAATATGAGGGTGGGATAATATACATAGTTTCTTCCTATTACCCAAGGAAGAGAGAAAAAATACCCATGTTTTATAATCTTTCATGGAAGGGGATGATATGTTTTAGGTTTATGATTACATATAGGATTTCATTCCATTGTTATTGATGTGGTATGAGACTAGGTATGCTTTTCCCTTTGCGTGATACCTTTAGTTAGGGATGTTATAACTACTTGTTTTGATGTTCTAAGGATGTATTTCTTAATTGTGTATGATTCACTAGTGATTATATTCTTACTTCTAGACTTTTTTAATGGGATATTATACCCATTATTAAAAATTGTTTATTGGTTTTTATTTACCATGTGTTGATTATTGTGATATCATGGGATGCTATGACCACTATTTTGATCAAATTATCAGGATGAAGTACCCATGATTCATCTTCTATATTTTGATAGGATGATATTCCAATGATCATGACTAAGGATGTGATACACAGTTGGTATTCTTGTGATATAATTAGATACACCCCGGTACTATCCAAATCAGGTATGGTCACACCCAAGTGGATATATAGTACCCACGGTTGTGTCATATTTATTTTTTTGTTACTACTTATAATTTACTTATGATAATATCAAACTATATGTGAATTTGTATTTCTATAATATATTAGGGACACTATGGCGGTGGCCTGATTTTTTGTACTCACATTATTCTTGGAAAATGTGTTACCTAATAAGACATTATAGTTTATGAACTAGGTAGGGTAAAGGGCCCAAGTGTTGAGGGATGAGTTGCAGATCTTGGTTAAATATATTATATGAGACAAAACATGGAATCATGACATATTTTTATGTTGTCTTTATTATTTTAGTTATTTTTTGGTATATGTTGGGCATTTTAAAGAAAAATAAGAATTTTTTTATTTTTTATGATTATGTGACACTACTGCTACTCATTTTATTATATCATGGGAGTTCTTATTTATTTATTGATATCATGTTTCTATGATGTTCATTTTTATTTGGTGTATTTTGTGGGGATTTTTAATTATATTTATTCTGTAGTTATTTATGAATATTTATACGAAATAGGGATTTGTACCCCCATATTATACACATACCCTTTCCATTGTTTGACAGACAATAACATACAAAGTGGCATTCTTGAGGTATATGGAACTATGTTTGATTACATGGGAGGTGATGTGGGCTGGTAATGCTATATCTTCCTCCCTCACTCATTCAAGAACCTAGATATAGAAA
Source organism: Viscum album (assembly GCA_963277665.1). Classification (NCBI taxonomy): domain Eukaryota; kingdom Viridiplantae; phylum Streptophyta; class Magnoliopsida; order Santalales; family Viscaceae; genus Viscum; species Viscum album. The sequence continues at coordinate 1,478,112,087 of OY728137.1, forward strand.
AGGAGAGAATTATTTTAATTAATGATGAATGGAGTGACGCTCTTTATCCTTTTATTATAGCACCCAAAATATCAATAATTCAATTTAAATATTCATTGATAATATATTTCTACATTTAGAGGGATCACCACTTTCATTTTCTATCATAATGAAAATGTAATAAGAGTGACGGTAGAATTTTGATTAAAGAATATTATCTTAGATAAAGTAATTCTTTATTTTAATTAATTGTAAATTAAACATGTATTATAACAGCCTGGACCCTTTGGCATGTTACTTTTTGGGAAATATAGTGGTGGAGGTGTTAGGGGGATTCCAAAGGTGTTTGGAGGGTAAGAGGAGAGGTTGGAGTAAGATAATATAACTGAAAGAAATCATATGGTAAAGAGTGTGGTGTTGTGCCATAGAGAGACTACCATAACATATGATATATGAATACAGTATAAAAGTTGTTTGGAGGTGTTTTTGAGGCTACTGACTTTTGTGGGTAGTTGTGGTGTGGAGGTTCAGCTCTAGCATAGTTCCCCATGGAGTTAGTTTTTAGCGGTTTTGCCAATATGGTCACCATTAGGGAATGGAATTTGGGATGTGGCATATCCATTTTATGAATCTGGGTTCTATAATGTGGAAACCTTGGATGCACTGTGGTTTTATTCTTAGATTATAAGATCTATGTCATGAAGATAGTCATGAATCCCAGATCTGGATTGACCAATAATGTTGTGGTTTAGTGAAGGGTGTTGTACTGTATTTCATTCAAATTTTAATAAGGATATGGTTTAGTCTAGGAGGTTACTCTGTGGTCCTTTGTTTTATAGTATGGGTATAAATTTTCAAATCCCCTCATACCTGATTACTTTTCCTCTGTCTCTCTCTTTTCTTAATAGACCCATGGGCATCCTAAAGAGCACATTGATCCCCTTTCAGTGGATTTGGAACTCTGACTTTGGATGATAGATCCATAGTTATTTAGGCAAGTTTCCCTCCCTCTTTTCACCCATTTTATTCATGTTTCTTCATTTGGGACGGGATTCTATCCAAGGAATCATAGATTTTGTTGGTTTTTTATAATGAAATGATTTCTTTGTCATGTTCTTTTCTGGTAAAGGTGATCTCATTCATTTTGGGGTTTAGTGGTGGACTTGATTTCAATAAAAACATGCATAACGGATGAATAATCTTTTTTTGAAGTAGTATATATTTTTTTCATCTTTTTTATCAAGCATGATGATTTTACTCTTGTTTACCTTCCAGAAATGGTTTGTATCTAGATTAATGAATATAATTAACTGTTTTAAAATAAATTTAAAGTGTAAGGGGAATGATTCACCTATTGTTAAGGATTTGATATTATTATTAATATTGTTAAAGTATGGGCTTGATACCCCACTAAAAATCATGGCTTTTGGGGGATTTTTCTACATTGATTTGATATGTGCTTTGGAACCTTGTTGTGTGTTGGTTGTTATCACTATAAATTAAAATTGGTTAATAACTTATATTTGGATAGTATAATGGTTTCTCTGATATTTATGGATTGTGTGAGAATTACACTAAATAAATAAATGTAATGTGATGAAAACACCCTGCTAAATTTTAAAATATGTTATGATTTTTTTGAAAAGTGTTTTTATGTTTGTTTGTAGTGTCTGGGAATGATGTGTGGTTGTGAAACCATGATCTGTGGTAGTGATAAGTGGTGAGGTGTGGTCATGATGTGGGGAAGTTAGGTGTGATTGTGCTATGGGGTGGTGATGTATGGTTTTGATGTGGGGTGGTTATATAATGATGAGTTTAAGTGGAATGTGTAAATTGATTGTGATGTGGATGTGGTAAGGAGGAAGTGGATGTGGCTTTGAAATGGTGTTGATGTGGGGATAGTTGCCTTGATGATGATGATGGGTTATTTTTGTGTGGTTTTGTGTTGTGCTAGTTGCTTCAGTATTATTGGAATTAAATGATAATTTTTAATTTTAATGTCATGGTCTAGTTTGGTAAATTTGGTGGAATTAGATAATTAATGAATTAAAGGGTGATGTTCAGTTTAAGTAGATAATGTTAAATGTGAAGTAACAGGTTGAAATAATGAAATAAATGGGATTAAAATAATGCAATGACTTGGTTGTTTAAAATGGAACATGACAGTATTGTGAAATTTGGAAATTGGATAAAATTGAGAAAAAAGGATGGAGTTTAAAAATGGCTTGTGGATTAATGTGTGTTGTGCATTATTAGTGCTAGTGTAAGTGGTGGTGTTGTGAAGTTAGGAAGTGATGTTATGAGTTTGATAGTTATTTTTTGGGAACCCAAAGGTTGGGATTGTGTGTATCTATAAATATAAATATAAATATAGAATTTATGTTCCTTGTGATTTTATATATTCACCCCACCCATGTCGAGAACCATGTGCTGACACCTGTATATTTATATAGGGGTGTTTTTTATTATATCTTAGTGTAAGGATGGATAGTTGACTACCCTATATTTCCCACTATCTCTTTCAGGAATTATTGGCCTATACAGGCTATGATATTCATAAGTCAAAAGTGAATGGTGGTGGTATTTTGTGAGGTGATGAGGTGGCTTATGGTTGGGTTCATTCATGGTAGGAGGACATAATGTTGATATAATATATGTTTTTGATACACTATTGCTCTGGTTATGGATGGGGTGTCTTTGGGTAAGATGTGATGTGATGGCCCAAGTTTCTTTCAGTGAGGTGTGATATGGTGATGACCCATGTTTCTACAATAGAGATGAAATGTGATGAGGCCATGTTGTGGGGTAGTGTTGTGATGTTGTGATATATATAAGAGATGAAATTTCCAAGATTTATGATTTTTGTGTGTGAGAGAGGCACCTAAATGAGAAAAATGTGAGAGGTAACCTTTATTGATATGATTCTTATTATGTTACAATAATTTTATTTTTTATTTGGTGATTTTACCTTGGTGAGGTTTGGATTATATATTCAACATATTTAGGTGTTATTGGTTCTATTGTTTTCCCATGTGTGAATATGTATGCACTTTGCACATGTGAATGATAGAATTTTCTATATCCCTATTGATTATACTTGTTTTCTCATCCTATGTATATAAACTAATTTCAGTTTCATAGAAGTATTGCATTGAACATTTTTGATATTAAAAGATTGGATCTTTGGACAGTTGTTGTATTACTTCCTTAGATTTATTTTGGGTATTTACTTTTATATACTTTTATCTGTATCTAATTAATTATATAGGCATTATGGGATGCTTTTTTTCCTTTTTATATTATTTCATAGAGTTTCTTATGGTTGATCATTCCTATATCCCAATCCTATTATTATTATAGAGGGTAATTCCTCCCATTTCTGATATTTATATACCCTTAGAGCTAGTCACTAACCCAAGGCCTACTAGAGGAGGGACTCAGGGGTTATTATATCTCTTCCTTCAGTTTTTATCCTAGTAGGGGAACCTTTGGAGGGATGGGGTTGTAAAGGAGTGGTATTAGTGGTTGATGATTGAGAGATATGATGGAGTTTGAAGTTACTCACAATAAGGATTTCATGGGTCTGTAATGAAATGATGTTAGTTGATCTTGGTGCGTGACATAGGCCAGGGAAGACTAACTAATACATGGGATTCCCCCAAGGTTTGATTCAAGGACTCTAAGGCTACTGAATAACCAAGTGAGGTGATTCTACTTTGAGGGAAGAGGCATAAGAGAGGTCCATGAATCATGATTGACTTGTGTTCTTGTTTTAATTGGGTAGTTTTTGAAAAGTTGAACTAAGTTAAAATGAATTAAATAAATCATAATAAAATTCCATACTACATGGATTATGAAATATTTATTTTCCTTTCATCTACGGATCCTAGTCATTGCCAGTGTGGGATTTAGTAAGTAGAGGATAAACTATCTAATCTGGTTGATTATAGAAAGGTCAATCTGGTTGAGGAGGATATTCAGTGACAAATAATATATCATTCGTTTTAGTGATAGGATTCAGGTAAGTGTTAGGATAGTGGTTCATATATAGAGATATTAAGTTGGTTGGAGGAGCTTAAAATTGTCTTCAGTTTGATCTAGGACCAAGTGGTATATGAGATCCCATTGGGACTTAGTCAGATGCGAGGAGATTCATGTCAGTGGTGGATGTTGTATCTTGGGGAGCAGAAGTCATAAGATGTTTCATGGTTCTACCTTTAAAATGAGTTATATGAATAGTCCCTTTCATCGACTATGAAGGTAATGAAGAGGTATGAGATTCTTTCCCTCCCAGAGGGGATTATGTATATCTAGGAGCTAGGAATCAAGTTCAAGGATCTATTGAATTTTTCCCAAAATATTTTCTTGATGAAAATTCCCATGAAATGCATCTTTATGAGGCACTCCTCCCTTTTATCCGATGCATAATTTCTCCTTTTACATTATTGATATATCGATAGGTTCAGAAAAAGTAGAGGTAATTGAGAAAATTCACACACAATGAGGTTTACTACCATAGGGGAACCATACAGTTTCTTCAAGAATAAAGGTTGTTGTGGGTAGGTATCAGGTTCTAGGGTCTTTAAGATTTTAACCAATATAGAGTTAACAATAGAAGATTCCCTTCGGGCATTCTCGGGCCTATGTTTTCCATGCTTTTACTGGAGGCTTTAGAGAAGTGTGTTTTATTTCTGGGGTTTATAGTCATCATCCAAATTAATATTGAATGGCTCTCTGAGATCAGTTTGGTATAGGCGGTCATTTTTAGCACTAGTTTTGTCAGCAGTTTCTAGTGAGATTGTTTAATCATTAGAGGTAGAAGGATTATTCCCCAGCAAGGGAAGATTAAGATGGTAAGGTCCAAGAACTATGTTTACATTGTGTTTAGGGGTTCTGACCTAAGCATGGACATGGAGGTGGCTATCCGTAGAGAGGTAGAGGAACTGGGCATGGTCAGTTTCAGGAAGTGGTGGCAATATCATAGGAGGGATCAAAGATCATTCATGGTACACTAAGATTTTAATATACCCTTATTTGTGCCTAGTCTAATTCAAGACTTTCACACTCTATTTCACTTGAACCATTCCATGATCTGAGACTAGACATAGAGAGGCTTCATATTCCCCTGGTTTTGAACACACCAATTAGAGTCCAAAATATCTTTTTTGATATAGTTATAGGTTCATAGACTAATGATGCAGACTCATTATTCCCATGGTGATCTATTCTTTCTTTAGATATAATCACAAAATTCCATCCTAGGAATAAAATGGTTCTATTATATTCATTCTATTATCAACTACTTCTGAAGTAGATTCATGTTCTCATATGTGGATAGCCAGTGTGTGGGTTTTGTTGGTGAGAAGCATTTATAGGGGCTAGTAGACATGTGGAACCCATTATTTATTTTATGGATAAGATTTTCATAGAATCAGTAGTTTTTATGGTAGTGGAGGTCTCTAGAGTCCTCAAGAAGGTTTTTTATGTCTTTATTGAGGAGGTGGTGATGCTGCCTCCTTGATGTCATGTTGATTTTAACATTGGGTTGCAACTCAGTGTTTCTCCAATATTGATGTCTCCTTATCAGATGGTACCCTCAGGGTTACAAGACCTAGGGATTAAAATATATGGTCTAATTTCGAAGGGTTTCATCTGGCCAAGTGTGTCATAATGGGGATGATATTAGTATGAGGATATTTATAGACTATTGTAGGTTGAATCAGGTGACAATCAAGAATCCTTATCCATTTCTGAGGATTTATGATCTTTTAAAATTTTTTAGGAGTGAATTTTTGTTTCTAAGATCAATCTGTAGTCTGGATATCACTCATTGAGAGTAGAGGAAGGAAATTTCCCAAATTCTTCTATCAAATATAGGTATGGGAACTCTGAGGTTTTGGTCCTGTCACTCTTTGTCACAAATTAACCAACAATATACATGGGTATCATGAACTCCATGTTATGTGAATTCTTGGACCAGTTCATAGTCATGTTCATCGATGAAATATATATCTACTCAACGTTAGAGGTGGATTATTTGGATCATCTTATAGCTATATTTAAAGCTCTTCAACACCACTATTTTAATGTAAAATTCCATGTGTTGGTTTTAGACCTGATAAGTGAACTTACCTGGGTATTTGGTGTGTCATCAAGGGGTTGAAGTGGACCCGTCTAAGGTCGAGGTGATTTTTTGGGAAACAACCAAGAATGTGATGCAGGTTTGTAGTCTCATTAGTCTCACAATCTATTATCGGAGGTTTTTATCCAATTTATCATGGATTTCATTCCTATTGATATCTTGGACTGGTAAGGACCAATATTTTATCTGGACTTATTAGTATCAATCAATGTTAGACTACTTTAAGGGGAAATTGGTCAGTGCTTTAGTATCTAGAGAATATTGTGACGTTTAAGGTGTTCTATGACACATCCTGTATAGGCTAGGTATGTGTCTTGATACAGAAGAAGGAAGTGACCACTCATGTGACTGTTTAGTTATGTACATGTGACCATATTCCACCCATGATCTAAAGTTAACAGCAATTTTTTATGCTGAATCTATAATGACATTACCTCATTAGGGAATACTTAGTAGTCTTCAGAGATCACAAAATCCTGAGGTGCATCTTTTCTCATTTTGATCGGAATATATAAATATATATATGTATATAGTTTCTTTAGGATTATGATTTCTAGATCTCCAAAAACATTAGGAAATAACATGTCTTGACTGATGATTTGAGTAGGAATTCACAAAAGGATGTTTTTCAGGAATCTGGTGAAGCTTGAAGGGAGACTGAAGAGTTGAAAGACCTACACTTAGATATAGGGGTGGTTAATGGTGTAGGATACCTTTTTTAGATGATAGTATATTCTTCTCTAATATATAATATGGAGGAGTCTTGGTATGTATAATTAGAGATAGAGATGATGCATGATGGGGTTGTCCATGGTGATGCTCTAGGGGGATGGTCAGAGGATTGTCCGAACCAGATATTGTTTTAGATGAGGTTTCTTATTATGGTATAAATGCATGAAGAAGTCAATATTTAGTTTCATACATCACCTTTTATTGTAAACATGGGAGTATCCAAGATGTACCGGGGATTGAGTATGTAGTTTTGGTTTCCCAACATGAAATGAGAAGTGATAGAGTTTTTGTCTTGGTGTTTGGTTTTCAATTAGGTAAAGGCTGAGCATCACATTTCTGGAGGTTTTTGGTATCCTTTTGATATACTCAGGTGGAAGTTGGATGGTATATATATGGATTTAATCATATGATTACTTTTAACTCAAAGAGTTAGTGATTCTATTTGGGTAATCAAGAATAAATTGACAAATTTAGCTCAATTATAAGTGATTAGGGAGTTGGGTTCCATGGATTGTTTTGGAGAGGAATTATGTGGATGAGGTAGTGTAGTTTTATAGAGTTATGATTTCCATTTTATCAAATTGGGACACTCATTTTACATCATGATCCTATAAGTTATTACAAAATCTTTTTCCCACTCTGATACACCTCAACACTACATTCCACCATCAGATAGACACACCGATGGAGTGTACTATCCACACACTAGAGGATATATTATAGGTGTGTAAATTAGACTTCGATGGATCTTGGTAAATGAAATTGGGTTTGGATTAATTTTCTTACTACATAATCTATCACTCATTCATCCATCGACATGGCCCAATTTGAGTCTTTATAACGATGACTACATCATTCTCCATTATGTTGGACAGAGTTTGGGGATTCATCGATTCTCATTCCTAATGTGACGCCGAGTAGGAAAATAAAGTTTCAGGTTATTCATTATAGGATAATACCATTGTAAGAAAGGAATTTTTTTTATTTCGATCGTAATAGGAGGTCCTTGGATCTTGAGGTTAGAGGCCATATGTTTTTGAAGGTTTCCCTTCTACATGGGTAGCGGGGGTTTGGTAAGAGGAGTAAGCTCTCACTATCTTTTGTCGTGCCGTTCAAGGTGTTGAGGTGAATTGGTGAGGTGGCTTATAAATCATTTCTACCATCGTTTCTGGATCAGATCCATGACATCTTCCATATCTCGTACCTCCATTGGTATCTTTACGATGAATTTCATTTCATATAATGGGGAGATTTTGATATCAAGTATAATGTGATATTCATGGAAGGGAGAGTGGAGATATAAGTTTTTTGGAAGAAGGTTGGGAATGGATAGACCATTCCTTTGTTTTGTGGTTTTTGAATACATAGTGTCCTGAAGGAGAGTACTTGGGCACATGGGATATATATTTTCCTATAATACGTCGAGTTTTTTTAGGATTGTCTTATTTTTTTCATAACAATTTGATTCTTTGATCATGGTGTTTTATGTTTTGTGTTATTTATTTAATGATGAAACCTTTAATTTAGAATTCAGGCATACAAATAAAGAAGAAAATATATTCCTAATCGAAATTAATTATAACTTGATATGATTAAAACCATACATGTGAGTTAGTTCCACCTAAAGTGGATAATATCATGACATGGGAGATGAAATTCCTTGATTTATTGGCTTGGGACATGTAGGGGTTGAGATGGTAGTAAAGTTAGCTATATAAAAAGGGTTGTGGTTTTTTGTTGGTGTGGGATGTTGTGGTAAAGTGATTATAAGGGATGTTTGGTGAACATTATTTGTTGATTTAGGTGTTTTTGGTTGGTGGTTGTGTTTGTTTGTAATAAAATCCTTGATAGGTATCTTGTGGAGTGGTTGTTTGGATATTTTCCTTATTTATTTCTGGGATTGTTTTGATTCTCAGGTGTGAGTATATTTTTTAGGTATATGATGTAACTTCCGAGACCTTACGGCCTATTACATTGTTAAAAATAGGGTGGTGGAGGTGTTTGGGGGACTCTTGAGGTGTTTAGAGGGGAAGAGGATAGATTGGTGATATAAAATCCAATTTAAGGACTTCCTATAGTGTGGATCATAGTGTTGCACCATAAGGGATACTTATATGATGTAGTAGAGATTTATGTGGTGTATCATGTGTTTATATGTGTTTTGAGGATACTTTCTTTTTGAGGGTAGAAGTAGCGTGGAGGATTGGCTGCAGTGTGGCGACCTATGGGGGGTTAAGAGTTCTAACAATATTGGAACCACTGTAATGTGAACATTGGGTGGTGATATATCATTTTCATATATATTTTTTTCTTCAGCATGGAATCCTTCATTCTAACATGTTCCTATTCCAAGACTATAAGATCAATTCTATGGAGATAGTTGAAAATCTAGAAGCTAGTTTGACCAATACGGTTGCATGATGGTGAAGGGTGTTGCACCGTAGATCCCTCAATTTTTAAAAAGGTCATGTCATGGTCTTGGAGGATGGTTTTTGGTCTTGAATTTTACAATATGGGTATAAATATCTAGATCCCAAGGACCCAATCACTTTTAATTTGTTTCTCTCTTTTCTTGTGTAACCCAACTACATCCCAAGCTGCACTTTCTTCCCCTTTCAGTGGATTTCAACTGTAGCTTTGGAGGATGGATCCAGAGAGGTTTAAGTGAGTTTCCCTCTTTGTTTTCTCTTATTTTGTTCATGTTTAGTCATTTGGGAGGTGCTTCTATATATGTAATCATGGGTTTTGGTGTGGTTTTTATAAGGGAATGATGTTCCTACCATGTTATATTTTGTTAAACGTGATTTCATTTGTTGTGGTGCTTAGTGGTGCCCTTAATTTTAATTCAACATTGTGTAGTGGATCAATATTCTTCATTTGAGGTAGGGGATCCTTTTTTTCTCATATTGAGTATCATGTGGGAGAGGTTTTACTCGTTTTAATTTTTGGGAAATGGTTTGAATCTTTTTTAATGAAGATAATTAATCAATTTAATTGAAATTTAAAGGAGAAGAGGATGGATTCAAATATTTTTATAGATTTGATATATGTGGTAATCCTCCTCAAGTGCCGAAGAGATAAGGTTTTAGAGAAATTGGACCCTTAATTATAGAGATACTAGATTTAGAAGTATGATAGGGTATGGATTTTCCATCAGTACTAGGAACCATGCATCTACACGAGGAAATGATAGATGAGCATCCATACAATGTTGGGTTATTGATCTTAATAAGTCAAATATGATAGAGAGGGTCTCTTCTAGTTGTGTCAAGTCTTTGGGGCCTTTAGGGTCATATATATAGGTCATGAACCAACTGGTCCGATTATCCATGTAAAGGGATCCCCTTAAACCAAATTTAAATTGGTATTATCCAAAAATCAATAAATATATATATCCTTTGGGATTTCAGGCAGGAAAATTTTGATTGTATGGGGTTGATGTCGCATAGAAAATTGTAGTTGTTGGGGGATTTGTCTAAGCTAATTTGATATGTGTTTTGGAATGTTATTATGTGTTGGTTTTTATTACCATAAATAGAAATCGGTTAACCACTTATATTTGGATAATATAATGATTGCCATAAGATTTATGGCTTGTGTGAGAATGCCTCTAAATAAATAAGTGTAATGTGATGAAAAAACCTTCCTAAATCAGAAAATATGTTATGTCCTAATGTGAAAAGTGTTTTGATGTGTAGTTATATTGTGCACGGATGATGTGTTTTTGTGCGACCATGTTGTGGGGACAGTGATTTGTGGTGAGGTGTAATTGTGTTTCGGGTTGGGTAGGTGTAACCGTGTTGTGAGGCGGTGACGTTTTATTTTGACGTGGTTTGGGAATTGTGAGTTGGGGTTGTTATTTGATGAGAAGTGGAAGTGAAATGTGTGAAATGGTTGTGATGTAGATTTTTTATGGAGGAAGTGGAAGTGTCTGTGAAATAGTGGTGATGCAGGTCTAGTTAGGTTGATGAGGGTGATGGGTTGTTTGTTGTGTGATGTCGTATTATGCTAGATGTCATGGTAGTATTGGAATAAAATGATACCTTTTTAATTTAAATGTCATGGTCTGGTTTGTTTAATGAGATCCAATTCTCAAATTAATAAATTATTCAAGGGTGTGTTGTTTAAATGTATAATGATAAATGTGAAGTAACAAGTTGAAATAATGAAGCAAATGAGATTAAAATAATGGAATGACTTCGTTATTCTAAATGGAATCGGTTAGTCATGTGACATATAGAAATGAGATAAAATTGAGAAAGATGATGAAAAGTATAATGTGACATGTGGCATGTTGTGTGTAGTGCATTTAGTAGTTCCAACTAAAGTGGCAGAGTTTTGAGGTTGGGCAGTGATGTTGAGAGTTCTTTAGTGATTTTTTGTGAACCCATAGGTTGGAATTGTGTTCATCTATATATATACCATTTATAAGCCTTGACATTTTCTATATAGACACTAGTCATATTTAGAACCATGTTCCAACACTCATTATTTATATAGGGTTTTTTTCCTAACATCCCGATGGGACGATGGATGGATGACCACCCACACTTTACCAACCTCTCTTCTAATCGGTGTTGATCATCATAGGCTATGATGTCCATAATTAAGAAGTGAATGGTAATATTATTTTTTTAAGTGATGATTTTTATTATAGTGGGGATCATGCATGGTAAGAAGAGGACACGAGACTAATGTCCTACATGTTAACGATACCCTACTGCTCTGGTTATGGACTAGGTGTCTTCAGGAAAGATGTGATGGCCCAAGTGTCTTCGGGTGAGGTGTGATGTGGTGATGGCCTAGGTGTCTATGGGTGAGATGAGATGTGATGTATTCATGTTACAGGGTGGTGTTCTGTTGTGATATACAGAAGATATGGGAGCATGAGTACATGATTTTGGGGTGTGAAAGTTTCACCTCAGTGAGAAACCAGTGCAAGGTACAATTTATTGATAAACTTATTATTATGTTTTTATACTTGGATGTGTTATTTGAAAATCATGCTTTGGTGAGGTTGGGATTAGATAGTTGACTTGTTTAGGTTCAATTGGTTCTTTTTTTCTCAAGGGTGCATTAATATGCTCCTTTCATATACATATGGGAGAATTTGGTATGTCCTTACTAAGTATAATTGTATGTTCACACTATATAAAAAAACTGATTTTTAGTTTTATAAGAGGATTATATAGACCATGTTGTATATTACTAGCTCATACCTTAGGATAAGTGTTCTATTTCTGCCTTAGTTTGGTTTTGGGTGCAAAATTTTTTATGCTTTTATCAGTATCTTATTACCTTATACATGAATTATTGGATGGTTTTGGTTTCCTTTTTATGTTAGGTCATGTTTTTTATTGTGGTTGATCATTCTTATTTCCCAATACTATTAATATTATAGAAGTAAATGCCTCACATTTTTTAAATTTTAAATCCTTATTGTTAGCCTCTAACCTGGGGCATATTAGAGGTGGGATTCGGGGGTCATCATCTCTCTTCCTCCATTTCCTTCCTAGGAGGGGTATCATTAGAGGGAGGGTGATTTGACCTGTATAGTATCTTTATGAGATTCCAATATTAATTCATATATTTTATTAGATTAATAAATTTATTTTTATGTAAAACTAAAATTGGGCATCAAACAACAGATTTTTCCAAGCGCTGGAGCTTTTAAGTAGTATTAGTGTAGTAAAATTCTAATTTATAATTTTTTATATTTTATTTGATCAATTTTATATGTTGTTCAGCTTGAATTATTATTCAAATTTTAATTATGAGACCATTGGTAAAGATTATTCATTAATCTAACATAAGGTTTCCATGAATATGAAAACATTGTGTGAAGAATGGTCAAAGAACTAGTCAAGAAGTGCCAAGGTTGATGGCTACAAAATATGATTAAATGTTGTCTAATGGAAAAGTACACATTGTGCAATATATCTTTCCCTATATAAGGTATATTTCATGTAAATTGTATTTCATCATGTGGTTCAATACATGGTATCCTTATATGTCATGTACTAACTACTAGCATTATATGAGGGTTGAAAATAACTAAATAGAATATAGCGAGCTATTACAAGTTGTGTAACAATATATAGGGAACACTCCATGTAAATTGAAGCACATTATGCAAATCAATACAAAGTTTCATTATCCACTAATTATTGAATTATATAATTTAACATGGAATGACATAAACTATATAATGTGTATCTAGCATACACACCATGTGATATATTTCACTTTACACCAGGTATGTGCTGAGTGATTTTTCACATGTCTTGTGGGGAAACTTGTAGTGTAATTTATATTCATATTTTAACTTCTAGAAAATTACATGTAACTATGGATTTTACACCACTTAATTCATACATAATATAATAGTTCATTACATGTACATTAAAGGCATTTTATATGGTCATAAATACTGAAAATACTATGTTCTTTGACCATGAAAAACAACACATCATGTAAGTCACGATACATATTGTAGAGTTATATTTTGTTTAGTACCTGATAAATAACTATGAAATCATGTGACACATTAATTTATAGAAATTCGATTTTAATATTATTTTTTCCATACATGTTGTGTGTCCTCCAAATTACACATCATGTACACAGTTTTTTTAATAAAAAAATGTTTAATTTATTTAACAATAATTGATGGGATTCTTAACATGTATCATGGACCCGTTACTGGATATAAGTTTAGTTAAATAATTAATTTTTTAATTCATGTAAATTAATCTTAAATATAAAAATTTGAAATAAATTTAAGAAATATGAAATGAATATTCAATTACATGGTGTGAATGGTCATGCGATTTGACTGACAGGAGTATGTGTAATATGTATTATTTAATTTTATTATTTATTGTGTGGTTTATTATTTGATTATTATTATTAAATTAATTATGATGACATGGGAATCATCCCACCTCCTTTTCTATGTAAATTCCTATGTGTCCTTGGATTTTTGTATATAACCTTAAACCTGAGTAACCATAACTTGCATGTTAGTATAAATTTTTAATACATGGAGTTCACAGTAATAGTATACAATTTAGGAACCAATCTGAGATAGATTCCAATATGGAGATGAATAGAAGAATAAATAAATGTTACCAATTGATATACGTAAAGGATCAAGGAGTTATTTCCCCAAGGTTCAAGGTTGGTTTATCACCATTTGATAAACCAACTATAAGATAAAGCTCATCATCATCTCACATATTTATTTTAGTTTATCATTTCATGGTTATTTATTTATTTATGTGATGCATGTTATATTTCGATAATTAAAATGATCCCATAATAAAAATAAATTAAAAATCATGCTTACATAAAAAATAGCGTATACATTTATTTTATCATGAATAGGTAATTATTTATGAAATTTCTACATAATGTAATTAATAAAGGATAAAATAAGATAATATATAAAAGTAAATTTAATATGTGTAAATTAATTTATCATACATTGTTAAATATTTTTGTAGATCTCACATAAAATGAAGAATCATAAGAAGAATAAAATAATTAATATTTATTTATAATTTAAAAAAATTCCTCAAATTAAAATATTAATTTAACAAAACACCTTCCATTACTTGAATTGGAAAAGAATCATAGTTTAATGTATTAGTTCAGATTTCATCTGTAACGCCCCGACCCTAGTTGCCTATAGTCGGTGCCTTATTACATAACATTGGCATGATCGCAAGAAAGATCAAATCTCGAAAGACCGATTGGTTTAGTAGCCTTGGAAACACTAGATATATTCATAAGTTTTACATTACATCATAAAATGAAAAACTACTACAACAACATATTGTCTCCACAGTCCACACTATAATCCCCTCATAATATCCCTGCAGGTCATTCATAACTTACTTCTTCACTTCCTGGGAAAAATAAAACATAGAAAAGGGGTGAGCTCAAATGCCCAGTAAGGATAACAATATAGCGGAAACTTTCATAAATAAGAATAAACATTTAAGGCAATGTATAACTAAAACAAAAGCCTTTTAAATATGAACTTTCAACATGGTATGGCATAAATAAAATGAAATAATTCCATTTACTTATTCACATGGATATTCTATTAATCGAATAATCACATGCAAAAATCAATAACCACTTTCATAATGTTGGAATGCATAATGCCAGACTATCATAACCACATAGCCAAGGCCTCGTGCCAAGACTACAAATAAAATTTTGTCAAGGCCTTGTGACAAGACACTAGTTTGTCTCATGAGACCTACCGATGCATCGAGGAGCTATAGCGGGCTCCACCCGTCACTTATTAAGTCCAATGCATTCCCATATGAAAAGGTTTAAACATAACATAAACATTCATATTAAAACTAGCATACGAAATGTCAATAATTTCACCATAAACTATGAATGGTATAAAAATAGCACATCCATAGTCAAACATATCACAAAACCTTCAATACAATATAGAAGTTTTGTATCATAATAAATCAACTTCAAATAATCTTAAAATCCATCAAAGGATGTTGACGTAGATGAAATCAAAATTCTTTTTAAAGAAATATCTCCTTTTATTTTGAAATCATTTAAGATCCATATAAAATAAAACATTTTCTTTGAAAATATTCTTATAATCTTGTAAGGAAAGCTTTGAAGATTTTATAACGGCGGAAAATAACCGCACCCGCCGTATAAGTTAAAAAAACATTCTTACCTTAATTCTGTCGAAAAGGTTAAAAAGGACCTTGTTTTGAAAACGACCGAAAGATTCCTTTATAAACCACTTATAAAAGTCAAAAAGGGTATAAATGACTTTAACTCATATTCTAGTAAATAGTAAAAATGTTTTGAAATGCATTTTTAAGAAACATGGATGTGGATGATAAAGAGATCCCAGTAGATTATTACGTATAAACAACCTTGGATAATGAAGAGGTTGTAAAGTAAACCCTTACCTTGTACTTTTCCTTGGTTGGGGTAGGTTAACCTCCTGTATAATGGTGAAATAGTTGTTATTAAATTATACAAGAATCATATATAATAATATGATATCATATATGATCTTTTAACATTGATTTGTTAATAATATCTTAGAATTATCGTCGTTTCGGGAGTTAACTTACTCATTTTCTTTTATATGTTTTGTTACATAAGCCATGGTTGTTGTATCTAATTCATATCCAGAATGATATATAGTCCTTAAACATCATTTTTAAATCATCAAATGATAATTATACTTGAATGGATACGATGGAGAATGAATCTCATCACGTTCGTGGAGACTGTAGTCCGTACGTACGCACGAGCGACAAAATCATTCTTTTGATATTAAAATAATATATAAATGGATGTTATATCATATATACAGAATCATTAACATGTTATATTTATTATTTACATGAGTTACACTTCATTATTATACCCATCCAAATAATATTATATTGAATAACAATTACACCACGACGTGGAGACGGTAATCCGTACGTACGCACGTATGGTGACATGTTATTCAAAGGGTGGATAGAATACTGAATATGGTTGTACCATATTTATAATAACATCACAGTATATTTTAGATACTGGAGTTATTATTTTAGAATGGTAAGAACAAAGGAAGAAGAAGTGGAAGAATAAATGAACTTGGAGAAGGGTGGTGAAATCATTACCTCTTCTTCGGGTTCTTCCTTTTGATTTGATCAAAAGGGCTCCTTAGGATGGCTTTATGATCAAACTAAGGCCTCTAGGTTGTAGTGAGGGATGTTGGGAGAGTATTTGGGCAGAGTTTGGCCGAACCAAAAGGCTTTGAAGGTGTGAAGAAATGAGAAGGAGGAGTGCCTTTTTATAAGAGGGGTGAGAGGCACCTTTGGAAAAGCTAGAAATATTAATTTATAATAAATTCATATTCGGTTTCTAATGGATAAAAAGCTTATTATTCAAAGGTTAAGGTGGGGATAGGTCGAAAACCACTCAACCAATAGAATTTAGACAGGTTTGGGTACTTATATTAACCTTATCTTTAAGTATTAACTCTAAGTTAATTAGTTTCAATTTTACAATGTCTCTTTGTATTTTTATATAATATGGTTAATAAACTTACTATATACATCCAAGCGACCCCCAAGTGGTACATTAATGATGAACCTATCATGATATAAGTCTCTTGGCCGAACCTTAGATTTTTAGGATTTTAATATCAATTAATAATATAATATTTGTTTTAAGAACTCTTTTATGTCAATTTTGACACTATTCAATAGTTGATTTTTGTGAAACTCATAACAGATTGATTACTTCGAAAAAAGTCAATTAAATCAATCCTAATATATCATATTATCCTATAAAATTAGTTTAATTCATTAAAAGTTTCATATTATATTTATTTGGGTATTTATAATATCAATTATTTTAATTTTTCACTATTATAGTAATTACTGCAGCATCATTGTGTCATAAATAAAATATATTATTTAATGTCTAAAAATTATAAATAAAATATAATTATGTAGGAAATCTTTTTATCTTTATAATGAATATTTATAATCTAAAATCCAACATATATAACCCTATGTAACAATTGTGTTTCTAAAAGATATATGCTTGTGTCATTTTTGTATTCATTTTAACTTAATTAAAATAAAGTGTCATTATCACTTACAAGTGGATCCATGGGGTCCCAAAATAGACCCAAAGATTCCCATGGTCGACCATGTATCAACCAATAGGGTTAAGACACGTTTTAGGGTAATTTAGTATTATTATAATATTATTTTTTTAACCCTTATTTACCGGATTTACCCTTAACCATGGTAAATAAAATATTTACCGCAGTAATTATTCAAAATGTCTAAAAATAAAAGTTACCTATTTACACAATTTGAAAATCCTGATTCCTAATATGGAATCCATTTTCCTAAATTCTAAACACATAAGTGGCAGAAATTAATTTAAAATTAATTCCCGCTGTCAAAACAAAAAGCGTGTTTTTAAGAGATAATAACTATCAAAAGATTGACACTTGTTTATGTTCGGTTTAATTGTAAAATTATGTCCAATGACCAACATTATATTAAATGGTAAAAATATATTCTAAATATACCTTAAAACCACTAAAATTCATAATTTATCACTACTAATTATTTTGATTAAAAAAATTGTTTTTAATTAAAATTTAGTAATTTTCACTATTCATCAAAATATGAAAGTTATCCGAAATGTACCAAAATTTCACCTTAGGCTAAATTCGATATTCCGAATCCAAAGATGAAGTCCATTTTAAAATATAAAATATATATAATTTTAAAAATTAGGTATTACTATTCATAACGGCTAGTTTGATTGGTTGTGGTGTGTGTTAAAACTCAAGGTTGCGTACAACACACGCTACTGTATTATTCAAAGAAAGTGTACCGTGGAAGCTTGGGATGTTTCATTTTAAATTTTTGATGTCCCCATTTAGTCAAAAAGTTTAAAATATTGTATTTAAAAAGGGTTCACTATTAAAATTTGATAAAAGTGCAATACTGAAAATGAATTTGTTCTTGCATTATATCTAAGAAACTCATAATATGGATTCTAAAATTGTAAGGATTATATAAAGTTTAAAATTTAGATAATACTATTCATAACCTCTTTTGAATGGCTTTTTTTTTTGTAAGTCATGGTGTGATTGAACTCAGTGTTGCGTGTAGTGCAAGTTATTGAATTATTTTGAAGAAATAACACACTATGAAATCTTGGGGTGTTACATTCTCCCCTCCTTCAATAAATTGTGTCCTCGCAATTTGAAATTGTTCTTCGAAAATAAAAGGTTGAAAATAGAAAATATATTTGTGGGAAAACCCACATCGGAAATTGGGTTACTAAAATTTAGTCTTAATATGAGGAAAAGAGAAATTAAAGGGTCACCACCAAATTATGATCTTGATTAGGAGAACATTGGTGGCAATTAGAGACATATAATCGGAGGAAAAATGTAAATATTTATAGGTAGTGATTGAGGTCATCAATCACAAACAAGTGTATAATTGAGGTCCTTAAATTCATCAATCTATGATGATTTGAAATATCATCGGTTCAACAAAATATAGGGTATTGGGATAACACATTTTTGACGTTTCAAAATATCTTAGTTGAAATCCCACATCGAAAAATGAATTAATGAGGCCTCTATTTAAAATAAAGAGTGGAAAGTATGAAGATTACCGAAAATAACACATACTAGGGTTCCATGTAGGAAAATATGGATATGGAAGAAAAATCTAACCATCAATTATCTGATGGAGAGTGGTAGAGAACATTGCTATGAAAAGGCCAAAAATCCCAAAGCCATAAATTAGTGATGATTTAAGGTACCATCTAGGAAAACATTTTTGTTCTAATTTTCTTTTCTTAATATTGAGGAATTTTTTTATGAGATTGGCAAAGATCATATGGAGATATACTTACTTTATAATTAGAGTTTTATCCATTAATAAATTTCTACCACAAACTCATCTTTCACTCTAAAAGATAATAGAATGTAAAAAAAAATTCTATTTACACTATTCGTATAGGGTTCCAAAATAAACAAATTTATAATTCATCTAAAAGATCATTTAATAAAAACTACATTATTTAATCCAGGACATCTCGTGGGCCAGTGGTAGGTGATACACCCTTGTCGCCCTTCGGTTGCGGGTTCAAGTCTCGCAGCCTTGCCGGACGCGACGGGTTGCCGCCCGACCTCCGGGTTGTCCTTTTATGGAAATCCAAAATAATCCAAACTAGAACTATCCAAAATACTTCTATCCAAACTCACAGTCCAACATTTATAAGTAAGGTAAACATAATGTAGAACCTTTTTACCCCGTAATAGCATATGAATACCTTCATCATGTATTCTTTTAATACACCGAAACATCCTGAATTACCATATTCCTTATTGATTACATTCATGCTCCCTTATTCCATATAGAAAGCTGGATATACTTCATTAATCCAAAAATGTTTTAAACCCCAAAAATGATGGAATATACAAATCATTAATCAGTTCGAAGGTAGTTAAGAATATCCAATATAATTTATCCCAAACAATCATGTATTATTCCAAAATCACTACTTCGGTATCAGAACTATATTATGGTTTATCATTCTCTCAAACATATATTTTCCAAAAATTTATCCTGCTATTGAGTCACTTTTCTTTGTTCCACATAATCTCAAGTCCTTAATGAAATAGTACTGCAGTACAATCCTTATATACTCCATAATTATTATAACAAGTACATTGTTGATACAACACTCAATTGACATAATCAACATAAGAACTCTAATCATTCCTCTTCATCTGTGGTAGTATCATAACTTGGTTATTATCCAATAACATCATTTGAGGCATAGTCTGATGACTGGGACATAGGTTCGCGTAGTGTCCAAACTCCTTGCAAATGAAGCATTGTACATTTGAAACCATTTTCTTACCCTTGCAGTCACGTACTTTGTGCCCTTTTCCTCCACACTTATAACAAACTCCCATTCCTTTCAGGCAAGTTCCAGGGTGTTTCTTTCCACAGTTACCACATATGGGAAAATTCTTCTTTTCCCTCTTCCCTTTATCCATCTTTCTCTCTTCCATCCTTTTCTTCTCTTGCTTCCCTTCAAAGCCATAGGACTCAGTAAACTCTTTACATATCTTATCAACACATGATATTATTTCTTCATATGATGATAATACATGGGAGACTATTTCTCTTATAAATTCTAGCTTAAGACCATGAAAGATATGATCATTCCTTCTCTTTGAATCATGTGTATTTCTGGAGTTCTCATTCCTTCTACTGGGCGCCATTTCTATACCATGGCATAAACTAGATCAGTTTATGAATCAAAACACATAATCCCATACTTATAAAACACTTAACATAAATTGAACTATTTATGGATATAATCCATAATCATAAAAATGTTTTCTTTGAGGAAGTATATACTCATAAACCCTTCATAATGATTTGTAAAGAAAATGAGAGTTATCCTGAGCATATCCCCCGGGAGTGTCGTAACCAAGAGTGCAGCAAGGCCCGTTGTCGTGCACCAGTTCCCGTTCGAGTCTAGCTCAAAGCGTTGTTTTCGGGTTTTACCCCTAGGTACATCTGTGCCAGAGCCGCCTCTACCTGCTCGTATCCAGACAGGGATGTATTGCTCGGAAAACTCACAAAATCTCTACAATACCAAAATTCTAGGAAGTTCTTCTATACTAATCCTCAAAGTTCATCTTAGGTCTACGTGCTCTAATCAGAGTTTATCTAAATCTAGCTTCCAAGGATTGTACTAAACTTCCTCTGATACCAACTGTAACGCCCCGACCCTAGTTGCCTATAGTCGGTGCATTATTACATAACATTGGCATGATCGCAAGAAAGATCAAATCTCGAAAGACCGATTGGTTTAGTAGCCTTGGAAACACTAGATATATTCATAAGTTTTACATTACATCATAAAATGAAAAACTACTACAACAACATATTGTCTCCACAGTGCACACTATAATCCCCTCATAATATCCCTGCAGGTCATTCATAACTTACTTCTTCACTTCCTGGGAAAAATAAAACATAGAAAAGGGGTGAGCTCAAATGCCCAGTAAGGATAACAATATAGCGGAAACTTTCATAAATAAGAATAAACATTTAAGGAAATGTATAAATAAAACAAAAGCCTTTTAAATATGAACTTTAAAAATGGTATGGCATAAATAAAATGAAATAATGCCATTTACTTATTCACATGGATATTCTACTAATCGAATAATCACATGCAAAAATCAATAACCACTTTCATAATGTTGGAATGCATAATGCCAGACTATCATAACCACATAGCCAAGGCCTCGTGCCAAGACTACAAATAAGATTTTGTCAAGGCCTTGTGCCAAGACACTAGTTTGTCTCATGAGACCTACCGATGCATCGAGGAGCTATAGCGGGCTCCACCCGTCACTTATTAAGTCCAATGCATTCCCATATGAAAAGGTTTAAACATAACATAAACATTCGTATTAAAACTAGCATACGAAATGTCAATAATTTCACCATAAACTATGAATGGTATAAAAATAGCACATCCATAGTCAAACATATCACAAAACCTTCAATACAATATAGATGTTTTGTATCATAATAAATCAACTTCAAATAATCTTAAAATCCATCAAAGGATGTTGACGTAGATGAAATCAAAATTCTTTTTAAAGAAATATCTCCTTTTATTTTGAAATCATTTAAGATCCATATAAAATAAAACATTTTCTTTGAAAATATTCTTATAAGCTTATAAGGAAAGCTTTGAAGATTTTATAACGGTGGAAAATAACCGCACCCGCCGTATAAGTTAAAAAAACATTCTTACCTTAATTCTGTCGAAAAGGTTAAAAAGGACCTTGTTTTGAAAACGACCGAAAGATTCCTTTATAAACCACTTATAAAAGTCAAAAAGGGTATAAATGACTTTAACTCATATTCTAGTAAATAGTAAAAATGTTTTGAAATGCATTTTTAAGAAACATGGATGTGGATGATAAAGAGATCCCAGTAGATTATTACGTATAAACAACCTTGGATAATGAAGAGGTTGTAAAGTAAACCCTTACCTTGTACTTTTCCTTGGTTGGGGTAGGTTAACCTCCTGTATAATGGTGAAATAGTTGTTATTAAATTATACAAGAATCATATATAATAATATGATATCATATATGATCTTTTAACATTGATTTGTTAATAATATCTTAGAATTATCGTCGTTTCGGGAGTTAACAAACTCATTTTCTTTTATATGTTTTGTTACATAAGCCATGGTTGTTGTATCTTATTCATATCCAGAATGATATCTAGTCCTTAAACATCATTTTTAAATCATCAAATGATAATTATACTTGAATGGATACGATGGAGAATGAATCTCATCGCGTTCGTGGAGACGGTAGTCCGTACGTACGCACGAGCGACAAAATCATTCTTTTGATATTAAAATAATATATAAATGGATGGTATATCATATATACAGAATCATTAACATGTTATATTTATTATTTACATGAGTTACACATCATTATTATACCCATCCAAATAATATTATATTGAATAACAATTACACCACGACGTGGAGACGGTAATCCGTACGTACGCACGTATGGTGACATGTTATTCAAAGGGTGGATAGAATACTGAATATGGTTGTACCATATTTATAATATCATCACAGTATATTTGAGATACTGGAGTTATTATTTTAGAATGGTAAGAACAAAGGAAGAAGAAGTGGAAGAAGAAATGAACTTGGAGAAGGGTGGTGAAATCATTACCTCTTCTTCGGGTTCTTCCTTTTGATTTGATCAAAAGGGATCCTTAGGTTGGCTTTATGATCAAACTAAGGCCTCTAGGTTGTAGTGAGGGATGTTGGGAGAGTATTTGGGCAGAGTTTGGCCGAACCAAAAGGCTTTGAAGGTGTGAAGAAATGAGAAGGAGGAGTGCCCTTTTATAAGAGGGGTGAGGGGCACCTTTGGAAAAGCTAGAAATATTAATTTATAATAAATTCATATTCGGTTTATAATGGCTCCAAAGCTTATTATTCAAAGGTTAAGGTGGGGATAGGTCGAAAACCACAAACCAATAGAATTTAGACAGGTTTGGGTACTTATATTAACCTTATCTTTAAGTATTAACTCTAAGTTAATTAGTTTCACTTTTACAATGTCTCTTTGTATTTTTATATAATATGGTTAATAAACTTACTATATACATCCAAGCTACCCCCAAGTGGTACATTAATGATTAACCTATCATGATATAAGTCTCTTGGCCGAACCTTAGATTTTTAGGAATTTAATATCAATTAATAATATAATATTTGTTTTAAGAACTCTTTTATGTCAATTTTGACACTATTCAATAGTTGATTTTTGTGAAACTCATAACAGATTGATTACTTCGAAAAAAGTCAATTAAATCAATCCTAATATATCATATTATCCTAGAAAATTAGTTTAATTCATTAAAAGTTTCATATTATATTTATTTGGGTATTTATAATATCAATTATTTTAATTTTTCACTATTATAGTAATTAGTGCATCATCATTGTGTCATAAATAAAATATATTATTTAATGTCTAAAAATTATAAATAAAATATCATTATGTAGTAAATCTTTTTAGATTTCTAATGAATATTTATAATCTAAAATCCAACATATATAACCCTATGTAACAATTGTGTTTCTAAAAGATATATGCTTGTGTCATTTTTGTATTCATTTTAACTTAATTAAAATAAAGTGTCATTATCACTTACAAGTGGATCCATGGGGTCCCAAAATAGACCCAAAGATTCCCATGGTCGACCATGTATCAACCAATAGGGTTAAGACACGTTTTAGGGTAATTTAGTATTATTATAATATTATTTTTTTAACCCTTATTTACCGGATTTACCCTTAACCATGGTAAATAAAATATTTACCGCAGTAATTATTCAAAATGTCTAAAAATAAAAGTTACCTATTTACACAATTTGAACATCCTGATTCCAAATATGGAATCCATTTTCCTAAATTCTAAACACAGAAGTGGCATAAATTAATTTAAAATTAATTCCCGCTGTCAAAACAAAAAGCGTGTTTTTAAGAGATAATAACTATCAAAAGATTGACACTTGTTTATGTTCGGTTTAATTGTAAAATTATGTCCAATGACCAAAATTATATTAAATGGTAAAAATATATTCTAAATATACTTTAAAACCACTAAAATTCATAATTTATCACTATTAATTATTTTGATTAAAAAAGTTGTTTTTAATTAAAATTTAGTAATTTTCACTATTCATCAAAATATGAAAGTTATCCGAAATGTACCAAAATTTCACCTTAGGCTAAATTCGATATTCCGAATCCAAAGATGAAGTCCATTTTAAAATATAAAATATATATAATTTTAAAAAGTATGTATTACTATTCATAACGGCTAGTTTGATTGGTTGTGGTGTGTGTTAAAACTCAAGGTTGCGTACAACACACGCTACTATATTATTCAAAGAAAGTGTACCGTGGAAGCTTGGGATGTTTCATTTTAAATTTTTGATGTCCCCATTTAGTCAAAAAGTTTAAAATATTCTATTTAAAAAGGGTTCACTATTAAAAGTTGATAAAAGTGCAATACTGAAAATGAATTTGTTCTTGCATTATATCTAAGAAACTCATAATATGGATTCTAAAATTATAAGGATTATATAAAGTTTAAAATTTAGATAATACTATTCATAACCTCTTTTGAATGGATTTTTTTTGTAAGTCATGGTGTGATTGAACTCAGTGTTGCGTGTAGTGCAAGTTATTGAATTATTTTGAAGAAATAACACACTATGAAATCTTGGGGTGTTACATCATCAGATTTATTTAAATTATCATAGAGTTCTAATGAAAGTCTTGGGATGACTCATCCAATTTAGAATCAAAAGTAGTTTCTCTAGAAAGACATGGCTCAACTTAAAGGAAAGTGTTGAGGAAATCAGACTGTAGGATTTTATGATTAGGGATTCCACTCAAACGATCATGATGATATGATTAATGTAGTAGAAAATAGAATATTACCTAAATAAATTTTTATAATTTGATAAGACCCTTTTTTGGTAATAATAAAAGAAAATATATATTCTTTTCAATAGAAAATATTAGAAAATGGATACTCTGAATAAAATGATTAAGGATGTTGGGATGTGATCGAATAACATGAGACATATTTAAATTATTAATTCAATAATAATAGGAAATTGATATTAATTATTAATTCTATTATTTTATTTATTTTATATAGAATCAAGTAACATGACGATATAAATTTCCCTCTAATAAATCATAGAGGAATAAAATCACAAGACTAGTTAAATTTTATTAGAAATATGCAGTTGGTTGGGCATTATACTATTCCATGAAAAGATGTTATATGTATTAGAATCCCCTATTCATACTGATCCTTATGAGGAGTTACATGTGGAGGAGAAAAATGTATTCTGAAAAAAAAAATTAGGCATTTGATTGAATTTACAATGACTCGTGTTATCATCCATGATTAGTGAGATTCAAAAGATATACTAAGATATGGATGCTTATACCATGTTTTCTTATCTTCTTTATATTTATTAGGAGAAATTGAAAAAAATGAGGTACGAAATATCCAAGAAACCCTTTATGTGAAATTTAAGAGATGGATCCTCTACTAGACATTATGTATCCAAATGATTAGCTACATTGAGAATCTGAAATATTATGATTCAAACAACACAAATAGATATCCACATACCTTTTACCCTCTTTACTTATTCAAAGCATCATGGGTTTTATTATCAATTTTAACATGAAAAATATTGAGAAGTTATTCCCAAATCATTCAACTATGAATAACTAAGTGGATTTCACACCCGACCCGATATTCTCGGTTATTTTATTTATTCTTGAGTTTCAATTAAATTTTATGGATTTTTGAGTTTTCTTTTTTTATTAAATCAATTGAATTAAAAATAAATTATAATGAATTAAAAGAAAAAAATTGAAACCTAAACTAACTGCACCCCCCCCCTTTACCTCGTGGCCTCCCTCCCTTTTCCCCTTCCTCGCGATGCTGAACCCCCCTCCTCCCCTCCCTCCATTCGCGCGACGACCCCCGCCCCTCTCAGACCGCTAACGTCGCTCCCTCCTCCCGGTGAACCTCCCTCTCCAAGGCATTCTCCCTGTGGTATCCTCCTCTCCCTTGCGCGACCTCACTGAAGCCCTATTGGATAGGTAACTCCCTCGGTTTTTGTCTCATCTGAACCCTAGGTCAGGGGTTGATCAGGTTTTTTTGGTTTTCTTCCACTTATAGGGTGTGCGGTGGGTCTTGCAGGTCTTCCTCGTGCGGATTTCATCGTCCACCGCCGAAGGCGAAGCGCTTCGGTCAATTTCGGTTCATCCGCCATTTTTTTAGGTTGATTTCTTTTACCCTCTCATTTTTTAGTTAATTTTAATGAATTATAAATGTTATTTGGGTAGTGAGAAGTGTGAATTGTTAGTGTTTAATATGTTTATGGGTTGGAAATTGATTTTTTTCAAAAGAACGACTATGTGTTGTGATATGGTTTTGCAATGATTATTGAAAAGTGTTTTATGACATATTTGCAATGTGGAAAGTATACTTTCAATGGAATTTGAGGTTCATTTTGGTTCAAAATGATTTTTTATTGAATAAGGTAGTAGTTTTGGAATCTATCTCTTGTCGTTTATTATTACGTATTAATTTTAGATTTGTTTAATTTTTAAAATGGACCTTCTGGGGAATTGGTTGGGAAAGTGTGTGTAATTTAGGTGTAAAATCTTATTTGGCCTCTTTAGAGGGTTTTTATAAATAGAAAAAATGGTTTATTATATTGTTTGAGTGATGCGAAATACGTCTTTGAAGGGTTTGACATGCTTGTGTTTTGGGCTCGGGTTTTGTATCGAAAATTGGTTTTGTTTTGTGTGAGTGTCTTGGTGCGGAGTTTCATAAGGATGTTTTGAGGGTTATTTGGTGGGAGGGGACCTTGTTTTAAGGTCACTTAAGGTGCATATGATTTTGGAAATAGTTTC
Source organism: Viscum album (assembly GCA_963277665.1). NCBI lineage: Eukaryota > Viridiplantae > Streptophyta > Magnoliopsida > Santalales > Viscaceae > Viscum > Viscum album. The sequence goes on from OY728137.1 coordinate 1,478,139,571, forward strand.
TGAAGGAAAATGAAATATTTGACATGTGAACTTAATTTTTATTTTTTTATATCAATTGTAAATGGTTTTGAATGGTGAGCGTCATGTTTTTAATTGGTCTTGCTTTATGTGAAGTTTTACTAGGGGGCTTGGACCAGCTTTGGTTGATTGCTTCTACATTATATATATATATTGTTTCAATTTTATTTAGAGTTTTTGTTAATCTTCAATTTTCTTTTGGGTTAATTAGATTGTTCGGGGTCTTCTCAAAGGGTTGTACACACATACATAGGTACGTATACCTATATATATATAAATCCTCCTTACCCATATTCCCTAATGGCGTAGGGAATATGTGTATTGGATTAAGGGGTGTGTATATATATATAGGGGTGTATGTGTGCACTACTACGGGGTGGTCTTCGTCAAAGGTGTCCGGTGCCGAGTTGTTCGTCTTGCTCCGATCCATTTTTGAGGTAGGTCTCCCTATGCATTTCCCATTAAATTTAATAATCATTTCTTTCTTTCTTTTAGCACCTAGTCCTAATATTAATTATTGATATAGAACTGTTAGTAAATTTTCTGTCTTGAACTGGAGTGATTTATTTCTTGGAATGTGTTGCAATAAATGGTTTGATCGTGTTTTCACATTAATTGCCTGACTAAATGACCCATTGGCCTCTATAAACATGTTTTAGATTTAAATTTTTTGTTTGGGTTTCTTAAATGGGATTCGAAGTGTATTTCTGGTTTTCAAAGTGGTGCGTGTGTAATTCTTAAGAAATGGGTTGGCATGAGAAAATCATGTGAGGCCCGGTTGGCACGTTTGTAAAACTACTTATATCAATAAATCTCTCATCGGATGTGGTCCCTTGCTTTGGTTGAGATATATGTTATGGGGGCCTGCTGTGTAGGACTTCCCTGTGATCTATGGTAGAAAGGTGAGGGACATATTCCTTGGGGTGGCTCGGGGTGTTGCATGTTGTGCTATATTATTATATATACTGTGATTGGATGCTCGGATGGCATCAGTAGGCCCACCCCCTTTCTAAATACACTGGACATGGGAACCTGGCATATTGAGAGAATATTCTAAGAAGAGTGCTGTACTGGTAGGTTATGATACTAACCAGTGGCCCATAGTAGGAAGATAAATTGGGTTTATTACTATGGGATTTTCCCTCGATCTACATGAGAGAGGATGGTCGAGCATATTGTGCACTTTGATTTCATTGGGACATGTCGATAAGGATGATTTCTCATGTATTGGTGTATTCTGGATTTTTCTTGATGTCATGGGTTCACCTATGTCTACTCGGTTTTTGTTGCTTGTAGTAGTGACTATGATGCTTATATATACACCTACATTTCCCTTACTGTGTGATTTATTTTGTGAATTCTTTTATACTGTTCTCCTCAGAAAGTGATAAATTGGTTTTGACTTGTTTTCTAGAAATGGTTTTCAAATGGATGTGTTCAATCCTCTTTATGAAAATTGAAAATGTAAACATCACTTCCCCTTTGAAAAATGCTAATGTCTCACTAAAACATTGATTTGGGTTTTGAGAAAATAACAAGGGCAATGACTTGTACTTTGATTTTGAGAAACAGGTAGAAAGCCTTACTTTTATATATTGTAGTTCAAACCTGAAGTTGATAATTCTTTTTTTTTAAAGGAAATGCATTTAGGAAGAGATTACTTAGGCACACCTACTAAGTTTTAATACTGACGCCTATACTTTATTCTTGTTTTTAGTCACAGATGCAGGTTTCGGATTGATCTTGATCGCTGTGGGCGATGTTGTGTCTTGTGATCGGAGAGTGACCCGCAGGGTCACGTGGAGTTTAGTGTTCGTCAGGTCTGGTTAGTTTTTCTTTTCAGTTCTTTCTTAGTTGATTTGTTCAGTTTATTTTTTTTGAATATTTTTTTTATTCTGCTGCTTCTGTTTATTTATATTGGGTGAAATCATTCCCATCGTCACTCTATTGATTCCCTTGGCGCTTGTCGCCAGCCCAGGAGGATCAGGAACGCCTCTTGGGCCTTATTGCGGATCGACTCGGGTGACCGGTTCAGGTTTGACCTGTGTTGGTTCGTGACAAAATCGTATCAGAGCCAGGTTCTTTATAGGACGTAGCTTTCAGAGTGCCCTTTGTTATTTGGGTGGTCAAGGTAGATGGTGTAGGACCATAAGAGCTTGGGTTTAGGTTTTGAGGAGTGTCTGGCCAACACTTTTTGGGCCGAACCTTGAGTTACCATGGGAAGTCGGGTTTTCTTAGTTTATTTGGATATTGTGGGTTGCTTGGTATTTGGGGAAATGAAATGATAGTTGGGCCTGTTGTCTCAGTGAGCTCGCAGGGCCTGGAAAGCCATGTGGAGTTGGGGACATAGCCCCGAAAGACTCTTCATGATGGTGGTTTGATTGGACTATGGCTGCCAACCATATGGCCAACTCACCCATCGACACTAGTTTCCCCCTAGTATATTATTTTTGATCCTTTTGTGATTTTGAGATTTTTGACCTATTGAATGGTATGTTTCATTCGATTGTGCTTACTGTTGGTTGGGATGGTTTTGGGGTGTCTTTTTTTGATTTTAAAATGAATTTTGGTTTGAAAAAATGATGATTGGCTAGTCAAAAGGGGGATTTCCAAAACCAAATCTTTGAATCTTTTGAGAGTGAAGTGGGTTGTTTGAAAATAGGGGTTATTTTGGGAAATGTTTTGAATGTTTCTGAAAGGTTTTGTGAAATGTGAAATTGGGAAGTGAATATGGAATTTGAAAATGTTTTTCTTGACAATGAGGCATGGTATGAAAATTGGTTGAGGTATTTTTAATGTGGTTTTGAAAGTGATAATTTTCCTTTTATCCATCTCTTGGTATTCCAACGAGGTCTCAAATATATGTATATGGATGTATGTATGTGGTGAGTGGATGATTATTGGTATGTATGGGTGAGATCTTGAGCTATCTCAAGAGTTTATACATGTGATCCTAAAGTGAATTCCAATAGTGGGTGATTGGTTCGTAAGTCTTGTTATGCTTTCTGAAAATGTTCTTCAAAAAGTGGGGTTTTAATGTTTTAATATGTGTGTGTGTGATGTTTCCCTTTGGATTTTGGTGTTTTTCTTTTTGGACTTTGACTTTGGTGTGTTAGAGGTGTGATTGAAATTATGTTTTGAGTTTGGGTTGTTGATTTAAAAATGGGATGTGGAATTTTGATTTATGATATATTTTGATTTGGTTTCGTGCTTCTCGTTTTCAGGTTTTGTCCCCACTGAGTTATAAGGGATTTTGAGAAGTATCTGCGTGTATTTCTTTCACCGTGTGCCTTTCATTTGATCAAGACGTGATTTAGGCGTTTGGTTTGTCCTTTTCAGATATGGAGCCCGGTGGTTCTCAATATCAGGAGTTCGTCCAGAGGTTCCGAGAGTCGAACCCTCCTCATTTTCTTGGGCATCCAGAACCAGGGAATGCCGAGGAATGGATGTGAAACATTGAGGAGATCTTTGTTCGGCTTGAATCTCCCGAACCTCTCAAGTTGGAGATTTCCACCTTCACGTTGGAAGGCCTAAGTTGGGAATGGTGGGAATCTGTTCTTCAGGCCGAACGAAAAAATAATATTTCGTGGGAGTGCTTTAAAGCCTCGTTCATCCAGCAATACTTTCCTGATGATGTGAAGACACTGATGGGTTCAAGGTTGTATGGTCTCGAGAAGGGCGATTCAACGGTGATGGAGTATGCTAAGAGCTTCGCCGAGCTGGTGCCGTATCTCCCAAACCTCACCGGGGAAGAATTTTTGAAATCCTGATTCTTTGAGAGGGGTATCCGATCATAATTCCTCCCAGCTGTGCCTTCATTTCCTGATGATTATGAAGTAGTCGTGAGGCTGGCTGTTCAAGTCGAAGTTGATTTAGTAGCTTCTGGCCAGTTGAGAAGAGGCACAAAAAGGCCGTTGTTTTTGGCCTCACCAAATTCATCCGTGAGGAAGTACTGGTTGTGTTTTCAGTGTGGGAAGCCAGGGTATAAGAAGTTTTCATGTCGCGAAGTGCCTAAGATCTGTAATACCTTTGGCTGTTTAGGTAATTTGCAAAGGTTTTTCCAGGGCGGCGCAAGGAAGTGACATGAGGCCAGATCCACACCCTTGGAGAACCATCCAACTCAGTTGAATGGACGTAGCGCTGTTGTAAGCTCAGTCAGAAACTTCTTTTGTTGTGAATGATTTCGTTGCTGAAATTAATGTAATCTACGGTGTTGACTTATTTTTCATGTGAAGAATGATGTTTCATGTCCTTTTGGAACCTTGTTTTAATGGGAATGTCTTTTTAGTGTTATTAATTTTGCTGATGTTGAGTGGTGGTACCTGTTCCCCCATGTTTCGTTTCTTTGGGCTTTTCGGATTCTGTTAAGATTTGAGAGCTATTCCAGCTTCCAAAATAAACATTTGTCTAGAATCCTAATATGGTGGGGAGAACACCAGGAGATGAACTCGGGATGAATCCATCTTCCAGGTGCTCTACCTTTTTCTTTTCTTAGCTCTGATCAACCCCAACCGTAGTAGTTGGTTGGTTGGGATAATGAGTTGTGTAATGGATGCTCGTAGAGATCCCAAATAGGTCTCGACTGGTTTCTTTGGGGGTTTTTGTGTTAGGGGTTGGGGTTTTCCTTGTTGGATTGTGTTTAGAAGAGATAGATTTTTCATCATCACCTCTTCATCATTGTTTGTTCGAGATCTGTTGTCTTATGCGATGTCTTCCTTGGATGTGTGGCTTCTTTTGAGGGTGGGCGTAGTTTCTTTTCAGGAATCTGTAGTTCTGGGTTCTGAATGAAAGCGAGTGTGGGTTATTTGGTCATTGAGTTCTCAGGTTTTTCCTTGGTTTTAAATCATCTTTGCTTTTGTTTTGTTCAACTAAATCTCTTGGGACTTTCTAGGGGAAGAAAGTGTCATGGTGGGGACTACTGTCACACCCGACCCGATATTCGCGAAAATTTTATTTATTATTGAGTTTCAATTAAATGTTATTGATTTTTGAGTTTTCTTTTTTTATTAAATCAATTGAATTAAAATTAAATTATAAAGAATTAAAATAAAAAAATGTAAACCTAAACTAACCGAACCCCCCCCCCCCCCCAATTTTACCTCACGACATCCCCCCCCCCTTTTCCCCTGCCTCGTGACGCCGAACCCCCCTCCTCCCCTCCCTCCATTCGCGCGATGACCCCTACCCCTCCCATACTGCTGACATCGCTCCCTCCTCCTGGAAAACCTCCCTCTCCGTAACATTCACCCTCTGGTGCCCTTCTCTCCCTTCGATGACCTCGCTGAAGCCCTATTGGATAGGTAACTCCCTCGGTTTTTGTCTTGGCCAAACCCTAGGTCATGGTTTGACTGGGTTTTGTTGTTTTCTTCCACTTGTAGGGTGTGCAGACAGTCTTGAAGGTCTTCCTCGTGCAGATTTCGTCATCCGCTGCCGAAGGTGAAGCGCTTCGGTCCATTTCACTTCATCTTCCATTTTTTTAGGTTGTTTTCCTTTACCCTCTCATTTGTTTAGTTAATTTTAATGAGTTATAAATGTTATTTTGGTAGTGCAAAGTGTGAATTGGTAGTGTTTTAATATGTTTATGGGTTGGAAATTGATTTTTTGAAAAAGAATGACTATGTGTTGTGATATGGTTTTGCAATGTTTATTGAAAAGTGTTTTATGCCATATATTCAATGTGAAAAGTATACTTTCAATGGAATTTGAGGTGCTTTTTGGTTCAAAATGATTTTTATTGAAGAAGGGATTAGTTTTGGCATCTATTACTCATCGTGTATTTTTACGTATTAATTTTAGATTTGTTTAATTATTAAAATAGACTTTCTGGCGAATTGGTTGGGAAAGTGTTTGTACTTTAGGTGTAAAATCTTGTTTGGGCTCTTTAAAAAGTTTTTATAAATTGCGCAAATGGTTTATTATATTGTTTGAGTGATTTGAAATATGTATTTTAAGGGTTTTACATGCTCACTTTTTGGTCTCGGGTTTTGTATCAAAAATTGGTCATGTTTTGTGTGAGTGTCTTAGTGTGGAGTTTCATGAGGATGTTTTGAGGGTTATTTGGTGGGTGGGGACCTTGTTTTAAGGGAACTTAAGGTACGGATGAGTTTGGAAATAGTTTCTGAAGGAAAATGAAATATTTGACATGTGAACTTAATTTGTATTTTTTTATATCAATTGTAGATGGTTTTCAATAGTGAGCATCATGTTTTAAAATGGTCTTGTTTTATGTGATGTTTTACTAGGGGGCTTGGCCCAGCTTTGGTTGATTGCTTCTACATTATATATATATATATATTGTTTCAATTTTATTTAGAGTTTTTGGTAATCTTTGATTTTCTTTTGGGTTAATTAGATTTTTCGGGGTCTTCTCGAAGGGTTGTACACACATACAAAGGTACGTATACCTATATATATATATAAATCCTCCTTACCCATATTCCCTCATGGAGCGGGGAATATGTGTATTAGATTAAGGGGTGTGTATATATATAGGGGTGTATGTGTGCACCACTGCGGGGCGGTCTTCGTCAAAGGTGTCTAGTGCTGAGTTGTTCGTCTTGCTCCGCTCCCTTTTTGAGGTAGGTCTCCCGATGCATTTCCCTTTAAATTTAATAATCATTTATTTTTTCTTTTATCACCTTGTTCTAATATTAATTATTGATATAGAACTGTTATTAAATTTTCTATCTTGAACTGGAGTGATTTATTTATTGAAATGTGTTGCAATAAATGGTTTGATTGTGTTTTCACATTAATTTCCTGACTAAATGACCCTTTGGACTTTGTGAAAATGTTTTAGATTTAAAATTTTGGTTTGGGTTTCTTAAATAGGCTTTGAAGTGTATTTATGGTTTTCAAAGTGGAGCGTGTGTAATTCTTAAGAAATGGTTTGGCATGTGAAAATCGTGTGAGGCCCGGTTGGAACTTTTTTAAAAATAGTTATATCAAGAAAACTCTCCTCGGATGTGGTCCCTTGGTTTGGTTGAGATATATGTTATGGGGGTCCACTGTGTAGGACTTCCCTGTGATCTATGGTAGAAAGGTGAGGGAAATATTCCTTGGGGTGTCTCGGGGTGTTGCATGTTGTGCTATATTATTATATATTCTGTGATTGGATGCTCGGATGGCATCGTTAGGCCCACCCCCTTTCTAAATACACTGGACATGGGAACCCAGTATATTGAGAGAATATTCTAAGAAGAGTTTTGCACTAGTAGGTTATGGTACTGACCAGTGGCCCATAGTAGGTGAATAAATTTGGTTTATTACTATGGGATTTTCCCTCGACCTATTTGAGAGAGGATGGTCGAGCGTATTGTGCATTTTGATTTCATCGTGACATGTCGATAATGATGATTTCTCATGTATTGGTGTCTTCTATATTGTTCTCGATCTCCTGGGTTCACCTATGTATACTCGGTTTTTGTTTCTTGTAGTAGTGACTATGATGCTTATATATACACCTACATTTCCCTTACTGTGTGATTTCTTTTGTGAATTTTTGTATAATGTTCTCCTTGGAAAGTGATAAATTTGTTTTGACTTGTTTTCTAGAAATAGTTTTCAAATGGAAGTGTTCAATCCTCTTTGTGAAAATTGAAAATGTAAACATCAATTCCCCTTTGAAAAAATTATAATGCCTCACTAAAAGATTGATTTGGGTTTTGAGAAAAAAACAAGGGCAATGACTTTTACTTTTCTTTTGAGTAACATGTAGAAAGCCTTACTTTTATATATTGTAGTTCAAACCTGAAGTTTATGATTCTTTAGTTTAAAAGAAATTCATTTGAGAATAGATTACTTGGGCACACCTACTGAGTTTTAATACTCACGCCTATACTTTATTCTTGTTTTTAGTCATAGGTGCAGGTTTCAACTTCATCTCGATCACCGTGGGAGATGTTGTGTCTTGTGATCGGACAGTGACCTGCAGGGTCACGTGGAGTTTAGTGGTCATCAGTTCTGGTTATATTTTCTTTTCAGTTCTTGCTTAGTTGATTTGTTCAGTTTATTTTTTTTGATTTCTTTTTTTTATTCCGCTACCTCTATTTCTTTATATTGGGAGAAATCATTCCCATCGTCACTCTGTTGATTCCCTTAGCACTTGTCGCCATCCTGGGAGGATGGGGAACGCCTCTCGGGCCTTGTTGCATATCGACTCAGGTGACCGGTTCAGGGTCGACCTGTGTTGGTTTGTGACAATGGATATATACATGAATAGAGATAATACTTTTGTCCTATTTATTGATAAAAGTAACGGTAAGGAAAAATGACCTAAGGGAGTTTCTAAGCTAAGGGACCCTTCAAGACACCCTTCAAAGAAGAAAAATATACAGGGGTTAATGATAAGAATATTTTATCTTTTCCTTGTGGAAAGAATAACCTATGTAATAATAATTTTATCTTGGTAAATAAATAAAGGGATATTTCAAGTATATTTATCTTGATGTGTAATATTTTCATTTATATAAATTAAGTATTAAATTAAACTTTTTATTCTACCATTTGTATCGAAATATAATAATAATGAAGGTTTAATAAGATTACTAAAGTTGAGGTGGATCTCTAAGATGTCAATCTAGTGAGACTAGCTACATGATCTATACGAGACTATTATCTCACATTACTGACTATAATGGTTTTATTTTTGAAGAACTATTATTATATCCCCTATGTTCCCAAAAACATCATTCTTATTTCCAAATAGGCATATATAGTTTTATTATCAGGTTTGAAAATTAAGAATGCTAATTTTATAATGATATGACACGTTATGATATGGTACATGTACATAATAGTATTTATATAAAAGATTATTTAAATCATGTCTGGGAAATTAAAAACGAATGTAGTTCAAAAGGATTATATTGTTTCCAGTTATGAAATTATAAACTTAGAAATTGAAACTAGAATAATTTGATAAAATCATATCAATAAGGTTTTTTAAAATTCTTTTGATCTGAAACCCTTAGATATATAGTATTCTTTTTTACAAGGAATAAATGACTAAAACACTTTTCAATTGAAAATGTGAGAAATTAATAGTGATTCTAGAATTATTTCCAATTGATGTGTGTGCTATTTTTAATGTAAAATCTAGATTTAGATACTCATAAATAATTACTATTACTGAAAATTTCAATAGATGTGGATATATATACTTGATGAGGTATAAGTACGATTATAACACCAAATAATCTTATACATAGATTCAATTATAATAATATACTCTTTATATATTGGCTTTGATACTAAATTATGTTTCCTAAATTTAAATATATTTAATTAAAAATCCCAAAAAAAATAATGAATCACTTACATTTTAACCCTTTTAGGTGTAGTGTTTTAGGGAAATATAGAAAACTCTTTATGTAAAAAAATCCCTAAGTCCTTATCATAAAATGGGTGTTTTCACATCATACTAATAATTATAATTTTATATAAATAGTTTAATAACTCCCATAAAATTATCTAAATATGATACCCTTATAGACATATCACATGTAAAAATATTCTTTATAACCTTGTAAAATGGAAACATAAGATGGGTGAGCTCAAATTAAAAGTAAGGTTAAAAATAGTTGTTAAAAACGAAAGATTCTTATTGAGCATAAGATATCATGAGAGTTTGAGAATATAATAAATTCCCCTAGAATAAGATATTTATAACCAACAAGAAATGATTCTTAAATCATGATTTTTGGAATAAAGATTTAGCATAACATTAGACAAAAGTTATATGATTCAATAATCATGAGCCTTGTGAAACCATCCTTTTCTCAATAAAATCATTAAAACTCATAAAAATTATATAGAAACCATTAATTTATCTTAACAAATATATATCCATCGCTTTTCTCCACTCATATTTCAGCCATAATTAAATAAACTATAGTTAGTTAATTTCAATCATAATTTCTGTAAAAGATAAATAATAACCCCATGAATTAGAGAGTTATATCCTATTATCACCTATTTTTATCTATAGTGACCAATACTATAACATGAACAAAACATATAGTCATTCCATTTCATCAAAATACTCATAAATAATTCATTATTCTTTTACAACATAATTATCCCATAGAAAAGAAAAGGGGTTCATGAAAAAATATTTAAACCCTCATCACAATCCATCCAGAGAAAGAGGGTGGATAAAACCATTAGCTCATATCCCTATTGAAGTATAATAATCATTAAAGGATATTTTAATAAATGAACAATACCTTTATAAAGGTATTAGAATTATTCATTGGAAAATAAGATGAAACATCCTTTTATTTTGGAAACATTTGAAAATGAAAAAATAGAAAATGGGAAAATAATTTATTTAAAATCCCATGGAAACTTATAAAATAATATTAATAATTATGAATGGACTTAGTTTAGGGAAAAATAAATCAGGTGGAAATTTTTAAAAAGAAATTAATTTTATATTACAACAATTATAGCATGGGGATTGCAATTAAATAAATACAACCAATATTCCTATAATTACTTAGGGATACTTGACCCTCAGACCTCCTATGAGACCCCTCAAAGGAATTAACACTTGGATATACCCCATGGGGAACATTATTTTTATAAATTTGTTTTTAGATTCAAAATTTATTCTTTTATAAATTATTAATTAGATATCAATCAAAAACATTTAAAGAAAATTCAAAGACATTAGAAAATAAATTTAAGAAATAATTTCAGTTTATGAAAAAACAGTCTTGAAAAATTTCAGTTAACATGGGAATAAAGGATAAATACATTGTTAAAAGACTATGAAACCTTTAAAGTAATGTTTTATAATAAAAACACTTGAGGTTTTTAAAATAAAAACCCATTTTAAAGAATAAAATTGAGAATAAAATTAAAATACCATGTGTATTAATATATTCATGATATAGTGCGTCAAATAAAAAGTATATACATTATGTGATGAGTATATGTGAATAATTTGAACCTTGTCTTAAAAAATGAAATTGGGGATGAGAAACCCTTATAGATTTTGATGTAATTGAATAAAAAATAAATTGAATGAAATAACATGGCATGATAATAAAAAACTCAATATTCCCAGGAAATAATATGCCAAAATATTTTTTTGGGAAATTAATTAATCCATATAAAAGAAATCATGGTGTCCAATAATAAGCATATCTCAAGGAATTGAAATTGAGATGAAGAATCCTTACAATGATTCATAACATTTAAATTGGTAATAAATAAATGAAGTGATTGAGACAAAAAAACCCCATATAAAAAATTATAAATATAACATAAAAAATAATATGTCATAACACACATAATATATAAAAACATAGTAAATGAAGCATTGATATAACCCAGTGAAAGGAAATTGAGTTAAAATTCTCACTATATAAGAATACCTCTAGGTAGGACATGCATTAAACAACAATATAATAAATTTAAGTTTATTATTTATCAACTAAAAAAACCTACACATAATTTTATTATGTGATTCATTTCATTTATAATTTATTCTTACCCATTTTTTAATAATTCTTTATTAGAATCAAAATTCTAGTGTTAGCATTTTTGTTTTCCCTGTATGATTTGACTTGGTAGTTTTGGTCCTTACACCATGGTCATTTTTTCATCATATATATATTTTTTATGAGGAATTTATAGATTTATTTTATGTGATTATAGAGTTTCATGGGTATTTCATGGAACATATGTTGATAATTTTCATGAAAATACTAAAACATTAGTTTTACGGTTATCATTGAATTAAAAAAAATAATTAAATATATTGGTAAATATAATTTTGAATATAAACACTATATAATTATTAAAAAAATTTAAATTAAAAATTATTACATAATATTACCCATAAATAACATTCCTTAATCATTTATGACAAAATATTTCTAACAATGTTCGTGTGGGATGTAAAACTGACCAAATATAACATGCTTTAACGGTTGAATAAGTAAGAAGATGTTATTGTTTAGTGATAATATAAATTTTAAATAATTTTAATAATGTTATCAATATAATATTTATTAATTAAAAACACCTTTATAATCAACCATTAATGGCTATAAAGATAAATGAATTGTGTCATTCCTGGAGGCAGTAGTCTACACATACACAGAAGCGATGTTTTCCTTTTCCATTAGATTGAAGGTAAAGAAGGTAAATAATGGTTAATATTTTAAGAAAAATATTTATGTTATAAATATCATATTTATTCTTTAAATAAATCTTTAAAACAATATATTTTTTGTAGTGATGAAAAATGAAAATTTTCTTCTATGGAGGCAGTTGTCCGCACGTACAAATAGAAAACATTTATATTTTTTAATGGATGGAAGGAAGGTAGAGAATGGTTCTTACATAAACATAATAACATTTTAATAAATATTATGATACTTATTTTAATATTTTAATATTATTATAAAATATTTTGATGTGTTTTTAGAAGAATGAAACTTGAATAAACTCAGTTAATACTATTACCTTTTCTTTTAGTAACATACTTTCTATTAAACATAAATCCCTTGTAAGATAGGTTCAAAGTAAAACTACGGGCTTAATAAAATTTTATGGGATTTTTAGAGAGGTATTAGGTTATATTTTTTAAATAAAATTTAAATAATATGTGTTTTTGGAATTCTTATATCAAGTCTCATTTTATAAGTAAAAATCAGTGATGTTTTTCCAAATATTAAATATTTTCAAGTTATGAATGCAATTTGAAAAACCCCAAGTGACTCATAAATGGATCATGTGTAGTATGGTCGATAATTATTTTTCACCTTACTAAATATAATATTTTTTTTATTTTTAAACCAATTTATAAAATGTTTGTTAACATAAATACCCTTTAAGTTCATCTTCAAGAATATTCACATAAATTTTCATCAATGATATGTAGATAACCATAGAATTTAAATTTAACCATTAAAAATAAATCACTAATATAAATATAAATTCATTAAAATATTTTATTTTTATATATTTTTTTATAATGTATTTTTATCCATATCATTATCATAATAACATATTTAAAATATTAAGAGAGTGAGAGTGAATTTTTTTGTAAATACTCTAAACATAAAATAAAATAAATACCATCATAAAAATAAAGTTGAATTAAAATTGACATATATATAATATAATACAAGTGTATTTCAATAATAAACACATAAAAAAAATTTAAGATACATTTTTGTGATATTTATTAACTTTACCCTATGATTAAACTATTTTACTAACTATAGAATTTACCAAGGTGACTAACTTTTACCTTCGTATCATAATTTTTGTGACTAAAAATGGAATGAAATATTTAAATTTTAATAATTTAATTAAAAATAAAGAATTAATTTTAAAATATTAAATTTATATTGGTTTTAAAAATTAATTTTAATAAAAGTACATGTAATGCATTGAAAAACATTTTTTAAAAAGAACACATTTTAAGAATAAAACTAAATTTACATAAAAATCACGTATAGAGTTGATATCCATGAAATTTATTGGTATAATTACTAGAAATCTATATTTATGTGTCTTTAAAACTAATAAAAATATTAATGTATCCTAATAAATACTTAATTAAAGAAAAGTATTTAAATTAGTTCTTTTATTTTAATAAAACATCACTTAGTTTCTAAAATGTCCAACCTGGATTACTAAATTTAGCATACAATTTTTACATTATCTATTTTAATTATTATATATATGTATTCTATAAAATATATTTCAAAAACTATGAAGTAACTATTAAAAGATGATTTCATAAAAGTGAGAGTATTTGTAAAAAATGTATTTTTCACCATTCACCCCACAATTAATCTTTTAAAAAAATACCAAAAAACCACTCTCTAAATTTTTTGATTTTATTAATCCTAAATTGAATTTAACTTCACTAAATTAAATTTAATAAATTTATCTTTTAAATGAAAATATAAAATATAAATCAAAAATATTTTTTATAGAAAAATTACCATTTAAAACATTAAGTGTACTTAACCTTATATCATTTTACAATGAGTGTTTGTTTATTTTTTTTGAAAAATTAATATTCCTATTATAATGATGGGTTCAATCAATTTTAATAAATTATTATTCAATTTGGTTTGTTTTTTATCTCACATGCTATTCAAAAAGATATATTGTAAAATCAATACATACTATAATTTTGGGGCGTTATATTCACCATTAAAAGAAGGTGTGTCCTCACACTTTTAATTTTTTATTACCAAAATGTGTGTTTCATGAAATAGTTATCATATGTAGATTTTATAATTATAATAAATTTCTATGTTATTTAAATAATAAAAAAACTATACTTGGGAATGAGTTTTCTAAGAGACAAAATTAATAGATGACTGAAATGACTCGATAAATTTATCATTTTGTTTCTTGATTTTGAGGAATTAATTTACCATTGAGATAAATAATATTAAAAAATATACTTACTTTATTTATTTCAATTCCATAAGTACAATTTTATCCATTTATTTTGTGTTTAGATGAGTTTTCTCACTTATGTTTCATCTCATATTCTAATTAATTAATAACCCTGATGGCTTTTTCATGCATAAAGCACTAAAATAAACCATTAATGGAACATAAGTTCCATAAATGGATAAAAATTTATTCTACATATTTCTATCCATTTATTAAAACCAAAATGGGAAATTAAAGTTAAGAGAATACTCAATGAATAAATCTTCATATATATAAATAGAACATTAACCACCAAAACCTCAACAATAAAACCCAAAGTTTAACTTCAATCATTATATAAATGACTAACCGTAAAATTATTCAAAATATTACTAACCAAATATTAATTCCCAAAATATTGGAAATATTTTATTACATATTTTTTTAGATAAATTTAACATTGATATTTAAAAAATATCACTCATAATTCCGCATACCTAAAATTTACATACCCTAATCATATACTCTAAAAAATATAATAGTCCTTTCCCAAAATAACATGAATCACCATGACATAAAACCAACAAAACATATATACTTTAAAATTTTAACTTAATATTTATTCCTAAATTAATATCAACCACTTTTACATAGATACTAATACTAGAAATTAATATTAAATTCACATTACTCCTATAATTTTCCAAAAGTATGACAAGCCTTTATCCCAGTTAACTATATTTACTTCAAAATCAAAAAACATATTAACCCTAAAGGTTATGTGCACCTTCTTTTACTTATGTCCCCATTAAAATTCTTCTCAAATAAACTTTACACTAAATCACTTGATAAAACCTAGGGCAATAAATACCTCAATAATCTATTAAAACCTAATAAACAACTCCAAAAAAATCATTAATCACTTTAAAATACCATCACATAAAACCTTAAAAGGGTATTTAATCCTTTAATATTATGATCAACCATAGAATAATTAACACATAATGGAATCCAAAAATATTAAATATCTTCTTTTTATGTCATCCAAACCTCTAAAGTAATCTGAAACCATTCTTCGATGCGAATTATAATGCCCTAAGCCTATACACCCAGATCTAGAGCTAAGAACATATGCTTTTCTTATTGGCTTTTATACTAATTGAAGGGACCAAAATTTAAACGTATTTAATTAAAAAATTCACAACAAATAATGATTTACTTACATCCCTAAAACATTTTAGGTTTATAGTTTTAGATAATTATAAAAAAACATTACATAACAAAACCCTTGTCATTCTCATCAAATGAGATTTTTTCCAATAACAATAAGAATATATTATTTTATATAAAGTATTAAATATATCTTACAAAACTTGATATACATGATACCCACCTAGATATATCATATGTAATACTCTTCTTAATATCCTAGAGAAATTGAAACGTAAAAAGGGTGAGCTCAAAGATTTAGTAAGTTCAAACATATGTGTTAATAATTAATTATCAAAAATGATCATAAAATGAGAATAAGAGTATGATAAAATAATAAAATTTAATATAATAAAAGATTCATACCTAAGATAACCGGATTCATAAATCATGAGTCACAAATTAATTCCTTGCTATAACATAAGACAAAAGTCATATGAGTTAACAATTTTGATCCATGTGAAACCAAACTTAGATTAATAAAATAATTAAAACAGATAAAAATAATATAGAAACCATTAATATATCTTGGGAATTTATACTCATCACTCGTGTTAACTCATATTACACCCATAATGGAATAAATTATAATCAATTAATTTAAACCATAATTTCTCTAGAGAATAAATCATTACCCAATGCATTGAAGAGATACATCTCAAGCACACCCATCATCATCTATAATGTTCAAGAACTATAACATGAACCTAACACATAGGTATTTTTTTAATCATATAACTCATAAAAACATTCATCATTCTTCCATTACATAATTATACTGTAAAAAATAAATAGTTTTCACGAAAATTTTATTAAAACATCATTATAATACATTCAAATTAAGTATGTGGATGATACCATTAGAAAATGTATCCAATTTTGAAAAGGAATCATTAAAGTATGCTGAAATAGTTAAAAAATACTTCTATAAAATCATAAGAGTTATACATTATAAAATAAAAATAAATATCCTTTTCTTTTAGTAAGCTAAAAAAATGAAAAAAAAACCAATGGGAAAAGATTTTTCTTCAAAAAATATCAAAGGTCCGAAAAGAAGCCTAATAATAATAATAAAATGAATTTTTTTTAGGAAAAAACTGATCAAGAATTAAATATAAAAAAATCAGTTTATACTTTTGTAAAGAGAGTTAAAAGTGACATGTGTATAAATTGATAAGAAACTTCCTTTTAAATGAAAGACAAAGACCATGAAAAAAAACATTTAATAAACCATTTATGTTAAGAAATAAATTTTACTTGAAATGATTCAAAGAACATAGACATGGGGGTTAGGTGGAATTATTCATAACTTTTAAATTAATATTTTAAAATATATCTCCTTAGGGATTAAAAAACAAAAAGCCCATTAGAAAGACTAAAATTTAGAAGAAACGAAAAATAACATTAGTAAAAATTGATTCATGAAATAATATTTCAACAAGGTAGTATAAATACCATTTAGATGGGTATAGGTTCATAAGTAAAACCATATCTCAAAGAAAGAAAATTTAATCTGAGAAACCCATACAACTTATGTGATACTCAAATAAAAAATACTTTGAATGAAATAAAATTATATGATTACAAAAGAACAAATGATTTTTAAGAATGAATATGTAAAAATACATCTAGGGGGGATTAATTACTCTATATAAAATAATTCATGGTTCATAATAATAAACATGTCTCAAAGAATTGATATTTATACAATTAACCATTACAAAGATGCATAAATTTTGAAGTAGAAATCAATTGATAAAATTATTATGTAAAAAAATTAAAATAAATATAAAAAAGTATTAAAACCCTCATATAATCAAATGTCATAACACACATAATCATAGTGTAACAAAGTCAATAAGGAAGTGATATAACCTAATGAAAGGAAATTCAGGTAAAAATACCCTTACCTAAAAAAATTTATATGTTGGAAACAATATAACCTTCAATATAATAAATTTAAATTTATAATTCATATATTACATAATCATACATATATTGGTATTATGTGATACCTTTCATTTAAAATTTATTCCAACAAATTTTTTAATAATTCTTTAGTAAAATAAAAAATTATGTGGTAACAGTTCCATTTTCCATGCATGATTTGATTCAATGGTTTATCTACTTTCAACTTATCCATGGTTTTGTAGCAACCTAGAATATTATGAATGGAATTTACCTTCTTATAATTATGTAATGTAGAATAAATTACAAACATCACATGGAGAAACAAAAAAATGTTATTACGATAAATGTAGAATGATAAATTATTCAAAAAATAAGAATATAATGATTAAAAATATTATAGCGATACAATATATTCAAAATAATAGAATAATAATAGGATAATTTAGATCTGATTGATCCACTTAAATGACCACACACCTGAACAAAGCTGTTGAAATAAAACATAATGTCAATAAAATAATATTCATTTTGAAGATGAATGTATATGTAACCTTAAATATAAGATATATGTGAATGAATAAATTATATTTATGTGTCTTATAAACTTAATTATGATATATTTATATCATGGTAAAATTAAATAATTGTTTTAAAAATGATAAATTAAGTTTTGGGCTTTTTGTAAAACATAAATATTTTATTTGAAAATTTATAATGAATACAATGATTTAAAAGGAAATTTATATTCATAAAATCATTTAATAAATTAATATAATATTTTATTATAATTAATAGATAATTTTATGAGATCATAAGTAATTTTTCAAAGGTTTATTAATGAAATTATAGTATTAAGATCATTACTTTTCAAATAAATTATAATTTTATTTAAAAATTATATTTCTCATATATAAAAAATTATTTTTATAAAATGGATTAAATTATTAAAATTTACACATCAAAAAATTATTACGATAAATATTTGGGATTTTTCTAAAATAGTTGAATTTTTTATGAATAGTGAAATATGGTATATTACGGTATTTAACATTATAATCCAAATACATGATTTTTTGGGTCATGAATGATGTAATAACTAATTATTTTGAACTCATCATCAATAGTTACAATATATATTCTCAATAATTGACACTATTGATAGTCTTGAATCAAAATAAAAAATTAATGTATACAATAATAAAACATAACCTTCTCCTCCACTTATACATAACACCCCTTCTCCACACACCATATAATCCTTGAATCTTAGAAAATATCTTCCAAATACTCTCAACCTCACACTACCCATGTTCAATAGCATATGGTCTTACCAAAATACCAATTCCACGTTCCTTAAGGGTTCCTTCAAAGAGGTGATATTGAAGAGGTAAATTTCTAAATCCACCTCTCATGACTTCTTTTCTTATTCTACCTTCCCCTTACATACATCATAAATAAAATAATAATAAACCCAATATCACGAATAAAATAAAATTTTAAATTCATAATGTAATATCTTTTATCCCCTCCTTTTCTTATCTCCTCTTATTGAAATAAATGAAACCATTGTCAAAAATCTTGTGGTTAACCATCTATGTGGATAATGAATAATCATTTTCTATTACCACTTTCAAGGCTGGTCATAAAACCATAATTACGGTTAAATAAAATTATAATATGTATATTATAACTTATTTCTTATTATATAAAAAATATATAGACATAATATTAAATAAAATGATACTAGTTCATGATGGTCGTAAAAACTACCAAAATAAACTAAACGTTTTTCATTAATATTTTAACAAATATAACATCCCCATTTCCGAAAAAAATATTCATGGAAACATTTAAAGATTTTTATTTTAATTAATACCATATAATATCAATTCTTTTAAATTATTCATATTTTACAAGAACATCCATAAATATACACAAGTTAGCCGACCATGAAACCGTGAAACGAACACTCCTAGAATGACA
Source organism: Viscum album (assembly GCA_963277665.1). Classification (NCBI taxonomy): domain Eukaryota; kingdom Viridiplantae; phylum Streptophyta; class Magnoliopsida; order Santalales; family Viscaceae; genus Viscum; species Viscum album. The sequence goes on from OY728137.1 coordinate 1,478,159,107, forward strand.
AAATTAAACTTTTTAACTCATAAAAATAGAAATAAAGGAAGTTAATAAAATTATAATAAATAAAATATATGTTTATGAGGTTCTGAATTAAATTATTAATAAATCTAATTTTATTATCCATAAAAATAAGTGCAAGTTCATAACACATTCGTACATAAGGTAAGGGATCTATCTGAACCTTCATTTTTTCCATTGGGTTACATTTTATCTCTCATTACCACCAATTTAATTCTTCATTATTCTTATATAATTCTCTTAAATTCTGTTTTTATGTTCCAAACATATTTATATATCTCAATTTAACATTATTTTACAGGGAAAAACAAATTTTAAAATATTCATTTCTCAATTCCTCTTGATTACCTAGGATAATTAAAGGGAACTCTATTTTGTACCCATTTTCAAGTGAAATTCATAAAATATTTTAATCAAAAAACATTTTTATAAAGTCACTCATTATATAATAAATAAACAATTTTATTTCATTTATGGTTTTTGGGAAATAATTATTTTTTTACATTCATCAAATACTCTTCATTTTATTCCCTAAAACTATGCTTAAGTGGAACCTATCTAATGTTTTTTAAATATTATTTTTTATGTTTTCACATTAGCTAGAAATCATTATTCATAACCTATTATTATGTTTCCTTTATTAATGTCCAATAATTATTTAAATCCATTTTTTCATGGATACCATTATGACACACCCTTTCATTATTCCTTATTACATGATTACGAAACTCATTTCTTTCCATGAGTAACCCTTATATTTGTTCCTTATATTTAGTTCTTCATGTGGCACACATATTTAGAAACATGTTTTGATGGGTGTACATAGATATCGCTCCAATTCATTGGGTAATGTTTTAGTCTCATGATACATTATTTATAGTATTAGGGAGTAAACCTAATCCATTATGGAACTATTTCTACCATGTGATATAGTCTTGATAGTTTGACTTGACTCATGTTTATGCCATGTTATATATTGTTACCACAATCCTATTTTTCCTTGATAATATGATACCATGTTTTATATGTTATTCTTCCACATGTATATTTTTGAGCCATTACTTTTATGTTATCATGTTATGTCTTCTAACTCATGTGTTATGCATTATTCCTATATTTATTCCCTTACTAAGTTTTTTAGCTCATCCATTTTTTCTATGTATTCCCCATGTTATACTATGAAAATGTAGGAGCCTAATGAAATTTAGGAACTCATTATAGATATTAATAAAAATATTTTTTATTTTTTTTTCATGTTTTATAATTATGTACCTAGTCTTCCAAAGACACTAATCATTTCAATCCATAATTTGTATTTAATAGATATTTATTCTTAAAATCATGCAACAATATGTGTAAATGTCTTAGGTTGTTATAGTTAGTATCAAATCATGAACTAGTTATTTTTGTGGATTCAAAATATAAAACTTTAATAATAACCCTAGGGATAATTTTATCACTATAGAGGATATTAAAACTTAGGGAATTGTAAGTTAGGATATAATTTTAATTTATATGTTATTCCCTTTATATCCATAGTTTTCTTTTTATATGATCATTAGATAAGTATTCATGACCCATAATTTTATTTTTCTATTTTTTAGTTAATAGAGGGAAATAGGAGAACCCCTGATTACAACCAATGTCATAGGAAATGTGATGATTTCCTTAATGTGATGTCATACATGATGGTATTAGGATCTCAGAACTCCATGAAAGTAATGGTATAACTGGATCTAGTTAAGAATAATAACTTGAATCATGTTGAATACCCTCCTTCTCATAAGAAAGATAATGTTGTGGTTGAATAATTTATTTTAAAATGCCTCTTGAATTTAGTGGGTCTTCTGGTCCCCTTTTCACAGAAAAATGGATTAACTCCATAGAGAAGATATTCTCTGTCCTCCACTGCTCATAAGAATAAAAATTCATGCCAGTGGTCTATCATTTTGCTGGGGAAGTTGATCAACAGTGGACACTGATAAATAAAATTATGTATAAAGAATTAATTGATTCCATGGGATGGAGATTATGCAAGAAATTATTTTTCAAAAAATACTTTCCCTGAATTCTCATACATAAGGTTGAGAGGGAGTTCCTTAGACTGAAACAACAGGAAGACCAGTATATTAGGGTGTGTGAGGAAATATTTATAAGGCTTTAATGGTATTCTTTTACCTTTTTAATGTACACTGAAATCAAATATGGACAATTATTTAGTGGATTAAAATTGAGTTTATGAAAATCATTGGTGATTCATGAATTTGACATCTATGAGGAAATTTTATGTTATTCTCTTAAGGATGTGATAGATATTGGTGAATCTCAGTGGATCTAGTGGTTTCGGAGATAGACATAGTAAAATAGAGTTTAATATAGAAGGATAAATAGATAAATCCCATGATGTAAGTAAATCCATCATCCCACATGTCAAAAGTGTTGAAGAAGCATCCTAAAAACCATCTAAAGGAAAATAAGGGATTCATCAATTGTAGAAAAGAGGGCCATCATTCTAATAATTTCTAATGAGATATAAAGAAGCCCAAAAATTTGGAAGAATAAATGAAGTTTAGATAAACAATAAGAATGTAGTAAAGTGTTTAAACTGAAAGGAACATATAAATTATGCAATCCAATGCCCTAAGACATGGTATTTTGGAAATAATTAATAACAACAACCTACAACGAAGCATGGAAGGGAATATCCTATCACTATTGCTAATGTGGGGCCCAAAAATGATGTGGTGATGGGTATTGTAGTTATTTATTCAAGAATATATAGCATACTATTTGATTTTAGTTCTATGTATTGATTCATAGCATGCAGTTTCAGTATAACTATTCAAACAGCACCTTAAAATATGAAGGTCTATTTATCCATGAGGACAGAAAATGGGGAAATTTTTTCATCTAAAGTATATAAGTCCTCTCGTGTAAATTTTTGTGGAATAAACCACCCTAAAAATCTTATCATAATTCATTTAGTTTAGTTTGATGCTATATTGGGCATGTATTGGATTTCATTATATAAATCCAAAATCAACATTCAGGAAAGGGAGATTGCTCTTCACATCCCAATGGATCTTCCAATTCTATAAAAATATAAGTTGGTGTATGATTATCCTTTGGAATATCCTTCTCAAGAAAGGATATTATTGCCTTATTATAAATAATATATAGCTCAAATTATTGATACAAAGGAGAGGATCATGATTCAAGACATGCCCATTATAAGGGACTACATTGATGTGTTCCCTAAAGAATTTTTAGGTCCTCCTCCTAATTGAGAGGGTGAGTTCCCATTTGAGTTGATACATGGATCGTTTTTGATATCAAAGACTCCTTCTGGAATAAGGATGGATCAATTCACCTATATATTGGTTATCATGAGCTTAACAAAATAAGGATAAAGAAAAAGTATCCCTCTCCAAGGATATATGACTTGTTCGATCAACTACATGGGGACAAGTTCAGTCTTTATGATTTTATGGATTATTTAGCTCAAGTATGGATTAAGATATATGGTCTAAACTGGGTATTTTAGCACTTTAAAATCCTATTTGACATTGCATCTGCGATATTTATACCAATCTGAATGGATTTCGCTACTGAAAAAACATCTTTTGGACAATTTTCTAAAATCCTAGTGGAAATTTATTTAGGGTCAGCTCTAATTAACAAGGAAATTCTTTCCACCCCTCAAGATGAAATCAGTCTGAGAATTCTATATGAAAAAACTGAGTTTGTATTGTGATATGTTCTACATTATTGGACACTCCAGGTCCAACTGTCGTGCAAACATCATATGTTCCAGGTGCAAGTTGAAGGGCCATGAAGAGACTTATTGTCGGAGGAAGGATATAAGACTTCTAAAGCGACTGGTCTGTATTCTTCAAAGCATGAAGAAGATGATGAGCAAACCAAGGGCTGTAGTAAAAGCCTCAGGCATGATATTACTCATGAACCAACAAATATAGAAGACTTCCCAAACTCCCTTAAACCGAATGTCAAGGAAAATGCTAATTGGGCTGACATAGCAGAAGAGGAAGATGCAACTGAAGTACATCCTTCTTTCAAGGATGTTCTAACTAAGCACATGGAGGAAGGTCATTCTGACACAGACTTAGTTAACAGCCAAATGGTAAAAGAATATTATGCACAAGCAGATGCAAATGATAGATTTAGACAAGAACACCATGCAGTATATTGCAGAAAGGGAAAGAAATTATTGCAAGCTACAATCTTAGGGAAGAGAAGGAAAAAACACTCATTTAGGTGAGGAAAAAATGACTCCTATGAATGGAGTTTATAATTCTCCCTACCCCGCCAGAGAAATCAAGGATGCTGGTGGCCCCTCCATGGAGATGTTTTTGACAAAAGAACGGAGTATGTCAAGAAAGAAAGGATGTGAAAACAATGGTATGCATGAAATGGAAAACATAAATGTGGTTGTTTCTCCCTCTAGGCCAGTGAATTTACTGGAGAACAACCTGCCTGCAAAACCACTATAGGATTCGGGTTTGATGATCTCTAATGCTTCACAAAAGAACTCTGCTCCCTTTTCAATTACTGGTAAACAGGTTATTCAATCCCAAAGGTATGTTGGATCTAATCTGCATGTGGGGGAAACTGTCTAGACCACTGTTGAGGGTTCTAATGAAATGTTGAGCAAGGCTACAAAGCCTGGTTTGAGGTAGGACTCTCTCATCCACATCTCAGATGATTTGTATTCTCAATATTTTTGGAAGAGGGATATGATTTACAGCCCAATGGAATGTATGCCAATTCATTTCACCCCAAAACCTATTAAAAAGGGGGATGACACTCTGAAAAGTTATGCTCCTAAGCCGCATGTGCCTACTTAAGCTTTCAAGGTGAGAACTGAACTGAAAGTAAATACAAAAAATGTGTTTTCACTGCTTGCATCTATAGGTAGTGATGATGAGAGACATCTTAGAGATGGCATTCTTGAAGTCATTGATATGCAAGAGGATGTTGACACTGGGCCTCCATATGAAGGAGATGAGACATGGACGCTAGTAACCACTGGAATGAGGGGTCGTCATCCTCGTGGTAGGGGTGGAATCTCCTCTTGTCATAGTATGCGCACTATTTCTCAAGGTTCATGAAGTCTTTTTTTTCTGCCCTTGTGTTTTTAAGGTCTTTCGAAATGGTTGCTAAATCCTCCTTTATAATTTGTTTATGTTTTAAATAATAAGGGTCCCTTGCACCTCCACCTTTTTAAAAAAAACTACATGGGGCCAAGTATTTCTCTAAGGCGGACCTTTGGTTGGGATATCACCAATTAAAGGGGAATAAAGAAGTTATTCCCAAAATTTCATATCTATCATGGTACAAATATTATGAGTTTATAGTAATGACTTTAAAAACACTAATTATCTAACAATATTCATAGATTTAATGAATAGAATCTCTATAGATTACTTTGAAAAATTAGTTTTATTCATTATAGATGATATTCTGATATACTTCAAGAGAAAGAAAGAGCCTAGAGAGAATTTTAATATTGTGCTAAAGACTTTGTGAAAGGAAAAACTATATGAAATGTACAATAAATGTCAGTTCTGGGTGGAGGAAGTGTCAATATTTGGGAATGCTATCCCAAGTAAAGGGATATTAGTAGACCCTTCTAAAACAAAGTCAATCAAATAATGTCTTATAAAAACATCAATAATTGATATATGAGGCTTCCTTGGTATATCTAGGTATTACTGATGACTTCTGAGGAACTAATCATAATTTTCAAACTAATTAACTAGGTTTAATTAGAATTGAGTAAATTTTTTATAGAATAGTGAATGTGAAGACCGATTTGAATATTTGAAAAGGAGGTTTATCAGTACTCCATACTTACACTGTCAACAAGTGGGGAACTTTGTGGATTACAGTGATGCTCAAATATGGTAAAAGGAAGTGTACCGATGTATAATGATAAATTGATATCCTACACCTCACAAAAGATGAAAGTTATTGGAAAACATCCATCCCATGCTGACCTGGAGTTGGCTACCATGATCTTCGGGTTGAAAATATGGAATAATTATCTCTATGGGGAGAATTGTGAGATATATTCTATTCAAAAGAGACTTAAATATATATTCACATAGAAGGATCTTTACATGCTCTAGTAAATATGGTTAAAGCTCATAAAGTAATATGATTACTCAATCCACTACTATCTTGGTAAAGAAAATAATGTGCCCGGTTCTCTAAGTAGAAAGGATTTTGAAACATTATCAATGATGATAATTAAGAAGGATGAAGTAAAGGATGGATAACCGCGTGGGAAAAGGTTTGAATCAGATATTCTACTTTGATGAGGCTAAAATATTGGCCTAATATTTCTTCGCATTGGATTCGTTTAATTCATAATGGGAAAGATCATTTCCTCCTCATCATATCGAATCTAGAGATGACACTTGTTCAACTATTCTTCCCCGCAAAGGGATTTCTTTTGTAGAATCACTTTCAAATTCTTCCTCTAATACGATAACTAAAAGAAAATCACCTATTATAAAGAGGTCTGAAGATGGTTCCATTACAATCATTTTGGATCATGATGCGATCAAATAGAGAATGTAGGTGTGCAAATTTTCAGTTCTTGATCGTATCTCCTATGAATGAGGTGTGCAGCCTTAGTCATTCTTAGATATTTAACAATTCATCTCGAATTTCTAGAATCTATGTAACTGGAATCTGATTCCTTTGGGAAAGGGCTACTTTCATGTCATACTATAGAAATATGAGGATCTGAATGACATTTGGAGCTATGGAATGCTAAATCTTAATCCAAGAGTCTTTCATCTCTCAGAATGGGATGAAAATTTCAATCCATTTACATAGAATAAATCTATTACTCAAATTTGGGAAATAATTAATAGACTTACGTGGATATATTGGCATCCTAAAATACTAAGTCATATTTCCTTTAGCATCTGTATACCTCTGATAATTGACCATAGAACGATTAATGGAGACCTGGGACTCTATGCTAGAGTTCTGATTGATATTGATATGGATACCTCTCCTCCTGAGCATGTTTCACCGGATTTCAATGAACATCTTATTGAGGTCAGGTTTGAATTTGAAAACATGCCTAAATATTGTGAGCATTCCAGGATGGTTGGTCATGTAATTGAAAAATGTTGAATTCTTAAAAATATGGTACAAACTAAAACAAAATATACCTCATGGAATGAGGTCCCACGAAATTCAACCTCTAGTACAAGGTAGTATGTTAAAAAATCTGACACTGGTACCTCAATGCAAGTTGCATTTGAGAAATCAATCGAGGCTAGCAGGTCTTAAGCTGACCTTACTAAAGAAGAAGAGAAATTTTGGCTCAATGAAGCCCACCAAACATGAGGTTTATCTGAACATGATGAACTATCTGAACAACAGGTCTTCTCAGATGGCATTTTTTAACTGGTGCTTAATAAACAATATAATGAGTTCACTCTGGTGCTAATTAGGGAAAATATCATTGATGAATTAGATAAATACACTGAATAAATAATTTATTTTACACTTTCTTCACGGATGACATATAATGTACTATTCCTACATGGAAATTCAAAGAAGATTGTGGACACACACTCTAAAATAGAAACCAGATATACAGTTGCAAATTCTGTTCCTCATTACACTACCTCTACCCCAAGATAGACACTGTATCTTGATGCTTTCAAAAAGATATAGTTGAGAAGATCTGGAAGGAATAGAGTTTTAGAAACATCAGAAAAGGGGACCTCACCCCCAAAGAGAAATCATAATGAGGATTATATTTCGTAACTACCCAGTATTATCCAATCCTGGCACTTAAAGTTCCCTTAGGCTGCTGGTGGGTAAATATAAACCTGATATTATTGGGATTTTTGAACCAAAAACCAACGGATCCAACTCTTGTCCTACTCTTCTTAAACATGTCTATTAACTGCTTTGCTCTGTATAGGATAATGGTCGATACAGATTATGGCTTCTGGTACATAATAGTGTTAATAATCCTATTATTATCTCAGTGGACAAGCAGGTCATCACGTGTAGGTTTAATAAATCTTTCCACAATACTATCTGTTCTATGGTATATGCCTCCAATAACTATTCTAATAGAATATCTCTCTGGAAACACATTCTTAATTTTTCCACTTCCATCTCTGATGCTTGGGTGATAATGGGGTAATTCAATGACGTCCTCCATGCATATGAAAGGCTTGGTAATGCATCTGGTGTCATGTCCATGAAATATTTCAGATCTTGTATCGATGAGTCAAAACTACCTGAAATTAATTTTCTAGGGGCCACGTACACTTGGTCCATAAAATATTTGAACAGCATGAGAGCTAGTAGGATTGATCGAGCCTTTGTTAATGAACACATTCTTGATAGATGGAAAACCATCTCATGTGTCACTCTAGCAAGGAACAACTCAGATCATCATCTAATTATAAAAAAAATTATTGATAAAGGTGAGATACATTCTCTCTCCTTTCGGTTTAACAATGCTTGGACCACTATTCTAGAATGATCCAAACATGTCAGGGATACTTGGGCCACTGAAGATTACAACAACAATCTATTAGCTTGTATCCTCAAGCTGCGAACTCTCAAGCTGAAAATGATGAAATAGAGTAAGAGAAGGTTCAACACTCTTGAGCAGAAAATTAATGGTATCAAAAACACATTACATGAAATACAGTAATCAAATACCACTAGTTATATCTCTAGTGACGATGAGCAAGAGGATAAGTTTTCTTCAGAGCTGAACAATATTATTATTCTTAGAGACAAGATTAATAAAGATCTATTCAATGTATAGTGGCATTAATATGGAGGCATAAATACCGAATTATACAATGTGATTCAAAGATACAAAAGGGATAACAGACAAATATCACTCTTAAAGGATGGGGATGTTATCCTGGATGACATAAAAGTTCTCTCAAATCATATTGTCTCCTTCTATAAAACCATCCTCAATGGTCCTAGTAGTACAGAAAAATTAATGGAAGGTAATATCTGGAAACTTTTCACTGTAGCTGATAACACCCTCCTCACACAAATACCTATGGATAACAAAATCAAGGATGCAATGCTAGGACTCCAAAAAGGAAGCTCTTTGGGACTAGATGGATTTACCAATCACTTCTTTCAATTTTATTGGGATGACATTCAGAATGATGTTTGCAAATTCATGAAGAATTTTTTCACTTATGGATCTCACATTCAGGGCTTCAATGGTCAAATCATTGTCTTAATTCATATGGTTGAGAATTCAAGTGAAATCATCCAATTCTGGAGAGTTTCTCTGATAAATACTATACATAAGATCATTACCAATGTTCTGGATAATCTGATTGCACACATATCTAATGAAATCATCTTTTGTCACCTATATGTAAATGTCAAAGGAAAGAGGATACAAGACTATCTTCTTACTGCCTTTGAATTCATTAATCATCTTCAGAAGAGTACAAGAGGAGGGAACATAGCTCTTAAGGTGGATATGAGGAATTCATTTGACACCAATGGCTGGAGTTTTATTAGTCGAATTTTGTAAGAGTTTGGCTTTCACACAACTTTCATACAGTGGACTTATAAGCGTCTCAAATCTACTCACCTAACCATCCTTATTAACAGATCACTGGAAAGTTATTTTAATTGATCAAGAGGCGTGAGGTAGGGATACCCTCCCTCTGCCATTATTTTTTCTATTGTAGAGTATTATCTTAGTAGACTCATTATTCTCAAAGTTGAGAAAGGAGAAATAAAATCAATTCGAGCAGCCAGAGGTATATATTCCCCCTCTCACTTACTTTTTGCTGATGATATTATTCTTTTCACTTAGGAGGATAGGAGGAACATTCAAAAAATTAAGAAAACACTCCTTCATTATAAAAAAGTTCTATGGATAGGAAGTCAACTAGAGCAAGTCATTCATTTATTTTGGGAAAAATATTGATGCACCTAGGAAGCACTACATGATTCAAGATCATTGAATAAGAGAGGGGTCCCTTCCTTTTAATTACCTTGGGTTCCCAATGTTCCTATGAAGACCTCATTCATTATACTTTAATGAATTGGTGAGTGGGGTTAGAAGAACCCTCTCTACATCGAAAGGGAAATCTCTATCAATGGTAGGAAATATTTTTCTTATTAAGAATATGATTTTTTCAAAATTGGTTTACTCCTTTATGGTGTATCTATGGCCTGTCTCCATTATAAAAACTCTCAACTCACTTATGAGGAATTTTTTGTGGAGTGTTAGCATTCTAGAAAAGAAATTTATTACTACACCTTAGTGGAAATTTTGTTTACCATATGCGATGAGTGTATTGGGCATCAAAAACATTGATCTCTTCAATCAATACCTTTAGTGTCAATTTATTTGGAGTCTGATCAATGAAAAATATCACTTTGTTGGTTTCTTCGGAGATAAAATTCTAAGAAAACTGGTTGAAGGGAATATAAGGTATATGAAATCCTCAGTCTGACCAATCCTTAAAATGATCTTCCAAGAGATTAATATGCACTCACACTGTCTAGCCGGTGCTAATTCCTCTTTGAAATTTTGGAAGGATAATTGGACAGGCTATCCTTTGATTGATAATGTCGATATCATAGATATTGACATAGGCTATAATGCCACCATTCAAATGCATATTCAGTAGTTCAACACTCTACTACATCAAATTGAAATTAAATTATATTTTTATGAGTTCCTTAAAGCTAAAGATATGCTTATATGGGAACCAATAAAAAATGGAATTCTAGATACCAAACTTTTTTATAATCATCTACTGCCAAGAAATAGCTCTGGATTTCTGAACTTTCACAAACAGTGGCTCTAACCATCCCGATTTACACTTCTATGGCACCTCCAATTGGGCACGCCTCAAGTCAATAATAATCTGCAAAATGTGGCCATCTATTTGTGCTCTAGGTGTTTAGTGTGTCATCAGAACCGGGATGATATCAATCATTTATTTTTATCCAGAAAGATAGATTCATACCTCTAGACCTAGGTCTTGAATCTCTTTAAAGTTCATCTGCTGCAAGTCTAGAATATTATGGACCTTCTTCTATACATTTCAGCGGTACCTCTCTCGAAACATATCCACATTCTCTTCCCAGTAGCCTGTGGGGAGACCATATGAACTATATGGAAGAGCATAAATAACTTTCAACATGAAAATTCCATTTTCAATTACAACTCTGCGCTCTCAAAGATATTGTTGGTGACACAACTGGAAAACAACCTCCATGTTGTGCACTGTGATAACCCAATTAGATACTATGTTGTCTTATGGAAATTTCAACTACAAGGTAATTATCCTAAACCACTATGCACCATTGAAGTCTTATGGACTCCTCTTTTTTCAAAATGGGTCAAAATGAAACTTGGATGGTTCCTTGTGAGGCAATCCAGGACCTACTGGATATGGAATTTCCTTCAGGGATTATAATAGTGATTCCTTATAAAGTAGATTTTGACCTTGTGGGTAGGTCACTGCTATGGAAGCATAATTGATGACTATTATTACCACAGTGGATGTGGCTAAACAAAGAAATTGGAATAGAATATGGTTTGAAAGTGACTCATCCACAATTGTTCAAGCAATTAGAATGGGGTAGATTCATCTTGATTGGAGACTAACTTTCAAATAGATTAAATGACTCGATATCCCTTCTTTAAAGCAATACATCATAACTCATGTCTGTCGTGAGGCCAACCATCTTTATGATAGCCTGGCTAACATGGAGATCTCTCCACACTCTCGTACACATATCTCTAGCATCACAGGTGATCTTCTCACTATTTTTCAAAGAGACAAATGTAAATTTCCTACCTTTAGACATTTGTAACGTTTTTCTTTCTCATTAATGAAGCTTTGCTGCTTGCTCTTTTAAAAAAATAATTAACAAGGATCAAATATTTTTATACTTGAAAAGGATATACATGGGAATTATAATTGAAGGAATATAAATCATTCATTTATCAAATTATTTATCAACCATCCCTTTAAGAGAGGATAAAGCATTCTTAAATGATGATGTGGAAATTCAAAATAAGTTGGAAGCAATCAGAAATACTAAATACTTGGAGTTAAAAATTAAAGAGAAATGATTTTTAATATTTGGGTCACAACTATGTGTATCATCAAATCCTAAGACAATGAAAGAGATTTTGAATGATGCACATATATCGCCCTTCTCTATCCACCCAAGGAGCACAAAGATATATAGATATCTCCAAGAGCACTATTGGTGGGACAACATGAAGAAGTAGATCACTGAATATACATCAATGTTCCTGGTATTTCCATAGGTGAAGTTTTTAAGGTAAATGTCATTGGGGATTATGCAACCATTACCTATACCTACATGGAAATGGGAAAAATCACCATAAAATTTTTCATAAGACTTTTGAAGACATCGAGAGGATATAATTCTATAAGGCTTGTTGTGGATCATTATCTAAAGACTAATCACTTCATCACATTTAGATAGGACTTCTAACATGATCCAGCTATATGAATACAAATCTTAGAAATAGGGAGGATTTATGGATTACCATTATCGACTATATCCAATCGAGATCCATGGTTTTCCTCTAAGCTCTAAAAAAGTCTCCAAAATTCCCTAAACTCAAAGATGAACTTTAGTATGACTTAACATCCTCAAATGGATGGCCATTATGAGTGGACTATTTAGACATTGGAAGAAATGCTGAGAATATTCTCAATGGACTTAAAAGGAGGATAAGATCAACATATTCCTTTGATAAAATTATCATACAATAATAGTTTCCATTGAAGCATCCAAATGTCCTCATATGAATCCCTTTATGGGAAGAGATGTATAACACCTAAATTATAGGATAAATTCAATAAATATAAGCTGTTATGACCTGAAATGATCACATAAATTGATGAAAATTTGAAGAACATTCAGTAAAACTATAGGGATGCTGAAAGTTGACAGAATAGATATACAAACAATAATAAATGACACCTATAGTTTGAGGTTTATGATAAGGTATTTATTCACATGTCACCATGGAAGAGAGTAATGAAATTTGGGAAGAAGGGAATGCTAAGTCCTATGTATATTTTCCCCTTTTATATTCTTGATTGCATTGGAGCTGTAGCCTATTGGCTATGACTTCCACCAACCATGTCTCAAGAACATGATACATTCCATGTATACTTTTTGAGGAATTACATAACAGTCCCTCACATGTATAGAATTTAGAGGTGGTAAAGCTGGAAAATGATCTCCCTTATGAGGAAAATCCAGTGAAGATCTTGGACCATAGTGATAAATTTCTACGCAAAAATACTATTCACCTGATCAAAATACTATGGGGGAACCATATATATGAAGAGGTGACATGGGAATTAGAGGAATAATTGGAGGAGAAGTACCCTCACATTTTTTCACCTTATGATGTAAAATGATATTTTTAGGGTGAAATTTCTTAAGGGGGGATAATGTAACAACCCAACATTTTGTCAATGGAATTACCCTAATTATAATTTTTTCATGTAGTATGAAGAAAAAAAACAACACATGTAAAACCAACCAAACATTATTCTCAAAAATATATAATGACACATTAGTCAATAAATAAACCTATAAGAATTCCCAATATTACAATGGGATAATAAAATATGATAATTTGGATAGGTTCGATCCACCAGAATGATCACAGTCATGAAAAAATCTACATAAATAAAACATAATGTTAGTAATACTATATTAATTTTGAAAATGAATATATATTTAACATTAAAGAGAAGATAGAAGTTAATGAAGAAGTAATGTAATAAGATGTATTTATAGGAAGTATATAACCCATATGACTATTATAAATCTGACCATTGGAATAGTAATTTGACCATTGGAATAGTAACCTGACTATTAGAATAGTAATATGATGGTTAAGAATAGTAATTTGATCGTTAGAATTGTAACCTCACCTTTGTAAATTTAAAATGATATTTAGGTGTCTTATAAAATTAATTACTATATATTCATATCATGGTACAAGTAAATAATTGTTATAAAAATGATAAATTATGTTTTTGTAATTTTTGAAAAATGTAAATATTTTATTTGACGTTTTATAATGAATATAATGAATTCAAAGAAAATTTAATTTCATAAAATTATTTCATAAAATAATTTTATGTTATATCAAAATGATAGGATATTTTTATGAGAAAATTAATTTTTTTTAAATGGGTCATTAAATTGATTATACTATTAAAACTATTATTTTCCAAATAAATGATAATTTTAATTAAAAATTAAATTTCCCATATATAGATAATTATTTTTGATTAAATTGATTATATAATTATAATATACACATTAAAAAATTGTTAGTGCGATTTTTTGATATTGTTCTAAAACAATATAATTATTGGTGAATAGTGAAATATGATATGTAATATTATAAGACAAATACAAGGATTTTTGGGTCATTAATGTTGTAAGAACACATTTTTTAGATCTCACATGCAGTATTTAATTTATATATTTTCCAGAATCTACACTATTTATAGTTTTGAGCCCAAATAATAAAATATTGAATATTATTATAAAAAACCTTAATCCTACCCTTATAAATACCACCCCCATCACCCCCTTACAATCACACCTTCTAAGACATGAAGATTTCAAAAATTTCTTCCAAAAAATATCCTCCCCACTCTACCCACAACCATTTTCTTATGTTATCGACAAAATACAAATTCGAAGCTCTTAAGGGGTCCTTCAAGGAGGTGATATTCAAGTGGTAACTTTCTAAAACCACCTCTCTTAATTTCTTTTCTTCTTTTACCTTATCTTAACCTCATTAATAAATCAATTCATAATAATTATAGTATCATTTATATACTTTAATTTTATATTTATAATATAATATCTTCTATACACTCCTTTTTTGATCTCATCTTATTCAATCAAATGAACCCATTGTCCAAATTATGGTGGTTAACCATCTATGTGGGTAATGATTTTTTGTTTTCCATTAATTCCTTCAAGGCTGGTCATAAAACCATTATCATGGTTATATAACGTTATAATATGTATATTATAACTTATTTCATGTTCTATTACTAACATATAGGAATAATATTAAATTAAATGATACCAGTTCATGATGGTTATAAAAACCACCAAAATAAACTAAACATTTTTCATTAACTTTTTACCAAATTAATCATACTCATTTTAGAATACTATAAAATTTAATAAAATATATTTAATTTCATTAATACATTATAATTTCACTTCTATATAATTATTCCCGTTTGAAAAGAACATCTATAAATATACACAACCTAACTGACCATGAAACTGTTAAACGAACGCTCCCGGAATGCCGAAATTATACATTATAACTCATCAAAATAAAGTTAATAAAACTATAATAAATATAATATTTTTTTAATATTCTCTCATTTAAATTATTAATCAATTTAATTTTATTATCCATGAAATTAAGTGGATGTACAGAACACATTCAAACATAAGGTAAGGGATCACTTAGAACCTCTATTTTTCCTTTAGGTAACGCCTTATCTCGCTTTTCATCAAGTTATCTCTTAATTATTATTATATTTTTTTATATATTCTTTATATCTGTTACAAATATATACTTATAATATTAATTCATATTTATTTTATGAGAAGATACGTATTTTAAAAAGGGTTCACTTCTCAATTCCTCTTAATAAGAAAATCTGACTAAAGGAAATTATCTATTTCTTACCTATTTCCAAGTATTATTCATAAAAAATTTTAAGCAATAAATATTTTGTAAAATCACTCATTTTATTATGAAAACACAATTTTATTTTATTTATAGTTTTAAAGAAATAAGTATTCCTTTATCCTCTTTAAAGACTCTTCATTCTTTTCCCTAAAACTACACTTAAGTGGCACATCTCTAAAATTTCCCAATCACTCATTTTAATGATTTCACCCAAGTTGGAATTCATTACACATGATATATTCTTATATATCCATTATAAATTCCCATGTTTGATTTAAATCCATTATTTCATGGATACTATATTGATACACCCTTTGGTTATGCCTCACGAAATGATTAAGAAACCTTTTTATTTCCATGGGTAACCCATATGTTTATTCATCATGTTTGATTTATTTATGTGGAATACATATGAATGTTCATGTTATGATGGGTTTTCCCATGCAGTGCGCCAATTAATAGGGTAATTGTTTTTTAATGATACATTATATAAGGGATTAGGGAGTAAACCTAACCCATTATGGGACTATATCCACCATGTGATATAGTCTTGGAATTTAGTCTTGACTCGTGTTTATGTCATGTTATATGTTGTTGCCACATTAATATGTTTCTATGATAATATGATTCCATGTTCTATATTTTATGATTCCACATGTTTATTCATGATCCATTCCTTTTATGTTACCATGTCATGTCTTCTAACTCATGTGTTATGCTATATTCTCATGTTTATTTCTTTATTTGGATTTTTAGCTCATACCTTTTTGTTTATGTATTTGATCGATTTATCCTATGTTGTTCTAGGTGATTGAATTTAGTTATGATATCATTGTGGAGATTAATAAGAAGTTGTTTCATTGTAGTTCCATGTTTTCAATTTTATGTACTAAGTCTTCCAAAGATAGTGGACTTTTAGATCCTTGGTTTTTATTTAATAGATTTTTATGATTAAAATAATGTTATATTATGTCTAAAAATATATCATCTCCATATGTTTTATCACTTAAAAAAATACTTGATAATATTATATATGTATTTGATAGGATTCTACAGTCACATGGTTATTTCATAGACCTTACATTGATAATTCTTATAGAAAACCAAAAAAATTAATAAAATCATAAAATTTATTGGTAAATTATTTTTTAATATTAATAATAAAATGTTATTAAAAATATTAAATTAATCATTATTACATAATATTACATGTACATAACTTTCATTAATCATTCACGACATAAACATTATAACAATGTTAATGTTGGTTATAAAAATGAACAAAACAAAAAAAATTATAATGGTTTATTGAGTAAAAAAAAGTTATTTTATAATGATAATATAACATTTAAATTAGATTAATAATTTTATAAATATAATTTTTTTCATTAAATACACTTTTATAACCATCCATTTAAGTTGGTAATGAAAAATAAATTATGTTAGTCATAGAGGTGATAGTCTGCACATATGTATGAGCGATGTTTTCAGTTTACATGAGATGAAAGGGAAAAATTTAATAATGGTTTATATTTAAATAATATTAATTATTTTATAAATATCAAAATTATTCATTTAATACATATTTACAACAATCCATGTTATTCTATGATGAATAATGAAATAAGCCGTCTATATAGGCGGTAGTCTACACGGACACATAGAGAATGTTTTAATTTTTCAATGGATGGAAAGATGGTATAGAATGGTTTTTCCATAAACATAAAAATTGAAGTAATATAATGATATTTATTTCACTATATAAAATTCATTATAAAATATTTGGATAAGGTTTAAGAAGAATGAATTTTTAATAAACCAAGTTAAGATTATTACCTCTTCTTTTGATATCCTCCCTTAGATTGAACTTTAAGGACTCTATAAGATAGATTTAGGGTCATAAAATGGTATTTATAACTTCATATAATACATTTAGATAGGTAATTTTGAAGATTTTTTACATATAAATAAACACAAATTTGTTTTTCAAATCATATATTTTGTCTAGTTTTATAGGCAAATATCAATAGTGTTTTTACAAAAAGTCAATCATTAATTGCAGAGAATATAATTTTCAAAATTAAAAGTGCCTCATAAATGGAAAATATATGTTATTATAGACCATTTATCAGCCTATTTACTCAAGATATTATTTTTAATTTTTAAATTAATTAATAAAATATTGTTAAACATTATATACCCTTTAAAGTTATTTTCAATACTATTTACATATTTTTTTTCAATGATATCTAGGTGACCAGGAAATTTGAATTTAATAATTAAAATTACTTATTAATGATAATGTTTTCACTTAAAGTCATTCAAGGGTCAAATTCATCGATATATTGAAACTTTTAATATTTTGAAAACCATTCACTAGGACTTTTCCACTATGTTCTCATGCGTTTTGTCGACGTTGCGCAAGTGTTTTAGATATTATAACTATTATTTAAAATAAAAAAAAATAAAAACATAGATATAATTTAATTACAATATTTATTGTCATATATATTCATTCATATTATATTTTTACACTTATATTTATCATAACAACATATATAAAATATTAAGTGATTGAGAGAAACTTTTTTTGCCAATACTCTTAACATAAAATAAAATAAAAGTAATCATAAAAATAAAGTGGCACCAGTTTTGAAATATAATGATTAAAAAACTAGTTTAGGTAGATAATAACCTTATACACACATTTAATTTTTTTTATGTTTATCAACTTTACCCTTTCAAAAAATGATTTTCCTTATTTTATCCATAATCTTCGTGGCTAACTTTTACCAAGAAAACATAATTTTTATGACTAAAAATGTAATAGAACTTATTAAATATTTTAAATATCATTATTATAAATAAAAAATAGATTTTATAAAACTCAATTTCTAGAGCTGGTAAAAATGTATTTTTATATACGTATCCATAATGCAAATAAAAATAGTTTTTATAAAAATTATTTTTTAAGTATAAAAATGAATTTACACCAAATCATGTATAAAATTGATCCTCATTACTTTCTTTGGTTTAAGAATAAAAAAAGGACAGTTATTCAAATTTAAAAGTAATCTAAAACTAAATATATTCTTTTAAATACTTAATTAAATAATTAGATCAAGAATAAATATTTTATTAGAATGAACCAAAAGAAAAGTTCTAAAATACCAATAATAGGTTTCTAAATTAAAAAAAATATTATTAGATGATTTATTTTAATTCTAAAATATATATTGTTTCTATAAAAAAATTCAAAAACATTCAATTAATTCTTATATGATGATGTCATAAAAAAGATTGTATTTTTAAAAATGATATTTTTCATTATTCACCCAAAAGACAATCTTTTTAGAAAAATTTAAAAAATACCCCTATAATAATTTTTATATTTTGAAACAAAAAATTATTTTAATTTTACAAAAATAAAATTCATAGATTTATAAATTTATCATTTAAATGAAAATATAAAATATAAAGAAAAATAAATTTTATAGAAAAATGTCCATTTTAAACTTTAAGTGTTATATCATTATATCATTTAACAATGAGTGATAATTTATTTTTTTCACATCATATATTGATAATATATTTATGTTTAGCTTTCATTTTAGTAAGTATTATTCACTTTAGTATAGAATTACGTATATCACATGAAATTTAATAAGATATATACATAAATAAATACATATTAAAATATTAGGGTGTTACAATGATTCCATAGAGAAATTTAATTAACACAATAATGAAGTATAGAATCATTTTAATACCTTTGGTTTTTGAAATTATACCCTTTAAATATTTTAAATAATATTGTAGAGTTATTGGAGGAGTAGGCATGGATTTTCAACCATCGCATAGCACTAACATTGATATATTAAAAATATTAAATATATTAAATTTTGTGCATGCATAATATTTGAAATAATTTATTTTCATTTGAAAAGAGTCTCTAGTTGGGAAATTGAGTCCTCCATTTAATCCAAAATGCAGTTTTTATCCTAGTCATGACATAAAGTTTGCTTATATTAGGCCCCGTGAAAAGGCATAACTATGGGCGGAATAAATAAATAAATTAAATTATTAAATTAAATTTTATTAATTTAATGAATCCCTATAGATCCTTTCATTTAAACTCTATTTTGAGACACATCTAGGGTTGAACATATAACCTAGAGATAATCTTCAGAGGATAACATATGGGGGATAACATTAGCAGATTATCTTGGAATTGAGGATCCATCACAAACACAACAAAGATCACCCACGTCTATGATGAGAACGACATGAGATTATTCTTCATGAGTGATCGATCTATTCCATAGGTAGTGATTTAGTTTTTACCCCTTATTTTACATCATTGAAATTATGGATTAGTTTATCTAGAATTGAACATGTAATCAACCTTTTTATATCCCTCTGAATTTTTATATATATTTTTTGAAATTGTGAGTTGAAAATCATTGATTTTTCAAATCATAATAATTATATGCTTCTTAATATTACTCACTTTTTTATGATTTCTAATATTTTATGGTTAATGTGGATCAACAATTTTTTGGTTTATGGATTTTCCCATCCATTCATCATATGTTCAACACTACTATTTAATTTTTTCGGTGATTCGACTGTTCATGTGGAATAATTCATTTTGTGAAATATTATTGGTTTCATGGATCATTTTTTCATGTTTTACAATAGGGGTTATAATTTTTAATAGGATCATTTTTGGAGTCAACAAAATTGGTAAGAAATAAGGGACATTTTTTGGTGGGATAATATTTATAGGCAATGTGAAATGGTGATGATGATTATTTTTTCGATGAAGTAGTGATCGAATTGAAACCTCAGGTGCTAACATGATCTCAGTTAAATGATTTTTGGGCATCTTAGTGGGATTCATAGTGAATAATGTGGAAATTTTAAAGATTCCAAATGACGCTAAGTATTTAGTAAATTCTCCACTATAGTTTATATCATGTGGAGGAACACACACCATGTAAACTGAGAGACACATGACTTATCAGTACACACAACCCATATGAGGGGGTACTGACCACAGAAACTGATATATATTTTCAAACAAACAATTCCAAAAACAAGACGACACTAAAACCATATCAAGTATCCCATTCCTTTATAATGAGTGAGATCAGATATTATGATTACCATCTTCATCCATGAAACAATAGGCCACACCTCACAAATGCGGCTCTAAGAGATCATATCCTAGAAAGTAGGATTCACACACAACCCTATAGATGGATGCCAACTCCACCAACCAAAACAACTGCTCACTATATGACCTAAAACAAAAAGTATAGGTAAAGTATCTGAATCTAGATTGTATGTTGTTGATACTCTGTCGGAATCATGTATGAAGGTTTGGGGAAAAGGGACTATCAATAATGCTCTCCAAACATTACTCTACATCACTCAGTCTTCACTCGAGATACAACACAGAAGTGGAAATGAATCTATCATGTAAGAAAATACTATTTACAAAGGTCATCTCAGATATGGACCGAATGTTTAACTCTTATATCTTCTAAATCCAAGACACATGCAACAATACCAACTTCAGGATGCATGGAGATAAGGAGGGGTTCCTCATTGAGTGTCTCACTAGTCTAAGACCCACCAAACTACTCTTTTGTTAATAGGGAAGTGTGAAGGCCTAAAAAGGCAATGACATTCACAACCCTTCATCACTTGAGATCTTTAAATCCACTTAAAATTAATATATGTTACTAAACTCTCAAGATGCATGAGGGTACCATGCCTAATGTTTGATTGTGCTATGGGAATTTTACAACCCCGACACCTACTCGGTACTATCATGTTAATTATGTCATCATCAATAGGAGACTAAGATCTAAAACCTAGCACAAATAATCTCAAAAACAACCTCTAATAGTAAATAGGACCTCACCAACACATTTCACCAAGAAAGATACTATGAATGGACTACTTCAAATCCATCTCCAAGGATTGAAAATTCACAAAACCTGGGTAAGAAATTAGTACACAACGTGTACAAGGTGTACATGAAGTGTCCACCCAAATCCTAAATCTTCTTCAGTTGTTTAGCATGACTCGACATATACTTCCAAAGTATATGGAATGTTACTATACTAAATGGGGTATAATCCACATGAAACGTTCTTGTGTTCCCTAACATAGGTCATGTTATGTTGCTTGACATAATATGTCCTTGTAAATTTCAAGTGTTGTGCATGGATATCTAGATGTGTACAACACCAGACCTTGAGTCATGTGCCCTGGGTTCTAACATGGAATTTACATTTAGTATGCATTCTCTATAAACCTCATCTCTAAGCTAAAATTCATCAACCAATAACACGGTGTGAGTTCGTGAGAACACATGAAATATAGTCTATATTTTCTAAGGCGTGGTACCTGAAATCCATGAAAACACACTCAAACTCCATATATTTGATATAATGGTAAAAGGAAGACAAAAAGTTAGGAAATAATAATCTTAGTACTAAATTGTAGGAATGAAATTTGAATCTACATGAGGAAGAATTGAAATAATGTTCCCTACCTTGTGGATGACCAACAGATCTTCAAGATCACATGCCTTGATTCTCGATCCATGATCATTGCATCTAGATCCATACTTTAATTATCTCCAAATGCATATTTATCTCCTTTATAACCTCCTCTTAGCCTTGCATCAAGAATAGGGAAGGTGATAATTTCTTTTGGGATTGAATTGGGAGAAAGGATTAGTTTAGGGTATTAAAACAAGCATTAATTAATTAGATCACCCATTAAATGGATCCAACCAGAGGCCTTGTACCCAAATGAAGATTATAACTCACTTAAAAAAAATCCCCCATTATAGACTTGACCGTGAAGTCATAATTATAACACATAAATTTTCTTAATATATATCAACATCAAAACACATGGTAAAAATAGTATCTATTTTATTTAATATTAAATATCCCGAATAAAATTTTTATCATAGAATCTCACCAACTTTCCTTATAAGGGTAAAAGTTAAATTCTTGAATCAACATAACCATTAAAAAATTTATGTTGTGGAATTGGAATAAATTACCATTTTACCCTTTGAAATGGCTTGGGGATCTCATACTCCAAAATTCACTAAGTCTTTTTTATAGGAAAATGTGGAACATTACATTATCTCCCCCTTAAGTATTTTCACCAATGAAAAGGGAATAACCACATTAACATTCAAAGAAGTCCATCAATCCAACCTCATGAATATAAATATGTATGCTATCACAAGAGATCCTCCATCTTCAGTGTTTCGTCACAAGAAGGGATCCCAAATAGATCCCACTTTGGAATACATTTCATCCCAAAGATTAGTTGGAGACACTACATCTATGATTCTCTTTCCTCTATATCACCATCCAATCTCAACCCATCATAGGGGAAAAATTCAACCCAAATGAAACTTACATTGTGAAAACTCACAATGGATTCTCTTTAGCAGCCAATATACTTCCATAGAAGGCTCTCAAACATTTTAAACATGGAGGGATTTCACGAGCCATTAGTATCAACTAGACAAGGTTTTCCCAACTAGTAATTTCATTGGTGTTCCATACTCCCCACCTTTAAAAGGAAAACCCCAAAAAAATATTTTGGAGAAAATCAAATTGCACCAATATCCTATATCGAAAATCATAATAGGAGTGCCACACCACATTATGAGAGCCCACTTCCACTCTTACTAAATAGAATCCAAGAGAAAACATCAATGATGTTTGGTTTAGGGAACCAGGTTATATCTACCCTCTCATCCATACCACACAAACAAATGAAGGGATGAAACATCTACACCATTGAATCCATCTGTTTCCCCATCCATCAGAGATGTTCTGATCCATCCACTACAAAACCCAAATTCAACCTATAATCGATTTCAAACACCCATTATTGAACCAGTGAAATATTCTGGTATACCCACATCCCCTGAGAGGCCATAGGAAATATATAAAAAATCTATACACCAAACAACCTAAGAGGGAACATAATAAATGTGGTTGATGGATAGTCAACCCAATACACATGACTACTAAACTCATACAGTCTAACACGCCTCTATCCAAGTACATTGTATGACTCAATTATAGGTATATAACATGGTACTATGCACATTGATCCATCCATGGAAAATCACAAAATAAAATCTTAAATCAACCCCTCATTCATCTACTTATAAAATTATAAGAAGCATAACATAGTAAATATCACAAACCCATGAAGGAACTGGTTAAATCCTCTAACATCTAGTCTCATCAGATAGGTATCACTCTTAATATAGTGAAGTGTAATTAATCAACTAAATCTAGAAAAAAAATTTCAAAAACAATCACATAGCTGAACCTGGTTAGAGGATGACTGCCTCCTTCAACAACAACCCCCCCCCCTTCCCCCCCCCCCCTCCAAGGTTTAATCCATTGGGAAATTTCCACCAAAATAATCTCTCTCCATGATTATAAATGAGGATAAACTGACACCTTCCAGAGATATCTTTGACCATAACCTACTTGTCTATAGGCCCTACATGGATCTCTGGAACCCCAATTAGAAACAATACCTAAAGAGAATAAAACACATCAGAGTTAATGGACACACTAATACCAACCAAAAGTCATAGTCCATACCTAAACCTCATACAGAATTATTTGTTCCATCCATTCATATATCGCACTAAGAATCACTCAACATGACGATCATCATCTGTATTCTTCCTAATATTCATAAGAGAAGTTAACAGAAATTTTTTTTCAATACACACATAAGGGGATCACCCATATATGTATTTATCTCAATCCTGTCATCAATAATTCCAAACATATCACTATCTAAACAAAATAACTCATTAGGAAACACGGACCTAAATGATGTGTCTTCTTAGATAGAACTTACATGTGGGAGATCGCACCAAACATCATGTTAACTAAAACTTACATTGACCATTAATTTATGGTTAAAGACCCACACCTCACCAAGTATACATAACTAATTCAATGGGATTCCAACCTCATCATGGGGGAACTCATTCTCTAAATCATGGGTGAAGTATCAAACCATATAACTAGAATGACCATACCCAAAATCACACTGAACATCAACCTCTAAAAATAGAGTACCAACAACTATCACATAGGGTGGTACTAACTCCATTGTAGTTTGAAGGACCAACACCTCATCAGAACTGAGGGGATATAGACCTCATGTCTAAACAAAACATGCATCAGTTGAGTGGAAGCCTACCCTTTCTATAGAAGACCCATACCTTTCCCAGTAGGGGATACCAACTCATATGAAAAAATAATTACATATCATCTTCTCCCAACCACTATGTTCTATAAATAGGTAACCAATTTCTTTCTAGACAAGGGGTCCCAACCCCTTTCTTCATTATGGGGGGCCACACCACATCATAATCGAGGGGGTATCAACCCCATGCCCAAATGGAGGACCCATTCCCCACAACAGGTAGACCTCATTCCTGTATCTAGAGGGATACTGAACTCAATAATCTCATATAGGGGACCCATGAATTGTATATTAACACATGAAAAATGAGGGGACACCAAATCCAATATATTATCCCTACCCCATCCCAGATCATTAGACTTGCAAAAAACTAAATCTGTAGATAGAGAATCTTGAAACACGCTATGAACCTGGGATGAGGAAACACTGACACTATATGAAGATGGTATCAACCATCAGAATATTGAGAAAACCCCTCCTAGAATTCCCATATGATTTCGAGTAGTTCTGGGGATCTCTTAATGTGTAGAAGGATCATTTTTTCTCATTTGGAAGAAATATTTCTTTGAGGTAAATCTGTAACCTCATTTTATAGTTTGAGCATCTCGATAAGGCACTAGACCATGAATTCAAAAAATTCACATAACTCCATTTGTTGCGTGAAACTATAAAAGTATACCCTGTGAAAATTACTATAAGAACCCAAGTTATTTACCCATAATGTTAGAATACTTGAATTGGAATTCATCACCCACTTTACTCTAGTTGGTCTTGTTGTTATGATAATTAAACCCGATCACCTCGAGCTTTTTTACCCCACTTGTCCTAAACCAAACTCCAGAGACACCAATCCCTAACGCTTCCTCTAGAAAATACCAAATTTAAATCTAATATAGAATTAAATATAATTTCAGGGCCCCTTATGAGTGATGATAGGCTAAGTGTTCCACCAAAATCTCATCTCCAATATACCAAGGGTTAGAAATTACCACCAAGAAGGAATAATAAACAAATGGTAGGCCTTAGAATAAACATCTTAAAATCTAAAAAAGAACTAATAAAACAATAAAATCTAAAACCATGAATGATATAATAATATACTTTGAATGTAAATAATATTCATGTGTACTTATCAAGAGGCTGAAAGTAGATATCCACCATGTCGCGTCGTTATATCTCCCAAATATTTTACTATTTTTTTGTTTAAAACCTAATGTGTTGAATAACTTTTTTCACACACAACACTGAACTAAAACCAAAAAATTATACTTTAAAAGTAAAATTATTAAATTTAGACCTTATTATATAGCCATTAAATTATTGGGTATAAAATGAAGTAACCATATTATGAAATCTAAGAATAAATGCGAAGGAAATGGGATCAGGTAGCGAAAGTCTCCCTTTTGCAGCTAATTTGTCTAATCTTAGATAGAAGGTACCTTTACTAGGGTTTTACCTTACCAAGACCAAACCAATATTTAACAATTATTTAATGAGTGAAATAATATGTGAGATAAGTTAAAACTCATGGAAATTTCCATGAGAACCCTACCAGCAAAATCACCACTAACAATTGACATAAGAATTTACTTTATGCTTAGATCTTATGTAGAGTTATTAAAGAGATTTATTAGTATTAATTATGATGATATGACCATGAAACTATTAAAGTAATTTGTTCTTTATAAAATGTACTTTAAACATTTTTTTATTTTTACTTTTAAATAAAAATAAAGTTTATTCACTAATTCATTGATAAAATTATCACAATAGTTTTTTTAATAAATTATTTTTTATAAAATTCTATTTTATAAAATTTATTTAAATAAAATGAATATTTTAAAAGTTATATTTAATTGAATAATGTAACTCTGATCTAATTTAGAATTGATTGAAAATAATAATAATAACACTTAAAATTTTAAAAGTTACTTTCCTATGAAAAAAATTACCATTATATTTTTATTATTTAATTTTCATACATTAGAATTTTAATTTTACCAAATTAACTACATTTTTGGAATTATAATATTAATATTATCTTAGGATAATTTTTTATTTTAAAAAAAAAACTCTTTTTAGGTGAATAGTGAAAAAAACAAATTTTGAGAACACCGTATCATTTTTTAAATTGTCATAATATAAGAAATGTATAGATGTTTCTGAAACTTTTAATATATATATATATAGTAGAAAAATCATTTAAGAGTATTATGTTGGATTTATGAAACACAAGTTTTACATTTTGGAAACTTAAGTAATATTTTACTCTAAAAACTATTTTTAGTATTTAGTTTTAATCACTTGTATAAATTAAGCCTAAAGAAAAGGATTTAATATTTTAAATAAAAAATTTCATAATTTTTTTTAATTCAATTTTATTTTTACGCCTAAAAATAAGTTTACTTGGATTAAAGTAAACTATTACGATAATGGTAAACTGTTATTTTCAAAGAATTGTTTTGTTAATATAAAGTAATTTATATCTAGTTAAATATATTAATCTATAATAAAAATATCAATAGTATAATGTTTAAAATAATATATAAATTTATTACCACTAATTAAATTGGAAATCAAAACTAAATAATATTAAGAACACTTCATGGTAAAAAAAATTTATAAAAACAATTTTTCTATATATTAAATATTTCTATTTAAAAGATAATTTTATATTACATAGAAATTATTTCATGGAGAATAAATATATGTTTATAACATCCAAAAAATTAAATATTATTTTCCTTATGTTTTTTCAAATACAAATTATTTGGGTAAAAATAATTACTAAGGTAAAAAACAAACAGGTAAAAACTAAAAACATAACGCTAAAAGTCTAAAAACATGATTAAAATATATATATAAATTAATGGTAGAGGTATTCTTGGAAATAAATCATACCCCAGTCAATTATTTTCTATATTGTATCCATTGATCATTAAATGGTGACATTCCATCATTGATAGAGTAATAGTTATTTAACAAAAGTGTCATTTTATACACTTATAAAATGGAACCACTACCACAATAGTTATCCACACATTAAAAATATTTATATTTACCAAAAACCTACACTAGTATCTCTTTAAACATATCCCAAAATCTTATAAACCTTTTTCTTACCAATAGAATAAGCTAAGTAGTTATATGGTGTTACCCATGTGACAACATCCGAAGGGAGAAAGTAATGCTCTCGATCAATCTCTCTTACTTTCGTTCTACTTATACCATCAAAAATATTTAATTTCCATTAAATTATGTTGAAATATGTATTATTGATATATTTAATATTATTATACTAATGGAATATCACTAATATACGTCCCTCCATAAACCTTCAAAAATGTAGATTTCATTATGCATTTGTGTGGACTACCGCCTCCATAAACGATGTGTTCTATTTTTACCTACCAACTTACATGGATGGTATAAAAGATATATTTAAAAAAATATAATAATTTATAAATGATTTATATTTTAAAATAATAATTATTTTATTTTTTATACCCCCTCCCATTCTACGAAAAATGAGAGCATTGTTTGTATACATGCAGACCGCCACATCCACGAAAAAAAATATTTTATTTATCCATTATAGCCTAAAATGGCTGAATTAAAAAAATGTTTTCAAGGTATAATAATTATATTTAAAAAACTATTAATATTATTTATTTATAATACTATACATTCTATAAGTGATATTAATAATAAATTTTCATAATAAACTCACCAGCCAAAAAATAAACATATCAATGAGCCTTTCTTAATTTCAATCCATTTTGAGAAAACCTATATAATTGTATAAATTGTGTGATAATAGAATAATAAAAAAACATAAAATTATAAAATTATAGAGATAATGAAGCTATTTCATAACTCCTTTGACCTAGGTCAATATACCGAGGATGTTTCAATGAAATTAATAGAACCACCTCAAGTGACATACATATAAAAAAACTATTTAATAAATAAATAACAAAAGATAATAAATAAACATCATAAAATAAAATACATATGAAAAAAAATTCATAATAAATATTTTAATAAACTTAATTCCATTTTCAATTATTTTAGGCACACACATAGAATGAATCAGGATTAACGTTATGGGTTTTTGGATCAAATTTCATTTCATTAATATATAATTCATATTCACCATTTGTTTATTTTTCTTGAATTCATAAGGGAAATGGATTTAATTTCATCATTACTTTAATTAAATCAAGGGTATTTTAAAATCTATCTCATTTTTTACCTTTCATGTACTTTGAATTAAAAAAAATTGCGATGTTGTAAGGGTTTTGTTTAACTCAAACCCCCTTTCTTTGAGTTTTTATGTTTTTCCAAGAACTTATTACTTATATGATTGGTTTTTTCCACCTTAATATTTTATTTCAAAGTAAATTATCTTCTAATATAGGTAAAATTTACTTTTAAATAAAATTATTTTACCTTGACAAATTTTTTTCTTCAAAAGTTATATCATTATTGAGAATATTTTACATTCTCTTTAAAAATGGTTTCCCCTACTTATCCATATTTTTTAATTCTTGCTAATTTTTTCATTTATATTTGGAAACATAATTAGGTATTATCTTATTTGAAATTCATATTTTCCTAATAATATTTTAAATTAAAAGTTTTATTACCCCTTTTATTATTTAGTACTTCAACAAAGGTGTTTTAAAACATAAAATGGATCTCTTGAACAACCCTTATTACTTTAGGATTACATATTATCTTTATTTTTCACCATTTTACACTATATTATTATATAATTATACATCTATATTAGGTATATATGTTCCATACATGTATTAATAGCTTTATTTTCCTTTTTTTTAGGATAATACACGTTTTAAGTACCCTTCGCGATTCTCTCTTTCAGGTAAACCTGATTTAAGGGAACTTAACAATTTATTATTTCATGTCAAGTAGCACCCCCATAAAATGTTTTTATCCATGAATATATTTTTAAAACTCTCATTATTTTACATAAAAACCCAATTGTTAAATTTTTTTCGAAAGTAAAACAACAAACTCCTTTCTTATTTAAAATTTCCTTTACTCATTTAATAATGTATCACCGAGGGGTTTTTTATCCTTAATAATAAAATCCTTATCATATATTTTTACATTAGAAATACATTTTCAAAACCATTTATTGTTTCTAATTCAAGCATCCAAAAATATATAATTCCTTCTTGTCTTGGGAATCTTTAAGATATATCCACTGTTTATTAGTTGAGATAAGATTATAAAACCAAATTATTTCACATGGGTTTTATCATGATTAGTTTATGGATGGTTTTTTCTTCATTTGGAACACATATTCATGTAAAAGTTATAAATATAAAGGTTGAAACATGATATATCTCTAATTAATTGGGTAATTTGTTCTTATCATGTGATACCATGTATAGTGCAAGAGTGGTTATCCTAAGCACACTGTGTTTTTTTCTCTTTGTGGTGAGCCTTGAATTATACTTATGATGTCATGTTTTATGTTGTTTCAATATATTTATGATTTCATGAACTTA
This sequence comes from Viscum album, assembly GCA_963277665.1. Classification (NCBI taxonomy): domain Eukaryota; kingdom Viridiplantae; phylum Streptophyta; class Magnoliopsida; order Santalales; family Viscaceae; genus Viscum; species Viscum album. Next base: position 1,478,189,752 of record OY728137.1, read on the forward strand.
TGATATCATTACCTAATTCGACATATAAATAATTATGTAACAATTTTATTCTCTGTTAGATATTTATTAATTTGATATTATATTTTCTAATATCATGACTAGGGACAATTCTTACTATTCTATATTAATATAATAAGAAATTTCTCAAATTCCCATGTTTTATCATATAATTTTGATCTAAATATTGATGAAATGAATTAACTTATAGATAATTTTTCTCACCCATTTATTTTGTTTTCATTCCCCATGTTATTAAGGCGAGTAAAACTAATGAAAAGTAAATAAGGGAATTTTTTCTCGCTCAAATATGGATAAACATTTACAAGTATCTTAAAATAAGTTACTCGTGTTACAGATCCTCAAAGAAAATAAAACTTTAGTTCTTCAGAATTGAAAATTAATATGAGATATGATGTTTAAATTATAGAAATGATGTGAAATATTTTTATGATTATCTTCAGTCATCTCACTTCATATCAAATTCATTGTTTGAAGAAAGGTTCTTTAGCACCAAACCCATGAGTTCTTGTTTGGGGACATAAAAATGGTATCAGATTAAGGTTTAGTTATTTTTTAGGAATAGATAGGTTATTTATTGGGATTATTGTTAGATATATTTAGTAAAAACCTAAGGCAATATTCTATGTGTATGACAATATATTGAAAGTTTAGTGATGTTTTCAGATTTCGGTATTCCCATAAATTACATCTCTATCTTGATATTAGAAAATGGATGTGTCTAATGCTCATCTTCACCTTGAGGTAGTAACCATAAAAAGGTTATTTGAGTATCAACTCAACATTCACTCACTGCAAAATTAGTGGGCCTAAGACTGGACACCAGTTTAGGCACTCATGAGGGATATGATTTAGTTAATTAAATTATTTGTATGATCCATTGTGATGGATTTATTATTTTAAGAAATTAAGATTATAAGTATGAGAGAACCCAACCTAAAGAAAATGAGATTGAACCAAGAGTGAATTAATATGAATTGAAACATAATGTGATGGTTTTAAAGAGTAATACATTTTGAGGTTTGGTTTTCCATAAGTTCATTTATGATTATTATATTATGATGTAAATTTTTTATTACCCTTATTAACCTATTTTAGTTTTATTAATTAATAAATCACAATGGAACCATGTAAACAATAGATTCAAAAGAAAATGTAGATATTTTCCAATTATAAATCTAATAGGATAAGAGATGGACTGAGAATACATGTGATTATACAAAACCATATATCAAGAATTATGATTAACAACATAGAATTAGTTGATTTTAAAACACACCAAAGTAGAAAAAGATGTAGTATTATGGATGTTTTGGAGATAACGGTAGTGAAGGAAGGAATATTTGATTTCCAACATGCCAAAAATGTGGGAAGAGGAACCTAGGGGTATGTATAGCATTGGAAGATTCTTTATCTTTAGTAAATGAGGTTATAGAAAAACTAATTCCCAAGAAAAAAATGAATAATTAGTTGTATACAATGAAAGGAAAAAGAGTTTGTACATAGGTACCCTTAATAGTTCAATGTCATAAAAGTGAAAAAATGGGAAATTACCCTAATCAATGACTTAATCAAAGGTATAACATGGATTATAGGTGTAATGAATATCAATGAACAAGGTAACACAGGAAATATTATGAAAACCTTACTATTTAAGTGGTTTCAAAAAATTAAGTGGAGAGAGAAACATTGATTATATACTCAAGAACTGTGATTTTTGTATTTTTATCTTTTTGGACCCACTCCTTTGTACCTATAATGATTGAGAAGGACATAAAATAATCAAATTAATAAATAGATGTTGAATTATTTATAAAAATTTTAATTTTACTATTATTTTATCACAAGTTTATGTTTATCGGAATGTTCCTTGTGCAAATCATATTTTTCTTCCTTCAGATAAATTTTATGTGATTTTAAAAATATATTGGTTCCCTCCACTTAGATAAAATACTATTTAGAAGAATGAGATCATATTTAATATCAATCTATGATATTGCACTAATTAAATTATGATTATGAAAACCATTTAGAGGGAAATTATATAATTTGGGTCTTAATACTGAATAACGGTGGACTCTTGGATCAAATGGTTAAAGAAAATATCAATATTAAGGTTAAGATAACTTTGAGGTAAAAATATGTTTACAATTTTTTAAGATTGATATATATTGATAAGTTATTTCAATTATCATTAAAATATTTTAGATATCTTTTGATTTTTCCTTTGTTAAGTGATAATTACAATTGTGAGGATGCAATGTATTCAAGGTGTAGAATCTAACTCCCCAATATTTTACTATTTTGTCCTTAAAAATAAAGGTGTTAAATATATTATTTCACACACAATAAATAAATATAAAAAATTCATAATGCTTGAAAGTAAAATTATAAAAATTTACCATTATTATATAGTCTTTAAATTAGTGGGTATATAATGAAGTAACCATATTATGAAATCTATGAAGAAAAATGAAATACATGGAACCAAGTAGCAAAAGTCTTACCTATGAAGCTCATTTGTATGATCATGGAAAGGTGGTAGCTTCATTATGGTTTTCCCTAGACCAGTCCTAATATAAAATCTAACAGTTACAGTGTGATCAAAATCATATCTGGGAGAAGTTCAAACACATGGAAATTTCCCTGAGATCCTTGCTTGTAGAATCACCACCGGTAATTTCCACCAGAGTTTAAATTATTAATAAATCATGTACATATATCTTTAGGGGTTGTGTAACTATAAAATAGGATAATATAATATACAAAAGGCCTTGGATCCAGGAGAACCCACTCATACCAAAATTTATTAATAAAAAAGAATGTCATGACATCTCACAAGGGGTTTACAAAGCCGTCTAAAAAGGTTACCACATGAATCTACTTCAAAAAATTAGGATGAGATCATAGAGTAAATATTAATTAAATATTTAAATTATCACAATTCTTTTACAAATTTTTCATTTTAAATTTTAATGAAAAATAAAACTTATTTACTAATGCCTTGAAAAATTACCAAGATCATTTTCTTCTTTCAAGAGGTTTTTTTAATTTATTTTATACGAATTATTTAATTAAACTAAATATATTATAAATAATTTTCATTTTAGTAATATAATTACAATCAAATTAAAAATCGATAAGAAATAAGAATAAAAACGGTCAAAATTTTAAAATTTGTTTTTCGATGAAAACACATACAATTATATTTTTATTAAAAAGTTATAAAATTTTATATTTTTAGTTTAACTTGACTAAATTAATTTTTAGACTTATAATAAAAATATTATAATACGATAATGTCTGGGTTTTTTTCTAACATAATTCATTTTTAGGTGAATACTTAAAATATATCAATTTTGCTAATATTGTCACATTTATGACAATATCATAATAAAATAATGAGTTAAAATTTTATTAAAACATTTTTTATTATAAAAATATATATATATAAATTAAAATAAATCATTTAAAAATATTTATTTCAATTTATAAAAACAATGTATAAATGTTTGGAAACTTATGAAATGTTTCACTCTAAAATATTAATTTTAAATGTCAATTTTCCTTAGTTGTAGAAATTGAATTTAGAAAAATGGATTAATACTTTAGATAATAATTTTCTAATTATTTTAAAAGATAAATTTAATTTTCATACATAAAAATAAAATTAATTGGATTAAATTTAATTACTACAATAACGATAAAACTGTAATTTTGAAATATTAATTTTATTAACTTTGTGTAATTTATATCAAATAAAATAAATTAATATTTTATAAAAAATTAATCTATCATAATTATTAAGTCTATATATAAGTATATTACCACATATTAAATTGGTAATCAATATTAACTAATATTAGGAACACTTAATGGTAAAAAAATATTTTTTACAAAATACTTTTTCAATATATTAAATGTTATAATTTAAAAGATAATTTTATATTTATTAGAAATTTAATTATACTATATGGTTATTAAACATGGATTTTTAGATTAATGAAATTAATAGGGGCTATCATATAATTTTTAGTATAATATAAATTATTTGGGTAAAAACTAGTTACCATTGTACAAACCAAAAAAGGTAAAAGTTAAAAACATAATGGAAAAAAGACTAAAAACATGTTTAAAACATGTAATAAAATGAATATATGAGTCAATATCAACCATAACCCATCCCCCACTCAATTATTTTCCATTTTTTGATCTATTGGCCCCAAAATAGTGACACACCATCATTGTAATATTAATGGGTATTTATAAAAGTTCATTTTTCTTCACTTATGTAAGGGGGTCACTTCCAAAACATTTATCCACACATTAAAAAGATTTATATCTACCAAAAATATAATCTAATACCTCCTAAAAAATCTTCTCATTTCATATAATCCTTTTTCTTTCCAAAATACCATGCTATGAAGCTTCAAGGTGTTTCCTAATGGAGAACGACCAATGGGAGAACGTAATGCTCTCAATCGAGCTCTCTCAATTCCTTTCTACTCCTACCCTCTAAAATATTTTTTATCCATGAAATTATGATAACATCAATATTATTTATATTATTAATGTTATTATAAAAATTTAATATCACTTTTATTCCTCCCTCCAAAACCATTTGAAAACTAATGACGTCATCATGTATTTATGCGGACTACTGACACTATGAACATCATGTTCATTTTCTGACAACAAATTTTCATGAATGGTAAAAACTAGTTATTTAATTATAAAATATAACAATTAAAAAATTATTAATATTATTAATTTATAATAATTTTATTTTCATACCCCCTCTCATTCTATAAAAAATTATAGTATCGTTCGTATATGTGTGAACTACCGCCTCTATGAAATGGAATATTTTTTCCATTAAAGACTACTATATATGACTTTAAAAATTTATTTAATTTATAATAATTCTATTAATGAATCTATTATAATTCTATGAATAAAATATGGGACATTATAGAGGTGATATTAATTATAAATGGTCATATTAAACTCAAGTGCCAAAAAAATTAACATATCAATGAGCGTTTCTTAATTTAAATCCATTTTGGGAAAACCTTTAGAATTGTATAAATTTAGTGTTAATGGAATAATAAATTGCATAAAAATTTAAAATTATGGATATTATAAAGAAATTTTACTACACATTTTACCATGATCAACATACTGAGAAAGTTTCAAAAAATTAAATCAACCACCTCAAGAAAATTACATAAGAGAACAATATTTTATATTAATAACATGTGATAATAAATAAAAATTATAAAAATTGATATAGATGAAAAAATAATAAATGAGATTTTCAATAAAATCAATTTAATTTTTAGGATGTTAGTCACACACGCAGAATAAATCAATGCCTAAGGTGAGGGTTTTTTATAACAATTTTTTTCATTAAGAGAAGATTTATCTTCACCACTTGATTAATTTTGTGGTTTATATATTGGACGTGGATATATTTGTTCATAAATTTCATGAAATATATAAAATTTAAAAATCCATATCTTTTTTTATCTTCCTTTTATTTTTAATTTGAAGGATTACAATGTTGTAAGGGTTTTGTTCAACTCAAAATCCCTTTCTTTGAGTTATTATGTTTCATTTAGAACTTGTTACTTATATGATTGATTTATTCCACCAAAATTTTATATTTAATAGTAATTTATATTCATATATATGTAAAATTAAAATTAAAATTCAAATATTTTACATTAAATAATTTCTTCCTTAAAAATTATATCATTTTTTAAAATATTTCTCATCCCCATTAGCGAATGTTTCCCCTCATTCCCCATATTTTTCTATTCCTTTCAATGTTGTACTTTATATTTAGAAACCTAATTATGTATTATCTCACGTCAACCTTGTATTTCCCCTATCATATTTTCAAATTAATGTTTTATTAATGATTTTTAAAATGTGAGATTTCAATATAGATGTTTTAAAACATAAAAGGGATATTCTGAACCACCCGCATTACTTTTGGATTACACTTTCTATTTTTTCTCCATTTTAATATATATTATTATCATTTAATTGATACATACATATATATATTTATTTATTTATTACATATATAGCTAGTTTTATTTACATTTATCTTTTCAGGATAATATATTTTAAAGTTCCCTTCATGATTCTCCCTTTTAAGTAAACCTTATTCAAGCGAAATTACCAATTTCTTATTTTATTTCAAGTAACACCCATACAAAATGATATTGAAAATGAATATATTTTAAAAACCATAATTATTTTTTGTAGATCCATCTTGGTTCAATTTTGGTTAAAAGAAAAATAATAATCTCTTCCTTTTTTGAAATATCATTTTCTCATTTCTTAAAGTAGCACCAAGTGGTTCATTTTTCTATCCTTCCTTTTCTAATCCATATCATAGATTTTTCCATATTGAAAATTCATGTTCAAAACTATTTCATTTTTCAAATATGGATTTAAAAAATTATTAAATTTCTTTTTCTCTTGGGGATTTTTATGATATAGACTTTCATTATGCTTTGAGATAAGATTACAAAACCAACTTATTTATTATTGGTTTTATCATGCTTATGCATTATGTATAGTTACTTTTCCTCAGTTAGAAAAACTATTCTTGTAAATTTTATGAATATTAATGGTGAAAACTCATATAATTACAATTAATTAGGTAATTGTTTCATCTCATGAGATTCCATGTATGGTGCACAAGTGGTTAAACTAAGAACACTAGGTTATGTTTTCTTCAAGGAAATCTAGGAATTATACTTATTATGTCATGTTTTATGTTGTTATTTTATATTAATGATCCCATAAACTTGTTATATCATTACCATAAACTAGGTTTTTCTACTTTCCTTATCATATTTTTCCATGGTACATGTTTGTTCATTTGAGATAACATTTTTTCTATATCGACTTATATACAACTCTTATTATTCCATGTTCCTTTTAAAATGAAATTTAACCCCTATCCATGTTTTATCATAAAATTTGATCATGACCATTGATGGAATTATTTAACATACTAATAATTTTTTTAATAATCTTACAATTTAGTTTAAAATAATAATATCCTTGATAGCTTGATTAACACGCAACACCATGATTTAAGTGAATTGTGGCATACTATTAAAATATTAATATTTAAATATAACATTTATTACCTAGAATTTGAATTGGTGGGTATAAATAAAAATAACCATGTTATTAAATATATGAATAATTGTTTTCTTAACAAATTTAATATTCAACCATGAATTGATTTTTAATTTTTTAGAAATGAAGATAAAATTTTTTGAAGGTAAAATTGATGTGTTTTAATAAACTATTGTAATATGTGCAATATAATTTTATATTAATAGATTAAATTTATCACTCTTGATAAATGAAAATAATGAAATAATTATATTATATATATAATTTGATAAATCAATATTCATTTTATTATGGTTACTAGTCAGGGAATGATAATAAATTTATTTTATGCTTTAAAAATACTTTTTCTTTAAAAATGTTTTTTATCACATTTTGTTTGTGGATAATATGATTATTTACTGAAACTTATAGAATGTTTATTTTATAAAAATTATATAATTTTTTAATTCATCATTTCAAAACTATTTTAGGATGAATTTTTTAGAATGTGTGAAGTTTAATTTTTTAAATGAATAGTGAAAATGTTGTTTTTATTGAAATATTATCTTTTCATTTCAAGAACTTACAAAGTTATAATTTGTTTTAAAAATGTTAAAAAGTAAAATTACTTCATTTATATTATTAATAATCCAATTAAAATCATTTAAATCAACTCTATACATGATATAGGTATAGATTTTTTTTATACTTATGAAAACAATTTTTTGGAAAACCACTTTTTTCACATTTTACGGGGTTTAATTTCTAATTAAATTAATACATTTATCTAAAATGAATTATATATAATTTATTACATATTTTTTCATCATAATTAATATAGTTTAATTTTTTTCAACTTAACATTTGGTCATTGTGAATAGTAATCTGAGTAAATATTTGTCACCTCGATATGGGTAAAACAACTAAAATATTGTTAAAACTATGAGGTAAAGTCTTAAAATCTCTATAAAACTTTTCTTTGAACTATTATATGAGTGGTTTTCAGAAGAAAAAAAAGTATGATTGTGGAGTTAAATATTTTATTTAAAAATATTATTTGAAATAGGGATCCCAGGATTGAATTTTGTGAAGATAAGTAATATTTTATTCAAATTGGAAATGATTATTGGGTCTTTGAATTTATTGACATGGTTGGAAGATGAAATTATGTTTTTTCTTGAAAAAAATTTAAAAATATAGTTTTTTATTTTTTATCAAAAAACTAATTGAAACCAATTTATTACTCAATTTCAGGGTAAAATGATTTTGATTCTTAAATCAGATATTTTCCTCAAAACTATTTTCAAAGTGCTTTGTTTTCCTATATAAAAAATAATTTCTTCCACCTTTAGAAATTGAATATGATAAAATTTATTCTAAATTTTGAATAAAAATTTATAAAAGAAATTAGATTCCAAATTTTATTTTCAGTCATATAATGAATTTATCATGGTAAGAAGTTAAGTTATCACGGTTAAGGTTAAAATGAGTTTAAAGTGTTTTAACTATAAAATAAGGATTAAATATTTCTAAAACATGTCTAAATTTAATTTTTTGAGTTTATAATGACTTTATAAAAACTTATATTTTAATTTTTTGTTACTTTTTTTTAATTTACATGATTATATATATATATATATATATTATTTAATCATTAAAGTAATTTCAATTGTGTATTTTCCCTCACATATAAAAGGGAACCTTCTCTACTTTCTTCCTCACAAATTTTGAGCACTATATTTTAAAAAAACCCAAAAAAATAAATTCCTAAAATACATAAAAATTTCATATAGTCTATCGTTTGATCAGAAAACAAACTTAGGAAGTATTTAGGTATAATCTTAAAGTGGTTTCTTGAAGAAGAGGAATAATTATTAATCGAGGGTTTTTGTTTTTTTCATTTTTTTCTTACTAAAATAATTTTAAAAAATAATTAAATAATAAAATAAGTTTCTTCAATAATATTATATGTTTTTATTTTAATATAAAAACCTATATACATCACTACTTCCATAAAATTGAAAATGAAACCAACATTTGTGTGTACGACGAACTAACTCCTTGCGAACTGATGTAATTAACATTCAATCATTGTCTCTCAATGTTGTTTATAATAGTGAATTTAATTTATATATGTAAAATTCATGAAATAACTATCATAATTTAAAAATGATATATCATTTATTTTCCTACATTTCCATCAATCGAAAAATGATAATGCCGTTCATATGTATGTGTAGATTTCAACCTTCATGAGGTGGTATATTTTTTTTCATCACTACATCACATGGTTGGTATATAAAAATTTATATAAATATATAATATGATATTTAGGATATAATAATAATTATTTAAATTTAAAATAATACTTACCTTCTTTCCCTCATGTTCATTGAAAAATGGAAACGTTACTCATGTATACATATAACCATCTCCATGATTGTAACATAATTCATTTTTCATAAACATATTTCATGGTTTGTTTTAAAATTATAATTCATATATCAAAATATAATTATTTCATGACTATTATTCTATATATTTTTGAATAATTATCTCTTTGATCATAATCATCCAACCAAATTCATTTTGGACATACGAGGTGAATATTATCAAAACCTCCAACGTGAAATTAATTAGTTAAGTAATTGAATATAACATGACCATAAATAAAATAAAAGGGATAATAAAAATGTAATTAACATGAAAAAGTAAATTTAGTTAGTAAATAATTCACGTAATTTAATTATTCATAAATATAAGGAACGTATGTGATGTGTCGTACTTTGGGTAAGAGGTTTTTTAATCTCAATTCCCTTTCGTTGAGACTTAATATATTTTCAACACATGTTTTATTTTTGTTGTGTATAAACTAACTTATGGATTTATTTTATTATTATTTTATAAATTGAAATTGTTTTTAAATCTAGTCAAAGTTATTTCCTTCAAAGTTTCATTGTTTCAAATGTTATGAAAGTCACAAGGGATACTTTTACTTAAACTTCATATTAAAATGATTTAAAAATTTATTTTCTAAATCATTTTCTTCCATGTATATATTTTTTATTTTTTTATTTTTTTATTTATATAGATATAAATTAATTATAAATCCTATTTTATGAAACTTTTTAATTTCTTACAAATGTTTTCAGATTGAATATTTTTAAGTATTTTATATGAAATATTTTGACTTTATTTGTAAAAGTGAAAATTAATGTTCTATTTTAATGCATATGACATAAATAAAATTTACCACTGCCCTAAAAATATTCTATGTTTGGATTAATTTATAATATTTCATGTTTTATTTAATGAAAATCCATATTTCCCATTGTTTTTTGTATTTTTTTTAACCTAGGATTTCAAAAATAAAGAATATTTCGATATATGAAAGTATTTGTCATACAGGTTGAGAAGATTTTTTAAAGGGTTTTATGAGGAAAAGGTGAAAGATAAAAAAAATATTAATTATATGCTACATGAGAACTATCTATGATGGCATGTGAGATTTTACAACATATATGAATGTGTGGTCCTGAAAGAGTTTATATGAATAGGTGAACCTGATCAAACTTATATAGAGGGTGAGCCCAATATAACTCTCAAATGTATTGGGTAATCTTCCTTGTATTTATAGGATAGGAGGGAGTTATCTAGGGTGGTTTCGCCTATGGATTTAACTGGGTTACAGTTATTTATGTCATAGATGAACATGGTTTATAAATATTGTACTCTAAGATACCTATGATCTAAGTTTTCTACAAGGGTTTTTATTTTATTATTATTAGTTTTAAAGGTTTTATTTGAGAAATTTATCCCCTTATGGATATGATTTATTTTATGGGATTACAAAATAATTTGGAAAAGGTAAACTTTTTATTTTGGTCATGTTTTCTCACAAGGATAACATATCTCTTTATTTTATATCACTTCATTTGTGCTCATCCCACAGGTTTAAATGTTTTTAAAATTGTTTAAGGATGTTTAATAACAAATAAGATGTCTATTTTAAATTCATTAATATTTTACATGATAGGAAAACAAGATTCATTTAAAAAAAATTATATTGTGGGAAAAAAAGGATACCGAGTGAATGTGTCCACTTTATAATATATGGGTTTTTATTTAAGTTCTATAACCTAATTATATAAACTATAAACTATAAATATCATATAAATAGAGGAAAGTGAATTCTTGTTTAAAAATACATATTATATAATGTTTTAATATTGGATCCTTATAATTGGTATAAAAGGTAAGGTTTAGAAAACATTAGATATTATGATGTTTTCAGATGATGTTAACTTAAGATATATGGATACCATCATGGTTTATAATTTTAAGGTTGATCATAAGCTCAAATTATTAGACCCTCATTTTAAGGGTTTAAGTGATGGTATTTTATGATGATTAAGATTATTTTATGATACATTTATGTTAATAAAACCCTTAGGACTTGTATTTATTTTATCAAAAAAGTTATTTAAGGAATAATTCTTTTATGTAATACATAATTATGTTTGATGGTATTGATAAACTTTAGTGTTATGTTTATATTTGATGACAAGGTTTATTACATATTTGGTACATATTATTTATCATATAGTAAACCATGGAATTGAAAAGTTATTTGAGGAATTTGGTATTACAATTTATTTAATAAGTTCATTATTTTTGTAACCTTATATGATTAACGTAAATAGTAATATTTATTTCTATGATGGAATTTTATTTAAATAATAAAAGTAGATTTATCTTTTGGAAGAATATATGATTTTATTATGGATTTATGGTGATTTGGGTTATTTATGAAAATATTAGAATATTTTAGAAATTATATGATTAAGACATATACATTTTTGGGTATATGGATTAATGAGTGACTAATGTTGTTTGTAAATAAATAATAAACTTATCTTAGAATAATTAGTGATCATATCCTGATTTTCAATTTTAAACTTTTTCCTATAAAATTTGAGGAGTTTTAAGGTTATTTATTTATGAAATGATCTATTTTGAACTTCTTGTGTTATTATTAAAGTTTACAGATTAATGTATAATTTATTTATATTATGTTTTATTATTTTTTTAGTTTTATCTTGTCGTATTGTAACCATTTTGGATTTGGTAAATTTTAAAAATACAAGAGGAATAACTTGTTATCTTTCTATAGATTATATGATCCATTTGAAGTTTGTTTCAATGATTTAGGCATGAAAAAATAATTTTAAATATTTATTTATTGAAGTCAGAGATTATATTGAAGTGAAATTTGATCGAAGCACAATGAAAGGATGAAATTGTGATTTCTAAAGGGAAATATATCAAGTAAGTATATTTTATCATGTTTTCAATATGGATTATAAAATATTTCCTCAACTCAAGGAAAACAATCATGAAAAAAATTATCTTATTACCTTCACTTCTAATTAAATAATGGTCACTTATCTCCTAAAAATATTATAACATTTTTTCCAAACTAGATCATCTTTCTAATTTCATAAATTTATTTCCCACTTATATTATCCTTATATGGAATTCCTTGTTATAAGATATTTTGGGTTAACTTTATATTTATCTTTCCCTATTTTAAAAAGGATTTTTAATTATCCTATTTTATGATGTAGATTTTTAACAAATGAATTTCCAAATATTAAACCATTTTTTACCAAGTTTAAGATAAAATTATGAGGATAAAATTTGGTAATGTAAGTTAGAATGTAACATCATAGTAATTTATTTTAAAATATTACTATTTTTGATAGTTTTCTTAATAGACAACATCGATCTTTAAGAGAATTATGATATACTATTAAAATATTATTATTTGAATGTGATTGTTATAACCTAAACATTAAGTTGGAAGTATGAAATGGAAAAAGAACATTATGAAATATATGTAGAAATTTTTCCTTTAATAAAATTAATATTCAATTTTGAATTTATTCTCAATTGGTTGGATATAAAGATAACATCATTTGAATGTAAAAGAGATAGTTTTATTATGAAATTTCTTTTATGTGCACAGTGTATATTTTCATAATAGATTAAATTTATCACCATTGATATGTTTTTATAATGAAATAATTATATTATATATCCAATTTAATTAATTAATATTCATTTAATTATATTTATTAGGTAAGGAATAAGAATAAAATCATTTTAGACTTTAGAAATACTTTTTATTCAAAAATGGTTTTTATTGCATTTTGTGTGTGGATAATATAATTAATTTATTCCACATCTATAAATTTTATTTTTTAAAAGGGTAAAATTTTTAAATTCATCACGTCAAAATTATCTTTGGATCAATTTTTGAGAAAATTTTAATTTTTTGAATGAATAGTGAAAAATATGATTTTTTATTGAAAAACATTCCATTTGTTTTATGAATTTAAGTAGTTAAATTTAGTTTTAAAATGGTTAAAAAGTAAAATTATTTCATTTAAATTATAAATAATATAATTAAAATAATTGTAATCAATTTTATACTTGATTTTGGTATAAAAAGGTTTTTTACTTAAGAAGACATTTTTCTAGAAAACTGCTTTATGTCGCGTTTTTCAGGTTTAATTCAAAATTAAATTATTTAACTTATATAAATTAAATTTGATAAAATAGATTTTATATTTTAAATTATAATAATTAATTTAATTTAAATTATTCATGATAATTTATTATCATTTTGAATAGTAGTGGTAGAAAATATTTATCACCTCAATAAGGGTAAAATTGATAAAATTCAGTCAAAATGATCGGGTAATGTTTTAAATATATATAACACTTAAATTTATATTATTTTATGAGTTTTTTTAGGAAAAAGTTTTTTTTCATGGAATTAAATAATTTATTTTAAAACATTATTTTGAAATTGGGAGCCCAAACATGACTTTTGTGAAGATAAGTTATATATTTTTCAAATTAGAAACTATTTTTTGGTATCTTCATTTAATAAAATGGTTATAAGACTATATTTGGTTTCTATCATATTAAAAATATATAAAAAAAAATTACTATTATTTAACCCAAAAAAATTATATCCAAATTATTACTTGATTTCATGGAAGAATTATTTTTACACTTAAATCATGTATTTTACTAAAAAATGTTTTTAATGAATTTTGTGTTAATATATTATGATAATGTATTACACATTAGAAAATTATACCTAATAAAAGGGATTAAATTTTTTTAATAATTATTTTAAAAAAATATTTATAAGCCCTCTTTTATTTTTGGCCGTGTAATGAAGTTGCCATAGTAAAAATTTAAGCTAACAATATTAAGGATGAAATAATATTAAAGTTTCTTAACTAAAAGATAAGGTATAAAATGTACTAAAAATATATAAATTTGATTGTTTGAGTTTATTTACACCCTATGAAATATTATATTATAATATTTGTGGAATTTTTTACACTTTAAATGATTTTGACATATATATTATTTAATATTTTAAGAAATTCCAAATATGTGATTTCCCCCACTTATAAAAGAGAACCTCATATCCTTTCTTATTTACACATTTTGAACATAATGGTTTTGAAAATAACATTCAAAATACCTACCTAAAATCAATCCCCATGTCCTAGAGGTCATTTTTTATCATAAAACCAACCTAGGAAGGATTTAGGTATAAATAAAAAGTGGTTTTCTAAAGAAAAAGTATATTTATTTAGAGAGTGTTTTCATTTTATTTATTCATATACCTCTTTAACATAATTTAAAACTGTTATTGAATAATAAAATAAGTTTATTTTATATAAAAGGATTTTATTATGTTAATTTAATAACCTATACCCATCTCTCTTACCATGAAATGTGAAACTAAACCTTCGTTCATGTGTACGACAGACTAACACCTCACGAGTCGATGTAATTCATTTTCCATTGCTACCTCTCATGGATGGTTATAATGATTGATTTAATATATATTTACATATATGTGTGTGTGTGTGTTATATTCAATTCATAATTATCATTATTTATAGGTAATATACCATCTATTCTATTACCTTTACATCCATTGAAAAATAATAACCTCGTTCGGGCATATGTGTGGATTACCACCCCTACGAAGTGACGTGATTCATTTTTCATCACCACATCACATGGATGGTATGTAAAAATTTATTTAAATAAATAATATGAAATTTATGATAGAATAATAATTATATAAATATAAATAATACTTACCATATTTCCCTCATTTTATTTGAAAATGGAAATGTTACTCATGCATACGTACAACCTTCTGTCTTCGTGATTGTAACGTAATTCATTTTGCATAACCATATTTCATGTTTGGTTTTAACAGTATATTTACTGTAAAAAAATGAAAATTATTTAATGATTATTATTATATAGATTATTTAATATGGCCTATTTTACCATATTCAACCCACTTATGTCATTTTGTATATACGAGATGAATATTATCAAAATTTCTTATGTGAAATTAATTGGTTAAGTAATTGAATATAACATGGTAATAAATAAAATAAAATGGATAAGGATAATGTAATGAACATGAAAAGGTTTATTAATAAATTAAATAATTAAATCAAATTTATTATTTATGAATATAAAAAAATACCTGATGACTTAAACTTTAGGTAAGGGGATTTATAGTTTCAGTAAAATTTCTTTGAGACTTAAGTTATTTTTACCACATGATTTATTTTTTGGGGTGTATAAATATATTTATGGATATATTTTATCATTATTATTTTTAAATTAATGTGCTTCAAAATAAATTCAATTTTTTTCCTTCAATAGTCTATTTTTTTAATTATTATGAAATTTTTAAATAACACATTAACTTAAAACCTCATTTTAAAGAATTATTTTCTAAATCTTAATCTTTAAGGCCCATTTTATTAAAATTATTTTTTTTGATTTATTTATTTAGAAATAAATTAATTATAAATTAAATTTTATATATTTTTCAAATTTCATAAAAATGTTTCCAAAATGAATCATTTTATATATTTTATACAGAATGTTTCTACTTTCTTTATAAAATGAAAAATGAATATTTTATTTTAACATATATGGAATCAATGAATTTTCCCACCACCCTAACAAATATTTTATGTTTGGATTCATTTATAATATTACATGTTTTATTTAAACAAAAAACTCTATTTCTAATTATTCTAGGTATTTTAGTTTTGAAAATTGGTTTTTAAAAGGAAAGGGTATTTCAATAACGAAAAATATTTTTTCCTACGGGATAAAAATATTTTTTCAAGGTTTTTGTGAAGAAAATGTGAAAGAATAAAATTTTGTCTTCATGATATGATAATTGAGAATTATATATGATTATATGTGAGCTTGATATATATTATATTAATGGGTGAGCCTGATACACCTTATATGAATGACTGAACTCGATACAACTTATATGACATGTGGGCCAGATATGTTTCTTAAATAAATTGGGTAATATTCCTTCTCATCCAAGGTATGAAGGAGGGAGTTATACAAGGTGGTTTATCACATTGATTTAATTGGTCTCCAGTTATTTTTGACACAAGTTAACATGGGTTGTAAATATGATTATCTAATATTATTCATATTATATACATTTCCTTCATGGATTAATATTTTATTACTATGGGTTTTAAAGGTTTTCTTTGAGAAAAGATTATGTTTTACATGTGGATATGATTTATTTTGTGGTCTCAAAGAATACTATGTAAAATTTATACATTTTATGTTTTTTATATTTTTCTCTAGACTAATGGATATATTTATTCTATATCCATTAAAGTGATTTTTTTCTCTTATAAAGTGTTTAAAATTTTTTTCATAGGGCATAAGGATGAGTATGAACAAAGAAAAAGTAAAGTTTAAAGTCATCAATATTTATCATGAAAATAAAATGTGACTCATTTTAAAAGTTTAATTTTTTTTAAAATGGATACATAGTGTAAGTTTCAACTTTTTAATGTATGGGTTTTTTATTTAAGAGTTATGATCTAATTATCTAAAACTATAAAATATAAAATATCCTAGAAATGGAAGAAAGTGAATTATTATTAAAAACTCAATATTATGTAATGTATTAATGCCAGGTTCTTAAAATTTGAACACACCTCTTTCTAATTTTTATATTACCTAGTTTAAAAACATGAGTATCAATTATGATAATTCTTGAAGGGGGTATAGTGTGGCCCAATTATAGATAAATTCTCGCAAGTATCCCAAAATATGTTGTGTGTGAAGATGATCATAAAATACACTAAACCTTTTTTTATTGGGATAATGAAATTATTACGAGATGTAATATTTATGTTATGATAATTATTTAAAAAATATGTATATTTATCTACGGTCATCTAACTTTGTATCTAATCCAGTGTTTAAAGAAAGTAATTTTTTCACCATACCCATGAGTTTGGGTCTAGGGATTTATAGTCATCTCCAAACTGAAATCTTTCATCTCCTGAATCTCTCTGGCACCACCAAGAACATTCTCCATAGTACCATGTTTGAAAGAACATCAATTTTCATGCCATTTTAACAGACAAGGAATTTGTGGGTCTATGTCAAGTCCATGGGTTAGTATAAAAATACCCAATGGGTTTCCCCCAAAAAATTGAAATATATTCCAAGGACCTCATACAAGAAGATATAAACTATACGACCGCCCAACACAACCCTAAGGAATACCAACTCCAAGAGAATCCATAATTCACTCCCATATATTATCACCACCCTATATAGTAGAGGAAACTGTTATCAACCATACTTCTTACTCATCTTCACCATAGGGACACCTCAAACAGGTCACATAACTTAGGGGAAGACAACACTCTACTTTAGCATCCGCCATAGAAGACCAACATAATTGTTCCAAGAAAGGGGAACACCTCTCAATGAAAATAACTCATCCTAGTGAATCTGACAAAATTCCCTATCAAAAATGGACAACTAAACCAATAACTAAAATACCTTTACCATAACTGATTTCGACATACAAGGTGAGTAACAAAAACCATAATCACACCATAATTCCTTGAATGAGGGATTATATCACACATAGATTACAAAATCATACATCTGAAAGCTCACATTTCTCATGACACATCGATGAAAATTCTATAATTTAGAAAACCTATGATAAAGGAATAACTCTTCCAACTTGAGAACAAGATTGGAGCCCATATTATATTCCACCACATCTATATAGGAATTAAATATAATAGTCTATTGAAAAGGGACAATCAAGGATACTCTATAAATGCTACTATAACTCCCTGAACCTTTACTTGATATGACATGTGGAGGATGGAATACATCTACCATCTAAACAAAAACTATCCATGAAGGATATCTAGACCAAGGAGGAAATTTTTAACTCCATTTCCATTTAAATACAAGTCACATTCACTAATACCAAATTAGGGGTTCATGGGGAGAAGATGGATTCCTATATGAAACTCACACTTGTATAAAACCGCTTAAACTACTCTAACATGAAGATGGAACCATCCATGCCTGACCAAAAACTGGAATATACGACCCACCATCTCCTGAGATCCTAAAATCCACTAAAAATTTTTATAGGGATTTAATCTTTGAAGACATGTGAGGGTCTGAATCCTACCTAAAATGGGACATTGGCTGGTGACTAGCACCAAATAAGAATATCACACACACGGGAGGATTAACCTGTAAAAACATGAAATTGTCTCATATTTCTAATGCATGTGGGAATAAAAAACAATATTATTGTATATATAAATGTAGCTAACTTAACTAAATATAACACATGCATGAGACATCAATTGAGTTCTTATTCGGTAACCAGTATGAATTGCCTAATGTAAAATAGGTGAAAATGAAAAACCAATATCCCAAAAGAAAATTAAGACCATTCTATCTAAATATTCCCTCATGGTAAGTTGGACCCATGCATGAACATCACCTTATACCACTAAATCTTAACACCACCAAGCTCATCCTACACTAAATCCACCAAAATTGATAGGAATATACTCTAAAAACCATATCAAATCCACATATTCAAGTCTATATCAATCCACTGTGTTTTCTACATAGACACAACATGTGTGAATCCAAGTACCATAAATATATGAGTATAAAACACTTAGTAGGACACGCTGAAAACCATAAATAATCATAAAGAAACACATAAATGTAAATCTTCAAGAACTAAGGAGTATTTAAAAGCATGATAAGAAGAATATTATAGATATTATCAAACACTAAATGTTTTGGGGTCATTGATAAGTCATAGTCTTCATAGCTCTGACACCACTCTGAAAAAAACCTATCCCAGGAGGTCCATGCCCAATCCAGTGGTAAGTCGAGATAGAAATCCCAATTTCACCTCTAATAGGCTAGGGGATGGGGACTAGGCCCAAGTAGGGATATCACAAACATGAGAGAGTTTTTTACAATAAAAATATAAAACAATATCATATATATTTAATAGAGTATCATATTGGGAAACTGAGACCACAGTTAGATCTTGAACATAGATTTTACCTTAGGCACAACGTATTTTTTGTTCATGACAAGAATTGTGGTGGTGCATAGACATGGATGGATTAAATGGGGATTTAGTTAAACAATATTAATTATTTAATTAATTAACATAACCCTAAAGGGCCTTATATATAACTCTCTCTCATGGAAACTCCTCTAGTATTAGCTTTACAATATAAATGATGTCTAGAAATGAGAGTTCACAATATTTACATTGGCTGAAACACCAATCCAACAATAAAAAACACAACCACACGGGGTATGAAAATATAAATGGAAAGTAAACAAAACATACATGTATACCTATAAAGAAATTAAAAAAATAGACCCACCACATCATTTCATATTCAATCTCAAATCTTCTAGCTCCTAAATCTCATTAGTTCCGCCAAGTCCTAGTTCCACAATACCAAGCCTGAAAGTCCACTAATTTATATGACATCTGTAGAGAAACAAAATGTGTAGTCCTAGGGATCATGTAGGGGTGATTATAAAAATACCTAAGAGGATTACCCAAAAAAGGTAATAAGAATAAAGTTCAACACATAAATAGGGTCAAAAAATGATCTCACACAATGTGACCCATGAAAACACCATCTCAAATAGAAGTTATCACTAAAATCCCACCTACAATCACCACCATATATAGCATAGGGAAAATAAGGACAACTAAGCTTCTCACTCATCCACACTATGAGGATGCCTAAAATAGTTCTCATGACATAGGGTAAGACACCTCTCTTCTTTATTTTCCACCACATAAATCTAATTATATCAATCTCAGAAAGAAAAATACCTCACAATTCCATCAACACAACCAAGGTTATTAGATAATATTACCATTCAATGAAGGCATACCAAAACAATAAATATACATCCCTTACTAGAACCTCTATGGACACATGGGGTAGGTAACTTGAACTACAATCATTCCATCATTCCCTGAACAAGGCCCCACGCCACACCACGCTCACTAGAGCACACAAATGATTTCATCCAATGATCTTAGAACCTTGAAGTAAAGCCCAATCATTAGAAAATACATGGTAAAGGCATAGATCATACCACCAATGAACAAAATAGGAACCCAGAAACCCAAAAACGTTGAAGGGGGAGGAATCAGTCATTATATGTGTAAATATTACCCTAACTTGTTTCTCCCTAAAAAGAAAATAGAGAAGGAAATAACTGAAGTATCATTTTCTCCATAAGTATCTACATACGTGAACCATACATAGAAAATAAACCATCATAATTACTAATATATGAAATCTAAAACCATCATGGGAGACCCATGCCTCTTTGGTATATGAAATGTGCCCTAAGGTGTACCAACCATAGACATTAATTAATCTTCTCTAAAGAATCACTACTATCAAAGTGCCAACACTACAGGCACATCAGGGATCCCACGCCACACCAAGGGAATAGATCCGCAGTTAATATTACCATCATATCAATAAGAGAATATTAAACACATCATGAGAGGAGTCTTTGAGATATCATAGATAAGAATAGAGGACTCATGCCCTCCCAGTAGGGGGATGTAAAATCCATCAACAAAATAGAACTACTCACTAAATAGATTGGCATAGAAGGGTCTAAGAGATATCATAATACATATTATATGTCACTAAAAATTTATAGGTGTTGAATCATATGGTCTAGTGATAATTAACCAATAAGGATACTCTATAAACATTTCTTTATTTCCTTTAGTCTTTACTTAAGATACAATGTAGAAGAGGGAAGACATTTAGAATTTGAACAAAGATTGGTCATAGAGGTTTTCTCAACCTATAAATTAATGGAAAACTACTTCATCCTCTAAATCTAATAAACATGAACCAAAAAAACTCCATAGTTTATATAGAGAAGGTTAAATTCTTCCACAACTCTTACACTAATCTAAGACACAATTAACTACCCTACTAAGATGATTTTTCTACTCAAGTATATCCAAAATTGGATTCTAGGACCCTCCATCCTTATAGATATCAAAAGACACCAAAAATTATTAGAGGGTATAGATTTCTGAAAACATGAAAGGTTATTATTCCAAGTATTATATTACTCTATGATAAGTTTAAATTCCATCACAACTACTCTACTCCATAATTCAAACACTATCAAAATTTCAATGGGATTAATATCCACAACTAATCCAAAAAAATTCTCCCCAGCAACCTCTATCTGTGTACAGGAGCACACTATATTAGTCCACATAAAAATATAATTTTAATGGATTCTTTTTATGTATCTACCTAGTTCTTGGGTGACAAAAGGAACAACCTAGAATAATAAGATAGTAAACTACATATACTTGGTTTACATGATGTGCACACTCAAATGCCTAACCTTGGGCTTATTCCCCTATCTAACCCACCATGTACTTAACTATTACAGGAAGTGTCCCTAAAAAACAAATGGTGTGGGTTACATAGGTTCATTTCCATGTACCCCCAACCTTGATCATGTCATATAACTCAGCATGGAATGTACTTCTACACTCTATATTCCCCACACTGAGTGTTTGGTCCTATAACCGGCTAGACTCGATGTCGTGTAACCAAGGATCCAACATGGAAAGTCTATTGTGGAAAAAAATGTGTACTTATTCTCTAACCTGATATACATTGACTAAATAAATGGAATGTGTTCTCAAGAAAAAAATGTGTGTTTGGTATTTCCATATGTAGAATTTCTGTGATCTACCAAAATATTCCCAAAACTCTTACAATTGATCTGTTGTTGAATGAAAAACACAGACAATATAGATCCCAGAAAAATGGTTGGGAAAATAGAATTAATGTGAGGTAGAATCCAAAATAAAAAGTCCTACCTCAAGGAAAATTATGAGAGCTATCTAAACATATATTTCAGAACTGTGATTCATGGTAAATGAATCTAAATATATGATCTAATAATACTAAGAGGAAGATTTCTTCCTTGTTCATCTCCTCTGAATTTAGATAATTCCAACCCAATCCTACCATCAATGGATCTGGGGTTGGTGACTGGCATTGAGTTGGCATATCACACAAATAAGAGGTCTTAGCCTTTAACAACCTGAAATATTATCATATCTTCAAGACCCAAGTTAAGTAATAAAACTAGTTGTACATATATAAATGACACCAAATGAACTAAATAAATCATATGAATGTGAAATCAACTAAGATCCACATAGAAAATAAATATAAACAACATAATGTAAAAAGGATAAAAACCCACCCAACAACCTGAAAAATAAAACTTACAAAAAGAAAATACAGATAGGCCCTCGCAAATATCTATCTCTAAAAATGAAAGTAATATATGAACATTATCTTTAGGTACCACCAAGATCCACCAACACCATATCATCAAAATTCTCCAGCCATCAACTCTAAACAATCCACATGAACTCTAAATCCATAAGGCCATCTTCGACCTATGTGTTATCTACACAAACACAACATGTGTGGACACAAGAACAATACTTGGGTGATCAAAAAAACACTAAGTATGATGCCATAAAAACAAAAAATAAGCACAAATAAACATGTCATCTCAAATCTCCCAGCACTACGGAGTATATAAAAGGAATTAAAGAATTCTATTATAAATATGATCAATCACGAGAAATCTCATGCATGTTGAGAAGTCCCAGTAATCAAAACTCTAGTCCTTAAATTTATATCCCATGAGTATTCAAAGGTACTCAAAATAATGAAATTTTCACAAAAAAAATTAATTTAATGGTTTTCTCTAGCATCACATCCCGATAGAAACCCCTAGTGTGGAAAAGAATCTCGTGTATCATATAATTTGATATTTCTCAGAATATAAATAGCCACCACATTGAAAAAACTAATGAAGGGGATGCCTCTCATCACTAACACATACTCCTGTGATTAGAGAGAATTGAATTTGTTGGCCCATCAATACCAAATCAACAATTATACCTAGAATTATCAAAATATAAAATGAAACTTCCTCTACAATAATACTCAAATGGAAAAGATAAACATATTGGTAGACCCCTTAGATGTGTGAATTCAACTCACAAATAGAGGATCATGCCTTGGACCACATAGGTATATATAACCTTATCATTACTATTCTATAAAAGAGTGATCTCATACCCAAGTGAAGGTTATGGGATACCTAAACCAATATAGGGAAGGGCGAATATAATCATGACCTCAATCCCATGAGGGGATACTTAACCCTACCCATGATCATCTCCCTTATAGAAGATCATGCAACTGGAGGAATAGGGTTGGATACCTAACCCTAATCATGATCATACCATAGATGGGGGATCACATAACCTAAGGAATAGGGTGGAATACCTGAACATATCTAAGGGGAGGTGAGAAGACTCTCATCATTATTCAAAGGGTAAAATACTCACATGTTTGAACATAAGTTCTATTGAGGGAAAAGGGGTTCTAGGGATCTCTAATCAAAGTACACGACATGTTTTTGGGGTACATGGTGTGTAACCCAAAAGAAGTCACTTTCTATTGTATGTAGTACACATATTTTGTGAAGATAAAAATATATGATGTGTAGGATGAATACATAGTGTGTAAACATTAGGGGGAATCTGTTCGAACCATGCTACCCAATTTTTATTCCTCTGAGGTCACATAATGTGTGGCTCCTGCACACAATTTGTGATACCCCTTGAGTTCTTGAGAATATACCCTACAGACACATTGATTTTTCCATCAAGGAACATAGATTGTGTTCACCTAGCCACTTCACCATGTGTTACATAACTCAAACAGGAAACCCTAGTGGAAGATCTCTTGGAACACACATTGTGTATTTTTCAAGATACACATCATTTAGTCACTCTTTTCATATATTATTCATCTTATCACATAGGCATATCCATGACCTCTTATTTTGATAAAAAACCTCAAAAAAAATTTAAAAAAATGTGCAATATAAGATCATTCCATTGATGAAGGATGGATTTCAACCAACCTTCACAAAAAATTCACATCCCTATCAACTCCTCATACCATCTGTGTATTCTGAATTGTGAAACCACTCATCAATTATCTCCATTAAACACACTGTTGTCATTTTTTACCTCCATTCCAAATACATTTATATTAAATTTAGCATAATAATTTGTGAAATAATAATCAATTGTTTAATGAATCAGAACATGTAAAATGGTTCAATCATCGGTCTAAATTGACGGTCAGCGATGAAAATTTGAAGAGAGAGTAAAGGAAACAATATAATTGTATAATATTGTTACAATGATGGAAACATGAAATAATATATCATCTATAGTTTTGAGATTTTAATAATGATGAATTAATTGTATTTTCCCACAAAAAATAATCCCAAACCACAAATTCAACAGAAAATAAAAATTTAGATGGGCCATGAAATAACTAATATTAGATAAAATTTAGGGAAATTAATCCATGATTGCATCATGAATTATAAATAGGGTAGAATCCCATAAATTATAAATACCTACCTAAAAATAAGATCTATATATTGGGAATAACATACACACATTCCATGTCATTGACTCCATTATGTTCATCCTGGATCCTAAGTCCCTACATCATACTCCAATATCTCCACCACAGGGATATCCGATCAAGACTCTCTCTAGGTTATGTAGATGACCACATAAGATCCACTAAAAATTGATATAAAAATATAGGTAATTTAGTTAAGGGAAAATTAAATAATTTAATTTAATTAATTAATTTTAATTCTCTTGTGATTGTATCCTATTGTGGGACTAATATAAGTGAAACTTATGTTAAACCTATGGTTAAACCCATTTTCTGGATTCAATGGAGGTGTTAGTTCCCATATTAGAGAAATTTTTCAAGAGATAAATGGATTTCATCTGAAACACTCATGAATAGAAAAAATATTAATATATTATTTTTAATATATTATTTTTGAGGCTACACACCACTTTATTTTCCATGCCTACTCAAACTAGGGTTAAAATAATAATTTGAAACCAATGTAACCTTTATAAATATTTTTAGTAAGTATTCTAGTGTAAAATTATTATTTTTCTCTTTACAAAGACCAAAAACATTAAAATTAAAAATAGACATGAGTCTTCATTAGGTGAAACTAGGATTTCTATATCCTCCCCCAACATAACACATTTCATCCTAGAAAATTATTTGGATGAGACTACAAAACATAAAATCCCATGACTAAGATATAGAGGATGTGGTGTTCACCCTAAAAACATGGTGACACTACTACCTTAGTGAGTGGACTATTGTTTATTCAAACTAAAAAATGTCTTAGACATATCTCCACCCAAATAGATATCAACCTAAGGTAGAGGATATGGTTAGAGTTCATATAGGTCTATGAAATCTTTATTATCTATACTCAAGGAAAAGAAAATATGGTTGTAGATTCTCTCAATGGGAAATATAATTCTTAATTTCTTGGTGAAGCATGAGAGTAATTTTCCACAATGCAATTGTCATTAATGGATGAGGGAGGAGCAACATATATATGATCAATAGTTGTTACCACTCAACATCTACAATGTATGAGGGAATAAAAAATTATAGATATTCATTATGAGTTATTTCATAACAACATTTTCAAAAGACATGTTTCTTATAGATTCTATAAAGTAGAGGTACATGTCATTCTATTTTGGGGATGGATGGTGGTTCCAGTTTCACCATGTGTTTAGATGTTAAAGTTGTTCCATACCTCCACATTAGTGGTATATCTAGGATAAGAAAACATATACAAGTATTTTTAGTGGTAGTTTTGGTGTAAAAGGATAAAGAATAGTGTTTTAATGTTCTACTCTCAATGACTCACCTGTCTATAGGTTAATGTCAAGCATTAGGTTTCAACAGGTTTTCCCCGTCCCATGAGGTACAATAATTGAAGTGGGATGGTATATCCATGGATTTCATGATGGTTTTTCAACAAAATATTAGAGGTCATGATGTTATCTGATTAATTTTATATTTAATTAAAAAGTTATCCCACTTCCATTCCATTAGAGAGAAAGGTTTTGTGGAATGTTTTAGACTCATGTATGGGTAGTAGATCATATAGAGAAATGGTGTTCTATTGAAAATTGTATTAGAACATGACTCTTTCTTAACACCTTAGTCATGGAGAGTTTTGTAGAAGTATTTCAAGAATCTATTTCGAATGAGAATGGAATTACACCCCCCAAAAAATGGCTAGATTGAGCGGACCATTTAGGCCCTGGAGGAAATATTGTGGTCTTTTTTGTTATACTTGGATAAACCTAAGAATATCACTGACCTTTAAAAGATTCTTTTATACAAAAAAGGTATCACTCTAATATTGGTTTGCTTCTGTCACAACCCGCCTTATTCAAGAAGGGGAGAGAGATAAAAATATGTTGAGACCTTCCTTCCTAAAGATAATGGAGAGATAATGACCCCCAATTCCTACCTCAAATAGTCCATGAAATGGAGACTAGCACCAAGGGTGTAGAAATATCAACAAAAATGGGAAGAATTACCCTTTTTATAGCAACAAGGATCAAGAGATAAGATGTGTCAACCTCAACAAATCCAATATAGATATATATACATATATAATGATACTAAAATCCATCACATATGAATTTTTAAAGTAACACTACTATAAATACAATGAAAACTCCAAAGTAAGTACCAAAATAAAACTAAGCAGCGACACATAAACCATCCCCAACGTCCAAGCTGGTAAGGTCCAGCATGGTCTGCGTAATCTCCCTAGAAACATGAATACAGTATTATATACAAAGGCTGAGAATACAAGTATACTCAGTAAATAAAAACCAAAGTCACCCATTCACAAGTGGAAGAGGCATACTAATTCCCTCAAGATAAAACCAAAGAAACTCTAAAAGCACCTAACAAGGTATACTATCCACCCTAACCTCACCAATTCATGATCACCAAATAATGAAAGTCGAGAAATGTAATAATATAAGTACATAGATATTTGGATCCCTTGCACCACTTCCCACTAGTTAACTGCTCATCCCTAATGGAGAACGTCTTCATTCTACCATGCTCTTCCACAAGCCCCACTGTCACAACCTGCCCACACACACCTAGGCCACAACCACACACTTCCCTCTTGCAAACACCTTGGAATCACACATACCACATCCTAACTGAAAACACTTATGCCTCATCCCAATGAAATGTGGGAAACAAACCACCTCTTACACATCTAATACTATAAATCTCATAATAAATTTTAATCCATTACAACCATCCTAAAAACACCTGGGTGATAAATTCCTAGAAGAGGGTGTATGGTAAGGTCAGTAACCAGTCATCCATCATCCCACTAGGATGTTGGAATAGAAACCCTCCCCCATAACAATGGGGGTGTCCAATACATAGTGCTCAACACGGGTGGGGTGCCTATAGAAAACATATGGAACTACACGTTTATACATATAGGCAATAAACACCCATCCCATCTTATGGGATTCCAAATATAAAAACATCCCACAAATCAAAACTTCCCTTACTGCTAACCCAAAATGTATGTATCACCAAGAGCAACCGTCACTTCCATAAGTTTAAGTATTCACATGACCAATCCATTTATCCAATTTTAATTATTTATTTTTCAATTTATTCACTTATTTATTTATTTCCAACCCTACCTGGGAAAATAACAAGAACCACATCTAAAACCATTTTTAGAAGGATAAAATCCACTAAACATTACCAAGGAAAAAAAGGGGGTACCAAGGTAAAGAAATCCATTTTAATACCCATTTATAAAGATAAGAGAGAGAAAATAGTATGGAGTCCCACTACACCCCCCCCCCTCCATAGACACATGTTCCACCACTATCAACCATCATTCTTCAAAGTTATCCCACTCAATCATCCTCTCACAACTAGACCCAGCTGCCCCACTGCACTACAACACCACACCCAGCACACCCATAAACATGAAATCATGACACAACCCAGTCATGCATACCTTCTTCCCAACCACTAACCAGATGCATTCCCACCACATAATAAGCCCAAGCATTCCACAATCAATCAGTCTCTCAAACTAAGATATCATCACACCTCCTGCACCACCTCATATACAAAGCCTACAACAACTAACACTAAAACCGCATCCCAACTACAAAAACATACCAAACCAACTCCTCTACCCAGCCATATACCCACGATTATGCTCCCAATAGTAGCACCACACAACCCACACAAGTTATACAACTCAGTAGAATACAACACAAAGCCACACCAATCAAATAGGATGTATTCAAATTTGGTAAACATTGTTCTTTAAATCCTCTTTGATAAAAAGGGGTGATCACACAAGGGTTTTCATCCTGGTTTATCCATTTCATTTAACTGGGTATACATGATTAATAAGATTTATATTTACATAAATTATTCCAAAGGAAATAACAATAGTTATAAAGCATCACCCATACATAGAAAATGACCATCAATGGCCTTGATTTTATAAATCCATATGGCCACAACATATCACATCATCAAC
Organism: Viscum album; assembly: GCA_963277665.1. NCBI lineage: Eukaryota > Viridiplantae > Streptophyta > Magnoliopsida > Santalales > Viscaceae > Viscum > Viscum album. Next base: position 1,478,218,960 of record OY728137.1, read on the forward strand.
AAAGAAAACAAATAAAATAGGGGACCAAAATCAATCCAATCCCATCCCCTTAACAGGTTTTTATTAGCATTAATCATTGTTAAAAGTCAGATTCGAATGTTTTCACAAAAGAATATTACTACACCCACCCCGCATGATACACAATTAAAATAGAGATGAACGAAAATCCCTACTTGGAATAGAAAAAGACCAACAACTCTTCCTTGTATAAAAAATTAAGGGTCATGTTAGAAGTAGGAAAACTCCAAGTAATATCACTATGTAAATCTTGATCGATGGATACATCCCAACACATGACTCCACAGGAAGGTAAGGCTTTAGGCGCAATAAGAGAAAACAAAAACACATGGGGAAGGGAAGATCCAGAATTTGATGAGCCAGACCCTATATCAAAGGAAGAATGGTTTCAAAACTAATTAAAGTAAAATCGCCTCCAAGAACATATGGTTGGATTATTTAAAGTCCCATGAGCATTAGGACACTAAAGATATAATTAATATCTTTTTAAATGCCTTTAGAAATGCCCAAAAAAGGCTTTAAACTCGATTTACCTCAAATAAAATATAAGAGGGGTGAACCTGGGAAATCTGGGAGAAACTGGGGAAAACTAGAAATTAGGAAAACTATCAGAAGTGAATTACCATTTAGTAAGTCACCGGTGTCACCATTTGGTGAGATACCATTCAGTGTCACCTTTTGGTGTGACACCTTTTGATGTCATCATTCAATGTCACCATTCGGTTTCATTGTTTGGTGAGACATTTTTCAGTGTCACTATTCAGTGAGCCACCATTTAGTGCCACTATTTAGTGATCCACTGTTCAGTGATCCACTGTTTAGAAAACTGGATTTTTGCAAAACTATTGAATTAAGCCACTGTTACCTCCCAGAATAACCCAAACATTGAATTTTCACAGAGGAATGGCCCAGAGGGATCTAGCTCATTAAATTAGATACCTCTCAGACTATTTTCATCCTCAATAATTCAAAACTAAACCCAGAAGGAGGAGGGGGTACGAACAACCATACCTTAAGATACCTCTTAAGGATAAACCACCTTGCGTTGTTTGAAATATGGATTGAAAAACTAGACATACAAGAACATCTACCTGACATCTACTTCCCCAAAAAACCACACATCACCAAAATTCACAATTTCCAGACACATGGTTTAGATAATTCCTTCCTCTGCACTAAGATACTATCCACTTTATGTGAAAATGACATGCCTAAAAGGGATTAATCACATCTGCATTAATGAATCTCAATTAGGTATCAGGTCCTACCCTTCCCATGTGTTGGGGATCTTCAAAAAATAGAGAAAAAATAAACCACTCATCTCATAGAAAACAAGGTCAAGTATCACATCAAAACAAGGCACACAATCAAAACTCAAAAAAACTCCAGGTACTGGGCACGCATATGTGCCTATCACTTCCAAGTACTCTCCTCCAAGACACCATGCCTCCCCAACACACAAACCAAGGGAATGGTCTGCCCACATAACACCTTCTCCTGATGATCATGGATCTCCACTGGCCGCTCCATGAATGTTGCATCATCCTCAATACCCAACTCTCCCCAATCAATGAAATGGATTTCATCGTGAAGATACTGTCGACATTGGGAGACATGAAAGATGTCATGGATCCTCCCCAACTATGGTGTCAACGCCAGCTAGTATTCCACATCACCAACTCATCCCAATACCTCAAAAGGACTAATGAACCTGTGAGAAGGCTTACTCCCTCTGCCAAACCTTTGATTCCCACGTCGAGGGGAAACCATCAAGAATACATGGTCTACAACCTCGAACTCTAAGGGACTTCTCCTATGATCAACATACAACATATTCTAGTCATGTGATACCTTCATCTTCTCATGGAAAATTTGTACCTTCTATATCATACTCTACACCACATCTAGACCAAGAATAGTCACCTCCCCAACTTTTATCCATCATAAGGGTGAATTTCATAGTCTTCTTTATAAATCTTTGAATGGATCCATACCAATGAAATAGTGATAGATATTATTGTAAGAAAACATTACCAAGGGATAATGTCACACCCACAACCCACTAATGTCTAGAACACATGCCCACTACATGTCCTCCAACATCTGGATGGTCCTATCTGTTTTTCCATCAGTCTGAGGGTGGAAAGCAGTGCTGAGGCATAACTGAGTTCTGAAGGCATGTTGCAATCCCCTACAGACTTGGGATGAAAAGTGTGTATCCTGATCTGAGACACTAGATCATGTAATTCCATGCATATTAATCGTCTCATCCATATAGTTTGCACTAAGGTATCCACTGTGGTCGACTACTTGATTACTATGAAGTGAACACACTTTGTTAACTGATCCACCATTACCCAGATTCCATCGAATCCTCCCTGATCCCTAGGTAATCTTGTGAGGAAATACATAAATATGTCATCTCACTTCCACTTGAGGACATATAAGGGCATCAACACCACTGGGAACATGGTTCTCAACCTTCACTTACTGGCAAACCAAGCACTTTTCTATAAACTCTATCATTATTTGATTCATCCCAGGCCACTGGAAATTCTCTCTCAAGCCCCAGTACATCTTAGAAACCACTATGTGTACCGTTATAGGTTAGATATGAAACTAATGGAGAACTTCATCACATAATTTCACTGGAAAAAATAGATTCCGATAGAACAACATACGATTCTGACCATCCTCTGACCATCCCTCTGGAGTATCACCTTGTTCAAAGTGATCACGCATCACCTTTACCTATGAGTCTCCCCAATGAGACTCTTCCACATTTTGTCTCAGAGATGACTATATTTTCATCTAAAACAGAAATCCTCTACCACCATCCATTCCTATATCTAAGTGAAAGGTATTCGACTCCTCCATTTCCCTCCAAGAATACGCAGATTCCTGAACCACTTACTTTTTCTGACATCCTACACAAAGCATCATCCACAATGTCCCCCTTTCCTAAGGTATAGGATATCTTGAAATCATAATCCTATATACTCCATCCACCTCCATTGTTTCAAGTTCAGATCTCATTGTGAAAAGATATACTGAAAGATATTGTGATCTTTGAAGAGAAAAAAGTGATCCCCAACGAGGTAATGTCGCCAAAACTTTTGAAAAACACAAATGATGAAAGTTCCAGATCATGGGTGTCATAGTTACATTAATGAGGATATAACAACCTAGACCCATAGGAGATCACCCTTCATTGTTTCATTAGCACACAACCCAAGCCCAAATGGAAAGCATCACAGAACACCTTGAACAATTCCCATTCCTTGGAAAATTGAGCACTAGGGCACTGACCAATATTCCCTTTAAATAGAAACAATTGTCTCCACACTGCTCACTCCACAAAAAGGTTTGTCCCTTTCTAGTCAAATCCATTAACGAGGCTTCTACTCGAGAGAAATAAGTTATGAATCTTCAGTAGTAGCCTGTCATACTGAGAAAACTATAAACCTCTTCCACATTCTTGGTTTCTTCCCAAGAAAAAATAGTTGTGACCTTAAACGGGTCCACTAATATACCCTTTTGATACATAACATGCCCAAGGAAGTGGACCTCCTGTGTTCCAAACTTTTAATTGGATCGCTTTCTATAGATCTGGTGGTGCCAAAAGATCTCTAGGAAAGTCCTAATATGATCGGTATTCTCCTCCTCTGACCTTGAGTAGCTCAAAATATCATCAATGAATATGAGGATGAGACAGTCCAAGAACTCATGAAAGATAGATTTCATGATACCCATGAAGACGAATGGTGTGTTCGTAACACCGAATGGCATAACTATGAACTCAAAGTGCCCATACCTTCACCTGAAATTAGTCTTTAGGTTGTAACCCTCCTTCACCATCAACTGGTGATATCTAGATCAGAGATTGATTTTGGAATAAAAAAATTTCTCCCCTGACTAGTCAAAAATATCATCTATTCTTTGGAGAGGGTAACCTTTTTTTACTGTTAAATGATTCACCCTCTAGAAGTCTACACACATACTCAGACCACCATCTGCTTTCTACGAAACAAGAATGGATTACACCATAGAGACACACTATGATGGATAAATCCCTTCCTCATTAGTTCATTAATATAGATCTGCAGCTCCCACAGATCAGAAGGAATCAACCGAAAAAAGACCCATCGAAATCGGAGAATCACCGTGATATATGTCTATCCCAAACTCAATGTCACATCGAGGTCGTAGAGTCACAACCTCCTTGTAAAAAGCATCCAAGAACTCCCCAATGACCTTATGATTCCCCTCCATCTCTATGTCCATTAATCCCACTAACATTTGGATAATAAAGAAAGATAAGGATTCATGCATCGGATTCCCACCCGATAGCTCCACTCACCAACGAAAGCTACACGTTGGCCTTACACATCTGAAAATATGACTCTTCTCCAGAAGTAGTTGATAATATCATGCACTAAAAATTTCCAGTCAATGCCAAGGATTTCATTGTATGAATTCATATGTAACAATAAGATATCCCTACTTGACTGATGCAACCCCAACATTAGTCTACATCCTTAGAAAACATCAAACAAGTTGGTCTGACCTCCAACCAGTGTACTCAACACTAGGGGCACTAAAAGTATCTCTATGTCTAGTCCCGAGGAATGGGCTTGACTGGGTGCAATGAAAGAGTGTGAAGCTCCTGAATCAAAAAATGTTCAAGCAAGAGTACTAAAGAAACTGATCATACCTAGAACCATCTTCACACCCGCTAGAACTGTTGCCTCTATGGTATGAAACTGCCCACACCCAGCTCCTCTACTAATCGAATGGATTAGCTTATTGTGCCTCTACTGCCTAAGCCACTCATTTACGATGACCAGGTGCCATAGTTGAAAGGTAAATAAGGAAATCCTAATCTAGAGTAGTATGGAATATTTTTAGGGTTTATTTTAACTCATTTATTATTTTAATTTCCCAAAAATTTCCAAGAAAAACAAGTACACAAGTCATCTTGATACATGTATCTTTCATAGGGTTATCAACCCCACAATTAGTATAGCCTCTCCAGATCGTTTGGTAAGCTCAAATTCCCTATATCAGATCATGGGGGGCCCTAAAATACCATGTCCTAGACGGTATACCCTAGCATGTGTCAATCACCAAGATTACATAACACTATTTCCCTACTAACCCATGAAATCCTCACTATGCCTAACTCCAAATTTCATCCTATCTCTCAACCCTGGGTCCTAATACCATTTTGTTACAACCCACCTTCTTCAAGGTGAGGAAAGGGATAACAAGATGCTGATTCCTTCCTTCCTCGTGATAAAGGAGAGATAATGACCCCCTGGTCCCACCTCAAATAGGCCCCGAGGTGGTGACCAGCACCAAGGGTATAGAAATATCACAAAAATGGGTGGGATTTTCTTTTTTATGGTAACCAAGATCATGAAATAAGATGTATCAACCTCAACAACTCCAAGACCAATATATATATATAAGAAAACCAAAATCCATCCCACATGCATGTTTAATGTAAAAATGCTATAAATAAAAAAGAAAACTCCAAAGTAAGAACCAAAATAAAACTAAGTAGCGACACAACAAGTATCTCCAACATCTAATCTAGTAAGGTCCAGTATGGTTTGCATAATCTCCTTGGAAACCTGAAAAAATTTATATACGTTGGGTGATCGAACAAGTATACTCATTAGGGAAAAACCAAATTCACTCATGCACAAGTGTGAGAGGCAAACTAATGTCCCCATGAGAAAATAGTAGAAACTCAAGAAGTACCTAACAAGGTATACTATCCACCCCAACCACACCAAGGCATGCTCACCAAATAATTCAAGTCAAGAAAAGTAATAATATAATTATTTTGATATTTGGGTACCCCACACCACTTTCCACTAGTTAATTTCTCATTCCTAATGGATAACATCCTAATGCTATTGTTCTCTTCCATAAGCCCAACTCCCAAAACATGCCCACACACACATAGGACACAACCACACACATCCTACCTACAAACAATAGGGCCTCACACATACCAAATCATTTCTGAAAACATATGGTCCACATCCTAAAGACACCTAAGAAACAAACCACCTCTCCCATAGCCAATACCATAAATCTAGTAACAAACATCAATCTATTACAGCCTTCCCAAAAACACTTAGGCGATAATTTCCTAAAAGAGGGAGAAGAGTAAAGTTAGTTACCATCCATCCATCCTCTAACTATGATGTGGGGAAATACACCCTCCCATGTAACAATGGGGGTGTTCAGAATATATTTCTCAACACGAGTGGCGTGAATATATAAAACAAAAGGAATTAAAGTTTATACATATAGGTAACAAACACTCATCCCATCTTATGGGATTTAAAAAATACAGTCATCCCACTCATGAAAACTTCCCTTGTGACTAACCCTAAATACACATATCACCATGAATGACGGTCACTTCCATAAGTTAAATTATTCCCTATCCAATTCATTCAACCAATTTTTTTCTACTTTTATCAATTTATTCATTTATTTATTTATTTCCAACACAACCCTGGAGGCCAACAAGCACCACATCTGCAACTATTTTCAGAAATATAAAATCCACGAAACACTGGCAAGGCAAACAAGGAAGGAGGTACCAAGGTAAAGAAATCCATTTTATCACACATTCATAAATAAAACAGAGAAAACCCTACCTACAGTCCCACTGCACGCCCCCTTTTTCCTAGACACCCATTCAACCACTTCAAACTATCATTCTACAAAGTTATCTCACTCAACCATCCTCTCACATCTAGACCCAGTAGCCCCAATTCACAACAACACCATACCCAGAACACCTATAAACATGAAATCCTAACACAACCCAATCCTACAGTCCCACTACCCAACCATAGCCGAGATTTAGTCCCACCGCATAACAAGTCCATCTATTCTACTATCATTCAATCCCTCAAACTGAGATACCATCACACCTCTGCCCACCCATGTACCAACAACCTTTCTCCCAACAGCAACACCACACAACCCACACAGATCAAAAAAACAAGAGAACACAACACACATGCACACCTATCAAATAGAATTTATTTAGATTTGCTAAAAACTATTTATTAAATCCACTTTGATAAACATGGGTGACCACACAAGGGTTTTTATCTTGTGGAATCCATTTCCTATAACAAGGTATACATGATTAATCATATTGATATTTGCACCAATTATTCATAAGGAAACAACAACAGTTATAAAGCGTCAACCATGCAAAGAAAAATACCACCAATTTCCATGATTTTAAGAATCCATATGTCCACAACAATTCACATTATCAACAAAGATAACAAATAAAATCGGTGACCAACATTAATCCACTCCCATCCCATTAACAAGTTCTTATTGTTATTCATCTTTTTTAAAAGTGGTATTTGGTAGTTTTCACAAAAACAAATTACTACACCAAGCTTTCCTGATACACAATTAAAAGAGGGATGAAGTAAAATCATTACTTGGAATAAAAAAAGATTAAAATATATTCCTTTTATAAAAAATAGAGGGTCACATGAGTAGTAGAAAAACTCCTAGAAAGAAATCTATGTAAATCTTGATCGATGACTATGAAACAACACATGACTCCATAGGAAGAGAAGGCTCTAGGTGAACCAAGAGGGAATGGAAAAACACTGGGAAGGAAAGATCCAACTTTTAAGAGCTATATCCTATATTAAAGGAAGAATGTTTTCAAAAGTCATTAAATATGGATTGTATCCAAGACCATGCAGTTGGATTATTTCAAATTACATAGAGCGTTAGGATATTAAAGATATAATTAACATCCTTTGAAACACTTTTAGAAACACCCAAACAAGGATTTAAACTCGATTTAATTAAAATTAAACGTAATAGGGGAAAAGATGGAAAATATAGGAGAAAATGGGGAAACTAGAAATTTAGATAAATGCCTGAAGCGACTCACCATTGGGTGAGTCCCTGGTGTCACTGTTCGGTTTCACCATTCAGTGAGCCACTGTTCGACAACGCTATTCAATGAGACACCTTCTAGTGTAACCATTCGATGAGCCACCGTCCAGTGTCTCCTTTCAGTGATTCACCATCCGGAATCACCATTCAGTGAGCCATTATTCAGTGTCATTGTTCGGTTACCTTCCATTTAAAGAAACCGGATTTTTGTCAAACTCATGAATTAAGCCACTATTATCTCCCAAATTACCCCAAAACATTATACTTCCACAAAGGAATGGCCCGGAGGGTTCCAGGTCATTATAGGTTCCATTTCAGGCTCTATATAGGAGGCCTTGAATATCACCACTATATTGGACATAGTTGGGAGAGTCAATACATTTGGGGTCAGAGTTAGTGTGATTGATTATAGAGAAAGTGATGATCAACTTGGAGTAGAAGAGGACATGCAGATCCATTATAAGTCATATATGAAAAGACAATATAGACCACTTGAGTTAATTAGGGGTATCTTTTCTTAAATTTCTCACATTGGCATGGTTTTTGGATATTTGGTTGAGCTGAAAAGCTATCTCTTAGGTTCATCGACTCATTCTAGATTTTGTGTTGGATTTGATAGGTTTCGTGACACCTAGATTTATCTCTATAGTTAGAATGTGTTCATTATTTATTCTATGTATCTTATATGAGGAGATACATGCACGATCAATTATATATTATTTATTTGGGTAATGTGGATATCTAACACATGGCCCCCTTTTTAATGTACCCGATGGTGATCAAGGATCGATGGAAGAAAATAATTTATGAGTGAAAATTTATCGTTTCATTAATTATTTGGCTGTATGAGAATCTTTAAGAGAGCTAATGGGAGAGGTAGAATCATGTTCAAGCCTAGTAACATCACCTATTTAAATAGTTGTTCTTTTCAGGATGAAAATTATTAAATGTGGGGAGATTTTTGCATCTCTAGTATTTGATCTTGGTCACTTTTAATATTTTAAAAAATATTTTAAAATCTATTCATAGTGTTGGAAAATATTTTAAGGCGTCCCAAAGCCCAAATTTTTTTATATTAAAAATATTAAATATATTAACTTGTGAACATGCATAATTTTGTAAATAATGGATTTTTATCTGAATGGAGTCTCATATAAGGAAACTGATACTTACATTGAATCTAAAATATGGGTTTTACCCTAGGCATGACATTAATTTCATCAGTATTTTTTCCCTTGCTAGGGAGCAGTCATGGGAGAATTAAATAATTGAATTAAAATTATTTTATTTGGGGAAACCATAATTAGTACTTTATTTAAAACCTATTTGGTGGCTCCTCAAAGGTTTATCCGCATAATGTAGAGGCAAGGGTGCAAACCCATTTTGTAATAAACTAGAATGAATGGGCTTGGGCCCATCCAGAAGGCACTTTTTGGGAGAGGTCAATTTGGTACAAATAGTGTCATAGCTTAACCTAGGCCTGACCCTAGGTTGTGCTTGTTGGGCTGGGCCATGGGCCAAGGTGACCATGCCACTAATATCAAAGTAAAGAAATAATATTTTTTTAAAATTACCAATGTTATATTTTTTATAATATATATATATATATATATATATATAATTATAGATATCATATAAATATATTAGGCACAAAACCTAGACTAGTTGGTTCAGGCACAGTCTTGAATGTTAATGGTAGGGTATTGAATCTCCCATACCACAATTTTTTTTGGATTTTTTTTTGGATTTTTTGGACCAAATTCCAGACTATATTGTGGGATGTTAGGAAGAGTTTCTAGGATATCCCTATGGTTAAGGAAATCTGGTTGGGTTAGCCAAAAATATTATGGCCCAAAACAGGACCAAGAGAAACCACTCGGCTCTTCCCTAGGCCAAACATGTTTATGATTTTTAAAGGAAGTACCGATCGGGATTTGGGTTGGTTCAAAAAAAAATTTAGGCCTCCAAGACATATTTTTACCACTTTCTATAGGGATTCTTGAGAGGAGATCCTCTGGTGGAGAGTGTTGCAAAACATAATTGGAATTAAAGATCGATCATAGACACATTAGAGATCTCCCACATCCTTGATGATGACACAAACTTAATTTTTCAAGTGATCGATCTATTTTTGAGGTAAGTATTTTTTTATTATTTTATTTTTACCACATATTTTATGTCATTGTGATTATTTTTTTGTTCACCTAGAATTAAACCTATGATAATTTATGTTTTTAACCTATGATTTGGGAATAATTGATTTCAGAACAAGTAATAATTATATATTTCTTTAGATTCTTTAACCATAGATGATTGTAGATCATATACAATCAATGTTTATTCTCAATTTTGTGGTTATGGATTCCACCCCCCCCCCCCCCCCTTCTTTATGTGTTCATGACTGGTATTTGGTTTTGGTAATGATTCAACCATTCATGTGGATTAATTTATTATGTAGTTGATTATTAGTTCCATGGATCATTATTGCAAGTTCAACATCAGGTATTATGGTATGGTAGAGGATCATTTACGATTATTGAAATTTGGGTAAGGAGTGAGGGTTGTTGTTTCACCCATTATGACTATTGGGAACCATGAAAGGGTGAAAATAATCATTCTTTTGGTCCAGTAGTGGTTGGATTTTTTCATTCGATGGGGAAACGATATTGGTCAACACAATTTTTTCTTATCTCAATGGGATTCATGGTGAAGTGAATTAAGTGGTAAATATTTGGAAGGAATCTAGGTATCTAGTAAAATGATAACTACACAGCATTTATATCTGAAGATCATACATTTTTTAACCCATGAGATATAGTGCTAGGGTTTCTATACTGAGTAAAATATCACACGACCATGTTTTTGGGTAAATACATTTTGTGTCTCTATATAGATGGATCATTGTGTAAAAAAGTTACATGAACAAGGAAATCCAATTTCTTATGCTCCATGTACAATTTTCCACATGTCATATAGTTAGGATTTTACATGCCATATTGAATGGAAGAATATAGTCAAGACAACAGCTTGGGGTGAAATATTTTTTACCACCTAATGTAAGTTTTTTACGTTTGTGTGTCTTGTAATAAGACCCTAAACTAGTCCTATATAAGTATAATTGGTCTAGGAACATTATGATTTCAAAAATCTTGAAGATATAGAAGTGTTTCTTGATGATTTAGGTGTGATAAAGCATGAAAACATAGAAGAGGCATAGAATTTGATCCCAGACTTCTTGGTGAATGTATATCCTCCTTAATGATTCATAGAATCACCTGGTAATTGTTATATTTCACAATATATAGGCTAGGGTTGGTAATTCTTCCTATTTTTTAGTTTTATACCATGTTATTGGATCCTCTACCAAAGAATCATATGGGTTTATTATTTTCTCTCACCTTTAGGGGCATAGGATTCTCTGTATACAGAGTTGGTATTTTTGTCTTTATAAGGATCTCACACCAGCCTAAGATCCTCCACTAAAGTATTCATTTATGCTCATATACATAGGCCCATGATCCTCTGTTATAGATCATCAAAGGTTACATTGATTGATAGTACACCTGATTTGGAGATTTTTTAATGAATAATAAATTCATTTGGAAAATTGTGAAGACTGAGAATGTAAAATGAACTTGATTACCACCTATAATCAAAACTAGTTTTTTCCTTATATTTATTATTTATTTTGGTCGAGATCAAACCATTTTTATTTATTCTTTATATCTTTGTTGATTTTTAGGTATCATACTAGTTATATATATACTCACCTTTTCCTATCCCTTACCCACATGTGTTGTCTTATGTAGATGAAAAGAAGATCAATATTTTACAAGGTGGACTAGGTGTGTGAGGTGCATAGTAGTGATTATTGGTTGTGTAGTGGGGCTTGGAACAGACTCTGGAGTTATGTGATAGGATGGATTTTTCACTAGTTGATAGTTTGGACCTATTTTCTTTATGATGGACCTATATCTTTTCCTTTTATGATTCAATTATGTGTTATTGTACTATGTTGTGGGATATTATTGGTTTTTCATGCATTTATTATTATTAATTTATATGGTGTGTATGGAGATGTGTGAATGTGTGTATAAGTACACTAGTCAAGGCCTCCCATATGTGTGATATTCCTACATAGTTCTATCCACCACCCCAAGTCTATTGAATGGAGTCTTGGGGTAGCAGTCTAAACTTACCAGAGGCCAAGAAGGACCCGATGGGACAAGTCATGTCAATCGTCTTGGTGGGAAGATAAATAAACAAATCTCAGATAGAGGAGTGGAATATATTAACCAAGAATTCCTTAATTTTCTAAAAGAGTTTTGGATATTATTTATGCTCACTCCTCCTTATATACCATAGTGTAATGGTGTAAGTGAAAGGGGGAACCATGAATTATTATATATAGTGAGATAAATGTTGGTTTATGTAAATATTCCATTATCCCTTTGGGGAAATGCATTAAAATTAGTAAAATGAATACTGAATTGAGTACCAACCAAAATAAAACACAGAATCCATTTTGTGTATTTTAATGAGAAGAAATATGTTTTTTCATATATACATGTGTGGGGATTCAAACTATTTGGTAAGGATACTTATTCAAAAAAAATCATTTTCTTACACAAACTATATCTTTATAGGTTATCCAAAAGAGACAATAAGAAAACATATATATGACCCCTTAGATAAAAATTTATTGGATAATTAAATTCCATGTTTCTAGAAAGGGATAACATATATAAAGGATATAGTGGGTGAAAGATATACATTGATGAATTCCAGGATCATGATACAAAAGTGTTGGAATATGAAAAAAATCCATAAAACCTAGTAAATGATAGTGTTCTAGAGACACAATTGATGTATGGGAGTACTAAAGTAGTTAGAGAACTAAATAGGTATGTTTTTTTTCAACTAATAAGGTGGAAATTTATTAATGGAAACAAATGAAACTATATCCTATAAGGAAGAGATACATAACACAAAATTTGTAAACTGGAATTTCATGACTCGGCCCCTGGGGCACACATGTCTGGTGGTAACCTTAGTGTGACTAACCCAAGATCGACTCTAATAGGCTAGGGCCAGGTGACCATCATAGTGTAGGAACATCTCACATATGGGAGGCCTTATCCAAAGTACATGTACATACACACACATCTCCAAGCCCATAAAATGATGATAAAGTAAAGTACAACATGTAACAATTCATGAATGCATCTATAATCTCAAAATTAGAGTATAATAAAAGTACTGAAAGTGAAAAAGAGGGTCCAAATACAAACCCATCAAAACTTGAAATAGAGTCCAACAAACTTTGAAGGGGGAATACTTTAAAATAATACACTAGAATACACCTTAGTCTATTTAGACCCAAACTATACTCCTCCTACTCCCAGTACTCCTAGAACTCCATTAAATGGTTTGACATCTATATAAGACATGATACATGTGGGAACAAACAATGCAATGGTGAGTATAACAATACCTAGCATGACACCCTGAAATCACCAAAAATAAAGAATCAATATTAGTAATCTCATCTATATAAAGGTTTATCAATAAATATATGATACATAGATATAATCAAGAATAACTCAGATATACTCATAATAGACTGGTATTTTAAAGTAGGTATCAACTAATTCAAGCCACATGATTCAACTAGGGGCTTCAAAGGAATGCTCATCTAGGATAATCCACTACATGAGATATGCTATTGGTGATAATTCTCATCTAAGAGGTCTTGATCATCGAACCCCACCTAAAAGTACTCACTAAAAACTGAGGGGACTCATCTGAGATACACACATGATCATATTACACCTCATTGGAAGGAATATAGATTGATACAAAGATAGGGGATTACACACATGGCTAATATGGGACACCATAAACCCAATCTACAATAACCCGATAAGTAGGTTATCATTGCTTTTATATATTTGTCATGTAAATTATTGCAACCCTTCATAGGGTATAATAAGATAGAGCATTCCACCCCAAACCTTACAGAGGGATTCTGGTAACTCTATCTTAGACTAAACCCATTGAGGGGTCATAATCATATTATGAGGATGGGATGTCTCTCTATACCCTTATTGGGATAGACCATGGGAACACACTCAACCAATACTAGTTTACACTGAAACTGTTTGATGAAACATATCCACTATCATACCATAGAAAAAATAGAGAAGAAAGATAGCTCCAACCTACCATTGGATGAGTATATGGCTAGTCCCTTAACAGTGCATGAAATTTCTCACTAAAAATGGAACTTACTATGTTTCAGGATAAAAAAATACATTTCATTTCCCTTAGGGTACACAATATGTAGATTTCTAATTGGATCGCAGCATTCCATCCATTCTTTACTAGGTACCACCATACATACCCATGTACTTAGGGAATGTATGAGTACTTTTTTCAAGTACACATGGTGTCCTCAATGTCACATGGCATGTAGCAGGTCGGGTAGGCACTTAGTGTGTATCGTCTGCCTATGTCAGATTACTTTCTAATATACATGACGTGTTCCCTAACATACACGGTGTTTGGATCCACATAGGCTCCTAGGTTTGTACACCCTATACACATTGATATTTCCACCATGTTTTACATATAATGTGACCTAGAACACATGGAGTGTAATTCCACCTAGATCTCGGGGTTTCTACTCCCTCTACAAGACAATCTAGTCAGCTAAGGGTCACACGGCTAGTGATACTTATATCTGCATGAAAATCCTAGCACCTCATTGAGGGGACTACATGACGCATGTTTTTGAATTGAATGTTGTGTAGTAGGTAACTTTGGATTAATTCCATACAGTTCAAATATTCTCCCAGATTATCACCGCCTATGGATCTTCCACCAATATAACCTAGACTTTACAGATCTTTCCCATTCGATCCTCCCTATCCCCATTGGTCAAAATCCATCTATATCCTCTACTCGGGATCATCCCTAACACATATTTCCATCAGCATACATCAAAATGAGAATAATTTGAAATAGCTGGTCTCATTTGATCTATATTTAATAATCCTCTATTATTGTTACTCGTTATCGCCCTCTATCATGAACCACACCAACAGTATCGATTGGTTGCATCGAATAACGGTCACACAATGATCGGATACTGGGTATTTATTTAACTATGGTCTATATAAATTTCCAATGATGAACATGTGAATAAATGGGTGGTAATTCTAAGAAACATAATAGATGAACGAACCTTGACTATTTTTGGGTTGTCTTTGATCTATTTCCTTTGGAATGACTAACGAATTAAATAATAAATAATAAAATAAATCCCTTAAATGTGAGAATCAATTCTTGTTAGTGTACTTGATCTATAGTTTACATGGGATAAACAAGTGATATGAATCCACAAAAATAAAATTTCCCACCAGGAGTTTGGATCAATCATTGATGAAGAATTGTCTTGTGTTTCCATTTTTGGAAATATCCCCAAACATCACTGCACACTGATCATCAATCCATGATCTGATCATCTCCCCTTCAAGAAAGATCCCTAAATGGATCCTCTCTGGGTCTCCAATGTTATGTGGATAACACTAAGATTTAACCATAACTTGTTATTTATAGGGTATGGATTAAGTCATGGTAATTATACAAATAAATTTATAAAATTTATTTATATAATTATTTCTCCATCCACAATCATACTCAAACCAATTGTCTTACTCACTCAAACGTTATGTCATGCCTTGGGTAAAAACCCTTCTATGAACTCAAATTTGGACACATATTTGCAATCTGAACCCTAGTTTTGGAGTTATTCTACTATTTTAGGAAAATGACATGTGTGTGATATAATATATTTACAATTTTTATTATATCCATAAAGGGATCATTGATCCTTAAAATTTCACACCATATGAGTACCTAGCTCTAGAAAAGTACATTAATATTTTCAAAGGTATTAAAATGAAAAAATAGGTACATTAAATTATCCCCACTTTTAATACTTTTCACCTTAAAAAGTGAAAATCTACTCATAAGTGAAAACACTAAGCTCTAAACTATTGGGCATGTTGTCAACAACCACACATATAAGAGAAAAACTTCCTCATAAAGTTGATTATTTGTTCAGTACCCAAACACTATTGTGATCCTCAAACTACTAAAAAAGGTAACTCCACTCTCAATGTACAGCTCAACCTAGTCAACATCGTGTAATAATTCATGCACATGTCTCCTCGGGTGGGGAATTTGGAAAACACCAATGACATATATTATCCAAGGTCACAAGTTCTAGTGGTATTCCACCTTTCTAACCTAACACATAAACTAGAAAAGGTTCCAATGAACCCTGATGATAGCTCGTCATCCCAGTAAAATATTTGAAATCCTTGATAAGGGAAGATCCCTCAAAACATTCTATAAACTCATTGAACCAATGTAAATTATCATCAGAAAACAAGAAACATCTGACATTAATTTTTGTCACCTATTGGCTCTGAACAGTAAAGCAATAACCTATACTGTCTCATGAACATATCCTCAATTTGTGCATAACTAATAGTTGATTGGTAATCATTATGATATGAAGAATCCAAATATGTTAGATGATCCTCCCAGTTATGGCCCAAGACTAATACTAAATCATGAATCATGTTCTCTAGAACCTTAATAGTCCACTTTACCTAGCCATATGATTGTTGTATAACATTATGATCTACCAAAACCAAGTCCCCAAAGGCTTCCCACATACTCCCTCTAATCGTTACATGATGCAAGTGTCACAGTCTGTAATGATTGTTATGGGAATTCCATGAAGCCAAACTATATCCTACATGCATTGAAATCCCTATATCTTTATAAATCCTTGTTGATTTTCACCTAAATATAGGTTATACACTAATAATTTAACTCGAAAACATGATATAACTCCCTTGGCTACCCAATTGACACCAATGGATCTTGGAACATCCTTTACTATACCATATATACTACTAAGGGAAAAAAATACTACACATCACCTCTCACTATGTGATTCATTTCATAATTCATCCTTCATCAAGGATGACGTGCTCCACACTTTTGTAAAACCTAATAACAACAAGTCTTGTGGATATTTGGTCATGAAAGATCTTCTAATCAATACCATTGGGTTATTCCTTTCTGGGTAACTAAAGAAGTGGAGGGGTAACAACCATCGACTAGAGGTAAACCACACTAACCTCACCCTAAAGGGTTATTCCCTCAGGTGGCTCCCAAGACAATGCTTCCTTAACATCTACTAGGTCCACTGTTACTCCCATTTCTAAGAAAACATAACCCCAGAAGTGGACCTTCAGAATCTATAACCATCACTTTGAGAGCTCACCATAAATCTGGTACACATGGAGCATGCCTAGAACCATCCTTGGGTGTCTCACATGATCCAAACCTGATGCTGATTACACATGGATTTCATCAAATAATACTACTAAAAATCAATCCAAGAAGTGATAAAGATCTAGTTTCAAAATACCTTATCATTAATGGGGTGTTCAACATTCCAAAGGGTGTCTCTATGAACTTGAAGAAACCAAAGTAGTTTTGGAAATACACATTCACTATAACCTCTTTATGAACCCAAATCTAGTGATAACTCATCCTGAGGTCCAACTCCAAGAACCACTGTTGAAAAATTCATTGATTATCAAGGGTGTATAATCCTCTATGATAGTCCCATGGATTCAAATGATTCTAATCAACCTACAACCTAAATCTCTCATTTACCCCTTAGGTGAGAAACACAGGTTTGTCCAGGTGAACACACTGGGTTTAATAAATCTCATGTTCTGTAGATCCTCCAACTTCAACTTTTGTAACTTGAAACTCTATAGGTCCATATGATACACTGGAAAAAATATCTTTCCATCCATGGGTGTATATCTATGAAAAAAAAATAAGATTTCTATGGGAATTTAAGTATTTCAGATCCTCTAGGAAGGACTCCACACACTCCTCCAACTCCATAGAGAACTGAAAGCTAATAGAAACCACCACTCTCTAAGGTTCATACTGGATATGTGTTGAAATTGGTTGTATCCACCAATACATTCAATTTCCTACTATACCTAGGATTCCTTCTCACAAAATAAGGAAAAAATCCATCCCTCTAACACAGGTCCACTAAAACACTTGATGGTAATAATAAAATAGGAATGGATAGAAATAAATTCATCCATATTGAGGAAAACATCATAGGGTATCACTGCCTCTACAAAAAATATTCCATGTGAGGATCGATATCACCTTAAAGTCAGGTCACACTGTCAATAGTAACACATGATCACTGATCCTCTCTATAGAAGCCTCTAACATGAGGTTTAAGCTAAAAGGATCCATTGATATCACTATGTATTGAAAAAGGGTTACATTTATGGAAATATGGCTTGAGACTGCAAACTAAAACTTAAGCTAGATAAAAGAAGACACATTTCATACCTCTACCCACACCCAAAGAGTCTGGGTCACAAGATACTATTGAATGAATCTATATTTTACCTTACCCACCTATTCAACTCAACTAGGGATTTCTCAAAAAACATATTACATCAAAAGGACCTCAAACACACAAGTCAAAGAAACTTATCCACCAAACATCAATATTATCCTCTTTGATTAGCACTGAATCCCATCCATGGTTTTGGATTGCATCATAAGAAGATGTATTCTTGGGGGAAGTGTCTCTTACTCATGTTTCTAACATCACATCAAAAATCATCAACACAGGGTTCTATTTATTCCCTATGTCACCCAAGATAAGTCTCACCACTAGGACTACCATTAAGTGGTGTCCTATCCAAGATGGACACTCACATCACCATCATGTGCCTATCCTCAACCACCTAATAAGTGAGTATCATGAGTGATCTCTATCTCTGAAAATCATGATGCACACTCGAAATAGGTACATTATATTATGGTACCATTAGAACCAACTACTATTCAAGAGGAAGACTTGTTTCCAACACAACTGTTCAGTCGGTCGGGGTCTACACAAGAAGGAAAACTCAGACCACTACATCGAGCCAATCCTTCACTAGAGGAGGGTCTAGAATGCTATAAACCCTCAGTTTTCTCTATCACTATGACTCACATAACATGCAAAGCATGCACACATCATCACCTGAACCTACTAGGTCCATAAGAATACTAGCATATCATTAATCATTATTTAGATCCATTGATGTATATAAGCACCACTCGACAAGAGGTAGCACTAATTTGCACTTTCCTAAAAAAACATGATGTAGTCTCTGAAATGAGGCCTCCTTTCTCAATTGTTTTTCATCATGGTATTACCTCAGAAATCCTAGTTGGATTTCATCATAAAGACATCTTGAAAATTATCAATACATTCCATGGTCAAAGATTATATCATAGGATTTGACTCAATAAGGACATGGAACGCACAATTCCTTCCTATATGATGTATATAGTAATGTTTTTCCTACAACAAGTGCCTACATGGAATAACTTAATAGAAAAGTTATCAGATCTTTAGTAAATGTATACATCATCTTTTACAATAATACTATAGTCCCTAGCCCGAGGGCCAAACTCGAAGCACTTTAATACTATTTCCTTAGTCCCCAAAACATACCTCACATCTAGAAAATCTCTATACTATATTTATATAGTAAAACATTCTCTAATACCACTTTATCATGACCTGATCCACTTGGGCCTTTCTAGCTGGTGGTAATTTGAGTGTGACTACCTAAATCCCACCTCCAATAGTCTAAGGGATGGATACCAGTACCAAGTAGGCATATATCACACATGGTAGGTCTTAGACTAAGTACCTTTACACCAACACACATATCTAATCCCATGAAACTCTAAGAATTTAAAGTTCAACAGATACCAATGAATTAATACATCTATAATAACACAGTTATAGTATAATAAAATAACTAAAATCCATAGAGGGTCTAAATACAAGTCCACCAAAAACTGAAAAATAGTTTAACTAGCATAGAAAGGGGGGCTGATGTCAAATGAAACAATGGTATACAACTCAGTATATCTAGCCTAGAACTATAATGCACCTTCTCTCATTCCTCCCAACACTCCTTCAAATGGAATGTCTTATGAATAATACATTAAACGTTCAGATACATCCCATTTAGGGGTGGGTATAATAATACCAAGTAGGACACCCTAAAATCCCCAAACATAAATCATCAAGAGTAGTTATCTTTTCAATCCATAGTTATGTCAATAAAGATATTATACATAGTGATAATCAAGAATAATCAAAATATTATCATAATAGACTCCCAGAATAAATTACCTCTCAATTACTATTAACCAAAAGATTATACTAGAGGATTAAAAGGAATTCTCATCCAGGGAATTCTACTCCATAAGTTATTCTATTGTTGATGGTGACATCCAAGTGGTCATGATTATTGGACCCCACCAAGAATTATGAAATGGAAACTGAGATGACTTGTCTTATAGACACACTCAAATAGAATACACCTCATCAGAAATATCACCTCAAGATTATAGGGAACATTGTAAACCCAATCTGGAATAACCCTCTATGTATGAGATTAATTTCCAAGCATAAGAGCCTCAGCCCAGTGCGTAAGGACTTGGCATGTGCATCCAAGAGACTCAAGTTTAGATCTGGGTAGAGACATAATTTTTGGGTACTATAGAATACACTGTATCAGGTACTATTCAGTACTATAGCAGCAGGAACTATTCATTTTTTTTGGATTTCAGGCCAACGGTTTGGTCCACGGGTCCTTCAAGGACTTTGGGCCACCTAAGGCCTTCAGGCCAGTAAGGATTTTTGGCCACCTCAAGGCCATTAGGATACCTCAAGGCCTTTGTCCAACCCAAAGGATTTAAGGCCTCCTGAATTGAGCATAATAAACTAGGAAGACTCCATAAGGAGCAGACTCCAGATGATGATTCAGAGAAAGCGCATTTACCAGAGTAGAACCTAATAGATTTTGAAGAAATAGAGGGTATGGAATTGCCATCGGGACCAACTTGTGCTTTCTTGAGAATCCTATCCGAACAATCATGTGAAGGTGGAGCGCCATCTCCGTTATGTAGAAGCTAGTTAAGAGCAGTTCCATGTAGTTATAGTCTGTATATTTCCTCTAAGACCTACGGGTCATGTAATCTCTAAGCCTATGGGACTTGTAAGGGTTCCCTGTCATACCTTGAAAGTGTTATTATCAGAAAGTCAATAAAAAGGCCTTTGGGACATTCCGGGTATGAGATTAATTCCCATGTATATTGGTCATTCCAATTCCTAGAACCCCTCTTAGGGTAAAAAAAGATAGAGGATTCCACCCCAAGCCTCGCTAGGGGATTCTAGTAACTCAATCTAATATTAAACCCACGAAGGGTTCACAATCATATAATAAGGACATAATGTCACATTGTAGTCTCATGGGGTTATACCAAGGGAACTCACTCAAGATATACGGTTCTATACTAAAGAGTTCAAGATAACTCATCTAATCTCATACCAGAGCTAAATTGAGAAGACGAAGGGTTCTAACCTACTCTTGGAGTAGTACACGGTGTGTCCCTGAAGAGTAAAGGAAATGTCTCCCTAAAACTGGAACCGTACATGTCTCGCTCTCATGATGCATACATTTTCCAAAATATATAGAATGTACCATAGGGTACATTGCATATAGATTTCTAACTGGCACTCATCATGCCATACTTTCTTTCCATTGTACCACAAGTTGTGACCATGTACTCAGAAAATGTATGAGTAATTTTCATAGGTACACATGGTGTAGTCCATGACACATGAAATGTACTAGGAAAATATGGAACTTGGAATGTTCCTTCTACCTATGTCTATATACTTTCCAAAGGAAATAGTGTGTTCTCTAGAATACATGACATGTGGAGCCGTATTCTCTCATAGGCATGTACTCCCTATCAATTTCAAGATATCCATTATGTGTTACACGATATATAACCTATAACACATTAGGAGTAACACAAATTAGATCCCTAGGTGGGTACTCCCTATGCATTCCAATCTAGTTGGATAAGAGTCATATTACATGTGACACATTCCACACAGTGTGTGATGAAAATCACTTCATGGAAACCCCAGTTTAATATTAAAGGGAATTCATGGTGTGTGTTTTTTATGTGCATTTCATGTAGTTGGATCTCACCCATTGAAGCCTCATCATCACTGTGGTCCAGAATCTATCCATATCCCCTTCTTGGGATCGTCTGTGTCACATTGTTTCATCGCTACATTTAAAACTAAGATGATTCATAATTCAACTGTCCAATAAGATCTAGCTTGGTTCATCCTCCACCATTGAACCACGATAACACCCTTGATCGCAATTTGTACCTACAATATTGATGGTTTGTACCAAATAATGATCATGTAGTAATAGAATACTATGTATTCATCAAATCATGGGCCAAAGAAATTTTATAGGTTGAACGTGTGAAGAAACCGAGAAATCCAAGAAACATAAGACAATAATAAACCTTAGTTTTGCTTAGGCTGGCCTCGATCCATCATTGATGAATAACATTCATGTATTACATTAATTGGTGAGATACACAAACTCCACTTCACATTGATCATCGATCCATGATCTGACTATCATTTCTCTAAGAGTGATCCTCCAACGGTTCCTCTCTAGGTATACAGGGTCATGTGGCTAACCTTGAGATTCACCCATAACCAGGTATTTATATAGGATGGATTAGTTCATGATAATAAAATAAATTAATCAATTAAATTAAATGTATTGATTTATTTATTTATCTTCCCATGACTGCACTCAATCCAAGTATCCCACCTGATCCAAGGTTATGATGCGCGTAGGGTAAAACTCACACTATAAATGAAAATTCAGCCTCATATTTCCCATCCGAGCCACAATTAAAGAGTTATTACATTATTTTTAAGAAAAATTTGTACATGTGATATAATATATTTAATATTTTTATTATATTCATACTGGGATCACTGGGCCACAAAATTTCATGTCATCACAGCTACTAGCTCCAAAAATATTCCTTGATATTTTCCAATGTCTAATGAGGAAAAAAATGGATGTTACATGGAAAGAATATATACATTCTAAATTTTAATCCATGTACCAAAATCATGTTCATGTTTTGGTAGATCCTTCTATTGATTTAAATCATATTGGGTGTAAATGTGTATAAAAGAAGAAATAGAACATGTAGGGTAATGTTAGTTATGATAAGGCAAGATTAATTACTAATGGCTTAAAGAATCTTCATGGAATAAGATATGAAAAAACATTTTCTCTAACTTATATAATCAAATCCATTTGAATTATAATTTTCATTAAATCGTTCTAAAATTATGAAATTTGGAAAATTGATGTCAAGTAAACTTTATTTAATGTTAATATTATGGAATATGTCTATATAACACAACTATAAGGGTTTGTGATACTAAGAGATTCCAAAAAGGTATGAAAGTTACAGAGATTCATTTATGGGTTTAAAGAAATCTTCAAGATCATTGACTAATCTTATTTATGATTCTATAAGAGATTTTAGTTTTACCAACAATGAATGAGAGACCCATGTCTCTAACTTATTTAATTCCATTGTAATTGTTTTTCTAGTGATATATGTTTATGATATATTATTAATGGAAAATCTGATATCTAAATTCATTTAATTTAATTCATGTTTAAATAAATTCCTCTCTAAGAAATAATAAGGATAAGTATCATATTATCTAGGGATCATGATCCATGGAGATAGATCTAAGAGCCTCCTTCGACTAAGTTAAGGTATATATATTGAAATGATATTGAAAATATAAAAGATTGAATATCCCAAGAGATATTGTTTCTTGTGTCACATGGTTGAAATTCATATAAGAAAATGTGTCCCCAAAGATAATAAGATAGAGAGATAGGGTGAGTAAAATCACTTACACATATGTGATTGGGTCTATCAAGTATTTCATGCTATGTAACAAGATTTATGTTTTCCATTCCTTGAGGATGGTATAAAAATATCAGGTAAACTGAGGAGATACACTTTTATTAACTATAAAAACAATCATAAACTACCTTAGTCATACAAAATATGTGTTAATATTTTTTAGAAGATATAAGGATCTAATTTTTAGGAGATACACAAATACTAGTATCCGAACAAATCATAATGACCTAAAATCACAATCGAGTCATTATCTTTTTGTTAATGGATGAATTATCATTTAGAAGAGTTATAATAAGATATTGGTCACTGATTCTATAGATTTTTTTATATTATGGCTTCTATTATAGTTAAAGAAGACATGTGAATACATAACTTAATCTAGGATCTTGGTGTGATACTTAGTAGTACAAAATCACATTACTCTATATTGTGATAATATTGCCTCATTAGTTTTAGATAAGGAGTAAAGGTCACATCAACGGGTGAAATATATAATTTATAAGTATCGTCTCTTGAGTGATTTTACTCAAAGAGGTAAAATCATAGTTATTAGATTAGCTACAGAGGGAAATATGGAAAACCCATTATCTAAATCTATATCTCAAAATATTCATGAACATCATATGAATTATAAGAGGTTAAAATTTATTAGAATATGGATCTAGTGAAAGTGGGAGTCTATTGGAGTTGTTGACCAGGAACAAAATAACATTGTAATTTCTATTGACATAATATATGTAAATATTACTTATCCAAAAATAATTATTATTGTACATAACACTAATATAACACCCCATGAATTTAGAATATATTTCCCATTAATAAATAAATGTTTTTTTTAGATTTTGAAGCATGAAAGTCAAAAATTATGTGAATAATGTTTATAAATTATAAAATAGATCACTATATAAGGTATTTAAATTAAATATAATTGTCAAAAATAATATCTTATTCACTTAAAAAATATTATTGAACCCTAAAGAACAATGTTTATATATTTTGTTTATGGTCATTATTTTTCATATATTATTCACTAAACTTTAATTCATGGTAATAAAGATATGAAAATTATTTTCTACTCATGTAGAAGATGAATTAATTGGTAATAAATTGGTTATAAATGAAAATAAAACAATCTGAAGGTAAAAAGAGATGTTTTTATGTAAAACTACTTTTATGAACCCAATGTGATTTTATCATAATAAATTAAATTCGAAACTATTTATCAATGAATTTACTAAAATGTGTAGATAATATATTAAATGAAATATTTTAACATTCATATAATGGTTTTTAGTAGGAATATAATTAGTTTAAATTCATTTTTATACTTAAAACTTATATTTATAAAAATGGTTTTCATTATGTTTTGCGTTCTTATTTTAAAATGAATTACTACCACTTATAGGAATTGAATTTGATAAAATGGTTTATATATTTGAAATTTATAGTTACAAATTTGGTATAAAGGATAATTTTATTTTTTTTCCATTATGAATAGTATACACGGTAAAAGTTTGTCACCATGGTAGGGGTTAAAATGATCAACGGGGGTTAAAATTTGATGTAAGGCATAAAATATCTATAAAACTTGGCTAAATGTGTTTTATTAAACTGATTTAGAACAAAATATGTCATATTTTTTAATTTGGGTTTCTTTATTACCACTTATAATTGAATGCGACTATATTATATTTTAATGTTTTATGTATTTACAAGAGTTCCACCCAACTCAGTTTTGAAAGTGAACCCCCTTCACTTCAATTATTCACAAAGTTTGATCCCTATAGTTTAGGAACTAACTACCCAAATATCTTCTTAACTTCCCTCCCATCATCCTATAGCTTTTTTTCTTCCTAAAAGAGCATCCTATGATGGCTAAAGGTGTATGAAAATGTGGTTTTTTAGAGAAGATAAGCTTAAGAATATGTATGAAGAATGCTCGGGCCTGAGTTAAGGGTTTAAATTGAATATCATTTTTAATCACGATTATTTTTTCATGAATATAGTGACTTGATATTTTCATACATATATATTACATAGATTTAGATGAATATTCAATAAAGTACACAAACCAATTCCGGATGAGCATAATAGTTTAGTGCCTTTGTAAACATGGAACACGATATTTTTAATTCATGTAAGATCTTTAATATATCCCATAATGATCTCACCCTTTATTACTCTTCATAAATTTATCCTAATTAAATCCTTTATTCATAACCTAAAGAAAGGAAACATAAGAAAGGGTGATCTAAGAAGCTCGGTAAGGTTAAACAAGGGAGACATGTAAGAATAATATGAGCTTAAGTTTATGAGAACATGATCATAAAAATCTTAAAATTATACCATGTTTGTCAAAGGTCATAATCATGATTCATAGAACAAGACTTTATAATTTCCAAAAACATGGCCCATAAAGGTGATAAATAATCATAAATCAATCTTGAATCATAATCCCATGTCATAAAAGTGTGGCACCATCATAGATATAGAAAACCATTACATACTTCAAGGCCAACTACGAAGAATATCAATATAGTGGATCATAACTTATCACCTATTTCCTATTATGGATAAGAACACACCTATTTTCCATATTAGATCAAGGAATACCTATTTCCCATAGTAGATCAGGACACACCTATTTCCTATGGAGGATCAGGATGCACATGTTTCCCATAGTGGATCGGGACACACTTGTTTCCCATAGTGGATCAAGCTCATAGACTTGTTTCCCATTTTTATCTCATGAGATATAAATCTTTACCCAATGTATTTGAGAGAAAAATAGGTCCCAATAGTCTCATAATGAAAAACATATTTATGTGTGACATAACATCATAAAACATTTAACATTTCATCACATCATAACCTATGAAAATAAAATGTGTTTCATAAAAATTTCATCAATTAACTATAGAATAAACCAATAAAAATAAATAGGTTTCATACAAATTTCAATAATATAAGCATTAACCATTCAGATAATGAATAAGGATGGTATAATTCAATCTTATCCCAAGTAAATCATAAGTAAATCTGATGATGTCATCTTAGATGGAAATTAATTTTGAAAGGACACTTGGACCATTTCATGATAAAAATAACTTTTGTTTTAAAATCACTTTTAAAAACTAAGAATTTATAAAATATTCTCTAAATACTTTTCTTTGAAAATAACCACGAAAACTTATAAATGAATCTTTTAAAATCATTTAAAACATTTCTTGAGTAAATTATACATTACACTTTGAAAAAAAACATTTCTAAATAAACAAAATTGGAAAATAATTTTCCTTAAAAATAACCCTAAAAACCTATACATTAAGCATCAAATAAATTATTTAATATGTTTTTGGGAAGTTTCATTCATGTTTTTCTTGTCTGAAACAAATATTACATTCACATTTTCAGTAAAATTCAAATAAGAATTATTTATAAAATGAAATAAAGAATCATTTCGAAAAAAACTCTAAAAATTAAAACATGGGTAGAAATTTCATTTAAAAATAATTTAATCAAAAAAATTGAGAAGTATTTCATAAAAAAAGGTTTTAAAATAAAATTTATTTTCAACCAAAGAAAGAAAGAAATTTTAATTTTATAAAAAAACATTTTTTTCAATTATTTTAAGTATCAAAGAGTAAGAAAATGGTACTATTTCATTAAAATATAATTAATAACCCTACGATAATAAAATTCATGATTTTTGAGAAAAATATCAAAACATTTTATCATCAAAAACATAATAACAAACAATCCCGATAAATAATGATATTGTAACATAAAATCTTTTACAGTTTGATAACTTTGAATAATAATCCCCATAAAATAATAACATAAAATGAAATGTTAAATATAATAAGGATAAATAAATTCATCATATTAACTTTCAAAGGTTCTGTATATACACATCATAAAATAAGATAGGTTAATCACATGACATATGTCTCAAATAAGGCAAATTGAGATAAAAAACCATTACTGTTTTGGTAACCTTTTAACTATAAATCCTAAGAATGATAGATCACAAAATGGATATTTAAATATAAATAATTATTATTATTATAATAATCAAATAAATTCATGTTCATTATACACACCACATAAAACAAATAGGTGGTGAATATGGCATGTGTCTCATAGAAGCAAAACGTGAGATGAAATCCCTTACCTTAAGACTTGATTTCCATCATTCCCATTCAAACTTCATATATAATAAATATTAATTGATTATAAATATATTAAAGAACAAAATTGAAATTTATAATACCATATATTATTTTCTTATGACTTTTTATTACTCATTTATTAACAATTCTATCTTAAAGTCATGTTTCGGTTAATAACTGTTTTCTTTTTCACGTATGATTTAACATTTTATTTCATGGTACTCATAATTTTATCATTTATTAATCATATAAAAAATTTAAACCATGATATATATATCATATATATTTAGTATATATGTATTTTTATTAATCCATTAAATCTAGTGATATAAAATAAAACACATCGTTCATGGAGATGGTAGGTTGTACGTACACATGAATGTTATTTCCATTTTCTTGTTTGATTGAAATAAATAAAATTAAGTGATATATATTATCATTAAATAATAATTTTTATTTAATATATATCACATATTTTCATAGAACACATCCCCAATACCTTCCACGTGAACCGTGAATGAATCATGTCGTTTTGTGAGGTGGTTGTCCATCGTGCACATGAGCGATGTTATCATATTCACACAAAATTGGGAGCATGAAGGTTTTTGTGATATAATAATTACATAACAATAATAACATCATAAATTCCATATATATCATATATATATATATATAATAAATAAATCATTATTTATATCCTTGATAGGTGGTAATGGACAAATAAATGACATCAGTTCGCAAGGCGATAACTCATCATACACATGAATGATGATTTCATAACCCATTTGATGTAAGCATATATGGTTGAAGGTAATTACATTAACATAACAAAATATAAGTATATTTATTTTAATTATCTTTTTATATAAGCAGGGTATGATAATAATTTTTGTAGGTTAAGGAAGAAGAAAAAAATGCTCATTGATGAATGTTACTTATTCTTCAAGTATCCTTCTTCGGTTTGCACCAAAATCCTTCCAAGGTTGAATTTATATATAAAATAGGACCTCTAGGATGACATGAGGGAATTTTATAAGTGATTTATATAGGTATTTTCCAAAAAAATGGGTTTATGGTGTGAAGAAGAGAGGAGAGGGTGGCCTTTTATAAATGGGGAAATGACACAATTGGTATTTTTGAAAAGATTTAAGTGCTCCCACATTTTTCATATGTAACAAGGGTATAAAATAGACCTTTAAAGAACCTTATATGTGATATGTTTTAATGTTTTTAAAAAATATATCTTTTATACAAGTCTATAGGTCATTTACATACTTTTCTTTTTAGTTTAACCCCTGGTAAACCCATTTTTACCTTAAAAACTGTAAATAATTTTGGCTACATTCACTCTTCATTTGGGTAAAAAATTAAGTTTAACTTATTATATAATATAAATATTTATACTTACAATTGTGGTATCCATTTTCTCAAATTCTTTTCAAAGGAGTGAAAATTGTTAATTTAAAATTTATCCGACAAACACGATAAGGAAGGTGGTTTTTAAGGAGAAAATTTTCAATTGTTTATGAAGTTTTTATATCTAAATTCAGTATTAAAATATTTAAAATGAACTAAATAATATTAATTAATATAAATTTGAACAAATTTTACTTTAAAAAAAATTCAAAATATAATTTAGCTTTACAAATTATTTAAACAAAAAGGTTGTTTTCAATTAAAGTTCAATATTTTTCATTATTCATCAAAAAAATGAAACCTTTCAGAAAAATATCTAAAAATAACCATAAGATAATTTGGATATAAAATTTTCAAAAATTAAGTTTATTTTATAAAATAAATTTTATAAAAGTTCCAAAAAGTATTTTTAATATAATTATTCTGCTAAAAGGTGGTAAAACTACTTTTTAGAAAAATATTGTTTTTAAGCATAAAATACGATTTATTATTCCAACTTGTCTAAAAAACACATAATATGAATTTAAAATAGTTTAATGGATATATAATATATAAATTTCATTAAAATAATTCAATAAAAGTGGTTTTTTTATTTTATTGAGGTAGAAAACATTTGTTTTAATAAAAAAAATTAGAAAAATATTTCTTTTATTTTCAAATAGATGTTATTTTCATTTTAAATTAATTGGTCACCAAATAATTCATTATAAATACATGTGTAAACCATATTTTTATAATTTAGTTAATCATATTCATACACACCATTATAATTTCTAGGTGATAACTATCATATTAAATAATAATATTTTTATTCTATATCACGTTTAGTTTAAACATTGTGTGGCATGTAATGCAATCAAAAATTGGGATTGTGTGTAATACAAAACAAAATTACTATTGTGTGTAAAAAAAGATAAAATAAGTGTTATGTGTAATGTAAAATATCTAGAAGATTAAATATATTTTAAAATATTATTTTACAAATTCTTGTGGTGTTACATTATACCCCTTTAAAATAAATTTCACCCTCAAAATTCATCTAAGTCATAAAATATTTAACATATTAAAATTAATTCGTAGAAACCCATATCATAAAAAGGGTTAATAAAAATCCACTTAAAATAGAAATGTATTTGAAAATTTTACCTGGAATAATGCATATTAGGTTCCCAAATAGGAGAATAAAGGTGGGAAGTAAAAATATGGACATATAAGAGAAAAATAACACCCAAAAACTAATTGAGGGTAATAAAAAACATAGTTAGGAGAAAGTTAAAAATCACAAAACCATAAACCTAAGAGATTAAAAAATCATTGATATCATTAAAAAATATAATAATAGGACAAAATTTTACTTCAATGTCTTTTTCCTAATGTTGGGGAATTCGTTTTCTATCTAGGCTGAGAACATATAAAAATGTACTTATTTAATATATTTTTATTTCATAGGAATAATTTCATCCTTTGGTTATTTCTTGACCAACTCCCACTTCATCTCTTACACCCAGAAATGATGGTGAATTTTTTATTCCTGAAGGACTTAGAGACCATAATATCTATAAATAGAACTATAATTCATTCCATATATATTTATTTATCATCAAAACAAAATGGTTAGTATAGATTATCAAATATTCAAAAATCCTCATATTGTGAAATAATACATTAATCCATAAAGCCTCCTCAAGATTTAAACACAAAACCTTCCATAAATGGTTTCTTTATAACCCTTCCAAAATTCAAAATTTATAAATAAGGTCCCTAAATTTCTCAAAATCAACTTAATATTTATCCCTCATATATAATAAAGAAGATCTTGAATGTCACATACCAAAAATGTGGATTCCTTTATCATGTATTCTCTTGAAATAGGGTAATAACTGGAATTACTATAAAACCTTATTGAAAACATACATTCTTCCTTATTCCTTATATAAAACATAGATTATTAGATATATTACTTAAATCCAAAAATGATGTAAACTACATCCATGATAGTATAAACCACTTTTTCAAAAATCATTGATCAATTTCAAGGTAACTAGTACTATCCAATTTAATATATTCCTATCCAACATATCTTTATCCTAACATCATAATCTAAACATTTGAAACATATTAACGGTTATCATGCCTTAATAAACATATCATATTTCTAGTCTATCAGTTTCATTTGACACATTCTCAAAAAACAATAATAGAAAACTTCTATAAGAAATCATTATATATATATTATGATTCACATATTATAATTTTGAAATTCCAGTAAAAACACACATCAATTATTTGACCTCATCATTAATCCAATTCCTAGGATTCATCATCTCCTTCCTTAATACTTATTTCCTTTCATATTTCATTTTTTCCTTTCATCATCAATAGTATAATAATTACTCATACCACCTTACTGATTCTCTTCATGATCATTCCCAATAGAAAATTTATTTTCATAATTCACATATGTTCTAAATTTGAAACATTCAATCGCCAATGATATCA
The DNA here is from genome assembly GCA_963277665.1 of Viscum album. Taxonomy (NCBI): domain Eukaryota; kingdom Viridiplantae; phylum Streptophyta; class Magnoliopsida; order Santalales; family Viscaceae; genus Viscum; species Viscum album. The sequence goes on from OY728137.1 coordinate 1,478,251,011, forward strand.
TGAGTCATGGAATTAAACTTTATCATTTCTGAAAACATGGCCCATAAGGGCGATAAATCATCATAGATCAATCATGAACCATAATCTCATGTCATAAAATTGCGGCATAATTTCATACATCAAGGTTAACTACTAAGACTACCAACATGGTGGATCATGACTTATTATGTGATTCCAATATTTTATCTGGTTTCACCTATTTCTCATAGTGGATCGAGACACACATGTTTCACATAGTGGATCCAAATACACATGTTTCCCAACATGGATCAGGACACACTCGTTTCCCATAGTGGATTAGGACACACCAATTTCCCACAGTGGATCAATATCGTCAACTTGTTTCCCAATTTTATCTCATGAGATATAAAGATTTACCTAATTCATTGGTGGGAGAAATAGGTCTCACCAAAGTCATCCATCGCTGATGAAGAACATTCATTTATTACCTTCATTAGTGAAATCCACAAACTCCACCACACATCGATCATAGATCCATGATATGTATGTCATTCCTCTAAGAAGGATCCTCTGACGACTCCTCTCTAAGTATACAGGGTTATGCGGCTAACCGTAAAATTCACCCATAACTAGGTATTTATATAGGATGGATTAGTTAATGACAATAAAATAAATTAATTAATTAAATTAAATTTACTTACTTATTTATTCATCTTCCCATGACCACACTCAACCCAATCATCCCACATGATCCATGGTTATGATGTACCTAGGGTAAAACTCACACTCTAAACTCAAACTCAGCCTCATATTTCCCATCAGAACCTCTATTATAGAGTTATTACACTATTTTAAGAAAAATGTGTACATGTGATATAATTTATTTAATATTTTATTGTATTCATACTAGGATCACCGGACCTTAGAATTTCAACTCATCGAAGTGCTTGGCTCCAAACATATTCCTTGATATCTTCCAAAGTCTTATGTGGAAAAAATAATAATTTTACATGGAAATAATCTATACATTTTAAATTGGAATCCATGTACCAAAATCATGTTCATGTTTTTGTAGATCCTCAAGTTGATGTAAATCATGTTGGGTGTAAATGGGTATACAATAATAAACGTAACATGTAGGGTAATGTTAGTAGTGATAATACATCATTGGTTGTTAATGGTTTCAAGAAACATCATGGAATAAGATATAAAAAAACCTTTTTGTTAACTTATATACATAAATCTATGTGAATTCTAATTTTAATTAAAGCATTCCAAAATTATGAAATTTGGAAAATTGATGTCAAGTAAACTTTATTTAATGTAAATATTACGCAATATGTCTATATAACACAACTATAAGGGTTTGTGATGCTAAAAGATTCCAAAAAGGTATCAAAGTTACATAGATCCATTTATGGGTTTAAAGAAATATTAATATCATTGACTACTCTTATTTATGATTCCATAAGAGAGTTTAGTTTTATCAAAAATGAATGTGAGACCTATGTTTGTAACTTCTTTAATTCGATTGTAATTGTTTTTCTAGTGATATATGTTTATGATATATTATTAATGGGAAATCAGATATTTAAATTAATTTAATTTAATCCATGGTTAAATAAATGCCTCATCATAAAGGAACTAGGTGAAGTATCATATTACCTAGGGATCAAGATCCATGGATATTGATCTAAGATCCTCCTTGGGCTAAGTTAAGGTGTATATATTGACATGATATTGAAAATATAAGAGATGGAATATCCCAAGAGAGATTGCTTCCCGAGTCACATGGTATACATTCCTATAAGAAAATGTTTCCCTAAACATAATAAGATAGGGAGATAGGTTCAGTATAATCACTTACACATCTATGATTGGATCTATCAAGTATGTCATGCTATGTAACAAGATTAATATTTTCCATTCCTTAACGATGGTAGAAAAATATCAGGTAAACCGAGGTGATACACATTTTCTAACTATAAAAACTATCATAAACTACCTTATCCATACAAAATATATTTTCCTAGTTTTTGGATGATATGAGGACATAATTTTTTACAGATACACGTATACTAGTATCCAAACAAATCAGAATGACCTAAAATCATAATCAAGTCATTATATTTTCTTTAATGAATGAATTATCACTTAGAAGAGTTATAATAAGATAGTGGTCACTGATTCTGTATAAATGTTTTTGTATATTATGGATTTTATTGTAGTTAAAAAAGACATGTGGATACATAACTTCATCTAGGATCATAGTGTGATAATTATTAGTAAAAAATCACATTACTCTATATTGTGATAATACAGCCTCATTAGTTCTAGAAATGGAGTAAAGGTCACATCAATGGGTGAAATATATAATTTATAAGTATCATCTCTTGAGTGATTTTAATCAAAGAGGTAAAATCACAGTTATTAGATTATCTATTGAGGGAAATATGGTAAACCCATTTACTAAATCCATATCACAATATATTTATAAACATCATATGAAAGATAAAAGGTTAAAATCTATTAGATTATGGATATAGTCAAAGTGGTAGTTTATTGGAGTTTTTAAACTAGAACCAACTAACATTGTAATTTCTATTGACAGAATATATGTAAATTTTACTTATCCCATAATAATTATTATTATACATAACTCTAATAAAACACCCCATGATTTTAGAATATATTTACCTTCAATAAATAAATGTGTTTGATATATTTTGAAGGATTAAACCCAAAATTATGTGAATAATGTTTATACATTGTAAAATATATCACAATATATGGTAATTAAAAGAAATATAATTGTCAAAAACAATTTCCTATTCACTTAGAAAAATACTATTGAACCCTAAAGAACAATTTTTCACCATTATGTTTATGGTTATTATTTTTTCATATATGATTTCTCTAAAAATTAATTCAGGGTAATAAAGTTATGAAAAATATTTTTTACCCATGTAGAAAATGAATTCATTGGTAATAAATTGGTTATAAATAAAAATAAAACCATCTAAAGGTAAAAAAAGGGATGTTTTTATATAAAAATACTTTTATGAACGCAATACGATTTTATCTTAATAAATTAAATTAATAGCTATTGATGAATGAATTAAATAAAATGTGTAGATAATATATTAAATGAATTATTTTTACATTAATATAATTTTTTTTACTAGGTATGTAATTATATTAAATTCTTTTTATACTTAAAATGAATATTTATAAAAATGGTTTTCATTATGTTGTGCGCACTTATTATAAAATGAATTACTGCCACATATAGAAATTGAATTTGATAAAATGGTTTCTATATTTGATATTAATAGTTCCAAAATTTATTTATAGGATAGTTTCATTTTTTGTCATTTTGAATAGTATACACGTTAAAATGTTTTCACCATAGTAAGGGTTAAAAAGATCTATGGATTTTAAAATTTGATATAAGGTATAAAATATCTATAAAACTTGGGGAAATGTGTCTTATTAAATTGATTTAGAACCAAAAATAACATATTTTTTAATTTGGGTTGCCTTGGTTCCACTTATAATTGAATGTGACTTTTCTATATTTTAATGTTTTATGTATTTACAAGACTTCCACACAGTTCACTTATAAAAGGTCACCCCATCCCTTCACTTATTCACATAGTTTGATCCCTCTAGTTTAGAAAATAAGTACCCAAATATCTTCTTAACTTCCCTCCCAACATCCTATATCTTTTTTTCTTCCTAAAAGACCATCCTATGAAGACTAAAGGTGTATGTAAAATGATGTTTTTTGTAGAAGATAAGATTAAGAATATATATGTAGAAACCTAGGGCCTGAGTTATGAGTTTAAATTGAATATCATTTTTAATCAGAATTATTTTTTCATGAATATAGTGACCCAATATTTTCATTAATGGATATTACATATTTTTATAATAATATTCAATACATTACACAACCTAATTCCTAAGGAGCCAAATTGTTTAGTGCCTTTATAATCATGGAACATAATATTCTTAATTCATGGATGATATTTAATGTCTCCCATAATTATCTCCCCCTTTATTACTATTCAAAATTTATCCTACTTAAATCCTTTATTCATAACCTAAGGAAAGAAAACATAATAAAGGGTGATCTAAGAAGCTCGGTAAGGGTAAATAAGGGAGACATTTAAGAATAATATGAGCATAAGGTTATGAAAACATGAGTATAAAATTTTAAAATAATACCCTATATATAAAAGGTCATAATCATGATTCGTAGAATAAAAATTTATCATTTACAAAAAAATTACCCTTAAGGGTGATAAATATTCATAAATCAATCCTGAATCATAATCCCATGTCATAAAAGTGTGGAACCGTCATAGATATAGAAAACCATTTAAAAGGTCAATGAAACTACCAAGAATATCAATATAGTGGATCATGACTTATCACCTATTTCCCATTATGGATTAGGACACACCTATTTCCTATATTATATTAGGGACCCCCTATTTCAAAAAGTGGATCTGGACATACCTATCTCCTATGGTGGATCAAGATGTACATTTTTCCCATAGTGGATCGGGGCAGACTTGTTTCCCATAGTGGATCAAGAACATCGACTTACTTCCCATTTTTATCTCATGAGATATAAATCTTTACCCAATGTATTGTAGAGACAAATAGGTCACACTCATCTCATAATGAAAACCATATTTATGTGTGCCATAATATCATAAAACATTCAGCATATCATCACATCATAACCTGTGAAAATAAAATGGGTTTCATAAACATTTCATCAATTAACCATAGCATAACCCAAGAAAAATAAATGGGTTTCTTAAAAATTTCAATAATATAATAATTAACCATCTAGATAATGAATAATGATTTTTTCATTCGATATTATCCCCAGTAAATCATAAGTAACATCAGATGATGGCATATTAGATGGAAAATAATTTTTAAAGGACACCTAGACCATTTCATGATGACAATAACTTTTCTATGAAAATCACTTTTTAAAACTAAGAATTTATAAACTATTTTGTAAATACATTTATTTGAAAATAACCATGAAAAATTATAAATAAATCTTTTAAAATCATTTAAAACATTTCTTGAGGAAAATATCATTTACACTTTGAAAAAAACATTTTTAAATATAAAACATTTGGAAAATAATTTTCCTTAAAAAAACCTGAAAACCTATACATGAAACTTTAAATAAATTATTAGACATGATTTTGGGAAGTTTCATTCAATTTTTTCATTTTAAAAAAAATATTACTTTCACATCATCATTAAAATCCAAATAGGAATTGTTTAGAAAATGAAATGTGGATGACTTTCAAAAAAATTGTAAAAATCCAAACATGGGTAGAAATTTCAATTAAAAATAATTATATAATTATAATAAAAATAAAAAACATTTTCATAAAAAATGTTTATAAATAAATTTTTTTGGACCAAAGAAAGAAATAAAGTTAAATTTTTTAAAAAAAATCAATTATTTTAAGTACCAAAGTATGGGAAAATGGTTCTATTGCCTGAAAATGTTATGAATAAAAATAGGATAATAAACTTCATGAGTATTTTAGAGATATATATTAACATTTTATCATCAAAAACATAATAATAAACAATACTGATAAATGATGATATTGTAACATAAAAGCTTTTATACTTTGATAACTTTGAAACATAATCCCCATGAAGGAATAAAATAAAATGAAATGTTAAATATCATGAGGATAAATAAATTCATCATAATAAATTTCAAAGGTTATGTATATACACATAATCAAATAAGATAGGTTCTTCACATGACATATATCTCAAAGAAGGCAAATTGAGACAAAAATCCCTTACTGTTTTGGTAACATTTTAACCATAAATCCTATGAAATATAGATCCTAAAATGGATATTTAAATATAAATAATTATTATTATAATAATCATAAAATACATTCAATTTCATTCTACACACCATATAAAAGAAATAGGTGGTAAATATGGCATGTGTCTCGTAGAAGTAAATAGTGAGATAAAATCCCTTACCTTAAGTCTTGTTTTCCATCATTCATAGTAAAACCTCCTATATAATAAATATTAATTGATTATAAATATATTAAATAAAAAAATTAATATATATCATACCATAAATTATTTGTTTATGACCTTTTATGACAAATTTATTAACAATTACATCTTAAAGTCATGTTTCGACTAATAATTGTTTTGCTTTTCATGTATGTTTTAACATTTTATTTATTATTCCTCTTAAATTGATAATGTATTAATCATATAAAAAATTTAAACCATGATATAAATATCATATATTTTCATTATATATATATTTGGATTAATCTATGAAATTTAGTGATAGAAAATTAAATACATCATTCATGGAGATGGTAGGTTGTAAGTGCACATGAATGTTATTTTCATTTTCTTCTTTGATTTAAATAAATAAAATTAAGTGATATATATTATCATTAAATATAAATTTTTTATTTAATATATATCACATATTTTCATAAGACGAATTTTTAATAACTTCCATGCAAACCGTGAATGAATCACGTCGTTTTGAGAGGTGGTAGTCCATCGTACAGTTGAGCGATGTTATCATATTCAGAAAAAATTGGGAGCATGTAGGTATATGTGATGTAATAATTACATAATCATAATGACATCATAAAGACCATATATTTTATATATAAATAATAAATACATCATTATGTTTATCCTCGATTGGTGGTAATGGAGAAATGAATGACATCGATTCGCAAGGTGATAACCCATCGTACACATGAATGATGATTTCAGAACTCATTTGATGGAAGTGGATATGGATGTAGGTAATGAACTTAACATAAAAAAATATAATTATATTTAATTTAATTATGGTTTTATATAATCTTGTTATGATAATAATTTATGTAGGTTACGGAAGAAGAAAAAAATGCTCATTGATGAATGTTACTTATTCTTCAGGTATCCTCCTTAAGTTTGCACCCAAAGCCTTCCTAGGTTGGATTTATATTCAAAATATGACTTCTAAGACGAGATGAGGGAATTTTATAAGTGATTTTGGTAGGTATTTTCAGAACCAAATTTGTTTTATGGTGTGAATAAGAGAGGATACAGGTGGCCTTTAATAAGTGGGGGAAATGACACACTTTGTATTTTTTAAAAGAATTAAGTGCTCCGACATTTTTCATATGTAAAAAGGGTATAAAATGGAACTTTAATGAACCTTAAAAATGATATTATATAAATATGTTCAAAACAATATATTTTATACAATTTTATAGGTGATCGTTGAACTTTTCTTTTTAGTTTAACCCCCTTGCAAACCCATTTCTACCTTAACCACTGTAAATGATTTTTACTATATTCACTCTTCATTTGGGTCAAAAATTAAGTTTACCTTATTATATACTATAAATTTTTATACTTCCAAATATGGTATACATTTCTCCAAATTCTTTTCAAAGTAGTGGAAAAAATTAAATTAAAATTTATCCAACAAACAAAATGAGGAAGCTGGTTTTTAAAAAAATGTTCAATTATTTATGAAATATTTATATTTAAAATGAGAAATAAAATAATTAAAATGAACTAAAAAATATTTATTGTTATAAAATTGAAAAAAAAATTCTTTCAAACTAATTCAAAATATAATTTAAATTTAAAAATTATTTAAACAAAAAGGAAGTTTTCAATTAAATTTCAATATTGTTCACTATTTATCAAAAAAATTAAACATTTCAGAAAAATACCAAAAAATAACCCTAAGATAATTTAAATATAAAAAATTAATTTTATTTTTTAAAATTAATTTTATAAAAGTTCCAAAAATTAGTTTTCAAATAATTTCTCCACTAAAAGGCGAAAAAACTACTTTTTAGAAAACTACTGTTTTTAAGCATAAAATAGGATTTATTTTTCTATCTTGTATAGAAAACACATAAGATGGATTATAAATAGTTGAATGAATATATAATATATAAATTTCATTAAAATAATTCAAGAAAAGTTTTTTTATTTTATTTATGTACAAACCATTTGTTTACATAAAAAAATTCAGGAAAAGATTTTATTTATTTTCAAATCGATTTTATTTTGATTTCAAATTAATTGGTCACCAAATAATTCATTTTATATACATGTGTAAGCCATATTTTTATAATTTAGTTAATCCTATTCATATACACCATTCCAATTTCTTGGTGATAAATATCATATTAAATAATAATATTTTTATTGTATGTCATGTTTAGTTTAAACTTTGTATTGAATGTAATGCATTAAAAATTGGGATTGTGTGTAACACAAGAAAAAATTAGTGTTTCATGAAACAAAAGATAAAAAAAGTGTTCTTTGTAATGTAAAATATCTAGAAGATTAAATATATTTTAAAAAAGTATTTTACAAAATATTGTGGTGTTACATTCTACCCCCTTAAAAATAAATTTCACCCTCAAAATTCGTCTGAGTAATCAAACATTTAACATCTTAAAATTAATTCGTAGAAACCCGTATCATAAAAAGGGTTAATAAAAAATACTCTTAAAATAGAAATAAATTTGAAAAATTCACTTATAATAACGCATACTAGGTTTTCAAATAGGATAATATAAATAAGAAGTGAAAATATAGACATAAAAGAGAAACATAACACCAAAAAATTGATGGATAGTGATAGAAAACATGGTTAGGAGAAAGTTAACAATCACAAAACCATAAACCTAATATATGAAAAAAAAATTACTATTTTTATTAAAAAAGTTGATAATAGGACAAAATTTTACATCAATATCTTTTTCCTGATGTTGGGGAATTCCTTTTTTCATCTAGTCTAAGAACATAAAAAAATGTACTAAATATATTTTTATTTCATCGGAAAAATTTAATACTTTGGTTATTCCTTGACCAACTCCCAATTCATCTCTTACACATAGAAATGATGGTAAATTTTTTAATCCTAAATCACTAACATTCCATAATATCTATAAACGGAATTATAATTCATTCCATATATATTTAGTAACAATCACAAAAAAATGGTTATCATAGGTTATCAAAGATGCATAAATTCTCATTTGGTGAAATAATACATTAATAATTAAATCCCAATCAAAATTTCAAAATAAAAATTCCATAAATGGTTTCTTAATAACCCTTATAAAATTAAAAATTTATAAATAAGGTTAATAAATCTCTCAAAATCAAATTAAAATTTATCCCCCATAAATAATAAAGTGAATATTGATTGTCACATACTAAACATGTGGATAAATCCATCATGTATTCTCTTGAAACATGGTAATAACCTAAATTACCATGAATCCTTATTTAAAACCTACATACTTCCTCATTCATTACATAAAATACAAATTATTAGATATATTACTTAATTCCAAAAATGATGTAAACTCTATCCATGATAGTATAAACCACTTTGTCAAAAAATCATTAATCAATTTCAAGGTAACTAGTACTATACAATTTTCTATATCCATATCCAACATCTCTTTATCCTAACATCATTATCTAAAAATTGGAAACATATAAAGGGTTATCATACCTTAAAGAACGTATTATATTTCTATTCCATCAGTTCCATTTGACAAATTCTCGAAAATCGATAAAGGAAAACATATACAAAAAATTATTATATATATTATGAGACATGTATTATAATTATGAAATTCCAAAACAAACACACTTCAATTATTTAACCTCATAATTAATCCAATAACTAGACTTCATCATTTCATTCCTTAATACTTCCTTCCTTTCATATTTCATTTTTAGTTTTTCATCATAAATAGTATGACAATTACTCATTCCACCTTACTGATTCTTTTCATGATCATTCCCCATATGAAATTTATTTTTATAATTCACATATTTTCCAAATTTGAAACATTAAATCATCAATTATGTCATGAGTCAAGGAATTAAACTTTATCATTTCCAAAAACATGTCCCATAAGGGTGAAAAATGATCATAAATAAATCATGAACTATAATCTCATGTCATAAAATTGCGACACAATTTCATAATTAATGTTAACTACTAAGACTGCCAACATGGTGGATCATGACTTATTACGTGATTCTAATTGTGTATCTAGATGCACCTATTTCTCAAAGTGGATCGGGACCCACCTTTTTCCCAAAGTGGATTGAGACACACCGGTTTCCTATATTGGATTAGGATGCACCCATTTCCCATAGTGGATTGGGAGACACCTATTTCCCATAATGGATCAATACTATCAACTTGTTTCCCATTTTTATCTGATAAGATATAAAGCTTTACCTAATTCATTGAAGGGAGATATAGGTCTCACCAAAATCATAATTAAACTCATAATTATGTGTGCCACAATATCATGAAATATTAAAATTATCATCACATCATAACCCTTGAAAAGAAAACAAGTTTCATAAACATTTCATAAAGTCACCTTAGTATAACCCATAAAAAATAAATGCTTTTCATAAACATTCCATCAACATAAACATTAAACATATTGAGAAATAATAAGGATGGTATCATTAAATCTTACCCATAGTAAATCATAAGTAACATCAAAGGATGTCATCTTAGATGGAAAATAATTTTGAAAGTACACTAAGACCATTTACTAAGGAAAATAACATTTCTTTGAAAATATATTTTTAAAATTAAAAATTATTAAAATATTTTGGAAATAATTTTCTTTGAAAATAACCATGAAATCTTATAAAGGATTATTTTAAAATAATTTAAAACATTTATTGAGGAAAATATCCTTTCTACTTTTAAAAACAAATTTTTAAGGTATAAAACTTTTTTAAAACAATTTAATTCAAAATAAACGTGAAAACCTATAAAGGATACTTTGAACCAATGATTTTTCATAACGTTGAGATGTTTTGTTCATGTATTACACGTTAAAAACAAATATTTCTTTCACGTTTTCTTTAAAATCAAAAGATGCCTTTCTTAGAAAATGACATGAATGATACTTTCAAAAAAAATTAAAAAGTTCAAAATGGGTGAAAAATTAGTTTAAAAATATTAGTTTTGTAATAAAAACATATAAAACATCTTTATAAACATTGTTTTGAAATAAAATGGATTTTCAACTGAAGATAGAAATAAAGATGGATTTATTAAAAAATATAAATTATTTTAAAAATCAATGACTAGGAAAATAGTAATATTAATTATAAATATCATGAATAATTATAGGATTAAAAAATTAATTTTTTAAATTGGATTTAGGTTATAATATTTTATCATCAGAAACATAATCATAAACAATCCTAATAAATATTGAGATTGTAACATTAAATCCTTACCACTTTAGTAACTTTGAATCATAATACCCATAAATTAATAATATAAAATGTAAGATAAAATAGCATTAGGATAAATAAATTTATGATATTACATGTAAAATGGGTTGTATATACACCTTTTAAAAGAATATAGGTGCATAATATGACTTATATTTCTCAAAGAAGGCAAATTGATGAAAGAATACCTTACCGTTTTGGTGACGTTTTAACCATAAAAATCATGAAAGATAGATACTAAAATGGATATTTAAATCAAAATAATTATTATTATTATCATAATAAAATAAATTCATGGCAATTATACACACTATATAAAATAAATAGTTGGTTAATATGGCATGTGTCTCATGGAAATAAAAAGTGAGATATAAATCCCTTACCTTACGCATTGACTTTAATCGTTCACATTAAAACCTCCGGTATAATAAATATAAGATTATTATACATATATTATAGAACCATATTCATATATATTATACCATATATTATTTTCTTATGACCATTTATTACTCATTTATTAACAATTTAATGTTAAATTCAAATTTTGGGCAATAATTGCTTTGATTTTCCCATATGCTTTAACTTGTTGTTTCTCAGTCCTCCTACTTAGATCATAGATTAATAATATCCATCATTTAAAACATGATATAAATATCATATATATTCATTATATATGTATTTATAATAATCCAAAATATTTAGTGATATAAAATGAAATGCGTTGCTGCTGGAGACAGTATGTTGTACATATGCATTAACATTGATTCCATTTTCGTGTCGGGTTGAAAATAAAATAAAATTATTTGATATATATTATCATTAAAAAATAATTTTTTATGTAATAAATATTACATATTTTAAATAAAATCATACTTAATACCTTCCATGTAAAGCATGAATAAATCACATCACTTTGTGTGGTGATAGTTTGTCGTACACACGAGCGACGTTATCATATTCCCATAAAATGGAGTGTATGAAGTTATGTTTGATATAATAATTAAATAATAAAAATAAAATCTTAAAAAAAATAACATATATAAACAATATTTTTTTATTTCCAGCCTCGATGGGTGGTAATAAAGAAACGAATGACATTGGTTCGTGAGGCGGTAGTCCTCTGTATACATAAATAATGATTTCACAACCCATTTGATATAAGTGGATATATTAGTAGATCAATCCCTTTAAATAAAAATATATAAATATATTCAAGACACTGAGGTTATTATATCATCAGGGTATAATAACAATTTATGTATGTTGAGGAAGAAATAAAACAAAAATGCTCGTTGTTAAATGTTACCTCTTCTTCAGGTATTCTTCTTAGGTTTTCACAAAAATCCTTCCTAGGTTGAATTTTTTTACATAATAATGATTCTAGGATGAATTTAGGGATTTTGGGAAGTGATATGGTTTTTTATTATCATGAAAATGTGGTTTTATGGTGTGAATAAGATAGGAGAGGGGGGCCTTTAATAAGTGGTGACCGGACACACTTGATATTTTTAAAAAGAATTGATTTATCCCAAATTTTTCATATATAAAAAAGGTAAAAAATGGTCCATTATCAAACCTTATAAGTTTAATAGTTGAAATATGTCTAGTAAATAGTTTTGAGACAAGTTTATAGGTCATTTTTGCACTTAACAGTTAAGTTTAACCCTTTAGTAAACCCATTTTTAACTTAACTCTGATAATGAATTTTTATTGCAATCATTATTTATATTTGTAAACAAAATTAAGTTGGACATATTTGATAATATAAATTATGATTCAAAAAAATATCGGATCAATTTTTTCAAATTCTATTCACAAGAGTAGAAATTTTCAATTTAAAATTAATAGAGTATATATGATGAGTAAACAGGTTTTTAAAAAGAAAATGTTCAAAATTTTACAAAGTTTTTATATATAAATTCAATATGAAAATTATTCCAAATAAATAAATTTGATTAATTGATATAAATTTGAAAAAAATTTAATTTAAAACCATGTATAAATAATAATTAACTTTATAAATTATTTAAACAATAAGGTAGTTTTGAATTAACATTCAATATTCTTCAATATTCATAAAAAATGAAACTTTTCAGAAAAACCCAAAAAATTAAATAAAATATAATTTTTATATTGCAATTTTAAAAATGATTTTTATTTTTTAAAATAATTTTATAAAATTATCAAAAATTATTTCTAAAATAATTTCACAGTAAAAAGGTGACAAAACTACTTTTTGAATACTATAATTTTAAGCATAAAATTGGATTTATTTTTATCTCATGTATAAAAAATACATAAGATGAATTCTAAAAATTTAATGAATATATAATATATAAATTTCATTAAAATAATTTACCAAAATTGTTTTTTAAATTTTATTTAGGTGGAACACATTTGTTTCCACAAAAAATAGTTTTTTTAATAAAAATATTTTCTTTAGTTTCAAATAGTTTTTAGTTTAATTTATAATTAATTGGTATCCAAAAAAATTATAAAATATACATGTTTAAACCATATTTTCATAATTTATTTTATCTTATTCATACCCTCAATTCCATTGTTTAGGTGATAACTATCGTATTAAATAATAATATTTTAATTATATGTCACATTTTGTTTAAACATGGTGTTGTGTGTAACACAAGATAAAATCCAGATTTTGTGTGACACAAGAAAAAAATTAGTATTGCATGTAATGAAATATAATATAAATGTTCTATGTAACCTAAAATATCGAAAAAGATTAAATATATTTCAAAAATATATATTTTAAAAAATCATGAGGTGTTACAATGAATCTAGATTAGGGGAATTAAATAACCCTTATTTCTTAAAACCAATATAATATAAACAACTCTAGTTGTTTCTATAGTTTTCATGTTTTCCTTCCATTCTATTTTCTTTAGAACTAAAAAACCTGGGAAAATATTTTAAACAAAATCTAACCATATTTCCTCTTCAGTTGGTGGAATTTTTCTTCCACATCAATGTTATTCAAAATGTTATCAAATAATATGATTTTAATTGATAAAATAATAATTTAATGTCATTTTATAAGGCCCCAGACTTAAACCTTACTTAATCTTGAGTTATTACAAGATTACACATTGAGGATCTTTTCGGGTTTAGAGTTTTAGAGAATTAGATCATAAAACTTGCGTTACATTCCACATATAAACAAAGTGGTTACATAAAGATAGTATTCTTCATTCCCATCAATGGAAACACATTTAAAATAAAACATGGATTATTTTTGACACATCCTTGACCCTATCATCTTATCATGTACCTTTCCCTTGACCGGTGAAAAATATTTCAAAAACTTGGGATGAGCATAAAAACTCAGTATGGGTTATAAAAACATGGGAAGGAAACATGAGTTCACATATATACGTAAGAATGAAATCATACTATACCCATAAAACATAGAAACTTTAACATACCTCATAAAATCATGAATAAATCATAGAAACCATAAGACATAAAGGTAACTTGAGGCATTCATAACATTCTTACGTATGGAGTAACCCTCTTGGTTACGTTTTGGAATACCCATCACAGTATATTCCCTAAAATCTCTTCGGAGAAACCTTAACGTTTCACTCCTTCGCGTTACCCAATGAATTGGAGAGCTATAACGGGCTCACCCGCCCTTAGTCTATCACGGAACCACCCGTCTTCATAATAATGCCCAAGAACCTCAACATAAACGTATCACATAAAACATGCATAAAGGAAACATAACATTTCCACCATTCAATCACAAGATATCAATACCACACATTGATATAAAAATATTATGAAAACTATTTTCAATACCAAAATAAAAGAAAAGTAAAACATGGTATTTATTTTTCTTTTAAAAAGAAGGTATGGCTTGTA
Source organism: Viscum album (assembly GCA_963277665.1). Classification (NCBI taxonomy): domain Eukaryota; kingdom Viridiplantae; phylum Streptophyta; class Magnoliopsida; order Santalales; family Viscaceae; genus Viscum; species Viscum album. The sequence goes on from OY728137.1 coordinate 1,478,266,212, forward strand.
GAGGAAGCCGAAACTCAAATAACGGTCATGACGGCGGAGAAGTCGTTGTCGCCGCATACGTATGACAAAAACATTCCCTTTTGTCGTTTAATAAATGCTTCGTATAAAAAATATTCCTTTTGAATAAACGTAAAAGTTAAAGGGGTTTATACACCGTATAAAAGAAAGTTGTGTATAAAATAAAATATGCCTCAACGAAAGGAGATTGAGACGAAGTCCCATACCTCGTATCCGACTTGACTCGATCGTTCTTTAATGTCCTGAATAATAAACTTGAGTTAATCTCTACTTGCTTATGAACCTTTTTCAAGTTCATTATTCCTTTTATACCATGTTATGAACATCATGTACTCAATTAAGTTAATAATGTTCATTTTGTCGGTATTTGGTTCTTAAGTCAAAAATAGACCTCTTACACTTACATGTTGTTAATTTGGTCAAAGTTTCATTATATCCAGAATGATATTCATGATTTAGATATCATATATGTCATATATATCCAGTACATACATGCATTTATAATATTACATAATCATTTAGAGGTAAGAAATGAAATGCACCGTTCATGGAGACGGTAAGCCGTACGTACGCATGAACGCTACTTTCATTTCTATTTCGTATTTTATAGAATGGAATCATAATGATATAAAGGTATATTATAATTCCAGTATAATATCATATATAATATCAAAGTTCCATCCTTTATATGTCCCAAATATGGTATTTAACGAATCAAATCACTTTGAGGGGGCGGTAGTCCGCACTTCCTAAAATGAAGATATCGTGTTTACCCATAATGGAAACCATAAAGGTATGCCCAAAATGAAAAAAACAGAAGCTTAAGGAAAACATAAACATATCATATATCATATATAAAAATAGTGACATCATAATGCCCACCTTTGAAGGTGTTAAATGAGTATTGAACAATCATCGTTTCAGGAGGCAGAATTTCGCCATCCACGGAAACCGTATGTTCTTTAACCATTTTATGTAGTTGTGTGAGAGTGTAGCTCAAATAAATCTTATAAAAACATCCTAGTATATTGAAGATACTGGTGTTGTTACAAAATAAGTAAATAAAAAGAGTTTATGGGGTTGGAGAAGCAAAATAAAACAAATGAACATGAGAGAATGAATTACCTTTAAAAGTGTAACTCCTTTTGATTTGAGCCTAAAGGCTTCCTCTGAAAGGATTATGCCCAAAGGGAATCATCTAGGATGAGTAGAGGGATGTGGAGAGAGTAAATGGTCAGGGGTTGGCCGAGCCAAAGGCTTTAGAAGTGTGTGAAATGAGGTAGAGGTGGGGGCCTTTTATAAGAGGAGAGGAGGGTCACTTTTGGAAAGTAAAGAAATATTACATTATTTGAAAATGTGTTTCGGTTTTAAAAGGTCCCACATTGATATAATTCGTGGATAAGGTGATAAGGGTTCTAAATCCACTCATACAATTGGTTTTTTCCATGTGTAGTTCATAGATTTTACATTGTCTTTCCATTTTATTTAAATCGTCAAATAATGATGTCATCACTGCATCATTATTATGTCATAAATAATTTAATTTAATTAATGTTTAAAAATTATAGAAAAAATACTATGATGTAGGAAATCGTTTTATCTTTCCAAGGAATATTTATAATCAAAAATCTGATCTTTATAACCCCATGTAAAAATTGTTTTCGTAAAACCTATTATGATTGTGTCATTTTTACTTTAACATTTAATAAAACGTTATTTATGTCATTTCCAAACCAAAGTGTCTCCATGGGGTCCCCAAGTTGACCCATGGCTTGTCTTGGTCGGCCATGACACAAACAATAAGTTTGGGACATATGTCTAGGTCATTTCCTATTATTAAAGCATTATTTATACCTTAAACTACACTAATTACCACTAATCGCGATTAAAAACTTAATAAGTTACTATTTACCAAAAAATTATTTTAATCTCATTGAACCACATTTTACTTCTTAATGACAACCATGAATGTCGGATTTTTAAAATTCAATACACATTAGTGGTAAACTTTCATTTAACTGAAAAATCAGTTTTCTTGATTACCACTTAGTGGTTTCACTATTCATCAAAAATTGAAGTTTTTCAGAAAATTACCAAAAATTCAACCTAAGCTATATTTGATATTCCGAATTCAAAAATGAAGTCTATTTTACAAAATTCAAATCATATAAGTCAAATTAATTAATTTAATAATTAATTCCCGCTGCCAGAGAAAATAGCGTGTTTTTACAAAACAATAAGTATCAAAAGATTGACACCAGTTTAAGTCTAATTTCAAAGTGAAATTGATTCCAATGACCACCATTGGATAAAATGGTAAAAATATATTCTAATTTCACTTAAAAACCAATTCAAAACATAATCTAATCATATAAATAAATTAGATTAAAAAGCAGTTTTGATGTAAAATGCAGTATTTTTCACTATTCATTAAAAAATGAACATTGTCAGAAAAATACCAAAAATTCACACAAAGTAAATTTTGATGTCCCAATAATAAAGAATAAGTTTATTTTGACAAACATAGTTTATAAAATTGTCAAATATATATTTAAAAAGGGTTTTCCATCATAAGGCAGTAAAACAATCTTTTAAGAATATTAGTGTATTCCATGCTTAAGATTGGATTTATTTTCATTTTAAGCCTCTAAAACACTATCTTAATCATTAATAGACATAGATAAAAATATCTATTATTCATTACTTACTTGGGATGTTACATCCTTCCCCCCTTTAGAAAATTGCGTCCCCGCAATTTATTTACTTATCGAATAAATGAGAGTACTTATCCCTCATTGCATTTTCAGATTCCCATGTTGCCTCTTCAATCATGTGGTTTTTCCACAAAACCTTTACCTGGTGAATCACTTTATTCCGTAACACTTGCTCCCTGTGGTCAAGAATCTGGACCGGTTGTTCCTCATAAGATAGGTTCTCTTCCAGCTGAACTACCTCTGGGTTCAAAACATGAGATGAATCTGGCATGTACTTTCTCAACATCGAAACGTGAAAAAAATTGTGTACCTGAGATAAACTCGGAGGTAAAGCCACTCGGTATGCAACTGATCCAACTCTCTCCAGAATTTCATATGGTCCAATAAACCTTGGACTCAACTTTCCTTTCTTACCAAATCTCATCACACTTTTCCACGGAGAAACCTTGAGAAAAACATGATCACCTACCTCGAAAGATAGATCCTTCCTCTGGTTATCCGCATAACTCTTCTGCCTGCTCTGAGCTGTTCTCATGTGTTTCTGAATTAGATGAACTTTTTCTGCCATCTCTTCTACCAATTCTAGTCCCATCAACTTCCTTTCACCCACTTCATCCCAGAAAGCTGGAGTTCGACACCGCTTCCCATATAATGCCTGAAATGGTGCCATCTGTATACTGGAATGAAAACTGTTATTATATGAAAACTCAACCAAAGAAAGATGTTGGTCCCAACTTCCCTGATAATCCATAGAACAAGCTCGTAGCATATCCTCCAATGTCTGAATTGTTCGTTCTGACTGCTCATCTGATTGAGGATGAAAAGCTGTACTAAAATTTAATTCAGTACCCAACGACTTCTGAAGGCCTTTACAAAAGTTAGAAGTAAACCTGGGATCACGATCCGATACAATAGAGAGAGGAACTCCATGTAACCTGACTATCTCTTTAAGATACAAACGGGAAAGTTGATCAAGAGAGAAAGTATCTCGTATAGCAAGGAAATGAGTAGATTTGGTCAAGCGATCAACAATAACCCAGATTGCATTATTACCTCGAGATGTCTTCGGTAATCCAACAACAAAGTCCATGGATATATTCTCCCATTTCCACTCTGGAACTGGTAAAGGCTGAAGCATCCCTTTCGGTAACTTCCGCTCTGCTTTAACCTGCTGACAAGTCAAACACTTCACAGTAAAATCAGCAATGTCTCTTTTCATTCCATCCCACCAGTAATACTCCCGCAGATCTCTATACATCTTAGTACTGCTCGGATGAACTGAAAACGGAGAACAATGAGCTTCACATAACAAATATCTCTTCAACTGTGAATCACAAGGCACACACAATCTCTTCCCAAATCTCAAAACACAATCATTATCAATGTTGAATTCAGGCAACTTACCTTTCTGAACTAGCTCTACCTTTTTCTGCAACTCACTGTCTTGCATCTGTGCTTGCTTGATTCTATCTGATAGAGAAGATCTCACTGATACCTGAAACAAAACAGAAGAACTTCCTGCACCAACAACTTCTATGCTAAAGTTCATCAAATCCTTAACCAAAGGATCATGTTCCAAACGCAACATTGTTAATGAAGCATTACTTTTTCGACTCAAAGCATCAGCCACTTTATTTTCTTTTCCCGGATGGTAATGAATTGTATAATCATAATCCTTGATTAATTCTAGCCATCTCCTTTGTCTCATGTTCAATTCTTTCTGAGTGAATATATACTTTAAACTTTTTTGATCGGTATATATTTCACACTTTACTCCATACAAATGATGCCTCCAAATTTTTAAAGCAAAAACAACAGCAGCTAATTCCAAATCATGTGTAGGGTAATTTACCTCATGAGTTTTCAACTGTCGTGAAGCATAAGCAATTACCTGATCATTCTGCATTAGGACCCAACCAAGTCCTTTCAATGAAGCATCACTGTATATAACAAACTCACCATTCCTGGAAGGTAGTGCCAAAACTGGAGCATTCACCAATCTTCTTTTCAATTCCTGAAAACAATCAACACATTCTTTTGTCCAGATAAACTTAACACCCTTCCGAGTTAGCTTAGTCATTGGACTAGATAACCGTGAAAAATTTCTAACAAACCTTCGGTAATAGCCCGCCAAACCAAGGAAGCTACGAATCTCGGTTACATTTGTGGGTCTTGTCCATTCTTCCACAACTTTTGTTTTTGCAGGATCAACAGTTATTCCATCTTTAGAAACAATGTGACCAAGGAAAGAAATTTGTGTTAACCAAAACTCACACTTGCTGAATTTACCATACAATTTCTTTTCTTTTAAGGTTTGAAAGATAACCCTTAAATGTCTTTAATGCTCCTCTTTACTTTTAGAAAACACCAAAATATCATCAATGAAAACCACCATAAACTTATCCAAGAACTCATGGAAAATTCTATTCATTAAGTCCATTAATATAGCAGGTGCATTGGTTAGCCCAAAAGGCATTACTACAAATTCATAATGGCCATATCTCGTACGGAACGCGGTCTTCGGAATATCTGCCTCCTTTACCTTCAGCTGATGGTACCCCGATCTCAGGTCAATCTTTGAAAAAAACTGAGCTCCCTGGAGCTGATACAACTTCATTTGATGGCCCGACATCTGCTGAAGTAGTTGCAAAGGATTTCACTACCCCTTTCTGCTTGTAGTCCAACTGCTTCCCATCACTCAAGCTCCTTGTTGGACACTCGTTTGCATAGTGACCCATCTCATTGCACTTATAACATTTCACTAACTGTAAATCAAATTTGTTCTTACCTTCATCTTGATCCTTTTCAGTGCAATCACGAGCCTTATGTCCCATCTTACCACATCGGTAGCACTTTCCAGAATTCAGAAGACATTCCCCAGCATGCCTTTTTCCACATTTATCACAAACTGGAAACTTAGTTTTCTTACCATCAGACTTTTTTGAAGAATTCTTACCTTTCTCCTGCCACCTCGGTCTCTTCTTCTGCTGGTTGTTATAGAAAACTTGGTCATTGGAAAACTCCATTTCCACCTTCTCAGCACATCGAACAAGCTTTTCATAACTTTTAAACTCACGAGAAGCCAATGCCCTTCGATATTTTGGCTTTAATCCTGAGTAAAAACGATTGATTTTACTATCAAGGTCCCGGATAAAATTTGGGGCATACCTTGCCAATCGAGTGAACCTTTCTTCATAGGCAGCCACTGAGTCTTCCTCTTGCCTCAATTCCAAGAATTGCTTTTCCATCCTAAGTCGAACAGCCTTAGGAAAATACTTCTCAAGAAACATACCTTTGAATTCATCCCAGTCAAGAGCATCAATATCATCGGCGTCCCTGATATTTTTAACCATAGACCACCACTGATATGCTTCACCCTCCAAACGACAAATAGCAAGACTAACCTTTTGATTGTCTGAACACCCCATGACATCAAAAATCTTCTCCAGTGCTTTAATCCACCCTTCAGCTAGCACAAGGTCAGATGATCCTCTGAATGATGGTGGATGTTGCCTCATGAAATGTTCCACCACTGACATGTTCTTCTGTGGTTGATCTGGCTGATCTCGTGCATGGATACCACCACTATTTATAGCCTGAGTCAACTGTTCCATCACTGCAACAAATTGTTCAGTTCCAATTCTGATCATCTCAGGATGTTGATTCAGAAGGTTATTTCCTTCTGTATGCCTTCCTAGCACTGCTTCCATGTTTCCTCTGTGGAAAACCATTCTGAACAAACATTTCTTAAATGAAGCAACACGGTAATCTTTAAATGCTATATCATTTCAAAAAAAATAAAATATTTTTGGATAATATTTTAATAGAATTCTAACTCCTAAAGTTATCTAAACCGACCTCTGATACCAACTATAAGGCCCCAGCCTTAAACCTTACTTAATCTTGAGTTATTACAAGATTACACATTGAGGATCTTTTCGGGTTTAGAGTTTTAGAGAATTAGATCATAAAACTTGCGTTACATTCCACATATAAACAAAGTGGTTACATAAAGATAGTATTCTTCATTCCCGTCAATGGAAACACATTTTAAATAAAACATGGATTCTTTTTGACACATCCTTGACCCTATCATCTTATCATGTACCTTTCCCTTGACCTGTGAAAAACATTTCAAAAACTTGGGATGAGCATAAAAACTCAGTATGGGTTATAAAAACATGGGGAGGAAACATGAGTTCACATATATACATAAGAATGAAATCATACTATACCCATAAAACATAGGCACTTTAACATACCTCATAAAATCATGAATAAATCATAGAAACCATAAGACATAAAGGTAACTTGAGGCATTCATAACATTCTTACGTAGGGAGTAACCCTCTTGGTTACGTTTTGGAATACCCATCACAGTATATTCCCTAAAATCTCTTCAGAGAAACCTTAACGTTTCACTCCTTCGCGTTACCCAATGCATTGGAGAGCTATAACGGGCTCACCCGCCCTTAGTCTATCACGGAACCACCCGTCTTCATAATAATGCCCAAGAACCTCAACATAAACGTATCACATAAAACATGCATAAAGGAAACATAACACTTCCACCATTCAATCACAAGATATCAATACCACACATTGATATAAAAATATTATGAAAACCATTTTCAATACCAAAATAAAAGAAAAGTAAAACATGGTATTTATTTTTCTTTTAAAAAGATGGTATGGCTTGTAGAGGAAGCCGAAACTCAAATAACGGTCATGATGGCGGAGAAGTCGTTGTCGCCGCATACGTACGACAAAAACATTCCCTTTTGTCGTTTAATAAACTCTTCGTATAAAAAAGATTCCTTTTGAATAAACGTAAAAGTCAAAGGGGTTTATACACCGTATAAAAGAAAGTTGTGTATAAAATAAAATATGCCTCAACGAAAGGAGATTGAGACGAAGTCCCATACCTCGTATCCGACTTGACTCGATCGTTCTTTAATGTCCTGAATAATAAACTTGAGTTAATCTCTACTTTCTTATGAACCTTTTTCAAGTTCATTATTCCTTTTATACAATGTTATGAACATCATGTACTCATTTAAGTTAATAATGTTCATTTTGTCGGTATTTGGTTCTTAAGTCAAAAATAGACCTCTTACACTTACATGTTGTTAATTTGGTCAAAGTTTCATTATATCCAGAATGATATTCATGATTTAGATATAATATATTTCATATATATCCAGTAAATGCATGCATTTATAATATTACATAATCATTTAGAGGTAAGAAATGAAATGCACCGTTCATGGAGACGGTAAGCCGTACGTACGCATGAATGCTACTTTCATTTCTATTTCGTATTTTATAGAATGGAATCATAATGATATAAAGGTATATTATAATTCCAGTATAATATCATATATAATATCAAAGTTCCATCCTTTATATGTCCCACATATGGTATTTAACGAATCAAATCACTTTGAGGGGGCGGTAGTCCGCACTTCCTAAAATGAAGATATCGTGTTTACCCATAATGGAAACCATAAAGGTATGCCCAAAATGAAAAAAACAGAAGCTTAAGGAAAACATAAACATATCATATATCATATATAAAAATAGTGACATCATAATGGCCACCTTTGAAGGTGTTAAATGAGTATTGAACAATCATCGTTTCGGGAGGCAGAATTTCGTCATCCACGGAAACCGTATGTTCTTTAACCATTTGATGTAGTTGTGTGAGAGTGTAGCTCAAATAAATCTTATAACAACATTCTAGTATATTGAAGATACTGGTTTTGTTACAAAAGAAGTAAATAAAAAGAGTTTAGGGGGTTTGAGAAGCAAAATAAAACAAAGGAACATGAGAGAATGAATTACCTTTAAAAGCGTAACTCCTTTTGATTTGAGCCTAAATGCTTCCTTTGAAAGGATTCTGCCCAAAGCGAATCCTCTAGGATGAGGATAGGGATGTGTATAGAGTAAATGGGCAGGGGTTGGCCGATCCAAAGGCTTTAGAAGTGTGTGAAATGAGGTAGAGGTGGGGGCCTTTTATAAGAGGAGAGGAGGGGCACTTTTGGAAAGTAAAGAAATATTACATTATTTGAAAATGTGTTTCGGTTTTAAAAGGTCCCACATTGATATAATTCGTGGATAAGGTGATAAGGGTTCTAAATCCACTCATCCAATTGGTTTTTTCCATGTTTAGTTCATAGATTTTACATTGTCTTTCCATTTTATTTAAATCGTCAAATAATGATGTCATCACTGCATCATTATTATGTCATAAATAATTTAATTTATTTAATGTCTAAAAATTATAAAAGAAATACTATGATGTAGGAAATCGTTTTAGCTTTCCAATGAATATTTATAATCAAAAATCTGATCTTTATAGGCCCATGTAAAACTTTTTTTCGTAAAACATATTATGATTGTGTCATTTTTACTTTAACATTTAATAAAAAGTTATTTATGTCATTTCCAAACCAAAGTGTCTCCATGGGGTCCCCAATTTGACCCATGGCTTGTCTTGGTCGGCCATGACACAACCAATAAGTTTGGTACATGTGTCTAGGTCATTTCCTATTATTAAAGCATTATTTATACCTTAAACTACACTAATTACCACTAATCGCGATTAAAAACTTAATAAGTTACTATTTACCAAAAAATTATTTTAATCACATTGAACCACATTTTACTTCTTAATGAAAACCATGAATGTTGGATTTTTAAAATTCAATACACATTAGTGGTAAACTTTCATTTAACTGAAAAATTAGTTTTCTTGATTACCACTTAGTGGTTTCACTATTCATCAAAAATTGAAGTTTTTCAGAAAATTACCAAAAATTCACCCTAAGCTATATTTGATATTCCAAATTCAAAAATGAAGTCTATTTTAAAAAATTCAAATCATATAAGTCACATTAATTAATTTAATAATTAATTCCTGCTGCCAGAGAAAATAGCGTGTTTTTACAAAACAATAAGTATCAAAAGATTGACACCAGTTTAAGTCTAATTTCAAAGTGAAATTGATTCCAATGACCACTATTGGATAAAATGGTAAAAATATATTCTAATTTAACTTCAAAACAAACTCAAAACATAATCTAATCATATAAATAAATTAGATTAAAAAGCAGTTTTGATGTAAAATGCAGTATTTTTCACTATTCATTAAAAAATGAACATTGTCAGAAAAATACCAAAAATTCACAAAAAGTAAATTTTGATGTCCCAATCATAAAGAATAAGTTTATTTTGACAAACATAGTTTATAAAATTTTCAAATATATATTTAAAAAGGGTTTTCCATCATAAGGCAGTAAAACAATCTTTTAAGAATATTAGTGTATTCCATGCTTAAGATTGGATTTATTTTCATTTTAAGACTCTAAAACACTATCTTAATAATTAATAGACATAGATAAAAATATCTATTATTCATTACTTACTTGGGATGTTACACATTTTCTACCATTTTTAAATTTAGTTTCAAGGGTTTAAAAATAAATTTTAAAAATATTTTACAAAATAGCTTATTTATGACTTTCCACAAAATGTGTGAAGGGAATATTTGATTTAACATTTACTATAAGAATAAATTTTCTTACCATCATGACCATTATTTTATTTGAAACTTTCATTATATTTTTTATGTTTTTTTACAAAGAAAATTTTTCTTAAAAATTCTAAAAAAAATTATTTTAAATTTTATCAAAATGAAAGGATATTTTTCTCATATTTTCAAATAAAGTTTTGGATGTTATTTTGAAGTTATTTTCATTTATGTCACCATCATTTGGGTTTTATTAAAATTCCATATGGATATTATCCAATGATACCAACCATGTTATTTCTCTGGATATATTATGATTATTTGATGTTGAAATATTTATGAAAACCATTTCTTTTCCATAGGTTATTCAAGGATTAATTGATGAATTCTCCTATGATATTATGGAAGGAATATGTAAAGATTTCATTATTTTACTGGTGGGATCCTGAAATCCATCCAATTAATTGGGTAATGATTTATATCTCATGAGATAATATGATTATAATGGGGAGTGAACCCATTCCAAGGATGAAAATAGGTTAGGGAGTGAACTAATCTAGTATGGGTCTTTTTATTTTATATGATGATAGTATAGTAAATGATCCATGGCTAATGAAATGATTTTTTATGATTATGATTTTATAGCAATACCTTTTAAATGTTCTTATGCTTATTAAATTCTCTCATGGATCATGATTGATTAATGATGATTCCTTACTCTTATTACTCATGTTTTGTGAAATGATAATTCTTTATTCCATCAATCATGATTCATGATCTATGACTGGTTGTGTTTGAACATCATAAGTTATGATCATGATATCATACCCATATGATTACCTTATGATTTTATATGATCATCGATTAATATCTATCATGCTTACCCTTTCTAATAATCTAATCTCACCATTTCTTATCTTTCCATTTTATCAGGTTATGAAGAAAGTTTTCAACTAGGATAAGTCTAAGAAGGTTACCATGAGAGAAGAACTTTGTGGGAGATATTGAATTTACTTCATGAAATAAGTTGATTATATTTCATGTCTCCAAAGACACTTATCCTTTACTATTATCGGGTATGAATTATTGCATAATATATTAAGTTTTCATATAAAATGATGTAATATTTTTGTATGTTTTTCATTTTTCATGTTAATTAAAATGATAATGTACTTAGAATATTTGTCTCAAAAAAAAATTATAGGTGTTTCTCTGCAATAATGAGAATCTAAATATTCTATAAAAATATTCTAAAATAAAAAATTTCATATAGTCTATATGCATCCATATAACATGGAACAAATGTTATTTTGGCTTATAAGCAATGCGAATTCATCTCATGAAGTTCACACAACGTGATATCAAAGAAGAAAGGTCATGGGGGAAGACCCAAAAATTGGAATGACGCATGTTTTTGTTTCATTGGATATTAAAATATTTAAGTTTATTTATTGGTCATTATAATTGAGGTCTTTATTAATGAATTTCATTAATAGAGCTCATTGATTTGTGGAAAAAAATGTAATGACATGTTCTTATAGAGAGGTAGCATACATCAGTTGTGTTATAAGTGATATTGTATTGATAAAATGGTTAATTATTGATTTTTTCCTTACATATTAATCAAATAATATATCTCCAGCCCTTTTATTGATTTGGAACTATCTGATGAAATCCATATCCATGGTAGTTTATATATGATTTTATTTTGAAAATTCTTAAAAAGATACAATGATTATATAGGTTGATGAAAAAAAGTATGTTTACTTATTAATGATATATCAAATAACAAATTCATTATATTATAAATAAGTTTCCATAAAAAAAATTTGTATTAACTACATTATCTTATTTCTTTACCGGGTATTTAACATGATGTTAGAAGTTGATCATAAAAATTAGCTAAGTCCACCTATTTCAATCTGAGAAATAGTAATATGATTTTAGACACTAACTGTATCTGAAATATCATTAAATTCTATTATATTTAATAATGAATTTATTCCCTAATTTGTGGAATGGTATTTTTTAAGTATATGTTGATCATTGAAATTCAATCAAACATATTCGCATTTAGAAAATGTGAGTTGAATTTTATCTCTTGTTGAATTATTCAAAAGGTGATCAATAAATATGTAGTTATTCATATGTTTAATGAATAGAATAAATTAAATATTTATTTAAGTTATTTTAATACTAAAATAAATATAAATTAATAATATTTTTTACTATAGTATTTTATGTAAGGATATGATTCGAGTTTAATGACCTAATGGAAATGATATCTTTTTTTTAATATCATTTTAATAAATATGTATTTATGAAATTAAAAGAAATCATATTATAGTAAAAATATTTCATTTTAGATAATAATAATAATAAAATAATAATTATTTAACACTATGTATATATTCCAAAACATGTCATTTTTTCTTGTGTTAATGTGTTGATATAATGCAGAAACTCTCAAAAATTCTCTCAAACCATAGAAGGAATTTCTTCCTCCCTCCTTATATCAAGAACCTATATAGAGAATATGATAACACTATTTTGATCATTTTAAAATGGAATGAAACACTTTATTCTTCTATGATAGCACTAGGAATGTCATAAATAGAAATTTTAGATTCATGGAGAATGTTTGGATCCATCTAATAGAATTCTCAATGGTATTTTCAATCACAACAACAGTGAAATAAGAGAAATGATGGAATTTTGATCAAGGAATATTATAAAAAAACGTAATTATTAATTTAAATCAATTAAAAATTTAATATGTATGATCTATCTATTTTATTATATGGATAATTGATATCGTTATTCAGATTTATTTATTGGTTCTAATAAAAAAATCGGCATCAAACCAATGATTTTATTATTCCCTAAAACCTCCACACCACTTCCAATGATATTTAATCCACAAATTATGGGATCCCTAATCAATATTAAGTAAAATATTTAATATTTTTTAAGGCTTATATATGATTCAGTGAAATCCCCACACCCAAATCCTTATATAAAATTACTTGCATGAGATGAAGCCAAGTGTAAGAAGAAATAGAGTATAAATGGTAGTAACTAAAAATCCATAATTCTGGGAAATAAATAAATCACCTAATAACCCTAAAAATAATTGAATAAGTTTCTCTATCTCGTGGGGTTAAAATGATAAATATAGTGTAACATCCCAAGTTTTAAGAAAGAAACACTATGTTCAATAACGTACATGATATGCTACATCGAGATTAAAAGAACAACTAAATATTATTATTTAAATTTTACTATTATGACCTAGCCTTTGGAATGGAGGGAATGAATATTATCAACTAAATTATAAAAATATGTTTAAAAATGTTTAAATAATGATTATTTTACTTACCAAATTTATTAGAAATCAAAATAAAAACAAATTGAATATAAAGGATGTGTTTTTATTAAAACCTATTTAAAAGAGAATAATTATTTTTATAAAATCATATCACTATTTATGGATTTTTATTTAAGGAAAAATATATTTTATATATTCAATGTAATGTATAAAATCCATATTATATTTTTTCTATATATTATATTAGAACAAATTCAGTTTTTTGGATAAAAGAATTACTTTTAAAAAAATATAGTTTTACCACCTTTTGATGGAAAAACATTTTTAAATCTAGTTTTTTTCAATTTTATATTTTATATTTGAAGAAAATAAACTTCTTCATTAGAATAAGGACATAAAAAATTTAATTTTGTTTAATTTTGGTATTTTTATGATAAAATTAATTTTTTTTAATGAATAGTGAAAAATATTGCATTTTAATTCAAAACATCCTTTTCATCTCATTCATTTATATAATTAGATTATCTTTTTAATTTATTTTAAAGTGAAATTGGATTATTTTTTATCATTTAATACAATTTTGGTCATTTTAAGTAATTTCACATCTAAATTGGACATAAACACATGTCTATCTTTTGATAGTTTTTACTTCTTAAAAACCCGCTTTCTGGTTTTGTCATCAAGAATTAATTTTAAATTAATTACTACAATTTCTGTGTTTTGAATTTTAAAAACTTTATTTCATATTTGAATAAAGAGGTCCAATTTTTTTAAATAGGTACCTTTTATTTTTGGACATTATGAATAGTAACTTCACAAATTATTTTTATTTACCATGGTTAAAGGGTAAATTAGGTAAATATGGGTAAAAATGATATTATGATAAAATAAAACTACCCTAACATGTATCCTAATATTATTTTAAGAGTAATGGGAGAAAAAAAATCCTTATTCAAAACTTTTTTGCATTTGGGATTCACTTTGGTGTGATAATAAAATATTATAATAATTAATATAAAGTAAAGAGAAATATAAAATAAACATGTATATTTTTACTAAAACAGTTCTAAAATAGGATTATGTCACTAATCTATTTGAATATAAATATTAATTATAAATTTAAAAATATTTCCTACATCATGGTTATTTTATAATTTTTATAAATTAAATAAATTTATTTATTTATGACACAATGATGATGTGGTGATTTCTTTATTAATGAAAGATTCAAATAAATGATATTATAAATATTAAAATAAATATAATTTGAAAATATTCATTCCATCCATGAATTTTATGGATTATTATGACATGTTATATTTTATTTAATGTAATGTTTCTGATGAATCAATTTTTTATGACTTTAAAAAAAATCAATTACTATATAGTGTCAAAATTGATATAAATGGGTTTTTAAAACAAATACTATTTTATTAAAGGATATAATAGTCATAAAATCTAAGATTCAGAAAACTAACTTATATGATGTTAAAATTTTCCTTAATGATCCAATTTAGGTTTTATTGGAATTTTATAGTGACTATATTAACCATATAGTGTGGAAATACAATAAGACATTATAAGAGTAAATTTATTTAACTAAGGGTTAATGCCAAAAGATAAGGTTAAACTTGTAACCTAAATTTATCTGAAACCTATTTGGGGAGAGTATTTTGATCCATCCTGATATTATCCTTTAAATATGTCATCTTTTATATATTAGAATTCAAAAATCTATTTATAATAAAATAATATTTCAAGACTTTCTGAAAGTACCCTTTCTCCCTCTAATATAGGTATACCACCTCTACCCACTTACTCACACCTATAAATCCCCTTGTCTAACCCAAATTATATTCAAATAATCTCCCAATATCCTTCCATTACTCAAATAATCCTTACCTTGGGCATAAAGAAACTTGAGGTCCCTTTTTTCATCAAATCAAAAGAAGTTACCTGATTTATAGGTAACGTCTTCTCTCAAACACCTTTCATTTATTTTCCTTCTCTAACACCTAACCTCTCGTTATTCCATTATTTTTTTAGAAAAAAAATATCCCTAATTTACTATTATGTTTTTAGGATAATGGTTATATCTACACTTACACACCTTCATCTAATGGATATAGAACATATTGTTTATATGGACGATGAACTACTGCCTCAAAAAAATATGATTGTTCCATTTTCTCCTAACACGTCTAATGGTGGAAATTATGATGGAAATTTATTTATATATGATATATATTATATTTATATTATCACCATGCTTCTTTAATTTTTTATTTACAACATACCTTTATGCTTTCTATAATGTGTAAATACGATAATTTCATTTGAGGAAGTATGAACTATTTCCCCCTCAAAGTGATATGAATTCTTCATGCCATACATGGAATGTATAAAACATGAAATTAATGAACTTATGTAACATATAAAACATACTGAGATTATAATATACCTTTGTATCATTTATTTTTCATTCCTTTAATATGACCAAGAAATTAAAGTAGTGTTCATGCGTATGTAGGGCCTACAGTCTCCATGAACGGTGCATTTCATTTCTTATCTCCAAATTTTATGGAATATTATAAATATAGATATACTAGATATATATTATATTTAAATAATTAATATAATTCTTGATATTATGTACTTTTTACCATATCGACAATTTGTAATTATAGAAAGTTTATTTTTGACTCATGTACCAAACATTGACAAAACATCTGATATGAACTCAAATAATTAACTAATTGATATAAAAAGGTAAAAAGTAATATAAAATGAATAAATAACATGATTTTTTTTTTGAAGAAAGCAAAAATTACCCTATGTTTATTATTTATGAATTTCAAGAACTAACGATATGAGTCAGACTCAAGATAAGGGAACTTCTTAACGCAATTTCCATTCCTTGGGTTAATCTTTTACTTATTTATTATGTCATGATATGATTATGTGAAAACTAAATTTTGATATCTTGTATTGTATTTAAAATTTATTTATTTTTATTTATAGTCAATACATATAATTGATCTATTTTATTAACAAAATGATCTTTGTAAGGGAAATCTTAACTCAATCACTACTCATTGAGTTAAATATCCATGTCATTGGTTTTGTTTTCCGAGATTATGTGTGAATGAACTATGGTTTTTTTACACTAAATATACACTTATACTGGGTGTATTTTTATTTTTTCACACATAGTTATTTCATTGATTTTTCATTAATCAAATGATATAATCTTTGTAAGGGACTCCATCTCAATCTCTTTTCATTGAGACATTTCTTGATGATATGTACCTTTATTTATATATAAAGTGTATATAAAGACCCTTTTATATTACTTATCCATATTATATCTATTCTCAAGATATTTAATGTATTTTAAAATGTTCTCCATTCATGTTGCATATAATTTAAATGTTTAAAATTGTAAAGTACTCTTTATCTGAAACATCATTTAAAATGTTTTAAAGATTTAATCTTCTAAATTCTTCTCTTTCATGTCCTTGTTTTAAAAATGATTTTAAGGACGTATTTATATATATATGAATGTTTTTAAGTGTATATTCCTTTCAAAAGTTTCAAATTGGTATGGGACACTTTGATTCAAAAATATTCTTTTAAAATCTTTTGATTATGTTTTAAAAGGGGATTGATTATTTCAATAACATTGAATATTTTTATATATATAAATCATGAATGGAATTTATAATTTTATTTTTCTATTATGTATTTATGATTAATTTAACATTTTACCCTTTTATTTTTAAATAATTTGTTTTATTTTATGAGTGTGCGGCTTGTAAAGATGAAATGTGATTTAAAAGTTGAAATGTTATTTTTTCCTTTATACTTGGTTTATCTGTTATGATTATGTTATGGTTCTTGAGCATTTCTTAAGTATATTGGTGGTTATATGATGAACCAAGGTTTGGTGATACCATGATAGATCTCTAATTAATTGGTTAATTGGATGGAGGTAAACATTAAGGTTTCTCTTAAGAGATTTAGGGAATATGCTATGATGGGTATTCCAAATGTAACAATGAATGTTACTCTCTATGTAGCTATGAGAGATACAATGTAAGTATGATATGGATATAAAAATTTACCTTTATGTTTTATTATTTCTATGATGTTTTTTAGGAATCTTATGATTACGTGATGTAAGAAAAGTAATTTATTTTTTATGGGTGATAAGTATGATTTTGTGAAATTGTTTTCATGGGTTTTAAATATTCATGGACTAATGAATTTATTCCTTATCTTATATTCCTTCTTGATATTTTTATTCTCATCCAAAGTTTTTGAAATGTTTTACATAGGGTATAAAGATGGTTATGATAACGGAAAAAGTCAAAAATATTTTTATCAAAAAAAATTAATCATGTTTTGTTTAAAGGGTTTCCTTTGGTGGAAAAAGTAGATACTGAGTGTAACTATCCACATGTAATGTTTGGGTCTATTATGTAATATTTATGGCCAAATTCTCTAAAACTATAAAATTGAAAATATCCTCAATTTTAATTCTTGATTTAACTTATGATTATGTAAAATTTTAGGCTAGGGCCTTATAGTTTGTATTAGAGGTCAATTTAGACATCTTTGAACATTATGATGTTTTCTTAGGAGTTAGGGATATCATCATGGGTTTATATTTTTTTAGTTTGATCATAATATCATTATCTTATAAATACCTTTTGAGGCTTATGTTATGAAATTTCAAGGTAATTAATGGTATTTTTGGAGACTTATATTTTTGAGGTAATTATGGGTTATTGCTTTTTGGGATGAAAAATGAAAGGCATAAGATAAACTATGTGGTTAAAATGGGTTATGGTCATTTTTTAGGATTTTATCTCATTTTTGAGAATGTTATAAAATTATATAATTTTTGAAAAAGGACAGCATGAAAACCATGTGAAAACCCATCACGTCAGACAATGATGCAGTAATAGAACCCACAAATAAAGCATGACTAGGATTTATCACATACCACTGGCCTACGTGAAGTCCCTAGTTAGTATGAATTATTATTTTTAGTAAAATTATTTTATGGATGAATAATAAGTCTATTCTGGGAACTTATGTTTTATAAAATGGATATCCTAGGTATAGTAAAATGATTTGGTGATTAAGTGATAAATTTTATTTTGGAAGATGTTCCCTATTTTGGGAACAATATACGCCTAAAGAGAATAGAATACTACGGGACTTCATTTGAAGATTAATGGTTGAAATTTATTTTGAAATAATCTATTTCTTTATTGTGGACATATGGCGATTTGGGTTATTTATGGAAATGATTAACCATTCATGGAGAATATGTGATTAGGTTAATTACTTTTTAGTATGAGACTTTAAGAGTAGTCGATGTTATTTGGAGATAAATGTTAATATTTATCGTGGAAGACTATGTGATCAAATCATTTTTAATTTTGGGTTTCAATAATAGTTTATATTATTCTGTGATGAATTTTAAGAAATTTCTGTTTTTAATGGTCTATGTGGAACTTGGGTGTTACTGCTGAATTTTAGAGACTAAAAGTAGTCATTCTCCTTATAAAAGATAATTCTATTTGGGAGATTATATGATCTAGTAATAACCATTTAGGTTTTGGTTAATGTTTCAAGATAGGATGAATAGATATTTAATCTTTTGGGGATTATGTGATTCTCTAGAAGTTGATTCTAGTACCTCATGTGTGACCAATTCATCTTGAATACTCCTTGTTTGGAGAAAATATGACTTTGTAGTAATTTGTATTTAAAAGATGAAACTCTACTTGACGGGTAAGTATGATTCGTTATTTTCTTAGTCATAGTTTTAAATAAATTCTTTAAATTTATGTAAAGGACCTTAAAACAAAAATGTTGTCTGTTTACTTTTCCAAATTTTAAAAAAAAACCCTTTAACCCATCCCAAGATTGTGGTTTTTTTGTTGTGAAATTTATGTTGATCATGTTTTCTCTCACTCTCAATAAAAACTTGACATTAAGGTTTTCTTCCATATCTATGTTTTCCTACAAGGAACTCTAGTATGTGTTATCTCGGGTGACCTTGGTACTTGACTTTCAATATTTTAATGTGGAATTTTTATTAACCCTTTTTCCAATGTGGGATTGCAATAAAGGTATTTTAAAAAGTCATTCCCTAGTTACCAACATCAAATTCAAATTTCAAGGATGAAATTTATTAATGGGGAGAGGACGTAACATCCTTATTATTAATAAATAAACACTATGTTCAATAGCATACATGATATGCTACATCGAGGTTAAACGAACAACTAAATATTATTATTTAAATTTTACCATTATAACCTACTTGTTGGAATGGTGGGTATGAATATTATCAACTGAATTATTAAAATATGGTTTAAAAATGTTTAAATAATGAATCTTTTGGTTTCCAAATTTATTAGAAATGGAAATAAAAACAAATTGAATATAAAGGATGTGTTTTTATGAAAACATATTTAAAAGAGAATAAATAGGTTTATAAAATCATATAACTCTTTATACATTTTTATTTAATTAAAAATATACTTTATATATTAAATATAATGTTTAAAATTCCTTTTATATGCTTTCTATATATGATATAAGAAAAAATTCAATTTTTCGGATAAAAGAAGTATTTTTCAAAAAATCCAGTTTTACCGCCTTTTGATGGAGAAACCTTTTTAAATAAAGTTTTTTTCTCTTTTATATGTTATATTTAAATAAATAAACTTCCTATTTAGAATAGGGAGATAAAAATTTACTTTGGTTTAATTTTGGTATTTTTATGATAAAATACTTTTTTTAATAAATAGTGAAAATACTGCATTTTAATTCAAAAATGCATTTTTGTCTCATTTATTTATATAGTTATATTATATTTTTAATTGATTTTAAAGTTTAATTGGATTATGTTTTTATAATTTAATCCAATTGTTTTCATTGTGAGTAATTTCACATTTAAATTAGACATAAACACATATCTATCTTTTGATAGTTTTTAATTCTTAAAAACCAACTTTCTTGTTTTGACAACGGGAATTAATATTAAATTAATTACTATAATTTTTGTGTTTTTAATTTGTAAAATTTTATTCCATATTTGTAATCAGTTGGTCAAAATTTTGTAAATAAGTACCTTTTATTTTTTGACATTATGATTAGCAACTTCAGTAATTATTTTTATTTATCATAGTTGATGGGTAAATTACGAAAATAAGGGTAAAAATAATAATTTAATAATATAAAACTACACTAACACATTACCTAATATTATTTTATGAGTCATTTGAGACGTAAAAATCCTTATTCCAAAATTTTGGAATTTGGGAGCCACATGGGTGTGATAATGACATGTTATAATAATTAATTTAAAGCAAAGATAAATATAACCTAAATGTGTATCTTTTTACTAGAACAATTTTAATATAGGGTTATATAACGGATATCTTTGACTAAAACTATTCATTATAAATATAAAAATATTTAAAAAAAATTGGTTTTTCATTATAATTTTGAGAAATTAAATATATTTATTTATTTTTGACACAATGATGATGCACTGATTACCTTATTAAAGAAGGATTCAAATAAATGATATTATAAATATAAAAATAAATGCAAATTAAAACTTTTTATTCCATAAATGAATTCTATGGATGATTATGACATGTTATATTTGAGTTAATGTAGTTTTTTTTAATGAATGAAATTTTTATGACTTTAATAAAATTCAATTACTAAATAGTGTCCAAATTGACATTAATCGGTTTTTAAAACTAATACTATTCTATTAAATGCTATAATAGTAATAAAAATATAATATTATATCAAATTAAATATATAATGTTAAAAATTTCATTAATTATCTACTTTAGGATCTTTTTACATGTTATAATAACTATATTAACTGTATAGTGTAAAAAACAAGAAGACATGGTAAGAGTTAATTTTTTTAACTAAGGGTTATAGCCAATAGATAAGGTCAAATTTGTGTACTAAACTTGTATAAAACCTTTTTTTTATATTATTATAACATATAATAATATTATACTCTAAATATATCACCTTTTGTTAGTTATAATTCTAAAATCAATTTATAATAAAATAATATTTCAAGACTTTCTTAAAGTTCCCCTCTTCCAACTTATAAAAGGCCACCATATCTACCCACATTCTCAAACATCTCATGCACATTTGATTTCCCAAATTATGCTAAAAAAATCTCCAAACATCCTTCCCTTCCTTATATAAGCCTTACCTTACAAATATGACTACTCAAAGAAGCCTTTTGTCACAAATCAAAAGGAGTTACCCGATTTAGAGGTAAGGACTTCTCTCAAGCGCTTTTCATTTATTTTCCTTATCCAACCCCATAACCTCAGTTTATTCCATTATTTTATAACAACACAAGTATCCAAAATATAATAGTATGTTTTTATTCTAAGTTTTATACCTACACTTACACACACATATATCTATTGGATATATAACATATTGTTTCTATGTATGGCGAACTACTACTTCACAAAACGATGATTGTTCGATTTTCTTCTACCACCTCTCATGGTGGACACTATGATGGAAGTTTGTTTATATATGATATATATTATATTTATATTATCTACATAATTATTTAATTTTTTATACAATATACCTTTATGCTTTCCATAATGTGTTAATACGATAATTTCATTTGAGGAAGTGTGGACTACTTCCCCCTCAAAGTGATATGACTCCTTCATGCCATACATGGAACGTATAAAGGATAGGGTTAATGAATTTATGTAACATATAAAATATAATGGAATTATAATATACCTATGTAAAATTTATATTTCATTACTTTAATGGGACAAAGAAATTAATGTAGCATTCATGATAACGTACAACTTACTGTCTCCATGAACAGTGCATTTTATTTCTTATCTCCAAATGTTATAGACTATTATTTTTTTTGAGGGGAAAATCATTTTATTAAACAATGAAATATCTCTTTTTGATGACTGCGAGAAGTATTAACACATTAAAATGAATATTATAAATACATATATACATGATATATATGATATTTAAATCATGAATAATATTCTGGATATGATGGAATTTTGACCACATGGACAATTTGTAATTATAACAAGTTCATTTTTGACTATTTTACCAAACATCGACAAAACGTCTGATATGAACTCAAATAATTAACTAATTTCTACATAATATTAATAAGTAAAATTAAAATGAAAATAAACTTGAAAAAGGTTATGAAGAAAGTAGAAATTAACCTATGTTTATTATTCAGAAATATAAAGAATGAATGAGACACGTCGGACTCAAGGTAAGGGAACTTCTTAACCCAATTTCCATTTTTTGGATTAATCTTCTACTTCTTGATTATATTGTTCTATTATTATTTGAGAAAAAATTTGATATCCTATCTTGTATTTATAATTTATTTATGTGTATTTATATTGAATACATATAATTTATCAATTTTATTAACAAAATGACCTTTGTAAAGGAAATATTAACTCAATATCCATTCATTGAGTTAAATATCAATGTCATTGGTTTTGTTTTTAAAGGAATATGTGTGAATTACCAATGACTTTTTTAAAATTAATATAACCCTATATTTTTTATATTTTTATTTTTCACAAATAATTATGTCATTGATTTTTCCTTAATCTAATGATATGATCTTTGTAAGGGACTTCGTCTCAATCTCCTTTCATTGAGACATTTCTTGATGACATGTACCTTTATTTCTCTATAAATTTTATATAATGAATCTTTTACATTAATTATCCATATTATATCTATATTCATGATATTTATTGTCTTTTAAAATGTTCTAATTTCATGTGGCTTATAATTTAAATGTTCAAAATTGTAAAGTACTCTTCATCTAAAACATCGTTTTATATGTTTTAAATATTTAATCTTATAAATCATTATCTTTCATGTTATTTTCTTCAAAATTATTTTAAAGAATTATTTATACGTATATGAATGTTTTGAAGTTTAAATTCTTTTCAAATGTTGAAAATTGGTTTGAGAAACTTCTATTCAAAAATATTCTTTTTAAAATATTTTAATTGTGTTTTAAATAGGGATTGATTATTTCAAAAACATTGAATATTTTTTTATATATAAATCATGAATTGAATTTATTGATTTTATTTCACTATTATGTATTGATGTATAATTTTCAATTATACCAATTTATTTTAAAATAATGTGTTTTCTTTTATGAGTGTGCGGCTTCTAAAGATGAAATGTGATCTCAAAATGGAAATTTTATTTTTCCTTTATGATTTGTTTAAGTGTTATGATTATGTTATGGTTCATGGGAGTTGATTAAGTATACATTTGGTTCCATGATAAACTTAAGGTGGGTTATTCCATTATATCTCTCCAATTCATTGGGTAATGTTACAGAGGTAAACATTATGGTTTCTAATAATAGATTTAGGGAATATACTGTTATGTGTATTCCAAACATAACCATTAAGGTCACTCCCTATGTAGCTATGAAAGCTACAATGTAAGTATGATATGGATTCTACAAGTTACCATTATGTTTTATGATTTATATTATATTTTTTAGGAATCTTATGATTACATGATGTAAGAAAAATACTTTATTTTTTATGGGTGAGAAGTATGATTTTGTGAAAATGTTTTCATGGATTATAAATATTCATGGACTAATGGTTATATTCCTCATTTTATATTACTTACTGGTATTTTTATTCCCTTCACATTTTTTTAAAATGTTTTCCATAGGGTATAAGTATGGGTAATATAAAGGAATAATTCAAGAATATTTTTATCAAGAAAAAAATCTTGTTTTTGAAGGGTTTCCTTTGGTGGAAAAAGTGGATGCTAAGTGTAACTGTCCACATATAATGTATAGGTATATTATGTAATAGTTATGGACTAACTCTATAAAACACTAAACCTTAAAATATCATCAATGTGAATTATTTATTTAACTCAATATTATGTAATGTTTAAGGATGGGGCCTTATATAAATAGTGTGTTTTGGGTAACTATATCTTTTATTAAAGCTCTTTTTAAAGCGTAACAGGCTAAATAAATTCTCTTAGGAACCATGAACTAGACCACATAAAATATTATATCTTAAAATCCTATTTTTTATGGTCATATCACATGGTAATCTATATTTTTCATCTTAAGATGATTTTTCTCTACTTCTAAACATAGAATGCGCAGTCCAACTGTACAATCTCTTGGATTATACATGAGATCATGTATTTTTACATGGATACCCAATTTCACATCAAAACCCCTTATAACTCTTCCCAACACTTACCACACTTTCCAATACCTTTAAAAACCATCCCCCATGGTCTAAAAATATTTCCCATATCTTTTCCTTTAATACCAAAATCATCCCTTACATTCAAAAAATATATATAATCATCAGAGTCCATACAATCAAGAATTCACTTACATGGATACAAATTCCTTAATTTCTTTATAAAAATGAAAACATTTCATCTTTATGATCTTATTTATAGTCTCAAAAAACTTCCAAATATGGTTCAATATTATCACTAAATTCAATATACAAGGTATCTCAGAAAACTCCTCTGTACTATATTTTCATCTTATTTTCATTCCATATTTATTATTTTCAATAAGTTCTATTTTAGATTCCATGCATGTGGTTACTAAATATATAGAACAAATATTTTCTTCCATTTTAAGTAATATTATATAATGAATCAACATATACAATATCACTTTGAATACTTGGTCAATGTACACAAACTAGTATGCTATAGACTTATGTTATATTCCCAATCAACCTAAGCTAGCACAATTTCCAAAGGGTATCACACATATTCCATGGGAAAAATTTACATTTTATAATTTATAAAAAATAAATGACACTAAAAATGAACCATTAAACTCATACAGTCTAAAATTCAATCAAACATAGTATTATGAGTATGTAAAAAAAATTGAATGACTTTTATAAGTAATACGTAATCAAAGAATAATTCAATAATATTCCCCAAGTGTCACTCTAAAACATCAAATTAAAATTCCTTCATAGTCTCATAATATAATCCTTGATCCATATATAAGGATCCAAAACTTAAATACAACATGAAAAATAAACCAAGAGTGTAATGGACTATATAAACAATAAGGCTTTTATATAGAGTATGAGTAAATTCCCAATAAGATACCCCCAAGATTCTATGTAATTCATTTTATTAAATATTGTCAAAATGATTTTTTGAAATAAAATTGAAAAAACCTTTCTTTATTTATATAATATAAAAACTAATTATATAACCCTTTTATTTAAAAATACTTAAAAACATTGAAAAATATTATGAAAATAAAATAAATAAATAATAAACAAAAAATTTCATACCATAATTTACATAAGATAAAGCAAAGTTGGAAGAAAATCACATTATAGAATAAATAAATCAGAAAAAAAACCCAATATGGGAATAAAATTATACTGAAATCTGTAAACTAAAATATGAACACATGGGATGACAATCTTAAGTCTACTATAGATAGTCTAGGACCATGATCATGAATCATATCTAGACAAATGTAATCCTAACAAAATCATACCCCTACTTACCACCATGGCCTAACTGGGTGGAATCCCCTAGCTAGAGTGAAATAATAATTAGTGATCCCTGGATAGTAAAAAATGATAGCTAAGGAATCACTAAAACATTATTTCTCACTGATCACCTAAGGCTCCCATATAAACCATAATCTTAAATCATATCCCCTTTATCAAACCTATATAATAAAAAACAATATTACAATTCTTTAAACTCAAAATAAAATCATTAAGGGGAATGGTCAAAACCATCAATTTAATCAATAAAAATAAAAAAAATCCAATTTACTTTTATGAATCATATAATAATTAAAAATATAAAAAATATCGTTTATATAAAAAAACACAAAAAATTATTTATAAATCCATTTGATCTAAAATGATTCACATGTGAATTTTATTAAAAAGTTGATAAATTTAAAACCAATACTTTGAAATGTAGACTTAGATAACCATCAAATTACCTTGTTTTAGAAATCAAAATTTTACAAAAAATTATTTATAAAATCCATTTGAATCAAAAAGGGGCACAATTTAATTTTATCAAAAACTTTACAGGTAGGAAACCCAATTATTGAAATGTAACACATAGAAACCATTGTGAACCCTTTTATATCAATCAAAAAAAAACCCAAGCATTCTAGAAAAAAATTATAAACTCATAAAGTTATATTATATATACTTTAAATTGATAAATAATAATTTTATAAAACACTACCATGAATATAATTTCAAATAAAAAGGGTTATATAGAGACACCTACCCAGATGGTGGAGAAATGTTGATTACTTTATGAATTGACCATGATTCGGAGTTATCAAAGATATTTGCCTCATTTTAGAACAAAAATCCCCATAAATGGATCTAAAATTGGAGAAAAATAATCCTGACTTGAACCTAATGTTTAAGAATATATGAGAGAAGGGAGAATAAGAAAAGAGGTTCATAAATGAGAAAAAATCCCAGGAGAATATTAACTTGATTCTATTCCATCAATTATTCTCTACAAAATAATAATAAATGAAGGAGAGGAGAGTGGTAGCTCCACCAATTGATTCCCTTGGCTGAAATATGAGAAAATTAAATAGAGAGAGGGTTGATTCCTATTTTTATATAAATAATGTTTGTAATAATATTATTTGAATTATAAATGGGAGGTTAAAGACTAATCTAAACTCCACTAAAAATATTTACACACCCACCATATTCCATTCGCTAAAATATATTAATCTAATTGTAATAACAACAAAAAAATTAAAATTGATGGTAATTAAAAATAAATAAAGTTATGAAATTTAAATGTATATATAGGAAAATCGCAATATAAAATATTAATAACAGAACTTCATAAATATCTTGAACACATTTAATAGTCGACAGTATTATCATTAAAACCAATTAATTAATAATTAAGTGACTAAAAACACATCTTCGATATACTATGTTGATCATTATAGGTCATCAATTCAGTAATGCTTATAGTTGGGTGGTTTCCTTGGTAGTTTTTTTTTGGTGTCTTTGCTCTGTAGTTTGTCTATTAAATGTGAGGGTTCCCATTAAACCCCTAAATTTTTTATTATTGGTAATAAAAATTTGAAAATTAAGGATAAAAATATAGTGTCTTAGGAATCCTATATATAGAAAATAATGTGTCAGTGGAAAAACAAGGAAGGAATGGTTGTCAAGCTCATTTAATAATATTATGCACCTAACCATGCAGAGTTACTACATTTAAAAAAAACTAGACATTGTTAGTTTACCCGGTCTCTAAGAATATGGATCTAACCATGTTTATTAATGAAGGTTTAACAAATTTCACCATATCATTAAAATTATAAATTAAACATATTTTGATGAAATTTGGGGAGTGTTAAATACCAGGTTATTCAATAATTAAAAATTATATTGACCGAACACCTGAATCCATTTATAGTTTTTAAGAATATATACATCATAGTAGATTAGAGTTATTTTAAAATATCCTATAGATTCATAATAATTGGCTTTGGTTCCAATTTTTTATGGAAAATATATTGTTCAAATAATGGTTAGTTTTGAGAGATGGGGGTGAATCAGCATATAAAATAACTTTCAAGATTATTCATTAAAAAAGAACCACTATTAATGGATCTTGTTTCATCATAAATAAATGCACTCTTCTTATAAACTGTGAAATGAAATTATAATAAAGAAAAACAAGTATGGTGTGCATTAGTGTTTAATTCCTATACTTTTAGAAACAAGGTTGCTTCAGTTATCATGAAACTCCTTGGTTCACACTTCAATCACTATCACTAGTTATAATTTATAATTACATGAAATGTGACTTACTTCTATTTACTATTGAAATTGTTTATTTTTATAACCTCAAAAAAATTTCACTTTAAAAATAAAATTATATAAACTTGAATATAATGTTTCGTTTTGTCATCAAGCCTCTCTAGACTTTTTCTTATTTCACCTCTATATTTTATTCTTCTATATATATTTTTCATACTCATGCTAGTAGTTTACCTTACCTTCTTATTCTCTTTATTGAATAAATATAATAATTCTATGATGTCTTCATGTGTCTCAATAACACTACAAAAGATGAAGAATTAAAAAATAAAAAATAGTATATAATCTATTTTGACATAGTTTCTTTTTCTTCTTGGGATACTTCATAATGAGAACTCCAAATCTATTTCAAATTAGCCTAAAGTAATTCGGGGATGGATGAATACCCTGTAAATATTCTTGGTTAGTGTGTGAGAGAGGATAAAGCTTACAAAAAGATTATGTGTTATAGTGTAAGGTAATTTCAACACAAAGGGAAATAATATATGGTTATATATGAATGAAACTTGTATATAATGAGAGGATAATTGGGTTGGGATGGTAATATTCATAGCCTGGGGAGTTTAGGTTATAGGAAATGGTATCAGATCCAATATCTAGCTAGAAGTGTAGTGGAATAACAATGATTTGAGGTGTAGGGACTATTATAAGTTCATTTTACTTTAAAGGTTAGGCGATTGTAATAGCTTTAGAAAGGTGATGATAAAAAAAACCAAATTATTACTACCCATGTTAATAAGGTTATGATTTAATTTTAAGATCCTACTTAATATGATCTCTATAGATAACTATTCTTTTCCTTGATTTCTCTTAGTATGGATGACCCCTATAAAGTCTTCTAAAATGTTGTATTAGTGAAGAAAAAATACATTTAAATAAAATGTTTAGTCATACAAGGAAAATAATTAGTCTTATAAGTAATATCATAGGGAAATAGATCATGGTGGATCAGGAAGGAAACTAGGTAATTATGAATGGATCAGGGGGATAAGATTGTTAGATTCATGAGACATTAATTCTTGAGATACTCTTCATTGATCAAAGCATTTAACCTTAATTTTACCATAACCACTTCACCACATGCAGGGGTAATGGTCAAATAGTTATTAAGACCCATGATGTCTTTTTCCCTTCTAGGAATAAACACAATAAATTTTACATAACAAATTTTTGACAAAATATTATATATGTATCTCTATTTTATATGTATATTCCTTTTATCATATATCCATTGATATTATTTATAGGCTCTAAAAGAACATGGTTTATTTATTCATCAAAATGAGAACATTCAAACTCAAATATATCTTTCTTTACTTTTTAGGTACATTTATTTATCTCAAATGGTGATATAAAAGCATTATGGGATATCATTTATGTTTTTATTTAATGATACCTATAATAAAATATATCACAATTCACTGTATCAGTTTCGGGATACAATATCCTTTATCACTCTATAAGATATCTCCCATAGCCAATATCATAGCCCATATATTTATATATCATCTTATATGACTCATACAATCACTACCTATAGACACTGAGTTGGGGACATGAATCTTGACACTCAAACCAAATCTCCACATATCCTCAAGATTATTCCTGAATCACTGAAGTCTATTCACTAGTGCCAAGGAATACCACATAATCATTAGGGAATGATTTTCTATCAATATGTAAAGAAAAAGAAATAAATATATGTAAATGAAATTTTATTTCATTTTAAATCACAAAAAATAATTAAAAAAATCCTTAGAGAATCCAATTACCAAAAATGTAGTGAAAAACTAGTCAATAAAAAATGACTTTATAAAAAAGGAATATGACTACACCAATATAACATGGATGGAAAATGATTTTAATAATTTTAGGTAAAACACAGACAAATCCCACAAGGACCATGGCTCCTAGGCTCCCTAGTCAATGAACATGGAAGATTATCTAATTTATGTATCATAAAAACAACCCCTAAACTCCGACCAAAATTTGTTGGTAAGGGTGAGTAACACTTTAGTCAATATAATTTACCAAAAATTCAATGATTAATCCCGATGTATAATCTATTCCAAACCATGTAATCAATTTCATTTAGAAAATAATTAATTAGTTATCAGTTTAAAAATTAAAAAATTCATATAGGAAATTATACTCATTATCCATGTATAAATCCATAATTTAAGTCACAATGAAAAATATAAATAAAATAATAAGAATATAGGAATAATATTTCCACACTATGATCACATTTTACAAATAGTTAATCTCCAGCTACCAAGATTAATTCATGAGGGTTTCTCTACACCATCAAATGCTATTTACAACTATGGCATGTAATTATTTCAACTCTTTGTGTTTTCAATGATCATCCCTTAAAACCAATTTATATTTAGAAATAATTTTGTTTCTGAAAATATTTCCCATTAAAAAATTACCATTATTCCTATATATTCAATTAAATTCCAATTTAAAATGAAAAAACATTTTCTACAACCAAATATCATGATTTTGAAAACCGATCATTCAAGATTTTCATTAAAATTTCCTTTTACATTTATTAACAATCTAGATAAACCATAATTTTTTAAAATAAATTACACATGAATTATTATTATAAAACTCCATTTTTAATCAACTATTTTAAAAACAAATAAATAACAATAAATATAATCATATCAAACCAAGGATGGAATTTAAGAAAACTGAATTATATATAATTTAGTTAGAATTATCAACATGCTTTTGAGATAATGACTTCAATCACTTAGCCCAATTAAAATAATTTCCTATGAACCATAGTTATTAAACTCAAAGAACTAAACTTAAAATTTAAGTGAGGCTATAATGGCTAGTGAACATTTAGTATGATCCCCATACAGAATAGGCTCATCCCATGTTATAAATAAATGACCCCATGTTACTCTCTATTTCAAACTATGTGGTCTCCAAGGGTGGAATGGACCTTACAATGTATGGAAAGGTCCCATGTAACTCACTACCCTATAATATAAAATATAAATTATTAAAGAGAATATTTCTAGAGAGTTTTATGGCCCAATTTCCAAAATTTTTAAATCCCCCGTTCTCTACATATAGGGAAGGAAAGATAAAAAATATAGTCCTAGGGTATAAGGATGGATTATGCTGTAATTTTATTATGTTTTTAATAACCTATATATCTTTAGATAATGTATTTGATAATCCATCCATAATGCATCCAACTCATCATTCCTTGATCCCTTCATGAAAATAGTTCATCACCACCAATGGAGAAGATAGAGAGAACCAAGAGTAGGACATGGGATTAATCTCCTCTATTTGTTACTTGTATTTACTATATTTTACAACAATAATATTCAATGTTAAACTCCATATATAATGGAATAAAAATCCATTAATTTAAATTAATGGTAACTTTTCTCACCCTATAATAACTACAAATTCAATCATCTAATATTACTTTGGTTATATTCTATAAAATTCCCATGGTGATTCTTATCCCATGATTTAATAAAATTTACCACCATTAATACCATGTGAAAACCATTTAAAAATAAAATTCCATGTAAAAATTCCATATCACATAAATGATATCAATTATAAATCACACCCTAATAGAAAAATAATATTCCTTCATTAATCAAACATTAATAAATATTGTTAAATTAAATAATTATACAATTATGGAGATAAAAATTTTATTTTTCATGGCCATAACATCAATAAATAAAATCAATGTTATCCCCTATATTAATTAATTGATCTATATATTACACAGATTACAATTCTCTCCACTATATGAATTTTTTTACCCAAAAAATAATTATATTTTCATATAATCAAAAAGATCTAGCCAATCTTGTCACAAATGATTTTCTAATTCCCATGTTTCCTCCTGAACTTTCTAGTGTTAAAATAACACTAGAATAAAAAAGATAAATCCCACCCCAAATTTATCTTTTATATCAAAAATTTTTAATATATTTTAAATAAATACATCCAAAGATCTAAATCAAAATAATTACACTAAAGAATGTGAGTTGATTTATATTAATACCTTAATAACAGTGAAACACGAAATGAATCATGCACTGCAATATAATTTTTCAAAAACTATAACTAATAATCCACATTCCCAAATACCTCAAAAAATTTATACATCCTTATATACTGTGGTTAAAACCTTCATTCTTTTTTTATCAATTGATAACCCGCCCATCTAAATACTTATAAAAAGACTAAATCCCTAAACAAGAAATATACTAGTCATCATTAATGATTTATAAAAGTAAATTTTAAAGTTTTCATAGTCACTAATCTCTTTCAAATTAATGGTATATAGTCTATCATCACTTGTCCTAAACATGGTCCTAACATAGAGTTCTCTTATACCTCGACTGAACATAGAGTTGTTCAACATAGCCTTCCATATAGAACATCAAATAAATATATTCATATTGATTCTTGATAAAAAAATTATGACAATTATAGAAAAGGAATATAATCATCCCTTTATCTTCCAAAAATTCATTACACAAGCTCAAATAAAGTCTACTAAATTCTTTATCTTTCATTTTTATTGATCTTCCATTTAAATATGATTTGATGAAATCAACTTAAATTGAGTAAACATATCCATTTTAATCCTCTCCAAAACGTAAAGGTAAAATAATGATCTCTATCCAATAAAATGGGTGATTTAACTCCTTAAAACTTCATTATTTCTTCCACATATAACATACAGAAGTTATCTACTAAGAATTTTTCCTAAATGGGAAATATCATTTGAATTTGTAATTTAATATAAAATCACCCAGATAGAGTTTTTTTTCAATGGCGACCTAGTTAAAACATACATAAAGTCAATATTCTACCAATTAAATGTATACATAAACAAAGGCTGAGAAAGTATCATAGGTTATTGATTTTATGCCTTCACTTTATGAAATATAACATATCAAGATTCAAACGCTATTATCTCATTCATCATTCCTAGCTAGAATAATTTCCATCTAATGGCATGATATATCTTTTCTATACTAGGATGCACTACCCAACTTGAGTTTTGAAATGAATTTATGAATTATTCCTTCAAAATTTATGGAACCACTATTCTATTATTAAAACGGGGATTCAAATCCATATTTATAGGCTAATTCTCAATGGATTACCCATTATTTATTGCATCATGTATCCTATTACATCTGGTATTAGTTTATTTCTCCTCATTTACTTGATTCGTAAGTTCCAATGTGATATTAATAAAATTTAATATCACATGGTGTGTCATTTTAAGAATATCTAGATGTAAGTTTATCATCAAGATCATTAGTTATCATAAATATTATGATTCTATTATCTATAGAGGAATCCTCATCAATGCATCCACTATAACATTAAATTTTCCTAGATTATAATCCAATTAAAATTAAAAAAACATTAAAACACATAACCTGTATTGTTTTCCTAAAGTTTAAATCACATTGAGATAATATATATTTTTGACTCTTATGATTGGAATACATAATGAAATATTCACTGTATAAATAATATCTCTATACATTCCAAGAATTAACAACTTATAAAAACTATAATTCATGATTTGGGTAATTATTTTCACATAGAAAAATTTTCCATGATCCATATTCCAGTAGATTTTCATTTTATGTGGAGAAACATCCCCGACCATCTCTCGATTTATCATAATTTACTAATTTTAATTTGATGAATTAATGTAAGCTTAAGAAAATAGTAGAATTCATCCTTTTATTTAATTCATTCAAATCACTATAAAAAAATTTCTCCATATAAATATTTTATCATTTCAAGTCAATGTTATCATTAATGATAATTGTTTTTAGAAATCATTACCAAATAATCTATAAATTTGGTCAGCATAAGAAGGCTCAATGTCTCAAAAATATTAAAAAAATGATACTAATACATCATTAATTCAACCTTTTTTTTCTTGGTAAAAATTATTTTTTTGAAATAACATGTTCCAAAAACTATAAATCTAGAATACAAAAATTACATTTAGAACACTATTCATATAGGATATTCTTCTATAACATCCCTAAGATGATCTTTAAATATCTTCCAAGATATTATTTCAAACCCAAATAAATCAGGGTATCATCTGTAAACACCACTATAGATGAGTCAAGATATCTATGAAATATATGATTCATCAAGGTTATAAAAATAACAAGATCTTGAGTAACCCTAAACTATATTAATATAAACTCTTAATATATGTGCATATTCTTGAAATATATCTTTGAATTATACTCGCCCTTCACACTCAAATGAAGATACCTAGACCATAAGCTTATATTTAAAAAAACTAAAATCCTTTTAGTTTATCGAAAAGATAATAAATTATAGGAAAAGGGTAATTATTCTTTACCATCACTCAGTTATACTTTTGATAATTAAGGAAAAAGTATATACTTACATCAAACTTTTTATAAAAAAAAGGTTTGTCTTTCCCAAGGTGATACACTTGTTCAGATAAATCATATTCCTTCTAAATATTCAAATTAATTATTCAAATCCTATATCTCTATGGTCACCATGTTATAAAAATAAAAAATATATAGAAATTTTTCAAAGTAAAAAGTTAATTAAGAATTAAAACTCATTCATTGGTGGTAATCTACAAAAATATTCAATAAATACATTCATGAAATTTCTCACTACCACATTAAACTAATTTTTCTCCTTTGAATCCACTAATACAAGGTTTAACTTACCTATTTTACATGATAAATCTCCAAGGTTATTTAGAATGGTCCATTATAAACTCACACAAATTTACCAATCACTTAAAAAAGAGTGAAAACACTAATAAAATAAAGTATAATAAACTATGTGACCAAATTAGTTGATATAGTCCTTGAAACTTATCATCCAATACACTCCAATTCTGATGTCATGTGTTCCCATCATTAGGAACAAACCAACCCACTATATTTCGACATCACTAATCAAAATAGAAAAATAATGGAACTTAAAATCTTTCTCTATCTTCACTTCTATAGGTATATCATTATTCATAAAATAAAAAATTAAAATCATATGAAAATATAATTAATGTACTACTCATGTATATGTTAATTAATGTGATTAAATGTTATCAAACCTAGGTAAGATAATTGTATAAGAAATACACAAGTTACCTTATACTTTTATAGGCCCCTCTTTGAGATATTTAGTTACATTTTCCCCTGATAGCAAAAACTTATGATCCTTTTCATGCCTTCCCCTACCATGGGTTACCACCCATCATCACTAGAGTTCTAGATGTAGCTATCTTTGGCCTCTTAGAATGAATATTCATTCCTCATCTTATATTAAAATTACCACTGCTTTATTCTTATAAAAATCCCATAAAGTGTCCCAGATTTCCACACTAATGACACTTTTTAGTCATTTTAGTAAAATAACACTTTCAATATGTCATGATACCACATTTGTAACATTAAAGATATATTTTCCCTTGATACAAATGAAATCTCAAAAATTTATTCTGAAAACCTACCTATGAATTTTTATTTTTATTCTCAGTCTAATGACTAAGGAAATTATTTTCTCTTTCTAGTCCAGGATGAAAAACATTAAAACTATTAACATACATCATATATGATTCTTTAATCATTGCCTTATTCACCATTATTTTATAGGTGTGTAAATCCAATAAGATAATTTATGACCTAAACTCCAAATGAAGGTACATCTCAAATATACTAGCCTTAATATTTTCATTTTTAATTAATTATTATGAAACTTATACTAGTTCCATAAAGATAATAGTATATTCAAACATCATCATGTTCTCTAATTACAAATTTAAAAACTCTTGATCATTCCTTGGCTTTATGGTATCAAGATACCACTATTGAATAAACATTCTTTAAACCCAAAACCATGTCAGGTACTTTTAAAAAATTACTTTAATAATATTCTCCAACCACTTAAAAGATTATACCTCCATCATGTAAACAAAATTACTCCATTGAGGTATCCAAATTATAAAGGAACTAGAAAATTTGGTTCATCATCTCCCATAAAAATTTAGCTTCTTGAACTCCACCAACTCCCCTAGTGACAGGAGAAGTCTAATTTTTAATCATTAAAGCTTAACAAACTTCTTTCTGGTGCACTTGATTCATTCCTTCTCGAAGAACCTAAATTTCATGGACCAATTAATTTAAAATTTCATAAAAAATTCCATAATCCATATATCTTCCTCATAAATGGTAATTAATTCATTTATAACTTCTTATTCATGAATAATCTCTCTATGTAGAGGCATTTCCATAATTCCCAAAAATTCAATATTGACCAATTTCTCTGTTCATAAATCTCAATTTCACTTCATAATAATATTTTTACCACTATAAAAATAGAGTTATATAAAAATATAAGTGGATTTTTTTATCGTTCTATGATTCCTTATATTCCAGTTTACGCAAGGAAGAATTATAAATTTCATTCAAATTCAAACATTTCCAAAAAAATTAAAAAAATATAGGTAATGAAATCATTTTAAAAACAAAAAAAATTATACTTCTCTATACAAGCCTAAAATTACGTATGAATACTAGGTTTGTCCCAACCCATCAAGGTTTAAAACACCAATTGGGTTTAACATCTTATACGAGATCCTCCAATATCTTATTAAAATTAAACTCCTTAGAAACTCAAGATTCTCCAGGAAGAGGTTAATTATGCCTTTTATGGTTATCCCATGAGTTTCAACCATTTTAATCTCAAAAACTACTATATTTACCAATAATAAACTTTAAACCATGTTATTATACCATTATATAATGACTTGACACAAGGACCTGACCCAAATTGGAACACCTCATGGCCTAACGTGTTTCTAGGATCTCTAAAGGTTAGAAACTAGTACCAATGGATACAATGTAATCATTGGGAAATGATTTTATTTCCAAAAATATAAAAATAAATTGCTAAATGTAAATTTAATTTTATTTTATTTTAAAAAACAAATCCAATCATTATTGACACCATTAAAGAAACCAAGTATAAAAAATGTATTGGAAAATAAGTCAATATGAAAATAATTTCTAACTTAAGGTAAATGATTAACACCAAACAATAAAAAAATAATAAAACTCTTCCATTGATGCTCTTCAAAAAACCTACACATATAACCATGTCTATAGATACTTGGATCTGTTAGAGACAAAAATCAATTCGTTCCATTTATTGAATCTTATAAAACAATGTCAACATGCACATGAAAATGTGATAGTAAGGAAATGTTACACTTTACATAGTAAGATTCCACTAAATCACTCCCATTAATTCTGATGTACAATTTTTTTCCAAACCAGGTAAACAAAGTAACAACCTAAGATTTTATAATATATTTATTTTAAAATAAATTTAATTTATTTAGTAGCTTGTGATACATTAAATCCGGAGTTTAAATGAGTCATGATATAGCATACCATTATAAACTGGTAATTAAATTGGAAAATTGAATTTGAATAACCAAATTTTGGAAACAATTTATAAATGTTTTAAATAAATAAAATATATTGATAAATATGTAATGAATTTTGAAAATCAATAGATTCTTTAAAAATACATTTTCTTTAAAAATGGTTTTAAATGTTCTTTGTGAGCAAATAAAATAATTAATTTCTTAAATTTTAGAAAATTTATATTACCAAATGAATTTTGTTTTGGAAATTATCATATCAGAATTATCTAAGAGTGAACTTTTGATAATTTTTTGAAAAGATATATTGTTCAATTAATAGTGAAAAATACTGTTTTCATTGAAAATTTTCTTTTCATTTCCAAAATTTACAAAGTTTAATTTTTTTTTACACCTAAAGTTTTATTTTTAAGTATATTTCATTTATTTTTTGGGTATTTATTATTTTCCATGGATTTTTATGGTGATTTTATTTTAAAAATAGAATTTTTTAGGGACATAGGGTGGAACATGGTTGGCACATGATTAGGGGAAATCGTCTAATGACCCCATAAAAATATATAAAGGGGAAGGTGTCACTAAAATACCTACATGGTGAGGCATGTTATTTTTGAAACTATGTAGCCTAGACTTTACAGCCTCCGCCTATTGATCCAAAGGTACCTACATGGTTTGCAAAAGGTTTTCCAAATCATGTGTCCTAATTACGTAGCCATCCCAATTTTTAAATATTTTGAATTTATAA
The DNA here is from genome assembly GCA_963277665.1 of Viscum album. Lineage (NCBI taxonomy): Eukaryota > Viridiplantae > Streptophyta > Magnoliopsida > Santalales > Viscaceae > Viscum > Viscum album. Next base: position 1,478,305,004 of record OY728137.1, read on the forward strand.
ATTTACCCCTACAAAATTTAACACTTATAACCCTTATTTTTATCTTCACTCATGAACCTCTCTGCCATAGGTACAATTCATCTATTTTCCACTTCTCTTTGGCTTCAATTCTTCAGTGTTTTTGGCACAGATTCTTTATGGATTCTTAATGTAATTGTCCCCTATCTTATCCCCTTGTAATATTCTTCTTTATTTATTGAATTTATTTATATCAATTGGATGTGTGGACTTGTGGTTGGTTTAATATAAATCTTTCAATAGGGATTTTTTCTTCTCTAGTACCACGTTCACAAGGAGAGTTATTTCTATGATTGATCACTTAGGGTATTTTGATCCTATATACCAAATTAACTTAGATACATTGGGGTTATCTAGGTTTATTATATTGTGGTTATACTTGATATCTATTACTTTGGAATTATTTACCATTCTTTTCAAAACTTAAATCACGTTTTAAAACTAATATGTTTTCTTTCAATCAAAACTTTCACTTTAATTTTTTTTCATATAATTGTTATTAATGTAGAACTTATAGGGATCATATTAGTAATGTGAGATAAAAACCTACATATACCCAATGGGTGTAGGTATACCTTGTTTTATTTGAATCTGATAAAGTAAAGGTCGTGTTCAGTGGTAGTGGTTACTCTTGTTAGAGGAATCTTCTTTCGTGGGACAGGTGATAGTGGTGACACAATGGGTGTTTTCCCTCTTGTCACGAGGAGGATTTTTTTCATTATATATTCCCCTCGCCATTTCGATTCCTTTGGTTTTTTGTTATAAATGTAAACTTGAACCTGTGACTTGTATATTCATTTTTTATGATGGTTTTGATTATTTTTGTAAGTATTGAAATTTTGTTTGATATAGATTTTGATCATTGTTCTTATGAAAAAATCATTACCAAAGGAGTTCTTAGATGATCAGGAACTAGTTTCCATCCAGTGAGGATTGGAAATTCCCTTTGGACCATGCCATAGGAGGGGTTTAGTATTGATTTATGATGGAAGTTTGGCCCGGTTCTTGATAAGATAGTATCAGAGAAATATTTCACTTTATTTGGGTCATGTTATTAGGGGAATTTTATATCAATAAGGGTAAGTAATGATGATGTTTTAGGTTCTATTTATGATTGTGGTGTGTGGATAACATGCCTTGTGATAGGCCTTAGGTTACCATGGATGTTGTGGATTTGGTTTGGCTCCTCCTTAAGTTTTAATACATAGGATGTAAATTATTCATGGACACCAAGGTAGGGTGGAGTGGTTTGGATTTTTGTTTGAGATATTGTGGTTTTGTAATGATTTATGTGGGTTTTTCACCAGGGTTTTTACTTTAATATCTATGATTTGATGTATTGATTGTTTCTCCCATTTGTTTATTTGACTTTTTTAGAATCATTCCTCCTCGGAGTCCTCCTATACAACCATAGGTGGAGTTTGGAGAGAATTCTCCATCACCAATTAATCAAAATATAGTAGAGGACGTGGTTTGGGCTGCCCAAGCACTGCATCGGGTAGCAGGATATGGCCCTTCTCAGGTTAGGGAAGCTAAACCAGGACCATAGAAGGATTGGGATTAGGAGTCTCTCAAGAATAATCCCCTTTACTACTAGAGAAGCATGGACCCCAAAAAATTGAAATACATGGAGGAAAATATTTAACGGATTTTTTAGTTAATCAAGACTCATAAAGATATTCAAGTAAAATGTGTAGCATTTATATTGGAAGTCCTGAATCATAAGTGGTGGGAGTTGGTAGTTCTAGAAGGGTAATATGAGTATATGGGATGGAATGACTTCAATGTCATCTTAACCGAAGCAGTTATATCTGGAAAATTTTCCGCTTCCAAGTCCAGAGAGTTCCTATACCTTTATCAGGAAGAGTTTTTAGTGATGGAGTATGCAAAATACTTCACAAAGCTAGTTCACTTTAATCCCAAGTTAATTACTAATGAAAATATTAAATCCCATCAGTTCAAAATAGGGTTATGGAAAAAAATTGATCTCAATTATTCTTGTTTATGTTGAATACCTAAATATAGGTGCTTAATCAAGCTTCGATGGTGGTGATCGACTAGGATGATATGTAAAGATTGACTATGATTCTTCCAGCACCAAGATAGAGTGGTATTGGCCCATTTGGGAAGAAAATGACATGTGAGGAGTATGGGAATAAGGGTTTTAGTAGCTTGAATTATCCACACTAACTTTTATAATTAGATATTATTAGTGGGTTATATGTCATATTCTAATAGTGTGAGTGATCTAGGAACATGAGATCCACATGTATGGCCCCACATAGACCGTTCCAATAGAGTGGATGTGTTATCCAACTGAAATGGTTTTATATCAGGGTTTCCCCATTTAAGAGTGGTGCGGGCTCTACAGTTCCCATGGGAAAAAAGATTATTTTGATGCATCCAGGGCTATGGGATCTTGATCTGGAGGGTGTGGTGATAAGACTATATATTTTTATATACAAATTAAGAATAAGGAAAAAACAATGATCAGTAATTGATCGTGGGAATATACAGAGATAAATCATCTGCACGTTATGGATCAAACACCCAAGGAATATAATACAGGACCTCTACTAGTTCTAGGTACCATTATTGTTGTATCATCTATAATAATTACTTTGTTCAATATAGGTGATTCTCATTCATTCATCTCAACTCACCTTTTGTATCGGTTGAAACTCTTGATCAAGATTATGTCGTATGTAACGGATTTGGTTACACCTCCTAGCAAGAGAATGAAGGAAGTTTTATAATACCCATCTTGTGTTTTATCAATGTAAAAGATTGGTATAGAATGGGATTTTACTGTCCTAGATATAGAACTCTTTGACATGATCTTGGGGATGGAATGGATGATGCTCTTTAAATCCTACATCGATTATTATCATCAGTGAGTGGATTTCACTAACCTATATGGGTACATTATATTTTTTTGGGAGAATAATATTTGAGGCCAAGATAAGCCAGACCTAAACTTACAAATCTATGTAGTCTTTCTATTCTAGTTTTATCCCTCTTATTGGAGGATAATGGTAAAGTCTAAGAGACTGGGTTTCCATCAGTGGCATGTGACTTCCCAAAAGTATTCCTTGATTATTTATCATGTTTAACTCATTAATATGATGGGGAGTTAAATATCGATTTAGAACCATGGAAACATCTAATATCTATTTTTTAATATTGTTTCACACACTAAATTGAAGGAACTAAATATAAAACTAGGTAATTTGGAATCCAAAGGATTCATTTTCTTGATCGTCTCTCCTTGGGCCACTCCAGCACTTTTTTTGCAACAAATACAATAGATCCATTTACATCTTTATTGACAACTAAAATATAAATCAGGACACCATGAAGAATAAATACCACTTTCCCTAAATTAATGATATTTTTGACAAGATAAATGTGGAAAGATGGTTTTCAAAGAATTAAATTCTTTTAGGGTACCGCCTGGTCAGGGTGAGAGAAGTAAATTTTCTCAATACATCTTTATGAATAAGGTATGAACATTTTGTGTATTGGGTGATATTATTTGGATTAATGAATGATCCCTCAGTTTTCATGGATATTATGAACAAGGTATTCCATAGATACCTTGATTACTTTTCAAAGTTTTTTGTATATGACATCATAGTTTAGTCGAGATCAAAGTAGAAGCATGAGAAATATTTGGGGATGGTTTAGGAAAATCTGAGAGACCACCACCATTATGCTAAAATATCAAAATGAAGTTTTTTTATTTAGGTGGTTAAGTTTCTAGGACATATGATCTCAAAAATATGAGGTTTTAGTTGACCTAGAAAAGGTCAAGGTTGTGTTATCATGGGAATAAACAAAGAAAATATTTTAGATCAGAAGATTTCTAGGATTGACATGGTATTATAGGAAGCTTTTTAGGTAATTCTCTAAACATGACTCGATAATGATAAAATTCACCTAAAAGGGGTGAAGTTATCATGGATTCTATAATTCCAAGATTATTTTAAGGACCTTAAGTGGTGGTTTTTGACCACCCCTATCTGATTTTACCTAAGGCTAAACAGGGTTATGTGGTTTATTATAATTCTTCGGGTATAGGTTCAGGTTGCATATGTATGCAAGGTGACCATGTGGTGTCATGTGGATCTCACTAACTTCGAACAAATAAATGAATTACCCAACCCACAGTCTTCAGCTAGCGCTGGTGATACATTACCATAAATACTAGAATCACTATATTTTTGGGTAAAAGTTTCCAGAATACTATAACCAAAAAATCATAATATATATCTTCTCCTATAAGGATTTCAACCTAAGGGGGTGATAGTAGATCGATTACCTTTAGGTGTTCTATTTGGAAATCATATAAACCCAAGGTAAAAGAAATTTTGTCACTAATTCCATAAGAAGTAAGTTTCAAACCTATGATCTAAAAAGGCTAGTGTTGAGTGGGATCTGATGGGGATTTTATCTCAAATGAACTAAGAAGTCAAATAATAGTGAGGTGGTATTTTTTTGGTTAGCATGCAGTTGATTCATTCCCTTATAAAATATATTTTGGATAAGAAACCACAGGATGAGTTTTGTTAGCATTCTATCAAGAATATAAATATTGGGGAGGTTCCTCATGAATGGTCATTGTCTCCTGAAGAAGTTCTCTACTTCAAGGGACTCTCAATTATACTGTTTTATCTGAGGAATATGGTGATGTAGGAATGTTGTCGGTATCATTGGGTGGTCCACCTTGCTAACACCAAGAAGTTTTGTGATGTGAGATGTTGGTTCTAGTGGTCTTGTATGAGGTGGGATATAATAGACTTTTTATCTTGATGTTATAATTTTCATCAAGTAAAGTCTGAGCACTATAATACCTCAAGATTACTCTAGCCTCTTATAATTCCTATCGGGAAGTAGGATGAGGCATCCATGTACTTCATCATTGTGTTACCCCATACACCCTGGGGAAGTAATTTGACTTGGTTGGTAATCGATATTCTGACCAAATCCACCCATTTCATTTGGATAAAGGACACAACCAAAGTGGAATAGTAGGGAAGGTTATGTATCTCAGAAATCATGAGACTGCATGGTGTGTTGTCTGCTATCATTTCAGATAAAGACACCCATTTTACATCTTGATTTTAGGAAAGACTCTAAAAGGAAATAGGGTCATATGTGAAGCTTATCGTGGTATATTATCCTCAAACAAATGTACAGACATAGTGGGAAAACCAAATTTTAGATAATATGTTCCATGCCTATATATTAGACTTTGGAGGCTCATTGGATCACCATCTTGGTTTAGTGGAATTTTATTATAATAATAGTTACCAGTACTTGATCAGGATGGCTCCCTTAAAATCCTTATATGTCCAACCATACTAGTTTCCTCTATACTAGATAGAGGAAGGTGGGACATCCTTCATGGTTTTAATCATTTTGTAGGAGATGACTGGAAAAATTTAGATAATTAAGAAGCATTTTATGATAGCTCAATATTATAATAAGTACTATGTTGACCATTGACCGAGCCTTTGAATTATCAGTTGGTGATCAAGTGTTTCTAAAGGTGACAACTTGTTTCAGTTATCACCATCTTGGGAAGTAAGGTAAGCTTACACCATGGTATATTTAACCAATTTTGCTTACTAATAGGATCGGTAAGGTGGTAAAAAATTTGTAATTTCATTCTCATTTGACACCGATTCGTGATGTTTTCCACATCTCTCGGTTAAATAAGTAAAATCCTGGTCCCATGTATGGAATTATTAAGACAATTTTGATGAATTTGAAGACATATCACAACCATTATAAGTCATATATTCACTATCGAATGAGGCTTTTAATTATTAGTCGGTGATTGAGTTTTTCAAATGGTGACACCTTATTTGGTTCATCACCATCTTGGGAAGTGTCAGAATCTTACATCAAGATATGTCATTCCATTTGATATTACCAATAGGATTGAAAGGTGACATAGCACGTGAAGATTACTTATTAGTTTACATCGATTCATGATATTTTTCACATCTATCAGTTAAATAATTTTAATCCATATATGAATCATGTTATGAGTTGAGAAGAGCTTGGGTAGGAAACCAATATTTCAGTTACTAAACAACTTATTTATATTGTGGATTCCAAAGTGAAAGTGCTTTGAAGTAAATATATTTCCTTAGTTCAGGACCTATGGTAGATCGGGAATGATGATCATGAGACATGGGAATGAACGTCTTGTGTATAAGATAAACACCCTCACTTATTCTTTGATCAAACTATGGGATGAATTTCCATGGCTGAAAAGTGACGTAGAGGGGAGAATTTTTACACCCACAGTGCTATTTTCAAGTATCTTTCATTTATTTGGGGTATTTACTTTATTCCATATATTTTTTAGGTTCTTTTCTTTAGAATGGAAGTTTTGTAGGGATAAAGGGTGAAGTACGATATAAAAATCTGAACCTTTAAAAAAAGAATATCAAATATTTTTAGATTAATATTCAATATATAACATTAGGATCCATAACAGAACTATAAAGGTTTAGTGTCTTAGTAAAATTAGATATATAAAAAATGTTTCAAAAAATATCTACATCATATCTCACTTAGTTATTTATAACTAGATCCCTTCTTAGATACATCATATAAAAAACTTTTCTTCTTATCCCAGGGAAAAGAGAACATAATAAAGGGTGAGCTCTGTTGCTCAGTAAGGGTAAATAGGAGAGATAATAAAATTAAATGAGCATAAGTGTATGATAGAATTTTCAGAACATTTTAAAATCATAATATGCATATCAAAGATAAAAATATTAATTAATTCCATAAAGATCTTCATTTCATATGACAAAAATCATAAAAGAATCAAATAACATGATCCATGAAATCATAACATAAGACATAATTTTGTGGCACACACATAAGCATAGAAAATAATTTCCTTTGCAGTAAAAGATAACTTCCAAGACTACCATAGTGTATTGGGTTCACTCCCCAAACAATCGTAGTGGTATAGGTTCACTCGCAATACTATCATAGTGGCCAGTGTCCCTTACTAAGCTAGGTGAACCCCCTTTTTCAATCCTATTTATCTCATGATATATCAATCTTCACCCAATGAATTAGAGGGATATATAAGGGTCCCCCATCAAATAATGAAAATCATACATGTGTGTGTCACACTATGATAAAACATTCATCATATCATAACCCATTAAAATAAATAGGTTTCATAATATAATACCCAGTGGAAAAGAAATATGTTTCATAAACATTTCTCCATTTCATAATCCCTAGAAAAAAGAAATGGACTTTATAGAAGTTTCATCATTTCATAACTCATCTAAAAAAGAAATGGGTTTCATAAAAATCTTTTCAAAATAATCATAATACATCGAGATAAATAATAAGGATGGTGTAGTTAGATCATATCTCTAGTAAATGATAATGAATATCAAAATATATCATCTTATATGAAAATTCCATTAAAATATCATCTCGAGTATTTCTTGAGAAAAATATCCTTTTCAAATTTAAATAAATTATTTAAAATATAAAAAATTAATAAATATTAAAGAAAAATATTTCTTTGAAAATAACCTCAAAAATTATAAAATAAGATTCAAACTATTGATGTTTCATGGTGGCAAGAAATTACATTCATGACATATAAGTTTAAAGAAATCATTTCTTTCACATTTTTATATAAGGTCAAAATTTACCTCCTTTAGAAAACAACTAGTAGATTAATTTTAAATTATTTTGTAAAAATTCAATCATGGGAAAAATGAATTTTAAAAATCATTAGATAATATTAATAAAACATTCTTAAAAAAATTAGAAAACAGGAACATGGAATAGAAATTATTTCCATGTGAAGGTATGAGTAAAGTCATTTTTACTAAATACATTATTTTGGTATATTGAGTAATTAAAGAGAATAAAATGAAACAAAAACATGTAATATATAGAAATAACTATAGTAGAATAAAATTCCTAAGTTTTCTAAGATTTTCACCATAAAATTTCATCTATGCATCTTAATCATCAACAATCCTGATATACAATGAGATTGTAATGTGAAATCCTTATTACTTTGGTGACTTTTGATTCATAAGCCTCATGAAATAATAACATAAAATATCATTAAAATAAATGTATTAATGATATATAATTTCAAATTTTATGTATATACACCTCATTAAATATGATAGCTTCATAATATAACATATGTCCCAAAGAAGACAATTTGCAACGATAAACCCTTACCTCAAGTTCCACTTTCTCTAAAATCACTCTAAACTAATGTATAGTAAATTTAAATATATTATAATTTTACACCAGAATCATGTATATACTTGTAATATCATATATTATTCCTTTATAATATTTCAATATCCATTTAGAGAAAATTATTTAGAAAAATCATCATTTCTGTGTGTTATCAATTTGGTTTTTCCTGAGTATTTCAATTCAGTAGTTCCAGTCCTTGTAATTTGATAATTATCACATCATATACATAATGTTAATAATAATATAAATATAATATATATTTATTATATATGTATTTAAAGTCATCTATAAAATTTAGAGATATAAAAATGTATTTCTTCGTTCATGGAGACGATAGGTCATATGTACGCATGAGCGTTGTTTTAACTTTTTGATAGATGGAAAGAAAGGTAAATAATAATTCATATTTCTAGAAAAATTATTAAATCATATATATTTATTAAATCTATCCTAATTACCAGCCATGTTTAACATAAATGAAAAAAATAGCATCTCTTTGTGGAGGTGGTAGTACACACATACGCACAACCAACATTATCATTTCCCAATGGATTTGAAGGTAATAAAGTAAATATTATTTTCAAATTAAAGAAGTATAATTATGTCATAAATATCATATATAAATTTTAAACCCATAAAAATAAATATATATAAATTATGGTGATGAAAAATTAATAGTATATCTATATAGAAATGGTAAGTCATATGTATGCATAAGCGATACTTTCACTTCCCATTTGATGGGAAAGAGGGTGGATAATGGTGTTTTTATAATAATAATAAAATTTCAGTATGTTGAGGATAATTAAGTTATTATTTTATGATAAATACTATATATTTATATAAGTTAAAATAAGAAGCAAAAAAAGAATGTGATGGGTTAAGGTTATTACATATTCTTTGAAAGAACTCCTTTAGATATCCTCTTAAGGATTCAAGCGTTGGTATTTTTGGAATAAAAAAACATATATAATTTGTATAAGGATGTTTTTGAGGGATAGTTATAGGTTTTTGTTGAGATATATGGCTTAAAAGTAGTAAATCTGTGAGGGGGGTAGGTTTCCTTTTATAATTGAGGTGAGGGGCACTTTTGAAATTTCTCAAAAGATTAAATTATATTAAAGTTGTTATCATAATCAATACTAGAAAAATATATATATATATATTAGAATATAAGGTATTAATAGGTTTTAATACCATCAAAAAGTATAATTTGGAATGGTTTAATTGATTTTCTAAGCCCTATCTTTTGGTTTAACCCCCATTTTAACCTTTAACCATGGTAATGAATATTTCACTTTTAAAGGGTAATAGTTTTATTTATATGGTAACTATTTACATAAAATGGATAAGGGATTAAATTTTATACCATTTATTATTCTAATTATACTCTTATAAGTTTTTTATAATTTTTAAATAATTTCATAAAATATCATTTTTATAAAATATCAATAATGTCAATTTAGGAACTATTCATTTAATTTGAATTTAATGACACCAAGAAAAAGATAAAATTAGAATATAAATATGTTATATATCACTAATATGTTATATTTATCTATAAAATTCATGTATCACTATAAATCCCTCAAATTCTATTACTTGTAATATTTTAAAAATCATTTACTTTATTTTTTCTAATTATTTGAATAAATATTTTATTAGTGTAGCGCAAGAATTTAAGGTAATTATTCAATCAATAAAAACTAGAAATAAATTAAAATAATTAATTTAATTTTTTATGCACATAATTTTCATCAATATTTATTCACCGCTTAATTTTTTCTCTATGTGAACAGAAATGATATATTTTAAACTACGAGGGTGACATTTTGAAAATTTCCTTCGTCTAAATATTATATAGGACATTTTTGTGGAAAGTTGTCCCTTAAATAATTAAATTTCAATACTAAGGTTATAAAGATATAATTACCTTCATCAAATAAAAATTAGCATGAATAATGGTGACCTTAAAATTTATTTTTAACTTATATTAACTATATTTACCCTTTATTGTGGTGATAAATTTTACCATAATTACAATGCATATTATCCAAAAATAAAATATTCATATTAAAAAAGATTGAACCTCATGATTATAAATATGGAATAAATTTTTAAATATTTAATTTCTATAAGTGGTAGAAATTAATTTTAAAATATGTTCATAAAACACGATGAAAAACGGTTTTTAGAAAAATATAGTTTTAAGCATAAAATTGGATTTATTCTCATACCATGCCAAAAAAAATTTGGATGATTATTAATAAATTTCATTGAATATATAAAATATAAATTTCATTAACATAATTCACCAATAGTGTTAAATTTTATTTATTAATATAAAAAACATATTTCATGCGTAAAAATAGTTTTTTTTCAAAAAAAATATTTTATGTATAAAAATGTTTTTTAAACTAAATTCAATAATAAATTTAATTAAAATTAAATTAATTGGATTATTAATAATATAAAATAAATAATTTCACCTTTAAATAATTTTAAAATAGAATGAAACTTCGTAAATTCTTAAAATGAAAATGGATTTTTCAATAAAAATCAGTATTTTTCACTTTTCATTGAAAATCATAATTTTCTAAAAAATCTCAAAAATTCACCCTAAGATAATTTTGAAATGATTAATTCAAAAATGATATCATTTTTTATCATATTTAATTTCTAAAATTTATATAAATTAATTATAAAAGTTGTCTGCATAAAACAATAAAAATCATTTTTGAAAGAAAGGTATTTTTGATAAATAAATTAACTTACTAAAAAACGAGGTGGTTATTTAAAAATAATTAATCAATAAATTTTTATTTCTAATTTACTTTATATATATTTCATAATCCGTTTAATCATTTTATTACCCTCCAATTTAATGACTATGATAATGGTCATAAATTAATAATATTTCGCATTTTGTTAAGCTCGGTGTTTCATGTTGTATATGTTATCAATCAAAGTGTTCACTTAAAAGTCCTCTAGGTGTTACATTCTCCCCCATTTAATAGATTTTTCCCTCAAAATTTTAACTTGTGATTGGTAATAAATCATTTTATATTTTAAAACTCTTGTTGAAATCCCACATCATAAAAGGGTTATTGAAACTTCCTCTTCAAAAGAGGGAATGGAAAATACAAAGGTCATCGATAATAACATATAATTTGGTTCCCAAATAAGATAAAATTAGTGGGAAGTGAAAATATGGACATGGAGGAAAAAAATAACACTCAAAGACTAATATAGAGTGATAGAGAACATGGATATGAGAAATGTAATGACCACAATACCATGAATCAACGAGGGGTTAAAACAACATAAATTCAACCAAAATGAAGTTAATAGAAAACAATTTTTGTATTAATATACTTTTCCTAGAGTTTAGGCATTCATTTACCATTTAGAAAATGAAAATAAGGAAATATATTTACTTAAAAAATAAAATTTTATCCATTAATAAATTACCACCACAATCTAATTAGTTTCTCCAAATGATGAGTATTTGAGATCAATTTTTCATGCCAGGAGAACTAAAATCTTCTTCTAATGAGTTGAGAATTAATATCAAGATATTAATCCTATCTTTAGGAATTAACCAAAACCAAAAATGGTTTTTCCCAGGTAAAATAAATCCCAAAATGAAAAAACCTTGAAATAATACATTTAACTCCAAAATTTCTATATTAACAAAAATGGTTTCACTTAAGTAATATCCTAAATAACTCTAAATCCAAAATAACCACAATAACATCAACATTAAATAATTTTTTAACCTAAAATTTTATCTTATACCTTCCATCTTACATATCCAATACTTTAATTTCATTCTTCCCAATTAATTTTTCATTTTAAATCACATGTTAAACCTAAAAAATTCATATACCTCAAAAAAATAAAAATCCTTCAAAAATATTAGTAATAACCATGATAAATCACATAAAATTTTGTAATGTATTGAACTTCACAAAAATTTCAAGAATAAAATTTAGTTGCTAACCTGAAAGGTAATCCTTAACTTCACCATAAATATCCTTTAAAATATTGCCTTATAAATGAATCACCTGTCAACCATCAATATTATATATATCACACTATCCAATAGACCCTAATTAACATAACATCAAATAATATATTTACCAAAATGGTTATTTAAACCTTAAAAGTGTCTTCTTCCTAAAACAAAATAAAAGTTTCAACTTACCTCAAAACCCCATCAATTAAAAACTCAAAAGGGGGTTCTCCGTTGAACATTAGATCAATTGTAAACCCATGATGGTATCCAAAACTCTTATGTTAACCTCACAATAAAACATATTTGCTTCAAAAATTAACAGAACCCTTAGTCACCAAATAAGTTTATAGAATATTAAATATATTCAATTAATCCAAAAATTAAATAAACATCATCAAAGATAACTTTAAAAAAATTCATCAACTAATCAATTTCAGGGCCACCAACATTATCCAATCAATTCCAATCATCTCTTTACCCCAACTAAAAATTATTAATTATATTTTTTATTGTTAAAATTCATCATATGTTTCTAAATCCTACTAAGGAATAATATTTAGATGTTTCATGATCACTATATCCAAAATATCATTTATAAAACACTTATATGAGATAATCCCTGAATCCCATCGCATAACCACTTAAATCCTTTCACTTAAATCAATTGATATATTGTATATCCTTCCTTTGTCTTAGAGTCAACATTTAGAAGAGGTCATTGACTCAGATAATACCCAAGTTCCCCACATTTAAGATAATGAACTATAAATGGAAACTTATAATGAACTTCATATCCCTCTATATAACTCTTTATTCTCACTTGGAAATTCATTGCTTTTCATCCTTATTTTTCACACATAAAACATTTTTCTATTACTTTATTAAATTATCTTGGGTGTCACTTTCTATATTTCTAACATGAAGGACATTGATCCATCTTTCCTCTATGGTATCTACCACCCAAGATCTCATAAAACTCTATCCTTCTCTTATTTGCTAATTTTTAGATTTTGTTAAGGTACAAGTTGTTAATTATATATCATGATAACTAATTATTCATAATCATATAATCTTAAACAATCATAATAATTCCATTTGGTTTCTCATAATCACCACATTGTCCATCAGACTCTGTGTTAAAACAATTCAGCATGGGTCTAACCATTTATCAGAACAAAAAATTATAGTTTGGGAAAAAATGATCGTAGTAGGAAATCAAATAATCGTGAAAAATTATTTATAGAATGGATAAAAAAATGCACCATATTTTCAAACACTGACGCCTTAGGTTTAAACTAGTATATTTATGATCATCACCAAAACTTTAAGATATTATCCTATACTTAGACTTATCACCATAATTTTTACTAAATTTTTATAATCTTAATCTCCAAAGATTAATTAAACCCTTTTTTGACACAAATGATAGATACCCAAACTACTCGTACATATATATCATATCTTTTTATATGGATATTCAATATATAAATTAATGATATATACCATGAAATTAAAGTTTTAGTATCTTTAGAAACTTGGATACATAAAAAATTGGTCCACAAAATATCTAAATCATATCCCACTTAGTTATTCATAACTAGAACCCATCTTAGACAAATCATAATTAAAACATTTCTTCATGTATTAGGTAATAATTAATATAATAAAGGGTGATCTCAAATTCTCAGAAATGGTAAACAAGGTAGATAACATATAACATGAGAAAAAGGGTACGAAAACATGATCATAACATTTTTAAAACAAATTATCCATATCAAAGATCATAATATTCATTCATGGAATAATGTTTGTGAGTTCATAAGACATGAATAAAAAAGTAATCAAAGAACCTGATCCATGAAAACATAAAAAAAAAAGAAATAAGTTTATGTCATACACATAAGCATATAAAATCATTTTCATAACAAAAAAAATACCACTTCATAGACTATCATAGTAGATTGGGTTTACTACCCAAACCATTATAGTAGTTAAGGTTTACTCCAAAGATTATCATAGTGGAATGAGTCCCTTACTGAAATGGGATCACTACCCATTCTATTCATATTTATCTCATGAGATATCAATATTAACCTAATGAATTGTAGGGATATATAATTTGTGCCACCCATCACGAATGAAAATCATATAAATGTGTATCACAAGATTATTAAAATTTCATCATATTAGAACCTATAAAAATAAAAATAAATTATAAACATTCCAACATTTAATAACTCATGAAAAAGAAATTATCTTCATAAACATTTTATAATTTCACAACCCTTGTAAAAAGAAACATGGTTCATAAACATTTTATAACTTAATAACACCTATAAAAAGAAACAGGTTTTATAAACATATTATTTCTATAATAAAAAAACCAACCATAGAAACTATAATAATGGTGTCATTAGATCGTATCCCTAGTAAATCATAAGTAACATCAAAGGATATCATATAATATGAAAATTTATTCATGAGATAACTTTTAGTATTTCTTGAAGAAAATATCAATTTCACTTTAAAATCAATACCATAAAATAAAAAAATCCTAGATATTAAGAAAAAAACTTTATTTGAAAATAAAATTAGAAACTTTTCAAGGAATATTCAAATTATTTATGGTTCATGATGATTTAAAATTCCATTCATGACTTATAAGTTAAAATAAAACATTCCCTTTTCATTTTTTTAAAAACAAAAAGTACCTCATTCATAAAATGAGAATAAGATTCATTTGAAACATGTTTTTAAAAATTAAATCATTGGTAAAAATTAATTTTAACAATAATTGGAAAATATTAAAAGAATAATAGTATTTTTTTAGAAATCATGTACATGGAAGATATATTATTTTCATTCGAAGGGAGAAATTAAGTTTTCTTTCCTAAAAACATTATTTTATTCTCTTCAGTAATTAAAGTGAGTAAAATGAAATAAAAACATTTAATATATATAAATAAACATTGGAGAAAAAAATTCAAGAGTATCTTGATATTTATAGCATAATATTTCACTAGAATATCTTAATCATAAATAATCCCAATAAACAATGAAGTTGTAATATAAAACACTTATTGCTTTGGAAACTTTTGAATCCTAAGACCCATGAAATAATAACATAAAATGAAACATAAAATATCCTAAAAATAAATATATTCATGATATATCATTTAAAAATGTCTGTATATACACCTCATATAACAAGATAGGTTTATAAGAAAATATATGTCCCAAAGAAGACAATTTGAGAAGATAAACCCTTTCCTTGAGTCCCACTTTCTTCAGAAGTACTATAAACTCCTATATAGTAAATTTAAATTTATTATAATTTTTAAAAAATCATTTATATACTTATAATATCATATATTATCTCTTTAAAACATTTCAGCACCCATTTATCAATTATTCCTTATTTAAATTTTTGTTTTTGAGTGTCAACTGTTTCATTTATCAGGAGTATTTCAGTTCAGTAGTTCCAATACCTATACTTTTATCATGGTTAAATCAAATGTATATATATAGCATTAATAATGATATAAATATCATATATATTCATTATATATAGAGATATAGAGTCATCCATAAAATTTTAAGATCAAAAAATGACTTATATCATTCATGGAAATGGTATGTTGTATGTATTCATGAACGTTATTTTCACTTTTTAGAATATGGAATGGAATAAAAATAAATAATAATAAACCATTCCAAAATAATTATTATTTCATATTTATTCATTAAATATATCCTTATTTCCATCCAATTAGATTTAAAATGAAAAACAAATCACGTCACTTTATTGTGTTGGTAGTCCACACATATTCATGAGTGATATAATCATTTTCCAACGGATTAGAAGGTAATAAGGTAGATTTTATATTATAATTATAAATTTATTATTTGGTCATAAATATCATATATAAATATTTAACCCATCATAATTCCCATCCAAAAATTATGGTTATGAAAAATAAATAGTGTTGCTTTGTGTAGACGGTAAGTCGTACATACACATGAGCGATACTTTCACTTCCAATTTGATGGGATAAAGGATGAATAATGGGGGTTTAACAATCATAATAACATTTAATTATATGTATAGTAATTAATAAATTATTTTATGATAAATACCATATATTTAAAGGAGGTAAAATAAGAAGTAAAAAAAGGAAGTGATCGGTTAATGAGATCACCTCTTCAATTAAAGAACCACTTTAGATATCCTCCTAAGGATCCTAGGGTTGGTCTTTTCCAAAGAATAGAACCTATATAATGTGTATAAATATGTTGGGTGGAAATTTTGTTTAGGGTTTTTTTGAGCTATATTGATTAAAATGTGTGATGAATTGAGGGGAGGGGGAGACATTTTATAATTGAGGTAAGGGACAGTTTTGGAATTTAATAAAAGATAAAATTATAATAAAGTAATTCTCCAGTAAAATATTAAATATTTCCCAATATTTCAAGTTAATTTAGGATTTGTTTGTAATACCATCAAAAAATAAAATATTGACAGGATTAAGGTTTATCTGTAACCTTATATTTTGGATTAACCCCTTAGTTAACTCATTTTAACCTAAACCCCAGTAATGAATTTTTCACTCTAAAAGGGTTATAATTTTACTTAGAAGGTAACTATTTACTCATAAATGGAAAAGGGATGAAATTTTTAACCATAATTATCTGAATTTTCTGATTTCATTATTTTTATAATTAATAAATAATTTAATAAAATATTATTTCCATAAAATATAAATAATGTTACTTTTAGAACTATTCACTTAATTTGACTTTAAATACACCTAGGAAAAAATAAAATTAGAATTTAATGAATTTAAATATCATTGATATTTTTTAATTATCTATAAAATTCATGTAACTATATAACTCCCTAAAATTATATTACTTTTAATATTTTTTAACCATTTAATTTATTTTTCTATTAATTGAATAAATATTGTATTTGTGATGTGCAAGCATTGAAGGTAATTATTTAATCACTAAAAATTTTAAATAATTTTGTCAAGACCCGTCCTCAGGGCCTGTGTCATGACTACCCCAAGCCCGCCTTCCATAGGCCAGGGGTTGGCGACTAGCACCAAGGCGTAAATCCCGGTAAAAAGGGATGGCATTGCCTTTGTAAAGTAAACCACAAACACCATAGAGTAAGCAGGCAGAAGTAAACACTAAGTAAAAACTGAGTACAATAGTAAGTGCGGAAAACCAAGTGGGCCAGTATACAAACCCAAACTGAAAGTAAAGTACAACTGGAAAGGGAAAACAGCAACTGAAAATTAAAGTCGCAACGTCGAGCTGTCCACTGGAAATCCCACATGAAAGGTGGGTACAGATAGCTGCCACTACTCCTCGGGTCCAGCCGACAGCTCCGAGTACGTCCCGCCCAGTGGTCCACCTCCAGGTATTGTCCTGCTCCGCAATCCTCAACCACGATCAGCGCTGTCTGTTGTCTGTAACGAACACATCGTAGTGCGGGCATAGCCCGTGCAGGGGTGAGTATAAGCTACTCAGTAGGGACCCCGAGACCCCCGAAAGTCTCCCAGAATCCACAAAGGATAATCCACAAAGGAAAGATACAATCACGAAGTAACATTTGACACTGCTTAGGTATATACCCATACATATACCTAAGTCATCAATTCTCGTTCGGCTCCAACAGGAATACTTCTTTGTATGACGATAGAGATGATCAGATATTTCCACTGAATCATCTAAGTCGTCGGACCCACAAAGGATCGATAGGTACTAATCCCCGCAATAACCCACAAAGGATCTGACCCACAAAGGATTGATAGGTAACTAACCTCTGCAATGACCCACAAAGGATCTGACCCACACAGGATCGGTAGGTAACTAACCCCTGCAAAGACCCACACAGGATCGGACCCACACAGGATCTGTAGGCGCTAGCCCACACAGGACCGCTGAGCGCTGACCCACAAAGGATCAAACCCACACAGGATCTGTAGCACTGACCCACATAGGATCGCTGAGTGTTGTAGTCATCGTCGTCGAATCCACTGAGGATCTCTGCACAGTCGTCGTCGTCACAGTCGTAGCCAGCACTAGGGTTCCCGCACACAGCAAGCTCGTTCGGAAGGGTCCGCTCCACGAGCCGAGAGGCTGATACATCAACTGACACATAGTCCAGAGTCGATGTATCCAAAAGTTCTGTATCTTCAACAGGAACTCAACGTCCCAGACGGTGCGTCAATCGGACGCCCGGTCTGAGAGTTATTGGCTTTTTTGTCCCAAGGGCCCTGTTGGTTTTTAAGTTAAAACCAACCCGACCATACTCCACCTGCGTCCAAACCTCTGGCGGAGTAAGCCAAAAGATCAGTCTCACTTAGAGTAATCCAACAAAGTCGACGACAAGTCAATCGGACGTCCGGAGTTCAAGTTGTAATCGTTTCTGCTCCGAGGGCCCGATTGGTTTCGTGTACGAACTGACCTGGCCAAATGCAAAGTACTCCGAAACCTTGAGTGCGATATACCGAAACGACAGTCTCGATCCAAGGATCGCATCTCCGCTGACGGTGTGTCGATCGGAGGAACGCATCTG
This sequence comes from Viscum album, assembly GCA_963277665.1. Lineage (NCBI taxonomy): Eukaryota > Viridiplantae > Streptophyta > Magnoliopsida > Santalales > Viscaceae > Viscum > Viscum album. The sequence goes on from OY728137.1 coordinate 1,478,323,900, forward strand.
AAGTTATGAGCAAAATACCGAAAAGGTCCGAAAACGGGGGTATGGGCCCGGGCAGACCCGACCCAACCCCCCCCCCCCCCCTGGGTCGGCCCGAACAGGGTCGAACCGACCCGAGTCTAGGTCCGATCCGGCCGGCGCGGCCCGGCCCGGCCAGGGTGGCCTGGCCCGGCCTGGGCGCGACCCGGCTGGACGGTTGGCCAGCGGATCGGCTCGGCTGTTACGGTCGAGCCGCGGGCAGGGGGCACGCTTCCCCCGTGTAAAGAAGCCACAGCCCCACGTGGGGCCGCCCTTGCCATCGGACGTGGAAACCGGCCACGTCCCGTGCTCCTCCGGTCTCGCGCGGTCGCGGGACCGTGCTGTTGCCTCCGCGGCTTCAGCCGCGACGGCTCCCTCCGGCGGCGCGCCGGGTGCCGCCGCCATCTGCCGCCGGCGCCGCCGTGCTGGCGTGGCATGCTGGCGGTCTACTCTAAGGACCACCAGACAAGTTCCGGTGGTCGTAAATTCGCGTCGTCTTTGCCAAAGGTCCTCCCGGGGTCCGTCCTTCACTGCGAGGACCCCGCGTCGTCCGTGCGGCCTACTTTGTCGACGTCCGCCATTTCACACACCAAGAATGAAAGGGGCGGTTGGTTTGGACTTGTTCGTTGGTCCGCACCCACCACATTAGCGGTATTAAAATATCTCACAAAAATATTTAATCAACGCCGTGGGTATAAATCACAAATATTTAAATAAAACAAACCCCTAGCTCGTCGTTGTCGCCAGACGTGAGTTCTTCACGGGATTGACTGTCGCGGAAGAAGAGGATCGTCGTGTCGCAGAAGGGAGCGTCGCGTCGTCGCGGCACACGGCATTGTGTCGACGATCTCCAAGGGTTAAAGAAAACACACAGATTTAATTGCACGTTTAAACCCATTTTGAGGATAAAATCCACAAAGAATTAGAGAACTTTAATCCCCTACCTCAAGCAGTTGATGATCGGAGATTTTTTCGGGGAAGAACGTCCTGGAAGAAGCTCCATAGAAGTAGAATCATCGGAATTGTGGAACACGGCTTCGCGTCATTGATCTCTGAGGGTTCGGCATTCTTCGTGTTCTTCGCGTTCTTCGTGAAGGAGGATAAATATCTCAAGCCTTAGAGTCTTCTCCAAATCCTCTCAACGGGAAATCCTCAAGAAAGACATGTGTTGGCCTTATTTTATTAACAACACAACAATTTGAAAAACAAGTTAAGAAATGAACCATTAATTTAGTGAATTAATGGTAACCTCTTAACTGTCCAATTAATAGGAGAGTTAAGAGTTTAGTAAATGCACCATTTCACTTTCATTAAAGAGGAGTTTTTGCGGATGCGTTACTTAGGGGGAAAGAAACGGTGGGGCTCATGCAGGCCCCACCTCTCAAATATCCTACCAAGTGGGTAGGATATTTTGGGTTCCACCCTATCCGCTTCAACTCAGCATAAGTGACTTTAAGTGGCTTTAAGTGAAATAAAAAAAAAAGTTGTCGCACCACTTTATTTTATTTCTTAACTTAACCCCAGAAATTAAAAACCACACCCGAGCAAACGCAACCCCGGAAAAGGTGTTTCTAGGAAAATACTGGTGCTGTGATTCCATCGGTGCCCTCGGAATTCGATTCCGAGCATCGGTTCAAAAGTTAGAAAAACCTGCTCGTTCATTCACTGAACGTACCCGAGAAAAACTTCGGAAAATGATTTAGGGCACACCGGGCCTCGGAATCAGGTGCCGTCAGAAACTGCGTTCTTATAAAATTTCAAAGAAAATTAAGAAAAAAAATTCCTTGAAATTTACGGGTCTTTACATCACTCGTACCTCAGGGATTTACATCCCCATAAAGATACATCATAAACTAGGGAAACAAACGTGGGTACTGAGCATGCATCTGAGCCTCCCACTCCCAAGTGCTCTCCTGGAGGTTCTCGAGCTTCCATCTGATGCGCACAAGAGGAATCGATCGTCCACATAGGACATTCTCTTGTCGATCCTCGATCTCCATCAGGACCTCCGCAAAAGTCACCCCATCATCAATGTCTAGATCCCCATGGTCAATGATATGCAACGGATCGTGCATGTATCTCCTCAACTAGGATAGGTGGAAGACGTAATGCACCCGGTGTAACTGAGGTGGTAGAGCCATGAGATAAGCCACCTCACCAATCCTGCTGAGGACCTGGAATGGTCCGATGAAGCGTGGAGACAACTTGCCGCCTCGGCCAAATCTCTGTAATCCACATCGAGGTGAGACACGCAAGAAGACGTGGTCGTCATCCTCGAACTCTAGTGGCCTCCGCCTCCTGTCAGCATAAGACTTCTATCAGCTCTGAGCTGTCCTCATCCACTCCTGGATGATCTGGACCTTCTCTGTCGTGGCCCGGACCATCTCTAGTCACATAAGTGCTGACTCCCCAGGGTCTGTCCAGCACAAAGGAGATCTGCAAGTTCAGATGTACAACGCCTCGTACGGTGCCATCCCAATGGTGGAGTGGTAGTTGTTGTTGTACGCAAACTCCACCAAGGGTAGGTGGTCCTCCCAGTTGTGACCAAAGTCGAGGACACATGCACGGAGCATGTCCTTGAGAGTCTGAATGGTCCTCTCCGTCTAACCATCCGTCTGAGGGTGAAATGCGGTTCTTAGACGTAGCTGCGTCCCGAACGCCTCCTAAAACCCCTTCCAAAGCCAGGAAGTAAAGCGAGCATCTCGATCAGAGACGATAGATGATGGCACACCGTGAAGCCGTACAATCTCGTGAACGTAGAGATTTCCCAAGCTCTCCACTGAGCCCTGATCTCTGATGGGTAAGAAGTGATCCGACTTGGTGAGTCGGTCGACAATCACCCAAATGGAGTCGTGACCACTGGAAGTGCGTGGAAGTCTAGTCATGAAGTCCATAGATATCCCATCCCACTTCCACTTCGGGACCTTCAAGGGCTGTACCAAGCCTGCTGAAACCTGGTTCTCTGCCTTCACCTGCTAGAAGGTGAGGCATCGAGAAACGAACTCTGCCACAGCCTTCTTCATGCCCGGCCACCAGTGCTGTCGTCTGAGATCCTGGTACATCTTCGCCACTCCAGGATATACTGCCAAAGGAGAAGTGTGAAACTCTCTCAGCACCTCCTTCCGTAAAGCAACTGGTACCAAGGTACGTCCTCTGAAAAGGACGTTGTGCTCTCCTCCAAAGGAGAAACCATCAGGTGCCTGTCCTGAGGATATCTGCGCACGTCGCGTCTCACAGTCAGTGTCCCCACGCTGTGCCTCTCTGACACACTGCAGTAGTGGAGGGGTGACTGTGAAAGACTGAAGGAAGGCTGCTCCATCTCTATCCACGAAGGATATCTGCAAAGCGGCTAGCTGCTCTGTCGTCTCCTCAAGTAGCTGAATTCCCATCCTCCTGCTGAGAGCATCAGCTACCACTTTCCCCTTCCCAGGAGTATAGACTATCTCAAAGTCATAGTCCAGGAGGAACTCGAGCCATCACCACTATCTTAGGTTCAGGTCCTTCTGAGAGAAGATGTACCTGAGACTCTGATGGTCAGAAAAGACTGTAAAGTGCTCGCCCATCAGATAGTGTCACCATGTCTTCAGAAAAAAGGCCACTGCTGCTAACTCCAGTTCATGGGTAGCATAGTTCTGCTCATGCGGCCTCAACTGACATGATCCATAGGCGATCACCGCCCGCTCTTGCATCAGGACACATCCGAGTCCGGTCCCTGATGCATCATAGTAGACTACGTACCCAACTCTCTCCTCAGGAAGCCTCAAGATAGGGGCACTGTTCAATCCCTGTCTCAGCTCCTGGAAGCTTTGCTGACATCTGTCTGACCACACAAAGGGTTTCCCCTTCTTCGTAAGAGATGAGAGTGGTGCCGCAACTCTGGAGAAGTCTGGCACAAATCTCCGATAGTATCCAGCTAGTCCCAAGAAACTCTGCACCTCCATCACACTCTTGGGTGGCTCCCAAGATAGCACTGCCTCAATCTTCGCAGGATCCACCACAACTCCTGCCTCAGAGATGACGTGTCCCAAGAAGTGGACCTCATGTATCCAGAATTGACACTCCGAGATCTTTCCATAAAGATGGTGCTCTTGGAGTGTGTCCAGTACAACTCGCAAGTGGTAGGCGTGCTCCTCCTCAGTCGTCGGGTAAATCAAAATGTCATCGATGAATACGACGACAAATCAATCGAGGTATGGCTGAAAGATCCTGTTCATGAGGCCCATGAATACCGTTGGCGAATTGGTTACGCCGAATGGAATAACCAAGAACTCGTAGTGGTCATACCGACATCTGAAGGTCATCTTCTACACGTCCTCGTCCCGAACTCTGAGCTGATGATAGCCTGACCTGAGGTCTATCTTTGAGAACCACTGTTCTCCCTTGAGCTGATCGAAGAGGTCATCAATTCTCAGTAGCGGATACTTGTTCCTCACATTTACCTAGTTTAGGAGACGATAGTCGACACAAAGCCACAAGCTCCCATCCGCCTTCTTGGCAAACAATATCGGGGAAGCCCAGGGTGAAACACTGGGCCGGATGAATTCCTTGCCCTGCAAGTCCTCCAACAGTACTCGTAGCTCTCGAAGCTCAGAAGGGGATATCCGATATGCTGGAGTGGATATCGGGGCTATCCTGGGGTACAGATCAATATAAAAGTCTACCTCTCTGCGAGGAGGTAGTCCTGGAACGTCGTCGGGAAAGACGTCCGCATACTGATCCACCACTGCAAGAAAACTAGGACTCTGCACGTCAACTCCTCCTAGGATGAGGCTATCAAACTGATGAGTGATGGGTTGTCCTCTCCTCTGCAGAAGTCCATCCTGTACTGTGAAGGCTCCCTTCTCGCCGGTGAAGGTGAACCTGCTCCCGTCGGTGCGTACACATAGCACCTTGTGCCTAAAATAGTCGATCTGAGCATGGACTGTAGATAACCAATCCATGCCCAAGATGACGTCGTAAGGCCTCGACGCCGCTACAAGAAGATCCCATCCAAAGCTCTCGCCTCCTAGAGTAAGCTTACACTATCGGCACCGGTGCGTAATCATCGAGTCTGCTCCCGTATGAGTCTCTAGCCGTAAGGATCGATCCAACGGCTCTGTCGGAATCTCCAAGCTTCAAACAATGTAAGTGTATATGAAAGAGTGACTTGCTCCTGTGTCTATAAGATCTACAGCAAGGGTAGAATAGACATAGATATTACCTCGAATCATCTCAGGCGCGCCGTGGTCGTAGGCCTCTGCTGCCTGGAGCTGTGCCTGTCTCTGCACGCCAGCTCCCTGTGGCCGGGGTGGACCTCCTGGTGGTGGTGGTGGTAGAGCCTCAAAGGGTCGCCCACCACCTGCTGCTCGGCCATCTCCTCTGCCTCATCCACCTACTCCCAGCGGACCGCTGCGGTCGACCCTCTGCCTCTGCCTGGGTGGCCCCTCAACCGTCTACTGCTCCTCGGCACGGTGGGTCGGGCAGTCACGAGCCATGTGACCCTGCCCGCCGCATGTGTAGCACTGCCTGACTCTTGAAAGACTGGCTCCGCACTGTGTGCCCCGCACTGCTGACCCAGTGTCCTGAGGTCGTCTGTGTGAGGGTCTATTCTTCCTGGACCCATGAGTCATCCGTTGACTGCCTACTGCAGAAGACTCTGCTACGTGCCGCCCCACGGTAGGTCTCACCGCTGGTGTAGACTCAGCAAGAAAGCTCTCGATCAGAAGGGCTCGCTCCAGTACTCCTTTCTGGGTCGGAATGCTGAGGGAGATCAGCGATGCCCTGATCTCATGTCTCAAACCCTACTCAAAGGCCCGAGCCCAGAAGAATGGGTCTCGTACCATGTCTGTCGAGAAGCACGAGAGATCGGGAAATCTCGCCGAGTACTGGGCGACCGTCAAGCTGCCATGTCGCAGCTAAAGAAGCTCCTGGATGCGCACCGCACGGAGGATAGATGGGACGAACTATGAGCAGAAGAGGCTATCAAAGTCCGTCCAGAGAAGAGATGCCTCATCGTGCACCTGGAGCATCAAGCTCCACCATCTGCCTGTTTCCACGTGCAGTAGGCTCACCGCGAGGATCACCATGAGGTCTGCTGGTGTCCTCACTAACCTGAACACTCAGACCACTACCTCCAGCCAGTCCCCGGCTGCCTGGGTGTCTGTCACCCTGCGGAACCTGGGCGGTCGCTAGCGCTGGAACTCATGCAGTGCACTAAGGCGACGTGCATCGTCAGCGGCTGGAGCTGGAAGCATCGGTGGCTCGGCGGGTAGAGGTACTGACGGTGCCTCAGCTGTCAAAGGGCCCTATACCGAGGACTCATCGCTCGGTGGGCTATCGTCATGCTCAACTCTTAGAACCCTAGATGGCTGTCATCGTGGGGCCATCCTGAAAAAGGAAACAGATGTACCACGGTCAGAACAGTATACCTGGTGAGCTGACACAAAGTAATCACAAAGAAAACATGAAACACACACGCAATCAATGTTTTCGTGCATTAAGTCAGAAATCAGAAGTCAGGGTCCTGGTGTACGGATACGTCAGCCACCGCACCAACACTGGACTCCCTGGACTGATAACCACACCCACTACGCTAAACACTATTGCTTCACATAGAAAAATATCAGAGTCCTAAGTTCTGCGGTAGAACCGAACTCCTCTGATACCAATTTGTCACGACCCGTCCTTGGGGCCCGTGCCGTGACTACCCCAAGCCCGCCTTCCATAGGCCAGGGGCTGGAGACTAGCACCAAGGCGTAAATCCCGGTAAAAAGGGAAGGTATTGCCTTTGTAATGTAAACCAAAAACACCACAGAGCAAGCATACAGAAGTAAACACTAAGTAAAAACTGAGTACAACAGTAAGTGCGGAAAAGCAAGTGGGCCAGTATACAAACCCAAACTGAAAATAAAGTACAACTGGAAAGGGAAAACAACAACTGAAAAGTAAAGTCACAACGTCGAGCTGTCCACTGGAATTCCCACCTGAAGGGTGGGTACAGATAGCCGCCACTTCTCCTCGGGTCCAGCCGACCGCTCCGAGTACGCCCCGCCCAGTGGTCCACCTCCACGTACCGCCCTGCTCCGCATGCCTCTACCACGATCAGCAATGTCCATCGTCTGCAACCAACACATTGTAGTGTGGGCATAGCCCGTGCAGGGGTGAGTATAAGCTACTCAGTAGGGACCCCGAGACCCCTGAAGGTCTCCCAGAATCCACAAAGGATAATCCACAAAGGAAAGATACAATCACGAAGTAACATCTGACATTGCTTAGGTATATGCCCATACATATACTTAAGTCATAAATTCTTGTTCGGATCCAACATCCGAACCCAAGTACAACCCAGTCCACACAGGAAAGAAAAACGTAAATCCACACATGATAGCATAACACAATCCGCAAAGGAAAGCAAAACAGGATTCAACTCACACAGGAATACTTCTTTGTATGATGATAGAGATGATCAGATATTGCCACTGAATCATCTAAGCCGTCAGACCCACAAAGGATCGATAGGTACTAACCCCCGCAATGACCCACAAAGGATCTGACCCACAATGGATTGATATGTAACTGACCCCCGCAATGACCCACAAAGGATCTGACCCACACAGGATCGATAGGTAACTAACCCCCGCAAAGACCCACACAGGATCGGACCCACACAGGATCTGTCGGCGTTGGCCCACACAGGACTGTTGAGCACTGACCCACACAGGATCGGACCCACATAGGATCTGTAGCACTGACCCACGTAGGATCGCTGAGTGCTGTAGTCGTCGCCGTCGAATCCACTGAGGATCCATGCACAGTCATCATCGTCGCAGTCGCAGCCAGCACTAGGGTTCCCGCACACAACAAGCTCGTTCGGGAGGGTCCGCTCCACGAGCCGAGAGGCTGATACAGCAACAGACATATATTCCAGAGTTGATGTATCCAAAATTTTTGTATCGTCAACAGGAACTTAACGTCGCAGACAACGCGTCAATCGGAAGCCCGGTCTGAGAGTTATTGGCTTTTTCGTCCCAGGGGCCCAGTTGGTTTTGAAGTTAAAACCAACCCGACCATACTCCACCTGCATCCAAACCTCAGGCGGAGTAAGCCAAAAGATCCTCTCACTTAGAGGAATCCAACAAAGTCGACGGCATGTCAATCGGACGTCCGGAGTTCAAGTTATAAGTGTTTCTGCTCCGAGGGCCCAGTTGGTTTCGTGTACGAACCGACCCGGACAAACCCAAAGTACTCCGAAACCTTGAGTGAAATATACTGAAACGACCATATCGGTCCAAGGATCGCATCACCGCTGACGGTGCATCGATCGAAGTCCTTTAGCTCAAGTTATTAGCAAAATACCGAAAAGGTCCGAAAACGAGGGAATGGGCCCGGACCGACCCGGCCCAACCCCCCCCCCCCCCCCCCCCCCCCCCCCCCCCGGGGTCGGCCCGAACCGAGTCGACCCAACCCAGGTCCGGGTCCAACCCAGCCGGAGCGGCCCGACCCGGCCCGGCCTGGGCGCGACCCGGCTGGCCGGTTGGCCAGCGGGTTGGCTCGACTGTAACGACCGACCCGGGGGCGGGGGGCGCGCTATCCCCGCGTGAAGAAGCCGCGGCCCCGCGTGAAGAAGCTGTGGGCCCGCGTGATGAATTCACGGCCCCGCATGGGGCCACCCTTGCCAGCGGACGCAGCATTCGGCCGCGTCTCGTGCTCCTCCAGTCTCGCGCGGTCGCGGGACCGCGCTGCTACCGCCGCGGCTTCAGTCACGGCGGCTCCCTCTGGCGGCGCGCCGAGCGCCGCCACCATATGCTGCCGGTGCCGCCGTGCCGGCGTGGCGCGCCGGAGGTCTGCTCCGCGGACCACCGGACAAGTTCCGGTGGTCATAAATTCGTGTCGTCTTCGCCAAAGGTCCTCCTGGGGTCTGTCCTTCACTGCGAGGACCCCGCATCGTCTGTGCGGCCTGCTTTGTCGATGTCCGCCATTTCGCACACCAAGAACGAAAGGGGCGGTGGGTTCGGGCTTGTTGTTAGTCCGCACCCACCACGTTAGTGGTTTTAAAATATCTCACAAAAAATATTTAATCAATTCCGCGGGTATAAATCACAAAGATTTAAATAAAACAAACCCATACCTAGTCGTTGTCGTCAGACGTGAGTTCTTCATGGGATTGACCGTCGCGGAAGAAGAGGATCGCCACGTCGCGGAAGGGAACGTCGCGTCGTCGCAGCACACAGCATCGTGTAGATGATCTCTGAGTGTTAAAGAAAACACATAGATTTAATTTCACATTTAAACCCATGTTGAGGATAAAATCCACAAAGAATTAGAGAACCGTAATACCCTACCTCAAGCAGTTGATGATCGGAGATTGTTGCGGGGAAGAACGTCACGGAAGAAGTGTCGCGGAAGGAGAATCATTGGCATTGTGGAACACGGCGGCGCGTTGTCGATCTCTGAGGGTTCGGCATTCTTCGCGTTCTTCACCTTTTTCGCGAAGGAGGATGAAGATCTCAAGCCTTAGAGTCTTCTCCAAATCCTCTCAATGGGAAATCCTCAAGAAAGACATGTGTTGGTCTTATTTTATTAACATGCCAACAATTTGAAAAACAAGTTAAGAAATGAACCATTAATTCAGTGAATTAATGGTAACGTCTTAACTGTCCAATTAATAGGAGCGTTAAGAGTTTAGGAAACGCACCAGTTGACTTTCATTAAAGAGGAGTTTTCGCGGGTGCGTTACTTAGGGGGAAAGAAACGGTGGGGCTCATGCAGGCCCCACCTCACAAATATCCTACCAAGTGGGTAGGATATTTTGGGTTCCACCCTATCCCCTTAAACTTAGCATAAGTGACTTTAAGTGGCTTTAAGTGAAATAAAAAAAAGTTGTTGCACCACTTTATTTTATTTCTTAACTTAACCCCATAAATTAAAATCCACACCCGAGAAAAAGCAACCCCGGAAAAGGCGTTTCTAGGAAAATACCGGTGTTGCGATTCCATCGGTGCCCTCGGAATTCGATTCTGAGCATCGGTTCAAAAGTTAGAAAAACTCGCTCGTTCGTTCACTGAACGTACCCGAGCCAAACTTCGAAAAATGATTCCGGGCACACCGGGGCTCGGAATCAAGTGCCGTGTGAAACTGCGTTCTTGTAAAATTCCAAAGAAAATTAAGAAAAAAAATTTCCTTGAAATTTACAGGTCTTTAAAAATTTACTACTCTGAAAATAATTTATTTATTCATAAAATTACTATTTATATTCATTCACTGCTTTATTTTTTCCCTATCTGAACACATAAGATATATTTAAAACAAAGAGAGTGAGATTTTGTAACTTTATTTGATATAAATATTTTGTAGATCATTTTCACGAAAACGTGTCCCCTAAACAATTAAATTTTAAGAATATGGTGATAAGGGTATATTTTCATTCATCATAATATAATTAATATGAATAATTTTGAAATTAACACTTAGTTTTTTCTTAGATAAACCGGATTTACCCTTTACCGAGTTGATAATTTTTACCACCGTTACTATGATTATTGACAAAAAAATGTGGACTATTTACCAAATTTAAACCTATTCATTATAAATATAAAATATATTTTCCAAGATTCAATTTCTATAAGTTTATGAAATTAATTGTGAAATTAGTGTACAATATGTGGTTAAAATACTTTTTAGAACACTGCAGTTTTAAGTATAAAACTGGATTTATTATTCTTGCACACCAAAAAAACGTTCTCTGAATGTTAAAATATTTTATTCAATATATAATATCTTAATGTTATTAAAATAATTCAAAAATAGTGATCAGTTTTATTTTGTAAGATAAAAACATATAACGCGCATAAAAATAGTTTTTTTCCAAAAAAAAATCCTTTTATGTATAAAGATGTTTTTATATTAAATTAAATAAAAAATTAATTTAATTGAATATAATTGGATTATTAATAATATAATAGAACTAATTTAATTTGAAATCATTTTAAAAAAAAATGGGATTTTTTAAACTCTTAAAATGAAAATATAGTTTTCAATAAAAATTGGTATTTTTCACTATTCATTGAAAATCATTCTTTTCAGAAAATTCTAAAAATTTCATCATTAGATAATTTTAACATGATGAATTCAAAATTTATATCCTTATTAAAAAATATAAAATCAAAAATTTACATAAATTTATCATAATATTTATTTATAAAAATAAATAAAATACATTTTTAATGGAAATGTATTTTTGATGAATAAAATGACTTTACAAAAAAAATTGGGTTTTTATTTCATAATAATTAATCAATAAATTTCTAATGAGAATTTACTTTTTATATATTTCCTAATTTTGTTAATCATATTCATAATTTCCAGTTCAATGACTTTGAAAAAGGTCATAAAATGATAATATTTCATATTTTGTTTAAGCTTAGTGTTGTGTATTTTACACGATGTCAAACACAGTGTTATCTATAAAAAAATCAATCCATTACACTTGCTCAAATCATGGTTAAGAGAAACCATGCAGTAACCCTAGAAAACTATTTTTCTTGGAAATTGGTACTAGAATGGCCACATGGTTTTGTGCTCAATTTATAAAACTATGTGGCCTAGATCACGTGGACTCTACCAACCAAGATAGAGGCACACACATGGTTGGTATATGGTTTTCCAAAGCATGTGGAAAACCATGCATCCTATCTAGTTTTTAAAAGTTTTGAATTTAAAAATTTATCCCTCCACGATTTAACCCTCCCAAACCCTGATCTTCTCCTCACTCATGACACTCTTATCCCAAAGAATTCCTACCTTCTTATCCACTCCTAATTGGATTCATTTCTTGGGTTTTTTTCTTGGATGCTTCAAGGATTCTTCATGTGTCTCCCCTCTTCTTCACTTAGCCTATTCTTCATTATTTCTTAAGTTTCATACTCTTTGGAGATTTTTTTAACCTAGGGTTGGCCTAATGTAAATTTTTGGGATGGTTTTTTATGTTGGTGGTGTGTTATTTATTCAGTATCATCTCCACACTCCTTGGTTTTTATTTTCCAATAGGGTGGTGGTGATTTTAAATAGAAAGGTATGTGGTTCTGTGATGTTCAATTATTTGGTGATTTGAATGTTCTTGCCTCTATTTCTAAATGATTTCAAAAAAAATTGTGTGGTTGAATGGGTGATTACAAAGGGGCATTAGTGTGTTTGAATTTATTTAAATGGTTTACTCCCCTGTATAAATGGTTGGAAATAGTGTGCTTAAAATATGTGGTGTTTTGGTTTGTGATAAAAGGGTATTTTTAATATTTGAAAATATAATAAAGTATTTAGGAACTTTGGGTGCCTAGGCATGAAATCTAGGACTGGTGTGTTGGGTGATTTGGAAGGGTCGTATTCCCTCCCCCCTATTAGTATTTCACTACAATACTGACTAAAAAATATGATGATGTCATGGGTACCTCTAGAACTTTTGATTTATCTACTATAGTCCCTCATAAATAAGGAGGGCTATATCTATGATTATTCACTAAGGGTATAAGGATCCTATAATCCCAATTAACCTAGATAATTAGAGGTTTCCCATAGTACATATTCAATCTTTTACTTGTTATCAGTTATTATTGCATTATTTACCCTTCTTTTAAAAAATTAAAGCATGTTTTTAAACTAATATATTTTATTTCTTTAAAATATAGTTCATTAATTTTCTTTTATGGAAAAATGGTTGGATACTACTATTCAGGTGATCTCATACCCTGCATACACCCAATGGGTGTATGTAGACATGGTTCTATCTTACTCAAGTAAAGGCAAGGCCTTGTTCAGTGGTAGTGGTTACTCTTGCTATAATCATATCCATTTTGGGGACCAACGATGGTGGTGAAATGGTCATTGTTGGTCCTAATTCCATGTGGAGGCTTGGATTTATTTTCTTTGTAGCCTCCTCTATTTGGTTTTTTGGTTTTTGGTTATAAATGGAAACATGAACCTATGACTTGTATATTAATTTTTTTATATCTTGTCATGCTGGATAGTTTTGATTCTTATATAAGTGTTTTAATTTTTTTTATATGGATTTTAATCATTTTTATTGTGGAAAACTAATTCCTAAAGGAGTTATTTGATTCCTAAGAACTAGTTTCTAGCCCATGGGGATTGGGAATTCCCTTCAGGCCATGCTACAGGCTGGGTCAATTTTCAGTTTTGTATGGAAGCCGGGGGAAGTTCATGATATTTTTAGTATGATTTCAAAAAAACATTAATTCATTTATTTTATTAATAATTAAATTAATATCATTATAATCAATTTTATATTTTATTTTGGTGTAAAATCTTTTTATACATATGATAACATTTTTCTAGAAAACCGCTTTTGTCACATTTTTCATGTTTAATTTTAAATTAAATTCTTCCACTTATGTGAACCAAGAGCCTTATAAAAGATCATATATAACTGAGAAGTGGAACAATCAAACATATCTGATAAAATGGTACATGTATTCACATTAATATTTATAATATCTTAGACATAGACACTTCCAAGCTTGTCAACTGATGTGGTCTCCGGAATAGGAAAGAAGTAGATGAACTTAATCATCTTATCTAGGATTACACATACAACATCACTAAATCAAACTAACTTCGGTATCCCCATCATGGAATTCATAGTGACATAGTCTCATTTCCTTCCCAGGATGGGAAATGGATGTAAAAGGCTAGTAGACCATTGGTGTTCCACTATCACTTGTTGATAGGTGGAAAACTGACTAGTAAAGCCTGAAAATTATTTTTTCATCATATGCCATCAATACTAGAGACATATATTATGATACATCATTGTAAGTCTAGGATGTACTTCCAATTTAGAATCATGAGATTCTAATATTAGTTCTTCTTGTGTGTTAGAAGAAACCTCGACACGGCCCTAGATTTTTAGAATCCCATACTCATAAACAACCCAACCATGTGGTTATCCCTCACCAGAAACACTTTCCATCATAACAAATCCATTGAGATCGGAGAGTTTCCACCTTTTCACTCAATCCATAAGTGTTGAATAAGTAGATAAATCCATGAAAAGGGATTATTTTTTCACTCTTGAACTTCTATATATGTATTTTATAAATAATATAGATCAACTAACAATCACTACTAGCTTTCTGAATAACTTGAGTTTAAGAATTTTGGGTCAAAGCATCAGTAACTACATTACCATTACCTTGAGTGAAAGAAAGATTAGATTAAAAAACATATAATATATTCAACCCATATCCTTGGATGTATCACAACTAGAAAATGAGGCTACTGACATGGACCTATATCCACGATTTTAAAATTGTGGCTATAGGTGTATATATCCACGGTTTGTGGGGCCTATTGTCAGGGTTTTAAAACCGTGGAAATAGGCCAGTTATCATGGCCTATGGACATGGTTTTCAGAACTGTGGCAATAGGCAGTGGCTATAGGTCACAATTTTTCAATGGAATATTTCTTCTTTTTTTTAAAATCGTGGCAATAGGGTTCCCACACTTTGGCTGGAAAAAAATTTCCCGCCAAAAAATTGGCGGGAATACCTACCACCACAGTTTTGAGGATATTCCTAGGGTTTATATTAATATATATATCATAATATATATATATATACCCATAATGTCACTCAGTGTAGTGGTAAGTACTCTGGTTCATAGAGCAAAGGTGCAGGGATCGAAACCTACTGGTGACATTTTGTATTTAGGCTATTGCCACGGTTTACCAAGGCTATAGCCACGGTTAAAACCATGGTAATAGCTTCCTATAGCCACGGTTTAAACCATGTCCATAGGTCAACTACCATGGCGGCAGTTTTTAAGAGCTATTTCCACTGTTTTCAAAATCATGGCTATAGGAATCTATTTCCACGGTTAAAACTGTGGCCATAGGTTGGGACCTACTTCCACGGTGATAGCGGCCACAGTTGTCCAAAACCGTGGTTGTAACCTAGGGCCACGGTTTTGGGGCCTATTGCCATGGTTTTGAACCATGGAAATACATATTTTTTCAGTTTTAGTTCTAATTCATGATGATTGAATATATATTTGAGGATTTTATGGTCCACATATACCATGAACTGCTCTCCCAGAAATTAATGTCTCGAGCAACACGAGGAATGAACAACAAACACTAACTCAAGATCATGTGTTGGGGAATTTTGATCATAAGGCCTTAACTGATGAGACATGTATTCCATGACTCATTCCTATTACATAAATACAACTCCCATATTCATATTTGATGTGTTATAATAAACTTTGTATCTTCTTTTAGTCTCATAAAAAATCAGGATCTGTGATGAGGTCATATTTACTTTCAACTCCTAAAAGGCCTTCTCACTAGAATCAAACCATGTGGACTTTACAAAATTCCAGGTTAAGCACAAAAGTAGTACTTAAAGGTTTAATTGTTTTTGGATGAATCACTAATAGTTTCATCCCATCCCAATAAGCTTGAAATATCAAAAAAAAATTACGATTCTTCCAAGTAACAATGTATCTCACCCGCTTTGGATCCACAGATATTCCTTATTATGATATAATGTGACCGAAGAAGTAAATTTTCAAAATCCAAATGTTTCATTTAGTGATCTTAGAATGTAGTTAGTTGTCTCTCAAGGTACTTAATATAGTCTTAAGTTGTTTCTCATGATTTTTTTGAGTTTGATAGTATACTAAAATAACATCCATAAAAACTTTCTTAAAGGAATCCAGGTATGGGTGGAAAACTTGATTCATCGTGGATATAAATGTTGTAGGCACGTTGATCAACAGAAATGGAATTACTAGATACTAATATACTATATACCTACTTTGGAAATTTTTACATGGTATATATGAAATCATGACTCTCACTTGGTGATAGTTCTCTCTCAAATTAATAGTTGAGAAGACCTTGTCTCCTTGGAGCTAGTTAAATAGATCATATATAAAAAGAAGTTAGTAAACATTATTAACTGTGAGCTAAATCAACCATTGATAGTCCACACGTAGCCCCAGGGTACCAAATTTCTTCTTGGTGATAAGTACATGTGAACCCCAAGGTGAAGTACTAGGTTGTATAAACCCCTTGGATTCAAAGTCCACTAATTGCCTCTAGACCTCCCAAAGTAGGTCCTCTCTACTAGTGTTACACAAACTGTATCTGGATTCCATGAACTCATCCACTTACTCAGCCTAAACCTCATGTGGTACATTATAATTCATTCTAGTGTAGTTTTATAGATCCCATTCTAGAATTAAAATTCAGTGTAGATCCTCTCTCACTAGAAACTAGTTGAAAGGTCCTAAAAATCTCTGGGGATGGCCCATTTTTTCCATTTTCTTGACACCCTAATGTGTCTATTCTACATTGGGGATTTTCATGACCTAACCTCACACATTTATGGAATACAATATAACTTCCAATATTTATACTCTTACTACTACTTTTCTTAAGAGAAGTATCAAATTGACGCTTCGTATCACAAGACAAACCACTTCTTTATCTTTAGGTTAAACCACTATGAATTATAACAATAGATTCCCCCAAATTATGAATATAAATGAGGACATGGTTCACTTTTTTAGAGATGGTGTCCAGTCCAAATATTTTCACTTGAGATCTGATGGAATGCCTAATCCCAACCTCAAAATGTATCTCCCTAGATATCTTATATCAAAAATATTATGCACAAATTGATGGATCTCTGTAAAATAGGATGAATAATCCATGATTGACATAATTCCCTTTTCCAAGTGCATGAAATCAATTTATCAATCATCTATCAGGGTTTATAAGAAGAAATTGTCAAAGAAATTATCATGTAAGTTCTTCTAGACCATGATCTAAAATTGATATGACCATGTAAGAACATCCCACCATCGCTTTGAACATCCATGATAAATATAATCCATGAAATTAACCCTCCTTTATGAATGAAAATAAAGATGTTCAAATATCATAACTATAGACTCTATTAAAGATTCTGTGGCCTAAGGACTGACCCCTACAAATTTCAATGGGTGTTAATACCGAAATTCCCTGGTCAACTCTGACATAGTCGATGTAGGTCATTGAGCTCCCTCTATGGACTTCACTAGATGTTGGAAATCCTCTATTAGCTTAGAATCTATTCTCATACCAAGAATAACATGTGTTAAAATGGTATGTGTCATTAGTGTAACTAATGTTTATTCGAGTCCCACCAATTCAAGATCACAAGCATCACCACTTTACTAGTGTTCGACCTGAGGCCATTAGAGGCTTATATCAACAATGAAAAGAACACACCTCAAAAAAATATACAAGGTATAAGATATTATAGATAGGGAAACAACACAACTATAATAACTCACTACAATAGATATATTACCCAATCTAACCTCTTATAAGGTTAGGTAAATGGGTAAGATTCAATCTTTAATTATAAATTTTTAGTTATATAGTTTGTCAATTCCAAGTTATAGTGGAAAATTCTCTTTAAGTTTCAACGGGTATCCCCATTTAATAAAAACGATTTTTTCAATGTCATAAATTTAAATTCTTTGCAATTTTGTATATAATGGTTTGGTTTTATGAATTTACATTCCTAATTTATAAAGAAACAAACTTTATAAATTAAAATTATAATTCCACATAGTAACAACTAGTCATTTACATTTCATATTAGAATATTAAAGGTGAATATAATATGGTCTAATTATATGAATTATCATTTGAAATTTATATAGTCATAACAATATAAATTGAAATTAGAAGTCTATTTAATTGAAACTGCCTAAAATATTCAACTTATGTAACCAAGGTTCCATAGCTTAAACCATGTAGAAATGTTTAATAATGGTTTCGTCATCATCCCATGTGGGAAAAGAGAATTAAGGTTGATGCAAATAATTTAAGTAACCCAATTATTCCTCTTTTCCTACAAGAAATATTATAAATTACTAACGTAGAAATCAATATACATACACTAAAAAACAAGTAGAATAAGAAATTAGATATTCATGGCATGAAATATTCATGAAATATAAATCCCTACATGACTATAATGATGCATGACCTAATGGTTCTTTTCTATACCGACAAAAAATAAAATCTATAAAAAAATAATTTAATAAAACATGAGAATCACCCAAGGATGAAAATGATAAAACAATAATAGGGTAAGTCCAAAATAACAAGTCTCATATATAGTAACTTGTATTTTTCCCCACACAGGGTTTATATGCTCCCAGGAATGACTTATTACCATATTCTGACACTTCTTAGTCTCCTTTCTACCAAACATAAATAATATAAAATAAAATAAAGAAACATTTTATACCACTTTGTGATGTCTTAGGCCTTGTTAATAGATAAGTGACTATTCTGGTTGGACCCAAGGATTCAAAAACATCTCCCTATATACCAGAGGCTACTGACTAGCAACGAGGGTATATGGTGGTATGGTGGAGAGACTATACCCTCTTTTTTAGTTTTTAGAGCATCAGTGAATAAATATTAAAAATATAGTATATAAAAATAGTGTAAATAATGAGGTAGTATAAGTAAACCACTCATATCATAAACAATAATACATGAAGTAGTAAACAACACTCTATAAGAACTATTTCATGCATATACAAAATATAACTAGGTAGAAATGGTATCCAGAATACAATAGAAGTAGTAAAAAATAGAAACAACAAGGACAAAAACATCTATCTCCATGGGATTCTTGATCACTGGCCCAACCCTCTACTTGAAACCCTACAATTGATCAAGCATTCATAGTTGTACAATTATCATTATCCTTACAAGTATAGATGAAATATTATCAGGTACCAAATAGTGGCCCAAGCATGGTGTGACTAAAACTCAATAGGACACTAACAATTATGTCCAATGTAATTTTAGCCTCAGAATATAAAATGTTCTGTGTTCATTTATAAAAAATATAAAGCTATAAAGAAAATTTAAACTATGTCATGCTCCAAATTCTCGTAGGATACCTGGTCGACCCTACCTGTTTTGGGAAAAAATGGATGACTTTGAGAATATAATTATTATTTGGTCAAGGGACTAAGGAAAATTCCAAATGAATCCAAGTATATTAATCATAAGGGATCCATGGGAGACTCATGACATCCATGAATTTAGAAAGTTGATCCCACACACAGTAATCAACTGAGATGTTAGGATATGGGGGTTGAGTGTAATAAAAGGGGAAACCCCTTGGAATTACACCCTAAAATTGTTTATCAAATCATGAGTACAAATACAAGGTGGTATCAGTATAGACTTGGCTATAGTCTAAGGAGATTATCCAAACCATTCTATAGTTGAAGAAATCAGGTTGAATCCTTGTAGATTTTCCCAAGCATTCAAATTTCCAAATTTTACATGTAAATCATTGATTTTGAGCTGATGTATTCATGAATCTAAGATATTGACCAAATCCAAGTGTGGTGCATCACTTGGAATACATATCAATGAATTTCTTGGCATTAAATGAGTTCCCTATAGTCATTCTAGGCCTGGAATCAAAGTCTTACTCAAGTAAGGACACACTTTTAAAGTAATATAGGTCTATAACAGTAATCAAGAATAATAAAAGAATTGATAAAGGGATAAGTGAATAATACATTCATTTTTATCAATTCAAATATTCATTATTTTTAATCCTTTTATATGTTTCTATATCATCCCATGTTTTTTAACAGGTATAAATTCCACGAGTTTTTTATATTTGCATTTAGTGGATAGGATAAATTTGAAATTGAGCCAAGAATTGGAATTCCAAGTGTAAGCTCACTTAAATGTGATGCTTTTAGATGGTAATTAAAGCTTGATAGGTGCCTTGGGTGTTTTGTTTTTGAAATTATAGGGTTTCATGGCTTCTTTTAAGGAAAGAGCTGGCTGAGGTGTACGATTGGTGCATGGTTAGTAGTAACTGTGATGATCAACCGTGTAGCCCATAAATGGAGGAGCATGTTTTTAAAAACCATGTAAAGGTGGGTCACATGGATGTGTAGATCATATGTAGAAAAATTTAGAGGTGAGTGCATGGGATTCATGTGTTTTTTCAAACCATGCACCCAGCAATGTGAGGTGTGGGTGTCCATACCCAGTGGTACCACACCGTTAGCGCATAGTTTCCCAAAATATATAGCCAAACAGTACATCTCATTAAAAAACAAAAAAATTACACATTTCCCTTTCGACCCTTAAAGTGTTTTCACCCATTTTCCACCATCATTTTCTCCCAACAAGTCCCCTACATATTCCTATTATTCCTCCCTCTTCCATGGGTGTATTTCTTCTATTTTTGGTCTAATTTCATCACCATCATATTCAATAGAATCCTCTCAAGTGTTTCAAAATTATTTATGTTTCTCTCATTTCATCTCGAACCAAAGACCAATAATGGATGAGTTGAGTATCCTTGATATAAGGTAGGTGGTCTGTATGTCTTTCATTTAACATTGCATCATTTATATGATATTTATATAGTTATTTTCACTATAATTCTTGTGTATTTATCTTAAATTATGAAATTATATAAATTAAATGTCTATAACACTCATGTGATGTTCCTTCGATGCCTTAACATGGTTTTAGGTTTAAGACATAAACCTGAACATATGAATAAGGTTGGTTCTATTTAAATTATTTAGTTTCCATTGATGCACAATTTCGCAATCCATCCTTATGGGTGAGTTGAGTATAACATTTCTAGTAGAATGTCCTAGATAAATTAAACAAATTGTTAGATATTTGAATCAGCCTCAATAACCTCCTTGTTTGTTTATAAGTGAAATTAAGGGGTATCCTGCAGGGCATCCAAATCCTAGACTATGAAATTGAACCACCTTCTGAGGTGAGTTTTCTACTTATATAAATTAAATTTATAATTGATAAATTATAAGTTAATCGAATAGTATTGTAACCTTACCCTATTTAATTATAAAATTAACATATTACATGGAAGATCTTTTGGTTTGTATTAAATATTAATTATAATGTATTAATAAAGGTCTGTTTTCCCTTGAGTGATGTTGGGTTTCTACTTAGGGGATTCCTTGGATAAGGTCTCGTAGGGAAAGTGGGATTACCTTACACTAGTTTAGTACATGGGGACCTCAGTTAGTATTGTGTACTTGTGGTTTCAAATCCCCTTGTCTGAGGAAGATGGACATGGTGATTCAAATCACTTAGGTTGCTAGGCATGACATTCCTTGACCCCACAAATTAGATGACGAACATGACACTTATTATTATTTATGAAACCCAGCATGGAGCCCTGCATTATCTATGATACCTGACATGGATTTTTATATTACATGTGATACATGGGAATGGAGACCCTTATATAAAAAATGATATCCATATGGTTATGCATAGACTCCTAACATGCACCTTCAATCCTTATTAGTACCACATATCTATACTTTGTCTATATATGTTACAACAAATATAGTAAATACATATACATATATATCTATATATTTATATATATACATTTAGAGACATTTTTGGATTAGGATTAGGGAAGTATAGTCAACCAGGTGTCCTTGACAAACCTGAGGCAAAATTGTTTATATTTATTATTACGGCACTACTAACTTTTGATATACTGAACACTACTTATTTTTTATTCACATAATGGATTTCGTTATATCTCATTGGTGGTGGCCTACTGAGTTTATCTCACACCCTATTCAGTTCATCGATTGGAAGCCAAATGTAATCACATAGACTTTTTTAAAAAGATATTTGTATCATGAATAATTTTTTTTACATATTATTTAATATAATACAAGTAAAAAAATAGAAACCAGCCAAATTTTATCTATTTAACAATGATAATTACGTTATTTATCTATAAAACCAATTAAAATAAAAAACATTACAACCGAACAAAAAAATAAAAAATATAATAGCTAAAATGGGAAAGTGTGGATCACCCCCAATCTACTAGAATCATCACCCTAACTGAAAATTCTATATAAATAAAACAAAATATTATTAAACCAATAAACATATTATGAAATGAAAATATAACCTTAAGGGAAATTATATTGAATTTTGAGTGAAAGAATAAAGTGGTATTTATATGGTATAAAGGGATATGTAACTATTGGCATTAAAATGTTATATGACCATTGGTCAATATAAATGTTGGTCAATATGACCATTGGAAAATATACCCTTGGTTGATAATTTTACCATTAGTTTTTATAATAGTTATGAAAAATTATAATTGATACAGAAAGGAGAATGGATTGCCACAACCAGTAGAGTCATGATATTTAATGCTCATTTGACAAAAATTGGGAAGGACGTATCATCACTAGGTTTCATACTTGACCAAGCCCAGACTAAGATTCAATAACTGAAGCTTGAATTAAATTGAAAATTTAATAAGTTCAATTTATTAGAAATTATCATTCGGTCAATGCTATATAAGGCACCCCATGAAACTACCATCATCGCACTCCTTATAGAGACCCATTATTTCCATACATTTATATTACTTAAGGATTGAATTTTATTTATTACAACATATAACAAAACCATGAAAAGATCATATAGGTATAGTGTCTTTCAAAACTAGGAAACACAAACAACTGGGTCATAAAACATCAACATTGTCTGTCATTTGTTTCATCGTAACTAGAATACTTTTCGGAATATTATACTTAACACCCTTCTTCATGACATGGAGAAAAGTAACATATAAAATTATGTTCTCAAATTCTCATTAAGGTTAAACAAAGAAAATATCAATCATATCATATTCATATGCACATAACATTTGAAAATCTTATCATGCGTATAAAAGATCACAATATCATGTCATGGGAGAAATCGTAAAAGTGAAATGTAATACCAATAGTAAAAACATAAGACATAAAACATTGTTTTATACACACATAAGCATTGAAAATCATTTCACATTAGTCAAGGCTCATTTCTCAGACCATCATAGCAGACAAAATCCATTAATGAACCGAGTTCACTCCTCGTTCTATCCCTGTACTACTGAACCGGATTTACTTATTGTTCAAGCCATGTCTATCTAATGTGATATCAATATTTAACCAATTTATTAGAGTGAGATATAGGTCCAATCCATCTCATAATGAAACCATTCTTATGTTTTCCACAAAAACATAAAAACATTTACCACAGCATAACCCAAGCAAAAAAATGGGTTTCTTAAACAACATTCCATCATAGTTGATATAAAACAAATGGATTTACTAAATAACATTACACAATAAACAAAATAAAATCATGGTCAAAATAGGTATATAAATATAACACTATTTAAATAGTGACATCTTTGATGGAAAATAATTTTGAGAAAACACTTGAAGTTAATTCCTGAGGAAAATATCATTTCTTTTTTCAAAAACGATTTCTTTTCTCAAAATGCCACACAATTTAAAAGAAAATAATTTAGTTCAAAATAATATTGAAATAGTTTAAAATAATATTCAAGTAAATAATATTTCATTAAACCATAAAAATACATTCATGCCGTATAAGTTAAAAAAACATTCTTCTCATACTTTTGCAGGAAAGGTTAAAAAGTACCTCGTACCAAGAACAAAAAAAGATTCCATTCATACCATTTAGTAGAAATTCACCAATGGATAAAATTGAATTAAAAAAATTATAGAAGGATATAAATAATATTTTTAAATATATGTTTATTAAACATGTATGTGGATGATAAATATACCCCAATAAAGACTTATGAATAAACAATCTCAGATAAAAATGATATTTGTAAAGTTATCCCTTACCTTAGGTCCAATATGCGTCATATGTATCTAAACCTTCTATATAATGTTTTAAATAAAGTTACTGATTTATTATAGAATAAAAATCATTTTTATGATAACATTTATGATCATATTTTCATTCATTTGTTAGAAACATTTCATTGTTACTTGTTATTTGGGTATTAACTACTTTATGTTCTTATGTATGTTTTGTAGGATAACTTCTTATTCCTCTTTTTAGGTTATAGTTATATAATTTAAATAATGGTATTAGTATAATATATATCATATTTATTCATTCAATTCATTTATATAATCATGTTTTAATAAATATTATGTAGAATGAATCACATAGCACCGTGGAGACGATAAGTCGTATGTACGCACGAGCGATGATATCATTCCCATAATTGTTGAATGCTATTAAATTAGAGGATGTATAGTATCAAAAAATTAGTATCATGTTATAATAATCAAATATATTTATTATTTTCACTATTATATCCATCCAAGTAAGGTGGTGGTGAAAAATAGATTACACCACGGCGTAGAGACGATAAGCCGTAAGTACAGGCGCACGGTGATTTCATTTTTCATAGGATAGATAGATGGTGAAATAGGGTTGATTTATATTTATAATAACATATCAGTATATGAGTGATACTTATGTTTTTACTTTATATTGACACAACTAAATAATAGGAAGTATAAGAAGAAAGAAATTTGAAATAATCGGTAGAAGAGATTACCACTTCCTCGACATGCCTCCTTTAAAATTCCTCTTAGGGAACTAGAGTTGGTCTTTTGAGAAGACCAAAACCTCTATCATGTAACCATAGAAGTTGATAAAATATATTGGTAGGGTTTTTCCTAGCTTGAAGGCTAAAATGGAGTGAAGAAAATAGGAAGTAGGTTCCCTTTTATAAAATAGGATAGGGGAACTCAAGGAAACTCTCAAAATATTAATTTATTATAAATTTAATTTAATTTAAAAATTTTTCCAAAACTTATTTAATTCAAATATAATATGATTTTGGTAAGAATACCCATCATAAAATAATTTTTTGAAAAGTTTTAAATTTTTTTTATCCTTATCATTTTTGTTTAACCCTTATTTTACCCTTTTTAATCTTACCATGATATCATGTTATTTACACATTGTGGGTTAATGTAATTACCATATCATGTCTAGAGACCCACAAAAAGTTATTTATGACATATTTTGACTTATATTAACCATTTTGCCAAATATTATATTTTTATGAATTTAATATCATTTAATAAACTAATTTATATTTTAAGTTATGAATTATGCCAATTTTGAACACTATTCATACTTGAGTTTTTAAAAAATTTATAACAACCTAATTAATTATAACCAAGGGAATTAACTCATCCCAAGTATGTTTTTGTAATCCAAAAAATTCTTATATGTCATAAAAATTTCCAAATTAATTTTATTTTAATATTTATAACTTCATTTATTTGAATCTTTTATTAATGAGTTAATCAATACATCATAATTATATCATAAATAAATATATTTATCTAATTTTTAAAAATTATAAATAAAATACCAAGATGTATGAAATATTTTAATATTTCTAATAATTTTTTTTAGACATAGATATCAGTTATATAACCCTATATTAAATTATATTTAGTAAAAGATATATGTTTATGTTATAATTATCATTACTTTAAATTAATTCTTATAAAATATCATTTTCACATCCAAGTTAATTCATGGGGTCCCAAAATAGACCCAAGGATTCCCATGAACAGAAATATCTCATCCAATAGGATTATGACATGTTTAAGGGTAGTTTTATATTATTAAATTATTATTTTTTTACCCTTATTTACCAGATTTACCCTTTAACCATGGTAAACAAAATAATTACTAAAATTACTATTCATAATGTCCAAAAATAAAAGGTACCTATTCACACTATTTTAAACTTATGATTCAAAATATGGTATCCATTTTTCAAAATTCAAAGCACATAACTTCCAATAATTAATTTAAAATCATTCTCGTCGTTGAAATGAGAAAATGGGTTTTAAAATTTAAAACATTGTAAAAGACTGAAATATTTTTACCTATGAATTCAATGTGAAACTAATGATAATGACATAAATTATATTAAATGGTAAAAATATATTCTATTTTTACTTTAAAACCATTCAATATTATAATTCAACCATATAAATTATCTCTATGAAAAAATTTGTTTTTAATTATAATTTAGCGTATTTATTATTCATCAAGACATGAAAGCTATGAGAAAAATATCAGAAATTTATCCAAAGTATACTTTTATATACCACTTAAAAATAAAATTTTTATGTTGTCATATATATATTATTAATGTCTCAAAATATTAATTTAGAATAGGTTCTCCATTCACAGGAATAAAAATTAACCTTTTAAAAAAAGTTTCTTATACATCAAATGGGGTTTTATTCATACCTTATGACTAAAATATTCATTGGATGAATATAAAAAATATATTATTAAGTATATAACACATATATATCTCATTAATTTAAACTAATAATTGCGTTGAAATAAATATACTTAAGAATAAAAAATATTTAAACAAAATATTTCCTAAAAACATCCAGGTGTTACGCTATACCCCCCTCAAATTGAATTTCTCCCTCAAAATTCATCACTTGGAAGAAACAATATGGGGATACCTCTACCTCATAATATCCTCAAGTTCCCATGTACCTTCTTCAAATTGATTTTTATTTCATAAAACTTTAACCGAGAGAGTGGTCTTGTTTTGTATAACTTTTTTGTTACGATCCAGAATCTCTATCGGTTGTTATTCATAAGAAAGATCTTACTCCAGGGGTATGAATTCTGAGCTTATTACATGTGAAGGATTGGTTAGGTAATTTATTATGAGATATACATGGAACAAATCATGAACATGAGATAGATTTGGTGGAATCACCAATTGGAAAGCTACCTTCCCAACATGATCCAGTATTTCAAAAGAATAGATATACCTAGGGATCAGCTTGACCTTCTTTCCAAATATCATTACTCTCTTCCACGGAGATATTCGTAAGAACACCTTATCACCCACTTCAATCCTTGGATTTTATTCAATTCTTAGCATAAATTTTATGTTCATTCTAAGCTGCTCTTATGTGTAGTTGAATATATCTGACATTTTCTGCCATTTCATTGACAAGATCATGTCCTAATAGATTTCTTTCCCCAAATTCATCCTATAAAGTTGGAGTTCTAAACTTCTTTCCATAGAGGGATTCATAAAGAGAGATATGAATATTGGAGTAAATGATATTATTATAAGAAAATTCCACCAATGGTAGGTTTTGATCCTAGCCACCTTTGAAATCCATAGAGAAATCTCCCAACATGTCTTCCAGAGATTGAATTTTCCCCTCAGACTGACTGTCTGTTTGAGGATGATAAGCATTACTAAAACTTAACTTTGTATCCATATCATACTAAAGACTTCACCTAAACTTTGAGGTAAACCTTGGATGTTGGTCAGATATAATGTAAATTGGTACTATATGCTATAAAACTACTTCCTATACATATATCCTGACAATCTGATCAAGAGATAAATCCTCTCTAATAGAAATTAAGTGTTTCAACTTCATAATATGATCAACTATAACTGAGAAAGCATTATTGCCTTTAGATGTTTTGGGAAGTCAGATGAAAATGTCTGTAGTGATGTTTTCCCATTTCCATTTTGGTGTGGGTAATGGTTGTAACATCTCCTTATATTTTTTTCTCTTAGCCATAAATTGTTGACAATCCAATCTTTAAGAGACATATTCGGCGACATCTCTTTTCATTCCATCCCACCAAAAGTACCCTTTCAGTCCTTGTACATCTTTTTGCTTTCAAGATGAATAGATAATTAAGAACTATGAGACTCATCCAATATCTCCTTCTTTAATTCTGGTATTGGAGGAACACAAATCTGGTTCCTAAACATTATTATTTCATCATAATCAATATTGAATTTAGGAACATTTCTCACCTTCTTTTGAAACTCTACATCTTCCTTTTGTGCCTCTTTAATCTTCACTTGTAAATATGGTTGAACATTTATTTGAGAAAGATAATATTTCTCCCCTTCCATTAATAATTCAATATCCATCCTTTAAAAATCCATAAATATTGGATCCTTCGTGATCCTCATCATGGATAAGCTAATATGGTCTTTTCAACTCAAAGCATATGCCACCCTGTTCACTTTCCCAGGGTGGTAATGTATTGAGAATTTGTAATCTTTAATCAACTAAAACCATATTCTTTGGTTCATATTCATCTTCTTTTGTGTGAAAATATACTTCAAACTTTTATGATCAGTATAAATATCACACCTTTCACCATAAAGATAATGCCTCCATATTTTTAATGTAATGATTATGGAAGCTGACTCCAAATCATGAGTTGGGTGATTTTTCTCATGGATTTTCAACTATCGTGAGGCATAAGATATCACCATATAGTTTTCCATGAGAACACACCCTATCCCCTTCTTGGATGAACCACTGTATATCACAAACCTTTCTCTACTATAAGGTTGTGCGCGCACAGGTGCACTGGCTAACCTTCTTTTTAGCTCTTCGAAATTCCCTTCACATTCCTCTGTCCAAAAAAACTTAACTCCTTTTTGAGTCAACTTGGTTAGTGGATTAGATAATCATGAAAAATATTTCACAAAACATTGATAATATCTGGCCAAATGAAGAAAACATCAGATCTCAGTTACTGTTGTTGGTCTCGGACATCTTTCAATAACCTCTATTTTTCTAAATCCATAAATATCCCCACTCTTGAGATTATGTGACCCAAAAATGAAACTTTTTTAATCCAAAATTTACAATAGGTAAATTTAGAATAAAGATTCTCCTTTCTCAGGGTCTTCAATACAATTATCAAGTGATCTTCATGTTCTTCCTTGCTCTTTGAATAGACCAAAATATCACCTATAAAGACTACCAAAAACTAATCAAGATAATCCCAAAACACTCAATTCATTAGATCCATGAAGATAGTAGAATAATTAGTAAGACCAAAAGGCATCACTATAAATTCATAGTGTCTATACTTTGTACGGAATGCAGTCTTTGGTATATCGACCTTTTTGACCCTTAATTGATGATATCCTGAACGAAGATCAATCTTGGATAAGTATAGAACTCTTCATAGTTGGTCAAATAAGTCATAAATGTATGGGAGAGGTTTTTTCTTCTTGATATTGATCTTGTTAAGTTATTGATAATCAATACAGAGTCTCATTGATCCATCTTCCTTCTTAACAAATAGAATAGTTTCTCCCCAATGTGATGCACTAGGGAGTATGAATACCTTATCAAGATTCTCTTAGAGTTGCTTCTTCAATTCCAACAACTCAATTGGGCCCATTATATAAGGTGTATTTAAAATAATAATATCACCTGGTATGATTTCTAATGAAATATAAACTTCACAATTTGGTGGAACACCTGGCAATTCCTCTGGAAAAACATCATCAAACTCTTGTACTATCACACCCAGTTTTTCAAGTCTTTGTTTTGATCCGGTTCATCAGAAATCCGGATACTTTTCCTGGGTATTTTTTGATATTAATTTTGTGTTTTTAAGTTTTATCTATATCAATTCATCCATCTTTGGGTTCCTCAATTCTTTTTTTTTTTGAGTTTTTGTAGAAAGGGTGCTTACTTCATGATTTGGGCCAAACCATGATCTCATTTCCATATTTAAAAACATATTTTATTTCTTTTATAACTCATTAATTTTTTATCCCTATTGACTAATTCCACTTCCTATGTTTCCTCCCACGAAATATTCAAGCCTAAATATCCTTTTTGACCCAATAAAAATTAATAATCATGGTGAATATGGGTTACTTATTTAGGTATTGGGCCAGCCTTTGGGCCTATTTCCAGTTTTAAAAATATAATTTTTTTATTTTATATAGTTTTCATTTTTTAATATTTTTTGGAGATTATACCTCTCATTCTAATAAAAAATAAATATCCTCACTTCAATTATCAATTTTACCTATTTGGAGCTCATTTGCTGTGCATATTAGGGTGAAAGTTCTATGGTTTCCTCAAAACGTGTAGAATTGAGAAGGTAAATTGTTTCATCCATAAGTAATTCAATTATTATTCTTTTTCCCACAAATATTCATTACCTGGTTATTTAAAACATTAAGATCCTCTACAAGATTTTCTAATCCATTCCCTATTCTCTAAGGGTTTAGATCTAATGGAAGATGAAGAGTTTTCTAGGTCGAAAGGTGAGATTCCTTCTCCTTTATCCTACCTCTTCCTCCTCCTTTCATTATTTCATGGTTTTATATTTTCCACTAGTAATTTTATACCTATTTTTATGTTATCCTGTGATTTTTTATGGTGTTTTTTTTGTTTGGGGATGGTCGTCATAAGTTTAGGGTTTGCAAACCCTCAGATGGTGATATTGGGTGTGCCTTTCAATTATGCCAAGGATTTGAGGTAGGATATCCTTTGCACAAGACTTTATAATTTAATTTTCATCATTATCATGCTTTTATAACCTTATTTATATAATATTTGCTACTGTGAAACCTTGGTTTTAATTTTTTGTGTGAAAATGATGTTTTAGGACTTATTCTGTTAAAAATATAGTTATTTTAGTATAAATGTGCACTCCTCTTGTTTGATAAATCATTCCATGAGATCACACACTTTTTTATAGTATTTTTAATATGTTTCAGTAGATTTAAAAAAATTATGGCATGAAAATGATATTTCATCTCTTCTTAAGTTCTTAACATAAGTTATTTTATTAAAGAGTGCATGTCATGTGTTCAGTAAATTGCCTGGTTAGCATTTATGTGTCTAGTGCAATCTAAAATGATTTTATTGGATATATAAATAAACTGGATGCATGAAAAATATTATTTTGGGATCCTTTTATGGCTTTACAATTAATATTTGGTTTTAAAAACAAATGGGTTTTGGTTTATAACATGTTTAGGCCAGAGTTTCCGGAAAATGGCTCGTTTCACATCCTTATGAAAATGGTTGTGTTTTGAATATGTAACCTGAGTTTTTTAAAGTATTTATGAATGTGGTTTCTTATGTAAATTATGTGTATACACCTCCTTAATAAAATTTTAATTCATAACTTTGTCAAATTTTATTTTTGAGAAAATTTTTAAAGGCTCGTTTGGCCTTTCCTAAAAATGAAGAATGAGTGTTTTACATGTATATTCCATGTTGTGTCAACTGGTATTGTTTTATTGACCATGAAATGATTTTATTAAATGTTTATAGGGCTTCCATGTATGGTTGGGTATGTTTTTTTGCGTGTTTATACTTAAAATAGTGTTTTTGAATGAGTTTTATGTTCAAAACCACAATACACTCCTTGAAATTGTTCTAAGAAAATTTTTAGTGGTTATTTGATTTGTAAAAGAAATGTGAATAAATTTTGTGGGATTTTGGTGTGTTTATGGTTTGATAATGGAGTTTTTATTTGAAATTTGTATTTGATAATATTTGTAACTTGATTGAGCCCTAAAGGGAATCTTGGGTATCTATGTGGGTAGACCTGTACTAGTATGCTAGTGATCTTGTGGGGGTTTGGCCCCTGTTTTACATAACAAGTTTTATGATGAAAAAACTAACTAAACTATGATGATGATGATGTTGGGGAACCACTATGTTAGTGGTATTATCCCAACTAGTGGCTCGTGTGGATGAGAACGGATATATATTATGGTCACTTTCACCGAGATATGAGGTACCTCAGGCTCACAACTAACTAGTGCCTAGGGGTGTTCCTATGACTTGTTATCATTGGATATTTTGTACTCACCATAATCATATGGTGTGTTTGGTTGGTAAATCCAGTAGTGTGATTGATTTATTTAAAAGAGTACATTATTTAATGTATCCTTCTTGAAAACTATTTTCAATTTGAAGTTGCACTACTTTGAAAATAGTTAATAGCATTCTTGTTTATAAAACATGAGATTTTTTGCCTAATAAATGTTTTTATCATGGGACCTCATTTGGAAAATATAGCTTTATATTTTTATTTAAAACATTAAATTTATGTTTCATTTATTTTAAAGGATTTTCATTGGGAATAGAATATCGAGCTAAATTTATGAGTTTTAATACTTATGCCTATAGTCATCTTCAGTTTTTATCCTTTGTGTAGGTTTCGGGTTGAGTTTAATCGCCTTGGGAGATGTTTGATCATTGTGTTGGAGAGTGATCAGAGGGGTCACGTAGAGTTATTTTTTTATCAAGTTTGGTCAGTTGAGTTTTTGGTTTAGTTATACTTTCAGTTTCTTGTAAAAATAATGTTCAGTTCAATTTTTATGTAAATGTATTTTGGGATGTCCATTTCTTTCCATTGCTTATATGATTGTTTATATTTGGGAGAAATTGTTCCCTTTTATACTCTATTTATTCTCTCAGTGCTAGTCACCATTCTAGGAGGATCGGGATTTCCTCTCAGGACTTGTCGCGAGCTGGCCTAGGTGACCGGTTCAGGGTCAACTCGGGCTGGTTCGTGACAAAATGGTATAAAAAATGTTCGGCTCTTATCATACCTTTTTATAGAGTGCCTTTGTTATTTGGGGGATGTCAAGGTAGATTTAGTAGAATTGTTGGGACTTTAGGGGTATGTGTGGGAAGAGCGTTGTGAACCCTTTCTCATTCGGATTCTCAGGGTTCCATGGGAAGTCTGGTCTTATTATTGTCTTTTGTACTTGTTATTGTTTGGTGTTGGGATATGACAAGTGGAGTCTGACTAATGGCCTCCGTGAGCTCATAGGTCCTGAAAATCCATGTGGAGCTTGGGCATGCTCTTAATAAGTCTCTCTGTGTTGGTGTTGTGTTTGACATATGCTCACCAACCATATAGTCAAGTTACCCACCGACACTAGTTCCTTTTTTAGGGCTCTTGGACCTTTATCGAATTCTGAATTTTTGTTTTGAAAATCCTTGTGTGAGAATTGTAAAAAAAAAATTTAAAGGAGTGGTTGGTTTTTAAAAAGTATAAAAGGGGCTTTAAAAATTAAATATAATAATGGTTTTGGAAGTTTGTTCTTTTTTTGAAACAATATTTTGGGAGGAAGTGGAAATGATTTAATGGGATTAGATTTTCCCTAATCTAAACTTGTGGTTTGTTGAAATAAAATGATTTGAAATTTTGAATAATTTTAAGGTGATTCTGAATATTTGTTTTAAATGGGGAGTTCTGGGATGTTGAAAAGTGTTTGAAATAAAATTATTTGGGTGCCTGGGGTGGCATGGAAATTTTCATGTGGGTGATACTTGATGAAACAACATTGGTGAATGTGGTAACCAACCAAGTTAGTTTGTTTTTCAAAAGTGTTTTGCGCTGAAAAATTGTGTCCTTTGTTTATAAACCAATGGTTATGTTTCTAGTTTTTTCTAAGTATTAGAAGTGTAGTTTATTTAGTAAGATTCCTTGTGATCTATAATTCGTACTATTGTTTTATCTTGAGATGATATCTTGTCGGTGTCTCGGTTTTGGAGTAATGTTCATTGGGTTTTTAAAGATGTGTTTGATGTTGTGATATGACCATGGATAGTTCTCTGTTGGAAATATTTCATGTTGATAAACCTAAGGATTCATTTAAAATGTTAAATCCATATCTTTGGATGATGCCTCAGCCTGATTTTTGGAATAGAGAGCTGTTTGGAATTGATTTAAAGTGTTTCCAAATCATGATAATTCTTTTGGAAATAGCTGTTGAGTTCAGTGAGGTTGATGTGTTTTTTTGTATTCTATGTCCATTCTGTCCCTTGTTTGGAGTGAGATAGAATTTGGGTATGTATCTACGAGTTCTTATTTAGATGAAGGTGTTTTTTTGAGTATGTGTGTTTTTTTTGAGTGGTGTGATCCTTAACACCCTAACTGCAGTGCAGCTGATGCTTCAAGAATCAGGGCTCCAACCATAGGCCTCAGAGTGAAGCTTTTCACACCATTAGGAAATATCCTCAGGTGTGGGGAGATTGACCAGGCTCTTGCATCCACCATTGTGGTATGGTAGTTTCTATTTCTCTATTTTGGTTCCTCATTTCTATTAATTTCCCTTTGTCACAACAATCATGGTGGATTTACACCTCACACAGTGTCTATGGTTATGCCTTAATGGATGTGGATTTTCGATCAATGTCCATGCGTGGACCGCCTATGAAAATAGGGTGTGGTCATAGTGTTACCTATTCATTGGTGGAGAGTGTTGGGTAGTCCCTTTATTTCCTTTTTTTTTGTTTCATTGGCAAAATTATTGGGTCCCCTTCCCACCCCTTCCCGAGTGGTGGGGGTCTGGATCATGAAGTGTTAGCCCAGTTCTTTTCCCCTCCATTCAAGAGTGGGTGGTTTACATATTAATGTTGTTGACACTGTTAATATGGTTTTATAGGGTGTTTTTGGAGTGTTTTTGTAGTCCTATATAAGTGATTCACATTTCTAGTTAATGGTGTATTCTTGTTTGTTCGTTGCAAGTTGGGTTCTAAGGGTTGGGAAACCCACCACGGGTCTCATTGATTTTTTTCCGACTAAGAACTTATCTCGCACTAGTTTTTTCTTAATGGTGGGGAGTACATTCCATAATCCACTGGAATCTTTGGTTTTCCTAAGTTCTCTTTGGTTTGGGTTATTTTTGGGTTCATTGGTTGAAGGCACAACAACCAGGTTCTTGGTTTGGTTGTGGAGGTAGTGACTCAATCTTTCGGTTGATTCTCAGGAAGTGGTTGACAGTTGGTGTTTTGGTTGAGGTAAGGGGATTAATTTCCATTAATTTTTTATGGTGTTTCATTTTATTATGATTTTGGATCATACTGATAAAGAATCATTAGGTGTTGATCAATCAGTTGGAATCTGCTATGTCTTTTCGGGGGCGGAAAGCTTTAATGGGGGTGAGAATTGTCACACCCAGTTTTTCATGTCTTTGTTTTGATCTGGTTCATTGGAAATCCTAATCCTTTTCCTGGGTCTTGGTTGAGAATAATTTTGATTCTTAAAGTTTAATCTATATCTAATCATCCATCTTTTGGTGCGTCAATTTTTTTTTGTGTTTTTGTAGAAAGGGTGCTTACTTCATGATTTTGGCCAAACAGTGAGCCCGTTTCCAGATTTAAAAACATATATTGTTTCGTTTATAACTCTTTCATTTTTTATCATTTTTGACTCATTACACTTCCTATTTTCCTCACCTAAAATATTCAATCCTACATATCCTTTTGGACCCATTAAGAATTAATAATCATGGTGAATTTGGGTTACTTATTTAGGTAATGGGACAGCCTGTGGGCCCATTTCTAGTTTTAAAAATATAATTTGTTTCTTTTATATATTTTTCATTTTTTAATATTTTTCTGCAATTCCACCTCCCATTAGAATCCAAAATACCTATCCTCACAACAATTATCTATTTTACCTCTTTGGAGATCATTTTCATCTCATATTATGGAGATAGTTTTATGGTTTCCATAAAACATCCAGAATTGATAAGGTAAATTGTTTCATCCATAAGTCATTCAGTTCATACTATTTTTCCCAAAAATATTCTTTAACTAGTTATTCTATACCATAGGAGCCTCCCCATGAAGTTCCAAGGCATTAACTATTCTCTAAGGGTGAAGATCTAATGGAAGATGAAGAGTTTGCTAGGTGTTAAGGTGAGATTCCTTCTCCTTTCTCCTACCTCTTCCTCCTCCTTTCATTATTTCTTAGCTTTCTATTCTCCCATATTAATTTTAGACCTATGGTTATGTTATAAAATTATTTTTTGGGGTGTTTTTTTCGTTTGGGGTTGTTCTTCATAGGTTTAGGGTTTATAAACTCTCGGATGGTGATATTGGGTGTGTGTTTCCATTACGCTAAGGATTTGATGTATGATATCCTTTGAAAAAACCTTTATCATTTAAGTTTCATCATTCTCATATTTTTATACCCTTATTTATATGATATTTTCTGCTTCGAAACCTTGTTTTTAATTTTTTTGTGTGCAAATGATGTTTTTTGCATTATTTTGTTAAAAATATAGTTGTTTTGGTATAAATGTGCACTCATCTTGTTTGATAAATTATTCCATGAGATCACACACTTGGTTTATGTTATTTTGAATATTTTTTAGTAGCTTGAATAAATTTATGTCATAAAAATTGTATTTTATCCCTTTTTAAGTTAATAAAATAAGTTGATTTGTTAAATAGTGTATGTCATGTGTTCAGTAAATTGCCCAGTTGGCTTTTATATGTCTAGTGCAATTTAAAATGATGTGATTGGATTTATAAATACATTATTAGAATGAAAAAAATTATGTTCGGATCCTTTTATGGATTTACAATTTGGATTCGGTTTTAAAAACAAATGGGTTTTGGTTTACAACATGTTTTGGTCCGAGTTTCTGGAAAATGGCCCATTTCACATCCTTATGAAAATGGTTGTGTTTTGAATGTGTAACCTAAGTGTTTTAAGGGATTTATGAATGTGGTTTTATGTTTAAAATTATGTGTATACACCTCCTTAATAAAATTTAAATGCATAACTTTTTCAAATGTTAGTTCGGATAAAATATTTAAAGGCTCGTTTGGCCTTTCCTAAAAATGATGAATGAGTGTTTTACATGTATATACCATGTTGTGTCAATTGGGATTGTTTTATGGACCATGAAATGATTTTATTAAATGTTTTTAGGGATTTAATGTTTGTTTTTGTATGGTTTTTTGTGTGTTTATACTTAAATGAGTGTTTCTGAATGAGTTTTATGTTCAAAGCCTCAATACACTCCTTGAAATTGTTCTAAGAAACTTTTTAGTGGTTTATTGATTCGTGAAAGAAATGTGAAGAATGTTTGTGGGATGTTGGTGTGTTTATAGTTTGGGAATGTAATTTTGATGTGAAATGTGTATTTGAAAATATGTTTAACCTGATTGATCACTAAAGGGAATCCTGGGTATCTAGGTGGGCGGATGTGTACTAGTATGCTGGTGATCTCGTGCGGTTTGGCCCATGTTTCACGTAGCAAGTTTGACGATGACAACACTAACTAAACTATGATGATGATGTTTTTGGGGAACCACTAGGATAAGGTTATTCTCCATACTAGTGGCATGTGTGCATGAGAACAAATATTTATTATGGTTACATTCACCAAGATGTGAGGTACCTCAGGATCACAAATAACTAGTGCCTAGGGGTGTTCCCATGACTTGTTCTCATTGGATATTTTGTACTCACCGTTGGCATAAAATGTGTTTGGTTCGTAAATTATGAATTGTGTCTAATTTATTTAAAAGTTTACATTCTTTAAAGTATCCCTCTTGAAAATTGTTTTCAATTTGAAGTTGCACCTCTTTGAAAATTGTTAATGGTATTCTTGTTTATAAAACATACAAGTTTTTGTATGGTAAATTTTTTATAGCATGTGGCCTCATTTGGGAAAAAAATATTTAAATTGTTTATTTAAAAATTTAAATTTATGATTCATTTATTTTAAAGTATGTTCATTGGGAATAGAATATCGGTCTAACTTACTGAGTTTTAATACTCACGCCTATAGTCTTATTCTATTTTTAGCCCTTATGCAGGTTTCAGCTTTAGTTCAATCACCTTGGGCGACATGTGATCATTTTGTTAGAGAGTGACCAGAGGAGTCACATGGAGTTAGTTTGTTATCAGTTTTGTTCAGTTTAGTTATTGGTTTAGGTATACTTTTAGTTTCTTGTATAAATAATGTTCAGCTCTATTTTTATGTAAATGTATTTTGGGTTGTCTATTTCTTTTCTCTCTTTATTTTATTTTTTATATTTGGTATAAATTGTTCCCTTGGGTACTCTATTGATTACCTTGGTGCTTGTCTCCATCTCGGGAGGATCGGGAATGCCTCTCGGGACTTGTCGTTGGTTGGCCTAGTTGACCGATTTAGGGTCGACTCGGGCTGGTTCATGACACATATAATGGGTGTATTCTTAATTGTGAGTTTCTCACCGACTATTTGTGATGAATAAAGTTCATTTATTGTAATCAAGACTCATAATATGTAATAAGTTTCTACTGGAAGGTTATATTCATCCTTGAATCAATATATGGTTGTATATTGATCTGTAATATGAAATGTGACTTCCCTTCCTTTCCAACTGATATGATCTTCATATAAAGAAAGTCAATCCATGCCAAGAATAACATCAAATTGCACTATAGGAAGGATAAAAATATTTTTAGGAAGCACTTTCCCACAAACATCATTCAAAAAATAATTAAAAACTTTTTATGAAACAGTTGTGCCATTAGGAGTTTTCATAACAAACTCAACATCTAATTGATGAGGTAATACAGTGTTACCCATAAAAAATTCATCAGAAATAAAAGAGTGGGTGGATATAGAATCAAATAAATCATTTTCTACCTTATATTGTATGGTAAGTGTACCTTTCACCACTTCATTATTGTACTCCACGTTGATGATAGAGATTTCATGTGACTTTCCTTTGTCTTTGGCCTTAATATTTTGTTGGCATCGATCATCATAAATAACCCTTGGATTTGGAAATTGATTAGCATGATCCAACATTTCCTAACACTTGTAACATTGAAGTATAGGAGGTTCATTCTGTGTAGCCTTTTCTTTATTCACGTCATTATACATCTTTTTCCCATCACATCAGCATTCAATATCCCGGTGACCTTATTTTCCAGATATAAAACATTTACTAGTTCCTTTAAGACAATTATCTCAATGTTTCATTCCAAACAATAAGAATAAGGGAAAATTAATTTTATTTTCAGTGTGGTATTTATATTTTCCTTTGAATTCTATTTTCCTCTTCTTATCAAACCCATATGACTGATGGGTTACTCAAATCTCTATCTCAACCTTGAGAGAACATTAGACAATTTCCCCATAGCTATTGAAGTCCCTTATGGATAATGCACTTTGGATACTTGGTTTTAAGGAACTAAAGAATTGATCAATATTACTCTTAGGTTGGATAATAATTTCAGAAGTGTTCCTTGAAAGTCTGGTAGAATTTACATCAATGGTACCAATAGATTTATCATCCTTATTCTAAAGTTCAAAAAAATCCTTCTCCATATTTTTTCGAAGAATACAAGGAAATTACTTATTGAAAAATAAGTTCTTAAACTCATCCCATTCGATGAAATCAATTTCATCTCTTTTCCTCATATTCTTGATAAGATTCCACCATTGATTAGCTTCACCTTCCAAATGATATACTGCTAAGATGACTTTTTCATGTTTAGAATACTATAGAACTGAAAATATCTTTTTAGTTGTACTAATCCATTTTTTGGACACTAATGGATTAGAAGACCCACTAAATGAAGGTGGGCACTGCCTCATGAAGGATTCAACAGAATATTGCTCCCTCCTTTTCTCATCTAGAAGTCAGGCAAGATTCATAGCTTGAGAATGTTGTGTGAGCAGGGCTATAAGATTTTTTATTCCAACTCCCATAACATTTGGTTTCTCAGGGGTACAATCATTGCATTTCTTCTGATACCAACTATAGCGACCCATTCTTTAAATACATTTATATTACTTCAGAATTAAATTATATTTATTAAAACATATGACAAAACCATGAAAGGACTATATATGTATAGTGTCCTTATAAACTGGGAAACATAATCAACTAGTTCATAAAACAACTACATTGTCTCCCATTTATTTCATAATAACTAGACTCTTTTTTGAAATTCCATACTCAATACCCTTCTTCATGACCTGGGGAAGAGAAACATATAAAAGGGTGAGCTAAAATTCTCAGTAAGGGTAAATAAGGGAAATATCAATTGTATCATATTCATAAGAACATAACATCTGAAAATATTATCCTGCATATAAAAGATCACAATATCATGTCATGGGATAAATCGTTAAAGTGAAATGTAACACCAATAGTCAAAACATAAGACATGAAACATTTTTTCATACACACATAAGGATATAAAATAATTTCACATTATTCAAGGCTCATTTTCAAGACCATCATAGCAGACAAAGTCCATTACAGAATTGAGTTCACCCCTCATTCCATCCCTGTATTACTAAACAAGATTTACTTTCTATTCCACCCATGTCTATCTCTTAAGATATAAATCTTTACCCAATTCATTGGAGAGATAAATAGGTCCCACCCATTCTTAATGAAACCATTCTTATGTTTTCCACAAAAACGTAAAAATATTTACTAAATCAAAACCCATGAAATAAAATGGGGTTCTTAAACATCATTCCATCATAATTGATATAAAACAAATGGATTTCCTAAATAATATTCCATAATAAACCAAATCAAATAATGGTAACAAAAGGGATAGAAACATATCCTTATTTAAATAGTGACATATAATATGGAAAATAATTTTGAGAAAACACTTGAAATTAATTCTTGAGGAAAATATCCTTTCTTTTTTCCAAAAGATTTTATTTTCCCAAAATTCCATGAAATTTAAAAGAAAATAATTTAGTTGAAAATTATATGGAAATTGTGTAGGGAAAGCTTCATGGAAATAGAATGTCATGAAACTGTAAAAATCCATCCATGCTGTATAAGTTAAAAAACATTTTTCTCGTACTTTTTTCGGAAAGGTCAAAAAGTACCTCATACCAAGAATGAAAAAAGATTACATTCATACCATTGAGTAAACATTCACCAATGGGTAAAATTGACTTTAAAAATTTATAAAATGATATAAAGAATATTTTTAAATACATATTTAGGAGACATGTATGTGGATGATAAATATACACCAATAAATACTTACGAATAAACAATCTCAGATAAAAATGAGATTTGCAAAGTTATCCCTTACCTTAGGTATGATATACTTCATATGTATCTGAACCTCCTATATGATTATTTAAAAAATGTTACTGATTTATAAAATAATCATAATCATTTTTAATATAACATTTATTATCATATTTTCATCTATTTTTTAGTTACATTTCATTGTTACTCGTTATTCGGGTATTAACTACTTTATGTTCTTACGTATGTTTTGTCGGATAAGTTATTATTAATCTTTTTAGGTTGTAGTTATATCATTTATAGAATGGTATTAGTATAATATATAACATATATGTTCATTCAATTCATTTATATAATCATTTTTTAATAAATATTGTGTAGAACGAATCACATAGCAATCTTGGAGATGGTAAGTCATATGTACGCATGAGTGAAGATATCATTACCATAATTATTGAATGGTATTAAATTGGATGGTTTATAGTATATCATAATTAGTAACATGTTATAATATTCATATATAGTTATTATTTCCACCATTATACCCATCCAATTATGGTGTTGGTGAAAAATAGATTACACCACGGCGTGGAGATGGTAAGTCGTACGTACACACCTGCGGTGATTTCATTTTTCATAGGATGGATAAAAGGTTAAATAGGGTGTATTCATATTTATAATAACATATCATTATATTAGTTATAATTATGTTATTACATTATAATAAAACAACTAAATAATAGAAAGTAGGAGAATAAATAAATTTGAAAGAATTCGTAGAATAGATCACCTCTTCCTCGAGGTGCCTCCTTTAAATTTCATCTTAGGGCACTAGAGTTGGTCTTTTGAGAATACCAAAACCTATATAATGAAACTAAGGACTTTGTGAAAAGAAATGGTAATGTTTTGGATGAGCTTTAAGGCTAAAAATGGAGTAAACAGGAGATGGAGGAGGTTCCCTTTTATAAGAGTGGTGTGGGGCACTTTAGGAAACTCTCAAAATATTAATTTCTTATAAATTAAATTTTGATTAAAAATGGCCCAAAAATTATGTAATTAGAATATAAGATGATTTTTTTTCGAATACCCATCATCCAATAATTTCTAGACAAGTTTTGGATATGTTTTATATCCTTATATTTTTACTTTAACCCTTATTTTACCGTCTTTAATCTTACTGTGGTATCATGTTATTTAGACATTATGGGTTAATTTAATTACCATATCATGTAAAAGGACACATAAAAAGTTATTTATGACATATTTGGACTTATATTAACTATTTTCCCGAATCTTATTTTTTTAGTAATTTAATATCATATAATAAACTATTTTATGTTTTAAGTTATGAATTATGTCAATTTTGACCACTATTCATACTTGACTTTTTAAAAAATTCATAACAACTTGATTCCTTAGAAAAAAGGAATTAACTCATCCAAATTCTGTTAATTTA
Source organism: Viscum album (assembly GCA_963277665.1). Taxonomy (NCBI): domain Eukaryota; kingdom Viridiplantae; phylum Streptophyta; class Magnoliopsida; order Santalales; family Viscaceae; genus Viscum; species Viscum album. The sequence continues at coordinate 1,478,365,943 of OY728137.1, forward strand.
ATCCTAAAAATTCTTTGATGGCATAAAAATGTTGAAATTAAATTTATTTTAATATTTATAAATTAATTTATTTGAATCTTTTATTAATGAGGTAATCACCACATCGTAATTGTGTCATAAATAAATATATTTATCTAAAGTATAATAATTAAAAATAAAATACCATGATGTAGGAAATATTTTTATATTTCTAATGAATATTTATAGACATATAAATCATATATATAACCCCATATTAAAATCGTTTTAGTAAAAGATATATGTTTATGTTATAATTATCTTTACTTTAAATTAATTATTATAAAATGTCATTTTCACATCCAAGTGAATATATGGGGTCCCAAAATTGACCCAAGTATTCCCATGGTCGTAAATATCTCATCCACTAGTATTATGAAACGATTTAAGGTATTTTTATATTATTAAATTATTTTTTTACCCTTATTTACCAGATTTAACCTTTAACCATGGTAAATAAAATAATTACTAAAGTTACTATTCATAATATCTAAAAATAAAAGGTACCTATTAAAAATATTTGGACCTTCCGAATCTAAATATGAAATATAGTTTTCCTAATTCAAAACACAGAATTTTCAATAATTAATTTAAAATTATTATTGTTGTTCACATGAGAAAATGGGTTTTAAAATTTAAAACATTGCAAAAGATTCAAATCTTTTTAACTATGAATTCAACATAATATTGATGATAATGAAATAAATTATGTTAAATGGTAAATATATATTATATTTATATTTTAAAACCATTAAATATTATAATTTAACCATATAAATTATCTCAATGAAAAAAATGTTTTTAATTAAAATTTAGTGTATTTTTACTATTAATCAAAACATGAAAGTTATCAGAAACATATCATAAATTCATCCAAAGTAAATTTTTATATTTCACATCAAAATAACATGTTTATGTTGTCATATAGAAATTATTAATGTGTCAAAATATTAATTTAAAATGGGTTCTCCCTTCAAAGGTGTAAAAATTAACCTTTTAAAAAAAGGTTTCATATAAATAAAATAGGGTTTTATTCATAAACTATGACTAAAATATCCATTGGATTAATATAAAAAATATTATATTAAGTATATAACATATATATATATATCATTAATTTTATTACCAAAAGTAATTTACTCAAAAAAATATAAATATCTAATTGCTTTATATTTTTTATAAGTAACTAATAGCCAATAAATTCATAATGCATTTTCATAAGTTAGTTATAATTATTTCCGCTAACATAATTGCTAGGCTAAAACGGTATATTTTATATTAAGGGAATCCTTCGGTTCGTTTAAACTCATGATTTCTTGCAAAGCTAGCTACTAAGGAATAAAAATTATTTGAAGAAAATATTTAATAAAAACATCTGGGTGTTACACTCCTTACCCTCCAGGAGTATGTGGGTGTAGTAAGGGGTTACATGTCCATACCTTAGTTACTTTAAGTGTAAATTACATTTTATAAATAAAATTTTTATTCTCCAAATTCCTTTAAATAATGGTTTTTCTTAACAAAATATATGTTTAAACATGTCGAATTTGATAATTACATTTTTTGATGGAAATAAAACATAATTGTGTTTTTCTAGAAAATATATATAAATTTTATAATAAACCAATCTAATTAGAATAGTATTTATCTTAATTAAATAGTATTTCCAAAAAAATTATTTAAATAATAAATGATAAAATAATTTGATAAAGTCCTAGGAAATTTTCAATAAGTGTTAGAAAATTGGTTGTGCCTTTAAAACTACTATTTTTAAATAACTAAGGAATTCTATATTGAAAAGTTAAAATTATCCAATTTATAGAATTTTTCTGATAAAAAACATAATTTTCGAAATTATAACATTGAAATTAGGTTAGAGTGAATTTATAAGAATTTTTTAAAATAATTTATTTATTTCTTGGAATAGTAAAAAATACAGTTTTTGGGTTTCAGTATTTTATAAAATCATATTTATTTCATAATAATGTAATAATTAATTTAACACAATCCATGACCTAAAATATTTTATTTTATTAATATTTTGTATTTTAATATATTTCAATCAATTTATAAAACTATAATTGACTTTCCATGTCTAAAATGGAAATTTTAATTTTTAAAAACATTAATTTGGGGAAACATTACTTTTCCATGCCAAAAGGCTTAATAAAAAATAGTTTTTGTTTATTTAGAATTAAATTATCATAAAATGTGACCCAAATTTCCAAAATCATGAGCCAAAACATAGGTAAGACAATGGTTTTTCATTTTCCACACCCTAGATTTCCAAGATCTATATTTTGAAATTATTAAACAAATCAAACACTTCTCCTATATATACCCACACATTTCTCCATTTCCATTCACTAACAATCAATATTCCACGAATTTGTGGTGATCTTTCCCCCCAATGAGTCCCCCCAAGGTATCCCTAATCCCCAAAGGTTTCATCCTTCAATTTTAGAAACAACTCTTCAGGGTAAGGTAAATCTTCACTTCTCTTTTCCATTCAATTTCTCTTTTCATGTGGTGTGTATTATTATTTCCAAAATATATTGTTTTTTCCACTTTATATAATACCATTACTATAATTATAGTATTTAATTAATGGTATTACCTTTTCCCCTTTTATTCTATCATTTTCTAATAACATGTTTTATACCTGTCATGCTGCCAAATTTATTCTCAAATTTCCCTCTTTTACAAGAGAAATTATCTTTTCTTTTTTATTTGAATGCCAAAACCAATTTTATTTTAAATTTTTATTCAACTAGTTTTAAATATTACTTTTTATTTAGGTATTTATATATATATGAAACTCACATTTCCTTTCATGGGCTAAAAATGACGTAATGATCAGGTCTTTAAACACTTTTTTACACAAAGATATTGATAAGAAACTCGTTATTTATTCACTTAGAGTTATTTATGAAATGATTTATTATGATCTATATTATTCACATGAAATTAAGACATATTAAGGGTTCAACCTAATAGTGCTCCAATGCATTAGGTAAATAATTTATTCTCAAGAGATGACATATTTTATGATACCATGGTAAACAACCTTGGCAGTTTTCATTTATGAAAACTTGGTGACAAAACTTTGTGATATTATTATTAATGTCTCATTTAAATGTTGTAGAAAGATTTACATGTTATTATTCATATTATTATTATTATATTCCTCTTTCTCATTCCTTATTTTTATGAATTATGTTCTTATTGATATGTCTCAAGATCACATGTTATGTGTCTCTCTTTCTTATTCCCTAACTAGGTGTCATTTTCACCCCTTTCCTTTGATGTATTTCCATAGGATATGAAATATAGTAAAATAAACCTATAGTGAACCCATTAGTATTTATTTAAAGTAGTTTTAGTATAATATTTTATGTTTTAATATATTATGTACCTTTTTTCAAGAAACTAATCTTTAAAATATCTTCTATTTTTTACCATATAATGAAAAGTTATGTATTACAAATGTGGGATGCAATAGTTGGTATCAAAATATGCTTTAGTTATTTAATGAAATTATGACATGAATACTTTAGGAATAACCCTAAGTAGATGTATAAATATAAGAAAAAATCCTAGTATTTTTGTGAATTATTAAGTGATTTCAGAGTAAATAAATCCATGTCTGAATATGAAAATTGGATGTTGATCTGGCATATACGTACCTAGGGGTAACACCCAAAAACACTTAATTGAGCAAGACTGGAATGGGAACTGGTGCTTGATAATGCGCCTTCTTTAACTCCAGGTTTGACACTCTCGGGGGATATTTTTTCTTAATCACAATCTTTTTATGAACCATTATAAAGGATATATAGAAAATGTAATTATTATTAGAAGATATTAGTAACATATTTAAGAATTATATTTTAAGACATAAAATCCCTATAGAATTATTATATTTGTAAAAGTAACACGATTTTCACTATGGTTTTCTTCTTTTAGAAAAACAGAGGGAAATAGGAGGAACCGTGTAAATGATGGGTGAAATGGACGATGCACTGGTGACATTTATATGGAAGCTGTAATGGAAAAATTCATGAGGATGATGAGTCAACTATCTCTAGTTATGAAAAATAACATCATTCAAGTCAAGATATGGGATTCTCATTTAAAGGTAAAACTTTTCATTGAGTCATTTATGCGTCAATGAACACATTATTTCAATGGATCTACTGATTTATTGATTTTTGAACAATGGATAAGCTCTATTGAAAATATCTTTTTTGTAATCCATTGTTCAGATCAAGAGAAAGTAACCATAGAAGTATATCACTTATAATAAGAAGTTTATCAGAGGTGTATATAAATTAAAAACACAAATCCAAGAAGGGAGATCAAGGATATGGAGTGGGAAGAGTTTAGGAGGATCATTTTCAATTAATATTTCCCTCATTATATGTGAACAAAAATCAAGGATGAATTATTAGAACTGAATCAGAAGAAAAATGAATATATGAGATTCTATGAAATGAAATTTACAAGACTTACTTGATACACATCTAGCTTCATTGTGAATCCTAAGGGAAATGTTGATAAATTATTTGGTGGACTAAGACCCCATCTATGGAGGAATCTAGAAAATTATGACTATGAAAGCTATGAGGATATAGTGTGGAGTACTGTGATGGTTTAATTAGAGTTTGGAGATACATTGTGGTCTCATAAGTTGAATTAAAAGACAATATATATGGATCCAAACTCAGGGAGGAACTTTGATCATAGAAGAGGAGAAACAAAAGTGCAACTTCCCACACGAAACAAATGTGGGAAGAAGTATTCAAAGAATTACTTACTTGGGAGTGTAAAGTGATACAAGTGCTGAAGAGATTTTCATATAGCTCAAAACTATTACTATGAGTTGAAACCTAAAATTATCAACACTAACGACAAAGGGAAGATAATGTAGGCCTATCTAAAATTTCAATGCTCCATGTGTGGATTGTTTGGGAACTTTTCTAATCAATTTCTAAATTAGAGGATAATAGAGGGGAATTTCCATGAACCTTAGCATAGGCTAAGGGAGCAGGGTCAGTCATTTTCTACCATGACGGTTGAAGTGGAGGCTCTTAATGATGTGATTCTAGGTACAATCATTGTTCTCTCAAAGATATCAAGTAATTTTTTTATTCTAGTTATAAACATTATTTTATTTCATCCATTTTTTCAAAGAATATATAATCAATCCCTGAACTGCTAGATATAAATTTATCATTGAAGACTATTGGAAGAATTTTCTCGACATCAAGAGTGTATAGAAACTATACTATTAAATTTGGGGAGTAAAATTTCATCCAAATCTAGTAGTCACTACCACGGTTGAATTTGATACTATACTAGGGATGTATTGACTCTCAAAGTATATTTATAAGTTCAACTACAAGAGAAAAGAAATATTTTTAGTCTTGAATTCACAAAATACTTTCATTTTAAAAGTAGAGATATCCTAGCCTGATATTTGTCTATAATCACCCCTCATAGCCTTCTTTATGTAGAAGATTGGTGAATAGGGATAATAAAATTAAAGTAAAAAAGATAGAACATTTCCCCATTGTTCATGATTATGTTAATTTTTTCTTAAAGAGTTATATGGACCTCGCCTTGAAAGAGAGGTAGAGTTCTCCATTTAACTCATACCTAGATCCAAGGTGATATCAAAGACCCCATATAGAATGGAAAATATGGAGTTAGATGAATTAAATAAACAACATGAAGATCTTCCATATAAGGGATTTATTTGACCAAGTGTGTCTCCTTGGGGAGCACCTATTCCCTTTGTGAAGAAGAAGGATAGATCAATGCATATATGCATTAATTATAGAGAACTTAAAAGGATCATAGTAAAGAAAAAGTAACCTCTCCCATGAATTGATAATTTTTTTGACCAGCTTCATGCAGCTCAATTTTTATTCAATACTTACCTATGATATGGGTATCATAAATTGAGGGTGAAGAAAGAAGATATTCTAAAGGATGCCTTCTAAACAAGATATGGTCATTATGAGTTTGTTTTTATTCTCTTCATATTGACTAATGATCCTGTTATATTTATGGATTTTATTAATAGAGTCTTTAAGGAGCACCATGATAAAATTTTAGTAGTTTTTATTGATTATATTCAAATATATTCTAAAATTCATGAGGAGCTTGAGGATCATCTAAGCTTTATTTTAAGAACTCTATAAAAAGGAGAATATTTTTGAAAAACTTAGAAAATTTTAATTATTGTTAAAAAAGTTTAATTCTTGTGGAACATTGTAACCAATGAAGGAATCTCAATTGAACCTACAATGAAAAATATTGTAGAGGAGTGGTCGCATCCTACAATAGTAACTAATATTTATAGAATCCTAGTTTTATTAGGATATTATAGGAGGTTTTTGAAAAACATTTCAATATTTTATAATCCACATACCATGTTAACTCAATAAGGGTCTATGTTCATATATATAAATAAGTGGGAACAAAGTTTCTAGGAACTGAAGAAGAGATCAGTTACTTTACTTATATTAACTCTACCCTCTATCATAGAAGGATTCATTATTTATAGCGATACATATATGAAAATGATTGGGTTCATCCTCATGAAAAATGAAAAGGTGATTGCTTATGAATATCGATAGTTAAAGCCTCATGATAAGAATTATGCTATGCTTGAATTATAATTAGTTGTGGTTATCTTTTCTCTAAAAATATGGAATCACTATCTTTATGGGGATAAATGTGATATATACAAAGACCACCAAAGGTTGAAATCCATTTTCATGCAAAAGGAATTGAACATGAGACAAAGGATATGGTTGGAAATTCTTAAATACTATGATTTTTCAGTTCATTATCACACTGGAAGAGTAAACAAAGTCATTTAAGCATTAAGTATGAAAGAACCTGTTGTGCTGGAAATGATAAGGATTCAAGGAGATTATTTGATCCAGGACCTAGTAAAATTGGATAAGGGAATTGTAATGAAAGGGAAATTATCAACCCTATACCAAATTATTTTTCAACCATAGTTTCTAGAGAAAATCAATTAATCTAAAAGATAAGATCCTTTATTACAAATTAATATAGAGGTTGTGAAGAATGGAAAGTTTCCTGAGTTCAATATTGATCAATAAGGTGTACTAAAATTTTATACAAGGCTATGTGTCTCATATATCTTGGAGATAAAAACACAGATGATGGATTAATCTCATATATCTACATAATATATATATCCTTCAAGCACTAATATTTATAGGTATTTTTGTGATCATTATTGGTGGTATAATATGAAAAGGGTGATTGTCAACTAAACTACAAGGTTCTTGGTATGTCAGCAAGTGAAGGCAGAGTGACAACTTCCTAAAGGGGGTATTGCAACCACTACCCATACTAACATGTATGTAGGACAATATCAACATGAAGTTAATCACTAGACATATAAAGACATCCAAAAGAAATAATGTGATGTCAGTTATTGTGCATTGTATCACCAAGACATCCCATTTTATCACTATTCAGGAAGATTTATCTCTTGACCAACTTTCCAAGATATATGTAAATAAAGTGATGAGTTTTCATGGGGTTCCACTTTCTATATTTTTTTATCATGATCCAAGGTTCACAAATAAATTCTAGATAATTCTACAACATGCTCTGAATACTAAATTGAATTTCAGTATGGACTATCACCCCCAAACTAAAAGCCAGTCTAAAAAGACTATTCAAACACTCGAAAACATTCTAAGAACATTCTCATTGTATTTTAATGGTGGATGGGATAAACACCTTACATTAGTTCAGTACTCATAAAAAAATAGCTTCCACTCGAGTATTCAAATCATACCATATGAAGATTTACATAGAAAGTGATTTAGAAATATTCCATGATGGGATGAATTTGGTGAGAAGAAATTGCATGGGATTGATATTTTCTAAGAGATTACAAAAAAGTTTCATGTCATCCAACAACATATAAAGGATACTCGGAGTCAGTAGAAGAGCTATGCTGAAAATCATCGAAGGGACTTGGAGTTTGATGTTGAGGATAAACTTTTCCTTCATATTTTACCTTGGAAGAGGTTTAAGTGGTTCTTAAATAAAGGTAAGGTTATCCCTAGGTATATTGGCCCCTAAGAAATATTTCATCACATGAGAAAAGTGTCCTATCATCTATAACTTACACCAAATCTATCTCAAGTTTATGAGGTATTACATGTATCTACCTTGAGGAAGTACATACCAGATCCCTCGCATGTACTAAATTTAGAGGTGGTGCAATTGGAACATGACCTCTCTTATGAGGAGTATCTGGTGGAGATCTTGGTTTATAGAGAAAAGGTTCTGTGCAAAAAAGACTACCCATATAGTCAAATTGTTGTGGAGGTACCATAAATATGAATAAGTGATGTGGGAACTAAAGGATACAATGAGATAGAAGTACCCTCACCTTTTACAAACTGGGAAAATGAGTTGGGATTTCAGGGATGGAATTTTTTAAGGGGATAAGGATGTAATGACCCAAAAAAAATTAAATGATATTTTTTCCCTAAATAAAAGTTTGTTAACATTTATATAATATCATACTCATAAAAATAAAGAGAAAAGAACAAAATTTAATCTCTTTAACAATTATCATTACATTATTCAGCTATGAAACCAATTGAAATGTAAAACATTACAATTGGGAAATTATAAAAAAACAGATTAAATCGAAAAATGTGGATCACCCTAATCTACTATAATCATCTCCCCCACTAAATATTATATAAAAATAAAACAAAATATTATTAAACTTGTCAACATCTTATGAAATTAAAGTATAACCTTAAGAGAAATTGTAGTGAATTTTGAGTGAAATAATGAAGTGGTATTTATAGGGTATAAATGAATTAGTGACTGTAGAGATTCAACTGTTATATTAATATCGGTCAATATGACTGCTGGTCAATATAACCATTGAAAACTATACCGTTGGTTAATAATTTTACCATTAGTGTTCATAAGTAGTAATGAAAAAGTATAATTGATTCAGAAAGGAGAATTGATATCATCAAGTAGTAAATTCATGTCGTTTGAATCCCATTTATCATAACATAGAAAGGAGGTATCATCACTAGGTTTCTCCTGCCAACGAGCCCGTACCCGAGTGGTAAGGGCTCCTGCTTAGCATCCAAGAGACCTGGGTTTAAAACTGGTTGGAGGTGAATTTCTGGGGTTACTGTAGAAGTATTGTAGTAGTTACTATAGCAGTTACTATTCGGTACTATAGCAGTCGGAACTATTCACCTGATTTGGGCCTTTGCGCCACCAGTTTGGGCCTACGGGTCTCCAGGGCCTTCGGGTCATCAAAGGTCATCGGGCCACAAGTCATTCGGGTCACGTAGACCATGGGGTAGCCTAGTTCGCACAGAACAGGCCCTTGAATAGGATTAGAGCAATAGGAGTAGCAGCCACCAGATGCAGAGCTAACCGGATTGGAAGAATGAGAGGGTAAGGCAGCTGCCATCGGGACCAGGCACCGTGCAGCTTTGTACGGGGCAATGTTATCCAATCAGCAATGCAATTTGGGGTACTGGGAGATCAATGATGCAGAAAGCTGGGGAGGGTTAGTTCAAGTGGGCTGGGCCTGTGGGTCATGTATTGCGCATGGTATGCCTTTGGGCCTTCGGGTCATGTATTGTGGGTTTGTCGGGCCTTGGGACTTGGGCCTATGGGTCATGTACGGGTTCCCCTTCAACCCTTAAAAGGTGGATTATCCATAATAAAATAAAAAAAGAAGGCCTTCGGGCCATTCAGGTCATTAGGTTTCTCCCTTGACTAATCCCAATATGAGCTTCAACAAGTTGATCTTGATTGAATTCACTTATGGAATAAGTTCAAGTGATTATAAATTACCCCTTGGTTGATGTTAGATGAGACACCCCACAAAACTACCACCATCACACACCATACCCTCATGAAGTATGTAGGGTATAATAAGGTGTTATTTGTCTAGACCATAGTTACTTAAATTTTAAATTACTTTGTATAAATAAAATTTTTACTCCATCAATTACTTTAAAGAATATTTTTTCTTAATAAAATATAGGTTAATTGAGTTTAATTTCATAATTTTATTCTTGGATGAAAATAAAATATAATTGTATTTTTTTAGAAAATATATACAATTTTTATAAAAAACAAGGTATTCATAATAGAAATTGTCTTAATGAAATATTATATTAAATTTTTTATTTAAATAATAAATGATAACATAATTTTGTAAAGCCCTATGAAATTTTTTATAAGATTTATAAATTTGATTCTGCCTTAAAAACTATTATTTTTAAATAAATAAGTTTTTTTATATTTAAAAGATAAAATTATCATATTTAGATTATTTTTATGATAAAATAAACATTATTTTGGAAATAAAAACGTAAAAATTATGTTCGGATGAATTTCTAATTATTTTCGAAAATATTTATTTTTCATGAATAGTAAAAAATATATAGTTTTGGGGTTTCGATTTATTTTATGACATCATATTTATGTCATAATGATTTATTAATTAATTTAATAAAATAAACAACCAAAATATGTTATCTTAATAATATTTTATATTTTAATAGATTTTAATCAATTTTTAAAACTATGAGTGACTTTCCAAAGTTTAAAAGGGAAAATTTAATTTTTAAAAACATTACTTTTTGAAAAATTAACTTTTATAATCCAAAATAAGTAATAAAAAATACTGTTCGATTCTAGAGGATTAAATTATCCTAAAATGTGACCAAAATTTCAAAAAATATGTGAAAAACTCTTGGGTAATCTAACGGTTTTTTATTTTCAACAACCTAGATTTCCAAGGTCTATATTCAGAAATTATAAAACAAATTATCTACTTATCCTATAAATACCCACCTATTTATCCATTTACATTCACTCCTAATCTATCCTCTATATTTTTTAGGTATTTTTCTCCCAAGGATTCCTCCCAAGGTTTTCCCAATCCCCTAAGGTTCCATCCTCAAGTTTTAGGAGAAACTCTTCAAGGTAAGGAAAATGTTCCCTTTTCTTTTCCATTCGAGATCCCTTTTCATGTGGTATGTCTTATAATTTTCAAACTAAGTTATTTTTAGACATTATATTATCTCATAACTATAATAATAGTCTTTTAAAAGTGGAATAATCTTATCCCATCTCATTTTACCATTTTCTAAAACCATGTTTTATACCCGTCATGCTGCCGAATTTACTTCTCAAATTTTCCACTTTTACATGAGAGATTATATTTTATTTTTTATTTTAATACTCAAACCTCATTTATTTTCAATTTTTATTCAACTAGTTTTAAATTTTAATATTTTATTCTCATATTTACATATATGAAACTCACATTTCCTATTGTGGGTTAAAAGTGACGTAACAATTATGTATTTAAACTCATTTTTACAACAAGATGCTGATAAGAATCCCAACATTTATTCAACAAGGGTTATTTATGAAATGATTCATTATAATCTATATGGGTCACCATAAATTAATACATATTAATGGTGTTCCCCAATAGCGCTCCAATTCATTGGGTAAATAATTTAATCTCTAGAGATGAAATATTTTTCAATACCATGGTGACTAAACTTGGTTATTTTCATTTATGAAACCTTTGTGATAAAACTTGGTGATATGATTATGAATGTATCATTTAAATTTTTTTATCCATATTTCCATACTATGATTCATGTTCCTATTATTATATGCTTCTTTCTCGTGCCTTATCATTATGACGTATATTCTTATTAATATGTCTTAAGATCGCATCTTATATGTATCTCTTTCTTATTCCCTTACTGGGATTCATGATCAACCCTTTACTTTTAGTTATGTCCCCATGATATGAGATGTATTAAAATTAACCTAGAGTGAACCCATGAAGATTCATTCCAAGTGGTTTTATAAGAATTTTTTAAGTTTTAATGTATTATGTACCTTTTTCCAAGAAACTAAACTTGAAAAAATCATTTGTTTTCTACCATGTAAATACAAGTTTTGTATTAAAAAGGAAAGATTCCATACCAAACATATTATCCCATGAATTAAGGTTAAGAACTTGGATTTTTTTCTATTTTTTCTTTCTTTTATGGGCTAGGAAAGGGCATGGGAGCTTGGGAGTAGCAACTGGGTATATTCTTGGTCTGCCTTTTAGAGGTGGAGTCTTTATTTTTTTTATTCTTTTGTCAGTCTAGCCATTTATTTTATTCTACTTTTTGTATGTCTATTACTTGTATATTGTATCATGTTCATGCATGGTTATTTATTCATTTTTTATTGATTTTCAGTTATCATTTGTCATTAGTTTTTTTATTCTCTTCATTGATTATTACTTCCATTGTATTAATTACTAATCCAGAGGGTATAGTCTCCCCATAGTACCACCGTTATACCCTCACTACTAGTTAGCAGCCTATGGAATATATGGAGGTGTGCTTAAGGCCATGTGACTGATAGGCTCAAGGAATCGTTTTTGTGGCTCCCAGACCAGGATGTTATAAAGTGATGTCAAAGAATAATTTTCATTTTGTTTTAATTTTTTGGGATAGTATAAAGGAGATTGGGAATGTATTGGAACATGGTAAATAGAATGTTTTTTGGTCTGGAAAATCCATTCATGAGTGAAAGAACAAGTTTCTAGGGATTTTATTATTGTTCATGATGATTTCTAATTACAATTGATTATTATTTCACCTTTGGTGATTGTTTTAATTTTGTTGGTTATTGATTTATGGATTTTTACCCTTAGGACAGTGTGGAAAGGAATTATTTTTAAATGCATCATTTTAGGAACATAGAGATTCACATGTCATGAATATTCTATTCCATATATATTTCATTATTTATTTCTTGATTCATGATTATTTGTATAAAATGATTGTGTGATTTATCATCACACTTATTCCTATATCATCTTAGGTGATTGTAAATAATGCTTACCTTTGTCCTTTTCTTATGAGTTTGTTTTCTATGTGAACTCGCATTCATTTCTCTATGATAGCATGTTTTTTTATAATCATCATTTCTGATTAGTTATTAATGTGTATGCATCAACATAAATGGAATTTTTATATAAATACTGATGGTGGAACCTTAATTAACCAATATTGACATGTTTGAGCCATGGACCATTGGATTCATGTGCTGAAACATTTTTGGTTGTGGTTAAATGGGTTCCAATACCAATTTATAAAGTGTATAAGCCTTTATTAATTAGTTAGGGTAAACCATATAATCAAACCATCATATATAAAATTTTTATATTTGGATACTGAAAGGTAAAAATAGGGTTATAGTTACATGAAATAAAATTTTAACTTACAAAGGAAAGTACGTTTATAATTATGCAGTGGTAATTTATCTAACTGAACAATGACATACTAATAAATGTGAAATTGAAATTACTATGAAACATTAGTGCTCAAATGATAGTTTAATTTGTAAAATTTATAAATTCTTGTACCTTTATAACTTAGGAATGAAACCCAATATGAATAAATCCCTAAATGCACATCTACACCCAACTAGGTTAGATGGGGAATGTTTCTTATGAGATAAACCCATTAAGGGTGTTTTGAAATTTTAATAATTTAATTGTTATTGGTTTCACTTAACTAAACCCATATTATCTTAACAAGACCATTTTATGTTTCCTTGTTCTTTAATATCGTTTTTACTCAACCTAATGGGGTTATATTCTTGCTAATGGGATAGTTATTTAAAGTTTTCATAATTACTTATATGGTGTTAAATATACACATTTGGTGGAATCTTACTTAACTAAGTCCCTTATAATGATAAAATACCTTTATCTACTTTTAAGATATATTATTATGAAGCTTTCATTAATTAAAATTTCAATTACAACCTAAAGGGTGTTTTCCTCTATAGCTTGGGAATTGAAATTTTCTTTAAATAAAAATTTTGAGAATTTTTTTGGTTAAATAAATTGAGATTAAATGTTTAAAAGGAAAATATGAGAAAATTTTCCTAATTATTTATGGATTCATCTAAATAATGTACATAGTATATTTTTTTTAAACAGGTACTCGAAACCTCTTATAAAATAAATGTCATAAAAATTTTAACAAATAATATTTGATATATTCTTGCTTTCAATTTTTAGACACTATGTGTCATTTGGGTGTTTTTTGAGTCAAGTATGATGCTTAGTTTATATAATGACACTCGAGTAAGGTGGGTGTTCATGCACTAGTTGGTATTTTTTAGTCTCATGATAATCATGAAAAGATCCATTTTTGGATTTAGATATGTATTGGGCATAGTTAACTACTTTAAGGGTCATGTTTCCTTCTGTTTTTTCTAATAGAGTATGAATTGAGAGTTTATAGTCTATTAATAGTCATATATATAACATGACTCTGAGTTTATCCATGTGTATTTTATCACATTCTAGAAATTCTAGTGCCAATTGTGCTATTTCTATATCATTATAGCATGTGTTCTTACATGTGATGTCCATCGAGATGAGAAGTGATGTGTTAAATCAAATACTATTTGAGAAAAAAGGTAGCATATTACTTTAAACCATGTGGTTTAATGATTACTTAGATAGAGTCATGATTACATAAAGGCTATATTAATAGGTTATCTCTAGAGTAGAGTGACCAAAGTGTTTGAGAAATTGAGTTATCCCACTACTTGAGGGTGACGTTGAATAAATGAGTGGGTGTTGTAACTCCACTGATTATAGTTGGTTTTATCATTAAAGTATGATCTAGTATGATTTTAAGAGGCTGGTTTTTCTTATATCCTTATAGGTACTTGGTGTAAGTGTGTTGGAAACATTTGTAACCCATGTTCGGTGTTGGATAGAGTGTGTGTCATGGGATGAGTTCCTAATCACAAAAAGTGATGACTAGGAAAATCCTAAGGTGGGGAGCATTGTGTCAAATCTTTTTAATCTTATCCTTCTAATTAGAGGAAACACACAAATAATTGACTAATTGGAAGTTTTTATAATATCTTCTAAGTGCTAGTGAGTTGGTATATTCAAGATTTTAAGACTCAATCAGGGAAATGAGTTTTATAACTCATGTGTGAGGTTAAATCGATTCTGGATAATGATTCAGACTTGAGGTGAATAAGAGATTTGGAATTCAATGGATCGGTAGCATCTATTTTCTGGAAAGGAATCATGATGATGAGGTGTTTGGTTGAGTAACCAATCATTCAATAATTCCAATGTTTGGGATGATACTTCAATGGTTTTTTTATAATGATCATTGGTACCTTTGGTTTTTGAGGTGAAGTGATTGAGCCTCCAAATTATACATTGGTTGTTAAGCTATATGTTTCAAAATAGGTCATTTTAGAGTGGATCAACTATTCCCTTGTTAATTAAATCTCAATAGAGGGTTAATGTAGTCAAAGGTACATTGTTTTTTGTATAAAACTCATATTAGGGGAGTGATGCTTACAGTTGTACACTAGAGGTACGATCATGGGTTAAGGGTATCATTTGGTGGTTGACCCATAGTTGACCTGGTCAAACATCATCAGAATACATGGTTTTATGGATTTATTCAAGGAAAATATATCATGTTGATGTAGAATGTATAGGGATATATATACACGCTTGTTGATGGGAATCCTCGACAATGTTTTAGTGTGATCTTGGTTCGTAAATGATCAAGTATCCTAATTAACATCCTACTGAGTACCCTGGAAAGGAGTCGGATATATGCCAAGATAATTAAATGACTTTATATTTTGACATATAGAACCTTATGTGGGGATATTCTATCATAGACTAAACATTGGACAATAATTTTAATGTTGGAGAGCCTTTATAAATGGAACTGAATACTTATAAACTTCTTAGAAAATGACAAGTAATCTACTGGTTGTTTATTCCTAACCTTGGTCATGGACCTCAATGCCTATATAGGCATGATTTTCTTGACTAACACTTGGATTCTAGAGTAGTAATTCCTTAGACATACTCATAGAAATTAAATGATTCATCAACTTGACCACTATGTGAGATGCCACCTTGGGGCACAGTCAGTGGTTTTTTTGTATATACCTCTCACCTATATATCGATGTTTCATTCATAAACTTCAGAATATGGAGTGCATTTGCTGAGCTCTGTGAACTTCATTAGTCGATACTGAGTTTACCCCAAAATTTTGTTCGAGATCAATTAATAATTTTCATATGATGATCCCAATATGATAGATTGATAATGTGCCAGTTACAGTGTTATAGCATGGGGATAGTTTTGAAAAATATTACTTTATCCAGGATATGTCACTGGAATTCAGTTATGAACTTCGTTGATCACACTCGAAATTATCTATATATGTATTGGTTAAAATATTTAAAATCTAGTTTTGGTAATGATTCAACACATAAAGTTGATATTTTTAAAAATAGTCAGCCAAAGGTGGCTCGACTTGAATTTTTTGTGGTTTGTTGAATGCAATCGTTGAGGAACTGAATTAAATACATCATTAGAGATTATGAGTGTAGTGAAAGATTTGACTGAGGATTTTCAAGTAAAACCCATCATGACCAGTTAATCATGGTCAATATGAATTTGACCATTCCAGGCTAAACATGGACCAAGATTAGAGTCTTCAAGTACGAATGAGTGTCATGAGTTAATAACTATTCCAGAAGAGTCATTAAGATATTAGGGTTGTGTTTAATTAGTAAATTACAATAATATGAAATATAGAACCTATGGTGGGGAGTTCCATAGGTCAGGTGATGGACGAGATAATGACATGATCATTCCTTGGGTTATATAGTCTCGAGTAAGTTCCATTTTGGTGTTTTGGTTTCGAATATGAGAATTGGCTCAAGTTTAGTGGCTTAAGTATCATATATTTAACGTAACACTTACATATGTGTAGGGTGTGGGAAACACAATGTGTCCTTTTGATAAGGAATTCAAAACACTAGTTGGTCAGGTGAGGTTTTCATAGTTCCCAAAGGCTTATTGGGGATGAGAAGTTCCAAGGTGGGGAGATCGTTGCATCCCATGTTTTGGGTCAGATTGAAATTAAAAGAGTTTTTTAGCCTTTCATTTGGTGGATGGGAAGAATTTTAAATTGATACTTGGATTGAAATTTCAATAGTTTTATTGATTAATTGTGATTTTATTAAATGGGGTTTAATGCATGAGAGGTTACTCAGGTGTTTGGTTGAGTTTTGGAAGCAAATGTCTTTGATACTTTTTTTATGAAAGGATCAGGCTGAGGCACACGGTTGGTGCATGGTTAGTATTAACTGTGTGGCTCAACTGTGCAGACCCTAAATAGAGTAAATTGGTTTGATAAACTAGGAAAGTTTGGGTGACAATCCATGAAGATCATCTGTAGAAAATTTCATTGGTGAGTGCATGGTCTGGGCACAGTTTTTCAAATTGTTTTCTTAGTCATGTGACTTGTGGGTGTCCTTGTATAGTGGCACTACATGGTTGGTGCAGGGTTTTCCAAATCATGTGGCCAAACCACATAGATCATTAAAATGTAAATAATAACTATTTTTTCCGCTATACCTTTAAGGGTTTTCACCCCTTTTCCCTCCCTCATTTTTGTGTTGCATGTCCCACGTGTGCTTCTTATCTTCTTACCTCTTACATGGGTGTATTTCCTCCATTCTTGGTCTGATTTCATTTCCCTTGGATGTACTAAAAGACACTCATCAATTTTATTATTCTTTAAATTTTACTCATTTCAATTCGAATCCAAGAATAATGATGGATTATTGAACCATCCTTGATATAAGTTAGGTGTTATATATGTATTTCCCCCAATTTTTCATCATTTGTATGATATTACTGCTCAGTCGAACATCGGACTTCCTGTGTGTTGCTCCAAAATTATGAAATTCCTTTAATGAAATTCCAAGAGCACAACTTTTTTGTTACTTAGACCCCTTTAACATGGTTGGAGGTGGAAGACCTTAACCCAAAATTCCAAATAAGGTTGGTTCTATTTAAATGATTTAGTGACTATTGATGTAAAATTTTCCAAGCCACCCCTATGGGTGAGTTGAGTGTGAATTTTCTAACAGAATGTCGTAGATATATTAAATAAATTGTTATATTTTTTAATCAACCTCCAAACCCTCCTTGTTTTTTTATAAGTGAAATGAAGTGGAATCCCTATAGGCTTCCTAAGCCTAAATTATGAAATTAGATTAACTTATAAAGTGATTTTCCATATTATATAAACGAAATGGATAATTGATGAATGATAATTGAATGGAATAATCATGTCACCTTGATCTATTGATTTATGAAATACACTTATGACATGGATGATCTCATGGTTTTTATTAAATATTAAATATAATGTATTAATGAAGGTCCATTTCTCCTTGATAGATGTCAAATTCCATCGTATAGAAAAACTAGGGAAATGGATCATAAAGAAATTGGGATTACCATACACCAGTTTTTCATAGAGGGGCCTTAGTTAGGGTTATGGACTTGGAATTTCAAACCCCGTTGGTTAATGATGTTGGACATGAAGATTCACATCACATGGGTTTTTGGGCATGATGTTCCATGCCCCCTCAATTTAAATGATGGGAATGAACCTTATTATTATTTATGATACCTGGAATAACATCCAATATTATATATGTTAGTTGGCACAGGTCCTATATTACTTCTGAGACATGGTCATGGTGACCCTTACATAAAATATGAGATATGCAAGGTTATGCATGGACACCAGAGTTAATCCTTGAGTCCTGACTAGTACCACATATCTATATATATGGAGATATATGTTAATATATATATAGTAAATGTATACATACATACATATCTATATATTTAAACATATATATTCAAAGAAATTTTCATATTAGGTTGAAGCAGGTATAATTATCAGAGTGTCCTTGAGAAACTTGAGACTGACTTATTTACATTTATTATTAGTATACTACTTACTTATGATATATCATCACACTTCTTATTTTATATTCACATAAAATATTACAATAGATTCCATTGGTGGTGGCCTGCTGAGTTTATCACACACACTATTCGGGTCACCGATTGATACCCAAATAGATTATCTCTTAATTGCAGGTTATGACCGTAGAATGTGATTTGTGTTCTCTCTATATTATGGGCTAGGACTGGATGTGGGATATTGGTAGTAACGGATGAGAATGTAATTGGTCTTCCTTCCAGAGTTTGAGTCTTTATTTATTTATTATTTTTTCATTCTATCCATGTATATTTTTCCACCAGTTATATGTATGTTACTTGTATATTGTAGCATGTTCATATATGGTTATTTATTTATTTATTATTTATTTTTAGTAATAAATTATCTTATAATATTTTATAATCTCTTCATTGATTATTTATTCCACTGTAATTAATATTTATCTTGATATTATAGTCTCCCCATCGTACTATTATTAGACCCTCACTGCTAGTCGATAGCCTATGGCATATGGGGAGGTATTCTTGATGCCATATGACTAACTGAATTAGGGAAATATTTTAGTGTTTCTCAAGATGGTACATTTAGTGTCAAATAAAACACACGTTACAGGTGTTTTGGTAACAATGAAGGAAATGTTTTCAAGTTCATTTAATTAGACACACCCTGAGGGGGTGGTTCAAGTTTAGGTCACTAACCTCTAGCGATGTAAAAGGGGTCACATGGAATATAAATGTCATAGTCTAGGTGATTAATTTGAGGAGTTACACATTTTAAGAGCAACACATGGAAATTTTAGGGTGTTTCACAACATCACAAGTCATAAAAAATGATACTAACTGAAAATTAATTTTTTTTATTATCATAAGTCATGTTTTAAGGGTTGAAGTGGAACCAAAAATGACTTTAAAGACGTAATTCATAAATAATGATACAGTTAGGGAAAATTAATAGACCACCTACCTTATCCTTTTAAAATACTCTTTATCTGGTATTAGTATAAAAATTAGACTGGAATAAGAGAAAATGGAATAATAGAAAAAATACCTAAAAATAAGGTATATTAACTCACATAGAGATAACACCAAAAATGGAAAATAAAACCAGGAGAGGAATATTAATGAGTATTAAACTTACCTAGGGTGTTCTAATGTAACCAAAAGTGAAGGAATCGTATCCCATATGAGGGAGATCCACCAAAAAAAGAAGAGGGAGAGGGGAGATCTACATGTTTTTTCTATTTTGAAAATGAGGAGAATAATGAGGTATTTTAGATTTAAAGGAAAATAGGGCCAAAATGGTAATTTTAAGTATTTATAATATGGATCGTGGTTTGGCTGCACAATTTTCCAAACTTTATGCCAACCATGTGCACCTACTATTTAAGAGTACTACACCTTGCACGGTTTAGGGACATGGTTAAACAAACCTTGAGAAAATTGTGTGTAGGGAACCTGTAATAAATCATAGAGGTTATATAGTTTATAGGCCCCAACTGTATTGTTAAACTAACAACACTCTTTCCTTTCTAGGTTTCACATTTGAGGTGAATGATTATCTAAACCATGTTCTTAATGTGTGCCTCATTCCCGTTTCTCTAAAAACATTAACTATGGTCCCCAGAACCCTTTGAAATGCTTCAAAAACCTATACATAACCCTTAAGAACTTCTATTAAGGTAAAACAAGAGGTTTAACCATTATTTAAAAAGATATGTACCTCAATGGAAAATGGGGTATTATATTAGGAATGGATTACATTTCTTTACATAAATCCCACATTAATTTCCAATGAAGGGAAGTTACATGTTATATTCTGAACCAACCTATGATCACTTATCTATGTGGTGATAAATATAATCTTTGAATAGAAATTATATCCATTATATGGGACTTTATTTCTATTCAAAATGTGTTGTTATCTATGATGGTTGGGGTGAATCTCAACATCATAGATATTTCTATTATATGAGATCTTGTTGATGTATTTCTAGAAGAGTTTCCTAAACTTCCACCAAAACATGAAGTTGAGTTTTCAATAGAACTAATACTTGGAACTAAACCTATTTAAAATAATCTATATATAATGGAACCAATTTAGTTGTAGGAATTGAAGCATTAACTTCAAGAGAATCTTGATATGGGATTTATTTCACCAAGTTCGTCACTATAGGGATCACATGTTCCTTTTTTAAGAATAAAGATGGATCAATGTGACTCTGTATTGATTATTGAGAACTCAACATGATCAAAATCAAGAATAATTATCATATTCCTCATATTAATGATTTCTTCAATAAATTATGAGGAGTTCATTATTTTTTCAATATTGATCTTCGATCTTGATACTATCAGTTGAAGGTCAAAAGGGAAGATATAACTAAGATATCCTTCATACAAGGTATAGACACTATGAATTTATAGTGATTCTATTTGTTCTTACTAATTCCCATTCTATCTTTATGGATTTAATGAATATAGATTTTAGAAATTAACATGATTAGTTTTTAGCAGTCTTTATAGATGATATTATTATATTTTCAAAGTGAAAGGAAGAGCATGAAGATTACTTGAGGATTGTACTGAAGACACTAAGAAAGGAGAAGTTGTATAAAAAATTACCAAATATGAATTTTGATATAAAAAGTTTCATTGTTTAGGTTATATAATCTTAAGAGATGGAATATCTATGGATCCATCAAAGATAACAGTTATTGAACATTGTTATAGAATGACCACGGTGATTGAGATCCAAAATTTTCTTGGTTTGGGTGGATATTATCTCCACTTTGTGGATAATTTATCCTGAATATATAATCCACTCACCAAGTTAAATCAAATGGGATCCATTATATTTTGGATAGATGAATGTGAGTAAAATTTTAAGGAACCAAAGATAAGATTATTAAGCACACCTATGCTTACCCTAAACAATAGTAGAGAAGGTTTTTTGATCTATAGTGATTCATCTAAGAAGAAAATGGAATTCATCCTCATATAGAATGACATATTTATATCTTATTCCTTATTAAAATTAATGGTTCATGTGAAAAAATTACCCAAATCATGATTTGAATTTAGCTATAGTAATTTTTACATTAATCATATAGAGGTATTATATTTACGAAGAAAGACTTGATATATATACAAAACATATATGTTTAAAGTATAAATTCACTCATAAGTAACTAAATATTATCCATAGAAGATGATAGGAGCTGATTAAAGAGTATGACTGCTCAATACATTACCACCTTGGGAAAGTGAACAGGGTAGACAATGATTTGAATCGAAAGGATAATACTAGTTTATCTATGATTGCTATTACAAAAGATCTAATAAATCTGTATTTTCAAAGGATGGATCTAGAAATATTTAAGGAAGGGGTGAGATGTTTTCTTTTGAAAATGAGTGTTTAACCATATATCCAAGTAAATGTTAAAGAGGTAGATAAGGAAGTCGCATAACTATAAAAGAAGGTAAGATATTTTGTTATGTTTAACCTTGATTGTGATGGAATGATAATGTTTAAGAACCTAGTATGTGTCCCACCCATACCATATTTGATGAAGGTGTTGTTGGATGAAGCTCATAGTTCATCATTCTCTATTCATACAGGAAGTATAAAGAGTATTTTTGGTGGGATGACAGGAATAGAGATATTACAGAGTATGTACCCTGGTGCTTTGTATGTATACAAGTTAAGGTTGAATGATAGAGGTCTTAGGGGATATTAAAACCATTATCCATACTATAATGGAAATGGAAAATCATCACCATGGATTTTTTCACTTAACTCCCTAAAATTTCTATAGGTTATAATTCTATTTGGGTTATAATCAATTTTCTTATGAATTTAGAACATGTAATTTATATTAGAGAAGATTTATATCTTGACCAAATTTCCATAATATACATTAAGGAAGTGCTAAGGTTGTATGGAGTACCATATTCTGTTGTATCTGATCGGGGTCTAAGGATTTTCTAAATGTTCTATAAAAGTATTCAAAACAGATCGGGATTCAGAGTTATGTTTCAGTGCTACTTATCATCCTCAAATAGATGTTCATTTAGTAATAACCATTCAAATCCTAGAGGATAAGTTTTGGTCTTTTTATTTATATTTTAAATGTGATTGGGATCAACACCCTTCTTTAGTCGGGTTTTCTTATAGTAATAGCATTTACTCAATCATTCAGATGACTCTTTATGAATCCCTATATAGAAATAAGTGTAGAACTACAATGTGTTTATATTAAGTTGGAGGAATAAATATATTTGGTCCTGATCTACTTGAAGAAATGGTAGATAAATTCTAAGTTATTCCGCATCAAATTAAGGTAACTCAGAGTCGGCAGAAACGTTATGATAAAAATCATCACTGAAATACAGAAAAAAAACTTAGTAAGAAGGTATTACAAAGAATTTCAATATGGAATAAGGTTATGAGGATATAAAATAAAGGAAATTTTATCCCTGGGTATATTTCCCCCATTGATACTCTTGATCGAGTGGGACGGTAGCTTATCGCTTGGTGCTTCCATTAAACCTATCTCAAGTTCATGATGTGTTCCATGTGTCTCACCTTGGGAAGTAAATACTTGATCCTTCACATGTAAAAAAATTAGAGGTCATATAATTGGATCCTAATATTTCCTATAAATAACAACCTGTATAAGTCTTGGATCATAGATATTAAGTGCTATGGAATAGCAATACTCACTTGGTTGAATTTCTATAGAGAAATTATAAATTTGAAGGAGATACTTGGGAACCGAAGGATGTGATGAAATGAATATATCCCCATTTATTTATAACAAATTAATGGAATTTCTAGAGATAAATTTATTTTAATGAGGTTAGAATGTAACCCCCTATGATTTTATGATATATTTCTCTAAAAATAAATTTAATTTATTACACAGCTTGTGATATATGCTACCAACATTTTAAATGAACCACAATATAGTATAAAATTATAACCTATCCATTAAATTTATGGAATTATTAGGAATAAAAAAATAGTATGAGTAAAGTTTTTAAATAAACCAAATATATTGATAAATAAGTACTTAATTTTAAAAGTTATTATAATATTTAAAAACATTTTTCCTCAAAAATGTTTTTATTGCTTTTTTGAGAAAATAATATAACTAATTTTTGCAACTTTTAGAAAAAAATTAAAAAAATAACATTATTTTTTTATTTTTTTATTTCGAAACTATATCATTGTGAAATTTTTAGAATTTCCTGAAAAGATGGATTTTTCAATGAATAGCAAAAAAATACTAATTTTTATTAGAAGTTTCCTTTTACTTCCAAACATTTATAAAGTTAAAATTTATTTTACAGTGATTTAAAATTAAAAAAAATGATTTATATTATTAATAATTCAATTAATGTCATTGGAATTAATTTTACATTGGACTTTGGTATAAAAACATTTTATACTTCAGAAAACATATTTCTAGATAACCACTTTTTGTTGTATTTTTTGGGTATAATTTTGAATTAAATTCCAACAGTTATTTGAATTAAATTTTATAAAATGGATTCCATATTGGTAATAATAAAAATTACTATTATTTAATAATTTCAACTTAATTTTTGGTAATAATGAATAGTAAAAACAGTGAAACAAATACCACAATTAATTTTAAAATTGGTTTACCGAGGGTTAAACCAAGAGATAAGGGTAATTTTTTCAACTAGACTTATATAAATAATATTTTATGGAAATATTTAGACATTATAACATTAAAATTATAATATATGTCCATTTGGAATAAGTTTTCATGATTATGGATTTATTATATTTAAATCTTTTAATAAATTCCAAGTGTGTCTACTCCCATACTTACTAAAGGACATTACTCCTTTATCTTATTTAGACAACTTTGATCCAAATAACTTCAAAAAAATACCCAATTATCTTATAAACATCCACATACATTAATTATAGTTATTTTCATTATAAAATATCATTTCAAGGGTCCTTAAGAAAGGATCTAAAGGGTATATCGAAGAAGAGGTAATCGTCTTACCCAAACTCTTTCAATTTGTTTCTACTTAAGCCTCCAATAAATATTTTTTATTCATGATAAAATAATAAATTCTATATCATAAATATAATTAAATTTTTTTATGATTTTTTAACCACCAATATCCACCATCTATTCCATCAAATGGGATGTGAAAGTATCACCTTGACAATTATTTTTTTCCCATTATTGAAATTCGGTTTATGGGTTCCCGGTACTCCATTACAAGAGTTCAAAACAACTGCTACCACCATTACAAAATAAAAACAAACCACTGTGACCGAGAAACCACAAACAGGGGCACAAGAGCATAAAAAAAACTGGCCAAACCTCAGAAAGGATTACCTAGAATATCCCACGGCGCGACCATCGACACCGCCCCAAAACCTCCTATTGTAAAACTCCGGAGGAATTCAGCTAGCCTAAAAGAGAAGTGAAATGGAAAAGAGTCCATCCACATAGGAAGTCAAAGAATCTAGACTGAAGATGACCAAATCCTGATACCTGAAGCACCCAAATCCGCAGATAACCCAAAAAAGTGTTCCCATCAAAAAACATCAAACCGGAACAGAACAAACAACACCAAGAAAAGACATAAAAACCGAATGAAACATCATCATCAAGGTTAACTAGATGAATTAAAAATTAACTTAAGTTCCCCAGTGGTAGCCTCCCTAAACAATTTCCATGAGATGGATGTTACCTAGATGTTTGGGGATCCCATCATCAACTTTTCAAATTCTATGGCTAGCTGGTCCCAAGATTGAATGTAATCCACAATACTAACCTTACCTTGATTAAATCCCCCAACAAGAATTAGATCATGTTTATCAATCCAAGCA
The DNA here is from genome assembly GCA_963277665.1 of Viscum album. Taxonomy (NCBI): domain Eukaryota; kingdom Viridiplantae; phylum Streptophyta; class Magnoliopsida; order Santalales; family Viscaceae; genus Viscum; species Viscum album. The sequence goes on from OY728137.1 coordinate 1,478,391,818, forward strand.
TATTTCTCCTCATTAAGATCTATCTTTAAGGGACTCCCCATCATTTTCGAAGCCACCTCCTCAGAAGCATTAAGCAACAGTACCTGTTCTGTCACCTCCTCCTCAGAGCTTACCAACAAACCAGGTGTCGATCACCCTGGTCCTCAGATCTTTGATGACTCTCATATACTGGGATTTCCTTATTGCTGTTAATCTTCCTAGTTAACTGGGTTTCCAATGGAGGTGGTAGGGATGAGTAATCCTTCTTACCCCTCCTCCTCCTATTACTCATGTGTTCCTTTGGACTTGCTGCTTCGCCATCAGAATGAATGGATCTGTCAATATAGACATTCCAGCTACCTCCAACTGCATCAGATTTGTTAAATGGATCAGAACTCAAACCAACCTCGCCTAACCCCTCAAACATGTTACTCAAACGAATAGGGGAATAGTCCCTTGGACCAGAAACCCCTAGAATCCCTTCCCTAGAAGGGTTAGCCTCCTCTGTTTCAGTCCCCTGAATCCCCTGCCGCAAGTCTCCAATGGCATCAGCAACTAATGGATCACTCTGCTACCTTACAACCTTCTTCACAGGAGGTTGAGTTTGGGATGGTAGGCTAGAACCAGCCTCCATAGACAATTCACAATTCCCTGAGAAACAGTCAGGTTACGTTCCCTCCCTATGCAGACTGCCAGCAGGCACTCCCTTGCCCATAGCTAGCATCTATTCCTCCTCCCCCAGCATCCCAGGCCTCTCACCACCACCAGCACCCTTCCTAGAGATAGATCGAAACCCCCTCTGACAATGGTTCAGAGAGTGACCCAAACGTTTTCACCCCAAATAGAAATCTGTCCAAGTCTCATAAACGACATGTTGTTTGCAACGGTACTCCTCCCCCACCATAATCCAGACATACTCAAAATGCATCCGGAAAACATCCATTTCAACGCAGATACACGGATTCACAGGATGGAAAAGATCCTTAGTGTGACTATCTGAGCACATATACCTACCAATCATGTTCCCTAGCATATGCAAAATAGCAGGGTTTTGAAATGGGAGAGGAAGGTTGGGAAAGCATACCCATGTCTCCATAGAGGGAGTATCCTGATTCATGTGCATATCAAAGGACCATAGAAGAAAGAAGAATCTAAAACCATTGGAGCTACGTGGAACACTTGACCAAGATTTGTTGAGGTCTGCCTCTGAGATGAAACGAATCATAATCAGCCGATTATCCAAAATACCGATAATAACCCTATCTTGTAGCTTCCAAGTTCTGAAAATGTGCATGTCGAACGAATCCATAGACAGACGACCTCGGTAAAACCTAGCAGTCAAAGTATGCTTCAATAAATCTGAGTATTCTGCAAACTCCGTCGTTGATAACTGTAGATTAGGGAAACCATCGAGGAGTTCGGGAACTTTCGGACCAAGTGAGATTCGGTGGATAGGAGGGAGCAACTCAGGATTCTAGAAGGGGATAAATCTGGAGGTGGCACCTTTAGCAGACGGAGAGGGTACCTCCCCCATCAGCGGGGGAGGGACCGGCACGGGGGCTGCCTCTATCATGGAGAGGACCTAGGGCTCCCCCGAGAGCTCATATAGCCCGTTATGAGAATCCATGAAAGTATCACTTGTGTGTACGTACGGACTACCACCTCCACGTAGAAATACAATTCATTTTCCATCACTATATTTCATGGTTGTTTATTATTATGGGTTTAATGTTTATCAATTATATTTATGAAATAGTTATTATTTAATAATTATAATATCATTTCTACCTTCATACCTTCCAATCCCTTAGAAAATGATAATGTCGTTCACGTGTATATGTGGACTACCACCTCCACAAAGCGATGTGGTGCATTTTTTTATTCTGATTTAGATGGATGGTAATAAGGATATATTTAGTAAATATATATGATATATATGATATAATAATGATTTGATGAAGGTTAATTATTATTTAATTTTCATTTATTTTATCCATCAAAAAGTGAAAACAATATTCATGCGTATGAAAAATCTACCATCTCCATGAATAGTGTAATTTATTTTTTATCTCTAGATTCTATGGATGACTCTAAATGTATATATATATATATATATAATTTATTATATTTATATTATTATTAAAATAATTTATATGTTGGATCCATGATTAAATCATGAGGACTGGAACTACCGAGATGAAATTCTCTTGAAAAAAAATACAGTTAAAACCCAAAAATAGTGATTTTAATAAGGAATTATTAATAAATAGGTATTGAAATATTATAAGTGGATAATATATGATATTATTAGTATTTAAATTATTATATAACATAATTATAACAAGTTTAAATTTATTATTCGTGAGTTTATATAAATTTCAATGTAAGTAAAACTTGAGGAAAGATATTTTCATCTCACTTTTATTTCAACAGGACATGTGTCATATTCACCACTTGCTTCTTTTATGTATTGTATAAACTTTCCATGAATATATTTTTTGATTTTAATCATGAAATTGTGAGGATATACATATCCATTTAAGGTTATATATTTCTTGAGTTTTTTATTCTAAATTTATTAAAGTGCTAAGGGATTTGTGTCACAATGTCATTTTTTATCGAGATTGTTTGTGATCAAGTTTCCAATTATGAAATTATATAACCTATCTCTCAATAATCCCATGAATTATCTTCTCATATGGTTATTTTTGGATATTAATTACTTTTACTTTTAATTTACTCTCTTTAATATGTCAATATATTTAAATAATATTTTTAAGATAACTCTCCTTTATTTCTATATTTGATCAAAAATAATATTTCTTCCATATATATGATTTCTAAAAATGTTTTTAACAATGTTTTTAATATTATCCTAGGATTTTTTTAAAGTAATATTTAACCAGGATTTAATTTTTTAAAAAAAATTATGATGAATATTCTTTTCATTTTACAAACAAGGTACTTTTTACTTTTTACCAAAAATGTGAAATATTTGTTTTAATGTGCATAGCAGGAACAGAATTTCTCACCACCATAACTAGTCAATGATTTAAGGCTTTATTTTCAATTCTACAAGTTTATATTCAAAAAAAAATGTTTTCCATAATATTTTGGAAATTTTTTTATATTTTAAATATGTGAACTCAAAGTGAAAAGGGTATTTTCCTAAATAAATGTTCCATGGGTATTTTAAAGGATTTTTTCACCCTTGATAACATCTATAGATCTTACTTATTCTTTATTGAGGTTCTTTATATGGATTATGTTGATGATTATTTAACAATTATTCTATGAAAAATGTTTCTTTTCCAATTGTTAAATAATTTATGTTGAAACATTTATGAAACCTGTTTCTTTTCCTCAGGATATGCTATGAAGAGGTGATGAAATATTTTTGACATCCATTTCCTTTCCACGGGTTATAATATGATGAATGTTTTATGATATTGTGATACACATATGTATTATTTTAATTATGTGATGGTTGGTCTAAAAATTAAATAGCCATCCAAATCATTTGGTAAAGATGAATATCTCATGAGATAATAATAATGAGAATGGGGAGTGAACCATGTTCAATAAGGTACTTTGTCCACTATTATAGTCTTGGGAGTGAACCTTGACTAAAGATATGATGGAATTGGGAGTGAACCAAATACATTATTATATTATTGTAGGTGATAATTGACTAAGGAAGTGATTTTATATTCTTATGTGTATGTTAAAAACTTATTTACTATTTCAATGTTATGCTCTCATGGCTCAAGTTCTTTGATTACTTTATGATTAATATCTTATGAACTACCAAGATTAATTCCATGACTCGATATTATGATCTATGATATATTTTTTATGGTTTTTAAATGTTAATCTCATGTTCTCATACCCTTATGATCATGTTACACTTAAGTGGTAATTTATATCTCCATTGATTACCCTTTTGACCATCAAAGATCACCCTTTATTATATTTCCTTTCCCCATGTTATAAATAATGGTTTTAAGTTTGATATGTCTAAGAATTGTTCTAGTTATGAATAACATAGTGGGATATAATGTTGATCTCTTATAAAAAAAAATTTGTGTATCCATTTTTTCAAATACACAACACCTGTACAATTATGGAATGGATCATAATGTTGTGTGGGGAATGGATATCTATACTAATTCTATTTAGAAAAATAATAATTAGTAAATATTTATTTAATAATATTTAATATCTATGTATGAAAAATATGGGTCTTTATAGCAATTATATTTGGAAAAATAAAAATTAGTTAACAATTTAACTATTCATAAAAAAATATAAGAAAGTATAATCATTAACGTATCCATCATTCCAAACATACCTGTTTCTTGTATATTCATAAGTTAAACCATAATTCCATATTTTAAAGCACCATGAGTAATATAAAATTAATAAAATATGTAGACACACATAATATTTCCAAACTATAATCATAGTTCACCTGTAGGGAATTTCCACCTACACAGATGAATTCATTTGGGTATTTTTACCTCGACCAGGTCTATTTCAACCATTCCATATAGTTATTTCCAACAATGGAGTTTCCAGTTCTCGTGCCTTTGAACTAGTTTTTGTTTACAAATCATTATCTTTTTAAATTATTTACTATTCTAATATTACCATTATCATCATATATTAAATTTAATTTCAATTTAAAATAAAGACCTATTTTTTATAAAAAATCACATGATTTTAAAAACCCCATAATTTACAATTTTCATTAAAGTTATTGTTTTGTTTTTATTAAAAATTTAGGTAAAAATTTATTTTATAAAATAAATTTCATAATTATTTGATAAAATCCAATTTTAAATGAATAATTTGAAAAGAACACTAATCATATACAATGGAATCATAACTAATTTAAGAATAAATAAAAGAGACTTGCCTTAATTGTTTTGTTTATAATTCTGCACAATATCTCGTGTTTATGGACATAATGAGTTAAATTTATTATCTATATCATCCAAATTTCCCATGAACTGGAGTAATTAAACCTAAATAAATAAAAATCCAATTTAAGATAGGTTTTAATGGCTATTGAACAATTTTAATGGCCACTATACTAGATAGGTATGACCTGTTCCATAATGGAATGACCCTCATGTAACTCTCATGTTTAGAGTACATGTCCACAACTAAGTGGTATGGATCCCATGCTCTTTGGAATGACCCTCTTTAGCTCACTACCTCTTAAGTTTACAATATGATGGGTTAGGGAGTTAATTTCTAGAGATTGGCATGACCTTGTTCTAAATATCATAAATACCTTATTCTTACCTTTTACATATAGAAAGATGAAAATAAAAGTCTTATATTTTAAGGATGTATTATCTAATAATTTCACTATACTCTTAAAAAACACATCTCTTTAGAACATACCATTGACAATCCATTCATAATGGTCCAAAATCACTATCCTCTTATTACCACATGCCAAAATTCCATCACCACCAATAGAGAAAATTGATAAATCCAACAGGAGAATATGATATGAATATCCTCTATTTATAATACACATTTATTATATTTTTTGACATACCTTTCATAAATCCCTTAATAATGTAGTGAAATTCCCTTTATTTCCATTTATAATAAATTTTTCTCTCCCCATCATAACTTTAAATTTAAAACTTCAATATTCATTTCATTATCCTCCATTAAAATCTTATAGTGTCAACCAATTATTTAAGTCTTATTATTAAATAAAAATTAAAAATAATTAACACCCCATGACAACCATTTCAGATTTTAAATCCCAATTTTACTCTCCATGTCACATGAATAAAATAAATTTCATATCATCAAATTTAATTCCTCTAACATCCTCATAAAAAAATATTCCCCTATTAACCACACAATAAAACATTAATTAAATAATTATATAATTATAAGGATAAAATTTCATTTTTCTATCAAAACATTGATAAATAAACTCAATATTATAACCAGATTAAATAATTTATCTTTAAAATAACTGATATTACACCAGTGACATAATTTATCATAATATGTGATATATTTTATTGACGGTGATATTCCTTATCAATAAATACAATATATATTAATATTTATACCATAGGCTCATGTCTCCCTTTATTATTATCTATGACTAATGGATCCATCAAATATATCATTTCCACCACCTGGTACATACCATATTTCACTCTTCTATTTAAATAGGGATTCATTACATACACAATTATATCTATATCATCTCATGTGATATGAATTATTTTGTCTGATTTCATTTATTTCCTTGTGCAGTTTTCATGCATATATTTTTTTTACACATTTTATACATTGTATAATACTAAAGTAATAATTAGAGAATTAAATAAAAAATAAGGACCTTATTATATCATTTTACGCATATTCTTTTTCTACTTTATGATACCACATATCACCTTCGGTTCTAATATCTAAGAAATCAACATGGACAGTGACACTGAATGTCACATCTTATGGTTTTTCACACATGGAGGCATTCCAATTTAACATAAATAATATCTAACATGATATATAATTGTTTATAATTTACACCATGTCACTTCCAATAACATGTTCATATCATTTTTCATGTAACCCAGTATCTGTATTCACTTCTATGATCATCACCAAACCTTCTATGATAATTTATAAAACCCCACAACGCATACCTTAAGATATATAAGAAAAACAATTAACTAAAACACAATATATGGTCTAATAAATGTAAAACATATAGATAAAAATTGATCGACAACTTTTTTTAAAAATAGAAAAAATGATTTTTTTTAAAATATTTGATCTCAATTAGTAATGTAAAGTGAATATAAAAAACCTTAAATATGATTATAGATTAATGAAACTAAATTTTCTTAATGAATTTTAGTATAGTAATTTCATTCTCCACTTTAAAAAAACTCAAAAAAAATAAGATATTTAAGTTCTTACACTTGAAACATCATTTATTACAAACCAGAGAAAAAGGTTTGATTTAATAGCCAAATTTAGTAATTCCAACACTATGTATAAGTATTTCCGGATTTATAACATAAAAACTAATATATGTAAGACTTATTCAATCAAAAATTGAAAATTTAACTCTAGTAGTTTGTGTTAAAAATTAAATGGTATTTTTTTATTTTAAATAAAGAATAATATTATATATAACAAAGCCTGAGAAAATTCAAGAAAAAGTGGAAATAATTTAAAAGTAAAATAAATATGTTATTTAGTAATAGACAAATAATATCATCATAATTACATCACATTATTTTAAATATGTCTTCTACTGAATTCATTACTTAGTGAATTAGTTTAGAACATCATGATCCTTTCCAAAGGAATTCAAATTGTAAAGTTTTAAACTTGTTACTATTTTGGTGGTATGCTTATATAATTCCTCATGTCACTATAGAGGTATTTATTTTATATTACTTTAATTAATTTTATATCAATTTAAATTTTTTTATTTTTGGATTAGAATTGTTGTTTTAATGTAAATTTAGTTCTTTACATGATTTACGCTTCACAATTTTGAATAAAGAGAGTTATGACCCTTACATGAGCCTTCAGTCACCATTTTTTATAATTCATTTCAAACGTGCACAGGTTAGAAAACATGGGTAGCACCAAGTTTTGATGAATATTAGTATAAATAGTGAAACTTAACCTAATGTGTGTTTTTTTAGCACACTACTTCCACATGGTTAGGAAAATAATTCAAATTCTCTTCATAGAAACCATGTGGTGGAATTTGGATTAGGAAGTTCCAACAACATGGAGGGGATGAAGTTTAACCAACCTTGCAACCTAACCATGTTAAATGCACAAAATCACATAAAAGTGATTTTCCCATTGTCCATTCTATTTTAAAACCCCTAAGGGGTTCCCCACTCCTCCTTTCATTCAACCAAACTGTGGAACACACCAAGATATATCTATCTCTCATTTTCTTCATCTTTTGAGACTCTAAGATTCAATTTTGAAACATTACCCCAAGGTAAATCCCTTCCTTAATTCTCTTTTCCTCTTTTATTCCCTTCCTATTTGATTTCTCCCACTCCCATGAAACCTAGTGTAGTCGAAGTTTATGATTGTTTATTTAGGGGTGTTTTTTCTAGGGTTTTATTAGGACTCCTTAAGGCTTATTTGATTATCCTCAGTCATAGTATTAAACTTCCAAATTAATCATCAGTGAACAAAGGTAGGTGTTTTTTTTGTTTTGTTGGTATAACATTGTTTTCTTAGGGATTTATAAAGGTTTTATTTGTTAAATTATTCCTATATAAAAATGTTTAAATGGATATAAAAATTCTCTAAAGAATTTTTATATAGGAATAAATATTTTAGTTGGAATTTCAATTGACACTATAAATGAAAAGTATTTATAAAAGCTTAAATTAATTTTTTATGTAAAATGTGGTGTTTTAAAATTCATTAACCCTATTTGGGTCAAGAATTTAACTATAAAATGGTGTTTTGAGCTTTTTTAGATTTTAAGGAAATGTATTTAATTAGAATCCAAATGGTTTAAGGTGGATGGTTTTGGAAAAGTGTTTAGAAATGGATTTCAAATATTTTATTTTGGAAATAATTTTTTGAGATAGAATTTTTTAAATTATAATTTAAAACCATTAAAGAATGACTTGTAATCTTGATTCCTTTAAAAAAAGGATTTTTTTACCACATTCAAAATGATTTCTAAACGTTTTGTGTGTGTGTAAGACTTTCATAAGCCCCTTATTGAATTTTTATCCTTGAGGGGGTATTGTTAATTATTTTGATATGGATCATGCCCTAATATGCATGCTGATATTGTGATTTAGATGCAAAAAAGTGGTTTTTCTTGTGAGGGTATAGGAGGTGAGGTGAGATTTACAAATTTTGATTCACTTATACTTTTGATTTCTAACCTCATATTTATTGACATGCATGATTATTCTAGGAATATTATTGGTGGTGAGTTACTTTTTTATATAGTCTTCATGAGACATGGTAGATCCCATATGGTGTTATAGACTATAGGGGTGTGTGCCACCTGTGAGGAGAGTTGAGAGAAGCCTTATGGATATAGACTTAGGGATGCACCGATATAACTATAGATGGTTCCAAACTGAGTACATATAGGACCACCTCATGAAATTTTTAGTAGTTTCCCATGTCTAATTGATTATTCTCATTAGGTAACTTCCTCTTTAACACTTGAGATTCAATTATATTATGTAAGATTTTCTTTCTAAAGAAACAATAACATAATGCACATTGATTTATTCAAAAATATGATTAAAACATAGATTATAAATTTTTATAAATACAATTTTATGAAATTAATATCATTTTTTAATTAATCTGGTCAAAATTATATAATAATGAATTTTTGATATTTTTCATAAATATTTGATTTTTAAGTGAATAGTGAAAAATACATATTTTGCAAAACTGTCACTTATATGAATTTATAATTACATAAGAATTAATTGAAGGTTTATGAAATAATTTTTATAAAATATATATATTTAATAATTAATATAATTTATATAAAAATATAATTTTGAACTAATAAATATATGATTAACATTTTGGAAATCTAAGTAATATTTTTTTCAAACAAAAACAGTTTTTAGTTATTTTCTTTTTTATTAATTATTTAAAATGTACCTTTCAGTTTTGGTTTGTTTTTAAAAACTAATAATTATCCTTTAATTTAAAATAATCTAATTAATTCTATTGGAATCAATATTACGCTTTATTTTTCTCTAAAATCATTTTAATAATTAAACCAAATATTTTTATAAAAATGGTTTTCGTTCATTTTGTGAACTTATATTAAAAGTAATTTTTTCCACTTATAGAATTTAAACCATGTATGATTTATTCCAAAATATGAATCTTCATATTAATATTAGGTAATATTTTTAACTTAATTGTTAGTCATAATGAATAGTAACCATGGTAAATATGTATCACCTTGGTTAAGGGTACAATGGGTTGAAATGGCTAAAAATTAAGGGATAAGGCATTAAGACAACACAAAAGAAATTATTAAATAACATTTCATGGTTTAATTACTAAATTAACCTTATCACCTTCAAATATGAGTCATTTTGGATCCATTTTCCTTAACTAAAACAATAATATATTTTAATATTTTGATAAAATCCAAGGGTGTCCTCTCCCTCACTTATAAAAGGACACCACCTCTCTTCTCTTAGTCACACTTCAAGAGAATATTATAAAGAAAATACCTACTAAATAACTTCATAACATCCATATCCACTATATATAGGTCCTTTTTTTATAAAAATACCAACCATATAAGGATTAATGTGTAATCCAAAAGAGGTTTTCCAAAGAACAGGTATAACTCTTAATTGAGTGTTTTCATCTTATTTCCTATAACACCTACTTCAATTATATGATAACCAAGATAATACAATATAATAATGATCTCATATATTATTATATTTTATTAAATTAAAGTCAAAATCATTATTCATATCATTCATTATAAAATGGGAAATGAAAGCATCAATTGTGCGTACGTGGCGAATACCACCTCGCGAAGTGATTTATGTTGTTTTTCATCACCACAATCCATGGATGGTTATTATGATTAATATAATTTTTATATATTATATTTATAAAATAAATTTCATTTTAAAATATAATCTATTATTAATCATCTTACCCTTCCTCCTATTAAATAAATGATAATGTCGCTTGTGCTTACGTGTGGACTACAACCACTATAAATAAATGTGATTGATTTTTCATATCCACCATTAAATAATGATTTTAAATATATATATATATATATATATATATGATATTTATATCATTATTAACATTTTTTATAAAATTGAAACATAATAAAGATTCAATAATCAAAACAACCAAACCAATACTTACATGAAAAATGAAATATTTAACTTATTGAAATGAAACTTTAATTAAGGAATTATTAATTAAAAATGATGGAATGTTATAATTATATCAAATATGATATTATAAGTATGTATATGGTTATATTATATAATTATAATAAATCTAAATTTATTTTACAGAAGGTTAAAAGCACTTATGAGGCAAGTCAAAATTGAGGAAAGGGATTTCTTTTACAATCTCATTTTATTTTTGGATTATTCATGTTAACATTTCCTATGGAAAAATAATATAATAATAATCTATTAAACCCCATATATTTTCAAATAATCTAGTTATTTTTTGTTTTTACATGTTAATATTCCATTTCTTCTATTATTGGATCAAGATTCAATAAGTTACATAATAGGGTCTTTATTTTAAAAACATTATTTTTAAGCTCTAATTCCAACTCTTTTTCTTCGAGTATATATTTTTTTTAAAATAATTTCAAAAATATTATAAATATTATAAAAAATATTTATTAAATTCATTTCTTCCCACGTTTTCATTTCTATAAAAAAGTTTAAAATTAATCTTCTTTTCAATTTCTGAATGAGGTAATTTTAACCAAAGGTGTGAATGGAATCTTTTTTTTTTGACATACACCACACAAATATATTTTTGAACTGTCATGATTACTCTTTTCTTTGAATATTCTTTATAATTTTCCATTTTTATTTTCAATAAAAAAAATTCCTAATATTTTAAAAAATATATATTTTAAATAAATGATTTCAAAAATGAAAATAATTTTTCTCCCCATGTAATGTTTCAGTGATCTTTTATAAGTATTCTCGTCTATGAAAACACTAATTGATTTTACTAGGGATATAATCTAATGATTCCATCATTATTATTTCTATATATAGTTTACAATTATGACGATAAAATATTAATGTTCTATATTCTTGATTCAATGCGGATAATTTGTTGACTTATAAGGCATTTTGAGAATGAATTGTATTGATCATTAAAAATATAAGGAATGAATAGGACATGTAAGTTATAGGTGGGGGTTAGTTATAAATATCTTCTTGATGCGCCAAAATGTATCATGAGACAAAATATTAGGTATTCCATATTATTTAGTTATCTAGTTTCCAACTACCCATTTATTTAGAATTGTTTCTTGGTTGAGATGCCTTATTGGTAAGATTAATAATGTCTTGGTTGAGAGGCCTTGATCATGAATGTCTATAATTATGAATTTAATTTATTAAGAATTATGTTTTCATTATCCATGTGTTTGATATATTGATATTATCTATAGATATTCATTGAACTCAAGTTTTTGATTAAATTACATGTGTTTTGATTATCCACTCTTTCATATTAATTATAACTTATTTAATCACGATAGATTTTACTGTACATAACACTTACTAAGCATATAGACTTTCCCTTTATTTTTTTGCCTTTCCCCAAGATATAAGTAAATATATTATGAATGATATCAAGGATTCATTTTTGTTTCTTATGCTATGTTTTTATATTTCCAATGTAACATGAGAATCATGTATGTATCTAGTTTACCAAGATATCTAAACATATCAATCCCAAAAGGTATGATTCCTTTCTTATTATACCAATATAATAAAGTAAACACATACTCTTGGTTATGGGAGATAGGTTTTTACATCCATATTTAATGTTCATTAGCTTCATTAGCACTCAGGTGTCTCGTGTCATTTCTTGTTTTGTGACTTCATGCATTAGTGATTTATTATTATTTTTAAATTTTATTATACGACTAAATTGTTTTAAAATGTTTAAAAAGGTATTTATAAAGTTAATTTTGAAATTATATTTTAAATAGTGGTTTTTTTTAAAAAGGGTTTGAGGTTTGATAAATGGTTTTCAAAGTGATTGTTTTCATTTAATAAGAAAAAAATGAGTTTATAAATATTGATGGATTTATTATTGTATTTATAGTTGAACTAGAAAATTGGATTTCAATTTTATTTAAAACAAGAATAATACGAAATGTATTTTGTAATCAATTTCATAAACACTATGGTTCATACCAATTAGGATCAGTTTCACTCACACCTTGGATAAACCACTTGGTGTATAAGTTCTTATGGTTTTCTTTTCAGTTTCCTTGTCGTATTCATCTTCTAATGGGTTTTTTCAAGCTACTAGTGTCTTGGGATATAGAGAGTGACCAAGGTTCACATAAAGATAGTGGTATTAGTTTTTAGTTTGGGTTTTATTTCTTTTTTATTGGGTTGTATATATAACATCATACGGCACATATATTTTTCAATCATGTTTATGTGTGAGATGATACATGTCTTTTATATTCATTTTCTTGTATTCCTATTTATTTTTATTGATTATTTTAATTTTATGTTAATTTATAGTCATGTTTTATTCTTACTCTGGGTGAAATCATTTCCATTGATTATGTTCTAATACCTTGGAACTAGTTTCTATCCTAGGGTCATTGGAAACACACCTTGGGTATGTCTCGGACTAGCTCAGGCTTCTGGTGGATAGATATCCCAATTTGGTACATGATAGAATGGTATTAGAAGATGCAATATTGTTATTTAGGTTGTGTTTAGGATGTCTGGAGACTAGGATAGTCATCAAAGCTCGATAAGTGGGTATGGGGAAGACTATCATAAGCTCTTTTTCACACTGATATTTGTTTTTTATTGGGAGTTTGGGATTTGAGTCTTGATTTTTAGTTTATTAATGGATATATTTGATGGATTTTGTTATGTTAAGATGTCACTTTGATCCCTATTGATTATATCATTGATTTTGGGGGTTGTTTCAAGTTTCAAAGAAGAAATTAGAGAAGTAACCAAGGCTTAAAGGTTATCCCACATTGTCTGGTGAACCATGAAGATATTTTGAATATGTTTTTAGAACCATGGTAGTTCCCATCTCCTGGTTTTCACATGGTTTACTATCCCATGCATCCAAACTGTGCACAGTTCTATTTCTCTTCTAGAGCACTAGTGCAAAAACACTTATTAACGTCAGTTTTTATTGATTTTTGACGTCGTTTATAAACCGACGTCTTCAAAGGAGACGTTAAAAATAGAGTTTTTGCGTCTGTTTTTCAAAACAGACACCAAAAATAATTTTCTTATGAGTTTCGGCATCAGTTTTATAGAAAAACGAGGTCGAAAATCCAGTGGACTCGGTTTTTTACGTCGGTTTTTTATAAAACCGACGCCGAAACTGGAGTCGACGGGCTTTTCCACGTTGGTTTTATAGAAAACCGACGCCGAAAACCGAGTCCACTGGATTTTTGGCGTCGGTTTTCTATAAAACCGACGCTGATAATCGGTGAAACTTGTATGTTCGGCGTTGGTTTTATAGAAAAACGACGCTGAAGAACCAATTTTCAGCGTCGGTTTTATATAAAACCGACGCCATAAGTCATTTTTTTTTTCAAAAAAACTTTTGGCGTCGGTTTTGAAAATAACTGACGCCATAAATAAATATTTTTTTATAAAATAATTACAATTTCACTTCCAAAATAATCGAAACCCCTAAAAAACATAATATAGAAAAACAATCAAACAGTATTTTTGTATAGGCACTTGAGAGAACTCAATGTAAAGTAGAATTAAAATACACGTACCTGAAATATTAGAATATACATACCCCGATTCTTAATCAATATATATACCTCAAATCTTAATCAGACTTAACAAAAATTTTGCAAAAGTATATTGAATATGAATCATATCAGATTGGGAATAATACTGTGAATCATTGAATGCCTACAATAATATTAAATGATATGAAATTAATAAATAGAAAAAAGTGGAAGAAAATATATAAAAAAATTAATACAACTAACCTCATGAAAATCAGTAGTTTCCCCAGTTTTGATTATCTCGTACATGAATCGTAGAATATAATAACCACGTTCAACATTTCCATTTTGATGATGACACTGCGGTTATAAAACATTTAACTAATAATAAAAACCAATATATAATAAAAATATAAAAACTAATTACCTGTACGTCCACATATTTGATTTTCGTTGGTTTGTTTTCCTTTGTAAAATGTTTCCATGAACTGCATTTTTTATATAAGAACTAATAAAACTTGTGTAAACAATTAAAATTAAACATAACAAAATTATAAAAATAAAAAACAACTTACCTGTTTAATAAGTTGGAAAATGGTTTACGCACTTTTCCTAATAAAGAGAAAAACCAATATAAGGTGCATTCATTTGGGAAAAATACGCCTAACATCCAATGCCCCCTAGAATACAAAAAGTTCACAATTAATGAAATTATAATGATCATTAGTTCAAAATTATGTTGATGTTCTTACTTATCAAGAAATGGAAAAAACCAGCACTAAATCTCTGTTTGTGATAATCTCTTGGATATATATTGAACTCTTTTATCATTCTTCACAAGTTTAACTTCCAAGGAAATGTACTCTGGATCTATAAAACTGTAAATTCTTATAGTTTCATTTTGTAAAATAATCCTATGTAGATACCTAATTTAAAAAGAAAATATAGCTAGTCAATGACATAACAATATTTTATTAAAGAAATAGCAATTAAAACGTCAATTTACTTACATGGAAAACAACTGCACCACATTCAGCTCGATCTCTTCAAAATTAACTAAATTCATGATATATTCTTTTAGTATTCTCAATTGATAATTTCTTCCACATATATCGGGCATCATCCGAAACTCATAGATAAAATTCAAGGAAGAAGAGGACTTAGATAATCTTTTCAACCCATAAGAAATATCAGAAGTATCTACAGCCAACTGTTCCTGAACATTTTGTTGCATTTGTAAAGTTTCTTTTGCTTTCAGATAATACTATAAGTTAAATGTCAGAAAACATTATAAGTAATTTGGAATCATTTGTAATTAATATTTAAAAAAACACATACCTCATGTGAAATATAATGAAGAAGGGCAGTTGGCCAAAGTAAAAAATGGCTCATACTTTCCCCAACACTGGTGATCTCCATAGTAGGAAATGGTAGTAGAGCAGTAGGATCTATAATAACAAGTACTGATACTCTAACCTGACCCATCTTCATAGGTTGATGATGTACCGAGTCCCCCAAAAAATACACCTATTTTAACACAACAATATGTACATGAGGATCTCCCGCAAACAACTCACAATATAAGGCTTGATCCCAGGGAGGAGGTGGAGGCTCAAAGTTAGCAGGTGGGGAAGGGTAGTCGGGGTGAGCAAGCTGAGAAGGTAGAAAAATGAAAAGGGTATATTAGTGTTTAAAATTTATAACATAGAAAAAATGATTAAAAATTAAATAAAATAATATACCTCAAAAGGTTGCGCAGACGGGGCAGGGTAAGCAGATGGGGCAGGGTAGTTCGGGTGAGTATACTGAGAATGTTGAAAAATGAAAAATTTATATTAGTGTTTATAATTTATAAAATAGAAAAATTGATGACAAGTAAATAATATACCTCGGAAGGCTGCCCAGACGGTGCTGGGTAAGTAGATGAGGCAGGGTAGACCGAGTGAGTAGGCTGAGAATGTTGAAAAATGAAAAAGTTATATCAGTGTTTATAATTTATAAAAAAGAAAAATTGATGACAAGTAAATAATATACCTCGGAAGGCTAAGCAAACAGTGTCTGTCTTGCCAAGTTTTCTAATAAAGCCTTCTGTACTGCTGCTTGAATTTGATCACCCATAGACCGTTTCATATTATGCAGCTCTTCTTTTAAGGATTCGATTTCTGGGTCTCTTGATTTCTTACTCTTACCAAAAACCTTCCGAATACTAACACCCGCCTGATATCCTCTATCATGGACGGGGTGTTCTGCTTTTCCCAAAGCAGTGGCTAGGATATCCATACTACCCTTGGGGATAAAAGAGCCATGTGTCTCTTGCTCCTGAAGTTCATCCTGAAATGAAAAATAAAAAAGTTATATTAGTTTTTATAAATTATAAAAAAGTAAAATTGTTAACAAATAAATAATATTTACTTAAAATTCTATCAGCCACTTGATGAGCTTCATCTGTAAGATATTGTTCATTTTTTTCTTCTTGCTCGTTTCAATTTCTCATGGCGAGTGGGAGGAGATGGAGGACCATATTGGACCTCTTCTGAACAACTACTTGATCGAGCTCTTAATGCTTCAAATTTTTCTTCAATCATTTTATGCTCCAAATATGAGTACCCTCCACGTGATAATGTATGAGGGTATACGTTTTGCAACTGGATCTCCTGATGAGATCTCCTAGAGGCCTGTTACATAAAAATAAACTACTAAGTAATGAGGAAAATATAGCATAAATTTTAAAATATAAAACAATTACAATACCTGAAATTTCTCTTCCTGATGAATGTCAACAAAATGATTCCATGTTTCTTCATCTATATATGGATACTTAAGACATGGGCTTTCAAACCTTATCTTTCCAAAAACATAATTTTTTGTCAGTTTGGTTTTAAAATCTCTCCATCTAACCGCCGCTAAAGAGAGATGTCTTTTCCTAATTTCTTTGGTTTCCTCAAAATTGAATGTCATCTGTAATTGAAAAATTTAAATATGTCATTTATACTATATAATATTAAAAAATGAGATAAAATAAATAAATAAAGATATCTTACCGTCACGGCCTCCCAAAGCTGTTGCTTTGTCGTCCTGTCCACTGACTTCCAATCAGGATATAAAATACTAATCCTGCAACAGCTCTACATCGCTATATAACTGACAAACTGAACTGCATTTGAGCCAACTGCATTATTATTATCATCAAAACAGATTTGTGCTTTTTTATCATCACGAGCAAGTGATAGTTTTAGTAAATGTGTAATACCACGTTTACCAACTAGAGAACTTTATTTTTGAGTAGTAACTAGAGAAGTCTCCTCCGCTGAGGACGCATCAGTAGTCCTGCAAAATGTTTTTGTAAATTAACAGTTTTATTTCATTAAATAAGTATATTACTGAATATTTAATAATATGTCAAAATAGATATACCTCAGTAACTGCTCCTCTCTATCTGTATCTGACATTTCTACTAGAAAGTGTAATAAAATTTTGTGTACCTGCATATCATTAGAAAACTGAATAATTAGAAACAAGGAAGATAAAAAATAAATATGTAAAAATAGAGGAATGCATTTGTAAGTTTTAAAATTAGACACAAAATATAAATATTTACCAGAAAAATTAGGAGACTAATTTAGTGTTTTTTCACATGCCTTCATCATGATCGGTACGTACTGCATGCACTATATCTGTCTTATATTCATTTTAATCATCTGAAAATTGCGTAATAGATGAATAAGGATCATGTAAATCACTACCATCATTAGAATCATCCTCATCACCCAAATGGTATCTTTTCCCTTGCAAAAAAACTAACCACTGATAATTCGACGGATCAATGACATAAAATACTTGTTTTGCATGTGTCGCCATGATAAATGGTTCCTCATTGTGATTAAATCTTTTCAAATCAACCAGTTTAAACTCATATTCATCATGTTTTACGCCACTATTACTATCAACCCAATTACACTTAAAAACAGTGACTTGAAATTTAATATAATCAATTTCCCATATGTCTTCAATAACTCCAAAATATGACGTTGATGAAGAAATTGGGTTTTTATCTTTGGCACTTGAAAAATGAACTGCTTCAGCGAATAACATCACACCACTATTCTGAACGGTACTCTTGTCATCCAGGTTTTTTGTGTAAAATGTGTATCCATTGATATCAAAACCAGACCAAGTGATCACATTAAGAGATGGTCCCCCTGCTAACCACTTCAATGTTTCTGATACGGATATATCTGGGGTGACTTTCTCTTTAAACCATGAAACAAATGTCTTCTTATGCTCAATCATCAACCACTTTTCATTTCTTTTCTGATATCGCAACTTTAATTCAGAAAAATGTGAGGATATATATGGTTGAACCTCATCTATGTTGTTCAAAATGTATAAATGTTCTTGCATAACTTCATCATGTGGAATGAACTTTACCTTTAAGCCTCGAACACATCTACCTTCTCTATAAACTGTCATATGTCGAGATACAGGGAGACCAATATGCTCCACCTCATTCAAATAATCAATACAGAGCTCAATCACCTCTTCTGATATATATTTTTGAACAATAGAGGCCTCTGGTCGATAAGGATTTTTAACATATCCTTTCAAAATTTTCATATATCTTTCAAAAGGATACATCCATCTTAAATAAACAGGCCCACATATTCTTATCTCACGCACCAAATGAATCAATAGATGAACCATTATATCAAAAAATGTGGGTGGGAAATACATTTCTAGTTGACAAAGAATAAGAGTTGCTTCATTCTCCAACACATCTAACAAATTTGGATCAAAGAATTTTCTAAAAATGGATTTAAAGAAATTACATAACCTGATGATTGTCTGTCTGAAAGCTTTCGGTAATATACCACGCATTGCTACTGGTAGAATTTGTTGCATCAACACATGGAAATCATGTGATTTCATACCTATTAATTTACAATCCTTCAATGACACAAAATTATTCATATTTGAAGAAAAACCGCTGGGTACTTTAATACCATGAAGACACTGACAAAAATTCATCTTTTCAATCTTGCTTAATGTGTGACAAGTCATAGGTAAATATGTTCTGTTTACTTTCACAGCGGGAGCTAATTCCAAATGTATTCTCATTAATATCAAGTCCAATCTAGCATGTAATCCATCTTTTTTATTTCCTTTTATGTCTAACAAAGTTCCAATCAAACTATCACATATTTTTTTCTCAACATGCATAACATCAATGTTATGTTTTATCTCTAAAAATCTCCAATAAGGTAGTTTGAAAAAAATAGACTGCTTCTTCCAGATATGTTTTTGTAAACCATAACTTTTTCTCTTTACAAATGTCGAATCAATATCTTTAACTCTTTCATAATATTCTTCAGCTGAAAATGGTTGAGGGGGAGGTTGTATTCTTGTAAAACATTAAATGATTTTTTCAATCTACGATAAGGATGATCAATTTACAAAAATCTTCGATGTCCCATGTACACTGTCTTTCTTCTATTCTGCAATTGATAATATGAAGTTTTTTCTTCACAAATTGGACATGCTTTATGTCCCTTAACACTATATCCAGATAAGTTTCCATATGCAGTAAATTCGTTTATAGTGAACATTATAATAGCACGCAAAAGAAAATACTCTTTCTTGTATGCATCAAAAACTTTAACGCCTTCCACCCATAGCAGTTTAAATCATCAATCAATGGTGTAAGATACACATCAGTATCATTTCCAGGCTATTTTGGTCCAGAACTCATCAAGCTCATCATAACAAATTTTTTCTTCATACATAGATGTGGAGACAAGTTGTAAAGTACCAGAAAAACAATCCATGAACTATGTTGGCTACTGAGGCTCCGATATGGATTCAATCCATCAGTACACAATCACATTCTGAGATTTCTAACTTCACTTCCAAAATAATGAAATTTTTTATCAAAACTCTTCCACTGTGGTGAATCAGCAGGATGACGTAAGTTACCATCAGAGATGCGTTCATCTGAATTCCATCTTAACCTTTTTGCATCAATTGAATTTTCAAATAGATGCTTCAAACAAGGAATTGTTGGAAGGTACCAAATTGCTTTAGCTGGAGTTTTGATTCTGGTACCTAAAAATAAATCAGAATTGAATTATCATAATTGTATGCAAAAAATATTGGATGATATCATGGGAAAGTAAAAAATTTATTTTCCATAAGGTTACATGACATCACCTGGGAATGAATCTGAGTTGACTTTCTCATCCATCTTATAGCGCGATGTCCCACATGTAGGACAACTTGATAAATGTTCATTTTCTCTCCTATACAGTACACAATCATTGGGGAAAGCATGTATCTTTTTATACCCCAATCCCATTGGGCATAATATTTTCTTCGCCTCATAATAGGAATCGGGAAGACCATTTCCTTCTGGAAGTAGCTCTTTTAAAAGCTCAAGTAAACTGGAGAAACTTTTATCACTCCACCCATTTTTTGCATTTAAGTTAACTAATCTCGAAACTGTTGATAACACTGTATATTTACTACAACCTGGGAATAATGGATTCTCAGAATCTCCATACAATCGTTCAACAGTTGGTGTTTTTTCGATGGTTTCGACACCTAAATCATGAATTAATTCTTCAATACGATCCTCTGCCTCATTATGAATATCGTCATCAACATTGGATGTTGAATTCTCAGTTCTTTCACCATACAAGATCCAACGTGCATAATTAAGGCTAAAACCATAACAAATGAGATGATCCTTGATTTCTCTGGAGTTTAACTTTCTCATATTTACACACTTCACACAAGGATAGAAAATCAAATCAATATTTTGAATATGTCGTTTAGCAAATTCCAAAAAATTATCAACTCCTTTTTCATATTCACTAGTAGTTCTTTGTAAATAAATCTAATTATGATCCATTAATACCTGATATCACAATATAATTGATGAATATATTAAAACATATAAACATTTAAATATCTATCAGATAAATTGTAAACAAAAACATATTCCATAAAAACTATTGATTATCAGATAAAAGACATCAGATATGAAACACGTTTACAAATAGAGTAAACAGTTTATTTTCATATTATATACATGTGTGTTATATTGATATTATAATATAATTATAATATCATTCTTTTAAAATTTATTAGTTAATTTTACATAGTTGCAATGTTTCGATGTTGCATGTGTCTAAAATATTGAATAGTACATTAATTTAAAGGAAGAAATAAGTGAAATGTGGGAGTACATGGAAATATGTATAAATTATTAATAAATCTCAATTCTTTATTGAAAGTAAAAAATATAATTGGTTGTTTTAAAATGTAAGATATCAATCAAAATGGGTGTAATGTAATTTTATAACTTAAATCACATTTAATTCAAAGTCACTGATGAAATAAAATATTCACATGTTAATCCCAGATAACACAACATTACCTAAATGATAAATATAGATACAAAAAAAACAAGACAAACTACAACCAAACCACACTAAGTTCAATAATAAATAACACAATAAAATTATTTTTTTGAATAATAATTAATTAATATGGAAATGGGATTAAAAATATAGTACTTCATAATGTAATGAAACATCATTTTAAACTAAAATAATGATAATACAAATAAAAAATTTGTAGTTTAACAAGAATGGAGATGTTAAATCCAAACTGCAACCGGTATAATGACTTTGAAAAACAAACACTATAAAATTTATACCAACAATGATAATACAAACCAAAAATAATGATAAACTAAAACTAAAATCGAACCAATAAAGAAAATCACGTAAAATGGGTTCTTGAAGAAGAAATAAACAATGGGAGATGAAACAAGAGATAAAGAGGAAGAACGGATACCGGAAATCGTGCAAATGGCACAAAACCTTCAACAATGGTTGTCCAAGATCGCAAATAAGGTTCGAAGGTCGTTGGGAGTCCAAAGCGCCGCAGCCGAAGTCGATTTCGACGAGTGAACAAAATGAGGGTTTTGGACCCCGAATAATTTTAAAAGACTTTTTGCGTCAGTTTTAAAGAAAACCGACGCTGAAAATTAAAAAAAACATTTCAACGTCAGTTTTTAAAATAACCGATGCGGAAAATATATTTTATGGTGTCTGTTTTTTAAAAAACCGACGTTAATTTTTTATTTTTTTTTATTTTCGGCGTCAGTTTTCATGGAAACCGATGCCGATAATTTTTTTTAAATTATTTTCCGCATCGGTTTTCCTAAAACCTGACACGAAAAACCGACGCGAGATTTTTTTTTTAGTTTCGGCATCGGTTTTCGAAAAAACCGACGCCGAATATTTTATTTTATTTTGTTTTCCGCATCGGTTTTCATGAAAACTGACGCCGAAAATAAAAACCGATGGAGAAATTTTTTTAAAAAATTATTTTTCGCGTCGGTTTTCATAAAAACCGACGCGGAAAATATGTTTATTATTATTATTGGCATCAGTTTCTTGAAAACCGACGCGAAACATTATCAGATAATTGTTTTTGGGGTCAGTTTTTTGTAAAACCGATGCCATAAATTCTCCGCACATACTATTCGCATCTGTTTTTAAAAAACTGACGTTATTATGACGACGTTAAAACCCGTATTTCCACTACTGGAGGTTTTTTTGCCTCCATTTCTTTCTAGATTGATCCCAATGGTTTCATCAATTGTTTTGATGCTAATTTAGGGATATTTTTATGTTATTGAATACAATTTAGTTTGAAGATTATTTTTGGATGTTTCTTTTTTCCTTTATGAACTTTGGGTTTTTATTTATAAAATGATTTTTTAAATGGAAAAAAAGAGTTTTATAAAAACATTTTCCTTTGAAACTCATTTTAAAATGGTTATTGAATAATTTTTTATAGTTTTGTATCATAATTTTTTTTTTTTTATTTTTTCTCTATTTAAGAAAAAATCATTTGGTGGAATTTTTTAAATATTAAAATTTTAAAATGGGATGCTTTTAAATTGGTTGTTTAGGGTGTTTTAAAAAAAATCAATTTAAAAATAAAATTTTAAAATGATCATAATATTAAATTAAGTATTTTTTTTAAAATTGTTTTGAACTAATGTTTTAAAAAAAACTGTAGTGATTAATATAGAATATATTTTAGAGTGAGAGGAAAATTTGATGAGAAATTCCAGTTTTGGGAAGCTTCAGTTTAGAAAATAAGAAATTTTTGAGAATTTAAAAAAAATGTTCTAAATAATAATTTTTTAAGGATAATACATTTTATAAAAATGGTAATTTTTCAAATGTGTTCGTCTTAGGAAATGGGTGCTTTTGGTTTGTCCCCTCAGTTATGGGACTACGTGCTTTGTTTAAGTTGCACGATAATCTAGGCTCATGTTTAATACTAATTGTCATATACCTCCCAAAATAATCTTAATTTAAGAGAGGGTTATCTCATTATTCCTAGGTATATTCCTCTTTGTTGGTGTCTTTTCTCATACTCTAAGTGGAGTGGTGGACCTTAAAGTATTTTTTGTTCTAGAATTTATGGGGTTAGTATCCTTTATTTTTTTGGTGAAGTCGTTCAGAGATATTAGATTTTTCTTATGGTGAGTTTGGTTTAGAGGTTTTCTTAGGAGCTTTCATGTTTTCATTAAATGGTTACTTGTTTAAGAGATTTATCTTGAATGTTTATAGATGATTTTTGGATGTTCCCTTTTTGGATAGTATTAGATCTTGGATTGGTGTGTGAGCCTTCTGATTGTTTTTATGGATTTGGATTTTAGGATTTTGAGAATTCCTTGATGTTGGGTTGTATCCCATTGTGTAACATAGTGTTTTCTTGTGTTGTGACCATTTTAAGGTATTTTTATTATTTGGTTGAACATGGGTGACCCTTGGGTTGGTTCATGGGTAATTAAGGTTGATTACTTCTTTAAGAAATTGAGAACATGATTGTTCTAGATTTGTTGGGTTCACTTTGGGATGGTGTTTTATGATTTAGGATTATGTTTACCCATTAAGTATGATTATGTGGGTCTATAAAACATGTTATTACTTGTTGTAATGATTGTGAGTTAACCTTAATGAGTCTTCTAGTAGAGATTTATGTAGATATTAGTGATGGTTTTTGTTTTTTGGAAGTTTAGTTTCATTTGGTATGAGTTCTTCTTATTAGTTAAAACTTTTTTCTTTATTATTTCTTATATTTGATGGATTTAGAGGATTTTTGGGATATTCATACATAAGCTCTCTTTTTGTTGAGTTTTAACCTCATGTCTTGTTCTTTACATGTCACACCTTTAAGAAAACTTGTAAGTAGTGGGGAGACCTATTTTTGTTCAACTTACCTATAGGTCATTTTTGTGATTGTATATATTTTTTTAGTGACATGTTTTGGTTTTTGTGGATATGGTCAGTTTGGTTTAGAGAAATTTTTTAGGTTTAAAAGTTTTTCTCCTAAGGTTTTCTCTAGATGTTTCTCTGACTAAATCACCTCATTTCATAGGATATATTTGTGGGTTTAGTTTAGATACTTCCATTTATTCAAAGGACTTTTTTTGGGAAGAAGGTGGGATGGAGGGGAGTTTTTCACACACCATGTCACTATATAAGAGTTTATTTTATATTATTTTAATTAAGTTCTGTGAAATTTTATTTTTGTTATTATTTTTTATTTATTTTTCTAAATTTGTTTCAGTGCACAGTTTTGGGTGCATGGTTAAGAATAAATTGTGAGATAACTATTACATGACCCATTAGTTACCCTTATATGTAGTTAATTTTGAACATTCATGGATTTATTTACATGGGTAGAACTTGTTTTGGATGACTCCATATAGAAACCATATAGCTTCAACCTTCCCTGAGTTTTTCCTAGTTCACAGCTTTCACACAGTCAGAAAAACTATTTAGAATCTCCTAGTGTAAACTATGTGAGGGAATTTTCCTTTGGAAGTTTCTACATGGTTATCACATGGATTACTAAACTTTGAGGCCTAACTATGTGATCTTCTTGGAATCATTTAAATTTGAGTTTTCAATTTTCCAATTAGATTTTAAAATCCCTAAGATAATTCCTCCCCCTCCTTTCATTCGACCAAGTTGGGGAATTCACCAAGGGAGCTCTTCCTAACTTTTTCTACCTCTATTGAACCTCCAAGATTCGATTTGAAGTAATTATATTAATATAAAGCCCTTATTTCCTTCTCTTTTTATATCTTATTCCCCTTAACTTTTATTTATACTTATATCATAAAACTTATATTTTTGAGATTTGTATTTAGGGTTTGATATTGTTTATTCAGGGGTATTATTATCTAAGCCTTACTTGGGACTTCTTAAGGCTTGTTTGACAATATTCCATCATAGGCAAAAAACTTCTAGCTCAATCATCATTGAACCATGGTAGTTTATTTTTTGTTTCCTTAAATTGGAATAACATTGTTTTCTTGGTTATTTATAAATGTTCTATTTGTTAAATTTCATATATGTATAATGATTAAAATATATTTCATAAATGTTTGAAAAAAATCAAATGGCATAAATATTTTACTTATCATTTCAAGTGAAACTTGAGATGTCAAGTATTTATAAAACCTTGAAATAATTGTTTTATATAAAATGTGGTGTTTGAAAATTATTTGACCCCATTTTGGGTCAAGAATTTAATTTCGAAATAGTGTTTTTATATTTTTTTGATTTTAAAAGAAAATATGTGATAATTTAATTAGGTTTCAAAATGGTATAAGTTAATAGATTTGGAAATTTTTATAGAATTGGATTTAAAAAGTTTTTTTTTCTAACCAATGGTTTTAAATGGAATTTAAAACCATTAAGGAATAAATTTTTAACCCGAGTTCTTTTGAATGTAATACTTTTTGGCACTTTCAAAATATTTCTAAATGATGTGTCTTCATGTGAGACCCTTAATGAATATTAACCCCTAAGGGGGACATTGATTATTATTTTTATATGTATAATTACCCAAGGGGAATGTTTTATATCATTATTGAAATGCTAAAAGGGGTTATTTCTTATGAAGTTGTAGGAGTTGATGTGAGATTTGATACTTTTAATTCACTTACGATTATGATTTCTTGCCTACTATTTATTAACATGCATGGGGATCATAAGTGACTTATTGGGGTATGAGAGACATTTATATTTAGTCCATATGATATAGACCGGATCCCCTCTAGTGTCAAAGACCATAAGGGGTTGTGCCACTAGTGAGGATAGTTTAGAGCAGTCAGGTGGTTAAAGACTTAGGTATGCATCAATGGGCCTATATACGGTTTTCAATTGAGTACATATAGGGCTTACCCATGATATACTTAAAAATTTACCATGTATACTTGATTATTCCCATTAGGTAAAATCCTCCTTTGGTGTTATCAACCTTGATTATAGGGCATCATGTGTTATTTCTTTTTTTATAACATGGTTCTTTAGTGATTTATTATGATTTTTTCATTTTCCTTGTCAATTTAAGATTCTTAAAGAGTTTGAAAATTAATTTATAAAGTGACATTTTAATTTGGATTTTAAACGGTGGTTTTGATTAAAAATGGGTTGAGGCCTAATAAATGGGTTTCTAATGGTTTTTTTCATTTAATTAGAAAATGAAAAGGGGAGTTTTTAAATGTTGATGGAAAAGTTATTGGATTTTTCCAATAAACTAAAAAACCTGAATTTTTAATATATTTCAAACTAGTGTAAATGAAATGACTTTTTTAAGTAATTTCAAAAACATTTGTGCTTCTTACATACTAGGCCCGATTTCACTCAAACCCTATAGACACCACATTGTGTATGTAATTATAATAAATTTCTTATTAAGTATATTTGTTTAATCCTATTCTCGTGTGTTTGTTCATGCTTCTAGTAACATGGGATGTGTAGAGTGTAAACTTTTAACATGAAGATAGTGTTAGTATTTATTATGTTTTTAGTTTATTTATATTAGGTTAAATTTGTATTGGCTTATTGATCGAATCTTATTCAGTTGTGTTTGTATGTATATTGTTCAATTATGAATGAGATGATAGTTGTATTTTATATGTATTTTCTTATATGTATCCTTCTTTTTACTACTTAATTTTATTGAATATTTTATTATAGATGTTTCTTTTTATTAATCAGGATGAAATCATTCTCATTTATTAGGTTCTAATACTTGGAACTAGTTTTTTTCCCAAGGCGATCGAGAATGCGCCTAAGTATGTCATGGACTGGATCGGGCTTCTGATGTATGGTTGACCTAGGTTAGTTCATGATATTTTAAGGTTTCAAAAATCAGAACAAATAATATTTTTTGTTAACTAAAAATATCAATAGTGACTGTAACTTTTTACTTTTTTTTTGAAAAAAGTAATTATATATTTAAATATTTCAACATAAATATCAAGTAAATTTTCATTGGTGATATGTAAAATTGAACTTTTTTAGATGATGATTTATTAATTATAATTTCATAATCATTCCTTATCATATTTAATATTTAATTTAAATTTTTTAAATATTAAGTATAGATATCGGTGTGATGAACTTTTGTAGACTAAGAAATTTAATATTATGTTTTATATACTTTTTGAGTATGAATTATAGAATGATAAACATCCAACATGGTATTGATTAGTGATTTAGTACATTAATGATTCTATTTAATTTATTACTTTAGTATATCTATAGTTCAATTCTAATGTTTTTTTAGATTCAGTCCTTTTTTATTTTATAGAAATATACTTAATGAAAATATTTTCAAAATATATGTGTATATTTTTATTATCAAAGAAAATATATCTAGATGTTATCATCGGAAAAATGGATCAAAATATGTTAGTATTGAACATAAAATCACTATTACGTATGCTATAGAAAAAAAACAGTGATTGAGAGAAATAGTTGTACCATAAAATAGAAAATTGTATATTTTATATTTGAGAATAATTTTCCATGAATATTGGTAATAATTTTCTTGAATTATAGTTTTCTTTCTCTGTAAAATCCTTATAAAATTTGTCAATAAAAATATGTATATAAAATATGATGTGATTTTAAACCTTTATTGATAATATAAAATTAGTTAGATTATTTTTTTCCTTATATTAAAAGGGATAAATTGTATAAAAAATTAGTAGTTGGAATCTGTTTTTGATAAAACATAGTCTCTAAATGTTACATAATTTTTTTTAATCACTAATAATGTTATTATATATATATATATTTCATGGATAATGATAACTAAGATTCATATGGAAAAAAATCATTTATATTTATTCATAAAATTAAAAAATTATATCTCAAATAATATGAGTTAGTTGATGGTGTACCCTTTATAAGTAAAATATAATTTTATTACATTAATTAAGGACTTGATGTAGTTATACTTCATCCTAAATATATCTGGTATGTTTTGAAGGGTCAAAAATGGATTGAAATAATAAAGGAATATATAAATATGATAAAAATGGTAACATGTAATTTTGTGATATGTTTTATAAATAGAAAATTGATTAGAATCAATAGGGTGTATACAATTAAGTTGAATACTAGTTTCTAGATAAACAAGAATAAATCTTATTATTTTTTAAAAGGGTGTGATCATATTTTTTGAGTTTATTTGTTGACCCTATTTCTTCTACATCCCAATTAGATGTAGTCATTAATTTATTTTCTATAATTTAAAAAAATTTCAGTAATATTTAGTAAAAATAGATTAAATTTTCTATTTTTATTAATCTCTTGGAGGATGAAATTTCTATTGAAAAATATTAGGCATGTTCTATGAAATGGGAAAATGATAATATGTGATAGATCAAGAAATCTATATGGAATTAAACATGCTCTAAAAACCTCATATAGTAGAATTTATGAGATCTTGATGGTATTGTGTTTTATAATAAGTATTAATTGATGTAATTAAACTATTAAGGATGATTCATTTTTTGAGGTTTCTTCATCATATGTAGATAATTTTCTATTTATAATGAGAAATGAATAAAATAATATTTTCTTATAAAAAATCTTATTGATAAGTTTTTGGGGTTCTATTTACTAATAGGTTAGTTAAATAATTCCAAAGGATCTACGTATTCCTAATTAAAATAAAAATTAATTGACTAATTAGTCTGAATAAATTCGAAATAATAATTACCCACATGACAAGTGCCACATTGTGGCATTCTAGGACATTCCATTGTGGAGGTTTATATGGTGAAAATTTGAAAAAAAAATTAACATATTTAATATATTAAAATATTTTATATATTTTTTTGAGATGATAAATAATATTATAGGGTTTTATAAGATATTATTGTGATTTATATTACCACATCAAGAAATAAAGAACCATTTTTTGGTAGTTGAAAAATAGTGCGAAGTTTTTCCATATGTCATGGTTCCAAGGGTGTTTCAATATAATTTCACTTTGTAAAATAGTGATTAGTATTTCAGTAATTCTATAATCCATGATAAACATTGAAGAGGTTTTAGTGAAAAATAATAAAAGTAAAACCTTCTCTATATATATTATATTTTTATTATATTTTAAAAAATTATAGTCTTTGGTGTAATGTTTATATTTGAGGAGGTCAATCAAAATGGGAAACTGATGGTGACCACACTGTAGTGTATTCCATAAATTTTTTTCATAATTTCTATAATAAGGATCAATATGGTAATTTTTTTTACTATGGGGGGCTCTTATAATACTATTTGAATTAGGATGTTGGGGCGCCCCTGCTTCATGGTCTAAGAAATGGAGAATATTATGATTATAAAGCTAAAGTTGAAACAATAAGGTGGGAATAGTGCTAGAATTTTTTAAGTTAATATTTTATATATAATAATTAATTCTTGGTTATCAATGTTCCATCCCATGGTGTGCAGGTTAGTGGATTATTCTGGAGTAATTTCTATAAAAAAACTCTAAGTATGAGTGAAATATATAGACTAAAAACCATGGTGGTGATGGATATACTATATTTCAATCAAGTAAGAAAACATGTTGGTTTTGATTTCCTATCTTTCAAGAGGAAATCCTATGATTTAAATGAGTGATATATACTCAAAATTAAAGGATTTGTTTAGAATAACTTACCATTCTTAATGATGTTTGATTAGTGGTCTATATAGATTGTAACATAGTGATTCTATGGAGATTGAAATGAGATATATTTATATTTCTAAATATAGAAGAAAGATCATGGAAGCCTAAGAAAAAAATAAATAAATAACTAGATCTCATAAAGACTTAGAGAAAATATAAAAGTTATATACCTATGCTAGAAGGTCAGAGGAAAGAGTTCCAAGATGTATTCCCACTAGAGTTTATTAAAGGTCATCAGTGGATAAATGTGAAATAGAATTAACACACCACTATGGTGTAAAATCACTCATTATTTGAGTGGATAAATATAATAACACTCATGGAAGTAGTGAGATATTAGAGTGTGTGAGATTAGTGATTTCTTTATTTCTATGGGGTTTATAAACTTGGTGGTTTAGTATAGCCTCTCCAAATTTTCACCAACAAGTAGTGTGTTTGTTATTTTATGTTTTTGATACATTTTTATTATATAATACTTGGATTATACTTGTTTGGGTTCACCAAGTATATTAATTATGTCCCTTAATTGTTTACTTTATCGCTTCATATCTATTATGATGGAGTGGAGTGTTCCAAAAAATAGTGGAACAAAGTCATTGGAGATGGTTCACTGGAAAAATATCAACATACCATAATTCTCCCTTCCCCTCTCAATACATTTACCTTGATTGGGATAAATAATTAGATTAACTCTAAAGGTTATTGGGGGAGTATTCCCTCTCAAAATTGACAGAAGTAGTCTTTAACTAAAGAGAAATTCCGATCTTCGATGAAAAAAAATAAATTATGGAAAATTAATGTGTAAAAAAACTTTTTATTTTTGGGAATGGATGTATACATCGATTTAATGCATGGTATTTTAGCCTATATAGAGATCATAACATTATCAGATAGAAATTTAAGGGAACCTAATTTCTACACTAAAGGAGTCAACACGTTATGAGTTTCCTTGTCAAATAAAATTTACACGATGGTGATATTGTGTAAATAATTACACACCATGTGGGAAAGAACTTCTCATCATCAATGAAGTTGATTCCAAGGCACATGTGGCTAAAATTTTATGTACTCTTGAATAATTATGATTGTCATGAACCATGTCGGAGAGTCATAAAACCTGACACCCAACCAGGCTCATGGCATGGTCCGAAGGGCGTTTATGATCCCCATGGGCTGGCAACTAGTACATGGGTATAACTATATACTTTGGGAATATTTTCACCCATTTACATAACAATAACCATCCCAAAAAGTAAAACAATACATAAAAAATAACTGTAACCAACATGGTACAACAATTTTTAGAATCAAAGTTTTTCAATTTAAACCAAAATCCAATGTGTAACCATGGAAAGGGAGCCACTAAACATCCCAAAATCCTTTGATCAACATGAGGGGCATCACACTCAAGCCACCACCGCCAATACCAGCAACAATTGGAACTCTCTTGCAACCAAAACCACCATCACCCTGACACATATTTCCCTTACCTGGGTCATACATAACAAAGTTTACAAACATCCAAAGGTTTATGTAGGGTGTGAGCTGAAGACCAGTAGGATGCCACACAAAGAAAACATTCTATGCAATAACATTAGAAGAAAAAATCAACAAGAAAATTTATATGAAAGCACTATGAAAAAAAATTCAAACAACATTTCAAGTAAACATTTTTTAGAAAAATACTTTTAGAGAAAACACTTTTCAAAGTTACTCGCCAGAAACCCACAAAGTACACAAGGACCACCATATATCGATGATTGGAACCACATCACAGATATCATGTCACAAAAGATCACCATGGGTAAATCTCTAAGGGTAGAAAGAACAAGCGAGTCTCTAAGAACCTCATACCATGGTGATCAAATACCCCAACTCAACAAACAACAGTTTCCCCATGCGTGATTCACTAGGAGGGACTATCCCACTGGCTTAGTGGTCTCTATATAATAAGCTAAATCTGACAATGTTCTTATGCACGAACCACTAGGAGGGACCATCCCAACAGCCTAGTGGTCTCTAACCATATCACATGTTCAATTAGTGTCTCAAGTGAAAATCTTTTTAAGTGAATCTGGTCTAATCTGCTTCTGAGTGAACTAGTATCAACATACACTATAAAAAATCTGGAATTTGGAGACTTTTTTAATGACATTTTTTAAAAATACTGGTAATTTTAAATTTATCAATGTTTACTCAAAAACATCGCTAAATTAATGATGTTTAATCAAAAATTCGCTAAATTAACGACGTTTTCTCAAAAAGTGTCAATAAATTAGGGATTTTTATCTCAAAAAACTTCACTAAATTAGTGATGTTTCCTAAAAATGTCACTAATTTGGTGATGTTTCCTCAAAAATGTTTCTAATTTAGTAATGTTTCCTAAAAATCATTGATAAATTAGCGGGGTTCTCAAAATACTTCTCTAAATTAAAGAAATTTTTTCAGAAACGTCGCTAATATATATATATATATATATATATATATATATATTTATTTATTTATTTATTTATTTATATATTTATATATCTCATTTTCCCACATCGATATAAATATATATTTTGATATATATATATATATATATATATATCTAAATATATATTTATATCGATGTGGTATAAACATAGTCACATATATAAAAAACATATATATATTTATTTATATATAAACACACACATATATATATAAATATATATATATAAACACATATATATTTTAAATTTAGTCACATTTGTAAGAAAAACATGGCTATTTTTGTAACATTTATACTAGTTTTGTCAAACTTGGCTAATTATATATATATATTTGTATATTTATATTAATATTTACTTATTTATTTACAATTATGATTATATATATGTATACATACACATATATATTTATACAAATTCACACACACAAACACACACACACACACACACATATATAAACAGATATATATTAATAAAAACATATAATATATATATATAATATATAAAAATATATAAGCATACTATATATATATATAATATACACATATATAAAAATATATATATAGTAAAAACTTATAAATAAATATAAAATATAAACATATATATATACATAAAATATAGACATATATATTAATATATATATTAATATTAATATATATATATATATTAATTTTTTAAATACTGAAATGGTTTTATGTATATGTATATTAATATATAGTAATAGAATAAAATAATGAAAAATCAATTAGTTAAGTTGGTTTCCGCTTCGGGTTGGGCGTAAGAGATTGTCATTCTGAATCCAACTAGTGGAAATTTTTCATGATTTTCAAATATAGAGAGGTGGGGCCTAGGATATACTAAAGTGGCGGGGCTTTCGGTGGGTTGTGGGCGGGACTTCCCGAGGGCAGCGGGTTTTTATTATAAAAAATTTAATTTTAAAAAATGATAATAATAATTCCAAAATATATATGTATATATAAATACCAACTTTTTCTATAAATTTCATCAATTAAGGTGTCATTTGTTGACATTTTTAGAAAATGTCAGTAAATGAGGTGTTGCTAAATAAATACCCTTATTTATCGACGTTTCTCAAAAACGTCATTAAATGAGGTATCGTGATATTTAAAAATGTTGCTAAATTAAAAGCACCTCATTTAGTGACGTTTTTCAGAAACATTGGAAAATCAATTAGCTACATTTTAAAACATTGATAAATAAGATTTTTATTGGTAGTGATACTAGAAGATTCGGGACTTGCCACTTCCAAATCACTAACATAATAGTTCTAGTTTCTCCACCAAGATACTCAGGATTCCATTTGTGCTAAAATTCCATTATCACATAACCATCACTTTCATAAACACTTTCCATGCCACATATGCTCAAAAGGAAATCACTGCTTTCACAAACAATCACATGGAAACCACTATTTTCCATAAATAAACTACTTTATATTTTACACTCGCCAAACCCATTTCAAAATACACTTTCCACCACATTCATAATTCATGAAACCCATCTAGAAACATCATAATAAAATAACACAATTAATCCAACCTTGTCCATGGTCCAGATCCCTTTCAAATCCACACATAAACCAAATTCATTTCACAATGTTCTTTGCTTAATTTACATAATTCAAAATCACATTTATAGGTGCACAATATAATCCAGTATTCCAAAATAATCCACTTTACTTTGAAAACCCACTTTCAACACATTCGATCCTCAAGTCACTTTGAAAACAAATTTCTCACCATCAATATAATCATAAAAACACTTCCAAGAAGAACCGTAATGAAGCACATACAAATAATAACCATTTTTCATTGAAATCCCATTTTCATCATATATGCATGTCAAACACTTTCTAAAACATATTTTTTACCACACAAGTAATTCATATAACACATTTATAAATCCAAACAAACATATCAAAGGCATCTAAAAATGTTAGAGAACGGAACCACCAACCTCACACTTAGAAACTTCCGAAAATTGGTTCAAAACCACAATTTCACTACTACAAGATCCAATAAAGGCAAGATTGAACAAAAAAACATCATTATCTCCCTCAATAAAATAAGATCAAATCCCTATTTAAGGTCAAACACCCACTATAAAATAATAAATGAAGAAAGAGGGAGAGAAATAACCCTAAAAAGAGGGGAGAAATGGGAGAGAAAAAACTTACTTAATGTTTCCTTGAATATTTAGGGTTAAAACCACCCAAGAAATGATTCCCAAGAGGTCCAAGGAATATTGGACAGATCTCTAGTGGATGAAAATAACATATGGGGAACATTGTGAAGAATTAGGGTTAAATCCCAAGAGAACACAAATGGAAGTTTCCCATTTTGAATGACTTGTAAAGGGCGTATGGTTAGCCCATACAGTTTTCCAAATCGTGTGCCAACTATGTGACCCTCACTGCCCAAGATGAAAACACCACATGGTTATCCCGTTAGGTTTACAAACAATGTGCTAACCATGCTGTTATCCACTGTCCAAAATTGTCACTTGGTCGCACGGTTTCCTGGGCAAGGCCACATGATTTGAAAAACCATGCGCCAACCGTGCACCACCTACTACCAAGACCAAAACCTCCATTTTTAAACTATAACACCCAGGAAAATAAAAGATCAAAGTAAACCAGATAATTACCTGAAAATTAAGACACTGATGTGATAATTTTCTCGACCATGAAAACATTCCACCCCTATAAAGTCACTCCAAAGTTTGATCAGAAAACAAGAACAGGTACTACTTTTTGACCCAAGCCTTCCACTCCCATTTTTAATGCTCATCACAACCATGCTACCAAATAGATAGGACCAGTGTAATATACTTCTCATGAATAACTCTCTCCTAGGAATCCAAAATTTGTATTAGACGCCAAACATAGATAGATCAGGCTCTAACTCTACCTCCTCCCATATCAACACATGGAACATATCTAGATTATAGTTTTTTAATTGTGATACATGGAACACATCATGAATCGATGTCAACTATGAAGTAAAAAATAACTAATAATCCACCTTAATGACCCTCTCAGTATTCTCAAAAGGCTCAAAATACCATGGAATAAGATTCACATACTTACCCAAATGACGATGACCTAAGTGAGGTGCCCCCTTTAGAAACACCCAGTCACCCATAGAAAAATACAAATCATCATACCTCTGATCATCATAAGACTTTTTATAACTCTAAGCTGTCAAAAAATGCTACTTGATCAACTTAACCTTCTCAAAGGTTTCATGCACAAGGCTCAATCTGAACAATGAGGTCTCACCCACCTTAGCCCAACATAAAGGGGACCGACACATCCAACCATAAATCACCTCAAAAGGATCCATATAAATCATATATTGTTAATTGTTGTTATATGAAGACTCAAACAATCATAAGTGGCTATCCCATGAGCCAAAAAAATCCAAAATACATGCCCATATCATTTATTCCAAAATATGATTCTCCCTCTCTGCCTGAATATCTATTTTAGGATGGTATTCCATACTCAGTTTAACCTATGACCACATTTACTTCTAAAGGTCTTCCCAAAAATGAGAGGAAAAATGAGGTTCCCTCTCAGAAATGATAGCCAACTGCACATCATGAATCCTCAAAACCTCCTAAACATGAAATTGACCCAACTCATCCACTTTGGATGAATATCTGATCAGGATAAAATGAGATGATTTATTTGGATGGTCTATCACAACCCAAATGGTATTCCTCCCCTGGGGTGTATGAGGTTAGCCCATAATAAAATCCATGGATATATCTTCCCACTTCCAGGTAGGAATAGACAAAGGATGAAGAAAATCAAAAGGTCATTGATGCTCTCCTTTAACCTATAAACATGTATAACACCATGATATAAAGTTAGATATATTATACCTCGTACCAAGCCACCAGAACTGCTGGCACACATTAAAAAACATATTGGTGTCACCAAGATTGATGGTCATCTAATACCGATGACTATCCTACATCACGACCTTTTTAAGTGACAAGGGAACCAAAAAACAACCTCTAAAACACAAATCTCCATCAGGAGAAAAATAGTAATCACAAGGCTCCTCCCCCACCATGAATAAGATGCATAGAGCACTAACTCAACTCATCATTCAGTTTCTCATACCAAAATAATTCTAGGAGGGAATTTTTCAACTACACACTACCCAAGAACACTCTTCCACTTTTCTCCTTGGTCTCCAAGTGCATCTGGGAAAAATTCCCATCAAAGTACACTCATACCTAGACTTATTCATCTCTTGCACTAAAACTTTTTTGGTCAAAGAATCTTTCACCACATTACCCTTTCCAGTGGTATAAATAATATTAAAGTCAAACCCCTGTAGGTACTCAACCAAATAGCACTGCCTCAAGTTCAAATATTTTTATGAGAAAATATAATCCAAACTCTTATGATCAGAATAAACTAAAAACTTCATCCAAAAAAGGTATTGATGCCACATCTTTAAGGCATACATCACTGCTACCAACTCTAGGTCATGGGTTGGATAGTTCTTCTCATGTGGTTACAGTTGAAGAGATCCATATGCCACCACATGATCATCATGCATCAACACACAACAAATACCCATACATGAGGTAACAAAATAAACCATATATCATATTCCATATTCTAGAAAAATAAACACGGGACATCTGGTCAACCATCACTTAATCTTCTCAAAGGACTCTTGGTATTCAGAACTCCATTCAAACCTTACCCTACTCTGAGTGAGCTTCTTCATGGAAAAACAATCCAAGAGAAATCTTGAATCTACTATCTGTAAAAACTTGACAGACCCAAAAAGATCCAAGTCTCAAAAACATTCTTCACTTATTCCCATGACATCATGGCACCGATCTACTTGGGGTCCACTAAAACTACTTGATCTAGGATCACATGACCCAAAAACTTCACCAAACTAATCCATAAGGTGCATTTATAAAAATTGGCATAGAGGTTATGGTCACGAAGGATTCCTAACACAATCTTCAAATGCCACTCAAGCTCCTACTCAAATATGGAATAAACCAGGATGTTATCCATGAATACCAAGATGAAAGATTCTAGATACTGATGAAAAACCCTATTCATCAGTTCCATAAAGACTTCTGGATAGTTTTTCAACTTAAAGGTCATTAACAAGTAATAAAGTTGTCATGCCAAATTAATGAAGTTATTTTCAGAACATCCGCCTCTCTAACTCTGAAATAGTGATATATAAAATGTAATTAAATCTTGTAAAACCACCTCTTCCCCTTATGTTGATAAAAATGTACTTGATGTAGGGCAAGGGATACTTGTTCATAATTGTAACCTTATTAAAATTATGATATTATATGCACAAATAGATAGATCCATTGGCCTTCTTTTCAAAACAGAACAGAGGCAGCCCAAGGAGGGATGCTCTGGTGAATGAATCCTTTGGATTTAAAATCTTCCGGCTATACCTTTAATTCCATCAACTCATTGGGGTCCATATAGTATGAGGTAAGAGATATTAGTTGTGTTCCCAATGCCAAATCTATAAATAACTCTGCATCTCACTCTGGAGGAAAACCCAAGAAATCCTTAGTAAAATCCTCTAGGAACTCATCCATCATAAGAGGTAATCTAGCTCCAAAACTACTACCACCATACTCTAACATTAGTGATTAGAATTGATACACAAGGGTACCTAATTCAATAAGTGGAGTTCCAGTATTACCTAACCAAGGATCTCGTTCACTATGATAAACCTAGGTACTACCATTAAGTTCCACAAAACTCACTCGCCGCCTATAAGAATCGATGTGTGCCTTAAAACGCACCATCCAATCCATAATGGGAATACTGTCAAAGAGGTCCATCTCTAATACCATAAAATCTCACTCCAACTCAACACCTAACAAGGTGATTACACAAGATGGACACCTAAGACCCTTCTCTCACTTCTTACCAAGAAGCGTTAACAAATCCATCTCATATAGAAAAAGATAACTTTGAAACTTTAATACATCCATAAGATGAGAAGAAATGAAATAAATAGAGGCATTAGTATCAAATGTAACAATAGATTAAGATGACGTAATTGGAATGGTACCTATAACTATTGTAGACCCTACATCTGATCTTACCAGTGATCTATCCAGAGCATGAAGATGCCTTGTCTCATCTTGAGCTTAAGAACAACCACTAAACTACATCTCTACTCTGAATTGACTTTTCCCAAAATAAGATCCATCCTAGCTTCCAGAACAACCAAACTAAGGTCTAATTGTCTTGTAAGGTTATTTCCAAGCTGGCATCCCCCTAAAATCCATCGATACAGTACAGCTATAATATTGGGGAGATGCCTTGAAAAACCATTTCAAGTTCCCCATATCTCTACACTTATGTCAAGGTCTGGGTGGAGACATACACATCTGTCACTTGTGTCCCACCTTCCCACATTGATGTCACACCATAGTCCCTGCACCTAAAGATAAGGATGACAAAAATCCAAGAAGGATGGC
The DNA here is from genome assembly GCA_963277665.1 of Viscum album. Taxonomy (NCBI): domain Eukaryota; kingdom Viridiplantae; phylum Streptophyta; class Magnoliopsida; order Santalales; family Viscaceae; genus Viscum; species Viscum album. The sequence goes on from OY728137.1 coordinate 1,478,431,355, forward strand.
ATGAACTACCTCCACCCACCTTCTCCTATTCATTGTGATTCCTTTTCTTCTTTGATGAACTTCCATTGCCTTATTCTAACACAATCCCAAGAGAACAATACTTTCCCTTATGATCAATATCCACCATGAAATCATGGTCAACCATCTCGACTTATGTTTTCATAATAAACAAAAAGACTTGAGAATAAATTTCTAGCCACAACCCCATCTCAAACCTCCGAGATTTCATCTTCTCATTGGAAATGATCTCGGGTGTGTATCGTACCAAAAATGTGAAATGGTCGGCATACTCCATCACTTTATTGTCTCTCTGGGTAAGTTCAATGAATTCCTTGGACCTAGTGTGAGCCAAAACATTAGTACAATATTGTTAATTGAATATGATCTTGAAATATATCCAACCCATCAGCTGATGATTTCCATCTTGCACCACTGAGTCCCAAGACTTTCAACTGAGACCTTCCAATAGAAAAGAAGAACACTTAACCCTAACTGCCTTAAGAGTGTCAAGAAACATAAACATTCTCTCTATCTTCTGAAGACATTCCTATACTTCTTGAGGTTCCACATTTCCTCAGAAGGAAGGAGGCTTGCTCTCAAGGAACTCCTAAGCCTTGTCCTTTCCAGGACCTAGTTTGGCTTCCATGAACTGAGCAGGACAGGAGCCTACTCCTTGAACTAAATCTTAGACCACCCAAACTAATACCTCCACTAACCTCTAGTTAATTTGTGAAAGATAAATCTCTCCCACATCTTCCTGTAGTTGAAAAAGGATTCTATGAGGATGCATTTTACTGCAACAAACAACATCCTTTGAAAAACCATCAATGCATAGTTCTAAAAAAATAATATATATATATATATATAATGATTCAAAAAATCAAAACAAAATAATATTCATCACAATAACAAGTCAAACCACTTCACCCCCACCTAGTGTTCATATATAGTCTATAGATTGTACATATCACCTGGTTGAAAAATTCAAACCAAATCCCAACATCCATTGGTAACATGAGCCCTCTCACGAGGTGTGTTGGCCATGCACTCTACTTGAAACCAGAACTTCAAGACCCAACAATCCTAGATTTATTCTATCTAGACTCATTCCCAAACAACTTGACCCATAAATAGCGTAACCTACTCTGATACCATTTTATCGTGAACCACGCTAGAGTGTCATCTAACTCGACACCCAAACCAATCTGTAGCATGGCCTGAAGGGTGTTCTGGATCCCCACCGACAGAAAACTAATACTCGGGTATCAATAATATACTTTGGGAATGATTTCACCAATTTATATAACAATAACCAACCCAAAAAGTAAAACAACGCATAACTAATAACCATAACCAATGTGGTACAATAATTATAAGAACCATTTTTTACAATATAAACCAAAAACCAAAGTGAAACCACATAAAGGGAACCAATAAACATCCCAAATTCCTCTGATCAACATGAGGGGAATCACCCTCATACCACCACCACTAACACCAGCAACAAGTAGAACTATCTAGAAACTAGAACCACCATCACTATGACATATCTTTCCTTTACGTAGGTCATACATAACAAAGTCTACATACACACAAAGGTGTATTTAGTGTAAAGACCCGTAAATTTCAAGAAAAATTTTTTTGCTTAATTTTCTTTGGAATTTTACAAGAGCGCAGTTTCTGACGGCACCTGATTCCGAGGCCCGGTGTGCCCGGAATCATTTTCCGAAGTTTGGCTCAGGTACGTTCAGTGAACAGACGAGCGGGTTTTTCTAACTTTTGAACCGGTGCCCGGAATCGAATTCTGAGGGCACCGATGAAATCGCAGCGCCGGTATTCGCTTAGAAACGCCTCTTCCGGAGTTGCGTTTGCTCGGGTGTGGTTTTTAATTTTCGGGCTTAAAGTTAAGAAATAAAATAATTTTGCGACAACTTTATTTTATTTCACTTAAGCCACTTGGAAGCCACTTGAAGCCACTTAAAGGCGGCTTGAACTGAGTTGAACTGGATAGGATGCTATCCAGAAATATCCTACCCCCTTGGTAGGATATTTGTGAGGTGGGGTCCGCATGAGCACCGCCGTTTCTTTCCGCTAAGAAACGCACCCGTGAAAACCCATCTTAATGAAAGTCAACCGACGCGTTTTCTAAATTCTTAACAGACCATTTAGTTGGGCTGTTTCTCTCGTGAATTGAATGGGCTGTTTCTTTCGTGAATTTAATGGCCTGTTTCTTTCGTTGAATTAATTCAACGAATTAATTCAATCGTTTCTTAACCTGTTTAGTGTGTTGGCATATTAATAAAAAAGGACCAACCCAAATCTTTGGAGAAGGTTTGAGAGGATTCTTGTTCTTCTTCTCCCTCGCGAAGAACACGAAGAACGCGAAGAACGCGAAGAACGCGAAGAACGCGAAGAACGCGAAGAACGCCGAACCCGGAAATCGACGACGCTTCCGTCCGTGACGTTCTTCCACGCTCCGATCTCCGATCACCGACCGTTTGAGGTGAGTGATTTCGGATTTCCTCTCAAAAGTTCTTTTCTTTGGTTTTAACGAAACACAGATTTAAATATTAATAATTTAAATCTGTTGTTCTTGGTTCGTTGAGCTCGCCGACTCACCGTCGGATTCCGCGACGACGCGACGCCTCCCCGCGACGATGCGACGATCCCTCTCTTCCGCGACGATCCTTTCCGCGAAGAACGCCCGCGCGCGATGATCGACGACGCTTGAGGTAGGGATTTTATATTTTGAAATACCCCTCCTTATATTCCCGTGAACATTCTTTAAAAATTAAAGAACCGGAATCAAAGAAACAATTTTATTTTATTAAAATTGTTGGTTCATGTGTTGATCATTCTTTTTTTCTCCCGTTGTTTTTATCTAACGCGGAGGGTGCGGGTCTAACGAACACGGCCCGACAACCCTCCATCGTTCTTCGTGTTTTGCGGATTTGGCGGGCGACGACGGAACGTGCCACAACGGGTGTTTGATGATCCCGCAGTAAAGAACGGAACCCGGGAGGAACAACGGCGCAGACGGGAAGGAAAACGGGCCACCGGAGCGACTCCGGCGGCCCGCGGAAGCCGGAGGTGGCGCGGGTCGCCGGCGCGGCGGCGCCGGCGGCACCCCGCGGGTGCCGCGGGTGTCCAGCGCGACACCCCGCGGGTGCCGCGGGGTTGTCCCGCGGCACCCCGCGGGTGTCCAGCGCGACACCCAGCGGGTGCCGCGGGTGTCCAGCGCGACACCCCGCGGGTGCCGCGGGGTTGTCACGCGGCACCCCACGGGTGTCCAGCGTGACACCCAGCGGGTGCCGCGGGTGTCCAGGGCGACACCCCGCGGGTGTCTGGCCGACAGCCCGCGGGTGCCGCGTGGGTGTCACGCGGGGCGGCGGTTTTCCCCCGCGTCGGCCGCTCGGCCGCTCGGCCGAGCCGAGCCGGACCGGCCCTGGACGGGCCGGGCCGGGCCAACCGAGTCGGACCCGACCCGGTTCGGGCCAACCAGGGGGGGGTCGGGCCGGGTCGGCCCGGGCCCAGACCCCCCCTTCTTCGGACGGACTTCGTTCAAATGGTCATATCTTGAGCTACGGGCCTCCAAACGACCCGCCGTCAGCGGCAACGCGATCCTTGGATCGAGACGGTCGTTTTGGTTTATCGCACTCAAAGTTTCAGAATACTTGGGGTTCGGCCGGGTTGGTTCGTACACGAAACCAACCGGGCCCTCGGAGCGGAAACGCTCATATCTTGAGCTACGGACGTCCGATTGACGTGCCGTCAGCTTTGTTGATTTCCTCTAAGTGAGACGGATCTTTTGGCATACTCCGCCCGAGGTTCGGACGCAGGTGGAGTGCGGTCGGGTTGGTTTTGCCTTAAAAACCAACCGGGCCCCTGGGACGAAAATGCCAATATCTCTCAGACCGGGCGTCCGATTGACGCGCCGTCTGCGACGTTGAGTTCCTGTTGACGATATGGAACTTTTAGATACATCAACTTCGGACTTTGTGTCAGTTGATGTATCAGCCTCTCGGCTCGTGGAGCGGACCCTCCCGAACGAGCTTGCTATGTGCGGGAACCCTAGGCTGGCTGCGACTGCTACTTCGACAGCGACGACCGTGCAGAGATCCTCAGTGGACTGCGACGACTGTGCAGAGATCCTCCGTGGACTCCGACGACGACCGTGCAGAGATCCTCAGTGGACTGCGGCGATGACCGTGCAGAGATCCTCCGTGGACTCCGACGACGACCGTGCAGAGATCCTCAGCGGACTGCGACGACTCCTGCACTCAGCGATCCTACGTGGATCAGTGCTTCAGGTCCTGCGTGGGCCCGATCCTGTGTCGGTCATCTCTCAGCGGTTCTGTGTGAGCCAACTCCTACAGGTCCTGCGTGGGCCCGATCCTGTGTGGGTCACTGCGAGGTTAGTACCTATCGATCATTCGTGGGTCCGACGTCTCAGATGGTTCAGTGATCATCTTTATCGTCATCCGAAGAAGCATACCTGTGTGAGCTGAATCTTCTGTTTTACTCGATAGAGGTGGTGCGCTTGGTTGTAGCGGCAGACCCGCGATACTGGAGACGAGCGTACGGAGTACGGAGACCGTGTAGCCGGCTGATACCTGAAGACTGCTCGACCGACTCGACTTGGAGTGAGTCGACTAGCCCAGTGGACGGAGCGCCCGGTATTTGGCGGCAGACCCACGGCAGACGGAGAGCCTGGTAGTTGGCAGCAGACCCGCGGTACTCGACTGGAGGAGTACCTCTGTAGGCTATTTGGGTGAGCGTCGGGTATTTGGCAGCAGACCCTTAGCGGACGGAGCGCCCGGTAGTTGGCAGCAGACCCGCGGTACTCGACAGGAGGAGTACCTCAGCAGTCTTAGGTTAGTGAGAAGTACCTCGGAGTCGTGACAGGACCACTGTACACTTCAGAGATGGGGCTCTTCAGCAGTTATGTTTTTGATAATGAAAATCCTGGTTTGAGCTGAGTCAATGATCCTTGTGTTTCCTCTTGATTGAGATGGGTTATCTGATAATTTCGATATATGTATGGGCATATACCTATGAGAGTTATCTGTTGAGTTTTCCTGTGTGGATTACGTTTTCCTCTCCTTTTTGGATTGTGTTGAGTTATCCTGTGTGGATTTACTGTTTACTCTCCTTTGTGGATTGTGTTGTTCTATCCTGTGTGGGTATGCGTTTTGCTTTCCTGTGTGGACTGGGTTGTGCTAGGGCTCGGACGTTGGAGCCGATCGGGGAATTGATGACTTAGGTATATGTATGGGCATATACCTAAGCCGTGTCAGATGTTACTTCGTGATTGTATCTATCCTTCGTGGCTTATCCTTTGTGGATTTCGGGAGACCTTCGGGGGTCTCGGGGTCCCTACTGAGTAGCTTATACTCACCCCTGCACGGGCTATGCCCGCACTTCGTGGTGTTGGTTGCAGACGACAGGAAGTGCTGATGGAGACCGAGTGTTCGAGGACTGGACGGTACCCGGAGGTGGACTACACGACGAGTCAGTACCCGGAGGTGGACTACACGACGAGTCAGTACCTGGAGGTGGACCACTGGGCGAGACGTGCTCGGAGCGGACGGCGGGACCCGAGGAGCATTGGAGCTATCTGTACCCACCCTTCAGGTGGGACTTCCAGAGGACGGCTCGACGCTGCAGTTTTTCCTTTCAGTTGCTGTTTTTCCTTTCAGTTGTACTTTACAGTTGGGCTTGTATTTCCGACCCCTTTTACTTTCATCACAGCTTGTACAGTTTTTACTTAGTGTTTACTTTTCCGCTTGCTTACTCTGTGGTGCTTGTTTACTTTTCAAAGGCAATGCCTTCCCTTTTTGTTGGGATTTACGCCTTGGTGCTAGTCGCCAGCCCCTGGCCTATGGAAGGCGGGCTTGGGGTAGTCACGGCACGGGCCCCGAGGACGGGTCGTGACAAATTGGTATCAGAGGTGGTCGGTTCTACCGCAGACTCTGATCTTTCTTCTATGTGAAGCAATAGTGTTTAGCGTATTGAGTGTGGTTATCAGTCCAGGGAGTCCAGTGTTGGTGCGGCGGCCGACGTATCCATACACCAGGACCCTGACTTCTGATTTCCGACTTAATGCATGAAAACATTGATTGCATGTGTGTTTCAAGTTTTCCTTGTGATTACTTGTGTCAGCTCACCAGGTATACTGTCCTGATCGTGGCGCACCTGTTTCTTTCAGGATGGCCCCACGACGACAGCCAGCTAGGATTCCGAGAGTGGAGCGTGATGACAGCCCACCGAGCGTCGAGGACTCGGTACAGGGCCCTTTGACAGCTGAGGCACCGGCGGTACCTATACCCGCCGAGGCACCGATGCTACCAGCCCCAGCCGCTGACGATGCACGTCGCCTTAGTGCACTGCATGAGTTCCAGCGCCAGCGACCGCCCAGGTTCCGCGGGGAGACGGACCCTCAGGCCGCTAAGGACTGGCTGGAGGCTGTTGTTCGGGTTTTCAGATTAGTGAGGACACCAGCAGACCTCATGGTGATCCTCACAGCGAGTCTCCTGCACGCGGCAACAGGCAGATGGTGGAGCTTGATGCTCCAGGTGCACGATGTGGCCTCCCTCATCTGGACGGACTTCGAGAGCCTCTTCCACTCAGAGTTCGTCCCGGCCACCCTCCGTACGGTGCGCATCCAGGAGCTTCTTCAGCTGTGGCAGGGCAGCTTGACGGTCGCTCAGTACGTGGCGAGGTTCACCGACCTTTCTCGGTACTCGACAGACATGGTACGGGACCCCTTCTTTCGGGCCCGGACCTTCGAGCAGGGATTGAGACATGAGATCAGGGCATCGCTGATCTCTCTTAACATCCCGACCCAGGCAGGAGTGCTAGAGCGAGCCCTTCTGATCGAGAGATTCCTGGCTGAGTCCACAGCGAGACCTGCCGCAGGGCGGCAGATAGCGGAGTCATCGGCAGCAGGTAGCCGACGGATGACTCAGGGTTCCAGGTAGACCAGACCTACCGGTGGCCGACTGCACGACTTAGGCTCAGTTGTGCGGGGGAGCCGGGGTGGAGTCAGAGCCAGGCGTGCCGAGAGTGGGCAGTGTTACTCCTGTGGCGGGATTGGTCACATGGCTCGTGACTGTCCGACCCACCATGCTGATGATCAGCAGTTAAGTGAAGAACCTCCCAGGCAGACGAGGCAGAGGAGCTGGCCGCGCAGCGGGAGGTGGGCGACGCTTTGAGGCTCTGCCACCACCACCACCAGGAGGTCCGCCCCAACCACAGGGAGTAGGTGAACATGCGAGAGCTCAGCTTCAGGCAGCCGAGGCCTTCGATCATGGAGCTCTGGGAGCAGATGGACAGGAGCAGAACTAGTGGATACGTTCTTTGTACTTCTAGTTCCTTGTTGCTTTTGTGTAGCGTCTTGTATTATGAGCTGCAATAATAAAAGACGCATACCTTTGTGATATTTTCGTTCCTGTCCTCTTTCGTGATGTTACTAAGAGGTTCCAGTTTTGGTTGTTTACTTGACCCTCACTTGTGAGACATCTACTGGAGGAGACCAGTTACCACACACTGATGCCGACAGTGTGACTCAACCCTTGGAGGCGAGAGTAACGGTTGGATCTCTTAGTAGTAGCGTCGAGGCCTTACGACGTCATCCTTGGTATGGATTAGTATCATCCATGTTAGGATTGACTGTTTTAGGCAAATAATGTGGTTCATCCAGGGGATGAGACCAGGTTTCTCTTATCGGCAAAGAAGAAATCTTGCAGCTCTTGTGGGACCAGAGATGGTCCGGGCCACGTCAGAGGAGGTCCAGGTCATCCAGGAGCGGATGAGGACAGCACAGAGCCGGCAGAAGTCATATGCTGACAGGAGGCGGAGGCCACTAGAGTTCGAGGATGGCGACCACGTCTTCTTGTGTGTCTCACCTCGACGTGGTTTGCGGAGATTTGGCCGAGGCGGCAAGTTGTCTCCCCGCTTCATCGGGCCTTTCCAGGTCCTCAGCAGGGTTGGCGAGGTGGCTTATCGCCTGGCTCTGCCACCTCAGTTGCACCGGGTGCACGACGTCTTCCACGTATCCCAGCTGAGGAGATACGTGCACGACCCGACGCACATCTTTGACTATGGGGAGCTATACGTGGATGATGGGGCGACTTTTGCGGAGGTCCCAGGGGAGATAGAGTATCGACAGGAGCGGGTCCTACGTGGGCGATCGATCCCTCTTGTGCGCATCAGATGGCGGCACGGGAACCTCCAGGAGAGAACTTGGGAGCGGAAGGCTCAGATGCGTGCTCAGTACCTCCTTGTATCCCTAGTCTGTGTTGAAGCTTTACGGGGACGTAAAGCCCTGTGGTGGAAGTAATGTAAAGACCCGTAAATTTCAAGGAAATTTTTTTTGCTTAATTTTCTTTGGAATTTTACAAGAGCGCAGTTTCTGACGGCACCTGATTCCAAGGCCCGGTGTGCCCGGAATCATTTTCCGAATTTTGGCTCGGGTACGTTCAGTGAACAGATGAGCGGGTTTTTCTAACTTTTGAACCGGTGCCCGGAATCGAATTCTGAGGGCACCGATGAAATCGCAGCGCCGGTATTCGCTTAGAAACGCCTCTTCCGGAGTTGCGTTTGCTCGGGTGTGGTTTTTAATTTTCGGGCTTAAAGTTAAGAAATAAAATAATTTTGCGACAACTTTATTTTATTTCACTTAAGCCACTTGGAAGCCACTTGAAGCCACTTAAAGGCGGCTTGAACTAAGTTGAACTGGATAGGATGCTATCCAGAAATATCCTACCCCCTTGGTAGGATATTTGTGAGGTGGGGTCCGCACGAGCACCGCCGTTTCTTTCCGCTAAGAAACGCACCCGTGAAAACCCGTCTTAATGAAAGTTAACCGACGCGTTTTCTAAATTCTTAACAGACCATTTAATTGGGCTGTTTCTCTCGTGAATTGAATGGGCTGTTTCTTTCGTGAATTTAATGGCCTGTTTCTTTCGTTGAATTAATTCAATCGTTTCTTAACCTGTTTCGTGTGTTGGCATATTAATAAAATAAGACCAACCCAAATCTTTGGAGAAGGTTTGAGAGGATTCTTGTTCTTCTTCTCCCTCGCGAAGAACACGAAGAACGCGAAGAACGCGAAGAACGCGAAGAACGCCGAACCCGGAAATCGACGACGCTTCCGTCCATGACGTTCTTCCACGCTCCGATCTCCGATCACCGACCGTTTGAGGTGAGTGATTTCGGATTTCCTCTCAAAAGTTCTTTTCTTTGGTTTTAACGAAACACAAATTTAAATATTAATAATTTAAATCTGTTGTTCTTGGTTCTTTGAGCTCGCTGACTCAACGCCGGATTCCGCGACGACGCAACGCCTCCCCGCGACAACGCGACGATCCCTCTCTTCTGCGACGATCCTTTCCGCGAAGAACGCCCGCGCGCGACGATCGACGACGCTTGAGGTAGGGATTTTATATTTTAAAATACCCCTCCTTATATTCCCGTGAACATTCTTTAAAAATTAAAGAACCGGAATCAAAGAAATAATTTTATTTTATTAAAATTGTTGGTTCATGTGTTGATCATTCTTTTTTTCTCCCGTTGTTTTTATCTAACGTGGAGGGTGCGGGTCGAACGAACACGGCCCGACAACCCTCCGTCGTTCTTCGTGTTTTGCGGATTTGGCGGGCGACGACGGAACGTGCCGCAACAGGTGTTTGATGATCCCGCAGTAAAGAACGGAACCCGGGAGGAACAACGGCGCAGACGGGAAGGAAAACGGGCCACCGGAGCGACTCCGGCGGCCCGCGGAAGCCGGAGGTGGCGCGGGTCGCCGGCGTGGCGGCGCCGGCGGCCGGAGGCGGCGTCGGCGGCCGGAGGCGGCGCCGGCGGCTGGAGGCGGCGGCACCCTGCGGGTGTCCAGCGCGACACCCCGCGGGTGCCGCGGGTGTCCAGCGCGACTCCCCGCGGGTGCCGCGGGTGTCCAGCGCGACACCCCGCGGGTGCCGCGGGTGTCCAGCGCGACACCCAGCGGGTGCCGCGGGTGTCCAGCGCGACACCCAGCGGGTGCCGCGGGTGTCCAGCGCGACACCCCGCGGGTGTCCAGCGTGACACCCAGCGGGTGCCGCGGGTGTCCAAGGCGACACCCCGCGGGTGTCTGGCCGACACCCCGCGGGTGCCGCGTGGGTGTCACGCGGGGCGGCGGTTTTCCCCCGCGTCGGCCGCTCGGCCGCTCGGCCGAGCTGAGCCGGACCGGCCCTGGCCGGGCCAGGCCGGGCCAACCGAGTCGGACCCGACCCGGTTCGGGCCAACCAGGGGGGGTCGGGCCGGGTCGGCCCGGGCCCGGACCCCCCCGTTTTCGGACGGACTTCGTTCAAATGGCCATATCTTGAGCTACGGGCCTCCAAACGACCCGCCGTCAGCGGCAACGCGATCCTTGGATCGAGAAGGTCGTTTTGGTTTATCGCACTCAAAGTTTCGGAATACTTGGGGTTCGGCCGGGTTGGTTCGTACACGAAACCAACCGGGCCCTCGGAGCGGAAACGCTCATATCTTGAGCTACGGACGTCCGATTGACGTGCCTTCAGCTTTGTTGATTTCCTCTAAGTGAGACGGATCTTTTGGAATACTCCGCCCAAGGTTCGGACGCAGGTGGAGTGCGGTCGGGTTGGTTTTGCCTTAAAAACCAACCGGGCCCCTAGGACGAAAATGCCAATATCTCTCAGACCGGGCGTCCGATTGACGCGCCGTCTGCGACGTTGAGTTCCTGTTGACGATACGGAACTTTTGGATACATCAACTTCGGACTTTGTGTCAGTTGATGTATCAGCCTCTCGGCTCGTGGAGCGGACCCTCCCGAACGAGCTTGCTGTGTGCGGGAACCCTAGGCTGGCTGCGACTGCTACTTCGACAGCGACGACCGTGCAGAGATCCTCAGTGGACTGCGACGACTGTGCAGAGATCCTCCATGGACTCCGACGACGACCGTGCAGAGATCCTCAGTGGACTGCGGCGACGACCGTGCAGAGATCCTCCGTGGACTCCGACGACGACCGTGCAGAGATCCTCAGCGGACTGCGACGACTCCTGCACTCAGCGATCCTACATGGATCAGTGCTTCAGGTCCTGCGTGGGCCCGATCCTGTGTGGGTCCGATCCTGTGTGGGTCATCTCTCAGCGGTTCTGTGTGAGCCAACTCCTACAGGTCCTGCGTGGGACCGATCCTGTGTGGGTCACTGCGAGGTTAGTACCTATCGATCATTCGTGGGTCCGACGTCTCAGATGGTTCAGTGATCATCTTTATCGTCATCCGAAGAAGCATACTTGTGTGAGCTGAATCTTCTATTTTACTCGATAGAGGTGGTGCGCTTGGTTGTAGCGGCAGACCCGCGATACTGGAGACGAGCGTACGGAGTACGGAGACCGTGTAGCCGGCTGAGACCTGAAGACTGCTCGACCGACTCGACTTGGAGTGAGTCGACTAGCCCAGTGGACGGAGCGCCCGGTATTTGGCGGCAGACCCACGGCGGACGGAGCGCCTGGTAGTTGGCAGCAGACCCGCGGTACTCGACTGGAGGAGTACCTCTGTAGGCTATTTGGGTGAGCGCCCAGTATTTGGCAGCAGACCCTTAGCAGACGGAGCGCCCGGTAGTTGGCAGCAGACCCGCGGTACTCGACAGGAGGAGTACCTCAGCAGTCTTAGGTTAGTGAGAAGTACCTCGGAGTCGTGACAGGACCACTGTACACTTCAAAGATGGGGCTCTTCAGCAGTTATGTTTTTGATAATGAAAATCCTGGTTTGAGCTGAGTCAATGATCCTTGTGTTTCCTCTTGATTGAGATGGGTTATCTGATAATTTCGATATATGTATGGGCATATACCTATGAGAGTTATCTGTTGAGTTTTCCTGTGTGGATTACGTTTTCCTCTCCTTTGTGGATTGTGTTGAGTTATCCTGTGTGGATTTACTGTTTACTCTCCTTTGTGGATTGTGTTGTTCTATCCTGCGTGGGTATGCGTTTTGCTTTCCTGTGTGGACTGGGTTGTGCTAGGGCTCGGACGTTGGAGCCGATCGGGGAATTGATGACTTAGGTATATGTATGGGCATATACCTAAGCCGTTTCAGATGTTACTTCGTGATTGTATCTCTCCTTCGTGGCTTATCCTTTGTGGATTTCGGGAGACCTTCGGGGGTCTCGGGGTCCCTACTGAGTAGCTTATACTCACCCCTGCACGGGCTATGCCCGCACTTCGTGGTGTTGGTTGCAGACGACAGGCAGTGCTGATGGAGACCGAGTGTTCGAGGACTAGACGGTACCCGGAGGTGGACTACATGACGAGTCAGTACCCGGAGGTGGACCACACGACGAGTCAGTACCTGGAGGTGGACCACTGGGCGAGACGTGCTCGGAGCGGACGGCGGGACCCGAGGAGCATTGGAGCTATCTGTACCCACCCTTCAGGTGGGACTTCCAGAGGACGGCTCGACGCTGCAGTTTTTCCTTTCAGTTGTTGTTTTTCCTTTCAGTTGTACTTTACAGTTGGGCTTGTATTTCCGGCCCCTTTTACTTTCAGCACAGCTTGTACAGTTTTTACTTAGTGTTTACTTTTCCGCTTGCTTACTCTGTGGTTCTTGTTTACTTTTCAAAGGCAATGCCTTCCCTTTTTGTTGGGATTTACGCCTTGGTGCTAGTCGCCAGCCCCTGGCCTATGGAAGGCGGGCTTGGGGTAGTCCCGGCAGGGGCCCCGAGGACGGGTCGTGACATTTAGGGTGTGATCCAAATACTATTAGGATTCCACCCAAAAAAATATTCTATTCTACAACATTATAATACAAATAAACAAGAAAATTTATATTAAAGCACTACGAAACATTTTAAAAGGACATTTCGAGTAAAAAAAATTCAAAAAAAAATACTTTTAGAGAAAAACCTGTTCAAATTAACTTTCCACAAATCTAGAAAGTACACAAGGTCCACCATATTCCAAGTCTTGGAACCACATCATAGATATCATGTCACAAGAGATAACCATGGGTAAATCCTTAAGGGAACCTATCATAAGTGAGTCACTAATAACCTCATACCTTGGTGATAAAAAACTACAACTCAACAACCAATAACTTTCCCATCCATGGGCCACTATGAGGTAACATCTCATGGGCCTAGTGGTCTTCAGAAAATAATCCAAATACAACAACTTTACCATGCATAATCTAATAACAAGGACCATACCAAGGTCCTAGTGGTCTCTGATCGTGCACATGTTTAGTTCCTTTTTCAAGTGTAAATACTTCCTAGTGAATTCAATATTTTCCGCTTTTGCGTCAATTAGTGTCAATATATTAGAATAATTTGGGCTTTCCACTCCTGAATCACTGGAACACTACTTCTAGTTTTCCCACTTAGATACCCAGGATTCCCTTTATTCTCAAATTCCATTATCACATAACCATAACTTTCACAAACACATTCCATTCTACATATCCACATAAGGAAATCACTGATTTCAAAAAAAAATCACATGGAAACCAATATTTCCGTAAATAAAATCACTTTATATTTTACACACACCAAAACAGTTTCAAAATACACTTTCCACCACTTTTATAATTCAATAAATCCCTTTGGAAACATCAAAAGAAAATAAAACAATTAATCCAACCTTTTTCATGGGCCATGCCCCTTTCAAATCCATACATAAACCAAGTTTATTTCACAATATGATTTACATAATTTACATAATTTACAATAACATTTAATGGTGAAAAATAAAATATAACATGAAAAAATAATCCATTTTCCTTTGAAAACCCACTTTCAACACAATCACAACTCAAGTGCATTTGAAAACAAATTTCTCAAGTATCACATAATTATAAAAACAAATCCAAGAATCACCACTATGAAGAACATATAAATAATAATCATTTTCCTTGGAAAATACCATTTTAATCACATATGCATGTAAAAATATTACCAAAACATATTTCAAACCACATAAGAAATTCATAAAACACATTTTTAAATCCAAACAAGCACATCAAAGTCATCTAAAATGTTAGAGAAAGGAATTAACTAACTCACACATATAAACTTCTAGAAATTGGTGAAAACCCACAATCAAACCACCATAAGACTTCATAAAGGCAATATTGAACAACCAACATCATTATATCCCTCAAAAAAATAAGATCGACCCCCCCATAGGCCAAACACCCGCTGGAAAATAAGAACCCAAGAAAGAGAGAGTGAGGGAAGGAGAGAGAGAGACCTAGAAAGAGGGGAGAAACAAGATTGAAACCACTTACTTGATGTTTCCATGAAGATAAGGGGTAAAAATTCACATTAAATGATGCCAAAGAGGTCCAAGGAAGATTGTAGGGAGCTCTAATGGCTGAAAATTGTGTATGGGACAGAAGGGGGAGAATTAGGGTTAAATCCCAAGAGGACACAAACGTCATTTTTCAATTTTTAATGACCTTGAAAAGTCTCATGGTTAACCTTCATAGTTTTTAAAAACTTTGTTGAAACTATGTTCTCCCCACTTCCTAAGAAGAACACACCACACGGTTTTCCCACATGGTTTACAAACCATGCGGTTAGCCACTGTCCAAAAATGTCATATGGCCACACAGATTCCTTGGTAAGGCCACACGATCTGAAAAACCTATTCCAACCATGCACCACCTAATTCCAAGCCCAAAAACTCCATTTTTCACCTAGAACACCTGGTAAAACTCAAGGTAAAACATGAGATCGAATTAAATCAAATAATTACCTGAAAATGAAGACATGAATGTGACAACGAGGATCTAAAGATGCACTCGAATGAGTCTATCAATGAATTATTTGAACAAGTAATCATTATTAAATAAGATATGTGTAGACTCATAGAAATACTCAATGATATTAAGATCATGAAGAGGATATTGAGGAATCTACTATTGTGATTCAATTGAAATATCTCATTAATCAAAGATAATGACCTAAAAGAGGTGATGTTAGATAGTCTCAACAACACTCTCATTGTGTATGAAATGGGGAATAATGATAATGAGTCCTTGAAAATATAGAATCATCAGGATGTGGTGTTCAAGGTGAAAAAGAAAAATTCATTATAATATGATCTTGAATATGGGAAAACTGATGAGGTGATGTATTTCCATTCCTTGAATCTAAAATGTTTAAGAGGAATATTCAAATTCAATCTTCCACTTGCATTCTTTTGATGTGGAAAAGTTGGGGATCTCCCTATAAAGTTTCCAATGAAATAATGAGATAATAATTAAGATGATGAACCCATGAAGTGTTCAAAAAATGGTGCCAAATGAAAAAGGTCATCGTAGAAAAAATATTAAAAAAGAAGAAATTTATTTACTAAGAAGTTTCCAACTCATAAGAAACTGATTTCAAAGAACATGATTACTATAAAGAACTTAGTAAATAAATTCTTGTGGTTATCATAGAAAAAATAGAATTAGAGGAAATTGATGATAAAATTATTGATGTTTAGGTAAGAGTAGACCTCAATGTTGAACTAGAAGATACTCTTGGAGAAATTGATGTTTGGAGGGGTAAAACAAAGAATGATAATGGATAATTATGTTAGGGTTGTGAAGTTGCATCAATAATTTGATATTATTTTACCAGAAGAAGACAATGGTAGGATTATTGGTATGAAGTTAGTCTAAAAAAATACTAGGCATTTAGGTTACTAGAAATTCAGATAGTGGAGTTACTAATAGGAGAATAATGTCTATGTTTGGATCATCTTACTGCTAGATATTGTGGGAAAGGGTGATCTATATGGTAAATATTAAGTTACTAGTGATCTCAGTTCAATCTAAGAAATGATAAAAAAGATCAGTGGTCTCACAATACAATAAATAGATGATCATAAATGTTTATTATCAATGATATTGATTGATCGAGTGGGAATATCTATATAAATGGAGTGGGACAACTATTTTGAGGTGCATAAAGGTATATATTTCTCAATGGATCATTATAATTGTTATGATTCGTATAGATAAAAAGTTATAAGTTGTAAACTTTATAATTCCACTAAAATAAAATCTTTTCAATGTTCTCCCATTGACACATATTGAAAATCTGGACTAGGTAAGATTGGTGATCTCTATTTTTTTTATTGTTTTCCCTTTTTTATTATACATGTATACTTATATTTTTGTAGAAGTGGTGATTTAGGATTAAAAACATTTCCATGTTTTTTATCACTAATATTCTAGAGAATAAATATATAGTCAACCAAACCAATCTTCCATCTAACTGAGCTATCAAACTAGTCTGTTGCAAGGCCCTAAGGGTGTTTGCAATCCCCATGGGCTAAAAACTAGTGCATGGGAATCACCAAAATCCACTTGATAATGATTTCTATATAAATTAGAGTTAAAAGATAGTGGAACATAAACTTAGAGTTTAGCATGGACCATCCTTACATTAGACATTTATAAAATATAAACATATACAAAAAAAATTAACTAACATGAAAAATAGTTCATAACCAACTACATAGAAAAAAACCATTTAAATAAATATAAAACACCATTCACATTTATAATGATACAACATGGAATAAACAGATACAACACAAAGAAGACCATATTGGATGATCAAATGTAAACCAAAAAAATAATACAAAACATCAACAAAATTAATCTATTCCCAAAACCATATACATGCGACATTTGGTTTCTCACCACCCCTCAATTCACCCCATGTCGGCCTTAAGGAAAAAAACATGAATCCAGCTAAAAACCCAGAACCAAAAATATATAGGCATGGTCTAATGAACATAGTAGGTTAACACAATCTACTAACACTATGCAATTTGTTTCATAAGGAAATTAAAAAATTATTGTTTGAAATATAACTAGGAAATAATTTTCTCAAAGATAACTTATGAAAAAAACAAGTCCATAGAAACATTTCAAAACATTACACTTTATTTTCTTAAACTAAAAGCACAAAATTGGAGAAAAAAATATACCAGTCTAATCCGTTTAAAACCCACACACCCATTAACATTTCTATAAAATAACTAATATGTTTTATTTATATAAAAATGATCAATTCATAAATATTTAACCTACTAAATCCCTTTTTAAACCAAAACACCCATTTGGAATTCACTTTAAAACCCCACACAAGAGTATTTAAATTAAAAATATTTTATCCAAACATATTTAAAAACTATTTTCCCTAATGAAACGTTCCAAACAGACATGGTTCAAACATAAAAAACTTGTTACCACAAGTCATAAGGAATATAATAAATAAAATCAAGGAATGGGTTCCACAATAATATAAATAAGTGGATGTGATAAAATCAAGCAACAGATCAAACTCATTGATATCAATAATAGATCAAGAAATCAAATCTATTGTGTGATCTACCATAAATCCCTATTGTGAGATGATTATAATATTTAAAGGTTTTACCACTTATGGACCGACTATCACCAAATTCTAAAATCCAAACAACAAGTCATCCAACCAGCCCATGTGAGCCTCATTGCGATGAATCACACCTCATATGCCTAGTTATAAGAATTAATGGAGGTACACTAGTAGTGTTTTAACTAACTATAATAATATAAATAGATCTCTCACTTAATAATATGGTTCCCATGACCAAAAATGAAGTGATGAAAAAATCAATGCAATACAATATACAAGGCACAAGAAATGTACAACCCTCACCCCCAACACCCTCATAATAAATAACCCCATATATCTCATACATCTACCATATAAACATCCATATTCCCACACAAGGGGAGAAACAAGAATCACATAGGGATAAACTATGGTTAAATAATTAATAGGGGGAAACCAAGGGTTTTCATTCACATAAACTGTGTTAAACCAAGGTTTCAAGGGGGTATTTAAAACCAAAACATGGCTCAAAATACCAATCCCTTTCATATTTCATAAAACACCACATTAGTAATTTCAAAGAAATTAATGGAAAACCCACAAATCATTTAAATCATTTCAAATCCACGCTTAAAACCTCAGTCTTACTCTTTGAAATCCAAAACAAGGAAAAAATCCAACCATTTTCATCAAAAACATTTTAATGAATCCATTAATTCATTTTACCAAGGGTTAAACCACATACTTATTTCAAACCAACATTTTAAATTCATTAAACAACCCCTTTATTAATAATTTTGATTCCAACACCTCACTTTAAACCAATTCCACCTTCAAAACATATTTTCAACGTATTTAAAAAAAAACTAGATCAAAATGAAATACACGCCATTAAAACAATTTCAAAAAGAATTATAGGAATTTAAATAAAGTTTAGAACACAAAAAAATCCACTTAAACCATTAAAACTTGTTATTTAAAAGAGAAACCATGTATTTCATGGTAAAAATATTATGAAACATTTTTAAATCATCACATGGATATAACATATGTTCATACATTCATTAAAAAATTAATTTAAAAAGGAAAATCACCCTTTAAATTCCAAAATGAAGCAATTACATAGAAACACCGACTTGAAAAAACTGAAAACTAAGATAAAACTTGTCACATTCAATGGAAACCACCTGAATAAGTAAGAAAACATCCTATAAAATTCATAATATACTAAAACCCTAGTTTAGAACCATCACAAACCCAATCCCTATATAACACTCTTAACTATCGTTCTAGGAGAAATAAAAAACCTAGGAAAGAAGGAATAAATAAGAGTATAGGAGAAAGAGAGGGGAAAATACATTGGAATCTCTTTAAAAACACTAAAGGAGGGCCAAGAATCAATATGGGGATGGTGGAGCTCCTCTTTAGGCCCCCAAAGGTTTTCCAACACATATGGGGGGATAAAGGGGTGAAATTACTTTAATTTGAAAATAGTGGATTTAGTAAAAGTCACTTTTTATGTGATTTTTTTCAAGCCATTCTATTGGGACACACGGTTTTCCAAACTGTGTGGCTATCATGCAGAAGAAATATTCTTGGATAAGAACACCTACATAGTTTATGAGGAGTTCTATAAGATTATAAAAAACATTTCAAAACTATAAAAAAAAAATTTTCCTTGGGATAGTCCCCTCTGTGTAGGCACTACTCGGTTACTCCTAACCTTATAGGGAAACTATTTTGCATCTATAAATCTTTAAAAAACATCAAAATTACATCAAAAAAATCACTAAGACACACAAAACCTAAGATAATATAATTTAAATAAAAATAACATCTATAAGGACATTTGGGTGTCACAATTCTCCCCTACATGTCACATTCTACCCCCATAAATTGCATGGTTGAAAATAAAAAGTGATAGAGAAAAAAGGATTCAAATGGAACTAAACAAAAGAATCAACCAACATAATCCAACATCAAGAACAAGTAACCAAGATCCTAAAAATTTTTGGACTAATCAACCATAATATTTCCAAACATCTCCAATCCCAGTATAGAGAATAAACTCAAATAATAAGTCCTACAAATTATGGGATACCTAACATGGTATCTCCACTATTTAAATTTCCTCTAATAATGTGAATCTAAAGAAAACTATTAATATATGAATCCTTCAGACAAATAAGATTCCATGAGAAACTCACTATCAACCCTAAAATCACTTCTAAACCAAAATAAGAAAGTAAACCACAAAATAAGCCTCATAAGGATGACATGTTCCCCCACCTAATATTACAACACATGTGGATAGCCTAGGGTAAAAAATTGGATCACCCTCACATGGTGCATCCCCAAAGGTCCAATATAAACACTAGTTAGTATACAAACACAACTGGTGGAACATTCACCCTAGTTATCCAATCATTCATCCAAGGCCTTTCCTATATACTCTCAAATGATCAACATAAACAATGGTTACAACCAC
The DNA here is from genome assembly GCA_963277665.1 of Viscum album. Classification (NCBI taxonomy): domain Eukaryota; kingdom Viridiplantae; phylum Streptophyta; class Magnoliopsida; order Santalales; family Viscaceae; genus Viscum; species Viscum album. The sequence continues at coordinate 1,478,451,215 of OY728137.1, forward strand.
CACTCTCAAGAAAGGTTCTCCAAAACAATAAGTTACATAAAAAAGGTACTCAAATATAGCCATAAAATATTGAGGAAAACCATAATGGTCACCTAAAAATCCATCCAAAATGGATATTCCACAAAAAATACAATAAATTTTAGAAAATGAAATTCAAATCCATCCACAATAGACATTTAAAAAAGGAACCAACCACAAGATTCCAACAACAGTTCTTGAATCTCAAAACACTCAACCCAAATTACAATCATAAAAGGAAAGGTCCCAAAAAAAGACATCTGCAAATGGATTAATCTTGTGAACACTTTTGAAAACTAATCTTACAAAACTTATAAATATGACCTAAGAGGCCACAACGGAGGAAAAATATTGGATCTTTAATATAAGAGGGATAATAATTCCCTAAATCCCCATACTGGAAGCACATAAGAGATCACTTCTACCCATGAGAAAGGTCTATTACCCCAATCTATGGCTCATCCTACTTGCACTCCCCACTCGTTGGGTTACCCTCATTCACACCAGATGGGATCAAGGTATCACCCACCACCAATTGCTTAGACTAGTTAACTTCTACCCGAAATGGCCTCAATGACAACATCCTAAAAGAATTTCAGGTCATACGCAAGTATAGTTGGACCAGGATCTAAGAAAATACCACCTATGAAGAAACAATATTTCTTATAATCATTGAAAACCAACCTCATATAGAATACAAAAAACTCAAAGAAGTGATTGACATGATCTTTCACTCATTGCACGTCTTAATGATGGATCATAAGTTCAATAACACTCTCCAATTTCATACACTTGGGAAAGAACTACTGGATAAACATTATCCTAAAAAAACAAAAACATACCATTACATAGATGAGGAGGTACCATATACTCCCACCAAACATGGATAAAATTGACAATAAATATTGTGATAGCTCCCACTCGTGAAGCTTCATCTATCCCAGGAGAATTGAGGATCACCTCAGTATCTTACAACCACCTCAATACTTCCATTGACCCTTGATCTCTATAGAAATAAGGTGGAAGATGGTTCAAGATGTCTAATAGGGGTCCAATTACAATGAAGGTCCCACATCCACCACTCCACTCGGAGTTTAGTTAGATCTCAGAACTAAAGAAATTATTTCTAGCTTTTGGGGAGGCATACAAAAATAACAAAATACATAAAAAACATCAATTCATTCCTCAAAATATAAACCAAATGATCCCATTATATATTGGGTATAAAATCCAAAATAAAGAACATCACATCAAAAATGAAACTTTTCTTTTGAAATTACCAACTTTCACCAATGAATTTTAAAAACACCTTTCACCAAGTAATGATCAAGAAAACCAATCTATACCCACTTTTGGAAAACAACTCAACCTTGGTGGAACACATATCACCCAAACTAGGAATATCATAAAAAAAAATTCTAAAAATATATTATATTTTAAAAACTAAATAATTCAAAAAAATATCATAAAAATCACATTATTTTGAAAAAAATCCCATTTAATTCTGAAACACTTCCAAAAATCATTTCTGAAATCAAATTCTTTCAGGGATACCTAGTGAATCAAATTTAAAACATCAAATTTTTAACATTTTCCAGAAATTGAAATGAAAAAAACCATTTAAAAAAAAGCATAGGGAATATCTTATTCCCATTAATTCATAAAACCTTATTTTGAAATTAATTATTTCAAAAAATTCCTGTATTTTCTAAAACAAAGATTTAAAACCAAGAATAACCAAATAACCACACAAAATTAAAACAATGATCATGAGAAACACATATAAGAAGTATCAAAGTGATTATAAATCCACCACCAGAAAGTTAGAATCTCCTTAAGATAAATATGGAACTGATAGGATTCAAAAAACTCAACCAAGGGGAAAATAGGGTTGTGCTTTGTTTTGCTGCATGGGTTGGTAAATCGTATGCCAACTGTGTAACATTCTATCTTAAGGGGTAGACTGGTCATCATGGTTTCCCAAGCCATGATATCTAATAAAGTATCTTAATTTCTCTTCTATTTTCACTATTAAATTGAGTAAAGATCTATAAAATCACTTAAATTATCAAAGGGGGTCAAAATATAATAAAATCACATCAAAATATAGTAGAAACAAACAAAAAAAACTCAAATTATCAACTCAAAACCCAACTTCCTTTGTAAGATTAAGGCTCAGAATGAGAAAGATCTTGATTGACTCTCCCCATCTTTACCTCTCAATATTCAACAACCTTAATCTCCTTTATAATAAGAAATAAAAAAATTGAGGGATACTCAAGAATCTTTGGCTCTCACCCAAGAATACCCTAAGCTCAGATACCTTTTTGTAGTGAACATCTTTAAGATTCCATCTAAACCAGCTCCTGGTCTAGTTTTCCGCATATCCTAAAGGGTGTTCTTTATCCCTATAACTAGAAACTAGTTCATGACCATCACAGGGGTCCCTTTGGAAACAATTTCACCCTAAATCAAATCTAAAAGGTAGTGGAACATCAACTAAGATTCATTCTTGGGTTTTCCTTACATTGGACATCAATATAACATCAACATATAATAAATTGAAATAAATGAACATTCTAAACAGGTCATAACCAACTACAATGATACAACCCATTTTCATAAAAATAAAATATCATCCATAAATATAATGATATAACATGGAATAAATAGATACAACACCAAAAAATCCTTCTTGTATGACACATAAATTACTATAAAAATAAAACAAAACCTCAAAATACTAGATCCATACATGATACCATCTCTATGAAACCTCCGGTTTCTCACCACCACCCAACTCATCCCATTTTGGCCTCAAGGAACAAAACCAAAATCCAACTGAAGTCATATAACCTAAAATATATAGGCATGAACTAAAAAACCAGTAGGTTACCACAATGCACCAAGAATATATAATTTGTTTCATAATTAAATTCATAAATGTTAGTTTGAAAATATAACTAGACAACTGGATTTTCAAATATAACTGACGAACAAATAAAACTAATCCATATATACCTTTAAAATTTTCCCTTTTTTTCTTAAGTAGAAAACACTAACTTTGAAAAATAATCCACCAGTCTAATCCATTTTAAAACCACACACCCATTAACATTTATCAAAAATAGCTCATTTTGTTTATTTAAAATAAAAAAAATCTTCATAAAAACTTAATTGATGAAAGTCCTCTTTAAACCAAAAAACCCATTTTTAAGACCACTTTAAAAACCCACAAAATAATCTTTAAATTCAAAAGAGGTTTTCAAAACACCATTAAAACCAATTTTCCCAAATTAAACAACACAAGAACACATGGTTAAAGTATAAAAAAGTGTTCACCACAAGTAACAAAGAATATGATAAATAAAATCAAGGAATGGGGGACACAATAATATAAACAAGTATAGATGATACAATCAAGAACTATACCAAAGTCCCCAATATTAATAATCGATCAAGAAATCAAATGTGTCTTGGGCTCTACCCCAAATCCCTAATGTGATCTACATATGATCTTGTAAGAGTTTACCACTCATGGACCAACTATAGGAATATGATTAAATCTAAACCACAAGTCATACAACTATCCCATATAAGCCTCATTATAATTATACACTCCTCCTAGTCCAAGTGGATAGAATAACTGGAAGGATAATAGTAATGTGTGAAATAGCTAGAATAATATAAATAGATCTCCCAAACAATACATGGGTTCCAATGAACAAAATAAAATTTAGGTTAAATGAAACACATGTCAAGATTAACATGCAAGGCATGAGCAATGACCAACCCTCACCCCCAACACTCTCTCAATGAATAACCTCATATATTTCATGCATGTACCACATAAATAGCCACATTCCCACTAAAAGGGAGAAACAAGAATCACATTATGATAAAAAATACAAAAAAATTGAAAATAGCTAAAGGGGAAATCAAGGGGTGTCTTTCACATCAACCATTTTAATCCAAGATGCAAAATGGGACTTTAACACCAAAATGTGGCCCAAAATGTTTAGCCCTTTCATATTTCATAAAACACAACTTTAGGTATATATTATAAATCGATGAAAAAATCATTCAACATTTAAAAAATTTCAAATACACCCTTAAAACATGGGGCATACTATTTTAAATCCAAAACATGGCCAAAATCTAACCATTTCCATAAAAACATTTTATATAAACCATTAAGGTATTTTCCCAATAGGTAAACCAAAAAATCAATACAAACTAACATTTAAAATTCATTAATGATCCCCTTTATAAATAATTTTTTAGGTAAACATGTCAATTTAAAACAATTTCCACTTCAAATCTTTGTTTTTACACATTGGAAACCAAAACCTGGTCAAATACAATACACACAATTGAAACAATTTCAAAATGCCTCATAGGCATTTCACCAAATCTTAGTACACAAAAACATTCCATTTCAAACATGAAAACATGGAATTTAAAAGAGAAACCCTTCATAAAAATCATAAAACATAGTTAAATGGTTTTAAATGATGACATGGATATCACATATATTCATACTCTCATTAAAAAATAATTTAGAAATCATAAGTTCCCATTGAATTCCAAAATGAAATAATTTCATAGAAATATCTACATGTTAAAAGTGAAACAAATTCAATATGTTCCACCTTCAATAGTGACTACATGTACAAGAAATAAGACCTCCTTTACAAGACATAAGAGACCAAGCCCCTAGGTTAAAACCATCCTGAACACAATCATTATCTTACATAGGGAACTATGGTTCTTGGAGGAAGACAAAACCTTGAAATAAATTAAGAAAGAATATTTTATGAGAAATAGAGGAATAAATACCTTATAATCACTTGAAAACACCAAATTTGGGATAAGAATCAAGAGGGTGGAATGTTTGAGCTCATCCTTGGACTCTCAAGGGTTGGTTGATGTGTATGGGGGAAGAAAGGGGTGAAATCCATTTAATATCAAAAGGGTAAATTTGGTAAAAATCACTTTTTAACTGATTTTGGACAGGCCATATGGTCTGGCCATGCGGTTTTTTAAACCATGCTCCAATTATGCATAGGTCACTTCCAAGTATAGTATTTTCTATATGTTTTTTGGGAATATCCACTTGGTTTGAAAAACTATGCAAAATAAATGAAAAATGGATCTATACTTGGGATATACCCCTGTGCATGGGCACCACATGGGTACTTATAACCGTGTTGGAAAACTATGAAACACCTAAAAATCATTCAATACTTTAAAATTCTAACCCAAAAATCACTAGGACCCGGAATGAACCAAGATAGGATAAAATAAATCAAAATAAACTCTATAATGACAAGTTTATGTCTCACTATACTGGTGATAAATTTACATCATTACAATCTACTTGTGGATAAATGTTTGATTCTTGAAGCTCTCAGTGGTTTCTCAAAAAGTGGTATTAGATTTTGGTTCACAATAAGGGGATACAAACAATATATAGATCTATCTTATTTTACCTTCCTTAATGATTTTATTTCATTCGTAGTTATTATTTCATGGACGTATCATTGAAAGAAGGAAATGTGAGGGTTGATAGGTTCGATGGAACTGACTTTAGATTATGAAACATGTAGAGAGAGGATTATCTGATCAAAAATTATCTTGAAGTTCAATTGACTATAACTAAACCCAAGAAGATGGAAAATGTTAAATGGTATCAACAAGATCGAGTGTCTCTTAGCATGATATGGATAAAATTGTATATAATGTTTTCATTAACATCTGGGAGAAGAAGAAAATTAAGATCTTATAACAGTGCATGCATATATGTATGAAAAGATGAACGTACTCAAAAAAATTAGTCCAATGAAAAAACTATTCAATTTGAGACTATTAGAAGTGATATTATAGTCATATCATGTTAATTATTTCAATATGTTCTGAAATTATCTTGAGACAGTAAAAGTAACATTTTATGATGATGTATAGGTGATTTTGGTGATGTCATATTTTCTAGAGTTATAGGAAGTGATGGTAATAATAGTGAGTAATTATTTTAGTAAAAATGATTTGGTATTCATTGATATCAAGAATTTGATTCTAAATAAAGAGATCAATTGGAAGAATTCCAAGGATCATTCGGCAATGTAGTGAATACAAATAGTGGAGGAAGTTAACCTAGGAGAAAGAACTGGAGATGTTCAGTAGATAAATATAGAGAAAGTATTTTAGGGAAATTAATTGGGCCTAACCATGTATGTTGGTATTGTGGGAAGCGGGGGTATATCAGGAAGGATAGTCTAAATCATAATAGTAACAAAAGAATAGTTATCGAATGTTCATGTTAAAAAAAATTCATATTATAAGAAGGGAACACTAAGATACTTAGTGTTAATGTTAAAATGGAATCTCAGATTATATATTTTAGATCATCTTACCATTCCATAGGAGAAAAAGGATACATGAAAAATAGTGTTTCTATAAATTTTTCCAGAGTATATCTATCAGATGATAAAGATTTCTGGAATGTGGGAAAAGGGTATGTGAAAATATGGTGGAAGAATGGTGGATTTATTGAGCTAAATTCTATTTAATATATCCATGGACACTAGAATAATATCATTCTCATGGTTTATTTGGGTGATGCTGGTTATAGAAGAAACTTTGATAATGGAGTTTTGAAGGTCCCTCAAGGTTCTCTCTTCATTAATATTGTAATAAAATATAAAACTATTTACCTTTATAGAAGAACTGAAGGATCCATAGTTTTTGGATCATAGACTTCTATTAGTTCATATTTGTGGCGTTTTTTATTAGTTTATATTAATGATAAGAGTGTAAAGATTATAGAAAATGAAGGTATGTTAAATATTGAGTGTTTAAGCATCATAATTTTTTGAGATTTTTATACTTATAAATAAATGAAATGTATATTCAAATCAAAATAAAATAAATCCCAAGAACCAAAATCTAAAGATTATATATACCGATATCTAGGGACCTACCTTATTCCAGCCACATATTGAATTATAGTACTTTATGAATTTCATTGAGGATTTCTCAAGACAGGTATGTGATTATTTTTTGAAGCACAAGTTAGATATGTTTTGAATCTTTTTCTAGTGGAAATAAATGGTGGAAAGGAAAACTGGTCATAATTTGAATAGTTTAAGATAAAATAATTGGGGTAAATTCACTATAATGATTTTACATGGGGTAATCAGAAATGAGAAAATGGTTCCTGGAACACCTAAAAAATAGAATAGCAAAGAGGATCAACTAGAATTAATTGGAAAATAACATATCATGGTCATTCAATCAATAATGCCTAAGGTTTTTTCAGTTGAGTCCTTTTTTACATCCACATATCTAATAAACTAGATTCCCTCTTTATTAGTAGATCAATGATTAGCATAAGCATGATGGTATGGTAAAACAATGGAACTTAATCACCTTGGAATCATTATTCATGCATCTTTTGTACATGTGGATTCCAAAGACTGAGACAAAATTGATTTAAAGTCTCGCGCATCTTTCTTTTCGGGTATAGAAATGGATAATTTATATTTGAAATTTGGGATGATAGTAAGAAGAAAGTTATTAGAATCTAAAATGTTGTCCTCAATGAGAAGGTTCTTTTTAAGGAATAGAACTTAGAAATCAAGGAAGATGAAAGAAAATAATCATATCAATTCTAAATTGAACTATGTATAGGTTCCATAAGAATTAAACTTCTAGAAAGTTAATGGGGTGTTGAGTCTACCAAAATTCAACAATTCTAGGGGTAATTTATAACAATATCCCCATAAGTTTAGATAGTAGACTAGTGGAGTAAATACCTTAAATATTTATGTCAAGGGAATCTAGATGAAGAGAAAAATTATGTGATATACTAGAAGTATTAGAACAAAAAAGACAAGGGTCACAAGTCAAGGTGCAAAGATCTTATAAAATCAAATTACCAGTGGAGAGATATGGATCTGATATCTAGTTTTTATTGTCAATGTATGGTGCGAAACCTGAAATTTTAGTATAGGTTTCAAGTATTAATGATTCTATTAAGTGGGATCTTACTATGAAGGAGGATTTTGATTCACTATATGATAATAACACCTTGGAATTAGCTAAACTAGCACATGAAAATAGGGATCTATACAATGTAAGGGTTGGTGTCTTGAGAACCAACTTTTTTTTACTTTGACTATATAAATGTACACTTATTATATATTGTTCATTGTTCTGCATTACTATAATATAATAATGTCCTGGAATATTTGTCGCATTGATAAGGTCATGGAAGATCCCCGCTATGATGAGAACCTTGAAATTCTATAACAATATTCTTAAATAAAGTTCTAAGGTTGGATGACATACTATGATAGGAAACATAGTATACAAACCGTAATGTGCAAGTATTCGTAAGAAGATGAGACTCTCCCTCATGGAGTTCACACTTGGTAATCTCCAATATGGGAGATTATGAGAACAGATCTGCCAGTACCGATTACGCATGTATTGGTGTCATCGGACATTGCTATCTATGAGCATGTGTAACGGCCCTTAGACTGGAATATTGTCATTAACTCATGTTACGACTCGTGCACTTAGATTTGCTGACGAAAACCGTCATGAAGAGAGTTAGAGGGAAGTAGTGTACTTTGGGTGTGTCACGAATGACATGTTGTTAATGGATAAGTAGAAGAAGGATTTTTCCCTTCCATATTTATGGAAGTATATATCTCGGGCCCTTTGATAGAAATAGAACTGTCAAACAAATTCCATGGCCATGGTGACACAAAGAGTTTATTTCTGGAAGTCAAAGAATGACATACCAAGTATATAGGTTTATGACACTTCCATGAAACCGACTTGATGAGATATTGAGACAAAGGGATTAAATTACACATTAAGTGTTCGTATGAGGTGACACGTCAATACGGAATCAACTTATTTCTCTTGTGTGCCTTAACCCGCTGTTAGACAGTAATCTTGGACTTTAGGCAAGCCCTCCTAATGCCAATGAGAAAGAGGCCTAGAGGGTCACATACTAAGTGTATCCAAGTATATCAAGTAGGATAAATATTATTCCCATACGTGGATTAATAATTATTCATGGAAGCCTAAATCGTTTTAATGTTAGAGGAAGAATAAAATGAAAACAAGTACACACCGTGTATTAATGATTACACACCATATAGTTTTTATTTTAAAAACAAGTACACGTCGTGTATTATTGAATGTACACGCCATGTAGTTTTTATTTTGGAAAGGAAATGAATAAATGAAAAAAAGATATACACACCGTGTAAATTGAATGTATGTGCCATGTAGTTTTCAATAGTAGTTTTCAATGAAAAACAAGTACACGTCGTGTATTTATGATTACACACCGTGTAGTTTTTCCAATCGGGATTTTGAGGAAATAATATCGTTTTATTAAATGATATTTATTATAATCATTGTGGGTGAATGTCAAGAAATTAATGACTCAACATGGGGTTTTAAAAAGAGTTAATGAAATAAATAAAATGTGTAACGCGTTTATTTATTGTCATAACTTTACAACCTAAAACCCAATTATAAATATCCTCACAACCACAACTCTTTTCCTAAGAGAATCGTTGTGCACAAAAATTCTAGATAATTCTCTCAAGACTGAAAGAACTTCGTCCTCCAAGAAAACTCTCAAGACCGAGATAGATCCACCTCCATCGGATCAAGGCGATCTAAGGCATACAACGCAAGAAAAGGCTTCTCCACACTAGCACCCGGAGATTCCTTTGGCAATGTCCAGAGATACGTGGTACACGTGTGTATCACCGCTAGAGGAAGTCTACACTTGGATTCTGCGATGTAACGATGAATCACCTCGAAATGTGATCATAAATATCAACGAAGAAAGAACACCATAAAAGGTACTTCTTATCAATTAATTAAATTAACTATAATCAAATTGTTATGATCTTTCCTTTTTGGTTCTAGGACTTAACTTCTTCTTTGTCTATTTCTGTGATTAGATCCATGGAGACTGGCGTTTACCGTCGTATTGATCCCAGATTAATCATTTCAAATGAAAAAAATCTGAATGGGCACATCCACCCATGAGCTTCCACTATGCCCGGAACCTTCAATTGGTATCAGATGGAGGTTACAATGTTTATTATAGTTATTTAATTTTCATTGATAATTTATGCATTTATATTTGATTAAATTCAAGATAAATTGTTCTACGAAACTGAATGAATGAGATCTATTCTTTCTCCTTCATTTCTTGATTCACATCACAGAAAAAAACTTTTAATTTTAATTTTGATTAAATTAAAAATGAGGAACTCATCCGGAGGAGCCACTCTTTATGTCTGTACAACACAAGAATACAGGGCGTGTAGTGAAAACTACACGTCGTGTACTTAGGTTCAACGAACCGGTACTAGTCCACCAAACCACATCGTGTGAATTGAGTATACCTATGTTTTTATCACACCATGTTGACTATAATTGAATAGCGCATGGAAACCGGAATACACGGCGTGTATGTTGAATCAACATGTCATGTAGTTCGATCTGTTCCATGTGAAACCATGTACAAGGAGAAGTCGTGTTCCGCATACACGGGATTTCCATGCCAGTTACCATGTAACAAGGAAGTACATGCTGTGTTATATTAATCTACACAGCATATACTATAATATTTCCAAAGTACAAAAAATACACCAAAGCCCCCGGCGTGTACTTTGGATAAAGGGTGAAACATACACAATGTGTAGGCTATATTACACGCCGTGTACTTTCTAGAAATGGAATTTCACTAGGTTTCCTCAAAAAGTACAAATACATGTACAAGGAATATGGATGAGAAGAATCTCAAGAAAATTCATAAAGGAATTTAAGATAAATAATTGATTAATTATAAGATCATAATTAATTGAATTCAAGCACGACTTACCTTGAATAAATAGAACGATTAAAATAATTTGAATGCTAAATATGCGTAAATGCCATTGCTTACTATGGATGATCATGAGCTAGACTAAATATCCTTTTTATGTGTGTATGGTTTCATTTAAATTTGTTTAATTTAAATTTGTTGTCATGTGAGCCTTCTTCCAATAAAATATAGGGCTTGCGTGCCCATGATTTCTTTAATGTAAACCCCATGTAATGGAGGATCTCCCAAGCCAGTGGATATGGTTCAAAATCTGAATCTGAGGTGAAACCAACCCAAGAATATGAAAAGGTGGTCAGGTGGGAGCTGCAAAACATGAACCATCGGTTCAAGGTGTTTTTCCCTAGGTCAGGATTAGCTTTTCAAATCGCTAGATAAGATAACCAATAGAAACTCATTATCAGTCCATCTTATTTTACTTTTGTCTGATTGCATGGTTTATTTATTATATATGTGTTGTCACATTCACATAATTAATGAAATAAACAAGCATGCAAAGATGGAATAAAATAAAAACCAGACTATGAGTAAACATTATCAGAACATGGTTAATCACTTAAGCAATCATCACTTAATATTAACAAGCATGTGATAATTAAAAACTATGCATAAAGAATAAAATCCCTCAAACACCATATTAAGTCAGACCAAGCCTTCCATTACTTTATTAAGGCAAGACTCAATAAAAATATGTGTTTGACCAACCCTTGTTGGGATACTTACTTTTATAAAGGAGTATCTTATGAAAGTTTCGGATTGACTTAAACATTTTACATAAAGAAGAGTATCCCTTGCTAGACTTGTTGTAAAATGGAGGCAAGTGCTGAGGAAATCCAAGTCAAGATTTCAGGATTGGGGAGTCCAATCAACAGATCAAGGAAATGTAAGCTCACAGATGGCAAAGACATGCCTACCTAAATACCTTCAAATATCTTGACCAACACTTGTTGGGGTTATGCGAAGGGGAATATGGATCCTTGCCACTATAATGTAAAAGCAACTGGACATTCCGAGTTCAATGGTGAGGGCCATTGGGAGTTGATAAAATAGTGGGAGACTTAATAAAATTTATTATTTCTCATAAAATGTTATCAAGAAAGTACTACTAAATATGCTCTTTTAATTTGTAGAATCAATATGATAAACTCGTCAAACACATTTTCTCTGTGATCAATTCTGGATAAATACAATATCCTCATCGGCAGTAACTTTCAGGAATGGTTTAGGAACCTTCGGGTTATCCTACACCATGAATGAAATTATTACATGTTGGAGTCCTCACTTCCTGATTCTCCTGCCCAAGGGGAAAGTGATGAAGATTTCCTAGTCTATGAACAACATTTGAGTGATGCACTCGAACTTCAATTTTTGATGATATCATCAATGTCAAGTGAGCTCAGGAAGTCTCATGAGGACATGGATGCCTATAGCATGCTTGAGCACCTCTATGTTCTATACCGGGAGAGAGCAAGATAGGAAAGGTTTGAAATCTCCAAGGATCTATTTCAGAGAAATCTTGGAAAGGGTGCCCTAGTTGGGCCTCATGTAGTCAAGCTCATTGGCTATATTGGGTTCTTGGAGGTTCTAGGGTTTAAACTCTCTGAGGAACTGGGTACCGATATCATTCGTGCATCACTCCCCTAGAGCTTCTCTAACTTTGTTGTAAATTTCAACATGAACAACATTGATAAGTCTCTATCTGATCTTCTTATCCTTATTCGCCAAGTGGACAATTATATGAAGCGTGAAAATCCTTCTATCCTTATGGTGAATAAAAGGAAAGGTAAGGCAAAGATCTTTAAGCCCAAGGATTCTTCAAGGCCTTCTAAGAAAAGGAAGATCAAAGGGGAGGCAAGAGAACATGATGTTGTTTGTTTTTCATGTGTCAAGAAGGGCCACTAGAAGAAAAACTGCACCCAGCCAAGGAAGCAAGGGGAAGCTTCAAGTGTGTTTGTTATCGAACTCAATCTATATGTTTCTACAAATTGGTTATTAGATACAGCTTTTGGTGATCACATATGTATCCAAATACAGGAACCAAGTAGATTTAGGAAGATTGATCGAGGGAAGGTGGATCTACGAGTAGCCAAGGGAGCCATACTTGCTGTTGTAGCTATTGGGGACTACCACCTCACATTGCCAACTGGAATGATCTTGGTGTTAAAGGGTTGTTATTAGGTGCCTTCTATTACTAAAAACATTATTTCATTATCCAGATTAGATACTGATGGATTCATCTTCAAGTTTGGAAATGAATGTTGCTAATTTTATAAAGATAACATTTGTTTTGGTAGGGCACATTTATATAACGGTGTTAATGTGTTAGACTACACAAACCAAGTAATGGAAATTGATGATAAAGTAAATTCACATGACTCATACCACACCCAACTTTGGAATCACTAGCTAGGTCATTTCAATGAGAAACTTTTGAAAAATTACATCAAGTGGATATTTGATTCTTTAGAACTAAAACCACTTGGTGTATGTCATGCATGTCTACAAGGAAAAATGACCAAATCCCCATTTAGTGGGAAAGGTGAAAGGGATAAAGATATTCTAGAATTAGTTCGCACAGATGTGTGTGGACCATTTCCAGTTGAAGAAAGGCGTGGGTTCTTGTACTTTATAAATTTTACTGATTATTTTAGTAGATGTGGATATATTTACTTAATGAGGTATAAGTCATATTCTTTTGATTGGTTCAAAGAATACAAGAATGAAGTTGAGAACCAGCTTGGTAAGAAGATTAAGAAACTCCACTCAGACAGAGGAGGAGAATATCTTAATCAGGACTTCATTGATTTCTTACGGGAGTTTGGGATTTTATCTCAACTCACTCCTCCTTACATTCCTCAGTGGAATGGCGTAAGTGAAAGGAGGAACCACACCCTATTGTACATTGTGAGATCAATGATGAGTCATGCGAGTCTTCCATTATCCTTTTGGGGATATTCATTACAAACAGAAGCACACATACTAAACCAAGTACCAACTAAATTGATAAATGGTATCCCATATGAATTATTGAGTGGAAGAAAAACCATGTTATCAAATTTACATGTGTGGGGTAGGGAAGAATTTGTTAAGGCCTCTTCAGGTAATAAGCTTTCACCCTAAGGCACAAAGTGTATCTTTATAGGATATCCTAAGGAAACAAGAGGATATTACCTATAAAAACCCTTAGATAAAAAGGTAATAGTGGCAAGACACGCCATATTCCTTGAGAGGGAGCACATCTCCAAAAGAGATAGTGGGAGCAAGATAGACTTTTATAAAGTTGAGGCTCAAGATACACAAGAGTTTGTACAAGAACAGATTCCACAAAGCCCTGTGGAAGAAAAATCTATTCCAGAGACACAAGAACTGCATAAGAGCATGAGAGAGGTGAGAAAAACAGAACGATATGGTTTTCTTGTCACTGAGGATGGTGACTCATTATTGGTTGACAATGATGATCCTCTTACCTACAAGGAAGCAGTTAAAGGCATAGATGCTGCCAAGTGGCAAGAAGCTGTGAATTCTAAAATGGATTCCATGTACCCAAACCAAGACTAGATTTTGGTAGATCCTCCAGTTGATGTAAATCATGTTGGTAATAAATAGGTATTCAAGAAGAAACTGGACATGGAGGGGCAAGTCAACACCTATAATGCACGACTGGTTGCAAAAGGTTTTAGACAACATCAAGGAATTGACTATGATGAAACCTTTTCACCAATTGCGATGATGAAATCCATTAGAATCCTATTAGACATTGTTGCTTGCCATGACTATGAAATTTGGCATATGGATGTCAAAATAGCATTCCTTAATGGGAACCTCCAGGAAGATGTCTACATGACACAACCTAAAGGTTTTGTGACTCCAAAGGATTCCAACAAGGTATGCAAGTTGCATAAATCCATTTATGGATTAAAGCAAGCATCAGGGTCATGGAACATTCATTTTGATGAAGACGTAATGGAATTTGTCTTCGTTAAGAATGAATGTGATCCTTGTGTCTACAAAAGGTTTAGTGTTAGTGCAGTTGTTTTCAAAATAGTATATATTGATGGGATATCACTAACTGGAAACTATGTACCTATTTTACAGTCAGTTAAGGCATGGTTGGATAAATTCTTCTCCATGAAAGACTTGGGAGAGTAATCATATATTCTTGGGATAAAGATCCATTGTGATATATCTAAGATAATGATGGGCCTGAGTCAAAGTACATACATTGACAAGATACTGAAGAGATTCAGTATGAAACAATCCAAGATGGGATTGTTGCCAGTGTCACATGGTATTCATCTTTCCAAGAAAATGTGTCCTCAGACACATGAGGAAAGAAAGAAAATGGCAAGGATCCCTTACACATCCGCGATTGGGTCAGTCATGTATGTTATGCTATGTAAAAGGTTAGATGTTGCTTACGCATTGAGTGTGGTAGGCAGATATCAAGCTGATCCAGGAGACTGCCATTGGATGGCAATCAAGACTATCCTTAAGTATGTGAGGCGTACTAAGGATATGTTCCTGGTTTAGGGAGGAAATGAGGAACTAGTCATTAGAGGACATGTAGATGATAGTTTCCAGACTGATCAAGATGACATGAAGTCGCAGACTAGATAAATCTTCAGTTTGAATGGAGGTGCAGCGAGATGGAAGATCTCAAAGCAAGGTGTGGTCGTAGATTCTACAGCAGAGTCCGAGTATATTGCAGTTTCTGAGGGAGATAAAGAAGAAGTATAGATGCGAAGCTTCATCCAATAGTTGGATGTAGTACCTAGTATTAAAGATCATGTCACGCTATATTGTTATAATACTACAGCGGTGGCACTTGCAAAATATCCAAGGTCATATCAGTGGAAAAAGCACATACTTCGGAATTATAATGTCTTGAGGTATTTTTTTAGAGATGTAAAGTTGCAGTGAGCAGTGTTTCCACAGAAGACAACGTGGAAGACACCTTGAGTAAATCCTTTACTCACCAGAAACATGATCATCATGTGAGGTCTAGCGGACTAAAAGTCATAGGCAGTTGTCTCTAGTCCAAGTGGGAGTTTGTAAGGGTTGGTGTCCTAAGAACCAACTGTTTTGTACTTTGATTACATAAATGTACACTTAATATGTATTTTTCATTGTTCTGCATGACTATAATATATTAATGTCCTAGAATATTTGTTGCATTGATAAGGTCATGGCAGATCCCTACTATGATGAGAACCTTGAAATGCTATAAAAATATTCTTAAATAAAGTTCTACGGTTGGATGACATACTATGATAGGAAACATAGTATAAAGACTGTCATGTGTGAGTACTCATAAGAAGAAGAGAATCTCTCTCATGGAGGTCGCACTTTGTAATCTCCAACATGGGATATTATGAGAAGAGACCCACCAATAGCAATTTCGCATGCCTTGGTGTCATCAGACATTTCTATCTATGAGTGTATGTAATGGTCCTTAGACAGGAATATTATCATTAACTCATGTCATGACTTGCGCACTTTGATTTGCTGACGAAAAATGTCATGAAGAGAGTTGGAGGGAAGTAGGGTATGTTGGGTGCATCACGAATGACATGTTGTTAATAGATAAGTCGAGGAAGGATTTTTCCCTTCCATATTTATGGAAGTAGATATCTCGGGACCTTTGATTGAAATAGAACTGTCGAACAAATTCCATGGCCCAGGTGACACGACGAGTTTATTTATGGAAGTCAAAGAATGAAAGATCAAGCATATAGGTTTATGACACTGCCATGAAACCTGCTTGATGAGATATTGAGACAAAGGGATTAAATTACACAGTAATCATTCGTATGAGGTGACACGTCAATGCGGCATCAACTTCTTTCTCTTGGGTGCCTTGACCCGTTGCTAGATAGTAATCTTGGACTTTAGGCAAGCTCACCTAATGCCAATGAGAAAGAGGTCTAGAGGGTCACACACTATGTGTATCCAAGTATCTCAAGTAGAATAAAGATTATTCGCATACATGGTTTAATAATTATTCATGGAAGACTAAATCATTTTAATGTTGGAGGAAGAATAAAATGAAAACAAGTACACGTCATGTATTAATGATTACACACCATGTAGTTTTTATTTTGAAAATAAGTACACGCCGTGTATTATTGAATTTACACACCATGTAGTTTTCATTTTGGAAAGTAACTGAATAAATGAAAACAAGATATACACGTCGTGTACCTTGAATGTACACGTCGTGTAGTTTTCAATGAAAAACAAGTACACGCTGTGTATTTATGATTACATGTCGTGTAGCTTTTCTAGTCGGGATTTTGAGGAAATAGTATCATTTTATTAAATGATATTTATTATAATCAGTGTGGGCACATATGAAGGAATTAATGACTTGACATGTGGTTTTCAAAATATTTAATGAAATAAATAAAATGCGTAACGCGTTTATTTATTGTCATAACATTAAAACCTCAAGCCCAATTATAAATATCCTCACAACCCCAACTCTTTTCCTAAGAGAATCATTGTGCACAACAATTCTGGAGAATTCTCTCAAGATCAAAAGAACTCCATCCTCCAAGAATACTCTCAAGACCAAGAGAGATCCACCTCCATCGGATCTAAGAGATCTAAGGTGGACAATGCAAGAAAATGATTCTCCACACTAGTACCCAGAGATTCCTTTGGCGACGTCCAGAGATACGTGGTACACCTGTGGATCACCGCTAGAGGAAGTCTACACTTGTCTTCTGCAACGCAATGACGAATCACCTCATAACGTGATCATAAATATCAACAAATAAATAATGCTATAAAAGGTACTTCTTGTCAATTAATTAAATTAATTATAATCAACCTCTAATGATCTTTCATTTTTGGTTCTGGGAATTAACTTCTTCTTTGTCTATTTATATGATTCGATCCGTGGAGACTGGAATTTATCATTTTATTGATCACATATTGATCATTGAAAATTACAAAAAGCCAAGTGGGCAGATCCACCCATGAGCTTCAACTGCACCCAAAACCTTCAGACAATAAGTGTATTTATTAATTAATGGAAGAAGCCAAGGGATGTTAGAGGAATAAGTAAAATTAGTTGATGAAAGGTCTCAAAAAAAGGAATGGATTGACTTATTAGAAATAATTTTACCAGTTTTTAAGCATACTTATGCCAGGACTATGGTAAGTATGGTTGCTACTAGAAATATCTATCTAGAATAAATGGATGTAAATATGGTATTTAATCTTTAAGATCAAGAGGAAGAGATATATATGAATCAACTAAATGGATTGGTTTACAAATAGAATCATGGATTGGTGTGAAAACTAAAGATAAGTCTTTATGGTATGGGGTTCAGGTCGTAGGGTTGAGTCCCTGGACCTTCTTTGTAGTGTGCATGTGTGAATAAAACCCTCCTTTTAAAAATAAGTATTTATGGGTTGAGGAAAGTACTAAGGAAATGGAACTAGAATTTTTATACTTTTATGTTAAAGTAATGTTTCATGAATTGAAACTCAGATCAATATTGCTACTAGAAATATTTTTTGGATGGATGTTTCATTATCCTACTCTTGTATGTGGATGATATGATTTAGGTTGTGTTGAATTGCTAATGGCTTCAAAGGATAAATAAATATTTTATAAGAATCTTTCAAATGAAATATATTAGTGAAGTTAAAAATATTTTGGGTTTAAAAATTCAAAGGGATTGAAGTTTCTAGAAGCTTGGTACTCTCACACAAGGAGTACATCTAAAAATTTATCAAACACTTTCGTATGACTAGATGTAAATTTGTTTCTACTCCTATTTTTTCAGAATTTAATATTATTTAAAGATAAATAATATCAAATTAAATATGTGGGAAGGGACACAGAAAAAATTCTATTCATACCTATTATTGTAAGTTAGATATACATTGTGGTGTACATTCATCCAAATATTACTCATTTAGTGGGATTTGTTATTTGGTTTATAAAAAATACATAAAAATAAAATTTGGAGTCCATGAAGTGGATTCTATAATATCTTATAATAAATGTAGATACTTCCTTCTATTTTAGTATAAAAGGACCGCTATAATTGTATGTTGATGCTGATTTTGGTGGATATTCTGATACTTGAAATAGTACTTCTTATTATATATTTACTAATGGAGGGACATCTATCTACTAGATGTTCAGGTTTCAATTAGTTATTTCTCTCTCATTGATGGAATCTTAATATATTGTTAAAACAAAAGAAATAAAAGAAATGGTATAGTTGAGATGACTAATTGGACAACTCAGTAAGGGAAAAGTAGTTCAGACACTTTATTGTGATAATCAAAGTTCCTTAAATCTTGAAAATAATTCAATTTAATGACTAAAAAAATCAATCTTAAGTACCATTACATCTAAAAGTTTCCAAAAATACAGGGATCTAAAATTAGAAAATATTTATAGAGAAAATCACAATAGACATGTTCACCGTAGTGTTAGTCTAAGAAATTTTTAGGTAACATTGTTCCTTAGTGGGCATAGGATGAATATAAAGGAAAGAGAATATAGATAAGTCCATTGACTCAAAGGTATAAGTGATTTTCATGGATCCTTTATACAGTCAAAAAATGAGATATTGTTATAATTGTGATGTTTCTTCAATGATTCAATATTATTTTAGGAGAATTTTGTTTCCTAGATCATCATAAGATTAATTTGGTAGGATGATCATTAAAGATTCATACTACCAAAAGTTCAAGCATTCAAGTTGACAAAAGTAAAAATAATGGATTCATTGATAAGAGAATGATGTCTATATTTATATCATCTTGTATATGGAGCTTGTGGGAAAGGGTGAGGTGTATGAGCACTATTCAGTTACTAATTATCATATGTCAATCCAAGGAATGTCAGTTGCATAATGAAATGGATGGATAACTAAAAATGTAGAAAGTCCATTTAATTATCTGGCCAGGTTGGGCCCTCTATATAAAGAATGTGGGCCCACTATTTTTAGTGCATTAAGGTGTCAAATCCATGAGTGATCATTTTACTTTATATGATCCATGTGACTAAAAAGTCACAAGTTATAAACTTTGTAATTCCGATGAAATAAATTCATTATAGTGTACTCTCATGAACATAGGATGAACACTCTATCCTCATAAAACTATTGTTCTTTATTTATGATTATTTTCACTTTTCTTATATGAATATTTGATTCTATGTGTTTTAGACTCTGTTTGGAGATTTAGATGTAGAAATACATCTAGGTTCCATAGAACTAAACATCCAAAGAAGCCATAATGGTAATTTTTTTCCACCATTGTAATCTTATGGTAAACAAAATTCTGGTTCTTGAAGTTTTGGCTGGTTTCTAAACACAATACATGATTTAAAACTATATATTCAGTAGTAAGAAGAGTAAATATCTAAGCTGAATGAAGAAATTAAATGACTCAAATTTGGAATTTCTATAAATATGGAGAGTTAAATTGAGCTTAGGCTCAAAATAGAAGAGAGGACTAAGATTATTATTGGTTTGAACAATTCTATAAAGGATTGTGTCAAATGAATTTAAAATCTCAAAGGTGAAGTTGTATCCATGTGATGAAATCTTGAGGATCAAGAAGTAATTATAGATCCCAATAGAAATCAGGGAGTTGGAGTGTATGGGATATGAAAAAATATAAGTATATTAATGGGGAATCAATTAGAAATGTATACACTTTCCTATAATTTAAGAGACTCAAGAATAAAATGAAGATTATTAAGGGTCTTGATTACATGAATAAATCAATGGGGTTTGATATAAAAACATAATCCCCCACGCCTTTTAAGAAGGTTTATTTGGTTAAGAAATTAATGACACAAAATCCCATCAATGTAGTAGTGAAGACACATAATAATACACCACAAATCTATTGTTATTTTTGTGGAAATATGGGCTATGCACACTATTTGTTTTCTTTAGAGAAAAGGCAACCTAGGGATCAAGAGATACAAAAATAGATGAGCATTTTATCCCACTCTTAATATGTTTTTAACTGCTATTTTTATTTGTGTAAAGTTTATGGACACAAAGTGATGAAATTGTCATCAAGGATATAAAGTAGTGTTCCTAAAGAGACTCAAAGGAGGGGATTTCAACACCTGGAAGCTTCATCAAGTGAGATGAAAACTCATTACAAATTTTCATCCCTATAATATTTGGATGATAAAATGTAGTCATAGGTGGAACAATATAAATTACCACCAAAGGAAGGAAATAAGTGAACACAGATCAAGAATGAAAAAAAATGATAAGGTGAATATCTTGACGATTTATTTAAAACTGGAATATTAAGCTAGACTGTAGATCCTTGATAGTAGATTCACTTTACAAGAAACATGGCCACTAGATCCAAAAGTACTTGGAATACTTGGAAAAAATTAAGGATCTCATGATATCCATAAACATTTATGGGATCACATACATGTGTGATACTTATTGTAGTGGGAAAATAAATTGGAAGACCTACAATCCAAAGGATAAGAGGTTGTGAGATTTCTTGAGTTGCTTTATGTTGATTTGTTTAGGCTAATATCACCCAATTACAAAGATGAAAAAAGTAATAATATTATTTTTAATTATGATTATAGTAGTATGGCACAGATGATAGTTATCTCTCATATATTTTAAGTGTCCAAGTTCATTACATGTTACCGAATATTAGTAGAAAAGATGCTTCGATATAAAATATAGTATATTTAGACTAATAATAGTATATAATTAACTAACAACAAGTAGGATTAATATATTTAGAATCATATGTTATGAAACTAAGTTTCAGTGGTGAGGAATCCTCAATAAAATAGAGTGATTGAAAGGAGAAACCATATAATTTAAAATATGGGTCTAATAAAGCTCATAGGGAAGTATCTACTTGAGAAATATTAGAATAAATCATCCATTATATCATTTTATATCTCCAACACATCTTTGTTATATCTAAATGAATATATTACATCCTAATAAATGTAGTATGGGAAAAATATGACATTGAAGTGCCTTAAAATTTTAACAAGTAAATTATTTATTCTCAATAAGGATAAGAATTTGAAATTTTAAGATCATGGGGATTAAGGTATTTTACTTTGATATTCACCCAAAATAATGGTATAAAAATTATACTATAAAAGTGTTGGGAAAATTATTAAAGTTCATGACTTAATGGTTGTGGAAGATAATTATATTAAAAAATCCAGGTAGTGGTTTTCATAAAGAAATAAGTAGGGAACTCTCATTGGAGAGTAAAAATGAAGTGATCAACCAAGACCACACATGAGGATGTATAATACTTAGAAAAATATTATAATTATGGAGAAAAAATATTAGGTTTAACAATTGTAAATAAACCATAGAGTCAAGCTGAAATCAATGAAAGAAATATTTTCTCTTACTAGAAAGCTTAGATGCAAACCTAAAGAATGAAAAATCTTTAATAAACCTATTTATTATCTCAAGTTGATCCAAATTGTTTCTTATAAGCTTACAAAGATAATAAATAGGTCAAATTGATGCATAAATACCCTTACCAAATTAAGTAGAATGATATATGGTAAATTATCCCAATGTAAGAAGATAATAACATCATCAGAACCAAGTGGGAGTTTCATAATACACTCTATTAATATAGAAAATTAAATTAAAATAAAGCATGAATGGTGTGTTAGGGGTATTACCAAATTTATGGAATTTATTTTTATAAGACATTTTCACCCATTTCTCAGTTGGGAACTATTTTAATTTATGTGGAGAAGTTAGTTCAAAGAGGTTTCAAGGTGTGTAAAATGGATTTAAAATTGGTATTCCTCAATAGAGTACTTTAATAGCATGTGTAAATAGATAAACCAGATGATTTTCTTATAGATGGATATGAGAGATAAAAATAAATTGAATAAGGAAATGTATGGGATGAAATAAATACCAAGATCTTAATATTATAGGATTGACCAATACTTGATAAAGTAAGGTTTCTAGTGAGGTGGAGTTGAACATGATCTTTGTATCAAGAATAAGAATGATCAAATAATTTTAGTGCTCATCTCTATGGAAAACATAATATTTGGAGGATCATACAATGCACAAATAATGTTATGTATAGAATATGTGAGGTGTGATTTATAAATATCCATGATTGGGTAATTAATGTTTCTCTTTGGTTTACATTTTACTCAAGGAAAGACTATAAATTTTATTTCTAAATCATAATATTCTGAAGAAGTTCCCAATATAATGTGAATGTATTACTCTAATCTAATAACAAAACTGGTGTCCAATCGAATGGTTTTGTTAATAGATAACAATGTCAAGAATTTTGATATGATAGAACATATAAAAATCATTGTAAGCATATTGTATCTAACTATAACATGACCACGGGTCAAAATATACAATATAAAAGTTTTCCCAAATAAATACATATGATTTCCATGGAAATAGTTGTTCAAATATCAATCACATGGTGATTTTATGTTTTTTATCATATAACATCACAGAAAGAGTATTTTTGATACAATGATATAGATTCGGATGGTTCAGTGGATGATTGAAAGTTGACGTCAGGTAGTGATTTCTATCATAGAGGTTTATGAATTTATTGGATAATAATAAAACAAGAGTCAATATCACTTATCACTAAAGATGATAAATATATAGTGGTTACTCAATAATGTACTCAACTACTATGTATGAATAAATAGCTTTAGGATGTCAGATTTGATGTCAAATATTATATTACAATCAAGTTTCATAATTTGAGTGTTATTAATCTTAGAAAAAACCATTTCCATTGAAGGAAACAAACACATCTATATAAATTATCATTTTATCAAGAAAAAAATTGATCAAGGGATAGTGAGATTTGAGTATTTTCCGACACAGGATCAAATTGAATATGTCATGATGAATTAATTACCTAGTGTTGACTTTGATAAATATTTATTATATCTTGGAGTCTAATTGTATCCACCAACTGTATGGTTTGGAGAAAATACACCCACTCTCTAATGAAATTTTATGTTTACAATATAGTATGGTAACTCTATCTTGCATTAAATATTTGGATTTATAACTTTAATTTTTGAACATTCAAATAACTACCCTTTAGTTTCACTGATAAAAGATGATAATTTTATAAGAAATACTTTGGAAAAAATTCCATTGTCAGTGATCTAGAAGGCTAGGATTGTTCTTTACTATTGTAAATATAGTATAAATCCTATGTTGATGTTATAGTAGTTGGGAGAGTTCTTGAAATATATTAAAGGGGATTCACATCATAGAGAAGTATTGAAGAGCATTCAAATCATGTGAAGTGTCATTCATAGGATCATTTCATTTTACTATTGTTTATCCTAAATATATTTACCTCATCGGGGATTAGAGTTTATGATTAGTTAATAATCGATACACTATTTAATGGTGGAATATTCTAGACTATATTAACCAGGTCAGTTCTAAAGTTATCATGTGAGAATATGGTAAATTTTCTTTGGTGTTTTGGAAGGTTTTTTAATAAATCCAAAGGGTGATATTGTTAGTAAAAATCCCCTTGGTGCATTTTTGTGCTTATGTTTATTGACAAGGTAATTTAAGACATATAAATAATATAAATAGTTATGAAGAAATGATAAAGGAGTTTGGGAAGTAATCTAAAGTAATTATAAATATTTTTTTCATGTAGAGAATATTTTATTCCAGGGTGTACTTGGCCATGTTGTGGGGGAGGTTTTTTGTGATGGAAAATCATAAAATTCATGTATATGTAACATATTTGATGCTCGTTCAAATGATTTGGAGATAATATGTAATATTTTAGAGTTTTTTAATAAATTTTAATGATTTGGAAGACCATTCCATGGAACAAACACCCATTCTAAGGTGGTTGAAAATAGAAATAAGTTTTACACCTCGTTGTGGTGTATGGTGATTCGCATTGGAAGTTTCCTTATTGAAAATGGGGATTCATAGTTTAGGCTCTATGAAATATGTGTATGTGGTTGAAGATTTTTAAGTGAAAATGGAAAACAGAAAACCTTCCTTGTATAAATATTATATTTTTTTCAATTGAAAAAATTAAAAACTCATCAGGGTAAGATTTTTATTTTAGAATGTTAGTCGAAATAGGAAACTAATAGAGAGCACACCATAGTGGATTTTGGAATCTCTGTTGGAAATGGGAAGGCATACTATAATACTTTTTATTTTTATGGGGGGCTAATGTAAGACTAGTTAAAGTAAGATGTTGGGGATTCCCAATGCCATGGTCCAAGATATAGAGAGTATCAGGCTTTTCAAGCTGAAGTGGAAATGGGAAATTGAGCAGCGTGTTGTGTGTTTTCAAGTTATTTTTTCCTAAAGAATAATTATTTCATGGTTATCTATTCACTATGACATGTTCTGAATGTCAACATATTATTATATAGTAATCTTTAGAACATTTTATATAGTCATAAGTAAATTATATAAAAAATAGTTGTGGTGGTAATAGACACACTATGAAAGAGTCAAGTCAATACACTTAATTTTTCAAATTTCCTATATTTCAGGAGGAAGAACATAAAGTTAAATATGTTTTATAGACTATAAATTAAAGGTGGTTTTGGGATTAATTTACCCTACTTAAAAAACTTATATAGGTGAACCTTATAGAGGATTAAATTGTGATTATATAGAGATAAAAAAGAGACATATTATTATTTTAAAAGAAGTAATAAGGGTTATAAAAGACTACGAAAAATATTTTGGAATGAAATATATCTCAGAGATATTTAGATAAAGAGGAGGAGATACAAACTTGTGATGTAAGTTCATGGGAAGGATATAATATAGGTATTATCACTAGTTGTTCAAAAAGTTTCCCAGTGGATGAAACTATAGTAGAATACCTCTTGGATATCCTTTATATGACCTTACAACACAAGTTTATAACTCTTATAATTTCTCTAAATCTATCTAATATATACATCTCTCAGTGGAGTTACCTCCTATGATGGAAGGTCATATAAAGGAGATACAAGAGTATAATTGATACACCACTCTATTTTAAACTCTCTCCTTATTTGTGGGGATTAATACAATAAGACTCATGAAGGGAGTGATTTAGTTTAAGTTTGTGAGAGTAGTGAGTTATTTATTTCTAAGTGGGTTGTATACCTATAAGGTTAGTGAAACAACTCTTAATTATAACCAACAAGTATTGTGATTAGTGTTTTAGTTCCTTTTATCATATCTTAAATAGGAAAAATGAATATTCAAAATAACGATTCAACTTACTTTATTTTGATGTGGAAATTTTATGAATATCAAAGTAAATTTTCCAAATAAATTCAAATATAATGATGAATATAATGAATCCATAAATATTTCATCAAAGGGTGTGAGGGGAAAGAAAAATTCATAGAAAAAATTCTTCAAAAAGTGTAACATTCTTCTTCAATAATATGTTATCTTAGAAGAAACAGAAGTGGAAGGATTTGGGGACTATAACAACCTCGGTTAACTAGTTCATATAGCTTTCGTAGATAGAAAAAAACTAGAGGACAGTGGTGATGAAAGTGTTGAAGTTGTAAGCCTCAATTTATAACTATAACATTATATTACAAAAAAAAATTTGCCGAGTGATAAAATGAAGGAATAAATTTTAGTAGTACATGATTTTAGACAATATATATAGAATAAAGAAAAATAAAAATATGAGTTAAAGGTTGAAATTAAAATACATAAATCTAGAAATTATAGAAACTCATATAAATAAAATGATATCTAGATCAAAATAGAAGGTCAATCCTAGATTATCAATGTTTTGAATAATTTTATGAATTATTATATAAAGATTATCAAGGAGATATAAATAGTATTTGTGTCTACATGATGAAATCTAAATGATCAAGAAAAACTTCTTACTTCATACCTGAAATCATGGAGTTAGAGTTTATGGGATGAAGAAAAATATGAGTAGGTTAATATAGAGTTAAAGAATTATGTTGAAACTCTCCCACAAGTGAAGTGGCTCTAATATTAAGGAAATACTATTGAGGGGCCTAATATAATGGGTAAATTAGTGGAATTTTACTAGAAAACAAAACCACTCACTCTCTATAAGAAGGTTGATTTGGGTGAGTCACTAAATACAAAAATGGTCCCAAGTGGAGAAATGAATATATAAAATAATGCACCAAAAATCTAGTATTATTACTGAGGAAAGATAGATCATACATGATATGTGTGTTCCATAGAAAAAAATAAATTTAAATGATCAAAGGAAATAAAAATGGTTGAGTTTATTTTCTCACTATCAATATGTATTTAATGGTTGTAGTTATTAGTGTGAATATTAAAGACAAAAAGTTGTGAATTTTTTATCATGGGTAAAATTATATGTGCCTATAGCGACCCAAAGAAGAATATATTAACAGCTAGAATCTTTATCAAGTGGGAAGAAAACTCATAAACAATTTTTAATTCTATAACATGAGGATGATCTAATTGAGCTAGGGGTGGAAAAATATGATTTTCTACCAAATGATGGTAAGAAGCAAGCATAGATCAAGAATGGAAATTTTGAGAATATAAATGATGCATAGGTTTCTTTAAAAGTGATGTATTGGGTTAGAGTGTAGATATTTGATAGTCAATTACCTTCACATTTTATTGTAAAAATGAATCTTATCATAGTAATTAAATACAACAAAGAAGGTTTCATCTGATTTTAAATGATAATGGTTTAAATATGATTATATTCATAAAATTCAAAATGTGGGACAATGACTTGAGTCATATATATTTCTTATTGTTAAAGTCCTTGATCACAATTTAGAAAGTATAATCTCATCATATGACTAATGGAATATAAATAATTTCAATAAAAATTCATTCATCATCAAAGAAGAGATAGTTTGATTGTGATTAAAGGGAAGTGTACAAAGGAAATTATTTATCTCATTAGTGGATAAGAATACATGTTCTTTAATTATAACCTGGGACACACTAATATGGAGGTTAATCAAGATGGGTGTGTCCCAAGTAAACTTTTTCTTTAACTCATTTGATTATCTTAGAGGATATTGTTACTATGTGAGCAGGAACTCTGTTCATCCTATAATTTTTTACAGTACAATCACTCAAACAAATACAAATATATACTAAAGTAAAGTAACCACATAACATAAATAATTACTTAGCCCACCACAAATATAT
This sequence comes from Viscum album, assembly GCA_963277665.1. Classification (NCBI taxonomy): domain Eukaryota; kingdom Viridiplantae; phylum Streptophyta; class Magnoliopsida; order Santalales; family Viscaceae; genus Viscum; species Viscum album. The sequence goes on from OY728137.1 coordinate 1,478,479,355, forward strand.
ATGTTAAGGATCACACACCAATGTTGTGTCTATGATATAAAATCCACTACACCTCATTAGTTTTGTGGATATAACATTTTTACATGGTCACTACATGCTAGGATAAATAAATTTAAAATATTTAGGATTCGTTCACTCCTCACCCAAGACTAACTACCTATTATTCACTTTTACACACTAATTTGGTTAAGGATCTTCAATAATTTATATACTTTTAAGTCTCTTTAAGATCATCATAGTAAGCATGCGCTATTTTAAACTTTAACTCTAGATAGATGCACTTTGATATCTAATATGGTACAACTTAACTTCTTCAAACAAGATGGACTCAATTTATTCTGAATAAGAGTTTAGTCTATGTATTCACTTGAAATATAGCAACACTTTCTCCCATATGATGACAATTTAGAGATTATGATTATATTCTTAAGAAATTATTCATATAACTTAGGATATAGTAATGAAAAACCACTTTCTCATAAGTATTCTCCCTTTAATAATATTCCAATATTTGTTTACTAAAAATCCACCCCATTTCTTCAATGCATTCATTTTATCTACCATTTTCATTCATATAGATTCAAAATGGATGTCTCAATTCACTACTTATTTTCTCTCTTTTATTTCTTCTTTCAAAACGGATGTATCAATTTACCACCTTGTATTTATTCTTCCTCTTATTTTTCTTTCTCACTATATTTCCTTTATGTAAATGAATAAATAAACCTCTATGGAATATTCACTTAATATAAATCATCATGAATATATCACAGTATTCATGAAACTTTTATAGATCCTTGTTATTCGATATATACTTACTCTATCTTATTCTTTGCAAAAGTATATTTTTACTATTGTATCACTTCACGTAGGTGAATGATTTCTTCCAATCTACTTTTTATAGGCTAAACAAAGTGATCACTTTCTTCTTTGTGAAAATATAAATGTAATTTTCCTTTATGTAGATGTAAAGTATTTCATGGATTCTACTGAAACTATTCTTTGTGTATCAATAAACATGAAAATTTTCCTTCTTCTTCACTCTTAATCACTCTATACAGGACCAACATTTATGTATACTAAAATTCATTCATGGATCCTTGCATCATTCTCTGTTTTCAATGATATTCTCTCCTTCTATGAATATAGAGTACTTTTCTACAATACACTTTTTCCTTTCAATATCACCCACACTCATTATTTCTCATTCATCTCTCTTCTTGGAAATTATTGAGACAATAGGTATTTATAGATAAAGTTCCACAAACTTAATCATCTGAAAGATTTTGTCAACTAATCGTTCCACATCCTTAATTTTCCTAGCTCTGACTGTAGATCATCATTTACATGATCCATTATGTGGTTATTCATAAATCACCATAAATTTTTTGAAAACATAAAATAGGTTTTCTTACTGTGAGTCTTTATCATGTTATGAATGTACATATTCTGTTCTTCATTTACTCACTATAGTTTCTATGGAATAAATTCACCTAGAATTTCTATTTAGATTCTTTTATTATTTAATTATCATGGAATTTATCGAATATCAAACAAAATTAGGTACCATAAGGTGATAACTTATAATCAATTTACTTTGTGGTATCATGTATGAATAAAATCTAGATGGTGAGGTTGAAGAATATCTATGACATTTTCATTTCAATCGGAAGGTGCATGAATGGGTCCAGGTTCTTTTAAAGGTGGATGAATAGTGAAATATTAAATAGAGGCCCCACATCTATTTTCAATAAAAAATATCACTAATTTATTACTATGTATACTCCACTGGAAACCCAAATAAAAATCATCACACCACTCTATGATTGTACCTTTGTCATTTGAATATTTTGTGCGCTACTCCTTATGGGTTTCCTTTTCCAAGAATACCAACCATGATATATAACTCTCAAATAATATGAAACATCTATTTTATATGGATCAAATATTATATTTATACCAATTTTAAAAACAAAGCCTCCTTGATAAACCATGACTTCTTCAAAACATCTTTCAAATTTTTTCCATAAACCTGACTTAGAAATTTGTAGTTGCATTGGCTTTATATTCAAAGAAGAAGAAAATAAGTTGAGTCACAAGTTTATTTCCCACTTGATCTAAAAGTCTTTGTAATACTTGGGGAATAATAAAGGATATAATGATATCCATAAACATTCACATGATCTCACTCATATGTGTGATACTTTTGATAAATGGGAAATCATTCAAAATACCAATAATTCTAAGGAAAATAAGCTGACTAGATTGCTTGATTTGGTGAACATATATGTGTGTCCACTAATATCATCCAATTATAGGGATGTATAATGGTATAATTTTTTATCAATAATTAGGTAAATATGGCATGGATAACAATTATATGTCAAAAATTCTAAGTGTTTAGATACATTACACATTAATGGGCCATATCTATAAATATATCTAGAATAATGGGACAGTACAACTAGTTTTAATGGTGAGGACTCTTTAACAAAATAGATTCATTGATAGGAGGAAACAGAATATTAATAATAAGTCTCAGAGAATTATCATATAGAAGTATATATTGGATAAATTTTGAAAGTAACATTTGCGTACATCAATTTATTCCTCCAATAGATATTTTCTATGTATGAATAATTATAAGTCACCCTACGAAATATGGTGTGGGAAAACCCAGCATTAAATTACTTTCAAAATTTCCAAAATAATTTCTTTATTCTCAATAAGGAGAAGAACTAAAAAAATTAGATTCTAGGGATTAAGGTAATTTCCTTATATATTTATTCAAAATAAATTCATAAAATTATAGAATAAAATTATTTGTAAAATTATATAAATTTAGGATGTAATGGTTGTGGAAGATGAGAAAATTCCAAAATCCATTGAGTAGTTTTCTTAACAAATCAGTCAGAAACTCTAAGAGGAGAGTAATACTAAATAGATAATCTTAGGGGATTATATGGGTTAGTATAATAGTTATAATAAGACATTTTTCATGATTAAAACATAGTAGGTTTATCAAAAATGAATAAAGTAAGGAGTTTGGTTAAAATAAATGAAGAAAATATTCTAAGTGACCAGGTAGCTCCAGTGAAATCAAAGAGAATAAAGACTCTATAAAAACCCTATTAATTTTATCAAGTATATCCTAAGTATTTAAAATAGGCATCCATATATTAAAATTGGGTTAAATAGATGCATTAAAAGCTTGATCAAAATAAGAATAATACAACATGGGGAATTTTTTTGAGTTTAGAAGACAAAATCATCATCAAAACCAAGTGGGCGTGCTGAAATAAACTCAATGAAGATGGAAAATTGGGAACAAAAAAAGAAATGGTGTGAAAGTGATATTCCTAAATAAATAGAATTGTTTTTTATGACACATTTTCACTTATTCCAAGTTTGAAACTATTTGAATTTTCATGTCGATGTCAGTGAAAGTAGGATTCAAGGTGTAATAAGTGGATGTCAAATCATTATTCCTCAATAAATTACTTGAATAGGAAGTTTATATCAATTAACGAGACGATTTTATTATATATTAATATTAGAGAAAAAATTACAATTGAATAAGGCATTATATGTGATGAAATAGGTACCAATATCTTGGTATTCTAGACTTGATCAACACTTGAGAAATATTGGTTTCTAGAAAGGTGGAGTTGATCACAATATATATATCAATAAGGATAATAATAAAAAGATATTAGTTCTAATATATGTAGCTAACATAATCTTTATAATATCTAGCAATGAACAATGAATGTTTTTGCTCAATATATGAGGTACAAGTTCAATATGTATATGATTTAAGAGGTAATATTTTAATCAATTTATAATAAACTCAAGGAATGGTTGGAAAAAAAATTTCTAAATAAAATATATTCTATATAATTTACCAATATATTTAGAATAAATTATCCTAAACTAATGGAAACACCGGTGGGCACCCAAAAGAATATCTTAAGAGATAAAAATTGAAGGAAATTCTATGTTATGGAATATATAAAAATCATTGGAAGGAGTAATACTTTATCTCAATTAATACTACAGTGGTTGAATATATAGCATCTACTCAAGCATTTAATCAACTATTATAGATAAATAAATAGCTTGAGGATATAAATGTTGATGTGAAATATCCTATTGAAATTGAGTGTGATAATTTGAGTGTTATGAATATTAGAAAAATCATGTTCATCATTCAAGGAAAAAGAATATCTAGATAAATTATCATTTCATAAAGGAGAAGGTTGAACAAGGCTGCTGAAATTAGAGTATGAGTTGATGTAGGATTATATTATAGATATCATAATGAAGGAACAACCCAATGATGAGTTTGAAAATCATGAGCTGACTCTTGGAGTCCAACCATATCCATCCAACTAGACTGTTCAGAGAAGATACCCCCACTCCCTAATTAAATTTTATGTTTTCAATAAGGTATGGTAACTCTATCTTTAATTATATGTTTGTATTTTTATCCCTCATTTTTAAAAATTCATAGAAGTTCTATTTGGGTTCATTGATGAAGGGAAATGTTTCCAAGAAATACTTTGAATAATTCTTCCATGGAAAGTGATGTGGAAGTCTATGATTGTTCTTTCCTATTAGAAAAATGGGATAAGTCCTATTTTGGTGTTATGGAAAGGAGAAGAGTACTTGAATGTTTAATAGGGGGGATTCATTGATTGGAGAATTATTAAAGAGCATAGTAATTTTGTTAAGTATTTTATTGGGAATTTTTTAATTTATATCTCTTTTATCATGATGATATTTACTTATATGGGATTAATGTTGATGATTTTTGAATTGTTGATACACTATCTAAAGTTGTAAGGTTTTATACTATATGGAGATAGTAATTTCTGAAGTTCTCAACTGAGAAGATGGTAAATCTGGTTTGCTGATTTAGAAGGGTTCTTAAAAAACCCACAGGGAGATATTATTAGAATAAAACCCAATGGTTTATTTTTGGGATGATTTTATTGAAAAGGTAGTCTATTAAATTCAAAGGAGTTAAACTTTTATAAAGAAAAGATAAATGGGTTGAATAAGTAGTGTGAAATAATTCTCAAGAAGTTATTCCCACAAGATATGTGCCACATTGTAGTTTTCTTGGCCATTCCATGGTAGAGGTTTTTTATGTGGTGAAATAGAAAAATTCATGAATATATGATATATTTGAACCTCCTATAAACGTTTTTAGAGATTATACATAATATTTTTGAGTTTCTTAAGAAATTAGGGTAATTTTCTAGACTAAATCATGGAATATAAAACCAAATCATGGTTGTTGAAAATGATGAGAAGTTTTTCACCATGTCATGGTGAATGAGGTTTTTTATTAGAAGTTCCCTATGTAAAATAGGGAGCATATTTTTAGGAATTTCAGAAGCTACAGTTGAGGTTAAAGATGTTTCCTTGGAAAATAGAAAAGGGAAAACCTTCGCTATTTGTGTAATATATTTTTTTCAATTGTAAAATTTTCAAAGTCCTTAGCATAAGGTTCTTATTTGTCGAGGTCAATCAAAATGGGAAACTGATATAGACCACTCCATGGTGGATTCCATAGTGCATTTTTATAATACCGTTTAGAAATGAGAAGGTTTACTATGGTAATTTTGGTTTCCATGGTCGAATCATGTAGGACTAGTTGAAGTAAGATACTAGATAGATCGTGCTCCATGATCCAAGAAATAGTGAGTATTAGGATTCTAAATCTAAGGTGGAAACTAGTATACGACCACAGTATTGGGTGTTTTAAGGGTATTTTACTTAGAGAATAATTTTTTCATGGTTATCTTTTTTCCATGTCATGGTGTATAGATCATAGGTTTCTTCCAGAGTAATTTCCATGAAATTATTTATAGGTATGAATGAATGATATAGACTGCACACCATGGTGGTAATGGATATTCTATGTTAGAGTTGAGTTATCAGACTTTGTGGTTTGAATTTATTATCTTTTAGGAGGAGGACCCAAGAGTTAAATGAGTGATCTAGACTAATAATTAAAGGAGTTTTTTAAATGAATTTACCCCACATAATGAATGTGGATTTGTGATCTATATAGAGGGTAACATGTTTATTCACTAGAGATGGAATATAGATATCTTTCTCTTTCAAAGGCAATAAAACGAATTCTGGAAAACTAAGAAAAAAATTATAAAGATATAGATCTATGATAAACATAGAGAAAATAGAGGAGTTCAAAACCTTTTCTTGAATTTTAAAGGAAGGAGGTATTAGAGTTATTATCAATAGGGGTTCATGAATTTCATCAATGGAAAGTGTATTATGATTGATAGAACACTCTAGTGTAATGTCACTCCTTGTTTGTGTGAATTAAGAAAACATTCCTTGTGAAAGAAGTGAGTTATTCAAGTGTGTGAGGGTAGTAGGTTCTTTATATATGTGAGGTTTGTAGACATAGAGGGTCATTGTGGACACTTTTTATTGTAACCAACAATTATTGTTCTTAGTTTTTAGGTTCTCGATACATTTTTATTACATACTCCTTGTACTGGTAGAGTTTGGTTGAACAAAGTAAATTACTTGTGTCCCAGTGATTTTTTCTTTATCACTTTATATAAACTTTGAGGGTGAGGAGTGTTTCTAATAATTTTTGAATAAGACCATTGGTGAAGGGAATTTATGAAAGATCAACATACTTAGATTCACCCCCCCACTACCACCACCAAAATATTTAAAGATCAACTTACCAGGGGACCAATAGAGTTAAAAAATGAGATGAAGTGTTCCTTTAATATAAAAAATCTGGGAGAGATATTTAATTTTCTAGGAATTGAAATATAATATAATAATAAATAATTTTTTATAGGTCATTGTAAGAATCCTAAAGAAATTAAAAATGAATTAAAAATCATGAATAAAGAATTGTGGATACTCTAATATTCCATTATTAATATTATAAAAAGCATAGAATTTTGTTGAACCATCTATTAATGTCTAGTTATGTTATTAAAGTATATACCAACTATTGGGATAGGTATCTTTCACTATGGATGACTATTATCTATATTTATTGAAGTTCTAAAGGATATAATAACAACTTAGTGGGGGGTTGAATCAGTTTTTCATTTTTTAAAATTTCAACTTTTGGAAACTAAACCCTTAAAACTCATTAGAGTTTCTTTCTTATCAGTTTTTATTAAAATTAATGTCATGTAGACATATAAAATTAAACAAGGCACATGTGATTTACAAGGTTCGGTCTCAGTGTGAGAACCTATATCCTTTCCATATCCTCTTCCATGGGTCTATGGAAATTCACTATTATGAATAAGTGAATAAAACTTGTGAAAACTCTAATTATAACCCTTCTATCTTCAGATAGGAATGATTATACTAAGTCTCATCTATTTAAAAAAATATATTATGAATTCTGAACCATAAAAATAAAAGTTACTTTGAAACCTTCTTCTTCATAAAGGTCTATATGGAAATCTATGTATGATAAACCTATATCTGGTATGTCTATGTCAGATGGACTCAGTACGATATCCTTAGTTAGATGAACCTTTTGAATCTACACCTAAAACAAACTTCTTCTCATAACTCAGACTAATTCTCTTAGTCTGGTTCTCTCTATTTGCTAATATGAACTTTTCTCGGTCTGATATTTTTATAAAAATACTTTTTCTATACACACCTATTCAACATGAAAATAATTTAGTTGGAAAACTCACTTTTGATAACAATTCTATATATTATCAGCTTTTATGCATGGGTAAATAGTGTCAAGTACCTTTTTACACTGAAATCATATTTATAGGTTGTCCAAAATTAGTAAATTCTAGAAGCTAAAATATTTTCCTACTCACCCAATTTATAAATCTACAAAATTCACGTTCATTTTAACATCAATTTGATTTCTTCAAAACTTCCCATATCTTATGGTTTATTCTCAAAACTTCTTGATTATTACAACTCTTCTTTAACTTCCTATCTTTAAACAAGATAAAAAACCATTTGAAAGAAGAAGAAAATTATTTCAGAAATGGTGATCCAGAAAAATCAAAAAAATTTATACTCTTGAACCACTTGAAATATATTTAACTATCAGCTCACACATTGTAAATTCTCTATTTGGAACAGGAAAATTGAGAAAATATCATTTTTGAACTTTTTTCATCATTCTAGTTCTCTTAAACCAACTAAAATATAAGCACAATTCCACTCTGATGTTCTTGACCTAATTGAAAGAACCCACATAATTTTATCTTAAACTTGTGAAACAAAACAACTTGAACCACTTAAAAAAAATATGTAATTTCTTTCTTCGATGCTCTAGGAATACTAAAAGTGGATGAATAAATTTTTGAAACTTATAAATAATTGATAAAAATACAATAAATTCCCAGTGACAACTTTAATATGTATCACATTTTCATCTAACTGTTATATCTGCTCTACTCTTCAGCCTGATCATGCTATTTCTGATGGAACTTTACATATGATGACATATTAGTATCAGAAAAAACATTTGAGGGATTGGTTTCTATATCTGATACCTTTGGTCAAAGATTTCCTTTTTATAAACTCGGTAGTGGAGTCCAGTTTGATCAGATCTATTTGATAACAAACTTAAACAACTTATTCATACAACCAAATTTTTTGTTGAAGAAACTTATTAATTATTAATATTTTGGATTGATAGAAAATATGATCTCCTCCTTTTTATTTTCTCTTATATTCAAATCTAATATATCAAAAATATTTATATTTCTTTCATATTTTCAATACCACAAAAACTTATAACTCTAAAACCACAAAATAAGATTTTCAAACAAAAGAAATATATGATGATTTGACTCTGATCAGATAAGTCTGATCTGATGAACCACATCTGATTTGAAACTTTGATTTTATCATACTTAATTAAATTCAAACTTCAATCATTTTAATAACTTTTGTGTCAGGTGCTTCTTGATCCAAAATTTTATGTCCAGAAAACCAATGAATAGATAATTAAAAATTATCATTTTCTTCAACAACATATATCATGATATTTTCATAATGTTGAGAACCTTAATATAATCAAAGAATCATATGAATTATTTTTGAATGTTATACAACTTATTATCAACAAATTTCAAACATAATTCATTTCAACAACTTCTGACTTCTCAATTCAAAGGACTATGACTGATGGATCATCTGATAGAGCATCTTATCACCATCTTTGAAAAAACAAATTCAAATTCAAATTCTCATCAAAAAAATTATAAACTTGAAGCATCACATATTTCACCTGATTTGCAAAAATATTCTTTTACAAAATGTTATTTTTTAATAAAAATACTTAGTTAATACAAAACATCACAAAGGATCTTCAATCTCCACCTTTGGATTTGTTAATAACTCTCATTAATAACTTTTTTAACTCATCATTTTTCAACACTCAGATCCTTTAGAAACTAATTTTTTAAAACAAATCATGTTTTGTAACTTTTACCAAAACACATCCTTTTTCAAAAGATATTGTCCTAAAACCACACTAGTAGATAATGTAATGTTTTTTAAAGGAACTTAATCCCTTGGTGATAAGAAAATTTCCTTCCATGTTAAGATAAACTCACCCTCACTTTTATCTTTTCCTATCACATTTTCTTTCTCCCACCTATTTTTTGATAACCATAGGTTTATACTCATTTGTTAAAGGAAAGTACTTATTTTCAAAATTAGTTCAAAATTTAACATTTTATTCCCCTTTTTAAACAAAATCTAAAGCACAGTGGGGGCGGATTTTCTAATATTTTTAGGAATTATTTGTTGGAGGTTGAATATGAAGTAGCATCCCCAATTAAAAAAATCTTTCTTTCTGCATTAATTTTGTGAATATATCATTAATTTGATACTTCATTGAAATATATTCCATCAAAACATATCCACCATCAACTTTATCTTTTACAAATTGAAAATTAATATTAATATGTTTTGATCTTAAATTTTGGGTAGGTTTTTTTAGAAAGATCAATATCACTTTAATTGTCACAAATAATATTCAATGGTTTGCAAACTTCAAATTTGAAATATTCCAACTAAACTTTCATCCACAACATTTTAGTACAATACTATGTAACAACAACATATTATTATTCTATTATACTCAAAGTTATTAAACTTTGTTTCTTACTATGCAATCTCACACAACATTCTGGAAGGAAAAATGTTCCTCTTAAAGTTTATTTTCTATCATTCCAATCTCTAACCCAATTAGCATCAGTAAAACCCTAAAATTTTATTTCATAACTTATTTTATATAATACACCATGTGAAGTTATTCTTCTAACATGTCTCATAATTCTATTTTATAAAAATATATGATATTTTTATGGATCACATTGATATCTGGCACACAAAGTCACATCATAAACAATATCAGGTCTTGAGCCTATGAGATAAAGAAAAGTCCATATCTTCTTCTGAAAATATTTCTAATTCACAAATTTTATAGTTTCATCTTTACTCAACTTTTTTATCACTAAAATATGAGTCGAAACTTCTTTGTATTCTGTCATACCAAACTTTAACAATTCCCTGACAAAATTTTCTTGAGTTAAGAAAATGTATTTTTTTTAAAAAAATTGTAAACCAAGGAAGAAAGTTAATTATCCAAATATTTAAATCTCAAAATTATTCTTCATTTCCTTAGAAAAATATTTAAAACTTATTCTTCATCCCCAAAAAATATTATATCATCCATATAGACAATAATAATTAGGGTGCTTAATTTATCATCTTTCAAATATAAGTTTCTATCAACTTTTCCTTTAGAAAAATTAAATATCCTTAAAAAAATTTAAGAATACCAAGAATGTGGGGACTATGTCAACCCAAAAACAGCTTTATTCAATTTATAAATGTTTATTCCATCATTATCACGTAGAAACCCACAAGTTTTCTTGATGAAAACTTCTTATTCAATATCACCATTTAGAAAAAGATGACACTAAATCCATATGATAAACTTCATAATTTCAATGTACATACACTACTGGAAATATTATGCAAGTATTTAATATTGAAACTGAGGAAATATTATCTTACAAATCAATACCTTCCACTTGTGCATAGGATTTTCAAACAAGTCTTTCTTTGTTTCTTGAAACTTATCCATGTTTATTAAACATATTTTTGTACACCCATTTTGTTCCAATAATATTTTTATTTTTGGGATATAGAACAAGTTAACAAGTGTTTTTTTCTCTATCTGATCCAAATATTCATTAATTGCATCATCCCATTATTTTTTTTCCAACTACTTCTAAAACTAATTATAGTTAAACTTGTGAAATGAGTGATGTCTGATTTTCTAATCTCAAACTTCTTATTATCTAAACTAGAGTTGTTTTATTCCCAAGAATATTTTCAATTTCAAAAGGTTTCTATAGAGAAATAAATATCATGATTTCCCTTCAAGATTCACTTTCCATCACACGATTCTTCTGAATCTTGATAAGTCTATTTTGACTCACTTTCACTTTATTATAAATCATCTATTTATCTTGCTCAATATTCTAAACAAATTTTGTTAATAAAATTGTATTTTCAATAAATTTTACATCATATGAATCCACTAACTTTGGTAAGATCTTTTTATAACATTTATAACTTCCTTTTTTGGGTGAATATCCCATGAAATTTCCTTCTTCATCTTTATTGTAAAATTTTCCAAGATCAGGATCATTTATTTTTAATAAATAGGAACTTCCAAAAACATTGTAGTACTTCAATGAAGATTTTTTATACCATATTCCATAAGAATTAATGTTGGATTCTAGCATCAATAAAAATCTATTTTTTACATGTACAACAATACTAAGAGATTCTATCTAGTATAACTTTGAGAGTTTATACTCTGCTAACATGTTTTCCCCATTTTTACCAAACTTCTATTTTTATTTTATATAAACCCATTTGGTTTAGGGGTGTGTGAAGCACTATATTGATATTTAATTCAATGCTTCATTAAATATGATTCAATGGAATTGCATGTGTATTACATTCAATTATTTGTTCTTAGATTCCTTATGTAAACACCCATTTCTCTCTCAACTTCTCTTCTGAAAACTCTGAATATTTCTACTACCTCTATCTTGTGTTCCATAAACATTATTTTAGTTATCTAAGTGAAATCATAAATGAAGGTGATAAAGTACCACTATTATTTTTTTGGTTGACTTATCATAAACCCACATAAATCAGAATGACTAAGTTGAAGAGGTATTGTATGTCACGACCCGCCCTCGGGGTCCGTGCTGTGACTACCCCAAGCCTGCCTTCCATAGGCCAGGGGCTAGCGACTAGCACCAAGGCGTAAATCCCAGTAAATAGGGAAGTCATTGCCTTTGAAAAGTAAACAAACACCACAGAGTAAGCAAGCAGAAAGTAAACACTAAACAAAAGCAGAGTACAACAGAAAGTGCGGAAAAGTAAATGGGCCAGTATACAATCCCAAACTGAAAGTAAAGTACAACTCGAAAGGGAAAACAGCAACTGAAAAGTAAAGGCTGCTACACCGAGCTGTCCACTGGAAATCCCACCTGAAGGGTGGGTACAGATAGCTCCTCTGCTCCACGGGTCCCGCCGTCTGCTCCGTGCACGTCCCGCCCAGTGGTCCACCTCCGGGTACCGTCCCGCTCTGCAAGCCTCAGCTAAGGTCAACTCTGTCCGTCGTCTGCAACCAACACAACGTAGTGCGGGCAAACCCCGTGCAGGGGTGAGTATAAGCTACTCAGTAGGGACCCCGAGACCCCTGAAGGTCTCTCAAATCCACAAAGGATAAACCACGAAGAAAGGAACAATCACGAAGTAATAACCGACACTGCTTAGGTATATGCCCATACATATACCTAAGTCAATCAATTTCAAATACGATCCAACCTCCGAGCCCAAGTACAACTCATTCCACACAGGAAAGTAAACGTATTCCACACAGGAAAGTTAAACGTATTCCACACAGGATTGCACCACACAATCCACACAGGAAAGCAACAGGATTCAGCTCACACAGGTATACTTCTTCGAAAGACGATAAAGATGATCTCTGATCCATCTAAGTCGTCGGACCCACGAAGGATCGATAGGTAACTAACCCCCGCAAAGACCCACACAGGATCGGGCCCACACAGGACCTGTAGGCGCTGGTTCACACAGGACCGCTGAGCGCAAAGACCCACACAGGATCGGACTCACACAGGATCGGGCCCACACAGGACCTGTAGCACTGATCCACGTAGGATCGCTGAGTGTTGTAGTCGTCGTCATCGAATCCACACAGGATCTCTGTACTGTCGTCGTCGCAGTCACAGTAGCAGTAGTAGCAGTAGTAGTCACAGTAACAGTCGCAGCCAGCACTAGGGTTCCCGCATACAGCAAGCTCGTTCGGAGGGTCCGCTCCACGAGCCGACAGGCTGATACATCAACTGTCACAAAGACCAGAGTTGATGTATCCAAAAGTTCCGTATCTCCAACAGGAACTCAACGCAACAGACGGCGCGTCGATCGGACGCCCGGTCTGAGAGTTATTGGCATTTTCGTCCACGGGGCCCGGTTGGTTTTTAAGGAAAAACCAACCCGACCGTACTCCACCTGTGTCCAAACCTCGGGCGGAGTATGCCAAAAGATCCGTCTCACTAAGAGGAACACTACGCGGCTGACGGCACGTCAATCGGACGTCCATAGCTCAAGATATGAGCGTTTCCGCTCCGAAGGCCCGGTTGGTTTTGTGAACGAACCAACCCGGACGAACTCAAAGTAATCCGAAACCTTGAGTGCGATATACCGAAACGACCGTCTCGATCCAAGGATCGCGTTGCCGCAGACGGTTCGTCGATCGGAGGTCCGTGGCTCAAGTTATGGCCAAAAGACCGAAACTGATCCGAAACGGGGGGTCCAGGTCCGGGCCGACCCGGCCCGACCCCCCCCCCCCCCCCCCCTTGGGTCGACCCGACCCGGGTCCGACCCGGCACGACCGGCCGGCCGGCGGCGCGGCGGCGCGGCGGCCGCGGCGGCCTGGCGCCGCACGGAGGCTGCGCGGGGGGAAACAATACCCCGCTGATTGGGAGGGGCGGCGCGGCATAGCCGCGCCCTTTGTGAAAAAAACAGCCCCACGTGGGGGCCGGCTTGGAGAAAAAACGGGGGGCCTCCTGCCCCCCCTCAAGGTAACCGCCCCCCCCCCCCCCCCATAAAGAGGGGGGTTTTTGTGCTGGCCGGGGGATTAATTTCCCCCGGTTTAATACCATCCGGCCGGCCAGCTGGCCGGCCGGTTTTCTCCAATGGGACCGGAAATTCCGGTCCCCTCTTCGGCTTCCGACGCCGGCGGCCCGGCCGCCGGTCTCCTCGTTCTGCCGCGGCCCGGAACCGGCCGCGGTGTTCGTCGTCCGGCGCGGTGCGACGGCACCGCGCCCCTCCGTCGTGCCTTGATTTCTTTCAACGCGGCGCGACGGCGTCGCGTTCAAGATGTTTCTTCCATGGTGCGTGCGCGACGGCGTTGCGTAAAATAAACGCACGATTAACCGCGTGGTGCGACGACACCACGCCACCTTGTTTCCACCCGCAAGGCAAATCAACAAGAACGATGGAGGGGGTTCGGCCGTGTTCGTGCGGTCCGGCCCCCCTCACGTTAAATAATAACACAACTTAAAATATTCAAAGCCTCACGTTAGACATGCGAGATCCACGATCAAGAATAAAATAATTTAACAATAATCAAAAACCCCTACCTTGGGTATAAGATCGAAGATTAGTCAACGTCCCGCGGAAGACAACGTCGTGGAGGTCGGGCGTCGCGGTAGTCATTCCTCAAATCCGATGACGAAGAGGTGCGTCCGATGTGATACGTCGTTGGCGAATCTTCGTATGCCGACGAAGGGAATCCGAGGAGGAAGCGGCGTTCCCTCTCGTTGAAACAGAAGACGAAGAAGAGTGGAGCGGCGTTCTTCGTCGGAACTTGAGCGTTCTTCGTCAAGTTGAGCGTTCTTCGTCAAAGCTTGAAGATGAAGGAGAAGCTCTCAAAATCCTCTCAAGAACAAAGGAAACCAACCCAAAAAAATAGAATAAGCTTAAGATTATTTTATTACACAACCCTCCTCTTAGAATTTCAAAGGTTTGAAATTTAAATTAACCCTCTTCAATTAATTAAGTCAAGTTGTCAACATTAATTGAAATGGGTAAAAGGGGAGGTTTTGAGAGAATTTGAGGAGTTGGGGTTCGTGTGGGCCCCACCACACTTAATCCACCCAAGGGAGGTTAAGTGGATGTGGGTCCCACTCCCAACTCCCTTTGGTAGGATTTATCTAGTTAAAATAAAATTTGTTCTTCACAAATTTTATTTAACTTAAACTAAAACCCAAAAACTAACTTTCAACCCGCAACAAACGCAACTTCCGAAAAGGTCTCTTTAAGCGAAAATCGGCGCTGCGAGTTCATCGGTGCCCTCGGATTTCAATTCCGAGCACCGGATCAAAAGTTAGGAATTCCCGCTTGTTCGTTCACTGAACGTACCCAAGCCAAACTTCGTAAATTGATTCCGGGCACTCCGGGCCTCGGAATCAGGTGCCGTCTGAAACCGCGCTCTTGTAAAATTCTAAAGAAAATTAAGAAAAAAATTCCCTTGAATTTTACGGGTCTTTACATTACTCCACCTCAGGGCTTTACGTCCCCGTAAAGATACATCAAAAACTAGGGAAACAAATGAGGGTACTGAGCACGCATCTGAGCCTCCCGCTCCCATGTGCTCTCCTGGAGATTCCCGTGCTGCCATCTGATGCGCACAAGAGGAATCGATCGCCCACGCAGGACCCGCTCCTGTCGATCCTCTATCTCCACCGGGACCTCCGTAAAAGTCGTCCCACCGTCAATGTCAATCTCCCCATGATCAATGATGTGCGTCGGGTCATGCACGTATCTTCTCAGCTGAGACACGTGGAAGACGTCGTGCACCCGGTGCAACTGAGGTGGTAGAGCCAGGCGATAAGCCACCTCACCAATCCTGCTGAGAATCTGGAAGGGTCCGATGAAGCGCGGAGATAACTTGCCGCCTCGGCTAAATCTCCGAATACCACGTCGAGGTGAGACCCGCAAGAAGACGTGGTCGCCATCCTCGAACTCAAGTGGCCTCCGCCTCCTGTCAGCATATGACTTCTGCCGGCTCTGAGCTGTCCTCATCCGCTCCTGGATGACCTGGACCTTCTCTGTCGTGGCCTGGACCATCTCCGGTCCCACCAGTGCTGACTCTCCAGGATCTGTCCAGCACAAAGGAGATCTACAAGGTCAGCCTTACAACGCCTCGTACGGTGCCATCCCGATAGTGGAGTGGTAGCTGTTGTTGTACGCGAACTCCACTAAGGGTAGGTGGTCCTCTCAGCTACGACCAAAGTCGAGGACACATGCGCGGAGCATGTCCTCGAGAGTCTGAATGGTCCTCTCCGTCTGACCATCCGTCTGAGGGTGAAAGGCTGTGCTCAAACGTAGCTGCGTCCCGAACGCCTCCTGTAATCCCTTCCAAAGCCGGGAAGTAAAGCGAGCATCTCGATCGGAGACGATAGATGATGGAACGTCGTGGAGCCGCACAATCTCCTGAACGAAGAGATGTCCCAAGCTCTCTACTGAGCCCTGCTCTCTGATGGGTAAGAAGTATGCCGACTTGGTGAGTCGGTCAACAATCACCCAGCTGGAGTCATGACCTCTGGAAGTGCGTGGAAGTCCAGTCATGAAGTCCATAGATATGCCGTCCCACTTCCACTCCGGAACCTCCAAGGGCTGTACCAAGCCTGCTGGTACCTGATGCTCTGCCTTCACCTGCTGGCAGGTAAGGCATCGAGAAACGAACTCTGCTACTGCCTTCTTCATGCCCGGCCACCAGTGCTGTCGTCTGAGGTCCTGGTACATCTTCGCCACTCCAGGATGTACCGCTAAAGGAGAAGTGTGAAACTCTCTCAGCACTTCCTCTCGCAAAGCGACTGGTACCATGGTACGTCCTCTGAAAAGGATGTCGTGCTCTGCTCCAAGGGAGAAACCATCATGTGCCTGTCCCGAGGATATCTGTGCACGCCGTGTCTCACAGTCAGCGTCCTCACGCTGTGCCTCCCTGACCCGCTGCAGTAGTGGAGGAGTGACTGTGAGAGACTGAAGGAAGGCTTCTCCATCTCTATCCACGAAGGATATCTGCAAAGAGGCTAGCTTCTCCGTCGCCTCCTCAAGTAGCTGAATGCCCGTCCTCCTGCTGAGGGCATCGGCTACTACGTTCCCCTTCCCAGGAGTATAAACTATCTCAAAGTCATAGTCCTGGAGGAACTCGAGCCATCGCCGCTGTCTCAGGTTCAGGTCCTTCTGCGAAAAGATATACCTGAGACTCTGATGATCGGAAAAGACTGTAAAGCGCTCGCCCATCAGGTAGTGTCGCCATGTCTTCAGAGCAAAGACCACTGCTGCTAACTCCAGGTCATGGGTAGCGTAGTTCTGCTCATGCGGCCTCAACTGACGTGATCCATAGGCGATCACTGCCCGCTCTTGCATCAGAACACATCCGAGTCCGGTCCCTGATGCATCGCAGTAGACTACGTACCCTACTCCCTCCTCGGGCAACCTCAAGATGGGTGCGCTAGTCAATCTCTGTCTCACCTCCTGGAAGCTCTACTGACATTTGTCTGACCACACGAAGGGTTTTCCCTTCTTCGTCAAAGCTGTGAGTGATGCCGCAACTCTAGAAAAGTCTGGCACGAATCTCCGATAGTATCCAGCTAGTCCCAAGAAACTCTGAACCTCAGTCACGCTCCTAGGTGGCTCCCAAGCTAACACAGCCTCAATCTTCGCGGGATCCACTGCAACTCCCGCCTCAGAGATAACGTGTCCCAAGAAGTGGACCTCACGTATCTAGAACTAGTACTTCGAGAGCTTACCATAAAGCTGGTGCTCTCGGAGTGTGTCAAGTACAACTCGCAAGTGATAGGCGTGCTCCTCCTCTGTCGTAGAGTAAATCAGAATATCGTCGATGAAGACCACGACAAACCGATCGAGGTATGGCTGAAAGATCCTGTTCATGAGAGCCATGAACACTGCTGGAGCATTGGTTACACCGAAAGGCATAACCAAGAACTCATAGTGGCCATACCGACATCTGAAGGCTGTCTTCTGCACATCCTTGTCTCTGACTCTGAGCTGATGATAGCCTGACCTGAGGTCTATCTTCGAGAACCACCGTGCTCCCTTGAGCTGATCAAAGAGGTCATCAATCCTCGGTAGCGGATACTTGTTCCTCACTGTCACCTGGTTAAGGCGACGATAGTCAACACAAAGTCGCAAGCTCCAGTCCGCCTTCTTGGTGAACAAAATCGGGGAAGTCCAGGGTGAAACACTGGGTCGGATGAACCCCTTGCCCTGCAAGTCCTCCAACTGTACCCGTAGCTCTCGAAGCTCGGCGGGGGCCATCCGATATGCTGGAGTGGATATCGGGGCTGTCCCGGGGTACAAGTCAATATAAAATTCTACCTCTCTGTGAGGAGGTAGCCCTGGTACATCGTCGGGAAAAACGTCCGCAAACTGATCCACCACTGCAGGAAAACCGGGACTCCGCACGTCAACTGCTCCAAGGATAAGGCTAGCCAACTGATGAGTGATGGGTTGTCCTCTCCTCCGCGGAAGTCCATCCTGTACTGCTAGGGCTCCCTTCTCGCCGGTGAAGGTGAACCTGCTCCCGTCGGTGCGTACACATCGCACCTTGCGCCTAAAACAGTCAATCTGTGCATGGACCGTAGATAGCCAATCCATGCCCAAGATGACGTCGTAAGGCCTCGAAGCTGCTACAAGAAGATCCCAGCCGAAGCTCTCGCCTCCTAGAGTAAGCTCACACTGCCGGCACCAGTGCGTAATCGTCGAGTCTGCTCCCGTAGGAGTCTCTAGCCGTAAGGATCGAGCCAACGGCTCTGTCGGAATCTCCGAGCTCCGAACAAGGGCAGCGGCTATGAAAGAGTGACTCGCTCCTGTGTCTATAAGAACTGCAGCAAGGGTGGAATAGACACAGATAGTACCTCGAATCATCTCGGGTGCGCCGTGGTCGTAGGCCTCTGCTGCCTGGAGCTGTGCCTGTCTCTGCCCGCCAGCTCCCTGTGGTCGGGGTGGACCTCCTGGTGGTGGTGGTGGCAGAGCCTCAAAGCGTCGCCCACCACCGGCTGCTCGTCCATCTCCTCTGCCTCGTCCGCCTCCTCCCTGCGGACCGCCACGGTCGACCCTCTGCCTCTGCCTCGGTGGTCCCTCAACTGACTGCTACTCCTCGGCACGGCGGGTCGGGCAGTCACGAGCCATGTGGCCCTGCCCGCCGCACGAGTAGCACTGTCTGCCTCTCGGAAGACTGGCTCCGCGCTGTGTGTCGCGCACTGCTGAGCCAGTGCCCTGAGATCGTCTGCCCGAAGGTCTGGTCTGTCTGGACCCCTGAGTCATCCACCGACTGCCTGCTGCAGATGACTCTGCCACATGCCGCCCTTCGGTGGGTCGCTGTGCTGGTGTAGACTCAGCAAGGAAGCTCTCGATCAGAAGGGCCCGCTCCAGTACTCCTGTCTGAGTCGGTATGCTGAGGGAGATCAGCGATGCCCTGATCTCGTGTCTCAAACCCTGCTCGAAGGTCCGGGCCCGGAAGAATGGGTCTCGTACCATGTCGGTCGAGTAGCGCGAGAGATCAGTAAATCTCGCCGAGTACTGAGCGACCGTCATGCTGCCCTGCCGCAGCTGAAGAAGCTCCTGGATACGCACCGCACGAAGGGTGGCTGGGACGAACTCTTAGCGGAAGAGGCCCTCAAAGTCCGTCCAAAGAAGAGATGCCTAATCGTGCACCTGGAGCATCAAGCTCCACCATCGTCCTGCTGCTGCGTGTAGTAGGCTCGCAGCGAGGATCACCATGAGGTCTGCTGGTGTCCTCACTAGCCTAAACACTCGTACCACTGCCTCCAGCCAGTCCTATGCTGCCTGGGGATCCGTCTCCCCGCGAAACCTGGGCGGTCTCTTGCGCTGAAACTCATGCAGTGCGCTGAGGCGACGTGCATCGTCAGCGGCTGCTGCTGGAAGCATCGGGGGCTCGGTGGGTAGAGCTACCGCCGGTGCCACTGCTGACAAAGGGCCCTGCACCGAGGCCTCGTCGCTCGGTGGGCTGTCGTCAAGCTCGACTCTCGGAACCCTAGCTGGCTGCCGTCGTGGGGCCATCCTGAAAGGGAAACAGGTGCGCCACGATCAGAACAGTATACCTGGTGAGCTGATATAAGTAATCACAAAGAAAACTTTGAAACACACACGCAATCAATGTTTTCGTGCATTAAGTCGGAAATCAGAAGTCAGGGTCCTGGTGTATGGATACGTCGGCCGCCGCACCAACACTGGACTCCCTGGACTGATAACCACACTCAATACGCTAAACATTATTGCTTCACATAGAAAAGATCAGAGTTCGCGGTAGAACCGAACTCCTCTGATACCAATTTGTCACGACCCGCCCTCGGGGTCCGTGCCGTGACTACCCCAAGCCCGCCTTCCATAGGCCAGGGGCTGGCGACTAGCACCAAGGCGTAAATCCTAGTAAATAGGGAAGGCATTGCCTTTAAAAAGTAAACAAACACCACAGAGTAAGCAAGCGGAAAGTAAACACTAAACAAAAGCAGAGTACAACAGAAAGTGCGGAAAAGTAAATGGGCCAGTATACAAACCCAAACTGAAAGTAAAGTACAACTCGAAAAGGAAAACAGCAACTGAAAAGTAAAGGCTGCTACACCGAGCTGTCCACTGGAAATCCCACCTGAAGGGTGGGTACAGATAGCTCCTCTGCTCCACGGGTCCCGACGTCCGCTCCGTGCATGTCCCGCCCAGTGGTCCACCTCCGGGTACCGTCCCGCTCTGCAAGCCTCAGCTAAGGTCAACGTTGTCCGTCGTCTGCAACCAACACAACGTAGTGCGGGAAAAACCCGTGCAGGGGTGAGTATAAGCTACTCAGTAGGGACCCCAAGACCCCTGAAGGTCTCTCAAATCCACAAAGGATAAACCACGAAGAAAGGAACAATCACGAAGTAATAACCGACACTGCTTAGGTATATGCCCATACATATACCTAAGTCAATCAATTTCAAATACGATCCAACCTCCGAGCCAAAGTACAACTCAGTCCACACAGGAAAGTAAACGTATTCCACACAGGAAAGTTAAACGTATTCCACACAGGATTGCACCACACAATCCACACAGGAAAGCAACAGGATTCAGCTCACACGGGTATACTTCTTCGAAAGACGATAAAGATGATCTATGATCCATCTAAGTCGTCGGACCCATGAAGGATCGATAGGTAACTAACCCCCGCAAAGAACCACACAGGATCGGGCCCACACAGGACCTGTAGGCGCTGGTTCACACAGGACCGCTGAGCGCAAAGACCCACACAGGATCGGACCCACACAGGATCGGGCCCACACAGGACCTGTAGCACTGATCCACGTAGGATCGCTGAGTGTTGTAGTCGTCGTCGTCGAATCCACACAGGATCTCTGTACTGTCGTCGTCGCAGTCACAGTAGCAGTAGTAGTAGTAGTAGTCACAGTAACAGTCGCAGCCAACACTAGGGTTCTCGCACACAGCAAGCTCGTTCGGAGGGTCCGCTCCACGAGCCGAGAGGCTGATACATCAACTGTCACAAAGACCAGAGTTGATGTATCCAAAAGTTCCGTATCGCCAACAGGAACTCAACGCAACAGACGGCGCGTCAATCGGACGCCCGGTCTGAGAGTTATTGGCATTTTCGTCCCCGGGGTCCGGTTGGTTTTTAAGGAAAAACCAACCCGACCGTACTCCACCTGCGTCCAAACCTCGGGCGAAGTATGCCAAAAGATCCGTCTCACTAAGAGGAACACTACGTGGCTGACGGCACATCAATCGGACGTCCGTAGCTCAAGATATGAGCTTTTCCGCTCCGAAGACCCGGTTGGTTTTGTGAACGAACCAACCCGACCGAACACAAAGTAATCCGAAACCTTGAGTGTGATATACCGAAACGACCGTCTCGATCCAAGGATCGTGTTGCCGCAGACGGTTCGTCGATCGGAGGTCCGTGGCTCAAGTTATGGCCAAAAGACCGAAACTGATCCGAAACGGGGGGTCCGGGTCCGGGCCGACCCGGCCCGACCCCCCCCCCCCCCCCCCCCCCTGGGTCGGCCCGAACCGGGTCGACCCGACCCGGGTCCGACCCGGCCCGACCGGCCGGCCGGCGGCGCGGCGGCCGCGGCGGCCTGGCGCCGTACGGAGGCTGCGCGGGGGGAAACAATCCCCCGCTGATTGGGAGGGGCGGCGCGGCATAGCCGCGCCCTTTGTGAAAAAAACGGCCCCCACGTGGGGGCCGGCTTGGAGAAAAACCGGGGGGCCTCTTGCCCCCCCTCAAGGTAACCTCCCCCCTCATAAAGAGGGGGGTTTTTGTGCTGGCTGGGGGATTAATTTCCCCCGGTTTAATACCATCCGGCCGGCCAGCTGGCCGGCCGGTTTTCTCCAACGGGACCGGAAATTCCGGTCCCCTCTTCGGCTTCCGACGCCAGCGGCCCGGCCGCCGGTCTCCTCGTTCCGCCGCGGCCCGGAACCGGCCGCGGTGTTTGTCGTCCGGCGCGGTGCGACGGCACCGCGCCCCTCCGCCTTGCCTTGATTTCTTTCAACGCGGCGCGACGGCGTCGCGTTCAAGATGTTTCTTCCATGGTGCGCGCGCGACGGCGTTGCGTAAAATAAACGCACGATTAACCGCGTGGTGCGACGGCACCACGCCACCTTGTTTCCACCCGCAAGGCAAATCAACAAGAACGATGGAGGGGGTTCGGCCGTGTTCGTGCGGTCCGGCCCCCCTCACGTTAAATAATAACACAACTTAAAATATTCAAAGCCTCACGTTAGACATATGAGATCCACGATCAAGAATAAAATAATTTAACAATAATCAACAACCCCTACCTTGGGTATAAGATCGAATATTAGTCAACGTCCCGCGGAAGACAACGTCGCGGAGGTCGGGCGTCGCGGTAGTCGTTCGTCAAATCCGATGACGAAGAGGTGCGTCCGATGTGATACGTCGTTGGCGAATCTTCGTATGTCGACGAAGGGAATCCGAGGAGGAAGCGGCGTTCCCTCTCGTTGACACGGAAGACGAAGAAGAGCGGAGCGGCGTTCTTCGTCGGAACTTGAGCGTTCTTCGTCAAGTTGAGCGTTCTTCGTCAAAGCTTGAAGATGAAGGAGAAGCTCTCAAAATCCTCTCAAGAACAAAGGAAACCAACCCAACAAAATAAAATAAGCTTAAGCTTATTTTATTACACAACCCTCCTCTTAGAATTTCAAAGGTTTGAAATTTAAATTAACCCTCTTCAATTAATTAAGTCAAGTTGTCAACATTAATTGAAATGGGTAAAAGGGGAGGTTTTGAGAGAATTTGAGGAGTTGGGGTTCGTGTGGGCCCCACCACACTTAATCCTCCCAAGGGAGGTTAAGTGGATGTGGGTCCCACTCCCAACTCCCTTTGGTAGGATTTATCTAGTTAAAATAAAATTTGTTCTTCACAAATTTTATTTAACTTAAACTAAAACCCAAAAACTAACTTTGAACCCGCAACAAACACAACTTCCGAAAAGGTCTCTTTAAGCGAAAATTGGCGCTGCGAGTTCATCGGTGCCCTCGGATTTCAATTCCGAGCACCGGATCAAAAGTTAGGAATTCCCGCTCGTTCGTTCACTGAACGTACCCGAGCCAAACTTCGGAAATTGATTCTGGGCACTCCGGGCCTCGGAATCAGGTGCCGTCTGAAACCGCGCTCTTGTAAAATTCTAAAGAAAATTAAGAAAAAAATTCCCTTGAATTTTACGGGTCTTTACATTTAAAGGGGGGGGTGATTGTAACATCCCCAAATGATAAAGGGTTAAATGACTAAATGATATGACTCATGTCAACAAGGTGCACCTTCCTTTTCGGGAGCCTGTCTGATTAGAACTCCTCAGTTAAGTGTGATTGGACTGGAGTAGTGATCAAGATGGGTGACCTCCTGGGAAGTTTCCCAGGGTGTGTGTAAGTGAGGACAAAACACACTGGAAAGGACATGTGTTGGCCTGTAAGGACTATCATTAGTCAGATGACCCGTTCGGGCACGTGGGTGGACCCTAGGGTGGGCCACACGTGTCTGCGGGGGCAACTGGTGGTACCTGGTGGGCCAGGACCCGACGGCCATGTTAAGGCGGGGTGTCTGTGCAGTCACCGGGGCCCGGTTGTCACATTTGGTATCAGAGGAGGAACCCAGCTTTAAGTGCGGTGCACTGCCTGGGTTGAGATGTAGGGCCCACAACGAGGGCGTTGTGCCCTAAAGGGGGGGGGGTGATTGTAACATCCCCAAATGATAAAGGGTTAAATGACTAAATGATATGACTCATGTCAACAAGGTGCACCTTCCTTTTCGGGAGCCTGTCTGATTAGAACTCCTCAGTTAAGCGTGCTTGGCCTGGAGTAGTGATCAAGATGGGTGACCTCCTGGGAAGTTTCCCAGGGTGTGTGTGAGTGAGGACAAAACACACTGGAAAGGACATGTGTTGGCCTGTGGGGACTATCATTAGTCAGATGACCCGTTCGGGCACGTGGGTGGACCCTGGGGTGGGCCCCACGTGTCTGTGGAGGCAACTGGTGGTACCTGGTGGGCCAGGACCCGACGGCCATGTTAAGGCGGGGTGTCTGTGCAGTCACCGGGGCTCGGTTGTCACATTGTATACTTGATCTTAACATTCTTATGACCTTTATTAGTCATTTTCCCTTACTAAAAAGTTATAAAAATATCTTATTCTCTTGTTTTAAATTTTTAATTCTAGAAAATTTCACATATTATCAACTTTAGAAAGTTTTTTCATAATTATTTTCCCAATATTCCCAATTCTATGGTTCTTCAACTTGTTTTAATCTTCAATACTCAAGTAATAGGAGTTGTAAAGTTCTCATGTTCCAAAGATAAATTCACTAGTTATTTCTTCTCTCATAAAAACTTTTCTATATTCCACACTTATGATGATACGAGAATATTTTCTGAAGATAACTTATTTTCCACAATCACAAAGTTGAAATATACTAAGTTATGTTTTATCCCATCAATAAATAAAACTTCTTTAGATTTCAACTGTTAAGATTCAAACTAAGTTGTTCCAATTCCTTTGATTTTTAAGGAACCATCATTACCAAAGGTAACAACTCCTCCATTATGATTTTAAACATATTTTAAGATTTTAAAATCACTTATCATGTTCGAGGAGCAACCACTATAAATTTTCAATTATTTTTTATTTTTTTTATCTTTCAAAGTTTTCTCATCAAGAAAATCTCTTTCCTCAACTTTCTTATTTCCAGCTTCGTTTTATTTTCTTTTATAAAACACTAGTTCTAATAGTATTTTCATAAAATTTTCATCCAAGTGACCAGGTATGTCATATATTCCACATATTTCCTTTAGGCAATCAAATTTGTTTTTTTTTTTGTAATGTTTCTAACATCTTGATGTTTTTCTTTTCTAGTTTATTGCGGCTTTGGAAAATTACTCATTTTTGTTCCACCATTTCTTCCATTTTGTTTAAACCTTTTTCATGGAATATACATGTTATAAAAAATGTTGTAAGTTATATGACCATAAATTTCACAACACCAACAGAACACATCAAATCTTTGTTTTTTGTAGAATAATTATTTTGCTGTGTAAAAAGATCACAGAGATTCACAATATCTTTCTAATTCATTTACCTCTAGGAATGTGAAAACTTTCTTCTATGAGTTATTTTTAACTTTTGTAGATGTGATAGGATTCTAAAATCCCTTCTCAACCTGATAAATCACAAAAATTTCCTCCCCACCTAAAATTTTAGAAAATACGATGAACTTTTTATTTTAGTGGTTGTATATTTCACATGATTTTTGGAGTTAGGTTTCTATACAGCTTTAAAAGTATTTGATTTTACTTCCAAATATTTTTTAAGTTTTCATTCATCTTTATTAAACTAATTTAAGCCTCAATAAGTTTTTATTGAGTTTTTTTTAATTTTTCTTCTTTAGATGTCAACTTCTTAATAAGGTTTTCAACTATATTTCCCTATTCATCAATTCTCAGTTTAAAACATAAGATCTTCTGGATGTACTCTTGTTCTTAGTTGGAAACATATTTTCTCAATTAAACACCTTTTTCAATATCTTTATTAATAATTTTGGTTTCTTTCATTATAGTTATATTTTTTGAAGATATAAAACATGTTATAATATAAGTTGATACTCTCTGTAAGATCATTCACCTCTTTCTTCTTCACTATTTGAGGAATCTTCAATTTTATCAACTTTTTCAGCGAATTTTGTAAATTTTATGAACTTTAATCTTCTAAATAATTATTTTTTATTCATATTCATATTTCTTACTCACCATACTTTTTTTATTTCCACATAACTTATTATTTCAATAAAATAACTTATTTTCATTCTTGGAGTTTATTTCAAACTTCTTCTATAGAGGATTTTCTTCAAAATGATATTCAAATTCACCAACTTTATTCTTGGGTCAATTCTTAACCAAATGGATAATTCCACCACACTCGAAACATTTGATAGGAATTTTTCATTCATACTTTTCTCTTCCACTTTGATAGTTCTTAGACATAAGAGACATTGTTTTTTATTCAATTCATCTTCCTCCTCATCTTCATAATCACTAGGATTAGCATCTTCAGTATCTTGAATTTTCATCTGTATCATATCTTTAAGATTCATTTCAACTTTCATCTTCTTTTTGATCATTAGATATTTTCTCATTGCATAAGAAATAAGAAGGTTATGTAGTTCATATATAGATAAATCGTATTTACCTTCTAAAACAGAAATTTTAGAATCAAGCCTATCCAGAAAGAGTTTCTTCATAATTTTATAATCATCCAAGACATCTCTAAAACCTCTGATGTTACAAACTACTTCATTCACTCAGGTTATGTAATCATCAATAATTTCTTCATCTATCATTCTTATATTTTCAAACTTAATACACTAGCTTTGCAGCT
This sequence comes from Viscum album, assembly GCA_963277665.1. Lineage (NCBI taxonomy): Eukaryota > Viridiplantae > Streptophyta > Magnoliopsida > Santalales > Viscaceae > Viscum > Viscum album. Next base: position 1,478,506,453 of record OY728137.1, read on the forward strand.
TATCTTCCTATACTTTAGTACACCCTTAGAAAATAATTTTTTGATTTTCCTACATAATATTTAATGTTTTGAGATCCATCACTTTCATATAAACATTTTCTGACAGAGACATAAAAATAGTATTTCTACATTTTCCATTAACCTAAATATTTTGGTTCTTATAAAAATTCATTGGGGAATCATTTTCAATAGGTGGACACCCAATTGTAGAAGCATCAATAAATTCCGGTCCAAGAGATGTGAGATAAGGAATTTTCTTATTATTCTAAAAATAATAATATTTTCCATCAAATGTAGGAATCCCTCTATTGTTGATGAAATTTATATTTTCCATGATAAGGATATAAAATGGGAACTTGGATCTAATAAAAATTGAAGTTTTAAAGGATCAAAAAACAACTAATAAGGGGGGTTTAATTAGTTAGTCTCTTATTAAAAATTTCATCTTTAAGAAACTTAACCCCTGAAACTTATCAGAGTTTCTTTCTTATCAGTTGTTAGTAAACTCAAGTGCATTCATAAATATAAAAGTGAACAAGATACGCATGATTTATAAGGTTCTACCTTATTATGATAACCTATTTCCTTTCCATAGCCACTCTCATGGGTCTATAAAAATTCATTATTATAAATAGGTGAATACAACTTGTGTTAAACCCTATTACACACCTTCTATATTCTGATAGGAATGATAATACTAAATCCCATCAGCTTAAAAAAATCTTTCAAATTGTGATCCATAAAAACAAAAGTCACTTTTAAACTATTTAATACATAAAGGTTTGACTAAAAATCTATGTCTGATCAAACTATGTCAAATCTTCATACATCATATTTCCTCACTCTAATAGCCTAAATCTGATGAACCTATTGAATCTCCACCTGAAATAAACTTATTCTCAAAAATTAGACCAATTACCTTAGTCCAATTGTGTATTTTCGGTAATCTGAATTTATCATATTCTAATATTCTAATTAAAATATTATATATATAATGTCGCACTTGGACTTCATGTTATAGTATGTTTTTAATTTTATTTTTTATCTCATAATTTTATCTTCCATTTTAATTATCATTTGGATTAAATTTGGGTTGATCCCACTTGAGTTTTGTGTAATGCCCCAAACCCAGAAGCCCAGAGTCGGTGCATTATTTTAATATATTATCATGATTACAAGGAATCAAGTCCTGAAGGACCGATCAGTTTAGCAGTCTTAGAAAATAGATTACATATATGAATGTTACATTACACATTAGAAAAATAAAACATAACATAAATTATCTTTTGAGAATTCCATTAATCCCCTAGATTAACCCTTCTTATCAATAATAATACACTTATTGGAATCCTAGGAAATAAAACATAATAAAGGGGTGAGCTCAAAGGCTCAATAAGCATAAGCAATACAACAGAAGATAACATAAACATTAGGTATGGTGAATAATTTAAAACATATGCCTTTAAAAATAATAAACATGAACACTTTATGGCAGGAATATGAGATGAGTAAATAATTCCATAATAAAACATAGTCATGGGTATTCTACTAGTCGAATTTCCACATAAACCATCAATATTATTTTCATAATGAGAGAATGTATAATGCCAGACATTCTAAAATATTTTTTCAAGGCCTAAGCTAAGTTGTCTAAAATTGATTAAGGCCTCGACCAAAACCATATATCAAATTAGGAAAGGCCTCATCCAATTCCACATATAATTTTCTCATGAGACCTACTGATGCACCGAGGAGATATAGCGGGCTCCACCCGTCACTTACTAAGTCTAATACATTCCTCGTATGAAAAGGTTGAAACATAACATAAACATTCATATTAAAACTAGCATATGAAATGTCAATACCTTAACCATAAAACATGAATGGTATAAAAATAACACATCCACATTCAAATATATCACAAAACATTCAACACAATATGGAAGATTTGTATCATAATAAATCAACCTCGATCAAGAATAATATCCTGTAAAGGATGTTGACATAGTTGAAAATGATCAGTAAAAAACTTTGAGAGAAATATTTATTTTTTCATGAAATCATTTAAAAGTCACATAAATTATAAAGGAATTCATTTAAAAAATGGTTTTTAATCAAAGTGTCTCATACCAATTTGAAACTTTTGAAAAGAATTAACATTTTAAAATATTCATGTCCATATAAATAAATCCTTAAAACCATTTTGAAAACATGGACATTAATGAGAATGGTTTAGCAGAAAAAATCTTTAAAACATTTAAAATGATGTTTTAGTAAAAAATTACCTTAAAATAATCTATTTGAAAACTCATTTATGAAACATGGACATGGATAATAAATATTTCCCAGTAGATACTTACATAAAAACAACCTTGGATAATAAAGAGATTGTGGAATTAACCCTTACCTTGCACTTTCCTTTGGTCGAGGGTATGTTTAACCTCCTGTATAAAGACCGTAGTATGTTATTAAATTATACCAGAACCATATTCATATTTATTATATCATACATGATTCATTTAGGACTTTATACTTCCCATTTAATAATTATTTCCATGTTTAATTAACATTTTGCATAGTAATCGCTTTCTTTATCGTACGTTTTTTAACTTGTTATTCTTGATCGTATCATTTAGATCATGATTTAAATAATTCCAGAATATAAAACATGATTTATATATCATATATATTTAGAATATAAATATGTATAATATACATATATAAGAAATGGAAAACACCGTTTATAGAGACGGTAGGTCGTACGTACGCATAAACGTTGTTTCCGTTTTCATATCGTATTGAACGGAACTAAGTAAATAAGATATACATAAGTACATAAATATATATATATATATATCCAGTAGAATTATTATGTCATATATTACATACTTATTAATGATATATATTTTTATAATCATCTTTGAATAGTGAACGTGGAAATGAATCTCATTGTGTCGTGGAGACAGTAATATGTACATATGCACGAGCGACAATATCATTATATTGATAGTGACTTCATATGTAATTGGATGATATATCATATATAAAAAATTATTAACATGTTATATTTATTATTTACATTAGTTATACTCATTATTATACCCATCCAAATAATTAAGTGTTTGAATAACAAACTACACCACGACGTGGAGATGGTAATCTATACGTACACACGTATGGTGACTTTGTCATTTATAGGATGGATAGAGTAATGAAAATGGTTGTAACATTTTTATAATAACATCATAGTATATATAATATACTGGAGTTATTATTTTATAATGTAAACAACAAAGAAAGAGGAAGTGGAAGAAGAAAAGATCTTGAAAGAGGTGATGAAATATTTACCTCTTCTTCGGGTTCTTCCTTTTGATTTGATCAAAAGGGGTCTTTAGGTTGGTTTTCTGACCAAAGGAATGCCTCAAGGATGAAGGGAGGAAAGTTGGGAGCATATTTGGGTAGGGGTTGTCAGAGCCAAAAGGTTTTGGAGGTGTGAAATTAAGAGAAGGGGAATTGTCCTTTTATAAGAGAGGTGAGGGTCACTTTAGGAAAAGCTTGAAATATTATTTTATAACAAAATCATTTTCGGTTTCTAATGGATACAAAATAAATATTTTTAGGATAAGGTGGGGATGGGTCTAAAACCTCTCAACAAAAAGTTTTTAGACAGGTTTAGGTCATCATATTAACATTATCTTTTAGATTTAACTCTTAGTTAAATAGTTTGACATTTACCATGTCTCTTTGTATTTTTATATTATATGGTTAATAAACTTACTATAAAAAGACAAGAAAACCCCATGTGGTATATTATTAATATATATAACCTTATATAAGACCTTTGGCCTAACCTTAGAATTTTAAGAATATTATATCAATTAATAATTTAGTAATTGTTTAAAAAACTCAATTATGTCAATTTTGACACTATTTGGTATTTGATTTTTTTGAAAGTCATAAAAACTTTTTCAATTATAATAAAATTTATTTAACAAACCCTAACATATCATATTAACCTATAAAATTAGTATAATTCATCATAATTCTTAATTTACATATATTGTGATATTTATAATATCAATTATTTTAATATTTCATTAATAAGGTAATTACTTCATCATCATTGTGTCATAAATAAATTAAATTATTTAATATCTAAAAATTATAAATGAAATACCATTATGTAATAAATCTTTTTAGATTTCTAATTAATATTTATAGTCTAATTTATATTGTGTGTAACCCTATATTAAAAATGGTTTAGTTATTAAACTTTGAATTTAACTCTTTTAACACTTCTTTAAATAAAATAATAATAAATGTCCTAATCTACTCCAAGTGGACCAAAAAAGATCATATTTTATTCCTAAAGTTGTTTTTGGTCTAATTATACTAATCCAATATAATTAGGACATGTGTTAGTGTAATTATGATATCATTTTTACCCTTAATTATCCTATTTACTTTTAACCGTGGTAAATAAAAGTCAAAAGTTACTATTCAACAAAGATTATTTTCATCTTATTAAACCAAAATTTACTTAATAATATTAAATGTGTCTCTTAAATTTTTTAAATTCAACTCACAGAAGCGGTAAAATTAATTTTTATGCAAATCTGATAACGTGCCAAGAAGGTGGGTAAAAGAGGTTAAAAATTCAATAAAATTTTATACATCTAATTTTATTATAAAATGACTCCAATGAATTACATTTAACTTATATAGGTATTATATATCTATTTTGACTTAAAATAAACTTAAATAAAATAACTAATTATTTAAATAAAAAGTTAGTTTTAAATAATAACAAAGTGTTTTTCACTATTCATCAAAAATTAAAAGTTTTCAGAAAAATACCAAAAATTCACCCTAAGATAATTTTTATATTGTTAATTCAAAAATTAAGTATATTTTTCCAAATTAAAAACATAGAAGTTGCATTTATTAATTTAAAATTAATTCTCGTTGTCAAAACCAAAAAGCGGGTTTTTAAAAAGTAAAAACTATCAAAAGATTGGCATGTGTTTATGTCAAATTTAATTGTGAAATTACTTATAATAACCTAAATTGTATTAAATGATAAAAATATAATCTAATTACACTTCAAAACCTTTTAAATGCATATTTTAACACTATAAATTATTTCGATTAAAAAAGTTGTTTTCAATTAAAACATAGTATTTTTCACTATTCATCAAAATATAAAAGTTATCAGAAAAGTACCAAAAATTTATCCAAACTAAATTTTTATGTCGCACTTCGAAAGAAGAATTTAATTTCATTAAATTGAATATATAAAAGTGTAACATATTGGTTTTAAAAAAGGCTCGCCATTAAAAGGCTGTAAAATTGCATTTTTTGAAAAATACTTCTTTTCTCTGAAAAAATAAATTTTTTCTTATATTATGTCTAAGAAACACATAATATGGGTGTTAAAATTATATATAGTATATAAGATTTAAAATGAAGTAAATACTATTCATAACCGCTTTTTGAACGGCTAGTTTGGTAAGTTGTGGTGCGCTTGAACTCGGTGTTGAGTGTAGCACAATTTATTGAATTACTTTAATGAGATAATGTACTATGAAATCTTGGGGTGTTACATTTTGTGCTTTTGTGCTAATAAATGAGCATCGTCTTAACAATGTATGATGTGTGAGCAGGGCACGGGCAAAGCCGTGTGGCTTCACTAGTTTAACATGCGTCTTGCCCAGTGCGCGGGGTGTTAACTGACCAAATGAAAAATAAAATTATAATTATTATAATTAATATTGTCATTTTTATATTTGATATTTAAATTAAGTTATTAATATTAACATTATTAAAATTAATTAGATTAATTGATAATAATTATTATGATTAATTAATAACTATTATCTGTATTATTATGATTATTATCATTATTATTATACTTGATTTAGTTTGTTTTATTTTAATTTTTTTATTTTCCATTTTTTATTTTTTTTATCTTCCTTTTTTTCATTCCCTTTTCTTTTTTCTTTTTTCTTTCTCTTTTTTTTATCCTATTCTATTTTTCTTATTCTTCTTCTCTGGCGCTCCTTCCTTCCCCCTGGTACGTTACATTCTACTCCTTCAACCCCTAGCAGATGCAACCCTTTCTTTCCCCTATGCCTGAGTGAGTGCCCCCTCCTTGACACTTCGTACCCAGCCACAATCACGCACCTCCTTTCCCTCTCCTCCTCCACGTCGGGCCACCTTCCTCCCTCCTCCGAACATCTGCATCATCCCCACTCATGTCCAGTAGCTGCAATGTGCTGCAACCCCTTGCCATCCTGCCTCGTACCAAGCTGTGTGCCCCCCACTCCACTTGAGCGATGTCTGAACCAGAGAACCATACCTTTAGGACGAGTTTCCAGCGTATCGCAGCTCTGTGGTGGCTCCCTCTTCTCGGATGAACCTTTGCAGTGACTTTATATTTTTCTGGTGATCTACTTCTATTTTGATGCAGGGTTGTAGCTGGATTTTGGGTTTCGAGTGGTCTGTTCTTGATGCGATTAATTTAATAAATTGTTTTTATGGTGTATTTCAGTTTGTTTGAGTTGTCTTGGTGTAAAGTGGTCCTTGCGCACCAATTTTTCCAAACTTACGACACACAAATAAATGATTCTGTGCACAAGTATTAACTAATAATCATTTTCTTGTTTATCTAATTAGTTTAGCGCATTTGTCTATTTTTTTATATGCTGTGAAATTATCTTTTACTGAGTTTTACTGTGCATTTAATTGGTTATAATTATGTTTAAGTGATGTTGGTGAATTTTATTGTGAAAACCTACTTTGGACTATTTATCAGTGTTTTGAAAACTGTGCACTGTGTGTGTTAGGAAGTGTAGATGGTTCAATTATGTTTTGGAATAGTATTAAAAAAAATTTGTCTTAAAAATGTTTTGGGCAAGCTTTTTCATTCAAAATTTTTGCGACATACTTGGAAACCACATAATAAATTTTCTTGGTGGTTTGCTAAATTATAAAAGTGTTTTTATAAAACAATGAAGATAGTTTAATTTAATGTGAAAGCGGTGCATGTTAAGTTCTAAAAAGTTTTTGGTGTGTGTATGGTTTTATATGAGGGTATAGGTGTGTGAATGGTGTGTTCTTGTATGTAAGAGTCTAGTTTGGATCTTAAGTGTTAATGTAACATGTGATGTGAACTTTGATTTTAGATGATCACAAAGATGGAAGCCTGGGGTATTAGGTGGGGGGACTAGGAAAATTGAGCTAGTGTTCCAAAGGTGGATTGGCTCAGTTTTACTAGCAGTATTGACAATTGAAAAACAAACTAAACATATGAAAGACTGAGGGTCGTGGTTTCTAAGCCACATTTTCTGAGGTTCGTGGTTTCTAAGCCACGTTTCACTGAGATATGACGTTCTAGGGTCCCACTTGTTACTAGTACCCACAAGGCCTCTCCCATATTTTGGTTCTCTTGTTTACTTTTCACACACTGATGATACATGATGTGTCACTTGAGTTACTACACAAGTGAACTCAAGTTTGATTTAAACTGTTTTTCTTTAAGGTAGTTTCACAAAAACTGTTTTCATTAAATTTGTTCAAGAATTTTTTTTCTTTCCTATATTTATCATTACAAATGTATTTTTATTTTAATTCTTGCATGTGGAATATTTTCTTGGTGGAATCCTACTAGGATATTTCTCACACACTACATACACCTTTGGGTGTAAGTAGATTTGTTTATGTCTGACACAGGTAAGGGTCCATATTTTGGGAGTGGTGGTTCAGGTTATTATCAGCCTTTTTGGCATGGCATTGTGGAGATGTCTTGAGGGTGGTGTTTGAAACACACGGCCAATTGTCACCTATCGACCATTCAAAGTTATAGTTCTCTTCTAATGTGTATAGCAGCACTCGGGTCAAATCCTCGGCGATGATACTTTAAAATAGTCGTTTGTTTTTATTTGATTGTATTATGATTGGGGGGGTTTGTTTTCAGAGCTAAATTGAAATTACTAATTGATTATTATTGATTTAACAAATTGATAATGATTGGGGTGAGTTCATCATTTGGTTAGTTAATCTTGTGATATCCTTGATCTTTGCTTTATATTGCATTTAAATTAACACTCATGTCACAAGTTGACGTTGATTTGAATTACCAAGTGTTAAGGATTTAATCCAAGCCTTAATTTAACTTAGGGTTCTAATATTGATCATATCTTGTTTATGTTAGTGTATTTATGGTTCCATTAATCCATGGAAACCATACGTTAAACAAAACAAGTCATTAATCCATGACATGTTAAGCCCAACATACACAATGTTAATTCAACGAATACTCATCGAGCGAAAGCTCTCAATCGCTTAACATACCTAAATTAAAACTCACCTTAATGAGATATTTACTCATCCATTAATATGGTCATTAATCTAGTAATATATGTTTAAGGTGATGAATTATAAAGAGAAGAAAAAGAAAGGGACAAGATAAGAGTAGGGCGCCGAACACACACACAAACGATGAAGAAAATTAAAAATGGATTTTTGATTGAATGAGGAAGTAAAAGAAGGGAAGGGGATTCAACTGAATTTAAACAATTTTAAAAACATTAATATTAAACTAAATACGGTGGATGAGAATAAGAAATTAAGAAGAAGAAAATTGCATTAAAATAGAATTACAAAGACAAACATTTGCAAAATTACAATGAAGAAAAATGCAAAAGTAAATGAAAAAAAAGAGAGGAGAAAGGAATTCACAAGTGAAAACTTGAGTTTGGAAGATCCTCCCAATCCTTCGGCAGGGCCTTGGTACTGCAAATAAATCCTTCTTTGCTCTGAAATTCCAACCTTTTTGAAAGGAGAGGATGGGATGTATTTACAGCCCAAGGTGGTGGACTGTTTACATTCCAGAAATACCCCTCCACTTGTCTCACCGATATGTACATTCAAATAGCCAAATCTTGAGAAATATCCTTCTTAAATTTGTAGATAAAAATTTCTTCTATCTACTGTACAAATTTTCTGGCCATTGGACTTATTGAGCCAATTTATGGCGGTTTTAGTAAACAATTCTGATCTTTCCATTTCAATATAGACTTTTTCAAAGTCCATAATGTGAATGGGTTTTTGAATAGGAATATGCCCTAAAATAAAAATCATTTCTTCGACAAAGTTGGACACCCTAATCTCCTATTTCACAATGCTAAAGCTCAGCTCGAATGGATGTCTACATCAGTAGAAATTGCAAAATTATTGTGTTGTTTTTAATTCCTGGACAGAATGGTGGCATGGACTTCAATGCATCAGTTTGGCCCCTTGTATTTGTGATTGGGTTCTAAAATTTTTATCATGGACTTCTTGAAATATCCTCCGAACTTGGGAGGAGAGTTAAGGTATTTGGCTATCTGGATTGAGCCCAGTAATTCAACCTTCATATATGGTCCAGTTTCTTCACAGTTTCATTGGGCCATCTTTTGTGGTCCATATGACCCTCTAAATGGACGAATTTTCCAATGGTTAATTCTAATGAAATGTTGGAATTAGAATTTGGAACCCTACAAAATAATAATCATGCAATTTGGATCAGTATGGTGATATTTATTGTTAAATCATTAAACAGACTTGAATCTGGATAAATTCAAATAGTGCTCAAAAATTATATTTAATATTTAAACATTAATATTTCACAAAAATTATTCACATTTCATATAAAATAAGTAAAGGGAGTATCTAAAAAGATATGAAAATATTAATAACATCAGTGTCCTCTCACCAGATTGAGGTTTTCTTATTGGTATTTGGTCACCCTACTAAGTGGTATCCCCTTTTTGGTTTTTAGTTTTAAACATGCAACTCAAATTTTGGTTTTTGGTTAATGGCATGTTTGGTTGTGACTTTCATATTTGGTTTATCTTATATTTTTGGATGATTAATTTACCTTTTTTATTTAGATAAATTGTTCCCAAGTTTTATTTTGGTACTCGGGCACTTGTGCCAGTCTGTGGGGATGGGGAACGCCCTTCGGACCTTACTGCAGACTAGGTTAGGTGTCGGTTTGGATGGCGACTGGACTTGGTTCGTGAAAAAATAGTATTAGAGGAGGTTTTGTTGTTTGATTTATTTTATTAGGTATGAGTCTTGTTAGACAGGACCTAGGACTTTTGGGGCTCGGAATTCTGGTTGTGAGTTGGGTTCCTGGCCAGCACACCTCGTGACAGACCCTGAGTCATCATGGGTTGTCGGGATGCTTGGCTGACTTCTCTTCCAGTTGGAACGTGCAGGTTGTAGACTGTGCATAGACATCGGATGGGGGAGAAGTGTTTTGGACACGATTTTTCTTTTGCACTTTTGGTTTACTGATGATTATTTTCCTTGCTGAAAATTTGATTTTTCTTCAGATATGATATATTAACGATGTTCTTTTATGATTGTTTCTATTTGCAGCAAGATGCCTCCCTAGAGAGCTTACACGCACCCATGGGAGGAATTTGGAGAGAGTTCTCCTTCATCGCTTGATCAGAGGTTGGTGGAAGCTGTAGTCTAGGTTGTTCAGGCTTTAGGACAAAGGGATACTCCTACTCCCGCTCCTATTCCAGCTAGAGGAGATGAGTCTATCTCCAAGAATCATAAAGCTCAAGAGTTTTTTAATAATAAACCTCCTTCATTCTGAGGTAGTTCAGAACCTCAAGAGGTATAGGAATGTCTTGAAAAGATAGAGCATATGTTTGAGTTCCTTGACACGCTAGAGGAGGTCAGGGTAAAGTGTGCCTCATTTTAACAAGAGGGTCCTAGTCACAAGTGGTGGGAATCAGTGCTTTAAGCTGGGAAAATTTATTAGATGAGTTTGAAGGATTTCAAGGATATCTTTAATGAGAAGTATTGTCTCGAGTTCTTGGACTACTCTAGACCCTGGGATTTCATGGATCTTTAACAAGGGGATTGGATAATGATGGAGTATGCAAACCGTTTTGCTGAGCTAGTGCGGTACGTGCCTGAGATTCATTCAAATGAATCTTGGAAACCACAAAAGTTTGAGAAGGGCCTTCGACTAGAAATTTACTCTCAGGTTTTCTTGTTCAAGATGGGAACTTATACTGAGGTGGTCGATCGTACTTTCATGTTTAAGATTGATCAGAGGATCAGTGTCAGTTTTTGGCAGCGATAGTTCATCCAAGAAGAAGAGGAAGTGAGATGGCCAAGAGAATAAGGTGGGTGGCAGCTCAAGCTATCCTTTTAGGAAGACCTCATCTATTTCTTCTGATATGAGTTCTGTTGTGTTCCATTAGTGAGGAAGGGTAGGTCACATCCGACCTACATGTCCATACCCTCCCAGAACTTCCAATGGGTGTGGAGTTTTGGGACATATATAGCACTTTTTCATGATTGTACGCCCTTACCAGAGTGGGACTGGATCTTGGGCTTCCATAGGGGTATCAGTTTAGTTAGAGCCGACCAAGATGATGAGATCTCGGTTCGGTGGCCATGGTGGTAGGACCAAATCATCTTTGAGGAAGATCTAGATCAGGGTAGAACCTCAGGTGAGCAGTCGTTCCCAGGTAGGGACTAGGCATCTTCATGTTGTGGATCAATCACCAGTGGGATCTGATGCAGGACTTTCAACTATTCGAGGTACCATTCTAATTGTATCTTCTATAGCTGTTTTTTATTTAATATATGTGCTTTATTTTTTTTATATCTTTCCATATTGTGAACCTACTGAACCTACCAACCGAACTGTTATCTTTTTTCATGGAGTTGGTAACACTGTTTGGGAAGAAGAGGGAGCAAGGCCTTAGGTGTCCGTCGTGCATGGTCTCTGTGCCAAGAGTTAAGATGGAGTGGGATTTTTTGGTCCTAGATATGTACCTGTTTGATGTGATCCTTGGCATGGACTGGCTAGTATGCTTCCAAGCGCATATTGATTGTTATCGGTGAAGAGTTAGTTTTATGTCACCTGATGGGATCCCCCAGGTATATCTTGGGGAATGGTATCCTCGGTCAGGTCATGTTGGACCTCAACTTATTGAGTTTCTGAATCATTATTATCAGTTATCATCGCTTTCACAGGAAGACAATAGTGGCACTTCTCAGATTGGGTTACCTCTTGTAGTGGATGAGTTTTGATAGGTATTCCCTGATGATTTTTTAGGCTTACCCCCGGAGCGAGAAGTGGAGTTCTCGATTTAGTTGGCACTGGGAACATAGCCTATATCTCTTCCCTCATATCACATGGCCCCCATAGAATTAAGGGAATTAAAGATATAGATATAATATTTGGAATCTAAAGGATTTATTTTCCGGAGCATCTCTCCTTGGGCCGCCCCAGTTTTATTTGAGAAGAAGGCCGATGGAACCCTATGGTTGTGAATTGATTACCAAAACTTGAATAAGGTAACCATAAAAAATAAATACCCTTTGCTCGGGATTGACGATTTTTTCGACCAGTTGAAGGGGGAAAATTAGTTCTCCAAAATTGACTTGTGATTAGGTTACCACCAACTTTGGGTGAGAGAAGAAAACATTCTGAAGATGGATTTCTAGAGAAGGTATGGTCACTTTGAGTATTTGGTCATGCCTTTCGGATTGACGAATGATTCCGCAGTTTTTATGGCACTCATGAATAGGGTGTTCCACCAATATCTTGACTCCTTTGTCATGGTATTTGTGGAAGACATCCTGATTTATTCTGGATCTGAGGAGGAATATTAGAATTACCTGCGTATCATTTTGGGCACTTTGTGGGATCACATCTTGTATTCCAAACTTTCTAAGTGCACATTATGGATCAGAGAAGTGAAGTTTCTAGGGCATGTCATCTCAGAAAAAAGAGGTTTCAGTAGATCTTAAGAAGATCAGTGTAGTGATTTCGTGGGAACAACCGAGGAATGTGTTTGAGATTAGGAGTTTTCTTGTCCTGTAAGGTTATTACAAGTGTTTTGTTCAGTATTTATCGCGGCTTTCCTCCTCCATGACCGCACTCGCCTAGAAAGTGGTGACGATTGAATAGATCCCTCAGTGCCAGGCATCCTTTGAGGAGTTGAAGCAGTGTTTTACCACTACACCTTTGTTGATGTTATAAGAGTCTGAGAGAGGATATGTGGTTTATTGTGATGCTTCAGGTACTAGCCTTGGGTGTGTACTCATGTTAGATAATCATGTGATGACTTATGGTTCTCGCCATCTCCGGCCGCATGAGAAGAATTACCTGACTCATGACTTGGAGTTGGCAGTGGTGATGCACGCCCTAAAGACTTGGTGTCACTAACTCTTTGTGTAGAAATTTTTGGTCTATTCTTACCATAAGATCCTAGCCTATATCTTCTCTTTAAAGGATCTCAATCTAAGGCAACGCTATTGGATCGAGTATCTGCAAGGATTTGACTTTGAAATTTTCTATACTATGGGAAAGGGTAATGGGGTGGCTAACACTTTGATAAGAAAGGTACTAGTGCAGGCATTGAGGAAGTACAGCTATGAGTGGACTTTGATGGGGTTCTTTGACTATATGAACTTGGAGACCAAGGAGCATAGTGGAGGTGTATTCTTTGATAGTATTTAGTTGACTCCTTTCATTATATAATTTATTCGGTGAGAGTAGCCCAATGATGATATATGTCAGTGGTCTATGCAGTTTCTTCATGGTGGAGAGACTTCTTCAGAGTGGTCTTTGTCTCCTAAGGGTATTTTGTGCTTCAGGGGCCATGCAGTGGTGTCATTATCCCTGCAGAAGTTGGTGATGCAGGATATCCACCAGTCTCTGTGGGTCATCCATCCTGGTACTACTAATATTTATTACAAAGTTTGTTTCCAGTTCTGGTGGCCAAGTATGAGACACGGCATAGTCGACTATGTATCGAGATGCTACACTTGTCAGTAGGTGAAAGCAGAGCATCAGAGACCATCTGTCCTACTTCATCCATTACCCATTCCTACTTGGAAGTGGGACAAGGTCTCCATATACTTTATTGTTGTCTTGCCTCATATACCGTGGGGGAGAAATGCTATTTGGGTGGTTATTGATAGTTTGACCAAGTTAGATCACTTTATCCTGATCAGATATACAACAAAGGTGGATGAGTTGGGCCATTTGTATGTTCAAGAGGTTTTCAGACTCCATGGTGTTCCGTCAGAGGTCATTTCTGATAGGGACCCCTGCTTTACATCTCGGTTTTGGGAAGGCCTCAAGAAGGCTTTAGTGTTGTAGATTAAGATGAGCACGGCATACCATCCTCATACGGATGTCCAGACGGTGTGGGAAAATCAGATTCTGGAGGACATGCTTTGCGCATGTGTGTTGGATTTCGTAGGTTCATTAGATATCCATTTGGGATTGGTTGAGTTTACTTATAATAACAGTTACCAATCCTCTATTATAATTACACCCATTGATACACTCTATGTTCAGCCTTCTCGGTCTCTTTTGTGTTGGTATGAGGTAGGTGAGACCTCACTATTGGGACGGAGCCTTGTTCAGAAGATGTTCGAGAAGGTTACGTTGATTAGATAGTGGTTGTTTATAGCTCAGAATCTACAAAAATCTTATGTAGATCAGAGGTTCCAGGATCTTGAGTTCTCATTGGGTGACTGGGTGTTCTTGAAGGTGGCCCCTCTCTTGGGTCACCACTGCTTGGGAAAGTAGGGGAAGATGACATCGAAGTTTGTTGGGCATTTTTAGATTAATGAACAGATTGATAAGGTGGAATATCAGTTAGCTTTTCCTTCTTAGTTAACTCTGATTCATGACATATTCCATGTCTCCCAACTAAAAAAGTACAATCCCAATATGTCACATGTCTTGAATTCGAAGGACTTAGAGTTAAATCCTGACTTATCAGTCTTTGAGCGGCCAGTGCAGATAGTGGATTCCCAGGAGAAGGAGCTTCATGGGAAGTACATTCCCTTGGTCCACTTTCTTTAGCATCATGGAAATGAAAAACATGATCCTTGGGAGTGGAAGTCATGGTTTAAGTAGGAGTGCACATTTATATTCTCTAATCAGGCTTCAAATTGACTTTCCAAGGGTGTAAAGTTTCTATGGTGGGGAGAATTTTCAAACCCAAACTTCGCATTACAGTATTTTTTTAATTTTATTTTTTATCTCATAAGTTTATCTACCCTTTTAATAATTTTTCGGGTAAAATGAGGACCTAGACTACTTGAGTTTTGCGCTTTTGCACTGATAAATGAGTGTCAGCTTGACAATTCACGATATGTGGGCAGGGCACGAATGAAGTCGTGTGGCTTCTCCAATTTGACATGTGTCCTGCTAGGTGCATAGGTGGTTAACTAATCAAATAAAAAATA
Source organism: Viscum album (assembly GCA_963277665.1). Lineage (NCBI taxonomy): Eukaryota > Viridiplantae > Streptophyta > Magnoliopsida > Santalales > Viscaceae > Viscum > Viscum album. The sequence continues at coordinate 1,478,521,738 of OY728137.1, forward strand.
AATTTATAATTATTATAATTAATATTATCATTTTTTTATTTGATATTTAAATTAAGTTATTACTATTAACATTATTAAAATTAATTAGATTAATTGAGAATAATTATTAAGATTAATTAATAATTATTATCATTATTATTGTGATTATTATCATTATTATTATACTTGTTTTAGTATGTTTTATTTTTCTTTTTCTTTTTCTTTTTTCTTTTTTTCTTTTTTTCTTTTTTTTCTCTTCCATTTTTCATTCTCTTTTCTTTTTTCATTCTCCTTTTTCCTCCTATTTTATTTTTTTTTCTTCTCTGTCGCTCCTTCCTTCTCCCTAGTGCGCTGCATTCTCCTCCTTTGAACCCTAGTGGACATGTCCCTTTATTCCCACTCCGCCTGAGCAACCACCCCCTCCTTGCCACCTCGTACCCAGCCACATCTGTGCACCTCCTTTCCTTCTCCTCCTTCACACTGGTCCACCTTCCTCCCTCCTCTGGAGAGTCATGCAATCCCCTCTCCCATCCAGTATCTGCAACGCACCGCGACGCCTTGCCCTGATTCCTCACACCGAGTTGTGTTCCCCCCTCTCCACTTGAGTGATGTCCGGACCAGAAATCCCTCCCATTAAGATGATTTTCCAGCGTGTCCCAGCTCCATGGTGGCTCCCTCTTCTTGGATGAACCTTTTTGGTGAATTTCACTTTTCCCAGTGATCTTCTCCTCTTTTGGTGTAGGTTTGCTGCTGGATTTTGTGTAATGGGTGGTCTATTCTTGATGTGATTAATTTAATACATTTTTTTAGGGTGTAATTGAGTTTTTTTAGCTTCATTGGTGTGCGGTGGTCCTTCTGTCCCAATTCTTCCACGCTTATGACACACCAGTATGTGATTCCGCATAGAAGTATTAACTAATAATCATTTTATTGTTTATCTAATTTGTTTATCACATTTGTCTATTTGTTTACATGATGTGAAATTATCTTTTACTGAGTTTTATTATGCATTTAATTGGTTATAATTATGTTTAATTCATTTTGGTGAATTTTATTGTGAAAATATGCTTTGGACTATTTATCGATGTTTTTCAAACTATGTGGTGTGTGTTAGGAAGTGTGGATGGTGCAATTATGTTTTGGCATAGTATTGAAAATGTGTTTGTATTGAAAAAAAAATTGGGAAGCTTTTGCCATCAAAATTTTTGTGACATGCTTGGAAACCACATAATAAATTTTCTTGTTGGTTTTATTAATTATAAAAGTGTTTTTATAAAACTATGCAGTTGGTTAATTTAAAATAAAAGCGGCTCAGGTTAAGTTCTAACAAGTTTTTTGTGTGCGTATGTTTTTAAAAGAGGGTATCGGTGTGTGAATGGAATTTTCTTGTGTATAAGCACCTTTTTTGGCTCTTAAGTGTTAATGTGTCATGTGATGTGAACTTGGATTTTAGAATAGCACAAAGAGCGAAGCCTGGGGTATTAGGTGGGGGGATTAGGACTAGTGAGATAGTGTTCTGGAGGTGGCTTGGCCCAGTTTCACTTGTAGGATTGATGACTGAAACACTAACTAAACAAATAAATGACTAAGGGTCGTGGTTTCTAAGCCACGTTTTTGGGCGGTTGTGGATCTAAGACACATTTTCTAAGATTTTTGGTTTCTAATCCACGTTTCACTGAGACATGACATTCTGGGGACCCACTTGTTACTAGTACCCATAAGGCCTCTCCTATCTTTTTGTGCACTAGGTTACTTTTCACACACTGATGATACATGATGTGTCACTTGAGATACTACACAAGCAAGCATGATTTTTTTTTAATCTGTTTTTCATTTAGGTTGTTTCATGAAAATTGTTTTCATTTAAGTTTTCCAAGCATTTCTTTCTTTCATTTATTTATCATTTCAAATGTAATTTTATTTTAATGCTTGCGAAAGGAATCTTTTCTTGGTGGCATCTGACTAGGCGATTGATCACACCCAACTTACACCTTTGGTTATAAGTAGATTTGTTGATGTCTGATACAGGTAAGGGCCCAACATTTGCGAGTGGTGGTTCAGGTTGTTAGTGACCTTTTTTGCATGGTGTTGTGGAGAAGTCTTGAGGGCGGTGTCCTCTCACCAGATGGAGGTTTTTGTATTAGTTTTTGGTCATCCTACCAAGTGGTATCTCTTCTTTGGTTTTTAGTTTTAAACATGCAACTCAAATTTTGGTTTTTGGTTAAGGGGACGTTTGGTTGTGACTTTTTACTTTGTTCTATCTTATATTGTTGGTTGATTTATTTACATTTTTTTATTCAGGTTAATCATTCCCAAGTTTTATTTTGGTATAAGGGCATTGTGTCAGCCCATGGGGATCGGGAATTCCCTTCAGGCCTTACCGTGGACTGGGTCGGGCATCGGTTTGGATGGCAACCCGACTTGGTTTGTGACATAGAAACTCTTCTTTAACACAAAATAAATTTGGCTGGAAAACTAACTTCTAAAACCAATTATGAAAAGTATCATCTTTTATGCATGGGTGAAAAGTGTCCAGTACCATTTTACTTTTCACTCCTATTTATAGGTGGTCCATAATTAGTAAACGTGAGAAACTGTAATATTTTTCCACCTGCCTAAATTCAAAATCTCTGAAATTTATGTTCATCTGAGATTCATTTTGACCACTTAAAACCTTATCATATCTTATGGTGTCTTCTCAAAACATATTGATTCTTCACAAATATTCTTGAATTCCCTATATTTAAGCAATATATAAGAACCATTTAAAATAAAAAAAACTACATTCGAGAAATGGTGATCTAGAAAACTCATCATCCATCTAATCATCTTATCCTACTTGAAAAATATGAAACTATCAGTTCACAATTTGTAAATTATCTATCTTGAACATGACATTCCCAAACATATCACTCCTAAACTTTTTTGATCATTCCATTTTTCTTAACCCAATTGAAATATAAAAAACATTTCACACTCTAATATTCTTCACCCAGTTGTAATAACTAACATCTTTTTCTCTTGGCCCTGTAAAAGAAATAAATTTTTACCAATGAAAAGAAAAATGTATGATTACTCACTATAATTCTCCAAAAGAAACTTAAAATGGTTGAATAAATTGTTGAAACTTCTAAATACTTAAAAAACCTCCAACAACTATCTAGAAACAACTTATATATATCTCATATTTTCATATTCTTTTGTTGTATGATTTACTCTTTAGTATGATCATGCTATGTCTGATGGAACTCTGTATCTGATAACATATCATAGTCAAAAACGCATCTTATGTAATAGTGAATGCATTTGATTTCTTTGATTAAAAATTCCTTTTTATAAACTCAACAATAGCCTCATGTCTAATCAAATCTATCTGATAGAAAACTTGAAAAACTTCTACATGTGATCAAATTCTATGGTGAAGCAACTTTTAACTTCTTCGTATTTTTTATTGATATAAAATATGTTCTCCTTATTTTTATTTTCTAAAATATTAAAATATTACATCTTTAACCTCACCATATTTCTTTCAAATAATTAATATCATAACAACTCAAAACTCTGAAACCAAAAAATAATATTTTCAAAAAAAAATGAAAATTTAGATGATTTGTGTCTGATCAGCTAAATTTGATCAGATGAAACACATTTGATTAGAAACTTTTAATTTCTCCAAAATTAATCATATTCAAACTTCCATGATTCTAACAACTTTTGTATCTAGTTCTTCTTTATCTGATGATATCCATTTGGAAAACTGTTGATTGGAGAATTATAACTTTTCAATCTCTTTAATTGTTTATATCATGAGATTTTTCATGATGTTGAGAAGTTTAAGATTCTAAAATCACTTTATGACTTATTTTGTAAAGTTCTATAATTTCTCATTAATAACTTTCAAACTTAATTCATTTCAAAAACTTTTGGCTTCTTGGTCTGGTCGACTAGGACAGATGGATCCTCTGGTCAAGCGTCTAATCACTAACTTATCAAAAAACATTCTTCATTCAGATTTTTACAAAAAAAATTTAAAATTCTAGCATCACATATTTCACCTGATTTAAAGAAACATTATTTTACAAAAATTTAGTTTTCAATGAAAATAAAACAAAAAAAAGATCCCAAAGGAACTTCATATATGAAATATAAAACTAAAAAACATTTTAAAATTGATAAAATAGTTCTTAAATATTTCATAGGGATATTGTATTATGGAATTTCATTTCTATAAAATCAAGATAATGTTCTAAAATAATTTTAAAATAATGACTTGGGTGGTTCACATGATGATATAAATAGTACTCCATGTTAATATTTTATGTTTTGTGCAAGTGTGTTCTCATGTTTCTAAAAGAGTTATAATATAGTATTGTACCCTATTATAGAATATGAATTTACTATATCTATTAAAGATGTAAATTATGTTTTGTTCTTATTTAATATTTCATTGGATTTCATTTATATAAAATAAGGATATATAAAGGTTTTTTTATAATCAATTTATGAAACTTTTCTCAAAAAATCTATTTTCACAAGGAAATTAAGCACTTCAAGTGAATTTATTTTAAAAAAAGTGTAGAAAGAAATCATAGTAGTTTTAATGTATAATAAATTTAAATTTAATTTAACTAATATATTTATAATACCAAAAAAGTAACACCAATGGTTTTATACTATTCAGATTATCGACTAACACCAAGAGTTTAATCTTTTACTTACTTTTTCATTGTAAATTTTTATTTGTTTTTTTCATGTGATTAGTAATTCTAAATATAAATGTCAAAAATAATGTCTCATTTTGTAAAAAAAATAAAAGATCTATTATATTTACCTCACTGATTTGTATCATTCTTATAGGAGAACTTAGACTTTTTTCCCTAGAAATAAGACTTATGGTCAGACCACATAAACCATTGTTTTCAATTTCTTTATTTTTTATTGTTATTTTTTATGTTATATATCTCTGTTTATGATTACTGGGATAATAAAATATTTCCAATTTAGGGAATAATTTTTTAAAGGATATGTACTATAAGGGGGGTTGTCACGATAGAAAAAAACTAAAAAACTATAAATATGGAATGGTCTCTCAGATAGATCTTATCATTAAACGCATGGAGTCCACACCCAAAAATAATTTTTACAACTTAATAAATTTTCATACACAAAGGATTTTTTATAACTCAAAGGAACTTATCACACCCAAAGGAATTTATCTCATCAAAAAAAATTATATCTCCCACTTGAAGGAATTTTTCTAACACCCCATGTATTTTTAATTTACACCATGATGAAGGATATGATCCTCCACTTAGATAATCATATTTATATCATCTTATGATAGTTCCTTCATGCAAGTTATCATATGAGTTCCAACTCTATTAATCTTCTCCTGGAAAGTTAAATATTCACTTGCTATCTTTCATAGGTAGTTATATCTTGTACCATTTTATAAGAGGAATTCATTCCTCTATCATAAAATAATAAAAAAAAAATTTCAAACCATATCTTATGAAAAATGTTTTTTCAATTTGTATTTACTTGCACTAGAAGATTCGGAAATATTCCCATTTTTCATAGTTAAAAGAAATTCCTCCACTGTCTTTAGAAGAAGGTATATGTTTCTTAACATATCTACTAATATCATCATGTGTAATCTAATTATATTTATTACATAAATTTTCAATAAAATAAAATAATCCATGAAACTAACATTAATTAGATAAAATTATTTCTAAAAAAATTACACATGATAATTTACACCTTTCATCTAATATTTATAATGACTATAATTTTTCCATGAACTATTTTGGAATATTATATAGATTATTTATAGATCTAGTAACGAAAATGGTGTGAGATTTTGATACTCAATGTTCTAGGAATTAATTTTTGAAATATATTAAAATATATTAAATATCACATGGACACAGTTTTTTTGAAAAAGTGGAAAAACTTATAAATAGAGGCTCATATCATAAATCTAAGGCCTCTGTTGAGTTTAGAGCATTGTTTTTACCCTAGGAATGATATAACCTTGGAATGTGTTAAGCATTTGGGTTAAGGTGCGGTCATGGTAGAATGGTTAAAATAAATTAATTGAATACATTAATTTATTTAATTAATTAATTGGAAAAACATTTTTCTATATGAACGATGTTATGGAAGATTTATAGGTTTAGTTTCATAACCCTAAAAATCATTAGGATTCATTGGAGAATATTGGAGGATCTTCTCTTAGTGATCAATGACAAGATCTTCGATCAATGATCGGTGTGCGACGAAGCTCAAGGATCTTTCCAAAAACAACGAATTAGAATCATTATTCACCAGAAATTGATCCAATTCATAGTATTATGATGTTTTATTTGAATTATTTACCTTTAAATTATTTCTACAGTGAATGTGAATCTTTAGATCAATGGATTGATTCATGGATTGGTCTTAATGCGGTAATGGGACTTATATGCATGGATTTTTGGGATAATTTTTTTATTTTGTTGTGTTTATTAATTTTTTGTTTTAATGGAAACAGATCAAGTCCAACTGAACATGACCAAGGTTCATTCCTCCTTGCATGTTTCTTGGATTTCACAGACAATTCTTATGATTTTATTATCAATATTCATTTTGACTAGCATTTTGACCAAAATATTGAGAAATAAACCATTGTGCACTCATTTTTTGGAACAATGATTTGATATTTCATTTTCAGGCTCTATATGATGTGGGGATCATACAATGATGGAATCAGTAGTGTATCAAATGGATTTGGGGAAACCCAATCTTCGTGTTCTTTAGAACGCGATGATAGATGACTCATAGGGGAGATTTATGAATGGATTCAAGGGACAGAACTAAGTGATTGGTGATGGAATGGGCTGACTGACTATAGATTCATGTTTTCCAATGAGGTGCATGTTTGGATCGATGGCCAATGGAGTGGGAGTATATTTGTTAATGAGATTTGATATTCTATAAAATCTCAATATACCGGGTTTGTAATCCAGGATTACACAACATGTGGGACCCCTAGTGTGGTTCTAGGGTTTCCACAGAAAATTAACTATCACATAGTGTGTAACCCCTATCACAAGGTGTGTGACTCAACCTAGAATCTCAACGTGTATCTTGGAGGGTGCACGAACATGTCGAAGAGTACATAATATCAGACACACTATGTACTCTGACATGGACATGGACATGGGCACGGTCCATGATACAAGGACAAGAACTGGTACCGAAGGGACACACCATGTACTAATAATACACGTTGTATACTCCCTCAAAGAAGACTTGGATCCCTTATCCTCTTCATGTTGGACAAATTTTTTTATGGAGTGATCCCTTGATCTATTACCTGAGGGTTAGTATGGAATCACACCCTACAGCTGGGATAGTGATCCCTTCAGTGGATTGTTTTAGATAGAATTGTTGTAATCCTTCCATAATTCCCAGAGTTAGATCCTCTATCATCATATTTCCCTAGGTTTAGTTTTTTTTATCATCATGACCAACACTACACAAGCACAAATACTCTACTTAGTGGGTTATTCTAGATTGATTTTTTGGTATACCTCATACCCTTGGGTGTGATCATCATTTATGTATAGTTTTATTCAGACTTCTAGTGTGTACTTATTATGGAGATATCTTATTATCATGACACCTCAAATGGACTCCATTAGTTTTATGTGACTCATGTAGTGTGTTCTCCTTGAATATTGATATGTGGAACCTTCGAGCATGATTTCTGGACTGGCATTATAGTTGTGAATTTACTTTGAGATAGTATGTCTTGGTTGAGTATATATGGATAGTCATGTTATATGTGTTGTATACATATACCTATTTTGAGCTGACTGGTATTTCTTTTTTTATATGATTAGTTATTTTTGGGTCTCCTACTGAGTGTTGATATAATCACCCCTACATGGTCTTTTCTTGCATGTTTTGTGTCTTATGAAAATGGTCAACCTTTTGATGAAGTCCTATAGGGACCAGGGTCAGGAAAATATTAGTGATCCATATTAATCGATGTGTGTTATGGTGGTTACCTTGATAGCGTTCATCTTCTATACTTTCATGTTAGACTTGTTTTTAGACACTTTTTGGTGGGTTTTTATTTGTACCTTTTTACTTTCCAACATTTTTTATTGTAATCTGATAGTGGGATATAGATGTATGAATGCATGGTTTATCAGTTGTTTTACATTTCAATATTGTATGGGCTTAGAGATGTGTGTGTGTGTGTGTACAGGTACCACAGGATAAGGCTTACTATGTGATTGATATGCCTACTCGGAACTAGTCACCGGCCCTTGAACTATTGAAGGTGGTTTTGGGGTTTTCATGGAACAGGCCCTATTGGGATGGGTTGTAACATAGTGGTATCAGAAAATTTGATTCTACCTTAGGACTGGAGTCTATGAGATTGGTTTGCGGAAACAGTGTTAAGTATTTCGAGTTCGAATTTTAAGTTAGGGACTCTAGTGTTGGTATAGCGGCTGATATATCCATACACCAAGACTCTGATAACCTTCCTTTCAACTTGGTACATATGGACACTATTTATAAGGAAAACATTGGTACATGAATTATATAGGAATTTTTTATGGTTTCCATACATTTATTGATTCATCTATACTCATTGACTATGGTGTATCTTGTCTACTTCAGTATGCCTATATGATTTATACTAGTTAGGATTCGATATTAGGATAAAAAGTATGATTCCCTTGGTGACGAGGCTTTGATATAAGGGCATGTTTCATAAGTGTTTCCTCCAGGTGGTTCACCAGTTATACCACCACCTATTCAGCAACAGATGGTACCTGCATTAATGGAAGATGAGGTGCACAGGTCGAGAGCACTTCACAAGTTTCAATGAATGTGACCCCTTATGTTTTGAGGTGAGCCTAGCCCACAGGTGTTTGAGGACTAGCATAAGGTGGTGAAGTGATTTTTCCTTCATTTAAAAACACCATTAGATCAGATGGAGGGCTAGGAAGCAATCCTTCTCTTTGGTTCTATGAGATAATAGTGGGGTTTAGTGACCCAATCATATGACGATGCGACTCTAGAATGGTCGTAGTTCAAGAACCTTTTAAAATGTGAATTCTCCCCAGATATGTTGAAGTTTGTATGCATCTAGGAGCTTATAAAGCTTAAGCAAGGCAGTACGATAGTGGATGAGTATTCATTGAGGTTCATAGGCCTCTCTAGGTACTCGATGGATATGGTTTGTGATTAGTTCTTTCACGTTAGGACTTTTGAGAAAGGACTGTGTAGAGACATTTGAGCTAGTTCTATACCTCTCTGAATTCTTACCTATATTGGGGTGTTGGAGAAAGATTTGGCGGTCAAGAGTTTCCTGGTTAAGCAGACACATATAGTGGTTGTCGACTGTGGGTACACAAGAGCAGAGACTTCAGTAGCAAGGATCTAACATCAGTCTCATAGACCTGGATGTGTGAGACATTTCAAGAGGAAATATTGAGAATGAGGGTCTTCTGTTCATGGATTACAAGATGGGTCTAGTCAGCCTAAGGATATGTGTTGCTACTCTTGTGACGGCAGGGGAAATATTTCATAAGATATTCTGATCCACCATACAACTGACAGAGACAAAGTGGATGGGATACCTAGGTAGAGACAGAGGTAGGAGAAAATAGGTCCTTAGGGTGGTGGATGTAGAAAATGGGATGGGAGAGCAGTTGGGGGATGAATAAACTTCCACTTGTTACCACCATCACCCCCAGGTAGTCCACACTAGGCTTAGGGAGATGGAGAATAGGGGTGAGGGTAGCTGTAGGTGGTTATGGATTATGAACCAGTGCCTCCAAGGATGATACAAGGTACGATATGTGCCTTTTCTACCTTATATTCAGTACCGATAGACACTGGTTCAATTAATTCCTTTATTTTCACTTTTCTAGTTTGAGACTTAGATATTCTAGTTGAGCCCTTAACTCGAACCTTGCGCTAGGAGACTCTTACGGGAGGTGACTCAGTGATCACACGCTTAAGAAGACAGTGTGACCTGACTCTTGGAGGTGAGAGTTTCCATTGGTATCTCTTTTTAGTAGCGATGAGGCCTTATGATATCATCTTAGGTATGGATTGTATATCTACTATTCATTCTCAAATAGACTATTTCAAATAGAGTATACGGGGTATCTACAATGATGGGACTAGGTTTTCCTTTTTGGGTGAAAAAGGAAACCCAAGAAGTGCAGGTTAGACTCATGAATATGGGTTGTAGCTAATTACTCTTCAATTAGCTATCATTACCCTTGGTGTAGTGGATTTTATGAGTTTTTAGTTCTCTTTAGTGGTGGAGTAGTATGAGGATGTCTTTCTTGAGGATGTTCCACGTTTACCTCCCCACTGAGAGATAAAAAATTTCATTGATCTACACCCTAGGATGACCCCGATATATGTGCGAGTATATTGGATATATCCCTCAGAGCTTCACAAGATGAGGGAGTAGTTGGAGGACTTGCATATGAATTTCTTTGTTATACACAGTGTTTCTCCCTGAGCATCCCCAATGTTGTTCGCTAATAAGTCAGATGGGAGCTTGAGGTTATATGTGCACTACCATCACCTAAACTAGGTGACTATAATGAACAAGTATGAACTACCAAGGCCCAATGACCTCTTTGATCAGTTGATAGGGGCACAATGGTTCTTAAATATTGACATTGGATCAGTTTATAATCATTTGTGAGTAGGGGATGAGGATATACTGAAGATGAAATTCTGATGTCACTGTGATCATTATGAGTACTTGGGGATTCCCTTTTGTGTAACAAATTCCCTAGAAGTGTTCATGGGACTCATAAACCAGATTTTTCAGCCTTTATTATATCAGTTTGTGGTATTCTTCAACGATGATATCCTAGTGTACTCAGTGTCTCAAGAGGATTGTGCAAGACACTTGAAGATGGTTCTGGACATACTTTGAGAGCACCATCTTTACATGAAGCTCTAGAAATGAAAGTTCTGGATTCGTGAGGTCCACTTTATGGGAAATTTTATTTCAATTGATGGTGTGGAAATGGACCAAAAAAAGTTTAAGGTAGTGTCAGTTCGGGAGCCACCCAAGAGCATAACAGAGGTATAAAGCTTCCTTGGGTTGGAAAGATACTATCAAAGATTCATATCTGAATTCTATTTGATATCATCTCCCTTAATAGTTTTGACCTGAAAAGGGAATACTTTTGTGTGGATAGAGAGGTTTCAGTAATGTAATAAAATAGGAACATATAAAATAATTTATTTCCATTATAGAATTAAAAAGTTAAATTCAATATAAATATATAATGAAATGAGTAGTATTTATAGAAAAAAAAGAAACCAAACTAACAGAATAGTAACCTCATCTATGAGAGTATAAATAAAATTCATGTAACTTATAAGTTAAAATATGATATATTTATATCATGGATTAAGTAAATAAATGGTTAGAAAATGATAAATTAAGTGTTGTTATTTTTGTGACACATAAATTTTTATTTAAAATTTTATAATTGATATAATGATTTAAAATAAAATTTATCATTATAAAATATATTCATAAATTAATATTTTTTTGTCTTAAAATTATAAGATAATTTTATGAGACCTTAATAAAATTTTCAAAGTGTTATAAAATATGTTATAATTTTAAAATTTATATTTTTTAATAAATAATGATTTCAATTTTAAAAAAATTAACATATTAAGAAAAAAAATCATAAAATGGAATTCATTTAATTCTACGCATCAAAAAATGGTTGGTGTGAATTTTTTTGATTTTTCAAAAATATTAGAATTTTTTTGTGAATAGTGAAATATGGTAATTTACAATATATAGAAAATTCATGAATTATTGAGTCTTAGATGATGTAAAGATGATGTAAGCCCAAAATCATGAACATTCATTCATTATTTTAAAATATTTAGTGATAATTCTAAAATTATTCATAGTCTTGAGCTAAAATAATAAACTAATTAATAAAATAATAATAAAACACTCTTCTCCCCCGTTATAAATACCACACCTCACCACCCCCTCTCCTCACACCTCAAAGTATTGTAGCTTGTTTAATTTCTTCCCAATTCCCTTACAAAAACTCTTCCCCACGTCTAAGACCTTCTGGTCTCACCAAGAGTCCAAATCCATGTGCCTTAAGGAGGTTCTCAAGTGGAAGAATTCAATAGGTAAAATCCTCTTTCATTTTCTTTTATTTTATTTTCAATTTATTTTCTTTTCTTATTCTCTCCTCACATCCCCTATCCAAAGTGACATGACAACTCCATTATCATACATATAATATAATTTTATTTTTTTAATGGAATATCCATCATCAAACCTCTCCACTTCTCATCTTATTCTAGAAAATTAAATCATCATCTCTGACGTGTCGATTCACCACCTTCATGGATGTTGAATTTTTATTTTCTTTTATAGCCTTCAAGGCAGGTCATAAAACCATTACTCTAGTTAAATAATATTTTATTATAAATATTACAAGTTATATAATGTTATTTAACCAATATATAAATAATAATATTAAATTAAATGATATAAGTTCATGATGGTCATAAAAAACACCAAAATAAATTAAATCGTTTTCATTAATTTTTTATCTAATTAATCAGCCTCATTGTCACACTCAAGTTTTAATTTTCCCTTTGTTCTATCTTGGGTTGGGTTATTGGTTGTTTTTATTGGGAACCGGGTTTGATAGGTTTAATGTTTTCAGATACCTTTGGTCGAAGATTGGGTTTGGGGCCCGGTTTAAATTTTTAAAGTTTCGAAATTTTGATGGGTTTTAGGTCGGTGCACGGGAACCACATGATTAGTGGAAATTGTGTGGTCAACCCAAGTACTCGTGTGGCCACATTTGGAATAGACAGAAGCTACCACAAGGTTTGCGCATGGTCACTTGAGCTGTGCACGGACTGTGTGGTTGCCCAGTATTCAAATAAATAAAATAAAATAAAGAAAAATGAGTTAAAAATTAAAATAAAACAAAGAGAATTTTTTAACCATAATATTATTATTATTATATATAATAATATTATTATTTTTAAAATAAATTTCATTATCATTATTAAAAATCTAATAATCATTATTATTATTATTGTTATTATTAATATTATAATTATCATATTATTAGTATTATTATTATGTTATCATTATTATTATTAATTTATTTTATTATAAGGGTTTTAATAAAAGGAAAAAAAATAAACCTTAACTCCCCCTCCCTATCCCCCTTCCCTTCCACCTTCCCACCTCCCCCCCTTCTGCATGACTCGACCCCTCACATGTGCACCTCCCCTTAACTGGTGCCCTCTTCCTTCGGTGCACCACCCTCCTCCAGCGGCCCTTCCTCTAGCACACAACCCCTATCAGTGGACCTCCTCTCTAGCATGCCACCCCTACTGGTGGCTTCATCCCCATCGCACCATCCATGTCGATGACCCTCCTTCTCTGAAGCATGATCTCTTCAGTGCCCTCCTCCTCCTGTGGTGGCTCCCCCTTAGGTATTCTCTTCTAATTGTTTTCCCAACATTTTTCTCTTCTTCCCTAACCCTAGTGGTCATGTTGGCTGATATTATTTTCTATGATTACTCGGTTTGGGGAGATTTTCCTTCTTAGGGCTTCTTGAGGTTGCATCTAGCCTCCCTAGGGTGCAATTGAGGTGAAAATGAGGTTTCACATCAAATTATAGAATTTCTTTATCATATGAGGTAGGATCGCTTTATATCTCTCCTTTAAATTAAGGATTATGTTATTTTCTTGATTTTATCACCTCCCTTAGTTATTAAATTGTGACGTATTATGTTTAGAATGATTTTTTAATCTGAAATGATATGGTTTTTACTTTTATTGTAATTGTTTGGAATGGTCGGAAAGGGTTTTTCACACCAAGTACTTGTTTAATTTTCCTAGTTGGATTTTTCAAGTGGTTTGTGATTTTTAAAGGTAATATTTGGTTTTGTAAAATGTATTTGTGATAGAAAAATGATTTTTAGTTTTTCCAAAATGGGTTTTTCAAACCAAGTTCTTGATGGAATGCCTCTTCGGCCCTTGTAAAAAAATTTACACTTAAATGGTGGTTTGCATTGATTAAATGAGTTTCCAAAGGTGTGTTTGGTTTTGAAAAAGTTTTGTGTATGGCTATTTTGTGAAAAGGAATGTTATGTGAAAATCAAGTAAGGATCGATTGGTACTTTTTAAGTGGTTTATTTTTGAAAAACATTATTGTAAAATTTAATTTTCTTTGTGATGGATAAATAGGTGGGGACATCCTCAGTTTGGGTCTTCACTTATGTAATAATTATTTTAAGGCAAGGGAATACTTTGTGAGCAGGTCGGGGTGGTGTCGGTTGTGTGATTGTATGATGAAATATATGTATCGATTGTTTCTTGAATTGTTAGTCACACCCCTTTGTGAACATAGAATGGGAACCTATCATGGAAAAGAATAATTCTAAGAACGTTTTCTGCACTAGTCTAGGTTATTTCACTATCTAGTGGCCCATAGGTGGGGGTTATTTTTTATCTAATCTATTGGACCGGGCCTCTTAGTCAGGATAGGTTTTGCAAAAATTGGGAATTTGGGAATTATGATTTCATTGGTTAAGTAATTCCTTCAGGATGAGTCACATGTATAGTATGTCCTAGTTCTCCTCTGAGTTTCTAAGTTTTCCCATGTTCCTCCTATACTAGTACGGTTAGTGCCATTTCCCTCATCTGGAATCATGATCATTATTCTTACTTATGGTGTTATTTTGATAAATTGTGAATGTGGGGTTTGTTAAAAAAGTTTTCAAGAAGGATGTTAATAATCACTCTTACTTCTTTTCCACTTTTATGAAAAATGAATGATCCCAATTTGGCCTGATTTCTCCTTATCCCCTTGATCCTTGTTTTAAGACATGAGGGAAATGGACGGTGAATGTGATTTGGGTATTTTAAAAAGAAAATTCTGGGAAAGCAATATTTATATATAGTATTTAAAACCTATTAATAAATGTTTCCTTATTTAAATAATTTTTATTGGGAATATAATTATTTAAGATTACCTACTAAGTTTTAATACCCATGTCTATAGTGTTTTCCAGTTTTTTGTTCCTATTGTAGGTTTGCCTTGAGTTCGATCAACTTGAGAGATAGTTGGTGGTGTATTTGAGAGTGACCCTCAAGGTTACATGGAGTTGTCTTGGGTGTTAGGTTTAGTTTGGTTATTCATGTATTGTTTTTTGTTTAGTTTTTTGTTCCTTTCATTATAATTGTAAATGATATAAAGTTTGAAAATCCTAGTTAGTTTTGTTTTCCCATTAATTCATTTTGTTGCCTTTGATTATTTCATTGGGTGAAACTATTCCCACTGTCTCTTATGATTCCCTTGGCGCTTGTTGACAACCTAGAAGGATCAATAATTCCTATCATTCCTTACTGTAGTCTTCTCGGGTGACCGGTTTAGGGTCGACCCGGTTGGATTCATGACAAAATGGTATCAGAGTAGGTCGTCTCTTTAGTGGACTATTCTTTTTAGAGAACCCATCATTACATGGGGATTTCAAGGTAGAACGAGTATGATTTTTGGGGATTGGGATGTAGGAATGGGAAGGACGTCATGAACCATTGCTCGTTCTGAACCTCAGGTTACCATGGGATGTCTGGGTTTGTTGGTGTCTTTTTGTTCTTGTGGATTGTTTGGTGTTGGGAAATGAAAAGGGAGTTATACAAGTGGCCTATGTGAGCTCTCAGGGTCTGGAGAGCCATGTGTATCTAGGTACATGATCCTAAATAACTCCTCTATATAGTGGTGTGATTGAAATATGGCCACCAACCATATATCCAAGTCACCCATCAACACTTGTGAGTTGTTTCAAGTCTTCATTAATTCTGAAAAAAATTGTTTTGAAAAGTCCTTTTTTGGAACTATGAAAAGATGAATTTAAAATGGTAATGACATTATTTTAACAACTGGAAAAAGGATTTTCATGGATTATCTTCAGAATATCTTAGAAAATTGGGTTTGTGTGAAATCAATTTTTGGGTAAAATTAGAAATGGTTTAACGGGATGTGTTTAACTGCAAAAAAAAATTGAACTGGACAATTGGTATTTGGAAAAAAATTTGAGCTGGATGATATGTTTGAAAAATAAATGTGTAGTGTTTGGAAATGGTTATGATTAGGTGGTTAGTGAATATTTGAGAAGTTTTATAAATTTTTAAAATGAATGAAATGTCTTATATTTGATGTGAAAATCTTGGAAATGGGTTTTCAATTGAATGGTTGGAATTTTTATGGAAAATTTTTGTGAGCTTTGAATTTGGTTATGGGTTTTTTGGTTAGTGGTTTTTGAAAATAGGATTTATGGGGTCTGAAAAGGAAGGTTGTGTCGAATGTTTTAAATTGAAAGGTGTTATTGACCTTTGGTGTTTCTATGGGTGACTAAATGTATAGGTATGTATGAGAAAGTGGATGGGTACCCAGTGAGGCATGAGGATATGAATGGGTGAGGCCCATGGGATACCATTATTGGGCATGAAATGATTTCAACTTGTTTTTTTTTTCAAAAGTTCTTTTAAAGTAAAATAAAATGTTTTGTTACCTTGTAGTGGTGCGGTGCGCCCCTTTTATTTTGGGATTGATGTTTCTTTTATAGTGTTTGAGATGAAGATTCCCTAATATTATATTAGTCTTGGTTGAGTCCCTTGTTTCTTGGTTCTTAGTGTCTATCCCCAAGAAGATTCGATGGAAATCCAAGGTGCATCTTTGGGTGATGCACTAATAGAAAACACTCCAATTTATCGACCTATAGACTACGCTCCTGAATTCCAGAAGTTGAACCCTCCTATTTTTTATGGTCAAGTAGATCCTCTTGAGGTGAAGGATTGGTTGTGGAGGATTGAGAGGGACTTCAGTTTCCTTGTGTTTCCTGAGTCATTAAAGTTAAAGTTTTCAACCTTTATTCTTGAATATCTAACCTAGAAATGGTGGAAGTATTTGTCTCGAAGAAATCATCGGGAAGATCTTAACTCGGAGTTCTTCAAGTCTTCATTCATCCAACATTATTTTTCTGAGATGACGAAGATGAGGAGGAAGATGGAGTTGTGCGGTCTTCAATAAGGTGTTCGATCGGTGTTGGAGTTCTATCGTAACTTCTTAGACCTGGTTTCATATGATCTAGGGTATGTGGAAAACGGTCCTGTAAAAGCTTGACATTTTGAGTTGAGGCTATGTTCTGAGCTACATCTGAAGGTGGAAGAGCATAACTTAACTACATTCTCCGATGTG
Organism: Viscum album; assembly: GCA_963277665.1. Lineage (NCBI taxonomy): Eukaryota > Viridiplantae > Streptophyta > Magnoliopsida > Santalales > Viscaceae > Viscum > Viscum album. The sequence continues at coordinate 1,478,539,026 of OY728137.1, forward strand.
GTGAGTCAAGCCTTTTGTGTCGAAACTAAGTTAGTAGGAAGGCTTGAGATGAAGAATCTTCATCTGGCTTTTGGAAGTGCTTAAGAGGATTCCATTAAGAATAATAGTAAGCGGTATGATGTTGGTGGTGTTGGTAGGGGAATTAAGAGGCCTTCATTCCTTTCATCAACCTCTTTAGGGTGCAATACTGTGATTTTTCATCAGTGTGGAAAGCTTGGCCACAAGAGGCCTTCATCCTTGAGTTCTCCAAAAACCATCCACTCCTATGGATTATTGGGTCACTTGTAGTGGTTCTGTTGGGGTGTTTCCAAGAAGCATTGTGAATCTAGACATAACTCTTTAAAAATCACCCAAGCCCATTCATAGGAGTAGAACATTGTTTGGGATCAGTTTGGGTTTTTCTATCTGTAATGTTCATTGAATGTAATATTTGTATCTGGGGGAATTTTTTTGTGTTTCATTCTATTTAGATTTTAATAATGGATGTTATTAAACATTTTAAAAATTCCATTTTAATGGAAGTGTGTTTGTAAAATTTGGATTCATGTGTTATGTTTGGGGGGTTTCTTATTCCAGACTGAATGGAAGGAGATGCTTCAAACTTTATAACTCTAGCCATAGGTCCTAGAGAGAAGATGGTTCATAGTCAGGAACCCCCCAAGCATAGAAAGGTTCTCGTTCTAGCATTCATTTTTCATGTGGGAGGTGGAAGCAGATTAATCCACCTGTGTAGATGCTTTGTCCAGAATGGTCACATTGGTGGAAAGTAACATGAGGTATCCTTTTCTCCTTTGTGGGTCGTGTGGTTGAAATATTTCCTCCTTAGTTATACAAAGGTGTGGATATCCCATTTTCTTAAAACTCTAGTGGTTGTGTCCCACCGGATGTGAGTCTCCATTTGGTGTCCATTTTATGGAAAGCCTTGTGAATCAACCTCGGTTTTAGTTTGGGCTCATCTGGGGATGGTGATTCCCCTTGGGGAATAGAAAATTTTGTTTTGTGTTTCCATTGGTCCTAGAGTTTTATTTCATTGAATCCCTTATGATAGGTGATCTTATTGGTGTGGGAAGTTTCTGAGTTATCCATGTCAGTTTCTTTGTCAGCTCGTGCTAGTGGGCTGAATTAGTTAGTCCTTATGGTGGGGAGACCCATAGTGGGCCTCACTGGGTTTCCTTTGAAGTGATTTGGTGTTAGCCTCTCCCTTATAATGGGGAGTCATTCAGGCCTCCCCATTTCAATAATTCAGTTCTTCTCCTAGTGTTGTTTTGGTGGTAGGTAGCCTTGTTCGGAGATATCTAACGTCAAGCTTCTTTCTTAGGTAAATGTTAGGATTGAAGTGTACCCAATGGTTTAGTTGAATTAAGGATATGAGGGTATTTATTAGATGTGGTTTCTTCTTGTTTGTTATTTCAGATAGAGATGGGTGTTCTTCTTGACAATGGATGAGATGTTTTTAGTTTTTAAAGTTGGTTTGTGTATGGTGAGAGTATCTATTCCTTTGATCGATCAATTGGAGATGCTTTCACCTTTGGGAGTGGGTGACACTTAACAGGGATTCCATTTTGGGTCCCCTAAATTTAATTTCCAATTCCTTTTCATTATTGATAGTGTTCTTTCCTCATCTCATTTATCAAGCATTGGGAATCTCCTTGAACTGTAAAGGAGTATCAATTTCTATTTTTCGGTTCAGCCTTTTTATGGATTTCTGGGGAAGGATAGTGTTATGGTGGGGAGAATTGTCACACCCAGGTTTTAATTATTCCTTAGTTTCGGCTCAGGTCAGGTTATCGGTTATTTTTCTAGAGAACCGGGTGTGATAGGTTTGAATTTTTGGGATATATTTGGTTGATGCTCAGGTTTGGGGCCCAGTTTAAATTTTTGAATTTTGGAAATTTTTGTGGGTTTTATGCTCGTGAATGCACCGCGCGAGTAGCAGAAACTGTGCAATCAACCCAGGTACTCATACAGCTGCTTCTGGAATAGAAAGAACTTACAAAATAGTTTGCACATAGTCGTTTGAGCTGTGAGCAGACTACATGGTTTCCCAGTATTCAAATAAATAAAATAAAATAAATAAAAATGAGATAAAAATAGAAATAAAACAAAGAAAATGATTTAACCATAATAATATTATTATTATTATTGTGGATAACAATATTATTATTATTAAATTTTTTATTGTCATTATCATTCTTAAAAAATATTATTATCATTATTATTATTATTGTTATTATTAAGATTATAATTATCATAATATTAGTTTTATTATTATGTTATTATTTTTATTATTAATTTATTTTATTATTAGGGTTTTAAGAAAAAAGATATAAAATCAAAAAAAATAAACAAAAAATCCCCCTCTCTCCCCCTTCCATTCTATGAACACCCCTCCCCCCCCCCCCCATTCTGCACAACCTGACCCCTCCCCTACGCAACTCCCCTTCATCGGCTCCCTCTTCCTCTGGTGCACCACCCACCTTCGGTAACCCTTCCTCTGGTACACCACCCCAGTCGGCATCCCTCCTATCTGGCGCACCACCCCTAACAGTAGCTTCCTCTTTAGAGAGACACCCATGCCGGTGTCCCCCCTTCTCTGTCATGTGACCTCGACTGTGCCCTCCTCCTCTGGTGGTGGCTCCCCCTCTGGTATTCTCTTCTTCTTGCTTTCCCTACATTTTTCACTTCTTCTATAACCCTAATGGCCATGTTGGCTGATTTTCTGGGATAGGTTTTCTCAGTTTGGGGGTGGGTCCCTCTTAGGGATTCTTTTGGTTGGATATAGCCTCCCTTAGGTGAGGTTGAGGTGTGAATGAGGTTTCGCACCAGATTCTAGAATTTCTTCGTCATGTGAGGTAGGATCCCTTTGCAACTCTCCTTTAAATTAAAGATTATATTATTTTCTTGATTTTCTCACCTCCCTTAGTTATTAAATAGTGATTTATTATGTTTATAATGATTGTTCAATATGAAATGAGATGGTTTTTACTTGGTTTTTAATTTTTTGGAATGGTTGGAAAGGGTTTTTCACACCAAGTACTTTAATTTTCCTAGTTGACTTTTTCGAGTGGTTTGTGATTTTTAAATAAAGGATTTGGTTTTTGTAAATGTATTTTTGATATAAAAATGATTTTTAGTTTTTTCAAAATGGTTTTTTCAAACCATGTACTTGATGGAATTACTCTTTGGCCCTTGTAAAATTGTTTTAGACTTAAATGGTGGTTTTCATTGATTAAATGAGTTTCCAAAGTTGTTTTTGGTTTTTAAAAAGGTTTTTGTATGGCTATTTTGTGAAAAGGATTATTATGTGAAAATAAAGTGAGGACTGATTAGCACTTTTTAATAGGTATCTTTTGGAAATCCCTTATTGGAAAAGGTCACTATCCTTATGGTGGATAAAGAGGTGGGGACATCCTCAGTTTGGGAATTTACTTGTGTAATAATTTTTTTAAGGCAAGGTGCTACTCCATGAGGAGGCTGGGGTGGTTCCAGTTGTGAGATTGTATGATGAAATATATATATGTCTTTTTGGTTGAATTTTTAGACACAACCCTTTGTGAACATATCATGGGATCCTAGCATAGTAAAGAGGAATTCTAAGAACATTAACTACACTATTCTAGGTTGTTGTACTAGCTAGTGTCCCATAACATGGGGTTATTTTTTATCATTTCTATGGGATCAGGCCCCTCATTCAAGCCAAGTAAAGAGAAAATCGGGTGTTTGGGTGTTATTATGTCATTGGGTGAGGCATTACTTTGGGATGAGTCACATGTATAGTATGTTCATGTTCTCCTATGAGTTCCTAGGTTTTCCTATGTTCCTATGATACTTGTAAGGTTAGTTCCATTTCCCTTGTTGTATGGAATCATGATCTTTATGCTTGATTCTAGTGTTCTTTTGATAAATTGTGGATATGTCATTTGTTAAAAATGTTTTCAAGAAGGATGTGAAAAACCACTCTTACTTCTTTTCCACTTTTATAAAAATTGGATGATCCCTATTTGGTCCCCTTTCCCCTTATCCTCTTGAGCCTAGTTTTAAAACAAGAGGGAAATGGATGGTGAATGTGATTTGGATATTTTAAAAATAAAACTATGGAAAACCAATATTTATATATTGTATTTAAAGCCTATTAATCAATGTTTCTTCATCTAAATAATGTGCATTGGGAAAATAATTATTTGGGCTTACCTACTAAGTTTTAATACTCATGACTATAGTGTTTTCTAGTTTTTAGTTATTTTTGTAGATTTGGATTGATTTCGATCACCTTACACGATAGTTGGTTGTGGATTGGAGAGTAAACCTCAGGGTCACATGGAGGTGTCTTGGGTGTTAGGTTTAGTTTTTTTATTCTTGTGTTGTATTTTGTTCAGTTTATTGTTCCTTTCATTGTAATTGTAAATGATATAAAGTTGTAAAATCATATTTAGTTTGGTTTTACCATTTATTTATTTTTCTTCCTTGGTTTATTTCATTGGGAGAAATTGTTCCCATTGTCTCTTATGAATCCCTTTGCTCTTACTTCCCACCTAGGATGATTGGGAATACCTCTTAGGGATTGCCACAAATTGGCTTGGGTGACCGGTTTAGGGTTGACCCAGATTGGTTTTTGCAAAAATGGTATCAGAGTAGGTCAGATCTTTAGTGGACCTTTCTTTTCAGAGGGCCCATCATTACTTGGAGATCTCAAAGTAGGAGTAGGAATTTTAGGGCTTGGTATTTTTGAATGGTAAGGACATCATGAACCATTTCCCATTCCAAACCTCGATTTACCATGGGATGTATGGGTTTGTTGCCATATTTTTGTTCTTATAGATTGTTTGGTGTTGGGAAATGAAAAGAGATTTGGACAAGTGGCCTTCATGAGCTCGCAGAATCTGGATATCCATGTGGATCAAGGGAAATGTTCCTAAAAATATCCTCATTACAGTGGTGAGATTATAATATAGCCTCCAACCATATGGCCAAGTTTCTCATCGACACTAGTTTCCCCCTTGTGAGTCATTTCAGGTCTTCATTAATTCTGAAAAACAAATTTTGAAAAGTCCTGTTTTGGAACTATGAAAAGATGAATTTAAAATGGTAATGAATTTGTTTTGGAAAGTGGAAAATGGATTTTCATGACTTATCTTAAAAACAGATAAGAAAATTGGGTTTTGTGGAATGAATTTCTGGTGTAAATGGAAATGGTTTAACAGGATGTGATGAACTACTAAAAAATGTTTTGAACGAAAGAATTAGTATTTGGAAATGATATTGAGTGGAATGAGATGTTTGAATAATAAATGTGTGGAGTTCAGAAATTATTTTGATTGGGTGGTTACTGAATCTTTAAGAAGTTTTCTAAATTTTTGAAAAGAATAAAATGTCTTAGATTTGATTTGAAAAGATTTGAAATGGGTTTTCAGTTGAATAGTTGGATTTTTTTTGGAAATGTTTTGTGAGATTATAATTTGGTTTTAGGTTTTTTGGTTAGCGATTTTTGAAAAGAGGATTTTGGGGGTTTGAAAAGGAAGTGTGTGTTGAATGTTTTTTCCTTGAAAGGTGTCATTGAACTTTGATGTTTCCATGGGGGACTGCATGCATAGGTATGTAGGAGGAAGTGGATGGGTGCCCAGTGAGGCATGAGGATGTGCATGGGTGAGGCCTGCAGGATACCATTGGTGGGTTTGAAATACTTTAAGCTTGTTTTTTTTCAAAATTTATTTTATAGGAAAATTATGGCATCCCGCCTTTTTAACATAACTTTTCATTACATTTTACAAATAGAGGACATTTAAAGTCTAGTGTCTTGGAAATCAGGAACAAAATATATAAAAACTTAAAAAAATCTTTTAAATACCCTTGAAAAGACTCTTTAAAAGTTCATCCTATGTACAACTACTGTATCTCATAACCTGGAGACATACATCAGAGGAAAGAGTGAGAAGAAAGCCCAGTAAGGAAAGCAAGGGAATCAGTTTACTTGTGATATCAATAAGAACTTGATGAAAAACATAAAGACATGATCAATGGAAGTAGAGGAATTTCATAATGAAAATAACTTGAACCATAACATGAATATGTGGCTATAACATTTACTTTAGACATTCATGAACATACCACCAAGGTTTATCCCCAAGGTGTCATAAAAATTACCAAGGTTATTCACCAAGGTATCGTGAAACATGTCATCTCTAGAGATTAAATACTTTACCCAATGCATTGGAGTGCTACTAGGGAGAACCATTAATATGTATTTATATTCATGTGATCCACATAGATCATAATCAAACATTTCATAAATACCCCATAGAGACTAAAAGTAATGGGTTTCACTTCAAAATCGTGATATTTTAAAAGTGATTTGAAACATGATCATTATGTATTTTATAACCCTTGGAAAAGAAAATAGGGTTTCATATATGTTGATTCGAGAATAAAATAGATCAATTTTATGTCTTGATGAATACCTATGGAAATGAAAATATATTTGGGTATTCAGAAAAATAAAACAAGAGAATTTATTGAGAAAAAGAGAGAGATATTTTGAGACAAAGTTTCTGCAGCATAACGGCTATATAACATGGTTTTAGAAAACAATAAAAAATAGGGGAAGTGGTTCTCCCATAAATAAATGAATCATTTAAAGTAGTGTTATAGAATACAAATAAATAATATCATGGTGTGGAATGACACACCACATGAAAAAAGGAAACTTGAAAGAAAAGATAAAATGCGATTTCTTTTACGAAAATTCAGCAACCTAATAGTGTCACTTATAATTCAGAAAAATAAGTTGATGTGAGCAGAAAGGGTCTCTCATAAAATATAAATGAAATGTAAAGTAATAAATATATAGAATAAAATACCCCCACATAATGAAATGGAAACTATAATACATAACATAAAGGAAGTCATGACTTAAAAGAGGAGGGTGAAAGGTTCCCTTACATTAAAGAGTAACTTCGAAATCGTGAAGGTTGGGACCTTGGGGGCTTGAGAGAACCTTGGGAGGACTCATTTTGAGGTAAAAAAATACTAGAACTTCATTGAGGAGGATTTTGGAATGAAATGAATGAGGTAATTGCTTGGTATTTATAGGAAAAGTGAGAGAATATTTAATTAATTTCCAAGGGACACCTCATTAGTGGTATTTTCAAAACCATGGGATTTCCCATGGTATTTTCCCATGGTATTGGCCAATTGTGAGACCTAATAGCATATCTTACTATTCACAAGTCGACCAGAATTATTACATCATTATTACATCATTATTACAACATTATAGATGTCATTAAACACCCGAAACTCAAAACTGTATTTTCACTATTCACCGAAAAACAAAACATTTTATAAAAATATCATAAATTCAACCTAACCTAATATCTATTCTATGAATTCAAAAATGAACTCAATTTTTTGAAAATAATTTTCTAAATATTTTTAATTAAATTTTTTAAAAAAATCATTATTTATTCAAAAAAACAACTCTAAAACTATAACTTATTTTGTAATACATTGAAAAAGTAATCAAGGTCCCATAAAATTATAGTATAACCATAATAAAATAAAGTAACAATTTATGATTATATTTTATGAAAATAAATTTCCATTTTAAATCATTAAATTAATTATAAAATTGTAAATAAAGTATTCATGACATACAAAAACAACAAAATTTATACTATGATCATTTTTTCACTTTTAAGATATCTAAATTGTATTTATACATTCATGGGTAAAGTTTCTATTTTTTTGGCCGATTTACTACTCATTACTATTCATAAGGGTATGTTACTATTTATACTTTACTATTTACTAAAAATCAAGTTGATCTTATTAGACCCTAAATTTTATACTAATCTCAAATGTAGAAGGCCATTTTTTGAAAATCATTTCACATTATTAATTATTTAAAGTTTACATGAATATTTTAAAATACCCTTTTTACAAAATTCATCAATAATATCCATCCTATATTTATTAGAACATTTGAAAATCACAAATTTTACCATAATAATAAATAACAATTTTATTTATACCAAGGGATTACAAAAAGTATCTAAGGCCTCGTTACATAACCCCTTATAACACTTGCATAGGACCTAAGTGTAAGGTGTGTTATGGTGATAGAATATTGGGGAGGCTCGGACAACATTGCTCAAGTCTTGATTTATATTAGGTTGAACTTCTCCCTTAGGCAATTTCTTTCAAGCTTCACATGTTGAAGCTCAGCTTGGGCTTGGTCCAGAGCAATGCCCAGAGATTCTACCTCCTTCCCAAGCTCTGACAGATGGGCTTCGTATGGACCGAGTCTACTGGATGAGGCCATCGACTCTTCTTTCTGTATTAATTAACCAAGATCACTTGTATTTATAAACAATAATTTTAACCTTAAGAGTTTAGTTTCCAATGGTCATATTGACCAACGGTCATATAACAGTCGAAACCCAATGGTATTACTTCATTAATTAAAGTATATAGTTTTTTGGAGTATAAAATGGAATAACAGAAAAATTTAGGAAACAAATATTATTCAAAAGTTTGGGTTGTAACAAAAATGTAATGTTTTGTTAGCTTGTAGTGTTGTGGTGTGTCCCTTTTATTTTGGGATTGATATTTCTTTTATGGTGTTTGAGATGAATAATCTCTATTATTGGATTAGTCTTGATTGAGTTCATTGTTTCCTTGTTCTTAGTGTCTTCCCCCAAAAAGTTTCGATGGACACCCAAGGTTCAGCTTCGGGTGGTGCACTAATATAAAACACTTCATTTGATCAACCTATATATTGCACTCTTGAATTCTAGAAGTTGAACACTCTACTTTTTTATGTTCAAGTGGATCCTCTTAATGTAGAGGAGTGGTTATAGAGGATTGAGAGGGACTTCAGTTTACTTGAATTTTATAAGGAATTAAATGTAATGTTTGCAACCTTTATTCTTGAAGGTCAAACCTAGAAATGGAGGAAGTTCGTGTCTCGAAGCAAGCCTTGAGAAAATCTTACCTGGGAGTTATTCAATTCTTCATTCATCCAACAGTATTTATCAAAGATGATTAAGGTGAGGAGGAATATGGAGTAGTGAAATATTAAATAAGATGTTTGATTGGTGTTATTGTTCTATTTTCACTTCTTTGACCTAGTTCTATATAATCCAGGATATGTGGAAAACAATCCTGTGAAAGCTTAATATTTCAAACTCAGGCTTCGTTCTGAGCTACATTCAAAGGTGGTAGAGCTTAACTTAACCACTTTCTCTGATGTGGTGAGGCAAGCCTTTCATGTCAAAGCTAAGTTAGTAGGAAGGCTTGAGATGGCGAATCTTCCTCTGGTTTTTAGAAGTGGTGAAGAGGATTCCAGTAAGAAGAATGGGAATCGTTCTGAAGAAGGTTCTGTTGGTAGGTTAATTAAGATGTATTCATACCTCTCATAAATCTCTTTAGGGAGAAATACCATGATTTTTCATTAGTGTGGAAATATTTTTCACAATATTCCATCATGAATGAGTGTTCTAAGAACCTTCCACAGCTATGGACACTTGGGTCACATGCAGGGATTTGGTCATGGTGTTTCCACGAAGTCTCGTGAATCTAGAAAAAACTCTTCAAAGGTCACCCCAACCCATTCGTAGGAGTCGGGATTTGTTTAAGATCAGTTTGGTTTTTTCTCTCTGTAATGTTCTTTGGATGTAATATTCATATATGGTGGTGTTTTGTGGTGTTTCTTTATCTTTTGATTTTAATAATGGATGTTGTTGAACCTTTAAAAACTTATATTTTAATGGAATCATGTTTTTAAAATTATGATTTGTGTGTTATTCTTGAGGGGTTTCTAATGCCTGATTGTGAGGTAAGAGATGCTTCAAAAATCAGAGTTCTAGCCATAGGTTCTGGAGTGAAGCAGGCGCATAGTCATAAACCTCCCAAGGGTAAAAAGGATCCCGTTCTAGCATTCATCTTTAGTGTGGGATGTGGAAGCAGTTTAAGACACCTGCATAGATGCGACATCTTGAATGGTCATGTTTGGTGGAAAGAAACATGGGGGGCCTTTTCTCTTTTGTGGTTAGTGTGGGTGAAATAGTTCCTCCTTAGTTATATAGAGGTGTGGATATCCCATTTTCTTAAAACTCCATTGGTTGTGTCTCACTAGATGTGAGTCTTTTTTTGGTGGACCTTGTATGGCCATCCTTGTGAATTGACCTCAATTTTGGTTTGGGATCATCTAAGGATAATGATTCCCCTTGGGGAATATAGAACTTTGTCGTGTTTTTTTGTCAATCCTAGATTCTTATTTCATCGAATCCCTTATGATAGGATATCTAGTCAGTATGGAGAGTTTTTGAGTTAGCCATGTCAGTTTCTTTGTCTAATCATGCTAGTGGTCTGAATTTGTTAATCCTTATGGTGGGGATACCCACATTAGGCCTTGATGGGTTTCCTATGAAGTGATCTGGTGTTAGCCTCTCTCTTATGGTGGGCAGTCCATTCAGGCCTCCCCATGCCTATAATTTGGTTCTTCTCCTAGTGTTGTTTTAGTGGTATGTAGCATAGTTTAGAGATTTCTAACCCCAATCTTATTTCTTTGGTAAACATTGGGATTGAATCATTACCAATGGTTTCATTAAATTAAGGTTATGAGAGTATTTATTGAATTTGGTTTGGTCTTTTTTGTTATTTTAGAAAGGTAATGACAATTACACTTGAAAATGTATGAGATGTTACGGTTTAAGAAGTTGGATTGTGTACAGTGAGAGTTCCTTTCCTTTGATCGATCAAATAGAGGTGATTTCACTTTTGGGGGTGGGTGACACTTAGCAGGGATTCCATTTTGGGTCCCCCTAAGTTTAATTTTCAAGTCCTTTTATTTTTTTTATAGTATTCTTGCCTCTTCTAATTTATCATGCATTAGAAATCTCCTTGAATTGTAAAAGAGTATCAATTTTTGTTTTTACGTTTGGCCTTATTATGGATTTCTGGGGGTGGAAAGCGTTATGGTGGGAAGAATTGTCACATTCGGGTTTTGATTTTTCCTTGGTTTTATATTAGGTTAGGTTATCGGTTGTTTTTATTGGGAATTGTGTGTTATGGGTTTGAGGTTTTGGGATATATTTGGTCAAAGCTTAGGTTTGGGGTATGATTTAATTTTTTAAAGTTTGTAAATTTTGGTGGGTATTAGGTCAGTGCACGGGCACCAAAAAATTAGAAAAAACCATGTGGTCATCCGAGGTACCCGTACAGCTGCTTCTAGAATGGACAGAAGCTATCGCACGGTTTTTGCACAGTCAACTGAGCTGTGCGCGGACTGATTGGTTGCCCAGTACCCAAATAACTAATATAAAATAAAGAAAAATGAGATAAAAATTAAAATAAATCAAAGAAAATTTTTTAACCATAATAATAATACTATTATTATTGTGAATAATATTATTATTATTATTAAATTTGTTATTGTCATTATCATTATTAAAAAAAATATTGTTATTATAATTATTATTATTGTTATTAAAAAGATTAATATTATCATATTATTAGTTTTATTATTATGTTATCATTATTATTATTAATTTATTTTTTTATTATAGTTTTAATAAAAATATATAAAAATAAAAAAAATAAACACAAACCCCCTCTCTCTCCCCCTTCCCTTCCATGCACCCCCCCCCCCCCCCTTCTGTATGACCCAACCCCTCCCTTGCGCACCTCCCCATTGTCGGCACCCTCTTCCTTCAGTACACCACCCTCCTCTAGCAGCCCTTCCTCTAGCGTGCCACCCCAGCTGGCAGCCCTCCTCTCTAGCACATCACCCCTGCCAGTGGCTTCCTCTACAGCACGCCACCCCTACCAGAAGCCCCCCTTTTCTACTATGTGACCTCGTTGGTGCCCTCCTCCTCCTCCAGCAGCAGCTCCCCCTCTGGTATTCTCTCCTTCTTGTTTTTCCTCCATTTTTCTCTTTTTCCCTAAATCTAGTGGCCATGTTGGCCAATTTTCTTAGGTAGGGTTGCTTTGTTTTTAGGGGTTTTTCCTTATTAGGTATTATGGATGTTGGATCTAGCCTCCCTTGGGTGTGGTTGAGGAGAGAATGAGGTTTTGCACCATATTTTGGAAGTTCTTAATCATATAAGGTATGATCCCATTGCACCTCTACTTTAAATTAAGGATTAAATTGTTTTCTTGATTTCTGCACCTCCCTTAGTTATTAAATAGTGATGTATTATATTTAGAATGATTTTTCGATGTGAAATGAGATGGTTTTTACTTGGATTGTAATAGTTTGGAATGGTTGGAAAGTGTTTTTCACACCAAGTACTTGCTTAATTTTCTCAATTGATTTTTTCAAGTGGTTTGTGATTTTTAAAGGCAATATTTGGTTTTGGTAAGAGTATTTTTATAGAAAAATGATGTTTGTTGTTTCCAAAATGAGTTTTACATACTAGTTTCTTGATGGAATGCCTCTTCATCCATTGTAAAAATGGTTTAGACTTAAATAGTGGTTTGTATTGATTAAATGAGTTTCCAAAGGTGTGTTTGGTTTTGAAAAAGTTTTGTGTATGGCTATTTTGTGAAAAGGATTATTATGTGAAAATCAAGTGAGGCCCGATTGGCACTTTTTAAGTGGTTTTTTTGGAAAACCCTTATTGTAAAATTTCACTTTCCTTGTGGTGGATAAAGAGGTGGGGACGTCCTCAATTTAGGACTCCACTTGTGTAATAATTATTTTAAGGTAAGGGCCTACTCCAAGAGACTGGGATGGTGCTAATTGTGTGATTTTATGATGAAATATATGTATGTCTTGTTTCTTGAATTATTAGTCACGCCCCTTTGTGAACATAGAATGGGAACCTAGCATATCATAGATTAATTATGAGAATGTTTTCTACACTAGTTAAGGTTATTACACTAGCTAGTGGCACATAGCAGGGGTTATTTTGTTATCATTTATATGGAATCATTCCCCTTGGTCAGGACAGGTAGGGTGATGATTGGTCATTTGGGTGTTATGATGTCATTAGGTAAGGTCTTCCTTCAAGATGAGTCACATGTATAGTATGTTCTGGTTCTCCTCTGAGTTCCAAGGTTTCCCTTGTTCCTCCGATACTAGTACGGTTAGTGCCATTACCCTCGTTGTGTGGAATAAGGATCATTAGTCTTGGTTATGGTGTTATTTTGATAAATTTTGAATGTTTGTTTTCTTAAAAAGTTTTTCAAGAAGGATTCGAACAATCACTCTTACTCTTTTTCCACTTTTATGAAAAATTAATGGTCCATATTTGGTCCCCTTTCCCCTTCTCCCCTTGAACCTTGTTTGAAAACATCATGGAAATAGGTGGTGAATGTGATTTGGATATTTTAAAATGAAAATTTTGGAAAAACTATATTTATATATTTTATTTCAAACATTTTCATCAATGTTTCTTTATTTAAAGAATGTGCATTGGGAATATAATTATTCGGGCTTACCTAATGAGTATTAATACTCATGCCTATAGTGTTTTCTTATTTTTAGTTCCTATTGTAGGTTTGGATAGGGTTTGATTGCCTAAGGTGATAGATGGTTGTGGATTGGAGAGTGACTCTCAAGGTTACATGGAGGTGTCTTGGGTTTTAGGTTCAGTTTGGTTATTCTGGTATTGTTTGTTGTTTAGTTTTTAGCTCCTTTCATTGTAATTATAAATGATGTAAAATTTGAAAATCATATTTAGTTTGGTTTTCCCATTTATTTATTTTTCTACCTTTGTTTATCAAATTGGTATAAACCATTCCCATTGTCTCTTATGATGCCCTTGGCACTTGTCACCCACCTGAGAGGATCGAGAACGCCTCTCAGGCATTTCCATGGATTGGCTCAAGTGACCAGTTCAGGTTCGACCTGGGTTGGTTTGTGACACTCATATCAGAAAAACATGATATATGGTATCATTTAAAATTATGTAAGAATATTAATACCATTTCATTATACTTTTATAGTTTTTATTCCTTTATATAAGAAAATCCATAATGAACCAACCAAGGAAACCATTAAATAAACACAACTGGAATAATAAAAATAACAAAATATAATCAATAAATAGGTGGAAATATATTTTAAAAAGATCATATAAGGTGTTATAAATATGAATATAGTTATTTAATAGATTAATAACACTATTTAAACCATTATACATGGGTTTTTAACATGTTTTAAGGAAGTCAAACCCATGGTAATGAACTTTTCTTTAAAAACCTCTTTAAAATTTCTATTTTTACAAAATTAAAAAGAAACATTTTCATATTGAATTATTATTATTTATGATTATGTTTGTATTCTTGGGAATTGTTTATGATTAAGTGGGGTACCTATATCTCCCTCTAATGCATTGGGTATGTTTATGTTGGAAGTTGATCGTAATGGTTATTCCAAGTGTAACTGTGATAGTTACACTATAAGGTAGTCATGAGGGTTAAATAGTAAGGTACCTGTGAGGGTTATAAATTATATGATATCTATGAGGGTTAGAATATTAATTAATTAATTCCCCAATTTACATATATAGTTTTATTTATGATTTCTATGTTTTATGCAAATCTCTTATTTTCACAAGTTAAGTATATGATACTTAATGGGTGAGAAGTATGTCTTTGTGAAAATGATTTTATATGTTTATAAGTATTAAGGGAATAACAATTTCCTTTCTTTTATGTATCTTGGTAAGATTTTTGTGCTCATCCAAAGTTTTAAAAACATCATAGGGTTTAAGTATGGGTAATATAAAAGAAGATTCCAAGTTGAATGTTACCAAGATTTTTCATGAAATGATTGCATGTTTTATTAAAAACTCTTATATTGTGGATGAAATGGATATTATTTTAGTATTACCCACATTTTATGGTTTTGGGTTGATATTTATGAATTATTTTATAATTCTCTAAAACTCTAAACTGAAAGGATCTTTGGGAATGTAAGAAAGTGAATTATAAAATAATGTATTAGATTATGTAATTTTTAAGGTCAGATCCTTATAGTTGGTATCAGATCAGAGTTTAAATAACTTTATAGGTTAGTACTATGTTAACAGAATACCATTAATTATTTTTTCCTTATGATATAGAATTTTAAGATTACCAAGTTTCTTCATCTAAGATATGTCTATTTAGAATGGTTTTCTGCAGAAAAAATAGGGAAGCTGGAGTAGGAAGGCATCAAGAGGATGATATATTTTTGAATCTGTAACCTGGAATGGTGATAATTGGAAATGATCCATTTTTTATAGTAATGGATCATTTGGAATAGGTTATAAATGGTGGTTTCATCTATGCAAGAGAATAGCTAGAGCTAACACAAAAAAACATGATGAGAGTCGAACATTTTATGTGGTAAAACCCTCCTATTTTTAGTGGATCTTCAGACCTAGTGGAAGCTGAAGGGTGGATTAAATCCCTTGAAAAAATATTTGATGTCATGGGGTGTTCAAATAATCAAAAGGTTAGTCTTTCTATTTATCGTTTTGAAGGTGATTCTACTAGTGGTGTTCAATGATAAAAAATATTAGGGATATATAAGAGATTTATGGCATGTAATGGGATGAATTTAAGAATATTTTCCTTGAACAATATTTTACTAAGGTTTTTTGACTTAGGATGGAAAAGAAATTCCTTGAATTGAAATAAAAGGAGTAAGATTTAGTGGTCATGTATGAGGAAAACTTCACCCGATTGGCATGGTATGATCTAAATATTATTTAGGATCTTAATAGTAAAATCAATCATTTTTACTTAGGATTGATGCCAAGATATCAAATGTAATGGGATTCCTATGATTCAAAAATTTTGAGAAACTTTTTTGATGTGATGAGAGGGTAGAAATGGAGTTTTCTTATGATCATGTGTACTTTAAAAACAAGCATAAGAAAAGGTCCAGATGGAAAGAAATGGGTAAAAATCAATCAAATAAATCAAAAGTTAATAAAGTTCAATGCACATGAGCCTCAACCCAGTTGGTGAGGTATCCTTAAGTGCATCCACAAGAACCAAGTTCAAAAGTAGGTAGAGGCATATTTCTAGGTACTTTAGAAGTACTGTAGCAGGTACTGTATCAGTAATATACCAGTATTGTACACTGTGTGGTACTGTAGCAGAACTGTACACTGTACATGTACTGTAGAAGAACTATACACTGTGCAGTATTGTAGCACGCACTATAGCATTTACTGTAGAATGTACTATTCGGTACTGTAGCAGCTGAAAAACTATTCACCTTGGGCCACCGGTTTGGGCTTGGAGTCCTTAAGGATTTCGGGCCACCCAGGACTTTTGGTCAGTAGGGCTTTCGGGCCACTTCTAAGGCCTTCAAGCCACCTCATGGCCATCGGGCCACATGTAGTTGCCCCAGACACAGTACAAAAAAAAGGAGCAGCCCTAGAAGAGGATTCAGAGGAGGTTCACTCACCATATTAGAGCCAAATGGATTTGTTAGAATGAGAGGGTATGGATATGCCATCAGTACCATCCTTTTATTTCACGGGAATCCTATACAGATGACCATGTAAAGGTGGAGAGCTATTATCATGATCCAGATGCTAGGGAGGGGCAGTTCCTTATAGATAGTCTGGTTGAATTCCCTAAGATCTTTGGGTCATATAATCTCATAAGCCTATGGGCCATGTAATCTCTGAGCCTACGGGCCTTGTAAGGGTTCCCCCTCATCTCTTTAAAGGAGGGTTATCAGAAATCAATAAAAATGAAGGCGTTCGAGCCATTCGGACAAATAAAGTTCAATTTCTAGTTTGTGGTAAGTGTGGTAAAAAGCACCATGGGGGATTCCTTAACAAAACTAGGAAGTTTTTTTCAATGCAGTATGTGTGGACATATGTCATGAGATTGAAATGAAAAGGATCTTAGTGTTGGTACGTTTAATTTTGAAAATAAAACTGTAACATGTTTCAAATGTGGTGATATGGAGAATTATATAAATACCCACCCAAAGAAAGATATGAATGAAGGATAACACCAAGATTATAAATAGAAAGGTGCAGTAAAATCCTTTGTGGCTACATTAGTAGATATTGTCCCATATAATGAAGTGGTATCAAGTATATTGTTTGTTTACTCATATTTTTCAAATTTCTTGTTTGATATAGGGTCTACGCATTCCTTTATTTCTAAAAAAAATCTGGTAAATTAGAAATATTATCACAAGAAATGAAATAAAAATTTATAGTAAAAACCCCAGGGAAAATACTAAGGCAAAATGGAACTATAAAAATCTTCTTGTTGTTGTCTTTGTAAATACATTACCTGCAAACCTTTTTGTTCTTCCCTTAATAGAGTTTTATGTTATTCTAGGTATGTAATGGATTTCTCTTTATCATGCTAAAATTGATTATTGAGCTAAAGATGTTGTTTTTTAGAAATAGTTTCATTTTGTAGACAAGAATGAACCCATACCATTGATAACATATCAGGAATCTCAAAAACTATTAAAAAATTGAAATGAAATTTATCTTGCACATATTGTTTAAAACATGGGAACTGTTCATATTAATGATGTGTCAGTGCTAAATGAATACCTAGAAGTTTTTTATAATGAGTTTCCTGGTGTTATATTTTATTGGGAAGTTGAATTTACTATTAACTTATTTTCTAATGATAATTAAATCTCAATAACACCATATTGAATAGATCAAGTTAAACTTTTAGAATTGAAAAAGAAGTTACATGAGTTTCTTGATAATAGTTTCAGTTTTACTAGCACTTCACCATGGGGTTCTCTTATTTTTTTGTTAAAAAATAATATTGATCCATGGGAATTTTCATTGATTTTAGATCTTAGAATAAAATTACTGTTAAGAATAAGTATTTATTATCACATATGATGACTTGTTTGATCAGTTCTAAGGATCTTAGTATTTTTCCCATATTTAATTGAGATTCAGGTACCATCAGCTGAAGGTGAAGGAGGATGAAATTCCAAAAATAACATTCCAAACTAGATATGGGAATTATGATTTTGTTTTTATGCCCTTTGGTTTGAAAAATTCCCTTACTATTTTTATGGATCTTATGGATATAATCTTCCATGAATATTTGGACAAGTTTGTTATTGTTTTTATTTTTTATATTTTGGTTTATTCAAAAATTAATGAGGAATATGAAAAACATCTATGGATTATTATGAAAACACTCAAATAAAATAAGTTATATGGGGAATTTAGAAATTGCAATTTTTGGTTTCCACGTATTTCTTTTCTTGGGAACATTGTAAATAAGGATGGCATGATAGTTGATCCTGCCAAAAAATGTGGTCTATGAATGGACAAGACCTTACAATGTTACTGAAATTTTTAGTTTTCTTGGATTAATAGGCTATTACTGATAGTTTTTTAAGAACAATGAACGGTTATCTATCACACTAACTAATATAACACAAAAGGGGTAAAAACAATTTGGATTAAAGATTGTAATGTTTGTTTTTAGGAACTGAAAAAAAGATTAGTGAATGCTCCTGTTTTGGATCTGCCTTCCAGAAATGGTGATTTTTTCTTCTATAGTGATTCTTTATTGAAGGGACTTGGTTGCGTTATGATGCATAATAATTAGGTAATTGCTTATTATTCAAGACAACTAAAACCAAATGAGTTAAATTTTCCAACACGTGATCTGTAATTAGTATCTATATTTTTCACTTTAAAAATATAGATACATCATTTATATATATCCAAATGTTAAATATATACTAACCATAAAATTTTGAAGTATATATTCACTTAGAAGGAATTGAACATGAGTCAGAGAAGATGGACTGAACTGATAAAGGATTACGATTTCATAATCAATTTTCATCTTCTAAAATCCAACAAAGTGGAAGATTACTTGACTCAGAAACATAGTTCTACATTAATCATGTTACATATAGAACATGACCCCTTGATTAATGATTTGATGAATTTTTTATTATAATTTGTTGGTGTAATAAATTTCTCTATTTGGTTTCATGTGATAGTGAAATCATCTCTATTAGAAAAAATTAAGAAAGCATAGAAGAAAGACTAGGAGTTACAGAAAAAAAAAGTATAATTGGTAAAAAATGGTAAGGTTCTAGAATTTAACATTGATAAAGGTTGTATTTTGACATTTGTAAAGAGATGAGGTATACCTTGTGATTTATAGTTTAAGAAAGAGTTATTAAGTGAAGCTCATAATTCATCGTTTTTAATTTATCCCAGAAGCACTAAGATGTATAGAGACCTTTAGGGGTATTACTGGTGGGATGGAATAAAAAGAGATATTTCTAATTTTACCATGAAATTTTTGGATTTTAAATAGGTTAAATAATAGAAAAACTATTAAAGGGGATACTTCAGCCTTTTCTAGTGCTAGATTGGAAATGGGAAACTATATCCATGGACTTCATGGTGGGACAACCAAAGACTTCTTGAGGTAATAATGCAATTTGGGTTATTGTTGATCGACTAACTAAATCTGCACATTTCCTTCCTATTCGAGATACTCTATCCATAGAACAACTTTCTCAGTTATAACTCAAAGACATTATCAGGTTACACAGTGTTCCTATCTCCATTTTATCTTACTATGATTCCATGTTAACTTATAACATTTACAAAGCCCTTCATAAGTCATTGGGAACTGAATTAAATTTTAACATTGCTTTTCATCCTCAATCTAATGGACAGTCAGAGTGAACAATTCAGACATTGGAGTACATGATTCAATCTTGTTCAATGGATTTCTACAGAAGTTAGGATGAGTATATTTCTTTAGTTTAGTTTTCTTATAATAATAGTTTTTATTCCATTATATAGATGGAATCTATTGAGGCATTATATGGGAATCGGTGTCAAACTCCAGCATTTTGGGATGAAGTTAGGAAAATGAATTTGATGGGACTAGAATTAGTATATTAAGTGGATAATAAAATCAATATGATCTATAAACACATGAGGATATCTTAGAGTAGGTAGAAAAGTTATGTGGATAACAAGAAGAATGAATTTTCTTTTGAGGTTGGTGATTATGTTTTCCTTAAAATCACTCCTTGGAAAAGTGTTAAAAATTTTGGTAAGAAATGAAATCTAATTACATGGTTCATTAGATCTTATAAAATCTTAGAAAAAGATGGACTAGTTTCTTATCAAGTAGGATTGCCTCCAAGTTTATCTCTGGTACACAATGTTTTTCATGTTTCGATGATAAGAAAGTATATGTCAGATTCATATCATGTTTTGAGCCCAAAAGTAATTCAGCTGGAAGAGAACCTTTCTTATGAAGAGAAACCTATTCAGATTCTTGATTATATAGAGAAAGTATTGAGGAATAAGGTAATTCACTAGGTTAAGTTTTTTTGGAGAAACCACATGGTTGAAGAAAAAACATGGGAATCTGAAAATGCTAGGAGAGAAAGGTATCCTCACGTATTTAAAAAGTGAATAAAAATTATGAGGGGATAATCTTTATGAAGGGAGAATGTAATAACATAGGTACTTATAAAAAAAATTCTATTTTGGAATTAAAAAAGTTAAATTCATTATAAATGTATAATAAAATAAGTATTATTTATAGAAATAAATGAATCTATACTAATATAATAGTGACCTCATCTATGATATTATAAATAAAATTTATGTATCTTATAATTAAAAATATGATATATTTATATCATGTATTGAGTAAATAAATGGTTTGAAAATAATAAATTAAGTGTTGTTATTTTTGTGACACAAAAAAATTTATTTACAATTTTATAATTAATATAATTATTTAAAAGAAAATTATATTTATAAA
Source organism: Viscum album (assembly GCA_963277665.1). NCBI lineage: Eukaryota > Viridiplantae > Streptophyta > Magnoliopsida > Santalales > Viscaceae > Viscum > Viscum album. The sequence continues at coordinate 1,478,559,783 of OY728137.1, forward strand.
ATAGATTCATAAATTAATATTTTTTAATCTTAAAATTATAAGATAATTTTATGAGACCTTAATAAAATTTTCAAAGTGTTATAAAATCAGTTATAATTTTAAAATTGGTATTTTTGAATAAATAATGGTTTTACTTAAAAATTAAATTTCTCATATTTATAAAATTATATTCATCAAATTGATTTCACTTTTTAATTCAACATATTGAAAAATGTTAGGGGTAAATTTTTTGGATTTTTCTAAAATACATTAATTTTTAGTGAATAATGAAATATGGTAATTTACCGTATTTAACAAATTCATGAATTGTTGAATCATAGATGATTTAAGGCTAATTTAAGCCAAAAATATAGAACTCTAATTCATAATTTTAATTTCTTTAGTGATAATGATCAAAACATTCATAGTATTGAGCCAAAATAATAAACTAATAAATAAAATAATAAAAAAACACCCCTCTTCTCCACTATAAATACCACCCCTCACCACCTCATCTCCTCACACCTCAAATCCTTTTACCTTGTTTAATTTCTATCCAATTCCATTCCCAATCCTATTCCCCATGTCCAAGATCTTGTGGTCTCATTAAAAGGCCAAATCCAAGTATCTTAAGGAGGTTCCCAAGGGGAAGAATTCAAACAGTAAAATCCTCTTTCATTTTCTTTTATTTTCTTTTCAATTTATTTTATTTTATTTTTCTCTCCTCACCTACCATGTCAAAAGTGACATGATAACTTCAGTATCTTACATAAACTATAATTTTATTGTGTTAATTTAATATCCATCACCAAACCTCTCCTCTTCTTTTCTTGTTCTAGAAAATGAAAGCATCCTCTATGACGCGTTGATTCACCACCTTTATGGATGTTAAATTTTAATTTTATTTTACCTCCTTAAAGGATGTTTATAAAAACATTATTTTGGTTAAATAATATTTTATTGTACATATTATAAGTTAAATAATGTTTTTAACCAATATTTAACATGATATTAAATAAAACGATATAAGTTCATGATTGTCATAAAACCCACCAAAATAAATTAAATCATTTTCATTAATGTTATATATAATGAATAATCCTCATATAAGAAAAAAAATGATATATGGTATGATTTAAAACTATGTAAAAATATTAATACCATTTCATTCAGCTTCTATATTTTTCCTTCCATTCGAAAAGAAAATCCATAATGAACTAACCATGGAAACCATGAAATAAACACACCCAAAACAATAAAAAATAACAAAATATAATCAATAAATGGGTGAAAAGATGTTATAAAATATCATATAAGGTATTAAAAATATTAATATAGTTATGTAATAAATTAATAACACTATTTAAACCATTATATAGTAGGTTTTTACACATTTAAAAAGAAGTTAAACACAATGTAAGGAAATTTTATTTAAAAATCCTCTTTTAAATTTATTTTTTTACAAAATTCAAAAGGAATGTTTTTATGATGCAAGTATTATTACTTTATGATTATTTTATGGTTCTTGGTAATTATTTATAATGAATTTTGTAACCTATCTTTCCCTATAATTCATTGGGTATGTTTATGTTGTAATTTGACAGTAATGGTTGTTCCAAGTGTAACTGTGATGGTTACACCATAAGTTATCCATAAGGGTTAAATTTTAAGGTAGTCACGAGGGTTAAAAATCATATGGTAGCCTTGAGGGTTATAATTTTAAGTAATTAATTCCAAAGTTACCTATATAGTTTTATTTATGTTTTATGTAAATCTCTTGTTTTCACAAGGTAATTATATGATGCTTTATGGGTAAGAATTATGTCTTTGGGAAATGATTTCATATGTTTGTAAGTATTCATGGACTAAAAATTTCTTTTATTTTATGGCCCTTACTAATATTTTTAATCTCATCCAAAGTTTTAAAAAATTATAGGGTTTAAGGTTGGTTAAGAGAAAATAAGAAGCCAATTTAATGTTGTGAAGATTTTTCATGAAAAGATTCCATGTTTTATTTAAAACATTATATTATAGAAGAAATGGATACTATTTTAATAGTACCCACTATGTATGATTGTGGGTGGGTATGTTTGAATTATTTTTAAATTATCTAAAACTATAAATTGAAAGAATCTTTGGAAAATTAATAAATTTAATTCTAAAATAATTTACTAGATTGTGTATTGTTTAAGGTTGGGTCCTTATAAGAATGATTTTTAGGAGTTGAGGTAGATATTGAAGAGCGCTCTCATCTTGAGATTTCTAGAGGAAGGTGTTGAGAATGTTGTGCTCTATGATGTATTAGTAACTAGGCTTGGTTATGTTCTGGTGTAGTGGAAGGTTATGATTGACTAAGTTTCATATCATTTGAGGCCACATGAGAAGAACTACGCGACCCATTATCTTGAGTTAGCAGCGGTAGTTTTTGTAGTGAAGATGTGGTGACACTACCTAGTGGATGAGAAGTTTATAATCTATTCAAACCACAAGAGTCTCAAGTATATATTCTATTAGAAAGATATTAAATTAAGATATAGATGATGTATATAGTTCCTATATGATTATGACTTCAAGATTTTCTATACTCCTAGGAAGAGTATTGTGGTAGCAGATGATCTCAGTAGTAGATATTTTTCATAGATACTGAGCGAGGCATTAAAGAAGTTGGACTTGTTGTATGTATCCTTTGTGGATGGGGATGAAGCAGATTACCTCCATTTGATGGTTGTTATCCCTCTGCTTTTATATCGATTCATGGAGGCATAACTTGGGGATACCAACTATGAGACCCTACATATTCAGATATCCACTAGACATGCTCTTAATGGATTTTTTAAAGGTTGGGAGCATATCATTTGTTTCATAGGATTCATGATGGTACCAATGAAATTGTGGGTGGAGGTTCTAATATAGTTTCATAAATATCCTTTTGCGGTACATCCAGGTGTGGAAAATATGTACCAGGACCTCCGACGTAAGTTTTGGTGGCCAAGGATGAAGAAGGGAGTTGCATAGTTCGTCTCTAAGTGCCTTACTTGTACAAAATTAATGGATGATCACCAGGTTATAGCAAGTTTAGATAAAACCCTTGTAGTAAAGAGTGGTAGTGGGATTGAATATCCATAGACTTCATGGTGGGGTTACCAATCATGTTCATGGGACACGATGTCATCTGGGTGATCATAGACCAACTCACCAAGTCGACCCACTTCCAATCTATTTGATGGTAGATTTTAATAGATAGATTGGAATACCTCTATGTGTAGGATATTTTCTAACTCCATGTAGTTCCCTTGATGATCATTTATAACCATGATTCTCGCTTCACATCTCATTTATGAAAGGTTTTATAGGAGGATTTTGTGACTCAGCTACATTTGAGCACGGATTTTCACCCCCAAACTGATGCCCAGACTGATTGGACCATTTAGGTCTTAGAGGACATGATTTGAGCTTGCATGTTAGACTTCGTTTGTAGTTGGGAGGTTCACTTAATATGGACATATTTTTTTTACAAAAAAATCTACCATTCCACCATCGGTATGGAACTATTCAAGGCCTTGTAAGGGTGACCCTACAGGTCACCTATATATTGGAATGAACTAGGAGAGTTAGCACTTATGGGCCTAGAGTTGGTGAAAACAACTATAGAGAAGGTTCAGATCATCCAGGAGCGAATGAAGACTGCACAACGATGTCATAATTTCTATGATGACCGATGATGGAGGCCTTTGGAATTCGAGGAGGGAGACCATGTGTTCCTATTGGTTTCAACTCGATGTGGATTACAGAGATTTATTCTGGGAGACAAACTATCTCCAAGATTAGTTGGATCTTTCAAAATATTTTATAGAGTTGTAAATGTAGAATAGAACTTACCTATATCAGCATAGTTAGACTGGGAACATGACATCTCCCACGTTTCACAACTGAGGAGTTACTTGCATGATCTATCGCATGTTGTCAACTGGGGTAAGCTAGACATCAAGGAGGAATATACTATTACTAATTACCTAGTAGTGATCAAGGATTGGGAGGATAGAATCCTTCATGGGTGATCAATTCAACTAGTTTGTGTCTGATGGTATCACGAGAATCTTTAGGATATCAACTATGAGTAGGACACCCAGATGCATGATCATTACCCACATCTTTTTGTATACCCATTTGTTTCTAGATTTCTAGAACATAAATATATATGTTGAGGAGAATGTAAAGACTCCTATTTTTTCATGAATTATTTGAGAATATTATATAGAATATTTTTAGAGATAGGTATGGAGACAGTGTGAGGTTCTGAGGCCCGGTGTTCCTGGAATTAATTTTTGAAATATATTAAAATAAATTAAATATCACACATCTGTAGTTTTTCCAAAAAAGTCAAAAAACTTATAAATAGGGGCTCATATCGAAAATATGATTCCTTATTGAGTTCAGAGTGTGTGTTTTACCCTAGATGTGATATAACTATGGAACACATCGGGTGCTCAGGTTAAGGCGCGGTCATGGGAGAATGGTTAAAATAAATTAATTAGATAAATTAATTTATTTAATTAATTACTAGACCTAAACTTTTTCTATATAAATTATATTATAGAATATTTTTTGGTTGAGCTATATAACACTAAAAATCAAGAGGATTCAATGGAGAGTGTTGTAGGATCTTCCGTTGGCAACCAACGACTAGACTGTGGATCAAAGATTGGTGTGTGACGGAGCTCAAATATCTTATTAGTGACAATGAATCAAAATTATTCTTCAGAATTAATTGATCCAATTAGAGGTAGGATGATGTTTTATTTGGATTCTTTACCCATTTATTATTTATATGGTTTAATTGAATCAATCGAAAAACAATTTGATTTACGGATTGGATGTAATGTGGGTATGGTACTTATCTGTGGGGATTTTTTGGAGAATTTTTTTATTTTTTATGGTTGTTAATTTTTGGTTTTAACAAAAAAAGATTGAGTACAACCGAAAACAACTTAGGTTCATTCCTCCTTGCATTTTCTTGTATTTCTCCCACCGTTCTGGTGCATTCATCATTGGTATTCATTTTGACTATTGGTTTGACCAAAATACAAAGAAATCAACTATTGTACACCCATTTATTGGCACAATGGTTCAATATTTCACATCCAAGCTTGGTATGACATGTGGATCATATAAAGATGGAAATAGAAATAGATCAAATTTATTTTAGGATCCTGGATCTTTGTTTTCTTTATCACGTGAAGATGGATGATGCCCGAGGGTGATTTCCAAACAATTCATAGGTCGGAATTTGGTGATAGCAAGGCTCATCCGACTATGGATTCATGTTTTTTAGTGAGGTGTGTGGATGGATCAATAGATTAAGGAGTGGGAGTGGATTTTTGAACCAGGTTTGAGATTTTGGAAAATCTCAATATGCACAGCATGTAATCTAGGATTACACGACATGTGGTACCCTAGTACGCAGTACAATTGTTTAAACATAAATTTAAATATCACATGACGTGTGAATTGACCTAATAGATCGATGTGTACCTTGGAGGGTACACAGACACGGACAGGAGCATATAGGATCAAACACACCATGTACTCTAACAGAAATATCGATATATTCATGGGTCATGATACACGGGTAGGACATGGTGTTGAAGGAACATGATGTGTACTACCAGTATATTCCATGTACTCCTTAAAATAAGGCTTAGAGAACTTATACTATTTATCTTAGAAAATTTTTGGTAAGTAGTGTTCCCTTGATCCATTCCTCAGGGTTAGTATGGAATCAAATCCTACTTCTTGTATGGTAATCCCTTTAGTGGGACTTCTTGGATAGTGTTGTTGGAATCTTTCCTTGAGGCCTAGAGTGAGATCCTTTATCATCATCTTTCCCTAGGTAGAGTTCTTGGAATCATCATGAACAACACTACAGGGGCGTTGATCCTATACTTACCAGGTTATTCCAAATTGAGTTGTTGGTATACCCCATAGACTTGGGCATGATCTTAATTTTTGTATCATTCTCTTCAGACTTCCAACATGTACTTATAGTGAGATCCAATGAGCATGACACCTCGGATGGATGCCATCAGTTCTATGTGACTTATGGAGTGTGTTCTCTTATATGAGTGTTATGTGAAACCATCGAGCCTGATTCCTAGAATTGAATTACATTTGTGAATTTACATTGAGATAGTATCTATCGGTTGAGTATATCTAGATATTCTTATTATATGTGTTGTAGACATATACTTGTGTTGAGCTTACTATTATTCATATTGTTATATGATTATTGATTCTGGGGTTTCCTGCTGAGTATTGTTATATTCAACTTTGGATGGGATTTTACCACACTTTTCATGTCTTATGAAGATAATAAAACTTTTAATAGAGTCCTATAGGGACCAGGTTTAGTCGTAGTATAGTGATCCAGACTCAACGAGGTGTGTTCTGGAAGTTACCTTGAAAGCAATCCCCTTCGATACTTTCAGGTTATCCTTGTTTTCAAACTCTTTATTATGGGCTTGTATTTGGACCTTTTTATTTCCCATAATTTTTTTCTATACTCTAACAGTGATATATAGATGTATACATTCATAGTTTATCATTTATTTTATATTTTAGCATTGTATGGATTAGAGATGTGTGCGTGTGTATATGTACCTTAGGCAAAGTCCTCCCATGTGAGTGATACTCCTACTCGATGTTAGTCACCAATGCCTCTCCTATTAGAGGTGGGATTGGGGTAGTCACAGAATGGGCCCCATTGGGATAGGTTGTGATAATATTATTACAATTCTCAAAAATTTATGTAAAGGGTAGAAATATTTATAAAATTTTACTTTCTTATTTGTAATAATTGGAATATAGTAACCATAAGACATGTATTTTATGACAACAAATATAATATCAACTAAAAAATGTAAAAAATACTCATAATTAATCTCTATATAGTTTAACAAGAGATCAAATATCATCAATAAGAATAATAACTTGATCATTTACTATTGTAGATTGAAAAACTAAATCTATAAATTTTCTTTGTTTTAAAGATAATTTAAATAGAAAAATATGTTGAATTCCATTTATTATCTATATCTAATGGTATTTTTCTAAATTTTTTAATTTCTTATCAACAAATCCTTTAATATAATTTAATATAATTAGTTTAACTAATAATAATCAAGGTATGTTACTACCCATGCATGCAAATAAAATAAATCTTGGGTTTAAACCTAGGACGTGAACTCGGTACCCACCCCACTCAAAATGCCTACACTAATTCAAGGTCTAGTTGATCTAATTACAATACTAATACATTTTATAATAATGTATACAAAATCATTATATATATATATACCATATATCGCAATCAAATATATAATATATAAGAAACAACAAACATGAAACAATGTGTCCTGACAAAGTAATTATAGTGCAGATGTATCATATGTCATGGTATTATAATAATATGATGAATTATCCATTCAAAGTTAAAATAATTTATTTTGAAATCCCACTTAAATATATGATCTTTCAATGCAACTCCCATTTATGTTAAATTAATTTAAAATAAATAATTGTTTTATTTAATTTTTAATCATTATTAATAAAATATGTAGTGATGTATTGATATTCAATTTTTTATTATATGTTCATAAATCTAAAGTTAAACAAAACATTTCCATTTATTTTTTTATAAATATTTGTCATATCAAATATAATATTATTAAATTAAAAAAAAATTGTTTCTAGTAATATTTCATCAAAAATGACTATATTTAAGGGAGAATTATTCTTGAATTAAATTTGTAAAATTTGGGGAATTTATTGTATTAAAATTATATTATTTTTTAATTATATAATTAATTATTATATTTTATTCACATATGTGATCATATGAAAATTAATTAATTTAGTAATTTCTAATTGCATTAATATCCTAATATTAGGTTAACAATTTTTAAAGTGTGCATTATCATGTCTTTTAAGATAATCTATGCCACTATTAGTATCACTAATAATAAATTTAGCATAATATTTACATTTTTATTTTAATATTCTCATCTCATTATATTAATTTACATAAATTTTATTAAAATGGTCTCAAACGTTAGATTAAGTTTGACACCTAAATAATGATATATCATGTAATGAAATAACATGTGAATATGAGATATCTCCACTAGGAGAAATGACTAGTTTGTAATCCAAAATTTGATGACAATTCATTTTAAAGAAATTTTATTTTAAATATAAAAATAATAAAAAATAATGATAGGAATTTATAAAGATAATTATTTATTATTTTGTAACAAATAAATTATTAATTTTGAAAAATAATTACAATCAAAGGCAAAAAAATAGCTAATAATAAAAATATATAATATTATGTGTGTTAAATTGAGACAAACTCGATGCTTTACTTAACTTGACTGATAAAAATGGAGGCATAGTGGAATGAAAGATTCATAAAAATTAAAATGGAGAGAAGACATGTTTTATTGAGAAAAAGAGAGAGAGAGAGAGTATTAATTATATAATAACCATTTTTAAATATGATTTTTTATACCATGGATTTAATATTAAGACAATATGAAACATTTTTGTAAAAGTTGAACATATATATATAATTGTTTTTTAATATTAGTGACAAATGAATATAATAGTCATAAGACATGTATTTTATAAAAACTAATATAATATCCACTAAAGAATTTAAAATTGATTTTAAGGAGGAAATGTATACATGTGAGAGCAATTTAAAATATTTTTCAAATAAATGTAAAAAATGTAGGTATAGTCTAACTTTAAATCAAACAGCATCATTAGGAATAATCATTCAATCATGTATTTCTTTAGATTGAAAAAAATCTATAATTTTAATCATTTTAAAGATTATTTCAATATAAAATACTTTTAATTTTATCTATTATCTACATATAATTGTATTTTTTCTAACTTTCATATTTAATTACTGAAAATTCCTTCAATATAATTACATGTGATTTTTTTGAAAAACAAAACATTCATTAGAATTCCAATTCCATGAATTCAAATAATTTAGCCACACATGGAACAAAACAATACTGAACTAACACCTCTAACACACTCCTAAATTTTTCAATGTGATGGTCAATCAAATTCAAATTTCTCTTCAAAAAAAATTAAACAACAATGATCAAACATAGGAACTATTTGATATGTGCACTAAAATCATATTAATTAGGCATATGTATCTTCTCATGCAGTTTTATCAATTATTAATGGTTTAAATGGACTTCATATTCATTTGAATATGATTCAATGAATAAATGACAACTAGAATAAATGTATATGGATACATTGAATATGGTTAATGTGTTTCGTTAAAGGAAACACATTAAGAATTCTTATATAATGGGATATGATCCATCCTATTGTACAAACTGATTACTTGAAAGTCCCCCAATACTTTCTTCTTCCCAAACCTCATTTATCTCTCTAAGAGAAGGTGCTTTCACCCCTTTGATAATTTGAGTATCATTTGGTTGTGAACTAGTTTCCTTTTTCCAGTGTAATTCCTTAGAGGCAAGAAGATTTTTTTTATTGATTTGGTGATCATCATCAAGTATACTATGTTGGTAATTAAAGATTGGGTCTATTTAATCATCTATTCAAGTACACATATTTTATGTTATTCATTTATAATACACATTGATTATATCGAGAATGGATCATATATGTGGCTTTTCCTTCCACTGCTAAGGTTCATATGATGAACCCCTAAAACCCAATAGTGGTATCAGAGTAAAAAATAATTAATTGACCAATTCCTAGAAACTCTCACACATGAACATTAATGAAGTGTGGATCTTCTCCAAGGAGATCCATTTTCCAATGTAAAGAATCGCATACCCAAAGATTTGGGAAAATGAGGTGATTTGATAGGTTCACATGGATGTCATGTTGGGTGTGTTCATATAAGGAATACAGATTTTTTCAAAAATAGTAGTATCAAATAAAGGATTCTTTGATGAATCAACATGTTCATTTTTTATTGAAGAATGAATTTTACAAAATATAAAATGGGATATTTGAAGCCTAAAATTTAAATATACAAAGTTAATATTTATTTATTGTGATAAATTAAGAATTTATTTATAATAATTGAGAGTTAAGTTATTTATAAATTGTTTATAAATACTAAAATGATATTTTAGAATATTTATAATATTTATAAAATGTGTATGTTAAATTAATTAAGTATAAAATGTTTATGGTTAATTGATTAAATATTTTTTAAAATATTTATTATAAATATTCCATAGTGAGTTGATATATTTTTTAAATTTATATGATTTATAATACTTTTTAAAGATTATAGTTAAAATATTTTTTCAGTATTTAAATTTAAAAAGTGTTTATAAATTAAATAATTATAAAAGTTTTTATAATTAATTAAAATAATTTTTATAAAAAAATTTTTAATGAGAATAATATAAAATACTAAATTGTTAATATTTGAAAATACATTTTAACTATTGTATGGAATATCTTGTGATATGGAAATAAATTTTTTATTTAGAAATCACAAGGGTAATTTATAAAGAGTTTATAAATTGAAAAATAAAGCACAAATATAAATTTTTATATTTAAATTATGAAATGTTCATAGTTATTAATTCAAATTGTTTAAATTAAGAAGGTGCCTTATATGGGAAATTATTCATACCTCATAAAGAGATTTTTTATATTTAATGTAACCATTTTCTAAATAATGTTTAATTATGTGACATATAGATTATGTAAAATTTTTACATAATAGAATTTGGATTATAAATTTTTTATAATCCATAATATATCATGTCATATAATGTATAATATGAAAATTTTATTATTATAAAATTAATATAAATATTTTAATTTATAATTTGATTATAAGTTATAATAAATCTTTCTAAAGAAATTTACAATACTATATGAAATATAAAATTGATAATATTTGTTAATTATGTATTTATTTATTTCAATCATGAATTAAATTTTCTTATTTATAAATATTCTATTAATAATGAAATGGTATTTTGGAATTTTTATGAAATTTATAAAAAGTATTTTATAAATTTATTAACTATAAAATATTTTGTGTTAATGGATTGGATGTTTTTGAAACATTTATTACAAATATTCATTAAATATTAAATATTAAATATTAAGAATATATTTTTTAAATTAATATGGTTTATAAAATGTTTATAAATCAAAATTAATAGGTATTGAAAACCTATAAATTTGTATGGTATTTGTGTAATATTTAAATAAAATGTGTATTTAGATATTACAATGATAATTTATAAAACATTATAAATTACATAAATAAGGATTAAATATAAAGGAGCTCATATTTATAATTATGAATTTTTCATAATTATCTAATTTGAAATTGTTAAAATTAAAAGGAATGCCTTATTGAGATATTATTTAGACCATGTCAAAAATGTTTTGAAGACTAATATAATTAAATGTTTAAATAATATAATGTATATGATGTGTAAATTATATAAAATGGTTTACAAAAAATAAAATGAATTATAAATCTATTATTGAAATGTTATATATATAGAAATTTCATATAATATAAAATATGGTTGTGATCATAGTAAAATTATATATAAAAGTGTTTATATTGTAAATTATGGAATAATCATAATGTTTGTCTTAATTATAAAATTTTTATAATAATATTTCATTCTTGAATGGGTTCATAAATTGTTATCATATTTAAATCAATGGAATGTTCATTTATTTAGAAGTTATTACTTACATTATTCATATATATATATATATATATAATTGTTTATATTGTGGATATTATGTATTCTTTATTTATGTGATAAACTGATTATGGCAGATAAATCCATGCATTTCATTCCAGGTGTGACTTCATAAAATTTAGTTTTCATCTACCTTAACCTTATTTTGTAATTGAAGTTATTAGCTTGAGTTTAGTTATTGGGAATAGTTAGCATGTATTAGGTGTTAGATATATCATGAATTGAATTCTATTTTGAGTAAAGTCTCTCCAAAGAGAGGGACTTGGGGTCATACTACCTACCATCATTGAGGCTTATGATCTATCTAATAATAGTGAATAGTGTTGGTTATTTTTCATTATGGGATTAATCATGTAGAGATTATCAATATCATATAACTCTATTACTTTACATGAATATTTCTTATACCATATAAACATAATTAATTCAGAAATGTATGAATATGAGTGGTTATATTTTTGGGTGAGTAACACATATTGTGGGTTTTGAAAAGAATTACACATTAATGTGGTGTGAATACATTAATTTGGTGGATAGAATAGGGATTCTAAAACTAAATCACTAGAAGTAAGCATACACAAAAGAATAAAACATGAAAAGATAAATATTATGTAATAAGTAATAGTTATGAATTTAATATGCATATGATGTATATTACATAGTTGTGACTTTAAAAGAAAAAACCCTCAAATACTAAGTGTGATATTCCTTCCAAAGAAACACTTTTCAAGACATCGATCATTCAATTAGGTGTTGTCATGCCCATAATGAGTACCCCAAGATTATCTTATGTATGGAAATAAATCTATAATTTGTTGTGGATTTTCTCATTAGATATTATCTATCTCACCATGAGTATACATTGATTGTCCTTTATTAGCTTATTCTTTTAATTTTATTTAGGTTACACTTAGATGGGAAACCCTTAAGAAGGATATTAGAAACATGATGTTGAGTTTATCCATATTACAGATTTAGATAATGGGTTACCTTCACAACTATAATAGATTCATAACTACTATTATTGGGATGATTCCCTACCTAAATAATCATTCAATATTTTCATGAATACACTGGTGTAAGTCATGGTGAAATATGGATCTTGGCTCACTAAATGTATATGATGTACAAGGTCATCAATTTTAGTGGGATAACTATCATAAAAATTTCTTGATTAAAAGATATAAAACATGACACTCATTTGATAAAATATTCTATTGCATAATAATAACAACGTCATGAATAAAAATTCAAATTCATCCTTTAAGGAGAAGTTTAATATAAGTAACCCCTAAGACAAGTAGATTAATATTTTTTCTCAATTAAATATTTTATGTGTTAATGTAGTTCATTACTAAGTTACAAAGTATTTAAGATTTTAATTAAGTGAATCTAGAATCTTATGGAAGCATAGAATGATTAAATTTAGGTTTCAAAGGCATTAAATGAAAAATTACCTTAAGGAACTTTTTTCTCCACTCATATAATAAATATGATTAAGTATACTAATTACTTTAAAAGATAAAATGTTTCCTTGAAGCTTATTATGGTTAAGGAATTAATTATGCTATCATATATGGAAATTTTTTGACATGATGAATGAGTTATAGAAAATTTTAATTGATATTATCAAAGTGTTTAGAAATATGAACTATTCATATGATGTCTAAGTTTTTGTATTGTGTAGATAGTATAAGTGGGTAAAAGTTCAAACTAAAAAGAGATAATTTAGTTGGAAAAGTATAATAATTATTATCGAGAAATATATACAAGTTCACTAAAACCTATGGTTTTCAATTAATAAGAGTTAAAATTCTATAAGATAGGATTATCCTGAATACCTGAAGTAAGTTTTGTGAAACTCCTTGCTAGGTATTAATTAAATATAAGTCAATCTTTTAGTTTTGAAGAGTATATGATACCGAATGTATTCTTTAAAAGTGTTTCAAAATTATGGGATTAAAAAATAAAAGGAAGAATCAATATATCTTATAATTTACATGCAAGATATGAAATAAGAAATTTCTATATCAAATATTTAAATGAAAAGGAATGTGTCAATCTCAGATTAATTTATATAAAGTATGTGTATCTTCCTCTCATTTATATTATATGATAAGAGATGTTTTTTCATTAATGAATGGTTGTTATGAATAAAATAATATGATTAATTTGATATATGTGGTTTATAATTCATTTTACTCTATAACAGATTTTGATAAAAAGATATGAATAAAAATGTTTTATCCAGGATAAAGTGTTAATCTAGATGATTGTTAAAATGTAATGGAATGTGTTCCCACCACCCATAAGTGGTATATTTTAATAAAGTATTATTTTCAAAGAAAAAATTATACTCTAAACACATAGATTACTGTATATGATATATAAACTATAGTTCATTTGTTAAATATTCCTACTAAAAAGAAATAAGTTTTATTTCCTAAAAAAAGAAGTTTTTTATGATTCTTATAGATATATTTTAAGATGAAATTTATTGTCTAAGATACTAATGGGGGTATTTTTGAACATAGATAAGTTTGAAAATTAACAAATAAAAGATTTTTCTAATATAATATTAAGTGATTCTTCACAAAATATTGTAAAGAGTTAGGATATGTGATAGTGATTAAAATTATAAATTGTTACATTTAGTTCTTGTGATAAAGTGAATATCACTATTATTTCAGCCTATTTACAAAGTGAAATTCAGTTTATATCTTAAAATAGTTTATCATATAATGGAAAAGATAGGTGTAAATAGTTACATGTGTTTTCTATAACAAAGTGGATGTCACTTTATCCTAAGAAATTTTAGGGTATGATGGAGAATAAAAATGAAAAAGGTAAAATTGGATACCATAAAAAAGTAGATAACACTTTATTCTAAAATAGTTTAGGATTTGTTGGTAAAGAAATAATGTAAATAGTTACATTATTTATGAAAATATTTCAATAGAAGTGTTAAACTGAATATCACTTTACCCTGAAATAGTTTAGGATACATTGATTAGTAACAACGTGAATAGTTATATTGTTTTATGATATGATGATGATAATAAGATTAGAATTTGTTTTAAGTGGACAAAAAAAGTTCACATTTGATGTTATGAAGATAGTCCATTTTAGTATGTTTAAAGAGTTTAACATTAGGAATATTATTCCTAAGTATCACTACTGTTTCAGCTAGATTACTTTATATATTATACTCATTAAAAGGGTTTAGTGGGAGTATTTTATCATATAGTCAGGTAGATATGTGAGAAGGAATTAAATATAGACGTATTTATGGTACAAAAACCATTACTATAGTAATAATGTGAGGGTAATGTAAAATATAGAGAGAGATTGATTATAATGGTTGTGAATATATCATGTCACTATAATAAAGGCAATCACTATTTATCTTTCATTTATATGTGTTGTAATTTACTTCACATGAATGGTCTAATGATAATATCCCCTCAAAATATAAAACTTTTATTTTTACCTAATAAATGATAATCAAGGAACATTATGGATTTTGATGCTATTATAATATTATCTTGAATAGATTATTATACTCATTAAAAAGAGTTGTAAATATGTACAAATAATATATTCATAAGGTGAAAAGTAGATATTTATTACTTGTACTATCCTATCAAAGTATATATCATGAAATTTCATATGGTCATTGGTATACTTACGAGTGTATACTCATTATCAATCCTTCTTACCTGAGGTTGGAGAGATACCTATCATAATAACCATCATACTTTGACACACTACTTACGTAAGTCACAAAATAGACTTAGCAGATCAAGGGGTATTTAGGTTTGTTACTAATAATGTCGTTAGTTGGAGCATAACCAAGATGATATTTATTCACTTGTTTGAAAAGTAAATATGTCTTTCTCATGATTGAATTAGATTGAGGAAATGAATTTCCATTCTTAGTTGAGACATATATGATACTGATAATGTATTCAATTATAGCATAACCAAGATGAGATTTATTCACTTGTATGATAAGTAAATACATATTTCTCGTGATTTAATTAGATTGAGGAAAAACATGTCCATTCTTAGTTTATACATATATGATGTGTTCGGTTACATGGATAAGGGATGTGTGATGTGTTTATCTATAAGATGGTTGACATGTGATGTATTCATCAAATGAAAAATATATTATAGAGAATCAAGAAAGGATTAGTTGACCTATATAGTATTAAAAGGTTCTATGTATAGTGGTCAATTGATTTCATAGACAAAAATATTATATAGGTGTACATACGATGGATATGATACATCTTGTGGTGGACATGTTCATATGGAGATATGAGTTTCTTTGACGGAGATCACACCAGACCCCTTAGTATCATGAGAAGCACTGATGCTTTACTAGAGATTTATCTTTTCTTACATCTATGAAATATAGACTTCATATTTGTTTTCAATTCTAAAAAGGCCTATAGGGTTACACAGTTAAGACCTTAGATAAGGATAAATTCTTGGGAAAAAAGAGTTTGATCCAAAATGAATAGAGTTTTATGAAACTGTATCCAAAATGGATTTAAATGGATTCAAAAAGGGTTGTGAAGTTTGAAACTACATCCTTATATATTTTAATATTAGTGGGAGATTATGGGATATGTGAACTAAAACCAAATTAATTATATTTTTGTGTCTTCCCATGTGGTTTTATCAACTATGAATGGTTTAAATGGATTGCATATTTATTATAATAAGATTAAAGGAATAAATAATAATGGGAAAAATTTTAAACAAATACATTGAATATGGATTATTCATTTAATTAAATTAAACATGTTAAGAATGGATATATAATGGGATATGATCTCCCTTATTGTTGACAATGATTTCATACAAGAATCTCAATACTTTATGCATATTGAACCTCATTCATCTATCCTGGATAAGATGTTATCACCCCTTCAAGAGTTTGGGTATCCTATGTTTATAAACTGGTATCCTATGGTCGGATTAATTCCTTAGAGGTGGTAAGATTTTGTTTTCTACTTTGGTTATCATCATCAACCATACTCTATCAGAGATTAAATATTAAGGCCACTATATCAGATATTCTGGTATGCATATTTTATGTTCTTCATTTATATTCCACATTGATTATTTCAAGGATAGACCATATATATGGGTTATGATTCCTCTTAAAAGGTTCATATCACATCTCAACCTTGGATAACTCTATTTATTTTTATTTTACCTTCCATGATATTTTTCCTTTTTTTCTAGATTTTTGAGGGTTTCGAAGGTAGCCTGAAAGTTTGGAGTATGTGTGGAACAAAACCTATAGCTCAAGAAGCTATAGTTGATCCACCGACTAGTATATGAGAGACAATTACTAGTAAATGAGAGCCACTGACTAGCATTTGGGGATGGTAGTGGCTATAACACTTCTGTTTTAGCCACCGGCTGGAAGGTGGTCTACTAGTCGACTAGTGGCGTTGGTGGACAGAAGTTTGTTAAGGTTCTTATAGTATTTTTTTCCTTAAAACCTATATTTTAATTATTATTAATTATCCATTTACTTTTTCTCAACTCATGCATGTTTGGGGGGCACTTTGTATGATTTTAAATCACCTAACTAAAATCCTTAGGGGATCAAAACGTTGATCTAACTCATGATCCTCTTTCTGTAAGTCTAGATCTGTTTTGATCTTGAATCCTATTCTTATTCCTGTTAACATTTTTAATGGTTATTTCATCAATGGTAATTCATTGGATTTGATTTTCTAAAAGGTTTTATTATATATCCATTATATATTGAGAGTTTTTACTAGATCTTCATTCCTCATGGTGAGCTCTTAGGGAATCATTGTGGTAAGTAATTAATCTTCTTTAATTTGTTCTATAAAATGATGTATTTGAGATTATTGATAGGTAATTAAGGTTAATGGGTCTTTTCGTCTTTAATATTTGAGCCTATATTCCCTATTTCTTTTGGATCCCTTCCAATGGTCATAATTTTAAGTGTTTTGAGCTAGGTGTCTCAATCATCTCCCTTTAAAATTGAATCTATAATTACTTGTACTTTTAACATATGATTTAAATGACTTTTAATATTACTTATTATATTCATGTAGTTATATCAATGAATTATGTTTTATTTATTTTTCATTGAAGTGGTAAAAACAGGGATTTTCATATGAATTATTCTTTAAAAAAGTTTTAAGGAAATAAACCTTTGTTTTTAAATTAGAATGACCAGTTTTCTTTTGATAATCTTTCCTAAAAATGTTTATGATGTTGATTTCAAAAATAATGGGAAAAGGTGTTATTTTTTAAATATCAGGTGTGTTGGACCTTTTTGATAAATGCTTTGGAAACTCATAATTATTGAAGTGATTAAATTATTAATTGTATGTTTGTTTTTTTAAGGGATTTTCATGGATTTAACATTAACAAATGATTCCATGGACTAGTTTTAATTTTTAATGGTTTTTTTGGAAAATTAAAACTCATAAGAAATTCCCCTTTATATGTGATAAAAATTTTGAATACTGAATTCTTATAGTGGAAGGTTCCTTTAGAGGTATGTTTAATTGTATTATTATGCATGAATAAGTGGGATGTTCCTATGTAGTTATTTTGAGGTGTGAGTGAGATAAATGGTTGTTTAATAACATGATGATATGGTATAATATTAATTTGATATACTCACCTATATTTATTTTTCATAGGGAGACCTGGTTGGCTAGGTGTAAAGTCTAGGTACACATGTGCACTAGTTTAGAATTATGCTCTAGCTAGTGGCCCTAGGTGGGACTTAGGTCAACTTATGGGATGGCCCCTTCATTTAGGCTATGAAGGGTTATACTAGATGATTGGGTAGGGTTTGATTGATGTGTAGTTTTTCTCTAGCATGAAAATTTTACTTCATTAATGACTATGTTATCTTTATTTTATATTGTTTCCCTTTAGCACTATGGGATCCATGACAATAATATATGTATATTTTCTAAAGTGTAGTTGTTTGGTGTTTTCTGACTTGACTTTCTACTTTCCCTCATGAATTTCCTTAAAACTATTTATACTGAAATTTATTCTTGATTTTTTTAAAATAATATAAATCATGGTTTTATTTTAAAAGAACCTTGGTTTTATGAAAATGGAATGTTTTCAAGGAAAAATGTTTGATACTTTTTTTAAAGAAACATAATCTAAAAAACCTATTTTTTATCTATAC
Organism: Viscum album; assembly: GCA_963277665.1. NCBI lineage: Eukaryota > Viridiplantae > Streptophyta > Magnoliopsida > Santalales > Viscaceae > Viscum > Viscum album. Next base: position 1,478,578,785 of record OY728137.1, read on the forward strand.
TTTCAAACTTTCCTAAAATAGTTTTCTTTTAATTATTATTCTTTGGATTGATGGGTGGAGACCTACTCGGATTTTTTATCATGCCTATATATATTACAAGTTTAGTATATTTCTCATAAGTTTTGGATATTCCTTTATCTATTGGTTAAACTTGTGGTGGAGGTGTGTGTGGAATTACATCACTTAAATATAGAGATGTTAATGGATTATTATCTTTGTTTCCTTATCATTTATTGTATCAATTTTATTTTTTATTATTATAATATTGTTGATTCTTTTGTTGTTTTATATCTCAATTTATGTGTTTTTTGGATTTTAGTTCCACTGGTTATTTTTTTATGTTAATTATTATTAGTAAAAATCATTCCCAATGCATTCTTATATATTTATAGGTGCTTGTCTATAGCTTGTGGGGATTGGGGATACCCTTCGGGCCCTTTCACATCAGGCTCAGGTGTCCTGTTTGGGGATGAATCATATTAGTTTGTGATAAATAGGTATTAAAGGAGGTTTTGACTTGTAATTCTAGGATTTCTAGTAGTTTGGTGGTAGGACTGTTAGAAATCAAGTTTTTAGTGACGGTAGGGTGCTTGATCACCACTCACTAGACATGACACTTGAGTTACTAGGGTTTTCGAGAATGAGTATGCCTCAAATTCGAGATAGGTTCTTGAATTTTTTGATAATTTTAGTTTTTATTTGAGTTTTTTCTTATAGAGTTGATAATTAATGAACTATTTTGAGAGCTCCATGTTTTGGGTGGACTTTAGAGGGAATTCAGAAGGTGTGTGATTTCTTAAATTTTTTTTAAAATCACATGTAGACCATGAAGATGACTCTTGTTTACTTAAAATGAACTTCTCATAATTGGTGCATGGTCTGTCAAACCATGTGTATAAAGACCATTGATTTTCATACATTAACATTACACAACTTTTTCAAAATACTTAAAATATTATACTAATAGATACCCAAATACCATATTATTCTAGTGACTTTGTAAACATGGAAACATAAACACTGGTACATAAGTGAGTTACAACATCTCCCACTATGTTCTTAATGACTAGCACCCTTCTTAGACACATCAAACATAATACATATCTTCATAACTTGGTGGAAAGGAAACATAAAAATGGGTAATATCATATGCTTATTAAGGGTAAACAAGGGAGATATGTAAGCATAATCATGATCATAAGGGTATGAGAACATGATCATGAAAAAAGAAGATCATACCCTACATAACAAAGATCATAAAAAAGAATCATTGCATAAAGATTAGCAGTTCATATGATATTAATCATAAGGAAATGAAGAACTTAATCCATTAAATAGTAACATAAGAATAAAACATGGAATTTTTTCAAACACATAATCATATATTATGATTTCCATAGTATACAATGCATCGCTTCCAAGACCATCTTACTAGTATGGGTTAACTCCCCAAACCATCTTGTTAGTCATGGTTCAGTCCCATGGTCATCTTAGTAGCATGAGTTCACTCCTCATACCATCATGTTAGTCATTGTTCCCTCCCATGGTCATCTTAGTAGTCGAGGTTCACTCAGAAGACCATCTTAGTCTATCTCATGAGATATAAATCTTTACCTGATGCATCCGAGGGAGATATAGGTCACCACATCTCATAATGAAATCATATATACATGTGCCACAAGATCATTAAAAATAAAATCATAACCCATGAAATGAAATGGGTATCATAAACATGTAATTATATAATAACCTATGAAAAATATATACGTTTCATAATCATTTCATCAAAATCTTAACACATGAAAAGAAGAGGGTTTCAAAAGCATATAACCCATAAAAGAGAAACGGGTTTCATAAAAATCATGTCATTAAAACATAAACCATTCATTGAAATATTATGAATGGAAACATTAAATCATTTCCCTATAAAGGCATGAGTAACACCAATGGATGCCGTCTTAGATTGGAAATAATTTTGAGATATCCTTTAAAAACATTTCTTGAGGAAAATATCCTTTCTATATTGAAAAATAATTTTGATAACATTAAACCTTTTTGAAAATCTTTTTTTAAAAAAAATATATTTTAAAACTTATAAAGAAAGACTTGAAAATAATAAAAAATCCTTTTTCCTTGAAAATTATCTTCAAGGATCATTTGAAAAAAAATTGAAAACATTTTTTAAAACATGGTTTCTGAAATAAAACAGATTTTCGATCAAAGAGGGAAATATGGTAATATTTTTATTAAAAAAATATTAATTATTTTAAGTACGAAAGAGTGGGAAAACGGTAATAATATATAGAGATACCTTGAATAAACATAGGATAAGGAAACTCATGAGTGTTCTTGAGAGATGAATCATAATATTTCATTAATGAAAGCATAATATTAAATAATATTGATAAATTATGAGATTGTGTTAATAAACTCTTACCACTTTGTAACCTTGAATGATACTCTCCATGTAAGAAAATGAATTTACATGAAGCTTAAAATATCATGAAAATAAGGGGATTCTGGTTATAACATTTCAAATTGAAGTATATAAACCTCGAAAATGGTAATAATGCATGGATATACCTTGCATTATGTGTTGTTTTTTCTCTATTCGTGCATTACTAACTTCTTCACATCACTTTGGAAATAAAATTCCCAATGGCCTTCCCTTCCAATCTTAAAACATTTATTAGAACCCTTAATGAAATTTCCCCTATGATTCTTACCTCACATAGATCATAAAGGAAGGCTCATCTTATCTCTTCATAGTTTTTATATTTTCCTTTAAACTCCATATTCTTTTTCATGTCAAAACCATGAAATTGATACGTGACTCCAACCTCAATTTCAACCTTTATTGAACAACACACAATCTATTTTTAGCTACTAAAGTCTCTTATGGAAAACTATGTTCTGAGACTTGGACTTAAGCCACAGAAGAACCTATTAACTTTACATTCGTGTTGGATGATAATTCCCAAAGCGTACCTTGCAAGTCTTGTGAAATTATACTCATAGGTACCAATATAATCATTATCCATTTTATTCAACTCAGGTAAATCTTTCTCCATCTTATTTTTATGAATCATAGGAAAGTAATTATTGGAAAATAAGTTCTTGAACTCATATTAATACATCGATTCAATCTCATTTGTTTCCTCGTATTCTTGATTAGAGTTCACCAATGGTCTGTTTCTCCATTTAACTGATAAAAATCTAAAATTACTTTCTCATGCTCCGAACACTGGAGAGTGAAGAATATATTTTCAATAGTACTGATCCATTATTTAGAAATAAGTGGATCAAAAGACCCTCTAAAATAAGGAGGAAGTTTCCTCATGAAAGACTCAATAGATTATTGTTCCCTCCTTTTATCTTTTGGATTTCCACCATGATTCATAGCTTGATAAAGTTATGTGATCATAGAAACAAGATTTTTCATTCCATCTCCCATATCATTTGTTTTCTTAAGAGTAAAATTGATGCATTGTCCGTCTCAATCACCATCAATGTGGTTCCTTTGGGTTCCATCCATTGACTAAAACCAAAATCATAGAGTATGAAATAGTTATCATAATGAGGAACCACATAATTATAAAGAATAACTTATAGGATGTCTAAATTAACACACCTTATTTAATCTGTGACAAATTAGGTTTATCCTAGATTATTCATAGTCATATTCTATTAAAATCCTTCATAATGGTTTGTAAAGAGTTTGTGAATTTCCAAATCATACCCCTTGGGAGTGTCAAACTAGGTGTGCAGTAAGGCCCTTTATCGTGTACTAGATTACCCTGAGTTAGGCCCAAGACATCTTGTCAAATTCATTACCCCTAGATACATCTATTACAAATCCACATCCACTTGTAGTATCCAAATAGGGATGTATTTCGAGGAAACCACTCACTCTATCCTTTACCAAAATTCTAGGATATTTTCCTATACTTTATTTATCCTTAGACTTATCCTTTGACATGTCCTTAGAGTTCTCACTAATATTTTCTCATCTTACTTTACAAAGGATAACTAAACCTTTGATCTAATACTAACTATAGAACCCATAACTTTTCATATATTAACATTACATAACTATGGTGTAATGCTTAAAACATTATGAAAATAGATACCCAAAGATTGTATTAGTATAGTGCCTTTGGAAACATGGAAACATAAACACTGGTACATAAGTGAGCTATATTATCTCCTACTATGTTCTTCATGACTAGAACCCTTCTTAGATACATCAAAAATAATACATATCTTCATACCCTGGTGTAAAGGAAACATAAAAATGAGAAAAATAAGATTCTTGGTAAGGGTAAACAAGGGATATATATAAGTATTATCATGGTCATAAGGGTATGATAACATGATTATAAAAATAAAAGATCATACCCTGCCAATCAAAGATCGTAAAAAATAATAATAGTATAATGATTAGAAATTTATAGGACATGAATCATAAGAAAATGAAAAACATTATCCACAAAATAATAACATAAGAATAAAACATGGAATTCTGGAAAACACATAATCATATATTATGATTTCAATAGTAGTTAAGGCATCACTGCCAAGACCATCTTAGTAGTATGGGTTTACTCCACATATGCTAATGTGCTTATACCTGATTGGTAGAGGCTCCTGCTTGGCATCCAAAAGAACCAGGTTCAAATCTGGGTGGGTTGAATTTCCAAGGACTGTAGTAGTACTGTATCATGTACAGTTTAGTACTATAACAGCCAAAACTATTCATCCAATTTGGTCCTTCGGGACACCAATTTAGGCCTATGGGTCTCAGGGCCTTTGGGCCACCAAAGGCCTTCATGCCATAGGGTATTCGGGCCATACGGGCCTTCGGGCCACCAAATTCCTTTAGGCCATAAGGATTTAGGTCCATAGAAAAGACCAAAAAACCTCACAAGAGTAGGCCTAAAAGAGGATTTATAGAGAAAATAGAAACCACCATAGCAGAGCTAACTGGATTGGTAGAATGATAGGGTATGGAAAATACCATCGAGACCAGGCACCATGAAGATCTGCATAGGGAAATGCTATAGGATCATCCATGCAAGGTGGGGAGCTAGGTTCCTTCAAGATGTAGATACTAGGGAGGGTCTATTTCAATTGTGTTAGGTCTTGGTCCTTTAAGTTCATGTATTGGGACTTGCACCTCTAGTACTTAAGGTCATGTATGAGACTTGTTCCTTGGGCCTACAGGTCATTTAAGGGTTCCCCCTTGACCCTTAAAAGGGGGATTATCCAAAAAAATAGAAAATAAGGCCTTTGTTCTATTTGGTGGATTACTCCCTATACCATCTCGATAGTCATGGTTCACCCTCATGGCCATATTAGTAGCATAAGTTCACTCCTCATACCATATTGGTAGTCATGGTTCACTCCCATGATTATCTCAGTAGTCAAAGTTCACTCCCAATACCATATTAGTCTTTATCATGAGATATAAATATTTTCCCAATTCATTATATGGATATATAGGTCCCACCCCTCTCATAATGAAATTATACATACATGTGCCACAAGATAATTAAAAATCATATCATAACCCATGAAATTAAATGGGTATCATAAACATGTAATCATATAATAACCTGTGTAAAAATATACAGGCTTAATAATAATTTCATCAAAATTATAACCCATGAAAAGAAGGGAATTTAAAAATCATATATCCCATAAAAGAGAAATAGGTTACATAAACACCATGCCATCAAAACATAAACCATTAATTAAAAGAATATGAATGGGAAATTTGAATCATTTCCCTATAAAGGAATGAGTAACACTAATGGAAGTCATCTTATATGCGAAATAATTTTGAGATATCCTGTAAAAATATTTCTTGAGAATAATATCCTTTTTTGTATTGAAAACTCTTTTTAAAATATAAAACATTTTTGAAAACATTTTTCTTTGAAAATAGCTTTAAAATCATATAAAGGAAGATTTTAAAATAATAAAAAATTATTTTTTTCTTGAAAATTATCTTCAAGGATCATTTTAAAACATTTTTGAAAACATTGTTTTCGAAATAAAATATATTTCCAACTAAAGAGGGAAATACAGTCAGATTTTTATTAAAAGCATTTTCTTAATTATTTTAAGTACCAAAGAGTGGGAAAATGGTATAAATACATGGATATAACTTGAATAAACAGAATATATGGAAACACGTGATTTTTCTTTAGATATTAATCATAATATTTCATCAATTAAATCATAATATTAAACAATCTCAATAAATGATGATATTTCTTCAAAAAACTCTTACCACTTGGTAACTTTGGATCATGTTCTTCATGTACAAAAATTAATTTACATTAAGATTAAAATATAATTAAAAGAATTATATTCATGATATAAAATGTCAAATGGAATTATATACACGTCAAAAATGAATGTAGGTGTATAACAAAACATGTGTCACAAAGAAGGAAAATTGAGACAAAATTGTCTTACCGATTTGGTAACTTTTGGAACATTAACCCCATGAAATAAAGATCATATAATTGATATGTAAATACCAATAAATTTAATATTAAGAATAATACAATACATTAATGGGAATTATATACATTAAATGAAAGAAAAGAGTGGTGTCTAAGGTATGTATCTCATGGAAATAAAAAGTGAGATGAAATTTCCCTTACCTTCTATCTTGACTCTCTTAGTACTTGTACAAGCTTCCTGTATAATAGATGTAAGTTTATTATAAATATTTATATATTAATATTATTATATATAATAATATATATGGTTTATTATGACTTTATATTACCCATTTGTTAACAATTCTATATTAAGGTTTAAATTTAGGTAATATCTGCTTTGTTCTTTGCATGTTTCTTAATTTGTTATATATTTGGTCATTATACTATAGAATGTAAACTATGATATAAATATCATTTATATTCAGTATATTTATATTATAATAATATATAGGATATATAAGCATGAAATTGAATACATCGTTCATGTAGATGGTAGGTCGTATGTACATATGAGCGTTGCTTCCGTTTTTTTTATCGTATTGAAAAAAAAAAAGAGTAAATGAAATTAAAATATATATATATATATATATCTATGTATTTATATCATTATTAAATTATAATTATTATATTATATATATCATATAATTTCACTAAACACATCCTTAATACATTCTATATATTGTCTGAACAAATCACATCACTTTAAGGGGGACGTAGTCTACACTTCCTCAAACGAAATTATCATATTTACACCAAATGGAAAGTATAAAGACATGTATTTTAAATGTATTAAATAAGATTAAATACATAATAAATATAATATATAACATATATAAATATAGTGTCCATCACAATATCCACCATGAGAGGCAATAAAGGAAAAATGAACAATCATCGTTTTGTGAGGCAGTAATTCATCATACACATAAACAATATGTTCGTTACCCATTAGATGAAAGTGTGTGAAGGTGTAGGTAAAACCCTTAGTATCACAAAATCTTAGTATATTTACCATGATGTTTTTTTTTATAATAATTAAATAAGGATATTTGATGGATTGGAGAAATAAAATAAAATAAATGAGCTTGAGGGAGGATGTTACCTCTTCCTTGGGTAACTCCTTTTGGTTTTCAAGAAAGGGATTACTTGGAATTGATGCTTCAAAGAAGAAGTTAGGGATTATTGGAAGTTTATTGAGTATATATTTACTAAACCTGAGTGGTTTTAGAGGTGTGAGTAATGGGGGATAGGTGGTGGCCTTTTATAGGTGAGGAAAATGACTCACTTCATATTTTTTAAAACATGTTAGGTACACCCACTTTTTTACTAAAAAAAAGTCATCCAAAACAAAAAAACTCAATAATTTAAGTTATGGATCAATAATAACAAGAAAATTGGTTTTGGAAAATTTTATAGGTTTTTTTGGCCTTAAGTTTATGGTTTAGTTCTTCGTTAACCTAATTTTTCTCTTAATCGTTGTAATTAATTTTAATTACATTCACTTATCTTTTTGGTAAAAAACTAAGTTGACCTTATTATAAATTATAAATTATGATGATTTAAAATATTGAATTCATTTTTCCAAATTGAAAACAAAGGAGTGGTAGAGATTAATTTAAATTTAATCTTGTTGATGGGACGGCACTACGGGTTAATAGAGTAAAAAAGATCAAAAGTTTGCTAAGTTTTTATATACAATTTCAATGTGAAATTGGTTCCAATGACATAAATTTTATTAATATATAAAAATATAATGTAATTAACCTATGAAAAAAATTAAAAATATAATTTAATCTTATAAATAAAATATATTAAAAGGGGATTTTGAATTAAAATTCAATATTTTTCAATATTCATCTAAAAAGAAGTTTATCAGAAAAAACCCCGAAAATTCATTCTAAGATAAATTTGAAATTATAAATTTAAAAATGAGTTTATTTTACCAAATTAAATTTCTAAGTGTGTATAAAATTAATTTTATTATTTTTTACAGAAGTACATAAAAAAGGTTTATTTGAGAAAATAATATTTTTAAAAATATAAGAACTTCACCAAAAATTATATCTTCTATTATAAAAAAAATTTAATTATTTATTAATATTAATATTACTAAGTTTAATGCCTAGGTTATAATTATCTCATTTAAAAAATTATATCAAAAAAGAGATGTTTTATAGAAACTCAGTTTTGTGTGTATCATACGCCAAGTCGGTGTTGAATTTAATGTACGGCAAGTAAGTATTGCATGTAACGTATGCCAAGAAGGTTCCATGTGAAAGGAAAGTTTTAATTATTTCAATGAAATATATAAATGAAAATTAATTCATTTGGAAAAAAAAATTCTCTAAAAACTCTGTGAGTTACAATGCGTCCAAACCATGTGTAGCTGTTACTTCTTTTGAATTTTTGATATTTTGATTATTTATGAGTTAAATTGCCTTTCCTTATCTTATTTTTAATTCATAAGGATTTTGGGTGTTTAATATGGAAAATTAATTAGTGTTTTGTTTTTTTTATGTTTTATATTTAAAATCAAAACATTGGGTTATTTTAAAAGAGGATGGAAATTTTAAACGGGAAAATTTAAAATAATTTTTCTAAATGATTTATTTTATTTTAAATAAGGGTGTTGATTTTATAAATTTGGAATTTTATTTAAAACTATTTTTAAATAAAAATGATGTTTTTTTAATGGTGTTTCTAAAATATTTTTTGTTTAAAACAATGATGATTCTTTGGAAATATTGATAGTGATTTGGGGATAAAGTTATAGTTCTATAGTTTTCAATGTTTCTTATGATGTTAATAAATTTTAAAGGAAATATTTTAAAAAAATTAAGTTTTAATTACTTTAAAACCATAGGTTTTAAAATATTTCAATATTATTTAAATTTTATTTAGAAGTTTATAAGAGAGATTTAATTTTAGTTTAAATAATGGAAATTATTTTTTGAAATGAGTTCTGATAAAAAATATCCAGGATTAAAGAGGTGGTTTTCTTTCACTTTTTCAAAGAAATAAAGATTTAGGTTTTTTTATAATTTTTTTAATATTGGATTTGAAATTTGTTTAAATGGTGTGTGTTGAGGTTATTTATTGATTTATTATTGATCTTATAGGGTTTTACTTTTTGAGTTTATCTTTATTATTTTAAGATTCCTTGTTTTTAGAGTACGCCCCTATTTGGATTTAACAGACTCCTTAGTTGATAAAGATCTTCTTGGAATGGTTATTATGTTTGCTCCAGTCTCAGAGTATCTCATTCTTTCTCTCTTTTAATGGCATGGATATTTCATTTTAGAGTTTCAAAACCTAAATCATTCTCATTTATTATGAAAATAAGGTTATCAAGAAGTTGTGGTTTGGCTACTAAGGATTGAGAATATTTTTATATAGCTTAATATTTATTAATACCTTAAGGTTAAGTTTGGAACTTTCATGATAGAGGGTCTAGGTTGGAAGTGGTTGAAGTATTTCATCTAGACCAAGTCACATAAGTACCATTATTAATAATCTTTCAAGGCATATTTCATTTAGGAATTCTATTCTAATGCAGTGAAGGTACCAAAAGCTATGGAATTTTATAGTCACCAGTAAAGAGATAAAATTGTGTTGGGGTATACATGTAATTTTATCAAGTTAGTTTTATATCTTCCTCATTTTTACATAGATGATTCTCTAATGGATTTTTGTTTTGAGGAATATATTTGAACAAATCTATAATGGGTTGTGTATTTTTGCAAACTTGATTCATATGAAGTAATAGTACAGAATGTTTTCAAAGTTGAAGAGAGTGTGTTAGAATAACCAGAGGAATTGGAGGTTTCTCTTATTCTTAGGTGTGGTGAAGGAAAGTCTAGAGATGGAAAAAGGAATCCTACTAATTAAAACCATTAAATTGATAGTATCATTTTTCCATCTTGTTTATTCTATCTAGATTCCTCTGGAAATAAGCACATGATTTTCTATTAGTGGTAAAGGGTGGGATAAAAGAAACCTTCTTGTCATAGGAATACTATGGTATGTCATGCTAGTGGGTATATGTGTTATTTTTAAAGGTTCTACAGAGAAAATTTTCAAAAGAAATGTGTAGTGAAGTCTACCCCTTATAAATATCCTCTAGTTCTACTCATTGGTTATGATGTTGGAGTGAATACCCTTTTAGTTTTCCTTGATGTTATTTATTTCCTTTTTTTGGCCATGTGATATTGGTAGTTGTATTTTGTTCATTCTATTTTTTCTATAGTGATGTTTTGAAATTGCCAATATTGTTGTTGGATTATATATTAGTGATGTGATAATTCAACTTGCATAGCTTCTCACTTGATTCCTCTTATGTTCCCATATTTTTATGAGTTGTGTTGGACAACTTTGAATATGGGAAAAGTTATTATGGTAAGAAGACCACCATCAATTAGTTTTTTTATTGAAATTATGTCTTTTATTGAGTTGGTGTGGGTTCACATTTTAGTTTCAAAGATAGGAAGAGGTTGAGTGTTGAGGTCATTAAAACCTTTTGAGTGTTCATGTGTGGTTTTCTCTATTATGTTTATTTTAACTTATCCCATGTGGTATGGTAGTTGTATTGGTAATTCTTATGACTTAGTGATTTTTGTTTTCCTATTTTCCTCATTTGATGTGATCCTCGTATTGGGACTTTTCTTTTGAATGCTTGTACATAAGAAATATTGCATAAGTTTGGGGGAAATTAGGATTCAGTGCTACTTATGCTATGATGTTTTGTTGGGTTCACCAGGATCTTTTGTTCTAGAAGCATGACCTTGGGTTACTCTTACCTAACCTAATTCTAGATTATATAGTTCTTTTTTAGGCGTGATTTTATTTTAGTATTTCGAATTTTTCATTGTTTTCCTCTTTCATGGTCATCTTTTTTTGTTTTATTGAGGTGGTAAACCTTTCTAAGACCCCTATTCTAGTGTGGTGTTTAAGGATTTCATGTGTGGTGCCTTTGAGGCTTCTTCAATATATTTATGGTTGTATTCCTGGCCGATTAAGTAGTTGAGAAACATTCATTTGATTTATGAAGAGTGGTCTCTTAGCGAATTCTCCTTGGAAAAGTTTTCATTCTTTCATGAACTATCTCTTTAGTTTTCTTTAAATGCCTGGTTTTGTGGATAAATACTTGAATTTATTTTCTATTGATCTTGATTTATTTTTTTAATAGTTTAGAGTATCTTATGGTTTTTGTATAATATTTTTGAATGTTTGGAGTCACTTTGGTGTTTGGGTTTGGTCATGTAACCATGGTTGTCTTTTCCTCTTGAATTATCAATTTATATTTCCTCTTGATTGGCCATTTTTCTTAAGATTTTTTGAGGGAAGAAAGCCTTATGGTGGGGCGAATTATCAAAATATGATCTTGGATAACTCTCTTTATTTTCATTTTCAATTTAACCTTGTTTTCCTATTTTTTTCTAGTTATTTTAGGGGTTAAAAAGTGGTCCAAATTTTTGGAGTGGGTTTAGACCTAAACCTATAACAAAAGAAGCTACATGTGGTCTATTATATAGATGGTGTGAGCTAATTCTTCATCAATAGATCACCCCCAGCTAGCAAGTGGAATTACTGGATGTGAGTTTGGTAAGGGTTTTATTTTAATATTTCCCAGAAACCTCTATTTCAATTCTTATTACTTATCCCACAACATTGTCTCAACCTATATGATTATAGGGGCTCTCATTGAATGATTTTGTCTCTCCCAACTCAAATCATTGGAAGATAAAAGTGTTAATCGATACCAGAAACCTATTTCTATAATTCTAGCTTCATTTTGATATTGGATACTCTTATTCTTCAAGTTCCTACTATAAAGGGCCATATCATCCATAGTAATTCATTAGATATAGGTTTCTAATTAGTTTTATTATGGTTTAATCGTGGAATTGAAAGTTTTTTCCCATATTTTCATTCCCCATGGTGTGCTCTTTGGGAATCGTTTTGGTAAATGACTCCTCTCATTTCCTTTTTTCAATAAATTTTTATATTAGATATTATTAATTGGTAATTATGGTCCTAAGGATTTTCTTATTACCTATTAAATCCTCTCTTCCCTTAGGATTATTGATTCCTTATGGTGGTTTTAATTACAAGTGTTTTGAGGTAGGTGTCCCAATCATCTCTCTTTAAAATTGAATCTATGATTGCTTGTACTTTCAACATAGTATTTCAATGTCTTTTAATATTACCAATTATATTTATATAGTTATATCAAAAATAATGTTTTCTTAAGTTTTCATTGAAGTGTGAAAATGGGGTTTTTCATATGAATTGTTATTTAAATTATTTTAAATGAAATAATCTTTTGTTTTATAAATTGAAATGCTCATTTAGATTTTGATAGTTTTTCTTGAAATTAATTACATTGTTTTTTTTTAAAATAATGGGAAAAGTGTTTTTTATAATAGATTGGTTGTCTTATACCTTTTTAAGAAATTCTTTAGAAACTCATATTTATTGAAGTGATTAATTTATTAATTGTATGTTTGGTTTTCCAAAGTGATTTTCATAGCTTTAACCTTAAAGAATGATTTCTAGGCCTGGTTTTTATTTTTAATGGTTTGTTTGTAAAATAAAAAACCATAGGACATTACCCTTTATATGTGATGGAAATTTTTAATATTTAATGCTTTAAATTTAATGTTCTTTTATATGGAAGTTGAGTTTTATTTTTATTCTTGAATAAAGGGGATGCATCTATGTGGATTTTCGGAGGTGTGAGAAAGAAAAATGGTTATTTTCCAAATGATGATATGGTATGATATTACTTTGAAATTCTCATATCTATTTATATGACATGGGGAGACCCTATTTTCTATGAGGTAAGTCTAGGTACAAATGTGATCTAATTTAGAATTATTCTATTGCTAGTGGACCTAGGTGGGACTTAGGTCAGTCTATTGGATGTTCCCTTTGGTTAGGCTAGGTATGGTTATATTATATTTTTGGGTAGGGGCCGATTGATGTGAAGTTGTTTTCTAGTGCATGTAATTTTCTTCATTTTTCCCATTTTATCTCTATTCTAAATTATTTCCCTTTATCTCCTTAGGTTCCATGATAATGATATATTTTTTTTCGAAGTGTATTTTTTGGTGTTTTGTGAATTGACATTCATCTTTCCCTTATGATTTTCCTTAGAACTATTTAAAATTCAATTTATTCTTGATTTTTTTTAAAGAATATAAATTGTGGTTTTATTTTAAAAGAACCTTGCTTTTATGAAAATTCAGTGTTTTTAAGGAAAACTGTTTGATACTTGTTTTAAAGAAAGAGAATATTGAAAATAAAATTTTTGTATTCATACTTTCAAACATGAATGAATTCTTTAGTCTAGTGGGTAGTGACCTACTAGTATTTTATCTCACATCTATATATATCATATTTTTGGCATGTTTCTTGGACATTGTAGGTATTCATTTATCTCTGGTCTCGGTTTATAGTGGATGTGCATTTGGCATTGCCTCAATTGCATGTAGAGGTTTTGGTGGGTTATTATACCTATTTTCTTATTATCTGTTGTATCAATATTTTTCATTTTTCACACTCCTATTGATTCTTTTATTGTTGGATATATCGTTTTATTCCTTATTAAACTTTTATTTTCACTATTTATCTTTTTTTTATATTCATTATTATTATGTAAAATCATTCCCAATGTGTTATTAATGATGCCCAGGTGTTTGTCGCTAGCCCATGGAGATCAGGAATTTCCTTTAGGACTTTCAATAGTTTTCTCGGGTGTCCTATTTGTTAATGATTTAAATTGGTTCATGGAAGTTCATATGATAAATCCTTAAACCCCAACATGAACCACACACCGAATTTTATCTAAGAGGTTCCCAAAAGAAGTAAAAAATGTTAGTCTAATATTTAAACAAATAATAATCAAAATATAATCCTATTCAAAAAATATATATGACTCTAACCTCAATCCCTCACAAACAATAGACCAATAAAAATAACTACTTCTTCAGTAACCTTTGGACACCATTTTTCATGAAAGAGATTGTGTATAGAAGCCATCACATTTCTAGAGGAACCCCACCCAATATTACCAAAACTAACTAAATTATAATTAAAAATAGAAGCATCCATTATAAACATAAACACCCCTACTAGTATAAATATTTAGTATTTGACATGAAACACTGGTCAATAGCTATGTAAGATACTATATCTATACAGGTTGATAATTCCATAGGAATTTTGAATTTTAAATTTAAATGATTGGTATTTTTGAGAACCATGACTTAGAATGAAATTATAAGAGTTGTAACATATTAAAGTAATGTTTTTAAAAAAGGAATGAGGCTCGTAAGGTAGATCGGTTGCTCCGGAGAGCCTTAGAAGCTTTGGGTTATGTTTAAGGAGTTTTGAAGGTTTTCTTCCAGGGTTAACCATTTTGTGTTCACACTTTAGAATAAATTATGCGACACCTCAAGAATGAGGATGTTTTTGTTCAATTCATATAGAACATGATTTTCTGGCATGGTTAGTGCATAATTTTGATGCAACCATGAATATTCAATATAGCGATCTAGGATTTTTGTACATGTATATCACATCTTTTTAGATGAGTATTCAATATAATAAACAAACACATGCATGAGGATCATAATAGTTTAGTGCCTTTGGATACTTGATAAACCATCTTCTAATTTCATTAATGATATTCAATGTCACCAATAAATATCTTCCCATTAATTAATCTTCATAGAAATACCCTATTTAAAACCTTTCTTCATAACCTGAGGAAATCAAACATAAGAAAGGGTGAGTTCATATGCTCAATAAGGGTAAACAAGGGAGATATATAAGTATAACATGAACATAAGGGTATGATAACATTATCATAATAATTAAAAACCATACTCCACACATCAAAGATTATAAGCTTGATTCATGAAAAAAATATTGGTAGTTCATAAGACATAACTCATAAGGAAATCAAAGAACTTTATCCATGAGAGTATGACATTAGCATAAGACATAGAATTTTGGAATACACATAAGCATGGAAAATAATTTCCCTAGTAGTCAAGGATCATTGGAAAAAATTATCAGGGCACTCCATGGGTGGATAAACCTCCTAAGAAAGACACACCACCATCCCTAGTGGCATCCCTTTACTCATAGTGGAATGAATTCACTCCCCAAACCATTATGGTATTCAATGTTCACTCTCAAGAACATCATAGCAGAAAAATTCCCTTACTAAACTAAGTTCACTCCCTATTCCATTCCTTCAATCTCATGAGATATAAATCTTTACCCAATGCATTAGAGGGACATATAGGTGGCATCAATCTTTAGTTATAACTTAACCATCATCCTTGGTTATAATGTAACCATTATCCTTGATTATAGTGTAACTTCCATCCTTGGTTATAACTTAATCACCATCACATAATTAAAATCATACATATGTGTTCCATAGGATCATAAAATATTAATCATGTCAAATTCGTGAATGGAAATGGTTTTCATAAACATTTTATCATAACATAACCTATTGAAAATAAATAGGTTTCATAATCATTTCATCATTTCATCAATTCATAACCCGTGGAAAAAAAAGTGGGTTTCATAAGAATTTTATCATGGTATAACCCATGGAAGAGAAATGGGTTTCATAAACATATTTTCATTATCATCATAAACCATTCAGAGAAATAATATGAATAGCACCCTTGGATCATATACCCAGTAAAGCATAATTAACATTAAAGTATGTCATCTTAGAAAGAAAATGATTCTGAAATATTACTTGGGAAATTTCTTGAGTAAAATATCCTTTATACTTTGAAAAAAACTTCTTTAAAACTTAAAAAATTTTCAAGATCCTTTTAATTGAAAATAACCTTTTAAACTTATAAAAAAAGATTCATTTAAAACATTTATTGAGAAAAATAACATTTCCATATTGAAAAAAAACTTCTTAAACATAAAAAAATTAAAAACATCTTTGAAAATAACTTTGAAAAATTTTAACGTAAGCTTCAAATAAAATAATTTTCATGAAGGGGGTGGATTCCTTTCATGTCGTACTTGTTAAAATAAAGATTCCTTTCACATTTTTAGTAAAAGCCAAATAGGAAGTGTTTAGAAGGTGACATAAATATTCCTTTTTCAAACACATTTTAAAATGTAAAAAATAGTTATAATTTCTTTTTAAAAACTATATGATACTAATAAAACTTTTTTAAAAACTTTTTTATAAAAAATGGTTTTAGAAGATTTTCGACCAAAGAAAGAATAAATTCATATTTTATTAAAATCATTTTCTTGATTATTTTAATTAAAAAAAGAGGAAATGGTAATATTACTTGTAAATATCATGAATAACAATATTATAATAAACTTAATGAGTATATTGACAGATATATCATAATATTTCATCATTTTAAGTATAATCATAAACAATCCCAATAAATGATCAGATTATAACATAAAGCTTTTACCACATTGGAAACTTTGAATAACAATTACCCTAAAGTAATAACATTAAATGAAACTTATAATATCATGAAAATAATTATATTAATGATATTAAATGTTAAAGGGGTAGTATATACACCTCATAAAGAAATATGGGTTTATAATGTAACATATATCTCAAAGAAGGAAAATTGAGACAAAAATCACTTACCGCCTTGGTAACTTAGAAACCATAAACCTCATGAAATAGTGATCCTAAAATGGATATGTAGATACCTATAATTTTAAGTATAATCATAATAAAATACATTCATGGGTATTATATACACCACATAAAAGAAACATGTGGTGGATATGGCTTATGTCTCGCGAAAAATAAAAAGTGAGATGGAAATCCCTTACCTTAAGTCTCACCATCCTTCACACACATTCGAACCTCCTATATAATAAATATAATTTTATTATAAAAATATTATAGAATAATAATTATATATATCATACCATATATTATTTACTTATTACCTTTTATTACTCATTTATTAACAATTTCTTGTTAAAATCAAGTTTTGGGTAATTACTGATTTATTTTTCGTATATGTTTTGATTTTTTATTTTGGGTCCTCTTACTTTGATCACAGTTACATTATCTTCAAAATAATAATAATTACATAATTATCATATTTATACATCAATTATACTTTTAATACCAATCATGAAATATGGTTTTGAGAAATAAAGTATGTTACGATCATGGAGACGATAGGTTAGGCATATGCATGAATAACATTTCCATTTTTCAATGATCATTATGAAAAGGAGGTAAGTAATATCTTATATTTAAAAAATTATTTTAATATAATAAATACCATATAATTTATTATACATATTATCCATGTTATTTGGTGATAAAAATAGTGTCATGTCACTTCAAGAAGGTGGTAGTAAACAGGTACATGAACGACGTTATCATACTTCAGTGAGTGAAAATGTAAGAAAGAAAACAATATATTATCCTTTAAGAATTATAAATATTTCTTGAATATAATAATTATTTCATTTATATCACATATATTCATTAAATTTATACATTATTATCTTCCACATAAAGTGTTAGTGAAAATGAATCACAACTCTTCGTGAGGCGGTAGTTCGTCGTACACACGAGTGGCGTTATCATATCCACTAAAGAATGAAAAATAAAAAAGTAATATATTATATAATTAATAAAAAGGTATAATAATATTATTAATACCATATATGTACTTTATATCCATCATCATACCCAACTACGATAATTGGTAATGGAAAAACGAATGACATCAGTTCGCGAGGTGGTAGTCTTCCAAACACATGAACGATGATTCTATAACCCATTTGAGGAAATTTTAGATGTTTGTAGGTCATCGTATTAAAATATAAAAATCTCATTATAGGTGATATACTTATTTTATTATATAATAATAGTTTAATAATAGATTAAGTAGTTTCAGGAATAAATAAAATAAAAATTCTCATTGAATAATGTTACCTCTTCTTCAGGTATTCTCCTTAGGTTTTCACCAAAAAGCCTTTCTAGGTTTCATTTCTACCAATAATAACGATTCTAGGATGATAATAGGGAAATTTTAAGATATATTGGTAGGTATTTTTTAAAAAAATGGTTTGAAGGTGTGAATAAGGTAGGAGAGGGGGTGGCCTTTTATAAGTGAGGTGAGTGGCATACTTATAATTTTTTAAAAATAAAAAGGTGTACCCACGTTTGTCTCATGCCACAAGGATCTAAAATTGAGTATTATAAATATTATACATGATAGGGTTGAAATATTTCCATAAATATATATTTTATACAAGTTTTTAGGTCATTTTAATTCTGATATTTTTATTTTAACCCCCACCCCCACCCTAGTAAACCCATTTTCACCTGAATCGTGGTAATTAATTTTTACTACTTTTCTATTCATTTTAGTAAAAAATTTATTTTAACTTAAAATATAATATAAATTATGATTATTCAAAATAATGAATCCATTTTTACAAATTCAATTCACATAATTGGAAATTTTTAATTTGAAATTAATCTCACAGATGTGATGAAAAAGCTGGTTTTTAAAGAGAAAATGTTCAAATGTTTACAAAGATTTTATATTGAATTTTAATATGAAATTAATTACAATGATCTAAATTGGATTAAAAAATATATATAATTTTACTAATTTTACTTTAAAACCTGTTTAAAATATAATTTAACTTTATAAATAATTTAAACAAAAAGGGAGTTTTCAATTAAAATTCAGTATTATTAACTATTCATCAAAAAATATTTTTTTCAGAAAATTATCAAAGAATAACCCAAAGATAATTTTTAAAATATGATTTCAAAAATGAAATTTTTTTCAAATACATTTTATAAAATTAAAAAAAAATCAAATAAGAGCGTAAAAATAGACAAAACTATTTTTTAGAAAAATACAGTTTTTAAGAGTAAAATTGGATTTATTCTTATCTATTGTCTAGAAAACACACAAGATGGATGTTAAAAATTTTATTGGATATATAATATATAAATTTTACTAAAATAATTCACCAAAAGTGGTTTGATTAATTTATTGAGGTAAAATGTGTTTTGTATTCATAAATATATTTTTTCAAAAAACAATATTTCCTTTATTTTAAAACAGTTCTTATTTTAATTTTTAATTAATTGGTAAGAAAATAATTCATTTTATTTACATTTTTAGACCATGTATTTTAATAATTTAGTTAATTTAATTCATATCCACCATTCCAACAGCTAGTTGATAACTATCATATTAAATAAGAATATTTTAACAATATGTCACATTTTATTTAAACTCAATGTTGCTCGTAACACAAGATAAGATCAGTGTTGCATGTAATGTATGAAAAACTTAGTATTTATTGTAATGAAATCAAAACTAAGTGTTTCATATAACACAAAATATCAAAAATATTTAATTAATTTTAAAAAAATATTTCATAAAATCTCGGGGTGTTACATTCTACCCCCTTTAAAATGAATTTTTCCCTCAAAATTCATCTTAGTCATAAAAGGTTTATCATTTGAAAATTACTTCATTTAAACCCACATTGTGCAAATGAATAATAAAATTTCCCTTAAATTGGTAAATATATAAATATAAAAGTTTCCTAAAATAACTCATAACTAGGTTTCTGTATAAGAGAACATAGGTGGGAAGTAGAGATTTGTAAAAGGAAGAAAAGTGTAAATAATTATGGAAAGTGATAGAGAACATTGATCAAAATAAAGTGGGTGATCCATATAAGGTTAAAGAACACAAAACCATAGACCAAATAGGAATGAAAAAGGACATTTATATCATCAAAAATGATGATAACAGGACAAAATTTTATTTAAAGATCCTTTTTTTAATTTTGAATAATTTTCATGAGAAGATATACTTAATTTATTCCATTCCCTTTCATAAGAACAATATCACCACTTTGTTATGCCTTTCTCAATTTCCCCTTCATTTCTTACTCTAAGAAATAAAAGTAAATTTCTTATGCCAGAATCACTAACAGATCCTAAGATTCATAGATAGAATGATAAGTCATTTCATCTATCTTTAGTTATTATCATAATAAAATGGTTATCATGGTTATCTGATATGCATAAATTTTTATATGGTGAATTAATACATTAATCTCAAAATCCTTTTCCAAAATTTAACTTAAAACATTCCATAAATGTTTAAACTTATGAAACTTCTAAAATAAAAAAATTATAAATAAGGTAACTAAATTTCTCAAAATAAACTTAACATTAATCCCCAAATATCATAAAGTAGCTCTAAATTTCCACATACCAAACATGTGAGTACCTTTATTATGTATTCTCTTAAAACATTTTAATAACATGAACTACCATAAATCCTTATTGAAAATATACATTATTTCTTATTCCTTAAATAAAACCTAGATTTTTTGAGATAATAGTTAAATCCAAAACTATTGTAAACTCCATCAATGATAGAATAAACCAAACAAATCATTAATAGGTTCCAAGATGATTAGTACAATACAATTTAATTTATCCATATCAATCATTTCTTTATCCAAACTAAAAAAAATCTCAAAATTCAGAACATGTTAGGGGTTATCTTTCCCTTAGTAATTTTTTCCATAAGTATTACCTTGCAATTAAATCACTTTTATAGGTTATCAACAATATTCAATATATTCTTTCAAATCATTAATGAAGAACGTATATAGAACAATACTTATATATTTCATAATTCTTTAATTCCAATACATATATACTTCAATCATCCCACTTCCATCTGAAACCATTAATAAGGCGTCATTGTCTTATTCCTTAATACCTATTTCCTTTTATATTTAATTCTTAGTCTCTTTATCATCAACAGAAAAACCATTGCACGTACAACCCTCCTGATTCTCATCATGAACTTTCCCCTTAGGATGTTTATTTTCATAATGACCATACTTTTCATATTTAAAACATTCAACTATTGATGATATCATAGGGATGCCAATATTTCCATCTGTTACATTAACTGAAATTTCCCTTTTTCCTCAGTAATTACTTTCTTTGTGTCCTTTTACGCACTTGAAACATATTCACATTACTCTGAGACATTCAATTGGGTTCTTCTTATCACATTCTCGAAATATATGAAACTTAATCCTCTTTTATCCATGGTCTCTATTACTCAAAATCTCAGCGAACTATATCCTTATATTCTTTGGTGGGTTCAGGAGTTAGTTAAGGTGCATGTTGTTAATCATTATACATGATAACTAATTAGGTATTATCACAATATCCTTTACTCTAGTAATTATCCCATTTTACTTCTCATTAAAAAAAATCCATGACATTCAATTTTAACCCAGTTCCTTATAGTTCTCATTATTGAATAAAACAAAAAAGCATAGTGTAATCAATGATAATCATAATTTGAAACAAAATAATCATGAAAATCACTTATAGGATGTCTAAAGCATGATACCATATTTTTAATCATTGAAATATTATGTTTATCCTAGGTCAATAATAGTCATCATCTATTTAAATTCTTCATGATGGATCTTAAAGAGTTTTTGAATCTGTAAAGAATATCCCCCGGGATTTTCGAACCAGGTATGAATCAAGGCTCGTTTTCATACACCAGGTGACAATAGAGTCCAACTCAATGTACCCTTTTCAGATTTATTACCCCAAGATAACTCTATGTTATATCCATGTCCACTTTTTATATCCAAAAAAGGATGTAATTTCTTGAAAACAGCTTATTTTATCCATTAACAAAATTCCATGACATTTTCCCATACTTTGACTCATCCTTATAATTATCCTTAGAGACATTCCTAGACATATCTTTAGAAATATCCCTTGGTATATCAATAAATTTTTCTCATCCTAGTTTCCAAACAATAATTAAACCTTTAATTTAATACCAACTATAGCGACTCAAGATTTTAATACATGGATATCAAATATTTTTAGTTGAATATTCAATACATTAAAAAACACACACCTAAGGGTTGTAATATTTTAGTTTCTTTGGAGAATAGAAACACCATATTATAATTTCATGAAACATATTAAATTTCTCCTATAAGGATCTTCCTAATAAGTTATTTTCATAGACATAGCCTACTTAAAACCTTTAATTGTAATCTAGGTAAAGGAAACATAAGAAAGGGTGAGATCATATGCTCAGTAATGTTAAACAAGGGAGATACATAATCATAACATGAACATAAGGGTTTTAGAACATGATCATAACAATTAAAAACCATACCCTGCTGATCAAAGATAATAATCTTGAGTCATGGAATAAATATTAACAGTTCATAAGACATGAATCATAACTAAATCGAAGAACATGATCCATGATAACATAACATTGGCATAAGACATAGAGTTTTGGAATACACATAAGCATGGAAAATCATTTCCCTATTATTCAAGTATCATTGCCAAAACTTATCAAGGAACTCCATGGGCAGTTAAACCTCTTGGTTGGGACACACCACCATCCCTAATGGAAGCCCTTTCCTTATAGTGGAATGGTTTCACTACCCAAATCATCATGGTAGTAAAGGTTCACTCCCAAGACCATAAAAGCAGACAAAGTCCTTACTGAATTGAGTTCACTCCCCATTCCAGTCTTGTCAATCTCATGAGATATAAATATTTATCTAATTCATTTAAGGGATATATATGTCCCACTCATCTTTGGTTATAACATAACCACCATTATTGGTTATAACATAACCACTTTACTTAGTTATAGAATAACCACCATCCATGGTTATAACATAACCACCATCACATAATGAAAATTGTGCATATTTATACCAAAAGTTCATAAACATTTCATCATTTCAAAACCCATGAAATGAAATGGATTTCATAAACATTTATTCATAACATAACCTCTAGAAAATAAACAAGTTTCATTATCATTTCATCATTTAATCAATGCATAACTCATGGAAAAAGAAGCAAATTTTATAAACATTTTATCATGGTATAACCCATGAAAGATTAATGGGTTTCGTAAATATCTTAT
Source organism: Viscum album (assembly GCA_963277665.1). Taxonomy (NCBI): domain Eukaryota; kingdom Viridiplantae; phylum Streptophyta; class Magnoliopsida; order Santalales; family Viscaceae; genus Viscum; species Viscum album. Next base: position 1,478,602,336 of record OY728137.1, read on the forward strand.
CATTATAAACAAAAACCATTTAGAAAAATAATAAGAATGGTATCCTTGGATCATATCCCAGGTAAAGCATAAGTAAAATCAAAGGATGTCATCTTAGATGGAAAAATATTTTTAAATATTACTTGGTACATTTATTGAGTAAAATAGACTTTCAAATTTGAAAAACACTTTTTTCAAAACTTAAAAAAATTTCAAAATTATTTTCTTTGAAAATAAAATTTTAAACTTATACAGGAAGCTTTAAAAATAATTTAAAATATTTCTTGAGAAAAATATCTTTTTTCCTTTGAAAAAAAACTTTTTAAAACATAAAACATTTTGAAAATACTTTTATTTTAATATAACCTTTAAAACTTATAAATTAGTCTTTAAATAAAATAATGGTCCTAAATAGATAGAATTATGTTTATGTCATACATGTTAAAATAAATATTCCTTTTACATTTTTGATAAAACCCAAATAGGCATTTTTTGGAAAGTGACAAGAAGATTCCTTTTTAAAAAACTTAGTAAAATTTAAAACATGGTTAAATTTTATTTTTAAGAACATAGGATAGTGATAAAACTTTTTTGAAAACTTTTTTAGAAAACATGGTTTTGGAAGATTTCCAACCGAAGAGATAAATAAAGTTAGATTTTATTAAAAAAATCTCAATTATTTTAACAACAAAAGAGTGGAATGATAATATTACATGTAAATAACATTAATAAATATATGATAATAAAATTCAAGAGTTTCTTGAACGGTAGATAATAAGATTTCATCATTATAAGTATAATCATAAACAATCCTGATAAACGATGAGATACTAACATAAAACTCTTACTACTTTGGTAACTTTGAATCATAATTCCCATAAAAGAATAACATTAAATAAAATATATAATATAATTAAAATTAGTATATTCATGACATAACATGTCATAGGGATAGTATATAAACCTTATAAAAGAAGATAAGTGCATGACATAACATATGTCTCAAAGAAGGAAAATTGAGACAAAAATCTCTTACCGCTTTGGTAACTTTGAAACCATAAACCCCATGAAAGAGGGATACTAAAATGGATATTTAAATACCCATAATTTTGGGTCTGAACATTATAAAATAAATTCATGGTCATTATATACACCATATAAAAGAAACACATGGTGGATATGGCTTGTGTCTCACAGAAAATAAAAAGTGAGACGGAAATCACTTATCTTAAGTCTTGACTTCATCCATACACATTCAAACATAAATTATAATAAATGTTAGTATATTATACATATATTAAATAAACATAATTATATATATCATACCATATATTATTTACTTATGACCTTTTATTTCCTATTTATTAATTATTCCTTCTTAAAATCATGTTTCGAGTAATTACCACTTAGTTTTTCGTATATATTTTGATTTGTTATTTTCAGTCCTCTTAATTTGATAATTGTTATATTATCTCAAGAATAATAATAATTAATTAATTATCATATTTATATATCAATTATACTTTTAATACCAATCATTAATAATGGTTCTGAGAAATTAAGTGTGTTGCGATCATAGAGATGGTAGGTCATACGTACACATGAGTAACGTTTCCATTTCTCAACAATCATTATGGAGAGGTGGTAAGTAATATATTATCTTTAAATAATTATAATAATATCAAAAATAACATATTATTTATTATACATATTATCCATTTTTTTATGAAAAGAGAGACACATTGCTTCGTGAAGGCGGTAGTCCACACGTACACGATCGACATTATCATCTTTCAGTGAGTCAAAAGGTAAGAAAGAAAATAATATATTATCCTTTAAAAATGATAAATATGACATTAATATCATAATTATTTCATTAATATCACGTATATTAATTAAATTTGTCCCTTGTTATCTTTAATGTAAAGTGTTAGTGAAAACGAATCACATCACTTCATGAGGCGGTAGTCCGTCGTACACACAAGCGACGTTATCGTATCCCCTAGAGAATGGAAAGTAAAAAAAGTAATATATGATATAATGAATCAAAAGGTATAATTATTTTATAAATATTATATATATATATATCCTTTATATTTATCAGCATACCCAACCTTGAGAGGTGGTAATGGAAAAATAGATAACATCGGTTCGCGAGGCAGTAGCCTGTCGTACACACAAGCGATGATTTAGTAACCCATTTTATGGAAGTGGAGATGTTTATAGGTAATGAAATTAACATAAAAACATATTATTATATTTAATATACTGATTTAATTATATCATCATTTTTTAATAATAATTTAAGGAGGTGTAGAAAGAAATAAAAGAAAAATGCTTGTTGAAGAATTTTACCACTTCTTTGGGTATCTACCTTAGGTTTGCATCAAAAGCTTTCTGATGTTGGATTTATGCCCAAATTAAGTCTTATAGGAGTATATTATGGAATTTGGGAAGTCATTTTTGAAGTTATTGTACAAACCAAAAGGTTTTGAAGGTCTGATGAAGATAGGAGAGGGGGTGGCCTTTTATAAGTGAGGCGAGTGTCACACTTACACTTTTTTGAAAATAAAAATGTGTACCCACGTTTTTTTCATGTAAAAAGGATAAAAAAATGAATTATTATAAAGAACTAGACATTATAGGGTCTAAATATTCTGATAAAATATATTTTATACAAGTTTTTAAGTCATTCTAACCCTTATCCTTTTAGTTTAACCCCCAATAAACCCATTTTAACCTTAACCGCGGTAATTAATTTTTATTGTTTTCACTATTCATTTTGGTCAAAAATTAAGTTTACCTTATTTGATAATATAAATTATTATTATTAAAAAAAATTAATTATTTTTTAAAAATTCAATTCACATAATTGTAAATTTTTAATTTAAAATTAATTCAGCAAACACGTTGAGAAAGCGGGTTTTCAAAGAGAAAATGTTCAAAAGTTTAAAAAATATATATCCAATTTCAATAATAAATTGATTAAAATAAACTAAATTATATTAATATATATATATAATTAAAATAATTTTACTTTAAAATAAATTTAAAATATAATTTAATTTTATAAATAATTTAAATTAAAAGACAGTTTTCAATTAAAATTTGGTATTTTTCCCTATTCATCAAAAAATTCATATTTTTAGAAAATTTTCAAAAATTAACCCTAAGATAATTTTGAAAATATGATTTCAAAAGTGAAATTTATTTTTTCAAATACATTGTCTATATTTTTAAAAAATTACTTTTGAAATAAGTACACAAAAAGAGATAAAACTATTTTTTAGAAAAATAAAGTTTTTAAGAGTAAAATTGGATTTATTCTTATATCTTGTCTAGAAAACACACAATATGAATGTTAAACATTATATTGAATATATAATATATAAATTTCATTAAAATAATTAACCAAAAGTTTTTTTATTAATTTATTGAGGGAAAATGTGTTTTTTTCATAAAAATAGTTTTTCAAAAAAAGATTTTATTTATTTTCAAATATTTTTTTTTTCATTTTTAATTAATTGGTCACCAAAGAATTAATTTTATAAACATGTGTAAACCATATATTTTTATAATTTATTTAATCTTATTCATACCCTCCATTTCAATGGCTAGGTGATAACTATTATATTAAATAATAATATTTTAATATTATGCAAAGTTTTATTTAAACTCAATGTTTCATGTAACACAAGATAAGATCAGTGTTAAGTATAAAAAAAATAAAAATCAGTGTTGTGGGTAGAAAAATATAAACTAAATGTTTAATTTAATGAAAAATATAGAAAATATTAAATTAATTTGAAAAAAAAATATTTCACAAAATCTCAAGGTGTTAAATTCCAAGGGAAACTATGCAGATTGATTTGGATTTGGGGATAGGTTCACTTTTTGTGCATGGTTACAGACAAAAAATGTGAAAGTTACAGATTGAGTTAGTTCCTACCTCATGGGTGGTTCCTGGTTTGGTAAACCATGTGTACCAACTATGTGAGAGGGTTCCACCAAGACAATGTTTACCTCATGGTTGGAATGTGGTTTGGAAAACTGTGCAACCAAACCATACAGCTCATTAAAAGTTTCAAATTATTGTTCTCATCCTAATTTTATTAAGGGGTAATATTCATTTCTCCCCTTCCTCTAGTGAACACTGCATAAGGGGATCCTCCCCTCTCCCATTATTCTTCCCATTGATTTTGGGAGATTTTATTGGGCATTTTCTTCAATAAAACATGGTACGAACTATCCGCTTTCCTATAATCTTTTTCTCTACCTTTCATTGTGATTTTTATCTTCTATAGTTTAGTATTTTATGCATATTTCACTAGATAACGGTTAAATCATCCATTTTTAATGGAGATTTCATACAACCTAGAATGAGGTCATCCAGAGATGATGCCTGCCTATCGTTGTTCAAGGATTCTATGATGGTAAGACACACCATGAACTTTTCTTAGGTTTTTATTAAAACTTAATTGAAATAAATATTGAATCAATGATGTTTGTAAGTAATTTGGCCTGAAATGATGTTGGGGTCCACTATAGACCTCTCATGGGTCATTGGTCATGTTTCCAACATAATGAGTATTTCTAGTGATATTTCATCATTTATTACAAATTGAATTAATTTATAATTCAATTGTAAATAGTTTGAATTATTTATAAATTTATTATAATTAATTAATAGAAATTCATTGGGTGTGAGTTAGTAGTTTAGGATGATTGGGAGAGGCTGAATGATCTTGGGACATTGTTGTCAGCCTTTGTTAAATAAATGGTAAAAGCTTCAAAAGATGTAGGTGGTCATCAATATTATCCCTTTAGATTTTTTCATGATTTGTATATGAATATTTGTGCATTTGGAATTTCCATTAAGGATATATCTCTATCATTACTAAACTTTTTAGTTTAATTTAAAGAGTTTAATTTAAATTAAAATTTAAAATGTGTATAAGCATCTAGGATTAAAGGGACATAGTGCATGGGCCATTAGGGACCTACTGAACTTTATTGGATCCTTGACCATCGATAGTCGAGTCTTAGAATAATAGGTTACCTAGACACTTGGACACCTTTATTAGGGGGTGTGATGTGAAATGAGATGGATATATTTGGTAGGATGGGTGAGGAACCTTTGAATGTGTTAAGACTAGGTGGATAGACCTTAGGAATATTATAGATGGGTTGGGTGAGTTTGTTGTATTAGAGTAACCTTGGACATAGAAATGGGCCTCTCTCAAGATTTTCACTAGTGTGGTATACCCCTGAGGATAGTGAGGTCATGTGATGACTTTGATGATACTAAGGGACATGATTTCCTTTGAGCGTTGGGAATTTTCTTGAGAGACTAGTTGTGATTGAGGATCCTGAGTGGCATGACTCTATTGTAGTAATGACCTAGGGAGTTTCCATAGGTTCCCTTTTAATAAATGAATTAAATTGGTGTATGTGATTATGGGTGGTGATGGTTGTTCATATCACCTAGAACCTAAACCAACTTTTAAGTCTGAAGGGGTTGTGATGGTGGTGATTGGCATGGATGTGAATTCATCCCTTGATATGTTTAATTTTTATTATTTTGTTAGATGTGTGATTTCCCAGGACATCTGGGAAATGGATAATGTGCTAGAAATATTGTGACTACCCAGGATTACCAAGAAACCCCTATTGAGATGGATGATACCCTGAGATGCCTAAGATGTTTGGGATCCAGCCTCATAGTATTTTAGGGTTGGATGCCTAGTTTGGATAACATCCATTATGGGTGATGTGGTGATTGATTATTAGTAGTTATTACTAGGATACAAGATCATAGTATATGATAGTGCACATGTAGGAATTATCATGATTCCATGGATTCCTTTGGCATAGTGATACCATTACAAATGCTCAGGATATTGGGAATTGAATGGATATACAATTATACCATTGAGAATTCCGGGGACTCCTAGGATTTTAATTGTAGTATGAGGTTTTATGTGTGAATATATCCCTAATAACTAATGTTTTACATCCTAAGGGAGACTTTTGGGTCCCCTCAATCAATTCTTTTTATTCCCCCTAAGATATAGTGGATGCACCAGTGATGGTTTGGTTGAGGATTCATGATATATTGGATGCCAAGAGATTCATCACAAGAACCATAGATGGTATTCCCTTGATTTCCTAGGATTGTTAGGAATCAGTCACACCAAGATGTATAGGATTTCATAGGGACTCCCCTTACTAGGAATCAATCATTTTCCTAACATTAAGAATTATTAGGTATTGTTGTGGGGTTTAGAATAAGGGATTGAGGATGAGGGATGCTTGGTGTTAGGAAAAAATCCCTCGAGATGTCATCTCGGTGTTTTTGGGGTGATTGTGTTTGTTGAAAAATATAGAATAATGTGAATCAATATGGTTAGTGTTTACAAAGTAGATATTTAAGTTGGCACAGTTTCCCAGTGTTGGCCAAAATTTTGACTCTCAAAATTGAGAGGTTGTTTTGTATAAAAGGAATGTTTTCCGCAAAGGAGTTCGCGGATCGTAATTTGTGGATCGTAATTTGTTGACCATGAAGTGCAGTTCACAGACCGCGAAGCATGGAGTTTTCAGATCGTATACTAGCATAGATTCTCTATGCAGACCTCAAAGGAGGTATGCAGAATGGTGAATAAAAATCATAAAAGGAATAGTTTTTGTATAGCATCGCTATGCGAACCGTGAAGAGCGCTATGTGAACCGTGTAGTGAAATTACTTCATGGGAGTCTCATAATTCATAAGAGTCTCATTGTTCATGAGAGGATGATCATTTATGTAATTGATTCAGTGATTTAAATATCCACAAAGGTTTTTTGTTAGTAAATGAAAATGACCACTATAAAGTATTAAAGCGTTATGCGGACCGCATATCAGTTCGCGGTGAAGACTGTACTGCATTGGAGTTTTGGGTATTTGTGATTAGTGATTTTAGCGGGATTTATTTTACTATATAAATACCCATAATCACATTATTTAGGTAAATAAAATTTCATTAAAGATGTCATCATTGGATGAAATTCAGAGAAGTATGAAAAGTTTGCGAGGGGGGATTCCATGAAGGAGAAGAGTTCACAAGGGAAAATTCCACGAAGGAGGAATTTTATGAATACAGTTCACAAAAGGGGTTTGAAAGGCTCGGTAGCTCACAAAGGAAAAAATGACCATGAATTAGAGGCAGTCTGTGAGGCATCATCTATCTATGAAGCAGGGGCAGTTTGTGAAGAAATAGATGACCGCGAAGCACTCGCGCCCCGTAGTGCAACGCAGTTCGTGGAGGATTCAAGTAAGTTCATAGAGGATGAAAGGAAGTTCATGTAGGGAGAAAGTAATTTCACTAAGGAACTAAAAAAGCTCATAAAAGTAATTTATTCAAACTAACAGTACACTAAAAGTGGATTTTATTTACCGGGTGAAAACAGACTTCAACAGAGCATCTACCGACAGTTGAGGAAACATTCATTATTATTAATGAAGGGACCTACATTTCCATAAACTATGTATAGATTAATTATAGAGCATTGAGAAAAGTAAGTGGAAGAAGGTTATCCTTTCAACTAGTAGTGAGCCATCAAAATAGAGTTAGGGAGTGAACCTTAGGAAAGCAGTGAGTAGACCCTAAACATTATAAAGGCAGTGAACCTGAGCATAGAAGTTATCTGGCCCAAATCTTGTATTTTGGAAGTGAGACTTAGTGGATTTGGTACATCGTCACACTATTTTTTTATTCTCCTTGAACTTATCCCAATTAGGGTGAACCAAGTAAAAAAAATTGTCTCGTGCATTATTTCATTTATGTTCATACATTGATATAGGAAAGTGAGAGATGAGTTTTTCATTTAATGATGAAACAATATTTGAAGGTACATTTGTTTTAATATATCATACTCTGATTCACCCACACACCCCCCACCCCCCCTCATGGTGTTTAACTTGGTTAGTATAACACCTGATGATTCCCTAGGGTCCACTACTCATCATGATAGAGACATGAGTATGGGATCCTCAGGGTGTGGACAGAGGTTCTCCTGAGGTGATGTTAATACTCAGAGACACCCCATCACTGGTCAAAGTGGGCATGGTTGATCAAGTTCATAGTCCTAAGGATATATGATGATTATTGGGCATAGAACGTGTTATATGTGTATTTCCTTGGGGTGGTTTTGATACTTTAGTATGAATAGTACCCCATGATAAGCTGAGAGACATTTTGTCATCGGGAAGAAGAAGGTATTTATTGCTGGTTATTTATTTATTTTGTTTTTTGGTTTATTTATTTATCTTAAGCATGTCACACAAATGTATAATTATATTACAGTTATATTAAAAGACTGAATTGTTGGTTCCCTACTGATTTATGTACTCACAACCTACTCGATCCACTATTGTAGTGGGGTGCCTGAGAAAACTCTCACTTGGTTACAGGTACAGGTTAAGTAAAAGACCAAGTTTTCATTTTTGATTCAAAAAAACTCAATTATGATGGGATTATGGGATATAATATGTCTTGGTGATGATTTAGAGTCTCCCTTACTTTAATTTCATTTGTATTTGTATATGTAATTAGCCTAGTGGGTGATCAGTCTTGTATGTTTGTATGTCTTTCTTTCATTTTGTTTCACGTGTTCAGTTTATTTATTATTACTACATACCTTAATGTGATGGATGTGTATTGTGCTTATATATTTTATTTCTACTTTTCACTCTAATATATGGGGTATAATCTCCCCTCAATACCTTCTTAGACACCTTCTTTTAGTTGATAGCCTCTAGTGTACGAGGTGGCACACCTGAGGCCACATGGAGGTATGGTCCAGTTACTGATCTAAGTGATCTGAGGTGGGTGTTATAAAGTGGTATTAGAGGGACCTTTTTTATATTAATATTTTGATATTATTTCCAAGTGATATAGGAATGTGTCAGGTCCTATGGTGGATATCGGGTTGGTGTGTCATGAACAGTTATTCTTATAGGAAGTCTAGGTTACTGGGGATGGGATTTACATTCTAGATCTTTGATGTTACATTTGATATGAATTTCACCATGTGTGATGCACATGGTGTTTGAGGTTGATTATTTTATTGGATTTTTATCTCTTGGATCATTGGTAGGAGGCCAATTATTAGACTTTATCTCTTGTCCTGGGGAGAAAAGAGGCATCACATGCATCAAGATTGGGTGTGGAGGATCTATAAGACATGTATTCCTGCCTGTGTGTGTTTTTTTATCACTAATTAGAGGATCAATTGTTTAAATTGTCAACAGATTATCAAATATTGTTTCTTCATATAAGTACTTGGTGTCATTCCACTCAGTTGGTCTGAATTTTATATATATTTTTCTTATGATGGTAGGTTAAGTGGATATATGGTAATATTCTCATGATGATGATAATGGTATGGACCCATGTGCATAGGAGGTGCAGTAAACCTTGTGGGTTGATATAGAAACATGATACCTTGTCCTTGAACCCCCTTATGAGTTTCTGTTATCCAGGTTTAGTTATTTAAATTTCTAGTAACAACCTATATGGTTTTTTCCCATATATCTTGGAATGAAACTCTATTTATCTAAACTCTGTGATGTTGGTTCACTAGATACAGATCATCATTGGGTGATTTTGGTTGAATGTAACCTATATGTTTAGTTACTTAAAGTTTCAATAACAACCTATATAGTGTTTTCCCATATATCTTGGAATGATATTATACTTAACTGATCCAGTGGTTGTGGTTTTCCTTTATTAGGATCATCCTAGAAAATTTAATTGGTTATGAGAGTGGTGACCGACGAGTAGGGATTCTCAAGGGAGCAGTCCCACGAGTGGATGATCGGTGAGAATCATTTCCCTGGTATACTGATAACTTAGCATTAGATGTTTTTCCTATGTGTTATATGAGACCTTGGAGTGGGAATTTAAAATTTTTGATGTCATTTTTCATTTGAGGTTGATAGCATTATTGATTCCCCATGTTTTATGAGTTATGAGAGACCAGAATTTTGGACTAGGTATGTGAATTTTGACTTTGGTGATTTAGTGACTTTTATGGTTGAGTGAAACCCATGAGAGAGGTTAACCCGAGTTTGTGATTTCCCTAGAGGCGAAAGTATGTCTAGATTCTTTAGGTTATGAATTGTGCATGTGAGGTGCGAACAGATATGGTTAAGGCATAATAATTCCTTTAGGATGATTGTATGGGAATGGTAGGACTGGGAGATGTATTATGGATTAGGAATAATGATGTACATCATGTGAGAATAACTTATATAAGGGATTTAGGAAAGGAATAAAAAGTGACTTGTGATTTTAGGATGTGAGGTACTTAGAGTTTCATGGTATCGAGACTGGATTTGAAGGTAAGGACAGTTCTAATGTATGATCCTATGGACCATGGATGCATTTTAGTGCATGTAAAGAGTTTGTGTTGACTCTAATGACTTGAAATTAAATCACATGGAAGCTAAGGGTGCTATAGTTAAATTGGGATGACATGTCTTATAACATACTTGTCCAAGTTTTTATGATATGAGACTCAAGGTATCATGAGTTTAATTGATGATAGTGTGTCATGGGTTCATATGAATGTTATGTTTAGATGAGATCATTTAATGCATGCTAACTATGTGTGGATCTTGCTAAACTTATAATTAGTGATGGCAATGAGAGGGTTTAGGGACAATGGATTCAGATGGAAATGCTTTGAGTGTGGCTTAGGAGGAGTGACACGTGTGTTGTTTTAGGATCCATCAAGTTTCGCACTAAGGGATCAATATATTTAAGTTTTATAGTGTGGATTTCATCATAGGATATTTGAGGTTATGACCCTCATTATTGATGTGATTTTAGTGGATTTTGTAAATATTGTACCTGTGAGTAGGGAATGGGTGGTAGATGGAATTTTATGTTAGTTCTTGGGTATTATTAGTGACAAATGGGACATGGGACATTGGTATTTTTGACCCATTGGTGTGACAAAAAGTTCACACTAGTGGTGGGGAGTGTGGTGTCGGACATGGTAAGACAACCCCATGCGGGTAAGGTAATAAATGAAAGGAATTAATCATTAGATGGTCATGGTGACATTGGGATTCCAATGAGCAGGGGAACCTAATTTTTTTTATTCCTTTGTAAAAACTAGATTTGGGATTCAAATTCAATATCATATAGATTTCGAGCATATGCGTTGGGCTTAGGATGGTTTTGGAGGTGGCCTGAGGGTATGTTGGATTGTGGATGAGTTGGTACTCACTGATGGGCATGAAGGTATTTTTTTGTATTTAAGGATTCAATCATGTAATTACATAGAATTTAGGAATTTTAATTCAATGGGTGTGATTAGATGATCTTGAGATGCCTCCAGTATTTAAGGCATCATGGTCAGGTGGTTTGGTAACATGTTGGAAGTGTTGGCCAATCATTCTGAGGCAGGTCAGACTGAAGGGTTTCGACTTGCATTCTTGTATGAATTTGGATATGTTGAGTTAATTAATACATAAAAAAAATTATATGGGATGAAATTGGTGTGTTTTAGGGATTTTTTGTGACTTTTTAAGGATAAGTTAGCATGTTTGGGCTTGTTTCATAAACGGAGGGTACACATCGGTTGACCTGGAATTTTTTAAATGAGGAGTGATATCAGCGTGGGATTAGTTTTTTCATGTATGTTTGGGTGTGGTATGAGGTAAACCACACTATACACATCGTTATAATTCTTGGATCTTGATTTATTAGGAAATTCTAATGGTGGGAAGCATCATGGTTCAGAATTGGACTTGTCAACTAAGTTCTATGGTGGGGCACCATGATCAAGATGATTAATTAGATGATGAAATGATCATGTATTGAAATATATTGGTGTTTTAAAGTATAATATCAGTGTTTTAGTGATGGTTATGAGTATTATCATGATTTATGGAAATTTTAGTGCTTTAGTTTTGGAGTTTCACTGTGGAGAGTGTTGAGCATTCAGAGTTGGAACATGTTGAGATGACTGTAAATTGAGGACCCTGATAGGTCGAGATGAATAGTTGGATAACCATCGAGACTTATTAGGTATGATAATGTTTATGGTGAATATTTTTTAAAATCCAATTTCCACACAAATTTATAATTCCATAGAAATTTTTAATTTTCAATTTAGTGGATGGGGTGTTTTGAGAACTGGGACTCTGAATGAAATTCCAAGATTTGAAACATATTAAAGTGATATTTTTAGAGATGGAATGTGGTTTGGAATGTTTCATGAGTTCTTGGGTGAATCTTGGAATCTTAAATATAAGTTTTAGGAGTTTTGGAGTTTTTTTCCAAGGTGTGTGGTTTGGTGTGCACAGTTTAGGAGAAATAGTGTGACACTCTAAGTGTGTATAGGCTTTCAATTCAATTTATATAGTGTATGGTTTTGAGGTAACCATGTGGATTCTAGGGGAAACCGTGTATCTTGATTTGGAATTTGGTATTAGTGCATGATTTTTTTGTGGTTACAGAAAATCCATGCAAAAGTTGTAGACTGAGTCAATGCCTACCACATAGTTGGCTCGTTATTTAGTAAACCATTCAGACCAATCATGCAAGTATTTTCCACCTAGATAGTTCCTACTTCATGGTTGGAACAAGGTTTGAAAAGTCATGCATCCAAACCATGAAACTAATTAAAAGTGAAAAATTATTTCACCCCCCCCCCAATTTTCTTAATGGGGAAGTTCACTTTCACCCCTTCCTCTAGCACATGTATCTAAAGAGTCTACTCCCCTCTCCATTTCTTCTTCCTCTTGATTTGGGGTGATTTTCTTGGGTTTTTCTTCAGCGGATCAAGTTATAAACTCCTGATTGTTCTTTATTTATTATTCTCTACCTCTAGTTATGATTTTTTACTTCATCGGCTTAGTTTTTTATATAAATTTCACCAAATAATAGTGAAATTTCATGTTTTCTCTTGGAAATCCATGCATCTTAGTAAGAGAGATTCTTGAGACGACGTTTGTTTGTCGCTATTCTTTTTTTTTTTTTGAATGAGGTACGACACACCACAAAATTTTCTTAGGTTTTTCTTAAAATAAAACTTAAATGCATATGTAATTGACAACATTTGTCAAGGATTTGGCCTGGAATGATGTTGGGGGGTCCACTGTAGACCTCGTGTAGTTCGTTAATCATGGTTCTAGTGTGATGAGGACTTGTGGTGATATTTCAGCATTAATGCCTAATGTAATTAATTATTAATTCAATTTTAAATTGTTTTAATTGATTATAAATTGATTTTAATTAATTAATTTTAATTCCTTGGGTGTGAGTTGGAAACTCGAGATGATTGGGTGAGCCTGGATAATCTTGGGTAGAAATTTTCACCCTTTTAAAAATAAATGGGAAAATATCCAAAAGCGGTAGGTGGTCCTCGATACTATCACTATAGCTTTTTTCATGTTGTTTATATGCATGTGTGTGTGAAGCCTTTCTAGTAAGTTTATGTCCCTATTATTACTAAATTTCATATTTTATTTTAATGATTTTAATATAAATTAAATTATTAAATATGTAGAAGTTCATGGGATTAAAGGGACAAGGCGTTTGGTCCATTGGGGAACTAGTGCACTGGCTTAATGCCTCAACCATCATTGTCAAGGCCTAGACTAAAATGTTAATCAGAAACATGGAAAAAAGTTTGACATGGCTTGAGATGTATTACCCTAGTATGTTGGGTGAGAACCCTTAGAATGTTTCAATCCTTAGTGGGTAGACCTTAGGAAGATTAGATATGGGTTAGGTGAGAAGACCAACTTAGAGTAACACTAAACATTGAGATAGTCTTTGATCCATATCTTAAGACTATCCTCAGTGTAGTATACCCCTAAGGCTTGTGAGGTTGTGATATGCCTTTTATTATTTTGAGGGATGAGATATCCTTTGAGAATTAGGCATTGTCCCAAGAGACCAGTTGTGATTGAGGATCTCAATTGGGATACCTCAGTTATAGTAATGACCTAGGGGACCCATGTGGGTTTCCTTTTGAGAGATGACCTTGAGTGGGTTTATATGACTATGGGTTTTGATGGTTGCAGGTGTCACCTAGAACATGAACCATCTTGTAGTCTTGAAGGAGATATGATGGTCATGACAAGCATGGTCATTAAGAAGAACCTTTATATGTTTTATTATTATTATTATGATATGTGATAGACCAGGATGATTGGAAATCATATTTTGGACCTATAAATATTATTATTTCCTAGGATACTTGGGAATCACTTGTTGTGATAGATGAGATCCTAGGATGCCCGAGATGTCTGGGATCTGGTCTCACAATATTTTGGGGGTAGATTCCTAGTTTTACTAGAATTTATTATCAGTGTTGTAGTGGTGAATACCCAGTGGCGGTTACTAGGATCTATAATTAGAGTATATGATAGTGTGTATGTAGGAATTTCCATGATTCCAGGGATTCCATTGACACAGTTTGACTATTGTGAAGGCCCAAGGTGTCGGGATTCGAATGGTGACACCATTAGACCATTACAAATGCCTAGGACTCTCAGTATTCTAATGGAGGTATAGGGTGTTAGGTGTTTATATATCCCCTATCATGGATTTTGGACATCCTGAGGGAGACTATTGTATCCCCTCGATTCATTCCTAGGATTCCCCCTAGGATCATGTGGATGCACTAGAAATGGTTTAGAATAGGATCTATGAGATATTGGATGCCCATAAGATTAACCATGGGACCCAGGGAGGGTATTCCCATGATTTCTCAGGCCTCTCAAGAATCATTCATGACTAGACTTATAGGATTTTCTTTACCCTCCCCTTCATAAGAATTAGATATCAGCCTAACATTGAGAACACCCAGGTATTATCGTGGGATTTAGCCTGAGGGTTTGAGGATGAGGGATGTCTAATGATACCCTAGGGTCCACTAATCATATTAATGGAGGAATGAGTGTAGGATCTTCAAGGTGAGGAATTAGGTCACCCTAAGGTGATTCTCATGCTCAAAGACACCCTGACATGGGCCAAAGAAGGTATGGTTGATTGGGGTCGTAGACCTAAGGATCGACAGTGATTATTGGGCATAACTTGAGTTATATGTGTATGACCTTGGGGTGGTTGTGATATTGTGGTATACATGGTCTATTAGAGTTGGTGTTCTGGAACCAAATGATTTTAATTTAATTTAATTTATATTTTATGTATTGAATATTAATTTAACATCTTATTACATATTGTTCATTATTCTGCATGGAATTAATGTAATAATGTACTAGAGTATTTGTCACATTGATGAGGTCATAGAAGTTTCCCACTATGATGAGAACCTTTTAAGTGTTATGAAAATATTATTAATATAGTTATGTGGTTGGATAAGTTACTATGATGGGACACATAGTATTTAGACTTTCATGTGCGAGTACACATAAGCATATGAGGCTTCCTATCATGAATTTTTCACTTGGTAATATCCAAGAAGGGAGGTTATGAGAATAGACCTGCCAGTAGTAATTCCAAATGTTTTTGTGTCATTGGATATTACTGTATATGAGAATATGTAATGGTCCTTAGACTTTAATATTATCATTAATACATGTCATGACTCGCACACTTAGATTTACCGACAAAAAACGCCATGCCCTATGTTGGTGGAAAGTAGGGTATGTTGGGTGTGTCATAATTGACATGTCATTAATGGATAAGTTGAGGAAAGATTTATCTACTTTATCTTTATGGGAGTTTATATCAAGGCACTTTTATAAGGCCCTAGCCTTAAACCTTACTTAATCTTGAGTTATTACAAGATTACACATTGAGGATCTTTTTAGGTTTAGAGTTTTAGAGAATTAGATCATAAAACTTGCATTACATTCCACATTTAAACAAAGTGGTTACAGAAAAGATAGTATTCATTTTCCCATCAATGGAAACATATTTAAAATAAAACATGGATTCTTTTTTGACACTTCCTTGACACTATCATCATATCATGTACCAATCCATTAACCTCTGAAAACATTTCAAAAACTTGGGATGAGCATAAAAAGCTCAGTATGGGTTATAAAAAGTATGGAAAGGAAACATGAGTACATATATACATAAGAATGAAATCATACTTTACCCATAAGGCATAATCACTTTAACATACCTCATAAAATCATTAATAAATCATGGAAATCATAATACATAAAGGTAACTTAAGGCATTCATAACATTCTTACGTAGGGAGTAACCCTCTTGGTTACGTTTGGAATACCCATCACAGTATATTCCCTAAATCTCTTCGGAGAAACCTTAACGTTTATTCCCTTCGTGTTACCCAATGCATTGGAGAGCTATATCGGGCTCACCGGCCCTTATTTTATCACAGAACCACCCGTCTTCATAATAATTCCTAAGAACCATAACATAATCGTATCACATAAAACATGCATAAAGGAAACATAACATTTCCACTTTTCAATCACAAGATATCAATACAACACATTGATATAAAAACATTATGAAAACCATTTTCAATACCAAAATAAAAGAAAAGTAAAACATGGTATTTATTTTTCTTTTAGAAAAAAGTTATGGCTTGTAGAGGAAGCTGAAACTCAAATAATGGTCACGGCGGCGGAGAAGTCGTTGTCACTGCATACGTACGACAAAAACATTCCCTTTTGTCGTTTAGTAAAATGATTTGTATAAAAAAGATTCATTTCGGATAAACGTAAAAGTCAAAGGGTTTTATACACCGTATAAAAGAAGGTTGTGTATAAAACAAAATATGCCTCAATGAAAGGAGATTGAGACGAAGTCCCATACAAAGACGGTATCCTTGGATTAAGGATAAATCAATTACATAATTATGTGTGACAAAAGAATACACGAAATATAAGTGGGTATTAAGTGTAATAAAATCAGAGGACATTCACACAAAATCATAGAACGAAATATTCAAGGAGTACAATTTTATCCCAAAGAATGAAAATTGGGTTAAGAAGTTCCCTTGCAAAAATTCGACAGCCTAACGGCGTCACTTCAAAATTCAGAAAAAGGGTTGATGAGAGATAAAAAAGGGTATCTCATCACTTGGTCAGAAAATTTAAATAAATAAGGATATATAAGAACATATCCCAACATAATAGTATGTGAATTAAAAGACATAACAAAATAAGTTTTTTAAAAAGAGGAGGGTGAAAGGTTCCCTTACCGACTTGGGTAACTTCCGAAATGTACACCCCATTGAAGAAGGGTCATACAATGAATATGTAAGTACCCATAAATGAAATTATATTACACAAAGAGTATAATAATTGGAAGTACATACACCACTCAAAGTAAATGGTGGAAAGTGTAGCATAAATCTCACGGGAATAAAAGTGAGATGAAAAATCCCTTACGAAAACTCGGCAGCCTAACGGCGCCACTTAAAACTTCCAAAAATGGATTGATGAGATCAAATAGAGTATCTCATCATATTAAAATTAAATGTACAGAAAGAGGAATATAAAATAACATCCCCCATCATAACAAATAAGAGCTTAAAATAAGTGACATAAATGAGAGTACTTAAAAAGAAAGAGAGAGGTTAGATCTCTTACGAAAATTCGGCAGCCTAACGGTGCCACCCAAAACTTCCAAAATGGATTGATGAGAGGAAATAGGGTCTCTCATCATATTAACATAAAAAGTAAAGTAAGATTAATATAAAAGAACATCCCAATCATAATAAATATGATCTTAAAAGGAATGACATAAAAGAGTGTACTTAAAAAGAAAGAGAGAGGTAGGATCCCTTACCTCAAGTCCAACTTGTCTTGTTCGTTTCTTTATATTGCTGAATAATAAACTTTGGTCAATTTATAATTTCTTAAGTACCTCTTATAAATATTATTATTCAGTTCATATCACATATTTTAATGTTATAATAATTGGTTAATAATATGAGTTCATATCAGACGTTTTTTTCGATGTTTGGTACATGAGTTAAAAATTGAACTTGTTGGAAAATAATTTTCCATGTAGTTATAGGTACATAATATCCAGAATAGTATTGATGTTTTAAATATAATATATATACAGTATATATTCATTTTATACTATTCCATATCATTTGGAGATAAAAATTAAAAGCACCGTTCAAGTAGACGGTAGGTCGTACGTACGCATGAACACTACTTTCATTTTTTTGTCATATTAATGGAATTAAAACTAAATGAGAGGTATGTATATTTTAATTCCAGAATTATATTAATAATTTATATGTAAAATAAATCATATATAATAACTTTAAATACATCCTTTATACATCCCACATATGGAATTAACGAATCAAATCAATTTGAGGGGGCGGTAGTCCGCACTTACTAAAATGAAATTATCGTGTTTACCCGCAATGGAAACCATAAAGTTATTCCACAAAAGAAAAATACAGAAGCTTAAGTAAAACATAGACATATTATATATCATATATAAATATAGTGACATCTTAATGGCCACCTTTGAAGGTGTTATATGAGTGTTGAACAATCATCATTTCGTGAGGCAGAAATTCGCCATCCACAGAAACAGTATGTTCTTTAACCATTAGATGTAGGTGTGTGTAAGTGTAGCTCGAATGCTTCTTATAAAAACATCCTAGTATATTGAAGATACTGGATTTTTTACAAAAGAAATTAATAAAAAAAAAATAGGGGGTTGGAGAAGCAAAATAATACAAAAGGACTCAAGTGAAGACATTACCTAAAAATCGGGTAACTCCCTTTGGTTTGAGCTCAAAGGCTTCCTTGGGAAGACTTCTGCCCAAATTTAGGATTATAAGAGTTATAGAGGGATTTTGAGAGACAAAATGGGCAGGGTTTAGCCAATCCAAAGGCTTTGGAAGTGTGGGTAAGGAGGTAGAGGTGGGGGCCTTTTATAAGAGGAGGGGAGGGGCACTCTTGGAAAGTAAGGAAATGTTACATTATTTTAAAATGAGTTTCGGATTTAAAAGGTCCCACATTGAAATAATTCAATTATAAGGTGATAAGGGTTATAAATCCACCCATACAATAGGTTTTTGACAAGTGTAGGTTTTAGTTTTTACATTATCTTTTCACTTTATTTAAATCCTTTATTAATGAGGTAATCGCTGCATCATTATGATGTCATAAATAATTTTATTTATTTAATGTCTAAAAATTATAAAAAAAATATCATGATGTAGGAAATATTTTTAGCTTTCCAATGACTATTTATAGTCAAAAATATGACTTGTATAACCCCATGTAAAAATTGTTTTAGTAAAACAACTCATGTTTGTGTCATTTTTACTTTTACATTAAATAAAAAGTTATTTATGTTATTTCCCAACCAAAGTGGATCCACGGGGTCCCCAAGTTGACACATGTATTTTCTTGGTCGGCCATGACACATCCAATAAGGGTAGGACATGTTTCAAGCTCATCTCATATTATTAAAACATTATTTTTACCTTAAACTACACTAATTACCTCTAATTGCGATTAAAAACTTAAAAGTTACTATTCACCAAAAAAATTATTTTAATTCCATTGAACCACATTTTACTTCTTAATGACAACCATGTATGTCATATTTTTGAAATTCAAAACACAAAGGTGGTAAAATTTCATTTAAACGGAAAATCATTTTTTATAAGTACCACTTAGTGGTTTCACTATTCATCAAAAATTGAAGTTCTTCAGAAAAATACCAAAACTTCACCCTAAGCTATATTTGATATTCCAAATTCAAAAATGAAGTCTATTTTACAAAATTCAAAACATATAAGTTTCATTAATTAATTTAATAATTAATTCCCGCTGTCAAAACAAATAGCGTGTTTTTAAGAAACAATAAGTATCAAAAGATTGACTCTAGTTTAAGCCCAATTTCAAGATGAAATTAATTCCAACGACCACTATTGGATTAAATGGTAAAAATATATTCTAATTTAACTTTAAAACCAATTAAAAAGATAATATAATCATATAAATAAATTAGATTAAAAAGAGGTTTTGAATTAAAATACAACATTTTTCATTGTTCATTAAAAAATGAACTTTATCGGAAAAATGCCAAAAATTTACACAATGTAAATTTTGATGTCCCGATTCTAAAGAAGAATTTTATTTTGTCAAATATAACACATAAAATTGTCAAAAAGTGGATTTAAAATCGGTTCTCCATCAAAAGGCGGTTAATCGACCTTCTAAAGAACATTAAAATGTTTACGCTTAAAAATTGAATTCATTCACATTTTTAATCCTCTAACATTTATTGTAAAAAGTAAAAATATTTTACAAACATATATAATTATTTTGTAGTTATTTCTATTCATTACCTCCATCACAACAGTTAGGCGTTAACTACCTTTTAAAATAATATTATTTTATTATTAGAGTGCAACGTAAGATTCCCGAGAAACTCGTTGTTGCGTGTTGGGTACGCCATCGAGCATAGCGTCCCCTTTAAAGTTATATTAATATTTTATTCAAAAATATGGATAAATGTGAAAATGTCATACTCTTTATTTACCTGGGGTGTTACATCCTTCCCCCCTTTTGGGAATTGTGTCCTCGAAATTTTAAAATTGGGCTTGGAAGCTTCATTGAAAATCCCACATCGGAACAAGAGTCAGTAAAACAATCACTTTAAAATAAATAAAAATAAGTACAAAGGTCACCCGAGTTAACCCATACTAGGATTCCAAGTATGAAAATATGGACATGGAGTAAAAAACAAAGGGTCATGTTCTGATGGAGAGTGATAGTAAACATGTCTAGGAGAAAGTTAACCATAAGAAAATCACAAGCTTGTGATGGGTTAAACGGTATTTTATTCCCCAGTAGGAAAAGTTAACAGACAGCACTTTTGTTTTAAGTAACTCTTCATTGAGGAATTTATTTTTGATCTTAAGGAAACATACTTACTTGTCATGTTGACTTTCAACTTTTACTATATTTCTTACACAGACTCATACTTTCCCCAAAAGATGAGTATTTAGGAAGACTTGTTCACATTAAGAGTACTATAATCAACTTCTAGAGAATCACCTAATCCAAAAAAGAGAACTATATACTTCCCATATCTTTATACCTTAACCAAAACCAAAACCAAAAAGGTTAGTACAAGATCAGATAATCCAGAAAAGGATAACCCTTTATAAAAAGAAAATCTATTCTTAATCTCCAAAATTTGTCCAATAAAACCCAAAGTTCAACGAGGACCATTTGATAAACAATTTGTCCATAAAATTCCTCAAAGTAAACCAAACTAAGATTGATACCCAAATATTTGAAGAATTTAGTCACATAGTCTTCCAAGTTAAATCGCTACATTTATCTCTAAACAACATCAGTTGCACCTAAAGTCTCGTATTGAAAAGTAATTAACCTAATCACATACCCTCCATGATAGGTTAATCATTTTCATAAATAACCCAAAATCAACTTACTATTAATTCATAAAGTCACCTAACTAAAAAGAATAAGTCATACTAACCAGGGACTTCACGTAGTCCAGTGGTAGGCGATAAATACCAGTGGCACTTTGGTTGTGGGTTCGATTCCTGCAACTTTGTCCGACACGACGGGTTGTCACACAGTCTGCGTGTTGTCCTTTTTCCAAACTATATAATTCTCAAATAATTCCCCAAAAAGAGATAAAATCATCAAAATAACCATAACATAATTTAACCTCAATTTTATCTCATGCCTTTCACTTCCATCATAACATATAGTAACCCATAATTACCTCAAAAGTAAGGATCATATAAACCCAAATGGTTACCTTTATAATTATTACCTGAACTTCCACATCGATTGGTCATCTAGTACATGATGCATTACAGAACATACCAAGATTCAAGTGGTTGATCATGACTCCTTGATAGTTGGTTTAGAACAACCACGAGTTTCCTCATTGAATCCCCCATTTCATCCAGTCTCTTAATCAGAGAACCACCACAGTTTCCTTCAAACCTATTGTCACTTTAGTTCCTTCTAGATCCATTCATTCACTAAAAACATAAATATTAGTTTTATTATATCAACAAAACCATCATGTACTAATGAGGAAGATATACTTACTCATTCACTTTATCTAAAAACTATGACTCTTTCTGAAATCTTAACCATTATGGTAATGTCACTTATGCTTAAAGAATACCCTAACCTCTAAAGTTATCTAAACCGACCTTTGATACCAAATATAAGGCCCCAGCCTTAAACCTTAATTAATATTGAGTTATTACAAGATTACATATTAAGGATCTTTTCAGGTTTAGAGTTTTAGAGAATTAGATCATAAAACTTGCATTACATTCCACATTTAAACAAAGTGGTTACATAAAAGATAGTATTTATTTTCCCATCAATGGAAACATATTTAAAATAAAACATAGATTCTTTCTTGACACTTCCTTGACACTATAATCATATCATGTACCAATCCATTGACCTGTGAAAACATTTCAAAAACTTGGGATGAGCATAAAAAGCTCAGTAAGGGTTGTAAAAAGTATGGAAAGGAAACATGAGTACATATATACATAAGAATGAAATCATACTTTACCCATAAAGCATAAGCACTTTAACATACCTCATAAAATCATGAATAAATCATATAAATCATAAGACATAAAGGTAACTTGAGGCATTCATAACATTCTTACGTAGGGAGTAACCCTCTTGGTTACGTTTGAAATACCCATCACAGTATATTCCCTAAATCTCTTCGGAGAAACCTTAACATTTAACCCATTCACATTACCCAATGCATTGGAGATATATATCGGGCTCACCTGCCGTTAGTTTATCACAGAACCACCCGTCTTCATAATAATTCCCAATAACCATAACATAATCGTATCACATAAAACATGCAAAAAGGAAACATAACATTTCCACTTTTCAATCACAAGATATCAATACAACACATTGATATAAAAACATTATGAAAACCATTTTCAATACCAAAATAAAAGAAAAGCAAAACATGGTATTTATTTTTCTTTTAAAAAAAAGGTATGGCTTATAGAGGAAGCCGAAACTCAAATAATGGTCACGGCGGCGGAGAAGTCGTTGTCGCCGCATACGTATGACAAAAACATTCCATTTTGTCATTTAGTATAATGCTTTGTATAAAAAAGATTCCTTTCGGATAAACGTAAAAGTAAAAGGGGTTTATACACCATATAAAAGAAGTTTGTGTATAAAACAAAATATGCCTCAATGAAAGGAGATTGAGATGAAGTCCCATACAAAGACAGTATCCTTAGATTAAGGATAAATCAATTACATAATTAAGTGTGACAAATGAATACACGAAATATAAGTGGGTATAAAGTGTAATAAAATCAGAGGAAATTCACACATAATCATAGAACGAAATATTCAAGGAGTACAAGTTTATCCCAAAGAATCAAAATTGGGTTAAGAAGTTCCCTTGCAAAAATTCGACAGCCTAACGACGTCACTTCAAAATTCATAAAAAGAGTTGATGAGAGATAAAAAATGGTATCTCATCACTTGGTAATAAACTTTACATCAATAAGGATATATAAGAACATATCCCAACATAATTGTATGTGAATTAAAAAACATAACAAAATAAGTCTTTTAAAAAGAGGAGGGTGAAAGGTTCCCTTACCGACTTGGGTAACTTTTGAAACGTACAACCCATTGAAGAAGGGTCATAAAATGAATATGTAAGTACCCATAAATGAAATTATATTACACAAAGAGTATAATAATTGGAATTACATACACCACTCAAAGGAAATGGTGGCAAGTGTAGCATAAATCTCATGGGAATAAAAGTGAGATGAAAAATCCCTTACGAAAACTCGGCAGCCTAACGGCGCCACTTAAAACTTCCAAAAATGGATTGATGAGATCAAATAGAGTATATAATCATATTAAAATAAAATCTACAGAAATAGGAATATAAAATAACATCCCCCATCATAACAAAGAGAAGCTTAAAAGAAGTGACATAAATGAGAGTACTTAAAAAGAAAGAGATAGGTTAGATCTCTTACGAAAATTCGGCAGCCTAACAGCGCCACCCAAAACTTCCAAAATGGATTGATGAGAGGAAATAGGGTCTCTCATCATATGAACATAAAAATTACAGTAATATTAATATAAAATAACATCCCAATCATAATAAATATGAGCTTAAAATGAATGACATAAAAGAGTGTACTTAAAAAGAAAGAGAGAGGTAGGATCCCTTACCTCAAGTCCAACTTGTCTTGTTCGTTTATTTATATTCCTAAATAATAAACTTTAGTAAATTTATAATTTCTTAAGTACCTCCTATAAATATTATTATTCAGTTAATATCACATATTTTAATTTTATAATAATTGGTTAATAATATGAGTTCATATCAGACGTTTTTTTCGATGTTTGGTACATGAGTTAAAAATTGAACTTGTTGGAAAATAATTTTCCATGTGGTTATAGGTACATCATATCCAGAATAGTATTGATGATTTAAATATAAAATATATCCATTATATATTCATTTTATACTATTCAATAGCATTTGGAGATAAAAATTAAAATCACCGTTCAAGGAGACTGTAGGTCGTACGTACGCATGAACGCTAATTTCATTTTTTTGTCATATTAATGGAATTAAAACTAAATGAGAGGTATTTATATTTTAATTCCATAATTATATTCATCATTTATATGTAACATAAATCATATACAATAACTTTAAATACATCCTTTATACATCCCACATATGGCATTAACGAATCAAATCACTTTGAGGGGGCGGTAGTCCGCACTTCCTAAAATGAAATTATCGTGTTTACCCACAATGGAAACCATAAAGTTATTCCACAAAAAAATACATAATCTTAATTAAAACATAAACATATTATATATCATATATAAATATATTTACATCTTAATTTCCACCTTTGAAGGTGTTATATGAGTGTTGAACAATCATCGTTTCGTGAGGCAGAAATTCGCCATCCACAGAAACAGTATGTTCTTTAACCATTAGATGTAGGTGTGTGTAAGTGTAGCTCGAATGCTTCTTATAAAAACATCCTAGTATATTGAATATACTGTAGTTGTTACAAAAGAAATGAATAAAAAGATTTTAGGGGGTTGCAGAATCAAAATAATACAAAAGGACTCAAGTGAAGACATTACCTTAAAATCGGGTAACTCCTTTGGTTTGAGCTCAAAGGCTTCCTTGGGAAAGCTTCTGCCCAAATTAAGTCTTCTAAGAGTTATAGAGGGATTTGGAGAGACAAAATGGGAAGGGGTTGTCCGAGACAAAGGCTTTGGAAGTGTGGGTAAGGAGGTAGAGGTGGAGGCCTTTTATAAGAGGAGGGGAGGGGCACTCTTGGAAAGTAAGGAAATGTTATATTGTTTTAAAATGAGTTTCAGATTTAAAAGGTCCCACATTGAAATAATTCGAGTATAAGGTGATAAGGGTTCGAAATCCACCCATCAAATAGGTTTTTGACAAGTTTAGGTTTTATTTTTTACATTATCTTTTCATTTTATTTAAATCCTTTATTAATGAGGTAATCGCTGCATCATTATGATGTCATAAATAATTTTATTTATTTAATGTCTAAAAATTATAAAAAAAATATCATGATTTAGGAAATCTTTTTATATTTCCAATTACTATTTATAGTCAAAAATATGACTTTTATAACCCCATGTAAAAAATTATTTAGTAAAACAACTCATGTTTGTGTCATTTTTACTTTTACATTAAATAAATAGTTATTTATGTCATTTACCAACCAAAGTGGCTCCATGGGGTCCCCAAGTTGACCCATGGATTTTCTTAGTAGGCCATGACACATAAAATAAGTGTAGGACATGTTTCAAGTTCATCTCAGATTATTAAAACATTATTTTTACCTTAAACTACACTAATTACCTCTAATCGCGATTAAAAACTTAAAAGTTACTATTCACCAAAAAATTATTTTAATTCCATTGAACCACATTTTACTTCTTAATGACAACCATGAATGTCAGATTTTTGAAATTCAAAACACAAAGGTGGTAAAATTTCATTTAAACGGAAAATCAGTTTTTATAAGTACCACTTAGTGGTTTCACTATTCATCAAAAATTGAAGTTCTTCAGAAAAATACCAAAACTTTACCCTAAGCTATATTTGATATTCCGAATTCAAAAATGAAGTCTATTTTACAAAATTCAAAACATATAAGTTGCATTAATTAATTTAATAATTAATTCCCATTGTCAAAACAAATAGCGTGTTTTTAAAAAACAATAAGTATCAAAAGATTGACTCTAGTTTAAGTCCAATTTCAAGATGAAATTAATTACAACGAACACTATTAGATTAAATGGTAAAAATATATTCTAATTTAACTTTAAAACCAATTCAAAATATAATCTAATCATATAAATAAATTAGATTAAAAAGAGGTTTTGAATTAAAATACAACATTTTTTACTGTTCATTAAAAAATGAACTTTATCAGAAAAATACCAAAAATTTACACAATGTAAATTTTGATGTCCCGATTCTAAAGAAGAATTTTATTTTGTCAAATATAATACATAAAATTGTCAAAAATTGGATTTAAAAGAGGTTCGCCATCAAAAGGCGGTTAATCGACCTTCTAAAGAACATTAGAATGTTTATGCTTAAAAATTGAATTCATTCACATTTTTAATCCTCTAACATTTATTGTAAAAAGTAAAAATATTTGACAAACATATATAATAATTTTTTAGTTAGTTCTATTCATTCCCGCCATCACAACAGCTAGGCGTTAACTACCTTTTAAAATAATATTATTTTATTATTAGAGTGCAACGTAAGATTCCCAAGAAACTCGTTGTTGCATGTTGGGTATGCCATCGAGCATAGCGTCCCCTTAAAAGTTATATTAATATTTTATTCACAAATATGGATAAATATGAAAATGTCATACTCTTTATTTACCTGGGGTGTTACAACTTTGATTAGAATATAACTATTTCCTAAATTACATGTCCATGGTGTAATGATGTGTTTATTTTATATAGTCAAAGAAAGATGTATCAAGCATACAGTTTGACAACACCATCATGTAACCTACTTGATGAGATATTAAAACAAAGGGACTATATTACACAATGATCATTCGTATTTTTTTGTAGTCATTATGATATTAAGTTCTTTATCTTGGGTGCCTTGACCTATTTATAGACATTAATCTTAGACTTTAGGCAATCCCACCTAATTCCAATGAGAAAAAATCCTATAGGGTCATACACTAAGTGATTCTGTTGATCTCTGTTAAATACTATTTTAATTTAATTAATGGAATAAATATTATTCTCAAGATCAAGGAATAATTTTATTCAAGTAATATTGATCACATAAATTAAATAAATATTTATTCACCAACATGTAAATAAAAATATATTTTTATTTTATTTAATATTTAGTAAATATTTATTCGTAAGTATGGATTGAGATATTTATTAATGAAAAAAAATTGGGTATTAAATAAATATCGAGGAGTTCAAACAAATCAAGATCACGTCTGGTGATAAAATAATTATTTACAAGTAGGTAAATATTATTTCTCAATTTGTGGAAGATGGGGAACCACAAAATAATATTATTATTATTATGTTTCATGGGGTTTATTAAAGTTTTTAAATATTATTTATTGGTCAGCCTACAATTAAATAATATTTTAACCTAAACCCTAACTCCATAAATAGGAAATTATGTCTATTGTGTAGATCATCCAAAAATTGAGAATAGAGAATTATTGCACACAATGAATTCTCTCTTGACTCCTCCATATCTTTCACTCTAAAAAAGAAGAAATGAAAGATATATTTCTTCATGAGTGAAGAATGAGTGATCAATAATGAATAACGTAAGGCATTTGATTCTCCATGCTAGAACCCAGATATAGATTGGGGTTCCTTGGAGATCATAGGAGCACGTTTGGATCACCAATAGAGTTATTCTATCCTTATATCCTCACACCACAATGAATGCAATCCAAAAGGGTCTTTTTGGATGATCAAAATTCATCAAAAAAGAAAGTTCCTAAGCCCAGATATTTATTTCCTCGTATATTAAATAAATTAATTATAAATTTAACGTAAAATATCAACACTCATAGTTTCAATAAATAATTATTTAAAGAAATTTTAATATATCACCCATCATTGCACACTTCTGTTGTGCCCAGAACCAACAAGTGGTATCAGAGTGGTCACATTTAAATTTAAAATTATTTATTTGATTGTTGGTCTATGTGAAATTGTGGTTAGATTTTCATTTTATGTTATTCATTATTTAATCTTATTTTAATTAACATGATTTGGTATGTTAATCAATTTTATTCAAGTGTTTTCATTTTTTTAATGGTCTAAGAACAAATGAAGAACTATTATAGATTCCATCAGGAACTATCATATTTTTTTATGGTAAGACAGGGTTACATGGTGTGTACTTAGAAGTACATATTGTGTACCCTAGTGCATTGCATATGGATGTGTCAAGGGATACATGGATAGCCACGTAGTAATTACATGTGGTGTATGCTGAATGTTGACTGACAAGGGTGGTACACGGGTTATCGGATTACATAGCGTGTATCAGTGTACATGTCATGTAGTCTACATTGGTTAGCAATATAAATCACACAATCATTACGGTCAACATACAAGGTTAAAACAATGTGAGACTGAAACCCTAGAGCAATTATGATATACACAATGTGTATGTGGTGTACATGGCATGTAGTTCATCAATTCCTACATCCCAAGAACACACTGAGTGACTCAACAAGAAAAACAAACACACAGGTCAAAGAGATACATGATGTGTAGTTGTCCCATACACACCATGTAGTCCACCAAGATGAATGTTTAATACCTAGGAATTCATCTTGGAAACATGGAAATCATAACACATGGTGTGTAGCTAGTCTATACACACCATGTAGTCTGGTTGAGGTACACACTAAAAACCCAAGCATGCACCCTAGATACACAGTAACCGAGATACATGATGTGTAACTGGATGTACATGTCGTGTAGTCTCCCATTAATGGAAAATTTTTAAAAAATACATTAAATTGGAAAATTGTAGAATTAAAAACATATTTTATTGATTGTCACATCATTGTGTGTTTGACAATTTAATAATGGTTTTAAAGAATTTTAAATTCCTAATTAATTTATTGAAATAAATATGTCATTATTAGTTCTGTCATTTATTTACCATGAATTCCATAAATGATGAGTATCTCTAATTATGTTTATATGTTCATTAAGATGAAAGGAAATTCATTAATTCATTAATTAATTAATGCATGCACTTTCAACTTAATAATAAAGAATGATAAGGAAATAAATGCTAGCTAGATACTTTTTCATATTCATTGCATATATGACCATTCATGAGCTTTACCAAGACCTGTGTATGTGTAGGATGTTTTAATTTAATTTATTGTATGGGTTTTTAATTATTTAATATTAAATTAAATTTTGGATTGTGAGTTATTTTTTCCTCCAATATTATGTAGGACCTATGTGTCCAATGATATTTATGTAATCCCCTTTTAAACAATCCTTTGGTTCCCCTCACCTATGTGTGAGTCATAAATATATTTAATTAATGGAGTATCTCAAGGCATGTGGAAGTGGTTTAATATTGAACCATTATGATGCCAACTAAGGTGATACACAAGTGGAAAGGTGGAATGTTGTAACTCATGTCAATACTAAAAATAAGAGTTATTTCCCGTAGGTGAAAGTTTGATTTAATGTCCACTCATTAAATCAACCAATAGATAAAGCGCATGAATAGGTCATTAAAATTATTTATTTATTTATGTATATGTATTTATTTATTTTATGGATGCTAGGTTGGGATCACATAAATAAATGAATTAATGTGAAAAAAATTAATTAATTAATTATGCATGAATGTTTTATCCAACATGGTTAATTAATTAAGTAACATCCACTTAATATTAACACGAAATGTAAAGGATAAAACAAGATAAAATTTATTCATAATAAATTAAAAATCCCTCAATTAAATATTAATTCAGACTTGGCCTTCCATTACATTATTATGAATGAAACTCAATAGAACTAAGTGTTTTAATAACCCTTGTTTTGACACTTACTTTTATAGTGGGAGTTTTTATGAAGGTTTTAGGTTGAAATAACAATTTTATATCAAGAGAAGTGTATATTTCAAGAATTTGTCTAATTTAGAGGCAATTGTTGAGTAAAACCATGTAAATATTTCAGGATAGGGGGTCCACTTAATGGATCAAGGAGATTCTAGCCTTCATTTGGAAAATACATACCAACCTAAATACCTTAAAGTAGCTTGAACAACCCTTGTTGGGGTTATTAAAAGGGGAATATGAATCCTTGACACTATAATTTCATAGAAACTAGACATTATGAGTTCAACGATGAGGGATATTAGATCTTGATAAAATAGTGGGAGATTTAATAAAATCAATTAATTTATTATATCTCACCCAATTTGTAATCAAGAAAAGTATTAATAATATTTACTTTTAATTGTAGAAAAAATGGAAATCTCATAATCTAAATTATCCCTATGATCAATATTGGATAAAGACAATCTTCTAACTGGCAGTAACTTCCAAAAATGGTATAGACACATTCAGGTTGTGCTATGCCATGAATGGAAGTATTGCATTCTAGAATACTCATTTCCTAAGCCACCTACTAAGGAGGCGAGTGATGAAGAGTTCCGAATATATGAGATATATATGAATGATGCAGTCAACATTCAATATTTTATGCTTTCTTATATGTCTAGTTAACTCACTAATTATCACTAAAACATGGATGTGTATAGAATGATTGAGAACCTACTTGGTCTTTACTAGGAGAGATCTAGATAGGAATGGTTTGAGATTTACAAGGAACTCTTTCATATAAATATTAGAGAGGGTTCCCCATTTGGGCCTCGCGTGTTCAAGATCATTAGTCACATTGAGTGCTTAGAGGTTCTAGGGTTTAAACTCCCCAAATAACTGGGCACTAATCTCATTTTGGAATCAATCCCTCGGAATTTCTCTAGATTTTTTATTAATTTTATTATGAACAACATTGAGTATTCTCTCCTATATCTTCTAACACTTCTTTTCCAAGTAGTGGAGGATATTGAGCATGAAAACCTTTTGTCCTTATGTTGAACATACATAATGGAAAAGTTAATAGATTTAATCCCAAATCTTCTTCATTCCCTTCCAAGAAGAGGAATATTGAGGGGAATGAAAGGGAATAAGATATTGTCTATTTCGTATGTGGAAAGAAGGTCCACTAAAAGAAATATTACACCAATCCAAATAAGAAAGGGGAATCTTTAGGTGCATTTTTATCGAGTGTGATTTATCTGTTTCTACAAATTGTGTTTTAAATACAGATGGTGTTGTTCACATGTGTATTCAAATACAAAAACCAAGTAGATTCAAAAATATTGACTAATGGGGGTATATCTATGAGCATACAACCTAGATAAACTTGCTGATGTATCCATCAGGGACTACCACCTCAAATTTCTAAATGGAATGATATTGGTTTTGAAAGGTTGTTATTACGTTCCATATGTTACCAAAAACATTGTTTATATATCCAGATTTGATACTTGTAGAATTATTTTAAAATTTGGGAATAAATGTTGCTTCTTTTATAAAGATATCATTTTTTATGGTAATGAAAATTTAAATAATGGCCTTTATGTGTTGTATTACATGAACCAAGTAATGTAAATCGATAACAAAGTTACTTCACATGAATCATACCACACTCAACTTTGGCATCACCATCTAGGTCATGTAAATGAAAAGTGATTTACTAAATTACATCAAGATGGATATTTATTCTTTTGAACTAAAACCACTTGTTCTATGTCACGCATGTTTATAAGAAAAAATTAGCAGATCTCCATTTATTGGAAAAGGTGAAAGGGCTAAATATATTCTTGAATTAGTTCATAATAATGTGTGTGGACCATTTCCTATTGAATCAAGGGAAGGGTACTCATACTTTACAAATTTTACTGATGATTTTAGTAGATATGGATATATCTACATAATGAGGTATAAGTTAGATACTTTTGATTAATTAAAGGAATAAAATAATGAAGTTGAGAACCATCATGGTAAGAAAATTAAAAAAAATTAATTAGAATGTGGTGGAGAATATCTTAATTAGGGCTCCATTGATTACTTATGAGAGTTTGGAATTTTATCCCAACTCACTCCTCCATACATGCCTCAGTGTAATGGTGTAAGTGAAATGAGGAACCAAACCTTATTATACGTGGTGAGGTCAATTATGAGTCATGCAATTCTTCCATTATTCTTTTGGGGATACACGTTACAAACAACGGTACTTATACTAAACCATGTACCAACTAAATCGATAAATGGTATTCCGTACAAATTTTTAAGTGGAAGAAAACCCATGTTATCAAATTTAAATATTTGGGTAAGTGAATAATTTTTTAAGTCCTATTCAGGTAACAAACTTTCACCCCAAGGCACAAAGTGTTCCTTTATAGGATACCCTAAATAAATGAGGGTATATTACCAATATAACCCCTTAGAAAAAAAAGGTTATATTGGAAATACTTTACATATTTATTGTGAGGGAGCACATATCTAAAAGAGATGTTGTGATTGAGATAGACTTTGATGAAGTCAAGCCTCGAGGCACACAAGATTTGGTTCATGAACAAATTCCACAAGTACCCTTTAAATAAGAAACTATTCTAGAGACAAAATTATTGCATAGGATTACATGAGAGGTTAGAGAACTATAAAGTTATCTTTTTCTAGTAATAGATGATGGTGACTCATTATTAGTTGATAATAATGATCCTATATCCTACAAGGAAATAGTAAGTGGAACAGATGTTTCCAAGTGGAAAGAAACCATGAATTTTGAAATGTATTCCATGTACCAAAACTAAATATGGATTTTGGAAGGCCCTCCAGTAGATGTAAATATCATTGGTTTCAAATGGATATTTAATAAGAAACTAGACATAGAAGGATGAGTTAGTACCTATAAGGTGTGACTGGTTGAAAAAGGGTTTAAACAGCATCAATGAATTGACTATAAAAAACCCTTCAGAATTCTACTTTCCATTCACCAATTTCAATGTTAAAATCCTTCAGAATTCTACTTTCCATTACAGCCTTCCATGATTATGCGATTTGAAAAATGGATGTCAAAATATCTTTACTTAATGGGAACCTTTAGTAATATGTCTATATGACATGACCCAAAGGGTTTGTGAATCTAAAGGATTCCAAAATAGTATGCAAATTGAAAAATACATTTATGTATTAAATAAATAATCCTGGTCATGGAGCATTAGTTTTTATGAGTCCTTCACAAAATTTGGTTTCATAAAGAATGAATGTGATCTGTGTGTCTATAAATGGTTTAGTGGGTGTGCAGTCATTTTCTTGATAGTATATGTCGATGACATATTACTTATTAGAAACGAAATACCAGTCTTACAGTATGTTAAGGTGTGGTTGAATAAATGCTTATCTATGAAGGAATTGGGCAAGGCAGCATATATTCTTGGGATGAAGATCCATCGTGATAGATCTTAGAGGTTTCTTGGCCTAAGTCAAAGTATATACATTAATAAGATAGTGAAAATATCCAGTATGGAACAATCCAAGAGGGTATTGTTTATATTGTCACATGGCATTCATCTTTCCAGGAAAATGTGTCCTCAGACACATAAGGACAGAAATAGGATGGAAAGTATTCCATGCACATTAGTGATTGGTTCAGTCATGTATGTTATGTTATGTACTAGGATCGATGTTGCCTATGCATTAAGTGTGGTGGGTAGATATCAAGCTACTTTAGGTGACCTCTATTGGATAGTATTGAATACTATACTTAAGTATCTGAGGCATACTAAGGATATGTTCTTGGTCTGTGGAGGAGATGAGAAACTAGTCATCAGTGGATATGTA
The DNA here is from genome assembly GCA_963277665.1 of Viscum album. NCBI lineage: Eukaryota > Viridiplantae > Streptophyta > Magnoliopsida > Santalales > Viscaceae > Viscum > Viscum album. The sequence goes on from OY728137.1 coordinate 1,478,636,347, forward strand.
GATTCTAGTTTCCAAAATTATCAAGATGACATGAAATCACAAATGGGATACATCTTCACTTTGAATAGAGGTGTTGTGAGCTGTAAGAGCTCAAAGATGGTTTTGGTTATAGATTATATAGTAGAGTTCAAGTATATTGTATCTTATGAGGCGGTTAAGGAAGCAGTATGGATGTGAAACTTCATCCAAGATCTTGACATGGTACCTAGAAATAAAGATCCTATAATACTCTATTTTGATAATACTGTGGTGGTGCCTCTTTCAAAAGAGCCAAGGTCACATCAATATACAAATTGAATACTTTGGAATTATTATATATTGAGGTATTTTTTTAAGAGAGTTGAGGTTACAATAAGAAGTATTTCCATAGAAGAAAATGTGGTAGAACCCTTGGATAAATCCTTGAATCAGTAGAAACATGATTATCATGTGAGGTCTAGTAGATTGAAATTCATATACAATTGGATCTATTCCAAGTGGGAGTTTGTTAGAGTTGGTGTCCTAATACTAACTGATTATACTTTTATTACATGTGTATCTGATGTATTAAATATAAATTAAACATATTATTATATATTGTTCATTGTTTTTCATATCATTAATATAATAATGTCCTATAGTATTTGTCGCATTGATAAGGTTGTAGCAGTTCTCCATTATGATGAGAACCTTGAAGTGCTATGACAATATTCTTAATATAGTTATGTTGTTGGGTAACATACTATAATGGGACACATAGTATTTAGACCATCAGGTGTGAGTACTCATAAGTGGATGAGGCTTCTTCTCATGAATTTCACACTGGGTAATCTTTAATATGGGAGATTATGAGAACAAACCTGCCAATAAGAATTCTGAATGTTTTAGTGTTATCATACATTCCTATATGTGAATGTCTGTAATGGTCCTTAGACTTTAATATTATCATTAATACATGTCACGAGTCACGCACTTATATTTACTGACAAAAACTATCATACCATAAGTTGGTGGAAAGGAGGGTGCATTGGGTGCGTCATGATTGACATGTAATTAATGGATCAATTGAAGAAGGATTTCTCCCTTCCATCTTTATGGGAGTTGATATACCGGCCCTTTGATTGGAATATAATTGTCTCCAAAATTCCATGGCCATGGCATAACTATGTGTTTATTTCAGATAGTCAAATAAATTTGTATCAAGAATATAGGTTTATGACACCATCATGCAACCTTCTTGATGAGATATTGTGAAAAAAGAGATCATATTACATAATGAGCATTCATATGTGGTTATTGTCATTGGAAATTAAGTTCTTTCTCTTGGGTGCATTGACCCATTTCTAGATAGTAATCTTGGACTTTAGGAAATCCCACCTAATGCCAACGAGAAAGAATCTTATAGAGTAACACAGTATGTGTTTCTATTGATCTTAATTAAATTCTATTTGAATTTAATTAAAAAAATAAATATTATTCTCAATACTAATGAATAATTTTATTCAAGTTATATTGATCACATAAATTAAATAAATATTTATTCATTGGCATGTGAATAAAAATATATTTGTTTATTTTATTGAATATTTAATAAATATTTATTCACTGGTATGTGAATAAAATATTTATTTATGAATAAAATATTTATTTGGATATTCAATAAATATCGAGGAGTTCGAACGGACCAAGACTATGTATAGTGGTAAAATAATTATTTACAAGTTGGTAAATATTATTTATCAATTTGTTCAAGATGGCGCACTAAAAAATAATATTATTATTATTATGTGACATGGGGTCTATTAATGGTTTTAAATGTTTTTTAATGTATGGAATGGAAATAAATAATATTTTAACCTAAACCCTAACTCTTTAAATAGATAGTTATATCTATTGTGTAGACCATCCAAAAATTGAGAATCAAGAATTTTTGTGAATGAAAAAATATCTATCAACTTCTACTTCCCTCTCCCTCTCAATAACGAGAAACGCAAGAGATATTTCTTCAAGAATAAAGAAAGAGTGATCAAGAACAAACAATACAAGACATTTGATTCACCGTGTTAGCATCTGGAGATCGAGTGGTGTTTCTCGGAGATCATTGGAGCACATGTGGATCACCACTAGAGGGATTTTATCCTTTGATACTCACAATGAAATGAAGACAATATAAAAGAGACTTTTTGAATGATCAACATTCATCAATGAAGAAATTTCCTAAGCCCAATTATTTATTTCTTCAGATATTAAATAAATTATTAATAAATTTGATGTGAAAGATCCTTACTCATAGTTTTGAGCAACGATTGTTAAAATAAATTATAATATATCACCCATGGCCATATTATTCTACTGTTCCTAGAAACAACATGGTCCCCATGATATGCTTAGAGACATTCTGGCATTGGGCCGAAGAAAACATTTATTACTGGATATTTATTTATTTTGTTTAGTGGTTTATTTATTTATTACAGGCATGTCACATGCCCAGATCACTGCATTGCTAGTATAGTATGATACCACGTTGGTGTTTCCCTACTAATTTGTGTACTCACACCATGCTTGAGCCACCATTACACTTGAGTATTTGAGCAGACTCTCACTTGGTTATAGGTGTGGTTGGTCAGAGGCCCAAGTTTTCATGTTTGAGCTAGAGAATCTCGAGTAGGAAAAGAGTTTGGGATATAGTATGGCTAGATGATGGAATAAATCCTCCCTTAATTTTATTTTGTTTGTATATATATATGTGATAATCCTAGTGGGTGATTTTTCTTGTATGCATGTATGTATTTTCTTTCATTTTGTTATCATATGTTCGGTTTATTTAATATTATTGTGTACTCTGATGTGAGGGGTGTGTATTGTGCTTGGTTATTTTATTGCTATTGTGCACTCTAATGAGGCAGCTATAGTCTCCCCTCAGTAACTTCTTAGACCCCCGCTACTAGTCGGCAGCCTATGACGTATGAGGTGGTGCACCAGAGGCCTTGTGTTGGTTTGATATGGTTACTGATCCAAGTGATTCAGGGCAAGGCGTTACAAGATAGGATCCTCAGCCCCTTGATTACTCCAAAAACCAAGAAAAATAATGAAATGATGGATCTACACCTTATTATAAATCTTCTTATTATTTAATTAAAAATCATTACATCACATACAAAGGTAACATGCAATAGTACAGAACTCTTAAAATGATTTTGAAATCAAATGTTCCATTCCACCCAATAAAACCCTCAACAACAGAGAAATCCTCATCCAATTGTGGTACAATAATTTTAACCTAATTCTCCCAAACAAACATGACACTTGGTCAATGGAAAATTACATGCATATTTGTTTCTATGAAAACATTGTAAAACAAGAAATTGTATTCTGCAATAACATGTCTTTTGTATAAGGCATCCTTAATTGAACACACATTAGTAAAAATCCTTCACCGGAACAATTGCATATGATTAGTTGAACTAATAATAATATTAATATATTTTTTAATAATGTCTATAAAATCATTATATATAGATAAAAAATATTTCACGATAAAATATAAAACATGTATGTAACAACAAGCAAGAAAATTTTCTCTATAATAAGGTAATTCCAATATAAATTTATCATATACAATAATATCAAGAAAAATGATTAGTGGATTTTCTCAACACATGTAAAAAAGAATGAGGAAAGGCACTCTTTATTAAATCTAGTTTAGCGTTGAGAAAGAGTGTCTTTCTTAGAGCTTTTTTACCCTTAGTAATTTTTTAGCACTGAGATTGGGTAGCCTTTCTCATACCTTTTTAGCAGTGAGAAAGGGTGATAAATGTTTTTTAAATTAAATATCATATATTAATATATACTTATTTTTATATTGATAAAAATATATAATATATTTACTTAAATATGAGTTATATAATACTTAATATTCATATTTTCATTAAATTTTTTCATATTTATTTATTTATTTATGTTTATTTATAATTATATATATAATTATAATAACATATGTAAAATATGTGAATTAGTTATAAAAAGATATAAATATATTTACATATAAAATATATATTTAATTATATAAATCACAACAGAATAAATATATTTTGTAAATATAATTTAAATAATTTCTAAATATTATTATTAAATTTATACAAATAAATATTTTTGTGTGTGTGTGTACAAATATATTTTACTATATTTATGTATTTATTTATACTTCATATATATTTAAATTTATATATTTATTTTCATATTATATAATATATAATATACATATAGAATTATAATTATATAGGCATATGTGTCTGTTTATTAGTATTTTTATATATAATTAAAATTTTATATTTATATTAAAACCATATAAATACGGAGTGTGTGTATGTATGTATATATGTATGTACGTATGTATGATTATATTTAAATAATAAACGCTCGAACGAATGGTTTGGGTGCTTCACTTGTATGCATAGAGCAGGGGTTTTCCCTTTAAAAATTAAATATAAGTCTCCCTTCTCAAATTGTGGGGGTCACTACCACAGATCCGAGCAAAGGATGCACCAGCTTTTATCAACGCTAAGCAGAAAGCACAGATAAAAGCCACACCTTTATCAGCACTATTTTTAGCACTGATAAAAGTTAATAAAAAATATTATTAATTTATATAAAATGATTATATTTATATTCAAAAATAATTTTTATTTATATACATTAATTAAAAAACACATGTTTATAATTAATATAAATATGATATATTATAATATTTTTTTTAATAATTCAAATATATATAATGTTTTAAAAAAAGTATTTATAAGTTTATAAATAAATAGATATATATTTAAATATATATATATAATTATAATATTTCTTAAATGATAAATATATTTATTATATTTATGATTATATATAAATACTTTTTAAATATATTTATTTATAATTATAATTATAATTATATATTTATTTATTTATGTATTTAAACAAATATATGTCTTCAATGAATATATATATATATATATCATGAGATAATGATGATATTGATTGTCGTTATTTATGTTTATATATGATGCGTGAGTATAATTTATCTTATATGATCATAAAGTTTATTTGTTGACATGATTGTGAGTTATGTTCTAAATGTTAAGATTACCTATATTATGATGACGCACGCACATGCATATATTATGTATTCATCATTATGAATGTTTATTTATAAATTAACACTCATATGATTCATTCATGTTATACCCATATGAACTTATGATGTTCTCATAAATATTTATAAAATTACAATAAATATATTTAAATAATAAATTTTTTATTAAATTTTTAATTATAAATTTTTAATTATAAATTTTTAATTCTATAGAAAAAAAATTTAAATTTATTTATTTACAAATATTATTATAACTACATGTGTGTTTGTGTGTGTTTAAATAATTATAAAATTTTAATAAATACATTTATTATAATTTTATAAATATATATATTAATATATTAATATACTTATATATTTATTTATAATTATAATTATAAATATATATATATAATTATAAAATTATAATGAATATATTTATAATAATTATAATTTTTTAAATATATATAATTATAGAAATATATTTATAAATATATACAAATATTTATACATATATACAAATATTTATAATTATAATTATAAATAATATGTGTGTGTGTGTAAATAATTATAAAATTATAATAAATATATTTATTATATTTATAATTTTAATAATAAATATTTATTTATTTATTTATAATCATAAATATAAATAAATATTTATTTATTTAAATAATTATGAAATTATTAATTTAATTATGTATATTTATTATAATTTCAAAATTATTTAAATATTTATTTATTTATTTATTTATACTTATAACTATAAATAAATTTTCATTTATTTAAATAATTATGAAATTATAATAAATATATATAATCAATATATTTATATTAACTTCATAAGTATTTAAATATATATATTTATATATTTATTTATATTTATGACAATAAATAAATATATTTTTATTTATAATTATAATTATAAATATAATAAATATATATGTTGTGATTTTATAATTGTAAATAATTTATTAACATTAGGTTTTTATCAGTGCTTTTTTAACGCTGATAAATGTTTGTTTTATCAGCACTTTATATTTTAACGCTGATAAAAACCTCCTTCATTAGTGTTTTTCAAAAAGTGCTGATAAAAGACTTTTTCATTTTTATAAATGGAGCCGTAGTCGATCCACTTGTCGCTCGAACCACAAGCTTTCATGGAAACCGAGCTCTGTCTTCGCCTCCGCCGCCACCTCTACCTCGACCTATGCCTCTGCCTCCGCCTTCACCACCCCTGCCTCCACCTCTGTTGTCCCCGCAGCCCCTACCCCTGTCGTTGTCGCTGGCCCTGCCCCTACCTCTACTGCCCCTACCCCCGCCTCTGCCTCCGCTACCCACTTCTCCACTACCCCCACCTCTATTTCCCCTGCCTCCGATGTCCCCGCCTCCGCCTCTGATGTCCCTGCTACCCCCGCCGCCACCTTCACTACCTCCCCTACCCCCATCGTCCCTATTGTCAGACCGTAAGTTCCAAATGGTCTAAATTTGAGTTTTCTTTGAAATATATTTTAAAATGATTTGAAGGATAACAGCTGATGATTTTTTTTGAAAGGTCTGTTGAAAATGTATTGCAAATCATTCAAAGGGTTTGTCTGGTATTTAATGTTTGTTTCTTAAAGGCTTGTTTGGCACTTTAAAATTGGTTTTAAAGGAAGTGGGTGTGTATGGTCCTTTTAAATGAATGGTTCAAAGTGATGTTTTATTTTATTGATAGAGGTTTGGTTTATCAATTTAGTTTTCCTTAAAGTCCCATTTGGATGTTTATGAAGTAAATTCTCTCATTGTGAAAATTCTTGATAAACCTCTTATGTATTCTTTACCTTGATGGATAATGCTCAGTGCACATGATAAAGGGTATTAAAAATAGTTTGTACTCTAGTAGGGATCATGGGGTGAGGGTAAGATTTGTACTTTATATGCTATGGAATGTTGATTGGGCATATTAGTGTCATTATGGATTCACTTTGTGATCCTTTCTGCTTTTAATCTCACTTGCCTCTATTAATCGGTCATGAGAAACCTAAGTAGTCAGATGAGTGACCCTAAATTTATGCGAAACTTTTACAGATTCACATCCTAAATAATATCTCCCTAGAGAATATGTATTTTTTTTAGGGACATGCTTCGAGGAAGATGGAGTGTGGTAAGTTGATAAGCCTCTGTTCTAGTAGATGTGAAATTTTCATGCAGTCAATCATGAAATTTATTTTCTTGTCTTTGGTGGAATCACTAATTTATCTTGTATTTACCCATGACATATGATCTCAACACTTTACATTGGTACTCGATATATGAATATGGACACTCAATCGCTACTTAGAACCAAAGTTTCCACATTTTAATTCCTTTATTATAACTTTTTTTGATAGAAAATTACATTTTTATTCCAAGAAAACTTTTTTGGAAAAAGTGAGAAACCAAACAAGTCAAAATAAAGGTGCATTAGACATAAAAGGAACTCAAAAAATTATTAAATACAAGACTAAGATGATTGGAATTAAACACTCTATATAACTCCCAATGAATTGTGATTTCCTATGTATTATTATCATCCTTGATATGATCTTAGAAATAATTAGACATACTGTGAACTTGAACTATTATATTCCCCTTGTGTATGATCTTAATCTATATATGTGTTCCATTTCTTATAACCATATGTTGTCATATTCATATTCCTATAGGATATATATTAATTCCTTGATTTCATATCTTTATAACGACCTTAGATTTCACTTTTATACTATTTTCCCCAAACATTTAAACTTTAATAGTGCATTGTATACCAATTCATATAAGTTTTTCTATAATATCCTATTTTAGTACTTAAAATCTTGTTTTGTGTTTGGAAAAAATATTTTTGAATAGAAAAGGATATTTTATTAAGTGAGTTGATTCTAAAACCAAATTTGTGAGGGAATGAAAAGTATTTTAATGGTTGTGAAATGTTTTAAATATGGTTTCTCTTATCTTATCATTTTTATATGGAATTTTTAGTGATGAGATTAAAAGGAAATTTTAAGAAATGCGTTAATTTTTGAAACCATGTGTGAATATTTCCTTGTAAAAAGAAATTTATTTAATTTTAAATATTTGAGATGTGGTTGATTTAATTATGAAAAATTAGAAAACATTTTTGGAATTTGTGGAAACGATTTAACATGAAAATATGGATTTCATTTTTAATAATTTGGATTTTTTTTAAAGTGTGCATGTATTTGAAAAATTATTATAACTCTCCTAGGATATGGGTATGAATGTTCTGAAAGTATATATAATGATGGTTTCATTTTAATAAAATGTTTTTGAAGTTTTAAAAGAAAAATTGTAAAATTTAGAGGGTTTTCACTCATTTTAAATGATTAAGACTATTGAGTCATTAATTTTCCTTGAATACATTAAAAATGATTTTTGGTTTTATTAAATAATTCTTGGAACTGATTGGTTTATTTTAAAAAGGTTGTTTTATTTTAAATAGTAATTTTTGTAAATGGTTGGGTTTTTAATGGGATTTCAAGTGTGATTTTATAAATAGTTTTCAAAGGACATATGAAATGAAGTTTTCCCATAATATTTTAAGTTTATATTTTTATTGAATTAAGAAACCCATTGCATTATATAGGGAAGAAAATTATATTGATAATAACTCCATGGTAATGGCATGCCACAAACTCTATCCAACCCATAGGATATCCATCATGACATCACTCCCACAAAAATGTGAATTTATGTTTAACCTCATTGCAAATGTTAAACCTGCTTTTCAACCAACATCACCTGCATGGTTTAAATTAGGGGAGTCCTCTACAATTACATCATCACTCTGGTTTGGTGTTAGTTTCTAAGGGGATGAGTCTCAGGCAACAAAATGAAATAATAACTATCATTCGAATGATGAGTTCCTCTTATTTGAAAGGCCCCTTTTTGTGTATTTATTTTTTAAAATATTAATATTATCAAATCAAATAAGATATATATATATGAATAAAGAATGTATGGATGTTAATCATATAAGAAAAGAGTATGAATATGGAGTAAAATATTTCATCAAGTTTTCAAAAGATCATGCATATGGCCCTTCTAAAATCATTTTCCCATGTTTACACTGTTGTTATTCAAGACTAATTAATCCATAGGAGTTTGAAGAACACTTAATCTGTCACATAATTGACGGAAGTTATAAATGTTGGAATAAACACAGGGAAAAAGAAAAAGTAGATAGTGAATAAGATAACATTGCGTTTTATGGATCATATAATATTATTACAAGTGTGGAAAATGAAGAAGATTGTATTGAGGATGTGACTATAGGTGTTAATAATGATGAAGATCATATTGAGGAAATGACATGGATAATTGAAGATGAACTTTGTGATTGTCCAAAATTGTTTGAGAAGTTAAATAATTGTGAAAATATTCCATTTTATGTTGGTTTCACTAAATATATAGCATTTCCAGCTGTATTGAAGCTGTATAATTTGAAAGAAGACAACAGATGGAGTGATGCTGGTTTTACTGAAATACTCACTCTCTTGAATGATATGGTCCCAGAAGATAATGAGATCCCTATTTGAACATAAGATGTTAAACGAATGCTACACTCAATGGGTATTATCTCTAAAAGAATACATGCCTACCCAAATAATTGTATACTGTTTCGTAAGGACAAAAAATCACTTAAAAATCCATAGTGTGTGGTGCTTCGTGATATAAGAAAGATGAATCTGGTCTTATGAAATTTTCTTGGTACTTTCCAATCATTCCAAGGTTAGAAACCTATATGAAAATAATGAGACTGCAAGACACTTAACATGGCACACAGATACAAGAAATAAATATGGGAAACTCCATCACTTGGCAGACTCTCCTCTGTGGAAGAAAATTGATCATGAGTATCCAGAATTTGGAAACGAGCTAAGAAACCTTCATCTTTCATTATCTATAGATAGAGTGAATTCTTTTGGTTTTCAAAGTAGCACTCACAATTTATGGTCAGTTATGTTGGTAAATTATAACTTTCCACCTTGGTTATGCATGAAATGAAAATACATCATGTTATGTATGCTTATATCAAAACCAAAACAACTAGGCAATGATATTGATGTTTATTTGGATCCATTGATCAAGGATTTGAAATTATTTTGGGATTCAGGTGTTACGTTGTATGATTCTTACAGAAATGAAGACTTCATGTCAAGGGCTATGTTTTATGGGATGATAAATGACTTTCCATCTTATTGAAATTTTTTCAGATATATCATTAAAGGAACTCAAGGGTGTCCCATTTTCAAACAAGGTACATATTCAATTAGGAAACATTGGATGCTTATTGTGGTCAATTTGGATACTCTAAAGATTTATTTCTTGGTTTCAATGCATGGGTACCCAACAAACCAACCAAAAATGATGAAGTTTTTCAATTTTTAATACACTACATACAAGGTTTTAGAACTAAAATTAAAGTTATATATTTTATATTACGTTTTAATGAGAATTTTGTTATGATATGGTGGTGTTTAAATACCCTGAAAGTCATGGAATGAGGAAAGGGATTGTGCACATAAATCCTAAAAAGTTCTACAACTAGAAAAGTATCGGGGTATATATAATAATATTTCACTATCCAAACACATATCAAAACAAATTGCATATTTTTTTCAATGTTTTAGTAGTGTCCAAGATAAATAAATGGAAAAGATTGTGGATATTATGTTTGTAAATTTATAAAAGTGATCATATTTCATCTTAAAACTAGCATCCCCGAAGATGTATTTTCAAAGATAATTACTATTTCATTTAAAATATTTATTAATACCTTGTATATTTATATTTTTTCAATACTAACATGACTGTAGAAAAAAATCATATTCAGTATACAAGATTCATTTGATTATATATGAATGGGAAACATACGTGCTGGTAGAATGCACACATATAACATGAAGTTGAGACTTCTATAAAAGTAATTTATTGTTTCTTATATATATTTAATTTATTTCTTTTTTGTATTAATTGCATAATTATTGTTTTCTTATACAGGTGGATTCCTTTGTTTGAGTTGGGGCGATTTGTTCAAAACTGATCATGCTCGTGAGAGATTAGACTTTGAGGCTACAACTAAGATAATGACAACAAGGAAATGGGTCAAGAATGTATAAAGGTTAATTCCTACTACTTATTTAATTAATTTTGTTTTCATTTTATCTATTATTTTTAAGTTAATTTTCATAGCATTTTTATCTAATACTTATTTAGTTTTTTTACAGATCTTTTGGGAAGTCATATGTTCCTTTCAACTATATGTAACAAGATAAGAAAAAATAAAACATGTTTCTTTCAGGTGAAAGATTAAATGCCATGTTGCATGAAATGTGAAGTAAATTTTAATGATGAATCTACCAATGAATTTCTCAGTAGTTGAATGTAAAGTATGAATTCCCAAAATATTTTTCATGAACATTTTCCTAAACGGTGTAGTAATCAGTTGTATCTTAATCAGTCACCCCTCAATCTGATGCACAGTGTGATCAGTATGACTCGAAGTGTATGTTTTTAATTTATAATATTCTTTGATCCTTTAAGATTCATGTATTTTAAACTATCATGATTTAATCTACGACTCATGATTATGATCTATGATATGCAGGGTATGGATTTCTAAGGTTAATATCACCTTCTAACATATTTGTGCTCATGTTATCCTTATATGATCATTGATATCTCCCTTTTATACAATTATTAAGAATCAATTATCACCCTTTATTATGTTTCATGTACTTATATTATAAATAATGGTTTTATAAATGATATTTCTAAGAAGGTTTCTAGTAAAGAATAACTTAATGAGAGACTTTTATGAACTAGTTCTTTATGTTTCCACGTTTCCAAAAGCACTAGACCTAAACTATTATAGCATAAACCATTATGTTATGTAAGGAATATTAATCTAATAAGATGTGATATCTATGTATGAAATGTCTAGGTCAATATATTTGGTATCAAATCAAGGTTTAGTTACCCTTTGAAAACTAAGATTAGAAAAATTTAGTGAGAACATTGGGGGTAAGTCTAAGTATAGGATAACATCCAAATATTTTGATAATTATCATGAATAGACTAGGTTAAACCTAAGGTGTCATAGAATAAGATTCCATGATTTATATATTCTATAAATGAATTATTATAATTATGTGGCTTTCCATTATGATCATTGTTGACTCCAAATGTCTTTTTTATTTAAAATTAACATCAATTTTGGTAAAAAGGACAACTGACCTACTCAAAACCAAAAAACCATGTTCATATTATTTTGATGCTTTATGGAAACGATACATAAGTAATTTTATACATGTAGGAATCACCCTCACCTCAATCTGATGCACGGTGTGACTGGTATGAATCCAAGTGCATCTTTTTATTTAAAATTGACAACAATTTTATTAAAAAGGAAAACTGGCCTACTCAAAACAAAGAAAACACATTCATATTGTTTTTATACATTAGGTAAATGATCCATAAGTCATTTGAGACATGTAAGAATTAGCTTCACCTTAATCTCACTCACGGTGTGACCGGTATGACCCTAAGTACATCTTTTCATTTAAAACTGATATTAATTTTAATAAAAAGGACAACTGACATATTCAAAACCGAGAAAATGTATTCAAATTATTTTGATACTTTAGTGAATGATCTATAAGTCATTTGAGATGTGTAGGAATCATATTCACCTCAATCTGATGCACGGTGTGACCAGTATGACTCTAAGTGCATCTTTTTATTTAAAATTGACAACAATGTTAGTGAAAAAGGAAACTAACCTACTCAAAACCAAGAAAACACATTCTAATTGTTTTAATACTTTAGGAATATAATCCATGATTCATTTGTGATGTGTAAGAATCAACCGAACCTCAATTAAAAGCACGATGTGAACGATGTGACTCCAAGCACGTATTTTTATTTCAAATTGACATTAAATTTGAAAAAAGAACAAGTGACATACTGAAAACTGAGAAAACATATTTGAATTGTTTTGTTGCTTTAGGAAAATGATCCATAAGTCATTTTTGACATGGAGGAATTAGTCACACCTCAATCTGACACACAGTGTGACCGGTATGACTCCAAATGCATCTTTTAATTTAAAATTGACATTATATTTAGCAAAAAGAACTAGTGACATACTAAAAACCAATAAAATGCATTCATATTGTTTTGATACTTTATGAAAACGATCCATAATTCATTTTTGACGTGTAGGAATCAACCAAACCTCAATCTGATACATGGTGTGAACAGTGTGACTTTAAGTGTGTATTTTTATATTAAATTGATGTTAAATTTAGCAAAAAGAACAAGTGACATACTCAAAATAGGGAAAAAATCATTCGGATTGTTTTGATACTTTAGGAAAATGATCCATGGGTCATTTTTTATGCGTAAGAATCACACACACCTCAATCTGACACAAGATGTAATCGGTATGACTCAAAGTGTCCATTATCAGTTTAAAATTGACATTTTTGTTCAAAACGTGTGTTACTCACTGAAAACCAAGAAAATGTGCTCTTATTCTCTTGATAATTTAGGAAAATAATTCATAATTCATTTGTTACATGTAGGAAGAAGCCTCATGTCAAACCAACACATGATGCGACCCGTATGACTTAAAGTACATGTTTCCAGTTTGAAATGATATTTTAGTAAAAAACACAAGTGATATACTGAAAACTGAGAAAAATCATTCAAATTGTTTTTATACTTTAAAACAAAGATCCATAAGTCATTTTTGATGTATAGGAATCATCTGAACATCAATCTGATGCACAGAGTGATCGATATGAATTTAAGTGTGTATTTTTATTTTAAATTAACATTAAATTTAGCAAAAAGGACAAGTGACATACTCAAAACTGAGAAAATGCATTTGTATTGTTTTGATACTTTAGGAAAATGATCTATGAGTCATTTTTAACATGTATAAATCAACCGCACCTCAATCTGATACATGATGTGATCGGTATGACTCAAAGTGAATCTTTTTATTTAAAATTGACATTATATTTAGTAAAAAGAACAAGTGACATATTGGAAACTGAGAAAATTCATTCGTATTGTTTTCATATTTTAGGAAAATGATCCATGGTTAATTTTTGATATGTAAGAATCAATTTCACCTCAATCTGACATACAGTGTGACTGATGTGACTTTAAATGTGTATTTATTTCAAATTGACATTAAATTTAGAAAAAAGAACAAGTGACATTCTAAAAACAGAGCAAACACATTCAGATTATTTTGATACTTTTATACATTGATTCATAAGTCATTTATGACATGTAGAAATCAATAATACCTCAATCCGATGAACGGTGTGATCAGTATGACTCCAAATGCGTCTTTTTATTTAAAATTGACATTACATTTAGCAAAAAGAACAAGTGACATACTGTAAACTAAGTAAATGAATTCTGATTGTTTTGATACTTCAGGAAAATGATCCATAAGTAATTTTTGGCATGTAGGAATCAAATGTAGATCAATCTGACGCATGGTGTGAATGATATGACTTTAAGTGTGTTTTTTTATTTTAAATTGACATTAAATTTAAAAAAAAGAAGAAGTGACATACTCAAAACTGAACAAATAAATTCAGATTGTTTTGATACTTTAGGTGTCATAAACCATCCCAGGTACCCTGGTAACCTGATAACCAAGCCAGCCTTGTCGTAGCCCAAAGGGCGTTCCCGATCCCCACAAGTTGACGACTAGCACCTGGCATCATACAACATGCAAGTGGGAACAATTTTTCTCCTAATAATGTGGAAGAAAAAGAAGCAAGACAGTATGTATATCAAAAGAAAACTGCACTGGGAGTAAAGTAACAGAATACAATAAGGAAAAAACAAGCCCAAAGTAATACAACCCAAGTACTAAAATAGGGAAAACACAACCCAGGTCCCTAAGGACACAACTCACCAAGACCACGAATCTGCAGCTGGATCCACCTACAAGTGATCTTTTCCCTTTACTCATACCTGGAAGAAGATAATCTACAAACACCCGAAGGAGCATGTAGGGTGTGAGATAAAATCTCATTAGGGTCTCACTAAGGATTCCATAACAGAAGCCAATAAAAAATAACCAAAGAAAGTGATTTCAAATTAAAAGTAAACAGGCTTTGAATTTTAAAGAATATTTTAAACAAATCATGTTATATAGTTCAAATGATGGAAAATACTTTAAGCACAGGCTTTACTTTACAAGTGATGGAATAATTCTTAATCATTAGCTTAAATAAAACATTTTATATAAAACAGTTTATATAAAATTAGAAGGGGCATGTAAAATAGTTTTATCAACATTGGCATACATTTATATCTCATATATAGAAATAAATAAGCGAGCAACATGGTCATCTACCAAATAGGTACGATAATATTTATGGCTATAGGACTCCCCACTCTCTAAGTGATCACGGCAATATGTGTACACATACGTCCTCTAGACACTAGTCAGAGAGGACTCATCACCGCCGCCTAAGGGATGTCACCTTCTACATGTATGTTTTAGAACATTGTAATAATCATGGAGTGTGTCCAAATAACTTACAATCTACCTAATGCTTGCATGTGCTCTTACAAAATCAATGATGGACAATTTATTTTAAGACTGCTTAAAATATAATTAAATCTCATACTTCTATTTAAATGTCAATTTTCTATTCAAAACCAAAACAGGTCTTAATCAAAAACATGCCTCTTTAAATTGATAAAACCACTGGGTTTTTATCAAAACATTTTAATCCATTTACACAATTTGACAAATTCCAACAATTTTATAACAAGCCCCCAATTCAGTGGAATTGGGGTTTTTTTAAATCTTCCATAAAATTAATTTCTATAATTAAATTCAACAATTCAATTGCTTCTATTTCCATGAAAATCAGAAATTAAATTTTTTGAATTTTAATCTCACCAATTCGAATTTCCATGCCAAAAACCCATTTTTCTCAAAAAAACCTCAATTCACCGGAATTAGGTTTTTCCAACGAAACAATTGAAAGATATAAAATACATATTTAAACAATTTCATTTGAATTAAAAGAAATTAAACATAAAAAAAGAAATTTTGGTTAATATAAATTAGGCATTGTGATGGAACTACCTACCTCAAGGACGTCGATGACAGCGACAAAATTAAACCACCATATGTAGTTCAATACATCTCTTCAGGGACTTATTATTATAATTTTTATCACACAAAAACTCAATATTTGTTAAGGGTAATTTATGTATTTTTTATTAATTAATTTAATCAAATTAATGTAATAAAAATAGTAATAACATAACCATAAAGAGAGACTTGACCAAACGCATGTTAATCATAAACATTAAGGCGTGTCTAGGGTAAACACCCCAATCTGGACCCAATGGTGGTCTTGGATTTCTAAAACGATGAACCGTTTGAGAGATATTAATGATTTATTAATTAAAAACCAGAATAAATAATTAATTAAAATAAAAGTGTTATTTTTGCGAGCAAGGCATCCAAACGCCCGACATTTACAAATGTTATACCTCATCTAGGGTAAACCCCTCATTTCGGACTCATAAGTGGTCTCAAATTTACCATATGATGCACCATTTAGGAGATATTTAATTATTTTTAATAAAATAATATATTAAATATTATTTAATAACTTTATCTCACGAGCGAGGCATCCAAATGTTTGGTGTCTTCGAATGTTATACCCCTCCTAGGGTGAACACCATATTTTAAATATAATAGTGATCTCAGATTTCTCATAAGATGCACCATTTTTGAGTTATTCAATTATTTTGAATAAAAAAGTGTGCGCTTAATATATTATATTTAATATTTTTATTCAGTCTTCACCAAGGCTTTGCAGGTCTCAGAATCACACACTAACTCAATGTTGAACCCTAAAAATATTCAATTGAATATTCCAAGATGTTAACTGACAATTAAGGCCATTAACACATTTATCAAAAATTCGCTGATAAATCATTTTTTTCCACTTAAGAAATTAATAATTAAACACAAGAGGATTTAAAAATACCTGAAAATAGTAATGGCGTGTTACAACAAATGTAACACCCTAGAATGATAAAAGGTTAAATGAATAAATGATATGACTCATGTCAACAAGGTGCACCTTCCTTTTTAAAAACCCATCTCATTAGAATTTCATAGTTAAGTGTGCTTGCCCTGGAGTAGTGATCAGGATGGGTGACCTTATGGGGAGTTTCTCAAGGTGTGTGCGAGTGAGGACAAAACACACAGAAAAGAACAAGTGTGGTCTTGTGGGGATAGTCATTAGTCAGATGACCCGTTCGGGCACATGGGTGGGCCCCAGGGTGGGGACCACGTGTCTGCGAGGCAAATGGTGGTATCTGGTGGGCCAAGACTCGACAACCATGTTATGGCAGGGAGTTTGTGCTGTCACCAGAGCCCAGTTGTTACATTTGGTATCAAAGGAGGAGCGCTGCCTTAAGTGCAGTGCACTGCCTGGGTTGAGATGTAGGGTCCACAATGAGGACGTTGTTCTCTAAAGGGAGGGTGAATGTAACACCCTAGAATGATAAAGGGTTAAATGACTAAATGATATGACTCATGTCAACAAGGTTCACCCTCTTTTTCAGGAGCCTACCTGATTAGAACTCCACAATTAAGCATGTTTGGCCTGGAGTAGTGATCAGGATGGGTGACCTTTTTGGAAGTTTCTCAGGGTGTGTGTGAGTGAGAACAAATCACACAGGAAAGAACAAGTATTTTCCTGTGGGGAGAGTTATTAGTCAGATGACCCATTCAGGCGCGTCATTGGCGCTCAGGGTGGGGACCACGTGTCTGCGGGGCAACTGGTGTTACCTGGTTGACTAGGACCCAACGTCCATGTTAAGGCGGGGTGTTTATGTTGTCATCGGGGCTCATTTGTTACATTAGAACAACGATCCATGATTCATTTGTAGCGTGTAGGAATCACCAGCACCTCAATCTGATGCACAGTATAATCGGTATGACTCAAAGTGTCCATTATCAGTTTAAAATTCACATTTTAGTAAAAAACAGAGGCGATATACTAAAAACCAAGCAAACGCATTCAAATTGTTTTGATACTTTTGGACAACAATCCATAACTCATTTCTAACCTGTCAGAATCAATTGCACCTCAATATAACTTCAAGTGTATCTTTTTATTTAAAGTTGACATTTTTTTAATGTATTATTTAATATTAATGTTTAATTTATTTCTTTATCATATTACTAACATAAGATTATTTTTATTATATAGGTGGATTCTTTTAGTCGGATTGAGGTGATTTGTTTGGCAACAGTTATCATTGGCGGACCTTTTTGAGAAGGGACAAATGCCAATTGACGATGAAACATTGATGTTTAAATGTTTGTAGATAGTAATAGTAAATGTAATTATACAAAACATTGTTTGAAATGTATATAGTAGTGTTTTTTGTATTCATGATTTAAAAATTATATCCATTAAAATATATATTTTCTATTTGCAAGTTGTGTAGTGTGATATTATAAAAACAACACACTGCCACAGGTGGAGCCTTTATCAGTGCTATTTCTAGCACTGATAAAGGGGACCCCCCCCCCCCAATTTAACATTACTACTGATAACAACGTTTTTTTAGCGCTGTTAAAAGCCTCTTCACGTGCTGTTAAAAGGGATATTTGTAGTAGTGGGTTTGGCCCTCATCATAGTGCCTGTATTATTTTAATATCACAACAACGTTTCTTGGAGTTAAAAAACACTTGCCTCCACCCCCTTTTCAATGTTGGATTTCTCGACATTTTTTTAGTGTTGAGAAATCCCTTTTGAGTGCTTGAAAAGGGATATCACTAGTCAAAAAATAGAATTTGTGTTGGGGTTTTCTCATTAGTTATAAATTAACTGATGTTAAAACTATTGTTAACATCAGTTGTTCATATAACCCCATTGAAACCCCCATCACGATTGGTTTTAACATTGGTTCTATAATAACCCACGCTAAAAATAGTTTTAACATCTGTTAATATATAACAAACATTAAAACCTAGGGTTTTGACTTTGGTTAAGATATAACTGATGTCAAATTAAACCTTTGGTTTTAATATATAACTAACATTAAAATTTTCTCTACGATAAGGTAATTCCAACATAAATTTATCATATACAATAATATCAAGAAAAATTATCCATGGATTTTCTCAACACATGTAAAAAATAATTAAGAAAGGCACTCTTTATTAAAGCTAGTTTACCGCTGAGAAAGAGTGTCTTTCTTAGATATTTTTTACCCTTAGTGATTTTTTAGCACTAAGATTGGGTGGCCTTTCTTAGACCTTTTTAGTAGTGAGAAAGGGTGATAAATTTTTTTTAAATTAAATATCATATATTAATATATACTTATTTTTATATTGATAAAAATATATAATATATTTACTTAGATATGAGTTATATAATACTTAATATTTATATTTGCATTAAATGTTTTCATATTTATTTATTTATTTATGCTTATTTATAATTATATATATAATTATAATAACATATGTAAAATATATGAATTAGTTATAAAAAGATATAAATATATTTACATATAAAATATATATTTAATTATATAAATCAAAATAGAATAAATATATTTTGTAAATTTAATTTAAATAATTTCTAAATATTATTATTAAATTTATACAAATAAATATGTTTGTGTGTGTGTGCAAATATATTTTACTATATTTATATATTTATTTATACTTCATATATATTTAAATTTATATATTTATTTTCATATTATATAATATATAATATACATATATAATTACAATTATATACGCATATGTGTGTTTTTATTAGTATTTTTATATATAATTAAAATTTTATATTAAGATTAAAAACATATAAATATGGAGTGTGTGTGTGTATGTATGTATGTATGTATGTATGTATGTATGTATGTATGTATGTATGTATGTATGTATGTATGATTATATTTAAAGAATAAGCGCTCGGACAAATGGTTTGGGTGCTTCACTTGTATGCATGGAGAAGGGGTTTTCCCTTTAAAAATTAAATATAAGTCTCCCTTCTCAAATTGTGGGGGTCACTACCACAGATCCGAGCAAGGGATGCGTCGGCTTTTATCAACGCTAAGTAGAAACCACAAATAAAAGCCACACATTTATCAGCGCTATTTTTAGCGCTGATAAATGTTTTTAAAAAAATTATTAATTTATATAAAATTATTATATTTATATTCAAAAATAATTTTTATTTATATATATTAATTAAAAAAACACATGTTTATAATTAATATAAATATGATATATTATAATATATTTTTTTAATAATTCAAATATATATAATGTTTTAAAAAAAGTATTTATAAGTTTATAAATAAATAGATATATATTTAAATATTTATAAAATTATAATATTTTTTTAAATGATAAATATATATATTGTATTTATGATTATATATAAATACTTTTTAAATATATTTATTTATAATTATAATTATAAATATGTATATATTTAAACAAATATGTCTTCAATGAATATATATATATATATATATATATCATGAGATAATGATGATATTGATTGTCATTGTTTATGTTTATATATGATGCGTGAGTATAATTTATCCTATATGATCATAAAGTTTATTTGTGAACGTGATTGTGAGTTATGTTCTAAATGTTAAGATTACCTATATTATGATGATGTCCGCACATGCATATATTATGTATTCATCATTATGAATGTTTATTTATAAATTAACACTCATATGATTCATTCATGTTATACCCATATAAACTTATGATGTTCTCATAAATATTTATAAAATTACAATAAATTTATCTAAATAATAAATTTATTTATTAAATTTTTAATTATAAAATTTTAATTATATAGAAAAACTTTTTAAATTTATTTGTTATAATTATTATTATAAATATGTGTGTGTGTATTTAAATAATTATAAAATTACAATAAATACATTTATTATAATTTTATAAATATATATATTAATATATTAATATACTTATATATGTATATATAATTATATAAAAATATTTATAAATATATTTATTTATAATTATAATTATAAATATATATATAATTATAAAATTATAATGAATATATTTATTATAATTATAATTTTATAAATATATATAATTATAGAAATATATTTATAAATATATACAAATATTTATACATATATACAAATATTTATAATTATAATTATAAATAATATATGTGTGTGTGTGTAAATAATTATAAAATTATAATAAATATATTTATTATATTTATAATTTTAATAATAAATATTTATTTATTTATTTATAATCATAAATATAAATAAATATTTATTTATTTAAATAATTATGAAATTAGAAATTTAATTATGTATATTTATTATAATTTAATAATTATTTAAATATATATATATTTATTTATACTTATAACTATAAATAAATATTCATTTATTTAAATAATTATGAAATTATAATAAATATATATATTTATATATATTTATATTAACTTCATAAGTATTTAAATATATATATTTATATTTATATTTATATTTATGAAAATAAATAAATATATTTTTATTTATAATTATAAATATAAATATAATAAATATATTTATTATAATTTTATAATTATAAATAATTTATTAACATTAGGTTTTTATCAGTTCTTTTTTAGTACTGATAAAGGTTTGTTTTATCAGTGCTTTATATTTTAGCGGTGATAAAACCTCCGTTATCAGTGTTTTCAAAAAAGTGATGATAAAAGTCTTTCGCATTTTTATAAATGGAACCGTAGCAGATCCACTTGTCTCTTGAGCCACAACCTTTCGCAAAAACCGAGCTCTGTCTCCGCCTCCGCCGCCACCTCTGCCTCGACC
Organism: Viscum album; assembly: GCA_963277665.1. NCBI lineage: Eukaryota > Viridiplantae > Streptophyta > Magnoliopsida > Santalales > Viscaceae > Viscum > Viscum album. The sequence continues at coordinate 1,478,658,395 of OY728137.1, forward strand.
TCTGCCTCTGCCTCCGCCTTCATAGCCCCTGCCCTCGTCACTGCCATCGGCCCTGCCCCCTACCTCTGATGCCCCTACCCCAGCCTCCGCCTCCGCTACCCTCTTCTCCACTACCCCCGCCTCTGATTCCCTAGCCTCTGATGTCCCCGCCTCCACCTCTGTTGTCCCCACTGCCCCTGCCGCCACGTCCACTGTCTCCCCTACCCCCATCGTCCCTATTTTCAAACCTTAAGTTCCAAACGGTCTAAATGTGTGTTTTCTTTGAAATATATTTTAGAATTATTTAAAGGATAACAACCGATTATTTGTTTTGAAATGGATGTTGAAAAGGTATTTTGAATCATTCAAAGGGTTTGTCTGGTATTTTATGTTTGTTGCTTAAAGGCTTGTTTGGCACTTTAAAATGGGTTTTAAAGGAAGTGGGTGTGTATGGTCCTTTTGAATGAATGGTTCAAAGTGATGTTTTATTTGATCGATAAAGGTTTGGTTTATCAATTTGGTTTTCCTTAAAGTCCCATTTGGATGTTTATGAAGTAAATTCTTTCATTGTGAAGATTCTTGATAAACCTCTTATGTATGCTTTACCTTGATGGATGATGCTTAGTGCACATGATGAAGGGTATTAAAAAAGGGTTTGTACTCTAGTAGGGATCATGGGGGTGAGGGTGAGATTTGTACTTTATATGCTATGAAATGTTGATTGGACATATTAGTGTCATTGTGGATTCGCGGTGTGATCCTTTCATATTTTCATCTCACTCGCCTCTATTAATCAATCATGAGAAACCTAGGTAGTCAAATGAGTGACCCTAAATTTATGCTACACTTTTACAGATTCACATCCCAAATATCATCTCCCTAGAGAATATGTATTCGTTTTCAGGACATGCTCTGAGGAGGATGAAGTGTGCTAAGTCGATACGCCTGTGTTTTTAGTAGATATGACATTTTCATGCAGTCGATCATGAAATTTATTTTCTTGTCTTTGGTGGACTCACTAATCTATCTTGTATTTACCCATGACATACAATCTCAACACTTAACATTGGTACTTGATATATGAATATGGTCACTCGATCCCTACTTAGAACCAGAGTTTCCACATTTGAATTCCTTTATTATAACTTTTTTTATAGAAAATTACATTTTTATTCTAAGAAAACTTTTGTGGAAAAAGTGAGAAACCACACAAGTCAAAATGAAGGTTCATTAGACACAAAAGGAACTCAAAAAATTATTAAAGAAAAGACTAAGATGATTGGAATTAAACACCCTATATAACTCCCAATGAAGTGTGATTCCCTACATATTCGGATCATCCTTGATAAGATCTTAGAAATAATTAGACATCTTATGAACTTGAACTATTATATTCCCCTTGTGTATGAACTCAATCTATACATGTGTTCCATTTCTTAGAACCATATGTGGTTAGATTCATGTTCCTATAGGATATATATTGATTCCTTGATTTCATATCTTTAGACCAACCTTATATTTCACTTTTATACTATTTTCCCCAATAATTTAAACATTAAAAGTGCATTGTATACCAATTCATATAAGTTTTTCTATAATATCCTATTTTAGTACCTAAAATATTGTTTTACATTTGGAAAAAATATTTTTGAATTAAAAAGGAGATTTTATTGAGTGAGTTGATTTTAAAACCAAATTTGTGAGGGAATGAAAAGTATTTTAATGGTTGTGAAATGTTTTAAATATGTTTTCTCTTATCTTTTCATTTTTACATGGAATATTTGGTAATGATATTAAAAGGTTATTTTTAGAAATGCATTAATTTTTGAAACCATGTGTGAAGATTTCCTTGTAAAAAGGAATTTATTTAATTTGAAATGTTCGAGATGTGGTTGATTTAATTATGAAAAAATAGAAAATGTTTTTGGAATTTGTAGAAATGATTTAACATGAAAATATGGATTTCATTTTTAATAATTTTGATTGTTTTCCAAGTGTGCATTTATTTGAAAAATGATTCCAACCCTCCTAGGATATGGGTGTGAATGTTCTGAAATTGTATTTAATGATGGTTTCATTTTAATGAGGAGTGTTTGAAGTTTTAAATGAAAAATTGTAAAAATATAGAGGGTTTTCGCTCATTTTAAATGATTAAGACTATTTGGTCATTAATTTTCCTTAAATACTTTAAAAAAGGAATTTTGGTTTTGTGAAATAATGTTTAGAACTGATTGGTTTATTTTAAAAAGGGTGTGTAATTTTAAAGGGGAATTTTTGTAAATTGTTGGTTTTTTAATGGGATTTCAAGTGTGATTTTATAAATAGTTTTCAAAGGACATATGAAATGAAGTTTTCCCATAATATTTTAAGTTTATATTTTTATAGAATTAGGAAAACCATTACATTATATAGGGAAGAAAAGTATATTGATAATAACTCCATGGTAATGGCATACCACTAACTCTATCCAACCCATAGGATATCCATCATTACCTCACTCCCAAAAAAAGGTGAATTAATGTTTAACCTCATTGCAAATCTTAAACCTACTTTGCATCCAACATCACGTGTATGGTTTAAATTAGGGGAGTCCTCTACAATTACATCGTCACTCTGGTTTGGTGTTAGCATTTAAGGGGATGAGTCTCAGGCAACAAAATGAAATAATAACTATCATTCAAATGATGAGTTCCTCTTATTTGAAAGGCACCTTTTTGTGTATTTATTTTGTTAAATATTAATATTATCTAATCAAATAAGATATATATGAATAAATAATGGATGGATGTTAATCGTATAACAAAAGAGTATGAATATGGAGTGAAAGAGTTCATCAAGTTTGTAGAAGATCATGCATATGACCCTTCTAAAATCATTTTCCCATGTTTACACTGTTTTTATTCAAGACTAATTAATCCATAGGAGTTGGAAGAACACTTAATCTATCACGAAATTGACTAAAGTTATAAATTTTGGAATAAACATGGGGAAAAAGCAAATGTATCTAGTGAATGGGATATCATTGCGTTTTATGGATCATATAATATCATTACAAGTGTGGAAAATGAAGAAGATTGTATTGAGGATGTGACTATAAGTGTGAATGATAATGAAGATCATATTGAGAAAATGACAAGGGCAATTGAAGATGAACTTTGTGATTGTCCGAAATTGTTTGAGAAGTTAAATAGTTGTGAAAAGATGCCATTTTATATTGGTTGAACTAAATATACAGCATTGTCAGCCTTATTGAAGCTGTATAATTTGAAAGAAGACAATAGATGGAGTGATGATAGTTTTACTGAACTACTCACTCTCTTAAATGATATGGTCCCAGAAGATAATGATATCCCTAGTTGAATATAAGATGCTAAAAGAATGCTACAATTTATGGGTATAATATCTGAAAGAATACATGCCTAACCAAATAATTGTATACTATTTTTCAAGGACAACAAATCACTTAAAAATTCCCAATGTGTGGTGCTTCATGATATAAGAAAGATGAATTGAGTCCTATGAAATTTTCTTGGTACTTTTCGATCATTCCAATGTTAGGAACCTATATGGAAATGAGGAGACTTCAAGACACTTAACGTGGCACACAAATAAAAGAAATAAATATAGGAAACTCTGTCACTCGACAGACTCTCCTCAGTGGAAGAAAATTGATCATGAGTATCCAGAATTTGGAAATGAGCCGAGAAACATTCATCTTGCATTATCTACAGATGGAGTGAATCCTTTTGGTTTTCAAAGTATCACTCACAATTTATGGTTGGTTATGTTGGTAAATTATAAATTTCCACCTTGGTTATGCATGAAATGAAAATACATCATGTTATGTATGCTTATATCAAAACCAAAACAACTAGGTAATGATATTGATGGTTATTTGGCTCCATTGATCGAGGATTTGAAATTATTGTTGGATTCAGGTGTTACGTTGTATGATACTTACAAAAATGAAGACTTCATGTCGAGAACCATGTTTTGTGGGATGATAAATGACTTTTCGTCTTATGGAAATTTTTCAGGATATAATATTAAAGGAACTCAAGGGTGTCCCATTTTCAAACAAGGTATATAGTCAATTAGGCAACATTGGATTCTCATTGTGGTCAATTTGGATATTTTGAAGATTTATTTCTTGGATTTAATGCATGGGTACCCAACAAACCAACCAAAAATGATGAATGTTTTCAATTTTTAATACACTACATCTAATGTTTTAGAACTAAAATTAAAGTTATATATTTTATATTATGTTTTAATCAGAATTTTGTTATGATATGTTGGTGTTTAAATGCCATGAAAGTCGTGGAATGAGGATAGGGAATGTGCACGTAAATCCTGAAAAGTTCTACAACTGGAAAAGTATCAGGGTATATATAATAATATTTCACTATCCAAACACGTATCAAAAGAAATTGCTTATTTCTTTCAATGTTTTTGTAGTGTCCAAAATAAAAAAAAATGGAAAAGATTATGGATATTATGTTTGTAAATTTATGAAAGAGATCATATTTAGTCTTAAAACTATCATCCCTGAAGAGGTATTTTCAAAGATAATTTATATTTCATTTAAAATATTTATTAATACCTTTTATATTTATATTTTTTCAATACTACCATGAATATCAAAAAAATCATATTCAGTAGATGAGATTCATTTTATTAGATATGAATGGGAAACATACATGCTAGAAGAATGCACACATATAACATGAAGTTGAGACTTCTATAAAAGTAATGTATTGTTTCATATTTATGTTTAATTTATTTCTTTTTTGTATTACTTTAATAATAATTGTTTTCTTATACAGGTGGATTCCTTTGTTCGACTTGGGGCAATTTGTTCAAAATTGATCATTCTCGTGAGAGATTGGACTTTGAGGCTGCAACTGAGAAATGACAACAAGGAAATGGGTCAAGAATATATAAAGGTGAATTCCTACTACTTATTTAATTAATTTTGTCATCATTTTATCTATTATTTGTAAGTTAATTTTCATAGCATTTTTATCTAATACTTATTTAGTTTTTTTTTACAGATCTTTTGGGAATTCATATATTCCTTTCAACTATATGTAACAATATAGGAAAAAGAGAACATGTTCCTTTCAGGTGGAAGATTAAATTCCATGTTTCATGAAATGTGAAGTGAATTGTAATGATGAATCTACCAAATAATTTCTCAGTGGTTGAATGTAAAGTTTGAATTCCCAAAAGATTTTTCATGAACATTTTTTTGAATAGTGTAGTAATCAATTGTAGCTCAATCAATCATCCCTTAATCTGATACATAGTGTTCTCGGTATGACTCGAAGTGTTTTTTTAATTTATAATATTATTTGATCCTTTAAGATTCATGTCTTTTAAACTATAATTATTTAATCTACGACTCATGATTATGATCTACGATGTGTAGGGTATGGATTTCTAATGTTAATATCACCTTCTAACATATTTATGCTCATGTTATCCTTATATGATCATTGATATCTCCCTTGTTTACACTTATTGAGAATCTATGATCACCCTTTCTTATTTTTCATGTACTTATATTATAAATAATGGATTTATAAATGATATGTCTAAGAATGTTTCTAGTAAATAATAACTTAATGAGAGACTTTTATGAACTAGTTCTTTATGTTTCCATGTTTCCAAAAACACTAGACCAAAACTATTCTAGAATGAATCATTATGTTATGTAAGGAATATTAATCTACTAAGATGTGATATCTATGTATGAAATGTCTAGGTCAATATAGTTGGTATCATAGCAAGGTTTAGTTACCATTTGAAAACTAGGATGAGAAAAATTTAGTGAGAATAGTGAGGGTAAGTCTAAGTATAGGATAACATCCAAATATTTTGATAATGATGATGAATAACCTAGGTTAAACCTAAGGTGTAATAGAATAATATTCCATGATTTATATATCCTATAAATGACTTATTATAATTATGTGTCTTTCCATTATGATCATTGTTGACCCCAAATATCTTTTTTATTTAAAATTAACATCAATTTTGGTAAAAAGGACAACTGACCTACTCAAAACCAAAAAAAAGAATTCATGTTATTTTGATTCTTTATGGAAACGATCCATAAGTAATTTGAGACATGTAGGAATCACCCTCACCTCAATATGATGCACGGTGTGACTGGTATGAGTCCAAGTGCATCTTTTTATTAAAAATTGACAACAATTTTATTAAAAAGGACAACTGGCCTACTCAAAACCAAGAAAAAACATTTGTATTGTTTTATAATTTAGGTAAATGATCCATAAGTCATTTGAGACATGTAAGAATTAGCCTCACCTTAATCTGACTCAAGGTGTTACCGATATGACCCCAATTATATCTTTTTATTTAAAATTGATATCAATTTTAATAAAAAGGACAAATTACATACTCAAAACTGAGAAAATGTATTCAGATTTTTTTGATACTTTAGGGAACGATCTATAAGTAATTTTAGATGTGTAGGAATCATATTAACCTAAATATGATGAACGATGTGACCAGTATGACTCCAAGTCCATCTTTTTATTTAAAATTGACAACAATTTTAGTGAAAAGGGAAACTGACCTACTCAAAACCAAGAAAACACATTCGGATTGTTTTAATACTTTAGAACTATGATCCATGATTCATTTGTGATGTGTAGAAATCAACTGAACCTCAATTTGAAGCATCATGCGAACGATGTGACTCCAAGCATATCTTTTTATTTCAAATTGAAATTAAATTTAGAAAAAAGAACAAGTGATATACTGAAAACTGAGAAAAAATATTCGAATTGTTTTGATGCTTTAAGAAAACAATCCATAAGTCATTTGTGACATGTAGTAATTAGTATCACCTTAATATGACACATAGTGTGACCGTTATGACTCCAAATGCATCTTTTTATTTAAAATTGACATTACATTTAGCAAAAAAACTAGTGACATACTGAAAACTAATAAAATGCATTAATATTGTTTTTATAATTTAGGAAAATGATCCATAAGTCATTTTTTACGTGTAGGAATCAATCAAACCTCAATCTGACACATGGTGTGAATGATATGACTTTAAGTGTGTATTTTTATATTAAATTGACATTAAATTTAGCAAAAAGAACAAGTGACATACTCAAAATAGGTCAAACGCATTCAGATTGTTTTTATACTTTAGGAAAACAATCCGTGAGTCATTTTTGATGTGTATGAATCACACACACCTCAATCTGATGAAATATATAATCATTATGACTCAAAGTTTCCATTATCAGTTTAAAATTAACATTTTAGTTCAAAATGTGTGTCACTCACTGAAAATCAAGAAAATGCACTCTTATTCTCTTAATAATTTAGGAAAATAATTCATAAGTTATTTGTGACATATAGGAAGCAGCCTCATATCAAACCAACACATGATTATACCCTTATGACTTAAAGTACATGTTTCTAGGTTGAAATGAAATTTTAGTAAAAAAAACAAGTGACATATTGAAAACTTAGAAAATGCATTCAAATTGTTTTGATAATTTAAAACAAGGATCCATAATTCATTTTTGATGTGTAATAATCAACCGTACATCAATCCGACGCACAGAGTGATCTATATGACTTTAAGTGTGTATTTTTATTTTAAATTAACATTAAATTTAGCAAAAAGGACAAGTGACATACTCAAAACTAAGAAAATGCATTTTTATTGTTTTGATACTTTAGGAAAACAATCCATGAGTCATTTTTAACATGTAAAAATCAATCATACCTCAATATGATACATGGTGTGATCGGTATGACTCAAAGTGAATCTTTTTATTTAAAATTGACATTATATTTAGAAAAAAGAACAAGTGACATATTGGAAACTGAGAAAATTCATTCGGATTGTTTTGATATTTTAGGAAAATAATACATGGGTCATTTGTGATGTTTAAGAATCAACTTCACCTCAATCCGACATACAGTGTGACTAATGTGACTTTAAATGTGTCTTTATTTCAAATTGACATTAAATTTAGCAAAAATAACAAGTGGCATTTTGAAAACTGAGCAAACACATTCAGATTATTTTGATACTTTTATACATTTATCCATAAGTCATTTGTGATGTGTAGGAATCAATCTCACCTCAATCCGATGCATGGTGTGATCAGTATGACTCTAAATGCATCTTTTTATATAAAATTGACATTACATTTAGCAAAAAGAACAAGTGGCATAATGGAAATTGAGTAAATGAATTCTAATTGTTTTGATACTTTAGGACAACAATCCATAAGTAATTTGTGGCATGTAGGAATCAATTTTAGCTCAATCCTATGCACGGTGTGAACGATGTAACTTTAAGTGTGTATTTTTATTTTAAATTGACATTAAATTTAAATAAATAAAAAGTGACATACTTAAAACTGAAAAAACACATTTGGATTGTTTTGATACTTTAGGTGTCATGAACTAGCATGGGTACCTTGGTAACCTAATAACCAAGCAAACCCTGTCATAGCCCGAAGGGAATTCCTAATCCCCACGGGTTGGCGACTAGCACCTGGCATCATACAACATGCAAGTGGGAACAATTTTGCCCCTAATAATGTGGAAGAAAAAGAAGTAAGACAGTATGTATATCAAAAGAAAACTCCACTGGGAGTAATGTACCAGAATACAATAAGGCATAAATAATCTCAAAGTAATACAACCCAAGTACTAAAATAGGTAAAAACAACCCAGGTCCCTAAGGACACAACTCACCAAGACCACGAATCTGCAGCTGGATCCACCTACAAGTGATTCTTTCCCTTTGCTCGAACCTGGAAGAAGATAATCTACAAACACCTGAAGGAACATGTAGGGTGTGCGATAAAAGCTCATTATGGTCTCACCAAGGATTCCATAACAGAAGCCAATAAAAAATTAACCAAAGAAAGTTCTTTCAATTTAAAAGTAAACAGGCTTGGCATTTTAAAGAATATTTTAAACAAATCATGTTATACAGTTCAAATGATGGAAAATTCTTTAAGCACAGACTTTACTTTACAAGTGATGGAATAATTCTTAATCAATGGCTTGAATAAAACAATTTATATAAAATAGTTTATATAAAATTAGAAGGGGCATGTAAAATAGTTTTATCAACATTGGCATACATTTATATCTCATGTATAAATAAATAAGCGAGCGACATGGTCATCTACCAAATAGGTACAATAGTATTTCTGGCTATAGGACTCCCCACTCTCTAAGTGATCACGGCAATATGTGTACACATACATCCTCTGGACACTGGTCAAAGAGGACTCATCACCATCTTCTAAGGGATGTGACCTGCTTCATGTATGTGTTAGAATGTTGTAATAATTGTGGAGTGTGTCCAAATAACTCACAATCTACCTAATGCTTGCATGTGATCTTACAAAATCAATGACGGACAATTTATTTTAAGATTGCTTAAAATATAATTAAATCTCATACTTCTATTTAAATGTCATTTTTTCATTTAAAACCAAAATTGATCTTAATCAAAAACATGCCTCTTTAAATTGATAAAACCACTCGGTTTTTATCAAAACATTTTAAGCCATTTACACAATTTGAAAAATTCCAAAAATTTTATAACAAGCCCCCAATTCACTGGAATTGGGGTTTTTTTAAAAATCTTCTATAAAATTAATTTCTACAATTAAATTCAAAAATTCAATTGCTTCTATTTCCATGAAAATCAGAATTTAAATTTTTACAATTTAAATCTCACCAATTTGAATTTTCATGCCAAAAACCCATTTTCTCAAAAACCTCAATTCACCAGAATTGGGTTTTTCCAGCGAAACAATTAAAAGCCATAAGATTCATATTTAAACAATTGAATTTTAATTCAAACAATTTAAACTTAAATAATGCAATTATGGTTAATATAATTTAGGCATCATGACGGAACTACCTACCTCAAGGACGTCGATGACAGCGACAAAGTAAAACCACCATGTGTAGTTCAATACATCTATTTAGGGCCTTATTATCATAATCTTCATCACACAAAAACTCAACATTTGTTAAGGGTAATAGATATATATTTTTTATTAATTAATTTAATCAAATTAATGTAATAAAAATAGTAATAACATAACCATAAAGAGAGATTTGACCAAACGCATGTTGATCATAAACATTAAGGCCCATCTAGGGTAAACACCCCATTTTGGACCCAATGGTGGTCTCAGATTTCTAAAATGATAAACCGTTTGAGAGATATTAATGATTTATTAATTAAAAACCAGAATAAACAATTAATTAAAATAAAACGGTTATTTTTGCGAGTGATGCATCCAAACGCCCGACATTTACAAATGTTATACCCCATCTAGGGTAAAACCCTTCATTCCGAACTCATTAATGGTCTCATATTTACTATATGATGCACCGTTTAGGAGATATTTAATTATTTTTAAAAAAATAATATATTAAATATTATTTAATAACTTTATCTCACGAGCGAGACATCCAAATGTTTGGCTTCTTCGGATGTTATACCCCTCCTAGGGTAAACACCATATTTCAAATATAACAATGATCTCAGATTTCTCATACGATGCACCATTTTGAAGTTATTCAATTATTTTGAATAAAAAGTGTGTGCTTAATATATTATATTTAATATTTTTATTCAGTCTTCACCAAGGCTTTGTGGATCTTGGAATCACGCACTAACTCAGTGTTGAACCCTAAAAATATTCAATTGAATATTCCAAGATGTTAACTAACAGTTAAGGCAATTAACACATTTATCAAAAATTCACTGATAAATCAATTTTTTCCACTTAAGAAATTAATAATTTAACACAAGAGGATTTATAAATACCTGAAAATAGTAATGGGATGTTACAATAAATGTAACACCCCAAAATGATAAATGATTAAATGACTAAATGATATTACTCGTGTCAACAAGGTTCACCTTCCTTTTCAAAATATTACCCCAATAGAACTTCATAGTTAATTGTGCTTGCCCTGGAGTAGTGATCAGGATGGGTGACCTTCTGGGGAGTTTCTCAGGGTGTGTGCGAGTGAGGACAAAACACACGGGAAAGAACAAGTATTGGCCTGTGGGGATAGTCATTGGTCAGATGACTCATTCGAGCACGTGGGTGGGCCCCAGGGTGGGGACCACATGTCTGCAGGGCAACTGGTGGTACCTAGTGGGCCAAGACTCGATAGCCATGTTAAGGCAGGGTGTCTGTGCTGTCACCGGGACCCAGTTGTTACATTTGGTATCAAAGGAGGAGCGCAGCCTTAAGTGTAGTGCACTTCCTGGGTTGAGATGTAGGGTCCACAACGAGGACGTTGTATAATGACCCATACTTTACATAAATTGTTATTACTTCAAAATTGAAGCATACTTATTACAACATATAACAAAACCATGAAAGTACCATATAGGTATAGTGTCTTTAGAAACTGGGAAACATAAACAACTGGTTCATAAAGCGTCTACACTGTCTCCCATTTATTTCATCATATCTATAGCCCCTTTTGGCATATCTTACTTAATAACCTTCTTCCTGACCTGGGGAAAGAAAACATTCAAAAGGGTGAGCTCAAATGCTCAGTAAGGGTAAACAAAATAAATATCAATCACATCATATTCATAAGAACATAACATTTTGGAAATCTTAACCTGCAAAAGTGAGCATAATTTCATAACATGGGATAAATCATAGTAGTGAAATGAAATCCCAATAATCATAACTTAAAACATGAAACTTTGTGTCATACACACATAATCATAGAGAATCATTTCTTATTAGTCAAGACTCATTTCCAAGACTATCTTAGTGGAAAAAGTTCATTTCTGAATCGAGTTCACTCCTCGTTTCAGTCCTGTTTCACTGAACCGGTTTAACCTGTTGTTCCAGCCATGTCTATCTCATGAGATATAAAATCTTCACCCAATGAATTAGAGTGAGATATAGGTCCCACCCATCTCATAATGATACCATTCTTATGTGTGCCACAAAATCATAAATCATACATCATTGCATAACCCATGTAGTAAAAATGGGATTCTTAAACAACATGACATCATAAAAAAATTCATATAAGATAAAGGAATTCATAAAAATAATTCCATCACAACATAATCAAATCAATGTAATAATAGGGATAGAAACAGAACCCTATATTATCTTAGATGGAAAATAATTTTTGATAAAGCACTTGAACTCCATTCTTGAGGAAAATATCCTTTCTAATTTAAAAACATTTTCCTTTCTTTAACATGTCATACAATTTTAAACTAAAAGAAGTTGATTAAAAATAAACTTGAAAACTTGTAAAGGAATCTTCTTGTAAATAATTTTTTAAAAATCCATCCATGTCGTATAAGTTAAAAAAAACATTCTTCTCATACTTTTGTCGGAAAAGTCAAAAAGTACCTCGTACGAAAAACAACAAAAGATTCCTTTCATATCTTTTACTAAAAATTCACCGAAGGGTAAAATTGGATTTAAAAAATTGTATGTGGATGGAAAAATATTACATATTGAGGAAACATGGATGTGGATGATAAAATACACCCCAGTAAATTCTGAAGTATAAACAATCTCGGATAAAAATTAAGATTGCAAGATTTTCCCTTACCTTAGGTCTGATTTGCTTCGTAAGTGTCCTAACCTCCTGTATAATGATTTAAATAATGTTATTGACTTATTCTAGAATCATACTTATTGTTATTATATCATATATGGTCATATTCTTAGCTTCTTATTAGTAATATTTCATTACTACTTGTTATTCGGGTGTTTATTACTTTTTGTTCTTATGCGTGTTTGTCGAATAAATTCTTATTCTTCTCTTTAGGTTATAGATACCTCATTTCCAGAATGGTACTAGTGTAATATATATCATATTCATTCATTAAATTCATTTATATAATCATTATGCAATGAAGATCATGTAGAACGAATTGCATCACATCGTGGAGACGGTATTCCGTACGTACGCACGAGCGATGATATCATTCTCATGATCGTGAAATTGTATTGGAGTGTATGTATACTATTTCAGAATCAATACCACTTTACAATAATCATATATATTCATTACTTTCACCCTTATAACCATCCAAATAAGGTGGTGGTGGAAAATAGATTACACCACGGCATGGAGACGGTATTCCGTACGTACGCACGCACGGTGATTTCGTTTTCCGTAGGATGGATAAGAGGTGAAATAGGTTTGTTTCATATTTATAATAACATATCAGTATATGAGTGATACTGATGATATTACCTCATAATGAAACAACTAAAGAAGAGGGGGTAGAAGAAGAATGGAACTTAAAGAAAACGGTAGAAGGTATTACCTCTTTCTCGAAGTGCCTCCTTTAAACTTTCTCTTAAGGCACTAGAGTTGGTCTTTTGATAAGACCAGTACCTCTAGTAGGTTTATAAGGAAGTGGGGAAGTTAAATGGGCAGGGGTTGGCCGAGCTTGAAGGCTAAAATTGGTTTCAGGAAGAGAGGGAGGAGGTGCCCTTTTATAAGGGAGGAGAGGGGCACCTTTGGAAATATAAGAAATATTAGTTTATATTAAATCCCAACCCCACTTAAAAACTTCCAAAATGACTCATATCCAAATCTTAGATGAGATAGGGTTGTAATCTAATCAACCAATAAAATTTATACATGTTAGGAATTTATTTTAAACATTATCAACTTGATTTATCCTTATTTATCAATTTAATTTTATTTGTGGTGATAATATTCTAAATTTTAAATTATTATAAATAATTACATATGTGTTGTGAATTTTCCATAATTTGACACTTTATGACATTGTCGACCATATAAATTTTAATTTATAATTTTTAAATATTTTTTTGATTTTTAAACAATTTTATAATATGTTATTTTTATAAAATAACAATAGTGTCAATTTTGACACTATTCATTTATTTGAATTTAAATAAAATATATACAGAAGATATATTCGAAATAAAAGCTTTAATAGATTCATAAAATGTCATATGTATCTATAAAATTAGTGTATCACATTAAATAGTTCATATAATATTTATTTTAATATTTTTAAAACAATTTATTTGATATTTTAATTAATAAAATAATTTCAACATCACTATTGTGTCATAATTAATGATAATTATTTAATCCCTAAAAATTCTAAATAAATTCCTATGATGTAGATAATTGTATTATATTTCTGGAGACTATTCATGTTCGAAGTTTCATTAAGTTTATCACCAAATTAAAATTATTATACTTATAAGATTTAAGAAAGTGACATGTTGTCACATTCTTTGGTTTTAATAATAATTAAATTATTTTCATGGAAAAAATCCATTAAATGAATCTAATCCGACCCTTAGGTGATATGGGTCGACTTTTAGTCATCCAATAGGATTTTGGCAGGTGTTAGGGTAATTTTATAATCTTATATTTACCCTTAATTACCCGATTTACCTTTAACTATGGTAAATAAAATTTACCGTAGTTACTATTCATAATGCCCAAAAATAAAAAGTAGCCTATTAACATAATTTGGACCCACTGATTCTGAATATGGAATCCATTTTTTAAAATTCAAAACATATAAGTTGCAGTAATTAATTTAAAATAAATCTCGTTGTTAAGAAAACGGGTTTTAGAAGTTAAAACATTGCCAAAGATTGAAATGTTTTTACCTATGAATTTAATGTGAAATTAATGCTAATGACATAAATTATATTAAATAATAAAAATATATTCTATTTATACTTTAAAACTATTCAATATTATAATTTATCCATATAAATTATCTCAATGAAAAAAGTTGTTTTTAATTAAAAATTAGCGTATTTTTACTATTCATCAAAATATGAAAGTTATCAGAAAAATATCAAAAATTTATCCAAAGTAAATTTTTATACCCTGATTCAAAAGAAGAATTTTATTTTGTCAAATTGAACTTATAAACATGTCAAAAACTAGATTTAATGTGGGTGCGCCATCAAAAGGCGGCAAAACTGTTTTTTTTTTAAATATTTCTTTTATCCAAAAAAACTGATTTTGCTTTTATACCTCATTCTAGAAAATGTATAAGTTGAATTAAAATGTTATAAAATTCAAAATTCAGTTATTAATATTCATAACGGCTAGTTTTAATAATATTTTAATAGCATATCGTTGTTTAGTGAAACTCGGTATTGCGTACGACGCAAGCTATCGAGGAAGGCCGCGGTTGCGTGTAAAGCAAGCCAAGCTAGTGTTGTGTGTAGTGAAAGATTCCTTTGATGATTTATATAACATAAAAACAAAATATTTCTCATAAAAGTCTCGGGTGTTACATTCTACCCCCCTTAAAATTAATTTCACCCTCGAAATCCGTCACTACATTACAAACAGATGAGGATACCTCTCCCTCATCATATCCTCAAGTTCCCATGTAGCTTCTTCTAATTAGTGGTTCCTCTATAAAACTTTCACCAAGCGAGTGGTCTTGTTCCGTAGGACTTTTTCGCTACGATCTAGAATCTCTATCGGCTGTTCTTCACAAGAAAGATCTTGCTCCAGCGGTACAACTTCTGAGCTGAGTACATGTAAAGGATCAGGTATGTACTTTCTCAGGAGAGATACATGGAACACATCGTGTACTTGAGAGAGATTTAGTGGAAGTTCCAATCGGTAAGATACCTTCCCAACACGATCCAGTATTTCGAAAGGACCGATATATCTAGGGCTCAACTTCCCCTTCTTTCCAAATCTCATGACCCTCTTCTGGGGAGAAATTCGTAAGAACACTTTATCACCCACTTCAAACTCTAGGTCTTTTCTTCGGTTGTCAGCATAACTTTTCTGTCGACTCTAAGCTGCTCTTATGTGTTGTTGAATAGATCTGACCTTTTCTGTCATTTCATCAACGAGATCAGGTCCTAATAGCTTTCTTTCCCCAACTTCATCCCAGAAAGTTGGAGTCCTACATTTCTTTCCATAGAGAGCTTCATAAGGAGCCATCTGAATACTGGAGTGAAAGCTATTATTATAAGAAAATTCCACCAAAGGTAGGTGTTTATCCCAACCACCTTTGAAATTCATAGAGCAAGCTCTCAACATATCTTCTAGAGTTTGAATTGTTCTCTCAGACTGACCGTCTGTCTGAGGATGATAAGCAGTGCTAAAACTCAACTCTGTATCCAGAGTATGCTAAAGACTTCTCCAAAACTTCGAGGTAAATCTCGGATCCCGATCAGATATAATAGAAAGTGGTACTCCATGCAATCTTACCGCTTCCTTTACATATATCCTAGCAAGCTGATCCAGAGAGAAATCCTATCTAATAGCAATGAAGTGTGCAGACTTTGTAAGATGATCAACTATAACCCAGATAGCATTATTGCCTTTGGATGTTTTAGGAAGTCCTGTGAAAAAGTCCATAGTAATGTTTTCCC
Source organism: Viscum album (assembly GCA_963277665.1). NCBI lineage: Eukaryota > Viridiplantae > Streptophyta > Magnoliopsida > Santalales > Viscaceae > Viscum > Viscum album. Next base: position 1,478,674,822 of record OY728137.1, read on the forward strand.
ATTTTCATTCGGGTATGGGTAATGGTTGTAACATCCCCTTAGACTTCTGCCTCTCAGCTTTAACTTGCTGACAAACCAAGCATCGAGAGACATATTCAGCAACATCTCTTTTCATGCCATCCCACCAGAAGTACTCTTTCAGGTCCCTATACATCTTCGTGCTTCCAGGATGAATAGAGAATGAAGAACTATGAGCCTCATCCAGAAACTCCTTCTTTAATTCGGGTATGGGAGGAACACAAACCTGATTCCTGAACTTTATTATCCCATCACAATCAAGGTTGAATTCAGGAACATTTCTCACCTTTTTTTGTAACTCGACATCTTCTTTCTATGCCTCTTTAATCTTCACATGTATAGATGGTTAAACATTCATTTGATAAAGATTCGATTTCCCCCCTTACATTATAATTCCAAGATCCATCCTTTGTAAATACATAAATATTGCATCTTTTGTGATCCTCATCATGGATAAACTGGCATGGTCTTGTCGATTTAATGCATCTGCCACCTTGTTTGCTTTCCCAGGGTGGTAATGAATTGAGCAGTCGTGATCCTTAATCAGCTCTAACCATCTTCTTTGGCGCATATTCAGCTCCTTTTGTGTGAAAATATACTTTAAACTTTTATGATCAGTATAAATGTCACACCTTTCTCCATAAAGATAATGCCTCCAAATCTTTAATGCAAAGATTATCGCAGCTAACTCCAAATCATGAGTTGGGTAATTTTGCTCGTGGATTTTCAACTGTCGTGAGGCATAAGCTATCACCATATCATTTTTCATGAGAACACATCCCAGTCCCTTCTTGGATGCATCACTGTAGATCACAAACCTTTCTCCACTATAAGGAAGTGTGAGTATAGGTGCACTGGATAACCTTCTTTTCAACTCCTTGAAATTCTCTTCACATTCGTCCGTCCACACGAACTTAAATCCTTTTCAAGTAAACTTGGTGAATGGATTATATAATCTTGAAAAATATTTCACAAAACGTCAATAATATCCAGCCAAACCAAGAAAAATTCGGATCTCAGTTACTGTTGTCGGTCTCGACCATATTTCGATAACCTCTATTTTTTCTGGATCCACAGATATCCCCTCTTTTGAGATTATGTGATCCAAAAATGCAACTTTTTGAAGCCAAAATTCACACTTGGTAAATTTGGCATAAAGCTTCTCCTTTCTCAGGGTCTTCAATATAATTCTCAAGTGATCTTCATGTTCTTCCTTTCTCTTTGAATAGACAAGAATATCGTCTATAAAGACTACCACAAATTGATCAAGGTAGTCTCTAAAGACTCTATTCATCAGATCCATAAAGATAGCAGGGGCATTAGTAATACCAAATGGCATCACTATAAATTCATAGTGTCCATACCTTGTACGGAAAGTCGTCTTTGGTATATCCTCCCTTTTGACCCTTAATTGATGATACCATGAACGAAGATCAATCTTGGAAAAGTATTGAACTCCTCGTAGTTGGTCAAATAAGTCATCAATGCGCAGGAGAGGATATTTGTTCTTGATAGTGATCTTGTTAAGTTCTCGATAATCAATGCAGAGTCTCATTGATCCATCTTTCTTCTTAACAAACAGAACAGGTGCTCCCCAAGGTGATGCACTTGGGCGTATGAATCCCTTATCAAGATTCTCTTGGAGTTGCTTCTTCAATTCCCGCAACTCAATTGGGGCCATTCTATAAGGTGTCTTTGAAATAGGAAAAGCACCCGGTACGAGTTCTATTGAAAACTCAACTTCACGATTTGGTGGAAGACCCAGCAATTCCTCTGGAAAGACATCATCAAACTCCCGTAAAACGGGCATATTCTTAATTGTGAGTTTCTCTCCAACCATTTGAGATAAATAACCTTCATTTAGTGGAATCAAGACCCATAAGATAGAAGGAATTTCCACTGGAAGGTTTTGTTCATCCTTGCATCGATAGACGATCATAGATTGATCTGGAATATGAAATGTGACTTCCCTTCTTTGGAAATTGATATGAGCTCTATATAAAGAAACCCAATCCATGCCAAGAATCACATCAAATTCCACTATAGGAAGGATCACAAGATTTGCAGGAAGCACTTTCCCACAAACTTCAATCGGGGAAGAATTATAAACTTTTGATGCGACTGTTGTTCCATTAGGTGTTGTCACAGCTAACTCAACATCTAATTGTTGATGTAATATGGTGATACCCTTAGAAAAATCTTCAGAAATAAAAGAGTGGGTGGATCCAGAATCAAATAAAACATTTTCTACTTTAGAGTGGATGGTAAGTGTACCTTTCACCACATCGTTATCGTACTCCACATCGCTGATAGAAATTGCTTTTGAATTTCCTTTGTATTTAGCCTTAAGATTTTGTTGATGTCGATCATCATCAACAACCCTAGGATTAGGGCATTTATTGGCATAATGCCCCATCTCCTTGCACTTGAAACATTGAAGTTTAGTAGGTTCATTCTGTGTATCCCTTCCTTTGTTTGCATCATTGGACATCTTCTTCCCATCATTGCGGCATTCAAATGCCCGATGACCTTCCTTTCCACATTTGAAACATTTACTTGTCCCTTTAAGACAACTCCCTCCATGTTTCTTTCCACACTTTGAGCATAAGGGAAAACTCATCTTCTTTTCAGTGTGCTCTTTAGATTTTCCTTTGAATTCCATTTTCCTCTTCTTATCAAACCCATATGACTGATGGGTTACTCCAATCTCCATCTCAACTTTGAGAGCACATCGAATGATTTCCTCATAGCTATTGAAGTCCCTTATGGCTAAGGCCTTTCTAAGACTTGGTTTTAAGCCACTAAAGAATCGATCGATCTTACTCTCAGGTTGGATAATGATACCGGAAGCGTACCTTGCAAGTCTTGTAAAATTTGCTTCATAGGTACCAACAGATTCATCATCCTTTTGCTTCAGTTCAAGAAACTCTTTCTCCATCTTTGTTCGGAGAATACGAGGGAAGTACTTATTGAAAAATAAGTTCTTGAACTCGTCCCATTCCATGGACTCAATTTCATCCCTTTGCCTCGTATTCTTAATAAGATTCCACCATTGATCAGCATCTCCTTCCAAACGATACACTGCTAGGATGCCTTTATCATGTTCAGAACATTGAAGAACTGAAAATATTTTTTCAGTAGTACTAATCCATTGTTCAGCAACTAATGGATCAGTAGACTCACTGAATGAAGGTGGACGCTGCCTCATGAAGGATTCAACAGAATGTTGCTCCTTCCTTTGCTCGTTTGGAAGTACTACATGATTCATAGCTTGAGAAAGTTGTGTGAGAATGGCTACAAGATTTTTCATTCCAGCTCCCATAACGTTTGGTTGCTCAGGGGGACAATCATTGCATTGCCCGTCGCATTCCGCATTAACACGGTTCCTTCGGGTTCCATCCGTTAACTAAAACCAAGAAGAATAGTGTGAGCAACACTAATTATAATAGGAAAACCACATAATCAAGAATAAAATTTCACACTTAAGGTCTTATCCTAGGTTATTCATGGTCATTTCTAAAACACTAATATTGTGTTCTATACTTAGACTTTTCCTTAGGGTTCTTACTAAGGCTTTCACATCCTAGTTTCCAAAGGTTGACTATAACTTTCCTCTGATACCAACTATAACGACCCATACTTTACATACATTGTTATTACTTCAAAATTGAAGCATACTTATTACAACATATAACAAAACCATGAAAGGACTGTATAGGTATAGTGTCTTTAGAAACTGGGAAACATAAACAACTGGTTCATAAAGCGTCTACACTGTCTCCCATTTATTTCATCATATCTATAGTTTCTTTTGGCATATCTTACTTAATAACCTTCTTCCTGACCCGGGGAAAGAAAACATTCAAAAGGGTGAGCTCAAATGCTCAGTAAGGGTAAACAAAATAAATATCAATCACATCATATTCATAAGAACATAACATTTTGGAAATCTTAACCTGCAAAAGTGAGCATAATTTCATAACATGGGATAAATAATAGTAGTGAAATGAAATCCCAATAATCATAACTTAAAACATGAAACTTTTTGGCATACACACATAATCATAGAGAATCATTTCTTATTAGTCAAGACTCATTGCCAAGACTATCTTAGTGGACAAAGTCCATTTCTGAACCGAGTTCACTCCTCGTTTCAATCCTGTTTCACTGAACCGGTTTAACCTGCTGTTCCAGCCATGTCTATCTCATGAGATATAAAATCTTTACCCAATGCATTGGAGGGAGATATAGGTCCCACAAATCTCATAATGATACCATTCTTATGTGTTCCACAAAATCATAAATCATACATCATTGCATAACCCATGTAGTAAAAATGGGATTCTTAAACAACATGACATCATAAAACAATTCATATAAGATAAAGGAATTCATAAAAATAATTTCATCACAACATAATCAAATCAATGTAATAATAGGTATAGAAACAGAACCCTATATTATCTTAGATGGAAAATAATTTTTGATAAAGCACTTGAACTCCATTCTTGAGGAAAATATCCTTTCTACTTCAAAAACATTTTCCTTTCTTTAACATGTCATACAATTTTAAACTAAAAGAAGTTGATTAAAAATAAACTTGAAAAATTGTAAAGGAATCTTCTTGGAAATAATGTTTTAAAAATCCATTCATGCCGTATAAGTTAAAAAAACATTCTTCTCGTACTTTTGTCGAAAAAGTCAAAAAGTACCGCGTACGAAAAAAGACAAAAAATTCTTTTCATATCTTTTACTAAAAACAAACCGAAGGGTAAAATTAGATTTAAACAATTGTAGGTGGATGGAACAATATTACATATTGAGGAAACATGGATGTGGATGATAAAATACACCCCAGTAAATTTTGACGTATAAACAATCTCGGATAAAAATTGAGATTGCGAGATTTTCTCTTACCTTAGCTCTGATTTGCTTCGTAAGTGTCCAAACCTCTTGTATAATGATTTAAATAATGTTATTGACTTATTCCAGAATCATACTTATTGTTATGATATCATATATGGTCATATTCTTAGCTTCTTATTGGTAATATTTTATTACTACTTGTTATTCGGGTGTTTATTACTTTTTGTTCTTATGCGTGTTTGTCGAATAAATTCTTATTCTTCTCTTTAGGTTATAGATACCTCATTTCCAAAATGGTACTAGTGTAATATATATCATATTCATTCATTCAATTCATTTATATAATCATTATGCAATGAATATCATGTAGAACGAATCGCATCACATCGTGGAGACGGTATTCCGTACGTACGCACGAGCGATGATATCATTCCCATGATCGTGGAATTGTATTGGAGTGTATGTATACTATTTCAGAATCAATACCACTTTACAATAATCATATATATTCATTACTTTCACCCTTATACTCATCCAAGTAAGGTGGTGGTGGAAAATAGATTACACCACGGCGTGGAGACGGTATTCCGTACGTACGCACGCGCGGTGATTTCGTTTTCCGTAGGATGGATAAGAGGTGAAATAGGGTTGTTTCATATTTATAATAAAATATCAGTATATGAGTGATACTGATGTTATTACCTCATAATGAAACAACTAAAGAAGAGGGAGTAGAAGAAGAATGGAACTTGAAGAAAACGGTAGAAGGTATTACCTCTTTCTCGAAGTGCCTCCTTTAAACTTTCTCTTAAAGCACTAGAGTTGGTCTTTTGATAAGACCAGTACCTCTAGTAGGTTTCTAAGGAAGTGGGGAAGTGAGATGGGCAGGGTTTGGATGAGCTTGAAGGCTCAAATTGGTGTGAGGAAGAGAGGGAGGAGGTGCCCTTTTATAAGGGAGGAGAGTGGCACCTTTGGAAATATAAGAAATATTAGTTTATATTAAATCTCAACCCCACTTAAAAACTTCCAAAATGACTCATATCCAAAGCTTAGATGAGATAGGGTTGTAATATCATCAACCAATAAAATTTAGACATGTTAGGAATTTATTTTAAACATTATCAACTTGATTTATCCTTATTTATCAATTTAATTTTATTTGTGGTAATAATATTCTAAATTTTAAATTATTATAAATAATTACATATGTGTTGTGAATTTTCCATAATTTGACACTTTATGACATTGTCGACCATATAAATTTTAATTTATAATTTTTAAATATTTTTGTGATTTTTAAACAATTTTATAATATGTTATTTTTATAAAATAACAATAGTGTCAATTTTGACACTATTCATTTATTTGAATTTAAATAAAATATATACACAAGATATGTTTGAAAATGTCATATGTATCTAGAAAATTAGTGTAGCACATTAAATAGTTCATATAATATTTATTTTAATATTTTTAAAACAATTTATTTGATATTTTAATTAATAAAATAATTTCAACATCACTATTGTGTCATAATTAATGATAATTATTTAATCCCTAAAAATTCTAAATAAATTCCTATGATGTAGATAATTGTATTAGATTTCTAGAGACTATTCATGTTCGAAGTTTCATTAAGTTTATCACCAAATTAAAATTATTATACTTATAAGATTTAAGAAAGTGACATGTTGTCACATTCTTTGGTTTTAATAATAATTAAATTATTTTCATGGACAAAAGTCCATTAAATGAATCTAATCCGACCCTTAAGTGATATGGGTCGACTTTTAGTCATCCAATAGGATTTTGGCAGGTGTTAGGGTAATTTTATAATCTTATATTTACCCTTAATTACCCGATTTACCTTTAACTATGGTAAATAAAATTTACCGTAGTTACTATTCATAATGCCCAAAAATAAAAAGTAGTCTATTAACATAATTTGGACCCACTTATTCTGAATATTGAATCCATTTTTCAAAATTCAAAACATATAAGTTGCAGTAATTAATTTAAAATAAATCTCGTTGTTAAGAAAACGGGTTTTAGAAGTTAAAACATTGCCAAAGATTGAAATGTTTTTACCTATGAATTCAATGTGAAATTAATGATAATGACATACATTATATTAAATGGTAAAAATATATTCTATTTATACTTTAAAACCATTCAATATTATAATTTATCCATATAAATTATCTCAATGAAAAAAGTTGTTTTTAATTAAAAATTAGCGTATTTTTACTATTCATCAAAATATGAAAGTTATCAGAAAAATATCAAAAAATTATCCAAAGTAAATTTTTATACCCTGATTCAAAAGAAGAATTTTATTTTGTCAAATTGAACTTATAAACATGTCAAAAACTAGATTTAATGTGGGTGCACCATCAAAAGGCGGCAAAACTGTATTTTTTGAAAAATATTTATTTTATCCAAAAAAAATTGATTTTACTTTTATACCTCATTATAGAAAATGTATAAGTTGAATTAAAATGTTATAAAATTCAAAATTCAGTTAGTATTATTCATAACGGCTAGTTTTAATTATATTTTAATAACATATCATTGTTTAGTGAAACTCGGTATTGCGTACGACGCAAGCTATCGAGGAAGGCCGCGGTTGCGTGTAAAGAAAGTCAAGCTAGTGTTGTGTGTAGTGAAAGATTCCTTTGATGATTTATATAACATAAAAACAAAATATTTCTCATAAAAGTCTCAGGTGTTACACGTTGTGCTCTAAAGGGAGGGTGAATGTAACACCCTAGAATGATAAAGGGTTAAATGACTAAATGATATGACTCATGTCAACAAGGTGCACCTTTATTTTCAGAAGCCTACCTGATTAGAACTCCACAGTTAAGCATATTTGGCCTGAAGTAGTGATCAGGATGGGTGACCTTTTTGGAAGTTTCTCAGGGTGTGTGTAAGTGAGAACAAATCACACAGGAAAGAACAAGTATTGGTCTGTGGGGACAATTATTAGTCAGATGACCCGTTCAAGCACGTCGGTGGGGCTCAGGGTGGGGACCACGTGTCTGCGGGGCAACTGGTGTTACCTGGTGGACTGAGACCCAACGTCCATGTTAAGGCGGGGTGTTTATGTTGTCACCGGGGCCCATTTGTTACATTAGAACAACAATCCATGGATCATTTGTAGCGTGTAGGAATCACCAGCACCCCAATCCGACGCATAGTATAATCGGTATGACTCAAAGTGTCCATTATCAGTTTAAAATTCACATTTTAGTAAAAAACAGAGGCGACATACTGAAAACCGAGCAAACGCATTCAAATTGTTTTGATACTTTTGGACAACAATCCATAACTCATTTCTAACCTGTCAAAATCAATTGCACCTCAATATAACTTCAAGTGTATATTTTTATTTAAAGTTGACATTTTTTTAATGTATTATTTAATATTAATGTTTAATTTGTTTGTTTATGATATTACTAACATAAGATTATTTTTCTTATATAGGTGGATCCTTTTGGTCGGATTGAGGTGATTTGTTTGGCAACAGATATCATTGGAGGACCTTTTTGAGAAGGGACAAATGTCAATTGACGATGAAACATTGATGTTTAAATATTTGTAGATAGTAATAGTAAATGTAATTATACAAAACATTGTTTGAAATGTATATAGTAGTGTTTTTTGTATTCATGATTTAAAATTTATATCCATTAAAATATATATATATTGTTTGCAAGTTGTGTAGTGTTATATTATAAAAACAACACACTGCCACAGGTAGAGCCTTTATCAGTGCTATTTCTAGCACTGATAAAGGGGACTCCCCCCCCCATTTAACAGCACTACCGATAACAACGTTTTTTTGGCGCTGTTAAAAGCCTCTCCACACGCTATTAAAAGAGATATTTGTAGTAGTGGGTTTGGCCCTAATCATAGTGTATGTATTATTTTAATATCACAACAACCTTTCTTGGAGTTCAAAAACACTTGCTTCCACCCCCTTTTCAATGTTGGATTTCTCGACATTTTTTTTAGTGTTGAGAAAGCCCTTTTGAGTGCTTGAAAAGGGATATCACTAGTCAAAAAATAGAATTTGTGCTGGGATTTTGTCATCAGTTATAAATTAACTGATGTTAAAACTATTGTTAACATCGGTTGTGCATATAACCACCATTGAAACCCCCATCACGATGGGTTTTAACATTGGTTCTATAATAACCCACGTTAAAAATAGTTTTAACATCTGTTAATGTATAACTAACATTAAAACCTAGGGTTTTGACTTTGGTTAAGATATAACTGATGTTAAATTAAACCTTTGGTTTTAACATGGATTATATATTAACCGATGTTAAAACAATGAGTTTTGACATATGTTATATTAATAATCGATGTTAAAAGTTAAATTTCACATTGTGCACCAATGATGTTTCTTTTTTTTCATAGGACACCCTTTCAATTTTCTTCTTCTTGCTTACAAATTTATTATGTTGCAGACACTTTTTCCAATACCGTCTATAACTTTTCAATCTCCCTCTTTCTTCGTTTCTAATTCACTCCTCCGCCGTTTCAACGCTTTGGTGTTTCATCATTTCTTCATTCCACCACTTTGTCATGGTATTTATAATTATTCTATCGTTATTTAGTTTTTGTTATGATATGTTTTCTTTAAAAATATATTTTTAACATTTTTTTGTTGATGAAGATGACTTCTTTAGATTGAGTAGAAATGATAAGCCTTTCAAATGAGAAGTTAAAAATTTCTCACGAGTTCTTCCTTGCAAAAAGATGAATATCACTAAGCAATATTTAGATCCAGAGGATAGATCATAAATAATGGAAAGAAGTTGAATCATTAACTCACTTTTTCTTGTTTTCATTTGGCTTATGCAATTTTCTAGTTCTATTTTGTTTTTTGTTCCAAGAGAGTTGTATTGAAATATTTTTTCAAAAGATATATAACATTCCACGTCGACTATTTTAATAACTGGTGTCTGAAGTCACCTATAACGTCGAATATTTATATAAGTGTTGCTCTATGCGACTTTCAACGTCGGTTACTAAAATAACCGATGTTAGAAGCCTTCTACAACATCCCATGTTGGTTATTTTAAAAACCAACTTGGCAAGGTAGCTATAACATTGGTTATTTATATAACCGATTTTATAGGCGGCTTTTGACGCCAATTATCAAAATAACTGACATTGAAAGCCTCAATAGGTAGTCGGAATAAATATTCCGACATCAGTTTATAAAACCGTCAAGAAAAATACTTACAATGTTGATCGTATTATAAGGTATTATTATAATATGATGAATTATCCATTGCATGTTTAAATAATTTATTTTGTAAACCCACTCAAATATATCATCTCTCAATGGAACTCCAATTGATGACCTCCATATTGAAGTTCAACTGATTTAAAAAATGATAATTTTTTATTTAATTTTCAACCACTAAAAAAAATGTATTTGAACCATTGATATTCAATTTATTGATTAGAGGTTGAAGTTAAAACAAAATATGTCCATTTAATTCTTTAAAATTATTTGTTATATAACGGACGTACCACCCCACCATGCTAGAAAGCCTAGCCTCATGAAATTAATATCTCCTCTCTTCAACTGTTCCCATGGCTGCCCACGCTTCTGTTCTGTCGCATCCAATAAAGGCTATATTGTCGACCAACTTGCTAAATCATTCACTCACATATATAGTATTAGAATATCAAATTTAAATTTATTAATATTAGTGTAGGGACAGTATAGGAGGCTTGGAATTAATTTATTAACTAAATATTTTAAAATAATAGTGAAATTATAATATTTATCTGATTATTTTGAATTCAGTTTTAGTTTTATAAATGAATTCTAAATTCGAATATGTTTTAACCCATTAACTATATATATATTCTAAACAGATAATAAAATTATAAAATATATTTTTTTAATGTGATATCATTTCATTTTAGTTTTTTAAATAAATTTTGAAAATCTGAAATTATTATAGTATTTAAACGGATCATGGTTTATAAACGAGTATTACAAAATATAATAGGATAAGTTTAATATAATGAGTTAAAAAAATGGATTATAAGTAGATTCGGGTTTGGAAAAATTAAACGGATTCGAATACGGGTCCCTCGAGAGTCATGGGTTCCACTTGAAATGAGGTCTCAAAATGAAAATGAAGGCGACATTGGCGGGTAATAGGGGCGGCGGATATGGATGGAATCTTATCCTATTTTCCTATCATTTTGTTTTATGATAGGAATCTCTAATTTGGTAATGATGTATAATGCTGATTACTGTCCAATCAGACTTTATTTTATTTGTTTTGAACGTGGATATGGATGGAATCTTATCATATTCCCTATCATTTTGTTTCGTAGGAATCTCTAATACGCTAATGATGTATAGTGTTGATAACTGTCCAATCACACTTTATTTTATTTGTTTTGACCGTGGCTTTATTACATAAACTCCAATTTAATATCTCCACATTAATTCTAACATTATTGGTTATGTTGATTTTAAATATAACTGTATTGTTAAGGTTATTACTAACACTGTGCTAGGTGAACAAATATCAAATGCCGAAAAATGGCGTCTTTCTCTAACAGGGTGGAGAAATCTTACTTTTATCACCATTTTTTAGCACTAATTTTATCATTGATTTTACTTTCAACACTAAGAAATAGTTTCTTGCATTATAGCCCTAGTCAACCTCCCCCTTAATTTCTCCCTACTTCTCGTGCGTCGGTGCTCTTCCTTCCTCTTTCTCAACGCGCACCGCTGCTCTTCCATTCTCTCTGTGTGCCACTTCGACTCCCTTTCTCCCGCACACGGTGTTGGTCAATCACTATTGATGAATCGTCGATTGGTTGCTGCTACCGAATCTACTGAATCAGTGTTGTCGGTCCATTTCCTATCTCGAGTCAATTTTAAAATCACACTTATTGCATCTCATTGATAATAGTGTTTGTGTGAATATATTATTTTTGATAATATGGTTTTTGTATGTTATATATACATGCATATATACAATTCTATGTTGTGTTTCTAATATATATATTTATGCACTGAATATTTATGTTTATATGAGTGTATATATATATATATATGCGTGTGTGTGTGCGCGCGTGTTTTACATAGCATGTATGTATATATATGTTGTTATTTACATATATGTGTGCTTGTGTGTTTATAGCGTTTGATAGAAATTTATATCAGTTATATTAAATAATTTTCTGTTTTCTTTACCATAAAATAGAAAGAATATGAGTTGAAAATTGATGGATTTTAATCATACGACTAGAGAATATGAGAGAGGTGTAAAAGAGATCATTCAATTTGTAATAGACAATGCAAATGATCTTTCATGAATCATGTGTTAGTGTTTGTGTCAGAGGACTATACATGGATGGATCATCCCATTGGACTGCGTGCTGTGGTAGCATGGAAACGTGTAGGAGAGTTCCTGGCACTGTAGAGGGCTGTAGCAGGCACTGTAGCGGGGCTGTAGCAGGCACTGTTTGGCACTGTAGCAGTCCAGAATATTCCCCCCCGTTTGGGCCTTCGGACCATCGATTTGGTCCCCGAGTCCTTTAAGGCCTTCGAGCCACCCAGGTCTTCGGGTCAGTAAGGCCTTCGGGCCACCTCAACGCCTTTGGGCCACCTTAAGTGCAGATGCAAACCAGACAACCTACAAAAGAACAAACTTCAGAAGGAGGAGCAATGAGCTTTCACCATAGCATAAGTTAAACAGATTGCAAGAATGAGAGGGTATGACACCTGCCATCGGGACAAGCCTGTCCATGCACGAGAAAGCCTAACCGAACAACCATGCGAAGATGGAGAGCTGATTTCACAATGAAGATGCCAGAAGGAGCAATTCCAAGTAGTTAGTCTGGGTTGTATGTAATGTTTGAAGCCTACGGGCAATGAATTCCTATAAGGCATACGGGTCATGTAATACTTACGCCTACGAGCCTTGTAAGGGTTCCAACTCACCCCTTGAAAGGTGGATTATCAAAATCAATAAAAAACGAAGGTCTTCGGGTCATTGGAGGGAAGAACATTTTATTTATTAGAAAATTGATCAAAGTTATAAATGTTGGACCAAACACAGAGAAAATGTAAATGTATCGTACATCATTGATCCATATAGATGTCATATGCTAATATACGACCAATGGATGTTTGGATAAAATTGATTTCTGACATCCCTTTTCAGGGTCTCAAATGATATTACTAGTAAATACGTTCCTCCTCATGTCAACATATTTTATTGTCTAGGAGGAATTACGCTTAGTTTTTTTTTTACTACAAGTAGTTACAGGTTTTGCTATGACTTTTTACTATCGTCCGACCGTTACAGAGACTTTTTTTTTGTTCAATATATAATGACTATAGCTAAGTTTGGTTGGTTTAGAAAAGTAAATGTATCGAGCAAATGGAATGACAATACATTTTATGAATCATCCAATATTGGTACAAGTGTATACGATGATGTAGATCGTATTAAAGAAATGACAATGACAGTAGAAGATAAATTTAGAAATTGTTTGAAAATGTTTTGGAAATTGAAGAATTGTGTAGAGATATCATTTTTAATGGTTGTATGAAATATACAACACTGTCAATAGTATTAAAACTATATAACCTAAAATTGAGCAACTCATAAAGTGACAACATTTTCACAGAGTTGTTTTCTTTGTTGAGAACGCATGATGCTAAACAAATGTTATGTTCGATGAGTATGAGCTATAGAAAAATACATGCCTACCCTAACGACTTCATATTATTTCAAACAAAGTATGAATCTCTACATAAATGTCCTAAGTGCAATGAATCTCAATATAAGAAAAAAAGTTATATCAAAAGTTGTATGAAAATTTCCTATCATTATGAGATTTTGACGACTGTATGGAAGTTTGGAGACTACAAGTCAGTTGAAATGGCACACTGATAGAATAATTCAGGATGCTAAACTACGACACCCAACATATGCTCCTCAATGGAAGAAAAATAACAAGTATCCAAAATTTGGGAATGAGTCACGAAACTTTCGACTTGCGTTATCTACGGATGGAATTAATCATCATGGTGTATAGAGCAACACTCACAACATTTGACTAGTTATGTTGGTAAATTATAATTTACCACTAAGGTAATGAATGAAGCGCAAGTAAATTATGTTCTTGTTACTTATTTTAGGGATGATACAACTAAGTAATGATATTGGCATTTATTTGGCTCTACTTATTAAAGATTTGAAGTTTTAAGATGTAGGTGTTACAATATATGATGTTTATTAAAAAGAATAATTTTTTTGAGAGTTATGTTATTTGGTATGATAAATGACTTCCCTAATTATAGTAATTTTCCATGGTACAACATTAAATAGAGGTTAGGGTATCCTATATGTGAATAAGGTACACACTCACTTATGTTGAAACATAGTATGAAGGTTTTATACCTTGGACATTGAAGTTTTTTTACCTCAATGTCATAGATATCGATCATGGATAAAAACATCTGATGGGAACTCATAAGAAGGTTTGTCTCCTTTTCCATTAACAGGTGAATATCTGCTTATAAAGGTAAAGGATGTCGTCAATGTATTTGGTAAAACATTCTCTAAAAACATTCTAACAATGATTTGGAAAATAGATCAATTTTTGTCAAACCACCTTACTGGAAGAGTTTATATGTCAGACATTTTCTAGATGTCATGCATATAAAGAAAAATATGTGTGATAGTGTAATCAACATGTTACTAAATACACAAGGGAATACCAAATATGGATTTCGGCTAGGTTAGATATTATTTAAATGGACATTGGGGAATAGTTGGCCCCAGTGAATGAAGGGAAATGAAGTTTTCTTCCTCTAACACTACACACTCTTTCTAGGAAAGAGATATTTCAGTTCTGTTATTTTTCAAACAGTATAACGATCCCAAAGGGGTATCCTTAAAATATCAAGATTATTGTATCAATAAATGACCTGAAGTTATTAAAATTAAAATCCTATGATTTTCATGTTTTGATTCATGATTTTTTACTTATGGAAATGTGTGTGGGGTTTCTTAGGAAAGTTTAACAATTAAACTAAGAAGCATAAACTAACAGATTCCCAAGAACCCAAAATATTCCATGATAGAAATCGAAACCATACACTATATAAAATGAATAATCTATTATAATGTGTACCTTACACTGATGCACTATTGCTAGTGTTATCTTCACCCCACATGATTGATGGAGATCAATCAAGGGAAACCATCATAATCCTATCTCCATGGTGTAAACAGACTTGAATAACCCATCATATGGGTAGGATCATCCTCTATTCTCACATCATGCTAGAGACTATTAATGTAAATAAAGAATGAGAATAAAGATTCCAGGTGATGATAGATTCTATATGGAGTTAGGCATACTCAAACACCCCCTCTCAATAACAATGGCCTATATATGTAGGCCTCAAGAAATTCCTAAGACTTGCATGAATTTTACTTGGAAACTATAAATGTTCGAGTAAATCCTTAAGTTATGAGCACTTCACAACCAACATCTGAATCAATTCCACTAGTTTCCTCACATGAAACACTTAACATAATGATAGATCACATGGATAATTCATCAAATACTAACACTTAACATTCTACTACCATGCTAAGACAATGGCATATTATCATATTACAGTCAATATGATATCCCTTAATTAAGGCATATGATATGCTTATGTTTCCATACATGTTGTAACATACACCATACACATAGCATACAATACATGATCAAGCTACATTTTTTGAATTTATATATTAATATCTTATTAAGTTTTTACCTTTCTTTTCCCTTAATTCTAAATAGATGTCTTTTTTCTTAAATTTTCATTGATTTTTAAAATTCATTGTAACCATGATTAATATTAATGAATTTTATTGATTATATCATTCTAGGATTAATATTACACTAAAAATGGGTTTTCCCAGATTTTTAGGAGTTACAGATAAATAACTTCACACTTTGATGATTAGAGTATGAATACAGGTGTTTTTGATTGGCTATGTAATATTAAATGAGGAGTCTGAACCTTGTGTGTAATGAAATCACACTTTCAAAGAGGCAGTGTTTCAATAACACCACAACTAAGGGGATACAATTTGATGCACAAGAGTTTAGTCGAATGCGTAAGAAATTTCTCATTTCATGTATGATATTTTCCTTAGATACTTTGCAGCCTAACATGTCAGGATCGATTTCCTCCAGCCCTAGGTCTTCCATGCCCAACACATAAGACCTTCTAGGGTTCCATCCTAAAACCCATGGGTAATAGAAGTAATTTCCCATCCAAGATTATATGTGAGCCACCATACTTTGTGGAATCCATTGTGGGACTTGGGTTTGCACCCAATTACCCTCCCCTCAAACCAAAGACCACACAATTGGTCCTCCCCTTCAACGATGACCCACCTGATCTAGCCATTTTGCACCACCATTTTCTCATCATTGGGACTCATTGCTTGACCAATGTTATCACGAATAATTTTTACATAATGTACCATGGATCCACATGCATCAAATGATCCATTATTATCACTATCAAACAAGTTTAGGGAATACTCCACCCTACATCACACATGGGCTACACCATGCCTCCAATACCACTTATCAGGATCGATTTCCTCTAGCCTTAGGTCTTCCAATCCCAACACATAATACCTTATAGGGTTCCATACTAAAACCCATAGGTGATATGAGGAATTAACCATCAAAGATTATATATGAGCCACCATACTTTGTGGAATCCAATGTGGGACTTGGGGGTTTGCACCCAACATAACATTCATGTATAAATTGTCTAAATCATGTTAGATTCAAAGAAGAGATACTTGTGAATAATCCTATTTCCCAAAGCTCCCATGATGTTAAATTGTGTACCATGTAAGGTAAATTGGGACACCACAACTTCATTCTAGAATCATTCATCCCTCATATCAGAATCACTAGGATCTCGTGTATGAAAAACAGTGCCACCAGTCCTCACATAAGGTGACATCCCAAGATAGCCAAGGCCTCACATACGAATCGATCCACTACTTTGTGAGATTAAATGTCATGGGTCCCATTTCAGGTAATAATAATCAAGACTTTTATTGGAATAAAATCCACAGGTCCTTCCAAAGTTGAACCCTAACATAGGATCTCATGTATGGATAAGTGAGATCCAATGGAAGATTAAAATCTAGAATATTCTACTGCATCAAATTAACCAAATATCAGATCAAAATCATTTGACCAACAACATATGATTAAAATAAATCCCATTCTAGTCACTGTATTTGATTAAACTCTCAAATCTGAATCTTATGTCAAATTAGAATCTAGACACATATAATTTAAATGTATAGTAATGAGATTGTGTGAGATTAACTAGAAGGATTTTGTGAATTAAAACCCCTCTTCCAAAAAATCATCAGTAAATTAGGGCACTCAAGGGAGGAGGTATCCATATTTAAATGGGTTTCTAGGTGATTAAATAAGTTTTACTGGGAATTTGTGAGGCTATTTTATTCATGAATTATGTGGAACAATACACCCCACAAGATAGAATCATTTCCAAACCTTCAACCATCATGCACACAAGCTCACAACACTCAATTGGTATCAGGGAATATTTAAGACATTCTCTCAAAAACATTGTTCAAATGAGAAGGCCACATAGAGATCATATGAGGCACATGGAGATATTAGAATATTACATTATCTTTTCTTAGATTAATCGGGAAAGGAAATGTAAAATGATCCAAGAGAGGGAGAATGATTCAATTTGTATAAAGGGAATGTTTTAATCATACAAAATAAGATAGTGTAATCCACGTGGAAGAATATTTTCATATTATATGGATACCATACAAGATTTATTTGAGGTTTATAAACATTCATCCTTCTCTTAAATAAGGTATAGGAGTTCAATATATTGGGGTCATATTGGTAGTTGTTATTATTTCTTTCTTTTACCACTTTCTTTAAAACTGTAGTGATGGTGCACTAATCCTATTATGTCTGTGCTAAGAAGAATTCCCCCACCCCTACTAATGAATTCTAATATATTGATATTCAATTATATCTAACACTATCTCATTGGAATTATTTTTTAACTTTATACATTAGGATATCTCCTTTGTTTATTGAATTTCAATTCATTTTCTTTCCTTTTACATGGTCTACACTCACCGCCCCTTGGGTCTTACTTATCTCTTATAAAGTGGAGACTAGTGAGGATGATTTGGGAGTGATCATAGGTATTTTATCACTTTTATAAGAAGACCAGAAAGTGTAGTAATCATTGTATACCTTTGTTTGACCTAAACACACTAAGTGGGGTTAGTTGATTAATATCTTATTAGATTATTGAGAGAGAGGGAGAGTTTTTATTGAGTAAATTATGATTTAAAGGGTTAGGTGAGGGAATATCCATGGTGAGGCCACAGTTCTCTCATTATATTTACAACTCCACTATGATTATACTCAAACACACTCACAAAATTGGTTCTCTATTTTTCACCACCACCTGAAGCCACAAAGACTCACAAATAATCACCAAATATTTTTTCCACTCTATGAGACAACTTAATCCATACCACTTACTACATTTTCCTTGAGTTCAAATTTTTTATTTCTTAACCAACTCATGATAGTTGTGTCATTAAATTTCCACTATTGAAAATTAGGAAATCCATATTAATTGTATTTTTTTGTTTTTCATGTTTGAAATATTTTTACTATATGAAATGAATAAGAATTGATAACCTATTTGGTTTTGATCCAAATATAGAGAGAAAGTTTTTGGAAATATCTAGAAACTTGAGAGTCATTGAGCATTTATATAGAGAGTTTTTTACTATTGTTGGTTCTGGGTGCAATAGAACTGTCAGATGGGTTATGCCCAAATTTTCTTTTTGTCATGATTAATGATTAATCTGATATATACATTATGATGAACACTAAGATAAATAGAATTAAATCAAAGAATATAGACAATGGATAAACTTCAGAACCAAAACACAAGATCATCACATATTATTTATAATTAATTTAAGCAATTAATGAATTACCTTGTGCAAAATTATTTCTTCATTGATGGATCTAATAATGGATCTATGGCATACCATTTTTGCATTGTAGGAATCAAGAATACATCCCCTCTAGTGGTGATCCACACATGTTCCACGAATCTCCAAATATCAATGTATAAATCTACGAGTGCTAGCACGGTAGATCCTATTTCTTGCATCATTCGCCTTTGATCATGCTGATAATCGATTCCAAAGGATTCTACTTGATCTCTCTAGATTCAAGAGTGGATGGTGGAGGAAGATCGTTCTCCATTCTTGGGACTATTATGGGAGATGGATCTCTCAAGTTCTTGAGAGGATTATCTTCAGATCTCATTGTGCACAATATAAAATGAATTAACCCTCTTAAGAAAATAATACAATTGTGCTTATATACTACTAGTGTTAGAATAAATAATTGAACAAGTTTATTTTATTATTTATTTAATCCCCATGGAACCCTATGTCTATAATAATAATTTTATAATTTCTTGACACGTGCTAAACTCGTGAATTGAATTAAATATTATTTATTCAAATAATGTTAAATATATATTATTTATCATCAGACCATTAAACTTGGTCAGTCATTCCTTCAAAATATTTATTGAGCCTTTAATAATGATTATTTATTTAATAAATAAATATTACTACATTATTTTCCAATAAATAAATAAATATTATATCCACTAAATAGAAAATAAATATTTATTAAATATTTCTCTCACATAATATTCTCTCAAATAACTAGTAACAAAATATTATTAAAACACATGCGAGAATAATATTTATTCAACTTGTTAAATAATAAATAGTAATATATTATTTAATTAAGATTCATGATACACTTAGCATGTGACCATCTAGGCCTCTTTATTAGTGGCATTAGGTGAAGCAACCTAAAGTACAAGTTTAGAATCTAGCAAAACGCCAAGACACCCCTAAAGAAAGATGTTAATTCCACAATGAAATAATTCCTTATATAGATGCTTACTGTGTAATATAATCCCTTTATCATGATATCACTAATCATGAAGGTTTCATGTTAGTGCCATCAACCTATGTGCTTGATGTATTCTTTATTTGACTTTATGGAAATCAAACTCACCTACTGAACACCATGTCCACAGATTTATTTAGAATATATAATTTATATAAAAGGTCTTGAGATATAAACTTACGTTAAAGAACAGAAGGGAAAAATATTTTCTTACATTATTCATTAATGAAATATTATTCATGACACACCCAATGTATCCTACCTTACTGCGAAAATATGTCATCATGGTTTTCATGAATACATAAAAGTATGAGACTTATAACTCTTATTAATAATAATCCTAAAATATAAGGATAAATACACATGTCCACAGATAGTAACATCCAATGACACATATAAATGTGGATTTCTTACTAGCAGGTGTCGTTCTCATAATATACCACACTGGATATTACCAAGGGTGCACACCATGAGAAGGTGCCTCAAAGTCCTATGATTATTCACCCCTGATAGCCTGTATTATTTGTTTCCCTCAAATGATTTCATCCATCTATAGAAAATATATTTAAGAATACTGTTGTGGAACTTCTAGTTTCTCATCATAGTAGGTAATTGCTATGATCTTTCAGTGTGACATATAATCTTAGGACATTATAACATACTATGTTATGCAGAAGAAAAATCATTATGTGATATGAAGTTTATTAATATTAAAAAAATGAATACAAGTTATTATAAAGTACACAGAAGTTGGTTTTAGGGAACCAACTCCAACAGACTTCCGCTTACACTAGAGCCAACTACTAACAACCTTTAGTCTATTAGATCTCACATGATACTCATGATTATACTGAGATATGACTTTAGTCAAGGGATCCTCCATGTTTTCTTCCATGGTAACTCTACTTAATACAACTTCACCCCTTTGAGAAAAATACCTCAAGAGGTGATACTTTCAGAGTATGTGCTTTGTCCATTGGTGTGACCTTGGCTCTTTTTCAAGATCCACCATTGTAGTATAATCACAATACAATGTGATAGGGTATTTATTTATATATATAAAATCAAGATCTTGGAATTTTTTTTGCTTCCAAATGGATTCCTTGACTATATCAGAAACTGCTACATACTCGAACTCCGCTGTAGAATCAGCGACAATTGGCTACTTTGAACTATTTTAGAATAAAACTCATTTGTTGAGACAAAAAACATATCCTAACTGTGACTTCAGATTATTATGATCTTTTTGAAAACTAGAATCGGTATAACCCCTGATTACCAACTCTTCATCCCCTCCATACACTAGGAACATATACTTAGTTTTTCTTAGATACTTAAGGACAACCTTAATAGTAGACCAATGTCATTCTCCTGGATCATCTTGATATCTACCTACTATTCTCAATTAAAACATGAAGTCTAGTATATAACCTGACATACATGATTGATCCCATCACTAAAGTGTATGGTATCTAACTCATTCTCTATTTCTCCTATTGTGTTTGAGGAAACATTTTCTTAGAAATATGTATACTATGTGACACTTGAACCAATACCCACTTGGATTGTTCTATAATAATTATCTTTAGTATCTGGTCAATGTATATTCTTTGACATAGTCTTGAAAGCCTCTCAGATCTATAATTAATGATCTTTATCCCTATAATATAGGCCATTTCACATAATTCCTTCATTGAGAAACACTTGTTTAACTAGTCCTTAATAGACTACATGGCTGATATGTCATTTCCAAAAAGTAACATGTCATCAACATATACTACTAGGATAATGATCGTATTCCCACTAAACCTCTTGTAAACACATGACTCACATTAGTTCTTAATGAAACCAAATTCTTTTATAGCTTCATAAAATTGAATGCTCTATGACCTGAATTCATAAATGGAACTCTACAACTTGAAAATATTTTTGGAATCACTCGGAGACACAAACCCTTCTAGTTGTGTCATATAGACATCTTCTTGAAGGTTCCCATTAAGGAATGTTGTTTTGAAATCCATCTTCCAAATTTCATAGTCATAGTATGCTACTATAGCAAGTCGAATTATGATGGATTTAAACATGGAAACTAGTGAAAAGGTCTCATTGTATTCAATTCCTCGATTCTATTTAATCCCTTTATCCACTAGACTTTCTTTTTAAGTATTTAATTTACCTTCTATATCTAGTTTCCTCTTGAATACCCATTTTTACCCTACATGATTTACATCATCTGGTGAATCAAATAAAACCCAAACTTGGTTATGATACATGGAATCCATTTCAGAATTCATGGATTCTTGCCATCTTGCAGCTTTAGATCTCTATACTACCTCTTTATAGGAGTGAGTTTCATCATTTTCAACCAATAATGATTCAGCATCTTCAGTTATTGGAAAACCATATCTTTATGGTTTTATTACCTCTCTAGTGATTCTGAACAATACTTGTGTTTTAGGAATTACTTCTTCCACATGGACCTATGGAATCTTCCCATGTACCAACTCTTGTGTATCTTTAACATCAAATTCATCAAAATCCATCTTTCTACCACTATACTTTTTGAGTATGTGCTCCCTCTTAATAATAGAAACTTTTCTGGAGACAATCACTTTCTTTTCTAAGGGTTTATATAGTTAGTATGCCTTTGTTTCCTTAGGATAACTTATAAAGATACACTTGTGACTTGGGGTGTTAGTTTGTTTCCTGATAAGGCCTTAAAAAATGCCTCACAACCCCATACACATGTATACAACAAAACATGTTTCTTTCCACTCCATAACTCAAAGGGAATTCCATTTTCATCTTTAATTGGTACTTTGTTTAGCGTACATGATGCAATTTCTAATGCATATCCCCAAAAGGATAATGGAAGATCTACATGACTTATCATCAACCTTACCATGTCTAATAAGGTACAGTTCCTCCTTTCACTTACACCATTCCACTATGGTGTGTAAGGTGGAGTGGATTGAGATAGAATCCCCAAATACCATAGAAATTATATGAACTCTTGGTTAAGATATTCACTATCTCGATCCGATCAAAGATTATTTATCTTATTTACAAGTTTATTCTATACTTCATTCTTGAAATATTTGAATTTCTTTAGGGAATCAGAATTATACCTCATTATTTATACATAGTGATATCTACTCAAGTCATCAGTAAAAGTTATGAAGTAAGAATATACACCTCTATATTCTATTATAAATAGTCTACACACATCAGTGTGTACCAATCCTAGAAGAAAAGTGTCCCTTTCACCCTATCCACCAAATAGTAGTTTGTTCATTTTTTATTGAAAACAAGCATAAAATATTTCAAGTGGTTTTATCTCAAAAGAGTCTAAATAACCATATTGACAGAAATTCATTAAACGCTTCTCATTTACATGACCAAGATGGTGATTCCATAGCTAGGTGTTATATGATTCATGTGAACATGATTCGTTATCTATTTCCAATATTTTTTTTAATTTAATACATAAATAATATTATTTAAATATACCATACCATGAAATACATTGTCTTTATAAAATAAACTTTTATTCCCAAACTTGAAAATACAACCATCTATATCTAGGAATGATACAAAAATAATATTCTTGGTAACAATTGGTACATAATAAAAATCTTTTAAAACCAATATCATTCATGTTGGTAATGAAAGGTGGTAGTCACCAATGGATAGAGCCGCCATCCTCACACCATTGGTAGATCACAAATCCACCACTCCTCTAGAAATCTATCAAAATCTACCTGGTTCATGTATTTGGATATAGATGTGAGAACCACAAGCTATATCTAATACCCAATGTGTAGATATTGAAAGATTACACTCGATAAAAAACACACCTTTAGATTACCCTTTCTTCTGGGTGTATTTATTCTTCTAGTGGCCTTGCTTGACACATGAAAAACTTACTGCCTCCTTTTCTTTACCCTACCTCTAGATCTTTCTCTTCTTGGAAGGACAGTGCTCATGAGTTTTATACTTGTTATGATTCTTTAGCCCCTTCACTTTTTTCTTACTTTTCATATTAACTATAAGGAGTATGGGTTTATAACACCCCATGTATTTATCCACTTGGTGAATCAGAGTAAGAAGTTCTGAAAGAATCTTCTAGTTATTGGTCATGTTATAATTAACAATAAAACCAGAGAAGGTATTGGGTAATGAGAAAAGTATTAGATCTATGCACAAGTCATCTGGAAATTTAATCCCTAATATTTCAAGTGTTCAATGTGGCTAATAATCATGAATACATGAGACCCATATGATACAAAAATTCAAACCTTAGTTGTAAATAGAGCATTGTAGATCTCATATCTCTCTTGTATCTCCTATTTATAGAGATCCAAAAGGCGAGATATCATGTTATACACATAAATGTTTTCATTTTGATTCAAAAGCTCATTGGTCATTGATGGTATCATAAAACACTGAATATATATAGCATCATTCAAATTTTTCTCATAGAGAGTCAACTCTTCCTCACTAGCCTCATTACCAGGTGTAATAGAAATAGGTTCTTCGAGCACATACCATATACTTTCATGGCGTAGGATAACACATAAGCACCTTTTCCATTCTTGTAATTTTTTGCTGATGATAAGGTTATAATTTTAAAGTATGGATCACAATGATATGTTTAAAGCCATTATATTTTTGTTTCTATAAATAAAATGAGTATATTTTACTATGCTATCTAATAAAATTTTAGACAAATAAATAAATATTATATTTATTAATCTCCCACCATTTTATTGAAAACTAATATCCCTCATAATTGGATTCAAAATATCCTATTTCTTGGACATTCAAGTGTCAATGATCCATATTCCCCTTCGCATCACACTAAATTTGGCTGGTCAAGCAATTTGAAGGGTTTTAGATAGACATTCCAAATGCCAACTGCATTAACCCACATTTCTTTGATCTATTGATTGGACTCCCCAATCTAGAAATCCTTAAATTGGATTTCCTCAACCTTTGCCTCCCAATTACACCAATTAATTCTTTTTTAGTCAAGCCTTGATGTGAAATTATTTAATTTAACCCAAAAATTCAATTTATAATTCCCCAATAATTGAAATCACCCCAACTTTGGCTGTTTAATCACTTTGAACTATGATTCAATTTTAACTGAAGTAGTGGAAGACTATACCAACTTAATATATATAATTGAGGGATTTTTTATTTTATTCATGAATTGATTTTTTTTCATTATTACATGCTTTTTAATATTAAGTGGTTTTACTTAAGTAATTAATCATGTCTTAGATAATATTTACACATAATCCAATTTATTTTATTTCTATCTTGTATGATTGTTAATTCATTAATTCATGTTGTCATGATAAAACATCCATAATGAAATAATCATGTAACTTGAAAGAAATAAAATAATTAATTATTATGATCATGAGATTTTACTAATGGTTAGTTTATCTAGCAGATGATAAACTAACCATCAACCTAGGAGAAAAACACCTTGAACCATTAATGGTCCATGTTGCATCTTTCCACCTATCCACCTATGTATTTCTCTTGGATTAGTTTTATATCATCTCTAAACTTGAACCGCCTCCTCTAGTCTAAGAGTTCCATCCATTACATATGATTTTACTTACATGCAGGTGAGGGGACCAAAGGATTGGTGAAGGGGTTTATATAAAAGAAACCATCGAAATACATGCCCTTACATAATGAGATGAGAGATGAAATGCAGGAAAAAATTTAATTTAATAATAAATTAAATGAAACAAATCACATAAAAAGGTATGGTATAAGATCATGATCATCCACATGCATGAAAAAAAATTATACATTTAATAAAATTAGCATTCAATTTTTAATTATTCTTATTTAAGATAAATCACGCTCGAATAAATTAATTATATTATTTAATTAACTAATTATTTTATCTTAATTATCATTATAATTTCGCTGAGATTATAATCCATCATAATTTTAAATAAATTAAATAAATTTGTAACGCCCCGACCCCAGTTACCCAGAGTCGGTGAATTATTACATAACATTGGCATGATTACAAGGAATCAAGTCCCGAAGGACCGATTAGTTTAGCAGTATTGAAAAATAGATTACATAAATTAACTTTACATTACAATTTCAAACATAAAACACAACATAGATAGTTCTTTGAGAATGCCATTATTTCATTTCGCTTAACCCTGCATATCAATCATAAGACACTTCTTGGAATCCTGGTAAAATAAAACATAAGAAAGGGGTGAACTCAGATGCTTAGTAAGGGTAAAAAATTTAGTATAAGATAACATAAACAATAGGCATGATGAATAATTGAAAACACATGCCTTTACAAATAAAAAACATGAATACTTTATGGAAGAAATATGAGATGAGTAAATAATTCCATAATAAAACATAGTCATGGGTATTCTACTAGTCTAATAACCACATAAGCCATTAATATTATTTTCATAATGAGGGAATGTATAATGCCATACATTCTAAAACATTTTGTCAAGGCCTCGGCCAAGACGTCTAAAAATGATTAAGGCCTCAGCCAAAACCATATATCAAATTGGGAAAGGCCTCGGACAATTCCACTTCTAATTGTCTCATGAGACCTACCGATGCATCAAGGAGCTATAGCGGGCTACACCCGTCACTCACTATGTCTAATACATTCTTCATATGAAAAGGTTGAAACATAACATAAACATTCGTATTAAAACTAGCATACGAAATGTCAATACTTTATTCATAAACCAAGAATGGTATAAAAATAACACATCCACAGTCAAACATATCACAAAACCTTCATTACAGTATGAAAGATTTTTATCATAATAAATCAACTTCAAACAAGTTTAAAATCCATCAAAGGATGTTGACATAGATGAAAATGATTTGAAAAACTCTTTGAGAAAAATATCCTTTTTCATGAAAACATTTAAAAGTCACAAAATTTAGAAAGGAAGATATTTAAAGACATTTTGAATCAAAATTTCCCATACCACTTTGAAACTTTTTAATGGAATTAACATTTTAAAAACATTCATGTCCATATAAATAAATTCTTAAAAAACCATTTTGAAAACATGGACATTAATGAGAATGAATTAGAAGAATAAATATTTAAAACATTTAAAATGATGTTTTAATAAAATAGTCCCTTAAAAATAGTCCCTTTTAAAACTCTTTTATGAAACATGGACATGGATAATAAATATGTCCCAGTAAAAACTTACCCAAAAACAATCTCGAATAATAATGAGATTGAGGAATTAACCCTTACCTTGCACTTTTCTTTGGTCGAGGGTACGTTTAACCTCCTGTATAATGACCATAGTATGATATTTAATTATACCAGAACCATATTAATATTTATTATATCATACATGATTCATTTATGACCTTATACTACCCATTTAATAATGATTTCCACGTTTAATTAACACTTCGGGTAATAATTGCTTTCTTTATCGTATGTGTTTTAACTTGTTATTCTTGATCGTATCATTTAGATCATGATTTAAATAATTCCAAAATATAAACATTGATTTATATATCTCATATATTTATAATATAAATATTTATAATAGATGGATATATGAAATGGAAAACACTGTTTATGGAGATGGTAGGCCGTATGTACGCATAAACGCTATTTCCGTTTTCATATCGTATTGAACGGAACTAAGTGAATAAGATATATGTAAGTACATAAATAAATAAATATATATTTCCAGTAGAATTATTATGTCATATATTACATACTTATTAATGATATATATTTTTATAATCATTTTTGAATGGTGAACGTGGAAATGAATCTCAACGCGTCGTGGAGACGGTAATCCGTACGTACGCACGAGCGACAATATCATTATATTGATGGTGAAATCGTATGTAATTGAATGGTATATCATATATAAAGAATAATTAAAATTTTATATTTATTATTTACATTAGTTATATTCATTATTATACCCATCCAAATAATGAAGTTTTTGAATAACAAACTACACCACGACGTGGAGACAGTAATCCGTACGTACGCACGTATGGTGATTTTGTCATTTATAGGATGGATAAGGTAATGAAAATAATTGTACCATTTTTATAATAACATCACAGTATATATAATATACTGGATTTAGTATATTATAATAGAAACAATAAAGAAAGAGGAAGTGGAATAAGAAAAGAACTTGAAAAAGGTGATGAAATATTTACCTCTTCTTCGGGTTCTTCCTTTTGATTTGATCAAAATGGCTCCTTAGGTTGGATTTATGACCAAAGGAAGGACTCTAGGATGAAGGGGGGAAATTTGGAAGGATATTTGGGTAGAGGTTGGATGAGACAAAAGGATTTTTAGGTGTGAAATTAAGAGAATGGTAAGTGCCCTTTTATAAGAGAGGTGAGGGTCACTTTAGGAAAAGCTTGAAATATTATTTTATAATAAAATAATTTTTGGTTTCTAATGGATAAAAAATGAATTATTTAAATGATAAGGTGGGTATGGATCACAAAAATTTCAACCAATAGGTTTTAGACAGGTTTAGGTCATCATATTAACCTTATCTTTTAGATTTAACTCTTAGTTAAATAGTTTGACATTTACCATGTCTCTTTGTATTTTTATGTTACATGGTTAATAAACTTACTATAACAAGACAAGAGAACCCCATGTGGTTCATTATTAATATATATAACCGTATCTAAGTTTTTTTGTCTGAACCTTATATTTTTAGGAATATTATATCTATTAATAATATAGTATTTGTTTTAAAAACCCAATTATGTCAATTTTGACACTATTTAGTATTTGATTTTTTTGAAAGCAATAAAAACTTTATCACTTCGAATAAAATTTATTTAACCAACCCTAAAATGTCATATTTACATATAAAATTATTGGAATTCATAAGAAGTCTCAATTTACATTTATTTGGATATTTATAATATCAATTATTTTAATATTTCATTAATAAGGTAATTACTGCATCATCATTGTGTCATAAATAAATTAAATTATTTAAGGTATAAAAATTATAAATAAAATACCATTATATAGGAAATAATTTTCTATTTCTAATTAATTTTTATAGTTGAATTTATTTTGTGTGTAACCCTATATTAAAAATGTTTTAGTTATTAAACTTTGAATTTAACTCTTTTAACTCTTCTTTAACTAAAATAATAATAAATGTCCTAATCTAATCCAAGTGGACCAAAGATGATAATATTTTTTTAATAAGGTTTTTTATTAGAATTAAACTTATCCAATAGAATTAGGACATGTGTTATGGTAATTATAATATCATTTTTACCCTTAATTACCCTATTTACTTTTAACCGCGGTAAAAAAAAGTCAAAAGTTTCTATTCACCAAAAATTATTTTCATCTTATTGAACCAAATTTTACTTACTGATATCAACCATGTCTCTCATATTTTTGAAATTCAACTCACAAAAGCGGTAAAATTAAGTTTTATGCAAATTTGCAAATGCTCCTAGAAGGTGGGTAAAGAACGTTAAAAAGTTCAATAAAATTTTATACATCTAATTTTATTATAAAATGAATCCAATTAACTAAATTGAACTTATATAGGTATTATATATATATTTTTACTTAAAATAAATTTAAATAAAATAAATAATTATTTGAATAAAAATCCGGTTTTAAATAATAAGGTAGTGTTTTTCACTATTCATCAAAAATTGAAAGTTTTCAAAAAAATACCAAAAATTTACCCTAAGATAATTTTGATATTACAAATAAAAAAATAAAGTCCATTTTACCAAATTCAAAACATAGAAG
Organism: Viscum album; assembly: GCA_963277665.1. NCBI lineage: Eukaryota > Viridiplantae > Streptophyta > Magnoliopsida > Santalales > Viscaceae > Viscum > Viscum album. The sequence goes on from OY728137.1 coordinate 1,478,704,637, forward strand.
TTAAATTTATTAATTTAAAATTAATTCCCATTGTCAAAACTAAAAAGAGGGTTTTTAAAAAAGTAAAAACTATCGAAAGATTGACACGTGTTTATGTCAAATTTAAATGTGAAATTACTTATAATGATCTAAATTGTATTAAATTATAAAAATATAATATAATTATACTTAAAAACCATTCAAATGCACAATTTAACTGTAACATCCCCAAATGATAAAAGGGTTAAATGACTAAATGATATGACTCATGTCAACAAGGTGCACCTTCCTTTTCGGGAGCCTGTCTGATTAGAACTCCACAGTTAAGTGTGCTTGGCTTGGATTATGGATCAGGATGGGTGACCTCCTGGGAAGTCTTCCAGGGTGTGTGTGAGTGAGGACAAAGTGCACTGGAAAGGACATGTGTTGGCCTGTGGGGACTGTCATTAGTCAGATGACCCGTTTAGGCATGTGGGTGGACCCTAGGGTGGGCCCCACGTGTCTGCGGGGCAACTGGTGGTACCTGGTGGGCCAGGACTCGATGACCATGTTAAGGTGGGTGGTTGTGCTGTCACCGGGACCCGGTTGTCACATTTAAATGAAAACATTGACCGCGGCGTATGATTATATATTTGTTGTGAGACTTTTAAAACTGCTAACGCGGTGGGTGCGGACCAACGAACAAGTCCGAACCCACCGCCCTTTTCGTTCTTGGTGTGCGGAACGGCGGACGACGACAAAGTAAGCCGCACGGGCGATGTGAGATCCTCGCAGTGAAGGATGGACCCCGAGAAGGCTTTTGGCAAAGACGACAAGGAATTCTGACCACCAGAACTCATCCGGTGGTTCGCGGAGCAGACCCGCGCGGTCTCGGGTCCCGGTTGTCACATTTAAATGAAAACATTGACCGCGGCGTATGATTATATATTTGTTGTGAGACTTTTAAAACTGCTAATGCGGTGGGTGCAGACCAACGAATAAGTCCGAACCCACCGCCCTTTTCGTTCTTGGTGTGCGGAACGGCGGACGACGACAAAGTAAGCCGCACGGGCGATGTGAGATCCTCGCAGTGAAGGATGGACCCCGAGAAGGCTTTTGGCAAAGACGACAAGGAATTATGACCACCGGAACTCATCCGGTGGTTCTCGGAGCAGACCGCCGGCGCGCCACGCCGGCACGGCGGCGCCCGACGTGCCGCTGAGGAGAACCACCGCGGGTGAAGCCGCAGCGGTGACTGGTGGACCCGAGACCGCGCGAGTCCGACGAGGGACGGGATGCGGCCGGCTGCCGCGTCCGCTGGCAAGGGCGGCCCCACGCGGGCCGCTATTCATTCACGCGGGGGTAGCGCGTCCCCCGCGCCGCGCGGCCGTAACCGGCCGAGCCGACCCCTGGCGGTCGGGCAGCGCCCGCGCCGGCCGGGCCGGGTCGCGCCCAGGCCGGGCTGGGCCGTGCCGTCCGGGTCGGACCTGGACTCGGGTCGGGTCGACCCGGTTCGGGCCAACCCAGGGGGGTTGGGCCGGGTCGGTCCGGGCCCAGACCCCCCGTTTTCGGACCTTTTCGGTCTTTTACCCGTATCTTGAGCTACGGACCTCTGATCGACGCACCGTCAGCGGCGATACGATCCTTGGACCGAGACGGTCGTTTTGACATATCACACTCAAGGTTTCGGAATACTTTGGGTTTGGCCGGGTTGGTTCGTGCACGGAACCAACCAGGCCCTCGGAGCGGAAACGCTCATAACTTGAACTCCGGACGTCCGATTGACGTGCCATCGACTTTGATGGATTCCTCAAAGTGAGACAGATGTTTTGGCTTACTCCGCTCGAGTTTTGGATGCCTTCGGATTGCGGTCGGGTTGGTTCGCTCACGAAACCAACCAGGCCCCTGGAACGAAAAAGCCAATAACTCACAGACCGGGCGTCCGATTGACGCGTCGTCTGTCTCGTTGATTTCCTCTTGATGAGACGGAACTTTTGACATACTTCGATTGAGTTTTGGATGCAGTTGGATAGTGGCCGGGTTGGATTGCACCCGAAAATCCAACCGGGCCCTTGGAACGGGAAAGCCGATAACTTTCAGACTTGACGTCCGTTTGACGAACCGTCAACGGCGTTGGTGATCACGTGGAGAAATGGTCCCTATAAGTATACCATATGAGAGTTCGGGGTATAGTTGAGATACGGCCGGGTTGGTTCGCACACGAAACAAACCGGGCCCCGGGGACGAAAAGGCTAGTAACTCACAGACCGGACGTCCGATTGACGCACCGTCTGTTGCGTTGAGACCCCTATAACGAGGCAATCCTTTGAGATACTTATTCATGGAACTTTGTGATACTTGTAGTATCGACCAGCAGATTGTGGAGCGGACCCTTCCGGAGACGAGCGTGCGGAGTACGGAGACCGTGTAGCTGGCTGAGACCTGACGACTGCTTGACCGATCGACTCGGTGTGTTTCGGATAGCCCAGTGGGGAGCGCTTGGTTGTAGTGGCAGACCCACGGCGGAGGAGCGCTTGGTTGTAGCGGTAGACTCGCGGTACTCAACAGAAGGAGTACCTCTGGAGGCTGTGATGGGGAGCGCTTGGTTGTAGCGGCAGATCCACGACGGAGGACCTCTTGGTTGTAGCGGTAGACCCGCGGTACTCAACAGAAGGAGTACCTCTGGAGGCTATGATGGGGAGCGCTTGGTTGTAGCGGCAGACCCACGGCGGAGGAGCGCTTGGTTGTAGCGGCCGACCCGCGGTACTCAACAGAAGGAGTACCTCTGGAGGCTATGAGGGGGAGCGCTTGGTTGTAGCGGCAGACCCATGGTGGGAAGCGCTTGGTTGTAGCAGCAGGCCCACAGTACTCGACAGGAGGAGTACCTCAACAATCTTAGGTTAGTGAACAGTACCTCGGAGTCGTGACAGGACCACTGTACACTCCAGTGACGGGGCTCTTTAGCAGTTACGGTTTCGATAATGAAAATCCTGGTTTGAGCTGAGTCTATGACCTTTGTTTTTACCTCATGATTGAGATGGGTCATTTGATAACTTAGGTATATGTATGGGCATATACCTGGGTAGTGGTTATCCGTTGATTTCATAATCTTTGTGTTTCCTCATGATTGAGATGTGTTACTTAATGACTTGGGTATATGTATGGGCATATACCTAAGTAGAGGTTATCTGTTGATATCTTCTTTGTGGTTATCCTTGTTGGATTTAGTGAGACCTTGAGGGTATCGGGGTCCCTACTAAGTATCATTATACTCACCCCTGCACGGGCTATGCCCGCACCTCGTTGTGTTGGTTGCAGATGACGGTCAGCGCAGACAGAGGCCGAGTGTTCGAGGACTGGATGGTACCCGGAGGTGGACCTCATGACGAGACAATATCTGGTGGTGGACTTCACGACGAGACGACACTCGGAGGAGGTTGATGGGCGAGAGCATTGTGGAGGCTATCTGTACTTACCCTTCAGGTAGGATCCGTGGTGGACGATCCAGGAGCTGCGCTATCTATACCTACCCTTCAGGTAGGATCCTTGGTGGATGATCCAGGAGCTTCTTGTCACCTTCTGGCTGTTTTATCTTTTTTCCTTTTACTTTACAGTTGGGCTTGTATTTCCGGCCCCTTTACTTTCAGCACAGCTTGTTTCAGTTTTACTTAGTGTTTTACTTCCGCTTGTACTCTGTGGTGTTTTGTTTACTTTTATAAGGCAATGCCTTCCCAGTTATCAGGATTTACGCCTTTGGTGCTAGTCGCCAGCCCCTGGCCTATGGAAGGCGGGCTTGGGGTATTCAAGGAACGGGCCCCGAGGACGGGTCGTGACATTAACACTATAAATTATTTCGATTAAAAAAGTTGTTTTCAATTTAAACATAGTATTTTTTCACTATTCATCAAAATATGAAAGTTATCAGAAAAGTACCAAAATTTTTTCCAAACTAAATTTTTATGTCCCTCTTATAAAGAAGAATTTAATTTCATTAAATTGAATATATAAAAATGTAAAATATTGGTTTTAAAAAGGGTTCCCCATTATAAGGCGGTAAAACTGCATTTTTTGAAAAATACTTCTTTTATCTGAAAAAAATGAATTTTTTTTATATTATGTATAAGAAGCACATAATATGGATGTTAAAATTATATTGAGTATATAAGATTCAAAATGCAGTTAATAATATTCATAACCGCTTTTGAACGACTAGTTTGGTAAGTTGTGGTGCGCCCGAACTCGGTGTTGCGTGTAGCGCAAGCTATTGAATTATTTTAATGAGATAACGTACTATGAAATATTGGGGTGTTACATTCTCCCCTCCTTCAATAAATTGCATCCTCATTATTTGAAATTGTTCTTTGAAAATAAATGGTTAAAAATAGAAAAAATACCTTTTTGGAAAACCCACATTTGAAATTGGGTTAATAAAATTTAGTCTTAATAAAAGGGAAAGGGAAATGAAAAAGTCACCACCAAATTATGATCTCGATTAGGATAATATTGTTGGTAATTAGAGACACATAATTGGAGAAAAAACATAAATATTTATAGGGAGTTATTGAGGTCATCAATCACAAACAAGTGTAAAATTGAGGGCCTCAAATCCATCAATCTAAGATGATGTAAAATATCATCGGTTAAACAAAACATAAGGTTTTTGGATAACACATTTTTGGTTTTAAGATCCATTCCCTAAAGTTTAAGAATTAATTTATTCATAGAATAAGAGTAAAAAAATATACTTGACAAGTAAAGTTTCATCCTTCAACTAATTCCTACCACAAACTCATCTTTCACTCCAAAAGATAATATAATTCAAAAGTATTCTATTTATCCTAATCGTATAGGGTTCCAAAAATTATGAATTTATAATTCATTTGTCAGACTATTTAGAAAAACTACATTATACAAACCAGGACATCATGTATGCCAGTGGTAGGTGATCCACCCTTGTCGCCCTTCAGTTGCAGGTTCAAGTCTCGCGACCTTGCCAGACACGACGGGTTGTCACCCGACCTCCGAGTTGTCATTTTTATGACAATCCAAAAATAATCTCAAGAAATAATTTAACCTTAACAATAGTATCCAATGTCAAACTTAATCGATTCCAAACTTTAGAATTATCCAAAATACTTCTGTCCAAACTCATAGTCCAAAATTTATAAGGAAGGTAAACATAATGAAGATCATTTTTTCCATGTAATAACATGTGAATACCTTCATCATGTATTCCTTTAAAACACTATAACACCCTGAATTACCATAAAACCTTATTGATTACAATCATGCTCCCTTATTCCTTATAGAATACTGGATATACTCCTTATATCCAAAAATGTTGTAAACTCCAACAATGATGGAATATAAAAATCATTAATCAGTTTCAAGGTAGTTAAGAATATCCAATATAATTTATCCAAATCAACCATCAATTATTCAAAAATCACTACCTCAGTATTAGGACCATATTATGGTTTACCTTTCATTCAACCATGTATTTTCTAAAAAATTTAACCTGAAACTATGTCACTTTACTTGGTACCATACAATCTCAAATCCTTAATAAAATAGCACTACAGTACAAATCCTTATTTATTTCCATAATTCATATAACCAGTACATCATTGATACAACACTCAAATGAAATAATTCTTTAATAACAACATTATAACACTAGTCATTCTTCTTCATCTGTGGTTGTATCATAACTTGATTATTATCCAATAGCATCATTTGAGGTATACTATGATGATTTGGATATTGATTCACGTAGTGTCCCAACTCCTTGCAGATAAAGCATTGTACATTTGAAACCTTTTTCTTATCCTTGCAATCACATACTTGGTGTCCTTTTTCTCCACACTTATAACAAACTCCCATTCCCTTCAAGCATTTACCAAGGTGATTAGTTCCACAGTTATCACATATGGGAAAATCCTTCTTTCCCCTCTTCCCTTTATCCATATTTCTCTCTACCATCCTTTTATTCTCTTGCTTCCCTTCAAAGACATAAGACATAGAGAATTATTTACTTATCTTATTAACACATGATACTATTTCTTCATATGATGAGAATACATGAGAGACTATTTCCCTTTTAAATTTTGGCTTAATAACATGAAAGATACGATCCTTCTTAATCTTTCGATCATGCGTATTGCTGGAATTCTCATTCCTTATACTAGGTTCCATTTATAAACAATGGAATACACTAGGTTAGTTTATGAATCTCAATGCATAATTCCATAATTTTAAAATACCTAACTTAAATTGAAAATATTATGAATATAATCTATAATCATATAATGTTTTATTTGAGTAAGTATTACTCCTAAATCCTTCATAATGGCTTGTAATGAAAATGTGAATTATCCTAAGCATATCCCCTGGGAGTGTTGTAACCAAGAGTGCAGCAAGGCCCGTTGTCATGTACCAGGATACCCCGAGTCAAGCCCGAAACTCCTTTTTAGAGTATTCACTCCTAGGTACATCTGTTCCAGAGACACCTCTACCTACTCGTATCTAGACAGGGATGTATTTCTTGGAAAATACACAAAATCTCTACATTACCAAAATTCTAGGAAGTTCTTCTATACTAATCCTCAAAGTCTATCTTAGGGTAATGTTCTCTAATCAGAGTTTATTTAAATATATTACCAAGGTTGTTGTTAAACTTTATCTGATACCAACTGTAACGACCCGACCCCAGTTACCCAGATTCGGTGCATTATTACATAACATTGGCATGATTACAAGGAATCATGTCCCGAAGGACCGATCAGTTTAGCAGTCTAGGAAAATAGATTACATACATTAACTTTACATTTCAATTTCAAACATAAAACACAACATAGATAGTTATTTGAGAACACCATTATTCCATTTCAATTAAGCCTGCATATCAATCATAATACACTTCTTGGAATCCTGGTAAAATAAAACATAATAAAGGGGTGAGCTCAGATGCTCAGTAAGGGTAAACAATTTAGCGAAAGATAACATAAACAATAGGCATGGTGAATAATTGAAAACACATGACTTTACAAATAATAAACATGAACAATTTATGGTAGAAATATAAGACTTGTAAATAATGCCATAATAAAACATAGTAATGGGTATTCTACTAGTCGAATAACCACATAAACCATCAATATTATTTTCATAATGAGGGAATGTATAATGCCAGACATTCTGAAACATTTTGTCAAGGCCTCGGCCAAGACGTCTAAAAATGATTAAGGCCTCCGCCAAAACCATATATCAAATTGGGAAAGGCCTTAGCCAATTCCACATCTAATTGTCTCATGAGACCTACCGATGCATCGAGGAGCTATAACGGGCTCCACCCGTTACTTACTATGTCCAATACATTCCTCACATGAAAATGTTGAAACATAACATAAACATTCGTATTAAAAATAGTATAAGAAATGTCAATACTTTATCTATAAACCATGAATGGTATAAAAATAACACATCCACAGTCAAAAATATCACAAAACCTTCAATATAATATGAGAGATTTGTATCATAATAAATCAACTTCAAATAAGTTTAAAATCCATCAAAGGATGTTGACATAGACGAAAATGATTTGTAAAACTTTTTGAGAGAAACATCCTTTTTCATGAAAACATTTAAAAGTCACAAAATTTAGAAAGGAATAAATTTAAAGACATTTTTTTAATAAAATTGTCTCACACCGCTTTGAAACTTTTGAATGGAATTAACATTTTAAAAACATTCAGGTCCATATAAATAAATCCTTAAAAAACCTTTTTGAAAACATGGACATTAATGAGAATGATTTAGAAGAATAAATCTTTAAAAAATTTAAAATGATGTTTTAATAAAAGAGTCCCTTAAAAATAATCCCTTTGAAAACTCTTTTATGAAACATAGACATGTATAATAAATATGTCCCAGTAAACACTTACCCATAACAATCTCGAATAATAATGAGATTGAGGAATTAACCCTTACCTTGCACTTTCCTTTGGTTGAGGGTACATTTAACCTCATATATAATGACCATAGTATGTTATTAAATTATACCAGAACCATATTCATATTTATTATATCATACATGATTCATATATGAATTTATACTACCCATTTAATGATGATTTCATGTTTAATTAACATTTCGAGTAATAACCGCTTTCTTTATCGTACGTGTTTTAACTTGTTATTATTGATCGTATCATTTAGATCATGATTTAAATACTTATAGAATATAAACCTTGACTTATATATCATATATATTTAGAATATAAATATTTATAATAGATAGATATATTAAATGGAAAACACCATTTATGGAGACGGTAGGCCGTACGTACGCATAAACGCTGTTTCCGTTTTCATATCGTATTGAACAGAACTAAGTGAATAAGATATATGTAAGTACATAAATAAATAAATATACAAATCTATTAGAATTATTATGTCATATATTACATACTTATTAATGATATATATTTTTTATAATCATCGTTGAATGGTGAACGTGGAAATGAATCTCATCGCGTCGTGGAGACGATAATCCGTACGTACGCACGAGCGACAATATCATTATATTGATAGTGAAATCGTATGTGTTTGGATGGTATATAATATATAAATAATAATTAACATGTTATATTTATTATTTACATAAGTTATACTCATTATTATACCCATCCAAATAATGAAGTGGTTGAATAACAAACTACACCACGACATGGAGACGGTAATCCATACGTATGCACGTATGGTGACTTTGTCATTTATAGGATGGATAGAGTAATGAAAATGGTTGTACCATTTTTATAATAACATACTAGTACATATAATATACTGGAGTTATTATCTTATAATGGAAACAACAAATAAAGAGGAAGTGGAAGAAGAAAAGAACTTGAAAGAGGTGATGAAATATTTACCTCTTCTTCGTGTTCTTCCTTTTGATTTGATAAAAAGGGAACCTTAGGTTGGATTTATGTCCAAAGTAATGCCTCTAGGATGAAGGTAAGAAAATTGGGAGGATATTTGGGCATAGTTTGGTTGAGAAAAAAGGCTTTGGAGGTGTGAAATTAAGAGAAGGGGAAGTGCCCTTTTATAAGAGAGGTGAGAGTCACTTTAGGAAAAGCTTGAAATATTATTTTATAATAAAATAATTTTCAGTTTATAATGGTTCCAAAATTAATTATTTAAAGGCTAAGGTAAGGATGGGTCTAAAAACTCTCAACCAATAGGTTTTAGACAGGTTTATGTTATCATATTAAACTTATCTTTTATATTTAACTCTTAGTTAAATAGTTTGACATTTACCATGTCTCTTTGTTTTTTATATTATATGGATAATAAAATTACTATAACAATCCAAGAGAACCCCATGTGGTTCATTATTAATATATATAACCTTATCTAAGTCTTTTTCCCGAAAATTATATTTTTAGAAATATTATATCAATTAATAATATAGTATTTGTTTTAAAAACTCAATTATGTCAATTTTGACACTATTTAGTATTTGATTTTTTTGAAAGCCATAAAAACTTTATCACTTCTAATAAAATTTATTTAACCAACCCTAAAAATTCATATTAACCTATAAAATCAGTGGAATTCATAAGAAGTCTCAATTTACATTTATTTGGATATTTATAATATCAACTGTTTTAATATTCCATTAAGAAGGTAATTACTGCATCATCATTATGTCATAAATAAATTAAATTATTTAATGTCTAAAAATTATAAATTAAATACCATTATGTAGGAAATATTTTTATCTTTCTAATGAATATATATAGTCGAATTTATATTGTATGTAACCCTATATGAAAAATGGTTTAGTTATTAAACTTTGAATTTATCTTTTTTAACTCTTCTTTAAATAAAATAATAATAAATGTCCTAATATAATCCAAGTGGACCAAATAGGATCATATTTTATTCCTAAGTTTGTTTTTAGTCGAATTAAAGTTATCCAATAGAATTAGGACGTGTGTTAGGGTAATTATAATATCATTTTTACGCTTAATTACCATATTTACTTTTAACCGCGGTAAAAAAAGTCAAAAGTTACTATTCACCAAAAATTATTTTCATCTTATTGAACCAAATTTTACTTACTGATGTCAACTGTGTCTCTTGGAATTTTTAAATTCAACTCACAGAAGAGTTAAAATTAAGTTTTATGCAAATTTAAAAATTCTCCTAGAAGGTGGGTAAAAAACGTTAAAAAGTTCAATAAAATTTTATACATCTAATTTTATTATAAAATTAATCCAATGAATTACATTGAACTTATATAGGTATTATATATATATTTTTGTCTTAAAATAAATTTAAATAAAATAAATAATTATTTAAATAAAAAGTTGGTTTTAAATAATAACGTAGTGTTTTTCACTATTCATCAAAAATTGAAAGTTTTCAGAAAAATACCAAAAATTTAACCTAAGATAATTTTGATATTATGAATTCAAAAGTAAAGTCCATTTTAACAAATTCAAAACATATAATTTGAATTTATTAATTTAAATTTAATTCCCGTTGTCAAAACCAAAAAGTGGGTTTTTAAAAAAGTAAAAACTATCAAAAGATTGACATGTATTTATGTCAAATTTAAATGTGAAATTATTTATAATGACCTACATTGTATTAAATGATAAAAATATAATCTAATTATACTTCAAAACCATTCAAATTCATAGTTTAACACTATTAATTATTTTGATTAAAAAAGTTGTTTTCAATTAAAACATAGTATTTTTTTCACTATTCATCAAAATATGAAAGTTATCAGAAAAGTACCAAAAATTTGTCCAAACTAAATTTTTATGTCACGATTCTAAAGAAGAATTTAATTTCATTAAATTGAATATATAGAAGTGTCAAATATTGGTTTTGAAAAGGGTTCACCATTATAAGGTGGTAAAACTGCATTTTTTGAAAAATACTTCTTTTATCTGAAAAAAATGAATTTGTTCTTATATTATGTCTAAGAAACACATAATATGGATGTTAAAATTATATAGAGTATATAAGATTCAAAATGCAGTTAATACTATTCATAACCGCTTTTGAATGGCTAGTTTAGTAAGTTGTGGTGCGCTCGAACTCGGTGTTGCGTGTAGTGCTAGCTATTGAATTACTTTAATGAGATAACATACTATGAAATCTTAGGGTGTTAAAAAATTTATTTTAAATTAACTATGTACAAAAATGTACCTTATATACAACATGGTGAGTACCCGTCCAAACTACCCAATGTGTATTATACTCTTATATTATTTACTATTGTGACATGTGGCATACATGAGTTATCACATAATTTCAAGTCATGTACTATCAAATTAATGAACACATAGAACACATGGTATTACATAGTGTAATTATGCAATTCACATAGAGTAATAATGGTAATAAGACTTATACATGATATATAGAGCCAAACATTACATAGAAATTAATTAGAAATATATATATATATATATATATAAACCATCACATGGAATGTAATATCAACTTAATTACCACATGAAACACATGTTGATAAGGTTTTCATAGTATATTTGATCAATTTTCAATTCTGTGTAATTTAGTAAAATCAAACGGCATAAAAATTGGAGTTACACGATGTGTATGTTTTCTCACCGTTTATCCCTAACACATGCCTAGGGACTCGGTGTGTAACCATGCCAGGAAAAATGTTGGATTAAATGGTGCGTACACGGGCTACATGGTGCGTGGTCTCTGAGTTACATGGACACCTATCATGCAGGCCATGTAATAGAATACATGGATCATATTTAACTAAGAGACTACACATCGTGTACTGAAGTTACACAGTGTGTACTCTGAATGACCGTGCAATAGGATAGTCCGGTCAATGTGTGGTGTATAATTAAATATACCATGTATAAAAAATACACACAACTTGAATTAATTCCAAATTAATTCTTGGTGCATTAAAAACTAGTACATGGAGTGTACCTCTGAGTTACATGGCGTGTACTATTGTGTTATATGGCCAGACTCCTTATAACCTCTAGATGAGATATTCGAATTTTTTTTTTAATAAAATTAATTGATTTGATTATATTTATGAGAAATAAAGAGAAATAAAATAGATATCTCAATTTGGATTAAAGAACGATTAATTTGGAATTGAAAACCAATAATAAATTCATAAATAAATAAACGATCTTTAAATAATTATAAATAATTATATGACTGATCTAATACCACTTGTAGGTTCTGGGCGTAGTGGAAGCATCAGATGGGTCATGAACAAATTTGATTTTTTTTCATGATCGATGATTAATCTGAGATTTACATGATGATGAATGTCATGATTAGTAGAATTGATTAGAAGAATATATACAATGGATAAACTCCAGAACCAAAGCACAAGATCATCACATATTATTTATAATTAATTTAAGCAATTAAATAATTATCTTTTGATAAATTATTTATTTATTTATGGATCTAGAAATGGATCTACATTGTACCATTTTTTCATTATAGGAATCAAGAATAGATTCCCTATATAGATGATCCACATGTGTTCCAGGAATCTTTGAACGTCACCATAGGAATCTTTGGGTGCTAGCACGGTATATCCAATCGCTTGTATCGTTTTCCTTTGATCATCCTAAGAATAGATTCCAAAGGATTATCCTTGATCTCTCTAGATTCGAGAGTGGATGGTGGAGGAAGATTGATCTCTATTCTTGGGAGAATTCTAAGAGAGGGAGCTCTCTAGGGCATGAGAGGATTCTCTCTGGATCTCGCTGTGCACAATAATATAATTGAGTTTATATATTGATTGGGTTAGAATAAATAATTGAACAAGTGTCATTATTATTTACTTAATCCCCATAGAACCCCATGTCTATAATAATAATAATATTATTATTTCTTGACAAGCACTAAAATCGTGAATTAAATTAAATATTATTTATTCTAATAATATTCAATATATATTATTTCTCACCAAAATATTAAATTTAGTTTTTCATTCCACCACAATATTTATAGGTCCTTGAATAATAAAAATTTATTTAATAAATAAATATCACCGTGTTATTCTCTAATAAATAAATAAGTATTATATCCATTAAATAAAAAATAAATATTTATTAAATATTTTTCTTACATAATAATCTCTTGAATAACTAGTGATAGAATATATGTGATCAATCAAACATGAATAATTATTAAACCACACATGAGAATAATATTTATTTAACTTTTTAAATAATAAATAATAATATATTATTTAACTAATATTCTATATACACTTAGTGTGTAACCCTCTAGGACTATTTCTTTGTGACACAAGACGAAACATCCTAAAGTCCAAGGTTAACATCTAGAAACACGCCAAGACACCCACAGAGAAAGAAGTTAATGCCACAATGACATAATACATCATACAAACACTTATTGTGTAATATAGTCCCTTTATCATGATATCTCTAATCAAGAAGGTTTCATGTTGGTGCCATAAACCTATGTGATCGAGGCCACTTTCTTTGACTTTTTAAAAATCAAACATTCCTATTGAACACCATAGCCATGAATTTATTTAGGCGATATTATTTCCATCAAGGGCCTGAGATATCAACTTCCATTAAAGAACAGATGGGACAAATCCTTTCTCACATTATTCATTAATGAAATATTACTCATGGTGAACCTAACACATCCCACCTCACCGCAAACATATATCATCACAATTTTCATCAATACATCAAAGTACATGACTTATAACACTCATTAATAATAATATTAAAGTCTAAGAATCAATACACACGTCCATAGACAGGAACATCCAATGACACATAAAAATGTGGATTTTCTACTGGCGGATCTCGTTCTTATAATATCCTAAAGTGGATATTACTAAGGGAATACACCATGAGAAGGTGCCTCAAAGTCTTATGAGTCTCCAAATATGATAGAATGTGTCATTTATGTCCGTAAAATGATTTCATATAGCTATAAAACATATATTTAAGATAAATTTCATTGCACTTATGGGTTCTTATCATAGAGTGGAACTATTATAACCTTTCAGTGTGAAAACCTTAGTACATCATCACATATTATGTTATGAAGAATAATAATCATGATGTGATAAAGAGTTTATTAATATTTAAAAAATTAATACATGTTATCATAATGTATAAAAAGTTGGTTATTGGGTACTAACTCTAAAAACTATCCCATTGACAAACTCCAAATTCTTATCTACTTATTCTAGAGGTTTGATAAATAGTAATAATATGGAATAAAATTTGAATCAATTAAAATGTACACTTAATGATTTATGTGCAAAAAAATTTAACTATCAAAAAAATCTACTGGTGATACAAAATGATCAAGTAGACTTTGAGTTAAATAATTGTTTGATTAAACTCTTTCTTAAGATCCATGTTTTAGCAGGTGAAGACCCCCCCACAAGAAACTGAAAGTGTTTAGTACTATTTTCATCACCTTAAATCCTATAGATTTTTCATAGGCTAAAATCAAATTGAAATTATTATCATTCTCACTGGAAGGATCATCTAAGGAATGGATATATAGATTACATCTAGGGGTAGTTACAATTTGGAAAGATCACCAGAGCCATTCTTCATATTTTCTTCCCTATATCAAGGACTAAAAAACCAAGGTAGGAGAGTTGTGTAATAAAGAAAGCTAGTGGAGAAACTCTTTATGAGTATTGGGACGGGTTTAAGAAGTTAACTACAAGATTTCCATATCAACTAATATAAGACTACCATTTATTAGTTTTATTCTATCTTGTTCTTCTGGAAAATGATAGGAAGCTAATAGACTATTCTTTAGGAGGATATTTCATAGAAAAATATTCATATGGGTCCAAGGATCTAATATAGAAAATCTCTCAAAACTCTCAATAGTTCAGTATAAGGACCACCGACAAAGGTGTTCGTGAGGTAAAGAGTTCCAAATCACCTTTACTTGAATATGGATTTTAATAAATAACCTATGTCGTGATACAATTAATACTAAAAAAAGTAAATAAATAAGAATATACGCCCCATAGGTCTTTTAGGTGTGTAAATCAATGGAGCATTATATAGAATGATGCCCTCAAGTTCAAGACAATGAGAGATGTGATTCTATGTACCAAAGATAGTTCCATAAACCAGTTAATAACCAAGTTTTCGAGGAGTTTTTGAGAGTTCAATATGGTGTTAAAAACCAACATCCACAAAGATCACCATTCTAGCAAAGTTTCCAATAAACATACTATCCATGCTTATTCCAATGAAATAGTTCTAAGCCTTCAGCAAGTTATCAACTTCAAGGATAGAATAAAAAACTATCCATGATGAACTTGTAGAGATAGTTGGTGGAGTACTAAGGTAATCAATAAACTAATTTTAATACCCATGGATCTGAGCTTCTAGAATTGAAGAGTTGATATGTAAAAATCCTCACCACTTTAAACACACTGATAAATCAAAGTTCAGGTAAAATTTCAACCTAACCAATTCCTAAACCAAAAATTAATGTAAGTATTGTTTCTTTGATAAGTGACAGGGAAGTACATGGATATGAAGATTCACCACTAAAAATGAAATATAAAACTGAAAAACCAATTGAAGAAGAATGATATCCTAAGGAACCAAAATCAGAGGCACTAGTCAAAACACAAACATTAAAAAAGTACAGGTAAAACCAAAATAGGGGAACAACATCAACCATTGACACCCTCCCCTTCAAGAATGCCTCCATTAAAGAAATAAAATGAAGTGTCCCTAGAGAAATAGGTGTTTTGTACCTTCAATAAGGTGAAAATAAATATTCCAATACTATAAACAATCAAAAAGATTCATAGGTATATAAAATTTCTCAAAGTGTTTTATAATAAGAAGAGAAGGTTGTATGGATATGAAAGGGTAAGCTTGGGTAGGAATGTTTCTACCTTAATCACACTATAGTTACCAAAAAAAATTTAGGATCCTAAAACTTTTACTATTATATGAATTATAGGAAAGATTACATTCACTAATGCTTTATATGATTTTGGAGCATCAATTAATGTCACACCTCACTTGATATTTTATACACTACAGGTGGTATAGATCAACCTGACCCAAGTAGTGGTATAATTGGCCAAACAAGCTATATCTTACCCTATGGGAGTTTTGGAAGATTTACTGGTATGGGGGAAAGGTTTGTTGTTCCTTGTTTATTTCTATATTCAGAACATGTAGGAATAATGAGGCACAGTACATTACCCTATTATTCTAGGGAGAAAAATCATAAAAATAACATACCATAATTAATGTACATGATGGGAATATTTCTATGGAATTTGGTGGAGGAACTGTATACTTAGTCATATTGGATGCTTTGAAATTTTCTCAAGAGAAGCATTCTATTTTTAATATTTCTCACTTTGAAAATCAATCTGACTCATATAAGGACACTAATATTTCAGATGAAATAATTAATCTAGGAGTAGCTCTAATGCCACCAAAACCCTTGGATAACACTAATTTTAAAAATTAATAAAATATTGAACCAAATTTTTATAAATACCAAGTTAAAAATGGGTTAGATAAATACTTTTTTGATGATCTATATTCTTTGATTAAATATGTCACTAACTATTCTCATTTTCATGTGAAGATTACAATTATGAGTGAAACCGAGTTAAACCCATCACTGGAACAACCACCCATATTGGAATTAACTTTACTATCATTAAATATATAATATAACCATATTTTATGTAATGATACAATTATAATAATAGTTTAAAATAACATTGAACCTAATCAAGAACAAAAACTATTAACCATTTTGAAACAAAATATTATTTATATAGATTGGACACTATGGTATATTCTTAGAATTAATCCCACTATTTTCATTCTCCAAATATTACTTGATAGTGATTCAAAAATAGTGATTCAACCTCAAATAATGTTAAACCAAACACTAATTTAAGTAGTTAAGAAAGTGGTGGAAAAAATGTTGGGAGGTACCATTATTTACCAAATATCAGACACTTAATTGGTGAGCCCCATATAAATTTTCCCAAAAGTATATAATAATCATTGTAAAGAATGAAAATAATAAAGTGGTGCCTAATAGGATGAAAAACAATTTGATGGTATGTATTTATTAAATAAAACTTAACCATGTTACCTATAAATACCACTTTCCTATCCGATAGATTAAATACTCAAAAGGCTAGCTGGGAAGGTTCATTACTATTTTATTGATGATTAATTAGGATATTTTAAGGTTCCCATTTCACTATAATATTGTGACAAAATCACATTCATTTACCCCTATAATATATATTGTTTACTTTAGAATACCTTTTAGTTTATGCAATTACCTAGGTACATTCCAATACAATATGGTAATCATATTTTCAGACCTTTTAAGAGCTTCCTAGAGTTATTTTTAGATGAATTTTCAGTTTATGGAACCAATTTTTAATGTTATCTTGAAAATTTGGGATTTTAAAAAAAAGGCACATTTAAAAGAATTTAGTTTTGAATTTTGATAAATGACACTTTATGGTGAAAATAGAAATTTTCCTGGGCTACATCTATAACAGCCCGCATTTTATAACATAAACTTTCATTAAATTACACAAAACTGAGGATCTTTAAGGTTTAGTGTCTTGGAAATCAGGAACATAATACATGAAAACAACATAAAACATTTTTCTTAAACACTCGAAAGGATTCTAATTAAGTTAATCCTAGGTTCATTACTGAATCTCATAACCTAGGGACATACATCAAAAGAAAGGGTGATCAGAAGGCCCAGTAAGGGAAACAAGAGAAACATTTTACATGTGAACTTGAGATACTTCAATAAGGTCATGAAAAGAACTTTAAGGCATGAGAAAGAAATCATGAGGAATATCATAATAAAAATAAAAATATTCATAACTTAAAGATGTCTCTACAACATTTAACATTGAAAATAATTTCCGTTTCACCAAGGTCCATCCCCAAGGTGTCATTAAAAATTACCAAGGTTATTCACCAATGCGTCGTTAAAAATGGTCATCTCTAGAGATTAAGTCACTACCCAATGCATTGGAGCGCTATCAGGGCGCACCCTTAAATTTTTCTTTATCATAATGTGAGACACATATATAATCATAAATAATTTCATAAAAAACCCATATAGCATAAAAGAAATGTGTTTCATTTCATAATCATAACGTTTTAAAAACTGCTTTAAAGACATGATCTTTATGTCACTTTAAACCCACAGAAAGGGAAAGCGGGTCTCATGTATGTAAATACCAGAATTTAAAATAGAACAACTTGGTATATATGTGAATACCCCTATATAAGAGAGAGATTTTAGTATTCAATTAATAAAATAAAAGAACTTTCGAAAAAGAGAGAGACATTTTGAGACGGAAATTCTGCAGCATAACAACCATGTTTCGGGGTTTTAGAAAACATTGAAAAGAGAGGGGACATGGGTCATACATTCATAAATGACCCATAAAACAGTAGAGGGACAGAATATAAAGGATATATGAACATGTTAATTAAAATTTAAGGACATACCATTTGAAATGAAAAACATGGAAAGGAAGACAAAAATAGATTTCTCTTATGAAAATTCGGCAGCCTAACGACGTCACTTAAAATTCAACAAAAATGAATTGACGAGATCAAATAGGGTCTCTCATCATATGAAAATAAAATTTCATTATGATAGATATATAGATCATACCCCAACATAATAAAAAGGAACATGAAAGACTTGACATGAAAATAGATCTTGAAAACGAGAAGGGTGAAAGAATCCCTTAAAAATTCAGCAGCCTAACGACGCCACTTAAACTTTCTTAAAACGAATTGATGAGAGCAAGAGGGGGTCTCTCATAATATGAACATAAAAAGGGAAGTAAGAGGAATATAAAAGATAATCCTCCAACATAAGAGCATGGAGCATAAAATAAATGACATAAAAGAGATTACTTGAAAAAAAGAGAGAGGTAGGATCCCTTACCTTAAACGTAACTCTTAAAACTCAAAGGTTTGGACCTTGAGGGCTTGGGGGAACCTTGGGATGAATGATTGGGAGGTAATGAGACCAGAGTTTCGTTGGGGAATAGTTGTGAGTGAAAAATAGAGGAAAGGGTGGGTATTTATAGGGAAGGTGAGGTCATACTTTAATAATTTCAAGGGACACCTCACAAGTGGTTTTCTCAAAACCATGGGCTCTCCCATGGTATTTCCTATAAAGTTAGGCCACATGGAGCCCCAAATACAATAATTCATCAAATTTGGTCGACCAATCATTAAAATATCTCATGACATCATCATGACACAGTTAAGATGTCATTAAACATACCGAAACCCTAAAACTGCATTTTTACTATTCACTAAAAATTCATCTTTCTCAGAAAAATCCCAAAATTTCACCTTAACCAAATATCGATGCTCTGATTATAAATATGAACTCCATTTTATAAAAATAATTTTCTAAATATTTTTAATTTAATTTTTAAATAAATACACTATTTACCGAAAATTCATTTTTTCAGAAAAATCCCCAAAAATTACCATAACATAATATCGATGCTCTGAGTTCAAAAATAAAGTCCATTTTATAAAAACAATTTTCTAAATAATTTTAATTTAATTTTTAATTAAAAAACACTATTCACCCGGAAAAACTAATACTTGACTAATAATTTATGAAACCGTTATTTACCCATTTTATTGAATCACATTACTTAATCAAGGTGTCTAAATTATATTAAAACTTTCTTTAAGTGAGATTACTAATCCATTTGGTCACATTAATAATCCTAAGCGTAAAATCACTATTTATAATTTACTATTTATCAAAAATTAAGTTGATCTTATTAGACTCCAAATTCCTTACTGAACACTTTTGCAGAAGACCATTTTTTGAAAATCATTACACATCATTAATTATTTAAGGTTTACATAAATATTTTAAAATATCCTTTTCTTAAAAATTCATCAATAAAATACATCCTAAAATTATTCGGAAATTTGAAATTTCACAAACTTCACTAAAGGAAGAAATATCAATTTATTCATCCTAAAGGATTACACAAAGAAGCTACGGTCTCGTCACATAGCCCCTTATAACACCAGCATATGACCTAAGTGTAAGGTGTGATATGGTGAGAGAATCTAATAGAGGCTCAGATAACATTGCCCTAGTAGTAATATCTACTAACTTGAACTTCTCCTGCATGCGTTTCCGTTCAATCTTGACACGCTGGAGTTCAGCTTGGGCTTGGTCCAAAGCAAAGCCCAAAGATTCCACCTCCTTCCCAAGCTCTGATAAGTGGGCTTCATAAGGTTTGAGTCTACTGGATGAAGCCATCGACTCCTCTTTCTTCATTAACCATTAACATCTCTATTAAATCGTTAAGAGTAAGTTAATATACTATTAAAAAAGTTTGGGTCGTTACATTCTTTCCCCCTTAAGAAATTTTGTCCTCGAAATTTTATACTTGAGGCCTAGTCGAAAAGGTGAGTGTACTTTTTCTTCATTGTTTCCTCAGGCTCGCAAGTCGCTTCTTCATACTTATGATACCTCCACAACACTTTCACAAGGTGGGTAGTCTTGTTTCATAGAACCTTGTCTCTACGGTCTAAGATCTCCACTGGCTGATCCTCATAAGAGAGGTCATGTTCCAGTTGTACCACCTCTGGGTTTAGTACATGCGAAGGGTCGGGTATGTACTTCCTTAAGAGAGATACATGGAAGACATCGTGAACTTGAGCTAGGTTCGGTGGAAGTGCTAGACGATAGACCACTGCTCCTATGCGATCAAGGATTTCATAGGGGCCAATGTACCTAGGGCTGAGCTTCCCTTTCTTCCCAAACCGCATGACTCTCTTCCATGGAGAAATCCAAAGGAAGACTTTATCGCCAATCCCAAACTCCAAGTCCCTTCGACGGTTGTCAACATAGCTCTTCTGCCGACTCTGAGCAACCTTTTTGTGTTGTTGGATAGAATTAACCTGTCCTGTCATCTCTTGCACAAGATCAGGCCCAAGAAGCTTTCTCTCACCATCTTCATCCCAACAAGTAGGAGTTCTACATCGCCTTCCATATAGAGCTTCATAGGGTGCCATCTGAATACTCGAATGGAAGCTGTTGTTGTATGCGAACTCAACTAATGGGAGGTGTTGATACCATCCACCTTTAAATTCCATTGAGCATAATCTCAGTATGTCTTCGAGTGTCTAAATAGTCCTTTCAGATTGGACATCAGTTTGAGGATGATAGGCTGTACTAAAATTCAATTCAGTATTCAGAGCATGTTGAAGACCTCTCCGGAATTTTGATGTGAATCTTGGATCACGATCAGACACGATGGATAGTGGTACCCCATACAGCCTTACCACTTCCTTTACATATATCTTGGCAAGTTGATCTAGAGATAAATCTTCCCGAATAGTGATAAAATGGGCGGTCTTGGTGAGACGGTCCACAATAACCCATATCGCATTGTTTCCTTTGGATGTTTTCGGGAGACCAGTTACAAAGTCCATAGTGATATTATCCCACTTCCATACTGGTATGGGTAGCGGTTGTAATACCCCCTTAGGAAGTTGTCATTCTGCCTTTACTTGTTGACACACCAGGCACCTTGTAGTGTAATCAACAATCTCCCTCTTCATGTTATCTCACCAATAATGATCACGAAGGTCTCTATACATTTTAGTGCTTCCCAGATGTATAGAGAAAGTAGAGCTATGAGCTTCATCCATCAGTTCTTTCTTTATCTCTGGAATAGATGGAACACATAGTCTTGTACAAAATTTCGATACACCTTCTTGATCAATATTGAAATCAGGGAACTTCCCATCCTTTACAGCCTCAAACTTCTCCTGCAGTAAAGGATCTTCTTTTTAAGCCTTCTTGATCTTCTCTAGTAATGAAGGCTGAGAAATCATTTGGGATAGGGTTGATGATGTCCCTTCCCTTAAAATTACCATGTCAAGTTTTACTAGATCTTTAATCAAGGGATCTCCTAGGATCCTCATTATTTCCAGAACAATAGGATCTTTCCTGCTTAATGCATCCACGACTTTGTTTGCTCTTCCAGGGTGATAATGAATTGAAAAATCATAGTCTTTAATAATCTCCAACCATCTCCTTTGTCTCATGTTCAATTATTTATGCGTGAAAATATACTTTAAACTTTGGTGGTCGGTGTATATATCACATTTCTCCCCATAAAGATAGTGCCTCCATATCTTTAGAGCAAAAACAACTGCCGCTAGCTCTAGATCATGCGTAGGATAATTCTGCTCATGAATCTTCAACTGTCGAGATGCATAAGCAATTAACTTGTCATTTTGCATGAGGACGCACCCAATCCCTTTCAGAGATGCATTGCTAAAAATAATGAATCCTTCTCTGATAGAGGGTAGTCTTAACACAGGTGTAGTAACCAATCTCTTCTTCAGCTCTTGGAAACTTTCCTCGCATTCCTTTGTCCAGTTGAAGTTAACCCCTTTTCGAGTCAACTTGGTTAGTGGATTAGAAAGCCGTGAATTTTTTTTCACAAACCTCCTATAATATCCTGCTAAACCAAGGAAACTACGAATCTCAATTACTGTTGTGGGTTGAGGCCACTCCTCCACAACCATTGTCTTTGCAGGGTCAACTGAGATTCCTTCATTGGTTATGATGTGTCCCAAGAAAGCCACTTGTTGTAACCAAAACTCACACTTGCTGAACTTTCCAAAGATCCTCTCCTTCCGCAGAGTTTTCAAAATAACCCTCAGATGATCTTCATTCTCCTCAAGACTTTTTGAATATATCAAAATATCATCAATAAAAACTACCACAAAGTTATCAAGGTAGTCCTTAAAGACTCTATTCATCAAATCCATGAAAATAGAAGGAGCATTAATTAAGCTGAAGGGAATAACAGTAAACTCATAATGCCCATATCTTGATCGGAAGGCAGTCTTTGGAATATCTTCTTTCTTCACCCTCAGTTGATGATAACCAGATCGAAGGTCAATCTTGGAGAAGAATTGAGCCCCACGAAGTTGGTCAAATAAATAATCAATTCTTGGAAGAGGGTATCTGTTCTTCACTGTGATCCCATTTAGTTCTCTATAATCAATGCATAGACGCATTGATCCATCCTTCTTCTTCACAAAGAGAACTGGTGCTCCCCAAGGAGACACACTCGGTCAGATAAACCCCTTCTCCAACAAGTCTTGGAGTTGTTTCTTTAACTCTTCTAGATCCACATTTTCCATTCTATATGGGGTTTTTGATATCGGTTGAGATCCTGGTACGAGTTTAATGGAGAACTCTACCTGTCTTTCTGGGGGAGGTCCAGGTAACTCCTCAGGAAATACATCCATGTATTCCTGAACAATCGGAACATCTTATATTTGTATACTCCCTTTTCCTTCATCATCATCACCAATTAACTCCATAAAGAAATCTATAGGAGGTGCTTCTAGATAGGGATCAGTTCGAGATATCTCTCCTTGGAAGATAATTGTAGGTTGTTCATTCAAGACTACTGAGATTTCCTTACTTCTACTTTGATCTTAGCATTATACTTTGAGAGCCAGTCCATCCCTAGTATAACGTTGAATTCCAACATGGGAATGACTACTAGATTTGCGATAAGATTGTGCTCACTAAAGTAAACACTAGAGTCTCTAAACACTGTTGATGCATGGATAATCCCACTTGGATTCTTGACTGAAAACTCTACCTCTAGCAGTTCGGGGATTGATTCTATATTCTTTTCAAACTTGGAGGAAATAAAGGAATGAGTTGAACTAGAATCAAACAAAGTACTTGATAGTTTTGAGAGGACAACAAGAGTACCTGCTACCACATCATTCGGAGCTTCAACTTTAGTTGTTGTGATATCAAAAACATGACCTTTCTCCCCTGGCCTTTGCTGAGGTTGATGGCGATTCCCCTCCACTACCCTTGGATTTGGACAGTGATTAACAAAGTTCCCAAGCTGTCTACACTTGAAGCAATGGACTTCAGGTAGGGCCAGAACCATCTTTCCTCTGTCATTAGTGTTGGGGAGTTGAGGCTTCACCTCACTAAGACAATTCCGAGCAATATGGCCTCATCTTCCACACTTTTAGCACTTACCACTTCCGATCAAGCAGTGTCCCAGATGCTTCTTCCCACATTTATTGCATGTGGTAAGTTGAATTTGCTTTCCACCTATTCCCTGATCAAAATCTTCCCTAAACTGGGCTCCAACAATCAATTCTTGTCATTTGATTTATGAGACCACTGTGTCTCACCAAACTCTAGCTCTACTTTCAATGCACTCCGCACGATCTCCTCATAGCTATTGTAGTCCCGGTTGGCTAGATTCTTCCGCAGATGAGGTCTCAGTCCGTCGAAAAATCTGTCAACCTTCCCACTTGGATCCATGACAAAGCTAGAGGTATATCGTGAAAGTCGGGTGAAGTTCATCTCATAGCTTCCGACAGATTCATTCTCCTTCTGATTTAGCTCGAGAAACTCTTTCTCCATTCTCGTTCTCATGGAACGAGGGAAATACTTATTAAAGAATATTCCCCGAAACTCTTCCCACTTCATAGATTCCATCTCTCCTCTAGGCTTCATGTTTTTGACTAGTGACCACCACTGATTAGCTTCTCCCTCTAGGCAGTAAACAGCAAGGGTGACTTTTTCTTGTTCTGAACAAAGGAGTACAGAAAAGATCTTTTCAATAGAGCTTATCCATTGTTCCATAACCAACAGGTCAGTAGATCCACTGAATGTTGGTGGCCGTTGACGCATGAAGAACTCAACAGAGTGTTGTTCCCTTCATGGTGAGATCGGCCTCTCAGCTTGATTTAAGTTATTACTCATAACTTGAGTCAGTTGGTTCATCATTCGCATGAATGTTTCCATTCCGGCTTCCATCGGAGGGCCATCAGCACATGGTGCATTGTGGTCACCATCTGCACAGTTCCTCCTATTTCCCACTATTTTCTAAAATAATAAAATCTTAGTGAGAAACTTATTTAATTTATGAATCTTTTAACTAAGACTTCATGCTTATACAATTACAATTCTCTATAATTCCTTCATAATGATTCATAAAAAGCTTGTGATTAACCAAACATATCCCCCGGGAGTGTTGTAACCAAGAGTGCAGCAAGGCCCGTTATCGTACACCGGTTCTCGTTCGAGTCTAGCTCAAAGCGGTATTTTCGGGTTTTACCCCTATGTACATCTGTGCCAGAGTCGCCTCTACCTGCTCATATCCAGACAGGGATGTATTTGTTTGATAAACCACTTACTCAATACTTACCAAAATACCAGGAAGTTTTCCTATATTTAAAATTTTCTATAGGGTTCTTCCTAAAGTTTTTATATCCTAATTTCCACAAAATAACTAAACCATCCTTTGATACCAACTATAACATCCTGCACTTTATAACATAAAATTTCATTACATTACACAAAACTGAGGATCTTTAAGGTTTAGTGTCTTGGAAACTAGGAACATAATACATGAAAACAACATAAAACATTCTTCTTAAATACTTGAAAGGCTTCTCCTTAAGTTCATACTAGGTTCATTACTGCATCTCATAACCTGGGGACATAAATCAAAAGAAAGGGTGAGTAGAAGACCCAGTAAGGGAAACAAGAGAAACATTTTACATGTGAACTTGAGATACTCCAATAAGGTCATGAAAAGAACTTTAAGGCATGAGAAAGAAATCATGAGGCATATCATAAGAAAAATAACATTTTTCATAACTTGAAGATGTGTCTACAACATTTAAAATTGACAATCATTTCCGTTTCACCAAGGTCCATCCCCAAGGTGTCATTAAAAATTACCAAGGTTATTCACCAAGGCGTCGTTAAAAATGGTCATCTCTAGTGATTAAGTCTTTACCCAATGCATTGGAGCGCTATCAGGGAGCACCCTTAAATTTTTCTTTATCATCATATGATAAACATATATAATCATCAATAATTTCATAAACTACCCATATAGAATAAAAGAAATGGGTTTCATTTCATAATCATAACATTTTAAAAACTACTTTAAAGACATGATCTTTATGTAACTTTAAACCCACAGAAAGGGAAAGCGGGTCTTCTGTATGTAAATCACATAATTTAAAATATAAAAACTTGGTATATATGTGAATACCCCTATATAAGAGAGATATTTGAGTATTCACTTAATAAAATAAAATAACTTTTGAAAAAGAGAGAGACATTTTGAGACGGAAATTCTGCAGCATAACGACTATGTTTCTGGGTTTTAGAAAACATTGAAAAGAGAGGGGACATGGGTCAAACATTCATAAATGACCCATAAAATAGTAGAGGTACAGAATATGAAGGATATATGAACATGGTAATGAAATTTTAAGGACATACCATTTGAAATGAAAAACATGGAAAGGAAGACAAAAATTAGATTTCTCTTATGAAAATTCGGCAGCCTAACGACGTCACTTAAACTTCAACAAAAATGAATTGACGAGATCAAATAGGGTCTCTCATCATATGAAAATAAAAGTTCATTATGATAGATAGAGAGATAATACCCCAACATAATAAAAATGAACATGAAATACTTGACCTGAAAATAGATCTTGAAAACAAGAAGGGTGAAAGAATCCCTTAAAAATTTGGCAGCCTAACGGCGCCACTTAAACTTTCTTAAAACGAATTGATGAGAGCAAGAGGGGGTCTCTCATCATATGAAAATGAAAAGTTCAGTAAGAGGAATATAAAAGATAATCCTCCAACATAAGAGCATGGAGCATAAAATAAATGACATAAAAGAGATTACTTGAAAGAAAGAGAGAGGTAGGATCCCTTACCTTAAACGCAACTCTTAAAACTCAAAGGTTTGGACCTTGAGGGCTTGGGGGAACCTTGGGATGACTCCTTGGGAGGTAATGAGACCAGAGATTCGTTGGGGAAGATTTGGGAGTGAAAAATAAAGGAGGAAAGGGTGGGTATTTATAGGGAAGGTGAGGTGATACTTTAAAAATTTCAAGGGACACCCCACAAGTGGTTTTCTCAAAACCATGGGCTCTCCCATGGAATTTACCATGGAGTTAGGCCACATGGGGCCCCCAATAAAATAATTTATCACCTTTGGTCGGCCAACCCTTAAAATATCTCATGAAATCATCATGAAACAGTTATGATGTCATTAAACAAACCGAAACCCTAAAACTGCATTTTTACTATTCACTGAAAATTCATCTTTCTCAGAAAAATCTAAATATTTCACCTTAACCAAATATCAATGCTCTGATTACAAATATGAACTCCATTTTATAAAAATAATTTTCTAAATATTTTTAATTTAATTTTTAAATAAATACACTATTCACTGAAAATTCATTTTTTCAGAAAAATCCCCAAAAATTACCATAACATAATATCGATGCTCTGAGTTCAAAAATAAAGTCAATTTTATAAAAATAATTTTCTAAATATTTTTAATTTAATTTTTAATTAAAAAACACTATTCACCTGGAAAAACTAATACTTGACTAATAATTTATGAAACCGTTATTTACCCATTTTATTGAATCACATTGCTTAATCAAGATGTCTAAATTATATTAAAACTTTATTTAAGTGAGATTACTAATCCATTTGGTCATATTAATAATCCTAAGCATAAAATCACTATTCATAATTTACTATTCATCAAAAATTAAGTTGATCTTATTAGAATCCAAATTCCTTATTGAACACTTTTGGAGAAGACCATTTTTTGAAAATCATTACACATCATTAATTATTTAAGGTTTACATAAATATTTTAAAATATCATTTTCTTCAAAATTCATCAATAAAATACATCCTAAAATTATCCGGACATTTGAAATTTCACAAACTTCACTAAGGGAAGAAATCTCAATTTATTCATCCCAAAGGATTACACAAAGAAGCTACGGTCTCGTCACATAGCCCCTTATAACACCAACATATGACCTAAGTGTAAGGTGTGCTATGGTGAGAGAATCTGAGGGAGGCTCAGATAAAATTGTCCTAGTAGTAATCTCTACTAACTTGAACTTCTCCCGCAGGTGTTTCCGTTCAAGCTTGACATGCTGGAGTTTGGCTTGGGCTTGGTCCAAAGCGAAGCCCAAAGATGCCACCTCCTTCCCAAGCTCTAATAAGTGGGATTCATAAGGTTCGAGTCTACTGGATGAAGCTATCGACTCCTCTTTCTTCATTAACCATTAACATCTCTATTAAATCGTTAAGAGTAAGTAAATATACTATTCAAAAAGTTTGGGTCGTTACAATATCATTTCCAAATAATGGATCAAATTATAAAAATCCAAGGGTTATTTCATCTCTTCACTCCCATACCCAACCATTGTAAAACATGTTAGATCATTTCTAATATATCCATAGTTATATAAGAGGTTTACTATAGATTTTTGAAAAACTGCATTACCTCTAACCAATCTTCACAAAATGGATATTGAATTTTTGTTTAGTAAATCATGCAACAAGGATTTCAATAAACTCGAAGTGATCCTGAAGAAATACCCTATCATTTGGACACTATATTGGGATGTACCTTTTGATGTTATATGTGATGATTTAAACTAACAAGTGTGAGAAGTTATATCCTGGAAGATTAATGGGAACCCACATGTGATATCATATGATTCATAAACTATAGAGTTCCCTCAAATTAACTACATAGCCACCGACAAGGTGTTTTATCCATAGTTTTTATATGTAAAAAAATTCATTCTTATTTGATAGGAAGTAAATTAACAATTTACACTAACCATATAACTCTTAGGTACTTGATGAATAAATACGACTCAAAACCAAGTCTAGTGTAATGAATCATTATTCTCTAAGAATTAAATATGGAAATTAAGGACAAGAATGTCTTTCAGAACCTTATTGAAGATCACATGGGTAGGATTTACCACATTTCTAAAGTTGAAATATGTCTATAAATACTTCTAAATAAAACAATCCTTGTTGAGCTGCTCTATGAGATCACTAGAAAGGTGACATGATATGTGGACATGGTAAACTAATTATTCACATAAAAGTTACCTTAATTTTTTTTCTATACATTAATTCCTTAAACTAAAGTTTGATTCAAGGTTCTATGTATGGGAGGATCTGTGAATGTGGAAGATTTGAAGTGACCGAGTGATTAAGAGGTGTGTAATAGATTATAGGGTATCTTATGTTCTTAAATATTTTCACACACTTTCATGTGAAGTAAATTTTGGACCTCAACACACAACTGAAAAAATTATTTAATTATAGAATATTTGGGACTATAATTTTTGAATATGCACACGATTTTTTAGATCATATAAAAACTATCAATTCATAGGAGGGATTTACAAAAGATAAGAAATATCCCAATAAAATTTGAATTTTTATGACATATTTTATGTTTAAGGAGTAAATTTTATAAGGGTATTTCATGTTTCTTTTAGATTTATGTATATTCACCTGTAAATAAATTATAACTCTATATTTATTGAATCCCAATCCACTATAACTGATGATTATTAATTTTCTTGAAGGTTTGGAATACATCGGGCAATCATTAGTAATCAGGGAACAAATTTTTATTACCAAAGTATAAAATAACTAATGAGAAGGTATGGAGTATAATACAAGACTTATATAACCTACCACACACAAACAAACATGAAGGTAAAAGTATCCAATGGAGAAATGAAGAGGATTCTAGATAAAACATTGCAACTTGATGGGAATGATTGGATAAAGAAGCTAGTGGATGCACAATGGGCATACATAATTGTATTCAAAACTCCCTTGACATGTCTCATTACAGAATAGTTTATGGTAAGGATTGTTACATGTCTACTGAGCTATATCAAAAGAAATACTGAGATATTAAGTAAGTAAACATGGAATTGAGAAAAGATGGAGCACAAAGGATGTTTAAAATGGTAGAGATTGAGGATATTAGAAGAGAAGATTATTAAATTTCCTTGATGTACAAAAAAATGACCATATCTTCCCATTATAAACTCACTCAGATAAGGGACTTACAAGTTAGTGATAAAGTGTTACTCTCCTCATCCTGATCAAAACTCTTATTGGGTAAGATTCATTTTAGATTGACTAGGCTATTCACCATGACTAATGCATTTCCATATGGTGAAATTGAAATAAAGGGTATAGAATCATAGAATCCATTTAAGGTGAATGGGTAGTAGCTAAAAAAATTCAATAATTTTTTTTGGAAAGAACCCCCAAAGTGTCGATTCAAAAGTTATAATTATGAATTTTCTATTCCTTTATTTTTGGAAATCACAAACTCTTTCTTAAATACTTGATTACTAAATTTTTATGACCAAAGTGTCTTTAGAATTTTTTTTGAAGAAAAAAAAAACTTTTACCATACTTAGAAATAGTTCTAAAGTATTCATGAATATAAAATAACATTATTCATCATGATCATCATAATGAATATAGATCTGACAAAAATTGGATTCACATTTATCTGATTCGATTTAAGACTTTTTGTCTTGTCTTCATACTGACAAAGTCTTTATAATCGGAATGATGTCGGAACTAATGAACATAAGATTTAAACTCATAAATATTATCATAATGAAATTTTTAAGGAATTCCATTGGACTGACCAAGTTTTAATTTTGAATACGGAAAACTAATTTCCATCATAATGGAATATATTTTACTCTGTGATGGTGTAAAATCAATACGATGTCAGACATTCTATTATTCCAAAATTATATGATCTATAAAATACCAAGTGTCCAAGTACTTATAAAAAACTTGGATAAAATATGATTATTGGGAGAAAATATGACTATTGGGAAGCTTTCCTATTAGTACCCAGTCATTCAAAGAGTTTGGATTTGATTTTTGAAGCAGTAGCTACAGTGATGATCGATTTCATTTATGTGAGAGCTCTGAAGATTACAAAGAATGAAAAAATTGTTCTTAATATTTTTTAATTGTTTTTAGACTTTTGTATTCTTAAAGGAACCTTGTCAGGTTTTCAATTTAATAATAATTTAGCATTGTAATAATGCATCCGATCTGTTATTACGATCGAGGGATTGCAGGGATAAGAAGACATAGAATCTGATATTCTGATCGAGGGATTGCGGGGATAGTAAGAAAGATCCGATCCATTGGATCGAGGGGTATTGAGGATAGGAATACATAATAAATTTGATCATCATATCAAGGTATTTCCTTGATAAGGAAAGATATATTTTCTTGAAAGTATAAAACACGTGATACCTTTAGCCATGGTTTGTGGCTACCTTACTCATAAAGTTAAAAGAGATCAATTATTTTAAATAGATATAATTCATTCTTATATTTTTGATATTGAATTAATTGTTTTTTAAAATTATTTTATTCTACCATGCATGTTTATAATTATTTTATCTCAATGTATCTAAATATAATAAGCATTAAACTATTAATCATATCTTCAGTGAATTCGATCTGTTTGCTTTGTAATAATTGAATTTTATGTGATTATGATTATTACGCTATGATATAATTGTATCTATTCTAATTATGATCAAATTATATTCTTTATGATTATAATTATTTTTCTCTGATATATTGAAATCATTCCTGATTATGATACTTAGGTAATCAGACTGAGGTCTAAGTCTAAATCCGATGTTTTTACTTAAAGAGGTTTGTGAATTAGTTTAGTTTAAATTCTTTTAAACTGAAGTTTTCTAAAACTAGAATTCATACCTCTTGTAAAATATCCATCAAGAACATATTATTTCAATCCTAATATCAATATAACTCATATTGATATCCAAAAATTGAAATCAAATAAGGTTTCCACTACTTATATACTTGTTGAACTTTTATTTCTTTACTATTTCAAGTCTGTTGAGTTTTATTATAATTTTTTTTGTTCATAAAACTTTGTTGCACTAACATGTTTATGGAAAAGAAAGTTTTATATTAAAATGTTAGGATTTAATGTTGGATCCATAGAAAATATAAATCATAATAGACCACCAATTTTTTATGTCATTGACTATGAATATTGGAGAGATATAATAAAGACTTTTGTTATCAACACTAGAGTTGATAACTTTTTTATGCTCACTGGAGATTGAAAAATTCTTGATAAGGAAGTTACCACTTTCACAAAAAAAAAACAAAAATATCAGTAAAAATAAAAAGGAAAACTTTGTTATGTTCCATGACCATAAGCATATATAGTCAAATATCATCCTGTGAAATAGATAACAGTATTTGAAAGAAGTTATAAGTTACAAATTTTGGTACATCTAAGGGTTTTGAAACCAGAAGAGCTATGCTCAGAGCTGATTATCATGTTTTTGATTTATTACCTATAGAATCTATCACTAAGCATCAGATATTTATAACTATCATAACTAGTCTACAAGCTATTGATGAAAAAGTATTAGATGATGATATTCTAGTTGAGTAAATCATTGATATCATGCCCAATGAATGGGAATCAAAGAGGTCATCTATTTATGAAATAAGGAAGGATAATAATATCACCCTAGATGATCTTATTATAACCTTGATGCAATATGAAATTATACTTAAAAGAGATGCATATAAATAGAAATTGAATAATGGTGGAGTTGCTTTTGATATAACTACATTTCCTACTAAATCTCAAACTCTTGAAAGAGTTGTTAGATCTTCTAGAAAGAAGAAAGTTACTATACAATTCGATTTTAGTACTTTTGAAAATTAAATGACTAATCTCACCAGAATAATGAAAATTATTATTGGTAAGAAGGATTTCCAGTACCGATATATGAAATGTAATAAGGATAGAAATGATAAGAAGGATGAAGTTACTTGTTATGCGTGTAAGAAAGCTAGACATATCAAACTAGATTGTAACATCCAGAGTTTTTATGGACCTTTTTTTTATAATTAAATTAAAATTTTCATTTATGTCTTGTAATGCACTAAGTTAAACATTCCTTTCACACTATACCAAATTGTTGTATGTTACATGCAACACTGAGTTGGCGTATTATACACACAATACTGAGTATAGATTCTGTTCAATGTATAAAAGAACTATGTTTGGATTATGTTATACGAAACACCAAAGGGAGATTTCACTACACACAACACTGAATTGTCTTGTGTTACATGCAAGAGCAACCTTCCTTGATATCTTGCGTTGTACGCAATACCGAGTTTCATTAAACAATGATATATTATTAAAATATTATTATTTAATGGGATTTAAACTAGCCATTATGAATAGTATTAACCCTGTTTTTAATTTTACATAACATTAACATTTATCTTATATATTTTCTAGAAATTATATAAGAACAGATTCAATTTTTTAGATAAAAGAAGTTTTTTTTAAAAAAAATACAATTTTTCCGCCGTTTGATGGTACACCCATTTCAAATATAATTTTTAACAATTTTATATATTATATTTGAAAAAATTAACTTCTTATTTATAAGAGGGATATAGAAATTTACTTTGGTTGAATTTTAGGTATTTTTCTGATAAAATTCATATTTTAATGAATAGTGAAAAATACTACATTTTAATTCAAAACTGCCTTTTCATCTAATTTATTTATATAGTTAGATTATCTTTTTAATTTGTTTTAAAGTGTAATTGTATTATGTTTTTATCATTTAATCCAATTTGGTTAATTTAATGTAATTTCACATTTAAATTGGACATAAAAACATGTCAATCTTTTGATAGTTTTTACTTCTTAAAAATATGTTTTCTAGTTTTGACAATGAGAATTAATTTTAAATTAATTAATACAATTTTTGTGGTTTAAATTTTTCAAAATGGATTCCATATTTGGAATCATTGGGTCCAAATTATGTTAATAGGTTACTTTTATTTTTTGGATATTATGAATAGTAACTACAACAATTTTTATTTAACAAAGTTAAAGGTAAATCGAGTAAATTGGGATAACAAACAATATGATAAAGATAATAAAATCACCTTAACACATACCAAAATACTATTTTATGAATTAAAGTCGACCAATATAACCTAAGGGTTAGAATTAATTCATTTAATGGACTTTTTTCCATGAAAGTGATGTAATTATAATTAAAATAAAAGAAAGTGACAACATGTCACTCTCTTATATCTTATAAGTATAATAATTTTAATACAGTGATAAACTTCATAAAAATTCAAACAGAAATAGTCTAAAAACATATAATGAAATTATTTTCATCATGTAAATTTATTTATAATTTTTGGAGACTAAATAATTTCCATTAATGATGACAGAATATTGATGTAGAAATTATTTTATTAATAGAAATATTAAATAAATGATTTTAAAAATATTAAAATAAATACCATATGAACTAATTAATATGATACAAGAATTTTATAGGTGACTATGACATGTTAATCGTGTATTAAATATTTTGGTTTAATTTTTTTTTCTGTGTGGATTTTATTTAGAGTCAAATAAATGAATAGTGTCAAAATTGACACTAGATATTTTATAAAAGTAACATATTATTAAAATTTTTAAACATAAAAAAAATATTTAAAAATTAAAAATTAAAAATTATATGGTCCAAAATTTCATAAAGTATCCAATTATGGAGAATTAAAAACAAATAAGTAAATATTTATAACCATTTAATTTTTATAATATTATTACCACAAATAAAATTAAATAGATTAAATAAGGATAAATAAAAACGATAAGGTTTAAAATAAACTCAAAATATGTCTAAATTTTATTGGTTGAAAGTATTTTGACCCATACGCATCTTATATTCAAAATAAATGAGTCTGAGAGCATTATAAACCAAAAATGAATTTATAATAAATTAATAATTCAAGCCTTTCCTAAAGTGCCCCTCATCCCTCTTATAAAAGGCCACCACCTCTAACCACTTAATCAAAACTTTCAAGCCCTTTGGATTATCCAAAATACACCCAAATAAGCTCCCAACATCCCTACCTTCCTATTAGAGTCTACACCTTGGGCAGAAATCCATCTTAGGGAGACTTTTTGTGCAAATCAAAAGAAGATACCCGAAAAAGAGGTAATCGTTTTATCATCTCTTTCAAAATTATTTTCTTCTTATACTTCCTCTTCTTATGTTTATTCCAAACTAAATTAATAAATATAGTATATTATACATTATTATATGTTATTATAATTATTTAACAACCTTATACCTCATTTTATCCATCCTACAAATAACAATATCACTATGCGTGCGTACGTACGGCTTAGCATCTCCATACCATGGTGTAATTTGTTATTCAAGAATACTTAAATTGGATGGGTATAATGATGATTATAATTGATTTAAATAATTAATATAACATGATAATTATTATTTATAATTAATATACCATCCAATTCCATACCATTTAACCATTAAGTGAATGATATCATCGCTCGTGCGTATGTACGACCTACCGTCTCCATGACGCGATGAGATTCATTCTCCACGTTAACCATTCAAGAATGATTATAAAGTATATATAATAAATAATAATAAAATATATGAAATAATAATTCTAATATATTTAGTTATATCTATATATATATTTCATTTACCTGCTTCCATTCAATTCAATAAGGAAATTGAAACATCGTTCATGCGTACGTATGACCTACCGTCTCCATGAATGGTGTATTCCATTTAATTTATCTTTTTATAATATATATATTTATATACTTAATATTTATGATATATAAATCATGTTATATATTTTTTAAGTATGTAAATCATGATCTAAGTAATAATATCACGAATAACATGTCAAAACACGTACGAAAAATAAACCGATTATTACCCAAAGCGTTGCTTTAACATGGAATTGATAAATAAACAGGTAATATAAAGTCATAATTGAAATCATATATGATATCATAAATATTATTATGGTTATTTTAAAAGTTAATAATATGTTTAAACCCACTATACAAAAGTTTTGGACACATACGAAAGAAATCAGACCTAAGGTAAGGGATAATTTTGCAATATCATTATTATCTGAGATTGTTTATTTATAAGTATTTACTGGGGTATATTTATCATTCACATATATGTTTCCTAAATATATAATATTATTTATATTCTTATACTATTTTTTAAATTCAATTTTACCCATCTGTAAATTTTTAGTAAATGGTATGGATGGAATCTTTCTTTCGTTTTCCATATGGGGTACTTTTTGACTTTTCCAGAAAAAGTACGAGGAGAATATTTTTTACCTTATACGACATGAATAGATTTTTTAAGGTTTCATGATACCTTATTTTCATGAAGCTTCCTATATACTATTTCAAGTTTTTTTTAATTAAATTATTTTCTTTTAAAATTTTATGGAATTTTGAGAAAAGAAAATGTTTTTGAAGAAGAAAAGATATTTTCCTCAAGAATTAAGTTCAAGTGTTTTATCAAAATTATTTTCCATCTAAGACGATACACTTTAATAGGGTTATGTTTCTATCCCAATTATTACTATGATTTTATTATATTAATGATGGAATGATTTTTTATATGGATTATGTTATGATAGAATGATGTTTAAGAAACCCAATTTATTTCTTGGGTTATGCTATGATGAATTTATATTTTTGTGGCACATGTAAGAATGATTTCATTATGAGATGGGTGAGAACTATATATCCCTCCAATGAATTGGGTAAATATTTATATCTCATGAGATATACATGATTGGAATGAAAAGTAAATATGGATCAGTAATATAGGGATGAAATGACAAGTAAATCCGGTTCAGTAATATATGGCTAGAACGGTATGTAAACCAAGTTCAGTAATGGACTTTGTCTACTATGATGGTCTTGAAAACAAATCCTTGGATACTATGGAAATAATATTATGTGTTTATTTATTTTCCACAATTCCATGTTTTATGCCAATGCTATTTTATCATGGTTAATGTTCCTTTATGATCTATGCCTTAGGTAATACCAAAATTTATATTATGACTCAAGATTTTGGTATGTTTTTTTTAAAAAGTTATGTTCATGTTTTTACATTCTTATGTTTATGTTTTCTAAGATATTTTCCATGATTACCCTTGACGAGTATTTGATCTCACCCATTTTCATGTTTCTTTTCCCCCAGGATTTGAAGAAGGGTATTAAGTAAGATGTGTCAAAAAGGGATTCTAGTTATGATGGATAAAGCAGGAGATAATGTAAATGTTTTATGAACCAGTTGTTTATGTTTTCCAGTTTCCAAAGGAACTAAACTAATATGGTATTTGGGCATATATTTGTGTGATGTATTAAGTATTCCCAAAAAGTAATGAAATGTCTATATACATCAATTTTGGGTCGTTACAGTTGGTATCATAGCAAAGGTTTAGTCAACCTTTGGAAACTAGGATGCAGAAACTTTAGTGAGATCCCTAGAGATATTTCTAAGGTATGTATAGGGATGTCCCTAAGGGTAGGTCTAACTATAGGTTACATTCCTATAATTATGGAAATGATCATGAATAACCTAGGATTAAACCTAAGATGTTAGTTATTGAAAGTAATCCCCCTTGATTATGTTGTTTACCTAGTATGATTTTTTCCTGTCACATTGTTATTATAAGGCCCCAGCCTTAAACCTTACTTAATCTTGAGTTATTACAAGATTACACATTGAGGATCTTTTCAGGTTTAGAGTTTTAGAGAATTAGATCATGAAACTTGCATTACATTCCACATTTAAACAAAGTGGTTACATAAAAGTCAGCATTCATTCTTCCCATCAACGGGAACATATTTAAAATATAACACGGATTCTTTCTTGACACATCCTTGACACTATCATCACATCATGTACCTTTCCCTTGACCTGTGAAAAATATTTCAAAAACTTGGGATGAGCATAAAAAGCTCAGTAAGAGTTATAAAAATATGGAAAGGAAACATGAGTTCATATATACATAAGAATGAAATCATACTTTACCCATAAAACAAAGGCACTTTAACATACCTCATCAAACCATGAATAAATCATAGAAATCATAAGACATAAAGGTAACTTGAGGCATTCATAACATTCTTATGTAGGGAGTAACCCTCTTGGTTACGTTTGGAATACCCATCACAGTATATTCCCTAAATCTCTTCGGAGAAACCTTAACGTTTCACTCCTTCGCGTTACCCAATGCATTGGAGAGCTATATCGGGCTCACCCGCCCTTAGTTTATCACGGAACCACCCGTTCTTCATAACAATGCCCAAGAACCATAACATAATCGTATCACATAAACATGAATAAAGGAAACATAACATTTCCACATTTCAATCACAATATAACATATTAGGATATTGAAATAATGAATCCATTCAAAAAGAAACCATTTCCAAAACCATTTAAAACATTTAATAAAGAGATTTTTGAATCAAAGTGTCCCATACCACCTTGAAGCTTTTAACATTTTAAACCATTAATATCCATATAAATAAATCCTTAAAACCATTTTGAAAACATGGATATTAATAAGAACAAATAATTAAAACATTTAAAACGATATTTTGGTTAAAGGGGTTTTACCAAAATTAGAGACACTTGAATACAATAATCAAGGAATAACATTTAGTCAGAACTTTATAATATCATGAGAATAAAAGGATTCATGATATAATACTCCAAAGGACAGTATATACACCATATAAGAGTGAATTGGTGCATAACAACAATGAACCCTCAATAGAAATGTCAAATGTGATGAAATACCTTATAAAGAAGGTATCCTTAAATTAAGGACAAATAAATCTCAAAAAATATGTGTGACAAATATATAGACACCCAATATAAGTGGATATTAAGTGTAAAACAATAAAAGGTCATTCACACATATTCAATGGATGACATATTTAATGACTACAAGTTGAACCCAAAGAAATCGAAATTGGGTTAAGAAGTTCCCTTGACAGCCTAACGGCGTCACATCAAAATGAGTTGATGAGAGATAAAAAGAGTATCTCATCACTTGGACACAAAATTTACATCATTAAGGATATATGAGAACATATCCCAACATAACAATATGTAAATTAAAAGACCCAATAAAAGAAGTCTTTTAAAAAGAGGAAGGGTGAAAGGTTCCCTTACCGAATTGGGTATCTTTCAAAACATACACCCCATGGAAGAAGGGCAATAAATCATTGATGTAAATACTCATAAACGAAAGTATATTACACAAAGAGTAGAATAATGGGCAGTACATACACCACTCAAAGGAAATTGTGGCAAATGTAGCATAAATCTCACGGGGATAAAAGTGAGATGAAAAATCCCTTACGAAAACTCGGCAGCCTAACGGCGCCACATAACTTCCAAAAGGATTGATGAGAGAGAATAGGGTCTCTCATCATATGAACATAAAAATTACAGTAGGAGTAATATAAAATAACATCCCAATCATAATAAAGATGAGCTTAAAAGAAATTACATAAAAGAATGTACTTAAAAAGAAAGAGAGTTGTAGGATCCCTTACCTCAGGTCCGACTTGACTCGATCATTCTTTAATCTCCTGAATAATAAACTTGAGTTAATTTCTAATTCCTTAAGAACCCTTTTCAAGTTCATTATTACTTTTATACCACTTATTACCTTGTCATAAACATTATGTAATCATTTAAGTTAATAATATTTGTTTTGCCGATATTTGGTTCTTAAGTCGAAAGTGGTCTTCTTACAATTACATGTTGTTCGTGTGGCCAAATGTTTATTATATCCAGAATTGTATTCATTATGTAGATATCATATATTTCATATATATCCAGTACATGCATGCATTTATAACATTACATAATCATTTAGAGGTAAGAAATGAAATGCACCGTTCATGGAGACGGTAAGCCGTACGTACGCATGAACGCTACTTTCATTTCTATTTCGTATTTTATAGAATGGAATAATAATGATATAAAGGTATATTATAATTCCAGTATAATATCATATATAATATCATATTTCCATCCTTTATACATCCCACATATGGTATTTAACGAATCAAATCACTTTGAGGGGGCGGTAGTCCGCACTTCCTTAAATGAAGATATCGCGTATACCCATAATGGAAGCCACAAAGGTAAGACAAAAATGAAAAATACAGAAGCATAAATAAAACATAAACATATTATATATCATATATAAAAATAGTGACATCATAATGGCCACCTTTGAAGGTGTTAAATGAGTATTGAACAATCATCGTTTCGGGAGGCAGAATTTCACCGTCCACGGAAACCGTATGTTCTTTAACCATTTGATGTAGTTGTGTGAGAGTGTAGCTAAAATAAATCTTGTAACAACATCCTAGTATATTGAAGATACTGGTGTTGTTACAAAAGAAGTAAATAAAAAGAGATTATAGGTTTGGAGAAGCAAAATAAAACAAATGAACAAGAGAGAATGAGTTACCTTTAAAAGTGTAATCTCCTTTTGATTTGAGCCTAAAGGCTTCCTTTGAAAGGATTCTGCCCAAAGGGGATCCTCTAGGATGAGGAGAGGGATGTTGAGAGAGTAAATGGGCAGGGGTTGGCCGAGACAAAGGCTTGAGGGGTGTGGGAAAAGAGGTAGAGGTGGGGGCCTTTTATAAGAGGAGAGGAGGGGCACTTTTGGAAAGCAATGAAATATTACATTATTTGAAAATGCTTTTCGGTTCTAAAGGGTCCCACATTGATAGAATTCGTGGATAAGGTGATAAGGCATCGAAATCCACTCATCCAATTGGTTTTGTCCATGTGTATATTGTAGATTTTTCATTATCTTTCC
Organism: Viscum album; assembly: GCA_963277665.1. Lineage (NCBI taxonomy): Eukaryota > Viridiplantae > Streptophyta > Magnoliopsida > Santalales > Viscaceae > Viscum > Viscum album. The sequence goes on from OY728137.1 coordinate 1,478,745,425, forward strand.
ATTTTAATTAAATTGTCAAATAATGATGTCATCGCTGCATCATTATTATGTCATAAATAATTTAATTTCTTTAATGTCTAAAAATTATAAAAAAAAATACTATGATATAGGAAATCTTTTTAGCTTTCCAATGACTATTTATAATCAAAATTTGGACTTGTATAACCCCACTTAAAAATTGTTTTAGTAAAACATACTATGTTAGTGTCATTTTCACTTTAACATTAAATAAAAAGTATTTTATGTTATTTCCCAACAAAAGTGGATCCATGGGGTCCCCAAGTTAGGCCATGGCTTGTCTTGGTCGGCCATGACATAACCAATAGGGTTGGGACATGTGTCTAGGTCATTTTATATTATTAAAGCATTATTTATACCTTAAACTACCCTAATTACCACTAATCGCGATTAAGAACTTAATGAGTTACTATTCACCAAAAAAAATATTATAATCTCATTGAACCACATTTTACTTCTTAATGACAACCATGTATGTCGGATTTTCAAAATTCAATACACATTAGTGGTAAAATTTCATTTAACTGAAAAATCAGTTTGCTTGATTACCACTTAGTGGTTTCACTATTCATCAAAAATTGAAGTTTTTCAGAAAATTACCAAAAATTCACCCTAAGCTATATTTGATATTCTGAATTCAAAAATGAAGTCCGTTTTACAAAATTCAAAACATATTAGTCACATTAATTAATTTAATAATTAATTCCCGCTGTCAGAGCAAATAGCGTGTTTTTATAAAACAATAAGTATCAAAAGATTGACACTAGTTTAAGTCTAATTTCAAAGTGAAATTAATTCCAATGACCACCATTGGATTAAATGGTAAAAATATTTTCTAATTTAACTTTAAAAACAATTCAAAATATTATCTAATCATATAAATAAATTAGATTAAAAAGAGGTTTTGAATTAAAACACAACATTTTACACTATTCATTAAAAAATGAACTTTATCAGAAAAATACCAAAAATTTACACAAAGTAAAATTTGATGTCCCGATTCTTAATAAGAGTTTTATTAGGTCCAAAAGAATGTATAAGAGTGATCAAAACTATATTTAATGACAGTTCGCCATCAAAAGGCGATAAGTGAACCTTTAGTGAAAACTAGGGCATATATGCCTAAAATCGAATTCTTTCCGTATTTTAAGCCTCTATCCTTTATTGGATAATTGTAAAAACATTTAAAAACATATATAATCATATTTCAGTTATTTCTATCCACTCCCGCCATTACAACGGCTACATGTTAACTACCATTTAAAATAATATTATTTTATTATTAGAGTGCAACGTAAGATTCCCAAGAAACTCGTTGTTGCGTGTTGGGTACGCCATCGAGCATAGCGTCCCCTTTAAAGTCATTTAAATATTTTATTCACAAATATGGATAAATATGAAATGTCATATTCTTTATTTACCTGGGATGTTACATCCTTCCCCCCTTTTGGGAATTGCGTCCTCGCAATTTTAAAATTGCGCTTGGAAACATCCTTGAAAGTCCCACATCGGAACAAAAGTCGGTAAAACAAACACTTTAAAATAAAGAAAGATAAGTACAAAGGTCACTCGAGTTAACCCATACTAGGATTCCAAGTATGAAAATATGGACATGGAGGAGAAAACATAGGGTCACGTTCTTATGGAGAGTGATAGAAAACATGTTTAGGAGAAAGTTAACAATGAGAAAATCACAAACTTGTGATGGGTTAAACGGTATTCGATTCCCCAGTAGGAAAAGTTAATATACAACATTTTTGTTTTAAGTTACTTTTTATTGAGGAATTTATTCATAAGGAAACATAATCACTTATCATATTGACTTTCAACTTTTATTATATTCCTTTCACAAACTCATATTTTCTCCAAAAGACGAGTATTTAGGAAGACTTGTTCACATTAAGAGTACTATAATCAACTTCTAGAGAATCACCTAATCCACAAAAGAGAACTATGTACATCCTATGTCTTTAGGCTTAAACCAGAGCCAAAACCAAAAAGTTTAGTACAAGATCAGATAATCCAGAAAAGGATAACCCCTTATAAAAAGAAAATCTATTCTTAATCTCCAAAATTTGTCCAACAAAACCCAAAGTTCAACGAGGACCATCCGATAAACAATTTGTCCATAAAATTCTTCAAAGTAAACCTAATATAATATTGAAACCCAAATATTTGAAGGATTTAGTCACACAGTCTTCCATGTTAAATCGTAACATTTATCTCCAAACAACATTAGTTGCTCCTAAAGTCTAGTATTGAAAAGTAATTAACCTAATCACATATCCTCCATGATAGGTTAATCATTTTTATAAATAACCCAAAATCAACTTACTCTTAATTCATAAAATCATATAACCAAAAATAATCAGTCAAACTAACCAGGGACTTCACGTAGTCCAGTGGTAGGCGATAAATACCAGTCGCACTTTGGTTGTGGGTTCGATTCCCGCAGCTTTGTCCGACGCGACGGGATGTCACACGGTCTGCGTGTTGTCCTTTTTCCAAAACTATATAATTCTCAAAACATTCCCCAAAATGAGATAAAATCTTCAAAAATATTCATAACATATTTTAACCTCAAGTTTATCTCATTCCTTTCCTTTTCCATCATATCATAGAGTAACCCATAATTACCTAAAAAGTAAGGATCATATAAACCCTAATGGTTACCTTAATAATTATTACCTGAATTTCCACATCGAGTTGGCCATCTCGTAAATGATGCATTAGAGAACTCACGAAGGTTGAAGTGATTGATCATGGATCCTTGATAGTTGGTTTAGAACAACTATGAGATTCCTCATTGAATCCCCTATCTCATCTAGTATCATAATCAGAGAACCACCACAGTTTCCTTCAAACCCATTGTCACTTTGGTGCCTGCTAGATCCATCCATTCACTAAAAACATAAATGTCAGTGTGAGTATATCAACAAAAACATCATGTACTAATGAGGAAGGTAGACTCTAAGATATACTTACTCATTCACATTATCTAAAATTAGGACTCTTTCTGAAATTCTAACCATTATGGTAATGTCACTTATGCTTAAAGAATACCCTAACCTCTAAAGTTATCTAAACCGACCTTTGATACCAACTATAAGGCCCCAGCCTTAAACCTTACTTAATCTTGAGTTATTACAAGATTACACATTGAGGATCTTTTCAGGTTTAGAGTTTTAGAGAATTAGATCATGAAACTTGCATTACATTCCACATTTAAACAAAGTGGTTACATAAAAGTCAGCATTCATTCTTCCCATCAACGGGAACATATTTAAAATATAACACGGATTCTTTCTTGACACATCCTTGACACTATCATCACATCATGTACCTTTCCCTTGACCTGTGAAAAATATTTCAAAAACTTGGGATGAGCATAAAAAGCTCAGTAAGAGTTATAAAAATATGGAAAGGAAACATGAGTTCATATATACATAAGAATGAAATCATACTTTACCCATAAAACAAAGGCACTTTAACATACCTCATCAAACCATGAATAAATCATAGAAATCATAAGACATAAAGGTAACTTGAGGCATTCATAACATTCTTATGTAGGGAGTAACCCTCTTGGTTACGTTTGGAATACCCATCACAGTATATTCCCTAAATCTCTTCGGAGAAACCTTAACGTTTCACTCCTTCGCGTTACCCAATGCATTGGAGAGCTATATCGGGCTCACCCGCCCTTAGTTTATCACGGAACCACCCATTCTTCATAACAATGCCCAAGAACCATAACATAATCGTATCACATAAACATGAATAAAGGAAACATAACATTTCCACATTTCAATCACAATATAACATATTAGGATATTGAAATAATGAATCCATTCAAAAAGAAACCATTTCCAAAACCATTTAAAACATTTAATAAAGAGATTTTTGAATCAAAGTGTCCCATACCACCTTGAAGCTTTTAACATTTTAAACCATTAATATCCATATAAATAAATCCTTAAAACCATTTTGAAAACATGGATATTAATAAGAACAAATAATTAAAACATTTAAAACGATATTTTGGTTAAAGGGGTTTTACCAAAATTAGAGACACTTGAATACAATAATCAAGGAATAACATTTAGTCAGAACTTTATAATATCATGAGAATAAAAGGATTCATGATATAATACTCCAAAGGACAGTATATACACCATATAAGAGTGAATTGGTGCATAACAACAATGAACCCTCAATAGAAATGTCAAATGTGATGAAATACCTTATAAAGAAGGTATCCTTAAATTAAGGACAAATAAATCTCAAAAAATATGTGTGACAAATATATAGACACCCAATATAAGTGGATATTAAGTGTAAAACAATAAAAGGTCATTCACACATATTCAATGGATGACATATTTAATGACTACAAGTTGAACCCAAAGAAATCGAAATTGGGTTAAGAAGTTCCCTTGACAGCCTAACGGCGTCACATCAAAATGAGTTGATGAGAGATAAAAAGAGTATCTCATCACTTGGACACAAAATTTACATCATTAAGGATATATGAGAACATATCCCAACATAACAATATGTAAATTAAAAGACCCAATAAAAGAAGTCTTTTAAAAAGAGGAAGGGTGAAAGGTTCCCTTACCGAATTGGGTATCTTTCAAAACATACACCCCATGGAAGAAGGGCAATAAATCATTGATGTAAATACTCATAAACGAAAGTATATTACACAAAGAGTAGAATAATGGGCAGTACATACACCACTCAAAGGAAATTGTGGCAAATGTAGCATAAATCTCACGGGGATAAAAGTGAGATGAAAAATCCCTTACGAAAACTCGGCAGCCTAACGGCGCCACATAACTTCCAAAAGGATTGATGAGAGAGAATAGGGTCTCTCATCATATGAACATAAAAATTACAGTAGGAGTAATATAAAATAACATCCCAATCATAATAAAGATGAGCTTAAAAGAAATTACATAAAAGAATGTACTTAAAAAGAAAGAGAGTTGTAGGATCCCTTACCTCAGGTCCGACTTGACTCGATCATTCTTTAATCTCCTGAATAATAAACTTGAGTTAATTTCTAATTCCTTAAGAACCCTTTTCAAGTTCATTATTACTTTTATACCACTTATTATCTTGTCATAAACATTATGTAATCATTTAAGTTAATAATATTTGTTTTGCCGATATTTGGTTCTTAAGTCGAAAGTGGTCTTCTTACAATTACATGTTGTTCGTGTGGCCAAATGTTTATTATATCCAGAATTGTATTCATTATGTAGATATCATATATTTCATATATATCCAGTACATGCATGCATTTATAACATTACATAATCATTTAGAGGTAAGAAATGAAATGCACCGTTCATGGAGACGGTAAGCCGTACGTACGCATGAACGCTACTTTCATTTCTATTTCGTATTTTATAGAATGGAATAATAATGATATAAAGGTATATTATAATTCCAGTATAATATCATATATAATATCATATTTCCATCCTTTATACATCCCACATATGGTATTTAACGAATCAAATCACTTTGAGGGGGCGGTAGTCCGCACTTCCTTAAATGAAGATATCACGTATACCCATAATGGAAGCCACAAAGGTAAGACAAAAATGAAAAATACAGAAGCATAAATAAAACATAAACATATTATATATCATATATAAAAATAGTGACATCATAATGGCCACCTTTGAAGGTGTTAAATGAGTATTGAACAATCATCGTTTCGGGAGGCAGAATTTCACCGTCCACGGAAACCGTATGTTCTTTAACCATTTGATGTAGTTGTGTGAGAGTGTAGCTAAAATAAATCTTGTAACAACATCCTAGTATATTGAAGATACTGGTGTTGTTACAAAAGAAGTAAATAAAAAGAGATTATAGGTTTGGAGAAGCAAAATAAAACAAATGAACAAGAGAGAATGAGTTACCTTTAAAAGTGTAATCTCCTTTTGATTTGAGCCTAAAGGCTTCCTTTGAAAGGATTCTGCCCAAAGGGGATCCTCTAGGATGAGGAGAGGGATGTTGAGAGAGTAAATGGGCAGGGGTTGGCCGAGACAAAGGCTTGAGGGGTGTGGGAAAAGAGGTAGAGGTGGGGGCCTTTTATAAGAGGAGAGGAGGGGCACTTTTGGAAAGCAATGAAATATTACATTATTTGAAAATGCTTTTCGGTTCTAAAGGGTCCCACATTGATAGAATTCGTGGATAAGGTGATAAGGCATCGAAATCCACTCATCCAATTGGTTTTGTCCATGTGTATATTGTAGATTTTTCATTATCTTTCCATTTTAATTAAATTGTCAAATAATGATGTCATCGCTGCATCATTATTATGTCATAAATAATTTAATTTCTTTAATGTCTAAAAATTATAAAAAAAAATACTATGATATAGGAAATCTTTTTAGCTTTCCAATGACTATTTATAATCAAAATTTGGACTTGTATAACCCCACTTAAAAATTGTTTTAGTAAAACATACTATGTTAGTGTCATTTTCACTTTAACATTAAATAAAAAGTATTTTATGTTATTTCCCAACAAAAGTGGATCCATGGGGTCCCCAAGTTAGGCCATGGCTTGTCTTGGTCGGCCATGACATAACCAATAGGGTTGGGACATGTGTCTAGGTCATTTTATATTATTAAAGCATTATTTATACCTTAAACTACCCTAATTACCACTAATCGCGATTAAGAACTTAATGAGTTACTATTCACCAAAAAAAATATTATAATCTCATTGAACCACATTTTACTTCTTAATGACAACCATGTATGTCGGATTTTCAAAATTCAATACACATTAGTGGTAAAATTTCATTTAACTGAAAAATCAGTTTGCTTGATTACCACTTAGTGGTTTCACTATTCATCAAAAATTGAAGTTTTTCAGAAAATTACCAAAAATTCACCCTAAGCTATATTTGATATTCTGAATTCAAAAATGAAGTCCGTTTTACAAAATTCAAAACATATTAGTCACATTAATTAATTTAATAATTAATTCCCGCTGTCAGAGCAAATAGCGTGTTTTTATAAAACAATAAGTATCAAAAGATTGACACTAGTTTAAGTCTAATTTCAAAGTGAAATTAATTCCAATGACCACCATTGGATTAAATGGTAAAAATATTTTCTAATTTAACTTTAAAAACAATTCAAAATATTATCTAATCATATAAATAAATTAGATTAAAAAGAGGTTTTGAATTAAAACACAACATTTTACACTATTCATTAAAAAATGAACTTTATCAGAAAAATACCAAAAATTTACACAAAGTAAAATTTGATGTCCCGATTCTTAATAAGAGTTTTATTAGGTCCAAAAGAATGTATAAGAGTGATCAAAACTATATTTAATGACAGTTCGCCATCAAAAGGCGATAAGTGAACCTTTAGTGAAAACTAGGGCATATATGCCTAAAATCGAATTCTTTCCGTATTTTAAGCCTCTATCCTTTATTGGATAATTGTAAAAACATTTAAAAACATATATAATCATATTTCAGTTATTTCTATCCACTCCCGCCATTACAACGGCTACATGTTAACTACCATTTAAAATAATATTATTTTATTATTAGAGTGCAACGTAAGATTCCCAAGAAACTCGTTGTTGCGTGTTGGGTACGCCATCGAGCATAGCGTCCCCTTTAAAGTCATTTAAATATTTTATTCACAAATATGGATAAATATGAAATGTCATATTCTTTATTTACCTGGGATGTTACAGTTATTCTGGGGTTTTAGACAATGAATGGAACCCAAAGAAACCATGTTAATGACCAATGCACTGAACAATGTAATTATTGTCCTCATGATCAACCAAATGTTATGGGATATGGAATGAAAAATATTATTACTATACTTACACAAGCTATGAATCATTTTGGACTTCCAAATGAGGAGAGAAGGGAACAAAATTCTGTTGAATCCTTCATGAGGCAACGTCCTCCTTCTTTAATTGGGTCTTCTAATCCAATTGTTTTTTAAAAATGGACTAGTACCATTGAAAATATATTTTCCATCCTTCTCTATTCTGAACATAAAAAATTTATTTTGGCTGTTTATCGTTTAGATGGTGAAGTAGACTATTGGTGGACTTTAATCAAGAATACATGGTAGCAAGATGAAATTGAATACATGGTATGAGATGAGTTCAAGAACTTATTTTTCAATAAGTACTTACCTTTTATTCTTCAAACAAAAATGGAAAAGGAGTTCTTTGAGCTTAAGTAAAAGGATGATGAATCTGTTGGTACATATGAGGCAAATTTTACAAGACTTTCAAGGTATGCTTCTGGTTTTAGCATCCAACCTAAAAGTAAAGTTGATCGATTCTTAAATGGATTAAAAAAAATCTTATAAGGGAATTATATATAATACTTTAGTAGATATTAAGATATTGTGCATTGTTCAATCAAGGTAGAAATATAAGTTGGTGTTACATATCAACCTCATGGTTTTGACAAGAAACAAAATATGGAGTTCAAGGGAAAATATCAAAACAATGGTGAAAAGAATATGAATGTTTCTTTATGCTCAAAGTATTCAAAGATGAATTATGGAGATTGTATTAAAGGGACTATAAATTTTTTTATGTGTGAAAAATAAGGTCATCGAGCAGTTGAGTGCCGAAGTAATGGGAAAAAGGTTTCTAATGATGTGAATAGAGAAAAGATTACAAAGAATGCACCACCCACACTTTAATGCTATAAGTGAAAGGAAATGGGGAATTATGATAACCAATTTCCAAATCCAAGGTTTAATGACGATGATCTACATCAACAAACTCTTAAGGCTAAAGACAAAGGCAAATCACATGTGATCACTATTAGTGATGTTGAGTATGAAAACAAAGTGGTGGAATGGTTATGTGTTTATGTAATGGGATTCCAAAATAGTGTTTTTGAATTTATTTTATAGTATTATGGAATATTGTAATATCTATATATTGGTCTATTGTAGTTTTCTATAATTATATGGTACTGGTAACCATGAAAAATGATTGAAATATTTTTGGAAAGCACATGATATGTGCATAATGAAGGGATAAAGAGATAATGAGATGTTTGTTAGTATTAATGACCTCATGACTGATACAAGTACAAAGTGATATCATGGTTTGAGTATATAGAATTTTGTGTGTATGGAAGAGTTAATTTTGATAGAATTCATGTCTTCACTAAGGTTCTATGGTGATTCATGTTATTACCATATTTTACGAGAAAACATGATTAAGGTATTCACATGTTTGGAATGTGATAACCAAGAACTACCTTATGAGACATGGGAGATAAATGTTATGTCGATTTAGTTCACCTCTTTCTAAAGTTTTATATTTTTAGTTTTTGTAAGGATTGTAATGTTATCCATTTATGGATAGTAGGAGTTATACTCTGGTTGAAGTTTATTAGATCAATATATTATCTCACTATAGGTGGACTTATGCATATTTTATTACCTATGATAACCTTTTTGTTGAGGTATATGGAATGAACTACCATTATATCTCATGATCTGCTAAGACTTCAAGAATGAAAAATTCTACTTCATTTATTTAAATAAGATATGAAGTAGAAATTGTTCAAGGTATGAACAACAGTGAGATTGTACTAAATTTAAGTAAGTATTTATTCTCATGAAAAATTCTTCAACTTTAGGTAAAGGATATTGAATTTTTTTTATCTTAGTATATTCTTATTCGATGAATCATATGGTCCCTTAAATCATCACAGATTTATGGATTTCTAGTTGTTAACTTTCTCCAAACCTTGTTCTCTATCACTCTCTATCAGAGCTTGATGGTTAGATTTTTTATTCCATATCCATGTTTTCACTTCCCACCTATGTTCTACTATGTGGAAACCCAGTGATGAGTTACATTGGGTAACCATTATGTTTATAACTTTCATTTTTAAAATGAGGTTTTTATATTCCTTTTTACGGTGAGGGTTTCCATGAAAGAAAATTTCAAGTAGCAAACCTTTTATAATCCCCAAAAATTTTGAGGGAGAAATTCATTTTAAGGGGGGTATAATTTAACATCCTAAGTTTTTATGAACCTTTTTTTTGAATAAATTAAAATTTTCATTTATGTGTTGCAATGCACTGAGTCAAACATTCCTTTCACAGTAAACCAACTTATCGTATGTTACACACAACACTGAGTTGGTGTACGATACATGTAACAATGAGTATAGATTTTGTTCAATGTATAAAAGAACTATGTTTAAATTATGTTATATGCAACACAAAAGGAAGTTTGAATTACACGCAACACTGACTTGTCTTGTGTTACATGCAAGAGAGACCTTCCTCGATAGTTTGTATTCTACGCAATACTGAGTTTCACTAAACAATGATATATTATTAAAATATTATTATTTAATGGGATATAAACTAGCTATTATGAACAGTATTAACAAATTTTTTAATTTTATATAACATTAACATTTATATTATTTATTTTCTAGACATGATATAAGAACAAATTCAAATTTTCAGATAAAATAAGTATTTAAAAAAAATGCAGTTTTGCTGCCTTTTGATGGCACACCCATTTCAAATCTAGTTTTAACACTTTTATATATTCTATTTGAAAATAATAAACTTCTTATTTATAATAGGGACATAAAAATTTACTTTGGTTGAATTTTTGGTATTTTTCTAATAAAATTCATATTTTAATGAATAGTGAAAATACTGCGTTTTAATTCCAAACTACCTTTTTATCTAATTTATTTATATAGTTAGATTATATTTTTAATTTGTTTTAAATTGTAATTGGATTATGTTCTTATCATTTAATCCAATTTTTTATTGGGTGAAATTTCACATTTAAATTGGACATAAACACATGTCAATCTTTTGATAGTTTTTACTTCTTAAAAACCCACTTTCTGGTTTTGACAACATGAATTAATTTTAAATTAATTAATGCAACTTTTTGGTTTTGAATTTTGAAAAATGGATTCAATATTTGTAATTATTAGGTATAAATTATGTTAATAGGTTACTTTTATTTTTTGGATATTATGAATAGTAACTATGGTAATTTTTATTTACCCCAATTAAAGGTAAATTGGGTAAATTAGGGTAACGAACAATATGATAAAGATAATAAAATTACCCTAACACCTTAAAAAACCCTATTGGATAAATTAAAGTAAAAAATATAACCTAAGGGTCATAATTTATTCATTTAATGGATTTTTTTTCATGAAAGTGATGTAATTATAATTAAAAAAAAAGAAAGTGACAACATGTTACTATCTTATATCTTATAAGTATAATAATTTTAATATAGTAGTAAACTTCATAAAACTTCAAACATAAATAGTATCTAAAAAGATAATAAAAATATATACATCATGTGAATTTATTTATAATTTTTAGAGACTAAATAATTACCATTAATGATTACACAATAGTGATGTAGAAATTATTTTATTGATAGAAATATCAAATAAATGGTTTTAAAAATATTAAAATAAATAACATATGAACTAATTAATGTGCTCCACAAATTTTATAAGTGAATATGACATGTTATAATTATATTAAATATTTTTCTTCAAATTTATCTTATGTGTGAATTTTATTTAAAGTAAATAAATGAATAGTTTCAAAATTGACACTATTGATATTTTATAAAAATAACATATTATTATATTATTTAAAAATAACAAAAATATTTAAAAATTTCAAAGTGAAAATTATATGGTCTAAAATGTCATAAAGTATCCAATTATAGACAATTGAAAACACATAAGTAAATATTTATAACCATTTAATATTTAGAATATTATTATGACCACAAATAAAATTAAATAGATTAAATAATGATAAATCAAAATGATAAGGTTTAAAATTAAATCGAAACATGTATAAATTTTATTGGTTGAGAGGATTTATACCCATAATCATATTATATTATAAATAAATGAGTTTTGGAGCATTATAAACTGAAAATGAATTTATAATAAATTAATATTTCAAGACTTTCCTAAAGTGCCCCTCCTCCCTCTTATAAAAGGCCATCACCTCTACCCACTTAATCACACATTTAAATCCATTTTTCTCATAAAAAATATGCCCAAATAAGATCTAAATATTCCACCCTTCCTTTTAGAGTCCACATCTTGGGTAGAAAGCCATCCTAGGGAGACCTTTTGTGCAAATCAAAAGGAGATACTCGAAAAAGAGGTAATTGTTTTATCACCTCTTTCAAAATATTTTCTTATTATACTTCTTCTTATTATGTTGTTTCCATAATAAAGTAATAAATTCAGTACATTATACATGATTAGATGTTATTATAATTATGGTAAAACCTTATACCTCCTTTTATCCATCCTATGAATAACGATATCACCATGCGTACGTACGTACGACTTACCGTCTCCATGCTGTGGTGTATTTTTTTATTCAACAATACTTAAATTTGATGGGTATAATGATGATTATAATGGATTTAAATAATGAATATAACATTATAATTATTCTTTATAATTAATATACCATCCAATTTCATATCATTTAACCATTAAGTGAATGATATCGTCGCTCGTGCGTACGTACGGCCTACCGTCTCCACGACGCGATGAGATTCATTCTCCACATTAACCATTCAAGAATAATTATAAAGTATATATAATAAATAATAATAAAATATATGAAATAATAATGCTACTGGATTTAGGTATATATATATGTCATCTACTTGCTTCCATTCAATTCAATAAGGAAATGAAAACAACATTCATGCGTACGTACGATCTACCGTCTCCATGAACGATGGATTCCATTTCATTTATCTATTTATTATATATATTTCTATACTGAATATTTATGATATATAAATCATGTTTTACATTTTTGAAGTAATTAAATCATGATCTAAGTAATAAGATCAATAATAACAAGTTGAAACCCGTACGATAAATAAAACGATTATTACCCCAAATGTTGCTTTAACATGGAATTAATAAATAAACGGGTAATATAAAGTCATAAGTGAAATAATATATGATATAATAAATATTATTATGGTTATATTACAAGTTAATAATTTGTTTAAACCCAATATATATGAGTTTAAGACATATATGAAATAAATCGTACCTAAGGTAAGGGATAATTTTGCAATCTCATTATTATCTGAAATTGTTTATTTGTAAGTATTTGTCTAGGTATATTTATCATTCAAATCCATGTTTCCTAAATATATAATATTATTTCTATTATTCTACTATTTTTTAAAGTCAATTTTACTCATTATTTAATTTTTATTAAATGGTATGGAATGAATCTTTCTTTCATTTTTCATACGAGTTACTTTTTGACTTTTCTGGTAAAAGTCTGTGGATAATGTTTTTTTAACTTATATAGAATGAATGGATTTTTTTACAGTTTCATGATGCCTTATTTCCATGAACCATACTCTAAAATATTTTCAGTTTATTTTTAATTAAATTCTTTTCTTTTAAAATTTCATGGCATTTTGAGAAAAGAAAACGTTTTTGAAGAAGAAAGGATATTTTCCTCAAGAATTAAGTTCAAGTGTTTTATCAAAATTATTTTCCATCTAAGATAACACTATTAAATAGAGTTATGTTTCTATCCCTATTATTACTATGATTTTATTTTATTAATTATGTAATGATATTTTATATAGATTATGTTATGATGGAATGATGTTTAAGAAACCCAATTTATTTCTTAGGTTATGCTATGATGAATGATTTATATTTTTGTGGAACATGTAAGAATGATTTAATTATGAGATGGGTGGGACCTATATCTCCCTCCAATGCATTGGGTAAATATTTATATCTAATTATATAGACATTACTGGAATGACAAGTAAATCTGGTTCAATAATATAAGGCTAGAATGACAAGTAAATCTGATTCTGTAATACATGGCTGGAACGACATGTAAACCCAGTTCAGTAATGGACATTTTCTACTATTATGGTCTTGGAAAAAATTCCTTGGCTATTATGGAAATAATATTATGTGCTTATTTATTTTCAACAATTACATGTTTTATGATAATGCAATTTTATCATGGTTAAGGTTCCTTTAGGATCTATGCCTTACATATTACTAAGATTAATTTCATGACTCAATATTTTGGTATGTTTTTTTAAAAAGTTATGTTCATGTTTTTACATGATTATGTTTATGTTTTGTAAGATATTTCCATTTCTTACCCTTACTAATCATTTGATCTCACCCCTTTTCATATTTCTTTTCCCCTAGTATTTGAAGAAGGGTATTAATTAAGATGTGTTAAAAAGGGGTTCTAGTTATAATGGATAAAGCATGAGATGATGTAGATGTTTTACAAACCAGTTGTTTATGTTTTCCAGTTTCTAAAGGCGCTGAACTAATATAGTATTTGGGCATCTATTTGTGTCATGTATTAATTATTTCACAAAAGTAATGCAATTTCCATGTACATAAAGCTTGGGTCATTAGACATATTGTCTAATTATAAAAAAATTTGGAAAAATAAGAATTCAAAAAAGAATTCCCAGAGATTTTATAAATCCAAGGAAAATAAAATTTTCAAAGAAAATTATTCTTGGAGTGTAAGTGGAGGATATTCATTAGATAATACTCTTGATAATGAATGTTATAGATAGAGGAACATATAAATTCTTGTGAAAATTCATAAAGAAAATATTTGTTTAATGGACAAGGTATGTACTACTGATAACCTTAAAAATATGTCCCCTAATGCTAATTATTCTGATGAGAAGGATTCAATATCTTCTGATAATTAATCCTCCTCAGTATAAGATAATAGTTTACCTTCATACGATGAGGTATCTCATCTTTTAAAGTTATTATAAAATGAGAATTGCAAAGTTAATAAAAAACTTGATAAGAAAAATTCAAGGATAAGTGTTTTAATAGAAGAAATAACAAGTATTTATAAATATATTGATAAGGAAACTTTTGAAAAATAATCTATTTCTAAATATTTAGAAAAGTGGTTTCTGAGAATAATTCTTGACAAATTAGTCTTGATAAGATCAATTACAAAACTATTTCAAAAGCAGATAAGAATCTAGTTATTAAACTAAATTTTGAAATTTATTCTTTAAATAAACTCTTATTAAACTTTACTAATAGTTAAAAGAACTTTGATAATATTCATGAACAAATTCATTCTTATAGAACTAGTTCCATAATATGCTATACTCATAAAAAACCAGTTTTTAGTAACAATTAATTTGTTCCTAAAAATTAACCCTTTTACACTAAGTGTTAAAGTGGAGGTAATTTGAAAAATAATTATTCCTTTAATAAAGTTCAATCTATAGGATTTCACAAATTCTATTTTTCTAAAAAAATGTAGATTCCTAAAATTTCATTTTCTGACTCAATCAGACCCAAGAAGGTTTGGGTGCCCAAAGTCTAATGTTTTTTTGGAAAAGAAAGAAAGTACCAGTAATAAGAATACATGGTACATGGATAGTGGTTATTCTAGGCATATAACTTAAAAAAAATATTTCTTTGAAAACATCATCAAGATGAAATGTGGAAAAGTTACTTTCAAGGATAATGCTCAAGGAGAGATTATCGGTATAGGTAACATAGTTCTTCTTGGAAAAGATTTAATTTCAAATGTTTTGTTTGTTAAAGGTCTTAAGAACTAACTTATATGCATAATCCAATTATATGATGGAGGTTACCTTGTGAATTTTAGAAATGATAAATGTTTAGTACACAATTCTAAGGATGAATTTAATCTTTGTGAAAATCAGCCTTAGAATGTTTACACTCTTATCTTAAAAGACCTTAAAAGACAAGACTTACCTTATCTTAGTTCAATATAAGATAAATATTGGTTATGGAATAGAATATCAGAACACTGTAACCTTAGAAACTTATGTAAGTTAACTAATAAAAGACTTATTAAGGATATACTGGATCTAAGGTTTGATTCTTCAAAAGTTTGTGACCCTTGTCAATACGGTAAGCAACATAAGTCTAGTTTTAAATCTATTAGTGAAGTCTCGAATATTAATTATTTATAGTTAGTTCACATGGACTTATTTTTTCCTACTCAAACTGAGAGTATTGGGGTAAAATACTATGTATATATCTTGTTTAATGATTTTACTAGATACACATTGGTCTATTTTCTAGCAAAGAAAACTGAAGTTTTTTTTATTTTAAACTTTTTAGCCAAAGTTAAAAATGAGAAAAATCTTCCCATAATAACTATTCATAGTGATCATGGTGGAGAATTTTTAAATTTTTATTTTGAAACTTTATGTTGTAATAAAGGTATAGAACATAACTTTTCAGCTTATAAAATCCCTCCAAAAAATGGTGTTGTTGAAAGATGAAATTGTATTCTTTAAGAAATAACAAGAACCATGTTGAGTGAATACTCAATTGATTTTTTTGTTATGAAGTGGTTAGTACTACCTGTTATACTATAAATCAAGTTTTAATTCGAATTTTTCTTAATAAAACTATTTATGAGTTGCGGACTAGTCGAAAACCAAAAGTTTCTTACTTTAGAGTTTTTGGTTGCAAGTATTCATACTGAATTAAAAATATTACTTACATAAATTTGCACCCAAATTTGATGAAGTTATATTTTTAGGATATTACACTATATATAAGTCATATAGATATTTTAATAAAATTATTATACTATCGAGGAAACAATACATGTTAAATTTGATGAAACTGACCCTTTTGTTTTCAAACAATCCCAACCTATATCCTCAGATGTGTTTTCAAAAACTGATGTTCAACCTATGTTAGAAAATTCTTCTTATAAGGAAAATACTCAAGAAATAGTTTCTAAAGTATTTACTCAAGAATATTTTCTACCTTATGTTGATGAGTAGATTTTTCAAAACCCAAGAAGCCAGTTGTTTCTTAGTAATCATTCTAGTGATAGTATAATTGGTGATGTTGATCAACCATTTTGGACTAGAAGTTCCTTAAGAAATTAAATTGAAAATCTAGATTTCCTTTCCAAATTTGAATCTAAAAATCCTGACAAGGCTTTAGGTGATGAATATTAGATTAAGGAAATGTAAGATGAACTTAATGAATTCAAGAGGAACAAAGTTTGGACCTTGGTTGAATGACCTAAAGAAACTTCTATAATTGGAGTAAAATGGGTTTTAGAAACAAATGTGATGAAAATGGAATTATTATTAGAAATAAAGAAAGAATTGTTACTAAAGGTTATAACCAATAATAAGGCAAATACTATGAATAAACCTATACACCAGTAAAAAGATTAGAATTTATTTATATTCTACTAGACTTTGCAACATTCTTTAATTTCAAACTTTTTCAAATTAATGTATAGTGTGATTTTATTAATATATATATGTTCAGGAAGAATTTTTTGCTGAACAACCCCCTATTTTTGAAAATAAAAAACTTCCTAAATACATTTATAAACTCACAAAAGCTTTATATGTACTTAAACAATCCCCTAGAGCATAATATGATAGATTAATATGATTTTTGTAACAAAATTTTTTTGTTAAGGGAGATGCAAATCCAAAAATTTTTATAAAATAAGTTAACAAAAATATTATGATTTTTAAAATATATGTTGATGACATTATATTTGGATCAACTAAAAAATAATTAATAGATTCCTTTGAGGATCTTATGAAATATGAGTTTTAGATGATTATAATGGGTGAGTTAACATTTTTTCTTAGTTTTAAAATTTATCAAAAAACAGAAGAAAAATATATATATATATCTCAACATAAGTATATCAAACATATTCTTAAAATTTTTGGAAATGATAATACAAAAAGTATAAGTACTCAAATCAGAACCTCAAATATAGTTTATTTTGATGAGGCTGAGCAATAAGTTGATCAAAATATTTTTAGAGGTATGATAGGAAGTATGATTTAATTAACCACTAGTCACCCCAACTTAATGTTTTTAGTATTCTTATGTGAAAGATATCAAGATAATCCAAAATAATCACATAAAAAGCTATAAAATTATTATTTTTTATCTTAAAGGAACTATGAATTTAGGAATTTTTTATTATTCTAGAAATGTTTTTGAATTAAAAAGTTTTTCAGATGCTTATTTTGGAGGTTTTAGAATGGATAGGAAAATCACATTTGGTAACTATCATTTCTTAGGAGACTCATCAGTTTCTTGGTCATGTAAGAAACAACACTCAAGATAACTTTCCACTAATGAAGTCAAATATGTGGAAGTTGGGAGTTGTTATGCTCAAGTGTTGTGGATAATACACACAATCACTAACTATAACATGATTTTTACTAAAACTCAAATACTATGTGATAATACTAGTGACATTTCCTTAATAAAAAACTCTGCACATCACTCCCATGAAAAAAACATAGATATTAGGCATCACTTTCTTAGGGATCACACACTTAAAGGAGATCTCATTTTACAATTTGTCGGAATGCAAGAACAAGTTGATGATATTTTTAAAAAACCATTACCTTCCAATATATTTGAATACATTTAACAGAAATATTAATGATCAATATAAAATTATCTTTCATATCTACTTCTTGTTTACCCATCTCCTTATATCAAGAAACTTCTATTCGTAGGGGGAGTACATATGTTTGTTGTTTTTCAAAAAACTTTTTGTTTTTGAAAATTTAATTTTCATAAAAAATTAATTCATAATGAAGCTCTAGACTCATGTTTTCTTTATGAAAATTTTAGAGTCAATGTTCTCAAAAGAATCACTGGACTCAGGAAATATTAAAAAAAATTATAAACTCTAATTTTTTTTTGAAACAATTTTCATATTCAAAAAAACTTTTCATAATGATCTTTTTATGAAATATACTATTTAGTTCTAAAAACTATTTTAAATTTATGTTTTTAATCTAAAAATATCATATTCAATATTTTAAAACTATTTTAATCTAAAAAGTTTAAAAAATTATAGAAGAACATCATTATCATATTGATAAATACCTCTAACTCTAAATGATATTATTCTTATTCTTTTATTTATTTCCACAATTTCATTATTATTATCTGTATTTTTATTGTTATTATTATTTTAATTTTCTGAAAAAATTTATCTTATTTTTTTTTAAAAATCACATCCATTCTCAATACGTTAAATATTTTAAACCTTAAGAGTTAAAAAATCCTTAAATATTTATTCAGATATTTTTTCAACCATCAGATCATATAAGGTTTAATCTCATCCATTGTATTTGTTTTGGAAATTGAACCATATATTTTTTTGCCTATATAAAGGGTACCCCAATACCACATCAGAAATCTTAGTTTTTCTACCACTAAGTGTTGCTACTATCAAAAGTCTCCAGTCTAAAAATCTTCCCTTATGTCAGAATACCCAGTTTCTTTCCTGAATATGATGCCTAAAGATAATAATTTTGATGAGTGGTTCTTATGCATATAAAGGTTAGTCAAGAAAACATTTTATGAAAAGTATGATCCTACTCTAAAGAAAATTATAGAATTTCATGGTTAGGAATATTTGTGTGTAGAAAAATATGATGGGGATCAAGATTTAGTGTATCTTGATATAATTCAATAATTTTATAGTTCAGTAAAGTTTATTAATCAGGATAGAAAACAAAATATTTCTTTCACAATATATGGAAAAGGTTATCAAATGTCATATAAGAAAGATATATTTTTTTTGGGATTCCATTGGATGGAGAATCCTTTTTTTCCTTCTAAAAAATTACCCACAATCTTGGTTATTTTTATAAAAAGAAGATACAAAATTCCCTATTTAATCATTATGAAAAATTACAAAAGGTGACTCATCTCACACCAAATAATTGGGTAATTTCCTTATGGATGCAAGGTTTCTTGATTCCAAGGAAAAGAGATTGAAGTCACTGATGTTTTTGTTTTAGATTTCCTTGTGAATATGGGAAAGATAGATATTGTTGGATACATATTTATTACCATCAGCAAAATCAATTTTGGTTCTATTAAGTCTCAGATTATTATGTTTTTTTTCTGTTATAACAAATTTAATGATTGATTTCATGAGGTTTTTTAATATTGAAAATGAGTCAAATCCAAATAAATTGAAAATCCAATTCATCATTTATGATACTTTGAAGAGAATGAGATTTGGTTTTGATGAAGAAACAAATATGGTTGTTGAAACATCTAGTGGCACTAATCTAGAAGTAGAACCCTCTAAGAAAACTAAGAAAAGTGATCAGAAGAAGAAGAAGAAAGCTGATCAGGGTGATCAAGGTAACAAAAGTAAAGCAAAAACTTCTCATCCTCAGAAAGTTAAGAAACAAAAGTTAGTGCCTGATGAAGTCAGAGATGAATGGATTAGAAATAAGGATAAAGTATGGAAGGAGATACTATTATCGAATTAGATCTAATAAAGTCTTTTTTCTATAAATATTCATAGTACCGATGTTTTGGTAAAATAATAAAAGAAAAATATATAGAAGAATAAACAATAAGAAGTAAGAATTGTAGATTCTTTTATGTAAAGTGTGGAGGCAGCCTCAAAAAACATTGTTGTAAATTCCTCCAAAACTGATCAAATAAATACAGATGTCATATTTTCTTATCATGAAACTGAATTTATTAATGCTGAATTTTTCTAGGTCACAGACAAGGGAAAGGGTAAAGTAGTTAATGAGGAATCAACACCAGCCAAATAAATAGAATCAAAATCGGCACCTGTTGGAAAATACAATTTAAGATCAAAATAACAGTTCCAAATGGAGTTTCTTAAATCAATTTTAACACCCCAAGATTCCACGGTATGCTTCTTTTTAAATAATTTAATGGCTTGCGTTGTATGCAACCCTGAGTTTAAGCACACCACGACCTATCAAAGTAGCCATTTAAAAAGAAGTTATGAATAATATTAACCACATTTTGAAATTTTATAAACTTTATTTTTTAAAATATAATTCATTTTTGAATTTGGAATATCAAAATTACTTTAGGGTCAAATTTTGGTACTTTTTTGAAAAGTTTCAAATTTTTATGAATAATGAAAAATACTGCATTTTAATTCAAAAATGCCTTTTCGTCTAATTTATTTATATAGTTAGATTATATTTTAAATTGGGTTTTAAGTTTTATTGGATTATGTTTTTATCATTTAATCCAATTTTGTTCATTGGAAGTAATTTCACATTTAAATTGGACATAAACACTTGTCAATCTTTTGATTGTTTTTTACTTCTTAAAAGCCCGCTTTCTGGGTTTAACAATGGGAATTAATTTTAAATTAAATACTGAAACTTGTATGTTTTGAATTTTTAAAAATGGATTCCATATTTTTAATCATAATTTTCAAATTGTGTTAATAGGTACCTTTTATTTTTGGACATTATGAATAGTAACTTCAGTAATTATTTTTATTTACCATGGTTAAAGGGTAAATCAAGTAAATAAGGGTAATAAAATAATATTATAATAATATAAAACCACACGAAAACATGTCCTAATACTATTTTATGGTATATTTCAGACCATTATAATTCTTAGGATTATTTTAGTACCTCATGGGGCCACTTGGGTGTGATAATGACATGTTATAAGAATTAATTTAAAGTGAAGAAAAATATAACATAAACATGTATCTTTTACTAAGAAAATTTTAATATAGGGTTATTTAACAATATATTTGACTGTAAATATTCATTATAAATATAAAAATATTTACTACATCCTGGCATTTTATTTATAATTTTTATACATTAAATAAATAAATTTATTTATGACACAATGATGAAGGAGTGATTACCTTTTTAATGAAATATTGAAATAAACAATATTATAAATATTAAAATAAATATAATTTGAAAATTTTGATTCCATACAAGAATTTTTTGGATAATATTGACATATTATATTTGATTTAATTCCTTTAGTTCGAAGGAATCAAGTTTTTATGACTTAAAAAAAATCAATTACTAAATAACATCAAAATTGACATAAATGAGTTTTTAAAACATATACTATTTTATTAAATGATATAATGATCCTAAAAATATAAGATTCAAAAAAATGGATTATATAATGTTAAAAATTTAATTAATTATCCACTTTTGGTTCTATTAGAATTTTATAGCAACTATAGTAACCATATGTTATGACAATACAAGAAGACATGGTAAGAGTTAATGTTTTTAACTAAGGGTTAAAGCTAAAAGATAAGGTTAATTTTGTGACCTAAACTTGTCTAAAACCTATTGGTTGAGATTATTTTTACCCATTATCATATTATCCTCTAAATATATCACTTTTTAACTATTATAATTCGAAAATCATTTTATAATAAAATAACATTTCAAGACTTTCCAAAAGTGCTCCTCCTCCCTCTTATAAAAGGCCATCACCTCTACCCACTTACTCACACCTCTAAAGCCCCTTGGATCATCCAAAATCTGCTCAAATAATCTCCCAAAATACCTCACTTCCTCCTAGAATCCTTAACTTGGGAATAATGAAATTCAAGAAAGCCTTTAGGCTCAAATCAAAAGAAGTTACCCAATTTAGAGGTAACGTCTTCTCTCAAGTTTCTTTCCTTTATTTTCATTCTTAAATCCCTATAATATTCTTATTATATGACTAAATAAAAATGATAGTATCCTAAATATAGTAGAATGTTTTTATGATAAGTATTAAAACTACACTTACACACACCTTCATTTAATGGATACGAACATACTGTTTCTGTGTACGACAATCTACTACCTCACGAAACGATGATTGTTCAATTTTCTCCTACCACCTCTCATGGTGGAAATTATTATGGAACTATATTTATATATAATATATATTATATTTATATTGTCTCTATGATTATGTAATTTTTATTTACAATATACCTTTATTATTTCCATAATGTGTAAATATGATAATTTCATTTGAGGAAGTGCGAACTACCGCCCCCTCAAAGTGACATGACTTGTTCATGCCATACATGGAACATATAAAGGATAGAGTTAATGAAATTATGTAACATATATAACATAGATACCATAATGAAATTATAACATACCTATGTATCATTTAGTTTTCTTTCCTTTAATATGACAAAGAAATGAAAGTAGCATTCATGCGAATGTACAACCTACCCACTACTGGAAAATAGACCTATACCCACGGTTTTGGAAAAAATCATGGGTATTTTTTTAATGAACTATACCCAAAGTTTTTCAAAACCATGAAAAAAACCTATACCCACGTTTTTGGTCAATACCGTAGGTATATGTGTGTTTTTCAAGGCCTATACCCACGATTTCTCCAAAACCGTGGGTATAGAGTTTTTTTTCGAAGACCTATACCCACAGTTTTGTAAAACCGTGGGTATAGATTTCCCGCCTTATGGAGGAGAAAAAAACCCATGGGACACAACAAATATTTTGTGGGAAAATCTATACCCATGGTTTGAATTAATATATTTAAGTGGATACAAATATTAAAACATATAAGCTGGCTAGTTCGGTTGGTGATGTGCTCTTTGTTACTTTTGGCTATCTTGGGATTGAATCCTGTCAAACTTTTTTTTATACAATGAGTAATAATAATATATTAAACTAAATTTATATATATTTAATTCCAATTGGTGTAGCTCAATTGATTAGGTGTTGTAGTGTTCTGAAGAATGATTTCGGATCGAAACCCGCAACATTGTTTTTTATAATACAGATGCATATTAAAGTGTCATAGATTAAGTTGTGAAAAGCGCTGAATTAAAAGAAAAGGCCTCAGAGATCATGGGTTCAACACCCATTGCCTGTGTTTTTTTACTATTTATTATACCCACAGTTTTAAAACTGTGGGTAAAAGCCTTTGACAGCATGGAAATGGGTATGTGTTTTTGACAGCGTGGAAAAAAAATACCCATGGTTTTAAAAACCGTGGGTATAGGTTGGGGACCTATCTCGATGCCTCGGTTTCCCATGGTTTCTAAAACTGTGGGTATAACCTATACCCACAGTTTTGGGGGCTATACCCATGGTTTTGAACCGTGGGTATAGGTTATTTTTCCAGTAGTGACCATCTCCATGAACAATTCATTTCATTTATTATCTCCAAATGTTATGGACTATTATAAATACATATATAATGGATATATATGATATTCAAATCATGAATAATATTCTATAGGTAATGGAATTAAGACCACATAGAAAATTTATATCAAAACAAGTTCATTTTTGAATCAGGTACCAAACATCAACAAAATGTACGATATGAAATTAAATAATTAAGTGATTGTTATGACATGGTAATAATTTATATAAAAGGAATAATAAAATTGAAAAAGGTTATAAAACAAGTATAAATTAACTTAAGTTTATTATTCAGGAAGAACAAGGAACATATGCGATGAGTTGGACTCAAGGTAAGGGATTTTGTCTCAATTTCATTTCATCAAGGCATATTGTAATGTTATGCACATAGTTCCTTTTATATGGTGTATATTATACCATTTGACTTGTTATCATGAATCTCATTATTTTCATGATATTATATTATTTCCTTCATGGGAATTATTGATAGATCCATATTACTCAGTCAATATAGTTATTTGATAAGTCATATTTACTACTGAAAAAACTACCTATACCCACGGTTCAAAACAGTGGGTATAGCCCCCAAAACTGTGGGTATAGCCTATACCCACAGTTTTGGGAACCGTGGGGCTGCGAGGCGTTGTAATAGGGGTCTTAAGATATAAGCATAGTTTGGAAAAACCATGGGTATATAGGTGTCACAGCATGCCGCACCGCTGTATAGTTGGCACATCACTTCCCCCACGGTTTGAAAACCATGGGGATTTATATTCAAAATATGCCGCAGGTGAGATTCGACCACGGGACGCACCACATACAGGCCACCGTCTCTAAACAACCGAGCCAAAGAGATGTTCTATACATATATATATATATATATATATATATATATATATAAATATATTAATATAACCGCTTATCGAAAAATGACTAAGGCAAGAATCGAACACGGGACCGGTGGGAGAGCAGTAACTTGCCTGACCAACTGAGCTGTGGATATTTTGTTAATATAACTATACATCTGTTTACTTATATTATTTAAACTCATTTAAAAGAAAAAATAATTCACTAAGATTCGAAAAACAGACTGCATTCAACTACACGGATGGCCTGACCAACCAACCTACGTATATTAGTTGTAAATATATTTGCATCTTTGTAATTATATTAATCCAAACCATGTTCCCACCAAATTTGTTGTTGTTTTCCTACATAATTTCCCCCCCCCTCCATAAGGCGGGAAAGCTATACCCACGATTCTCTAAAATCGTCGGTATAAGTCTTCAAAAAAACCCCCAATTCTCACGGTTTTTCAAAACCGTGGGTATAGGTCTTTCGAAAAAACTCTATACCCACAGTTTGGAAAAAAATGTGGGTATACGTCTTAAAAAAGAACACCCATACCCATGGTTTTGCAAAACCGTGGGTATTAGTCTTCAAAAAAAATCTATACCCACAGTTTTGGGCAAAACCGTGGGTATAGGTGACCTATACCCATGGTTTTGGAAAACCATGGGTATAGGTCCCCATATTATCCCTATACCCACGGTTTTCAAAAACCGTGGGTATATGGGTACCCTATACCCACGGTTTTTTTCAAAACCATGGGTATAAGCCCATTTTCCAGTAGTGATTATTTATTTTGGTTATTCAATAGGAGAAATACTTTGGACTAGAAATTATAGGTGAATCCTAGACTTTATATAGATCCTTAATGTATTGACAGGTTCTCATGAGACAAATAAGTTGGAAAAATGGGTGTCTACCCTTAATTTTAAATCGTTTTGTGAAAGGTCTTGATGATAATAGGTTTTCATGTGCCTGAGACATGATGTACTTAAATAAAGTATTTCCATCATTTAATTCTAGTTATTATTTATCCATGATATTTTTCATCGACATATCTATAGAAGTAGTTCATTCTCAGTTTATTGATTTATGGAATATGTTTTAGTTTCTTACTTTCTATATTATTTATTCCTTATCTAGTTTTGTAAATGGAAAGTGTTCTCAAATATTTACCTTTCCATATATATTGATTATTGATTCCTTTGTAGATACCCTTTCTGAGAATTTGATCTCACCCTTATTATGTTTCTCTCCCCAGGTTATGAAGAAGATAACTTTGATTAATCTTCCAAGGATGCAGTTCATTTCAATTATTGTGGTGCATGTTTTATTTTGTTTTCCCAATGTATTATTGGTATCATGTATGTAATCTGGATTTCCAAGAGTGCTAAATAGTATAGTCCTTCATGATTTGTTTCTTTATAATAATGAAAATGAAATGTAATAATGCACCGAATTTAGGTTATCTAAGATCAGGGCATTATATAAATAGAGGAAGATGCTGCAGGAATTGATAATTTAGCGAAATAAAGAGAAGGTATTCAAGAAGAAAGTGAATATGAAGAAGAGTATATTGAAGAAGAAGTAACTGATGATGAATATGAATATGAAGAAAAGTATGAAGATGAAGAAGAAGATGAAAATGGTGAATTTTAGAAGTTTTATTTAAAAACACTTGATGCTTCATCATTGGATCAACCTTCCAAAATTGATAATGACGGTGAAACTAAATGTTCTGAGAAAGAAAAATTTCCCTTAAAGTATGAAGCCAAATATTCATATGGGAAATTCCACAAAGATCAAAACTCAAAGATAAAAGGTAATAAAGATGATAATAATGACGAGGAAATCATTGAAATTTCTGATGGAAATCAAGCTGGAGATAGATTTGAAAAAATTAGTTTAAAGAAAGATGATAAAGGGAAGGGAAAACAAGTGGAAATTAGAACTATCCATCCTCAACTTCCTAACATTGAGGTATCCGATTAAATGAATATGATTACCTTTTAAGGAGTTGATTTTATAGTTTAGGATTTATAGAGACTTGAAGGAATAATCCTATATTTTCTATGACTAGAATCCAAGGTGGATTTGATCCATGAAAATAAAATTCACAAAATAGAATTAATCAAAATGTTTACATATATGCTGATTCATAATGAGGTTGATCATAAAGTTCTTCAAGAAAGTTCTCAAGCTCATAAGAAGGCATGTAATTAAGTGGTGAAATGGTCTCATAATGTTTATGTAGATGTCAAGTTACATGAAGAGACTATTGAAGATATGAAGAATATTTTTAATTAATCATCAAAAAGACTTTAACAAGTTATCTGAAGTTTTGATAAATAAAGTGAAATTTGTGGAACAATTCAAAGATTAAACTGTAAAACCATTTGAAGAGGTGAAGGAGATGAAAGAAAATTTGAAATATTTACAGTCAAGAGTGACAAGAATCAAATATCACAAAGATGAAATCATAAATTTGAATAATCAGAATGAAGTATTGGATGAAAGACTTCAGATTTAGGAAGAGAAAAATTGTTCTTAAGATGATTTAATTACAATGGTTGAAGAATAAATAAAAGAATTCATAAATATGAAGTGTATTGTGAGATCCTTGATGAAGAAATATTAAAATAATTTTCTCTTTTGAACTCTTTTTGTAATTATATTTTGAGAAAATGTTTATAAATGAATGAACTTTTCATCCCATTACGATTTGTTTGAATGTTTTCAAATTCCAATTGGTTGAATATTATTTCATTTTTTTTGGATGATTAGGTAGTTCATTATATTATTTCATATTATTTTCATTCTAACCATTTTTTTGGAAACTCCATGACTTTTCCCATTATTTTTTTAAATCAAAAAGGGGGATAAATTATTAAAAAGGGAGAATTTGTTTTAATAAAGGATAATTCTATAAGATAGGGTGATAAATTATTTATTAAAAGAAGAAGATTTTATTAATATAAGAATACAATACTTAGGGGGAGATTTTATCCTAAGGGGGAATTATTCATATTCATCATCATATTTAGATGAGTTATAAACCCAAGAAAAGTTAAGGATTAATGTTTAATTCTAAATAAAAAGCACTTTAAAGTAAATGGATAGTAAGTTTTTCAAATTTATTTTCTATTTAAGTTTTTTGGTTTGTGATTTCTATATAGGGGGGATTGTTGAGTCAAAATTTATACTTATAAATTTTTTGTTCATTTAGTTTTAGAAATCACAAACTCTTTCTTATATACATGATTACTAACTTTTTATGTCCAATGTGATTTTAGATTTTTTTTGTAGAAAACATAAACTTTTACCATACTTAGAAATAGTTATAAAGTATTAATGAATAAAAACTAATATTCTTCATCATGATTATAATAATGAATATAAATCCAACAAATATCGGATTCACCTCTATCAGATCATATTTAAGACTTTCTATCTTGTCTTTATACTGAAAAAGTATTTATAATTAGAATGATGTTGGAACCAATGAAAATTAGATACACACTCATAAATATGATCATAATAAAATTTGTAAGGAAGTCCATAGAACTTAACAAGTCTAAATTCTTGAATATAGAAAACTAATGTCTGTTGTAATGGAATATATTTTATTCTGTGATGGTGTAAAATCAATACAACATCAAAAATTAAGTTATTCTAGAACGATTTGATCCATCAAATGCCAAGTTTCCAAGTCCTTGTGAAAAAATCAGAGAAAATATGACCGTTGGGATAAAATATGGAGTTGGGAAGCTCACCTATAAATACCCAATCATTTGAAGATCTTGGAGCAGATTTTTGAAGTAGTTTCTATAGTGCTAATAAATTTCATTTACATGAGATCTATGAAAATTAAATAGCATAAATAGCCTTTTCTTAGTCTTTTGTAATTGTTTTTAGAGTTTTTTCTTATTAAAGGAACCTTGTGAGGTTTTTTTTAAGAATACTTTAAGAGTTGTAATCATGCGTTCGATATGTGTTTACAATTGAGGGATTAAAAGATAGCAAGATAGAGAATCTGATCTTATGATCGAGGGCTTGTGGGGATAACAAGATAGATATTATCCATCAGATTAAGGGTTTCTAAGGATAGGTAGACAAAACAAAGATAATTATCATATCGAGGGATTTACTTTCTAAGGAAAGATAGACTTACTCATAAGTATAAAACAAGGGATACATGTAGCCAAGGTTTGTGGCTAGCTTACTCTCAAGGTTATAAGAGATTAATTCTTTAAAATAGCTACAATTAATTATTATATTATTACTTTTGAATTACTTGTTTTTAAAAGTCTTTTATTCCAATTTTCATGTTTATAATTATTTTATTGTAATGTATATAAATATAATAAACATTAAATTGTTAATTGGATCTTCTATAAATCCAACCCATTTACTTTTTTATAATTGAATCTTATATTATTATGATTATTTCACTATGATATAATCATATCTATTATGATTATGATATAATCATATTCTTTATGATTATAATTATTTAACTTTTATATATTGAAATCATTCTTAATTGTGATACTTAGGTAATCGGACTAAGGGACAAGTCCAAATTCAATTTTTTACTTAAAGAGGTTTATTAATTAGTTTAGTTTAAACTATTTTAAACTATTTTTTTAAACTATAATTTCCCCCTCTTGTAATAGAGCCATCAAGAACATATTATTTTTATCCTAATATCAATATAACTTATATTGATATCCAACATAGAGGAGATCTATCTCCTCCCAGCTACATATGAATAAATTCCACCATGTTATATTTTTCCCTTAACACTTAATTTTGACATTCATATCATTTATATAATTCACATTAAAAAATTAATAATTATGTTCACTATGGGTAGTGTCATGGATATGTGTGTGGGAGGGGACAATAACTTTGGATTTAAATTTTTTTCTTAGGTTTCCTTTATGTTTGGTGTGTTTAGGGCATTGAACTAAAATGAAAATATGATTTTATCAAAGTTTCAATCTCCCTGATAGAATAAATATTAATTGGTATCATGGACTATTTTTCTTTTAAACTAGGTAAAAGATGGTTGAGGGAAGAAAATTTAAGTGGAATCAAAATTTTAACATGAAAAATTTAAATTTTGAAATTGATCTTGAGTAAACTAACTATTTTTAATGAATATCACCTTAGGTAGCCTCTATAAATGAAATTTTGATAAATCATATGAACTAGAGTAGAAAAATATATGGAAAAATATCTATAAATATTACTAATTAAACAAAATCATATGCGTGTTCTAGTTATCCATTAAATAAAGGAATATGATTCTCCCATGAACCACTGAAGTCCATGAAATGTGCTATAAACATATATTCCAATGTTTGAATAGCACTTTACAACTTACCAAATATTTATATATGATATGTTTTTCTTATATTCAATTGAATTCCAAGTTCCTATTGTGACAATTTCCAAAATAGAGAAGAAAAATTAGGGTCTTTGTTAGATACAATCGAAGACAAAACTCCATTCAACCTGACCAATTCTTGGATATAATTTTTTTTGAAGACCTCTATCATGTTATATTATCTAATATGTATAAAGTTTGAGGACTTAGTAAGTCAATCCACTACTACTCATATAACACTATTCTTTTGTAAATTCCTCAGTAGACCTGTGAAAAAATTCAGCACAATTTTATCCCACTTCCATACAGGTATAGGTATAGACTACAACATACCTACTAACCTTTTATATTCAACCTTCACCTACTGACATGTTAGAAATTTACTCACATAGTATTCAATATTTCATTTCATACCTACCAAACAAAAACATGCCTTCATTTCCTTGTACATTTTATGAACACCTAGATGAATAACCCATTTTAAATGGTGATACACTAAAAGAAGTTGTTCCTGAAAAGATTGAGGAACTAAAATTTGATTCCAAAATCATAAAAAAATATTTTTTATATTCTATATAATCATCATAAGTCTTCCCACCTTTTGGGTTTGACCTAATGGTGATACAATCAGAATCTACAACATGTGCTTCTTTTACCAAATTTATCCAGTCTAGAATAAGAATTACTAGAAATAAAACTACATGCTCACATCATGCAACACAATATAAATGTATATCAATAATCATGCTCATCAACTACCATTGGTCATGAGCTTCTCGGACCACTTCACTACCATATTTTTGACTCAACACATCTTCTATAGAATTCCCTTTACTAGGTGTGTATACCAAGTAAAAATCAAACATATATAGTCACTCCATACATATTTTTTTCTCAAGTCCATGTCTCATTGAAAAAAATGAATTTAAAAGTATTATGGTCAGAGAAAACTATGAAGTTTTAACTAAATATATAATGCCTCAAAGTCTTTAAGGTCTAGATATGGTCATGTATAGGTGTCATGACCCGCCTTTTTCAAGATGAGGGAAGGGACGACAAGGTACCCTACCCTTCCTTCCTCAAGATGAAGGAGAGATAATGACACCTGAGTCTCGCCTTAAATAGGACCCGGAGCGGTGAATAGAACCAAAGGTATATAATCTCACACAAAAATGGAAGGCATTACCCTTTTTATTTAATAGGATTAGAAGATAAGATGGTAAATCCCAAGAAACCCCAAATACTGAAAGTAAAAGTAAATCCAAAATCCATTCCCACATGCATGATTATGTAAGACTGGTACAAAGTACAAAAAAACTCCAAAGTGAGGTACCAAAAGAAAAGATAAAATTCTAAGAAGAAACAACAACTAATCCTGACTTCCAATCTAGTAAAGTATAGCACAGTCCCCAAAGTCCTCCTGGAAACCTGAAAACAGTTTTATATACATAGGGTGAGAATACAAGTATACTCAGTAGGGAAACTAAAGCTACCCATGCACAAGTGGGGAAACATACTAATGTTCCTATGAGAAAAAAATAGAACCTCAAAGCAACTATCAAGGAATACTAACCATCCCAGGATCACCAAGACATGCTCACCAATTAAAGCAAGTCAAGTAGAGTAATATTATAAGAACCTCAATATTTGGGTACCCCACACCACTTTCCCACTAGTTAACTGCTCATCCCTAACGACTAACGTCTTGACAGTACCACTCTTCCCACACACAGTCCCACTGCCATAACCTTCCCGCACACACCTAGGCCTTAACCACACACAATCTTTCCCCCACACACCTGGGCCACAAAAACTACACCACTCACCTAAAGACACCTGGGCCTCATATTGAAGACACTTGAAAAAAAAACTTGGCCTGCAAACACCTAGGTCTATCATTAATAAAAAACCCTCACCTAAATAATATTCAACTATGGTAAGCCTCAATACATCACAACCTGCCTAGAAATGCTCGAGCGGTAAGAACCCAAAAGAGGGTGCGAGGAAGTAAGTCAGTAACCAGCCATCCATCCTCCCACCAAGATGTTGAAAAAAAACCCTCCCCCATGAAATGGAGGTGTTCGAAAAATAGTTATTAACAAGGGAGGGGTGTGTATAGAAATCACATAAACTACATTATGTATATATATAGGTAAACAACCACTCATCCCAACCTATGAGTTTCAAAACAAGCAACCAACCCACACAACCACATTTGCTGCTACCCCTATATGCACAACCATATGAAAAACCAAAATAAAACATAAGACTAACTCCTTTTTCATTTAATCAATTTCCATTTATTAATTAAGGGGTTAAATTTATTTTAGTTTAGCACTATCGAGAGACTATCAACCACAACCACACCAAAACAACAGGAAAAACCAAACTGCAGTCCCACTCCACAAGCCCCCAATCTTCTTAGACACCTATTCACCCATTACCAACAACAATTCTTTAAAATTATACCCCAAAATCCTTGTCTCACTACCTAGATCCACATCCCCACTTCTCAATAACCCTCAGATGCAGTCCCACTACATATAAATTTATAACCACCCCACAGTCCCACTGCCCGACGTTGCTCCGCGACCATGACACAACAAAGGCAGTTGAACTGCCTACAAGTTCATCTATTCCACAATCAATTAGCCTCTCAAACTGGGGTACCAATACACCCCATGTACTTCCCCACACATAGATCCCACATCAACTAATATTTACCCACAACCCTTCTATACACACATACAACAGCCATCTCATGGAACTAACTCCTATGTCCAACCTTATACCCACAACTGTACTCCCAACAACAGCACTACAAAACTCACACAAGTTCACACAATTCTAAAGAACATAGAATTCAGACACACCTATCAATAGGATGTATATACATTTAGATTTAACCAACAGAGGTTCTTTAATTACACTTAATTATAATTGGGGTGATCATAGAACATGCTTGATCCCAGGGCATCCATTTATTCAACAATGTGTATGTGATTAAGTAGGTTTTAGGTTCATGATCATTTATTCAAGATTCTCAACAAAATAGAACATCATTAGTGTGAAAAAAATACCACCAATGACCATGATTTTCAGAAGGCATATGGTTGTGATAACTATAAAAAAAACAAAGATAAAAACAAAACAGGTGATCAACATCAAACCACTCTTTTCCCATTATTTTATTTCCCCATGTTATCTTTTGATCAACCGAGTTATTATATATTTCACATTTTTAAGAAAAGTTTCTCGCCATAACTCACATGGATTCATTAGAATCCCCACCCCGCATGATGCAAAAAATAAAGAGAAGTAAGAGAAATCCCTAATCAGATGATCAAAGGACTAAAGTTCCTTCTTATGCCAAGAACAGGGGTTATGTGAGCAGTATGCGAAGAATCCAAGAAAACTGAACAAGAGAAATCTGAAATAGGTGAATGACTTATCTAGGGAGAAAGGTTTCAGGTGCACCAAGGGGAAATGGAAAACCAACTATGAAGAGAATATCCCCACTTCAAGGAGACATATCTTATATTAAAGAAAGAAAAATTTCCAAAAGTCATTAATCATAGGATCGTGATTAAGATTACACGGTTTGAGTATATTAAATCGCCCAAGATGTTAGGATATTTAAGGATAGAATTAATACCATTTGAAACACCCTTAAAAAAACTCAAACAAGTATTTAAACTCAATTTTCATCAGATAAGACATTAGAGGGGTGAAACCAGGAAAACTCGGGAAACTAGAAAAAATTGGCAAAGGGTGGGACACCATTCAGTGAGACACCATAATGGTGCCACCATAATAGTTCCAATAGTTTGGTGTGACACTATAAATGTTGAAATTATCTCTGTGTGTGACCATGATAGTGCGACTGTGATAGTGCGACTATGATGGTACAACCATGACGGTGCGACCGTAACGGTGTGACCATGACGGTGTGACCGTGACCAGTGCCACCATAATGGTGTGACCATTTCAGTGAAACTATTTGGTGGAACTGAGTTTTTGGGAAACTCCCAAGGAAATTCATAGTGACCCCTAAGAACACTACAAACACTAGATTTCCATGAAATAAGGGCTTGGGAAAACTGGGTTATTACATCAGATACCTCTCAAACTATTCTCGTCCTTGAGAATTTGAAACTAATCAGACCATAAGAGGCCCAAAAAACCATTCTTAAGATACCTCTCAGGAGTAAACCTCCTTGATATCTATCCCTTGAATAACTGGGAAAACACTGAGGCTCTGAAATGAAACCTCCTTGACACCTATCTCTTAAAAAACTAGGGAAACACTAAGGATCTACTGCCCCAAGTAATCATACAAACACAAAAGGTCACATTTTCCAAACACACAGATTAGGGAGCTCCTTCCTCCATGTCAAGATACTATCTGATTTGGGAATCACTGACTTGCCCTCACAGGTTTAATCACATCTACATTAATGCATATTTATTAGTGATTAGATTATCCCCTTACCATAGTCAAGACCATTTTACACAAAATCAAAGAATAGTGAAACATATTATCATACAACAAACAAATTCAACATTACATCATAAAAAAGGCACAAAACAAAACACAAGAGAAAAACTCTGAACAACTATGGGTACTGGGAACACATATATGCCTCCCTCTCCCAAGTACTCTCCTCAAGGCTACTATGCCTCCACAACACATAAACTAAGGGAATAGTCCATCCAAAAAGCACCTACTCCTTATGATCCTCAATCCTTACTAGTCATTCTATGAATGTAGAATTGTCCTCGATATCCAAATCTCCCCAGTTAATGACGTGGGAGTAATCGTGTATATACCGATGAAGATGAGAGACATGGAAGACGTCGTGGATCCTTTCCAACAGTGGTGGAAATACTAGCTAATATTCCACCTTTCCAACTCATCCTAACACATCAAAAGGTCTGATGAACCTGGGAGAAAGCTTTCTTCCCCTGCCAAACCTCCATTGTCCTCACCGAGGGGAGACCTTTAGGAACACTTGGTCCCTGAGCTCAAACTGCAAAGGCATCATCCTATGATCGACATACGACTTCTGACAGTCCCGTGCTGCTTTATCCTCTCACGCACAAGATGAACCCTCTCTGTTGTGTTCTGTACTACTTCTTGTCCAAGAAGGGCTGCTTTCCCTACCTCTTCTCAACACACATGTGAACGACACAATCTTTCGTACAAGGATTCAAATAGTTCCATGATAATGGTAGAGTGATAAATTTTATTATAATCAAACTTTACTAGGGAAAAGTGTCATACCCATGATCCTACTAAGTCTGTAACACACGCTTTCATCATATCCTACAACATCTGGTTAGTTCCCTATGTATTCCCCTCCGTCTGAGGGTGGAAAGTAGTACTAAGGCATAACTGCATGCCAAAGACATACTGCAACCCCCTGCATACTCACGAGGTAAACCATGTATCTTGATATGAGATGATGGATCTTGGAGCTCCATGGATTCTCACCACATCATCCACATACCTCCATGCTAAGGCATCCACTGAGCTCGACTCCTTAATTGCCAAGAAGTTAGCCAATTTTTCCAATCAATCCATCAACACCTATAAAGCATCACAAAATCGCGGATCCCTGGGCAGTCCTATGAATAAATATATAGATATGTTGTCCCACTTTTACTTGGGAACATCTAAGGGCTGAAATAGACTACTCGGAACATGGTGCTCAGCCTTCACCTGCTAACACACTAGGCACCTTTCCAGATACTCTGCCACTTCCTGCTTCACCATGGGCCACCAAAAATATTCCATCAGGTGTCAATACATCTTAGAGACTTCTGGATGCACCACTAGAGGTGATATATAGAAATCATGGAGAACTACCTCCAACAATTCTACTGGCACGAATAGCTTCCCATAGAATAACATCTGATTCTAGCTATCCTCTGACCATCCCTCTGAAGCATCACCCTGGACAACACGATCACACATCACTTTAGCCTTTGAGTCCTCCCAATGAGACTCAACTACCTGAAACACCAAGTAATACTGCACTTTCATATGGAATAGATAACCCCTTCCACTGTCCTCCCCAGCGTCCAAGCGCAAAGTGTCCAACTCCTCCATCACCTTCCAAGCATCCATGGATTTCTGAACTACCTCCTTCTGCAACTTCCTGCTCAAGGAATCATCCAACACATTCCCCTTTATTGGGGTGTAAGATATATCGAAGTTATAGTCTTAGAGAAACTTTATCCACCTTCATTTTCCCAAGTTCAGATCTTATTGGGAAAAGATGTACCTCAAGCTCTTTTGATCTGTAAAGACCACAAAGCGCTCCCTAATGAGGTAATTCCACTACAACTCTAGTGCGAACATGAATGATCACTACCACAAAACTGGGTTTCTGCAGCGCCACCATTTAACAGAGCTAAAAAAAAGCGCTGATAAAGGGGGGCCTTTATCAGTGCTAAAAAAAAGCGCTGATAAAGGGGCACTTTTAACAGTGCTAAAAAAGCACTGTTAAAAGTGAACTTTTATCAGGGCTTTTTTAGCGCTGATAAACGCCCCCCCTTTATCAGGGCTTTTTTTAGTAGCGCTAATAAAGGGAGGATTTATCATCACTTTTTCCCACTGCTGATAAATTTTATATTTCAAAAAAAAAATCAGGAAAAATAATATATTGTTATATAAGTATATTTATATTGAAATAAATATAATATATATATTTTAAATATGTTTTAGAAAAGTATAAATAGACTACTACATTTAATATATAAGAAATTTAGTGAAAATGGCATTAATTTTTTTTTAAAAATAATATTAATTAATAATTTACTAATTATCATCGATTAATAATCATTTAATAACAATTTGATGACACAAAAAAATCAAAAAAATTAATAAAAGATCTAAAATACATTGAAAATGTAACTCAAACTTCAAACAACCATAAATTTTGATCCGGGTGTCCGTTTGAGCACTACAACATATCAAATTGAAGCCTGCAACGAGATCTACGTTCTGGTGCCAAGAAAAAGCCTCTGTTACATTTTTCAAGGCAAAAAAGGCCCAGAAGGCCTTCAAAACTGAGTTTTTGGTCGGCATACCCCGATTTGTTAACATTTAAATAGGTATAACTTCTGATCCGGATGTCCGTTAGCCCTATACCACATATCATATCAAATATTGTTTCATTTTCTTCAATTTTACTGGTTTTAGTGTTGAAACGGGCTTCTGGATTATAAGTTATGGTCATTTTAACATTTTATGGCTTTTCAAATACACATATATATGTATTTATTCATATATATATATATATGTGTGTGTGTGTGTGTTGTATATATATATATATTTATTTATTTATAAACACACATAAAAAACTTTTATAAATGTATTTAAAACTAATCTTATAAATATATATTAATATACAAATAAATATACAGATAAAAAATTGTAACTACAATTATATATATAAATAGATATAAATATATATTAATATACGAATGAATATATATATACTAATATATGAATAAACATATATCTATTAATATAACTAAATATATTAATATTAATATGAATCTATATTAATATATGAATAAATATAACTATATATATATAAATAAATATAAATATATATTAATATACAAATATATACATATATTACTATATGAATAAATATATATGTATTATTATAACTAAATATATTTATATTAATATGAATCTATATTAATATACAAATAAAAATAAATAAATATATATAAAAAAATATATGTATTATTAAATAGATAAAAAAACTAAATGGCTTAGTGGTAAAGGTGAATGCGTGCAAGGGGGAGGTCACGGGTTCGAGTCCGGGTGGAAGCAAGGAGGGGCGCATGGGAAACTTCAGGATGCACAGGCAAGGGCAGCGTGCAGGAGTGGGAGGGGGCTTCCTAGTGGTGATAAGAAGGGGGGGGGGGGGGTCAAGCGCTGTTAAAAGATCCTCCAAATATAAATTATTTATTATTATTATTTTTTTAACTTTTATGAGTGCTTTTCTGAGCGCTGATAAAAGGGACCCCCCCTTTATCTTTGTCTTGATTAATAGCGATTTTTTAGCACTCTTAATTCATTTTTCTAGCGCTGATAAAAGCCATGTTTGTAGTAGTGGATACAATCTCAAGATCATGGGTGGCATAATTACATTCTTGAGGACATAATTTCCTAGACCCATAAGAGATCACTCCTCACTACTACATCAACACAAATCCCAAGCCTATGATGGAAGTGTCACAGAACATCTCGAACATTACTCCTTCCTTTGGAAACCTAAGAACTAGGGCACTGAACAACTTCCCCTTCAGATAGATGAAAGCTGTCTGACACTTCTCACTACACCCAAAGTCATGGTTCTTTCTATTCAAAGCTATAAATAGAGATTAAAATTGAGAAAGTTGGGTATGAACCTCTGATAATATCCTGCCAGACCTAGGAAGCTACGAACCTATTCCACATTCTTGGGTGATTCCCAAGAAACAAATGCTTCAACCTTTGACCAGTCCATTGCTACCCATTGCTAAGACACTACGTGTCCTAGGAATTGCACCTCTCTCATCCAAAACTTGCACTTGGACAACTTTTTGTAGAGATGGTGGTGTCAGAGGACCTCCAAGAAAGTCCTCAGATTCTGA
Source organism: Viscum album (assembly GCA_963277665.1). Lineage (NCBI taxonomy): Eukaryota > Viridiplantae > Streptophyta > Magnoliopsida > Santalales > Viscaceae > Viscum > Viscum album. The sequence continues at coordinate 1,478,784,414 of OY728137.1, forward strand.
GGGTGCTCCTTCTCTGACCTTGTGTAGATCAGGATGTCGTCGACGAACATGGCGACGAATTGGTCCAGGTATTCACAGAAAATAGAGTTCATGAACCCCATGAACATGACAGGTGTATTCATGACAACGAAGGGCATGGTCGCAAACTCAAAGTTCCCATACCTTCACATAAAAGTGGTCTTCAGGATGTCACCCTCCTTTACCCTCAACTGGTGATATCCAAACTACAGGTCGATTTTAGAGAACCAACACACCCCCTTTAACTGGTCGAAAAGGTCGTCGATCCTTGGAAGGGGGTAACAGTTCTTGAACATCACCTGATTCATCCTATTATAGTCTATGTATGGTCTTAGTCCACCATTCACCTTCTTCATGAACAAGACTGAAGCACCCCACAATGACACACTTGGTCAGATAAAACCCTTTTTCATTAGGTCATCAACCTGGACCCACAACTCTCGCAACTTAGAAGGTTCCATGTGACAGGGAGTCATCAAAATCGGATGGGAACCTGGTTGAAAGTCTATCCCAAACTCAACATCATGTCGAGGGGGTAGAGTCACAACCTATTCAGGGAAGAATTCCAAGAACTCAATGAAAACTCCCAGAACTTCCAGTATCTCTGTGTCAGCCGATTCCACTGAAATATCAACTAATAAGGAAAGAAGAGGCTCCACATGTCGGCTACCCACCTGATAGCTCCACTCACCCATGAAATCTATGCACTGGACATTCATATCTAAGAACAAGACTCTTCTCCAGAAGAATTCGATAATGGAGTGCATAGAAAACAACTAGTCAATGACCAAGATGACATCGTATGGCTGCCTCTATAGCCAAAAAATACCGCCACTGGGCCGATGTGGCCCCAACATCAGTCTATATCCCCAGAAGATGTCAAGTAAACTAGTCTAACCTCCAACTAGTGTACTCAACACCGGGAGTATAGAAAGTATCTCTATGTCTAGACCCAAGGCATGGGCTAGGTGAAACAAAGTAGTGCAAATCTCCTGAATAAAAAAAAGGACACACAAGGGTATTAAATCGATTGATTATACCTCGAACAACCTTTGGACCTTCTAGAACTACTACCCCTGCGACATGAAACTACCCATGCCTAGATCCCATACCTCTCTACTGTTGACCGCCTCCTTGACCATACCCTGGTTGAGGTCCCCGAGGAGAACCCCGAGGTCGTCCTCCTCCAGTACTATATACTCTCGGTGGAGTAGGAGTTCACTGCCCTTACTGCTGGAAGGGCCTAGCTAGTAACTACTGCTACTGAGGTGGGTGATGAACATGACCACTCCCACTATATGTAACTCAAGTTGGGAACTGATTCCAAATATATCCACAGCTTCCACACAAAAATAACCTCGGCCCCAAGCCCATAGAGAAAGGGTGAGGACCATAAGATTGAAACTAGAACTGCTACAGCCCACTCCCTACTGGTCGGAACCTAGAAGGCCCTGATGATGGAAACCTCCTACTGAGTGATTTCCTATTTTATGAAATTGGATGGCTCCCCTCTCATTGTGTACCTACTTGCGAGTGTATCCTCTCTACTACTTCAGCCTTATTATGAACTTCCAAGTATGTCGGTAGAGTGAAGGGAGTAACAACATACTGAAGAGAAGGTCAAAGTGCCTCCTCCAAGTGTCTCTCCCACAAATCCTCATCTAGAAAGAGATATAGTGAAAAGTGTAGGAGATATTTGAATTTTATCCCTATCCCCATCACCGACATACTCCCCTATTGGAGGGAGAGTATATCATACCTCTTTTCATCCTTCATCATAGAAGAAATGAATTATGCCTAGAATTCCTTCTCAAATTCATCCCCTGAAACCTCAGTCTCCTCCCACTATCCATTGTAAAGCATCCACCACTGATGCATTGATCCTATCATATGAATCACCTCTAGAGGAACCCATTACTCTTTCGGATCCTGGATCAAGTTGAAAGCAATTACCAGATCTTCAAGCCAACTTTTCATCTCCATGCATGAGACGTTGCCCTTGTACTTCCCTAGAGTCTTCTGCTGGAAGGAACAAAACATCCTCTACCACTGGTCATATTCCTCCTCTCGATAGACCCTCCACTAATCAACCAGGTCAACCTATTAGCCCTCAACTGCTCATACCACATGTGGATGACATCTGGGTTCCATAGCTGAAAAGAAAACAGGGAACTTTTAAGCCCGAGTAGTGTGAAAAATTTCTTTTAATTTTGTCTTAACTCTTTATTTATTTTAAATTCCTAGAACTCCCAAGAACCACAAAAAAAGTCATTATAATGCACGTACCTTTCCTAGGGTCTCTACCCTGCAATCAGTGTAGCCTCACTTGGTCATTTAGTAGGTCCAGAGTCCATACATCAGATCACGGGGGGCCTTAAAATCCCATGTATTAGCCAGTCTTCCCTAGAATATTTCACGTTCTAGGATTTCTTAACACCGTTTCCCTACTATCCCATGCAATACTCACCATTCCTAACTTTGAATCCCATCCCACCTCTTAAAAACCTTTCTTTGATACTATTTTTTCATGACCCGCCTTCTTCAAGATGAGGTGAGGGACAACAAGGTACCCCTCCCTTCCTTCCTCAAGACGAAGGAGAGATAATGACCCCCAAGTCCCACCTTCAATAGGCCCCAAGATGGAAACTATCACCAAGGGTATATAATATCACACAAAAATGGAAGACATTACACTTTTATTTAACAAGATCAGGAGATAAGATGGTAAATTCCAAGAAACCCCAAATACTAAAAGTAAAAGTAAATCCAAAATCCATTCCCACATGCATTTTTAAGCAAGGCTAGTATAAAGTAAAACAAAAATAAAAAGTAAGGTACCAAAATAAAAGATAAAAGGATAAGTAGTAACAATAACTAATCTTGATGTCAAATCTAATAAATTCCAGCATGGTCCCTAAAGTCCTCCTGGAAACCTGAAAATAGTTTTTTATACGCAGGGTGAGTATACAAGTATACTAAGTAGGGAAACTAAATCTACCTATGCACAAGTGGGGAAACATACTAATGTTTCTATAAGAAAATAATAGAACCTCAAAGCACCTATCAAGGAATACTAACCATAACAGCCTCAAGAAGGCACACTCACTAAATAACGCAAGTCAAGTAGTGTAATAGTATAAGCACATCGATATTTTAGTACCCCGCACCACTTTCCCATTGTTTAACTGATCATACCTTATGTAAAAATTCTTTACTCTAAACTCTTCCCACACACAGTCCCACTACCATAGCCTGCCCACACACACCTGGGCCTTAACCACACACAACCCCGCTCATACACACCTGGCCCACAATAACCACACCACTCACTTGAAGACACCTGGTTCTCATCCCGAAGACACTTTAAAAAAAAACCTAGCCCACAAACACCTAGGACTTCCATCCACAACAAACCCTCCCCCAATAATCTTGGACTATGGTAAGCCTCAAGACAACACAAACTGCCAGGATATGCTCGAGCAGTAAGAACTCGAAAGAGGGTGCATGGAAGTAAGTCCACCAGCCATATATCCTACCACCAGGATGTTGGAAAAAACACCCTCCCCAGTAAAATTAAGGTTTTTGGCACATAGTTCTCAACAAGGGTGGGGTGCGTATAGAAATTACAATAACTAAATTATGTATATATATAGGTAAACAACCACTCGTCCCAACCTATGGTTTTCTAGACAAGAAACCACCCCACACAACAACCTTTACTGCTACCCCACTATGTACAACCATATGAACAACCACAATAAAATAGAAGCCTAACCCCCTTTTAATTTAATCACATTCTATTTATTAATTAAGGGGTTCACTTTATTTTTTTCCATAACTACCAAGAAAATATCAGCCAACACACCAAACCAACATGAAAAACCAAACTGTAGTCACACTGCACAAACCCCTAATCTTTCTAGACACTGTTCACCCATTTCCAACAACCATTATTCAAAATTATACCCCATAATCCTTCTCTCACAAGATATCTCCGCTGTCCCACTTCCCAATAACCCCAAGATACAGTCCCACTGTATATAAATTCATAACCACCTTGTAGTCCCACTGCCCGAAGTCGCTCCAAGACTATGACACAACAAAGGTAGTTCAGTTGCCTACAAGTTCACCCATTCCAAAATCAATGAACCTCTCAAATTAGGGTACCAACACACCCCCTATAATGGCCCACACACATAAACCAAGACAAATACTATTTACCCACAACCCTACCATACACACATTCCACACCATCTCTTGTAACCAACTCCTATGTCCAACCTTGTACCCATATCCGTGCTCCCAACAACAACAATACACAACTCACACAAGTTCACACAATTCTACTGAACACAACACTCAGACACACCTTTCAACAGGATGTACATACATTTAGATTTAACCAAAATAGGTTATTTAATTGCACTTAATTATAACCGGGGTGATCACAGAATAAAATTGATCATGGGGCATCCCTTTATTCAACCAAGTGTATGCGATTAAGTATGTTTTAGGTTCATGATCATTTATTCAAGCTTATCAATAGAACAGAACATCATTAGTGAGTAAAAAAAGACCACCAACAACCATGATTTTCAGAAGGCATATGGCTATGATAACCATATCAAAATCAAAGATAACAACAAAATAGGTGATGAACATCAAACCACTCTTTTCCCGTTATTTTATTTACCCGTGTTATCTTTTAATCAACCCATTTCTTATCTATTTATTGTTTTTAAGAAAATTTTACAGCCATAACTCACAAGGATTCATTAGAATCCCCACCTCACATGATGCAAAAATAAAGAGAAGTAAGATAAATACCTTCTTGAATGATCAAAGGACCAAAGTTCCACCTTGCGCCAAGAATAGGGGTCGCACGAGCAGCACGGGAAGAACTCCAAGAAAACAGAGCAAGAGTGCTCTGGAATAGGCGCACAACTTGTCTAGGGAGAAAGGTTCTATGTGCACCAAGGATAAATGGAAAACATACTAGGAAGGGAAGATCCTCACTTTGAATATCCAGATCTTATTTTAAATAGATAATAGTTTCCAAAAGTCATTAATCATGGGATCATGATCAAGATTACATGGTTTGAGTATCTCAAATCACTTGGGATGTTAGGAAATTTAAGGATATAATTAATAACCTTTGAAACTCCCTTAAAAATTCTCAACAAAACATTTAAACTCAATTTTTGTCAAATAAGATGTTAGAGGGGAGAAACCGGGAAAACTCGAGAAACTGGAAAAAATTGGCAAAGGGTGGGACACAGTTCGGTGAGACACTGTAAATGGTGCCACCATCTCGGTGTGCGACCATGATAGTGTGACCATGACAATGTGACCGTGATGGTGTGACTGTGATGGTGTGACTGTGAGGGTGCAACCATGACGGTGAAACCTTGATTGGTGCCACCATAACCATGCAACTGTTTCGATGTAACCGTTTGGTGGAATCAGGTTTTTGGAAAAATACCAGAACATGTCACATTTTTTCCTAACCATAGTACAAAAACTATATTTTCATGAAGTAAGGTCTCTAGAAAACTGGATTATTATAATAGGATAATTCTTCTCATTCACTCGCAATACCCTTTAACCATAGGCTACAACATAGTCTCCCTGCAAGAGAACACAACCAAGACCAGATCTAGATGCATCAAAATATAACACATAACTATTACCTAGTTTTGGTAATATTAGGATGGAATATAAGGTGAAAAGTTTTTAGTTTGAAAAAGAATTTATAAAATTCATCATCCCATTTGAATGGAACATGTTTCCTTACCAGATAAGTCATGAAAGAAGCAAGCCTTGAGAAATCTCAAACAAAGTAGTGATAATGTATGATTATCCCAAAAAATTGTGTACCATAAAAAAATTATTTGTAGTATGCTAGGAGACTATTTATTCTATCTTCCTAGGATCAACTGATATTCCTTCTTCAAAAAATGACATACCTAAGGAAATGTACTTCTTGAATCCAAAAAAGACACTTATAAAATTTATCATACAAATGATGATCTCACAATGTACTTAGTACAATTTCCAAGTTCTCATCATGGTCATTCCTATTTCAAGAGTATACCATAATATCATCAACAAATAAAATAACAAAATAATTGAGTCACCTTTGGAGTATACAGTTCATCAAATACATGAAAACTGAAGGTGCATTCGTCAAGAAATGCATGGAAAAAATATTCATAGTGTCCATATAAAATAAAAAATGTTGTATTTGGAATATCCTTTGTTATGAATCTAAAATTATGATATCTCAAGTATAGATCAATTTTATAGAACCACATGGATCTCTTTAATTGATCAAACAAATCATCTATTCAAGGAAGATTACCAATTTTTAATCATTACTTGATTTAACTTATGATAGTCAACACATAATCAAAGAGTGAAATCTTCCTTATTTACAAATAAAAAAAGTGTAACCCAAGGTGATGTAATTGTTTGGATAAATACTTTACTTTATAACTCTTTTAGATAAAACTTTAACTCCTATAACCCAGTCATAGATATTCTATAAGATGGTACTAAAATAAGTAATGTTCCCTGGAGTATACCGATTGTAAATTTGAATTTACTTTCAGGTGGTAACCCATATAAATAATTTTTAAAAATATCTAGGTATTGATCCACTATTTCTAAAAGATTATAATTACATATTTCATTAGAAGTACTCAAAGTAATTGTGACTAACTAGCTAGATATGATTTCTTCAACTGTCATTAAAGGTACCAATCTACCTAAATTTATATCCAAACCCCCCTTGAAAAGGTAAAGGACTCCATACGAGGATGTAAATGTTGCCTACCAAGCACAATAGTTGATATGTGATTTAAATACCTTGATCCAATCCATACCAAAGATTAAAAAAACCATCCATCTTTAGGACCATAAACTCCCAAAGAAATTGCACCACATCAATGGTAATGGAACATTCTGGGAATTTAAATCCTTTGAACTCCATCTATCTAAGGGGTTTCTTGATAATAATGAAAAAATTAATCATTTCCATGTATAGTCCCAATTATTTAACCATAGAAGAAGAATTGAAAGAACGTGGTGCACCAGTATCAAACAATACATGCATAAGAGTGGAGTACAAAATAATGGTACCTTACACCATAGAGGGACCTATTTTCTCAATCATAATAGCTTATTCTTCACATATCATTCAATTATCATAGTATAAATATTTCTTCCATGCTGAGGTGTTGACTAAATAACTAAAGTGTTCCTAGAAACATCCCAGTTCACCTGTGACCATGGATACAAAATAATATGATGAGACTATTTTGTGCAAGCATACAAAATATGAGGGTGAGTAAAACCTATTACACATACTGATATATGATGTCTAAGATAAAAATTCTTGATATGGTCTCTCTTTCTATAGTGGTGTAAATTATTTTGTGGTACAATATATTCTCTCTTCCTATGTTTTAACAAACCACACTGAAACCAACCTGTTTTAGTGTCAGATATTGTAGGAAAATTAACTAATTCTATAGTCTGATTCTAAAGTGTGGTACCCCCATGATATTAGGCATACCTCTTTATATTATTTATAACACTAGAGTCTAAACCTACCCCCACAGGAACAAACATACAACCTCCCATAGGATTTCCAACAAGATCCCTTTTTTTACTGTTTCCTTGTTAACCATCTCCATATAATCTATAATACAAAGAATATTTATCATAGATTAAATCTATGGACTCAATCCCAACTCAAAGATATGGAATTTAAAGGATGAAGTAGTACCTAATTTCAAGAAAAAACAAACAAAGTCCACAAAATTAACTTCATACTCTACCACGAAGAGGTTTTCCTACTTCAATCTAAGGAAATATTTTATTCCTTCTATTTTGAATGTGTGTGAGTAGCATTGTGTATTAAAAATTCCTTAAAATCCTCCCATATAAGTCCTTGGTTGGATTTATCTTGGAAATATAAATCCAACCATCTACATGGAAGATATTTCAATATAAACTTTTCCTAATTAATCTTCATATCTTCCAGTGTACTAAGAAAATTTAAGATTCTATTCATTCATTTTAGCCACACTTATTCTTCATTAAGTTCAAAATCCCCTTGAAAAATAGGTGGATTATATTTCTAAAATTGTATTTAATGATCTACTTACTTCAGTTCATCATTTTGATTTACTCTATCTATAAATTGAAATACTTCCACAATACCATGCACAAGTTATTAGTTTAGCTGTTGCTTAGGATCAACCACATTTTTAGTGATTTCTACAACATTTTCCCAGTTCCATTTTCTATAAGAAGAATAATACACCATTTAGACCATTACACTATAGTAACTTAAGGCTTGAATAAATTCAAAAACATTATGAACAATTCATCACCATAAACAACAATCAATGAAACCATCATTTAAAAAATAAACCATTTTAACCTTTTCAAAAATAATTTAAACAATTGATGAACAATGTAGTCCTAATGGGAAGTTTGACTACCAATATATGATAAGTAATACTCATTGTCTAAACCCAATATGATGAGATGAAAATACCTCTATAAGTGTCTTAGAACACTTTTGTACCTAAACACCTTTGTAACTTGAAGTTTAGCATAAAAGGTTTAGCTATGTATTTTTAAGAAATACATTTCAAGTTCCAATAATACTATAAACTACTAACCTAATTCAAGGTCCAAACAAGGTTGATACCATTTGTAACATTCTTCCCCTCTTCCATTGGCTTGGGAAGAGGCATAGGTGTTATTTGCCTTAGGTGACATCTCTAAGACACCAAAGGTTGGAAATAAATTCCAAGTTCTTAAGAGAACATTGAGGGATAATTTTCCCTAAGAACTCATACAACCTATCAAGAACTATACACAATCTAAGGAAAACTAAATGATGCATGATAATAAACCTCTTAACTTGATGAAATACAAATACAAAACCAATATTAGAGTATATAATAAAAATAAACAAGATATAAATGATAAGACTCAAAGTAGAAAGACATTAGCACCAAAGTGGCACTATCCTAGACCAAGATATAGACACCCCCCAACTCTAGATTCAACAACCAAACTATGATGTCAAGGATAACCATTAGAGAAGTATAAAAAATTAAACTTCCCTATATCTCTCTAGATGAAATATGAAAACATACCAAATATCCCAAGTTGGTGGTGAGTACACCACTCAATAGTACTTCCCCAAGAACTTCTCATCACACGCCACTAGGAAAAGAACAAGTTAGCATATTTTATATGAAAAAGAGGGTGAGAATATTAAAACTATTTATCAAAGTAAAATAGTTAAAGCAAGAAATTTAACCAAATCAATCCTTCCACTTTCTCTTTCAATTTCCCCTTATCATACCCATTCTATGATTCATACTCACACACATATGCATGCTAATGAAAATCCCAACACTCAAGACGAATAATCCATATTTTACCAAGTCGTCACTTGGTGATATCCCCTTGTACCTTTCTAGTCAGCATCAAGCAACGACCCTATTTGAACAAGGCCTCATATAATGTAATATGAACACACACCGCTATGTATAATAATACCATCATCCATATCAAATATTTTTCCCCACAAAACATTTCTTTTGAAATCCAAATCCTTTGAAAACATTTAATTAAAACATATCATGAACATCTTTTCAAAACTACCCTTTTAAAATCACATCAAAACAAGGGTTTTCCACATAAACTAATAAAGAGATTTCTAATCAAATCACAAGAACAATTTATCATGATTAAATATAACAAGTTCTAAAATAGTAGAGTGGGAGAGAATCCACCAACATCAATTTTGTTTGCATGAAGGATATTAAATGATTTTGATGGTAAACCACTTCATTATACTACTCTATCAAAACCCAATAAGAAATCATAACAAAAAACCCAAACCCACAGATCTAGGTATCACACATTGAAATATGGTCATAAAAAATCTGAAAAATAGACCCAAAATTTGGAGGAAGAACAGAACCCTAAAAATTGGTTTCCAAAAACAACTACTCAAAGATTCATTTCCAATAGAGTTTGGAAGTTTAAGTTCACCAAAAATGATCTAGATTAATCTTGGAAGTTGATAGAAAGGAAACAAAATCTGAATGAGAAATTACAATTGTTATCCACATCAAAAAAATTTACTCTTGAGATATTTATGACATGAATTATGAATTAACATCGTGAATTCATTGAGATTCCACTTACGCTGATATTCACATAACCTTAGTTTATTCTTCCAATAGAAATTGATTTCATGATGTGAATGTGTTTCATTATCTCAATGTACCTAGTGAAACCATTCACACTATGGAATGAACTTATGAAACATGCTCGATACCATTCAAAAAGTGAAACCAACATTTATGATATGAAACCAACATTCACAACATGAATGTGTTTTGTAGAATTTCTTGTAGATATATTTTATATTATTTTATTTTTACTCCATAAGATATTTCTAGTTAATTATCTCATGAATCCAAACATAAATTAAAATGCATAAAATGATGAAGTACTTAAAACTGGGGGTGTTACAAGGGACCTCTATAAATTTGAGGACAAGATCATGTTCAAGTGTAGGGGAAAGATCAAGCTACAATTTCTGAATATTTTTTTTAGAATTTTGTTATTTTTTTTAACTTTATTTACCATTAATTATAAACAAATATATTTATTCTTAGTTTTTCATAGATTTTATAATTTATTATTATCATGATTAATATTCATGATTTTTATTGATTATATCATTTTGGAATTATTTTTTATTAAACATAGACTGGAAATTGGGTTTTTATGTTTTTAAATTCCTTAGATGAATAATATTACACCTTTAAGGATGGAATATGAATATTTTTTTGATAGATTTTATAGAAATAAATGAGGATTATAAACCTTATGTATGATTAAATCACACTTTCAAATAATTCATGTATGAATAACTCTACGGATAAGTTGATACAGGATGGTGCATAAGAGTTTTGTTGGATGCTTAAGAAATTACCCATGTCATGTAATATATCTATCTTAGCTAGTGTGTGGACTAAAATTTATATGAGAATCATCCAATTCATGTTAGATTCCCAGAGGATCTACATATGAATCATATTTCAACTAGAATATCATTTGAAATTAAGATACACACCGTATAAGGTGAATTGAGATTATCGTTCTTCATGACATAATCATTAAGTCCCCACACAATAATCACTAGGAGAATGTGCACGAATAAATAGCATGACCATTACTCTTGTAAGGTGACATACCAAGTTTCCTTAGGCCTCATGTATGAATAAATCCATTGAAAAATGAGATTAATTGTTATGGTTCATATTCACATAAGAATTAGTAAGCCTTGTGTTACGATAAAAGATTAGAGGCTTGTAGAAGGTAAAATTCATCCCATGAACTCACATATGAATAATTAACACTATAGAAGATTAAAATCTAGAATTCTCTACCATATCAGATTAATAAAATCTCATGTAAGAATCATTAAACCGCCCATGTATTATTAAAATAAACCATGTTGGAGTCTCTATGTGTAATTATAATTCAAAATATGAATTCTATGTTAGATTATAATCAAGTCGCATATGATTAAAATGAAGAGTAATTAGATTTACTAAGAATAACTAGAGAACTACTGGGAATTAAAATTATTCTTCCAAAAAATTATTTGAAAATTGGGTCACTCATGAGAGGAGGTCCCCATATTCAAATGGATTTCCAGGTGATCGGAGAAGACTCATTAGAAGTATGTGAGGCTCTATTCATCATACATTCTTAGGTATGATCCAACCTATAAGCTTGAATCATTTCCATCTCTTCAACCATCACACACAAAATCTCACACCACTCGAGTAACACCCAGGAAAGTTCAATAAATTATTTAAACCATTGATCAAAAGAATATTTTACACGGAGATCATACATGGAACATAGTACCATGAGAATATTCCTTTCTCTTTGATTAGATGAATCAAGAAAGGGTTTGGTGAATAATCTAAGATAGGGATAAGGATTCAATTGGAATTAAGGGAATATTTCAAGCATACAAAGGAAGACCATACTATCCACAAGGAAGAGATCAAGATTTTTAGATTATATGGAGACTATCCCAACTTTGGTTGAGGTTCTTGAATATTCATAATTTTATTATAAAAAGGAGAAAATTTCATTGTAGTGGGAGTTGGTTAGTTGGTTTTATTTATTTATTTCTTTCAGTACTTTTTTTTGACTCTAGTGATATAACACTAAGCCTACTTTGTCTAATATGAGAAGATTTCTTGTACCCCTATTAGTGAATTATAATATAATGATTTTCAATTATCTAAAACTCTATCTCACTATAATTGTTTATTTACTTTAGGAAATATGATATTTACATTAATTATAGAATTTTAATTCATTTTCCTTCCCTTTCCTTGGTTTTCATGCATTTGACACTAGATGGTCCATATATCTCATATAGTGGAGTGTAGTGAAGAGGATTCAGAAGTGATTAGAGGTCCTTGATCACTTTAATAGGAAATATCAAAGAGTGTGGTGATCATTTCATATATTTTTTGATCAAAACACACTAAACCATGATAGTTTTCTCTTTGTGAGATAGCTCAAGTCAAACCACTTGCTGCATTTATATTTGGATAAAATTTTTATTTCTTCACTAAACCATGATATTTTTCTAAATATGATATAGTATAATGAAAACCAAATATGCATGGTATTTAGGATATGTCTTATTCAATCACATACTTGTACAAAAACCTTTTAGACTTGGTACAATTTCACCTTATATCATATCATATACATTAATTTATGAAACCATATCCAAAAAATACTTTTGGATATCTTTGAAAACACTTTTGTAAATATATAATTCAATTCACCTTATATAAAATCATATGAATTACCTTGTGAACACTCATACAAAACTTATTTATGATAAAATCAAAATATTTTAGAGAAACTCTCTAAGTTAAAATCAATCCTCATTCATTAAAACCAAAAAGTGCGACTTCATGGTACTCTATTGAATTGAGAAAATATGAATTAATGAATTAATAAATGTAAAAAATAGTATAATCTAGAAAATAATCAATGAAACTCAATCTATAAAGGAATCTAGCGTGACCTAAATCAAACACATGTATCTCTATATCTTTTTTCACCAGTTTCATTCCATGTAAGAATGAATTTTTATATGATCCCTTTATCTAAGGAATCGAGTGTCTATGAGACATAAGGTATGTCTATACCATATATCCAACTCATACATTCTCTATTCTCTGAGTATGAATTTAATAGGTTAATGAATACATCACATGTCATTTTCCTTTATGTATGAGCAAATCACATTCCTCGTACCCAAATAGATAATAACATCATATATACTATTTAGGTATGGCCATACACTTCCTTAGTCTATACCAATCACGATCCCATATGTCATAATAATCATATAAGATAAAAATAACACCTTGGATAAGTTCCAACTGATGGCAGAATAAAAAACATACTCAACTACACATGATTATTTAAGACTCAAGGCATTCATAGGAAATGTATCAAAGTATTAATGCTATTATTCTTGGTACCTCACTAACCTCAGGTATTGGGGATTACAAATATGAACCACACACCCTTATTATACCAAAATTTTTTTATATTAAACTTAAAGTGGTATAATTCATGGTAATCCAGTGCAAAAAACATATTTTATGTTACCTAGTCACATTCAGCATCCTGATACAATAATCATACTCACGCAAACCATAAAATTTCTTCATAACCTATAAAACTACATGAAATACATTATTTAGGGATAAATCAAAGTCATACTTTAAGAGGTCAATTATCACTTCACTTTATGATATATATATATATTTATACACACAAACACACACACACATAATCCCAACCAATGTGAAAGAATGATAAAGTTTATATTTCCTTTTATATAACATTATACATTTACATTCTTAAAATCCTTTAATAATTATAAAAAACCATACATTAGAGGCTGTCTTACATATCATATAAGATATAGTTCCAGATCAAACTTATGATTTCTATGACTTCAAGGGTTTTGTTAAAATAATTACATCTCTATTTAATTCTAACCATAAATCAATTTAACCATATGATAAACCATCCCAAAAAGCTCTTTAGTGGTTATAATTTATGAAGAAAACTAGTTTGGATGATGGAGAGAGTTGAGAATCATATTTTTGATGTTCAAATACTTGAATGTATTCAAACTCTTCAAATTCATTGCATCCAATGTTACAATGTTAATGGATTATATTTTCTACTTAGAACTCATTCTATGTTCACCATCATCATAATTCTTATAAAAATTTATATAAAAATTTTCCTTGAAAAATTTTAGTAACTAATATAACTATTTACATTATTACTTCACCAGTATATCATAAACTCATTTGGGATAAATTGATATTCACTTTGTTATGATAAGTAAATTAAACAATTTACATTTATTTTTCCAAAATTCTTTAATTTTTTGGATAATAAGTGGAGTTAACATTAATTTCTAATAGGTATAATCCTTTATTTGTTATGTTTTAGCTTATTTAAGTTCAAACATTCTCCCACAATCCTAATAGAAACCATATTATTCTTAGAATATCATGATAATATACACAAACTCCTTTGTGTTAAAAAATGACACTTATTTCCCATTAGAAGGATTTATTAAAAAAATAACTACTATTTCTATATCTTATATGGTATTCTATGTGTTTGGATAAATTTTAGAAAATATGAATTTATTATTTAATATATTTTACTAATTGTGGTGGAATATCAAATCCTCATAACTTAAAAAATATTTGGATAAAATATTTTATCCTGAATAAGATATTTTTTATCCTTATCTTCTTCTCAAGTATGTTATAAAAATTTATGAATCATATACCTTGTGTAGTATCTCATATTTTTTATAAAAAATATTTATTAATAAAAATTTTCTATCAATATATATGAGAAATAATATTACTATACACATCCTTTATTAAGATCCATTTTTCATATTCCCTTGCATTCAATTCCTTGATTTAAAAACCCTTTGCTTCATCATTTGAATAAAAACTAAAACCTTGATTAATGGATACATTTATTTTGAACTCTTTTATTCTTATAAAATTTTAAAAGTGGACATATGATATCACATAGAATTTAAAAACAAAGAATTAATTCTTATAAAACTGATTTATGACATGGAAATACTATGTAGTTTCAAAAACCACTTTAGACATCTTGCACTATTATATCATGTTAAAAAAATACTTCTCATTCCTAAAAACACTTTAGGTTTGGATAATCTTAACTGGATATTAGAATAAACATTATTGAACTTTCTAATTAACTTTTCTTCTTCAGGTATACACTTTTACTCACATATACTATCGATACAGAACTAGAAATCTGAAATAATATGCCCATTTAATCCATCTTTAACACTTTGATAATAATGAGTAAACTTTTATTAAACTAATTAATATTTC
Source organism: Viscum album (assembly GCA_963277665.1). NCBI lineage: Eukaryota > Viridiplantae > Streptophyta > Magnoliopsida > Santalales > Viscaceae > Viscum > Viscum album. Next base: position 1,478,799,992 of record OY728137.1, read on the forward strand.
TAGAATATTTCCAATAGAATGAATTCCATAACTAGATTTATCCTTTAAGGAAACCTCCAGTATCTTTGATTCATTGGCATACCTAATAATATTTAGTATATATTAGTAGTGATTGTATTTTATTTTATCATCATGCATATAATTATTTTGAAACTTTAAGGTAATTATTATGTTCTTTTCAAGCATCTATAACCACTTTTTGAACTAATTCAAAACATGGTTACTCAGGAAGGTTTCCCTAGCACATAGAATATTCATTAAATTACTAATGATTCTTAAGTTTGTATACCGGTCTAAGAAGTTACTAGTAATAAGATTCTGTCTTCAAGAATTTATCTCAAATTTTAGTTTGACACTAATGATGTTATTATCTATAGTATAATATTTTATCAAATGAGGATCATGTTTTATAATTATTTAATAATGACTTTTATTAAATGTGATCCAATGAAAATGACCCTTTTCAAATCTATATATCCATAAGTGTGCCAAGTTCCATTTTTTACTAAGCAATGAGTCCACTTTGTAATTCCTCTTAGCAATTAGTTATTTAGAATGATAATCATTCTAATCACATCGTAGATGACTTGGTTGAGTGTCCATCTATTTTTCTAATCCATCATTTTGAAAAACAAACCGACATTAATTTGGTATCCTAACTCTTAGGGTTTACCATATAAGTGTAATCCAAATCTCATAGTGGGATTTTGTTTCCTAACTCTCAGAGTTATCCATTTCTACCATGACTTACTCAAAATAATCTAGGGGAACCCTACTTTAGTAGAACCTACTCTATTGAGTGATCGATGCACTCACATATACTTAATTTTCAAAAAATCTAACATGTTGTGTTTAAATGGGATTAATCTAACCATCTTATCTCATGTTATTCCCCTGACATGTATAAATTTAAGGATTTAGTTTTGAATCTCATTCCATCCACAACATTAATATAAATAAATCACATTGAAATGTAACTATTTACACCAATCATATCTTGTGTTACTCACCCAAATTAAAATAAAACCATATTTATACCTCTCAAAAAGCACCCCATGCATAAGTAACATGCAACCATTTCATGTAAACTATAAATCATAATTAAATTCTGAATTTAAGTTCATAACTTAATGCAATCCAAAGTCAATGTTGGAAGAAATTAAATTAGTACCTAGCATGTAAATCCTTAAATGCATGTATGATAATCTCTAAAATTAGTTTAAACACCTATGAACTAAATTATACATTAATTCATAATATAAAATTTATAACTATTAATAAAATATCGAATAAATAAATAAATTAACAATTTATATATTTAAACTTGATATAAAAAATTTAAGAAAAATTCATTAATCAAAACTCATTATAAGAATTTTATAATTTTACTAACCTTACAAATATTACATAATTTTGAATATAAAAACTTTATATTCCATTCTAATATGAACTCATTCATATTATTAATCATATGGATTTTACTTTAAATATATGATATTAATTGAAAATTAATTTTTTTAATCCAATTTATATTTTTTTATAAATTTAAATAATCTAAATATCTCTTATTTACAATTATTTAAATCTTGATCATATCATTTATCAAAACTCATTTTGATATGGTTTAAATAATTTCTAAAATAAGACCATTAATTTTAACAATTCAAAATAAATAACTATGAACAATTAATTATTTTAAATATAAAATATTATATTTTAGCCTTATATTTTAATTTATGTACAATTTATAAATCAACTCTATAATTTCTAAATAAACACTTTATTTATAAATTCTAAGGCATTCCATTAAATGGGAAAATGCATCATAATATCAAAATTTATTTTTTATGGAATATTTATTTAATAAATGTTTAATAAACTATTAATTAATTAATTATAAAAAAATATATTTAATTAATTTATACACACCTTTATAGATAAATAATTTTACAATTTTTTATTTTCATATTATTTATAAACAATTTACAGACCATAAAATTAAATTCATAATTGAAAAAATATAAAACAAATACATGTGAATCATATTTAACAATATAGTTCACATCATATGAAGTGATTCACTATGTGTAGTATACTTCCATCACACTATAAAATATATAATATGGACTTCATCTGATTAAAATAGTGTTAGGAAGCCTTGTGTGAGCTTAAAAAAGAACAAGTATTGTATAAGAATAATCCTACATGGTGTGGCTCTGTGTTACGTGCCATATCCTACATACGTGTCACTGGAATATGATATAAGGATAACACAATATTAACCAACAATGTGTATAATAATAAACAACTAACGCCGACTAATGGGTTTTATGATATGTAGGATGTGTAGGGACGTTTTTTGTAATGTGTCAAATTAACCAAATGACACTCAGTAATTACCACTTACAAAAGGGCCTCACATGTTATTAATTTATAACTATGTTAGAATGAAACTCTATGTCCTCACAAATATAACTTAAATTATAGTTTTAATGTAATGTTTTTATGACTTTCATGTGATTAAACCCATTTTCTTAACTTATATAACTTATGGTAAGTCACTACATAAGAGTAATCCTTCAACACAAGAAGTCATATCTTAAGAAAGGTACTGATATCATATCCATGATATGATGCTCTATTTATAATCAAATAATAACACCATCATACCATATAAAATCTTTATATTGATCCCTAGGACATGTTAAAAAAGAGAGGGATTACCCTATGTCACAACCTATACTATCATATGTCATACTTTGTGACCCTAACCAAATATTAATTTGTTATATAATGTAATGTTAGCTATGTATATCGTATTTGATGATAGTGAATATGACATGTAATAAGAAAACCTTATTCACCATTTTAAAACAAAATTTTGTAAATTTAATTGTATGGTAATTCTCTAATACCATTTTTAGGTTTCTTAGGATAGTTTAATAATTAAACTAAGAAAAAAAATGAATAGAAACCCAAGAACATAAAATATTATAATGAACCAAACATTTATAAATAAAATACCATTTGTGGTTGAATGAAATGTTTTATTATATATTATGGTTATAAAAAACACATAAAATTATTTGGTTTTATTGAATCACATTGGATTTAAAAATCTATTAAACATTATAACCATTGATAATATATCCATTGAATAATGATCATTTGATTAAGATAAATATAGGGTTTTGACGAATCCAATTGACACAGAAAAAGGAAGTGATGACCTCAAACAGTTTGATCATACCCTATGAAGACCATTTATTAGAGATTTTAAGGGATATATCATCACTAGGATTTTCCCTTAACCAAGCCCAAGCTAAGATCCAATAGTTTAAGCATGAGTGAAACTGTTTAAGGGAGAAGTTCAAGCTCATCGAGATCATGACCCAAACCATGTATGTCAAACCACCCCATGAATGTCTCACCGTCACACAACTTACCCTAAGGGAATTTGAAGGTGTGATAAAAGGATATATATCAAGAGACTAATAATATGAATATATATATATTTTATATAGTAATGAATATATTTTATTCTTATTATTGTTACTTTACAAATGATTTTGATTTGATAAAACAAAAATTATATTTTTGGGTAACATGTAATTTCAATAAAGAGATTACTTTTGATAAATGAATGATTTTTGAAATAAATAATATTTTAATAAAATATTATTATTAAATAATATTTACTAAGTCTAGTTGATAAAATAATTTTACAAAGTTAAAAATAATTTTTATAATGGTTTAAAAACTATTATTGTCAAAAAACCTAACATTTCTCAATAAATGTAAAATTTTATTTTAAAAGTTAAAATTAAAATATTTATAAAATTATATAGATAAAATAAACATTATTTTTTGAATCAGAACATAGAAATTATTCCATGGTGGTTTTTTTATAATTTATCGAGAAAGTCGAATTTTTTAGGTAAAAATTAAATTTGGTATGAATATACAATTTGTATTATGATATCATAATGACCAAAAAATGATGAAATAAATACTATAAATGGTACAAAACCAAATATTTCTTAAAAATTTAAATTAATTTGATTTTTATGTGATTTTATTAATTTTATAAAGCCTTTATAAATCCTTCAAAACCATTATTATATTTTTATGGTTTTAAAATAATTTCTTTAAGGACATGACTCACTTCCACATCATAAAGGGCAATATTTTAACAATTTCGGCCCTTGGACCCATAAAATAATTAAAAACACCCTTACTTGGTATAAAACATGGGAAAAAACCATGGGAATGTTTGTGTTTTTGGTTATTTTATTGTATAGAGTCTAAAACCTAAGTTTGGGAAATATTAAAGAACCCCCTCTATTTTCCTATATAAACCCACCAAGATCCCATTAATAATCACTAAAAAACCTTGAAGAACATTTTTAATACTCCCTACCATCTCTATATTCCTACCAAGGTGACCCTAATATCTCAAGAATCTCCTCCAATTTTTTTGATTTTGCGAATCACTCTCTCATGGTAAGGGATCTCCCACTCTACTTTTTATTCAAGCACCTATTTAATGTTATACTTCATAACTTCCATTTTTTATTATTATGTAATGTTTTTATACATCCCTATTACTGAAATTTTTATTTAAATGTGATTAGATACCCTTTTACTCTCATTAATCCCTCCCATTAACCTTTATGTACACCTTTTAGCATGCCAAAATTTAGTAAGAGACATCTCCCCCCTTTTTTCAATTCATGCATCTTCTTCGTTTTATGAATTTTATTTACAAATAATAATATTGGGATATGATTTTTTATATCCCTTCTAATGAAAATTTGATTTATAAATAGATAGATAACCCTTTCACTCTCATTAAACCATTTTTATGAATCTTTGAGTACTGTCGTTATGTTGCCGAAATTTCACCATTATTTTCGATGCCAACCAATTGTGTAGTGAATACCTATAGCCATTTCCCATCAAGGGTGTTAAAATTTATGAACATATACTTATTTTATTGGGGAATTACATGTATTTATTTCCCAATCATTGTTCATGGATTAAAATTTGATGAAAATGATTCCATGTTGTATGATCTATGTGGCACACTTATGCATGTGAATGATATGAAAGTGATGGGAATGCCTAGAATTACATAGCACTACAATGAATTAGGTAATGTTCTAGTATCATGTGATGTAATTCAAGGGATTAGGTAGGGAAACTAATCCATCATGATGTCTTGGAGTTCAGTCTTGACCTATTTTTATGATTCCATGCTTAATAATGTTGCCACATTTCCATGTTGAATTTATGTCATCCTTCTTTATCATGAATCATTGTTCTTATTCATGTTTCCAAACCATTTTATGTTCCATTGAAATAAATATTATCTAACATGTAATAATTCCTTCATGTTATGCCATTTTTATTCTATTATTTGGATTTATATCTCACCCCTTTCTTATGTATGTCCCCAGATTACCCCTTACAATTTCAAGTATGATGAAATATTATGAGCTTGTTATGGAAGTTTTCAATAATAGTAATGTACACCATGTTTTAAGTTGTTATATAATGTACCTAATTACCAAATAAACTATACTTCTCTGTGTTCCAAGTTGTATTATGTGTAACATTATACGATAAATCATGAAATAAAGTGTAACAAAGACACGAGTTGTCATATTTGGTATCAAAGGAAAGTTTAGTTATTTTTAGGATTAGGATTAAAAAACTCTAGATAAATCATTAGGGAAAACACTAAACAAAATAAAAAATCCCTAAATTTTGGTAAAGTATAGATTACAATACTAGAATTCTGAGAATTTGTACACGCTCGAGTGGAGGAGTATTAGCGACCACCATTTGGCATTCACTAAAGGGTGTATTAGCAACCTCCATTTAGTGGTCTCTAATATAGTAGTAGGAAGGTGGAAAAAATCCCGCTATTTGTTTTTGTTTCAGTATTAGAAACCACCATTTGGTGCTCACTAATGGGTATATTAGCGACCAGAAAATCAAGATCGCTAATAATCAAAAGTAAAACAGTGGGATTTTTCCTTCCTTCTTGCTTGCCTAATTTATAGTAGTCCTTTGTAACACAGACCGCCACCCCCCCGCCACCCCCGCCACCCCCACACCCACCCTATTCACTGATAGTTAACACAAAAACACCACTGCTACCTTCCCATAGACCTCTGATCTCCCCCCAACATCCCCTCACCACACCATAACCACCCTTAACCTACCCAAACACACTCCGGCTACCGTGCATCTGCCATGGCCAGTGAAGCAAAGTTCTAAAAAACCTCCTTCATCTCATCATGTCACCCGCGTTGCCCACTATACCCAGGACTGAATATCACAGGTTTTTTTGGGGTGGATATTTAATGTACTCCAAATGATGGATGCTAAAGGCTTTAGCAACAAGCCAAAAATGTTCGCCATTTAGTGGATTCTAAAGGGATTTAGTGATGGATTTTAGCAGTTTATAATACCCTTATTTCTAGTAGTGTTAATCATTTTACAAGAAAATACATCCCTGTTTGGATTATATAAGTTGATGTGGCTCTAGAAAAAATGTAGCAAGAGGTAAAACCTGTAAACATTTCATTGGGATAGACTCAATTGGGAAATAGTGCACGAAAAAAATCCTTTCTGAACACCTAGTTTGACACTCCCAGGGGATATACATCGGTAAATGCACAAGCTCATTACAAACCATTATTATGGGAACACAAATTCTCATAATTTTATATGTTATCAAATAGAAACCAAAATCAGGAGGAATGCACAAATCCCCCTAATAAAAACCAAGCTACAATTGAAAAATTTATGTGAAAAAGGCATCCGAATTTCAATAGATTATCAGATCCCTTAATCATGGAATAATAGATCAAATCCATTGAGAATATACTCTCCACCCTTCAATGTTCTGAGAAAGAAAGGTTTATATTGATTTTTTATTTTATGGAGGGAGAAGCTGATCATTGGTAGAAATTGATCAAGAATACAAAGCCTGAGGAAGAGATTGAAGTGATGGATTGGAAGGAATTCTAGAAATTTCTTTTTAAAAAATATTTTCCTCAAACTCACTGATTTAAAATATAAAGGGATGTAATTTCCTTGAAGAACAATGATGATGAGTCCATTGGGGCATTTGAGGAAAACTGCACAAGACTTTCATGATACGCCTCTGGCTTTGTTGTTACCTCATAATGAAAATTTGACCCCTTCTTTGGTGGGTTAAAACCTAGTTTGTAAAAATAATTGATGATCTGAGACTTTTATAGCTATGAGGAAACTTTATGATGTTCCCTCAATGTAAAAATGGATATCAACAAATCTCAAGGGTCTCATGGGGATAATAATTATAAAGTGGATTTTAATTATGGTGGTGTGATGGAAAAATCTAACAGTGGTAAGAAATTTCAACACCCCACTTGTCAAAAGTGTGGAAATAAGCATCTAGGAAATTTCCTAAGGGGGATGAGGAAATGATTTAGTTGAGGAATAGAAGGGAACATAGTTATAAAATATTGATAGGATAAACCCACTAATGTATTGGAAGAGAGGAATTATCTAGTCAACCCTTATCATTTTTTCAAATGTTTCGACTGAAAGGAATAAAGGAAATTTGAAAGCCAATGCACTAAGCCAAGGGTGGTCAAAGATAATTAGTGCCAAAAACCACCAAGATAGAAAGGGAAAGACTATTCCATTATGACCACTACGGTGGATCCCAACAATGAATTGGTGATAGGTATTCTAGTTATTCATTTATTAATAGAGGATTTAATATTTGATTATAGTTTTATTCATTCCTTTGTATCACATAATTTTAGTATAGCTATTCAAAGACCACCGAAAATCATGAAAGTAGAGCCGTCAATGAAAATGGAAAATGAAGAAATTATTTCATCCTAGGTATATAACTCTTCCTCTATCAAAATTTGTGGGATTAAATTCCTAGAGAAACTTGTGATACTGCTTTTAGTGTAATTTGATGAAATTTTGGGTATGTATTGGATTTACTTAAATAGATCCAACATAAATTTCTATGAGAAGGAAATAACTCTCTATACTATGAATCATCCCTCAATTATGTACAAATTCAAGGTGGAGGATGAATATTATTTAGCATCAACATATTAAGAATGGATATTATTGACATATGAAAAAGAGTATCTAACTCAAATGATTGAGTCTAAGAAAAAGATCATTTTTGAAGACATGACCATTATGAGGGAATACACTGATGTGTTTCCTGAATAATTGTCTAGTCTTCCTCCCAGATGAGTGGTTGAAATTTCAATCAAGCTTATACAAGGGAATTTCCATTATCTAAGATTCCATATAGAATTAATGTTGTGAAAATTTAGTAGCTAAATAAATAACTATAGGAAAATATGGATAAAGGGTTCATACACCCATGTGATTCACTGTAGGGTGCACTAGTCCTCTTCTTCAAGAATAAGGATTGGTCAATGCTCCTTTACATTGATCATAATCAGCTCAAAAATATCATGATAAATAATAAGTATCATTTATGAAAGATTGATTAATTATTCAACCAACTACGTGGAGCCCAATACTTGTCCAAGGTGGATCTTCAGTTGGGGTATTATCATGTAAGGGTGTAGAAGGAATATATCCCCAAGACTACTTTTCAAACAATGTATGAGCACTATTAGTTCTTGGTAATTCCTTTCAGACTCACTAATGATCTAGAAATATCCATGGACTTGATAAATAAAGTATTTAGATATTAACTTGATTTTATTGTAGCATTTATAGATGATAATATAATATAGTCCAAAATAAAGGAGGGTTATGAGGAGTATCTGATCACTGGGTTGAAAACCATACAAAAGGATAAAATTTATGAAAAGTACATCAAATATGAAATCTATTTGAAGGAATTATCATTCTTGGGGCATATTATCACAAGAAATGGGATATCTATGGACCCTTAAAAGATAAAATCAATTTAAGTATGGCTAAGGCAAACATATATGATAGAAATATATAGTTTCCTTGGAATATCTAGGTACTATCATTGATTTTTGAGAAATTTATCATGATTATAAAACACTATAACAAAAATAAATTAGAAGTGATTCAAGTTTATTTGGAATGATGAATGTGAAGTGAGATTTAAGGAGTTGAAAAAGAGGCTTATCAATGCACCTACAATTATTATACCCTAAAGTGGGGAACCTTTCATGGTGCAAAATGATGATTTGATGAAGGTCTTGGTATGTGTGTTAATGGAGAATGAAAAAGTGATAGCCTATGCTTCAAGGAAATTGAAAGTTCATGAATAGAACTACCAAATGCATGATCTAGAGTTGGCTGTAGTGATATTTATGGTTGAAATATAGAGGCATTATCACTTTGGGGAGAAGTGTGAAATATATACAGATCATAAGATCCTCAAGTGTATATTCACACAAAAAGAGATGAATAGGAACCAGTAAAGATGGTTAGATATGATTAAGGAATATTACATCCCAATCCACTACCATCTTGGGAAAGTAAATAAATTGAAAGATTATCTAAGTAGATAATAATACAATAATTTTATCATTGATGAGAATATATAAGGATTTTATCTTCTAAAACTTGAAAAGGATGGACATGGGAATCATAAAGGAAGGAACATAATAAATAATTTCATAAATTATTACTCAAACATCCCTTCTAGAGAGGATAGAGGATTATTATATATATGATGTAGGAATTCAAAATAAATTAGAAGCTACAAGAAAAGGTAAATCCCTAGAGTTCAATGTTAATGAAGAAGTATTTGTAAGATTTGGGTCAAGACTATGTGTACCATAAAATCTTAAGTTAAGTAATTATTTGTTTTATAATGCACATATTTTGAGCTTCTCTATCCATACAGGAAGTACAAAGATGTATCGAGATATCTGAGAGAACTATTGGTGGGATAATATGAATAAGGATATCAAAAAACATACATTAAGGTGTCTTGTATGTCATTAAGTTATGTATGAAAGAAAAAACTATAATGGGATGATCAAAAATTATCTATACCTATATGGAAATAGGAAAACATAACCATAGACTTTGTCACTGGTCTTCCGAAAACATCAAGTGGAAATAATTATATATGGGTTGTGATGGATTTTCTTATAAATACTTCTTACTTCATTGCAATTCAGGGGGACTTATCACTTGAAAAACTTGCAAGTATATACATTATAGAAGTGGTGAAGCTATATGGAACACCACTAACAATTTTATCTGATCATGATTCAATATTTAACTTAAAGATTTTGGAAGAGTCTTTAACATGATCTAAAAGCTAATTTGAACTTCATCATGACTTATTACCCTCAAATTGATGTCTAATCTGAGAATACTATGAAGAAACTCAAGGACATGTTGAGTGTATACTCAATTGACTTAAAAGTAGGACGAGATGAACATATTCCTATAGACTAGTTCTCATACAATAATAGTTTTCTATTAAGAATTTTTATTCCTCCTATAAAACCATTTATGGGAAGAGGTGTAGAACGCCTGTATGCTGGGATAAATTTGGGGAACACAAACTTATGGGTCCTAAAATGGTCAAAGAAATGGTGGAAAAATTCAAGACCATTCAGTAGAACATCAAGGATTTTCAAAGTCAAAAAAATATCTATGATATAAATCATCAATGAGACCTAAAGTTTGAGGTTATATATTAGGTATTCCTTTTCACATCTCCATGGAAGAACATCATGAGATTTGGGAAGAAGGTAAATCTTAACCAAAGAAACAACGGTCCCTTTGAGATCCTTGTTTGTATCAGAGTGGTGGACTATCAATTATAACTCCCATGAAACCTATATAAAGTATATGATGTGTTCCAAGTATCACTCTTAATTAAGTACATACCAAACCCCATGCATGTTCTGAATCCATAGGTGGTACCATTGGAGAATGATCCTTCCTATGAGGATTAGCCAGTGAAGAATGTAGATTGCATAGACAATGTTCTATGAAATAATACAACACACATGGTAGAAGTGCTATGGAGAAACCAAAAGATTAAAGTGGTGAAATTATAACGACCTGAACATTTATAAATAAAATTTCCTTTTCGGTTGAATTAAATGTCTTATTATGTATTATGGTTATAGAAAAAACATGTACTTATTTGGTTTTATTATATCCTATCAAATGTAAAAGACTATTAAGCATCATAACTATTGATAATATAGCCATTGAATAGTGATCATATGATTAGTAAAAATATAGGGGTTTCACAAGTCTAATTGACACAGACAAAGGAAGTGATGGAATCAACGAGTAGGATCATACCCTATGAAGCCCATTTATCAGATATTCTAAGGGATACATCATCACTGGGATTTTTCATTGACCAATCCCAAGTTGAGATCCAATAACTTAATATTGGGTGAAATCATTTACGAGAGAAGTTCAAGATCATAAATATCATGACCCAAACCATGTATACTAAACCAACCCAAGAAAGTATCACCATCACACACCTTACCATTAGGGAATTTGGTGGTGTAATAAATGGATATATATCAATACCCAAATAATATGAATATTTATATTTTATATAATAATGAGTATATTTTATTCTTATTATTTTTACTTTACAAATGATTTTGATTTTGATTCGATAAAACAAAAATTATATTTTTGGGTAATATGTAATTTAAATTAAGGAATTATTTTTGATAAATTAATGATTTTTGAAATAAATTATAATTTAATAAAATATTATTATTAAATAATATTTACCAAGTATAGTTTATAATTTAATTTAATAAAGTCAAAAATAATTTTTATTAGGGTTCAAAAACTGTTATTGTCAAAAAACCCAAAATTTATCAACAAATTTAAATTCATATTTTAAAAGTGAATATAAAAATATTTATGAAATTATTAAGATAAAATAAAAGTCATTTTTTAATAGAATGTCAAAATCATCCAAAATAGATATTTTCATAATTTTCTAAGATAGTCAAATTTTAGGGTAAAAATTAAATGCTGTATAAATATACAGTGTATATTATGATATCATAATGACCCAAAAATTATGTAATAAATACTATAAATGGTATCTATTACCAAATATATGTTTAAACTTTAAAATAATGTAATTTTAAGGTTATTTGATTAATTTTATAAATCCTTTATGAATATTCCAAAACCTATATTATATTTTAAGGTTTTAAAATTATTTCTTTATGGACCTGACTCACTTCCACATTAGAAAGGGTAATATATTAACAAGTTAGACCCTTGGACTCATAAAATAATGAAAACTACCTATCATTAATATAAACCATGGGAAAACACCATGTTAAGATTTTTAGTGTTGATTATTTTATTATATAGAGTCCAAAACCTATATTTGAGAATAATAAAGAACTCCCCACTCTTTTCTTATATAAACCCACCCAAAATACAATTTATCTTTACTAAAAAACCTTGTAGAACATATTTAATCTTTCTTTACATCTATATAGTCCACCCAAGGTTCCCCCAATCTCTTAATAATATCCTCCAAAGCTTTTAGGAATCACTCTCTTAAGGTAAGGGATCTCCCACTATACTTTTTATTCAAGAATATCTTTTATGTTATTCCTCTTAAATTCAATTTGTTCGTATTTGGGAATGTTTTTATACATCTAACTTAATTCTATTTTTATTTCCATGTGATTAGAGACCACTTTAACTCTCATTAATCCCTCCCATAAACCTCTATACACACCTGTTACCATGCTGAAATTTAGTAAGGGACCTCTCCCACCTATTTTCAATTCAAGCATATTATTAATTTTATGACTTTTATTTACAAATACTAAGGTTGGGATATGATTTTAAACACCCCTATTACTTTACATTTGATTTAAAAATAATTATAGACCCATTTATCTCTCATTAAACCATTTTTAAGAGTCATTGAGTACTATCGTTATGCTGCTGAAAATTCACCGTGATTTTCCATGCCAAAAAATTGTGTAGTGAATACATATAACCATTTACTATCAAGGGTGTTCACCTTTATGCACTTATAATTATTTGATTTGGTACTTACATGTATTTATTCCACACTCCTTTATCATGGAATTAAATTTGATGAAAAATGATACCATGTTGTATGATCTATACGGCACACTTATGAATGTGAATGATATGAATGTGACGAGTGCACCCAAAATTATATAGTAATAAAATGAATTGGGTTATATTTTATTTTCATGAGATTTCATTGAAGGGATTATAGAGTGAAGCTAATCTATCATAGGACCTTTTTCATCAAGATGTATTGGTGGGTTTCCTTGACCTATGTTTATGATTTCATATTTAAAGTTGTTTCCAAATTTTCATGTTAAATTTATGTTATCATGCTTTATCATGCCTCATTTTTCATGTTTCTAACCTAGTTTATGTTCCACTAAAATTCCTATTCTCTAACATGTAATAACTTCTTCATGTTATGATATGTTTATTCCTTTATTGGGACTTATATCTCACCTCTTTCTTATGTACGTCCCCAAGTTATCCCATCCAGTTTTAAGTATGATGGAATATTATGAGAATGTTAAGGAAGTTTTAAATAATGGAGATGTACCCCTTATTTTAATTTGTTATTTAATGTACCAAATTACCAAATACACCAGACTTCCCAATTTTCTAGTTTTTATTATATATAATCTTGTGTAATAAATAATTAAATAAAATGTAATAAAGACATGGGTTGTCATAGATACACTATGCTATAAACCAAAACAATGCACTATATTAAATGTTGAACCTACTGTAATGAGTACCTTACACTAATGGGATTATTATATTGTTATGTTTATCCCAAATTCTTGATAAATACCACTTAAGGGTAGTAGCTATCAGACTCCCCTCTCCATAGTGTATCGGTGGTCTTAATTGAATCACCATTCTAATAGGGAAGGATCCTCCTATATTATCATGATATGCCAATGGATTTTAATGTATATAAAGAAGGATAAGAGAGATTTTATGTGATAAGGGATTTATCAAGGATTTAGGAACATTTGAACACTCCATCTAAATAGAAATGTATTATATATATAGGCTTTGAGAAATTCCTGATCCTTGAATGTATTTTACTCTAATGTTATAAAACATACAAATAAATCCTTCAGTTATGAATTATTTATAACCTACATCTGAATCAATTCCACTTGTTTCACCACATGAAACACTTAATATAATGATATCTAATATGGAGGATTCATTTAACATAAACACTTAACATTCTTATTTCATACTATTCCAGTGGCCTATTATCATATAACATTTATTATGATATCCCTAATTAAATTCATACAATATTCCTTGGTTTTCAAACATGTCATACTCTATGAAATATATATATCATAAAATATGATATGTTCCATTTCACATCAAACATAAAAGGTATTTAGGTCATATCTACTTTAATATGATACATGTTACTAAAATATGATCGATATATAATAACTAAGATATGTTTTTTTTCAAATCAATATATAGTAATGTTATTGATCCAATAAATATTCCAACAATGGAAAAATTGATTGCTATTAATTTATGTGAATTAGATATTTTATTCACACCATCATTATTTGATATCATGGTTCACATGAAAATTCATTTGTTAAAGGATATCCAAATTTGTGTCCCCATACATTTTAGATGGATGTTTCCCATTAACTGCTCTATGAAGATATTGAAAGGTTGCTTCAAAAATAAAATTTGTCTAGAATGTTTTATTATAGAGCATTATATTATATAATAAACTATTTAATTCTATACCGAATACCTATCTAAATTGGAAAATATTTATCCCCCAAAGTATCACCATGATAGGTACATCAAAGGTAAAGTACTTTTAAGAATATATGCTATGAAAATATCCATCATTAACTGAAAATTGGATCAGCTATATGTTTTATGTAATAGTACAGAGGTTTTTCCATATGTTCAAACTCAAAATTACATTATTAGGATTTTGAATCCAATAATGGATGATTGTTGGATATTCTAACATCCTAGGTTTTTGAGAGGGTCAAAAATCCTCAAACTATTTGAATTTTTGAGTTTAGTGAGCATGTGAAATATTTAATTGATATTTAGAACCTAATTCTGGGAGTTTGATTAACCCATGTCCTTATTTTTGGATGGATTTTAAGGACCAAAAAGTACCTTGGGGGTTTGGGTGAGTTTTGGGTGTGTCTGAACCTAGAAACTTGTTTTTGGGAAAGCATAAACAAAGGCACATTGTTTGGAAAAATTGTGCAGCCTCTTAAGAGAAACTGTATAGCCTTACAGTAGCACTGGACATGGTTTGAAAAAAAATTCAGGTGGGGGTGGATGGCTGTGAAACACCTCTATAGTTTTTAATAGAGGTGATTCACATAGTCTATGCATGGTCTGGAAAACAATGTGCCTAGACTTTGTGAGTGTGGTGCTTGGATAGTGGGCACCACACGTTTGGTGCATAGTTAGTCAAACTATTCATCCAAACTATATGGGTCATTTATTTGGGTGAAATCAATAACTTACCCTCCTTTTATTTATCCTTTTTATCATTACTTTATCCTCTATTCCACATGCAACATAGAGGTTCTCCTCCTATTTCCTTCCTTCTCTAGGATTTGAGGTTTCTTAGTCAACTAATCTCTGAATCAAACTCCGTTGGTCTTATTGGAAGTACATAAGTAAGGTATTCAGTTCTCTTTCCCCCTTTATCTTTTATCTTTCTATATGGAATGCTAAATATATGTGAGATTTTTTGACCTATTTTTAGGCAATCCATTTAAAACACAGATTCCTATCATTTCAGCTTGAGTTAGAGGATGATATAAGACGAAAAAGCACCTACTAACATAAGGTAGGTGGTGCATAGATTAATCCTTATTAATGTGTTCTAAATACACTTGTGGTGTGTGACTATAAATTACCCCTAATAATTAAATTTATTCTTTTTAATTAATGACGTGAGGATATGGGATTCCATTGAGAATCCCCTAGCCATTGTATATACATGCTACACCTAGTAAGGGGTTTTGGACCACTTGGAAAGTTTAGGCAGGGAGTGTATTTTAAATTAATTAAATTGTTATATTTATTTCTTGGTTTCATGGGAATCTGATGGGATTTGACCGAGGATTGAGATGGTGTTGATCCCCTAGATAGAGGTAACATTATTATCAGGTTGAGGGTGTGGAATGAGATACTTGGGGTGATTATGATCAATAGGTTGATGTGACATGGTCATTGGTTTGAGGTGATGAGGTCATCAGGATGAGGGAAAGGCCCATGTGACTTGAGATGATGTTTAATATCATGATATAACAATATGGTCACATAGGCACGAGGTTTCAGATGATGTGGAATAGGTTTTTTTCGTGATTACCATTCCCCATTATTGGTTGACACACTATTGGAGTCATGTGCACACTGATAAGATTTAGTCGATGTGGTTTTGACCACTCATTGTTGTTGGAGGCTCCAGTAGACTATGCGTCTTAGGGGATGGTGCTGATAATTGAATATTCTAGGGGTGATCACCATAAAAATCCATGTGGATGGTGATGGACCATTGGATGCTGGTGTTGAGACTATCAGTTGGGGGATGAGTCTCACCGTTACACTTGAGGCTGATAGGATGAGATATAGGGATGATGAATATCATCGTGCCTTAGGATATTAGTTGAAGATATGAAGGTGATTATTTATTTGAGGAATAATATTATCGTGCCTCAGGACATCAGGATATTGAGCTAATGGGGAATTATGAGTGGAGGTCTAAGTTATCGTGTACTTGTTGTTTAGGCATGTTGTTAGGACATTGGATATTCGATTAAGGGCATGAGATTATAGAGACCTATTTAAGGGTGGAACTTGAGGGTTTACCAGACATGATCTTTCATCAGGGGAAGTCTTGGGAACTAATCCATGCATCCTCTCCACTGTAAATATATATATGAAGAAATGTGATATATTTCATATATATATTTAGGTACACATATTCAGTATTATACCAATGATAGATGAAGCAGGAAGAACACACACTTGTGGCTGTTGAGCACAAATGGAGTAGGCTATTATTTAAGTGTGTGTGTAATGCCTTTTTTTAACTTATATTTAGAATAAAACTTAATAATTATGGATAATAAAGTAACATGTTAGTGGTGGCCTACTGAGTTCATTCTCACACCCTACACATTCCCTTTAGGATGCATGTAGAATTTATGTCTCTGAGATCAGGTAAGGGGCCAGGCTCAGGAGTTAGACCTTAGTACTCATGCTGTACTAATTATCTTGGGATGGGTGGTAGTTGACCATGGTGGTTTCTTTGCATTAACTAGAGTTTCCTTGTGAAATTTTAATGCTTTATATATATATATATGTGTGTGTGTGTGTGTGTGTATGTACTAAGATGGTTTTCCATAGGAATCCCTTCTTGTCTATTGTTTTGTATGACCTACTATGACATGTTTTGTCTACAAATGGTATTATTATTCTATTACTATTTTATTCTATTGATTTTCATATGTTATGATCATTATTTTTATGTATTATATACATATGGACCATTATTATTATCACCAACTGAGGGTATAGTCTCCCCACTATCTCCCAATCAGAACATCACCGCTAGTTGGTAGCGTTTGGCATATAGGGAGCTATGCCTAAGGTATAGTGGCCATCCAACCTAGAGCACTGTTTTGAGTGGAAATTAGGACGGGGTGCTACAGATGGTATCAAAGATGGTTCTTTGTTGGTGTTTCCATGCAGCATCACAAATCCTAGGCATTAAAATAGTATCCACATTTGGATGGTTACAAATGGTATTAAATGATTTCTTTTTCCTTTTGGTATTACTATTTGAGCTATGGTAGACCAGAGAAAAAGATGTAGTTTGAACCGGGTAATGAGATCACTTTTGGGTGCCTGGATACCCATTAATGGGGTGGAAGACCAAGTTGTGAGGGGGGGGGATTTATGTTATTATATGTGATTTTATAGTTGATATAATTTCCACATTGAGTGGAGAGCTCGAGTGTGATGTTTATCTATTATATGGATTTTGACCCTTAGCCTGGTATGGAAAGGGGGTATTGTTTATGAATCATAGAGGGTACATAGGGTGAAATGATATATTTATATTCCTATAAATATTTCTTGGAACCTGGAATGCACTAATAGGGTTTAGGCTATTTAAATTGTCAACAAAAAAGCTAAACAAAGTTTTATTGCTTAGCCTTTTTGGTGGCATTCTACTTAGCCATTCTGGGAATGTGGTTCCGATGGGATCTAATGTGATGTTATATGATATGATTGATTGAACCTTATGATGGTAGGTAGTGATGATATAAGGGGGTTATTCATTTAATGTGGTAACAAAGTAGAAAAATAGTGTTTTCCTTCTTAACCTATTTGGTGGAATTCCACTCAGCTACCACAAACATTTGATGATAGCTGATATGTGATACCTAAATATAATGTATGTAAAAAGGGTGACATGAGGACCGATGATACATGATATCTGACCCTAATATGGGAAGGTAAGGGGCCTTGAGCCAAGATGTCCTACGACATGGGTGTGATAGGAGGAGTGTAAGTGTGGTGAGATGCACTGCCTATTAAATCTTTCCCTATCTATGATATATGTACTGTTATAGATATTTGACCATCATGATTGGTATTAAGTGTGATCCCACCTAGATATCTTATAGTGGAGTTTCATGAGGGAAGGTCATATAGTGTCACACGAGCGTTCATGTGATGAGGCCCCTAAGGGTTGGGATGAGGCCCTAGAGGGTTAAGATGATCATGAGTTACATGGATAGGATCCAGTATAGGCGATACAGCTGTAGCAGATGGAAAAATTTGGGACATATTTTAGTGAGCATATTAGGGTGATATTGATACAAGTTATATAGGGTATTGACCAAGGAGCTTAGGGATCTAATCTATATATGGTGTATTTGACATGGGAGTTCCAATCTCAACACCCACTGCTATTTTAGGGTGAGGGTTGACCACATGCAGTAGAGAACTGGATTGATTTGGTATAGGAAATATTTTTCCAGCTTGAGACACCCCCTGATATAGAGGGTGAAGCCGTGGATATACATGCTCAGAGGACCGAAAAATCACTAATTGGATGTATAGGTTCAGGCAGGTTGACATGAGGGATTGGATTGGAAATATTTCGAGGTCAGGTTCTTCAAGAACTTTTTTACCAAGACATTGAGGCTGAATAGATCCCATGAGTTCATAAACCTACAATAAGGAGATACATTTTTCATGGACTATGCAACCAATTTCCAAAATTTTTCCAATTTTTTACCTTCTATGGTGGAAGATAACATCGCTATAGTGTGACATTTTGAGGATGGCTTACCACATGCCATCAGAGTTCAAGTGAGTATATTCAATCTATCCTCATCATAAAAGGTAGTCAATTAGGTGTTGATAGCCAAGGGAAACTTGATGGAGTGGTCTTATTTGATCCAGGTGACGGGATCGGGTGAGCTGAGTGGTGATGCTTTAGGTAGTAGATTGCGGGGTCGTGAGGAGTCTCAATAGATAAGTTAGTCTAGATATTCAGGAAAACCAATATGGAGTGGGTTTTCAATAGTGTTCTTCCAGTGTAGGAATCAGAGGCATATTTTGACCTAGTGTGATTGGGTTTCAACGGATTTTTGGTCATGTATTTAGATGGGGTATTTAGAGAGGTTCTACAGGAAGCCTTCTTGGATAGCTGGGATCCAAGGACCAGGTCAAACTTATGGATCTGTGGTAGGATCAAAATCAATACTAGGAGATGGTATATAGAATCCAACTTCATGGAGAGGTATTGTAAGAGACAAAGAGACCCAACAATGGGTTCTGTGGCTAGTAGCTAGTGAAACTTCCCAGGGAGGCCGAACCTCAGGTAGTCAAGCTTCAGGCCAGGTGTAGTAGTTGAGCTATGAGGTATAGAGTAAGTCAAGGAGCTGATGAAATTTAGAGTTATGTTGTGGGCATGAAAAAGTTTCCTTTTATTTGGGATTTGACCTATTTTGGTGCATGAGGTGAACGAGTATTGTTTTTTGACGAACCAGATGCTGGTTGTTATGTTGGAATTGGTCATGATATGTGATATATATATATATATATACATATACATATATATGAGGTACATAGACATATGGGCATCTATGTAATGTGGGTTTTGTATGAGATGTGTAGGAATCGGGATTTTGACGGGAATTCATATATATAGATTATGCAGGATTATTTTTGAGAATTTGTTGAGATGTAAGATCATGGGAATCTGATGATATGCAGGTTATTATGGGTATTATGTATGACATATGTACTTATATGCATCTGATGAGATGTGGGGAATGATGGGTGTTAGTCATAACACAAGCATGATTTGATCACCTGATGAGGTTAAGGAAAGATGACACATCATGGTAGGAATTTTGAGTCTAGGGATGGTCAGTGGACCATTAGAAAATGTCGTATGAGTCAGAAGTGACTGGGTAGGTAACTCCTAAGGCGGGGATCCCCTTATGGGAAGTTTAATTGTGACTGATAATCGTGGTAGACTGGGTTGGTGTTTATGATATGGGTATGTTTTCTACCATCTCTGAGTAAGATGGATAGCTCAAGGATGAGCTATGTTAAGGTAGAGAGATTGAAACATCTTGGGTTTTTGAGTGGGTCTAAAATCCTCAACTTGTTTGAACTTCTGAGCTTGGTGAGTGTTCCAACTCTTTTCTTGATATTTGGAATCTAATTACCAGAGTTTCATTGAACCAAGGAATTTTTTTAGATGGA
Source organism: Viscum album (assembly GCA_963277665.1). Classification (NCBI taxonomy): domain Eukaryota; kingdom Viridiplantae; phylum Streptophyta; class Magnoliopsida; order Santalales; family Viscaceae; genus Viscum; species Viscum album. The sequence goes on from OY728137.1 coordinate 1,478,820,830, forward strand.
TTTTAAGGTCCAAAAAGTGACTTAGGGTTCTGGGTGAGTTTTCAATGCATCAGACCCTGGAAATTTAGTTTCAGGAAAGCACAAGTGGAGCCACATGGTTTGGACAAACTATGCGGTCTCCCAAGATAAACAATGCAACCCTCTAATAGCACTAGACATGGTTTGAGAAAACATGTTGTTGTGAGTGAATGGTCATGTGACACCTATACAATTTTTAACAGAGGTGATTCACATGTTCTATGCATGGTTTGGAAAACCATGTGCCTCAGTCGTGCGATTGTGGTTCATGGATAGTGGGCACCAACGGTTGGCACATGGTTAGTAAAAACATGTATCTAAACCGTACATGTCATTTATTTGGGTGAAATAAAAAAACTTCCCCTCCCTCTATTTATCCATATTCTCTGTCTTTTCTCCTCCATTCCACATGCAACATAGATGAGATCCTCCCATTTCCTTAATTATCTAGGATTTGAGGGATTTTCATCATCTGTGCTCCAAATAAGCTCTGTTGGTCTCATTGGGAGTGCATCGATAAGGCCTTCAATCCTCTTTCTTCCCTTTCTCTTTTATCTCTCCTTATGGAATGCTAAATCTGTGTGATCTATTTTTCCCTATTTTTATGAAATTCATCTAAAATGATTATTTCTCTTGTTTCATCTCAAGTTAGAGGACAATATCATACGATCAAGTGACTACTAACATAAGGTAGGTGGTTCATAGATTTCTCCATGATTTTATAAGATTTATGCATGTGTTTTAAATATGATTGGGGTGTTTTACCACACATGAACCTGAATAATTAAATTGATGGTTTTAAATTAATAAAGTGATGATATGGGATTTAGTTAGGAATTTCCTATAATTTTTTATAGATTCTACACCTAGTAAGGGATTTAGAGCACTTGGAAAGTTTACTAAGGGTGTGTATATTAAATTAATTAAATAATAATATTGATTTACTTGTTCAATGGGAATATGAAGTGGTTGTCCCAAGGATTTAGTTGATGTTGATCACCTTGAATGAGGTGACATAGTCATCATGCTAAGGGCCTAACCTGAGATACCAGGGGCGATGATGATCACCAGGTTGAGGTGACATGGTCATCAGTTTGAGGCAATGAGGTCATCAGGATGAGGTAAAGGCTCGTGTGATTTGAGAAGGCATTTACCATTGGGATATAGTGACATGGTCACAGGGGAATGAGGTGTTAGATGATATGTAATAGGTTTTTTGGTGATTTTTTCTCACTGTTGTTAGATGATGCACTGTAGAAGTCATGTTCACATAGATAGGACTCTGTCAAGGTGGTGTTGAACACTCATTATGGGTGGAGGACTCCGTAGACTATGCAACTTAGGGGATGATGTTGATCATTAGATATTATGGGGGGGGGGGGGTTCTCACCATAGAAATCTACATGGATAGTGAAGGAACATCATTTGATGGCGTTGAGACCATCAGTTGGGGGATGAGGCTTACTGTTACACTTGAGGCCAATATGCTAGGATCTAGGGGGAAGATATCATCATGCCATAAGACATCAATTGTTGTGCTGATAGTGATTATTTATCAGAGTAAGGACATTGTTGTGCCTTGGTATGTTGGGCTGTTGAGCTGATAGGGTTTTTTGAGTGGAGGTCTAAGGGATTGGATACTTATTATTTAGGCATGTCATTAGGATTCCAGATATTTGATTACGGTCATGAGGTTTCGAAGACCTATTTAAGGGTAGAACCCAAGGCTTCAATAGATATGATTTTTTTCAGGGGATGCCTTGGGAACTATTCCATGGATCCTCACCATTGAATATATATATATATATAAACATGTGATATATGCCATATATATATTTTGGGGAACATATTCAGACTTATACCAACGATGGATGAATCATGTATAATGCTAACCTGTGGGTATTGAACACAAATGGATTAGACTATTATTAAAATGTGTATACAATTCCTTTTTACTCAAAATTAGAATAAACCTACATAATTATGGAGGTAAGATAGGAACACATTGGTGGTGGACTCATGAGTTCATTCTCACACCCTACAAGGTCCCTTCGGGATACGTGTAGTTTTTATGTCTCTAAGATCAGGTAAGAGGTTAGTCTCAAGAGATGGACCTTAGTGATCATGTTGAATTAGTTAGCATTAGATGAATGGAAGTGGACCATGGTGGTTCCTCTACATCAAATAAAGTATCCTTTTGAATTTTTTTATGCTTTATATATATATGTACAATGTTGGTCGACCATGGGAGATCTGACTTGTCTACTGTTTTGTATGACCTACTATGACATGTTTTGTCTACAACTGGTATTTTTATTATATTTTTATTTTATTTCATTGCTTTCAATGATTTATGGACCTTCTTCGGCTATTTTATATACATATATATACCATTATTATTATCACCTCATAAGGGTATAGTATCCCAACTATCACCTAATTAGACTTTCACTATTAGTTAGTAGCCTTTGGTGTATGGGGAGGCACACCTAATCCCTCGTGGCCATCTAGCCTAGAGCACTGTTTGATTGGAAATCAGGTTTGGGTGATGCAGGTATCAAATACACACAAAAAATAGTTTATTACATGGTTTCATGACCACATTTATAAATATTTATCTTTGTATAAAATATATAATTATTAGATGTGTATCCATTATAGAATAATACATGGTCACATGATCCTTTTTCTAACCATCATAATTTACCAAAAATGGAAGGAACATGATGAATGTAGTGAAAATAAAAAAGTGGAGTCACTATTGTGGCTGAATAGATACACTTATCTGGTGTCAAGGATAGAAATAAAATTTATGAGAATATTCCTTAATTTAGAATCATTAAAAAAAAAAACAGGATTTTAACTATATGATATTTCATGTGTTAATTTTACAATACATATGTGTTGATAATATGATGATGATTTTTTTGTTGAATTGGGATTTTTAAAATTTGATTTTAGTAAGGAAGGATATAAAGATGGGCCCTTCATAAAGACATAATAGGTGGATCATATTTGTTATAAAAGTGATCCCATAAAAGAAAATTGGTCCAACATTCTTTTAGAAATGAAAGTAAATACAAAGTAAAGTGTTAAGTCATTTGAGGAAAATATTTTCCTTAGCACATCACATTAATTATATGTAGTACATAGTGTAGATGATGTCTTATATATAAGAGGCAACTATAAATTAGGAATTTGGATAATCAGTATAGTGGGAAATAAATGTCAACCATTAAAGAAAAAATAAGATTGAAAAATAAAAGCACAATAATATATTATTTTTATGTATAACATGTTTTTAATTCAAATATTTTTTATTCATTTTGAATTTTTTATATTGTAATTTTTTTTTCTAAATTGTGATGTAGAAAATTCTTTCTTCACATTAAGATACTACTCACCCTGATAAGGAAAAATATTGAAAAGTGATTTATCTGAATTTTATTTATTTTAGCATTAACTCCCATTATTATTGTCATTTATTTTAATTGCATATGATAAAAATCTTTTTGGATGGCCCAAAATATTGAATGAACTATAGAATTAAAAGAAAAGTGATACCTAAGAAAGGGTATATGGAAGCATGTTAGTATCATATTGTTAATAACTACTTGTAAGTTTTTGTTAAATCCAACCACCACACTAAGAAACCCATTTTCATTTTTATAGACAAATGTATATTTTTTCATATAGAAATGAACTTAACTTTCTTGGTATGGTGGTTATATTTAAAAAGAACCACCAACTAGTTATTAGTATTATGATATGAAAACCATTGGTTAAGATAGTCAAATGTAAATGTATATATGAGGCATGTTAAAAGGAAATAACACATATGTCAATTTAATATTATGTTCCTAGAAAGATGTGTGAATTAAAATCCCCTTTATACCTTATGCAAAGAGATAAGTCTCATAAATAATCCATAAAAAATAAAAGTATATCACAATAGGTGAATTAACTCAATTATAAAAATGAAAACCAAGAATAAAAATCTTATCCTGGGTAATATAAACTTCCCTCCCATGCATGTTATCCACTCTTAGGTGAAAGATATATACCATTCTATGGAAACATAATATCTCAATTCCACCTTTCTAAAATAGTAATAAAAAATAAATGAAATAAGGCTTTGATACCACATTATAACATCCCCATACTGAATCACTCTATAGTAACTAGGTTAGAGTGTTACATAACCTCAAACATGCCTCCTCATACACCAGAGGCTTCTAACTATAAGTGAGAATCTAAAAATAATTGTGGGGTGACTATAACCCTAGATCCGATAATATTTATAACTGTGAAAGAAATGATAATAACATCCAATAAATAAGTTAGAATATACAACCATAATATAAAAATTGTAATAACAAATATACTACCCATTTTATAGAAAAATAAATGTTTTAATTTTCAAAAAATCCATGGTGACCCAATCAATATACCACATGGGTGGATCACATATAAAAATCATAAATTATAAAAATAAACAAAACTATGAGAAAATACAAACTTGTCATGATCCAGGCCTAATCCCATCTCCAGTGCTCTGTAACACTTCCAAATTGGCCATTAATTACAAGGAACTTAACTTTTTCCTGATCTTAAACTATGAATCCTACTTGGGTACCAATGAAGGGTAGAGTAGGGTGTGAATACAACTTAGTAGGCCACCAACAATGGTGTCCATAATAATATTAAATCTAAATAAAGTGTATGATCATGTTCACAAATAAATGACCAAATTAATAAATAAATAAAATACTATAGATCCTCTGGATCTAAGATGAAAATTGGGATCGAACCAACGTACTTCAATCAGTGTTGGATTTCACTAAACATGATACAATACCACAAAGGGTGAAACACATCATATCCCAAAACCTTTCTCAATTTAACATTTTCACCCAGAAGATCACTTCCCACCCATGAACCTTTAATAGAGTCTCATTATTACCCAGGGGGGATACATCCCACCCCATAAAATTTACCATAATCTCATCATTACATTGGGGTGCATCTCACCCTAGAATTGTTATCAGAATTTCATTATTACCTATGGGCCAAATCCCACCCCAAAACATTTTCCTGAATTAAATTATTAGCTAAGGGGGTGGTACCTCCCCAAAACATGGACATTTCAAAGTTTAATCATTTTCCATAATATTATTTTCTATGGTTTATAAATATTCCAGTTTATAAGTTCATTTTGGGAATCCATCAGGTTTCCTCCAACATTCCCCATTTCAATAGTTCAAATGAACACCCCTTTTTATAACCAAAAGTTTAGGTTTTACATTTTCTTATGGTTTTATCATTTTCCAAATAGTGTGAATTCCACTTATAAAGTAAGTATAAATCATGTAATTAAGTTTTTAATAAAACACACATTATCTCACCATGACTACACATCACATGAACAAGGAAACGAGTGTATACTTAAGGAAAATTTAGGGACACCTTCCTTATGCTTGTAGAAAATTTTTAGTTGATTATTTTCAAAATTTTTAGCCCAAAATGACTTTAATTAGGAAATTAAAGAAAAAAATAGAAAAATAGGCATAACAATACTATCCAATGTAAATATAATAAAACATGAGGGAAATTAAATAATGAATTCCCATGGGAATTGTGCTTTACCCATGGCCACTTCCAGTATTGAATGAAACAAATATCGCATAAGAAACGATGAAGATCACAATCTTAAGTGAAGATAAGGATGAGAGAATGGTTATGGTAATATTTCTAGTGCTCTAGTAGAAAATACCCAAAATACACTTTTAATACTTTATTTTAATATTTTATTAATATTTTTTAAAAAACTTGAAAAATTCATCAAAAACAATTTTTTAATAACTCTCTGGCCCTAACATATATCCCTAGACAACCCTTACACACTAGGTAATTGGTTGTTTTACATTCAATTTGTCATAAAACATACCTTACATATCATATGGAATACTTGGGTTTACCCTTATGTATCCCAAGAATACTTTTAAATAGGGTGAGTTTACTATTATATATCAATGGTTTATTCTTACATATGGAGTGTTTACTATTACATACAGAAAGTTTACTTTTATGAAACAAGTTTTTACTATTTTTTATTAATAATTTAATCTTATATGTAAATAGTTTACTTTTACACATCCCCTCAACTATAAATTCACAATTACATATATAGGGTAACCCGTAGTTTCTTTTTAATTATTACTAAGGTCACTCTTATACATCGAATTAGCTACTAGATGAATCTAATACATCCAAAAGTTACTCTTATGAAGGAAAAGGTTACTATTATGAAAAATTAGTTAGATATTACATGTAAATAATTTTATTTTTATGTATAATGCGATAAATCAAAACTTAATTTTCCCAAACACATCACATAATGACTTTTACACATCACATAGTTAATCTTACTTATTCCATTAGATGTAGATTTTCTCTTACGCATATAGGGAAATTCAAGAATTATTTTTATGTATGGAAAAAATATTTTTATGTATTGAGGTTTTAATTTTATACTACCCCTTCACCATTTACATACTATTACATATATAGGACTTCCATCACTTGGTTGAATTTTTAGATAGGGGGTCACATTTATATATGAGGTACCCATGCATAAGAGTAACTCTTCAAAGTGCGACTCTTATGCATGGAAACCCTTACATAAGTGAGTTATCCAATTTTTCATAAGGCAATATAACTCCCAAAATACTATGAAATTTATCTTAAATAATTTTTAATTGATTTCATCACTGACAGGCATCCATCCAACTTGTGAGTAGCTAAAAATAGAAATAAACTAGCCCTAAGAACATCCTAATTCTCATGAATCAATCCCTAACCAATTTCAACACCCCTAGCACCTCTATGGGCTTCCAATATAGATAGTTAGCATAAGGCTTGACCCAAATTAACATTATTGAAAACACAAACCTATATAAAAACCCAAATAATATTAAAATACACAGATTTGGATAAAATTTATATAGGTTTGGGTTTTTAGAAAAAAATAAAACAATTTAGTACATATACTGGTCTAGGATGTTACAACCCCCACTATATTTCTATTCATCCTCAAGATGAATTTTCAAACGTTACCAGGACTCTTCAAAAAATAGCTTTGATCATTATCACCCCATGTCACACTATCTCTCCCATGTATCCTCTTAGATTTTCATGTACTTATATTGCACCCAGACTATAGGAATTACCTTTCTGTATAGAGTTTTCTCACTTCAGTCAATAATATAAACTAGATTATCATCAAATGATTCATTTTACTTGAGGTATAAGTCACCAATATTGATCACATGATATGGATTAGGATGATATTTACTGAGTTTAGATACAATAAATACATCATTCATAGTATCGAGACACCATGGAAAAGACAAGTTGTATTCTACTATACCAATTATCTCTACAGTCTCAAATGGTCTCACATATCTAGGTTCCAAATTTTCATGCGTCCATATAATATAATCTCCCAAACTATTAAAAAATTATAGACATAATTTATTTACCACCTTAAAATTTATAGGATAGAATCTACCATCGTCATATGACCTTTACCAGCTCTTAACATTTGTTAACTACTTCCAGGTCAGTCATATCTGCTTTGATGTCTACTATGTGAGACTTGATCCAATTATAGTTGAATCCTCATATTTTATCCAACCTAAAGGTGATTGAATTATCCTATTGAATAAATTATCAAATGGTTCCATCTGAATAGATGTCTGGTAGCTGATATAGAAAAATTTCTCAAGTGCCAATTGGTTTTCCTATGTACCTCAAAAATCCAGGACACACTCCCTTAACATTCCTCTAATATTTGAATAATATACTTAAACTAACCATTAGTTTGTTCACTATAAGAAAAATTTTAGTTAGAATTATTTTTAAAACAACCACTAAAATGTTTCATTTTTTATTTTTTAGCAGTGGTTTTAGAAAACTATCTCTAATTCAGGGTTGTTTGTAAAAAACCACCACCATTTAGCGATGTTTAAAACCATCACTAAATCTAAAATTTAATTAATTTATTTTAGTATAAGGTTTTAAAAACCACTGTGGTATTAATGATAATTAATCAATATTATTTGTATTTAATTAAATTTTTTATTACATGTTAATAAATAATAATTAATTAGTAATTACTAATTGTTAATTATCAATCATTATTTGTTATTTATTTTTCATTATCTATAATCATTTTTTATTATATATAATCTTTTATTATTTATTATTTAAAATTTTAATTATTTATTAATTATAAACTAGTAATTATTAATTATTTATATTTATTAATTAGTTATTATTTAAAAACTGAATTAGTTATTAATTATTAATTATTAATTATTTAGTAGTTATTAATTTTTATATATGTATATATTTTTATATAAACACACACACAATATATATATATATATATAAACCATGTCCAAAACTTACTTAAGTAATGTTCTAAGAGGAGTTAAAAAATAGGCTTCAGCTTTAAATGAACATAACTTTTATTCCACTTGATCATTTGTGCACCTTGTCCTATTTAGTTGAAGCTTAAAAAAATCCAGATGATTACATTCTATGAAACTTTGGATATAATTAATAATAAAAAATTTATTAATGTTCCAAGAGAATTTGAAAATCAGACTTCAACTTTAAAAATCACAAATTTTGATTTGGGTATCCATATAGGCTATGTGACCATTAAAATTAAATCTTATAATGATATCTATGATAATTAATAATGGAGAACCCTGTACATCATTTTTTCTTATTAAATAGAGGTCTAAAAGGGATCCAAAAATTATTTTTAAGTTAAAGTATCTTAATTTTAGATCTTTCAATGATATTACTACTTTTTAAGAGGGAATTTTTATAATTTTTGGGTGTGGTATGAATTTATTCCTCAGATTCACATTCCTATTGATATGATGGTGTTGAAATTATAGTTTTATTCCCTCCTTTTGATTATTTATTTTTTTGATGTGTCTTATGTGCCAAAGATTTACTTAACACGGTTAATCAAAGATACTTCTCAAATTAGAATGTCAACGCCTAAATTTAGATGGAATTCATGGTTAAACCTTAGTGCCATGATAATTCCTTATGGTGGGAAGTTCAAGGTTAATAATTATGTGTGTGTGTGTCTTTATATATATTTATATGCTTGTGTGTATATACATATACATAAAATTATGTATATTTGTTTATATATTTATATGTATTTATATATATCCATGTGTGCATATATATATGCATATATATATTTATATTTTCATATAATTATATTTAATTATATATATGTTTGTATTTATATATATTTATGTAAATATATATATATATAGATATTTATATAAATTTATGTATATTTATTTATTTTTTTTTGACTTGAAAGTTAACATTTTTATTTCAATCAGTAATACCAATACAAGGAAAGTAGTCACAGGGGTCGAAAGTAATGCAACCCCAAAGCATCATCTATGAAAAACTTCAAACCCTCAGCAGGAAAGGACCCCAAAGATGAGAAAGAAGAAAAAGTACTGTTTGATGTTGCCGTAGACGCCCTGAAGTCCGCCACCATGTTGCCCTCCCTCCATGTATGAGAGGTCTCCATGCACGCCCCAATAACAGCCTGGCATCACCTGACTGTATAAATAATGCACCATGGTATCTTGCTTTTATTTTTCAGCGCATTGAACATCACCAATGAATCAGTTTCCACCGAAGACACCACCATATTTCTGCTCACACACAGCTGCAAACGTGCTTCCATAGCCCGAGCTTCCTCCTAAATCACATCACCTCCCCCAAACGAAGTAGAAAACGCTGCATGTACAGACCCGGTTTGATCCCGCATGACTCCCCCTCCCCGCATCCCCCCTCTGATCAGCGAACCATCGAAATTGATCTTCAATCCCTGTAGCGGTGCCCACCACCTCACCCACAGCCCAAGTCCAAGAGAGCCAGCCTGATGATCCTCAGCGCACCCAGCAGTAATGACGCATCAGGAGGGGGCCGACTTGTAGTCCAGACACAGCCTAAGCAGGTCCAATAGAGTGTTTTTAACCCTAAAATGAATACTGACCTGAGAGACCAAGCCGATACTATGGTGCTTGTTATTCCGGGCCTGCCATATAGTCCATCACCCAGTAGTGAGAATGAGTACCCTTTATTTCCTTTCAGCACCTTGGTTTTCAGCTCCCCTAAACCAGGAATGAAGAAAGTCCTATTAGTTTTCATCATAGCCGTTCCATCCAAAAAAAGGCATCGAAGCTTTTCCAGAGCCCCCTTTTCCATTCACTATCGTAAAAAAGGTGCCCCACAGATTCTGTGCACAGAGACCTGCAGGACCAGCACCGGGAGACCGTTGGGATCCCCATTCGCTGAAGGTTAGCATCCGTTGGCAGAGCCTTGTGTCTCACTCTCCACATCAAAAAATTGAATTTGGAAGGAATCACTTTACACCACAGAGTCTCCCCCCACCGGTCGATGTTCACCACCTCTCTTGTCAAGATATCAAAGTCTTTGATGGAGAAGGCACCCGATGAGGTACTTGTGAAAAATAACCGGTCATCGTCATCATTCGAAAAAACAGAATTAAACATCTCCATTTGGTTTTCGTCGAGGATGGCCTTGAGGAACCTCTTATGGCAGGAAGCCTCTTTAAAGGTGATATCTGGAGCCGGACAGCCTGGGAACCAAAACCTCCCTGCCCCCCAATCCTACTGCCAGAAGCTTATGTCCCCCCTTCCGATAATCCACCGAGAATGTTGTTGCAGAGTTTCCAAATATGATTTCACCAGGTTCCATATCTTGGAAGTATTCCTTCTCTGACTATTCCCATTAAGGCTGTGATAATTCTGCATTGTTCTACCCCATAGAGTTCTGCCTTCTAGGACCTCCCAAGCGAGCTTGGCATGCAGTACTTGAATGGTTGAGAGCAAGCTCCTTAAATTTATTCCCCCCTCTAAAAGGGGTCTGGACAGCCGTTTACCTGAAGCCCAATGATGACAGCCCTCCATCTAACCATCCCAAATAAAAGACACCATTATTCTGTCCAGGTTTGAAAGCACAGTTTTTGGAATCTTCAAGGTAGACAAAACATGAATTATCGTGGAGACTAACACATAGTTAACCAGAGTGATACGGTCTCCAAAGGACAAAAACTTGTTCTTCCAGTTTTGTATACGCCTAGTAAGCTTGCTAATGAGCTTATCAAAATGCTTCACCTTGAGGCCAGATGGGCTGACTAGAGATCCCAGATAATCCATGGGAAAAAGACCCTTATTCATATTCAGCCTGGCCCTTTAGTCCCGATCCCTCCTCGGAGAGGCACTCCTTTCTGTGAAGAAGAGGTTTTTGTCTGTATATATAGAGATATTTATATCAAATTATTTATAAATATTTATATATTTGTATGTATTTAAGTATATCTATGTGCGCACACACACACACACACCCACTTATATCTATATTTATATATAATTGTATATATATGTGTGTGTGTGGGTGTTTATATATATATATATTTATGTACATTTATTTACATTTATATATATTTATATATATTTATGTATATTTATATATATCTCTAAATATTTATATTTATATATATTTATATGAATTTATATTTCTATATATATATATATATTTATTTTATTTTAAATAAATTCACTTTGTGGAAATTGTGCATCCCCACAAATCCAAACCCAACTACAACATAAAAAAATTCAAATTCCAAATTCAAAACTAGGGGTATGAGCTGGGTATCTATATATATACATATATGTGTTTGTGTGTGTATATATATTTAGGTAAAGCCTCATAATTTTGTTCCTAATATAAAGATCCATGTTTCTTTTCTTCTTGTTTTCTTTTTTAGGTGGATCCGCTCTTGGGTAAAGGATTGTGGGATTTGAGTAGCTTGTGGAGGATTAAAAGTGAGTTTTGAAGGATTCTCTATCCAAAATGGGAAACACCAAGACCTAAAACAAGTCATTTTGGCCCTCAGGTCCTCTTATCTGAAATGGGGATTAGGAAAATAGATTGACAAGATTTTTTGGGGGTTGTGGTGAGGGAAAAATTCCCTATGTATGGAAAATAGACCCTAGTGGATGTCATTTTGGGTTGGGGTGTTCAAGAATACCATGACCATAACCAGGCCATGGTGGAATCAAGCTAGAGTTTGAAATATCCTAAACGACCAAATGTTTTCTCGAATCTTGATCATTTCAAATGGGAAACACAAGGTTCTCAAATGTGGTGGTTTTAATGTGATTTTAATCATTTTCCTACCCCTATTAATTGATTCATTACCACTTCTCATGTTGATTCCTTTCATCCAATGAATTCTAGATGCTCATTGGAAAAACCTAGGGAAACCTTCCATTCATTGAGTTTCGACCTTTGAGAAACTTGATTCTTCTTGATATATTTATCTACCTTCCTAGAAGACTCAAAACTTGGAGTAAATAGGTTGTTATCCTTGATCCAAACTCATAGGTTCCTCAACTCTCTTATCCGTTCGACATTCCTTGAGAGATGGATTCTTCCTCCTTCAACCGGACATGAAGTTTACCATTGTCAGTATTTGATATTGGGTATGTTTTGGTCTACCCCATGGACTATTATTTATTGAATTATTCTCTATAACTTGTTTAATTTTTTATGGAATCATTTATAGGTTTTCTTAGTGTGTGAGGTTGATATGGTTAGTGTGGGAACATGGTTCAGAAGATGCACCCTTGATGAAACTTGACTTTGACATCAATAACATTGATTTACGAAGTTCATTAAAATGTAGAGGGTATGAATATTATTGTAATCATGATATGAAATTGTGTTATTATATTCTTATACCATGATTGAGTTTGATCGTATGTGTGTGCATGCATAGCCCATGATGCACATTTTTTATTTTGACCACATGTGTATGTGTTTGGATATTGCTTTCTCACTATTTATATGTTATATTGTTCCTTTATATGATATTACATATTTCCATGTGATGTTTTTGGTATATTATATGTTGTTTTTTTCTATACATGGTACCAAAGTGAATGGTAGACCCATTGTGGATCAATAGCTCTAGTGGGATAGGTTGTTTAGATGCTTCATGTGACATGATGGCAGGAGTTGGTTAGATGATGGGGCATGATGGACTTGTGGCCTGAGATAGGGACATGATGGTTTTCTGTGACATGACCTATGAGGCAACATAATGGAATAATGGTCTATAGTGACCTAACATGGGACACAATGTTGTGATACAACCTAAGGGAGTTTCATAAAGATATAGTCTTATGGCCTGCTCATGAGAGAGATGGGTCATGATGGACTTGCGGCCTAAACTATGACTATTAGCCTTGTGGTGGTTCTGGGATACATGTGGTGACCTCATGGTTTACCCTAGATAATGAACTTAGTTATGAATACATTTCCAACATGGATCCAAAGTAGGTATGACCTGGGTTTTGTGGTGGATTATTTAGTGTACAACCACTTGGTACCCGATTATATGTGTTTTCTTATACTTTTGTTTATATTCATTAAATACACTCTTGTACATGCACAATCATATTAAAGACTCATTGGTAGTGTTCTAATGAGTTTATACTCACACCCTACATGGGAATGTTGATCAGTGTAAATACTTCATGATCCTAGATACAAGGAAGGTAAAGGATCCGATGATAGTTATCCAGGAGACGAAGCATGAAGATTAAAGGAGGTACTAGGAAGAACTCCAGAGTGATGCCAAAATATTTTATTCATATATCTATCTTTCTTAGACTCTTTTTGTCCCGCTACCTTGGGGGTCCTTAGTTTATTATTATTCTGTATGATTTGAGATACTTTCCATGCCATTTTTATAATATTTTTTATTAATACATTATTTTATTATCTTTTATACATATCATTATTGATACTAAGGATACAGTATCCCCACTAATGAAATTTATACCCTCATTTATAGTAAGAAACCACTTTCATATATGGAAGAAGTCATGAGGCCATGTTGCACTCCATCTCAGATTCAGTGATTCAGTTTGGGGTATCACAAACTAGTATTAAAGGAGGTTTCCCATATTTATTTATTATTGAATGTGATTTGGGGAATGGTATAAAAGAGTTAATTTGTGTGGGACTCATGAAGGGTTGTTTCATGTGTGCTTGTCTAATACATGTGCAATGAAACTATGAGTTACTATTGTTGGGAAAACTATTACAGTTATGGTTTTATAGTTTCGTGTTGACATATAGTATATTGTATTATTATTTTTTACGGGATTTGGGTGCATTAATAAATAATGACTAGGAACTTAGGATCATATTTCACACACACACACACACATATTCATATTGAGTGTTTTATAGTATTTCTTTAATTTAATGCCTTAATTATACAATCTGTTCAAGATTGTCTATGTTTTGTATTCTCGATTGTTGTGATATATTTGTTGGAATTAATTAGTTTAACTTTAGAATGTTTTTATGTTATATATATATATATATATATATATGAATGCGACTAACATGAAGGTATAGAGATCCTTGAGTAGTACTAGGAAGGTTGTGGCATCTTGTTTTGGGTAGCCTCCTAGGATAAGTTTCCATATAAATCCTCATATAAGCATGATAATTTATTAATAAAGTTGTTATAATATTTATGAATGTTTTTTCAGAATTTCAAAAAATTCCACCTCATAGATGCTCAACTGGGCTGGTTTGTGGAGTAGACTAGAATTCTCCCACAAGGGAGGATATTACAGTTCTACTACTAGTCATACAAGACAATATAACTGAGCATGATCCCAAACCTTCACTAGTGATTTAAGTGGAAGGGCCACTTCAGTAAGGAGTCTTCCTATTAGTGCATTTTTAAGGTGGAGGAGTTTCCAATATTACGATCAACTTTTCATGGGACCTTTATCTCCAACACCCTCCATCCTTCTAGGACATCAGAGGCCCTCTGGATGCTGAGGTCTAGATTGAAATCACTAAGGGGATATTAGATCAAGTTGAGACTCTAGAGTTCTATAAAGTGAATTTGGTTTCCTTCATGATTTAGGGACCCATCAGAAGATGATGGAGTGTCATGAACCAGGTAGGTAGATGTAAAGTTTTAACTTATATGACCTTCATAGACATTTTCTTTGATGAGTTTTCTTTGGGTATGATGAAGCTAAACCAAGCATATGAGTTCATGGAGTTTTTTAGGGGTTGATTATGGTGTCTTCTTAATTGGAACAATTCAAAGAGTTTATATTATTTTCTCCTATCTTGGATAGGAATGAGGTATAGAAATACAGGAAGTTTGAGATCATTATTTGACTAGAGACAAGGAATCAGGTCAGAAGATTCAACTTTATGACATATTATGAGGTACTTCACAAGGACCTAGTGACTAGAAAAGTCTTTAATGAGGACATAGTCACATGTTATCTTCAATAATTTAGTGTAATTAAAAGTGATACTTATGGTAGTAAGAATATGAAGGCATAGGATTTTCGACAGAGTGGCGAAAGACAACTAAAGTAGAGCATGATTTTTTGAAACCTTATATGGGAGGAGTTACTTAGTATTTAAACTATGTATGATGGGGGAACTACAATAAACATTTCCTAAATCCTTAGATCAAGTTTCATTGGTGTGGCATGACATAAAATATGCAGTATTTTTGCTTGAAGGCATTGTAGATATGGTCTCACAGGGTTTCAACTCATACACGAGGATAGAGACTTGAGACTAGTTAGGGTTCTCAACAGTAGGTCCAGACCCCTCAAATTATGATTAATAAGGAAAGACATACATATTAGGTAAAAGTTTTTAGAGATAAGATGGGTTGAGTGTATGTGATGGACCAGGTTCCAATTAACTGTAGAGAGTGACCATTGACCATTCAAGGTATGGTCTTGATCACCTCTATTCTTTCTATCACTATATTTGATATTGGTTCTTCCCATTCTTTTATATTTGTGTAATTTGTTGTTGGGATTGACTTACTAGTCAAGTTATCTTTAGAGTTGTTATCTTTTATTACACCCTTGGGGAAGAAAGTGGATTATCTTATGATATGTCAAGTTTATCCTATAATAGTTTCTAGATATGAACATAAATATGATTTTAGTATCATTGAGATGAATATATTTGATGTGGTCTTTGGCATGGACTAGTTGACCAGTTACCGAGCACACAATGACTATTATAGGAGATGTGTATCCATAACTATGTCCAAGGGGGAGAGGTTTGTGATGAATGATGAATGGGATGTGGGAACATGTAGAGTGAGGTTAGACCTGAATAAAGTTGGTGTTATCATGAACAAGTATCTGGAATGGTTCTTGAAGTGGTTCTAGTAGTATCCTCTTATTTTCCTCTAGTGGTAGACCTATACTGGGATGTTTTTCTAGATAAAAATTTAGGACTCCCTATTGAGAGGGGAATTGAATTTTAGATCAAAATCATGCATGGAGTACAACCTATATTGATTCCCCCATATTGTAAGTCACTGAATGAGTTTAAGTAACTCAAGGTAAATTTTTAGGATTTAGAGAAAAATGGGTTTATAATTACAAGAAAATTTTCTTGGGGTGATCCAGTGTTGTTCTCAAAGAAGAAAGATAGTAGTCTTTGTTTGTATCTATACTATAGGAAGCCAAACCAAGTGAATGTGAAGAATTGATACACATTTTCCAAGATCAATGAATTGTTTCACCAATTATGCGGAGCTTGATTTTTCTCCAAGATTTACTTATAGTTATACTACCATCAGTTGTTGGTCAAAGAGGATGACATTACTAATACATCATTCAAGAGTATATACATATTGTATGAGTATCTTTTCATGAATTTTAGGATAAAAAATGCCATGGAAGTGTTCATGGATCTCATGAATAGGATCTTACATCTGTATCTTGACTCCTTCATTATAATGTTTGTTGAAAACATCCTCATATTCTCAAAAACCTCATAAATGAATGATAGGCACTTTGAGATTGTATTGAGTACACTTAAAGAACATAAACATTATTCCAAACTATCAAAGTTTCATTTTTGGATATTGGAGGTGCAGTTACTAGTGCATGTGATCTCTAAGGTGGGATTTTTTATAGACTAGGATAAGGTAGAGGTAGTGATGACTTTGGCTCATTCTTGGATTTTTTTGAGATCATTAGATTCCTTAGTTTAGATGGGTACTATAGAAGATTCATATAGGACTTCTCCCATTTAAAAGCTCCAAATATAGGGCTTACCATGAAAGGGGTGAAGTTTTAATGGATTGATCAGTGTGGATAGTCCTTCCAAGAGATGAAGAGGAGATTGAAAATATCCCCAAATATGACATTTCTAGAGCCTAATATTGGATATTTAGTTTACTGTGATGCCTCAAGAGTTTTTTGGGTGTTGTTCCATTATTGGGAGATTAGGTAGTTGCTTAAGGGTCATGTCATTTGTGACCCCATGAGAAAAAACTACACAATGCATAACTTGGATTTGGTAGTTGTGGTCCATTCTCTGATTTATTGGTGACATTGTCTCTTCATTGAGAGGTTTTTTTATTTAAAAGAACTGTAATAGACTATAATATATATTCTATCAACTTGATCTGAATTTGAGACATAGGCATTGGGTGGAGTATTTGAATACATACAAATTTTAGATGGACTATGCTCTGGGGAAAGGTAATTTCATTATAGATGTTTTTATCAATAAATAATCAAATATGCAATATATTGGAGAGCAGACTTCATAGGAGTAATGGTATCTGATGAGTTTGATGGTTGCATGGATTGTGGATGCAATGGGGGATACTGATGTGATGACATGTGCACCTTTTGTGATCACATTATCATTGGTGGATGAGGTGAAAGTGAGCTAAGAGTCAAACCTCAAGTGTGTGGTGATGAAATAATGCTTAGTATGGGATGATTCTATTTCAGGATGGTCCTTAGATGATGATGATGTGATCTACATCCGTGGGAGGGTAACAGTTCCATGTTACTTGAGGGAGGAGATGATGATTGACTCTCATGCTTCAAAGTGGGAATTGCATCCAGGGTCTATAAATATATACCATGACATCTAATATTAGTTTTGGTGTCTTGATAAGAATAGCAACATAACTAGATTTTTTTAAGATTCCTTACCTACTAGAGGATAAATGATGGGAATAAACATCCCGGTGGTTTACTTCAGCACCTTCTAGTTCCATTGTGGAAGTGGTATGACATGATTATAGACTTTATGATTGGGTTACCTTAAACCAAAATGATTCATGATTTTATTTGGGTGATATTAAATCAGATAATAAGAGTAACATACTTATTGATAATTTAGGAGACCCACTCTATTAAGGATTTGGATAAGATGTATGTCCATTATATTGTATGATTACATGGAGTTCCTTCTAGTATCATGTTAGACATGGATGCATGTTTTAAATCATGGTTTTGGAAAGTATTATAGAATAATTTTGGGGACTCTATTGGAGATGAGTATGGTGTATCACTCTCATATAGATAGACTATTAGAGAAGATGATTTAGATCATTGAGGATATGCTTTTGGAATGAATCCTAGACTTTGATGGATCCTAGGATGAGAATATTGATTTGGTAGAGTTTGTTTACAACGATATCTTCCAAGATTCTATTCAGATGAAATTTTTTTAGAGACTCTATGGATGGTAATACTACCAATCATTGTTTTGGAATAAGGAAAGCGAGGCTACAGTTTTTGGTTACGTATGGTGTAGGAGACCCATGGAAGAGTGTGGTTAATTAAAAAATAGTTGGTGACCCCTCAGAGTAGGAATTAATCATATGCCGACTAGAGGATATGACATTTGAAGTTTTTTATTGGAAACTATGTTTTCTTATTGGTGTTAGATCAGTTTGGGAATTTTCATTTTCATAAGTATGGGAAGCTAGATCCATGGGTTTTGGGATCATTGGAGATCACCAAACATATCAGAGTAGGGGATTACCAGCTGGACCATCCTCTATGTCATCAAGGAATTCATGATTCATTCTTCATTTCTATAATTAAGTGGTATATGAATGATCCTATGATCGTGATCAAATGTGAGGAAATTTAGTTGGAACTAGATGCATATTTTATAGAGTGAACAATGAAGATTGTGGACCAGAGTGACAAGGTGTTGTGGGGGAAGACAATGCCACTTATTCATGTCTTACAATAGTATGTATAGATTTAAGAGGAAAATTAGGGGACATAGTCAAATTTTTGAGGTTAGTGGTCAAATGATTGAGGTCAGTGTTCAGATGTTTGACGTCATTATGGTTATTCATTTATAACGATACAAAAGTATAAAACTTTTGAAAATTTCAAATAGTTTATGTCTAATTATAGAATCAAACTGACAAGAGTATTATAATCCTATGGTCATATAAGGTTGTTGAATAGCTTAACCATGAATTCACTGAGCATATGAGGGATTGTGGAATCATTATATAACTCACTCCTCTAGGAACACTATAATGTAATTGTGCATCTGAAATGATTAATCATACCTTATTACACATGGTTCAATTAGTGATGAGTCAATGTGACTTATCTCTTTCATTCTAGAGTTATGCTCTAGACACTACTACACACAAACTTTACTATGTTCTATATAAAGTATCCATAAAGGCACTATATACGATATAGAATGTGAAATGTTCTAATATTACTTTTATGTTGGTTTGGGGTTTTAAATCATATATATTAAATTTGGATCATAATAAAATCTATCCCAAATTAGAAAAATGGTTATTTATTGGTTATTCTAAAGAGACCATGGGATATTACATTTATAATCCTACAAAAAAAAGTGTTTGTGTCCTATTATAGTGTTTTCCTTGAGAAATAACACATAAGTATAAGAAAAAATGTGAAGAAATTTGAAGTTTTAAAATTTCAATACCAACAAATAGGAAGAGTTCTTGAGATATAGGTTGAGATGGTTCCACAAAGAGTTGTGGAAGAAGAACCAACTCCAGTTAAACAAGAACCTTGAAGGTTGAATAGGATTTATCAAGAGATCATGGGATATGGATTTGTAATAGCTAGTTATAGTGAGGTAATGTTCATTGATAATGAACCTACAATATATTGGGAGGTTATATAGAGGTCTAATTATAAGAAATAGTTAAATTTCATGGAATCTGAAATGGAATCAATTTACACTAACTTTATTTGTAACTTAGTGTATGCACCCGAAGGGGTGAGACCCATAGGATTCAAGTGGGTTTTTTCATAATAAAATCAACATGGATAGTAGAGTGTGTTTCTATAAATCACATCAAGTGATAAAAGATTGCATAAAAATTCATGGTATTTACTATGTAGAAATATTTTCACCTATAATGATAATAAATTCCATTCAAATATTTCTATCCATAGAAGCTAACTCTGATTAAAAGATATATAAAATAAATATCAAAACTACTTTCCTTAATTAGAACTTAGTTAAGGAAGTGTATATGATACGACCTAAAGGTTTTGATGTTCCAAATGAGTTTTAAGAAGTAATCAAGTTGTAAAAAATCATCTATGGATTGAAGAAAGATTCTTAGAGTTTGAATATCTGGTTTGATGATACAAAAAAATAGTCTAGGCATAAAAAAGATGATTCTTGTGTATAAAAGTAGATTAGAGGGAGTGTAGTGGTGTTTTTGATGCTATATGTAAATGACATACTTCTTATCAGAAATGACATCTTGAATCTTCACACTATAAAGATATGGTTGGTTAAATTATTCTCAATGAAGGACATGGGTGA
Source organism: Viscum album (assembly GCA_963277665.1). NCBI lineage: Eukaryota > Viridiplantae > Streptophyta > Magnoliopsida > Santalales > Viscaceae > Viscum > Viscum album. Next base: position 1,478,841,659 of record OY728137.1, read on the forward strand.
AGCCACCTACATACTGGGTATAAAGATCTATAGATATTGAACTAAGATGTTTCCTAGACTTATTCAAGACCCATACATATGACAAGTTCTAAATAGTTTTATCATAGAAAACTCTAAAAGGGGGTATTTAGCCATATTATATGCACAAATATTTGGAATATTTAGGATCCTTATGAAAAGTGATAAATGGTTTTATCTAGGTCAACTGATACTCCTATCTCCTAGATAATGTGTACTAAGAAGTGAATATTATCCATCTAGAAGTGTTACTCTGTGATCTTAACATATAACTGATTATCTATCTATGTATTAAATATGATCTCAATATGTTTGGTATGTTCATGTTGAATATAATAATACACCAAGATATCATCCATGAAAACCACAAAAAATGAATCTAGATAAGGATGGAAAACTCATTTAATCAGTTACATGAAGACCGCTAGTGCATTCATGAGATTTATCGACATAACCTAATACTCATATAGACCATACCAACTATAAATGGCTGTGAAAGGTATGTATGATGGTATAACACACACCTGATGATAACCCGATCTTAAATAAATCTTCGAGAAAACCTGAGCTCCTTAGAGCAGGTTGAAGAGATCATCTATTTTTGATAGTAGATACTAGTTCTTATTTCTCAATTAATTCAACTTCTAGTAATCCACATATAGCCTGAGAGTTTATTCCACCTTTTTCACAAAAAGGACAAGTGAACCTCACAGAGAATTATTGGGTTAGATAAAGATCTTTTCCTATAAATCCTCTAGATTCCTCTTGAGATCCTGCATCTTAGTAGTGTCCCTCCTATAATGACAAATGTATACTGATGCAGCTCTATGCACTATCTTGATAGAGAAATCTACCTCTCTAACTGGAGTTAATCTTAAAAATTCATCCATGAAAATGTTCCTAAAAAAATCAACCACTAGAGGGAAATCTATCATACGTGTTCCCTGATCATCCAGATATAAACTAAAAATCTAGGTTGTCATTATTCCCATCCCACTATGCTTGGGTCTATCTCGGCTCAGTTATACATCATATTAACCTTTTTGAATGAACTTTCTACACTATAGCAATGTGAAAGCCAGCCTTCAGTGATAGAAATCAACAAGGCATGAAAGGGAACCAAATATTCCATCCTGAGAATGATGTCAAAACCTTTAATCTTGAGGAAAAATAGGTCCTATATAAAGTGAAACCCACCAATATCAAGGGAAAACTCCTTTTACTGATGTATATACTCCGTTATAATCCCCAAATGAGTATCATGTGTCATAATTCAATCAAAACAACGAACACTGATCCCACAACTCCCCAAAATGGGAACTTATATAAAGCTATGAGAAGTGCCTATATCTAAAAGAGAAGATAAAAAAGTAGAGGATACTAGAATTCTACCTCTCACCATAGAAGGTCCAAAATCCTTCTCCTTAGGTGTCGATTACACTGCATATATCTGTCTTGATCCTCATCCCTATGATACAACCTAACTACCCTAAGTAGATCCGGTCTGCTGTCACTGCAAGTCTGGGGTATGACTACCAAAACCATGACCACCACCTCATCCTGATCGACTAAATGTACTCCAAATCCCTACTTGACAAGAATCTACTGAACCTTCTCCTAAATGTGGAGTCGGTGAAGACCATCTCTCACTAAATGTTGGAGGAAAAGTTTTACAAAAGATCTGTAGATGGCCCATCTTTCCGTAATATCAACACCCGACTGGGTCTCTCATGCATGAAGACCATGTATGTCCTGATATAATGAACTAGTGGAACCTCAAATGACTACATGAGTATGTGATCTGGCTACTAATATCACCACATGGAAGATCCAAATGACGCTTCATACTACTGTTTGATGTGTTACCAAACCTGGGTGCTGAACCATGCTGGCTCGCACCCCCAGCGTCTCTTAGGTTATGCTCTATGATAAGTACCAGATTCAATATTCCAAAAAGGTTAGTATTATGAAAGAAATCCACCTACAATAATATGTCATACTTAATACTATCCATGAATCACCTAGCTTTAGAAAACATGTCACCCATTAAAATAGGTGCAAAGTGTTGGAGCTCAGTAAAATAGGCTGAATAATCCATAATTGATAACGTACCCTACTCCATGTGCATGAAATATTGATCTCTATCAGCCCTCAATGTCTCGGGATATAAATTACTATATAATTCCATATGAAAATACCTCAAATCCATTTTCCTATGATGATCCATATGAGTAATAACATCCGACCATGTGTTGGTGGAATCGTGCAACATATATGTAGTGAGCTTTACCTACATGTTGGGAGGCATCTCAAGATTCTTGAAGATATATAGTATGGTATCTATCCATGAGTCCATTTATTATGTTTTACTATCCACCAAAAACATTGGCATATTCTACTAATGGAACTCAGGCATCAACTCTACCATAGTTTGGGTAGGTCGCGATGCTCCTTGAAATGTCTGAATGAATCACATAACTCCTTCATGAAACTGTGCCTTAGAAACTATGTTTGGTATAACTATTGGTGCTACAGTTGGAACTATTAGAGGATCTATGAGTATCCCATGGACCACCGCCTTCTAAGCGTGGTCATTGCTACCCTCTTGGCATATGATTGGAGGTATTCATGGTGGAATGTCTCTAAAATTCCAAACACACACCTCAGATAAGAATTCTATAAAAGTTCATAGATCAAAGCATATATAATGATGTAATATAGGTACAATCCTTCCAATAAAGAAACAAACTCCTATTCTTTCTCCTTGATTTGGGTTTGGGCATCATACAGATCATATATAAGTAAGATATTCTACCTACTATCCACTACTTAGGTCAAGTCAAGGTTAGCTTCTCCGCTATAATAAATTTCAATCTCTATTTTATTCATATATTCAATTCCATTTTATCACAATTCATTTTAATATTTTTGAACCAAATGGTTCACCAAATTCCAATCCATAAGGGCCCATACTTTTTATGAACTAGAAAACGGCATCCACCTAATTCAAACCATAACACATTCTAGAATATCTATCACAATAGAAGGTATAAAAATCTTGTAACATATCAAAATAACATCCAAATAGTAATGAATTCTATATATAATGACATAATGCAAGGAATGTGAAATCTAATAGGTGCCTAAAATGATTCATGAGATGGAAAACCTCCTCTCACCAGTTTGTAACAAAATAGAACCCAAAATTTTATCAGTAATAATATCATAATTCAAGTGCATCACCTAATAGTGGAATCAAATCAACTTAATTATCAAAATCTAGAAATATAAAATCCATTCGAGGAAGTTTGAATTTTTCTTATACTTGGGTTAGCTAAACCAAGGCATAGGTCATTACCAAATTTCATTTCCTTCCCATCCATTTTTATTAACTCAAAATAATAAAACAAACCAGAAAAGAATGCTCTGATACCAATTTGTAACATCCCTAACCCTGATGCCACTAAAATGTTCCCCAAGACCAGTTGGCCACATGGACTCAAGCACATCTCCCCAAATGCCAAAGGCTAATGAATAGTAGTGAGGGGCTAGGTGTATCAGTGGAGAGACCATTCCCTCATTCCTAGAGTATAGAAAAATGGAAATACAATATCAAGTAAGTAGAATAAGAAATAAATAAATCATATAGATGATATAATAGAAAGGAAAGAGTATATAAATCATATCATAAAGAATATCATATAAAAAAAATAACGATACATGTCATTAGTTTAATAAAGCAACCAAAATAGGTACATAATAATACAATGCAATAAAATTATCAAGAGACTAAAAAGACCAAAAAATAACTATCTCAGCTAGCATCACAAGCCTCATCTCAGTCCTATGCTCCCCTAATCCAAAATATAATTCAAGAACCTATATCAAGATGATTTCCTTTATCCATACCTAAAATCATATAGCCTGTTTGGGTACTTGTTGGTATCCCAAACTGGGTGTGAGATATAATCGTATTAGGCTACGAACCAAGGTCTAGTGACTTCTAGTCAGTGAATATATATTACATAAATATTGTGTAGGTAGTAATGGAATATGTAAAGAAATTGCTAAAATAAAAACCCCCAAGAATTGGGTTCCCATAGACACCCATCCTCTACAACCTGCTTTATCTTTAACTAGAAGTCCCAGAATAAACAATCAGTGCTACCTCCTTTTTAATCACATTCATTTAATTAACAAGTTCCATTTAATGAATAAGTCCCAAACAATAATTAAGCCTCAATACCTAACACGTATCCCAACGTCCTCTGTATAATATGTGATCAAAATATTCCTAACCAATCCATCTATAAGGTATAATTCATCAACCAAATCCAAGCTCGAGCATTGGCTTGAGATACACGTCATATAAATCATTTCATTTAATAAAAAATTTATAACCTAAGACCATCCTTCGTATTACTAATTTGGAATCTTGGTATCGCTCTTGATTTACCATAAAACAAACACCATAAATCCCTTCCCAGGCATTTATCATTGGAATCCTGGTATTTCTTTAGGTTTGGTATAACATCACTTCTATTTGAGTCCATCCTTTGAGGTCTACTACAAGAGCCAAAGTGTCACCCATGGAATATATGATCAACTGTCCACTAAGTCTGTCCTTATAAACCCATAAGAAGCCCAAGTAACAATTAAGAATATATATAATTGTCCCTATGAGTCCATCCTTTACAACCCACAAGGAGTCAAAGTATCACTCAAGAATATTGCAGTCAACCCTCATGAGTTTATCCTTGGCAGTCCACTAGGGATTCCAAGTGTCACTCAGGCGTAAGAAAGGTGTATGCTAATTGAGTACATCCATGGTGTTCATAAAAGAACCCATCTATCACTCAAGGAATATAATCATACATTCATTCAATAACATTTATTCAAAATCATTTAATCATGTCAAGGTCAATACCAAAACATTCCATTTAAAACTCACCTCCGAAGGCGACTCAAGTCACAGGATTATCTTAGATGGATTAACCTCTATTTAAATCACATGGGTATATCAATATAAGGGTAACTAAATATTAAACAAACTATTACATGTAAAGGTCCAAGTTCCATGGTCATTCCATTACCTCCCTTCATTCAATTCAATTAACAACTCAATTCATAAATTGACAATTCATTATTAAGCATCCCATGGAATGGGATTAAAAGGAACACCAAAAGGTATCCAAATTCAATATCCACTCATAGAGGTACATTTGACCAAAAACCATAAGAAAGGGGTGGTTTCAATTAGAAGTTCATAAACTTAACTCATTTATAAATGAGTTCCATTAATTATGTAACTCACACATATCAATTCAAATCAAGGATTAAAATCCATTTCAAGGATGTCGCTCTGAAAATTGGTTGAGATACACAATGACACATATATAAATACCTATAATTTAAAGGAAAAGCATGATATGAAATACTATAGGTCTGTAGTGGATAACTCATCTAGTATCATCTCATGATTCGACTCATATCAGGAGAAGATTGAAGAAAAAACAATGAACTGGAGATTAGGGCATATGAGATTGCACCTAAATAGTGAAACTGATACAAAAAAAAAGGGGAAAAACAAAAATGGAATAGATATCTTACCAAGATAGATTTGATGCTTCCAATGGACCTTAATTCTGAGCTTGGGTAGAGGAGATTCCTCAATTCTTAGTTTAGTCTTCCAAGAGGAGATCTCAAAATGCAGGTTCTATCCAATGGATGAAATGAGATAATTAGGGTTGAAATAATAATCAATTAAGAGAAAAACCATAAATTCACCCAAAATACCATTCTACATGGTTTGACTACACGGCTGTCCAAATTGTGAACCAACTGTGTGCCCTTTACTATAAGAAGGGGCTTATCGTACAATTTTCTCACACAATTTGACTAACCATGCACAAACTCTATCTCACCCACTATCAAAAACCATAGACACGACAACATGAACATGCACCTCAAATCACATGGTTTGTATAACTGTTCTACCTCTAGTTTCCCACTATCTATCCTCACACAGTTTTATCTAATAGTGAGGCCTACCCTTCATGGTTTCTACTAACCGTACACCAGGCCTTTTCACCCCAAATGATGGGTTTCGAGCTCCAAACCAGTCCAAACACCCCGTTACCTCCACGACCTCCATGGGAATTCACATTAGGCTATAAAAAAGAATATAAATGGGAAATTTATGGAAAAAAAGATTTTGTACCTCAAGAAATAACTGGGTTCTTACATTAACCAACCCTCTAGCTTCATAGATCATGTATGTATATTTAACATACCATGTATAAATAAATATTATGATTGAGGGTGTAATAGTGGTACACAACTAAATGAAATAGTGAGTCCCATACATTATGTACACATATGGGACACATATTATAGGTTTAAATCACATGGTAAGATGATCAGAGTACACACCTGGCTTCTGTTTGAGGTCAAAAAATCTTTTATAGTAGAGTACATGTCATGTACTGTGGGTCCTTTCTTATTTTTTGTATCTTTTTCACTCAGTATCAAAATTAGGAAAAAAATTATTTTATTTTGAGAATTTTCTCACATATAATATAATGGTGAAATCCTATTTGGAATCAGTGACCACTTGTTAGAAGTTTATTAAACAATAGGATCTTAGTTCCATGAAGATGATATGGGTTGGTAACAGTGCTTTAGAGCAATTACAAAGTCATTAAACCCCTTGTAGAATTTATAATTTTCTAGTGAGGGTCCCACATATATATTATGGAGATGGTTACCCCTCATAGATATGAGGTGTGGGTCCTCCATTACATGTATTATAGGAATTTCATGAATGGAGTCAGTACCCACTGAATCATGATGAGGAATCGGTTCTCCATCCATAATGGTTTCTATCCTTATGATTTAGGGTGTAGGTTCTTTATCTATAGGGGTTGGTACACCCTTAGTTGGAATGTACATTCTCAGTAAGGTGTGATTCCCCCACTATGATATTAGATAGGCGACGAGGACATAATATATTTTCTTGTACTTCACTATATGTCAGGGCATGGTCCACCTTCCATAGGGGTTTGTTACTCCCTCAGTAGATATTCCTCTACTTGATAAATAATGAACCACAACTATACTTTGGTGTGAGTTGGTATGAAATCTTATGAATTTTAGGGCTCTAGTTCTCATTCGATGAACTTATCCATCGACAATGTGTGATTCCCTACTATAGTAGCGAAAGAGTAGCTTGGTAGTTACTGAGTCTGTATAAATCAAGTTTTATATCCCCCATGTTTTATCAGCCAACTTGGTAGCCTTAAAAATATTATATACAACTAGGATATCAATTTTAGACCATATATGACTTATGTTATAGGGATAATATGGTTATTTATGAGTTACTATACTTTGTGGAGTTGAGTTAAGATGATAGATACTCCCCTATATCCTTGGATTTTATATCTATAAATCATATTTAGATTACTTATTAGGGGATACCTTTTTTATTAATCATTGGTTTTGAGAAGAATCAATGTTTCTGAACCTTTTGTTTTTGGAGAATCTTGCTGGTTTTTTATACTCACCCTTGCAAGAAATTTCTATCCACTCGTGTTGTATGTGTAGACATTTCATAGTTTAGGGATGTTTTTGGGGGTTTACTTCAGCAATTCATCGTGATATATCCTTTTCCTACCTCCTTGAATCTCTTCCTTTATTATCATTAATTCATAGTTCCTTTGCTTAGGGTTTTTAAGCAACTATTCCACCAGAGCATGGTGGAATCATCTTGAATGATTGAATATTTTCTCCCCATGGATAAAAGGTGTTCTTAGAGAGAGAGTGCACACTATTTCATTGATGATACATTGGATAATGATTTTTTTTAATTTTTTTACTAAAATTAAATGGAATTGGATAATGAGTTGGTGTTAAATGATAGGGATTTTTGTCGAGATGGTGTCAAGTGTAAACCACAAATATTCTATGAGTAGTTGGTTTCCATTTCAATTAGACAAGGTTGTTAGGTGATTTTTTAGGTATTATGACTAATTGAATTGAATTTTAATTTAATTATAATTTTATTAAATTTTAATTAAATAATTATAATTTTTTATGAGTAATGATTTGACATCGTGTCTTGAGATGGGTGATCGAGAGTTAGTGAGAGACTTGGGTGATATTGGATGAGAGTTTCTAAGATTTTTTAAAATGGAAATGGATTCAATTGAGGTAAGTGGTCCCTATGGATTTCACTATGGAATTATTCATTTTATTTATGTATCATGTGATATATGGAATCTCCATGGAGGTTTATTAACCTTTTTGAAGTAAATAAACTATTTATTTAAAAATGAATGCCAATGACTGAATGGATGGAGTGTCAAGGGCCACAGTGGACCCTTGATCACTAGCTTAGTTCCTCAACCACTGATGGTTGAGGCCTTTATTATAGATGTATGGATATATATGGGTATAAATTAAATTAAAATGAAATGAGTAAACATTTTGTCCCTTATTATATATTCCATCGATGCCTATTTATAGAGGAGGGAATTGGTTTTCGAAGGATTCACCCGAGTTGGCCAATATAAAACCATAAGATGCCTTATAGCTGTCAGGATAGTTGATTTGAGAATGGGGTGTTTGTTTCTCCCCTGCTAGAATGTGAGTACCTGGGTGTGTAGACCCTGAGTAAATTGATGATGATGTGGGTGAGTGGATTGACCTAGGATGACATTATGAATTGAGATGGGATTTGTGCCATATTTTAAGAGTGTAGCAGTGTGGCTTATTCCATATGGTCAAAGAGGTTATAATATGATTGTGATAATATTGAGGGATTCTATTCCCTTTGAGAGATGGGTGTTTAACCATGGTATAAATTGATATCGAGGAGACCATGTAGGGTGTTCATGCTATGGTGTGACATAAGGGACCCCAATGGGTTCCCTAGTATGACATTGACCCTAGTGAGGGGTAGTGCTAGTAGATAGATTGAATTGATTTTGGGTGTCACCTAAGAATCTGAATTGATGGAATGATCCCCATGTGGCTGTAGTGATAATGACATGGGATATTACATCTAGGATACACTACCCTTGATTCTTATACATAGAATACCAGAGTTTTATCACTTGGGTTTCAGTATATACCTGATGACTATTGGGATGCTGAGGATACTCCTTAGGGTTATATCTTTGATCCCGATATATGGGATTGATGAGATACATCCTGAGATTTGGTGGATTAATTCCTAGGTTGATACATAGGATTCGGCCCAAGGGTGTTTATAGGATTACTTGGTCATGCTACCAGGGATTTGGTAGTTGGATATGCGGGATGCCTAGGATATTCCCTAGGATCCAACTATTGGTCTAGACATTATGAGATGCCAAGGGAACTCCCTTGTATTTGGTGCATGCACCTGATATGTATGGGATACCCAGTAGACTACCTAAGATACAATGAGTATGCCTATTGACTAAGGGATGCCTTAGAGATTACCTCATATCGAGTGAGTACACCTCATGTACATTTATTTCCTTGGATTACCTCCTAGGAATTGAATTTATACCAGATTTCAATATAATTTTGAGGAATCATGGGATTCATCCCTTGAGGTCGATCTAGATTGCTTAAGACTATATCTTAGGAATTGGTGCTTGCACATAATACTTATGGACTTCCTAGGTTATTACCTAGGATTCAACCACTGCTCTTGATACTAGATGGTGTGGTATATCACACGATCAGAGACACTCTTACACTGGACAAATTATGTATGGTCAACCATGGGGTGACATTTAGAACCCAAGGATAGATGATGGTTATATTATTTATGCTTATACAATTTATTTATTTATTTATCCAAGAATATATCATGTGCATACACTAATTTACTTTCTATTCATGGGTCCCCATTGGTGGTTCCCTAAAAAGTTGTATTTACACTCTATTTTGGTGTTTATAACACATGGATTCCTAAGAAGACTTCACTGATCATAGGTTCAATTTTTGTAGAGGGTTGGAGTAGCTTGATCTTGAGATATTTATTAGACATGATTAGAGATTGGGATGTGGAGTCTTGAGGATAAAAGTAGATACTTAGTGTACCTTTTCTCCTTCTTCTATTTAATTTTTATATTTGATAATCCCAGTGGATGATTAGTGTTGTATGCTGGTATAACTATGATTCTGTATGACTGTATGCCTCTGTATTCAATGGTTTTTGATTATGGGAAATATAAGGGATGTTTATTATTGTTGAGTGATGTTTATTTATTTTTAGACTATGTTTTACTTAGATATGTGGGCATAGTCTCCAAAAAGTAACACTCTAGACCCTCTCTATTAGTCGGAATCCTCTGGAATACAGGGAACCACTCTTAACATCAAGTGGAGACCACCAGTTTGGGAACCAATTGAGTGGTTAATGGTGGTAGGATTTTGTAAATTGGTATATGATCATATTTTTATTTTTTTGTAATATTTGGGGATATTGTAGATACTGATTGTAAATGCATCATATCTTCTGATTGACCTTATAATGGTGCATCATGAACACCCTTTCTAATGGAAAGTCCTTGTTACCAGGGATATGGGACTGTTATTCATGGATTTCACTTTTATAGTTGTATGATTTCACCTTGTGTGAAACACTTGGTATTTGGTTTTATGATTTACTGTTTTTAGTTGTTGGCCTATTAGTAAGAGGTTTGGGTACCTACACCATTCTTATAATGTAGGATTCACATAAAATATATGTTCTTGTGTGTGATTAATATCACTAATGATAGAGGGTTTAACGATTTTGAAGTGTCAATAATAACTTTTATGGTTTTTTCTGATATAACTTGTTGGAGGAATTCTGCTTAGCTGACCCATGGTATATTATTTTTGATGGAAGGTCATGTGGATTATACAAATAAATTTTCTTTGATGAAGACTATTTAGTCCCTCTTGTAAGTAATGTATAGTGACCCATTACTATTTCATAACATAAATTGAATTCCTTGATGATTAACACCTTATTGTTAATTATTATACAGGTTCTAAAAATAAAATGGGTTTGGTTACTTAATGTGTTAAAAAAACTTATATTATGATTTCTTATATTTCTTCTTGGGGATATTTTTCTTAATTGGATCATATGATAATGGTATACTTGAAACAAATAATTTGGGTGATAATGTTATGTATTGATCGATCCGATCATGGTACTCAAGGTGGTAGTCTAGTTTATAGATTCTTGATGATGATTGATTCCCTAGATTGGGTGGCTAATCTTAGCATGTGATTCTTAGTATATATATATATATATATATATATGTATATATGAGACATTAAAGTGAGTGTTTTGGTGTGTGGGTTTCTGTGTAATATCAGGGATGGGAGTAGAGATGTTTCCCCTAAGTTGTTACTTTTATGAGATGTGGTTTATAGGCCAGGTGGTAGAGCTTAGTACCCTTAGTACATGAATTAGGATTGGGGAGCTGAGTGTTATGGTTGAGACAAAGTTCGATATGTGAGGGAAACCTAAGATAAGGGTTATTAATGGCTTGTGAGTGCTTTAGATATGATAAGAAAGGGTATATTTTTAGGGTCATAATATTGATGCAAAATACAATCTTCTAACTATATGGAATTTTCCATCAAGATATCTTGTGTTTTGGGTTGAAAATATCTTGAGGTTATTTGTATCAAGTCTTGGTGTTAGAGGGTATGACCGGTGGGATTATTGACCCTATTATTTTTGGTTGTGGTTCCTGATAAGGTATGTAATCATTATTCTAGATGATTGGGTCTAGGATGAAAAAATCATGGGTGGATGATTATGGTTTTAAGTCATGATTGAGTTGGTGGGTGGTGGTGTGGTAGAACTTGGAAAGGGAATGATTCCACGAGTTTTAGAAAGTAAGATTTGAGATGATTCTAGATGGATGGGATTGACATGAATAAGGATCATGGAATATGGTTTAGGTGTGTAATATAAGGTTTTATGATGTGTAACTCACAAAATATTGATGTAGGTTGTGCGACCGGGTGGTATAAGTGCATATACTCATTGAGTTTTGGAAGAGACCGAGATGACATGCACTAGTTACGTACAATACCCATTTGAATCATGAATTAGGGAGTGTCCTTTTGTGGGTTTAAGAATGGTGGTTTCGATGAAATTATTACTAGATTGGTGGCCTAGGGTGTTGATTAAAATTGGTAATGTCTCTTATTGGTGAGAGGTAATGTCGAAGATAGATCAGGGTTTTATGGTGTGATCGACCGAAGTGTTGTAGGATTGTAATAGTACGTATCAACACTATTGGGGGGGGGGGGTGATTTGTATTTTATAAAATAAATCTACTAATTTTAGAAACCTACCTATGTAGTTTAATCGGATAAACCTTTTTACAACAAATGAAAGTAATCATACAGATAATTGTTCTAATACTTTATAAAATCAGAGTTAAGTAAAAGTTTATATTATACAACTTTCCTTAAACACATGCACATCGGAAATAGAAACATATAAAAATAGGTAATATGAAACTTTAAAAAATTACTAATGAAAACCTACAGAAGTTTTATAACAATGATCCATGATTTAACCTTTAGCGTTAAGGAAGTATATAACCCATAATTTAGGTATCCATAGTTTTAACCTAACTATAAAGGTATGTCTTCCTTATGAAAGGAATCCCAAAATAAAAAGATCAGAATAAATCTATTTACATATCCATAAGAACCTTTGATCATCAAGATCAGATATAATTTTTCTTATTATCCCTAAAATTTCTCAATCACACCAGATTAGAAGAATAATTACAAACATAAAAAACTCAAGGCATTTACAAAGATCCTTCAAAAATCAGATTCCTTAAGAAAAATATCTCTAAACAATTACAATGAATTAATCACACAAAGTGAAAAGATATTTAAAAAAGCTTCACCACAACTCTTAGATAATTAGTAATTCAAAACCTCCCTTCTCCTTGAATGATTCTCTTATTTATTGGAAAAACACCAATGATCATATTTAACATTCTTATAAGTTAGATATAATAGATTTTAAATAACTCTTACTTGAATTGGAAAGTTCTTCATAGAAACTCCATCTAATGTTCATCAGGTTTATACACTTCTACAATTCATATTCTGTCCAATAGAATAATCTTTTTTCATCCTAAAAACTGAAATCCTTCAAAAAATAAATTAGAAAGTTTATTCTAGATATAATGTATGAATATATCTAAAAAATGTTTTTTCGGTGGTATTTACTGAACTTAATTTGATGACATTAATTAAACTTACACTTCTAGAATTTCATAAATCTTCATCTGATGAAGATTATAATGTTCTGTCTGATACGGGTGCATCCAATTACAAATAGATTTTGTTTGATTAAAATATATTTCTTTGTCTAGAAAAATGACTTTTATATAAAAAAAATCTTCGAACTAGTTAAGTATAAAGGTTATTAAATTATTAAAAAAGTGTGTTTTTGATTTCAAAAACTAAGTTTAGAAAGTGTCCAAAGAAAAATTTTGACTCAATAATCTACCCATTTTTGGAATGCAAAAAACCTAACATTCCAATAAAAAAACTAATGTTTAAAAACATTGAAAATTAATTACCCCCCTTAATTTTATAATCATTATATTTTTAGCCCTCTGATTATATTTATTTATTTTTTTATTTCTACCCTTTTATTATATATTTTTTTCCTAAAACATTTGATTGAAAGATTACATTTTCTCCATTTTCTCCCTCTGTGTGATTTTTAAAAGGAACATGGAAAGGTAGAATGTGTACTTGAAATGTTTGGGAAAAAACATGATATAATTTTGTATATTTTAAAAAAAAATTCATCCCCAAAAAAATGAAAATACATTCAAACAATGAAATTAGAGAAAATATCCTTAAAAAATAATTATGGAATAACATTCATTGGAAGCATGAATTCAAAAAAAACTTTACATTATTATAATTTTTTTTCAAGAGTTCAAAAAGTTATATTTTCTTTGAGAGTTTTTCCCAATAACTTTCATGTTTTTTATGTCTTCTTGATAATTGTCAGCATCAGCTAAAACTTATTTTAACTTCACAAATTTCTATTCAAGAATTTTAAACTTCGTTTTCTCTTTCTCGAACTTCAACACTTTTTCTTTAAAAAACTGAAACTATAAGTCCTCATTCATCAACTTAAATAATTCTTATTCTAAGCGTTAAATCTTATTCCTATTCTCTTGAAATCCATTATCATGGGTCATGGAGAGATATTTAAGATTATAAATATCTCTTTATTTCTCATTAACTCCATAACTCAAATCTATTACAAGCCTGGAGACCAATTTCAATGATCTTATTATATCCAAAATTTTATGATCATTAAACTTCATATCACCTTTTACATGTATAAACCAATGAAGAAGTTTTTAAACATAATCGTTTCTTCTTTTGATTTACCTTTTAAATATTTAAAATTAGATTCATTTTTAATAATTATTTATGTCAACTATTTTAAATAATTATAACTTTCCAAAAAAACAATCCCCTTTTATATATTTGCATATTTCTTAAATATCAGAGAGGAAATGAATATAATCTTCAAGTTTCTTCAAAAATCCATTGAAGTAATTCAACTTTATTTCAATTCTTTATGAACTTATTCAATGAGGAGAGTAAGTTTAATTATAAGAAACATCTAGAATGGATGGAGTTGGAGGTCTAGAATCATCAACTTCTTACCTTTTTTCACCAAATTTTCCACCAAAAACTTCTACCATTGTAACTTCTTTATTGTTCTGTGGTTTATCCAAAACCATAGTTTGAGAATAATGATCATATTCTTCCAAAAAACTTTCATATTTTTTCAAATACTCAAGATATGTATCTTTATGAGACTAATATGAAATAGAAATAGAATATGCATCAACAATTTATTCTTTAACTTCCATATATTTTCAATCTATTTTGCAACTTCTTTTTCTCTTATATTATTCCCTTTTACAGACTTGTTAATAAATTTAAAAACTTCAAAATATTCTTTAGATTGATATTTTTTAACCATGATTACCTTTCATTTGACTTTCTTAATGAATATAGGGACTTTTTATTTTTGATATTATCATCCTTCTGATGTAACTAACTAAGAAATTACAGGTTGCATAAATAATGGAGGAGAAATTAAAAGAAGTTTTCCTTATGTTGTATCTTCAACAATGGTGTGCATTTTGTCAAAAAATTTTAAGAAGTTTTTATCTATTTTTGATTTCTCATATTTTTCTTTTGTTTCTTCTTCTTATCCTCTTGTTGAATAATTTTATTAAATTTTTATTTCAGATCCAAGGCCTTAACCTTATCTAATCCAAAACATAGATCATCAGGTTTTTCTCCTCTTTTTTACTTCATAAGAGCTAAAAAAACTTCATCTGAAATGTTTTTCAACTTATTTATATAAAAATATGGGGGTTATTATCTAAATTTTATCTTTTCTAAAACTTTCTCTTTAAAATTTTCTATTTTTAATTCTGATTAAGCTCTATCTGATTTATCAATAAATTTCTTAATAGAAGGAACAAATACAAGCCTCATATTACTGACTATCACTTCACTAATAAAGGAAACTTTCTACATTATTGGAGTATATTTATTATGAATATTTTTAACTTACATAATATTTACCAAGAATATATTTAAGAAACAAGTAAAAAAAATAATCTTCAACTTGATGGTTCCTTTCTTGATAGCCTTAATGCAGATAAAAACTAACTTCGTAATGTTGGACTTTATCATGTTTCAAAAAAAAAATAAAAAATATCTATATCCTAAAATTTGAGAGTATCCCAATCTCTTTTCTGGAGGATAATATTGTTATGTACCCATATAGACACTAATCTAGCATCATGATAAATATTATTCACTTTTATCACTTTATGATAAGATGAAAATAAGTAATTTCCCCCCCTAGAATTTTTAATTCAATCAAATTTATCATTTAACTTACGTGTAACCAAATTTGCTTCACCTTCATAAGGAAAAACTAATAATTCATCCAATTAGAGAAAATTAAACAAATACAACTCTTCAAACAATGAAAAAGTGAAAAATTTAAGATTATCTTCTTTATTAAATTCAACTGAAGAATACAAATCATGAAAAATATCAGGATAATGATAATCAAATTCAATTTTTTCAACTAAAATGTATTCCCAACCTTGAAATATAATATTCAACTTTATAAAGAATAATAATTTTCATACCATTATCTTTCCATAAACCTTTATTTTATAACTTCTTTACTTGATAAATCACTTAAAGAATCCATCTTTGCTAATCAAATGAAGACGAGTTATAAGAAAAACCACAAACAATCAGGTAGAGAGAAAACTGAATGGTAAGATATATTTATAGAAACATGTAGATAATGAAGAGGTGGTGACCCACAAGCCTTTATATAAGCTCAATAAGTTAAATGATTAAAATTATCTAGATCTAATTGTATATATTGAATCCCTATTTTTTATTTATGGTTGTTATCAAATCTAGAATTTTTTTGAACTCTATTTTTTTAAAAAAAATTAAAGATATAAGTTTTATCGAATGAAAATTTTTTCGATGAAAATTTATAATTTTGAAAAAAAACATTTAAAGAAAAATTAAAATTTTATAAACAGTGAAAAAATTATAAAAAATTATAGTAAAACTAAAGATATAGAAATTACCTTTTAGAGAAGAAAATTATAAACATTCTTATGATTTTTTCCAATAATTATTGGTTTTCTAAAAACATTGTATAGAAGTTTTTAAGAAAGAATTATATCTCAAAACATTTTATAAAATATAGACCATTTTTTTTAGAAAGGTCTTTCCAAAAATTGTTCTATAAAATATTGTGTTTGGGAAAAAACATTTGTCTGGAAAATAAAAAAACTAGATTTTTTAATTTATTTTGAAACAAAGTAAAAGTTTTCTACCCCCTTTTAAGGAGTTTTTACTATAAGGATATATTTAAACATGAATTTGTCATGAATTATTATTTTATGTTAATAATTCATAGCTTTTGTTTAATATATTTAAATATTTCAAAATTTAAGGGTTTTTTCTAAAATATCTGTAGGGTTTTCCTGTGTTCTGATGAATAATAAAATAATACCTACTTTTTTATGTGATCCAAATGGAAATGGTAACTTATATCTACATGATTATCTCATGGGTGATGTTTCTAGTTTTTAATTAAATCTATGGAACTTTTTCAATAACATAATATTGGATTTTTTCTAAAACTCATGCCATGGTCTGTGAGTGTGCGTTGCATCCAAAAAATTTGATCACATCAAATATCAGTGGACACATATTTTTCTTCAGTATTAGAATGTGATACATACTTTTTTCTTCTTACAATACCGATAAACTTAAGATTAACCCTCATGGTCAGCTGGGGTAATGCGAGTGGGTCGGGGTTTGGGGCATGGTCAGAGGGTCAAGTCCTTAGGCCAATGGTTTCTTTTTAGTTTTATTTTTCAGTGTTGTGTTCCGCACTTACGGTTGTATCAAAACTCTATAAAGCTTCTCCTAAAAAATGAAAAGTTCAAGATGTAATTTTTCTATCCATTTTATATCCATAAAAATCAATATTTGATTTTTTTAAACAAAATAATTTCCAAATTAATAAAATATCTCATGATCCATAATTTCTTTAATATATTGAAAAATTATTTATATATATTTAATATGGAACTATTTTTTATTTTATTAATATATTTCACATAAGAATACATAAAACATTAATTCTATATAACTAGGTGTAAGATATATTAAACTAGAAATCATTCCTCTAAAATGTTCTTAATTAGTTGGTTTCCTAGATTCATCAATATCAATTATATTTGTGCCCCCCATATATGTAATAATAATTTTAATATTGTTTTATCCAAATTTTTTAAGAATATATTTTATATAATTTTGTTGAGATAAAAAATTTTCTTCTGATATTGAGAAATTTTAAAACCAGAGAAAAAGGTTAATTCTCCCATCAAACTAATTTCAAACTCAAAATTAATAATATTATCAATGAAATTAGTAATATATTTTTAATTTGAACCAAAAATAATTCCATAAAAATAATTTTGAAAAATGATGATTTATTTGAATTTTTTTTATGAAAAGAGTTGGATTTGTAGTTCTCTTAACAAAATTACTTTTAAAAAAATCCGGTTAATCTATCATACCAAGATATAATATATTTATTAAGTCTATAATTTGTATTAGTAAGTCTAAAAACTTGATCTAGAAATTTTGTGATTTGGAAACTACTGGTTTTTCTACATAAACTCTCTCATGTACGTATCCATTAATGAAATAACACTTCCCATCCATTTGAAAAATCTAAAAATTTAAAAATGATTCATATCATATAAGTATGAAAATAACTTCAAGTGTAGTTACCAGAGTATAAGTTTCTTCATTATTTATGTCTTCTTTTTTATTATAAATCATTCCAATAAGTATATCTTTATTTCAAACTATTACTCTATTTTCATCACATTAATTATGGAAAACCCATTTAACAATAATTACAGAATGATATTGTGCATGTTCGACGAAATTACCAACTTGTTTGATCTCAAAATTATTGAGTTAATCCTATATTTCTTTTACCCAATCTTCATCACTTAAAGTCACATTATGAGTCTTTGGTTAATATTGTGATATAAATACATAATCTTGAAATTTGTTTCTTAAATAACTTCTAGTTTTAATTGGTTGACCTATGTAATCAATGATATTACCAATAGGATGATTCATAAGAATTTTCTAATTCTATAGATTTGAAAAATACTATTATTTAACAATATATTGAATTTATTCTTAAGGTAAAACTTCATAAAATGTTTCTTCAGTTGTTCTCTCATGAGAGTAATTTTTCAGCATGGGTTAAAAATTAGTTTTTGTAAAAAAATCCAAATATGTGGTTTCAGGTTGTTTGAAAACAAAAGGATCAATTTTATCAAAATTTATATGTATTTTTTCATAAAAAGTACATTTATTTTTATTAAAAACTCTATAAGCCTTACCGATTATAGAATAACCTAGAAAATTCCATTATCAGTTTTTGAACAAATTTAGGTAAATTATCTTTAGTATTCAAAATTAATACTTTATATCCAAAAACTTTTAAGTAAATAACTTTAAGTTTTTTTTCATGTACACAACTCATTACGAGTTTTAATAATAAATTGTCAATGTAAAATTTGATTTATCGTATAACATACAATACTGACTGCTTCATCCCTAAATTTTTTAGCACTTGAATATTCACTCAATATGGTTGTAGTAATCTCTTGATGAAATATATTTCTTATTTCAACTACAGCATTTTTCTGAGGTGTTCTAATAGCAGAGAATTTATGTATTATAATTTTTTTACTACAAAAAGTTTGAAAATCATAATTTACAAATTCTCAACCATGGTCGTGATGAATAGTTACTAATGGCAAACGTTTCTCATTTTTAACACCATCTATATAAATTTTAAAATAAAAAAAGTATTCTAAATTTTTTTTCTAGAAAATAGACCCATGTGTATCTAGTTTAGTCATCAACTAAAACATATACATAATATTTTCCAAAAAATATTCATGTTTGTGTTGGAATAAATAAATATATGTGCACTATTTTTAAAGCATCAGAAGTTGAAACCTTACTTATATATTTAAACTTGAATTATGTTTCTTTCTAAATTGACAAGGGTCACAATCTTTAGAATAATTAAACCTAAGCTCTGGTAGATCTATAACTAGTACTTTATTATAAAGTTTTTCCAAAGTTCTTATATTATAGTTTCCTAAGCTTATATTTCATAACCATGATTGATCCTCCACTATACTAAGGAAAAGTTAATCTTAGCTCCAATGGTCTTCTAGGTTCAGTGTGTAGACATTCACATTCCTATCAGTAGAAATAATGAATTTACTTTTGAACCTTGAATAGTAAATTTTTCATTCTTGATGTTCATGTGGTAACATTTATCATATAATTGTATTATTCTTACAAGGTTGTGCTTAATACCTAAAATAAACAAAACATTTGAAATTAAAGGTTTTAAAAGAAGAATAATATTACTTATTCCATAAATTTCTCCTTTAGCATTATCACTAAAAATTATTTTCCACCTTTCATCTTTATAATATTATGGAAGAATTTCTTGCTTACAGTCATATAATGGGAAAATATACTATCCATGTACTGAATTTTATTATTGTTGGTACTCTTATTATTTTACTAAAAATAAGAATAAGTTATATTTTTAGAACCCAGACTTTATTAGGACCAACATTTTTTTAAAATAATTTTTTATTAATCCACATTCATCTAAATATTTGGTATTGAGCACTTATAATTATTTATAAAAATAATCTTTTTTAAATCCAAAATTCTGTACTTTATTTAAAGAACACTTAATTTTTCAATGTTCACTACTTTGACATTTAGTATAAATGGTGAAATTTTTGGAACAAAATAATTATTTTGAAAATGATGTTTAGGTTTTGTAAAACCAATACTATAAATACTCTATGAGTTCTAGTTTTTATGTACATATTATCAAAATTTTCCTTTATGACATTAAATTTTGATAGTAACTTTTATAAACTCAAAATTTTAGAATTTATTTTAACAACTAAACGTTTATCCTCATTAGTTAAAATAGAACTATATTTATTATCTAATTATTTACTAACATTAGTAACTTATTGGGAGTATTTTAAAATCATATAATTTTATTTGGAGTGATCAACCTTAGACCTTCATATTTTTTATAAACATTAATATTTTTTTATAATATTTTAGAAAATATAAAATTCTTAAAAACTAGTTAAGGAATAATCTTCATCAGATGAAGTAGATTTTTATTTTTTAGAATAATTTTAATTATAATAATCCTAAAAATTCATTTAATTTTCATTTAAATTATGTCTGGAAAGGGATTCAAAAGATACTTTTTCCATGAAGCATTCATTTTCTTTGGAATTCTAGAATAAAATACCATAAAATTTTTACTATCACTATCATCAAAATAATTCTCTGAAGAACTGTCTCTACCACTGGAACTCCAGGTGTCAGAGGATTTCAAAATTTTATTGACTTTTATATTTTTGTAACTTCTCAGAGTTTCGGTATTTATTATCCTTTATCTTAAGTCTTTGAAAATTGAGTTTGATATGACATAGTTTCTTATATTCATAGAATATCACCACTGAAGAGTATTTCTTCTCACTTATTTCCTTAGAATATTTTTTATAATTATAATGAAAATCCTTATTTATAACTATCTTGTTAATCCTCTCATAAAGATTATCTAGTTCATTTCGCTTTTTTTTACAAACTAATTTCAGTATATGCTTTAAATTTCTTATTCTTCTTCAAATATTTTTAAACTTTCTCAGTTAAACTATCTTTCTTATAAACATTTTAAGTAGAATAAAAAGCTAACCCATTTTTATTTTTCTCTTTTTCGGTATCTCTTTTCATCCTACCTTCATATTTCATAAGATTACTAATTAGATCATCTTATCTTAATTTTTTATTTTCAGAGTATCATTAATAATTTACCTATTGTATTCCCATTCACTATGAATAATCTCAATAATATTTTCTACAAAAAATTGATCAATATATATTTGTATTCCAAAGGTTGTAAACTATTAATTTTTTCCTAAATTCTTGATTCATCTTTGTAACAAATTCTCTTGGTAGAAAAATAAAATGCTTGATAATCATATCATAACCTAACTCTTCTTTTTTTAAAATTTTTTTGATGTTCTATAGTGAGTAACCTCAATATTTATCCTTACAATGTTAGTTGATTCACAAGAAAAAATTTAATATAGATTTTTCTAGTCATAGAACATAATAATGTATTTCAGACTCTTTAATTATATTGATATCCCAATGTATCACCTTTAGAAAAAGTAGAAACCTCTATGTATGATTTTTTTTAAATTACTCTTAACAAGAAAAAATTATCTACTATAATATTTATAACAAATTTATTCATATGATCTCTCCAATATTTGTAGTCAACACCATCAAATATTGGTGGTATATTGTGATTTATATTTTATAAAGTTTTATTATTTAAACGTGCCATATTTACAAACAAAAAAATATACTCTTTCTATAAAATACCTATTAGCGTAAATAGTTTATAACAAATAGAACAAATGATATAAAAGGTATAGATTTATAAGAAATATAAATTAGAAAATATAGTAGAGCCTCCTCTAATACCAAATGTAGGATTGTAAGAGTACGCAGAAACATTACAAGAGGGGGGGTGGGGGTGGGGGTGAATTGTAGCTTATAAAATAAATATATTATTTTCATAACCTCCATATATAGATTAATTGGAAAATTATTTGTTAGGTAAATGAAATTAATCAGAAAAATATTTGTTCCTATACTTTATAAAATTAGAGTTCAGAAAATTTTATAACATAAAAATTTCCTTAAACACATGCAAAACATAAATAGAAACATGTAAAAAAAAGTATTATGAATCTTTATAATATGAGTAAGTAAAACTTAAATAATTTTTATAAAAATGATCTATAAATTAATGTTTATTGTTAAGAAAGTATATAATGAAGAATTTGGGTATCCACATTTTTAACCAAACTGTAAAGGCCAGTCTTCCTTAAGCAAGGGATCCCTCAATAAAAAGATCATAATATATCTGTTTATCTTGACACAAGAACTAATATCTGTATTTCATGCATACATTTTATTGTGTTTTAATATATTAATTTGTGTAATTAAATTAGTGAACTTTTAGAATTTGGAACGGATTGACTTATCTTGTGTTTTTTGTAAGGAACAATAAATTTATGAAAAAGGAATGAAAATAGGTTAATTTTGAAGCTTAAAGGCACTTTTCACAGTGAGAAAAGTGAAGCGGTGTGACACAATATTTTTCATGATGATCATGGAGAACTTCCGGGGCATAAAACTAAATAACCAAGAAAAAAAGATTCTTTAGGACTAGAAAAATAGAATTACACATCATTTAATAATTACACGACATGTACCCGTGCATGTGGTGAAAAGAAGGACATGGCATGATGAAATTAAAACCATCCTTGACGTTTACACATGGTGTAACTCAGTTATACAAGATGTAAATTCCCCGATAGTATTTTTTCACTCAGATTAAAAAAATCTTCATTTTTTGACTAAATCTACAATATTGGACCCACCCAAACCACCGTTGGACATTTCCTTTATGGAATTCATTAATTCCAGAGCCTATATGGAGCCTATGAAAGGAGGGATGGGCCATAACAACCATGATATTTATTACACATTAATACTTAATTTATTATATAAAATTACACTTAATATAAACTAAAAGATAGAAAGGTATTATTTATTTGGAAATTAGGTACATAACATAACAACTTAAAACATTAAAAACAATATCTTTATTGAAATATTCTTTGACCTAATTAAAATGTTCCTTTATACTTTACACTGCATGGGATAATATGAGGACATACATAAGAAATGGGCGAGGTTTAAATCTTAGTAAGGGAATAAACAAGGAATAACATGAAGAAGACAATAAATGTTGGACAATAGGAATATCAATGGATCATAAAAAGAATATGAAGAGTAAGGCATGATATAGCATGATTGTTATAACATGGGAAACAGGGAACCATATCAAAATACTAAATCTTAAACACAGGTCAAGGTTAAACCTGACAAGACATCATGGTGAAAAAAGTACCATAAATTAATTACGTAAACCCCCTATCCCAACGTGACATATCATGATACTAAACATTACCCAATGCATTAGAGTGCTATATAATTCTGGGTGAATCCGTTACTTTTATTTCATTCTCATGCTTAAGTATTCCATATGGATCAATCAACATGTATTCATTAATCATCATAATTTATTCCACAATCAAGTAATGTGGAACAAATTCATGTAATTCCCCAATTAAATAAGTATATTTTTAAAAAGGTGAATACCCATGATAGAAAATGGGCATGGTATTCACCACACAATTGTTTTAGAATGGAAAATCACGGTGAAATTTCGGTAGCATAACGACATCACATATAAATTAATAAAGTAGGTTGATGAGAGAGAAAGGGGTATATCATAATTTAGATATTAAATGGAAAGTAATATGGTAAAGAAAATAAATTTCTCAACATAAGGGATTGGAAAAGGAAGGCGTATCAGAATAAAGAAACTTGAAGAAAGAGGAAAAAGGAAAGAACCCTTACTTGAATGTGTGACTCCAAAGGCATGTGAGGGCCTTATTTAAAGATTTGGGGTACCTTGAGAGGACTCTAGGTAGTGGAGGTCAAATCTTGGATTCTATACAAGGAGTTTGAGTGAAGAGAAATGAGATCTTGGGTGAGTTTATATAGGAAAGGAGGGGGATTTCTTTATTATTTAGGTTTTGAACTTTACATAATAACATATCCAAAACCACAAACCATACCATGGTTTTCCCCATGGTTTCTACCAAATTTTATTGGTTTAAATTATTTTACAATCCCAAGGTTCTAACTTATGAAAATATTACCATCAGTAATGTGGAGGTGAGTCACACTCTTAAATAAATGATTTTAAAATCTTAAAATATATTATAACTCTTAGAGGACTCATAATGGGTTTAAAAAATAAATAAAATAAAAATAAAAATATATTATTTTAAATGTAAAACATATATCTTGTCGTGGATGCTATTTATATTACTTATTATCCCACTTTTTGGTCATTGTGATGTCATAAAACACATGGTATATCTATACAATATTTAATTTTTACCCAAAAATTCAACTATCTCATAAAATTATGAAAAATTAACCATTGGATAATTTACACATCCTGATTCAAAAAAGAATATTCTTTTTATATAAATAATTTTCAAAATATGTAAATTTTCACTTTTAAAATAAAAACCGACATTTATTAAAAATGACAGGTTTTTGAAAATAACATTTTTTTGAACCCTTATAAAAATTACATTTGACTTAATAAAAGCTATATGATCATTTATAATTAATAAAAATCATTTAATAATAATATTTTATTAAAATAATATTTATTTCAAAAATTATTTAATTCATCAAAATAGATATCTTAATTAACCAAAAAATACAATTTGTGTTTTATTAAATCAATAGAAAAATAATTTTAAAGTAATAATAATAAGATGGAAATATATTCATTATTATATATAAAATAATGTATATATTATTATTTCTAGGGTCTTGATACATATCCCTTTAATATAACAGCACACACTCTAAGAGTAAGGTGCATGATAGTGGGGCTTTCTTGGGGCCATTCGATGAACATTGTTTGGGTTGTGATCACAATGATCTTGAAATTCTCCTATAAATGGTTTTCCTTATGCTTAAGTGGTTAGATATTAGATTGGCCTTGGTCTAGGGAAAATCCTAAAATGGTATGTCCCTCTAAATATCTGATAAATAGGCTTCATAGGGTACAATCCTATTGGTTGAGGCTATCAATTCCATTGTCTGTGTCAAAAGGATTTGTTAAAAATAGTATATTTATACTAGTTATGTGATCACTATTCAAAAAATATATTATAAATGGTAATGATACTTAATTTTAATCTAAATCCAATTGGATATAATAAAACAAAATAAGTCCATGTGTTTCTATAACCATAAGAAATTTAATTAAATAAAAAAGGTGAATTTTATTCATAATAGTTCAGGTCGTTATAATCACCCCCCATTTAGAAATTTCACCCTTGAAATTTTCTTTTCCCATAATAAAATAGATGAGGGTAACTCTGATTCATCCTCTCCTCTAGTTCCCACTTTGCTTCTTCAAACTTATGGCTTCTCCACAACACATCGATGAGGGGAATTGTCTTATTTTGTAGAAATTTTTCTCTGTGATCTAAGATCTTCACCGGTTTCTCTTCATAGGAAAGATCATTATCCAATGGTACAAAATCTGGATTGAGTACATGTGAGAGGTATAGTATGTAATTTCTCAAGAGGGATTTATGGAATACATCATGTAATTGAGGTAGGTTTGGAGGGAGTACTATTCGATAGGCCACTACTTGATGCGATCAAGGATCTCAAAAGGGATGATGTACCTTGGAATTAGATTTCCCTTATTCCCAAATCTCATCACTTTATTCCATGTAGATATACGGAGGAACACCATGTCTTCAACATCAAACTCTAAGTCTCATTGATTATTGTCATTATAGTTCTTCTGTCGAATCTGAGCAACCTGGATGTGTTGCTGAATGGTCTTAACCTTATCCACCATTTACTCAACCATTTTAGAACCTAGATGTTTTTGTACCCCAAATTCATCCCAATGTGTTGATGCTCTGCACCTATTCCCATATAGGGTTTTATAGTGATCTATTTGGATGCTCAGATGAAAGCTATTTTTGTAAGAGAACTCGACCAGAAGAATATATTGATCCCATACTACTTTGAAATCAATTGAGTATGATCTCAAAATTTCCTCAAGTGTTTGTATAGTCCTCTTAGATTGTCCATCAGTTTGAGGGTGATAAGACGTACTAAAGTTCATCTCAGTGTTTATATCATACTGGATACTTTTCCAAAACATAGAGATAAATCCCAGATCTCAATCATACACAATGGATAGTGGTACTCCACTCATCCTTACCACTTCTCTGATGTATATTAGTGCAAGTTGATCCAGTGAGAAATCCTCTCAAATCAAAATGAATTGTATATCCTTTTTAATATGGCACACAACAACCCAAATACATTGTTTCATTTGGATGTCTTCAAAAGTCTAGTGACAAATTCCATGGCGATTTTTTCCCATTTTCATGTTGGTATGGGTAATGGTTGCATCATACCCTTAGACTTGTGCCTTTCAGCCTTCACTTACTGACATACCAAGCACTTTGATATATATTTAGTGATATCCTTCTTCATGTTATCCCACAAATAGTGCTCTCAGAGATCTTGAAACATCTTTGTGTTCCCTGGGTGAATGGAGAAAGTCAAACTATGTGCTTCATCCAATATTTACTTATTTAACTCAGGATTTGATAGAACATGTAGTCTTGACCAAAATCTCACAATTTCTTCTTTATCAACATTGAACTTTGATGATTTACCTATCAATATAGTTTCCACTTTTTTCTAAATTCCTACATCATCATTTGAGCATCCTTTAACCTTTCTAAAAGATACGGTCGAGCAATCATTTGTGAAAGGATTAATGATGTTCCTTTCTTTATGATTACCATGTTTAGCCTATTCAAATATAATAAGATCATATCCTTTTCAATTCTCATTAATGATAGAATTGCTGGATTCTTTATACTTACAACATATTCCAATTTGTTTTCTTTACTAGGATGGTATTGGATTGAGCAGTTGTAATCCTTCATGAGCTCTAACTATATTCATTGGAACATATTAATCTCTTTTGGTGTGAATATATATTTTAGGCTCTTATGATCAGTATATATCTCACACTTCTCAAATAGAGACAGTGCCTATAGATTTTAAATGCAAATATCATACCTACCAACTCTAGATCATGCATGGGATAGTTTTTCTCATAAATTTTCAACTACCTTTAGGTTTAGGTAATGACTTTGTCATTTTGAATTAACACATTTCCAAATAAGTTCTTCAAATAATCACTAAAAATTACGAAATATTCCCCCCTTGTAGGTAGTGTGAGAACAAATCAGTGATAATACTCCTTTTAAAATCAATGAATCTTTCTTCACATGAACCATTCAAATAAATATTGTCTCCCTTCCGAGTTAGCTTGGAAAGAGGGATTGAAAATCGTGATAAAGTTCTGAAAAATGAGTGATAATATCAAGCTAACCCAAGAAGCTACGGAAATATGTCATGAATGTTGGATTCAGACATCTTTTAATTGATTTTATCTTTGAATAATCCATTGATATCCCATTTCTTGTGATGATATTCTCCAATAATGAGACTTACATAAACCAGAACTCACACTTGTTTTAATTGGCATAAACCTTCTACTTTAATGAGGTCTTTAGAACAATGTTCAAATTCTCCTCATGCTCCTCCTTGATTTTGGAGTATATTATAATATCATCTATAAAGACTACCAAAAATTTGTCAAGGTAATCTATAAAGACTCTATTCATCAAGGGCATAAATATTTTTTGATCATTAGTGAGCTTGAAAGGCATCACTTTGAACTCATAATGCCCGTACCTTGTATTTAAAGATATCTTGCAGATATATTCCTTCTTCACCCTTATTTGATAATATCCCGTCTGAATATCCACCTTGTATAAGTATTGTGGTCCATTTAGTTGGTCAAAAAGGTTATCAATCCGTATAAAATGATACTTTTTATTTATCGTAATCTTATTGAGATCATGGCAATCAATGAAAAGGTTCATTGATCCATCATTTTTCTTAAATAAGAGGGCTGGTGCACCCCATTTGGGTGTATGAACCCTTTTATCTAGATTCTCCAACAGTTGTTTCTTCAGTCCCTTAAGTTCCACAATAACCATCCTATATGGAGTCTTGGATATTGGAAATGCCCCATTTATAAGTTTGATGGAAAATTTAACCTCTCAGCTTGGAGGAAGACTAGACAAATCCTCAAGAAACACAGAATCATATTCTCTCACAATAGGCATGTCTTCAAGGATGGTTTATTCCTTTGAATAAATAATTTAATATAGATACTCTTTCTCATAGGGAAATAATATTATTGGAAAAAATCTCTAAAGGTACCATTGCAGTATTTTTGGGTTGTTTGTGTTTGTTGAAAAAGAGGGTTTCCATGATGGGTTTTCATGTTCTAGATATATTATTGACAAAATGTATTGATAAAGATCCATGAAAATAGAATGGAAAATCTATATGTGGTATAGAATGGTAATATACAAGGTGGAACTTTTTACCAATGTTTTCCAAATTTTTGGGCCCCAAAATTAGGAAGTGGGGAAACATATTTTTGGAAAAGTAAGTTGCACACAAGAAAGATGGTGGTATGGAATGTTGTGCACAAGGCATGTTTTAGGATCATAACATTGAAATATAGAAAATGCATGAAGTGAACGAAATATTTGGATTTTTTTCGAAATATGAGTTTTCACGAAAGAGGCTTGCTCGTCCAATGTGACGTCAAATGTTATTTTGCGCGTTCAGAAGGGGATCTTGCGTGACACATCAAATCTTACACGTATGGGTCAGTAGAGCCTATAAATAAGAGGTGACCTACCTCATTTAATGTAGATCAACTCTTAGAAGAAATCAGAGCTCTAAATAATGTAAGAATTATATGAAAAGGGAGTTTCCTGAAATAATTGGAGTTGGGCAAAAGATAAGGAAGTTGCATGTAATATTTAAGTTGCATGTAAGAAGGAAGTTTCACGTAAGAAGAGGTTTTTCAGGTAATGAATAAAACTTTCACACAAGGCATAGAAAGGGTTGAACGAATTATTTGAAGTATCCTAATATATCTATGGTAAAGTGGTATTCATCAGTGGATGAAAGTAGAACTTCAACAGAGAATCTATCTACAGATTAAAATGCGGAATTCATGAAAAGGAAGGGACCTACAAGTCCATAATCTGTTTGTGTATCCCTTACAAGAGTAGTGAATTATAGAAGAGGAAGATTGTGATCCTTTCCACTAAAATTGAGCCGTAGTAAGAGACATAGATAGTGACCCTTGGGAATGCAGTGAGAAAATGCTAAACTTTGTAAAGGTAGTGAGCCTGGGAATAGAAGTGATTTAGCCCGAACCTTGTAAACAGTAGTACACTTTTAGTAGATTTGGTACATAAAAACGTTGCCATTTTATGCTCCTTGGACATAACCCAGTGAGGGTGAACCATGTAAAATGACCATGTCCTGTGCATGATTTAATTTGTGTTCATATATTTCTATGAGATAATGAGAGAAGTGTGTTTTGTTTAATGATGAAACAAGATCCGAAAGGGAAATAATTTTAATCTATCATACCCTAATTCACCCCCCTATCAGGGTATTTGACCTAGTGGACCTAAAAAATATCCATTATTGAGATAAATATGCTAAATAATATTCATGATACTCCTTGTACTTGTAGATAATTGGGGGTCGATTCATAATACAGAGAGTGATTTCCTTCTCATGAAAATTTATGTTGGCTCTATATAGGAAAAGCCAATCCTTGACCATAATTGTATCAAATCCCACCAAAGGTAGTATGAAAAGGTTATCCCTAAAGTTTATCCCACATATGTTGATAGGGGAGGAGTTATATACTTGGTATGAAATAATTTCTCCATTTTTAATTTCCAACGACATATTTAGTTCCATGATTTGTGGTGGGGTTTAAATAGTTCTTCTAAACTTTCGTGATATAAAGGAATGCATAGAACCGAAATAAAAAATTATTATTGATATTATTGAATGGATAACTAGCATACCTATCGCCACTTCATTTTTAGGACCCACCTTTGTGGTCATGATACAAAAATCTCCCCCTTACTGCCTCAGAGGTTGTTGGTTACCTTGGAAAACCCTTGGATTAGTGCACTGTTTTAAAAAGTGTCTTAGTTCCTTGTAGTTTAAGTAGTGAAAAACCCATCGAGGATTGAATAGAGAATTCCTTTCCTATTTCAAATTTTTGGTTTTATCCTATCGACAATATTTGGATAGGTGCCCTTATCTTCTGCACCTAAAGAATTTCCTTGTTCAGGAAATTTCTGGGGTTCTTCTTTCCACAACTTTGACAAGTGTGATGTTGAAATTTCTTAATAGAGTTAGATTTATCCATCAAAATTCCATAATAAAATTCTACTTTACATATATTATCCCCTTGATACCCTTAATACTCTCTGATCTCTATTTAAACTTTTAGGGTACATCAGACAATTTCCTCATATTTATCAAAGCCGCGGATCGCCAGAGATTTTCATAGACTAGGATTTAGTCCCCCAATGAAGTGGTCAACATTACATTTGGGGGTAATGACCAAAACAAAGGTGTATCATGAAAGTATCGTGAATTTCTCCTCTTAGAGCCTAATATATTTGTCTTCTTTTTTCTTGGGGGAAATGAAATATATTTTCATTTTAAGTCAGAGAGTGCGAGGAAAATATTTATTGAAAAACATTTTATAGAATTACTTGCACTCCATCACTTCGATCTATTCCTCAGGATTTTTATTTTTTATGAATGTACAATAATTATCATAATATCCCTCCATATGATAAAAATATAGTAGAACCTTCTCTTGTTTGTAACATTGAATGATAGATAACTAAACCTATCACCTGATACAAACTATAACAACCCTGATCTTTATTATAAATTAATACTTGATTTATTACATAAAATTACACTTAATAAAACCTGAAAGATTGAGATTATAGTGCCTTTAGTAAATTATATACATTATATAACAACTTAAAACATGAAAAACAAAATCATTAATGAAAACTTCTTTTACATGATCAAAACTTTCCTTCATACTTGACACTACATGGGATAACCTAAGGACATACATAAGAAAGGGGTGACATATAAATCCTAGTAAAATAATAAATAATAAATAACATGAATAATTCAATAAATTTTAGAAAATATGCATATCAATGGATCATAAAAGTAATTTTAATAATAAGTCATGATATATCATGATAATCATGACATGAGAAATGTGACAAAAACTTAAAACACGACATCATAAACATAGGTGAAGGTTAAACCCACCAATACATCATGGTGAAAAAAGTACCATAAAGGAATCTGATAAACTCCTTTTCTAAATGTGAATTATCATGATACTAAAAATTACCCAATTCATTGGAGATCTCTATAATTCCAAGTGCACTCACCACTTTCATTTCATTCTCATGCTTAAGTGTGCCACACAGATCAATAATCATGGATTCATTCATTATCATAATTTATTACAAGATCAAGGATTTTCGAACACATAAATGTAATTCCCCAATAAAATAATTATATGTGTATAAAGGTGAATACCCATGATAGAAAATAGATATGGTATTTACTACATAATTGTTTTGGAATGGAAAATCACGGTGCAATTTCAACAGCATAACGACATCACATAAAAATTCATAAAATGGGTTGATGAAAGAGGAAATGGTATATAATAAATTATATATGAAATGGAAGGTAACATAGACATGTAAAAACATGTCCCAAAATAAAGAATTGGAAAACGAATGCATATCATAATAAAAAAACTTGAAGAAAGAGGAGACAGGAAAGAACCCTTACTTGAATTTGTGACTCCAAAGGCTCGGGAGGGGATTATTTAAAGATTGAGTGAGCCTTGGGTGGAATATAGGGAGTGTATTGATTATTGTGTACATGATACAAGGAGTTTAAGTGAAGTGAAATGGGAGCTTATGTGGGTTTATATTGGAAATTATGGGGATTTTTTTATTATTTTGGTTTTCAACTCCACATAATAAAATATTCAGAATCACAAACTATCCCTAGATTGTTTCCAATGGTTTCAACCAAAGGGGAGTGTTTTATATTATTTTATAATTACAAGGGCCTAAATTATTAAAATATTAGCATTGTTTATGTGGAGGTGGGTCACACTCTTAAAGAAATGATTTTAAAATCATAAAATATATTATAACTCTTGGATGATTCATAACAGATTTACAAAATAAATCATATAAAATTAAAATCACAAAATTTTAAAGGTAATACATATATTTGTTCGTTTATCCTATTTATATTTCTTATTATTTCACTATTGAGTCATTTTTATGTCATAAAACACAAGGTATATTTATACGGTATTTAATTTTTACCCAGAAATTCGGCTATCTTAGAAAATTATGAAAAATTCACCATTAGATAATTTAGAAATCTTGATTCCAAATATAATATTCAATTTATCTAAATAATATTCTATATATGTGAATTTTTACTTTGTAGAATGAAAACTAACATATATTGAAAATGATGGGTTTTTAACAACAACATTTTTTGAACCCTTATAAAAATTAAATTTGACTTCATAAAAATTATACGATCATTTATATTTAATAAAAATTTGTTAATAATAACATTTTCTTAAAATAATATTTATTTCAAAAATCCATTAATTAATCAAAATAGATATATTAATTAACCAAAAATACTATTTGTGTTTAATTGAATCAAAATAGAAATCATTTATATGGTAATAATAATTTGATGAAAATATATTTATTATTCTATAAAAAACAATGTACATATTAATATTTCTAGGGTCTTAATACATATCCATTTAATACATAATCATACCCCACAAGAGTAAGGTGCATAATGGTGGGGCTTTCATGGGACCGTTCAGTGAACATGGTTTGGGAAGTGATCTCGATGATTTTGAACTTCTCCCATAAATGATTTTCTCATACTTAAGTTATTGGATCTTGACAAGAGATTGGTCCTGGGAAAATATAAAAAATGATATATCCCACATAATCTTTGATAAATAGGATTCATAGGGTATGATCCTACCAGTTGAGGCCATTAATTACTTTTTTCAGTGTCTAAAGTATTTGTTAAAAATCCTATATTTATACTAGTCAAGTGATCACTGTTCAACGACTATATTATCAATGGTAATGATACATAAAAATCATAAAAATCCAATGGAATATAATAAAAAAATTAAGTTCATGAATTTTCTATAACCATAATACATTTAATCAAATAAAAAAGGATAATTGTATTTATAACCATTCGGGTTGTTACATAGTCTACTGTTGTTGGAGACATTTAGATCTGGAGACCAAAGCGTGGTGCAAGAAGTTTCAGGCCCATTTCTGAGTTATTACCTCATTTATTTATTCTTTAATTTTATTTTATCCTTCCTATTAATCTATAATCAATAGGATTAGGGGATAAGATCTCCACATTCTTGGGTAATGTAATAGAATGGGCAAAGTGCATTGGATCCATTTGTTTTCATTTTATTCATGTATTTGGTTTGCATGATTTCAATATTAAACTTCTAATCCCTTTCTCATTATTTTTTTATGACCATTAATAATTGAATATAAAAGGATATTTAATATTTCCCAACTGAAAACCTTAAAGATGGTATGACCATTTTCGAATTTAGGGGAAATTCAGTTTAAATACAGTATTAATGCAAACTTGATTCTCTGAAACACTAAATTTCCAAACCAAGGGAAATAGGTGATTTCCAAGTCAAGGTGGGGATAACATGACCATTGGATCTTCCTCTCCTTGACTATAACAACAATCATGAATTAATCAACCTATTTTATAAAATCCAATTTTAGTTGAACCTCGATATTATAAAACCCTGACACACTTTCAAAATCTGATCACTAACCAATCAATATGATTTTATTTTGTCTTTTCTTTTTTCAAATTAAAAAAACCCCCAATTTTCTCACCTATTTATTAAAATTAATAAAATTAACTCTTTTTGAAAACCCAAATGAACTAATTTCTCCGTCCTTGTGGATCAACCTTGAACTGCTTCTAATAATAATTTTAATTAATTAAGTATCATAGTTTAGTTTTTATAAATTTTGTTTTTCCATAGACCCATAGGTAATTAACAACACCCTTTGGTACTATCAGGAAACTTTGATTAGAGAGATCATAAAAACTCTTTATTCTATTCCCCATAATCCATGAATCACACTATATCAGACAAAAAATTATAAATATAATGAAACTGAAGACATTTACACAAATCCTCACAAAGAGGACGCTTTAAGTTAAAAATATATAAATAATTATAATGAAGTGAACAATCAAAGTAACAAGATGTTACAAAAATACTCAAAACAACTCTTAGATTGTTAGTGATGGAAAATGTTTATTCTCCTTGAATTCTTGTCCTATTTATAGGAAAACATTAAAAATTATATTCAAAATTATTCAATGTTGTTTGAAATGGATTTGGATGAACTATTAATTCCCATATAAAGTTATTCATAGCTTCTCTATTTGATGGTTAGTAGGTTCATAGATCTCTATAGTGTTATCATAAACCGTATGATAGAATCAACATTTTTTGTCTGATAAAATGTAATTATTCAAACAACATATTTTGAAACATTCATTTGGATATCATGTGAGGCTCATTATGAATTTTTTTGATGGTATTTTTATAACTCCATTTAATTAAATTCATTATATTTTAACCTATGAACTTTTATAAATATTCATCCAATGAATATTTTAATTTTCTATATGATATAGGTGAATTTTATTCGAAAGAGATTCCATTTTATAAATATATATTTCATTATCTATAAAAATTAATTTTATACATTAAATTTAATAGAACTAGGTAAGTATAAAATTTTAGTAAAGTATTAATAACGTGGGTTGTGATTTAAAAAACTAATGTTAGAAAGTGTCAAAAGAAAACTTCTGACTCAATAAGTATGTGTCTGACAAGTATTTTTAGTGAGGCGTGATGGTGGATCCTATTGAGTTTGTTCTCAATTATTGGTATCAGGGAAAACATATAGTGGTGAGTGAACCATTAACCATTATAGGGTTTGACCCTTATTATGGTTGGATTTTGGTGGATACCTAGGAAGACATTATAGGTGAGATGGGAGTGGGTAGCATTTGATGTTTCATTTTAGTGATTGGTTATGAGTGAGATGGTCACATATGGTCATTAAATATAATAATTTATATAGTGTGGGATATGGAAGTTTGATCCTCATGTGGGTAGGGACATGGATTTGATGGGAATAGTCATTGGAAAATCAAGGTGGTTTTGATGTCAGTGAGTGGAAAGATCAAATAATTATCTGGTTCCTTAGGGAATATGAGATTCAAGGATTATATTTAATGTTGGATGGATTTGGTGCATTATAATCAATATCAAGAGGGTTTTGGATTTTATCAATGTGTGAGTTGGATCAGAGATGTGTTGGTGCTCACAAGTGGAGTAAGAAATAGTTTTTGGATGGTCAAGGATCCAACAATGAAATTATACTATGAGTCAGGTTCAAACATCAGTGTGGGTGTTTGAACAATTTTTATATGACTTTGGGAGTTTTTGCATCATGTTCAAATGATGATACAATGCATTGGAAGCTGCATCCAAGAGTTATGAGAAAGGTCAGCCAAAGGAGGTCTGATTAGTGTTTTTATGTGAAATTGGTGGTGATAAGATGGAAACCAAAATGATAATTCCATTATAGCATCAAAAATGTATTTTAATAGGTGATTTTGATGGTGTTGAAAACTGTGGCATAGAATTTGCCTGTATAAGTTGATCCTTATAGTTAGAATCACCATAAGACCAAATTTTAATTAATTTATTACACCATCATGTATTTGGATAGGTGGGAACAAGTAAGAACTATCTTGGTGTTTTAATGATGGTGAAAAGTAGAGGCTCTATTTTTGATGAATGATGAACTTAGTTTTTAGAGTTTTTCAATAGAATCCCATTTAGAAATCCAGGGTAGACTGCAGTGAATTGAGAATGAATATATGACTGAGTTAGGTCAAGATTGATGGTTAAAAGAATAATGTGGATTCTAAGATATGAGAAGTGATGTGGTGTGGAGGTTTTAAAACCCCATTTTCTTTTCAATTTTTAAATTAGAGGGTAATTTTATTTTTTGGTTTCTAGAGATGGAGTTGTTTTAAGAATTTGGAATCATATTGAAATTAAAAGATTTGGAGCATCCCAAGTTGATGTTTTTGGATATAAATCAAGGACTAAAAGGTATATTAGGTGCTTGGGTGAGTTTCAGTAGATTCAAGTTGTTTTTTATAATTTTATAAAGGGATTTTACTTATGAATTCTTAGAACATTGATTAGAAAAATCTTGTAGATAAACATGAAACTTGGTATTAGATTAGGGTGTGGAACATAGGTGGCACAAATTTGTAGAGAAAGCATGAAAAACCTATAATTTAGGTTTAGTTGTGCTTCACATGATTAGCACATGGTTTAGAAAAATGTTTTTCCAAACCATACAAGAGGTATAGTGTCAGATAGTTACAACCACAAAGTTGGTGCATGCTTTGGAAAACCTTGAGGTCAAAACTTGTAGACAACCAACTTCTATTAAAAAGTGTGAAATTAAAAATTTTCCCACATATGTTTTTAACCCTCATTCCTATTCTATTATCCATCACATGTAGATGAGACCAGTGGGTCCTTCCCCCCTTCTTCCTTTGACCTATATTGATTAATGGTGGCTCTTGGTGGTTTGATTCAGTGATTCAAGGTGATATGTTCTCTTCCTTTCTCCTTGAATCTCTTCCTTTATTCTCACAATTCAAGATTCTGTTGGATAAGGTAATTGACTAACGATTCCATTAGATCATGGTGAAATCATCATTAATGATGAGTATTTTTATTGGTATGGATAAAGGGAATCCCGATAGGGAGATCACACATCGTCACATACTATTTCATTAAAGTAATGTTTCCCAGTGAAATTTCTTAAGGTTATTTCCTAAATTAAATGAAACTGTCTAATGATTTGGTTTTGAGTGATTGGGATTTTACTTAGGATGGTGTTGGGAGTACAACAAAAACCATTAAGTATTGTTTGGCCATCATTTCTATGAGATGAAGTCACAAATGTGTTATTAGTTATTATGAATAATTTAATTAAATTGTAAATCAATTATAAATTGTTAAAATTTTATTTAAATATTTAATAATATATTTTAATGATTAATTATTTGATTTCATGGCTTGATATAGGTTTTTGAGAGTTAGTGTGAGACTTTGGAGATTTTGGAAAATAATTTTCAAGATATTTTAAAAGAGAAATGGAATTAATTATGGTAAGTGGTCAATATTAATTCCCCTATGGTATTATTCACGTTATTTATATAGCATGATATATATGGTCTCACCACTGTATACTGTTGAAAATTTTAAATTAAATAATTTTTTTAGATAAAAATGAATTTCTTTGAATGAATGGATGAAGTTTCAGGGGCTATGATGGACCCTTGAGCACTCACTGGTGCCTTAACCATTGATGTTCGAGTCCTAGCTTATATATATATGACATGAGATGTATAGATCCCGACGAGTATAAATTAAATGAATATTAAATGTGTAAACATAGTGCACCTTAGTATAGTTCTCCTAAATTCCTCCTTGTAGAGGAGAGTGTTAGTTGAGAATGATTGGACCAAGTAGGACAAGAAGAAATTAGAAGATTCCATATAATTTTTAGGCAAGTCGATTTGATAATGGAGTGATTCTTCCTTCTCCACTAGCTTGTGATCACCTGGGTAAGTAGACACTGAGTATATTGATGATGGATTGGGTGAATTGATCAACCTAGGATGAAATTGGAAATTGATATGTTCTTTATTCCATCTCTTAAGAGTAGAGCCGTGTGGATTATAATATGATTCTAAAAAGGACATGGTATGATTGCATTGATGTCAATAAATGCTATTACATATAAGAGATGGGTGTTGACTAAAGGGATGATATTGATATTGAGGAGCCCATATAGGGTTCCCATGCTATAGTGTGAGCTAGGGGACCCTAGTGGGTGCCTTAGTATGACATTCCCCTATAGAGGGGTAGTGATGGTAAGTAGATTGTGTTGATTTCTGATGTCACCTAAGAACCCAAATCAATGGTGCGAGCCTAATGAGGTTGTAGTGACAATGACATGGGATGTTATGGGGGTGATGGACTACCTTTAAGTATTTTAAAATGAATACATGGGTCTTGCACTTGGGATTTGGTGTATGCTTGATGACTATTGGAACACCTAAGATAATCCTAATTATCTTTCCTTTGAGATGGATTCATAGGATTTTGGGAAAAATCCCAGGATCTAGTAGACACACCTCATATGTGGAATTTCTAGATTGATACCCAAGATTAAACCCACAGGTCTACATAGAATTCCCAAGTGAAGCTATATGGGATTTGATGGTTGGATATGTTGTATTCTTTGGATATTCCCAAGTATTTTACCCTCAGGCTTGAAATAATGAGATGGATATGATAATTCCTAGGATCTGTTGAACACACTTGATATGTACGGGATTACTAGGAGATTACCTAGGATATAGTGAGTATTCCTAATGACTATGGGATACCCAAAAGATTACCTTAGATCCAATTAATATGACTCATGTATTTCTATTGTTTAGGATTACCTCTTAGGATTTGACTTTATACCTGATGCTATTGGAATTACAAAAATACATGGGATTAGACCTTGATGCCTATTTGGAGTTCCTAGGATCACCACTCAAGAATCAGTGCTTGAACATACTACTTATGGATTTCCAAGGTCACTACCTAAGGTTTTTCTATTGAGTCTAAAAATATATGGTGGTTATGTCACATGATCAAAGACATGATGGCATTAATCGAACCAGGTAATGTTAATACCTGGGTGATATATAGGACCCAAGGATCAATGATAGTTTTTATGCTTCCTCAGTTTATTTATTTATTTAGATTAGCATATTAAATGTGGATACATTGATTTACTATAAATTTAAAGGATCTTAATGGTAGTTTCATATTAAGTTGCACCCACACCCTTCTCAAGAAACCATGAACTTGTGTACCCGAGCAGACATCACTAGTCATAGGTTCAAGCTGGGAATAGTCCTAGAGTATCTTGATCAAGTAGGATTGCTCAGATAAGATTTAATAATGGGGTGAGGAGGATAAAATATGGAAGTTGATCCTGAATATACTTCCTCCTTTTATTTCATTGGTATATGTGGTTGTCTTAGTGGGTC
The DNA here is from genome assembly GCA_963277665.1 of Viscum album. NCBI lineage: Eukaryota > Viridiplantae > Streptophyta > Magnoliopsida > Santalales > Viscaceae > Viscum > Viscum album. Next base: position 1,478,881,457 of record OY728137.1, read on the forward strand.
ATTGATGTCGTATACTGGTATGACCATGAGTATATATAATTGTATACCTCCTTATTCATTTATTATTAATTGTGTGTTCTCTTAGGGATGTTTATAATTATTCAGTGAATCTTGGTTATTTTTCCACTGGGGTTTACTCTTATATGAGGATATAATCTCCCCATAGTAACACCCTAGAACCTTGTTTCTAGCTGGAAGAACTTTGTATATGGGGAGGTGAGATAGAGGTCACATGGATACCACTAGTTTGGGAATTGTTAAAGTGGTATGGGGTAGTGGTATATCAAAATATTACCATAAAGAAAGGCATCTAAGATTTTAGGGGTTGGTTTTTTATGAGATCATCTCAGTGAAAGAGCCTATAATTGCTAATATGTTAAGCAATAAGCTCTTGATTTTAGGATACAAATAAGAAATACCTTTTTACCATGAGTTGAGGGAAGAATCCTCTAATGAACCATCTTTTAAAAAATTTACAAATAATTTTTTTTCATTTTTAATCCTTTTTTTCTCTAGGTAAACATTACCTATGACATAAGGAAGGTTCCAGGAGCGTCCGAGGATTGTTCAGAGCTCGAAGCTATGAGAACTAGACAAATAGGGTAGGCCACATAGTTACCGTGCGATTAGTAAAAACCATGTGGTGTCACCATGCATGGATATTAGTGGCCTACAAGAGGCCACAAGGTTGTCTAAAATCATTCAAAACTGGGTGCACAAACATGCGATTTGACTCCAAAAAAACGTAGAGGCAATTTCCATGGGCTGTGCACGATTACCCAAACCATGCATCTAACCCATGTGGGGTCCTCATTAGGAAGTGGTGTGGAACATAGTTGGCACATGGTTTGTCTAATTGTGTGGCCAAAACATGCACCCCCATTCTAGAGGGTGATTTTACCATGTTACCCTTAATGATATTTTAATACAATTTTCTTCTTCCTGCATTCATTTTCAGCAGATGGGTGTCTTTTCTTCTCTCTATAATCTTTCTCTCTCCCATGGATAGGCTTTGATTCCATTTTCTCATCCAGACTCCAAATAAAACACCATGAGTCCCATTGTATTCACATCGATAATATCTCAAATAAAATTTATTCTATTATTCATCTCTCTTCCTATCTATTACACTATTTAGGTGCAAGCTTATATGCCTTATTTTTTGGGTTTTGGACCATTATTCACTTTTATTCAAGTATTCTTCAAATCTAAAGATGATATTGAATTAGGTGTCATATATATACTTAAGGCAGGTGTTCTAGTTGTTTTTCTTCAAATTTGATTTTTTTCATAGCTTTGTTATTGTTCTGTATGCTTTCCATTTTCGGGCGTTTCCTTAAAATGAGTTCTTCCATTATATATAATTATATGTAGTTCGTTATACTCTATGGACCCATTATAATTGATTAGAGTATGTAGACCTCAACTATATCCACCCCTTTGGGTGTTTCGACTTAAATTTACCTTTTTGTATAATTGATCAAATGGACCAAACACCGTCTAATTTTTCATCTTAGATTGTAAATGGAAATTTACCTCATTTATATAATTGTTCAATAGAATAGAGCACCTTTTAAGTGTTTATCTTGAACTTGATTCTGAATTTATCTTCCTATATTAATTATATGGGTTGCTTATATTAAATGAAAATGGGTGTAAAGGACACACAAGGTGATGAATGATTTTAAATTTATATTATACGGACTGTGATGACTTTATTTTATTGACCATGATGACTATAAATGTATTAGAGGTGATCCCTCATGGTTACCACTATTATTGTGATTATGATATTGATATGGGATATGGAACGACGGTTAAGGGACTTGTTGATAATGATGTTTCACTCTCCCTTACTTCGTGTGTTGATCATGAAGACTCTCACCGTTATACTTGTATCTAGATGATGTGAATGATGCTCCACATTACTTGGTATTAGGTGTTGGTCATGATGTATCATCCCACCTATCTCGAGTGATAAGCATGATGTCACACATTCATTATGATATTTAGGGAATGTTACCTCTTTTGGGGCCTATATGCTCGTTAGACTAGTTATGGATACTTGAGTTACGCCTCGGGTCTAGCTAGTATCTAATATCAAGGTATATGCCTACTTACGTCCTCACACACTTAGTGCATATAGGTGGGTACATTATATAACTATAATATATATATATATATATAATTACTATATATATGGTTATTGATTAGACTCTTATACCGACTTATGGAGAAGCAGGTAGAGCCAGCCAAGTGTCTTATCAGAACCTAAGTAGGATATTAATTAATTATTTATCTTTATTTATTATAAATATACCTATAAATTTCTATTTATGTACACACTTTCTAGATTATTTATAGACACTGTTGGTCGTGGCCTAATGGGATTTTATCACACACCCTACTCGAGTTGCCTTTAATACCCGAGTATATTACTTGTCTATAGGTATGGATAAGGGAAGGCGCCATGCTATAGAGGCTTGATTCTTTTTAATTATAATTTGACTCATGGGAGTAGAGGACCAAGAATATTCTCAAGATTATATTGGAGTAGTATTTTTTTCCTTTTTTTTATTTTTTTATATATTGTTTTTATATTCTTTTCTCTTATTTCCCCTTTTTGTACATTAGCGTGCCATAACATCATTATGTGTATAAATAATCCTTTGGTTTTTTGAATATTATTATAGTTTATTGGTTATTTATACTCATGAAGTTATTTATCATATTTTTTTCCTGTTGTTCCATTTTGTTATATCATGCAATCATGGAGACATGTTACTTATCTAGTTGTTATTATGTCTGCTTATATATGCTTCAATTATTGTATGAATATTTATTATATATATTGTCCCACAATGATATGAGGGTATATTATCCCCACTATATCACCTTAGACACACATTGATAGTTGAAAACATCAATCATATGGAGAGGCATGCTTGGGGCCATGTGACCCAGCAGATTAGGGCACCAGTTAAGTGGATTCCAGGTTAGGACCTTATAAAGTGGTATCAGAGCATCATTTCATTTTATCTTACTATTTGGGTATTAGATAGGAGACTGGGGGATAATATAATTTGGTAATGAGACTATGTCTCGATTTATCTAACCCACATACAGGGGAAACCCAAATTACCCCGGATGGGTTGTTGTAGTTATTGATTATGCTAGTTACAATTAATATGACCTCACTATTGGGTGCCAGAAATATCCTATGATATTATTATTATTGATATTATTAAAATGATATTTCTTTTTTCTATGCCTGATAAAATGAGGCTGTCTATTTCATGCATCAATAGAGCACACTTGGACTAATATTCCATACAATTTTCCATGCCACGTCGACTTTATGCATGCATTTTCTTGTTGCACATAGTTATTTCTTGATTATTATATTTTGAAATGGGCTAAAATTTCTTGAAAAGATAATATATTTGACTAATTAAAGTTCCTATAATAGTCTAAATGCTGTTTTACCACATATATTGGTGAAAAAACCTTAATTAGCCAATTATTTCATGTTGTGGGTAATTGACCTACTATTTGAAGACCGTGATATATATATGTATTATATACACAAGATTACGAAATCTATTGAAATTAAATATTTATAAGTAAAATGGGTAACAATAAATGGGATGCTAATTTTAAAGTAAAGGGAATTTTCATATATACCTTGTAATTGACACTCCATATACCGAAACCTCTACTATGTGATATGAGATATAGACCCAATACCAGACTTAGTAATGGGTTTATGGGAGTTTCTATTATATTTTTATAGCCTGTTATGGTTTTATCTACAACCTAGATTTGGATTTTGGAGTAGGAAGAGAGGTTTGATATTTTCTTTAGGAAGGATTGTACAAGTCCTAATTATTCATCAGTAAAATCCTTTAACTGTTAAATCCTATTATAATATGTATGTTTGGAATTGGAATACACATCTCAATGTGTGAAAATTTAAAAATTTATTGACCTAATAACTATCGTAGAAGTGGATATTAGGGTCAAACCATAGAGAGATTGTGCGTAGACACTAGGAATATTCTTTTGAAAAAATGTTCAGGCAGACAATATTTTAATGTGATTAATAACTAAAAGTTCTAAAAACTAAATGACTATTTGAAAACAACTATTTAAATTAACTAAAACTACCTAAGTGAACTAAATTAATCTATTGAAGAAACTGGTGGAGATGGAAGTGTCAAAGTTTTGAAATCCATTCAGGTGCATTCAATGCTTATTATTTAATTCTCATATATGAATATTTATTTATTCAACTATCACCGATTCGAAATTTAATCAAAATAATATCTAGTATTCTTGTCTGATGTTAGAAAGTATTCCAATTTTCACCCAAATCATCTATCATTTCATTCTCTATCATGAAGAATAATTTTTACATCATTGTAGCACTAAATCACTAGGAGAAATACCACAACCCCTTTATCAAAAATTCAAAGTATATATCTATGATGAGTTTTCTCATATTAGATCACTTATTAGGTATCACACATTAAATTTTGAAGAACCATGAGAAATACTAATTTTTAAATTAATATATTTAATTATTCAGAATTCGATTGCTTGTGATTTATGATTCTCTCATATACGTGATCGACTTCCGGACAAATAAATTCTCTGATGATCTTATACTCGTGATTACTTTTTAGGTATCACATGAACAGGTACCAAAGAAGGTGTATAGTGCCCAAAAGACAATTAATTAAAATACATATATAATTAATTAATTAAAAATACAATTAAAATAAATTATTTGGAAATCAAAAATGAAAATAAAGTAGGGAATACAAACACTGCCACGTTCATCACAACTCTAACACTAAGAAAATTATCCAACTATCACACAAACATGACACAAAAAATATATAAATAAATTCACTCTGTTCATGTGGATGTGAGGATCACTACAAGATACCTTAGATGATTAAAAAATAATAAACATCACTATGATCATTTCTGCCATGTTGAAACAAACCATCGCACTATCGAATAAATGATCAGATCAATGTTCACTCTCACTGTATAGTGGAGATCTCTTAAATCAAAGTGAATCCACATCACACATTGGAATCACAAAAAACACAAAAATCACAAGAAATGAACACAAAAACAGACCAAATTGTTTGTGTGTGGTGAGGTATAAAGCACAATAAGGATACCTACCACATGAGTATGAGTTTTCTATCAGTGGTGTGTAGTGGAGGAGGGTTGTCCCAAGCCAGGAGTTCTAGTAGAGGAGGCGGGTGGCCTGTGTCTTGTTCGCTTCACTGGATAGGATAAGAAGATGCTGGTGGTTCCTATGTATTTACAATGGAGAGAGAGAGGGAAGTGTAGAAGAGTTATCAGTGTAGATTGTGAACCAAGAGGAGGAGGCACACCAAGTCTAGTGTTGCACGAGGAGGACACCGCTAGAGGGGTTGCTATAGTGGAGGGGGTGAGAGTGGAGGCTAGAAACGTGGTGGTGTAGTAGTATAGAGGAAGGTCACCTAGTTTGGTGATACATAGGGAATGGAGGAGGGGACCTAGCCTACTGGAAAGAGGGTGAAACACTAGTGTAAAGGAGGATAGAGGTCGACACACTGTAAGTGAGCAAACTGGGTCACCAGTGGCAGCTGGTTCTGGTGTGTGTAGGTGCTTTGGGTGAAGAGGTTAACAACCACCTCTTTCTTTTAGGGTTTACCCCTCCCCTTCTAGTGATTACCCTCTACAAATAATAGAGAGGGAGGGATCTTCCTCCACTTAGATAGGCATCTGTATGATGAAAAAAGGGGAAAATAAAAAATTCAAAATTCAAATTCAAATTAATTATCTAAAAATGAGTTAAATAATAATAATAATGATGATGATGATAATAATAATAATAAAATAATTAGAATTATATAAATATATATTATACCAATTATAGATATAAATAATATTTTAATTAAAATTAAATAAATATATGTACATGTAATTAGATATACTAAAATAATACAAAAAATATAATTAGTAGTTATATAAAATTATAATATTCCTTAAAACTACTATTAAATGTTAATATAATTTAATAATAATAAAAACTAATAAAAATAATAAAACTAATATTTATAAATAATATGCAATGTTAAATAATATATAATACTAAAATAAAAATAAAAATAATTAAAAATAAATATTAATAAAATCATATTAAGTAAACTAAAAATAATAATAAAAGTGTTAGATATTAAATTCTTATAAACTATTAAATTAATATAAACTAATAATAAAAAAAAATAACTAATATAAATATATAATTAAATAAAAATTATCAAATAACAAAAACACTACAAAACTATAAAAAACCTACAAAAACTAAGAGAGGGTTAAAAAATAAATTAAAACAATGTTATTTTTTTCTAAAAGTCAGAGAAATAAATGCACATCAAATCCCCCACTCTTAATATTTTTCAATCTAGGGAAAAAAATCCGAAAGAATAAACAAGTGGACCCATAGAAAAATAAAAAAATCAAAATTACAAAAAAATTAATCTATTTTACACACAAAATATCATGCTTTATTTAATATCCCAATTTTCAAAAATAGACTCCGTTACCCTCATAGTCTATCCAAAACAAGTATGTTCACTCATGCATCATGTGATCTATCTCACTATCACTCTCATCACTTAAATAATTTGATTAAATCTATGATCAATTCTCACACACATGATTTATTACTATAGGAATTCCTTGAATTAAACATCTAGATTTTTGTATATCTAAAGAATACATCAATATTGAGGACTTCAAAAAATTTTAAATGTCTTTAAGGCTACAGGATGGTGGGTCATAAAAATATTTGATGGTTTTTTGGAAAAATGTGGGTTGAATATTGAAATAAATACATGATAAGTGTGAATAAAAATGTCTCCCTCAAACTCTCACTCCCCCACACCTAAAATGTTGCTTTTCCCCAAGCATATGAAAATAAAATACCACTCTAAAATATATGGTTTTATCTCTCTTTTTTAGGAAAAAACTCACTCCCATAAGATGGTTAGAAAAAAACTGGTGAGTATCAACTCCAAAACCCCATAAAATAAATGTCAGAAAAAATCCCTAAGAATGGTACATAAGTATCGTGTACTCTATAGTATCTCAATGAAAGTAGGTTATATAAAAAAATCTTTAGCTCTTGTATTAGTGGATCACCACTTTTATAGATATCCCTAAAAGTGAGGGTTGACGTGTAAATACCACAAATGTACTCATTATTAGAAAAAAAGAATCTATATTCCCATAAAAAACACATGTAATGAATGTGGCCACTATGAAATATAACACATATGATCATGATTAGATAATTCTAATCCATGTGCATTAAATGCCTCATCGTCCCTCAAACAAACCTCTCTATGAATAAATATATCCTCTATACTTAGATTGAAAATCATTATGAAAATAGTCAAGAAATGGAAAGCAAAGGGTATCAACTATGGGATCATCCTAAAAGTATTATTCATGGATTATAAGGGATACATTGTAGAGAAAATGTATAGGTGGATCAATGGTTCAAAGGAGCCAAATAATCAAACAGATTCCTTAGTCATTTTAGCTCAACTTTCAAAATTCATATCACTTTGACAGACAAACATGATAAGTTTTAGAAGATAAAACATGGTCAAGATTCCCTCAAGAAAAAAGAGAAATGGGAAATAATGAAAAAGTGTGCCCAAATCCTCATGGATATGAAAATATAATGTTGGAAAAAACATATGAGCATTAGTGAAAATATGTGTCTCAAAAATATACAAGTTTCAATTTTTTTTTCAAATAATGGAATAATATCAGCAATCATATAAGTCATGATATCAAGGATCAAACCATTTCTAATAGGAATTATATTCTCATACTTAATAAGGACATAAGTGGGTTACCTCTAACCTTGTTCCACATAAATGGAACTGTTTTCATGTCGGTTAAATAATGATGGAAATGTTGTTTTTCTCATTTTTCTGAGTTATTTATTTTACATGGTGTTTTCTGAAGAATAAAATTTGATCGAAAATAAAACACTTCCAGGAGTAAGTGTAGATATATGTGGAAAGGATACCTGTATACAAGGAAGATTTAGAAATGATATAACTAGTAAAATATACCCATAGACAACAAATACCGACATCATATCAAATAAGTCACACCATAATCATAAGTATGTTGATGATAAAAATATATATGATGAACTCAGCTCTACTATAGTGAGTGAAGAAAATATATTGTGGAAAATGCATGATATTTTATTAACTAAAAAAACCAAATGAAATGAAACTAAATTTAGTTAAAGGAAAACAATGAAATGATGGGTTTCCTCCCATTGAGTGATAAGTTTAATTCATATTCATCTTGAAATTGATGAAACTTCACCATGATTGAATAGAAATTATACCATGAATCTGATTTTTTATCAGTGGTAATGAGTAATCCATTCATCAAAAAGGAAATTAATTTGCATGATGTAAAATATCTCAATGAATCTTTTTTGAAAAATGGATTTTTGGAATGAAATGAAATTGAACCAAATCATAAGGGAATAAATATACCTCATTTGAAGAAATAACCACAGAATAATTTAAGTTTGTACAAAGGGAATCATCATGAATATCTTGAACATTATATTTTTAGTTTTCAAAAGAGAATAAATGCCTTTACCAGAATATTTTAGTTTTCAACTTATATCCACCATATCCTTGAATGTAGTGTCTGGGTTGATGATGTATACCAATCCACTTTCACCACAAACCATTAGCACAAGGAAATCCACTGGTTTCCAACTTGATTAAGGATCCACAATTTTTATAATTGTGCTATGTTCAAGAGTATTGTCAACATATGTGGGTATTTATAGTGATGTGTTTTTAACCTCAATTCATGGAAAAAGTGGGGATGGATCAATTAGAGTAGATGAATCCATTACACCAAGAATGATTTTTTCCAAAAGGTTTTTCTATACCAACCTCGTCACATTTATTCATTGGAACATGTAGAACCAAGAACTTAAGTTTCTTTAGGTAATCACATTATTTCATCATTTATATAAAATTATAAGTGTTCTCCACCAAAATCACTAACTGAATTTTTGACTTTTGTAATGTTTCTGATGTATCCATTTTGGAACAGGTTTCAGCCTCCTAGATATTTTCATAAATAGTAAATTCAATGTCATTTGAAGTGATGTCTTCTCGAATGTGGAAATTCATGTTGTATTAGTTCAATTATAACTATATCATGGTTTAGGGCCCTAGTTTAATCTCTTATTTATCCTACAAATGTGTAATTTGATATAAATTGAATGAATACATATTTTCTCTGTGGTTTGTGGGTTGTGAAATAATTGTATAAGGACATGAAAGGAAATTTTTTAGGGATCACTATATTCAAAGGAGTCGAAGAATAAGTTCTCATATTCTTGAAATATGATGAGATTGGAAGAATTAAATTACAAGAGAGAGGAGTTATCAATGGTATGATAAGAATAAGGATCAATCAAATAAGTCTCATCCTCAGAATCAGACAATGAATGTTGTTCAAATGGAACCTCTATTGTACTCTCCTCAAAAGAATTATTATAAATTAGATCATCAAGTGGTATTAAGGAGGTTAGTTGGAAAATAGGAGTAATTTTATTATTTATATTATTCATTTTATTTTTAGATACTTTTTTATTTTATAGTTATTTCATTGAGTAAATTAATTTTTCATTACGTTCATCTTGAAGTTAAAACCTATGATTTTTCTCATTGATAGTAGAAAACAACATGCACCCAATTATTAAATCATTTTTTTCACATGAATTATCAAGTTCTAAATTTCTAGAAATGATTTTACTTTTAAAATAATAAAATGGTGGGTATAAAATTCCTGTAAAATATATATCATGACATATAATTGAATAATAATCATTAAAATGAACAAAATCACTTAGAGAGCTCATGTGTGGTGAATCGTTATACATCATACCTTGAGATATGTTCATATTGGGAGGGTGTTGATTGTAGTTATATGGTACTGACCACTCCATTTCGAACTTCTGGGTGTCTTGAAATTACCTAAAATGAAAAATTCCCAGATTAGTAAACTAAACCCTATTATTTTTTATCCTAAATTAATCTCTTTGAGGACTTCCTAATTCCACTATTCTCCCATGAATCAGTGAAAAAAATTTGGAATGCACATAAAAAAAATGTGAAAATTAGAAAATTTATTAACCTAATAACTAATGTAGAAGCATCAAGTAGTGTCTAACCAAAAGGGGAATGTTTATAGATACTGGAAATATCCTTTTGAAAAAATGTTTAGGAAGCCATGTTTTTAATGTGATTAACAACTAAAAGGTATTAAAAATTAAATTAATGTTTAAAAATTACTATTTAAATTAACTAAAACTATATAAGAGAAATAAATTAAGCTATGTGAGAAAATAGAAGAAATGAAAGTGTCAGAGTTGTGACATCCATTCAGGAGCATGAAATGCCAAATTTTTAATACTTGAATCTACATATTTATTCATTCAATTTTTACTAATTTTAAATTTAATCAAAATAGTTCCATTTTTCATTCTATTATGTTATAAAATATTATAATTTTCACAAAAATCATCCTTTATTTCATTTTTTGGATTGATGAATAATTTGTATGTCATTATAACACTATATCACTTGGTGAAATAGCACAACCCATTTCTCAAAAAGCTGAAGTATCTATCTGTACCTGATTAACTCACATGATATCACTTATTAGGTATCACTAAAGTAATTTTGAAGGAGAATTCACACAAAATATGAATTTTTCAATTAATATATATATATATATATATTTAGAATTTGATCGCATGCGATTTATGATTCTCTCACATGCGTAATCGATTTACAGACAAATAAATTATCTAATGATATTTTTCTCATGATTACTTATTAAGTATCACACAAATGGGAACCAAAGAAGGTGTATGGATCCCAAAATAAAATTAATTCAAATGAAAATATAATTAAATAATTAAAAATCCAATTAAAATAAATTAACTTACAATCAAAAATGAAAATAAAATAAGGCATGAAGACACTATCACGTTCATCACAACTCCAACACTAAGAAAATTAGCCGACCATCACTCTAACACAACAAAATAAATAAATAATAATGTCATCATGTTTGTGTATGTAAGGATTATCTCAAGATACCTTAGATGATCAAAAAATAATAACCTTCACTCTATTGATCATTGTAATGTCTAACTAAACCATCACGCCATCGAAAAATAATTGGATCAGTGTTTACTCTCATCATGCAGTAGTGATCTTAAGAATCAAAGTGGATCCACTACAAACATCGACATTAAACAAAACACAAAAATCATAACAACAGAACACCCACCCCAGCTGAATCATTTGTGTATGGTGAAGTAGTGGACACATCATGGATATATTCCATGTGATGAGGAGTTCATCATCAATGGTGCACAATAGAGGAGGGTCAACCCAAGTCAGGAGTTGCAGTGGAGGAAGCGTGTGGCTTGGGTCTAGTTCATTGCATGGGAGAGGAGTAGTGAATACTGGTGATTATTTCATATTTGAATTAGATAGAGAGGAAAGTGAAGGGGAGCCAATAAAAGAGATCTTACACCAAGAGGAGGGGTCGTTCATGGTCTTGTGCTATGCAAGGAGGAGGCCTCCTGGAGGGGTAATGACAATGGAGGGGGTGAAGGTGGATGTTGGTAGTGTGGTGGTGTATCAGCGGAGAGGATGGTCACCTAGTTTGGTGCTGCATAGGGAACATAGGAGGTGACCTGGCCTGCTCGAAAGAAGGTGGTGCACTAGTGTGAAGGAGGATGGTGGGAGGCACGCTGCAGGGAAGCAAGTTGGGTAGCTAAAGGCTACTAGTTTTGGTGCATAGAGATGATCTAGGCGAAGAGTCTAGTGACTAACTCTTTCTTTTAGGGTTTCACCCCCTTCTTTGTTGGTGATTCCCCCATGGAAACAATAGAGAGGGAGGAATCTTCCTCTAGTTAGATATCCCCCTAGAGAGTTTTTAATGCATTTTATGATTTTTTTTTATAAATTCATAGGTTTAATATTTTTTTTTAAAATGTGTGTGAAAGTGTCCCCCCACGTTTAGCCTAGATTGATGACATGGAAAAGGAAGCAGGGGGTGTTGCCTTTCGCCTTTGCGTGAGGTGAAAGGTGACATCGGCGGTGCCACTTTTCATCTAACAGAAAAGAAAAAGGCAACACCGTCGATGCTTCCTTTCCTTAAACTTCCTATAAAAGGTCACCCACCCCTATTCCCCTTACTTATATTTCCACAATATCTCTTAATTCCAATGATTATCTCTCTAAAAAAACTCCTTTTCACATTTGGTGGAGTCGGTGGCCCAAAATAAGGCTCAGTTTTTTACGAAGCATCATTTAGAGGTATTTTTTATTTAATTTAAAGTTTTTTATTTATTTAATTGAATTATTTTTAGTGCTAAATATTTTATTTTTAATTAGTTTAGTTAGTTTAACTTTTTTTATTAAGTAGTTTAATTAGTTATATATAGTTTAGAATAATAATAATTATTAGTATTGATTAAGTATATATTAAGTATAGAATAACTTAGGATTAAATATTGTAAGATTTTGGTAGCATAAAGATTATGTGGTTATCTAAGCAATCAAATCCCTATATGGATACAAACAAGTGGAGGTGACTCTGGCCCTAATGTACCTAGGGGTAAAACCCAAAAACACTACTTTGAGCTAGATTCGAATAGGAACTAATACATGACAATGAGCCTTACTGTACTCATATTTTGACACTCACAGAGTATATGGTTTAGATAATTCATATTTTCATTATAAACTACTAAAATAAATAAGAAAATAAAAATCAAATAATTATATTTATTGATGATTAAATTATAATTATGATGATATCGAATGAAATGGACAAGGATAAAGGCATTAAAGAATGAAATTTATTATTAGTAATTGAATTCTTTTTAGTTAGTTTTAAAGATGTTATTTATTAAGTAGTTTAATTAGTTATATATAGTTTAGAAATAATACTTATTATTAGTAATGATTAATTATAGATTAATTAATGAATAAATCAGGATTAAAAAATAAATATATAAAATTATTAGCTAATAATAATTAACTAATTAATATCATATGATTAATGATTAAATAAAAAAAGATTATAGAGTGATTGCAGAATTATTAAATAATAATTAACTTAGTAATGATTAACTAGTGACTAAAGAATGATTAACTTAGTAAAAAATGTACTAAAAAACATCAGTATCATAGTTTAGGATATAAGAAAATGTTTTTAAAATTTTATTATCATAATGATTATATAGTTTTGAAATAATAGTTATAATTAGTAATGATTAATTATAGATTAATTAATGAATTAAATAATATTAAAAAATTAATACATATAATGATAATATAATGATACTTATTATCATATAAAGTGGAATGAATAAGAAAAAATAGATTAAATGACACATTAATTCTTTACAACATATAAGAAATACCTTGAAAAATTTCAATAGACTGTGGTTTGGATGAGACGAGTCTCACTTCAAACATGAATTAAAATCCATCTTATTTTTAATTGGCATCTTTATAAAATCTTTGAAGGGTATGTACTTCACTTTTAAACTTTCAAATGTTTTTGAACTTCTAATGACATCTAAGATGACATCTAAGATATTTCATTAGAAGGTAAAAATATTTTGAAAGTTCAAAAGTGAAGTACATATTCTTCAAAAATGTTATTAAGATGCCAATAAAAAATAAGCTTGATTTTACCACATGTCTGAAGTGAGACTCATTTCATCCAAACCACGTTCTATTGAAAAATTTCAAGGAATTTCTTGTATGTTCTAAAGAATTCATGTGTTATTTAATGTGTTTATTATTCTTCATTTAACTTTATATGATCATAACTGTCATTTTATCAAGGATAAATATACTAATTCTATGTTTCCTCTTCTTTTTTACCTCAGTTTCTAAAACATTCTATGACTTATATTCTAATAAAATTTTATATAATGAAACATTACTATCATATTTTAGGGCATAAAAATGCTTCCTAAAATTACATTCTAATAAATATTATATGGTCAATAATAATTGATAATATTTGTTACACTATCATAATCTTGATCAAATTTTTTTTTTGACGTAGAGAGTCACGTTTTCCTGTGTGTACTGCTACATAGAGGTCACTCAAATTGAGCAAAGAGATTCTTAAAGTACACAACTAATAACAGTGGTTAGTATAACTACTTGTGTAACCCTAAGTGAACTTCAAGATAGAATTCATGGTTGCTTAAATATGGGACCCGATCAAGAGATCAAGTCTATGAGATATAGACATTTTCAATTCCTAGTAACATTGTGGCATCTACCTTATCCATTGGTTGCTGATGTATAGTGGGTCCAAGTAATAAATTATTTTCTATGTGGTCATATGGTACCATGATGGAGTTATATGTTTATGTTTCTACTGTACAATAACAACGTCTATTTGTATGAAGACATAGGCTTACAAGAGTGGTTGAAGATGCCCCCCATGAAATTGAGCCTATTTAAAATGATGCAGAAGAGGAAAACCTAGATGATATCCTAGATATACATGTCAATATGACTTCAGATGAAGAGTTTTGTAATGATGGAATATATGGTAACAACAATGCTGATGAGGAGGGACCAACAAAAGTTGGGGTGGATGTTTTAAGAAATGCATTAGTTGTATAGTAGCCTCAACCAATAATAAATCATCCACCACTCATTTCATCTTGGTCAGAAACAATGAAATGTGTCCCTGAATTCAATAAAATGTTCTCACACTCTCAACTAAGTTTCCTGGAGTTATACTAGATAGGTTTAGTGAGCTGGACAAAACCTTATATTTTGGAAGGAATTTTCAATTTAAAGATGCATTAAAAAGAACACTAAAGAGATTTCATATTGAAAGGCACTATAGATATATAGTTCATTAATAAGTCCATAGTAAATATCTAATAAACTGTGAGAAGTGTGGGGATGATTATAGAATCCGCTTGAGGGAGATTTCAGACATTGGATTTATAGGATGGAGAATCTCGAGGATTAAGACAACTCATACTTGTGTTCAGCCAAGCCTGAAAAAAGATTATAACTTATTAGATACATAATTTTAGTCATCCATAGTCATTGAGATGATTAGTACATTCCAAGATGTTTTAATAGCCCTTGTGCAAGAGATGACACAACAAACATTCAGTTATAAGATTTCCTATAATAAGGCATGGATGGTAAAACAGAAGGAAATTGTGAAGGTCTACGGTTATTGGGATGACTCGTATTGGGTGTTTCCACAATTACTAGCCATAATAAGGCACCATAACTAGATTTTATTCCATATTTATACAAATGTACATGTGTCTCAAGATAATTGACTTGATCAATCTTCTATTCAATTTCATCAGTTGTTACGGGCATTCCTCCCCTATATCTCCGCATTTCATTTTAGCGAAAAGTTCATTTAGATTTATGGAACATTTATATACAAAAAATACAAGGTAATATTGTTTATTTTGGAAACCCAAGATGGAAATAATTCACCTTTTCCTCTTGACTTTTCCATTGTGGATAAGGAAATCTATGAATCATGGAGTTGGTTTTTGGCATATATCAGCAACAATTTCACCAACTATTGGGGTGTTTGTTGGATATCTGACCAGAATTGAGAAATTAACGAGGAAATCAATGTAGAACCTGATACATAGAGATCCCTAAATGCACATTATCAGTTATTCATTAGAGAAATTTCTATAAATGTATGAAAAAAAATTCCACAACGAACCAATGGAGAAGGAAATCATGAGGCATGGTACGCATTGTATTTGTTATTTTTTACTATTTCAAAATAAAGATAAAATAAATTTATGTGAAATATCATCTCTTCAATGTTGCATATGATCCAGATCAATGATAGTTTGAAGAATGTTTGAAAAAAATATGTAAGGATAATCAAGAAGTTTATGATTATATGTTGCATATTCAGAAAGAAAAATGGACATTGGCATATGACTGGGGGAAGTAGTATGGACACATGACCACAAACATTGTGGAGTGCATCAATAGTGTCTTAAAGGGGATTATAAAGTTACCTGTAACTTCTCTAGTTTTGTAGACATTATATCGTTGCGTGTAGTACTTTTTTATAGAAAAAAACTAGCCTCACATGGAATTCAGCAAGGGATATGGTACGAAATACACTTTGAATGAGAGATTTAAAATAATATTGAAGAAGATTCTGGTTATCATGTCTTCCTTTTTTGATGAGAAGAATCTCAATTTTAAGTTCAAGAGAATTCATACCCCATCACAAATAACATTGGTGCAAAAATGTTGGTATTACTGGAAATGAGGCGATGTCAATGTGGAAAATTTCAGGCCTTACAGCTTCCATGCGAACACACCATTGAAACACGTGCCTCTGTGAAAATATCATGGGAAGAATATGTTGATCTAGTGTACCTGATGGATACCATTTCACACTATTATGATGCACCATGGATTCCTATTGGGGATTTTCGTTATTTCCCAATTCTTGAAGGCTTATTGATTGTGATACCTGACATAAACCGGTTGTGTACCCATGGGAGACCGAAATCCAACAGGATGAAAAATGATATGGAATGGCCTCAAGAACAATGGAAAAGTTTGAGATGAACTATATTTCATTAAGAAGGTCATAATCAGAAATGATTCCCTAACATTGTTGGGTTGAGTTCACACTCTCAGCCACAATGATGTATTGTCATTATTGTCATATTCTCATATTGTAATTTATATGTTGTTATATCTTCTATTTTACCTCATTTTTTAAAACATTAAATGACTGATATTCTAGTAAAATTTTATATAATGAAATAATAGTATCATATATTACGGTATAAGAATACGTTATAATGTTTTAGTATAATAAATATTATATTATCAACCAACTTTATCAATACTAGTTACACAATTAGAATCATGATCAGATTTTTTTTTGACATATAGAGTCTTGTTTTACCTGTGTTTACTATGATAAGGATGTTATAAAAACTGATAAAAAAGCTTGTTATAGTACACAACCAACAATAGCGGTTAGTACAGCTGATTCTGTAACAATAACTAAACTTCAGGAAAGAATTTGTGGGAAATGAATCATGGAGTAGGAGGAACAATAACAATGACGATAGGGATATAATTATTTTACCTCATCACCATCATCATTGTCACCATTCCTCATGTGTCGTGGTTTATTTCCTACAAATTCTTTCTTGAATTTTAGTTAGTGTTTCATAATTATATGTACATGTGAGAACATAATCATGAAACATACCATCATGCGAACAGTCATACATAAATTACAAAGCACACCATTTTCAGATAAATATTTACATAACGAAGAATATATATATATATATATATAAATATAAAAAACCATATCTTAAAAAACATCCTTTTTCTAGGAAAAATCATATTTTAACAACATGTTAGTAATATTCTATAAAAAACATGAAGAGATTCCCCTTTATTTTGGTAAAAATAACTTCATAAAAGAATTTGAATAAACATGAAATTTATTACCTTCTAAAAGTCATAAAATTATACTAACCATAACATTATATTTACATTTTATACTTACAACACATTTCATTTGTTTATTTATAGATGGAGGATGCAATACTACTCACTCAGTAGAATAGGCATGTTTCTCAAGTTGTTTAAGACGGTGGTGAGGATCAACTAATTAGGTTGCATCAAGAGCACCTTTTTCATCACACGAAGCCTCTACTTTCCATTAGGTCATACTTGAACCGTACTGGATTCTACAACATTTCCATATCAAAGTTAATATTTGTCAACCATCACCTACTTGCTGCACCCATGGAGAGGTGGTGACCATAGACACACACATTCTACCTGCCTGAGGGAGTGGTGAACATAACCCTATAGGATGTAGTAGTGAATCTTAGTCTTCCTATCTGGGGGGAATCTGTTATTGGACCCACCCATACATCTTGGCCTGACCTTGCTCAGCCATTAATAGGCATTGACATTTTGGCCGATAATAGGTCTACAGATGGAGGGTCTATATCTATGACATGGATGGAGGATCAGATTCCACATTTACCTGATGACGTTGATGAGAATAATGTCATGCATTATGCTCAGGAATATATATTATGACTCATTGGGGGGACCCAGTTTGCTGATCAATCGGGGATGCACGTGCACATGATGTATCTAGCTGTGCTGGAGGACTTTGATCGGGCCAGAATGTATAATTGGAGATCTTCCTGCTTGGCATACACATACATAGCATTATGTAGAGTATCTTTTAGTGACTATATAGATCTCGGGGGATGCATCATCTTTATCCAGATGTGGGAATGAGAGTCCTTCCCCTCATTCTTCCCCCATCTTTCTGGTCTTCTGATCAATATGGAGGTGCTGCATGATGCTCCACGTGGACTCTGGTATGATGAATCATCACTATTTGTTTCTATTGATACTAGAATTTATTGAATTTTATTTCTTATTATTTTTCACTAATAATGTTGTATTTTATAGGTGGTGTCAGATACACAACTTCCACACAGCTCTAAGTCACCATTTGGGCCCATATCGGATCAATTTAGACTATCTCTTAACCGAGGAGGTATGCATATAAAATCTATCACTGTCTAACAAATTTAATAATAGCATCAATTTTGGTTATTAGTGTGGAGATTTTTTTCAAAGGTCTCATGTCATTTCAGATTGCATGGCTTCTATACTAGACTATACTAGACCAGTTACCACCATAATGCACTGTTGGGATTGAGGATTCTATGGATATAGTTCCCCTCATTCATTTCCATATTATTGAGTGGTAGCAACCTAATAGAGTTAGGTGCCAGTTTTGTTGTGTTCAGCTGATTCCATTTCCATCGAGATAGATAAAGAGGCTTTATGAAGTGAAGCAAACAGGGAGGCCAGATGAGGACTGACACTAAGTACATGTTGAATATTTCTACTATAGGTGCATATGTGTAAAGTTTTGTATCCAGGTTGTATATATATTGTGATTTAATCTCTCAGAGCATGTAGAGTTTGATACATGGTATATACTGAAGACTATACTGTATCTTACTCAATAGGGAAGAGAGATTAAAAATATTATAAGTCAATAAATTTCCATTAGTTTATTTATTGAATTTTTTTTAATTCATTTTGAATCTCATTATAGGGAAGTCACTCAGAGTATCTTGTTATCATGAGTGATGTAGAGGAGGAGGGGTTCTTCAGCCAGGCAGCAGTCCATGATGAAGTGTTGGAGCTGATGTCATATAATCGTGTGCATTCCAAGAATATCTTTAATAGTCCAGTTGAGATAGAGTAGGTTCCTACCCTAGAGTAATATCCTTCAGTAGCTACTAGTGCGGAGGAGCCATGACGACGATGACGTAGACTGCATCATGCTGCATGTGAGGCTTCACCTGTTCCAAAGGCAGAGGTTGTCCCTCTAGCAGTCTATCCTCAACCGATTGATGATGTGTATCAGGCGGCATGAGATCCATATTTCTTGGAACAATATCATCAGTTCTATCTAGCTTGGGGTTCTAGATCAATCACAACCTTGGGGTCCAGATCCATCATAGCCTTGGGGTCTATCTCCATCACAGTCTTGGTTCCCCACTATGATGATGGCATGTCCTTCTACTACCCTCATGGGAGAAGGATCAGGAGCGTAGTACAACATAAAGTTGGCAGCACCTCCCACTAACACATAGGTGGAGGATGTGACATTCGACATTCCAGTGCCTAAGGATCATCCCTTTCCCAGTCATTAGACTCCACGATGAACTCGAAGCAGGCATCCTATTCGTAGACCACCATGTTGGATAAAATATCATCTCCATAGACATAGACATTGATTATACTTATTGATTTATATGTTTTAAGTCTATTGAAATGAAGAAACCATTATTTATATCATCCCTTCTTATATGTTTATCCAGTGTTTATGTTTTCATTAATATTTTAGGCACAATTTATATTCGATAGCTTCCAAAGTCGACTACTTGAAACAAAGGAATAATTATTAAATTTCAAGTTGATAACTTTTAAATATTATAAAATAGATAGTATAAAAACTATTTAAATAAAATTTAGAATATATCCTAAACATAGAAAAAGTTTTTTAAAGTAAAATTTGTTTCATAAATAAAATAAATAAATGAAAATGAAAGGAATTTAAGAAAAGTTACTCGAAAGTGATAGTGAAAAGAAGGAATGACGAGGAGGATCCAAAGCCACATACTTGAATTTAAAAACCTATAAAATATAAACTATAAGAACAATATAAATGAAAATTAAAACATAGATTAAAAATATAAGAAATATTCAAAAATAAATTATTCCTTTTATAGTTTATATTTTATAGGCTTTGAAAGTCACATACATGAAACATTTTTAAGTTTCAAGTTGGTAGCTTTGAAATATTATAAAATAATTTTCATCAACATTATTTTTTGAAATTATTTTTATTTTCAAATATTTTTTAAATGTTTAATCCATGTTTTAATTTTTATTTATATTGGTCTTATAGTTTATATTTTATAGGCTTTCAAAGCCTCGTACATGAAACATTTTTTAGTTTCAAGTTGGTGGCTTTGAAAGCTTATAAATTATTTATCTTCAAAAATTTTATGAAATTAATTTTATTTTTGACTATTTATTATATGTTTAATACATTTTTCAATTTTAATTTATATTAGTCTTATATTTTATATCTTATAGTATTTCAAAGGTACATACTTGAAAAAAATTTATGTTCCAAGTTAGTGGCTTTGAAATCTTATAAATTATTTTTCCTCAACATTTATTATTATTATTTTTTATTTTTGACTGTATATTATATGTTTTAATCCATGTTTTAATTTAAATTTATATTGTTCTTATAGTTTATATTTTATAGTCTAACAAACTCATGTTCTTGAAACATTTTTAAGTTCTAAGTTGGTGTCTTTGAAATCTTATAAATTATTTTTCATCAACATTTTTTATGAAATTATTTTTATTTTTGACTATTTATTATAAGTTTAATCCATGTTTTAATTTTAATTTATATTTGTCTTATAGTTTATATTTTATAGGATATAAAATTCACATACTTGAAACATTTTTAATATTCAAGTTAGTGGCTTTGAAATATTATAAATTATTTTTCATCAACATTTTTTATGAAATTATTTTTATTTTCGACTATTTCTTATATGTTTAATCCATGTTTTATTTTTAATTTATATAGGTATTATAGTTTATATTTTATAGGATTTCAAAGCCACATAATTAAAACATTTCTGAATCCCATATCGAAAATGTAGAATGTGCTGCACAGGAAAGGGAGAACTTGAATCCCACATCGAAAATGTAGAATGATTTCCAAGGAAGCCCTCTTATAAAAGGGAGCCAAGAATGAAAAATTCTGTCAGAATCTAGATTTCTATAATGATAGTACTTCTAAATATTAAATAAGATATAAATTCTAAATATATTATATATATATATATATAAACAATTTTTTTAAATATATAAAGAAGAATATTTAAAATAGATTTTTTTTTGTTTTAGGGGAAAGGTGGTAGCGCTATTGCCACCTTTGGACTCAATCAAAAGGATATAGTGACGATGTCACATTTGACACACATTTTTAATTTTTTTAACCTATGCATTTTTAATTTTTCTTCTTTAGAAAACACATTTAAAAAAACTCGCGCCTAGATGAAGGACAAGAAAGAGGAAAACAAAAAAGTATAAATTCAAAATTCAAATTCAAATTAATTATCTAAAAATGTGTTAAATAATAATAATAATAATAATAATAATAATAATAATAAAATAATTAGAATTATATAAATATATATTATACTAATTATAGAAATAAAAAATTATAATAAAAATTAAATAAATATATGTATATATAATTAGATATACTAAAATAATAAATAAAATATAATCAATAGTTCTATAAAATTATAATCTATCCTAAAAATACTATTAAATGTTAATCTAATTCAATATTAATAAAAAATAATAAAAATAATAAAACTATTATTTATAAATAATATATAATGTCAAATAATATATAATACTAAAATAAAAAAATTAAAAAATTACTAATAAATATTAATAAACTATTTTTAATTAGACTACAAAAAATAATAAAAGTATTAGATATTAAATGTTAATACACTATGAAATTAATATAAACTAATAATAATAACAAATAACAAATATAAATATATTTTACCAAAAAATTTAAAAATTAAAAAAAACTATAGAACTATAAAAGAACCCGCAAACACTAAAATAGGGTTAAAAAATTTATTAAAACAATGTTAAAAAATTTATAAAAAAGGTAGCGAATTCCATGTGCATTAGGAATTGTAGAATCATTCCTCTATGAGAGCCTCAAGTTATATGTTCGAAAGGCAGTGATGAACATGCCCTAGAGGTGGTGGTCCCTGAGCCATGAATAATTCCTCTTATAGTTCCACCTTATGGAACCATGTGTTGTTCTTGATATGGGAACTAGGATACAATTTCACAAGGGTTTTATTCATATGATGTAGTCAATGAAAGGTGTTGCTCAGCCTGCCCCGACTATGGCAGAGGTGACTTAGGATTTTCAATAGAATCCTCCTCCCAACTTTTCAGGGGATGGAGGACATCATGATGTAGTGTCATGGATAGAGTCCATTGTTTATATCTTTGATCATATGGAGATTCCTTTAGATAGGAGGGTGAAGTTCAGTACATACAAGATACCTGATTCTACCACGTGATGGTGTGATGTTATTACCTATATAGACCTACATATTGATATGATCTAGATGGACTTTTAGATTATTTTTAATGAATACTTATTTCGAAATACTATAAGGTATGATTGAGATAGAGAGTTTATTAACCTGCTGTAAGGACCCATGTATGTCATGGAGTATTCAACTCACTTTAATGGGTTGTTGTGGTTCAAACTGAATCTATCCTATGATGACCTTTATGACTACGATGAGATTCATGGTTGGGTTGGTATATTCCATCTGATTGAATGTCAATGTCATTCAACTAAAGAATATTTCTGAGACAGTGAACCAGACCCTCATTCTTGAAAGGAATTTGTGGGAATACAATGGTGCGAGTCCGGGTGGTTCAACACCAAGATCTATCAATCATTCTTCTAGTGGGTGAAGGCATATATTTTAGTTTTATCATTGGGGTATTAATAGTCATGTTCATTATTCTGATTAAATTATTATATTTCATAAGTGTGGGAAACTAGGACATATGAAACCTCAATGTTTATAGGATCCAATGGAATGCATAGGTTGCAGCCGGATGTCGCTTATCCAGTGCTTCTACAGAACCTTTCCACCAGTTATTATTATGTGGGGATCTAAAAAAACTCCATGTTCTTGAGTGGGGCCTATAGTATCTCATCAGGCAGGCAGGTGGAATACCATCAACCGCTCATATCGAGGTGGTGGTCAAGTAAGAGGTAGTGAGACTCTGGAATTGTATCGCTAGGATAGTAGGATTGCTCAGGGTAGTTAGGTTGTGAATTAGGTCCATAGTATGAGCTAGTTACATATAGTTAAGTCTATACCAGAGTAGCATAGTGTTGAACCTTCCATTGTTTGAGGTAATACTCTAGTATCCTCTACTTTAGTGTATACTTTATTTGACATAGGAACATCACACTCTTTTATTTATGAGGCAATCATGGAGAGTCTAGGCCTCAGGATTGAACACTTATTTGGAATTATAACACTTGAAACCCCTTTGGGTGTTTAATTAGATAACATTCTCCATTGTAAATATTTTCCCCTTAAGATAGTCAGATATCTCTTCATATGGAATATTTTTTTCATCAACATGATAGGGTTTTATGTAATCATCACAAAGTAATGGTTAATTAACTATTAATACCATATTGATTATTATCAATGGAGGGTGAAATTTACATCACTAGAGGGTGGTAGGAATATACATAGTGGAGAATGGGATATCCAAGCGACTTGATCAGAGCCTAATCATTAGGGTTTGAGTAGAGTGATAGATGAGATAACCTATTTTTTATTGGATGACCAGGGGTGATGACCTGCTATTTTCCCTCCTTCAGTTGATTATTTCAAATATTTCTTGCTTTATGATTTTTTGGATTACCTCATGTGTGAGAGGTAGAATTCACCATTGAGATAGTTCTAGGAGCACCCCTAGTGACCATTCCTCCTTATATGATTGCACATTTAGAGGTTTTTAAGCTCAATAAATAGTTGGAATACCTATAGTCTAAAGGATATATATGCCCCATCACTTCTCCTTGGGGTTCACCAGTCACTTTTTCCAAGAATCCAGATGGCACCCTCAGGATTTTTATGGATTACAGATGGTTGAACAAGCTTAAGGTGAAGAAATGGTATCCAATGCCTCAAATAAATGGCCTCTTTGATTAGCTCTGAGGAGATAGAGTGTTTACAAAGATTTATTTGAGGTTGGGATATCATCAAGTACATATCAGGTCTTTATACATACCTTCCACAACTTTTTACAGCAGGTATGGTCTTTACCAATACCTGGTAATTCCGTTCGGTCTCATAAACACACTTGATATTTTTATGGGTCTAATGAATCATGGTTTCCCCCTATACTTGGATTCATTCATGGTAGTCTTTATGGAAATCATCTTAGTATATTTATGATTATAAAATGACCTTTCCAACCATATTCAGATTATTTTGAATACAATGAGAGAGAATAGACTTTATGCTAGTCTAAAAAAATTCCACTTTTGGATTAACAAAGTCCATTTCTTAGGTCATATCATCTTAGATTCAAGAGTATCAATAGACCCAGGGAAATTGGGAGTTATAGTTTCCTATAAGTATCCCTAGAACATCTTTACTATACAGAGTTTCTTGGGGATAACCGGGTATTACAGACACTTTATCTAGGATTTATAATCGTTAGAGGCACATATTATAGGCTTGAATAAGAATGGTTTTAAATTAATAGGGTAAAAAACTTATGAATAATCCTTTTAGGAGTTGAAGGGAAGATTGAATTAAGTGCCAATCCAAATTTCATCAGACCTAAGAAGAAGCTATAATATTTTCTATAACACATCGGGTATCAGTTTGGGAGCTATTCAGATGTAGGATAAGTGAGTTTTATTATACTACTCTCATCAGTTGAGGCCTCATGAGAAAAATTACACAACACACAACCTCAAGCTAGCTATTTTAGTTAATTATCTATGATTTTGGAGAAACTATTTATTGTGATATCATTTTGTGGTATTCACTGATCACAAAATCCTCAACCGCATATTTACACAATGTGATATGAAATTGAGGAAGCACAGATGGGTTAAGTACCTACAATACTCTAATTATGAGCTTACTTATATTCCTAGAAAATGGAATGTTATAACCAAAGATCTTAGCTGGAAGACTCAGACATAGATAGTATAAGAGTCTAGTGGTGAGTGAAAATCATGGATTTATTCTCAGAAACTCATGTTCATGTTTAGATATATCTTGGGAAGATAATACATTTAGCCTTAGAAATGACCTACACCATTTTGGAATGTGTGGGAATGAGGTAACTATCTGACCCTGAGGCATTAGTCACGAGGGAAAGTATCTCATATGACGATTCATCATATAGTTGAACCATGGATGAGGATGAAGATTTATACTTTTGTGGGAATTTTTGGGTCCCAACTAACATTATAAAGGAGATGATGTAGGAATTTCTAGCCTTAGTTTGTGAAGTACATCCTGGTGTCCCCAAGAAAAATCGAGACTTATGTCATCAGTATTGGTGGCCTGCTATGAAATAGAAGATAGCTGATTTCATCACTTAGTGTTCCACATTTTAGTAGGTGAAGGTGGAACATCAATGACTGACTGAACTTTTACAACCATTATCCATTCCTAAGTAGAAATGGGATGATGTATCTATGTATTTCCAAAATGTTTTTCCTAGATCACCTCATGTAAATGATACCATTTGGGTAGTCATTGATCATTTTATAAAGGTTACACACTTCTTAACTATATGGGAGACATTCTCGATAGATGAGTTAGAGAGACTATAAGTCAGGGAGGTTGTATGTATTCATGGATATCCATGATCTATCATATCTAATAGGGACACTATATTCACATATCGATTCTGTTAGGGGTTTAATAAGGCCTTGGGTACATAGGTTCTTTTAAGAATAACCTATTACCACTAGACTGATGGATAGATAGAGAATATGATTCATGTGTTAGAGTACATTCTTTGTGAATGTGTCCTTGATTTAGGGTGTTCTTGGGAGAGACACATAACCCTTGTTTTGTTCACTTATAATTACTGATTTCAAGAAACCATCTAGAAGGCTCCTTATGAGGCCTTATATGGTAGGCCTTATCGATCACCTCTATACTAGTTAGAAGAAGTGGAGGAAGCTTTGCTTGGACTATATCTCATTTAAGAGATAACATAGTAGGTCTAGTTGATCAGAAAGAGAATGTCGATAGATCAGTGTAGACAGTAGTGATATGCCAACTAAAATTGACGAACTGTTGAGTTCGTGGTTAGAGATTGAGTTATTTTACTATTTTGACCAAGGTTGCGCCATTGATGAATTTGGAGGCAGGGTAATCTTTCACCTTGATTCGTTGGAAACTTTGAGGTTTTGAAATGTATTAGGCACATGAGCCTCAACCCAGTTGGTGAGGACTCACTAGATGAATCTAAGAGACCCGAGATCAAATCCGAGTGGAGGAATATTTCTAGGTTACTGTAGCTGTACTGTAGTAGGCACTATAACAATCCTGTAGCAGGCACTGTTCGGTATGGTAGCAGCCAGAAATATTCATCCATCTAGGCCTTCGGGCCACCGGTTTGGTCCTCAGGTCCTTCAAGGCTTTCATGCCACCCAAGGCCTTTAGGAAAGTTGATTCTCAAGGCCTTCACGCCACTTTAAGGCCTTAAGTCCATCCCAAGGCATTCAAACCACATGAATTCAGGCCCCAGACACACTACAAAAAAAGGAGCAGCCCTAGAAGAGGATTCAGAGTAGGTGCACTCACCAGAGGAGAGCCAAATGGATTGTAAGAATGAGAGGGTATGACTATGCCATCGGTACCAGCCTGTTCTTGCATGGGAAGCCTATCCAGATAGTCATGAAAAGGTGGAGAGCTACTATCAGGATGTAGATGCTGGGGAGGGGTAGTTCCTTGTAGATAGTCTGGTTGAATTCCCTAAGACCTTCGGGTCATGTAATCTCCTAAGCCTACGGTCCATGTAATCTCTGAGCCTATAGGCCTTGTAAGGGTTCTCCCTCATCCCTTGAAATGAGGGTTATCAAAAATCAATATAAATGAAGTCCTTTGGGCCATTTAGGCCGGAAATGTATTAGACTAGTGGGTTACCCAATAACACTTCCTCAAAGATACTAGTCTATGTATGATGTCTTTCATGTATCTCAACTTAGCTGGTATTATCCAGACCCATCACATGTTTTCCAACCTGATAAGGTTGAGTTATATATGGGGGATTATTTTGGGGAACACCCAGTGTGTATTGTGGATTGGACCACAGATACACTTTGAGGATGGTCAGATACTTTGGCATGGTTTATATTGAATCATGGCTATGTTCACGATAAGATGTAGGAGTAGGAATCTGATATACTAACCTAGTGGTAAGAAATTTTCTTATATGATACCTCTTTACCCTCATAAGGATAACTCTTAGATGAGTTTATTTAAGTAGGATAAGTTTTAAAGACCTAGAGTTTCATAAAGGTGTAGATAATTTGTTTTCGGTTTGACACATTTTTTTCTCTTGGTAAGAGTTCCTTATGGACTAAGGATGGTTCTGGGACCATCCAAGGCTTGTTTGGAGATCTAAGACACCAGAATTGGATAAATTGGATAAGCTACACAATTAGATTATAGTTATTACTAACTGTTAAGTGTAACCATGGGAGGATCATAGTGGCCTGAAGGAGGCTGCATAGTTTTCTGAAAATTTGTGATCCTGTATGCATGACCATGCAGTTTGTATTGGAAAAATTACAAAGAAAATTTTCATGGGCTATGCATGTTTTACTAAACCATATGCCTAGCCCATGTGGGGTCCTCCTTGGGTAGTGGTGTGGTGCATGGTTTGACCACCCATGTGTCCAAATCGTGTGACCTCGTGTTGGAGGGTAATTTTACCCATTTAACCTTAATGATATTTTAACCCAATTCAATTCTTTATCCTTTCATTTGAAATGGATGAACCACTCTTCATCCTTTCATAATCTCTCCCTCTCCCATGGCTAGGATTTGATATTTTTTTCTCATCTAGACTCCAAATCAAATGTCATCAGTCACATTGGATCTACATTGGTAAGCTATTGAGTCCTTTTACTTATATTCTTTGTTTCTATTCCTATTTGTTATTCTATTTAAGTGAAATCTTATATTACATATTTTTAGGGAATTAGACCATTATTCATTTTTATTCCAATAAAATTCTAATGTGAAGTTTATATTGCATGATGAGCCATTTAAAACCTTAAGGTAGGTGTTCTAGTTGTTTTACTTGAAATTTGATATGTTTCCATTATGACACATGCCAACCATTTCTACACATCACCCTAAAATGATTTATTAATTTGTAGATAATTATACAAACATTTTTATACTCATGTAGACCCTTTCTAAGTGATTATAATATGTTAGCCTCAACCATAGCCACTTATTTGGGAATGAATTCTTGAATTTATCCTTTTTTATAATTGATTAAATAGAATAAACACCATCTAAGTATTTATATTGTCTTGTAAATATAAATTTACCTCCTTTATATAAATTTTCAATGTTCTAGAACACCCTCTAAGTGTTATCTTTGAACTTGTTTTTGAATTTTCATTCCTTGATTAATTAAATAGATTGCTTATATTAAATAGAAATGGGTGCAAAGGCCATGATAGGTGATTATTTATTTTATATTTATATTACATGGATTATGAAACCATGATTGTATTGAAATTGATGACTATAAATTTATTAGAGGCAATCTCTCATGTTTCCTATTATTATTATTATTACACTATTGATATGGGCTATGGAATGAGGGTTAAGGCACTTTTTAAGAATGATGTTTCACTCTCCCTTACATCAGGTGTTGATCATGATGACTCTCACAATTATATTTATATTTGGATGATGGAAATGGTGCTCTATGTTCCTCCATATCAGGTGTTGTCCTTGACATATCACCCCAACTCTCTTGAGTGATGATTATGTCATCTCACATTCATTATGATATTTTGGGCATATACCCTTTTCTGAGGCCTATAGGATCATTAGACTAGTTATGATTGCTTGAGTTACAAACCAGGTCTAGCTAGTACCAAGTATCCTGGTATATTCTTACTTACATAGTCACATAATTAGTGAAACTATGTGGATAAAGTATATTACTATACTATATATATATATATTACTATATATATGGTTATTGATCAGACTCTTACACCGACCTATGCCGAAGAAGGTAGATCCACCCAGGTGTCCTATCAGAACCAGAGTAGGATGGTATTTATTTATTTAGATTTGTTTATTATACATATACACTCACATTATTGTTTCTATGTACACAAGATGGATTATTTCTAGGCATCATTGGTGGTGGCCTACTGAGATTTTATCTCAAACTCTACTCAAGTTTCCTTTAGCACCTAAGTAGATTTATTGTCTATAGGCATGGATAAGGGTAAGTGCCCTGCCACATATGCTTGATTATTTTTTTACTTATAGTATGAATCATGGGAGTAGAGGACTGATCATATACTTGAGATACTAATAGGGGGCCTTTTTCCCTTTTTTATTTTTTATAGCATGTTGTATATTCCTGTCCCTTATTTCCATTTTTTTACATTAACATGCCATAAAATCACTATATATACAACCTAGACTTTGGGGTTTTGATTATTATTAAAGTTTCTTGGTTATTTATGCTTCTTAAATTGTTTATCATATTCGTTTTTTCTAGGCCATTCTGTTATATAATGATTCCACTATGGCGGGTTACTGGTCTAGTTGTCATAGTGTCTGCTTATATATGCTCTTATTGTTGTCTACTTATTTTTCATATTTTCTGCGCCACCAAGATATGAGGGTATATTCTACCCACTATACCTATATAGACCCTCACTACTAGTCATAATCCTATGGTATATAGGGAAGCGTGCTTGAGGCCATGTAACCCACCAGCTTGGGGCATTGGTTAAGAGGATTCCAAGTCAGGACGTTACAAATATTCACCAATTGTGTAGAGAGTAAACCATCCATTTTGGAGCATAGAGTATTTTACACTTAGAAGGATGAGGCTACCTGTAACAGCCCGAGATTTTATGAAAAATATTCTTTTTAATTTTATTAATGTCTTGTGTTGTACGCTACACCAAAAGGAGCTTGCACAACACACATCCTTGACTTGCCTTGCATTACACGCAATCGCGACCTTCCTCGATAGTGTGTGTAGTACGCAATACCGAGTTTCACTAAACAAAGATATGCTATTAAAATATTATTATAACTAGCCGTTATGAATAGTAATAACAACCTTTTAAAATTTTAGAAATTTTAACTCTCAAAATGGACTTCTTTTTTGAATTCGGAATATGAAATATATCTTAGGATGAAATTTTGGCATTGTTCTGAAAAACATCAATTTTTGATGAATAGTGAAACTTCTAAGTGGTAGTTAAAAAACTGAATTTTTCATAAAACTTAATTTTACCGCTTCTATGAATGGAATTTCAAAAATCCGAGAGACACGGTTGATGTCAGTAAGTAAAATGTGGTTCAATGAGATGAAAATAATTTTTGGTGAATAGTAACTTTTTACTTTTATTTACCACGGTTAAAAGTAAATAGGGTAATTAAGGGTAAAAATGATATTAATATTACCCTAACACATGTACTAATCCTATTGGACAAGTGTATCTCTACAAAAAATAACCTTAAGTGTAAAATATTATCATTTAGGTCCACTTGGATTAGATTAGGACATTTATTATTATTTAATTCAAAGAAGAGTTAAAAGAGTTAAAATCAAAGTTTATTTACTAATAAATTTTTAATATAGGGTTATACATAAGATAAATTCTATTGTAAATATTCATTAGAAAGATAAAAAGATTTCCAACATAATGGTATTTTATTTGTAATTTTTAGACATCAAATAATTTAATTTCATTATGACACAATGATGATGCAGTAATTATCTTATTAATGAAATATTGACATAATTGATATTATAAATACCAAAATAAATGTAATTTAAGACTTTTTATGAATTATACTAATTTTCTAGGTTACTATGATATATTAGTGTTGATTTAATCAACTTGGTTCGAACATATAATTCTTTTATGACTTTCAAAAAAATCATATATCAAATAGTATCAAAATTGACACAAAATAGTTTTTAAATCAAATATTATATTATTAATTGTTATTTTATTCCTAAAAAACTAAGGTTCGGCCAAATTACTTATATAAGGATATATATATTAATAATAAAAAATTTGGGGTTCGTTTGGCATGTTATAGTAAGTTTATTAACCATATATTGTAAGAAAACAAAAAGACACGGTAAAAGTTAAATTATTTAACTTAAAGTTAAATATAATTGATAAGGTTTAAATAATAACCTAAACTTGTATAAATCCTATTGGTTGATAGGATTTAGACCCATACCCACTTTAGATTCGAAATAAGACCCTTTGGAACCATTATAAACCAATTTTAACTTTAATATAAAATAATATTTTGAGATATTCCTAAGGTGCCCCTCTCCTCCCTTATAAAAGGGCACCTCCTCCCTCTCTTCCTCACACAACTTTGAGCCTTCAAGCTCGGCCAACCCCTGAAAAAATCCCTTCTCCACTTCCCTAGTATCATCCTAGAGGTCCTGGTCTTCTTCAAAGACCATCCTTAGTTATTTAAGTGGAGGCTAAGAAAAGGCGCGTCAAAAAGAGGTAATATCCATTACTGATCTTTTTCAGTTTCTTTCTTCTTCAACTTCTTATTATTTAGTTGTTTCATGATAAAGTAATAACATCAGTATTTATTATATACTTATATGTTATTATAAATATGAAACAACTCTAATTAACCTTCTATCCATCCTACGGAAAAAGGAAATCACCGCGCGTGCGTACGTACGGAATACCGTCTCCACGCCGTGGTGTAATCTATTTTCCGCCACCACCTTAATTGGATGGGTATAAAGGTGTAATGAGTAACTATATATGATTATTATAAAGTGATATTGATACTGAAATAGTATACATACACTTCAACACAATTCCACGACCATGGGAACGATATCATTGCTCGTGCGTACGTACGGACTACCGTCTCCACGACGCGATGAGATTCATTCTCAATGATTAACCATTCATGAATGATTATAAAGTATATATAATAAGTACTAATGAAATATATGACCTAATAATGATACTGGAATTATTT
Organism: Viscum album; assembly: GCA_963277665.1. Lineage (NCBI taxonomy): Eukaryota > Viridiplantae > Streptophyta > Magnoliopsida > Santalales > Viscaceae > Viscum > Viscum album. Next base: position 1,478,914,122 of record OY728137.1, read on the forward strand.
ATATTTATATGTATGTCATATACTTAATTCCATTCAATCCAATAAGGAAACGAAAACAGCGTTCATGCGTACGTACGGACTACCGTCTCCATGAACGGTGTATTTCTTTCCATTTACTGATTTATTATATATGTATATTCTGAATATATATATATAAATCCTGTTTTATATTCTGTAATTAAGTAATCATGATCTAAGTAATCATATGAATAATTACAAGTTAAAAACACGAACGACAAATGAGACAATTTTACCCAAAACGCTACTTTAACATGAATTTACAAAAGAACGGGTAATATAAAGTCATAAGTGGACCATATATGATATAATAACAATGAATATGATTCTGGAATGAGTCAATTACATGATTTAAATCATTATACAGGAGGTTCAGACACTTACAAAGCAAGTCGGACCTAAGGTAAGGGAAATATCACAATCTCATTTTTATCCGATATTGTTTATACTTTGGTATTTACTAGGGTGTATTTTATCATCCACATCCATGTTTACTCAATATGTAATGTTATTTCCATCCACCTACAATTGTTTAAATCCAATTTTACCCTTTGATGAGTTTTTAGTAAAGGATATTAAAGGAATCTTTTGTCGTTTTTCGTACGAGGTACTTTTTGACTTTTCCGACAAAAGTACGAAGAATGTTTTTTTAACTTATACGGCATGAATGGATTTTTAAAACATTATTTCCAAGAAGCTTCCTTTACAAGTTTTCAAGTTTATTTTTGATCAACTTCTTTTAGTTTATAATTGTATGACATGTTAAGAAAAGAAGTGTTTTTGAAGAAGAAAGGATATTTTCCTCAAGAATGGAGTTCAAGTGTTTTATCAAAATTATTTTCCATCTAAGATAATAAAGGGTTATGTTTTTATCACTATTATTAAATTGATTTGATTATGTTGTGAGGGAATTATTTTTATGAAGTCATTTACCTTATATGATTTGTTTTATGATGTCATGATGTTTCAAGAATCCCATTTTTGTTACATGTGTTATGCGATGATGTATGATTTATGATTATGTGGAACACATAAGAAAGGATTAATTATAAGATGGGTGGGACCTATATCTCCCTAAAATGCATTGGTTAAAGATTTTATATCTCATGAGATAGACATGGCTGGAATGGTAGGTTATACCGGTTCAGTGAAACAGGACTGAAACGAGGGTGACTCGGTTCAGAAAGGGACTTTGTCCACTAAGATAGTCTTGGCAATGAGTCTTGACTAACAAGAAATGATTCTCTATGATTATGTGTGTATGCCACAAAGTTTCATGTTTTAAGTTATGATTATTGGGATTTCATTTCACTACTATGATTTATCCCATGTTATGAAATTATGCTCTCTTTTGCAGGTTAAGATTTCCAAAAGTTATGTTCTTATGAATATGATGTGATTGATTTTTTCTTTTGTTTACCCTTACTGAGAATTTGAGCTCACCCTTTTATGTTTTCTTTTACCCCGGATATAAAGAAAGGTTTTAGGTATAAAAAAAGGAAGATCTTTATGGGAGATGTTGAAGATCTTTCACCAGGATTAGAAGATTATATTCCGAGTTTCCAAAGACACTAAACTATTACGATCCTTGTGTGTGTGTTTTTTGTTATGTACTAAGTATTCCGAAAAAGTAATGTAATGTCCATGTACTTCAAGTTTCGGGTCTCTACAGTTGGTATTAGAGGAAAGGTTTAGTCAACCTTTGGAAACTAGGATGCGAAAACGTTAGTGATATCCTTAGAGATATTTCTACAGTATGTCTAAGGATGTCCCTAAGGTTAAGTATACGTATAGGTTATAGTACTAGGACTACGCTAACGATCATAGAATTAAACCTAAGATGTTAGATATTGAAGGTACTCCCCCTTTATTATGTTGTTTTCCCTAGCATGATTTTTTCCTCTCACACTATTCTTTTTGGGTTTTAGACGATGGCTGGAACCTGAAGGAACCGTGTTGATCAATGCAATGGACAATGAAATGATTGTCCTCCTGAACAAACAAATGTTATGGGAGATGGAGTGAAAAATCTTATTGGTATCCTTATACAAGCTATGAATCATTCTGGACTTCCAAATGAGAAGAGAAAGGAACAATATTCTATTGAGTCCTTCATGAGGCAACGTCCACCTTCTTTCAGTGGGACTTCCGATCCACTTGTTGCTGAACAATGGATCAGTACCACTGAAAAGATATTTTCAGTTATTCAATGTTCTGAACATGATAAAGTCATCTTAGCAGTATATCGTTTGGAAGGTGAAGCTGATCAATGGTGGAATCTTATCAAGAATACAAGGCCAAGAGATGAAATTGAGTCCATGGAATGGGACGAGTTCAAGAACTTGTTTTTCAGTAAGTACTTCCCTCGTATTCTTCGAACAAAGATGGAGAAGGAGTTTCTTGAACTAAAGCAAAAGGATGATGAATCTGTTGGTATATACGAAGCGAATTTTACAAGACTTGAAAGGTATGCATCTGGAATTATCATCCAACCTGAAAGTAAAGTTGATCGATTTTTCAGTGGCTTAAAACCAAGTCTTCGAAGGGCATTAGCTATAAGAGACTTCAGTAGCTATGAATAAATTGTGCGTTGTGCTATCAAGGTAGAAATGGAAGTTGGTGTTACATATCCATCTCATGGTTTTGACAAGAAACGAAAGATGGAGTTCAAGGAGAAATCTCAGAATAATTGTGAAAAGAAGATGAATGTTTCCTTATGCACAAAGTGTGGAAAGAAGCATGGTGGAGAATGTTTTAAGTGTGGAAAAGAAGGTCATCAAGCAGCTGAGTGTCGAAGTAATGGAAAAAGGGTTTCTAATGATGTGAATAAATCAAACACTGCAGAGAATGCACCACCAACACTTCAATGCTTCAAGTGAAAGGAAATGGGGAATTATGCTAATAAATGCCCTAATCCAAGGGTTAGTGATGATCGACATGAGCAACCGCTTAAGGCAAAGGACAAAGGGAATTCACATGCGATCACTATTGGCGATGTTGAATATGACAACGATGTGGTGGAATGATTAAGTGTTTATGTAATAATGTTGTATCATGGAGTATTGGAATATTTATGTATTGGTCTAATGTGGTATTCAAAGTGATTGATATATTTTTGGAAATAAGATGATATGCGCATAATGAATAGAAAACAAGAAAATGAAATGTTTAACAGTATTCATGAGCTCATGATTGATATAAGGACTAAGTGATATCATGGTTTGAGTATATAGAATTTTGAGGATTTTGGTATGTGGAAATTGTTAACTTTTAACTGCATTCATGTTTTCACTAAGGTTCAATGGGTATTCATTCTTCAAGAGAATACATGATTAAGGTATTCACATGTTTGTAATTTGACCAACAAGATATATCTTATGATATATGGGGGATAAATGATGGAATTCACGTGATTATTCTGTGACATTTCAAGTAATCATTTTCTTTAAACTATGAGCTTGGACCGAAGTATTTTAGATAAGCCTAAATATTATAATGGATTATGTTGGGCATAAGTTAGGGTAAAACGTTTTTTGATATTGTTGATGAGATGTTATAGTAATATAGCTTTAGAAAAAGGACAACCTGCAGGACGGGCGACAACCCATCGCGTCGGACAAGGCTTTGGGAATCGAACCCACAACCAAAGTGCGACTGGCCTTTATGACCTACCACTGGCCTACAGGAAGTCCCTGTTTAGTAGAAACTAGTTTTATTATATTAAGCAGTATGATATATGAAGCATAAGTCCATTTAAGGAACCATATATGATTAATCTCACTATAGATCGACTTATGTATATAATTGTTCCTAACCTTTTGTTTGAGACAGATGGAATGACCCGTCATTCTATCACATGATCTAATAACACTTCACGAATAACAAATTCAACTTCATTTAGTTAAGAGATGAAGTGGAAATTGTTCAAGGCACGAACAACAGTGAGATTGTACCAAAATAAAGTAAGTATTTATTCTAATTCAAATTTTCAACTTTAGGGAAATGATCTTGAAAACCAAAAATGTTGTCCTAGTGATCTTATACCTGATGAATCAGATGATACCTTATATCATCACAAATCTATGGATTTGTGATTACTGGCTTTTCCATAGCCATGTTATCTACCACTCTCCATCAGAACATGATGGTTAAATTTCTATTCCATATCCATATTTTCACCTATGTGGAAACCCAGTGATTAGTTTATTTGGGTAATCGTTACATTTCATACTTTAGTTTTTAAAGCCAAGTTTTGGTATTCTTTTTTACGATGTGGGTTTCTATTAAAGAAACTTTTGAATAGTAAACCATTTATAACCCCTACGAATTTCAAGGGCGAAATTCATTTTAAGGGGGGTAGAATGTAACAGCCCAAGATTTTATGAAAAATATTCTTTTTAATTTTATTAATGTCTTGTGTTGTACGCTACACCAAAAGGCGCTTGCACAACACACATCCTTGACTTGCCTTGCATTACACACAATCGCGACCTTCCTCGATAGTGTGTGTAGTACGCAATACCGAGTTTCACTAAACAACGATATGCTATTAAAATATTATTATAACTAGCCGTTATGAATAGTAATAACAACCTTTTAAAATTTTAGAAATTTTATCTCTCAAAATGGACTTCATTTTGGAATTCAGAATATGAAATATAGCTTAGGATGAAATTTTGGCATTATTCTAAAAAACATCAATTTTTGATGAATAGTGAAACTACTAAGTGGTAGTTAAAAAACTGAATTTTTCATAAAACTTAATTTTACCGCTTTTGTGAATGGAATTTCAAAAATCTGAGAGACACGGTTGATGTCAGTAAGTAAAATGTGGTTCAATGAGATGAAAATAATTTTTGGTGAATAGTAACTTTTTACTTTTATTTACCACGGTTAAAAGTAAATAGGGTAATTAAGGGTAAAAATGATATTAATATTACCCTAAAACATGTCCTAATCCTATTGGACAAGTGTATATCGACCAAAAACAACCTTAAGTGTAAAATATTATCATTTAGTACCACTTGGATTAGATTAGGACATTTATTATTATTTAATTCAAAGAAGAGTTAAAAGAGTTATAATCAAAGTTTATTTACTAATACATTTTTAATATAGGGTTATACATAAGATAAATTCGATTGTAAATATTCATTAGAAAGATAAAAAGATTTCCTAAATAATGGTATTTTATTTGTAATTTTTAGACATCAAATAATTAAATTTATTTATGACACAAAGATGATGCAGTAATTATCTTATTAATGAAATATTGACATAATTGATATTATAAATACCAAAATAAATGTAATTTAAGACTTTTTATGAATTAAAATAATTTTCTAGGTTACTATGATATATTAGTGTTGGTTTAATCAACTTTCTTAGAACATATAATTCTGTTATGACTTTCACAAAAATCATATATCAAATAGTATCAAAATTGACACAAAATAGTTTTTAAATCAAATATTATATTATTAAATGTTATTTTATTCCTAAAAAACTAAGGTTCGGCCAAATGACTTAGATAAGGATATATATATTAATAATAAACAATTTGGGGTTCTTTTGGCATGTTACAGTAAGTGTATTAACCATATAGTGTAAGAAAACAAAAAGACACGGTAAAAGTTAAATTATTTAACTTAAAGTTAAATCTAATTGATAAGGTTAAAATAATAACCTAAACTTGTATAAATCCTATTGGTTGATAGGATTTAGACCCCTCCCCACTTTATATTCTAAATAAGACCCTTTGGACCATTATAAACCGATTTTGACTTTAATATAAATTAATATTTTGAGATATTCCTAAGGTGCCCCTCTCCTCCCTTATAAAAGGGCACCTCCTCCCTCTCTTCCTCACACAACTTTGAGCCTTCAAGCTCGGCCAAACCCTGCCAAAATCCCTTCTCCACTTCCCTAGTATCATCCTAAAGGTCCTGGTATTCTTCAAAGACCATCCTTAGTTCTTTAAGTGGAGGCTAAGAAAAGGCACGTCAAAAAGAGGTAATATCCATTACCGATCTTTTTCAATTTCTTTCTTCTTCAACTTCTTCTTATTTAGTTATTTCATGATAAATTAATAACATCAGTATTTATTATATACTGATATGTTATTATAAATATGAAACAACTCTAATTAACCTTCTATCCATCCTACGGAAAAAGGAAATCACCGTGCGTGCGTACGTACGGAATACCGTCTCCACGCCGTGGTGTAATCTATTTTCTGCCACCACCTTAATTGGATGGGTATAAAGGTGTAATGAGTAACTATATATGATTATTATAAAGTGATATTGATACTGAAATAGTATACATACACTTAAACACAATTCCACGACCATGGGAACGATATCATTGCTCGTGCGTACATACGGACTACCGTCTCCACGACGCGATGAGATTCATTCTCAATGATTAACCATTCATGAATGATTATAAAGTATATATAATAAGTACTAATGAAATATATGACCTAATAATGATACTGGAATTATTTATAATTATATGTATTTCATCTACTTAATTCCATTCAATTCAATAAGGAAACGAAAACAACGTTCATGCGTACGTACGGACTACCGTCTCCATGAACGGTGTATTTCTTTCCATTTACTGATTTATTATATATTTATATTCTGAATATATATATATAAATCATGTTTTATATTCTGGAATTAAGTAATCATGATCTAAGTAATCATATGAATAATTACAAGTTAAAAACACGAACGACAAATGAGACGATTTTACCCAAAACGCTACTTTAACATGAACTTACAAAAGAACGGGTAATATAAATTCATAAGTGGACTATATATGATATAATAACAATTAATATGATTCTGGAATAAGTCAATAACAGGATTTAAATCATTATACAGGAGGTTCAGACACTTACAAAGCAAGTCGGACCTAAGGTAAGGGAAATATCACAATCTCATTTTTATCCGAGATTGTTTATACTTTGGTATTTACTGGGGTGTATTTTATCATCCACATCCATGTTTCCTCAATATGTAATGTTATTTCCATCCACCTACAATTGTGTAAATCCAATTTTACCCTTTGATGAGTTTTTTGTAAAGGATATTAAAGGAATCTTTTGTCGTTTTTCGTACGAGGTACTTTTTGACTTTTCCGACAAAAGTACGAAGAATGTTTTTTTAACTTATACGACATGAATGGATTTTTAAAACATTATTTCCAAGAATCTTCCTTTACAAGTTTTCAAGTTTATTTTTGATCAACTTCTTTTAGTTTATAATTGTATGACATGTTAAGAAAAGAAAAGTGTTTTTGAAGAAGAAAGGATATTTTCCTCAAGAATGGAGTTCAAGTGTTTTATCAAAATTATTTTCCATATAAGATAATAAAGGGTTATGTTTTTATCCCTATTATTAAATTGATTTGATTATGTTGTGAGGGAATTATTTTTATGAAGTCATTTACGTTATATGATTTGTTTTATGATGTCATGATGTTTTAAGAATCCCATTTTTGTTACATGTGTTATGCGATGATGTATGATTTATGATTATGTGGAACACATAATAAAGGATTCATTATAAGATGGGTGGGACCTATATCTCCCTCCAATGAATTGGGTAAAGATTTTATATCTCATGAGATAGACATGGCTGGAATGGTAGGTTATACCGGTTCAGTGAAACAGGACTGAAATGAGGGCGACTCGGTTCAGAAAGGGACTTTGTCCACTAAGATAGTCTTGGCAATGAGTCTTGACTAACAAGAAATGATTCTCTATGATTATGTGTGTATGCCACAAAGTTTCATGTTTTAAGTTCTGATTATTGGGATTTCATTTCACTACTATGATTTATCCCATGTTATGAAATTATGCTCTCTTTTGCAGGTTAATATTTCCAAATGTTATGTTCTTATGAATATGATGTGATTGATTTTTTCTTTTGTTTACCCTTACTGAGAATTTGAGCTCACCCTTTTATGTTTTCTTTTCCACAGGATATTAAGAAATGTTTTAGGTATAAAAAAAGGAAGATCTTTATGGGAGATGTTGAAGATCTTTCACCAGGATTAGAAGATTATATTCGGAGTTTCCAAAGACACTAAACTATTACGATCCTTGTGTGTGTGTTTTTTTTATGTACTAAGTATTCCGCAAATCTAATGTAATTTCCATGTAAGTCAGGATTCGGGTCTCTACACTACCTATAGGTTGTTCACTATAAAATCATCAATGCTTGAGGCTTTATTTTTTTCTAAGGGAGTTTGATTCTAGGGTGATGAGATATATTGGTGGTAGTGACTCATGTATTTTTTTGGGTTTGGAAACCCAATAAATAGATTGTTTTTTTATCTGCGTTATGTTCTTATCATGGTAATACACAAGTGGATATTTTAAATACTTCGAATCCTGATAGGGTCCCTCCCTTGGTTAGAGTTTGGGTGCTTGTTTAATCTAGAGTACTATTTAGTGATACTGAGGATGATATGAGTACTATAGTTATAAGACCATTAGTAGGGCTGCTAGGCACATAGAGGTTTACATGCCTCATGAGGTAGCCATTTGATGCAGTATATGATGAATTTATTGAGAGATCATAAGTTCAAATTGAATCTTTAGAGGTATATTTGAGATGGGTCTGTATCTCTATACATTCTCACATGTGATTAAGTTTTCATAGAATAGTTTTTGGTGTCAGATTTGGTACCCTAGAACAAACTTACATTTCTCTTTTGATTAGAAAAATATAAAAAAATTATTATCACATGATTATTTTTATTCTTTATAACATTGATGTGATAATTTATTTAGGGTATTCATCACATTAAAGGTTTATAGTTGTTTTCCACTATAATGATATCATAAAAATGTTATGATGACATTCTTAAATAAGTTATATAGTCTAGATACATAAATCTGATAAGACACAAATGATTTATGATTATCAAGTGTTTGAATATATTAAAAGATTGAGAGTTCTTCTTATGATGTTTTCAAATGGTGATAAATAAATAAGAGGTGAAACAACCCAATAAATTTATTTAATAAATGAACTCATGTTTCACAATGACTTTTTATTATATTCTATAATAGAAGTACAAAGAATTAATTTTACATTTCATTAGATACCATGAATTAATATTAACTATAGAAACTAGAAATAATATAGGGAGATAAAAAAAAGAATAATACACACAATAATGTAAATTATATTGGCTTGAATTCTCTAATGAAGATTGCTGCTACTATAAAAATGGTAAAAAGTAATAGAAGATTTAGGAACACAATAGACATTATAAATGGAATTATAGAACCTTAATAAGTGAAGTAAATAATGGTGAAGTATGAGAATGGTGGATTATATATATAGTGTGTAATGGTTAATGTGATAGGATCTAACCGTTACTATATTGTTGGTCAATAAGACCATTGGTTAAGATGATAGTTGGTAAATATGACAGTTGGTAAATATGACTATTGGTCAAATGACCATTGGTCAACATAAACATTGGTCAAAATGATCATTGTTCAACATGAACATTGGTCAATATGGCAATTTTAATTAGTATATATTATGAGTAATAATGAGATATAATAGATATAGAAGAGGGAAAAGGTGGCCTAAACTAGTAGGATCATTCCTTTTGAAGTTAATCTATCAAAACATTAGAGGGAGGTAGTGTCACTATGGTTTTACATCAACTCAGACCAAATAGCACTTCAACAAGTAAGGATCCAGGAAAACTCACTATGAGATAAGTTCATGTTATTGTTGATCACAACTAGATCAATATTAGCTGATCCACCCCATGAAAGTACTACCATCACAAACCTTACCCTTATGGTGTATGCTAGTGTAGTAAGGGGTTATGAATCTAGAAATTAGTATTATAAAAGTTTAATTTTCTTCTTATAAATGAAATAGAGGTTTCTTCATTAGTATTTTCATTATTATTTTCTTTAACAATATATAAATGAATATAATATGAATACAGTAAATAGATTTTTGGATATAAATAAAACACAATTTAATTTTTGTTAAATATATAGTTAAAATACACTTTTATGATAAATTCATGTACTTTAAATAATTTTTTTTCATGAAATAGTCTTAGAAAAAAAATATTTTTATAAATATAAATGATAAAATAATTTCACAATAACCCAAGTAATTTTTATAAAGGGCATAAAGTTGGTAATGCCACAAAAATTGATTTTTAATAAATAAGGAATCTTATTTTAAAGTTAAAATTCACATATTTAGAAATATATTTTTATAAAATAAATATTCTATTTGATATCATCACATTAAAATTAGGTTATGGTAAATTTTTTATAATTTTCTAAAATACTTTATTTAAATAAATAGTAAAATACAGTTTTATGTTTTTAGTTTGTTTTATGAATTCATAAATATATAATAATGATTTAATAATTAATGAAACATAATAAAAAAAGATTAATTTATTTTATTACTGTATTGAATTTTGATAAATTAAAATAAATTTCTATACCTATAAATAACATTCTAAATTCTAAAATAGAAATTAACTTTTTATAAACATTGTTTTGTGGAAATATTATTTTCCCTTACCAAATGTACTATAAAATATTTATTTTCAATTATAAAATTCAAATATTTGGAAAAAAACTTCTTAATTTCATAATCCATGAGCTAAATACATGAGTTGGATAATGGTTTTTTATTTTCCACAACCTAGAATTATTTGGCCTATATTTAGAAATTAATAAACAATGCGCCGGCATTTTATATAAATAAACACCTCCTAAACCCATTTAATTCACTCCCAATCCATTAATCATCAATTTTACTTTATTTTTACTCTCTAAATCATTTACATGGAGTTTCTATGGTACCAAGGAACTCTCCTCAAGCTTTAAGAAATTATCCGAAAAGTATGGGAATCTATTCATATTACTTTTATCCATGTTCATCCTTTGTAGTTAGTCCTATAATTTTCAAGTAATTATGTTGTCATGTAATTATGATCATTACATTACTATCAAAATGTTTTTATATCAATGAGAGACTTTAATTTTATCTCATTAATCCCATTATATAAACCAATTTTTATACCCATTATGATACCAAAATCATTCCTTGATTTTTCATCCCTCCCTTTTATATTGTGAATAGACAACCATATTTTTGTTCAAGGGTATTCATATAGATGTAATTATAACTCATTGATTTGGAAATACCATTTATGAAACCCATATTATCTTATCAATGATAAAGATAATGAAAATTTCCAATCTTTAAACACTTATGTACTCAATTATTTTATATAAAACCTATTCATTATCCTCACAGATTATTGACAAAATGATTTATTTTGATATATGTAGCTCTGGTGAATTAATAAATATGAAGGTCACACATTGATAGTGATCAAATGAATTAGTTAAATAATTAATATCTATAGGGGACATGTTTTACAATATCTTGGTGAATAACCATGGTGATATGTTTATGGATCCTTGGGGATGTGCTTATGAACGTCTCATTTTTATGTTGTAGCCACATTTCCATGTTATTTATGTTATATTTATGATTATTCTCCCATATTATGACTCATATTATATTCATAATGATCTTTTATTCCCCATTTACTTTTTTATCCCTTATTTGGATTTATAATTACCCATTTATATTGATGTATGTCCCTAGGAAATCAATTCCAGTGAGGTGAAAAATGATGGAATAATAAAGGTTTTTTGTGAGGATTAAATAATGTTTATGTTTATGTTTACCTTATGCACTTCATGTATTATATACCAAATTTTCAAGACACTAAAACACAAATTATCCTTTAATGTTATTAATGTAAACTTTTTTAATGAATTATTTTAAAAATCACTTATTAAAGAGGTGGGTTACTGTAGTTAGTATCGAAGGAAAGGTTTAGTAATTTATTGAAATTTATACTAGAAAACTTTTTTAAATACCCTAAGAATAAGTATAAATAAAGGAAAACATTTTTAAATTTTATTCAAGTATAAATAGATTGGTTTCAAAGAAATAGAATCCCTACCAAGATACTGGATGTGGACGTGGATTTGACACCGATTTACCAAGGGGGTAATAACCCCAAAAGGGATCATTGGGTATTAACTCAACCTGTACTTGGTGTATGATAAAGAGGCCTTAATGTACATTGGTTTTACACTCCTAATGTATATTATTTTGTTAATAAAATTACTTTTAGAAACCATTAGTATTGATATATAAATAATATAAATTTAAATTATATTATCCTAAAAGTATGATATTATAATATTTTGGGATTAACCTTTAATTTTGATTTTTATTATAAGATTTCCAATGGTAAAAAATTTGTAACTTAGTTTTTATTCTTTTATAAAAATTGAAGGAAATATAAAGACTCATGTGAATAAAATATGTGATGGAAAATGAAATAGTTATGTTCTTAACATGATGGAAGATATGTTATACTTTTCACCATTATTTTGTTTTAATGATCATAAACAATCATAAAGTTGTTAATTATTTAATATAAGTGATTTTAAATCATGATATAAATACTTGAAAGAACCCTAAACTTATATTAATATAATTTTTAAATCCTTTTAAAAAGCCCAGAAGAACCTTAGTGGATCTTTGAAGGACGTGGAGAAGTCACTTTGTAAAGTGCACGAACACATACATCAAAGGCTAGCCGGTGTAGTTCCATTGGACAACCGATGGAATGCCTAACACCTACCCCATGTAGTAGGAACCCATTGGCTACTTGGTGGAGGGTCAAGAGAAAGAAGGTTCATGTGGATAGAAACTATGACTTCTATAGGAGTCCACTAACTAGTTGGTGGAAACATGTAGTACTAAGTAATAGGGATCCCACTAGCTACCTAGTAAAGGCTAATGGGTACTCACAGGTGGTGAGATAAAACATTTAAAGACTATATTTATTTTTCTAAATATGAGTCGAACCTGGAAAACTTCAAATTAATTAATCACAAAGGATTCGAAAACATTATCGAAGGTTTTGAGGCATATAAATAAATACTTAGGGTGTCTTGGACATCTACACTGACACACTTTCTCATCCAAAAACATGCTCAAATTAATCAATTTCTATCAAATTTAATTTTCATTATAAATTGGATTTCTCCTTCTAGAGTGTGAAAAAATTTTAACATCCAATCACTCTATTATATAATTATAATTATCTCCTAGATTTTTTCATATTATTTGGTTTAATGGTGAAATATATATAAATTGATTACTTCCTAGAAATATTCTCACTTACTCTTCTATATTTGGAACTTACACCCATCAAATCAAGGGAATATGGTTTTTTTCCATTTTATTTAAGAAGGGATGAGACTACTCTCCTTGAAGTTTCTAGTTTTCTTGTTAAATAAGTAATTACTGTTATATTTCTAGTTTATTACTATAAACTCAAATGTATGGTATAGTTTTGGTGTCTTGGCTACCAATAAATACAAGATAATAAAACATTAAATCCTCAAGATATTGGGGTGTTAGTTGTTCAGGCTCTTTTAATGCTTTTACTGAATTTCCTTATAACACCTGAGCTTCAATAATAGTAAGTGAACATTATATTTTAATAAAAATATAATACAATTCACATTTTAATAGTTCATGGAACAAAATTTTTAATAACTATGGTTTTCCCTGTAAGACTTTGGAATATTTCTAAGAATATTTCTGAAGTAAGGTGTTGAGTCAGTGTGGGATTCTAGGGTATGTAGAGCCTCAATGTGATGATATTAAAAATATTGAATATTTTATTTCACATCCACATATTTTTTATAGAAATTTAGAATAAATTTTGAGAATATTTTTACACCATAAATATGAGATCAGAGTTGAGTTTAGAATATGAGTTTTAACATAGGCGTAATGTAAATTATTTCTATTTATAACACCTTATTAGAGGTGATCGTTGGTAGGGTGTTAAATGAAGGTTTATTAATTTATTAAAATGAAATTATAAAAACTACCCCGTTTTTGTCTTCCTGTATATGGAAGGGGGAGGGGAGGTTCTCTCCCATGACGATAGAAATATTGAGGAGGAATTGAGGTGATGAGGTGATGCCAAACCCCATTTTGATATCGATCATCACCAGATCAAGGTGCAGGGTATTCGAGCATTGAGTTGGACCAGAATATTTGTTGTTTTTCTATGAGATAGTAGTATTTATGATATTTACAAATAGATATCAATTTATACATTATTTTAAGGTTTTAGATCCCTATTATGACTGCTAGAGACCCCATGGGAGCTGATCTGTGGGTTTTAGGTGGAAATTGGTTATTTTGGGTGGCTCGTAGAGATTTAATATTCAAAAATCATAATCACCAACATTCAGTGTAGGAGAACATGACTATGTTATTATTGTTAGGGGAAGATGATATTTTGGGGACTACATACCATGTACTGAAGGTATACACCATGTATTGAGACCAAGCCATGCGACCTAGGATATGGTTATGCACAATATGTAAGGAAACACGGTCACATAGAAGTAAACGAATAGATACCAAGATTAAATTGGTTTTAGGATAAATTAATAACATTTTAAAAATCATTTTATATGAGTTTAATGCATGTTCATCTAAAGGGAAGCATGATGTAAGGAATTTCATCTCAATTTCCACCAAATTGATATATATTTAGTACTATGCACCTATTTACATTTACGTGGTGTATATACCAAACCTTTGATATATTTAAAATGAATGAATTTCTATTCATGATGATTAATATTTCAATTAATGTTTATTTTTTTATGGGGTTACAATTTAATATTTAACATAGAGATAAGGTTTTATTTTACAATATCATTTTTTGGGATTGATTTTATTTTCATAGAAATAATATTTACATATATTCTTCACAAACTTCATATATTTAATTATCCTTTGGATGATTAAGAAGTTTCATTATTTTCTTCCATCTTTTCCTATCTTTTTCACTCTAATAATTAAAATAAATATTTTAAATAAGAAACCAATATTATTTCTCTTCTGAACGGATAAATTTTTCTTTAATGTCCATATATTTAAAAATTATTTTACAATAGTGTTTTTTATTTTTAAAATGATTTATTAAGGACATTTGTTATCCTGTAATTTTTAAACGGGTTTTAATGAATCTTTATAATGTTTTCCAAAATGTTCCTTTTTGACTTTATTTATAAAAATTCAAAAGAAATGTTTTCTATATATACAATGTTTACAAACTTTCCAACCACTATAACTGTTTTACAATATTTAGATTCTTCTCTGAGATTTTAATGTTTTTGCAAAGAAAACTATTTTATGAAAACATATTTAAAATTATTCTCTTTCATTTACTTATATTATTTAAAAGAAATTATTTTTCTACAAAATTTACTTTTCTAGATGAATTAATGTTGAAAAAAGTGTGTACCCAAGTGGTAAAGGATCTTGCATAGAATCTGAAAGACCCATGACCAAATTCGAGTAGGATTGGAATTTATGAGTTACTATAGTAGTTCTATTGTAGAAACTGTAGTAGTTACTATAGTAAAAAATATATTTACCTGATTTGGGTCTACGAGACACATATTCGGGCCTCGGGCCACATGGGCTTCAGGCCACCTTAGACCTTCAGGCCACCCAAACCCTTTGGGAAATGAGATTTTAGACTCTAAGGAATAAGATGCAACCTAGATAGACCACACAAGAGTAGGCCCTAGAAGAGGATCCAGAGCAAGTAGAAGCCACCAAATTAGAGCTAACTATATTGAAAAAAATGAGAGGGTATAATAATCACCATCACTATCAATAAATGTACATCTCTGCATATGTAAGTGCTATTTAATCATCCCTAAAATGTGAGAGCTTGGTTTCTTAAATGATGTTGATGTTGGGGAGTGTTGGTTATAGTGTAGTTTGGTTGGGCCTTCGAGTAATGTATTGATCCTTATGAATTTGGGTATTCAGGTCTTGTACTGGGACTTATGTCTTTGGGTCTAAAGATTATATAAGGGTTCCCTCTCCACCTAGTTAAAAAATGAAATTATCCTATAAATAAATAAAAATCTAATGACTTTGGGACATTCAGACGAATTAATTTATGTTCATCACTCATCTATTGATTACTTTTATGGGGATTAACTTCATTTTAAAACACTCACTTTCTGGTGATCACTAGGCATTGAATTTATCTTAAATATCCATATTATGTTTATCATGGATATGATTATTTCTTAAAACATACACCATTTATACATATGATGTTTTACTTTGAATGTTATTTGATTGACTAGGTAAATATTCATATTCTCTATTATATATTCAATACAGATATTTTTTTGATAAGGTATAGTATTAATGAATTCAATTGATCATTAAATATATGAGGAATGCATTGGAGATGCACTGATGGGTGAGGCTGAGATTTATAGACCCCTTTTATGCATTAACAGGTATCATGAGACAAATTAGATAGCCAAATTAAATTGGGTTTTTGGTCTATACCTTTGAATAAATTAAACAACCTTATATTAAGGTATTGACAGTAATGTATAAGATCATGACTTACAATATTAGTAATTTCCTTTATTACAAATTTAGTTATTATTATTCATGATATTTTTTCATTGATATTATCTATGGATGCGTTTCATGCTCAAGTTATTGATTAAATGGAATGTGTTTTCAATTATTTATCTTTCAATATTGATTATGATTTATTTATTAATAATATCCTATACTATATATAAACCTTAATGATAATTTTATCTCACCCTTATTTTGTTTACTTTCCCTAGGATATGATGAATAATTCTTTGAATGAGTTCAAGGATACTGGATATTTTCTATTACTATGTTTTATATTTTATTTCCAATGTAAAAATAGGAATCACATATGTATCTAGTTCTTCAAGACTACTAAATTTATTAGCCCTTTGGGATTATATCCCTTATATTTATACCAATGTAATAAATTATAAACCAGATATAGTTTATTGGATTTAGCATTTTTATAGTTGGAATTAGAGGAAGTTTAGTGGAAACCTTGAGAACTAGATTTAAGAAATAATCGGTTAGGGAACATAACTGTATGATATAATTTTAACATATTTATAATTATATAGAAATATAATATTTTTTAAGGTTGAGATTATGTGGTTTTTCTAGAAATACATCCTTATTTGGATACTATAAGTTTTTGTTGTTTTAGCATAGATTTATCTACTGGTAATAACCATAAAAATAGTTGGCTAAGTATATCTCTACCATAGTTTTGGTGAATGGTGAGTTTTCCCTTTCTACACACCTAGTTTAAAACACTTTGGAAATATTCTTAGGAAAATTCAATTTTTTTTTCAAACTACTCGGAAATATCTTAAAATATTTTTATGATTTAATGATATACCCAAAGAAACCATGTTTACAATTATAATATTAAAAATGCATAAATTTTCAATTTATGTTAAGTGTTAAAGATGATTTATAAATATATATTACGATTCCTATTATTTTGAACTAATTTAGTATATTAAATTATTTAAAAATGGTAAATGGTAGAAATTATGGTATTAATACTCATGGTCAGTGTAGAAATTTTCTTATTGAGAAAGTCAATATAACTGGTGTTGGAGCTGAGCAGACCATAGCCATATTAGGGAAGATTACATAGGTTATGACTAATATCCTTGAACATATGGAGAGAAATGATTTTATATGGCATGATACACATATATTGAATATTTTCATGAAATATAATCCCCCATAATTTAGTGAAACTACAAATCCAATGATTTTTGAGCAGTGGATTAAGTCCCCTGAAAAGATATTTCTAGAGTTAGGATTTAATAAAATGGAAAAGGTTATAATTGTAGTATATTTTCTCATTGGTTATGATGATTAATAGTGGTTTTTGATCCAAAATAATAGGGAGTAATAAGAATTTTATTACATGAAATGAGGAGCTTTTAAAGGAACTTCAAAAAATATTTCCCTTATGAGAAATGAACTAAAATAAAGAGAAACCTTCCTAGATTAAATATAAAGGAAGAAGAAAGTGTTTCTAAGTACGTGGATATATTTAAAATACTAGATATGTATGCTAAAAGTTACACATGTAATATGGAAAGAAATAATCACCATTTATTTTAATGGATTAAGCCTAGTCTCTAAATGGAACTGGTCTCTAATTTTTTTCATCATATGATGAAATAGTTTTATGTGCCATAAAAATAGAGAAGGAATTTTATAGATCTTATATATTCATAAGAAATAAAGAGAAGAAGTGGTTTTTTGATCACTAATAAAAAGGTAAAATTTTTAATAATAAGAAGAAGAATAAATTTATATCTTATATAATTTGTGGAAAGAAACATATTGGAAAATGATTGAATGGTACATGAGTTTACTATAAGTGAAAATATAAGGGTTATATAGATAATGAATGTAAGAGAAAGAAAGATAACAATAATATATAATGATTCAACATTAATTAAATTTGTAATTATTTAAAAAAGAGTCCCAAGTATTAAGGGAGATTACCTATATAAGAGGGTAAGGGGAGAAGGCTAAGCTTGTACGATCACTACAGCCGAGGTTGATGATCCAAAATATGTCGTAGTAGATAATTTAAACTTATCTTTAAATTTAGTTAATGATTTTTTTGATTATATATCTAAGGAATCTTTTATAACTTCCATTTCATCCAAGAAAATTATTTATTTACCAAGAATCTTAAGAAGAGAGTTTTCAGTAAAAACTCATAGTTGAAATATCACCGTAACATGGATGCTTAAGGAAATTCCTATTATTACATGTAAACATACCCTATTTATAGAGTTAATTTTTATATATATATTTTACTTTTATATTATCTTTTTGTGAACTTAATTTCAAAATATGGTGTGAAAATATATTTCAAAGAGAAGGAAATTAGGATTCATGATAAAGATAGGGAATTAATTATCTTTTTAAGGGTGGGATTTTTCCTTTGATTCATGCCTAGATCCACCCCTAGTAGCTCTTCTGAATGATATTCTTGGGAAAAAAGTGTATTTAAAACTTTTATATGAAAAAAGGTAATCATTATATTGAGTATGTACGAATTATAAAAGAATAACTTGATGTATTTCCTAAAGAATTACCTATACATCCACTATGGTGAAAGGTTGAGTGTTTTTTGATTTAATCCCTGATGCAAGAACTATATCCAAGACTCCATGTACAATAGACACTATAGAAGTAGTGGAATTGAAGAAAAAACTAGAGGATTTGTATAATAATGGATTTATACGCCCTAATGTTTCACCTTGGGGAGACCCTATTATTTTTATTATGAAGGAATATGGATCTATGAGGATTTGAATTGATTATTGGAAAATAAATTTTATTATGATAAAAACCATGTATCCTATACCTTATATTGATGACTTATTAGATAAAATTCACAAATCTTAATATTTTTTTTTCAAATATTGAACTTTGTTCTAGGTATCATAAATTGCGATTGAAGAGGGATTATATTCTAAATACACCATTTTGAATGAGGTATGGACATTATCTGATTATAGTAATACCATTTGGATTGACTAATGGTCCCATTATTTTTATGGATCTAATGAACCAAATATTCAAGGAACATCTTGATGATTTTTTCATGTAATTTATTAATGATATGTTTGTGTGTTATAAAAGATATGTGGACTATGAGTATAACTTGTGTACAATTCTTGAGACTCTTAGAAGAAAAGTGTTATATGGGAAATTTATAGAGTGTGAATCTTGACATCATAAAGTTTCTTTTCTTGGCCATATTATCTCCAAATATGGAATCTCATTTGATCCTGTAAAGAAAAAGGCAATAAAAGAATAAATTACACCAATAAATATAACCGAGGTATATAGTTTAATTGATTTTGTTGGTTACTATTAGTGATTTGTTCTATATTTTACTCGATAGGATAACCTGTTAACAAAGCTTACATATAAAGTGGTTATGTTTTTATGGATAAAGGAATGTGAAGAATGTTTTGAAGAATTGAATAGATGATTGGTCAATGATCCTATTTTGAATCTACCAGAAGGAAATGATGGATTTTTGATATATAATGTTGCATTGAAGAAGGGAATCGGTTGTTTCATTATATAAAAATGATAAAGTTATTGCCTATGCATCAAGGCAGTTAAAGACTCATGAATAGAACTATCCAAATCAATATCTTGAGTTAGAATCCATAATATTTTATTTGAATATATAGAGAAGTTATCTTTATGGTGAAAGATGCGAGATATACATAGACTATAAGAGACTATAATACATGTTTTCATAGAAACATATCCACGTGAAGAAAATGATATAGCTTTAACTACTCAAGGATTAATATTTACCAAGGAAAATAAGGTAGTGATGACTTGATTAGTAAAGATCATGGTGTCCTAACCAAAATGAGGATTGATAGGGTTCCCATATTCATGGATTTAGTAAAGGTGGATATGAGAATTATTAATGAAGGTGAAACATAACTCATTTTTGTTTCAAATGATTTCAAAACCATATTTATTAGAAAATATAAAAAGTTCTCATCCTGATGAAGAGAATTTTCAGAAGAAAATTAAAGTTGTGAATGATGGTAAATTTTTATACTTATTATATGAAGATGGCGTTATGAAATTTAGAAAGAGGCTATTTATTCCATCTATACCTGATATAAAAAGGAAATTATTGGATGATATTTCTCTAATTTCTCTATACAACCAGAAGTACCAAGATGTATATGGATTTGAAGGAACATTTTTGGTGGGACTATATAAAGTAAGAAATTATTGATTATGTATCAAGATTTCTAGTTTTTCAATAGGTGAAGACCGAGAAATAATATCATAGAGGAATCATGAAACCTATAACTATTACTATATGGAAATGAGATTGAATTACTATGTAATTTGTCACTAGATTACCAAATACTCATTGAAGGAATGATGCAATATGTGAAATTGTTGATCACCTTACCAAATCTATACATTTTTTTGTTATAACAAAATAATTACCTCTTTATTACCTTACATGAATCTATATTAAGGAAGTTATAAGACTTTATGGTGAAATTATTTCAATTAGATCTGATTGTGATATAATATTTACATCAAAATTCTGTAAAAGTCTTCAAAATGATCTTGATACAGAGCTTTATTTGAGCATCACATATCATCCTCAAAATTATGGACAATCGAAAAGGACTATTAAAACATTATAAGACATGTTTATATCATTATAAATTGAATTTCATGGTATGTGGGATCATAATTTACCTTTTGTAGAGTTTAAATATAACAAAAGACTTCATTAAAGTATTCAAATGGCACTATATGGAGTATTATATGGAAGGAGATGTCATACTCCAAATTGTTGGGATGAAGTTGGTGAAAGGAAACTTATTGGCCCAGAACTTTTTGAGGAGACAAATTAAAAAGGTAAAGTATATCTAGACTCATATTAAATTATTTGAATGTGTAAAAAATATTTATTTCAATAACCAGCGGAATTTTTTTAATTTTAAGAGGGAGGTCACGTTTTTATGAAACCATATCCATGGAAGGGTGTTATAAGATTCAGTAAAATGGTAAAACTAAACCTAGGTACATCAAAAACTTTGAAATTTTGGAATTAATTATATATTTGGATGACTAATTATAAATTAAATAAATTATCTTGAATGTACATGAATTGTTCCATATATCATTGTTTAGGAAGTATATGGCAGACCCAACACATGCACTCACCTATGAAGAAATAGAATTGGAACCTAATATATATTTCTGTGAACATCCTATACTGATTCTTGACACTAGAGAGTAGGTGTTGAGGAATTGTATTACTAAACTAGTAAAATTACTTAGGAGAAATCATAAAATGGAGGAATAAATGTGGGAACTAGAGGATGTTATGAAGAAAAAAAATTATCATTTATTTAAAAAGTAATATCTATGAAAATTTCTAAGATGAATTTTTTAAAAGAGGGAATAATATAACAAAAATGATTGAATTATAGAAAGTTAAAATTAAATTTTAATAAAATTATAATAAACTGAAAATTTTAATATTTCATGGAACAAAAATTATAATTTGATAGGATGAATATCGATTTTAAACTTACTAGGTAAAAATAAGCCTCGAATGAGTTTTTTAAAATTTACCTTATGAATAAGATTCTGTGAAGAATTGAAAATGTTGTTTTTAACCATTATAAGTTTTATTTATAATAATTCATTAAAATATGTATAATTAACCATTTATTGACTATAAATTTGATATAATAAGGATAAGATCATTTCGAGATAAAAGGGATATTTTTTAGAAAACTATTTTTAAATGTATAACATTTTTCCATTTAAATTAATTAAAATAATATTTAATGATGAATGATTTAAATGAAATTTATAGATTATATATTTAAATATATTAATTTAAATCCATATAATTTTTATTTATAGTCATATAATTAATGTAAGATCATCTTATTCATGAAAAATACATTTTTTTGAAAAACTATTTTCAACACGTTTTGTAAGTTTATTTTTAAATTAAATTATGCAAATTATTTGAATAGATTTTGATAAAATATGATAATTTTTTTTAATTATAATTTCCAAATTTTTTAATGAGGCCAATTTTATTTTTTTCATTTTGAATTGTAAAAATAGTAAAAATTTGTCACCGCAGTTATGCTTAAAACAGATTACTGGGGGTTAACCTAAAATGATAAGGTTTTAAATGAAGTAAAAAATGTATTAAAACACAAAGGATAGTTTTATTTATACCTTAATTTTATTAAATTAATATATGTGTCCTTTTCGAGCCATTTTTTCAAGAAAGTGGCTAGATATTATTTTTAATCTTTGAAAAATTACAATTGCGGCACTCACCTCAATTATAAAAGGGCCCTTCCACCCATTAATTATTCAAACCTATTGAGACATTTATCTCAACCAAACCAAAATAAAATCTCTCGCAAACTTCTTTATCATTGTTATAGATATGATGGTATTCCAAAAATACTATCCCTGTAGTTCTTAATAGGATATGCAAAGGTGGTTTTTTAAGTGAAGGTAATCGTATTCACCAAGCTCTATCTTTTTTTTACTTATTCTTTTACCACCATCAATTTTGTCATAATAATTAAAATTTAGTGACACCAATATCTAAAATATAATTAGATATTATTATGTTTATTTATTAATATTAATCCATATCTTTCTCCATAAAATTTAAAATAAAACCATCACTCGTGCGTACGACAAACTATCACTTCACTAACCGATGTAATTTGTTTTCCATCATCGAATCCCATGGATAGTCATAATTATAGAAATAATGAATATATATATATATATTAATTTTTAAATAATATTGATTTTAGAAATTAATATATCATCCAATTATTTACCTTTTCACTCATTAAATAAATTATAATGTCGCTCATGCATACATATGACCTACTGTCTCCACAAAATGATGTGATTTGTTTTCCATGTCCAAATTTAAAGAATGATTATAAAATGTGTATAATGAATAAATATTATAGTTATAACATTAATATAATTTTTGATATGATGGAACTATATCTTATACATAAGAACTAGATCTTTCGTGACAAAACATGCATGAAAAAACAAAGTAGTTAACACCCGAAACAATGGTAATAATGAAATATTAATAAAGAATGAGTAATATGATTTTATAATCGGATCATATATGTTATTATATATATTAATATTGTTCTTTTATAAATTAATAACATGTTTAAAACCATTATATATGAATTTAAATAATGTTAAGCTAAAGGGAAGCGTAAGGTAATAAATTTCATTTCAATTTCTACTCCACCGATACATATTTAGTATTATGCATTTATTTACATTTATGTGGTGTACACCCAACACCTTTGAAATTTTTATCATGAATCCCTATATATTATTATGATTAATGTTTCAATTCATGTTTTTTATTCCAAGGGTTAACAATTTAAAAGTTACTATATAGGTAAGGATTTATTTTATAACCTCACATTTGTTTCTATTTATTTTATTTTCATTAAAGAAATACTATAATATATTCCTCATAAAATCCATATATTTTCTTATCCTATTTAATTTGAAGGATTTTCGAATTTTTTTTACAACTTTTACTCTCTTGGTAACTTGAATCAAGAAAATAAATGTTTTAGATAGAAAACCTATCTTATTTTTCTTTTGATCGAATATATTTTTCTCCCATGTCCACATTTTTCGAAATTGTTTTACAAAAATAAATTTTATTTATTAAATTATTTATTAAGAACATTTTATGTCATAATTTATTTTTTATTTTTTTAAAGTAATATATATAATGTTTTTTTGAAAAGGTTTTTTTCAAATTTCTGTACAAAAATTCAAAAGCAATGTTTTAACCTATACGACTTTAATGAACTTTCCCACCACTATAACCATTTTATGATATTTAGATTCTTCTATAAGGCCTAAATCATTTTACAAAGAAAAATAATTAATGAAAACTTATTTAATTTTTTTTTATTTCAATTTTATTACTATTTTAATGACATGATTTTACTATAAAATATACTTTCTTGATGAATTGATGGTCATCTACCATATCTGGATTAATTTTTTGGTTATTAGCTTCTTTTTGAAACATTAAATTTCTTGTGATCACTGGAAATTAAATTTATACTATATATATATATATATTTTATCATGGATATGATTATTTTCTAAAAGATATACAATTTCTTCATATGGTGTTTTATTTTGAAAGTTATTTGATTGACTGGGGAAATATTTATTTTCAGTATTATTTATTAAATATGGATATTTATTGATAATAAATAGTGTTTATGAATCAAATTCATCATTTAATATATGAAGCATAAATTTGAAATGCAATGATGGGTGGGTATTAGAATTATATTACCCCTTGATGCATGAACATGACTCATGAGATAAATCAGATGACCATATTAAATGGTTTTTTGGAGTACACTTACTCATCAACTAAATTAGATTACTGTATGTTTTTGATGGTATGAATATCATTATTCTTAAGTTCATGACATCAAATATTTAGAATTTTCATCATTGAGAATTCCATAATTATTATTTATGATATTTTTTAATTGATAGTATCTAAGGATCCATTTTGTGCTCAAGTTACTGATTAAATGGAAGGTGTTTTAGTTATTTACCTTTCCATATTGATTATGAATTATTTACTCATGATTGAATCTACTGTATGTAACACTTACTGAGTATTTGAGCTCACCAATATTTTGTTTCCTTTACCTAAGATATAAAGAACAATTCTTTCAATGAGTTCATGAATGTCAAATATTTTATATTACTCTGTTTTATGTTTTATTTACAATGTATAAATTGGAATCAAGTATGAATCTAGTTATTCAAGAATACTATACTAATCAGACTTTTGGGATCAGATCCATTGTATCTATTCCAATGTAATAAAGTAGACATCATCCAAGTTATTAGAGTTAGGGTTGTTATATTTCTTACCAAATATATTATCTCATTTACTTTCTCAAATATCAATTATTTAATATTTTCGATCATTTATTTATTAATTTTTTAACCCATCAATTTATGTTTAATCTGTTAATCGTTTTTATTTTCAAATCACTTAATCTATTTTTTATTCTTCCACATATATTAGTATTTTTAATTTTTGTTGTGTTTTTAAAACTTTTATTTTTTTATTTATTTTTAAAAGTTTTTAATTCATATAATATTTTATATTTTTTTTAAATTTATATTTTTTTCCATGAATTTTTTTAAGAGAAATTAACCCCTATTTACATTTTACTCTATATCTGACCCAAATGTGAAATCAAGGGAGATTTTTATTTTTTATGTTTTTTAAAATTTTATCAATGTTCTATTTTTCGAAATCATTAACCATTTTTTCAATAATGATCTCTTTTTCTAAATGATATTTTCAAACAACCATAGTGGTCCTAAAAGAAAATGCTTGGGTTTTACTTAATTTTCTTATTTCTAATTATACTTATTAAAAATTAAGAATATCTAATTTTCTTAGATCTATTTCCTATCCCATTTATAAGAATTAATGTATGGCTATACTCTTTCTTCTAAAAAAGAAGAAAAATGGACCCCAAATGATATTTCTTCATTTGAAATTGATGGTAAGGCTATGAATATGTTAAAATGTGGTTTATATGTTAATGGATTCAATATAGTTTCTTCTTGTAAAACCAAAATTTAAATATGTAAGTGACTATAGGATATGCATGAAGGTGCAAATAAAGATAAATATATAATACTTGACATGTATATTCATGACTTTGAGATTTTCTCTCTATATCTTAATGATTTCATCACTGTTATAGTTACTATATTTAATGACATTTGTAATTGATGAAAATATATTGGTGAGACACTTTCTATAAGAGCAATGGTCCTAAAAATAATTTTGGTTTTACCAAGTTGTTGGGAACTGAAATTCCTCGTGATCCAAGAAGCTAAAGAATTCAAAAACATTCGGGTTGAGGAACTCCTTAGTTCTATGATGAAATATGATATAACCATGAAGAGAGATGAAAAAGAGGCTAATCAATTTAGGGAAACTAAAATAAAAATTTCTTTTTAGGTAAATGACTCATCCATAATTGAATCTAGCATTTCTAACTTTTCTAAGATGACAGATAAGTACCAAAAAAAGAAGTGATCCACTTTATAGTGACCCTGGTTTTTCTTACTTGACTATTACATAATTTTTGAGATAAAAAACATAATAAAGTTTCAAAACTAGGAACCAATGTTTTAATGTATTGGGAAAATTAGGACCATTCATAATATTTACATAATAAAACATTAACATTATTTATTTATTTCTTCTCTTGATTCTTAGTGGCCCTCATGTTATCCTTAGTATAATTAATCACATGAGGATATGCATCAATGAAAAGGGTGAGATAAAATATCAGTAAGAGGATAGATACAAACATGAAACAATATAACACGAGTGATAATAATAATAATCATAACATAATCATGGTATCATCATCAAAATCATGAGAGGAAACATTAGATAATGGCATGGAATGTGGAAATGAAAAAAAATGAAACATCATGTCTTAGTGGTCAAATATCTCACATAGTTGTGAACAAAGATAACATCATGTACACACATAACATAGGTTAATAATCCAAAAATCATTATTTTTAACAAATATAGAATCATGTTCACACATATATTACATCGTATCATGAGATAAATCATGTTACCTGATGCATTGGAGTGCTTTATAATTCTAGGTGCACCCATCACATCATAACATTTACATAATCATAATTTCCACATAGAATATATATCAATAAAATTTATAAAGTAAACCATGTAAATTAATGGGTTTCATGATGTTTTCATAAATCATGTATAAACTTGGGGTTCCCAAATGAAAAGGAAAAAACATATTTGGTATAAGATTCATCAGTCTTGAGAGAGGAAGAAACAACTCAAGAGGAGTCAAAATTTGTTTTGGAAAGATGATTTCTTTTGGAAAATATTTTTTTGTCATAAAACCAGATTTAAAACATGTATATCCTAGAAAATAAAATAGGATTGCAATGAAATTATTATTGTGGTATATTACACTAAATTGTTTCATGAAATAGGAATAAACCAAAGAAAAGGAGTTGGGTTCGAGAATACCTATACCATATGTATGATTGATTTATTAACTTTAATATCATGGATAATAAAATTGGATTCATTAATTAATAAATCAAAAACATATTCTACAAGTATTTTATTCATTATAATTTTATTAAGTTTTTTATGGCTATTCTGATGAGTTATAGAGTTTAATTTCATCGATTTGGAGTGTTCGTTTTCTTGGTTTTCATGACTAGTTCACTTGAATACATGTATGGAAGATCATTAGAAATGAGAATAATTATAGAAAATTAAAGTTTTATGTTATTAATGGAAATTCAAAAGTTTAAATGGACTAATATATTATTTTTTATCTAGATATGAGGATTATTCATTAGATAAAACATTAATGATGATTTTTAGATTAATTTGGTTTTTTTCCTGTCATCATAGACTTGTTTCGTTTTATTATTTATAATTATGTATATTTTTTAGTTACATAATAGGAAAAAATTTATTTCATACATTTTAAAATACGTTTCAACCATTGTAATGATTTTTTGACTAGCCTTGAAGGCGGTAAATTAAAATGAAAACGCATCATCCATGATGGCGGTAAATCAAAACATCACAAATGATGATTTAATTTTTAGAAGAAAAGGGAGAGGAGAAGAGTTTTGATGATGAATTATTCCATTTACATAAAAAAATTCAAGTATATATAATATAATGGAGTTATCATTCCACTTGGATAAGGTGAGGTGAGGAGATAATAAATAAATAAAATAAATTGAAATAAAATTAAAAGAAAATGAAGGAGTATTTTACCTCTTGAATTATTCTCCTTAAGAACCACCTTATGAAAATAAGGTTTGGTCTTTTTTTGAGAAAAGAATCTTCAATGTGGGGGATGGTATTTAGAAGATAATTTAGTAAAATTTGGACAAGTTTTAAGTCTTGGAAGCTATGAGGAGAAGTGGTGATGGGGGTGGTTTTTATAGGGGATGAGAGGGGTGTGTTTTGATTATTATATTCATTATTTTTTTTATTTTAGATCAAGACTATCAATAGTGTTGAACCTATTCAATAAATATATTAAATAATGAAGTATATTTTGATATTTTAGGCTTACATCAACCATACATCTTCCATGAATTAATAATTCATGTATTTGGCTTATATAATAAATTATCATATTTTACTATTCACCAAAAATTATACTATTTTATAAAAACACAAAAATTCACCCTTAATTTTTTTTTATTTTTTAGAATTCAAAAAATGGTCTCTATTTTATGAAAGTATTTTATAAATACTAGGAATTTAATTTTAAATTAAAATCACATTTTATTCAAAAACTACCAATTTTAAAATTATAACTGATTTATGACAATTTAAAAAATTAAATATTTTCCCATAAAATTGTATTATAATCTTAGGAAAAAAATATATTAATTTATAAATATATTTTATGAAAATAAAAATTCTTTTAAATCACTATATTAATTATAAACTTGAAAAATAATCATTCATTTTTTACAAAAATTATAACACTTAATTTATTATTTTTAAAACATTTATTTACTTATTATATAATATAATTATGTCATATTTTTTATATAATTCCTAAATTTTATTTATACTTTCATAAGTGAGGTTACTATTCTATGGTTGGATTACTATTCCTAATGGTCATGTTACTATTCCAAGGGTCAAGTTACTATTTCACCATTATAGGTTCTTTAATTTGTATGAATATCCCTTATTATTTTCTTCATTTATGAGAATAAAGTTTTTATTGGGATCTCTATGATATGTATGTGTTTTATACCATATAAAATACTTATAAGAAGGGAAAATAATTCGATTGTTAAAATTTGTGGTCGTTATATTCTCCCCCCTTTTAAAATTTCACCCTTGAAATTTCGTTTTACATATACAGGTGAAGAAATTTATCCTTCATTACTTCATAGAGTTACCAAGTTGCTTATTCATACTTATTGTTCCTTCATAACACTTTCAAATGGTGGGTTGTATTTTTATATAGAACCTTATCTCTTCGATCAAAAATCTATACTGAATGCTCATCAAAAGGGAGATCATCTTCCAACTGTACCACCTCTGAGTTCAGTACATGTGAGGGATCTAGTATGTAATTCCTTAGGAGAGATACATGGAACATGACCTATAATTGAGCTATATTTAGTGGATGTACAAGTCGATAATCCACTGCTCCTATGTGATCAATGATCTCAAAGGGACCAATTTACCTTAGGATACGATTCCATTTCTCTCCAAACTACATGACTCTCTTCTATAGTGATATTTGAAGAAGGATTTATCTCTGACGTTGAACTCCAAGTTCCTTTGATGGTTTTCAGTATAGCTCATTTTCCAACTATGAGTATATTTTATCTATTTCTGAATGGCTTGAACATTGTCTGTAATTTATTGTACAAATCAAGTCCAAGTATCTTTTATTCGTCAACTTCCTCCCAAGAGGTTAGAGTTCTAAGACACTTCCTTTATAGAGATTCATACAGAGACATATGAATACTTGAGTGGAAGCTGTTGTTGTATGAGAACTCAACTAATAGGATATGGTGATCCCATCCACCTTTAAATTCCATTGAGCAGTCTCTTAGCATGTTTTAGAGTATTTGAATATTCATTTTATATTTTCCATCAGTCTGGGGTTGATAGGCCATACTGAAGTTCAATTTATTACTCAAATCATGTCGAATACTTCTCCAAAATTTAGATGTAAACCTTGGATCAAGATAAGAGATGATTGAAAGTGGAACCCCATGCATCCTTATCACTACCTTCACATATATCTTGGAAAGTTTTTCAAGCAATAAATATTCCCCAATAGCTATAAATTGGGAAGTCTTGTTGAGTTGATCCACCCCAAACCAAATCATATTTTTTATTTTGGATATATTTGGGATACCAATGAAAAATTCCATAAAAACATTCTCCCTTTCCCACATGGTTATAGGAAATTATTTCATCATACCTTTGGACTTATATCGATCTGCTATAACTTGTTGAAATATTATGAACCTTGAGATATAATCCGCAATATCCTTCTTCATGTTTTACCATGATAAGTGTTCTTAGAGATCATTTTACTCATTGGTACTTCCAGGATGGATGTAGAAAGGTGAGACAAGTGTATTATCCAATAGCTCCTTTATCACCAGTGATGAATGCACACAAAGACTTGTTTGAAACTGAATCACACCATAATCATCAATGTCGAACTCTTGTAGATTCCCTTCTATTACTGATTTCACCTTATTTTGAAGGTCTAGATCATCACTTTATACCTCATTGATATTCTATTAGATATATGTTTGGGAAATAATTTGGGAAAGTTAGAATGTATTCCCTACCATTATGATTTCCAAATACATCCTTTTTATATCCCTGAAGATAGAGTATTTCTCAATCTGTACCATGGATAGAGTAGTGGGTTATTTTCTGTTAAGATAATTAGCTACCTTTTTTTCCTTCCTAGGATAAAATGGATAGAGAAATCGTAGTAATTTATTAGATTTAACCATCTCATTTGATGCATGTTTATTTACTTCTGTATGAATATATACTTTAGACTATTGTGATTGGTATATATGTCACACTTCTCACTATAGAGGTAGTACCGCCAAATTTTCAAGGAAAAAATCATAGTTTCTAGATCCAGATCATATGTTGGGTAGTTCTTCTCATGAATCTTCAACAATCATGAGGTGTAGGCTATCACTTTATCATTATTCATAAGCACCCAACACAATGCTTTCTTTGAATAATCACTGTATATCACAAAACTTTCTCCAATTATTGATAATATGAGTACATGTGCAGTTATTATCCTCTTATTTATCACCATGAATCTTTCCTCACATTTTTCTATTCAGACATACTTTACCCATTACTTATTAATCTAGTTATAGGGATAGACAATCATGAGAAATTTCTCACAAAACATTGGTAGTACCCTGCTAACCCAACAAAACTTCATATTTCTATGACACTAGTGGGTCTGATTCATTCCTTAATTGCCTTTGTTTTTTAATGGTCTACAAATATTCCCTCACATGTGATCACATTTCCCAATAATGTGACTTTTTTGCATCCAAAATTCACACATAATGAACTTGGAGTAGAATTTAACCTTCCTTAATGGTTCCATAACAATCCTTAGATGTAATTCATGTTCCTCATAGAACACAGAGTAGATGATAATATCATCAATAAAAACTACCACAAATTTTTCAAGGTAGTGTCTAAAGACTCTATTCATAAATTCAATGAATATGACATGGACATTAGTAGGTCTGAATGACATCACTATAAACTCATAGTGCCCATACCTTGTACAAAATGTATTCTTTTGAATATATTCCTTCTTCACCTTTAGTTGATGATATCTAGAATTGATATCCACCTTTGAGAAGTATTTATATCCTCATAGTTTACTGAACAAGTCATCATTCCATGGAAAATGATACTTTTTATTTAGGTTGATCTTGTTAAGTTACCAATAATCGATACACAGTCTCATTGATCCATATTTTTTCTTCACAAAGAGCACCAGCGCATCCCAAGGTAATACATTAGGGAATATAAACCATTATTCCAAATTCACCTGCATTTGATTCTTTAACTCCTCCAGTTTGATATATTACAACCTTTAGAGGCATGATATATGAGTATATTCAATTATGAGTTCTATTGAATACTATACCTCATAATATGGGGGATGGTCAGGTAACTCGTTAGGAAATACATCACCGTATTCCCTGAAAATGGGAATTTCTTACAAGTTGATACCTTACAATGAATCAACCATTCGAGCGAGGTATGATTCTTTAGTGGGAATCAACATCCACATTTTTTAGGGACTTTACAAAGGAGATTCATGGTCTTCATTGAATTTTTAGAGTAACATGGGATGGTTCATGATATGAAAAGATATTTCCTTTTTCTGATAATTGTTGCATGATCTATATAACGAGATCCAATCCGTTCCCAGTATAGTGTCAAATTCCACCAGGGGAATTATCATGATATTTTATAGAAGAATATACCCACATATTCCAATCATAATTGAGTACAACACTTGGGTTTCAATGATCACCCCACTAAGTGTTTTTATGGATATCTCTACTTGAAGGTTTCAGGGCTTCGAATCAATAGTTCTATCAAAATTTCATGATATAAAGATATTCATAGAACTAGAATCAAATAATACATTTTTCCATTATTGAGTGTATAGGTAGTGTACCTTATATGAATTTATTTTCTTTCTCCACTTTAACAGTAGTGATGGAATAATATTTCCCTTTCTACTTTGTCTTTGGTGGATGTTGGTGAATATTACCCTCAAGGACTCGAGGTTTAGTTTATTAGATTGTAATGTTCCCATTATCCCTATAGTTGAAGTATTGAACCATGGTTGGTGTTCTGCTTTCCTACTTCAAATTGGACAACTTCTTCATGTCTCTTAGATATTCCTGAGCTTGGTGGCCTTCTCTCTCACACTTGAAGCATTTAACTTTCCATTTGAGGAAATTCACATGATGCTTATTCTAATATTTTTGACATGTGGGTGGTTGATTTTTCTTTCCACCTATATCATTAAAACCTCTAGATTGAAACTCCATGTTTAATTTCTTATCTCTATATCCATGGGATCATTCTAGGAACTCTATCTACACTTTCATAGAACATTGAACAAATTATTCATAACTCCTAAAGTCTCATATTTCTAGAGCCTTTCAAAGGTGTGGTTTTAAACCACTAAAGAACCTATCTATTTTTCTATAATTTTTTATAACAAAACCCAAGGTGTAACTTGAAATCCTAGTGAAATTTTCTTCATAATCTATGAATGATTCACCCTTTTTTTAATCCTATTTATGAATTCTATCTCCATATTTTTTTGGAGAGTTCGAGGGAAGTGATTATTAATAAATATTTACTTAATGTCTTCCGACTCCATCTCATCAATTTCATACTTTATCTTGGTGTTCTTAATCAATTATCACGATTTTCCTACCGCTTTTTCTAAATTATAAAAGGAAAAAGTCACCTTCTACATCTCTGAATAGCGAAGTATAGAAAAGATCTTATCTATTAAGTTGACCCACTGTTCCATGACTAGTGTTTAGATGATACAATAAACATCAGTGGTTGTTTCTACATAAAAGACTCAATATCTAGTTTCTCTCTCTTAGTTGAAGGTAGAAATTACAAATTACATAGGTTATTATTTATAGACCGAGTTAGCTGGGGGAGAATCACCATGAAATTTTGAACTCCACCTCCTAAGGAATTGGGGATATCGTTCAAGTAATCACTACATTATATATTTCTTGGGTTGCTGGCTTGGTTTCTAATAGTTCCCACCATTTTCTAAAATTGAAATGGGTTGAACAAAACATAATTCAATAGTTCATGAATAAATAATTTATTCCTTTGTGAAACTAACTCTAAAGTAATATCTTTTGGGATCCCTATGTTTAGTATTTTTTCAAAACAAAGCTTATTGGATGATTCGATATACTTAGTCTCATACTAAGGGTTTCCAAAAATGTTATTTAATCTTAATTATAAAATTAACTAAACTATTCTATAATACCAACTATGGTGACACTGGTTTTATTACGTGACTATTACATTATATTGAAGATAAAAAAATAGATTTATTAAAACTGGATCCAAATATTTAGTTTGTTGGGAAAATTAGGACCATTCATAAAATTTACATAATAAAACATGAACATTATTTAATTCCTTCTTCTATATCTTTTTAGTTTCCATCATGTTCTCCTTAGTATAAGTAATCATATAAAGATATAAATATAAGAAAAGGGTGAGATAAAAGCCCAATAAGAGGATAAGTAAAACATGAATCAATATAACATGGTTGATAATAATAATCATCATCATACCATAAGCATGGGATCATAATCATAATCATAATAGGAAGCATTAGATAAAGGCATGTAATATGGGAATGTATAAAAATGAAACATTAGGTCTTAGTAGTCTAATACCACACATAGCCGTGAACAATGTTAGAATCATGTACATGAATAACATAAGTTAATAATCATAAAATAATCATTATGAATAAATGTAGAATTAATTTCAACATATTTCATATCATCTCATGTGATACATCATATTACCCAATGCATTGGAGCACTATATAATTATGAGTGCACCTGTCATATCATAAAATTTATACAATCATGCTAGCCACATAAAACATATATCAATAAAACTCATGAAGTAACCCATGTAAATGATTGAGTTTCATAAGGCTTTAATCCATCATGAATAAACATGGGGTTCCCAAATGAAAATGGGAAAACATATTTGGTATAAAATTCATCATTCTTGGGTGAATAAGAAACAACTCAAGAGAGTCAAAATTTGTATTAGAAAGAAGAGTTCTTTTGGAATATATTTGTTTTTGTAATAAAACATGATTGAAAATATTTATACACTGGAAAATAATATACGATGAAAATGAAATTATAATTGGGTAATATTACAATGAAATATGTCATGAAGAAAAATAACCCAAAGAAAATGAGTTGGATTTGAGAATCCCCATACCTTATGTACGAATGGTTTCTTCACTCTAATATATTGTATAATTCAATAAGATTAATTAATTAATAAAAATAAAACTTCTTATACATTTATTTTATTCATTATAATTTTATTAAGTTCTTTTATAGACATTTTGATGAGTTATAGAGTTTAATTTCATCATTTAGGAGTGTCTATTTTTTTATTTTTCAGAATCAGTTCACTTGTATACATGATTGGAAGATCTTGAGAAATGATAAAAATTATCAAAAATTAAAATAATATGTTATTGATGAACTTTATGAAGTTTAATTGGTATTATATATTATTTTTATCTATATATTTGGATTATTAATTAGATAAAACACTAATGAATATCTTTTAGATTAGTTTGGTGGTTTTTAGATCATCACAAACTACTTTTGTTTTATTATTTAATATTATGTATATATGTTAGTTCCAAAACATAAAAAATTTTAACTTAAATTTTAAAATATATTTCAACCATTTTAATGGTTTTATGTTTGGACTTTATGGAATTAAAATAAAATGAAAACTCATTGTCAATGATGATGATAAATTGGCACATCACGAATGATGATTTCATTTTTAGAATAAAAGGGAGGGTAGAAGAGGTTTGATGATAAATTATTAGATTAAAATAAGAATATTTTAGTATATATAATATACTGGAGTTATCATTCTACTTGGATAAGGGTATGTGTGGATAAAATAAGGAAATGAAATGAATAAAATGAAATTTAAAGAAAACGAATGAGGATTTTACCTCTTGAATTATTTTCCTTGAGAACCTCCTTTAGGAAATTGGGTTTGGTATTTTTTTGAGACCAAATGATCCAAGATGAGGGGTAGAGTCTTGGAAATAGGATTGGGTAGAATTTGGAAAGGCTTCAAGGCTTGGAAGCTGTGAGGGGAAGTGGTGATATTTTTAGGGGAGGATAGAGGTGGTTTTTTAATTATTATATATATTGTTTTATTATTTTGACTCTATACTATCAGTAGTGTTGAATGTTATCATTAAATATATTAAATAATGAATTATATTTTTTTATTATGGGATTACATCATCTATACATCATCCATGGATTACTAATTCATGTATTTAGCTTATATCGTAAATTATCAAATTTCCCTAATCACACAAAATTCAACTATTTTAGAAAAAAACACCATACATTTTTTTGACATGTAAAACTAAAAAATGGAATCCATTTTATGAAAATAATTTTCTAAATAAAGAAAATTTAATTTTTAATTAAAATCAAAATTTATTCATAAAATACTGGTTTTAAAATTATAACTGATTTTATAACACTTTGAAAAATTAATTAAGGAATCATGAAATTATCTTATAATAATAATAAAACAAAATATTAATTTATGAATAAATTTTATGAAAATAAATTTTATTTTAAATCATTATATAAATTATAAAATTTTAGATAATCATTTATGGTTTACAAAAATAACAACACATAATTTATCATTTTTCAAACATTTATTTACTTATCGTATGATATAATTATATCATATTTTTATTTATAAAATTATTTAATTTTATTTATAATTTTATATGTGAGGTTACTATTCTGTTGATTAGATTATGATTCTTAATGGTCATGTTACTCTTCCAAGGTCCAAGTGATTATTCCCTTGGAATAATTTCCTTAATTTCTATGAATACGACTTATTTAATTTTTCATTTATGCGAATGAAGTTTTTTGTTTGGATATCTATGCTATGTATGTGTTTTATACCATATAAAATTATTATAATAAGGGAAAAAATTCTATTATTAAAATTATGCATCATTACACACTTGAAACTTCAAAAAAATCATGAATTTGAGGTTACTTATTTTCATTATAAAACAAGGTCCACATCAAATTGGATCATCTATTTAACAAAAAAGGGATATAAGATAAGTAAGGTAAGAAAACACTAAAGGTCCCAATTGGGATTTTCAGCAAGGAATCTATCTAAATATAATAATGAATCAATGAAAGCCCTAAGTGTCTCATGAAACATATTGAGGATGTATTTTAGGTCAGTTCTAAAATTTCTTTCTCTTCCTCCGATTCCTAATTTTACTCTTCTTCTTATTCTATATATTATTTAACTTATGAAGATCTTATCAATGCTAAAAATTAACTTCAAAATGGTTTTTATGATCTTATTTTAAAATTTAAATATCTTAAAAAAAACATAATCTTGTTGCTTCTGAAAATATGAACATTTTAAAAAACATGATCTTATTTTAAAATTAAATGAAAAATCAAATATTAAAAATTATAAATTTAAAATTAAATATAATAAAAATTATCTTTATCATTTTACCTATGGGGAATAAAATTTAAATAATATTTTAAGTTCTCCAAAACCAATTAAAAATCCATATGGTTTTGGATTTTAAAAATAATCTAGTTTTCCAAGCAATTCTAAAAAGACAACTTTTGTAATGGGAATATCACATTTTTTTAATTATTACATGAAACTTGGTTATTTATTTTATGAATGTAACTATAAAATTATAGATATCTTATAACAAAAATTATTTATTTTTATTCTCATATTTAAAATGGAAAATCCTACTTTACGAAAGTGTGGATTGCAAAATCATTATTATATAATCTATGTGGACCCATGTTTTGGGCACCGAAATCTATTGTTTTATTAATCTTTTTTAGGAAATAAGAAAAACCCAATAGACTTAATAGTATATTGATAGTGTGTGAGCAAGAAATATGTGTGGTGATCCATGTAAATTCAACTATCTTGAAGATTTTGATGGAGGATATACCACCATTGGAGATGATTCAAAAATATAAAATTATCTGTATGGGTACAATTGTTTTCTCCAACCCTAATATTATTAAATTATTTTTAGTTTTTGAAGGATTGAAACATAATTTACTAAGTATTAGTAAATTATAAGATATCAGTTTTAAAATTACTTTTAAATACTATTTTTGTAATTTTATTAATTCCCAATGAAAGCTTTTATTTACTGCATTATATTTTCAAAATATTTATATTATATATTATAAATATCTAGAATGTAAAAATGTTATTTTTTTACGTTCATAAGATAATTATTCCTACATTTTCATTAATGACTAGGTAATTATAGTATTTATTCTCTTATTAAGCTCAACCGTAATCAACTTGTACGAGATTTACTGAAATTTCATTTTAAGGACAACTTCATTTATGAACCTTTCCAAATTGGAAAACAACATAAGTATTTTTTTTAAAACTAAAAACCTTGTTTCCTTTTCTGAATCCTTATAAATAATAAAAAATGAACTTTTTATTCCAACACATGTTTGTATTACTGAAGGTAAAATTTAAACCTTTGTAATTATCGATGAATTTTCAAACTTTTGATGGGTTTTCTTCTTAGATTATAATACCAAGGATTGTAATGCATTTATCTAATTTTAAAGGATTGTTAAAAAATTAAATAGGAAAAAAATTATTTTCCATTATAAGTGACCGTGGTGGAATATTTTTAAATGAAGTCTTTGATTATTTTTGTGCTCATCAAAGTAATCATCACTTCTTTTCTTCTCCTTGAAAACCTTAAAAAATGGGGTTCTCAAAATATGAAATAATACCCTCCAAGAAATGTCTAGGACTATTCTAAGAGAGTTTTACCTTTCCCAATACTTTTTGGATGATGCAATCAGTACCTCATGATTTATCCTTAACCATATCCTTATAAGTCCACTCAGAAAAAACCCCTAATAAACTTTTGAAAGGAAAAATTTGAAAAATTGGCATCTTTGGAGTCATTAGTGGTAAATGATTTATCCTTAATACCAAGAATAATTTAATAAATTCTGAACCTAAATCTGACGAAGGAATCTTACTATGGTACATAAACTCTTGAAAATCCTTATGAGTCTTAAATAAGAGGAACACGACCTTAGAATATTCAATTCACCACAAATTGAATGACAACATTCATGAATCACATCCACAAAGTGATGATGATATTGAACAAACCAATTTGACACTTCCTAAACCCAAAACTCTAAAATAATTGAAGATGTTATGAAATCCCCTTCCACTCCTTTACCCATATCTTGGATTCAATATAAAGAACATATTATTGAGAATTTCAAAGAAGAATTATAATATAGAACTCATATTAGAAGTTTAGTATTAAATTAGGTTAAACATCAATTTATCTCTCTCACCTTGAAACTCATTCCTTTGATGATGCTATTAATATTGATAATTGGATAATTTTTATGAAAGAGGAGTTGAAACAATTTCAAAGGCACAAAATTTGGGATCACATGGAACATGCTGATAATCATCCTATTATTGGAACTATGTTGGGTATTCAAAAAAAAACTTGAAGAATAGGGAAATTTTATTTATAAAAAGGTTTTAATTATTTCTAAAGGATATAATTTAGAAGAATGCATTGATTATGGTGAGAAATGTTCACCCATTTCTTGAATCAAATCGATTAGAATATTATTTTAATTGAACACTCATTTTAATTTAAAACTTTTTCAAATGGATTCAAATGTGATTTTGAAAATGGTTTTATTTCAAAAAATGGTTTTATGGACGAACCATCTATTTTTTAAAAGTCTCAATTTCCAAATTCGATTTTCAAGCTAACCAAATTTCTATATGGTTTAATATAATAACCTTATTCTTGGTATAAGAGGTTAATTAAATTAATATAATTAAATTATTTCAAAACAGAAAAATACAATTATACCATTTTTCTCAAAAACTTTTTAAATGATTTATTAATTTTAAAAATTTATGTTGATGATGTAAATTTTGACTCAACTAGAGAATCTATTCGTGATGAGTTTTACAATTTATTTAACAAATAATTTGAAATGGGTTTTATGGTAGAACATAAATTACTACTTGGTTTTAAAATTTACCAAATTATTTTGGAAATTTTTTAAACTAAAGTAAATAAATTTATGAATTTCTAAATAAGTTTAGAACAGATTACGATAAGAAAATATGAATTACCATGATTAAAACATATAAGCTAACATTAGATAAAGCCGGTCAATTGGTCGAAAAAATGATTTATCGAAACATTATTGGAAGTTTTCTTTACATTTCTATGACACATTCATACATCATGTTTAGTTTATGTATTTATGCTCATTTTTCATCTAATATAAAGGAATTAAATTTTAAATCTCTTAAATTATTTTTTTTCATGATTTTAAAGGAACTAAAAACCTTGGATTATTTTATCCTAAGGAAAAATCTATTGAAATTTATTATTTTTATGATTCCAATTTTGGATGATTCCAATTAGATAGGAAACTTAATAGTGAATCTTGTCATATACCAGGAAAATCCTTCATCTCATAGAGTATGAAAAAGAAAAATTCTTTTGCACTCTCTCTACAGCTGAAGTGGTAAACATAAATAATCGGAGTTGTTGTTCCCAATTAATATAGATAAAATATACTCTTTCAGACATAAGTATAACATATTCATCTATCT
Organism: Viscum album; assembly: GCA_963277665.1. Classification (NCBI taxonomy): domain Eukaryota; kingdom Viridiplantae; phylum Streptophyta; class Magnoliopsida; order Santalales; family Viscaceae; genus Viscum; species Viscum album. The sequence continues at coordinate 1,478,954,955 of OY728137.1, forward strand.
TGAAAAAATATTGATACAGTTATTTCTAAAAACCTATCCAATGCTCTCGCACTAAGCACATTGACTTGAGACAATATTTTATATGACATCATTTTCAGAATGTCGATACCACTATTGACTTTGTTTTCAAAAACCTTAAAATTACTGATTTCTTTACTAAAACCCTTAATTTTGGTCAATTTGAATTCATAAAAGGTAATTTGGGTATGATTTTAATTTTATAATTATGTCATAATCTTGTAAATCATGATAAGTTTAGTAATTTTAAAAATATTTTTTTCAAACTTTTTTTAAATTAGTCTTAAATTTAAAAAATGGTTTTCAAAACATTTCATAAATTTGGAAAGTGAAGTGAGTATGATACTCAAAGAAAAACATTCTTATTTAGATACAAAAAACTTGATGCGGTTCTAGTACAAATTTCCCTATGGATTTATCCTAAAAAAATTTAATTTAGTTTTTAACCTTTTCTTCATCCTCTTTATAGTGAGTTGGCATTTACTACACAGCTAGTTTAACAATCCTAGATAATTATCTATTGTATATTAATAAAATATTTTCTGAGCCTTATTAATGTAATGGTATTTAAAAATATATATATGCTAATTCTTTTATTTATTTATCTTAGGCTTGTTTAATGGTTGTGATCCCTTTAAGCATTCTTGATTCATTAATTGAGGGGGGAATAATATTTTTAATACTCAAATAATAATATAAGAGAAATTTTATTTTTCAAATTTTATTTTTCAATTTTATTTTTGTTTTTTTTCAAAAATATTTTCCAAATTAATTATTTTCAAATGAAAAAGAGTTTTTTCTAATATCTTATTCTTTAATATAAATATTTATTTCAAAATATTTTAAATGTTTTAAACATTATTTTTTAAAATTTTACTTCCCTCTCTCTCAAAATTTCATTAATTATGATAAAAATAGCTCTCAATTTTACATATTTTTTATGTGACACTATATATGAATTCTTTTTTATGTAATCAATGGGGGATAAGTTTTAGAATTTCTTAAAGAAGAATAAGTTATATATTTTTTAATTGTTATGTTATGGTAAAATGGGGGAGAAAATATCAGTATCATAGTAACTATTTATATTTATACTCTTATTTTAATTTAATTATTATTCAAGTTTTTTCAATCATCAAAAATGGGAGATTATTCTACTTCTCATAGTTATTTTATTTTAATGACCATGGACACTCTTAAAGTTTTTATTTATTTCATTAAATTTCTGCATAACTAGCTTACAGAAATATTGATATAACTCTTTTAAGGTACCTTGAACATATCATAATAGAATTTTTATAGCCTTAGAATAAGTCTAGAAAGACCTTGAAGGAGGATTAAAGTAATTGGAAAAGGTACTTTGTGAAGTGCATAGACACAAGCAGCAACAATTTACTAGTGTAGTGACACTGGCCCACTGGTGGAATTCCCAACATTTTCCCCATGTAGAGAGACCCCATTGGCTACCCGGTGGGGGAGAACTAAATAGATGATACATAATGGACATAACCTATGTTTTCTATAAGAGTCTATAATCTAACTATTTGGGGTTCACCCACTAATTAGTGTAAGTAGGCAGTGTGTAATAAGTAGCAGGATGCCCATAAAATACCATATAGAGGTAATTGGGAACCTAATATCGATGTGCTAGAAAATTTAAGGACTATATATTTTTTTGATAATAATACATTGAACTTGAAAAAATTTGACTTAATGAATCCTAATGGAATCCAGAAAATTGTTAGAGGATTTGAAGCCTATAAATAGAGACTTGAGGTCGCTTGGTAGTCTACATTGATACACTTTCTCATCCATTATCATTCTAAAATTGATTAGTTGATCTGAAAGTTATTTTTATTCTAAATCATCTTTCTCCTTCTAGAGTGTGAAGAAATTATAATATCCAATCACTCTCCTCTATAATTCTCATCCTCTCTTAGCATTCGTTATATTCTTTGACATAATTGAAACTAACCTACAATGATATTTCTTCTTATGAATATCCCATCTTCCTATTTCTTTTATATTTGGTGGTTAATACCATTAAAGTAAGGGATAGTGGTCTTCTTTCGATTTAAATTAAAAATTAAAAATACTAATATTATTGGGGTTTCTATATTTCTCATTTAATTTCTAGTGTCTATTATATTTTTGGTTTATTTCTATAACCTAAAAATCAAGGGATAATTTATGTATCTTATCAAATTAATAAAGCCAAGGGACTAATACATTAAATCCTCAAGTGATTGGGGCGGTATATGTTGGGAATATTTTAGAGATATTTTAAAAATTACTTACCAAATATATTGTTTCATTTACTTTATGAAATTTCAATTATTTATTACTTTCATTAATTTATTTATTTGAATGTATAATCCATCAATCTATGATTAATCACTTAGTTGTTTTTGATTTCAAATCACTGAATTGAATCAATATTTATTTTACTATTTTACTTATATATATATATATTTTATTTTTGGTTACAATTTTAAACTTTGATTATTTTAATTTTATTTTCACAAGGTTTTATTTTATTCAATATTTTTTTAAAGAAGTTTCTAAACACGAACCATTTTCTATTAAATTTTAAATGGAAATTCACCCCAACTCTTGTTAGTTTACTCTATCTTAGACCCGAATTATGGAGTTAAAAACTTCATGATTATGATGAATTAGTTAACTTAGGTCATGAATAAAAACCCAAACCATTTGGAGCAACTTGATTCATCCTAGAATAAATAACTAGTAGTTTAATCCTTTACGCCTTAACAACTACCTATTTTTAATGGAACCTATAATCCACAAATCCTAGAATACTGTATCAATATTATAGTAAATATATTTTCTTTACTCTATTTTAATGTGAAAGAGAAATTTTTGTTGTGTGTATAATTATTTGAGGGATAAGCTTATTAGTGGTGTAAATTGATGAAGATCATATATAAAAAGGATGAGTTTGATGCCATAGTGCAGGAAAACTTCAAAAAAGTATTTTTCTTAAACCCTCCAAAACAATATAGAGATAGAATTCATTGAACAAAATAAAAATGAGAATAAATCTCTAGGACATTGTGAGATGGAATTTATAAGGATTTCATGATATACTTAAAGATTTTAAATGATTTCTATCGGAAAATCAACCAATTATTTGGTGGGATAAGACCACATCTAGAGAAAAAATGCAAATTTTAGAGTTTTTGAGTAATGAGGAAATAGTACAATGTGATATCATAGTGGAAATGGTTTTTGTAGATAATATTTGGTCTCATAGACTATATAATAATAAGAGGATGATGTAACTAAATTTCAGAAATAATTTTGATGATAAAAGATAATGAAAGAAGTAATAACTACTTGTGTGAAACATGTATGGGATGAAGCATTCAAGTAATTGTCTTCTAAGAAGTGAAAAGTATTAAATGTGTTGGAGATGATTTTATATAGCTAAAAAAATATCATAGATATTTAAATACTCAACATATTATTTCCAATTAAAAAGAGAATATTATAAAAGTACACCTATAATAAAATTATTCATGTGTTTAGAGCATGGAAATTTCACCAATCAATGTCTAAATTAGAGGATAATAGAGGGAAACTTCCATCAACCTTATCAAAGAAATAAGGGAAAATTTTGGGATTTTTCAATCAATATGAATAATGTTGAGGTTTCAAATAATATTGTGGTATGTACACTCATTATAAACCTAAATCTAGAAAGGACATTACTAGATTATGGTTCTATGTATTCTTTAATTTAATTTAAGTTTGTAAAGAAAATTAATTTAAAAACTAATATTATAGTGGTAGAATTTTTAGTTAAAACTCTTAGAGGAACTATTCACACATTAAGTATATACAGGGATTCCCCTTATAAATTGTTTGAGTAAAATCTCTATAAATACTTGGTGTTTATTTCAATGGTGTAATATAACATTATACTAGGGATGGATAGGTTTTCAAAGTATAATAACAAAATAAACTATAGAAGTAAGGGAATTTACATCATATTAAAGATACAACCATTAATAAACTTCAATAGAAAGATATACCAACCTGAGTCTTATTAAGAACCACCCTTATTTCCTTATTTATATAAATTATTAGTGAAGAAGGAGAAGGAATATGAAGTATAAAGATAGAAGATATATAAATTTTTTGGAAATGCATTGATGTATTTCTTATAGAGTTACCTAGAACTCCCCTTAAAAGAGATGTATAATTATCAATTGAAATCATACATATAATTAAGAAAATACCAAAGACCCCATGTAGAATTATATATCTATATTTAGAGGAATTGAATAAAAAACTTCCCGATCTTTTAGAGAAGGGTTTTATTTTACCAAGTGTGTCATATTAGGGAGCGCCTATTCTCTTTGTGAATAAGAATCACGTATCAATGTGATTATGCATTGATTATAGATAATTTAAAGATGTTAAAGTGAAATGTAAATACCCTCTTCTATGGATTTATGATTTATTTTAACACCTTTGTGACATCTTGAACCAAATCACTTGATAAAAGTAGTTTTACCAGTGGTCACATGGTCTCAAGTGCACCTACCCTTATACCAGAGGCTGTTGACTAGAAGGAAGGGTTTGAAAGAGTATGGTGGTGACACTATACCCTCATGATTAGAGTATAGAACAAAAATATAATAATAATAAACAATGAAATATGTAAATCATCAATATCAAATTATCAACATGATAGTTTCATTACTATAAATAAAACCATATCTAATATTATATACAAAATAATGTTCTTTCCATGCTATACTAAAAGGGAATACCTTGGAAATATAGTAGTAGTAATTTACAACATACTATTCAGAAAAAGGGAAAAAATCAGAATATCTATCCAAAAGCATCTTGACCCTAAGATTTATCCTCTTCTCTATATAAAATCAAGCATCCATTATAATCCACTTTCCCTTATCCACACCTGCATCCATGAATCTTCCAGGGTACCAAATGGTGGACCAAATAGTGTGTGACATATACTCTGTTGGCCACCACCAATGGTGTTTAATTCCATCCAACTGATGAATATATAAAGAAGTAGTGTGCATGTAATAAGATATACTATGAATAAAAAAAATAAATCACATGAAAAATGAGGTTCCAAAAACAATACCCACCTGATAACACTTACTTCAACCTAAGTCATATTGTCTCTGAATGATTACCAATTATGATATTAATTTATAAAAAGGTCTGAAGACCCAGGACATAGCCAAGGTATCCCTCATTGATCAAATTAATATAAATTATGAACACATCCCATAACATTCACAATTTTATTAAGGAATTAAATAAGGTTGCCATGTAGGTAAAGCACTAACTGAATCCAAGTATGTTCTTTGGATTGACAGATGCATTACTTTAATCAATCAATCAATCAATCAATTAATTTGGTAGGTTGATCCCATCCATGATGTTCCATATAAGGAAACCTTGTATTAATATTTGTGTACTATGGATCCATAATACTATAAGACCATCCATGGAATTACTTATATGAATCTAGGTATCACTCTAAGTGTGGTATAAAACCATTGTGCTCTGAGTCTTTCCTTAGAGTTCTTTGTAAGAAAAACCCAGGTGTCAGTCATGGCTTAATATAATAAACTGCCCTCTGGGACCATCCTTGGACTTCATTGCAGGGAACCGAAGTTCCCCTCATGGTGTAATATAAATCCACCTAACAGGTGTTTGCATCCATGGAATTCATATTATAACCCATGTATCCCTCTCAGTGTGATATAAGACAGTTATTAATTTATTTAAAATTCAACAATCTCGATGTGTCTGTCCATGGAGTTCTGAGTCATAACCCATGCATCATCCTCAATATATCATAATGAATTATCAATAGATCATAGTAGAACCATAAAATTTAACAATAAATTTAATTTATAATGTATATTTCATTTAAAGGAATAAAAATACCCTCATATGGTTGTTTAAACCCATAGCATAGTCTTAGAAGGCCTAGAAAAGTATCAATCCATCCATTATATTTTATTAATCCATTTTATTGAATTTATCACTACCACAAAATTGAAGGTAAAAAATACACCACTAAAGATAGAAAAAATTTATAAGAAACTCATTGATTTGTAAGGGAATTAAGTGAAACACCCAATGGGGGTGATTCTATATGGGGTTCTCTACCCTATTTGAGAATTTTGGGCCATATACCATTGGACCACACATTTAATTTTTAACGAAAACTTCAATTTAGGACATGATTATCAAGAATTCTGGTTCATGGTGCAAAAAAAAAAATATACACCACTAAACTTTAAGGGTAAATCATGAGACCACCAACTGTAGCTTGGTCGTACACTCCCCATTTGATATCATCTTTTAACTTAGTCTATTGTGGGATAAATCAAAGAAATATATAAATAACTTGAAAATAGGATGTATTAGCTCACATTAATTCATCATTACATATAAAAAGGTATTCAAAGAAAATAAGTAAGAGGATTGAATATATTATAGGTACAGATCTAATGTGATCGACAATGATCAAATTAAACACTACATAAAGGATAAATCTTAGAACCTAGGTGATGGAGGATAGGAGATCTCCCTCTCTATCAACTATACTATAGTTGTGTGTCAAATAAATAGGATGATGCATTTTTGGATTTATATAATTTAAGTTAATAATGAAAATTTTACCTTTTTCGCAACATTTATGGTGTAATTATAGATTTTATGTAAACAAATCCCTATTAATGACGTAATTTTTCATCTTAGAGTGTAAATGGGTTCCCCCTCATTGGGCATAGCCTGTGAAATTAATAGTTTAAAGTGATAATTATCCCCATAATTTCCATATTTATACTGTAAAATTACATGCACACATAAAAACACCTCTCCACTTGCAAAAAAACTCCCACAAAGACCAAACATTCCATTAACATGGTCTAAAATCTAGATCCAAAAAATAAAGAGGGTCATACCCAAAAAGGATGGATCTTGTAACCTTCATGGGGTTCAATTATTCTCCAAGAATTTCCTTCAACTGGGGTATCATCAACTAAGGGTAAATAAAAAAGATACCTTAAATACAACCTTCTGATCAAGATATGGGTGTTACAAGTTTGCTATTATACCCATTTAAATGACTAATTCTCCTTCCTTATTTATGGATTTGATGTATATATTCTTTAGGAACTATATTTTTAAATTTTTAGTGGTCTTCATTGAGTATAATATGATATATTCCAAAAATATCAAGGAGTATAAAGATCATATAAGGGTGATATTACAAATTATGAAGAAATATAATATTTTTTGTAAATTCAAAAAATGTGATATATGGTTACAAAAAAGTCACATTCATGGGACACATTATGACTAGTGATGGAATATAATTTTTATCCAAAAAAGATTAAGTCCATAGAGGAGTTCTATCAACCTACAAAAGTAACTATGAATCATAGTTTTCTTATTCTATCATGACACTATTGAAGGTTTGTGAATAAATTTTCATGGATTTCACATCCTCTTTCCAATTTAACTCAAAAGAGAGTTAAAATTTTAAAGATAAAGGAGTGAGGAAAAAGTTTAAAAGAACCAGAGAAGAGGTTTGTTAGTTCTCCTATGATAAATTTACCCTCTAATTAGGAAGGTTTTTCATTTATAGTGATGTATCCTTGAAGGTAATTCGATGTTACTCAAATAGAATGAAAAATTGATTTCCTATGAATCATGATAGTTTATGTTTGATGAAAAAAATTATACCACTCATGATTTTGAGTTATAAATATTTATATTTTATTTAACGATATGGAGACACTCAATTTAGGGGTAGAAATATAATATATATAGAAACTACTAGAGTCTAAAGTACATATTCACACAAATGGAACTAAACCTGAGACATATGAGATGATTGGAACTTCTTAAAGACTAAAATTATTCTATCCATTATTATACTAGAAAAAAAAAACAATGTCACAAATGTGTTGAGTTTTAAAGACCCCATAGTTCTTTAAATGATTAGGATTTAAGGTGATTTATTAATTAAGGACTTGGTAAAGATGGATATGGAAGTCATATAGCAAGGGACATTATCAATCCTATCCTAAATGATTTACCAGCCATCATTACTTTATAATATCAATAATGGTGAAGGAGACAATCCTAAGCTTCAAATTATGACAGAATATTTGAAAAGTGGGAATTAATCTTAGATCAATTTTGATCATGAGGTTGTACTGACATTTAGCACCAAGTTATGTATCCCAGATGTTCAATTTTAAAGAAAGACTTGATGGATAAATATCAGATATCTATATTATATATACATTCTAGAAGTACCAAAATATATAGGGATTCATGAGATAATTATTGGAGAGATAAAAAGAAAAGGTAGATTGATGATTATACTATAAGATGTTTGGTATGTCAGAAAGTGAAGGTTATGAAAAAACTACAGAAAGGAAGTACCTATTAGAACTGGGACAAAATCACCATGGTATTTGTTACTAGAATTCCAAAAACATACAAGGAAAAAAATACATATGGGTAATCATTAATATATTAATAAAGTATTTTAAATTTATATTTATACAAGAATAATTCTCCCCTGAACTAATTTCTCATCTATATATTCAAGAATTGGTGAGACTTTATAGGGGAAAATTATCAATTGTTTCATATTGTGATCCGATATTTAATTCATTTTTTAGGATACTTCAAAAGGCTATGAATACTAAAGAAAAATTTAGAATAAACTATCATCTAAAAACTATTGGTTAGTTTGAGAGGCCCATTCAAACATTGAAAGACAAGTTAAGGGCTAGCTCATTTTATTTTCAAGGTAGTTAGGACTGACATCTTCCACTTGTTGAATTATTCTATAAAAATAGTTCTCAATCGATAATTCAAATGGATCTTTATGAAGAACTATATAGGAATAGGTGTCGAACTCCAATATACTAGGATGAATTTGGAAAATGAAAACTTTTGGGACTAGAAGTTATGAGTGATTGTACAAAGAAGTAACTTGTGATATAGAAAAAAAAATTAATTATACTTATATTAAAAAAATGATATGTTGATAATATAAGGAAGGAATTTGAGTTTCATTTTTGGGATCATATATTTCACAAAATATCTATATGGAAAGAGATCTTGAGATTTTTATAGAAGGGGAAACTAATTCCAAGGAACATTGTACCATTTGATATTATGGAATGTGTTAGAGAATTTTTATATCAGTTAGCACTACTTTCAAATCTTTATAATCCTCATGAAATCTTACATGTATCCCTGTTAAGAAAATATATGTCATACCCAAAACATACACTAGATATAAATGGTTTGTAATTAAAACTTGAACTATCATATGAAGAATAACTAATCCAGATTCTTGATGAATACTCAACTCATGAAATTCTTGTGGAGAAATAAAATGTTTGAAGAAGAAACATGGGAGTTGAAATAATTGATGAAATATAAATACCCCATTTATTATAAGGATAAGAAATTTCAATGGTGAAATTTCTTATGATTGAGAATGTAATGATTTAAAAATTTCTTTAATAAAAGATATCATGTTTTATAATGAGAATTTTATTTTGTTTTATAATTGAATCATAAAATACTTTTACATATCATTACATATCATGAATTAATATTGAATATAAAGTTTTTAAATAATACTGGGAGATAAACAAAAAAGAAAAATGTATAGACTAATGAAAACTCCATGGGATTTAATTCTCTAATAAATATCACTATTTCTATAAAAAATAAAACCATTAATAATATGATAGGCATTATAATGGGAAGTGTTGAACCTTTATAATTAAAGTAGTAAATAAATGATTATGTGAATGGTGGATTATATATATAGTATATAATTGGAAACATGATGGTTATGATCTGGCTATTACCCAACCTTTGGCCAATATAATCATTTTTCAATATGATAGTAGGGAATTATAACAATTTGAAATGGATTATATTATGTGTAATTACAATATATGATTGAAAAAATATTTGTAAATGTTTAACCCAACCATTAGGATCATGCCTTTTGAAGGCTCTCTACTATAACTTGGTTGGGAGTTAGTGTTAAAGGGGTTTTCCCTTGACCATCATGAAGTTGATCTTTAATAATTAAGGGTTGAGTGAAATTGTGTATGAGAGAAGTTAATTTTATTAGATACCACCACTATATTAATGTTAGCTGATCCACCCCTTGAATGTACCATCATCGCACACCTTACCCTTAGGGAGAATGTCGGTGTAATAATTGGTTATATATCTTGATCATAGTATTATAAAAGTTTAATTTTATTCTTTGAAATAAAAAAAAGGTTTCTTCAATTCTATTTTCATTATTAATTTATTTAATAAAATTCAAATGAATATAAGATGAATATAATAAATATACTTTTGTATATAAAAAATCATAATTGTATTTTCAGAAAATTGAATGTTAAATTAAACAGTTATGAAAAATTTCGGTATTTCAAATATTTTTTATGGAATTGTCTTATAAAAAACTATTTTTCTAAATACATAGGATAAATTAAATTAATAATACCCTAGTAAATTCATGTTTTCTGTATATTTTATGACTTCAAAAATATATAATAATTTTTAAATAATTAATAAAAGAGAATCTATGACAAAAAATAATTTATTTTATTAATATATTGTATTTTAATAAATTAAAATGAATTTCCCAACCTTTGAATAAATTTCCAAAATTTTAAATAGAAATTAAGTTTCTAATACCATTATTTTGTGGAAAAATTATTTTACCATTTGAAAAGTAATAAAAATATTGATATTTGTTTATAAAACAATAATATTTAAAAAAACCTTCTTAATGTCACAAAACATGATCTAAAACTATGGGTAATCCATTATCTTTTTTACAATACCAATATTTCCAGGGCCTGTATTTAGAAATTAATAAACCATACTCCCATATTTTGCATAAATATCTACATATTAACTCAATTTTATTCACTAAAAAGACATTAAAGTTAATATTTTTCTCATTTTACTCTTCTATATTTCTTACAAAGATTTTCTATGGCACTAAGGGACTCTCCTCAAGCTTTAAGAGGCTACCACACAAGGTATGGGATTCTCTCCCACTTTTTTTACAAGAAATTCTTTTGTAGTTATCCCTATAATTTCAATTTTATTATTTTCTCATGAACTTATGATCATTAAATTTCTATACAAATGTATTTATTACAATGAGATACTTCTATTGACTTTTATTAATCTCATTCTATACACCACCTTTTAGGCCTGTTATGCTATCGAAATCATTATTTGATTTATTAGGCCCCCATTTTATATTGTGAATACCCTACCCTATTTTTATTAAAGGGTGTTCATATAGATTTAATTATAATTCATTGATTTTTAATACCATATATAAAACCCACATTCCCATCCATTGGGTTAAAAATGTTGAAAAATTCAATTCTTCAAACAGTTTTCTACTCAATGATTCTATATAAAACCCTTTATTATCCTCCATGGGTTTTGTTTTAAATGATTTATATCGATCTTTGTGGAACACATGAGTTAATAAAAATGAGTTTTGCACCCAGACAGTGCTATAATGTATTAGGTAAATTATTAATCTATTTATATTGTATTTTTTAAAATACCTTGGTGAATAACCTCAGTAATATTTTTATGACACTTTGGTATTGAACCTTAGTGATATTATAATGACTGTATCATTTTTAATTTGTAGAAACATTTCCATTTTATATATCATATACTTATAATTATAATATCATGTTATGCCTCATGTTTTTCCATCTTGATCGCTCATGTTCCATTTCATTTTTTTATTCTTATTGGGATTTATTCTCACCTTTTTTTATTGATGTATGTTGTAAGGAAATAACTTCTAGTCAGATGAACTAGGATGAAATAATAGAGTATTTCAAGAGGGTTGAATAATGTTTATATTTATGTTTTACTTATACACTTCAAGTGTTATGTATATAGTTTTGAAGAAACATAACCTCAAAATATCATTCATATTTTTTAATATAATATTTTGTGAAAGAATTATGTTAAAAATAATGTTTCAAAGAGGTGGATCGCCATAGGAGGTCATGAGATCATACACAACAATATGGATTCCACATATTTTATGCGTCATTGTATATCCAAATATTTTGATGTGTGTATTGGTCCTTACATTTGATATAACTATTAGAATCATTGGATTTAATGTTGTAGTTATAACATCAGTTTTATATAAGCCGATGTTAAATGTTTTGTGGGAAATTTTTAACATTGGATATTAAATAAACCATCATTATAAGATCATGTGGAAGATCTTTATCGTTGTGTTTTTTATAAAATCAGTGTTAAAGATACTACACCAGAACATTAGATATATATTTCTTTAAAAACCTACATCAAAGGTCCAAAAAATTAAATATTTTGGTGTTGGTTTTTTGAATAATCCAATTTGAATCCCAATTTAAAAAACATTTCAACATTAGTTTTTTTAAAAATGGATGTTGAGACACTTCAAAAAAATATCCATCCTAAACCCTTATTCCATTTTTTCCAAATCGTGATTTCCTCTCGATCTTCAAAGGCATCGAAACCACCCACCATTCATTGATCTCAATTTTATTCATTTTAATTTTCCTTAATCATCTTTTTTACTATCATTGATCCTTAATACCCCCCCTTTGTATTTTTTCAGGATACATGAATATATTTTTTACCTAAACCCTATTTAGTCAACCACAGAACCATAAACCACCAAAAGATCTTACTGAATGATTTTATTATATTTTAGTCACCTTTGAAACATAATTGATCATCATTTTTTTATCCTTCATCATTGTTTCAGGATCCATGAAGATATTTAGTTCCCAAAATACATATTTCGGTTAACTAAAAACCATGATTGAAGGTTTTTGTTTGTTCCTTTTATTTGTTTGTTTTTCAAATGTATTACTTTAATGTTATAGTGTTCACCTTGTCACCAAATTTGAGGGAGTATATATATATTCAGTATTAATTTTTCATTATCGAAATATAAATTTTGTAAGTGATTTTTTTATTTTTTACGGAAAATTATTTATATGTTAGTTATAAATTTGATTTGTCCTGTTATTTGTTTGTATTCATTTTATTTTTTCTTAAAAAAAATTCTTTTATGTTTTTTTTCATTTTATAATTTTTTTATTTTATGAAATTATCATATGTTATTTCAAAAAATAATATATATATATATATATATATTTATCAGTTGAAACTAGTAGTTATGGTCTTTTTCATTTTTTATTATAACCAAATTATATAATTTTTGGATCCACATAAAAAAACTCAAGGATATATAGAGTCATATATGTTATAATATAATTATTTTAGATAAATAAAAGTTTATAACTTAATAAATCACATTTTTTTCATTCATTTAAATCAAAATGAATATTGGATTATAATGAATGCCATTATCATTTCTAATATTGATAACTTTATGTTATGCTTGTTATTTATAGGAATCACCTCACACTAGTTGTGTTGTATGTAAATAATAAGAATTCAAAAAATTTATAGATATTGAATAAAATTTTTAGATGTCAGATGATTATTTAAATCGCATCATAAAATTAGTACATATTACAATACGATAACAGTTTTTCTGAATATTTTTATGAAATAAATAAGATGGATAAAATTCTTTGTTTAATATATTTAAAGAGTCATTTTTTCTAAACGATTTCATATTATATTATGGTGAAAATTATTGTTTACTTGATCTCACTTCCATATTACCATATTGTGTTTGGGGCTTTCAATCAATGAGTTGTTTATATTTTCTTCTTATTATAGTAAATGGTCAATTTGACCAATATTTTTTACCCTATAAAATTTACCTTTGTTGTTGATAATGGATATTTCGAATTCATGTTTAATTTTATTTATTCTAGGTTAACCAAAGAGGAATATTGATGAATATATTAAAATATCTAGTCAGAATGAGAGCGGTGTTGTGTGATAGTCTTTAAGAAATGGAATCTAAACGTAAAAAATGTATCCCAATTGTTTTAATATGATCATCAAAAATAATTTATAATTAATTATTTAAATAAAATAAATTCCTAGAGTAATATTTTTTATTTGATTTCTAATAATCATAGACACTTCCCTTTGAATCACAAATCATTTTGATTATATGTTTTTATGCTTAAAATTTATCTATTTATATATATATTTTTAAATTTATATATGTTATAATATATATAAATTTTATATTGTGATCTTATATATTAAATGGATCATAATTGGATAAATTTATGAAGAACCAATGGTTAATATGAAAAATTATTTGACGATTTATTAGAATTTTTTAAAAAAAATATTCAAAACCTAGATTTTATTTTCTATCCATGAATGAAGTGTTTGAATATAAGATAGTTAAATTCTAGAGAAACCAAGGATCATCTCATTTTCTTTGGTTTTATCCATAATTATACATGTTGGATTTTTCATTTTGAAATAATGGAAAATTCAACATCTAATGTTGATGAAAATATTTATAATGAGATAGGTGATTGTATTGAAGAATTAATTCAATAGGTAGGAATCAAAACCATAAAAAACTAACTATTGAATAATTGTATATAGATTCTAAGAAACAATTATTCTTTGGTTTTGCTATATATACAATGTTATTGACAGTTCTAAGAATATTTAACTTGAAATTAAGAAATGGGCGGAGTGATAAAAATTTCTATGATTTTATTTAACTTTTAAAATATATAGATCCAGAGGGAAATGAGCTTCTACATTCCAATTATGAGTCAAAGAAAATATTATGTTCAATGGGACTGAGTTGTAAAAAGATACATGCATTCTCCAATTAGTTTGTTCTTTATAGGGAGGAATATTAATATTTATCAAAATTTCTCAAATGTGGGATATCACACTATAAGACAGATGGAAAATTAAACTCTAATTCATTTTAGTGTACTAGAATCTAACCTCCTGCTAAATAAATTTGGTACCTTCCAACAATTTACTCTAATAATTCCTTCCAATAATTCAAATAATTAAACTATAATTAATTCTCAATAAATTTGAAGGATTCACCATAATTAACGGTACCAAATTTGTTACCATACAATAATTCCACATTTGAAGGATTTTTTTTCAAATTAAATTAATGAAAAATGTTAATAAGGCATATAGACTTGCACATATTTAATGAAAACTTATGTCACCTTGCAGATTCACCACAATGGAATAGATTTGATAAATAATTTCTTGATTTTGGAAGTGAACATAGAAATATCATAATGGGACTCCACACATATGGAGTGAATCCATATCAGATTCTATGTATCTAATAATGTTCATGATCTATTTTTTTGGTAGTTTATAACTTTTCTCCCTAGATATATATGAAGAAAAAATAGTTTTTGATGATTTTGACGATTTCTTGACCTAAACAGTTACCAAATGATGTTGATGTTTATATTTCACTATTTATTGATGATTTGATACTTCAACGGGCGACATGTGTTATAGTTTTTGATGCATAAAAAAGAGTATTTTATTTTTCATGCTATTATAATGTTCACTATAAATGAATTTAATACATATGGAAACTTATATAGATACAGTGTTGAGGGACGTAAATCATATCAAATATATCAATAATAAACATCATATTATCAATTCTTGAATGGAATAAAGAAAGTGTACATGGTACATCAAATATTTTTTCAAATTGACTATCCTTATCATAGATTGAATTTTTTTTAATGTTTTAGATGAATATAATCTCCCCCATATCCATTTTTAATTGAATAATATTACAAAATGGTGAAAAATATTGATTAAATATTTGGAAAGAAAGGAATTTTTTTCATCAAAAAAATATCTGGAAGAAACAATATATCTCTGTTTAGATAACTTATTAGATATTTTTAGAGATAAAATATTACACTGACATTATTAATGTGGAGAAAAACACATGTGATATGTGGATTGGAACTTTTTTATACATAAAAGGGAAAAAAGATAGATTTCATACTATATTGGACTTGATATCAATGGGAATGTGTTTTGATTTTTCTCTCACTATGAAAGGAAATATAACATATTTACCTATAACTTATCACATATTAAGCAAGAGTGAGAAGATAAATTTTTATCACTATCTTCATGGTATAAAAGTACCCATTGGATATTATTAAAATGTGAAAAAATGGTGTTATTAAAGAAATTTAATTAATAGGTATGAAATATCATGACTTCCATTTATTGATGTAAACAACTCATATCAATAGCATTGTGTGGTATATTTATGACACCTTTCAGAAAGACTATCACCAGTTATGTAATTTTTTAGGATCCATTTTTAGTAAAGTCATTAATCCAAATTTGTTATATTTTTTAGAGAATAAATATTATTTTTTACTTTGTCAACTGTAAATGTATTTATCACCTACATTTTTTAATATAATTTTTCATTTGGTGATTTATCTCATGCATGAGATAAGAATATATTGTTCTATTGGTTTACATTGGATATATCTTTTTAAAAGATTTATTATGTGATAAATTAAAAGTCCTTATTCACCTGATACCTCTATTATTCAAATATATGTATCAGAAGAGGTTATTAAGTTCTGTACTAATTATCTGTATGAAGTGGATCATATTGGTCTCCCTATATCTCAACATATTATAGTTGATAGTGAATGTAGAGGGATTAAAGTATTAAAGGTAAAGTTCATTCCATGTGTTGAAGTTATGAAGACCTATTAATACATTTTGAAAAAAATGTGGTTCAACTATATATATCATCACATATTATTGAACTAAAGATACAATATCTGAAAAGAAATAGAAATTGGTTGTTTATTAAGCATAAAAATACATTAGTTTCATGGTTTAAAGGGAAATTCAACCCATATATATCTACATAAAAAAATTATGAAATGGTTATTAGGGGGAATATATCTTAATGTGATCACATATTCTAGTTTTGATATTAATGGGAACAAATTTTACAAAAAAAATTAGAATGATAAGATTACCATTAAAAAAAGTAAAGCAACAGTCGTTGATAAAGAAATTAATTTTTCAAGTGGAAATGATAAAAACCTAATTTATAGAATAATGAAATATTTTAGAGTTCTTTAGTATATATGGGAAATTTATTATATTAAAATTTGATTCCTAGTGTTTAAGTGTAATCGGGTTGATAGTAATAGTGGTGTGAAACATGATGATTATGGGTTTAGACTAGTTGATTTGAAAAAATTTAGTTCTAAAGAGGAACTGTTTGTCATGGTGACACATTAAAACCAAATATTTTATGTCATTGATCCATAGAATGATCAGTGGTCTATTGATTTTCAGTTGAAAATAATTCATTTGGGTGATGATGAGGATGATGATGTTATGAATTTATATAAGGCTTACTCTTCTATTATGTGATTTCCAGATGATAACAATGACTATAATGAAGAATAGTCCATTTTGTGTGAAATGATCATACTGATGGGATATGGGAAAACCACTAATGTTATCCTAATACTCACAGTTCAAAACCTTTGGTATAGCCTATAAAACCATGGGTATAGGTTATACGCATGGCTCTATGAACCTTGGGTGCTTAAGCCGTTGGGAATGCCCATACCCACAGTTTGACCAAACTTTTGGTATAGACTGCCAATACCCACAGTTCTCAAACTGTTGGTGTAGACAATTTTGACGGAATTCCTATACCCATGGTTTGATATAAGTGTGGATATAAGTTCTTATTTAAAAAATCCATGTCTAGGAATTGATCCCAGCACCATCCAACTATACTTCAATGACTTTACCACTATCATAAAACACATTTTATATTCTTATATTCATATATATATATATATATATATAAATTTATTTATATAAATTTATTTATTATTCTTTTTATTATTACTCAAAAATAATGGGCGAACCTATACCCATGGTTTGGTCAAGCCATGGGTATATGGTCTTTATTGAAAAAAAATAAACTATGGGGAATTGTTCCCATATCCTTCCTCTTATAATCCAAAAACTTTTACACTATCCTAAAAAACATTTTTTGTTCTTATATTCAAATATATATATATATATATGTATGTATATATATAAAATTTTATTTACATTAAAGTTTTTATAATTATTATTTTTATTATAGAAAAATAATGTGCCAAACTATGCCTATGGTTTGGTCAAACTACGGGTATAGGTGACCTATACCATAGGTTCACCAAAACCATTTGAATAGGTTTCTCGATACATGACCTATACCCATGTTTTTCTCAAACCATGGGTATAGGTTTTCCAACAGCCTTCCCATGAATCCCCCCATGAAACTTATTTTCATTGTTTACAAAAAATGTGGGTATTGGGGAGACCTATACCCATGGTTTTTGGAGAACTGTGTGTATAGTTCCTTCCCACGAATTCTTTTTCCCATGAATATAGGGGTGACTATAGCCATGGTTTTGGAAGAAACTATGGGTATAGACTTATTTTACAGTAGTGAACACTAATTACTCTCACAATTATCTAGGTACATATTTATATTTTATTTATTTTTTTAAATTTACATGTGTATGAAACCAAATTTTTTATTAATTATTGGATTTTTAATTATATATAATTTTTTTATTTTATTTTATTTTTTTCAATAAATTTTATATTCAACAGTTATTGTTAAACGTTTTTTATTGAAAAACCCAACAAATATCATTATATTTTCATTAAATTTGTGCACATGAAAATATTTTTTTATAGATGTGATATTTAAATTTATAAATGTTTATATCATTTTTTAATTTATGTATATATTTAATAGTTTAATTATCATAATTTATAGTTATGAATCATTACAACATTTTTTTGAAATTTACACATGTATGCCACTATTTTTGTACTTACATATTTTCATAATCATTGTTATAAAATATTAAATTTTCTAATAATATGTAGGTACACATAATTTCATTACATTTGTCTACATATATGATAGACATAGAGGTAGAAGAACATTTACCGAGGTATATGTTTTTATATTATTAAATATTCATAAATATAACTATTTAATGAAATAAAAAGTTTAATTTACGAAAAAATTTAAAGGAATTCTAATGCACCTCCCTCAGTGGTGTCTTCTCTTTCTTATATAGAAAATAAATTTGTAGAATTGGTAAATGTGGGATTAAATTTTTACCATTTTCACTTGCTCATGTAGACCATATATTACATATTTTTTTCTTCTGAAAATAATAACCTATATGGCCCAAATTCCATGAAGTTTACTAGTTATATACCCATCAAAAGTCATTTCAGTATTAGAATTTTATATCCTGATTGGAAGTCCATTGAAAAGTTAGTAAAGGAGTAGTTGTGGGAGTCCATAATGTTAAAAGTTCTCAATTTATTTATTTTATCTCATTTTCTAAATATTATATATTTTGAATTAATAATATTTA
The DNA here is from genome assembly GCA_963277665.1 of Viscum album. Lineage (NCBI taxonomy): Eukaryota > Viridiplantae > Streptophyta > Magnoliopsida > Santalales > Viscaceae > Viscum > Viscum album. Next base: position 1,478,974,499 of record OY728137.1, read on the forward strand.
ATTTATTAAATTATATATGACATTCAGTTTTGAATAAATGAAAGAAATTAAGAAAATATTTCTATATTTAATAAAATTTTGATGGAGAGATTTTAAAACAATATGAACAAAAAATTATGTTTTAGGGAAGCTATAGAATGGAAACCCATGGCTCATGTATAGGATCTTAGATGTAGATGCATGGAAGTTTTTTCCATATGACACAATGAAGCACTTACAGTTTGATATATATTTTATATTAGAAAATTCCTTTTATGTTTCCTGATTACTTATTAGTTTATTTTTATGTAATAGGCCTCCATGAGATCTCACCAAGATATCCAGTTGCAGAATGTGTACCGTCATACTTTATTATGTGGAGAGTATAATTTATTAGAGGATAAAATTATTGTAGAAAATATTAATGAATTAAGAGATCATTATACTATTGGTTTAAAAGAGGTCTTGTTTGGGCCTCTTTCTCCCCTCACTCACCACAAAAAATGGAAAATAGTGAGAAACAAAATGAAAAGTGTCTTACAGATTAATCTAAGGATTTCATTGAAAAATTGATAGAAATTATTTTTTATATTCCTTGAATGTTTGTACTTTTGAAATTAAAACTAATATTATATTTTAACTATTCATTTTAGGAGGAACCTCAGGAGAAAGTGATGCAAAGGGATTTTATCCAATGTTATAGGATATATATCCTAGCTACTACTTTAGGAAATCTAGAACACCCCAACCGTGTAAGAGGATATGAGTAAAGAGTTAGTGTTAGTAAAATTTTTGGTCATCAAATTAAGAACTCAAGAGACCCATAAATATATTACTTAAAAAAATGAGATAAAGACCTGAAATAGTCTATGGATGGTAATATTCATTTATCTGTGTAGGATATGTTTGAACAATTAATGAGACAATCATAGCCTTCATAGCTTGCGTAGCCTGCACAACCTTCCTAGCCTTCCAACTCAAATCCTCTACCTCCTCAATCAGACCGGAACATATACTATAAGTTTTATACTATAGATCCCCATGTTCATATTATAACATATATAGTCATACATATTTTATAGGATTATATACAACATGAGCCTATATAGTTGTGTCTAGTAATAATATTTTTACATGATATTATTGATCCAACTACTCTACTTCCATTTCATATTAAATAGGTTATGAGATTTGGAGATTGTATGAGTCATTTTTTACTTTGTCTGGCTAGCATGTTTTTGTTTTCTAACATAGAAGGTATACGTTTTTTAAATATTATTTACATTTGATTAAAAATTACTTATAATGTTTCCTAACATTTAAATTATATATGAGTATCTAATATCAAAATAATTAGTACAAAAGAAACAAAAGGTTCAGGCACCAACAGATTCGCATACTCTGAGATTTTTGATGGGCTAAAAAGATTAACCCAGGTTTATTGTTTATTGAATAATATTTATGAGTTTTAGATCCTGTATGATACATTTCTAATAAAATATATGTTGATAATATTCAAAAAGGATAACAATTATTTTTTTATTTTTTATGAGCTCAGCGTGCATGTGTTGCAGTTGTTTTTTATGTATTTCAATTTATGTTTCCATTTTTATTTCTTTGAATAAAGAAGATTTATTGTGACTTACTACATTACTTATTTAATTAGGTATTTATAAAATCTTACTATTCAAAAATACACTACTGGTTTTTATGGTCTTATAGATCTAGAATTATTTTCAATGGTAAGGAAATATCTGAAAACACTTTCTAGAGTTTCATATATATCTGAGAGATTATCAAATACAAATATCAAGTGTTGTTTTTTGAGTTCCTTGATGGGTAAGAACATTAGGATGATTATAAATTAATATTCATAATAATGTTATAACTATAGTGTCATCATTGAAAAAGGATGTGGGGAATGTGGTTATTATGTTTTAAGATTCTTGTATGAGATAATAAAAACTGGTTCAACAACTGAATTTTATAAGTTTAGTTATATTAATTATTTTATGTTTTATATTGAAATATTTTATTTTTTAATATTATAACATACTTTTATTATTTTAGATTTTCAATGACACTGAGTCGTATATGAATGGAAAACAAATCCATATTCATTATTTTTTTTTCATACTATTTTTCATGTATGATTGAGACTTAATTTATCAGGTATATCTCTTTTAATAAAATTTAGAAAAAATGAGTATTTAGATAATAATTTTCTTATTTAATTTGGTATATTCTTTTTATTTTTAAAGGGTTGTTATCTTCTATATAAAGGTTTTTGGATTTATAAAAAAATCTCCACACTATAGAAGACTTTAAATTTTTAAGTATGACTTTATTTGTTAATGTTTAAAAAATGAGTAATCAAAAAATGAGTAATTATACAGTTGTTTTTATATTATATTTGTATTTAAAGGTTTTAGATGTTTTAGGTATGTATATTTTAATTAAATTTAAATAACTAAGTATTTATAATTTTTTTTATGCTTTTATTTGTTATATTAGGTTTGATTTTATAGGGTTTCCCCTTTCCTTAAGCAAATGTTTTAGTTGGAGTATATAAATATTTTATAATTTTTTTAAATAATTTGGTTTTATTATTTTTTATAAGTTCTTCATTCTTAATTATAACTATTTATATGTGTTTTTATAATTGATATATTCAAATATAGGTCATGTAAAAGGTTTAATAATGATAATTTTTTGTTATAGAAGCCAAATAAATTCAGTTGTGTTAAATTATGTAGAAATATATTTTATATTATATAATATATGTTTCGTATTATATATATGTGTTGTTTTATAATTTCAAGTTAATGTTTTTCAATAGAAGTTTCATCACACACATTCAATTTAAGAGGATCTCATCACTTATAACTTTCATCATCCGTATAAATATACAACTCTTCCTCCTTGACTTTTGATTATAGGTTTTAGTCTTAGTTATCTTTCATTACTGAAACCCTACTTTTCTCATCCTTATTTAATTCATCTTCTAAGTTATACTATTCTTACTATTTTATAAGCCTAATATTGTGTCTGTGGTTTTATTATGCTTCTATGTTCAATGGTTCTTCCCTCAGTATGTTTTAGGGTCTTTATTTCAAGTCTTTGATGATTATGAATCACAAAAAATTTATAATCATTATTTATTTTATTTCCTTTAAAGTGTAATAAAATAAATTTTACCTATTTTTTTATTGGAATCATTTCTAAAAAATTCATTGTTAATATTTCATTTTTCACATATGGTAATCAGGACATGAGGGTTTAGAAATAGCATTGACATCATCTCTATTTCCTTCACTTGGCATGCGGAAAATGTTCATCAAGTGCAATGTTATTATTTAGGTGATATTAGGATTTGATTGGTTTTCTGTTTGAACTATAGTTTCTAACAATACAATAGATAATGTCTATATATTGATTATATATATTTATTTTTATTAATATATATACCACATTTAACATTTTATTTTCTTCATTAAATATAATTTTTTTATTATTTATGTATTAATATTACTTTCTAAATGTATGTGTTTTAGTTTATAACTAATATGTACTATATAGAACTGATTTGTATTCACATGAAATATATGTATTGATCCAATTGTTAGTTTAGAACCAACATTATTTTGAATCATATATCTATTTTCATCAATACATTTTAGATTGAAGGTAAACTATTTATTTTTATTAACATTGATATTAGTTTATAAATAATATTTTTATCTATATATATTAGAGTGTAAAATGTGTCCATTAAAATAATATATATATATATATATATATATATTATTTCATAAATAAAATTTTAATTTTAAATTTAGTTAACAATTTATAATTTTAATATTTTTTGTAATTATGTGATTGTAACTTTTTTCCTCTCTTTTGACAAGTAATATTTGGTTTATATTAACAATTATTAGGAATTGTATGCAAATTTTTATTGCGAAGAATCCATATATGAAACGTCTTGTCTTATTTTAGATTTTAATTACATTAAACAATGGATTCCTATTTCATCTAACAATAAATTCTTTAATGAAAAAAATTTACTACATGATTTTCATGAAAAATATGTCACTCAAACATGGAATTCAGAGTGCTCCATTGTGAATAGTATGTGCTAATTAAATCGATTCCTCGAATTGACCATTATTGGTATGAAATTATCTATTTATATATATTTCTTTCATGTAGGAAAATATATTCTAATAGATCTGTGGCATGAATATGGGTACGGTTGGTATAACACTCCACCTGATTTTTATTTTAAAATTATGTTTGATTTTATATGTATGTACTTTTCTATATATTTTATGATTCTTTATTGTTTACTTTTATAGGTTTTTGGATGTTGGGCTGTAATATTTACTCTTTTTAAATTTTTTAATATTCAATATTTTTTATTTTTTTAAACTTTACATGTCAGTTTTATTAAAAAATGATGTTGAAAGTAAGAACTAACACTTTTGACATCATTTTTTTATAGAAAAATAACATCGAAAGTGTAACTTGAAAATCACATATGACTTTAGATGTTAGTTATTTCATGAAACCAATGTTTAAAGTTATATGTGAATTAAAAGATGAACTTTTTATGAATGTTTTTTATAAAAACTAATGTTTAACATACTTTTATAGTTTTTCCTATTTTAAATAAAAAAAATTTCAACATCATTTTTAATAAAAATCAATGTGAAAATATTTCTGCTATCACTTCTATTTTATTTTTACATTAAGAATAATGTGGAAAAGTATTTTCAACTTTAGTTTTTTATAAAACAACATGAAAAACCCTCAAATTTATATTATAGTTAATTTTTAGATTCAATTATTTTTAAAAATGACATTTTAAATATTGTTTATATCATCACCTGTAGAAACATTGGTTAAAACTGATGTTAAAAATAAAAAAAATTGAAGTTGAAATATATATCTCCACTCATGAATTATTATTAATACGTATCATGAATCATGTAAATTGATTTATGTATTAGAAGTGTGATCAAATATATTCATTGAGAGGTAGTATATGCTTTTTGAATCATAATATATATGAAATTAATTAAATAAGTTGAGTAAGGATTTATCCCTTTTGTATTAATGGAATAGATATATTTGGATGTTTGATTGAAATTGAATTATCTAAAGAAATCCATGGCCATGATAGATTAATGATGATTTCATTTCGTAATTTCAAATAAATATAAATCAAGTGTATAAGGTAATTACAATGTTATGTATCATTCTTGATGATATATCAAGAGACAATGAGATTATATTACATAGTATCATTCATTGGGAAGTTTTTGTAGTTTCTATATTAATGTTTTTTATCTATGGGTTCATTGACATGTTTTCGAATAATGATATTGTACTTTAGGTATCTTCATCTATTTCTATTGAGAAAGTATCATAGAGCGTCACACACTATTTGTAATCATAATCACATTAAATTATTTTGTATTTAATATTAAGAATAAATTGATTCCTGAATTGTAAAATAATATTTATTCAATTAATTTTTATCACATCAATTAAATTGTAAGATATTCAAATATATAATATTTGAAATGAATTTTATTCACAATTTAATAAATAAATAAATATTAATTCACCATTTTAATAAATATACTAATATAAATATTTATTTAGTTGCATGGATATGAAAGTAAATATTTATTCATAAGTTATAATATATTATGGGAGGATATAGATCATGTTTAATGATTAGTTGGAAATTATATATTTTATTTAATATTATTTAAAAAAATATTAATTAATTTATTTTAGAAACTATATTTGATATATTTCATTTCATAGGATATAATAACAATAAAATTATTATTCGTTAACATTAGAAATGAGATAGATTAAATAATAAATAATGTAATTAGTGCAATTATCATTATTTAAACCAAGATATATATTATACATTATATAAATTTTATAAGTTTGACATGTTATAACAATGGAGGCACTTTTATAATTATCCCAAACCCCAAAGAGAATACCCTCCCCTCTTCCCTCTCAAGAACATAGAGAGAACAAGATATTTTTTTGTGATAAAATATGAATGATTTAAAGTACTATATTCTCCCACACAGGAACCCATAGTTTCAAGAACAACATTTAGAGGTTCATAGATAATGTGTAGATATATAAAGAGTAATCATCACTTGGATTCCCCACCACAATAAAAAATAAAAAAATAACGATATTGGAAATTGATCAAGAGGATTAATGTGGATGAGGTAAATATTTTTTTAAATTAATTATAACTTAAATATGTTAGATCCTATCAATAAATTCTTGGGGTTTTATCATAATTTTCCTCATATTTTTTTTGATATAAGAAAATAAAGTATCCTCACAACACTTCCAGTATTTCCAAGAACCATCATGTGGTTCCAGGGTGGCCACATTCTAATTTATAATTATTTATAATTTATTTAACCAATTCCAAGTGGTGGTTTATTATTTTTCATTTTCTAAATTTTCTTTTTAGTTCAATGGTTGGGACAACACATTAATTTGTGTTTATATTCCCATGAACGAGATAAAAATGCATGATAAAGTATTCAAAAATCTATTTGGGTGTTACAAGACCACTAACTACATGACATGATTACATGGAATGTGTCACTAGATTGAAAATTGTGTAACATCAGTCAACCACACAAGGAAATAACTATAAAAATCTCGATATGAAATGCTGAATGGTGGTAGATTTAATTACATGTCATCTATTTATCTCCAGTGTGACACATGGTTTCATAGGGACTACATGATGTCAAGATGACCCTTATGCCTTGTGTAAACCCACAAAATTATCACCATGTAAATCTTGGAACACAGTTTCTGTTTGTATGATGTGCAATTACTTCCCATGTATTAACTACCTATTGATCATTGTGGAAAGACATGATCTACGTAGTATGTAACTAAAATTTACACACCATGTAGCATGTGTCAACCCACATATTGTACATGCTAAGTGAATTTTATCTTATTTCCTGGTTCAACATGTCGTGTTTTAAACGTCATATAAAATTCATAACAACATGATATGAAGCTACCATTGTGCACATCGAATACTTTAAGTGTATTACCTGTGGCACATTTCAAATATATTTATGGAATTCCATGTTCTCATAAATTCCATGAATCCTACTAGGTTTGAACCATGAAGCTACATTCCATTCATATTATGACAATCCATGTGGGTACACATGTTATGTAAATACATAGTATATGAAAAGGATCATATATTATGTGTGTCATACAATATGTTGAGTGACAATATGTTCGATTTATTTATTAAATTATAGGAAGGGGATTTTAATATGGTGTTAGAGGTACTCTCCATGTGGTCTCCAAAGTACAAACTATGTACTTAATTTAAATTATAATTTATTTATTTTATAACTGATGGGATTCTTAAAATGTATTAAGGAATAGAAATCCGACAGTTTTAAGATGAATAATAAATTTATAAAGTTTTTAATTTAGGAAAATCTATCTTTTCTAGAATGACTAGAATTAAAAGCCAACAATACTAAATTTTGTTATTAGTAAATGATGTGAATGATCATGAGCTTAGATCAACCAGTGTAAGTGTTATATTTATTTATTTAGTTTAATTATTTATTAAATGGTTTTATGTGATATTTATTATTTAATTTAATATTATGATCTAAAAATCATATCTCTATCCTTAATTATGTTCATTCATGCATGCCCATAGATTATTTTATATAACACTAAACCACTGGTACCCCTAAACTATATGTCAGTAAACATTTGTAAGGAGTGGAATTCCCAGCTTGTGGAGATAGTTCAAGATCATATTAGAAAATAATCCCAGTAGATACATAAGATAATGATGAATGTAGTATATTTATCCAAGATGTGGCTCAAGGAGTTATTTCCCACGGTTTCAAGGTTATTTTTAACATTTCTCAAAAAATAATAATTAGATAAAATCTCTTGATCATACCATGACTTTGTTTTACTTTATCAGTGCAAGGTTGTTTATTTCTTTATGTTATTTATGATTCATTTGGATGATTAAAAATAATCAAATAAATTAAATAAATTAAATAAATTAAAAATAATTCTTCAATAAAATTATATCAAATTTAGAAGATAAATTTATTGGGTATAGTTAATTACTTATGTAATTTTCTATATAAATCAATTAATATTTATATAATGTATAAAATAATATATCATATACACATAAAAGTAATGTGCATAAATTATTTTATTAGACATGTTTAATTATTTATTAATTTTTCATATAAAATTAATAATCATGAGATGAATAAAATAATTGATATTTACAGATAAAACAAACAAAATCGCTTAAGAAAAATATTAAGTCATCAAAATTCATTCTATTATATTGTTCCCCAGGATAAATGGACCACTGAGAGGGGGTGGGGGTGAGGGTGAATAAGTGTTATTATTTTATAAATTATTTCTATATTAATTAAACCAATTTATCGTGTTAATGTTTCAATCCACTCAATAAATTGTTTGGACCTCACCTCATATGAAGAAACATATAAAGAAGGCATAACACAAAAGCATTTCCAATGTTCTATATATGCCTAATCCTTCCCATGATTGGTTAGTGACCAAAATCATGGATTCTAAACTTTATGAACAAGTAGTTACACCTTGGATTATCATAATCCAATCAAATTAGAGTCACAATTAGGAGGACTTTTGAGTCACACAGGAGATATTGAAGCTTCACACTGTCCACTAAATAAATTACCTATTATAAAGAATGATATCCATTTTTTATGGTATACCATCTTACTCAACTTCCATTACTATGTTTTAACAAGTTATTCTTATTAATTTGAATACTTATGAATAAAAATTTTCTTTTTTCTAGAATGGATCTTGAATTTTAATCCCTCATGTCTCTTCTATATAGTGAAGTATCATGTTTTTGTACTTTTCTCACACAATGTTCAAAGTTCTGATGCCACTTTGTGTCTATGTTGTATTTATTGATAATAATTAATTTTATTTTCATGTTAATATGTTGGTTTATATTGGTTTTTAAGTTATTTTTTAACTCAATCATGTTGGTAAGAAGACTAAGTCCCTGAAAAAGTGATTATAGTATGAAGTGAATTGTGAATTATAATGCAAGTTATTTCCATCACTTGTTGTGTGGAAAATAAAAATAAGAATGATTTTTTTCCATTTTATTAAATGAGGTTTATTTATACATGTAAAATAATAAGGAATCACAATAGTAAATTCCATAGATCATAGAGTATGGAAAACATATTATCTCTATGATGATTTTTTAAATAAGAGAAGTTAGCTTGATGTGAGGAAACCATCAATGGATTCATGAACTTGAGAATTATTTTTAATAAGATCTATATTTTCTTTAGATGATTTTTTAAGAGTATGTTAAGTGATAGGTAATCCTTGAGTTGAGTCGATGATGGTTTGATTTGATTGGGAGAAGTCAAATAACTACGTGAATGTAATGATAAAGTGCAATGACTTAAAAAAGGTAATCTCAAAATTATGATACCTTTTTAATGGTCAATTTAGAATTATTATAACCATATAATTATATATTGTTACTATTATAAAGGTACTTTTAAGATCATCTGGTTATATAAGTGTGATTTGAAAAAATATAGATTTTATTAAAGGCACCCCTAAGCTACACAATGGTAATTCTAACCCATGTATAGGTAATGATGAAGTGAATAAGGTATGTAAGGTTATGTATAATTTTCTTCAAAGAAGACTAGATATTATATAAAGGTACCTAAGAAATCAATAGAACTATATAAATATTATATATGATCTTCATAGAAATCAAGTCATCACGAGTAAACATTCGAAATAATCGTTATATGCATCAATCCATACAACATAAATATCTAAAATGTTTTATATAGACATAAATCCCTAATTAATACATCGTACATGTTGTTAATCAATACAGTCTATTATCTACTATAAAGTTTATTGAAAGTAATTTTTGATTCATCATGGTTGATTGAATCCCTATGAATGGTCATATGGAAGAGTTTATTTATACATTCAAGCATCAAGTATTTAGATATTTTTTAGGAATCTTCTTTGTTAAAAGCTTAGGATTTACCTATTTAATTTCTAATTTATTTTTATGATGCAATAGTTTTTTCTTCATTATAAATAATCAACACAAACATTTGTGTAGATAATTATTCTTATTGTGTTAATTAGATAACTAGTTGAGAGATACTAGTATTTGATATATAAAAATATAACTAGGAGGAGTAACATGATATATTACAAAGTGGTGAAATAGGATGAAGAGTGTGGAAAATATATATTGGAATCAGTATTACATATGAAATGGAAAATTACTAGAGGCTATTCTATAGTGGCTACCTTAGTGAGTTTTTTTAGTTGGTTAAATTATGGGGCATTAAAATGTTTCATTTTTATCATTCTTTAAGACTCAACATTTATTATTTCTTGAAAATATTTAAGATCCTCAACATCAACTTCTATATTAAGAGTATTTATTTTTATATTTTTTAATGAGTGATATTTTTGGAATTTGTGAAGCATTGAGAATTAAAGAAATTTAGTTTAGAGTCTTTTGAACGTCTAAAGAATAAGGATAATTAATGTTTGATATTTTAGTGGTGAATGTGTAAGAATTATTTGGGAAAATATTCACATAATACTATGAATATATATGAGAATAAAGAAGAAATAATTAGAGGATCTCAACTATCTGTGTATATAGAAAATATTCTACCATTCGAAAGAGAAATAAGAAGAGAGAGACTCAATAAATTTTTTTATAGTCCTTAAAATATTTAATAGATGGAAAGAGGGAGTATAAGAAAAAAATATTTATCTCATTCACTAATGAATACGAATAAAAAAAAGATAAATTAAATATTGAGAGTGACATACATCAGTTGATCAAACATAGCTCAATGGTGGTAAGTCCATCCAACAACACTCTACCATATATGGATGAAGAAAGGAGAGACAAAACTGATGATTTTTTAAGCTTGAGGTATGCCATTTGATTATTATAAGTAAGGAATAAGGTAAATACAAATAGTGGATATGGGAATCGATCCATAAAATGTAATATTTTTTTTCAAGGAAGTGAAAATACATTATTTTGTATAAATTGATAACAATCCCTCACTTTATTTGAACCTGGTTGGTTCCAGTATAATGAGTTCAAGTTCATAACCTTTCTTGAGCTTATTATGATAATAAATTATAAGTTTTGTGTGCATGGTATAAAAACCACCATACAGTAGGTATATATTCAAGCTTATTGTGGGAAACCCTATTAACAAAACTTGGTGTCTTCTTACATTGATTTCTTATTCTATATCTATTTACAGAAAAAAAGAAAGATAAAGAGAGAGATATAGATATACTAAATGAATTAGTAATGAGGTGTAAAAGGATAAAAAAATAAATTTGAGTAAAATTATACCAACACTAATTCACCCATATCTATTTTGGAAACATCCATATGTGATATTAAAAATTGGTATTGAATCTAGTCACACCTATATTAGATTGCCTTATTTAATTTTCTTTTAAGAATTAGGTTTTTATTCAAAAACGTTATATGAAGTACATATTTAAAGAATCCTATTAGTGTCCTTTCAAACTAATCATATAATATATATCTAGCAAGACCATGAATATCATGGAGAAAATATACGTGAATAAGTTGAGAAAGGGATCATCCAAAAATGGAGAAAATAATGAATCTATACTAATTGAAGGTAATCAAAGTAGGGTTTATTAAAATATTTCTACTGATAATATTTCTTAATTAAATTAGCGATGAGAATCCATCTCTCAAGAATAAGAAGTATAAATTAACCTATACAACAATTCTAATTATTAAAAATATGGCATTGAAAAAAAAACCATGTATTAGAGAGGAATGTCAAAATTATATGGATTAAAAAGATGAACAAGTTAGATATTTGAAATAAATTATATATAAATACCCTAAAGAAATAATTTAATATATAGGTATAATTTCCGTAAATATTCTGTTGGATATCACCAACATTGAAGATGAAATTCAAAGGATGGGGAAGGCTTTGAAAGAAAGGATATAAACCTATATTATGATGTCCAAATTGCTAGGAGTCTTAAATATCTTTAATTGGGACCTTGAAGATATATTACCTAGTGTGAATAAATGGATCACTATAACTCGTGAGAGTGAATAATACAAGAATTTTTTTTAATAAGGAATCCATGAATTTGAAGAAGTAATTATTATAAAATATACACAACATAAGGTCAAGGACAAGAATATTAAAGTGGTTGATAATAATCTATAAGAAAATAGAAAAATTCATGAAGATAAAGTTGAAGATATAATAAAATACTATTAATAAAAACTAAAATCAGTGGATAATGATAAAAGAATCAGGAATATTAAATTATTGTAGATTTTTATTCAATTAAAAAATATGGAATTAGTCTAAGTGTTTTCTTCCCAAAAGTTGAAAATATTTTTTCTTCCAAAATAACTAAATTGGAAGTATATAATGATTAATGGATTATATTTTTTGAATATAACATCATGATATCATCTAATAAGCAATATATATTATCCAAAAATAGTAAATTACCATCCACCTCTAAAAAAATGTTTTTGTTAAATTTGTTTCAATGTAAAGTTTAGGCTTAAAATTAAAACTAATACAAAATTGGAAAATGAAAAATAAATTAGAACCCACCAATATATACAAGTTGGTTGAAATCAATTATATGAGAATTTTTCCCCAAATAAATCCCTAATAAGGAATAATATATCCCAAAAAAAACATACATTAAAATATGGAAATTTTAGAAACATTTAAGATTATAAACAAAAAAACAGGATTTGTAGGGAATTGTTGGTGTTACAAAAGATTTTGGAACATTTAACTGTATTGTTGGAATAATGAGTCAATTTATGGGGGAAATTATGATCCTACATCAAGGTAGAGAATGGACGAGTTGAGGAAAAACTCTTAGATGGAGGGAATGGGTATGTACACTTCAAATAAATTTGAAGATATCAGAGATCTCTTTAATGTTTATAATGATTGTGGTTAAACTGAATAGTCTTGAAAATATAAATCATTTAAGAATGAAACTAAAATAAATGATAATATAAGAACATTTAAGGTAAAAAATGGATATAATCTTACATTGGTAAAGAATCATAAGGAAAATGATGAAAACCATATTCTCAAGAAGTTTATAAAGAAGGATACATAGTTATACTTAGGTGATAAATAGAAGAAAAATATAGAATCCAAGACACTTAAGAAGGATGTTACCCCAAAAGGGAGAAGGTTATTCTTTTATTGAAAGAGATGAAATACCATGAATTCATGAAAACAAGTCATGGATAAATGTGCTAAATGAATAAATTCTTAATATAATGATAATTTAGTCCAAAATATCAAAATATTTATTTGGTAAAAAAATCCCAAGATACTATATATAAGAACCAAAATTGATGAGCATATTCCTAAAGTATTCTTATAAATATTTCCATATGATTTAGATAAATAATGATTAATGTAAGAACAATATAATTCTAGATATAAAGGGAAATAATAGACTCAACATAAAGAGGAAATCAAGTTTCATCAAATGTTTTAAAAATTAGACATCCTTAGGTCTCATGAGAAGCTGTTTAGGAAGTGGAAATAGGTTGTACATAATTTAGATGATTGTCTTAGAATCATACCAGCTAAAGAAGCAACCATGAATAACTATAAAGTTACATCAAGAGATTTATATTCTCAAATTTATCATTAAAAAAAGATCACAAATAATCAGATAAGAAAAGAAATCATGATACAACAAGAACACTCATATTTGAATAATAGTATTAAAATCATGAAGATTTTTTTCTAAAGATAGAGATAAATTGAAAATAGAAAATTTGATGAGAAGAAATTATCAATCCAACTTATCAAATTTATTAAAATATTACCAAATAATCCCCTTATCATTTGTTTTGTATTTGTGTGATAACCATATAGGTAATTGGAGGTGATGCTAATTCTCAAATGAATAATTAAAAAAGTTATGTAAGATGAAATAACTATTCCATATCTAAATAATCCATTATATTTTTATAATTCATCAAATATAATTATATATTACATATGAAGAAAATATATACCTTGATTATATAAAGGATGATATCTTCCCTTGAGGAGGAGTTTCTTAAGAAGCATCCAGAGTTGATAGTTTATACAATTATGAATTAAAGAAGCTGTTTGTGAAGGAGTTATTAATAAGGTATTAATTCTTATTATATCACTTTTATTTTATAAATAATCAATTCAAATATCAAGGGATAGAATTTAAATCAATTAATTTAATTAAAAATGGACAATCTTGAAGAGTTACATGGCTATTTGAAATAAAAACTAGATGGATTCACTTGAATGTTTTAATTTGTGTGTTGGGAGAGTGGAGAAAATTCAGGTCGAAAATGTTTGAGAAAATGTTAAATAATTGATAACAAGAAGTAATATTAGCCTGGAAACATGTGAATAGTCCCTGAGGAAGATAACATAAAATGGAAATAGTTGGTATCCTTTTTTTGTTATTAAAGGGAAAACCTTTTTTTTCTAATTTTTTCCCTCATGTTTTTACACCAAGCATGGATCATGTAGTTTTTTAATGGGTTGAATAATGGAAAATTTCTAAAGAATGAATTTTTTACCACACTATTACAAATATTTTTTATTTTTTATCAATATTGTGGAAAAATAAATTTTAAAGGAAAATAATAACGTAGAAGATAAAAAAGAATTTTGAAGAAAATATTGAGATGTTATTTAATTGTTTTTATTGATAAAGAATAAAAATAAGGATATTTATGAGCCCAATTTGTGTTTGTATTGTATTTTATGTCAATAATTAAGGAGTTATTTCATGTCAGTATGTTAGTGTAGAGAGCCTTGTAATTGTTTGGATAACATAAGTATGTTGGGAGTAAGACTAAGTCCCAAGCATGGTAATATGGTACATAGTGAATTGTAAATTGTGATGCATGTTGTTACCATAAATTACTATGTGGTAAAGGAAAAGAAGAATTAAGTTATTTCATTTTATTCAAGTATGATCATTTATATATGTAAAATAAAATGGAATCCTAATATTAAGTTCCACATAGTATGGAACATGTTAAACATATTATCTTCGAGATATTTTTTTAAAGAAGAGCGGATAACCTAATGTGAGGAACCAGTTTTAGATTCTAAACATGAAACTATATTGTCACGTCATTAATATTATTTTGATGATTTTTGAAGTTTATTTTAAGAGGTATATAATTCCTAAATTGAGTAGATGAGGGTGTGATTTTTTTTATATCTTAAGCAACTACGTAAAGGTAACATTTAAGTATAATGAATTGTGTAATTATAATCCCAAAATTCTGCTAACTACACAAAGTTAAAATCTAAAATTATTATGAATGAAAAAAGGCTTGTTGATACCTATTTAAAGGTACTTTGAATATCAGTTGGTTATATAAGGGTGATTTGGGAAAATTCATAGCTGCATAAAGGTACCCGTGAGAAATTTAAAAATAACTCTAACCTCAGTGTAAGTAATAATGAAGTGAAAGTTCTAGGTAAAGGTATTGGGGATTATAACGACTCAGCCTTAACATAAATTGATATTACATCATTTTATATGAATACTCAGTACATTACAAAAATTCAAGCTAGGGGACCGTAATAGTTTATTGTCTTTAGAAACTTAGAAACAAAATCTTCTATCCTGGTGAAAGATTTTCGAAATCTCCCATAAAGATCTCCACCATTAGTACTTCAACCTAAAACCTTTCTTCATATCCTATAGAAAGGAAACATAAGAATGTGGTGAGATCAAATACTCAATAAGGACAAATAAGGGGGACATGTAATCATAAACATGATCATAAGGGTATGAGAATGTGATCATGAAAATAGAAGATCACACCCTGCATATCAAAGATAATAAAGATAAAAAATGGTATAAATCTTGGAAGTTTATAAGACATGAATAATAAGGAAATAAAGAACATAATCCATAAAATCATAACATATGATTAAGATAGGGAATTGTGGAAAACATAAACATGTGATATCATTCCCTGTATGTCGGGACACATTGCTAGAACTTATCAGGGCACTTCATGGGAACTGCACCCACTAAGAAGGAAACAAAACCACACCAATTGGTATTTTTTTCATTTTAAGGGATTTGGTTTCCCCATTTTCCTATAATGTATTAGGTTTCTCCATCTTCCATCATCATGGTGACTACACCTACTGAGTGAGAAAAACCACCATCCCCAGTGGAAGTCCTTTATTTGTAAGGGACTGAGTTTTCCCATCTTCCCATAGAAGATCAATCATGCTGAATTTATTACCATCATTATCTAATGAGATATAAATATCTACCCAATGAATTGGAGGGAGCTATAGGTTCCACCCATCTCATAATGAAATCATACATATATGTTCCACATGATCATAAATAAACATATCACATATCATAACCCATGAAATGAAATGGGGAACATAAACATGTAAATATATCATAACCTGTGGAAATAGATAGGTTTCATAATCATTTAATTATAAACATAACCCATGAAAAGAAGCAGGTTTCAAAAGAATATAACCCATGAAATAGAAACTAGTTTCATAAACATATTACCCATGATTGAGAAATGAGTTTCATAAAGACCATTACATTAATCATAACTCATACATATAAAGTATATGAATGATACCTTTATATCATTTCCCAGATGGTATGAGTAACATCAATATATTTCATCGTATATGGGAAATAATTTTTAAAATATCCTAAACAAATTTTGTTTTAGAAAATATCCCTTCTTGTTTGAAAAAGGATTTTTAATACATAATACCATTTGAAAATCATTTTCTAAAAAAATACCTTGAAAAATTATAAATAAGACATGAAATAATTTTGAAAAACTTTTTCCTAATTTTTTTTAAAGTAAGCTTCAAATCATTTTAAAAAATGTTTTCTTAGAAAACACTTGAAACCTTATAAATAAATCTTGAAAATGATTCAAAAACCATTTATTTGAAAATACTTTGAAAACTTATAAGGACATATTGAAAACATTTTGAAAATAATTTTTATTTAGAACTTATAAAAGATGCTTGAAAATGTTTTGAAAATCATTTTTCTTGAAAACTTATGAAAGAAACTTGAAAACATTTTGAAAACCATTTCATTGAAAGAACTTGAAAACTTGTAATTAAGACTTGAAAAAACATTTTGAAAAATTTTTTCCATGAAAATATATAAAAGATGTTTCAAACCACTTTGAAAATGAAATTTACATAAAAATTAATTTTAAAAAAATTTTCTTATATATTAAACTTTTTAATAATATAAAAGGCATCTTTTAAGAAATAATGGTGGGTAAATATATACATGTCATTCCAGGTCAAAAAACATTCCTTTTGCACGGTAAAAAGGGTGGAAAATTGCTTGGTTCGGAAAATGACAAGAATATTACCTTAAAGATACTGGTAAAAGACATATGGGTATAAATTTATTTTAAATCTTATAGGATAACTGTATAATATTCCTAGAAACCCTTTTTTGTGAAAATAGATTTCCAACCAAAGAGAGGGTAAATTCAGGATTTCCTATAAACACTTCCTTAACTATCTTATGTACCAAAGAGTAGAAACTGGTTCGAATACATGAGTATATCATAAAATAACAAAGTATAAGAAAACTCATGAGTTTTATTGATATATGGTATAAGGCCCCAGCCTTAAACCTTACTTAATATTGAATTAAATGAATAATTCACATTGAGGATCTTTTCAGGTTTAGAGTTTTAGAGAATTAGGTCATACATCATGAATTACATTTCACATTTAAACAAAGTGGTTACATAAAGATAGTATTCATTTTTTACCATCAACGAAAACATATTTAAAATAAAACATGGATTCTTTCTTGACACTTCCTTGACACTATCATCATATCATGAACCTTTCTCTTGACCCGTGAAAAACATTTCAAAAACTTGGGATGAGCATAAAAAGCTTAGTAAGGGATATAAAAGTATGAAAAGAAAACATTAGACCATGTATGAAATCATAATTTACTCATAAAACACAAGAATTTTAACATACCTCATCAAATCATAAATAAATAATAGAAATCATAAGGCATAAAGGTAACTTGAGGCATTCATAACATTCTTACGCAGGGAGTAACCCTCTTGGTTACGTTTGGAATACCCATCACAATATATTCCCTAAATCTCTTTGGAGAAACCTTAAGGTTTAACCCCTTCACATTACCCAATGCATTAGAGAGCTATATCGGGATCACCCTCCCTTAGTTTATCATGGAACCACCCGTCTTCATAATAATTCCCAAGAACCATAACATAATCGTATCACATAAAACATGCATAAAGGAGACATAACATTTCCACTTTTCAATCAAAAGATATCAATAAAAAACATTGATATAAAAACATTATGAAAAGCATTTTCAATACCAAAATAAAATAAGAGTAAAACATGGTATTTATTTTTTATTCAAAAAAAAGTTATGGCTTGTAGAGGAAGCCGAAACTCAAATAATGGTCACGGCGGCGGAGAAGTCGTTGTCGCCGCATACGTACGACAAGAAAAACACTCCTTTTTGTCGTTTAGTAAAACAATTCATATAAAAAGTTTCCTTTTGAATAAACTAAAAGTCGAAGGGGTTTATACTATAAGGCCCCAGCCTTAAACCTTATTTAATCTTGAGTTATTACAAGATTACACATTGAGGATCTTTTCGGGTTTAGAGTTTTAGAGAATTAGATCATAAAACTTGCATTACATTCCACATATAAAAAAAGTGGTTACATAAAGATAGTATTCTTCATTCCCATCAATGGAAACACATTTAAAATAAAACATGGATTATTTCTTGACACTTCCTTGACACTATCATCATATCATGTACCTTTCCCTTGACCTGTGAAAAACATTTCAAAAAAACTTGGGATGAGAATAAAAAGCTCAGTATTGGTTATAAAAACATGGAAAGGAAACATGGGTACATATATACATAAGAATGAAATCATACTTTACCCATAAAACATAGGCACTTTAACATACCTCATAAAATCATGAATAAATCATAGAAATCATAGGACATAAAGGTAACTTGAGGCATTCATAACATTCTTACGTAGTGAGTAACCCTATTGGTTACGTTTGGAATACCCATCACAGTATATTCCCTAAAATCTCTTCGGAGAAACCTTAACTTTTCACTCCTTCGCGTTACCCAATGCATTGGAGAGCTATATCGGGCTCACCCACCCTTAGTTTATCACGGAACCACCCGTCTTCATAATAATGCCCAAGAACCATAACATAATCATATCACATAAAACATGCATAAAGGAAACATAACATTTCCACATTTCAATCACAAGATATCAATACAACACAAAAACATTGTGAAAACCATTTTCAATACCAAAATAAAAGAAAAGTAAAACATGGTATTTATTTTTCTTTTAAAAAATAAGTTATGGCTTGTAGAGGAAGCCGAAACTCAAATAACGGTCACGACGGCGGAGAAGTCGTTGTCGCCGCATACGTACGACAAAAACATTCCCTTTTGTCGTTTAGTAAACGCTTCGTATAAAAAAGATTCCTTTTGAATAAATGTAAAAGTCAAAGGGGTTTATACACCATATAAAAGAAAGTTGTGTATAAAATAAAATATGCCTCAAAGAAAGGAGATTGAGACGAAGTCCCATACCTCGTATCCGACTTGACCCGACCGTTCTTTAATCTTCTGAATAATAAACTTGAGTTAATCTATACTTGCTTAAGAACCTTTTTCAAGTTCATTATTCCTTTTATACCATGTTATGGACATCATGTAATCATTTAAGTTAATAATGTTCATTTTGTCGGTATTTGGTTCTTAAGTCAAAAATAGACTTCTTACACTTACATGTTGTTAATTTGGTCAAAGGTTCGTTATATCCAGAATGATATTAATGATTTGGATAACATATAAATCATATATATTCAGCATATACATGTATTTATAATATTACATCACATTTAGAGGTAAGAAATGAAATGCACCGTTAATGGAGACGGTAAGCCGTACATACGCATGAACGCTACTTCCATTTCTATTTCGTATTTTTTTTGGAATGGAATCATAAGTATATAAGAGTATATTATAATTCCAGTATAATAACATATATAATATCATTAACTTTATTCTTTACACATCCCACATATGGTATTAACGAATCAAATCACTTTCAGGGCGTGGTAGTCCGCACTTTCTAAAATGAAGATATCATGTTTACCCATAATGGAAAACATAAAGTTATGCCCAAAATGAAAAAAACCATAAGCTTAAGGAAAACATAAACATATAATATATCATATATAAAAATAGTTACATCATAATGGCCACCTTTGAAGGTGTTAAATGAGTATTGAACAATCATCGTTTCGGGAGGCAGAATTTCGCCATCCACGGAAACCGTATGTTGTTTAACCATTTGATGTAGTTGTGTGAGAGTGTAGCTCAAATAAATCTTATAACAACATCCTAGTATATTGAAGATACTGGTTTTGTTACAAAATAAGTAAATAAAAAGAGTTTAGGGGGTTGGAGAAACAAAATAAAACAAATGAACATGAGAGAATGAATTACCTTTAAAAGTGTAACTCCTTTTGATTTGAGCCTAAAGGCTTCCTTTGAAATGATTCTGCCCAAAGGGAATCCTCTAGGATGAGGAGAGAGATGTGGAGAGAGTAAATGGGCAGGGTTTGGCCGAGCCAAAGGCTTGAGGAGTGTGTGAAATGAGGTAGAGGTGGGGGCCTTTTATAAGAGGAGAGGAGGGGAACTTTTGGAAAGTAAAGAAATATTACTTTATTTGAAAATGTGTTTCGGTTTTAAAAGGTCCCAAATTGATATAATTCGTGGATAAGGTGATAAAGGTTCGATATCAACTCATCCAATTGGTTTTGGACATGTGTAGTTCATAGATTTTACATTATCTTTCCATTTTATTTAAATCATCAAATAATGATGTCATCGCTGCATCATTATTATGTCATAAATAATTTAATTTATTTAATGTCTAAAAATTATAAAAAAAATACTATGATGTAGGAAATTGTTTTAGATTTCCAATTACTATTTATAATCAAAAATATGATCTTTATAAGCCCATGTAAAAATTGTTTTCGTAAAACATATTATGTTTGTGTCATTTTTACTTTTACATTAAATAAAAAGTTATTTTTGTCATTTCCCAAAAAAGTGGATCCATGGGGTCCCCAAGTTGAACCATGGATTGTCTTGGTCGGCCATGACACAACCAATAATTTTGGGACATGTGTCTAGGTCATTTCATATTATTAAAGCATTATTTATACCTTAAACTACCCTAATTACCACTAATCGCGATTAAGAACTTAATAAGTTACTATTCACCAAAAAATTATTATAATCTCATTGAACCAAATTTTACTTATTAATGACAAACATGTATGTTGGATTTTTGAAATTCAAAACACAATGATGGCAAAATTTCATTTAAACGGAAAATCAGTCTTTATAAATACCACTTAGTGGTTTCACTATTCATCAAAAATTGGAGTTTTTCAGAAAATTACCAAAAATTCACCCTAAGCTATATTGGATATTAAGAATTCAAAAATGAAATCTATTTTAAAAAATTCAAAACATATAAGTCACATTAATTAATTTAATAATTAATTCCCGCTGTCAGAGCAAATAGCTTATTTTTATGAAACAATAAGTATCAAAAGATTGACACTAGTTTAAGTCCAATTTCAAAGTGAAATTGATTCCAATGACCACCATTGGATTAAATGTTAAAAATATATTCATATTACACATTAAGACCAATTCAAAACATAATATAATCATATAAATAAATTAGATTAAAAAGTAGTTTTGATGTAAAATGCAGTATTTTTCACTATTCATTAAAAAATGAACATTGTCAGAAAAATACCAAAAATTCACACAAAGTAAATTTTGATGTCCCAATCATAAAGAATAAGTTTATTTTGACAAAAATAGTTTATAAAATTGTCAAATATATATTTAAAAATGGTTTTCCATCATAAGGCAGTAAAACAATCTTTTAAGAATATTAGTGTATTCCATGATTAAGATTGGATTTATTTTCATTTTAAGCCTCTAAAACACTATCTTAATAATTAATAGACATAGATAAAAATATATATTATTCATTACTTACTTAGGATGTTACATCCTTCCCCCCTTTAGAAAATTGCGTCCCCGTAATTTATTTACTTATCGAATAAATGGGGGTACTTATCCCTCATTGCATTTTCAGATTCCCATGTTGCCTCTTCAGTCATGTGGTTTTTCCACAAAACCTTTACTTGCTTAATCACCTTATTCCGTAACACTTTCTCCCTGTGGTCAATAATCTGGACCGGTTGTTCCTCATAAGATAGGTTCTCTTCCAGCTGAACTACCTCTGGACTCAAAACATGAGATGGATCTGGCATATACTTCCTCAAAATTGAAACATAAAAAACATTGTGTACCTGAGATAAACTCGGAGGTAAAGCCACCCGGTATGAAACTGATCCAACTCTCTCCAGAATTTCATATGGTCCAATAAACCTTGGACTCAGCTTTCCTTTCTTACCAAATCTCATCACACTTTTCCAAGGAGAAACCTGGAGAAAAACATGATCACCTACCTCGAAAGATAGATCCTTCCTCCGGTTATCCGCATAACTCTTCTGCCTGCTCTGAATTGTTCTCATGTGTTTCTGAATTAGCTGAACATTTTCTACCATCTCTTCTACCAATTCTGGTCTCATCAACTTCCTTTCACCCACTTCATCCCAGAAAGCTGGAGTTCGACACCGCTTCCCATATGATGCCTGAAATGGTGCCATCTGTATACAGGAATGAAAGATGTTATTATAAGAAAAATCAAACAAAGAAAGATGTTTGTCCCAACTTCCCTGATAATCCATAGAACAAGCTCATAGCATATCCTCCAATGTCTGAATTGTTCGTTCTGACTGCCCATCTGATTGAGGATGAAAAGCTGTACTAAAATTTAATTCAGTACCCAACGACTTCTGAAGGCCTTTCCAAAAGTTAGAAGTAAACCTGGGATCACGATCCGATACAATGGAGAGAGGAACTCCATGTAACCTGACTATTTCTTTAAGATACAAACGGGATAGTTGATCAAGAGAGAAAGTATCTCATATAGCAAGGAAATGAGCAGATTTGGTCAAGCGATCAACAATAACCCAGATTGCATTATTACCTCGAGATGTCTTCGGTAATCCAACAACAAAGTCCATGGATATATTCTCCCATTTCCACTTTGGCACTGGTAAAGGCTGAAGCACCCCTTTCGGTAACTGCCTCTCTACTTTAACCTGTTGACATGTCAAACACTTTACAGTAAAATCAGCAATGTCTCTTTTCATTCCATCCCACCAGTAATACTCCCGCAGATCTCTATACATCTTAGTACTTCCCGGATGAACTGAAAACGGAGAACTATGAGCTTCACATAACAAATCTCTCTTCAAATGTGAATCAAAAGGCACACACAATATCTTCCCAAATCTCAAAACACAATCATTATCAATTTTGAATTCAGGCAACTTACCTTTCTGAACCAGCTCTACCTTTTTCTGCAACTCACTGTCTTGCTTCTGTGCTTTCTTGATTCTATCTGATAGAGAAGATCTCACTGATACCTGAAACAAAACAGAAGGACTTCCTGCACCAGCAACTTCTATGCCAAAGTTCATCAAATCCTTGACCAAAGGATCACGTTCCAAATGCAACATTGCTAATGAAGCATTACTTTTTCGACTCAAAGCATCAGCCACTTTATTTGCTTTTCCCAGATGGTAATGAATTGTACAATCATAATCCTTGATTAATTCTAGCCATCTCCCCTGTCTCATGTTTAACTATTTCTGAGTGAATATATACTTTAAACTTTTGTGATCGGTATATATTTCACACTTTACTCCATACAAATGATGCCTCCAAATTTTTAAAGCAAAAACAACAACAGCTAATTCCAAATCATGTGTAGGGTAATTTACCTCATGAGTTTTCAACTGTCGTGAAGCATAAGCAATTACCTGATCATTCTGCATTAGGACACAACCAAGTCCTTTCAATGAAGCATAACTGTATATAACAAACTCACCATTCCTGGAAGGTAGTGCCAAAACTGGAGCATTCGCCAATCTTCTTTTCAATTACTAAAAACAATCATCACATTCTTTTGTCCAGATAAACTTAACACCCTTCTGAATTAGCTTAGTCATTGGACTAGATAACCGTGAAAAATTTCTAACAAACCTTCGGTAATAGCCCGCCAAACCAAGGAATCTATGAATCTCGGTTACATTTGTGGGTCTTGGCCATTCTTCCACAACTTTTGTTTTTGCAGGATCAACAGTTATTCCATCTTTAGAAACAATGTGACCAAGGAAAGAAATTTGTTGCAACCAAAACTCACACTTGCTGAATTTCCCATACAGTTTCTTTTCTTTTAAGGTTTGCAAGATAACCCTTAAATATCTTTCATGCTCCTCTTTACTTTTAGAAAACACCAAAATATCATCAATGAAAACCACCACAAACTTATCCAAGAACTCATGGAAAATTCTATTCATTAAATCCATGAATACAGCAGGTGCATTGGTTATCCCAAAAGGCATTACTAAAAATTCATATTGGACATATCTCGTACGGAACGCAGTCTTCGGAATATCTTCCTCCTTTACCTTCAGCTGATGGTACCCCGATCTCAAGTCAATCTTTGAAAAAAACTGAGCTCCCTGGAGCTGATCAAACAAATCATCGATATGAGGCAAAGGATATTTGTTCTTAACAGTGATATTATTCAAGGCTCTATAATCAATGAAAAGTCTCATAGAACCATCTTTCTTTTTAACAAATAAAACAGGAGCACCCCATGGTGATGTGCTAGGTCTAATGAAACCTTTCTCTAATAAATCTTGCAATTGCTCCTTCAACTCTAAAAGTTCAATTTGTGCCATTCGATAAGGGGGTTTTGAAATTGGCTTAGCATCAGGAACTAAGTCAACAGTAAACTCAACTTCCCGATCTGGTATTATTCCAGGCAACTCATCAGGAAAAACATCAGGATAATCATTTACCACTGGCACATCATTAATCTGAACAGTTACTTTATTTTCAACGACGTGTGCAAGGTAACATTCATTTCCATCTTTTACAAGTTTCTCAGCCTCTTGATATGTTATCAAAAGTAAGGTTTCATTCCTGTAAACAAACTGAAAGTCTTTCTGAAAAGAAACTTCTTTAGCTCTACAGTCAATCTTAGCATGGTAAATAGAGAGCCAATCCATACCCAGGATAACATCAAATTCTACTAGAGGTAGAACAATAAGGTTTGCAAGTAGGTTCTTTCCACAGATAAGGATAGGAAGATTCTTATAAATTCTTTTTGCCTCAACATTTCTCCCAGGTGTTTTTACCAAAAGTTCAGGAGTCATTTCTTGAGATGGTATTCCCATTTTACTAGAAAAGGTTTGAGAGATGAAAGAATGTGTAGACCCCGAATCAAACAACACACTGGCATAATCTGAAAAAACAAACAAAGTACCTGATACAACTTCATTTGATGGCCCGACATCTGCTGAAGTAGTTGCAAAGGATTTCACCACCCCTTTCTGCTTGTAGTCTAACTGCTTCCCATCACTCAAGCTCTTTGTCGGACACTCGTTTTCATAGTGACCCATCTCATTGCACTTATAACATTTCACTAACTGTAAATCAAATTTGTTCTTACCTTCACCTTGATCCTTTTCAGTGCAATCACAAGCCTTATGTCCCATCTTACCACATCGGTAGCACTTTCCAGAATTCATAAGACATTCCCCAGCATGCCTTTTTCCACATTTATCACAAACTGGAAACTTAGTTCTCTTACCATCATAATTTTTTGAAGAATTCTTACCTTTCTCCTGCCACCTTGGTCTCTTCTTCTGCTGGTTGTTATAGAACACTTGGTCATCGGCAAACTCCATTTCCACCTTCTCAGCACATCGAACAAGATTTTCATAACTTTTAAACTCACGAGAAGCTAATTCCCTTCGATATTTTGGCTTTAATCCTGAGTAAAAACGATTGATTTTACTATCAAGGTCTCGAATAAAATTTGGAGCATACCTTGCCAATCGAGTGAACCTTTCTTCATAGGCAGCCACTGAGTCTTCCTCTTGCCTCAATTCCAAGAATTTCTTTTCCATCCTAAGTCGAACAGCCTTAGGAAAATACTTCTCAAGAAACATACCTTTGAATTCATCCCAGTCAAGAGCATCAATCTCATCGGCGTCCCTGATATTTTTAACCATAGACCACCACTGATCTGCTTCACCCTCCAAATGGTAAATAGAAAGACTAACCTTTTGATTGTTTGAACACCCCATGACATCAAAAATCTTCTCCAGTGCTTTAATCCACCCTTCAGCTAGCACAGGGTCAGATGATCCTCTGAATGATGGTGGATGTTGCCTCATGAAATGTTCCACCACTGACATGTTCCTCTTCGGTTGGTCAGGCTAATCTCTTGTATGGATACCACCGCCATTTATCGCTTGAGTCAAATGTGCCATTACTGCAAAAAACTGTTCAGTTCCAATTCCGACCATTTCTGGATGCTTATTCGGAAGGTTATTTCCTTCTGTATGCCTTCCTAGAACTGCTTCCCTGTTTCCTCTGCGGAAAACCATTCTGAACAAACATGTCTTAGATAAAGCAACATGGTAATCTTTAAATGCTATATCATTTCAAAAAAAAAATTTGGATAATCATTTAATATAATTCTAACTCCTAAAGTTATCTAAACCGACCTCTGATACCAACTATAAGGCCCCAGCCTTAAACCTTACTTAATATTGAGTTATTACAAGATTACACATTGAGGATCTTTTCGGGTTTAGAGTTTTAGAGAATTAGATCATAAAACTTGCATTACATTCCACATATAAACAAAGTGGTTACATAAAGATAGTATTCTTCATTCCCATCAATGGAAACACATTTAAAATAAAACATGGATTATTTCTTGACACTTCCTTGACACTATCATCATATCATGTACCTTTCCCTTGACCTGTGAAAAACATTTCAAAAAAACTTGGGATGAGCATAAAAAGCTCAGTATGGGTTATAAAAACATGGAAAGGAAACATGGGTACATATATACATAAGAATGAAATCATACTTTACCCATAAAACATAGGCACTTTAACATACCTCATAAAATCATGAATAAATCATAGAAATCATAGGACATAAAGGTAACTTGTGGCATTCATAACATTCTTACGTAGGGAGTAACCCTCTTGGTTACGTTTGGAATACCCATCACAGTATATTCCCTAAAATCTCTTCAGAGAAACCTTAACGTTTCACTCCTTCGCGTTACCCAATGCATTGGAGAGCTATATCGGGCTCACCCGCCCTTAGTTTATCACAGAACCACCCGTCTTCATAATAATGCCCAAGAACCATAACATAATCGTATCACATAAAACATGCATAAAGGAAACATAACATTTCCACATTTCAATCACAAGATATCAATACAACACAAAAACATTGTGAAAACCATTTTCAATACCAAAATAAAAGAAAAGTAAAACATGGTATTTATTTTTCTTTTAAAAAAGAAGGTATGGCTTGTAGAGGAAGCCGAAACTCAAATAACGGTCACGACGGCGGAGAAGTCGTTGACGCCGCATACGTACGACAAAAACATTCCCTTTTGTTGTTTAGTAAACTCTTCGTATAAAAAAGATTACTTTTGAATAAATGTAAAAGTCAAAGGGGTTTATACACCATATAAAAGAAAGTTGTGTATAAAATAAAATATGCCTCAAAGAAAGGAGATTGAGACGAAGTCCCATACCTCGTATCTGACTTGACCCGACCGTTCTTTAATCTCCTGAATAATAAACTTGAGTTAATCTCTACTTGCTTAAGAACCTTTTTCAAGTTCATTATTCCTTTTATACCATGTTATGGACATCATGTAATCATTTAAGTTAATAATGTTCATTTTGTCGGTATTTGGTTCTTAAGTCAAAAATAGACTTCTTACACTTACATGTTGTTAATTTGGTCAAAGGTTCGTTAAATCCAGAATGATATTAATGATTTGGATAACATATACATAATATATATTCAGCATATACATTTATTTATAATATTACATCACATTTAGAGGTAAGAAATGAAATGCACCGTTCATGGAGACGGTAAGCCGTATGTACGCATGAACGCTACTTCCATTTCTATTTCGTATTTTTTTTGGAATGGAATCATAATTATATAGAATTATATTATAATTCCAGTATAATAACATATATAATATCATTAACTTTATCCTTTACACATACCATATATGGTATTAACGAATCAAATCACTTTCAGGGGGCGGTAGTCCGCACTTCCTAAAATGAAGATATCGTGTTTACCCATAATGGAAACCATAAAGGTATGCCCAAAATGAAAAAAAACAGAAGCTTAAGGAAAACATAAACATATTATATATCATATATAAAAATAGTGACATCATAATGGCCACCTTTGAAGGTGTTAAATGAGTATTGAACAATCATCGTTTCGGGAGGCAGAATTTCGCCATCCACGGAAACCGTATGTTCTTTAACCATTTGATGTAGTTGTGTGAGAGTGTAGCTCAAATAAATATTATAAAAACATCCTAGTATATTGAAGATACTGGTGTTGTTACAAAAAAAGTAAATAAAAAGATTTTAGGGGGTTGGAGAAGCAAAATAAAACAAATGAACATGAGAGAATGAATTACCTTTAAAAGTGTAACTCCTTTTGATTTGAGCCTAAAGGATTACTTTGAAAGGATTCTGCCAAAAGGGAATCCTCTAGGAGGAGGAGAGATATGTGGAGAGAGTAAATGGGCAGGGTTTGGCCGAGCCAAAGGCTTGAGGAGTGTGTGAAATGAGGTAGAGCTGGGGGCCTTTTATAAGAGGAGAGGAGGGGCACTTTTGGAAAGTAAAGAAATATTACTTTATTTGAAAATGTGTTTCGGTTTTAAAAGGTCCCACATTGATATAATTCGTGTATAAGGTGATAAAGGTTAGACATACACTCATCCAATTGGTTTTGGACATGTGTAGTTCATAGATTTTACATTATCTTTCCATTTTATTTAAATCGTCAAATAATGATGTCATCGCTGCATCATTATTATGTCATAAATAATTTAATTTATTTAATGTCTAAAAATTATAAAAAAATAATATGATGTAGGAAATCTTTTTAGATTTCCAATGACTATTTATAATAAAAAATATGATCTTTATAAGCCCATGTAAAAATTGTTTTTGTAAAACATATTATGTTTGTGTCATTTTTACTTTTACATTAAATAAAAAGTTATTTTTGTCATTTCCCAACAAAAGTGGATCCATGGGGTCCCCAAGTTGACCCATGGATTGTCTTGGTCGGCCATGACACAACCAATAAGGTTGGGACATGTGTCTAGGTCATTTCATATTATTAAAGCATTATTTATACCTTAAACTACCCTAATTACCACTAATCACGATTAAGAACTTAATAAGTTACTATTCACCAAAAAATTATTATAATCTCATTGAACCACATTTTACTTCTTAATGACAACCATGTATGTTGGATTTTTTAAATTCAAAACACAATGATGGCAAAATTTCATTTAAACGGAAAATCAGTCTTTATAAATACCACTTAGTGGTTTCACTATTCATCAAAAATTGGAGTTTTTCAGAAAATTACCAAAAATTCACCCTAAGCTATATTTGATATTAAGAATTCAAAAATTAAATCTATTTTACAAATTCAAAACATATAAGTCACATTAATTAATTTAATAATTAATTCCCGCTGTCAGAGAAAATAGCGTGTTTTTATGAAACAATAAGTATCAAAAGATTGACACTAGTTTAAGTCCTATTTCAAAGTGAAATTGATTCCAATGACCACCATTGGATTAAATGGTAAAAATATATTCATATTACACATTAAGACCAATTAAAAAGATAATCTAATCATATAAATAAATTAGATTAAAAAGCAGTTTTGATGTAAAATGCAGTATTTTTCACTATTCATTAAAAAATGAACATTGTCAGAAAAATACCAAAAATTCACAAAAAGTAAATTTTGATGTCCCAATAATAAAGAATAAGTTTATTTTGAAAAAAATAGTTTATAAAATTGTCAAATATATATTTAAAAAGGGTTTTCCATCATAAGGTAGTAAAACAATCTTTTAAGAATATTAGTGTATTTCATGCTTAAGATTGGATTTATTTTCATTTTAAGCCTCTAAAACACTATCTTAATCATTAATAGACATAGATAAAAATATCTATTATTCATTACTTACTTGGGATGTTACATATACACCATATAAAATAAATTTCTGTATGAAACAAAATATGCCTCAATGAAAGGAGATTGAGACGATGTCCTTTACAAAGACGGTATCCTTGGATTAAGGATAAATCAATTACATAATTATGTGTGACAAAAGAATACACCAAATATAAGTGGATATTAAGTGTAAACCAATCAGAGGACATTCACACATATTCATAGAATGAAATATTCAAGGAGTACAAGTTTATCCCAAAGAATCAAAATTAGGTTAAGAAGTTCCCTTGCAAAAATTCGACAGCCTAACGACGTCACTTCAAAATTCAGAAATAGAGTTGATGAGAGATAAAAAGGGTATCTCATCACTTGGACATAAAATTTACATCAATAAGGATATATAAGAACATATACCAACATAATAGTATGTGAATTAAAAGACATAACAAAAAAAGTATTTTAAAAAGAGGAGGGTGAAAGGTTCCCTTACTGACTTGGGTTACTTTCGAAAGGTACACCCCATTGAAGAAGGGTCATACAATGATTATGTAAATACCCATAAATGAAATTATATTACACAAAGAGTATAATAATGGGAAGTATATACACCACTCAAAGGAAATGGTGGAAAATGTATCATAAATCTCACGGGACTAAAAGTGAGATGTAAAATCCCTTACGAAAACTCGGCAGCCTAACGACGCCACTTAAAACTTCCAAAAATGGATTGATGAAATAAAATAGGGTCTCTCATCATATTAAAAGAAAATTTAAAGCAAGAGGTATATAAAACAACATACCCCATCATAACAAAGATGATCTTAAAATAAGTGAAATAAAGGAGAGTACTTAAAAAGAAAGAGAGAGGTTAGATCTCTTACGAAAATTTGGCAGCCTAACGTCGCCACTCAAAACTTCCAAAATGGATTGATAAGATAAAATAGGGTCTATAATAATATGAACATAAAACATACAGTAGGATTAATATAAAAGAACATCCCAATCATAAGAAATATGAGCTTAAAATTAATGACATAAAAGAGTGTACTTAAAAAGAAAGAGAGGGGTAGGATCCCTTACCTCGTCTCCGACATGACTCAATCGTTCTTTAATCTCCTGAATAATAAAATTTGGTCAATTTATAATTTCTTAATGACCTACTTTAAAGATTATTATTCAGTTAATATCACATATTATAAGGTTATAATAATTGGTTAATAAAGTGAGTTCATATCAGACGTTTTTGTCGATGTTCGGTACATGAGTAAAAATCGAACTTGTTGGAAAAGAGTTTTCCATGTAGTTATAGTCACATCATATCCAGAATAGTATTCATGTTTTAAATATCATATATATCCAGTATATATTCATTTTATACTATTCCATAGCATTTTGAGATAAAAAATTAAAAGTACCGTTCATGGAGACGGTAGGCCGTACGTACGCATGAACGCTACTTTCTTTTTTTGTCATATTAATAGAATTAAAACAAATTGAGAGATATATATATTACAATTCCAGAATTATATCCATAATTTATATGCAATATATTAAATATATATCCATTATATATATGTACTTATAATAGTACATAACATTTGGAGATAAGAAATGAAATGTACCGTTCATGGAGACGGTAAGCCGTACATACGCATGAATGCTACTTTCATTTCTTTTTTTTTGTATTCAATGGAATGAAATAATAACGAAATAAAGGTATATTATAATTCCAGTATTATATCATATGCAATACCATTAATTCCATCCATTATACGTCCCACATATGGAATTAACGAATCAAATCACTTTGAGGGGGCGGTAGTCCGCACTTCCTGAAATGAAGATATCACATTTACCCATAATGGAAACCATAAAGGTATTCCATAAATGAAAAAATACAGAGGCTTAAGGAAAACATAATCATATTATATATCATATATAAATATAGTGACATATTAATGGCCACCTTTGAAGGTGTTAAAAGAATATTGAACAATCATCATTTCGTGAGGCAGTAATTCGCCATCCATAGAAACAGTATGTTCTTTAACCATTAGATGAAGGTGTGTGTAAGTGTAGCTCGAATAATTCACATAACAACATCCTAGTATATTTATTATACTGGTTTTTTACAAAATAAAGGAATAAAAAGAGTTTAGAGGGTTGGAGAAGCAAAATAAAACACAAGAACACAAGAGAGGACAATACCTTTAAATCAGGTAACTCTCTTTGATTTGAGCTCAAAGGATTCCTTGAAAAAGATTCTGCCCAAAGTGAGGCTTAAATGATTAAGAGAGGGATATGGAGAGATGAAATGGGCAGGGGTTTTCCGAGCCAAAGGCTTGAGAGGTGTGGGTAAGGTGGTAGAGGTGGGGGCCTTTTATAAGAGGAGAGGATGGGCACTCTTGGAAAGTTACAAAATGTTACTTTATTTTCAAATGTGTTTCAGATTTTAAAGGTCCCAAATTGATGTATTTATAGGATAAGGTGGTAAGGGTCCGAAATACATCCATCCAATAGGTTTGTGACAAGTTTTGGTCTTAGATTTTACATTATCGTTTTATTTTATTTAAATCGTTAAATAATGAGGTAATCGCTACATCATCATGGTGTCATAATTAATTTAATTTATTTAGTGTCTAAAAATTATAAAAAAAATATCATGATGTAGTAAATCTTTTTATATTTCTAATGAATATTTATAGTCAACAATATGAATAGTATAACCCCATGAAAAAATTGTTTTAGTAAAACAACACATGTTTGTGACATTTTAATTTTAACTTTAAATAAAAAGGTATTATTGTCATTTTCCTACCAAAGTGGCCCCATGGGGTCCCCAAGTTGACCCATGGATTGTCTTGGTCGGCCATGACTCATAAAATAAGGGTAGGACATGTGTAAATGTCATTTTGATATTATTAAAACATTATTTTTACCTTAAATTTCATTAACTACCTTTAATTGCGATTAATAAAACTTAAAAATTACTATTCACAAAAAATTATTTTAATCTCATTGAACCACATTTTACTTTTTAATGACAACTATGTATGTCGGATTTTTGAAAATCAAATCACAGAAGTGTCAAAGTTTCATTTAAACGAAAAATCAGTTTCTTTAACTACCACTTAGTGGTTTCACTATTCATCAAAAATTGAAGTTTTTCAGAAAAATAACAAAAATTCACCCTAAGCTATATTTGATATTCCGAATTCAAAAATGATGTCTATTTTAAAAAATTCAAAACATATAAGTTTCATTAATTAATTTAATAATTAATTCCCACTGTCAAAACAAATAGCGTGTTTTTAAGACACAATATCTATTAAAAGATTGATACTAGTTTAAGACCAATTTCAAAGTGAAATTAATTCCAATGAATACTATTGGATTAAATGGTAAAAATATATTATAATTGGACTTTAAAACCAATTTAAAATATAATCTAATCATATAAATAAATTAGATTAAAAAGAGGTTTTGAATTAAAATACAACATTTTTCACTATTCATTAAAAAATGAACTTTATCGGAAAAATACCAAATATTTACACAATGTAAATTTTGAGGTCCCGATTCTAAATACGAATTTTATTTTATCAAATATCACACATAAAATTGCCAAAAAGTGAATTTAAGAGAGGTTCGTCATCAAAAGGCGGTTAATCGACCTTTTAAAGAATATTAGAATGTTTACGTTTAAAATTGGATTCATTCACATTTTTAATCCTCTAACATTTATTGTAAAAAGTAAAAATATTTAAAAAACATATATAATCATTTTGTAGTTAGTTCTGTTCATTCCCGCTATTACAATGGCTAGGCGTTAACTACCATTTAAAATAATATTATTTTATTATTAGAGTGCAACGTAAGATTCCCAAGAAATCGTTGTTGCGTATTGGACATGCCATCGAGCATAGCACCCCCTTTAACGTTATATTAATATTTTATTCACAAATATAGATAAATGTAAAAATGTCATATTCATTATTTACCTGGGGTGTTACATCCTTCCCCCCTTTTGGGAATTGCGTCCTCGTAATTTTAAACTTGGGCTTGGAAACTTCCTTGAAAAACCCACATCGGAACAAGAGTCAGTAAAACAATCAATTTAAAATAAAGAAAGAGAAGTACAAAGGTCACCCGAGTTAACCCATACTAGGATTCCATGTAGGAATATGTGGATATGGAGGAAAAAAACAAAGGGTCATGTTCTGAGGGAGAGTGATAGTAAACATGTCTAGGAGAAAGTTAACCATAAGAAAATCACAAACTTGTGATGGGTTAAACGGTATTCGATTCCCTAGTAGGAAAAGTTAACAGACAACATTTTTGTTTTAAGTTACTCTTCATTGAGTAATTTCTTTTTTGAGATTAACTAAATCATAATGAAACATACTTACTTGTCACATAGACTTTCAACTTTTACTAGATTCCTTAATCAAACTCATATTTTCTCCAAAAGACGAGTATTTAGGAAGACTTGTTCGCATTAAGATTACTATAATCAACTTCTTGAGAACCACATAATCCACAAAATAGAACTACATATTTCCCATGTCTTTAGACAAAAACCAAAACCAAAATTGTAAGTATGAGATCAAATAATCCCCAAAAGTATAATCCTTTATAAAAAGAAAATCTATTCTTAATCTCTAAAATTTGTCCAAAAAAACCCCAAAGTTCAACTAAGACCATTCAATAAAAAATTTTCCATAAAATTCTTCAAAGTAAACCAAACTAAGATTAAAACCCAAATATTTTAAGGTTTTAATCGCATAGTCTTCCAAGGTAACACTTATCTCTAAATAACTTCAGTTTCTCTTAAAGTCTCATATTGAAAAGTAATTAACCTAATCACATATCCTCCATGATAGGTTAATAATTTCCATAGATAACCCAAAATATACTTACTATTAATTTATAAAATCATCTAACTAAAAAGAATAAGTCATACTAACCAGGTACTTCACATAGTCTAGTGGTAGGCGATAAATACCAGTCGCACATTGGTTGTGGGTTTGATTTTTGCAGCTTTGTTCGACGCGATGGGTTGTCACACGGTCTGCATGTTTTCCTTTTTATAAAACTCCAAAAATAACCCTAACATGTTTTAACCTCAAGTTTATCTCATGTCGTTCATATTCCATCATAACATATAGTAACCCGTAATTACTTCAAAAGTAAGGATCATATAAACCCTAATGGTTACCTTTATAATTATTACCTGAACTTTCACATCGATTGGTCATCTCGTACATGATGCATTACAGAACATTACAAGGTTCAAGTGGTTGATCCTGACTCCTTGATAGTTGGTTTAGAACAACCACGAGTTTCCTCATTGAATCCCCCATTTCATCCAGTCTCTTAATTAGAGAACCACCACAGTTTCCTTCAAACCCATTGTCACTTTGGTGCCTGCTAGATCCATCTATTTACTAATTCCAAAAATGTCAGTGTGAGTATATCAACAAAATTATCATGAACTAATGAGGAAGATAAACACTAATATATACTTACTCATTCACTTTATCTAAAACTTGGACTCTTTATGAAATACTAACCATTATGGTAATGTCACTTATGCTTAGAGAATACCCTAACCTCTAATGTTATCTAAACCGACCTTTGATACCAACTATAAGGCCCCAGCCTTAAACCTTACTTAATTTGAATTAAATGAATAATTCACATTGAGGATCTTTTCAGGTTTAGAGTTGTAGAGAATTAGATCATAAATCATGAATTACATTCCACATTTAAACAAAGTGATTACATAAAAGATAGTATTCATTTTTTCCCATCAACGGAAACATATTTAAAATAAAACTTGGATTCTTTATTGACACTTCCTTGACACTATCATCATATCATGCACCTTTCTCTTGACCTGTGAAAAACATTTCAAAAACTTGGGATGAGCATAAAAAGCTCAGTAAGGGATAAAAAAGTATGAAAAGAAAACATTAGTCCTTGTATGAAATCATACTTTACTCATAAAACATAAGCATTTTAACATACCTCATCGAATCATGAATAAATAATAGAAATCATAAGGGATAAAGGTAGCTTGAGGCATTCATAACATTCTTACGTAGGGAGTAACCCTCTTGGTTACGTTTGGAATACCCATCACAGTATATTCCATAAATCTCTTCGGGGAAACCTTAACGTTTAACCCATTCACATTACCCAATGCATTGGAGAGCTGTATCAGGCTCACCCGCCCTTAGTTTATCACAAAACCACCCGTATTCATAATAATTCCCAAGAACCATAACATAATCGTATCACATAAAACATGAATAAACGAGACATAACATTTCCACTTTTCAATCACAAGATATCAATAAAACACATTGATATAAAAACATTATGAAAACCATTTTCAATACCAAAATAAAATAAGAGTAAAACATGGTATTTATTTTTCATTCAAAAAAAAGTTATGGCTTGTAGAGGAAGCCGAAACTCAAATAATGGTCACGGCGGCGGTGAAGTCGTTGTCGCCGCATACGTACGACAAGAAAAAACTCATTTTTGTCGTTTAGTAAAACACTTCGTATAAAAAGATTCCTTTTGAATAAATGAAAAGTAGAAGGGGTTTATACACCGTATAAAATAAATTTGTGTATAAAACAAAATATGCCTCAATGAAAGGAGATTGAGACGATGTCCCTTAAAAAGACGGTATCCTTGGATTAAGGATAAATCAATTACATAATTATGTGTGACAAACGAATACACCAAATATAACTGGATATTAAGTGTAAAAAAATCAGAGGACATTCACACATATTTATAGAACGACATATTCAAGGAGTACAAGTTTATCCCAAAGAATCAAAATTTGGTTAAGAAGTTCCCTTGCAAAAATTCGACAGCCTAACGACGTCACTTCAAAATTCAGAAAACGAGTTGATGAGAGATAAAAAGGGTATCTCATCACTTCGACATAAAATTTACATCAATAATGATATATAAGAACATATACCAACATAATAGCATGTGAATTAAAATACATAAAAAAATACGTCTTTTGAAAAGAGGAGGGTGAAAGGTTTCCTTACCGACTTGAGTTACTTTCGAAACGTACACCCCATTGAAGAAGGGTCATACAATGAATATATAAATACCCATAAATAAAATTACATTACACAAAGAGTATAATAATGGGAATTACATACACCACTCCAAGGAAATGGTGGCAAATGTATCATAAATCTCATGGGACTAAAAGTGAGATGAAAAATCCCTTACGAAAACTCGACAGCCTAACGACGCCACTTAAAACTTAAAAAAATGGATTGATGAGATCAAATAGGGTCTCTAATCATATTAAAATAAAATTTACAGAAATATGAATATAAAAGAACACCCCCATCATAACAAAGAGGATCTTAAAAGAAGTGACATAAAGGAGAGTACTTAAAAATAAAGGGAGAGGTTAGATCTCTTACGAAAATTCGGCAGCCTAACGGCGCCACTCAAAACTTCCAAAATGGATTGATGAGAGAAAATAAGGTCTCTAATCATATGAACATAAAACTTACATTAGGATTAATATAAAAGAACATCCCAATCATAAGAAATATTATCTTAAAAGTAATGACATAAAAGAGTGTACTTAAAACGAAAGAGAGGGGTAGGATCCCTTACCTCGTGTCCGACATGACTCAATCGTTCTTTAATCTCCTGAATAATAAAATTTGGTAAATTTATAATTTCTTAAGGACCTAATTTAAATATTATTATTCAGTTAATATCACATATTATAAGGTTATAATAATTGGTTAATAAAGTGAGTTCATATCAGACGTTTTTTTCGATGTTCGGTACATGAGTAAAAATCGAACTTATTGGAAAATAATTTTCCATGTAGTTATAGGTAAATCATATCCAGAATAGTATTCATGTTTTAAGTATCATATATATCTAGTATATATTCATTTTATACTATTCCATATCATTTGGAGATAGAAAATTAAAAGCACCGTTCATGGAGACGGTAGGCCGTACGTACGCATGAACGCTACTTTCTTTTTTTGTCATATTAATGGAATTAAAACAAAATGAGAGATACATATATTATAATTCCATAATTATATTCATAATTTAGATGTAATATATTACATATATATCCATTATATATATGTACTTATAATATTACATAACATTTGGAGATAAGAAATGAAATGTACCGTTTATGGAGACGGTAAGCCGTACGTACGCATGAACGCTACTTTCATTTATTTTTTTTTGTATTCAATGGAATTAAATAATAATGATATAAAGGTATATTATAATTCCAGTAGGATATAATATGTAATACCATAAATTCCATCCATTATACGTCCCACATATGGCATTAACGAATCAAATCACTTTGAGGGGTCGGTAGTCCGCACTTCCTAAAATGAAGATATCACATTTACCCATAATGGAAACCATAAAGGTATTCCATAAATGAAAAAATACGGAAGCTTAATGAAATAATAATAATATTATATATCATATATAAATATAGTGACATCTTAATGGCCACCTTTGAATGTGTTAAAAGTATATTGAACAATCATCATTTCGTGAGGCTGTAATTCGTCATCCACAGAAACAGTATGTTCTTTAACCATTAGTATAAGGTTTGTGTAAGTGTAGCTAAAATACTTCACATAAAAACATTATAGTATATTTATTATACTGGTTTTGTTACCAAAGAAAGTAATAAAAAGAGTTTATAGGATTGGAGAAG
The DNA here is from genome assembly GCA_963277665.1 of Viscum album. NCBI lineage: Eukaryota > Viridiplantae > Streptophyta > Magnoliopsida > Santalales > Viscaceae > Viscum > Viscum album. The sequence goes on from OY728137.1 coordinate 1,479,013,836, forward strand.
CAAAATAAAACAGAAGAACACAAGAGAGGACACTACCTTTAAATCGGGTAACTCTCTTTGATTTGAGTTCAAAGGCTTCCTTGGAAAGGATTATTCCAAAAGTGAGGATTAAATGATGAATCTATGGATCTGGAGAGAAGAAATGGTCAGGGGTTGGCCGAGACAAAGGCTTGAGATGTGTGGGTAAGGTGGTACAGGTGGTGACCTTTTATAAGAGGAGAGGAGGGGCACTCTTGGAAAGTTTCAAAATGTTACTTTATTTTCAAATGTGTTTCGGATTTTAAAAGTCCCACATTGATGTATTTCTAGTATAAGGTGGTAAGGGTTCTAAATCCACCCATGAAATAGGTTTGTGACAAGTTTTGGTCTTAGAGTTTACATTATCTTTTCATTTTATTTAAATCGTTAAATAATGAGGTAATCGCTGCATCATCATGGTGTCAGAAATAATTTAATTTATTTAGTGTCTAAAAATTATAAACTAAATATAATGATGTAGTAAATCTTTTTATATTTCTAATGAATATTTATTGTAAAAAATATGACCTGTATAACCCCATGAAAAAATTGTTTTAGTAAAACAACACATGTTTGTGACATTTTAATTTTATCTTTAAATAAAAAGGTATTATTGTCATTTTCTACCAAAGTGGCTCCATGGGGTCCCCAAGTTGACCCATGGATTGTCTTGGTCGGACATGACTCATCCAATAAGGGTAGGACTTGTGTCAAGGTCATTTCTTATTATTAAAACATTATTTTTACCTTAAATTGCACCAATTACCTTTAATCACGATTAATAAAACTTAAAAATTACTATTCACCAAAAATTATTTTAATCTCATTGAACCACATTTTACTTCTTAATGACAACCGTGTATGTCGGATTTTTGAAAATCAAATCACCGAAGTGGAAAAGTTTCATTTAAACGAAAAATTAGTTTCTTTAACTACCACTTAGTGGTTTCACTATTCATCAAAAATTGACGTTTTTCAGAAAAATACCAAAAATTCACCCTAAGCTATATTTGACATTCCAAATTCAACAATGGTGTCTATTTTAAAAAATTAAAAACATATAAGTTGCATTAATTAATTTAATAAATAATTCCTGCTGTCAAAACAAATAGCGTGTTTTTGAGAAACAATATCTATTAAAAGATTGACACTAGTTTAAGTCCAATTTCAAAGTGAAATTAATTCCAATGACCACTATTGGATTTAATGGTAAAAATATATTATAATTGGACTTTAAAACCAATTCAAAAGATAATCTAATCATATAAATAAATTTGATTAAAAAAGGTTTTGAATTAAAATACAACATTTTTACTATTCATTAAAAAATGAACTTTATCGGAAAAATACCAAAAATTTACACAATGTAAATTTTGATATCCTGATTCTAAAGAAGAATTTTATTTTGTCAAATATAACACATAAAATTGTCAAAAAGTGGATTTAAGAGAGGTTCGTCATCAAAAGGCGGTTAATCGACCTTTTAAAGAATATTAGAATGTTTACTCTTAAAATTGGATTCATTCACATTTTTAATCCTATAACATTTATTGTAAAAAGTAAAAATATTTGACAAACATATATAATCATTTTGTAGTTAGTTCTGTTCATTCCCGCCATTAAAACAGTTAGGCGTTAACTACCATTTAAAATAATATTATTTTATTATTAGAGTGCAACGTAAGATTACCAAGAAACTCGTTGTTGTGTTTTGGGTATGCCATCGAGCATAGAGTCCCCTTTAAAGTTATATTAATATTTTATTCACAAATATGGATAAATGTGAAAATGTCATATTCTTTATTTACCTGGGGTGTTACATATGGATCATAAGATTTCATCAAAGGAAGCCTAGACATAAACAATCTCAAAAAGCAATAAGATTGTCTCAATAAACTCTTATAACATGGTATCTTGGGATCATGCTCTCTATGCAAGGATAAGAAATTCCATGAATCATATAATATCAAGAAAATATTGGGAATCAAGATATAATATGTAAAATTAAAGTATGTACACCACAAAAAATTATTCAGTTGCACAACAAAACATAAGTCACTATGAAGTAAAATTGAGGCAAATTTTTTTTACTGACTTGGTAACTTTTGAAACTTAAGCCTCATGAAATAAGGGTAATAAAAAGTGCATGTGAATACCCATAAATTTAATTACATGATACATAGAATAAAATAATGGGAAGTACATACATCACAAAAAATTAAGGAGTGGAAAACATAACATTTATCTCATGAAAAGTAAAAGTGAGATGAAAACCCATTAACTTTTGTCTCGACTATCTCTGTACTCATACAAGCTTCCTCTTAATAAGGTAACTCCTTTTGGATTGTGCCAAAAGGATTCCTTGAGAGGGTTTATGCCCAAAGATAAACTTAAAAGTTGAAATGATGATTTTTTTGGAGGAAATTTGGGATGGTCTTGGACAATCATAAGATGCTTGAGAGGTGTGAGGAATGAGTAGAGGTTGTGGCCTTTTATAGGGAAGGAAAAAAGTCTCACATGGAATTTTTAGAAACAAATTAGGTGTGAACATGTTATTACCAAACAAAAGTCTTAATAAAAACTCAATAATGGATGGTTTATGGACAATATATATATATCCAATGGGTGTTGTACAAGTTTCTAAGTCATTGGGCCCCTTAATTTATGGTTTACTCTTTAATTAAGCTTAATTTGGCCTTAATTACTATGACTAATTTTAATCAATTTTACTAATAATTTTTGTCCAAAATTAACACGGTCTTATTAGAATCTAAATATTAGACTGAATACAATGGTGTATGTTGGATTTTTGAAATTCACTTCAAAAAAGTAGCAAAATTATGATTAGTGATAATCTCGCAGATAGGTCGAAATAATAGGGTTTTAAAGTTTGAAAAAGTTAAAATGTTTTTTAAAATTTTATATTCAGTTTAAAAGTTTAATTGATCATATTATATTAATATATTTAATATTAATATAATGTGACCTCAAAATATAATTATAAAATCATTTAACATTAATAATTAATTAGGAAAATTCATTTTTAACTAAAAAGTAGTATTTTACACTATTAATAAAAAATGATGTTTCTCAAAAAATTCCAAAAAAATCACCCTAGGATAATTTTAATGTTCTGAATTCAAAAATGAAGGTTATTTTATCCAATTATGTTTCTAAATTCATCTAAAATTACTTTTATTATTAAAATAAGTTCATTTGAGAAAACAATGTTTTTAAACATAAGTAGGACATTTCCAAAAATCATATATTTGATTATCAATATGTTTTATTTATATAAAAAATTTATAAAAAATATTTGAAAACTATTTATTACTATTAATATTACTAATTTTAACCACAATTATATAATTATATTATTTAAATAATTAAAATAATAAAAAGATATATTTCGTAGAAACTCAGTGTTGTGTGGAATGTACACCAAGTTAGTGTTGTGTGGAACATACACAAAGTCGGTGTTTTGTGTAATGTACATCAAGTCATATTTATGTGATAGGAATCATTGAATTATTTCATTGCATGATATAAATGAAAATTTAAATTTATTTGAAAAAAAGTCCATAAAAACCTAGGGTGTTACACTGTACCCCCTTAAAATGAATTTCTCCCTCGAACTTTTTCTCGGTTATGAAAGGTTAAATACTTTCAAGTTTCGTTCATAGAAACCCACATCATAAAAATGGATACTATAACTTCCCTTAAAAAGGGAAATTTCAACCATAACAGCTACCCAAAGTAACATATAATAGGGATTACACATAGAAGAACATTGGTTGGGTGTGAATATTGGACATGGAGGGGAAACATAAATATTTATAGGGTGATATTGAGGTCATCAATAAAAAACAAGTGAATGATCAAAGGAATGTTGGAGTCCTGAAATTCATAAATCTATGATGATTATAGAATCCATTAGTTCAAAATAATTTAAGGTATTAGGACAAAATCATTTTTATATCACTTTCAAAACATTGAGTAATTCTTGATAAATTTATATAAAACATTTTCACTCTTGGGTTTTTCTTTGAACAATTTCTAATAAATCCATTACCTCATTGAATGAATGTCTATAAATTAACTATGATGAATAAAGAATTAAAATACGCTTTTAATGGATCTTAAGTACCATAAAAGAATAGAAAGTCTAACTATTTGTCTCTTAGAAAAAATCAACATGCACTAAAAATTAAATGTAACACTATTGGTTCATCATAAATATTTATTCATTAAGAATAATTATATATTAACCAGGAAATCACACAAGATAATGGTAGGCATGAAATCCTTATCATCCTTTGGTCAGGGAATTGACACCCACATCCTTTTCGGACATGATTGGTTGTCACACAACATACATGATGTCTTTTTCAGAAAAATATAAAAGATAGACATCCTTAAAATAAGTTTAATAACTAACTCTCCTTTAACTGAGGGTTTCGATAAAAACTCAGTGCACAAATACTTCCTATGAATCTTAACTTAATATTTTCATGAACCGTTTAACTTATACCCCTTCTCAAAGGTTAAAATCTAAAACTTTAAAAAGGGAGTCACGAAATCAGCTTAACATTGATTCCATTGTATATCACAAAGTATCTCTTGGTTGTGACATTCCAAAAATGTGAATAACCTCATCATATATTCTCTTAAAACATGGTAATAACCTGAATAACCATAAATCCTTTTAGAGAAGATGCATTCTTCTTTAGTACAATGATTACCAAATATATCCCTTAAATCTAAGAAGTTCTAAACTCCATCATTAATTACATAGAACATTTTTTCAACTATCAATTCCAAGGAAATCAGTACCATCTAATTTACTTATTCATATATAGTATATCTTTATCGAAAGGTCATTATCTTGGCGTCATGCATTGATTAAGGATTACCTTCCAATAATTAAAATATCAACTTTCCATAAAATCACTTTTCTAGTCTATTTTGACCATTCAAAATATTCTTGTATATCCTTAGTAAAAACATAAACCGAACAATCCATACATAATTCCACATTCTTAATTCTAGAATCTAAATACAAAAATACTTCAATCCTTCAACTTTAATGTTTGGAATGGAATAGTTCTTTACTTGTTTTAGAAGTAAATCCTTAGCTTGGGACGCTGTGTTGGGTAATGACCATGTTCTCCAAAGATAAGACATTAAAATCCATGAAAAATCATCACTCTATAACCCTTTTTCCCACACAAATAACGTATTCCCCTACATTGGATGTAATCATCAAGCTTCTTCATCCCTTATTATTGACATACATGAAGATGAATATTCTTTCCTCTATGTTTCTTAACATGAAAGTACACCTTTATCTTATTCAAACTATTAGAAATATCCCCAAAGCTAACATTGTTACTCATATAACCTGAAATATGTTTCAATATAATCACATGAAAACTTTATCCACTGATCATTCCATTTGACTTCTCATCATAAAATCTTTCATCACATTCAAAATTAATCCAGTTCCTTCTAGTTCTTACCATTGGCTAATACCAGAAGAACAGTTTGAGAAATACTTATCATAGGAGAAAACCACATAGTCATGAAACAATTACTTATAGGATTTATCAATCATTACACCTTCTATAATCTATGATACCATAGGTTTATCATAGTATATTAATAAATAACTTGTATCTAAATCCTGTATTTTGTTTCTTGAAGAGTTTGTGACTTACAAATGCATATCCCCTAAGAGTGACAAACTAGGTGTGCAGCAAGGCCCGTTGTCATGTATGATATTACCCCGAGTCATGCCTGAAAACTCTTGTGAGAGGGTTTACCCATAAGTACATCTGTGTTAGAGACACATCCACTTTTAGTATCCAGATAGGGATTTATTTCTAGGAAACCACTCACTCCATCCTTTACCAAAATTCTAGGACATTTTTCTAAATGTCATCTCATCCTAATACATATCCATAATGACATCCCTAGATTTATCCTTAGAAATATACCTAATCATATTAATAAAGTTTTCTCATACTAGTTTATAAAGGTTGAATAAAGTATTCCTTTTATACTAACTATAGAGACCCAGGCTTAACATATATGGATATTACATTATTTTAGATGAATACTCAGTACATTACAAAAATTCATGCTAGAGGACCATAGTAGTTTTGTGTCTTTGGAAACTTAGAAACAAAACATTCTATCCTAGTGAAAGATATTCAACATCTCCCATAAATATCACCACCTTTAGTATTTCTACGTAAAACCTTTCTTTAAAACCTAGAGAAAGGAGACATAAAAAAAGTGTGAGTTCAAATTCTCAGTAAGGGTAAACAAGGGAGACATGTAAGCATAAACATGATCATAAGAGTAATATAATGTGGTCATGAATATAGAATCTTATACCCAACATATCAAAGATCATAAAGATGAATCATGGCATAAATATTGGATGTTTATAAGACATGAATCACAAGTAAATAAAGAACATAAGCAATGAAATCATAACAAAGGAGTGAGATAGGGAATTTTGGCATACATAAAACCATGATATCTGTACCTGTAAGTTAAGACACGTTGATAGAACTTATTACAGAACTTCATGGAAATTGCACCCACTGGAAGGGACACACCACTATCCCTAGTCGTAGTTCTTTACTTTTAAGGGATCAAGTATCCCCATATTCCCATAATAGATTTTGTTTCCCTATATTTCATTGTCATAGTGACTACACCTACTTGGCAGGATAAACCACCATCCCCAGTAGAAGTACTTTCTTTGTAAGGTACGGGGTTTCTCAATATTCCCATAGTGCATCAAGACTGTCTACTTTATTCCCATTATAATGTCATGTGATATAAATCTTTACCCAAAGAATTGGAGGGAGATATAGGTCCCACCCATCTCATAATGAAATCTTTCAAATATGCACCACATGATCTTAGATAAAAATATTACATATCAAAACCCATGAAATGGAATGGGGAACCTAAAAATGTAAACATATCATAACCATTTAAAAGAGATAGGTTTCATAATAATTTAATCATAAAAATAACATATTAAAAGAAGTGGGTTTTAAAATCATATAACCTATGAAATAGAAACAGGTTTCATTAACATATTACCCATGAAGGAGAAATGTGTTTCACAAGTTCCATAACATTAAGAATAAATCATACATAGAAAGTATATGAATTTAAGTTTTAGATCATTTCCAAGAAGGTATGATCAACATCAATAAATATCATCTTAGATGGAAAATAATTTTTGAAATATGCTCTAAAAATATTACATGCGAAAAATATCCTATCTTGTTTGAAAAATGTTTTTTAATACATAATACCATTTGAAATTAATTTTCTTATAAAATACCATTAAAAGTTATAAAGAAGTCATGAAATCATTTTAAATTTTTTTTCTAGAAAACCGTTAAATTAAGATTGAAATTTTTTTAAAACCTTTTTATTTCATAACACTTGAAAACTTTTAAAGAAGTCTTGAAAATGAATCAAAAACCATTTCTTTAAAAAATAATTTGAACAATTACAAGGAATGAATGAAAATGTTTTGAAAATAATTTTTCTTGAAAACTTATAAAAGTATCTTGAAAAACTATGAAATGTTTTTTTGTTGAAAACTTATAAAACAAGCTTGAAAACGTTTTGAAACCATTTCTTTGAAAGAAATTTGAAAACTTGTAATTAAGAGTTGGAAAAACATTTTGAAAAAAGTTTTCCATGAAAATCTATATAATATGTTTAAAACCCCTTTGAAAAAAAATTTTGTTTGAAAATTAATTTTAAAACATTTTCTTAAAGATTAACCTTTTTAATAATGAAAAAATGAGCTTTTAGGAAATGATGATGTGTTAATCTGTACATGTCGCACAAGATCAAAAGAATATTTATTTTTCACGGTAAAATGGGTTGAAAAGTGACTTGTTCCAAAAATGACAAGAAGATTACATTAAATATATTTGTAAAATATAAAAAGGGTATAAATTTATTTTAGATAATATAGGATAATGGTATAATATACTTGGAAACTGTTTTTAGAAAACATAGATTTCCGATCGAGGAGAGGGTAAATATAAGCTTTCTTATAAACACTTTCTTAGCTATTTTATGTACTAAAGAGTAGAAAGTGGTTTCAATACATGAGTATATCATGAAATAAAATATTAGTAAGAAATTCATGAATTTTCTTGAGATTTGGATTATAATATTTCTTAAAGGGAATCATAAACATAAACAATCTTGAAAATTAATTAGAATGTCTCAATAAACTCTTATAACTTGGTACTTTGGGAGCATTCTCTTCATGTAAGGATAAAAAATTACATGAAGCATAGAATACTATATAAAATTTATATTCATGATATTAAATGTAAAATGAAATTATATAGACCTCAAAAAGAGTTTAGGTTCATAACAAGACATAAGTCTCAAAGATGTTAAATTGAGGAAAAACAATTTTACCGATTTGGTAGCTTTGAAAACTTAAGCCTAATGAAATAAGGGTCATAAAAAGTGCATGTGAATACCGATAAATTTAGTCACATGATACATAGAATAAAATCATGGGAAATATATACACCACACAAAAGGAAAGAGTGTAAAACATAACATTTATCTCACAAAAAAAAAGTGAGAAGAAACCCCCTTACCTTTTGTCTTGACTATCTCCGTATTCATACAAGCTTCCTCTTAATCTGCTAACTCCTTTTGGTTTGTGATAAAAGTATTACTGGAGTGGGTTTCATCCCAAAGGAAGGATTCAAGGTTGAAGGTATGATTTTTGGGAGTCAATTTGGGTAGGTATTGGCCTAAATTAAGAGGATTGAGAGGTGTGAGGAATGGGTAGAGGTGGTGGTCTTTTATAAGGAAGGAAAAGGAATCACATGGAATTTTTAGAATCAAATTAGGTGTGCACATTTCCTTACCTCAAAAAGTTTTCAAAAACTAACCAAAATTAATAATGAATGGTTTATAGACAAACTATTGATATAAAATGGGTGTTGGACATGTGTCTTGGTCATTTGGTCCCTTAATTTTATGGTTTAGTCCCTAATTAAGCTAAATTTGGCCTTAATTGTTGTGATTAATTTTAATCACTTTTACTAATCATTTTGGTAAAAAAATAACATGGTATAATTAGAATATAAATATTATATTAAATATAATTTTGTATGAATGATCTTTTAAATTCAATTTATAGAAGCAACAAAATTAAGATTAGTGATAATCCTTTAGATGGGTCGAAATAACGATGTTTTAAAGTAGGAAAAAGTTCAAAATTTTGTTAAGATTTTATATTCAGTTTAAAAGTTAAATTGATCCTATTAAATTAATAAATGTAATATTAAACCAATTTTACTGGAAAAAATATTTATAATATCATTTACCATTAATAATTAATTTGAAAAAAATATTATTTTTAACAAAAAATTAGTATTTTCACTGTTCATCAAAAAATTATGTTTGCTAGAATAATCCCAAAAATTCAACCTAGGCTAATTTAAATGTTCTAAATTCAAAAAATAAAGTTTCTTTTTTCCAATTATATGTATAAATGTTTATAAAATTACTTTTATTTTTAAAATTAGTTTATTTGAGAAAACAATGTTTTTAAACAAAAAGGACTTTATAAAAAATAATATCTTTTATTATCAAAATTTTTTATTTATATAAAATAATTACAAAAAATATTTTAAAATTAGTTATTTATATTAATATTAATAAGTTTAACCTCTAGGTTATAATTATATTATTTGAATTATTAAAACAATAAAAAGTGATATTTTATAGAAAATCGTTGTTGCGTGCCTCGTACACTAAGTTAGTGTCGCATGGAACGTACACCAAGTCGGTGTTGTGTGGAACATACACTAGGTTAGTGTTTCATGTAATGTAAACCGAGTTAATTCTATGGGAGAGGAATATTTGAATTATTTTATTGTAATATATAATGTAAAATTTAAATTTATTTGAAAAAAGTCCATAAAAACTAGGGGAGTTACATTCCACCCCAATTAAAAGGAATTTCTTTTCCAAAAGTTATCTCAGTTAGGAAAAGTTTAATACATGAAAGTTTCATTCATAGAAACTCACATTGTAACAATGGATACTAAAACTTCCCTTAAAAAGGGAAATTTAGAACCATAATAGTTACATAAAGTAACATATAACTGGGTTTCCACATTGGAGACCATAGGTTGGGAGTGAATATTAGACATGGAGGGAAAACATAAATATTTATAGGGATTGATTGAGGTCATTAATAAAAAAAATTGAATGATAAAAGTAATGTTGAGGTCCTAAAATTCATAAATTTGTGATGATTCTAGAAGGCATTGGTTTAACAAAATTTAAGGTATTAGGAAAACATTTTTTTGTATCAATTTTAGAATGTTGAGTAATTCATGATAAATTTATATAAAAAAATTTCATTTTTTGGTTCTGATTTGAAAATTTTATAATACATCCATTAACTCATGGAATGAATGTCCAAAAGTAAACTTTGATGAATAAAGAACTAAAATACTCTTTTAATGGATCTTAAGGCCCATAAAAGAATAAAAAGTCTAACTATTTTTCTCTTACAAAATCAACATGAACTAAAAATAAAAAGTAATTCTACCCATTAATCATAAGTATTTATTCATAGAAAGTAGTTATACATTAACTAGGACATCATGGAGGCCACTGGTAGGCGTGAAACCCTTATCATCCTTTGATTATAGGTTTAATACACACAACCTTGCGAGACTTGATTGGTTGTCACCCAACATACATGTTGTCATTTTCACAAAAATATAAAAGATAAATATCCTTGAAATAAGGTTAATCAATGATTATCCTTTTAACCAAGGTTTTCAACACAAATTTAGTTCACAAATACTTTCTCTAAATATTAACTTACAATTTTCATGAATGGTTATCCTTATAACCCTTCTCAAAGGCTAAAATCCAAAACATCAGAAAGAGAGTCACAAAATCAGATTAAAATTGATTTCCTTGTATATCAAAAAGCATCTCTTGGTTTTCACATTCCAAACATGTGAATAAACTCATCATATATTCTCTTGAAACATTGTAACATCCTGAATTACCATAAATCCTTTTGGAAAACATTCATGCATCATTATTCCAACAATTTCTGGATACATCCCTTAAATCCAAGAAGTTGTAAATTTCATCCTTGATGACATAAAACATTTTTTCAATAATCAATTCAAGGGAAATCTGTACCATCCAATTTACTTATTCATATCAAGCGTATCATTATCCAAACATAATTATCTTGGAATCAGGAATTAATTTAGGATTAACTTTCTGTAATCAAAATATCTCATTTCCATGAAATCACTTTTCTAGTCCATCATGACCATTCAACATATTCTTGTAAATCCTTAATAAAAACATAAAATGAAAAATCTATACATAGTTCACCATTCTTAATTATGGAATCCAAATACACAAATACTTCACTCCTTTAAATTTAATGTTTGGAATGGAAGAGGTCCTTACTTGGTTTAGAGTAAATCCCTAGCTCTAGGAGTTGTGTTGGGTAATGCCCATGTTCTCCACAAAATAAATTGAACTCCATGACAACTCATCACTCTACAACATTTTTTCCCACACAAATAACCTATTCCAATCCATTTGAGGTATTTCTAAAGGTTCTTCATCCCTTATTACTGACACATAAAAAGCTGAATCTTGTTTCCTCTATGTTTCTTACCATGAAAGTACATCTTTTTCTTATTCAACCTATTAAAAATATCCCCAAATCTAACATTGTTAATCATATACTATGATATATGATTCGACATAATCACAATATCCTTTTCTCCACTAATCATCCCATTTGATTTCTCATCATAAAATCTTACATCACTTTCAACATTAATCAAGTTAATTCTGGTTCTTTCCATTGACTATAACTAGAAGAATAGTGTGAGAAATACTTGTCATAACAAAAAACCACATAGTCATGGAAATGATTACTTATAGGATGAATAAATCATGAAACCTTCTATAATATATGACACTTTAGGTTTATCTTAGGATATTCATAGCTAACTTATTTCTAAATCCTTCATGATGGTTCATGAAGAGTTTGTGAATTCCAAAAGCATATATCCCGGGAGTTTCAAACCAAGTGTGTAGGAAGGCCCGTTATCTTGTACCAGATTACCCCAAGTCAAGCCCGAAACATCTTGTCAGAGTTGTTACCCCTAGGAAAATATATAACAGAGGAACATCCACTTATATTATCTAGATATATATATATTTATTGGAAACCAATCACCCTCTCATTAAGAAACATTTCAGGACATTTTCTTAAACATTATCTGATCCTTATACTTATCTATAAATACATCCATAGACATATCCTTTGAAATGTACATAGGGATATCACTAAATTTTTCTCATACTATTTTACAAAGGTTAACTAAAATTTACCTTTGATACCAATTATAGTGACCTAGGCTTAACATACACGAATATTACATCATTTTAGATGAATTCTATGTACATTAAAAAAATACATGCAAGAGGACCATAATAATTTAGTGAAATATTTTCAATATATACCATAAAGAACTTCTCCTTTTTTACTTCTACCTGAAAACTCTCTTCATAACCTAGAGAAACGAAATATAAGAAAGGGGTGATCTCAAATGATTAGTAAGGTTAAATAAGGGATACAAGAAAGGATAAACATGATCATAAGGGTATGATAATGTGATCATGAAAATAGAGGACCATACCATTCATATCAATGATCATAAAAAAGAATCATGCAAAACATCTTGGTAGTTTTCAAGTCATGAATCATAAGGAAATAAAGAACAGAAGCCATGAAAGCATAAAATAGGAGTAATAGATAGAACTTATCATGACACTTCATGGGACCTGCAACCACTTGGATTTACACGCCACCACCTTCAGTCACAATTCTTTCTTTATAAGGTACTAGGTTTCTGCATCTTATCGTAATGAATTGGGTTTTACCATCTTCCATCATTATGGTGAATACACCTACTCAGTGGGACAAATCACCGTACCTAGATGAAGTCCTTTATTTTTAAGGGATTGGGGTTCCTCATCCTCCCAAAGTGGATCAAGCCTATCAAACTAAATCCCATAAGTATCTCATGAGATATTATTTTGTACCCAATGCTTTGGAGGGTGATATAGGTCCCACCCATTTCATAATGAAATCATACATTCATGTACCACATGATCATAAATAAACATATCACATATCATAACCCATGAAATGAAACTGGTAACGTAAAATTTTGTACATATCATAACCTGTGGAAATAGAAAGGTTTCATAATCATTTGTTTATAAACATAACCCATGAAAGGAAGCAGGTTTCAAAAGTATATAACCCATGAAATATAAATGGGTTACATAAAAATATTACCCATGAAGAAGAAAAGGGTTTCATAAAGACCATTAAATTCAGAAAAACTCATACATAGAAAGGTTATGAATTGAACCTTTAGATCATTTCCAAGACGGTATGAGTTAAAATAATATATTTCATTTATGTTGGAAAATAATTTTTGAAATATACTCTAAAAAATTTATTCAGTAAAATATCCTTTATTATTTGAAAAAGTCTTTTTAATATATAATACCTTTTAAAAATAATTTTCTTTGAAAATAACTTGAAAACTTATAAAGAAGACATGAAATCATTTTGAAAACATTTTTCTTATAAAATTTTTTAAATAAGCTTCAACATTTTTTTAAAACATTTTTCTTTGAAAATAATTGAAAATTTTTAAATACATGATGAACATGATTTTAAAAACAATTCTTTGAAAATACTTTGAAAACTTATAAAAAAATATTGAAAACGTTTTGAAAACCATTTTTCTTGGATTTTTTTTAAATAATCTTGAAAACATTTTCAAAACCAATTCTTTGAAAGAACTTTTAAACTTGTAATTAATACTTGAAAAAACATTTTGAAAATTTTTTTCCATGAAAACATAGAAAATAAGTTTGAATCCGTTTTGAAAATAAATTTTCCTAGAAAATTAATTTTTGAAAAATTTTCTTAGAGATTAAGCTTTTTAATAATGAAAAAGGGAGCTTCGAAGAAATGATGGCAGGTAAATCCACACATGTCGTACGCGGTCAAATGAAATTTTCTTTTGCATTATAAAAGGGTAGAAAAGTTCCATGTTTGTAAAATGAAAAGAATATGACCTTAAAGAGAATATTAAAAGACAAAAAAGGGTATAAATAAATTTTAGATCTTATGGGATAATGGTATAATATTTTTGGGAACCCTTTTTAGGAAACATATATTTCCCACCAAAGAGAGGGTAAAGTTGGCCTTTCCTAAAAACAGTTTCTTAACTATCATATGTACCAAAGAATAGAAAATGGTACCAATACATGAGTAGATCATGAAATAACATAGGAGAAATAAACTCACAGATTTTATTAATGTATAGATCATTATATTTCATCAAGGGAATCATAAACATAAACAATCTCGAAAAGTAATGAGATTGTCTTAATACACTCTTATAACTTGGTATCTTGGGATCATGATCTCCTTATAAAGAAAGGAAATTAAATGAAGCATATAATATCATGAAAATATTGAAATTAATGATATGAAACATAAAATGGAAGTATGTACACCTCTATAAATATTTTAGATGCATAACAAAATATAAGTCTCAAAGAAGGAAGATTTGATACAAAACATTTTTACCAATTTGGTAACATTTGAAACTCAAGACTCATGAAATAAGTATCACAAAAAGTTCATGTGAATACCCATAAATTTAATTAAATATTACATATAATACAATCATGGAAATTACATACACCACACAAAAGGAAAGAGTGGTGAAAATAGCATTTATATCATGAAAATTTAAATTTAGATGAAAAACCCTAACTATGTGTCTTGACTCTCTCCGTACTCGTACAAGCTTCCTCTTTATTGAGTAACTCCTTTGGGTTTGTTCCAAAAAGGATTATTTGAGAGGGTTTATACCCAAAGGGAGGCTTTAAAGTTGAAGGTAGGATTATTGTGATGAAATTTAGGTAGTGCTTGGCCAAAATTAAGCGACATGAGAGGTGTGAGGAATGTTTATAGGCAGTGGCCTTTTATAGGGAAGGAAGATTACTCATATGGAATTCATAGAAACAAATTATGTGTGAAAATGATATCATTTAAAAAAGTCTTAAGAAACCAACAAAAATAAATACCCTATGGTTTATGGTAAAAATATGGACAACCAATTGGTGTTGGAAAAGTTTCTAGTTCATTTGGGCCCTTAATTTTATGGTATTTTCCCTAATTAAGCTTAATTTGGCCTTAATTGATGTGATTAATTTTAACCACTTTTACTAATAATTTTGGTCAGAAATTAACATGGTCTCCTTAAAATATAAATATTAGACTGAATAAAATTTTTTATGTCTGATTTTTGAAATTTACTTCACAGAAGTGAAAAAATTAGGATGAGTGATAATCCCGTAGACGGGTCGAAATAACAGGGTTTTAAAGTTGAAAAAAGTTCAAAAGTTTGTTAAGATTTTATATTCTTTTCAAAAGTGAAATTGATAATATTATATTAATAAATGTAACATTAATCTATTGTGACCATAAAAAGTATTTATAATACCATTTTTCATTAATAATTAATTAGACAAAAGGATTTTTTTAACCAAAAAGCAGTATTTTCCCCTATTAATCAAAAAATAAAGTTTCTCTGAAAAATACAAAAAATTCACCCTACGATAATTTAAATGTTCTATATTCAAAAGTGAAGTTTATTTCATCTAATTAAACTTCTAAATGTGTCTAAAATTACTTTTATTTTTAAAAGTATTTCATTTGAGAAAACAATGTTTTTAAATTTTAAAAAGGGCTTTACCAAAAATCATATATTTTATTATCAATATATTTTATTTATATTAAAAAATTATAAAAAATATTTTAAAATTACTTATTACTATTAATATTATAATGCTTGACCTCTAGAATTTAATTATCTTATTTAAATATTTAAAATAATAAAAAAAGATATTTCATATAAACTCATTGTGTGTTCATCACATGCCAAGTCCATGTTGCGTGGAACGTAATCAAAGTCCGTGTTTCCTGGAACATACAACAAATAGGTGTTGCCTATAATTTATGATGATTCAGTTCCTTCGGAAAATAATCTTTTACTTAGTTCATTGTAAGATATAAATGAAAATTTACATTTATTAAAAAAAAGTTTATAAAACTTGGGGTTTTACAAGGACTTTATGTCAAGGAAAACTAGAGATTGCATCAAGGTACCTCAAAAATAAATTGACCTATTAAAAAATTAGAATTTTTCAACATAGAAATAAATCTATACTTCTTAATCCTCATACATGATCTGCATAGATATCAATCCGTCATGTGTAAACATAAAAAATGATCAGTGAATTCATCAAGCCTTGTTTATTAGTTTGTACATGTGGAAAATCCATATAGTGACTAGTATGATTTGTGGATTATTTAAAGGAATAGTTGATTCCAACTAGTCAATTAAATATCTATACATGGTCAAAAGTCATGGTTTATTTATATAGTCTATTTTCATGTACTCATACACTTTTAGGGAGTCTATTGAGTTAGAAGTTAAGGATTTCTATATTTAGAATCTTAATTATTTTTATGATGTAATGGTTCCATTATTTATTGAAATTAAACATCATAATTATAAATGTTGATCCTGATTATATTAATTTTAATTAAAGAACTAGTCAAGATATATAACCACACCATAGGAGTAACTACAGGTTTCAATCCAAAATGGTGAAATGAGATAAAGAGTGGTGAAATACACAATGTATGTGAAACTAAAAATGGATGTAGGCTACATTGAAGTAGCCACCATGGTTAATTTTGAAATAAATTTAAATTAAAAATTATTAAAATGGAATCTAAATAGTGAGAGAGTTAAAATCATTCCATAGTTAAGACCATGGTAGGCTTTGTTGTTGCAAAAAAATGATTATGGGCTCTACACCATAGAACACGTCACATTACATGAATATCATGTGCACATTAAGATATCGAAAAAATATATATGGAGTTTCATAAATGGGTTGATATTGAAAGAATTATATATATGAGGTTTCTAAGGATCATATATATTTTCATGAAAGAATAAATGTTGAGTCCTTATGAACAATTGAAGGAAACCTTTTCAATATGAGTACTAAATATTCATAGAGTTTTGATTGAGTGATATTTAAGGAATTGTTAAAGTGATGAGAATTATTGAAATTGAGTTTTGAGTCCCTAAGAGGACCAAATAAGAAGGATACTTGAAGTTAGATATTATATTGTTTTTAAATTATGATAATTATGTGAGGAAATATTCACACAATACTATGAATATAATAATAATAATAAATAAATAATTAGAGGATCTTGACTATGTGTGTATGTTGAAAGTATTATTCCTATAGATAGTGAAATAATAAGGGATAAAGACTTGATACTAAATCTATTGCATACCGTGAAGTATCAATGATAGATTAAGTTTGAACCAATGCTACATGAAAAGGATTCATATTGTGTGCTAAAGGATGAGAATAAATTGAAGACAAGAAAGAATAATAATAAGAGATTGTGAGTGTCATACATTAATTGATCATATATAAGACAAAGTTGAGAAGTCTAACCTACAACACTCTATTATAGAAGGGTTAATAAATATGATAAAGCACAAAATATTTACAAATCTTGAGAAAACCCATATATTTGTACATGTATGGATGAAAATCAATCCAAATAGTCATAGAGAGACCTGATCCAACAAATGTGATCTTTCTTCAATAAAGTGAAAGTCCATTATTTTACCAAAGGATTGAGACTATTTTTCCTCAAGATATATTGAATATAAAAATTTATTCCTCCCAAGAAATCCTTTATTTTACTCTTTTAAATTCTCCATGCACATGAAAATATGATGTGGAAACATCTGTTGCTGTGTGGAACTCATCTCAGCCTCTATAATATTCTTCATTTAGTCTTAATCCATTTTCATCTTGGATTAGGATCATTTTCATAATCATAATATTTGAATACTTAAAGAGAATCCTGGAAATATTGTTTTTGATTTATTCACCAATCTATTCTAAAATTTTCCTCATTTATTGAGAATATTATATTCCAAAATTCTCACAGATTTTGTTTTTTAATAGGACTTAAAAAGTCATACATTCTACAAATTCATATGGAACCCAAAATTCAGTTGTCCTACACTCGAAGCATATACAGGTTATTAAATCTTTATATATAGGAAAAAATCATATTATTGTTATAAAATTCACGCAACTAACTAGAAGTTTTAATGGGTCACCTCTAAAAGTTCTATATTCACCCAAATATCATATGAAATCCTCTAGTTATCATACAAATCTTGAGAAATTCATATATAATAATGTAATTTCTATTTTACTACTTTAACTCAAAATATCATATATTTATATAAATATCATATGCATCCTATAAAATCTAATGTCTAAAATAAAATATATTTCAAGTATTTCAATGTCGTACAGACCACAATATACAACCCATATCACAAGAATCTTTCCCTTGTTAATTTCCTCAAAAACATTCCTACATTTTTTTTACAAAACTCACTCAAATGATCTCTTTCCCTATATAAATCTTCATAAGGCATTATCAAACACATCAAAGGATTTTCAAATAGTTATAGGTATTGTATCTATATACATCAACACATGCCTTTGAATCTTATGAATAATAACACTCTAATCATCACAAATTAATGTTTTTTTCCTAAGTTAGTTTAAGGTAGATATCAAAGTTGCAGGCTAAAGTATACTTTGATGGCTAATCATGGAAGCACCTATATTAACTCCTAATATCTTGTAAACACATATTTAAACCATCTTCAATTATCAAGGAATCTCACCTTATTAAAAACCAATACATTTCAATCTAATGGAAAGAATAATATACCCATATGAATTTATTGTCAATATAATGACACACATTTTTTTTCAATATGTTTGCTTATTCTTATACCCCTTATGAGAAAGAAAAAGGGAATACTGGGGGGGGGGGGGTGTTGGGTCATCTCATCTCACTTTAATTCTATTTAATCCAATTTAATCTCTATTTAAGATATGAAAATTTCTTATTTTACATGAGATAATGATATTACCACATGATTGTATTAACAAAGAGGACTTAGTTTAGTTAACTCTAAGTCTAAATGGGAATACCCAATATAGAAAACTAGAGTTCATAACCCAGGTTTCTAATACTTTCCATTAAAAACCATACATGTGAAAAAATTATCAAAAAATAATTCTAAGGGATGTTTCAAATATATTTATTCAAGACCATAAAAAAATTCAAGTTAAAATCATAAAAAATAGTATTTTTTCTCATCATTTCATCAATAAAAAACCCCCATTTATAAATATGTTTCACATATACACTCTGTCTTTCTCTAGTTTTTTATATCTATCCAAAATCTATTGATTCACTATATGAAAACATCATCTCATTTTTTCTTCCCCTGAATAGATTCACTCAACTCCTTCAGTTCATGTTAGTTAGGGTAATATATGGATATTTGTTTTTGTATAGTATGTATATCACTCAGTATTTTATTTCAATTCCTTTAATGATAAATTTTTTTAGGGAATAAGGAGTGACCTCTTTGTTCCATAGAAACTAACAGCGAGGTTGAGAGTTTTCTCTTAACCGTGACCAATTATTTCTTCCATAATATTCATAAGAAATATTCTTTAAACATAATTTTCAATTGTGAGAATTAATAGGCTGTGTGTTCATATTATCTTATGAAATGATTCCTTGTGTGAATTAGTTTTCTACAACTTAGAAATGAAGGAAAATTCTCGGTATGAAGCGTGTATCATATTCCTCAAAGAATATTCTTAGTCTAGTAGAATTATAATGTAGTTTTTCATTCCATTCCCATAATTACCACATCTATCACATAACATTACATGCATTTTAAGTCACAAAGTGTTGATGAATTCTATAGTTCCTCAATATTCTCATGTGAGTTCACTTGATTTCCTATGGAACTAGAACTGATTTGTACATTACCCATTTATTGAGTCAAAAGATCACTTTATATAATTTATATCTTTAGTTTTTAAAATCACAACAGACTCTTAAAAAGTAATTCTACAAAATTTATATTTCCCATGTATTTTTAATGTCTTTGTAGAAAACAATTTATTCTACTGAACTTAGAAATATTTTTAAACTGATAATATAAAGTTTACATAAACTTTTGATTCATCGGACTAACTAATTTCTAGTTCATTATAATGATTAAAGTCTTGTCCATCACACTGAATTAAGATTAGTCCATAGGTTTGACAAAAACTAGTATACAGGTACGAATATAACTAGTCAATAAGTATTTCTGAATCTAGTTTATCAGTGTGATACAATCTACTCTACTAGCGTGATTGAGGTTAGTCTATTAGTGTGACTGAGTTTAGTTCATCAAAATAATTTTTTCCATAAAAATATTAAATTTATTATCTGAATCAAAATTATTTCTACTATTTGGAATATTTTGTATTAGTATAATTGTAATGGTTATTCCAAAACAAAATTGGATGGAGATGTAATTTTTGAGTTTTCAAGTTGGTTATCATATGAGGCCATTAAAAACCAATCCAAGAATCATGGAAATATGACCATTGGAGATCTGAATATAAGTAAATGTATATTTAAGGATATAGGGGAGAATAATTTTTTGAATTCAATCAATCTGCAGATTTATCTAGTGTAACTTCTCGTTATAATTTTATTTGTAATCTTTTAGTGATTTTTTAGTTCTAAATATTCTATGTGAGAATTGTGAAATTATTATAATTTTTCTTTAATTTTTATTCTACATTTGGTCTATGTTTAATATCAAGGGTTTCCAAGGGTAGGAATATTGTTGGATCTAATTTCGATAACCGAGGTCTTATAATGATATAAAGACATAGATGATTATGATCTTAGTGATTGAGGGATTTATTCTTGAATAAAGACAAACCTAATTTTTTTTAATACAATGGACACCTTAATAGAAGGTTATTTACTTCATTTTAACTAAAGGTAAAGGTTTATTCATTAATTTTATAATGTTTATGTTAGTTTATTAAATAACTTTGTAAGGTTTCAATTTACTCGGTTTTGAAAGTTATTTTAATTCCATTATGAATTTATAAGGAATTTTCTTACTGAAATTTTCTATAATTTGTTTTAACAGACACAATTTGAGTCTGTTACAAGTTACTCTGATCATATGAAAGAACCTCAGTCTGATAAACTATAAGAATTAGTTTTGGTTTTTAATTAATTAAATTTTTTAATACTATAATTAACCCCTGTATTATATCAATGTTTTTTGATGAAATTCATTTTTTCTGAATTCTAAACATAATTTCCATAATATTTCTCCAAAATATGATGAAGGAATATTTTTAGGTTATTATACAACTATTAAGCCATATAAAGTTTTTAATAAACACTCAAGTACTATTGAGGAAATTCTACATGTTAAATTTGATGAAACTGGTTCTTTTATTTTCAAATAACCTCAACGCACATATTCATATGTTATTTCAAAAACTAATTTTTAACCGACATTTGAATGTTATTCTAATTAGAGAATAATTGAATAATATGTTTTCTAAAGTTCAACCTTAAGAATAATTTCAAAATGTTGTTTAAGAATAGATCTTTGTAAATCCAAGGAATCAATTGATCCTTAGCTATCATCCTAGTGATAATATCATTTTTGTATTGGATCAACATTTTTGTACGAGAAGTTCCTTTAGAAATGAAGTTGAACATTATTCATTTTTACCTGAATTCAAACCTAAAACTTCTAACAAAAATTTAAGTGATGAATATTGGATAGAATCCATACAAGATGAAATCAATGAATTTAAAAGGAATATAATTTATAATATGGTTAAATGACCTAATGATACTTATGTAATTGGTGTAAGATGGGTTTTGTATAATAATAGTGATAAAAATAGAATTATAGTAAGAAATAAAGATAGAATTGTTATAATGGGTTATAATAAAAAATAATGGACAGATTTTGAAGAAACTTATGCTCCAATTTTAAGACTTGAATCTATTTGTATTCAAAATAATATGAAAAATTCTTAATTTAAAACTATTTCAAATAGATGTGAAGTGAGAATTTATTAATAGATACATACAGTAAGAAGTTTATATAGAATAATCCATGATTTTTAAAATAAAAAATTTCTTGATTATTTTTTTAATCTTAAGAATGAACTTTATATAATTAAAAAATCCCACAAAGCCTAATATTATATATTAACTAGATTTTTTTACAATAAAATTTTTTTAAGGGAGCCATGGATCTAACACATTTTTTTAAAAAAGTTTCTAATAACATCCTCACTGTTTGAATTTATGTCAATGAAACTATTTTTCGTTCAACTAAAAAATCTATAAAATATTTCATTTTAGATCTTATGAAATATGAGTCTGAGATGAGCATGATGGGAAAACTTACTTATTTTCTAGGATTTCAAATTAAAAAAAAACAGAAGGAAAATTTATATATCAAAATAAGTATTTAAAACATATTTTAAATAAATTTGGATATGGGAATACTAAATTTTTTAATACTTCTATCAAGACCTCAACTTCTTTCGATATTAGTGAATCTAGGAAACCATTTTATCAAAATATATTTACAAGAATGATTGGATGTTTACTATACTTAATATCTAGTCATCTATATTAAATGTTTTATATATACTTATGTTCAAAAAATCAAGATAATCTGAAATTGATCCATCTGAAAGATATAAAATGAATGTTTTTTATCTTAAGGTAACTATGGATTTAGGCTTATTTTACTCTTTTGAAAATGATTTTTAACTAACATGTTTTTTAGATGATAACTTTATGGGGTGTATAATGGATATAAATAGTAATTCTAGAATTTTTGGTTTCATAGGATAATCTTTAGTTTCTTGATATTTTATGAAAGAACTGTCAATAACACTTTCCACTACAGAATCCAAATATTTGTTATTTGGAAGTTGTTGTTTACAAGTGTTGGGGATGCAACACTCATTCACTAAAATTTGGAATGAGTTTTAGTAAAAATCCAATTTTTTTGTGACAATTTTGGTGCCATTTCTTGAAGTAGAAAACTATAAAATCACTCATGATAAATACACATAGATCTAAAAAACCATTTCCTTTAGGATCACACACAAAAAGAAGATATTATTTTATTATTCATCAAAATGAAAGAACAACATGATGATATTTTTATTAAACCCATCAGTTCTAGTAGATTTTAATATATTAAAAATAACCAAGTAATAATCAATACCAAATGGTCATTTGTATATACTTCTTGATATTAATATTCTCACATTATAAAAATCATTTCAAAAGGGGGAGTACATTTTTTATGGTTTCTAAAAATTATTATTTTCTAAAAAATTTTATTTTCTAAAAACGTGAGTTTTACAAAAATATGTAGTTTTTAAAATTTTATTTCTTCAATAAAATTTATATTTACTAAATTTTTTGTTTTTCTACATATTTTGGATTTACTAAAAACATGGGTTTTTTTAATATTTTAGTTTCTCTAAAAGTACAAGAAAAATAATTATCAAAAATAATTTCTTAAAAAAATTTACATCTTCATTCTGAATGTTATTTTATAATATTTAATATTTACTATAATTTGATGTATTTGTTCATTTATTGTTTAAATTTTATTTTATTATTTTAATTTATTAAGTCATAAAGGTTTTTAGAAATTTACCAGAAAATTACTTCATTGAATACTTTTTTTTAAAACCCCATTAAAAGTTTGGAAATATATTTTAAACTTTCTGGATAAATCTCTATCGTCAGATCATATATGGATTTAAATATTATATTTCGGGTAATTAGAATTCAAATCATCACCTTGTGCCTATAAATAAATGGATAGGTCACCACACCCCACATTATTTTTTAATGGGTTATGACTCTCAACCCTCAAATTCTTCACCAATATGATTGGTTTTCATTCATCCGAACCAATTATGCTTTGTTGGATCAGATTTTCTGAGTTAGTTCATTTTTTTTCAAAATTTTCAATTTTGAAGATATATAAGATAATGTGGTTTTAAAGAAAAGATTTATATATAATAAATTGTATGATTAAACAGACTCTTTTTTGAAATAAATTATTAGATTTTAGGTCTGGGAAAAACAATTTGTTGAGACGGAATATTTTTTATCTTCATTACCCAACAATTGTAATGGAAGTTTACTCTTTAATATATTTTAGTATGGAATATGACATTGAATTCATAAAATTCAATCTTATTTATGGGAATTATAAGTTCAATATCAAACAAGCCTTAGAAATTATTGAAGTACCATTATAATTAGAAACCTATCTTTTAAAACATAATATCATGGAAAAGTTTGGTTCATTTGAAAAATAAATGGAAAAACATTTTTTATTCCCTTATTATGATAAAGTTATAAATCTTTATCATTTAAAACAATATGCAATAGTTTTTTCACTATGGATTCATGGATTATTAACACTAATAAATAGTAATTGAGATACCCTGAAATTATTAGAAATATTTGTTTTGGAAATTCTTATAAGCATGAAAAAAATAAGCTTTGTTAAATAAGTTTTAATGTCAGTTCAGATGATTAAGAAAATTTCCACACAATTTAGGATTCTATAATTTTCATATTTAATCAAAAAAATTTGGTAATTTTTTTTGTAATAAAAAAAAGAACCAATTAGTGGCGATGAAAGAAAAGTTATCACTGATATGTGTGGAAAATATTTCAAGGATGAATTTTTTTTGTGCTGGAACTAAATATGTTTATTGATAAATTAGACAAAGAAACATCCAATGTAGATGTTTAGAAGTTAAAAGAAAAATTACGTGAAAAGAGGAAAACTATCTGATCTCCTCCCAAAACAATAAAGAAACTTAAAAATATTTCTGATGATTGTTTCCAAGAGATGATGAAAATAATGGAAGAGAAGAGACTGGGAGATCTAGAATTTTTTTTAGACAAGGATGAGGCCTTAACTCTTAAACAAAGAACTTACTAAATTTTAAATGATGAAGAGAATAAAGGAAATAAATAAAATCTTTGATAAGAAAATATTTTTGAGGTTTTGATGAAAGGTGTTGAAATAGTGCATGGAGATATTAAAACTTCTTATAAATAATGTAAAAATTATTATTATATTTCTCTTATGTATGTGGTTTACCTAATTCCTCCCATAGTTTTGGTTAATCAGTCCATTTTAAATCCATAAGTTGTTTGAAATTCTAATGCTTCAATTTCTATAAATAAAGTAAATGGAAAAGTCAATGAAACCAAAAAAATATGTTCCAAAA
The DNA here is from genome assembly GCA_963277665.1 of Viscum album. Lineage (NCBI taxonomy): Eukaryota > Viridiplantae > Streptophyta > Magnoliopsida > Santalales > Viscaceae > Viscum > Viscum album. The sequence continues at coordinate 1,479,039,333 of OY728137.1, forward strand.
AGAGTTAAAAATGTTAAAAATTATGTAACGAATCCAGAAAAAGCTAATTTGATAAGTGATAAAAATTTTGATATAAAGTTGGAAAAATAATTGGAAGAAGAGTCAAAGGAAACATCTTTATAAGAATAGGAAGAATAATAAGAGGAATAATAGAGTTATTTAAGAACATATTAATTTTCTATTCACTCAGGGAAGGATGTTGATTTTTTCATTTCAATGAAAAAATAATGTTTTGATAAGGTTATTGAAAATAAAAAATCTCATAGAATAGTGTCAATAGAATATGACATTGATAAAAAATGTTAATTTTGTGGAAGTTTAAAATACATAAAAAATATAAAGGAAAATGGAAATATAAATTTGAATTCATAGCCTATAAGAGACTTGTTTCTAATGTTTCATAAAATTCAATAGATTCACAAGCTATATATTTCGATCATATAATGGAATTTAGATATAATTATTTAAATTATTATTTGAAAAAGTTAGTGTATTATGTTCCATATCCTCCAAATATGTGTAAGATAATCTGTAAATGGTTAAATGTTTTAGAGAAATATGATGCTCTAAATCAGTTGGCTAAAACTGTTGTGCAGAATGAGGCATAGTTCAAGGATTTCAAAGTTGACTCAAATGTTGAAAAAAAGAGTTCAATAGATTAAGAGAAATATGAAGGAAACTGAATTGGATATGAGTGTTCATGATGAACATATCAAAGTTTTAAAGAATAATTTATTAAAAATTTATGACTCCCTTTATAAGTTGTCTTCAAAACTTGATTAGAAGTTTCAATTAGTTGAGCTGTTCAATTTTTTATCAAAGTCCCAAGATAAAGAAATTTTATAACTAAAGAATTTTTTTTAATTGAGGAATAATTTTAAGATATGAAGAAATATGAGAATTATTATAACCAATATCTCAAGGAATAAGTTATTAATTTGTAGAAATAATTATAGAGGTTTTAATTTTTGTAGGAAAGAATAGAAAAGTTAGAGGCAATTTTTAGAGATGTTTAGAATAATCAGGAGTAAAAAAATTGAAAGTCATTGTAATGATGTTTCAAAAGAAATAATGATTTAGTTTCAATAAACTCTTTATGTTTTAATATTCAAACTAGTTTTTTAATGAATGAACATTTGAATGTTCTTCCATATACATATATGATTGAATGTTTTCCGATTTTTATTGGATTAAATTTATTTTGGATTAATGTTTACCTTTCATAAATTGTTTTATTGTTTTTTCATCACTAACATTTCAAATACTTTTTACCTTTCATATAAATTTTTGAAACTCACAAAGGGAGAGAAGTAACTGTGGGAGAAGTTTGAGAAGTAAATATGGGAGAAGTGTTTAGAGAGATAATATTTGTGGGAAAATTTTTATAAAAGTTATTTTAGAGAGAAGAAAAGATGTTAAAGGATATTTTTTAGATGTTATATGATATTATCCTTCCAAAAAAATGATTTTTACTGAAAGGTAATAATAAAGAAAGGGGGATATAATAAATATAAAGTGAGAAGAATTCCTAAATGAATAGTGGGATATAAAAGAGGGGGAGATTATTGAATCAAAATATTACATTCTATAATTTCTTTCCTTAGTTTTGAAGATCACAATACAATCTTAAAAAGTTGTTTTACGAAATATATATTTACCAAGATTTTAGACTGTTTTTTTAGAAAATAATTAATTCTAATGAACATATAATTTTTTGTAAACCGATAATATACAATTTATATATAAACCAAATTCATCATTCAGACTGTAGTTATTCCATCATAATGATCAGAGACCATTCCATTGGATTCAACTACGATCAGTCCATTAGTATGACAAAAAATATTATATCGGTATGAATGAAAATAGACTACCAGAATGACTAAATCTAGTCTATCAGTGTGACAAAATCTAGTCTAACAGTGTGACTGAGTTTAGCGCATTGGAATTAATGAGTTTATTTCATCATATTGACATGATTTTTTATTATATCATAATATTAATGTTAATAGGTGGAGGAAAATTTTATCCACTGGTCGAAATATTTGTTATTAACATCATTATAATGGTTCTACCGAAACAATGTCAGATGGAGATGTTATTGCAATGATGTCAATATGGAGATCATTTCAGGCTATTTATATCAACTTTAAAAATCAAGAATATATGACTGTTGAGGGCATGCCTATAAATAAAAGTTCATTTGAGGTGCTGGAAGTGAATAATTTTGAAAACGCAATCAATCCAAATATTGATCTACTATAAATTCTTATTATGATTTTCTATATAATATTTTATATATTTTTTAGTTCTAATGATTTTTTGTGAGGATTATAAAATAATTAAAATATTTTCTGAATTTTTCTTCTACATTTTATTTGGGTTTATGATTGTGGGTTTCTGGGGACATAAAGGTGGTTAGATCCGATCAGGCAGATCGAGGACTTTTGGGTATAGGAAGGCAGAGTTGATTCTAGTCTTAGTGATCAAGGGATTTCTTCTTGAAGAAAGATATACTGGATAGTTTATTTTAAACCATGGATACCTTATGTGAAGGTAATTTAATTTATTTTCACTAAAGGATAATGTATATTCATTCCTTTTATAAAGTTTTTATTATTTTACTAAAGAACATTGTAAAGTTTCAATTTACTTTTTTAAAAGTTGTTTTATTTCCTCTTTGTATTAATAATGAGATTTTATTTACTAAAATTTTATATTGTTTTTTACCAGACACACTATGAGTCTTTTACAAGTTACTCCGATCATTAGACATAATATGCTTTTGATAAATTGTAAGAAATAGGTTTGGGTTTTAATTCATTTAATATTTTTAAACAAAAATTCACTCTCTTGTATCCATTATAATTCATATGATCCAAAACCATTATTTTAGACAAATCCAATTAGTGTGGATGAAATTTTGAAATTTTTTATTGATACTGTCAGATTATTAATATTTTCACTGGACTCCTTGTTAGTCTTAGTAGAATACAACTTCCCACTTTTTTCTCCTATACATCCTTCCATTTCTAAACACAGATAACTTATTTTTGTAGATTATTCATACATACCACATATTTGTGACCCTAATATTGACATCATCTACAAAAGTATTCTAAAAAACCAAATGTATTTTGTGTAAAATTATTTTATGAAATCCCAGCAGCAACTTGTTTCTCCAAAAAATCAATTCTCATGTGCTCACTAGAGTTCCCCCTTGAATCACGTGACTTCCCTAGAAATGAAATATTATTCTAGTAAAAATAATATTTATGTCTATACCTTCTTTAACATGAGAAAAATCCTCCAAACAATGATCTCCCAATGTGACTCCAAATATATCCACGAAATTATAGGGATACAGTCCTTCAAACTGAGATTTAATTTTCCTTTGGTATAGTTGTGTCCTTGAAATATTCAAATCTACATTTAATGTGGAAGAATAACCCTCAAAATTAAACTTGGTCTAAACATGTTCATGTTTTTTTATGTATTTTTATGTCAGATATATGAAGTCAGTCTTAAGAAATATTATAACAAGATTTTTGTATACTTTTAAAACTCTTCCATTATGTATCTTAAAAAGATTCTACTTTAATTGTAGCTACTTTGGTGACTTCTTATATGACCTTATTTAACTAAGTTTGAGTTGTGAGACATGTTTTCTATGTCTTTTCCAGTACTTCATCCCTCATATCTAACATCTCCTCAAGAACACTTACTGTATTATATTGATCAACCACCTTCAATGTATATTTATTGATCTCATCAAAATATTTCACTTTCATTTTGACATACTCTAGTTCCTATTTGACACACTATTCTTTACCACAATTTATCTTCTTATTTTATTTATAAAATTTTTTATTTTTATTTATTGAGCTACATGTTTCACTTAAGAGAAGATTCTATATTTTTTTTCAGTATCCTTCCAAGTTAAATCCTTTATTTCTCATCATCCTACTTGAGGAGTTGAAAACTTTCTAAAAATAAACCAAAAAATTTTCTTCATCATTATATATTCTCTACCTAATGATAATTGGCATTCTTTCTCTCTTTATCTCACAATGTTACTATTAATTCTAGTGAAGTTCTCATTATCCTTAACCCACATATGTTTTTAGGGATTCTTATCTTCTTGATATAACATAGTATCACCAACCTTCTTCTTGGAATATTCATAATTAAAGTGTCTAATTTCATAAAAACCGTATCACCTTAGAGGTAGCTTACAATTTTATTTTTATTTTATTTATTTGATTTTCTTTGAATGAAGAGAAACAATTTTTTTTAATTTTTCCTCATATTTTTCATCTTTATAATCACTTGATTCAATAACCTTCACTCCTGTGAATTTTTAATTTCTTATATACTTAAAATAAATATCATTATTTTTCTTTCATTTGGAAAGATGGATTCTTTATCATCTATTAAGAAGTTATTATATTATTTAAAATACATAGAATCATGTATTCTCTATCTTCCAGTGGTAAATTTTTTGGATCAAGTAGATCTATAAAATTACTTATTAATTTTTGAAAAATGGTGAAATCATTTAAATTCTCATCAGAACCCCAAATGTTAATAAAAATATCATTTTCTCCTATAAACCAGTCTTCAATGGTCTCATAATAAAACAAATTTATGTCATGAAATATTATCATTTATAATTGTCACTTTTATTACTTAACTTTGGAAATATCTTCATAACCACCCTTCAAATGTTCCCAAATCTCTTTTCTAGTTTAAAAAACCATAAACTTTGTGAATAAATATTTAGATAAAGGCATAAAAATGGAATTTTACACCGTGAAATCCACAAAAAAATTTCTCTTATCAGTGAATGGAATGTAACCTTTGTTAGGAATGGGTGTAAAACCAAAATTTGTAGATTGTATTTTCTCTATGATGAGTGGTAGAAGGTAGAAAGAAATTATATTCCTCCACCTAGGATTGTTCCTACTATTGAAAGTTGGGACAACTATGATGTCCATTTAATTTTGATTCTCTATACTTGTAAATATCTTAGATCTTTAATATGTAATTGAGATTATTTCAAATACTATTTCTTATTCCATAGGATGAATAGACCCCTAGGGGTGGGGGTGAATCAATGACTTTTTTTTTACTAATTTTATCTTTTAATTTAACCTCTAAAACCCAATAAAGTTTCAATCCACTAAATATATTATCTAAAACTCACCTCGTATATATCATAATATAAACAAAAGATAATAAAAAAGGATTTATAAGGTTTTATGTAAATTCGTACTCTTTTTAATGATTGGTTACACACCCAAATCATAGATTTCCGGCTACATGCCAAAAATTTTACACTACGAATCCTCATAGTCCAATCAGCTTAGTGTAATAATATTCTCCAACTCATAATACACATGTTATATATTGAATTTATACAACAACCACTATTAAAATAACACAAAATAAGGAATTATATTCTCATACTATGTGATTTTATCATGCCATATGATGTAGATCTCCCTCTATAAACATTCTGGATAAACTAGTCTACTCATGTATGCCTTCTAGTTTCTATATCTGAGTCTTCTTCCGAAAATGTTCATCCATATTTCTCAATTTATAGTCCTTTACAAGAAATGGTTCTCCTTAACACTTGAAATAATTAGTTATAACAAGTATTCTCCATATATAATGTATCCAATCTTTAAGATACACTGATCTCTTTGATATAGTGAAGTATTAGGTTTTTAGAATACTCTCAAATTTTTTTGTGTGTTATCTAAATATATACTCAACTTTTATTTAGAACATCTTATATTTTATATTCATAAAAATCATCAATATTTTTTTTTCTATTCAAATTTTGAAACTCCTTAATCTTTGGTCAGTAGTAGCGATCTCATCCCATCTAAATCTGTCAATGGAATCCTGATTTAAATATTCCCATTCAAACTAATATGAAAATTATTCAAATATTCTTTTTAAATTTCTCTAATACTTAAAAATATTTTTTCCTCATATGATATTGAATATAATAACTTATTTTCCTCATAAAACATTCACTTTTATTTGTTTTTAATTAGCACTTTTAGGAAATTTTGATGTGGAAACTTCTCTTAAGGTGTTTAAATCATCTCATCACCTATCTTATTCTTCATCTGGTCTCCCTACATTTTCATCTTGGATTATGATCATTTTATTTATTATAATATTTGATTTTCTGAAGAAAATTTGAAGATAATTATTTGATTTATTATTGAATTTATTTGATATCTTAACTCATTTATTCAGAATATTTCATTTTATAATTCTGACATATTTTTTTTGTAGGATATACAAAGTTATACATGGACAAAACCTTATATGTATAATAATTAACATTTTATATGGTTTATCAAATTCATACACCTATGTAAATATGTTACAGAGTTATAAAATTATTATTTGCTACCGAAATTCTTATGGGATCCCCTATAAAAGTCTTACATGCATATAAATATAATACAAAGTCCTCCAAATATTTTACACAATATTATAATTTCATAATAGACAATTAATTTTCCATTTTTCCACCTCTGATCAAAATATCATATGTGGAGTGAAATTTCTTATACATTCATAGATATTCTACATCCAGATAGAAATGCCTTACATGTCTTATAATGTCATTTATGCATTAATATACAACCTATCTTGCAATACTTATGCCTTTTTCAAGTTTTGTAACTTATAAAGTCTTATAAGTTTTTTTTGTCTTCACTAAAATGAACTAAAACCCTCTCTAAATATTTATAAGACCTTCTAAATCACTTAATTTTGTAGATACTATTTGTATCCCTAACAACACACTTATTAGACTTTAACTAGGGAAACACCTCTATCAACTTCTTATGGCATCACAACACATATTGACACCATCTTAAATCAATAAGGAATTTTATGTTATTGAAAAAAAATACAATTCAATTCAATGGGTTCAATATATTATCTGAGTTAAGGTGAGACCATAGTTAAAGTTTTTTTCTAGCCAGAGTCGAGAGTGTAACTCCCAAATTTTTTATTAAATATTTTACATATATAATTTTTATTATTTAGTAGCTTGATTTTTACATAATAATGAGTTTAAATGAATCGTGAGATTCCATTAATATAAACTTTCCATTATATCCTAGCTTTTAGGTTAGCGGGAATAATTATAACTAACTTATGAAAAATGCATTATGAATTCATTGGCTATTAATTATTTATGAAAAATATAATTCAATTAGATATTTGTATTTTTTAGGGAATTACTTTTGGTAATTAAAATAATGAGATATATGTGTTATATACTTAATAAAATATTTTTATATTCTTACAATGTATATTTTAGTCATAGGTTATGAATAAAACCCTATTTTATTTATAAGAACATATTTTTTAAAAGGTTAATTTTACACCTTTGAAAGGTAAACCCATTTTAAATTAATATTTTTACACATTAATAATTTTTATATGATAGAATAAACATGTTATTTTTAAGGAAGATATTAAAATTTACTTTGGATAAATTTATGACATTTTCCTGATAACTTTCATGTTTTGATGACTAGAAAAAATATGCAAAATTTTAATTAAAAACAACTTTCATCATCGAGATAATTTATATTGTTAAATTATAATATTTAATTGATTTAAAGTATAAATAGAATTTATTTTTATTATTTAATATAATTTATGTCTTTAAAATTAATTTTACATTGAATTAATAGGTAAAATAATTTCAATCTTTTGCTTTGTTTTAACTTTTAAAACCCATTTTCTCATTTCAACAATGAGATTAATTTTAAATTAACCACATCACATTATGTGTTTTGAATTTGGAAAAATGGATTTCATATTTGGGTTCATAAGATCCAAATTGTGTAAATAATTATCTTTTATTTTTGGACATTATGAATAGTAACTTCAGTAATTTTATTACCAGGAAGGCGCAGTCAGGGGGTACTCCCCTGACCATTTATTAAAATAAAGGAAAAAGACAGTAGACAAGCAACAAAAACCAGAAAGAAGGAAAATTACATGTCACTACAACCATACCCGTCCCCATTCATATCCTCCACTGAAGCTGTCTCCCATTCCGAGCTTTCATACTGCTTCAAAACCTTAGCATATTTCCGTCGCAGATTGATCCTCTCCAGGGCTAGGAGCTCCCCATTTCCGCCAGAGGACCTGGTGTTTAACGGCTTTGGTAGATAGGAGTAATCCTTCTTTGGCCTGCATCGCGGAGCAGTCAAGGCTTCGCGAGCCTCCACCAACTTCGCCTTTGCCTTCCCACCTTGAACAACATCACTAAATGAAGGTTTGCTCATGACACCAGAGTTTTCTTGATCACTGTCATAATAGTCCCCCCAGTTACCATGAATAATCACCGGCTGAAACTTATCATCCCCTCCACTATGCTTCTGAAATTGACCATTGGTGTCAATCACAGCAAGGCACCTTGGTTGTTCCAGAGACTCCTGAGTAACTAAGGCTCCCTGTAGCATATCTTTTGTTTCATTATCCTTATTCTGACTAGAGGGTTCATTCTGCAGCTGATTCACAGGAGATTTCTCCTCACCCTGCTCAATTTCCAAGTCCTGGACCCGGTTGACAGAAGCAGAAATGAACCCTGCTTCTCCATCCATCCCATCTCTCCTATGCACACCATTGATACTATCTGGAGCCTCCATAAGTTCACTGCCTCTGCCAACACCAATCATCATACCATTATCCACATTCACAGCTTCTTTACACAACATACCATCTTTTTCAGCAATAACCGACACACGCACCTCCTGCTGCAACTCACTGCCACCAACACTTGCACCGGCAGTACTTCCCCTTTCACAAGGGCCCGAGACCTCATTTGCCTTGGCATGCAGCACTCCATCACCCACCTGCAGGTCACGCTGAAGCCTGCTGAACACATCAGACACCTTGGGGTTTGAGGGGTCCTCTGCACCGCTCCTCAGAGGCATTGCGGCCCTACCATTCCTATCCTCAGCACCTCCAGAGACCACATCTCCAGAAGACAACACACTCGGCCTGAAAGCCACTTCCATTCTCTCCTGCCGGCTAAAAGACTGTCTGTTCAGAAGCACAGAACGACAATTGTCAGCCGAATGTCCCAGACGACTGCAAGTATTACAAAATCCAACCCACGACTCGAACACCACGGGCTGTCTCCACCTGAACTCCTCACCAACAGTGAGCCACACCCACTTGACTGCCGGCCTTGCAACATCCACTTCCACACAGATGCGGGGGTTCACCGGATGACATACAGCCGCCGTTAGAACATTAGAACATAGGAATCGCCCCACCATATTACCAATCATGCGGATGATGGCAGGGTTCTGAAAGGGAAGAGGAAGAAGAGGGAGACTAACCCATGCGGCAACTGTTGACGGATCACGATTCATACATAAATCGAAGGACCAACGAAGCAGGAAGAACCGACATCCATTGCAACTACGGGGGGCGCCGGACCAGGCACGAATCAGGTCTTCCTCTGAGGCGAACCGAATCATGAACTGGCGGCTGTCGAGAAGCCCAACAACAACACGTTCCTGCAGATCCCATTTCCCAAATATAAATCGGTCAAACTCATCGACCGACGGCCTTCTCCGAGCGAAGCGAGATACCAGCGTAAGATTCAGAAGATTCGTGGCATCAGAGAACTCAGAAGAAGAAATCGGCAGCTGCGGATCCCCCTGATGGAGATCAGGCACTTTCGGACATAGTGAGATCGTCGGGAACTCCGGGAGATAACAAGGGTTTGAGAAGGGAGTGAAAGTCTTCCGCGGTGAATGAGGCAGAGACACCTGATCCTGCGCCTCCCTTCCGCCTCCAGGAAGGGGAGGGAAGTCGTCGCCGAGCTCCATCTAGGGTTTCAACACCGTGAAACCCCATTGCCAGGCTGAAGGTCGCCGGGAATCGCCGTCGTCGAGTGCCATCTTCAGTAATTTTGTTATTTACTATGGTTAAAGGGTAAATCTGGTAAATGAGGGTAAAAAATAATAATAATTTAATAGAATAAAACTACTCTAAAACATGTCCTAATCCTATTGGATGAGATATTTCTGACCATGGGAATCCTTGGGTCAATTTTGTGACCCAGTGGATTCACTTGGATGTGAAAATGACATTTTATAAGAATTAATTTAAGGTAAATATAATTATGACCTTAACATATATCTTTTACTAAATTGATTTTAATATAGGGTTATATAACTGATATATATGTCTATAAATATTAATTATAAAACTTAAAGGATTTTCTACATCATGGTATTTTATTTATAGTTTTTATACATTAGATAAATATATTTATTTATGACACAATTATGATGTAGTGATTACCTCATTAATGAATGATTCAAATAATTGAATTTATAAATATTTAAATAAATTTAATTTGAAAATTTTGATGCCATATTTTTTGAAATGACATTTAATTATTTGGGATGAGTTAATACCTTTTTTATGGAATTAGGTTGTTATGAATTTTTAAAAAAGTCAAGTATGAATAGTGTACAAAATGACCTAATTCATAACTTAAATAAAAAAAAGTTTATTAATTGATATTAAATTCCTAAAAATATAAAATTCGTCCAAATGGTTAATATAAGTCCAAATATGTCATAAATATCTTTTTTGGGCCTTTCTACATGATATGGTAATTACATTAACCCACAATGTGTAAATAACATGATATCACAGTAAGATTAAAAAGTGTAAAATAAGGGTTAAATAAAAAAGATAAGGATAAAAAGTATATTCAAAATTGTATAAAAATTATTGGATGATGGGTATTCAAAAAACAATAATCTTATCTTAAAATTAAATAAGTTTTGGAGAATTTTATTTGAAATTGAATTTATAATAAATTAATAATTTGAGAGTTTCCTAAAGTGCCCCTCTCATCTCTTATAAAAGGGAACCTCATCCCTCCCCTTTTCACTCTATTTTGAGCCTTCAAGATCGGAAAAAAACTACCCATTTAAATTATAAACTTTCCCAGTCATATTCTATAGGTTTTTTTCTTCTCAAAATACCAACTCAAGTGCCCTAAGAGTCAATATAAAGGAGGCACGTCGAGGAAGAGGTAATCACTTCTACAGATTATTTCAAATTTCATTCTTCTTATACATACTGTTCTTTAGTTTTTTCATTATAATGTAATAAAACCAGTATAACTATTATATTTATATTTTATTATAAATTTGAAATAACCTTATTTCATATTCTATCCATCTTGCATAAAATAAAATCATCGCGCGTGCGTACGTAAGACTTACCATCTCCACACCGTGGTGTGATATGTTTTTAACCACCACCTTACTTGGATTGTTATAATGGTGGAAATATAAACGATATATAATTATTATAACATGATACTCATTGTGAGATACTATACACTATCCAATTCAATACCATTCAATAACTATGGAAATGATATCGTCGCTCATGCGTACGTACAGCTTACCATCTCCACGGTGCAATGTGATTCGTTCTACATTATCTTTTTTAAACCATGATTATATAAATGAATTGAATGAAAAAATAAGATATATATTATACTAATACCATAATGTAAATTATATAACTATAACCTAAAAAGAGGAATAAGAACTTATTTGACAAAACACACATAAGAACATAAAGCAATTAATACCCGAATAACGACTAACAATGAAATGTTACTAACAAACGGATGAAAATATGATCATACATGTTATCATAAATGATTATGATTTAGGAATAAATCATTAAACTTATTTAAATATTTATACAGGAGGTTCAGATACATATGAAGCATATCATACTTAAGGTAAGGGATAACTTTGGAAATCTCATTTTCATCTGATATTATTTATACATAAGTATTTACAGGGGGTATATTTATCATTAATTTCCATGTTTTTTATGAATATTCTAATAAAATGTTTACTATTCTTCTATTTATGTTTAAATTAATTTTTACCCATATTTACTTTTACAACATGTTTAATAATGAATCTCTCTTACATTTACCATACAAGGTACTTTTTTGACTTTTCTGGAAAACGTATGAGAATAAATTTTTTTAACTTATAAAAAATGAACATATATTTACACTTTCTTGGAACCTTATTTACATGAATCTTCCTTTTTAAGGTTTAAATTTTATTTTTAGCAAAATTTATTTTTTTTAAAATTGTGTGTAATTTTGAGAAGAGATAACATTTTTGAAAAATAAAGGATATTTTCCTCACGAATTAAGGTCAAGTGTTTTATCAAAAATATTTTCCACCTCAAATGACAAATGGTTACGTTTATACCCCTATTATTACTTTTATTTGATTAATTTTATGACAAAATTATTTTTATGTAGTCCATTTATCTTATATGAATTATGTTGTAATGGAATGGTGTTTAAGAATCCCATTTTATTACATTGGTTATGCAATGATGAATGATTTATGTTTTTGTAGAACACATAAGAATGGTCTAATTATAAAATGGGTGGGAACTATATCTCATTCCAATGCATTGGATAAAGATTTACATCACATGAGATAGACATGGATGAAATGAAAAGTAAACCTGGTTTAGTAATACATGGATGGAATAAGGAGTGAACTCGGTTTAGTAATGGACATTTTCTACTATGATGGTCTTTGAAATGAGACTTTAATAATATGAAATGATTTTATAGTTTTATGTATGTATGCCATAAAATTTCATGTCCTATGTTAGGACTATTGGTATTACATTTCTCTTTTATGATTTATCCCATGACATGATATTGCGATATTTTATATGCAGGATATGATTTTCAAATGATATGTTCTTATGAATATGATATGATGGATATGTCCTTTGTTTAACCTTACTAATAATGTGATCTTACCATTTATATGTTTCTTTTCCACATGACATGAATATGGGTATTAAGTATGATATTTCAAAAGAAGTCTAGTTATGACGAAATAAACGGGAGACAATGTAGATGATTTATGAACTAGTTATTTATGTTTCCCAGTTTCTAAAGACACTATACCTATACAGTCTTGTCATGGTTTTTTAATATTTTGTAATAAATATAATTCAATTTTGAATTAATATCAATGTATGTAAATAATGGGTCTCTATAGGGAGCACATTCAATTATTGTGGAGTATTAATGTAGATAATAACCCAACATAACCAAATTCGTATTATGGGTAATCAAAATTGTATACATAATATAAATTAGAGGTATGTTCTAAAGAAATACAAGTATAGAATTTCAATATTGGTGAATCCAATCAAAATATCAAGGATTTATGAGTTAATGAAGTTGGTAAGAAAACAATACCTAAATATATTTGATTAATTTTCATGGCTAGATTCTAGGTTATGAGAATGTAAATATAGATACTTGAAACTAAAATAACTATGGGATTGTATATTCTAAATCAAATGGATAAGTCTATTGGGATTTTATAAAATAGTTGGAGTCTTAATTAAATTAGTTATTATGTTATAACCAGTAATCAAGATAAAATATTTAAATATTATTTTATTTTTTATAGATAATTGAATGTAATTTGACTATATAATTTTCCAAATGATCAATCTTTGAGAAATATAATCTAATCCCTCATGAAAACCTCCAAGATTGGTACAGGGGACTATAGTTTTTACTTAACCAAGAGTGGGAGTTTTATATACTAAAATCCCTTATTCCTACTGAGGCCTTTTTGGAGTTTATCGAAGAAGAGAAAAATATATTTAGAAACATGTAGAAAACAAATTATATGTCCAATTACTTATATTATCATCCATGACTAGTAATATATATAAGTTTCACAAATTTATTGATGCTTACTCCATGTTTTCTCATACTTGTGATCTCTATTAGTTGAAAGTAAGATAAGAGAGGTATGAAATATCGAAGTAACTTCTTATGTGTACATTAGAAGGAGTTTTGGATATACCTCATATAATCATGATGATTATATATATTTAGAATTTTGAAATTATATGATTCAAATTTCCCAAATAAATAAAACGATACCTGATCCTATCTTTACTTAATTTGAGTATCTAAAGTTTTATTGTGAATGTCAAGATGAAAAATATAGTTAAGTCACTTATTGATCTATTAACATTTATTATTCATATGGATATATACTATAAGTGTAATTTACCTTATGTAATTGTGATTAATAAAAGCAAAAGTAAGGGTAAATGGTCTAAGGAATGTTTAAATACTAAGGCACCTTCACAACACCCTTCAAAGAAGTGAAAGATCCAAAGGGTGGCTTATGAGTAGGATGTTGTATGTTTTTAATAGGTAAATAAGGGTCAATGGAATTATAATCTTTCCTTAATAAATATTAAAGGGAGAGAATAAGGTATATTTATTTTTGATTGTGATATTTTTATTTCTATAATTTGGGTTTTAGATATATCTTTTGTTTCTCACAGTTTCATCTAAATAAATAAACCAAGTAGAATCTAGAAATTACTAAAGGTGAGGTTGGTCTTTGAGCTTTCAATAGAGTGAGACCTACTGCACTATATATATAAAAAACTCCCAACTCACAATTCCAAATATAATGGATTTAGTTTTAAATAACTATTGTTATGTTCCCAACATAACCAAGAACATCGTTTTTGAATCAAATTTATACATAGATGGTAACATTTTTAAAATAAAAAATAAATAATTCTACTTTAATATAGATAACATATGTTATAGTATGGAACATATAAATAATAGTATTTATATTCTAGAATATCCAAATCATGTCTTGGATATTGAAAACCGATCAAGTTCACATGTCTTATATCACATCCAGTTTTGGAATCAATGACTTGGTCATAAACTAGAAGTGTTTGAAATAATTATATCAGGAATGGTATTTGAATTATTTTGATGTGAAACCCTTAAAAACATGTTATTCATGTTTACATGGGAAAATGGAAAAGGATACTTTTAATGGAAAGGGTGAGAGAGACATAGAGATTTTAAAATTAGTTTACACTAATGCGTGCAGACCTTTTATAGTAGATTATAGAGGTGAATACCCTGACATCATTACTTTTATGGAGGATTATAGAATATATGAATATATATTACTAATGTGGTATAAGTATGAATACTTTGATAAATTTGATGAATATAACACTTATGTATATAATCATCTTGGTAAGAAGATAAATAAACTCTACTCATATAATGAAAGATAGTATTTGAACCAAGATTTCATCAATTTTCAAAAAGAGTTTGAGATATTATATCAAATCACACCTATTCTTATACTATAGTAGAATAGTATTATTGAAATATAAAATTGAACATAGTTATACATTGTTACATTGATAATGATTCATATAGATATTTCATTATCATTTTGGGGATTTTAATTACATACTACAACATACTTATTAAACCTATTACCAACTAAAGTGGAAAGTAGAGTCCCATATTAGTTATGGCATGGAAATGAATATTATTTTCCACATATTCATGTATATTGATTGGAGGCATTTATTAACGATAATAATAGCAAGAAACCAACATCATGAGGCACAATGTGAATCATTATAGGGTATCTTAAATAGTATACATGATATTATATATATAATACCTTAGATAGAAGGCAAGATGTGATAGACATGCCATTTTACTTGAAACAAAACACACCTCTAAAATTTATTATGGGGGAAAGGTGGAATTTGATTAATATTAAGATTTTGATCATAAGAGTTGGTATATAAAAAAATTCCACAAGACCCAGTGGAAGTAGTTTTTCATTAGACACAAGTACTTCGTTGGAGTAATAAAAAATTTGATAACAATATTGATATGGTTTTATTACCACCATTAAAGGTAATAAATTTTTAGTAAATAATAATGAACCTCTTTTATTTAAGGAGTTAGTGTAAAAATATAAAGTTTCATTGTTTCAGGAAGCTATAAATTCTAATATGGAATGTATAGACCAAAATTAATCATAGGTTTTAGTAGATTCTCTAGTAGATGTAAATCCTATTGGGTAAAAATAGACATTCAATATGAAATTGGGAATGTATGGTAATGATAATACCTATAGGCATTGGTTGGTCACTAATGGGTTTAAGTAACATCCTGAAATAGACTTTGAAAAAACCTTTTCACTAGTTTATATAATAAATCCATAAAAATTTTACTTTCCATAATAACATACCATGACTATGAAACATGAAAAAATATCACCATACTTAATTAGAATTTTCGATAATGTGTATATTTGATATAACTGGAAGGGTTTTTAACACAAAAGCGTGAAATTATGGTGTGAAAGTTTTACAGGTCCATTTACGGGCTAAATAAAGAATCATGTTTTTGGAATATTTATTTTTGAATACTCTATTAGATAATTTTGTTTTGTTAAGAATGAATATGATCCCTGTACCTATAAGTCGTTTGGTGAGAGGGATAAGTTTTTCTAATAATATATATTAATGATATATTACTAATGTCAAATGAGATACCAATCTTATAGTCAGTTAAATCATATTTGAATAAATTTTTCTCCATAAAAGACATAAGTGTATCATCATATATTATTTTAATCCAGATCCATCTAGATATAACTAAGAGGGTTCATGGTCATAATCATGGTGTATATATTGACTTGCATTTAAAAGATATAATATTGAACAATCCATGATAGGATTGTTTTTAGTGTCACATGGTATACATCTATCTATGAAAATTCATCCATCAACACAATATGAGAGTTAAATAATCAGAAAAATTCATAATTATTTTTCAATTGGATATATCATGTATTGAATGTTACATACTATTCTTGATGATTCCTATTAATTGATCATGGTACGTAGATATAAATACGGCCCAAAGAATCCACATTGGATGATTACAAAGACTATAGAAAACTACCATGGGCATATAAAAGACATGTTCCTAGTTTTTAGAGGAGAGAATCACTAGTTGTAAGTGGATACATGGATGTGAATTTTAAAACATATCAGAATGATCTAAAATCAAATTTAATATATATAGCTTAAAAAATTAATGTGGATACATGACTTTGTTTAAGAGATTTATATTTCACATAGTAATTAAGATCATATTTCTATGTTTTTAGAAAATTTTATAGTATTACTTCTATCCAAATATCCCATGTCACATCACTGGATGAAACATATACTTTAAAAATACCACCTCCTGAGATATTTTACTCAAAGAGGTGAATTCACTATAAGAATAGTCGTAATGTAGAAAAACATGGTAAATACTTGAACTAAATCCACACCTGAAAAGAAGAATGAACATAAAGTGTGAGTTTGTTGGTTAATGTTTTTAACAGTTATCTCTAGTGATAGTGGGAGTTTTTCTAGAGTTGGTGATCTAGAATATATTGGGTTTTCACTTTTTATTAATATAATATAAATAAATATCTTATAAAATAATGTTTTTTATTTTTCATGACATTTATGTGGTAATTATTTTGGGGTATTCCTCACTTTTAAGGGTTTTGGATGTTTCCCTTAATAATGAGAACCTGGAAATATTATGCTGATATTCTAAAACAATTTATATAGTTTATATATATTAATCTAAATTGACATAGATGATGTATTACTACTAGGTGTGGGAGGCTAATAATAAACTGATAATTTTTCTAATGAATTTCATACTTGTGATCTTAAAGAATTGTATTCATAGATACTAAACCTCTAATAAATATTCCACTTGTTTTAAGCATCTTGTAATATCCCTATCTTTGAAATTGTTTGTTGGTCCTTAGACTTGATATTATTATAACTGTATATTATGAATCTCAAACTTTGATGTGTGGTTGAAAACCATAATGACATATTCTTGCATATAGGTAGAATACGCTATGCGTGTGATAAGTGATATAAAATTAATTAACTAAATTGAGAAAGGGTTTTCCCATAAATATTAAAGTAAAAAGATATCTATATATTATTGATTGAAATATATTTGTTTGATGAAATTCATGGCCATGGGAGTTTATATATGAGTTCATTTAAAATATTAAATGAATTCTAAATCAAGTGTTTAGGATGGTGAAACTATTATGAATCCTAATTTATGAGATATCAAGTGGTAAAGGTATTATATTACATGGTATCATTTTTGGGATATTTTTTTAGTTTCCATATCAACTTCTTTCTATTTGGGTTCCTTAACATGTTTTTAGACACTAATATTAGAGTTTAGGAAAGTTCACCTATTCCCATTGAGAAATAGGCCAAAAAGTCATGCACTAAGTGTATCTAGAATCCCCTTAATTTATATTAAATTTAATTTTAAGAATAATTATTTTTATTGAATTATAGAAAAAATTAATTCAAGTAAAGTCGATCATATAAATTCAGTAAGAAGATATTAGAATTTAGAATATATTATTTAAATTTTATTTATTGTTTTTTTATTCATGAGGAAATAAATAATTATTTAGTAATCATAATTTATTTGAATAGATTAATGTATATTTATTTAGTAACATGAATATTATAATAAATACTTATTTAAAGTTTACTTTATATAATATATATAGGATACATATTGAGTTTATGATCCTTTGGAAATGATATATTTCATTTAATAATTTATAAATAGATATTAATTTATTTATTTAAGAATTTTTATAAATATATCACTTATCAAGGGATATATTATTATTATTATTATTATTTGACCTGGGTAATAACTTTGATTAAATAATAGATTAGGAACTTTGTGTAATTATCATTATTTGATCCTACTTATGTATTCTACGTTATATCATTTTTGTAAGTTATGTGTTTCTATAAAATTATGACACTTACATAATTATTTCAATCCCTTGAGAGAATATCCACCCTTCCTCAGTCTCAATAAAACATATAGAACAATAGATATTGTTATGATCAATGATCAATGGTGTAAAAGACTATTTTATTATCCTAGCACCAAATAATTCAAGAACATTCTAAGAGGTTCATGGAGAATATGTGGATACATATAAAGGAATAAATGTATGGATTATCCACTAAAACTAATAACACAACAAGAGTATAAATTTAAATCAATCGAGAGGTTTAACATGGATGAGTTAATTCTTAGTTAAATTAATTATAAATTAAATTTGAAAGATCCACTCAAGATACTTTAGGTCATCTTTAAGAATTTATTCAGATATTATCCACTGATATTGATGAAAAATAAAATCAAGTCTCCTCCCAATGCTACTGCTATTCCCTAGAACATAGTTTGAGGTGGAAAAATTATTGATACAATATCTCCACCAATACTGTGATGTTATTATTTATAAGCTAAATAGTTGTACATCTAAGATTATATAAATATTCATTCTATGGAGGTTTTTAATAGGTTTATTCTAGAAATTTTTTGATATACAATATGTCTGTCACTTACATTGGAACTCATAGTTATTGGTTCTGACTTGATTCATTTTTTTTCTATATTATTAAACCCAGAGTTAAAGATCCCAACAGAGTATAATATGAACCATTATATATGAAGAATCCTACTGTATATGACCATCATCTCACTTGCATCTTCCCTTTCCAGAAATCTATACTTTCTTTCGTGGTTATCTTATGATATATCTATGGTAGAGATGAGACCCTTTAAAATTACTATTATTATGGATTAGTTATTCACAATCCAATTATGGGCTAATTGTGATCTATGTAGGGTGATGTATTATTGGGCATGTGGGTTTAGGTTCCCTTCAATGGTGAGTGGGACCCAAGATGGATGAGAAGGGTTAATTCTCCAGAAGATTTAAGTAGATCTTTCATTAGTTAAAGAGCATGATATCATGTGTAGCTTTTGTTTCTATAGACCAGTGAAAAACTTTTAGGGGAGTTAATGTAAGTTTCTATAGAGTAATACTGGGTTTCGCCCTTATTGATAGTTGGATACTATGTCTATTTTCATTTAGTGATTATACAGATATCATAAAAAGCTTATTGGGTGGATCTATAGAGCACATGGATATGATGGTGATATTAGGGTATATTTTTAGAGATATTATTTATCCGGACATGTGTTTTCCTTGGGTTGATATAGTGTCATTTTCCATGATGGTGTTTGAAATCTGGTGATTTTTTATTAAATATTTCAGCAGGACTGAAGGTTATTAGCTTCATGTTTATGGGAAGAAATCTCAAGGATGGTTTCTTAGTATCACTATAATAATTATGTGTTTCTAGAGATTCTTTTTAGAGTGAGGTGAATTACCTATTGTGTTTATGAGACATATAAATTGGATCTTATTATTTTTTAGAATACTCTATGGTAATATGTTTTGAGGAAATCAATTTCTACATTAGATGAAAATTATACTAGGAAATTGAGAATCATACTAGACTTACATTGAGGGAACTGACTATTTGGTAAACTCTCTAAGTGTAGATGTTTTAGTGTGGGAAGTTTATTTTTGAAGGGAAAGTCACCTTGGAGTGTGATTTAGAAATTGATTCTATGGAATTTTAGGCTTTGATGGATTTAGATTCACTTGTGAGTGATTTTAAAACACATCCTTTCCTTGGTTAAGTGGACATATCTGGAGACTTATGATGGATTTTTCTAGTATAATAATTTTATGATTTTCATTACTTAAAAGGGAGAATTTATTTTTATGTTCCAACTCACATTATGAAATTTTTGAGAAGCTTAAGAAATGGTTAAAAAATTAACCTTTTTTATTTTTTTAGAAGAATGATTCATGTTTTTACTATTATGTGATGCCATTGGGTTTTGAAAAAGTTATGTACTGAGATGGAGGAATGAAGTAATTTCTCTTATGATTAAATAGTTAGGATCTCATGAGAAGAACTACATTATCATTGAGTTATAAATCATAATAATTATGTTTACATTGAAAATATGAGAACACTGTCTCTTTATTGAGGGTTTATTATTCTGCATGAATACATAGACTTAGTTATATTTTATCCTGTAGAAAAATCATGAAGAGACTAAGAGTACGGATAGATTTCCTTCAGGATTGTGAATTCAAGAAATTTTTTTCACTAGGATGGGGGTCAGATGGTGGTTGATTTCCTTAGCCTAATATTCATGCCCAATAGGTATAGATGAGTGAGATTTGATGTGGTGGGAATCATATTGACTATATAGTCGGTTATCTCTACTCTTTTCTGACCCTGGGTAATTAGTGAGAGTTTTTATGAGATATTATTTTTAGAATTTTTGAAATTGTGATGAGGTATATCATTCCTTGGGTTGGGGTATCTTTAGAATAGGAAGACATTAGGGTATGGTTTAGAGTTGATATATTGAATAAATTAACATAATTCAATACTATCCACTTCATTTGTGGTGAGGTTGGTCACCAATGAGTGATTTTTTTTGTCTATATGGTTTTAGGAGACCAATTTATTTTTTATAGTATTATGCGGTTTTCTTAAAGGAGGAAAAACCTAACCAGGCCATTTTAGTGAGGGAACCTCATTGAGATCAAGGATGTAATCATGTA
Organism: Viscum album; assembly: GCA_963277665.1. Classification (NCBI taxonomy): domain Eukaryota; kingdom Viridiplantae; phylum Streptophyta; class Magnoliopsida; order Santalales; family Viscaceae; genus Viscum; species Viscum album. The sequence continues at coordinate 1,479,060,863 of OY728137.1, forward strand.
TCCAATACATAGAATTGGTTTTATCTCTATAAAATATGTTTCTAGGATTGTGTGTAATTTTTCAAGAACCATATAGTATGGGAAGGAGTCTTGGGGATTACTTATTCAAAGACTGTTTATTGTGTTTAGATTTCATTGTTGGGGAAGTTGATGAAAAAAATTGTTGTGAGTATATTTTATCTTTATGAAAGGATTTTTTTGTTTCTCATTATAATGGTGGGGAGAACAATAATTTCTTTAAAAGGTATCATTGATAATGAAAAACTTTATTCAGAGTTTTTTTATTCTTATTTTTTTTAATTACATGGGGATTAATGAATTTTGGATGAAAATGTTTTTAGATTCAATAATTTTTCATGATATGCATGAATAAAGCTAGTATGTGAAGTGAGGCATTTCCTTAATATGTGATTAAACTGATCATCAATTATCAATTATTGAAATTGGAATTATTTTATAGTGAACAAGATGGGTTGTTCACATTTTGTTTTGATTCCTCATTGATTTAAGGAATCTAGTGGTTGAGAAGTGCGAGCATAGGTATATAAATCTTTTATATGATGTTGTTTTATGAAATTAAATAATTATAAATTTAGTTTTTTAATTTTTTTAGGTGAAAAGAGTAAACATGGGAAGAATGTAGTGACCCAGGTTTTTTGAAGGGAAATATATGAATCATTTTTATTTTTTGATTGTTGAGCACATCAAAAGGGGATAAATGATCAATTTATCCTTGAAAACAACATCAAAAAATATTTTCTTGATGGATTCATTAATCTCGAGGCATAGAGTTTATCTGTAGACCATGTTTTGGAGTGATTCCAGGATGAATTAATTTTTAGAAATTTTTTCATATTTATATATCTCCCTTTGATTTACAATATCTAGAAATATTAAATGGTTCTCTTTATGGAAATTTCAAAATTGTATCTATGGTTAGAATAAAGGATTTTACCTAGTGGATGTATTTATTTTTCATTGGTTTTTGGCCCCAGATTGTGAAATTTAAGGGAAACCTTATTTTTACTAATTATTTTCTAATTACACGTACTTTGCCTCGTAATGGGGGGTTTTCATTTCTTAATGGGATCCCCCCTTTAGGTAGGAATGACCTATAAAACACATTATCATTTATAGGAAATTTTCGATGTGAATAAATGTAGGGATCTAGATATGATAATAATCATTGATGAAATCTAACATAACTAACCTTTAGTGATATTTATAGAAAAGTAAATCTTTGTTATTTTGATTTCTATATTTTACATTTTTCCATATTTTGATTATGGTTCTTAGAATTTCTTAGTGGATTTTGGATGATTTTAAAATAGTGGTAGTTTGTTTCATGATGGTTATGATGGGTCTATCTTGTTCGAGGGGTTACTGGTACTAGAATCATGGACCACCCAAAATGGGGTATCTTAAACAGCCATCACATAAATCTTTAATGTGTCTAAATTCACATGTAGGCAATAAATATAACATGATTTAAAATATATATATATATATATATATATATATTATGCATGTTTATAGGTTACATGACCTGAGGTGAAGATGAGTACACACCCAACCCCCCATTTAATATACAAGGCATATAGTTGGAGGTACAATCCATATTCATTCGCACAATATGACATGGGCTGTGGTGCATGCCCAAGGTATCCCTTAGGAACCACTATCCATGTGGTATAGAGAACATATCATGTAGTGAGATATTCAATGAATAGGTTCCCAATATCACACACCTACCAACCCTTTAGATTTACATATCTGTAATGTTTGTCTAACATGTAGCATATCAGGAAATATTAGGACTCTGGTTGTGCTATAGGTACACACCTGAATGGACTATGGAGTCCCGCACATTTTGTATTTTTATGATACTTTTTGTGTAGGATAAATTCTTATGAAAATATAGACGGGGTACATTCTTGGCTTTAGTTTGAGCCTAAAACACTATGTGTTGTAGTGTACAAGTAGTGCACAATCGATACTTTTGTGTTTTTTATATAATTTAACAAATGTGTTAGAATTGGGAAAACAACTAGTACATCTTGATTTTTTTTCATATAGAACAAGGTAGTGAGATCCTATTTTGAATCAGAGAACTTTTAGAAGGCATTTAAGGTAGTTTGATTATTTTATTTCTATTTTTATGATATGGTTTAGGTGAGGTGCTTTAGAACCATCATAAAGTTGGAAACCCCCATGATGAATTTTTGATATAGGGTAATAATTCATCTATAAATTTTGTGGAGATAGTACCTCCTTATATATCCAAGGTATAAGTCCTCTATTACAAGTATTAAATGCATTTCATGAATGGAGTTGGTACTCCCTAATCCGGATGAGGCACATTATCTCAATATATAAAGGTTGTTCTCCCCATGAGTTAGGATGGAGGTTCTTTATTCATATGGGTTGGTACTCTCTAAAATGAATTTCATATTCTCAGTGAGGTGTGGGTCCCCCAATATTATTCCTAAAAGGTGATGAGGTCTGGGTTGATGTTTTGGAACATCCCCATATGCCGAGGTATTATACTCCATCTGTAGAGATTTTATACTCCCTTATTCACTAATCTTATATTTGATGAGGCATAGTTCATAGATATATTTTATTAGTAGTTAGTATAAAATCTTATGAATTTTGGGTTTTGGGTCCACTTTCAATGTACTTATCACTTGATGAGGTGTGGTTCCCCATTATAGTAGAAAAATAGCACATTGGGAGTTACTAAATCCTTGTGGTCATGGTTCTATAAGACTTATGGTATATCAATCATGTTTGGTTTTTTTTAATATATAATATAAAAATAGTATATTTATTTTATATCATATAATTATTATTTAGTAGGAATGTTCTGATTATGTATGATCTGTAAATATTTGTAGAGTTGAGAAAAGATGATAAGGACTACCTAATGTCACTAGGGTTTCTATTTATAAAGTATGTCTAGATTCCTTCTTCAGGGAAAATATATTTTTTCTTTATATTAGGTTTTGAGTTGACTCATTATTTTAGAACCTTTTGTTTTTAAGTCGTTCTATTGGGTGTTTTTTATTGTCACCCCTATACGGTCTCTATTTCCACTCGAGATGTGTTTTTGAAGCTATCACATAGTTTGATGATGTTCTTGGTGGGTGTAAAGATGGGGATGTTAAATAGGAGTTGTTTATTAGAGGCTCCTAGTTTCAATTCATTATCATGATTTCCATTGGTTACTTCTTTGTAATAGATGTGCCACACAAATAGAATATACACCCTGCCTTAACATGGTCATCGGGTTCGGACCCGCTAGGTATGAATAGTTTCCCCACAGAAATGCAGTCCCCTCCCTAGGGTCCACCAACATCGAGTCTTATGAATAATGATTGTCTCCATAGGCCAAAAAATTTTCTTTCCAATTTGATTTTCCCTCAATCATACACACCCTAAGAGACTTCCAATAAGGTCACCCATCTAGATTACTACTCTAGGAAAATAATGCTTAATTGTGGAATTCTAATTTGGTAACCATTAAAAAATAAAGGTCCACCTTGTTGACATGAGTCATATAATTTATTCATTTAAACCTTAATCATTCTAGTGTGTCACATTGACCCCCTTTATAGCACGATGTCCTCATTGTGGACCCTACATCTCAACCTATACAATTCCACCATACTTATAGTTGGGTTCCTACTCTGATAAAAATGTAACATCCATGGACCATTGATAGCATAAATACCCCACCTTAACATGGCCATTAGGTCCTAGACCTCCAAGTACCACCAGTTTCCCTGCAGACATGCAACCCCCTCTCTGGGGACCACCAATGTTCCCAAACAGGCCATCTGACTAATTAATGTACCTACAAGACTACAATTTTCTTTCTTGTGTTCTTTGTCCTCACTCTCACACACCATGGGAAACTTCCTAAAAGGTCACCCATCCCGATCACTACTCTAAAAAAACATACTTAATTGTAGTGTTCTAATTATGTAGGTTCCCAAAAAGAATGGTGGACCATTTTAACATGAGTTATATAATTTAGTCATTTAACTCTATATCATTATGGGGTGTTTCATTCTTCCCTACAGTTCTTATAGTGAGGAAGTTTTTTCTTTTTTCACATGTCTATGTGTTTTAAGGATTCAATTTTTTTTTCAATTGGGTTTTCTTGTATAGATTTGGATTGGATAGTTTTTTTATACATATATTTCTCATCGAGGTAAGTTATCTATTTATCATATGTGATTGTTGTATATTGTGTATGTTGGAGATTTATGTATTCTATAGGTTTTATATAGGGTATGGTCTCCCATGTGTATTATTACTTCTTAGTGATATTCACCATCCGTTGGATTTTTTGAGTCACACATAGGATGGGACACTTGGCTTGCCACCAACTTAGGTGGGACCCTTATTGGTTGGATGATGTTAGAGTAATGTGAAAGTGGTCTTGTCTTATGGATGTATTTATTCACTAAGACATTTCTAATATCTTGACTCAATTAAAATACTATGAAACTTGTTCAAGTGAATAAGTAAGTTGGTTCATGAATCATGTAGCATGTTAGTTTTATTTTTATAATTTTACTCCTTGATTCAACTCAAATAGATATTCTCTAGCAATTATAAGGGTTTTTAATCAATTATAAGATATAAACCTAGAGAAATAAAACTATGATTCAAGAGAACAATTGGGATGATCACATTCTAATGATAGAGCCTCTAGTTTCTAATATATTGGGCATTGTGGTTTCAATTTAGTGTTCGAAATAGGAGTCTTCTCTACCCTATGAGGCAAGGGAAGATTCTCTATCTACCATATAGAGGGAATACCTTCAAATTGAGTTTACAAGGAAGTTTTTCGTTAAGAAGGATGAAAATACCTATAATGCATAATATCATAAATAACCCATAATTACATGATATAAAACAAAGGTTTCACTTTCATACATTCTGATGATATTTTAGGTTTAGATTTTCATATAATTAGCAAAACAATTACATAAAAAGTGTACTTTTCAGCAAAGTATACATTTTTTTCACAAAACAACACTTTAAGTTTATGGCCTTTTTTCTTATAAACCACTTTTTATTCTTTTAAGTTGAGTCAAAACTGGAAGGTTTAACTTTTCCATTACTATTACCCATCCTTATATCTTGTTATAAACATTTTAAAACTTTGGATGAGTAAATCAAAGCTCAATAAGGGATATAATAATAAATTAATCTTTTTAGTCCATTGAAAATCATCAAAACCCATGCAAATGTTTTCCTTTTTCCAAATAAATAATTATTTACATATATATAAAATTTATATATGATAAAATAAACTACTTATTAAATTAATTATTTGAAACCCATTAATATTAAATAAAACCATTAAGAAAACATGAGGTATATTAGAACTCAGGAAAACATTCCAACCATTAACCTTTGAAAGTTACTAAATTTTTCTTTCCTCGTGAAATAAAAGGATTTAAATTAAAAAACATTGAAAGAATGAAATAAGTATCATTTATAATTATATTAATAACACATTTTCACTAATTATAAACCCATATTAGAAATAACTACAGCCTAGTTAATTCAGTAGGAGTAACATACCAAGTTATCTGCCTCATTTTTTCCCTTCGAAGGCTAATCATTACCAAATGAATTTGAGAGATATATCAGTCTCACTCATAATAATGAGCTATATCTCACTCACCCTTCATCATATATAATTATTAATTACCATATCATGTAAAAAAAAATTTAGTCTTATAATTTTTAATTGTAAAACCTCAAAAAAACTCATTTGAACTGATAAGTAAAACACTTTTCATTTTCATATAATCATAATGAGAAATATAATTTTTCTTTAAAAAAATATTAAAAAGGAAAAATTACCAGAATAGTAGGAATGTGATATAATTTGAAAAAACCACCATAAATTATAGAGGAATATATATAAAAAATAAGTTATATGATGGAAGGAAAAGTGGTCATGACATATACATTAAAAAATATTCTTCCTCACATTAGTAAAAAAAGTCAAAATGCCCAGTACAGTAAATGTTTATAAGATTCATTTTTAAAACTTTAAAAAGAAAGTAAAGAGAATTTGAAAAATAATTTCAACAATATCTTATATTTAAATAAAAACATTCTTGGAAAATTATGAGGAACATGGATATTGAGGATAAATAGTTTAATATATTTAAAGAAATTTTTTAAAGGAAAATCCCTCAACTTATATCCCATTTTTCTTTATAAATTATCTAAATAATAAATAATAAAATTAAATAAGATTTTTTAGAATTGATTATCAACCATTTTCATGTTCATTAAATTTTTATTATTCAATTTATATGATTTTTACCATGTCTTATTTAGTTATTAAAATGGTTAACTTCACATTGGACATTTTGAGGATATTCGGTTTATAACCTCAAAATAATATCGGTGTGTTGAAAATGGAGAATTGGTTTATGTTTCAGTAAACTCATAAATCTATAAAATTTAATATTTTTTATATTTAGAAACTAGATACAAGTTAAAAACCAAGAACGTAAGGTGGTCAGGAAAAATGAACGACGTCATTTTATGGAGACAGAAGTATGTACTTAAGAAAGAACAATGTTTTTGTTTTTCTATTGGGTAGAAAAGAAATAAATATAATAATATTTAAATTTTATAGAATCATAAATATTTCAAAAAATTTATATTTATTAATTGTTTCTATCCTTAATACCATACTTGTAAGGTGAAAATGAAAAACCAATCACATCGCTTCGTGGAGGTGGGTAGTCCACACCTATACACGAGTGATGTTATCATTTTCTAACCGATATTAGCTTAAGAAGGTAAGTAATATAATATATTTATATAATAATAAGAATTTAATAAATATTATACATATTAGTTTTATCCATAATTTTAAACAGAAATATGATTCGATGATTAAACATGAATAATATTATTTCATAGAGGTGATAGTCCACACATATGAATGAGTGAAGATTTCATTTCAAATAAGATGTAAAAGGAGTTGAAAAAGGGTTGAAACATAATCATAATAACATTTAAATATGTTGAATATACTTATGTTAATACTTATTTATGGTTGAATAATATTTTAAGGAGGTAGAAAAATAAATAATCATGAAACAATTAGTTAATAATTATACCACTTCTTTGGAAAACCTCCCTTGGATTACACCTTAAGCCTTCCAAGGTTGGTCTTTTAGTGATACAAGAACCACTAGTACACGGGGAGAGAGGTTGGTAAGGAAAATTTAAATGGAAAGGTCAAGATAAATGGCTCAAAGTGTGTGAATATGTTAAGAGATGAGGTTCTATTTTATAAGTGTGGGAGTGGTACACTTGTAAAAACTTAAAACTTTTAAATATATTATATCTCTTTATCAAAGGAAAGTGTAACCAAATTGGAGTATTTAAAATATATAAAAAGGATGAATCAAAATACGCTCACAAAATTAAATTGAAATGGATTTTTATATTATTTTACCCAATATCTCACTGTTTTAACCCCTTCATTAACTCTTTTAACCATTACCACGATGAATTTTTTTTTACCAAGGTTGCTATTCATAATGATATAAAATGAAATTTTAGACATTAAAAAATTTGAACCACATATTTCAAAACAAGAAATATATTTTTAAATGTTAAATATTTTTTAATAGGTATAATTTATTTTTAATATAAATATTCAAACTACAACGAAAACATTTTTTTTAGATAAGTGCCCTTTTAGTCATAAAAATGATTTTAGACCAAAATGAAATATAATTATTGTTACTATGAAACTAATTTTACTATTTTTATTCAAATGGTAACAATTTAAATTAAAAAACAATTAAAAATATAATTTTACTTTATAATTATTTTAAAATAAATGACAGTTGTAATAAAAATCGATTTTTTCACTATTCACTCAAAAAACATAAATTTTCATAGAAGTACCAAAAATTAACCCTTAGATAAATTTTATATATTGGATAAAAATATGAAGTAATTTTTATAAATTTAATTATAAAAATAAATAATTTTATCTTTTAAATAAAATAATTTAATACATGGAAAAACAATTTATTTAATTAAAACTAATAATTTTTCAATTGAAAAAATCATATAAAATTATTTATAAATATATAATAAATATGAATCCATAAAATGAATACATATAAATCAGAATACTAATTTATTTCTAGTATCACATAGGTTTTCACATTCTCCCCCCTTTAAAAAGTTTCATCCCCACAATTTTATTCTTTACATAGACAATTCAGGTTATTTTTTTGTCATAAGTTTTTATATTCCCCTAATGTTTCCACAATCATTTGATTCTTTCTTTAAACCATAACATTGTGAGTCATATTATTTAATAGATCTTTCTCTCTGAGATCTAAAATCTAAGCTATATTTTCTTTATAAGAGATATTATCCTCTAACTATACCACTTCATGTCTCAAAACATAAATTGAAATTAGTATAGACATCCTTAGAAGTGAAACATGAAATACATAATTTACATGAGATAAAATCAAATTTAAAGACACTAGGTATGAATGAAATAAATTTTCTTCTATTATTTTTTGGAACAATATGCCATGGACATAATTTTCCTTTCCTACAAAAATTAATAACATTTTCCCAAGAGATAATTTCAGGAAAACATGATCTCCTACCTCAAATGAGATATATTTTCTTCAATTATCTACATAAATTTTCTATTTTCTATTAGTTTTCCTCATATATTTATAAATAAAATTTACCTTCTAAACTATTTATTTTAAAAATTCTTATCCCAATAACTTTATTTCACCAAAATCGTCCTAACATGCCAGATTTTGACACCACTTTCAATAATGTCACACAAGGTGGAATATCTATAACAGAATGAAAAATGTTATTATAAGAAAATTACATCAATGAAATATATTATTCCAAACTTTTTTGACAGTCTTCTGAAAAAACCCATATAATATCTTCAAAATTCTGAAGTATTTTCATTGAGTATATATCAAATTGAGGATGAAAAGTTTTAATGAAATTTAAATAATTACCAAATGATTTTTATAGTATTTTTCGAAAATTTTAGGTAAATATGGGATCATGATAAAATATAGTGGACAGAGGGACTGCATGTGATATAAAAATCTCTTTAAGATAAGTTCTAGAAATTTTATCTAAATACATAGTATCTCTAATAAGAGTAAAAGGAATAGATTTAGTGAAATGATCAACAATAACACAAATCATATTGATAACTTGATATGTTTTAGGTAATCTCACTATGATGTCCATAGATAAATTATCTCATTTCAATATAAAACTAACAATATCATTCTTCATTCCACCCCACCAATAACATCTCTGAAGGTCTCGTTATATTTTAGTGTTTCCAAGATCAATAGAAAATAGAGTAATATTAGTTTCACTTAATAATGACTTATTTAAATTTGAATCATCTAGAACATAAAATCTTTTTACAATTCTCACAGCCCCTTATTTTTAAGTGTTAAATTCAAGAAACATATCCTCAATAACCAATTCTACCATTTCATAAAATTCACAATCTTATTTTTGAGTGTGCTTAATTCTATCCAAAACTGATGAATACACTTATACATGACCTAAAAAAGTGATAGTTATTTTATGAAAAATTTTAAGGCCAACATTCATTAAATATTTAAACAAAGGATTATATTCCAATTGTATTATTTATAATGATACGTTATATTTTCATCTCAATAAATCTGTTACATTTTATTATTTACTTGGTTTATAGTTAATTAATTAGTCTTAATCCTTAATTAGTTTTGGATATATTATCTACATTATGTTCAACTAATTATTTTGTGAATATATAATTTAAAATGTTTTTCTCAGTATATATTTCAAATTTTACCCCATATAAATGATGATTATTTTTTTTGGAAAAAATACCACTGAAGCTCAAGATCATGTGTAGGATAATTCTTCTCAAGGATTTTTAATTGATGTAAGTGATATAAAATAATTTATCATCATGAATAAATATAAAACCAAGTCCCTTCCATGAAGCATTATTATAAATAAAAAATTAACTATTTTAGATTGGGAAATATAACACTATAGAATTAACCAATATTCTTTTCAATTCCATGAAACATTCATCGCATTTATTTTTCTAGATAAATTTAACTCATTTTATATTTAGATTAGTTAGATTCTTAGATAATTGAACAAATATATCAATAATTCATCAGTAATAACTAAATAATCTAAAGAAAATTCGAAACTTAGTGACATATTTTGGAATTGGCCACACTTCCCGCAATTTAGTTTTATTTTGATCAAAATTTATTTCGTATTTAGAAAAAATATATATATGAAATTAAATATTATACATCAAATATTCATATTTATTGTTTTTTTTAAAATAAAATTATTTTCTTTTAAATTATATAAAACCATCATTAAGTTTTTATTATGTTCCTCATAAATTTATTTACAAACTAGTATTTTATTAATGAAAACCAGCATTAATTTATCAAAATACTTATGGAATACTATATTAATAATTTCCATAAATAATGCATCTTCATTCATCAACCTGAAAGACAAAACTACAAACTCACAATGACCATACCTCATATGGAATTCTATCCTTATAATTTATTCCCACTTTAAATTTAGTTTGTGATACCAAAACCTAATATCAATATATAAAAATATGGATCACCCTATAGATAATCAAGAAATTCATTGATACGAGGCAATAAATACTTGTTCATAATAGAAATGTTGTTGAGTTACTTATAATCAATTCAAAGTCTCATAGACCCATCTTTATTTTATGAAAAAATAGGATCACTACAATGTGAATTATTTGGATGGATTGAAACCTTATCAAGAAACTCTTATAACTTTATTTTTAATTCCAAAAGTTCTTTTTGAGACATTTGATCACAGAGTTTTGAAAATAGATTAGCATAATGCACTAATTAATTAGTAAATTCAAACTCCTGATTTGGAATAACACCCAAAACATCACCATGAAATACATCCATATATTCATTTAATAAAAATGAATCACTAATTAAAATAGTTCCCTTCCTTCCAAAAATATTTTCAAGATAAATTTCTATTCCACATTTTATTATTTTCTTAGCTTTTTGATATGATATAAATGGTATGTGTTTATTCTTATATAAAAACTAAATTTTATTATAAAAAATAACTATATTGGATTTGAAATTTATCTTATCATGATAAACGAAATAATAGTTTATACCCAAAATAACATCAAAATATAAAATGGTTAAGATAATAAGGTTTATTGGAAAAAACATTCTTTATATAGAAAAAAATATTTCTATAAATTCTTGTTGACATTATTGTATCCATAAATATTTTTACCAATATTACTTACAACATTTATTATTATGGTATTTCCATTATAATTTTTAATTTCCCACATATAAAATATTCTTCATATCCCAAGTCAAACAATACATTATAATAATCTAAATACCAAAGTAATGTACCTTTAACCACTTAATTTGATGGGTCTATATCTCTCAAGTTTTCATATCCTTATAGTCATGAGCCAAATGACTAAGCTTCACACATTAGAAACACTTCCCTAATCCTACCAAACCTTCTTTAAAATATATTTTTACCACATTCAAAACATTTCAAGGGCTTACCTACAGATTTCATGGTTGAATAATTTTCCTATTTCTTTCCACCAAAACTTCTTCTTACTTATTTTTTCCTAAAGTAAATACATGTAAAAAAATCCATCTCAACTTTCTCAACATAATAAAAAACATCCGCATAACCTTAAAATTGATGAGAGGCCAATAATATTCATAAAATTGGTTTTAAATATTTTTTTTAAAATCTATCATACTAAACTCATGGTCTATAATAAAATTTTCTGTATACCAAAATAGTCTGGTAAAATTTTATTCATAAGCGGCCACTGAGTCTTTTTTCCTTTTTATTTAATTCTCTAATTTTTTATTCCATTCTATAGTGATGAAATTTTGGACAATACTTCTCAAGAAAAAGTTCTTTATAGATCATCCACTCCATGGAATAAATCAAATAATTTTTTCATTTTATTCTTAATAAATGATTTCCATCAATCCGATTAACCTTCAAATTATAAAATGTGAGAGTTTTCTTTTAATGTTATATACATTCCAAAACATCAAATATTTTCTATAATGCTCTGATCTAGCCGTCATCTTTCACAGAGTCTAAAGATCCAACAAAATATGAGAGTCTATATTTGATGAAATACTCCATTATAGACATGTTCCACTATAGAGAATTTAGTTTTTCCATTTCATGGGTGAAACCATTAATAGATCAGGTCAACTTAGTTAACACTAACACAAACTGTTTAGTTCCAATCATTCTAGGTTGTTAATTTAGAATGTTATTATGCTCTTTATGCCTTCCTATTCAAGCAGCCCTATTTCCTCTATAAGTAACCATTATAAATAGACATGGATTATATGATGCAACATTGAAATATTCAAAAGTTATCTCATAATAATAAAAAAATAAATTTTAATCTCTGAAAATTATATTTTAATATTATCCTAACCATTAATGGTATCTAAACATTTTCCCTGATAAAAAATAAAAAGGTCCATTAAAAAAACTATAATGTATGATTTATAATATGGGTTTAAATTTATTGATGATATTTTATGTGTATATATTTAGATAATTATGGAAAAAATTACATATAAAAGTGAACACTCCATCATAGTATAAATGTTTTCCATAAAAAGATGGATATAAATAAACATTATTTTTTGATTAAAGAAACATTTTATACTTTTAAAAATAGTCCAAATCATAAAGTTTTACATTGATATTGTTCATACACTTCCTAAGATCCTATGAAAAACATTTTTAAAATATGGGAAGATATAAACAAATATTAGTAAGGGATATAAAAATAAATTTATCTTTTTAGTTCAGTGAAAATCATGAAACCCATGAAAATGATTATGTTTTTCATAATAAATATTTGGGAAGATCAATATGAAAAATCCACATGAGAAAATAAACCCTTTAGAAAAGAAAATATTGGAAACACATTGTCACAATATAAATTCATTTAGGAAACATTAGGTATATGAGAACTCATGAAAACATTCCAACTATTAATCTTTAAGTGTTTATAAACTTTTATTTCATTAATAAATCAAAATATTTCTATAAAAACCCTTAGAAATCAAGAAATAAGTATTTTTTATCCTCATATTAATAATCCATGTTCACTCAAATTTTAACCTCTTTTAGAAATAAATGTGTCCTAGTTAATTCTATTGGAGTAACATTCTAAGTTATCTCCCACATTTTTCATCTTTGAAGACTAATCATTACACACTGCATTGGAGAGATATATCAGGATCACCCATCATCATATATAATTACCAATAATAACATCATTAATATTTTTTAATATTTTAATTTTTTATTTTTAAACCATTAAGGAACTCATTTGAACCTATAAGAAAAATACTTTCTATTTTCAAATTGTCATAAGGATAAATATACTTTTTTTATTTTAAAAATCTTAGTAATAAACAATTACTATAAGATATCTAATAAGGTGTAATTTGAATTTTTTTAACTTTTAGAGTAATATTTAATATTAATAATGACTATGATTGTGGGAAAATGTATTCCATTTTTATATATTAAAAAACATTACTTTTCACTTAGGTAAAAAAAGTTAAAATGATTAGTGTGGTAAATTTTTAAAAGATTATTTATTAAATTGTTAAAAATAAATTCAACATTAGATGAAAATGAATTTTAATAGTATTTTATAAATTAATAATAAAATTCTTGGAAATTTTTTTAGAACCTAGATATGGTGAAGAAATGGTTTAAAATATTTAATACACCATTCTAAAACAAAATCCCTTACCTTAAGTCCTATATTACTTTCTAAATTCTCTAAATTTTAAATATAAATTTATATTAGTTTTATAGTTTCTTAATAAAAATTTTCATGTTAATTAAATATTTTTTATTATTTTTATTTCATTTGAATCCATGTTTTAATTAGTTACTAAAATGATTAAGTTTAAGTTTGAAGTTGTGTGGATTTTTAGTTTATAACTTCAAAATAAAAATTGTTCATAGAACATGGTCAATGAGGTTATGGTTCAAATAAATATATAATATTTATCATTTTAAAATTATCATATTTATATATTTTATACAATTATTAAACCAACCATGTAAGGTGGTCATGAAAAATAAACCATGTTGTTTCATGGAAATGGTAGTCCGTACGTACTTATGGATGGCGTTTTTATTTTTCTATTTGGTGGAAAAGAAATATAGTTGATAAAATTTTATTTTTTAAATAACAGAAATATGTTTTAATTTTTATATTTATTAATTAGTTTCATACTTAATTCCGACCTTGTAAGGTGGAAATGAAAATTTAATTACATCACTTCATAGAGGTGGTAATCGACATATACACGTGAGTGATGTTATCGTTTTCCAACTGATGGTAGGGTAAGAAGGTAAGTAATATATTAAATTTATAAAGTTAAAATTATTTCATAAATATCCTATATATTCATTTTATTGATAATTTTAACCATCCACACGATCTTGTGGTGAAAAATGAAACACATCGCTTCATGGATGTGGTAGTCCACAAGTTACACACGGGTGAAGTTTTCTTTTTTCCATTGGATGGAAAATGAGATGAAAAAGTATTGCACCATAATCATAAGAAAATTTTATTATATTTAAGATAATTATTTTTTTATTTTATCATGGATAAATAATATTTAATGTATTTAAAGGAATAAATAAACATGAAACACTCAGTTAATAATTTACCTCTTATTTGGAAAACCTACATTGGATTACCCCTTACACCTTCTTAGGTTGGTTTTTAGTGGTTCCAAAACCTCTAGGATATTATTGTTGATGTTAGTAAGGTATTTAGGTATGTATTGGTTGATATAAATTTCTCAATTCATGTGAATAAGTGTGGATATGAGGTTCTCTTTTATAAGTGAGGGGAGTAGAACACTTGAACGTAATTAAAAATTAAAAATATATTATACGTATTTCTCATATAAATTGGAACAAAATTAAAATATTTAGAATCTATAATTATTATTATTTAAATTAAACTCATAAAAACCTACTTTAACAAGATTTTATTATATTTCAAGCCACAGATCTTAGTTTTAAAAAATTTAGTGACACTTTTAACCATTATGTGGGAGATAAAGTTGTATTAAATCTACCATTCATAATGAACCAAAATGAAATTGAACAGATGAAAAATTTAAAAATATCAAATCAAAATATGAAATAAAATTTTCAATATTTAATACATAAAAGTGGTATAAATAAATTTTAATATAAATATACAAATAGAAACAAAAATATTTCTTAGAAAAATGTTCTTTTTAAGCATAGAAGATATTTTTTAGAAAAATGATATATAATGCTGATTACTATAGAATTAATTATTTTTTTAGAAAAATATGACTAATTTAATTTTAAAACAAATCCAAAAAATAATTATATTTTTTAAATAAATGAGAATAAATGAACGTTTTAGTATAAATATGTATTTTGTATTATTCACCAAAAAATCAATCTTTTCAAAATAACCCCAAAAATTAAACAGAAGAAAAATTCAATATGCTGGATCCAAAAAAATTAATTTTGTTTTTTTAAATTTAATTTATAAAATAAATAAATTTAACTTTTAAATAAAACCACATAGTACATGGGAAAACAATTTCATAAAATAAAACATTTACTTTTTCAATATATAAATAATATAAAATTATTTATGAAAATATTATTAATTTGAATCCATAAAATGAATACTTATAAATAATATGATTAATTTATTTTTCGGATTACCATGGTTATCTAGACATCCATAAGTTGTGTACTATATGCACTTCAGCACTTAAGACTAATTTGGTTTCAAGGTGAGCCTAATTCTTGATCAATAAGATAGGCTAGAGTTAGTGACTCTTATATTCTATGCGGTTTTAAAACCCATTGAATATATGGTGATGAAGGTTGTAATTATTTTTCTTGGAATAATGATCTATGAGTGAAAATTTAACCTTATAAAACTCATGATAAAGTCACTTCCCTATTTGGAGTTTGAGTGTTTATTTAAAGAAGAGTACTATTTGAAAATACTGAGGATGGCATAAGTACATGAGTTGCTATACCCTTAGGGGATAACTTAACCTTAGTCATGTATGTATCAAGGTTTGAATACATCATGAGGTACTCCTTAAATATTGTGTATGATGAATTTATTATGATCTTGTAAGTTCGAGTAGAGTATATGGAGTGAGATTTGAGATGGGGGTTTTTATGTACTTTTCACTTATGTAATAGTTTTGGTATGGGAGAGAGTGGTGCTATGGGATGAGTTTAAAGTGTATGATGTATCAATCCACTACCTCCACCACAAATTCTAGTATATTATTTCTAGTCTTAGAATTATTTAAAACATGACCACTAAATGATGCATCCTATGGAGGATTTTGATTGAGTACTATCAGACATGGTTGAAGATATAATCTATACCTCTCTAATAATGGAACTTATAATTTTTAGAAAAAAAATATTTTATTTTTCCATTTTTATTTTAAGAGTTATACTTCAAGTAGAGTATACTCATACCATTTTTATTAATAGAATACTACCATAGGAGACCATCCACTCATCTACATTTTACATATGTTCAATCTATTACATTATAGGGATGTTATATTAGGATCACTCTGTGGAATATATAAGATATTATGATATTAAAATTAGTATATAATATTTTTTAACTATTATATTTTGGTTGTATTATGATATATTTATAGTGATATATTATTGAGTTGGTGGGTTTTTTTCCACGTTATCAGTGAGTGGGACCCATACATGATGAGTAAGGAAAATCATCTATAAGATGTAGGTGTAATATCCATAGGTTGGTGATATTAGATTCATATTTAGTGATTTTTTAACAGACTAATCCAAGAGTTTTAGGGGAGTGAATGGATATTTCTATTGAGTGATTTGTGTCCCCTTTTTTGATAGTTTTACCATGTTTATATTATTATTATGGCATCACACCGATATTTTACATAGGTTTTCAAACGGTTTGGAAGGTCCAATAGAGGCATGGGTGGTGTTGGGGGAGCTTTTAAGGGATATGATTCATTATTTCTTGTGTTTCTCTTGTTTAACACTAGTGTTTTTCACTATAAAGGTGTATATGATCCATAAAACTTTTATTAAATACTGAACTTGGGTCTAGAGGTTATAAAATTTTGGTATGTGAGAATGGAAAACCATGTAAAACATCCTAGAATCATTACAAATATTATGAGAACCCTAGTGAATCTTATTGAATTATGTTGAATGTAATGTTCTATTTAAAGGAATAATGAACTGGATCTTTGAGTTATCCCTATACTAGTTTGTGATAGTTTTTTTAGAGGTAATTATCTTCTACATCAAAGGATTATTACACAAATAATATAAAAATCATTCAAAAAATACTTCGGAAAAACCAAAAGTTTGGTAAAATCTTGAAGATCATATTTTTAGTGTTAGAAGATCATTTTTTTGGAAAATGTCAACAAGGAGGGTTGAGTAATAGTTTATTTTATTGAATTTGGGGCTATGATGGCTTGAGAGTCAGCTGTGAGTGATCGTGGTATATATATTTTCTAAGTTAGTAGAATATATTGGAATATTTATAGAAGATTTTTCTAGGGTTTTTTTTGAAATGACTCACCTTTCTCAAAAGGTGGGTGGTAATGATTAACCAATTATTTTATCCTATATCTTCCAGGGGAAAGGGATGGGGGAATAATATTTTTTAATATTTTTTGGTTTAAAAATAGTTATGAAATGTAGTAGGGTAAGGTGATGATTTTTTAGGTGATGATATTTGGGATGTCATAAGTTGAACTATATGATCAATGTGTTTGGACTCAAAGTGATGATTCGTACCTTAAAATTGAGAAAAAATATCTTTAATGAGTGTTTTTCCTCTATGAATACATAGTCTAAAGAATATTTTACTCTAGAAATAAGTTGACAAAATAATGATTGGTTATCCAATGATCTAGAAGGATTATTACTTCAATATTTTCTATTACATTGGATGGGGACTATATGGTGTTTTACTTCCATAAAAATGATTTTATGCTCAATAGGCATAGAATAATTAGTTTGGATTTGGAGGGTGTCATACTAACGAGGTATTTAACCATATTTTCTCTATGGAGACACTAGTTAAATATCATATCTTCAGTGATGGATTACCTATTCCATATTGTAAGGTGGAATGAGGTATAACATTCTACTTTTTAGTTTTGGGGTTTCATGATCCTCGGAAGATGTTTTCTTAGGGTCTGGAGATGATAGATGAGGTATATATAGATAAGTTAGGATTTTCTGCTTCAATTTTGGAGGATTAGGTCACATGCGAGAAGATTATAGGTTGTTTGGTGTTTTGGGCAGGCAGAGTTGATTGTTGTTCTAGTACATAGTTTTCATAAAGGATATATAACTCAGCCAGGTCTTCTATGATGATGATAACATAGATGATATCAGTGATGCAAGCTTGTTACCCTTCAAGGGTATTAATATTATACTCATTTTCTAAGTTGGTTTCATTGATGTGAACTCATTATTGAGAAACATTTAGTAGTGAAAGGCCTTTAGGGACTTATATCCCCCGGGTCCTTGTAGTGTATTTTGATGTAATGTTGAGGCGAAAAATGGAATACATTTGTGCAATGAGATTATCTATTAGTGATAGTGTTACAACCAGATGGTTGTTTTTTGGTTTTTTGGACATTAGAATTTAGATGTGTGGACTATACTTGTTATATTTATTGATTATACATGTCAATGATATACATGGAATTGAGTTTTTAAAAAGTTCTTCTAGTGATTCTACGAGTGGTGTTATTATGAAATATTAGATGATTGGACCTCCAAAAGTTATTAAGGAAGAAGTGATAAAGACTTTGTGTGCATTCACTATTACAAAAAATGCCTTTAACAACACTACCATTTAGCAGCACTAGAAAAATGTGTGGATAAAGTTCATATTTATCAACACCCAAAAATCATTGATAATGGAAGACCTTTATCATCATTTTTTATCATTGATTAAAGGGAACATTTATCAACACTTTATTTTAACGGGAATAAAGGTTACCCATTATCAACAATTTATTTTTAGAATAGATAAAGGGTACCCCTTATCAGTGCTAAAAATAAAGCACTGATAAAGGGTGAACTTTACCAGTACTAATAAAGAAACGATAGAGGTCCATAATAAAATGAAAAAATTAAACAAATAAAAATAAAAATATATCAATTTCAATAATTAAATAATTATTGTTATAAAAGAATAAATTGAATATACATATAAATAAGTTTCAAAAATTAATAAATTGTATATATTATATATATAGGTATATTAAATAAATAAATTCAAAAAATTAAAAATTTAAAAATTTAAAATGAGTAAATTAAGAAATATATTAATCATTTTAGTAATTTATTAAATCATTAATAAAAATGAATATATTTAATATATATATATATATATTATAAATATTTGTAAATATTATGTATTAAATATATATATATATATATATATATAAAATGAATGGATCATAATAATTAAAAAAATTAAAAAGGAATAGATTACAAAATTATTTAAAAATTTATTAATTAAACAATTATTAATAAAAAGGAATAAGTATATTTTATATATATAGATATTAATTAGAAATTGTGATAAATAATATATATTAAATATAATTCTACATACAATGAATAAAATGTTTATTAAAAGCATATTAATGGCTTATTCATTTTTAATGTTGTTTGATTTTACAATTTAACATATAGGAAACATTGTATGTTACATTGATTTCACGTACACACACACACAAAGAGATATATATAAAAGAAAAGAATGTTTTTTTATATACAAACGCATACACAAATATGTTTTCATAATATATAGAAACACATAAACCTTATATTTATGTAATTTATTCAAATTTTAGTATTTTTTAGAATCTTCATTATAACATGATATATTATGTTTTTAATTGGTCAATTTTATTAATATTTATTTTAATACTATTATAGTTTGGGTATTTATTTTTATTTAATTTTTTTTATTTTTTATTTCATTTTTGAATTTGACAATTGTCTATTATTTCTTTATATATATATATATTTATTATGTTTTATTATTTTTAGTTTATATATATCCATATTTTATTAATAATTTATTTTTAATTAATAAAACATATCTATTTTTTCAATATTGTTTACATGTACTAATTTTGAATTGTTCAATTTTCACTCATTTTTAAAATGTATATATTTAAGATTATATATCCACTAATAAGGTTTAAAATATATTTGTAAATAAATTTTTAGAAATAAATATATTTATAAATGCATATTTACTATATATATTTATATATTTATAATTATTATGAATAAATAATTATTATTTTTGGAATGAGTAATTATATAATTATGAATAAATAATTAGATATATTTAAATAATTATTAAATTATAATAAATGTATTTAAATAATTATAATTATAAATATTTTATTAGTACTAAAATTTTAGTAATGATAAACGTCGAGCTTTATCAATGCTAAAAAATGATGATAAATATCCATTTTATCAGTGCTTACCATTTTAGCACTGATAAAAGAGATATTTATAAGTTCATTTATGAAAGCATTATTAAAAGTGTCTCCGATCTATTTAAATGAAACCTAACCGTAAATTAGTCACTTGAGATTCTCAAAATCTAAAGGAACTCCTTTACTGCTAGTGTGACTCCTCTATATTCCCTCGAATAAATGAAGGCTAGAATTTAATTTGTTTTATTTTACACTTTTCCTCTATTGTTGTTTGATTTTTTTTCGATTCCACATTTTTCATTTTTCTACTATTCTTAACCATGATAAACCCTACATCTCATCTCCTCACCATTGAAATAAAACGAGTGGTTCTATTTTATCTTTTTCCACTATAGAGAATTGTTTGAAAGAAAGAGAAGGATGTTTTCATATGGTATAGTTAGTCGATATATGTGTATGGGACTGTATGGATAAATAAAACAGATTTTACACCACATACTACTAAAAAAGTAATGTTATACATATCCCTCAAAATTGAATCAAGAATTTAGTGATTGGGAACTTTTTTTCTGAGGTGATGTGCTGACTTGAGTTGGGAACAATTTGGGTATACTAGGTCTAAAATGTTACAAAATGAAATTAGAGTGAAACTAGGGATATTGTTATTGATTATATCCAAAATAAAATACTTTACACACCTAATAAGTAATCTATAAATTTGTCTGGATAACATAATTATGTTGGATACTTGAGTTACTATATGAAGTCTAGGTTGTTTTTTGTTTATTTTTTTCTGGACCTATCTTCTCAAGTCTCATGCCTCTTATTTAGGAGTTGACATGTGTAGGAATCGGTAAGCATATATGAAATATCATGTTCTTATGTGTGTTTGTATATTTTTTATAGAATCAATTATTAATTTATATTAATAGATACATGAATAATAAATAAATAGTATATTCTTACTTACATGTTAGTGATGATTAGGTTCATATAACTTATTAATTGACTGATATTATTTAGTAATCCCCTTTATTGATACTATTAGATAGTTGTTTCATACTTATATTTAAAATAATTATTTAAAACTCTTTAAAATTATATTTAATGTATGAAAAGACTTATTAAAAAGGAAATGGATGCGACTGAGGGGTAGAGGGTTCATATTTAATATAGATTATTTTGTTCCTATTTTTGAAAGATTATTGTTTTTTTGGAAGGGTAAAATTATGTGAATCTCTACATTAATATAGAATATGTCACCACTTTGACCCCTAGATCTCCATAGTAATGATCCAATGAACATCTTTTATATGCTAGCACTCATATTGATCCTCATGTCCTAGAGGTAATTGTAGATCTACCTCAAGCTATATGTTATCATTTTCAATGATGGGAACATATAGTATCTAGGTTTCCTCTACTATTTTATGGTAATTTATCATAATAATAAATTTAGGATTTCATTGAATATATTCATTTCATTTATAAGAGTAAAAAAATTCTAGATCAATACTGAGCATAAGTTAAAAATTCACCTTTTAAAGTTATGTATGATATTGGAGGGATCTTATGGTGTATTAAAAAAATATCCAAAATTGGAAGGTGAAGAATCCTTGAGTAGATAGAAGTTATTTAAAATGTTGGTGGGGTGGGATTCATCTATTCAATGAAATTATAGTGGAGGTGTTAGAATTTATCTTCAGTTGAGGTTAATTTTTGAGTTATTTTATAAGTGTAGCTTATGAGGACACATTAATCCTTATTTCCTTTTTGATGTGAAATATTTTTATTAATGTGGTTAGTTGGGGAAACTCTAATTGTCCTTTTGAGATATTTCTTCTAGGAAGGGTCATTAGATATGTCTGGTAGATTATTAATGACTGGGTAGTATTTTAATGATGATAAATAGGGTTATTCTATAGTGATGAGTACAATCATAGTATATTATACTCTTGTAGATGGTCTTATGGCATATAATATTCCTATTATTTATTTATGAGTATCTTATATTTAATCTAAAATTGATATTAGAACATATTAATAAATTTATTAACCTCAATTTTATATATAAGTAAACATATGGAAAAATATTAAACAGTGTCAATTTTATTTATGACTATATTATCTCTCTCTCTCCCTTACCTATACCGACACAATGCGACCCTTAATATGTAAACTCATTATAGCTTCATACAAGACCACTAAAAACTGAATCTCTATCATCTATTGTGAAAGAATAATACAAAACATAATAGTCATAAACAATGTAAATAAATTTTCATAAAAAGGACCATGAGTTTCAGAATTGATGTTGTTTAAATAAGGATTCATTTTGGTGTGATAGATATACAATACAATACACTCTATCCATAAAATTCCACAATTCCATGCATCTTGAATGAAAATTTTTACTGTCTTCAAAAGAGGTATAATACTTCAATAATGGAGAAAAACTAACCTTCACTACACCTATTTAATCCATCCTAAGATTCTTGATTTCCATCCATATCTTGATGATGGATTGGACTCCATCTTTCAAAATATCCTTCCTATTATCATTGTGGTTCCAAAGTCCATTGATGACATACCTCCCACTCAGATTGTACTCATTTATCTTCATCAAAGATATTAAAGTGGCTTTAAATACCACCTATCCCAAATCATTCTTCAACTCTTTCAGCTTGTCATCATCCTTATTTACAACAGCCTGGGGACAAAAAAAATGACACTTAAAAATTAATCAAAACATAATGAATGAGTTTTTTTTGTTTCTTTATATTCATTTTCTTATATGACTCACTCAGTTACCTTAAACAACACTTTACTAAAAAATAATTTTATTTTGAGTGCACTCACATTGGATCCTATTAGAACTTCGAAGTAAAGCATACTGGCAAGAAAATAAAACTATGATGAGTCATCTAATAATCCTCATGAAAGTATTCCTCCAAAAATGAATAGAGAAACCCTACCTTGTTTTTGACTTCATCATCAGGATAAATTCTCTTGGATTTTTGGAGAAATAGCCAATTGTCAAGATCTACCATCCACCTATCATCAAATATAACTTCATCTGTGTCTCTCATCTAAGCCC
The DNA here is from genome assembly GCA_963277665.1 of Viscum album. Classification (NCBI taxonomy): domain Eukaryota; kingdom Viridiplantae; phylum Streptophyta; class Magnoliopsida; order Santalales; family Viscaceae; genus Viscum; species Viscum album. The sequence continues at coordinate 1,479,084,686 of OY728137.1, forward strand.
TACAAAAAAACAAAAATTTTAGAGGCTGTGGAAAACAATAAATGTTTTTAAGTGGAAGTAAATGGCTGTGAGTAGAAGTCATGTGTTTTTTAATGTTCATTCCTTCAGTTTGAAAATGTATAATGTTATAATCCAAAATTAAAATTTCATTTAAGTTATTTTTTAACCTTAGTGGCTACTTGAATTTCATCTCCCAAACATTTATTATTGTATTTTGTTACTTGTGACTCATCCCCAATATCTTATATATTACGTGAACAACTATGAGTAGTAGTAAACCAAAATGATCATGGGATGAATTTTGGTTACAATAGTTCAATAAATATAGGTGGATGTCTAAAAAATATGGGAGATAAATATCAGACAAAAAAATGAAATAATAATTATTCAGGAGGTATGTCATCAAGGATATTTGAGACCACAATGATGGGAGGAAGGATAGTCCGAAAGAGAGAGTCCAATACATTATCAAGAGATGTAAGAAAATCAACATTTGAGGATGTATTAAATAAATGTAGTGAAGGTCAGTTGTATGAAATTATTAAATTATTATATATCTCTTCAAGAAAGTAATATTTTTCCTGCAAGTTGCATGCAATTTTGGACTTTTAAGCATGGAATGTATTGTATTTTTGTTATTAAAGATAAATTAAATGTTTGAAAACTCATGTAGAAAATATATTCTCTACATGATGATGTTATAAATATTGAGGAAAATAGAATATTGATGATGAAACTACAAGATTATTAGGGATTAAACAACATGTTGATGAAAATAACAACAATGATGTAACATTACAATGCAGAATAAAATTATCAATTCAAGAGTTTAGCGTATAAAGTTTGTGGTTGGTTGGAATCAATTCTTCCAGCCCAATGACCCCAACAAGTTAATGTTCTTTTGTTATCTTAGGGTCACGCTGGGGATGGATGTGCTAATTGATATTGATTCATATAACCATGTCTAACCTGTAACAAATATAATGATTTGGAAAGATATAATAGTAATGTAATAATCTACGTTTTCTATTTTATTGAAAAATTAAATAATGAAATATTTTTTCAATTTTCAGTATTCCTTTAAGTCATCTTTTACTTTAGAAAACTTTCATAAGAAATTTAACTTAATGTCCAATGAAAAATCCCATAGATGCTTCTAAATTATTCTTAAAATGTTACATCTTAGGGATGCTGAGGGAAAAATAAATCCCCACCCACCACTTAGTTATACATAGATTATAAAGCAAGAAAAATGGACAACTTTAATCAATCGTCACAAAGAGAAATCATTTCACGTGCATTTTAGTAGATAATATATTATTTAAAATTATTTATTTTATCTGACTTGATTCAAAATTTTTAATTTATGAAACTAGAAAAAGAGTTCTGAAATTAAAAAATGTTCATAAAAACCAACACACCCCTATCACAAAGCAAGGATAGGGTATGATTCATTAGAGAATAAATTGATATGTATTTTAAATTATCAATACATGTTTAAATATGTGATATGAAATAACATATGTTCCATTGTTTATATGCATATTGATGAATCAAAATATGATGCCACTTACATCCCATGTCATGTGCTACGGATGGGGGATCATGTAAATAAAGAGGGTATATTACTTGATAAAAATAAAAAAATAGTTTGGGAAGAATGTTTATGTATGACATAAGTGTAGTTATTTATGATTTATAATATTATTACATAAAATCATATACTATTGTTTTTTATTTTTTTATATGGTTTAGACCCCAGAATAAGTAATGACTATACCCGAAGAAAAGATACTTTTAGTAGCTTTGAAGTAGCCTGGACAATATGGTCGAGTTAGAGGATTAGGTTTTGGAGTCTCTTCTAGAAATACTTTTGGAATATAAAACCACATGAATATACATATAATATGGGGAGATGATTGACAACACAAATAGATTCACTGCAAGATATTATTTAGTAGTCTCATTTGGTAGGGCAATATATAATAAAGGATTAAAGCATACTAATGGTGGAGAAAAGATCCACACATGAACCACATGATCCTACTAGCTTTAAGGATAGTCATCCCCCAACCACATTCCATACCCAAGGTAATCAATTTTTCATTATTGTCTATCCTAAATATGAATTAAACAACTTCTGATAACTTGATATTACTAAAATCAAACAGGGTAAAGTTGTATATGATTTTAATCTATCAACACACATGCACCTCTGTGTTGAAATGTGTATAATGTACAATATCCCAAGAGACCATATACATAATCAAGACCTCCAAAAATATCACATGAGAGTGGGGATTGTGGAAGCTTATGAGATGACTACTAAGTTTCATGTTCAACTTGATGGTCTAGATATTATAATGGTCAAATATGCTATTTAAGATTTCATAGAATGACCATCTAATCTTATTAAGATACATGAGGAACATCTTTAACTACTTTTTTCACGTGAAAAACATGTAAGAGTTACTGATAAACGGTTTGAAGTGAGGTATGATATTACTTATGGATAAAGTGGTGGAGAAACAGAAGGAAAAATCAAGAAAATCATGTAAATTGACCATGAAAAAATGGTCTTCCGAGAGTACCTTCTCCCCACCAATTCCAGAGAAACATTTATTATCATTACAACTTCAAATAGATACCACATTTAATGATAAAACTATGTCTTAAATTGGATATGAAGAAGAAATATATGGATATTCATTAACATATGAAATTGGTCTCAAGAGACTAAATGAGATTCTTAAGCATGAATGGTTGGGCATATTAGTTTAGAATACATATATAAGGTACATTTTCATAATACTTCTATCAAAATAGTGGAATAATAAGTTTTTTAAAGTTAATAACTATTTATATTTGTACAAATTTTTATGTCACAACTATATAAATGGAAGATCGTGTGAAGCATGACTTGGATTCATTAATCCTTATAGCATATCTACATCAAAACATACTTTGAATGAGGAAGTAATTAATAAGAAAATAATCAGGTACTCGAAGCATTTAATAAAAAATAATCAAATAAAAAACTTTTTTGATACCTATAATTCAAAGGAAAAACTCAATAATCTAAATAAATAAAATATATATTTGATTTTTTTATTATATAATTGTTTTTAATTTGTTTGGATGCACTGGTTGCTGATAGAAGTCCATATGGACACCTTGAATATTTATGTTTTGGATCCAATTCAAGGATATGTAACCAAATGACCACACATGATGTATTTTGTTTGGATATTTAATACACCAAAATCAACATTTTTAGATAAACATAATTTTTTTTCAATCTGTGTTTTAAAAAGAATTTTTTAAGGATTGTATGGTCACTCAATACGGGTTAGATCACGGCATGAAGTCTGTGCCTCAAGGGATAAATCTTGTGGATTACTACAAATGGAAAAAATAAGGTATATATAGAAATATTTAACTAACAAAACATTTCAAAAATAGTTTACTTTTTTTGGTTAATGTTTCTGTAGTGTCTGAAACAAGATAATGAAACTAATTGTGGATATTATGTTTGCGATTTTAGGACAAAAATCATAAAACATGAAAAGACTAGCATCCCACAATAGGTAAATTTTGAATTCAATTACAATTTTATTAAATATATTTAATAAACACTTGTTTTTATATATTTTCTCAGTACTACCAAGAGTATCGATAACCTAGTTACTCAAAAAAACAGATAAATTTATTTATAGACAAGTGGGCATCGTAATAAATTTTTTCAAAATCTATACCAGAAATTTTTATTGGTGATTACCTACTACGTTTGTAATCTATTATGAGTTATAAACTTCAAAATAAATTTAGTGTGTAAATCATTAGTGTCAAAATGATTATATATTATGTAGGATCTCTTTCTCAAGAAGAAGTATAATGGATCAAATCAATTTGTTTAGAATATCTGAACAGAAAAAAATAATTTTTTTTGAAATTTTGATGGAAGAGGTGGTGAAAGAGGAAGAGGTGGAGGCAGAGGCGAAGGTGAAGGTGATGGAAAAGGTAAATTCAGAGGTAGAGTCAGAGTCGGAGATCGATGTGGAGGAGGAGGCGGAGGTGGAGACAGATGTGGATACTGAGGTAAAGGTGGATAAAAGCATTGTCTTTAAAAAAATACAATTGTTGGGTAATGATGTATAGTGGGGATTATACCATGATTTTATTTGAGAAGATTTTTTTTTAAAAGTTAACACAACAATTGTGATATAAGAAAATATCCATTGTGAAAGGTTTTCAGGTGACTTATTAAAATATTTTTTTCACCACATGTCTTGATAATTTGAGAGAAGGATTCATAATTCATTTTTGATGCGTGTAAACAAATATCATGTGAAAACCATACATGATGCCACATTTATGGCACAATTTACATGTTCTTAATTTAAAATGACATTTTATTAAAAAACACAAGTGGCATACTTAAAATGGAGGAAACACATTATGATGGTTTTTATACTTTAGGAAAATGATCCATGATTCATTTTTTATGTGTGGAAATCAGTTTCTCCTTAAACCAATTCATAGTGTGACTGGTATGACTCCAGGTTCTTCTTTTTATTCAAAATTGACATTAATTTTAGTGAAAAAACTACAGACATTCTAAAAATCAATAAAATGAATTTGGATTAGTTTTTTAATGTAGAAAAATTATTCATGAGCCATTTGAGACATAATAGAATTTTCCTCACCTCAATATGATGCATGGTGTGATCGGTATGACTCAAAGTGTCCATTATAGGTTTAAAATTAACATTTTAATATAAAAAAGTTCCACTCACTAAAAATTAATAAAACATGCTTGGATTGTATTAATAATTTGTCTTAATGATTCAAAATTATTTTTTATGTGTATGAAACAATATCATGTCAAACCCATACATGATGCAACCTATATGGCTCAAAGTGCTTGTTTCCGGTTTAAAATGACATTTTAGTAAAATAATAAGTGGCACACTCAATTTTTTAAAATAATTATGACTATTTTAACACATTATTAAAATTATCCCTGGGTCGTTCGGGATGTGTATAAATTATCCTCACCACAGTCTGATGCATGGTGTGACTTTTATGACTCCATGTACGTATTTTTATTCTGAAATGACATTAATTTCAGTGAAAAAACTAACTTACTCAAAACTAAGAAAACACATTTGGAATATTTTGATAGTTTAAGAAAATGACCAATAAGTCATTTATAATGTTTAATAAATATCCTCACCATAATCTAACACACGATGTGACTATTATAACTCCTAGTGGCCACTATCAGTTTAAAATTATCATTTAATACAAAAAGGTGTCACTCATTGAAAATAAAGAAAACATACTTGTATTTTCCTCATAATTTGAGAAAATTATTCATATTTTATTTATGACATATTTGAATTAGTCTCATTTCAAACCCACACTTGTTTACACATGTATGGATAAAAGCGCATTTCCAGTTTAAAATTACATTTTAGTAAAAAAAACACAAGTGGCATAGTCAAAATTGGGTAAAAACATTCTGACTGTTATGATACTTTATAAAAAAGATCCATGATTTATTTGGGATATATAGAAATTATTTTTACCTAAATCTAATGCACTATGTGACTGGTATGACTCAAAGTGCATCTTTTTATTCAAAATTGACATTAATTTTACTGAATAAAAAAACTAATAACTCAAAACCTAGAAAACACATTCAGATTATTTTGGTATATTAGTAAAACAATACATAAGTCATTTTTGATTTGTAAGAATTTGAGGAACCTCAATCTGATGCATGGTGTGACTATTATGACTCAAAGTGCATCTTTTTATTCAAAAATGACATTAATTTTATTCCAAAAAACAACTCACAAACTTAAAACTAATCAAATGAATTCAGATTGTTTTGGTACTTTTGGAAAATGATCATAAGTCATTTTTGAAATTTAGTTATCAATCAAATATCAATTAAACTAACAGTGTGACTGGTATGACTCTAAATTCATATTTTTATTCAAAATTTATATTAATTTTAAATAAAAAATAACTGACATACTCTTTAATAGTGTTTTTAATTGTATTTATGTTATAAATTTTATTTCAATTAAATTCAGTATTTGTATATTTTTTTGGTCATTTCTGTTATATTTTCCTTGTGATGTAGTGTGTTGTTATAACACACGTCACCTATTTCTGGCACATCAGTGTACTATAACATCACACTGTAGTTTACACCTTTGTTAGTGTTTCCAAATTCACTGTTGAAGATAACTTTTTTTGGTTCTTTCTAAAGCACTGATAAAGGTAAATTTATCGATGCTTCTAAAATCAACTCATAAATATATCCTTTATACTATCTTATAGAAGCATCGATAAAAGAAATCTTTATCAGTGATTCTAAAAGTACTAATAAAGGGACTCTATATCAGTGCTAAATAAAATAAATGATAAATGGTTTCTTTTATCTGTGCTTTTAAAAATGCTGATAAAAGTATTCTTCATCAGTTCTTTTATTTTTAGTGATAAAGTTACCCTTTATCAGAAGTTTTCGAGCATTGATAAAATCATTATTCTTTAAACTATGTTGCGGTAGTCAACACTTTTCTAGTGCTAATAAATGTGTATTCTAGCATAGTTAAAGGTGTGTTTTTTATAGTGACTGAAATCACCCTAAGTTATAATTTTTTGATCAATTAGAATTAATTGACCGATGGTTGGTTTCAGATGTTTTTCACTATTTACAGTGTGAAGAGATAGTTCTCACTATTTATGTGGATTTATAATCATTTGGAAAATATTGGTATATATGTTTTTTCTTGATATTGACTTCATATACAAAGAAGGAAATATAGTTTCCTTGTGTGTAAGATTATGTTCTGGAATAAGGAAACGATATGTAGTGAAGTCCATAGTAGCATGATTAGTATATTTTTAATATTATAAAAAAAATGTTGTGTAAAGAATAGTATTTTTTGGAATTTAATATTTATAAATTATTTGAAAATTTATATAAATGAGTGAATTATAAAATATTGTATTAGTAAGGAAGTTGCATGAAATGTTTTGAGAAAAGAAAGAATCTTCACATATCAATAATTAGATTATGTAAGAGCTAGAAAGTATCCAATTTACAAAAGATTCAAATGATATATTTTTCATTGTAAGATTAATTTTGATTATTATATAAAGTAATAAAAGGAAATAAACTTCTACAAATGAATCATAGGAAGTAAGTTGTTTGCAAAGAAGCAGTGAAAGCAGTTTGTGGACCTTGAAAGAAGTATGTATAAGAAGCTATGAATTATTTTGTTTAGGAAACATCATAACTAAAAAAATATGGCATAGGATTCATGTGAGACCCCAAAGGATGTCCATGTAATATTTATATGAAGTCCCCAAAGGTAATATCATTTGTGATTAGATGATGTTGTTTTTTATTACCACAAAATGAAAACTTATGAGAAGTGTCTCTATGAAAATATATCAAATGTAATATTATGATTAATGAGTTTTTCAAGGTATTTTCCTATAAAATACCTATTTACCATTTAAAATATAATTTATGAAAAATTAAAGGAAGGCCAAGAATTATTTCAATATAGTAGAAGTTCCTAGAAATCTGACCAGTCTATGGTAGGAGATTTTTTCTTAGAATGCAGAACCATCAAATAAGTTGTTTATGATGCGTAATACTATGAAGTAGTTTAGAAATTGAAGAACTATGAAGATGTTCATAAAGGTAATTACCATTTGGGTAGAAAAAAATGTGAAATTTGAAATCATTTAGTGAGAGGTAGTATAAAGAATCAATTTTCTGAACGATATACCTTAGTGGGAATTTTGTATTGGAAAATTCCATGAAGGTATTCTATGAAGTAATTATATAAAAAATATATTTGAGTGTAGAACATACACAATGAAAAATTAAAACATAAATCTTGTAAGGATTTTATTATTTCCATATAAAAATAAAAATCAGTACCTCTATAGTTTTAGATTTCTATATCTGAATTAGGAGAAAAAGAAAATATCCATAGATGATTCCAATGAAACACCTAGTTCTGTTTAAGTAAATAATACTCATAGGAAGAAGAGATAATTATATCTCTAGACCTGGTTATATAAGATAAAAAATATGATAAGATAAATCCAGATTGGAATTTCCCTTATCTTGACGTGAAGTTTTATTTTGGTTATATTATAGAAGAGTAATCCTTAACAATCATATTATAGACTTGATATCATTCAGTATTGAAGGAGGAGAAAAGAAATTTGGATCTTGTTAGAGAATCTATCAAGAAATTAGGATTCAAGGTGTATCAACATCCTCTTCTAACCAAGAAGAGAGATTTATTTTTATAAAATATTAAAGATACCTATGATTATATAAACTAATTTTTGTCTTTATAGAAGTAGTGGGTAGAAGGAAGAGTATGGAGTGTTCCTAGGATCGATGGTGAGCCATTCCTAAACAACTGTAATAACTATAGTGAGTAATATTATTGCTTTATAAATCAAAACACAATTAGCATATTCTCATTGGATTAACACTTTTATGACTAACCAAGTAAAATCTCCATGTTTTGTGTATGATTTAATTTTATGTATTCAAGTTTATTATTTAGAGAGATTTGACACATGATATGATGAGATATTGAATGTTTCTCTAATAAAATGGTAAAAATATCCATATGAACTAAAGAATTTAAATAAGGGAAAATATTTTGACAATGCCCACCCAAATTCATTCCCCACTTCTGGTACTTCAAGTCCATCTTTTTTAACATGTGGTATCGATGCCAAAAGGTTCTCACATAATGTTTCATCACTAAATTAGGTTTTTATTTTTTAAAGAACATGTAATAAATAATGTTGCCTATATTTTTAAGAGGAATAAATTTTGATGTTTAAAAAAAGAGAATCAATTGTTCTGATAGGATTTCAGAAAAGAGTTTATGATATTTCAAGAAATAGATTTGAATTGGTATAGTAATAGAGTTGGTGACACTATAACAAAGAAGATTTTTTATATCCTTATCCAATGATGTATTAAATAACACCTCTCATTATTTTACTACCTTAAAGATGTGGAAGACATTATAATTGATATATATAAAATCATAGGTGGGAAACAAGGATAAAGAAACCATATCAGGTGATAAATATAAACCTAGTTATAAATAGAAATAAATGAATAGGATTGAAAAATAATTTCTCATGAAATATGGAAAATAAAAAAAGAAAAAGAATAAAAAGACTCCTAAAAATATGATATATACAATAAATGGGATCATTTTAGTATTCATTGTTAAATATGAGTTGATTTTTTTAAATATTTTTTCCAATACAAAAAATTAGATTAATTATTTTCGATTGATATAATCATGGATTCAAATGATGAAATGTAAACAACTACTAATATTCTGTACAGAGAACATCCATGCCATGATTTATATATGATCCAATCCATGTATGGGAAGATGAATCAAATATAAATCATTCATAATGTTGACTAAACTTTCATAGAATATTATTCCATGGATAATATAATATTCATGAGAGTAGATTTCTCTTGGATGCATATATAATGATGTTGGGTGAAAATATGAATGAAAAATGTGACTTAATTGAAGAAACTGTACATGAAGTTGGGGAACAGATGGAATAAGAAATATTTGAAAATATGATTATCCCTATTAAGAAAAAAATTTAAGACTGGGGAAAATATGGATAGGAAGTTAACTCAAATTTGAAATAAATTATTTACCAATCTAAAGATAAATATGAGAATATCAAGTTACTTAAATCAATTCTCAGATATATAAAGTGAAAGGGGAATATGGAGAGTCCCTCCAAAGTAAACTCAACAATTGGGGGTCTCAAAACTCATAATCATGAATTAGTGAATAAAATGAAGGTACCTGATAAATATGGAAGATAAGGATCTCAAAATATGGTGGCTATAAATCACTACTTTCATAGAATAATGAGACACACCATGAATGTGTGTTTATAAACCTAAGGTGTTAGAGATGATTTAAATACTACTAATTAATAATCTCTATCAAGATATAACTATACTTGTTATGATTTTAATAGATTTTACTTATATGCTATAACCATGGGCTTATATAAAGGAAATATAGTAATAAGGGAGATGAAAGTGTCATAATTAATTCCTCCAATTCTATGAATAATGGAAAGAGAACTTACACCATAAGAAAATATGTAATGTCTAAAAGTATATTTAATAATTTTTATAAAAAAAAATAATGGTTAATTAAGGAATAAAAAAGCACCTATTTCTTTACACTCACAATAACTATCTTGGAAATCAAGAAAAAAAAATATAAGACAGAAATAAATAAGTTTATCCAATTGCGAGGAAGATGGATGGGCATTTCAAGATGTTTCAATAATAAAAAATAATTCCAAAGAGACTCTAATGTATATTAAATATGATATAGATGATTAATTATTTAGTGGTTTCTAAAATCAAACCACTAGAAAATAACTGAATATAGGTTAAATATACCTCCTATGGAATAGGAATCATGAAGATGGATACAAGAAAAATGCACCAATAGAGGAAATTTACACTAGTGGTATTTTCCTCACAAATAAGGTGAACCAAAAGATAATGAATATAGAAAACTACAATTCTAATATCTAGAATAAAGTGTGTATGAGTGGTATTATCCAAATAATAAACACTTATATTGGTTCACAGAATGTTTGAAATAAAGGGTTGGTTCACCAAGACCAACTATATTCCTCAACTTCAGGATGTATAAGGAGAACCCCTATCACTATGTACTAGATTTTTTCTGATATATTTTGGAACTGGTATATTATTAAGTGGAATAAATGATCATTGTGTTTATTATACTGAAAAATAAATTGTGATGGAAGGATACATATTCAACAAGTAGATTCATAAGTTTTATAGTCATTAATTGATATTTAACCTATCAAAAAATCCAAAGTTCTATCAATTCCCTAACTTGAATAAAAAAGTGGTTTCAAAAGACCATTTTGTATTTATGATAACAATTTGGAGTTTCTTGTGGTGATAAATAAATTCAAATTATGAAGAACCTAAACTATAGTTAAAATTGTGTAAATTACTTATATAATATATCAAGTGGTATGATGTCAACTTTGGTAATCATAAAGTGATATTAGATTATATTTCAATTTATTTTGAACCATCAAGAATGAGAGGAAATATTTTAGGAGAAAGGAAAAATGATCCTAGGTGTCATGAATTTATATTTGGGTACCAATAAGAGGTGTATAATCTATTTTATTTATAAGCTATTAAAATATTTTGGTAAGAAAGTATCATAACCTTTATATGGTTTCTCTATACTAAAAGTCATCTCTATACTCACAGGAATGTACTAATGGAATACAAGGGGATTTAGGTATGAGAACTAAAAGGATATTTAGCCATATTCTGGGGAGGAGTAGACATATGATGGATGGAAGGATAAACAACATCTAGTTGTATAACAAGTCTATCACAAGAAAATGCTATCAATTTGTTTGAAATGTGTTATGACTCACACACTCTAAAATTTATTGTTACATTTATTTATAATTTCATATAAGTGTAAATGATTTCATATGATGTGTTTTTGAAAGGAATTAAATTTCAATATGATAGTGTTTATTGATTAATGTGAATTACATAGATATATTTGATTTTGTAGACACAAACTTCTATTTCCAACACTATGTTTCCATTGAGTAATATTAGATTATTTTTTAATGATTTATTACTATGTAGGAAATTCACTAACTATAAATACTTGGTAAAATATAGCATAATAGAGGAAATTATTCAGATTTTAAAGTTGATAACATGGAATATATTCCATTCATTAAGTGAAATCAAGGATTAATTAAAATTTTTATTAGTCCCACAATGGTAAAAATAATTGGGGTCTAATCAATAGTTTACTGGTAGAACATAAAGGTTTGATGGTAGAAAATTTGAGTTAATAGCTCAAGAGATTAAGCTATTTTTGATAGTGGAAAAGAAAACACAATGTTTTTGAAAATTTTCCTAATGGTTTATAAAGACAAGAGGTTTTCAAATATCAAGTTATGGTAAAAATTAGGATATAAAGAGGTTATAGTGTTAGAAATAGTCCAATATTTAATTAGAAATAAAAGGACTGAATGAGAAATGGAATTTTAAATCTCCCTAAATTTGGTTATTAGATGTTGTGGAGAATCACTTTTCATGAATATGTTTTTTTAAAGAACATAGAGGATATTTGAAAGTAAAATTGTATTAATTATGGGGTATTAGATATGGGAGTAAATCTCCTTTAAGTAAATTAAAAATGGAGAGATAATGAAGATATATATCTAAGAGAAATCAAAACCTTTATATTTTATTGAAAAAGGGTAGATTAGTTGATTTCATAATAAAACTATACATTGGTCTAATGGGCCATAATTTTTTTTAATAATTTAATACTTAAAGGTGGAGAAGTATTTATGGATGTATTTTCAAAAAAATCTGAATGGGAAGAATGTTATATCCAATGGGTTATGTGTTGTTTTTTCTTTATAATATCAGTTGGATGTTTTGACTATACTTGATGGATTTTTTATGGATGTGTGTCAGTGATATACATGGAATTGAGTTTTTTTGATGTTCTTCTAGTGATTTGAGAAGTAGGGTTTTCCCTAGAGATAGTATACTTGGATATCATTATTTTTATTTATGGAAAAGTGAGAAGAATATTATGTATATTAGTTTCACTAGAAGTTATAAGTTTTTTAGTACTTCAGAAAAATATAATTTTGATTCATTTTATATTTTTTCACTAGTCAATGTATATAGATATGGATCTCATCATGTGGGGGGAGTTTCATGAATTTAAATATATCTAATACTGAAAAATAATATTGATCTAAAATTTTTATATGGATAATAAATTATAGTTTTTTGTGTGTGTAACAGTTTGTTTTGTAAAAATAATGTGAGATACTGTTCATTATGGAGTAAAATGGTTAAAGGAGTATAAATATTACACACAAATCTAGTGAGAATAATAATGTTTTATGATATTCAATATTCAATAAGTATTTTTGAAATCAATGAAAAGGGATAGTTTCAAAAATTTTGGGTTATTGGTGAAGTTTCCAAGAAAAAATGGAGCACTAGAATAATTTTCACTTAGTAATTATGTGATTTCATTAGAGCTATATGACCTCTAGTTCATGAATTTTTTACATGATATATTATTTTTCGAAGGATTTATAAGGTAAAAAATGAGATAATTTCTTATGAATGAATCATGTGAAGTAGATTGTGAAGAAGAAACATAATCAATTTGTGAAAAAATAAGGATTTATGTGTAGATAAGAATGGTTTTGGTGAGGAAAATTTTCAAAGTAAAAACTCTTGAAAAAGAACTATGTTAGACTAGAATGGATGACTATGTTGAATTTAGAAGAAGGCTTCAGAGGCAATTTAATTTGAAATTAGACCATAGGGTTATTCATTTTCTGTAAAAGTAAAACTTAAATGAAGTGATTCCCTATGAAGGGATAAAATATAATTTAATATTATAAAGTTATTTATGGGATTATAACTATAAATTATCCTATCATCATTTCACTAACCACTAATAATTTTTTTAAGGAAGACTAGGAATTATTTTCATATAGCAGAAGTTCACAAAAAGTATGTTAGTTTGTGGTTGGATGCTTTTTCATGGTGGGTAGAACCATCCATAATGCATAGTAGTGTATAACAGTTCCCATATGGTAGTATTGTGATTTAGTTCATGAAGGGTTAAATAATTAAAGGATTAAATGAAATATAATTATGAAGGGTTATCATGAGATGTAGTATCATGAATAAATTTCATGAAGGAACAATCATAAATGTAATTTTGGAGGGATAGTTCCATGATGGGATACCATAAATCAATTTTATGAAAGATATATTTGATCATAGAACTTATGTGACGAAGAAAATAAAATATAAATCTTACTTGGAAGTAATGATTTGATTATAAACATAAACATAATTATATATGAATTTCAATATTTATATATATAATTTAGAATAGGAAGAGAAGATCTATTAGGTATTCTATTGAGTTATATAGTTTAGTAAAAGTAGGGAAGGTTTAGAGGAAGAAGAAGGAATTCTATCTCTAAACCAGGTTATAGAAGAGGATAACATGAAACAATATAATTATAATTTTGAATTACCTTTTTATAGATAATAAGTTCCACTACTTTGATATTGAGAAAGGAAAATGCTCAAATATCACATTGTGGAGTTAATCTCATTCAATATTGAAAGAGGAGTGTAGTGAACATGGATCTCATCTGAGAAACTATTTGTATATGAGGATGTAAGGGGTATTTGTATCCTATACTGATATGGTATATAACTTAATGTCTATTAACGACTAAATAGACCTTAAAATATATAAAATGATTATTGTCTTCACTAATGTAGTGAAAATTTCGAAGAATAGGTAGTACCCCCAAGATCAATATTGTTTATTTCATAAACAATTGTAATAACTACAGTGATTAGTATTATCTTATTGTACACTAACACACTATAGTGTATGTTCCATGGATTATATGTTTGTGGTGAATCAAATAAAATCCTTATTTCCCTTATATTATTTACATTTCTATATTCATGTTTTTATTTGGTGATATTGGAAACATGAGAGGAAGATAGACTGAATGTGTTTCTATAGAAAAGGGAAAAGATCCATACTACCTATAGGAATTAAAGAAGATATTTTTTTAATTAATGATCACCTATTTTTATCCCCCTCTCAGTATTTTTTAGGTATAATTTATCCCAATAGAAATTATTTCATGTTTTTCATTAAAAATTTGGGGAGCATGAATCCCTCACCAAAAGGTATCATTATTGTTGAACCATTTTATATTCGGTTTGGTGGTTTGGAGATTTTATTTATTCCTTGGGATTAATGAATTTCAAATGGTAATGAGTTGAGAGAGAATACCTTGGGATGATATTTGTAAAGCAAGTTGGTGCATGGGATAACACATTTCCTTGAGTTGTAGTTGAGATGATCAAAGTTTGTAGAGTATAAAGATACTTATGAATCTTATGTGAAGAAGATAGGATGAAAATGCAGTGATTTGGGTCCTTAGGGATTTTAGGACTCTATGGTTGGAGGGGAATGTTCATTTACACATCATACTTCCATAAGACCACGTTTTATGATATAATTTAATTATCAAAACTTATTTGTTTATTTTATAAGGCAAGAAATCCTATAAGAGGAGAGAATAGAGTAACCTAGGATTTTCCATGATAAATACGTTGAGAATTGTTACTTTATTTTTTAGAGTCCCATGAAATTTAAAGGTGTAAAATGGTATTTTTACCCTAAAAACTGATCTCTTAAATATTTTAGGATGGTATCCCTGATATCAGGGTAGGATGTTTATCCTTTTATGGAGTTTTTTTATGATTTTATGTTGGATGTTTTTTTTGTGAAAATATATAATATCTAATTATTTCCTTGCACATGTGAACTATATAAATCTTAAATAATTAATGATATTTAAATTATGGCATCATGGTTTTTCTCACAATGGGGGATTTTTTCAAAGGGAACATATTTTTTATATGGGTTTTGAGCCTCAAACTGAGTTGTTTCTAGGATTTTTTTTGTTTATTATCTTTTGTTTCCCCATACATACTCTCATGATATAGTTCATGACTCTATAAAAGATATATTATTAAAAGGTATTGAAGGCATAAAGGGGGGGGGGGAGATAGTGTCCTTTTTAAAAGAATTGATAACTTTAAAACTATCCCATCTTATGCTTGGAAAGGTAAAATAAACTATTTTCTTTATTTTTTTTTTTGAAATGATAAATAAAATAGGAGAAAACAAAAATTGTTATAGTGATTTAGGGCATAACGATATCCTTGTCAACTTATCCAAAACATTCTCAATGATCTTGGTGATTTTCACTATCATATCCATTTCCAAGGGATCTTAACTATTGAGTATAATAACTGCAACTTATTTTAATAAATTTCACAATACCTTAAAACATGACAAATATAATTACTCAAAATACTCCAAACCTGAGTGTATGTAGTCATGGTAGATTGAATTTGGTTAGATAAATTATCAATGAATGCATTGAAATGCAGATATTACAATTGAAAGATGAAGATATATTTTAAGGATTATATTAATATATTTGAAGAATAGTCTTCAAGAAGAATATCCATACATTTTATAGAGAATATTTAGATATAATATTAGTAATAAATTCATCTTTTCTAGTATATATATGAACACCCAATAGTATAATCCTAGTGAAACATTTATGAATCCAAAGAGTTGTAATGAAAACATTAATAAATTATGATAGAAGTATCACATATAATAATATTATCCATAACAACAGATAAAATAATATCTTTTATAATTATAAATATCCAATATATTTTAAAATTATGATATTACAATCACCAATCTTCAAAGATTCATATTGTTAGACCTCCATATCATTCTTATATGTTGATAGATATTTTTGATGGGAATAAATAGAAATTAAAAATTAATTTAGGTCAAATAGATCCTGAAAGTTCATAAAATAAATCATGATTTTAAAATTAATAGTTTATTCGATACTTGAATTTTAACAATTATAAAAAACCATAACCTCCCTGAGAAATTGTAAAATTTTAATATATTGTTTCAGATCTAGTGAAATTGTCTTAAAATCACTTTATCAAGAGATTTAATCAAATTAAATAATAGAAATGTTTTTGGAATAATTCAAATTTCAAATCCCAAAGATGACTGGATCAACATGGGGTTCATTCTTCAAGTGGTTGATTCCAAAATTACAGTTTCTAGTGCATGTTCAATTTCAAAACTATAGTTCCATAATGTGAAGTATACTATCAATGTTTGGTTCTCAATGTGAGGAATATTTCCAATATGAGGTCACATACATTAGGTATATACAAACATTAAGTGGTATGTGAGGTTCCTTAATTGAAGTTAGGTTCCTGAACATAATGTTAAACTTGAATGTGAGGTTTGAAACATGTGGTTGGATACCATTGTTAGTTTTCAACTATAGTTTCTGAATAGTAATTATAGACTTTTTAAAAAATTTCAAACTAGTTTGTATGAAATTATTTCTTCTAATATATAAACACATAACAAAAAGATTTTAACAATTTGAAAAAAATTAAATAAGTTAATAAATTAAATATAAACTTCAAATCCACTTAAATTAACTTTATTAGTAAAATAAATATGTTTTTTTGAGTATCAAAATTAATGAAACATTTATTGGTTCAATGTTCATTTTTCCCTCTAACATTTCCCTTTTTAATGATAACAAAACCCATATAACTAAAGATTAAAAGGAAAACACAAATATACTAATAGTTTTTTAATGATGAAACAATGGTAATATATTGAGATAGGGTATTGTAAAGGTTTGAATTTTAATTTTGTGTTTTCCATATTTCTCCCCCATTTGCGAGATCGAGAAGAATATGTATTAAAATAAAATAAAAAATATATAATATTCCACAAAAAATATGTGGCTATTATTTATGCCAAAATATGAGTATTCAAAAATTAATAGTCTTGAAAAAACATTGATAAAATATAATGAAAAAAAATAATAAATGAAAATTAATTTTTTAAATAGTTTAAAATTTCAAAAATAATAATGGATCAAAAAATAGGATTTGGTTTAAAGTTTTATGTTGGGATGGTAGCAAGTTTGGGTTATTGAGAAGAAGTGGTGGAGGTTAAGGAATATTGAAGTGTCTTGTGAACTACCCAATTCTCCACCATAAAATTTTCGAAACTCTATTTTAAAGGAGTAACTCATTCTATTAAAAAAATTTCTGGTATCCTAGATGAATATTTAAACTTCAGCTATATTCACCTTTAAAATGTTATGAATAGTTTTATATGAATATACATATTTATCCATCGTTCTTATAGACCATGCGAGTAGATATATTACAATGGTTTCTATTGAATCTAATCTGGAAATTAACACTTCCTGATTTTCTAAAAGATTGTGAAGAGGCACACTATCACACTAGAGATTAAGTATTCTTTTATACTAAACATTAGGATTGGTAGATAAAAGTTCCAAATTTATCAAAATATGTCTATATATTGTTCTAGAAGATATATATGCTCTTTAATGACTTGAACTAGAAGCTTTGACAGCTTCAAATGGCCTTACAATTTTTTTTTCATATCTCATAAATTATAATTTGACATCATATCCCCTTTAAAATTTCTAAAATGATAAGTAATGTATCTTTTTAAATCATAACAATATTTTCGTGAATCATATTTTTTATATAAACACTGAAATTGAGTATGAAGAGTTTCATAATATTATTTAGAAATAGATCCACTTCTCAAGTAATCAAAATAATTCTTTGAACTTCCAAATTCTACCTGATCTTGAAAACTTTATCCTTTTTAAAGTTAAATATATAAAAAATTATTGCTAAAAATTTTAGAGAGAAACCTCAAAACTAAATCCCTCTTTCAAATCTAAGGGAACCTCATCCAACATTATAGAGGGTCCCCCTAACTGTAAATATTTAAAGGGATTGAATGTTCAGTTCCTCACCAGAAGGTTAAAATAGTCACCCAAAACCTCTATGCTCTCAAGAACATATTCATTATTTTTTAAGACTTATCAAATAATTAAACTATATGATCCTTGATTAATTAAATTTAAATAATAACTATAATACACATATTTCCACCTAGGTAATCTTCTTCAACTATTTTTAACTCTATATAATTAGTGGTTTCCCTAATAAGTTGTTCCTCACCTTGAACTAATTATTTTTTTCTTTTTTCCTCAATCGGGGATGGATGAAAATATTATCTAATAGTAGATTTAAATTCCTACTCAACTAAGAAATGTTGTTATCCCCTTTGAGGCTTTTGAACAAACACAATTTCAGTTTCTATCTTTGTATATTGTTTCTGATACACCCATGGAAACTTAAGTACTCAGCCAACTCTTATAGGAATATTATCATCGAAAAATTTACATATTATTATGCTTATAAGAATATTCTAAAAATTTGTTTTTGAATTATTTAACCCCAAATATTATTTTCCATTCACTCATGGATATATATCACCTCATTAAACTATTTATACACTAATTTACTCAGTATCATGTCAATCAGAGCCATGAAAATGTAGACTTCCATGATCCCCTTAACAAAAACACCAATGGGTTCTATTAATTTTTTGACCACTGGCATGATTTCAACTCTATTTACACTATAGAAGAATCTAAACATTAAAAATGTTCTAGTTTAAGGAAAATTATTATGGTGAAAACTCATGTCAATTATGATATCAAAAATCAGAACAGTCTTATAAAGAATAAGAGACATTAGCCTTCCATATCTGGATGAAATGGTTCATATATCTCAACATACATTGACACGAATTCAACTTAATGACACCTTGTTTGATAAACCATATTTACATGCTAGGAAAAGTTATATTATCTGATTCATTATTTCTATGAAGAACAACAGTTTGAATAAACTTAACAAGGTTCTTTTGATCCACCTCTAAGTACTTTACCATCATATTTCAAACCCACGATGTTCTGTAGAGAAACATCATGATGTATTCAGATTTATGAACCCCATATCCAATAAAACATAGGCTAAGACTATAATTACCTTTATGATGGAAATAAAAGATCCAATCCATATCCACTGATGAAAAAATACTTCATCATTCACTTTTTAAGAGTTGATATATTCAATTTCCCCAAAACTAAACCAGATGTTTTCAAAAAGCTATGTTACTTACTTTTCAATGTAATACTGGTAATTTATTCCATCATTCATAAACTACATACATTGAAAGATCAAATATTTCTTCAATAGTAGATTCATCTCAAACAACCATTCAAATTCAACTAGATTCTGTTGCAACACCAACTGATCTGAACTAGAAAGTCTTTTCCTTTTAACAATTCTATGAACAACCTCATCAGTCCATTTCATGTTTGACAAATGAAAAAATTTTATGGTTAAGAGTTTAAAATATCTAGGTTTTAAGAGATTTAAAATTTGAGGTATTTAAGAGAAAAGGGATCAAAGGTTGGGGAGAGAGAGATGAGATTATCTCTGATTTTTTTCTGGTGATGATTAGGTCTCACAAGATAACAGTTCTATGTAATGAGTTGAGACTTCAAAATGAAAATATGGTTATTAAAATTAGAACAAAATAAAAAAATTTAAATAAGACAAATTTAAACCCAAGTAATCAACATAATAAATATTTATTAAAAAAAAGAAAATAAATAATTCAACATATATATAATAAAAAATTAATAAATAAAAAATTGACAAAATATAGATAATAGTTTCTCAAAATTAAATAATCATAACCCCTTAATAAAATTAAGAGTATAGGTGATAATAAATTTTGTAAAAACATCACTAATAAGACATTTAATATTAATAAATTCTAAATATATATCTCCCTTTGGACATGGTCACTCAGAAAATGATGTTCAAATTCAATTTTCTTAGTTCAATAATGGATCAATGAATTTTCAGGAATATTTATTGTACTATTATTATCATATAAAATTTGAACATGACCAAAATTTAGTGAAAAGTACAAGAGAATGTGTTCTATACACAACAATTATGAATAAAAACTATAAGAATTTATGTATTATACCTAAATAGTTGGGAATTATACTAAATTTTGATTCTTAACAAACCTTAAAACTAGAGACTTTTCCAAAAAGTGACATTTTACCATGTTACTTTTTTAATATTATTCAAATCCTTCAAAATCAACATCAAAATAAGAAATTAAATCAAAACCATAAGTTTTTTGATAAATCAATGAAGAAAATTCCTACTTTTAAATATATTAAAATATTTATAACATAAATCAAATGATACCCTTTTATATTTTTTTGAACTTCTACACATAAACAATCAACAAACATTATATATGTTCTACTATTAGTCAGATATAGAAAACTACAAGTCATAACTATATACGACTTGTTTTCAACTGACTTACCAACTTCATATAAATCATGTTTTGTATTTGTGGACATAAGAGTTATATATGAATAACTATTTTCAAGAATATTTTTTTTAAAAATCATTAGTATATTTACTTTTATTCAAAACTTTTCCAAAATCATTTTGAATGATTTAAAATCTATTAAAGAAATTTAATTCCCCCATCATAGTCATTTCTAAATCTTTTTTCATAAATTTGAAAAGTCATTATAATTTTTTTAGTAGTCAAAAAAACATCATCTATATAAGATTTTACTATAAAAACACCCTAAGAATAAATATCCTATAAAAGGGTAGTTCAATTTACAAAGTTATAGCTATTTACTGAATATTTCAATTACTTATTTCAACAATTTCATGTTGTTAAGGTATTTTTATAGTATGAAAATTATGTTTAATACCCATATTTGGGAAAAAATAATTAAATACTTGATTATAATATTATATTTTATGATCTCTTTTCAATGAAATTATTTTAAAATCCATTTAATTTTGAAAATACATATACAAACAAAAAAACAACTAAAAAAGATTCACTTTCAAGTTTCATTTTGTAAACCAACAAAATATGAAAAAATTATAAACTAACACAAAAATAAATAATTTCTTTGCCAATATTAATATTCTAGAATTTCTAGAAAAATCTATGTAGATGATTTTTAATGTCTAAGATGAAGTACCCTTGTTTATTGATTTGAAGGAGGACGTATGCTGCCTGCCTATAAGACATGCATTGAAAAGTATTTTCTCATCAAACTCAAGACAAGAAAAATTTAAAACTTACTTCTTAATAGATAATTTATATAATAAAAAAATATTACAATGATTAAGACTTTTATTCCATATCCTGGATTCACTTACTTTAGCATTGAAATATTTCACATTTTTTCAAACAAGAAACTACGATCTAAAGTATAAACATTTTATGTTCTAGGTTCTCTAAACAAAATTTTTTTTTCTTTAAATCATAAAATGTATAATTAGAGAAATTAATAGTGAAACCATCATTACAATGTTGAAAAAAATGTATTAAATTATGATTCAACCCTTCAACATATAAAGCATTATTTATCATAATAGAATTTTGATCTCTAACCAAAACAGTTACAATGATATTCCCTTTAGAATTATCACCAAAGTAACCAAACCTCCATCAACATGGGATCATCGATAAAAGTTATAAAATTATCCACTCACTTTTCATGAAAAAATATTTTCTATATACTATATTTCATTTTTTCGATGTGAGTTTTACAAAAAATACCAAACAAGATTTTTTGGTACCCGATTTTTTCAGGTTTTATAGTATCAAAATGAAAAGATTTGGAAAACCATATCAATTTAATTTTACCATAAATTTCATAATTGACTTTAAACAAGTAATTAGAAATATATTATTTATTTACACTACTAATTTCATTATTCCTTAATGAAAAATCATTAGCATTATGACAATTAAGGATGTAATAAAAATAATTCACTATAGAAAAACTATGATTCTTTGAGCTCAGAAAAAAATAATTTCTATATGATTTAAATTTATCATTATTACTAAAAATTATTTATCATTTATTATTACAAATATTTTTTAGAAGAATATTATTCAAATATTCTTTTCCTTAACACTCTAATATATATTTTCAAGTATTATTCTTAGTAAGTATATATTTAATTTTATTATCATGATCAATATATCTTGAATAAGATTTTTTTAATTTTATTTCAATTTTAAGTGTTGTTTTAACATTGTATCCTTCTCATTAAATAAATATTATGAATATTTCTTGATAGACCTATGATTTTTTTATTCATAATTCTATATTTTCCCTCTATTATAGAACAATATTCAAATAATTTATTATATGAGTATTTTTTAGATTCAAAATTAGAAAAAAAAAATATTAAGACAGTTCTTTATATTCTTGATCAATAAAGTACATATTTTCTTTTTTGATTTCATCGATATTTTTTAGATGTATAACAATAAGAACTTATTGAAAATTCTAACACACTCTTTGAAGCCTTTAGGAATTTCTTTACTTTTTCAATCATAATAATGTTTCAACTGAATCTTATTATCCTTATTTATTTTTATTATTTCCTTAAGGTATGGACAATCAGGTTTTATTTTTCCCAGCTAATTGCATACATAACATCTTATTTCCTTTGGATCCTGACTAATTTTTGTATAGTAATTAAATAGTTCCTTAAAACCATAATTCTTATTAAATATATTATAGAATATTCCTACTAATTAAGAAAATTCCGTATTTAAATTTGAAGAACATGACCCCCCTTAGAGAATATAGTGTCCTTCTTTGAATTCTTTTATCCATTAAGAATGGATACTCTAAGAGTTGTATTTTATTTCTTGATAATTTTATGATCCTAATCCTATAATTTTATCTCATCTTCATACATCATTAGAATACCAATCAATTACTTAATATTTATATATTTTAGCAGAGTTTAATATCTAATTGTTTTAGAATACAATTCAATATAGCAAGAAAAAATATAATTTTTTTTAAATATTGACTAGGTTTAGGTATGAGTGTTCCAATATTAGAAACACTGTTGTCATTCTCAGTCAAAACTCCATTAATCTTAGTGATACTTTATCCTTCATACATTCAAAAGTTGTTAAATTTCCATTTAGTTATATTACATCTCAATTTTCTAACATTATTAGATCCTTAATAGGAAAAATTGATTTCTTTTCACATTTTAAATCCAATATCACATTGAGAGTGCAATTTCATGTATTTTCCATGTTTTTTTAATATTATATAGATTGATTTTGAGACCAGGTGCTAAGATGATGTGAAATTCTGAGGCGGGGTCGTCCCTGAATAAATGTATGAATAATATTAAAAAATTAAATATCACAAGAACATAGTTTTCCTAGAAAATTGGAATATGTTATAAATAGATACCCATATCAAAAGTATGATGGAATCATTGTGTTCAGATCAGTGGCTTTACCCTAGGTGTGACCTAACATCGGATCATGTGGATCTACTGTGAAAAGTAGTTTTGGTCATTTTTAATGACTAAAATAAATGGAATATTTATTTTATTTTATGATTTCATCGATTCTAGGACACAAAAATGATTATTATTTTAATTAATCCATTAAAAAAGGATCTATGGGTAGGATCATAACCCTATAAATTCCCTAGAGGTTTTAGAGAAAAGACATAGAGATTTATCTCCAAGGGTGATGATAGAATTGCAGATCGAATATCGACTATCGTCGTTTTTAACAGATCTCACCAGCTTAAATCGATCTTTAATATAAAATTATCCAATTACCAAGAAGGATGTGTTATTTTGTATTTCTTCCCCCATTCTTATATTCAATGATGAATTCGGACCAACCAATGAATAGTTTGATTCGAAATTAGACTGTTCCTTGCGGGATGGGCTATACTTTATGGGATTTATAAGGTTTGACTGTTGATATTTGATTTTGATTTGTTAATCATTCTTACAGGATTGGATAAAATCTAGAATGAACAATGATCTAGGTTCATTCTTTGGATTTGTTCCATGTGTTTTTCTCTCCCCCATTTTCTATGAGCCCTTTTTTCTTCAGCGTGTTTATGAATGAATGATCTTTGAGCCTTTTTTTCTTGGCGCAATAATTTGAAATTGAATATCCAATCTTAGGATAAACTAACAGAGGTGGGATGAAAACAATGATAAACGAATCAAAGTGATTCAGTAGATATCCTTATTTGGGAGGTTTTAATTGAATAGATTTAAAGTTGTTTTCCAAGTCGATTGAAGGCCCAAAACACGTTGATTTAGTGTTAGGGTGATAGAATGACCCTCGATGTTGAGTTTCATGGTGAACAGACCATTGGAGAGTAACCTAAAAGACTGGATGATGTATGAAAGAAGAACACAAGATTCTGGAAAATCCCAATGAACACGACATGTAACCTAGGGGTACATAGCGTGTGGCACCCATTGAGCAATGACTTGGGTCTCGGGGGATAGTTAAATGTCCCACAGTGTTTGAACCTATTCCATGGAATATAGGACGTTCCCAGAGACTTGGTGTGTATCTCGGGAGATACATAGACACATGGTGGAGTATAAGGGTTGCCTACACAACATGTACCCCACCACAAGACTTTCCATTAACCAAGTACATGGACTACCCTGTGTACTGGTACACGAACCGAGACACACGGGTTGACACTGTGTACATGCACATCGTTGGATTACATGGGTGGACCTGAATTGAAGGACATGGTGTGTGAATTATTAAATAGGATGTGTGCCCATATTCTACACAACTAAATTTGGAATGACATGAGATATTGTACATGGGTAGTACCCAGGTTCAAGAAACATGGAGTGTGACCCTACTACACACCATGTATCCCTTTCTATGTGGCTTGAATCTCTTGTCCACACTATCTTGACCAATTTTCATTTGGGTTCGTTCCCTTAATCATTTCCCTTAAGGTTGGGTCATATCTATTCTTACACATATAAGTATGATCCCTTCAGTAGGATATCAAGGATAAAGTGTTTGGAATCCCCTGACAGGCCCAAAGTAGGATCCTATATTCATTATTTGTTATCTAGGTAGAGTCTTTAATATTAACATGACCAAATTCATTTGGTGTTTATCCTCTACTTAGAAGGTTAAACCATTTGGAGTTTTTGGTATCACCCCATGGCACTGGTTGTGATCCTCATATACGTATCATATCTCTCTCTTCAGATCTAACAGTGTATCTCTCTCATAACAGTTCCCAATGAACAGTAATTATCAGATGTATGTCATCAGTACTATCAGACTCACGAGTGTGTTCTTTGGGATGATTGCTTCATGGAAGCTTTGAGCTGAATCCCTAACATTGGTATGCAGTGGGTATAACTTACCCCAGACTATGTTGTATGGAATGAGTATATCCGAATATTATTTCTATATGTGCTGTAGACAAATAATTTGTAGAGATGACTATATATATAATTTTTGTATGACTTTGTGGTTTCAGGGTGTCCTATTAATTATTGTTATACTAACCACTTTATGGGATTTTCCTTCAAGTGTCATGTCTTGTGTTGATGATCGAACTTTTAATAGAGTATTAGGTGGACTAGGACAAGAAGAAGATTTGTGAGACTCGACGGAATGATGGATTTTCCTATGACTACAAAAAATGGTCCTAGTACCTTTTCTTACAGGTTAGACTTGTGGTTATTGAATTCTTTTGGCGGGATTGTATTTGGACTAGTTTCACTTTACTTTACATTCCTATCATACTCTGTTGGTTGGGATATAGTGGAATGAATGCATTGATCTCTTAGTGGGTTTTACATTTCAGCATTTTCTAGTTTTGGAGATGTGTGGGTTCATATAGGTACATAGGCAATGCCTCCCATGTTAGTGATATGCCTACTTGATTCTAGTCACTAGCCACATGCCTATTGGAGGAGGGCTTAGGGAGTCGCATCATAGGCCCCATTGGGATGGGACATGAAAGAGTGGTATCAAAATTGGTTGGTTATAATATAGAAGTAATAATATATGAGATCGATTTAGGGATACATTGTTATGTTTTTTGAGTTCATATTTTAGATCAGGGACTCCAGTATTGGTGCGGGTGGATGACATATCCAAACACCAGGACTCTAATTACCAACTTTTCGAATCGGTATATGAGAACACTGGTTATAGTGAAAATAATGGTACATGAATCATTTAAGAATGGGTTGTGGTTCAATTTCCTTCTTGAGTGAGCTCTCCAGATATTCTCATTGGCCATGGTAAATATTGTTTTCTTATAGGATGACTCTGAGATGTATACTATAATGGATTCAGAAGCTCGATCATGAGGATGACCCCCTCAGTGATGATGCTATGACACATGGACAAGTTCCACAAATGTCACTTCTAGGTGGTTCACTACCTATACCACCACCTGTGCAGCAACACGTGGTACCCATAGTTCTAATAGAAGAGGTGTGTAGGCAAAGCATGCTTCATGAGTTTTAGATATAGAGGCTCCTCATGTTCCGAGGTTAGCCTGACCCTTAGGCAGCTGAGGGCTAGATTGAGGTGGTGACCCAAGTTTCCTGCCGACTCTAGACACTAGTAGATTAGATGGTGGTTATTACGACGATCCTTCAACACAGATCAATAGGGTGATGGTGGAGTTTAGCTATCTAGACTAACGATGAGATGAATATTTTGTTGATGGGGTTTGTGCGTCTCTTTAGAGGTGATCTATCAAAAGTTAAACTGATAAATGTGAATATATAAGTGATTATTTAGCTCTAACAGGGTATCGTGATGCTGGATAATTATTAACCGAGGTTCACAAACCACTACTAGAAATATGTCCTAAGCCAATGGAACTATACCCATGGTTTAATGAAGTTGCGGGGATAGAGTTTTTTATTGAATATATACCCATGGTTTTTAAAAAAACCGTAGCTATTTCTCCTTGCATATCCAACCTCCCTCAGGATCCTCCTCCCTGCTCCCACTTCGACAATCCCTAATCATCCCATCCTACAAGCTCCAGCCTCCCCGCCCCTCCCCACCTCTGCCTCAACCTCCCAAATTCTGCCTCCGTGTCGACCTCCTACCCTATGGCTCCCGGCCTCCGCCTCCATCTCGATCTCATGGCCTTTGACTCTATCTGGACCTCCCAACCTCCACCTCCACCTATACCTCTAGACTTCTACCTTTTCCTCGACCTATCGTCCCCCACCTCCCAGCCCCTGCCTCCCTCTCTCCGCCTCCAAGCCTCCGCATTCGCGTCTACCTCTGCTTCCCTAACTTGACCCCTACATCGGCCTACAAAAATCTGCATCTGCCTACCAAAAATCCATAGGGATATCATTAGAGTTAAAAAAATATTTTCTGCCAAGTATTGAAATATGAAAGTGATCTGTATTAAGACTCATTTCCAAATAACAAAAAAATATTTAATTGTTTTTTACCTTTATTTATTTCAATCATTTCACTTTGGATGATCTTGTTTTAGTTGTTCGAAGGTTAGTGATTTAGTATGGTGACATAATGATGTTTTATTCTATTTTTTGGTGCTTTAGGTGGGTTTATTTCATTAATTGTTTTCCACATATTAAGTTCCATATGCATAACATCAGGTAGTATAATCAGAAGTTACATTATTCTCAAAACCTTTTACGTTCAGTGTGATATTTCTTAGTTTATTTGCTTCCTGTGGTTTTAGATTTCCCAATATCGAGCTATAGAGGGAAGAAAAATGAGTTAGATATTTCTCTAGATCTCTTATGCCATTAAATATTGAGAAACAAGGATTTCCAAAATTAGACATAGCTGGAGTCCAATACACACAATTATGATACAGTTTCTTCTCAAACTATATTGGTGCACACCAGACTTCAAGAACATCTAATCTAATGGTAATAAAATACAACATCTCTACAAGTGATTATTTTTATTATATAAAAATTTGACCAATATAGAATTCTTGAGGTTATACCAAGTGACTTGTATCATCTTTAGACTGTTGATATCCTATTATCGGAAAACCATGTTTATTAATGGAGGTTTCAGTTAATCAAACAGGTTGATGTTTTCTATGGTTGGTTGCACGGGTCGACAATTTCATGGGTTGAACGGTATCCTCTTTACATAGTGGGATAGAAAAGATAGATATGAAAACTACATCTTGGATATTAAAATAAAAAATTATGTTTCCCTAAGTAACTCAATATTAACTTGTTCAATATTTTCTATTTTATCTTGATCTATGAAATTTATTATTTGATAGAGAGGAAATCAAAAAACACAAGTAGAAGGTGGGATACATATATAGGCAAATTTATCTTTTGATCTTAAAACTGCAAGTGTTTATTTATTAACTACACTGTAGGATTATAGAGATATAATATTTTATTATACTTCCCACTTTGTGAGAATCAATTAATTTGATCATTCCATAATCATTGATGATGATATAGATAGTATTAATTATTATTCTCAACTAATAAATTTTAAAAGGGATTGTGTTGAATTTCTGGTGTCACATACTTCATTTCCAAGTGATTTATAAATCCCCATCTATATTGATGAAAATAGAACAATTATTGATGTATAATATAATGTCATTAAACTATCATTATTTGAATAGGAAATTGATGGATTTACTGAAGATGTTATCTTGAGGAGAAACCAAAAGATTCATAAGACTTATGTACCTAATGAATATATAATGTAACATCAAGAGCCTGAATTTAATATAATTAATAAAAAAGATCCGGTCAAATTTGAAGATGATAATTATAGTTTTGATACTTTATAATGATTAAATTAGATACTTGAGGAGATGTTTTATATGACTCATAATAGCATATGGGATATCCAAGATTTCTCAGATAGTTTTAAACAAAGTTAAATGAAAATGAGTTATTAAAACCTGTTGTGATTGAAATGGTAGTATTTAGAGATAAAAATACAAGTTAGAAGTAAAGGTTTATAATCAAAGAGATGGCATTGATTATCAAGAAAATTTTTAACTAGTTTCTGCTAAATAAGCATTTTGAGTTATTATATTCTTAGTATCTCATATTGATTTAGAGTATCATCAAATGATTGTCAAATCTACTTTTTTGAATGGTTATTTTGTTAAAATAGTTATATAGTTTATCATGATGAATTTCTAAAAAAGGTTTTCTGAAATTTGGTTTATTAGATAAATACATCCATTTATAGGATAAAATATGATTTAGGACAATGGTATCTGAATTTTTTATAGGTGATAACTTATATTTATTTTAAATAGAGTGATTCAGATCACTTTGTTTGTTTAAAATAATCTTAAAATTATGGATTTTTTTAAAATCTAGTAAAAGAAAATTTATAATAAATGTTTCTTATATAAATGGCATATTTTTAGCTAGTAGTTTTGTTAAAATTTTTACTGAGACAAAACTGATGTTTAGTGAGTACTTTGATATATAAACACTTTCTAGTACTTATGTTGTTTTAGGCATCCAAATTCATAATGGTAGGTCATGTGATAATCATGTATTTTTATAAAGAAAAATATATTGAAACAATCCTCAACCAGTTTAACTCAAATTTTATCTCCTCCTATACTAAACCTATTTTGAGAAATGATAATCTTTCTAAATTCAGAAGTCCTCAATGTTGAATAAACAGTTTAAAGGAAAATTTATTATATAATTTAGTTGTTGGTAATTTGATATTTTATCATCATTATACTCATCCTAAGAATGATTCCATTTTTAGAACTTTATTAAAATTCATGATTCATTGTAGATTAGATCATTGGAATGTTGTGAATATTTTATTGATATATTTAAATGATGATACATATTATATTTTGACCTATAATAAGTATAATCAACCTCATCTATTTAACTAATCTAAATCTGATTTTTTAGGTTCCTTGAAAATCAAAAATCTACTCACAACATCAGTTTTATTATAGAAATAGGAGATATTTCTTGGAAAACTATCAAATAAATACTCATATCTACATTTATAGTAGAAGTAGCACATGTATCTTGTTATTAATACACTTTTTAGGAATTATGGATTTAAAAAATGAATGTATGGGTTTAATGTTGTTGAAAATATGTCCAAACTATTATTAATATACTACAACAATATGGGTGTTGTGTAATTCTCTCAAAATAAAAGTTTTTCTTATCATTAAAAAAATTATCACTTAGGATAACAATTTTTTAGTGAGGAAGGTCAAACATCTCATATATGAATTGAGCACCATTTAACTGAGAATATGATGGATGGTTCACTAACTAAAGTCTTAACTGTTTAAGAATTTTATATTCATGTTATCTCTATGATATTTTTTTAGAATTTTCATGTATTCTTATTTCTTCACTACATTTTGAAGAGGGTTTCTCATCATTGTTAACCCATAAATGTCTAGATTGTATATTAAGACTAAAATTTTTAGGGAAAAAAGATTATAGTTTTTGAATAATTTGAACTATAGGATTAACCAGACTCCACACATTATTCCTAACTATGGTCATAAAAATAGGTTACCCTCAAAGGTTAGAATATAATAAATTCTAAACCAGAAGTCATGCTAAATAAGGCAACTAGTCTCTCAAACCTACACCACACATTATTCTTAATAGTGGTCATATTTATGGGTTCTACTTATCCCCATCTAAAGGTGACATGGAATTTAACATTCCAAATACTTACTTTTTTGATTCAACCACCAATTGAAATTAATTTTGACCTACCCACTCACTGTTCAAGAATAAACCAATAGTTTCACAAGTCATCACTACACATCTCAAAACAAGATCACTCACACTATGACCTACATAAAAATTCACTACAGTTTTAGAGACTCCTCATCATAGGAATACCACATAACTTGGGCACCCTCAATATCTCCAACCACCCAAACATAGGGTCCACATCTACTACCCACCATGTCACAAAGATACACACACACACACACACACACATAATTCACAGTTATTTTCATTACACTTTACAATTTCTTATAAACACAAAAATTCCACAATAAGGAATTAGATAATTGAAATTTTAATTAAATTAGATCAATTATATAATCAAATAGTATAAATAGAAATTTAGTCCTAGATAACATGGAATTTCCTCATACATGTGTTGGCTAGTCCCAGGGAAAAGCTCCCTACCATGTCTTGAAAAATTCTTATTCTATTTTGTATTTTTCCAAAATAGTAAGACTAGAAAAACCTCTAATAAAATTTTACTAGGTCCAACCACCAATCAATTCTTGCACCATTGGTTGATATAATACCCTAGGAATGCATCCACATATGATGGAGGATGCTGACTAACAGTGAGGGTGTCAAGTAGTATGGTGTGAGATTATACCTATATATTTGATTAAAAAATAATTGAAATAAACATACTAATATAAAAATATGTAAATAAAACAATTAATGACACAATTAAATGTTTCAATACTAATCAAAATAACCCACAGAATAAATAAATAATTTTATGAAATACATTTAGGTAGTCATAATATAACCAGAATATCAGAAGATAAGACTATGAAAACTATGAAAAATGGTCTTGAGTATCAAACTGGAACCAACACCCATGCTTTGTCTTAGAAACCATGCTATCAAAAACATAAAGTTCTTTCCCAAATCTAAATATACAATATAATATTGATAACAACTCAGGTTCCCATATTCTATGGTAGAAAGTGTAGTGTTTTACTATAACTCGGTAAGACTCAAATGATGGTGTCCCTAAAATTAAAATTAAATTGTTTTTTCATTGAGATGTGATTTGAAAATAAATTATTGATTATTGTATTAATATTTTAAAAACTTATAATTTAATTTAATGTGTAATAAAAATACAACTGATGATTGATCTCTATAATGGAACTCAACATCATTTTGTATATACTTTTTCCATCACTGGTGAGGATGTTACATATCTTGCTGTTGGTGATGAGGCTGCTAATGATATTGATGCTGAAGATAATTATGTTAACGATGATGGACATTGACTTGGGGATGGGGATGTTGGTGATGGGGGGATATTAATCCCCTCAATTTTTTGACTTAGTAGGGAGACTTATATATGTAATTTAAGAACTTGAATTGGATTTTTGTATGGATGAAAATGGATAATTTATTTTCTTCTAAAAGGTTCTTGCATAAATTTTCTCATGAATTTACATAATGAAAACATTAGATTCCTTAGTCATGTATATGGGTAAGTGATGACCTTACTACCATAGAATAAATAGCTCTAAATGATATCCCATATGTTGACATTGGATTACATTTATTATCTCTTTATTTTTCACAAATTAATGAATTGACAAGTCTAAATTAATGAAGGTAGAAAAGGAATATATTCCTTAGTTATTATTTATAAAATTTTCATTTTTTGAAATCTGAAGTTTTTCTATTGATTTGACTAGTTGGGTTTTTTGAGATCCCAAGTCCCTGAATGATATAATACAAGCTGGAGTTTTTTTTGGTTTATAGGTAGCTCTCTATGAAGGTTTTTGCATTTCAATAGAGTCATACATCATTAGTTCAGGATAATGGGAAAGTTACAACATGAACTTATCCACCCATTGATAAGTCTAAGTGGGGTAACATGTAATAAGGGAAAATTCAATAGTTCGCCAAACCATCACAGAGGTAGGTATCTAAGGCATAAGGTTATCATGATAGATCTATCTTGTTTTTTTATGCTTGATTAGTTGATAGATGATGATGAATATGATCCTTAGTTGGTGAGAGGTGTTTTTCTAATATCGAATACATTAATCTGTGTTTTATTTGATATTATAGCTTCTTATTTTTTTATTTATTATAAACTAGTGTATCACATGTGAA
Organism: Viscum album; assembly: GCA_963277665.1. NCBI lineage: Eukaryota > Viridiplantae > Streptophyta > Magnoliopsida > Santalales > Viscaceae > Viscum > Viscum album. Next base: position 1,479,118,191 of record OY728137.1, read on the forward strand.
AAAGGTGGAATTAACCCAGAGTATCGTGTTTATATATTCACCTTTTAGTATGTGGTCATAAAGTAAAAAAGTTTCACTAAATTACTATTTGTATAAGATTGTTTTTACACCTTTTAAAGTTTTATACTTTATATATAAGCATATTCGATACACACCCCCCTCCTTTAGCCAAGCATCCCTTCTTAGGCCGCGCACCCCCCTATGTTGAGCTTTCCCTCATCCGATGTGAATCCCAATTAGGTAGGGAATCCCCTTCTAAATTTTTATGATTTGGCTATTCTTTGACAACGAGTCACTAATATTTTTCTGGAATGGTTAATTGATTCCTTATTTAGTTTCAGTTAATATTTTTCTAATTCGTTTTATTGATCCAGTTATTCATTTTGTTTATTTTGAGTCGATATTCATTGTTTACATTGATCTTTCCCTCACCCAATAGTTTTTATGGCATGGTTTGAGTTTTTTCGATTCATTGTTTAGTTTGATTCATTGTTTAGTTTATGTTTTCTTCAATGGTTAATTGATTTGTCTATTCATTTTATTTATTCATTGTCTAGGTCGAGAATCCCCTTCTACATTTTGTTGATATTGATTCATGGTTAATTGATTCATTTTTTAGTTTGACTATGAGTCACTAATATTTTTTTGGCATCCCCTTCTATTCATTTTTCTTGTATGGTTAATATTCTTCTATCAAGGTTAATATTTGATAGTGATTCACTAATATTTTTCGTTTTTCTAAAATAGTTCATTGAATGGGTGTGTGCGGGGGGGGGGGGGGGGTGTGGGGTGGCCGGGTGCAGGGGGAGGGGATGGGTGCAGGGGGGAGGGGGTGCCATGGGCTTGTCGGTGGGGGTGGGGGTGGTGGGGGTGCAGGTGGGGTGGGGGCAGTGGGGGGGGGGGTGGGTGAATGTTGGGGTGAAGTTGGGGTGAAGGGGGTAGTGGGGGTGAAGGTGGAAGGGGGTGTGGGGGCGTAGGGTGCGAGGGGAGTCTATAAAGGGAAGGGGTGTCCAGGGGGTGCGTGATATACAGAGAACCAACAATAAAACATAGTCGATTCAATTTATTTTCTTCAAGGACTTTCTACTAATATTGTAGTGAATATAACATTTAGGAGGTAATGGTTGTTTTATACATTTGTTGTAAGACATTAGTAACCATTGGTTGTGTTTTTAATCAAATTGACTTGAAAAACACCATGCATGTAGAATTGATGATTTCAAGTTTACTCCTGAGTGTGAAATATTTGATCTTCTAGACATCGCTCTATATCATGGTTGGATAGTGGATCCCTAAGTATGAACTTTTTAATCCTATACCTTTATATTTTTCATCAAAAATATTTTATACATTATCTCAGTTTACAGTTTTTCCTTTTCCATTTTTCTTCTTTCATTTTCTTAATATGCATGTTTTCACATATATGCCTACATGGGCTGTCTGGGGGGGGGGGGGGTTAAGGGGTGTCTAGGGGGGAGGGGGTCTAGTGGGGGGTGTCGAGGGGGGTGTCTAGGGGGTATAGGTGTCCAGGGGGGTCCAATGGGGGGGTGGGGGGGGGTGGGGTGGGGTGTCCATGGGGGTCCAGGGGCTAGGGGTAGTGCGTAGGGGTGGTGGGGGTGAAGGGGGGGGGGGTTGGGTGTAGGGGGAGGGGGATATCCTGGGGTGGATCCAAGGGGTGTCCAAGAGGGAAGGGTGTGTGGGGTTGTAGGGGTAGGGGGTGGTCTAGGAGGGGTGGCAGCTATGTTCGGGGTGTCCTAGAGGGCAAGGAGGGGGCAGGGGGTGTGAGGGTGCAGGGGGAGGGGTGGGGTGTCTGGGGGGGTGAATGTTGTTGGGGGGGCTAAGGGGGAATTGTGCAGGGGGAAGGGGGTTGTCTAGGAGGGGGGGAAGGGGTTTGGGGGATATGAATATTTGCAGGTGAAAGACCTCAAAAGAGAGTTTGGATTCATATTTTTGGCTTCATGATTGCTTTTACCATTTCAATCATTTGTTGATTTTGATGACTTGTATTGCTATGTATGATAGGGATGCTTGCTATGCAGAGAACCAACAACAAAACATAGCTCATGCAATTGATTTTCTTCCACAGCTTGCAACCGGGATTGAAGTGAATATTAAATTCATGACGTAATGGTCATTTGATACCATTTTTTTGCTAGACATTAGTTACCATTCGTTGTGTTTTTAATCAAATTGACTTGTCATACACCATTCTTACAGAATTTATTATTTCATGTTTACTTCTATGTGTGCAATATTCAATCTTTTGGAAATTTATCTGTATCATGGCTGGATAGTTAATCCCCAAGTATGAATTTTTGAATCATGTACATTTATATTATTTGTAGAAAAAATATTTTATACATTCTATCTATTTAAAGTTTTACTTTTTCTTTTTTTCCTTTTATTACTATGATTAATTTCACATATATTCATGCATGGGGGTGTCTGGGGGGGGGGGGGGGGGTTCAGTGGTGGTTTAGTGGTGGTGTCGAGGGGGGTGTCTAGGGAGGTGGGGTTTCTAGGGGAGGGGGTGTCCAGGGGGAGGGTGTCTAGTGGGTGTCTAGGGGGGGTCTAGTGGGGGGTGTCTTGGGGGAGGAGGTGTCCAGGGGGAGGGGGTGTCTAGGGGGAGGGGGTGTCCAAGGGGGGGGGGTGTCTAGGGGGTATCTAGGGGGCTCTAGCGGGGGTATCCAGGGGATGTCTAGGGGTGTCCAGGGGTGTGTCTAAGGGGGGTATCTAGGGGGGTCTAGTGGGGGTGTCTGGGGGGGGGTGTCCAGGGGGGTGGTGTCTAAGAGGGGGGGTGTCTAGGTGGGGGGGGGGGGTGTCTGGCGGGGGTGTCCAAGGGGGGTGTCTAGTGGGAGAGTCCCATGGGGGGTCTGTATGGGGGGTGTTAAGTTGGGGAGGGGGTATCCAAGGGGGTGTCCAGGGGGTGTCTAGGGGCGAGGGGTGTTTGGGGGGAGGGGGGCATGGGGGTTCTGTCCAGGGGGAGAGTAGAGATGTACAAGGGGGAGGGTTGTGGTTTCACCGTGGTTCTATTGTTTCTTATAAGAACTTTTCCATTATTTCATAGTGGTTTGCCTTTTATTTTGTAGGGGAAAGGTGAAACCAATGTGGTAGCTGCTGTTTCAGGGAAAATCATCTATACCCTTAGTTCTTTAAACCATGGGTGTATATGCTGCTACAAAAATATCTATACTCATAGTTTAATGAACCGTGGGTATGTGTGTTGTGAGGAAAACAATCTATAACCACGGTTTACTTAACCACGGGTATATAATTAGTGCTGTAAAAATGTATTCCCATAGTTTTGTAAACCATGGGTAATATGAAATTTCAGTTGGTTATACCCATGGTTTCTACAAAACCGTGGGTATAGGGGAATCCCAACACCTCAGGAGCCCATGGTTCATGAAACCTTTGGGTATAGCCTACACCCATGGTTTCATAGGCAATAACCATGGTTTCAAACTGTGGGTATAGAGAATATTTTGAATAGTGAACTTTCTAGGTACTCGATGGATATGGTAAAAGATAAATACATTTTGGATTTTACCTTTTAGTGAAGTCTGCATATAGATATATAATCCAACATCATCAAAATTTGAATTTCAGCTTATTATGGGGTTATTGGGATAGATTTTTTGGTTGAAAGCTTACTGGGTGAGAAGATAAAACCAAAAATAGTCTGTAGTGGATGAGCAGGAAAAGAGATCTCTATAACAAGGAGCTGACACAATTCCCAGGGACCTGGTTGTGGGAGATGAATTAGAAAGAGGTCCCAAGATTGAGGATCTATAGTTCAGGGATCACAGGGTGGGTCCAGTCAGCCTAGGGAGAAGTGGTTCTATTCATGTAATGACTGAAGACATCTCACTCGAGATTTTCTGACCGTCGTGCTGCAGATGGGGAGACAGTGGATGGAACACCAAGGTAGAAACAACGATAGGAATAGGTAGATCCACTAGTCTAAATACACGGTTAAGGAACATGAGGTGGTATATGTTTCATCTTGTTACCACCACCACCCCTATTTAGGCCATGCCAGGCTTAGGGAGCTTGAGGACAAGGGTAAGGAAAACTTCATGTAGTCCAGGTACATAACCTAGGGACTTTGGGAAAGATTTGAGGCACATTCTTTGTCTTTTCTATATTATCAGTAGTAATGATAGACATAAGTTCTAGTCATTCATTTCTCACCACATATCTTGTTCGATACCTAGAGATTCTGGTTTAATAGTTGACTAGACCCTTATGCCTAGAGACACTTACTGGAGAAGACTCAGTGATCACACATCTATGAAAACAGTGTAACCTAACACTTGGAGGTGAGAGTTTTGATTTAAACCTACTGATGGTAGTGTTGAGGCCTTATGATTTCATTATTGGTATGGATTGGTTATCCAAAGTACATGTCCAGATTGATTATTTTAGGTGAAGGATGCGGTGTATTTGTAGCGATGGAATGAGTTTTTCCTTTATTAGTGAAAAGGAAACCCAGACAGCATAGGATGGACTCACACACAGGAGGGTGAAGCTGATTACTCATATGTTGGAATGAATGACCCTAGGTTTAGTAGATGTTATGAGGGTCTAGTTCCAAAAAGTAGTGACAGAGTTCGAGGATGTCTTCCATAAAGATTTTCCAGGATTACCCTCACCCAGAAGATAGACTTCTACACTAATTTAAACCCCGAGAAAACAAAGATATTTTCACCAGTATATCGGATGGTTCCTATAGAGATTCATGATATGAGGGTGTAGTTAGAGGAATTGAAGAAGAAGGGATTCATGAGACCCAATGTTTCACCATGCACGGTCCTAGTTTTATTTTACAAAAAGGTAGATTGGATATTGAGGTTGTGTGTGGACTACCATCGTATGAACCAGGAGACCATGAAGATGTATCCACTACCCAGAATTGATGGAATCTTTGATAATTTGATAGGGGAGAGAATGTTCTCAAAGTTTGACCTTCGATAAGGTTATCACAATCTTTGAGTAGGAGATGAGGATATACCGAAGATAACTTTCAGATGTCGCTATGGTCATTAAGAGTACTTGATGATTCCCTTTGGCATGAGAAAAACAATAGAAGAATTCATGGGACTCATGAACTAGATCTTTCGGCCTTACTTAGACTGGTTCATGGTAGTCTTCATAGACAATATCCTTGTGTAGTTATCATTTTATAAGGAGCACGTGAGACACTTAAGGATAGTTCTGGATGTACTCTGAGAGAACCAAAATTATGGGAAATTCTCAAAGTCCTAGGTCCGAATTTAGGCAGTCCATTTTTTGGGACATGTTATCTCATAGTATGGAGTGGCTATGGACCCAACCAAATTTGAAGCAGTTTTTGCATGAGATCCACCTAAGAGTGTGATGGAGGTGCAGAGCTTCCTTGGCCTAGTAGGCTATTATTTAAGATTCATACGTGATTTCTCTAGGGTATCATCACCAACGATACCTTTAAATTGAAAGGGGATGCCTTTCTTGTGGATAAAGAAGTTCCATCAAGATTTTTTATAGTTTGGGTAGAGATTAACGAGTGCTCTGATCTTGATATTTCCGGAGGAGGGTGTCATGTATGTAGTTTTATGAAATGTATTAGGGACCAAACAAGGTTGTGTCTTGATGTAGAGGAAAGCAGTCATTGCCTATGGTTCATGCGAGTTGATACCACATGAGTAGAACTACGTGGCCCATGATCTTGGGTTAGCAGCAGAAGTATTCTTATTGAAGAAGTGGAAAATCTTCCTGATGAGCAAGCATTTTATCATATTCTCTGATCACAAGAGTCTCAAGTACATATTCTCTCATAAGGATCTAAATTTGAGATAGAGGTGATGGAATAAGTTTCTCAAGGACTATGACTTTTAAATTGTCTATACTCCCAGTAAGGGGAATGTGGTGGAAGATGCTCTCAATAGAAGATCTAGTTCTCAATTTTTGAATGAGGCATCAGAGTAGTTAGCCACATTATAGTTACCCTTAGAGGATATATATAGAGTAGTTTACATCAAGTCGATGTTTTTAACCCCATTAAACCTACATCGAGTCAGGGAGGTGCAACTTGGGGATACCGACTATGAGGCACCATGTGCTCAGATATACACATGACATGCTCCTTATATATATATATATTAAAAAGGTGGGGATCACACCGTCCTTATAGAGGATGTACAATATATCTAGTGGAATTATAGGATGATGTTTAGTGGGAGTTTCAAATATCCCCTTTGGAGGTACATCATGGTGTAGAAAAATGTACCAGGACCTCCGAAGATAGTTTTAGTGGTCAGGTATAAATAAGGGAGTTTCAGAGGTTGTCTCTTGATTCCTTACTTATTATAAAGTAAAGGCTGAGAACCATGTACATGTGGGTTTATCTCCACCTCTTGAGGTACTGGAATGGAAGTGGGATGGGATATCGGTGGACTTTGTGATGGGTTTATCATGTAAGTTTAGGGGACAAAATGAAATCTAGGTGATAATTTACTGAGTCACTAAGTCATCACACTTCCTAGTTATCCAAGATAAGAGTTTAGTAAAGAGATTGGTAAGCCTCTATGTTTAGAAGTTAGTTAGACTCCATTGAGTTCCGTCGATGATTATTTTATATCTTGATTCTCATTTTATATCCCGGTTGTGGACAAGATTACATGAGGATTTTGAGACCCAGTTTCAGTTGAATATAACATTTCAGCTTAAGACGGATGACCAAATGGAGTGAACCATTCGGGTTCTGGAGGAAATACTATGACCTTGCATGTTGGACTTTGGCCGTAGTTGGTAGGATCACATACCACTAGTGGAGTTCACGTACAACAACAACTACCATTCCACCATTGGTATGGCACCATTCAAGGCTTTGTATGAGCGACTGTGTAGGTCACCACTTAGCTGGACTGACCCAATTAGGTCAGCACTCACAAGCCCATAGTTGGTGAGAGATACTACAGAGAAGATGCATATCATATAGGAGCAGATAAATATTGTTCATAGCTGTCAGAAGTCTTATGCTGACAGACAGAGGAAGCCTTTCGAGTTCAAGGAAGGAGACCATGTATTCGTACGAGTTTCACCACAATGTGGATTATAGAGATTTTATTAGGGTGGAAAGTTATATATGAGGTTTATTAACCCTTTTTAGATACTGTGTAGAGTTTCTGTGGTGGAATACAACTTAGATCTACTATTATAGTATGATAGAGTACATGATGTCTTCCACATGTTGTAGCTTAGGAGGTACGTGCATGACCCATCACACATCATCGACGAGGGAGAGATGGACATCGATAATGGAGTGATTTTGGATAATTACCCATTTGATATTGAGGATTGGTAGGAGAGGATCCTTCATGGGTTAGTGATTCCTTTAGTTCATGTTCAATGGAAGCATAAGAATCTCTAAGTGAACACTTGAGAGAGGGAGGATCAGATACATGCTTAGTACCCTTATATTTTTTAGTAGCCTTTTTTTGGATTTTCTGGGATGTAAATCTCTTAGGTGGGGATAATTTAATTTCCTTGATTTTCAATATGTTATTTTTAAATATTATATGGATTTATTTTGAGACCAAACATTGAGATAGCATGCGATTCCGAGGCCCGGTGTACCCATAATAAATATTTGAATAATATAAAAGTATTAAACCTCACACACATGAAGTTTTCATGAAAAAGAGGAATAACTTATAAATGGGTTTCTGGATTAGAAATATAAGGGCACCATTGCATTTAGTGAAGTGACTTTACCCTAGGCACGATCTTACATCAACTGGCGTGGTTCGGTTATGACAAGTAGTTTCAGGCATTTTTAATAAATAAAATAAATTGAATATTTATTTTATTTTACCGTTTCATTAACATAGCGATGAAAAAACACTTATTATTTTATGTAATCTTTATAGGTAGGGATCTAGGGTTAGGATCATAACCCAAAGAATTTCTTGAGGGCTCTAGAGAAAAACCCTAGAGATTTATATCAGTGGGCAACAACAGAATTGTGGATCGATGATCAACATGCACTATTCCTAACAAATATCACTAGTGGAAATCTATATTCAATAGTGAATGATCTAATTCCTATGTAAGATGCATTATTTTGTATTTCTTTCCTTTTATTAAATTCAACAAAGATTGCAGACCATCCAATGAACAACTTGATATGTGGTTCGATCATTCTTTGTGGGATGGTTTATACTTTGAGGGATTTATGGGGTTTCACTATTGAGATTTGATTATGATTTTATGATCATTCTTATGGGAATTAATTGAGGCTAGAATGGAAAATGGATGAGGTTTTTTCCATGGATTTGTTCCTTTTGTTTTTCTCTCCCTCATTTTCTATGCGTTCTTCAATATTTGAATTATTTATGAACGAATGATCATTGTGCCTTCGTATCCTGGTGAAATGATCTGAAATTGAAGATATGATCTTAGGATGACCTAAAAAGTGTCCGAAAACAATGAATAATTATGAATCAAATCGATTTCAGATATATTGTTCTTCATGAGGTTTTCATTGGATAGATTTACCTTTTTTTCTGAGCTGATTGAAGTCCCGAAACACCTCAATTTAGTGTTGTGGTGATAGGAAGACCCTAAATCTTGAGTTTTAAGGAGAATGGAACACTGTAGTGGAACCTAGAAGATCAGTGGACGTGTGGAAGAAGAAAAACAGATTATGGAAAATCCAAATGAATACGGTGTGAACCCTAGGGTTATACAGTGCCTATCCCCCACTGAGTGGAAACTAGGGTATTAAAAGATATTTCAATATCACAAAATGTGTGACTCAATCAGACAGTGTGTATGACCTTCTTAGAGACTTGATGTGTATCTTAGAAGATACACAAATATGGGATGTAGTACATATTTTTCTTACCCTGTGTGTACCCCATCACATGAATTGGTCTAAACCAAATACAGGGACTACCTGATGTACTAGTAAATAGGAAGAGATACACAGTTTGAACCTGTGTATTGGAACACAACTAGATTACCTGGGTGTAACCCTGATAGAAGGAAACAATGTGCAACTTCTTCTACACATTGTGTACCCATCTCCTACATGACAAAGTTTGGAATGACACAAGATGTTGTACACATGCAATACCTGGGGTCATGGAACATGGAATGTGACCCCACTACACACTATGTATCTCTTTCTACATGGATTTAATCCATTTTATATCATATCATGGATACATTTTTTTAGGTTTCATTCCCTTGATCATTTACATAAAGGGTGGTTCATATCATTTCTTACTCAAAAGAGTATGATCCCTTCAGCATCAAATAGAGTTGTTGGAATCCCCAGAGTGGCCTAGATCAGGATCCTTTATTTATTAGGTAGAGTCTTTGATGTTGACTTGACCAACATCACTATGCATCCACCCTCTACTTAGAAAGTTAAACCAAATGGGGTTGTCGGTATCACCATATGGCCCTAACTGTGATCCTCATCTTGGTATCATATCTCTCTCATTAGATTTATTAACATATCTCTCTCTTGATAGTTCCTGATGAATAATAATTATCATATGGAATTCATTAGTTCTATCATATTCAAGAGTGTGTTCTCCCAGATGATTTCTATGTGGAATCTAAGCGATGAATCCCTAGTGTTGGTATGCAATGGTTATGACTTACACTAGAATATGTGGTATGTATTGAGTATATCTGGATATTCTTATTATATGTGTTATAAACATATACTGTGTAGAGATGACTATATCTCTCTGTTGTGTTTTTCCTTGTGGTTTTAGGGTTTCTTAATGAGTATTTTTAGACTCACCCTTACATGGTATTTTCCCACACATGTCGTGTCTTGTGAAGATGAGTGAAATTTTTATGGAGTCCTAGGTAGACCATGATCAGAAGGAGATTTGAAAGATCAAGAAGGCTGAGAGGTGTTCTTACAGCTATAGACAATAGCCTAGTACCTTTGCTTATAGGTTGGACTTGTGGTTATAGACTTCCTTTGGGGTGCTTGTATTTGGACCAATTTCACTTTACTTTACTTTCCTGTTATACTCTATTGGATGGGATATGGTGGTATCCATTCATTATTTTCTAAGTGTTTTTTACTTTTCATCATTTTGTGGGATTGGAGATATGAGTGTTCGTACAAATTCAAAGCCAATCCATCCCATGTTACTGATATGCCTGCTCGGTGCTTGTCACTAGCCCCTGGACTATTGGAGGTAGGATTGAGGAGTCATGCCATGGGCCCCAATGGGGCATGTCATGATAGAGAGGCATGATTTAATTCATTTGGCTAATATAAAAAAACATTTGCATTCACATATCTTAGGTTCAGATCATATTCAGTTTCTTTTGTAGCATCCCATTTTTTCGGTTTACCCTTAATGACTTTATACGACTTGAGATCCTTCAGATAGAACTTCAAACCAATATTTTGTAAATTAATAGCCTAGATATCTTTAGGAAATCTATAAATTTCACCTTTAAAATATGAAACCCTTATCCTTGACATCCCATCTTTAAGGTCATCCATTGAAATTATTCTCTATCTCAATATTTAACTCAATATTATAAGAGGAAAAAAATATTTAACAAAGTACTACTCTAATTCCAATTTTTATCCCAAAATGATGAAATATAATTCAGGGGGGTGGTGAACTATGTCCCTATTAAAATAATAAATAAATTTAAAACTAACACCTATTTTTCATGGAAAGTTAAACTGTACTATTTTATTTAAAGAATTTTTTCAATGAAAAATAAAAAAAAGAAGAATCATAAATTTTTATACTAGTTTAGGGTACAAAGATCCCCTAGTCTACTCCACCAACACTCTCTCCACAAGTTTAGTGATTTTCAAATGCAGATACTTTTCCAAGGGATCATGATAGTTGAGTGAAATAAAATTTAACTAGTTACCATATATTTTACTTGGACTTATGAACACATAGTAACAAAAGCTTAATAAAACATGTATGTCTCCAAAGTGTAGGAATTATTTTTAATGAACCCAAGAAGACATATCATATATACCAATATCAGTAGTAGAAGTAGATAGAATAATATCTAAAAAAACATGAACTATTTGACATATTTTCGAAGTAAGATATTAAGACCACAAATCTTCTGAGAGTCAGATCATTAGATCATCATATTTTTATTAGATTTATATAGATATATATGATGTGAATAAACAATAATCCTCAGTTAATATAAGTCAAATAAACATGGATAATATTGTAAATAAATCACGATTTCAAAATTCACAATGTATTTTAAATTTCAATTTTAACAGCTAAAAAACTATACATTCCCTAAAAATTCAAAAAAAAATTTATCTGATTTTGTAGATATTATAAAATAGTACTTGAATCACTTTGTTGAGAGATTTAATCTGGGGAAATCTTCATAGAAATATTCGAATAATTCAAAATTTAAATCTTATCGATGACTCGATCAACAAGGGGTTCACTCTTTTTGATGTTGATTCTAAATGTTTGGTTGTAAGGGTTTGTTAGATTCCAAATGTAATGCTACAAAATATGGATTGAAATACCAATATTTGGTTCTGAACATAATTTATATTACCAAAGCCAGGTTACTTAAACAGGTACATATAAAATTTCAAGGACTAGAACATGAGGTTCCTTAACAAAAGTGAATTTCCTAACCATAATGTTAAAATCAAATATAGACATAAATTCCAATTTTATGAGTCAGCAATTCTTTTTTTAATAGTGATTCCATATTTCTTTAAAATTTCCAAAATAAATAGAATAAAATTATTTCTTCCAAAATATAAATACTTGGAAAAGGGATTCTATAATTCTAAAAAAATTTAAAAAATTATTCAATTAAATATAAACCTAAAATTTTCTCAATATAACTACATTATTAAAACAAATTTGGGGTTTTGGGAGCATCAAAATCAATGAAAAACTTATTTGTTGAAAATCTGTATAATAAAAGAAGTGATCCATCATCTGGGTTGGGAGAACCTAGAAACCATATTATATTTAAGAGGTGATGTCATATATGAAGTAATACATGGATCTAGAGGTTATAACCATCATGAATGGAATTAGAATTTAGGAAGATTCAATGATTTTCAATATGAGGTTGGAAGTTTTTATTCTGATTAATCTAATTTACATTTTAATTTTTTTATATTCTAGTTCTTATAATTTCTTATCAAATATTGGTTGATTTATGACAAAAAAGTGTGTGGTTTATAATGGATCATATGGATCAATATGGTCTAAAGGGAAACTAGTTCTGGAATTCCTCATCACATGATGTTTAGTATTTTAATGACACATAGTGTATATCATCGGGAAGTATAGGTTTATTGGGAAGAATTAAATTTCACATGGTGTGTAGTTCATATACACATGTAATGTGTTTTTATTAGGTACATGACATGAGGTATGTCTAAGTACATATGCACCATCCTGTTTAATATACACATAGTTGGAGTTACACACCATATTTATTCACAACACAAGAATTTTGATATAGAACATTCCCAATGAATCTATTAGGATCTACATACTATATGTCCTAAATAATAAGATGGGTACTTATGGATCACATGATTTAGGTCTTGGAAGTATACTCAGACTGGCCATCTTACATCACACACCATGTATATTTGGTGAACACATCATGTATTAGTAAATATTATTACTTGGGGTGTAATATTGGTACATGAATAGATAGACCAATTAGTCCTTTATATCATGTATTCCTATATGAAATTTCATATAGGTTGAAATCACATGAAAATATATCTGAAGAACATTTAAAGGTTTTTTATAAAGACGACACACCATGTATAGTTGAGACACGTGATGTATTGTGTGAACTTATATATATTTTGTATCTTTTCTCCCAACTTTTAAAATTAGGAAAACTAGTAGTCCATTCAATACATTTTTTCATATAGAAAATGATCGTTCAAAATATTATTTCCTTAGAGGACAATTGAAAAGTGTTTAGGGTAGTTTTAGAATCTTATCATCATAGATATGATATGGTTTGGACCATGTGATTCAATGTTATAAAATAGTTGGTAACTGTATGGATAACAATCTGATATCCTATAACTAGTTCTCCAATAATGTAATGAAGTTTTTACCCCCTTATAGACCTATGGTGCTGGTCCTCAGTTATGGGTATTGTGAGTATTTTAGGCATGGAGTTGGAAGTTCTTCAATCCAGAAGAATCACCTATCCTTCACATATAGAGGATATTATACCAACAATTTAGGTTACTGTATCTTTACCCATAGGATTCAGTACTCCATTATCTATCTTTCATATTATTAGAATGTTATATATTCTCTAGTATGATTCTGGAGAGGTGATGAGGATCCAGTAGTTATTATTTTTTTATATGCTTGTCTAGTCATGGCCCTCCATCCATAAGATTTAATCAATAGATACATTTATTTTCAATTCAACACAACACCTTGGTATAGTTCAATGGGATTTGGCAAGAAGACTAATAGAATTTGGGGTTTTAGTCCCCATTTAATGCACTTATCCCTTGAATAAGTGAGATTCCATGATGAAAAAGTAAATGTGTAGCTTGTGATTTACTTGGGGTTTTTGGAACATGTGCTACAATACCTTAATCATATCATCTATTCTTGATTTCCTTCAAGATATGATATACAATTAGGGTGTTTAGTTTCGACCATATAGGTGGTATACTCTATAGAGACTCTAGTTTGGTTTGAGTTGTAATCTGTTATGGTGTTGAGATGAGATGGAATACGCTCCATTTTATCCCTATCTTTTCTATCTATAAATAATATATTTATTATTAATTTTAGGATACTATTTTTATACCAATATTGGGGTTTTTGTTGATTAATTATTCCATAATATTTTTTTTTGGATTCATTATTTGTAATTTTTATACTCACCCATATGAGGAATTTTTTCCCAAAACTGTTATGTCTGTGAAGATATTTCATTGATCATAGATGTTTATTGTGGACATGGAGTTAGGGAACCTTGGGATAAGTTAATTATCATATATTCTTAGTCGTTTATAATAATTATGATTATTATTGGAGACTTTTCCCTAGTAGGACATTCATTGAGGTGTTATTTTCCAATTCCATGTGTTTGTTTTTTTGGAGACACTTACTTCTGTATTTGTTTTCCATTTGATTTACTTGTTAGAAATTAGATTGCATAACTATTTTATTATGCAATAATTTTTCATTTAGTTTTTTTTATTTAGATATCCTATATGCTTCTTGGAACCTTTTTATGTTAAATATGTTTTTATGTGGTAGGTTTTGTATTTAGAAATCCTTCCCATGTGTTTTATCTATTTTTAATGCTAGTCACAAACCCCTGGCATATTGGAGGCAGGCTTGGGGTGGAACATTTATCCTTTTACCAACCTATGTGGGGTATCTATGGGTCAGTTCATGTTAGTTATATAAGACATGAAATGATTTATATGATTATATAATTATTTATATATTTTCAAATCATATGAATAAGATCAATGTTTTTTTGATTTCTTTAAAAACACTTTAAAAAAGTGAATAAAAAAATGTAGGCGGGCCAATATCTATCTAGAATGTCATATTGGTCCTTCACCACATGATAAAATACTTTATAGTTAATTAGTTTATATAGAATCTTCAATATGTGGCTGATGAACTTTCATTGAAAAAATAAATTAAACAAACCATCATATAACATCAATGAAAAAGTAAATATAAAATAATTTTCCATTAAACCATGTTATTGAAAAATTAAATAATAACTAAATAACTAAATAAATAATTAATTTAATTTATGTATTGGATATTAAATGTTTATAAATAATTAATTATTATAAATACATAAAATTAGACTAGGTATTTAATTTTATCTTACAAGGATTATATTAATTAATTAATAGGCACATTTAGTTTAGGTGAGTGTATCAACTAATAAAAATAACATTGTAGTTAATCATTCAAAACATGGAAATTATCTTTTCAAATTTATTATTTTGTAATAATACCACTTATACATATATAAATTCCCATATAAAAATAATGGGTAAGATATTAAACTATTAATTAATATTGAACATGTAATTTTGAGAATGGGATAAGTAATAATAAATGCGTTAAAAGATATAATGATTAAAATGATTTTATTACAATAATATGTATTTAATAAAAAATTCATTTCCAGTGTGCATTATATTCCCATTAATTTTATGTATCCAAATAATTTACCAAACCCATATGCAAATCATGTGTAAGAACCCATGATTTTTAATGAGATTTTTTTATGGAATTCAAATTTTTGGTAATTACTGGATGTGATGTTTTTAAAATGGAACTTCAGAATGTAATTATAAGAGTTTCTATTTTTAAAAGTGATGTTTTTGGAATTGGGTGAAGGATCGAGAGCCTTCTCGGGCAGGTTGAGGAGTTTTGGGAGTACCATACCAGGAAAGGAAGGGTTTTAAAGACCTTCATAGGGTTCTTGGTTTGTATAAAACTATGCGTTACATATTAGAAAAAAATATGACTTGTTACAGGTGATGCAAAGGTGTTTTTCTCCGGTGGCACATGTTTTTTCAAACCATGTTCCTATCTCACACTCTTAGTGGAAGAGGAAATATCTATGCACAGTTCATCGCATGGTCTACACATAGAATGATAACCATATGGGTCAAACCATGCAGCATTCTGTGGTTCCTAGTAAATGGAACTATGAGTGGTGCTTGGTCTGTTAAACCATGCGTATAAAACCATACACCGAGACCCGATTTTAAAAAAATAATATTTTTAAAAAAATTAAATAAATTTTAATAAGGGTCCTTAGGGTGTTTCATCCCCTATTTGGGTTGTGCAACACCATCCCCTCCCCTCTCTCTATGGAGTCATGAAAACCTTCTCCCTCACCCTCTTTGTCTTCAATTTGAATAGTATTTCCATTGGGATTTTGTCCAAATATCCATGGAATGGGTTTCTCCTCCCTATCCTCTCATTTTATAGAAATTTCCAGGTATTATGTTGCTTGAATTTGGATCGACCGAAACCCCATCTTAAGGTTTAATATGTTTTTATTTGCTCTTCTATTTTAGGGTTGTATAAATTTCATCCCAATTTATGTTGGTCTATGTTCCGGTAAGAGATTCCAAAGGAGAGGTGGTTCAGGTTGTTTCGGTTCTCGACTACCGTTAGAGGTATGGGTTTATACACACTGTTTCATTTTTCACTCACTAAATTTGGGTCTTATGGTGTTTATGAGTTCCAAGAATTTTTTTAAGGAGTTTCGATCAATTTTAGAAGGACTTCATGCACGTACATAGGTATGCATATATAGAAAAATATGTATCTTCCATGTATGTATTCATTCTTGGTGCGGGGAAAATGTGCAGTTGTTTAAGCATATATATATATATATGTATATGGACGTATGTCCTTGTGAGTGGATGAAAAATTTGAGTTATAAAGCATTCAATGTTGAACCATTGTATTGGACTTATTTGAGGTAAGATCCCCATCCTTAATCTTTTTATTTATGAATGATTTAAGTGCTTATTTAAATAAGTTGAATTGTGATTTTCCTTAGATTATGGAAATAAAAATTTTGATCTAAATAATTAATGGTGAGAAATGAATTCTTGATAGGTAAAATAATGTTTTCATAACAAAACCTCTCCAATTGAGGTGCACTACCTTTAAACCAAAAATTAGTGATAGTGTTATGTAGTGATATTTGTGGTTTGAGATTTCCCTATACCATCTTGTTGGTGTTGATATGTGACACATTAATGTGTTGCCCCATAGAGGTCAATTTATGATGTTTCTTACGCGAGTTATGTTTAAATTATATTCAATTAGATATATTATTGAATTTGAATCACCCCTTGGGTTTTATTTTTAAATGTAACTTGAATGGATTTTTCCTTGGACACACATAGGTGTGCTTTTTCCCCATGTCATGGTATGTCAAGCATTTAATTGATTTTTATATCAATTTTTAAATTAATTGAATTGAATGGGAAGGAATGATTGACCATTATCCCAATTCATTATTTTATATAATTTTTTGATTAATAATGAGTTACCTGGTATCGCTAATCCCAGGAGAGATTAATACTTTCGTGCTGTGTTGTAGGTTATTAAGCTTTAGAATCTTGTTATAATGATTTTTCCATGTGATTTAAATGATATCTAAGCCATGTGATATCTTGATAGGCTTGTTAAGTTTGTTATATAAAACTTTTCCATGTAAATAATTAATGGATTTGAAATTAATATTCCCATGGGAGTTAAATAATGCTAAACCCATGTAATAGTTTAATTTACATGTGTTTCTTGTTATGATAAATATTCCCAAAAGAGTAAATGAAATGCCAAGCCTTATAATATTGGTCCTTTCCTGAGTCACCCTTATGATGTGAGTTATATTAGATGATCTTGGTTTTGACCTTAAAATTCCTAATGAAATATTTAAATAAATCTAAATGATTGAAAGATAAATATATTTGAGAGAATCATGGATTTAGTATTAAATACATTGGATGTGATCATGGGATTATCATACTTTTATACCTAGAGTGAATCATGGATTCTACTTAGAATTCCATGGATGGGCTCAAGGGGTTAAATATGAATAAGCCATGGTTGAATCATGGATCCAATTGAGGTATGCAGTGGACAAGCTCATAGTGGAAGTGCTTATTCCATGGGTTAATCATGGATCCAATTGAGGGATTACAAGGTTGTGATCAATGGTAAAATATGATAATATTTCATGTGAACCATGGATCCATTAAGGGATTTCATGGATGGGATAAAGAGGAATTGACTGTTTGTATTTAGTGATACTTGGGGATTCATTATCAGACCACCAAGGACGACCTCAATTGCATGGACTTATACCACATCTATAATGATAATAGGTTCCAGAAAGGATTGTCAGGGATGGAATTATAGGGTGTTGGTGGAAATTGCACCTGGAGTGATACTTGAATTCCAACTTAGGAATGTCAAGGATGGGATCAGGTTATAAATTGAATATTGGAATGGTGTGACTTATGATGCATCTCAAAGACAAATCACAGGATTGGATTTGGTCTAGACTTATATGGTAATATGGCCTTTGGAGGGATTTTTTTGTGCTACTACCGATACGGGGGATGTCAAGCTTGAGTTGGATCTTAAGACTTATAAATTCCATGAATTAAACTATTTATATTTTTATTAAATGAAATGAATAGTAAATGAGTACCTACATATGAAGAATGTTTACTTTTGAGTGCTTCATTACCTATTATATATTTGCTCGCAATGCTAGGTTTGCATATAAGAGGTTATATTGGGCTTAACACTATGTGTTCTAGCCTACTGAGATTTATATATCACACCCTAATTGAGTACCATTGATACTTGAGTAGACACACAGGTTTGCTGGGCTATGGAACTTGACTGTGATGTATTTATTGTATCTGTTAGATGGTTGAAAAGGACCGATCTAGAGATCTCCATTCTTGTGGTAATTTCATTTGGTCTTTCTATATTTTCTTCAATTTTTTTATAATTAAAATCGTGATGTATTGTTTACTGCTTTTAGATATGTTTCATTATATGGCATGCATGCATTGTAAAACTAGCATTGTATATATTCTATATTATATTATTACTATAGTTGTCTTATGCTGATTTTATTATTTCTTTAAACATTTACCACTGTTCACTCAGAGATTGAGGGTATCGACTCCCCACTGAACTACCTTTACACCATCACTACTAGTAGGCAGCCTCTGGCATACAGATGCACTTGAGGCCATGTGGCAACCGATCCAGCTACCAATTTAGTGGTTTGTCAGGTGGGGATGTTACAAAGTGTTATAAGAGGGTATTTTTATTTTGTCTTGATATTTTGGGTAGGTAGATAGGAGGCTAGTAATGTGTAATCACTTGGAAGATAGAAATTCTTGGCACTGATCACCCCACATAAAGGAAATAACCTGGTGGATAGGATTGGTAATTACTATTTATATTGTTCAATTTTACAGTTGATATGATTTCACTTAGGGTGAATGGGTTATTTATCATGGCTTATGGATTTTTGGAATTTAAGGTATTTTGACATTGGCCCGGAATGGCAAAGAAGTAACATGACAAGCATCATTATTGGAACTTATAAATTTACATTCCATGCATATTCCATGCCATGTACCTGCATTAGTAGGTTTCTTGCTAAGTATTATTATGTGACTTGTGTGATTACATGATTTAGTGATTATTATAGCATTATAGGTTTGATATATTAAAATGGATTCATGCGCTACAATTTTTTTGGTTGAGGTTTAGAAGGTATCCAACCTTCAAATTTTAAGGTGTATGTATGCCTTATGATTTAGAAAAGGGTAACCCATATACAAGAACACTCTATGAATCTTTATAATAGTTTATAGACATTTTCAAAATAAAAAATGATACTAAATTTAAATTTCAATGAAGTTTTTTACAATTAATGGGAGCCAAATTCCAACCTCAAGATCTATGGGCGCCTTTTGGATTGGTATATTGTCACCCATGTGACCGAGCCTTTGTATAAACATGATATGCTTTGGAATTGTTATTATTATGAAATCTGCTATGTTTTGATTTTCAATGGCTTGTTAACTTTTAAAACATCCAACTCGACCCAAGTAAGTCTATTGAGGCATGCCTTTATAATATAAACCATTATGTTTTTTATTCTTTTTATGATTAAATAACTATTAATGGGGTGATTTTTTTGAGAATATATGTTGTTTTATTGGGACCCTAAAAGGTTTCATAATCTGAAAAAAGGAATTTCTATTCTTAATTTCTTGGTATGAAAAAATGTCAGAGAATATTAAATGTTTTAAAAGGAAGTGGACAAGACTTGACTATTTTTTTCTTTGAGCTATTATCTAAAGGTATGCCATTTTCCCCATTTTATAAAATGGTACTTGAGGTTTTGTTCAAAATTATTCAAAAATTTTAATGGATAAAGTGATTTAATGAAATGAATTTAAAATAGAACCTAAGTTGGTTTCCTTTTTCTTGGACCCTCGTGTAAGGGTAGTTAAAATGTATTTATTTATATGACTTGGAAAGGATACGTAATAATTTATCTGTAGGATGTTTCTTTTCATCTTTGGATTAATGAAATGGTCTCTTGGGCCTAGTAAATCTGTTTTGCTTGACCACGATATAGGGTAAAATATTATGCATCATAAGGGGATAGCCTGTGGTTGGTTTCCCCCTTATATCTTGATGTATTTCTTTCCATTACAAGATTTTGATGTTAGGTACCATTTAGGTGATGTTACCCAAGTGGGACATTTGGGTTTTAAAATGGATCCCTTGTTCATATGAATGGTCATTAATTCTTGACCCTTGATATAGTAGTGAGAATTGGGGAATGCTTGGTTTAATGGGTTAGACATGCATCAAACTTTGGTAGCTGCTTAGAAGGTATTGTAAACCTATCTTTTATTCAGTGATGGATGACTTTATATCTCATCATCAGAGTAAATTGATTTTTGTAATGATGTGATTTTGAGACAGTTTCTATATGATACATTAGGTACTTGATTTCATGGGCTAGACAACCTATGAATAGTACTCAGGATGTTCCATTTTCTCTTATAAACTCAAGGTAGTATAAGCTTACATATGTGGTACCCATAGGGTGTTAAATGTTAGAAATGAGCCATTTGAGTTCTATTTAATTGTGATCTTGAGGTATTGAGTATGTTTTGAGGTCATATGCAGAGTAGAGTGAACTGATAATTTGATAATAAAATTTTTCAAACTTATTATGAGGACTATCTTTGTTTGGGTGTTGGGACACACTTGTCTAATTGATCTTGAATTTTATGAAAAAAAATTTAGCATACAAGATCTTGGCTGAGGGGGCATCACATTAGTTCAGGTGTACATATCAGTGATTATATGGAATCATGAACTAAATTAGGTTAGTGGTATGCACAAAACATTAAAAACTACATTAATATTATAGGGGTTTCAGTGGTAAAGTTTTATAGAATAGAAATGCCTCAGGTTTCATGGTAATCAGGGTTCAATTGATGAAACATCAACAGGTGAATCCATGCTTATTGTAAAGAGTCTCCAACTAAGGGTTGACTAATATTCTGGGAAACATTTTGTTTACTCTTAGCATATTCTTCCAAATGATATGAGCATGTCCCCTATCATGACGTCGTCCATGAAGCACTGTGATAATGTCAGTTATATGCTGCACTGAATTCTGAAAGATTTTGTGCTATTTTTGATCACTCGATGTGTTTTACACTAGACTCATGGGTTTTATTGAGGTTTGGGGAGTCTTAAGTGAAAATTTGGATTCTGTGTTGGAACTCCATAGATTTACTTTTATACACATTCCATATCCTTGGACATGACCTCCAGGTTGATGATGCTTTGGGATTAGTCAGTGTTTTCATGTGAACATTTGGTCCTTATACCAAAGTCTCACTTAAATCATGGGGCATGTGATACTGAGGATAGTTCCATGGACTCCAGTTGGTTGAATCTGAGTTTATCCTGGACTTGTTGGGCTCCAATATAATGTTTTAACGGTAGAGTTTCTAGTGGGTAAAATGTTTTCTATGGATTTTTTGTGCTGGGAAAAAATCTTTTAAAAGGAAAAGTGTTGGTTGGTCCTAAAAAGTCACTAAAGGTTAAGTGAGAGCTTTGGGTAAGGCAATTTGAGCTGTGGGAGAAATCCCATATTGGGAATTGGCATCTTTATTATGTTAAAACCTAAAGTGGGGAGGAACTTTGGCCAGATTCTTAAAAATATGAAGATGTGATCATGTCTTGGGTTAAGTAGGCTTGGGTAAGAGCCACTTGATGTTTCAATTAGAAATCGAGCATTGGATCCAGTTTGATGGCATGAGTGTTGTGTGATTACATTTTACTTTGAGGAATATAAGAATTTGGAAATGTGACATGACCATTTAAAAAACGTTTCACTAACCTTGTAGGTAGGGTGAGGTCTTTTCCTTTTCCCAAGGCATCCTAGGGATGATAATTTCTAAGGTGGGAAGTCTTTAAGAACTCATGTTTTTGAACGGAATAATTTATGATGGAATTTGAATTATTGGTAATTACCTGATGTGTCCTTTTTAAAATCAATACTCAAAATGTAATTTGGAGATTTCATATGTTTAAAATTGATGTTTTTGGACTTGGGGTGAAGGCTCAATAATCTTTTCCATAATATTAAGGAGTTTTTGGAGTGCTAGACTAGGAAAGGAAGGTTTTTAAGGACTTGTAGAGGTCAAAGGGTTTGTGTGAAATTGTGTGACCCATATCAGGAAACCATTCATCATGTTGTAGGTGAGGAATAAGATTTTTTCCTGATTTGCGCATGGTTTTCCAAAACATTCCCCTATCCCACATGATTATTGGTAGAGTCAATATCTACGTAAAGTTCATCACATAATTTGCGCACAGTCAGATAACAGTGTAGGTTAAACTCTATAGGGTGCCCTGGTACCTAGTAATGGGGCACATCTTTGGCACACAATCAATTAAACCATGTGACCTAAATTTTGCACTGAAACCCGGTTTAAAAAATTATATTTTAAATAAATTTAAAGAAATTTTAAAGAGGGTCCTTAGGGTGTTTCTTCCTCTATTTGGGTCGCGAAACACTAGACCCTCCGCTCTTCCTCTCGACACATGATGCCCTCCTCTAGCACCCCTATCAGGATTCAATTTCAACAATATTTTCACCAGTTATTGGTCTGAATCTCCATGTTCAGGGTTTACCCTTCCCCTCCTCTCATTTTTTGGATGATTTTGAGTTCTTTAATCACACGTATTTCATTCGGCCAAAACCCTAGCTTAGGGTTCAATCATTTTTTCTTTGTTCTTCTATTTTAGGGTTGTGAAAATGGCCTCTTGTGTTATGTTAGTCCATCTTCCATAAATATCTGCCAAAGTTGAGGTGGTTTGGGTTGTTTCAGTTTCCCACTCCTATCCAAGGTAAGGGTTTATACCCATTATTTTGTTTGTCACTCTCTAAATTATGTTCTTATGATGTTTATGAGTCCCCAGAATTATTATAGGGAGTTGTGTTCAATTTTTGGAGAAACAGAAACATGTAATTAGGTATATATATATATATATATCATCCATGTATGTATTCCCTCGTGGAATATGGAATTCATTATGTTGTTTAAGGGTATATATATGCATGTGGAAGTATGTGCGTGTGAGTGAATGTAAAATTTTAGTTAGAAAGAGTCCAGTGCTGAAGCATTGGCTTTCATTCTTTGAGGTATGATCCCTATCCTTAACATTTTTATTTAAGAATGATTTAAGTGCTTATTTAAATATGTTTAATTTTGATTTTCCTTTGTTTATAGAACTGAAAAGTTTGATTGAAATGATTAATGGTTATAAATGACTTGTTTATATGTAAAGTCATTTTTTTCATAATAAAACCTCTCCAATGGTGGTGCACTGCCTTCAAAACACAAATTAGTTATAGTTTGTTCATTCCTTATATCTTTATATAGGTGTTAATATGTGATAAGTTAATGCATTTCACCTTTGATGTCAAGTAACAATGTTTCCCACATGAGTTATATTTAAATTTTATACCATGGGATAAATTGTTAAATTTGAAGCACCCCTTATGTTTTCATCATAAATGGAACTTGAATGGATTCGACCTTGGACACCAGTAAATGTAAATTTTTCCAAATTTCATAAGATGTCAAGATTGTAATTTTTTTATATGAATTTGTAAATTAAATGAATTTAATTGGATGGAATGAGTGACCCTGACCCTTGGCCCTTATTTTATATCATTTCTTGATTAATCATGAATTTTCTAGCATGTCTAATCCCATGCGAGATTAATACTACCACACAGTGTAGTATGCTATTAAGATTGAGAAGCTTGTTATAATGATTTTATCATTTGAGTTAAAAGATAACTTAGCCATGTGATAGCTTGATAAGATTGTTTGGATTGTTATATTAAAATTATTATTGTGAGTATTTAATGGATTTGAAATTTATATACCCACATGAGTAAAATAATGTAAAATCTATGTAATAGTTTAATTTACATGTATTTATTATTATGAGAAGTATTCCCAAGTGAGTAAATGAAAGTCCAAGCCTTATGGGGTGGATCCTTGCTTGAGTCACCCTTTTGAATTGAGTTATATTATTTGATCTTGGTTATGACCTTGGCATACCTAATGAAATGTTTAAATGAATATAAATGATTGAATGATAAATATCCTTGAGTGAACCATTCATTCAGCTTAGAATTACATGGATGGGATTAGGTGACTATCATACTTTCATACCTTGAGTGAATCATGGATTCAGATTAGAATTCCATGGACAAGATCAAGGGGTGTAATATTATTAATCCATGGGTGAATCATTGATCCAATTAAGGTATGCCATGGACTTTCTCATATTGGTTGTTCTTATGCCAACGGTGAATCATGGATCTAATTGAGGGATTCCTTGGAAGGGGTCAATGTTAAAATATTCTAATATGTCGAGTGAATCATGGAACCATTGAGAGATTCCATGGATGTTCTCAACAGGCATTGACTGTATGTATTGAGTGATACATGGTGCTTCCTTATAGGACCGTCAAGGACACACTCAATTTAAATGGACTTATACCACTCCTAGAGTGATACTAGGTTCCTGATAGTATCTAGAGGAATGGGTTTATAGGGTGTCAGTGGAAATTGCACATATTGTGATACTTTAATTCCAATATAAGAATTTCAAGGATGATATTGGGTTCTAAATTGAATATTGAAATGAATTGAATTATGGCACCTCTCTAAGACAAATCACAAGATTGGATTCGGTTTAAACTTATATGGTATAAATGACCACTTAAGTAATTTTTTAGTGACACTAGTTATATGAGGGATGTTGGGCTTGAACATGACATGATAATTATAAATTCAATGAATTAAACTATTTAACTTTTCAATAAATCAAATGGATAGTAAATGAGTACCTATATATGAATGATGGTTAATTTCGTGTGATTATTTACATGTTATATATCATCTTTCACCATTGGGTTTACACAACATAAGATGAATTGGGGTTGACACTATGGGTGGAAGCCTTCCAAGATTTATATCTCAAACCCTACTTGGGTATCATTGGTACCTGAGTAGACATGCTTATTTTAAGGGTTGTGGTCCTTTCTTATAATGTGTTTCTTGTATCTGGAAGTTGGGAGCAATGGAACGAATGGGATATCAGGATGCATGTGGTGATTCACTTTTGGATTGCTGTATTTTCAATATTTTGTATTTTATGGAAAAGAAAGATTTATTTTATACTGATTTCAGATAGGTATCATCATATGGAATGCATGAATTTTAAAACTAGTGTTGACCATGTTCTATATTCAGTTTTTATTACAGTTGTCTTCTATTGCTTTGATTATTGCTTTATACTATTTACCACTTTGCGCTCTGATATTGATGGTATAATCTCCCCATTGGACTACCTTTACACCCTAAATGCTATTTAGAAGCATCTGGCATACAGGGAGACATTCTTGAGTCCATGTTGTGACTGGTCGGGATACTAGTTTAGTGGTAAGTTAGTTCAGGACATTACAACATGAATAAAATTAACCACTACATCATAATAATGTGACTATCTCAATTAAATTACTTAAATAAAATAATTAATTTATACAAATTCCTTTGATCTTTTTGGTTTAGAGTTTTGTTGAATTAGGAAAAATAATAAACAAACAAAACCCATGACCTTTTTAACTAATAGATTTTTTACAACCATATAAGAAACCATTTATCCCATAACACATCTCCAAAATCTCTAAAAAATTATCCAAATAAGATAATCTTATAGTCACATAATACTTTTCTTATATTTATAACAATGCGAAATGTAAACATAATAGAGGTGTGAGATAAAATTCCTAATAAAGGTAAACACAATAGATAATAATCAAATATCCTAAGTGATCATAAGATGAGAAAATGGGTATAATTAGGACACATAAAAAATTTATACCCAAAAAAGTATATATAAAAAATCAGGTCAAAAGGAATGGTATGAAATAATAAATTAATAAAAATAGTGTAGAAACATGAGTTAATAAACATGATCCATAATAACATAGTGATAATAATAAGCATAATACTGTGGCACAAAAATATGCATAAGAACAAATAGTGAAAAAAAATCCATGTATGTATACCCTCTCTGTTATGAAAATACCCATGTATTTCCACCATTTTAGTTTTGAACAAATCCCAGTATCTTCACAAATAATTATCTCATGAGATATAGATCCATAACCAATGTATTTTATAGAGAAATAGGACCCCAACTATCATCATCCATACATATTAGTGCCTCTAAAAATCAATTCATCCATATTATTCTAAATAACCTATGGAAATAAAATGGATTTCACATCCTTTTTAAAAGGAATCATGAAATGGAAAAATTTATAATTCCATCAATAATAGTAACATGATATACCCATGGAAAATAAATATGTATCCAAATATATTTATAATTCTTGTAGCTAAATACCATTCAACCATGATATTATAGTATGTAGTATTTAAAATATATTGATAAAGGATATATTGTTAAGTTAATAATTTATCTAATAAATATATGTATGGAATCTAGGTGAACACCCTTCAATAAATGGAAGGAAATACAGAGTGGTCATAGATGAAAGACATTGTGAGAAAAATATGAAACATTCAATATCTCAGTAAAATAATGGAAATAATATATTTCCATTATTTTAATCCCTCAAAATCATATAAGTGAATTTATAGAGTAATTAATGAAAATGAATTTTGATGAAATAAAATGATTTGGTGTTAATTATTAAAATGGCAGTGAACAATAAAAGAGTTTTTTATAAAACATTTTTAATATTGCCATAAAAGAATTTGTTATCAGTCACTTTTAAAATATGTTTTCTTAAATGGTGAATTTATTTTTTTAAAAAGAATTACTTTTAAGAAGAATCTTTAACAAATGACAGTTTAATAGGAAATTAAGGTCATTTTAAGGAAATTTGTTGTGGAAGATGAATCAATTGATCATGAAAGGAAAATCATTTTCATAATTTAAAAAATATTTACTGAAAAACCACATCATAACAAGTGTAAAAACTATTATTTTAAAAATGGGAGAAAAAAAATATAAAGGTCACATGAGATAATACATAGTTAGTTTTCCATTTATAAATTATAAATTTTTTATGAAAAGAAAATATATACATGTAGTAAAAACCATCATTAGAGAGGGTGAAAGTTATTCTCAACAATGATATAATTTTTTAGAAATAAATTTTATCATGTTAAAATATTTTAATTAAAAATAAAATTTATACCAAATAGGAATATAAAGTACCATGAAATATAGTCTTATGGTGGATAAAATAATAATTTGGAGAAAGAATTTCAAGAAGATGCATTTTATCTCAAAGAAGGATGCCGAGTTAAAAAAATACTTACAAATATTTCATTACTTGAATCGAATTATATTTGAATAAAGAAAAACAATTCCCCCTAAAACCACAATAATTTCATGAATATGGAAAAATTAATCTATTGTGTTGTAATCAAACAACATAAAAGATATTATGGAGAATAATTATAATTATGTCTCAAGAAATTAAATTTTATACAAAGAACCCCTTATAAGAACCATAATCTTTTATGTAAGAGTCATTTGATAATGATGTTATAAGGAAGAATTTTTTAAAAAATATAAAATAATGAATAAATAAAATTCCATGTATTTAATCTATAGAATAAATCAATCTTGGGATAATAGAGTTCTATAATAAATTTTGAAACTCAATAGAAGGAAATTGTGTATGAAAAAACCCTTACCATGGA
Organism: Viscum album; assembly: GCA_963277665.1. NCBI lineage: Eukaryota > Viridiplantae > Streptophyta > Magnoliopsida > Santalales > Viscaceae > Viscum > Viscum album. Next base: position 1,479,146,125 of record OY728137.1, read on the forward strand.
CCCGATTTGCTTTGTCCATCCCTATAACCTCATGAGTAATCAAATTAATTTTTTTATATAACCTATTAGGAAACTTATAAATATATGTTTCATTTACTTAAGACCACTTAGTGTCATATTCTATATATTTATTATATAGTTTTTTTATGTTGGCTACTTGAGGTGCTTTGATCAATTTCCACAGAACTCCCTTGATATGTTGGACATGGTTAAAGGGGTTAAAAAATTAATTAATATTATATATAATTTTATGGGTTTATTTCCTTTATTATTATATTAGAATAAAATTTATATAGTAATATAATTTTTTTATAAAATGAATTCATATTAAAACGTTTCCCCTATATGTTTACATCAGAGGGTCAAGTTTACTATATCCATTTATTATAAATATCAATTATATAATTAACAATATAAAAATTATATAAGATTAATAGTTTTATAAAAATATATATTTTTTTACCTTAAATACATTTTTAAATTCATACGTGTTATATTTTTATAGTGCATTTCAAATAGGTGGTTGTACTGACCCATAGTAGAACACACTATAACATGATGGGTTAATATACATGAGGAGGTGTATAATATCATTATAGTAGAATAATAATTATATTACATATATGTTTTAAATTTCCCGGATCATATTTTATGACATTTATCTTGATAATTAATTCATGTTAGAGAACAAAAAAAAAGTTACTTTGTTGAGGCGATAGTTCACATGATGCACAATTAACATTTTTATTTCTAGTTGAATGAAAGGGAATGAAGGTGGATTATAAAATTTATTTTTATAATCATAATTATATTATATATTTCATATTTATTATTCAATTAAATATTTATAACCATAAAATATAGGTGGTGGGGAAAAATAGAAGACATTTCTTTGTAGATGTGGTACTCTATAGAAACACAGAATCAAAATTATTTTGTTTTTTACCCAATGAGAAAGAATAAATTAAGGTTTTTACAATAATATTAAAACACTTTAGTAAAATAATTATACTAAATTCACTATATTAACATATTTTTGGTTGTTTTGGAAAATAAATATTACAAAGAAAACCTTAAGGATTATGAAATAGTCACATTGGGACCTTAAACATTTGTTCAAAAGTATCCTTAGAGATGAAGGGATTAAGAAAACTTATGATGAATTTGTTATTTAGGAAATTCAAGTTAATTTTAATATAGGAACACTTATCAATGTTACAAGTAAATTTCAAAGGTGATGTTTTACTTTGAGAGGGTGGTATTTATCCACTTTAATAATTGATGAAATTGCACTTTTGTGAATGCCCTATATTTATAAATTTCATCATTAAACTATTTTACGTGTCAATGAATCAGAAATTTGGAATTATGATTTTATAGGGGAGATCATGGTTCAATCATTCTTTAACCAATAATTTTAATTCATGTTTTGAACAAGTTTTTAGTCATTTATGCATATACCTTTTACTTTTACTTTTTTGTTTTTTATTAGGGTAAGTAGTTTTACCCAAGTAGCATATATTTTTCTAAACCCCCTTACTAAATTTGGGTTTTCTAAAGAGAAATTTAATCTTCATTTAATAATTAATTTTATAAATTAGGGAAAATTCATCTTTTAATTTAAAACATTTTAGATATAGAAATATTTCTTTAAGAGAAAATGATGTTTTATCCCTTATATATACTTATTGTTTTTTAGCATTGATTACCGATTAAATGTATCCTAATATAATTATATATGAATTTTAACATCAAATTAGATTCATTATTAAAAATTTATTAATTTCAATAATTTACATAAAAATTACTCAATGTTAACAAAATAATTCTAAAAAAAATAAATTTGTAATTATCACAGTTATGAACATTAATCTTAGTAATATTATTTTTTATAATTAAAAATGGAATTAAATTTATTAAATAATATTAACATGATCATATAAATTATGAAATCCATTTTTATATTATATTCCTAAAATTTATGATAAATGATTTTTAATATAAGTTAATAAAAATAGTTTTTAGATAAAAATATTATTTAAGCTTCCAAAACATTAATGATGGGTTTTATAAATTCAAAATAATATTTTTAAATTATTTATATTAATTATAAAATATTTTGTTATTATATAATTTTTCCATATACCATTAAGCCATTATTATTTTACAATAATGTGATAAAAGTGATAATTTTTAGCAAAAAACGATATTTTCACTATTCACTAAAAGATCAATTATTTCAGAAAAATCTCAAAAAATTACTCTAAGATATTTTTTTATTCCAAATTTTAAAATTAATTTCATTTTATAAATTAAAAATTTTAAAATTTTAAAATTTATCTTTAAAATTAAAATATAATATACAAAGAAAAAATGTATTTATTGAGAAAACACCCTTTTAAAACACTATGTGTTCTTAATACAATTTTATAATAATTTCATATTGATTATCACTTTTTTTTCTACCATTTGTATTTTTATTACTATAAATTTATTTTCTTATATTTAATTGATAATTTTAGTTCAGTTTCAATTGTAGAATAATCCATTAAAATAAAATTTATTTATGGAAAATACATTGTGAAATTTCGATTCATTACATTATCCCCGTTATATAAATTGTTCAATTGAAATTTTAATTATTGGAAAAAAATTAAAAATTTAAGGGTGTTCATATGATAAAAATGACTATATATTTAATTTATATTGAGGTTTATTCCTCACTATTCATGGTATGACTAGTGAACACATCTTTTACATAATAGTAGGAATATAACTAAGTTTGGTTTCCCCTTTTTCAATTTGAGTTAAATACCATAATATAATAATATTAATTTTTAATATGGAGTTTATAGTCATACTTATATAAATAGGGGATTGTGGGATGAAAATTATATGTCAATCTTAGAAATTATCAGGGTCCTTATGTCAATAGTATCAATCCATACCTAATATCACATTGAATTTTAGAAAAGGGTAGTAGGATTTTTTATGAAGAACTTTACAATTAATATATATTACAGAGGAGTTATAAACTTCATATACAATAATAAAAAACTATATGTTTTTGTTAATAATTTTACATCTAGTCCTTAGGGTGGTAATTTAGTGTTTTTAATAACTAATCTAGTTATATAGGATAGGGTTAAATCAGATATGAATATAACACTCACAATTCTTTATTGGGTAATCAGTGTACCTCATTCCATATAATTTTGGAAACCACTTATGTAGTTATAGAGGATTGGGACATCCCTTTTCAGGGAAGTTACTGGTGCATATCATCATTGTTAGCCCTTGGACTAGGGAATTGGATTGGATAGTGTCTAAGTTCCCTATATTTAGGATATTAAACTATTAGTGGTACCTCTAGATGATCTCTACATCCTTTCACTATGTACAATTATGTCTTCACATTTAATCAGAATTTATATTATCTGTACCCTCTTTTTAGAAACATAAAACATCTCCTAGTCCCTTTAAGACATTCCCCTTGGCAATTCCAGTCACTGTTTGTTACAAAGAAAATTTAATCTTCATTCCTTAAAAATATTCATAACCCAAACTTCGATGAAAATCCGTACTTATATTATTTGTTATATTTGGAAACTCAACTAGGCACACATTATTAATCATAATTCATGGTATCTGATTAGAAATACCAATAATATTTTTCACTCCATCTCTTATCCTGTTAGGTTTCCTTGTTGAAAAAATCTCTACATTGTCCTTGGTATCCAATACTAATTTTATTCCTTTTATCTTTGAACATTAGTAAGACAAAAATGTGTAAATAATGAGTGATGAAAATTGAAACTATAAGAGAATTATTTTAATATAATTAGATGAAAAATTCAACTTCAAAATGTTATAGACTTCAAAATTATTATATTAGATTTCTGTTCATCAAAAATTAATCTCAGTTCAATCTATGTTTATTTTGTTTTTTAATATTTATTTTCTTAATTACTTAACATAATAAATTATTTATAATGGATCATAATGTTAATGTGATTAACCAAATAATATTCCTATATAGGGTCAATCTTGGTGTGCATTATTAGGCTCACTCATTGTTCACTAGAGTGAAGATAGATTTGATGTTGAACCAACCATTTTAGTGCAATTAAACCTTTGTGTGTCTATGCCAAAACCATATCCTCTTTCCAGTATCTAGATAGGGATGAAATTTCAGAGATAACCACAAATTCTATTTAGTATATAAAATTCTAGATGTTATCTTGTTCATAAATATAACACGTAGACATATCCTTATTTGTTTTAAAAAATATCTCCTATTTATATCCCTTAAATATTAAATATAACATCATGTTACCTAAAGTGTTATTTATACCTTTGAAATTATGATCAAATGTAATTTATCAACCCTAAATTATCCTAAAATAATATCCTATACTCTAAGATTTTCTAACCCTAATATAATACCAACTGTGGCACCTCATGAATATGACCATCTTAATTACCCAACATAAAACAAATATTTAATTACAATATATTCCAACAATTTTCTAGGTTTAGTGTTTCAGAGAATTATGAAAATCATTATCTAATAAAACCCAGGTTATTTTTAATTAATGGAAATTTTTTCCACTGTATAAAAATTTTTTGATACCAAAAAAAGTATTTAACATCACCCAAAAATTATTCAGACAATATACTCTTCTTAACACACCTTATTTTTCTCAACTTAATAACCCGGGGAATTAAAAAAATAAGTAAGCAGTAACCTGAAAGACACAATAATGGTAAAAATAAGTGATAACCATTAAATATCATAATTTACTATAAGATTAATATATGGGTATAATCAAGATATATAAGAAAATTACATCAATAATGATTAGAAAATAAATAACGGAATAGGGTATGGAATAACTTAACAAATGAATCAGAAGGGTGTGGAAAGATTTGTAAATCAACATGATATGTGAGATCATAACACAATCATAATAATAAGAATATGACCATAAAACAAACATAATAACAAGAAAACATCATTAAAAAATTCATGCATGTTCACCCTTTATGTTGTGAAAAACCCCCTCAATGTATTTCCTTTTAATTGTGAAAAAATACTAGTATGTCCATGAATCATTATATCACAAGATATAAATATTTAACCAATTCATTGGAGGGTGATATAGGAATGAAAATTTCATTATCAACACATATGAGTACAATTTAATGTCAATTCATCCATTATATCACAAATAATTCATTGAAATAAAATGGGTTTAATATATTTTTAAAAAATAATCTTGTAATGAAAAAAATTATAATTACATCAATAATCATAACATTATTTATCCATAAAAAATAAATGGGAATCAAGATATATTCAACAACATTCTAGGTAAATAATATTCAATCATAATAATAGAGCATATGCTATTTACAACATATAGATAAATGGTATGCAATAAAGATAGAAGTTACCCTAATCATTTGATATATTACATCTAAATAAAATAAATCCAATCAATAAAATAAAATATGGTGTGTTCACATAGTGAGAAAATTGTGAGAAAAATCATAAACATTTATTAAATAGACAAGACAAATTAAATAAAAAAATTTCATGAGTTTTATCCCACAAAATAGTGTAATAGTATTTAGAGGATAATTAATGAAAATATTTTTCAAATAAATTACACCCTTTTGTTATACTGATGAAAATGTAAGAGAACCATAAAAGTGTTTTTATAATTTTTTTTAACATTTTCACAAAATAATAAGTTACAATTCACTTTAAAAAATAATTTCTCTCAAAATTTGACTTAAAAACATTTTTAATAATTTTATTTTAAATATAATAATTAATAACGGAGCATCAAAAAATACATCAAGGTTATTTCAATGAAATTTGGAGAAGATGATAAATAGAATTATCATGGAAGGAAATCCATTTCTATATTTTAAAATACCTTCATTGAAGACCCAAATCTAAAAAGAGTAACAAAACATCATTAGAGAAAAATGGATAAGGGAAAAATGAAATTAACACGATAGAAGTGATTATTAGGTTTCAATTTATAAAGGAGAACATAGATAGGAAAGGAAAATATAAACAAGGATGAGAAACCTTAATTAAATATTATGATGATTATTCTCTATAATGATATACTTTTTAAGAGAGATATTTTACCATGGTAAATTGTTTGAATTTAATGGTCAATTTATAATATATAGGAAGAGAAAGTATATTGAAATAAAATCCTAGTGTATAAGAATATAATATTGGGAGAAAGAAGTTTATGGAGAAGCATTTTAACTCAATGATGGTAGTTAGGTTAACAAAAATCCATAAAACTTTGGTATTATTTAAATCGAAATCCATTCGAATAAATAACATGATATAGATATTAAAACCTCATTAATTACATCAATATGGTAAATTTAATTCATTAGATAGTAATTACAACATATTAAATTTATCATGGTGCATAATATGATTTATGTCATAAAAAATTAACTTTTAAAAAAATAACTCCTAATAAGAAATTTTATATTTGAGGTAAGAATAATTTTATAATAAGGCTATAAGAAGGAATTATAAAACATAAAAAAATAATTGGTAAATAAAATTCAAAATACTCATTATTTATAATAAATCAAGCTTGGAATAATAGAGTTATATGAGAAAGTTTGTAATTCAACAGAAGAAAATCGAGTTAGCATAAACCCTTACCTTAGTTATGATTTACTATGTGCATGTTCCTAACTTCACGAATAATAAAATTTAGGTAATTATATACCTTCTTTGGAACCTTATTAAAATATACTTCATTTAATAAGGAGCATTTATTATCATGTGATATTCATTTATTATATATTTTTTTCTTATGTTTTTAATTTGAGGCGTGTTAGTCAATTTCTACATACTATTTTGGAATATTGACCATGGTTAATGGTGTGGTAAAATAACATCATAATATATATAACTTTAGGGGTTTATGTATTTTATTATTCTATTATCATAAATTTTATACTGTTATATAGGTTTTTAGGATATGAACTAAGATTAGAGAATGTACTCTAATATGTTTGTTTTAGGTGGTTTAGTTTACTATAATAATTTATTATTAATACAAATTTTAGAATGTCTAATATCATCTTACTATAACATTAATAGCATCATATAATTCATATTTTTTACATTAATTTTATTTTTAAAGTCACCCATGTCAGATCTTTATAACATAACTCATATTGTTTCTAAAACAGATCCAAACAAGAACACAATATAAATCAATGAGCAAGTATAGTTAAATAAGTATATAATTACATCATAACATAAGAATAATGATATTTTTTATATATTTTAAATTGGTGAATAATATTTAAAGGGGGTTGGAATTATAATTAAAATCAATGTAAAAGATGAAAAATATTACTTTTTCAAGGTGATAGTCCACACAATGCATAGTTAACATTTTCATTTCCTAAACAATGTGCATGAATGATGATGGATTCATCTCCATAATCAAAAATATTTTATATAAATCAAATTTATTCATCAATTATATTATTATAACCATTTAGGAGAGGAGGTGGTTAGAAACAGAAGATGATACTTTTGTGGAGGTAGTAGTCTAGACCAACATAGGATCAACATTATTTTGTTTTTCTATATCGATAACATGGAATAGATAAGGATTGTAACATTAATATAATAACACTTAAATATAATAATGATAATAAATCCATTATATTAATATATTAAGGGTAGGGTTTTTTGAGATATATTATTAATATATTCTTAATGATTAAATAATACCCACATTAGATCCCATGACATTATTTTGAAAGTATGCTTTGAAATAAAGATCTTAAGTATCAATATGGTGACCATTTGAATTTTGTAGTTTAATTAAATTATAATAGATGTAATACTGAATTATTTTTAATAAAATTATGAAGGTTATGTGTAACTTTGACAGGGCATAAGTGATCCCATTTTATAGGTGAAGAAAAGTGAACTTTTATGAACACCATTTTAATTGATATCATTACGCTATTAAAGGGTAAATTAATCCATAAGATTAAAATAAAGGATTTTTGGGTTATCCTAGAATATAAAAACCACATGAAATAATTTTAACTTAATTTTTAAACATTTTTTATCTCATTTACTCTTATATTTTTTCTTTATCCTTTTTTTTGTGTTTATCTCGGTAACTAGATTTTACGCAAGTAACTTATGATATATTAAAACTATAAAATAACACCTATTACAAAATTTGATTGATATAAACCTAAATTTAATATTTATTTAATCTAATTCAATTTATAATCAATATAAAATTAGGTTTTAAATTAAAACATTTTATTTATAAAAAACTATTTTTTGTAGAAAAATGATGTTTTAACCTTTTTGTATACTTAATATTATTTAGAATTGATTACCAATTAATTTAATATTAATATAATTATATATGTTAATAAAAACAATATTAGATTAATTATTTTAAAAATAATAATTTAATTTTTTTTTAGAAATTTTATAATGGTAATAAAATAATTCTTGAAAAACATTATTGCTTCACCATTATCATGTTAATTAAATTTAGTCTAAGTAATCCCATTTTTTTGAAAACAGTTAAACTAAAAATATTAGATAAAATTACCATGATAATATAAACTATTAAACTCATATTTTGATATAAAATTCCTACATGTGATGAATTTTTTTAATATAATTTAATAATAGTAGTTTTGAGTGTAAAATATTACTTATGTTTCCAAAATTTGAAAGATGTATTTTATATATTCATTTTCATAAATTATTTATATTTGTTATTAAATAAATATTTTTTTTTAGGATAACGGTTTTAGAAAATTTTAAATCATTCATTTTTAGGATATTATCCTGAAAATGATGTTTTTAAGGAAAACTGGTATTTTCACTGTTCATCTAAAAATCAATTATTTTAGAAAAACATCACAATTTTAACCTAATATAATATTGAAATTAGTAATTTTAAATTTAAGTTAATTTTATCAAATTAAAACCCTAAAATTTATAAATTTATCGTTTAAATAAAGTTACAAAATATAATGAATAAAATATATTTATTTAAAAAATTCCCTTTTAAATCTCTAAGTTTTTTTAATACTGTTTTAAAGATTTTAAAACTGATTACTATCCTTGTATCTATCATATGTTTAATTATTATTACAATTTCTTTATAGAATATGGTTTAGATCATTTTATTTTAGAATTTCATTTAGAACAAGTTAGTAAAATCGATTTTTTTTAAGGAAAATAAAAAGTGAAATTTCAGGTCGTTACATTAACTCCATTGATTAATAATTTGATTTGGAATAAACGAAAATTATCTTTATAGTAGGATTCCCATTTGGAGTGTGACAATTAATAATTACCTCATTTATAAATATTTATTTTACAATAAAATATTTTCAGTGATAAGAAATTATATTTTTATGTAATCAAAAAATAAAACTATTATTACTATATATGAAAAATTGTTAGGAAATATTTTAAACAATGAGAAATCCTAAAATAATTTTTTTATTACATTAATTTTAAAAGGTGATTTTATAAGAAAAAATATACTCATATTCCTTGAAAAAAATAATTGTAAGAATATTCTTGAAACTATTCCAAGAAATAGCCATTCCTTACATAATAAAAATACATCAGAAGTATATTTTTAGAAAATAGAGAACCCAAAAAATTAGAGTAATAATAACCAATGGAAAGAAGTTTTTTATACTTCTTATTGGTCAATATATAATGTTTAGTTTCATGTAAACATATCATGTTATTTTTCACATCTTCACAATGATTTTATCCTTGATCACTAAATTATTATAATAACCAATTTTTTTGATTTCCAATTATACTCGAAACAACTAGGAATTTAGTAGTGATAATTATAAGGGGGAATAAATTTTAGGAATTAGATGGAGGGAGAGATTATTTTGGTGTATTTTGGGAGATTAAGCGGTGATATTATACATGGAGGGATTTATGATAATGAGTTAGAGAATAATTACATCGTGGTTGGATAAAACTGGATCATAATGAGTTATAATTGACATTATAAGAATATATAGTGATAATTGTGATTTTATAAACTATAATTAAATAGAAAATAAGATAATTGTTTCAACTTTTGGAGGGTTTCTTAAACCACAAATAATATTGAAATAATTTTTATATTATAAGATAGAATCATTTTAAAAAATATAAAATTTTTCATATAAAAATGCATCTAAAACCCTTTACCTCTTCCCTATTTATTTGGAAATATATTTTCTCTCTCTCCGGGCACCAAATGGATGAAAAATTCTAAAAATATTGATCACTACACAATGTCACAATCTCCCCACTTGATCTTTTTTCCCCACCCAATTTTTGTACAGTTTCATTACTATGTTATAACTCGCTAGATGGTTTTCTTTATATTGTTTGTATTTTATTTTTTATGGATATTTTTATATAAACATGTGGGATTTGAAAAGATAACTACATAACTTTAGATGTTTTACTTTTCAGGTATTTTAAATTTTAATTATTGAAATATATGTTTAATTATTATGTCATTTAATTTCACATATACTTTTTGAATTATTATAATATCCATTTGGTTTAGTTTTTATGCATTCTATTGATATTTATATTTCTATTTTAATATAATTTAGAACTACTATTTGATATATAAATGACTTTTAGAAATCATTTAGTAAATTATTTTAAAATAATAATTTATATTTTGATGGATGGGAATTTTTATGTTGCTTTTGGGGAGATTTTAAAAAAAAAATTTAATAAGGTCATAAATATTATTTATGAAATATAAAATCATATTTTTTACATTTATAGTTTACATTTAGTAAAATGTGATTTATATTTTTCAAGGAGGGGTTTATATATATTTTAATTTAGTTTGAAATGTTAAAAAATTAAAAATGGTTAAAAAAATTGATTTCACTTAACATTTCTATTTTACCATCCAATCATGTTTTTTAAAATAAATATATATCAATGATATAGAATAGTTTTTAAATTAATTTTAGGTATTATGTTTTGTTTATATGGGAGTGTGTATTTATTAAAATGGGTGTTTCCATTATATTTAAAATATTTAAACTTCTTAATTTTAATTTTTGTTTTGATATGCATCTTTTTTCTTAAACCAAATAGTTTTGGGAATGATTTTAATTCAAGGGAAATTGGCTAGTTTTATATTCAATGGCTTTGGAGTTTTATTATATTTTTTATTTTTAAATTATCTAATTTTAAATGATATTTTTTTTGAGTAATTTTAAAGGGTTTATTGATATTTATTATACTTAAGAGTTTTTTGAATGAGCATCTATTTGTTATTTTATTTAGGATTGTTTATCCAGAATGTATATTATATTGAATATTTTTTTACATTTGGGTTAAAATAATATATTTTTTTAATTCATTTAGATGGTAAAAGTAACTTAAAATGAATAATTCAAAATAAGATTATATTTAGGAATAAAAAGGCTATTATTTAAAACCATTTCGGATTTTTTTTGCAATTTAAAAATTTGGACTATTTTAAAAGCTTAACCAAAGTGTATAATTTTATTTGTACATACATTTATATTTATATAAAATATTAATTTTTCAACATAGAGTGTTGGTAATAAATTTAATTTTGATAAATATTGGATTACATTACCCTTGAACACACCTTATTATGTCTTGGGTTTAAAGATGTTTTCAGATATTTCAATTTCAAATCAAATTGTGAATGGTGTAATAAAATTTCCATTTCCAAATTATAATTTCTCCTTATGATTTAAGATACATTTATTATTTGAGAACATGAAATTGAAATTGTTTCCTTCTCAACATGTGTGGTGGATTTGGTTTAGGGAACCAAACACTCTTGAAATTTCAAGCAATTATATCCATCATCAGAATAAACAAACTACCACCCTAATTATTAAAAATAAAATTAATAATTTCACATATTATTCATTAAATAATTTGTAATAACATTATTAACATTGTAACACATTTATATAATATAAATTTATTTATTAATGATTATAACAATAATGGAATCAGTTATATGAATATATATGTATTTACTAATGATTATGTGTTTTATGGGTAAGAAAAATAAAATTAATAAGAGTGAAAAATATACTATTCTAAAAGAAAGAAGTCATAATAATTTTATGTAATTTGAAATCAATGTAATAAGTAGTAAAAAATATTCCTTGATGATTTTTTGTTATTTTAAATTAAAAATAATTTTAAGTTTTATTTATGTTTTTTAAAACCACTGAGAATATAATGTAGAATTCCTTGGATAAAAAAAATCACGGGTTCATAAAATATCCAATAGAATCAACATCATGGAAGGACATAAATTAATTACATTAATATTTCTCTTTTGATCATTGAAATGTGTTTTTAGGATTGAAAAATGATAGATTTAATCCTTTTTGGACCTTTGGTTTAAATTATATCGTATGGGTAATTACTCTAATTTCTTACAATCAACCTCCCTATATGTGTATGTAGAAGACTAAATTTATCATGTTAATGATTAATTTTGCAATTAAAACGCCTATTAATGTCATTTATGTCACCATTAATACTATTAAATTCATGATTAAAGAGTTATAAAATGATGGTATAGAAATTAATGAAGCTTTGACCCTAAAAATTACTAAATTCATGATTCCCAAAAGGGGATGATGAGTCCCTTCCCTTGACTAGAAATTTTTTAGTCAGAATGTTCATAGTAGTATGACTTATCTAGTTTAAAATTTTTATTTTGAGTCATATGTACAACCATAAAGTAGTAAATGGTTCTTCATGAGCCCTTATATTTATTTTGAGAGATATCATTGATTTCCGGTTAGCAAGGCATGTTTAAAATGAAAAAATTGACGATTCCACTAAAATGAAATTCATATTTGATTTATTGGATCAATTATCAAAAATTATTATAGGTTTTTAAAATTACTTTTAGTTAATAATTGGTGGTAAAAGAGAATATACCCCATTAAATATTACAAGAACACATTAATAAAAAATAGTATATTTTTGAACTTTTAGAATGGGTATTTCTTTTGTCACATCATTGTCATGATTTCATGAACATTAAGAGGAATTATTGTGACAATGTCATTACATTTACTATTGAGCATGGTGAATTGAAATATCATATAAATTTAAGTAAATAATTACCATTAATAAATATTAAGTTATATATATGAGAAAATGAGAATGAGATGTATGCAAAAAACAATTAATTGAAAAATTAGATAAATGATGTTTTTATTCGATGATTAGAGAATGATAATGTACCCGTTGGGTATTCAATTAACATCTCTAGATTAATTGAATTATATAATCGAAGGATATATTAATTTAAAATTCACGACTCATATATATTTATCGATAATAAAATACCTTTTGAAATACATAATTTTCTACCAAAAATATACCTACTATTCTAATTAGATTTTACACATTCTTAGAAAATGATTATGAGGAATAATTAAAAATAAATTATCATTATTAACATTTGTAAATTATTATAAGGATTTTTTTTCATTTTGATATGATATTTACCACAATAATTTTAAACGTGATGGTTTATTTGACTTTGAATTTAGTGGAGGAAGCTAAGGTTTAGGGGTAGTACCTTACAGATGGTTTTAAAAAGGTATTTTTTAATTTTCATATCTTTCATGATTTAAATTATTACTTGTAATAATATGAATGTACCTTGTTGATGAAGTTAATGAGTTGGAATTGAGGAGTAATTATTATATGAAATAATAAATGGGGAGTTCTGAGTCGATTTCAATTGATAAATTGTTTTTATAGTATTGATCTATAGACATAGATTTGTAAAAATATAAAATATTTTATTCTATTATGTGGTGTTTAGTTAGCTTTCCCATTGAGATTATGAAACAAAATTTTTTTGGAGACAATTTTTCTATGAGTTTTGAAGGAATTTTCTTATTGTATTTCTTGAAAACATACTCATGGGTGAGTTGGAGGATAATTAAAGCTGAGATAAAAGTAAAGTTAACAAGATTTTCTGTGTTTAATAAACTAATAACATCTATGGTACATTACATACTATAATGGAATAAAATAGAAGAATAATTTTACCCTTAAAAAGACCAAACTTAGAAGAACCTCATAAATTTAATCACGAGGAGTTTAAATTGAGGATAAATAGGGTTAGTACCACGATACAATGTGATTATATATGATTTTTTGTGGGTGTGTTCATGTGAGTAAGAGATAATTAATTTATAATAAAGAAACAATTAAAAAATGTTAATTTTAACAACATATATAGTAATGGATATGAAGTATTTATGTGTTACTATTTGAAAGAAAATACCTCTCACACTACAAGGTTTTATGTTATATCATAAACTTCTAGAGAATGATATGACCAAATATAAAATAATATGCTACTAAACAACATGTCACACTATAATGGAGGAATTATTTTTCTGGTAAATTATCCATATCATTTAGATCGTACTATCACACTTCAACAAAAATACATATATCGTGATACATACATTATGTATAAATTTATGGATTGTATCTTGGTGAAACATGTGAAAAAACCTCATGATAACTAGATGTGAATTATTGGGATAATTCTAAGGAAAATTTCACTCTTAGTGAGGAAAAGAAAAAAGGCACACACTTGATCCCAAATTTAAAGGTACTTGAGGTGAGAATTGATGATTGATTGACTTGTCAGTATTCATATTTATTCCTTGTATATGGAGTTTCTAACCATATTCTTACTTAATTATTTATTCTTTTTGATAATAATATAATAGTGTGCACTATTGGTCACAACCACTATTCACCAAATATTATCCACATGATAACAAGGTTGAGTGAACATTGTTAAAACCCTTATACTATTTTTTTATTTTTCTCTATATCTATCATTAAATCTTTTTTGTTTTTTTGTGATCCACTATAAAAAATAGTGATGGGAAAATTCTTTTTGGGAGTTAGTGTTTTGGTAAACACTGACGCCCTCCCCCATGGGTGGTTTTCTATCACCTAGTCACATCATTTGGTATTAAATAATTCTTGAAGTTGTTCTAGATATTTTGTTCCAAGTTCATAGTAGTTTCATTCCACAAATATTGTTTTTATTGATAATTTATCTAGAAATCATGAAAAAAATATATAAAAATGGAGTTCCCATTTTTATGGGAAGGGATTCCATCAATGTAAGTATAACATGGTTACATATCTTCTTTACATTCTATTGAACATTATTTATATCACAAAGAATAATGTATATGTAACAAATCAAAGTTTTTTCTATATAAATTTCTTCTTATAATTATTTTATATTGTAAAAACACATATAAAACACAATAAAATCTTTATAAATGATGAATGCATGAAATAAGATGTGTTTCTTGAAGTTAAAGAACATATACCAATGATATAGTAACTTGACCTTTGGAATAGTATAATGACCCTTATGAAAAGTAAACCATCCAATTGAATTGTAAGCTCATGAATGGAAGTATAAAAAATATTTTTCCATATTATAAGTGACAATTTGATATAATTATATCATATTATAAGTAAATAAATATTTTAAAAACTATTAATTAAGTAATGGTATTTTTATAGTTCATAAATATTTAATTACAATTTTATGACTAATTTAATAATTTCAAAGAAAATTTATTTTCATAAAATTTATTCATAAATTATTTTTTTGATGTCTTATTATTATAAGTTAATTTAACGAGGTGTTAATAGAATTTTCAATGTGTTAGAAAAGAAGTTTAAATTTAAAATTTTGTATTTTTGATGTAAATAATGATTTTAATTAAAAAAATAAAATTTATCATATGTATAAAATTATTTTCATAATTTTTTTTAATTCTAAAAGTAAAAAAATGGTTTTGGTTAATTTTTGGGATTTTTCTAAAATATGTGAATTTTTTTTTGAATAGTGAAATACGGTAATTTACTGTATATGTAAATAAATGAATTTTTGTGTAATGCTCGTATAATGAATGATTATGGTACCATTTTTTTAATTCACACGCACAAATTACTATATTTAGTTACATTAATCCTAACTATTTCTTGTCTTGATAAATATTGCAAAATATTGAATAAAATAATTAGAAAACACCCCCTCATCCACTAAAAATACCACCCCTCACCACCTCTTCCCCTCACACCTCTCAATCCTTGAGACTTATCAATATTCCGACTACTAGTCTTCCAAAATGTATCCCCTATTTATAGGAGTTTTTGGTCTTAAAAAAATAATTAAACTAATAACCTAAGGAGGTTCTCAGGAAGAAGTAGCCAAGTGGTAAAACACTCTTCTGTTTTCTTTCAATTTATTTTTTCAGTTCCTTTATTTTTTTCTATTGTCCTCAAAAAACGTTATACAAGTGGCATGAAAACTCTAAAATCTCACATATACTAGAATTTTATCATGTATGTGGAATAATTCTTCATTAAATATCTTCTCCAACCTCTTTTATTTTAAGAATGAAAATATCGTCCTTAAGGTGTCTATTAACCACCTTCATTAATGACGTGATTTCATCTTTCAACTTGACCTTCTAGTCTAGTCATGAAACCATTTTTATAGTTTAAAAAAATTATATTATTTTTATTATATCTTATTTAATGTTCTGTAATCATTCTTGACACATGATAATAATTTATATGATAAGATGAGATCATTGTGATAAAAAATACTAAATTAGTCTAAACGATTATCATTAATGATTTATCTAATGAATTATCCTCTCCCATGGAAAAAATGATATCTTAAAATTCTATAAGTTCATTAATAACATATTCATTTAGTTCTGTTCAACTGTCCTCATTCTAAATGATTATCTATACACCTATACAAGTAAATTGATCATGAAAACCAAGGAAATCAATGCTCACAAATGATGAAATTGAATCTATTAACCCATCATAAAATCCATAAAAGAACGTAATAAAATTATAAAAAATAAAGGACATGTATAAATGGTTCAGGACTTTTTAATTAATGAATATAATTAGATTATTCCTGACATCAAGATCAAGTGAAAAATTGTTTCAAACATAAGGTAAGGGATTCTACCTTAACCTCCATTATTCTTTCTGGTTACTTTTCCTCTATTTTTACCCAAAAGAAATTATATTTGATTACTTTTACATATTAAAAATGTGGTTTATATGTTAAAAATTCATTTATTGAGATCCATTCATCCTTTATTTTAGGTATATACATTTTTTAAAAAGGTTCCCTACTCAATTCTTCATGATAAACAAGCCCGATTTAAGGGAACTTCTTGAATTCTTACCAAAAATAATGTGTGCTCTATAATCCTTTCTAAAACATAATTTTTTTTCTAAAATCAATCATTATATCATGATAATCTAACTTGGTTCAATTATGGTTTTATAAAAATAATTATTGTTTTCTATTTTAATGAATCTTGAATGATTCCCCTTAAAAAATACTAATATGTTTTATTTCTAAAGTTTCATAAATACTCTTTTCACTTAATTTTGACATAAAATATCATGATATATGACTATATTTATTTATGAATGTCCATTTATTATTTAATTCCTTTCTTTTATGGACACATTTACGATACACTCATTAATAATGCTTTTGACATGATTATTTCTATTGGTAAACCATATGTTTATTTTTGATTAATTATGGATGATTATTTACATGGACAACATATTCATGAACATGTTATGATGGGAGTGACCTAATAGTGCTCTAATTAGTTGGGTGATATTTAGTCTCTTGATAAATTATGTGAAACAGTCTTGGTGGTATCCTTGACTCATTCTCCACTATATAAAGAAGTCTTGACTCGTGTCCCTCTATGTGCAATGAGCCTCGACTCGTGATAATGGCATGTTTTATGTTGCTTAAAAATATCATGGAAACCATGATTATATGATCCCATGTTATGATTAATTATGTTTAATTATGTTCCATGCCTTTTTTTATCATTATGTTATGCCTTATAACCCATGTGCTAAGGTTTATTTTAATTTTTATTCCCTTACTGTGTTTTTAAGCTCATCCCTTCATTCATGTTATCCCTAGGTTATCCAATGCAGATATAAGAGACCAAAGGATGTTAGGAGTTGAAAATGTATTCTAAATAATGAAATGTTTTATTTAGTCCAATGCTTTCAGTTTTATGTTCATAGTCTTCCAAGACACTATACTTTACAATAAATATTTATTTAATTTGATGTTTAATTATGCTTAAAATTATGTAATGATATGTATAAAAGGATAGGGTTTATAATGTTGGTATCACATGAAATGTTTAGTTATTTTTGGTGATTATGAATAGAGAAATTTAGTAAGAACCCTAGGGATATGACTATGTATGAGAAAATAACACTAAATTTTTTTGAGTATAGTGTAAGTGGTTATCAAGAAAATACATCCCTGTCTGGATATTAAAAGTGGAAATGGTTCTGGAATAGATGTACCTAGGAGTGAAAAATCCAACAAGGTGTTCCGGACCTAGCCAAGGGTAAACTGGTACACGGAAATGGTCTTTAATATGCACATAGTTTGACACTTCCTTATTATATCCTTTGGAAAACTCATAAGGTAATTATGAACCATTATTAAGGGGGAAAATCCCATAATAATATACATTAGAAAATATATCATGGATAAACTAGATTCAACTCTTGGGAATAATAAGTGAGGAAATAATTTTCCTTTAAGAGTTTATCCTTTTAGGTTTAATTTTTTCTTTTTATGCATATTAGATATGTATTCAATCCCCTTAATTGTACTTTATGTTTCTTAGATAATGGAGGTAAATAGAAGAACAGATACCAACAATAAATGTGATTAATACCCTAAGGAAATGAAAAATATAATGGGAGTGGGTGCTCGAAGGTGTATGGAAATACATGATCAACCAGCTTAAGTTATGAATGACAACTTGAATTGTATGGGCCACCCTCCTTCTCCAATGAAAGAGAAAGTTTCCATCATATCATTCATGTGGAAAAGGTTTCCCATGCTTAGTGGATCTTCTAATCCCCTCCTCGTGGAACAATGGATTTAGTTTATTGAAAAGATATTCATTTTCCTACAGTGCTCAGAAGAAGATAAATTTGTGATGATGGTCTATCATTTTGATGGGGAAGCTGACTAGCTGTGGAAATAGATCAAAAATAAGAAGTCCAAGGAGGAAATTATTTCCATGGATTGGGATGAATTCAAGCTTTTTTTAATAAATATTTTTCCCAAACCCTCCATCTCAAGATTTAAAGGGAGTTCCTTGGACTTAATTAGAAACAAGATAAGTCGATCGAGTCATGCGAAGAAAAATTTGTAAGACTTGCAAGATATGCCTTCAGATTTTTCCGGAACACTGAAAGTAAGGTTGATAACTTCTCTAACAGAATAAATCCAAGTATATGAAAATTATTGGTGATTTAAGACATTGAAATTTTTAAGAATATTGTCTGTTGTTCCTTCAATTTTGAAATGGAGAATGGAGACTCACAATTTTCTCATGGGTCCGATGAAAAAAATGTGGCAAATGGAGTCTAATATGGGTGGATCAGAAAATAAATCCCATGATAGAAAAAATACTGAATGTCCCAGTTGTTATAATCTTGGGATGAAGCATCATAGGAACTATCTAAAGGGAACCATGAAATGATTCAAATGTGGAGGAATGGGGAATCTATGTAAGAACTGCTAAAGGGATGTGAAGTATCCCACTAACGTGGAAGAAGAAAGGAAGGTTCATATAAATGCTCAGATAGTAGTGCAATGTCTCAACTGAAAGGATTATTGGAATTTTGAAAACTAATTCCCTAAGCCCATGTGTTTCATAGGAAATAAAAAACAACCTCCATGGAAATAAGGAATGGATTATGATACCACTATTTCTAATGTGGATTCAGAAAAAGATGTGGTGACAGGTATGCTAGTCTTTCATTCAAGAATATATAAAATACTATTTGATTCGAGTTATCTGAATTATCTTATATATTTCATGTTTAGTAAGACTATTCAAATACCACCTCAAAATTGGGATATTGAGTTATCTGTGACAATAGATAATGGGGATATTATTGCATCCAAAGTACATAACTCCTCCCCTGTTAATGTTGGGGGATTAAACCTCCTAGAAAATATTTTCTTACATACTTTGGTGGATTTTGATGCTATTTTGGGAATGGATTGGATATCATTATACAAATCCAACATCAACTTTCAGGAAAGGTAGATCACTCTTTACATCCCAAAGCATCATCAATTATTTATTAGAGTAAGGACGAAGATGAATTTCATTCAGAATCATCATCTCAAGTATGGATATTACTTACTTATGAGAAAACATATCTTTCTCAAATGACTGAGACAAATTATATGATCATTCCTGAAGATATTCCCATTTTAAGGGATTTCATTGATGTATTCCCTAAAGAATTTCATGGTTTTTTACCTGACTGAGAGGTCAAGTTCCCAGTTGAACTTATTCATGGATATGTGCCTACATCGAAGAAACCACATATAGTGGCCATCATTGAGATGGAATTTCTAGATAAGTAGTTACATGAGAATCTGGATAAGGGTTTTATACACCGGAGTGCTTCACCGTAGGGTGCACGAGTCCTTTTCATCAAGAAGAATGATGACTCAATGCACCTCTAAAATGATTATCACGAGCTCAATAAAATCAAGATAAAAAACTATTATCACATACCATAGATAGATAAATTGTTTTATCAGATATGTGGGGATAATTATTTCTCTAAGATTGACCTTTGGTCGGGATTTCACTAATCAAAGGTGAGGATGGAAGATATTCCTAAGACTACCTTTAGAATGAGGTTTGGACAATATGAGTTCATTGTGATGCCCTTTAGACTCACTAATGCTCCAAAAAATTTCCTAGATTTAATCAATAAGGGCTTTATTGATTACCTTAAAAAAATTTGGTTGTGTTTAGAAATGATATTTTGATATACTACAAGAGGAAGGAGGAACATGAGGATCATTTGAATACTATATTGAAGACTTCAACAAGGGAGAAAATTTAGGAAAAGTATAGTAAATGTGAGTTATTTATGGAGTAATTATCATTATTAGGACATGTAATCACTAGAAAAGGAATATATATGGACCCTTCCAAGACAAAGGGAATTGAAGAGTAGCCCATGCCAACATCAGTAATAGAGGCCAACAACTATCTTGATCTATCTGGGTATAATCCACAATTTTTGAAAAAATTCTCAGGATTTTCAAACCCAATATCCAAGATGACATGAAAGGGAGTGAAGTTTGTATAGACTTAATAATGTAAGGAATGTTTTAAGGACATTTAAAAGAGTCTTATCACTATGATAGTACTCACACTCCTGAAAAATGGATAATTATTTGTCGTATACAGTGATGCTTCAAAGAAAGGATTAGGCTATGTACTGATGCAAAATGATAAAGTGATTGCCTACACGTCAAAGAAGTTAAAAATTCCTAAGAAAAACTATCTTATGCCTGATCTGAAGTTAGAAACTTTGATCTTTGAGTTGTAAATATTGAAACATTATCTCTATAGGGGGATGCGTGAGATATATACTGATCAAAAGAGTCGCAAATATATATTCACACAGAAGGAGATAATATGTTCCCTAGAATATGGTTAGATATCATCAAGATTATTACTATTCAATCCACTATAATCCTGGTAAGGAAAATAAGGTGGTAGATGATTTATGTAGAAAGGGTGTTGTATCTTTATCAATGATGTGAATGGAGAAGGATCTAGTCTTCTTAGATATAAAAAAGATGGGCATGGGAATTATTAAGGGGGAAATTCATCAATTCTTTCTCAAATAATTTCTCAATCATACCTTGTGGAGAAAATAAATGATGCTCAAAGAAATGATTGGGAAATTTTGAAAATGGTGGAAGCTTTCTGAAATGAGAAATCCCCTGAGTTCGAGATCAGTGAGGGTGGAGTCCTAATATTTGGGTCATGAATATGTCTACCATCAAATCTAAAGATAAAGATAGTGTTTTTGAATGACACACTTAGATCAAACTTCTCTATTCACCCAGCGAGTAGAAAGAGGTATCAAGATCTCCGAGAGAACTTTTGGTGGGACAATATGAAATAGAAATCGTTGAATATACATGAATGTTCTTTGTATATTAGCAAGTGAAGAATGAAAGAAAAAATTATAATGGTATGATGTAACCATTATCCATGCTTACATAGAAATGGGAAAACATCACTATGGAAATTATTATTAGACTTCCAAATACATCTATAGAGTACAATTTTATATGGTTTATTATTGATCATATTAAAAAGACAAATCACATTATCACAATTAAAGAGGACTTCTCACTAGATAAACTAGCATGAATATACATCAATGAAGTTGAAAGACTACAAGGAGTACCACTACCTATTGTATCTAATTGAGATCCAAAATTTACATCCATGTTCTGGAGAAGTCTCTAGAATACTCAAATCACTAAGCTGAACTTCAGTACGACTAATCATCCTCAAAATAATGTCTAATATGAGCAGAATATTCATACACTAGAATACGTGATATGGAATTCAATAGAGGATGGGACCAACATCTATCACTGATCAAATTCTCCTACAAAAATAGTTTCCACTCAGGTATCCAAATAGCTATATATGAAGCCCTTTATGGGAAATGGTGTAGAACATTGGCATGTTGGGATGAGGTTAGTAAAAATAATATACTAGGACCTAAAATGGCTGAAGAAATGGTGGATAAGGTGAAAACCATTCAGTAGAAAATCAAGGAATCCCAAAGTTAATAGAGGAGTTATTCATAAATATTCATCGAGACATCATGTTTTTGGTAGAAGACATGGTATTCCTCTTTATATCTCTATGTAAGAGGATCAATGGATTTAATAAGGATGGGAAGATAAGTCCGAGGTACATTAGAACATTCGAGATCCTTGATCATGTCAGAGTTGTGGCCTATCAAATAGAACTTCCACTAACCATGTCTCAAGTACACGATGTATTCCATGTATCCCTATTGATGAAGTATATACTAGATCCTTCACATGTACTCACTTTAGAGGTGGTACAGTTG
This sequence comes from Viscum album, assembly GCA_963277665.1. Classification (NCBI taxonomy): domain Eukaryota; kingdom Viridiplantae; phylum Streptophyta; class Magnoliopsida; order Santalales; family Viscaceae; genus Viscum; species Viscum album. The sequence goes on from OY728137.1 coordinate 1,479,169,304, forward strand.
GAGAATGATCTTTATTAAGAGGAGCATCCAGTGAAGATCTTGGATTATAGAGATAATGTTCCATGCCAAAAGATTACTCAACTGGTCAAAGTACTTTGGAGGATCCATAAGTACAAAGAGGCAACAAGGGAACCATAGTAATCGATGAAATAGAAGTACCCACCTATGTTTTCGACATAGAACATAAAATGAAATTTTGAGGGAAAAATTTCATAAGGGGGGAAGAATAAAATGAACCAAAGTTTTATCTATAGAAATTAAATTCTTATAATTATTTCATATGGTATAAACTCCTAAGAAACACTACAAGCTTTATAAATAATGAATTATTTGAATAAGAAGTGTTTCTAGAAGTTAAGGAACCAATACTAATGAAATAGTAACTTGACATTTGGAATAGTAATGTAACCCAAATGAATAGTAAATATGCAAATTGAATAGTAACCTCATAAATGGAAGTATAAATAAATTTTATCCCTCTTTTAAGTTATAATATGATATAATTATATCATTTTATATGTAAATAAATATTTTAAAAGCTATTAATTAAGTGTTTTTGTTTTTATAATCCTGAATATTCAATTAAAATTTAATGAATAATTTACTAATTTAAAAGAATATTTATTTATCAAAACATTTATTCACAAATTATTTTTCTGTTTAATATTGTTATAGGATACTTTTAAGAGACCTTAATAATTTTTTCAAAGTGTTAAAAAACCACTTTTAAATTTAAATTTTTCTTTTCCAAGTAAATAATGATTATAAATAAAAATATATATTTATCATTGTAAGAAAATTATTTTCATAAAATGGAGATCATTTTTCAGTTCTACATTTAAAAAAATGGTTTGGGTGATGTTTTTGAATTTTTTAAAAATACTTGATTTTTTAGTGAATATTGAAATACTGTAATTAATAGTATATGTAAATAAATGAATCATTGAGTCATGATTGAGCTAGGGATGACATAAGTGAAACGTTTTTCTTATTCAAATGCACACATCAATATATTTAGTCTAAAAAATCCTCACTATTTCTTTTTTTATCAAAATAATAAAATATTGAATAAAATAATGAGAACACCCCCCCCCCCCACAACTATAAATAACACCCCTCACAATGTCTTCTCCCCACACCTGTCAAGACTTGATCCTTGTCTATATTCTACCTAATACTCTTCCCAATCATCTCCCCATATCTATGAGGTTTTTTTCATAATTAAATAAGAAAACCAATCCCCTAAGGAGGTTCTCATGAAGAAGGATTTAAGATGTAAAACCCTCTTTCGTTTTCTTTCAATCTCTTTTTCATGTTTCTTTATTTACTTATAATATCCTCACATACAATTTTACAAGTTGAATGAACACTATATTATCTAATATATAATGTTATTTTATCATGTTTATGGAATAATTCTTTATCAAATCTCTTATACCATCTCTTTTATATTTAGAATGAAAACATCATTAGTGAGGTGCTGATCTACAACCTTCTTGGACGATGGGCTTTCATATTTCAATTTCACCATAATTTATTGTCATGAAACAATTTTAATATATGATCCAGAGTATATTATATCTATTAAATCCTATTTAATGTTGTGTAATCTTTTTTTACATATGATAATAATTTATAAAAGAAGATAAATTTTTTATGATAAAAAAGTGATAAATAAATCTAAACAATTATCATTAATGATTTATTTAATGAATCATTATAAATTCATGATAAAAATGGAATTTTTATATATATAGGTTAATTAATAGCATATAAGCTTAGTTCAGGAAAACTATCCTAATTCTAAATGATTTTACATACACATATACTAGTAAACTGATCCTGAAAACCAAGGAAATCAATGCTCCCAAATGATGAAATTGAATCTCTTAACCTATAAAAAAGGCCATAAATGAACATAATAAAATTATAAAAATAAAATAAAATTATAAAAAAATTTAATTATTAATTAATGACCCTTATTTTATCATTCAAGACATTAAGATAAAGTGAAAAAATTGTTTCAGACATAAGGTAAGAGATTCTATCCGAACCTCCATTATTCTTTTGGGTTACTATTCCTCTATTTTTAAACAAATGAAATAATATTTTATTATTTAAATTTTATAGATTGTGTTTATATGTTTCAAAATCATGTATCAATATCCATTCATCCTTATTTTTGGTGATATACATGTTTTTAAAAGGTTCCCTACTCAATTATTCACGGTAAGCAAGCTCGATTTAATGGAACTCCCAGAATTCTTACCCATATTCACGTGTGCTCAATAATCTATATTAAGAGACCATTATTTTTCTAAAATAACTAATTTTATCATTAAAAACTATCTTGTTTCAATTCTAGTTTTATAAAAACATTTATTCTTTTCCATTTTAAAGACTCTTAAAAATTTTCCCTCAAACCGTACTAAAATGTTTTATTTAAAAAGTTTATTAAACACTCTATTCACTTTAGTTTGACATAAATTATAATGAAATATTACAATATTTAATTTTAAATTTCCATATATTATTTAACCCTTTTATTTCATGGAAAAATTTATGATACACTCATTTATTATGCATTTGACATGATTATTTCTATGGGTAACCCTTATGTTTATGTTTCATTACTTATGTATGATTATTTATGTGGAAAGAATATTCAGGAACATGTTATGATGGGTGTGACAAGATATCTGCCAATAAATTGGGTAATTTTTATTCTCATGAGTTGTTATGGGAAGCAATTATTGTGGTAGCCTTGACTCATGCTCCTCTATGTGAAATGAGTTTGGAATCTTGCTCCTCTATATTTAATGAGCATAGGCTTGTGCTAAAGTCATATTTTATTTTTCATCCACATTAATATGAATACATGATTATATGATACCATTTTATTATTCCTTATGTGTAATCATGTTACATTCCTTTTTATATCATTATATTATTCCTTATTACTGATGTTCTAAGCTTTATTTTAATGTTTATTCTCTTACCGGACCTTTTCTCTCATCCCTTTGTTCATATTATTCCTAGGTTATCCTATGAAGATATAAGGTTTAAGTAGATTTTAGGAGCTCATAACATATGTTAATAAAATAAATGTTTTATTTAGTCTTATTTTTTCAGTTGTATTTACATAGTCTTCGAAGACACTAGAGCTTATGGTCCTTGGCTTATAATTTTATGTTTAATTATGATTAAAATGGTGTAATGATATGTGTAAAGGACTAGGGTCTCTATAGTATATAATTTCAAAATAGGTACAACCTATAAATTTATTGATAATAAGTAAATTAATGTTTATGAGAGGTCATGGGATGCATTACTCTCATACATATCCATGATGGGACAAAATGAGTGATTTATATAAAAATAGAGTATAGAATTTGGAGTGAACTCTATGATATTCATGAGGGTGATAAGAAAGTAAAGGATTTATTCTTAAAATCATTCTAACCCAAAATTGAGGACATTATAATGGGTGTAGATGAGTTTGTGGTTATATAATTATTTTTGAAGAACTAAATTAAAATCTCTATTTGATGTTATGTATAAATATAAGAGTATTCCATAACGGTGAATAAATTGATGAGGATACTCCTAGATAAATTAAATTTAATGATATCCACTATAGATAATCAATATTTTTATGAGTAAACCATTGATAGGATAAATAATTTCTTAATATCCAATGATATTAGTAGAGGACCAACCTTAATAAGAATATAAAAATAGGATAAAGGGATTAAATTCATAACTTTAAAGAAATATTAAGTACCAGGAAAGTGTTTCTTTTAAATTTTTTGAATTCTAGAAATGTTGTAATCTTTTAACCAATTTTTCCTAAGATTCAATATGAATATTAAAAGTATGATCAAGTCAAACGATATTTAAGGATAAACAAGGTGTTAATTTGATAAAGTGGTGGAATTTCCTTTAAAGGAAAAGAAAAGGACAATAAATTAAGGGAAATAATTTTTTTTATTAAAACATAAAGGAACACCTTATGATGAAGAAATTAAAAAGGATGTATAAGACTCTTAGGAAAAGAGAATCAAATATTTCATTAAAAAATAAAAATCATCAAAGGAACAGTCTTTCATTTAATTAAAAAGAAAAAATAGGGGCAAATTAATATAGAATGAATGGACGAGGAGACACAAATAGGATTTCAATTTATAATGGATATTTTTTTATATTTAATAATATCATGAAACCTGAAATAGAAATAAAACCCATGGGGTAGAAGAATTAATCTATTAAGAAATCTCTTAATACATGCAAATTTACTGAGATTATTGACATAGAATTAAATTCCATATGAAATATGGGCGATATAAATGAAATCCTAGAATTATTATACATGATGATTGAGATAATGATAGAAAATTTAATTACTAAGAATGAGGAGATAAAGGCTTTTGAGGTGATTTTAATTGAAGTTAGGAATTCCACAGTGAACACTCACTTTGAATTTTAAAATTCTTGTAAGGAAGTTGGTGAATGTTTTTACTTAACTAAAATATTATTGATTCTATAAGAAAATTGGTAATTTTCCTATGACACCATATAAAATTATCTCTTGTATTCTTGTTTTAAATAAAAACGGTAATTGAAATAAAAAGACAGTAATGAAAGTGATTACATTTCCAAGAAGGTGAAGACACCCATTGTTGTCTCATGGGGAGATTCTAAAAATCCAAAAAAGTAATATGTGAAAGAGGAGGAGTAAAAAAGTTTACCGTAAGGGGAGATCCAAGGTGATATAGGATTCTTTTATACATGAAGAATTTTAGAAAAGTATCATATTTTAAACCATACGGATGTTGATGGAAAAGATTTTGATAAAACATATTTATAACGATTTGTTTTTTTGTAATGACTATGCTGGAGAAGTAGAGTTTATTTATAAAAATACAATTTGTGTTTGTATAACTTCAAACTACATAAATCGATTAATGGCGATGAATCGAGGGGGATAAAAGATGTTAGACTTATATTATAGAAATTAAAAAAATAAACAATTAAAGGTACAATTCATTATACATTAAATTGTCTTGAATAATTTTTTTAGAGGTGTTGTTAACATGAATTCACTACCAAATATTTTATCACTATTATACTATTGTCATTAAAAGGTAATGATAACTTGAAAAATATTAATAGGAGAAGTATTTAGGAAACAATATTAGTGGTTGAGGTGGTTAAAAAAGAAGAAAAATGTGACAATACTTAGATACATAATAATGGTTTCATGTATCAAATAACTAGAAAAAATATCCCTTGAAAATATATAAAGTCATAATGGGGGACTTATTACTTTCTGAAATGATTGACCACTAAATGTCAAAGGAGTGGAAATCTCACAAATTAGTGGTAAGAAACTCAAATCTAGTGATTTTTTGTGACAACACATATAATTTTAATAATAGATAAATTTATTTCTTTATTAAAATTCATGAATTATATTTCATTGAGATATATTAATTATAAGAATAACTATAAATTCTCAGTCAAAAAATAATGTAGTTTTATTCTTAATAAATTTAATTCCTTTCATTATACAAATTTATTGAAAATTTTAATTTCAAAATTCAAGGAATTTAATTTTAAAATAAATTATAATTTTTTTATCAAAATGTAAAAATAATCTTATAGTTACCTTTTGATAATTTTCTCGAAATGTTGATTTTTGGGTGAATAGTAGAAAAGACCAATTTTTATGAATATTGACATTTATTTTCATGTATTTATTAAGTAATTTTTTATTATAGATTATTTTTAAAATTCATAAAGTTCCTACTAATTATATAAACTCTAATTAATGTCATTTGGATAAATAATATACTTGAATTTGGTATGAAATTTCTTATTCTTAAAAATGCATTAATATAGAAACTCATTTTCATCAAGGTATATGTTTGAATTTTAAATGTAATTTTTAACACCATTATATATTCAATCTTTAAAAATAGATTTAATATTTTTAATTTTGATGTCGAAATTTTTTAAATCGGTCAACCTCATTTTTAAAATTATGAATAATAAATTTGGTAAAAAAAGAAGTTACCACGTTGAGATTTAAGATGGGTTAAAATGGATAAAAAATTGTATGGGTTAAAATAACATAAATTTTTTTATAAATCCAATTATCTATCAATATTTCGAACATATATCATCTATTATTATAAAATGAGTCGTTTTGGTGTAATTTAGAACAAGTAATTTATTAATATATTTTAATCTTTTGATATATTCTAAGTGTGTCCTCTTCCTCAATTATAAAATGAAACCTCATATCCACTATTCTCTACTTTTCAAGATTTTCTTAAATCTACCAATAACAACCCAAATAATTTAATAATACCCCACACATTGTTCTATAAGACCTAGTTTAATTATAATACCATCTTAATGATGATTGAAGAATAAACCTAAGAAGTTATTTAAATGAAGCGTTATGGTTCCTAACCAAGTCCTTTCATTTTATTTATTCTTTTAGATCCTTCAAAACTATCTTAATTTTTTTTAATATAATTAAATCATTATATTCCATATAATATATTGTTATTATTTTTATGGTTTAAACTTTTTTCCTATACTTATCCTTCTAATGGAAAATGAAAACATTTTTCCTGTGTACATGGACCTTAACGCCTCACGAGATGATGTATTTAATTTTCCATCATTAGACTCTAATAGATGACCATGAAAATGGATCCAAACGAAATAATATTATATATAAAATTAATTTCATTCTATAATGTTAAAAAAATATTTTAGTTTTTTTATTTACCGTCAAATGAAAAATAAAATCATCTTATCTTTGTATGTTCTTACCACTACCTTGTGAACTAATGTATTATATTTTTCATCACAAACACACTTGTATGGTATATATAAGTTTATTTAAAAAATTAATATGATATTTATGATAAAATTATACTTAAATAATATTAAAATAACACCTTCATTATTTCTCTCATGTTCCTAGAAAAATAGAAATTTTATTCATGCATACATGCAGACTACTATCTCCAGGTTATAACATAATACAATTTTAATAATCCCCATATATATTTTTTTTCTAAAAGTACAATTACTGTATAAAAAGGAAAATTATAAAATGATTAATATTTTAAAAATGATATATTCATGATCCATTTGACCATAGTCAACCTATGAAATTCTTTTTGGACTTATGAATTAAACATCCTCAAAATATCTAAAGTAAAATTAATCAATTTATTGACTAAGTATTATTTGGAAATAAGTGAAATAAAAGGGAAAATAAATATTTAATAATATTAAAAAATATTATTAAGGAATTAAATTAATAAAATAACATTATTGTTATGGATGATAAAGAATAGACATGACAAGTTGGACTTTAGGTATGAGATATTATATCTTAAAACCAATTTTTAAAATTTTTTGATGATTTATTTATAATATTTTTTCTCTATGTCCGGATTGTTTGATGAATGAGTAAATAATTAAGTAATATAATTAAAAGTTTCATTTTAACTATTATTTTAATTTATTAAAATTTTATTTTAAAGGGATATTTTTTTTTGTATTTTATAAGGAATGTTTGCCTTTATTTACAAAGTATGAAATGGATATTTTTTTAAGGTATACGATGTCAAAAAAATTTCCCACCACCAATTTTTTTTTATATTTGGATTCTATTAAAATATTCCGTGTTTTATTAAAATAAAAACCATTCACCAATTTTTTCTTGGTATTTTGTTTTTGAAAATGGGGGTTTAAAGGAAATGAATATATCATGATTTGAAAATGTTTAACTTATGTGTACAAAAGTACATAGTTTTTGCGAGTTTGATGATCTAAATATATGATTTTATATGTTTCATGTATGTTATGGTCCTTGGAAATTGTTTATGATGATGCGTTATCCTGATATATCTCTCTAATAAATTGTTTAATTTTTATATTCTCTAGAGAATTATATTGGAATTAATTGAGTAGGTTATTCCCTTTGTAAGGATTCTTTTTAGGGGTCTTGTAAGAGTTCTATGAAGATGATGTCTCAAGGAACCTACATGATATTTTATCCATGAAAATTCATGTAGAAAGTTTGAATTCATAATGAAATATAGTGATATTTTGTTTAAAAAATGAATATTCCCTTCAAGGTAAAATGTATGTTTTTCAAGAAAATGTTTTTCATGGGATCTAATTTTTTCTAATAAACCCTCATAATTATGATTTTTATCCACTACTATAAAAAATTATTTTAATAGATCTATAAATGATCATTATTATCTACAAAAATAATTGACTATGTAACTGATATTGAAATCCCTTGAAACTTATCATCATAAGAGAAAGTGCTGATAAAGGTACCCTTTATCAGTGCTGTTAAAAATAACTTATAAAAGACTCTTTTATCATAAATTTTTTGAAGCACTAATAAAGGTTATATTTATAATAAAATTTTGTTTCACTGATTAAGGGTACCATTATTATTTCTATATGAAGTGCTGAAAAAGTCCATTCCTGCTACTACATAGCCGCATCCCTACAACGACCATGCAACAACACTATACAATAGAACACAATTAGAACACAAAGAATAAATATAAATAAAAAATTATAAAATATAGTATTTAATTGAAATTAAATTTACAACTGAAATACAAGAAAAAAAAAGTATTATAGAAATTTTAAACATTGGTTTTTCCAATTACATGAGAATATAGAAATTTTCATAGACATTCAAAAATTTCATTTTTACTTAACCATTATCCCCAAACCCCAATTAATCTATTAGTTTCTAAAAAATCCAACTCATCTAGTGAAAAATAATTAAGCAATATAAGAAAAAAATCTTATGTTGGTAATAGTATAAATAAATAAATTAAGTAAAAAATGTCACTTTTAATCTAAAAATATATACTTTGGGTCATATCAGGCACATCGTGTTTCAAATTTATGTGAATATAATTCTTACATGTCAAAAATGACATATGGGTAGTTTTAATAATGTTTAAAAACAACTCGAATGTGTTTTCTCAGTTTTTAGTATGTCACTTATCTTTTTTACTAAAATATCAATTTTTAATAAAAAGACACACTTGGAGTCATACCGGTCACATTGTGTGTCGGAATGAGGTGTGGTTGAATAATACACATCCAAAATGAAAAATTTATTATTGACCTAAAATATCAAAATAATATGAATTTTTTTTCTTGGTATTGATTATGCCACTTGTGTTTGTACTAAATTTCCATTTTAAACTGAAAGCGAACACTTTGAGTAATTATGGTCACATCATGTGTCAGTTTGATGTGAGAATTATTCTTACATGTGAGAAATTAATTACAAATCATTTAATAAATTATTAAGATAAACCAAAAACATTTTCTTAGTTTTCAATGAGTGAAATATGTTTTGAACTAAAATGTCAATTTTAAATTAATATAGGATACTTTGAGGAATACTAGGAACACCATACATCAGATTGAGGTGATACTACTTGTAAAACATAAAAAATAATTCAAGGAATATTTTTCTAATGTTTCAAAATAAAATGAATTAATTTTATTAGTTTTGATTATGTAAATTACTTTTTAGTAATATTTATGTCAATTTCAAATAAAAATACACACTTGGAGTCATACTAGTCACATGGTGCATAAAATTAGTGTGTAGATGATTCAAATAGATCAAAAGTGACTAATGGATCATTTTAATAATGTATAAAAACATTAATAACATCTTTTATTGGTTTTTAGTATGTCACTTGGGTGTTTTACTAAAATTTTATTTTAAATTAGGAACATGCATTTTGAGTCATACTGTCACATTATATGTCATTTTGACATGAGAATGATTCCTACATGTCAAAAATGACCTATAAATCATTTTCCTAAATTATCATGACAATCCAATCATTTTTTTACCATTTTTTAGTGAGTGACACATTTTTTTAACTAAATTGTGAACTTTAAAATGATAACAAACACTTTGACCAATATCAAGAACACCCTGTATCGAATTGAGGTTTGACTAATTCTTAAACATAATAACTTACTTATGGATCATTTTAATAAAGTATGAAAATAATTTTAATGAGTTTTCTAGGTTTTGAGTATGTAACTTTAATTTTTTACTAAAATTCCATTTTAAACCATAAGCATCCTCTCTGAGTCATACCATACACATCATGTGTTGGTTTGATAAGTGACTAATTACTACAAATTAAAAATGAATCATGAATAATTTTCCTAAAACATCGTCAAAATTGGAACAGTTTTACTCACTTTTTAGTGACTAACACATGTTTTGAACTAAAATGACAATTTTAATCTCATAATAGGCACATTGAGTCATACCGATCAACTTGGGTGTCAGTTTGATGTGAGATTGATTCCAATACATCACAAATAAATTATAAATTATTTTCCTGAATTATAAACATAATAAATGTGTTTATTTATTAGTTTTCAATTAGGGACACTTGTTTTAAAACAAAATGTCAATTATTAACTAATAACAAGCACTTTAAGTCATACTGAGAACACCGTGGATCAGATTGAGATTAAAATGGTTCCTACACATCAAGAATGGCGTATGTATCAATTTCCAAAATTAAAATTACAATATGAATGCGTTTTATTGATTTTGAGTATGCCATCTCTCTTTTTTACTAAAATTAATGTAAATTTTAAATAAAAAGTCACACTTTGAGTCATTCTAGTCACACTGTGCGTCGTACTAAGGTTATACTATTTCTTACACATCAAAAATAATTTATGGTATGTTTTATAAAGTATCAAATAATAAAAATTCTTTTTTATCATTTTTGTGCATGAAATTTTTGATTTCTATTAAAATTTCATTTTAAACTAGAAACACACACTTTGAATCATACCAGTCTCATAATGAGTCATTTTGACATAATATTGTCTCATACACATCAAAAATTACTTATTAATTCCTTTCCAAAATTATCAATACAATATTATTGTATTTTCCTTCATTATAGTGATTAATGTTTTTTGAAATAAGTGTCAATTTTAAACCGATCACGAATACTTGACTCATATTAAGCACACATTATATAAAATTAAGGTGATGCTAATTTTTGTACATCACAAATTACTTATGGATCATTTTAATAAAATTAAAAAAATATAGGAATTCATTTTCTCAGTCTTGAGTATGTCACTTTTGTTTTTTATAAAAATTAATGGCAATTTTAAGTAAAAAGACATAGTTGGAGTCATACCAGTCAGACTGTGTGTCAACTTAAGGTTTGGATGATTGAAAAATGCCATAAATTACATATGGATCATTTTACTAAAGTATCAAAACAATATGAATAGGTTTTTTTAAATTTTTTAGTTTCTGATATGTGTTTTTAACTAAAATGTAATTTATAAACTAAAATGATATAGTGTGAATCATTACAAGAAAACTGTGTATCATATTGAGGTTTAGATGAATGAGTATGTGACTTTTTTATTTCAAATATTTACAACAAGCCAGAAAAGAGAGAACATGTTCCATTTGGATAGAAGAGGAAAACCCATGCTTCCTAAAATACTTCATATTCAAGGAAAACTGGAGTTTCCTCTTCCATCCAAAAGGAACATGTTATTTATTTTTTTCCTTGATTTAGACAGTAGAGAAAGATATGACTTCCCAAAAGACCTCTAAAAATAATTACAGTTAGATAAAAATGATTACTAAATTAACTTAATAATAGTAAATAAAATTATTAATAAAAGAACTAAATATGTAGTATGAATTCACATTTTCCTGATATTGGTATACATTTTTAACCCATTTTTTTATTTCCATTATCTCAATTGTGGTCTCAAAATCGAATCTATCGGGAGAATAAGCAGCTTCAAATAAACCACCATAACTCAAGAAAAATAATACACCTTCATAAGCATATAATTATTTTTTTAGTAATACTATAAATAAATATATTAAACATAAATATGAAGTAATATATTAATATAATGTCAAATTTAAATTGTATCCACAGAATTTGAGTCATTTCGGGGAAACCGTTTATCATATTGAGGTATGGTTGATTCATATATGTCAAAACTGACTTATGGAACATTTTCCTAAAGAATAAAAATATTTTGATTACACTTTCTCATTTTTGAGTATGTCACTTATTGTTTTTAAAAAAATTTCATTTTAAATTGAAAAAATCACTTTGAGTCAGACTAATAACATCTTGTGTCAGTTTGACTTGAGATTAATTCCAATACATCAAAAATTACTTATAAATCATTTTCATAAATTATCAAGACAATTCGGGAATGTTTTATTGGTTTTCAGTGAATGGTAAAAATTTTGAACTAAAATATCAATTTTAAACTAACAACATCCGCTTTGAGACATACAGGGAACACCATGTATCAGATTGAGGTGAATATCTATCACACCTCTAACCCTTTTAAATTTATTTATTTTATCATTTCTTACATTTGGATAGCCTTGTCAAGGTGTGGGTTGAGTTCTGGTCTATTTTTTGGCATTTAATATTTTTATTGCATTTCATACTGTCGCATAGGCATAACTCAGTTGGAAGTGACCATGTGGTTTCTAGGTTCCCATGCAGTTCCCAATTCTTAAAACTAATAATTCTTTATGAAGATAAAATAAAGTGAATGTTTAAACCAAGATAATAGTAAAAATATTGTGCTGATAATAATAATAATATTGTTATATTTTTAATATTAATATTATTGTTATTATTTAAAATGAAATGAGAATGGAAAAATAAAAAATAAGAGGTTTTTTTGATAATAATAATAAATATATAATAAATATTATTATTATGATATATTGTTAATATTATTAATATTTTTGGTATTATTATCATCATTATTATTATAAGAAAATCAAAAAAAAAACCTAAGCCTAATCTTGCACCCCCTTCTTCCTCAGTGTGACCCACATCTCCCCCTCTATAGTTTTTCCCTATGCAGAACCACCCTACCCGCTTGGCCCCTTCCTCTCACACGATGAAAAAATTCCCCACCCTGCCTGGCACTTTACTCTCACCTAACCACACCCCCTCACGGTATTTATTCCCAACCACCCTCCCTCTCCAGGGGTCTTCACTCTAGCCACCACTTCCTCTCCCTCGTTGGAGCTTTGATCTCCCTCCTCACAACACCCCCCAATAGTGGTGCACTCGGAGCCTCTTCCTCCTTCCTCTAGTGAAAAAATCCAACCCAAACCCCCTTTACAGTGCCTCTACCTCCTCTCCAGCGTGCATGATCCTCACCTCTGGTATATTTATATTACAATTTTGGTGTTTTCTTCAATTTAACCAACTTTTTACATCTTGGTTTGTGTTTCAAACTTTTTTAATAGTGTCTAGAGAATGCGATTGATTTATTTGGACTGGTTGGTCCATGTTTGGGCATCCGCTACCAAGGGCGAGGTGGATGGACTCAAATTTTTTTATCGTCTTTGTTTCGGGTAAGATTCTAACCAATATAATTGGTTTTTCCCTACTTAAATTAGGGTTTTATGGTGTATATGAGTCCCTAGTATTTATTTTGAGGAGAGTTGGTATTTTATACTTTAATATTGGGTCCCTAATAATTATTGCAGTGAGTTTTGAACATCCTTAAGGGTGCGCACACATATATTCAGGTATATATATATGTGTGTGTGTATGTATATATATATATCCCATGTGCATGTTACCACATGGAACATGGGACACATGCATTGGTTTAAGGGTATATGTATATATGTATATGGATGTATGTGCGTGCGAGTGGGAGAATTCTTGTGTTAGAAAGTATTTACTAGGTTATCCATTGGGGTTCTGTCATGTTCTCTCTTGGTTTGAGGTATGTGAATCCAGCTTTTCCTTTTCGGAACAACCCTTTGGAACTTTTATGTTTCTAATTTATTTTAAAATGTTATTCACACATTTATTGTACTCATGGATAAATGAAATTATTGGTTTCTTGATGATTGAAATTATTAAAAATAGGTTTTCAAGGGAATTTGTGTGAAATGTCCAGATTTATGGCACATAGGGTGTCTAATATAAATGTTATTAATCATTAAAAGTGAAATTGGGGGTTTTTAGAGATGTGTATCTTTAAATGTGTTATTATGGTTTTCTTTGTATATGAAATTGGTTATGTGTGGGTGATTTGGTTATTTTATGGTCTGAGAGTTGTGTTAAACATATTAAATGGGACTTTTGGTTTGGGGGGTGGATGGTGGTCTGTGTTTTTTAAAATAATAAGGTGTGTTAGTTGGGTTTTGTTTCAAAACAAATGTCGATTTTGTGAGTGCCACTGGTTTCTTTTTTCACAAGGGTGGTGTGTTGGTTATAGACTTAGGTGCTTCACCATATACCGATAGGTATTTTCAAACCGAGTATATCTAGGTGTCATCTATGGATGTTTAGGATCACCCATTGTTATTTTCTATGCTACTTAGCTACTTAAATTACTTTCTTGTTGGTATTTTATTACACCTGGTTTTTTTTCCAGTTCAATTTATTTTCAGCATAACCCTAGTATCTTTTGGTTTGGGTTTTATTTATAAAATGGTAGTTTCCTTTCAAAATATAAGGTGGCATGTGTTTGTTTTCAAAAAAGCAGGTTGGCTATTGGTTTTATATTAAAATTGTAGAAAACTCATTTTATTAATATTTTTCAAACTAGTGATAATGAACAGTTTGGGGAAAGGAAAAAACTTGGATTCTGTGGTAATTTCTTACCAAGCATTTTGGGACTCACACCTATTATATATTTCTAGTAGTAGGTTTAGTTTCTTGTTTAGGTTTCTATTTCAGCTCCTCAATGTTAGAGGAGGCTTTGTTCGGAGTTGGGTGGTGACCTAGATGGTCATAATGAGGTAGGTGCAATATATTTTCTTTGCACTGCAAGTTTTATATTTATTGTCAGTTTTTATTTATCTAATTATATTTTTTTTCATCGTCCAAATCATTGCCAATTATTAAATGTTGATTCATGGAACTAGTTTCCATCCCAGAGGGATTGAGAATTCATCTCGGGACATGTTGCTGACCAGATCGATTGACCGGTTCAGGGTTGACCCAGGATAGTTTGTAACAATATCACTCCTACATGTTATAAATAATTGAGGGATAATTTTCCTAAAGTATCAAAAAAATATTAATTTTTTTCTTATTTTTGAGTATGTCACTCATCTTTTTACTTAAATTTCTTTTTTAATTTCAAACAACAGAATTCTTAGACATGAAAAATTAATTATGGACCATTGGATAAAATTTTAAAAGTAATATGATCTTGTTTTCTCATTTTCGTCCATTTGAGAAATGTTTTAAACTAAAATGGAAAATTATTATTGAAAACAATTACTTTGGTTCATATCAACCACATCATTTCTTGGATTTATGTGCAGTCAATTCATACATGTGAAAAAATTAATATGGACAATTTTCCTAATGTTTAAAAATAACCTGAGATTATTTTCATAGTTTTGACTAGTTGATATTTTTTTAAACTAAAATGACACTTTTGTACTGAAAACATGTAATTCTGGTTATAATAACCACATCGGGTATCATATTGATGTACAATAAACTCCTACACATGAAAAATGAATTATGGATAATTTTGAAAACGTTTTGAAACAATCTGATCTTGTTTGTATTATTTGGACCATTTGATGTATGTTTTAAACTAAAATAAGACATTAAAACATGTACTTAGAGTCATACCAACCACATGATGTGTCATATTTACACACGATTAATTCTTATATGTGAAAAATTAATTATAGATCATTTTCCAAATGTTTGAAAGCAATATGAGCTCATTTGCTTAGTTTTGAGCATGTGATGCATGTTTTGAACTAATGTGGAAATTTACCAATGTAAGTACTAGATAAAAATGATAAGGAAATTAACTAAAAAATTAGATAAAATTATGGTAAAATTACCCAAATAAGTAGCATGATGTCACCTCTTCATTATAACTATATATATTTAGACACCATATATTTTTTCCATTCATTTCTAGATAAATTGATTTCCACTATTATACTTATCCTTAATTAAGGGATAAAAAATAATATATAACCATTATGATACTGATTCTCAACACCCCAAATATATTTCTAAGGTCATAGCCCATAATATATAAAAAACGTAGTAGGTAATCACCTAAATTTGATATTGGAAAACATTCTAACACCCTATACACTACCCACTAATCTATAAAAAAACATTTACTACCACTTGGGAGTATATATATTGTCATAAATATTGGTAATATTGGGAGAATATAGAAAAAAATGATCAAGAAATATTTGTAATGAAATTTTATTTTACCTTATGAAATTACGTATTTATGGAGGCTAGTTTTCATATGGGTTTTGATATATTTAATAAATTTTTAAACATATTGTCCATAATAATTGTTACTATCTTACTTTAGATAGAACATAAACATTGAAAAGTTAAGAAATTATTTTGAAATATATCATTATAGTTTAATATGTCCTTATAAAACTTAATCTATTTCGATTAAAAATTATTCATATACTTCTTATATTAAGTCATGGAATTTAAACCATGATTTAGCGTATATTTAGTGACCACTATATCGTAAAAAATAATTTACCAAACATAGACTAAAACATATAATTTTTTGTTTATATATAAAATAATGATTATAGTGAATTACAAATTCATAATACACATATTGTGTGTCTGTCTTGATGGGTATTCATGCATCTGTTTGAAAAAAATATGGGGTATCAATATTAATCATTATAAGCATCCATTACCTTCTATAAAAAAAATGTAATTGAAATAATAATATATTTTATATGATTAGAATGAAGATTTTACCCCTGAATTGTAGGTATAAAAAGTGTCTATTGTCAGTTTATTTCTTCTCAAACACCTCATTTAGTGAAACCTTTTTCTTACCAACTTCATTCGACTCCAATTTAATTTCATCCGTATAAATGATATGAAGATTAATGAATCAAAATCGGGATTCATATTGTTTTAACTTTATGTATTTGTAATATAAATTCCAATATAAAATTTTAATTGTTATCAACATTAATGAACACATTAGATATTTATTTATACATATGAATTATGAAAATGTGCGTTATGTATTTTTTCAAAATTGAGACTCCAATCCATTCAATATTGAGAATCCCATTTGTAATTTTGATACCAACCACATTTGTAACTAAAATTGAGAAAATTTATCATTCATATAGAATGTAGGACACATCCCCATCTTTTAATGTGGTCTCTTCATGAATTTTTAATCATTAATGGAAAACATTCCTATACCAATGGTTTGGAACTATTGGTATAGGTCCCAAAACTATTGGTATTGACTAAAAAAATGGTTTACGAAGCCATTTGGTGATTTATCATTGGTAAAGACCTATCACAATGGTTTGGAGAAAACTGTTGGGATAGGTAAATATAAAAAACTTACAGTGGAGGTTTGAACCCTCAACCTACACGTTATATATCAAATACTTTACCTCTACCATATGATTACCTCTTTGAATATATATGGATATATATATATATATATAATTTATATATTGATTTATCAGATGATATTCGACAAAAGTATTCATAAAAAATAAGGGTAGCTATCCCAACAGTTCATAAAACCATTGGGAAAGCCTATCCCAACATTTTTTAGAACTCTTGGGATAGGTACCCACCCTTTCCCAATAGTTTTAACTAACCATTGGGAAATGTGGTCTCAATATACCCTTTCTCAATGCTTTTCCAAAACCATTGGGAGACATGGAACCTTTCCCAATGGTTTAGGAAAACCATTTGAAAAAGTGGTGTCAAAGTACCCTTTCCCAATAGTTTTAGAAAAACCATTGAAAAAAGGATAGTTTGGTGGGAAAACTAGACCCTTTGTCAATAGTTTGGGAATCCATTGGGAAAAATTGTCTCAAAGTATGCTTTCCAAATAGTTTTTCTAAAATTGTTGGGAAAAGTGGACCCTTTTACTATGGTTTGGGCCAACCATTGGTAAAAGGGGTTTCAATGTACCCCTTCCTAATGGTTTTGGAAAAACTGTTGGGAAACCTGGTCTCAAAGGTCCCTTTATAAAAGATTTTTCCAAAACAGTTGGTAAAAGTGAACCGATTACTAACGGTTTGCGAAAACCATTGGGAAAATAGGTCTAAAAGTACCATTTCCCAATGGTTTTTTCAAAACTGTTGGGAAATATAGACCCTTTACCAACCTTTTAGGAGAACTATTGGGAGAAGTGGTGTGAAAGTACACTTTACCAATGGTTTTGGAAAACTTGTCGGGAAAGGGGAACTATACCCACTGTTTTTAAAAACCATTATTATAGATACATTGGTATAGGTATGATTTTTAGTTGTGAATGATAATATATTTTGTTGTGCAATTAGCGGGGAGAAGGTACTCCCAAAAGTGTATTATCTTGGTTGATTCACTGTATTGTATTGATCTGAAAATTTGTTTCCCCATATATTTATCAGTATTTAATTTTATTCATCACATAAAAAGTTTTTTCATCAACTATTATAGCTTTTTCATTTGAAAACAATGTTAAATACATATAAGATTAGATGTCTAGGCTATGAATGTTCTAATAACATCATTGAGCATTGTAATATATGGATCATCAAGTGTAATAGGAAAATCAGCGGATAACTCTCGAGCTACCTCAATCCCCACTATAAGGTGATATTTTGGTAATTATTTGTTTTGTATTATTTATCCTAGGATAATAAACACCACACTACTCTGAACAAGGTGATTTGTGGGTGTTGATTGATAGAAATCACATAAAACTTTAACCTTCAAAATTTAAGTAATATAATGTTATAAAAAGTTATTTATTAACATTTAGGAGAAAGGGTAACGCTAAAATTGATTACATTAGGTATGTTATGTGGTTTATGAGAATGAATGACCTCAACTGTTGGGGGATAATTTGGTTGTTCATGTGATGATCTTTGGTAGACCCCCAAGTTCACTTTGATCCTTTCACATATATTGGTCTACTAAACCAGACAAAACAATAATATATTTCAAAGAATCAATTTTTACTTGTAATAATTTAATCATATTATATATTTCTGTTATTGGTTTTGTATGCTTGAAATAAGTTTTAAGATACACTCCAAAATAAACACCTCCAACATGGCCATAATGTTCCGCCACTACAATTCTTCGGAATGTAGTTTTTCTTCTGGTGTGTTAACCTTTGATTCTTTTGTCTTAAATGTATAAAAACATATGAACATGAATAGATATTTTTATGTAATATTTTTATAAATAATAATGAATTAGTATTATTTCATAAATAAACCGTTTCCAATAATTATTTTTTGTTTTCAATAACTATTTTACCCTCCTTATTTATGAGAGCCTCCTTCCATAACACATAGTATGGGATGTTAGTGGATTTGTATTTTGATTAATCAATTTTCATATAAAAAAGGAACATATGTTGTTTCATATCACATAAAACTTTTGTTGTTGATTTAAAATACATACCAATTTCTTCTCTAGTGAAGCATAACACATCCTTTCTTTTTGAAAAGGGTAAATTTGGCTTGATGCACATTATTTATTTTAAAAAATCTTTTTTTTGTTTCATAAATTAACAATTTTGAGTCAAATAGGATAAAATAAATAATTTGAAATAAGATATTATCAACTACAATGCACCAAAATGGATTTCCCATTGCTATGATGGATGAACATATTCTATGTTTCTGCTCTATAATGTGTTCATAAGTAATTGGTGGGTGGGGTTTATTCTCCTCTCATCATCCCTAAGATGAAACTCAGTAAGGAGATTCTGGTGGCCTCTTTGGGATTTTATAGTGTCCATTAAGACATATTTATAATGGAAATAATCTAAAATAAATGAACTTTATAAGGAATTATGAAAATTAAATCAATGATTTGTTATATAATTTTTTGGTAAAATATTGATTATATATCGTAAGATTATCTTTATATATTTTCAATTTATTTCCGTCATTATAGAATAGACATGGTACTCTAAATCTATATCAAGAAGCACATTATTCCTCATTATGACTAAAACATAACTAATAAACATTGAATTTTTAGGGGTAAATAGTTTGGTTGCGTTGATTCAATACAATAAAAAATCTTATACCCTTACTTATTACCTTGATAAATTTAGTCAACACTGTGATTCTCTATCATTATTGTTTTTTTCATCAACATGTTGTTGATCACCCTAATAGTTCTATAGTGTTAACACTAACAGCTTATTCTTCCCTAATATTGGTTACATCATCATGTATAGAAGACATTGTATGCATGAGTAATCAAACATTTAATTTAGATTATGTTAATATAGTAGAGGGAACACACTATTATGATAAAAAGCATAGTATATCAAAAAAACACTTTAACATTCTCATTGAACTCTATTTATTTTTTAGAAGGTTGAATGTATTTTGTTCCAATATCAAGAAACCAAATACCCTCTTTGTGGTCCCCACTAATGTACAAGACATTATCCGCATTAGGACTACCATGAACTGATTATGATATTCTAATGAAAGGGATTTCCTTGGATGAAATTTCACCAAACCCTGTTGTTGTTTTAGTCACCAGCAGAAAAATCGATAATTTCTTGTTTGTCAGATCTGAGACACAAAATACATGAACAACTTGTGATTCGATTATGAACGAATTTTTCTTTTCCACTTCAATACTAAAATTCACCTTCATGAATCCCATTTCATCCACTTTCACTAAATTCCTATTTTCAACCCATTTTGAATGGAAAATGGGAACTTGAAATATTGTGTGATCTAACTTTTAAATATAATCCATAATGAAGAAGTATGACATAGTCTCATAAATTTTATTTTTATCCTTGGAATGAGATACATGCATCACTTTTTCCATAAGTGTAACTCTACTATTTTTCATCGTACATCAAGTTATTTTATATAAAATTTATAACCATTCATCAAAAAATATTATAAGATATAAAAATTTCATTTGTCCCCTTAGATAGTGATCAAATTAATTCGATAATTGAATTTGAGTGTTCTAATAAATTATTATAAATATTTTCTTGGAAATATCGTTTAAATTTCTAATTATGTGTATTTTATATACATCCTTTAGACCTAGATGCATTCAAATATCTATGAATTCCCTTTTGGGATTCAATGTATGGATCAAAATCATCAAAATTATATAAAATATAAATGTGTTCTTGCTCCTACTCCGTGATGGTAATTAAAACAACGTATCTTGTAAATATATCTTCTCTCACAAGGTGTCCACTATGAAAAGAATTTGCGAGACCGATGCTATCAACAACTGATAGGTAATCAGAATAGAATTCAAAAAATTATTCAACAATATAAGATTTTTCAATAAAATTATCTAGATGAATTCAATTCTTGACATACCCTTTCAAAATTTTATATACCATTCAATGGGGTACATCCATCTATAATGGACAAGACCACATAGTTAAACCTCTTTATCCAAGTGAACCATCAGGTGGACCATTATACAAAATAAGGATAGTGGTATGAATATATTAAATTTATATAATATGATTTTAATCTCCTTATAAAATATTTCCAACTTCATTAGGTCTATAACTTTACTGCATATGTATTCGAAAAATAAGTAAATTTTGGTTATTATATCTCATACATTTTTTCAGAATAATGCAGCGCAAATCAATTAACATAAAGTCTTACATAAAAAAATGACAGTCGTTTGATTTTAGTCTATATAAATTCAAATTATTCATTGAAATTTATTTCTTTATATTTGAGGAATACCCTTCTGAAATATCTACAAAAAAATCATTATTTTTTATTTTTCTTATCTAGATATAGTGTAAGTTGATGGAGGAAGAAAACTCTTACCTTTACCCTTCACCGGTTCCAACTCTTCCCTTATCCCCATTTCTATCATGTTTAACCTAGCCAAGAATCCATCTTTTGTTTTTCTAGGAAGATTTTGTAATGTGAAAATAACACTATCAAATACTTGTTTATATATGTATAACATCAAGAAAATGTTTGACATGAAATCAATTCAAATAATACATTTCAAAAAAAATATCACTTTTTGTATCCTAATTTTTTACGTTTTTTCGAAAATGGTTTACTAAAAATGGTGTTAATATATTTTACCTTACTTAATAGTTGATCACTCATTAGTGGAGATATGGTTGTACCTTGTTTGTTATTCTTATTGAATGTTTTTGTACAAGATCATTTTTTATGTCATTGAGGTTAAAATTTCTAACGATTAAAAACACAGTCTTTGAGAAAATTTTCAACAAAACTGAGTGTGTGTATTCTTCAAATACATGAAACCCTACCATTCCTTTCATGTTGTGGTCTTAAAAAGTTCCATGAGGAAAGCCATTTATTATCCCATAAAACAAGCCTCTTAATATTATTTTTAAAATTTTTTTGAGCATCATAAATTGTAATAACTCTATCCCACATCAATTTAAAATATTCTATCAATAGAAACAAACATACATTAGTATAATTATTGGGTTGTTTTGGTTTATATATAAGTTGAGACAACATAATGTATTTTTGCTTCGTGCATAACTATAATAGCGAGTTATAATTTACCAGCATGATGGGCTATATACAATGCGTACTACTCTATATACACAATGAATTTATTACATCTATAAATAATGAAAGATAGAAGTTTCTTGGATCATTTAAAGATTCAGGATACTCATAATAAATTTTCTACCACCATAGAGAGTCTATTAGATGACGTAGTATCCCATATTTAATTCCTGTATCTTCATGACATGTGAATTGTCTCACTATTTCTTGTCATACTTATAGTCTTTTGAATGATGGAATGATATGAAATCACTATACAGATTTCAAAGGAATTGACAAATATTTCTTTTATCGACCCACAACACACATAAAGAATTTTAGGAGTGATTCACGGTCCTTGTGAAACAATATAAAATTATTGTGACTAGCATTTATTTTTTTAGAGATCATTACAATTGAAGGTCACATTATTTTAGCATCGTATGTTTGATAAGGAAGTTCATTTTCTTCTAGTATCATACCATTTAAGAGACCAAGTAGTTATATAGAGCTTGTGTCACTCCATCCCTTGCTAGCTTTTAAATTATATACCATCAATATAGTTGAAAGGGTTTTTGTTGGGAAAAATTCTTCAATATGTTCTCTCGGTATGTTTTGGGTGTGGTTGTGTTTTTTGATAAAATAATATGAACACAAATGAGTTTGGTTGGTGTTTGCGGAAGATAGGTTTTTAAGGTGGCGTAGTTTCATAGTGTTTTCCAAATTTTTGGGCCACAAAATCAGGAATTTGTGTTGGGTAAAGGAAGGATTTATTAATAGGAGTGAACAATATGGATAAGGTTGATGAAAATTGTCAAATTATGAGAACTTCATACCACAATTTATGGACCAAATACCATATTCCGATAATGGTATGCAGAGTGGTGAGAACGATACACCAGAGGGGTTCACGAAACCAAAAATTTTTTGCGGCGGAAGGAGGAGCGGTACAGTTATGGTCTGTTATCAGCAGATGTGAAAAAACTAATATGAGAAAAATATGTATGCTGATCATGTATAAAAAACTGGTTCACTGGAAGTCTTACATTGTTCGGCAGCAGAAGGATCGGTATGCAGTGAAGGCTGGATTGAAGATTTGGTAAATCTTAGATTAACAGATTTTGTGGGTATCTTTACATATATAAGAACTGATAATCTCACCTATTAATATAGAGATTGAATATCATTAGATAACATATTTTTGGTCCATAATTTCAACAAAGTCCAAAGGAGGTTCGTGAGGAAGAATTTTTTGAATGTTGAAGTTGTTCATGCAGAAGAAAATTTTGATGAAGGTGTCTAAAGGGATTCTTAACCCATAGTGGAAGAATTGTTAGGTAGAGGAGGAATATCCAGTACAAAAAAGATATAATTCTGCAAGCAGTATGCAGAGGGGGAGCTCCGGTATGCAGAAGAAAACAAAATCCACAAACAGAGAACAATTTTCGAACAGAGGGTAGTTCGAAGAGGTGGAGCGAAGGTAGCAGTACACGATAATGGTATCTATTTACAGAAGGAAGACGTAGTAAGAAGAGATGTGTTCCATATACGAAACCCTCTACACAATATTTGGAAAAGAATAAGGTTCTCAATTTTCTCAAGGAATCTAGAAAAATCTTCAAATCTATTTGCAAAAGTATTTTCCAATACCTAGTAGTACTCAGGAAGGTGACTTCATTTATGGGTGAAAGACGAACTTCAATAGAACATCTACCTATAGTTAAGGATACAGGAATTCATGAGATTATCTTAATAGTAATAATATTATCATGTGTATTAATACATCATTTTATGGATATTTAACACCATGTCAGATAGTAAAAAAAATTCTCTTGAATTCTTCTTTCTAGTATTATTTTTAAAATACTCTCAATGTATCTTCTATAAGAAGTTATAAGAAACCTCATAGATCAGTATTATTATATATTGTTCCCAAGAATAAGGGTTGCTACATTATTTCATTCATGAATAATAATATGCCATTTTGTATGGTTTTTAATTTAGTTTTTACCTAGATTCAATACTTGGGTGTGAAATTAAAATCACTATACATATTAATATTAGGATTGATTATATATATTAGGGAAAAAATATAATGTAAAAGGATATATAACATCAATAATTAAATGGTATGGGAATTTTTTTATATATGTGGTGATGAATTAGGATATTTTTAAATTATATTGAGGTTTACAATAATTAAATTATAACAATGTATCAACCCATACCTATAGGATTTTACACTAAAAGGAATTTACCATAGGAAGGGATTTTCACCCAAATTATTTTTAACATAAAGGATTTATCTCTTAGAGGATTCAATAATGAATTATCAATGTGTGGAATCATCTCTTATTTTTATTCAAATTTTAAATTCATTATTTAAGATCTTTGACACCTCATTTGAGATACCACATGGGACACACCCCATTTTTCATTTTTTCTCTCAAGAGGCTATATCACCACCTCCGCGTCACTTGAAGACCAATTTGAATATTCATTTTAGGGAGTAATGTAATCATTTCTATAATCAATTTGGTATTTATAATATTTATTTGAATTTAATATTATGAACATTTTATCACTTTAAAATCATAGAGAAAAATGTTTTCATTCATTTTAATACATATTCATCTATTACGTTAAAATCTATAAAAAACACCACCTTGGCATTATATATGAATTCTCTTGAATAAATTTATCTACCTTTATTACCTATAATATAACCAAACTCACTGTCATTGGGTCTATATATTCCAATCATATTGTAATTACATTTTTTCAACATCATGAAATGATTCCTAATCATCACAATACTTGGAAGATATTCAATACAAAGAAACTTGGATCAACATGAGCCAACATTATCAATAGAAAGTCAAACCATGGATATTTCCTCCTATAATATATATCTAAAATTAAACAATCCCTAATTTTTTTCATCCATTTCCATTATTCATTGGTAAATTTCCAAATCTTGAATGATATCTTATCTCTGATACCACTTGTTGTAGAAATTGGGGAATAAAAATAGAAAGACGAAAGAGATCAAACATTAAGATTTACTTTGTTCTAGAAATATTTCTATATTTATAGGGAGAAAATAAGAAATTTACCTATTAGACAGTGTTTAAAATCACCCAAAAACACACTCTATCTTAGCTCAACACCATTAGGATTTTACACCCAAAATAATTTAACTATAAAATTTACTTGACATGATGCTCTTAAATAGAACCTAAACCCCCTATGGATCTAGAAATTATAAATTTAGAACTTGGAAAAACTAGGTTCTAAAAAATAGCATGAAGTATTGAGGGAGGAGAAAGGAGAACATGGATGTTGGATAAAATGAAGGACAAGGAAATCGTGGAACCCAAGAGAGGACCAAGCCATGAAAACACCACACCAATACCCACTATGAAACCTGAACAAGCAACCATTGAGAGAGGAGGAGAAGAAAATAACATACCTTAGATTTGATGCTTGATTTTTCCAAGAGAAGTTTGGGGGTAGAGATGATAGTACTAGACTTCCGTAGGAGATTTAGAGGCATGACTGAAATTTGTTTCGTTAGGGTACTTTTAAAAAGATTTGGGACGGTTTTATCAATGGTATCAGAAAAGAACTCATAAAGAGGGGTTTTATCAGTGCAAAAATAGTATGCGCTGGAAAAGAACCTCTTTATCAACACCAAACAAGAACAGATAAAATATTTATTTATCATTTCTAAAACATTATCAATAATAAACATTGATTTTCAATAAAGATATATAATTATATTTATAAATAAATATATTTGTAAATATATTTATAAATATTTGTATATAAATATAAATATATTTATGTCACTATATAATTATTTATATCATTATATGTGTATTTATTAAATATATGTAAATATGTTAAATATATTCATTTTTTAAATATATTTATAACATTTATTTAATAATTTAATTAAAATTGTTTGAATACTTTTAAAAAAATCCATATTTTTTACTTATAATTATGAATATATTAAATATACATTTATAAATATATTTGAAAATATACATTTATAACTATATTTGTAAATATACATTTATAAATATATTTATAAATATATATATTTGTAAATATATTTATAATTATTTATTTATAGTTATAAATATATTTATATATTTAAACATATTTAATAAATATATTTTTAAATATAAATATAGTAAATATATTAATTATTTTAATATTTTTATTATAATTTAATGATTATAAATATACTTATATCACTATATATATATATATTAAATTAATATAAATATAAATATAAATGTATTATATATTTATTATTTAAATATATTTATTGTTAATTTTTATTATTTAAATATATTATTAATTATTTATAATTATATAAATACTTTTTAAACATATTATATTTATTTATTTATAATTATAAATATATAATTTTTTAAATATATTAAATATATATTTATAAATATTTTTATTTTTAAATATTTATTTAAAAATATATTTAAAATATTACTAATGAATGTATAATATTAAAAGCATGAATATTAAAAATGAGTGAAAATGATTAATTACAATTGAGTAGACTTTAAAAATCTTGAAAAGTTTGATAAGTTTTATTAATTATACCAATTATTTAAAATATAATGTATGGATATATATTGAAATTAAGATGGATACATATTTAATAAACAATATAACTGTTAGGTGTATGCGATTCTATATTATATTTCATTAATTACATAAATATTTGTGAGTGTGAAATTAATGTGTCTTTATATATTTATAAAAGTTCTATATATGTTAAATTGAACAATGACATTATAGAATATTCCATGCTGATAAAAGAAATAAATAATAATAAGATTGAATAAATCAAAAAATGAATAACTATTGTTAATTTTATAAATAATTTTAAAAAATACAAAATGAATATATATATTTTAATGGATACAAATTAAATATATAAAATAAAATCATTTTAAGAACATTAAATTTTAATGAAAAAGCATGTATAAATAAATATTAAAAACAGATAAAATTAAAAATATACTGAAAAAGGGAAAATAAACAATGATTAAATTACAAAAATTTTAAAAAAAAATTAAGATTATTAATAAATAATTAATATTAATAGTTAACAAATTTGAAAAAAACTAAAAATTAATAAATAGTACATAATGAATAAAAATATAAAAAGTAAAAAATTTACTGATTTGAAACATAATATATATTAAAAAAATTTGTTTATAATTATAAATCTAAAATTAATATTAAAAATTGAATAAATCATAGATATATTATGTGTGTGTGCATTGTATATAAAAATGAATTATTTACACATATTTATGTGTGGAATCAATTTAACAAATGTTTGATATATTTAAATTGAAAATCAAACGACATTCAGTTAAACATCCATTACATGTTAAAATTAGTAAATATTTTTAATTAATATTATGGTTTTAATTATTAACTACTTACTAAGAAATATTGGAATTATTTAATGTGTGCTTATATATTTTGTATTATATAAATCATATTTCAGGGAATAACATATATATATATATATGAATATAGTTTAATATTAGATATATTAATTATATTAACGAATGATTATGTATTAAAACCATTAATAATGAATAAGACACTAATATATTTATATTTATAACATTTCATTAATTTCGTATATTTATATTTAATATATATTATTTTTTAGTATATATAATTAATAATATATATATATATATATTAAATTTACTCATTTATATTAATAAATTTTTCATTAATAATTTTTTATAATTTAATAATTTATTCAGTTTTATTTTTTATTTCAATATTAAAATTTATTCATTTTATATATCTATATTTGATATATACTATTTATTAATATTTATAATTTAAATATATGTATATTAAATTTATTCATTTTTTAATTGCTACTTTAATTAATATTTTTTTAATATCATGTTAATTTAATCCGTTTTTAATTTTAATTTGATTAATTATTTCAATCTATTCATTTTATATATCTATATATAATATATAATTTTTATTAGTATTTATAATGTCTATTTATATTAAAGTGATTAATAATTATTTAATTAAAAAAATTAATATTTTTCTTAAAATTTAATCAATTTAAGTTTTTATTTGTTTAATTATTTAAATATTCTTAATATTTTTCATAACATAATTTTTTTATTTCAATTTATTCATTTTATATATCTATATTTAATATATACTATTTATTTATGTTTATAATATATATATTAATGTTTTAAATAATAATTTCATTAAGAATATATTAATTTTCTTTTTAATTTATTAATTTATTAATTTTTATTTGTTTAATTATTTCAATTTTTTAATATTTTTAATAATTATTTATTTTTTAAATTTCTATTGGTATATATTAACAAAATAAGGGCTATTCGTTGGGTAAATTAGGACTTGACCATGTGTATATAAGTGGGCTAAAACCCACATGAACAATAGATTGGGCGAAGGACTAGGAGGACCCATGGGCTCATATGTGCATGTGTATAGTGTTCGCGGGAGCCCATCCACACAACTAGACAATGAGTTTGGCTTGCGGTGGAATATTATATAAATAATTGGATGAATGACCACAATTTCGATGTGGGACTCACACACACGATTGAGACCTCAATGCGTGCTACAAAAGGCATTGAAAAAGGCCCTCTTTATCAGCACTAAAAATAAATCATTGATAAATGTTCCCATTATCAGTAATTTTTAGAACTGATAGAGGATTCCTTTATCATCACTTTTTCTTGCACTAATAAAGGCTAGTGCTATAAATGGTGCATTTTGTAGTTGTACCTTTATATTTTCTTATAAACTGTTTTATAATATTTTTTTTGGAAGTAAAGCTAATATCATGTACAGGTAAATGATTATTTGAACTCAGAGATTATTATGTTAAATAAAAACTCTCTAATACATTCTCATAGTTTTCAAATGGACTATTGTGTTTCTTTTCTTCTTTATATAGGTCCTTTAATGATAATTTTATGCCCATACCATGTTTCCAAATGTATTTTTCATATGTTTTAACAATGAGTAGGAACAATGATGATGTCAAGTTGAAAATCACAAAGAATTTTCATTAAAATAAGACATGATTCATTTTAAAGGTATTTTATTATAAAAAAAATACACTATGTTGAATTGAGATCTTTTTGATGCATGGGTTTGTTATGTTAGAGTTATAACCAAATCTTCCAAAACTATATACCTGAAAATATCTTTTATACTAAAATAAAATGAAATCTTTTTAAAAAATTAAATTATGAGATGAATTAGGATCAGGTCCTTATTATAGGTATCAGAGAATGATTTAGATACTTTCAGTGGGTAAGATAACATAAGTAGGAACCCTTAAGTTATTCTAATTTTTGGTTATAGTGAGATATGTGTTAAATGTTTTCATTTTAATTTAGAATGTTTTTGAGCACATGAAAAATGTATATGAAAGTGGGAAGGTACCAAGAAGAGAATACCCTTCCAAATCAGTAATTAGAATGTTTACAATTATATGTGAATAATTATTTTTATGATATATTAGTAGATTCAAGCTATTAATTGATGTTGCATCCATGTTATAGAACAACCAGATTCACCCAAAGGAACATGTCTATAGTATATAAAATCCTGAAATAACACCCTCTATTATTTAATGGATCTTTTAATCAAGAGATAGTTGAGAGATAAATAAAATATTTAGAAAAGATATTAAAATTCATGGTTAATTTAAAGAATTAAAAGGTAATTATAGCTATTTATCATTTTAAATATGAATACAATGAGTTGTGATCAATGGTGATGAATACTAGGGAAATAGAAGAGACTAATGAATTTGAATGGGTTAAATTTATGACTATTTTCCTTTAGAAATAATTTCCTAGTGATTTTTGATATAATATGGAAAATTAATTCATGGAATCAAGATAGAAGGAGGAAGATTCATTGGTCACAAACGAAGAAAACGTCACTGGATTGAAAAGGTACACACTAAATTATATGTAGATTATTTAGACTAAAATTAGTCAGTTTTAATCAAAATTGAAACAAAAAAATTTAAGGGAATATGATTATCATGAATTTCAACACAATGAGAAACTTATTTCACATAAAGAGAATATAGATTTGGAGTTTGATGATGATGATGATGTGTTCTTTAACAACAACAACAAGAAGTGGTATTGGTAGAAATCAACGGGGAAGCATCAATCAAAGAAATAAGAAGGTAAGAAAATCAAGTTTTTATTCTAGGATAAGTGTGGTATGAATCACCCAGATGAATCTATTATAAAATTTGGAATGTGTTTCTATTTTTCTAAGATTTCACATATGGGTGATGACTTCTAAGAAAAGGATCAATGTAATGAACTAAAAAATAATTAAAATTCAATAGTACGATGTTTTAATTGTAATGAGGCTTGTCATTGTAAGACTAAATTTTCAGAAATAGGAATATAGGATAGAAGTCATAAATATTATTAGTATAAAGGTGTGGGTAAATCCTTTTTCACTAATTCAACAAATTTTAGACTGTCTAGTGATGTGATGTTAAGTACATTACTTTCTATATAGATAATGCTAACATCTTGTCCTATTTGGGGTGTACACATTATTTCATTCTTGATAATTTATTTGTTAATTGGAAATTTTTGCTGAAGAAATTAATTTATAAATTTTAGTAAAAACTCATAGTTGTAGTATTGGGGAAAAATGAATAATAATAATCTTACTATTAGTTTTTATGGAATGGATTTACCTGCAAACCTTGTTGGGTTTCCCCTTTTCAAGTTTAATGTTATTTTTGATATGGATTAAATTTTGGTTTACCATACTAAGACAGATTTTAGTATTAAAGAAGTTGTTTTTCAGAATGTGTTTCAGTTTTTATAGAATAATGAATTCGTGTATTTGACAACATATAACAAGGCTGATAAATTGATTAAATAGGGAAAATAAAGTTTTCTTTCGTATACTGTTAATAATGTATCTATTAAAATTGGTTATATTATTGTAGTAAATGAATATCTTGATATATTTCTAGATTAATTTTTTTGGTATTATACTTAATCAAGAGATTGAATTTACTATTGAATTAGTTCCTGATGCTAAACTAATATAAAAACCTCCTAATCAAATGGATAATGTAGAAATTTTGAAATTGAAAACATATTTACACGATTTTTTTATAAAAGATTCATTCAACATATAAAATTATCACGTTTTTCTTCTATTTTGTTTGTTAACAAAATGGTTTTATGTGGTTTTTATTGATTATAGACCATTTATTAACATCATCATTAAGCATAAGTGTTTTTCACCTCATATAGTTGACTTTTTTTATTTGCTCTATGGAGAATTGTATTTTTAAAGTTTGATCTTTGGTCTGGGTATCATCAACTAAATGTTAAGGATTATGAAATCTCAAAGAATATATTTTAGACCATGTAGTTTTTGGTAATCCTCAATGGCCACACATTTTTATTAATTTTTGGATAATATCCCTTTTTAATGAGATGGAGGGGTAATGTTTAAACAGCATGTAGGGCCAGAGGTGCTAGGCCATGAACATGTCCTATGACTCCCAAATATCATACAACCAATACTAGTCCCTCCCTTTTTGATCCTTAATTTCTCATAAGCACCTGACCAATAAGGCTGGATCAACTAGAAATGTTCAATGAAAAACATTATAGTTTATGGTACTGATGAATAAAGTGATACCTGCTCAAACATCAAATATAACAATGCGTTGTTGGTGGTTGATTCATGATATGAACCTCCTCTAAGATTGAATATGAAATCTGACCTAATTTACTTTTAATTTTTTACTTCATTATTTGATGCACTCATAGTCTCTATTGAGGGGTTCTGTGATCTTACACTGCCACCTAACTCACTACCGCCAAATCAATCTAAAAGTGATGGTTTTTGAGAAAAACTATTATTTTAATGTTAAAAAGTAATAAATAACTATAACATAACAAATAATTATGTGAGAAATATCACAATGTTAATAAAATTATTTATTAAAAAATAACAGTTTAACCATTATCATGTTAATTAACTTTAAACAATGTAATCTCATTTTTATGAGAAATATAAAATTAAACTTATTAGATAGTATTAACATGATAATATAAACTATTAAACTTATATTTTCAGATTAAATCACTACAAGTGATGAAAGAAAAATTTTAATATAATCAAATAAAAATAGCATTGAGAGAAATATATTACTCATGTTTCCAAAATGTAAATGTGGATTTTATAAATTCAAAATTTTATTTTTTAAATTATTTATAGTACTTATTAAATATATGAATTTTATTGGAAAAATGTTTCATAAAATTTTTAATCATTCTTTGGTTAATATAATTTCATAAAAGTGAATGTTTTTATAAAAAACTTGTATTTTTTGTATTCACCTAACAATCAATTAGTTATGTAAAATATCACACTACCCTAATATAATATTGAAATAATTAATTTTAAAATTAAGTTCATATTTGTCAATTTAAAACTCTTTAATTTATAAATTTATCTTTTAAATGAAAATAATATATATAATAAAAAACTATATTTATCGAAAAAATTTCCTTTTAAAGCACTATGTTATCTTAATAATATTTGTAAGATTTTATAACTGATTAATGTCTTTTTATCTATCATATGTTTTAATTTTATTATAATTTTCTTATCAAAAATCTTTTAGATCATTTTTGTTCAATATTGCATGTATAAAAATATAATAAAATCAATTTTTTATGTATAATACCACGTGAAATTTCATGTTGTTAAATTAATTCCATTGATTAATCATTTGGTTAGGAATAATCCAAAAGTCTCTTTATAGTAGGATTCTCATTTGGAATGTGAGAATAAATAATTACCTCATTTATAAATAGGTATTTTACATATAAATGTTTTTAAGGATAAGAAATCCTTTTTCTTATGTAATCAAAATATAAAAATATTATTTCTATATATCGAAAATGGTATGGATATATTTTAAATAATGTTAAATCTGAAAACAGAAATTTTATTCCATATATCATAAAAGGTGATTTTATAATAAAAAACATACTCACATTCTATGATAAAAGTATCTGTAACAATATTCTTGAAACTATTCCAAGAAATATCCAATCGTTACATGATAAAAATAAATCATAGTTTTATTTATAATAACCACAGCACCCAAAAAAAATTAATGTTAGAATAGAAAATGGCCAGAAGTTTATTATAAATATTATAGGTTTATATATAATATTTTGTTCCATGAAAACATATCAAGTTATTATTCACATCTTCACAAAAATATGATCTATGATAAATAAATTATTATAACAACCCATGTTGTTGGTTTGTAGTTAAATCTGAAACAACTAATAATTTAGAAGAGATAATTCTAAGTGGGTAAAAATTTTAGAAATCAGATTGAGTTAGAGATTATTTTGGTGTATTAAGGTTGCTTAAGCGGTGCTATTATACATGTGGGTATTTATGATAAGGATTGGAAGAATAATTAATTCATGGTTGGATGAAACTAGAGTATGGTGGGTTATGATAAACACTATAACAATATATAGTGATAGATGTGATTTTATAAACTATCAGTAAATATAAAATAAAAAATTTGTTTCAATTTTGGATGTTTTAATAAAGTAATTCTAATATTGAAATAATTTTTTATATTATAAGATAGAAACATTTTTAAAAAATATTATATTTTTAATATAAAAATTCCTCTAAAACCCTTTACTTCTTCCTTGTTTATTTAGCCATAACTTTTTTCTCCCCCTTACAATAGATGGATTCACCAACCTAAAAATGTTGATTTACACTACCTATCACATTCATCCCACTTGATCTTCCTTAACCTCACCATTTTTTGTAGAGTTTCTTTACTATTTATTAACTCACTAGATGTTTTTATTTATATAGACTCCATTTAATATTGTCTGAATATTTTTTATTTAACCCTATGGGTTTTTAAAATAGAACTACATACTTTTCGAACTTTTTCTTTTCATGTATTTTTAAATTACTATTCTTGAAATATATGTCTAATTATTATGTCATTTGATCTCACTTATACTTTTTGAATTATTATAAAATGTATTTAGTTTTTTATGTATTATACCGATGATTATATTTTTATTATAAAATAATTTAGAACTACTATTCTTAGGTGTAAATATTTTTTAGAAAACATTTAGTAAATTATTGTAAAATAATAATTTATATTTTGTTGGAATTGATGCTTTATGTATTTTGGGGGGGGGGAGGTGTTGAAAGTAAATCTAATAAGGGGATAAATGATATTTAGAAAATATAAAATCATATTTGGTGATATTTATGGTTTTTTTTAATAATGCGATTTATATTTTTTGTTCATAGATTGAAATATATAGTGAATTTATTTTGACATTATTTAAAATTTAAAATAGTTTAAAAAATCTATTTAAATTAATGGTTCTATTTTAAATTTAAACCATGTTTTTGGAAATAAATATATATCTATGATATAGAATAGTTGTTGTATTCATTTTATCTATTATGTTTTATTTATATGGGAGTGTGGATTTATTCAAAATGGTCTTTCCATTAGGTTTAAAAATTTTAAACTATTTATGTCTAATTGTTATTTTCATTTTTATCTTTTTTGGTAAAACCAAATATTTTTGGGAATGATTTGAATTCATTGGAAATTTATTAGTTTTATAGTAAAAGGCTTTGAGTTTTTTTTCTTTTCTATTTGGAAATTATTTAATTTGAAATGATTGTAAATTTTTATGTAATTTTAAATTATTTCTTGATTTTTATTCTACATAAGAGGTTTTTTTTATTTTTGAATAAGAAACTATTTGTTATTTGATTAAAGAATATTTATCTGGAATGTATAGTGTATTGAATATTTTATTACAATTTGAGCTAATATGATGTAGTTTTTTAAATTAATTTCAAAATAAAATTATTTTTAAATTAACAATTAAAATTAAGTTTATCTTTTTGAATATAAAATGTTACTGCTGAAAATAATTTTTAAATATTTTTCAAATTTAAAAATTTGGAATTTCTTATAATTTTAACCAAAATATATACTTTTATTCATATATAAATTTATATAGAACTTTAATTTTTTAACATAGACTGTTGGTAAAAATTTTAATTTTGATAAATGTTACATTAGATTACCCCGAAATGCACCTTAGTATGAGTATTGTTTTAAGTTTTTTTTGAAATTTCAATTTCAAATCAATTTGTGAATGGTAGAATAAAATTTATGTATCCAAATATTAATTTTAACCTATGGTTAAAGATACATTAATTATTTTATAACTTAAAAGTGAAATTTTTTCCTACTCAAGTGTTGTGGATTTGGCTTAGGGAGTCAAACATTATAGAATTTTCAAGAAGTTATGTTCATTATAAAATAAAAAATATAATACATTAATGGTAGAAAAAAAATTCAAAATTTTATATATAATTATTTGAATAATGTATAATAACATTATTAAAATTATAACACATAAATAGATATTCCTATTGATGTTATAAATACTAACATGGTAAATTATGTTTTCAAAATTACAAGAAAACATAATGTTGATGGTAATAAATTAGTGGATGATATTGTAGAGAAAAAATTAGGGAAAAATATTTGATAAATAAAATGGATTTTATTAATTAAGTAATGAAAAATAAAGAATTTTATAGGGTATTTTTCATCATTTAAAAAATTTCTTTTGAAATAAAGTTATACTATGCAAAGTGCATATGTTTAATTATATATAAATCAATTTTAGTGATATTTGAATTATTAAATTATTATTTTGCTAAATCCTGAATCACTAAATCATTTGATAAGATGAAGAAAGTTTTAAAAAAGCCCAGACTCAGTCATATATATATATATATGTATTTTTTAATGATTATATGATATATGGGGCAGAAAATTTAAATATATAAGAGTGAAAAATATCTTGTTCTTATAAATGGAAGTCATAAAAATTATGAAATTTGAAATCAATGTAATAAGTAATAAAAAAATATTAAATTATTATTTTGTGTTAGTTTAAATTAAAAATAATTTTTAAGGATTATTTATGTTCTTTAAAAACATTAAGGATATAAAGTAGCATGTCTTGGATAACCCCAATCAAGGGTTCATACAATATCAAAGAGAATCAAAATCATGGAAGGACATAAATTAATTATATTAAAATATCTCTTCTAATTCTTGAAATGTGTGGTTAAGATGGAAAATTGATATATTTAATCCTTTAAGTACCTTTATTTTAAATTATATCATTTTTCCAATTACTCTGATTTCTTACAATACATATTCCTCTATGTGAAAGAAGAAGACTTGATTTATCAATTAAATTATTAATTTAGTAAATAAAACACATAAAAATGTCATTGATGTAAACATTAATTCTCTTAAATTCATGATTAAATATTTATAAAATTTTGGTATAAAAATGTATAATGCTTCTAACATAGAAATTCACTAAATTCATGATTCCCAAAAGGGGATAATTATTCACTTCTCTTGACTAGAAATTTTCTTGGTCAGAACACACATACTAGTTTTACATACCTAGTTTAAAATTTTTGATTTTTATTCTTATCGACTACCCTATAGTCGGAAATGGTTCTTCATGATTAATTATAAATACCTTGATCAATCTCATTGATTTTAGTTTAATAAGGCATTTTTCTATTGAAAAAATTGATGGTTCCACTAAAATTATATTTGGACTATAAATATTATTATGGGGTTTGGATATTATTTTTAGTTTAATATTGGTGGTAAAAGAGTATATATCACATTATATGTAATTAGAACACAATACTAAAAGAAAAAATGGTACATATTTGAACTTTTATAATGGTAATTTCATTTGTAACATCATAGTCATGATTTCATGAACATTGGGAAGAATTATTGTGACAATTTGGTATTTACATAGCTTATTGATCACATTTAATTTAAATACCATATAAATTTTGGTAAATAATTACAAGTTATAAATATTAAGTGAGATATATGAGAACATGATAATCAGATGTATACGAAAAAAATTATTGAAAAATTAGAAAAATGATATTTTTATTCGATGATTAAAGAATGATAAAGTACCCAATGGATATTCAAGTAACATCTCTATATAAAGTGAAATATAGAATCATAGGATATATTACTTTAAAATTCATGACTCATATATATTTATGTAGAATCAGATGCCTTTATAAATGCTTAATTTTCATCTTAAAAAACATCAATACTTATTAACATTTAAAATTTTTAGAAAAGTATTTTGAGAAATCCTTAAACATAATTGATCATTAAAAAAATTAGGAAAATATTATAAGGTTTTTTTATTTTGGGAATATATTTACAAAAATATTTAAAATTACATGGATTATTTGACTTTTGATTTAGTAGAGGATGCTAATGTTGAAGATTCAGTGCATTACTGATGGTTGTAACAATGTATTTTTTAATTTTCTTATATCTCATTATTTACAATTTTACAAG
Source organism: Viscum album (assembly GCA_963277665.1). Lineage (NCBI taxonomy): Eukaryota > Viridiplantae > Streptophyta > Magnoliopsida > Santalales > Viscaceae > Viscum > Viscum album. Next base: position 1,479,207,553 of record OY728137.1, read on the forward strand.
TAATAATTTGAATATTCCAAGCTGATTAAGTTAATTATATGGAATTGAGGATCATATATGATCTGAATTGATAAAGGGTGAGTTCTGAACAGATTTTAATTTATACATTGTTAATATAATATCGTTCTTTACACATTTATTTTGGGAACTCTAAATAATATCATTTTATTTTATGATGTGTTGTTTTTATAGATTTTCCATTAATAGTATGAAAACAAATGTTTTTGGAGACAATTTTTATATGAGTATTGAAGGTTTTTTCATGTTGTATTTATTAAAAACGTGATCATAGATGAGTTGGAGGGTAATTTTAGATGAGATGAAAGTAAAAGAAAATGATTTTATGTGTTTAATAAACTCACAACATAAATGGTACATGTCACACTGTAATTTAATTGAAAAGTAAAACAATTTTACCGTTAAAAAGACAAACCATATAATAACCGTATACATTTCACCATGAAGAGTTTACATTAAGGATAAAGAGGTTCAGTACCATGATACAGTGTGATATTATGAGAATGTTTGATGGTTATGTCCATGGGAGTTATAAATAATTACTCTATAATAATGAATGCATGGCAAAATAGTAAGTTTCAAAACCCATAGATTAATGCATATTAAGTATTTATGTGTGACTATATTAGAGAAAAAACCTCTCACAATCCAAGGTTTTTTATATCATAAACTTCTTAATAATGACATGATTAGATATAAGATAATATGATATAACACCACATGTAACAATACTACGGAGGAATGATTTTTTGGTTAATTATACATATAAATTAGATCATACTATCACACTACAACAGACATACCTATATCTTGTTTCATACATTGTCTTTAAATTTAAGGAGTGTAGCTTGGTTAAATGTGTGAAATACCACAAGAAAAACAGATGCGAATTATCAGGAAAATTCCAAGTAAATTTTCACTAGTATTGAGGAGAAGATATAGGTACACACTTAAACCACATTTCAAAGGCACTTAAGGTGAGAAGTGAGGATTGATTTACTTGTTTGTATTCAAATTTATTACTTTTGTATGGAGTTTTGGACCACATTCTTACATTGATCCTTATTATTTTTGATAATAATATAATAATGTGCACTGTGGGGACACAACCAATATTAACCAAATATTATCCAAGTAATAACAAGGCTGAGTGAATATTATAAAAAAACTTATACAATTTGTGTTATTCTTCCCTATATCTTTCATCATATCTTTGTTTTTCTTGATATAATCTATGAAAACTACTGATGTGAAAAATTATTTTTAATTTTTAGTGTTTTTGTAAACACTAACCCCCTCTGTCATGGGTGGTCTACTATCACCTAGTTATATAATTTGGTTTTAAAGAATTCCTGAATAGGTTTAAGATATTTTCTCAAAGAGAATAGTTGTTTTAGTTTACTAATATTATTTTTATTGATAGTTTATTTAGAAATCATGAACACCATAAATAAAAATGGATTTCCCATTTTTGGTTGGAAGGGATTCTATCAATGGAAGTAGAATATGGTTTAATAGCTTCATTCCCATGTCTTGTACATTCTTTATATCACCATGAATAGTATACATACCATAAAAATATGGATAGACTATACTTTTCTTGATAATAATTATATTTATGTTGATTAGAGACCATGAGAGGAATTCCTCTCATCCATCTCCATGAAGGGGAAAATTATTGATTTGTATAAAAATAGATTATATAATTTGGATTAAACTTTAGGATATTCATGAGGGAGACCAGAAAGTAAAGTATTCATGATTAAAATCATTCCAACCCAGATTTTAGGATATTATAATCAGATAAGATGAGTTGGTGATTATATTATTTGTTTTTATAAACCAAATTAAAGTCTCAATTTTATGTTATATTGGAATCGATGAGGATTCCATAACAGTGAAGAATTTTATGTGGATACTCCTAGATAAATTCAATGAGGAGATCATTGTTATAGAGAATCAAAAATTTGATGAGTAAAACACCAACAGAATTAATAATTTATTTATATCCTATTATATTAAGTGATAAACGACCTTAATAAGTATTGAAAAATAGGATAAGAAGATGGAATTACTAGATTTAAATGCTTTGAAACATATTTTATCTAAATTTTATTATGCTTAATAAATAGATGCTAAATATGATTTCATGAATTTCATGGAATTTAGATAATTATTTTAAAATATCATGTAGTAAATAAATAGAAAATACTAGGAAAGTGTTTCTTTTTTAGTGTTTCAATTCTGGGAATATTGTAAACTTTTAAGAAAAAATCCTAATAGGAATGATGAATATTAAAAGTTTGATCACATTAATAGAAAAATAAGGAGAAATAAGTTGTTAATTGGATAAAGGGGATGAATATCCTTTAAAGGGAAAAGAAAGGCCAATAAATTAATGGAAACAAAATTTCTATTAAAACATAAAGAAATACCTTATGACGGGGAAAGTAAAAAGGCTTTGTAATACTCTGAGGAAGATCAATTCAAATCATTCATTATATAATAAAAATAAACCAAGCCACCCATTTTAATTTAATAAAAGATAAAAAATAGGGGAATAGTGATATAGAATGTATGGATGAAGAGGAACCAATAGAATTTAAATTTAAAATGGATAACATTTGTGATCTTTAATGAAATCATGAAAATGAAATAGAAAAAACCACACTAAGGATGGATGATTAATCTATTATGAAATCTCTTAATTACTCTAGAATCAAGGAGATTAATGATATTAAATTAGATTTTATAAGAATTATTAGTGATATAAATGAAATAATTGAAGTATTAAATGATATTTTTGAGATAATAGTAGTAAATTTAATTACTATAAATGTGGAATTAAAGGATCTTGAGGTAATGTTAATTGAAGTTGGGAATTCCATAATGAACACTCACTTTTAATTTAAAAATCATGTTAAGGATATAATTGAATGTTATAAATCATATATTTTTTCATTGCCAAATTATTTTTTTGATTTTCCTACGATACCATATACAATTATCTTCAGTATTCATGATTTATATAGCAATGGTGATAGAAATTACTAGAATGTGAAAAAGGTGATTAATTTACCAAATAATCTTGAGAAAACCATTGTTGTCTCAATTGGTTGTTATAAAAATCACAAAAAACATTAAGCTGTGTAAGTAGAAGAGTTAACAAGTTTACCATAAGGGTAAAACCAAGGTGATGGGGGATTATTTTAAGCATAATGAATTTGAGAAGAAGAAATAGATTTTAAATCAGAAGGAAGTTTAATGAGAATATTTTGATAAACCATATTTTTTTACCAAGGAAATTTTTTACAATGATTATACTGGTGAATTAGAGTTTATGTACAAAAAACCAATTATTTTTTTTTTCTAATTTATCACTACCTCAATCGAATAGAGGTGATGAATTGAGGGTGATAAATGTTGACAGTCTTATAATCTAGACCAGAAAAATTCAAAAAATGTAATAATTAAGTATAAATTAAATTTCCTTGAGGAATATTTTGGGTGGTGTGGTTAACTTGGATACACTTTCAACAAGTTTAAAACTCTGATACAAGAGTCATTAAAATTAATGATAACTTGAAAACTATTAACATGAGAAGTATTTAGGAAAAATTGGTTGTGGTTAAGGTGTTTAAAATAGAAAAAAATAGTGAAAATAGTTGGATAAATAATAATGGGTTCCTGTATCAAATGACTAGAAAAAACATTCTCTTGAAAATATCTAAAGTCATAATAGAAGATTTATTACTTTTATAATGGATCGTCCACTAAACATCAAAGGAGTGGGAAGCGCCACAATTTTTGAAAAGAAACTTGAATCTAGTTATTTTCTCCTTTTTTCTGTGAGAAGACATGTAATTTTAATAATATATAAACATAATTAATTATTATTATTCATTAATTATATTTCATTGAGACATTTTAAATATAAGAATAATGGTAATATCTCATTCAAAATTGAAATATTTTAATTATTACAAAATTGAATTTCTATCATTAAATATTTTTGTAGAAAAGTTTAATTTCTCAATTCAAGAATTTTAATTTTAAAGGAGATTATTTTTTTATCAAAAAATAAATATTATATTACATTTATTTTTTTATAATTTTATAAAAATGTTGATTTTTGGGTGAATAGTAAAAAATACCAATTTTTATGAAAACTAACTTTTAATTTCAAGTATTTACAAAGTATCTTTTTGTTTCTGATTATTTTTAAACCTTCTAAAGTTCCTATTAATTATTTAAAATTAAATTAATTTTATTTGAAAGAATAATATACATGAATTTGGTATAAAAACATTTTTATTCTTAAAAAGGCATTTATATAGAAAACCATTTTTCATCATGGAATAAGTTCAAATTTTAAAAGTAAATTTTAACACATTTAGATTTTTTAATATTAAAAAAATAGATTTGTTATTTGTAATTTGGATTTTGAAAATTTCTAAATGGGTCAAACTCATTTTTTAATTATGAGTAGAAAATTTGGTAAAAAAGGGCTTTTACCATGGTATGATTTAAAAGGGGTTAAAATGGATAAAACTAAAATAGTATGGGTTAGAATTTCCTAAAAACTTTTATAAATACACTTTTATATTAATATTTAGAAAATATATCATATATTATTATCAAATTAGTTTTTTAGTGTAATTTAGCTTGAGTAATTTGTTAATATATTTTAATCTTTTGATATATTCCCAGTGTATTCTATCCCTCACTTATAAAAGCACACCTTATCTCTTCTCTTATAAACATTTTAGGAAATTATTAGCTCTACCAATACCTAACCAAATAGTTTTCTAATATCCAAAAACATGTCTTATAGGAACTAGTTTGATCATAATACCATCCCAAGGAGGCTTTATTAATAAACCTGAGGAGGTTTTCCGAATAACCGACACGGTTCCTAACCATGTCCTTTCATTGTATTTATTATTTTATATCCTTCAAACCACTCTTAAAAATTTTCATATAATTAAATGATTATATTCCATATAATATATTGTTATTATTTTTATATTATAAACGTATTTCATATACTTATCCAACTAATAGAAAATGAAAATAATTTTCATCTGTACGTGGACACTACCGCCTTACGAGATGATGCATTTCATTTTTCATCACCAACTCTAATGGATGACTATAATAATGGATATAAATGAAATAATTTGATATATATGATATTAATTTCTTTAATTAATGTTAAATAAATAATTTAATTTTTTAACATTCCATCTAATGAAAAATAAAAACTTTACATTTTCATATGTGCATACTACTACCTCGTGAACTGATGTATTTTATTTCTCTTCACCGCCTCCATTAGATGATATATATAAGTTGATTTAAAGAATTAATATTATATTTATGACATAAAAGTACTTAAATAAATATAGGCTAACACATATATTATTTCTATATTGCTCTTTGTCAAATGGAAATGTTACACATACATACAAATGGGCTACCATCTCAATGTTGTAATGTAATTCATTTTTAGGATCCACCATATATAATTGTTTATAAAAGAATAATTAATGTATAAAAATGATAAATATAAAATAATTAATATTTTAAAAATTCTATAGTCATGATCCATTTAACCATAGTTAACCTATCAAGTTCATTTTTAACTTATAAACCAAATGTCCTCAAAACACACAAAATAAACACAATCAATTTAATAACTAAGTATGATATGTAAATAAATGAAATAAAAGGGAAAATAAAAATAAAATTAAATAGAAAAATATTTTTAATAAATTAAATAAATAATATAAAATTATTATTCTGGAAGATAAAGAATGTTTGTGATAAGGTGGAATTTAAGTAAGATATATTCAATCTTAAAACGTAGTTTTAAAATGTTTTAATGATTAATTTATAATATTTTTTTCTCCATGTACATATTATTTAACAGATGAGTAAATAGTTAAATAAAATATTTTTTTTTATTTTACCAATTTTTGGAATTTATTAAAAAGGTATCATAAATGGATCTTTTTGTGTATTTTTAAGGAATGTTAGACTTTTTTTGAAAGTATGAAAAAAATATTTTTTAAGGTATATGATGTCAAATTATTTTCAAACCACCATAAATGTTTTTTTTATATTTTGATTCCATTCAAATATCCAATTTTTTTAAAAGAAAAACAATTATCTTATTTTTTTTCTTGGTATTTTAGTTTTGAAAATGGGGTTTTAAAGGAAATGGATATATCAATATTTTAAAATGTTTAACATATGGGTACAATGGTATATATTTTTTGAGTTTGATGACCTAAATGTAAGATTTTATGTGTTTAATCTATGTTATTGTCCATGCAAATTGTTTATGATAATGAGTTATCCGGATATATCTCTCGAACAAATTTTGTAAGTATTGTATTCTCTAGAGAATTACTCCATTTGAAAAGGTTCTTGTTAGGGTTCTTGTATGAGTTTTATGAAGTTGATGTAACAAGGAATCCATGTGATATTTTATGATTGAAAATTTCATTTAATGAAAATATTTTGAATTCATAAGGAATAGTAATGATATTTTTTAATGGAATGCTTATTTCCTTTAAGGGTAAAATGTATGTTTTTAAGAAAATGTTTTTCTTGGGATCTCTTTTCTTATAATAAACCCTTATAATTATTATTTTTCTTCACTACTAAAAATATTATTTTAAAAACTCTAAAAATGATCTTTTCATCACTAAAAAGCATTGAGTACATAAGTGATATTAAAATCCATCGACCCTTATTAGTGCAAGAGAAAGTGATGATAAAGGCACCCTTTATCTGTGTTGTAGAAAACCAATGTTAAAAGAATATTTTAGAATCACTTTTGGAATAACTGATAATTGTTATCTTTATCAAAACTTTTTTATGTTTCAATGAAAAAGGGTACATTTATTTGTGCTATATAAAGAACTGACAAAGGACATTCTTACTGTTACACAACAGCACCCCAACATCAGCCACTCAAAAACCCTATAAAATTAAATTGAATAAAAATAAAAAATAAATATAAATATTTAAAAATTTAAAAGAAATTATATAATTTAATTGAAATTAAATTTACAACAAAAATACAAGGAGAAAAACTGTATTATTGACATTTTAAACATTTTGTTTTTACAATTACATGATAAATTAAAAATTATCACAGAAATTCAAAAAAAATCATTATTCCTTTGTCAATGGCTCCGACCCCTAATCATGTTATTATTTACTGAACAATCCAACCCATATAAAGAAAAATAAATCACCTATATAAGAAAAAAATTCTTATATTGGTAATACTATATATAAATAAATTAAGAAAAATGTGTCAAATTTAAACTGAAATAATATACTTTATATCAGATCGGGCACATCATGTTTTAAATTGAGTTGTTTCCAATTTATAAATTTCCTCAATGAAATTTTGATAATTTTTCTAATGTATCAAAAATATACAAAAGTGTTTTCTTAGTTTTGAGTATGTCACTTAACATTTTTTATAATATGTTAATTTTAAATAAGAATACACACTTGGAGTCATAATGGTCACACCGTGCACTGAAATAAGGTGTGGATCATTAATAAAAATCCAAAATGGATTATGTATTTCTTAACTAAAATATTAAACTAATCAGAAAACATTTTCATGGTATTTAGTATGTCACTTTCTTTTTATGAAAATGCCATTCTAAACCGAAAGAACAAACTTTAAGTTATTCTGGTGACATCATATGTCGGTTTGATGTGAGAATAATTACTAAATGTAAAAAATTAATTATGAATAATTTAAAAAATTATCATGATAATCCAAACACGTTTTCTCAATTTTTAGTGAGTGAAAAGTGATTTGAACAATAATGTCAATTTTAAACTAATAATAGACACTTTGAGTCATTATAGGAACACCGTGTATAAGATTTAGGTACGAGTACTTTCAATACATAAAAAATGACATATGGACCATTTTACTAAATTTTAAAAATAATATGAATACATTATCATAGTTTTGGGCATTTTAGTAGTTTTTTATTATAATTATTGTCAATTTTTATAAAAAAATACTCACTTTAAGTCATACCGGTCACATCATACATTAGATTGATGTGAGGATTATTCCTATAGATAAAAAGTGATTTATGGATCATTTTAGTAACATATAAATACATTAAGAATGTTTTTTAATAGTTTTTATTATTCCACTCATGTTTTTTACTAAAATGTCATTTTAAACTAAAAACATGAACTTTGAGTCATAATGGTCACGTCATGTGTCACTTTGACATGATATGGATTTCAACACATTAAAAATGAATTATAAATAAATTTAGTAAATTATCATGATAATCAAAGCATTTTTTCTTGATTTTCAATGAGTGAAAAAGGTTTTGACCTAAAATGTCAACTTTAAAATGACAATGAACTCTTTTAAGCTCACCGAAAACACCGTGTACCAAATTGAGTTTAGAAATATTTTTAAACATTAGAAATGACATATGGATTATTTTAAAAAGTATGAAAACAATATGAATCAATTTTTTTTGGTTTTGATTATATCACTTTCATTTTTTACTAAAATGTCGATTTTAACTGAAAATGTGCACTTTGAGTCATACCAGACATATCATGTGTTGGTTTGAAAATAGTATAATTACTACACTAAAATGACTTATGAATTATTTTCCTAAATTACAAACTTAATTTTACCATTTCTACTTAGTTTTTTGTGAGAGACACATGTTTTGAACAAAAATGTCAATTTTAAACTCGTAACAGACACATCAAGTCATACCGGCCACATTGTGTGTCAGTTTGGTGTGAGATTGATTCCATTACATCACAAATGAATTATAATATTTTTCTTGAATTAGAAAAAAACTCTGAGTTTTTTTGTTCAATTTTATGTTAGGGATACATTATTTTAACTAAAATGTTAATTTAAAACTGATAATGGTCACTTTAAGTCATACTAGGAACATCATGTATCAGATTGAGATTAGACTGATTCGTACACATCATAAATGACTTATGTATAATTTTCAAGAAGTATAATAACAATAAGAATTCATTTTATTGGTTTTGAGTATGTCACTTCTCTTTTTAATAAAATTAGTGACAATTTTAAATAAAAAGACACCCTTGGAGTCATATCAGTCACACTGTGTATCAGACCGAGGATCAACATATTCCCACACATCAAAAATGAATAATGGTAATTTTTATAAAGTGTAAAATTATACTAATAAAATTTATAATTTTTGAGAGTGTCAATTAAGGTTTTTACTAAAATGTACATTAAAACTAGAAACACACACTTTGGGTCATATCAGTCACAAAAATGTGTCGTTTTGACATGAGATTGTTTCTTTCACATGAAAAATGACTTATGGATTGTTTTCCTAAATTATCAAGACAATATGATTTTATTCTCATGGTTTTTAGTGAGTAAAACATGTTTTGAAGAAAAATGAAAATCTCAAATTGATAACAGACAATTTGAGTTATATCGTGAACACCATGTATCTAATTGAGTTGGGGATGATTTCTAAACATCAAAAATAATTTATGAATCATTTTACTAAACTTTAAAACAATATGAATTCATTTTATTGGTCTTGAGTTTGTAACTATTGTTTTTACACAAATTAATGTTAATTTTAAATAAAAAGATACAATTGGAGTCATACTAGTCAAACTATGTGTCAACTTAAGGTGTTGATGATTTTTACTTATTACAAATGACTTATAAATATTTTCATGAAGTGTTAAAACAATATGACTATTCTTTTCTCAATTTCTTAGTATGTGATATGTGTTCTGAACTAATATGTAATTTATAATCTAATATCATAAAATATGAATTATATCAAGCATTCTGTGTATCAGATTGAGGTGAACATGATTGAGTATGTGATTTCTATTTTTATTTCAAATATTTTCAACAATACAAAAAAGAGAGAACTTGTTCCATTTGGATGGAATAGGAAAACCCATGCTTCATGAAACACTCCACTTTCTTGGTAGCCGGGAATTTTCCCTTCCATCTAAAAGAGACATGTTTTTTATTTTTTGGCATGTTGCAGATAGTAGAATGAACAATACAACTTCCCAAAAGACCTATAAAAGAATAATTATAATTAAAAAAATGATAATGAAATTAACATAAAAATATTAAATAAAATGATGAAAAAACTAACTAAATAAGTAGTAATAATTCAATATTTCATGATGTTTGTATACATTATTGAACCATTTTTTATTCCCATTATCTTAGTTGTAGCCTCAAAATCCAATCTCTCTTGAGAATTTTATGCTTTGAACAAACTTGCACAACTCAAGAAAAATAATCCACTTGTATAAGAATAGCATTACAATGTTGGTAATACAATTAAGAAATAAATTAAACAGTAATATAAAGCAATATATTAATAAAATTACAATTTTAAACTGAAACCATTGAATTTGAGTCATTATGAGGACATAGTGTTTTAGATTACGGTTTTATTAATTCATATATATCAAAAAGGACTTATAGACCATTTTACAAAGGTATCAAAATAATTGATTGTGTTTGCCCAGTTTTGAGTATATCACTTTTATTTTAAACTAAAATGACTTTTTAAATTAAAAACGCTCACTTTGAGTCATACCATTTACATCATGTGTCAGTTTGACATGAGACCGATTCCTACACACAAAATGACTTATGAATAATTTTACTAAATTATCAATAGAATCCGAGAATGTGTGATTGGCTTTTAGATACTGACACATGTTTTGAAGTATAATATCAATTTTAAAATAATAACAGATACTTTGTGTCATACACGGAACACATTATATCAAATTGTAGTGAATATCATTCCTACATGTCAAAAATGACTGAGGGATAATTTTACTGAAGTTTCAAAAAAATATAATTATGTTTTCATAGGTCTAAGTATCTCACTTTCTGTTTTACTAAAATGTATTTTTAAACGAAAACCACACAAGTTGAGTAATACAAGTCACACATTGAATCAAATTGATCCGTGGTCAATTTTTACACATGAAAATTGAATTATGGATCATTTTCCAAAAGTTTAAAATCAATATGAGCTTATTTTCTTAGTTTGGTCTATTTGAGATTTGTTTGAATGTAAAATGGAAAATTTCTATTGGAAACATATACTTCATCTCATATTTACCACAAAATGTCTTGGATTTATGTGGTGCCAATTTCTAAATGTGAAAAATTAATTATGGATCATTTTCCTAATGTTAAAAAGTAACCTGAACTCATTTTCTCATATTTGGCTATATGATGTTATTTTTATACTAAAATTACACTTATGTGTTAAAAATATGTAAATCTAGTCATACCGACTACATCGGGTGACAGATTGATGTGCGACCAATTCATCTATGTGAAAATGAATTAAGGATCATTTTGAAAAAGTTTGAAAACAATATACGCTTTCTTGATCGATTTTGAATATTTGATGTATCTTTCAATGTAAAATGAAATTATTATATTTAAAAAACATAATTCGAGTCATACTAACCACATGAGATGTCATATTGAAATGGAGTCAATTCCTACATGTAAAAATTAATTATGGATCATTTTCATAATTTTTGAAAACAATTGAGCTCATTTTATAAGTTTTGAGCATGTGATCTGTGTTTTAAACTAATGTGTAATTTATAAAAATAAGTATTTGATAACAATTATAAGGAAATTAACTAAAAAAATAGATAAACTGAATGAAAAATTAACTAAATAAGTATTAGGAGGTAACGTCTCCATGATGTCTATATATATTCAGACACTATATATTTTTCCAATTCATTTATAAACAAATTGATTTCCTCTATTATAATTCTCCTTAATAAAGGGATCAAAAATAGTATATAAGCATTATGATACTAATTCTTCACTCCACAAATATAATATAAGGCCCTATACTATACAAGATCACAAACATAGTAGGTAATCAACTAAAGTTTATATCAAAAAACATTATGAAACCATGTACACTGACTAATCATCTGTAAAAAAATATACTTCTTCTTCAGAGTATGCATATTGTTCAAAATATTTGTAATACTGCGAAAATATAGACAAAAAAATAATTAAAAAATAATTGTACTAAAATTGTAATTACCTTATAAAATTAAGTATTTAGGGATGCTAGACTTTTGATAGATTCTGAAATATTTCATAAATTTGAATACATAATATTCACTGTTATTGTCATTATCTTATTTCTGAAACAACAAAAAAATTGACCAAAATTATTAAATTCTATTGAAATATGTTTTGATAGTTAAATATTTCAACATAAAACTTTATCTATTTCCGTTTAAAATAATTTACAGGTTTTTTATTTTCAGTCATTGTATTCATAACGTGATTTAGTCTATATTTAGTGACCACACTATCATAAACAATTCTCGTTAAAACAAATACAAAAAAATATAATTTGATGTTTATCTATAAAATATTGATTACAGTTTATTAAAAAGCTAGAATACACATAATTTATGGTTGTTTTGATGTATATTCATGAATTGGTTCGATAAAATAAATATTTGGGGTATGCATAATGATTGTGATAAACATCCATTGCTTCCTAAAAAACAAACAATGTAATGGAAAAAATAAATATATTTTTATATGATTATATTGAAGAGTTTTACCTCTATATTATAGGCATCAAAAACAGTATCTAAGGTTAATTTATTCCCAAACACTTCATTTAGAACATATTTTTTCTTATCAATTACATTTAAAACGAATTTAATTTCATCCCTAGAATTGATACAAATATTAATGAATAGAAATTGTGATTCATATAGTTTTCCATTTTTTTAGCAGTAATAGAAACTCTTAAATAAAATATGCATTGTTATTAACATTAATGAAATATTTTATCCATTTCTTAGATAGAGGAATTATGAAAATGTACATTATGTATTTATTTTAAATGGAGACTCTCAACCATTCAATCTTGATAATATCATGTATACTTTTGAGACCGACCACATCTATAATGATAAATCCAAATATTTATCCTTCACATAGAATGTAGGACATATCACTATCTTTGAATGTGGTCTCTTCATGATGTTGTATTGATAAGACATTTTTTAGTGGAACTAGCGGGGAGAAGGTACTCCTGAAAGGTCATTTTCTTGGTTCATTCACTATATTGTCTTGATCTGATGTAATGAATCAGAAATTCAGTGGGATGTTTTTTCCTAAATACATGGAATTTTTACGAGTATGTGAAAATTAACGGCGCATGATTCTGAGGCCCGGTGTTCTTGGAATCAATTTCTGGAGTTTTTTCAGCTACGTTCAGTAAACATAACAACGTGTTTTTATAACTTTTGAACCAATGGTCGGAATTGAAATCTGAGGGCACCGTTGAACTCACAACGCCGGTATTCACTTAATGAGACTTTCACTTCGACATCAGTTAGTCGAGAATAAAAGATAATTTCTGGGTTCTCATGGAAAGTAATAAAATAAAGTGAGCTTCACTTTATTTTTATTTGAAATGGTATGTTGATGTTTGGAGGTGGTTTCCACTAGATCTATAACCTCCTTGTGGATGTTGGAAGTTGGAGGTGGGACCACCACACCTTAACCACCCATGGGAGGTTATGGTGGTGGGGCCCACCCGAACCTAACCCCCTGCGAGAGGTTACGACGTGGGGACCACACGGGACTAAACCCCCTTATTAATGTGAGGAGAGGAAAATCTCTCAAATCCCCTCATTAATGAGGGGGAACCCCTTGACATGCTCTACCATTTATGGTGCCACCACCTCCCCTTTAATTTTTTTTGATCCAACACATAATTTATCATGACAAATCCTACCCATTAATTAATTCATCTAATTTGAATATTGTGCAAAAAAATTAATTAGATATCACAGTCTCTTATTATTTTGGTTAGCATTGCTCTTTTGGTGGAAATTGGGAGAAGAGAGAAAAGATACTAATGAAGAACGAAGAACGAAGAACGAAGAATGAAGAACAAAGAACGAAGAAAGAAGAATACCGACAAGGAGCCACTTTGACTTCCTTCCTCGAATCCTACCGATGTGGTGCGTCTTCCACAACAGATGTGTGAGCTTGGGATTAGAAGTTTGCAGCGGACACGAAAAATGGTGATAAAACTATCTTCTTCACTGCGAATCCATCGACGAATGACAAACAAAGGTTGGGGGTTAATTTTTGTATTAATAATTTACTTTCCTTATTATCTTATTCAGTTGGAAAGGAATCCTTGTGGTGGTTGTAGAACAATTGAAGTTAATCTTTCTTACTTCTTGAAGAGCCAAGTGTTACCACCCTAAACGCAGAGGGTATGGGAAAAGCCAACAAGGCCCGACCCTTCCGCCATTCTTGTTTGTGATGATCTTCGGCAAGGAGACATAAAAATGAAGCAATGTTGAAGGCAACAAAGGAAACAGGAAAAGGCTGCACTTCCTGCGTCCTTCGCGAACCACGCCACGCCCCAGCTGTGCTGTGCTCCAGGATGAACTGCGGCCCTCCGGCTGAGCGGGCCTGGCTGCGCCGTCTGCTGGCCAAACCGGCCGAGCCACCTCTGCCAACACTGCTGCCGACTTCCCCGGCCGCCTACCCACCTGACCGGCTGCCTCCTGACCACCCTCTGACCGCCTCTCGACCACCTCCCTACCGCCTACTAGCCTTCCTGAATTCCGCCCAACTGACCGCTGGCCCACCTACCCGGCTGCCTCCTGGCTCCCGGCCGCTCAGCCTCTAGAGCCGCCACCCGAGTGAACCGGCGCCCTAGCTGCACTGGCCTCTCGAGCTGAACCATGGCCCCCCTTGCGGAAACCTAGCTGAAATGGCCCAGATGCACCCTCTTGGACGAGCCGCGTCGGGCTGTACCTTCGCGACACTCCTGGCCGAATCGGCCCCGAGCCCGGGCCGAAGTGCCCACACGGCCTGCTGGGCTGGGCCATGTGGGCTGAGCCGAACCCAACAGGCGGGCCCAACCACTGGGCTAGGCCTGACCCAACTGGTCTGATAGGGTCGACCCAGACTGGGTCAGAACAGGTCTGTCGGACCGGGTCGGACCGGACCCGAGTCCACCACCGACCCTTTACATTCCTTGGCCATATCTTTAGCACCAGCTGACTATTTGACGAACCATCAGTGGAACTGGTAATATTTAAGAGAGGGGGTCCCTTTGAGTATACCCCACTAGAGTTCGGGGTATAGTTGAGATACATTCAGGTTGTATCGTACACGAATCCAGCCAGGCCCCCGAGACTAAAAGTCTAATAACTCACAGACCAAACATCCAATTGACGTTTCATATATTGCGTTGATACCTCTATGACGTGGAGGACCTTGAGATAATTCTACGTGGGAATTCATGATAGTTAGAGTATCGACCTGTAGCTAGTGGATTGGATCCTCCTAGAGACGAGAGAGCATAGTGCGGAGACCTAGTAGCTAGCTGAGACCTAACAACTGCTGACTGATTCGACTCAGAGTGATTCTACTAGCCTAGTGGGGAGTGCCTTAGAGAAGTGAAAGACCCACATTGGGGAGTTCCATTGTGTTGCGGAAGACCCAAGATACTCAACAGGAGGAGTACCTCAGGAGGATATCAGGGGGAGCACCTTGGAGATGCAGTAGACCCACGGTGGGGAGCGCCTTGGTGACGCAGCAGACCCAGAATACTCAACGGGAGGAGTACCCCAACAGTCCAAGGTTTGTGGGAAGTGCCTTGGTGACGTGGCATTCCCACTGTACTCGATAGAGGAGGAGTTCTCCAGCAGCCGAGGTTTCAACAGTGTGACTGGGGATGTTACTTGATACTACTTATAGAATAAAATCCTGGTTTGAGATGAGTCAGTAACTTTTATGTTTTTTCCTCATGATTGAGATGGATGGCTTGATAACATAGGTATTTGTATGAGCATATACCGAAGTGGGGTTATCTATTGATTTTCTTACTTGGTGGTTTATACTTGTTGGATTTTGTGTGACCATGAGGGTCTCGGGGTCCCTACTGAGTATCGTTATACTCACCCCTGCATGGGCTATGCCTACACCTCATTGTGTTTGATGTAGACGACAGACATCGCTGACTGAGGCTGAGTGTACCAGGACTGGAGGGTACCCCGAGGTGGACCGCATGACGTGATGGTACATAGCGGCAACAGACAGATGTGGAGTGCTGTGGAGTCTAACTGTACCTACCCTTCAGTTAGGATTTCCCGGTGGACGATCCAGGATCTATTTTCCATTTTTTGAGTACTTGTACTTTCAGTTTCCTTATACTTTACAGTTGGTCTTGTATTTCCAGCCCCTTTACTTTTCAACACTCCTTTGTTATACTGTTTTATTTACTTTTTTGTTTCTAGGTCTTACTCTTCTGTGCGCGTTTAAAGGTTATAAATTCAATGCCTTCCCAGTTTATGGATTTAATCCTTTGGGGCTATTGTCTAACCCATGGCCTATGGAAGTCGGGCTTGGGGTAGTCACGACACATGCCTCGAGGGACGGGTCATGACAAATTTGTTTCAGAGGAGTTGGTTCTACTAAAAAACTTAGGACTCTGATCATTTATATGAAGTAATAGTGTTAAGGGTACTGAGTGTGGTTTTCAGTTCAAGGAGTCCAGTGTTGGTGTGGAAGCTGATGTATCCATACACCAAGACCCTGACTAATGATTTCCAACTCAGTATACGAAAACACTGATTGCGTGTGTGTTTTCAAAAGTTTTCATTAAGTAAGCTCAACTAGGTCATCTCATCTGGTATAATATTTTGACTGTGTCACATCTATTTCTATCAGGATGCCTCCCAGCGGACATCCAGCAAGAGTTCCGAGCGTTGTACGCATGGATAGACAACTCAGCGACGAGGCCTTAGTGACAGACCCTTTTCCAGCAGAGGCACTAGTGGTACCACTCCTCGTTGGGCCACAGATGCCACTAGTCCTAGCAGTAGATGATGCACGCTTCATGGGTGCATTGAATGAGTTCCAGCGCTAGAGGCCACCCAGGTTCAGGGGCGAGACAGACCCACAGATAGCTGAGGATTGGCTGGAGGCTATGGTGAGAGTCTTTAGACTGGTAGGGACACCGACCGACATTATGGTAATCCTTGTCGTGAGTCTACTTATAGAAGTAGTAGGCAGATGGAAGATCTTGATGCTCCAGGTCCATGGTGAGGTGATGTTTCTCTGGGACAACTTCAAGAGCCTGTTTCGGGTAGAGTTTTTCCCAGTAACTCTTCGTGCAGTGCGCATACAGGAGCTACATCATCTGCAGCAGGGCAACATGACTGTAGCTCAGTACTCAGAGAGGTTCACTGACCTCTCACACTACTCCATAGATATGGTGCGTGACACATTCTTCAGGGGACGGACCTTCGAGTAGGGGCTCTTGAGAGAGATCAGAGCTTCGATGATCTCCCTCAGCATCGTGACGCATGCAGGGTTATTGGAGAGAGCCCTCTTAGTGTAGAGTTTCCTTGTTGAGCAGTCTCCAGTAGAGAGACCCACCACAAGTTGACATGCAATGGAGTCTTCTAAAGGTGGGAGTGGATAGATGTCTCAGAGGTCTAAGAGGACCAGACCCAAGGGTGGACGATCGTATGACTCAGGATGGGTTGTGCGGGGCACCCGGGGTAGAGACATACATGCTAGGAGCGAGTAGTGTTTCTCATACGGTGGATAGGGTCAGATGGCTCATGATTGTCTGACCTTCCATTCAGATGATCATCAGATGGTTGAAGGAATACCCAGGCATAGAGTTAGATTCGATCGAGCCGGTCCACAGGGTTTAGGCGTACATGACAGAGGAGATGGTCGAGAAACTGGTGATGGGAGACGTTTCGAGTTGTTACCGCCACCACCACCAGGAGGTCTACCCCGACTACAGGGAGAAAGTGTAAAGGGGAGAGCTTAGCTCTTAGTATCTGAGGCTTACGATCATGGTGCTCTAGAGATGATTCGAGGTATGGTCTGTGTCTACTCAGCCTTAGCTGTGGTTCTTATAGACACAGGTTTCGGTCACTCTTTCATTGCCACTGCACTCGTTCGGAGCTCGGAGATTCCGACGGAGCTGTTGGCTCGATCCTCATGGATAGATAATCCTATGGGAGCAGACTCGATGATTACGCACTGGTTCTGACAGTGTTAGCTTACTCTAGGAGGTGAGAGCTTCAGCTAGGATATCATAGTTGCGGCATTGAGTCCTTACAACGTCATCTTGGGTATGGACTGTTTATCTACAGTCCATGCTCATATTTACTACATTAGGCACAAAGTGCGGTGTGTCCGCACAGATGGGAATAGGTTCACCTTCACCAGTGAGAATGGAGCCTTTTACACACATGATAGACTTTCTTGGAGGAGAGTACCACCGATCAATCATCAGTTGACTTGCCTTACCCTCAGAGTAGTTGATGTGGAGAGACCGACTAATCCTGTGGTGGTGGAATAGTACGCAGATGTTTTCCCTGATGATGTCCCAGGTCTACCTCCTCCCAGAGAGGTGGACTTTTACATTGACCTGTACCCCAGGATGGCACAAATATCTACACTAGAATATTGGATGGCTACCGCGGAGCTTCGTGAGCTGCGGGTACAGTTAAAGGACTTGCAGGGGAAGGGATTCATCCAGCCCAGTGTTTCTCCCTGGGTAGCCTCGATTCTATTCACCAAGAAGGCGGATGGAAGCTTGAGGATTTGTGTCAACAACCGTCTCCTGAACCAAGTGACCATGAAGAACAAGTACCCAATCCCGAGAATTGACGACATCTTTGATCAGCTGAAGGGAGCACGGTGGTTCTGGAAGATAGACCTCATATCAGGCTATCACTAACTCAAAGTTCGAGATGAAAATGTGCATAATATGACCTTCATATGCTGGTACAACCACTAAGAGTTCTTTGTTATGCCATTCGGCGTAACCAATGCTCCAGTAGTGTTCATGTGACTCATGAATTAGATTTTCCTGCCATTCCTTGATCGGTTTGTCGTAGTCTTCATTGACAACATTCTGATCTACTCGACTACTGAGGAGGAGCATGCCTAATATTTGCAGGTAGTACTGGACAAAATTCAAGAGAACCAAATTTATGGTAAGCTCTCAAAGTGACAATTCTGGATCCGAGTGGAACACTTTTTAGGACATGTCATCTCAAAGGCTGGAGTTGCAGTAGATGCAGGAAAGATTGAGGTGATACTTTCTTGGGAGCCACCTAGGAGTGTGACATAGGTATGGAGTATCTTGGGTCTGGATGGATACTACTGGAGGTTCATTCTAGAATTCTCCAGAGTTACAACACCACTATCAGCCTTTAAAAATAAGCGGCAACACTTCATGTGGTCGGAAAGATGCCATCAAAGCTTTTCGGAGCTCAGGCAGATGCTGAATAGTGCCCCCATCTTTAGGCTTCCAAAGGAAGGCATTGGGTACATGGTTTACTGTGACACATCAGGGACCAGACTCGAATGTGTCCTGATGCAGGAGAAAGCAGTGACCGCATATGGTTCTCAGCAGCTGAGACAACATGAGTAGAACTACACTACCCATGACCTAGATTTAGCATCAGTGGTCTTCACCTTGAAGATGTGGAGACACTATCTGATGGGTGAGTGTTTTACCGTGTACTCTGATCACAAGAGTATCAGGTATATCTTCTCTCAGAAGGACTTGAACATGAGACAATGTTGTTTCCTTGAGTTCCTACAATACTATGACTTTGAGATAGTCTATACTCTGGGGAAGGGGAATGTTGTAGCAGATGGACTCATCAAGAGATCTGGTATACAACTACTAGTTGAGGCGATGGAGCAGCTGGCCGCTTTACATATATCCTTTGTAGATAGAGATAGAGTAGATTTCATTCAGTCCCTTACAGTCACTCCCCCATTTCTTCAGTGAGTCAGGGAGGCACAACATGGGGATGCTGACTGTGAGATATGATGTGCTCATATATCCGAAGGGCAGGCACCTGATGGATTTTCTGAAGGTGGGGAGCACATCATCCTTTTTAGAGGACGTACTATGGTACCACTGTCACTTCAGAAGGAAGTGTTGAGGTAGTTTCACAACCCATTTAGCAGTACATGAAGGAGTGGTGAAGATTTACCAGGACCTTCAACAACAGCATTGGTGGCCAGGTATGAAGAAGGCAGTAGCGGAGTTTGTCTCTCGATGCCTCACTTGTCAGCAACTGAAGGGGGACCACCAGGTACTAGCAGTCTTGGTTCATCCTTTAGAGGTTCTATAGTGGAATTGGTATGAGATATCCATTGACCTCATGACGGAACTTCCATGTACATCCATGGGTCAAAACTCGATTTGGGTGATCATTGATCGACTCACTATGTCCGTCCACTTTGTACCGATCATAGAGCAGGGTTCATTAGAGATCTTGGGATGACTTTATGTGCAAGTTATTATGCGGCTACATGGATTACCTTCATCTATTGACTCCGATCATGACACACGGTTTACTTCCCAACTATGGAAGGGGTTATAGGAGGCTTTCAGGAAGCAGCTTCGTTTGAGCATGGCCTTCATCCTCAGATGGATGGTCAGACTAAGTGGACCATTCATACTCTCAAGGACATGCACCATGCAGTAGTCCTTGAATTTGGTCGCAGTTGGGAAGATCACATACCTTTGGTGGAGTTTCCATACAACAATAACTATCACTCCACCATTGGGATGAAATCTTTTGAGGCGTTGTATGAGCAACCTTGCAGATAACCCTTGTGCTGGACAGACCTAGGGGAGTCAACACTGGTGGGAACAGAGATGGTACACACGACCACAGAGAAGGTACAGATCATCTAGGAGAAGATGAGGACTTCATAGACCAGGAAGAAGTCATATGCAGACAAGAGTTGGAGACCTCTAGAGTTTGAGGGTGGCGACTACGTCTTTCTATGGGTATCACCTCGATGAGGGTTACATAGATTTTTCCATGGTGGAAAGTTATCTCTGAGATTAATCGGACCTTTCCAGGTACTCATCAGAGTCGGAGAGGTGAAATACCACCTATCTCTTTCACCTCAGTTGCACTGGGTTTACGATGTCTTCCATGTATCCCCACTGAGGAGGTACGTGCATAACCATTATCACATCATCGACCATGGAGAGCTGTACGTCGACGATGGGGAGACTTTTACGGAGGTCCCTATGGAGATTGAAGATCTACAATAGCAGGTCCTACATGGACGGTTGATACCTCTGGTGCACATTCGTTGGTAGCACGGGAACCTCTAGGAGATCACATGAGAGCAGGAGGCTCAGATGCATGCTCAGTACCCCCACATGTTCCCATAGTTCGAGTTGTAGCTTACGGGGGAATAAATCCCTAACGTGGGGAGAATTTAAAGACCCAAAAATTATTGGATTTTTTTCATAAATACATGGAAATTTTATGAGTCCACGAAAATTGACGGTACATGATTCTGACGCCCGGTTTGCCTGGAATCAATTTCTGGAGTTTTGTTTGGGTATGTTCAGTAAACGTACGACCATGTTTTTATAACTTTTTAACCGGTGCTCAGAATTAAAATATGAGGGCACCATTGAACTCGCAGCGCCAGTATTCATTAAAGGAGACTTTCACTTCGATGGAAGCGAGTCGAGAATAAAAGTTAATTTTTGGGTTTTTATGGAAAGTAATAAAATAAAGTGGGCTTCACTATATTTTTATCTAAGCCGCCATGTGGGTGTTTGAAGGTGGTTCCCACTGGATCTATAACCTCATTTTGGAGGTTGGAAGCTAGAGGTGGGACCACCACACCTTAACCTCCCATGAGAGGTTATGTTGGTGGGGCCCACCTGAACCTAACCTCCCGCGAGAGGTTATGACGTGGGTACATCATGGGACTAAACCCCCTATTAATTGGAGCTGTGGAAAATCTCTAAACTCCCCTCATTAATGAGGGGGAGCCCCTTGAACTTCTCTACCATTTATGGTGCCACCACCACCCCTTTAATTTTTTTGAGCCAACACGTAATTTATTATGCCAAACCCTACCCATTAATTAATTCATTCAATTTGAATATTGTTCCAACGAATTAATAAGATATCACAATCTATTATTATTTTGGTTGGTATTTCTCTTTTGGTGGGACTTGGGAGAAGATAGAAAACCTCCCAATGAAGAATGAAGAATGAAGAACAAATAAAGAAGAATGCCCGTAAGGAGCGACTTCGACTTCCTTCCTCAGATCCTACTGACGTGGAGCATCTTCCACAACTAATGTGTGATCTTGGGATTGGAAGTGTGTGGTGTAAGCAACGAACGGTGACAACACCATCTTCTTCCCTATGACTCCGTCGATGAACGACGAAGAAAGGTAGGGGTTATTTTGTGGATTACTACTTTCCTTTCCTTATTCTCTTATTCGGTTGGAATGGAATTGTTACGAAGGTTGCAGAACAATTGAAGTTCATATTTCTTACTTCTTGATGAGCCAAGTGTTACCACCCTAAACGCGGAGGGTGCGGGCCAAACCGACATGGCCCGACCCCTCTTCCGTTCTTGTTTGTGATGATCTTCGACATGGTGACGTAACAACAAAGCAGCATTGAAGGCAACGAAGGAAAAAAGAAAATGTCGCGCTTCTCGCGGCCTCCGCGAACTAAGCCGTGCCCCTGCTGCGCTGTGCTCTAGGATGAACCACGGCTCTCCGACAGATCCACCCTGGCTGCGCCGTTTTCTGGCTAAACCGGTCGAGCCACCCCGGACTGCATTGCCATCAGCTTCCCCGGCCGGCTGCCTGCCTGCTGGGCCGCCTCCTAGCCGCCCGCTGGCCCACCTGCCGGCCTACCCAGCCACCTCCCGGCTCCTGGCTGTTGGGGCTCCCAAGACGCCACCTGACAGAACCGACGCCCTGGCCGCTCCGGCCTCCCGAGGCGGCCTATGGCCCCCCTTGCGGTGCCCTGGCCGAACGGGCCCGACCGTTCCCTCTTGGCTGAGCTGCCCCAGGCCACACCTTCGTGGCGCTCTAGGCTGAACCGGCCCCAAGCCCAGGCTGAACTACCCACGCGGCCGACTGGGCTGGGCCCAGTGGGCCAGGTCGAACCTAACAGGCTGGCCCGCCCAATGGGCTGGGCCAGACCCAACTTGTCTGACCGGACCCGGGTCCACTACCGACCCTTCACATTCTTTGGCCATATATTTGGCACCGGAAGACCATTTGACGAACCATCAACAACACTCGTAAAATTGAATAGAGATGGTCCCTTTGAGTATATCCCACTAGAGTTCGTGGTATAGTTGAGATACAGTCAGGTTGGATCGTACACGAATCCAACCGGGCCCCCAGGACTAAAAGGCTAATAACTAACAAACTGGGCATTCGATTGACGCGCCGTCTATTGCATTGATTCCTCTATGAAATGGTGGACCTTGAGATACATCTACGTCGGACTTCATGATCGTTTCAGTATCGACCTATAGCTCATGGAGCAGATCCTCCCGGAGATGTGCAATCTTAGTGGAGAGACCTCGTAGCAAGCTGAGACCTAACGACTGGTGGCTGATTTGACTCGGAGTGATTCGACTAGCCCAGTGGGGTGCACCTTGGAGTCATGGAAGACCCACATTGGGGAGCGCCTTGGTGTCACGATAGACCCACGGTACTCGACCAGAGAAGTAACTATGCAAGCTATGAGGGGGAGCACCTTGGTGACGAGGCAGACCCACGGTGGGGAGTGCCTTGGTGACGCAGCATACCCATGGTACTCGATAAGAGGAGTACCCCATAAGTCCACGGTTAGTGGGAAGCCCCTTGGTGATGTGGCGGGCCCACTGTACTTGATAAAGGAGGAGTTCTCCAATAGTTGAGGTTTTGATAGTGTGACTGGGGATGTTACTTGATACTACCCCAATAATAAAATCATGGTTTTAGTTGAGTTGGTAACTTTTGTGTTTTCCACATGATTGAGATGGATTGCTTGTTAACTTAGGTATATGTATGGGAATATACATATGTGGGGTTATCTGTTGATTTTCATACTTGGTGGTTTATCCTTGTTTGATTTTGTGAGACCATCAGGGTCTCGGGGTCCCTAATGAGTATCATTATACTCACCACGACACGGGCTATGCCCGCACCTCATTGTGTTGGATGCAGATGATGTAGAACGCTGATCGAGGCTGAGTGTACCAGGACTGGACGGTACCCAGAGATGGACCACAGGGCATGATGGTACATAGAGGAGATGGATGGACGTGTAGTGATGTGGAGGCTATCTGTACCTACCCATCAGGTAGGATTTCTTGGTGGATGATCTAGGAGTTGTTTTCCCTTTTTCCAATACTTGTACTTTCAGTTTCCTTGTACTTTATAGTTGGGCATGTATTTATGGACCTTTTACTTTTCATAACTCCTTTGTTATAATGTTTTATTTAGTGTTTTGTTTTCATCTCGTACTCTGTTGTGTGCATTTACAGGTTATAAAGGCAATGCCTTCCTAGTTTATGGATTTATGCCTTTGGTGCTAGTCGCCAGCCCTTGGCCTATGGAAGGCGGGTTTGGGGTAGTCACGGCACGACCCCCAGGGGATGGGTCGTGACATCCGACCATATATTTCCCTATATCTTTATCTATTTGTAATTATATACCACAATTAAAACCATTTCCATTAACTATTAAAAGTTTATTCATTTTAATTGTTTTAAAGACATATAAAATTATACGGACATGCTACGAAAGTTCTCATAACATCGTTGACTATTGTAATATATGGATCATCAATTGGAATAGCAAACTCAGTGGTTTTCTCTTGAGCTACCTCAATACCCACTTTAATGAAATATTTTGGGAGTTCATTATTGTGTATCATGTATCCTTTGATATTATACACCACACCACTCTTAATAAGGTGATAAGTGGGTGTTGATAGATAGAAATCACACACAACTTTAAGCTGTAGAATATTATTAATATAATGTTATCAAAAGTTTTTCAATTCACATTTAAGAGAACGATTAAGGAAAATGTTGATTACCTTAGGAAAGTTATGTTGTTTAGGGGAATTAATAGCCTCAAATCATGTTGGGTAGTTTGGTTATTTATGTGATGATATTTATTCCACCACTAGTTCACTTTGATCCTTTCATATATATTAGTCTACTAATCCAAACCAGACAATAATATCTTTCAATTAATATATTTTCAACTATAATACAATCATCATGTAATATGTCTCTTTATGTGAGATTTTATACTAACAATATGTTCTATAATACACTCTAAAACAGAAACCTTTAACACGACCATATTATTCCAGACACTTAAAAGCTACAGAAAGTAATTTTTCATCCAGTACGATCACTGTCAATTGTTGTGTTTAAACCATATAAAAACATATGAAAATAAATAGATATTATTATAAAACACTATTATACAGAATAATGAATTATTATTATGTCATTATTATACATGTTTCCAATTATTATTTTGTGTTTTCAACAACTAGTTTACCCTGATTATTTATCGGAGACTCCATCCATAGCACCTGATGTAGGATGAACGAGTTTTTGGATTTTGATTCATCAATTTTTATATAAAAAAGGATCGTATGTTTTTTTATATCACATAAAACAACTATTATTGATTTAAAATATATTCTAATTTCTTTTCTAGTAAAGCATACCCCATATTTGTTTTATGATAGGGGAACATTGGTTTTGATGTAAGTTATTTATTTTCCACACTACTTTTTTGTTTCGTAAATTTACAATTTTGAATCAAATTTGATAAAATAAATAATTTAAATTAATATATTATATAATAAAAAGAAGATAAAAGGATTTATCATCTTGAATACTGATGAAAGTATTCCATGTTTTCTAATTTATAATGCGTGCATAAGTAATTGGTGGGTGGGGTTCTACTTTCCCCTCAACATCACTAAGATGTAAATTGGTAAGAAGAATCTGGAGGCCTCTGTGGTATTTTCTGATGGCCATCATGAAATATTTAAAATGGAAAACATCTAAAATAAATGATCTTATGATGCAATAATGAAAATTAAATCAATGATTCATTATATATTTTTTTGGTAAAATAGAGAGAGTATATTGTAACATTATCTTTATATCTTCCCAAATCATTTCCTTCCTTACTGGCTGGACATGGTGCTATGAATATATATCAATTAACACAATCATCATCATTCTGACTATACTAAAACTATTGAGCATTGAATTTTTGGGGTTAATAGGTTGGTGGCATTTATTATAGCCAACCAAAAATTCTGTACCCTTACTTCTTTCCATGATCATTTTAGTCAACACTATGATGCTCCATCATTATTATTTTTTCATCAACATGTTGTTGATCCCTTAATAATTCTATAGTTTTTTCATCAACTGACTATTATTCCATGATATTAGCGATGCCATCATTTATAGAAGGCATCGTATGCATGAGTAGTCACACATTTAATTTATTTTATGTTGATATAGTAGGGAACACATAATATTGTAAAGAAAAAAATAGTATATTAAAAAAATTAACCTTCTTATTGAACTCTATTTATTTTTTAAAGTGTGAAGGGATTTGGATCCTATATAATGAAACCAAATACCCTTTTTTTCCCTCTAATGCACTAAAAATTGACAACATTATAACCACAATGAACTGATTGGGATATCCTTATGAAAGGATTGCCCTTGATTGAAATTTCATTGGAACCTATGGTTATTTTAGTCCCGAACAGAACAATCGAAAAAATATTGTTTATCAAATTTGAGACATAAAACTCTTAAACTACTTGTGATTCCATTATGAACGACTTTACCTTTCCCCCTTCCACTCTAAAATTCACCTTCTGGAAGCCCATTTCATATACTTTCACTACACTCCTGTTGTCAACCCATTTTCAATGGAAACATGGAACATTAGATTTTATGTGATCTAGCTTGTATATCTATTCAATAATGTTGAAATATGATGTATTCTCATAAATTGTATTTCTATCCTCAGAACAAGATATGTGCATTAGTTTTTCCATAAGCATAACTCCAATATTTTTCATTGTACATCATGTTATTTTATATGGATTGTATAAACATTAATTACAAAAGAATAATAAGATATAACATTTTCATTTAGTCCCCTAGATATCCATCAAAGTCATTCGAAAATTGAATTTTGATTTCTAGATAACTCATTATAAATATGATCTCAGAACTTTACTATAATCCGTTGATTATATTTATTTGATATACATCCTTAATACCTTGATGGATTTAAATATCTATGAATTCCTTTGTGGGGTTGAACGTATGGATCAACATCTTTACTATTATATAAAATGTTATGGTTTGATTGCACCCACTCTATGATGGTAATTGAAACAACATATCTTATGAAAATATCTTCTCTCATAAAATTTACACTATGAGAAGACTTTGGGAGACTGATGTTGTCAACATCTAATAGGTAATCAATACAGAATTCAACAACTTCTTAAAGAATATATCATCCTTCAATACAACCATCTGGATGACTTCGATTCTTTTCATACCAATTCAAAATAAGCATATACCGTTCAATGGGGTACATCAATATATTATGGACATACCACATAGTGAAACCACTAAACCCAAGTGAATCATTAGGTGGACCATTATGTTAAATAATAATAATGGTAAGAACATGTTTAATTTACGTAATATGATTTTAATCTTCTTATACATTATTTCAAACATCACCGAGTCTATAACTTCACTACATATAGATTAGAAAAATAATTAGAGTATGGTTAATGTATGTCATACATTTTTTTGGCCTAATACCACATTAAGTGACAAATATAAAATCCTACATCAAGAAATGATAGTAGTTTGATTTGACTGTATATAAATTCAAATTATTAATTGGAATGACATTATTTATATTTGATTAATACACTTATAAGAATTTTACACCATTAACGAAAATGATAAATTGAGATTTTTCTTATATGAATAGAGTGTAAGATCCTTGAGGAAGAAAAGTCTACCCCTTACCCTTCATGGGTTCAAACTATTTCTTTTATCCCCATAAAAATCATGTCTAACCTATCCATGATTCCATATTTTTTTTAGGAACATTTAGTAACATGCCAGTAACACAATAAAATAAATGTTTTCTACATGCATGAAATCAAGAAAATTTCTGTCGTGCAAAGAATTACAGTACAACATTTCAATAAAAATTGATCACTATATCTATATTTATTTGATAAGGTTTTTAGAAAAAGTTTTATCAAAAAATGGATTCAATATATTTTACTTTATGTAATAGTCAATCACCTGTTAGTAGAGATAGTGTTGTATGTTGTTTGGTATTCCTGTCGAATGTTTTTGTCCAAGATTGGTGTTCATGTGATCATTATAAAAATTTAGCATGTTTTAAAAACAAATTCTTAATTAAATGTTTCAACCAAACTAAGTGTGAGAATTCTTCATGAATGGGACACCCTATCATTCTTTTAATTCTATTTTTTGACAAATTTCCATAAGTAGGAATGTCATTTATTTTCCCCTAAAACATGCTCCTTAATGTGAATTATTAAATTTTATGGGAATCATACAGTGTATATCCCATATCAATTTCAAATCATCAATGAATAGATCTAAACAAACGACAATATCATTAACGGGTTGTTTGGGTTTATATATAAGCAGAGACAACATAATGTATTTTTTGCTTCACATGTAACCATGGAAACAAGTTATAATTTACCAACATGATGGGCCATGTACTGTGTGTACTACTTTATAAACACAATTGATTTATTAAAACTATAGATAATTTAATATGGAAGCCTCTTGGATCATTTAAAAATTCAAGATACAATGAATTTTCTTCCTCGGAGGAGAGTCTACTGGATGATTTAGTTTCCCATATTTAATTTCAATATTTTCATTCCATGTCAATTGCCTCATGGTTTCCTAACATAATTATAGTATTATAGACCATGGAATGATATGAAATCACCATATATATTATAAAATAATTGAATAATATTTCTTTTATTCACCAATGAGACACTTAGGTAATTATATGAATGATTCAAAATCCATAAGAAACAATATTAAATCATTTGGACAAGCATTTAGTTTTTTAGTGATCATTCCCTTTGAAAATCACATTAATTTAGAATCATATGTTCGATAAGGAAGTTAATTGTTTTCTAATATAATATCATTTAGGAAACCGTGTAGTTCTTCAAAGATGGTGTCGCTCTATCCCCTATTAGCATTCAAATTACATACCTTTAATACAGATGACAATGTTGTGTGTTCAGTATGAAAGGTATACAATGGTCTCTTAGAAAAACTATTTAATTTCTGAAGCAACATTGGATAATCATGAAGGTCATATTCAATTTCTATTATCATTTCTTTCATACAATCTCTGTCATCATTTAGACTAGTATTCATATCAAATGATCCATAAACGATTGTATCATCTGAATTAGTGTGTACATTATATTTTTTCCTATGTGTAGTCCATAATTTATTGCTATAATCTATTCCATGAAAAATAAAATGTTTTGAACTCTTTTGGACTAATTTTTCTTGAATAAAAAAAATGTAAACATGGAAAATGGATATGAGAAGGGTCATATTTGTGTTCTATGTGAAACCTGATGAAATATTTAAATATATATACACACTATTTTTATATGTTATTAGTGTGCATCCATTTTTGATTTGTATCCATCCTAGTAGGTTAAAAAATTATGTATTTTGTAAAAATAATAATTACAAATACAATATTCATAATGAGAAGAGAATGTTATAGATAAATCTAATAAGGGGAAACTAATATTTGATTATTTAATATAATTGCAGTATGATTTTATGGAGATGAGAAATTGAATTTAAGAAAATAATTACTTCAATAGTGGTAGGTTATATCCTTTTAATTCAACCAAAACAATCACCAATACCGAGTATTGGATGAATAATTCTTGAAGTAGTTCAAGAAACATTGTTGAGTGTCCAAAAGAGATGGGGGATGGGTCTCAATACAAAAAATTCAATAATTTCTATTTAGGGGATGAAGTTGCTGTGGATTAAAATTTTCTCTTTAATTATAGATGTTCTTCTTATGGGAGTTGGCAAAGAACCAAAAAAATATTTCTTATTTTATTTCCTAAAGATGAAAAGGAAGTAACAATATGATCCCTACAAGGGGATCCTTAATTGGTGTGCCAATGAGAAGGCTAACCACGATGGTATTATAGAAAATCATGTTGAGACGCCCATTATTGTTTCAACATCCAATGAAATCATTAAATTACTCCATGAAAAGTAAAAGTACATTGTTTTGAGGACATAATTTTAGAAGCTCTTAGCTTCCCATGACAATAAGGCGGTAATTCTAGGACGGTTTTTATAACCTTACTAGGTGGGAGACCAACATGTTGGAGGAGCTAATGTTTAACTATTTGTTGACATGGTATGTGGAAGTCCACATGGTGTTTCATTAATAGTTGGAGTGGAGATTTAATGCAGTGATAAAGTTCAAGTGACCATCAATTTTTAGGGAAAAAATTTCATGTCTGGTTAATTAAAAATCCA
Organism: Viscum album; assembly: GCA_963277665.1. NCBI lineage: Eukaryota > Viridiplantae > Streptophyta > Magnoliopsida > Santalales > Viscaceae > Viscum > Viscum album. Next base: position 1,479,238,169 of record OY728137.1, read on the forward strand.
TAAAAAGAATTGTGAAATAAAAATAATACGGGACATTTAACCACTGATCTATATCTATCAATACCCAATTTTTATTACATTTATTTATGGAATCTTACAAATGATTGGTATCCACATCTAGAATAAATATTTCCACTCTTATTTATTCCCACTTTCCATGTTCTGATACACTTTATATCCGAAATCATGAGCTTTAAAATCATTATTTCATTTATAATTATAAAATATATTATTAATAATGTTATAAAATATATTTCTTACTCAATTAGACCACTTAAAGGCATATATTAATCTAATATAACTAATAAATATGATGGAAAAAAATTATTTATTTTTTGATAGAAGAATTACCATGGAAATTGTTTTTCATTATTTCAATTTAAAAGTGACCTTGATTTCTAAATTTATGAACAAATATATTTCCTTAGAACATATAATGTCATGTAATCATAGAATTTTTACACAAGGTCAAGGTGCTTGGAATTTCTTGAATGAAATGTCTCAAACTACTATTGATGACAAAAGAGAATGTTGGGGAGAGGGTAAAACAACAATGTATTGAGTAAAGAGAGATTTGATGGAGAATCAGCGACGTAGATCCATCACAAATAAGATTTCATATGCACCTTCTCTTGAAATTATAATTGGGAACTAATATAATATTTTGATGCGAAAAATAATCCTCAGACATTATCGGATTAATGTTATATATAAGAATAATCATCCAATGATAATAAATTTTTTAATATTTTAGAAATTAAAATAACACAAATAGTTGGTTCTATGGTACCAATTCCAACAAGAAACCACTTAAATTAGATACATATACTAACTATAAACTTGTATCTCTCACTTGATTAACATGATTATACTATGGTATGACTATATATGTTTGGAAAGAAAGATTCTAATATAGCTATTATACTTTATATGAATTTACTTCTCAGAGTAAAACTCACAAGACATGATATCCTTGAGTATTTACCTTTAATCCACTATAAAAAAAATCAAATCTTGTTAGACAACATAGTCATACATTTATCATAATGTATATTATGATAATTATTTATTTACTTTTTAAATTTTGAAAATATTGAACAAATAATTAATTATTTTATATAGATCTACAAAGTCATCAAATTCAACAACATGATTTGAATTTTTGGATATGTTAACCACTAAATTCAAAAATATTATATTTGTTATTTTCTTAGCCATAGAGTGATATATATTGTTAAATTGATATGAAGGGGAACCTAGTTCTATATCACCTTGATAATTATAACTCTTATTTCCCTGATTACAGGGAACTTATCCTTAAAATTTTTCAAGTATTGTTAGATAGATTTGACCACTACCTCAAATAGTTATCTTAGTTCTATTTGATATTTTCCCACCATGTTTGATGAATAATAAATACTAAATCATTTTATACATTATGATGCATCTGATAAATTAATACACATTTTCATATGTAATTATCCTAAGCATAATAATATTATCATGTGTATTAACACATCATCCTAGGTATATATTACACAATGTGATGTAATAAAAAATTTTCTCTTGAATTGTTCCATATAGTACTATTTTTAAAACATTGTTATTGTCTATACAATAACTAGTTCTAAGAAACCACATAGATCAATCATAGTATATCTTGTTCCCTATAACATGGGTTTCTTAATTAATTCATTCTTGGAAAAAATGATTACTTTTTCTATCGGTTTCGAAGTAGTTTTTACCTAGATACAATGCTTGGGTGTGAAAAAAATCACTAAGAATATTAACATTGGGATCCATTATAGAAATTCAGGAAAATTAGAATGAAAAAGGATATCTAACATTGATATTTATATGGTATGGGAAATTTATTTATATCCATGGTGCTAAATTGGGAAATTTCACTATTAGATGGAGTTTTACAATCAGAAAAAAATATAACAATATCTCACCCTATACCCAAATGATTTTATAATCAAGGAAAATTATCAACTTAAGGGCTTTTCAAAATAATGATTTTTTAGATAAAGGATTTATCTCTTAGGGGATATAATGATGAATTCTCCATGTCTGGAACCATCTCCTATTTTTTTCAAATTCCAAATTATTTTTTAACATCTTTGAAACTTAATATGAGATACCACATGGGAAACTCCCACTTTTTCCTTATTTCTCTAAAGAAACTATATCTCCACCTTTGCCTCGCTTAAAGAACAATTTGAATATCCATTTTTGGGAGTCATGTAATTGTATTTCTAATCAATGTGGTACTTATATTGTTTCTCTCAATTTAATATTGTGAACATTTTCTCTTTTTAAAAACGTTTAGTGAATTTTTTTCATTCAATATAATACATATTCATATATTATGTAAAAATCAATAAAAAACACCACATTTACATTATATATGAATGTTCTTGAATCAATTTATTTTCTTTTATTACCTCCACCATAACCAAACTCATTATAATTGGATCCATATGTTCCAATAATCTTATAATTACATTTTTTTCAAAATCAAGACATGATTCATAATCATCACAATACAAGTAAGATATTCAATATAAGGAAACTAGGATGCACATGATCCAATATTATCATTGGAATGTCAAACCAGTGATATTCCCTCTTATAATTTATCTCAAAAATTAAACAATCCTCACTTTTTTCATCCATTTCCATTATTAATAGTCAAATTTAAAACCCATGAATCATATACAGGCTCTGATACCACTTGTTTTGGAAATTGGGGAACAAAAATAAAAATCCTAAAGAAATTAAACACAAAGATTTACATGGTTCAATAAATTTACCTATATCTATAGTGAGAAACAAAAAAATTAACTATTAGATGATATTTTAGAATCAGACAAAAACTCACTTCATTTTAGCTCAAAACCCTTAGTATTTTACAACCAAAATAATTTAACTATTAGATTTACTAGATATGATGATCTTAAATAAAACCTAGACACCCTATGGATCGAGACATTAAAAATTTAGAACATAAACCCAACTGGAGTTCAGAAAATAGCGTGACGTAGTGAGTGAGGAGAAAGAAGAAGATGGAAGGAGGATAAAATGATGGAGAAGGAAACTACGGATCCCACAAGAGAACAAAGCCATGGAAACTCCACACTAACACACATTGCATAACCTAGACAAATAAACAACGAGAGATGAGGAGAAAAAAATGACATACCTTAGATTTGAGGATTGATTTTTCCAAGAGAAGGTCGGCAGGGATGATGATTGCACTGGAATTCCACACGATTTTTAGATGCATGAATAAAATCAATTCAGTTAGGGTTCGTTTAAAAATATTGGTGATGTTTCTTTGAATTCTATCAAAAAAGTGCTGGTAAAGAAAGGTTTTATCGGGGTTAAATTAGTAAGCACTGATAAATGACCTCTTTATCAATGCCAAACATGCACTAATAAAAGTTTTTTTATCAGTTCTAAAACATTAGCGCTGATAATGATGGATTTTCAATAAAGATTTATAGTTATATATATATATATATATATGTTTAAATATATTTTAAAATATTTGTATATAATTGTAAACATATTTATGTAATTATATATTTATTTATATCATTATATATGTATTTAAAAAATATATATAAATTTGAATATAAATATGTTAAATATATTCATTATTTATATATATTAACAATAATTTTATAAATATTTAAATATTTAAGTATCTATTTATAATTATATGAATAATTTTTAAATCAACTGTATATTTTTATTTATAATTATAAAGATATAATTTTATAAATATAGTAAATATAAATTTATAAATATATAGGTAAATTTACATTTATAAATATATATATAAATAAATATCTGTGTAAATATATTTATAATTATTTTTTATAATTATAAAAATATTTATATCATTGAAAATATATAATAAATAAATTATATTTTAAATATAGAAAATATATTCATTATATAAATATATTTATTATAATTTTATAATTATAAATATATTTATATCATTTTATATCTATATAAAGATATATATATATATATATATTTAATAATGATATGTAAAAATATAAATAAGTAAATAAATATATATATAGTAAATATATTAATCATTTAAATATATTTATTATAGTTTTATAATTATTATTATATATAATTATTTATATATAATAATGTAAATAATTTTGAAAAAACATATATATATTTATTTAAAATCATAAATATATAATTATATTAATAGAGTAGATATACGTTTATAAATATATTTATTAGTATATTTAAAACATTATTAATGAATATATAATCTTAAATGCATGAATGTTATAAATGAATGCAATTTAATAATAAAAAATGGGTAGACTTTAAAAATATTGAGAAGTGGTATAAGTTATATTAAGTATACTAACCATTAAAAAAAGAAAATTTGGATATATATTGAAATTAAGATGAATACCTATTTAAAATACTATAATAGAGTAAATATACATGTTTAGATAAATTTTAGAAAAGGATTAATTTTTTTTCCAAAATAATATATCATAAAAATTAATAAATAATACTAAATGTAGTAAATTAAAAAATAAGTAAATAAAATTTACCAATAAAAACATTATATACTAAATATATCATGTTACTAAATGAAATTCTAAAATGAGTATTAAAATTTTAATAAACAACATAAATATTAGCAGTATGTGTTCCTATATAATATTTCTTTAGTTACAAAAATATTTTATGTGTGAAATTAATGTGTGAATATATAGACACACACATACACACAAGTTTGATATATGTTAAATTGGAAAATGATATTATATAATATGTAGTTTTTATTAGTGAAATATGTAATAATAATAATGAATAAATTTAAAAAATTAATAACTACTATTAATTATATAGATAATTTAAAAAAATAGAAAATGAATATTTTTGTTTGTTAATGGATACATATTAATTATATAAAGTAAAATTAGATTCAAAACATTAAATTTTAATGAATAAAATTATATAAATAAATATTAAGAATGGATAAAATTATAAGTATACCGTTCAATGAAAAATAAAGAATGATTAAATTACTAAAATATTAAAAAAAAAATTAAAATTATTAATGAATAAATAATATTAAATATTAATAAATTTTAAAAAATATAAAAAATTAATAAATAGTATATATTGAATAAAAATATAAAAAGTGACAAAATTTACCAATTTAAACTTAATATATATTAAATATATTATCTTACAAAAATATAATTCTAAAGTAAATGTTAAAAATTGAATAAATTACAGAAATAGTATTTGTATGTGCGTTGTATATAAAAATTAACTAATTACATACATGTATGTGTGAAATCAATTTAACACATGTTTGTTGTATAATAAATTGAAAAATCAACAATATTCAATTAAATTTCCATTAAATGATATAATGAGTAATTATTTTTAATTAATATTTTTTTAATTATAAACCAATTTTCACAAAATATATGACTTATTTAATGTGAGATTAATTATTTTGTATTATATAAATCATATGTTAGGGAATAAAATATATATATATATATTAATATAATTGTATATTAAACCTATTAATTATATTAATTAATAATTCTGTAATAAACGAATTAAAAATGAATAAGACATTAATATGTTTTTAATTGTTACATTTTAATAATTTTATATATTTATATTTAATATATATTATTTATTACTATATATAATTAATATATATTTATATATAAAATTTTATCATTTATATTAATAATCGTTTCATTAATAAATATTTATAATCTTGTAATTTATTATTTTTATTTTTTTGTTAATTATTACTATTTTTCCATTATATATATATATATTTAATATATACTATTTATTGGTAATTATAATATATATATATGTATATGTATATTAAATCTATTCATTTGTATTAATAATTATTTTAATTAATAATTATTTTATTATTTTTGTCAATTTAATAACTTTTTATTTTCCTTTGTTTAGTTACTTCAATTCATTTATTTTATATATCTATTTTTAATATATACTATTTTTTAGTATTTATAATATATATGTATATTAAATTCATTAATAATTATTTAATTAGAATTTTTTTAAATCTTTATTAAAACTTAATCATTTTTAATTTTTTTTAATTATTTCTATTTTTAAATATTTTTCATATTTTTATTTTTCTTATTCCAATTTAATCATTTTATATATCTATATTTAAGATATACTATATATTAATGTTTATAATATATATTTTAAACTGCTTACTAATTATTTCATTTATACAATTTTATTTTTTTTGAATTTAATAATTTTTAATTTTCAATTTTTTAATTTCTTCAATTATTGAATATTTTTAATAATTGTATTCTATTTTTATTTTTATTGGTATATATTAAAAAATAGGGGCTATGGGTGAGGTTGGGTAGGACTTGACCATGCGTAGGCAAGTGGGTTAAAGCCCGCTTGAAGCATAGATTTGGAAAAGGACCAGGAGGGCCCATGGGCCCATATGTGTGTGTGTGTGTAGTGTATCTAGGTGAGCATCCCAACAAGTAGCTTTCCAGTTTGTCTTGTTCTGGAATCTTAAATAAATAAGTTGTTTAAGAACTTGTATTTCGATGTGGGACTAGCACACATGATCAGGACCTTTATGTGTGATAGGAAATGCGTTGATAAAGGAGTCCTTTATCAGCGCTAAAAATAAATTTTTGAAAAAGTTTCCCTTTAACAGTATTTTTTTTGCATTGATAATGGAGTCCTTTATCACCAATTTTTCTGGTTCTGATAAAGTCTAGCGCTATATATGGCGCGTTTTGTAGTTGTACCTTTATATTTTCTTATAATGTTTTTTATGAAAAACATCGGGTAGTAAAGCTAATTTCATGTACAGGTAAACGATTTTTTGAACTCAAATTTAATTACGTTAAAGGAAAACTCTCTAATATGTTCCCATGGTTTTGAAATGGACTGACATGATTCTTTACATCTTTATATATGCCCTTTACCGAGCATTTAATGACCATTTTATGTTTTCATATGGTTTTTCATAGGTTTTAAGGATGAGTTGGAAGAATGATGAAGTCAAGTTGAAAATCATGATTATTTGTCCTGAAAAGAAAACAAGTTTCATTTTAAAGGTATTTTATTATGAAAAATAGAAAATAAGTCTAAGTTACCATGTTATGATGCATTGGTTTGTTATGTTAGATTTATAACCAAATCCTCAAAAACTCATTACCTGAAAATGTTTTTTAATCTGAAATAAGATTACATATTTATAAAAATTTTAATAATGGGATGAATTAGGATTGGGTCCCTATTTTTGATATCATGGTGGTGTTAAGATAATTTTAGTGTTTTGGATAATATAAGTAGGCACACTTAAGAGATTCTAATTTATGGTTTTAATGAGATTTTTTTTGAATTTTATCATATTAGTTTAGAATGTTTTCATCACAGGAAACATGGATACTGAATTGGAAAGGTACCAAGAAGAAAATATCCTTCCAAATCAGAAACATGGATCATTTAGAATTAAAACTGAATTATTTTTTCTTTGAAAAAGCAGTTGATATAGACTATTAATGGTGGTGTCATCCATGTTATAGAACAACCACACTCACCCAAAGAAACATGTTTTTAGTACATAATTTCCGGAAAAACTCCATCCCAAATTTAATGGATCTTATAACCCAATGATAGTTGTAGGATTGGTTAAATATTTATAACATATATTAGAATTCTTGAGTAGTTCAGAGAATCAAAATTTAATTCAAACTATTTAGATTGAAAAGATGAAGACAATGAGTTATGGTCAATAGTAAAGGATACCAGGGAGAGAGAATAGATTGATTACTTTGAATGGGTTGAATTTATGAATTTTTCTTTCACCAATAATTTTCTAAGGCATTTCGATATAACATGGATGATTTATTTTTTGGAATCCGGATAGAATGTAGAAGATTCAGTGGTCACGTATAAAGAAAAATTCAAACAATTTAAAAGGTACACACTAAATTATTTATGGGTTCATTAGAGTAAAATTATTCAGTTTTCCTCATGATTAAAACAAATATATTTATGGTAATTGGATTATAATGAATTTACAAGTTATGAGAAATTATTAGTTGTGATGAAAAAGTAGATATGGAGTTTGATGATGATCATGTGTTCTATGACAACAACCAGAAGAAGTGGTCAAGATAGAAATAAATGGGGAAGAATACATCATGGAAATATAAAGGTAAGAAAATCTACTTTCTATCTTGTGATAAATGTGGTAAAAATCACCATGATGAATCTATTATAAAATTTGGGATTCGTTTCTATTGTGGTATGTTTTCACATGTGAATCATGAGTACAAAAAAGGATTAATGTAATGAACAAATAAATAATGAAAATTCGATAGTAAGATGCTTTAATTGTAATGGAATGGGTTATTGTTATACTAATTGTTTGGAGATAGGAATGTAAGATGGAAGTCTTAAAGATTAAAAGTAAAAACGTGTTGCTAAATTATTTATGACTACTTCAAAAAAATTTATTCTATCTAGTGATGTATTGTAAAGTACATTAGTTTTTTATGTAGATTATACTAATATATTGTCTTATTTTGTCTATACACATTCTTTTATTTCTGAGAATTTGTTTTGAATTTAAAATTTCTCCCCAACAAATGAAGCCATAAATTTTAATAAAAATACCTATGGGTAGTATTGAGGAAGAAAATAAATAATAAGAATCTCACTATTATTTTCTATGGAAAATATTTAACTACAAACTTTTTTGTCTTTCCCCTGGTTGAGTTTGATATTATTTTTGGTACGGATTAACTTTTTGTTTATCATTATAAGATAGATTTTAGTGCTAAATAAGATATTTTTTTGAATGAATTTTAGTTATTATACAATAATGAATTAATGCATTTTATAACATATAAAGAAGACTAGAAATTGATTAAAGATAGAAAAGAATGTTTCTTATACATATTGTTAAGAAATGACCTATTCAAATTGGTTACTTTCTTATATTAAACGAATATCTAGATGTATTTCTCAATGTTTTTTTGGTATTATACAAAATCAAGAGATTTATTTTAATATTGACTTAGTTTTTGATTCTAAGACAATAAGAAAACCAAGTTTTAAAATGGATAAATTAAAACATTTGAAATTTAAAAAGAATCTACATGTGCTTTTTTATAAAGCCTTCATTTAACCAATATCTTTATCACGTGGTGCTTCTATTTAGTCTTTTTAAAAGAAAAATGGTTTTATATGGATTTTTATTGATTATAGATCATTTATTAACATCACCATTAAGAATAATTATTTTTTTCATCATATAGTTGACTTGTTTGATTATCTATAGGGAGATTAGTATTTTTAAACGTTGAACTCAGGCCTAGGTGTCATCAACTAAAGGTGAATGATGACGAAATTTCAAAGTCAAAATTTTAGACAAAGTATTTTTTTAAATCCCAAATTTCATACATTTCTATTAATTTTTTTTGTATAATCCCCCTTTTCAATTAGGTTGAGGGGTAACTTTTACATGGCCTGATGGCCCAGATGTTATAGGCCTTGAACATGGGTTATGAATACTACGTACCAGACACACACAAAAATCCACTCTCTATTTGATCTTCAGTTTTCCTAAGAACGGGACCTACAAGGCCTGATTAGTTAGCAATGCTCCATACATAACTACACGGTTCTAGGTATAGATGGCTAAATCCACACCTTCTCAAAATTCCAATCTAACTATCCATTTTTTGTGGATGATTCTTAATCTAAACCTCATCCGAGATTGCATATAAAATTTGACATTTTTTAAATATCTCTTTTCTTCTTTGACGTAGCCACATCCTCTTTCAAGGAACTCCACGATCTTAAACCACCACCTGACTCACTTCCGTTGATGATTAAACCATACTACTACAAGCCGACACACCTTCCACCACTAGAGAAGCACTATCATGGCCCTCTCAACCTAACTCATCGGGACCTCATACCGTCAGCGTCTTCATTATCCCACCACCACCAGGACTGTCTAATGCTGGTCTATCATGACCTGATAGCTCCTACCCCATGATGACATTTCACTACACGGTGACCCCTTTACTCTTATAGACATGTGGACGGAACATCGGCTCACCTTCTATCGTCAACCATTCGACGACCCCACTACTGCATCTGACTATAAACAACCTCAATGTATACAGTTTCCAATTGAGCCGACCTATTTCTCTTTTGGGAAATAATTCTCCCACCCCAATATTGAGGTCCTACAGGGATCTAATCTTGGTATTCTTGCAGTATTGTAGGGTTCCTTTTCCAGAAGTTCATGGATATATTTATGGTTGTTTTTTTGATGAAATCCTAATATATTATAAGGGTTGTGGTGATCATGAGAAACATTTAAGTGTTATTTTGAAAACCGTAAAATAAAATAAGTTATGTGAAAAATTTATTAAATATGAATTCTTATATAAATATATTTAATTCATTAGAGGTATTGAAAATAAATATAGAATAACTATTTACCCTACTAGAACCAAAGTGGTTAAAGAGTGCAATTCCCTAAAAATTTCATGGTGATTTATTGTCTCCTTGGAACAGGCTGTTAGAAAAATGGTTTGTTGAAAACATTTCATGTTTATCTTAACTACTAACTAATTCAACACCCAAAAGAGTTAAATTAATCAAGATAAAAAATGTAATGAATCTATTAAGGAATTTAAAAGACAAGTGATGAATTTTATAGTTTTCCATGCCATCCAAAAATAGTGAGTTTATTACTTACAACGGTGGTTCTTTAAAAACACATTGTTGTGTTTTAAGGAAAAAATAATTAAGTAATTTCTTATTCTTCATAAAATGTAAAATCTCATGGGAAAAAATATCCTACATATGATCTTGAACTAGAATATATAGTTATTTATTTAAAAATATGAATAAATAATTTATATGAATTAAAATGTAAAATATATATTGATCATAATATTTTTAAGTACATATTTACTCAAAAAAATTAAACATGAAACAAAGAATATAGTTGGAACTTGTTGAGGATTATGGAAACATTATTCATTAATATCTATGAAAAGATAATATATTAGCTATTATTTTATTTTAGAAGGATAAAGTATTAATAACTATGATATGAATTGAACAAGACCCTTTGGATAATGATTTAATGAATGTTGGTCTAGAAGCTATGTAGGTAGAATCTTAATATATTTTTTTAGGGTTTATTATGGTCAATATATTCAGAAAAAATTAAGGAAGCACAAATTTTGGCTTGTGATTTATCAGAAAAGATTAAATTGGTCTCAATAGATAGTTTTCTTGACATTAACATTGAAAAATATAGTGTTTTTAGAATCATAAAAAGATCATGTGTGCCTTATGATGCTTAGTTGAAGAAAAAATTATTGAGTAAAGCTTATTGCTCTCCATTTTATATTCTTCTTGAAGGTAAATAAATTTATAAAGACCTTTAGGGGAATTTATGTTGGGATGGAATGAGAAGATATATTACAAAATTTTCCATGAAAATTTTGACTTTTCAATAGTTGAATGTTAAAAAAAAGATTTAAGGGTTTGATCAAACATTTTCAATTAGTGGATTAAAAATGGGAGAATATATGTATAGATTTCATTGTTCGATTAACCAATGAAATTTATAGGAAATTATATAAAATGGGTTATTATTGATTTTTTGAATAAATCTATATTTTTCTACTTATTCAAGATAATGTTTATTTGGATCATCTTTATATAATTTATGATAAAGAGAAATTCTGATTGCAAGGAGTACCCATTGTTTTTTAACTAGCTGTGATCCCATATTTACCTCTAATTGTTAGAAAAGACTACAGAAGTAATTGGGTATTGAAATAAATTTTATTATAGCTTTTCCTCTTTTATTATATAGAAAATAAGGGTTAAAATTTTAGATTTTGGAGGGTATTATTCAAACATGTTCATTGTATTACTAGGTAAGTTGGGGTCAATATCTTTCATAAGTTCAGTTTTCTAATAATAACTGTTTTTAATCTAGTATATAGATTAAACCTTTTGAGGAATTATATAGAGTGAAGTGTTGGGATTTAAATTGTTGACAAAAATTTAGTGAAATAATGTTTTTCGGAACAATATTGGTAGAAAATATGGTTGAGAATGTAAATGTGATTAAGTAGAATATGATATCAGCTCAAATTAGGATAGAAAATAATGTTAATAAATTGATGAAATATATTTCATTCAAGGTAGGAGGCCATTATTTTCTTAAAGTATCTCTATTGAAAAGCATTATTCATTTTATTAAAAATGTAAATTTAAGTCCATAGTTCATTAGACTGAAATTTTGGAGAATACTAGATTGGTTTCTTATCAGATGGACCTTCCTCTGAGTTCATATCATGTACATGATGTGTTTCAAGTTTCCTTATAATAAAAGTGTGTTCTAAATGAATATCATGTTTTGATTATGAATTTAGTTTAGTTAGAGGAGAACCTCTCTTCTAGGGAACAATGTATTTATATTTTTTACCACATAGAGCAGGTGTTATAGAATTTAGTGATTAACTAGGTTATTCTTTTTTAGAAACTATATTATTGAATAAGAAAAATTATAATTTAAAATTCTATGAATGAAAAACATCTGCACTAGTTAAGAAGAGTATAAAAATTGATTGTATGCGATTTAAAAAAGGGGGAATAATGTGAAAACATAGGTAATATTAATAATAGATTAATTTCATTCCTTATTAATATTATTGAAAATTATTTCATTGATCCATATTCATCATAATAATAATAGGTAATTTATAGTAAAAAATAAACTAGGTTTATTCTAACTAAATTTAACTTGATGCATTATACAGTTTTGCTCACCAGTTTAATTTCCAAATTTTAGAATATGAATTTAATAAAAAGGCTACCATTTATTATATTAAAAATTAAAAATTATTACATAGTTATTTTTTAGTATTTGATGAAAAGATGATTTGTGGATGAATAGTTGAAATTACATATTATTTAGAAAATTTTCTTTTCATTTAAATTATTTACAATGTCCCATTTTGTCTTAGATTGGTTTTAAAATTCTATTATATCCCTTTCATTATAAATAATTCAATTAATGTCATTTTTATTGATATTATACATGAATTTGGTATACCAATCATTTTTTATATAAAATTGCAATTATCTTGAAAACTACTTTTTATCCTGTTATGTGTTCTTATCTTAAAATAAATTTTGACCCCTTTAGTAATTTAATATTGAAAATATATTTTTTATTTGGAAATATGAGGTTGAAATCGGGTGAATAATTTAATCTCAACTTTTCATTATGAATATTATCATTGGTGAAAAAAGTTCATTACCATGGTGGGAGTTATAATAGGTTAAATGGGTTAAAATAAAAATGATAGGGGTTAAAATGACTTAAAATCTTGTAAAAATATGATTTTATGGTCATTTTTGGACCCTATATTATATCTTCTTCTAAAATGAGTCAATTTTAATTGAGTAAGATGTTAATATATTTTAAAATTTGGAAAAATTCCAAGTGTGTCTTCTTCCTCACATATAAAAGGGAATCCCCAATCATCTATTATCTACCCCAAATTTACCTCTAATATTAGTCAAGAACTACTAAAATACTTTTATAACATCCCTCCCCTTATCCTGGAGGTAATATCTTGGACCATCCAAGTAGTTAATTTTTCGGAATTATGGTGATGGAGGTGTCTGGGAAAAGTTTTAAGAAAGTTGGTGGGAAAAGTTTGGTTTTTTAACTAAATAATCTAATTGATATGAATTATGTGGTGTGGGGGGTTGTATTTCCCCATAAGGGGAGTATTTACATCATGGAGATGTCTACTATTGGAAAGAGGCATGATTAAGGGTAAATTTATTCTACATAAGGTTCAATATATTTTACTATTATATAGAAGGTATGAATAGAGGTAACTAAAAACATTAAAATTATATTTAAGGTCTGAAACATGGAGGCTTGGTATTTTCCATGGTGGAGATTCGTTATGGAATGAAGAGGCCAACTCAACAACAGGGGCTCAAAGGTTGATTTTTAGTTCATTACCCATATTTGGCATGGTTGAGGTGTGGTCACCTGACTATGATGTGAAGTCCTAGAGGGAAATATTTTTTATTTATTTATATTTTTGGGTAACTGTACTGTGGAGCAGGGTTTTGGCACGATCCTTCACATAGTTGTAAATTCCCTTGATGTGGTGGTTCGTCATACACTATGTTCATTTTTCTTTTTATTATATTTGCTATGTGGACATTATTGTTTTTCTAAGACATAGTTTTTTCCCGCCCCACTATGGTGTGGTACCTATCTTTACACCATGGCCCTATCCCTTTTTATAAATTTTTTGACATGAAAAAGGGTGACCTACCATGGCATAATGTTTTCCAAATTTTGTATAATATCCCTAACCACCTAAAACCCCATATTAATTCTGTATTTTTCATGGTTCTGGGGTGAACCAAGTGCATCCCTAGGATATTTTTAACCAATTTTAATTATCTTTCAACCCTCCTTGGGAGATCGAACCATAGTGGTTATAGGTGAGTCTTATTCTTTTTTTATTTTATATTTAATTCATTTTCATTGTCTGGATAAGGATGATATTAATAGAACTATTGGTTTTGGCATTGTTTTTCTAGGGTAATGATGTTTTATAATATATTCTAGTTTAATCACGGTTCTACCTTTAATTATGGTAATTGGAAGTCATATTCATCTTTTTCCAACCATGAAAAATGGATTAAAATACTTTATTTGAGGCATATGATCATTCATGTTTTTTCTATTTTTACGTGTGGGAGGGATCATTATTTTGATTATATTTTTGGAATATCTTATGAAATGTATTAAAAAAGACAATTAAATGGTTTAATTGGAATTGAAGGGGAAGGAAAAGGAAACTCAAGTTTTACTATTTTTGTTGTTATTATCATTGGATTTATATGTGTTAATGAAATTATTGAAAACTAAGGCTATTTTGAGCCTTATTTATTCTAAAATTAATATGTTTTTCGAACCCTTGATTTCGTGATTATTTGATATCACCATGAATTAAATTATATAACAATGTATATCTAGCTAATGAATTGGTTTCCAATTAAAACATTTTTTTTAAAATTCCCCTGAAAGTAAAGTAGTTAATGAGATAAAATCCATTTTTGTTTAATCAATTTGGTTTTTTAAAAAATGGTAGTCTTTTGTGGTTATCATATTTGGATGCTATGATTTAATATATTAGTTGTGATGGTATGTGGTGGTTGTGATAAGGAAGTGGTTGTGATGTGAAATTATAGTGATATTTGACTTTTTTGTATAGGGTGGGCATGCTGTTGGGTGTTGTCTTTGTGTTGTACTAGTTTGTCACTAGCAATGTAATGAATTATTAATAAATAAACTTTAATGTCTAATTGGTTTGAACGAGTAAATTATCTCTTAAATTAAAATGGGATGTCTAGTCAAAATAAATGGTACATAAACCTAATGAATGAGCTAGACAAATGAAATTGGTTGGTAGTGAGAAAATTTGGGATTCAGTTTAACTTGAAAGAAAGGAGGAATGTGTCTTGTTTCTTTCTTGTTTCGCATTGTTCATTTAGTAGTGGAAGTAAAAGAGGAAGATGTTGTGGTTCATTTTGTTAATGTTTTTGAGTTGTGATGGTTCTCATCTTGTGAACACATAGGTTGGTATTGTGTGTATGATATATATATATATATATATATATATATATATGGTTTCCCGCTTGTGATTTCAATTTGAACCCCACCCACAATGAGCACCTTGTATAGGCACCCAATTATTTTGTGGGTGTGTTCTCCACAATCTCAATGGAGAGGATTCCTGACTGGATAACCCTTCTTCCCCACTCCCTCTTCTAGGTGATATTTATATGAATGGAATGTGATAGACAGAAGTTAAAACTGTACTTCATGATTAGTGGATGACTCGGTTCTAGTTGGGGGTCATTCTTATTAAGGGGAGGGCATGAGGTTTATTTCATTCATGTTCGTCATACCCTAATATTCTGGTTGTTGTTGTGTTTGAGATGTGATGTGATAGACTTAGTGTCTTCATGTGATTTGTGATGTTGTGACCCAAGTGTCTTTGGGTGGGATGAGATTTTCATTTTCACATGGGGTGCTTGTAATAATGTGGTTTCCAAGATCTCTTCAGGAATTATACTTTATAGAATATATTGTAGCCTCAAGACATATGATGTTGGGGTGTGAGAGTATAAAATAAATGGGAATGTAGTTTAGGGTAACCATTTATCAGTATTCTTATTATTATTTTACAATACCTAGATGTATTGTATGGTGAGAAGGATTTAGTGAGGACGGTGTTGGTTAGTAGAATTGTTTAGGTGTTTTTGGTTTTACTGTAATCTCATAGGTGAATTAGTATACTCTTTTCACATATGTAGGATATACTTTGGGTGTGATCCTACTAAGTATATATGTATAATCACTCAAAAAATATAAAAACTATTTTTTCTGGTTTCTAGGAGGATTTCATAGACATTACTTTACAATACTAGCCTAAACATTAGAGATAATGGTGTGTCACTCCCATATGAATTTCTCATGGGTACTTATTTGGAAACACTTTGTATTTGTTTAATTTACACATGCATTATGGAATGGTATTGGTTTTCCTTCATTTATATTTTATCCTGAATTTTATTGATGGATGGTATCCTATTTGATGAACCTATATGATATTTGAGGGTAATGACTTCCATATGTGATATTCTTATACCCTTGGTTATAGTCACCAACCCAAGGCCAATTATAGGTGAGACTCAGGCTTCATTATATCTTTTCCTTCATTTCTAGCCTAGGAGGGGTACCTTTTCAGGGAGGGGGTCATGAAAGAGTAGTATGAAATATTTTTTTAGAGATATAATAGATTTTGGAGTTAGGAACTATGAGGATTTCATGGGATGGTTGGGAGACAATGTCAGTTGATATTGGTGAGTGAAATGTGCCAGATAACAATTACTATGAGCCCAGAATTTAAGGGGCCATGTGATTTAATATAAGGTCTCTCATCCTACCAAATGACCAAGTTTGATGATTCCACTTGTATGGAATAGACCTAGGGGAGGTTCATGAATCATTATTGTTTTTTTATTATCTAAATTTGGTAATTGTAGGGAGATAAAACGAATTAAATGATACTTAATAAAATTTTATACTATTGGGATTAGGATATCTTGGTTTATGTTTTAATCTATAGTTCTTGGAGATCTTTTTTATGTTTTTCAAGCTAGTTAGGAAAAGTAGGATAACCTATTTAATCTTCAATGGGATGATCTAGTTGAGAAGGATGATCATTTTATGGGGATGTTGTGCACCTTCAAATGGATGTAACTGTAAAATAATGAGGGATGTGTCCCTGATCTAGAGGTAGAGCACTAGCTGGTGGACTTTGAGATCACCTCCAGCATGATATGGGATTCAGAGAAGTAATAGTTCCCATTGGTAGTTATTCAAACATGAGGATTTGTACCTTAGTGAGGGATGTTGTATCTTGGTGACTGTCGAGAGGTTGATGTGTTGTAGAAATAATTTCTGAAAGATTTTTGAGTAGATTTTCCATCAACGACCATGAATTTAGTGAAGAGGTAAGAGTTTATCCATTTTTATTAGGGGACAATACAAATGTGAGAATTTGGGATCTGGTTCAAGGATATTGTTCATTTTCACCAAGTTATTCTTCTAATGAGTAGTCCCATGAGTGATGTCTTGATGAGGCACTCTTCCCTTCTATGCAGTATGAAGCTACTCCTTTTACATTCCCAACATACTTGGGAGTATAGAATAAGGTGGTTTTTATCAATCATATTAATTCACAATAAGGTTTACTATGGGAGGTAGCTTGAAGGGTTCTTATAGGTAATGAATTTCCCATAGATGATATTAGGTGCCAAGGCCTTTTAGGTTTTTATGTGTGTGGATTCATCCTTTTCATCTTTATTTTTGTCCTTTTGGGGGTAGTGGTTTTTATTCATTTCATGGGGGATTTAGGCCTCTGTTTCATATCACTGAGGTTGTGATCATTTCCAGAATCAATGACTGTGTGTTATTGGATCTCAGTATGGAAGATTTTGTCTAGTCCAGCATCAACCTCAACATCATCTAGTAATAAGGATGTTTCAGTATCAGATACATTAGTCTATGCTCCATCAAGAGAAGATGGGATGGGAAGAGGCCTACTTGAGGATATTTCTTATGTTCAATAACCAAGACCTAAGTGCTTTCATGATGGTGTCCATAAGTATTGAGTCATGAAATACCATCATGTATAGCTCCATGCTATGGAGGTCATTGTTCAAGGGAGTCCAACAATTTTTAGAGGTAAGATTAGTATATTTTTCACCCTTACATGAACCTTGTTTGATTTAGGAGCTTCAAACATCATTTTTTTACTTGCTCTTTTTCGTTATTTGGGGATATATATAGAAAGGATTCCCATTCTAGAAGTGTTGACTATATAGGTCAATGTCCATACTAACATGTTTGATATGTGGTCATGGTATAAACTATTTATAAGCAAACATCATTCATGTGGGAATATTTAATTCCACCAGATACAACTATATGATGTCATTGTTGACATCAACATCTTGTATTCCATATAAGAGGTTATTGAATTCTTTTAGAGGAGAGTCATGATCTTGGATATCGATGGTTGGAATACAATTTTCATGGGAAAGATGGGTTTTTAGTTGGGAAGTAGACATGTTGATCCCATTTTTTCTTAAAGTAGTTTTTTACATAGTAGATCATGGGATGGAGGAGGCTACTGGGTCATTGGGTAATTTATTGATGTTTTCTCTCAAGATTTTGTGATGCTACACCTTAAATGTGATATAAAGTTTCTAATTGATCTAAAACCCAATGATTCTTTGATTTCAATGTATCCTTATTTGATAAAACACTCTTTTTCATGGGAGTTGATAGTTAAGATAGATGATATAATGGAGGAGGGTTTCATCTGGCCATGTGTGTCTCTATTGGGTGATCTAGTGTTATTTTCAAATATGGTGGGTGGTAGTCTAAGGTTGTGTATAGACTATGAGAGGATGAATTCAGTGACGATCAAGAATCACTACCCTCTATTGAGGATTTATGATCTTTTATACTAGTTGAGATGAGATAGTTGGCTATATAAGATCAATATCTAGTCTAAATATCACTTGTTGATGTATAAAGAGGATTATATAACAAATAATGCCTTCTAGAGAAGGTTTGGAAACTTCATGTATGTGATCATGTCGTTCAGTTTCCCAAATGCACCATCTATGCTCATGGCATGAGGAGCTTCATGTTCATAGAGTTCCTGGACCATTTCATAGTCATGTTCATCGATAATATCTTTATTTACTTGATTTTATAGGAGAATAATTCTAGTCTTCTTAGAGTTGTCTTGTATGTATTTTGACACCACCAGATCTATGGAAAATTTTCCGAGTGTATGTTTTCAACTAAGGAGTCTCATTTTTTTGGTATGTGGTGTCCTAGAATGGTGTGGTAATAGAACCATTGAAGACCAATGTTGTTATTTCTTGGGTACCACCCAAAAACGTTATAGAGGTTTGTCGTTTTCTCAGTCTTATGGGTTATTACTAATGATTGTGTTAGATTTATCATAGATTATGGTTGTACTGAAATCCTCGACCAGGAAAGACCAAGTGTTTATTTTAGATTATTCATGATAGACAATGTTTGATTATTTTATGAGGATATTTATCAGTGATTCAATTTCTATCATATGGGGTGATGTTTGAGGAAATATATGATGCTTTCAATCAGGGATTCAAATATATCTTGATGTAGTACAAGGAAGTGATCTCTTATGGATCTATGTAGTTATTCTCCCACTAATGTAACTATACCACCCATTATTTAGAGATTTTAGAAGTTCTGTTGGCACTGATTCTGTGGTGAAATTACCTCATTGTAGAATTATTCATGGTCTCCATTGATCATAATAGCTTGTGGTGTGTCTTTTCTTAAAATGACATGAATTTAAGACAATAGAAGGTGATAGAGTTTCTCTAGGAAAAAGAATTTATGATCTTTTAAACCTCTGAAAAAGTGAATTTCATGGATGATTATTTGAGAATGATGCTACAAAGAGTTGTTTTTCTATAATTATAATATTCTTATAGAGAAATGAAGTAGTATAAATACCTTCACCTACATGAAATTATGGTTTATGGAGGAAATGTCTTAGTTTAGAAAATAGTGTAGTCTTCCCCAAGGAATTAGGTGGAGGATTTATAGTTGGTAGAATAAGAGGTAGTATTGATGTGTGACTATGTTGGACATGGTGATTCCCCAAAGGAATAGTGATAGGATGGTCATAATAAGATAATGTGTGACTGTGTTGGCTATGGTGATTCCCTGAAGGGGTTTTTGTAGGATGTTCATAACCATATGATGTTTCCAGGGAGGCTAATTAGTATACTGGTGATTTCCAAGGGATTCTTTCATGAGGTTTATATTTTACCTTCGTAAATACACGAAGGAGTATCCAAGATATTCCAGGGATTATGGGTGTAGTTTTGGTGGCCTTAGATGAATGGTGTAGTGGAATAGTTCATAGCTTAATGTCTAGTTTTCTAGTAGTTAAATGAAGAACATTTTGTCCCTGGTGGTTTTTTATAACCCTTGGATGTTACTGAGTGTAATTGTGATGAAATATCATTAGAATTAATCATATAATTACCCCAAGATCTATGATGATGTGATGCTATCTAGGTAATCTTTGATGTGCTAACAAATTCAGTTCACTTCTTAAAAATCATTACGTCAATAATAATGGATGTCTAATTAAGGAGGTACGTAGATGAGGTTGTGTTGATACATGAAATTACAAGGACCGTTGTCTCAATTCAAGATTCTAATTTTAGTTAGTGAGTCTATAGAAGATTATATGATGCTTTTGGAACTCATTTACACATCAAAAATACTTTCCACATTCAGATGGATGAAAAAATTGAGTGGATAATCCATAGATTAGAGGATATGTTACAGGAATATATTGTTAGATTGGTTAGATCTTAGGTAATGTAAATTCATTTGGTAGAGTTCATGTAAAACAAAATTGCCACTCATACCTCAGTATGGTTCTATTTGAGTATTTTCATGGGTGACTATATTGGTCTCCATTATGCTGGTATAAGGTTATGGAGTCAACAGTTCTTGGTCTTGATGTGGTATAGAGCATGACGGATAAGGTTCTGATGGGTTGTGAGAGGATGAAGGTGAAAAAAGACTGAATTTAGTCCCTTTCCAATCAAAGGATGAGTCTATTAGAGTTTTTATTTGTAGACCATGTGTTCCTGAAGTTTTCTACTCATCATGGGTAGAAGTGGTTAAGCAGGGGAGTAAGCTCTCACCTAGTTTGTTGCACTTCTTGAGATGTTGGATCATATTGGCCAAGCAGAATATTAATTGGCACTTCCACCAAGGTTGGGTAGGATCCATGATGTCTTCTACATATTTAATCTCTGTTGGTATCTTCACTATGTCTCCTATGTCATTGGTTTGGAGGATTGGGATAAAAAGTATGACACAATGTTCCTAGAGTGGTCAGTGAAGAGATGAGATCATTAGGAGAAGGTTCTGTATAGAAGAACCATTCCTTTGGTTTATTTGTTATGGAGACATATTACCTTTTAGTAGAGTACTTGGGAATGTGAGATGCTGATGCATTCCCAATACCCAACATTGCTTTTCATTTTTCCTTTTTCTTTATTTATTGAAAATGTGATGTTATATATTTCTCGTCTATTAAATGTGTCGTTTCCCTTGATGTGATGCATGTGAAAGCTTTTGGGGTACGAAAAGGATAAAACCAATTTCAGAAAAAAGTAATGTTATAAAATTACACATTTTAAAATAGTGTGGGTGAGTAAGTTCTTCCTAATGAATATATTATCTTAATATGGTAAGTGTATTTTTGTGTTTTTTATTCTTGGGTTCGTGTTGTGTGTTGGTTTTAGTAATAACTAGTTTTGGAAATGTGGTGGAATTAATTGTAGAGTAAATGGTTGTGTGTGAGGGTAAATCATGGTTAGTGTGAGATGGTATTGTTGTTTTTATATTATGATATCCTTGAGAGTTATTTCGTGGGATAATATATTGGACCTCTTCCTTTTCTTTTATCAAGATTGGTTTTGATTATAAATGATAATAATTTTTTGAGAGGTATCTGATGTAACATTATAGACTATCTAAATCATTACTTAGTGGGATTTATAGGTAACTGTTTAGTAATTTAGACATCAAAATGAGGTTTTATAACTAAATAATACATATAAGGAGGATTTTTTTTCATGGATGGTTGGGATACACCATGGTGGAGAGTCATTGTGTCCTTTATAGGCCAACTATAGTTTAGGGGATGAAAGGTGGAGTTTTAGTTTGTTTTCAATTTTTTGGATAAATATAGGATGGTCACATGACTATGGTGTGGAGTCCTAGAGGGGTGGGTTTTGTGGTTTATTTTATTTTGGGGTTGTTTTTCCATAGATAAGGGCTATTACCAAGGCTTTCTCATGGGGGTTAATTCCAATTATGTGGTGGTTTCTCCGGCACCATGGTGCTTTTTCAATTTTATCAGATCTATGGCTTGGTCCTCACCATGTTTATTAGACATGGATTTTATTATCCCAAGTATGACATGATGCCTTGACTTACAATATGTTCTTGTACCTTTTCATAAATTCTGTACTATGGTGATGGGTTCTGCGCCTTAGTGTTACAGTACCTAGACCGCCTATAAAATCTTGAACTAGCTCTAACCCCATACTTATTCCATATTTTTTATTAGTTATTGGGTGAAATAAGGTTGTACCTAGGATTTATTTTATCCCAATTTAATTGGATTTTAATCCAAACATTTGGTGATCAATCCTTGGTGGTTCTATGTGACTTTCTTTCTTTCCCCTTACCTATTTATTCCCAGTTCTTCATCCAAAGAAGGCTATTATCAAGGGAGTTGTTTTTTAGTACTGTAATTATGTGGGATGGTTTATTATAGTTTGATCATGGTTATCAATATATTTTTTTTATTTTCATTCATCTTTCTCTTATTAAATCCTTGGCGATTTAGAAATCTTTGTTTGAAGTAATGCATCCTTCAACATTCTTCTAGTTGCACATGTTGGAGGGATCATGATTTCTTTATACATTTTTGACTATGGTATGAAATATATTAATGAAGATAATTAAATGGATTAATTTCAATTAAAGAGGAAGGAAAATGAAATATATGTTTTCCTACTTTTGATGTTATTTTTATTGGGTTTAAACCTTTTTATACCATTACTAAAAATCAAGAAAATTAAGAGTGTTATTTATGTAGAAATTGAATTTGTTTTGGATTTATTGATTGTGTGAATTTTTTATATATCCTTGAATGAAATTGTCTATTACATTTTATCCAAGTCATGATTTTTTTTCTTATGGAAAACTTTGTATTGTGTGAGAATTCTCTTTAAAGTAAATAAATGAATGTGATGAAATCCATTTTTGATAAACTAAATTAAATGATTTTAAAAGTGGGTGTGTGTGTGGTTATGATAAGTGGTGGTTGTAATGGTATGTGGAATATATTATGGTTAGTGATGGTTGTGTTGAAAAACTGTTTTGTTGTGAAATCTAGTCCCAAGAGACACTAAAAAGTTCCCCGAACTGATTGGCCACATGGACTCAAGCATGACTCCCCATATACAAGAGGATTTAGACAAGAAGTGAGGTCCTATAGTTCATCTATGGACAGACTATACTCTCATGTCATAATGTAACACAAAAGAATAGTATAAAGTTAAAAAATAGAGAAATAAATTATTATTATATGATATAGTGAAATGATATCATCCAAATATAATAAACCAATTAACATTCATGATATCCATGTGATATAAAAAATGATGATAATGTCATGATGTTATACAAAATTAGATGAATGAATACATTATAAAAAGATATAAAAAATAAATAGTAAGAACAAATGTTTAAACACCAATGAATCTGAATACTATGATCAATAACATACTCCAAAAAACCATCATATCATATGGATTAAACATCCAAAGCCACACAGTTTCCCTTGTCTCAACATATAACAATGAAGTTTTTCTGGGTACTAATCGGCAGACCAAAGAGGGTGTGAGTAAAACCTACCTGGACACTGAAAATGATTTCTATATAAAATTCGGGTTGTGATTATAAATATAGCTATGTACCGGTTATTTGATTATCACATGAATAAGAAATTGGAATGATAACTATGTTGGGCTCAAGTTTTGTATGATAATACCCTCCAGCCAAACCTTCTTCAACCTAAGACGAATGTCACTTAATAGGAAACCAAAAAAAATTCAAAGAGCATAAACATGTAAAGAGTTTCCATGTGATAATAATAACAATAGAGGAACTAAGGTAAAACCACGGAATCCTTACCCTTTTAATATCAGGACATCTCATAGTAATAATCATTCATCCTAGATAAAGGATATAATTGTAATATAAGGAGAATAACCTTGGTATTCCACTATAAATATATCTCTAGCCAATACATTGGATTACTTCTAAAGTAAATCTCAAGCTAAGCATAGTTGGAAACTAAGACAATGATCTAAGACGTCACATGTCCAAATATATCAAGATAAATCCATGGAGCTGATCCAAAGAATTCTAATTTTCAGATATAAAATGAAACATTTGTTGGAATTATGTGAAGTTATTGATATAATAATAAAATAATGAAATAATTCTAAGGTTGGTATCTTCCTTAGAAACTAGCTCAATTAATTTTTGTGGATTCATCTGAGTGCTCAAGGCCTTCCCTTAATAATATAAGGTTGTCTCAAGAGCAAACACACATTTAATATGAAAAGGTACATAATCAATTAACACCATTTATAAATAATCATTGTCCATGTATTAATAAATCCCCTTTACAAATAAATTTAGTTCAAATGCTTCCATTTCATTTACAAATAGAAAATGTTCATGGTGGAGTTCATACATTTTAATCAAACTATACATAAACATTAAGGGATAAGTTAAAAGTAATTTTAATTCCATATACACATTTATACATTTATTATAACACAATTCCTATTCAAAAATTCAAAAAACAAGAGTAAAGTGTTTAGAAGGTTTATATAAATATTGACTAACCTAAAGGGGTAAAACTTTATGAGGTTTCAACCATCAACATGGTGAATAATTATCATAATAGGTCTCGGTCATAGTCCTCACAATAATTTTTTCATGTTATTTTCAAAGAAACACACAATGATTTTGTCACGTGTCACAATGGGAACATTTATAAATGGGTGAGACTTTTAGGGAAACAGTATAGGCCACCAACATTATGGTGGTATAGGAACAATATTCTATTATCATATTAATATTTAATCTAAGATTGAAATAATAGAGAAATTGATGAATATATAGAAAAACATTCATATTATCTCACATTGGTATAGCATAAAATATTTATAGATAAATGAGAAAGGAATAAATGGGATTGATTCTCTTACCAGTATTCTTCCAATGTGACAAAAAATAGTTCAATCAGATTATATAGGAGGGAGATCTTTTGAAGCCTAAGAAAGATGGAAGGAAGAAGCTTCCACCTGAAAAACTACTATAAAAATTATGAATAGAAGATGGGTTTTGAGTTTTTAAAGTCAATGGAAAAAATAGTTATTTTCAATGGATTTTAATGAGGTATTCGATTTAGCGACATGGTTGGACAAACCATGTGCCAACACTGTTCAAGGTAAACACCACCTTATACAGTTAAGTTCATGTTTAGACAAATGATTCTATAACCATGTGTTTAAAATATACAATAAGTTTTTGGTTTCTCACATGTCCCTGAGGCATCTCTTGTATGTTTTATCAAACCTTTTTCCCATATACATGGGTCAAATGGTTGATCTCCATAGTTTCTACTAACCTTGAACCACCAGCGTGCCTCACACTTATTCTCTAAAAACCAAATATATTGGCTCTAAAAAATCCTCATAAAATCCAAAATGCTTATTTAATCATTTAATCACATGTATATGGTTTAGGATGAATATTAAAAAAAAAACTTGTAGGATCCGTACCTAAAACAATTGTGATATTACATCAGTGTTGTAAAATTTTAGTGATGTAGGGATTGTTGGCAAGAATGAGGCATGTTTTTGCAAGTTTGTTTTAGTGTTGTTCTACTTTACCAATAGCAATCGAATGAATTATTAATGATGAAAATTGATTTTCAAAAGGTTTTGAATTATTAATGTAACTCTTAAATTAAAATAGGAAGTGTTATAATGATGTTCTTGTTTAATATGAAATGAATGGGCTTTATTAATGAAATTTATTGGCTATGAGAAAATCTGGGATTTGGATTAATGTAAAAAATAAATGTGGAATATTTCTTATGGATTGCGACTTTCTTTAGTGGTGTTATCTATTTATGAATTATAGGGAAAGTGGTAGAGGTTGTGAGGCCTTGTAGAGTTTGGGTGAGTTGGGATGATATTTTTATTATAAACCCAAAGGATGGTTTTTATGTATGATATATTTATACACACACACACACCCATGCACACACACACACACACAGACACACACACACACACATATATATAATAATTTTGTTGTGATTTCTATGATAACCGAATCCATGTAGATAACCATGTGTGTACACTAAAATGATGGGTGTGGGGTAGGTTTCCCAACATCATGATGGTAATGATGGATGGTTCGTTACCCCCTCTTCCTTTATCTCCCTTACAAGAGAGATTTATATGCATAGGATGTGATGGATAGAATTCAGAATATAACTTGAGGTTTAGTTGATGAGTTTGATGAGTTGGATTATGTAGTAGGAGGATAGTATAAGGTTGATGTCCTTCATCATCACAATATCCTACTAATCATGTTACAACTATGATCGAGACGTGATGTGAAAGCACACGTTTATTTAGGTGAGATGTGACGTACTGGACTAAGTGTCTTTGGTTGGGATAATATGGCCCTTTGCATGTGACATTATAGGTCTGCTATGATTTCTTATGTGTATTTAGACATTATACTTTATAGAAGAGATGATAGCGTCAAGATGCACGATATTATGGTGTAAGACAAGAAAATTATTGGGAATGTGGTGTGGAGTTACATTTTATTTATTTTTCCCTTATTATGTTAATATTCAGGGATTCATTATTTTTTTAGTATTCCTTAGTTCGGATGGGATTAGTTATTTGACCTTTTTAAGTGCAGTTGGTTCTAAAATTTTTATAGATCGTGCATTGGTTTGGTCTTTTGAAATCTTAATGAGAGACTTTGGAAGTGATCCTAATAAGAATACATTTATTATCACCCCATGAATTTACAAATTACTTTTTAGGATTCCATGAGGACTTCATAGACTCTGCAAGACATTAGTATCTTGGCCATTGGAGTTGTTGTAGTGCCGCTATGTTTGAACATTCATTTGGGTAATAATTTAGAGAGTCATTATATTTGTTGACTTTAAAAATACATTTTCAGATGGTATTATGGAGTTTATTCAAATATTATATATTATCTCTTATTTCCACATCATCTTTTTGGGAAATTCCTTCCATCTAAGCGATTATTATACCCAAGATTATATTCACCAACCAAGGGCCTTCTGGAGGTGAGTGTCAAGTTCCATTATCTGTATTCTTTCATTATCAGTCTAGGAAGATAACCTATGAAGGTAGGGTTAATGTAAATATAGGTCCTGGTTTGATCATAATACCATATTAGGAAGTATTTTTGTAAGAACCTAAATAGGTTTTCGGAAGAAGAGGTTTAGTTCATAACAGAGTTCTTTTATTTAATTTATTCTTTTACATCCTTGAAATATCTCTTAACCATTGTCATAAAATAAAATCTATATCTATCATATACTAAAATATTATTATTTTATGTTATAACCATTTTATATCTACATATCCATATAATAGAAAATGAAAACATATTTCATGCGTACGTGTATACTTCTCCCTATTGAGATGGTGTATTTTACTTTTCCTCAGTGACTCTTATGGATGGTCATAATAGTGGATCCAAATTAAATAATATGATTTATATGATATAAATTTAATTTGTAAATGTAAAATTATTATTTTAATTTCTTTTACCATCCAATGAAATATAAAACCATCACTTGTGCTTGTGTGTGGACTACCACCTCGTGAACTTATATATTTTATTTTTCACTACCACATCACAATGATGGTATATATAGACTCTTATAAAGAAATAATATGATATTTATGATATAATTATCATTATAGAAAGACAAAATAATACTTAACTTCTTTCCCTCATGTTTATTGATAAATGAAAATAGTACTCATGCGTACATACTGACTATCATCTCCATATTATAATGTAATTCATTTTTCATAAGCACATTACATAGTTAGTTCTAAAAGTATAATTAATGTATAGAAATGATAATTATAAAATGATTAAAATTTTTAAAATGATATAATCATGATCCATTTTACCATAATCAACCTAATGAAGTCATTTTGGACTTATGAACCAAACATACTAGAAACATTTGATGTAAATTTTTTCAATTAAGTGATTAATTATGACATGGTAATAAGTGAAATAAATGGAATACTAAAAATAAAATGAAATTGAAAAATATTCCTTAGAAATTAAATAATTAACATAATATTATTATTCTTGAAGATAAATAATTCATGTGAAAAGTGATACTTGAGGTAAAGGATATTCTATCTTAAAAACTCTATTTTTAAATATTTTGATGATTTTATTCTAATATTTCTACTCCATGTATATATATATTGATTGTTGTGTAAATATTTAAATAAATTAATTAGAAAGTCCATTTTATTTCTCCTTTTTTATTTTTATAAAGGTATTTGAAAGGATCATTTTTTTGTTTTATATAGAATGTTTTACTTTCTTTACATGTAGAAAAAAGTAATGCCTTTTAACATATACAATGCCATTGAATTTTCCTACCAAATTTTTTTATTTGATATTTTTATTCCATTACAAGATTCCAAATTTTCATATGTGAAAAACACTTCTTCCCTTTTGTTATGGGTATTTTATTTTTAGAAGTGGTTTTTTAATTTTAAAGGATATATCAATATCTGAAAATGTTTTACCTATTAGTTCAAAATCATGATTTTATGTTCTTAACGATGAAAATAAAATATTTTATATGTTCAATGGATGTTATGGTACTTTGGATTTATTTATGATGATGAGTGATTCTGATATATATCTATAGTTCACTAGATAATTATTATATTGTTTTTAGAATTGTGTTGGAATTAATATATCGGGTTATTCAATTTACAAGTGTTCCTATAAGGGATTCTATAAAGATTATGTCCCAAGTCACCTACATGTCTTTTATATGATTTAAAATGAATTCATTGAAATATTTTTTTATATGGTAATGTAAAGATATTTGGTTCAAATGAATGATTATTACCTTTATTGGTATAAGGTATATGTTTTTAAATTTTTTTTCTTGAGTTCTAATGTTTTCTAAGATGCCCTTAGGATTTTGGTTTTTCCATTATGTTTTATTGAAAATTGTTTTACCAGAAATTTGGATAGTAATGTTTATTTCACATGTAATTAAATTATTATTTGATCCCAACATTTATTATGCTAATAGAATACTCTCCCAAAAGATATCATGGATTTGAAATAGATTAAGAAGTTTATTTTATTATTTTTATTTGTCCCTTATTGAGTTTTTTATTCTCGTAACATGTTTCAAATTATTTTCAGATGTTTTAATAATGATTAGGAACAATACTGAAGTCCAGTTAATAATTTTGAATATTTTTCATGAAAATAGAAAATGTTCATTTTAAAAGTATTGCAATGTGAAAAAATAGTTACTTAGTGGAAGTGAACACTTTTTAATTAACAGATTTGATAAGTAATAGTAATTAAAAAAATATATAAAACTCTAAGTAGGAAAAGTTATTTTAAAATCAATAAAAAATAATTATTTTCTTAAGATTAAATTGTGGTTTGATTAAGGATTGAATCCTTATATTTTTATGGATTGAGTCATAGTCTCTTAAGTGTTCTAAACTCTGTGAAAAATGGAATACAACGATATTTCTTAATAACGAATGTGTCATTGGAATATTGAAATTCCAAACAGTCATCATGAAGGGAAACATAATAATTATAAATCTATTTAAAAAATTCAAGGAAAAAAATATTATAGTTTATCACACAGTTTATATAGACCATATTCAAATAGAATTTATATAACCTCCTAACAAAGAACAATGAGTGAATAGGGACAACTTGCAAGGATTTTGGCATGGGAGTCTCACTATCCTAGAACTTATGTTGTTATATTTTTGTTTTTATTATTTTTAATACATAAATAATAATGATAAGGTATTGGATTGACCAGAAATGGGAAAGATAAAATAAAAATGTAGGATTAAATGTATGTAAGAAATGCAACACACCTATATTTAACCTTGTGATCCTTCCTTATCTCACAACCTTGACCCATTTAATTTCATTATCTATGTGCATTTCAATTGACAATAGACAACCATGTACATCAACTATGTGAATGTACATCACACTAAATGGGAATCCCCAAAGTTACCAACCCATAATTATCTCAAATGGGTCAGAATCATGACCGAATACTCCATTAAAATCACTTCTCCCATAATACTCCATTGATCGAAACAAAGTGATAGGAAAAAATGTTTAATATTATGAAATTAATTTTGAAGGAAAGAGGCTTGAGATACGATCATATTCATAACCACTCACTTTATATAGTTCCTTATAAAAAAGTATAGGGAATAAAAATCATTGTGAAAACTATAAATCACTAGTTTTCATCCATTAACGATCCTTGGTTTAGCCTCTCATCAACTATGAGAGCTAAATAGATCACAAGTCGTCGTAGTAGAAACATGAAGAACACGGGGAGATAAATAATAACATAATATGATGAATGAAATGAAAATGTATTGAAATTGATATTGATTAAATAAATAACAAATTAAAACCCAGCTATGATAATCAGAGGATACCCAATAATTTATTAGGTGGGGGATAAAAAACATTTATAAGCATCAAGGTAGTAATTTCATCCTCATATTCTATGTAGTGTATAGTCTTAGTGAGCCAATTATTCATTTGATGAAGTCCAAATGTCATATAAAACATTGGAGATTGATTCATTTGAATGAATAATAATTAATTTTTATAATGACATGGGCTTTTAATACAAAAATATAATTTTTTTAAATGAATATTCAATAAATTTAACAAATATGCACTCGAGGAACCTAAAGGCTTACCCTCTTGGAGACTAGTTACACAATATTTTTATTTATTAAAAGATCGTAAAAACACCCGTAAATAACTTCCGATTTAGTAATCTACATAGACATATCCAACATAAACCTTTCTCCAGAACCTGGGGAAAGAAAACATATGAATGGGTGACCTTTTATGATCACTAAGGACAAACATGGAAGATATTAATGGAAAATTATACAAATAATAGATAATAATAAGAGTTTGATATTATAAAAATAAATTACAAGGTTCATACCCAAAACATATCATGGAATATTAGAAATATCCATGGTATAAAACTTTATCATTTCAAAATATGTGAACCATAAAAGTGATAAATCATCATAAATCAATCTTGAACCATATGTTAATGTGATATAAGTGTGTAACTATCATAAGTATAGAGAAAATTTAATTTTTAAATTTTAAGAGTTGATACCATAATATCATAATAGATATAGAATCAATACACATTCTGTATTTCATAATGTTTCAGACATCATCACATTTTCCCTATAACTGATCAAGCATATCAGCCTGTTTCCCAGAGAAAATAAAATCATTAACTTGTTTCCCATCATTATATAATGACAGATAAAACATTACCCAATGAATTTAAGGTAGATATAGGTCCCACCCATCACATAATCCATAAATTTGTGTTCCAAAAGGTTATAAAACATTCATCATATCACAATCTATGAAAAAGAAGTGGGTTTCGTAAACATTTCATCATTGCATAACCCATGGAAAAAATGGGTTTTCTAAAAATTTCATAGATTCATAATAAACATTAAAATAAACCATCTAATGAAAAAATAAGGATGTTAACATTGGATCATATTTTTATTAAATCATAGGAAACCTCTAAGGCTGCTGTCATTGATTAATTGAAATTTCGTAAAAAAGTCATTAAAACATTACGGAGATATATATCCCTTCCATTTGAAATAAATTATTCAAAATATAAAAATTTCCATAATATTAATGAACAAATTTTATTCAAAAATTAACAAGAAAAATTATAAAGGAATCTTAAAATAATTTGGTTTTTTTATGGAAGAAAATTCCATCCAGGTTATGCATGTTAAATCAATGATTTCAGTCATAGTTTTAGTAATGTTCAAAAGACATTTTTTTTGAAAAAACATGAAGATTAATATTAAAACATATTTAAAAAGTAAAAAATGGGTAAAAATTTATCTAAAAAATCATAATATAATAGTGAAAAAATTATTTACACATTATTAGAAAACTTAGACCTGGAATAAAAAAGGTTTTTGATCGAAGAGAAAAAAATTTTAATTTTTCATTAAAATAATTATTTTTGAATCTTGAGGATAGAAAGAGAGTAAAATGAAAGAAAAAAATTTATTCCAAATAAATATCTTTATTATAATAAAATAAATGATTTTATTACGAGTTATATCATAATATTTCATTATGGGAGATGTAATTATATACAATCCTGATAAATAATGAGGTTGTAACATAAAACTTTTTCCACTTTGGTAACTTTGGTATCATAATCTGAAAGAAATAAAGAACCCTATATGAATATTTAATTCATATAATTTTTATGATAATAATAAAAAAATAAATTCATTATAATTATATATACACCCCAAAAAATAAAACAATTTGGGTATAAGGCATGTGTCTCACTAAAATAAAAGTGAGAAAAAATATCATACCTTAAGTCTTGAATTACTTCATACTCATTCGAACATCATAAATAATAAATATAGTATTATGAAAATTATATTATAGAACCATAATTATAAACATATATATCAAAATATTATATTATTTACTTATTCCCATTTATTACCCTTTTATATACAATCCCTTGTTAATATCATGTTTTGGGTAATAACTCCATCGTTGTTCATGTATGTTTTGGTTAAGAATTTTTGGTATTTTTAATTTAATAAAGGTTATGGTGTATAAATAATTTTAAACATGATATAAATATCATATATATTCATTATATATGAACTTATAGTAATTTATAAATTTTACTGATAAAAAATTAATTACACCATCCATGGATTCAGTAGGTTGTATGTATACATGAATGTTGTTTCCATTTTATTAAAGGAAGGAATGAATTAAAGGTATATAATAATTAAAATTTATATAATAAAAATTATTTCACATATTTATCACATATACTCATTAATTTTATCCTCATTAACATCCCTATAAAAAATTATTGAAAAATGAATTAAATCGCTTCGCGAGGACGAAGTCCGCCGTACACACAAGCGACGTTATCATATTACCACGTAATGTAATTTATTAGGGAATATGATATATTATAATTTAAAAAGTATAATATTGTCAAAAATATAATATATATACTTTAAATCCATGATTATATACAACCTTGAGAGTTGGGGATGGAAAAAGAATGATATTGGTCCGCGAGGCGGTAGTCCACCGTACACACGATTGACATTTTTGTTTCCCATTTTATTAAATACGAGGTGAATATAGTTGATTAAATTGACATAAAAATATCTTTTTATATGTAATATAATTATGTTATTATATATTCTTGGGGGAAGTGTAGAGACCCTAAGCTTGACATACATGGACATTAAATTTATTTTACGGAATACTTAATACATAACAAAAACAGACACACAAGGATCGTAATAGTTTAGTGTCTTTGGAAACTCAGAATATAATCTTCTAATCGTGGTGAAATATCTTCAACATCTCCATTAATTATCTTCCCCTTTTGTTTTCTTACCTAAAACCTTTCTTTAAATCCTGGGGAAAAGAAAACATATAATGGGTGAGCTCAAATGCTCAGTAAGGGTAAGCATAGTGAACATAAAACAATCCTTAGACATTTGAATGTAAAAAAACATGAGCATAAAATCTAAACATCAAAATCATGAGCAATGACATAAAACATGGCAGTACGTAAGGCATAGATCATGAAGAAACATTAATCATGATAAATTATCATGGGAATAAAACATTTAATTGTGGAAACCATTAAGCACATGATATGATTTCCATAGTAGCCAAGGCATTGCTGCCAAGACCATCTTAGTGGAAAAAGTCCCTTTCTGAATCGAGTTCACTCCTCGTTCCAATCCTGTATTACTGAACCGGTTTAACTTGACATTGCATCCATGTCTATCTCATGATATATAAATCTTTACCCAATGCATTGGAGGGAGATATAGGCCCCACCCATCTCATAATGAAATCATTCTTACTTGTGCCACAAAATAAACATACATCATTCATAATAACCCAATAAATAAAATGGGTTTGATAAATATCATCCCATAATAACATAATCCATATAAAATAAATGGATATCATTTCATAATAAGAAAATTGAAACCATGTAAATCATAGAGATATCATACTTGAAACATATGTAATAATGTCATCTTAGATGAAAAATGGTTTTAATAAAACACTTGAAATGAATTCTTGAGGAAAATATCCTTTCTTCTTCAAAATCAATTTCTTTTCACAAAATCATATTTATTGTTATTATATCATATATGGTTCACTTATTACTTTATATTACCCGTTCTTTTGTAAATAAATGTTAAAGTAGCGTTTTGGGTAAAATTGTTTCATTTGTCATTCGTGTTTTAACTAGTAATTATTCATATGATTACTTAGATCATGATTACTTACATCCAGAATTTAAAACATTATTTATATATAATATATATTCAGAATATACATATATATAATAGATCGATAAATGGAAAGAAATACACCGTTCATGGAGACGGTAGGTCGTACGTACGCATGAACGCTGTTTTCATTTCCTTATTGAATTGAATGGAATTAAGTATATGAAATACATATATATGTACATAAATCCTGTTGAATTATTACTCCATATATTTCATTATTACTTATTATATATAATTTAAAATCATTCTTGAATTGTTAACATGGAAAATGAATCTCATCGCGTCGTGGAGATGGTAATCTGTACGTACGCACGAGCGATGATATCGTTCCCATGGAATTGTATTAGAGTGTATGTATACTATTTAAGAATCAAAATCACTTTAAAATAATCATATATATTCATTATTTACACCATTATACCCATCCAAGTAATGTGGTGGTGAAAAATAGATTACACCACGGCGTGGAGACGGTATTCCGTACGTACGCACGCACTGTGATTTCATTTTCTGTAGGATGGATAGATGGTGAAATAGGGTTGTTTAATAATTATAATAACATATCAGTATATTAGTGATACTGATGTTATTACTTCATAACGAAATAACTAAAGAAGAATAAGTGGACGAAGAAATAAAGTTGAATGAATCGGTAACAGACATTACCTCTTCTTTGAAGCGCCTCTTTGAGACCTCCTTTTAGGGCACTAAAATTGGTTTTCGAAGAAGACCAGTACCTCTAGGATGTTTCTAGGGAAGTGGAGAAGAGAATTTGGCAGGGTTTGGCAGAGCTTGAGAGCTCAATGTGGTGTGAGGAAGAGAGGGAGGAGGTGCCTTTTTATAAGGGAGGAGAGGGGCACCATTGGAATTCTTAAAAATATTAATTTAAAATAAATCTAAAACCACTTAAAAACCTATAAAAAATGACTCATATTCAAATATTTTATGAGATAGGGTTGTAATCGAATCAACCAATCAAATTTATACATGTTTGGAACTTATTTTAAATCTTATCATTTTGATTTATCCTTATTTAATCAATTTAATTTTATTTGTGGTAATGACATTTTAAATTCTAAATTATAACAAATAATTACTTATCTGTTGTGAATTGTCCATAATTGTATACTTTATAATATTTTAGACCATATAAATTTAAATTTATAATTTGTAAATATTTTTGTGATTTTTAAACAATTTTATAATATGTTATTTTTATAAAATAAGAATAGTGTCAATTTTGACACTATTCATTTATTTGAATTTAAATAAAATATATACAGAAGTTATGTTCTAAATAAAAGCTTTAATAGATTCATATAAGGTCATATATATCTATAAAATTAGTGGATCACATTAAATAGTTCATATAATATTTATTTTATTATTTTTAAAACCAATTATTTGGTTTATCTCTTAATAAAATAATTACTACAACATTTTTGTATAATTATTTAATATAATTATTTGTTGCATAAAAATTAAAAATAAAATCCTAAGATGAATATAAATCTATTACCTTTCACAATAATACTTTTACTCAAATTTATCATCTTAAAATCACAATATTTAAATTATTATATTTATTAAATTATGAAGGTGACATCTTTGGCATCATTTAAAATAAAATAATATAAGTGTCATAATCGCCTTAATAAGGATCCAAATGGTCAAATATTAGACCAGTGGATGACTAGGCTTTATATATACACTAATAATAAGTTTTGTGCCGATTTTTGGGCCTTTTGATATGTATTACTATTTCAATAAAAACTATATTATTGATTTTTCACTAAATAAATAATTTCCGCATCATTAATGTATAAGATAATAAGGTAAATAAATAACTCTAAAAAATTACAAATATATTACCATGAAACAGAAAAACATTTTATATTTTAAATGAGTATTTATAACCTAATTTATATTCTGTATAAACTTTTATTAAAAATACTTTAATTATTAAAGTTCAGTGAGACATATTTCACTTTCCTTTAAATAAAATAAACTAATGGTCTTAATCACCTCCAAGTGGGTTCTAATGGATTCAATTTCGACCCAAATATGACTTAGGACAAATTATAATCATCCAATTATATTAATACAAGTATTAGGAAAATTTTATAATATTATATTTACCCTTAATTACCCAATTTACTTTTTACTATGGTAAATAAAATTTACCGTTGTTACTATTCATAAAGCCCAAAAATAAAAAGTAGTCTATTAATATAATTTTGACCCACTGATTCCAAATATGGAATCCATTTTTCCAAATTCAATAAACAGAAGTTGTAGAAATTAAATTAAAATTAATCCTGTTGTCGAAAGAAAACGGCTTTTTGTTTTAAACATTGCAAAAGATTGAATTTATTTATCCTATGAAATCAATGTAAAATCAAGGATAATGACATACATTAAATTAAATGGTAAAAATATATTCTATTTAAAATTTTAAACAATTAAATATTATAATTTAATCACAAAAGTTATTACGATGAAAATAGTTGTTTTTAATTAAAATATAGAGTGTTTTTACTATTCATTAAAATATGAAAGTTATCAGAATAATATGAAAAATTTATCCAAGGTAAAATTTTATATCCTGATTCCAAATAATAATTTAATTTGTAAAATTGAACTTATAAATATGTCAAAAACTAGATTTAAAGTGGGTGCGCCATCAAAAGGCGGCAAAACTTCATTTTTTGAAAAATACTTATTTTATTCGAAAAATTTATTTTGTTCTTATACCATGTTCTAGAAAATTTGTAGATGAATAATAATGTTATAAAATTCAAAATTTAGTTAATAATATTCATAAAGTCTAGTTCATAATAATATTATAATAATATATCGTTGTTTAGTGAAACCCAGTATTGCGTACGACACACGCTATCGAGGAAGGTCGTGATTGCGTGTAATGTAAGCCAAGTCAGGGTTGTGTGTTGTGCAAGAATCATTTTTTATTTCGTATAAAAGAATATAACCATATTTCATTTATATATTGAATATATATATATATACACTCAATGTTGCGTAGAATGACTATTATAAAATGAACTTGAAATTGTGTGTAACCCAATCTAAGAATAGTGTTGTGTATACTTAAAGCTAATACAGTGTGGCGTATAGCACAAGATAATCGTGTTGTAGTATAAAACACATGACATCAAATAAATTAAAAAGAATACTTATCATAAAATATCGGGTTGTTACATTCTACCCCCCTTAAAATGAATTTCTCCCTCGAAATTCATTGGGGTTATAAATGGGTTACTACTCGAAAGTTTCTTTAATAGAATCCCACATCGAAAAAAGGAATACCAAAACTTGGGTTTAAAAAATAATGTATGAAACGTAACGGTTACCCAAATTAACTCATCACTAGGTTTCCACATAGGAGAACATAGGTGAAAATATGGATATGGAAGAAAAATCTAACCATCAAGTTATGATGGAGAGTGGTAGAGAACATGGCTTTGAAAAATCCAGCAATCAAAAATCCATAGATTTGTGATGATCTAAGGTACCATCTGATTCATCGAATATAAGAGCACTAGGACAAATTTTTTGGTTTTCAATATCATTTCTCTAAAGTTGAAAATTTTGAATTAGAAGAAATACTTGCTTGATTTTGGTACAATCTCACTATTTTTCGTGATTTGAACAATTTCCACTTCATCTCTTAAAGAAATGAAGTTGAATTTTTTATTCGTGAAGAGTTAGTAGATCATGTGATAGAATGATGGGTCATTCCATCTATTTCAAGAAAAAGTTATCAAGTATACATAAGTCTATCTATGGTGAGGTTAATCATATACGATTCAAAAAATGAACTAATACATCATATATCATACCACATAATAAAATAAAACTAGTTTCTACTAACCAGGGACTTCCTGTAGGCCAGTGGTAGGCGATAAAGGCCAGTCGCACTTCAGTTGTGGGTTCGATTCCCACAGCCTTGTCTGACGCGATGGGCAGTCGCTCGTCTTGCAGGTTGTCCTTTTTCTAAAATTACCTTACTATAATAATAACAAAAAAAGTTCTATCCTTAAACAATACTAACATATGTCCAACATAGTCCATTCCAATCTTTAGGCTTATCTAAAGTAATTCGGTCCAAGCTCATAGTATAAAGAAAACAATTACTAGAAAGGTTATCTACCAAGAATGTGAATACAAGCATTTATCCCACATATATCATAAGATATATCTTGTTGGTTGCATTCCAAACCCATGAATACCTTAGTCATATATTCTCTTGAAACATACATTTCCATATAACCTTAGTGAAAACATGAATACTGTCAAAAGGTAACTCTTTCCACATACCAAAATCCCAAAAAATCTATATAATCAAACCATAATATCACTTAGTCCTTATATCAGTCATGAGCTCATGAATACAATCAAACATCTCATTATCTTCTTATCCCTTCATTATACGCATATCATTTACTTTCCAAAAACATTTAAATCACCTTTTCATGGTTACCAGTACCATATAATTATTGAAAACCAATACATAGATATTCCAAAATTCCACAATACCATACATGAGATTCCATGATACTATTTTGAAATCCCATTACATAAACACTTAATCACTACACAACATTATTTTTATACTCAACATCACAAATAGAGATCACATGAGACTTCCCTTTATCCTTTTCTTTAAGAGGTTTCTCACATTGATCATCGTTAACCCACAGATTAGGGCATTTATTAACATAAAGCCCCATTTCCTTGCACTTGAAGCATTGAAGTGTCGGTGGAGAGTTCTCTATAGTCTTTTCTCTATTCACATCATTAAAAACCTTTTTCCCATTGCTTCGACAATCAACTACTCTATGACCTTATTTTCCAAACTTAAAACATTTTCTAGTACCTTTTAGGAAATCTCCACCATGCTTCTTTCCACACTTTGAGCATAAAGAAACATTCATCTTCTTTTCACCATTATTCGGAGATTTCTCCTTGAACTCCATCTTTAGTTTCTTGTCAAAACCATGAGATGGATATGTTACACCAACTTCTAGTTCTACCTTGATAGCACAACGCAAAATTTCATCATAGATACTGAAGTCTCTTATAGCTAATTCCCTTCGAAGACTTGGTTTTAAGCCACTGAAAAATCGATCAACTTTACTTTCAGGTTGGATGATAAAGCTAGATGCATACCTTACAAGTCTTGTAAAATTATCTTCCTATATACCAACAGATTCATCATCCTTCTTCTTAAGCTCAAGAAACTCCTTTTCCATCTTTGTTCGAAGAATACGAGGGAAGTACTTACTAAAAAACAAGTTCTTGAACTCGTCCCATTCTATGGACTCAATTCCATCTCTTTGCCTCATATTCTTGATAACATTCCACCATTGATCAACATCACCTTCCAAATGATATACTGCTAAGATGACTTTATCATGCTTAGAACATTGTAGAACTGAAAATATCTTTTCAGTAGTACTGATCCATTGTTCAACCACTAAGGGATCCGAAGACCCGCTGAATGAAGGTGGATGATTTCTCATGAAGGATTCAACAGAATGTTGCTCCTTTCTATGCTCATTTTGAAATCTGGAATGATTCATAGCTTGTGTAAGTATAGAAATAAGATTGTGCACTCCATCTCCCATGACATTGGTTTGGTCAGGAGGACAATCATTGCATTTTCCATTACATTGATCAACACGGTTCCTTCGGGTTCCAGCCATCGTCTAAAACCCAAAAATAAAAGTGTGAGAGGAAAATACCATGCTAGGGAAAACAACATAATAAAGGGGGAGTGCCTTCAATATCTAACATATTAGGTTTAATTATAAGATCATTAGCATAATTCTAGGACTATAGCCTATACGTATACTTAACCTTAGGGACATACCTAGACATACCTTAGAAATATCTCTAGGGATCTCACTAAAATTTTCACATCCTAGTTTTCAAAGGTTAACTAAACCTTTCCTCTGATAACAACTGTAGAGACTCGAAGCTTGATGTACATGGACATTAAATATCTTTTATGGAATACTTAATACATAACAAAAATAGACACACAAGGATCGTAATAGTTCAGTGTCTTTGGAAACTAGGAATATAATCTTCTAATCATGGTGAAAGATCTTCAACATCTTTATTAATGATCTTCCCATTTTGTTTCCTTACCTAAATCCTTTCTTTAAATACTGGGGAAAAGAAAACATATAATGGGTGAGCTCAAATTCTCAGTAAGGGTAAGCATAGAGAACATAAAACAATCCTTAGACATTTGAATGTAAAAAAATGAGCATAAAATCTAAACATCAAAATCTTGAGCAATGACATAAAACATGGCAGTACGTAAGGCATAGATCATGAAGAAACATTAATCATGATAAATTAGAATGGGAATAAAAATGTAATTTTGGAAACCATTAAGCACATGATATGATTTCCATAGTAGCCAAGACATTGCTGCCAAGACCATCTTAGTGGACAAAGTCCCTTTCTGAATCGAGTTCACTCCTCGTTCCAGTCCTGTATTACTGAACCGATTTAACTTACCGTTCCAGCCATGTCTATCTCATGAGATATAAATCTTTACCTAATGCATTGGAGGGAGATATAGGTCCCACCCATCTCATAATGAAATCATTCTTACTTGTGCCACAAAATAAACATACATCATTCATAATAACCCAATAATTAAAATGGGTTACATAAACATCATCCCATCATCACATAATCCATATAAAAGAAATGGATATCATTTCATAATAAAAAAATTGAAACCATGTAAATCATAGAGACATCATACTTGAAACATATGAAATAATGTCATCTTAGATGAAAAATGGTTTTAATAAAACACTTGGAATGAAATTTTGAGGAAAATATCCTTTCTTCTTCAAAATCAATTTATTTTCACAAAACGTCATGCAATTTTAAAATAAGGATATTTTGTTGAAAATATTCATGAAATCTTTTGGAGGAAGTTTTATGAAAATAAGTCTTTATAAAACCGTAAAAATTCTTTCATGCCGTATAATTTAAAAAAAACATTCATCTCATACTTTTGCCGGAAAAGTCAAAAAGTACCTCATAAAAGAAAGATTCTATACATACCATGTAGTAAAAGTAAAAAATGGGTAAAAATGACGTTAAACATACATGAAAACGTTTTTAGGAAACATGGACATGGATGAGAACAATAACCCTAGTAAATACTTACGAATAAACAATCTCGGATAAGAACGAGATTGGAAATGTTATCCCTTACCTTAGGTCCGATATGATTCGTCCTTATCCAAACCTCCTGTATAATGATTTAAATAATGTCATTGAATTATTACAGAATCATATTAATTGTTATTATATCATATATGGTTCACTTATGACTTTATATTACCCGTTCTTTTGTAAATTCATGTTAAAGTAGTGTTTTGGTTAAAATCGGTTCATTTGTCATTCGTGTTTTAACTTGTAATTATTCATATGATTACTTAGATCATGATTAATTAAATCCAGAATTTAAAACATGATTTATATATAATATATATTCAGAATATACATATATATAATAGATCGATAAATGGAAAGAAATACACCGTTCATGGAGACGGTAGGTCGTACGTACGCATGAACGTTGTTTTCATTTCCTTATTGAATTGAATGGAATTAAGTATATGAAATAAATATATATGTACATAAATCCAGTAGCATTATTATGTCATATATTTCATTATTACTTATTATATATACTTTATAATCATTCTTGAATTGTTAACAAGGAAAATGAATCTCATCGCGTCGTGGACACGGTAATCCGTACGTACGCACGAGCGATGATATCGTTCCCATGGAATTGTATTAGAGTGCATGTATACTATTTAATAGTCAATATCACATTAAAATAATCATATATAGTCATTATTTACACCATTATACCCATCCAAGTAA
This sequence comes from Viscum album, assembly GCA_963277665.1. Lineage (NCBI taxonomy): Eukaryota > Viridiplantae > Streptophyta > Magnoliopsida > Santalales > Viscaceae > Viscum > Viscum album. The sequence continues at coordinate 1,479,281,279 of OY728137.1, forward strand.
GGTGGTGGTGGAAAATAGATTACACCACGACGTGGAGACGATATTCCGTACGTACGCACATGCGGTGATTTCGTTTTCCGTACGATGGATAGATGGTAAAATATGGTTGTTTAATACTTATAATAACATATCAGTATATGAGTGATACTTATGTTATTACTTCATAATGAAACAACTAAAGAATAAGAAGTCGAAGAAGAAATAAAGTAGAAAGAATCGGTAACAGACATAACCTCTTCTTTGAAGCGCCTCTTTGAGTCCTCCTTTTAGGGTACTAAAATTGGTCTTTGAAGAAGACCAGGAACTCTAGGATGTTTCCAAATAAGTTTAGAAGAGAATATGGCAGGGTTTGGTGGATCTTTAAAGGTCAAAGTGGTGTGAGGAGGAGAGGGAGGAGGTTCCCTTTTATAAGGGAGGAGAGGGGAACCTTTGGAATTCATAAATATTTTAATTTATAATAAATCTAAACCCACTTAAAAACCTCCAAAAATGACTCATATTCTAAGACTAGATGATATAGGGTATTAATATTATCAACCAATAAAATTTAGACATGTTTTGAGCTTATTTTAAACATTATCATTTTGATTTATCCTTATTTAGTCAATTTAATTTTCTTTGTGGTAATAACATTCTAAATTTCAAATTATAAAAAATAATTACTTATTTGTTGTGAATTGTCAATAATTGGATACGTTATGACATTTTAGACCATATAAATTTAAATTTATAAATTTTAAATATTTTTGTGATTTTTAAACAATTTTATAATATGTTATTACTATAAAATAACAATAGTGTCAATTTTGACACTATTTATTTATTTGAATTTAAATAAAATATATACGGAAGATATGTTCTAAATAAAAGCTTTAATAGATTCATAAAAGGTAATATGTATCTATAAAAATAGTGTATCACATTAAATAGTTCATATAATATTTATTTTATTATTTTTAAAACAATTTATTTGGTTTATCTCTTAATAAAATAATTACAACAATATTTTTGTATAATTATTTAATATACTTATTTTTTGCATTAAAATTAAAAATAAAATACTATGATGAAGATAAATATATTATCTTTCACAATAATACTTTTACTAGAACTTATCATCTTAAAATCACAATAGTTAAATTATTATATTTATTAAATTATGAAGGTGACAACTTTGGCATCATTTAAAATAAAATAATATAAGTGTCATAATCACCTTAATAAGGATCCAAATGGTCACAAATTCGGCCAGTGGATGATTAGGGATTATATATACACTAATAATAAGTTTTGTGCTGATTTTTGGGCCTTTTGATATGTATTACTACTTCAATAAAAACTATATTATTTATTTTTCACTAAATAAATAATTTCTGCATCATTAATGTAGAAGATAATAAGATAATTAAATAACTCTAAAAAATTACAAATATATTACCATGAAAAATAAAAAAATTTATCTCTCAAATGAGTATTTATAACCGAATTTATATTCTGTATAAACTTATATTAAAAATACATTAATTATTAAAGTTGAGTGAGACATATTTCACTTTCCTTTAAATAAAATAAACTAAAGGTCTTAATCACCTCCAAGTGGGTTCTAATGCATTCAATTTAGGCCCGAATATGACTTAGGACAAATTATAATCATACAATTTTATTAAGACAAGTATTATGATAATTTTATAATATTATATTTACCCTTAATTACCCAATTTACCTTTTACTATGGTAAATAAAATTTACCATTGTTACTATTCATAAAGCCCAAAAATAAAAAGTAATCTATTAATATAATTTGGACCCACTGATTCCAAATATGGAATTCATTTTTCCAATTCAATACAAAGAATTTGCAGAAATTAAATTAAAATTATCCCGTTGTCGAAAGAAAACGGGTTTTTGTTTAAAACATTGCAAAAGATTGAATTTATTTATCCTACGAATTCACTGTAAAATCAAGGCTAATGAAATACATTATATTAAATGGTAAAAATATATTCTATTTATACTTTTAAACCATTAAATATTATAATTTAATCACATAAGTTATTACGATGAAAAAAGTTCTTTTTAATTAAAATATAGGGTGTTTTTACTATTTATTAAAATATGAAAGTTATCAGAATAATATGAAAATTTTATCCAAGGCAAAATTTTATATCCTGATACCAAATAATAATTTATTTTGAAAAAGTGAACTTATAAACATGTCAAAAACTATATTTAAAGTGGGTGTGCCATCAAAAGGCGGCAAAACTGCATTTTTTGAAAAATACGTATTTTACCGGAAAAATTTATTTTGTTCTTATACCATATTCTAGAAAATGTGTAAGATGAATAATAATGTTATAAAATTCAAAATTTAGTTAATACTATTCATAAAGGCTAGTTCATAATAATATTATAACAATATATCGTTGTTTAGTAAAACCCGATATTGCGTACAACACACGCAATGGAAGAAGGTCGCAATTGCGTGTAATGAAACCCAAGTCAGGGTTGCGTGTTGTGCAAGAATCCTTTTTTATTTCTTATAACAGAATCCAACTATATTTCATTTATACATTGAATATATATATATATATACACTCAATGTTGCGTAGAATGACTATTATAAAACGAATTTGAAATTGTGTGTAACACAATCTAAGAATAGTGTTGTGTATACTTCAAGAAAATACAGTGTGGCATATAGAACAAGATAATATTTTTGTAGCATAAAACGCATGACATCAAATAAATTAAAAAGAATACTTATCATAAAATATCGGGTTGTTACAGGAAGAATATTTTAAGGAGATAGAGATGAAATAAAATTAAAACACATAGTTAAGGACTACATCTCTTCTCGAGAGAACACCTTTAGAATTATACCTAAATCCTTCTTAAGGGGGATTAATAGTCAAAAAAAGTGTTAAGGGATGTAATTATTGGATTTTAGTCGGTATCAGATAAAAAAATTTCTTCAAAAACTAAGAAGAGGAGAGGATAGGGGGTTCCGTTTTATAAGAGGGGGAGAGGACACAAATCGAAATTTTGAAAAGATTAAAGTATAACAATTATTTTAACATTAATAAAGGGTAAAATGTAAAATACCAAGTAAGTAATGAATAATATATTTTCTTATCTATGTCTATTTATGAATTAGATAGTGTTTTAAAGACTTAAATTGAGAATAAATCCAATCTTAAGCATAGAATTCTCTAATATTTTTAAAAGATTGTTTTACCGCCTTTTGATGGAAACCCATTTTTAAATATATATTTTGACAATATTATAAGATCTACTTTTCAAAATAAACTTATTCTTTATGATTGGGACATTGAAATTTACTTTGTATTAATTTTTGGTATTTTTCTGACAATGTTCATTTTTTAATGAACAGTGAAAAATACTGCATTTTACATCAAAACTGCTTTTTCATATAATTTAATTATATGGTTAGATTATCTTTTTAATTGGTTTTAAAGTTTAAATAAAATATAATTTTACCATTTAATCCAATTGTGGTCATTATAATTAACTTCACTTTGGAATTTGGCATAAACAAGTGCCAAACTATTCATAGATATTGTTTAAAAAAAACCCGCTATTTGTTTTGACAACGAGAATTATTTTTAAATTAAGTATTGAAATTTTTATGGATGGAATTTGGTAAAATGGATTCTATATTTAGAATCATAAGGTCCAAATTATGTAATTGAGAATCTTTTTTTTTGGACATTATGAATAGTAACGATGGTAATTATCTTTAATTATCTTGATTAATTAGTAATCAGGTAGTTAAGGACAATAAAATAATATCATAATAATAACAAATGACACCAACATGTGTCCTAATTATACTGTTTGTGTCATTGCTGACCATGGGATTCCTTGTGCCAAACTTATGGAACCCATGGAATTAATTTTTGGTGAAGGTGAAACTTTATCATTTTATTTTTAATGAAAAGAGAATATCACTAAAGAATGTATCACCTGAGTAAAACATTTTTAGTTTTATCTGTGTAAAGGATCTCTTAGACTATAAATATTAATTTTAAATATAAAAATATTTCCTACCTCATAGTATATTTTTATAATTTTTATACATTAAATAAATTAAATTATTTATGACATCATGATGATGCAGCGATTACCTCATTAATAAACGATTTAAATAAAATGAAAAGATAATATAAAATCTATGACTTAAACTTGTCAAAGACCTATTGTATGAGTATATTTCGCACCGTTATCACCTTATACTCAAAATATATTAATGTGGGACCTTTATAATCTGAAACGCATTTTAATATAAAGTAACATTTTATAACTTTTCAAGAGTGCCCCTCCTCTCCTATTATAAAAGGCCTCCACCTCTACCTCCTTACCTACACTTCTCAAGCCATTGGCTCGGCCAATATATACTAATTTTATCTCTCCACATACCTCTATTCATCCTAGAAGCCTTAACTTAGGCATAAAGCTCTTCAAGAAACCCTTTTGGTTCAAACTAAGAGGAGTTACCCGATTTAAAGGTAAAGACTTCTCTAATGTTCTTTTGTTTTATTTTTCTACTCCAACCCCATAAACTCTTTTTATTCATTTATTTTGTAACAACACCATTATCTTCAATATACTTGGATTTTTTAATAAGAATTATTTGAGCTACACTTACACACACCTACATCTAATGGTTAAAGAGCATATTGTTTTCGTGGATGGAAAATTTCTGCCTCACGAAACGATGATTGTTCAATATTCTTCTAACACCTTCAAAGATGGACATTAAGATGTCACTATATTTATATATGATATATAATATGTTTATGTTTTCCTTAAGATTCTATATTTTTCATTTATGGCATACCTTTATGGTTTCCATTTGGGTAAACGTGATATCTTCATTTTTGGAAGTGGGGACTATCACACCCTCAAAGTGATTTGATTCATTAATGACATATGTGGGACATATAAAGGATATAGTTAATGATATTATATATGATATTATAATGGAATTATAATATAACTTTATATCATCATGATTCAATTCCATTAAATAGGAAATAGAAATGAAAGTAGTGTTCATGCGTACATACGGCTTACCGTCTCCATGAACGGTGGATTTCATTTCTTACCTCTAAATGTTATTTAATATTATAAATGAATTTATATACTGGATATATATGATATATATGATATCTACATCATGAATATAATTCTGGATATAATGGATATTTTACCATATGAACAACTTGTAATTATAAAGAGTTTATTTTTGACTCAAGTACCAATGATCGACAAAATGACCGTTATTAACTTAAATAATTAAATAGTGTTCCTAACATGGTAATAAGTGATATAAAAGGAATAATGAACTTGAAAAATGTTATTAATAAAGTAGAAATTAACTCAAGTTTATTATTCAGGAGGTTAAAGAACGACCGAGTCAAGTCGGACCCAAGGTATGGGACTTCGTCTTAATCTTCTTTCATTGAGGAATATCTTGTTTTATACAAAAATTTCTTTTATACGGTGTATAAACCCCTTTGAATTTTACATTTATTCAAAAGGAATCTTTTTTTATATGAAGAGTTTTACTAAACGACAAAAGGGAAGGTTTTTTTGTCATACGTATGCGGCGACAACGACTTCTCCACCACCATGACCATTATTTGAGTTTCGGCTTCCTCTGTAAGACATAACTTTTTTTAAATGAAAAATAAATACCATGTTTTACATTTCATTTATTTTTGTATTGAAAATGGTTTTGATAATGTTTTTATTATATCAATGTGTTATATTTATATCTTGTGATTGAAATGTGGAAATGTTATGTTTCCTTTATGCATGTTTTATCTTAAACGATTATGTTATGGTTCTTGGGAATTATTAATGAAGACGGGTGGTTCCGTGAAAAACTAAGGGTGTGTGAGCCCGACATAGCTCTCCAATTCATTGGGTAATGTGAAGGGGTTAAATGTTGAGGTTTCTCTGAAGAGATTTAGGAAATATACTGTGATGGATATTCCAAACGTAACCATGAGGGTTACTCCCAACGTAAGAATGTTATGAATGCCTCAAGTTACCTTTATGTCTTATGTTTTTTATGAGTTATTTATAAATCATATGATTTCATGAGGTATGTTAACGGGATTATGTTTTATGAGTAAAGTATGATTTCATTGATTCTTATGTATACATGTACTAATGTTTTTTACGTATTTTTATATCCCTTAGTGAGCTTTTTATGCTCATCCCATGTTTTTGAAATGTTTTTCACAGGTCAAGGGAAAGGTACATGATGTGATGATAGTGTCAAGGAAGTGTTAAGAAAGAATCCATGTTTTATTTTAAATATGTTTCCATTGATGGGAAAAATGAGTACTATCTTTTATGTAACCAATTTGTTTAAATGTGGAGTGTAATGCATGATTTATGATCTAATTCTCTAAAACTATACACCTGAAAAAAATCCTCAATGTGTATTCTTGAAATATCTCAAGATTAAGTAATGTTTAAGGCTGGGGCCTTATAGTTGGTATCAGAGGTTAGTTTAAATAACTTTAGGTGTTATAATTCTATTAAATTATTATCCAAAAATATTTTTTATAGTAAAATTTAAATGATATAGCATTTGAAGATTACCATGTTGCTTCATCTAAGACATGTTTGTTCAGAATGGTTTTCCGTAGAGGAAACATGGAAGCAGTGCTAGGAAGGAATATAGAAGGAAATGAACTTCCAAATCAGCATCCTGAGATGGTCGGAATTGGAACTGAACAGTTTTTTGTAGTAATGACACAGTTGACTCAAGAAATAAATGGTGGAGGTATCAATGCACGATATCATCCAGATCAACCAAAGAGGAACATGTCTGTAGTAGAACATTTCATGAGGCAACACCCCCCATCATTCAGAGGATCATCTGACCCTGTTCTAGCTGAAGGGTGGATTAAAGCTCTGGAGAATATTTTCGATGTCATGGGGTGTTCAGACAATCACAAGGTTAGTCTTGATATTTACCGTTTGGAGGGTGAAGCAGATCAGTGGTGGTCGATGGTTAAAAATATCAGGGGCGCTGATGAGATTGATGCTCTCGACTAGGATGAATTAAAATGTATATTTAATGAGAAGTATTTTCCAAAGTTTGTTCGACTTAGGATGGAAAAACAATTCATGGAATTGAGGCAAGAGGACGACTCAGTGGCTTCATATGAATAAAGGTTCACTCGATTGGCAAGGTATGCTCCAAATTTTTTCCGAGACCTTGATAGTAAAATCAAACGTTTTTACTCAGGATTAAAGCCAAAATATCGAAGGGATTTAGCTTCTCGTGAGTTCAAAATTTATGAAAAGCTTGTTCGATGTGCTGAGAAGGTGGACATGGAGTTTTCCAATGATCGAGTGTTCTATAACAACCAATAGAAGAAGAGACCGAGGTGGCAGGAGAAAGGGAAGAATTATTTAAAAAGGTCTGATGGTAAGAAAACTAAGTTTCCAATTTGTGATAAATGTGGTAAAAGTCATGCTAGGGAATGTCTTCTGAATTCTGGAAAGTGCTACTGATGTGGTAAGATGGGACATAAGGCTCGTGATTGACTGAAAAATATCAAGGTGATGGTAAGACAAAATTTGATTTATAGTTAGTGAAATTTTTTAAGCGCAATGAGATGGGTCACTATGTAAACATGTGTTCGACAAAGAGCTCGAGTGATGGGAAGCAGTTAGACTACAAGCAGAAAGGGGTGGTGAAATCTTTTTCAACTACTTCAACAGATGTTCGTCCATAAAATGAAGTGGTATCAGTTACTTTGTTTGTTTTTTCAGATTATGCCAGTGTGTTGTTTGATTTAGGGTCTACACATTCCTTCATCTCTGAAAACTTTTCTAGTAAAATGGGAATACCATCTCAAGAAATGACTCCTGAATTTGTGGTAAAAACACCTGGGGGAAATGTTGAGGCAAAAAGAATTTATAAGAAACTTCTTATCCTAATCTGTGCAAAGAACCTACTTGCAAACCTTATTGTTTTATGTCTAGTAGAGTTTGATGTTATCCTGGGTATGGATTGGCTCTTGGTTTACCATGATATGATTGACTGTAGATCTAAAGAAGTTTCTTTTCAAAAAGACTTTTAGTTTATGTACAAGAATGAACCCTTACTGTTCATAACATATCAACAGGCTGAGAAACTTGTAAATGATGGAAATGATTGTTACCTTGAACATAATGTTGAAAACAAAGGAACTGTTAAGATTAATGATGTCCCAGTGGTAAATGAGTATCCTGATGTTTTTGCTGATGAGTTTCCTGGAATAATACCGGACCGGGAAGTTGAATTTACTATTGACTTAGTTCCCGATGCTAAGCCAATTTCAAAACCCCGTTATCGAATGACTCAAATTGAATTTTTAGTGTTGAAGGAGCAATTACTAGATTTATTAGATAAAGGTTATGGAATAATGGCCAAGACCCACAAATGTAACCGAGATTCGTAGTTTTCTTGGTTTTGAAGGCTTTTACCGATGGTTTGTTAGATATTTTTTACGGTTATCTAGTCCAATGACTAAGCTAACTCGGAAGGGTGTTAAGTTTATCTGGACAAAAGAATGTGATGATTGTTTTCAGGAACTGACAAGAAGATTGGTGAATGCTCCAGTTTTGGAACTACCTTCCAGGAATAGTGAGTTTGTTATCTATAGTGATGATTCATTGAAAGGATTTGGTTACGTCCTAATGCAGAATGATCAGATAATTGCTTATGCTTCATGTCAGTTGAAAACTCATGAGATAAATTACCCTACACATGATTTGTAATTAGCTGCTGTTGTTTTCACTTTAAATATTTGGAGGCATCATTTGTTTGGTGTAAAGTGTGAAATATATACTGATCACAAAAGTTTAAAGTATATATTCACTCAGAAATAATTGAACATGAGATAGAGGAGATGGCTGGAATTAATCAAGGATTATGATTGTACAATTCATTACCATCTGGGAAAATCCAATAAAGTGGCTGATGATTTGAGTCGAAAAAGTAATGCCACATTAACAATGTTGCATTTGGAACGTGATCCTTTGGTTAACGATTTGATGAACTTTGCCATAGAAGTTGTTGGTGCAGGATGTCCTTATGTTTTGTTTCATGTATTAGTGAAATCTTCTCTATTAGACAGAATTAAGCTAGCACAGAAGCAAGACAGTGAGTTGCAGAAAAAGGTAGAGCTGGTTCAGAAAGGTAAGTTGCCTGAATTCAAAATTCACAACGATTGTGTTTTGAGATTTGGGAAGAGATTGTGTGTGCTTTGTGATTCATAGTTGAAGATATAGTTGTTATGTGAAGCTCACAGTTCTCCGTTATCAGTTCATCCAGGCAGTACTAAGATGTATAGAGATCATCAGGAGTATTACTGGTGGGATGGAATGAAAAGAGATATTGCAGATTTTACTGTGAAGTGTTTGACTTGTCAACAGTTTAAAGCAGAGTGGCAGTTTCCGAAAGGGATGCTTCAGCCTTTACTAGGGCCAGAGTGGAAATGGGAGAATATATCCATGGACTTCGTTGTGGGGTTGCCGAAGACACCTCGAGGTAATAATGCAATCTAGGTTATTCTTTACCGCTTGACTAAATCTCCTCATTTCCTTGCTATATGAGATTATTTTTCCTTAGATAAACTTTCCCATTTGTATCTTAAAGAGATTGTTAGGTTACATGGAGTTACTCTCTCCATTGTACCTGACCGTGATCCCAGGTTCACTTCTATATTTTGGAAAGGCCTTCAGAAGTCATTGGGAACTGAATTAGATTTTAGTACAGCTTTTCATCCTCAATCAGATGGGCAGTTAGAACGAACAATTCAGACTTTGGAGGATATGCTACATGCTTGTTCGATGGATTACTAGGGAAGTTGGGACCAACATCTTTCTTTGGTTGCATTTTCTTATAATAACAGTTTCCATTCCAGTATACAGATGGCACCATTTGGGGCATTATAGGGGAAGCGGTGTCAAACTCCTGCTTTCTGGGATGAAGTGGGTGAAAGGAAGGTGATGGGACCAGAATTGGAAGAAGATCTGGTAGAAAATGTTCACCTGATACAGAGACACATGAGAACAGCTCAGAGCAGGCAAAAGAGTTATGTGGACAACAGGAGGAAGGATCTCTCTTTTTAGGTAGGTGATCTTGTTTTTCACAAAGTATCACCATGGAAAAGTGTGATGCAATTTGGTAAGAAAGGAAAGCTAAGTCCAAGTTTCATTGAACCATATGAAATTTTGGAGAGATTTGGATCAGTTACATACTGAGTGGATTTACCTCCGAGTTTATCTCAGGTACACAATTTTTTTCAAGTTTCAATGTTAAGGAAGTACATTCCAGATCCATCTCATGTTTTGAGTCCAGAGGTAGTTCAGTTGGAAGAGAAACTATCTTATAAGGAACAACCGGTCTAGATTCCTAACCACATGGAGAAAGTGTTGCAGAATAAGGTGATTCATCAAGTAAAGGTTTTGTGAAAAAACCACATGATTGAAGAGGCATCATGGGAATCTGAAAATGCAATGAGGGATAAATACCCCCACTAATTCGATAAGTAAATAAATTACGGGGATGCAATTTTCTAAAGGGGGAAGGATGTAACAGCCCAAGTAAGTAATGGATAATATATTTTCTTATCTATGTCTATTTATGAATTATATAGTGTTTTAAATACTTAAAATGAGAATAAATCCAATCTTAAGCATAGAATTCTCTAATATTTTTAAAAGATTGTTTTACCGCCTTTTGATGGTAAACCATTTTTAAATCTATATTTTGACAATTTTATAAGCTCTAATTTTCAAAATAAACACATTCATTATTATTGGGACATTTAAATTTACTTTGGATTAATTTCTGGTATTTTTCTGACAATGTTCATTTTTTAATGAATAGTGAAAAATACTGCATTTTACATCAAAACTTCTTTTTCATGTAATTTAATTATATAGTTAGATTATCTTTTTTTTAGTTTTAAAGTTTAAATAGAAAATATTTTTACAATTTAATCCAATGGTGGTCATTAAAATTAATTTCACTTTAGAATTTGGCATAAACAAGTGCCAAACTATTCATATATATTGTTTCAAAAAACCCACTATTTGTTTTGACAATGGCAATTATTTTCAAATTAATTATTGCAATTTCTATTTTTTGAATTTGATAAAATGGATTCCATATTTGGATACAGAAGGTACAAATTATGTAATTAAGAATCTTTTGTTGTTGGACATTATGAATAGTAACGACGATAATTATCTTTAATTATCTTTGATTAATTAGTAATCGGGTAGTTAAGGATAATAAAATAACATCATAATAATAAAAAATGACCCCAAAATGTGTCCTAATTCTACTGGTTGTGTCATGGCTGACCATGGGATGCCTTGTTCCAAACATAGGGACCCCATGGAATCACTTTTGGGTGAAGGTGACACTTTATCATTTTATTTTTAAAGAAAAGAGAATATCACTAAAGAATGTATCACCCGAGAAAAACATTATTAGTTTTTCCGGTGTAAAGTATCTCTTAGACTATGAATATTAAATGGAAATATAAAAAATATTTCCTACATCATGGTATTTTTTTTAATTTTTAGACATTAAATAAATTAAATTATTTATGACATCATGATGAAGCAGCGATTACCTCATTAATGAACGGTTTAAATAAAATGAAATGATAATGTAAAATAAATGAATTACACTTGTCAAAGACCTATTGGATGAGTATATTTCGAACCCTTATCACCTTATCCTAGAAATATTTCAATGTGGGACCTTAAAAATCCGAAACTCATTTTTATATAATGTAACATTTTATAACTTTCCAAGAGTGCCCGTCCTCTCCTCTTATAAAAGGCCCTCACCTATACCTCCTTACCCACACTTCTCAAGCCATTGGATTGGCCAATCTGTACTCATTTTATCTATCCACATCCCTCTATTCATCCTAGAATCCTTACCTTAGGCAGAATGTTCTTCAAGAAACCCTTTTGGTTCAAACCAAGAGGAGTTACCCGATTTAAAGGTAACGACTTCTCTAATGTTCTTTTGTTTTATTTTGCTTCTCCAACCCCCTAAACTCTTTTTATTCATTTATTTTGTAACAAAACCAGTATCTTCATTATACTAGGATGTTGTTATAATAATTATTCTAGTTCCACTTACACACACCTACATCTAATGGTCAAAGAACATATTGTTTCTGTGGATGGCGAATTTCTGCCTCATGAAACGATGATTGTTCAATATTCTTCTAACACCTTCAAAGGTGGCCATTAAGATGTCACTATATTTATATATGATATATAATATGTCTAATATTTCCTTAAGCTTCTGTATTTTTCATTTATGCCATACTTTTATGGTTTCCATTATGGGTAAACGCGATATCTTCATTTTTGGAAGTGCGGACTACCGCCCTCTCAAAGTGATTTGATTCGTTAATTCCATATGTGGGACATATAAAGGATGGAGTTAAAGATATTATATATGATATTATACTGTAATTATAATATACCTTTATATCATTATGATTCAATTCCATTAAATAGGAAATAGAAATGAAAGTAGCGTTCATGCGTACGTACGACTTACCGTCTCCATGAATGGTGCATTTCATTTCTTACCTCTAAATGTTATGTAACATTATAAAGGAATTTATATAATAGATATATATGATATATATGATATCTATATCATGAATATAATTCTGGATATAATGGATATTTTACCACATGAACAACTTGTAATTATAAAGAGTTTATTTTTGACTCAAGTAGCAACTATCGACAAAACGACCGTTATTAACTTAAATAATTACATAGTGTTCATAACATGGTAATAAGTGATATAAAAGGAATAATGAACTTGAAAAAGGTTCTTAAGAAATTAGAAATTAACTCAAGTTTATTATTCAAGAGGTTAAAGAACGATTGAGTCAAGTCGGACCCAAGGTATGGGACTTCGTCTCAATGTCCTTCCATTGATGCATATTTTGTTTTATACAAAACTTTCTTTTATACGGTGTATAAAAACCTTTTACTTTTACGTTTATTGAAATGAAATATTTTTTATACGAAGCGTTTTACTAAACTACAAAAGGGAATGTTTTTTTGTCATACGTATGTGGCGACAATGACTTCTCAGCCACCGTGACTATAATTTGAGTTTAGGTTTCCTCTACAAGCCATAACTTTTTTTAAATGAAAAATAAATACCATGTTTTACCTTTCTTTTATTTTGGTATTGAAAATGGTTTTGATAATTTTTTTATTATATAAATCTGTTGTATTGATATCTTGTGATTGATATGTGGAAAAGTTATGTTTCCTTTATGCATGTTTTATGTGATACGATTATGTTATGGTTCTTGGGAATTGTTTATGAAGATGGGTGGTTCTATGATAAAATAAGGGTGGGTGAGCCCGACATAGTTCTCCAATGCATTGGGTAATGCGAAGGGGTTAAACGTTAAGGTTTCTCCGAAGAGATTTATGTAATATACTGTGATGGGTATTCCAAATGTAACCATGAGGGTTACTCCCTACGTAAGAATGTTATGAATGCCTCATGTTACCTTTATGTCTTATGTTTTTTATGAGTTATTCATAAATATTATGATTTCATGAGGTATGTTAATGTGCTTATGTTTTATGAGTAAAGTATGATTTCATTGATTCTTATGTATACATGTACTAATGTTTCCTTTACGTATTTTTATATCCCCTACTAAGCTTTTTATGCTCATCCCATGTTTTTGAAATGTTTTTCACAGGTCAAGGGAAAGGTACATGATGTGATGATAGTGTCAAGGAAGTGTCAAGAAAGAATCTATATTTTATTTTAAATATTTTTCCGTTGCTGGGAAAAATGAGTACTATCTTTTATGTAACCATTTTGTTTAAATGTGGAGTGTAATGCATGCTTTATGATCTAATTCTCTAAAACTCTAAACCTAAAAAGATCCTCAATGTATATTCTTAAAATATCTCAATATTAAGTAATGTTTAAGGCTGTGGCCTTATATAAAAAATATAAAATTATAAAACCATAGAAGTTATAAGGTAAAACTATATCCATAATATTTTATTTGTATATGTTTTTAGGTTATTTTATCCCCTTCCTTTTTTATTTAAAATCCCGATAACACTGTTTTAACCTTAAATGTGATAATTATTTTTTACTCTTTATATGATTTATTTTGACAAAAAATAAGTTAAAATTATTATATGATATTAATTATTATGATTCAGAATTTTTAATATTAAAATTAAGTTCATAGAAGTGGAAAATTTTATTTTCAAATTCAACTTATAGACGCACTAAGAAAATGGTTTTCCAATGAAAATATTTTCATAAGTAGAGAATTTTTTAATATAAAAAGTCCTTTTTAATTTGATTAAAATTACAATAATTAGAATTATAATAAAATAATTAAACTAATTTTATATTAAAAACATTTATAAACAAGATTTAGCTTTTTAAATGAATCAAATGATAAGGAAATTTTCAATTAAAATAATAATTTTTCACTACTCACATAAAAATTTAAATTTTAATAAAATTCTCAAAAAACACCATAAGATATTTTATATATGTTAATTACAAAAATTAAAATATTTTTTTTAAAATTAATTTAATAAAATTTATAAATATTAATTTTACTATTTTTTCAGAGAAACCAATAAAAATCAATTTTTTGTACAAACAAGTTATTCTCGAAGCATATAAAAAATATAATAAAAAGTAAGTAATTTTTTATAAATATATTTTCATTATATAGAACATTTTTACATATTTTAAATGTTTTCATTATTTGCATTCATAAAAAAATATTTAATAATTATCTTTTATTGGTAATGATTAAAAAAAAATAATATCATAGTTTGTTAAAACTCAATATTGCATGTAACACATTATAACAAATAAATTAAATTCTTTGAAAAACATATTTCATAAAAACATTGGGTGTTACATTCTAACTCCCTTAAAATTATAGTATACCTTTAAATTATTATCTCTGATATAAAAAATGAAGAAAGTTCTGCCTAATTATATCCTCAAGTTCCACATAACTTATTTAAACCTGTGTTCTGACCAAAAAAACATTAACTAGGTGGGTGGTGTTTTTTTCATAGAACTTTATCTCTATGATACCAAATTTACAATGGTTGTTACTTGTAACAAATATATTTCTCCAATTTTAGGACATCTTATTTTAGTATATGTGAAGGGTTATGTTTGTACTTTCTTTGAAGACATACATGGAACACACCATAGACTTGAGAGAGGTTTGGTATAATCTTGAATTGATTAGTAATTATATTGATATAATCTATAATTTAAAAGGGTTAAATATTCATAGGGATTATTTTTACAATATTTTTGAATATAATTACCTTATTTGATGGATATATTATTGGAAACACCTTATCTCCAATATCAAATTCAAGGTCACATTTTTTATTTTAATCATATTATTTCTATGGACTCTGTGTTACCATTATATGTTGTTGAAAGGAAGTAACCTCCTCTTCCATTTTATCATCTAGTTCAGGTCCCAATATCATTATTTCTCTAACATTATCCAGACACATTGGAGTTATAAAATTCTCTCCATAGAGGGGATAATGAGGATCCATCTAAATTCTTGATTGAAAGTTATTATTTAATCCAAATCCAACTATAGAAGGTTTTGATATAAAACATAGTTGTAATCTTGAGAACATGACCTAAAAATATACTATAGGGTTTAATTTTTTTCTTTCATAATTACCATATATATCAAGATGATACACAATACCGAAAACTAGCTCCATATAGAGGGTTTATTAAAGACATCACAAGAAATTTGAGGTAAATCTTAGATCATGATCAGATATAGTATAATATATTAATATATGAAATTTTACCACTTACATAATGTAAATCCAGGAAATCTAATCTGGAGAGAAACCCTCTCAAATAAAGATAAAGTTTTCTGAATTTTTAAAGTGATTAAATATGAGGAGTTTTCGATCAGAATGATCTATCATGAATTTTTAGCATTTGATGTCTAAATCATGAAACCATATTTTTAATATATGAATCCTTAGGTACAATATAAGGCCCTGACTTTAAAAAAATACATAATCTTTAATTAAATAAATAATTCAAATTGAATATCTTTTTAGGTTTATAGTTTTAGAGAATCAGGCCATAACTATTACCTTACATTTCTAAAAATTACAAAGTAGACATTTTTACTCATTTTCCATTTTTTCATAGAATAAAAAACTCTTGAAAAAATATCCATGTCTACTTCTATGTTTTAGACATCATGACTTTTCCTTGATCCCATCCTTGACCCTATTCATCTTTATGTCTGGTGAAAAACATTTAAAAATCTTGGGATGGGCATAAGAAGCTTATTTAGGGTTATAAAATAAAGAAAGAAATAATTATTCCATCAATAAATAAAAAACATAAACACTTTTACTTACCTTATAAAATCATTAAATTTATGTATAACACATAGTAATGACAAATCATAAAGGTAACTTGTGGTATCCATAACATACTTATGTTGTAGCTTTCACAACTACTTGGGGAGTTACATTTGGAATACCCATCACAGTGTATTCCCTAAATCTCTTAGAAGAAACATTCACGTTTTCCTCCTTCACGTTACCCAATGCATTGGAGAGAGATATTGGGATCACTAGCCCTAGGTTTATCACGGAACCACCCATATACTCAAACAATTCCCAAGAACCATAACATATTCATAACAAATAATACAAACATAAATGAAAGATAAAATTTCCACATTGCAATCACAATATATCATTTCAAGATATTGAAATAATAACTATTTCTGAAAACAAATTTCAATACCAAAATACGAAAAAGTGTATATGGTATTTATTTTTAATTAAATAAAACACTACGACTTGTTAAGGAAACCGAAGATCAAATAATAATCATAGTGGTGGAAAAGGTTGTTGTCAATGCTTAAATTAAAAAGAAAAAATATTTTCTTGGTTTAATAAAATGCTACATAGAGAAAGATTCCATTTGAATGAAATGAAAAGTCAAAGGTGTTTATACATAGTATAGAAGAAAATTGTTCATAAAAAAAAATAGCCTCAATGAAAGGATATTGAGATGAAGAACCTTACAAAGAACATTTTATAAATAAAATAGATCGATTATGTATACCCATAAGTAATGTAAAAATACAATACATGACATCAAAAGTTATTTATCACATAATCATAGCATGACATAATAAAGAAGTATAAGATCAACCTAATGAATGTAAATTGTGTTAAGAAGTTCCCTTACCCCATTTCTGACTTGACTCGGTTGTTCTTTAATCTCATGAATAATAAACTAATGTCAATCTCTACTTGATTAAGAACCTTTTCCGAGTTTATTATTCCTTTTATTTCAATTATTACCTTTCTGTAACAATTAGTTAATTATTTGAGTTCATATCAGACATTCTGTCTTTGATTGGAACTTGAGTTAAAAAGATCTTCTTATAATTACGAGTTGTTCGTGTGGTCAAAGGTGCATTATATCCAAAATGATATTCAAGATTTAGATATCATATATATCAAGTATATACAGTATATATATGTATTTATAATAGGACATAACATTTGGAGATAATAAATGAAATGCACCTTTAATGGAGATGGTAAGCCGTACGTACGCATGAACACTACTTTAATTTCTATTTCATATTTAATTGAATGATAAATTGATGATAAATAGGAATATTATAATTCTAGTAAAATATCATATATAATTTCATTAACTCCATCATTTATACATCCCATGTATGGCATGAACGAGTCATATCATTTTGAGGGGACGATAGTCTGTACTTCCACAATTGAAATTATCTTACTTACACACAATGGAAACCATAAAGGTATTATATAAATGAAAAATACAGAAGAATAGAAAAAATATAAATAAAATATATATCACATATAAATAATGTTCCATCTTAATGGCCACCTTGAGAGGTGGTACGAGATAATTGAGCAATCATCATTTCTTGGGGAGATAGTTTGTTGTCCAAAGAAACAGTATGTTCGTTACCCATTAGATGGAGGTGTGTGTAAGTATAGTTCGAATAATTCTCATAAAAAACCTATTATATTGAGGATAATGGTTTTTTATAAAAGAAATTATTACAAGGAGTTTAGGGGGTTGGAGAGGTAAAATAAAGTAAAAGAACTCAAGGGAAGACGTTACCTTTAAATCACATATCTCCCTTTATATCGAACCAAAATGATTTCTTACAGTGCTTTCTGACTATAGTAAGACTTTTAAAAGTAAGAGAGGGATATTCAGAGATTATTCGAATAGTGGTTGGATGAGCCAAAGGGATTGATAGGTGTGGGTAATGGGTTATAGGTGAGGGCCTTTTATAAGGGGGAGGACGATCCCTTTAGGAAAATTTGAAAATATTATCTTATTATATAATGATTCTCATTTTCTAATGATCCAAAACACATTAAAGTAGAATATAAGATGACTCATGTTCAAAATAAAATCATCTAATAATAATTGGACAGGTTTTGGATATTTTTTAAATTTTTATAATCTTATTTATTTAAATGATTCATTAACGAGGTAAGCACTGCGTCATTGTTGATTCATAAATAATTTTACTTATTTGATGTCAAAAAATTATAAAAAAATATAAAGATATAGTAAATCATTATATCTTTCAAAATAATATTTATAGTAGAAGTTACAACTTATATAACCCCATTTAAAAATTTATTTACTAAAAGATATATGCATATATCATTTTTTCATTAATTTAAATTAATTAATATAATGTGTCATTATCACTCCCAAATAGATTCATGGGGTCCCAAAATCGTCCCAAGGATGCCAATGGTCGGACATGTATCAACCAATAAGTTTAGAAAACATGTTAGAGTAATTTAATATTATTATAATATTATTTTTATACACTTATTTACCAGATTTTTCTTTTAACCATGTTGAATAAAATATTTATTAAAGTAAATATTCATAATGTATAAAGATAAAAGTTACCTACATACACAATTTGAAACTCCTGATTCCAAATATGGAATCCATTGTTCCAAATTGAAAACACAGAAGTGGCAGAAATTAATTTATCATTAATTCCCGTTGTCTAAACAAAAAACTTGTTTTTATGAAATAATAACTATCAAAAGATTGACACTTGTTTATCTCCAATTTCAAATGGAAATTACTTCAAATGACCAAAATTAGATTAATTGGAAAAAATATAATCTAATGAAACTTTAAATACAATTAAAAATATAATCTAACCATATAAATAAATTATATTAAAAGATGGTTTGGAATTAAAATGTTTCATTTTTTCACTATTCATTAAAAATGAATTTTATCAGAAAAATACCAAAAATTTACACAAAGTTAATTTTGATGTCCCGATTCTAAAGAGTACATATATTTTCTCAAATAGAACATATAAAAGTGACAAAACTAGATTTAAATATGGTTCACTAGTAAAAGGTGGTAAATGGATCTTTTAACGAATATTATAGTATTTATTCTTAAAATCAGATTCTTTCTTATTTTAAGCCTCTAAAATTTATTGGTTAAATGTAAAAACATTTAAAAAACATGTATAATCTTATTGTAGTTACTTGTGTTCATTTATTCCAATAAAACAGCCAGGCGTTAGTTACTATTTAAAATAATATTATATTATTATTTTTCAGTATGACCCAACGTTGTGTGAAACATAATATTTCAAAGAAACCTATTGTTGTGTATCAGGTACACCATCGAACATAGAATCCCCTTTAATGTAAATTTTTTATTTAATTTTCAAATATTAATAAATATGAAAATGTTATATTCTTTATTTACCTGGGATGTTACATCCTTCCACCCTGTTGGAAATTGCATCCTCCAAATTTTTATTCACCTATCAATAAGTGGGAGTATTTATCCTTCATAGAATTTATATATTCCCGCATTACCTCTTCAAACATAAGAGTTTTCAACAAAACTTTTACCTGATGGATTACCATATTTCACAAAACTTGCTCTCTCCAATCAAGAATCTGGAATGGTTGTTCCTCATAAGATAGATTCTCTTAAAACTGACTACCTCTGGACTCATGTAACACCCCAAGCTTCCATGGTACATTTCCCTTTGAATAATGAAATAGTTGGCGTTGTACACATCTTCAAGATTCTAACACACCAGAACCAATCAAACTAGCCATTATGAATAGTAGTACAGACTTTTTGAAATTTTAATTTTATTTTTCAAAATGGACTTCATTTTAGGATTTGGAATATCAAAGTTAGATTAGGGTAAATTTTTGGTACTCTTCTGAAAACTTTCAATTTTTGATTAATAGTCAAAAATACCAGATTTTAAATTAAAAACAGCTTTTTTGATAGAAATAATTTACACTCTTAAATTATAAATTTGAATGGTTTTTAAGTATCATTAGATTATATTTTTATCAATTTATATAATTTAGGTCATTGAAATTAATTTCACATTTAAACTGGACATAAACAAGTGTCAATATTTTGATAGTTATTATTTATTAAAAATACTGTTATTTTAACAACGAGAATTAATTTCTAATTAATTTCTGCCACTTTTGTGTTTTGGATTTGGAAAAATTAATTCCATATTTAGAATAAGGAGGTCCAAATTTTGTTAATATTTAACTTATATTTTTATACATTAGGAATAATTACTTTTGTAAATATTTAATTTACTATGGTTAAAGGCGTAAATCCGGTAAATAAGGGTAAAGAATGATAGTATAATAATATTAAATTACCCTAACACATGTCTTAACCCTATTTACTGATAAAATTCCAACCATGGAAATCCTTGGATTTATTTTGGGACCCTATGGAGCCATTTGAGAGTTATAATTACACTTTATATTAATTAATTTAATGTAAAGAAAATATGACCTTAACATATATCTTTCAGTAAAAAAATTTTTACATGAGGTTTTATAACTTTTCTTTATTACTATAAATATTAGTTTGAAAGATAAAAATATTTCCTATATCATGGTATTTGTTTTATAATTTTTAGACATCAAATAAATTAAATTCTTTATAACACAATAATGATGCAGTGTTTAACTCATTAATGAATGATTTAAAAAAACGAGATTATAAAAATTAAAAAAATATCAAAAACCTATCCAATTATTATTTGATAGTTTTATTTCGTACATGAGTCATATTATCTTTAACTTTAATGAATTTTGGACATTTAGTAACTGAAAATCATAATACAATAAAATAATATTTTCAAACATTACTAAAGAGCCCCTCCTCCCCTTATAAAAATACCTCACATATAACCCATTTCTCACACCTATAAATCCAACTTCTTCATGATACATATACCAAAAAAATCTCCATAAAAACCTGTCTTCCTCTTAAAAATATTACCCTAGGCAGAAGGCACATCAAGGAAGCCTTTTGGTTTAAACCAAAGGGAGTTACTTGATTTTAATGTAACATCTCCTCTTAAGTTATTTTCTTTTATTTTATTTTTCCAACCCCCTAAACTCTATTTATTCCTTTATTTTATAAAAAAACATGTATCCTCAATATAATAGGATTTTATTAAGAGAATTATTTGAAATACACTTACACACACCTCAATTTAATGGGTATATAACATAATGTTTTTCTG
Organism: Viscum album; assembly: GCA_963277665.1. Taxonomy (NCBI): domain Eukaryota; kingdom Viridiplantae; phylum Streptophyta; class Magnoliopsida; order Santalales; family Viscaceae; genus Viscum; species Viscum album. Next base: position 1,479,303,025 of record OY728137.1, read on the forward strand.
GACAGTGAACTACTGCCTCACGAAATGATGATTGTTCAATCTTCTACTACCACCTATTATGGTGGACACTACAATGAAAATGTAATTCAATATAATATTTATGATATTAATTTTATCTATAAGCTTCTGTAATTCTCTTTTATATCATTCCTTTATTCTTTTCATGTTGTATATATTTGATAATTTCATTTGAGGAAGTGCGGACTACCGCCCCCTCAAATAGATATGACTCCTTCATACAATACATGTAATGTATAAAGGATGGTGTTAACAAACATACATAACATATATAAAATATTATATTATACTGGAATAATAATATATCTATATATCAATTTGTTTTCATTCCTTTAAAAATATGAAATAGCAGCAGCGTTCGTGCGTACGTACAGATTACTGTCTCCACGAACATGATGAGATTCATTCCCCATCATAAAAATTCAAGAATAATTTTTTTGATTATTAAAAATAATATTTAAGAACCTAACATCATTATGGATATGAATCAAATAATTTCTATCCATAACGAGCATAACTTACGTAAGAAAACATATAAATGTAAACAAATTAGTTAACACCTGAAACAATGATACTACAAAAATATTATTAACAATTTAATATTTGAAGATCAAATATGATATTGTATTTATGTATTTAGTTCTTTTATAATTTAATAACAATGATATAACCATTATATAAGAGTTTAACGTACCCTCAACCAAGGAAAAGTACAAGTTAAGGGTTAATTCTACAATATCTTCCTTATTCGGGGTTGTTTATATGTGAGTATCTACTAGGGCTTATTTATCATCCATATCCTTTTTTCTTAAAAATGTAGTTCAAAATATTTTTACTATTTCCCAGACTATTGGTTAAATTCATTTATACCCTTTTTTTAACTTTTATAAAATGATTATAAAGGAATCTTTCTGTTATTTCCTAAACAAGGTCCTTTACGACCTTTTCGAAAAAATTAAATAAAGAATGTTTTTTAACTTATACGGTGAGTGAGACTATTTTCCACCATTATAATATCTTCGAAGCTTCCCTTACATGATTATAAGAATATTTTCAAAATAATTTTTTTATTTTAAAGTTATGGTACTTTTTAAATAATTTCAAAATATAAAGTGACATTTCTCTAAAATTGTTTCTATTTCATCTATGTCAACATCCTTTGATGGATATTACACTTATTTGAAGTTGATTTATTCTGATAAAATCCTCCATATTGTATTGATGGTTTTTTGATATTTTTGACTATGGATGTGTTATTTTTATACGATTCATGGTTTATGTATAAATTATTAACATTACGTATGCCAGTTTTATTACTAATGTTTTTGTTATGTTTTAACCTTTTCATATGAGGAATGAATTGGACTTAGTAAGTGACGGGTGGAGCCTACTACAACTTTTAGATGAATCGGTAGGTATAATGAGACAAAATAGTTTCTTGGCACAAGGCCTTGAAAAATTATTATTTGTAGTCTTGTCATAAGGACTTTACTATGTAGTTATGAATTCAGACATTATGCACTCCATCATTATGAAACTGGATATAGATATTACATGTGATTATTTGACTAGTAGAATATCCATGTGAATAATTAAATGGAATTATATGATTTATCATTACCATATTATACTGAATTTTAAGTTTAAAAGGCTTGTGTTTTAATCTTATACATTGCCTTAAATGTTTATGCTTATTTATGAAAGTTTCCGCTATATAGTTATCCTAATTGAGAATCTGAGCTCACCACTTTCTATGTTTTATTTTTCCCTGGATGTAAAGAAGTATATTATGATTGACCTATTGGGATATTATAAGGAATATAAATGTGTTCAAAGAAGAAAATTTTGTTTTTTTTCATTTTATAATGTAATATAAAACTTATGTATGTATCTAGTACTTCCAAGGATACTAAACTGATCAGTATTTTGTGATTTGATCCCTTGTGATCCTACCAATGTTATGTAACAATACCCTGACTTGGGTAACTATGGGTTGGGGAGTTACAGTGGGTATCCGTGGAATTTTAGTACAACCCTAGGAAACCAGATTTAGATAAACTCTGATTAGAGCACATCATACTAAGATATACTTTTAGGATTAGTATAGAAGAACTTCCCTAAATTTTTTTAATGTAGATATTTTGTGTATTTTCAATGAAATACATCCATGTCTGGATTCGAACAGATAGAGGTGGCTCTGGTATAGATGTACCTAGGAGTGAAAACTCTGAAAGGAGTTTCGGGCTTGACCAGGGGTATCTTGGTACACAACAATGGGCCTTGTTGCACTCTTGGTCACGACACTCTCAGAGGATATGCTTAGGAAAATTATCATTTTATTTACAATCCATTATTAAGGATTTATGAGTATATACCTCCTCAAAGAAAACATTTTTATGATTATTGATTATATCCATAAACTGTTCAATTTATTCTAAGTGTTTTACAAGTTTGAAATTATGGATTGTGATTCATAAACTAACCTAGTGTATGCCATTGTTTAAAAATGTAGCCTAGTGGAAGGAATGGAAACCATATCATTGCATGTCATCCATGTAGGGATTTACCTCCTACTCAAGATAATTATAGTGGAGCTATTGATGAAACTGGTGTTGATCATCTTATCACCATACATGGATAACTCACTCAAGTTAGGAATAATTACCTTACTCGTATGAAGCACACTGATCCACAATGCGGGGGATCAAAGATAGAATGATTCACAAAGAAACAACCACAAACATTAAATGGGACTAAATATCCATTTGTATCTGAGAAATGGATAAGTTCCTTAGAGGAAAAATTTAATTATTTGGGGAGTACTGAAAGGGAAAAAGTTGTCATGGCAGTTTATCACCTCACAAGAGATGCAGATCAATGGTGGTTATTAGTTTGAAACACAATGGAATATAGCGAAGTATCAAATATGTAATAGAGGGAGTTTGATGAGATTTTTATAGAAAAATAATTTCCTCGTGACACAAAATAAATGGAAAAACTTGTGATTCCATTATGAATGAATTTTCTTTTTCCCCTTCCATATTCAAATTCACCTTCATGAATCACAATTCATTAACTTTCACTAAATTCCTATTTTCAACGCATTTTGAATGGAAAATGGGAACATGAAATATTGTGTGATCTATCATGTAAATCTATTCAATAACGAAGAAGTATGACATATTCTCATATATTCTATTTTTATCCTTAGAACCAAATATGTGAACCACTTGTTCCATAAGTGTAACTCTACTGTTTGGCATTATGGATTAGGTTATTTTATATAAATTTTATAAAAATTCATCAAAAACTAGTATAAGATATGAAAATTTCATTTTTTCCCCCTAGATATCCATCAAATTCATTCGATAATTGAATTCACGTTTTCAGATAAATCATTATAAATATTTTCATGGAAATATATTATAAATTGTTGATTTTGTGTATTTGATATACATCTTTCAGACCTAGATGCATTAAAATATCTATGATTCCCATTTTGGGATTCAACATATAGATCAACGTATTCACAATTATATAAAATGTAAATGTGTGCCAGATTCTACTTAGTGATGGTAATTGAAACAACATATCCTATAAATATATCTTCTCTCATAAGGTGTCCACTTTGAAAGGACTTTGGGAGACCGATGCTATCAACATCTGATAGGAAATCAGAACAGAATTCAAAAACATCATCAATAATATATGATTTTTCAATACAATTACATGGATGAATTCAATTCATTACATACCCTTCCCAAATTGTATATACCAATCAATGGGGTACATTCATCTATAACAGATATGACAAGATAGTTAAACCTCTCTAACCAAGTGAACCATCAGCTGAACCATTATACTAAATAAGGATAGTGGTATGAATATATTTAATTTACATAATATGATTTTAATATCCTTATAAAAGATTTCCAACTTTATCAGGTATATAAATTTACTTCATATGTATTTAAAAAATAAGTAGAGTTTGGTTAATATATCTAATACTTTTTTGGGAATAATGTAGCGTAAAGAAACAGACATAAAGTCTTGCATCAAAAAATTACATTCATTTGATTTTAGTCTATATAAATTAAAATTATTCATTGAAATGTATTTATTTATATTTTATGAATACCCTTCTAAAATATCTACACCATTAAGAAAAATGAGAAATTTTAATTTTTCGTATCTAGATAGAGTGTAAGTCGATGGAGGAAGAAAACACATACCTTTACCCTTCACCAGTTCCAACTCTTCCATTATCCCCATATCAATCATGTATAACCTATCCTTGATTCCATATTTTGTTTTTATAGGAACATTTCTGTAACATGAAAATAAAACAACAAATATTTTTTTTTTCTATATGCATAACATCAATAAAATGTCTAACATGCAATCAACTCGAATATGACAATTAAAAAAATTGATAATTTTTTCTGTCCTAATTTGATATGTTTTTATGAAAATCATTTTCTAAAAATGATGTTTGTATATTTTACTTTAAAGAATAGTTGATCACCCATTAGTGGAGATATAGTTGTACCTTGTTTGTGTTTCTTATCGAATTTTTTTTGTCCAATATTGGTATTTATGTCATTGAGGTAAAAATTTCTAATGTCTTAAAAACACAGTCTTTAAGATATTTTTTAACAAAACTATGTGTATGTATTCTTCAAAAATTGGAAACCCTACCATTCCTTTCATGTTATGTTCTAAAAAATTTCCATAAACAGGAAAGCCATTTATTGTCCCATACAACAAGCCCCTTAATGTGATTTTTTTCAATTTTATGAGCATCATAAATTGTAACAACTATATCCCATATCAATTTCAAATATACGATCAATAGAAAAAAAAACATCAATATAATTACTAGGTTTGTTTGGTTTATATATAAGAAGAGACAACATATTGTATTTTCCTTCGTGCATAACCATGGTAGAAACTTATAATTTACCCTCGTGATGGGAAATATACTATGAGTACTAATATGTTCGATAAGTAAGTTCATTTTCTTCTAGTATCATACCATTAAAGACACTACGTAGTTCTATAAATCTTTTGTCACTCCATCCCTTCCTAGCTTTCAAATTATATACCATCAATATAGTTGACAATGTTTTTGTTGGGAAAAAATCCCTGAATATGTCCACTCAGTATGTTTTCAGTGTGGTGGTTTTTGTTGACAAAGGAAGATGACCACAAATGAGTATGGTTGGTGTTTGTCGAAGACAGATTTTTATGGTGGCAAAGTTTCATAGTGTTTTCCAAATTTTTGTGCCTCAAAATTAAGAATTTGTGTTTGGTAAAGGAAGGATTTATTAATAGGAGTGAATTTTATGGAGAACATTGAAGAAAATTGGAAAAGTATGAGAACTGCATGCCAGAATTCATGGACCACATAACATATTCCAGGAATGGTACATAGAGTGGTGGGAATGATACACCAGAGCGGTTCACGAAACCAAAAATGGTTTGTGGAAGAAGGTGGTGTGGTACAGTTATGGAATTTTATTGTTGGAGGATAACAACCAAATATGAGAAAAAGGAATTATGCGGACCGAGTATGAAAAATGGATTGATGGAAGGCTTGTAGTTTGTGGCAGTAGACAGATCGGTATGCAGTGAAGGTTGGATTGACAATTTGGAAAATCTTATATTATCAGATTTTGTGTTTATCTTTGCCTATATAATAATTGATAATCTCACCTATTACTATAGAGACTGATTATCATTAGCGAACATATTTTTGGTCCAGAATTTTGGAAAAGTCCAAAGGAGGTTCGCGAGGAAGAATTCCGTGAATGTTGAAGTTGTTTGTGCCGAAGAAAATCTCAATTAAGGTGTATGAGGGGATTATTAACCCACAATGGAAGACTCGGTTGGTAGAGGAGGAATATCTAGTACGAAAAAGATGTAATTTTGAAAGCAGTATGTGGAGGGGGAGCTCCGGTATACAGAAGAAAACACAGTCCAAGAACAGATAACAACTCATGAACAAAGGGCAGTTCATAGAGGCGGAGTGAAGGCATTGGTACACGATGGTGGTAGAAGTTTGCGGAAGGTAGAAGTTGTATTTGGAGATGTGTTTTTCATACCAAACCCTCTACACAGTACATGGAGAAGAATGAGGTTCAAAATTTTTACAAGGAATCTTGAAAAAAATTCAAATCTGTTTACGAAAGTATTTCCCAGAACCATGTAGTACTCAAGAAGGTGACTTCATCTATAGGTGAAAATGAACATCAATAGATCATCTTACTATAGTTAAGGATGTAGGAATTCATGAAAATTAAGGGACCTACAAGTCTATAAACTGTGATTGGCATACAAGTTCATAAAATTTGAGTTTATTCTTTTCCAAGAGTAGCGAGCGAAGGAAGAGGAAGAAGGTGACCCTTTCCACTAACAGTGAGCTTGAGAAAGAGGTATTGGGAGTGACCCTTGGGAAAGCAGTGATTAGAACCTAAATCTTTTAAAGGAAGTGAGCTTGGGCATAAAATATCTAACATGAATAGTGTAATCAATATTGGAATTGAGCCTTAGTGAATTTGGTACATCGGCCCATTGTTGTTTTATGCTCCTTGGACGTAGCATAGTGAGGGTGAACCAAGTAAAAATCCTTGTGTCCTGTGCATGCTTTCATATTAGTTCTTTTATCTCTATGGGAGAACAGGAGAATTGCGTTTTTTTAATAAAGAAACAATATCCAAAGGGAAATTGGGTTAATTTTTTCATAACCTAATTCACACCCCACTCAAGGTATTCGACCTGGTGGACCTAACAGTTTTGTATTTAGTATCATTTGTTTAAAATGGTCTCTTATAAAAACTATTTAACTTCTAAAAAACATTGTATAATCATTATGTTCATTTTCAATTTCTATCTTCATTTAATTCTTACAATCTCCATCATCATTTACAATATTATTCTTATCAAATGATCCATAAAACATAGTATCATCCGAATTAGAATGCATGTTTAGTTTCCCTGTGATTATTCCATCATTTATTTCTCTAATCTATTTGATGAAAAAACAACTATTTTTAAAACTCTCTTAGACTAAAGTTACTTAAATAAAAATAATTTAAAAATTGGAAATAGATTTGAGAAGGGTTGAATGAATTCTCTAATGGAAATGTGATGAAATATTTAAATACATATCCATAGTATTTTTTCATATGATTAGTGTGCATCTATTTTTGATTCATATCTATCCTATCATGTTCATAAAATAGTTATTTTTTACAAAAAAAATAAATACCCATAAGATATTCATAATCAAAATAAAAAGTTATAGTTAATACTAAGAAGGGGAACCAAACCTTTAATTATTTCAAATAATTTCAGTATGAATTGAAAAATATGGGTAATTGAATTTAATAAAATAATTACATCAATAGTGGTAGGTGTTATCCTCTGAATTCAAATAAAGCGATCACCAGTAATCAGTATGAGATAACTACTACTCAAATAAGTTCAAGAAACATAGTTTCACATTTAGAAGAGATGAGGGATTACTCCCAAGAAATAAATGAAATAATAGCTGTTCGAGAGATGATGTTTGTAAGGAAGACAATTGAATCCTTAAATATAAATGTTCATAGTATGGGAGTTGGTTAAGCATGAGGCAAAATTTAATAGTTTACTTCTTGAAGATGGAAAAGGAAGCAACACTCTAATACCTACAAGGGGATCCTTGATAGGTGTGACCATGAGAAGGCTCAACTGAATGGTATTACAAACACTCATGTTTAGACACCTATTGCATTTAAACATCCAAACAAATCCTTAAATTTCTCCATGAAAAGGAAAAGGAATTTGTTTTGAGGAATAAATTTCAAAATTGGTTCGCTTCCCATAAAAATAAGGTGGTAATTCTAGAATAGTTTTTTAACCTTACAAGGTGGAAGTATAATAAGTGGGATGAGTTATTGTTTAATAATTTATTCACTTGGTATGTGGTGGTCCATATGGTATTTCATTAAAATTCTGAGTGGAATTTTAAATGAGTGATAAATATCAAGTGACCATCTCTAGTCAATGGAAAAGTTTCATGTATGGTTAATAAAACGATCCAAATAAAGCAATGAGAAATTGAAATCATACAGGACATATGACCACTAATAAGTATCGGTCAATCCTTGACCATTATTTCTTTAATTTATGGAATCTTACCAATGATAGGTATCCACCACAAGCATAAATGTTTTCCCACTTATTTATTCTCATTTACTATATTATGATATACTTTTCATCATAAATCATGAGCTTTAAAATAATTATTTCATGTGTAATGATAAAATATCTTATTAAAAATGTTGTTAAAATATATTTCTTACTAAATATGAGCACTTAAAGATATATATTAATCTAATTATCACTAATAAATATGTTTGGAAAAAATATTTATTATTGGATAGTTGAATTCCCTTGAAAATCATTATTCTTGCATTCTATTTAATTATGACATGGATTTCTAAATTCATGTACAAATATATTTCCTTAGAACATAAAAGGACTTGTAATCACTGAATTTTGACATAAGGTCAAAGAGATTGTAATTTCATGAAAAAAATGGATGAAATGATTGTTGATGATAGAATGGAAGTTGAGGGAGAGGGTAAAGCAAAAATTGATTGAGAAAAGAGATATTGGATGGAGAATTAGTGAGGTTGATGAAGAAAAAATAAGATCATATATGGGCCTTCTCTTAAAATTATAGTAGGGAACTAATATAATCTTTTGATGTGAAAAATACCCCATGTACATTATTAAATTAATGTTATATATAAGAATAATGACCATAATATTATAAATTAATTAATATTATAGAAATCAAAGTTACAAACCTAGATAGTTATATGGAATCAATTCTAAAATTCTCCAACTTACATTAGATACATCTACTAACAAACAGCTTGTAGCTCCCACATGATAAACATGCTTATACTAAGGTATGACTACATATGTTGAGAAATACACATTCTATAATGGATATTATACACTCTATAACTTTAATTATTGGAGTAAAACTCATAAGATGAAATATCACTGAGTATTTACCTTTTATCCCCTATCATAGAATTAATATATTGTCAAAAAATATAGTCTTACATTTATCATAATGTATATTAAGATGATAATTTATTAACTTTATAGAATTAAAAAATATATAAAAAATAAATAAATTTTTTATATAGATTCCATGTTTCATCAAAACCCACGTCATACTTGGTTTTTTAGATATGGTAACCACTAAATTCAAAAATATTATATTATTTATTTCATTAAAATTATAGAAATATATATGGTTACATTGATATTAAGGAAACCAATTTTTATATCACCTTGAAAACTAGAATTATCATTTCCCTGATTACATGGAACTCATCCTTAAACATTTCTCAAGTACTCTTAGAAAGTTTTGACCCCTGCCGCACATTGTTCTCCCAGTTCTTTTTGATGTTTTCCCACTATAATCGATGCCTAGAAAATGTTAAATCATTGTATATAATATGGTATATCTGATAAAATTAAAGACATTCTCATATGAAATTATACTAATCATAATAATAATATCATGTGTATTAACACATCATCTTAGGGATATTTAACACCTTGACAGATAGTAAAAAAATTCTCTTCAATTGTTCCATCTAGTATTATTTTTATAACACACTCAATGTCTATTCTATAACAAGTTCAAAGGAACATCATAGATCTGTATTATTATATCTTGTTCCCAAGAACAAGGGTTGCTAAATTAATTCATTCATGAAGAAGAGGATTCCATTTTTATGGTTTTTAATTCAGTTTTTACCCAGTTTCAATCCTTGGGTGTGAAATTAAGATCATTTTAATATTAATATTAGGATTTATTGTAAAAATTAGTGAAAAATATATAGTAAAAGGATATATAGCATCAATATTTAAATGGTATAGAAAATTTTTATATATTCGTAGTGATAAATTAGTAAATTTAAAAATTATATAGAGGTTTACAATAAAAAAATTACAACAATGTCTCAACCCATACCCATAGGATTTTACAGTAAAAGGAATTTACCACATGAAGGGATTTTCACCCTAAGGATTTTTAACATAAAGTATTTATCTTTTAGAGGATGCAATAATGAATTATCAATGTGTGGAATCATCTCCTATTTTTATTCAAATTTTAAATTCATTATTTATGATCTTTGACACTTCATTTTAGATACCACATGGGAAACACCCCATTTTATTCCTTTCTCTCAAGATTCTATATCTCCACCTCCGCGTCACTTGAAGACCAATTTGAATCTCCATTTCAGGGATTAATGTAATCATATATACAATTAACGTGATATTTATATTATTTCTATACATTTAATATTATGACCATTTTATCCCTTTAAAATCATTGAGAAAATTTTTTTCATTCAATTTAATACATATTCATCTATTCTATTAAAATCCATAAAAACACCACATTGGCATTATATATGAATTCTATTGAATAAATTTATCTACGTTTATTACCTCCACTGTAACGCCCTAAGATTTTATGGGATATATTTTGTTTTTATGTATTATGTTATATGAAACACCAAAGGAATATTTCACTATACACAACAATGTCTTGGCTTGCGTTACACGCAAGAGCAACCTTCCTCGATAGCTTGCATTGTACGTAATACCAAGTTTCACAAAACAACGATATGTTATCAAAAATATTATATAAACTAGCCGTTATGATTAGTAATACCCACTTTTTTAAATTTTATCTTTAAAAATGGACTTCATTTTTGGATTCGGAATGTCGAAATTAGCTTAGAGTGAATTTTTGGTATTTTTCTGAAAACTTTCAATTTTTGATGAATAGTGAAAAACACTAAGTTATAATTTAAAAATGAATTTTTATTTAAATAATAATTTATTTAATTTAAATTTATTTTAGTTATAAGTAGATACATTATACCTATATAAGTTCATTTTAATTCATTGGAGTCATTTTATAATAATTTTAGATATATAAAAAGTTTATTGATCTTTTTACCGTCTTTTACACACCTCCTAGGAGAATCTGCAAATTTACATAAAAAATAATTTTATCACTTCTGTGAGTTGAATTTTGAAAATCCGAGAGACACGGTTAATATCAAGGAGTAAAATGTGGTTCAATAAGATAAAAATAATTTTTTGTGAATAGTAACTTTTTACTTTTATTTACCACAATTAAAAGTAAATAGGGTAATTAAGGGAAAAAATGATATTATTACTACCCTAAAACATGTCCTAATTCTATTGGATAAGTTTAATTAGAAAAAAACAACATTTGGAATAAAATATGACCATTTAGGTCTACTTGGATTAGATTAGGACATTTATTATTATTTAATTCAAAGAAGAGTTAAAAGAATGAAAATCAAAGTTTATTAAGTAAAACATTTTTAATATAGGATTATACATAAGATAAATTATACTATAAATATTCATTATAAATATAAAAATATTTCATACATAATGTTATTTTATTTATAATTTTTAGACATTAAATAATTAAATTTATTTACAACACAATGATGATGTAGTAATTACCTTATTAATGAAATATTAACATAATTGATATTATAAATACTAAAATAAATGTAATTTGAGACTCTTTATGAATTAAAATAATTTTATAGGTTAATATAGCATATTAGGGTTGTTTATATGAATTTTTTTCAAATTAATAATATAGTTATGAATTTATAAAAAACAAAATACCAAATAGTGTCAAAATTGACATAAAAGAGTTTTTGAAACAAATATTAAATTATTAATTGATATTATATTCTTAAAAATAAATGGTTCCTCAAAAAGACTTATATAATAATATATATGACATTAATGAACCAATTGTGGTTCTATTGGCAGTTTATAGTAAGTTTATTAACCATATAGTGTAAGAATACAAGAAGACGCGGTAAAAGTTAAATTATTTAACTTAGAGATAAATCGAAATTATAAGGTTAAAATGGTAAACTAAACTTGTCTAAAACCTACTGGTTTATAGGATTTCGACCCATCCCTACCCTATCCTGGAAATAAGTTTCTTTTGAGCCATTTTAAACCGAACATGAATTTATTATAAAATAATATTTTATGTTTTTTCTAAGGTGCCCCTCACCCCTCTTATAAAAGGGAACTCCCCCTTCTCTCTAATTCACAGCTCCAAAGCCATTTTTCTCAGCCAGACCTTACCCAAATACTCTCTAAAATGTCCTACCTTCATCTTAGGGTCCTTCATTTAGTTAGAAATCCAACCTAAGGATCCCTTTTGATCAAATCAAAAGGAAGAACCCAAGGAAGAGGTAAATATCTCACCACGTATTTCAAAATCCTTTCTTCTTCCACTTCCTCCTTCATTTTTGTTTCTATTATAAAATAATAACCTCGGTATATTCTATATAATGTGATGTTATTATAAATTTTACAACCATATTAGTTATTTTATCCATCCTATGAATGAAAAGGTCACTACACGTGCGTACGTTCGGCATACTGTCTCCACGATGTTTTGCGACTCGTTCTACCTGATCTTCATTGAATAATGATTATATAAAAGAATTGAATGAATAAATATGATATATATTACACTAATAACATTCTATAAACGAGGTAACTATAATCTGAAAAGAGGAATAATAATTTATTCGACAAAACATGCATAAGAACCTAAAGCAATGAACACCCAAATAAAAAGTAACAATGAAATATTACTAATAAGAAGATAAGAATATGACCAGATATGATATAATAAAAATGAATATGATTCTATAATAAGTCAATTACATTATTTAAATCATTATATTGGAGGTTCTAATACATACAATGCATATCAGACCTAAAGTATGGGAAAATCACACAATCTCATTTTTATCCCAGATTGTTTATACTTCAGAATTTACTGGGGAATATTTATCATCCACATCCATGTTTCCTCAATATGTAATATTATTTCTATCCTCCTAAAATTTTTTAAATACAATTTTACCTATTTGTGAATTTTTAGTAAAATATATTAAAGGATTCTTTTATCATTTTCAATATGAGATACTTTTTGACTTTCCCAGCCAAAGTACGAGAAGAATGTTTTTTTAAATTATACAGCATGAATGGATTTGTATGATTTCATAGAACATTATTTCCATGATGCTTCCTTTACATGTTTTCAAGTTTATTTTTAATTAACTTCTTTTAGTTTAAAATTTTATGACATGTTTAGAAAGGAAAATTTTTTTTGAAGTAGAAAGTATATTTTCCTCAAGAATGGAGTAAAGTGTTTTATCAAAATTATTTTCCAACTAATATAATATAGGGTTCTGTTTTTATCCATATTTTTAAATTTATTTGATTATGTTATGGTGGAAATAATTTTATTAAATCCTTTTATCTTATATGGTTTATGTTATTATGTCATGATGTTTAAGAACCCCATTTTTATTACATGGGTTATGCTATGATATATGATTTATGATTTTGTGGCACACATAAGAATGGTTTCATTATGAGATGGGTGGGACCTATATATCCCTCTATTGCATTTGGTGAAGATTTATATCTCATGAGATAGACATGGATAGTACATAAAGTTAAGCTGGTTCAGTGATACAGGACTGGAACGAGGAGTAAACTCGGTTCAAAAATGGACTTTATCCTCTATGATAGTCTTGGAAATGAGTCTTGACTAATAAGAAATTATTTTCTATGATTATGTCTATATGTCACAAAGTTTCATGTTTTATGTTATGATTATTGGGATTACATTTCACTACTATAATTTATCACATTTTATGATATTTTGATCTCTTTTTCAGGTTAATATTTTCAAAATCTTATGTTCTTATGAATATTATATGATTGATATTTCCTTTTTACCCTTACTGAGCATTTCAGCTCATCCTTTTGTATGTTTTTCTTTTACCCTAGTCAGGAAGAATGGTATTAAGTAGGATATGCCAAAATGGACACTAGATATGATGAAATTAACGGGAGAAAATGTAGATGCTTTATGAACCAGTTGTTTATGTTTCTCAATTTCTAAAGATATTATACCTATACGGTCCTATAATGGTTTTGTTATATGTTGTAATAAGTGTTCATCAATTATGAAGTAATAATAGTGTATGTAAATTATGTGTCTTTATAGTTGGTATTATAGGATAGGTATAGTCATCCTTTGGAGACTAGGATGTGAAAGCCTTAGTAAGAACCCTAAGGATATGTCTAAGCATAGAACACAATATTAGTATTTTAGAAATGGCCATGAATAAACTATGATAAGACCTTAAGTGTGAAATTTTATTCTTGATTATGTGGTTTTCATATTATTATTATTGTTTCTCACACTATGCTTATTAGTTTTAGTCAATGGTTGGAACCCGAAGGAACTGTGTGAATGCTGAATGCGACAGGCAATGCAATGATTGTCCCCATGAGCAACCAAACGTTATGGGAGATAGAATGAAAAATCTTATAGCCATTCTCACACAACTTTCTCAGGCTATAAATCATGTAGGACTTCCAAAGAGTAAAGGAAGGAGTAAAATTCTGTTGAATCCTTCATGAGGTAGCGTCCACCCTCATTCAGTGGGTCTACTGATCCATTAGTGGCTGAACAATGGATCAGTACCACTAAAAAGATATTTTACATTCTTCAATGTTCTGAACATGATAAAGTCATCATAGTAGTATGTCATTTCGAAGGTGAAGCTGATAAATGGTAGAATCTTAACCAGAATATGAGGCAAAGAGACGAAATTGAGTCCATGGAATGGGACGAGTTCCAGAACATATTTTTCAATAAGTACTTCCCTCGTATTCTTCTAATAAAGATGGAGAAGTAGTTTCTTGAACTAAAGAAAAAGGATGATGAATCTGTTGGTACCTACGAATCAAATTTTACAAGTCCTTCAAGGTATGATTCCAGAATTATTATCCAACCTGAGAGTAAGATCGATCAATTATTTAGTGGCTTGAAACCCAGTCTTCGAAGGGAGTTAGCCATAAGGGACTTCAATAACTATGATGAAATTGTAAGATGTGCTCTCAAGGATGAGATGGATATTTGAGTTACCCGTCAGTCATATGGGTTTGATGAGAAGAGGAAAATGGAATTCAAATGGAAATCTAAAGAACACATTGAAAAGAAGATGAGTTTTCCCTTATGCTCAAAGTGTGGAAAGAAACATGGAGGGAATTGTCTTAAAGGGACGAGTAAGTGTTTCAAATGTGGAAAATATGGTCATCAGGCAATTGAATGTCGCAATGATGGGAAAGAGATGTCTAGTGACGCGAACAAAGGAAAGGCTACACAGAATGCACCTCCTACACTTCAATGTTACATGTTCATGGAAATGGGGGCATTATGCGAATCAATTCCCTAATACAAGGGTTGTTGATGATGATCGACATCAACAAAATCTTAAGGACGACGACCAAGGAAAGTCACGTGCAATTTCTATCGGCGATGTGGAGTACGATAACGAAGTGGTGAAAGGTACACTAACCATCCACTCTAAAGTAGAAAAGGTTTTATTTTATTCTGTATCCACCCAATATTTTATTTTTAATGAATTTTCCAAGGTTTTCTCCGTACTACCTCAACAATTAGCTATTGAGTTCGCCGTGACAACTCCTAATGGAACAATGGTTGCATCAAAAGTTTATAATTCTTTGTCAATTGACGTTTGTGAGAAAGAGCTTCCTCCAAATATTGTGATCCTTCCTATAGTGGAATTTGATGTGATTCTTGGCATGGATAGGCTTTCCTTATATGTAGCTCATATTGATTTCCAAATAATATAAGTCACATTTCATAATCCAGATAATTCTATGATCATCTATCGATGCATGGATGAATATAACCTTCCAGTGGAAATTTCTTCCATCTTATGGGTCTTCATTCCAAGAAATGAAGGTTATTTATCTCAAATTTTTAGGGAGAAACTCACGATTAAGAATATTCCCATTTTACGGGAGTTTTATGATGTCTTTCCAGAAGAATTTTCAGGTCTTCCACCAAATCGTGAAGTTTATTTTTCAATAGAACATATACCGAGTGCTATGCCTATTTCAATGACACCTTATAGAATGTCCCCAATTGAGTTGCAGGAATCAAAGGAGAAACTCCAAGAGAATCTTGATAAGGGATTCATAGTCTCTAGTGCATCACCTTGGGGAGAACCTGTTCTGTTTGTTAAGAAAAATGATGGATCAATGAGACTCTGTAATGATTATCGAGAACTTAACAAGATCACTATCAAAAACAAATATCATATCCCACAAATTGATGACTTATTCGACCAACTACATATACCTCAATATTTTTCCAAGATTGATCTTTATTTTGGGTATCATCAATTAAGGGTCAAAAGGGAAGATATAGAAAAGACGACTTTCCATACAAGGTATGGACACTATTAATTTATAGTGTTGCCATTTGGTCTTATTAATGCCCCTACTATCTTCATGGATCTAATGAATAGAGTCTTTAGAGACTATCTTGATCAGTTTGGGGTAGTCTTTATGGATGATATCCTTTTATATTCAAAGAGCAAGCAAGAACATGACGATCACTTGAGAATTGTATTAAATACCCTAAGAAAGGAGAAGCTTTATGCCAAATTTAACAAGTGTGAATTTTGGCTTCAAAAAGTTTCATTTTTGGGTCACATAATCTCAAAAGAGGGGATATCTATAGATCCATCAAAAACAGAGGTTATTGAAAGATGGTCGAGACCAACAATAGTAACTGATATTCGAAGTTTTCTTGGTTTGGATGGATATTATCGATGTTTTGTGAATGATTTTTCATGATTTTTTAATCCACTCACCAGGTTGACTTGAAAAGGAGTAAAGTTAGTTTGGATGGAGGAGTGTGAAGAGAATTTCAAGGAGATAAAAAGAAGGTTATCCAGTGCACCTATTCTCACACTGCCTTATAGTGGAGAAAGGTTTGTGATATACAGTGATGCATCCAAGAAGGGATTGGGGAGTGTTCTCATGCAAAACGATATGATGATAGATTATGCTTTACAAAAGTTGAAAATCCATGGGAAAGTTACCCAACTCATAATTTTGAATTATTTGTGGTAATCTTTGAATTAAATATTTGGAGGCATTGTCTTTATGGTGAAAGGTGTGATATTTATATTGATCATAAAAGTTTAAAGTATATTTTCACAAAAAAGGAGCTAAATATGCGCCAAATAAGAGACTTGGATCTGATTAAGGATCATGACTTCTCAATTCATTACCACCTTGGGAAAGCAAACAAGCTGGAAGACGCATTAAGTCAGAAAGACCATGCTAGATTATCCATGATGAGGATCACAAAAAATTCAATATTTATGTATTTACAAAGGATGGATCTTAGAATTTTAATTGAAGGAGAAAAATATTATCTTTCTCAAATGAATGTTCAGCCATCTATACATGCGAAGACTAAAGAGGCATAGAAAGAAGATGTAGAGTTACAAAAAAAGTTGTGAAATGTTCCTGAACTCCACATTGATTGTGATGAAATAATAAGGATCAGGAATTGTGTTTGTGTACCTCCCATCCCAGAATTGAAGAAGGAAATATTGGATGAATCTCACTATTCATCATTCTCTATTCACCCTTGAAGCATAATGATGTATAGGGACATAAAGGAGTACTTTTGGTGGGATGGCATGAAAAGAGATGTTGCTGAATGTATCTCTCGATGCTTGGTTTGTTAGCAAGTTAAGGTTGTGAGATAGAAGTCTAAGGAGATGTTACAACAATTATCCATACCAGAATGGAAATGGGAAAACATCACTATTGACTTTCTCACTGGACTTCCTAAAACATTCAAAGGCAATAAAGCTATCTGGGTTATAGTTGATCATCTTATAAAGTCGGAAAACATAGAGAATATTTCTCTCTTGATCAGCTTTCCGAGATATATGTGAAGTAAGTGGTAATATTGCATGGAGTAACACATTACATTATATTTGATCAGGATCCGAGGTTTACCTTGATGTTTTGGCATAGTCTTCGGCATACTCTAAATACAGAGTTGAGTTTCAGCACTGCTTATCATCCTCAGACCGATGGTCAGTGTGAGTGGACAATTCAAACTCTAGAAGACATGTTGAGAGCATGCTATATGGATTTCAAATATGGTTGGTATCAACACCTACCTTTGGTGTAATTTTCTTACAATAATAGCTTTCACTCCAGTATTCATATGGCTCCTTATGAATCTCTTTATGGAGAGAAATACGGAACTCCAACTTGCTGGAATGAAGTTGGGGAAAGAAAGCTATTAGGACCTGATCTTGTTGATGATATGGAAGACAAGGAAAGATATATTCAAAAACACATAAGAGTAGCTCAGAGTCGAAAAAAAAGATATGCCGACAACTGAAGAAAAGACCTAGAGTTTGAAGTGTGTGATAAGGTGTTCTTACAAATATCTCCATGGAAGAGAGTAATGAGATTTGGAAGGAAGGTAAAGCTGGGGCCTAGGTATATTGGTCCTTTTGAGATATTGGATCATGTTGTGAAGGTAGCTTACCTATTGGGGCTTCCACTAAATCTCTATCAAGTTTATGATGTGTTCCATGTATCTCTCCTGATAAAGTACATACCTGATCCTTCACATGTACTAAGCTTAGAAGTTGTACCGCTGGAGCAAGATCTTTCTTATGAAGAATAGCCAATAGAGATTCTAGATCATAGCGAAAAAGTTCTACACAACAAGACCACTCGCTTGGTAAAAGTTTTATGGAGGAAACACCAATTAGAAGAAGCTATATGGGAACTTGAGGATATAATGAGGGAGAGGTATCCTCATCTGTTTGTTATGAAGAGACAAATTTTGAGGGTATATTCTTTTTATGGGAGGTAGAATGTAACACCATGAGATTTTTTGAGAAATATTTTATTTTTATGTATTATGTTATACACAACACCATAGGAATCTTTCACTACACACAAAACTGTCTTGGCTCTTGTTACACGCAAGAGAAAGCTTCCTCGATAGCTTGCGTTGTACGCATTACCAAGTTTTACTAAACAACGATAAGTTATTAAAATATTATATAAACTAGCCATTATGAATAGTAATACCCAATTTTTGAAATTTTATCTTTCAAAATGGACTTCATTTTTGCATTTGGAATATCTAAATTAACTTAGGGTGAATTTTTGGTATTTTTCTGAAAACATTCAATTTTCGATGAATAGTTAAAAACACTGAGTTGTAGTTCACAACCGATTTTTTTTTAAAATAATTATTTATTTTATTTAAATTTATTTTAGGACAAAATATATACATTATACCTATATAATTTCAATTTAATTCATTGGAGTCATTTTATAATAATTTTAGATATATAAAAATTTTATTGAACTTTTTACCGTCTTTTACCCACTTCCTAAGAGAATTTACAAATTTACATAAAACATAACTTTACCACTTATGTGAGTTGAATTTAGAAAATCCGAGAGGCACAGTTAATATGAAGGAGTAAAATGTGGTTCAATAATATAAAAATAATTTTTGATGAATAGTAACTATTTACTTTTATTGACCACGGTAAAAAGTAAATAGGGTAATTAAGGGTAAGAATGATATTATTATTACCCTAACACATGTCAAAATTCTATTGGATTAGTGAAATTCAACCAAAAAAACCTTTGCAATGAAATATGACTATTTTGGTCCACTTGAATTAGATTATAAAATTTATTATTATTTAAGTCAAAGAAGAGTTAAAAGAATTAAAAACAATGTTTAATAAGTAAAACATTTTTAATATAGGGTTATAAATAAGATAAATTAGACTATAAATATTCATTAGAAAGCTAAAACTATTTCCAACATAATTATATTTTATTTATAATTTTTATTCATTAAATAATTAAATTTATTTATGACACAATGATGATGAAGTAATTACCATATTAATGAAATATTATCATAAATGATATTATAAATAATTAAAAAAATGTAATTTGAGACTTTTTAAGAATTTAACTATTTCTCTAGGTTAATATAATATATTAGCGTTGGTTATATGAATTTTTTTTGAAGTAATAATGCTGTTATTAATTTATCAAAAACAAAATACCAAATAGTGCCAAAATTAACATAAAAGAGTTCTTAAAACAAATATTAAATTATTAATTGATATTCAATTCCTAAATTCTGAAGGTTCAGAAACAAAAACTTATATAATAATATATATGAAACTAATGAACCAATTGGGGTTATATTTGTAGTTTATAGTACATTTATTAACCATATAGTGTAAGAATACTAGAAGACACGGTAAAAGTTAAATTATTTAACTTAGAGTAAAATCGAAATGATAAGGTTAAAATGGAAACATAAACTTGTCTAAAACCTATTGGTTGAGATGATTTCAACCCATCCACACCCTATCTTTGAAATAAGTCCCTTTAGAGCCATTATAAACCTAACATGAATTTATTATAAAATAATATTTTAAGTTTCTCCTAAGGTGCCCCTCATCCCTCTTATAAAAGGGAACTCCCCCTTCTCTCTAATTCATAGCTCCAAAGCCATTTGGCTCGGCCAAAACATGCAAAAATACCATCTCAACTGTCCTCCCTTAATCCTATAGGCATTCATTTAGTCAAAAAGCCAACCTAAGGATCCCTTTTGATCAAATCAAAAGGAATAACCCGAGGAAGAGGTAAATATCTCACCACCTATTTCAAGATCCTTTCTTCTTCCACTTCCTCCATTGTTGTTTCCATTATAAAATAATAACTCCAGTATCTTCTATATAATATGATTTTATTATAAATGGTAAAACCAAATTAGTTATTTTATCCATCCTATGAATGAAAATGTCACCACACATGCGTACGTACAGCCTACCGTCTCCACGATGCGATGCGAGTCGTTCTACATGATCTTCATTGAATAATGATTATATAAATGAATTTAATGAATAAATATAACATATATTACAGTAATAAAAATATGTAAATGAGGTATCTATAACCTAAAAAGAGTAATACAAATTTATTCGACAAAACTTGCATAATAACATAAAGCAATAAACACCTGAATAACAAGTAACAATGAAATATTACTAATAAGAAGATACGAATATGACCATATATGATATCATAGAAATGAATATGATTATGTAACATGTCAATTTAATTATTTAAATCATTATACAGGAGGTTCAGATATGTACAAATTATATCGGACCTAAGGTAAGGGAAAATCTCACAATCTCATTTTTATCCGAGATTGTTTATACATCATAATTTACTGGGGCATATTTATCATCCACATCCATCTTTCCACAACATGTAATATTATTTCTATACAACTACAATTGTTTAAATCCAATTTTTCCTATTGGTTAATTTTTATTGAAAGATATGAAATGAATCTTTTGTCGTTTTAAGTACAAGATACTTTTTGACTTTTCTGGCCAAAGTACGAGAGAAATGTTTTTTTAACTTATACGGCATGAATGGATTCTTATGATTTCAGAGAAAATTATTTCCATGAAGCTTCCTTTACAAGTTTTTAAGTTTATTTTTAATTAACTTCTTTTAGTTTAAAATTGTATGAGATGTTTAGAAAGGAAAAATGTTTTTAAAGTAGAAAGGGTATTTTCCTCAAGAATGGAGTTCAAGTGTTTTTATCACAATTATTTTCCATCTAAGAAAATACAGGGTTCTATTTCTATACCTATTTTTAAATTTATTTGATTATGTTATGATGGAATTATTTTTATGAAGTCCTCTTATCTTATATGGTTTATGTTATGATGGCATGATGTTTAAGAATCCCATTTTTATTACATGGGTTATGCTATGATATATGATTTATGATTTTGTGGTACACATTATAATGGTTTCATTTTGATATGGGTGGGACCTATATCTCCCTCCAATGCATTGGGTAACAATTTATATCTCAAGAGATAGACGTGGATGGAATGGAAAGTTAATCCGGTTTAGTGATAGAGGACTGGAACGAGGAGTGAACTCAGTTCAGAAATGGACTTTGTCAACTATGATAGTCTTGGAAATGAGTCTTGACTAATAAGAAATTATTTTCTATGATTATGTGTGTATTACAAAATGTTTCATGTTTTATGTTATGATTATTGGGATTAAATTTCACTACTATGATTTATAACATGTTAAGATATTATGATCTCTTTTGTAGGATAATATTTTCAAAATTTTTTGTTCTTATGAATATGATATGATTGATATTTCCTTTGTTTACCCTTAATGAGCATTTGATCTCACGCTTTTGTATGTTTTTATTTTCCCCAAGTCAGGAAGAAGGGTATTAAGAAGGATATTCCAAAAGGGACTCTAGATATGATGAAATAAATGGGAGAAAATGTAGATTTTTTATGAACCAGTTATTTATCTTTCCCAATTTCTAAAGACACTATACCTATACGGTCCTATCATGGTTTTTTTATATGTTGTAACAAGTATAATTAAATTATGATGTAATAAAAATGTATGTAAAGTATAGGTCATTATATCCTCCATAACGAAACTCATTATCATTGGGTCTATATGTTCCATTAATCTTGTAATTACATTTGTTCAATAACAAGTCATGATTGCTAATCCTCATAATATAAGGAAGATATTCATTAAAAGGAAGCTTGGATCAACACGCTCCAATATTATCATTTGAAATTCAAACTGGGGATATTTAATCTTAAAAAATATATCTAAAAATAAACAATCCTCATTTTTTCATCAATTTCCATTATTCCTCAGTAAATCTCCAACTCTTGAATCATTTCTTAGCTCTGATACCACTTGTTGAAATTGGGGAATAAAAATAGAAAGTAGAAAGAGATCGAACACTGATATTTACTTTGTACTAGAAATATTTTAATAACTATAGTGATAAAGCAATAAATTTAACTATTATATGGTGTTTAAAATCACCCAAAAAATCTCTCCCTCTTAGCTCAACTCCATTTGGATTTTTCACCCAAAATAATTTAACTATTAGATTTACATGATACGATGCTGTTAAATAGAACCTATACCCCCTATGGATTGAGAAATTGAAAATTTTGAACTTGAACCAAACTAGGGTCCAAAAAAATAGCATGAAGTAGTTGGGTAGGAGATAGAAGAAGATGGATGTTGGAAAAAATGAAGGAGAAGGAAATCATGGAACCCACGACAACACCAAGCCATGAAAACACCGCACTAAAACACAATGTGATACATGGACAAGCATGCAATGAGAGAGGTGGATAAGAAAATAACATACTTTTGATTTGATGCTTGTTTTGTCCAAGAGAAGGTTGAGTGGTAGAAATGACTGTAGTAGACTTCCATAGGAGATTTAGAGGCATGAGTGGAATTTGATTGGTTAGGGTACTTTTAAAAAGATCGGGGATGGTTTTATCATTGCTATAAAAAAATAACTCATAAAGAGGTGTTTTATCAGTGCTAAAATAGTAAGCACTGAAATAGGACCTCTTTATCAAAGCCAAACAAGCACCGATAAAAGCTTTCTTTATCATTTCTAAAACATTAGCAATAATAAAGATGTATTTTCGATAATGATTTATAATTATAACTATAAGGAAATATATCTTTAAATATATTTATAAATATATGTATATAATTATAAATATATTTATGTCACTATATATTTATTTATATCATTATATGTGTATTTAATAAATATTTTTAAATATGTTAAATATATTCATTATTTAAATATATTTATAATAATTAATTATTTATTAATTTAAAATTGTATGCATAATTTTAAAAAATAATCCATATTTTTTACTCATAATTTTAAATATATTAAATACACATTTATAAATATATTTGAAAATATACATTTATAACTATATTTGTAAATATATATTTATAAATATATTTATAAATAAATATATTTGTAAATATATTTATAAATAAATATATTTGGAAATATATTTATAATTATTTATTTATAGTTATAAATATATTTAATAAATAAATTTTAAATATAAATATAGTAAATATATTAATTATTTTAATATATTTATTATAATTTTATAATTATAAATATATTTATATAACTATATATTTATATTTATATATATATATTTAATAAATATAAATATAAATATAAATATAAATGTTGTAAATATATTAATTATTTAAATATATTTATTATTATTTTCTATTATTTAAATAATTAATTAATTATTTATAATTATATAAATATTTTTTTAAAGTATTTATATTTATTTATTTATAATTATAAATATATAATTTTTTAAATATAGTAAATATACATTTATAAATATATTTATTTATAAATATTTATTTAACAATATATTTAAAATATTATTAATAAATATATAATATTAAAAGTTTGAATGTTATAAATGAGTGAAATTGAATAATTACAATTTAGTAGACTTTAAAAATATTGAAAAGATTGATAGGTTTTATTAATTATACTAATTATTTTAAAAAATAAAATATAGATCTATATTGAAATTAAGATGGAAACATATTTAAAATATTATAATATATAAAATAAATATGTTCAAATAAATATTAGAAAATGATTAATTTTTTTAAATAAAATTTAATAAAATTTAATAAATAATTATAAATGTAATAATATTGAAAATAAATAAAAAACACCAATTAAAAACATTATATATTAAATTTATTTTGTTACTAAATAAAATTCTGAAATGAATATTAAAATTTGAATAAACAATATAACGATTAGGTGTTTGTGTTTCTATATAGTATTTCATTTATTACATAAATATTTGTGAGTGTGAAATTAATGTGTTTGTATATATTTAAATTTTTTTGATATAAGTTAAATTGAACAATGACATTATATAATATGCCGCGTCGATAAAGGTGACAAATAATAATAAGATTGAATAAATTAAAAAATTGAATAACTGTTGTTAATTCTATAAATAATTTTAAATAATTAAAAATTAATATTTCTATATTTTAATGGATACAAATTAATTATATAAAATTAAATCATATTAACAACAT
Source organism: Viscum album (assembly GCA_963277665.1). Taxonomy (NCBI): domain Eukaryota; kingdom Viridiplantae; phylum Streptophyta; class Magnoliopsida; order Santalales; family Viscaceae; genus Viscum; species Viscum album. The sequence continues at coordinate 1,479,328,120 of OY728137.1, forward strand.
TAAATGTTAATGAAAAAACATGTATAAATTAATATTAAAAATGGATAAAATTACAAACATACTGAACAATGAAAAATAAACAATGATTAAATTAAAAAAATTTAAAAAATAATTAAGATTATTAATAAATAATTAATACTAAAAGTTAACAAATTCAGAAAAATAATAAAAAGTAACAAATAGTAAATATTGAATAAAAATATAAAAAGTGACAAAATTTACCGATTTGAAACATAATATATATTAAATATATTATGGTAATAGATAAAAATCTAAAATTAATATTAAAAATCGAATAAACCAGACAAATATTATGTGTGTGTTCATTATATATAAAAATTAATTATTTAAATATATTTATCTGTGGAATCACCGTAACATATAATTGATATATTTTAATTTGAAAAATCAAACGACATTCAGTTAAACATCCATTACATGATACAATTAGAAAATATTTTTAATTAATGTTCTTTTTTTAATTATAAACTATTTATCAATAAATAATCGAATTATTTAATGTGTGCGTATATTTTTTATATTATATAAATCATATTTTAGGGAATAATATATATATGTGAATATATTTCAATATTAAACATATTAATTATATTAATGAATAATTATGTATTAAAACTATTATAAACGAATAAGACACTAATATGTTTCTAATTATCACATTTAATGAATTTTAAATATTTAAATTTAATAAATATTATTTGATAGTATAAATAGATAATATATATATATATATATTAAATTTATTCATTTATATTAATAAATCTTTCATTAATAATTTTTTTTATACTTTTATAATTTATTCAGTTTTATTTTTTATTTCATAATTACTATTTAGTAATTTCATATATCTATATTTAATATATAATTTTTGTTAATATTAATAATTTATATATATGTATATTTAATTTATTCCTTTTTTAATAGTTATTTTGATTAATTTTTTTAATATTCATGTTAATTTAATTGTTTTTAATTTTTATTTGTTTAATTATTTCAATTTAATCATTTTATTTATCTATATATAATATATGATATTTATTATTATTTATAATTTATATTTATATTAAATTGATTAATAATTATTTAATTAAAAAAATATTTTTTTAAATTTATTCAATTTAAGTTTTTATTTGTTTAATTATTTCAATTTTTTAAATTTTTTTAATAACATTATTTTTATATTTTAATTTATTCATTTTATATATCTATATTTAACAGATACTATTAATTTATATTTATAACACATATATATATATATAGTAATGTTTTAATTAATTATTTCATTAATAAAATTCTAATTTGTTTTTTAATTTATTGATTTTTAATTTTTATTTGTTAAATTATTTTGATTTTTTAAATTTTTTAATAATTATATTTTCTTAAATTTTTATTAGTATATATTAATAAATTATAGGCTATTAGTCGGGTCAATTAGGACTTGACCATGTGTATACAAGGGGGATAAATCCCACATGAACAATAGATTGGGCAAAGGACTAGGAGGACCCATGGGTTCATATGTGCATGTGTATAGTGTTTGCAGGAGCCAATACACACAACTAGACAATATGTTTGGCTTGCGGTAAAATCTTATATAAATAATTGGTTGAATGACCAAAATTTCAATGTGGGACTCACACACACGATCGAGACCTCTATGCGTGCTAGAAAATACATTTAAAAATGTCCCCTTTATCAGCACTAAAAATAAAGAATTGATAATTGTTCCCATTATCAGTAATTTTTAGCATTGATAAATGATTACTTTATCAGAACTTTTTCTAGCACTAATAAAGGCTAGTGCTATAAATGGAGTATTATGTAGTTGTACCTTAATATTTTCTTATAAAGTGTTTATGAAATTTTTTGGCAGTAAAGCTAATTTCATGTACAGGTAAATGATTATTTGAACTCAGAGACTATTATGTTAAAGGAAAACTCTCCCATAAGTTCTCATAGTTTTCAAATGGACTAATATGTTTCTTTTCTCATTTATATTGGTCCTTTATTGAGCATTTTATTCCCATCCCATGTTGCCAAATGTATTTTTCATATGTTTTAACAATGAGTTGAAACAATAATGAAGTCAAGTTGAAAATCACAAAGATTTTCAATAAAATAAAACATAGTTCATTTTAAAGGTATTTTATTATGAAAAAATTGACACTAAGTTGAAGTGACAAATTTTTGATTCAAGGGTTTGTTATGTTAGAGTAATAACCAAATCCTCCAAAACTCTATACCTAAAAATATCTTTGGGACTGAAGTAAGATGAAATATTTTTAAAAAATTAAATTATGGGATGAATTAAGATCATGTCCTTATTATAGGCATGAGAGTAGGATTTAGATAATTTCAATTATTAAGATAATATAAGTAAGTACCCTTAAGATATTCTAATTTATTGTTATAATGAGATAGCTTTTAAATGTTATCATTTTAATTTAGAATGTTTTTAGCACAAGAAAAACGTATAATGAAGTGGGAAGGTACCAATAGAAAAATATCCTTCCAAGTCAGTAATTAGAATGTTTACAATTAGAACTGAATAATTATTACTCTGATAGGTCAGTTGATGCATGCTATTAATGGTGGTTGAATCCATGTTATAGAAAAACCAGATTCACCCATAGGAACATGTCTATAGTAGAGAATCTCTCGAAATAACACCCTCCCTAATTTAATGAATCTTATAATAAAAGGATATTTTAAGGATATATTAAATATTTAGAAAAGATATTAAATTTCTTGGGTAGTTTAGGGAATTAAAAGGTAATTATAGCTGTTTATCATGTTAAATATTAAGACAATGAGTTGTGATTAATGGTGACGGATATTAGGGAAATAGAAGAGATTGAAAAATTAGAATGGGTTGAATTTATGAATATTTTCCTTTAGAAATAATTTCCTAATGATTTTCGATATAATATGGATTATAAAGTCATGGAATTGAGATATAAGGAGGAAGATTCAGTGGTCACATATGAAGAAAACTTCACTTTATTGAAATGGTACACACTAAATTATATGTGGGTTATTTAGACTAAAAGTAGTCAGTTTTAATCCAAATTGAAACCAACATATTAAAGGGAATTGGATTATCATGGATTTTAAAGACATGTAAAACTTATTTGACATGAAGAGAAGATACATTTGGATTTTTATAATGATCATGTGTTCTATAACAACAACAACAAGAAGTGGTCTTAGTAGAAATCAATTGGGAATCTTCAATCAAAGAAATACGAAGGTAAGAAAATAAAGTTTATATCCTATGATAAGTGAGGTAAGAATCACCCTGATGAATCTATTATAAAATTTAGGACGTGTTTCTATTATTCTATGAATTCACATGTGACTGATGACTTCAACGAAAAGGATCAATGTAATAAAATGAAAAATAATAAAAAATCAATAGTAAGATGTTTTAATTGTAATGATGCTTGTCTTTGTAAGACTAAATTTTCTGAGATAGGAATGTAGGATGGAAGTCAAAAAGATTATTATTAGAAAGGTGTGGTTAAATCCTTTTTGATTAATTTAACAAATTTTACACTATCTAGTGATGTGGTGTTAAGTACGTTACTTCTTTTGTAGATTATACTAAAATCTTCTCATTTTTAGAGTATACACATTCATTTATTCCTAAGAAATTTATATGTTAATTAGAAATTTCTGTTGAAGAATATAAGATAGAAATTTTAGTAAAAACTCCAAGGGGTAGTATTGGGGTAAAATAGATAATAAGAATCTTTCTATTTTTTATGGAAAGGATTTACCTGCAAACCGTGTTGTCTCCCCCTTGTCGAGTTTGATGTTATTTTTGGTATGGATTAAATTTTTTTTACCATACCATTAAAAATTTTGTACTAAAGAAGCTGTTTTTTAGAATGAGTTTCAGTTTTTATACAAGAATGAATTCGTGTATTTGACAACATATAAAGAAGCTGAGAAATTGATTAAATATGGAAAATAATGTTTTATTGCACATACTATTAAGAAAGTATCTATTAAAATTGGCTATATTCTTGTTGTAAATTAATATATAGATATATTTATAAATTAATTTTTCAGTATTATACTTAATCAATTGATTGAATTTACCATTGAATTAGTTCATGATGCTAAACCAATATAAAAACCTCATTATCAAATGGCTCATATAGAAATTTTGAAATTGATAATGAATTTACAATAGTTTTTTATAAATGATTCATTCAACCTATAAAATTATCATGTGGTTCTTTTATTTTGTTTGTTAAAAAAATGGTTTTACGTGGCTTTAATCGACTATAGACCATTTATTAACATTATTGTCAGGCGTAAGTGTTTTTCCCTCATATAGTTGACTTGTTTTATTAGCTATGGGTAGCATTGTATTTTTCAAAGATTTATCTTAGGTCTGGGTATCATCAACTGAAGGTTAAGGATGACGAAATTTTAAAGAATACATTTTAGACCACATAGTTTTTTTAATCCTCAAAGGCCATGCTTTTTAATTAATTTTTGGATAATCCAATTTTTCTATCATTTTGAAAGGTAATGTTTGAATAGCCAGAAGGCCCATAGGTTGTAGGCCTTGAACATGTCTTATGAATTCCAAATATCATTCAACCAATACTAGTACCTCCCTTGTTGATCCTTAATTTCTCTTTAACACCCGACTTATAAGGCATGATCAACTAGGAATGCTCCATGAAAAACTTCATAGTGCTTGGTACTGTTAGATAAAGAGACACCATATCAAACATCAAATATAACTATGCATATTTTTTTGTTGATTCATGCTCTGATCCTCCTCTAGGATTAAATATGGTATCCGACCTATTTTTCATTAAATTGTTTACTTCATTATTTGATGTACTCACAACCTCCATTGAGGGGCTCTGTGATCTTGTGCTGCTACATAACTAACTACCACCAAATCAATCTAAAAGTGATGGTTTTTAAGAAAAACATGTATTTTAACAAGAAAAAGTAGTACATAACTATAATATAATTAATAATGATGTTAGAAATATCATAATGTTAATAAAATAATTCAGGAAAAAAATAATTGTTTAACAACTATCATGTTAATTAAATTTAATCAATGTAATCTCATTTGTATGACAAATATGAAATTAAACTTATTAGATAATAATAACATGATAATATAAACTATTAAACACATATTTTAAAATGAAATTTTTACAAGTGATGAAATCCAAATTTTAAGATAGGAAAATAAAAATAGTTTTGATATAAAAATACTAATTAAGTTTCCAAAATGATTAAGATGGATTTTATAAATTCAAAATTTTATTTTTTAAATTATTTATATCTATTATTAAATATATATATTTTATAGGAAAAATGTTTCATAAACCTTTTAGTCATTCTTTTGTTAATATAATATCATAAAAGTGAAGGTTTTTAATAAAAACTTGTATTTTCACTATTCACTTAACAATCAATTAATTTAGTGAAATATCACACTTCCACCTTAATAAATTGTTGAAATAATTAATTTTTAAACTAATTTAATTTTATCAATTTCAAATTCTAAAATTTATAAATTTATCTTTTAAATGAAAATAATACATATAATAAAAGACTATATTTTTTGAAAAAATTCTTTTTTAATGCACTGAATTTTATTAATGTTATTTTTAATATTTCTTAACTGATTAATATCTTTTTATCTATTATATGTTTTTTTATTATAATTTTCTTATCAAATATGTTTCAGATCATTTTAGTTCTGCATTGCATGTAGAAAAATATAATAAAATCAATTTTTATGTAAAATACTAAGTGATGTTTTATGTTGTTAAATTAATTACATTGATTAATCATTTGGTTAAGAATAATCCAAAAGTCTCTTTATAGGAGGATTCTCATTTGAAGTGTGAGAATCAACAACTACCTCATTTATAAATAGGTATTTTAAAGAAAAATGATTCCAATGATAAGAAATCTTATTAATTATATAATCGCACAATAAAAATATTGTTACTATATATCCAAAATGGTATGGATATATTTTAAATAATTTTAAATCTTAAAATAGAAATTTTATTCAATAAATCATAAAATGAGATTTTATAAGAAAAAACATCCTCATATTCCATAATAAAAGTATCAGTAATAATATTATTGAAACTATTCCAAGAAATATCCAATCTTTACATCATAAAAATAAATCAGAGTTATATTTATAATAATCAATGCACCAAAAAAAATAATTGAAAGAATAATCAATGGCCAGAAGTTTATTATAAGTATTATAGCTTAATATATAATCTTTCGTTCCATGAAAACTTATCAAGGCATTTTTCACATCTTCACTTAAATATTATCCATGATCACTAAATTATTATAACAAGCCATGCTGTTAGTTTATTGTTAAATCTGAAACAACTAGGAATTTAGTATAGATAATTCTAAGTGGGTATAAATTTTAGGAATCAGATTGAGTTAGAGATTATTTTGGGGTATTAAGGTTGCTTAACCAGTGCTAGTATACATGCAGGTATTTATGATAAGGAGTGGAAGAATAATTAAATCATGGTTGGATGAAACTGGAGTATGGTTGGCTATACTGATCACTATTATAATATATAGTGATAGTTGGGATTTTATAAATGATCAATAAATAGAAAATAAAAAAAATTAATTCAATTTGTGGATGTTTTGTTAAACTACTACTAATATTAAAATAATATTATATATTATAAGATAGAAACATTTTTCAAAAATATTATATGTTAAATATAAAAATGCCTCTAAAACCTTTTACCTCTTCTTTGTTTATTTATCTATAACTTTTCTCTCCCCCATACACCAAATGGATTCATCATCCTAAAAATTTTGATCGTCACTACCTATCACATTCATCCCACTTGATCTTCCTTACCCACACCATTTTATGTAGAGTTTCATTATTATTGTATAACTCACGAGATGTTTATCTTTATATAGCCTCTATTTAATTTTGTGTGGATATTTTTTATTTATGGTTGTGGGTTTTTAAAAAAGAACTACATACATTTAGAAGTTTTTCTTTTCATATATTTATAAATTACAATTCTTGAAATATATGTTTAATTATTATGTCATTTGATCTCACTTATACTTTTTGAATTATTATAATAACTATTTGGTTTATTTATTATGCATTATACTAATGTTTATATTTTTATTTTAAAATAATTTTGAACTACTATTATGAGGTGTAAAAGTTTTTTAGAAATCATTTAGTAAATTAATGTAAAATAATAATTTATATTTTGATGGAAGGGATGTTTTATATGTCTTGGGGGGGAGGGGTTGAATGTAAATTTAATAAGGAAATAAATAATATTTAAAAAATATAAAATCAAATTTGGTGATATTTCTTGTTTATTTTTATAATAATGTGATTTATATTTTTTTCTAATAGATTTAAATATATTTGAATTTATTTGACATTATTTAAAATTTAAAATGGTTTAAATAAAGATATTTAAATTAATAGTTCCGTTTTACTTTTAATCCATGTTTTTGAAAATAAATATATCTCTATGATATATAATAGATATTGTATTCATTTTATATATTATGATTTATTTATATTGGAGAGTGGAATTATTCAAAATGGTCTTTACATTAGGTTTAAAAATTTTAGACTACTTGTGTCTAATTATTATTTTCATTTTTATCTTTTTCGGTCAAACCAAATATTTTTGGGAATGATTTTAATTCATTGGAAATTGGTTAGTTTTATATTAAAAGGCTTTGGGTTTTTTTTATTTTAAAATTTTGAAATTATTTAACTTGATTTAATTTTAAATTTTTATGTAATATACAAATATTTTTCGATATTTATTCTATGTAAGAGTTTTTTTTTGAATGAGAAATTATTTATTATTTGATTTAAGATTTTTTCTCTTGAATATAGTGTATCAAAGATTTTTTTTTTAAAATTTGAGATAATATAAAGTATTTTTTTAAATTAATTTCAAAAATAACAGTATTTTTAAATGAACCATTAGATTAAGTTTATCTTTTAAAATAAAATATGTTATTACTGAAAAATAATTTTTAAATATTTTTCCAAATTAAATAATTGAATTTTCATATAATTTTAACCAAAATATAAATTTTTTTTCATATATAAATTTATATAGAAATTTTATTTTTTAACTTAGAGTGTTGTTAATAAAATTAATTTTGATAAATGTTAGATTAGATTACCCAAGAACACACGTTAGTATGTCTCATGTTTTAAGGTTTTTTTGACATTTCAATTTCAAATTTTTGAATGGTAGAATAAAATTTCCATGTTGAAATTTAAATTTTAAACAATGGTTGAAGATAAATTAATTATTTGATAAGTTAAAATTGAAATAGTTTCCTCCTCAAGTGTTATGGATTTGGATTTGGGATTCAAACATTATAGAAATTTCAACCAGTTATGTCCATTATAAAATACAAAATATAATACGTTAATGGTAGAAAATAAAATTCATAATTTTATAGATGATTATTCAAATACAGAATAATAACATTATTAAAATTATAATACATCAATATATATTCCTATTGATGTTAAAAATACTAACATGGTAAATGATGTTTTCAAAATCACATGAAAACATGATGTAGATGGTAATAAATTAGTGCATGATATTGTGGAGAAAAAAATGAGGGAAAAGTGTTTGATAAATAAAATGGATCCCATTAATTAATTAATGAAAAAAAAATAATAATTTTATATGGGATGAGTCATAATTTAAATTTTGTTTTTCAAATAATGTTATACCATGAAAAGTACATATGTTTAATTATCTATAAATCAATTTTAGTGATATTAGAATTATTAAATTATTATTTTGCAATATCTTAAATCCCTAAATCATTTTATAAGATGAATAAAATTTTTAACTAGTCCAAACTCATTAATACGAATATACATGCATTTCATAATGATTATATGATATATGTGGATGAAAATTTAAATATATAAGAGTGAAAAAATATGATGTTCTTATAAATGGAAGTCGTAAAAATTATGCAATTTCAAATCAATGTAATAAATACTAATAAATATTAAATAATGATTTTGTGTTAGCTTAAATTAAACATAATTTTTAAGGTTTTTTTATGTTCTTTAAAAATAATGAGAATATAAAGTTTCATTCCTTGGATAACACCAATCATGGGTTCATACAATATCTAAGATAATCAAAATCATGGAAGGTCCTAAATTAATTAGATTAATAGTTCTCTTATAATTCTTAAAATGCATGGTTAAGATTAAAAACCAATATATTTAATCCTTTTAGGACCTTTAGTTGAAATTATATCATATGGATAATTAGTCTGATAACATACAATACACCTTCCTCTATGTGTAAGAAGAAGACTTGATTTATCATGTAAATGAATAATTTTGTAAATAAAACACATAGAAATGTCATTGATGTCAACATTAAACCTCTCAAATTCATGATTGAAGATTTATAAAATGATGGAATAGAAATGTATAATTCTTCTACCATGGAAATTCACTGAATTCATTATTCCCAAAAGGAAAAAATTAGTCACTTCCCTTGACTAGAAATTTTCTCGGTCAGAACTCTCACACTAGTTTGACTTATCTTGTATAAAATTTTGAGTTTGAGTCTTCTCAACTACCCTGTAGTTGGAAATGGTTCTTCATGAGTAATTACAAATTCCTTGGGAAATCTTATGGATTTTAGTTTAATAAGGTATTTTTCAAATGAATAAATTGATAGTTCCACTAAAATTATATTTGGATTAGAAAAGTTGGCTCAATTATCAAATATTATTATTGGGGTTGGATATTATTTTTAGTTTAATATTGGTGGTATAAAAGTATTTACCACATTATATATAATTAGAACACAATAATAAAAGATAAAATAGTATATATTTTAACTTTCATAATGGTAATTTCTTTTGTCAGATCATGGTCATGATTTTTTGAACATTGGGAAGAATTCTTGTTAAAATGTGGTATTTTAATTGCTTATTTATCATGGTTAATTGAAATATCATATAAATTTATGTAAATAATTACCTTTAAAAAATATTAAGTGACATCTATGAGAACATGAGAATGGGATGTATATGAAAAAAAGTATTGAAAAATTTGAAAAATGATGTTTTTATTTAATGATTAAAGAATGATAAATTACCCAATGGATATTCAAGTAAAATATATATATGAAGTTAATTATAGGATCATAATATATATTAGATTAAAATTCATGACTCATTTATATTTATTCAGAATCAAATACCTTTATAAATTCATAATTTTCATCATAAAAAACATCAATTCTTATTATCTTTTTAAAATTATTAGAATATGATTATGAGGAAACCATAAACATAATTGATAATTTAAAAATTTTGGAAAATATTATAATGATATTTTTTATTTTGAGAATATATTTACAATAATATTTTAAATTTGATGTCTCGTTATAATTTTAATTTCATGGAGTAAGCAAATGTTGAAGAGTGAGTGCATTACATATGGTTGTAACAATGTATTTTTTTAAATTTCTTATCTTTCATTATTTACAATTTTACAAGTAATAATTTGAATATCCCATGGGGATTAAGTTAATGACTTGGAATTGTGGATCACTTATGATGTGAATTGATAAAGGGTGAGTTCTGACCAATGTTTAATTGATACATAGTTTTTATAATATTGATTTTAACACTTAGATTTTGATAACTATAAAAAAGTTCATTTTATTTTATGATGTGGGTATTTTATAAATTTACCATTAATAGTATGAAACAAAATGTTTCTGGAGACAATTTATATATGAGTTTTTAAGTTTTTTTCATGTTGTATTTATTCATAACATGATCATGGATGAGTTGGAGGGTAATTCGAGATGATATGAAAGTAAAGGAAAATTATTTTATGTGTTCAATAAACACACAACATAAATGGTACATGTCACACTATAATGTAATAGAAAAGAAAAACAATTTTACCCATAAAAAGATAAATCATATCATAACCTTAAACATTTCATCATGAAGAGTTTACATTAAGGATACATAGGGCCCGAACGATGATATAATGTGATACTATGAGAAAGTTTGATGGTTATGTCCATGGGAGTTATAGATAATTAATATATAATAAATAATGCATGAAAATAGTATGGTTCAAAGCACAATGATTAATGCATATTAAGTATTTGTCTGTTATTATTTTTAATAAAAAAACCTCTCAGAATCCAAGGTTTTTTTATATCATACACTTCTTAATAATGATATGATTAGATATATAATAATATGATATAACACAACATGTAACACTACAATGTGGGAATGACTGTTTTGGTTAATTATCCATATCAATTGGATCATACTATCACACAACAACACACATCCCTATATCATGATACATACATAGTCTGTAAATTTAAAGAGTGTAGCTTGATGAAATGTGTGAAAAAACTCATGAAATCTTGATGTGAATTATCTGGAAAATTCCACGGATATTTTCACTAGGATTGTAGAGAAGAAAAAGGTACACACTTGGAACACATTTCAAAGGCACTTCAATTGACAAGTGAGGATTGATTGACTTGTTGGTATTTATATTTATTACATGTATATGACGTTTTAGACCACATTCTTACTTTATTCCTTATTATTTTTTATAATAATATAATAGTTTTCACTATAGGGTCACACCCAATATTCACAAAATATTATCCAAATAATAACAAGGTTGAGTGAATATCATAAAAACACTTATAATATTTGTGTTATTCTTCCCTATATATTTCATCATATCTTTGTTTTGTTTGAGATCCTCTATGAAAACTACTAATGTGAAAAATGATTTTTCATATTTAGTGTTTTTGTAAACACTGACCCCCTCTATTATGGGTGGTCTACTATATTTATATTGATTAGAGAGCATGCAATGCGTTACTCTCATCCATCTCCAAGAAGGGAAAATGATTAATTTGTACAAAAATTGAGTATAGAATTTGCAGTGAACTCTATGATATTCATGAGGGAGACCAAAAAGCAAATTATTCATGATTAAAATCATTCCAACCATAATTTTCGGAATTTATAATTTGAGAAGATGAGTTGGTGGTTATATTTTTTTTTGTAAACCAAATTAAATTCTCAATTTTATGTTATATAAAAATCAATGAGGATTCTATAATGGTGAATAATTTTATGTGGATACTTATAGATAAATTAGATTAGGAGATCTTTACTATAGATAATCAATAAATTGATGATTAAAACAATGATATAATTAATAATGTCAAGATAACCTATTAGATTAAGAGAGAAACAACCTTAATAAGTATTGAAAAAGAGGATAAGGTGATGAAATTCTTATCTTTAAATGGTTTGAAACATATTTAATATAAATTTTCTTATGCATAATAAATTGATGCTGAATATGATTACTTGAATTTCATTATATTTATATCATTATTTTATAATGTCATTTAGTAATGAAATAGTAAATACAAGGAAGGTGTTACTTTTTATGTGTTTAAATTCTGGGAATATTGTAGACTTATAAGAAAAATTCCTAAGAGGAAAGATGAATATTAAAAGGTTGATCACATTAATAGATATTTAAGGAGAAATAAGTTGTAAATTGGATAAAGGGGAGGAATGTACTTTAAAAGTAAAGTAAAGTCCAATAAATGAATGGAAATAAAATTTCTTTCAAAACATAAAGATACATCTTATGATAAGGAAAGTAAAAAGGATTTATAAGTATCATAAGAATATTAATTCAAGCCTTTCATTATAAAATATAAATCATCCAAGCCACCCAATTTCATTTAATAAAAGATAAAATATAGGTGAATAATTGTATAGAATGTATGGATGAGGAGGAAATAGAAGAATTTAAATTTAAAATAGATATCTTTTGTGATATTCAATAAAATCATGAAAATGAAATAGAAAAGACAACACTATGGATAGAGAATGAATCTATTAATAAATCTCTTAATACCTCCCAATTCAAGGAGATTAATGATATAGAATTACATTTTATATGAATTATTAGTGATATAAATTAAATACTTTAAGTAATAAATAAGATTCCAGAGATAACAGTAGTAAATTTAATTACTAAAAATATGGAATTAAAGGCTCTTGAGGTAATGTTAATTGAATTTGGGAATTCCACAACGAACACTCAATTTTATTTTAAAAATCATGTCAAAGAAATCATTTAATGTTATAAATCATTTATTTTTTTGATTATTTATGAAAATTATTTATTTTCCTATGATAAAAAATAAAATTATCTTCAGTATTAATGGTTTCTATAACAATGGTTATAGAAATTACTATAATTTGAAGAAGGTGATTAAATTACCAAGGAAGCTGAAGACAACCATTGTTGTCTCAAGTGGTTGTTATAAAAATCCCAAAAACAATAAGGTGTTTATGTAGAAGAGTAAACAAGTTTATCTTAAGTGAAAAGCCAAGGTGATGGAGTATTATTTTAAGCATGAAGAATTTCAAAAGAAGAAACAGATTTTAAATCCTAAAGAAGCTAAATGAGAATATCTTGATAAACCATATTTATCACTAAAGAATTTTTATAATGAATATGTTGGTGAATTATAGTTTATGTAAAAAAATCCATTAAATTTTTGTATAATTTATCACTACCTCAATAGAATATAGGTGATGAATTGAGGGTGATAAATGTTGACTGTCTTAAAATCTAGAATAGAAAAAATTCAAAATTAATTTTATAATTAATTATAAATTAATTTTTTTGAGGAATATTTTGTGTGGTGGGTTTAACTTGGATACACTTCCAACATGTGTATCACTCTGATAAAAAAATCATTAAAAATAAATGATAACTTGAAAACTATTAACATGAGAAGTATATAAGAAAATTTATTGGTGGTTAAGGTGGTTAATAAAGAAGAGAAAAGTGAAAATAGTTGGATACATAATAATGGGTTCTTGTATCAAATGTCTAGAAAAAATATTCTTTGGAAAATATCTAAAGTCATAATATAAGATTTATTACTTTTATAATGGATTTTACACTAAACATAAAAGGAGTGCGAAGCTCCACAATTAGTGGGAAGAAACTTGAATCTAGTTATTTTCTCATTTTTTGTGAAAACACATGTAATTTTAATAATATATAAACTTAATTCATTATTAATATTCATTAATTATATTTCATTGAGACATTTTAAGTATAATAATTATCATTCAAAAAAAAAACATTTTCAAACAAAATTGTGTTTCTTTTATTAGATAGTTTTATAGAAAATTTTACTTTTAAAATTCAAGAATTCATATTTTAAATTAGATTATTATTTTTTATCAAAAAGTACATATTATCTCATATTTATTTTTTTATAATTTTATAAAAATGTTGATTTTTGGGTGCATAGTAAAAAATACCAATTTTTAAGAAAACTAACCTTTATTTTCAAGTATTTACAAAGTATCATTTTGTTTTGGATTATTTTTAAACATCCAAAAGTTCATATTAATTATTTAAAATTAAATTAAATTCATTTTAATTAATAATATACTTGAATTTGGTATAAAAACAATTTTAATCTTTAAAATGAATTTATGTAGAAAACCATTTTTCATCACGATATAAGTTCGAATTTTAAAATTATTTTTTAACAAATTTAAACTTTTTAATAATAAAAAATAGATTTTTTATTTGGAATTTGGATTTTGGAATTTTGTAAATGGGTCAACCTCATTTTTTTAATTATGAGTAGTAAATTTGGTAAAAAGGTTTTTTTCCATGGTATGATTCAGAAGGGGTTAAAGTTGATAAAAATAAAATTGTATGGGTTAGAATTTCCAAAAAACATTTATAAATACCCTTTTATATTAATATTTCGACAATATATCATATATTATTTTAAAAAGAGTTTTTAGAGTAATTTACCTTGGGTAATTTGTTAATATATTTTAATCTTTTGATATATTCCAAGTGTATTCTCTCCCTCACTTATAAAAGCACACCTTATCTCCTCTCTAATATACATTTCCGGATCTTATTGGCTCTTCTAATACCTATCCAAATAGTTTCCTAATGTCCCAAAACCTTTCATATAGGTCTTAGTTTGATCATAATACCATCTCAAGGATGATTTTTTAATAATCCTAGGGAGGTTTTCCGAAGAACCGACATGGTTCCTAACCAAGTCCTTTCATTTTATTTCTTCTTTTATATCCTTCAAAACACTCTTAAAAAATTTCATATAATTAAATGATTATATTCCATATAATATAATATTATTAATTTTATAGTATAAACCTTTTTCATATACTTATCTAACTAATGGAAAATGAAAATAATTTTCATGTGTACTTGGATTCTACCACCTCGCGAGACGATGCATTTCATTTTTCATTACCAAATCCAATGTATGACCATAAAAATGGATTAAAATGAAATAATATGATATATTTGATATTAATTTCTTTAATTAATGTTAAATTAATATTTTAATTTTTTTACTTTACATAAAATGAAAAATAAAAACTCCACTTTTTCGTATGTGCATACTAAAACCTCATGAACTGATGTATTTTATCTTTCATCACCGCCTCATATGGATGATATATATAAGCTGATTTAATGAATTATTATTATATGGATGATATAATAATACATAAATAAATATATCATTACACATAAATTATTTCTATCATATTCATTAAAAAATGTAAATGTTACCCATACATAAATATGGGCTAACGTCTCAATGTTCTAATGTAATTCATTTTTAGGATCCACCATATATCATTATTTATAAAAGTATAATTAAAGTATAAAAATGATAAAAGTAAAATATTTAATATTTTAAAATTTCTATAGTCATGAACCATTTGACCATAGTCAACCTATCAACTTCATTTTTGACTTCTGAACCAAATGTCCTCAAAACACCCAAAATAAATTTAATCAATTTAATAAAAAAGATTTATATGGAAATAAATGAAATAAAAGGGTAAATAAAAATATAATTAAATAGAAAAATATTCTTAATTAAATAAATAAATAAAGTAAAATAATTATTCAGGAAGATAATGAATGTTTGTTACTAGTTGGAAGTTAGGTGAGAGATATTTTATCTTAAAAACTCATTTTAAAATGTTCTGATGATTTATTTCTAATATTTTTTTCTCCATGTATATATTAATTGATAGATTAGTAAATAGTTAAATAAAAGAATTAAAATTTTCATTTTACCACTTGTTTGAATTTATTAAAAAGTTATCATCAATGGATATTTTTGTGTATTTTTAAGGAATGCTTGACTTTATTTTGAAAGTATGAAATGAATATTTTTTAAATAATATGATGTCAAAGGATTTTCAAACCACCATAACAATTTATTGATATTTGGATTCCATTTAAATATCCCATTTTTTCATAAAACAAAATCCATTCTCTTATTTTTTTTGTTATTTTAGTTTTGAAAATTTGGTTTTAAAGGAAATGGATATATCAATATTTGAAAATGTTTAACTTATGGGTATAATGGTATATATTTTTTGAGTTTGATGATATAATTGTAAGATTTTATATGTTTAATCTATGTTATGGTCCTTGGAAATTGTTTATGATATTGTGTTATCCTAATATAAATCTCGAACAAATTTGGTAATGATTATATTCTCTAGAAAATAACATTGGAATTAACTATTTAAGTTTTTCTATTTGAAAGGGTTCATGTTAGGGTTCTTGTAAGAGTTCTATGAAGTTGATGAAATAATGAAACCATGTGATTTTTTTATGATTGAAAATTACATTTCATGAAAATATTTTAAATTCATAAGGAATGGTAATGATTTTTTTAATGGAATGATTATTTTCTTTTAGGGTTAAAATGTATGTTTTTATGAAAATGGTTTTCATGGGATCTCTTGTCTTCTAAAAAATCCTTATAATTATTATTTTTCTTCACTAATAAAAATATTTTTTTTAACAACTCTAAAAATGATATCTTCATCACTAAAAAGAAATGAATACCTATGTGATATTAAAATCCCTCGACCCTTATTTGTGTAAGAGAAATTGATTATAATGGTACCCTTTATTTGTGCTGTCAAAAAGCGCTGATGAAAGAACATTTTATCATCACTTTTTAGGAGAACTGATGATGGTTTTTTTATCAGAACTTTTTTATGTTTCATTGAAAAAGGGTTCCTTTATCTATACTATATGAAGCACTAATAAAGTCCATTCCTTATGCTACACAACTGCACCTCAACAGCAGCCACACAACAACCCTATAAAATAAAATTGAATAAAAATAAAAAAAAGAATATTAATATTTAAAAATATTACAAGAAATATATAATTTAATTGAAATTAAATTTATAACATAAATACAAGAAATAAAATATTATTATATACATTTTAAACATTTGGATTTTACAATTGCACGATTAAGTAAAAATTATCATAGACATTCAAAAACATCATTGTTCCTTTATTAGTGGCTCCGACCCCTAATCATGTTATTATTTAGTGAACAACCAAACCCATACAAAGAAAAATAAGCCAGCTATATAATAAGAAAATTCTTATGTTGCTAATACTATAAATAAATAAATTAAGAAAAAGGTGTAAATTTTAAACTGAAAAAATATACTTTATGTCAGATCAGGAACATCGTGTTTCAAATTGGGTTGTGTCTATTTTATATTTATCATCAATAAAATTTGGATAATTTTAAAAATGTATCAAAAAAATGCCAATTTGTTCACTTAGTTTTGAGTATGTCACTTAACATTATTAGTAAAATATCAATTTTAAATAAAAAGACACACTTGGAGTCATACCGATCACACCATGAATTAAAATAAGGTGTGGTTGATTGACACAAATAAAAAATGGAATATGGAATATTAATCTAAAATATCAAAACAATCTTAAAACATTTTCATGGTATTGAGTATGTCACTTTTTTATGAAAATGCCATCTGAAACTTAAAACACAGAGTTTAAGTCATTCTGGTGAGATCATGTGTCAGTTTGATGTGAGAATGATTAATGCATATCAAGAATTAATTATTAATCATTTAGTTAATTATCAAGATAATCAAAACACTTTTTCTCAGTTTTTAGTGAGTGAAATGTGTTTTGAACTATAATACCATTTTTAAACTAATAAAAGACACTTTGAGTCATTATAGAAAATTGTCTATAAGATTGAGGTGAGGATATTTCCAATTCATAAAAAATGACATGTGGACCATTTTAATAATTGTTTTTAAAAAATATGAATACATTATCTTAGTTTTGGGTATTTCAGTTGTTTTTAGTAAAATAAATGTCAATTTTACAAAAAATTACACACTTAAAGTCATACTGGTCACATCATACATTAAATTGAGGTGAGGATGATTCCTATAGATCATAATTAACTTACGGATCATTTTCCTAACATCTAAATACAATAATAATGTGTTTTATTAGTTTTGAGTTTTCCACTCGTGTTTTTTTACTAAAATCTCATTTTAAACTGAAAACACTTACTTCGAGTCATAACGGTCACGTCATGTGAAACTTTTACATGAGATTGATTGCTACACATAGAAAATGATATATAAATAAATTTATTATTTTATCATGACAATAAAAACAAGTTTTATTGATTTTCAATAACTGACATAGGTTTTAAACTAAAATATCAACATTAAAATGACACCTAACTCTTTGAACGGTACCGAAAAAACCATGTACCAAATTTAGGTTAGATTCATTCTTAAGAATTATAAATGAAATATGTATCATTTTAGTATTGTGTCAAAACAATAAGAAAGAATTTTCTTGGTTTTTATTATGTCACTTTCATTTTTTACTAAAATGTCATGTGAAACTGAAAATGTGCACTTTGAGTCATACCAGACACATCATGTATTGGTTTGAAAAGAGTATAATTACCACAAAATAAAAATGAATTATGAATGATTTTCATAAATTATCAATATAATTGTAGCATTTTCACTTAGTTTATAGCAAGTGAAACATGTTTTGAACTAAAATGTCAATTTTAAACTGGTAACAGACACATCAAGTCATACTGGTCACATTGTGTGTCAGTTTGGTGTGTGATTGATTCCAATACATCAAAAATGAATTATAATTTTTTTTTTGGGAATTATCAAAACTATCTGAGAGTTTTTGTTCAATTTTAATTTTTGGGATCCACGTTTTGATCTAAAATGTCAATTTAAAACTAATAATAGACACTTTGAGTTATACAGGGAACATCATGTATGAGATTGAGATTTGAACGATTCATACACATCAAAAATGAATTATGTATAATTTTCCTATAGTATAATAATAAAAAGAATTAATTTTTTTTTGAGTATGTCACTTATTCTTTTAATAAAATTAGTTACAATTTTAAATAGAAAGACACCGTTGGAGTCATATCAGTCACACTATGTGTTAGACCAAGGTTCAACTGGCTCCTACACATCAAAAATTATTAGTGGTAATTTTTCTAAAGTAAAAAAAATTACAAATAAAATTTATAATTTTTGAGTTTTTTTACATAAGTTGTTTACTAAAATGTACATTTATACTGGAAAGGCTCACTTTGAGTCATAACGGTTACAAAAATGTGTTGTTTTTACATTAGATTGTTTCATTCACATGAAAAATGACTTATAGATTGTTTTTCCAAATTATCAAGACAATATGATTCTATTTTCATGGTTTTTAGTGAGTAAAACATGTTTTGATGAAAAATTACAATTAAAAATTAATAACAGACACTTTGAGTAATATTAGGCACACATTTTATCTAATTGAGTTAAGGATTATTCTTAAACATCAAAAATGACTTAATAATCATTTTAATAAACTTTAAAAACAATATGAATTCATTTTATTGGTCTTGAGTATGTAACAATTGTTTTTCACAAAAATTAATGCCAATTTTAAATAAAAACACAGACTTGAAGTTATACCAGTCAAACTGTGTGTCAGCCTAAGGTGTGGATGATTCTTATACATCACAAACGGCTTATGGATATTTTCCTTATGGGTCGAAACAAATATGAATATTTTTTTCTCATTTTTTTGGTATGTGATGTGCGTTCTGAAATAATATTTAATTTATAAACTAATATTATACATTTTGAATCATATCAAGAATTATATGTTTTAGACTGAGGTGCAGATGACTACGTATGTGATTTCTATTATTATTTCAAATATTTTAAAAAATTCAGAAAAGAGATAACTTGATCCATTTGGATGGAAGAGGAAAACCCATGCTTCATGATACACTACACTTTCTTGGAAGCCTGGAGTTTCCTCTTCTATCCAAAAGAAACATGTTTTGTATTTTTTGGAATGTTGTAGATAGTAGAATGAAAAATATAACTTCCCAATAGACCTATAAAAACAACAATTTTTATTAGAAAAAGGATAACAAAATTAACTTCAAAATATTAAATAAAATGATGCAAACACTAACTAAATAAGTAGTAATAATTAAACTTTTTATGATGTTTGTATACATTCCTGAAACATTTTTTCCATTATCTCATTTGTAGCCTCAAAATCCAATCTCTCGTGATAATGAGCATCTTTGAAAAAACTACCAAAACTCAAGAAAAATAATCCACCAGTGTAAGAATACAAATATAATGTTAGTAACACTATAATGAAATAAATTAAACATAAATATGAAGCAGTATATTAATAAAATTACAATTTTAAACTGAAACCATAGAATTTGAGTCATTCTGAGTACATCATGTTTCAGATTATGGTATTATTAATTCATATATGTCGAAAAAGACTTATAGACCATTTCTTAATGTATCAAAAAATTGATTGTGTTTTCCCAGTTTTGAGTATATCACTTTTCAATTAAACTAAATTGACTTTTGAAATTAGAAACACTCACATTGATTCATACCAGGCACATCATGTGTCAGTTTGACATGAGACTGATTCCTACACATCAAAATGACTTATGAATAATTTTCCTAAATTATCAATAGAATCTGAGAATGTTTTCTTGGTTTTTAGATAGTGACTCATGTTTTGAAGTAAAATATCAATTTTTAAATAATAACTAATACTTTGAGTCATACTAGGAACACATTGTATCATATTGTAGTGAATATTATTATTATGTGTCAAAATTGACTGAGGGAAAATTTTCCTAAATTATCAAAACATTATAACTATTTTTTCATAGTTCTGAGTATATAACTTAATTTTTTTTCTAAAATTTGTTTTTTAAAATCAAACCTCACAATTTAAGTAATAGAAATCACATAATGCATCATATTAATGTGTGGTCAATTATTACACTTGAAAATTGAATTATGGATCATTTTCGAAAAGTTTAAAATCAATATGAGCTTATTTTATCAGTTTCTCCTATTTAAGATTTGTTTCAATATAAAATGGTAAATTTCTATAGAAAACATATACTTCAGCTCACATTTAACATATAATTTCTTGGATTTATGCACAGCCAATTTGTACATGTGAAAAATGAATTATGGATGATTTTCCTAATGTTTAAAAATAACCTGATCTCATTTTAGCAGATTTTACTATATGATGTTTGTTTTATACTAAAATGACACTTTATATTTAAAATATTTAATTGTAGTCATACCGACCACATCGGGTGTCAGATTGATGTGTTCCCAATTCATATATGTGAAAATGATTTATGGATCATTTTGAAAAAGTTTGAAAAAAATATGAGCTTGCTTGCTCAATTTTTAATATTTTATGTATCATTTAAACTGAAAGGAAATATTTTTATTTAAAACATGTACTTTGATTCATACCAACCACATGAGATGTCATATTGACATGCGGTCAATTCCTACCATTGAAAAATCAATTATGGATCATTTTCCTAATGTTTGAAAACAAATGAGCTAATTTTCTTTGTTTTGAGCAAGTGATCTGTGTTTTGAAAAAATGTGTAATTTAACAAAATAATTAATAGATAACGATGGTAAAGAAATTAACTAAAAAATTTGATAAAATGAATAGAAAAATAACTAAATAAGTAGTAAGAGGTCACATCTTCATGATATCTATATATATTTAGACACCATATATTTTTCCCATTCATTTATAAAAAAATTTATTTCCTCTATTATTTTTCTCCTTAATAAAGGGATCAAAAATAATATATAAGCACTATGATACTAATGCTTCACACCAGAAAATATATTTATATGGTCTTAGCCCATACTAGGTCATAAACATAGTAGTTAATCTCCAAAATTTGATACAAAAAAACATTATGAAACAATGTACACTGACCAATCATCTATAAAAAAATGTACTTCTTCTTCTAAGTATGTAGATTGTCAGAAATATTGGTAATACTGTGAAAATATAGACAAAAAAATGATCCAATTCTTTTATGGAAATTGTAATTATCATATGAAAATACCTATTTAGGGATTCTAGTCTACTGATAGATTCTGATATCTTTTATTAAATTTGAAAACATAATATCCACAATCTTTTTTGTTATCTTCTATCTGAAACAAAAACAAACATTGACCAAAAAAATTAAATTCTATTGAAATATATTTTGATAGTTAAATATTTCCATAAAAAATCTAATCTTTTTCCATTTAAAATAAATCGAAGGATTGTTATTTTCATTCATCAACTTCATGCCATGATTTAGCCTATATTCAGTGACCATACTGTCATAAAATATTCATTTTAAAACAAAGAAAAAAACATATAATTTTATGTTTATCAATAAAATATTGATTATAGTTCATTAAAAATTCACAATACACATAATTTATGGTCAATTTGATGGATATTCATGCATTGGTTCCACAAAATAAATGTTTTTGTTATGAATAATGATTGTGATTAGCATCTAGTGCTTCCTAAAAAACAAAAAATGCAATGGAAAAAATAAATATATATTTATATGATTAGATTAAAGAGTTTTACCCATATATTGTAAGAATGAAAAACACTATATCATAGGCTAAGTTCTTCCCAAACACTTCATTTAGAACATCTTTTTTCTTATCAATTTCATTAAAATGAAATTTAATTTCATCCTTTGAAATGACATAGAGATTAATGAATTGAAATTGTTATTAATATGGTTTGACCTTTTTGTAGTATTAATATAAACTCCTATATAAAATATGAATTGTTATTTAATTTAATTTCATATTTTATCCATTTCTTAGTGAGAGGAATTATGAAAATGTACATTATGTATTTACTTTAAACTGTGACTCCCAACCATTCAATATTGATATTATCATGCATACTTTTGAGACTAACCACATCTATAATGAAAATCCCAAAACAATTATCCTTTATATAGAGTGTAGGACACATCAATATCTTTGAATGTGGTCTCTTCATGATGTTGCATAGATAAGAAATTTTTCCATGTAACTAGCTGAAAGAAGGTACTCCTGAAAGGTCATTTTCTAGTTTGATTCACTATATTGCCTTGATCAGACCATCTATTTCCCTATCTCTTTATCTATTTGTAATTATATACCTCACTTAAAACCATTTTCATCAACTGTTACAAGTTTTTAATTTGAATTTTTTTAAATACATAAAATTTTATGACTATTCTATGAAAGTTCTCATAACATCATTGGCTATTGTAATATATGGATCATCAATTAGAACAAGAAACTCAGTGGTCAACTCTTGACCTACCTCAATCCCCACTATAATGAGATATTTTGGGAGTTCTTTGTTGTATATCAGGTATCCCTAGATATTATACACCGTACCACTCTCAATAAGGTGATAGGTGGTTGTTGATAGATACAAATCACACACAACTTTGACATATATAATTTTAGTAATATAATGTTATCAAAAGTGTTTCTATTCACATTTAGGAGAAAGATTAAGGAAAAAATTGATTACCTCATGTAAGGTATGCTGTTTAGGGGAATGAAAATCCTCAAAGAAAGTGGGGTAATTTAGTTGTTCATGAGCTAATATTTGTTCTACCACAAGTTCATTTTGATCCTTTAACATATATTGGTCTACTAAACCAAATCAGAAAATAATCTCTTTCAATGATTCTATTTTCAACTATAATACTTTCATCAGGTTATTTTTATCTTCTTATGGTGTTTTATACTCACAATATGTTCTAGAATACACTCCAAAACAAACACCTTTAACGCAACTATATTGTTCCAGACACTTCAAAGCTACTGAATGTAGTTTTTCTTCTGGTGCCATCACTGTCAATTATTGTGTCTAAACTATATAAAAACATATGAACATAAATAGATATTTTAATAGAACACTATTATACAGAATAATGAATTATTATTATGTCAATATTATACATGATTCCAATTATTCATTTGTGTTTTCATCAACTAGTTCACCCTCCTTATTTATGTGGGACTCCATCCATAGAACATGACGTGGAATGGAAGAGGATTTGGATTTGGAATCATCAATTTTCATATAAAAAACGATCACATGATTTTTCATATCACATAAAACTTCTGTTGTTGTTTTAAAATATATACAAATATTTTCTCTAGTGATGCGTAACCCAACTTTTCTTTGTGATATGGGGACATTGGTTTTTATGCACATTATTTATTTTCAACCCTGCTTTTTTGTTTCATGAATTTTAAATTTTGAATCAAATTGGATAAAATAAATAATTTCAAATAATATATTATAAACTATAATGCACATAAAAGGAGTTCTCACTGTGATTAATGATGAAAGAATTCCATGTTCCCTGATTTATAATGTGTGAATAAGTAATTGGTGGGTGAGGTTCTACTTTCCCCTCTGCATCCATAAGTTGTAACTTTGTAAGAAGAGTCTGGAGTCCTCTTTGGTCTTTTCTGATGTCCATCATGACATATTTATAATGAAAATCATCTAAAATAAATGATCTTTTGATGGAATAATGAATATTAATTCAATGATTCATTATATATATATTTTTGGTAAAATTGATATAGTATATTGTAACGTTATCTTTATATGTTCCTAAAGTATTTCCTTTATTACAGGCTAGACATGGTGCTATGAATATATATCAATTAACACATTCATCATCATTATGACTAAAATAAAACTATTGAACTTTTACATGTTGGTGTTAATAAGTTGTCTATATTTATTATAGCCAACCCAAAATTCTCTACCCTTACTTATTGCCTTGAAAAATTTAGTAAACACTCAGATGCTCCATCATTCTTGTTTTTTCATCAACATGTTGTTGACCCCTTAATAATTCTATAGTTTTTGCATTAACTGCATATTCTTCCCTGAGATTAGTGACATAATCATTTATAGAACACATTTTATGCTTGAGTAGTCACACATTTAATTTCTTTTATTTTCATATAGTAGGGAACACATAACATTATAAGGAAAAACATAGTATATTTGAAAAACAACTTTTTTATTGAATTCTATTTATTTTTTAAATTGTTATGGGATTTGGCTCCTATATCAGGAAACCAAATCACCTTATGTTGTTCCCTCGAATGAACTAAAAATTTTCAACATTATAAATTCCCTGAATTTATTGGGATCTCCTAATGAAAGGGTTACCCTTGATTGAAATTTCATCAGAAACTATAGTTGTTTTAGTCTCCAGCAGGATAATTGACAAATTCAAGTTTGTCAAATCTGAGACATAAAATTCGTAAAAAACTTCTGATTCCATTATGAATGAATTTTCCTTCTCCCCCTCCACACTAAAATTTATCTTCAGGAAGCCTATTTCATATACTCTCACTACACTCCTGTTGTCAACCCATTTTCAAGGGAAACTTTGCACTTTAGATTTTATGTTATCTAACTTGTATATCTATTCAATAATGTAGAAATATGATGTACTCTAATAAATAAGATTTCTATCCTCTGAACCAGTTATGTGCATCACTTTTTCCATAAGCGTAACTCCAATATTTTTCATCATACATCATGTAATTTTATATAGATTTTATAACCATTGATTACAAAATTAGAATAAGATATAACATTTTCAATTGGTCCCCCAGATATCCATTAAATTCATTCGATATTTGAATTTAGTTTTTCAGATAAATCGTTATAATTATGATCTAATAACTATCCTATAATCTATTGATTATATTTATTTGATATACATCTTTCTATCCTTGATGGATTGAAATATCTATGAATTCTTTTGTGGGATTGAACATATGGATCAAAATCATCACTGTTATATAGAATGTGATTGTTTTATTTCTCCCGCTATATGATGGTAATTGAAACAAAATATCTTATGAAAATATCTTCTCTCATAAACTGTCTACTACATCAAGAATTTGGGAGACCGATGCTGTCAACATCTAATAGGTAATCTGTACAGAATTCAACAACTACTTCAATAATATATCATCCTTCAATACAACCATCTGGATGACTTCGATTCTTTACATACCCATTCAAAATATGCATATACTGTTCAATTGGTTACATAAATATATTATGGATATGACGACATATTCAAAACCTCTATACCCAAGTGAACCATCTGGTGGACCATTATATTAAAAAATAATAATGGTAAGAACATGTTTAGTTTACATAATACTATTTTAATCTCCCTATTAATTATTTCAAACTTTAGGCGGTCAATAACTACACTACATATGGATTTGAAAAATAATTAGAGTATGGTTATTGTATGTCATACATTGTTTGTCATAATACCACAAAATGCTACAAACATAAAATCCAACATCAAAAAGTGAGAGTCATTTGATTTTATTGTATATATATTCAAATTATTAATGGAAATGTCATTATTTATATTTGATTAATACCCTTCTGAAAATTTCACACCATTAAGGAAAATGATAAATTGAAAATTTTCTTATATGTATAGATTTTAAGCTTCATGAGGAAGAAAAGTCAACCCTTTACCCTTCACAAGTTCAAACTATTCCTTTATCCCCATATTAAATCATGTTTAAACTAGAATTGATTCCATATTTTGTTTTTCTAGGAACATTTAGTAATGTTCCAGTAACACTAGAAAATAAATGTTTTCTACATGCATGAAATGAAGTAAATTACTGACATGCTAACAAATATAGTACAAAATTTCAATAAAAATTGATCACTTTACCCATCATGATTTCATAAGGTTTTTAGAAAATGTTTTTACCAAAATGGATTCAATATATTTTAGTTTTTAATAGTTGATCACCTGTTAGCGGAGATAGTGTTGTACCTTGTTTGGTATTCCTATCGAATGTTGTTGTGTAGGATTGGTATTCTTGTGATCATGGTAAAAATTTATAATGTTTAAAAAACACAGTCTTCAAGAAATGTTTCAGCCAAATTGAGTGTATGAATTCTCTGCAAATGGGAAACCCTATAACTCTTTTAATGCTATTTGTTTTGACAAAATTCCATAAGTAGGAATGTCATTTATTTTCCCATAAAACATGATATCGAATGTGAATTACTAAATTTTATGAGAATCGTAGAGTTTAACACCTATATCCCATATCAATTTCAAATCATTAATCAAAAGATCAAAAAAAACATCAATATCATTACTAGGTTGTTTTGGGTAAGATATAAGCAGTGACAATATAATATATTTTTTCATCACACATAACCATGGAAACAAGTTATAATTTACCAACATGATGGGCCATGTACTGTGAGTACTATTATATAAACAAAATGGATTTATTACATCAATTGATAATTAATGATGGAAGTTTCTTGGATCACTTAAAAATTCAAGATACTTGCAATGAATTTTCTTCCTTTGAGGAGAGTCTAATAGATGATGTAGTTTCCCATATTTAATTTATATATTTTCATGCCAGGCCAATTGTATCGGGGTTTGTAAATATAATTATAGTCATATAGACCATGGAATGATATGAAATCACCATATAAATTTCAAAGGGATTGACTAATATTTATTTTATTGACCCACAACACAGTTAAGGAATTATAATAATGATTCACGATACTTAAAAAACAATATGAAATCCTTTGGACATGCATTTAGTTTTTTGGAGATCAATTCATATGAACATCACATTAATTTAGCATTATATGTTCAATAAGGAAGTTAATTTTATTCTAATATCATAGCATTTTGGAGACCAAGAAGTTATTTAAAGCTGATGTCTCTCTATCCCCTGTTATCTGTCAAATTACCTACCTTCAATACATATGAAAATGTTGTGTGTTTAGTATGAAAGGATTACAATAAACTCTTAGAAAAAATATTTAATTTCTAAAATGACATTGTATAATCATGAAGGTTATATTCAATTTCTATTTCTTTTCTTTCATACAATCTCCATCAACATTTTGAATAGTATTCATATCAAACGATCCATAAACGATTATATCATCCCAATTAGTGTGTACATTTTGTTTTCTCATTTGTTTAGTCAATAATTTATTTCTCTACTCTATTCCATGAAAAATAAAATGTTTTTAAACTCTTTTGGACTAATTTGTCTTAAATAACCACAATGTAATCATGGAAAATGGATTTGAGAAGGGTCATATTTGTGCTCTATATGAAACATGATGAACTATTTAAATCCATAAACATACTTTTCTTATATGTGATTAGTGTGAATCCATTTTCGATTCGTATCAATTCTATTAGGTAAATAAAATATTTATTTTGTAAAACAAATAATTACACAAAAGATATTCATAATGAAAGAAAAAAGTTATAGATAATTCTTATAAGGGGAACTAAATATTTGATTAATTAAAATAATTTCGGTATGATTTTAAGAGATGGGAAAATAAATTTAAGAAAATAATTACTTAAATAGTGGTAGGTTTTATCCTTTGAATTCAACCAAAACAGTCAACAGTACCCATTATGGTATGACTACTTCTCAAAGTAGTTCAAGTAACATTGATGTGTGTCTAAAAGGGACAGGGGATGAGTCTCAATCCAAAATATGCAATAATGACTATTTATGGGATAAATTTGATGTGGATTAAATTTTGTACATTAATTATAAATGTTCTTGGTATGGGAGTTGGCGAAGCACCAGACAATATTTCTTAGTTTATTTCCTAAAGATGAAAAGGAAGTAACAGTATTATCCTAACAAGGGGCTCCTTGATTGTTGTGACATTGAGAAGGCTCACCACGATGGTATTATAGAGACTCATGTTGATACACCGATTACAATTTCAACATCCCAAGAAATATTTAAATTACTCCATGGAAAATAAAATTAAATTGTTCGGAGGACATAATTCCAAAAGCACTTAGCTTCCCATTACAATAAGGCAGTAATTCTAGGATGGGTTTTATATCCTTATTAGGTGGGAGACCAACGTGTTATGGGAGCTAATGTTTAATTATTTATTCACATGGTTTGTGGTGTTCCATATGGTGTTTCATTAATAGTTTTAGTGGAGATTTAATGGAGTGACAAAGTTCAAGTTACCAAAAATTTTCAGTGCAAAATTTCATGTATGGTTAATTAAAAGATCCATAAAAATCATTGTGAAATTAAAATCATAAAGGGCATTTGACCGCTAATCTGTTTCTATCAATCCCTGATCCTTATTTCATTTGTTTATGGAATCTTACAAATGATAG
This sequence comes from Viscum album, assembly GCA_963277665.1. Taxonomy (NCBI): domain Eukaryota; kingdom Viridiplantae; phylum Streptophyta; class Magnoliopsida; order Santalales; family Viscaceae; genus Viscum; species Viscum album. The sequence goes on from OY728137.1 coordinate 1,479,357,792, forward strand.
GTATCGAAATAAAGCATAAATATTTCCTCTCTTATTTATTTCCATTTACTATATTCTGATAAACATTACATCATAAATCATGTGATTTAAAATTACTATTTCATGTATAATTATAAAATATCTTATTAACATTGTTATTAAAATGTATTTATTACTCATTCATACCACTTACAGACATATATTAATCTAATATAACTAACAAATATGATGGAAAAAAATTATTTATTATTGGAGAGATGATTTCCCTTGGAAATTCTTTTTCATTATTTCAATTTAACTGTGACATTGATTTCTAAATTTATGAACAAATATATTTCCTCAAAACATACAATGTCATGTAATCATAGAATTTTGACACAATGTCAAGGTGCTCGGAATTTCATGAAACAATTGGATCAAACTACTATTGATGACAAAAGAGAAGGCGAGGAGAGGGTAAACAAAAAATGGCTTCAATAAAAAGATATTTGAAGGAGAATCATCGAGGTAGATCCAGCACAAATAAGATTTCATATGCGCCTTCTCTTAAAATTATAATAGGGAACTTATATAATATTTAGAAGTGAATAAAAATCCTTGTACATTATCAAATTAATGTTATATATAATAATAATCATCCTATGATAATAAATTTATTATTATTATAGAAATAAAAATAACCAAGATAGTTGGTTCTATGGTTCCTATTCTAACATGAACCCACTTAAATTAGATACATATACTAACTAACAACTTGCATCTCTCACATGAATAACAGTATTATTATAAGGTATGACTATATATTTTGGGAAAGACAAATTCTTCTATGGATATTATACTTTATATGACTTTACTTCTCAGAGTAAAACTCATAAGACACAATATCCATGAGTATTTACCTTTAATCCACAATAAAAAAATTCAAATCTTGTTAGACAACATAGTCATAAATTTATTATAATGTATATTATGATACTAATTTATTTACTTTTTAAAATTTTTAAATATAGAACAAATAATTAAATATTTTATTTAGATTAACAGAGTCATCAAATTCCACAACATACTTAGAATTTTTAGATATGGAAAACACTAAATTGAAAAAGATTATATTCGTTATTTGCATATCCTTATAGTGATATATATGGTTAAATTGATATGAAGGAAACCCAGTTCTATATCACCTTGATAACTAGAATTATCATTTCCTTAATTACATGGAACTTATCTTTAAAATTTCTCAAGTATTGTCAGATTTTTTTGACCACTAGCTCACATAGTTATCCTAGTTCTATTTGACATTTTCCCACCATGCTTGATGCATAATAAATAATAAATCATTTTATGCATTATGATGTGTCTGATAAATGGAAACACATTTTCATATGTAATTATCCAAATCATTATAATATTATCATGTGTATTAACACATCATCTTAGGTATATATTGCACCATGTGATACAGTAAAAAAATTCCCTTGAATTGTTCCATATAGTAAAATTTTTAAAACAATGTTATTGTCTATACAATAACATGTTTTAAGAAACTACATAGATCTATCTTGGTATATCTTGTTCCCTAGAACATGGGTTGCTAAATGGATTAATTATTGAATAAAATGATTACTTCTTTATGGGTTTTAATTCAGTTTTTACTTAGATTCGATGATTGGGTGTGAAAATAAAATCACTATGAATATTAACATTGGGATCCATTATAGATATTCCGGAAAAAATAGAATAAAAAATGATATCTAACAATGATCTGTAAATGGTATGGGAAATGTTTTTTATATCCATGGTGATAAATTGAGAAATTTCACAATTAGATAGAGTTTTACATTCAGAAAAAATATAACATTATCTCACCCAATACCCATAAGATTTTACACTCAATGAAATTTATAACCTTAAAGTCTTTTCACCATAATGATTTTGTAGATAAAGGATTTCTCTCTTAGAGGATGCAATACTGAATTATCCATGTCTAGAACCATCTCCTATATTTTAAAATTTTAAATTATTTTTTAACATTTTTCAAACTTCATATGAGATACAACATGGGAAACTCATACATTTTCTTCCTTTATCACAAGAGGCTACATCTCCACCTTTACCTCTCTTAAAGAACAATTTGAATATCCATTTTTGGGAGTCATGTAATCATATTTATAATCAATGTGGAACTTATATTGTTTCTCTCAATTTAATATTGTGAACATTTTCTCCCTTTAAAAACGTTGAGAATTTTTTTTCATTTAATATAATACATATTCATATATTATGAAAAAATCAATAAAAAACACCACATTGACATTATATATGAACGTTCTTGAATCAATTTATTTTCCTTCATTACCTCCACCATAACCAAACTCATTATAATTGGATCTACATGTTCCAATAATCTTGTAATTACATTTTTTTCAAAATAAGGACATTATTCCAAATCATCACAATAAAAGTATGATATCCAATAAAAGAAAACTAGGATGCACATGCTCCAACATTATCATTGGAATGTCAAACCAGTGATATTCCCTCATATACTTTATCTCAAAAATTAAACAATACTCACTTTTTTTTCATCCATTTCTATTATTAATTGTCAAATTTACAACCCATGAATTTTTACAAGCTTTTATAACACTTTTTTTTTGAAATTGGGGAACAAAAATAAAAATCATAAAGAGATTAAACATAAATATTTTCTTGGTTCAGGAAATGTACCTATATCTATAGTGAGAAACAAAGAAATTTAACTATTAGATGATATTTTTGAATAATAAAATACTCACTCCCTTTTAGCTCAACACCCTTAGGAATTTACAACAAAAATAATTTACCTATTATATTTACTATATATGATGCTCTTAAATAAAACACGGACACCCTATAGATCGAGACATTAAAAATTTAGAACTTCAACCCAACTAGGGTTCATACAATAGGGTGATGTAGTGAGTGAGGAGAAAGAAAAAGATGGGTGGAGCAAAAAATGAAGGAGAAGGAAACCGCAGAGCCCATGAGAGAACTAAGCCATGGAAACAACACACTAACACACATTGCAAAACCCAGACAAGCAAGCAACGAGAGATGAGGAGAAAAAAATAACATACATTAGATTTGGGGACTGATTTTGCCAATATAAGGTCGATGGGGAGTGAAGATTGCACTGGAATTCCGCACAAGTTTTAGATACATGAATGAAATCAATTCAGTTAGGGTTCTTTTTAAAAATATTGGAGAGGTTTCTATAAATTCTATCAAAAAAGTGCTGATAAAGAGAGGATATATTAGGGTTAAATTATTAAGCACAGATAAATAACCTCTTTATCAATGCCAAGCATGCACTAATAAAAGTGTTTTTTGTCAGTAATAAAACATCAGTGCTGATAAATATGGATTTTCGATAAAGATTTATAATTATAATTATTAATATATATATATATATGTATAAATAAGTTTTAAAAAATTTGTATATAATTGTAAATATATTTATGTTTTTATATATTTATTTATATCATTATATATGTATTGAATAAATATATATAAATTTAAATATAAATATATTAAATATATTCAATATTTAAATATATTTATAATAATTTTATAAATATTTAAATATTTATTTATAATTTTTTGAATAATTTTTAAACAAACTATATAATTTTATTTATAATTATAATGATATAATTTTATAAATTTAGTAAATATAAATTTATAAATATATTTGTAAATATATTTATAATTATTTATTTATTATTATATATATATATAATTATAAATATATCTATATAATTAAAAATATATAATAAATAAATTAAATTTTAAATATATTAAATATATGAATTATTTAAATATGTTTATTATAATTTTATAATTATTAATAAATTTATATCATTTTTTATCTATATAATGATATATATATATATATAAAAAATATATATAAAAATATAAATAAATATATATATGTAGTAAATATATTCATCATTTAAATATATTTATTATATATATATATAATTATTTATTTATAATAATATTAATAATTTTGAAAAAACAAATATTTATTTATTTAAAATTATAAATATATAAATTTATAAATACAGTAGATAATAATTTATAATTATATTTATTTATAAATATTTATTTACAAGTGTATTTAAAATATTATAACATATTAAATATACATGTTTAAATAAATTTTAGAAAGTGATTATTTTTTTTAAAAATAATATATCATCAAAATTAATAAATAATACTAAATGTAATAAATTTAAAAATAAATAAACAAAATTTACCCATAAAAACATTATATATTAAATATATGATGTTACTAAATGAAATTCTAAAATGAGCATTAAAATTTAAATAAATGGCATAAATATTTGTTTTATGTGTTTTTATATAAGATTTCTTTAATTACATAAATATTTTTTAGTGTGAAATTAATGTTTGAATATATATATATACACACAAGTTTTGTATATGTCAAACTGGAAAATGAAATTATATAATATGTAGGGTATATTAATGAAATAAATTATAATAAGAATGAATAAATTTTTGAAAATGAATTACTATTATTAATTATATCGATAATTTTAAAGAAAACTAAAAATGATTATTTATATTTGTTAATGGATACATATTAATTATATAAAATAAAATCATAATAGAAACATTAAATTTTAATGAATTAAGTTATATAAACAAATAATAAAAATGGATAAAACTATAATCAAACTGAACAATGAAAACTAAAAAATGATTAAAATTTTAAAATATTAAAATAAACTATAAAAATTATTAATGAATAAATAATATTTAAAATTATTAAATTATTAAAAATATTAGAAATCAATAAATAGTATATATTGAATAAAAATATAAAAAGTGATAAAATTTACCAATCTAAAGATCATATATGTTAAATATATTGTGTTAAAAAAATATAATTCAAAAGTTAATGTTAAAAATTGAATAAATTACATAAATAGTATGTGTGTGTGCATTGTATATAAAACTGAATTAAATACGTATATGTATGTGTGAAATCAATGTAACAAATGTTTCATGTATATTACATTGAAAAATAAAAAAATTATTCAATTATATTTCCATTACATGATACAATTAGTAAATAGTTTTAATTAATATTTTCATAATTATAAACCAATTTTCACAAAATATATAAATTATTTAATGTGAGATTAATTATTTTTTATTATTTAATGTGAGATTAATTATTTTTTATTAATCATTTTTTATTTTCCTTTATTTAATCACTTTAATTTATTCATTTTATATATCTATAATTAATATATATTAATTATCAATAATTATAATATATATATATTTTAAATTCATTGATAATTATTTAATTAGAAATTTTTTTTAATATTTTTTAAAATATAATCATTTTTAATTTTTTTTGTTTAATTATTTATATTTTGTAAACATATTTTATTTTTAACTTTTTTTATTTCAATTTAATCATTTTATATATCTGTATTTAATAGATACTAATTATTAATATTTATAATATATATGTTATAGTGGTTAATAATTATTTTATTAATAAAATTGTAATTTTTTTTTGAATATATTAATTTTGAATTTTAATTTGTTTAATTATGTCAATTATTTAATATTTTTCATAATTGTATTTTTTTATTTTTATAGGTATGTATTAAAAAATAGGGGCTATGGGTTAGGTCGGGTAGGACTTGACCGTGCGTATGCAAGTGGGATAATGCCCGTAGGAAGCATCGATTGGGAAAAGGACCAGGAGGGCCCATGAGCCCATATGTGTGTGTGTGTATAGTGTATCTGGGTGACCATCCAAAAATCAAGTTCCTAGTTTGTCTTGTTGTGAAATATTATATAAATAAGTTGTTTATGAACCACTATTTCGATGTGGGACTTGCACACATGATTAGGCCCTTTATGTGTAATTGGAAATGTGTTGATAAAGGAGTCCTTTATCAGCACTAAAAATAAAGCATTGAAATTGTTTTCCTTTATCAGTAGTTTTTCGCATTGATAAAGGAGTCCTTTATCACCACTTTTTCTGGTTATGATAAAGGCAAGCTCTATATATGGTGTGTTATGTAGTTATACCTTTATATTTTCTTGTAATGTTATTTAGGAAAATCTTTGGGTAGTAAAGCTAATTTCATGTACAAGTAAATGATTATCTGAACTAAAATTTAATAACATTAAATGAAAACTCTCTAATATTTTTCCATGGTTTTGAAATGGACTGAGGTGATTATTTTCATCTTTATATATGTCCTTTACATATGATTTTATGCCCATTCCATGTTTTCAAATGTTTTTTCATAGGTTTCAAGGATGAGTTGGAACCATGATAAAGTCAAGTTGAAAATAAAGAATATTTGTCCTGAAAAAAAAAGTTTCATTTAAAGGTATTTTATTATAAAAAATAGACAATAAGTTAAAGTGACCATGTTATGATTCATTGGTTTGTTATGTTAGATTTATAACTAAATCCTCAGAAACAATATACCTAAAAATGTATTTAGGACTGAAATAAGATAAATTATTTATAAAAATGTAAATAATGGGATGAATTGGGATTGGGACCTTATTTTTGGTATCTGGATGAGGTTAAAATAATTTTAGTGGTTTGTATAATATAAATATGTACCCTTAAGAGATTCTAATTTATTGTTATAATGAGATAGGGCTTGAATGTTATCTTATTAGTTTATAATGTTATTTATCATAGGAAACATGGATATTAAAGTGGGAAGGCACCAAGAAGAAAATCTCCTTCCTAATCAGAAACATGGAATGTTTAGAATTAGAACTGAATAATTTTTTCTATGAAAAACCTGTTGATGTAGACTATTAATGGTGGTGGTATCCATGTTATATAACAACCACACTCACCCAAAGAAATGTTTCTATAGTAAATAATTTCATGAAAAACACCCTCCAGAATTTAATGGATCTTATAACCCAATGATAACTGTTTGATAGATTAAATATTTAAAACATATATTAGAATTCATGGGTAGTTCAATGAATCAAAAGGTAATTATAACTATATATCTTGTCAAAGATAAAGACAATGAGTTATGGTTAATGGTAAAGGATTCCAAGGAAAGAGAAGAGATTGATGACTTTGAATGGGTTGAAGTTATGAATATTTTCCTTTATAAATAATTTCCTAAGGCATTTTTATATAACATGGATGATACATTTTTAGAATTGATATAGATGGAGAAATATTCAGTGGTCACGTATGAAGAAAACTTCACATGATTGAAAAGGTACACACTAAATTATATATTGGTTCTTTAGAGTAGATTTATTCAGCATTCCCGGGATGAAAAAAATATATTTATGGTAATTATATTATAATGATTTTAAAACTTATGAGAAATTATTTGAGGTGATGAGAAAGTTAATATTTACTTTGATGATGATCTTGTGTTCTATTGAAAAAATCAGAAGAAGCGGTCTAGATCAAAATAAACGAGGAAGAATCCATCAAAGAAATATGAAGGTAAGAAAATCGAGTTTCTATTTTGTGATAAGTGTGGTAAAAATCACCCTGATGAATCTATTATAAAATTTGGGATGTGTTTGTATTGTGGTATGTTTTCACATTTGAATCATGAATACAATAAAAAGGATCAATGTATTGAACAAATAAATAATGAAAATTTGATAGTAAGATGATTTAATTTAAATGGGATGGGTTATTGTAATACTAATTTCTTAGTGTTGGGAAAAAAATCCCTCAAGGCATCATTGTAGTATTTTCAGGTTGGTTGTGTTTGTTGACAATGCAGGTTTCCATGGTAAATTTCCATGTTCCATATATCTTGTTGACAATCCATGTTGACAACGAACCATGACCAAGGAATGAGCGATCTAGACGCAGTACAAAAGAACAAATACAATGTGGTGCCGTTTCCTAGTGTTTGCCAAATTTTTGGTGTCCAAAATTTAGAGTTTGGTGAGCATCACGAAATATTGATTTCCTTGAAAGTATAATTTAAATATTGAAAACACATTAGTTTCATGAATATAGGCTTCATGGATTAGATTTCGTGAAGACATGAAAAATGTTGACGGTGATTCTTCAAGGTTACGAAAAACTTTGCGAATAGAAGCATTGAAGAGCATTGCTGTGGTGAAGGGCATTGCAAGTGGAGTTTCACAGTAGAAACACAAAGTAATTTATGGAATGCTATGTGATTACGATGATCTCTGCGATCAGAATATTTCCATGGTGCTTCACGATATTGAGTGAATTTCAGCACAAATTTCAGAGATTTGTGATTTGTGATGACGTGGCGTTGAATTCGCATGAAAGGATCGAGGGTCATTGGAATCACCTATAAATAGGCCCTTACCCCCTCACGAGAAGTAGAGATAGTTTTCAAAGAAAATCTTTTTCTCTCGGCCCACGAAGGAGGATCACGAAGGCAGTGTGCTTTGCGAAAGAAGAGCTTTGCGACGGCTAATCTGGCATTGCGAAAGTTGCAAGCTTCGTGTTGGCTCAGTGAGCTTCATGAAGGAATTCACTCTACGAAGAATTGAGATTTGTGATGGGCTATGCTTGGAAAAGGATTGAGATTCATGAAAAGGCAGGTGATTTATGAAGTCTTGGTACAGCTTCATGAAATTGGGAGCCTCACAAAGTACGGTGCTTTGCAAAGGTGATTCCAAAGTGTGTTTCCTAGTGTTCAGTGGAAAAGAGGCATTCATCACTGGATGTAATTTGGACTTTAATAGAGCACATACACATAGTATAGGATCCATTCATTAGTGATAACTAAATGACCTATAGGTCTATAAACTGTGAGTGGATTTTTTGAAGAATCAGTGAGCTCACTTCAGTTAAGAGAGCAACGAGTTCTCAAATTGTGGGTGGTTGTAAACCATAAGGGACAGTGTGTCTGCTTTAAACTTGTAAACAACAGTCTTCTTATAATGGAATTGGTACATTGAAACACTGCCAGTTTATGCAACTTGGACGTATCCAAGTGTTGGTGAACCATGTAAAAATTGCTGGGTCCTGTGGATGCTTTAATGTTTATTCATACTCTGTAACGGGAAGGATAGAGAAAAGGATTTTTTCTATCAAAAAAACAAGATCAGAAGGGGAAGTTGTTTTAATCTGTCATTCCCTAATTCACCCCCACTCTCACAGTATCTAGCCTAGTAGACCTAACACTTGGAGAGGGGAATGTAAGATGGAAGTCTTAGAGATTATAAGTAGAAATTTGTGGCTAAATTATTTATGACTACTTCAAAATATTTTATACTATGTAGTGATGTGCTGTAAAGTACAATAATTTTTTATGTATATTATTCTAACATCTTTTCCAATTTTGGATATACACATTCTCTTATTTATAATAATTTTTTTTCAAATTAAAAATTTCTCCCCAACAAATGAAGTAGTAATTTTAGGAAAAACACCTACACGTATTATTGAGGCAACAAAATAAATATCAAGAATCTCACTATTAATTTCTATAGAAGCACCTTGCTTATAAACCTTTTTGGATTTCCCCTTGTCGAGTTTGATGATATTTTTGGCAGGGATTAATGTTTTTTTACCATGCTAAGATATATTTTAGTGATAAATAATATATTTCTTATAATTAATTTTAGTTTTTATATAATAATGATTTCATGCATTTTATAACATATAATGAAGATGATAAATTGATTAATGATAGAACATAATTTTTCTTAATCATATTGTTATGAAAGGATCTATTCGAACTGGTTATATTCTTATATTAAATGAATATATTGATATATTTCTGGCTGCTGCTTGGCATCCAAAAGACCCAGGATCGAATCCGGGTAGCGGCGAATTTCCCAGGTACTATAGCAGTACTGTAGTATGCACTGTAGCAGTGGCAGCACTGTAGCGGCAGTGGGACTATAGCAGATACTGTAGCGGGGCGGTACTGTAGCAGGTACTATAGCAGCACGGGTACTGTAGCAGTACTGTTCACCGAGGGGTCCTTTGGGCCAAAAAAATGGGCTTTCAAGCCTTGTATTCAGGCCACTTGGCCTTGGGCCTTTGGGCTATGTAATGGGTCTCCCTCTACCCAGTCTAAAAGAGCTCTTTTCTTTCAAATAATAAATTGAGGTTTCGGCCCCAACCTTTAAAAAAAGATATATTTCTAAATGATATTTTTGGTATTATACCAAATCAAGAGATTGAATTTAATATTTACTTAGTTTCCTACGCTAAGACAATATGAAAACCACATTTTAAAATGGATCAATTAGAACTTTTGAAATTGAAAAAATAATCTACTAGTGATTTTTTATAAAGGCTTCATTCAACCGATTACTTTATCTCGTTGTTCATCTATTTTTTTAAAAAAATAAAAATTATTTTATATGGATTTTTATTTAATATAGATCATTTATAAACATCAACATTAAGAATAATTATTTTTTTCCTCACATAGTTGACTTCTTTGATTAGCTCTAGGGATATTAGTATTTTTTAATGGTTGAACTTAGGCCTGGGTATCATCAACTAAAGGTGAAGGATGAGGAAATTTCAAAGACAACATTTTAGAATAAGTATTTTTTTTAAATCCAATAGGTCATACATTTTTATTAATTTTTGGATAATCCCCATTTTCAATTAGGTTGAGGGGTAATGTTAACATTGCTTGACGGTCTAGAGGATGTAGGACTTGAACATGGGTTTTGAATTTCATGTACCAGACACACAGAACAAACCCATCTCTAGTTGATCCTTAGTTTCTCCTAATAAAGAAACCTACAAGGAATGATTAATTAGTAATTCTCCATGCATAACTACATGGTTCCTGGTACCGATGGCTAAATACACACCTTTTCAAAATTCCAATCTAACTCTCCATTATTGTTGGATAATTCTTAATCTAAACCTCATCTAAGATTGCATATGAAATCTGACCTTTTTTTAAATTTCTCCTTCTTTCTTTGACATACCCACGACCTCTTTCGAGTCACTACACAATCTTAAAACACCACCTGACTCACTTTTGTTGATTATTACACCATACTTCTGCAAGATAACACACCTTCCACCACCATAGAAGCACTATGATGGACCTCTCAACCTATCTCATTGGGACCTCTTACCATTAGCATCTTCACCATCCCACCACCACCAGGACTAGCTAACGCTGGTCTACCATTGATCTGATAGCTCCTTCCCCACGATGCCATTGCACTACACTGTGACCCCTTGACTCCTCTAGACACATGGTTGGAACATTATCTCACCTGCTATTTTCACCCATTCGGCGACCCTACTACTGTATCTAACTACATACCACCTTCTTGTATAGAGTTTCCAATTGTGCCAACCTAGTTCCTTTATAAGGAAATAATTCCACCACACCAATATTAGGGTCATACAAGGACCTGATCTTGGTAATCATGCAGTATTGCAGGGTTCCATTTCCTTGATTTCATTGATATATTGTTGGTTGTTTTTATTGATGACATCCTAATATATTATAAAAGTTATGATGATCATGAGAAATATTTAAGGGTTTTTTTCAAAACCGTAAAATAAAATAAGTTATATGGAAAATTTATTAAATATAAATTCTTATAGAAATATATTTAATCCATTAGACGTATTGAAAATAAATATAGAATAAATATTGATCCCACTAAAACTAAAGTGGTTTAAGAGTGAAATGACCTAAAAATTTTATGGTGATTTATTGTTTTCTTAAAACAGGTTGTTAGACAAATGGTTTGTTGAAAACATTTCATGGTTATCTAGACCACATACTAATTCAACTCCAAAAATAGTTAAATTAATCCAGATAAAATAATTTAATGAATGTATCAAAGAATTTAAAAGACAATTGTTGAATTCTATAGTTTTTCATTTCCATCCAAAAATAGTTATTCTGCTACATACAATAATGGTTCTTTAAAAAAATATTGTTGTGTTTTAGTGAAAAATAATTAGGTAATTTCTTATTCATCATAAAATGTAAAATCTCATGGGAAAAATTAGCCTAGAGATTATCTTTAACTAGAATATATAGTTATTTATTTAAAAATATTATGAAATAATATATATGGAGTAAATTGTCAAATATATACTGATAATAATAGTTTTAAGAACATATTCAATAAAAAAATAGTCATGAGACAATGAAAATAGTAGGAACTTATTAAAAATTATCTGCACATTATTCATTACTATCTATGAAAAGGAAATATACTATCAATTATTTTATTTTGGAAGGACAAAGAATTATTAACTATGATATGATTTGAACATGACCTATTGGTTAATGATTTAATGAATGTTGGTCGAGAAATTGTGAAGTTAGATGCTTGCTCAATTTTTTCGGGTTCATTATAGTCAATATTTCTAGAATGAATTATGGAAGCACAAAATATGGAATTTGATTTATAAAAAAAAGATTAAATTGGTTTGAACATATAAGTTTCTTGAAATTAACGTTGAAAAAAAGGTGTGTTTATAATCATAAAAAGATTATGTGCTCCTTTTGATGCATAGTTGAAGAAATTGTTATTGAGTGAAGCTTATAGCTCTCCATTTTATATTCATCTTAAAAGTTAAAAAATATATAATGATCTTTCGGGGAATTTATGGTGGGATGGAATTAAAAGAGATATTAATGTATTTTCCATGAAAATTTTGACTTTTCAATAATTCAAAGATGAACAAAGAATATTGAAGGGGTATATCAAACCATATCAATTAGTGGATTGAAAATGGGATAATATATTTATAGATTTCATTGTTCTATTACCAATGAAATCTATAAGAAAATATACAATATGGGTTATTATTGATTTATATACTAAATATATTATTTTCACTTTATTCAAGATAATATGTATTCAGATCACCATTATAGAATTTATGAAAAAGAGATATTTAGATTACAGGGAATAACCTTTATTTCTTAACTGGTTTTGATCCCATATTTACCTCTAATTATTAGAAAAGACTACAGAATCATTGGGTATTGAAAAAAAATTATGATATAATTTCCTCTTTAATCCAATAGAAAATAATGGTTAAAATTATCGATTTTGGAGGATATTAGTCAAACATCATCATTTTATTACTAGGTAAGTTGGGGTCAATATCATTCACTAGTTTAGTTTTCTAATAATAGATATTTTTAATCCAGTATATAGATGACACCTCTTAGGGAATTATATAGAATGCATTGTTGGGATTTAGATTGTTTCCAGAAAGTTGGTGAACGAATGTTTTCGGGAAAAAAATTAGTAGACAATATGCTTGAGAAAGTAAAGGTGATTTAGTAGAATATGATGTTAACTCAAATTTTTATTGAAATTAATGTTAATAAATATATGAAATATATTTCATTCAAGGTAGGAGGACATGGTTTTCTTAAAGTATATCTATAGAAAAGCTTTATGTATTTTACTAAAAAATAAAATTTAAGCCCATAGTTCATTAGACTATGAAATTTCGAAGAAGACTGGATTAGTTTCTTATCAAGTGGATTTTCCTTTGAGTTCATATCGAGTACATGATGTGTTTCATGTTTCCTTATAAAAGAAGTGTGTTCTAAATAAATCTCAGGTTAAGATTAAGAATTTTTTTAGTTAGAGGAGAACCTTTCTTCTAGGGAACAACCTATTTATAATTTTTACCACATAGAGCATGTGCTATAGAATATAGTGAATAACCTGGTTATGCATTTGTGTAGAAACTATATGATTGGATAAAAACATGAGAATTTGAAATTCAATGAATTAAAAACACATTCACTCGTTAAGAAGAGTATAAAAATTGATTGAATGTGATTTTAAAAAGGGGGAAGAATGTGAAAACCTAGGTAATATTAATAATATATTAATTTAATTCCTTATTAATATGAATGAAAAAAATTTCATTGATCCATATTCATTATATGAATAATAGGTAATTTGTAGTCCAAAATAAGTTATGATTATTCTAACTAAATTTAATTTCATGCATTACACGATTTTACTCACCTGTTTAATTTCCAAATTTTAGAATTTGAATTTAATAAAAATGGTGCAATTTTTATATTAAAAATTAAAAACTGTTATAGAGTGATTTTTTAAAATTTTATGAAAAATATGATTTTTGGATGAATAGTTGAAATTGCAGATTTTTTAGAAAATTGTATTTTCATTTCAAATATTTACAAAGTCCTATTTTTACTTAGATTTTTTTAAAATTCAATTATATCCCATTCATTATAAATAATTTAATTAATGTCATTTTTAATGATATTATACTTTAATTTGGTATAAAAACATTTTTTACATAAAAAACCATTTATCTTGAAAACTATTTTTCATCCTCTTATGTGTTCTTATCTTAAAATATTTGTAAACCCCTTTAGAGATTTAAGATTGAAAATATATTTCATATTTTGAATTATGAGGTTAAAATCAGGTGAATAATTTAACCTCATTTTTTATTATGAATATTATCATTGGTGAAAAAAGTTCATTACCATGGTGGGAGTTCTAATAGGTTAAAAAAGTTAAATATAAAAATAATAGGGGTTAAAATGACTTCAAAGCTAGTAAAAATATGATTTTATGGTCATATTAGACCCTATATTATATAATCTTCTAAAATGAGTCAATTTTAATTGAGTAAGATGTTTATATATTGTAAAATTTGGAAAAATACCATGTGTGTCTTCATACTCACATATAAAATGGAAGCCCTAATCATCTTTTCTCTACACATAATGTACCTATTATATTAGTCAGGAACTAGTAAAATACTTTTATAACATCCCTACTCTTATCCTATAGGTAATGTATGGGACCTTCCAACTAGTTACTTTTTTAGAATTCTGGTGATGGATGTGTCTGGGGGAAGTTCTAAGGAAGTTGGAGGAAAAAATGAGGTTTTGTAACTAGTGAATAAAATTTATATGAATTATGTGGTGTGTAGGGTTGTATTACACCATAAAGAGAGTAATTATGTCATGGAGATGTCGACTATTGAAATGAGGCATGATTAAGGATAAATTTATTCTACATAAGGTTCAATATATTTTACTATTATATAGAAGGTCTGCCTACAGGCAACTGAAGACATTACATTTATATTAAAGGTATGCAACATGGAGGCTTGGGTTTTTCGATGGTGGAGATTCATTATGGCGTGGAGTGTTTAGCTCAAGTATAGGTGCTCATAGGTTGATTTTTAATTCATTATCCATTTTTGTCATGGTTACGGTGTGGTCAGCTGACTGTGATGTGGAGTCTTAGAGGGGATTTTTTTTATTTTTGCAGATTTTTGGGTAACTGCACCATGGGGCAGGGTTATGGCATGATCCTTTTATTAGAGATTAATTCCCTTGATGTGGTGGTTCCTCATACACTATGTAAACATTATTTGTTTTATTATATTTGTGGTGTAGACCTTATATTGTTTCTCAGACATAATTTTTCCAACCCCACTACGGCGTGGTACCATTCCTTACACCATGGTCCTATCCCTTTTTATAAATTTTGTGACATGGACAATGGTGACCTACCATGGTATTATGTTTTCCATGTTTTTTATAATATCCAAAACCACCTAAAACCCCATCTTAATTATGGATTTTTCATGGTTCTTGGATGAACCATGTGTATCCCTTGGATATTTTCAACCCATTTTAATTATCTTTCCACCATCCTTGGGAGATTGACCCATAGTGGTTATAGGTGAGTCTGATTGTTTTTCTATTTTATATTTAATTCTCTTCTTTGTCTCGATAAGGATGATCTTAAGGTAACTATTGGTTTTGGTGTTGTTTTTCTAGGGTAATGATGTTTTATATTATGTTATAGTCTAATAATGGTTCTAAATTTATTATGGTAATTGGTAGTCATATTCCACTTGTTCCAACCTTGCACAATGGATAAAAAAGCTTTGTTTGAGGCATATGATCCTTGATGTTTCTTCTAGTTTTACATGTTGGGGTATAATTCTTTTGATTATATTTTTGGAGGATCTTATGAAATATATTAAAAAATTAAATTAAATTGTTTAATTATAAGTGAAGGGGGAGGAAAAGGAAACTCAGGTTTTACTGTTTTTGGTGTTATTTCCATTGGGTTTATATGTGTTGATGAAATTATTGAAATCCAAGGCTATTGGGATCAATATTTATACTAAAATTAATATGTTTTTCGAACCATTGATTGTGTAATTATTTGATATCCCCCTGAATTAAATTATATAACAATGTATTTCTGGCTAATGAATTGGTTTCCTATAAAAACATTGTTTTTTAATAATTCACTTGAAAGTAAAGTAGTTAATGCGATGAAATATATTTTTGTTAAATTAATAAAATTTTGGAAAAAGTGGTAGTATTTTGTGGTTATGATATTTGGATGTTATGATTTAATATAGTAGTTGTGATGGTATGTGGTGGTTTTGATAAGGAATTTGTTGTGATGTAAAATGGTAGTGATATTGGGCTTGTCAATATGAGGTGGACATGTTGGTGTGTGTTGTCTTTGTGTTGTAATATTTTATCACTAGAAATGGAATGAATTATTAATAAATAAACAAGAATGCTTAATTGACTAGAATGATTAAATTATCACTTCAATTAAAATGTGAAGTGTGTTCAAAATGGTTGGTACTTAAATAAAATTAATGAATTAGATAAATGAAATTGGTTGCTAGTGAGAAAATTTGGGATTTGGTTTAACGTGATGGAAAGGTGGAATGTGCCATGTGGTTTTCTTGTTTGGTGTTGTTCATTTAGTGGTGGTAGTAAAAGAGGTTGATTTTGTGAGGCCTTTTGTTAATGTTTTTGAGTTGTGATGGTTCTCATCTTGTTAATACATAGGTTGGGATTGTGTGTATGATATATATATATAGTATCCTCCTTTTGATTTTAATATGAACCCACCCACAATGAGCACCTTGTATAGACACCAAATTTTTTTGGTGGTGTGTTCTCCACATTCTCAATGGAGAGGATTCATGAAAGGATAACCCTTCTTCCCCACTCTATATTCTTGGTAAAATTTATATTAATGTGATTTGATATACATAAGTTAAAAGTGAACTTTTTTATTGGTGGATGAATTAGTTATGGTTGGGGGGCATTCTTTGTATGGTGAGGGCATGATGTTTATTTCATTCATGTTCTTTATACCTTAATACTCTAGTTTCTGTTATGGTTGAGATATGATGTGATGGACTTAGTGTCTTTAGGCGAGTTTTGATATTGTGGCACAAGTTTCTTTGGGTGGGATGAGATTTTAATTTTCGCATGGGGTTCTTGGAATAATGTAATTTCCAAGATCTCTTCAGGAATTATACTTTATGGAATATATTGTATCATCCAAACATATGATGTTGCGGTGTGAGAGATTAAAATTAGTGGGAAAGCAGTGTGGGGTAACCTTTTATCAATATGATTCGTATTCTTTTTCAATACCTGGATGTATTGTGTGGTGAGGATGCTTTATTGAGGATGGTATTGGTTAGTTTAATTGTTTTGGTGTTTATGGTTTTACAGTTTTCTCATAGGTGAATTAGTATACTCTATTCACATATATAGGAGATACTTTTGGTGTGATCCTACTAAGTATATATGTATCATCACCCAACAAATATAAAAACTATTTTTATGGTTTCTAGGAGGATTTCATGGACAATGTTGTACATTACTTGCTTAAACTTTGGAGATAATGGTGTGTCACTTCCATATGAATTTTCTATGGGTACTTATTTGGAGACACTTTTTATTTTTTTACTTTACACATGCATTGTGGGATGGTATTGGTTTTCTTTCCATAATATTTTATCACGAATTTTATTGATGGATGTTATCCCATCTGATTATCCTATATGATATTTGAGGGTAATGACTTCCATATGTGATATTCGTATACCCTTTGTTCTAGTCACCAACCCTAGGCCCATTGGAGGTTAGAATCAGGTTTCATTATCTATTTTCCTTCATTTTTAGCACAGAAGGTGTACCTTTGTATGGAGGGGGTCATGAAAGAGTGGTAAAAAAGATTTTTTTAGATATATAATAGAGTTTAGAGTTAGGAACTATGAGGATTTCATGGGATGGTTGGGAGACAATGTCAATTGATATTGGTGAGTGACATAGGCTAGAGAACACTTTCATGGAGTCATGAATTTAGGGGGTCTTGTAATTTAATACAAGGGATCTCAGCCTACCAAATAACCAAGTGTGGTAATTCCACTTGTAGGGAAGAGACCTTGGGGAGGATCAGGAATCATGATTGTTTGTGTTATTATCTAAATTTGGTAATCGTAGGGAGCTAAAATTAATTAAATGTGACTTAATAAAATTTTATACTATTTGGATTAGGATATCTTTGTTTATATGTTAATCTATGGTTCTTGAACATCATATTTATGTTTTTGATACTAGCGAAGAAAAGTAGGATGATTTATTTAATCTTCAAAGGGATTATCCAGTTGAGAAGAATGATCATTTGAAGGGGATGTTGTGCACCTTCCAATGGAAGTAATTGTCAAATAATGAGGGAAGTGTCTATAATATAGAGGAAGAGTATTGGTTGGTGGACTTCAAGATCACCTCCAGTATGATATGGGATCCAGATAAGTACTAGTTCATTTTGGTAGTTATTCAGATATGAGGAGTTGTACCTTAGTGATGGATGTTGTATCTTAGTGACTATCGAGAGGTTGATGTTATGTAGGAATAATTTCTAAAGGATTTTTTAGTAGAGTTCGCATCATTGACCATGAATTTAGTGAATAGGTAGGAGTTTATCCCTATTCATTAGGGGAGAATACGTATGTGAGAAATTTGGATCAGGTTGAAGGATATTTTTAATTTTCACCGAATCATTTTTCTAATGAGGAGTCCCATGAGTGATGTCTTGATGAGGCACTCTTCCCTTCTATGCTGTATGAAGTAACTCCTTTTACATTCCCCACAAACATGGTATTAGAGAAGAAGGTGGTTTTTATCAATTGTATCAATTCACAAGAAGGTTAACTATGGGAGGGAATAAGGAGGGTTCTTATAGGTAATGAATTTCCCATGGAAGATATTAGGTTCCAAGGCCTTTGAGGTTTTGATATTTGTGGATTCATCCTTATCATATTTCATTATGGCCTTCTGAGGGTAGTGGTTTTTATTCCTTTCATGGGGGCTTTAAGCCTATGTTTTATGTCGTTGAGGTTTTGACCATTGCCCGAATCAATGCCTATGTGTTATTGGATCTCAGTATAGAAGAGGTGGACTAGTTCAGCATCAAACTCAACATCATATAGTAACAAGGTTGTTTCAGTATTAGATACAATATTCTATGCTTCATCAAGAGAATATGGGATGGGAAGAGGCCGACCTCATGATATTTCATACGTTCAACAACCAAGACCTGTGTTTTTTCATGAAGGTGGACATAAGTATTGAGTCATGAAATACCATCATGTATAGCTCCATGTTTTGGAGGTCCTAGTTCTAGAGTGTCCAAATATTTTTTGAGGTTGGATTAGAATATAGGTCACCCTTACATGTACCCTGTTTGATTTAAGAGCACCAAACTCGATTTTTAACCCTCTCTTTTTCATAATTTGGGACTATATATAGAGAGTATTCCCATTCACGAAGTGTTTACTATACCAATCAGTGTACATACTAGCTTGTTTGATATGTGGTGGTTGTATAAACTATATATGGGGAAAAATAATTCTAGTGGGGATATTGTTTTTTCCCAGGTACACCTATATGATGTCATTATTGACATAAACTTGTTTTGTTCAATGAAAGAGGTTATTGAATTCTTATAGTGGAGAGTCATGATCTTTGGTGTGGATGGTTACCATACAGTTTTCATTGGAAGGAGGGGTTGTCAGTTGGAAAGTAGACATGTGGATCTCATTCTTTCTTAAAGTAAAAGTATTTTTTGTACATAGTATATGATGGGATGGAGGAGGCTACTAGGTCATTGTATAATTTCTTCATGTTTTTTCTATGGATGTTGTGATGCTTCCCCCTCAATGTGATATAGAGTTTTTAATTTATCTAAAACCCAATGATTCATTGATTTCAATGGATCCTTATTTGATGAAACACTCTTTGTCATGGGCGTTGATAATTAAGATTGATGATATAATGGATGAGGGTTTCATCTGGCCAATTGTGTACATATTGGGTTCTCTAGTGTTATTTTCAAATATGGTAGGTGGTAGTCTAAGGTTGTTTATAGACTATGAGAGTATGGATTCAGTGATGATTAAGAATCGCTCCCCTCTGTTGAGGATTGATGATCTTTTCTTATAGTTGTGATGAGAAAGTTGGTTGTCTAAGAACCATATGTAGTCTATATATCACTAGTTGAGATATAAATAGTATTATATAATGAATAATGACTTCAAGGGTAGGTTTGGGAACTTTATGCTTGTGATCATGTTGTTCAGTTTCACAAATGCACCCTATATGCTCGTGGGATGAGGAGCTTCATGTTCTGTGAGTTCCTGGACCATTTCATAGTCATGTTCATCAATAATATCTTTATTTAATTGATTTTATAGAAGAAAATTTCTAGTCATCTCATAGTTGTCTTGTATTTATTTTGACACCACAAGATCAATGGAGAATTTTCCTAGTGTATGTTTTCAACTCACAAGGTTCATTTTTTTGGTATGGGGTGTCCCAGAATGTTGTGGTAATAGAAACATTGAAATCAATGTTTCTATTTATTCGATACCAACATAAACTGTTTTATAGGTTTTCATATTTCTCAGTATTATGGGTTTTTACTATAGATCATGTTATATTTATAATATATTACAGTTGCACTGAAAGCCTCGACCAGGAAGGAGTAGGTGTTTATTTCAGATAATTCATTATAGACAATGTTTGATTATTTGATGGGTATATTGATTAGTGATTAAATTTCTATCATAGGGGGTGAGGTTTGAGGAAATATATAATGATTCCCATTAGGGGTTGGGATATGTCTTGATGTCGTAGAAGGAAGTGATCTCGTATGGTTCTAGGAAGTTATTCTCCCACTAATGTAACAATGCCACCAAATATTTGAAGATTTCAGAAGTTGTGTGGGCACTGAATCTATGGTGACATTACCTCATTGGATAATTATTCATGGTCTCCATAGATCATAATATCTTGAGGTATGTTTTTTCTTATAATGAGTTGAATCTAAGACTATAGAGGGGGATCGAGTTTCTCAAGGAAAATGAATTTAAGATCTTCTAAACGTCAAAAAGGGAATTTCATGGATGATTATTTGAGAAGGAAGTCACTAAGTGTTGTTTTTATAGAAATATAATATTCTTAGAAAAAAATGAAGGATTTTAAATACCTTCACCTAGATGAAATTTTGGTTAATGGTGGAAATGTCTTAGTTCATAAGATAGTGGAGTCTTCCCCAAGGAATCGGGTGGGGGAGTCTTAGTTGGGAGAATAAGAGGTAGGATGGATGTGTGGCTATGTTGGACATGGTGATTCCCCAAAGTCATGGTCATAGGATAGTCATATTAAGATGATGTTTGACTATGTTTGACATGGTGATTCTCTGGAGGGATGTTCATAGGATGTTCATAACCATAAGATTTATCAAGGTAGACCAATTAGTATACTGGTGATTTATGAGATATTCCTTCATGAGTTTTATATTTAACCTTAGTAAATACACCAAGGAGTATCCAATATATTCTAGGTATTGTGAAATTAGTTTTATTGGCCTTAGACGAATGGTGTAGTGGAATACTTTGTAGCTCAATGTCTAGTTTTCTTGTTGTTAAAGGAAGAACATTGTGTCCCTGGTGGGTTTTTATAAGCCTTGGATGTTCCCTAGTGTAGTTGTGATGACATATAATTGGAAATCATCATAGAATTACCCCAAGATCTGGGATGATGTGATGCTATCAAGGTATTCTTAGATGGACTATCAATGTCAGTTTAGTTCCTAGAATTCATGGTATCGGGAATCATGGATGTCTTATTAAGGAGGTATGTAGATGAGGTTTTTTTGCTACATAAAATTCCAAGGACCATTGTCTTAGTTAAAGATTCTAATTTTACCTAGTGAGTCTATATAAGATTATATGATGCTTCTAGAACTCATTTACACTTCAACAATATTTTCCACCTTCATATGGATGAAAAAATTGAGTGGATAATCCATAAATTAGATGATATGTTGCAGGAATGTATCTTTGGATTAGGTATATCTTAGGTGAAGTTCTTTCATTTGGTAGAGTTCATGTAAAAAAAATTGCCACTCATACCTCAGTATGGTCCTATTTGAAGAATTTCATGGGTGACTATATTGGTCTCCATTATGCTGGTATAAAGATATGGAGTCACCATTTCTTGGACTTGATGTGGTATAGATCATGACTGAGAAGGTTCTGATGGGTTGTGAGAGGATGAAGGTGAAAAAAACCGAACAAAGTCCCATTCAAATCAATGGATGAGTCAATTAGAGTTTTTATTTGTAGACCATGTGTTCCTGAAGTTTTCTCCTCATCATGGGTAGAATATTTTTTGTAGGGGGAGTAAGCACTCACCTGGTTTGTTGCACTTCTTGAGATCTTGGAGCTTGTTGTCCAAATATAATTTCAATTTGTGCTTCCACCAAGGTTGTGTAGGATCCATGATGTCTTTTTTATATTTAAGATCTGTGGGTATAATCGATATGACTGTTATGTCATTGGTTTGGGATAGTTCAATATAAAGTATGACACAATGTTCATGGAGTGTCCAATGGAGAGATGAGATCATTGGGAGAATTTTCTTTATATAAGAATAATTCCTTTGGTTTATATGTTAGAGAGACATATTTTCTTTGATGAGATTACTTTGGAATGTGAGATGCAGATTCATTCCCAATGCCCAGTGTTGTTTTTAGTTTTTTATCATTATTTTTTTCTTGACAATGCGATGTTATATATTTCTAGTTTATTAAATTCACATTTTCCCTTGATACAATGCATGTCAATGCTTATGAGGTATGAGGATGATAAAACCAATTTATTAAAAAAGGAATGTTATAAAATTACCCATTTTAAAATTGTGTGGGTGAGTAAGTGCTTCCCAAAGAAGACAATATCTTAATATTGTAAGTGGATTTCCATGTTTTTTACTCTTGGGTCTATATTGTGTGTTGGTTGTAGTAATAACTAGTTTGGGAAATGTGGTGGAATTATTGGTGGCGTAGATGGTTCTGTGTGGGGGTAAATTTTGGTTAGTGTGAGATATTATTGTTGTTTTTTCATTATGATGATATCCTTGAGAGTTATTTCATGGGATAATCTATTGGACCTCTTACATTTCTTTTATCAATTTTGGTTTTTATTATAAATGATAATAATTTTTTGAGAGGTATCTAATGTAATATTCTAGACCATCCGAATCTATACTTAGTGGTATTTAAAGGTAATATTTTAGGAATTTAGAGTTAGAAATGAGGTTTTATAACTAAATAATACATATAAGAAGGATTCTGTAGCATAGATGGTTGGGATACACCATGGTGGAGAGTCACTGTGGCATTTAAAGGCCAACTGTATTGTAGGGAATGAAAGGTGGAGTTTTAGTTTGTTTTCAATTTTTGGGATAGATATAAGATGGACACATTACTATAGTGTGGAGTCCTAGAGGGATGTATTTTGTGGTTTATTTGATTTTTTGTTAGTTGTTCCATAGAGAAGGGCAATTTCAGGGGCCTTCTCATGTGGGTTAATTCCAATTGTGTGGTGGTTCCTCCTGCACCATGGTCCTTTTTCTATTTTATCACATTTGTGGTATTGACCTCACCATGTTTATTAGACATGGATTTGATTATCCAAACTATGAAATGGTGCCTTTCCATACAGTATGATCCTGTCCTTTTTTATAAATTTTGTACTATGGTGATGGGTTCTGTTCCTTAGTGTTATAGTTTCTAGACCACCTATAAAATCCTAAACCACCTCAAACCACATATTTTATCACTATTTTATCAGTTATTGGGTGAAATAAGGGTGTATTTAGGATTTATTTCATCCCATTTTAGTAGGATTTAAATCCTAACATTGGGTGATTGATCCTTGGTGGTTTTAAGTGATTTTATTTTTTTCTTCTCTCATATTTCCTCCCAGTTCTTCATCCAAAGAAGTCTATTTTCAAGGTAGTTGTTTTTTTATTTTAGTAATGTAATTATGTGGTCAGGTTTGTTATAGTTCGATCATGGTTATTAATTTGTTTTTTATTTTCATTCATCTTTATCTTGTTCAATCCTTGTCAATTTAGAAATCTTTGTTGAAGTAGTGCATCATTCATCTTTCTTAATGTTGCACATGTTTGATGGATCATGCTTTTTTTATATACTTTTTTACAATGGTATGAAATTTTTTAATGAAGATAATTAAATGGACTAATTTTAATTAAAGGGGAAGGAAAATGAAATGTATGTTTTCCTACTTATGATATTAGTTTTATTGGGTTTAAATTTTTTTATTCCATTTCTGAAAGTCATGACAATTAGGAGTGTTATTTATGCTCAAATTGAAAATTTTGTAGAGCCATTGATTGTTTGATTTTTTTATATATCCTTGAATGAAATTTTATATTAATTTTCATCCAATTAATGAATTGTTTTCCTATAGAAAACCTTATTTTGTGTGAGAATTCCCTTGAAATTAAATAAGTGAATGTGATGAAATCCATTTTTGTTAAACTAAATTGAACAATTATAAAATTGGGTGTCTGTGTGTGGTTATGATATGTGGTGGATGTAATTGTATGTGGAATATATTATGGTATGTGATAGTTATGTTTATTAAGTGTTTTATTGTGAAATCCAGTCCCAAGAGACCCTAAAAAGTGCTCTGAACCGGTTGGCCCCATCGACTCAAACATGCCTCCCCATATGCAAGAGGCTTCGGATAAGCAGTGAGTGCCTAGAGTTTATCTATGGAGAGAATATTCCCTCAATTCAGAGTGAAACAAAAAAGAATAATATAAAGCTAAAAAAAAGATAAATAAATTATAATTATATGAAATAGTGAAAGGAAATCATCCAAATATAATAAACCAATTAACATCCCTGACATCCAAGTGATATAAAAAATGATGAAAATGTCATGATGGTATACAAAATTTGATGAATGAATACATTATTAAGAGATATAATAAAATAAATAGTAAAATAAAATAATTAAACACCGATGAATCCATATCCTAGGATCAATAATGTACTCCCAAAAACCATCATATCATATAGATTAAACATTTGAAGCCATAACCTTTACCTAATCTCAACCTATAACAGTGAAGTACACCCGGGTGCCAATCCACAGACCAAATAGTGTGTGAGTAAAACTCAGTAGGACACCACTAATGATTTATATAATAAATATGGTTTTTATTATAAGTATAACTATGTACAGGTTATATGATTATCAAATAAATAATAAATTAGAATGTTAACCATGTTGAGCTCAGGTTTTGCATGGGAATACCCTCCATCCATTACTTCTTTATCTTAAGATGGATGTCTCTGAATATGAAACCCATAAAAATTAAAGGAGCATAAATATGAAAAGAGTTTCCCTATGATAATAATAATAATGGTGGAACTAAGGTAAAACCATGTATTCCTTAACCTTTTAATATAATTCCATCTTATAGTAATAATAATTCATCCTAGATAAAGTATATAATTGTAATATGAGGGGATTAACCTTGTAATTCCACTAGAAATATATATCTAGCCAATATCTTGGATTACTTCCAAAGTAACTCTCATGCTAAGAGAATTTAAATACTAAGGCAATGATCTAAGACGTCACAAGTTTAATGACATCAAGATAAATCCAAGGAGCTAATCAAAGGAATTCTAATTTTTAGATATAAAGAGAATCATTTGTTGGAAGTATGTTTAGGTATTGATATAATAATAAAATAAAGAAATAACTCAAAAGTTAGTATCTTCCTTGGAAACTAGCTCAATTAATTATGGTGGGTTCCTCTAAGTGATCCAGGTCTTCCCTTAAGAATCCAATGCTGGCTCAAGTGTAAACATTCATTTAATATGAAAAGGTACATAATGAATCAGCACTAATTATGAATAATCATAGTCCATGTATTAATAAATCCTCTTTATAATTAAATATTGTTCAAATGATTCCATTTCATTTATAAATGGAAAAGGTTCATGAGGGAATTCTTAAATTTTAATCAAACTATACATAAACATTAAGGGATATGTTAAAAATAATTCTATTCCATATTCCCATTTATACATTTATTATAACATAATTTATTTTTAAAAAGTCAATAAACATGTGTAATGTTTTTCAAATGATTATATAAATATGGACTAACCTAAGGGGGTGAAAAATTACGAGGTTCGAACCTTCAAAAAGGTGAATAATTATCATAATTGGTTTAGGTCATAGTCCCCACAAATAAAATGATTTGTTAATTTCAATGAAAAACACAACGATTTTGGAATGCGTCACAATGGGAACATTTATAAATGGGTGAGACTTCTAGGGAAAGAGTATAGACCACCATATTTATGGTGGTAGAGGAACAATCTTATAGTATTAGATTCAGACGCAATATAATATAGAAAAAATAGAGAAATTGATGAATATATAAAAACCAATTCATATTATCTCACATAGAAATAGAACTAAAGAGTTATATATAAATGATAAAGGAATAAAATGGATTGAATATCTTAACAGTGTTCTTCCATTGTGACAAAAAATGGTTCAATCAGATTATGTATGAGGGAGATCATTAAAGGCCTAAGAAAGAGGGAAGGAAGAAGCTCCCACTTGGAAAATTACTATAGAAATTATTAATTTCAGAGGGGTTTTACTTTTTTAATGTAAACAAATAATTATTTTTAATGGATTTTAATGAGGTATTTGATTTTGTGAAATGGTTTGAAAAACTTTGTGCTAACCATACACCAACATTTTCTATAGTATATACCACCTTATACGGTAAGGTGCATGGTTTGAAAAACACTTCTATAACCATATGTTTTAATTATACAATAGGTTTGTGGTTTCTCACATGTCCATAAGGAATCCCTTTTATGTTTTATCACACCATTATCCCTTATACATGGGTCTAATGGTTGATCCGTATAGTTACTACTAACCATGTGCCAATCGTGTGCTTCATACTTATTCTCCAAAAACCAAATTTATATGCTCTGAAAAAGCCTCACACACTCTTAAATGATTCCTTAATCATTTAATCACATGTATAAGGTTTATAATTAATATTAAAACCGAAAATTATAGGATCCATAACTCATTTTTTTTTGTCCTATTACATTTGTGATGTAAAATAGTAGTTATGTAGGGCTTGTTGGTATGAAGTAGGCTAGTTGTTGCATGTTGTGTATGTGTTGTTATAGTTTACGAATAACAATAAAATGAATTATTATTGGTGAAAATTGATTTCCAAATGGTATTGAATTAGTAAAGGAACTCTTAAATTAAAATAGGGAGGTGTATAATGATTTTTTTTGTTTAATATGAAATGATTGGGATTTATTAATGAAATTTATTAGAAATGAGAAAATCTAGGATTCAGATTAATGTAAAAATAAAGGTGGAATGTTTCTTGGGGATTATTCCTTTCATGAGTTGTGTTATCCATTTAGGAATTATAGGGAATGTGGTAGAGGTTGTGAGGCCTTGTAGATATGGTGTGAGTTGGGATGATATTTTTATTATAAACAAACTGTTTGGTTTGTGTGTATGATTTATTTACACACACACACACACAGAGATATATATATATATATATATATATATATAATATTTTCCTTATGATTTCTATGTGAACTGAATCCATGTATAAAACCATGTGTTGAGACTGAAATGATTTTTTTTGGGGGGGGGGTTCCCAACATCTTTATGGTGATGATGGATGGTTGGTTACCCCCTATTCCTTTATCTAAATTCTAAGATAGATTCATATGCACAAGATGTGATGTCTAGAATTCAAAAGATAACATGTGTTTTAGTTGATGAGGTTGATGAGATGAATTATGTAGTTGTAGGAGGGAATAAGGTTGATGTCCTTCATTACCACAATACCCTACTAATTTGGTTACGACTATGATCAAGATGTGATGTGATAGAACATGCATCGTTAGGTAAGATGTGATGGGGTGGACTATGTTTCTTTAGTTGAGATAATATGGCCCTTTTCATATGACATTATTGGTGTTATAATGTTTCTTATGTGTATTTAGGCATTGCACTTTATAAAAGAGATGATATTGTCAATACGTATGATATTATAGTGTAAGATAAGAAAATTATTGGGAATGTAGTGTGGGGTTACATTTTATTGATGTTCTCCTGGTTATATTAATATTCTTGGATTCTTTATTTGTTGAGTATTCGTCGGTAAGGATGGGATTAGTTATTTGACCTGTTTAAGTGCATTTGGTTCTACTATTTTTCTTGAAGATGCCTTAGTATGGTATTTTGAAATGTTCATGAGATACTTTGGGTGTGATCCTAATAAGTATACATTTATTATCACCACTTGTATATACATATTATTTTTTATGATTCGAGGAGGACTTCATAGACTCTACGAGACATTAGTATCTTCGCCTTTGGACCTGTTGTGGTGCCGTCGTGTTAGAACATTCATTAGGGTAATAATTTAGGGAGTTGTTATATTTTTTTACTTTACAAATACGTTGTCAGATGGTATTATTTCCATCATTTTATATTATTTCATGGACTTTATTCATGTATTATATCTTATATATTATTTCCATATCATCTTTTTGAGAAATTCCATCCGTATGGGAGATTATTATGCCCTAGATTCTATTCACCAACCAAGGGCCTACTGGAGGTGACTGTCAAGTTCCATTATCTGTATTCCTTCATTATCATTCTAGGCAGAGAACCTTTGGAAGTATGGGTAATGTCAATATAGGTCTTGGTTTGATCATAATACCATATTTGGAAGGTTCTTGTAAAAACCTAAATAGGTTTCCGATAGAAGATGTTTAGTTCTTAACTAAGTGCTTTTATTTAATTTATTCTTTTACATCCTTGAAATTTCTCTTAACCATTTTCATATAAAAAAATATGTATTTATCATATACCAAAATATTTTTTTATGTAACAATACATTTTTATCTACTTATCCGTCTAATAGAAAATTAAAACATCTTTCATGAGTACGTGTATACTACTCTATATTGTGATGGTGTATTTTATTTTTCATTAGGGACTCTTATGGATGGTCATAACAGTGGATCCAAATTAAATAATATGATCTATATGATATAAATTTAATTTTTAAATATAAAACTATCATTTTAATTTCTTTTAACATCCTATGAAAAATAAAAACATCGCTCGTGCTTATGTGTGGACTACCACCACGCGAACTGATATATTTTATTTTTCATCACCACATCACATTAAGGGTATATATAGGATGATTTAAAGAAATACTATAATATTTATGATATAATTTTAAGTCTAGAAATATAAAATAACACTTAACTTCATTTCCTCAAGTTTATTGATAAAAGAAAGTGGTACTCATGCATACATACCGACTATCATCTCCATATAATAGCATAACTCATTTTTAATATGCACATTACATAGTTAGTTCTAAAATTATAATTAATTTATAGAAATTATAATTATGAAATGAATAAAATTTTGAAAATTATATCATCATGATCCATTTGACCATAGTCAACCTAACAAAGTCATGTCAGACTTATGAACCAAACATCCTAAACAAATTTGAAGTAAAATATTTCAATTAAGTGATTAAATATGACATAGTAATAAGTAAAATAAAAGGAATACTAAAAATAAAACGAAATTGGAAAATATTCCTTAGAAATTAAATAATTAACATAATATTATTATTCATGAAGTTAAATAATACTTGTGAAAAGTGAAACTTGAGGAAAGGGATATTCTATCTTAAAAACCATGTTTAAAAATATTTTGATGTTATCATTGTAATATTTTTACTCCATGTATATATATTTTGATAGATGTGTAAATATTTAAATAAATGAATTAAAAAGTCCATTTTATTTCCGATTTTGAATTTTTACCAAGGTATTTGAAAGGATTTTTTTCTATTTTATATTGAATGTTTTACTTTACTTACAAGGTGAAAAAAGGAATGTATTTCAACATATACAATTCCATTTAATTTTTA
This sequence comes from Viscum album, assembly GCA_963277665.1. NCBI lineage: Eukaryota > Viridiplantae > Streptophyta > Magnoliopsida > Santalales > Viscaceae > Viscum > Viscum album. The sequence goes on from OY728137.1 coordinate 1,479,388,019, forward strand.
TAACAAAAAAAAATTATTTTATATTTTTACTTCATTACAAGATTCCATATTTCATTATATGAAAAACCCTTCTTCCCGTTTGTAATGGGTATTTTATTTTTTGAAGTCGGGCTATGAAGTAAAAGGATATATAAATATTTGAAAATGTTTTACTCATAGGTTCAAAATCATGTTTTTTTTTGTATTTAATGATGTAAATAAAATATTTTATTTGTGAAATTAATGTTATGGTACCTAGAATTTTTTTTTGATGATGAGTGATTCTGATATATATCTATAGTTCAATAGATAATTCTTATATTCTTTAGAGAATTACATTGGAAATAATATACCAGGTTCTTCAATTTACAAGTGTTCATATAAGGGATTCTATAAAGATGATTTCCCAAGTCACCTATATGTATTTAATATGATTTAAAATGAATTCATGGAAATATTTTTATTTTATATGGTAATTTATGAATATTTTGTTCAAATGAATTATTTTTACCTTTAATGGTATCAGATATATTTTTTTAAAATGTTTTTCTTGAGTTCTAATGTTTTTTAAGAAGCCCTTAGGATTATGGGTTTTCCTTTATGTTTTATTGAAAATTGTTCTAAGAAAAATTTGGATAGTAATGTTTATTTCATGTGTAAGCAAATGATTATTTTATCCCAACATTTATTATGTTAATTGAATACTCTCTTATAAGATATCATGGTTTTGAAATAGATTAAGATGTTTCTTTTATTCTTTTCATATGTCCCTTATTGAGTTTTTCATTCTCATCAAATGTTTCAAATAATTTTCACATGTTTTAATAATGATTAGGAACAATACTGAAGTCAAGTCAATTTTTTTGAATATTTTTCATGAAAATAGAAAATGTTCATTTTAAAAGTATTGAAATGTGTAAAAATAGTAACTTTGTAGAAGTGACAACTTTGCAATGCATGGAATTGTTAAGTAATAGTAATGAAATAATTATATAAAACTGTAAAAAGGAAAAGGTGTTTGAAAATATATAAAAAATAATTATTTTCTAACGATTAAATTGTGGTTTGGTTTTGTATTGAATCCTTATATTTTTTATGGATTGAAGCACAATTTCTTAAGTGTTTTAAACATTGTGAAAATTGGAATACAATGATATTTCTTAATAATTAATGTTTCATTAGAATATTGAAATATGAAACTATCATCATGAAGGGAAACATAATAATTATAAATCTATTTCAATAACTAAAAGATAAAAATATTATATTTTATCACATAGTTTATATAGACCATATTTGAATACAATTTTTATAACCTCTTAATAAAGAATAGTGGTTGACTAGTGTCAACTCCCAAGGATTTTTGCTATGGAGTATCACTATCCTAGTACTTATGTTATTTTATTTCTGTTTTTATGAATTTTTAAAACAAAAATAACAATGAGAAGGTATTGTATAGACTAGAAATGGGGAAGATAAAATAGAATTGTATGATAAAATGTATGTAAGAAAGGCAACACCCCTAGGTTAAACCTTATGATCCTTCCTTATCTCACAACCTTGACCCCTTTAATTTTATTCTCTCTTTGTGTTTCAAATGACAATAGACAAACTTGATACATCAACTGTGTGAATGTAAATAACACTAAATGGGAATCCCCAAAGTTACTAACCCATCATTCTCTCAAATGGGTCAGAATCATGACCACATCCTCCATTAAAACCACTTCTCCCATAATACACCATTGATCCAAACAATGTGAGAGGAAATAACGTTTAATAATATGAAAGTAATTTGTAAGGAAAGAGACTTGATATAAAATCATATTAATAGCCTATCACTTTATAAAGTTCCTTATAAAAATTCACATGGAATAAAACTGGTTGTGAAAACTCTAAATCACTAGTTTTCATCCATTCATGATCCTTTGTTTAGCCTGTCATCAACTATGAGAGCTATAGAGATCATAATCCATCGTAATAGAAACATGTAGAATAAGGGGAGATAAATATGTACATAATATAATGAATAAAATGAAAATGTAACAAAATTTATATTGAATAAATAAATAAAAAATGAAAACCCAGATATGATAATCTATGGATGCAAAGTAATTTATTATGAGAGGGAGAAAAAACATTTACAAGCATAAAGGTTGCAGTTTCATCCTCATATTCTATGTAAGGTCTAGTCTTAGTGATCCACTTATTCATTTGATAAAGTCCACATGTCATAGAAAATGATGGAGACAGATTCATTTGAGCAAATAATGATTAATTTTTATAATGACATGGGATTTTAATACATAAATATAATTTTTATATGAATATTAAATAAATATAACAAATATGCACTCAAGGATCGTAATGGTTTACTCTCTTGGAGACTAGTTACACAATATTCTTATTTAATAAAATATCATAAAAAACACCCATAAATACCTTCCCATTTAGTAATATCTACAGACATATCCAACATAAACCTTTCTCTATAACCTCTGGAAAGAAAACATATGAATGGGTGGGATCATATGATCAGTAAGGATAAACATAGAAGATATTATTTGATAATTATACTGAAAATATATAATAATAAGGGTTTGATATTATAAATATAAATTACAAGGTTTATACCCAAAATATATCATAGACTGTAAGCACGATCCATTGTATAAAAAGTGATCATTTCAAAAGATGTGAAATATAAAAGTGCAATATCATCATAAATAAATCATGAACCATATGTTCATGTCATATAAGTGTGGATCTATCATAGGTATAGAAAAAACATAATTTTTAAAATTTAAGTGTTGAGACTATAATATCATAATGGATCTTTCATCAATACATGTTCTCTATTTAATAATGGATCATACATCATAACCTATTTCCCATAACTGATCTAGCACATCAGTTTGTTTCCTAGAGAAAATAAAATCCTCAACTTGTTTCCCATCATTATATAATTATAGATAAAACAATACCCAATAAATTGAAGGTAGATATAGGTCCAACCCATCACATAATCCATAAAATTGTGTTCCACAAGATTATAAAACATTTATCATATCACAACCAATGAAAAGGAAGTGGGTTTCATAATGATTTCATCATTGCATAACCCATAGAAAAAATGGGTTTTATAAAAATTTAATCAATTCATAATAAACATTAAAATAAACCATCTAACAAAAAAATAAGGGCGTTAACATTGGATCATATTTGTAGTAAATCGTAGGAAACCACATAGGATATTGTCATTTATTAAAAGAAATTTCTTAAAAAATATCATTAAAACATTAATGAGGAAAATATGCCTTCCATTTTAAATAACCCAATTAAAATATAAAAATTTCCATAATATTAATGAAATAATTTTATATAAAAATTGACTAGAAAAATTATAACGGAATCATAAAATAATTGAGTTGTTATGATGAATGAAAATTATATTCAGGACTTGCATGTTAAAACACTGATTTCTGTCACAGTTTTGGTAAAGTTCAAAAGACTTTTTAGAAAAAACAAGAAGATTACTTTTAAACCATATTGAAAAAGAAAAAAATGGGTAAACATGTATTTAAAAAATCAATAGATAATAGTGAAAACATTATTTAGACATTATTAGAAAACTTGTACATGGAATAAAAATGGGTTTTGATCAAAGAGAAAAATAAATTCAAATTTTCATTAAAATAATTATTTTTGAATCATGAGGAAATAAAGAGTGTAAAATAAAAGAAAAACCTTTATTCAAAATAAATAACATTATTAGAAGAAAAAAATTATTTTATTGAGAGTTATATCAAAATATTTCATTATTGGAAACATAATTATAAATAATCAAGATAAATAATGAGATTGTAACATAACTGTTTTTCCACTTTGGTATCTTTTGAATCGTAATCCCAAAAAAAGAAAGAACCCAATATGAATATTTATTTTATATATTTTTTATGATAATAATAATAAAATAAATTAATTATAATTATATATAAACCCCATAAATAAAACAATTGGTGTATAAGGCATGTGTCTCACTAAAATAAAAGTGGAAGAAATACCATACCTTAAGTCTTGAATTACTTCATATTCATTCAAACCTCATAAATAATAAATATAGGATAATGAGAAATATATTATAGAACCAAAATTATAAATATATATATATATATATATCTTAAAATTATATTATTTATTTATTCCTTATTATTACCCTTTTATCTACAATCCAATGTTAATATCATGTTTTAGGTAATAACACCTCCCTTGTAAATGTATGTTTTGGTTCAGTATTTTTGGTATGTTTAATTTAATCAAGGTTATAGTGTATAAATAATTTTAAACATGTTATAAATATCATATATATTAATTATACATAAATGTATAGTAATTTAAAAAATTTATAGATAAAATATTAATTACACCATTTATGGAGTTAGTAGGCTGTATGTAGGCATGAATTTTATTTCCATATTATTGAAGGAAAGAATAAATGAAAGGTAGATAATAGTTACAATTTATATAATAATTATAATTTCATATATTAATCACATATATTCATTAAATTTATCTTTATTACGATCTCTGTAAAACATCGTTGAAAAACGAATTAAATCACTTCGCGAGGAGGAAGTCCACCGTACACACAAGCAACTTTATCGTATTACAACATAATGTAAAGTATTAAGGTATATGATATATTATAATTTATAAGGTATAATATTCTCAAAAATAATATATATATATATATATATATATGCTTTAAATCCATGATTATATACAACCTTTAGAGGTGGGTAATAGAAATAGAATTACATCAGTTGGCAAGGTAGTAGTCCACCACACACCTGATTGACATTTTTGTATCCCATTTTATGAAATATGAGGTGAATATAGTTGATTAAATTAACATAATAACATCTTATTATAAGTTATATAGTTATTTTATTATATATTTGTGGGTGAATAATATTTTAAGGATTAAGAGATGAAATAAAATTTAAACACAAAGTTAAGGAATACATCTCTTCTCTGGAGAACACCTTTAGCTTTATACCTAAAGCCTTTTTAAGGATGACTAATAATCCAAAAAAGTGTAAAGGGGTGTAATTAATGTATATTGTTTGGTATTGGATGAAAAAAATTCTTCTAAAAGTGAGAAGAGGATAGGATAGGGGGCCCCCTTTTATAAGAGGGGGAGAGGACACGAATCAAAATTTTGAAAAGATTAACGTATAACAATTATTTTCACATTAATAAATAATAAAAAATATATAATTATAAAACCATAGAAGTGATAAGGTAAAAATATATCCATTAAATGGTATTTGGATATGTTTTTGGTCATTGTATCCATTACCTTTTTTATTTTAAACCCCCGATAACATTGTTTTATCCTTAACTTTGATAATTATTTTTTAACCTTTATACTATTTATTTTGAAACAAAATTTAAGTTGAAATTATTATATAATATTAATTATTATGATTCAAAATTTTTAATAAATATTTCAAAATAAATTCATAGAAGTGGAAAAATTTATTTTCAAATTAAACCTATAGACGCACTGAAAAAATGGTTTTCCAATGAGAAAGTTCTCATAAGTAGAGAATGTTTTAATAAAAAAATTACATGTTAATTTGATTAGAATGACATAAATTAGTGTTATAATAACACAATTAAACAATTTTTATATTTAAATCATTTATAAAAAAGATTTAACTTTTTAAATTCATTAAATGATATGGTAGTTTTTAATAAAAATAACTATTTTCACTATTCAAAAAAAATTTAAATTTTAATAAAATTATAAAAAAAACCTAAGATATTTTCTATATGTTAATTCAAAAAATTTAAATAATTTTTATGAATAAATTTTATAAAAGTGATAAAAATTAACTTTTTTATATGGTCACAGAAACAAAAAAAATCAATTTTTTACAAAAAAGTTATTCTCGAAGAATATAAAAAATATACTAAAAATTTAGTAATTCATTATAAATATATTTTCTTTATATAGAACCATATTACATATTTTTAATATTTATGTTATTTTTATTCATACAAAAAAAATTAATAACTAGTTTATAATGGTAAATATTAAATAAAATATAAATATAATATCATAATTTGTTAAAACTCATTGTTGCGTGCAACACACGACATCAAATAAATTAAGTTATTTGAAAAAAAATATTTAATTAAAACTATGGGTGTTACATTCTACCCCCCTTAAAATTGTGGTCATCCTTTAAATTATTCTCTCTGATATAAAAAATTGTGGATAGTTCTGCCTAATCATATCCTCAGGTTCCCACTTAACTTCCATAAATTCGTGTTTTGACCAAAAAACATTAACTAGGTGAGTGGTCTTGTTTCATAGAACTTTAACTCTATGATATAGAATTTATAATGGTCGTTACTGGTAAGAAATATCTTTCTCCAATTTTAGGACCTCTGATTTCAGTATATTTGAACGGTTAGGTATGTACTTCCTCCGAAGAGATACATGGAACACAACATAGAATTGAGAGAGGTTTGGTGGAATCTCTAATCGATAAGCTATTGTCCTGATATTATCTAGAATTTAAAAGGGATAAATATACATAGGGATTATTTTTAAAATATTTTTGAATATAAATACCTTCTTTGATGGATATATTATTGGAAACACCTTATTCCCAACACCAAATTCAAGATCACATTGGTGATTTTAACATAATATTTCTACCGACTCTATGTTTCCCTTATATGTTATAGAATAGCTATAACCTTCTCTTCCATTTAATCATATTTCTCAGGTCACAATATCATTATTTCTATAAAATTATCTCAACACATTTTAGTTATACACTTCTTTCCATATAGGGGATAATAAGGATCCATCTAAATTCTTGAGTGATTATTATTATTATATCAAAAATAAACTAGCGGAAGGTGTTGATCTAAACCATGGTTATAATCTAGAAAATACAATCTCCAAATATAAGTTAGGGTTTAATTTTTCATATAATAATTACCATATATATCAAGATGATACACAATACATAAATCTGGCTCCGTATCCAGGGTATACTGAAGACATCATAAGAAATTTGAGGAAAATCATAAATCAAGATCAGATATACTAGAATGTTATAATCTATGATATTTTACCACTTACATAATGTATATCCAATAAATCTAATCTGGAGAGAAACCCTCCCTAATAAAGATAATTTTTTCTGAATTTTAAAAGTGATCAACTATAAGGAGTCTTTGATCAGAGTGATCAATCATGAGATTTTTTCAAAAAAATGTATAAGTCTCGACACCATATTTTAAATCTCTGAATCCTTAGATTCAATATAAGTCTCCATCTTTAAAACATTACATAATATTGAATTAAATATATATTTCACATTGAGAATATTTTCAGGTTTAGATTTTTAGATAATTAGGCCATAACTATTACATTACATTTTAAAAAATTACAAAGTAGACATTTCTACTCAGTTTCCATTTACAATAAAAAACACTTAAAAAAAGAGCAATTTTTAGTTCTATGTTTTAGATAGAATGTATTTACCTTGATCCCATACTTGACCTTATTCATCTTTAAATCCTGTGAAAAATATTTCAAAAACATGGGATTAACAGAAAAAGCTCTATAAAGGTTATAAAATAAATAAATAGATAATTAGCCCATCAAAAAATACAAAACATAAACTCTTTTTCTTACCTCATAAAATCATAATATTTATTAATAACACATAGTAATCACAAATAATAATTGCAACTTGTGGCATCTATAAAATAATTACGTTTTAGATTTCATAGCAACACAGGGAGTTACATTTGGAATACCCATCACAGTATATTCCCTAAATCTTTTTGGAGAAACATTCACGTTTACTTCTGTCACATTACCTAAAGCATTGGAGAGCTATATCGGGCTCACCCACCCTAGGTTTATCATGGAACCACTCGTATACATAAACATTTCCAAAGAACCATAACATATTCATAACAGATAAAAAAATATAAAGGAAACATAAAATTTCAACATTGCAATCACAATATATCATTTTAAGATATTGAAATAACTAATTTATTCTCAAAATAATTTTCAATATCAAAATACATAAAAATAACATATGGTATTTATTTTCCATTAAATAAAACACAACTAATTGTTAATGAAGCCAAAGATAAAATAATAATTGTGGTGGTGGAAAAGGTCTTTGTCACTGCTTATGTTAAAAAGGAACATTAATTTTTTGTCATTTAGTAAAACACGATGTAGAAAAATATTCCCTCTGTATGAAATGAAAAGTAAAAGGTGATTATACAATGTATAAAAGAAAGTTATGTATAAAACAAAATAGCCTCAATAAAAGGAGGTAGAGATAAAGTCCCTTACAAAGATCATTTTTTAAATAAAATAGATTGATTATGTGTCCACATAAGTAATGTGAAAATAAAATATGGGACATGAAAAGTTATTTATCTCATAATTATAACATGACATAATCATGAAGTAGAATATCAACCCAATGAATGTAAATTGGGTTAAAAAAGTTCCCTTACCTCATGTCCGACATGACTTGGTAGATCTTTAATATCCTAAATAATAAACTAAAGTTAATTTCTAATTAATTAAGTACCTTTTTCAAGTTTATTATTTATTTTATATCAATTATTACATTTCTATAATAATTAGTTAATTATTTGAGTTCATATCAGACATTTTTTCATTGTTTGGAACTTGAGTTAAAAATGAACTTCTTATAATTACAAGTTGTTCATGTTGTCAAAGGTCCATTATCTCCATAATGATATTGATGATTTACATATCATATATATCCAGTATATATATGTATTTATTATATGACATAACATTTGGAGGTAAGAAATGAAATATACAGTTCATGGAGATGGTAATCCTTACGTACGCATTAAATCTACTTTCAATTCTATTTCATATTTAATGGAATGAAAAATTAATTATAAATAGGTATATTAAAATTCCAGTATAATATTATATATAATTTCATAAATTCAATCCTTTATATGTTCCATTTATTGAATGAATGATTAATATCACTTTGAGGGGCAGTAGTCCGTACTTTCTCAAATGAAATTATAGTATTTACCCACTATGGAAACCATAAAGGTATTCTATAAATGAAAAATACAGAAGAATAGAAACAATATAAATAAAATATATATCATACTCAAATAAATTACCATCTTAATATACACCATGAGATGTGATAGAAGATAACTGAACAATCATCGTTTAGTGAGGCGTTAGTTTGTTGTCCATAGAAAAAATATGTTCTTTACCCATTATATGGAGGTGTGTGTAAGTGTAGTTCGAATAATTCTCCTAAAAACATCCTAGTATATTTATTATACTGTTTATGTTATAAAATAAAGGATTAAAAAGAGTTTATGGGGTTGGAGAAATAAAGTAAATGAAAATATCTGAAGAGAAGACGTTACCTTTAAATCGAGTATCTTCTTTAGGTTTGAACCAAAAAGATTTTTTCAGGTGCCTTCTGTATACGGTAAGGCTTATAAAAGGAAGAGATGGATCATGAGATCTTATTTGGATAGTGGTTGGATAATCCAAATAAATTGTGAGGTGATAGTAATGGGTTAGAGGTTAGGGCCTTTTATAAGGGTGAGAAGGGGCTCTTTATGAAATTTTAAAAATATTATTTTATTATATAATAATTCTCAGTTTCTAATGATCCAAAACTCATTAAAGTTGAATAAAATATTACTTATGTTCTAAATAAAATCATCCAATAAAAATTTGAAAATTTTTAGATATTCTTTTAATTTTTATTATATTATTTATTTAAATCATTCTTTAATGAGGTAAGCACTGCATCATTACTGTCTCATATATAATTTTTATTATTTGTGGTAAAAAATTATAAAAAAAATATCATGATGTAGGAAATATTTTTATCTTTCAAAATAATATTTATAGTATAAGATATAACTTCTATTACCCCATGTAATTATTGATTTACTAAAAGATATAGGTTAATGTCATTTTTTCATTACTTTAAATTAATTAATATAAAGTGTCATTATAACTCCCAAATGGCTCAATGGGGTCCCAAAATAGACCCAAGGATGAAAGTGGTTGGAAATTTATCAAAACATAAGATTAAGACACATTTTAGGGTAATTTAATATTATTATAATATTATTTTTTACCCTTATTTACCAGATTTATCTTTAAACCCATGGTAAAAAAATATTTACTAAACTAAATATTCAAAATGTATAAAAATAAAAGTTACATATTTACACAATTTGGACCTCCTGATTCCAAATATGGAATCCATTTTTTTAAATTCAATACATAGAAGTGGCCGAAATTAATTTAATATTAATTCACGTTGTCAAAACAAAAAGTGTATTTAAAGAAATAATAACTATCAAAAGATTGACAGTTGTTTATCTCGAATTTCAAAGTGAAATTACTTTCAATGACCAACATTGGATTAATTGTTAAAAATATAATCTAATGCCACTTTAAAGCCAATTAAAAAGATAATCTGACCACATAAATAAATAATATTAAAAGGCATATTTGAATTAAAATGTTGTATTTTTACTATTCATTAAAAATAAATTTTTTTAGAAAAATACCAAATATTTACCCAAAATAAATTTTGATGTCCCGATTCTAAAGAATAATTTTATTTTTTCAAATAGAACATGTAAAAGTGACAAAAACTATTTTTAATGAGGGATCACCATCAAAAGGTTGTAAATCGACCTTTTAATGAATATAAGAGAATGTATTCTTAAAATCGAATTCTTTCTTATTTTAAGCCTCTAAAATTTATTGGATAAATGTAAAAACATTTAACAAACATGTATAATCATATTTTAGTTGGTTATGTTCATTCCCGCCAATACAACAACTCGGAATTAACTACTATTTAAAATAATGTTATATTATTATTTTTTTGTACGACCCAATGTTGTGTGCAACGTAATATTTCAAAGAAACCCGTTGATGCGTATCAGGTACACCAACGAACATAGAATTACCTTTATAGAAAAAATAATTTTTAATACACAAATTTTAATAAATATGAAAATTTTATATTCTTTATTTACCTGGGATGTTACATCCTTCCCACCGAGTTGGAAATTGTATCCTCTCAATTTTTATTCACTTATCAAATAAGTGGGGTGTATTTCTCCCTCATAGAATTTTTAAATTCCCACGTTTCCTATCTACCATATGGTATTTCCACAAAACGTTTTCCTAATGGATTACCTTAATTCACAACACTTGCTCTCTTCAGTCAAGAATATGGACTGTTTGTTCCCCATAAGAGAGATTCTCTTCCAACTAACTACCTATGGAATCATGTAACACCCCAATCTTCCAAGGTATGTTTCCTTTTGTATAATGCAATAGCTTTCGATGTACACAACTTCGAGATTCTAGCACACCACGACCAATCAAACAAGCCATCATGAATAGTAATACCAAATTTTTTAAAATTTTAATTATTTTTTCAAAATGGAATTAATTTTTGGATTTGAAATATCAAAATCAGATTAGGTTAAATTTTTGGTACTCTTCTAAAAATTATCAGTTTTTGATGAATAGTGAAAAATACTAAATTTTAAAGTAAAAACATATTTTTTAATTGAAATAATTTATAGTGTTAAATTATACATTTGAAAGGTTTTTAAGTATCATTAAATTATATTTTTATAATTTAATATAATTTAGTTCATTGGATTTAATTTCACCTTTAAACTAGAAATAATCAACTGTCAATATTTTGATAATTATTATTTCATAAAAACATGATTTTTGTTTTGACAATGGAAATTAATTTTAAATTAGTTTTTGCAACTTCTATGTTTTGAATTTGGAAAACTGGATTCCATATTTTGAATCAGGAGGTCCAAATTGTGTAAATAGTTTTATTTTATTTTTATAAATTATGAATAATTATTTCGGTAAATATTTTATTTACCATGGTCAAAGAGGTAAATCCAGTAAATAAGGGTAAAAAATAATAGTATAATAATATTAAATTACTCTAAAACATGTCCTAGCCCTATTTAATGATATATTTATTACCATGAGAATCATTGTATAGATTTTGGGACCCCATGGAGCCACTTGAGAGTTATAATGACACTATATTAATTAATTTAATGTAATGAAAAAATGACATAAACATATATATTTTAGTAAAACATTTTTTACATAAGTTTATATACATTATCTCTTAGAATAAAAAAACTCATTTGATAGATAAATAGATTTACTATATCATGGTATTTGTTTATAATTTATATACATCAAATAAATAAAATTATTTATGACACAATAATTATGCATTGTTTGCCTCATTAATGAATGATTTAAATAAATTAGATTATAAAAATTAAAAAAATATCTGAAACCTATCCAATTATTTTTGGATGATTTTATTTCGAACATAAGTCATCTTATATTTTATTTTAATTAATTTTTTATCTTTATAAACCGAAAATAATTATATAATAAAATAATATTTTCAATCATTATCAAAGAGCCCCTCCTCCGCCTTATAAAAATCCCTCACATCTAACCCATTTCTCACTCCTCTAAATCCCCTTTCTTCATCCAAACTATTCCTAATTAATATTTCTACATCCCTATATTCCACCTAGAATCTTTACCTTAGGAATAAGTCACTTCAAGGAATCCTTTTAGTTCAAACCGAAGGGAGTTACCCGATTTAATGGTAACATCTCCTCTTATGTTCTTTTCTTTTTCTTCTTCTCCAACCCCCTAAACTCTATTTATTCCTTTATTTTATGAAAATAACATTATTATTAATATATTAGGTTGTTTTGGTGAGAATTATTTGAACTAAACATACACCCTCCTCCATCTAATGGGTATAAAAGATAATGTTTATGTGGACGGTGAGCTACTACCTCACAAAACAATGATTGTTCAATCTTCTAAAACCAACTCTTATAGTGGACATTATCATGGAAATATAATTATATATAATATTTATGATATTTACTATATTTATAAGATTCTTTAATTCTATTTCATACCATACCATTATTCTTTTCATGTTGTATATATGCAATAATTTAATTTGAGGAAGTGCGGACTACCTCCCCTCAAAGTGATATGACTCGTTCATACTATACATGGAATGTATAAAGGATGGTGTTTATAAACATATGTAACTCATATAAAATATTATATTATAATGTAATAAAAAAATATCTATGTATTAATTGGTTTTATTTCCTTTAAAAATGAAATGAAAGTACCGTTCGTGCGTATGTACGGATTACCGTCTCCACGAATGCGATGAGATTAATTCCTCATCATAATCATTGAAGAATAATTTTCTTTTGATAATTAAAAATAATATTTAAGAACATAATATCATTATGGATATGAATTAAATACTTTCTATAAATAACACACATGACTTACGTAATAAAATATATAATGGAAAATGAATCAATCAAAACCTGAAACAATGAAACTACTAAAATATTATTAACAAAGAAATATTTTAAGATCATATATGATATCATATTTATTTATGTAGATCTTTTATAATTTAATAACAATTATTTAAATATTATACACAAGGTTAATGTACCCTCAACCAAGGTAAAGTAAAAGTTCAGTGTTAATTCTACAATCTCTTCCTTATCTGAGGTTGTTTATACGTGAGTATATACAAAGACCTCTTTATCATCCACAACTTGTTTCTTAAAAATGTTTTCAAATTTTTTTACTATGTCTTATACTATGCGTAAAATTCAATTACAACCTTGTTTGACTTTTTATAAAATGTTTATAATGTAATCTTTCTATCATTTTCCAAAGAAGGTCATTTAGGACCTTTTTGACAAAATCATGGAAAGAATGTTTTTTTAACTTATATGGTGAGTGTGTCTATTTTATGGAGTTATAACATATTTTAAGCTTCCCTTACAATATTATAAGAATATTTTCAAAATAAATGATTTATTTTAAATATATGAGACATTAAAATGAGTTCAAAATAGAAAGAGATATTTCTCTCAATTAGATTCGATTTCATCTATGTCCACATCCATTGATGGATTTTACACTTATTTGAAGTTAATTTATTTTGATAAAATCATCAATATTATATTGAGGGTTTTTTGATTTTTTTGACTATGGATGTGTTATTTTTATACCATTGATGATTTATGGTTAAATTATTAACATTCTTCATGGTAGTTTTAATACGAATTTTTATGTTATGTTTCATTCTTTTCACATGAGGAATGCATTGGACATAGTAAGTGACAGGTGGAGCCCACTATCGCTCCTCAATGCATCGGTTGGTCTCATGAGGAAAAATAATATCTTGGAACAAGGGCTTGATTTTTTTTTCTTGGCATGAACCTTTTACTATGTGGTTATGAAGTCTGTCATTATGCATTCCCTCATTATAAAATTGGATATTGATATTACTTGTGATTATTAGTCTACTAGAATATCCATGTGAATAAGTAAATGGAATTATTTTATTTATATTTCCATATTATTCATAAGTTTATGTTCAAAAGGATTGTGTTTTAATCTTATACATTGCCTTAAATTTTTATGCTTATTAACGAAAGTTTCTGCTATATTGATATCCTTACTGAGCATATGAGATCACCCCTGTCTATGTTTTAGTTTTTCAAGGATGAGAATAAGTATATTATGATTGACCTGACGGGATAGTCTATGGAATATGAATATTTTAAAAGGAGACAATTTTTTTATTGTTTTTCATTTTATAATGTAGTGCAAAACTGATGTATGTATCTTGTAATTCCAAAGCTACCAAACTGATCTCTCTTCCAGGATTTGATCCATTTTGATCATGAAAATGTAATATAATAATGCACCGACTCTGGGTAACTGGGGTTGGGGTGTTACCATTGGTATCAGAGAAATTTTAGTACAAAACATAGAAACTAGATTTAGTTAAACTTTGATTAGAGCACATTACCCTAAGATAGACTTTGTGGATTAGTATAGAAGAACTTCGCAGAATTATGGTAATGTAGAGATTATCAATATTTTCCAAGAAATACATCCCTGTCTGGATACAGGATAGTTGAGGCATCTTTGGCACATATTAACCTAGGAGTGAAAACTCTGACAAGGAGTTTCAAGCTTGACCTGGGTTATCCTGGTACATGACAACAGGTCTTGTTGCACTCTTGGTTACGATGCTCCTAGGGGATATGCTTAGGATAATTCAAATTTTATTTAAAAACCCATTATGAAGTAATTCTGGGTATATTCCTCCTAAAAGAAATTTTTTTATGATTATGGATTATATCTTTAAACTATTCAATTTCTGTTATGTGTTTTTCAGGTTTGAAATTATGTATTTTTATTTATAAAGTAATCTGGTGTATGCCATTATTTAGAAATGACACATAGTGGAAGGAATTGAAACCCTATAAACACACATAATACATGAAGGGAATTCCATCCTACTCAATATAATTATAGTGGAGCTGGTGATGCAACTGGTGTTGATCAGCTTATCACCATACTAGAAAACTCACTCAGGTTATGAAGAATAACCTTACCTGTATGGAGCACCCTAATCCACAACATGGTGGATCAATATTAGAACTATTCATGAGGCAATAACCACTAAAATTCAATGGGACTACAAATCCATTTATAGTTGTGCAATGGATATGTTATTTAGAAAAAATATTTCATGATTTCGGAGTAGCGAAAAGGAAAAAGTTGTCTCGATAGTTTATCGCCTAACAGGAGATGCAAATCAATGGTGGCCATTAATTCAAAACACAAAAAAATATTAAGAAGTATCAAATATGGAATGGAGGGAGCTTAAATAGATTATCTTATAAAATAATTTCCTCGTGACCATCAAGCAGATATGGAAGGCAATTTATGGTTCTGAGGAAAAAGAAGCATGAGAATGTCGCAAAGTACGAGGCTGAATTTACAAGGTTAGCAAGGCATGTAGTAGATTATATACATAACCCATAGAGTAAGATTAATTGATTACTCTATGGGTTAAAACCATTTCTCCACCAATCATTAGTCTCACAATACTTCTCATCATATGAATATATTCTCTCATGTGCTATCAAGACAGAAAATGAATAACTTAAGTCTTAAGACTTTAAAGAAAAGCAATAGAATAAGAGATATACTGAACACTCTGGAAAAGGAAATAAGGGGAAGAAAGGAAATGTTTAATATACATCCTTCTGTAAATGTGGAAGGAAACACCCAGGTACTTTCCTGAAGGGAATGGGGGTCTGTAACAAGTGTGCTTCAAAAGTCCGCTAAGCTCACGATTGCAAGGGAAAGAAAGAGGCAGTCATTGTGGAATGCTAAAATTATAGAGAAACATGGCATAATGAAAATTAATGTCATAAGTGCAAAGGAAACTTACCTTATAAAAGGCCAAGAGATCATGGCCAAGATTATGAGATCCCTACAGGTGAGGTTGAAGCTCCGAAAGACATGCTGGGAGGTAATTTAATGGCTTCATCATATTTGACCAAGGGTTTATTTGATTTTGGATCATCACGTTGTTTCATATCTTCCTAATTTCCAAAAAAATAGATATTTCCAATTTAATTTAACAAGGGAGTTTTTAGTAAAAAAATACTAAGGGAAGTATCATTGCAACAATGTTTTGTGAATCAGTACTCATTATGGTATATAAATGTTCTTTATCTGTTGATCTCATCATCATAACCATTATTGAATTTGATATAATCCTCTGAATGGATTGCATTTCAGATCATGATACGAAAATTTACTGTAAGAAGAATGAGGTTACAATTTTCGATGATGATAAAGAGTACCTTATCTTTAGATAAGAAACATCACCACCTGACTCTTATCTAGATCCACCCCCAATAGCACTACAAAAATCAATTATTGGGGAGGAAGATAATGAAATAACTGTGGGTGAGGAAAAGAATGTTCAAATATAGGATACACCTATTGTACAAGAATAATTTGTTTTGTTTCCAGAGGATTTACCTGGACATTCTCCAAAATGAGAAATTGAGTTTTTAATTGATTTAATTCCTGGTTCCAGGCCCATATCAAAGACCCATTATAGAATGGACACTATTGAATTAGTGGAACTAAAGACAAAACTAGAGGAATTGAGTAATAAAGGATTTATTCTTCTAAGTCTTTCTCTATGGAGAGCCCCTGTTCTTTTGGTTAAGAAGAAATACAATTCTATGAGGTTGTGCATTGACTACAGAGAGATCAAGGATATAATAATAAAGAATATGTATCCCCTACATTGCATTGATGATTTATTTGACCAACTTCGTGGAGCTAAATATTTTTCAAATATTGACCATCGATTTGGATATCATCAGTTGTTTTTGAAGAAAGAATACATTCCAAAAAAAGTATTTCGAAATAGGTACATGCCTTACGAGTTTACAGGAATACCTTTTGGAATGACTAATGCACCCTATGTTTTCATTGATATATTGAATAGAGTTTTCAAGGAATATTTTGATGAATTTGTAGTGTTATTTATTGATGATATCGTGGTTTAATAAAAAATCTACGAAGATAATTAAAATCACTTGCGCACTATTATGAAACCCCTCAGAAGAAATGAATTATATGGGAAGTTTAGCAAGTGTTAATTCTAGCTTCAAGAGATTTCTTTTCTTGGCCATATTGTCTCTATTGAAACTCTGTTGATCCTTTAAAGACCAAGGAAATCCAATAATGTAAAGCACTGACAATATTACTAAGGTACGAAATTTGTTTTGTTTAGAAGGTTATTATCGTCTTTTCATCTAAAATTTTTCCCAATTAGAAAACCCATTAACCAAGCTCACATGTAAAGGGGTTAATTTTTTTTGGACAAAATATTATGAACAATGTTTTGAAGAACAGAAGAAAAGATTACTTAGTTCTCCTATCTTGACTGTACCAACAAGGAATGATGAGTTTGTTATTTATAGTGATACTTCAAATAAAGGAATTAGTTGTGTCCTTTTGTAGAATGATAGAGTTATTGCCTATGCATCACAACAGCTAAAAATTCATGAACAAAACAATCCCACTCATGATCTTGAGTTAGCAGATGTAATCATTTCTGTGATGATATGGATACACTATCTATATGGTGAAAAATGTGAGATATATACCGATCACAAGAATCTGAAGTATATTTTCTCACAAAAAT
Source organism: Viscum album (assembly GCA_963277665.1). NCBI lineage: Eukaryota > Viridiplantae > Streptophyta > Magnoliopsida > Santalales > Viscaceae > Viscum > Viscum album. The sequence goes on from OY728137.1 coordinate 1,479,406,249, forward strand.
AACTCAACATGAGAAAAAGGATATGGCTTGAACTACTCAAAGATTATTATTTAACTATACACAACCACTCGAGGAAGGTAAATAAGGTGGAAGATGCTTTGAGCAGAAAGGATATTGGAGTTTTGAATAATATGATATTTTAAAGGGATTATATGTTCATGGATCTAGTAAATATGGATATGGGAATAATCATGGATGGTGAAACATCAATACTTTTTTAAATGGTTTATAAACCATCTTTAATAGAAAGGATAAAAAGTTCTCAGACTAATGATGAGGAGTTTTAAAAGAAAATTAAAGCTGTGAATGATGAGAGATTGGTCAAGTTCATATATGAATATGAGATTTTGAAATTTAGGAAGAGGATTTGTGCTGAAGATATACCTGATCTAAAAAGGGAATTTTTGGACGATGCTCAAAACTCTAATTTCTCTATACACCCTGGTAGCACTGTAATGCATAGATATTAGAAGGAACATTTTTGGTGGGATAACATGAAGAGGGAGATTGCTGATTATGTATCGAGATGTATCGTTTTTCAATAGGTGAAGTCTGGAAGACAACATCCTGGAAGAGTCATGGAAATTATTCCCATACCTGAGTGGAAATGGGATGATATTATGATGGTCTTTTTCATGGGGCTACCAAAGAATCCTTGAAGGAATGATGGAGTATGGGTCATTGTTGATCGTTTTACCAAGTCACTTAAATTTTTTTCTATAAGAGAAGATTTACCACTTGAACATTGGGAAATACTATATATTAATGAAGTTTTAAGACTTCATGGAGTAACCCTATCTATTTTTTATGACTGTGATCCCTGTTTTACATCAATATTATGGAAAATTCATCAGAAGGCCTTGGATACTGAACATTGTTTGAGCACTGCCTACCACCCTCAAACTGATGGACAATCAGAACGGACCATTAAAACATTAGAATACATGTTAAGATCTTGCTCACTTGGCTTTCAAGGTATATGGGATCAATATTTTCCTATGGTAGAATTTTCCTACAACAATAGTTTCCATTCAAGTATTCAGATGGCACCATAAGAAGTGTTATATGAAAAGAGATGTTGTACACTAACTTGTTGGGAAGATGTTGGTGAAGGAAAACATGTAGGCCCAGAACTTGTAGAGGAAACAATGGGAAAGGTGAATATTATCCAAACCCACTTCAATGCTACTCAAAGTAGGAAAAATATATTTGTAGACAACAGAAGGAATGATTTGGAATTTCAGGTATGAGATCATGTTTTCTTGAAGTTATCTCGATGGAAGGGAGTTATACGATTCAGTAAGAAGGGTAAATTAATTCCAAGGTACATCGAACCTTTCGAAATTCTAGAATGAATTGGGGTTGTATCTTACCATTTGGAAATGTCACCAAGTCTCTCTAAAGTTCATGATGTGTTCCATGTATCACTATTGAGAAAATAACTGCCAGACCCAATGCATGTACTCACCAATGAAAAAATAGAACTAGAACCCTATTTGTATTATTGCGAAGTGTCTATCAGAATTCATGATACGGGAGATCAAATGTTGAGAAATTGGATGACTCATCTGGTGAATGTTCTATAGAGAAATTGTAAGATGGAAGATGCAACATGGGAACCCGAGGAACTTATGATGAAGAACCACCCGATTCTTTTTATATAGTAGTATTCTAGAAATTTCAAGAATGAAATAATTTTAAGGAGGGAGGAATTTAAAACCCCAATCTTCCACGATACATTTCCCTTTGAATAATGCAATAGCTTATGTTGTACGCAACTTGGAGGTTCTAACACACCACGACCTATCAAAGTAGCCGCTATGAATAGTAATACCATCTTTTTGAAATTTTATAAACTTTTTTTCAAAATGGACTTCATTTTTGGATTTAGGATATCAATATTATCTTATGGTAAATTTTTTGTACTCTTCTAAGAACATTCAATTTTTTATAAATAGTGAAAACTACTAAATTGTAAAATAAAAACAACTTTTTTAATCAAAATAATTTTAAATTTTAAATTATACATTTGAATGGTTTTTAAGTATAATTAGATTATATTTTTATCATTTAATATAATTTATGTAATTGGATGTAATTTCACATTCAAATTGGACATAAACAAGTATCAATCTTTGGATAGTAATTATTTATTAAAAACACTCTTTTTTGTTTTGATAATAGGAATTATTTTTAAATTAATTTTAGCCACTTAGTTGTTTTTAATATGGAAAAATGGATTCCATATTTAGAATTAGGAGGTCTGAATTGTGAAAACATGTAACTTTTATTTTTAATCAATATGAATAATTACTTCGGTGAATATTTTATTTAACATGGTTAAAGGGGTAAATTCAGTAAATAAGGGTAAAAAATAATATTATAATAATATTAAATTTCTATAAATGTGTCCTAACCATATTTATTGATAAAAACTTGACCATTTTCATCCTTGGGTCAATTTTAAGACCCCATGGATCCACTTGAGAGTGATAATGATACTTTAGACTAATTAATTTAATGTAAGGAAAAAAATGACATTAACATATATCTTTTAGTAAAATAATTTTTTATATGGGGTTATATAAGTTATCTCTTTGACTACAAATATTCATTTGAAATCTAAAAATTGTTCCTACATCATTTATTTTTTTTTATAATTTTTGACATCAAATGAAAAAAATTATTTATGATACAATAGTGATGTAGTTTTTACCTCATTAATGAATTATTTAAATAATTAAGATTATAAAAATTAAAATAATGTCCAAAACATATCCAATTCTTATTGGATGACTTTATTTTGAACATCAGTCTTCTTATATTTGACTTTATTGAGTTTTGGACCTTTATAAACTGAAAATAATTAAATAATAATATCATATTTTCAAACAATCCAAAAGATCCCCTCCTCCCCCTTATAAAAATCCTTCAACTCTAACCCATTTATCACACCTCTCAAGTACTTTTTATCATCTATCACCTACCAAATTAATATCCCTACATCCCTATCTTCCTACTATAAGACTTAAATTAGGCATAAGGCACTTCAAGGAAGCATTTTGGTTCAATCCAAAGGGAGTTACCCGATTTAAATGTAACATCTCCTCTTAAGTTTTTTCTTTTATTTTACTTATTACACCCCATAAACTCTCTTTATTCCTTTATTTTATAACAAAAATAGTATCCTAAATATACTAGGTTGTTCTAATTATAGGTATTTGATCTAAACATACACACACCTCCATCTAAAGGGTATATAACATAATGTTTCTGTGGACAGTGAACTACTTCCTCAAGAAATGCTGACTGTTCAATCATATACTACCACCTCTTATGGTGTCCATTATGATGGAAATGAAATTCTATATGATATATATGATATTTTTTCTATATATAAGCTTCTTTAATTCTATTTTATATCATAACATTATTCTTTTCAAGTCGTATATATATGATAATTTTATTTGGGGAAGTGAGGACTACCACCCCCTCAATGTGATATGACTCGTTCTTACCACACATGGAACATATAAAGGACGGTGTTAATGAACTTACGTAACATATAAATTTTTTTATATTATACTGGAATAATAATATACGTATGTATAACTTTTTTTCTTTCCATTTAAAATAAAAAAATGAAATGGAAGCAGTGTTCGTGCGTGCGTACAGATTACCGTCTCCATGAACGCGATGAGATTCATTACACATCATAACCATTCAAGAATAATATTAATTTTATTATTAAAATTAATTTTTAAGAGCATAATATCACCATATATATGAATCCAATACATCCTAGACATAACAAACATGACTTATGTAAAAAAAATATAAAGGAAAACAAATCAGTTAACACCTAAAATAATGATACTACTAAAATATTATTAACACAGGCATATTATAAGATCATATATGATACCATATTTATTTATGTAGTTATTATATAATATAATACCAATGATTTAACTATAATACATGATGTTAACATACCCTCGACCAAGGAAAAGTACAAGGTAAGTGTTAATTCTACAATCTCTTCATTATCCGAGATTGTTTATACCTGAGTATCTATTGGGACCTCTTTATCATCCACATTCGTGTTTCTTAAAAATGTATTTAAAAACATCTTTAATATTACCTAGACTACAAGTTAAAGTCATTTATACCCTTATTTTACTTTTTATAAAATTTTTCTAAATGAATATTTCCGTCATTTTCCAAACAAGGTCCTCTATCAACAAAATTAAGGAAAGAATGTTTTTTTAACTTATACGGCGAGTGAAGCTATTTTCCACCACTATAACATCTTCTAAGCTTCCCTTACATGCTTATAAATATAGTTTCAAAATAAATTTTTTATTTTGAAGTTATAGGACATTTAAATGATTTCAAAATAGAAAGATATATTTCTCTCAAATAGTTTTGATTTCATCTATGTCAACATCATTTAATGGATTTTATACTTATTTGATGTTGATTTATTATAAAAAAATATTCCATATTGTATTGTAGGTTTTGATTAATGTTTGACTATGTATGTTTTATTTTTATACCATTCATGGTTTATGGTAAAAGTTTTAACATTCTGTATGCTAGTTTTAATACGAATGTTTATGTTATGTTACAATCTTTTCATATGGGGAATGCATTGGACTTAGTAAGTGACATGTAGAGTATGTTATAGAATCCGGATGCATCGGTAGGTCTCATGAGAAAATCTAGTGTCCTAGCATAAGGCCCTTACAAAATCTTCTTTGCAGTCTTCGCACGGGGCCTTTACTATGTGGTTATGATGTCTTGCATTATGCATTCCATCGTTATGAAATTGAATATTGATATTTCATGTGATTATTCGACTACTATAATATCCATGTGAATAAGTAAATGGAATTATTTGATTTATCTTTTCCATATTATGTGGAAGTTTAAGTTTAAAAGGATTGTGTTTTAATCTTATACATTGCCTTAAATGATTATTCTTATTTATGAATGTTTCCACTATATTTTTATCCTTACTGAGCATCTGAGATCATCCTTTCTATTTTTTATTTTTTCCCAGGATGTGAAGAAGTATATTATGATTGACCTACGAGGATAGTCTAAGTAATATGAATATCTTCAAAGGAGACAATATTGTAGTTGTTTTTTCAATTTATAATGTAATTTAAAACTTATGTATGTATCTAGTACTTCCAAGGCTACTAAACCGATCGATCTTTCAGGATTTGATCCCTCGTGATCATTCCAATGTTATGTAGTAATGCACTGACACTGGATAACTAGGGTCGAGGTGTTGCAGCTCAAAACATGAGATGGATCCAACATATACATTCTCTACATTGAAATATGAAACACATTGTGTACCTAGGATAATCTTGGAGGTAAAGCCACTATGTCAGCAATTGATCCAACTTTCTCATGGATTTCATAAGGTCCAATGAACCTCAGAATAAAATTTCCCTTCTTACCAAAATGAATCACTCTTTTTAATGGAAACAATTTGATAAATACATGTTCTCCACCTCAAAAGAAAGATCCTTCCTTTAGTTATTCGCATAACTTTGCTGCCTACATTGAGCTGTTCTCATGACCTTCTGAATCAACTGAACTTTTTTTGCCATCTCTTCTATCAATTTTTGTCCCAACTGTTTCCTTTCACCTTCTTCATCCCAAAAAGTTTTAGTTTGATAGATCTTCCCGTATAACGACTGAAATGGAGGCATTTATATACTGGAATGAAAACTTTTATTAAAAGAAAATTAAACCAAAGAAATATGTTGGTCTCATCTACCCTGGTAATCCATTGAGGAAGAACGTAAACTAACCTACATTATCAAAAAATTTCATTCTGATAGCCCTCCATATTGTAGGTGAAAATATGTACTAAAATTTAATTCATCACCCAAAGACTTTTGAAGGCCTTTCCAAAATTTATAGGTAAACCTAGGATCATGATCCAATTAAATGGAGAGGGGAACTCCATGCAACCTGAATATCTATTTAAAATAAAACCCATAAATTTAATCTAGAGATAGAGTATCTAGAATTGGAAGTAAATGTGAATATTTAGTCAATCGATCTAAAATAACCCAGATTGCACTATTACCTTGTGATGCATTTCATAATCCTAAAACAACATCAATTGTTATATTTTCCTATTTCCACTCTGTAATTGGTAAAGAATGAACCATCTCTTTCAGTAACTTAATCTTTTATTTAACATGCTGACAAGTCAAACACTTCACAGTGAAGTCAGTAATATCTCTCTTCATTCTGTCCCACTAGTAATACTCTTGAAGATCTCTGTACATCTTACTACTTCCAGGATGAACTGAAAACAGAGAACTATGAGCTTGACATAACAACTCATTCTTCAACTGTGAATCACAAGGCACACATAATCTCTTCCCAAACCTCAAAACACAATCATTATCATTGTTTAAATTAGAAAACATACCCTTCTAAAGCCAATATGCCTTATTATGAAACTCATTATCTTCTTTCTGTTCTTGCATACTTCTGTCTGATAGAGATGATTTCACTGACACCTGAAACAAAATAGAGGAATTTTCTACACCAAAAACATCTATTCCAAAGTTCATCAAATAAAAAACCAAAGGATCAATTCCAAACATAACATGTTTAATGTAGCATAACTTTTTTTATTGAAATTATCAACCACCTTATTTTCTTTTTCCAGATGGTAATGGATCGTGCAATCATATTCCATGATTAATCCCAACCATCTCTTCTGTCTCATGTTTAATTCTTTTTGAGTGAATATAAACTTCAAACTTTTGTGATCGGTATATATTTCACATTTTACTCGATACAAATGATGCCTCAAAATTTTTAAAGAAAACATAGCAACAGAAAATTCCAAATCATGTGTAGGGTAATTTAACTCATGAGGTTTCAACTAATGTGAAGCATAAAGAATTACTAGATCTTTCTTCATTAGGACACAACCAAGTCCTTTCAATGAAGCACCACTGTAGATAAGAAACTCACTATTTTTGGAAGGCAGTTCCAAAACAAGAGCATTCACCAATCTTCTTTTCAGTTCTAGAAAACAATCATCACATTCTTTTGTCCAAATGAACATAACACCTTTTTGAGTTAACCTGGTTAGTGGGATAAATAACCATGAAAATTTTCAACAAACCAATGGTAATAACCCGCTAATCCATGAAAACTACGAATATCAATTATATTTTTGGGTCTTGTCCATTATTCAATAAGTTTTGTTTTAGAAGGATCAACAATTTTTCCATTTTTGTAGACAATGTGACCAAGGAATGAAATTTGTTGTAACCAAGACTCACATTTTCTGAATTTCCCAAAACGTTTATCTTATTTTAAGGTTTTAAAATAAAACATTAAATGACCTTCATTCTACTATTTAATTTAGAATATACCAAAATATCATATATAAAAACAACTAAAATTTTCACCTCAGGTGAATGAGCCATCAATGTAACAAACTGTTCAATTCTGATTTCAACCATCTCAGGAGGCAAATTTGGACGGTTATTTACCTCTGTACGCATTCCCAACATAGTTTACCTATTTCCTCTATGAAAACCATTATAATCATAGAAATATCATAGGGGAAGCAACATGGTAATATGTAAATGCTATATCATTTTTATCTTACCATAAATTAATTTGTGGACACTAATTTAACAATATTATAACTCCAAAATTTATCTAAACCGACCACTGATACCAACTATAAGACCCCATCCTTAAAGAAGTACCTAACCTTAGATTAAATAATTAATTCACATTGAGTATCTTTTAAGGTTTATATTTTTAGTGAATTAGGCCATAACTATTACGTTACATTTCAAAAAATTACAAAGTAGACATTCCTACTCAGTTTACATTTTTCATAGAATAAAAAACTCTTGAAAAAATGTGACATGGCTAGTTCCATGTTATAGACAATAATAATTTTCCTTGATGTCATCCTTGACTAAATTCATTCTAAATTCACACGAAAAACATTTCAAAAACATGGGATGAACATAAAAATATGAGTAAGGGTTATAAAATAATAAAAGAAATCATTAGTCCATCAATACATACAAAACATAAACACTTTTACTTACCTCATGAAATCATAATATTTAGTAATAACACATATTAATCAAAAATCATAAAGATAACTTGTTTCATATATAAAATACTTATGTTGTAGCTTTCACATCTACGTTGGGAGTTACATTTGGAATACCCATCATAGTATATTCCCTAAATATCTTAGGAGAAACATTAACATTTTACTCTGTCATGTCACCCAATGCATTGTAGAGCTATCTCAGACTCACCCTCCCTAGGTTTATCACAGAACCACCCGTATACATAAACAATGCTGAATAACCATAACATATTCATAATATATAGAACAAACATAAATGAAAGATAATACTTCCACATTGAAATCACAATATATCATTTCAATATATTTAAATAATCAATTCTTTCTCCAAACCATTTTCAATACTAAAATATGTAAAAAGGGTATATGTTATTTATTTTCCTTAAAAAAACAGTACAACTTGTTAAGGAGGCCAATGATCAAATAATACTTGTGGCGGTGGAAAAGGTCATTGTCACTGGTTATGTTAAATAGAAAAATTCTTTTTTTTCATTTAGTAAAATGATACTTTGAAAAGGATTCACTTTGAATGAAATGAAAATTCAATGGTTTTTATACACCGTATAAAAGAAAGTTGTGTATAAAACAAAATATGCCTGAATGAAAGGAGATTGAGACGAACACCCTTACAAAGATCATTTTCTAAATAAAAAAGATCTATTATATGTAAACACAAGTAATGAAAAAATACAATATAGGACATCCAAATTTATTTATCTCATAATAATAGCACGACATAATCAAGTAGTAGAATATCAACACAATGAATGGAAATTGGGTTAAGAAGTGCCCTTACCTTGTGTCTGACTTGACTCGATCATTCATTAATCCAATGAATAATAAATTAAATTAAATTTATACTAGATTAATAACCTTTTTCAAGCCTATTATTCCTTTTATATGAATTATTACCTTGCTATAACAATTAGTTATTTATTTGAGTTTATATTTGACATTTTTGTCGATGTTCGGAACTTGAGTTAAAAATGAACTTATTATAATTAAATGTTTTTCATGTGGTCAAAGGTCCATTATATCTAGAATGATATTCAGGATTTAGATATCATATATATCATATATATCCAGTATATATATGTATTAACAATGGTACACAACATTTGGAGATAAGAAATGAAATGCACCGTTCGTGGAGACGGTAAGCCGTACATATGCATGAACTCTACTTTCATTTAAATTTTTTATTGAATGGAATGAAAAATTAATCATACATAGGTATATTATCATTCCAGTATAATATAATAAATAATTACAGTAACTCCATCCTTTATGCGTTCCATGTATGGCATGAATGAGTCATATCACTTTGAGGTGACGATAGTCCAGACTTCCTCAAATGAAATTATTGTATTTACACACTATGGAAACCATAAAGGTATTCTATAATTAATAAATAAAGAAGCATAGAAAAAATATAAATATAATATATATCACATATAAATATTGTGCCATATTAATTTCTACCATGAGAGGCGGTAGGAGATAATTCAACAATCATCATTTCGTGAGGCGTTAGTTTGTCATCCACAGAAACAATAAGTTCTTTACCCATTAGATGAAGGTGTGTGTATGTGTAGTTCTAATACTTCTCATAAAAACAACCTATTATATTGAGGATACTATAATTGTTATAAAAGAAAAGATTTAAAATATTTTAGGGGGTTGGGTATGTAAAATAAAAGAAAAGAACATAAGAGAATCTGTTCCCATTAAATCGAGTATCTCCCTTTGGATTTAACCAAAATGATTTCTTGATGTGCCTTCTGCCTAAGTTAAGGATTATAGGAGGAATATAGGGATATTGAGAGCTTATTTGAATACTTTTTGGGTTATCCAATGAGATTGAGAGGTGTGAGTAATGGGTTAGAGGTGAAGGCTTTTTTTAAGGGGGACGTGGGTCTCTTTATGAAATTATAAAAATATTATTTTCTTGTATAATGAATCTCAGTTTCTAAAGGACAAAAAATCATCAAAGTCGAATATTAGATGACTCATGTTTAAAATAAATCATCCAATAATAATTGTATAGGTTTTGGATATTGTTTTAATTCTTATAATCTTATGTATTTAAATCATTCATTAATGAGGTAAGCACTGCATCATTATTATGTCATAAATAATTTTATTTATTTGATGTCTAAAAATTATAAAAAAATATCATGATGTACGAAATATTTTTATATTTTAAAATAATATTTATAGTTTTAGAGATATCTTATATAACACCCTGTAAAAATTTATTTACTAAAAGATATATGTTTATGTCATTTTTGTCTTTACTTTAAATTAATTAATATAATGTGTCATTATCACTCCCGTGTAGCTCCATGGGGCCACAAAATCAAAAAACGGATGGAAATGATCAGACATGTATCAACCAATATAATTATGACAAATGTTTTGTTAATTTCATCTTATTATAAAATTATTTTTTTACCCTTATTTACTAAATTTACCTTTTAACCATGGTAAATAAAAATATTTACTAAAGTAAATATTCATAATGTATAAAAATAAAAGTTACATGTTTACAAAATTTGGACTTCCTAATTCAAATATTTAATCCATTTTTCCAAATTCAAAACACATAAGTGGCTAAAATTAATTTAAAATTAATTCCCGTTGTCGAAACAAAAAGCACGTTTTTAGGAAATAATAACTATCAAAAGAATGACACTTGTTTCTGTCCAATATTAAAGTGAAGTTAATTAAAATGATCTAATTTGGATTAATTTGTAAAAATATAATCTTATGACACATTAAAACCAATTAATGAAATAATCTAACCATATAAATAAAATATATTAAAAAGAAGTTTTAAATTAAAATGTTGTAATTTTCTCTATTCATTAAAAATGAATTTTATCAGAAATATAACAAATATTTACCCAAAATAAATTTTGATGTCCCTATTCTAAAGAGTAATTTTATTTTTTCAAATACAATATTTAAAAGTGACAAAAAATATATTTAAATATGGGTTCTCCAAAAAAGGAGGTAAATCGACATTTTTATGAAAATTAGAGTATTTATTCATAGAATCAGATTCATTCTTATTTTAAGCCTATATAATTAATTGGATAAATGTAAAGAAATTTTAAAAAATTTATAATCATATTTTAGTTAGTTATGTTCCTTCCCTCCAATACAATGGCTAGGTGTTAACTACCATTTAAAATAATATTATGTTATTATTTTTCAGTATGACCCAATGTTGTGTGCGACGTAAGATTTAAATGAAACCCGTTGTTGTGTATCAAGTATGACATTGAACATAGAATTCCATTTAAATTAAAATTAATATTTAATTCAAAAATATTAAAAAAATTTAAAGTGTTATATTCTATATTTACCTAGGATGTTAGATTCAATCTAGGTCATTTATGGTCATTATTAAAACCCTTCATGATATTTCATAAATATTTTGTGAATTTCCATAACATATCCCATATGATTGTTAAAATAGTTGCACAAAAAATCCAATTTTCAATCACCATGTGATGATCGAGTCCAGCTCAATGAACCACTTTTTCATTATTATCCCAATGTATTATAATTCTAGGGACACATTTACATGTTGTATCCATAAAATGATTTAATTTCTCAGAAACCACTAATTATATCTTCCACCAAAGTTATATGATATTTTTATCTAAATAGACTTATCATTATGGTTCTCTTTAAATTTTTATCATCCTAGTTTATAAATTTATAACTAATACATTCCTTTGATACCAACAATAACTACCTATTATTTTCTTAGATAAATAATACATATTTTTAGATGAATATTCAATACATTTCATAAATACTTGAATAAGGATTCTAACGGTTTAGTGAATTTGGAAGCTAGTTTCACAATATTCATATTTTATGAAATATTTTCAATATATCTCACTATGATCTTTCCAATTGGTACTCTTCATAGACATATCCTGCATAAAACATTCTTCATAACCGAGTGAAATTAAACATAAAAGGGACGAGTTTAGATGATCAATAAGGGGAAACATGAAAGATGTTAATCAATGATCATATGAAAGAATAAGATATGAATAAAGGCATGAGTTTAAAAAATGTACAAATTTCATACCCAATATATTTTGGAATGTGTGGTTGAGACATGTTATAAACCATTATCATTTCAGAATACATCATCCATAAAATTTGTAAGTTATCATAAATAAATCAAAAATAATAATTTCATGTCATATAAGTGTGGAACTATCATATGTATATAAACCATTTCATATGTCATGGTTAATATCTAAGACCACAAAATCATAATCGACCCTAGTTGAATAATGGGTTTTTACATCATCAATTTGACATTGGTTTCTTATAAACTGATGTAAAATATGTTTGTAGATACTTTATCGCATTGGTTTGTTAAAAGATGATGCATAAAACTAATAAAACACTGATTAGGATTAGGTTTTTATGAAAAAAAATGAAAAAATTAATAAATTACAATGTTTTAAAGAATTACCTAAGGTTCAATTTGACTTGTCTTGGAGAAAAAATAGAGTTATAGATTATATGTTATGGATGTTGAAAGTTTGTCTTCTCTGTGAGAAGTCTTAAATAAGTACAACTTTCGAATTCGATGAATTTTAATCCATAACTACGTTTTATCTCCATGACTAGTAAAATAGAAGAATAAGGAATTATCTAGAACATGGTAATTTTTTTTAAAAAATTGCAACGGTTTTCATAAAAACAGAGGATAAATTATTATTTTTAGTTTTTCATGTCTGTTTTTAAAAAAACTAACATGAAAAATATTTTTTAGAATTTTTAGCTTTGTTTTATTTAAAAACCAATGCCATAAATAATTTTCCTACTTTTATCATTCATTTTATAAAAAAATGACAGGAAAAGTTTTTGAAATTTTTTTTAACGTCGGTTTATTTAAAAACCAGCACCAAAAATGATATGGATTGGCATTTTTGGCTTCAGTTTCACACAAAACTAACGACAAAGAGTATTCGCCAATATATGGGATCATAATTTCAATTTTTTTCACAACCCATGTTTAACTTATTAATATCTTGCCTACAGTTTCATACAATGAAATCCAAAATATTTTCATTTACTATATATAAATCCATTTATCTTTTGTTCATCATTTTCAACCTCTTCGATTCAATCAAGTATTCCACGTGGCTTCAATCGTTAATTTGAACACGATACCATTTCTATTTATTTATTTTATTTATTATTATTGTCCTTAACTTCTAAAAATCTCAATTATATTTTCTATAATGGTGATTTAATTTTATTATTGAGTTACAAATATTAATCATTCTGATTAGATTTACCAATAATGGTGTAAATTTAATTACCGATCACTATTTTCATTATCACGTGAGTTCTATACTAAATATAAGTGGTATGATGATAAAAAACATATCATTTTAATGGAAGCTCAAAAAACCATTGAAATATGTTTGATGTATTATGTTTATTTTATATCATTTGGTGTATGTGATTTTAATTCATGTTTATCATGTTTTCTTGAAAACGAGTTGTATCAATCAGAACTTCCACAACTTCAAATTCAAATGGCTAAAAATTCTGATATGTAACTCCGTTTTAGATCCATGAAAAGTCAAATCGAAGCTTAATAAATTCTCTAAAATATATAAGAAAAAAATATTATTTTTTATGCTAGTTTTTGTAAAAACCGAAGCCAAAAATATTTTTTTTTTCTATTCATGGAGTCGGTTTTTTCAAGAACCGATGTTGAAACAATTTTTTCAACTTTTTAGCGTTGGTTTTTCAAGAAACCGAAGAAAAAAATGACGTGGATGGGTTTTTTTGGCCTCAGTTTTTTACAAAACTGATGCGAGAAAACAAATGTGATTCTTTTTTGGCATCAGATTAAAAAACAGACCTAAAAAGTCATATTTTTTACATGGATGACTTCAACCTCGGTTAAAATCCGACGTCAAAAATAAAAAAACATTGACGTTAAAAACCTTTTTTATATTAGTGCAATTAGGAACCAAAACATTTTTCTTATTTCATAATGGACTAGACATCATCACTTGTATCCCATAGTGTATTAAACACATCAGTATGTTCCCCATATCAGATTAGGAACATTTCCTTATTTCCAATCAATATATCTTCAGATATAATAATTTTCCCAATGAAATGAAGGTAGATATAGGTCACACCTATCATATAATTCCTAAATTTGTGTTCAACAAGATCATAAAACATTCATCAAATCATAATCAATGAAAAAGAAGGGGGTTTTATAAAACTTTCATTATGGCATAACCTGTTTAATGAAACGAGTTTCATAAAAATTTAATTAATTTGGTACAATCATAAACACGAACCATCCAAATAAAGAATAAGAATGGTAATATTGGATAATATCCCTAGTAAAACATAATCAACATCAAATTTTGTTTGCATTTATGAATGTAAATACCCTATTAACATTAAAACATTCTTGCAGAAAATATCATCTCCATTTTAAATTACTTATTTAAAATAAAAAAAATTACCCAATATTATGGAAAAACAGTTATTTGAAAATAAAATTCAAAACATGTAATTTAATCTTCAAATAATATATTTGTATTTTGGTATAATATTTCATTCATTTCATACATGTTAAAAAAAATTTCCTTTCACATTTTCAGTTAAAAGTCAAAAGAGCATTATTTTGAAAATGATAATAAAATTCCCTTAAAAATGTGTTTTTATTTCAAGAAAAGAGTAAAAATTTATTTAAAGTATAATTTTATAAAATTAAAAATTATTTTTTAACATTTTTAGAAAACATGGACATGGAAGAAAATGGGTTTTCGTCTGAAGAGCGAAATAAATTAGTTTTTCCTTAAAAACATTATATTGGAATATTGAGTACAAAAATAGAGGAAAATAAAAGGATAAAATGTATTCTATATAAATTTCCATAGGGTAAAAAAATTCATGATTTTAGTGAGAGGTATATTATAGTATTTCATTGTCCATAACTTAAACATAAACAATCATGATAAACAATGAGATTGAAACATATAATTTTTACCACTTTGGTTAATTTTGATTATTAATCTCCATGAAATAATGAAACCTATATGGATATGTATATCCCATAATTTTCATTATAATATTCAACAAATTAATTCATGGTATGAATATATACACCATTAAAAAGAAACTAGTGGCATATCAGGCTTGTGTTTCACTGAAATAAAAGTGAGATGAAAATATTTTACCATAAGTTTTGAATTCATCATACTCATCAGAAACCACTATATAATAAATATAGTTTTATAAAAAAAATATTTAAAAACCATAATAATTTATAGAAAACCATATATTATTTAATTATTCCCTTTTATGTCTCATTTATAAATAATTTAGGGTTAAAATCATGTTTGGAGTAATAACTGCTTAGTTTTTCAAGTATGTTTTGGTTTTGTATTTTCATTCCATTTACTTTAATCATGGACGCATGATATTTATAATTTTAAACATTATATAAATATAATATATATTATTTATATATAAATTAATATTAATCATTATTTATTGGATATTTATTACACTGTTCACAAAGATAGTAGAATGTACGTACACATGAATGTTGTTTCCATTTTCTCGATGGATCAAATGAAAGAAAGGTATGTACTACTTCATATTTATTGAATCAATAGTATTTCATATATATATATATATATATATATATATCTAATATATTCAATGAATATATCTTTTTTTCCTTACATGTAATGAATATGTGAAAAATGATTCACATCGCTTTGCGAGCCGGTAGTCTGCTGTACACATGAGAAACACTGTCATTTTCAAATTGAATGAAAATTATTAACGTATATGTGATTTTATAAATAAAAAAAGAATAATAATGTCCCTAATAATATATATATAGAAATATATATATATATATATATATATTAAATTCCCCATTATACCTATCCTTGAGCAGTGGTGATAGAAAATAAATTACATCAGTTCGGGAGGTCGTAGTCCTCCGTACAGGAGAACAACAATTCTATTTACCATTTTATAGAAGGGGATGTGTATATAGGATATTATATTAATTTAATAAAATATTAATATATGGGATATTTTTATTTTATTATATCACCATGGTTGAAGTATATTTTAGGGAGTTATAGAATAAAAAAACAGAAAACACATGGTTAAGGATGATACCTCTTATTCTGAGAATTGTTTAACATTTACAACTATACACTTATTAAGAGGGGTTTTTAATCAATAAAATAAATATATAATGTTTATAGAGAATTACATAATGTATTTGGGTATGTTTTGGATGATAGAAAGGGTTTTGGATATGTCAATAGTATAGGAGAGTGGGTTCCCTTTATAAGCGGGGGAGAAGAAAAACATGGGAAATTTGAAAATAATAAAGTGCACCCAAACTTTTCACACAAAAAAGTGATTAATATGTTTAATTATATTAAATTATATGATATATGGTATAAATCTGACCGTAAAATTGAATTTTTAAATGTTTTCAGGTCATTTTCCTTTTATATTTTTAGTATAACATCCTTGTAAACTTAAATTAACCTTTACCGAGATAATTAATTTTTATGATTTTACTATTAATTTTGACCAAAAAATTTGTTATACATATTATATAATATTAATTATTATTAATAAAAATATGGAATCATATTTTCCTAATATCATTCACAAAATTTGAAATTTTTTATTTGAAATTAATCACGCTGAGACGACAAAAAAGCAGTTTTCCAAAGACAAATTTTTAATAAGTATAGAATGTTTTAATATCAAAAGTAAATATTATTTTTATTCCAATGAAATATATAGGTTTAATAATAACATGACTGATCCAATTTTAATTTTATTGAATTTTTAAACAATATTAAACTATTTATACGCTTTAAATTAAAAGGTATTTTTTCAAAATAATATGCACTGTTCACTATTCAAAATAATCATTTCAGAAAATTGAGAAAAATTCAGCCAAAGATAATTTTGACATTTTGATTACAAAAATAAAGTTATTTTTTCATATTAAATTTCTAAAATTTTCCAAAATGAATTTTATTTTTTGTTCATAAAAATAAATACAAATCATATTTTGAGAAAAAAGTATTTTCAAAGAATATAATGGACTTATAAATAATTAAGTACTTATTTATAAATATATATTATTTATCTAAAACTATTATAATTAATTTTAAAAATGGGGATATAGATTTTCATTCCACTATATTTAAGGGTTATTTTATAATAGGCATATTTATAAAATAATATTAATCATATATCGCAGTTTGTTAAAAATCAGTGTTGCATGTATCACAAGCTCTCAAAGAAATTAAATTATTTCAAAAAATGATTCATAAAAATTAGAGTGTTAAAATTTCCCCATCCCATAAATTCAACCCATGATTAGGTTTCATACCCTTTCTATAAAAATATAATGATAAAAGATTTTGGTGTGACTTGAAGTAGTAAAAATCAAGGCATACTTGTGTAACTACATGAAGAGTTTTTTTTCAATGGAACCCATGGTGGAATGTGTAATTAATAAATTAGGCTACAAAATAGGGCTTAGATATTTTTTAATTTAGAAAATGCATGAATTTTTTAAAATTTCCAAAAAAAAACATTTGAGTTGAACAAGTTCCTTCATATCTTTAAATTCCCACACAATAAAAAAACAAAAAACCCAAAAAAAAGTAACTTTGTCCTAGTTTTATCAAGATTATCAACTTGATATTTTCATCAATGGGTAGGGGTATGTTTTAATCTACCTTGAGATCAAGACTACTTCATGAGCCTCATCCCGGGCATGGGGGTTAATGGTTGGTTGGATGCAGCTTTGTTTTCTTCAGGAAGGTTGTGGCATCAAAGGGAACGAGATGTGTAACAATGAGGATCAGGGATGTATCCTTTTTCTACCACGGGAATGGAGTCATCTAGGGGAAGGAAGATATATTTTTATTTTTAGAGATGGTATGCACATATCAGTTCTTCTTGGTATCCCTTGAAAGGAATATGAAATCAGGTTTCATATTTTATAGATCTCCCTGAAAATAACGGTGCATTATGGATATGCATCATAACAAGGTGTGTATGAGATAGCTGGTTCAGTTCCGCATTGTACGTGGGAAATAGGGATGAATGTGGATATCATAAAATCATGGGACCTTTTGTTTTAGAGGATCATAGTAGGTTATAGACATACCGTGAATGCACAGTAGGTTTTAGAGGAAGGGATCAATAAGTTTCCAAACTGACAATGATAAGGGGAAAAGCCATGGTTGGTTTGATCAAAGTGGATACATGGTAGGTTCATAGTGAACTCATTGTAGGTTTGTGGAAGGAAGTGAGCATGGGCGAGGAGGCTCATGGTAGGTTCTTCAAGTGACTGTGACCTCACGATAGTTTGTCGATGGTTGGTTTATGCATAGTCACTTGAATATATATTTTCCACTTGTAAATCAATATTTTATTCACATTTTTAAGTGAAAAATATTTCCAAAAAAATCAATAAATTAAAAAAGTAATTAAATTGAAAAATCCAGCATTCGAACATGTCATGACCCATCCCAGAGGGACCCATTCTATGACTATCCTAAGCGTGCCTCAAATAGGATTGGGGCAGGTGAATTGTACCGGATTGGTATGTCCCACAAATGGGGGGAGTTGGCATAAGTACATATACAAATGCACACAATCTCCAAACCCAAAATGTTGAAATCAGAAAACAATGAGTAGAAAATGAATGCCTACACAAAGATACCAACCATAGAGTATGCCATTAGGAAACTAGAAAGTAAACAAGTCCATAATAAAAGCCCTGCAAAAGTAAATACACAAGTTCTTGGAACTTGTTCGTAGAAAACCCTACTGAATAGTAGGTGTAGGAAAAAAGTTTGAAGTCCTAGGAGCACAACTGATATGTCCAAACACTCTAATCACCTCCTTGTCCTCATCCATCTAGAACTCCATAAAATCATCAATTGTATGCACAAGATGCGACATGTGTGGGAAAATCCTGTGTAGGTGTGAGTAAAACAATACATAGTAGGACACCCCAAAACTAAAAATTAATACCAATAAGAAATAAAAAATGTACAAGACAAAGAATACCTAAAGTATATAACGAAAAAACCACACGATGTACAGTAAGGTCACAGATGTATAAGTCAATATCAAGAAAAGAGAGATTATCAGATGTAGTCCATAGAACATCCAGTATCAGTAACACACCGAGTGTTGATAACACAAGGTGTTTCAATAACACACATAGTGTTAATAATGAAATTATTTTTGATAAAAAAAATTTTGATAGTTCATGAATCCCATAAGTCATGTATTAACTAAGTTTTGTAGCCACATCACCACATAGTCACCAAGTCATGACCAGTCATATGTTTCCTTTCATAGCATGATTGTACAAGGATAAACTAAACCACAATCCATTAGGTCATATTAGGACATCCACAATATCTAAAATATAGTATCTCAATAGGGTAGTGACCCAATGACACAAACAAATCATCAATAAGACACACGGTTTGAACATTACTATTGTTTTACTAAAAAGGTCTTACCCAGGTCCAATCCAGGTCCGATCTGACCCACCAGACCTGACCCGACCTGTAGGATGACTCAAACCGGTCCGGGCCAAACTATCCCAGGTCCTCTGGTCTAGCTCGACCCATGCAGGCTAGTTCAGTTTGCCGCATGCGGTCCGCCCTGACAATGCACCACTCGGCTCCACACAGTGCCACACTGCATTCACACGGTCAGCCTACCGCCTGCCTGCCCCGTAGCTTCACCACCACTGTGGGGTCTATGCAGCCAACGTTCCATGTATGTAGACCCTATACACCACATCCATGGTTGTCACCCATGACCTCCTCCACCACGGGCTCCCACGCTGTCTCACCTGGACTGCATCATGCCGCTGCTATTGGGCACCCCACCGGTGGACCATCTGCCTCACACTCCATCTATTACCAACCCCTAACAGGCCACGCCCCTATCCTCCATTGACCTCCCTAGTTTCAATCCAATGTTCACCACATGCTTCATTTGAAATGGTCAGAGCTACTGCTCTAGTCCCCACCGTGCACTACTGCCCAGTTTCGTCGCACCTATGTGGTGTCATTACAGCGCCACATCCCGGTGTCGAATCGTTCTGCCCTAGATCGAAGGCGCAATTACACTAAGATAATGTTTTTCAAACAACGAGGAACATAAAATGGTTGGTGAAAAGAGATAAATGCACAATAATTCCTAACAAACAAAACATGGACTTGTTTTTTTCATCATTGACCCTTTCATGTTTGAATGAAGAATGGAGAAGGAATAAATCAAATCTTTATAATAGAATCAATCTCAATAATCAAACAACATAAAATATCCATCCTTCAAGAATTACATAACCATGGATCAACCTGTTTGTTGGTTGGTCTGTGTTCTTCACTAAAAATTAAGAATTTGGGAAAGAATAAAAAAGAAACAACACCCTACCTCAAGGTTTGGATCCATCATTGATGAATAGAGATTTTGTTGTTGTCATCGACGAGTTCCTCCACTCCACTAGTGCAATGATTCACAATCCACGAAATCCATCCTCTTTATTCATCGAGAGGGTAGCCTTCCAAATCTTATTGGAATTTTAGGGCAACAGTGATAACCCTAAATTCCAAAATAAGGATTTTTTTTTAAAAAATATCAATGCTATATCGAAAAAATATTTTTAGTAAATATTTTAATGGTGTTCACGTCCAAAAACTAAGTTTCACATCCGACCTACATAGGTCAATGTTAGGCCTTGCCTAAGGTAATATAACTATTTTTAAATGCAATAACACCATCATATTTTTTATCTAGGAACCAGTTTAGATGTTATTCCAATTTTAATAAAAAACCACTCATGTGCTTTATTAAAAACAAATAATAATTGAAAAAACTATTCTAGACACAATGGGCCTCAGAATCACATCACATATTAGCACCTAGTCACAGAATTTTACTAATCAATTTATAAAAATAAAACCAGAGAAAATATGAGTAATTACATTCTACCCACCATAGAGATTTACGTCCGCAAATTTTTTAATTAATTTGTAATTTTTGAGTGAATTACATTTGGTAATCAGATAAATGAGATATATGTGTTATTTACTTAATAAAATATTTTTTTTATATTCATCCAATTGATATTTTAGGCATAGGGTATGAATAAAACCCTATTTTATGTCTAAGAACCTGTTGTTAAAAGGGTAATTTTATACCTTTGAAAGGTGAACCCATTTTAAATTATGATTTTGACACATTAATGATTTCTGTATGACAACATAAAAATTTTATTTTGAATATGGATGTAACAATTTACTCTGGAAGAATTTCTAATATTTTTCTGATAACTTTCTTGTTTTGATGAATAGTAAAAATGTGCTATATTTTAATTAAAACAAACATTTTTCATCGAGAAACTTTATATGATTAAATTATATTATAGAATGGTTTTAAAGTATAAATAGACTATATTTTTACCATTTAATATATTTTATGTAATTATCATTAAATTTTCATTGAATTCATAGGTAAAAACATTTCAATATTTTGCAATGTTTTAACTTTTAAAACTCGTATTCTCATTCAACAATGGGATTAATTTTAAGTCAATTACTGAAACTTATGGGTTTTGAATTTTGAAAAATGGATTCCATATTTGGAATGAAGAGTTACAAATTGTGTGAATAGGTACCTTTTATTTTTGGACATTATGAATAGTAAGTTCAGTAGTTATTTTATATACCATGGTTAAAGAGTAAATCTGGTAAATAAGGGTAAAAAATAATACATTAATAATATATTACTACCCTAAAACGTGTACAAATACTATTGGATGAAATATTTCCGTCCAAGGGAATCCTTGGGCCGATTATGGGACCCCATGGATTCACATGGTTATGAAAATGACATTTTATAATAATTAATTTAATGTAAAGATAATTATAACTTAAACATATATCTTTTACTAAATAATTTTTAATATAGTGTTACATAATTGGTATCTATGATTATAAATGATCAATTGAAATTTATAATGATTTCCTACAGCATGGTATTTTATTTATATATTTTTGAGATTATATAAATAGATTTATTTATGACACAAATATGATTTAGTGAATATCTCATTAATGAAAGATTTATATAAATGAATTTATAAATATTTAAAAAAATGTAATTTTGTTATTTTGATGTCATCCAAGAATGTTCTGAATGACATAAACATGTTATCTTTGAGTTAATTTCTTATTTTTTAATGAATAACGTTTTTATGAATTTTTAAAAAACTCAACCATGAATAGTGTCCAAAATTGACACAATTCAAAACATAAAATATAAAATATTTTATTAAATGATATTAAACTAAAAAAATTATTATATTCAAAAAAAGATTAATATAGGTCCAAATATGTCATAAATCACCTTTTTTGGGACTTCTAACATGATATGGTAATTAAATTAACACACAATGTGTAAATAACATGATATCACTGTAAGATTAAAAAGGGTAAAATAAGGGTTCAACCAAAAAGATAAAGATAACAAATATATTGTAAACTTATCTAAATATTATTTGATAATGAGAATTTAATAAAAAATTATCTTAAATTTTAATTAAATATGTTTGTGACTATTTTTAGTTGAAATTGAATTTATTAGAAATTAATTTTTTTGATAGTTTCCAAAAATGACCCTCTCCTCTCTTATAAAAGGGAAACTCCTCCCACTCCTCTTCAATCCATTTTGAGACATAAAGAATTTACAAACCCAAACCTTTTCTTTCATAAACTTCCCTAGATACATTTAAAAGGTTCTGGTTTTTTGAAAGACCAACTCTAGTTCCTTAAGATAAAATTTAATGGATGCACGTCGAGGAAGAGGTAATTTCTTCTAACGATTCTTTCAAATTTCATTCTTATTATACTTCATATTATTTATTTCTTTCATTATAAATTAAATACATTAGTATAAATAATATACTGATATTTTATTATAAATAGGAAACAACCCAATTTCACCTTATATCCATCCTACGAAAATTGAAATCACCGCCCGTGCTTACGTAGGACTTACCATCACCTCACCGGGGTGTAATCAGTTTTTCACCATCACCTTACATAGATGTGTATAATTGTGAAAATAATAACAATATATGATTAATATAACCTTATAATAATTCTGAGATACTAGAAACCATCTAACTCAATACCACTCAACAATTATGGGAATGATATCTTCGCTCATTCGTACGTATGACTTACCATCTCCACGGTGCGATGTGATGCATTCTACACAATCTTCCTTAAATAAGGATTATATAAATTAATTTAATGAATAATTAATATATTTATTATAATAATACCATGATGTAAATTATATATCTATAACAAAAAAAGTGGAATAAGTACTTATTCAAGAAAACGTATATAAGAACGTAAATCAGTTAATTCCAGAATAACAAGTACCAGTGAAATGTTACTGACAAAAGGATGAAAATGTAATCATAAATTTTGTCATAAAAATGATTATGATTCTAGAATAAATCAGTAAATTTATTTAAATAATTATATAGGAGGTTCATATACATACAAAGAATATCATACCTATGGTAAGTGATAACATTTCCAATCTTGTTTTTATCTAAGATTGTTTATTTGTAAGTTTTTACTAGGGTTATATTTATCATCCATGTCTATGTTTTCTAAAAATAGTTTCATAAAATGTTTAATATTATTCCATCTATGTTTAAATTCATTTTAATCCATTTTTTTACTTTTACTAAATGGTATGGAAGGAATCATTCTGTTTTTACACAGACGATATACTTTTTGACTTTTTTGGTAAAAGTATGGGGAGAATGTTGTTTGACTTAAACAGAATGAATGATTGTTTACATCTTCATAAAACCGTATTTCCATAAATATTCAACTACAAATTTACATGTTTATTTTCAATTAAATTATTCTGGTTTAAAATTTCACGACATTTTGAGAATAGAAAACATTTTTGATGAAGAAAGGATATTTTCCTCAAAAACTAAGTTCATTTGTTTTATCAAAATTATTTTCCATATATGATGACATAGGGTTATGTTTATATTTCAATTATTACTTATATTTGATTTTTTAATGATGGAATTATTTTTATAAAGTCTATTTATCTTAAATCAATTATGTTATGATGAAATGATGTTTAAGAGTCTCATTTTATTACATGGGTTACGCTATGATGAATGATTTATGTTTTTGTGGAACACATTAGAATGGTTTAATTATGAGATGGGTGGGACCTATATTTCCATCCAATGCATTGGGTAAATATATATATCTCATGAGATAGACATGTGTGGAATTGAATGTAAATCAGGTTCAGTATTATAGGGCTGACACTAGGAGTGAACTCAGTTCAGTAATGGAATTTTTCAAATGTGATGGTCTTAGAAATGAACCATGACTAATATGAAATGATTATCAATGATTATGTGTGTTTTCCCCAAATTTTCATTCCATATGTTATGATTATTGGGATTATATTTCACTTATATGACTTATCCCATGACATGATATTATGACCTCTTTTACACAAGGTCATATTTTAAAATGTTATATATGATTGATATTTCCTTTGTTTACCCTTACTGAGCATTTGAGATCACCATTTCATATGTTTCTTTTTTTCATGGTTAGGATGAAGGGTATTAAGTATGATATACCAAAAGGAGTCTAGTTATGATGAAGTAGATGAGAGACAATGTATATGTTTTATGAACTAGTTTTTTATGTTTCCTAGTTTCTAAAGACACTATACCTATACAGTTCTGTAATGGTTTTGTTATATGTTGTAATAAATTTACTTCAACTACGAAGTAACATTAATGTATGTAATTTATGGTTTATTATAGTTTGTATTAGAGGAAAGGTATAGTTATCTTTTGTAAACTAGGATGAGAAAGCATTAGTACAAACCATAAGGATATGTCAAAGTATAGGATACAATCCTACTGTTTCGGAAAAGACCGTGAATAACCTAGACTAAAAACTAAAGTGTCCTAAATTGAAATTTTATTATTGATTATATGGTTTTACTATTATTATTATTGTGGCTCACACTATGCTTCGTGGTTTTAGTCAATGGCTGGAACCTAAAGGAACCATGTTAATGCTGAATGCGATGGTAAATGATATGAGTTTACCTATGAGAAACCAAATGTTATGGGAGTGGGAATGAAAAATATTTTAGCCATGCTCACAAAACTTTCTCATTCTATGTATCATGTAGGACATCCAAATTAGAAAAAGAAGTAGTAAAATTCAATTGAATATTTCATGGGGAAGATTCCACCTTCATTTAATGGGTGTTATGATCTATTAATGTCCGAACAATGGATCAGTAACACTAAAAAGAAATTTTTAGGTCTAGAATGTTCTAAGCATGATAAAGTCATCCATGCAGTATATCGTTCAGAAGGATAAGCTGATCAATAGTGGAATCTTACAAGAATATGAGGAAAAGATATGAAATTGAGTCCGTGGAATGGGATGAGTTCAAGATATTATTTTTCAATATATACTTTACTCTTATTCTTCATAAAAATATTGACAAGGGTTTCCTTGATCTTAAGCAAAAGGATCATGAATCTGTTGGAACCTATGAAGAAAATTTTAAAATACATGCAAGGTACACTTCTAGAATTATTATCCAACCTGAGTGTAAGAATGACTGATTCTTTAGTGGCATAAAATCAAGTCTCTAAAGGGTATTATCTTTAAGGGACTTCAATAACGATGAGGAAATTGTTCGATGTGATATCAAGATTGAGATGTAGATTGGAGTGAACCATCAGTCATATGGGTTTGATAAGAAGTGGAAAATTTAATTTAATGTAAAATCTAAAGACCACACTGAAAATAAGATGAGTTTTCTGGTATTCTCAAAGTTTAGAATGAAACATGGAGGGAAATGTACTAAAGAGATTAGTTAATGTTTTATTTTTGAAAAGGATGGTCATTAGGAAATTTAATGGTGAAGTGATGGGAATAATATGTCTAATGATGTGAACAATGAAAAGGCTACACAGAATGCACCTCCAATACTTCAATGTTACATGTGCAATGAAATGGGACATTATGAGAATCAATTCCCTAATCCAAGGGTTATTGATGATGATTGATGTCAACAAACTCTTAAATCCAATGAAAAAGGAATGTCACATGCAATTAACATCGGTGACATGGAGTATGATAATTAATAGGTGAAATGTACACTTACCATCCTCTCAAAAGTAGCACTTTTTTCATTTATTTTGGATCCACCAACTCTTTTATTTCTGAAGACTTTTTTTAAGGTATCATCATATTACCTCAACAATTAGACATGACTTAGCTGTGACAACTCCTAATGTCACAACAGTCACATCAAATGTTTACAAGTAATCTCTAATTTATGTTTGTGGGAATGTTCTTTCTGCAGATATTGTGATTGATCATATATTGGAATTTTATGTGATTCTTAGCATGGATTGGCCTTTTTATATGGAGCTCATATCAATTTCCAATTAAGGTAAGTCACATTTTATATTCCCAATCATTCTATGATCATCTATTGGTGCAAGGATAAATATAACATTCTAGTGGAAATTTCTTCCATCTTATGAGTCTTGATTACATTAAATTAAGGTTATTTATCTAAAATGGTTAGGGAGATTCTCATGATTAAGAATACTCCCATTATATAAGAATTGGATGATTTCTTTCCAAGGGAATTGCTAGGTCTTCCCCCAAAGTGTGAATTTGAGTTTTTAATAGAAATCATACCAGGTTCTATGCCTATTTCAAAGACACCTTATAGAAAGGCCCAAATTGAGTTGATGGAATTGAAGTAGCAACCCCAAGAGAATCTTGATAAAGGATTAATATTCCCTAGTGTGTCACCTTGGGGATCAGCTGTTTCCTTTGTTAAGAAGAAAGATGGATCAATGAGACTCTGCATTGATTACTAATAACTTACCAAGATAACTATCAAGAAAAAATGTCATCTTCTCTACATTGATGACTTATTTGACCAACTATTTGGAGCTCAATACATTTCCATGATTTATAGTCATTTAGGATATCATCAATTTCGGTTCAAAAAAGAGGATATACCAAAGATGTCATTCCTTACCAGGTATAGACACTATGAATTTATAGTGATGATTTTTTGTCGTGCTAATTCCCCTTTTATCTTCATTCATTTTATGAATAGAGTCTTTAAGGACTATCTTGATCAGTTTTTGGTAGTCTTTGTTGATGATATTGTTTTCTATTGAAAGGGAAAGCAATATCATGAAGATCACTCGAAAATTGTATTGAAGACCTTAAGAAAGGAGAAGATTTATGCCAAATTTACCATGTGTGAATTTTTGATTCAAAAAGTTTCATTTTTTTGTCACAAAATCTCATGAGAGAGAATATATGTGGATCCAACAAAAAATAGATTATTGAAATTTGGTCGATACCAACAACAGTAACTGAGATCCATAGTTTTCATGGTTTGTCTAGATATTATCAATGTTTTGTGAAATATTTTCCACAATTATCTAATCCATTCACCATGTTGACTCGGAAAGAAGTTAGGTTTGTTTGGACAGAGGAATTTGAAGAGAATTTCAAATATCTAAAAATAAGGTTAGACAGTGCACATGTTCTAACACTACCTTTTAGTGGAGAAAGGTTTTTGATCTACATTGATGAATCCAAGAATGGTCTAGTGTGTGGTCTCATGAAAAAAGATATAGTGATATCTAATCCATCATGATAGTTGAAAATCCATGGGAAAAATTAACCCACTCATGATTTGGAGTTAGTTGCAGTAGGCTTTACCTTAAAATGGGGAGGAGTTATATTTGTGGTGAAAGGTGTGATATTTATAATGATCATAAATGATAAATGTATATTTTCACACAAAAGGAACGGAATATGCACCAAAGAAGATGGTTTGAGTTGATTAAAGATTATGACTGCTCAATACATTACGACCCTGGGAAAGAAAACATGGTGTCATATGCATTATGTCGACAAGACCATGCCATATTATCCATGATAAGGATAAAAAAAGATCCAATATTTATTGTTTTTCAAAGGATGGATCATGAAATTATTACAGAAGGGGATAAAGATTATCATTCTCAAATGAATGTTCAACCATCTATTCAATTGAAGATTAATGAGGCACAAAAGGAAGATGTTGAGTTATAAAATAAGGTGAGAAATGTTCCTGAAATCATCCTTGATTTTGATGAAATAATAATGATCCGGAACTGGTTTTTTTTCACCCATACCAGAATTAAATAAGGATCTATTTAATGAGGCTCGTATTTCATCATTCTCTATTCAACCTGGAATCACAAAGAAGTATGTGGATTTAATGAGTACTTTTGGTGGGATGGAATGAAAAGAGATGTCGCCGATTATGTCTCTTGGTGCATTTTTTGTCAATAAGTTAAGTTTGAAAGATAGTAGTATAAGGGGTTGTAACAACCATTACCCATACCAGAATGGAAATGGGAAAACATCACTCTGGACTTTGTCATCAGAAATCCCAAAAAATACAAAAGAAATAATGCAATAATGGTTATAGTTGATCACTTTACGAAGTCAGTACACTTCGTTGATATTAGAGAGTATTACCCTCTTAATCAGTTTTCCCAGAAATATTAAAAGAAAGTGGTAATATTTCATGGAGTGCCACTTTCCATTATATCTGATCAGGATATGAGGTTTACCTCGATGTTCTGGCGAAGTCTTCAGCATGCTCTAGATACAGAGTTATGTTTCATCACTACTTATCATCCTCAGATAGACGGTCAGCCTAGGAGGATAATTAAAAATTTGGAAGGCACGTTGAGAGATTTCTCTATAGATTTATAAGGTGGTTGGGATCAACACCCACCATTGGTAGAGTTTTCTTACTATAATAGCTTTCGCTCCATTATTAAAATGGCTCTTTATGAAGCCCTCTATAGAAAGAGGTGTGGAACACCAACATGTTGGGATGAATTTGGGGAAAGAAAGCTGTTAGTACGTGATCTTATTGATGAAATGGAAAAAAAAGTCAGATCTATTCAAAAACACATAAGATAAGCTCAGAGTTGACAAAAAGGTTACGCTAAAAACTGAAAAAATACATAGAGTTTAAAGTGGGTGATAATGTGTTCTTAATAATACCTCCCTGTAAGAGTGTAGTGATATTTGTAAAGAAGGGCAAGCTATGTCCTAGGTATATCGGTCCTTTTGAAATTCGGGATAATGTTGGAAAGGTAGCTTATCGATTGGAACTTCCATTGAATCTCTCTTAAGATCATGATGTGTTACATGTATTTATACATAGAAAGTACATACTCGATCCTTCACATGTAATAAGCTTATAAGTCAAGCCGTTGGAGCAAGATCTTTCTTATAAAGAATAATCGATAGAGATTTTGGATTGTAGCGAAAAAGTTCTATGAGATAAGACCCCTTTCTTGGATAATATTTTATAGGGGAACCACCAATTTGAAAAAGCTACTTGGGAACTTGAGGATATGATTAGGGAGAGCTATCCACTTTTTTTATTTTATGTGACGAATTTCTAGGAAAAATTTCTGTTTAAACAGGGTGGATTGTAACACCTAGATATTTTTATGAAATATTTTATTTATATAATTATTTAGTAGCTTAATTTTCATGAATTTGTTAGTTTAAATGAACCATAAGATGACCTTAATATAAAATTACCATTATATCCTAGCTGTTAGGTTAGAAGGAATAATTATAACTAACTTATGAAAATTCATTCTGAATTCAATGTGTATTTATTATTTATGAAAAATATAAATCAATTAGATATTTGTATTTTTTGAGTGAATTACTTTTGTTAATGAGATTAATGATATATATGTGTTATATAATTAATAAAATATTTTTTTTATATTTATCCAATTGATATGTTAGAAATAGTGTATGAATAAAACCCTATTTTATGTATAAGAACCTATTTTTTAAAGGATAATTTTATACCTTTGAATGATGAACCCATTTGAAATAAAGATTTTGACACATTAAAAATTTCTATATGACAACAAAAACATGTTATTTTTGAGTTGGATATAAAAATTTACTTTTGATAAATTAATGATATTTTTCTGATAACATTCAAGTTTTGATGAATAGTAAAAATACGCTAAATTTTAATTAAAAACAAAATTTTTCATTGAGATAATTTATATGTTTAAATTATAATATTGAATGGTTTTAAAGTATAAGTAGAATATATTTTCAATATTTAATATAATTTTTTTATTATCATTAATTTTAAATTGAATTCATAGGTAAAAACATTTTAATCTTTTTCAATGTTTTAACTCTTAATATATGTATTCTAATTTCAATAATTTGATTAAATTTAAATCAATAAATACAAATTATATTTTTTGAATTTGGGAAAATGGATTCAATATTTGGAATCACATGGACTAAATTGTTGGAATATGTACCTTTTATTTTTGGACATTATGAATTGTAACCTCAGTAATTATTTTATTTACCATGGTTAAATATTAGTCTAGTAAATAAGGGTAAAATAATAATAATTTAACAATAAAATACTATCCTAAAACATGTACTAGTCATATTGGATGAAATATTTCCGACAATGGGAATACTTGGGTCTATTTTGGAACCCCATGGATGTTGGAACCATGGATGTTCTGTGCATGAATTGGAGTATGGTTTTTGTTTTTTGTCAATCTTCAGTAGAATTTCAGAACATGTACTAGGAAAATTATCATATTGTTCCAGCAGACAAAAGTATTGAAGATGATGCCGTCTCCCAGTGTTTTCCAAATATTTGGGCCTCAAAACATGAAATATAGAGAAATGTGTTTTTGACAAAGAGACTTGCGCGCCGAGGCCATGGAGGCTTGGAAACTTGCGCGCCTGATGTTTTTCCGAATGAGAACATGAAAATATGGCAAAGGAAAGAGGTTCGCGTAAGTATTGGTTTTGTCGCGCAAGTGACTTGTGTGCCGTGAAAGGACCTGCGCGCCGGTTCCTTAGAGGATTGGAACGTTGCGCGCCATTTGACCATAATGCTTTGATCATCAAAATATGGCAAAATAAATAGGTGCGACCAAGATTTGAAGTTGGTCGCGCAAGTGTCTAGGAGGAAAGAAGGGTTGCGCACGGAGACTTGCGCGCCGAGGGAAGACTTGTGCACCGCCGCACAGGGTGTCTGAATGCCTATAAATAGAGGACCACCCCTCCTCATTCAACAGACACTTTGGACTTGAAGAAATTCAGAGCTCCCGTCGCGCATGTGTTGAAGTCGCACAAGTGTTGGTGAGTCGCACAAGGTGGAGCAGCATGACAGTTGTTTGCTGCCCGTCCAGTAGTCGGGCAAGTGATTTGGTGATACCTGCGCGCCAGAATTGAAGTTGCACGACAGGTTTCCATTAGGTTTCAAAATCGGCTTGAGTTGAAAAGAAGATGAGTCACACTAGTTTTGATTTGAAGAAGACTGAATCGTGCAAGTGTTGCAGGTGGACTTGCATGATAGTTATAACTTGCACGCCATCCTTGAAATTTGCGAGCCACCTTGGAGTTGTCCGCCAGGTGCTGTTGAGGCTTGCTGGTTGTCTTGATGCTGCACGAAAGTTGTAGATCAGTTCATGGGTGATAGTTGGACTTCAATAGAGTATCCACATAATGTAAAGGATGCATTCATTGAGCAATAATTAAGAGACCTTCACGTCTATAAATTGAGTGGGACTTCACCAACGGCAGTGAGTCAGGGGGAGTCAACGGGAGTGACCCGAGGGACGCAGTGAGCTATCCCTGAACAATTTTAAAGGCAATGAGCCTGGGACAGAGTGACTGTTCCCAAACCATTGTAATCCAAAACTAGTGAAGAATAGTGGAATTTGGTACGCCCGAAAACTTGTCGGTGTATTCTCCTTGGACGTAGCCCTTAGCAGGGAACCAAGTAAAATTTTCTTTGTCATCTCTTTGGATGTGAATGTTTCATTACAGATCATATTCTTCATACAGGTTTAACTAGTTCCTACCAATGTGGGAACAAGATCCTCAGTTTAAAAGAAAAAGTTGTCATCCTGATTCACCCCTCCCCTCTCAGGGTGCCCCGAGGTCCTACAATGGATTCACATGTATGTTAAAATGACATTTTATAACAATTAATTTAAAGTAAAGACAATTATAACGTAAACATATATATTTTTCTAAATAAATTTTAATATAGTGTAATATAAATGATATCTATGAATATAAATATCCATTAAAATGCTAGTAATATTTCCTAAATCGTGGTATTTTATTTATAATTTTCTAGGATTTTAAAAATATATTTATTTAAGACACAATCAGGATGTAGTGATTACCTCATTAATGAAAGATTTAAATAATGGAATTTATTAATATTAAAAAAATGGTAATTTGGTTATTTTGATGTCATTCACAATTTTTTTAGAACAAATTGAAATATTTTATTTTATTTAATCCCTTATTTTATAAATAATAAAGTTTTTAAGAATTTTTAAAATATTCAAGTATGAATACTTTCCAAAATTGTCACAATTCATAATTTTGAACATAAAATAATTTATTAAATGATATTAAATTTCTAAAAATCTATGATTTGAAAATATAGTTAATAGAAGTCCAAATATGTCATACATATCATTTTTTGGGTTGTTTGACATAATATGGTAATTAAATTAACCCACAAGTTGTAAATAACATGATATCACGGTAAGATTAAAAATGGTAAAATAATTGTTAAACCAACAAGATAAGCATAAAAAAATATTTTAAACATGTCTAAATATTTTTGGATGATGTGTATTCGAACCAAAATCATATTATATTTGAATTCAATATGTTTTGGGCCATTTTTTGTCGACGTTTCCTTTATTATAAATTAATATTTTTGAGTGTTTCCTAAAGTGCCCCTCTCTTCTCTTATAAATAGGCACCTCCTCCCACTCTTCTTCACTCTATTTTGAGACTTCATGCTTGGACATCCCCAGAAAATTTCTCTTAAAAACTTCCTTAGTGAAATTTTAGAGGTGCTTGTATTATCAAAAGACCACCTATAGTTCCTTAAGAGGAAATTTAAAGGATGCACATCGAGGAAGAGGTATTCACTTCTAATGAAATTTTCCAATTTATTTCTTCTTCTACCTCCTCTTCTTTATTTGTTTCATTATAAAGTAATAAAATCAGTATAAAAAATATACTAATATGTTATAAATATTAAACAACCCTATTTCACCCTCTATCCATCCTAGAAAAAATGAAATCACCACGCATGCGTACGTAAGACTTACCATCTCCACGTTGTGCTGTAATATGTTTTTCACCATCACATTACTTGGATAGGTATAATTGTGGTAATAATAACTATATATGATTAATATAACATGATAATAATTCTAAGATACTATAAACCAACCAATTCAATACCAATCAACAATTATGGGAAAGATATCATCGCTCGTGAGTACGTACGCCTTACCATCTACATAGTGCGATGTGATTCGTTCTACATAATATTCATTAAATCATGATTATATAAATGAATTTAATGAATTAATATGATATATATTATACTAATAACAATTTTTAAATGATATAACTATAACAAAAAAGAGGAATAATAACTTATTCGACACAACATATATAAGATCGTGAAGCAGTTAATGCCCAAATAATGAGTAATAATGAAATGTTACTAAGAAACAGAAGATAATATAAACATAGATGATATTATAAAAATGATTATGATTTTGAAATAAATCAGTAACATTATTTAAATGATTTTATAGGAGGTTCAGATACATACAATGCATATCAGACCTAAGGTAACGGATAACATTTCCAATCTCGTTTTTATCTTAGATTGTTTATTCATAAGTATTTACTGGGGTTATATTTATCATCATTGTCCATGTTTTCTAAAAATGTTTTTATAAAATTTTTACTATTCTTCCATTTATGTTTAAATTCATTTTTACCCTCATTTACTTTTACTACATGGTATGGAATTATTCATTATTTTGATTACCATACGAGGTACATTTTGACTTTTCTAGTAAAAGTATGAGGAGAACATTTTTTTAACTTTTATAGCATCAATGAGTTTTTACATCTTCGTAAAGCCATATTTCTAAGAATCTTACACTACACATTTACATGTTTGTTTTAAATTTAATTCTATTCTTTTAAAATTTCACATCATTTTGAGAAAATATAACATTTTTGAAGAATAAAGTGTATTTTCCTCAAGAAATAATTTCAAGTGTTTTAACAAAATTATTTTCCATCTAAGATGGCGTAGGGTTATGTTTCTATCCCTATTATTACTTTTATATGATTTTTTTAGGATGGAATTATTTTTTTGAAGTCCATTTATCTTATATGGATTGTGTTATGATGAAATGATGTTTAAGAATCCCATTTTATTACATGGGTTATGCTATGATGAATGATTTAGGTTTTTGTGGAACATGTAAGAATGGTCTCATTATGAGATGTGTGGGACCTATATCTCCCTCCAATGCATTGGGTAAGGATTTATATATTATGTGATAGAAATATCTGGAACGACAAGTAAATCTGGTTCAGTAATACAGGGCTGGAACGAGGAGTGAACTCTGTTCAGTAATGGACTTTGTCAACTATGATGGTCTTGGAAATGAACCTTGACTGAAATTAAATTATATAATATTATTATGCTTTTATGAAGAAAATTTTAATGCCTTATGTAATGATTATTGGGATTACATTTCACCTCTATGACATATCCCCTGACATGATATTATGATCTCTAATACGTAGGATGAAATTTCTAAATGTTATATATGATTGATATTTCATTTGTTTACCCTTACTATGAATTTTATCTCACCCTTTCGTATGTGTCTTTTTCCATGGCCAAGAAGATTGGTATCAAGTATGATATTCCAAAAAGGATTCTTGTTATGATGAAATAAATGGGAGAAATTGTAAGTGTTTTATGAACCAGTTCTTTATGTTTCCCAATTTCTAAAGACACTTTATCAATACGGTCTTATTATGGTTTTGTTATATAATTTAATAAATATAATTCAATTTTGAACTAACATCAATGTATGTAATATATGGGTCGTTAAAATCACCACTGGGTACTCTGAAAAAGTTTCTCCATCATTAATGTCAAGATCCCCCAGTCGATAACGTGTGATGAATCATTCACATACCTCCTCAGTTGTGACACATTGAAGGCGTTGTTTACTCGGTGCATCTGATGGGGTAGATATTTTTGGTACACCCCTTCTCCAACTCTACACAGAATGTGAAAAGGGTTGACGTATCTCAGGGATATCCTACCGCCCTAACCAGATATCTACATTCCCCAATTAGGAGAGACCAAAAGGATCACATGGTCTCCCTCCTCGAACTATAGAGGCCTCCACTTCCTATCAGCATATGGATTCTACCAGCTCTATGTAGTCCTAATATGCTCTTGGTTGACACTACTAAAAATTAAAGCTATAGCCACAGACCTATAGCCATGGTTTTATTGGTCCGTGGCTATATCTTTCTAATTGTCGTGGTTTAATCTAATAATAGTGGCTATACCTCTTGTTTTCCTATTTGGTATCCTTATCCCCTGATTCGCTACTCTCGCTCCCGACTTCTTCTCCTCCCAGCTTCTTCTCCTCTGAATGATTTCTCCTCCCCGACCTCGCTTGACCAAGACACCCTCTTCTGTGACCTTGCCTGACCATAACACCCTCCTCCCTGATGAATTTTTCTTCTTGGCCTCTCCTCCCTGACCTCTCCTCACTATGGCACCCTCCTCTCTAACGAACTCTCTCTCTGTGGCACCCTCCTCCTGACGACCTCTCTCATAGCGGCACCCTCTACCCCGGATACCTCTCTCATTGTGGTTCCCTCCTCTCCGACGACCTGTCACTGCGGTGCCCTCCTCTCCGATTACCTATCACCGCGGCTCCCTCCTCCTAGCATCCAATCAACACTGGAATTTTAAAAAATGGGGAATGTATTTTATCTCATGTATTTTCTCTCATCAGTATGTTCTACTATCAAGTAGGCCTATTGAGATATTATGGGTTGTTCTAAATTTTTGGTTTGTAATAATTCCCAAATGAATATCTGGAGAACTCCATGGCTTTCTAGAGCCATTATTGACTATGTTTCCAATCCGATAACTCTGAAGGATGTTAGTATTTCTGATTTATAAATTAATCATTGTATCTGTGATCTACTGCCTCCTCATCTAGCTGTGGATGTTACCTAGTATGATTTCTATGATTGTGATATTTTTCTTTAGATGAAAAAAATTGATTGTAAATTCACTAATATGGATTTCTATTTACATAATAGTGGTGACCTTACATGCATAACTCCTTGGGTAGAATGTTTTCGAAAATAATTTATTTCCCCTTTTGATTTTTTGTTGATCTAGAAAATTTAGAAATAGGGCTTACCCATACAACGCCTCATTTAGCATAGCTAAATGCATTTAGCATTAGTGGGATTCTTATTCCTAAATGTTGAAGAAAGGCAAAAATATTTATTCATCTATTGCAGGATCATTTATCAGTTATGGAATTATGTGAATGGGTTATTTGGATGAAACTTTAATATCTAAACCATTTATGGTATACTCCTCTCAATGTGTAGAACACCATGCAGTGATCAAATCCATTCTGTTATTGTGCTAGTGACTATTAGTGTACTTTCTTATACTTGGAGTTTAAGAAATGATATGAAATATAATAATCACAAATATTCTTTTTAGGCTGGAGTTTTGACCATTCATCATGGAATTATGTTGTCACATAATATTCAAATTGGGTCAATGACTAATGATGTTTTTGATATGGTTGTGTTAGGATCACTTGGTGTTCATCACAGGTCAATGAATCCATTAGTGCTCAAATCTATTCGATGGATACCGCTGATTGTAGGTTGGTTTAATGTCAACATTATTGGGGCGGCTTCAAGTGCACCAGGGTATGCTGGTTGTCGTGGAATTATGGTTAGGATGATTTATGGTTGGAATCATATTTATCTATTTCTAGGAAAATTCTTAAGGAATGTTCAAGGAATGTACCATAGAGGATGCCCACACCCAGGACTGATTGTCTTCGTCTTGCTGAATAAATTTCTATTGATGTTACACATGTCTATAGATAAGCAAACTAGGTTGTTATGTCTCTTTCTAAAATATCAATTTTAAAGGTCAGTTTCATCTTTTTCTTTTTCTTAACAAACTATTGTTCTACTATTGGGTAAGGTGACTGTCTTAGTGATTTGTATACCCATTTTTGTAAATCACCTTTGTGTGTTTCTATTTTGCACAACTACATATATACTAATCTTTGGTTTTTCCACCTACCACATGTCAGTCTAATAAACCTCCACAACCTAATTCTCATACGTGTCAAGCCTACACACATCCATGAACCTCCAATCCTACCTGTCTCTACCATTTTCTCCCTCCTCCTCCCGATCCAGATCAGCCTCCCTATCATGATTTTTATCTCCCCTATTTCCATTATGCAGTGCTCCTCCATTCTTCCCCCACTCATGATTTCTATCATGTTCACCTCCTGATCCCGCTGTCTTCCTCACGAGGTTTCCGTCAGTGTGTCTCCCCACTCACGTTGTTGATATCTCATAACCCTCTTCCATTGTTCCTTCTACATCCCCTCCCTCCCAGTCGTGATTTCACTCTTCGAATTCTTCATTTTCTTGAACTCCATTGTTCTTCCCACCTCGTCAGCCACCAATTTCACTAACATCAGCAACTTAATACTAGAGTTTTCACTATGTCTCACTACTCCATCTTCCCCTCTTCGCACCTCCACCCCGTCATGACTTCGCTACTCCATGTTCACAACTATCGATGTCCTCCCCATTGCAAGTTACCAATTCTGAATCACCTATTCGAAAACCAACAATGTTTTCCGTTTCTCCTCATCCTAAACATTCACAAATATTAGCCTCCCAAATCTACGGTTAGCACTTCTTCTCAAGAATTTGTCTTCACCACTTCCGATATCTGAAATCTAGGGTTTCGTAAGCTACTATATTAAGTCTCCCAAATCTAGGGTTTTCAGTCCTTCATGCTCGGATACTAGGGATCCATCATCGCCTAATACCTTAAATTCCATCCTGTACCTTTGCTATGGTAACTGATAAATCAATCACCGCCAACTACTCTCACATTTCTCTCTAAAATCCACACTCTTCTATTCAGAGAATTCACTCGGATTATCCTTGGTTCAGCTCCCGCATTCACTTTTGCAGCAGGTATGTTATCCTAATATCATTCAATACCTATCCATTATGTGCATATTCTATTATGTACAGGTTAACATAATGTAATAATAATTTCATAATACTTTATCCTATTTCAATACTTTAAGTATTATTGGTCTTTACCATTTACCATCTTCGGATGAAAATAAATTACTATAATTTGACATCCAACCATAGCCATATCTATATGCACATTCTATGTATTATTTGTCTTCTTCATATACATTGTCTATACAATGGGTTCAAATTTAGTTTGAATTTTCTTGTTATGTTTGAAAATAATAAACTTCTACTGTGGTTTGTTTTATGTGTGTGATTATATCATCTTAGTTGACTTCCTGCATCTCTGATTCCCTCTTACAGCATCTTCGCACTTCAGGTATGTGATAAAATATGTTTCTATATTTATGTTGTGGTTGTGCATCATGTGTTTCGGAGTTTGTAATATGTTCAAATAAGAATATATATTTTACTAATGGTTGACCTTGTGGGTATTGTGGCGATGTCCAGCAGACAAGAGGGAATTTTGACATCTTCTCACTTCAGGTATGTGATAAATTTATTGTTTCACCATGTGTAGATGAGAATTTATAAGATATTACAATTCATCTATTTATTTAGGAATTGGGGCATCTAATTAATTTTTCCATCATGTTTTTGATCATTACTATTTGGGCTCACATCAATTCGGATTCACCTCTATTTTTCTTTACTGTTAGTCTGTTGTATTCATTGTATGTGTTCCAATACTCTGAAGTATTATTTGTCTTCACCATTTACCATATTCTGATGACAATAAATTACTATAATTTGACATCCAACCATAGAAGTATCCATATGCACATTCTATGTATTATTTGTCTTCTGCATATACATTGTCTATACAACGGGTTCAAATTTAGTTTCAATTCTCATGTTTTGTTTGTCACCATTTTTCACTACTGAAACACTATAATGCCAGCATCCAGGATAGGGGCTGTAGTGTTGCAAGTACTGAAAGAACTGCTAGATAGATATTATTTAAATAGATTTCCATCGCAATGTCTCTGAAGGAAACATTATGTACTACTTACGAAGGTGCTCTTAATTTTTTTGAAATCTAATTTGATATTAGAGGATTTTCTATTATTTCTATGTTCTTTTATAAACTAGAACCTTCTGTGGCATAAATCAACCTTCTTTTATAAAACAACCTCTTTTCTAGAAGACATACTTATATAAAATTTCAGAATATTAACACTCAAACTGATTTCAACTTTAAAGATATTCCATGGTAAGGACTTCATCAATCGCTCAAAAATTCTTCCTTATCGATCTTTTGGGACTATTTTCTATGCCCAGTGTCTCTACATTATATAATATGTCATTAACAGATATGGGATGTCTACTTGTGCTAGCAAGTCCCTGAGGGATTTACTAGTTTTTCTGTGAACTGTATTTCTTCCGGTTTGTGAATACTTTTGGGGTTTTACCTCCATGATATTGTGTTACATGATTTCATTGCTTTTGAGGGTTTGTTTGTTGTCATTGATTTCTTGCACTAGATAGTGGATTTTTCACCCTGTTTAGTGATTTTCATCGAGGTATTAATGCTATCCTGGAGTTTCTTCCCTGTTTTTTTGGTGATAGTTTTTTTTCTCTTTCCTGGATTGCTTTCTCGACTGGAATGCCCTTTATATTCTGAATATAATTTTGATAACTTTATGTAAGTGCATGGATGTCTTCTTGATGTTTCAGTTTTGAAGAATGTGAAGGCTTGGAATGGTAGACTTTCTCATGTATAGGCTTCCTGGAATGCATTTTTCACTGGTATGACCTCCTTTTTCAGTTTCACTTAGTCCTTCTTGCAGTACAAGACTATCATTGGGTAATTCATGACCTATGAGTATAATTAGAATTTATAGTATGCATTTCATTCACTCATGACTATGAGATTTTAATACAATTATTCATTAATACAAATTTTTTAGTACCATGTGAACAATTAAATTATTTAATATTCGTTAATAATAATATTATGAGTTGTTCATTTAGTTTTTCCAACAGGTTTTATTCTCTTGATGGCCAGGATAAATGATTTGGGGGAAAGATATCTATTAAATATACTAATCTTAGGTTTTTCCACCTGCCACATGTCACTCTCATAATCCTCCAAAGATTATTTTTCATACGTACCAAGCCTAAATCCCTCCACGTTGCTCCACCACTCTCTATCTGTACCATTCTCTCCCTCCCGCTCCCGATCCCGCTTGACATCCCCATCGTGAATTCTCGCTCCCCCGTTTCTATTTTCCACTGCTCATCCCTTTATCCTTCCTCAATGTCTATGGGCATCACCATCTTAACTCTCCCCAATCAAGGGTTTCCACAGTTTCACCATTCTCCAGCTTCCCCACCTTCACCTTCTCCCCCTCTCATGATTTCCCTCCTCCATTTTTCTTTCCTCTTCATCCAACTCCTCCACCTCCTCCAAATCTCGTTCCTATTTCACCTCCTCTCTAGACATCCCAGTGCTCCTACGATTCCCAATACAGGAGTCCTCCTCCTTTTATTCCCACTAATTCTATGGTTCCCACTGACGTTTCACCTCCACCGCTGCTCCTAGGGTTCCCAGTACTCATTCACCGCTATTACAGATTCCCTCTATATATTTTATCTCTGCATCCCATTTCCCCTCTGAAATTTCTCCTATGCTTCACGATTCTATTTCCCCTCTGGCGACGCTCTTATAGTTCTTGCTCCTGTCACACCTCCACTGCCGCTCCTAGGGTTCATGCTCATGTTTCCCCTCCCATTATCTTGCAGTACCCATAATACACTTCCGGTATCCTCTACGCTAATCTTTCCATCTTCTACTATAGTTCATCCTCCCGAATCCCCTCAGCTCATCGTATATTTTCTATTTATCCTACTGTTTTTAATTATTTCACTCAGGTGCCATAAAAATTCACTGCATCTCGTTCCCTGATTCCCTTAAGTGTGTGATTTCCATCCACATCTACTGCTACTTATACTGCTCAATAGATTTTAGAACAATGTGTTTCTCTCCCCGCAAGAGCTATGTGTTTCTATTCACTATCTGATATAGTATTCACTGTTAGTCTGTTCATTGATCATATTGTGTGTTTCCACTACATATGTGATTCCATATTTATATGTGTTCTAATAGTTCATGATAATAATATATATTGTTTTCAATTTTTTTTCAATCATAGTATAGAGACAAAATTTCCCTAACTACCTTACATTGTTGATTGTATTTTTATATTCTAACTTGTATGACCTATATCAGTGTCTGTGGAATTTTAATTTTTCTTTGCAGTGATGGATAAGATGAAGCATATTCATTCCAACTGAGAATGATTTGGGGGATTAAAAAAGAGATCCTATACGATATTATCTCTCAAACTACATGACTTAAATGAAGCAGGTAGTCTCCATTTTAATGTTACCATATATTATACATACATGTGTTAGGCCAAAAGGTTTTAATTTTTAGAAGACACATCTATAATGTGAAATGTTGTATCATTCATGGGAACCACTGGATAATTGTGACTAACCAACTACACAGACCATCATGTTTGGTCTATATTTTGTGGGTTGATATAGATTAATTAATTCAAACTAACTTTCAAATTTTTTTATCAAAATATTAATCACGTTTTTAGTTCTGTTTAATTTATTTAGAAATATTTTTTTCTGGTAGTTAGCATTTTGATCATAATGTAGATTAAAAAAATCATTTTCGTGTCAGATTTTTTCCCTTTATCATTTCAATGCATTTGGATTTGAATCTGTGTTATTTTGTTAAATGCAAATGGTTCACACTCCCACTGGAGTTGCATAAATAAATTATTGTTCCTCCGAGGTGTCTAAATACAGTAATACTTTCAAGTGATCCAAATTAGAGTTTAATGTATTTCTATTCTATGTCGTGGTTTGACGAAAGAGTCAACTAATTCAGAGGTAAAAAATCTCCACTGTTTTCATTGTTTTTTCCACTTAGTAAAATCAAATTGCATGAATTTTATACTCCAACAGAATACCTAAATCCTTCATTTTTTATTATAGATCTAAGGATGTTGGAAATGTTGGTGATCTTATCCACCTTTGAAAAAAATGTTCACTATTATGATTTGTGTGCATTCTTCAATTATTTATGTATAATTATATTCTATGCTAATATACACAGATATATATATCATTCATTATACAATTAGTCACTTCTAAAATAATTAAATTCTATTTTACATAATTTTCTTCATCACTTTGCTACTACTTTTGTTTATTAATTTAATCATATACATTATAATGAAATTATAGGTTTCTAATTTCATCATAATTACAGCTTTCATTCACTTTTCCAGTCACAAATCACTAAAGGAATTCATATTGTGAATACTGAATAATCTTTTTCTTCACCCTTAATGTATTAATGTCTTTATTCTGAATCATTTCATTAATTTTATGATACATTAGTTTAAATAGTTCTCATCTATTTTTTATTTTACATTCCTTGAACATGTACTTAGTTAAATTCTATATCAGTTTTTATATATTTTTTACAATCAGTTTTAATGAAAAGTCTCGTTGTTTATTTAATTTTAGAATTTTCTTTTTCTTTTTACTATACATTTTAATTCATAGCTATAATTTGGATCCAATTCTCTTATTAATTTACAATTCCATTTGATTCATTTCCTTTTTCATTTATTTATTTAATTTATTACATCTGTGTTTTTTATTTGTAATTCATTAATTTATTCTACTTTAAATTTAATTAATCAGTATACTTCAAATATGATATATCTATCTGATTCAATTATGAAATAAATTGTATACTAATTTTGTTACCTATATTCAATTTAATAATAGGGGAAAACCAAGTTGGAGGGGGTGAATTATAGAAATGAAGTGGGGCCTCCACTGGGAAGGTAAGCAATGCTTTA
This sequence comes from Viscum album, assembly GCA_963277665.1. NCBI lineage: Eukaryota > Viridiplantae > Streptophyta > Magnoliopsida > Santalales > Viscaceae > Viscum > Viscum album. Next base: position 1,479,449,829 of record OY728137.1, read on the forward strand.
GATCTCGACCGAGATTCATTTGGGCACTAATTTTTTTGATCAAATTACATTTTTGTGTCTTTTGTGAGGTACCCCAAATAGATCAAGGTTGTGTTTGACATCAATAATTGAACACTACATCATGTAATATATTACACAGTAATTAATAATGATATATTCTGTATTATTCTACATACTAATAAACGTTAATATGGTATATCAAACTATAATATATATAATATTCCCCCTACATTTTTAGAAAAAACATATTGATCAATAAAAAATAAATAATAAAATCATTGTAACATACCTCTTTGAAATATTATCCTTGTTTAGATGATGTTCTGTTCAAATAATAACAACTTTTAGGGATTCATCATTACTTTCTGTTACTACAATTCATAGTTCATTGGGAACTAAATATATGTCTCTTGTAACTACAATTCATAGGTCACTGGGAACTAAAGAGATCTCTATTTCAGGTGCTTATGGCCATGAGAGTGTGTGCATAGGGGATATGTGTCCTTGCATCTGTTTGAAGGTGCGTATACCTAATGGGGGAGCAACAACTTTTAGTTGGAAAGCTCTAAGAGCTAAAGTGGACAGTTTGGTTCCAACTTAAGGTAGGATCCCTCTTTTATCCTCTTTAATTCAAGAATGCTTTACATTGGATTTAGCTTATTTCATAATTCTGCTTAATTATATTGAATTGCATATCTTGAATAAGTGTTCTTTAATATAATTGTTTCATTTGATAAATAAACTCATGTTTTTATAAATAAAGTCATGTTTTTATAATAAAGCAATACTATGATTTTATAATAAAACCCCTCCAATAGAGGTGCATTGTCTTCTAAACCAAATAATTGTGATAGTTATTTGTATCAGGATTAGATTTGGTTTGAGTCTTTCGTATTACCTTTGTTAGTGTTTGTTTTTTGGCTAGTTAGTTTTTGTTTACTTTGAATAATATAAATTGTCTTATCATAATCTTTTTACTCAAATGACATTTCCCGAGTAGGCATATGTCTAGACCATGACACTTTCCTTTTCACGCTTTGAATATTATAAATAAAATTTCCACGTTTAGGCAAAGTGAATGAATTTGTAAATGGTTTGTGTATGGTGTATTATTCTTTTTCGTCATTTTGTTTCCCTTTAGTTGTTATGTCATTTTGCTTCTCGCTACAACCTTCTCTTGTTATCCATTATTATATCATATTAAATAGTTGATATGTTCTATCATCTTCCAGCGGGGAGATGGTCGGAATGTTTCCCCACATCCTCCTGCTACCTTCACTCCTGGCCGGAAGATGCTACCCTGAATATGTCGTTGGACAGGGCCAACAAGCCGCGGTCACGCCATGGTCACACCGCAGTAATACCATGATTTGGACCTGCTCCAGGATGACACCCCACGGTGGTTCACAGTGATAGTATTCTATGAGTCTTGTGATCAATTTTGAGACTTACTAATAACAAATTTCTGCCGGTGGGGAGATGACCGATATGTTTCCCCATCTTCTCCTGCTCCCTTCGCTCCTGGCTGGAAGATGCTGCACCGCAGATGTCATTGGACCGTGCCAACATGCCGCAGTCACGCCGCGGTCACGCTGCGGTCACACCGACATCACGCCGTGGTCACACCGTGATTTGGCCTTACTCCGGGACGACACCCCAAGAAATTTTGCAGTGATAGTATTCGATTAGTCTTGTGATCAATGTTGAGACTGACTAACTCAATTTCTGCTGGCAGGGCGATGACCGGAATGTTGCCCCGCCTCCTCCCTCTCCCTTTGGTCCTAACCGGAAGATGCTTCCCTGTGGATATTTCTGGACTAGGCCAACAGGCTGCGGTCATGATGCGGTAATGCCGTGATTTGGCCCTACTCCATGATGACACCCCGCGACGGTTCACAGTGATAGTATTACATTAGTCTTGTGATCAATGTTGATACTGACTAATCATAATTTCTGCGAGTGGGGAAACGTCCAGAAGGTTGCCCCACCTCCTCCCACTCCCTTCGCTCCTAGCAGGAAGATGCTACCACACAGATGTTGCTAAACCAGGCCAACATGTCGCGGTCACTCCGCGGTCATGACGCAGTCACGCCACGGTCACACCGAGGTCACGCTGTGGTCACGCCGATGTCACGCCGTGGTCACGCCATGGTCATGCCGCGATCACGCCACAGTCATGTCGTGGCCACGCCGTGATTTGGCCTTGCTCCAGGATGACACCCCACGATAGTTCGCAATGATAGTATTTTATTAGTCTTGTGATCAATGTTGAGAATGACTATTCACAATTTCTACTAGCGGGGTGACGACAGGAATGTTGCTCCACCTCCTCCTGCTCCCTTCGCTCTTGGAAAAAAGATGCTGCTCTGCGGATTTCGCTGGATGGGGCCAACACGCCGCTGTCATGCCACGGTCACACCACAGTAATGCTGTGATTTGGCCCTACTCTAGGACGACACCCTGCAGTGGTTCGCAGTTATAGTATTCCATGAGTCTTGTGATCAATGTTGAGACCGACTAATCACAATTTTCTCCAGTGGGGTGATGACCGGAATGTTCCCCGCCTCCTCCTGCTCCCTTCGCTCCTGACCGAAAGATGGTTCCCCGCAGATGTTGGTCGACTGGGCCAACATGCCGCGGTCACACCACGGTCACACTGCGGTCAAGCCGTGATCACGCCGCGGTCACTCCGCAGTCACGCCGCAGTCACGTCGCGGTCACACCGCGGTCACGCCGCGGTCACGCCGCGGTCACTCCGCGGTCAGGACGTGGTCATGCCACGATAATGTCGTGATTTATCCCTACTCCAGCCATATCCAGCCCACACCAGCCCCCTTCCACCTTCATTTCAACCCGCTGCCACCAGCCCACAACAGCCCCCCTACCACCATTGAATCAGCCCGCTCAATCCCCCCAGTACCTGTAACCAGCCCCCTTCCTCCAGTATTCCTGCCCCGGACCACTTGCATTCGAGCCTGAACCAGCCCCCAGCCACCTGAAATCCATCCCGCACCAGCCACCACACCAGCCACCACACCAGCCACCATACTAGCCACCTCCCCTAACCTCCTGCAAAACACTCATGCCATCCCTCTGCCACCTGCAAAATAGCACCAGCCACCAGTTCCAGCCCCCGACCTCCTACATCCCAGCCCCCACCAACCCATTCCACATGCCCAAAACTCCCAGCCACATGCAATCCAGCCCCCACCAGCCCTCTGCCACATATTCCAGCCCACACCAGCCCCCTTCCATCCCCCTACCGCCTTCCTTCCCATCCGCACCAGCCACTCGAGCTCGCACAAGCCACCACACCACCCTCCAACCTCTTGCATTCCATGATGTGCGAGAAAAAATCCATGAAAATCACAAAAAGGAATGACGAGGGGGGGTGTCCAAGGGCTGTCTGGGGGGGGGGGGGGTTCAGGGGGGGTCTATAGGGCAGGTGGCAGGGTGCAGGTGGGGTGTTTAGGGTGGATGTCTAGGGGGTGCCAACTGCTATCTGGGGGGCTGATTTGAAGAGATAAACCCACGAGTAATGGGACCTAACCTCATAGAAATAATTTTTCTAATGATTATTAGAAAGGTATTCACAATAGAAATTGGTCTGAAATCCTTTACATCAACAAAATTTTCCTTCTTTAGGATCAGGGCAATAAAATTGGCATTGTCTTGTAGGTTTTGAAATATATTCTAGAAAAATCCTCTACATTTAGAAGGTAGGGTTGATCTTTGTAATGTATCATAGTGTTCATCCTATGTTCCTAAGTTTTTTTTCAAAATGTCCTAAAGTCGATTCCCTTGAATAGGTTTTAGATTATAGGAATTTTTTGTTGAAAGTTTCAAATTTCTTTCAAGAAAGTCATATTTTAAGTTAGATGGAAGAATATTTAATTCTAGTTCAATGGGTTTTCTATTAATGTTTTCAATTTTAAGTTATCCATGATATCATCTTACACATTTAAATTATAAGGGTCATTGATATTTTTGAATAAATCATCAAAACAACTATCATAAAAATAAATTTAATTAGTAGACATCACAATTTCCAGATTAAGTTCATTTTCAAAAATAAAATCAACAAAAATATAAGGTGTTTCTAAAGCTCCTCCTAATCATATTATGCCATCAAATATTTTAATAATTTTTTAAAACTACAATGGAACTAAAAATGGTTTAATATAAATAGATATTGATCCTCATGGGGATATTTAATAGAATCAAGAATATTAAAATTCCTTTTATATTATTCAAAAGTCCTTGAAAGGTTCCATCATTAACAATTATTGTTGTTTTAGAATCCTTGATAAATGTTCGACCAAGAATGATATGGTAATGAAAATTAATTCATTATTCCTCCATTTTTAGAATTTTGAAATTAGTTGGGAATAAAAATATATGTAAACTTACCAGAAATAAACATAAAACTCAAAAAGGAAATCCAATGGTTCAGTTAGCAAGCTATAAAACTAATCGAGTGTGTTTTATCTATAATATATATGTGGAAGAATAAAAAAAATCGTAATTACATTAATAAATGATAAAAAATCACACAGTGTGCTAGAAAAAGTGAGTTCTCATGTGGTGAAAGGGATAGTGAAAGTATATGGGTCAAGGAATTTCTTAGATATTTTTAGGGTAATAAGAGCAGAGACATTTCTATATAAATTTAACTTTTAATTCCTTTGTAATCACCTCTTCCCAGTGTATATATATTTGATAAATTTTACATGTCTTGGAATTTTTCAAATGTATTCCAGTAAAGGAATATTGATTTATATGTTTTTGAATATCTCCATTATCATTTTCTATATTGTCTTATTTGGTTATCTTGGGTGGTTTTACTCTAGATGGGAAGGGAGTTTGGGGTTGATTTGAGTCTCCCACTATATTTTCCCCTTATACTTATTCAATGAAGGTTTTTCCACTTCTATTAATTCTTGAGGTTCATTTATAGGGATAGATTATTCATATCATTGGTTTTTACACATATAGTTTCAGATTAATATTGGGGTGCATCACTATAGTTGTATATTTTCTACTCCTTAATGAAATGGAACAAACATTTACTTTATTGTTATAATTTGGATAGGTAGTAAGATTACCTAATCCTTGATTTACAAGTTTATCGGGAGTATAAATAGACTATACAAATTTTCCATTCATCTATTAAGTTTTGATCCATGAGTAGAGAGAGTAGTTTTTTGATTGTTTTGTGACACCATGCCTTTTATGAGTTTGTTCTTCATGGAAGGTTCTTGATTGGGTCTTTTTTGGAAACTTATAGAAGGATGATAGTGGGTTCTATGAAAAGTTTATGGTGGGAAACACTACTGGAAGGGTGGTATTTGATGTTGTTGGTTCCAAACTAAATATTGATTTTTGGAATATTTTTTATTCCTTTATTTTTTTTTGGTTTTTGTAGTATTGTCTTTGATATATGGCATCTAAAATTTCAATTTATTGAACTTGATGGAATACATTAGTGTGGTGGTCCTGAGAGTTAAATATTTGGAAAAGTCTTAGAGGTGTAGTAGGTTTCATCTCTTGTACCTTGTTCAAAGCTAAATTTCTCAGAGGATATTTTATTTATATTTTTTTATTTTTATGTAAAGTGGATTTATAACATTAAACTCACGCCCTCCTCCTATTTTAGTCCCTGTAAAAATTTACTCGTAGTTTTTGTAAATTCTATACATCACTTATTTAACTCAGGTAGGGTACATGTATATAATTTATCCTCTAGAGGAATAATTTAGTAGGATTGAGTCACTATCCATTAATTATTGGTAAAAGTATTCTAGGAAATAGTGATTTTCATAAATCTAGTGTGGGAAGGATGCATACGGATTCTTGAATCACACACACACACCCACCCACCCACCCACATGTTGCCAAAATCTATCACCCATCCAAAAGTATAGATTTATCCAATGAAATAGACCCACTGAACCCCCAACCCTACAACCAACATCAACCAACCAGACCAGCATCCCTATCCAAACAAAGCCTAGAGTGAAAGACCTCTAGACAACCATGCCAACTAATGGCCACTACACCACACCTACTTGCACAAGAACCCTAAACCACACCAGATCTAACCACAATATGCACCTATAGTAGACACAAAACCCAAAATATTATCTAGAAACCAAATCATCCCCATACCACCATCTAGCCCCATCCATCACCATCTGAGAACCTTGCATCAAAATGGACCACCCCACCATAAGAAAGTCTAAAAAACTAGTAGTTAACTAGTAACATCCATCCCAAGTACCCTGCATCACCCACGCCTAACTCATCATACATCCTAAAGAATCCCCAAGCAGCCCCTGATCCAAATGTGAGCTAATACCCACCCTGAATCCAACACCTCTAGATCCACCAAGTTTTCAACCTGAACCCACCCTAGAAAGAGAACCACTCATCTATCAAAAACATGCCTCCCAACTTGCAGCATCCAGCATCTCAAGGGAATTTTAGAACATCCACCATAGTAATCCCTATACCATAAAAAACCAGAATACCGAAGATGGAGAAACTGAGCACAATCCAACTAAACATACTCCAAAAAACCACCTAAAGACCCACCCCAAACTATATCCACCACACTAGACAATTGAGAGAACCATAAGCCTACAATAGTAATCCAAAACAAAGAAAAAACACCAGAAATCCAACACCTATGCACCCAATACATGTAAACAACCACGGTAGAAATCAAAAACCATCAAAAACCATGCACCATGTAAGTGTATCATGTACTAAACCATGTAAAAAAATCCAAACAGCAACACCCCCACCTGAAACCCATCATCAAAGGTCCTATAATTCCAAACAGCAACACGAAACTCACAACCTCACTTCCTAAATCCTCCAAAAGAAACATATAACCCTACTACGAGAATCTATGTAAGTATCTATTGGATAAACCCAAAATCTCCTAGCCTCAAACTTAAAAGCATCCAATATAGGGGGAGCTGCTATCTAGGGGGTCCAGCAGAGGGGAGTGGGAGCTGTTCAGGGGGGTCCAACAGGGGGAAGCTGTTCAGGGGGGTCCTGCAGGGGGTCTTTATAGTGGGAGGGGGTGGTTCTGTCTAGGTGGGTGCTGTCCGGGGGGGTCCAGCAGGGGGGAACTGTTCAGGGGGGTCCAGCAGGGGCAACTATTCAGGGGGGTCTAGAAGGGGGGGGTCTGTCCAGGGGGACTGCTGTCCCGGGGGGTCCCGCAGGGGGGCTGTTTTCTATGGGGGGTCCAGCAGGGGGGGCAGCTATTCAGGGGTTCCAACAGGGGGGTATCTATTCAGGGGGTCGAGCGAGGGGGGGGGGGGGGGGTCGAGCGAGGGGGGGCAGCTGTTAAGGTGGGTCCAGCTGGGGGGGGGGGGGGGTTCTTTCCAGGGGGTGCTGCTATCCGGGGGGGCTACTATCCAGGGGGTCCAGCAGTTGGGGGGCTGCACTATTCCTGTTTATTGAGTTATATTCTTTTTTAATATTCTATTATGTTTTGTTTTACCATAATTTTAGGTGATGATCACTATTATGTTCTACCTTGTGTTGTAGGTACTTTTGAGCTGGTTCCAGACTTCTTTGATAGTCTATCTTCAAGGGAGACACATGTAAGTGCATTTATGTATTTTTTTTATAGTTGGATTTGTTTAATTCTTATTATGTAAGTATCCTTCGTGTATTATTTAAATTGGAGGGGACTGGCAGGGGGGAACTGGCAGGGGGAGGGGACTGGCAGGGGGTGCAAGTGGGCGCTGGTAGGGGGTGCAAGTAGGGGCTGGCTGGGGTAGGGGGAAATGGAAACAGGGGGGCGGGGGCAGGACTAGGGGGTCCACGTTCTTGGGGGGGTGGTTATAGGGTATGTCTAGGACGGTGGGGGTGGCTGTCTAGGGTAGTGGTGGTTTGGGCTATCCATGGGGATCTATCCAGGGTCTGGGGGGTTTCCAGGTTCTAGAGGGAGGGGGTTCTAAGGTCTATCTAGGAGGGTGGGGTGGCTATCCAGGGGAGTGGAGGTCTAGGTAGTCCAGGGGGATCTGTCCAGGGTCTGCGAGGGGTGTCCAGGGTCTATGGGTGTCTATGGTCTATCAGGGGGTGTCCAGGGTCGGTATGGGGGGTGTCCAGGGTCTGTGTGGGGGGGGGGGGTGTCTATGGTCTATCCAGGAGGGGGGATTTGCAAGGGGATTTTCATGGGGTGGGGGGCTGTCCAGGGGAAGGGGTTTTATATTGGGAAGGGGTGTCCCGTGTCGAAGATGGAGGGGTCTGCAGGGGGGTCTGTCCTGGGGAGGGGGGGTGTCCAGTAGGGGGTTCAAGGGGTGTCCAACAGGGGGGCTTCTGTCCGGGTGGGGTTGTCCTGGGGGGCGGTCCAGGAGGGGGGGGCTATCCTAGGGGGTCTGTTCAGGGGGTGAGTGGGGTCTGTCTAGGGTGGGAAGGGGGCTGTAGAGGGAGGGGTGCATGGGCGGCTTTAAGGTGCAGGTGGGGTGCAAAGGGGGGAGTGAGAGGGGGGATTTGTAGGGGGCAGTGGGAAGGATGTAAGGGTCCAGCACCGACTAAACAGTGCTGGTTTTTTACGAAATGTGCAGGCCTATAGCCATTGTTTTTAACCGTAGCTATATGTCTCCAGACACGGTTGCAACCGTGGCTATATGTCTATAGCCACGGTTGCAACAATGGTTGTATAAGATGAGTGATTTTATTGAATGCCATGAGTTTAAAACCATGTCTTTGGGGTTGTTTTCACAATTGGAACCGTGGCTATAGGGCTATAGCCACGATTCAAACCGTGGCTAAAGGTCTACAGCCACGATTGGAAACCATGGCTATAGTTTTAACCCTATAGCCATGCCAATACTATCCACTATTATGGGAACCATGGATATAACCTATATCAAATGTTTTTGGCCCTATAGCCATAGTTTTAAACCATGGATATATCCTGATTTTTTAGTAGTGTGATATGCACCTTCTTAGTGGTAGCACAAACCAACTCCAGATATATGAGTGTTGAATCATATAGGTTAGTCCAACAGAGTGGTGACCTATATTGTCTTCCATTAAAGGCCTCAAATAGTTCCATACCAATGGTAAAGTGGTAGTTGTTATTGTACAAAAACTCCACCAGTGGTTGGTTATCCTCTCAACTGTGGCTGAAGTCTATGATGAAGGGACGTAGAATATCCTCAAGAACCTGAATGGTCCTCCCCGTCTGGCCATCCATATAGGGAAGTAACACTGTGATCAGACATAACTGAGTACTAAATGTCTCTTTAAATCCCTTATGCAGCTGGGTTTTGAAACGAACATCACAATCAGAAATGATCATTGATGTAACCCCGTGAAGATGAATTATCTCTTAAATGTAGTGGTGTCCCAAAATCTATAATGAACACTTTTCCCAGATTGGTATAATGTGGTCCGACATGGTGATTCAGTCAATGATCACTCATATGGTATTGTGTCCCCTAGGCATGCATGGTAAACCCACCACGAAGTCCATCGATATTCCATCCCACTTCCACATTGGCACCTCAAGTGGACGGGTTAAGAACATTGGAAAATGGTGCTCAACCTTCACTTTCTTGAAACATAGGAATCAAGAGATGGATTTTCCACAACCTTCTTCATCACTGACCACCAAAAATGACGTCTTAGGTCCTAGTATAACTTTAAGACACTTGGATGCACCGCTAAATAGGTTGTGTGGAACTCCCTCAGATCCTCCTCCCATAGCATCTTTGGTACAAATATGAAGCCTATGAAAATAATGACCTGAACCCTGAAAATTTAGTATCGATTCGGGGTATCCCTTGTGTAAAACCGAGCACATCTGGTCTTGTATTCGATATCCCCACATTGTGCCTCCCAGACTCACCATAATAGTTAATGGGTGAAAACCATCCACTGGATGTAAGCAACTCTATTTCCATCCATAATAGATATTTACAAAAAAACAAATGCTCCAATGCCTCACACAAAAACTAAAAGATGGATGTTCTACTAAGAGCACATACGACTACATTCCCCCTCCCCAGAGTATTGACAATCAAAATGTCAGAGTCCTTGAGGAATTATTTCCATCACCATTGTCTCCTGTTCAGATCCTTCTGAGATAATATATACTTGAGACTCTTATGGTCATAGTAGTCGGTAAACTAGTCACCTATAAGGTAATTTTTCCAAATCTAAATTGCAAATACTACAACTTCTAGCTCAAGATCACGGGTCACATAGTTCTGATCATGTTGTCTCAACTAGCGCGAACCCTAGGTAATCCCTACTTTCCCCTGAATCAGGACACAACGAAGCCATGTCCTTGATAAATCACATAACACTATATACCTAATGCCCACCTCTAGTAATTTTAATATGGTAGGGTTATTCAACCTCTACCTTGGCTCCTGAAATAACAACCGGCACATCACTATCCACACAAAGGGCTACCCATTTCGTGTCAAATCCATCAAGGGTGATGCTACTCTAGAAAAGTCATATACAAACCTATGATAGTACCCTACCAAAACTAGGAATGTACACACATCAATAACACTATTGGGTGGATCCCAAGTAAGAACTTCCTCAATCATCACTGGATCCACTATGACTCCAGCCTCTGATATGGCCTGTCATAGAAATTAGACCTCCCAAATCAAGATATAACACTTCGAGATCTTCCTATAATGTTGGTGATCTCAGAAAGTTTCCAGGACCATCCAAATGGGAATCAAATATTCCTCTTCAGTCGTCGAGTACACTGGGATTTCATCAATGAATACCACCATGAACCAGTCTATGTAAGGATGGAAGATAATGTTCATGAGTCCCACGAAAACTGTTGGGGAATTCATCATGCCCAATGGAATCACCATGTACTCAAATTGGTTGTACCAAAATCTTAAGATAGTCTTCGGTACCTCATCACCCTGTACAAGAAGCTGTTGATAGCCCAAACTAAGGTCAATCATCGAGAACAACCTTGATCCCTTTAGCTGATCAAAGAGGGCATTGATCCTTGGTAGTGGATACTTGTTCTTCACGGTCAACTGATTTAGGCACCAGAAGTCTACACACAACAACAAGCTCACGTCTTCCTTCTTGAGAAAAACTGGGGACATTGAAGGTGAGACACTGGGTCTCACAAAACCCTTCCTCTACAATTCCTCCAGCTGTAACCTCTTCTCAAGAAGCTCCACAGGATCAATATGATATAAAAGTGTAGATATTAATGTCGTCATGTGGTATGGATCAGTAAATAAGTCAACCTCCTAATGAGAACGTAGTCTAGGGACATCATCAAGAATGATTTCCTCATACTCCTTCACCACTGCCAGAAAATGAGAACTCCTATCATCCAATACACTAGGGGTGAGGCTGGACAACTAATGGGTAATCAACTACACCCAACTATGAGTAAGTCCATCCTGCACAACATGTATTAACTTTTATCCAAAAAGAACAACCTGGTCCCATTACCATGGACACATCAAACACTATGCCTAAAATATGCAATATGTTCATGGATTATTGATTACCAGTCCATACCAGGAATGACGACACAATGCTTGAAAACTTCTACCAAAATATCCCAACCGAAACTCTTTCCTCCAAGAGTAAGGTCACAATTTTGAAAATAGTGTTTGATCATTGAATATCCTCCACTAAGTGTCTGTATGTGTAGGGATTGAGTCAACAGTTCAGTCTGAATATCTGAGCCTCGAAAAAGGATCTTGTAATGAAAAGAATGAATGGAACCTATATATATTAAAACTACATCTGAGGTGGAAAAGGAATAGATCATACCTTAAATAATCCAGGGAGCACCGGGGTCATAAGCCTCCATCACCTATAATAATTCTCATCCATTTCCAACAGCTCCCAAAGCATGGTGTGGACTAGCTGTGGGTGGTGGGGGTAAGAGGTCGAACCTGTTACATTGCCTGCTACTCTATTTACTACTATACCACGTTTTCCTCTCTATGGAACACACATCTCATGTCTCCTCCTCTGCCTTGGCAGTCCCTTTACCATCTACTAATTTGTTGTATGATGATTTAGGTAATCTTGTGCCAAATTTCTCTAACCACCGCATGAGTAACAAAACATGTCCTTCAGCTATCCCACTCTGATCTGAGTGCCCCGCACCGCTGATCCTGTGTCATGGTGTTGTCCCCTAGAGAGCTTGATCTACTTTGGTTCCTGTGTCTGCTATCATCTAACTACAACTGAAGACTTAGCTGCCCGGTTCCTGCTAGTAGCTCCCACTACTGGTGTCTTCTCCGCTATAAAGCTCTCCACTAATAGAGTTTTCTCCAGTACCTCCAACATATGTAGTGACGACATGTCATATCATCAATTCCTTGATCTCTTACTGATTCACCTTCTCAAAGTTCCATGCTATGAAGAATGGGTCTCTAACCATATTTGTGGAGTAGCATGAATGATCAGTAAATCTTACTGAGAACTCAACTACATTCTAACTACCATGATATAGATACAAGAGCTCTTATATGCACACTAAGCATAATGTAGATGGGAATAACTCTTCTATGAAGATTTGATTAAAGTACACCCAAGATAGAGTCACCACATCATGAGTCTTGGTCACTAAGCTCCACCATCACCCCACTGAGCCATGAAGAAGACTCACAGTTAGGACTTCCATCTATTCGGTAGGTGTCCTCACAAGGTGGAAGAAACGTGTAACTGCCTCCCGGCAATCGTCAACAATCTATGGGTCTAGATCACCCATTAAACAGGAGTTTGCTGAATCCAGAACACATACAACACAATCATCTTGCATGCATCCTCAATTGATAGTGTTGTTAATAACTACTACACTACAGATGACATTGCAATAGGAAAACCGCTTGGAGGTTCCATCTATGGAACATGCCCCTGTACGGATGCCTCATTTCTAGGAAAATCATCCTCATGGTCACGTAACAGAATCCTGGATATCTATATATGGGGATCCATACTAATATAGGTCAAGAAAGTCTATGATAAAAAGAGTATACCTGGTGAGCTAACTCAAAGAGGTTATAAGAACACACACAAAACTGATAAGATGCATATACTGTTAATTTCCCTGCAACTAGTGTTTTCATGTACCGAATCAAAAAGTAAAATTTAGAGTTCTGGTTTATGGATATGTTAGACGCCATACCATCACTAGATTCCATATCCTGAAATCTAAACTCAAAGCCCTTGGCACTATTTCCCTAAACCAATATCACAAAATTCTGATCCTTAAGTAAAATAGACTCCCTCTGATACCACTCAGTCATGACCCATTACAGAGGGGGCCATGTCATGACTACCCCAACCCCACCGCTAATAGACTAGGGGATTGATATTGGTACCAAGTAGGCATATCCCACAAATAGGAGGCATTTTCCAAAGTACTTTCACATACACACACAATCTACAAGGCCAAAATGCTGAAATATAAAAACACTGATTAGACAATGCATGCATATAATAAGATACCAACCACAGAGTATGATAGTAGGAAACTAGAATGTAAATATTTATAGAATACAATCCCATTAAAAGAAGTAATATGAAAAAGTAAATAAAAAAGTTCTTGAAACATTTCCATATAATACCCTACCGAAAGGGTAGGTGTAGGAAAATTGTCTAAAGTTGTAGGAGTAGTCCTTGTTTGTTCGAACACTCTTGGAGCCACCTAGTCATAGTATACCTAGAACCACATCAAAGAATCGATTTTCTACACATGAAATGATAGGTGTGGGAAAATATCATGAAGGGCTGAGTAAAATAATACTTAATAGGACTCTTCAGAACAATAAATGAATACCACAAAGAAAATCATGAAGTACCCACAATAAAAAAAGAAGACATATACCAAAAACAGAGCACACTAATTGTAGTCTTCTCACATAGGTATAAGCTTATAGAATGAAAATTGGGATTATCAATCGTAGTCCACAAAACACATAGTTTTTATTACACATGGAGTGTCGATAACACACGAAGTGTAAATAACAAACGAAGTTTCGATAACAGACAAAGTCTTAATTATACAAGGAGTGTCCATAATATATGGAGTGTTGATAAGTCATGAAGCCCCAAAGTCATGTAGTCACTAAGACAAATAATCATTAATTTACATAGTCACCAAGTTACAACCAACTGCAGGATTTTGCTCGTAGCGTTCTTGTACTAGGAGAAACTACTCCACAAGCCATTAGGTCATATGATAATGTCTAAAACTACTCAATTAAAGTATATCAAATGGATGGTCTCATCGCAAGGGTGTCAACACCATATAAAGCTCATCAAACGGACACATGGTTTGAATGTTATTGTTGTTTTACTATAAAGGTCCAACCAAGGAATAGTTCGGGTTTGTTCCGACCTATTGGACCGGACTAGACCCACTGGCCGACCCGACCTAGTCCCACCGACCTAACTTGACTTTGTCTCGTCCTGTCCAACTGAATCCACTCGGCTTCCACAAGTAGGATGGTTCTATGTGCCACATGTCGTCCTCCCCAACCACATTCCACCAAGCTTCATGCGGTGCCGAACTGCATTCATACAGTCGGCCCACCATCTATGTGCCCCATAGCTTGTACCGATGCAGGCTCCCCCATAACCCTTTCACGGACCGAGTCATGTTGCCGATACAAGTCATCCCAATGGTGGCCCACCCACCTCCCGCTCAACCTGAGCCAATCCCCCTCCTAAGTTGCGCCTATCTTATCCACTGAATATCATCCCCCACCAGGTTGTGCCTCGCTCCACAACTGGCTTCCCTACCAGCGACCCGCTATTCACTGCAAGCTCTGCCTGAAATGGTTAGATCTGTTGCTCCAGTCACTGTAGTGTGCCACCTCATTGTGTTATGGAACCTTCGTGGTATCCTTTTAGTGATGGATCCTTTGTCACAGATCATTTTTCCATGGATCTAAGGAACAACATTCCTTCGACCATGTTTCATGAAGAATGAGAAATGCAGAAGGATTGGGGAAAATGGTAAATGGAAATGAACACCCAATGAATAGATTTTGGTCCTCTTCTTGTCATCCTCAACCCATTAATGTTAAAATGAAGATTGGAGAGGGAATAAATCAAATCTATTTAATGTAATCAATAACTATAATCATTCTACATTCACTATCCATCCCCTATGAATGATCGAACTACAAATCAATACTTTAATGGGTTAGTCTGTGTTTTCTATTGAAAATCAAGAACATGGGAATGAATCAGAAAGAAACAACACCCTTCCTAGATGTTTGGATCAATCTTTGACAAAGAGATATTTTGTTGTCATCGTCTAGGAGTTCCCCCACTATGCTGCACAATAATTTTCAATCCACTCGATCCATCATCATCATTTATCATGAGGGTTTCCTTCCATGTCTCAGAGGAATTTCAGGGATATGACAATAATTCCAAATTCCTAGAAAAAGGCTTGTTTTAAAAGAAAATCAACACAAAATGAAATAAAATATATTTATTAAATACTTTAATGACATTCACATCCAGAAACTACCTTTCTCATCCAGCCCATGCCAGTCGATGTTAGGCCTCACCTAAGGTAAAGTCACTATTATTAACACAATGGTGCCCCCATATTTCAAATATGGGTACCCTTTTAAAAGTTAATTCAATTTTAAAGAAATACCAGCCACATGATTTATTAAAAATTTAACATAATTAAACAAACTTCTCAGGGAACACATGACCTCAGAATCAAACACCGTCTTAGTACCTTGTCTCAAAATTTTCCATATTAATTTATAAAAATAAAACTAGAAAAATCTATGTAATTACAGAACAATTTCAAAAAATATGAAATCAATTAAATTAATTTAAAATCAATTCAAATTTACAATATTTTTTTCAAAATCACATTCACTTCTAGACTGAAATTAAACATTTATAATTCTTTTTCAAAACAATTTATATTTATTTATTTTTCATTAAATTCATAAGAAATATGTTAATGAATTAAAACTAAAAATAAATCTATTTTAAAATCTTAGTTCCAAATTAATATCATCCAATTTTATTTCAATTTTTAAAAACAAATTTCAATTTATCTATTACATGGAAGTTTATATAAAAAATAAACAAGTCATTAAAAACTAATATTTGATCCAATCAGCTATGTAGTTCAAGATTCTCTAAATCAACAAAAAGTTACTATTTTAACTAGTATTTTAATTAATTAGATGTATTTTTAAGAACATGTAGACAAAAAATCATGAAATTTTCTTCTCACTCCACTCCACCAAACTTTAAAAATATCATTGTATGGGAATTTTATCATGGAATTCGATTACTCAAAATTAATAAACATAATTTGAGATGTTCTTTCAAAAATATGAATACGCAAGATTAATATGAAATAGTCACATATTCATCCAATGTTTGAATTATTATGATTCATATATGAATATATTCCATTGTCTCATTTCTACTCAATCAGTGGATCAAATGAGATTTATGTGGAATATAAATTTTAAGAAAAAGCACTTTCATTTGACCCTTTTTCCTAATATTATCACACCAATGTTTGGTTTTCCACTTTAATAATACAACTCAAATGAATTTTTTATAAGTTAAATATACACTTCATGAGTAAAATATTCCACTATCATGAATGAATTCATTTTTGAAAAAAGGGAACATTATTCTTCCTGATTTTTTTTTTATTTTTCCCAGCCATATATGTAAAGAGCATGGTGAATGAACACTTATTTGAAATTTGTAGAGAATGATACTCACACACCTAACTCCATTATCATAAAGATCAATTATGGGATCCCAATTTCCTATTTTAATCATGGTTTAAAGGAATTATATACATTTTATTCAGTTTAGCTCCTTAAGGTGTTATTTTTCATAGAGTTTATGTTACCAAATATTGAGTTGAAAATTTCTAGTGATTTCAAGTTATAATTTTTTTCCAAAAAAAATATTTTCACTCACATTAAATTTTTTAGTTTTAAACTAAAATTTCATAAAACCAGTGATATATTTCAGTCCACAATCACCTATGTCTTTTAATTTCAAAAATATAGAACTTCTAAAATATAACATGAAATTAAAACTAGGTAGGGTACGAGTGAAGTTCAAAGAAATTTTAAGAAAACAAAAAAGCAAAAAAACAAAAACTATTATTTTTATTATTTATAAAAAATATTTATATGTTTTTTTTGTTTATTTAATTATTTATTTACCAAAAAATAAACAGACTCAGTAAAATATAATAAAATAGTAACCTGATTTTTTTATTTTATTATTTTAAAATAGTAACTAAAAAGTTTGAAAATAACAAAATATTTTGAATTTTCTCCCCCACACTTATTCAGCACTGTTCATTTAAGTTATAGAATCCATGAAGAAGAATTATAATAATTAAATAGTGAGAAATAATTGGTAAAAACCAATAAAATATTATTTTTACTATACACCTAAGGTAATATCTCCCATGTGACAGTTATATACTACCTGATCTGGCCTCTTAGGTGTTGTGAACATAGGTAAAACCCATATAAATAACCTAATCATTTTAATATTTTATAAAAAATTAGGGAAATGGAAAAGGAAATAGAGGGGAAGAGATGCTTTAGTTTTTGCCTCCATGGATGGGTAGTAGTTAGAATCTTTGTAGCTGTGTAGTCCTTTGATCATCCCCAATCCATCGGAGTATGGGGTTTATGTGATGTAAACCACCAAATGTTCATTGTCCCATTACTATAAAGTTGACATTTTTATTACAGGGCATCTAAAATAGAGTTATTCATTTCCATCCCCTCAACATTGTGATGTATTTGGTATGGTGGGGGTGTCATGATTATTTACAGGTCCTCTTTGGGTTCAGAAATAACGATCATGAATTCTTCCTCTAGTGGATTATCTAGGTGTGCTTCATATTCATGTACAAACACGGGTGAGTTGTTAAATAATTCAAGATGAATAAAATTTAATCATGTTGAGTTTGAATCAATGTATCCCCTTAATATGTATCCATTTTTATTTATTCTTAATAACCCACTAGAAAATATTCTTCCTCTGTTGAGCTTCCCTCCATATGATTTTTGGTGTGATGTCTAGGGAGTATTTGATTCCTCACATGTCTGGAAGTATGTTCATCCTGAGAAACCGCATCTCTTAATATATCTTCTATAAATTATTTGGGAGTATATTCAATTAGTCTATCAAGGTAATATTCATCCAGCTCATCTATTTCATCCTGGGTATCTTCTTCATTAATTTTCAAATGCTCTAGTTTTTATTCTAAGGTGGCTACCAAAGGTTCTTCATCTTCTTAAAGGTTGAGAAAAAATGGTGTTGGTTCTGGAATATGAAAAATATATAGATCTAGCTTTAAAATAAATTTTTGATAAATTAAAAAAACTTAAGGATTGATTCACTGCCTCATATGATCCATGTTGAAATTTATGTTATTAATGGAACACCCTTTCAATTTCATTTTTAATGATTGTAGCTTATTTTTCTTCAATTATGTCTTCAAAGAAGTATCTCTCACATCCTTATTCTTTAACTTCTAGCGATGGAAACCATTCTGATCCTATGATATCATTTAGAGAAGAATAGAAACTAGAAGATAATTGGTTTTCAATAAAATCAGTGATAGAAAATTTTGAAAAAGGTTTACCGTAAGTGTTTCAACATTGTGTTTCTTTTCACATTACACTGTCTACAAGATCTTAGTGGCAGTAGATATTGTAGTATAAATTCTACTCAATTCCTTCTCAATTTATATATGTTACTATAATTTCATATTTATTTTTTTCACTTAAAATTACATTAGCATAGAAGAATAGATATGAATTTCTTCCAGTGTAATCTTTTATTTAGTTTAATATTACAGGGGAATGTGTTGATGGTAGTCTGGTCCCTTCAGGTAGTAACTTCCATTCTATCTCCCATTGGTGTATACCAAAGGAATCTATTGGTGTTTCCATTATGAATTCATCTCTTGGGGTTGTTATGTGAATGTGATTTGAGAATGAAATTAGTGAATAAGAAATAAAAATGGCCCGCCATTTATTATTATCGTAGTTTGAGGAAAATAAAAAGAAATTAGAAAACAAAAAAACAAAGAAAAAAGGAAAAAACAAGAAAAATGTATTTACAGTTGTGGTATGGACATTGAATAGTCAACTCTGTCCCATAGAAATGATTCCATGTTGATCACAATATTATCAAGGACTATTATCAAACATAATTTTATTACCTCCCAATGTAACCTATTGGCTAACCAAGATCATATATAAAGGATTAGGGTTTAGGTGTCTCACTATCATGACACTTATGTATTTTTGTTTTTAATAATTATTTAAACAACAAGAACAATGAGAACATATTTTATTAAATGAAAATAGGGGTGAGAAAATTAAAATGTAGGACATAATGGATGCAAGAAAGTGATACACCCTTTGATTCGACACTATGATCCTTCTGTGACTCAAAACCATGACCTTCTAATTTTGTTATATGTGTGTGTCAATCAGCTATGCACAACATTACTACTTAAATTTTTGGAATGAACATCAAAATCAAGGATAATACCATAACTAATTATTTCATATTTCTATCATATGGGTCACAATCATGATACTATCCTCCATTCAGATCACTAATCACTTTGGAAAATATTGATTAGAACAAAGTGAGAGGAAATAATGTTCAACAGTGAAAAAAAAATTTGAAGGTGAGAGACATGATGTATGATATTCTCATCATCGTCTCACTTTATATTGCTCCTTAAAAAAAATCAGAAGGAATAATGTTGGGTTCATAGACCCTACATCATTGGGTTTCATCCATGGATGAAACACTGGTAATCCTCTCCGGATTTATGAGTGTTTGATAGATTATAGGACTTCATAGTTGAAACATGATGAGCAATGGGACAGAAAGAACAACCTAATATGACGAACAAAGTGAAAATATATTAAAATTGAAATTGGGTAAATAAATAATAGAATAAAACATAGTCACAATGTTCTTAAGATTCCAAATAATTTACTAAGTGATGGGGAAAATATTTATATGTGGTGAGGAAGAAGATTCTTCTTGTCTTTCAACATAGCTCCAAGTCTATGTGTGCCACTACTACCTTGGAATGTGTCCACATGTCATGGAAAATAGTGGAGGTAGATTTAGTTGAAAGAATCTACATTACTTTTGTTATCCATAACATTCATCCCATAACTAGTTTTTATACACTTTCAAGAATAATGAAAGGATAAAATGTTTTTGTGCGCCATGGAGTAGTATGAATAATGAATTACTTGTGTGACCACATTAGGAATGTTTTTTAGTGACACCCTTGATTTCATGTGGAAATTATGAATTGGTGTTCAACATTGGGCCTAAATCATTTTGAATTAAAAAAATATATGCATTTTACGAAGCCACAACAAGAACATTAGAGATTAACGAGGTTCCTTTCGTCTATAAAGTCCTTTATTATAATTAAACACAACTAAAAATTAAAAATGCCAATTTATTATAGTTTTATCAAGCCCATTGGATTGAGATCTTCATCAATCAACATGGACTAGTTATTATATACCACGCGATTGGGATCTATTTCATGTGGATTATCTAGAGTTTTGATGTTTTTTAAATGTCCATTTGGATGCAGATCATTTTTATTGAAGTGGGATATGACATCATTGAGAATGGGTGGTGCAACGATAAGGATCAGTGTGGAAAGCTTTTCCTATATTAGGAGATTATTCATCTAGGAGGATATATGTAGTGAGATTTGTGTTTTTATATATGGTGAGTTTGGATCTGGTCTTCTCGGTCACCCTCACCAGGTGTGAAAAATATGGTTTCATATTCTAAATATCTACAGACATGTTAGTGGTTTAACTAAATATTGATCAATGGGATGGTGGTTAGTTTTCATTCTATGAGTATCTTCAGTTCCTTTGTGAACATGTTTATTCTATTATGACCGAAAATGATTGGCCCACTAGTGTAGTAATAATCACAAGATAACGTAATGTGTAAAATGTATAAAAAATTTACATCATATGTAATGTTGAAAAACGCCATAAACAAAATGGTTAAAACCCGCTAGAAAATAGAAGTATCACAATGGGTAATAAGTGTCCTCACAATCCCTCACTATTACAAAGAGATAAACCTTGTTATATCTCTGATGATTATATGTGGAATCCACCTCACAAATACTACTCAAAGGGAAAATTATCAATAACAAGAAGCTAAAGCTGATAAGAAATGGGAGGTGGCCCTTGCCTTTTATATGTTTCTCCTTGAACCTCATAAATCTTCTCCCATATGTGGTTTTATGAGGGTTTTCCACCCACCACATCTGCCATGCCCACCTCCCTTGACACAAATAGGGGCTGAAACCATCCATTAAATAAACATCTGCCAACACATCTAGCACATGGAGATTTTATTGAGAACTTATAATATCTCCACATATACTTTCTATCTTCCAAACATGATTCTCATATTTAAAGAGGGCCAGTCAAGGATCTTCCCCATATGAACTTATCAGAGTCAACTTCCTTCATTAGTAAATATTATTGATCCTCTTTAGTTTGAATTTTATCTATGTCTAAACTTATTTCATCCACCACATTTTAAAAATCATATATTTTACCCCATTGTGATTTGTCATTGAATGAAAATATGGATTCCTTGTAACAAGAAAGTTGCTG
Organism: Viscum album; assembly: GCA_963277665.1. Lineage (NCBI taxonomy): Eukaryota > Viridiplantae > Streptophyta > Magnoliopsida > Santalales > Viscaceae > Viscum > Viscum album. Next base: position 1,479,471,539 of record OY728137.1, read on the forward strand.
CATCTATCACAAAATAATGGAATCTACTCCTATATATTCTCGAGCTCCTCCAACAACTTTCTTCTCAGAATCACCTCTTCTAAAAACTGTGTACCGACCATGTACTCTTCATCCATGATGGATAAATCCAAAAATAAGTTCAAATTCAAAATCCAGCTCACAACTCCACCTTCAAGAGTCAACACATAACCAATAGTGGATTTCCTTAGGTTATTACACATGAAAAATTTAAATCTTCACAGCCACTAATAGTGAAATTTGATCCTCCATAAAAAAATTTAGCATTTGAGGTCTCCTTGATGTATCTCATGATCCTCTTCATCGTCCTCTAATGCTCCAATCTAGTATTTTCCATGTTCCAACTAATTCCTCCCATTCCATGTGTAATGTATAGTCTAGTATAAACCATATCGAACATCAGACTCCCCACTACAAATGCATACGATACTCAAGAAATATTCATCCTCTCTACATCACTTATAGGACTCGTGATAGAGCATAACTTGAAATTAACATGAAGATGGGTTGATATTGACTTACAATCTTTCATGTTGATGTGTTTGAAGAATTTCCTTAAGTAATTATTCAGTGATAGAAATATATTCCCATTATTTTAGTCTTGATAAATATGTATCCCAAGAATCTTGTTTTCGGATCCCAAATCCTTCATATCATACTCCATATCCAATTTTTCCTTTGTCTCATGAATCTGATCTTCTTTGGGGCCAGTAATTAACATGTCATCCACATACAACAAAAGAAGCAAAATATAATTACCATCCAAACCATTGAAATATTCACATGCATATGAATGAAGTATTATGTATCCAATTCTCATTATATAGGAAACAAAGATCTTGTAATGAAACCTCTAAACCTGCTTGAGACCGTATAAATATTTGTTCAACCTAAAAACCAAGTTCCCTTTTCCTTGTTCTAAATAATATTTTAGTTATAAAATATAGATCTCTTCATCAAGATTACCAAGTAGAAAATAATTATTCACATCCAACTTCTGTAGATGTAAATTTTATACATCATGCATCGATGGAAATAACCAAACAATCATCAGTGTAACAATATGAAAAAATATATCATTGAAATGAAAACCATCCTTATGAGCATATCCTTTGACTACCAATGATGCATTATATATTTCCACCCACTCTATTTCATCTCATTTGACCTTAAAGACCCATTTTTTTCTGATAGCCTTTATTCTACGAGGTAATTGAATACAATCCAATATCTTGTTCATGTGTAGTGCATCAAGTCACTCTTACGTCACATCCATCCATGAGGACACATCTAAACTATGGTTACCCAACACAAATGAAGATGGATCTCCATCCTCTATCAATAAATAGTATTCAATATTTCTCTCAGTCAAATAGTCCGACTTTCATATTGGTGATCTTTTCTCGCAAGTTAACTATCATGGTCCAGAATAAATCAATGCATCATCATCATGATCTTGTAAGGCCTCAGAGAATACTGGTTCTTCCTTGGATTCTATTCCACCTCAACTCTTATAGTTTATATATTATTATTTTCCATGTCTCCATCAGTTTTATTTTTCACCCTTTCATCTGTAAAAATGACATCTCTGCGGATTCCAAGATTATGGGTTGTGGGATCCCAAAAATGATACCCCTTCACACCATCAGTGTACCCCATGAAGATATATTTACTAGATCCCGAATCCAACATTGATCATTCCTGGTAATTAAACAATGAATAAATAGGACTTCCAAAAGTATATAACTGATAATAGTCAACAGGTTTACCACTATATATCTCCATTGGTGCCTTCAGATCAATCACCAATGAAAGAGATCTGTTGATCACATAATAGGTGGTATTCACTAATTCTACCCAAAAACTTTTGGAAAATCTAAATGTCTTCAATATTTCAATTTTTCTGTCCGATAGGGTTGTTTTCATCCCCTCTACCACTCCATTATGTGAATGAATATATGCCACCATGAACTGTCTCTTGATTCCTTACCCTAAAAAAGTATCAAAATCCTCAATTATATATTATATACTATTTCAGTCCTCATACACTTAATCTTCATTCCATATTCATGTTCCTTCGACACTTTTAATGGTTTTAATAATTCAAAAACATATATTTTCATCTTGATTGGGTACACCCAACATATTCTAGAAAAAAAATAAATGATGGTTAAAAAGTCCATTTCTCCTCCCGAGGATATAACTCATGATTTCCAAATGTCATAATAGATCAACCATAAGATCTTATAACTTCTTGAAATTAACATCTCGAACATTAACACACATTGCTTGATCAAAACACAATGATTTATAAATGGTAAGGATACATTTTTAATCCTAGGAAAAATCTTATGATCTATAATAATCATCAATACTAATTATAACATATGGAAAAGCTTCTAATAACATAACGTCATCAATGTTTTTAGCATGTTAGTTGATGCGAGAACAATCTCTACCTCCCGGTACATTTTACCCATAATCGTGTACATGTTATTTGAGATATTATATGCCTTCATCACGAAAATTGCTCCCTTAAAAATTCTCATCACTCCATTATCAATGGGAGTCTTGCATTTGATGTCATCAAATTTTGCCAAAGAAAATATGTTCTTCTTCATGCCCTTCAAATGGTGTACTCTTTTGATGGTTCAAACAATAAAATCATACATCTTAGGTTTTATGGTGTTGAATACAATGATCATAAAATATTTTATCATTCCCTATGTACACAAGTCCTTGGATAATTTCATACTGTTCAAACCATTATCATCAGTATTTCTGATGCCATGTGGATCTCGAGTTATTTATACATGCATCGTTGAGACGCTTCCTACTTCTAACAGTCACCGCTGCTTCACTAATAAGAATGTCTCACTTTATAGAAGTACTGGTCACAATTCCCTGAGTTCTCTTTTAAATAATATTTATATTCCAACAGTCCTTCTTGATGCGCCACTTCTGGCCAAAATTAAAACATGTGAAATTATTCTTCTTACTCCTAGATTTAGTAATTCAATGATATTGGATCCCACTAGAACCACGCTATATCATCCTCCCACCCTCCATTTACAGGGCCTTTTCTTGGTACAAAGTTTCCTTTCTATCCTCATTGTTCTTGCACCAAATTACTTTTTTAAGTACCACGAATAATACATCATTTAAGGAAGGAATATCTATTAGGATATTATTGGTGAGGTTTATGATGAGTTGGTCATAGGAATCTTGAAAACTATGGAGCCGAATCTTTGCACATTCAGTATCCAAATTTTTCTATCCCAATTCCATTAGGTAAGAAAACACGATATATAAGTTGTTGAAATTATCAGTCACCAATGATGACTCTATCATTCGAAGAGTGTACAATTTTATCTTAAGTTAAATTTTGTAGTGTAGTGACTTTGTCTCGTATAACATTTCTAGAATATCCCATATTTCCTTCACCATCATTCCCTCTAAAATTTTCAATAGGAACCTGTTGACCAAATCAAAATGGATATTTGAAATACTCTCCTTGTCCATGTCATTCCACTTCTCCTCCATAAAAACTTTCAGTCTATCACCAATTTTCAGTAGGCAATTATCCTTTCGCATTACTTCCTGTATCTTCATTTTCTAGAACAGAAAGTTAATCACGTTGAATTTTTCAATATCAAAATTTTCTACCATCTAAAAAAACCACAGGCTCAAAACATCCTCCTTTTCACAATGGTGTATTTAATAATCTCAATAAATTTTTTCTGATTAAAAATATCAAAATGATTCACAATAAAAAAAACATACTCAAATTTTAAAAAAATTATTAATACCCAAAAACATGAACAACAATGGACCAAATCCTTCCTCTGACACCACTTTTTGAGACCATAAATGATTATCCCACAGGTGTTGTGATGATCATAAGAAAGAATATTGTGAAAAATGTAGAAATAAAAGCCACTATATGTAACATGGAAAACCCCAAACAAATAAAAGGGGTAAAAACCATGGGCAAATAGAAGGATCCATATGGGAGAAATGTTGGAATACACTCCCTTACAATTATAAGAAGAAATACCTCATAATATGTCTCTTTAATATGTGGGGAAACTGTGAAGTCCCGGAATTCCCATGGAAATTTTTTTCTTCGAAAATACATGGGAATTTTATGAGTCCACAAAAAATTACAGTGCATGATTCCAAGGCCCCGTGTACCTGGAATCAATTTCTGACGTTTTTTTCAGGTACGTTCAGTAAACGTACCAGCAGGTTTTTATAACTTTTGAACCGGTGTTTGGAATTGAAATACAAGGGAACTATTGAACTCGCAGTGACAATATTCACTTAAGAATACTTTCTCTTCAATGGTAGTGAGTCGAAAATAGAAGATAGTTTTTGGGTTTTTCATGGAAAGTAATAAAATAAAGTGAGCTTCACTTTATTTTATTTGAGCCACCATGTGGGTGTTTGGTGGTTAAAACCTCCTCATGGAAGTTAGCGGTGGGACCACCACACCTTAACCTCCCAAGAGTGGTTAGGGTGGTGGGGCCCACCCGAACCTAACCTCCCGCGAGAGGTTATGATGTGGGGACCACTCGAGACCACATAAGCTCCCATTTTGAATGATAGGGGTGGGGACCACCTGAACCCTATTAATGGGAGGATATGAAAACCTCTCAACTCTCCCTCATTAATGAGGGAGAGCCTCTTCACTGCCGGTAATTAATTCCTTGTGCCAACCCCTTGAAATAATTAAGGGGAGAATACCTAATTAATTAGAACAATTTCAATATTGTTCCAACAAATTAATAGGATATTACAATCGGTTATTTTTTGGCATATTAATTTTGGTGGTATCTTTGGGATGAGGATTATTGGGATAAAATATTCCAATGAGGAGAGAAGAATGAGGAATGAAGAACGCCGACCTTATTCGACTTCTTCCTTAGAGCCTCAACAGACGTGGGACGTCTTCAACCTTCCTACCTCTGCATCATCATCAACGAACCGACACAGCTTGGGATTGGAAACGTGTGGTGGATGTGACAGATGACGATATTCTTCTTCTGCCTTTTGCAAATTCATCGTCGACCGATGACAAAGGTAGGTGTTTTATTTCTGTAATGTTCCTTTTATTTTTATCACCTTTGGTTGGAATGGAAACTTCATGTTGATTGAAAAGAAACAATTGAAGATCATATTATTACTTCTTGATGAACCGATTGTTACCACCCTAAACATGGAGGGTACGGGCTAAACCAACATGGCCCGACCCTTATGCAGTTCTTGTTTGTCATGAATTTCGGCATGGTGATGAGGTGACAGAATGACGAAGGGGGAAATGATAGAGGCCACACTACCTGCAGCCTCCGCAAACTGCATTGTCCCCTGGTGCTCTGGTGCTCCGGGATGAACCTCGGTTCTTCGGCAGAGCCGCCCTTGCCGCACCAAACCCCAGCATCTTGGCCCCCTTTTGGCATCTCGGTCAAGCCGGAGTCCCGACCCCCTCGTGAACTGCCAGCCGAGCCAGCGTCCCGACCTCCACACGACCACCCATCCAAGATGGAATCCTAGCCCCCTTTTAGCCTCCTGGACGAGCCGTCTTTCCGGCCCCCTCGTGGCCACCCGACCGAGCCGGCATCCCGGCCCCCTCACGGCCTCCCGGCTGAGCCGGCGACCCGGCACCCTCACGGACACCCGGACGACCCGGCATCCCGGCCCCCTCACGGCCTCCCAGCTGAGCCGACGTATCGGCCCCCTCACGATACCCTGGTGGAACCATCCCCGGTCGTGCCCTTAGGGTCGATCCATGCCTGGTCGCGCCCTCACGGCGCCCTGGACCTAACCAGCCCCGAGCCCGGGCTGGACCGCCCTCACGGCCGTTTGGGATGGGCCTAGAGGGCCGGGCCAAACCCAATGGGCCGGGCTTACCAACAGGCCAGGCCGGACCCTTCAGGTATGTACGAGTTTCCCTGAACTGGTTCGGCCCAGACTAAGTTAGGTCGGGTTGGTTCGACCAGGTCGGACCGGACCCAGGCCCACTACCAACCTCTTTACTTTCTTTAGCCATATATCTGGCACCGGACATCTGTTTGACAATCCGTCAGCAGTTCTGGAATTCATGGAGCATAGCCGTCCCTTTGATTAAACCCCTCTGGAGTTCCGGGTTTAATTGTGATACAGTCAGGTTGGATCGTGCACGAATCCAACTAGGCCCTCCGAACTAAAAGGCTAATAACTCATAGACTGTGTATCTAATTGACGCTCCATCTGTTGTGTTGAGACCCCTATGACATGGTGGTTCTTTGAAATACTTCTTCATGGTACTTTGTGACAGTTGGAGTATCGACGAGTAGCTTGTGGAGAGGATCCTTCTAGGGACGATCATGCGTACTGCGGAGACCTAGTAGCTGGCGGAGACCTGACTACTGCTGACCGTTTGACTCGGAGTGATTCTTCTGGCCCAGCGGGGAGTGCCATGGTGTCACGACAGACCCGCAGTGGGGAGTGACTTGGTGTCATGATAGACCCAAAGTACTCTACAGGAGGATTACCTCAGCAGGCTATGGGGGGGAGTGCCTTGGTGATGCGGCAGACCCACGGTGGGGAGCGCCTTGGTGACACAGCATACCCACGGTAGTCGATAGGAGGAGTACCTCAGCAGTCCAAGGTTAGTGGGAAACTCCACGGTGTCATGGAAGGCCCACTGTACTCGATAGTGGAGGATTTATCTAGTATCTAAGGTTTCGATAATAAAAATCGTGGTTGAGATGAGTTAGTAGCTTTTGTGTTTACCTCATGATTGAGATGGATTACTTGATAACTTAGGTAGGCATATACCTAAGTGGGGTTATCCATCGTTTTCATACTTTTTAGATTATCCTTGTTGTATTTTGTGAGACCTTGAGGGTCTCGGGGTCCGTACTGAGTATTGTTATACTCATCCCTGCACGGGCTATGCCCGCACCATGTTGTGTTGGTTGCAGATGACAGATATCGCTGACTGAGGATGAGAGTACCAGGACTGGATGGTACCTGGAGGTGGACCATATGATGTGTCGGTACACAGAGGAGACCAACATACGTTGAGGGATGAGGATGCTATCAATACCTACCCTTCAGGTAGGATCCGTGGTGGATGATCCAGGAGCTTCTCTTCACCTTTCACCGGTTTTTTTCCTTTTCATTTGTACTTATTTTCAGTTGTACTTGTACATTCTAGTTGGGATTGTATTCCAGACCCTTTACTTTTCAGCACTCTTTTGTATACAGTTTTACTTAGTGTTTTGCTTCCAGCTTTTACTCTATTGTGTGTTTTTATTCATTATAATGGAAATTCCTTCCCAGTTTTAGGGATTTACACCTTTGGTGCTAGTCTCCAGCCCCTGGCCTATGGATGTCAGGCTTGGGGTAGTCACGTAACGGGCCCCGGGGGACGGGTCATGAAAAATAGGTATCAGAGGAGTCGGTTCTACTGCATAACTTAGGAATCTAAACTTTCTTTTCTGTGAAGCAATAGTGTTAAGGGTACTAAATTTGGTTTTTAGTTCAGGGAGTCCAGTGTTGGTGCGACGGTCAATGTATCCATACACCAGGACCCTGACTACTGACTTCTGACTCAGTGCACGAAAAAACTGATTGCGTGTGTGTTTTCAAAAGTTTTCATTATGTCATCTCAACCAGGTCAACTCACCAGGTATAATATATTGACCGTGCCACATCTATTTCTTTTAGGATGCCTCAATGCGGACGACCAGCTAGAGCCCCGAGAGTTGTACATGTGGATAGCCTTCCGAGCGATGAGGCCTCTGTATATGGCCCTTTTTCAATGGAGGCACCATTGGTTCCACTGCCCATGGGGCCACCGATGCCACCAGACCCAGCAGCAGATGACACACGCCACTTGAGTATGTTTCACAAGTTCCAGCACTAGAGGACACTCAGGTATAGGGGAGATACGGACCCACAAGTGGCTGACGATTGGCTGGAGGATGTGGTGAGAGTCTTATGATAGGTATAGACACCAGCAGACTTCATGGTGATTCTTGCTGCCAACCTTCTTCAAGAAGTAGTGGGAAGATGGTGGAGCTTGATGCCCTAAGTTCACGACGAGGCTCCACTTATCTAGGCAAACATCGAGAGCCTATTTTGGGTGGAGTTTTTCCTAACGGCTCTTCGTGTAGTGCGCATACAAGAGGTACTTAATCTAAAGTAGGGAAACATGACGGTAGCTCAGTACTCAGTGAGGTTTACAGACCACTAATTCTACTCCATCGATATGGAATGGGACCCATTCTTCAGGGTTCAAACCATTGATCGGGGTATTAGATGGGAGATCAGAGCTCCAATGATCTCACTCAACATCCTGATGAGTGCATAGGTGTTAGAGATAGCCCTCCTAGTGGAGAGTTTCATTGCTGAGCAGTCTCCAGTAGTGAGATCCACCACTAGTCGACATGTAGAAGAGTCTTCTGCAGCTGGCTGGAGACAGTCGACGCAGAGGTCCAAGAGGACCATAACTACTGGTGGATGACCACATGGCTCAAGATCAGTTTTGCAGGGAACCCAGAGCAGAGGGATACATTCCAGGAGTGGGAAATGTTTCTCATGTAGCGGGAAGGGTTAAATGGCTCGTGACTATCCGAACTGCAGTTCGGATGATCAACAGATGGTCGAAGGACCGCCCAGGTAGAGACATAGATTCAATCGAGGCCGTCCACAGGGCGCAGGCAGACATGGCAGAGGAGCTGGTCGAGCAGCTGGCGGTGGGCGATATTTCAAGGTGTTACCACCACCACCAATAGGAGGTAAACCCCGACTACAGGGAGCAGTTGGACATGTGAGATCTCAGATTCAGGCAGAAGAAGCTTACGAACATGGAGCACCTGATACGATTCGTCGTACGATCTGTGTCCACTCCACCTTAGCTGCAGTACATATAGGCACAGGTTCCAGTCACTCTTTCATTGACACTTCCCTTTTTCAGAGCTAAAATATTCCAACGGAGTCATTGGATCGATCCTTATGGCTAGAGACACATACAAGAGTGGACTAGATGATTATGCACTGGTGCCAGCAGTGTGAGCTTACTCTAGAAGGCGAGAGCTTCGACTGTGATCTCCTCGTAGCGGCGTCGAGGCCTTGCTACCTCATCTTGGGTATGGACTGGTTATCTAAAGTCCATGCTTAGATTGACTGTATTAGGCGCAAAGTGTTTTGTGTCCACATAGATGGGACCAGGTTTACCTTCAATGAAAAATAGGGATCCTTTTCAGCATATGAAGGACTTACTCGGAGGAGGGTGTAGCCAATCACTCATCAGTTGGCCTACCTTACCCTTGGAGAAGTTTATGTGGAGAGTGCGAGCTATACTGTAGTGGTGGACCAGTATGCGAATGTTTTCCCTAAAGATGTTCCAAGACTACCTCATCACAGAGAGGTAGACTTTTATATTGACCTGTACCCCAGTATGGCACCGATATCTACACCAGCGTATCAGATGGCTCCCACGGAGCTACGCGAGCTACGGGTACATCTAGAGGACTTGTAGGGGAATGGATTCATCTGGCCCAGTGTTTCTCCCTAGGCAGCCCCGATTCTGTTCGCCAAGAAGGTGTATGGGAGATTGAGGCTTTGTGTCAACTATCGTCGCCTAAATTAGGTAACCGTGAAAAACAAGTACCCACTACAGAGGATTGACAACCACTTTGATCAGCTGAAGGGAGCACGGTGGTTCACGAAGATATACCTTAGATCAGGCTATCACCAGCTCAGAGCTCGATATGAGGATGTGCAGAATACAACCTTCAGATGTCAGTATGAACACAATGAGTTCTTGGTTATGCCATTTGGCATAACCAATTCTCCAGCAGTATTAATGGGACTCATGAACAAGATTTCCCAGCCATACCTCGATCACTTTGTTGTAATCTTCATCGATTACATTCTAATCTAATCGACTACCGAAGAGGAGCATGCCTAACATTTGCAGGTAGTACTGGACACACTCTATGAGAACCATCTTTATGGTAAGATCTCGACGTTTCGGTTTTACATCCGAGAGGTTCACTTTTTGTGACGTGTCATATCGGAGGCCGGAATTGCAGTGGATCCAGAAAATATTGAGGCAGTACTTTCTTGGGATCCACCCAGGAGTGTGACAGAGGTACGGAGTTTCCAGGGTTTGGATGATTACTACTGGAGGTTTGTGCCAGACATTTCCAGAGTTGCAGCACCACTATCAGCGTTGACAAAGAAGGAGAAACCCTTTTTGTGGTTGGAGAGATTCCAATAGATCTTTCAGGATCTGAGGCAGTGGCTGACTAGTGCCCCCATCATGAGGCTTCCAGAGGACGGTGTAGGGTACGTAGTCTACTGCGACGCATTAGGGACCAAACTCGGGTGTGTCCTGATGCAGGAGCGAGCAGTGATCGCATCTGTTACTTGGTATATGAGACATAATGAGTATAACTACGCTACCCAGGGCCTGGAGTTTGCAGTAGTGGTCTTCTCCATAAAGATGTGGTGACACTATCTGATGGACAAGCGTTTTACTATGTACTCTGATCACAAGAGTCTCAGGTATAAATTCTCTCAAAAGGACCTGAACCTAAGAAAGTGATGATGGATTGAGTTCCTTCAGTACTATGACTTCGAGATAATCTATACTCGAGGAAAGGGGAATGTTGTAGCAGATTCACTCAGCATGAGATCTGGTATACAACTTCTAGGAGAGGTGACGGAGCAGCAGGCCTCTTGGTAGATACCCTTTGTGCATATAGAGAGAACAGACTTTCTACAGACTCTTACAGTCTCTCCTCCACTTCTTCAGTGAGTTAGGGTGGCACAACGAGGAGGCATTGACTACGAGACACGACGTGCTCAGATATCCACAGGGTAGACACCTGATGGATTTTCTAAAGATGGGGAGCACATCATCCTTTTTTGAGGATGTACCACGGTACCAATGACACTTCAAGAGGATGTGTTGAGGGAGTTCCACACATAACCTCTAGTGGTACATCTTGGAGTGGTGAAGATGTACCAGGACCTTCAACGATAGCACTGGTGGCCAGGTATGATGAAGGTGGTAGCAGAGTTTGTCTCTCGATGCCTCACTTGTCAGCAAGTGAAGGCGGAGCACCAGGTACCGGAAGGATTGGTTCAGCCTTTAGAGGTCCTAGGGTGGAAGTGAGATAGGGTATCCATGGACTTTGTGACAGGACTTCCATGTACATCCAGGGGTCACAACTCGATTTGGGTGATCGTTGACTGACTCACCAAGTGGGCACACTTCCTACCGATCAGAGAGCAGAGCTTAGTAGAGAGATTGGGACACCTCTATGTGCAGGAGATTATGCAGATACATGGAGTACCTTCATCTATTTTCTCCGATCATGACACACGGTTCACTTCCCGGCTATGGAAGGGGTTGCATGAGGCTTTCGGGATGCAGCTTCATTTGAGAACCGCCTTCCATCCTCAAACGGATGGTCATACTGAGTGGAACATTCAGACCCTTGAGGACATGCTCCATGCTTGTGTCCTTGACTTCAGTCACACCTGGGAGGATCACTTACCTTTGGTGGAGTTTTCATAAAAAAATAGCTATCACTCCACCATCGAGATGGCACCTTTCAAGGCGTTATATAGGCGACCTTGCATATCACCCTTCTGCTGGACAGACCCAGGGGAGTTAGCACTGGTGGGACCAGAGATGATATAGGCTACCTAGAAGAAGGTGTAGATCATCTAGTAGTGGATAAAGCCTACATAAAGTAGGTAGAAGTCATATGCTGACAGGAGACAGATTCTTTTGGAGTTCGAGGGTGGAGACCATGTCTTTATACGGGTCTCTCCTTGCTGAGGACTATGGAGATTTGGCTGAGGAGGCAAGATATCTACGAGATTAATCGGACCTTTTCTGGTCCTCCACAGAGTTGTCAAGGTGGCTTACCATTTATCTCTTCCACCCCAGTTGCACCGAGTGCATGACGTCTTCCATGTTTCTCAGCTGAGAAGATACGTGCACAACCCTTATCACATTATTGACCGTGGAGAGCTAGACGTCGACGATGGGGCGAAATTTACGGAGGTTCTAATGGAGTTTGAGGATAGGAAGGATAGGGTCCTACGTGGATGGTTGATAGCTCTTGTGCGGATTCCCTTGCAGCACTGGAACCTCCAACAGAGCACATGTGATCGAGAGGCTCCGATGTGTGCTAAGTACCCCCAATTGTTCTCGTAGTTCGAGTTGTAGCTTATGTGGATTTAAAGCCCTGTGGTGGAGAGAATTTATAGACCCAGAAGTCCCATGAATTTTTTTTCCTTAAATACATGAGAATCTTACGAGTTCGCGAAAATTTACGGCGCAGGATTCCAAGGCCCGGTGTGCCCGGAATCAATTTCTGAAGTTTTTTTCAGGTATGTTCTGTAAATTTATGAGCTGGTTTTTATAACTTTTGAACCAGTCCTCAGAATTAAAATCTGAGTGAACAATTGAACTCACAACACCAGTATTAATTTAATAAGACTTTCACTTCGATGGCAGCGAGTCGAGAATAGAAGATAGTTTTTGTGTTTTCCGTGGAAGGTAATAAAATAAAGTGAGCTTCACTTTATTTTATTTGCATCTCCATGTGGGTGTTTGGTGGTTAAAACCTCTTCATAGAAGTTGGAGGTGGGACCACCACAGCTTAACATCCCAAGGGAGGTTATGGTGGTGGGGCCCACCCGAACCTAACCTCTCGCGAGAGGTTACAACATGGGGACCACCTGAGACCACATAACCTCCAATTTTGAATAATAGTGATGGGGTCCACCTAACCACTATTAATGGGAGGAGAGGAAAACCTCTCAACTCTCCCTCATTAATGAGGGAGAGCCTCTTCACCTCCCATAATTAATTCCTTGGTCCAACCCCTTAAATAATTTATGGGGAGCCTACCTAATTAATTAGTCCAATTTGAATATTGTTCCAACAAATTAATAGGATATTACAATCTATTATTTCGTTGGAATATTCATTTTGGTGGAAGTGTTGAGAAGAGGATTATTGGGAGAAAATCATCCAATGATGAAGGAAGAAGGAATAAAGAATAATTCCATCCTTCTTAGACTTCTTTTTCAAAGCCTCAACCAATGTGCGACATCTTCAACCAACCTACCCTATGCATCGTCGTCAACGAGCCGATGCAGCTTGAGATTGGAAACGTGCGATGGACGTGATAGACGACAATCTTCTCTTTCTACCTTCCGTGACTTCATCATCGACCGACGAACAAAGGTAGGGGTTTTTTGTGTAATATTTATTTTCTCATCCTCAAATTCTGTTGGAAGGGAAACATTGCGTAGATTTAAACAAAACAATTGAATATCATCTTCCAACTTCTTGATGAACCGATTATAACCACCCTAAAAACTGAGGGTGTAGGCCAAACCAACATGACCCAACCCCTCTGTTGTTCTTGTTTGTGATGAATTTTGGCATGGCAATAAGGCGACAGAACGACGAAGGTAGCAACGACAGAGGCAGCGCTACCCGCAGCCTCCGCAAACCGCGTGACCCCCGTGGCTCTCTGACGCTCCTGGTTGAACTGCAGCTCTCCGTTCGAGCCAGCGTCCCGACCCCCTCGCGGTTCCCCAGCCGAACCGGCTTCGGCTGCGCCCTCTGGTCCGAGCCATGCCAGGCCACGCCCTCGCGGCGCTCTGGGCCGAACCTGCCCCTATCCCGGGCCGGACCTCCCTCACGACCTGTAGAGACCCGAAACTTGATGTACATTGACATTACATTACATTTGCGGAATACTTAGTACATACACACAAGGATCGTAATAGTTTAGTGTCTTTGGAAACTCGGAACGTAATCTTCTAATCGTGGTGAAAGATCTTCAACATCTCCTATAAAGATATTCCCTTTCTTTAACTAAAACCTTTCTTTATATCCTGGGGAAAAGAAAACATAAAAGGGTGAGCTCAAATTCTCAGTAAGGGTAAACAAAAGAAATATCAATCACATCGTATTCATAAGAACATAACATTTTGGAAATCTTAACCTGCAAAAGAGAGCATAATTTCATAACATGGGATAAATCATGGCAGTGAAATGTAATCACAATAATCATAACTTAAAACATGAATCTTTGTGGCACTCACACATAATCATAGAGAATCATTTCTTGTTAGTCAAGACTCATTTCCAAGACTATCTTAGTGGACAAATTCCCTTTCTGAATCGAGTAACCCTCGTTTCAGTCCTGTTTCACTGAACCGGTATAACCTACCGTTCCAACCCTGTCTATCTCATGAGATATAAAATCTTTACCCAATGCATTGGAGGGAGATATAGGTCCCACCCATCTTATAATGAATCCTTTCTTATGTGTGCCACATAATCATAAATCATACATCATCGCATAACCCATGTAATAAAAATGGGATTCTTAAACAACATGACATCATAAAACAATTCATATAAGATAAAGGAATTCATAAAAATGTTTCCATAACAACATAATCAAATCCATGTAATAATAGGGATAAAAACAGAACCCTTTTATTATCTTAGATGGAAAATAATTTTTATAAAATACTTGAACTTCATTCTTGAAGAAAATATCCTTTCTACTTCAAAAACACTTTTCCTTTATTAACATGTCATACAATTTTAAACTAAAAGAAGTTGATTAAAAATAAACTTGAATACTTGTAAAGGAAGCTTCTTGGAAATATTTTTTTAGAAATCCATTCATGCCGTATAAGTTAAAAAAACATTCTTCATACTTTTGTCGGAAAAGTCAAAAAGTACCTTGTACGAAAAACGACAAAAGATTCCTTTCATATCTTTTACTAAAAACTCACCGAAGGGTAAAATTGGATATAAACTATTGTAGAAGGATGGAAATTACATATTTAGGGAACATGGATGTGGATGATAAAATACACCCCAGTAATTAACAAAGTAAAAACAATCTCGGATAAAAGTGAGATTGTGATATTTCCCTTACCTTAGGTCCGATTTTCTTTGTATGTGTCCGAACCTCCTGTATAATGATTTAAATAATGTAATTGACTTATTACAGAATCATATTCATTTTTATGATATCATATATGGTTCACTTATGACATTATATTACCCGTTCTTTTGTAAATTCCATGTTAAAGAAGCGTTTTGGGTAAAATCGTTTCATTTATCGTAGGTGTTTTGACTTGTTGTTCTTGACATTATTATTACTTATATCATGATTTACTTACTTCCAGAATATAAAATATGATTTATATATCATATATATTCAGTATATATATATATAATAGATAGATAAATGAAATGAAAAACACCGTTCATGGAGACGGTAGTCCGTACGTACGCATGAACGCTATTTTTCTTTCCTTATTGTCTTGAATGGAAGTAAGTAGATGAAATACATATATATATATATATACAGAAATATAGTATCATTATTATGTCATATATTTCATTAGTACTTATTATATATACTTTATAATCATTCATGAATGGTTAATCATTAAGAATGAATCTCATCGCGCCGTGGAGACGGTAGTCCGTACGTACGCACGAGCGATGATATCATTTCCATAATTATTGAATTGGAGTGGAGTGGATTATACAATATATCAGAATCAATATGATGTTGTAATAACTATGTATAGTTATTATTTACACCATTATACCCATCCATGTAAGGTGGTGGTGGAAAATAGATTACACCACGACATGGAGACGGTATTCCGTACGTACGCACGCGCGGTGATTTCTTTTTCCGTAGGATGGATAGATGGTGAAATAGGGTTGTTTCATACTTAAAATAACATATCAGTATATGAGTGATACTGATGTTATTACTTCATAATGAAACAACCTAAGAAGAAGAAGTGGAAGAAGAAATAAAGACGAAAGAATTGGTAACGGTAATTACCTCTTCATTGAAGCGCCTCTTTGAGACCTCCTCTTAGGGCACTAAAATTTGTCTTTGAGGAAGACCAGAACCTATAGGATGTTTCTAGGGAAGTGGAGAAGAGATGTTTTCAGGGGTTGGCCGAGCTTGTGTGCTCAAATTGGTGTGAGGAGGAGGGGGAGGAGGTGTCCTTTTATAAGGGAGGAGAGAGGCACCTTAGGAATACCTCAAAATATTATTTTATATTAATGTCAAAATCTGTTTATAATGGTTCCAAAGGGTCTTATTTAGAAGCTAAAGTGGGGATGGGTATAAATACTATCAACCAATAAGATTTAGACAAGTTTAGGGTATTATTTTAACCTTATCAATTAGATTTAACTCTAAGTTAAATAATTTAACTTTTACCGTGTCTTTTTGTTTTCTTTCACTATATGGTTAATACACTTACTATAACATTCCAAAAGAACCCCAAATTGTTTATTATTAATACATATATCCTTATCTAAGTCATTTGGCCTAACCTTAGATTTTTAGGAATAAAATAAAAATTAATAATATAATATTTGATTTATAAACTATTTTGTGTCAATTTTGACACTATTTGATATATGATTTTTGTGAAAGTCATAACAGAATTATATGTTCGAACCAAGTTGATTAAATCAACACTAATATATCATAGGAACCTATAAAAATAGTTAAATTCATAAAAAGTCTCAAATTACATTCATTTGAGCATTTATAACATCAATTATGTTAATATTTCCTTAAAAGGGTAATTACTGCATCATCGTTGTGTCATAAATAAATTAATTTATTTAAAGTCTAAAAATTATAAATAAAATATCATTATGTAGGAAATCGTTTTAGCTTTCTAATGAATATTTATAGTCGAATTTATCTTATGTATAACCCCATATTAAAAATGTTTTAGTTATTAAACATTGATTTTAACTATTTTAACTATTCATTAAATAAAATAATATTAAATGTCATAATCTAATCCAAGTGGACCTAAATGGTCATATTATATTCATAAGGTTGTTTTTGGTCGAATTACACTTATCTAATAGAATTAGGACATGTGTTAGGGTAATAGTAATATCATATTTACCCTTAGTTACCCTATTTACTATTAACCGTGGTTAAAAAAAGTAAAAAGTTACTATTCATCAAAAATTATTTTCATCTCATTGAACCAAATTTTAGTCCTTGATATTAACCGTGGCTGTCGGATTTTTGAAATTCCATTCACAGAAGCAGTAAAAATAAGTTTTATGCAAAATTCAGTTTTTAACCTACCACTTAGTGGTTTCACTATTCATTAAAAATTGATAGTTTTCAGAAAAATACCAAACTTTCATCCTAAGCTATATTTCATATTCCGAATTCAAAAATGAAGCCTATTTTACCAAATTCATAACATAGAAGTTGAATTAATAAATTTTATAATTAAATCCCTCTGTTAAAACAAATAGCGTGTTTTTAAGAAACAATATCTACCAAAAGATTGACACTTGATTATGTCTGGGTTAAATGTGAAATTACATCCAATGACCGACATCGTATTAAATTGTAAAAATATATTCTAAATATACATTAAAACCACTCAATTTAATGATTTATCACTATTAATTATTTCGATTAAAAAAGTTGTTTTTAATTATAATCTAGTAATTTTCACTATTCATCAGAATATGAAAGTTATCCGAAAAGTACCAAAATTTCACCCTAAGCTAATTTAGATATTACGAATCCAGAAATTAATTCCATTTTGAAAAATAAAATATACAAAGTTTCAAAAAGTGGTTATTACTATTCATAACGGCTAGTTTTAATAATATTTTAATAGCATATTGTTGTTTAATGAAACTCGTTATTGCGTACTACACACGCTATCGAGGAAGGTCGCGATTGCGTGTAATGCAAGGTAAGTCAGGGATGTGTGTTGTGCAAGATCCTTTTGATGTAGCGTAAAACACAAGACATTAATAAAATTAAAAAGAATATTTTTCATAAAATCTCGGACTGTTACATTCTACCCCCTTAAAATGAATTTCTCCCTCGAAATTCGTCGGGGTTATAAATGGTTTATTATACGAAAGTTTCTTTAATAGAAACCCACATCGTAAAAAAGGAATATCAAAACCAATCTTTAAAAACAAAAGTATGAAACGTAACGGTTACCCAAATAAACTAGTCACTGGGTTTCTACATAGGTGAAAATATGGATATGGAAGAGAAATCTAACCATCATGTTCTGATGGAGAGTGGTAGAGAACATGGCTATGGAAAAGCCAGCAATCACAAATCCATAAATTTGTGACGATCTAAGGTACCATCTGATTCATTAGATATAAGATCACTAGGACAACATTTTTGGTTTTCAAGATCGTTTCCCTAATGTTAAAGAATTTGAATTAGAATAAATACTTACTTTATTTTGGTACAATCTCACTGTTGTTCGTGCCTTTAACAATTTCCACTTCATCTCTTAAATAAATGAAGTTGAATTTGTTATTCGTGAAGTGTTAGCAGATCATGTGATAGAATGACGGGTTATTCCATCTGTCTCAAACAAAAGGTTAGCAAAAAAAATTTATACATAAGTCGATCTATAGTGAGATTAATCATATATGGTTCCTAAAATGGACTTATACATCATATGTCATATAACTTAATATAATAAAAGTAGTTTCTACTAAACAGGGAATTCTTGTAGGCCAGTGGTAGGTGATAAAGGCCAGTCGCACTTCGGTTGTGGGTTCGATTCCCACAGCCTTGTCCGACGCGATGGGCTGTCGCCCGTCCTGCAGGTTGTCCTTTTTCTAAAACTATATTACTATAACATCCCATCAATAATATCGAAAAAAACTTCTATCCTTAAACAATACTAACTTATTCCAACATAATCCATTCCAATCTTTAGGCTTACCCATAATACTGCAGTCCACTCTCATAATATAGTGAAAACAATTACCAGAGATTTAATACCATCGTTGATCCCCATAAGATATGTCTTGTTGGTCACATTCTAAACATTCAAAGTCCTTAATCATGTATTCTCTTGAATACCTTAGTGAAAACATGAATGCAGTTTAAAGTTAACACTTTCCACATACCAAAATCCTCAAAATTCTATATACTCAAACCCTGATATCACTTAGTCCTTATATCAATCATGAGCTCATGAATACTATTAAACATTTCATTTTCTTGTTTTCCCTTCATTATGCGCATATCATCTTATTTCCAAAAAATATCTCAATCACTTTGAATACCACATCAATAAATATTGCAATACTCAATGATACAACATTATTTTGGAATCCCATTACATAAACACTTAATCATTCCACCACATCGTTGTTATATTCAACATTGCCAATAGTGATCGCATGTGACTTCCCTTTGTCGTTTGCCTTCAGTGGTCGCTCATGTTGATCATCACTAACCCTTGGATTAGGGTATTTATTAGCATAATGCCCCATTTCCTTTCACTTGAAGCATTGAAGTGTTGGTGGTGCGTTCTCTGCAGGGTTTGCTTTATTCACATCATTAGAAACCCTTTTTCTATTACTTCGACACTCAGCTACTCGGTGACCTTATTTTCCAAACTTTAAACATTTTCTAGTCCCTTTAAGACAATATCCACCATGCTTCTTTCCACACATTGTGCATAAGGAAACATTCATCTTCTTTTCACCATTATTCTGAGATTTCTCCTTGAACTCCATCTTTCGTTTCTTGTCAAAACCATGAGATGGATATGTAACACCAACTTCCATTTATACCTTGATAGCACAACGCACAATTTCTTCATAGCTACTGAAGTCTCTTATAGCTAATCCCTTCGAAGACTTGGTTTTAATCCATTGAAAAATCGATCAACTTTACTTTCAGGTTGGATGATAATGCCAGATGCATACCTTGCAAGTCTTGTAAAATTCGCTTCGTATATACCAACAGATTCATCATCTTTTTTCTTTAGTTCAAGAAACTCCTTATCCATCTTTGTTTGAAGAATACGAGGGAAGTACTTATTGAAAAATAAGTTCTTGACCTCGTCCCATTCCATAGACTCAATTTCATCTCTTTGCCTTGTATTCTTGATAAGATTCCACCATTGATCAGCTTCACCTTCCAAACGATATACTGCTAAGATGACTTTATCATGTTCAGAACATTGAAGAACTGAAAATATCTTTTCAGTGGTACTGATCCATTGTTCAGCAACAAGTGGATCAGAATACCCACTGAAAGAAGGTGGACGTTGCCTCATGAAGGACTCAATAGAATATTGTTCCCTTCTATGCTCATTTGGAAGTCCAGAATGATTCATAGCTTGTGTAAGTATAGAAATAAGATTTTGCACTCCATCTCCCATAACATTTGTTTGTTCAGGAGGACAATCATTGCATTGTCCATTGCATTGATCAACACGGTTCCTTCGGGTTCCAGCCATCGTCTAAAACCCAAAAAGAATAGTGTGAGAGGCAAAAATCATGCTAGGGAAAACAACATAATAAAGGGGAAGTACCTTCAATATATAACATCTTAGGTTTAATTCTATGATCGTTAGCGTAGTTCTAGTACTATAACCTATACGTATACTTAACCTTAGGGACATCCCTAGACATACCGTAGAAATATCTCTAGGGATCTCACTAACGTTTTCGCATCCTAGTTTCCAAAGGTTGACTAAACCTTTCCTCTGATACCAACTTTAGAGACCCGAAACATGACGTACATTGACATTACATTACATTTGCGGAATACTTAGTACATACACACAAGGATCATAATAGTTTAGTGTCTTTGGAAACTCGGAACGTAATCTTCTAATCGTGGTGAAAGATATTCAACATCTCCTATAATGATCTTCCCTTTTTTTACCTAAAACCTTTCTTTATATCCTGGGGAAAAGAAAACATAAAAGGGTGAGCTCAAATTCTCAGTAAGGGTAAACAAAATAAATATCAATCACATCGTATTAATAAGAACATAACATTTTGGAAATCTTAACCTGCAAAAGAGAGCATAATTTCATAACATGGGATAAATCATGGCAGTGAAATGTAATCACAATAATCATAACTTAAAACATGAAACATTGTGTCATTCACACATAATCATAGAGAATCATTTCTTGTTAGTCAAGAATCATTGCCAAGACTATCTTAGTGGACAAAGTCCCTTTCTGAATCGAGTAACCCTCGTTTCAGTCCTGTTTCACTGAACCGGTATAACCTACCGTTCCAGCACTGTCTATCTCATGAGATATAAAATCTTTACCCAATTAATTGGAGGGAGATATAGGTCCCACCCATATTATAATGAATCATTTCTTATGTGTGCCACATAATCATAAATCATACATCATCGCATAACCCATGTAATAAAAATGGGATTCTTAAACAACATGACATCATAAAACAATTCATATAAGATAAAGGAATTCATAAAAATGTTTCCATCACAACATAATAAAATCCATGTAATAATAGGGATAAAAACAGAACCCTTTTATTATCTTAGATGGAAAATAATTTTTATAAAATACTTGAACTTCATTCTTGAGGAAAATATCCTTTCTACTTCAAAAACACTTTTCCTTTCTTAACATGTCATACAATTTTAAACTAAAAGAAGTTGATTAAAAATAAACTTGAATAATTGTAAAGGAAGCTTCTTGGAAATAATTTTTTAGAAATCCATTCATGCCGTATAAGTTAAAAAAAACATTCTTCGTACTTTTGTCAGAAAAGTCAAAAAGTACCTCGTACGAAAAACGACAAAAGATTCCTTTCATATCTTTTACTAAAAACTCACCGAAGGGTAAAATTGGATATAAAATATTGTAGAAGGTTGGAAATTACATATTTAGGGAACATGGATGTGGATGATAAAATACACCCCAGTAATTACCAAAGTAAAAACAATCTCGGATAAAAGTGAGATTGTGATATTTCCCTTACCTTAGGTCCGATTTGCTTCGTATGTGTCCAAACCTCCTGTATAATGATTTAAATAATGTCATTGACTTATTAAAGAATCATATTCATTGTTATGATATCATATATGGTTCACTTATGAGATTATATTACCCGTTCTTTTGTAAATTCCATGTTAAAGAAGCGTTTTGGGTAAAATCGTTTCAAATATCGTAGGTGTTTTGACTTGTTGTTCTTGACATTATTATTACTTATATCATGATTTACTTACTTCCAGAATATAAAATATGATTTATATATCATATATATTCAGTATATATATATATTATAGATAGATAAATGAAATGAAAAACACCATTCATGGAGACGGTAGTCCGTACGTACGCATGAACGCTGTTTTTCTTTCCTTATTGTCTTGAATGGAAGTAAGTAGATGACATACATATATATATACATAAATCCAGTATCATTATTATGTCATATATTTCATTAGTACTTATTATATATACTTTATAATCATTCATGAATGGTTAATCATTAAGAATGAATCTCATCACGTCGTGGAGACGGTAGTCCGTACGTACGCACGAGCGATGATATCATTTCCATAATTATTGAATTGAATTGGAGTGGATTATACAATATATCAGAATCAATATGATGTTTTAATAACTATGTATAGTTATTGTTTACACCATTATACCCATCCATGTAAGGTGGTGGTGGAAAATAGATTATACCACGGCGTGGAGACGATATTCCGTACGTACGCACGCACGGTGATTTCCTTTTCCGTAGGATGGATAGATGGTGAAATAGGGTTGTCTCATACATAAAATAACATATCAGTATATGAGTGATACTGATGTTATTACTTCATAATGAAACAACCAAAGAAGAAGAAGTGGAAGAAGAAATAAAGATGAAAGAATTGGTAACGGTAATTACCTCTTCTTTGAAGCGCCTCTTTGAGACCTCCTCTTAGGGAACTAAAATTGGTCTTTGAGGAAGACCAGAACCTCTAGGATGTTTCTAGGGAAGTGGAGAAGAGATTTTGGCAGGGGTTGGCCGAGCTTGAGTGCTCAAATTGGTGTGAGGAGGAGGGGGAGGAGGTGTCCTTTTATAAGGGAGGAGAGGGGCACCTTAGGAATACCTCAAAATATTATTTTATATTAATGTCAAAATCGGTTTATAATGGTTCCAAAGGGTCTTATTTCGAAGCTAAAGTGGGGATGGGTCGAAATCCTATCAACCAATAAGATTTAGACAAGTTTAGGGTTTTATTTTAACCTTATCAATTAGATTTAACTCTAAGTTAAATAATTTAACTTTTACCGTGTCTTTTTGTTTTCTTTCACTATATGGTTAATACACTTACTATAACATGCCAAACGAACCCCAAATTGTTTATTATTAATACATATATCCTTATATAAGTCATTTGGCCGAACCTTAGATTTTGAGGAATAAAATAACAATTAATAATATAATATTTGATTTAAAAACTATTTTGTGTCAATTTTGACACTATTTGATATATGATTTTTGTGAAAGTCATAACAGAATTATATGTTCGAACCAAGTTTATTAAATCCACACTAATATATCATAGTAACCTATAAAAGTAGTGTAATTCATAAAAAGTCTCAAATTACATTCATTTGAGCATTTATAACATCAATTATGTTAATATTTCCTTAAAAGGGTTATTACTGCATCATCGTTGTGTCATAAATAAATTAATTTATTTAAAGTATAAAAATTATAAATAAAATATCATTATGTATTAAATCTTTTTAGCTTTCTAATGAATATTTATAGTCGAATTTATCTTATGTATAACCCCATATTAAAAATGTTTTAGTTATTAAACTTTGATTTTAACTATTTTAACTATTCATTAAATAAAATAATATTAAATGTCATAATCTAATCCAAGTGGACCTAAATGGTCATATTATATTCATAAGGTTGTTTTTGGTCGAATTACACTTATCCAATAGAATTAGGACATGTGTTAGGATAATAGTAATATCATATTTACCCTTAGTTACCCTATTTACTATTAACCGTGGTAAAAAAAAGTAAAAAGTTACTATTCACCAAAAATTATTTTCATCTCATTGAACCACATTTTAGTCCTTGATATTAACCGTGTTTGTCGGATTTTCGAAATTTCATTCACAGAAGCGGTAAAATTATGTTTTATGCAAAATTCAGTTTTTAACCTACCACTTAGTGGTTTCACTATTCATCAAAAATTGAAAGTTTTCAGAAAAATACCAAAATTTCATCCTAAGCTATATTTCATATTCCGAATTCAAAAATGAAGTATATTTTACCAAATTCATAACATAGAAGTTGCATTAATTAATTTTATAATTAAATCCCGCTGTTAAAACAAATAGCGTGTTTTTAAGAAACAATATCTACCAAAAGATTGACACTTGATTATGTCTGGTTTAAATGTGAAATTACATCCAATGACCAACATCGTATTAAATTGTAAAAATGTATTCTAAATATACTTTAAAACCACTCAATTTAATGATTTATCACTATTAATTATTTTGATTAAAAAAGTTGTTTTTAATTATAATCTAGTAATTTTCACTATTCATCAGAATATGAAAGTTATCAGAAAAGTACAAAATTTCACCCTAAGATAATTTCGATATTACGAATCCAGAAATTAATTCCATTTTGAAAAATAAAATATACAAAATTTCAAAAAGTTGTTATTACTATTCATAACGGCTAGTTTTAATAATATTTTAATAGCATATTGTTGTTTAATGAAACTCGTTATTGCGTACTACACACGCTATCGAGGAAGGTCATGATTGCGTGTAATGCAAGGCAAGTCAAGGATGTGTGTTGTGCAAGCTCCTTTTGATGTAGCGTAAAACACAAGACATTAATAAAATTAAAAAGAATATTTTTCATAAAATCTCGGGCTGTTACACGACCATCTAGATGGGGCCCAGTGGGGTGGGCCAAACCCAATGGGCCGGACTGCCCAACTGGCCAGGCCGGACCCATAGGGTCAGCACAAGGCGACCCGAACTGCGTCAGCCCAGACTAAGTCGTGTCTGGTCTGTCCGACCGGGTCAGACCAGACCTGGGCCCACTATCGACCCCTTTACTTTCATTGGCCATGTCTTTAGCATCTGACGTCTGTTTGATGATCTGTTAGTGGTGCTGGAAATCTTGGAGCGTAGCCTTCCCTTTGAGTAAACCCACTGGAGTTCAGGGTTTAGTTGTGATATAGTCAGGTTGGATCATGCACGAATCCAACCGGGCCCTCGGGACTAAAAGGTTAATAACTCACAGATTGAGCGTCCGATTGATGCGAGGTCTATTGTGTTGAGGCCCCTATGATGTGGTGTTCCTTTGAGATAATTATTCATGGTACTTCATGATAGTTGGAGTATTGACCATTTGGTCATGGAACGGATCCTTCTGGTGATGAGCGTGCGTAGTGCGGAGACCAAGTAGCTGGCTGAGACCTGACGACTATTGACCATTTGACTTAGAGTGATTCTACTAGCCCAGTGGGGAGTGCCATGGTGTCACAGTAGACTTGCAATGGGGAGTTCCTTGGTGTCGTGCAAACCCATGGTACTTGAAAGGAGGATTGCATCAGCAGGATACAAGGGGGAGTGCCATGGTGATGCAGCAGACCCACGGTGGGGAGTGCCTTGGTGACGCAGCAGAACCACAATACTTGATTAGAGGAGTACCTCATCAGTCCAAGGTTAGTGGGAAGTGCCATGGTGTCACGGTAGACGCATTCTACTCAACCGAGGATGAGTTCTCCAACAGCTGAGGTTTTCATAATAAAAATCCTGGTTGAGCTAAGTCAGTAAAATTTGTGTTTACCTCATGATTGAGATGGAATACCTGATAACATAGGTATATGTATGGTAATGTACCTAAGTGGGGTTATCTATTGATTTAATAATTTTTGTTTTATCCTTGTTGGATTTTGTGAGACCGTGAGGGTTTTGGGGTCCCTAATGAGTATCATTATACTCACCCCTGTACGGGCTATGCCCGTACCTCGTTGTGTTGGTTGAAGATGACAGACAATACTGACTGAGCCTGAGAGTACCAAGACTGGATGATACCCAGAGGTGGACCATACGACGTGTCGGTACGTGGAGGAGACCGACAGACGTGGAGTGCTAAGGATGCTTTATGTACCTACCCTTCAGGTAGGATCCGTGGTGGATGATCCAGGAGCTGCTCTTCACCTTTCAGTTGTTTTGTCCTTTTCTATTGTACTTGTTTTCAGTTGTACTTGTACTTTTCAGTTGGGCTTGTATTTCGACCCCTTTCCTTCTCAGCACTCTTTTTTATACATTTTTACATAGTGTTTTTCTTCCAGCTTGTACACTGTTGTGTGTGTTTATTCTTTATAAAGGTAATGCCTTCCTAGTTTTACGGATTTATGCCTTTGGTGCTAGTCTCTAGCCCCTTGCCTATGGAGGACGGGCTTGGGGTAGTCACGGAACTTGCCCCGAGGGACGGGTCATGATAGAAACCACCTCATAAATACCACTGAATGGGAACAACTACCAGTAATGAGATGCTAAATTTGATGAGAAATGGGGGGAGGCATTTTCCTTTTATAGGCTGCTGCTAGCCCCTCTCGAATCTTCTCTCACTACTATTTTGGTGGGGTTTGTCCACCCACTACATATTCCATGGCCACCTCCCTTGAAAAAAATTAGGGGAAACATGATCCTATAAATTAATAAACTACTAACATATTCTTCACATCTCCAAACTCGGGTATCTTCACCAGTGAGCATAGTCTTCAACAAAGGAGTGTGTAGGTGAACAATGGACCATTGAGGGATCAGAAAAAGTGAGATAGGGATTTATTAGATCATTTATTGTGGATTCCATATACAATAGGTGATATGAAATCAAAAGAAACAGTGGAGCACGACCTCCTTCTTCCTTAACATAAATAGATTTTACATCATGGAAATCTCCCTCGAAATTGTCTCTTCGATCGGATATGCATCACAAAAGGAAGTGTGTGTAAGAACCCAATTTTTTCAATCAGGTATAGATTCTTTATTTTTTGGTCTAAATCATTTCTTTAGACATAATATGTATGGATAATGAGGTATTAATTGTTCTGAGGGTGTTCGTGGCTTGTTCGTAGCTCAGAACCCATATTTTTGGTGAAAACTGGCTTGGTGCACTGTTTAGAGTAAACAATGTAGGAATTCCACACGGTTTGAAAAAAATGTGGGAATTGTGTTTTTTTGGATAGATCCATCTCACACGGTTGGTGCAAAGATGTTAGGAATAATCATAAAAGCACCATTTTTCAGGTACACGTGTATGACTTGTGCATAGTGTGATCATACTATGCAGAGGATGTTATTTCTGGCAGAACCGTCTCACATGGTTTGCACATAGTTTGAAAAACTACACAGACAAACCATTCATAGTCTAAAATACTGGGTAAATCTTTCAAAATTCCCTTGATGATCTATTTACCCCCATCTTCCTCCCCAATCCAAGAAACAGTGGTATTAATCCCATTTCCTCTTATTTTGGAGCTTCTTTAAAGGCCAAAGCTAGGAATCAAGGGATATCGTTCATCCAGAATCTGAATAAACTTATGTTAGTCACATTGGATTTGCAATGGTATGTAATCAAGTAGAATTTAACCATTCTTCTTCTCTCATTCTCTTGACCAAGATATCATCATTTGAGATTTTTCACCTTTTCTTAGATCTACTTCGATGCAAGCCAAATCAAGGTCCAATACTAGAGGAGGATAGTCATAAAACCCTAAGGTGGGTGGCCTATAACTCATCCCTATTGTTTGCTGATTTTAGAATATTCATATGGGGCCTGCTGATCTCATCGGAATCTGCTCATAAATATACAAGCACTGATTATACTTGTCTGAATATCATGGTTATTCTTTTTCCCAATATGTTATTATTTGTTAGCAGTTACACCTAAAACTCAATCTCCCCATGTCAAAGGTTATTCGATAATTGGGTTTTAGTGTTTTGGCATGTTTGAGCCACTATTCAGGTGTGTCTTTTCTAAGAACTTCTTAAAGGTGAGCCTTCCTATAATAAGTGGATTGTTATTAATGAAAATTTCATAATGGAATGTACCATGTATGATCACCACTTGACCCGCCTAAGGTAAGTGCTTCAAATTGACTATTAATTTTGGAATGTGAAATAGAGAATATAATAAACATAGAACATGGCCTTATAAAATATTATTGAATTAAGGTTACATGTCTGTAACACCCATTGACATATTAATGGAAGGTAGCGGAATGAACCGCAATAGTACAATATGTGTTAATGGTTAATTAAGACTTGATTAAATGGTTACAGAGCTACATGGCCTATACACACCAATGGAAGACAAGACCAGAACCTAATGAATGATTACTTGATTTCAATATCAAATAGGAATGGATTGACTTGAGATCACCTTGGATTCTGAGTGGAGAATACCTTGGGTCTTGATAACCCCATTCGGATTCAAGGATATAGTTTTCTTAGGTTGATACCCACCTAGACTCTAGTTATATTCTATTCCTCAGATGACCAGTATTCTTCAAAAGGGTACTTTACATTTTTTTCATGATACCTTAGATACACTCATTGGATCTATCATTGACTAGTAGGTTCCATGGTGAAATACCATACAACCATATCTTCTCTTAGTACATTTTATCATGGATGATCACCTAGGACTCGGTTGGTGCCTTATTGTGGAATGCCTTGGATTACGATCCTTGGATTACACTCTTATCTAGATTTAGATACCACAATGTTAGCATTCCATGAGATATATGTTACCATGGTTGTTGCCCTAGAACTCCCGCACTGGATATAATTTTCAGGTTTCCTTGTTATGTCTTTGGACCTTCACTAATTGTTTTATCACGAGGTGATGTTAGTGACAGCTATACCTCACGTGACAAATTAACATAAAATTGTAATTACTTAATTAATGAACTTGTTACATGTTTAGACACCAGATGAGGGATGAAGAAGGTACTAGGTATTTAGTTAAATTTTACTCCTTTCTTTACTTTATATACATATGCTTTCACACTTCTATATTCCATTAAATGAGATAGATGTTATAGACACCAGTGGTGATGGCCCACTAATATTTATCTCACACACTCTCTGGGTGCTATTTGTTACCAGAAGTAGATTACATGGTTGTAGGTGTTGACAAAGGTAAGAATTAAACATTATATACCGGGTTGCTTGCTATTAGGATGGAGCTTGATGGTAGATGACTGAGTTAGATATTGGGATGATTAGAGTAGACTTTTTTTTCTTTTACTTTGTGGAACATATTATGTCTATTGTCTTGTATCCATGTTTTCTAGTTTTCCAGTGACATTATATTACATAATCATTGTTTGAGTTGATAAAGTTACTTTTATTCTCATTTATCTATTTCATCCATTTTATTCATCAAATTCACTGTAGAACTTTAGACTTCCAGTCTGCAGCCACTGTAGCGCTTTGGACAAAGTCGGTCGCGTGTTTACTATAGCGACGTAGACTTACCTTTTTCAGAACAGTGATCGTCTTCTTCATTTTTTAGCCCATTTTAGGGAAAGGGTTTCTACTAAAAACCCTCTATATTTCTTATTCTCCCGATATAGTGAATTCTACCTCTCTCATGGACGTAGGTATTTTTCCCGAACCACGTAAATCACTTTGTCCATATTTCTTTCTTTCTTTCATTTTCTCATTTCTGTCATTGTGTCTCCTGATGATTCTTCAACACATTATTCATTTATATTATTTCCACAATGTTACACTCTGATAATGAGGGCATAGTCTCCCCACGAATATACCTTAGACCCTCACTACTAGTCGGCATCCTATGATGTTTGGGGAGATGCACTTGAGGCCATGTGGCCCACCAGTCTCAAGGAACCCATTATGTGGCATCTCGGTTCGGGATGTCACAAAGTTATATTAGAGGGTGGTCTCTTTTCATTAGTTACTATTTTGATAAAATATATTTGCGAATAGGAATGCTTGGGACTTTGTTATAAGTCATTCTTGGGCATCGCGAACCCATGTTCAGGGTAAAAACCATGTTTCATAAATTATAATTTTTATTCTGGTTTTGGATATTACAGTTGGTGTTATTTCACTGTTGGGTGATGCACTTGTTGTATGGTGTTTTTGATTATTACTCTACTTGAGAATTTATTTCTTCCTTAGGCCAATTAAATGAGGTCAAGGAGAATTTCTACATGCATCATTATAGGAACCTAGAATTAACATGACATGAATATTTCCATGCCATATAGGTGTATTTCACTACTTTTCATTTCCTTATATGCATGTGATTTTTCAGTGATGTTGTGATACTTTACTTTTACTTCCATTACTTTTGGCTATGATTGAGTTATTTCCTATCTCAATTCATGAGGTGTATGGGCCTTCATGGGTTGGGATGAGTACTTTACCGAGTCGAGCCATTATTCTATAAGTAAGTGGGTGGCATTTTGGGTGATAGGTGTTTGAGAACTGATTCATGAGAAATGGATATCTATTATAAAGTGAATCATGAAATATAAAATGAATTGTTTAGACATACTTATTTTGCCTTTTCATGTATATGAAAGGTAAAATAGTGGACTAGGAAATTGACTCCAAAATGAAAAGAAACTTATACTAGAGCACTTAAATATACCTGTCCATCTATGTGAGGAGTTAGTGGTAGTATGCCATAGGTAGTGAGTTTTCTTAGGTTTATATTCCTCTAGTGATGCTATCTTATGCTCCAAATATTTTTCTAGGGTGTGTTATTTGAATTTTTAGGAAAATTCCTCCATGATGTCCTTGGGTTATTCTCCATTATGGTGGGGATGACCATGCTCTGAACATGGTGGTCCCTGAGCTACCAGTCTTACCTCCATGATTTCCACTTGAGGAACCGACTAATGCACCTGATTTGGGCCCTAATGACCAAGTGTGTGATAGTTTCTAATGTCTAATGTAGTCCATGAAAGGTGATAAACAGGATGCACCTACGATGTATGATTTGACCTGTGAGTTCTAGCAACAACACCCACCTACTTTTATTGGGGATGAAGGCTCTCAGGATACTGAGTCTTGGCTAGAGGATATGATTTCTATCATTGAGCATCTAGAAATGCATCCAGAGAGGAGTGTTAATCTTAATAAATACATGCTTCGGGATACAGAAAAGAACTAGTGGGATGTGGCTACCAAGACCAGTCATCATCCGGTCATCCTATGGGTTTATTTCTAGAATTCCTTTTATGAGTAGTTCTTTACTATAGAACTGAGAGCTGACAGATCTAGAGAGTTCATGCAACTTGAGCAGGGTTCAAGGTTATTTATGTAATATTCAGCACGTGTCACTGATTTATAGTGTATTTCACTTCTTTGGGCCAGTGATGATCTTTTGCGTGCTAGATGTTTTGAGGATGGGCGCCAGTATCCCGTCCGAACTATGGTGAATGTATTTTTACTTCCTAAATTTTATGAAATAATTGATCAATACCTTATCACTCAGTGTAACCTATGGTAAGACACAAGTACTGGGTTTAAAGGATCAGTTTTGCATCAGTCCAGTAGTTCTTCCTGTGGTCGAAAATGTTCCCTAGAGATTTCTCATCAGGAAAGTGATAGCTAGATTATCTAGTTTGATAGATCTGGGGTGTGTCATTAATTTTGAAGACAAGGGAATAAGAATCCCCAATGTGAAAGAGACCATATGGAGTCTCAACCTTGGGTACATATGCGTCATCTTTATCATTTTTATAGGACATTTCCACCAAATTCAAGTGGAAAAGGATTAGCATCCACTCCTCCTACAGAAGTGAGTTCTTTTGCTCTGTGTTAGGTGGGGATGTGGAATAACACTAACAGGTCTGGGCGAGGAGGAGGACATGGATGTGGTAGTCTGACCCTTGATCACCAACAACGCCAATAGAGCAATCATGATCATGGTAGTCCATTGTTGCACAGGGTTGGGGATTAGGCAGTTGCATGCTTTACAATCGATACCCAATGATCAAGATATGAGACCATCTACAATATGACATACTATTATAGTATCCTCCAATATTGCCTCCTCTTTGTTTGATACAATCGCTTCAAACCCTTTTAATTTTTTTCTATTGTGGAATGTCTCAGATTAGAGATACAGTATCACTATGGCGTAATAACCCTCGATACAAGATTGGGAATATGGATAGAGGGCATATGCCTTTGCAGGGACAATCCCCTTAAGGTAGCTAGTTACCCTTTCATGTGGAACCCCTTTTTTCTCGAGATGACGAGCGTTGATGTATTTGTTGGTATAGACTGGTTAGTCCACTATCATGACTTTTTAAACTGCTATCATTGTATGGTCTATTTTAAATCACCATAAGATAACATTTATCTTTTCAAAGGTGAGTAAGATGTCTAGATTGGGAGAGCTGGACCGAAGCATCATCAGCTAGGTTAAATGAATACGCAGATTGCAAATATTTTCATGGAGGATCTAGGTTTTGTTCAATGTAATTTCCCTCCAGTAGTTGATCATTTCATAGAAGTGTTTCTAGATGACATTTTGGTCTTACCTCTTAAGAGAGTGGTAGAGTTTATAATAGATCTTGTTCTAGGTGCAGATCCAGTGTCCATTCCTTCATACATGATGGAACCTAATAAGCTTCATTAACATAAGCATTAGATAGAGTATATAGAGTCCAAGGGATATATATGACCTAATACATCTTTTGGGGGTTTTCCCATGCTTTTCACCCAAATGGAGGATGAAACCTTATGTTTATTCATCCATTACTGAAGGTGAACCAGCTTACAGTCAAGAATCGGTATCCACTTCCTCAAATAGATGATCTCTTTTACCAGATCCAAGGAGCAAAGGTATTCTCTAAGATTGACTTAAGAATGGGTTATCATCAAGTTCATGTCAGACCACTGGACATATCTTGTACAAATTTTTATAGAAGTTATGGTCTGTATGAGTATCTTGTTATGTTCTTCGGTCTTACTAAAATTCATGTTGCTTTAATTACTTTAATGAATATGTTTTTCCATACATATATAAACTCTTTTATCATGGTCTTTGAGGATGAAATCATGGTGTATTATCGCACTCGTAACAACCGTGCCTTGTATCTTGAGATTGTTCTATGTACAATGAGAGAGAAATATATTTATTGAAAGCTGGATAAGTGAGACTTCTAGATTGACAAGGTCTAATTCATGGACCATGTTATCATAGAATCTTGAGTATCTATTGTCCCTAAATAGGTTAGTGTTTTAGTTTCCTAGGAGCATCCCAATAACATAATTGATATCGGGAGTTTATTTTGGATCATTGGATATTAAAACCATTTCATAAAGGACTTCACACATATTTATTCACCTCTTACTAGACTTACAAATAAGGTTCGTACATTCATATGATCAGAAGAATGTGAGAAAGCCTTTTAGGAACTAAAGGAAAGGCCTGTCTCAACACCGTTTCTGATTCTTATAGAACTAGGTAATGGTTATATCATCTTATAGGATGCATCGGGAATTGGCCTATGAGCAGTGTTGTTGTAGGAAGACATATTTGTTGTGTATAGATATTGGTAGTTGAGGAACCAAGAGAGATATTACATGACGCATGACCTCAGGCTAGTAGAAATTGTCCATGCCTTACGTTGCTGGAGACATTATATGTTGGGTGAGCACTATGTGGTGTATACAGATCAAAAGATACTTAAGTATGTCATTTATCAATGTAACTTGAACCTCAAACCATGGAATGGGTCGAATACTTACATTCCTTTGATTTTGGGATTTCTTGTACACCTATAAAGGGAAATGTGGTCACTGATACACTGGGTCAGAAAAATCCAACGATGGCCTTATAGGATGTCAATGATGAATGGAAGTTAATGGATATCTTTTCTATACCTCATCTGAAGTTTAATGATAGTCATGAGCAGTCTTACCTCTCAGCCTTAACTGTTACTTCTTCCCTCCAAGATAAGGTAATAAGTAGGTGGTTTTCAAATCCTAAAGGTTTCATTATCCATTAAATTATATCAAGAGATATCCAAACTCTTTATTGATATGGGGATAGAGACAAAATCCTACATCTATGTGGACATATTTGGGTTTCTACTGATATGGGATAGGAGACAATGAAAGAGTCCCACGCTTCTTAGCGGGTAGTTCATCCAGAATTCTTGAAGATGTATCAAGATATGCAGCCCTAGTATTGGTTTCCTAGAATGAAATGTCATATTGTAGCCTTCATCACAAGGTGTTCCACCAATTATCAGGTGAAGGAGGATCACCAAAGACTTGTAGGTTTATTCGAACCACTTCTTGTTCCAGAGTGGATATGTGAAGATATTTCTATAGAATTCATTATCGTATTACCGAGGTCCCCTAGGGGTAGCCATGCTATCTCAGTAGTAACTGACTGTCTAATGAAACCATCCCACTTCATTCCTATACAAGAGACTTTCTCAGTAGATGAGTTTGAAAGACTGTATGTCTGTGGGATTATACGACTACCTGAGGTTCCACATACTATCATTTCAGATAGGGATTTTCATTTCACTTCACGGTTCTATAAATGTTTGCATAAAGCTATAGGGACTGAGGTGATTCGAATCACAAATTTTCATCCTCAAAATGACGGAAAATTAGAATGGACAATACATGTTCTAGAGGATATGCTTCAAGCATGTTTCCTTTCTTTTGGCGGTTATTGGGAGAAGCATATCCATCTCATCACTTTCGCTAATAATAACAGTTTTACAATGACATTTCAGATGGATACTTTTGAGGCCTTATATGGTTGGCCATTCCATTCACCCTAGTGCTGGATAGAGGTAGGTGAGGTATCCCTACTAGGTCCTCATCATGTTCAAGAGACTTTAGAACATGTTAAGTTGAACAGGAAGCATATGAATACTTATTAGTCTAGAGATAAATCTTATGTCAATCACCATTGAAGACCTCTTGAGATCATGGTTGAAGATCCTATTTTTCTTCAGGTATCACCCAGGCTAAAGCATAGATGGTTTAAGAATTAGGTAAAGTTGTTTCCTCATTACATTAAACTGTTCAAGAATCAAGAGAGAGTAAGTCAGATAGCCTATTGGTTTCTACAACATCATAGTTACCATGCCAGGCAAGACATCTTTCTTGTCTCATTGCTTTTCCATTATCATGTGGACCTGTCTGATAATTTTAATTACGAGGAAGTTGAGTTAGATTCTAATGTTACCTTTGAGGAGCATCTAGTACACATCATTGAACGAAGCACAAAGAATCTACAAGGAAAGTCTATCCCTCTCGTAATGGTTCTATGGAATAAAAATTGAGTTAAAAATGAGACATGGGAGATGGAAGTCGATGCATATTCCCAACGGCCAGAGTTGTTCTTAGACATTGTTTCTTTACCCTTGGATGGAGAACATGAGGGTGATTTCTTTTAAGGGGGGAAGTCTATAAGAATCGAATCACTCAGGTATGTATCCATTAATGTTCAGTATAAATCATTACTTAGGACTTATTATGAACGACTAATGAGTCAGTAAATGTTACGAGGGTGTACGAGGCCTGTTCGGAGCCCAAAACCCATCTTTTTGGGGAAAACTATCTTGGCGCATGGTATAGAGTTAACTATGCAAGAATTTTGCACGGTTTCGCTAACCGTGCAGATTGCCTTTTTTTTGGAAAAAGACACCTCCAAGGGTTGGTGCACTATGTCATGTCCTAACCATGAAAACGAATTTATTCCCAGGTACCCATGCATGGATTGTTCATGGTTTGATCAAACTGTTCAAAGGATGTTATTTTAGGAAGAACCGTCTCGCATGGTTTGCGCACAATTTGAAAAACCATGTGGGCAAACCGTGTGTAGTCTAAAATCCTGGGTAAAATGTCCGAAATTCCCTAAATGATATATATACCACCCTCTTCCTCCCAAATATGAGAACCAATGGGATTAAGAAAATTTCCTCTCATTTTGGAGCTTTTTGAGGCCAAATATTGGGATCAAGAGATCCCCTTCATCCGTAATCCAATCGATCTTCCGTTCATCATGCTGGATGCATAATGATAAATAATAGAGTCCCCTTTAGCTATTATTCTTCTCTCTTGATCATAACCTAGATATCGTCATGTGAGTTTATTTGACCTTTTCTTAGATCTACTAAGATCAATGCAAAATAAAGGGCCAATACTGGAGGAGGAGAGTCATACAACCCTAAGGTGGTTGGCCTATAACTTACCCCTAATGTTCATTGATTTTGGAATATTCGTGTGGGGCCTACCGACCTCATCAGAATCCGTTCTTAAATTTACATGCCATGATTATACATTCTATAATTGTATTGTTATGGTATTTCCAAATATGTGATTAGTTGTTAGCGATTACACCCAAAATAAATCCCCCCCATGTCTATAGTTAATCCATAATTATGTTTAAGTGTTTCGGCACATTTGAGTCACCATTTGGGTGTAACATTTCTTTACCTTCCTAAATGTATGCCTTCCTAAAATAAATGGATTGTTATTAATGATAATTGAATAAAGTCATGAACCATGTATGCTCCTCACTTGACCCTCCTAAGGAAAGTGCATCAAATTGATTATTAAGTGCAAAATTTGAAATGGAATGTATACTATGTATACAACTTGGCCTTATCAAATAATATTGAATAAAGGTTAAATGTATGTAGCACCCCATTCCATATTGATGGAAGGTAGCGGAGTGAACCTCAAAAATAGAATATTCCTAATGGTTAATTAAGAATTGAGTAAAAGGTTGAAACACTACTGGGCCAATCCACACTAATGGAAGACAAGGCTTGAACCTGCTGAATGATTTCATGATTATAGTATAAAATAAGAATGGAAAGACACAAGCTCACCTTAAATTCTGAGAGGAAAATACCTTTGGACATGAGAACCCCATTCCAATTCAAGGATGTGGTTTTCTAAGGTTGATACCCATATAGACTGTGGTTCTTGTCTATTCCTCATATTTCCAGTATACTACCTAAGGGTCCTTTACATTATTGCATGACACCTCAAATACACTCCTTGGATCCAAAAATGAAAATTAGATGCCATGGTGAAATCCCATAGGACCCTATCCTTTCTTAACCCCATTTTACCTTGGTCGATCACCTATTACTCGATAGGAACCTTATTATGGAATTCCTTGGATTACGCTCTTTGGATTTCACTCTTACCCTTATGCTAGACTCAGATACTATTCTGTTAGCATTCTATGAGATCTATGTTACCTTAGAAATCCTTATCTAAATATTATTTTTAGGATTCCTTGTTATGTATTGGGACCTTCACTACTTATACAATCACGAGGTGATGTCAGTGCTGGCTATTCCCCACGTGACCTATTAAAATTAAATGGTAATTACTTAATTAATGAACTAGTTACATATTCAGACACCAGCCAAGGGCTGAAGTAGGTACTTGGTATATATATATATATATATTACTGCTTGCTTTACTTTATATATATATATATATATGCCTACACACTCCTATATTCCATTACATGGGCCAAAGGTTATAGATTATGTCAGTGGTGCCCATTAAAATTTACATCACATGCTCTCCGAGTCACGATTGGTAATTGGAGTAGATTACATGGTTCTAGGTGTTGAAAAAGGGAATCATAAAACTTCATGCACTTGATTGTTTCTGTTAGGATGAATCATGATATTAGATGAATGAGTTGGATATCTGGACGCTTGGAGTAGCCTTTTTTTCTTTTACTTTGTGTAACATGTTATGCCAATTATCTTGTATCCATGTTTTACATTTTTCTAGTGACATGACATTACATAATAATTGTTCTATTTGATACATTTATTATTAATCTTGTTTATCTATTTTTAAGAACCTGGGTTTCTGGAACGGGTCAAAATCTTGACCCTATTTGAATTTTGAATCGCTTCTAAGAAAACTAGAGAAATTGGACAATTTTGGGTCAAACATTTGAAGTTGGGGAGGTTGTGCAGGTGTGCACGGTTGGCACACGGTCTGAACAAACCATGTGGAAAAACAATGAGAAGTTTTTGGGTGAGACAGTGGGCTCCACACGGGCGGCGCACGGTTTTCCAAACCGTGTGGGTTGGCTATGCGATGTTCCTGGTGAGGTAGTGGAAACCACACGGTTGGTGAAAAGTTTTCCAAACCGTTCGGGTTAACCGTGTGGACACTTAAAATTGGGGTTTTTAAGTTCCGGGCCACCCAGTAATTCCCATTCTCCTCTCTTTTTTCTTCCTTCCACTCAGGGCTTACGTGGGGAGAGCCGACCAGACCTTCAAATCCCTCCAAGATCTTTTTCCAAACTCTGTTTCGAACATTGTTTGATGCATTAGAACCCCCTTGGTAAGGTCTTGATTCCCCTTGATCCGTTCTTCTTGATTTCTGTTCTAGAATGAGTTATAGGGGTTTGAGTGGTATTGATTCTTTTGTAGATCTATAGCGTTTTAGACCTAGTTGGAGGCTGATATCGAAGGAGTAACATCGTATTAGTACGAGGTAGGTGGTGCAAACCTCTTTTTGTGTTTTTTGGTAATTTAGGTAGCGCAACCTTCAACACTTTTTTTTGGGTATTTGAGATAGACCCTAATTTATCTGGTAATGCATATTAAACTATTTATTAGACCTGTGTAATGCCTTTGGGTATGCCCTTCACCTTTTTTTCTTGAGCGGGGCCGGGCGAAGGGTCATTGCTCAAATGGGGCATTTTGGGTGGGGGTGCCAAAATGGTATTAATTGAATTTTGTTGATATAAACTGTTGAGTTTAGTTTATTGAACATTGATAGGTATTGTAAGAGTCTTTAGAGACCTCAATGTTGGTACGGGACAACTCATAGTTAGCGCATTTCAACTGTTGAGTTTTTTTCCTGTTTTAAAAGTATATCTTTTGATTAAGAATGTGAATGATGAATTGCATATGCTAGAACTTTTGGGTTGTGATGGGCGTGGCCCAGATATTATCGAGTGATTCTCATCACCGGTTGGGCTTGACCTGGGGGTTACTTAGGGTGGTTTTGACCACGGGATTGGGCATCAGGGACGTCGGCTAGAGGTAGGATGACGGTCAGGTTGGGCATGGCCCAGGTCAATAGGATGGTGACACCATCAGACTTGAGTGGCACGGTCGTAGGGACATGAGGTGTCAGATGTGTGGTGGCTTAGGTACTATTTTAGTGATTACCGCTCACCCAAAATATGAGTAGTGTGCACACAGATACACTCCTTGATGAGGTGGTTTTGACCAATCATGTGGGTAGAGGCCCCCGTAGATGCGGTTTAGGTACTTTGGTTGGGGGTTTTTGCCATAGAAATCCATGTGGGAGGTGAGGAGCCATCAGGGGATAGCATTGAGGATATCGGGTTGTGGGTAGAGGCTCGCCATTATTTGAGGGTAGATATCGTTGTTCCTACGGATACTTTATTTAAGGGCATACATCACTGTCTCTCTGGTTACCTGATTGGAGGGAAGACATCGCTGACCCTTTGGCATTTTATTTAAGGAAAGACATCGATAACCCTCTGGCTATTTATTTGAGGGTATACATCACTATCCCTCCGGTTATTTTATTTGAGGATAGGAATTGCTGTTCCTCTGGGGTACTTCTTGGGTGTGACTTCGGGGCATCGGTTCTTAAGACACGTGGTGTCAGGGGGCACATGGTGCTGGGTTATATGATAGAGATTTTGGCATGGGCCGAAGCAGGTGCACTCCATGGTGGCTGCCGAGCACTAGTGGAGTTTGTGATTATTTGTGCATCGTACTATTTACTACTTTCCTTATAAATGCATGCATGCTTAAACACTTATATTATGCACACACCGTTGTGTGGTATCCTACTGAGATTTGTCCCACACCCTGCACGGGCCCTTCGGGACGCATGTAGACTTTATGGATTTACGTGCAAAAAAGAGGCCAGCTTCAGGATCTGGGCTGCATTAGTTGTTGCATGGAGATAGTACGGACCTTGAGGTCTTGCCTAGATGGAGTTTATCTTGTTTTGTTTCCTTTCCTCTATTAGCATGCTTACATGTTATGTAGCTATAGTTGGTTAGCCATTGGCGCCTTTTTATATATAAATACATGCATGACCTGTTATGTATGCATGTTTTTTTATTGTTTAGTAGTTACAAGTGGTGTTCAAAATGCTGTTGTGTTTACTTTCTGCTGCTATTGTTTATATCTATTTTTTCTGCTATTTATCAATATGAATGTTTTTTCGCTCTGTGGGTCTGATTCGATTCTGCTGAGTCATTTATTCCACTGCATCTTTATTATTATACTCGGACTAGTACCCTTATTATACTCTGGGAAGGTATAGCCTCCAAAATACACCTATAAGACCCTCGCTGCTAGTCGGCAGCCTTTGGCGTTCGGGGAGGTGCACCTAAGGTAGTGAAACCCGACCAGTTTAGCACTGTACGGGTGGCTGGTCGGGTCCAGGTCATTACAAAGTTGTAAAAAAGGAGTTCTTGACAGGGATTTAGTTGCAGTGTTTACTGGATACTAATAATATCGAGACTTCTCTTTTTATTTATGCTGGTTTTACTATTTGAGTTATGGTAGATTGGAGATAGGTTGTTACTGGAACTGTGTTTACAGCTTGTTCTTGGGTGCCTACAGCCCCAAGTATGAGGGATGGACCAAGTTTCCATTGGTGGGAATTGCTATTTTCTTTTACTCAGATTGTAGTTTATATGATTTCCACCACTGTGGCTCACTTGGTGTGTGAGGTTATTAATTGTGATATGTGACCCTTGACCCGGTGTGGTAAGGGATAATTGGACCTTGGCCCGATATGGCATGGCTAGATTTCTTGGCTTTTGATAGGGACATTTTTAAGGTATTTCAATTTCATAACTACATGTATGCTTTGTGAAGTGATAAAACCATGTGAATAAAATAAATTTCCATGTTTTTATGCTCTGAAACATGAATATGTGAAATTACTGATAGAGTTTCTTGTTATTGGAATTTGTATGTCATGATTTATATTTGTAGAATTTTATGTGGCATGATATTTGGGTCTGGATCGTATGAGAGCAGGCAATTACTATCAATTGAGGTGATTTTGATCACTAGTATTGGGTGACTCGGTCGTCGGTTTGAGGCAACGATAGTTGTCAAGATGGAAATGACCCGAGGTACTTTTGATACTTGGCCCTAATAGGGGCGGGTAAGGAGGCCATGGGGTCGGGATGCCGTGGGGCATGAGTTGTAGTGGGGGATAGTAAGGGTAGTTGTTATCCACTACCTTTTACTTCTTTTTTATCTATATTGAACATATATTGATATATATAGATATATATGGGCTATCTGACGATTTATGGTATTCAATGGGTTCCTCCTACACGTCTCGATGGAGCATCAGACAAGTGAGGATACAGTGCTCCAGGTGCAGGATCAGGTTCAGGATTTGTTATAGGCAAATCATGAGCCGCATGTACAGCCTCAGGGATAAGATCGGGTCCAGGATCCAATGTAGGCAGAACTGCAGCCAAGTTTGGCAGCATTTAGGCCATGGCTCAACGAGCATCACTGAGCTAGCCTAATACGTGTCTTGCAGGGGATCAATAGAGGCACAAAGGGTACAGATACATCTATGGAATATCTGACGCGGGAGTTCCAGTCATAGCACCCGCCACTTTTTCCGGTTGAGGGTGGTCCCCAGGCGGCTGAGAAGATGATAGAGAGCATGTAGATGATCTTTGAGCAGCTCGAGGCACCTCCAGGGTGGAGGGTCAGGCTGGCGATGTATGTGCTGCGAGGACCGGAAAAGCGTTGGTGGGATGTGTCGGTTTAGGATCACAGGCACGAGAGACTGGCATGGAAGGACTTCGAGGACATGATCTTTAAGCACTTTTACCCAGAGACATTAATATCTTAGAGAGATCGGGAGTTCTTGAGTCTTCTGTAGGGAGACATGTCCGTCATGGACTATGCATCTACTTTCATGGAGCTATCTCTCATTGCACCTGGTATGGTTAGCGATGACATAGCTTGGGTGAGGTGCTTTGGGGATGGCTTACGACACACCATTCGGGTCCAGGTGAATATTTTTAGGTTGGGATCCTTTTTGGAGGCCGTTAATCAGGCGCTCATAGCGGAGGGC
Source organism: Viscum album (assembly GCA_963277665.1). NCBI lineage: Eukaryota > Viridiplantae > Streptophyta > Magnoliopsida > Santalales > Viscaceae > Viscum > Viscum album. The sequence continues at coordinate 1,479,513,623 of OY728137.1, forward strand.
AACCATATGGATAAGACCTAGGTTAGTAGGGTGACAGATTCTGGTGACGGTTCATATAGAAGGAAGCGAGGACAGGATGGGTTCTAGCAGGGCAGTCAGGCCAAGGACTCAGCTAGACCACCTCGTAGCAGTTCTGTAGTGGTTTGCTTAAAGTGTTGACAGCTAGGGCATGTTCGGACTCAGTGCGATAGGCCTCCAAAGGAGTTCCATGCATGTGGAAAGGTCTGGCATCTTTAGAGGTTTGGTAGGAAGCCTTTCCAGACAGCCAGCAGACACAGACCGGGACAGACGGTGACATCTGGAGTTGGTTCAGGTTCGGTACCAGGAGAGAGTAGCCATGTTTCAGCTACACATGGAGGGCGTGAAAGAGACAACGAGATCCAACCAAGGGGTCAGTGGCTAGTGGTTAGAGTAGCTTCGCAGGGAGGTCAGGCATTAGGGAGCCATAAATTAGGCAAGGTGCAGGCTGTGGAGCTGCTAGAGGCTGAGCATGCTGGTGAGCCGACGACAGTTAGAGGTACACCACGGGTGTGGTGATGATTCCCTTGTTCTCTTTTGGCATGACCGGTAGAGGTATATCTGTTTTGAGTGCACGTGATGCACACGATCAATGTGGATTGACTATATGTTGGTCAGTGGGATTGGATCCATATCAAGTGTGTGATATTTTTTTATATATGTATATGTATGATATGTGTAGTATCAGGGGAATTGAGGATGCAGGTTACATGAGGTTCGATGGGAATCAGGGCATCGAGGATGTGGGTTACTTGAGCTGCCATGGACATCGGGGCATCGAGGATGCTGGTTACTTGAGGTTCCATGGGCTTCAGGGCATCGAGGATTCAAGATACATGAGGTGCTAGGAACAAGGTTCGTTTTGAGCATCCATGTGATGCAGGACCTCATGGAGGAAGACACCGATGTAGTGCATGATATGTTTGGGTGTTGGAAACGACACATGAGCTCCATTGAGGGACACGAGTGATGATTCTTTATGGTAGGACCTTGAGTCCGAAACACAATTTTTCAAAAATTTACTTGTTCTGAGTTTTTTCAGGATGAGACTGAGTTATGTGATTCCTAAGGTGGGGTGCCCCATGAGATATTTAATCAGAACCTTTTGACTGGGGATGTTCGGGTTGCTTTGATCAGGGTGGTATGTTCGGTTCGATCCTTTGGTTTTGTTTGATAGCTCAGGGATGAGCTATGTTAAGGTGGAGAGATTTTAAGAACCCGGGATTTTGGAACGGGTCAAAATCCCAAACCTATTTGAATTTTGACTCACTTTTGAGAGAACTAGAGAAATTGGACAATACTGGGTTAAAATTTTGAAGTTGGGGAGGTCGTGCAGGTGTGCACGGTTGGTGCACGGTCTGAACAAACCGTGCGGACAAACCGTACAAAGTCTCTTGGTGGGACAGTGGGCTCTGTACGAGCGGCACATGGTTTTCCAAACCGTGTGGGATGGCCAAGCGATGTTCCTGGGTGAGGCAGTGGAAACTGCATGGTTGGCGCACAGTTTTCCAAACCGTGTCGGTTAACTGTGCGAATATTTTAAATTAGGGTTTCTAAGTTTCGGGCCACCCTGGAATTCCCATTATCCTCTTTTTTTTCTTCCTTCCACTGAGGTCATACGCGGGGAGAGCCGACCAAATCTTCAAATCCCTCCTGTATCTTCGTCCGAACTCTGTTTCGAACATCATATGATGAGTTTGAACCACCTCGGTAAGGCCTTGATTCCTCTTGAGACATTCTTCTTGATTTCTGTTCTAGAATGAGTTATAGGGATTTGAGAGGTTTTGAATATTTTGTAGATATACCACGTTTTAGACCTAATTGGAGGCTGATATCGAAGGAGTAACATTGTACTAGTACGAGGTACGTGGTGGATACCGCCTTTTGTGTTTTCATGGTCATTTGGGTAGCACAGAATTCAGTGTGTTTTCCTGTATTTTAGAGAGACCCTAATTTATCTGCTATTGCATATTAAACTATTTATTAGTCTCATGGGATGCCTTTGGGTATGCCCTTTACCTGTTTTGCTGGAGTGAGGCTGGGCGAAGGGTCATTGCTCAAATGGGGCATTTTGGCCAGGGGTGCCAAAATGGTATTAATTGAATTGTGCTAATATAAACAATTGAGTTTAGTTTATTGAACATTGAAATGTATTTTAAGAGGTCCTAGAGACCTCAGTGTTTTATGGGACAACACAGAGTTAGCGTATTTAAACTGTTGAGTTGTTTGCCTCTTTTAAAAGTAATTCTTTTGATTATGTATGTGAATGCTGAATTACATATGCTGGAACCTTCAGTTTATGATGGGAATGGACCAGATATTGTTTAGTGATGCTGATCACAGGTTGTGCTTGGCTCGAGGTTACTTTGGGTGGTTTTGACCATGGGATTGGGTTTCATGGACATCGGCTTGAGGCAGGATGACTGTCAGGTTGGGCATGGCTCGAGTTACTGGGACGGTGAGACCATCATACTTGAGCGGCATGGTCACAGGGACACGAGGTGTCATATTTGTGGTGGATTAGGTAATATTTATGTGATTACCACTCTCCCGAAACATGATTAGTGTGCACATATAGATACGCTGCGATGAGGTGGTTTTACCACTTGTGAGGGTAGAGGCCCCCGTAGATGTGGTTTAGGTACTTTGGTTGGGGGTGCTTGTCTTAGAAATACACGTGGGTGGTGAGGAGCCTTCAGGGGATAGAATTGAGTCTATCGGGTTGGGGGTATATGCTCGCCATTATTTCAGGGAAGATATTGTTGTTCTTACGAATACATTATTTGAGTGAAGACATCGTTATCCCTTCAGTTACTTGATTTGAGGGAAGACATCACTAAACCTTCGGCTATTTATTTGAGGGAAGACATCACTGACCCTCTAGCTATTTAATTGATGGCATACATCGTTATCCCACAAAATATTTTATTTGAGGACAGGAATCACTGTTCCTCTGGGTTACTTCTTGGTTGTGCCTTCGGGACATCATTTATTGAGACACGTGGTGTCAGGGGGCACATGGTGCTGGGTTATATGACAGAGATTCCAGCGTTGACAGAAGCAGGTGACACTCCATGGTGGCTGTTGAGCACTAGTGGAGTTTGTGTTTATTTGTGCATCGTACTGTTTACTATTTTCCTTTTAAATGCATGCCTTCTTAAACACTTATATTAGGTACGCACCGTTGGGTGGTATCCTACTGAGATTTGTCTCACACCCTACACGGGCCGTTCGGGACACATGCAGACTTTAAGGATTTACGTGTAGGAAAGTAGCCAGCTTCAGGAGTTGGGTTGCATTAGTTGTTGCATGGAGATGGTATGGACCTTGAAATCTTGCCTATATGAAGTTTATCTTGTTTTTTTTCTTTCCTATGTTAGCGTGCTTACTTTTTTATGTAGCTACAGTTGGTTAGATATTGGAGCCTTTTTATATATAAATACATTTATGACCTGTTTTGGATGCATGTTTTGTTGATTGTTTAGTAGTTACAAGTGGTGTTCATCTTGCTATTGTGTTTACTTTCCGCTGCTGTTGTTTATATCTATTGCTTCTTCTATTTATTGATATGAATGTGTTTTCGCTATGTGGGTCTGGTTCGAGTCTTCTGAGATGTTTATTCCACTACATCTTTATTATTATACTCAGACCAGTACCCTTATTATCCTCCGAGAGGGTATATCCTCCCCACTATACCTATAAGACCCACACTACTAGTTGGGAGCCTTTGGAGTTCATGAAGGTGCGCATAAGTTAGTGACACCCAACTCGTTTAGAATTGTTCGAGTGGCTGTTTGGGTCCGGGTCGTTACACTATTTCATCAGTTTTATTCCTCTATTTAATAATATTTCTTCCACTGTTCCTTATTCATTTATATTCCTTTCATTGTTCTACACTCTACTAATGATGGAATAGTCTCCCAAGACTGATTAGAAACCGGTGGTGCTTCTCCTGAACATGGAGTCATAGAAGAACTTAGATCACCAGATATGGGTGAGAAAAACTGACAGAACCACTGAATATAACCCATCTTGCCGCAAGGCCAGCACTCCATTGGGTCTCTCGGTCAATGTGGGCTCATATGCCTGCTCTTCCAGCACTTGTAGCACACCACCTAACCACCAATAGATGTATCTTACCTACTATGATCACCATGTGTAGACTCACTACGGCGCTTCCTATTGATAGCAATAGGGGTACAAACTCTAGATGTCGAGCCGCCCAGGCTCAGAGCTCTAGAACCCCTTAGATTGTGATTTGTGATCAGCGCTTGGTTGAATATAGAAGTGTAAGAAAGGAATAGGAAAAGGAGAGCATTTATGATTTTCAAAATGGGGATACAAGACATGTATAGCCCTTACATGGTGTGTTTCATTAAGCCTTCACAAGGGCATTTACTTCTACCCAAACTGGTCATGTAACACCCCATACACACGACATGTTTCTCTTGGACATGACATATAATTGAATCGTGCTCCCCTTCTGGAGTTCTTTTATATGACTAACCCACACAGTTCTCCTAGGATAGGACTACATGGCGTGTTTATGCCAAACATGGTGTGTACTTCTTAGGTTTCAACTGCCCGTGTTGATAGTCACATGGGTAGACACACGAATGGCTCTACACGGTGTGTTTATGCCAGAAACAGTGTATACTAGAAGGATTTCCACCACCCTGTCTTGTTCATTACATGACCGAATACAAGGGTTATACTACACAAAATTTTCAAGATTGACACAATATTTATAACCAATGTTTTATCCATCTGTGTATTTATCCACACTGGGGGACACATGGTCTACACAACACAGGGTGTACATCCAGTACACGACGTGTCCCACCAAAGATTTCCCAACCCTGTGCCTATACCCACACAGCCAACAACACGGTTAGGGAGTACACGTCCTGTACATACACCACATGGCGTGTACTTAATAAAAATAATTCATTCCCAAACATAAGGACACATGGTGTTTATTTATCAGCACAAATGGTGTATTCTAGGTTTTCCGGACAGTAAGCCTCAAAAACTACTCTAGAGCCCAATAAAAAATAAAATGAACATTAATGTTCCAAATTACGATCTGTGAGGGCCCATACTGCTCAGGAATCAAATAGCGATATCTTATACAAGTCATACACAAGCATAACAAAGCAACGATCCACCAAATTCCAGTCCATGAGGGCCCATAACACCTGAAGAACCATAGTTTGGAATCCATTCAAATGAAACCTTACATAAAAAATTCCCTATAAAAATAGTTATTCTATCAAAGCATCTATCACAGCTACATGCATATCTAACAAAACATCTATCACAACAACATGAAATCAGTAATGCACCCTAAATGGTGTGGAAAGAATGCAGGGCATGTGATTTCTTGCAAGTGACTATATGATGCATGAGATGACATAACCTGATCTCATCAGGTTGCAATCAAAACAGAACCTCAATGATATCAACAATAATAGCACAAAGAATGAGAATCACTCAAGGTGAAATCAATCAAATATAAATTCATAAAATCAGAAAAAAGGAGAGAACGAGGTAAATTGGTCTTTCCCTGTACATGGGTTAGCTACTCCTGAGCACAACTTGTTACCAAGTACCTATTTCCTTCCTGTCCCTAGCTATAGGATCCAAATAGTAATTCAAGAAGAAAAGAATCCTCTGATACCACTTTGTAATTCCATGGTTCCAGAAGCCGCCCATAGGTGCCCCGCACCATGTTCGTCACATGTCCTAAAGCGCATTTCCCCAAATGCCAGAGGTTTCCAACTGGCAGCGAGGGCCATGGGTGTGAGATTGGTAAAACTATTCCCTCATTTTCAGAGAAATGAAACATAAATAAATAGATATCAATAGTAGAAGCAATAATCTTACCATGCAACAAATAACAGTGAAAGACTGAAGAAATAAACACCTGAAGCACAAATATAAATTATGCATGATACGTATGACTAGGAAAGAAGCCAAAAAAAGTTACAATGTTGTAATACAGTACTAAACCAAATTTAAAAGAAGGCAAATAACTCCAAAAGCATTTCATGCCTCAGCTTGGTCACATGATCTCCAGCTACACAGCAATCAAGTACCTTATGTAGAAGGGATATTTCCCTTATCTATACCTACTACAATATAATCTATGTGGGCCCAAAAGCATGACTGAAATAGGGGTTGAGACTAATCTTAGTAGGTAACCACACAAAGATCTATGCCTAATAGTCAGTGAATATATATGGCAGGAAATAGGCAAAAAGAAACAGTAAATAAGGAAGTACTTGAATGTAAACCATCATATAGTTCGGTTGCATTAAATTTCACATATCAATTAATCAGCTAATCGCAAAAAATTAACACTCTGGGAAGTTGTCACATCCTATCCCGTCTGGTTCAACCAAAACAACCACAATCAACCCTCTGGGAAGTACTCATAGTATAACCCCTCTGGTACAGCTTTCAAAAAGACACTCTGAGGAGGCACTCGCCATCAATTCCCCTTGTGGTCTTGTATTGGTAACTATAGACACTCTGGGGAAGCACTCAATGTACAATAACTCCTGTGGTCTTACAAAGAGGAACTACAGACACTCTTAGGGAGCACCTATGTGCATCCCCCCTATGGTCTTGCAACATGAAGTAAATAGACACTCTGGAGTATCCCTCAATGTCCATTCTCCCCATGGTCTACTACACCAGGTTCCCACTACCTTGTGAATAAAATCATGCACAAATGGTATATGGTAGCCAAAGTAAACATCATGAACTACTTGGCTAAATAGTCTACAGTATCTCACAACCTGTGAGATAGAATCACTCCATCCTAACAATACTAGGCATGGAAAACAAAATAGCCTAATAGGAAGATCTAGAACAAACAGTCAAAACCAAGAAAACATGGGAATCACATCCATATCATGGAAAATAACCCAATTTACAAACAATTAACCTCTATACAAAGAAACAATTCATAATTGACAATAGTAGGGCAAAAAACCATAAACACAGAATACCCTGTTCTTGGGTATTGGGCACTTTTGAACATAGAATTCAAAGAATATCTACGGAAGGGCGCAAACCACCTACCTCAGTGTAGTAAGATTGATATATGTGAACCTCGAGCCTTGAATCAACCTAGAATGTTGTAAATCAACAAAAAAAAACTAAAAACGTTCAACTAAGGATATCTCATGAAAGAGGGGGAAATAGTATATGAGGTTCGAGAAGAAGGAATAACTCACTGATGTGATTACAACACAATTGATAGTGTTTGATTCGAAGAACAAACGATGATTCAGGGGCTCAGAGAAGAATCGTTGGTCTCATTCACTCCTAGATGAGATGGAAGAAGAAGAAGTTCATTCTATCGATTAGATGTGACCACTGTCCATTTAATGAAATAAAAAGAATATACACTGTGTGTTCTATAAAATTAGATGATGTGTACTTGAATTTATTGAGCTTTGCTTTATGCGGTCTCCAGGTCACCCCACATGACCATCTGTTCAGCCGTTACATGGCCAACACACAACTATCCGCGATAATCGAGTACATGGTGTGTTCTTATAAGTACACAACGTATACTCCTGAAATTTTTAGAAACTCATCTTTCTCTCAAAAACACCAGAAAAAAATATTCATACCTGGAAAGAAGATCTGGGTTCTTACAAACTTCTCAACCTAATGAAATTCATCCCAGAATTTCCCTAGCAAGGAATCGTAGAAGAAGAATCCTTAAACAGCACTGACCACTATGATCATACATCAGCCTCCCATTACCAAGTCTCATCATGTACCCTCCCATGCTACCATAGCACTCGTACTAGTGGAACATACCATCCATATAGAACCTTTGAAATTTGATCAACAATCCAGATAATATGCTCCTCGAATGATGCATCATCTTCAAACATGACCTCCTCATGTTAAATGACATGAGAAGGGTCCGAGATGTAACTCCACATCTATGAAAAGTGGAAAACATCATGAATACCTGATACCTATTAGGTAGCTACTACTGATAGACAACCACCCCGAATCACTCTAACACATCAAATGGCCCAACATATCTAAGTGAAAGATTATACTGTATCCTAATACTCTTATGTCCCAACCTTGGTGGGACACGTACTAAAACCATATCACTAACCTCAAACTCCAGAGGTCATCTCCACCAATCAATATAAGACTTTTTGACATGACTATGCAGTATCCATCCTCTTTCTAATAAACTCTATCATCTCCCCTATCTCTTGAACAAGATGATGTCCCATTATAGATGCCTCTCCTTTATCCATCCAACATAGGGGTGATCGGCATGGAAAACCAAACAAAGCCTCATAATGTTTCATCTGAATAGTTTCGTGAAAACTATTATTGTAGGAAAACACCAGAAGAGGTTTATGATTCCCCCCAAAACCTCAAAAATATAGGATTCATGCTCGAATCATGTCCTCTAGAACTGGAATAGTACAGTCGGACTGGCCACCTGTCTGGGGGTGGTAAGATGTACTCAGATGTACCTGTACACCCAATTCCCTATGTAATCCCTGCTGGACTTGAGAAGTTAAACGTGTGTCCCTATCTGAAACAATGGAGTGTAAAACCCCAAGTAGAAGTACAATCTCCCAGATGTACATCCTTCCCAAGTCATCAACACCAAATGTCTCTTTGATTAGTAATAAGTGAGCAACCTTTGTCAGTTTTTCAATGACAACCCAAACTGCATCATTCCCTCTAGGAAACCTCAGTAACCATGTCATGAAGTTGATCGTGACATCCTTACACTTCCACTCGGGAATGGGTAACTACTACAAAAGACCTGCTGGTCACTGATGTTATTCCTTCATTTACTGATAGGTGGAACACCTCATGAAAAAACCCACAACATATCTCTTCATACTTGGCCACCAATACTGATGGTGTAGATAGCGATACATCTTGGTGACACTAGGAAGAACTTGCTAAACATAGGAATGAAATTCTAGCATCAGCTCCTCGGGTATGTCTTCAAGCACCCATATGTGCCCTTGGAAATGTAAGATCTCATCCTCACTAAAAGTCCATCTAGGAATAGGTTCCTCTCCTGAAACACTATCCCATAGGAATAGGCCTTCAAAATATGATAACTATCTCATATCCACTCGATCTAGTAGAGTAGAGGTAACAACCATAGAAGAAAGAAACATCTTCTCATGTCTATCGTGCACCTCCAAATGTATCCCAGACAACAGAGCCATATGTTTCCACTCACTGATGGCCTCAAAAACATCTTCTATTTGAGTCTTCCTACTCAACACATCAGCTATTGCGTCGCCTTTCCCAAGCATGTAGGAAAGCTCAAAATCGAAGGACTGAAGGTTCTCAACCCACCTTTACTATCTCAAATTCAGATTGCATTGAGTGAAGATATATTTGAGAATTTTTTAATCGGTGAAAACCAGAAAATGATCTCCTTGAAGATATTGTCTCCAACAATGTTAGACATGAACAACTATAGCCAACTCCAGATTGTGCTTTATGTAATTCCTCTCATGTGGCCTCAACTACCGAGACCCGTATGCAATGAATCCTTTTCCCTGCATAATCACATCTCACAGACTGATACCAGATGCATCATAGTACATATTATAGCTCTTTTCCAGCTCGGGAAATACTTGTATTGGTTCTAAAGTCAACCTCCCTATCATCTCCTAAAAGGATGACTCACAAGAATCTGACCACAAAGTACTTCACACCCTTCTTAGTTAGGCCCTTCAGCGGCATTGCTAGGCTTGAAATGTCCTGTATGAAATGTCTGTAGTATCCAGCCAGCCCGAGAAAACATTGTACTTCAAATATGTCATTTGAATTATCCTAGGAAACTATAGCTCTCACATTCTCTGGGTCTACTGGCACACCTGTCTCTAAGATAACATGACCCATGAAGTGAATTTTGTGCATCCAAAAGTGTAATTTTTAGATCATAGCATATAACTGATGCCCTCTCTATGTACTCGGAACGATCTCAAGTTGTGTAGAATGGCTGTGTCAATTGTAAGAGTACACCAAGATATTTTCCATGAAGACTACCATAAAAGAATCCAGGTATGGATGGAACACTTGGTTCATCAGTTATATGAAAGCTCCATGCACGTTCGTGAGACTAAACGGTATAGCCACATACTCATATAGTCCATACATATTATGAAAGGATGTAAGAGATATATAATATGGTCTAACTCCCAAATGATGATAACCAGATCTCAATTTAATCTTTGAGAACTCCTGGGATCCTCATAGATGATCAAAGAGATCATCAATCCTTGGAAATGGTAATCGGTTCATGAACATCAACTGGTTCACCTTCCGATAATCCACAAAAAGTACGGGGGTACCATTCTCCTTCTTTGCAAATAGGACATGCGAACCCCAAGTAGAAGTATTGGGTTATATTAAAACATTTTCCAGTAACTCCTCTAATGACTTCTTAAGGTCCTCTAACTCTGGTGTAGCCATCCGATAAAGAGGAATGGACACCAGTTCCGCTCCTTGCACAAGATTAATATAAATTTCAACTCTTGCTTTGGAGGAGAAATTGAAAAGTTTTCTAGAAAGAAATCCCTAAAATGATCGACCATAGGAGGGATTTCCAACTATGATGTCCCAAAGTCATCTAGATATAGACTAGAATAATATGCTGTAACTCCTCCCATCCTATGATGCTTGGGTCCCTCTCTTCTTTCTTGGACATCCCATTCAGCATTATGATGAAATGATCTACCCTCTGGTGATGTGAAACTCACCATATGATTATATCAGTAAAAAAAACCTGAAAGGGAACTAACTAGTCCATTATGAGAATGGCATCATAAACTGTCATCGATAAGAAATAGAGGTCCCATAAGAAGTGACACCCACCAACCTCAAAGGGGCACTCCTTGAACTGACGTACACTATTCATCCTTGTTCCCAAAAGAATTTCCAACCTCAAGTCATCAGAATAAGATACAATACAAAGCCCAAGGCTCTCCACGATAGCCACATATATGAAACTATGGGAAGCCCCTCTATTGAAAAGTGAAGAAGCTAAAACTTAGGAAACAAGGATCATAGCTCGAACTGAAGAGGGTCTGAGATCCTGCTCCTACTGGGTCTACTCCACTAAAAAATCTTGTCATGTACCGTGACCCTATGACCTTCTTGGACCTCCCTAAGATGATCCACCATGTCATCACAGAAATCCTACTGACTGGCTACCATGGTCATGACCTCCACCTCAACCTGAATAGACTAAAGAACTTCGGTTCCAAGACTGATGAGAAACTGGTTTTTCTAATTTGGAACGTGGAGTCATTGAAGGACTCTGATCACTGGTTACTAGTGAGAAAAACTAATAGAAATACTGAATATGACCCATCTTATAGCAAGACCAGAACTACATTGGGTCTCTCGGGCAATGTGGCCTTGTATTCCCGCTCTTCCCGTACTGGTAGCACACCACATAGACACCAAAATAAGTATCTCTCCTACTACTATCTCCATGTTTAGACTCCCTGCGGCACTTCCTGATGTCAGCAAGAGGGGTACCAACTCCATATGCTGAGCCACCCTAGATCATAGCTCCATAATCCCTCAATTTTTTCCCTAGGATCAGCACCCGGTTGACTATAGAAGTGCAACAAAGGAACACTAAAATGAAAGAATTCAGGTTTTTCAAAACAGGGATACACGGTGTGTATAACCCCTACACGACATGTTCTTTTAAGCCTTCAAATAGGCGTTTACTACTGCCCAAACTGGTCGTGTAACACCCAATATACCCGGCGTGATTTTCACCAGGACACGACATGTACTTGAATCGTGTTCCCCTACCCGAGTTCTTCTACATGACAAACCCAAAAAGCTCTCATAAGATAGGACTACACGACATGTTTGTTCCAGACATGACGTCAACTGCATAGGTTTCAACTACCCATGTTTTTAGTCACACGGGAAATCCCACATATGACTCTACAAGGTGTGTTTATGCCAGACACGACGTGTACTATAAGGATTTCCACAACCCCCTATTGTTCATTACCTGGATGGATAAAATGGTTATACTACAAAGCATGTTCAATCTTGACTTGGTGTGTATAACCTATGTTTTATCCATCTGTGTCTTTAGTCCCACGGGTGGACACATGGTCTACACAGCACCACGTGTACATCTGGAACACGGAGTGTCCCACCGAAGATTTCCCAACCCTGTGTCTCTACCCACACAGCCAGTGACATGATTAGAGACTACACGATGTGTACATATAGTACACGATGTATACATAAGAAAATAGCTCTTTCCCCAATATAAGGACACAGGGTGTGTATTTATCATTACACGCCGTGTATTCTGAGTTTTTTGGATAGTAAGCCTCAAAAACTACTACAGAACCCAAAAAACACTGAAAAAACAATAAATTTCCAAATTTCGATTCGTGAGGGCCCATACTCCTCACAAATCAAATTTTTCCATCTTATACATGTAATATACAAGAATAACAAAGTAATGATCTACTAAATTATGGTCCATGAGGGCCCATAACACCCTAAGAACCAGAGTCTGGTGTTACATCAAATGAAACCCTAAACAAAAACAATACCCTATCAAAAATAGGTATTCAATTAAGGCATATATCATAGCATCATGAATATCTAACACAACATCTATCACAAAAACATGCTATCAGTAATGCACACTAAATGGAATGGAATGAATGAATGACATGAGAATTATAGAAATGCCTATATGATGCATGAGATGAAATACCATCATATCATCGAGTTGCAACAGTAATATAACCTCAATGATATCAATGATAACAACACAATGTTTTTGAATCACTCAATGTGAAATCAATCAATTCTAAATTCAAAAAATCAAAAAAATGAAATAACGAGGTAAATTGGATTTTCCCTGTACACAGGTTAGCTACTCCCAGGAACAACTTGTTACCACCTAGATATTTCCTTCTTATCCCTAGCTATAGGATCCAGACAGTATGTGAAAAAAAATCCTATGATACCACTTTGTAATGTCCCGGTTCCGGAAGCCGCCTGGAGGTTCTTCGTACCTAGTTGGTCACATGGACTCAAGTATATTTCCCCAAATGGCAGAGGCTGCCAACTAGAAGTGAGGTCATTGGGTGTGATAGTGGGGAAACTATGCCCCCATTGGTAGAGAAATTCATTAGAAATAAACAAAAAAAATAGCTGAAGTAGTAATATTACCACACAACAAATCATAGAAAAATACTGAAGATGTAAACAACTGAAGCACATATATAAATAATGAAAGATACGTGCGTCTAGTAAAATAGGAAAACCAGTCACAGTGCTAGAATACCATACTAAACCAAAGTATTAAGAAGACAAATAACTCCATCATCATCGTAAGCCTTAGCTTGGTCTCATGCCCTCTAGATCCACAACAATCATGTACCTGAAGTAGAAGGAAGCTTTACCTTATCTATACCTGCAACAATATAATTTTTTGGCCCCGAAAGCATGACCCAAACATGGTGTGAGACTAATCCCAGTTGGAAATGACCTAATGATCTTTCCCTAACAGTGAGTGAATATATATGGTAGGCAATAAGAAAAAAGAAGCAGTAAACAAGTAAGTACACAAAAGTAAGCAATCCTACAGTTCCATTGAATTGAATTTCGCATATGAAGTATGTATCTAAACAAAAACATGTAACCTTATGAGAAGTAATCATAGCCTAACCCCATTGGTTCAAACAAAACAACCACAAGCAACCCTCTGGGAAGTACTCACTATCTAGCCCCTATGGTTTAGCTTTAGCAAAGACACACAGAGGAAGAACTCATTTTTCAATTACCATTATGGTCTCATATCAGTAACTATTACACTCTAGGGAAGCAATGAACGTCCAATTATGTATGCGTTCTCGCAATAAGTAACTATAAACACTCTAAGGGAGCACTTACATCCATCCCCCCTATGGTCTCACAACATGAAGTAAATAGAAAAACTAGATAATCCCTTAGTATCCATTCTACCTATAGGATACTACACTAGGTTCCCACAACCATGTGTATACAATCATGCACAAATGGTATATGGAATCCAACGTAAACCTCAATAAATACTTTGCTAAATAGTCTATAGTATCTCACACCTTGTTAGATAAAATCAATCCATCTTAACAATACTAAGCATGGAAAACAAAACAGCCTAATAGGAAAAGCTAGACCAAACAGTCAAAACCAATAAAACATGGGAAACACATCCATATAATGTAAAATAACCATATTTACAAACAATTGACTTCCATCCAATGAAAAAAGGCATAGAAGACAATATCAGGGCTAAAAGCCAAAAACCTGCAATACCTCGTTCAACAGTATTGGGCACTTTTGCACATAGAATTCAAAGTCTATATTCAGAAAGACACAAACCACCTACCTCGGCAAAGTACGATCGATATAAGTGAAACTAGAGCCTTGAATCTCCCTAGAACACCCTATATCTACAAAAACGTTAAGAATGTTCAACCAAGGATATCTCATGAATGAAGAGAAAAGAATAGATTAGGTTCTAGAAGAAGGAAGAACTCACTGATGCAATAAAAATGCAACTAAAAAAGTTTGACTCGAAGAATAGATGGCGAGTCGGGGTCTCAGAGAATAATCGTCGGTATCGTTCGCTCCTGGACAAAATAGATGAAGAATAAGTTAATTCTTCCGATTAGACGTGACCCCGGTCCATTTAATGAAATAAAAAAGTGCACGGAATGTTCATTAAAATACATGGGGTGTACATTCCTTTACTGAGGTCCTATTTAGGCGGTCTCTAGGTCACCCCACACGACCATGTGTTTGGAAATTACACGGCCAACACACACCTACCCGTGGCGATCGAGTACACGACATGTGCATATAAGTACATGACGTGTACTCCTGAAATGTCCCGAAACATCTCTTTTTCTCAAAAATACTAGAAAAAAAGATTTATACACGAAAATAAGATCTAGGTTTTTACACCTACATTGAAAATCTAAAAATTATTATACTTTAGAATAATGTTTGTTGAGTTTTCAAGTTACATAACTCACTTAACGGGGTTAAAGAATCCCCCATGACATGGTTAAATAGTTATCTAATAGTTTAATTTGCATTAATTTCAGAAAATTAATAGTGAATAAGAATTTAAATATTAAATGAATTGACAGAAACACCCTTATTATAATTATTTACATTAATGGTTAATTTTTTTCTATAAATAAATAAAAAACATGGGTGGATTTTCTTCCCAAATAAGAAAAACATTTAAACATCAATGATCATTGAGATGTAATTACTTTTTATTTTTTTCATGTCACTAACATAGTATGTTTTATCATAATATAAATAAAATTTTGTGTTATTAAGTATGTTCAAAATAGATGGATTGAGAGAGGGGTCTACTATTTTACAAGTTGCGATGTTTTTTTCCCCAGATGGAGAAAGGTGTTAGGATAAGATGATGTTTTGGAGGCTTATCATTAGACTACATTACAAGATATAATCTTGACCAAGAATTGTGTTTGTGTTCACTCTCTATATACAATTCCAAATTAATCCATAGGAGTAGTATCTTATAGAAGGGAAGTCAATCTTGCATAATGTCAAATATACTCATGATTACAAATTGAGTTGTGAAGATGAAATAACCTTTTACATTGATGGATATTTTAATATTGAGACAACAAGTGATGTATGTGATATATAATAAACTATTGAATGTTCATTTTTTGTTAATGGAAGATATATAATTTGGAACTTGAGGAAAAAATTTAACCATCACAAGCACACTTAAGGCTACGGATGTTAGGAAATCAAAAGAAACTACACATATTATGTGGATGAGTTTACAATAAAAATACATGAGGGTGAATTTTTTATATGAATTGATGATTACGTATGATAATCAAACCTGTATAAAACTATTTAAAATTTTGGGACACCTATCAATGTAAAAACTTAAGGGAATAAAGTATCATTTCATTAAGGGGAATATGGGATATAAATATATTTAATTATGTTATATTTTAACATAGAAAAAAGTTACAGATATCATGAAAAATGTAAAGACCCGTAAAATTCAAGGGAAATTTTTTCTTAATTTTCTTTAGAATTTTACAAGAACGCGGTTTTAGACGGCACATGATTCCTAGGCCCGGAGTGCCCAGAATTTCTATCTGAAGTTTAGCTCGGGTACGTTCAGTGAACGAACGAGCGGGAAATTCTATCTTTTGAACCGGTGCCCAGAATCGAATTTCGAGGGCACCGATGGAACCACAGCGCTGATAATTGCATAAGAACTCCTGTTTCGAAGTTGCGTTATCACGGGTGTGGATGATAAAAATTGTGGAAGTTAATTTATTATTATTCTACAATTTTTATTCTAAGTGTTTAGTTCTTGATGGAAGTTGGGTAACCACCCAACTTCCCTTGAGAGGTTATGAGGGTGGTGGGGTCCACACGAACCCCACCCCTTCATATCCTCTAACCCCTCTCAACTCCCATTAAATTAAGTTAACTTGTGAAATTTAATGAGGTGAGTTATGTGTGGTTAATTGAATTTCAAACTCTTGAAATTCAAAAGGTTAAGTTGTGTTAATAAATTAAGATTTTGGCTTATTTTATTAATGTTAGAGTTTATGCCACGTTGAGAGGATTTGGGAAGCGTGAATATATTCTTCATCTCCAACGAAGAACATCTTCGACGAAGAACGCAAAGAACGAACGATCTCTGACGTGGAGCACTGAGCCCTCAGAGACCGTCTTCCGTGACACCGACCCGCGACGCGACGTCTTCTTCCACGATGTTATTCTTCCGCGTCGTCTCTTTTGCGACGATTTTCCGCGATGAAATCTCTGTCAACGTCTTTGAATCCTCGCTTCGCAACGTCGACGTTCATTTTCCGCGACACCCGACCTCCGTGATGCTCGTTTTCCGCAGCTCATTGACGTGCACCGTTCTTGAAACCGAGTTAGGGGTTTTATTTATTTATTTTTTTCGTGAATACCAACTTGACGATCTTCGTGTATTAAAACCAATAGTAATCAAATAACGCGAGGGGGCCGGACCGAACAAACACAGACAACCCCCTCCTTATTTCATGTTGGTTCCTTTGTGATTTGGTACGGGAAGGCGTGGTGCCGTCGCACCACGCGGAATAATGCGAAAGGAAATGCGCGGCGCCGTCGCACCGCGCTGTGGAAAGAAGATCAAGGACGCGACGCCGTCATGCCGCGTCGAAGGAAAAACCGAATATACCGCGGCCGGTACCAGGGCCACGGCAGAGAGGCGCGGCGCCGTCGCGCCGTGCTGGACGTCAAGGGCCGCGGCCGATTCCGGGCCACGGTAGAGCAAGGTGACTGGCGGCCGGACCGGGCCGCCGGCGTCGGAGCTGGAAGGGGACCGGCCATCGCCGGTCCCGTTGAGCAGGAACCGGCCGGCCAGGTCAGGTCGGCCGGAAGGGGAGGAGCCGGGGAAAGTAATTCTCCCGGCCATACTTCAAACAGCCCCCATAAATGGGGGGCTGCGGATACACAGGGGGGCATGTGCCCCCCTACCAACGGCTCGGCCTTCGGCCGAGCTAGCAGCACGCTGGGCGCGCCGGGCCGGGCCATGATGGGCCGGGCCGACGCGGACCCGGTGCAGGTCGATCCGGTTCGGGCCAACCGGGGGGTCTCGGGCCGGGTCGGTCCGGGCCCGAAACCCCAGTTTTCGGACCGTTTGGGTTCAATTGCCCATAACTCGGGCTACGGACCTCCGATCGATGCACCGTCAGCGGCGACACGATCCTTGGAATGAGGCGTTCGTTTAGGTATATCACACTCAAGGTTTTGTAATACTTTGGTTATGGCCGGTTTGGTTCGTACACGAAACCAACCGGGGCCTCGGAGCGGAAACGCTCATATCTTGAGCTTCGGACGTCCGATTGACGTGCCGTTGACTTTTTTGAGTTCCTCTTAGTGAGACTGATCTATTGGCATACTCCGATCGAGGTTTGGACGCAGGTGGAGTATGGTTGGGTTGGTTTTGCCTTAAAAACCAACCGGGCCCCTTGGACGAAATGACCAATAACTCTCAGACCGGGCGTCCGATTGACGCGCCGTCTACGACGTTGAGTTCTTGTTGATGATACGGAACTTTTGGATACATCAACTCTGGAATATGTGTCAGTCGATGTATCAGCCTCTCGGCTCGTGGAGCGGACCCTCCTGAACGAGCTTGCTGTGTGCGGGAACCCTAGTACTGGCTGTGACTGCTACTGTGACGACGATGACTGTATAGAGATCCTCAGTGGATTCGAC
This sequence comes from Viscum album, assembly GCA_963277665.1. Lineage (NCBI taxonomy): Eukaryota > Viridiplantae > Streptophyta > Magnoliopsida > Santalales > Viscaceae > Viscum > Viscum album. The sequence continues at coordinate 1,479,531,992 of OY728137.1, forward strand.
GGCGACGACTACAACACTCATCGATCCTATGTGAATCAGTGCTACCGATCCTGTGTGGGTCCGATCCTGTGTGGATCAGCGCTCAGCGGTTCTGTATGAGCCAGCGCCTACAGATCCTATGCGGGTCTTTGCGGGGGTCAGTTTCCTACCGATCCTGTGTGGGTATTTGCGGGGGTTAGTACCTATCGATCTTTTGTGGGTCCGACGACTTAGATGGATCAGTGATCATCTCTATCATTTTCGAAGAAGTATACCTGTGTAAGATGAATCCTGTTTTCTTTCCTGTGTGGATTGTGTTGTGCTATCCTGTGTGGATTACGTTTTTCTTTCCTGTGTGAAATACGTATGTTTTCCTATGTGGACTGGGTTGTACTTGAGCTCGGAGGTTGGAGCTTATTGGAGTTGATGACTTAGGTATATGTATGTGCATATACCTAAGAAGTGTCAGTTGTTACTTCGTGATTGTATCTTTCCTTAGTGGTTTATCCTCTGTGGAATTTTGGGAGACCTTTGGGGGTCTCGGGGTCCCTACTAAGTAGCTTATACTCACCCCTTCACGGGCTAAGCCCGCACTACGTTGTGTTGGTTGCAGACGATGGACAACATTGATCGTGGTTGAGGCCTGCAGAGCAGGACGGTACCTGGAGGTGGACCACTGGGCGGGACATACTCAGAGCGGACGACGGGACCCGAGGAGCAGTGGATCTATCTGTACCCACCCTTCAGGTGGGATTTCCAGTGGGCAGCTCGGCGTTGCGACTTTACTTTAATGTTGTTGTTTTCCCTTTTGAGTTTTACTTTACTTTCAGTTTGGGTTTGTATACTGACCCACTTACTTTTCCGTACTTCACTCTTGTACCAGCTTTTACTTAGTGTTTACTTTTTCCGCTTGCTTACTCTGTGGTACTTGTTTACTTTACAAAGGAAATGCCTTCCCTTTTTCCTGGATTTACGCCTTGGTGCTAGTCGCCAGCCCCTGGCCTATGGAAGACAGGCTTGGTGTAGTCACGGCATGGGCCCCGAGGACGGGTCGTGACAAATTGGTATCAAAGGAGTTTGGTTCTACCGCAGAACTTGGGACTCTGATCTTTTCTATGTGAAGAAATAGTGTTTAGCGTATTGGGTGTGGTTATCAGTCCAGGGAGTCCAATGTTGGTGCGGCGGCCGACGTATCCATACACCAGGACCCTGACTTCTGATTTCCGACTTAATGCATGAAAACATTGATTGCATGTGTGTTTCATGTTTTCTTTGTGATTACTTTGTGTCAGCTCACCAGGTATACTGTTCTGACCGTGGCGCACCTGTTTCCTTTTCAGGATGGCCCCACGATGGCAGCCAACTAGGGTTCCGAGAGTCGAGCATGACGACACCCCACCGAGCGACGAGGCCCCGGTGTAGGGCCCTTTGTCAGTAGTGGCACCGACGGTAGCTCTACCCGCCGAGCCACCGATGCTCCCAGCACCAGCCGCTGACAATGCACGTCGCCTCAGTGCACTGCATGAGTTCCAGCACCAGCGACCGCCCAGGTTCCATGGGGAGACGGACCCCCAGGCAGCCGAGGACTGGCTGGAGGTTGTGGTGAGAGTTTTCAGGTTAGTGAGGACACCAGCAGACCTCATGGTGATCCTCGCAACGAGCCTACTGCACGCAGCAGCAGGCAGAGGGTGGAGCTTGATGCTCCAGGTGCACGATGAGGCATCTCTACTCTGGACAGACTTTGAGAGCCTCTTCCGCTCAGAGTTTGTCCTAGCCACCCTCCGTACAGTGCGCATTCAGGAGCTTCTTCAGCTGCAGCAGGGCAGCATGACGGTCGCCCAGTACTCGGTGAGATTTACCGATCTCTCGCGCTACTCAACAGACATGGTACGGGACCCATTCTTCTGGGCCCGGACCTTTGAGAAGGGATTGAGACACGAGATCAGGGCATCTCTGATCTCCCTCAGCATTCCGACTCAGACAGGAGTACTGGAGCGGGCCCTTTTGATCGAGAGTTTTCTTGCTGAGTCTACACCAGCGCCGAGACCCACCACAGGGCAGCACGTAGCAGAGTCTTCTGTAGAAGGCAGTCAACAGATGACTCTTGCATCTAGGCAGACCATACCCTCAATCAGACGACCTCAGGACACTGGCTCAGAAGTGCGGGGCACACAGCATGGAGCCAGTCTATCGAGAGGAAGACAATGCTACTCGTGCGGCGGGCAGGGCCACATGGTTCGTGATTGCCCGACCCACCATGCTGAGGAGCAGCAGACGGTTGAGGGACCACCGAGGCAGAGGCAGAGGGTAGACCGTGGCGGTCCTCATGGAGGAGGCGGATGAGGTAGAGGAGCTGCCCGAGCAGCAGGTGGTGGGCAACGCTTTGAGGCTCTACCACCACAACCACCAGGAGGTCCACCCCGACCACAGGGAGCTGGCGGGCAGAGACAGGCACAGCTCCAGGAAGCGGAGGCCTACGACCACAGCATGCCTGAGATGATTCGAGGTACTATCTGTGTCTATTCCACCCTTGCTGTAGTACTTATAGAGACAAGAGCGAGTCACTCTTTCATAGCCGCTGCCCTTGTTCGGAGCTCAGAGATTCCGACAGAGCCGTTGGCTCAATTCTTACGGCTAGAGACTCCTACGGGAGCAGACTCGACGATTACGCACTGGTGTCGGCGGTGTGAGCTTACTCTAGGAGGTGAGAGCTTCGGCTGGGATCTTCTTGTAGCGGTGTCGAGGCCTTATGACGTCATCATGGGCATGGATTGGTTGTCTATATTCCATGCACATATTGACTGTATTAGGAGCAAGGTGCGATGTGTACGCACCGACGGGAGCCGGTTCACCTTCACCGGTGAGAAGGGATCCTTTGCAGCACAGGATGGACTTCTTGGGAGGAGAGGACAACCCATCACTCTTCAGTTGGCTAGCCTCATCCTAGGAGCTGTTGACATGCGAAGTCCTAGTTTTCCTGCAGTGGTGGATCAGTTTGTAGACGTTTTCCCCGACGACGTTCCAGGGATACCTCCTCGCAGAGAGGAAGACTTTTATATTGACATGTACCCCGGGACAGCCCCGATATCGACTCCAGCATATCGGATGGCCCCTACCGAGCTTCGAGAGCTACGGGTACAGTTGGAGGACTTGCAAGGCAAGGGGTTCATCCAACCCAGTGTTTCACCCTGGGCTTCCCCGATTTTGTTCGCCAAGAAGGCGGATGGGAGCTTGCGACATTGTGTCGACTATCGTCGCCTGAACCAGGTGATAGTGAGGAACAAGTATCCACTACCGAGGATTGATGATGTCTTTGATTAGCTCAAGGGAGCATGGTGGTTCACGAAGATAGACCTCAGGTCAGGCTATCATCAGCTCAGAGTTCGAGACAAGGACGTTCAGAAGACGGCCTTCAGGTGTCGGTATGGCCACTATGAGTTCTTAGTTATGCCCTTCAGCGTAACCAATGCTCTAGCAATGTTCATGGCCCTCATGAACAGGATATTTCAGCCATACCTCGATCGATTTGTCATGGTCTTCATCGACGACATTTTTATTTACTCGACGACTGAGGTGGAGCACGCCTACCACTTACAGGTTGTACTAGACACACTCCGAGAGCACCAGCTTTATGGAAAGCTCTCGAAGTGTCAATTCTGGATATGTGAGGTCCACTTCTTGGGGAACGTCATCTCTGAGGCAGGAGTTGCAGTGGATCCTACGAAGATCAAGGCAGTGCTAGCTTGGAAGCCTCCTAGGAGCGTGACGGAGATGCAAAGTTTCTTGGGACTAGCGGGATGCTACTAGAGATTTGTGCCAGACTTCTCCAGAGTTGCAGCACCACTATCATCTTTGACGAAGAAGGGGAAACCCTTTGTGTGGTCAGACAGATGTTAGCAGAGATTCCAGGAGCTGATACAGAGATTGACCAGCGCACCTATCTTGAGGTTTCCTGAGGAGAAAGTAGGGTACATAGTCTGCTGCGATGCATCAGGGACCGGAATCGGATGTGTCCTGATGTAGGAGCAGTCGGTGATCGCCTATGGATCACGTCAGTTGAGGCCGCATGAGCAGAACAATGCTACCCATGACCTAGAGTTAGCAGTAGTGGTCTTCGCTCTGAAGACATGGTGACACTATCTGATGGGCGAGCATTTTACAGTCTTTTCTGACCATCAGAGTCTCAGATACATCTTCTCTCAGAAGGATCTGAATCTGAGACAGCGGCGATGGCTCGAGTTCCTCCAGGAATATGACATTGAGATAGTCTATACTCCTGGGAAGAGGAACGTCGTAGCCGATGCTCTCAGCAGGAGGACGGGCATTCAGCTACTTGAGGAGGCGACAGAGCAGCTAGCCGCTTTGCAGATATCCTTTGTGGATAGAGATGGAGCATCCTTCCTTCAGTCTCCCACAATCACTCCTCCACTACTGCAGCGGGTCAGAGAGGCACAGCGAGGGGACGCTGACTGTGAGGCGCGGCTTGCAGAGATATCCTCAAGAAATGCACCGGAGGGCTTCTCCTTTAGACCAGAGCACAACATCCTTTTTAGAGGACGTACCTTGGTACTAGTCACTTTACGGGAGGAGGTGATGAGAGAGTTTCACACTTCTCCCTTGGCGGTACATGTCGGAGTGGCGAAGATGTACCAGGATCTCAAACGACAGCACTGGTGGCCGGGCATGAAGAAGGTTGTGGCAGAGTCCCTTTCACGATGCCTCACATGCCAGCAGGTGAAGGCAGAGCATCAGGTACCAGCAGGCTTGGTACAACCCTTGGAGGTTCCGGAGTGGAAGTGGGACGAAATATCTATGGACTTCGTGACTGGACTTCCACACACTTCCAGAGGTCACGACTCCATTTGGGTGATTGTCGACCGACTCACCAAGTCGGCTCACTTCTTACCCATCAGAGAGCAGGGCTCAATGGAGAGATTGGGACATCTTTATGTTCAGGAGATTGTGCGGCATCATGGAGTGCCATCATATATCATCTCCGATCGAGATGCTCGATTTACTTCCCGGCTATGGAAGGGATTATAGGAGGCGTTCGGGACACAGCTACGTCTGAGCACAGCCTTTCACCCTCAGACAGATGGTCAGACGGAGAGGACCATTCAGACTCTCAAGGAAATGCTCCGCGCATGCGTCCTCGACTTTGGTCGCAGCTGGGAGGACCACCTACCCTTGGTGGAGTTCACGTACAACAACAGCTACCACTCCACCATCGGGATGGCACCATACGAGGCGTTGTACGACCGACCTTGTAGATCTCCTTTGTGCTGGACAGACCCTGGGAAGTCATCACTTGTGGGACCGGAGATGGTCCAGGCCACGACAGAGAAGGTTCAGGTCATCCAGGAGAAGATGAGGATAGCTCAGAGCTGGCATAAGTCTTAAGCTGACAGGAGGCGGAGGCCACTAGAGTTCGAGGATGGTGACCACATCTTTTTGCGTGTCTCACCTCGACGTGGATTACGGAGATTTGGCCGAGGCGGAAAGTTGTCTCCAGGCTTCATCGGACCATTCCAGTTCCTCAGTAGGATTGGCGAGGTGGCTTATCGCCTGGCTGTACCACCTCAGCTGCACCGGGTGCACGACGTCTTCCACGTATCTCAGCTGAGGAGATACGTGCATGACCCGACGCACATCATTGACCATGGGGAGATAGACGTTGATGATGGACGACTTTTGCGGAGGTCCCGGTGGAGATCGAGGATCGACAGGAGCAGGTCCTACGTGGACGGTCGATTCCTCTAGTGCGCATCAGATGGAAACACGGGAACCTCCAGGAGAGCACTTGGGAGCAGGAGGCTCAAATGCGTGCTCAGTACCATCAATTGTTTCCCTAGTTATGATGTATCTTTACAGGGATGTAAAGCCCTGAGGTGGGAGTAATGTAAAGACCCGTAAAATTCAAGGGAAATTTTTTCTTAATTTTCTTTGGAATTTTCCAAGAACGCGGTTTCAGACTACACTTGATTCTGAGGCCCGGAGTCCCCGGAATTTCTATCCGAAGTTTAGCTCGGGTACGTTGAATGAACGAACGAGCGGGAATTTCTAACTTTTGAACCGGTGCCCGGAATCAAATTCCGAGGGCACCGATGGAACCACAGCGCCGGTAATTTCTTAGGAACTCCTGTTCCGAAGTTGCGTTATCACGGGTGTGGATGATAAAAATTGTGGAAGTTAATTTATTAGTATTCTACAATTTTTATTCTAAGTGTTTAGTTCTTGATGGAAGTTGGGCAACCACCCAACCTCCCTTGGGAGGTTATGAGGGTGGTGGGGCCCACACGAACCCCACCCCTTCATATCCTCTAACACCTCTCAACTCCCATTAAATTAAGTTAACTTGTGAAATTTAATGAGGTGAGTTATGTGTGGTTAATTGAATTTCAAACTCTTGAAATTCAAAAGGTTAAGTTGTGTTAATAAATTAAGACTTAGGCTTATTTTATTAATGTTAGAGTTTATGCCACGTTGAGAGGATTTGGGAAGCATGAAGATCTTCTTCATCTCCAACGAAGAACATCTTCGACGAAGAATGCGAAGAATGAACGATCTCCGACGTGGAGCGCCGAGCCCTCGGAGACCGTCTTCTGCGACACCGACTCACGACGCGACGTCTTCTTCCACGACGTTCTTCTTCCGCGTCGTCTCTTCCACGACGGTTTTCCGCAACGAAATCTCCATCAACGTCTTCAAATCCTCGCTTCGCGACGTCGACGTTCATTTTCCGCGACACCCGACCTCCACGACGCTCGTTTTCCGCAGCTCGTTGACGTGCACCGTTCTTGAAACCGAGGTAGGGGTTTTATTTATTTATTTTCTTCGTGAATACCAACTTGACAATCTTCGTGGATTAAAACCAATAGTTATCAAATAACGCGAGGGGGCCGGACCGCACAAACACAGCCGACACCCCTCCTTATTTCATGTTGGTTCCTTTGTGATTTGGTACGGGACGGCGTGGTGCCGTTGCACCACGCGGAATCATGCAAAAGGAAATGAGTGGCGCCGTCGTGCTGCGCTGTGGAAAGAAGATCAAGGACGCGACGCCGTCGCGCCGCGTCGAAGGAAAACCGAAAAATACCGCGGCCGGTACTGGGGCCGCGGCAGAGGGGCGCGGCGCCGTCGCGCCGTGCCGGACGACAAGGGCTGCGGCTGGTTCGGAGCCGCGGTGGAGCAAGGTGACCGGCGGCTGGACTGGGCCGCCGGCGTCAGAGCTGGAAGGGGACCGGCCATCGCCGGTCCCGCTGAGCAGGAACCCGCCAGCCAGGTCGGGCCGGCTAGAAGGGGAGGAGCCGGGGGAAATAATTCCCCCGTCCGGACTTCAAACGACCCCCATAAATGGGGGGCCGCAGATACACAAGGGGGCAGGCGCCCCCCACCCCTTGCCAATGGCTCGGCCTTCGGCCGAGCTGGCAGTGAACTGGGCGCGCTGTTCCCAGCCAGGCCGGCCTTCCGGCCGGACCACCAGCCTAGGCCGGGCAGACCCGGACCCGGGGCGGGTCGACCCGGTTCGGGCCGACCGGGGGGTCTCGGGCCGGGTCGGTCCGGGCCCGAAACCCCTGTTTTGGACCGTTTGTGTTCAATTTCCCATAACTCGGGCTACGGACCTCCGATCTACGCGCCGTCAGTGGCGACACGATCCTTGGAACGAGACGGGTGTTTCGGTATATCGCACTGAAGGTTTCAGAATACTTTGGGTACGGCCGGGTTGGTTCGTACACGAAACCAACCGGGCACTCTGAGCGGAAACGCTCATATCTTGAGCTTCGGACGTCCGATTGACGTGCCGTCGACTTTGTTGAGTTCCTCTTAGTGAGACGGATATTTTGGAATTCTCTGCCCGAGGTTTGGACGTAGGTGGAGTATGGTCGGGTTGGTTTTTCCTTAAAAACCAACCGGGCCCTAGGGACGAAAAGGCCAATAACTCTCAGACTGGGCATCCGATTGACGCACCGTCTGCGACATTTAGTTTCTGTTGACGATACAGAACTTTTGGATACATCAACTCTGGACTATGTGTCAGTTGATGTATCAGCCTCTCGGCTCGTGGAGCGGACCCTCCCGAATGAGCTTGCTGTGTGCGGGAACCCTAGTGCTGGCTGCAACTGCTATTGTGATGACGACGACTGTAGAAGGATCCTCAGTGGATTCGACGGCGACGACTAAAACACTCAGCGATCCTATGTGGATCAGTGCTACCGATACTGTGTGGGTCCGATCCTGTGTGGATCAGCGCTCAGCGGTTCTGTGTGAGGCAGCTCCTACAGATCCTGTGTGGATCCGTTCCTGTGTGGGACTTTGTGGGGGTTAGTTTCCTACCGATCCTGTGTGGGTCTTTGCAGGGGTTAGTACCTATCGATCCTTTGTGGGTCTGACGACTTAGATGGATCAGTGATAATCTCTATCGTTTTCGATGAAGTATACTTGTGTGAGATGAATCCTGTTAGCTTTCCTGTGTGGATTGTGTTGTGCTATCCTGTGTGGATTACGTTTTGCTTTCCTGTGTGGAATACATATGTTTTCCTGTGTGGACTGGGTTGTACTTGATCTCGGAGGTTGAAGATTATTGGAGTTGATGACTTAGGTATATGTATGTGCATATTCCTAAGAAGTGTCGGTTGTTACTTCATGATTGTATCTTTCCTTAGTGGTTTATCCTTTGTGGAATTTTGGGAGACCTTCGGGGGTCTCTGGTTCCCTACTGAGTAGCTTATACTCACCCCTACATGGGCTATGCCCGCACTACGTTGTGTTGGTTGCAGACGACGGACAGCGTTGATTGTGGTTGAGTCTTGCAGAGCAGGACGGTACCTGGAGGTGGACCACTAGGCGGGACATACTCGGAGCGGACGGCGGGACCCGAGGAGCAGTAGAGCTATCTGTACCCACCCTTCAGGTGGGATTTCTAGTGGGCAGCTCGGCGTTTCGGCTTTACTTCACTGTTGATATTTTCCCTTTCGAGGAGTACTTTCCTTTCAGTTTGGGTCAGTAAAACAATCCATTTAAAATAAAGAATAATAAGTACAAAGGTCACCCGAGTTAACCCATACTAGGATTCCAAGTATGAAAATATAGACATGGAGGAAAAAACAAAGGGTCATGTTCTGATGGAGAGTGATAGTAAACATGTCTTGGAGAAAGTTAACCATAAGAAAATCACAAACCTGTGATGGGTTAAACGGTATTCGATTCCCCAGTAGGAAAAGTTAACAGACAACATTTTTGTTTTAAGATACTTTTCATTGAGGAATTTGTTTTTGAGCTTAACTAATTCATAATGAAACATACTTACTTTTCACGTAGACTTTCAACTTTTACTAGATTCCTTAATCAAACTCATATTTTATCCAAAAGATGAGTATTTAGGAAGACTTGTTCGCATTATGAGTACTATAACCAACTTCTTGAGAATCACCTAATCCAAAAAAGAGAACTATATATTTCCCATGTCTTTGGACAAAATCCAAAACCAAAATTGTTAGTATCAGATCAGATAATTCACAAAAATATAATCCTTTATAAAAATAAAATCTATTCTTAATCTCCAAAATTTGTCCAACATAACCCAAAGTTCAACGAGGATCATTCGATAAAAATTTGTCCATAAAATTCTTCAATGTAAACCAAGATAAGATTGAAACCCAAATATTTGAAGGATTTAGTCACATAGACTTCCAAGTTAAATCATAACATTTATCTCCAAACAACATCAGTTGCTCCTAAATTCTTGTATTGAAAAGTAATTAACCCAATCACATATCCTCCATGATAGGTTAATAATTTTCATAAATAACTCAAAATAAACTTACTCTTAATTCATAAATTCACCTAACTAAAAAGAATAAGTCATACTAACAAGGGACTTCACGTAGTCCAGTGGTAGGCGATAAATACCAGTTGCACTTTGGTTGTGGGTTCGATTCCCGCAGCTTTGTCCGACACGACGGGTTGTCACACGGTCTGCGTGTTGTCCTTTTTCCAAACTATATAATTCTCAAATCATTCCCCAAAAAGAGATAAAATCATCAAAAATAACCATAACATAATTTAACCTCAATGTTATCTCATGCCTTTCACTTCCATCATAACATATAGTAACACGTAATTACCTCAAAAGTAAGGATCATATAAACCCAAATGGTTCTTTATAACTATGTCCACAAAAGAACATATAACTATTCCTTGAATAAAATTTTCATATATTAAATATCAGGGTTACACATACTATAAAAAGTCTTCTAATGTAACCCCATCATAAAAAGAGACTTAATAATCTTAAGAATTTCACCATAACTCTTGAAGCCCTTATATGTTGACTTCATACTCATTCAACATTCTTCATGATCCATTAGCCATTCCTTTACAACTTATTCTGAAATAATTATTTCCTTTGATTGGTCATTTTCAGTTTCTTCATCCTCAATCAGAATGGAATTAGGTATTGGTAAATGAATATTTGTACGATCTTGGTGATCCCATTCACGAAACTTCTTCATAGGACATGTGTTTGCATAATGACCATGCACACCACATTTAAAACATTCAATTGATCCCTTAGAAATAATTTCTTTCCCTTTCCTCGAGTCAACTGGATGATTCCATTTTCCATGGCAGGTTCTTGCTTTATGACCTAACTTTCCACATCTATAGCATATTTATGTCCCTTTGAATCATTTTACTAGGTGTTTCTTTCCACATCTTTGACACATAGGTTTTTGAACACACTTACCTTTATGATTATTACCTGTAGTTCCGTAGGGATTTTTCTCTCTCATATATGATGCCTTAGAGAAATCACCAAGGTTTAGGTGGTCAATCATGACTCCAGATAGATGGTTGAGGATAAACACAAGAGTTATCATTGCAGCTCCCATATCATTCAGTTGCTCGCTCAAAAAGCTGTCATAGTTTCCTTCACATCCACTGTTACTTTGGTGCCTGCTAGATCCAGCCATTTACTAAAACCAAAAAGGTCAGTGTGAGTATATCAACAAAACCATCATGTACTAATGAGGAAGATAAACACTAAGATATAATTACTCATTCACTTTATCTAAAACTAGGACTCTTTTTGAAATCCTAACCATTATGGTAATGACACTTATGCTTAATGAATACCCTAACCTCTAAAGTTATCTAAACCGACCTATGATACCAACTATAAGGCCTCAGCCTTAAACCTTACTTAATCTTGAGTTATTACAAGATTACACATTGAGGGTCTTTTCAGGTTTAGATTTTTAGAGAATTAGATCATAAAACTTGCATTACATTCCACATTTAAACAAAGTGGTTACATAAAAGATAGTATTAATTTTTTTCCTATCAACGGAAAAATATTTAAAAATAAAGCATGGATTCTTTCTTGACACTTCCTTGACACTATCATCATATGATGTACCTTTCCTTGACCAGTGAAAAACATTTCAAAAAAAACGTGGGATGAGCATAAAAAGCTCATTAAGGGTTATAAAAATATGGAAAGGAAACATGAGTTCATATATACATAAGAATGAAATAATACATTACCTATAAAACATAGGAACTTTAACATACCTCATCAAATCATGAATAAATCATAGAAATCATAAGACATAAAAGGTAACTTGAGGAATTCATAACATTCTTACGTAGGGAGTAACCCTCTTGGTTACGTTTGGAATACCCACCACGGTATATTCCCTAAATCTATTCAGAGAAACCTTAATGTTTCACTCCTTCGCGTTACCCAATGCATTCGAGAGCTATATCGGGATCAACCGCCCTTAGTTTATCACGGAACCACCCATCTTCATAACAATGCCCAAGAACCATAACATAATCTTATCACATAAAACATGCATAAAGGAAACATCACATTTCCACCTTTAAATAATAAGATATCAATACAACACATTGGTATAAAAACATTATGAAAACCATTTTCAATACCAAAATAAAATAAAAGTAAAATACGGTATTTATTTTTCTTTTAAAAAGAAGGTATGGCTTGTAGAGGAAGCCGAAACTCAAATAATGGTCACGGTGGCGGAGAAGTCGTTGTCGCCGAATATGTACGACAAAAACATTCCCTTTTGTCGTTTAGTAAAACACTTCGTATAGTAAAGATTCCTTTTGGTTAAACGTAAAAGTCAAAGGGTTTACACACAGTATAAAAGAAAGTTGTGTATAAAACAAAATATGCCTCAATGAAAGGAGATTGAGACAAAGTCCCATACAAAGACGGTATCCTTGGATTAAGGATAAATCAATTACATAATTATGTGTGACAAACGAATACACAAAATATAAGTGGGTATTAAGTGTAATACAATCAGAGGACATTCACACATAATCATATAATGTCATATTCAATGGGTACATGGTTATCCCAAAGAATCAAAATTGGGTTATGAAGTTCCCTTGCAAAAATTCGATAGCCTAACGGCGTCACTTCAAAATTCAGAAAAAGAGTTGATGAGAGATAAAAAGGGTATATCATCACTTGGTCATAAAATTTACATCAATAAGGATATATAAGAACATATCCCAACATAATAGTATGTGAATTAAAAGACATAACAAAATAAGTCTTTTAAAAATAGGAGGGTGAAAGGTTCCCTTACCAACTTGGGTAACTTTCGAAACATACACCCCATTGAAGAAGGGTCATACAATGAATATGTAAATACACATAAATTAAATTATATTACGCAAAGAGTATAATAATGGTAAGTACATACACCACTCAAAGTAAATGGTGGCAAATGTAGCATAAATCTCACGGGACTAAAAGTGAGATGAAAAATCCCTTACGAAAACTCGGCAGCCTAACAGTGCCACATAAAACTTCCAAAATGGATTGATGAGAGAAAATAGGGTCTCTCATCATATGAAAATAAAAATTACAGTAAGATTAATATAAAAGAAAATCCCAATCATAAGAAATATGAGCTTAAATGGAATGACATAAAAGAGTGTACTTAACAAGAAAGAGAGGGGTAGGATCCCTTACCTCGGGTCCGACTTGACTCGATCATTCTTTAATCTCCTGAATAATAAACTTGAGATAATTTATACTTCCTTAAGAACCTTTTTCAAGTTAATTATTCCTTTTATATCACTTATTACCATGTCATGAACACTATGTTATTATTTAAGCTAATAACGGTCGTTTTAACGATCATTGGTACTTGAGTCAAAAATAAACTCTTTATAATTACAAGTTGTTCATGTGGAAAAATATCCATTATATCCATAATTGTATTAATGATGTTGATATCATATATATCATATATATCTACTATATTCATGCATTTATAATATTACATAACATTTAGATTTAAGAAATGAAATGGACCATTCATGGAGACAGTAAGCCGTACGTACGCATGAACGCTACTTCAATTTCTATTTCATATTTAATGGAATTATAACATAATGATACATAATAGTATTTTAATTCCAGTATGTTATCATATATAATATCATTAAATATATCCTTTATATGTACCACATATGGTATTAACGAATCAAATCACTTTGAGGGGGAGGTAGTCCGCACTTCCTAAAATGAAGATATCACGTATACCCATAATGGAATCCATAAAGGTATGACATAAATAAAAAATACAGAAGCTTATGAAAAAAATAAACATATTATATATCATATATAAATGTAGTGACATCATAATGGCCATAATGAAAGGTGTTAAGAGAAGATTGAATAATCATCGTTTCGTGAGGCAGTAATTCGCCATCCACAGAAACAATATGTTCTTTAACCATTAGATGAAGGTGTGTGTAATTGTATCTATAATAATTAACATTAAAACATCCTAGTATATTCAAGATACTGTTGTTGTTACAAAATAAAGGAATAAAAATAGTTTAGGGGGGTGGAGAAGCAAAATAAAACATAAGGACTCAAGTGAAGACATTACCTTAAAATCAGGTAACTCCCTTTGGTTTGAGCTCAAAGGCTTCCTTGGGAAGACTTATGAACAAATTGAGGCTTCTAAGAGTTATTTTATGGATGTGAAGAGGCAAAATGGGCAGGGTTTGGCAGATCCAAAGGCTTTGGAAATGTGGGTAAGGAGGTAGAGGTGGGGGCCTTTTATAAGAGGAGAGGAGGGGTACTCTTGGAAAGTAAAAAAATGTTACTTTATTTTAGAATGAGTTTCGGATTTTAATGGTCCCACATTGATGTGTTTCGAGGAAAAGGAGATAAGGGTTCTAATTCCACCCATCCAATAGGTTTTGGACACGTGTAGGTCTTGGATTTTACATTATCTTTCCATTTTATTTAAATCGTTAAATAATGAGGTCATCGCTGCATTATCCTGATGTCATAAATAATTTAATTTATTTAATGTCTAAAAATTATAAAACAAATACTATGTTGTAGTAAATATTTTTATCTTTCCAATTAATATTTATAGTCAAAAATCGGACTTGTATAACCCCATTTAAAAATTGTTTTAGTAAAACAACTCATGTTTGTGGCATTTTAATTTTAACATTAAATAAAAAGGTATTTATGTCATTTTCCAAACAAAGTGGCTCCATGGGGTCTCCAAGTTGACCCATGGATGTTCTTGGTCGTAAGTGACTCATCCAATGAGGGTATAACATTTTTATAGGTCATTTCATATTATTAAAACATTATTTTTACCTTAAACTACACTAATTACCTCTAATTGCGATTAAAACATAATAAGTTACTATTCACCAAAAAAATTATTTTAATCCCATTGAACCACATTTTACTTTTTAATGAAAACCGTGTATGTCGGATTTTTGAAATTAAAAAAACAAAGGCGGAAAAATTTCATTTAAATGGAAAAACAGTTTTTATAAGTACCACTTAGTGGTTTCAGTATTCATCAAAAATTGAAGTTTTTCAGAAAATTACCAAAAATTCACCCTAAGCTATATTTGATATTCCGAATTCAAAAATGATGTCTATTTTACAAAATTAATAACATATATGTTAAATTAGTTAATTTAATAATTAATTCCGGCTGTCAAAACAAATAGCGTGTTTTTATGAAACAATATATATCAAAAGATTGACACTAGTTTAAGTCAAATTTCAAAGTGAAATAAATTCCAATGACGACTATTTGATTAAATGGTAAAAATATATTCTAATTTAACTTTAAAAACAATTGAAAAGATAATCTAATCATATTAATAAATTAGATTAAAAAGAGGTTTTGAATTAAAATACAACATTTTTCACTATTCATTAAAAAATGAACTTTATCGGAAAAATACCAAAAATTTACACAAAGTAAATTTTGATGTACCGATTCTAAAAAAGTATTTTATTTTTTCAAATATAACACATAAAATTTTAAAAAAGTTGATTTAAAAGAGGTTCTCCATCAAAAGGCGGTTAATTGACCTTTTAAAGAATATTAGAATGTTTACGCTTCAAATTGGATACATTCACATTTTTAATACTATAACATTTATGGTTAAAAGTAAAAATATTTTACAAACATATATAATAATTTTTTAGATAGTTCTATTCATTCCCACCATCACAATAGCTAGGCGTTAACTACCATTTAAAATAACATTATTTTATTATTAGAGTGCAATGTAAGCTTCCCAAGAAACTCGTTGTTGCGTGTTTGGTACGCCATCGAGAATAGCTTCCCCTTTAAAGTTATATTAATATTTTATTCACAAATATAGATAAATGTGAAAATGTTGTACTCTTTATTTACCTGGGGTGTTACACCAATGCATTGGGTAATGAATTTTATCATTATAACCCATGTAAAATAAGGGTTTAATCATTCTAATTCAATTGAAATGAGGGTTTAATCATTCTAGTTCAATTGAAGTGAGGGTTTACTCAGGATCCATGTGCAATGAGCCTTGGCTCATGATAATACCATGTTAAATGTTGTTGCAACATTTCCATGTTATAATAACCATGCTATACCATGAATTTATGTTCACGTTTCTCTAGTAATCCATTGATATTCCAATTTCCAAACATGGAAATTATTCTTTATGTTATGACTTGTTTTCTCCCTTAATGGGATTTATAGCTCACCTTTTTCTTATGTATGTCCTCAGGTTATCCCATGAAATGCTAAGTATGAATGAATGTTGTGGTCATGTAAAAGAAGTTTTTAATAAATATGTTGTGTTTGTTTGATCTAAGTTGTTATTTAATGTTCTCAATTTTCCTAAGACACTAGACCTATCGATCCTCAAAGTTGTCTTAAGTGCATGTTTATGTAATAAATCATGTTTATGTGTGTAATAAAGAGAAGGGTTAATATAGTTTCTATCAGAGGATAGGTTAAGTTATTTTGTGTTTAGGATTATAAAACCCTAGTAAAATCCCTTGGGATATGACTAAGTATAAAAAAACATCCCAAAATTTTGGTGATTATAGAGTTAGTAGTTTATCAAGAAAATATATCCTTGACTGGATAAAAACATGCAGAGGATGCTCTAGAACAAATGTATCTAAGGGTAAAACCTGAAAACAATGCTTTAAACTAGGCTTCAATGAGAAATGGTGCATGACAAAGGCCTTTCTTCACTCTTGGTTATGAAACTCCCAGGGGAAATTCTTTAGTAAATTCATGGGATCTGTATATATTGTGAAGTAGATAATGGATATCATATATTTAAGCCCATAAATTCAAATGTTTAGGAAATAAATTTAATTTATAAGTTATCCATTTTGTCATTGGATTCCACTTTATGCGTTACCCATAACTTTACTTTTATTTAGCCAATGGATGGTAATAGGAGGACTCGGGCTGACTAGATATGCTTAAATCAACATGATGTCTTTTTTCATTAGTTTCCTATTCCGATGGAAGTAGGAATCAAATACATTGTCACAATACTCTCTTAGTTAACTCATATTATGAATAGAAACATTGTTCCAGAGGAACGTTCAACCCCACTAAGAATGAAAAAGCTACAATCGAGAGCTTCATGAGAAAAGGACTTCTACTTTTAATGGATCATTCAATTCCTCAATCATTGAATAATGAATCCACTCCATTAAAATGATCATCTCTATTTATTAATGTTCCTAACAAGAAGAGGTTATTATAGATGTATCTCATATCGAGGGTGAAGCTGATAAATGATGGACATTGATCAAAAATATGAATCCTAGGGAAGTGATCGTGACGTTGGAATTGAAGGACTTCTGGAGAATGTTTTTTGATAAATATTTTCCTCACACCCTCCAACTTAAGATTGAAAGGGACTTCCTAGACCTAAAAAAGATGATTAATCCATCAGAGCATATGAGGAAAACATCACAAGGCTTGCACGATATGCCTTCAACTTTTCATTACCCCTAAATGAAAGGTTGACCACTTCTTTGGTGGGCTAAAACGTATCCTATTGAAATCCTTAGTAATCCATGACTTTGAAAGCTATGCGGAAATAATTCAATGTGTCGTCAAAGTAGAAATGGAGAACAAATAATCTCAAGGGTATCATGGGTACAAGAAGTGGAAAGTGTAATTTTAATATAGTTGTCTTATCTATAAATCCATTGGTGATATGAAATTATAGCACCGCACTTTCCAAAGCAGTGGAAAGAATCATCCTCGAAATTTCCTGAAGGGGACAAGGAAATTCGTTATGTGTGGAAGAGAAGGGCACCTGAAAATTAATTACTAACCTGAAAAACCTTCTTCTATGATAGATGAGAGGAATTCTTTGTTCGACCTTCAACTCATTGTTCATTCCTTTAACTACAAAGAACATGGGAACTTTGAAAACCAATGCCCTAAGCCAAGGGTTTTTTGAGGCAACCAAAAACCTCCAAGGTAGTAAGGGAGAACTTTTTTCCATCACTACTACCGAAGAGGACCCCAAAAATGAAGTGGTGACATGTACGCTAGTTATTCATTCAATAATATTTAATTTATATTTTGATTATAGTTCTACACATTCTATTATATCCCAAAAGTTTAGTAGAATAATAACAACACCACAAAAATCATGGAAGTAGAGATATCAGTGAGAATGTAAAATGGGGAAATCATTGCATCCCAGGAATATAACTCCTCCCCAATCACAATATGTGTATTGAACTTCCTGGTGATCCTTTTCATACTCCCTCAGGGGAAATTTGATACAATTATTGGGATGGATTTTCTATCCCCATATAGATCCAACATAAATTGCTATAAGAGGGAAATCACTCTTCATATAGAGAATCGACCCACGATTCTATACAAGTGAAAGGAGGAGGATTAATCTTCTTTAGAACCATCATCTCATACATGAATATTACTGTTATAATAGCACGCATATCTTTCTTTGATGATTGAGTCTAAGGTAGTAACCGTCCTTGAATACATGCCTACTATTAGGGAATTCACTGAAGTGTTTCACGAGGAATTATCTAGTCTTCCACCTAGAAGATATTTTGAGTTATAGATTTATCTTATACCATTGACATTCACAATATCCAAGGCTACATATAGATGGATGTTGTAGTGATTGAGGTGCTAAAGAAACAACTATAAGAGAATATATATAAAGGGTTTATACACCAAAGTGCTTCACCATGGGGTGAACCAGCCCTCTTCATCAAGAAGAAGGAAGAGTCAATGTGCCTTTTCATTTATTATCAAGAGATCAATTAAATCATGATAGAGAACAGGTACCCTCTTCCCTAAATTGATTAATTGTTTGATCATCTATGTGAAGCAAAATACTTCCCTAAAAAGGATTTTCGGTTGGGATATTACCAACAGAGAATAAGGAGGATATCCCCAAGACTGCTTTTCATGCAATGTACGAGCACTATGAAATCATAGTAATGCCTTTAAGACTCATTAATGCTCCAAATATATTCATGGAATTGATGAATAGAGTCTTTAGAGATTTCCTCGACAAATTTTTAGTACTCTTTATAGATGATATTCTAATATAATCCTAAACCATTGAGGAGCATGAGGAGAACCTCAACACTGTACTAGATACCTTGTGAAAGGAGAATCTCTATGTAATGTATAGAAAGTGTGAGTTATGGTTGAATGAAGTCTCATTATTGGGTCATATCATCACAAGGAATGGGATATTTGTAGATCCCACTAAGACAACAAAAAATAATGGATGATAGAGGCTGACATCAGTGACAGATATCTGTAGCTTCATGGGGTTAGCTGGATATTATCGCTAATTTGTGAAAAATTTATCATGATTGTCCAGACCTGTTATTATGCTAACCCTAAAGGGAGTCACATTTTCTTCCAATGATGAATGATAAGATATCTTCAAAGAGTTGAAAATGAGGCTAATCACTACACTCATGGTAACAATACCCACAAGTGGAGAACATTTTGTGGTATTTAGTGATTCTTCGAAGAAGGGATTGGGCTGCTTGTTGAGGAAAAATGACAAAGTCATTGCGTATGGTTCATGGAAAGTGAATGTTCATGAAAAAAAATATCCAACACATGATCTGGAGTTGGATGTAGTAATCTCCTCTTTCAAAATTCGGAAACATTAATTCTTTGGGGAGAAGGGTGAAATATATACGGATCAAAAAAGCCATAGGTATATATTCACAAAAAAAGAGATGAATATGCACCAATAGTGATGGTTGTAGCTAATAAAAAACTATGACTGCACAATACATTACCACCCAAGGAGAGTGAAGAAGGTGGAAGATTCTCTATGTAGAAAGGCCCAAGTGATTCTATCATTGATGATAATTGAAAAGAATCCAATCATCTTAGATTTGATGAAGATGTACATGAGAATCATAAATAAGGGAACATCATCAATCCTTTCACAAATGATTGGTCAACCGTCTCTTTTGAAAATGTTAATGGATGATCAAAAGGATTATGTGGGGATTCAGAAGAAGGTGGAAATACTCCGAAAAGGGAAATCCTCATTGTTTAATGTTAATGAATAAGAAATTGTGATATTTGGGTCAAGACAATGTGTTCCATATAATCCGTAGTTAAAGAAAGAACGTCGGTATGATGCCATAGTTAAAATTTCTCAATTCTCCCAAGAAACAAAAAGATGTATCCAAATCTAAAAGGGAATTATTAGAGAGACTAAATTAATAAAGATATCATTGAATATACATCAAAATGCATGGTATGTCAGCAAGTGAAGCTGGAGATGCGTAAGTCTATAGGGATGATGCAACCATTTCCCACAACAATATGGAAATTAGAAAACCTCACTATAGACTTTGTCACTGTACATCTAAATACATCCGAAGGAAATAATTCTATTTGGGTTGTTTTGGATCATAATACAAATATTGTACACTTCATTGAAATTTGAGAGGATTTCTAATTGGATCAACTGGAACAAATACACATCAGAGAAGTGGTAAGGATGAATGGAGTACCACTATCTATTTTATCTTATTGTGATCCAATATTCACAATTTGGTTCTGGATGAGTCTCCAACGTGCTATAAATACTTATTTGAACTTCAGTAGAACTTATCATCATCAAACTGATAGCCAATCTGAGAATACTATCCAAACACTTGATGATATGTCGATAGAATTCTCAATTAACTTCAATGTAGGATGAGATAAATATCTTCCTCTAATTGAGTTCTATTTTAATTTACATTTCCACTCAAGAATCCTAATGGATCTTTATGAATCACTTTATTGTAATAGGTGCAGAACAATGACTTGTTGGAATGAATTTGGGGAGCGAAAACTATTAGGTCCAGAAATGGTTGAAGAAATGGTGAAGAAGGTTAAGACCATCCAGCATCACATTAAAGGTGCTCAGAGTCAAAAAAAGAGCTATGTTAATAGTCATCGACGGGAACTAGAGTTTGATGTTAGAGACATGATATTCCTCTACATATCACTGTGGTGGAGGTTTATAAATTTGGGAAGAAGGGAATGCTTAGTCCACAGTAAATCGACCCTTTTAAGATCTTTGATCTCATTGGAGTAGTGGCCTATCGACTAGAACTCCCACCAAACTTTTCTCATGTAAATGATTTATTCAATGTATATATCTTGAGAATGTATATACCTGAACCACCACATTTACTCAATCCATATGTGGTACCATTTGATAACGACCTCTCTTACGAAGAGAATCCGATAAAGATCTTCGATTGTAGGGAAAAAGTTATACAAAATAAGACACTGCCTCAAGTCAAAGTGTTGTGGAGAAAAAAATAATTTTAGAAGAAACGTGGGAACTAGAAGAAGTGATGAGGCAGAGTTACTGAAAACTATTTTAATATGGGAAATGGAAATTTAGAGGGAAAATATTCTTTAAGTGGGGAGGATTACAACGACCCAAGATTTTATTAATGAAAATTCTTCTTGACCAGATTAAATGCCTTATTATGTAAAATGGTTATATAATACTTATAAACATACTTGGTTTTATGTTTTATGATTTCAAAATACCATTAATAACTGTTACCATTTAATATATATCCATTGAACAATGATCACATGATTTGTATAAATATAGGGTTTTAAAAAACCCAATTTACCCATAAAAGGGAATCAATGGCCTCACCTAATAGAAATGCTCCATACGAAGCCCATTTGTCAGAGCTCAGAAATGAGGTAGCATCATTGGGATTTTCTCTGGACTAAACCAAAGACGAGATTTAACACATTGAGATTGAATGAAATTGCTTATGGGAGAAGTGGAAGTGAATAGACATTACCACCTGAGGGTTGTTATCGGAGCCACCCCAATAGTCTTTCACCATGGCACACAATACCCTTAGGTCTTATATAGGTATTATAAGAGTTTATCTAACAGGAACCTACCACTATGAATATGTTCATAAATAAGAAACATTCATTTTATTATCGATACTTTGTAAATGGGTTTTAAAGCACAAATAATTTTTTTTTTGTTAATATTCAATTAAGAAATATATTATGATAAATGAATGGATTCATGAATTAAATAATATTTTAATAAAATATTATCACTAAAACACTTTTCATTAAATATAAATGATTTTATATGTTTTTTGAGTACAAGTGATATTTTCATTAAGGTTTGAAACCTCTTTTTGTCACAACCCATGAATTTTCAATAAATTGTGATTTTTGTTTTAAAATTTAAAATAAACATATTTAAAAAATTATTGGGATATAATGAATATCATTTTTGAATTAAGGGCATCAAAATTATCTAATGGTTAATGTTTCATAATTTTATGAGAAAGTCGAATTTTTTGATAAAAATTAAATACCGTTTAAATATATAATATGTTTATGGCATCATAATAACCCAATATTGATGTAATACAATACTAAAAAAGATATATTCGTCTAAAATATGTTTTAAATTTAAAATAATGTGATTTTAATTTTTTTAATAAATTTACAATGCCTTAGTGGACCCTCAAAGTCTTATTATATATTTTGAATTTTTAAAATAATTTCCTTGAGAGTGTGACTCACCTCCACATAAGAATGTCTAATATTTTAATAATTTCTTCCATTTACCTCATAAAATAATATTTTACCATCACCTTTGGAAAAAACCATGGGAAAACTCATGGGATGGTTTGTGCTTTGGATTAGTTAAATGTGTTGCGTCTAAAACCAGAATAATAATGAATTCCCTCTCCTTTCCCATATAAACAAACTCATACTCCCTTTCCGCTTTAGTCAAACCATTTGGAGATTGACCAACATATTCCCTCTAATCTCTAGAATCCTCCCATGGTTCTTTAATCTCTTAAGAAGCATCTCTCAATCCTCTGTCAATCCTTTGGGATTACCCTTCCCAGTAAGGGATCCTCACTTTCCTTCCTTATTTATGTCCAAGTTTCATTATATTGTTATGCATTTTTATATTCAAATACAAATGTTGGGGGTATGATTTCAAACTTCCCTTATACAGACCCCATTATGTTTTAATGTTGATATAACCCTTTCTATCTCATTAATACCTCCCATGTACACCTATTTCCATGCCTAAATTCTCTAAGGGATTTCTCTCGACTCATTTACGTTCAAGCAATTATTTTATATTATACATCTAAATTCGATTTTATATGCTGGGACATGTATCTATATGACCCCACATACTGTACATTTCATTAAAATATGATTAGATACCTCTTTCCAACTCAACATCCTCTTTTATGAATTCATAGGTCACGTCGTTATGCTGCTGAAATTGCACCGTGATTTTCAAGCCAAAGTCATTGTGTGATGAACACCATGCCCATTTATCTATCATGAGTATTCAACTTTATGCACATTTAATTATTGATTATAGAGTTTCATGTATGCATTCCACATTAATTTATCATGGAATAAATGATGATTTTTAGTGATTCTATATTGTACGATCCATGTGGCACACTTATACATGAAATGAAATGTTTATAAAGGGTGTGCCCGGATAGTGCTCAAATGCATTGGGTAAAGAATATTATAATGATAAGCCATATGCAATGAGGGTTTACTTATGAAAATTCTAGTACAATTAGGGTTTACTCATTATAATTCAAGTGCAATGAGGGGTTACTCATGATCCATGTGTAGTGAGATTTTTCTCATGTTAATATCCTTTTGAAAGATGTTGGCACATTTCCATGTTATTATAATCTGCTATACCATTCATTTATGTTCATGTTTATCTTGTTATACATTGATATTATAATTGAATAAAAAGTAATTTATTCTTCATTTATGCATTTTTTACTCACTTATTTGGCTTTAGTGATCCCCCTTTTCTTATGCATATCCTCAGGTCATCCCATGCAATGCAAAGTACGAAGGAATGTTGTGGTTATGTAAAAGAAGTTTTCAATAAAGTTGTTTGTTTTATATTAAAAGTTGTTATGTAATGTTCCTAATTTTTACCAGACACTAGACCTCTTGATCATCAGATTAGTCTTAAGTACAAGTTCATACAGTAAATCATCTTTAAGTGTTTAATAAAGAGCAGAGTTGTTATACTGGTCCCCATTTTGTAGTCCACCATTCAGAAAATAAATAGTTTTTTCTTTTTTGAGGGAGGATGAGATGGTTTTAGGTTGTTCCCTTAATATAAAAACATCTAAGTATATGTATTATAACAAGGTTTTTATTTCAACACATTTTAATAACATTTGAAGGAGGAGGAAGTGAAAATATAAAAAAACTAATAATATAATAATGTTACCCCTTCTTTAGAAAACATACTGTGGTTTGAACCAATATCCATTCTTATTTAGATTTATGATTAAATAAATGCCTCTAGGATGTTGGGAGGGAAATAAAGAAGGGATTTGGTCAGGGATTGGCAGAAATATTATAACTAGGTTTTTAAGATGAAACATGGATCCAAAATGGCCAATTTTATAGCATTTAAATAAATATAAGTTCAAAATATGAATATAAAACAAAAATTCTTCATGTTTTGGGACATTTTAACACTTATTTTTTTGTTTAACCTCATCAAGAAGGTACATGAAATGTAGTGGAATCCCCAAAAGTTGGATTAAAAAAATTTTCACTAACGAATGACATGAACTTGTCGAGGATAGAGAATCAATGTCCAATAACATCATCAGGATCACATGTGAAAGTGATTATGAATAAAATAAAAAGTGAAAAATACCTAGTATTTATCTAAAGTTGTGCATGACGTATTTTCATCACTGGCGATCTATACTTGAATAATCTGAAGTCAAATCCTCTAGATAATCAATACACACTATAAGAAATTGTTAGAGAACCAAAAAAATGTAGGTGCTATAATTTAGTTTTGATGATTCTTTCAATGCACCGATGATCTCCACATCACCTTGCTTGCGATGCATGAGAGAGAGATCTCAATATGAGGTATTAGATCCAATGTCCATCTCTCTCAAATGAAGGATAAAGGAGTAGAGAGTGATGTTATAAATTGTTCATGGTGAACTCCTTTCATCCTCTATTTATAGAGGGTTAATAAAATATCTTGAAATGGCTCTAAAACTTCAAATAATTAACACACTATATAAATAATATTTTTACTACTAAAATGAGTCTAAAATATTATTTATTATTATTATCACTTATCTGTAATATAATAAAGATATTAAAAGATAATACCCAAGATATTATCTCATCCCGCGCTTCAAATAAAAATTATATGAATCTTTAAAATATTAAACTAATATTAATTCAATTAATATTTTCATGTGTTTACTTTGAAACTTTTAAATACATTTAATAAATAAATTCAATATCAGTAATTATTCACATGAATAATAAGAATTTATTTATTACCTTAGTGATCATATCTCCTTTGATAAATCTCAAACCCCAATGGGGGCGCATTCGAATTCCAATATACATATTCAAAAAAAACTAGAGAATATTCTTGAATATTCTAATATGTGTGACCCTATATGCCTTTATCTCGATAGTATTGGATAGTATTCAAAGGCCAACAGTGGGATCTTGCATCACATCATGACCCCTAGAGAGATATGGATTGTTACAGTAGAGACAACTAAACTATGATCACATATTGTGTAATAAAATATCTTTGTCATTAATATATCATAAACCAGGATTGACACCATTGTCATCATCCTTTTAGTGCCTTATTATTTTTTGATATAACTATACAGACTTACACTCGACAGCCATGGCTATACTCTTATAAATGTACTACCATCCAGATCAACATGGCCTGAGATATATTACTTCCGAAACATTAGAGTGATAAATCCATTCTTGAACATTCAACCAATTCCATGCCACCAATGAAACACCCAATGAATTCTACCTCACCCCGATTTCAATATCATGGTTTTTTTGTTGCATCATTGTACACAATAAAATTTCATACATTATTAATGATCTAAATTCATGAGACCATTACACATGATCATAGATAGAAAAATAAAATTACACCCACACTAGGTGGTGTTAATATTGGTGGGTCAGTCCTCATGATATCACTACTAGAGATCACCATGTTTGTACTTCATGATAAAATTCTCAATTATTATGATCCCCTAGCACATGAAAGTCAGAAATATACAATGTCCAATCAGTAAGATGTACCTTGACCATATGACCTTTATTTAAGACTAATTCTATAGAATATAGAGGTTCTCATTGTAGGCTAGGATATTCTATAACCTTTTTGATATGATAATTAATCTATGGATATTACCATTAATGAGTGGATGCAGAAATATCTACTATATAATGGTAATTTATCATCATGTATATCTAACTATATACACAATATGGTTATCAGAAGCACTGCATTGTTGGGTATAGGGAACCCACTATTTCAAAACTCCCACTTGCACTAGATCTAACTTGATAAAGGAACTTGTTATCTCTCAAATGATAAAAATCATATTTCTGTTGAGTCATGACTTTAGCTGGTTTCCCTACCATGATTCAACCGTGTGGCTATTCTGCTATTTGTGACATAATCTCCTTGAGTGGAAACTTCTCAATGAATGGTATCCCTAAGTTTATCCCTCTTGTGCACTTTCATAACATGACATCTTGTCTTGTAAGAATATCATAATTTAAATTATGATAATAATTTACCTACTAGGTTTGATTATAAGAACTAAAACAAATCATTTCACATAACTGCTTCATAACTTTCTTAGAAGCTACAACATAGTCAAAATTTGGATGTATGGTTTATATATAGTACTATTGTTTACATACATTGATATTATGACAAAATTGAAGTATATATATTACAAAATATAACAAAACCATGATAGGACTATATAGGTATAGTGACCTTAGAAACTTGGAAACATAAACAACCAGTTTATAAAACATAAGTATTGTCTCCTATTTATTTAATCATAAATAGAATTCTTTTTGGAAAATCACACTTAATACAATTCTTCAAGACCTGGGGAAAAGAAACAAATAAAGGGTGGGCACAAATTCTCATTAACGGTAATCAAAGGAAATACCAATCACATCATATTAATAAGAACATAGCATTTGAAAATCTTATCCTGCATATAAAGGATCACAATATCATGTCATGGGATAAATCATAAAAGTGAAATGTAATCCCAATAGTCATTACATAAGACATGAAATATTGAGGTACACACACACAAGCATAGAAAAGCATTTCATATTTTTCAAGACTCATTTCCAAGACCATAATAGCGGACAAAGTCCTTTACTGAACTGAGTTCACTCCTCATTCTATCAATGTATTACTGAAACAGATTTACTTTCCATTCCATCCATGTATATATCATGAGATATAAATCATTACCCAATGAATTGGAGGGAGATATAGGTCTAACACATCTCATAATGAAATAATTCTTAAGTGTGCCACAAAAGCATAAATCATTCATCATAGTATAACCCATGAAATAAAATGGGATTCTTAAATATCATTCCATCATAACATAATCCATATAAGATAAATGCACATCATAAAAAGAACTCCATCAAAAACATAATCAAATAAATGTAATAACATGAATAAAAAACATAACCCTATGTAATCTTAGATGGAAAATAATATTTATAAAACACTTGAAGTAAATTCTTGAGGAAAATATCCTTTCTTTTTCAAAAATGGGTTCTCCTCTCAAAATACCACACAATTGTAAAAGATTTTTTTTTTGAAAATAAAATTGAATCATTTTAGAGTCAGTTACAAAGAAATAAGGGGTTAGGAAAACATAATAATATGTTCATTCCATATATGTTAAAAAGCATTTTTCTCGTACTTTTTTCGGAAATGTCAAAAAGTACCATGTATGGTAAACGTAAGAAATATTTCATCCAAACCATGTTGTAAAATTCTAAAATGTGTAAAAGTGAATTAAAACATAAGAATAGAAAACATTTTATTGGAATATTCTTATAAAACATGGAAATGGAAGATGAATTTACCCCCATTAAATACTCATGTATACAAAATCTTAGATAAAAATGAGATTTTCAATGTTATCCCTTCACTACAAAAACTTTCTTATAGAAAGAGAGATTTATTAATAGATAATATATCCGAGGGTAAAAATTAGAAATTCCAACATACATAATGTTTTATTGGAATTATTTTTTACTACCAACTGTTATTTTTACCAACAAATATATCTATTAATATTGTTTATTCAATACCAATATATCATTTACCAACAATTGAATCTTTTGCTTTATTATACAAATACCAATATTTTTTACTAGCACTTGAATATGTTATTAATAATGCTATTACGATAAATCTTTTATCATCAATAAAAACTATTACAATAAACCATTTAATAAAAAACGATTTTATCAATAAATAATTAATAGAAACATAGTTTATATATAATTATAATTATATATATTATTTTTATGACAAAATTAAATTTCTATTTCACAGTTTTTTATTAAAAACATCTCATAATTAATTTTAATATTCAGTTTTTTCAAAATATTAATTTTTTATATATATTTCAATATTGTTTATAAATTTTTCTCAAAATAGTGATTGTTTTTATATTTTTCAATATAATATATTTAATAAATATTTTAATACATTTTATAAAAAAATAACACCACTAAAACCTATGTTTCCCATTGTCCAACGTTCGGCCAAGCCTCCCACCTCCCCACAGCTCATCCCAACGCCTCACCTCACATCCCACCATGCCCTACTCCAGCCTCACCTCCCATCACCCCAGTACAAATCTCATTTCCCTTATCTCATGTTTCAACCCATTACCTCCTTGGTTATATCTTTTCTCACATTCGGTGGCGTGTTCTTCTTTTTACGATGTGGGGTTGAGCTCGAATAGGGATTTCGATACTATTTAGGTTTTTCTTGGTGTTTCCTAATTAGAGTTTCTTCCCCATAATTTTGGATTGTCCCTCGACTAGATTTTATTTTCCCTTTCTCTGTTTGGATTTAGTGTACTTCAATTTATGCTTCAACCTGTTTTGCTCTCCCTATTTTTTATAATGTTTCGACAGTAATACCTCAATGATGGTGGTCATTTAGGGTGGCTTCAGTTGTCATCTCAAGAAGCCCTGTTTGGACTTGAAGGTGATCATCCTTTCCCACATCGACATTGTTTATTACATATTGATCTGACGGGTTCAATATTCTTCGTCATTCTCAGGCGCCCTTGCAGCGAAGGGTAGTCAAGTCAATTCCTACTTTTGGGTTTCTATTATTCTCTTTCGGGAATGCATTTTTCTGCGGTTGTGATCGATCTGTTGTTTGTTTGAGGTTATGTTTTTTCTGTCTCAAATGGACATTGAGGGAGATAATTTTGATATACTATATAATAATGTACTTGTTCCTGCATTTCTAGGTTTGTTTCAACCTATATTAAATTTCAAGGTGTTCAGATGTTCTTTTGGTTGGAGTACTTGAGGTTGTATGGTCATTCATTGCTGTTATTTTATACACAAGCTTTTCAATAAAACAATACACTCGAGAATAAATATGGAAGTGATTTTGGGAGGGATATTTCTTCCCTAGTGGCAGCATTTGATATCTTCACTAACTAAGGGTGTGTTCTTTTGAGTGAATTCGGGGTACTGATCTGGTATGTAATCATTCATATGTTTTATTGTTATTGTTAATTAAAATTATTTTTTTTTCATGAAGAACATGGTTTCCTAGGATTCTTACATTGAGAATAACTATGAAATATAATTAAAGGCTGGAGTTTCTTTAATAATTATTTTTTAAAAATTTTGTTTCTAAAGGGTATGAAAGTTTTTTTTTGTGTTATATATGGAGTGTACAAGAAAAATGGTGTCTTTTAATGTTTCATTTTTAGTAAATGAATTTTTTTTAAAGGCCATTCATGTTTTTCATAATTAAGGATTTTCATCAAAAGGAGATGATGGGAATGGATTTGGAAATGGCTCAGATGATGGTACCTGTAAGCTATTTAACATTAGAACTGGGCAAATTCTTCCAGAATACTATCAGTAACATGGATAATCTGATGTCCCCTATATCACCTCCATTGAATTATCAAAATGAGGTAGGATTATGTTTATAGAATATTAAAATTGAGAATGTTTTTTGTGGGTTATTTTAATCAAAAATATGGTTTTGAACTTGGAATCTCTCTATGACTTTCACTAGAACCACATAATTGGTTTAGGGTTTTTTGTTGTCGGGAATTCCATATGTACAAAAATATGGAACACAAATTTAAAGGTGTTGGAATTTTGCAGAAAAAATAGGTAATCTAATCCTTGAAGAACAATGGAACATTTCTTGTTTTCTTTCTGTTCAAGTCATTTGTATGATGTAACGAGCATCCTACTACCTTCTTTGCATGGGTCTCTTATATGCCTGCTTCATTCCCAATGTAGATGAAAAAAGCTGTAGATAATTTTAAATGGATGGATCCCTTGAAGATAAAAATTTGAATTTCTTCATAGAAACTTCTTTATGCCTGGTCTAGTGAACAACCCCACTGGTTTAGTGATTTCCCATGTTTTGGTACTACCTTTTGTTGTTACAGTAATTGTTTTATTCTTGAAATTTTTTGTTTTAGGTTCAACACTTCCTAATGATGTAAATTGAAAAATATCTTGAGTGATGAGGGTTATCTCTATCATTTGTTGTATTTAATTTCTAAACCTTCTCTT
Organism: Viscum album; assembly: GCA_963277665.1. Lineage (NCBI taxonomy): Eukaryota > Viridiplantae > Streptophyta > Magnoliopsida > Santalales > Viscaceae > Viscum > Viscum album. Next base: position 1,479,562,546 of record OY728137.1, read on the forward strand.
TTATTCATTATATTTCATGAGTAGAGAGGAATTTATTGACATCCAATTATTAGTCTTCATATCTCTATTGTATCTTTTCATTAAAACAACTATTCTTTACTATATTAACAGTATAAAATTATATATTTGTTGCATATAAATTTTTTATGAGTATTTAATAAATCCTTTTTAGAAAATGATACTGTTGTAATAGATCTCATATCTAGAACCCAAATATGTAAAGCAAATCCACATCAACTTGGTATAGATTGAAACAAGACTAAAATGAAGACTGAAAAGTATGACCAAATTTATTTCAAAATTACATTTTCATTCCTATATTATGGATCAACTATCTTTTAAAAATAGTTTCAATTAGGAAACTAAAAACATTCTATAATGTTTTTATGCTTATTATATTATTGACTTTGAATTATTTTTTTTACATTTTCAATTAATTATATTTTGGTTTCTCACCGGTATTATAGGTGACTTGATGTGTTGATATGTCAACATGAATGATGTAGGCCCATTCTATGTAGATAAATTTTTTATATTTTCATTTATTTCTATTTAGGTTTCAATTCATGTAGATATTTTGAAATGATTTGTGAGTTTTCTCCTTGGTTGTATGTGGTTTAGGTCCTAAAGCTAAAGTGTGTGACATGGTTGTGACATGAGGTTCCTCATTGGTACTGAAGGTGACTTGATTTATTGATATTTTGACATGTATGATGAATGAAAAATGGTAATTCCATATAAAACATTTTTTTTTGTTTTTTTTTGTTTTTTTCCAATTCATGTAAGTATTTTTCACTAATTTGTGGGTATGTTCTTTGGTTGTGTTTGGTGTAGATCTTAGAGATCAAATATGTGGCATAACAACGACTCAAGAATCCTCATTGAGTTCACTTTTTTTTGTTTCTTTTAATGGCCTATTTTGGGGGTGATGAAAGATCTTTTTCAGAAATAGTTATTCTTCTTCCAAGATTGTTGCTTGAGGATTGTAGTCAAAAGGTGATATGCCCTATTTTCAATTTTTTGAGGGGGGGGGGGGTGCATCACTAGAACCCACATATATGGATCATAGAATTTGGTTTTTATGGTCCTTTTAAGTACCAATCAACTTAAACTATGTATTAAACTATGCATTGATTCATTCTGCATTGAATTGCATAATTTATATAATTAATAACTTTCTATGTTTGAACAAGTTTTAAAATTGCCTTCCAAATGATTATTAAAACATGGGTATTATAAATTATAAATAAATAAATAAAATATGAAATTTTAATATTAATAAAAATTCATAATTTTTAATTAAAATTAATTTATTAAAATATATTATTTGTTAGAAATATTGTTACCAATAGATATATTTGTCACACGAATATATTTCTACACACTTTGACCAACATATATATTATTTTTTGATATTATTATAATTGTAATAGAACAATTTTATCTATCATAATAATAGTTAGCGACAAAGTTTTTACCAACAATTTAGTGATGGAACAATTTGTGTTGGTAAAACGATTTACAACAGATATACCCATGATGGAAAAAGTTAATTATTTTATAGTGCTTACCTTAGGTAAGATATGATTTGTAAGTATATGTACCACTTATATAATTATTTATATAATATTAATGATTTATTATAGAATCATACGCATTTATGATAACTTTTATGATCATATTTTCATCCGTTTGTTGGTAACATTTCTTTTTCACTCATTATTCGGTTATTAACTACTTTATGTTCTTATGTATGATTTTTTAAATAAGTTGTTATTAATATTTTTTGGTTATAGTAATATCATACAAATCATGGTATTAGTATTATATATAGAATATTTATTCATTGAATTAATTTATAAAATCATGGTTTAATGAATACTATGTAGAACGAATCACATCACACCGTGGAGACGGTAAGCCGGACATACGCACGAGCGATGATATCATTCCCATAATTGTTGAATGGTATTGAAATGGAAGGTGTATAGTATCTCATAATTATTATCATGTTATAATAATCATATATAGTTATTTTTTCCACCATTATACCCATCCAATTAAGGTGGTGGGGAAATGATATTACCCCACGATGTGGAGATGATAAGCCGTACGTATGCACGCATGATGATTTCGTTTTTTATAGGATGGATAGAAGGTTAAATATGGTTGTTTCATAATTATAATAATATATAAGTATATTTTTTATAATTATGTATTTACTTTATAACAAAACACCTAAAAATGAGTAACTAGAAGAAGAAAGGAATTTGAATGAATCGGTAGAAGAGATTACCTCTTCCTCGATGTGCCTCATTTAAATTTCATCTTAGGGAACTAGAGTCGGTCTTTTGAGTTGAAAATCACATATATAGTGTATCTAGGGATGTTGATAAGAAAATGGTCTTGGTTTGGATGATCCTGAAGGCTCAAAATGGAGTGAAGAGGAGAAGGAGGAAGAGGCATTTTATAATAGGGGAGAGGGGCACATTTCGAAACTCAAAATATTAATTTATTAAAAAATCAATTTCAATTAAAAATGGTTCAAAACATATTTAATTCAAATATATGATTATTTCGGTTCAAATAACCATCATAAAAAATTTTTAAGACAAGTTTGAATATATTATTTTTTCCTTATCATTTTGGTTGAACCCTTATTTTACCTTTTTTAATCTTACCGTGATATCATGTTATTTACACATTGTGGGTTAATGTACTTAGCGTATCATGTCCAATGACTAAAAAAATTATTTATGACATATTATACATATATTAACCATTTTTAAAAATACTATATTTTTAGGAATTTAATGTCATTTAATAAATAATTTTATGTTTTAAGTTATGAATTATGACAATTTGGGACACTATTCATACTTGAGTTTTTTTATAAATTCAGTAAAATATTATTCCATAAAACTAAAGGCATTAAAATATACCTAATTTGTAAATGTCACCTCGAAAATTTGTGGATGGAATCTAAATGTTCAAGTTAAATTTATTTTAATATTTATAAATTCATTTCTTTGAATCATTCATTAATGATTTAATCACTACATTATAATTGTGTCATAAATAAAAATATTTATATAACATCTAAAAAATTTAAATAAAATTCCATTATATAGGAAATATTTTTATATTTCTAATGTATATTTATAGACATAGAGAAAAGTAATATAACCCTAGATTAAAATCAATTTAGTAAAAGATATATGTTTATGTAATAATTATATTTTCTTTAAATTAATTCTTATAAAATGTCATTTTCAAATCCAAGTGAATCCATTGGGTCCCAAAATAGACCCAAGGAGTCCTATATTTGGAAAAATCTCACTCAATAGGATTAGGGAACGTTTTGGGGTAGTCTTATTCTATTAAATTGTTTTTTGTTTACCCTTATTTACGATATTTACCCTTTAACTATGGTAAATTAAAATAATTACGAAAGTTACTATTCATAATGTACAAAAATAAAAGGTACATGTTCACACAATTTGGATCTTCTGATTCCAAATATTGAATCCTTTTTTCCAAATTCAAAATACATAAGTTGCAGTGATTAATTTAAAATTAGTCTAGTTGTTAAAATGAGAAAACATGTTTTAAATGTTAAATCATTGCAAAAGATTGAAATGTTTGTACCTATGAAATAAATATAAAATTAATACAAATGACATAAATTATATTAAATGGTAAAATTAGATTTAGTTTATACTTTAAAATTATTCAATATTATAATTTAATCATATAAATTATCTCAATGAAATTTTTTTTGATTAAAATTTAGCGTTTTTACTATTCATAAAAGCATTAAAGTTATCACAAAAATTTCAGAAATTTATCCCATGTAAATTTTTATAGCTTGCTTTGAAATAACATGTATATTTGTTCATATAAGAATTATTAATGTATCAAAATATTAATTTATAATGGTTTCACTATTTAAAGGTGTAAAATGAGCCTTAAAAAAATAGGTTCTTACACATAAAGGAGGGTTTTATTTGTACAATATGACTAAAATATCCATTTTAAAAAAGAAAAAAAAATTCTATTATTTGTATAATACATATATTTCATTAATTTAATTACCAAAAGTTACTCACTCAAAAATAAAAATATCTAATTGAATTATATTTTTCATAAATAATTAATATCCAATGATTTCATAATGCATTTTCATAAGTTAGTTATAGTTTTTACCACTAACCTAACAGATATTATATAATAATAATTTTATATTAAGGTCATCTTAGAGTTCATTTAATCTCACAATTGCATGCAAATGAAGATATTGAAGATTAAAAATTATTTAAAGAAAATATTTCATAAAAACATCTAGGTGTTACAAGTACCACTGGCTTTTATGATCAAGAACTACTCATAACCTTAGCTTAACAAAAATTTTATATTTCATTGATTTTTGGAAGACTATTTGAAGTCCGATAAAAACTAGTCTCTTTTCATATCCACTTACTGGGTACATATCTTTTGTATTAACTAAAGTACAATTAGATAGTTCTAACTTCTTCACTTGTATCGCTTCTGGATATAATTGATGTCTTCCTACTATAAAGCTTATATTGGAAATATAAATTCATTTAAATATCATGTAATTCTAGAATAATCCATCACTAAATCATATATAGTTAAACTCACCATGTAATTCTCTTCCCTTGTCCCAGACATGTCATCCTGGAGTGATTATGCCTTGTGGCATTGGAAACAATTATTTCTTGAATTGTTCTAGCATGTATTGTTCAATAACATGTCACCATATGTAAAATTTTCTAAGTCAATGAAACCTTTATATCAACCTTAGTAGAACCTATACCCTATAACTTAGCTTTCTTATTTAGTCCAGTCACGGGAGAATAACTTTCATCATTGTCTTGCCTAACTGTAAGTCCAATACTAGTTTTACATATGTTGCTGAACATATTTTACATGTAAAGTATTGGAACTCTCACTAACCTCTGTTAGACAGATGACAATCATTTATCCCAAATTAATACTCTATAATCTTGTTTCTTACTTCAATCCAAAAAACTAATATCATGTAACTTTAAACCATTATTTTATTTATGTGGTGTGACCATACCTTCTCAAATGTGTCTTATAGACACCTTCCATGAGGGCTGGACATGACATATAATTATCAATACAATGATCATAGAAATTAGATATGTCAAGTGAAGTTATAATGGATTTAGGCTTAATGACCTGGTAATACCAATTGAGCCTAATAGGTACTACACATGTACCATCCATGTTTTGACTTATTTTAATACCCACTGTAGAATTTATAATTATATCCCCCTTTGTAACGTGATACATGGAATCCATTATTTAATTTTACTTGGTCTTTTCAATCTTATGTAATTGCATTTCATTTCTAACTTTTAGGAAATATTATTCACAATGAATAAGAGATCCTCAGATGTGGTAAATGGAAGAACTATCACCAGGGTTTTATTCTTCATAGGAAGTATGTTTATTTAGAACATACCTATTCCACATATACTTTTGGAACTAGTTCATATGTCAACTACATGTGCATATTTAGTATGGACTAAGCCCATGTCATTCTGGCTTCCACTATCTCAAAAGTTATGTGAACCCTTATATAGAATTTTATTCAACCACTAGAATACAACTTTTCTAAAATTGGGATTTATCTAACATCCTAAGAAACCGTTAGGATGATTATAATATATACACAACGTGTTTGTACTTAGATACATGTCTGTTTATGTCCAAATAAACTTTTTGCGTCTACACAAATGTTTTTTATTACATAATGTACTTCCATCATAATATGACTCATATGATATCCATTTATCATTATTATTGGCATCTAATTGTGGGATATCATAGTAATTTTCAAAGCCTGCCATGAAATATAATGGATGTTTTTGCAATTTAAGACATTAAAATTTGTTACATCATAACATTGATATATAAAATATGCACTTGGGAATTGTTCCATGATACATTTTTGATCAATGTTAGCATGTAAGACTTCATCATTGATCTTCCTTATTAACATTAATATCGTGATGTAGATAAGGTAATTTTCATTTAAAAGTTTCTCTACGCTACATTATCATGATCAAAAAATTCTTGGTCAAGATATTCTTCTGTATGCCAACTCAAAGCTAGTCATATCTTCGACCATCCATACATCACACTTCACATTACCAAACATTAATGACTTAAAGGAATATATGTAAGTATATATATACCTCTACCTTACCATTGAAATAGATCACGATATCTAGAAGAACTAATTTTGAATGTTTTGTAACATACCATTATTTATATAGGTTTATTTTTTCAAAAAAAAAAACATCAAAAATACCAATGGTTATATGATTCTCCAAGATAAAATAGCATAATAGTTATAAACAAGATTTCCACATTTAGTTTTACATGAAAATGTATTATCTATAAAAAACTAGGTATGAAAGTCTTACATTTTTATATTTATCAGGTATTGCCTTCAATTCAAGTATGACTGAACTATTGGTGATTGCATACAACAAAAAACATTCATTCCAGAACCTGGAATAATGTATCCTTGTCCAAAGCACACATGAGATAAATATTTTGGTAATAAAGAATTGTATTATTAGAAGAATCATTCACTTGACAATATATAAGTCATGTACTTCTCACCACTAGCCTAGGTATCATACCTTCTATGTCACATTGAGAATACACCTAAATTATAGTAATTTTTATTATATAATTACATGGTTTTATTATATTAATACACAGTTGTGATAATCATGTTGTATTGATTACCTAATAATTATAATGAAATCATTACATTGATAAATATTCCTGAAGAAGAAGTGGTAAATTTCTTCTTTAATTCCTTTTATTTCGATTCAACATCCATAGTTTTTTAAACATATGAAATTAAAATAAATTCCTATTAATACACATTTCATTGATTGATGTTGAAAATTTTCTTCTGAAATTACTTTATATTGGGCTTTTCCCTGACCATTCAATTTGTTCTCCATATGATTTAAATGTTTTACTATCTATTATATTCTTGTTTACTATGTGAACATTACCAAAATTAGTAGTGAATCTTTTAATTCATACATTTTTATTTTTTAACTTAAAATAAAACCTGAATATAGGGATGAAAGTGATATTAGAATAGGATGTATTTAAAGATCATAAACCAGCTTTAAATGTACATAGATCCAGTGTAACCATTATCTATTCATATTACAACTTCTTTTTCTACCTGAATTATTCTTAGAGATGAGACTATATATTATATCATCCATGTACTGATGTAGTGACCACAACTAAAAGCAAACATAGATGAATGAAAAATGACATAATCGTCATATACTATGTATATCAGTCTCATGTAAGCAATTTCATCCTTGATTCATGAGGTAATTTTACATTTGTTGCGGATACTGACACCTTGTGTTTCCTATATCATAGTATGATGCACAAGTGCATGTACTATTCTGGGATACCTATGATAGTGAGGAAATTCAATTTTCAACTATTTATCGCAGTTTATTTATTGTGGTATAACATTAATTTTGTCTGAAAAGTATATTTTAGATAATTAGTATATTTATCTTGATTACTGATTTAGAAATTTTAATAAATTAATTAAATAATTAAATTTCCCCCGCTATATTATCAAATTTTATGAACCTACTATACAATAATAAAAATACTTTTTTACTTGAGTATTATAGTGGCAATGATCCTCGAACCTCCCCTTATAGTCTAAAATCTATGGCTACACCACTACTTAGAGGGTTCAAGGTTGGAATTTGGATGACCAACAATAATGACTTGTAGTACCTTGATCTGCAGAGTGGTGTCCTAGATTCTAAAATCATAACTTAATTTACTCAATGCTAGCATCTAAAAATATAGAAAGTTAAATATGGATAATCATTATTACAAAATTAGGGAAGTAAACCCACCATTAACATAAGAGCACCCTAGTAGTAAGAGGCAGCATCATTTATGGCATGACTTGCACCCAAAACACCCGTTTTTTTCAAAATTTGAATGGAGGATGATGATGAAAACATAATATTTCTTTAAGGGTTTTATTATATTTATGTGATGAAAGAAATAATTTTTTATTTCTTAAGCATGTAATATGTTATCTTACTGAAAACTAACTATCTATGAAATAGAAAAATATGTCACATCACAAGTTCATTTTATCTATGCCTGACTGTTTATTATTACTCTATGCATTCATGTGATAACTACACATACAAAAAAAATAAACCATGATACAATAAAATGAGGGCCTGATCATGATATGGTACTAACAGTTGATCTCTTGAGTGAATAACATATCAATATAGAACCTAGGTGTAATACCTTGAGTCGCTTTTCTTGCAACTTGAATTCCAGAGTCTTCCCATCAAATACACAATCTACTATTTGGTGCATCACCATCACTCAGCATGAACTGTGTCACTTCCCATCTCATCATTATTAACTAGTAATCACTCATAAGATATGGGAACTAGGGAGTAAAAATATAACTTCAAATTCTAAATGCAATTCATTATACATATTATGACTCTAAGATGATTTGCAGGTCCCCTTTTAATTAAACAATTTATTAAAAACGCATTATAATAAATTAATTAAAAAAATAAAACACTAAACATGCATCAGTAAATTGAAGAATTATGATTAGTCAATATGATTTTACTCACAAATTTAATTAAATTCATATATAAATTAATATTTCATTAAAATAAACTTGAGGGAAATTAATTGAATAAAAAAGTTCACTTTTATTTTTAATTCAATCATCGTGTCGTTCTGTCCCATTAATTAATTTAATTTTAAGTCCAATTATTTAATTCGTCAATTAATTTAATTCATCAACAAAATTAAATTAATTTAGGCTGTAATTAATTTTTGTCACAAAAAAATTATTTAATTATTTTAATTTTGAACTAAAATTCAATTAATTAATTCTATCAAAATTCGATTTAATTAAATTTATTGGGAAATGAAATCCTCAGTAAAGGCCGGTGAGGATCGAGTCGAACACTCATAGGCCCATCCCAATTTTTTCCACAAAATAAAGGAAAAAATTAAAGGGGGATTAGGTGGTAGTTTATAGGGAAGTAAAACAAAAAACAATGTAAATTAAAAGGGAAGGTTGTGGCCCCTTGTCTCTCCTCCTGTTTGCAGTGCCCCACCATCACCACTTCCACTAGCACTGACCTCCCGGCTCGACCGTCCATTAGACTACGTCCCCCTCGATGCTCACAGAACCAGCTGGCCACCCTCCCACGCAACCTCTCCCTCATCCAGCCATCTCTGAATGGTGCTCCACTCTGAAAATTGGTTGTGTCCTCTTTCTCAGCGGCAATTGATCCAGATCCGGACCCCCATGGGATTTTGGCCGCCAACCCCACATGAAACAATCTAGATCTGGTCGACACTATGACTTGAATTCCAGTTCGGGCATCCCTTGTCTGGTAACTCTAGAGCACTCCTCCTCTATGTAGTTGCATGTGGAACTACTACTGCTTTAGGTTCTTCCTAGAATAGATCCGCCCCGAAACAGACCTGGGTGGGTGCTCCCAGCCCAGTACGGGTTTGGGTGGGCCTGGAAAGCTCAGATCTTCCATGCAAGGGTTGGCACAACCTAGGATGGGCCTATGAGGATTCAACTCGTTCCACAACGGCCTTTACTGAGGATTTTACGGCCCATTAAATTTAATTAAATCAAAATTTGATGAAACTATTTAATTTTATTTTATTTCAAAATTAGAATAATTAAACATTTTTTTGTGAAAAGATTTAATTGCGGATTAAATTAATTTAATTTTGTTTATAAAGTAAATTAATTGACTAATTTAATATTTGGACTTATAAATAAATTAATTAATGGGACGTAACGACACGATAATTGAATTTAAATTAATAATGAAATTTTTTATTCAATTAATTTCCCTCATGTTTATTTTATTGAAAGTTTAATTTATATATGCATTTAATTAAATATGTGAGTAAAATCATATTGACTAAGCATGATTCTTCAATTTACTGATGAATGTATAGTGTTTTATTTATTTAATTAATTTATTATAATGGTTTTTTATAAATAGTTTAATTAAAAAGGGATTTAAAATCATCTTTGCGTCTTTATATGTATAATGAATTGAATTTTAAATTCGAAGTTTTATTTTTACTCCCTAGTTCCCATATCATATGAGTGATTACTAATTAATAATGATGAGATGGGTAGTGACACAGTTCATGGTGAGTGATGGTGATGCACCAAATAGTAGCTTCTCTATTGGATGAGAAGACGCTGAAATTCGAGTTGTAAGAAATGCGACTCAAGGTATTACAACTAGGTTCTATGTTGGTATGTTATTCAATCAATAGATCAACTATTAGTACCATCTCATGATCGGGCCCTGATTTTATTTTTTCATGGTTTATTATTTTTTTGTATGTGTAGTTAACACATGAACACATAGAGTAATAATAAACAATCAGGCATATATAAAATGAACTTGTGAAGTGACATATTTTTCTATTTATATATATTTAGTTGTGAGTAAGATAAAATATTACATGCTTAGAAGATAGTAATTTTTTTCATTCATCACATAAAAATAATAAAACCATCAAAGAAATATTATGTTTTCATTGCCTTCCATCATTAAAATTTTGAAAAAATTGGGTGTTTGGGGTGCAAGTCATGCCATAAATGATGGTGCCGCATACTACTAGGGTGATCTTATGTGAATGGTGGGTTTAATTCACTAATTTTGTAGTAATGATTATCCATTGTTAACTTTCTATGATTTTAGAGGCTAGTATTGAGTAAATTAAGTTATGATTTTAGAATCTAGGACAAAATTCAACAGATCAAGGAACTACAAGTCATTATTGTTGGTCCGCCAAATTCCAACCTTGAACCCTCAATGTAGTGGTGTAGCCATAGCCTGTAGACTATACGGGGATGTTGGAGGATTATTTCCACTAGAATACTCAAGTAACATAGTATTTTGATTATAATATATTAGTTTCTTAAAATTCAATAATATAGTGGGGGAAATTTAATTATTTAACTAATTTATCAAAATGTCTAAATCAGTAATCATGATAAATGAAATAATCTTCTAAAATATAATTTTTAGAAAAAACTGATTGTTGTACCACAATAAATAAACTGTGATAAATAGTGGAAAAATTGAATTTCATCACAAGCACGGGTATCCAAGAATAGTTCTGGAACTTGCGCATCATAATATGATATATGAAACTCAAGGTGTCAGTATCCTCGACAACTGTAATACTACCTCAGGAAATGAGGATGAAATTGCTTACATGCGATTGATATACATAGCATATGACAGTTATGTCATTACTCATTCATATATGTATGCTGTTAGTTTTGGTCACTACATTAGTACATGAATGATATAATATATAGTCTCGTCTCTAAGAATACTATAAGGAGAATAAGAAGTTTCAATATGAATAGATAATGGTTACACTAGATCTATGTAAATTGAAAGGTGGATTATGATCTTTCAAAACATCTTATTCCAATATCACTTTCACCCCTACATTCAAGTTTCAATTTAAGTTAATTAAAATTTACTGAGTAAAATAATCATTACTAATTTAGGTAATGTTCACCTAGTAAACAAGAATATAAAAGATAGTTAAACATTTAATTCATATGGCTAAAAAATTGAAAGGTCGGGGAGAAGCCCAACATAAAGTCATGCCAAAAGAAAATTTGCAACATCATTCAATGAAATATGTATTAATAGGAGTTTATTTTCATTTCATATGTTGAAATAAAACTATGGATGTTTAATCGAAATAAAAGAAATTAAAGAATAAAGTTACCACTTCTTCTTCAGGAATATTTATCAATGTAATGATTTGGTTATAATTATTGGGTATTCAATACAACATGATTATCACAAGTGATTATTAATATAATGAATCCATGTAAGTATATTATAAATATTTCTATAATTTAGTTGTATTCTCCATGTGACAGATAAGGCATGATACCTAGGCTAGTGGTGAGAAGTACATGACTTCTATATTATCAAGTGAATGATTCTTCTAAAAATACTATTGAGTATTACCGAAATATTTATCTCATGTGTGATTTGGACAAGGCTACATTATTATAGGTTCTGGAATCAATGTTTTTTTGTTGTATACCTTATCTTTAGGAGATTTTCGGCGCACTATGGATACCCCTGTTCAGATCAACCCGTGGGATGAGATCCTTTGGTCCAAAGGTACTCCCACTAAAATGAACTTTCATTTCGGGAGGATTAGGCACAAATCCATTTTAGAGGAGGATAACATCGAAGCCTACGGCATCCCGTTGGCTTCAAGATTTCATTGCTGCATGGCCCACCGAGAGGAGAGTACGAAGAACCTATTTTTTGAAGGAGTCTAGGCAAGGGAGGTGTGGGAGTATTTTGGTGAGAATAATGGTGTTAACGATAACCGCTTGGCTGGACTTCCATTCCTAGATCAATGGTTCCATGGTGTGGGGGAGAGGGGTTCGGAGCAGAAGGTGAGTGCTACGGTCTTCCACGTCGGTTGCTGGATGATCTGGCATGCAAGGAACAGGGCCAGACATGAAGGGATATATGCCTCGAGCCAAGGTGTCATTCACAGAACCAAATTTTTTCTTCTGAATATGATACAATCCATTGGCAACTGGGAGGATTCTCCTCCTCTTATGAGGCTTCGAGTCAACAAAAATCCTGCTACTCTGGGGAGCAGGGCAACGATAGGTAACTGGGTATGTTCGACACCGCCAAGTAGGGGGCTCAAACTTAACACCGATGGGTCGTGAAATAGGGGGATTATACGAGGAGGAGGGGTGGTGCGTAACCCCTCAGGTTTGGTCATCATGGCATTGTCTGCACACATGGGCCATGGGACTTCACTCCAGGGAGAGGCCAAGGCGATGTTTGCTGGCCTCCTTCTATGCCATCAAAAGGGGATCTCCTAATCGATGGTGGAAACAGACTCCCAAATTATCCACAACGCCATTATAGGCAATGGTACTATCCCGTGGTCTATCCTTTACATCATCTGAAAGTGCAAGGTCATGATTGGAACAAATACTAGTGTGGCACACACGTGGTTAGAAGGGAACAAGGACACAGACCACCTTTCCTCCCTTGATGTTGCCGGTCCGGATCCCATTTGTATTCACAACATGTTCACCATTAAAGCAGAGGGAATCAATCTAGTTCGAGGGGATACCCTAGGCCTACACTACTTTCATCCTCCATAGGTCCCTTGTCCGGGGCTTTTGGGCCATTCCTTCTTGAATAAAAATTTACTCGATGATGATGATGATGTTTTTTGTTGTTTGAAATACCCAATAGTTCAGTCATACATGAATTTTAGGAAATACCTGATGAGTATAAAATTGTAAGACATTCATACCCAGTTGTTTCTAGATACACTACAAAATATTTTTCTTTTTCCAACAGGGGAATATCTGTTGGTAAAAGTTCATTTTCTATTGGTAAAACATTTTACCAACATTTATGTCTTTGTTACTAAACTGTCAGTAAATACTCTATCGCTAAATATTTTGTGAAAGATAAAATAGTTCTGTTGTAATTATAATAATACTAACAGATAATATATGTGTTAGTTAAAATGTTTAGCAATAGGTTCTAAGAGAAATTTTTCTGTTGGTAATAATATTACCAATATACAATATTTGTTTAGAAATTACATTTGAATAAAAATTATAAATTTTTATTTCTGGTAAAATTTCATATTATATTTATTAATTTATAATATAAAATATATAATTATTAAATAGAAGACCATTTTCACATAGGTTCAAAATTATTAAAAAAATAATTATATTTATAATGAAATTCAATACCAAATCATAGGATCCATAACAACACCCCATACAGTGACCCATACATCACCCCAAACAGTGACCCATACCCAACTCCATCCATGTTAGCCCCAACACCTGTCCATGCCAGCTCCAACACCAACCCATGCTAGCGACAACATTAGTCTATGCCAACAACATAACTAACATTAGTCTGTGTTAGAGACAACATCAACACAAGAAACCGCACTAGTACGTCCCAGCTCCAGCACCAACACTAGTGATAGCACCGGTCCATGCCAGTCCATGCCAGCGACACCACCCGTCCATGCCAGTGACACGAATAACTCCAGTCCATGCCAGCGACAACACCGACACTAGTCCTTTCCATCGACAATACCAGCACCAGTCCAGCTCCAGCACCAATCCAAGCCAACTCTAGCACCAATGATCCAACAATAAAGAACACAGGATCAAAGTAAATGCTAAGGGGAGATTAAGAAAAGCATAAATTGGATGGAGGTTTCCAGCCTTAGGATAACACCAAACTTTCACACCAACAAAAATCCAGCATACATACTGGTAAGAGTTCAAACTCATTCCATCACCAATAAGTTTGATGTTTTGTAGGATAATTCAAAATTTTATTCAAAATAATGTATACATGTAATCAGTTTCTATATTGGAACCAAAGATGAAGAACATGAAACCAAATAGATGGTATGTATAACGTATACAAGTATTCAATTTGTACAGAATAAATCACCTGGATTTGTGAAAATGGAGTGTAAGGATTGAACATTAATGTTTTTAGCATTCAGGTTTGTAGTAACAATTACAGGATATATAAGGAAGTACATGAGAATATATAATGGAATAATTATTAATGTGTATGATATTGATGAAAATAAATGAAACATTGAGACTTACCACTATGTTGTTTCACATTAACCAGTTGCGTCAATAAAATAGGGTTTGACTGAATTTTCATTCAAGAACTCATTTGTTCAACAAGATCATCGCACTTTGGTAAGTGTGATTCTGGTGAGCTTCAAAATCCATATTTCTAAAGATTATTTAAATAAATCACTAAATCCTAGGCATATTGAAACTATAATGACAAATATATATTTATGCACGTAATAAGAGTGAAATGAGGTAAGAGTAAATGAAACAATGAAATTATCCGCTCAACTTTTTTCATCATACAATGATTGAATTTAAAATTTCACAGAGATTGTGGTTACCTCTAAACATTCATTGATATCAAGAAGATTTTTGCTTGACCTATTTTTGCTTCCAACTTTAATGCACCTGTACCTTCTGTGTTTACCTTTCATTCAATTATCAATGTTTTAAATCATGTGTTCAAAAAAATGTGACATGAATTGGTCACCCAATTCATGCCCCAATGAAATATATTAAAGAAGAAAAAGTGTTACAATACATGAATTAGATGTACTGAGAATACACCATTAGGTAATCAAGGGAGAAACAAGATGAGGTAACAATTAAACTGAAACTAAAGCTCACAATGCATCATACCTACCTGAAACATCCTGGATTCTACCAAGAAATCACCTCATCCAATAAGGGTAGAAAATCCAAGAGAGAAAATCCACCTCATAATAAATTATTTGTAGCCTCCAAGATACACATTAACCAAAGTGATAAAATTCATCAAACAACATGAGTGATAACATACAAGATGGAGAGAAGGCATCACAAGTGAGAACTGCCCAAATAAAGCACTGCGTCCTAACAAACCACCAATGTAACCTCCCATCAAGTGTAGAGTATCAGTGATGATCTTCTATATAGCTATATGAATAAAACATTCATTTAATGTTCATAACTCAAACATACCATAAAAAACATATGTATAAATTAATAAGGCGCATTTTTTTCTTTGTATTTAGTATGCTTGGATAGACATTCATGTAGCTGATTATGGGTATGTGATTGACTTTAGGATTCTATGGAATTTAAACACCAAATTTTTTATTATTCATGATTTGATAGATAATGATATCAAATTATGATGAAAGGTTAATTGATTCGATGGTGAGTGTAAGAAAACAAGAGTTAAAACCTCAACCGTGCACTAAATCATCAATCGCTTCATCCTATAGAATGAGAGTTCAAGGGGTGTGGTGACACCAAAATCATAGAAATTTCACTTAAACACTGCTTCTAGAAGACAAGAGTAACCTCATGGGGACTCTTGATTATATTATTGAGTTCTTTGATACCATTAGAGTGTATTTTAGGGACTGTGATGTTTCTAGTCAGTTTTTATTGATAATTCACTTGGCATGATTTACATGGTCAATTACTAAATCAATTTCCTCATACATCACTCATTGGATTTAACCTCCTTGTTGAAGCTTTTTGTTTTCTCTCACTACCCTATACCTACACTCATACAGTCACATTAAATATAAAAAAATTAAAACATTTATATGTATTACATTTCAAACACCAAACACCACTATTCAATATTGTTTCCTCTACCCCACATATGTTAATTAGTGAATTATCCAAAACCTATCTTTGTATAGATGGTCTAGTACTAACCAATATTTATGATCATGATTTCTATAAGCATGAATTGGTATAATTATCAGGGATATGTTAAATTATTTAATTTATTTATATCCATTTTTGTATTAAAAAATATAAAAATACAAAAAATATACTCAAATTGGAAGTCACATCTTTTACAAAATTTCAAACAGATTTTATTTTCTGGAATTATAACAGAAGAAATTTTACTTTTAGGTGCATATTAAGGCATTAAGAAGATATATATAATCCACTTTTAAGCCCCTAAATTAAGGAAATAAATTTCACATACTAGGGAGAAAGTCTTGTTCACTATCAAGGCATATAAAGAGGATGAACACAACATACTATGTGGGATAAGATTGATGAAAAAAACCACTATCATGTGCCCAAGCATACCAGAATCTAGCTCTACTATGTTTTAGAGGCCTGTTAGTTACCCAAGTGAATGGGTTTCTCAAACATTAATGTATCACCAAAATAATGAGAGTATTTACTCAAAAAACATCAATGGGAATCTCTAGTAACTTTTCATGGTGATTTAAGGAGATTATGCCTACACATTCATCAAGGATTTCATAATACCAGTGAATACTTTCCCTTTCAAGGGATTGTCTTAAAATTAGTAATGTCTAAAAGGCAAGTGGATGAATACTCAAATATGACAAATACACATTTGAAACTTGGGCAACCATCTATAGTTCATTTTAATGGAGGTATTACCCAATGATGAAAACCATGGGAATGAGGAGGTGGATAAGTACAAGTAGATATGTGGTTTTATCAAATGGTTACAAGAAAGAAGAATAAAATTTAGTGAGTGATAAAGCTATGGGATCCTTGAAAAAACAATCAAGTCACTGACTTCACACATGTTTACAATGACATGTCTATGTTGTTCTCTTCATGATTCGTGACACCCAGATAAACAAAAAAGGATGAAATCAGATCATATGGATTATACAAGGGGTCAAACCCCAAATCAATTTTAATAAAACAAGTCATGAATAATTATATTACACAAGATTACAAATCAGAAAAATAATATAATACTAGAATTTCTAAAAAGGTACTAATAATAACAAATTGATGCCATTTGCGTTAGTATTGTGTAGCTCCATATGACCAAAAAATGGAGATCATTAAAAAAATGAATATAAGATATAATCATAAGTATTTGATGTTGTTTTCTCAAATGGGTTCCAAAAAAAAGAATAAAATTCAATATCTAACAAATTTTTTGGAATCCTTGAAAAAATAGACAATCCAATAGAGTAGAAATTTACGACAAGTATAAAACCTTGCAGTTAAAGGTAACATATCTGGAAATTTGAAACTCTTCAATAACCCAAATCACCTTTGATTGTTCTACTCAAGAAATCCTATTCAATTCTTCAAAAACCAAATGATTTTAAAAGTCCATGCATTGACTATAATCACCTCAATTAAAATAAATCACTAAAAAATTTCCCACAAACTAATAGATAGATTACAAGGATAAACCTCTGGTGAAACTATGGAACCCAAACATATCAATTTCACCCAAAATATCAAGAGTAAACCTAATAAGATAAGGCCACTACAATGAAATGAACATCACAATTAGGTTCCATTTGATAAATCTTCATGAAAAAAACTATAGGATATAATAAGTACTTAAGTATACAATCACTTATTTAACAGAGGTAATTGGATGTACCTGGTTTATGCACTCCCCATTGATAAGTCCGACATTTCTTCCAAATTCATTGCACAAGTTCCAAAAAGTACTTGAGATGGGGATAAAGGTCCCTACCTTCCATTCCACTATCTGGATCGAAGACGAAGTAGGTATGGTCTCATTTCACGAATATGGAATATGTAAAATCCATCTCTATGTTTTTTTGTTATGGATTCTGTACACACCACCAAGAAAAATAAATATTTGATGTCCTTGAAAAGATTCCCTGCTGGTATGTAAATCCTTTCAACCTTCTTACCAATATTACCATCCCAAATATCAACTATCTCATTCATGGAACAAACATTACAAGGGGGCCTCAAATACAACACTTTATTAAGTGTGCAGAGATCTTCCACAGTACAAATGGTTAAATTAGCCACATTACATTCCTTCACAAAAAAAACATTAGTGTTTACATCGCTAAAAACTGAAACATTGTCCGTAGGAAGAATATTTTGTCCTGGTTGAGCCAATGAGGGCATTGAAAATCTAGTAGTCTTTGTGAATCATCATTTTTATTCAAATTTTCTGTAGAAAAAAATACAGTAATACAGTAATAGATAAAATATGATTTCATAGTAAAAAGTATACATATTCCAAAATCCATATTGTATATCATATATATGTGTATTATATATTGAATAAAATTCATATTTCGTGCGGAGAATATGGATATCCTATAATCTGCATTTCACATTCAAAATGATGACCAAATGTACACTTGAGACTTTTATTTCCCTCAATCATTCATCAATATTTAGAAGAACTTCAAGATCAAAAAAATTTATATATGTAGTGGAATCCATTCATAGGGATTCCAAATTGTGAAAACTCCATGTACCTAAGAAGAGAGAGCATAGTGACATGCAGCAGGAAAACATTAATTAAATACATAAAATATAGTTTTGAATAACATCTCTTCATTAAAACAGTCTTGGTGCATTCCATTTAAAAATGTAACAAATAATTTTCAAAAAAGATCCTACATATAACCATGTTGTTTTAGAAAAATAATCTAATCAATTAACCTAGTAATACACCTAAAAATTAGCTAGCAGCAAAAAAGGAGATAAGGCCAACACCGCTCAATTTTTATTGAGCTTGAGCTTGAGCTACTCGAGAACCCTACCAACTATTGGCCATTGTTATTACAAAAAATATCTACAGCACACCCAAAAAGTTAAATACACTTCCATGACATGAGGATTACAAGTACGCTATAAAATATGAAAATTGTGCAAAAAATGATGTTGATTATGAGTGAGAATGAGTGTTACCCTCTAAGTAAGTTATCTTGACCACATCACTAGTGAAAGAAATAGATCCCACTGTTTGATATTTAGAAATGTTCCCAAAAATGACACCTAAAAATATGCAACTTGAGTAGAAACCTATTAGTGAGAAAGAGTGTAACATTTTTCAACAAATAAAAAAAATTTATAAGTGTAAATTAACAAAGAAACTAATGCAAGTTGAGTAGAAACGAATGTTGTTTCTGAGTGATAATGAGTGTAACATTTCTCAATAATTATTAAAAAGTCATTTGAATATTAAAAAAGAAGAAAAAAATCAAATAAAAAGTTTTCTAATTCATTTTAAATACCAAAATAATGTATGATTCATTAAAATGAACCACTAATGGTTTATAATCACATAAAAATATCATTGTGATGTTCAAAATATAAATAAAATTAAATATAGGGGTTGTCAACAATTTAAAAGAGGATTAGATAGAATCTGTTACCCATTTATCTAAGTGGAAGCGGGAGAATGATCCTCCTTCAACTGGTATTCAATATGATGTTTTGGCGATTTCATTATCATTGCGAAGTGGTCCAATATTGTAATGGTTTTTATAGTGGATAAGGTTCCTGGTAGTAAGGTCTAGGGACGATTTCAAGATGGTGAGGGTCTGGTTATTTAGGGAATGGGATTGTGGGGAATAGGGATGATAATGAGGTTTGAAAGGGGATTGAAGGAATGAAATGTCCACCCACATGGCTTGAATCCAAACCAAGAAACACAAACCAACCTTGATCCTGTCATGCAACACCAACTAGCCTCTGTCCGGTCCACCTGCAGGTCGTGAATCCAAACTAGTGAGCTCCAACTTTAATTCCAAGACTGATGCAACAAAGATCACAAATTTCTCTGAAATAGCATACAGTTCATCAGCCTTAGCTAGTTTAATAAACTCTGCTACTATGCATGGCAGACACACCTTCGATGGATCTTGTGAAATATTCAAAATAGTCTCTACGGGAATCAGAAGACGTTCTAATATAATAAGTGGAACATCCATCATCAACCGCATCGAGAAGCATAGCTCATAAATTATGCCATAGTATCTAGAATATTAAACATTATTGGTTGCTGTAATTATGTGAATGTGATGAATTTTTCAATACACCACACACCAATCAATCAACCTCTTAAAAATTGTGATAGAAAAAGAAATTGGTGCAAATTTTACACAAGACAAGTAAGTGGATAAATAAGAAAAACTAATCATCCTATTTTCAGGGGGTATGAGATACTTGTAAAAATATCTACAAGAACCAAGGGAAATCAAAAACCATAATTTTCAGGATCCAATAAGAAAGCATATAAAATCACAAACTGAGATAATTTATATTTTTATTAGGGTGGGATAGTTTTTTGGAATGAAAAAAAGAAGAGTTTAACAATCCTCTATTAATCGACCACTATCAACACATGTCTAATGATTCTCAAACATCACCGCCATTAAGCTGTTTAATATATCTATGACTATTTTTTTCTCTAAACTTCCCTGATTTAAATGTTCTTTGTGAATATGAACCTAACTATCATCATCCTCAACCTCATTAGATGTCTCATCTAACTTCTCCAGCTCCATCTGAAAAAAGCCATCCCAACTAATCTCTAGATCCAAATATTCCAAAAAATCAATCATTACTTGACGCACGGTGCCCCAAAAAATTCCCCAAGTGAACTACTATCCAACCTTAAGCTGATCGATAAATATATCAAAATTGGATCGTTGGGCTTCCTATTGAATTTTTTTGGCATTCATTTTGGAATTATGTTCAACAAGGGAAATGGGGCAAGAGGCCCCGGGTTAGTAATGGAGGTAAGGGCAGAATGGACCCTAGAAAGAACATGATTCTTATTTTTAATACTGCATGGATGATATAAGATATACATGACTGCGTTAGGTTGTTTTAAATTTCTTAGAATAATTTCCAAGCATACATAAAAAAATTCCATTTGACACTCCCAAGAATGTAATAAGTTCAACCAGTGCATCTAACACATCAGGCGAATGGATTCTATATGTTTATTCCAAAAATAGTCGAATGAAGCTTCCAATGTAGGATGCTATATATAGACAAAACATCAGCTATCATGGCCTTTAAGTTATTCACCAGTACGGCCCCCTCATCGGGTTCTATATTTTTTAGAACCCCAATCAGCTGGTCATAATTGTCAATATCACGCAGAGGAACTGATCTAAGAGAATCTCTAACATGTCATGTCAGTTATGAATCACTATTATTAATATCCTAAACATCATAACTCTCATCCTTTTTAGATGTCAATTCCACACCCATAGTGATAGATCTTATCAGCGACTTGTTAATCGTTTGAACACCTGCATGTCAATTTAATATAGGACCTGACATGATTTGTCATACCTTCAATTTTTTCTTCTAAAATTTCCATCCCTCACTTTTCATAAAATCAGGATTCCAGGATTTGAACTGGTATCATGGGGGGGGGGGGGTGGAGGTGGTGTTTCCAATTCCATGAGAAACATTCTACTGCACCTGGGAGATGACACTGTAGGGTGACAACATTATAGGGAGAGGATCATTGGGTCAGGGGAAGGAGAATGGTCGAGGGATGACATGGTTGTAGCCGCTGGGGTTTTTATTAGAAGATTTGGGAGGGAGGTGTCATCTTGTAGCCCCTTCCCTTTGGTTTCCAAAGACCCTAGGCTTGTAGGGATTAACCTAGTGCGGAGGATAATGGGTGGCGGTGGAAGAAGGGACTGGAGGGGCTGGGGAACAGAAGTGGGATGAGAGGGGATATCGATGGTGGAAGAAGGGATGGGAGGAGTCGGGGAATAGTAGTTGGCCATGAGTGGATGGCGGCTGCGGAAGATGGGACAGGAGGGGCGAGGAACAGTAGTGAGGGTCACATTAGGTTTTTTTTTTCGTGTTTCCATATATATATATATATGTATATATATAATAATAAAAGATAGGAATTTATATGAAATTTTTTTATGGAATATTATTTATGTATCTACTTATATACCACAAATAAATGTTACAAAATTATAGATATTTAAATTAATTATATATTTTTATTATCAAAATTATATGATTTTAATGGGTAATATATATAAATATATATTCATTTTTTAAAAATATTTGATGTTATTGAATAATTTATTAGTAACATACTATCTTAACGGTAAATGATTTATTGGTAACAATAACCAATAACAAAATATCCATTTATCAGTAAATCAATTGATGGTATTATTATGATTACACCACAGATATAAGTGTTAGTAAAATATTTTTTGGTACTGAACAACTAATTTAAATAGACATATCTGTTGGTAAAAATAATTTTTGGTACGTATAGTTAATATCAACAAAAATTAATATCTCTTGGAATTAATCATTTTTACCAATAGATATATTATCTATCGGTAATTTTCTATTGGTAAAGGTCAATTTTTTTGTAGTGATAATAATTTTTCATGTAAAAATAAAAGTGGACATCTTGTTTATAACTATTATGTTATTTAATCTTGGTAAATCTAATAACCATTGGTATTTTTTATGTATTTAGTTTGAAAAAATAAACCTATATAAATAATGGTATGTTACAAAACATTGAGAATTAGTTTTTCTAGATACCGTGATCTATTTCAAGGGTAAGGTAGAGGTATATATATACTTACTTTTATTCCTTTAAATCATTAATTATTGGTAAAGTGAAGTCTGATGTATGGATTTCTAGAATATATGACTAGCTTCGAGTTAGAATATAGAAGAATATCTTGACCAAGCATTTGTTGATCATGATAATATAGCATAGAGAAACTATTAAACACAAATTATCTTATCTACGTCATGCTATTAATGTTAATAAGGAAGATTGATGATGATGTCTTACATGATAAAATTAATCAAAAAATGTATCATGGAGAAATTCCCAAGTGTACATTTTATACATCAATGTTATGATGTAACAAATTTCAATGTTTTAAAATGAAAAAACATCCATTATATTTCATGGAATGCTTTGAAAATTACTATGATGTCCCACAATCAGATGCCAAAAATAATGATAAATGGATATCATATGAGTCACATTATGATGGAAATACATTATTTTATAAAAAACATGTGTGTAGACGCAAAGAGTTTTTTAGGACACAAACAGACATGTATGTAAGTACAAACACGTTGTGTATGTATTATAATCATCCTAATGGATTCCTAGGATGTTAGATAAATCACAATGATAGAAAAGTTGTATTCAAGTGGTGGAATAAAATTCTACATAAGGGTTCACATCTCTTTTGAGATTGTGGAAGCCAGATTGACATGGGCTTAGTCAATACTAAAGATGCACATGTAGTTGACATTGGAAAAAATTGGGATTTCCCATGTTTTGGTAATAACTTGTTTTTTGTTACAGTAATTGTTTTATTCTTGGAATTTCTTGTTTTGGGTTCAGCTCTACCCGATAATGTATATTGAGAAATCTATGGAGCGATGAGGGTTATCTCTATCATCAGTTGTATTCAATTTCTAAACCTTCTCTTATATTCATTATATATCATGAGTATAGAAGAATTTATTGTCATCCAATTATTCATATTCATATCTCTATTGTATCTTTGCATTAAAACAACTATTCTTTACTATATTCACAATATAAAATTATATATTTCTTGCAAATAATTTTTTAATTACTATTTAAAGAAAACATTCTAGAAAATTGTACTGTTGTAATAGATCTCATATCTAGAACCCTAAGATGTAAAGGAAATATAAATCAACTTGGTATAGATTGCAACCTGACTAAAATGAAGACCGAAATGTCTGACCAAATTTATTTCAAAATTACATTTTTATTCCCATATTATGGATCAACTATCTTTTAAAAATAGTTTCAAGTAGGAATCTAAAAACATTCTATAATGTTTTTATGCTTAATATATCATTCAATTTGAATTATTATTTTTACATTTTCATTTAATTTTATTTTGGTCTCTCACTGGTATAATAGGTAAATTGATTTTTTGATATGTCAACATGAATGAAACATTCCCATTCTATGTAGATAAATTTTTTATATTTTCATTTATTTTTATTTAGGTTTCAATTCATATAGTTATTTTTAAATGATTTGTGAGTTAGCTCTTTGGTTGTATGTGGTTTAGGTCTTGAAGTAGAAGAGTGTGATATGGTAGTGACTTGAGGTTCCTCATTGGTACTAAAGGTGACTTGATTTTTTGATATTTTGACAATTATGATGAATGAAAAACAATAATTCGATATAAAACATTTTTTTTTTATTTTTGTATTTTTTTTCAATTCATGTAGTTATTTTCACTGATTTGCGGGTATGTTCTTTGGTTGTGTGTGGTGTAGATCATAGAGCTCAAATGTATGGAATAACAACTACTTGAGGTTCCTCATTGAGTTCACTTTTTTTGTTTCTTCTAATGGCCTATTTTGGGGGTGATAGAAGATCTTTTTCAGAAATAGCTATTCTTCAACCAAGATGGTTGCTGGAGGATTGCAGTTAAAAGATGATATTCCCTATTTTCAAATTTTTGAGGGGGGGGGGGTGGTGTGCCACCAGAAGCCGCATATATGGATTCTAGAATTTTGTTTTTTATTGTATTTCTAAGTACCAATCAACTTAAACTATTTATTCAACTATGCATTGATTCATTTTGTATCGAATTGCATTATTTATATAATTAATAACTTTCTATGTTTGAACATGTTTTAAAATTGAATTCCAAATGATTATTAAAACATGTGTATCATAATATAAAAATTAATAAATATAATATGAAATATTAATATTAATAAAAATTCATAATTTTTATTTAAAATTAATTTATTAAAATATATTATATGTTAGAAATATTGTTACCAATAGATATATTTGTCACATGACTCTATTGATACACACTTTGACCAACATATATATTATTTGTTGGTATTATTATAACTGTAATATAACTATTTTATCTATCAAAATAACATTTAGCAACAATGTTTTTACCAATAATTTAGCGATAGGACATTTTTTGTTGGTAAAACGATTTACCAATAGATATACCCATGTTGGAAAAAGTTAATTATTTTGCAGTGTTTACCTTAGGTACGATATGCTTCGTATGTATCTGAACCTCTTATATAATGATTTAAATAATTTTAATGATTTATTATAGTATGCTACTCATTTATGATAACTTTTATGATCATATTTTCATGCTTTTGTTAGTAATATTTCTTTATCACTCATTATTCGGGTTTTAACTACTTTATGTTCTTATGTATGATTTTTTAAAAAAGTTCTTATTAATATTTTTTGGTTATAGTAATATGATATAAATCATTTTATTGGTATAATATATATCATATTTATTCATTAAATTCATTTATATAATCATGGTTTAATGAATACTATGTAGAACGAACCACATCGCACTGTGGAGACGGTATGTCGTACGTACGCACGAGTGATGATATCATTCCCATAATTGTTGAATGGTATTGAAATGGAAGGTGTATAGTATCTAATAATTATTATCATGTTATAATAATCATATATAGTTATTATTTCCACCATTGTACCCATCCAAGTAAGGTGTTGGTGAAAAAAATATTACACCACGACAAGGAGATAATAAGCCGTACATACGCACACATGATGATTTCATTTTTTATAGGATGGATAGAAGGATAAATAGGGTTTTATCATATTTATAATAACATATAAGTATATTTTTGATACATATGTTATTAATTTATAATGAAACACCTAAAGAAGAGTTACAAGAAGAAGAATGGAATTTTAAAGAATCAGTAGAAGAGATTACCTCTTCCTTGATGTGCTTCCTTTAAATTTCATCTTAGGGCACTAGAGATGGTCTTTTGATAAGACCATAACATCTATAATATAACTAGGGACGTTGAGAAGAAAAATGGTCTCAGTTTAGATGCTCCTGAAGGCTCAAAATGGAGTGAAGATGAGAGGGAGGAGGAGGCATTTTAAAATAGGGGGAGGGTCACATAAGGAAACTGAGAATATTAATTAATTATAAAATCAATTTCAATGAAAAATGGTTCAAAACATATTTAATTCAAATACATGATTTTTTGTGTTCAAATAAACATCATAAAATAATTTTTAGACAAGTTTGAATATATTATTTTTTCTTTATCGTTTTGGTGGAACCCTTATTTTATCCTTTTTAATCTTACCATGATATCATGTTATTTACACATTGTGGGTTAATGTAATTAGCATATCATGTCCAATGAATGAAAACAATTATTTATGACATATTAGACTTATATTAACCATTTGAAAAAAAATATTATATTTTTAGGAATTTATTGTCATTTAATAAACTATTTTATGTTTTAAGTTATGAATTATGTCAATTTTGGACACTATTCATACTAGAGTTTTTTATAAATTCATTAAAATATTATTCCATAAAACTAAATGAATTAAAATATAACTAATATGTAAATTTCACCCAGAAAATTTAAGGATATAATCAAAATGTTCAAGTTAAATTTATTTTAATATTTATAAATTCATTTATTAGAATCTTTCATTAAATAGGTAATCACTACATTATAATTGTGTCGTAAATAAAAATATTTAAATGACAACTAAAAAATTTAAATAAAATACCATTATGTTGGAAATATTTTTTTATTTCTAACTAATATTTATGGACATTGTGATAATTAATATTACCCTATATTAAAATCAATTTAGTAAAAGATATATGTTTATGTTATAATTATATTTTCATTAAATTAATTCTTATAAAATGTCATTTTTAAATCCCAGTGAATCCATGGGGTCCCAAAATAGACCCAAGGAGTCCCATATTTGGAAATATATCACTCAATAGGATTAGGGCATGTTTTGGGGTAGTTATATTCTATTAAATTTTTATTTGTTTACCCTTATTTTGAATATTTACCATTTAACCATGGTAAATAAAAATAATTACGGAAGTAACTATTAATAATATACAAAAATAAAAGGTACTTTTTCACATAATTTGGATCTTTTAATTACAAATATTGAATCCATTCTTCCAAATACAAAACATAGAAGTTGCAGTAATTAATTTAAAATTAGTCTTGTTGTATAAATGAGATTTTTTTTAAAAGTTAAAGCATTGCAAATGATTGAAATGTTTTTACCTATGAATTCAATGTAATTTAAATGATAATGATATGAATTATATTAAATTGTAAAAATGTATTTAATTTATACTTTAAAATGATTCAATATTACAATTTAATCATATAAATTATCTCAATGAAAAAAGTTGTTTTTGATTAAAATGTAGCTTATTTTTACTATTCATAAAATCATTAAAGTTATCAGAAAAATTTTGGAAGTTTATACACTGTAAATTTTTATATCCCGATTTGAAATAACATTTATATTTTTTCATATAAAAATTATTAATGTGTCAATATATTAATTTAAAATGGGTTCACTATTCAAAGGTGTAGAATGAGCCTTTAAAAAAATAGGTTCTTATACATAAAAGAGGGATTTATTTATACCATATGACTAAAATATCCATTCGAAAAATATAAAAAATATTTTATTATGTATATAACACATATATGTCATTAATTTAATTACCGAAAGTAACTCAATCAAAAATAAAAACATCTTATTGAATTATATTTTTCATAAATAATTAATAGCCAATGAATTCATAATGCATTTTCATAAGTTAGGTATAGTTTTTCCTGCTAGCCTAACATATATTATATAACGATAATTTTATATTAAGGGCATGTCACTGTTTATTTAAACACACAATTTCATGCAATGAAAGATAATGAAGATTAAAATTTATTTAAAGAAAATATTTCATGAAAACATCTTTGTGTTACAACTACCACCAAATTTTATGATCAAGAACTAATCATCACCTTAGCTTAACTGCAATGTTAGATTTCATTGATTTATAGAAAACTATTTGAAGTCTGATGAAAACTATTCCCTTTTCATATCCACTTACCAGGTACGTATCATTTGTAATTACTGATGTACAATTAGATAGTTCTGACATCTTCACTTGTAGTTCTCCAAGATATAATTGATGTCTTCCAACTATAAAGCTTATATTGGAAAAATAAATTCAGTTAAATATCATTTAATTCATGATTAATCTATCAATAAATCAGATGGAATTAGACTCACCATGTTAATCTCTTCCCATGTCCCAGACATGTCAACCTCGAGTGATTATGCCCTGTGGCATTGGTAACAATTATTTCTTGAATTTTTATAGCTTGTATTTTTTTATACCATGTCACCATATGTACAATTTTATAGGTCCATGAAACCTTTATATCAACCATAGTAGACCCTATACCCCATAAATTATCTTTCTACTTTTGTTTAATCATGGGAGAATAACTTTCATCATTTTCTTACCTAACTGTAAGACCAATACTAGTTTCCCAAATGTTGCAGAACATATTTTACTTGGAAAGAATTGGAACTCCCACTAACCTCTATTAGACACTTGTCAATCATTTATCCCAAATGAATAAGCCAAAATCTTGATTCTTACTTCAATCCTAAAATGAATATCATGTAACTTTAAACCATTATTAGCATTATGTGGTGTGACCATACCTTCTCGATTGTGTCTTATAGACACCTTCCATGATGGGTGGTCTTGACATATAATGCTCAATATAATTATCATAGAAATTAGTTATGACAAGTGAAATTATAATGGATTTAGGCTTATTGACCTGATAATACCAATTTAGCCTTATTGGTAATACACTTGTACCATCCATGTGTTGACTTATTTTAATACCCACTGTAGTATTTATATTCATAGCCCCTTTGTAATGTGATACATGGAACCCATTATTTAATTTTACGTGGTCTTGTCATTCTTAGGTAATTGTGATTCACTTCTTACATTTAGAAAATATTATTCACAATGACTAAGAGATCATCAGCTATGGTAAATGAAATAAAACATCACTGGGGTTTTATTCTTCCTAAGAAGTATGTTTCTCTAGAACATACATTTTCTACATATACTTGTGGAACTAGTTCCTATGTCAACTACATGTGCATCATTAGTATTGACTAAGCCCATGTCAATCTGGCTTCCACTATCTCGAAAGAGATGTGAACCCTTATATATAATTTTATTCTACCACCTGAAAACAAATTTTCTATCATTTCTATTTATCTAACATCCTAAGAAACTATTAGGATGATTATAATACATACACAACATGTTTGTTCTTGGATACATGTTTGTTTATGTCTTAAAAAACTCTTTGCATATCCACACATGTTTTTTATAAGATAATGTATTTCCATCATAATATGATTCATATGATATTCATTTATCATTATTGTTGGAATCTGATCGTGGGATATCACAGTAATTTTTAAAGCTTTCCATGAAATATAATGGATGTTTTTTAAATTTAAATCATTGAAATTTGTTACATCATAACATTGATGTATAAAATTTTCACTTGGGAATTGCTCCATGATACATTTTTTGATCAATGTTATCATGTAAGACTTCATCATCGATCATCCTTATTAACATTAATATTGTTATATAGAAAAGGTAATTTGCATTTTGAAGTTTATCTACACTACATTATCATGATAAAAAAATGCTTGGTGAAGATATTCTTCTTTATGCCAACTCAAAGCTTGTCATATCTTCTGACCATACATACATCACACTTCACTTTACTAAACCTCAGCGACATTAATGAATCTAAGTAAGTATATATATACCTCCAACTTACCCTTGAAATAGATCACTATATCTAGAAAAACTAATTCTGAATGTTTTGAAACATACCATTATTTATATATGCTTATTTTTTCAAACTAAATACGTCAAAAAAACCAATGGTTATTTGATTTACCAAGATGAAATAACATAATAGTTATAAACAATATGTCCTCTTTGATTTTTTACATGAAAAGGTATTATCTAGAAATAACTAGTTATGCAAGTCTTACATATTTATATTCATCAGGTATTACAAACAATTCAAGTATGACTGAACTATTGGGTGTTGAATACAACAAAAAATATTCATTCCAAAACCTGGAATAATGTATCCTTATCCAAGGAACGCATGAGATAAATATTTTGGTAATACTCTTAGAAGAATCTTTCACTTGAAAATATAGAAGTCATGTACTTCTCACAAATATCCTAGATATCACACCTTCTCTTTCACTTGGAGAATACACCTATATTGTAGTAAGATTTATTATATACTTACTTTGTGTCATTATATTAATACACACTTGTGATAATCATGTTGTATTGAGTACCCAATAATTATAACCAAATCATTACATTGATAAATATTCTTGAAGAAGAAGTGGTAAATTTCTTCTTTAATTCCATTTATTTCGATTAAACATCCATAATTTTATTTCAACATATGATATAAAAATAAACTCTAATTAAAACATATTTCATTGAATGGTGTTTAATTTTTTATTCTGACATTACTTTATATTGGGATTTTTCCCTACCATTCATTTTGTTCGCCATATGAATTAAAGGTTTAACTGTCTTTTATATTCTTATTTACTTGGTGAACATTACCTAAATTAGTAATGAATCGTTTACTCAGTAGTTTTTTAGTTTTTAACTTAACATGAAACATGAATATTGGGGTGAAAGTGATATTAGAATAGGATTTATTGAAATATCATAAACCACCATTAAATTTACATAGATCACGGGTAACCATTATCTATTTATATTACAACTTCTTTTTATCGTTGTAATATTCTTAGAGATGAGACTATATATTATATCATTCATGTAATGATGTAGTGACCACAACTAACATCATACATAGATGAATGAATAATGAAATAACCTCCATATGCTATGTATATCAATCTCATGTAAGAAATTTCATCCTCACTTCGTGAGGTAGTTTTACAGTTGTCGTGGATACAGACACCTTGAGTTTCCTATATCATAGTATGGTGCACAAGTGCTTGTACTATTCTTGGATACCAATCCTAGTGAGGAAATTCAATTTTACACTATTTATCATAGTTTAATTATTATGGAATAACATTCACTTTTTTCTAAAAATTATATTTTAGAAGATTAGTATATTTATCATGATTACTGATTTAGACATTTTTATAAATTAAATAATTAATTAAATGTCCCCAACTATTTTATCAAATTTTAAAAACCCACTATAATAGAATCAAAATACTATGTTACTTGATTATTATATTGGAAATGATCCTCGAACCTCCCCTCATAGTCTACAAGATATTGCTACACCACTACTTAGAGGGTTCAAGGTTGGAAATTGGATGACCAAAAAAAATTACATTTAATTCCTTGATCTGATGAGTGGTGTCCTAGATTCTAAAATCATAACTTAATTTACTCAATGATATACTCTAAAATGATAGAAAGTTAACTATTAATAATCATTAATACAAAATTAGTGATGTAAACCCACCATTCACATAAGAACACCCCATTATTTAGAGGCACTATCATTTATGGCATGACTGGCACCCCAAACACCCAATTTTCTCAAAATTTGAATGATGGAAGGAGATGAAAACATAATATTTCTATGAGGGTATTATTATTTTTATGTGATGAAAGAAATAATTTTCTATTTTCTAAGCATGTAATATGTTATCTTACTCACAACGAACTTTCTATGAAATAGAAAAATATGTCACTTCAGAAGTTTATTTTATCGATGCATGATTGTTTATTATTACTCTATGTGTTCATGTGTTAACTACATAAAAAAAATAAACCATGAAAAAATAAAATGAGGGCCCGATCATGGGATGGTACTAACAGTTGACCTGTTGAGTGAATAACATACCAACATAGAACCTCGGTGTAATACCTTGAGTCGTGTTTCATGAAACTCGAATTTCAGTGTCTTCCCATCCAATTCATAAGCTAATATTTGGTGCATCACGATCATTCACCATGAAATGTGTCACGACCCCTATCATCATTATTATCAAGTAATCACTCATAGAAGATGGGAAATTGGGAGTAAAAATACAATATCAAATTCGAAATTCAATTCCTTATACAAATAATGACGTTGAAATGATTTGCAGATCCCCATTTAATTAAACTATTTATTAAAAAACCATTATAATAAATTAATTAAATAAATAAAACACTAGACATGCATCATTAAATTGAAGAATCAGGATTATTCAATATTATTTTACTCACGTATTTAAATAAATGCATATATAAATTAAACTTTCATTAAAATTAACTTGAGGGAAATTAATTGAATAAAAAATTTTACTATTATTTTTAATTCAACTATCCTGTCATTCTGTCCCATAAATTAATTTATTTTTATCTCCAAATATTAAATTATTCAATTAATTTAATTTATCAACAAAATTAATTTTATTTAAGCTGTAATTAATTTTTTTTCCCTAAAACATTGTTTCATTATTTTAATTTTGAACTAAATTTAAATTAAATAATGTCATAAAATTTTGATTTAATTAAATTTCTTGGGCCATGAAATCCTCAGTAATGGCCAGTGTGGATCGAGTTGAACCCTGATAGGTCCATCCCAGGTTGTGCCAACCATTGCAGGGAAGATCTGAGCTTGCTAGGCCTACTCAAACCCGTACTGGGCTGGGAGAGCCCACCCAGGTCTGTTTTATGGAAGATCTATTATGGGAAGAACCTAAAGGGGTAGTATTTCAACCTAAAAATACATATAGGAGGAGTGCTACAGATTTACCAGACAAGGGATGCCTGAACTGGGGTTCTAGTCATAGTGCCGACTAGATATAGACTATTGCCTGTGGGGTTGGCATCAGAAATCCCATGGGGGTCCAGATCTGGATCAATTGCCACAGAGAAAGGGGACACTACCTATTTGCAGAGTGGAGCACCGGTCATAGATGGCTGGATGAGGTAGAGTCTGTACAAGAGGTTGTCCACCTAGTTCAATGAGCGTCGAGGGGGACATAGGCTAATGGACGGTTGAGCCAGGAGGGCCGCTCTAGGGGAAGTGGTGCTGGTGGGGCACTGCAAACAGGCGGAAGACAGGGGCCACACCCTTCCCTTTTAATTTACATTGTTTTTTTGTTTTAATTACCTATATACTACCACCCAAGCCCCCATTAGTTTTTTATTTTATTATGTGGAAAAAAATTAGGACAAATGTCCCTTTCCCCAATTTTTGAAATGTTCCACCCCACTAGACTGTATATTTTTTTATAAATTCCTTGGGGTCAAGACCATAAAATATTATTTTGTTTCATATGTGGAAATATATACATCTTATTATTAATATATTAATTCTAAAATAATAATAATAATATAATTATTAATTGAAATATTTTTTATCTGGTAGAAAGCTTGGTAGTCCAGAAAAAACTATTTCAGCCAATACAGTCTCATAAATTTTTTCGCTATAACCAATTTTCAATCCATATTTAAAATTTGGATGGATGAATATTGGTCATTCGTAGATAGATTGAAAATTCTTTTGTGACATTCGGAGTATAAATACGCTCTCTTCACAGTTTAATGAAAACTTATTTTCTTTCAGTATCTTAAAATAAACATGCATCTCTCTAATACCAATTGAATATACCATACACACAATGGAAGCACCAAATGTGTGATTTTAAAAAATTTATCCCAATATTGATATGAAAATGTCGATGTCAATGAATCATTTCCTGATAACATCATCCAGATCACGCATGAAAGAGATTAAGAAAAGTATTAATATTGAAAAATTCCTAGTATTGATCTGAAGTTGCACACGATGTCTGTTCGTCATTAGCGATCACATCTCAAATAATATAAAACCAAATTCTTATCTATTGTCCACACACCCTATAATAATCATTGGGAGTGACGATTGTCAAAATATGGGTCATATCACAGATTTCTGACGACACCTTCAACACAAAAGTGATCACTACATCACCTTGCTTGTGATGGATGAGAGAGGGAGCTCAATTCTATCTCATATATCCTGAACCACTCTCTCTAAAAGGAAAAAGGTAGAGGAGTTGATGGAGATTTAGAATCTATGAATAGTCCATAGAGAACTCCTCTGCTCCTCTATTTATAGAGTGTAAAGAAAATATAAAAAAATTCATTTAAAGCCCCTAAATAATTAACATGCTATATAAATAATATTTTTATTACTAAACAGAGAAGGAAATCATATCTATTATTATTATTATCTGTTTTCTATATTATAATAAAAATATTACGTGGTAATACCCGAAACATTAACATGTATCGTACTTCCTACAAATATTAATTAAACCTTCAACATATTAAAATAATATTTCTCCAATTAATATTTTCAAGTATTAACATTAAAACATGTAAATACATTTAATAAATAAATTCATTGCCAATTATTATTCACCTGAATAATATGAATTTATTTTTCTCATTGGTGATCATATCTCCTTAGAAAAATCTCAAACCCCAGTGGTGGGTCCCACCGTTTCCAATATACTTATTCAACAGAATTGGGAAGATTCTTGAATACGCTATTCTGTGTTACCCTCTAGGACCTTATCTCGATAGTAGTGAATAGTATTCATAGACCAAGAGTCGGATTTAGCAACACATCATGACACCTACATAGAAAAGAATTATCACAACATCGACAACTAACTTATGAACATGTACTATGTAATATAATCTCGTTGCCTTTAATATCACATAAAAAAGGATTCACACCGGTGTCATCTCCCTTTTCTTAGTTTATTAGTTATCGATATAATTAGAAACACTTACCCCCGACTTCCTTGGACATGTTATTTTGAAGGTACTACCAGCTTGATCAATGTGGCCTAATATATATTACTTCCTATGTCTAGAAGTTACAAATCCTATATTGACTATTCAACCAATGTCATTCCACCAATGAAAAACCCAATACAACCTACCTCACCATGATTTTAATATCGTTGTTGTATTCTTTCATAAAAGTACACAATAAAGTGGAATACATTGGTAATGATATTAGTGTAGAAAACTATTACACATGATCATATATTATAACATCCAATGACACCCAAAACATGTGGTGTTCCTATTGGCAGGTTAGTCCTCATGATCTCACTACAATAGATCACCTAGTGAAAACTTAATGAGAATAATTCTAAATTATTATGAGCCCCCAACACATAATAGTCAAACATATATTGTTCCTAGTAAGTAAGATATATCTAGACCATATTTCCTTTGTTTAGGATTAATTCCATAGTATCTTGAGGTTCTCATTATAACCTTGGATCTTCTATAACCTTTTTTAACATTATAATTAATCTATGGAAATTACCATTAAATAGTTGATGATGAAATATATAACCTATAATGGTAATATATAATAATTTTAATCTAAATATATACATTGTTTGGTAATCAAAAGCAGTATATAGTTGGGTTTAGGGAACCCACAATTTCAACACTACAAACCTGTTTTTACCTTAAATAAGGTATATAATTTTCACTAATTTCATTATTCAATATTGTCATAAAATAAGTTAAAATTTTTAGATTATATAAAATATGATGATTATAAATATATAATCTAATTTATAAATTAAAATAAAATAATTGGTTTAATTAAATTTAAAAATAAACCCAGAGACGTTCTAAAAAACAATTTTTTTCAACAAATGCATTTTTATGGAAAATATGATATCATATTAACAACATGATAAGTAATCATAATTTAATGAATTTAAATATATATATAAATATATAATACATAAATTATATTTAAATCATCCATCATTATGGGTTGTTTTAATTAATTTAAATGGATGAAAAAAATTCACATTAAAAATGCTTTTCAAAAAAGGTGATTTTAATTATAATATTAAAATTATAATGAAATCCAGTATATGGATAATTTAAATTTTATTAATTGGAATTAAAATGACTAAATATTACATATTTTTATATTTTAAAAAATTAAATGAATAATGGGTCTTCTAAAATACATAATTTATTACAAATAAATGATTGTTGTACCAAAAATATGTATTTTTAGCTATTCACTGGAAAATAAATATTTTCAGGAAAAGTTCCAATATTTCCACATGGTTTAATATTGATATACTTATTTGAAAATAATTTTAATTTTATAGAATTTTTTTTAAAAAAAATACAAAAAATAAAATATAATATTTTATCATAAAAGAAATAAATATAAATTATGAACCAAATGTATTTTTTTGTAGAAAAAAAATATTTATAATTGTTGAGTACTAATTTATTAATAATTTTACAATCAAATTATTTTAAAAAAGTCCTTTATATATATTTCATTAATTATTTAAAAAGATTCATACCATCTAATTTAACAACTAGGTTATATCGGTAATGTTTTAATAAGAAAATTTTAATATTATATCATAGTTAGTAAAAAATTAGTGTTCCATGCTAAATACACTATCAAACATAATGTATTTTAAAATATCAAGCGGTTACAAATATTTTACCAATGAAATCTATTGGTTAATACTGCACCTTTACTTGATCTATTCCACTGATATCTTTCTTGTCTCTGGTTGTTCACCCATATAGGACTCTCAATAACCCTTTCAAGATTCCCCATCAATCAAAAAATGGTATCATCCACATCATTATTTCTTATTAGAATTCTAAGAAAAACTATTAGAATCCATCGACTTAATCATGCTATTGATTCCCTTCAGCCAATGCGTTATACTTATGCCTCAATAGTGATGAATGTGATAGCCTAAAAAATGGGAATAGTGATGTTTCTAATATAGAGCCTTCATTATTAAATAGTAAATTAACTTGTGTTGTAATACCAATTGAATAGTTCAATCTCTATCTTAGAGGAATCCAAATAGACCCTCTAGGAAATGAAGCTTCGTGGTCCATAACAAAAATGGATGACCGTGGAAAAATTAGTGGCATTATTAGCTACATAAAACTTCTTTTGGAACCCCACACAAGAGTGTGACAATTCTTATCTACCATATCTTGGGAAGGTAGATGTGTTTATCAAAAACTCCACTATTTATCACGAGTCACCCATAAGTGATACTATTATTATCTATTTCCACGATCACTACTACATTAACCCATTCTCACAAGAACTCCCTTAGAATTCCACATGGGAGGAACCATGAACAATCACCTAGACCAGGGGGCTTAAGAGGAGTTATCTCCAAGGTCGACATACCACTATAGGAAGGTATTGTAATTATATCCCCTTTTATATTGAATAATATTGCCACAAAATCCTAATAAAAATTAAATAGTAATATTTTAATGCTATTCAACCTTGATAATCCTTCCTACATATCACGAGACCACATAAATGAGAATAATGACATATCCTAATAGCAACCAATAAATAAACTCATACCATCACTCCAACATATTAAACCCATCAGTATATCATGGGGACAGCTGAAGAACATATTTTTATTCCTTTTTGAACTTTATAGTGCCTCAAGTATATCTTGGGGGTAGCAGAACACAACTGTTGGAATATTGATGAATCTATCAAGGGACGCCCCATATTCATATTCTTTCCAACATCAAGGGTTCTTGTCAGCATATCCAAAAAGTTACTTAGGAGTGGGAACATATCCTTTTCCCCATTTAGGTGGATTATTGGTATGACCCAGTGAAGAATTGTAATTTCCCAAACCTCTCCTGTCTATTCCTTTGTAAAATTTGGTGTTTGATGTGTTCTAGGATGCCAAGGTGACTTATTTCCCACACATTTCCAAATGTACAGTTCTGTGGATAGTGTTTCAAGTTCTGTGAATAATTATTTTTGTGAGTTATATGTTATCAATTATACTATTGTGTCACATTTGAACAGTACTCTCAGTGTGACAGATGTGAATAGTGTTGTTGGTGAGAAATATGTGAATATTATTGTAAATGGGTCTTCAATTGATGAGTCACCATCAACTGCTGTTGAGTCATCTGTTGGCGAGTCATATTCAACTATTCGTGAGGTATATGGAAGTCAGTCATCTTCATTTTTTAGTGAGTCATCTTTTAGTGAGTAAACTTCAACTATTGGTGAGTCATTTTCCACTATTTGTGAGTCATATATCGGTGAGTCATCTTCCATCGAGTCATCTATCGGTGAATCATCTTCATCTGTTTGTGTCAGTGAGTCGTCTTTATCAGTTAGTAGGTGCAACAATGTTTCATGATCAACTGGTTAATAGTTATTACGGCTTCCTAACATGTTTGATGTTTTCTTTGATTTAAAAAACATTCAAATCCATTTTAAGGTATTTAGGTTGTTTCAAGGATCATAACAACTATCTTAATTTCCTAAGGGTCCTGGTGTCTTTACTCGATTAGACCACTTAGTATTTAGAAGATATTCCATTAATATAAAATCTAAACCATATCAAAACTGGTGATCTATTTATATTTCCAAAAGGCAGATATAAATTCAACTTTGTTATTTAATCTTGTTTTAATTGGTACGGTATGCCCCATAAATTTCTTTTTTGAGGAGATGTGCAATTGTGTTGTATCCTGGGACTGAGTTTTCCCATCATACACACCACTATTTTTGTGCAAGCAGAAAGTGTCGATCCATCTCGGATAGAATTTATGTTTTCTCTCGATTCTTATTGGTTCTTGGATCCATTTCCTCCCATTATACTTTCCATTTTATAAAATTTGATCTATATGATTCTAATGAAACATTATTGGGGGTTGATTGATGTGGTTGTGCCACAAAATCCTTGGGTGGATGTAGTATTTGTGGGAGAGGTGATTTTAATCCATTGTGTTGGCACATTCGCATGCAAAGAGAATAGAAATGCTTTTGAGGAAGGGGATTCATGGATTCTATATTCTTTTACATATTTTCATAGAGTTAGCATATTTTAGGAACTAGGTCACAATGAAATTGACATAATAAATATTTTAACTAGAGTAAATAATTGGAATCGATCATATGTTATGTCATTATACTGTGATAATGGTTTTCAACTTGATTTATGGATCATGTGATATCTATGATTTTTCTAATTAGCATGTCGTTCATGATGGAATTGGTGAATAACATAAAGACGAGAATAATTATAAATTAATTGGCTAAAGATAATGAGGCCTGTAAACGAATCCAGTTGTTTTTTCAATTTAATGATAATCAAATGGATACAGTTATGCATATTTAATTGAATCAGTTAATTCAATATATATTAAAGGACCGGTTTCATGATAAATATAATTCGTCAAAAGGTTTTGAATTACCATATTGCTTTTAATGGCCAAGAGACTTAATATGTAGAGCTGTGAGTAATCATTTTGTGTGAAGGATGAATGTCTTGTTTAGGGACAAGATCCTAGTTTCTATTGTTTGTTTCCTACTTAATGTGTTGTGGTGTGAGCCTCCTATGGATAAGACCAGAGAGATTTTGTGGTATGTGTGGGCAGGGAGTCCTAGTGGTGGTGGAAACAATTGATGCCTTGAGGGGTGAGATGCATCATTTTATGCATTTGGGTGTCATAAAGGAAATTGGGGATGATGGAGTCAGTTGAAGTTAGGATTACCATTGATATGAATGTTGTTTTTGATTGAACCTATTTTTTGTTATCTGGTTTACTTTCCCCCAACTTGAGGTAGCTTGTTATTCTTGATCTCCGTCCATTTGAGGCAAAGACATGTGGGGTATGCCACACAAATTCTTTGTTTACCTTCTCAAGGATGGATCAGTCTATGCTTCATTTATTGGTGTCTAAGACTCGTAAAGTAGTTCAAATACTCACCATGTTGACCCCCTGGTGATTGGTAGCTTAGAGTGCTTTTCTAGAATTCCTAGCGATATGGGAAAGTAATAAAACTATTAATAAATGATTTAATAAATGATTTTAACCAATGGATTTGAAGCTTGTTGGGATGAAATGTTGCCGTTACAATTTAATGGAACCATGAACTTGGTTTGGTTTTGTTGAAGGGCATGAAAATTTGTTGTGATTCTAATGAAATGTAATGTGAAATTAATAATGGTTAATTAATATTTAAAGAACTAATTAACTTATTGTGAAATTGGTAAAAAGGGATAATTAATTTCATAAAGCTCTTTGAATAATATTTTTTAGGATATATAGTCTTAGATATGGAAGCTGGGAGTCTGAGAGATGTTAGCTGTAGTTGAGTCTAATACTTGGTTATGTCCACAGTGTGGCTATGCGCTATATTATATTTTGTACTTTTTTGTTTCTATATGTTACTCCACCCTTTCAGTTTGAGAAACAGACACCCTGGGGATTCCGAGCCCTGGGGGGTGTTTTCCCCAACATCTCTATGGGAGGATGGAACGCATACTACTCCTTTCATCCCTGCTCTCTTCTCTTTGTAGTTACTTGTGATGGTGGGTAATTGTGATGGTAGGTACTATTGTTAATTTTCCCCATATAAGTGTGTAGAGGGATGGAATGGCTTGTGGTTATTCACACACACTTATATTATGGATATAGTTCCCTCTAGACTATAATAGGTGTAACATGTAAAGGTTGTAATGTCTCAAGGATCCTTACTCAGTGTTTGGGGTATAATGAATTCAGGTAGAATAACCAACATATGATAAAAATAATGTGAGCTGTGGTGGATCATAGAAACATCCTAGTTACTTTGTTTACGTAGACATTATGGTTGTGTTGCATGAGTATCATGTTTTGGTGCTATTCCCAGGTGTCTGTGAGCAATCCTTTTTGGAGATAGATGCTTAGGACGTGCGATGTTGGGGCCAAGAAGAAAACAATAAGGTAAGTGGTAGTGGGGTAACCTCGATATTCTTTATTACATTATATAATCTTTTATGTGATACTTTTTTAGAGTATCAATGGTGAGGGTGAGAACAAATTATACATATTTATTTGATGAGTTAGTTTCACTTATTGTTCATGATGCTTTACCATGATTTCTTTACATTTTCATAAGATGATCTGAGGAGGATTCTACTGAGTATATTGCTATAATCTACCTTTGTATATATAAACTAATATTCAGGTTACTTTGATTAGGTTGGAGATCAGGATGGTTACTATTAGTTTGAGGATGCAAGAGCTTGTCGATGTTTTTGGTTGCTTCTGTTTTACTTTATTTAGGTACTTACAGTTGTCCATTTGAGTTTTAGTTGTTTTTTCATGACATTACACATGTGTTTTTAGAATTTTATTTATATTGAAATCTGAGTTGGATTTCTTCGGTGTCTATATTATCTATCTCTTTTTCTTGTGTTCTCTTATAGGGTAGTGCCTCATATTTGTGAGTTTACTATACCATCAGTGCTAGTCTCTAACCTGGTGCCTACAGAATGTGGGACTCATGGGTCACTATCTCTCTCCTTTATTTCTAGTCTACGAGAGGTACAAATTTTAGGGAGGGGGTCATGATTGAGTGGTATCATAGGTTTGGTTAAGGGATATTATGGATTTTGGAGTTAGGCATATGTGATGTTGCATGGGTTGGTAGGGAAATTTTTTTAGCTAAGTATAGAAAGTGATGTAAACATGAGAGA
Source organism: Viscum album (assembly GCA_963277665.1). Lineage (NCBI taxonomy): Eukaryota > Viridiplantae > Streptophyta > Magnoliopsida > Santalales > Viscaceae > Viscum > Viscum album. The sequence continues at coordinate 1,479,604,608 of OY728137.1, forward strand.
CCAGATGAGACATTGGTATTTAGGCCCCCCTATGATTTGATGCCCAAACCTCTATGTTTACATTGGATACTAAATGAGGTGATACTTTTTGCGTGGTAGAGACCTAGGAAAGGGTCACGATTCAACTTTTTTAGGCCTACATTTGAATGGGTAGACCTTGGCATAGGGTAACATAACATTTATAAAATAAAATGATTAATTAATTAATATTAAGTCTTTGATTTTCTAGATTTATGAGCTCTAACTATTTGTTCTTTTGTAGGTTTTTCTCCAAGTCTATGTCTTCATCAGGTTAGCATGGATGATGTTCTACAAGTTGTTCCAGCCAATATTCGCAAAGTAGAGGTTGATGACGACAACACTTGGAAGAGGAAACTCCAAGAGTTTCAGCACCAATGGTTGTAGATATATGAGAGATCCATTTTAGATGTGGTCATGTAAGACTAGTTGGAGGAGGCTGAGAATGATTTCAACTCGATCCATGGCCAAAATGAGAACAGGGTGTCATCGATTTTGAGGATACTGCTTGGGGCAGCAATGCTTTTTTTTTTCAAGTTCCTTGGTGATTATGAGGTGTTGGCTATCTCATGTGAGGAGTTCCATGAAATTTTCAGAGTTTTGTTTATTTAAGTGACTACGAAGATGGCCAGTCATCAAGGGATACTTACCATTAGATATGGGAGATCCAGTGTACGAGAGTTTGGAATCTATTTTAGGAACCATTTATGATATGCATCAGATCTTTTTCCAAATGAAGAGGCTAGGGAAAGGAATTTTGAGGTGGCTTTGCATCTAGAGATCCAAAACCAGGTCAGCGTATTTATGGTGAATATGTATCTTGAGGTTCTATAGAGGGAACAAGTCGTCGAGAGGACACTAACCAGAACCAGACCATAATGAGAGGGGAGCCATTAATATTCATCATAAATAAGAGTAGCGGTCCAAGGTTCCAATTTTTTGGGCAGATGAGTTTTCGTTCGGCCGGGGGTAGGACCTAACCGTCATTATATTTTTTCATTGGGGAAGTAGCTCTTAGAATTATGCCAAGGGGTCTAGAGTTTGTTTTATTGTGGATACTGAGGTCATCACTGATGAGGGTTTTGGACATTTCTGAGTAGTCAGCATGGGCTAGGTGTTCTGCTTCAAGTCCCTATGTTGAGGTAGTTTTAGTCAAGGAAGAATTAGTCGGTTTCACAATAATTGGATCAGTTTATATTAGATGGGGTAGGAAGATGACATCCCTGGGATGCTACCCATTCTTAGAGACTAGATCACATATATGGGGGTGAGTTTCAGTAGAGTCATGGAGTCTGTGGAGTAGTTTGTGGTCATCTTCATGTTTTTTTCGTTTCGAGTGCCGGATGATCTAGATTTTGTTTGATGTACCATTTTACTATTTTATTCTTAGTATTATGGTTTATTTGATTTAATAGTGAACTACACCATTATATCACCTTCCCTTTTTCATTTTGTGGTATTTGAGGTAGAGAGGCTTCCAATTCCCTTGGCAGTGACAATGCTCGTTAGAGGTTGAGCTGACTTGATTCAAGTACGTAGAGATTTTGATCTAGTTATGGGTTGAACCACTCTTGGAGAGATTTTACATGTTTACAGATACAACTATATGATTTCATACTAGGAATGTATTGGTTGTATTTTTTGTAGGATATTGTGGAATACTTTAGGAGGCAAGTGGTATTCTTAGATACTGATGGAGCACTAGTGGTGTTTGTGGGAAAGAGTGACCCTCAAATGTGTTAGAGGCGTACTATGTACTTGAAATCCTTGGTTCTTAATCTGATGCTGACTTAATCAAAGGTCCAACAGTTTGAATTTCTCAGGTATGGGGAATCGTAACCTAAAATCTTTCCTAAATAGAATGTAGAGTTACCCCCTCGACAAGGGATTGGGGTTGAGAATGATCTACATCTAGGAACATCTTCGATATTTATGTATCCATATAATATGAATCCTTATGAGATTTTGGTGATGCATATATAGATTGATGGTCTATTTCAGTATGGTTTTGTTCGGCCGAGCATGTTGCAATGGGGTGCACAAGTTGTGTTCATGAAGAAGGATGCGGAAAGTTTGCAGTTTTGTATCGATTATCAGTGATGGAAAAAATTGATTGTGACGAATCACTAGCCTATTGAAAAAAGTTATGATTTATTCAATCAATAAAAGTGTGAAAGTTGGTTCTCAAATACAAACTTACAATCAGGATATCATCATATGTGTGTGAAGGATTGCGATATAATGAAGACTAGTTTCCATTGTTAACAAGGGCATTACGAGTTCGTTGTGATTCTGTTCGATGAAATGAATGCTTTATCCTAGTTCATGGGGTTTATTATAACACCCCAAGATTCTACGGTACGCTTCTCTTTGAATAATGTGATAGCGTGTGTTGTACGCAACACCGAGTTCTAACACACCATAACCAATCAAACTGGCCGTTATGAATAGTAATACCTACTTTTTGAAATTATATATATTATATTTTTTAAAATGGACTTCATTATTGGATTCGTAATATCGAATTTATCCTAATGTGAAATTTTGGTACTTTTCGGATAACTTTAATATTTTGATGAATAGTGAAAATTAGTAAATTTTAATTAAAAACATCTTTTTTAATCATAATAATTAATAGTAATAAATTATGAATTTGAGTGGTTTTAAAGTATATTGAGAATATATTTTTACCATTTAATATAACATTGGTCATTGGACATGATTTTACAATAAAACCGGACATAAAAAAATGTCAATCTTTTGAAAGTTATTATCTCTTAAAAACACGCTTTTTGTTTTAACAACGGGATTTAATATTAAATTAATTTCTGCCACTTCTGTGTTTTGAATTTGGAAAAATGGATTCCATATTTGGAATCATGATGTTCAAATTGTGTACATAGGTAACTTTTATTTTTAGACATTTTGAATAATTACTTCGGTAAATATTTTATTTACCATGGTTAAGGGTAAATCCGGTAAATAAGGGTTAAAAAATAATATTATAATAATACTAAATTACCATGAAACGTGTCCTAGCCTTATTGGTTGATACATGTCGACCATAGTCATCTTTGGGTCGATTTTGGGACCCCATGGAGCCACTTGTAGGTGATAGGGACACTTAATTTTAATTAAGTTAAAATAAGTACAAAAATGACATAAGCATATATCTTTTAGAAAAACAATTTTTACATAAGGTTATATATGTTGGATTTTTGACTATAAATATTCATTAGAAATATAAAATTCTTTCCTACATAATTATATTTTATTTATAATTTTTAGACTTTAAATAATTTAATTTATTTATGACACAATTATAATGCAGTAATTACCATAATAGTGACAAATTAAAATAATTGATATCATAAATAACCAAATAAATATAATTTGAGACTTTTAATGAATTAAAATAATTTCCTAGGATAATATGACAGATTAGGATTGATTTAATTTACTTTTTTCAAGTAACCATTGTGTTATGAGTTTCACAAAAATCAACTATTGAATAGTGTCAAAATTGATATAAAAGAGTTTATAAAACAAATATTATAATATTAATTTATATTAAATTCTTAAAAATCTAAGGATCGGCAAAGAGACTTATATAATGATAGTGATATCATTAATGGACCACTTGGGGGTCTCTTGGATATATATATTATGTTTATTAACTATATAATATAAAAATACAAAGTGACATGGTAAATGTCAAACTAATTAACAAAGAGTTAATACTTAAAGATAAGGTTAATATAGTAACCAAAACCTATCTAAATTATATTTGTTGAATGGTTTGCGACCTATCCCCACCTTAAAATTTAAATAATCAACTTTGGAGCCATTATAAACCGAATATGAATTTATTATAAATTGATATTTCTAGCTTTTCCAAAGGTGCCCCTCACCCCTTTTATAAAAGGGCACTCCTCCTTCTCATTTCTTCACACCTTAAAATCCTTTTGGTTCGGCCAAACTCTGCCCAAATACTCTCCCAACTTCCCTCACTACAACTTAGAGGATTTAGTTTGATCATAAAGCCATCCTAAGGAGCTCTTTTGATCTAATCAAAAGGAAGAACCCGAAGAAGAGGTAATGATTTCACGACCCTTTTCCAAGTTCCTTTCTTCTTCCACTTCTTCTTCCTTTGTTATTACCATTCTAAAATAATAACTCCAGTATCATATATATACTTTGATGTTATTATAAATATGGTACAACCATATTCAGTATTCTATCCACCCTTTGAATAACATGTCACCATACGTGCATACGTATGACTTACCGTCTCTACGTCGTGGTGTAATTGCTATTTAATATATTATTATTTGTATGGGTATAATAATGATGTGTAACTCATATAATTAATAAATATAACATGTTAATGATTCTGTATATATGATATACCATCCATTTATATATTATTTTAATATCAAATGAATGATATTGTCGCTCGTGCGTACGTACGGACTACCGTCTCCACAAACGCGATGAGATTCATTCTCCATCGTATCCATTCAAGTATAATTATCATTTGATGATTTAAAAATGTTGTTTAAGGACTTGATATCATTCTAGATATGAATAATATATAACCTATGCATTACAAACATGGTTTACGTAACAAAACATATAAAAGAAAATGAGTAACTTAACACCCGAAACAACGATAATACTAAGATATTATTAATAAATAAATGTTAAAAGATCATATATGATATAATATTAATGTATATGATTCTTGTATAATTTAATAACAATTATTTCACCATTATAAAGGAGGTTAACCTACCCTAACCAAGGAAATGTACAAGGTAAGGATTTATTTCGCAATCTCTTCATTATCCGAGGTTGTTTATACGTAATAATCTACTGGGATTTATTTATCATCCACATCCATGTTTCTCCAAAATGTATTCCAAATAATTTTTACCATTTACAAGAATATGGGTTAAAGTCATTTATACCCTTGTATGACTTTTATAAGAGGTTTATAAAGAAATATTTCTGTCATTTTCTAAATAACATGCTTTTTAACCTTTTGACAGAATTATGGTAAGAATGTTTTTTTAACTTATACGGCAGGTGCGGCTATTTTCCGCCGTTATAAAATCATCTAAGCTTCCCTTAAAAGCGTATAAGAATACTTTCAAAGAATGATTTTCATTTTATATGGCTCTTAAATGATTTCAAAATAAAAAGAAATATTTCTCTAAAAAGAGTTTTGATTTTATCTATGTCAACATCCTTTGATGGATTTTAAGCTTATTTGGAGATAATTTATTATGAAACAAAACATCCATATTGTATTGAAGGTTTTGTGATATGTTTGACTATTGATATTTTATTTTCATGGTTTATGGATGCATTATTTACAATTCGTATGCTAGTTTTAATACGAATGTTTATGTTATGTTTAAACCTTTTCATATGGGAATGCATTGGACTTAATATGTGATGAGTGGAGCCCGCTATAGCTCCTCGATGCATCGGTAGGTCTCATGAGTCAAACTAGTGTCTTGGCACAAGGCCTTGGAAAAATCATATTTGTAGTCTTGGCACGAGGCCTTGGCTATGTGGTTTTGATAGTCTGGCATTATGCATTCAATCATTATGAAAGTGGTTATTGATATTGCATGTGATTATTCGATTAGTAGAATATTCATGTGAATAAGTAAATGGAATTATTTCATTTTACCTTTTCCATACTATGTTGAAGTATATGTTTAAAAGGATTTTGTTTTAGTTATACATTTCCTTAAGTGTTTATGCTTATTTTTGAAAGTTTCCGCTATATTGTTATCCTTACTGGGCATTTGAGCTCACCCCTATTCTATGTTTTATTTTTTCCCAGGATGTGAAGAAGTAAGTTATGAATGACCTGCAGGGATAGTATGTGGGGATATGAGTGTGGAATATAGAGACTATGTTGTTGTAGTATTTTTTTCACTTTATGATGTAATGTAAAACTTTATGAATATATCTAGTGTTTCCAAGGCTAATAAACCAATCGGTCTTTCGAGATTTGATCTTTCTTGTGATCATGAAAATGTAATGTAATAATGCACCGACTCTGGGTAACTAGGGTCGGGGCGTTACAGTTGGTATCAGAGGAAGTTTAGTACAAACCTTGAACGATAGATTTAGATAAACTCTTATTTGAGCACGTAGACCTAAGATGAACTTTGAGGATTAGTATAGAAGAACTTCCTAGAATTTTGGTATTATAGAGATTTTGTGAGTTTTCCGAGCAATACATCTCTGTCTGGATACGAGTAGGTAGAGGCTGCTCTGGCACAGATGTACCTAGAGGTAAAACCCGAAAACACCGCTTTGAGGTAGACTTGAACAGGAATTGGTGCACGACAACGGGCCTTGCTGCACTCTTGGTTTCGACACTCCCGGGGGATATGCTTAGGATAACTCTCATTTTCATTACAAATCATTATGAAAAGTTTATGAGTATATACTACCTAAATGAAAAAATTCTTATGATTATGGATTATATCCATAAATAGTTCAATTTATGCTAAGTGTTTTATAAGTATGAGATTGTGTATTTTGATTCATAAACTGATCTAGTTTATGCCATTGTTTAGAAATGGCGCCTAGTGGAAGAAATGGAAACCGTATTAATGCACGCACTCCATGTAGGGATTTCCCTCCTGCTCAAGATAATTATAGTGGACCTGGTGATGCAATTGGTGCCGATCACCTAATCACCATACTCGGACAACTCACTCAGGTTATGAATAACAACCTTACCCGTATAGAGAACCCTGATCCGTAGCATGTAGGATCAATGTTAGATCGATTCATGAGGCAACAACCACCAACGTTCAATGGGAGTACAAATCCCTTAGTATCTGATCAATGGATAAATTCCCTAGAGAAAATATTTCGGGCTTTGGGGAGTAGTGAAAGGGAAAAAGTTATAGTGGCAGTTTACCGCCTCACTAGAGATGCTGATCAATGGTGATCATTGATTCAAAACACGAAGGTAGATGATGAAGTATCAAATATGGAATGGAGGGAGTTCAATGATCTGTTTTTAGAAAAATACTTTTCTCGCGACCATCGAGCAGATATGGAAAGGCAATTTCTGAGTCTGGGACAGAAGGAGGATGAGAATATCGCAAAGTATGAGGCTAACTTTACAAGGTTAGCAAGGTATGATGGAGATTATATACGTAACCCAAGAAGTAATATTGATCATTTATTTGATGGGTTAAAACCATTTCTCTGTCGAGCATTAGTCTCACAATCCTTCTCGTCATACGAAGACATTGTCTCATGTGCTATCAAGACCGAAAAGGAATTCTCTATGTCTTATGACTTTAAAGCAAAGCAAGAGAAAAAGAGACCTACTGATCAATCTAGGAATGGAAATAAGGGGAATAAGGGAAAGGTTGAATATCCATCATGTGGTAAATGTGGTAAGAAACACCCCGGTACTTGCTTGAAGGTAACATGAGTATGTTACAAGTGTGGTGAAAAAGGCCACCATGCTCATGATTGCAAGAGGAAGAAGGAAGCTACCAATATTCAGTGTTACAATTTCAGGGAGATGGGGCATTATGAAAATGAATGTCCTAAGCGTCAGGAGAACTTACCTCAGAAAAGGCCAAGGGATCAAGGCCAAGCTTATGCTATCACTACTGCTGAGGTAGAATCTCCGAAAGACGTTGTGGCAGGCAATTTAATGGTTTCCTCAAGTTTAGAAAATGCATTATTTTATTCTGTATTGTCGCATTGTTTCATATCTTCCCAGTTTTCTAAGAAAATTAGATATTTCCAATTTGATTTAACATGGGAGTTGTCAGTTAAAACTCCTAAGGGAAGTATCATTGCAACAAATTTTTGTGAATCAGTCCCCATTAGAGCACATAAATGTTCTTTATCTGCTGATCTCATCGTCATACCTATGATTGAGTTTGATATAATCCTCAGTATGGACTGGCTTTTAGACTATGATGTGAAGATTTATTATAAGAAGATAGTGGTTACGATTCTTGATGATGATGATAAGGAACACCTTATCATTAGAGTAGAATCGTCACCAACTAATTCTCATATAGATCCACCCCTATTAGCTCAACTAAATTCAATTATTGGGGAGGAAGAAAATTAAATAATTGTTGGTGAGGAAAGGAATGTTCAAATAGAGGATGTACCTGTTGTGAAAGAATTTTTAGATGTATTTCTGGAAGATTTACCTGGACATCCTCCAGAACGAGAAGTTGAGTTTTCCATTGATTTAATTCCTGGATCAAGGCCTATATCAAAGACCGCTTATAGAATGTCCACTGTAGAATTAGTTGAACTAAAGAAACAACTAGTGGAATTGAGTAATAAGGGATTTATTCACCCTAGTGTTTCTCTATGGGGAGCCCCTGTTCTTTTTGTTAAAAAGAAAGACGGATCTTTGAGGTTATGTATTGACTACAAGGAGATCAATGCTATAACAATAAAGAACTAGTATCCCCTACCACACATTGATGATTTATTTGACCAACTGCATGGAGCTCAATACTTTTCAATGATTGACCTTCGATCTGGATACCATCAGTTGTGTGTGAAGAAGGAAGACATTCCGAAGACAACATTTCGAACCAGGTACGAGCATTACGAGTTTACTGTAATGCCTTTTGGATTGACTAATGCACCCTCTGTATTCATGAATCTGATGAATAGAGTTTTCTAGGAGTATCTCGATGAATTTGTGGTGGTATTTATTAATGATATCTTGGTATACTAAAAAAGCTACGAAGATCATGAAAATCACTTGCGCATTATCTTGAAGACTCTGAGAAGACAAGAATTATATGTGAAGTTTAGAAAGTGTGAATTCTGGCTTCATGAGATTTCTTTTCTTGGCCATATTTTCTCTAAAGATGGAATCTATGTTGATCCTACTAAGACCAAGGCAATCCAAGAATGGCCAGAACCGACAAGTATAACTGAGGTACGTAGTTTTATTGGTTTAGCATGTTATTATTGACGTTTCGTCCAGAATTTTTCCTGATTGGCTAACCCATTAATGAAGCTCACATTTAAAGGGGTTAAATTTGTTTGGAAAAAAGAGTGTGAAGAATGTTTCGACGAACCGAAGAGAAGATTATCCAACGCTCCTATATTGACTCTACCATCGGGGAATGATGGGTTCGTTATTTATAGTGATGCATTGAAAAAAGGTCTTGGTTGTGTCCTTATGCAGAATGATAGGGTTATTGCCTATGCATCATGATAGTTCAAAATTCATGAACAAAACTATCCTACTCATGATCTCGAGTTATCAGTTTTGATTTTTTCTTTGAAGATATGGAGGCACTATCTCTATGGTGAAAAATGTGAGATTTATACTAATCACAAGAGTTTGAAGTATATTTTCTCACAAAAATAACTCTACATGAGGCAAAGGAGATGGCTTGAATTACTCATGGATTATGATTGTACGATACACTACCACTCGGGGAAAGCAAACAAGGTGGCAGATGCTTTGAGCAGAAAAGACCATGGAGTTTTGAACGTGATGAGAATTGAAAGGGATCCAATTTTCATGGATCTAGCGAAGATGGACATGGGAATAACCAGGGAAGGTGAAACATCAATGCTTTATCAATTGGTTGCCAAACCATCTTTAATAGAAAGGATTAAGAGTTCTCAGACTGATGATGAAGAATTTCAAAATAAGATTAAAGCTGTGAATGATGGGAGATTCAGAGACTTTGTGTATGAAGATGGAATTTTGAAATTCGGGAAGAGACTTTGTGTTCCCGATATACCTGATCTAAAAAGGGAATTGCTGGATGATGCTCATAGTTCCAATTTCTATATACACCCTGGGAGCACCAAAATGTATAGAAATTTGAAGGAACAATTTTGGTGGGACAATATGAAGAGGGAGATTGCTGATTTTGTGTCAAGATGTATGGTTTGTCAACAAGTGAAAGTTGGAAGGCAACATCCTAGAGGAGTCATGAAACCTCTTCCCATACCGGAGTGGAAATGGGACAATATTACGATGGACATTGTCATGGGGCTACCAAAGACTCCTAGAAGGAATGATGCAATATGGGTTATTGTTGATCGTTTTACCAAGTCAACAAATTTTCATGCTATAAGAGAAGATCTACCACTAGAACGACTAACAAGACTATATATTAATGAAGTTGTGAGACTTCATGGAGTACCCCTATTGATTGTTTCTAATCGTGATCCCCATTTTACTTCAAGATTCTGGAAGAGTCTTCAGAAATCCATGGATACTGAACTTTATTTGAGCACTGCCTACCACCCTCAGACAGACGGACAATCAGAATAGACTATTCAAACCATAGAAGACATGTTGAGATCCTGCTCACTTGACTTTCAGGGTATGTGGGATCAGTATTTACCTCTGGTAGAATTTTCCTATAACAATAGCTTCCATTCGAGTATTCAGATGGCACCATATGAAGCGTTATACAGAAAGAGATGTTGTACACCAACCTGTTGGGATGATGTTGGGGAAAGAAAACTTATAGGCCCAGAACTGGTGGAGGAAATGATGGAAAAGGTAAAGGTAATCCAAAATCACATCAGAGCAGTTCAATGTAGGCAGAAGAGCTATGCCGATAATCGAAGGAAGGATTTGGAATTTCAAGTCGGTGATCATGTTTTCCTGAAGGTATCTCCATGGAAGAGAGTCATATTTTTTTGTAAGAATGGTAAATTGAGTCCTAGGTACATCGGACCTTTCGAAATTCTAGAACAAATTGGGGCTGTAGCTTACCGATTGGCAATGCCGCCAAGTCTCTCCAAAGTGCACGATGTGTTCCACGTATCTCTGTTGGGGAAATACATGCCTGACCCAACGCATGTACTCACTATGAAGAATTAGAACTGGAACCCGATCTGTCTTATTGTGAAGAGCCTGTCAGGATTCTTGATACAAGAGAACAAGTACTGAGAAACCAGACGACGCGTCTGGTAAAAGTTTTGTGGAGAAACCATAAGATGGAAGAGGCAACGTGGGAACCTGAGGAACATATGATGAAGAACCACCCGAGTCTTTTCATGTTATAAGTATTCTAGAAATTTCGAGGACGAAATTATTTGAAGGAGGGGATAATGTAACACCCCAAGCTTCTATGGTACACTTCTCTTTGAATAATGTGATAGCTTGTGTTGTACGCAACACCGAGTTCTAACACAACATAACCAATCAAACTAGCCGTTATGAATAGTAATACCTACTTTTTGAAATTATATATATTTTATTTTTTAAAATGGACTTCATTTTTGGATTCGGAATATCAAATTTATCCTAAGGTGAAATTTTGGTACTTTTCGGATAACTTTAATATTTTGATGAATAATGAAACTTACTAAATTTTAATTAAAAACAACTTTTTTAAACATAATAATTAATAGTGATAATTTCTTAATTTGAGTGGGTTTAAATTATATTTAGAATATAGTTTTACCATTTAATATAATGTTGGTCATTGGACATGATTTTACAATTAAACCGGATATAAACAAGTGTCAATCTTTTCATAGTTATTATCTCTTAAAAGCACGCTTTTTGTTTTAACAACAGGAATTAATTTTAAATTAATTCCTGCCACTTCTATGTTTTGAATTTGGAAATATGGATTCCATATTTGGAATCATGATGGTCATATTGTGTAAATAGGTAACTTTTATTTTTAGTCATTTTGAATAATTACTTCGGAAAATATTTTATTTACCATGGTTAAGGGTAAATCCGATAAATAAGGGTTAACAAATAATATTATAATAATACTAAATTACCCTAAAACGTGTCCTAGACTTATTGGTGGATAAATGTTCGACCATACTCATCTTTGGGTCGATTTTAGGACCCCATGGAGCCACTTGTAGGTGATAGGGACACTTAATTTTAATTAAGTTAAAATAAGTACAAAAATGACATAAGCATATATCATTTAGAAAAAAAAATTTTACATAAGGTTATATATGTTGGATTTTCTACTATAAATATTCATTAGAAAGATAAAACTATTTACTACATAATGATATTTTATTTATAATTTTTAGACTTCTTATAATTTAATTTTTCTATGACACAATTATGATGCAGTAATTACCATAATAGTGACAAATTAAAATAATTGATATCATAAATACTTAAATAAATATAATTTGAGACTTTTAATGAATTAAAATAATTTACTAGGATAATATGACATATTATGACTGATTTAATTAACTTTTTTACAAGTAATCATTCTGTTATGAGTTTCAAAAAAATCAACTATTGAATAGTGTCAGAATTGACATAAAAGCGTTTTTTAAAAAAAATATTATATTATTAATTGATATTAAATTATTAAAAATCTAAGGATCGGCCAAGAGACTTATATCATGATAGTGGTATCATTAATGGACTACTGGGGGTCTCTTTGATTTATATATTATGTTTATTAACTATATAATATAAAAATACAAAGTGACATGGTAAATGTCAAACTAATTAACTAAGAGTTAATACTTAAAGATACGGTTAATATAGTAACCCAAACCTATCTAAATTCTATTGGTTAAATGGTTCTCGACCTATCCCCACCTTAAAATTTAAATAATAAAATTTTGAGCCATTAGAAACTGAATATTAATTTATTATAAATTAATATTTCTATCTTTTCCAAAGGTGCCCCTCACCCCTCTTATAAAAGGGCACTCCTCCTTCCCATTTATTCACACCTTGAAAGCCTTTTTGTTCGGCCAAACTCTGCCCAAATACTCTCCCAACTTACCTCACTATAACCTAGTGGCATTAGTTTGATCATAAAGCTGACCTAAGGATCCCTTTTGACCAAATCAAAAGGAAGAACCCGAAGAAGAGGTAATGATTTCACCACCCATTTCTAAGTTCCTTTCTTCTTCCACTTCTTCTTCCTTTGTTATTACCATTATAAAATTATAACTCTAGTATCATATATATACTGTGATGCTATTATAAATATGGTACAACCATATTCAGTATTCTATCCACCCTTTGAATAACATGTCACCATACGTGCGTACGTACGGCTTACCGTCTCCACATCGTGGTGTAATTGTTATTTAATATATTATTATTTGGATGGGTATAATAATGACGTGTAACTCATATAAATAATAAATATAACATGTTAATGATTCTGTATATATATGATATACCATCCATTTATATATTATTTTAATATCAAATGAATGGTATTGTCGCTTGTGCATACGTACGGACTACCGTCTCCACAAACGCGATGATATTCATTCTCTATCGTATATATTGAAGTATAATTATCATTTGATGATTTAAAAATGATGTTTAAGGACTTGATATAATTCTGGATATGAATAATATACAACCTATCCATTAAGAACATGTTTTACATAACAAAACATATAAAAGAAAACGAGTAAGTTAACACCCGAAACGACCATAATACTAAGATATTATTAACAAATAAATGTTAAAAGATCATATATGATATCATATTAATGTATAGGATTCTTGTATAATTTAATAAAAATTATTTCACCATTATACAGGAGGTTAACCAACCCCAACAAAGGAAAAGTATAAGGTAAGTGTTTATTTCGTAATCTCTTCATTATCCGAGGTTGTTTATATGTAATAATCTACTGGGATTTCTTTATCATCCACATTCGTGTTTCTCCAAAATGTATTTCAAAACATTTTTACCATTTACAAGAATATGGGTTAAAGTCATTTATACCCTTGTTTGACTTTTATAAGAGGTTTATAAAGAAATCTTCCCATCGTTTTCTAAACAAGGTGTTTTTTAACCTTTTGACAGAATTAAGGTAAGAATGTTTTTTTAACTTATACGGCAGGTGCCGCTATTTTTTGCCGTTATAAAATCGTCGAAGATTCCCTTACAATCTTATAATAATACTTTCAAAGAAAATGTTTCATTTTATATGGTTCTTAAATGATTTCAAAATAAAAAGATATATTTCTCTAAAAAGAGTTTTGATTTCATCTATGTCAACATCCTTTGATGGATTTTATGCTAATTTGGAGATGATTTATTATGAAACAAAACTTCCATATTGTATTGAAGGTTTTGTGATATGTTTGACTATGGATATGTTATTTTCATGGTTTATGGATGATGTATTTACATTTCGTATGATAGTTTTAATACGAATGTTTATGTTATGTGTAAACCTTTTCATATGGGAATGCATTGGACTTAATATGTGACGGGTGGAGCCCGCTATAGCTCCTCGATGCATCGGTAGGTCTCATGAGAAAAACTAGTGTCTTGGCACAAGGCCTTGGCAAAATCTTATTTGTAGTCTTGGCACGAGGCCTTGGCTATGTGGTTATGATAGTCTGGCATTATGCATTCCATCATTATGACAGTGGTTATTGATATTGAATGTGATTATTCTATTAGTAGAATATCCATGTGAATAAGTAAATGGAATTATTTCATTTTACCTTTGACATACTATGTTGAAGTTCAAGTTTAAAAGGCTTTTGTTTTAGTTATACATTTCATTAATGTTTATTCTTATTTTTGAAAGTTTCCACTATATTGTTATCCTTACTAGGCATTTGAGCTCACCCCTATTCTATGTTTTATTTTTTCCCAGGATGTGAAGAAGTATGTTATGAATAACCTGCAGGGATAGTATGTGGGAATATGAGTGTGGAATATGGAGACTATGTTGTTGTAGTAGTTTTTTACTTTATGATGTAATGTAAAACATTATTAATATATCTAGTGTTTCCAAGGCTACTAAACCAATTGGTCTTTCGAGATTTCATCTTTCTTGTGATCATGCCAATGTAATGTAATAATGCACCGACTCTGGGTAACTAGGTTCGAGGCGTTACATTGATGAACACTATGTTCTATGTGATCTTGGATAAGGTTTTGGTGGTCTTCATTGAAGACATACTTGTGTACTCTACATTTGAGGAGGAGCGTGCATAACATCCACATGCCATTTTTGGCATTCTTTGTCGACAGTAGCATTTGGGAAGTTGCAGAAGTGTGAGTTTTGGGCTCGTGGAGTACATTTTTAGGGGCTCTTTCTATCCAAATAGGGAGTAGATATGGATCCATAGAAGAGATAAGTATTTGTTTCTTGTCCAGTGCTCAAGAAAATAGAATAGTTGAGAAGTTTCCTTTGGTCATGAAGACTATTACATGATGTTTATATCTACTTTTCTCAGGATTCGACTCCTCTAATAGCATTGAACAGAAAGGGTCAGGATTTCGTGGGGACTGATCGGTGTCAAGAAGCTTTTGAGTATCTGAAAGAGAATCTATCTAGTACTGCAGTTCTTGGTTTTCAAGTAAAAGAAGTTCATGTTAAGGTTTTCTATTACACATCGTGTTTGGGGTTGTGTTGTGTTATGATGAAGCAGCGATAATTAATTTCATATGGGTCTTAGCATTTGCATCCCCATGAGCATAAATATGCCACCCATGATATAGATTTTGATGTAGTGGAATATTATCTAAAATTATAGAGACATTATCTCATTATAGATCAGTTTTTGGTCTTCACTGATCATAAAATCATGAGGTATTTTTTTATCCCATCTAACTTGAACTTGCGAAAGAATCAATGGATGGATTTATTACAAGATTACGACATAAAAATTACATACACACCAGTTAAAGGTAATGTTGTAGTCGATTCACTAATAATAATGCTGCGTAGTGATGCAGTGTGTGAATTAAGTGATTATTGGAGAAAAATGGAAGAGATTTTGGCATAACATCTGCATATAGGACAAGTTCAAGGAAGAGGATTTCTCTTTCAGATGACAGTGTTGTCATCTATAGTGCAACAGGTAAAAGAGATCATCTTTGGGGATATATTGTTAGTGGTTTGGAGAGACCAAGTTGTTTTTGGAGAGGCCCTGATGGTTGGTATGATGATGAAAAACATCAGGTGTTGTATCCGGGAAGGCTTTACATTCCTTTGGTGTCATGTGAGATGGTTCATAGAGAGTTCCATAGTTCAACCATAGCGGTACATCCTGGAATGTAAAAATTTACTGAGATTTGATGTGTTATTTTTGGTGTATGGGGTTGAAGAGTACAGTTGTAGAGTTCGTGTCTCAATGATATGTTTATTAGAAGGTGAATGTTGAGCCTTGTGTTCCCGGTGGATTTCTTCAGCCATTCGATTTTCTTCATCGAAAGTGAGAGGAAATCTCAAAGAACTGTGTTACCAGTTTACCTCGATATCAGGAAGGATATGTTTTTGTATGGTTATTTTCAGATCGTTTGACAAAATCATCAAAATTTATAAAAAAAAAAGTCAAGATCAGTCATGGTTTTATCAGGGAAATATCTAGAGTAGGTGGAGAGACTGCACATGGCCCCTAGGAATATCATTTCTGATCAAGATCCCCCCTTTACCTCTACGGTCTAGATATGTCTCTATCATGAATTTGGTTTTTAGCTATGCAATTAAACTACTTTTTATTTTATAGATTAATTATTAGATAGATCAAAAAATCTAAACTCTTGATGTCATGTTGTTCTCTTATGTCCTATATTTTGGATGTTCATGGATAAAGAACTAATCCTTGGTAGAGTTTTAGTACAAAAATAGTTTCCACTACACCATTAGAATGATGCCATTTAAAGCCTTGTATGGATGAACCTTCTGTTATCCATTGTGTTGGATTGGGATCTGAGAGTCAGTAATTCTTAGATCGAAACTAGTACATAACATGATAGAGATGGTTCAGGTGATTCATGAGAGGATGAAGTTAGCCCATGATAGTAAAAAAATCCTATATCAACCATAGGTTGAGTCCTTTGGATTTTGACATTGGGGATTATGGTTTTCAAAAGGCAACTCCCCATTTTGTGAAGCGAAGGTTTGGTCCTTGGAGTAAGAGTTCTCCCTGGTTTGTTGGGACTTTAATGGTATTGGCTCGTGTTGGAGTTGTGGCGTATTGGGCAACACTTCCCCAATAGATAAAAATGATACAAGAGGTTTTTCACATGTTTAATCTCCATAATTTTCTTTATGATGACTCTCACATCATCAATTGGGGCGAGATTGATATTAAAGATGAAGCGACCTTTGGGGAGTGTCTTGTAGATAAACAGGACCACAAGGAGATGATGTTTCATCAGCATAATATCCCATTGGTTCATGTGTTGTGGTGGCATGGTGGCATTTAGGAGAGTACATGGGTACATGAGTTGAATATACATGCTCAGTACCCTATGCTGTTTTTTGTTTATCTATTTTCTTGAAATGATGTTTGTCTTGTGGTTGTAGACCTTTCATGTTTATGAGATAGATTTGTACTGTTTCTTTTTTTGGATTTCTCTCTTTTTATAGGTATCTCCTTAGAGATAGTATTTAGGATTTAGTTATAGTTTTTTTATGGTTTCAAATTGTTACTTTGAGGATGTCGTTAATCTATATTGGCAGAGAGATCCTTGAGAGGTATCTCAAAGGGTGCTTGTTGGACTGTTTTTTTGTTTCCTCTCTAGGTTGGTTTTGGATTCCTGAGGATGGGAATGTTTTGAGAGGTATCTGATGTAGTGTCCTGGACTATTCTGGCCCCTTAAATTGTGAAAATATTTTGTTTGAGTTGTTCTGAGAGGACAAGGTAACTTATTGTTAACACAATGCCAAATTTCTAGTTCTGTGAACAATGTTTCCAATTTTGTAAATAGTGTTGTTGATGCGATTGATGTGAAATATTCTATGATTGAGACAAATGTGAACTGCATTATCCGTGAGATAGATGTGAGCAGTGATGTTGGTGAGTCATATATCGGTGATCCATGTTCAACAATCAATGAGTCATATATCTGTGAGTCATCTTCAATTATTGGTGAGTCATCTATTGGTGAGTCATCTTCAACTGTCAGCGATTTATCTATCTATGAGTCAATTTCAAATGTTGGTGAGTTATCTGTTGGTGATTCATCTACAAATTTAGGTGAGTCATCTGTTGGTGAGTCATCGTCAACTATCGATTAGTCATCTGTCGGTAAGTCAACTTCTACTATCGATGATTCATCTTCAACTATCGGTGAGTCATCTATTGGTGAGTTATCTTCAACTATCGGCGTTTCATCTATCGGTGAGTCATCTCCAATTATCAGTGAGTCATCTTCAAATATAAGTGATTCATATGCTGGTGAGTTATCTGCTAGTGATTCATATATTGGTGATTTGTCTTTAAATTCTCGTTTCAGTGGGTCATCTTCATCTGTTGGTAAGAAGTAAAACGAATCCAGATCAACTAGTGAATAGTGTTTCTAGATTCATTGTCTGCTGTTGTTTTAATTGATGTAAAATTCATTAAAAGCCTTGTGTTATTGTGTTTAATGATGATTTAAAGCCCATAACTCCTATCTTAATTTTTCTAAAGGTCCCAATGTCTTTAATTTTTCAAATAGAATAGTATTGATTAGATCCTCCTTTAATGTAAAATCTTAACCGTATCTAAACAACTACTCCATTTATATTTTTTAAAGGTCCAGATACTTTCTACCTTGTTCTTCCATCATGTTTTCCATGGTACGAGATTCCATTGACATTTCTTTCCAGAGGAGACTTATGATTAATCTGTAGACTTGGACCAAGATTTCCCTTCTTGTGTACCCCTGGTTTGGTACATGTAGCAAGTGTCGACCCGTCTTAGATAAAAGGTATGTTCTATCAATGTTCTTGTAGTTTCATCAATCTGTTTCCCCACTTTATCCTTTCCATGTTATGGCATGTGATATCCATGTTACTAATAGGCCTTTAATGGGTCTTTATTGATCCTATAGTTCCACGACGTCCTACGATGGATGCATTCATTGTGGGAGAGGTGATTGTAAACTATTGTGTTGGCACATTGTCATACAATGACCATTAGAACAATATTGAGGTAGGGGGTTCATGGATTCTATATTATTTTACATGAAGTGGTATAGTTAGCATCTTTTAGCCCTTGGGTGACTATGAAATTGACATAAAAAACATTTGAACATGATTAAAGAAATATAGTCAATCGTCTGTTATTTCATTATACCAAGATAACAGTTTCCCTATGGATTGATAGATCATGTGATATTTAGTATTTTCTGGTTAGCATGTCATTATATATGGCATTGTTAAATAACATAAATCTTAGATTAATTATAAATTAATTGGATAAAGATAAATATTTATATAAATGAATCTATTTTCTATTCTAATTTGATGATAATCAAATGGATACAGTTATGCATGTTTAATTGAATAAATTAATTAAATATTGAATAATTAACCTATTTCATGTTAAAGATAATGCCTCTAATGGGTTTGATTTAACCTCTATATTTTAATGGATACGAGCCTTATTCTTTAGATCTATGTGCACTCATTGTGTTTGAAGGATGAATGACTTGTATACGGCCAAGAGACAAGTAGCTGTTGTTTGTTTCCTATTTTTGGGGTTGTGGTGTGAGCTTTATATGACTGATCCTGGGGAGATTTTGTGGTATGTAGGGGTAGGGGTCCCAATGGTGGTGGTATTAACTGATTCCTAGGGCAGTGAGATGTATAGCTTTATGCATGTTGATGTAGAGGGGGGGGACACCAGGGATGATGGAATAGGTTGATGCTGTGCGTACCATTGATATGAAAGTGGATGCATACTGAACCTATTATTTATTTTCTTCTTTACTTTCCC
This sequence comes from Viscum album, assembly GCA_963277665.1. Taxonomy (NCBI): domain Eukaryota; kingdom Viridiplantae; phylum Streptophyta; class Magnoliopsida; order Santalales; family Viscaceae; genus Viscum; species Viscum album. Next base: position 1,479,624,328 of record OY728137.1, read on the forward strand.
CACTGCTTGAGGTAGCTGATTTATCTTACTCTACTTCCAACACAGGTGAAGACCTGATGGGTACATGTGATTTCAGTGTTTTTATTTTGGAGGATGAATGGTTCTATGCTCTTGCTATAGGTTGAAAAGACTCGTCGATTAGTTGAACTACTCACTCTATTAATCCCCTAGTTTTTTGTAGCTAAGAATGATTTTCTAGAATTCCAATTGATATGGGATGTTAATAATTCTGTTAATAAATTATTGAATAAATGATGCTAACCCATTGGGATAGATATTGTTGGGATGCAATACTGAGGCTAAAATTTAAATGAAATATGGACTTGTATTTTTCAGGTCAGAGTGCATAGAACATTGTTTTGGTGCTAATGAAATGTAATGTGGAGTTGAAAATTGTTAATTAACCGCTAAAAAACTAATTAACGTTAAGTTAAATTGATAAAATTAGATAAGTAATTTAATAATTCACCTTGAATGGTTGTGTTTTTATACGATATCTAGTAATCGCAGTGGCAGTTGAGAGTACAAGAGATGTTAGCTGTAGTTGATTCTAAGATAAGTTTATTCCATTAGTGTTGTGTTGAACTATATTATATTCTGTACAATATTTTCTATATTCTACTCCACCTGGTTGGTTAGGAAAACTGACACCCAGGGGATTCAGAACCATGGGGGGTGTTTTCCCCATCATCCCGATGAGAGGATCGATGGATGATGACCCCTTTTGGACCTGATCTCTAATCATTGTAGTTACATGTTCCAGTAGTCACGATAGTTCATTTTAATAATATATGTTTATAGAGGGCTTTAATGGCTCTTAGTTATTCACAGACATATGTTCTGTATAATGTTTCCTATGGACTACTATAGGTGTAACATGTAAAGGTTTTGATGGCTCGATGATCCTTACTCGGTGTATAGGTTATAATGGCTTGAGGTATGACACGCAACATATAATACACGTTATGAGAGAAGTGGTGGAGCCTAGAAAATACATGGTTACTTTGGTTACATTGACATTGTGTTTTTGTTAGCCAAGTATCATGATGTAGTGCTATACCTAGGTGTTTTTTTGGTAAACCTTTTTAGAGAGAGATGCTTAGAACATGTGGCATTAGGGAAAATTAGTAAAAAAGTGGGGAAGTAGAAGTGGATTAACCTTGATTATCTTTATTATATTATATATTCTTGTATGTGATAATTTGTTAGAGTATCCATGGTGAGGCTGGGAACATAGTATGCCTATTTTGGTGAGAACATAGTTTCACTTGTTGTTAACAATTCTATAGCACGATTTCTTTAGTTTATTATGCGATCCTTCGAGGAGGATCTGATTGAGTATACTATTATACTCACCCTATGTATGTATAAACTGTTTTTAGGTCTCTTTGAGTAGGTTCTAAATAAGGCTATTTACTACTACATTAGGGTTTTAGGAGTTGTTCGGGCTTCGTAGTTGCTGCTATTTTTCTTTCTTTTGGTACTTACAGTTTTACCTTTTAGTTGTAGTAGTTATTGGTTGAAATTACTATTATTTACTTGAGATTTATTTTATATTGTAGTTTGAGTTAGAGTTGGTTGGGGTATGTCTTATCTCTCTATTTCACAAGTGTTCTATTAAAGGGTAATGCCTTCCATTTGTGAGTTTACTAAACCCTCAATGCAATTTTCCATCCCGGGGCCAATGGGAGGTGGGACTCAGGGGTCACTATCTCTCTATTCTCAGTTCTAGCCCAGGAGGGGTACACTTTGTTGGGAGGGATTAATGACATGAATGATGATGATGAGTGATATTATATTCCTATTATTACTGAATTTCACTGGTATATCTCAATAGCCACTCAAGGGTAGGCTCATGTCCCTCCCATCACCACAAGAGTGTCTCAACATACTTTGAAAATCCCTTCCACCATATGAGATCACCAACACTTGTTATAGAAAATTCAAGTTCAGGATTATATCCTTACCCACACATATAGAGTCCATCGACAAATACCAGTGGAACACATTAAGAAGAAGGCCTGTATTATCATCCATACTAGGGAATCATAAAGGCTTATCATGATTATTTCCATGAAATCATGAAAATATCTTTGAGGCATTTACTAAGGGTTTCTTTGGGTTTTCCTTTATATTTACAATGAAACTATTTTTCACTTTTTTATAGGGGATTGTTTACTATATTTGAATCATTTTAGTGTTTATGAAGTTGTTTGTAATCCTTATTAGGGTGTATGAGAGACGACCAATGGGTTTTAGCATGAGTTCTGAAAATATAATGTATCCAAAATGGCTATAGGAGGTCCATTGTATATATTGTAAGGGCCACTAGCCATGTAGTGACAAGCCAATAGTAGGAAGATCCTATAAGAACCCCACTAGATAGTCAGGGGGAGCCTACAAGAATATCAGTGGAGTTTCCACTAGGTAAAAAATCCTTCCTGACACACCACCTTTTTTGTGTGACATCTTATTTACCATTATTTCTTCTAGGTTCCACTAGTTAGTGGGTAGAGTCCAAACTCTTGTTAGTAATTCTATTTGGGAAAGTAAATACCAAATAAATATTATATTTTTATTTCATTAATCAATATTTTTATAATATTAACCCTCTCTCACAAATTCCACTAAACCCAAAATACCTTATAGGCTCTTTAGAGTCTAATTTGGATCTCCCAACCTTGACTCATCATAGATCTATGTGTCAGTTTATGCGTTGGATATTTTCTGACATGTGTAATCTCAATTTGATTGAAATTTACTCTTACATTATGTCTATAAATATCACTTTGAGAGTAATGGATTCGCATGTTATTGATGTATCTATATCATTAATTGATTAATTGTTGTTCTAGTGTTCTTCCTTGGTAGTTCTATCCATCAAAACACCATTAAAGAATCCTATATTAGGTTATCATTGATCTTGTGATTGAGGAAGGTTATTTCATAATTTAAATCTTATAAACTAAAACATTATCTTATTAAAATGTTTAATTGTATTTATTAATGTTTTTAAAATTAGTTATTTTATTTTATCGATAAACGTTCTAAAAAGGAATCGTGTTATTTGAACCACATGACTAAGGCTTTTCATATAAGACCACAATTTCTTAAAAATTGGGGTTGAAATGAAATAATTCATTGATGAAATTACTTAATGATGATCCTTGGGAACTGATGGCATAAATATTTATGATTTTTAAATACAATGAAATATTTTGAAAGGCATTGGTTTTTATAAAAACCATTATGGATTTTTTAGAGGAAGTGGAATATTTTGAAACATGTAGTTGTAGCCGATTGAAATGATTTTAGATTTTTTGAAATGAAAGATATCCCCGGGTATGATTGATTAACTTGATGAAAATGGGATGGTGTATCGTTAGGTGGGTGGTCCTGGAGAAGAATTATAAGCATATATCATTTATACTTAGCCATAGATTTATGGTGAAAATGATAAAAAATTCTTGAGGGTAGGATGTTCATTCATTTGAGTGTTCGCATATTCCACCTAGGCTTGATTTATATGGATGTGCACACACATGGATAATTATTTCAAAAATATGTGTGAGGATCATTGGTCTTTGATTAATCATGCATTATAATCATCATTAATGCTCGAAAATGATTCATACAGGCCATTTATTATAAATTTATTTACTCCTTTCAGTTTTGATGAAAATGATTTTTATTAACTATCTTGATGGAAATTCACTTTTGAAGAAATTTAAAACTATCCAATTCTTTTTCTGAATTTTTATATATTGAATTTTTAAATGAAAATTGTGATGTATTCTACATTAAATTTTACATTTTTTGTTTTGTTGATAGGGATTTATTATGGTACAATAAATGAGATCATATTAGTGTATTGTTTCTGACACACTAATCTTTCCATTTTGAATTTATATATATTCTTATGGAATGTCCATCGAATGAAAGGGAATATTTGGGAGTTAGGGGATGTTCGTAATTTAGTAAGACCATGGTATTCATTGGGTACCAATGGGGTAGGTGGAACACTCATTTCATGGCGGTTTATAGAAGGTTAATTTTAATGATTATTTTTGATTTTATCATATTAACATTTTCTTGAATAAATGTTTTTGTTAAAAATATTTTAGATAAAATTTGAAAAAGAGTTGTTGGATGTAAAGAATTTTTTTTATTAAGTTTCAATAAGTTTGATAAATTTTTTTTTGATATGAAGGTATTAATGTAATTGTTGGATGTTTCATTTTCATTATAAATAAAATATTATAAAAATTTAGATGATTATAAGATATTCTTAAATGTTACTGACATTATGAAAATATGATTATTCTAGAATTTTTACAATGGGGTAAATAATTTTTTTTGGTAAATTTTACCCGACACCTTTTAATAAGAATTCTATAAGAAGAAATATTTCATACTCATTTCACCAGACTAAGCATGGATGATGTTATGTATAGATATTTGTGAGAATATTGAAGATGATCAACCTAATATAATCTGAACGGATAAATAAGATTCTAAAATGGAGTGTAACACTAATTTTTTATCATAGATATGGAAGAAAATGATATAAATATTCACATCAGATAAATAAAGTATGAATGGAGAAAAATACATAATAAGAAATTATATTTTTAGTTTTTTGAAAAATATTGATTGGGAGAAATCAAAATTGAAGTTGATAAATAACTATAAAAATCTAAGTGGTACACCAAACAGAGAAATTGAAAGTAATAGGAGTCGTTAGAAGATGAAACAATTTAGTCGTCCATCTTTAATGACTAGAGTTCCCAAAAATATAGTTTATATGATGTTCTTTGGTAATGTTTTTAGGTTCAAACTGTTTATAGATTGATGTTACAAAGTCATAAATTGTGTTTTTGATGGAAAAAATGGATTAAGTTCATCATAAAATGATCCCTCATAAAATAATCCATCGAAAAATAAATCCATTTGAAGAATATAAATTACAAGGATATTTTAGAGAAATTGCTTTGGAGAAGAAGTTTTAGAGATATTGAAAAATGGCCGAACTGTGTCATCAAATAGAGCCACTTGAATGAAGAATATCGGATAAATAGAATAATATAGAGAAGTGATTAATTATTTTACTATATAATAATTTCATAAGACATTGAATTGGGACCTTTTCATAAAAATTTTTAAATAAATTTTGAAAATAATGATGTAGTGTCATTTTTCGATTGGTTTTTCATCTAGAGTATAAATGGGTGGTCAAATAACGTCCATATATACTTAGGTTAAAAAAGTATGAAGTAAGTTGTCGTATCTAGATAAATCATGATGTTTCATGAATGGTCATGCATAATATAGAATGGTTAAGAATAATATAAAAAAATCAAATGAAGAGAGATATTTTGTTTTAGAATTTTAGTGAGATGGAAAATAAAATTGGGTTGTCTCCATTTCAATTTCAGGAACAACAAAAAAATTGGATGAAAATATAGTATGAAAAATTATTTAGAGCACTATTCATAGAAGAAAAATACAACTAAAAAAAGGGATGTATTATATTGGATGCCCATCCAATGTTTACTTTTCGGTTAAACAAGAGTTACTAGAATGTGGCTTTGATCATACTATCAAAAAGAGTTTTTAGTTCATTTATACTAGATGGAGAGTAACAAACATATTTTATGAGTAGTATTTGTGGCATATTAGTCTTATTAATATAAAAAAAGATTGAAAAGTAGTGTAGTTTCAAATAGGTGATCAGGATTGTGTTTCCCTAGATGGAGGAAGTTCGTAGTAGCTAGACATTACCAGATGGAGTTAAATGGATAAATATTTCAAGGAAAACCATTTTAGGATATGAATTTATATAGTTTTAAATCATTTCTGGCTCATTTAAAAAAAAATACTTTAAAAAAATATGAGTCAGTAAAATAATTAATATCAAGATAAAAGAGGAGTCTAATTTGAGTTAGTTCAAGTCATAATCACTTTTTACTAATAGTGAGTTTCCCAAGACATTCCAGAGTCTCTATGGAAAGGATAAAGGTTTTCCCACAAATTCTAAACCATTTAAGCCATGTGTGTCTTGTTTACGTTCTTATCATTTCATGTTTGTGGGATTTTTATAAACATTTTACACGGAAAATAACTCTAACATCTTACAGGAGATAAATTTATATGAGAAAAACAAGGAAGTAAATGTTTAGTACTGATTCACCCCCTCTCAGGTGTTCAATGATCCTAAGGAACATCAATAGGAATCAGATCATGTTTTCACTATTTAAACCTTATCACAGAAAATAATAAATTAGTGAATAGAAATGGTAATCCTACCTAAGATGAAAAAATTAACATGGTTGAAAAAATATAATGATACCATATCCTCTATCTCTTGCAATGGAAGTTATTAATGCAACAACAATTATGTTTCCAGCAATTGAGAAAAATTCTCATATGAATTTTTATGATAAGATAAAAATTGATTTTTCTAGGAAAGATAAAAATTGTATTCTTATTTTCTATATCATAAAATCTTTTGTTTTCGGTTATGGGTCTCAACACATGAAAATAATATTGGGAAAAAATAAAACATAACTTTGAGGTAAACCCCAAATTGAGGGAGACAATGTTTAAAATCTTCTGAATCATGTTCAGAGTAATTATAATGAAAAAATGATGGAAATATTGAGAGAAATTTATAAAAGGTAATGAATTATTTTGAAACATCATTGGATTTGGAGATGTCTTGGAATATTATTCCATTATTAAGAAATTCATTAAAAACTTCCCTATCATGTTTGATTCACAAATCACTAGTTTAGAAGATAATAACAATTTAGTTGTTAATGAATTACATAAATTTCTTGTCGATTTTGAGATTAGGATGGCTCCTACATTAAAATATAAGAAAATGGATGAAATAGATTTTGATGTTATTAGAGTGATATAATTGAATGATAAAATTAGGTTGAATTTAGTGATTTAGGATAAAAATAATATGATGAAATAAATGAAAAGATTGTGCATCTTATCAATAAAATTTGTTGGACATGTCAAAAAGATTATAGACAAAAAATCCCAATGAAATGTATTGAGTGTGGAAGAATTTTTTAATTTTCAATGAATTTCCCCAAGAATAAATTTGAAGAATAGGAAGATCATTTTGAAGAAAAACATTAGTGGAATAAGAGGAACACAACCTCTTAAGAAGATAAGAAATCCACTATTTGTAAGTAAAAGTTCACATGAAACAGAAGATGCATAATTAGTAAGAATTATGGGTATGAATTTTTTGGTAGAATTTATTTAGATGAAGAAAATATAAAGAGGTTTTGAACATTATTTTCAAATGATAAGGAAACTGAAAAATCCTTAAGTACTAATGAAGAAGGAAGTTTGGAAACATAAAAATAATATTAGCTTAGATATGATCTTGTTTCATGTATAGAGTAAAACAAAAAACTAATGAAAGTGACAATAATTTATAAGAATATAAATGGAATGAAATATGCATGAATTAAATATTCCATTAACTAAGAATATGGTTATATCTGGGAGGTTAGAAACCTCACACTAAATGTTGATGAATAATTAATTATAGTGGAAGATATTAGTAAGAATCATTATACTATAAAATTTATAGTTTTTAAAATTAAAATTTTGTTTCTTGTTGTTGAACGTAACATAATATAGATGAATGGAAATTTTAAAAGAAATTAGTGATAAATCTAAAACATCTCAAGCTTTGGAGAAATATTATTCAAAGAATTTGGTGAAATTATCACCCACTAAATGTAAATATTTATTGGATTTCTCTAATCATAAATATGTGAGAATAATTTTTTTGAAATATTGGATGTATAATGGATATAATAAATCTATCACATTAAAAAAAGATGAAAATAACCTCTATAATAATTCTTTCCCATGCCAGGTTTAAAAAAAAATTGAAAGACATTAAGAAACAAAGCAATCTTTTTCTAGGGAAAGATCCTAGATCATTATATGGTTGAGATCCAATAGTTTTTTTGGTGATATAAAATTTGGGGGAAAAGCTTATAAATATTGGAATAGTATTTATCTTCCTATAAATTATCATGAACTAAGGGGTCAGAAATTGCATATGAAACTAGAAATACTTTCCTAAGCAGTAAAAAAGGAAAAATCAAAAGATGGAAGAATTTTTCCATTGGAAAATTAGTTGGGAATCATGAATTTTATTTTTGAAATATGAGACCAATCATTCCAATTTTCTGAATAATGTTTGATTACCCTTCCTAGAAAACTTTATTATGCTAAAAATGGAAAAAGATGATGGAAAGTAAAAAGTTGAAGAATGCTCATTTTTTTTGTTGAGAAATCTTTAAAAAAAATCAAAAACAACAAAATATTTATTCTTTATATAATTTTTCTTCAAAAAATGATCAGAAATATAATGATCATCAAAGATATTGAAAATAATAAAGGGGGAGTAGATACATTCTAAAATAATTGTTCTTTAAAAATTAGAGTAATATGAACTTTAATGCTTCAAGAGAAGAAAACAAAATATAATAAAATTATATATATTTATGGTCTTAAATACTACATAATTAGTGTTAAAAAGGCAATGGGGTGATGGTAAGGAAGTTTTATTTTAGGAAATTTTGTTGTATCATTAGAATTTTGGAGGATGTAAAAATTATTTCTAGGGGAGGAAGAACTTATAGAAATTTCTGTCGGATTGGTGAACCTTGTAACTCATGTTAATTCACATTGATCATTATGGGCTGATGAGACAAAATTTGATGAATGTGTATTGGTACATTATCATATTTATTAATGAATTCACTCGTATAACAGACATAATTTTTATAATGCATGAACCAAAGGCCATATAAATTGTTATATTTTTCTTAAGGGATTTTAATGAATGATGGGTGTTTATATAAAAAAGCTATGAAGTAACACAACAAATGAGTATACATAAACATGTGTTAAATACTACCAGAATAAACATGAAATCATTCATTAATAATTTATTCTATACACCCACAAAAAAATGGAGTTCCAGAAAGGGAAAACATAATTTTAGTGAAAATGGGAAGAAATATTCAGGCTATGTATAAAATCCCTATTTTTTCTGGAGAGAATATGTTAGTAATGATATATAAATAACAAAAATAGGTATTTTCATGTCTAGAATCAAAAATGATTTCGTAAAAAATGTAATATATGAAAAATTATTTAGTGAAATATTTCATGGTTTTTGGGAGTCCATGAATTTTTAAAAAAAATCCTAATCATGGAATTTTTGTTGAAAAAGAGGAGAAAAATTTTCATTAGATGTTCACCCAATGGAAGAGGTTATAAATTTTTTTAAAAAATGTTTACAAAAGGTACTATATTATTATGATGTGAATTTTTTTAAAGTTAAAATTCCTTAAAAAACGATTTTGAAAATGTTGTGGAAGATAATTTGAATATATCTAATGAGAATAAAAAATTGAAGAAAAATGTGACCTAGAACTGGTACATGAAGATTTTGAAAAACAATGTGATGAAGAAAGTGAGAGTGGAAGAAAAATATCTGAAATTTCAGACATGACCGAATTTGGTTTAATATGTGAATATTATTGGAAATAAAAAATATTTAGTTCAAAATAAGTATATTTTCTAAAATAAAGAATCAATTATCTCAGAGGTTGAATCAGAATCAGTTTCTAAAGAAGATGAAAACAAAGATTTTGTTGATGATATGAATAAATAGTTAGATCATATTGGGAATAGTGACACCAAGAACTTGTTCTATGTCTGTAGGGGTATAATATTATTGCAGAAAAGTGGGTGTTTAAAAACTAGAAAAATGAACATAAAGAAGTTTCAACAAACATAAAATGGCTTTCTTCCAAAGGTTATTCATATGTGGAAGGTGTGTATTTTGATGAATTGTATTCCCTCATTTAGGGAATGGAAATTATCATAATTTTCTTGGAATTTTATGTACATCATTGTTTCACTATTTTATGGATGGATGATATGTAATATTTCCTAAATTGATAAATCAAAGTATAGGTTTACATTGAGTTACCTTGAAGATACTTACATGAGAATGATGTAACCAATGTGTAAAAGATGATGAAATCTTTTTTTTGTTGGAATAAGATCGATAATTATAGTATACAAATCATGATAGTTTTTAATTAAATTTAGCCTTTATAAAGGAAATTTTGAAAAAATTATAGTTGAATGGGATGAACTTGAGTACATTGATTTTTATTGTTTTGGTTGATAACCTAATTTTTTAGGGGATAGAGATGAATATTTTAAAAAGTTTTCTAAATAAATTAGAAATAAAATTTAATGGTAAATTCTTATAGAATAAACACTATTTCTAGTTTTAAATGTGAAAAAGGGAAATATATATGTTTTTATAATAAAAAATGTGTACAAGGGTGTTGTAAATAAATTTCACCTATAGGATTATATAGAATTTTAAACACCCATTTCATATGTAATAAATATTAATAATGAAAAACCCAAGAATGGGGTGGATGATTACTATTTTTGAAATTTTATATAAAGTTTTCTCTATCTCATTTCATACAGGATGCAAAATTTTTATGCTGTTACTTTGTGCGTATGTTATTAGTGTGATGAAAATGAATAACATATCCTATTGGTAATTTTTTTTCCAGATATGTTAATTTCAAATATTTTAATATAATGTTGTATAAAAGAAATTTTGAAATGAAATTTCTTGGATACAGTAATGTTGATTAGTCTAGATATTATAGTGACATAAAATAAACATCAATAGGAATTTTTTCATGTAAGATTATTTTGTTTTCCGAAATAGTAAGAATAATATTTCATTTTTTTTGAGTAGAAAGGAAGCTGAATATTATGAAACAATCTCTGCTTGTACACAATTATTTGGATGAAATATCATATGGATGATTTGAGAGTGAAGGTTTATAAACCATTAAAGATTCTTTATGATAATAAATATTCCCTTGATCTTTCCAAAAATCACACACAACACTCAATATAAAATAAAATTTATATAAAGTGTCACTATACCAAATAGAAATCTATCAGTGTAGAGGTTATTTTTGAGTAAATTTCTAAAAAATATCAAATTGATGATGTTCTCACCAAAATATATTATAAGATAATGGTGATTAGAAATGAGGATGTGACTACGTGTTCAACATACACCATATAATTCCTAATATTTTTATTGAACAACCCCCAATATTCCTTGGATTTGGTTTTTAGTTGGGTGATAAATTAAAAACATTGTAAAATGTTTTTTACCACTCCCTCCTATATGAGTATGAATATATAGCTACCATTATATGGGGAAGAGAAAAAAATGGAGAGGATAAAAACTGAGAGAGAGTGTTTTTCTTGATATGGAAAAAAATCTGTTTGTCACAGAGGGATTAAATTTATTAAAAACATTATGTTATCCAGTACTGTGGTGTTAAGGAATTACCTTAAAAAAATACTACGTTTCGAAAAATATTGGAAGACAATATTGAGAAAAGAGTTGTAAAAAATTCATTTAAAGAGAATTTATGTGTCTTGAAAACTTGTTAATAAATTTTTAAAATAAATCCAAAGGGTATATCGAAGAGGTTTTATGATTTTTTTATAAAAATGTTTTATATTTTTTGAAAATATTTTTTTATTAATAATGTTATCATTAATAGGTGATAATGATTTATTGGATGTTAATAATAGTTTTTTATGAATTTATTTGGAAATTTGTTAAGAATATTTTTATGAAGTTGCTGAAGGATGTTTAGGAAGTTACTTTATTTTGGTTTGAATCATTGTTTGAATGATAGAATGTTATAATTTATTCCTAAAATTTACTAAAATCATGAAAGTATAATGATCTGAGCTGTTTTACAAAGTTGGAGATCAACTATGTTACCATACAAACTTTACATGACACACATTTCTAGAAGAATTATACAAATCATATATTTGCATACATAGTTGACGAGATAGACCATGGATGATGTTCTAGAAAGATATTTGTGAGAATATAGAATGTGGTCCATTTAAAATAATGAGATTAGATGATGATTTTTTTAAAAGGGTGATTAGTATAACATTATTACCGGAAACACTTTATGGAATAGAAATCACTAGTTGTAGAAAATATGATAAAAGTTTTAGAAAAAGAGTTGCAAGAATTTAATTATAATAAATTTCATATTGGAATTAACAAAAAGGATAAAAATATTAATATCTAATAAATGAAGTAAAAATGATAAAAATAACAAAGTGAGAATTCATATTTTGAGTTTTTAATTTATAAAAATATAGTGGGGGAGAAATCATGTTTAAAGTTGATATTAAATAATTGTTGAAATACATGGGATACAAAATATATATAATTTGAATATAATAGAAGTATATAGACTTTGAAATAATATAATCAACTATCTTAAATGTTTTGAGTTTTCAGATAGATATTTTGTATGATGTTATTTAGAAATGTTCTTAGTTGAATTCTATAAAAATTTTGAGATTGTGAAGTCATCATGTGAACTTATAAAGCAAGGAAAATAATTTGATTCTACTAGACAAAGATGCATTTTAAGAATATTTTTCAAAAGGATATCCATTAGATGAAGATACATTGGAAAAAATCACTGTTTACACATTCATAAAATGAAAATCCATTGAATGGATATTTTTGAGAAGTTTGTTAGGAGCATGAATTGTTGAGCTAAAAAAATAACCAGACGAAGTCATCAGATTGAGTCAGTCAGATGAAGAATAATTTATAGTAATAATTAGACAGAGATGTTCTAAATGATGTTAGTAGAACAAAATTCCATCCAAAGGCTATTTTTGATCTTTAAAAAAACCATTAAATCGCATTTTAAGAATGATGATTTTGGCACATTTCTGGATTGTGTTATTATTTAGCTGAGAAAAAGGAGTTCGATGAAGTTCTTTAACAACTGAGGTTAAGGGAGTTTGAAGTAAGTTACTATTTTTTGGGAATTCATGAAGATTAAATAATGTTAATCAATTTTAATAAATATATGAGAAGTGACTAATAAATTCCAAAGGAAACTAGATATTAGGATTTGGAACTTATATAATAGGGAAATTGAAATTGGTATGCCTACATTTCTATTTTTGGAACATGTATAAAAGGGGATGAAAGAAGAGTAAAAAAAGCTACTATCAATACTCATTACCCATTAAAAAATTATAAAAAATTATAGATTTTGTGTTAGTGTGAGTTTCCAAACAAAGTATTATTTTGGGTTATGGTAGAGTTACCATATATGTATTTTGATTAGAGTATCAGACATTGTTTTTAGTTCATTATTTTTAGATATAGTGTAATATACATAGTTTTTTTACAAGAGTTTGAGATATAATGATATTTTTAATTAGATGGAAAGTAGGTGAGAATAGTATCATAGTTTCAGTGAGGCACAAAAGATGGAGTTTCACTGGATATAGTAAGATCACCCTAGATAGACATTACCCACTTGAGATAAACAAATAGGCATTTACATTTTAATCTATTTGGGGGCTTAATTTACAATGTTTCATCTCTTTTTTGTAATCTTAGTATTTTAAGAAAAATATTGGTAAACTAAAAGGAGTCATTATAATAGTGCCTATTTCGAGATTAAAGGAGTTTGAAAGGATTTAGCAAAAGTTGAATTGACTTCTTACTAATAGTTAATTTCTATAGAACAATGGGAGTTTCCATGAAATGGATGTAAGTACTCACAATGAGGACGAACCTTGTGAATTATTCATGTATTTTTTACTTTCAAATCATTTCATTCTTTAAATATTTGTAATAAATTTTGATAAGGAATATTAATCTAACAAGTTGCAGGGGTTAAATTTTTAATTGAATTTCTGTTGTCAGAAAATATCCCAATGATTCAATCCCCCTATTAGTGGTTAAAATATCATAAAGAACTTCACTTTTATTAGTTTATGTGTTTACTTTCTCTGACTTGAAATGTTTAGGCTTGTATTTATTTACTTGTAGTACTTTTATCATGGGGACTATTTATCTCACAGAGTATTTATTTTATTTATTTTAACATAGTTATCTTGATGAGTTACTTTAATAGTGAAATTTCTCTCTCTTGTTTATTTGGAAGGAAAACTACTAGTCCCTAGCTTATATATATCAGGAACACCCTTTAGGATAGGTTAGAATTTATTCAGCTACCATTTAGGTGGGTTATCCGGGTGAGTTTGTGATAGTTATTTAAGTTTAAATGCGGGATAAAATATACTTTTATAAAAACAGTTACAAATCATAGAAGTTTATTCTAATAATCATTCATTGAATTAATAGAAAAATTATAATGATAGTAAGGGGTTATGATTGTAGGGTTCCCATGCATGAATGTTTTTACCCACATTTTGTGAATGCAATCATGAGAAATGTTTTTATTTCGATCACCTGAACAAAAGGATATAGAAGGTCTCATCAATAGAAATATATAACCCATGATAATTCTTATATTCCAAACTTCATCAATGATTATATTATCAATTCCCTTTGGTGTGTCTAAATTTTAGCTCATTAATTTTATACTTCATTTTAATATAATAAGGCAGTGTTGAACACATAGGTTTTATCCATTGTATAGATTTCAACAATAGCAGAGATCCTCCCCAGATTACTAGCCACAATGGTCCTCCTAGTGGAGATGTTAAGATGAACCATGGAGTTACTTTCCTTGGTTAAAGTTATATATTTCCTCTCTATAATAGTCATATAAACATGCATAAAGGTCTTCCCCTTACCAGCCCATCAATAATTAATAACTCTAATGGAACTCCCTATGAATACTAAATTAGTAACCAAATATTTCATCCCCATGATACTCTTTATAGAGCACCTCACCAAGATGAAATGTATTCTTACTATGAAGGTCCTCTCTATATTGAAACTAAAATGAGTTAACCCTCATATCAAGAGTCACTCAAGAGTTGGATGCTGATTATTCCAAGAGGTTCATCATTAATTGATGATATCTCATCTTAGTTAAAGACTGATTCATATATTTGTTCATCATCCATAATTAACCTTTATTTATTACCCTAAAATAAAATTTTATATGATCTAAATGGTTATAAAACCAATTGAAACCCCATTTGGGAAACAACCTCTATGCTCCAGTCGAATATAGGAATCCCTTGATGTGGTTAAGGATAATTCCATGCTTATATTGAAATATCTAGTAGAGAAAGTAAACTTGGACATGTTGAATACCATTGACACCCCCAACCATTAAATTTTAGGGATACTAAAAGATGAATGTACACATTATTTTGGTAATAAGTGATAGGATAATCTTTACCATCAGAAGACAATATATATATATCTTATGGTGAGTATGATTTCCATACCAAATAAATGAGTATGGTCTACCATTAAGTTAATTTCACTACCCTCTTAGTAGACTGAAATCCCAAGGAAATAAATTGGTAATATTTAATCTAATAATATTGACTCTATATGATTAACTTTCTTCACAATATAATTTTATATTTCTTTCCTAACATTCACATTGAAGGTTGGGTTGAATATGGAGAGCTGGATTTCACTCCGATCAAAAACCACAAAATTTCGGTGGGGGAGGTAACATAGAATATCATATCCTTCATAAAGTATTGGGATTAGGTAGTATATATGATATTTGGACCATCTAATAGAATCCTACCATCACCAAATCCTTGAAATGACATACCAGGTAGGATTATTCTATTGATAAGTTCATTCACCAATATGAAAATATGGTTAATTGGACTCTCACCTAAGGAAAGACACTTATGCAGCTGCAATCCAATGTTCAGTGGTGAAAATCTCATATTAATAACATAAACTACTTCTTACTAATTCTTTAAAAAAGTCCCAAAAATCCATGATATTTGTATCTAAAACATCTTTAGAAGTAATACATTACCAATCCCAGTCCAAAGGATATGGAAATTTGTAACCACACCACCACCCCAAGGAATATTATATTCATTGAAACAGATGGTTGTAATAGTTCTAGATCTAAAATTATTCTATACTATAGGGTATTGGTAATTATTATCCCTCATACCCAAATAAAATTTGGTTTCTCTAGATTGGGGTCACCTTCACATGAACCACCCTCACAATTTAACCCACTACATTATTCCACTTTATCATTTTTAATAGATTTAGTAAAATTTATTTGAGATTCCCTTATAATAATTCTCTATAGTTTCATCCTATAGTATCATATATTAGGAATGAGGAAGATTAATAAGGGATAAAAATCAAAATGGTCTAAAAATGAGGTAAATATTTTACGAGTATTCTAACTTTTTCCAGGAGGGATATCTAGAAGGTGACAAATCCCCTTAAAACTTTGAGAAAGACATGGAAATGATTCATCATGAATTTTTAACATAATTAAATTTCATATACAACAATCCCAAAGATAATCTAGATCATTTACTTGAAACAAAATAATGTGGTGATGAAATGTCAATCCAGAATACGGTCTTCATTGAAATTGATGAAAAATTTGTGAATACCTATAATTACATGCATGGTAATTATCTCGTAGTTACAACAAGTAATAAATTAATAAATCATTGGAGGTATATATTTAAATAGAAATGGAAACTTATAGATAAATCAACAAATCACCCACCACCTATAAGATGTTGATCTCTCTTCTGTTGAGGATAAGTTTACCCAGTATAATGCAGTGCAAGTGGATCCAAAGTGACTCAACACTGAACTGTTGGTAGGAAATATTATTATAAAGTAAAATTACTATATAGAGGAAAATATTCCTCCTCATGTACCTATTTAGTATAAATAATCTACTAATCCCCTAATATTATAGTTGATCAATCTAATAGGTTCCTTGTCTAGAACATCGTTTTATCTAAACCTGGTGGCCAAAGAACATCAATAATTTTCTACCTTGAGGAAATAAACAGAACCACTCAAGAAAGATACCCCAAAAAAATAAAAATGGGATATCATTAGCTAGAATAGTGATCCAATGATATCAAACACTGCTCATATGTAACACCCCAAGATTTCATAGTACGTTATTTGTTTAAAGTAATTCAATTACTTGCAGTACACGCAACACTAAGTTCAAGCACACCAAGACTTTCCAAACTA
Organism: Viscum album; assembly: GCA_963277665.1. Lineage (NCBI taxonomy): Eukaryota > Viridiplantae > Streptophyta > Magnoliopsida > Santalales > Viscaceae > Viscum > Viscum album. The sequence goes on from OY728137.1 coordinate 1,479,641,468, forward strand.
GCCGTTCAAAAGCGGTTATGAATAGTATTAACTGAATTTTGAACATAATATAATATTTATAATTTCAGAATCCATATTATTAGTTTCTTAGACATAATTTAAGAACAAATTCATTTTTATCAGATAAAACAAATATTTTTCAAAAAATGCAATTTTAGCTCCTTTTAATGGAAACCCTTTTAAATCCAATATTTGAAACTTTTATATATTAAATTTTACAAAATAAACTTCTTATATAGAATCGGGACATAATAAATTAGTTTTAATAATTTTTTTGTAATTTTTTGATAACTTCTATATTTGGGTGAATAATGAAAAATTCTATATTTTAACATAAAACTACTTTTTTAATCAAAATAATTTATTATCTTGAATTATAAATTACTGGATTGGAAGTATTATTGAAATATATTTTTACCATTTAAACTAATTATGGTCATTTTAAGTAATTTCACATTAAAATTACACATAAACCAGTGTCAATAATTTGATAGTTATTATTTTTAATAAAATACTCTATTTGGTTTTGACAATAGGAATTAGTTTTAAATTAATTAATGAAACATATATGATTTGAAATAGGTAAATATAATTCATTTTTTAATTTGGAATATCAAAATTCAATTAGAGTGAATTTTTGGTATTTTTTTGAAAACATTCAATTTTTGATGAATAGCGAAAAACACGGAGTTATTGTTTAAAACCGAATTTTTATTTAAAAAATTAATTATTTTATTTAAATTTATTTTAGGTCAAAATACATACATAATACTTATATAAGTTCAATTTAATTCATTGGAGTTACTTTATAATAATTTTAGATATATAAAAATTTTATCGAACTTTTAACCGTCTTTTACCCACCTCCTAGGAGCATTTGCAAATTTGTATAAATCGTCATTTTACCACTTCTATGAATTGAATTTCAAAAATCCAAGAGACACTGTTGATATTAGTAAATAAAATGTGGTTCAATAAGATGAAAATAATTTTTTGTGAATAGTAACAATTTACTTTTATTTACCACGGATAAAAGTAAATAGGGAAATTAAGGGTAAAAATGATATTATTATTACCCTAACACATGTCCTAATTCTATTGGATAAGTAAAATTCAACAAAAAACAACCTTAGGAATAAAATATGTACCTCTTTGGTCCACATGGATTCAATTTGGCATTTATTGTTATTTAATTGAAAGAAGAGTTAAAAGAGATAAAATCAATGTTTAATAACTAAAAATATTTTAATATAGGGTTACACATAAGATAAATTAGACTATAAATATTAATTAGTAATATAAAAATATTTCCTACATAATGGTATTTTATTTATAATTTTTATAAATTATATAATTAATTTATTATTGTCACAATGATGATGTAGTAATTATCTAATTAATGAAATAGTAAAATAATTGATATTATAAAAATCCAAATAAATGTAATTGGAGAAATTTTATGAATTACATTAATTTTATAGGTTAATATGACATATTAGGGGTGGTTATAATAATTTTTTTTGAAGTAATAATTCTTCTATGAATTTAGCGAAAACAAAATAACAAATTGTGTCAAAATTAACATAAAAGAGTTTTTTAAAACAAATATTATATTATTATTCTATATTATATTCCTAAAAATATATGGTTCAACAAAAAGACATATATAATGATAGGTTCATCATTAATGAATGATCTCTGGTGATCTTGGATGTATATAGTATGTCTATTAACCATAGAATATAAAAATACAAAGAGACATGGTAAATGTCAAACTATTTAACTAAGAGTTAAATCTAGAGGATAAGGTTTATATAGTGACCCAAACCTATCTAAAACCAATTGGTTGATTGGTTTTCGACCCATACCCTCCTCATCCTTTAAATAATTCATTTTGGAGCAATTAGAAACCGAAAATGATTTTATTATAAAATAATATTTCTAGATTTTCCTAAGGTTCCCTCACCCCTCTTATAAAAGGGCTCTCCCCCTTCTCTCCAATTCACACCTTAAATGTCAATTGGCTCGGCCAAACCCTACCCAAATTCCCTCTCAACTGTACTCAATTCATCTTAGAGGCCTTCCTTTAGTCATAAAGTCAACCTAAAGAGCCAGACTGATCAATCCTAATAGAAGAACCAGATGAAGAGGTAAATATTTCATTACATCTTTCAAGTTCCTTTCTTCTTCCACTTCCTCTTTCTTTGTTGTTTTCATTCTAAAATAATAACTCCAGTATCTTCTAAATAATTTGATGTTATTATAAATATGGTATGACCATATTCATTATTTTATCCATCCTTTGAATGACATGTCACCATATGTGCGTACGTACAGATTACCGTCTCCACGTCGTTGTGTAATTGGTATTTAATACATTATTATTTGGATGGGAATAATAATGATGTGTAATTGATATAAATAATAAATATTAAATTATAATGATTCTATATATATGATATAATATCCAATTATATATTATTTTAATATAAAATGAATGATATTGTCGCTCGTGCATACGTATGGATTTACCGTCTTCACGAACGCGATGAGACTCATTCCCCATCATAACCATTCAAGATTAATTTTCATTTGATGATTAAAAATAATGTTTAAAAACTTGATATCATTCTGGATATGAATAAGATACATCCCATCCATAACAAATATGACTCACATAACAAAGAATATAAAGGAACACGAATCCGTTAACACCCGAAACAATGATAATACTAAGATATTATAAACAAAGAAATGTTAAAAGATCATATATGATATCATATTAATGTATCTTATTATGTTATAATTTAATAACAATTATTTCACCATTATAAAATAGGGTAACGTATCCTCGACCAAGAAAAATTACAAGGTAAGGTTTAATTCTACAATCTCATTATTATCCGAAGTTCTTTTTACGCAAGTATCTATTGGGCCTCTTTATCTTCCACATCCATGCTTCTTAAAAATGTATTTCAATTCTTTTTACTATTTACTTGACAATGGGTTAAATTCATTTATACCCTTATTTGACCTTACAATTTCTGAAAGGAATCTTTCTGTCATTTTCTAAACAAGGTACTTTAATATCTTTTTGACAAAATTATGGTAAGAATGTTTTTTAACTTATACGGTGGGTGTGACTATTTTCCTCCATTATAACATCGTCAAAGCTAACCTAAAAATCTTATAAAAATATTTTCAAAATAACTTTTTTCTTTATAATTATGTGACTCTTAAATGATTTCTAAATAGAAATATATATTTCTCTAAAAAAGGTTTTGATTTCATATATGTAAACATCTTTTTACGGATTTTAAGTTTATTTGAAGTCGATTTATTATGATACAGAAATTCCATATTCTATTGAAGGTTTTGTGATATGTTTGACTATGGATGTGCTATTTTTATACCATTCATGGTTTATAGTTATAGTACTGACATTTATTATTCTAGGTTTAATACCAATGTTTATATTATATTTCAAACTTTTCATATGAGGAATGTATCAGACTTAATAAGTGATGGGTGGATCCCACTATAGATCCTAGATGCATCGGTAGGTCTCACGAGAAAACTAGACGTGGAATTGGTCGAGGCCTTTCCCATTTTGAAATATGGTTTTGGACGACGCCTTAATAATTTTTAGACATCTTGGACGAGGCATGATTAAATCTTTCAAAATGTCTGGCATTATACATTCCCTCATTATGAAAATAATATTGATGGTTCATGTGGTCATTCGACTAGTAGAATATCCCTAATTATGTTTTATTATATCATTATTTACTCAGATCATATTTCGGCCATAAAATTATTCATGTTTATTATTGGTAATGTCACGTGGTTTCAATTATTCCCCATGCTTAATATTTATGTTAACTTCCGCGTTATTGCTTACCCTTACTAAGCATTTGAGCTCACCCCTTTCTAACATTTCATTTTCCTAGGATATGATAAATTTAGTTATGAGTGACTTGAGGCATAATCTATGAGGCTTGGATGTCTCTAATGGAATAAATTCTTGTTGTATTTATTTTCAAGTTTTAATGTAGAACTTATGTAGGAATCTTGTTTTCAATAATACTAAACTGATTGGTCTTTCAAGACATGATTTCCCAGTGATCCTGCCAATGTTATGTAATAATGCACCGACTCTGGGTAACTAAGGTTGGGGCATTACATCATAGCTCCCATTAACGAATCTATTTTAGTGGCACCACTTCCAAACATCATTGACTCTATTGAATCCATTGTTTATCAAATGGAAGCTATAGAGGGGAATACTGTTTTAGTGAATCCATTGGTAAAGTTATAGTATAATTTGATAAATTCTCATTATCCACATCCAAACATTGGGAATCATAAATTTTCAATATTCAATGACATGGGTGACCTTGAGATCAATCTAAGAAACTTTGTTTTTTTATTTAAATTCATGATGGGAATGTTAGAAAAACGAGAAACAAAAAAGATAAGTTTAGTTGTATTTACATTAGAATTTGACGTCCCAAACTGTAGGGGTCTTCCTGGCCAGTAATAATCATATGATGATACCCCATTCCCAACTCCAATAGGTGAGGGGATGGGGACTAGTTCTAAGTAAAAATATCTGACACATAGGAGGAATTTTCCAAAAATACCTATACAAACACACACATCTCCATGAATAAGTATAATGTGAATGGATAAATAACACATATAATAAATCGATAAATAACATCCATCGCACACTAGGGTATAATATGTACTATATTAATATTTCAAAACACCTAAAAATAATCCCAAAAAAACTGCAAAAATTCCATCCTGCTGAAAATGGGTGGAAAGAAACTCAAAAGTCACACTGGATCCATCTAAGGCTCGTATAACATAGATGACCTCAAAATAATCACCACCCTATCCTTGGACAACAAGGAATTAAATGAGAGGATTTCCATCTACATAATAAATTACATGTATGGAAAGATCCCATGTATGGTTGAGTATAATCATATCTAGTAGGACACCGCAAAATCAGTAAACATAAAGCATCAAGATAATAGTTTACTCAACATCAAAAAGGAATGAAAATATGAATAAAAGGAAATGACCAAAATTATCCAGATATGATCAACAAGAATCCAAAATTAATATGGAAACAAGATCTCAATCTCCACAGTTGGTAAAGAATGATAGTTCTACCTATAGATTCAAAGGTTGCATCACTGATGCTGGCTGAGTGGGGTCACACGACATGTGGGTCTATCCACATTGAATGTAATATTTTTCTCACCAAAAACCTTTCCTAAATGGATAAGTGGCTACATGATTTCATATAATACACACCAGGTTTGATGTAATTTTTTATAAATTGCAAATTTCTCATGTGACTTCACCAACATGGAATCACAGGCTTCTAGAACACTAGAAAATGATCCACAACTCCAGGGACTAGGTTTTTCATCCTCTATGACTATATGAAAGTTGTATCATGGCCATCTGTCGATGGAAAAAATGGTCCTCATCACCATCTGAGGTGATAAACTACCTTAATCCTATGAAACTAATACTCCCATTACAATTTCAGGTCACCATTATCAATGATGGATGCATTCTAACCACACGTTGCTTGAAATCTCCCATCACCAATCCCTTATAGAGTTCCACTCAATTTGACTATTAAAATACACCATTACCTGATCAACCCTCATATTCCAATTTTAATTTAATTTCCTCCATCATATCTCCAAAAACTAAATATGAAAATATGAATGTGATATTGGTTTCAACAAAATGAATGAACAATGATCAGTCTTTTAAGTTTTTATCAAACCAATGACCTAAAAATTACAGATGAAGATCTCCATGAAAAAGGGATAAAAGAACATAACACAATGTTATTACTTATTTATGGATGGGTTTGTTTTTTCATTATCAAAAAAATACAATGACCAGATATTTTAAATGTTGAAAGAATAAAAAAATAAATACCAAATTCTGAGATATAAGAAATGAAAAAATACATTGGAAAACCAACATATATCAATCCATGAAATAATTTTGGAAGTGATTAATTATTGTTCATATCAAACATTAACCATATATGAATACATGAAACAAACACCATACCTTGTTTTCCAATTGATTACCTATGATGAATGTTTATACAATGTTCTCATTGATGAGATTGAAGAACTCCACTAACTGTGATGATCCTCATGGTACTCTGACTATTGATTCATAATCCCATGATCATTCTCCAATGCACTCTCCACTGGAGATCAACCCCTTCATTCCATCTTGGGTTATGCAGCTAACAATAGGTAATTGACTATTATAGAGTTTATATAGAGGTTTCCTTTGGGTTTGGAAAATAATGAATGTTAAATTATTATATTCATTCAATACTTCCGCAACAACATTCTAACAATGTTCCCAATGATGAAAAATATTATGTTATTCTTGAGGTAAAACCCACATTATATAGTTATTGTATGTCTTAAATTTCAGATTTAGAACATTCTATTAGAGGTATTCAATTATTTCTGAAAAACATTTATGCATTATATAATATCTTTTTTTTTAATTTTAAATATATTCTCATCGAGTATATTTAGATCCCATAATCCTATGCTGACTTAGCACCTAGCGTCAAAAAAAACCTTAAAATGTACCAAATTCTTACATGGTAAAACATTTATTACATGCAAGGATTAATTTTTTAATTCGATAGTAATATACACATATGATTCATTTCCAACTAGAATGGCCTCTATCGATAATTTATTAACATGTTTCACTAAATATAGAAGAAGACAAAATTATTGAACCACTCAAGTTAAAATTAGCATGAAAATGTAGGTCTTACATATTTTCATGCTATGTGGAAAATAAAATCTTACTTCATAACATGAACATTATATAAGAGTATTTATTATATATTTATATAGGGAATAACTATGATAAAGAACAAATTCCACTTATCTACTATGGTATCAGGGTATATTTTGGTATTTTTAAATAGCTATATAATGGATGGTGGATTACATGTGATGGTATAAGTAAGAGTCCAATTCAATTCTATTAATATAAGGAAAAAATTCCTTTAGATTAAATACCACAACTATCACACTCACACTAGCACCAATGTCAGATACAACTCCTAATCCTACACAATATATCATAGTTCCTCCCCCTAAATGAATACATCAAAAAATATACCCCACTAAAATTGGAATGAGGATAAACCACTCTCAATGTTCAATACTGTAAGATGAAAAACATTTCATTATGAAGAGAAAGGTTTTCATGATACGTTACCATAGATATGAAAAAAGCCTTCAAAAACTTAAAGAGGCCAAAAACCCAAAAAAAACATTTTTAAATGATCACCCTAATTACAGACCATTACATTGGATCCTGGGGAATGAATTTTTGAGTGTATTCATCTTTAAAGAAATTATTTAAAAGGTATTTGATCATAAGAAAGTGAAATTGAGTAAACACCCAAGATAGTTAACTTGAGTCTCTTTAGTCCCACCAAATGATGAAGTATAAAGGTAGGAAGCCTCAAACAAATGAGTATAGAAATTTTATGATGGTATTACTAAAAAATCAGTCAACCAAGTGTACACTATTCTCAAGGAACAACTAAACCATATTGTTATTACCCTATCCTATCATAATAATTATAAGATGACATTCTAATCATCATAGTCTTAAAAATTAAATATAATCATTACCATATAAATAAAACACACTAGGTAGAGTCATGACCAACCCACAAACTGATCCCTACTACCTCAGACATTCTGCATCCTCCATTGTGAGAGTGATCACTATCCCACCAAATGGAACATTCATTATATAACGAACCCAAATATGGTTTAATCAATTTTATCTATATTGTATCCCCCTAAAATAATTAATAAGGCATATATAAGTCTACTCACCCCATCCATAATAGGGGAAGGGGTCATAATGCATGAACATGTTTAGGAATATAATTTCATGGTGGACAGAAACATTCAATTAAATTTCATCTAAAGCCATGAATTAAGCCAAAACCCAATGGAAGGCACTAAATTTAACCCTATATAATCCCCAAAATGATTTTAAATATTCCATTGTAAATTAAATAATTATCATTTTGGTGGAAATATTAAAAGAAAAATAGTTTTATTATCAGAAATTATCTGTCCATTTTCATAAGAAAATTGTCAGCATTTGATGTCCTACGCCTCATAATGATCTTATGGAGGAATTAATTTTGGACCTTATAATGATAAAATAGTTCAAGAATAAATTCATTAAAGTTGAACATCATTGCAAAGATACTAGATCCGAGCATATTTATATATAAATATAGATGACATTAATTTCTATTTATAATTACCAAATAATGGTTCCACAATCAACCAAATAAAATTCCATACCCTTAAATATTAGGGTTACAGTGAAGCTATCCCGACTCCCTTTAACCCAAACATTCAAGAGTTTCACATAAGTGAATGGAAGGAACATGGTTGTAGAAAAATCATACCCAATTTTAGTAATGTCATGTAAAACTCTGAATTCATGGTGGTGTACCAATAAATAGAACTTAAAAGGTTACTAGTAAATATATGACTCAATATGCATGAAGAAATATCATCATTTTGTCATCAATTCCACCAATATTATTTCAACGGACAAGTCGGGCTATTGTATGGTGATAATCCCCCCTATAAGTCATATGAATAGTGGTATATAGATATGGGGTTATACAAGTGGGGGGGGGATTATCTTAATATAGATAATTATATCCATATTACTTCTCACAATGGCTATGAAATAGCCCTCATGAATCCTTAGAGTGAACTAAATTAAGACTATATGTTTCCCATCAAACGAATAAAGAAAAAACTCTCAATATAGAAAGTCATTAGTAATGTGGTTTATATTTAATTATAAGATAAATAACCTAATCAGTTTCCATTAATATTATAGAAATTAGAATGTACCTAATGAGAAACCTCCATCGAAGAGAAGTCTGCATCTCAATCTATATATATATATATAATTGGATCCTAAGCATGTTTACCCTAATTCAGGTCTGAATGATCTTTAGTATCAGTCTACCAAAAAGCGAATCATAAAACAAGGGGATATAAATACATTTATAATTAGAATAGAAATGGGTTTAGAGACATTCTATCTCATTTTTATGGTTTTATTTGTGTTATCTAAACCCAATCATTTTTAAGAAGAATTATATTTTGATGGAGATAATAAATATCACCTCATATCACCTAATGAACATCAAGATTCCGATCCATATTTGAATTTGGTAAGTAATGAGGAAAAATAAGAATAAGAAGAATAACATATCAAGGAGTCCCTTATTATGTTAAATTAAGTTGTATCCACCAACACCAATAAACTATGATAGGTGAATTTTCATATATAAGAATATTCTAGAACTATGTTGATCACCTTCATAATATCCCCTAAAGAAAATGATAAATATATATCCTCCTTGAATTAATATTGAGATCAATTTTCATGTAATGATACCAAAATTTATTGGTTAGTTCAAACTATGGAAACCTCTAAGATATGTTTTTCCAAATGACCTCTATATCTTTAAGAAATTAGCCATATGAATGCATCCAACTCATACAGCCAAGGTTGAAGACAATTTCGACAAGATCATTAATAATAAATTCATGTTAGAATTCCCAAACCAAAATTGGAACTCAAATATTTTATCAATCAAAATTACGAATGAAAAAAATATGGGATTTTAGTGACATAAGTGATATCATCCATCATTAACGAAATTATTATTTTCATATCTAGATCATTTATCGACTAATTAATGTTTCCATCTGTATCAAAGAATTATTTTTTATAAATGCGTGTTTAGGATATAATTCGATCTATATGGAACAATGTGATAAGGATATAGCTATTTTAAGGAACCCCAATGGGTATATTGATATTGAGTATGTCCATTTATCTTAAAGAATATTTGCGCTACATATACACACACCATGAATATCAAGAATTTTATTGGGAACCCTAAAAAACCATGACCCAACCTGATTAGTCAGGTACCCAAAAAAAATTACTATTCTCTATTTGCTAATAACTATCACCCAATCCTCTACATAAACCATAGGGAATGATTTATATAACCTGAAATCAAAAAAGAGGCATATAAATACATAAATGAGTGAAACAGTGGAGCAATGCCCCAAATAAATTTATGTCGTAAATAAAAGAAACCAATAGAAATGATAGAACTCAAAAGAAGCTTAAAAAATCCGTGGTGGGAGTCCAATAGTAATGGAAAAAACCCAAAATGAGAAAAATCTAATCCATGTTAAAAGAAGATTAATTCCCACTAAATCACCACCAACCACCAAAGACTCACCGACTAAAATATCATAGATTCACTATGGTGCCTTTCCTATTCCAATATCAAAAGAAATCACTGGGTCTGCATAACATTGAAGGGGTGTATAGGGCATGAGTTCATAGGATCAGTAGGATCCCATACCAATGTTTGATATCAAGTATCTATATGACTTTCATAAAATTCCCAACATTAAATAAATCGTGAAATAAAAATTCATTAATTTTTTTATATCAAATCGTAGTAAATCATTCCCCGTTGTCTACAGTTCTAATTTATTTAAGTAAAATATTTTCAAAGAATGTAACATATATATTAAAGTAGGTAATCAAAGATACAATAGTACAACAATACTAATAGGTAATTCATTCCAAGTATAATTGTAAGATAGGTTATTTAGAACACTAGTACCCAATCATTAACAATCATACACATCAATCCCCTAGACATGTCCATCAAATTGTAGGAGCAGAGTAACACCATAGAAAGTGAACATCCCAATAGTGTCTATCAAGTCCCTGGGAAAATGGATTATGGAGAAAAAGAACACCCTAAGAGTTAATTCCTAACAAAAAACAATAGATGCTGCATATTTCTACACTTTCCACCTATGTACCCAAGCCTTCTCATGAGACACATTTCTCATATCATTTCATCAAAACCATTCTTTGAAAACCATTTCAAAAATCCATTTCAGTATGACGTAAAAATAAATTTTATTTTAACAAAAAATGAGAAAAAAACCCATTTCTAAAAAACTCATTTACACACAACAATCAATAAATCATGAAAATTTATTTTTCACACAATTTATTACAAAAATATTAAAAAATTTCATCCATTGTAGGCAAGAGAAAGAGCCACCTACCTCAAACCCAGGTTGTACATACCCGAAATGTGATCCACCAACACTAGAATGAAATTATTGGAACAATGGATTACCAAGAAAAAATTACCACACCTATGAATAATATCACATAAACAAAACATAATGTAGAGAAAATATCTAACAACATACCTCAAAGGACACTCACCCACTACTCCCCAACAAAATAGGACCAAGCCCCGAAATATGATCACATAACTGATCTAGAAAAATGAAATGATTACAAGTATGTGATAAATAGATTCTATAAATTCCTTCCAACACCTTTTCTATGTGTAATGTAAATGAAGAGGCATAAAGGCCTCTTGGAGAGAGAGACACAGTGCAACAAACACATATATCAAGCACCAAATGATATGATCTAGAAGAAGAGATATCACCCATAATATTTTGGCATATACCGTGGGATCTAGGTGGGGCCTACACATCAAAATAATTAAAATATATAACATGTATAATTCATAAAATTTATAAGTCACGTGGTATTCACAATGTGAATTATATATTTTTGACATGAATCATTATATTTTGATGTACGTTGAAAAAGGTTTCTCATCAGATTAAATAAATTGATCAAACTTTTATTGATGTGAACATGTTTCCAAAATTATAAATTTATCATGATCCAAACTAGACTTATGAAATCTACCTTTAAATGGGTTCACATCATGAATCCCATTCATGGTGTGAATGTTACCTACAAAACACATCACGCATATCTCCTATAGAAAGTCCCCAAATCAACTCTAATACCCTATTAACCCAAAACACACTCTTGACCATCAATAAATATGTACCTTTTGATTGGAGATTTTTCCAACATCTCACTATAAAAATTTCTATCCCTAGGAATTCATGTGGAAGAAGAGTTCTACAAAAAGAGGTGAGGCCACAAACCATTACCGATGATGCATTATCTCAAGTATCATGAGAAATCGATCCATGTCACTGTTAAATTTTTACCAATGGTATAGACCTCCTTAATAATACTTTCAACTAAGAATCAACAATCTCCATATGTTGATATACAAATAAAAAATCTAACTGTATCTCAATATCATTCTAATTCAAAATGTGGGAGTGATTAGAAATGTACTTATTAAACTAAGATATGTGGAGAAAATCATGAATACCTATCAACTCAGTAGGTAATGAAAAATGGTATGCAACCTTCCCAATCTTCTCCCTAACCTAAAATAGTCGAACATATCTAAGATCCAAGTTTCCCTATTTCCAAAGTTGATGTTGACCCAACCAAGGAGAAAATTTCCAGAAAACCCGATAACCTATAGAAAACTTTAATTGATGGTGTTGACAATCCGAATATGATTTTAGCTGACTCTTCACTATAACTATACAATGATTTATATCTCAAACCCTCAGTAATTTTTCCTAAATGAGACATATATCCATAAGAGAGACCTTACCCACATATACCCAACAAAGAGGTGTTATTCACAAGAAACCATATAGTCTCAAATGGTTCTATTCAAGTATATTATTGATAAATGTTGTTGTAATAAAACACAAAAAGCCCAATATGGTTCCCACTACAATTGATTTAGAAAGGACTTCCAAGATTACCTCTGAAAAGAATGCTCTATCTGAACATATGTCTATGGATGTTAAGCTGTACTCAACTGAACCTATGTCCCCATTTCCTATTGAATCCTCCTCCAACACCTAGAGGCAATCTTTGGATTCCTTTCTAAAACAAAAGTAGTGGGAAAACCATTTAACCTCAAAATTTATTGAACATACATCCTACTAAGATTATCAACATGTTTGGAGTCCCTAATCATAGTAAAATGAGATGATTTCGTCAACTAATTAATCACTACCTATATAATATTCTTTCTTCAAGGAGTCCATAATACTCCATGAAAATTTTTATGGGCACCATTTCCCATTTACAAACTAGAAAAAGGAAATGATGGAGTAAACTATAAGGATTAATATGCATTTTATTTATATGTTGCTAGATTTAATATTCACACACATAATCAGAATGGTCACACTTCATGTACGACCACCATAATATCCATGTCATATCATAATACATCTTCATATTTATCAGATGAAAGACCCAAAAATAAATATTATAATAAAAAAATGTTGAACCCCTCAAATATTTTAGGATGATAAACCGATCCAAAATATATAGAATACAATCTGAAGAGAGAGGACGAAAAAAAGTCACCCACTATAAATGGATTATCATATTACCTATAAACTCATAATAATGTGGATAAACCTATAGAATAAACTCTATGAGAGATGATGATAACTTAACACTGTTCATAATCATACCTAAATGATCCTCCTCAATGTCCAGATGCTACTGAGTGAAGAGATCTATAAGGTTCCACCAATCATTTGATTCTAAGAAAACTTGTGATGGTACTTTCATAATGAGAGCATCCAAGATGACATTCCCAATTCCCTGGGTGTGAGTGGTGTAAAAATTAAAAATATAAAGGTATTTTAGCAACCATATCTCGTTGTGAAACATTTTTTTGAATAAATATATAGTTATGCTTCTTATGGTTTAAAAAATTATGAATATTTCCTCATAAAAATAGGTGTTTCTAATATTGAAGTGCATGAATTACTGAAACCATATCCAAATCACGAGCGTGGTAATTATTCTCATGCAGATGAAGATGATAAGAGCCATATGGAATACAATGATCAACCTATAAAAAAATCCCAAACTAACACTATAAGCATCACAGTACACCATATACAACTTACTAGGATTAGGTATGATCTAAATAAAATATAATATCAGAAGCCATTCTAGTTCATTTGATGAATACTGACATTTTCCATACCATGAGTACCTCACTCCCTTCATAGTAACAATATTCAATGGTTATGATAACTTTGAGTAGTCCTAGATGAAACATAAATATTATCCAACATGACCATAGAAGGTTTTAATTTGAAATATGTTCTATGGTTCCTCTGATGAAAATAAATGATTCAAAATCTCATGATTAACTGAAAATTCTTGTTCAAAAATCACATTACCTAAGAACATGACTTCTTGGTTCCATAAATTTCATTTCAAAATATATCCCTAAAGATCGCGATCCCACATGATTTCCAAAACTAGATTAAAATGGTACTCATGCTCATGTTCATATATTGAGTAAACTATAATATCATCAATGAATAAAACAAAAAATTTATCAAGATACTATCGGAATATAGAGTTCATCCGAGACCTAAAAAATAAATGAGAGTTAGTCATTCCAAAATAACCTGATATTTGTAATGGCCATACCTACTCTTGAAATATGTCTTTTATTATACCAATCTAAAATACTCTGAGCTGATGATAACTAGAACAAGGATCAAAATTAGAAAACCACATTTTCTCCTTTAATTGATAAAAATGTTCATCCACATGGGAAAAATGATACTCATTACTATCTATAACACATTTAACCTTCTTATAGTTCCTGTATAATAGAAGATGAACCATCAGACTTCTTGGAAAAGGACAATAGGGTATACCACAACAAAACATTCAGGAGTCAAAAAACTTTCATCATTAGATCATCCAATTAAATCATGATCTATTTCAGCTCTGGTGGTTCCATATGATAATAGTATATAGATATCATATTCATTCCTAGCACCAAATCAATTGTAAATTCCACCTACCTTTCTAAACTAAGACTAGATAAGTCATCTAGGAAGACCTCAGGAAAATCCATGAAAACAAAGGGAAAAGTTCCATTAAAAGAAATTTAATCGGGTTCAGATATAAAAAAAATAAAAAACCTCTATGTACTTAGTGAAAAGGTCTAACATGACCAGATCACATATCTCACATTCCCAGAAATACCTAGGAGTTACCATATCTCGAAAGGAATGAGACACACAATTGAAAAAAATTCAAACTTAGCCTGATGATGTTTTTTTATAAAGGTTGGGGCCGAAGCCTAAATTATTATTAAGCAAAGAAAAGACCTCTTTAAATGGGTAGGGGGAGACCCATTACATAGCCTGAAGGCCCAATGGGAATTTATCCCATTACATGGCCCGTAGGACCTTAGCCTGATGAATGATAACCCAATGAATCTAAATGATGATATGAAAAATATATAGATTTAGAATAAGGAAATCCCAGTGGTTTTCATATTTCCAAGTGGTTTTTATAACTTCATAAGAAAAGAAATGAGATCTGTTGAATGTTTAATCATATGAAAAAAGGAGATATAAATGATTATGATGCACCTATATCAAATAAAGTAGTCACAATAGACGATGCAATAAAGACAATACCTTTCACTCTCATTAGACCCATGTAAAATTTGATTTGAAACTCATCCACTGTGTGAATGTGGTTTTCTCAAAATCCTATGGATAGATCCCTATAGAATTTTTATCTTATAAATATTCCATAGTATCTTTTTTAATTGATTATACTTGACCATAATTTAGTTTAGATATAGTATAAAATTATTATTATAAATACCTGTAGAGTCCATAACTATGGCCCATATTTGTAGGTGTGGAACAAGAAACCCAAAAATGTCTGAGTTTTACACACTGATATTAGGTCAGGTGTAAACTATTGGATGTAACTAATGGTTTAGAAGATGCTCACTACTAAGAACCACCTACACCAAACATATGATGCTCATTACAATTCCTAGTTTTTCCATGTGAGTCCCTGAAGCTACCACTAGGTGAAAGAGTAGGGTTCAGACGACCAATATTGCCTAACATGTCATTTTATGCCATCATAGACCTATCTACTGTCTCCAAGTAGGTATAATGATATAGTATAAATACTTTAGATCTGATATCTGATCACAAAAAATATATGTACTTCTGATTTTTTGCTAAATTTTTTTTACTACCTCATGAGAAAAATGATCAATCTCCGCAAATTGATTGATGTACACTAACACCAGATACTCCCCCAACTATAATTAGAGGAAATATAGATATTTTTCCATCATGAGAGACTCTAGACAGAACTGCTTGAAGAATAGGGTCTTAAAAATCTTCCATCCGAAGCCCAGGTGCATATCTTCTTATACCATGAAATCCCCCTATAATTTATTGAGACCATAATATCTAAATGTTATACACTTCACCTTGATATCCCTAGGAATATCCAAGAAGTTAAATAATAAATCAATATTTTCTAGCCAGTCCTCCATCTTTTTGGGGTCATTCTCACCCTTAATGGATGTAGGATTCTAATGTCAAAACTCCCGATATCGACCACTTTCCCCCCAGCTCCGGGATGGATCTCAACATCTATATTTTGGATGTGTGGTACATTATTTTCCAGAAAAAATAGTTCACATGATAGCCTATATAATATTTTGATCCAAAGGCATATTTCTTTGAATAGAATCCACTACATGCTCCAGTGGAATCTATGATAGAAGTATTAAAAGAACATTATTACACATTAAAGAAATAAGAAAAGATCAACAAACTAGATAATATCTATTAAAACTAGAAAAATACATGTAGAAATCGAGATTAAAATAAAAATTAAACATAGATGAAACACATCGCAAAACCCCATTGTAACTTGAGTCTCATAATGGAATGATCTAGCTAGACCCTCACCACAACCAACACCTCAAGTTTTCATAGTCCAACTTATAGTCTTAAAACATCTGAAGAAAATTATTCTTGACAAAACAATTTGATAACAATTTTTCATGAACCAACATGGTATACCCTCTTAATATGGAACTGGACATGATCTTTCACATACTCGAGGGTCATTCTGGATCACAACAAGGTAGAGAGTAGCACCTGAGCATAAAAAAAGAATGATTTCACCCAAAATAAAAGTGAAAATATAAAATATACAAAAATAATAGAATGAAATAGTATAATAAAACTAGAATAAATTTATGGAATATCTAAAATAATGTTTAAAAAATGTTACAACATGAAAACCGTAATGAAAACTCCACAATGTTATTCTAGTAGAAAATTAAAAAAAATAGAAACAACTACTCTATGTGATGAATAGAAATTGTCCCACTATGTCACCACCAACTACTAATGACTAGATGACTAAAATTTTAGTGTATCATATCATGTATATATATAATAATATGAACATGATAATATATAAATAAAAAAATACATGATAATCAATTAAATAATTTATAAATAAAAATCAACGTAGAATATTGCTTCATCTTCCACATTAATAATAAATCTATGTAAAACTATTTTATAGAATATAAAATATATATCAATTTAGGTGATCAAATATTAAACAGTAAAAAACCAAGAAGAGTTAAATTAAGATAAGGCTCACTACTAGTTAGGCTAGCTAGAACACTTATACCCCAATATACAAAATCACGTGCATGAAGCCCTTGGACACATGCATATAATCTAAGGAGTATAGAAACACCAAAAAAAGTGAACCACAAAATAGTGTCTAAGAAGTCCCTATGACTCATGCATTAGAGAGTACAGTAACACCCCATGTTTGTCCCTCCCCTCATTAGTAACAATGGATATGGCCTATTTTTACACCTTCCACCTTTGTACCCAAGGATACCCATATGAAACATTTCCCAAATGATTGCATCAAAACTATTATTTGATAATCATTTCATAAAATAATTTCACATTTCATTGAAAATACTTTTTTTAAAACAGGTGAAACATCCTTTTCTATGAAATCCATTTAAACAAAAAAATCAATTAATCATGCTAATATATTTATAAAATAATTTATAGAAAAATAGTTCAATATAGTTCATCCCACATAGGCTAGATACAAAATTACCTACCAAAAACCTAGGTGTCACAAACCCTCAATGAGATCCACCAATACTGGAATGAAAATAAGGGTCACAATGGATGTCATAGAACAAATTCTCAATCTTTAAACAAAATCCCATAAAAACATATATCAGAGAGAACAAGTTGAGACACACCTAAATGGAAATATAAATGCTTCACCAAAATGAAAAAAGTAATGGAACCCAAAATATGATCACCAAATGGATATAGAATAATCCCAAGATAACCAATATTTTATCAACATATTCTATAAACATGAACTAATAGTGCTACCACAAGAAATTGAAATGGAGAGACAAAAAGTCCACTTACCAGGAGATACAAAGAACAACCACCATCAAGAAACAAAAAAGGTGATACAAAAGGAGAGGTATCAAAAAATATTTCCTAGATTGTCCCTAGTGTTCAAGGATATGATTTCACTTCAAAATATGGAAAAGTGGATATGTTTTTCATGAATAATACTTACAGGTCATGTGGGATTCACAATGTGAATTATTGATTCATAACATTAATCCTACAATTTTCATGTATGTTAAAAAAGGGGTCACCATAGCTTAATAAATTACCCAATAGACCTTTTCATAATGTGAACATGCATCATGGATTGTAATTTTTTAATAATCTAAACTAGACTCATGATATCTATAAGAAAATAGATTCACATTTTAATCCCATTCATTATGTGAATGTTCCCTATAGACAGCATCCATCCGAGTTCAATGAGGATGTTCCTAAACCATCTTCAACAACCATTGAACCCAAAATGAACTCTTTAAAATAAAAATAGATGTACTTTATTAATCGGGATGTTACAATACAACATATCTTTAATCCCATTATAAATAAAACCATAAAATTAAATGTGTTTTATCTAGTGGTTGTGTTTAAATATTTTTATGAATATCTTTTCGATCATGAAATCGTTTTATATAATCTATGAGAACAATTCTTGAAGATGAGCCCATTAATGTGTGAGTTTAAGCTAACATCGGGGATTTTTTGGTTTCATAGTGTTTCATTATGGAACCAAAGATGATCCCAAGAAGACTTGGGAAATATATTATATTAAACCTCTTAAAAAACACAATGAGATTGAATGAATTCTAGGATACTTTAATAATATCAATCATTTATTTTATAATATAACTAGAAAAGTATTTCCCATTAAAATATTAATAACTAAAAAGGTTACCTCTTATTTGGATAAATATTTTATGAAATATATTGATAATATCAAATAATATCTTCAAAACCCACCAGTTTTGATGCCACTAGTAGAGGGAAATTCTCTCAATCTTTATGTCGTACCCCTCGAATGATTTCTCAATATAATCTATTCTCTGAAAAATTAGAATAAAATGAAAAAACCATTGTTATATCATTATAAATATTATGTATATTGATACCCAATACTCTTATATAGAATGTAACTTCTGCATGTTGATCTTCCCAACATAAAAACTAAAGAATTACCTATAGTATCATGAGGTTTATCTAATTTCTCATGTCTATCATCCTGAGTAAAATCTCAATTGACCAAATTTTACTAATCATTTTGAATTATGAGGGGTTATTTTATAATTGTTAAAAATCTAATCCACGTTATAAAAGGTTGATAAATGGTACGAATTGTTATATTTTCTTGCTGTATGTGTTTCCCCAAAAAGGTTTTCGGTGAATAAAGTACTTCCCGATGTAGTGTCTTTCAACATCTACAATACTATCCCAGTATGATATATTTAATTTGATGGTGTCTTTAATAGCCCAATAAGAAATAGAATGGAAAATTCAAATGACAAAAGGTTTGGAATTGAGATTATACTTATCTCTACAATAAAGTATGTTTTTTGTATATTCTATTTTATTGTTGGAAGGTTACATAAATAATGAGGCGGAATACCATACCATCATCATAGGCTTGGAGTTAAATCTATATATATCTCTGACATACATGAAAATTAAAGGCGATTAAAATTATGTAATCATGAAATTAATGGTGAATATCATATTCATAAGGAATAATTGATCCCCTTTCTTGAATATATAATAGGGGTAATGAATGAATTTCCCTTTAATATGAAACTTTCTTATGGATCGTTTTTATATATAATTGGTGAAAATGCATTGGATAATGTAAAAACGACCCTGGTAGATCTAGAGTAGGTAGAAGGATTAACTAGGTTTAACATTGTATGATGGTATGTCCATTAATCTATAATCATATTCTGTAGATAAATGAAATCAATAACACCCCTAATTAAGGATAACCACTATCCTTTCTAAAAGATACGATAATTGGATAGATGTCACCCATTATAGGCTACCTCCCAAATTTAATTCACCAATCTTATTGATCTAAAAATGAACAAATCTATTATTGGGATACAAATTTCATCCTTTATGATGACTTTAATTCCTTATACTTCTATATAAGTAATACATTGATGGATTCATCCAAAAATTCATTGCATGATGAGGGAGAAACAATTCCACAAAAATGTCCCATGTCACTACCTGTGGTTCTCATGAATTAGTATCCATGCTTTTCCATCAAATCAAGGGACATGAATTCTTCTCACCATAATTAATTTAGAACTGTATGATTTTTAATTCACAATATATTCCATGAATTTTAAGTGGATTCTAAATAAATTCTTCAAATCCCATAAATGTTTCACATAGTCTAATATGATTTTCCACAACTTTTTTATGGTGAATCAATATCATGGGTCCATAAAATTCAAATATAACAGGTAGTTCAGGTATATCCTTACTACCATAAATTTCTTCTCCAAATGAGCTAAAGCTATATCCCTGAAGTAAATTGGAATAAATTCTATCATCATCTTCATGAAGACCAAAATAATCACTAGATTTGGTGCCCCTTACACAATATTTATAGAATATGGATCCTATTTCTACTCATCCATTTTGAAAATTATATATTAAGAATAAAACATGTAGTTTAACCATTCATTCCACTATCATAGAGCAGTGAATAAACAAATATAACATTTCAATAAAACTAAATTAAAAATAAATTATAATATGGTGAAAAAAGATGGTAATTATTGTCCAAATAATCTATTAGATGGTTTGTCGGATGATCAAGCTATCACTTATACTGAAAAATAAGAGACCAAGTATTCACTTTTATAAAAAAATACAGTATTTTTTATTAAGGTTTAAGTACAGTCATATTACATCGCCATTTGAAATCAGTTTCCCAAGGATAAAAGATACCAAATATTACTTGGTGAACTAAATGAAATATTAAAAATGTTCTCACAAAATACACAAAATTGGGAGTCTTAAAAACTAAATAATAAGAGTATTTAAATATAATTTTTACATAAAATCATTCATTATAGTATAATTATTGATGGATCAAAGATCTTCTAGGATTCGTAGGAAGATGACATAAAAATGGAGATAAATGAGATGGAAATTACATCCATCGAACATTGAGTTACTCCTTTTTTATAGTGGATGGAGAGCAGATTATTTTCTTCACTAATGTGATAATCCTTAATAAATATTCTTCATAACATCATACTGAGTTTATTATATCCTCATTATATAATTTTAAACCAATAAGAAGAAATTTGTTCCATATGAATTTAAACATAACTGAATATGTCCTCATTATATGAACTCAAACTACAAAGAATCCTAGTAATAATGACATGGTGTTAAAATGCATGAAATAAGGTCTACCATTAATAAATGTGGCTTTAGTCCTATTATCTTATGATATTTTGTGATAATCAAACAATTTATCATGGGTTATATCACAAATTTCAATAATCGTTCAATTTTTCCTAGTGTTTGTACAAATAATACACATAAAGGGGTTTCCTTCATGGGTTCAACACTTATAAGAAACTATCTTATTTTTATCTTCTGATAGATCTAAACAATTCCCCCACATATAGGTTCTTTTTGAAGAAACCTTGACTAAATAAACCTCAAGTCCTTATCACATGTCATTAAAATACATGGCACATGATTCAAGAAAAAATATATTAAACAGTTTATAGTGGTTTTTACAATATAACTAAACTTCCCAAAATAAGAGCTATATCCATCTATGGGTATCTATCCGGTTTTTTAAACTCGAAAACCCAAGATAGAACAAAATTCCCATTTTTCATAATGAAATCCTGAATCTCAAACCTGAGAATAATGCTCATTTATTATTTTAGTTTCAATACATTCGTTGAATAAAAATTTCCCCTCCCATACATATGAGATAGATTTGGTCATGGGTTACTTATAATAACTATGGTTCGATGGATTCTCAATTTCATAGGATACATAGTGACATTTGAACTATATATTTTGAACCCATCCATAAATCTTATCTACCTCTATTTAACTTCAATATCTCAAAACAACCTAACCATATTTACTTTGAGATGAGAGTGTCCCCGTAACTCTGTCAATATTACCTTTACACAAACCAAACTTCAGTCCATGAATTTATTAATCATTGTGAATTTTCCAAGGATATTGGTAATGAGTGTTTAAAATTATAAGGGAACACCTACTTGGTAAATAGTGTCCATGACACAATATCTGGTATTTCAAACTATGTTGCACATTCTTTCTTGAGGAAAAGGTACCTTAATATATGTTTTCTTTAACAACATTACCATAGAGCTCATCAATCAAATATTGATGGACAATTATCCATGAACTACTTGTCCCTTCACACCATCTTGATTAAAATATCATATATTTTTATTTACATAATCATTATTTTCTATTCAATGGTTCTGCGGAACCCTTGTCTCTTAATCCCATCTATATTTTATTATCATACCCACTATGTTCATTCTGAGCACTATGAACTTAAAATATAGTAACCCACACAAGATATAATTTATAGAATCATTGGTATTTCAATCCACATTTATTATTTCCATTCCATTTCTAAATGTACTATATTCCTATTTGGTATAAGCATAATGAACAAAAAATTTATCTACATCTTCCGTGTTGGTCTTTACATGCATGTGGCACTTTCATTCATGTTAGTTTTTTATCTTTCCTGGTTAGACAAACTATCCCAACACTGGGTTGATTATGTATGACCTTAAAAAAACCATAGATTAAATTTTTATAACCACAAAATCCACACCTTAGTGGATCCAATTGAATTACACATAAAATGTAGATTAAAAGCACATAAATACTCACGAATTTAAAAATCCAAATAGGGTGACTTTGTAAAAATTCATGTCCCTCCTCGCTATTTCATCCAATTTCATAATATAAGAATAATTTAAAGAAAAAATAGTACAATTAATAAAATAATGTGGGGTAAATCATATTTCCCTAGAATAGTCCATGTTTTCTTTGATTTATCAACTAGTCTTGGAAAAATATAGAATAACCCTCCTAAATTATCCCCTAAATTAATGTTGGTGTAATTACATTCTATAGCACCATACCATGAAAATGTGATCAACATTAAACAACATATTAAAATCCATCTTTGGGGTCCACCCAACTATTTCTCTAGCCTAGTATTCTAAGTAACCATAGGCACGCCTCCATATATGCCAGAGGTCATCAACCAGTAGTGAGGGTGTATAAAAATACTATGGGGAGAGTATATACATTGACTAGAGTGAAAAAATGATGGAAGTTTAGATATATAAAAAATAATAAAAATCAATCCAAGAAAACAAATAAAATACATATAATAATCAAAAAATTCAGTATCATAATATAGTTGTACACTTGATAGGTGGGTCATGTATTTAGAAAAAAATTATGAACATAGATTCCTATATAATGTAATGAAAAAGCACAAAAATAAATATGTGTCCCAAAAAAAGATAGTGTAGTAGTCTGGTATCCATCTTCAATACTCAATCCCATATTGTCAATCAAATTTTAGTCATCAGGAGTTTTCCCTTATCCTGACCTAAATTCATGAAGTCTTCCCAGGCACTAGATAATAAACCAAAAATAGAGTGTGTATTCATTAATCGACCACCACCCATTATATATCTAAATAAATCCAATATATAAATATATGATCATTAAAGAGCTCTTTGAACTAACAATTTAATAATTTTCATTTAAATTACAGATGGATAAATAAAAAACCTGGATTCATGGGTTCCCCAGTGACACCTGATGTCGTACATACCTACATTATCTATTTCCTGATGCCTTTCTGCACATTACATTACAATTACATCCCAGGGAACATAACCATGTATCATGATCAACTACATGATACTTTTATTTTTATGTATCATAACACCACCTATATGATAATATTCATTATAAATAACTCTACACTGGTTATGAGAGTTTTTTCATAATAAGCATATCAACACCTCCCATGACTGTGTCTTCATTTATCTTCTAATTAAAAAATTATAATGACACACACATGTAACCCATCATATTAGAATATCACTTTAGTTTCCAAATTATCATTTTCATTATAATAATCATTATCAGTTCATGGATTATTGTTTAAGCATTTACAACTAATAATATTATCACATTATCATAAATGTCAGTATTTGAAATAAAAAAAATTACAAGATTACCATTACTATAAAAAAATTTCAAACGAACGTACTTATAAAGTGAATTTTACTGGATCCCCTTCCAATAAATCAGAAACAAATTTATTAGTGTATTATATCATTGAAATTTTACAAGGATTTTATTTATATATATGTAAAATTAATTCTTGATAAGTTAGTGAGACTGCACGACCAATCTATTTATAAATTAATGACGAACTTTGGGAAAATATAGGGACCACCAAGATTATACCTATATATGTTTTCCCATATATTAACAAAACCTGATTAATGTTGGAATGAGTGAAAAAGAGAAATCAGATGGAATCCATGAAAATAAGGTACATTAGATAAATAAATGGAGAAATATTTGACAATAGATTTTAAAATGAAGAAGAATCAACATAATCGTAATATTAACATAACATCATAATGGAACTAAATTGAAACCATAAAGGAAAATTATTTAGGTGGTTCTTCTTTGGAAGAGTGTAAGAAGGAGGTGTGTGGAATATGAGGATCTTGGATGAAAATGATGGGATAAAATCATGTAATAGATTTATAATTGAAAATTGGGAATCAAACAAAACAACCACATATAAAAAACAACGATGCATTCCACTGGATGGTTGGTGAGACCAATAGCCTAATGGAGATACTAGTTCACCTATTAACCATCCATTTTCCCCATATCATCTATTCAATGGGACAATTGTAGCATGTTGTAGACTCTATTTGTGGTCTCATACCCCTATTTCACTCTCACTACAACTTCTACACTCAAATACCTACTCATCAAAGTATATAAGAGGGGTCAAAGGTGTTTTTGATAGAAACATACCTCTTAGAAGGGTTGGGATATTGAAATATCCCCACTATATTGAATCTCATACATGGGTCAGAATACTATGAATAACTATGTATTATTGATGAATAATGAATACCATTGGTGTTGGATGTTGTATTTATTCTTTGATGTCTCATCCTTGTTTTATTTGTGATGTCACACCACTCATATTAGAGGGAATGTCTTCCAAGGAATAATTTCCTTCTATAGGCCATGATATGAATATGAAATTATTCAAAGGGAGCATCAACCTCCAACTTGATGTCATCAATATCAATAACATGATATATGTTTAGATGATACCATTGATGTTGACATATTATGAATATGAAATTTATATCTACGTATCTCAATCGAAGTACCCATCCATATGTCACAATATTGAACCTCTAGGACACTAAAAATATCTCTACAAATCATTATATCAACTTCCCCTATTTCGAAATATGATGCTTCCAAAGTCTGGGTGACTTGTATAAGAAAACATGGTTTTCCACATAAAATTATATAAGGTTATAAATCAGATTATTAGAGGATATCTACCAAAATTGTGTAGGTGGAAACCCCTTCTTGATCAACTAAACATTCTTAGTGGTCCCCTATAGGAGACTCGGACCAAGCATGACTGACAGTCAAGCAATTAGTTAGAATAAAGGTGATCAATATGGCCTTTAATAAAAGGCTTAGAATTGATCAATCTAAAAAGAATTGATAACTATTATTATACAAAAATTTCTATGATGGTGATGTAACTATCCCAAGATACAAAAAAATTGACAACACATGCATGAAGCATATCCCCCAGCACGTATATAGTATAGTCTTATTTTTCATCCACCTATGGGTGATAATCCATACTAATGAGTACTTGTATGCCCAATGACTCTTGAAATCCCGACAAAAAATATTTAGGAGATTTGAAAATACCTACTAGTAAAAATTCACCATGGAACCCCAGGAATTATAACCACATAACAAACATATAATCCACTACTATTCTCCAATAAGGAATCATCCATTTCCATTATGAAATGTGAAACATTAATCAAATAACCCATTGTAACACACAATACATTCAAAAAGGCTATTTTACATATCATCCCATTTCTGATCTGGAATGGGAAAAGAATAGAGAGGAACAGTCAGTCACCATTTCCCATCTATCACCTACAAACAAGAGGAGCATTGAGAAATGTCACCCAATACGACATTCTTTATTATAGGACACCAATTCTATGTATGTTCATCATGGAAAATATATGAAATACTTAGATATACAACCCACTTTGAGGCTTGTAAATACTATATCACATCCTCACACATGCTCATGGGGACTATCAGTCAACCGGGAAGATATAAAATCATTTCAAAATCTAGAGACCAGTAAAGTGATGGCTCCCCACCATATATACTTTCCCATATTAGTAAAATGATCATGTTTTAAATAAAAACTTCATCACACAACTAAGATGCACGGGAGTAAAATATAGTTGATCCAAAGTCTCTCTCCCAAGACACTCCTAGATATCTGAATATAGTTCAGTGATTTGATTAACCACCTACAACATGCTACTAAACTTTGGAACCATAGGGGTCTGAGTATTTCTACTCAATACATCTATAATTACATTCCCTTTCTGATAGCTATAGACAAACTCAAAATTACATAAAATCATGTACTCAATGTAACACCCGAGATTTTATGAGAAATATTTTGTTTTTATATACATCACCAAAGGAATATTTCACTATACACAACACTGTCTTGGCTTGCGTTCTACTCAAGAGCAACCTTCCTCGATATTTTGCGTTGTACGCAATATCGAGTTTCGCTAAACAATGATGTGTTATTAAAATATTATATAAACTAGCCGTTATGAATAGTAATACCCACTTTTTGAAATTTTATTAATTTTGTCTTTCAAAATGGACTTCATTTTTTGATTCGGAATATCGAAATTAGCCTAGGGTGAATTTTTGGTATTTTTTAGAAAACATTCAATTTTTGATGAATAGTGAAAACACTGAGTTATTGGTTAAAACAGAATTTTTATTTAAATAATAATTTTTTATTTAAATTTATTTTAATTAAAAATAGATACATAATACCTATATAAGATCAATTTAATTCATTGGTGTAATTTTATAATAATATAGATACATAAAACTTGTATTGAACTTTTTACCGTCTTTTACCCACCTTCTGGGAGCATTTGCAATTGTACATAAAACATAATTTTACCACTTCTGCGAGTTGAATTTATAAAATCCGAGAGACATGGTTAATATCAAGGATAAAAATGTGGTTTAATAAGATAAAAATAATTTTTGGTGAATAGTAACTTTTTACTTTTATTTACCACGGTTAAAAGTAAATAGGGCAATTAAGGATAAAAATGATATTATTATCACCCTAACACATGTAATAATTCTATTGGATAAGTTTAATTTGACCAAAAATAAAATTAGGAAAAAAATATGACCATTTAGGTCCACTTGGATATCATTAGGACATTTATTATTATTTTATTTAATGAAGAGTTAAAATAGTAAAAATCAAAGTTAAATAACTAAAACATTTTTAATATAGTGTTATAAATTAGATAAATTCGACTATAAATATTCATTATAAAGATAAAAATATTTCCTACCTATTAATATTTTATTTGTAATTTTTAGAAATTAAATAATTTAATTTATTTATGACACAATGGCGATGCAGTAATTACCAAATTAATGAGATATTAAAATAACTGATATTATAAATACACAAATAAATTTAATTTTGGAATTTTTATGAATTAAAATAATTTTATAAGATAATATGACATGTTAGCATTTATTTAATTAACTTTATTCGAACTAATAATTCTGTTTTGATTTTCACAAAAATCAATTACCAAATAGTGTCAAAATTGACATAAAATAGTTTTTAAAACAAATATATATTTTTAATTGTTACTTTATTCCTAAAAATCTAAGGTTCTGACAAATGACATAGATAAGGTTATATATATTAATAATGAACCACTTGGGGTTTGTTTGGATTGTTATAGTATGTTTATTAACCATATAGTGTAAGAAAACAAGAAGACACAGTAAAAGTTAAAATATTTAACTTAGAGTTAAATCTAAATGATAAAGTTTAAATAGTTACCTAAACTAGTATAAAACTTATTGGTTGAGAGGATTTAGACCCATACCCACCTTAGATTCAAAATAAATTAATTTTGAGGAATTAGAAACTGAATATGACATTATTATAAAATAATATTTTATGTTTTTCCAAATGTTCCCCTATCCTCCCTTATAAAAGGGAACCTCCTCCCTCTGCTCCTCACACAATTTAGATCCTTAAATCTCATAACACCATGCCCATTTACCTTCCCAACTTCCATAGAAACATACTAGAGGTCCTGGTCTTCTTCAAAGACCAATTTTAGTGCCCTAAAAGGATGTTTCAAAGAGGCGTGTCAAAGAAGAGGTAATATCCGTTAGTGATTCCTTCAAATTTATTTCTTCTTCTACTTCCTCTTCGTTAGTTGTTTAGTTATGAAGTAATAACATCAGTATCACTTATATACTGATATGTTTTTATAAATATGAAACAACCCTTTTTCACCTTCTATCCATCCTATAGAAAACAAAATCACCGCGCGTGCGTACGTACGGAATACCATCTCCACACCGTGATGTAATCTGTTTTCCACCACCTCCTTACATGGATGGGTATAATGGTGTGAAGAATAAATATATATGATTATTTTAAAGTGATATTAATTCTGAAATAGTATACATACACTTCAATACAATTCCATGATCATGGGAACGATATCATCGTTTGTGCGTACGTACGACCTACCGTCTCCACGATGTGATGCGACTCGTTTTACATGATATTCATTGAATACTGATTATATAAATAACTTTAATGAATAAATATGATATATATTATACTAACACCAATTTTTAAATGATGTATCTATAACCTAAAAAGAATAATAAGGATTTATTCGAGAAAACACGCATAAGAACATAAAGCAATGAACACCCGAATAACAAGTAGCAATGAAATATTATTAATAAAAAGATAAGAATATGACCATATATGATATAATAAAAATGAATATTATTCTGTAATAATTCAATGACATTATTTAAATCATTATACATGAGGTTCGGATATATATGAAGCAAATCAGACCTAAAGTAAGGGAAAATCTCGCAATCTCAATTTTTATCCGAGATTGTTTATAATTCAGCAATTATTGGGGCATATTTATCATCCACATCCATGTTTCATCAATATTTAATATTATATCTATACACCTAAAATTTTTTAAATCCAATTTTACTCATTGGTGTGTTTTTAGTAAAAGACATGAAATAAATCTTTTATCGTCTTTAGTATGAGGTACTTTTGGACTATTCCGGCCAAAGTACAAGAAGAATGTGTTTTTAACTTATAAGGAATGAATGTATTTTTATGATTTAATTGAACATTATTTCCATGAATCTTAATTTACAGGTTTTCATGTTTATTTTTAATCAACTTCTTTTAGTTTAAAATTGAAGGACATGTTAAGAAAGGAAAAATGTTTTTGATGTAGAAGGGATATTTTCCCCAAGAATGGAGTTCAAGAATTTTATCAAAATTACTTTCCATCTAAGATAATATAGGGTTATGTTTATATCACTGTTTTTACATTTATTTGATTATGTTATGATGGAATTATTTTTATGATGTCCTTTTATCTTACCTGGATTATGTTATGATGGCATGAAGTTTAAGAATCTCATTTTTATTACATGGGTTATGCTATGATAAATGTTTTATGATTTTGTGGAATACATAAGAATGGTTTCATTATTAGATGGGTGGTACCTATATATCCCTCCAATTCATTGGGTAAATATTTAAATCTCATGAGATAGACATGGCTGGAACGAAAAGTTAATCCAGTTCAGCGATACAGGACTGGAACATGGAGTGAACTCGGTTCAGTAATGGACTTTGTCCGCTATGATGGTCCTGGAAAAGAGAATTGACTAATATGAAATGATTTTCTATGATTATGTGTGTATTCCATGTTTCATGTTTTAAGTTATGATTATTGTGATTAAATTTCACTACTATGATTTATCCCATGTTATGATATTATGATCTCTTTAGCAGGTTAATATTTTAAAAATATTATGTTCTTATGAATATGATATCATTAATATTTCTTTTTTTACCCTTACTGAGCATTTGATCTCACCATTTTGTATGTTTTCTTTTCCCCAGGCCAGGAAGAATGGTATTAAGTAGTATATGCCAAAAGGGACCCTAGATATGATGAAATAAATGGGGGACAATGTAGATTATTAATGAACCACTTGTTTATGTTTCCCAGTTTCTAAAGAGACTATACCTATTCAGCCCTATCATGGTTTTGTTATATGTTGTAAAAAGTATGATTTAATTCTCATGTAATAACCATGTATGTAAAGTATGGGTCATTATGGTTGGTATCAGAGGGAAGGTATTGTCATCCTTTGGAAACTAGGATGTGAAAGCCTTAGTAAGATATCTAATGATATGCCTAAGCATAGAACACAATAATAGTATTTTAGAAATGGCAATGAGTAACCTATGATAATACCTAAAGTGTGAAATTTTATTATTGATTATGTTTTTCTTCCTATTATGATGAGTGTTTTTCACACTATGCTTCATGGTTTTAGTCAATGGCTGGAACCCGAAGGAATCGTGTTAATGCTGAATGTGATGGGCAATGCAATGATTGTCCCCCTAAGCAACCAAATGTTATGGTAGATGGAATGAAAAATCTTTTATCCATGCTCACAAAAATTTCTCAAGATATGAATCATGAAGGATTTCCAAACGAGAAAAGGAAGGTGAAACATTCTGTTGAATCCTTCATGAGTCATCATCCACCTTCATTCAGCGGGTCTTCTAATCCATTAGTGGCTGAACAATGGATCAATACCACTGAAAAGATATTTTCAATTCTACAATGTTCTGAACATGATAAAGTCATCTTAGCAGTATATCGTTTGGAAGGTGATGTTGATCAATGGTGGAATCTTATTAAGAATACGAGGAAAATGAATGAAATTGAGTCCATGGAATGGGATGAGTTCAAGAACTTATTTTTACATAAGTACTTCCCTCAGATTCTTTAAACAAATATAGAGAAGGATTTTCTTGAACTGAAGTAAACGGATGATGAATCTATTGGTACCTATGAAGAAAATCTTACAAGACTTTCAAGGTACGCTTCCAGAATTATTATTCAACCTGAGAGTAAGATCGATCGATTTTTTAGTGGCTTAAAACCAAGTCGTCGAAGTGCATTAGCCATAAGGGAAGTCAATATCTACGAGGAAATTGTTCGATGTGCTCTCAAGGTTGATATGGAGATTGGAGTAACCCATCAATCATATTGGTTTGATATGAAGAGGAAAATGTAATTCAAAGGAAAATATAAAGACCACACGGAAAAGAAGATGAGTTTTCCCTTATGCTCGAAGTGTGGAATGAAACATGGAGGGAATTGTCTTAAAGGGAGAAGTAAATGTTTCAAGTGTGGAAAAGAAGGTCATCAGGTAGTTGAATGTTGAAATAATGGGAAGAAGATGTCTAATGATGCGAACAAAGAAAGGGATACACAAACTTCACCTCATATACATCAATGTTTCAAGTGCAAGGAAATGGGTCATAATGCCAATCGATGCTCTAATCCTAGGGTTGTTGATGATGATCGATGTCAAAAAACTCTTATGGAAAAAGACAAATGAAAGTCACATGAAATTTCTATCGGCGATGTGGAGTACAATAAAAAAGTGGTGAAAGGTAAACTTACAATTCACTCTAAAGTATCAAATGATTTATTTGATTCTAAATCAACCAAATCTTTTATTTCTGAAGAATTTTCTAAGGGTATCTCCATACTACCACATCAATTAGATGTTGAGTTAGCTGTGCCAACTCCAAAAGGCACCACAGTTGCATCAAAAGATTATAATTCTTCTCCAATTGAGGTTTGTGGGAAAGTTCTTCCTGCAAATCTTGTGATCCTTCCTATAGTGGAATTTTATGTGATTCTTAGCATGGATTGGCTTTCTTTATACGGATCTCATATCAATTGCCAATAAAGGAAAATCACATTTAATATTCCCGATCAATCTTCAATCATCTATCGATGTAAATATGAATATAACATTAAACTAGAAATTTCAACCATCTTATGGGTCTTGATTCCAATAAATGAAAGTTATTTATCTCAAATGGTTGCAGAGAAACTCATGATTAAGAATACACCCATTGTATGGGAGTCTGATGATGTCTTTCCAGTGGAATTTCCAGGTCTTTCACCAAATCGTGAAGTTGAGTTTTCAATAGAACTCATACTGGGTGCTATGCCCATTTCAAAGACACTTTATAGAATGTCTCTAATTGAGTTGCAGGAATTGAAGAAGCAAGTCCAAGAGAATCTTGATAAGGGATTCCTACGCCCTAGTGCATCACCTTGGGGAGCACCTGTTCTGTTTGTTAAGAAGAAAGATGGATCAATGAGACTCTGCATTGATTATCGAGAACATAACAAGATCACTCTCAAGAACACATATCCTCTTCCACACATTGATGAATTATTTTACCAACTACATGGATCTCAATACTTTTCCAAGATTGATATTAGTTCAGGGTATCATCAATTAAGGGTAAAAAAAGGATATACCAAAGATGACTTTCGGTATAAAGAATGGACACTATAAATTTATAGTGATGCCATTTGGTCTTACTAAAGCCCCTGCTATCTTCATGGATCTAATGAATAGAGTCTTTAGAGACTATCATGATCAGTTTGTGGTAGCCTTTATAGATGATATTCATGTCTGTTCAAAGAGCAAGGAAGAACATGAAGATCACTTGAGAATTGTATTGATGACCCTAAGAAAGGAGAAGCATTATGCCAAATTTACCAAGTGTGAATTTTGGCTTCAAAAAGTTTCATTTTGGGTCACATAATCTCAAAATAGGTGATATCTTTAGATCCAGCAAAAACAGAGGTTATCGAAAGATGGTTGAGACCAACAACACTAACTGAGATCCGAAGTTTTCTTGGTTTGGCTGGATATTATCGACATTGTGTGAAAGATTTTTAACAATTATCTAATCCACTCACCAGGTTGACTTGAAAAAGAGTTAAGTTAGTTTGGATGGAGGAGTGTGAAGAGAATTTCAAAGAGTTAAAACGATGGTTATCCAGTGCACCTGTGCTCACACTGCCGTGTAGTGGAGAATGGTTTGTGATCTACAGTGATGCATCCAAGAAGGAAATGTGGTGTGTTCTCATGCAAAATGATATGGTGATAGATTATGCCTCAAGATAGTTGAAAATCCACGAACAAAATTACCCAACTCATGATTTGGAGTTAGCTACGGTAATCTTTGCATTACAAATATGGAGGCATTATCTTTTTGGAGAAAGGTGTGATATTTATACTGATCATAAAAGTTAAAAGAATATTTTCACACAAAAGGAGCTGAATATGCACCAAATAATATGGATGGAGTTTATTAAGGACTACCACTACTCAATTCATTATCACACTGGGAAAGAAAACAAGGTGGAAGATGCATTAAGTTGACAAGACCATGCTAGCTTATCCATGATGAGGATCACAAAAGATCTAATATTTATGGATTTACAATGGATGGATCTTGGAATTATAATGGAAGGGGAAAAATATTATCTTTCTCAAATAAATGTTCAACCATCTATACATGTGAAGATTAAAGAGGCGCAAAAAGAAGATGTAGAGTTACAAAAGAAGGTGAAAAATGTTCCAGAAATCAACCTTGATTGTGATGGGATAATAATGTTCCGGAATCGGGTTTGTGTTCCTCCCATCCTAGAATTAATGAAGGAGCTGCAGGATGAGGCTCATAGTTCATCATTCTCTATTAATCCTAGAAGCACGAAGATGAATAGGGACCTGAAAGAGTACTTCTGGTGGGATGACATGAAAAGAGATGTTGCTGAATATGTCTCTCGATGCTTGGTTTGTTAGTAAGTTAAAGTTGAGAGACAGAAGTACAAGGGGATGTTACAACCATTACCCATACCGAAATGGAAATGGGAAAACATCACTATGGACTTTGTTACTGGACTTCCTATAACATCCAAAGTCAATAATGCTATCTGGGCTATAGTTGATCCTCTTACGAAGTCAGCACACTTCATTGCTATTAAATAAGATTTTTCTCATAATCAACTTGCTAGGATATATGTAAAGTGGTAAGATTTCATAGAGTACCACTTTCCATTATATCTGACCGGGATCCGAATTTTACCGCGAAGTTTTGGTAAATTCTTTAGCATACTCTAGATACAGAGTTGTGTTTCAGCACTACTTATCATCCTTAGACAGACGTTCAGTCTGAGAGGACAATTCAAACTCTAGAAGACTTGTTGAGAGCTTTCTCTATGGATTTCAAATTTTGTTGGGATCAACAACTACCTTTGGTGGAATTTTCATAGAATAATTTCATTCACTCCAGTATTCAGATGGCTTCTTATGAAGCTCTCTATGGAAAAAAGTTCTGAACTACAACATTCTGGGATTAAGTTTGGGAAAGAAAGATATTAGGACCTGAGCTTGTTGATGAGATGACAAAAAGGTCAAATCTTTTCTTCAACACATAAGAGCAGCTTAGAGTCGACAAAAAAGTTATGCTGACAACTGAAGAAAAGACCTACAGTGTGAAGTGGGTGATAAAGTGTTCTTACGAATATCTCCTTGGAAGAGAGTAATGAGATTTGGAAAGAAGGGAAAGATGAGCCCTATGTATATTAGTCCTTTCGAAATACTGGACCGTGTTGGGAAGGTGGATTACCGATTGGAACCTCCACCGAATCTCTCTCAAGTTCACGATGTGTTCCATGTATCTCTCCGGAGAAAGTACATACCCAATCCTTCACATGTACTAAGTTCAGAAGTTATACCGCTGGAGCGAGATCTTTAGTAGGAAGAACAACCAATAGAGATTATGGATCATAGAGAAAATGTTCTACGGAATAATACCACTCACTTGGTGAATGTTTTATGGAGGAACAACCAATTAGACGAAGCTAGATAGGAACTTGAGAATATGATGAGGGAGAGGTATCCTCATCTGTTTGTTACAAAGTGAAAAATTTCGAGGGTGAAATTCATTTTAAGGGGGGTAGAATGTAACACCTGAGATTTTATGAGAAATTTTTTTCTTTTATATACATCACCAATGGAATCTTTCACTACACACAACACTATCTTGGCTTACGTTACACGCAAGAGCAACCTTCTCGATAGCTTGCGTTGTACGTAATACAGAGTTTCTCTAAACAATGATATGTTATTAAAATATTATATAAACTAGCCATTATGAATAGTAATACCCACTATTGGAAATTTTATAAAATTTATCTTTCAAAATGGACTTCATTTTTTGGATTCAGAATATCGAAATTAGCCTAGGGTGTATTTTTGGTATTTTTCTAAAAACATTTACTTTTTGATGAATATTGAAAACACTGAGTTATTGGTTAAAATGGAAATTTTATTTAAATAATCATTTTTTATTTAAATTTATTTTATGTCATAATAGATACATAATACCTTTATAATAACAATTTAATTCATTAGAGTAATTTTATAATAATATAGATACATAAAAATTTTATTGAACTTTTTACTGTCTTTTAACCACCTCCTAGGAGCATTTGCAATTGTACATAAAACATAATTTTATAGCTTGGGTGAGTTGATTTTCAAAAATATGAGAGAAACAGTTAATATCAAGGAGTAAAATGTGGTTCAATAAGATAAAAATAATTTTTGTTGAATAGTAACTTTTTACTTTTATTTACCACGGTTTAAAGTAAATAGGGTAATTAAGGGTAAAAATGATATTATTATTACCCTAACACATGTACTAATTCTATTTTATAAGTTTAATTCAACCAAAAATAATCATAGGAAGAAAATATTACCATTTAGGTCCACTTGGATTAGAGTAGGACACTTATTATTATTTTATTTAAAGTAGAGTTAAAATAGTTAAAATAAATGTTTAATAACTAAAACATTTTTAATATATGGTTATACAGAAGATAAATTTGACTATAAATATTCATTAGAAAGATAAAAATATTTCTTACCTAATGTTATTTTATTTATAATTTTTAGACATTATATAAGTTAATTTATTAATGACACAATGGTGATGTAGTAATTACCTAATTAATGAAATATTAAAATAAGTGATATTATAAATACCTAAATAAATGTAATTTGAGACTTTTTATAAATTAAATTAATTTAATAGGTTAATATGACATGATATTATTGATTTAATTAAATCTTTTCGAACTAATCATGTTGTTATGATTTTTACAAAAAATAAATTACCAAATAGTTGTCAAAATTGACTTAAAAGAGTTTTTTTTAAAATATTATATTATTAATTGTTATTTTATTTATAAAAATATAAGGTATGGCCAAATGAGTTAGATAAGGTTATATATATTAATAATGAACCACTTGGGGTTCTTTTGTCTTGTTATAGTATGTAAATTAACCATATAGTGTAAGAAAACAAGAAGACACAGTAAAAGTTAAATTATTTAGCTTAGAGTTAAATCTAAATGATAAGTTAAAAATAATAATCTAAACCGATCTAAAACTTATTGGTTGAGTGTATTTGGACCCATCTCCACCTTATCTTATAAATAAATCAATTTGGAGCAATTTGAAACCGAATATTACTTTATTATAAAATAATATTTTAAGTTTTTCAAAAGGTTCCCCTCTCCTCCCTTATAAAAGGGCACCACCCCCTCTCCTCATCACACAATTTTGAGCCATAAAGCTCCACCAAACACTGCCAATTTCCCTTCTAAACTTCCCTAAAACATAATAGAGGTCCTGGTCTTCTTCAAAGACAATTTTAGTGCCCTAAGAGGAGTTTTCCAAGAGGCGTGTCAAAGAAGAGGTAATATCCGTTACCGATTCCTTCAAATTTATTTCTTCTTCTACTTCCACTTATTCAGTTGTTTAATTATAAAGTAATAACATCCGTATCACTAATATACTGATATGTTATTATAAATATGAAACAACCCTATTTCACCTTTTCTCCATCCTATGGAAAATGAAATCACCGCGGGTGCGTACCTACGGAATACCGTCTCCACGCCGTGGTGTAATCTGTTTTCCACCACCACCTTACTTGGATGGGTATAATATTGTGAAGAATAACTATATATTATTATTGTAAAGTGATATTTATTCTGAAATAGTATACATACTCTTCAATACAATTCCATGATCATGGGAACGATATCATGGCTCGTGCGTACGTACGGCCTACCGTCCCCACGATGTGATGCAGCTCCTTTTACATGATCTTGATTAAATAATGATTATATTAATTATTTGACTGAATAAATATGATATAAAGTATACTAATACCGTTTTGTAAATGATGTATCTATATCCTAAAAAAATAATAATTTATTCAAAAAAACACACATAAGATCATAAAGAAATGAACACCCTAATAAAAAGTAGAAATGAAATATTATTAATAAGAAGATAAGAATATTATTAAATATGATATCATAACAATGAATATGATTCTTTAAAAAGTCAATGAGATTATTTTAATTATTATACAGGAGGTTTGGATACGTGTGAGGAAAATCAGACCTAAGGTAAGGGAAAATCTCATAATCTCAATTTTTTTCCGAGATTGTTTATACTTCAGTAATTATTGGGGAATATTTATCATCCACATAAATGTTTCATCAATATGAAATATTATTTCTATCCTCCTAAAATTTTTTAAATCCAATTTTACCCATTGGTGAGTTTTTAGTAAAAGACATGAAATGAATATTTTGTTGTTTTTAGTATGAGGTACTTTTTGACTTTTCTAGCCAATGTACGAAAAGAATGTTTTGTTTAACTTATAAGGCCTGAATGGATTTTTATGACTTCATAGAACATTATTTCCATGAATCTTACATTAAAAGTTTTCAAATTTATTTTTAATCTACTTCTTGTAGTTTAAAATTGTAGGACATGTTAATAAAGGAAAAATGTTTTTGAAGTAGAAAGGATATTTTCCTCAAGAATGGTGTTCAAGAGTTTTATCAAAATTATTTTCCATATAAGATAATACAGGGTTCCTATTTCTATCCCTATTTTTAAATTGATTTGATTATGATAAGATGGAAATATTATAATGAAGTCCTTTTATCATACATGGATTATGTTATGATGGCATGAATTTTAAGAATCCCACTTTTATTACATGGGTTATGCTATGATATATGCTTTATGAATTTGTGGAACATATAAGAATGGTTTCATTATGAGACAGGTGGGACCTATATCTCCCTCAAATTCATTGGGTAAATATTTATATCTCCTGAGATAGACAAGGCTGGAACAACATGTTAATCCGGTTCAGTGATATAGGACTGGAACGAGGAGTGAACTCGGTTCAGTAATGGACTCTGTCTGCTATGATGGTCTTGGAAAAGAGCCTTGACTAATATGTAATGATTTTTTATGATTATGTGTGTATGCCAAAAAGTATCATGTTTTATGTTATGATTATTGGTATTACATTTCACTACTATAATTTATTCCACGTTATGATTTTATGATCGCTTTTGTAGGTTAAGATTTTATAAATATAATGTTCTTATGGATATTATATGATTAATATTTCTTTTGTTTACCCTTACTAGGAATTTGAGCTCACCCATTTGTTTGTTTTCTTTTCCCCAGGTTAGGAAGAAGGGTATTAAGTAGTATATGCAAAAAGGGACTCTATATATGATGAAATAAATGGGAGACAATGTGGATGATTTATGAACCAGTTTTTTAAGTTTCCCAATTTCTAAAGACACTGTACCTATACGGTCCTATCATGGTTTGTTATATGTTGTAATAAGTATGATTCAATTTTTATTTAATAACCATGTATGTAATGTATGGGTCGTTATACTCAACCCATCTTCTGTGATGAATGATCAAATTGTTGGGAGAGAAAATTTACTTCAATATTTTATTATTAGTGTTTTTTTGGAGGCCCCAAATTTTTTTATTAAAATCAATGTTCGGAGAGACATCAAGAACAACCAGATACGAAAACAAACAAAAAAGAATAATTTTTTCAAGAGTCCCTTTCCGGGGGACCCATATTATTTCTGATTTTATCTGCAATGATCTCCTCCTTGATCCGCATCTCATTCCAGAGATCTATACTGATGCGTCTACGCCCATGCCCATGCCCTCACCCTCCATTGTATTCAGCTTCTATTTCCGCAGCTTTTTGTAGCAAGGTTTCCAAGTCCTCATCAGAACTATCCTCTTGTGACATCTCTCTTCTCTTCTTTTCATGAATTCTTTTATCATTCTTCTTTTGGATTCTTGTTCTAACCATTTTCCATGCATCCCCTTGTATCTCATCATTTTTATCTTTCCCTTTCATTATCCACTTCTCTTGCATAGCTGGGTTGAAAATTCCCTGCACACTAACCACAGTTTGTTGATAATATGGGACATCCATGGATTTAATCACCTTCTTATCATCCGAAGGTTGGTCAGCCTCCACTTCTGGTAAAGAAAGAGAGGACCTTTTGGATGAAGTGTCCAAAACCGAGGCATGGTTTTGAACACCCTCAGCCACAGCCTGCAGATCTGAAATCAAATCATCCACTAACCCAGTCTGTGGGTCCACCTGTGTATGACATAAAGTAGGATTTTAAACAGGTGTGATTGCACAAGTATGACCAGGAATCTCAGGAACAGTAGGGCATGAAGATGATGCTAATTCACCATAAGGGCCAGTTTTCATAGTTGTAGGAGTAGATTCAGAAAGGGGCCCGTATTGTAGTCGTGTAGAATCAGAAAAAACAGTAGTTTTGTTACCTTTTTCATTCTGTCGAGACACTACCACAAAACTGGGAAAGGCATGCGCCTGCCTTTATCAGCGCTAACGGAAAAGCACTGATAAAGGTCCTCCCCTTTATCAGCTCTTTTGTTAGCGCTGATAAAGGTTGTATTTATCAGAGCTTTTCATTTTAGAGCTGATAAATACACCCTTTATCAGTGCTTTTTACTAGCGCTGATAAAGGGTCCCGTGGATTTGTTAAAAACCCGCGGGTC
Source organism: Viscum album (assembly GCA_963277665.1). Lineage (NCBI taxonomy): Eukaryota > Viridiplantae > Streptophyta > Magnoliopsida > Santalales > Viscaceae > Viscum > Viscum album. The sequence goes on from OY728137.1 coordinate 1,479,682,180, forward strand.
CTCTTCCTCCTCCCCGCACACAATCAAGCTCTCGCGGAAGCCCTTGTCTGCGCCACTGCCGCTGCCGCCGCCTCCTCCTCCTCCTCCACCGGCCTCATCCTCCTCCTCCTCCGGTGCCTCCGCCCTGCCTCTGCCCTGCCTCTGCGCCGCTGCCGCTGGTGCCTCCTCCTCCACCGCGGCCTCCTCCTCCCCCGCCAGTGCCTCCTCCTCCTCCGCGGCCTCCTCCTCCTCCGCGGCCTCCTCCTCATCCATTGTGCAGTATGCTATGCCCAATAATTATAATTTGCTTTGTTTTTTGTTTTTGTTCTATATTTCAACTATCATGATTTGTGTGAATAAATTTTATTTGAAGTGGGGGGGGGGGTGCAGGTGCTGCGGGGGTGTAGTGGGTGGGGGGGTTGGCAGGTGGGGGTGTTTAGGTGGGGGAGATGTGCAGTGGGTGAACATGTGTAGGTGGGGCGTATAATGGGGGGTCTATTGGGTGTGAGTTGGGGGTGTGTACAGGTTGGGGGTGGGGGTGGGGGTGGGCTGTGCAGGTGGGGGTGGGTGGGATATGAAAGTGGGAGGGGGGGGGGGGGGTTGTTCAAGTGGGTGGTGGGGAAGAGAGTGTTCTAGTTGGGGGGGGGGGTCTAGGTAGGTGGGAGTCTTTTGGTGGGTGAGGTTGGGGGGTGTACATGTGGGGAGGGGTGTGAATGTGGGGGTGGGGAGGGGGGTTGTGCAAGTGGGGGTGGGGTGTAGTGGGTGGATGGGAGGGGGGATTTGCAGGAGTCTGCTGGGAGAGATATGGGGAGGAGGGATGTGCATGTGGGAAGTCGACACTTCCATAGTTTTCCAATAAGCACTGGGAAGTCATCACTTCTAGATATTTGGATAGGCCTGAGGCCTCTTAGGTTTTGGTTCTTGTCTATTTATCTTGATGAGTAAGGAATCATATGATCTAAAAGTGACATCAACTATATATGATTAATTCTTTCTCCCACAAAACAATTTTCTAGAAATAGTATATCTTTGGAAGGTGAGGGAGCCTTTTAGAATTCTTTCATATAGAGACCAGTCATGGAAAGTATCCATATATATCCACCTAGAGTAGGGACCTCTGCGGCCGCCGCCTCCTCCTCCTCCGCCGTGGCCGCCACCTCCTCCTCTGCTCCTGCTCCTCCTCCTCCTCCTTCACCGGCCTCATCCTCCTCCTCCTCTACTGCCTCCGCCGATGCCTCCTCCTCTTCCGTCGGTGCCGCTGGTGCCTCCGCGGCCTCCTCCTCCTCCGCCGGTGCCTCCGCGGCCTCCTCCTCCTCCGCCGTCACGCCGCGGTCAAGCCGCGGTCACGCTGCGGTCACGCCGCGGTCACGCCGCGGTCACGCCGGTTCCTCCGCGGCCGCCGTCTCCTCTTCCTCCTCCGCGGCCGCCACCGCCTCTTCTGCTCCTACTCCTGCTCCTCCTCCTCCACCGGCCTCATCCTCCTCCTCCTCCTCCTCCTCCGCTGCCTCCGCTGCCTCCGCTGCCTCTGCCCTGCCTCTGTGCTGCCGTCGGTGCCTCCTCCTCCACCGCGGCCTCCTCCTCCTCCACTGCGGCCTCCTCCTCCTCCTCTGCTCCCTCCGCTGCCTCCTCCTCCTCCGCCATGGCCGCATCCTCCTCCTCTACTCCTGCTCCACCTCCCCTCCACCGGCCTCATCCTCCTCCTCCTCCGCTGCCTTCGCTGCCTCCGCCCTGCCTTCGCCCTGCCTCCGCGCTGCCGTCGGTGCCTCCGGTGCCTCCTCCTCCACCGCGGCCTCCTCCTCCTCCGTCGATGCCTGCTCCTCCTCTGCCGGTGCCGCCAGTGCCTCCATGTCTCCTCCTCTTCCGCGGTCACGCCGCGGTCACGCCGCAGTCACGCCGTGGTCACGCCGGTGCCTCTGCGGCCGCCGCCTCCTCCTCCTCCACCGCATCCACCGCCTCCTCCTCTGCTCCTGCTCCTCCTCCTCCTCCTCCACCGGCCTCATCCTACTCTTCCTCCGCTACGTCCACTGCCTCCGATGCGTCCGCCCTGCCTCCGCCCTGCCTCTGCGCTGCCGCCGGTGCCTCCTCCTCCACCGCGGCCTCCTCCTCCTCCGCCGATGCCTCCTCCTCCTCCGCCGGTGCCGCCGGTGCCTCCGCGGCCGCCTCCTCCTCCGCGGCCACGCCGCTGTCACGCCGCGGTCACACCGCGGTCACGCCGGTGCCTCTGCGGCCGCCACCACCACCTCCTCTTCTCCTGCTCCTCCTCCTCCTCCACCGGCCTCATCCTCCTCCTCCTCTGCTGCCTCCGCTGCCTCCGCCCTGCCTCTGCCCTACCTCTGCACTGCCGTCGGTGCCTCCTCCTCCACCGCGCCTCCTCCTCCTCCACCGCGGCCTCCTCCTCCTCCTCCGCTGCCTCCGCTGCCTCCTCCTCCTCCTCCGCGGCCTCCTCCTCCTCCTCTGCTCCTGCTCCTCCTCCCCTCCACCGACCTCATCCTCCTCCTCCTCCGCTGCCTTCGCTGCCACCGCCCTGCCTCCGCACTGCCGTCGGTGCCTCCGGTGCCTCCTCCTCCACCGCGTCCTCCTCCTCCTCGTCCAATGCCTCCTCCTCCTCAGCCGGTGCCGCCTCCTCCTCCTCTGCTCCTCCTCCTCCTCCTCCTACTCCACCGGCCTCATCCTCCTCCTCCTCCACTGCCTCCGCTGCCTCTGCTGCCTCCGCTGCCTCCGCCCTGCCTCCGCCCTGCCTCTGCGCTGTCGCCGGTGCCTCCTCCTCCACCGCGGCCTCCTCCTCCTCCGTCGATGCCTCCTCCTCCTCTGTCGGTGCCGCCGGTGCCTCCGCGGCCGCCTCCTCCTCCGCGGTCATGCCGCGGTCACGCCGCGGTCACGCCGGTGCCTCTACGGCCGCATCCTCCTCCTCCTTTGCTTCTGCTCCTCCTCCTCTTCCTCCTCCACCGGCCTCATCCTCCTCCTCCTCCGCTGCCTCTACTGCCTCCACCCTGCCTCCGCCCTGCCTCTGTGCTGCCGCCGGTGCCTCCTCCTCCACCGCGGCCTCCTCCTCCTCCACCGCAGCCTCCTCCTCCTCCGCTGCCTCCGCTGCCTCCTCATCCTCCACCGCGGCCGCCGCCGCCTCCTCTGCTCCTGCTCCTCCTCCCCTCCACCGGCCTCATCCTCCTCCTCCTCCGCTGCATTTGCTGCCTCCGCCCTGCCTCCGCCCTGCCTCCGCACTGCCGCCGGTGCATCCGGTGCCTCCTCTTCCACAGCGGCCTCCTCCTCCTCCGCCGATGCCTCCTCCTCCTCCGCCGGTGCCGCCAGTGCCTCCACGTCTCCTCCTCCTCCGCGGTCATGCCGCGGTCACGCCGCGGTCACGCCGCGGTCACGCCGCGGTCACGCCGCGGTCACGCCGCGGTCACGCCGGTGCATCTGTGGCCGCCGCCTCCTCCTCCTCCACCACCGACCTCATCCTCCTCCTCCTCCGCTGCCTCCACTGCCTCCGCTGCCTCCGCCCTGCCTCCGCCCTGCCTCTGCGCCGCCGCCGGTGCCTCCTCCTCCACCGCAGCCTCCTCCTCCTCCGTTGATTCCTCCTCCTCCTCCACCGGTGCCGTCGGTGCCTCTGCGACCACCTCCTCCTCCACGGTCACGCCGCGGTCACGCCGGTGCCTCTACGGACGCCGCCGCCTCCTCCTCCTCTGCTTCCTCCGCTGCCTCCACCCTGCCTCCGCCCTGCCTCTGCGCTGCCGCCGGTGTCTCCTCCTCCACCGCGGCCTCCTCCTCCTCCACCGCGGCCTCCTCCTCCTCCTCCGCTACCTCCGCTGCCTCCTCCACCTCCTCCGCTGCCTCCTCCAACTAATATGGATATTGATTTTGAGTAGTGATTATATTTGTTATGAAAAGTGGATAGGTGAGAGATTTCAGTCCTTATTGTGTATTTGGCCTGTTTGGTTGAGTGTCCTGCACTACTGGATTTTAGAGATCTAGATGATGTGAGGCTTGGGGATTGTAGTGGTTCCCAATATATTTTTTATTTTGGTATTTATTTATTCCTCTATTTCCTTGAAGTATCTTGTTTTTTATCTAAATTATACTCATATTCCTTCTCCTTTAACCTATATACTTATCCTATGGATTTTAAATAGGATGAATATAAATAAATAATGGATGAATGCCAATCGGTTGACAAAAGAGTATGAAGAAGGCGTGAAATAATTTATCATGTTTGCAATAGATCATGCATGTGACTCTTCTCAAATCCTTTGTCTGTGTTTACGCTATTGTTATTCAAAACAAATTAGTCCAGATGAGTTGGAAGAACACTTGATCTGTCATGGAATAGATCAAAGTTATACATGTTGGAATAAAAACGGGTAATCAACGAATGTAGGTAGTGACTGGGGTGACACTGCGTTTTATGGATCATATGATATGATTACAAACATGAACAATGAAGATGACCGTATGGAGGATGTGATTACAGATGTGAATGATGATAAAAACCGTATTGAGAAAATGACAAGGACCTTCGAAGATGAACTTCGTGATTGCCCAAAATTGTTTGAGAAGTTAAAAAGTTGTGAAAAGACGCCATTGTATGCTGGTTGAACTAAATATACAGCATTGTTAGCCGTACTGAAGCTGTATAATTTGAAAACAGATAACGGGTGGGGTGATGACAGTTTTATGAAACTACTTGCCCTCTTGAATGACATGCTACCAGAAGACAATGAGATCCCGAGCCGAACATACGATGCCAAACGAATGCTACGCTCTATGGGTATGATCTCTGAAAGAATAAACGCCTGCCCGAATGACTGTATACTATTTCGCAAGGACCGCAAATCACTTAAATAATGTCCAAAGTGTGGTGCTTCTCGATACAAGAATGATGAATCCAGTCATACTAAAGTTGTATGGTACTTTCCAATCATTCCAAGGTTTAGACGCCTATATGGAAGTGAGGAGACTGCAGAACAATTAACATGGCATGCAGATACATGAATTAATGATGGGATACTACGTCACCTGACAGACTCTCCTCAGTGGAAGAGAATCGATCATGAGTATCCTGAATTTGTAAACGAGTCGAGAAACCTTCGTCTTGCGTTATCTTCAGATGGAGTGAATCCTTTGGGTTTTCAAAGAAGCAGTCACAATACATGGCCAGTTATGTTGATAAATTATAACTTACCACCGTGGTTATGCATGAAACGAAAATACATCATGTTATCTATGCTTATATCAGGACCAAAACAACCGGGTAATGATATTGATTTTTATTTAGCTCCACTGATCGAAGATTTGAAATTATTGTGGGATTCAGGTGTTACATTGTATGATGATTACAGAAAGGAAGATTTCAATTTGAGAGTCATGTTGTATGGGATGATAAATGACTTCCCAGCTTATGGAAATTTGTCAGGATATAGAATTAAAGGAACTCAAGGCTGTCCCGTTTGCGAAGAAGGTACACAATCAATTAGGTTGAAACATTCATCGAAAACAGTGTTTCTAGGACATCGTAGATTTCTACCGTGACGATATAAGTACCATTCTTGGAAGACATCATTCGATGGAAGTTCAGAAGAACGTACAACACCGTCTCCACTAACAGGCGATCAATTGTTTGAGAAAGTTAAAAATTTGGACACTAATTTTGGTAAACTGGCATCGAAAAACCTTACAAAAATCGGTTGGAAAAAGAGATCAATTTTTTTTGAATTACAATACTGGAATTGTCTGTATGTAAGACATTTTATTGATGTTTTTCATGTAGAAAAAAATGTATTTGACAGTGTTATCGGAACGTTTCTAAATACATCTAGCAAAACAAAAGATGGAATTAAGGCTAGGTTGGACATGGTTGAGATGGGAATACGAGAAGAGTTGGCACCAGTAAAGGGTGAAAAACAAACATTTCTTCCTCCTGCTGCTTACACTCTTTCCAGGAAGGAGAGATATCAGTTTTTCAACTTCTTTAATGACGTAAAGGTTCCAGAGGGGTATTCGTCAAATATTAGTAACCTTGTGTCAATGAGCGATTTGAAGTTAAAAGGTCTAAAATCACATGACTGTCATGTTTTGATACAAAATCTTATTCCAATTGCTTTACATTGCATTTTTCCCAAGAATATCCTCCATACATTAACGAAACTGTGTTTCTTCTTCAAAGCTATATGCAGCAAAGTTATAGACCTGGCAAAATTGCCAGCTATGGAAAAAGAAATTGCCGTCATATTATGCGAATTAGAAATGTTCTTCCTGCCTTCATTTTTTGATATGACGGTTCATTTGATGGTCCACTTGGTGAGAGAGATTTGACTATGTGGTCCTGTACATTACAGATGGATGTACCCCATTGAACGGTATATGAAGATTTTGAAAGGGTATGTCAAAAATCGAAGTCGGCCAGATGGTTGTATTTCAGAGCGATATATTGTTGAGGAAGCCGTTGAATTCTGTACCGAATACTTGTCTGGTGTGGAAAGAATTGACATACCGAAATCTCGTCACACTGGGCGGTTAGAGAGTGAAGGAATTTCTGGAAGAATGGTTGTCACAATCAATAATACAGATCAGGAGCAGGCCCACCTTTATGTTTTGCATAACAGTTTGGACGTTGACCCATATGTTGAAATCCACAAAGAAATTCTTAGGCAATTGAATCCATCAAGAGATGAAAAATGGATATCAAATACACATAATCTCCATTTTATAGGATGGTTTTGAGATAATATTTTTAAGAAGTCAGATAAATATACAAAGTCTATTTCGGAACGACTTCGATGGCTAGCCGGAGGACCAAGTGTGTATGCATTATCTTACAATGCTTATGTAGATAATGGTTATACATTTTATACTAATGAACATGATGAAGACAGAACCATGCAGAATAGTGGGGTTACACTTGTGGCTGAAGCGATGCATGTTTCCGGTGCTAAGGACAGAAATCCAATTTATGCGAATATGTCATACTTTGGCATCATCAAACAAATATGGGAGTTGGATTATACGGAATTTCAAGTTCAGATATTTCAATGCAAGTGGGTTGATAACAGGAGTGCTGTTAAAATAGATGATTTGGGATTTGTGAAAGTTGATTTCAGTAAGGAAGGGGAGAAAGAAGAACCATTTATAATGACATCATAGGCAGTGCAAGTATTTTATGTTCCCGATCCCGCAAACCGAAACTAGTCAGTTGTTCTGTTATCGACCAAAACAGCTAAAGGGTCTTATGAAAATTCAACGGAAGATGATCCTTTCATTGGTATTTCGCAATCATTTTGTAGTGGTCCCAATGTAGACGACGTTTTGTATGTTAGAGGAGACCACAATGAAGGTATATGGATAGTTGATAGAGGGGTCAAATCCCTTCAGCCTTTTAAAAAAAGGGGAGTTCAATAATTAGGTTATTGATTTATATTGTAATATAGATTGTGTTACATTATGTTATTATCTGTTCGCTGCTGATTTTATGTGATCTAACTTAAATTTTAAACCAGTTCTGCAGATAATGACTTCTTCACCTGCTGATGCACCCAATCCTGAGACACAACACGTCTCTCAACCTATTGCAGCTGGTCCCATTGCTGAGGGACAACAGGTCTCTCAACCTATTGCAGCTGGTCCCACTGCTAACGTACAACAGGTCTCTCAACCTGTTTCAGCTGGTCCCACTACTGAGAGACAACATGTCTCTTAACCTGTTGCAGCTGGTCCCACTGCTGACGTACAATAGGTCTCTCAGCCTGTTGCAGCGGGTGTCAGTGCCGAAGCTAGTACTTCGGAGAAACATAATGATGATGCAGAAACTGAGGAAATGGTAGGCGATGAAACCCCAGCGACACAAAAAAAAACAGGTGCGCCGTAGTTTGACAGTTTTAGCAAAAATCCTTAAGGCAAAAGCAAAAGGCATCAAATATGAGGTGGGATGGAATAAACTAGGCCAGCATGTAAACCCCCAACAAAGCCATGTTTAGTAGCTACATTGGAATCGTCACTCGACAACGCATGCCGATTGACGTAGAGTCGAGGCACCATGTTGTCAGTGGGTTGAAAACATTAATGTGGGAAGAGATTACAGTAACATTACAATATCATCTATTTAATTTATTAAAATAAAATACAATATTGAAATATTGACTAACCCTTCATCATCTCTTGCAGAGTGCATTTATAGTAGATGTTTCACACAAAGAATATGTTTTCAGACTGGCATGAAGGATTCATAGAGGCTTTCGCTCCATTTTAACGAAAAATCATTTGAAAGATGCCGAAGGAAAAATCCAGCCGCACCCGCCTCCTCTTTATGCACACTTGATATCCCAAGGAACGTGGGATGCATTTTGAAACCGTCGTGCGGAAAATAATTTTCAGGTACATTTTGTTTGGTTACAGATTGTGTAATGTTTCTTTTATTCATCACATTGATTAATAGGTTTTTATTTATGAAACAGCAACTGAGTGCTGAAAATAAAGAACGGGCAGCAAAACCAGCGTACACCTACCGTAAAGCAGGGTTGGGGTACGCTTCAATTGAAAAACAATTAGTATGTATTTTAAAAGTACTGTTATAATTTTATGTGACATAAAAAAACACTGTAACCATGTTTTTCTGTTTATAAGCAGATTGATGAAGCAAAATCTCAAGTCACTTCCATTCCACGCCATGTGCTATGGAAGAGGCTCGTGTTAATAAAGAGGGGAAACTGATAGATGAAAACACAAAAAAAGTGTGGGAAACATGTGTAAGTATGACATAATATAAACTTGTTTTTCTTTAAATCACTATTACATAACGATGCTTACTTATTTTTTCATATTTTATATTTGACATAGTCACATGAAACATCAACACCCGCACCAGATGCAGACATACTTTCAACAGCCTTGAAACAGCCAGAACAGTATGTCCGCGTCAGAGGTGTGGGTTTTGTGGTGTCACCCAAGACATATTTTAAGAAAAAAAAACAAGAGGATGAACAAACTAAAGAATTGCATGAAATGAAAGATAGAGTAGCCACCCTTGAAGAACTAATCCAAACTCAGGGAGAGATGCTAAAGAGTTTTATGGAGGAGAGGCGAAGAGAACAAACAACTAATGAACAACCCCCGCGAGAAGATCCACCCCTCACCAGCTTTGAGGCGAGCCATTCCCCACAAAGACCTAACTTAACCGAGGTAATCAATGTTATAATATTCGTTTTTGTGAGATTTGAATCACATAGACACTTATACCTTTCATTTAATGATATTCTGCAGGGTGAAAATGACTGCGATTTATATCTGTCAACTCCCACCCATCACCTTGTAGCGAGGGATACGGTGTTCAATATGCCGAATGACACGCTACACTCTAGACCACTTCCAACCGGTCATGTCAAAGTGTTGATTAATGTATCTCATGAGCTGAGCACCGAGCTACCCATGCCAAATGAAAATAACGACATTCATACGGTGGAAAAATCTATTGGAACATTCGTTGCATGGTCGTCGAATGTTGTAAAAAAACACATCGAGCAGGAGGTATTCATTTCCAGTTCATTTTTCAAGAAGAACCTTTAACATTAAATTAGAAAATGGCGGAACCGATGAATGTTATTACAGAAGGATAAAATGGAGAAGCTAAAACAAAAGAGCGGCTCCATGATTGGATCAACCAACCGATCAAAACGATCTACTGAGAGCACATTCACCCCGCCCGTTCTATATCCACATTTAATATCATTGCAAGCTCATGTGGATACGAAAATGAAAGACGGAAAGAATCAAACAATTGTTTGTGAAAAATATATGTACGTAGAGGAAACAATGGATTTCGTTAGTGTAGACGCTGTTTCTGAGATCATCACATATGACTGGCTAGGCGCCTCAGTTATAAATGTATACATGAGGTATGTTTTCATGATTTGATTTTACAGAAGCTGATATACTTTGATAATTATGGATAAATACATCTCATATTTTTCACATGTGTATATATGAAAAACAATTGAAGGGATTTGCCCATGTATACAAATTTGGACTCGTTAGTCCTCACACCATTTCTACACAACGAACAGAAATAGATTCTAATTTTCAGGCTGAATTGATGTCAAATCTGCTCAGAACGTTTTAAAGAAGAATTACGACTGATAGGCTCTTCTTAATACCAACGATGCAAGGGTAAAACTCTACATTTTAATCATATCAATTATATTTTCATTTCTATCAGTACTTATTTCTTTTTGTGTTTTTATGGAACATTGGATGCTCATTGCAGTCAATTTGGATACTCCAAAGATTTATTTTCTGGATTCACTTCATGGATATCCAACTAACCGACCACACATGATGGCAATTGTCAATTTGTAATACAATAGATCCAACATTTCAGAACTAAATATCTAGTTATATAATTTATATTATCTTTTAATGAGGATTTTGTTATGATATGGCGGTGTATGAATATCGTCTAAAGGATGGAATGAATCCAGGGTGTAAGGACGACAATGACCACAAGATCTACAAATGGAGAAGTATATGGGTATATATAATTATATTTCACTATCCAAATACATAAAAAAGCAAATTACTTAATTTTCTCGATGTTTCTGCAGTGTCCGAAACAAACAAATGACAAGGACTGCGGTTATTATGTTTGTAAATTTATGAAAGAGATCGTATTTCATGGAAAAACTAGCATCCCTAAAGAGGTATTTTTGAAAATAATTACTACTTTATTTAAAATAATTATTAATCCTTTGTGTATTTATATTTTTTCAGTACTACTATGACTCTCGCAAAAACTCCTATTCAGAAGATGATATAAATGTCTTTAGAAACGAATGGGCAGCGTACCTGATCGAAAAATGTAAACAAATAGGACAATGAAGGTGAATTCCTAATACTTATGTTATCTTTATATGGTCATTGATATCTCCCTTTACACTTATTGAGCATCTATGATCTCCCTTTCTTATGTTTCATATGCTTAGATTAGTGAATTCCTACTACTTAGTTTGAAAATGACATAAACTTTGGAAAACAACACCAATGACATACGCCAAACCGAGCAAACGCGTTCGGATTGTTTTGATACATTAGTACAACGATCCACGAGTCATTTGTGATGTGTACGAATCGACCGCACCTCAATCCGACGCACGATGTGACCAGTATGGATAAAATTGTTTGATATTAGGTTGAAAATGACATAAACTTTGGAAAACAACTCCAATGACATACGCCAAACCGAGAAAATTCCTTCGGATTGTTTTGATACTTTAGTAAAACTATCCATGAGTCATTTTTGACGTGTACGAATCGACCACACCTCAATTCGACCCACGGTGCGACCTGTATGGCTAAAATTTTCTGATATCAGTTTGAAAATGACATAAACTTTGGAAAACAACACCAATGACATACTCCAAACCGAGAAAATGCCTTCGGATTGTTTTGAAACTTTAGGAAAACGATCTACTAGTCATTTGTGATGCGTACGAATTGACCGCACCTCAATCCGACGCACAGTGTGACCGGTATGGCTAAAAGTGTCGGATATCAGTTTGAAAATGAGATAAACTTTGGAAAACAACACCAATGACATACGCCAAACCGAGCAAACGCATTCGGATTGTTTTGATACTTTAGGACAACGATCCATGAGTCATTTGTGACGTGTTCGAATCAACCGCACCTCCATCCGATGCAAGGGGTGACCAGTATGTCTAAAATTGTCTGATATCAGTTTGAAAATGACATAAACTTTGGAAAACAACACCAATGACATACGCCAACCCGAGCAAACACCTTCGGATTGTTTTTATACTTTAGGAAAACGATCCACGAGTCATTTTTGACGTGTACGAATCGACCGCACCTCAATCCGACGCACGGTGTGACCGGTATGGCTAAAATTGTCTGATATCAGTTTGAAAATGAGATAAACATTGAAAAACAACAACAATGACATACGCCAAACTGAGCAAACGCCTTCGGATTGTTTTGATACTTTAGGAAAACAATCCATGAGTCATTTGTGACGTGTACGAATTGACCTCACCTCAATCCGATGCACGGTGTGACCGGTATGGTTAACATTGTCTGATATCAGTTTGAAAATGAGATAAACTTTGGAAAACAACACCAATGACATACGCCAAACTGAGAAAACGCATTCGGATTGTTTTGATACTTTAGTAAAACGATCCACGAGTCATTTGTGACATGTACGAATTGACTTCACCTCAATCCGACTCACGGTGTGACCGGTATGGCTAAAATTGTCTGATATCAGTTTGAAAATGACATAAACATTGGAAAACAACACCAATGACATACGCCAAACTGAGAAAACGCCTTCAGATTGTTTTTATACTTTATGAAAACGATCCATGAGTCATTTGTGACGTGTATGAATCGACCGCACCTCAATTCGACGCACGGTGTGACCGATATGGCTAAAATTGTCTGATATCAGTTTGAAAATGGCATAAACTTTGGAAAACAACACCAATGACATACGCCAAACCGAGCAAACACCTTCGGATTGTTTTGATACTTTAGGAAAACGATCCACGAGTCATTTTTGACGTGTACAAATCGACCGCACCTCAATCCGGCGCACGGTGTGACCGGTATGGCTAAAAGTGTCTGATATCAGTTTCAAATTGAGATAAACATTGGAAAACAACACCAATGACATACGCCAAACCATGCAAACACGTTCGGATTGTTTTGATACTCTAGGAAAACGATCCACGAGTCATTTTTGACGTGTACGAATCGACCGCACCTCAATCCGACGCACGGTGTGACCGGTATGGCTAAAATTGTCTGATATCAGTTTGAAAATGACATAAACATTGGAAAACAACACCAATGACATACGCCAAACCAAGCAAATGCCTTCGGATTGTTTTGATACTTTAGGAAAACGATCCACGAGTCATTTGTGACGTGTACGAATCGACCGCACCTCAATCCGATGCACGGTGTGACCGATATGGCTAAAATTGTCTGAAATCAGTTTGAAAATGACATAAACTTTGGAAAACAACACCAATGACATACGCCAAACCGAGAAAACGCGTTCGGATTGTTTTGATACTTTAGTAAAATTATCCAAGAGTCATTTGTGATGTGTACGAATCGACCACACCTCAATCCGACGCACGGTGTGACCGGTATGGGTAAAATTGTCTGATATCAATTTGAAAATGACATAAACTTTGAAAAACAACACCAATGACATACGGAAAACCGAGAAAATGCCTTCGGATTATTTTGATACTTTAGGACAACGATCCACGAGTCATTTGTGATGTGTACGAATCGACCGAACCTCAATCCGACGCACGGTGTGACCGGTATGGCTAAAATTGCTTGATATCAGTTTGAAAATGAGATAAACTTTTGAAAACAACACCAATGACATACGCCAAACCGAGAAAATGCCTTCGCATTGTTTTGATACTTTAGGAATACGATCCACGAGTCATTTGTGACGTGTACGAATTGACCGCACCTCAATCCGACGCACGGTGTGACCGGTATGGCTAAAATTGTCTGATATCAGTTTGAAAATGACATAATCTTTGGAAAACAATGCCAATGACATACGCCAAATGGAGAAAATGCCTTCGGATTGTTTTGATACTTTAGGAAAACGATCCAAGAATCATTTGTGACGTGTAAGAATCGACCGCACCTCAATTCGACGCATGGTGTGACCAGTATGGCTAAAATTGTCTGATATCAGTTTGAAAATGACATAAACTTTGGAAAACAACACCAATGACATACGCCAAACCGAGAAAACGCCTTCAGATTGTTTTGATACTTTAGGAAAAAGATCCAAGAGTCATTTTTTATGCGTACGAATCGACTGCACCTCAATCCGACGCACGGTGTGACCGGTATGGCTAAAAGTGTCTGATATCAGTTTCAAATTGAGATAAACTTTTGAAAACAACACCAATGAAATACGCCAAACCGAGCAAACACATTTAGATTGATTTGATACTTTAGGAAAACGATCCACGAGTCATTTGTGACATGTACGAATTGACTTCACCTCAATCCGATGCACGGTGTGACCGGTATTGGTAAAATTGTCTGATATCAGTTTGAAAATGACATAAACTTTGGAAAACAACACCAATGACATACGCCAAACCGAGTAAACGCGTTCGGATTGTTTTGATACTTCAGGAAAACGATCCACGAGTCATTTGTGACATGTACGAATCGACCGCACCTCAATCTGACGCACGGTGTGACTGGTATGGCTAAAATTGTCTGATATCAGTTTGAAAATGACATAAACATTGGAAAACAACACCAGTGACATACGCCAAACCGAGCAAATGCCTTCGGATTGTTTTGATACTTTAGGAAAACGATCCATGAGTCATTTGTGACGTGTACGAATCGACCTCACCTCAATCCGACGCACGGTGTGACCGGTATGGATAAAATTGACTGATATCAGTTTGAAAATGACATAAACTTTGGAAAACAACACCAATGACATACGCCAAACCGAGCAAACGCCTTCGGATTGTTTTGATACTTTAGGACAATGATCCACGAGTCTTTTGTGACGCGTACGAATCGACCACACCTCAATCCGACACACTGTATGACCGGTATGACTAAAAGTGTCTGATATCAGTTTCAAATTGAGATAAACTTTGGAAAACAACACCAATGACATACGCCAAACCGAGAAAACGCGTTTGGATTGTTTTGATACTTTAGGACAACGATCCACGAGTCATTTGTGGCGTGTACGAATTGACTGCACCTCAATCCGACATACGGTGTGACCGGTATGGCTACAATTGACTGATATCAGTTTGAAAATGACATAAAATTTGGAAAACAACACCAATGACATACGCCAAACTGAGTAAATGCCTTCGAATTGTTTTGATACTTTAGGAAAACGATCCACGAGTCATTTGTGACGTGTATTAGTCGACCGTTCCTCAATCCGATGCACGATGTGACCGGTATGGCTAAAATTGTCTGATATCAGTTTGAAAATGACATAAACTTTGGAAAACAACACCAATGACATACGCCAAACCGAGAAAATGCCTTTGGATTGTTTTGATACATTAGGACAACGATCCACGAGTCATTTGTGACGTGTACGAATCGACCGCACCTCAATCCTACGCACGGTGTGACCGGTAATGCTTTTCATTAGATAAAGAATCAATATTTATTAAATGAGATAAATCAATCAAAAACATATTGATTTTACATTATTCCCTTTCATTGTTATGAAAATGAAAACGTTTGAGTTTAAAATTTAATATTTTAGTTTCACATTTCCATATTAATGTATTCTTTCATTTTACAGTTTTAATTTCTTTCATTATTGCATTACTAAAATATTATTTGTTTTCTTATATAGGTGAATTTTTTTCCTTGAGTTCGGATGCTTTGTTCAACAACAAATACCATCGAGAGCGGATCGCGGATATCAAAGGATGAAACATGAATATTTATAACTGTTGTTGAATAATTGTAAATGTAACCATGTAAAACAATGTTTGAAATGTATATAGCAATGCGTTTTTTTGTATTCATGATGTTAAGTAAATGTATATACCGTTGTCAGTCAAAATATTGGGTGCGGGTGCTATGGTGTGCAGGTGTGCATGTGCTACTTTGTGCAGGTATTCTGGTGTGCAGGTGTGCAGGTACTGTTTTTTAGGTGCAGGCGCTGGGGCCTTTATCAGCACTTTTTTAGCGCTGATAAAGGACACCTTTAACAGCGCTAGAGGAGCGCTGATAAAGGGACCCTGTATCAGCGCTCCAAGAAGCGCTGATATAGTTGACCTTTATCAGCACTCCACCACACGCTGATAAAGGACCCCTTTATCAGCACTCCGAGAAGCGCTGATAAAGGGGACCCCCCATTTATCTACGCCGGAATTAACAGCGCTTTTCTAGCGTTGTTAATGCCGGTTTTTAGCGCTGATAAAGGGGAAGGTTGTAGTAGTGAGAGACAAGAGATGAGGGTTGTCCCTCCTCAACCACCTCTGCCCATGATCTTCTACCATCAAGGGGATTCATCATGACAAGTTCATCCTTACTTTGAGGAGCAGGATTGGAGGGAGACAGCTCTACATTCGATTGTTCAAAATGCAAAGTAGTAGGTGCATCAAGAAAAGCAGACTTGTCATCTTTTTTTAGGTGACCAGGCTTCTCCCTCCCTGAATTCAGACATGATTTGGAATCATGTCCATGGAGGGAGAAACAAATAAAAACAATAGACCTCCTACAATTTGTAGAGTCATGTCTAATGACTTTACAATCAAAGAAGAATTTTGCCAAGTTTTCATATTCAACATTCAGTTCAAGTTCTTCCTCATCAGTAGATATGTAGACCTTGTCAATTAGAGTAGCGTTTAAATCAGTATCAACAAGACACCTGGCATAATGCCCATATCTAGCAGATTCATTATCCTTATCCATCCTGATTGGGATGCCAATAGCAAGAGATAGATCACATAAAATGCGTGGATGCCACAGAATCCAGCTTAAGCCATAAATTTTAATCTAGTTTTGCATAGAGGAGTTACCAATTTCTGAAGGGTTGAAGCGTCTGTCCCACTCTCTGATGTGAAAATCACCTGGTTTGATAGAAAGTGAACCGAAGCCCCAGGCTTGTCGTGTTAGTTCTTCAGATGGAAAAACCAAATGGTAATATCCCTTCCCGAGTGATATACATTGCCAGGTCTCGAACCCCCAGATGATCGAAAGCCTCCGTGTGAGCTGCTCCATCTTCCACGGCTTCACGAGGTATCATTATATTGAGTGTAATATTATTTTTGGATTGATTATGGATAAAACTAGAATAAAAATTAGTCTCTTCTTAATCTTAATAATGAATTCCTTAGAAAAAATAGATCACTTAAACATCATTCCCTTCTTGGTCATGATCATCAATGGTGATGAAATGTGGGATATGTAATTGATAGATATGTGATTATATTCCAAAAATCCAATGAAGATAAAGACATTAAAAAATTCTCGGGTCTCCCTTAAGAAATCATAGACTCCACCTTCTTGAAATCCACTGGTACCACTACCTTAGATATCACTTAGTATAGGAAGCAAACTTCATCAAGCCATAACTAACACATGAAGAGTTTTGAATACAACTATTACACTCACACCATGCTCCAAATGATTTCAAAATTTCAATCATGTTATTGTAATGACCTAGATTATACCAGGATTTCATTAACAATCCAAGAAAATTAAATAGTATAATGGATGTAAATATTCATAAAATCCATTAATACTATTGTTCTAATTTCAATCCCAAAAGAAATAAAAGGGTATTCAGAAATGGAATACCAAATTTTGGACACTATAACAAGAACATTAGAAGGTATCACCCTAAAATGGATGTACCCAATGCACAAGTTAATCTTTATGAAATCCTAATAACCATTAAAATATTCTAATATATAATTTATAGTAGATAATATATACCTGTTTTTCACAATCACTTGATTAATATTCTAATAGTCTGCAAATAACTTCAATGAACTATATACCTTCTTGGATAATAGGACTGGATCACCATAGGGGGATGTACTAGTATGGATGAACACTTTTTCCAATAAGTACACTATTTTGGGTTTCAATTGTTCAATTGATATCACTCACATCCTATAAGTTGTAATAGATATAGGCTTAATTACCATCATAACTTCAATAGTAAATTTGATCCCATGATCTTGAGGTATTCCTAAAAACACCTCAGGAAACAAATTCTAAAACTAATTGATGATAAGAGAAAAAACTAAGTAGTTTTTCTTTACCTCATCCAAGACAAGGCCAAAAAACCTAGTCAATGATTCCACTTAGTTTTTATTAATATTTTCTATAAGAACATATTTTATATATCTTTCACCAACATATTCACTATAGTTGTCCAAAAGAGGGTTGAATGACACTCATATAGGTGTGATATAAATCGATACATGCTAGATAATGAACATTATAAATCATATAAATAATTATGATGAAACATAACATTTTCAATACGAAGGAATCTGAGAGTAATCTAAAATTTACGAGGACAAATGCACAACCGAAAACTTTTTGATCCCCATGAAATTATGCTCAAGGGTTTATCAATCGAAAATACTCTATAAATTCACTGCATATAAAAAACCAATCATCCCCTGAGTTGAGGAGAAACAAAAAATGTGAGGCTTCAATATCCAATAAAGAAGTATAAATAGATTAATATAATAAGATCATACCTCAAATAGTTGATGGTTTAATGCCATTCTCAATGAGGATAGGATAAAAAATGCAACTAGCCCAAACCATGACCCTGAGTTCCTCTATGACATCCCTGAACAATTCTAACCAACTAACCATGTAGTAAAAGACCCTAAGATCTATACCCTTCACAATAACTCAAATGTACATTGGATGCTCGACTAATATAATTTAGAGGCATAACCACCCCACCAAGACCCTATGCTGACCCGTATCCCTTTCCACATGGATTATACTCAGAATTCATATAAAAATGGTAAAAGTGACCCATCCTCCTCAATAATAGAACTCTCATAGAGGTCGAGTAAACTATCGATTCAGATTCCCCATAAAATAAAACAGATAAAAAAATACAGTGTTACCACACTAAGATGTAAGAGAATAATATTATCTCAATATAGACAATCTACCACCTCTCTGGTGTGACCCATCTAACTGATATTTTTGGCTACCCAAGAAACAAACTCCACTATCACTCAAAGTGGAAAAATAACTAGAACCATGAACTCTAATAATGTTACTTTAAATTATTATAGCTAGTTCATGATATCTAAAAAGGGGTTCATTACAAATACCCTTACCAACTCCCTGATCTCATAACATAGGAAATCTTCAAAATCTTTTCCATGGTTGTCCTATCTCCCTCTTAGGTGGGAGGAGAATTCTAAATATTATTGACTAAGTAGAAATAATATATAACTAAAATTAACTCTATTAAAATAACATAAACTATAAATCCTGGTCTGATTTATTGGTATTTGGAATAAAATGACTGAAGAATCGATTTTTTATGTCTATTCAGGATAACTCAAAATATTTGCCTCCCAAGATATGAACATTACACCAATGTTTATTTCTCCGGGAAATATATAGATTACCAAATTTACCCTATTATTTTTATGTATCTCTATGGGATATATAACAATATGATTATATTTCATCCAAAGCTCAGCTACTTGTGGACCACCATATTTTGTAAACAATGGTGGGTGATATCACTGAAAATTATTAGTATGATCAGACATGGATGATTCAGTTTGTGGTACCCCCCTCAACATGGATTGAACTACATGAAAGATATAGTCCTAAAGTGGAAATTCTATATCTGGACCATAATCTAGAGGATAACCTATTCTAACCATCTATGGGGCATTCTTACCCTCACCCTCTTTGTGTGGTACTGAGACTCTTTGAGGTATCATATCACTATAATTCTTTCATATAAATGTTAGAAAAATATAATAGTGACTCATTCAAGGATCAAATAATGGATTATTTTCATAAAATCCCACAATAACACATGATCCCCCCTCAAATATTTTGTAACACCCCGAGCTTTCACGATACTCTTCTCTTTCAATAATGCAATAGCTTGCATTGTACGCAAGTTCGAGATTCAAACACACCGCGACCAATCAAAATAGCCATTATTAAAAGTAATACCAACATTTTGAAATTATATATATTTTATATTTCAAAATGGACTTCATTTTTGGATTCGGAATATTGAAATTATCCTATGTTGAATTTTTGGTATTTTTCCGAGAACTTCCAATTTTTTATGAATAGTGAAAAATACTTAAAAACAGCTTTTTTAATCAGAATAATTTATAGTGATAAATTATACTATTTATTGGTTTTAAATTATAATTATAATATATTTTTACCATTTTATCCAATGGTGGTCATTATAATTAATTTCACTTTGAAATTGGACATAAACAATTGTCAATCTTTTGATATATATTGTTTCTTAAAAACATGCTATTTGTTGTGACAGCGGGAATTAATTATAAAATTAATTAATGTAACTTATATGTTTGTAATTTTTTAAAATAGACATCATTTTTGAATTCGGAATATCAATTATAGCTTAGGGTGAAATTTTGGCATTGTTCTGAAAAACGTCAATTTTGGATGAATAGTGAAACCACTAAGTGGTAGTTAAAAAACTGATTTTTCGTTTAAATGAAACATTACCACTTCTATGATTTGATTTTCAAAAATCCGACATACATGGTTGTCATTAGAAATTAAAATGTGGTTCAATGGGATTAAAATAATGTTTTGGTGAATAGTAACTTTTAAGTTTAATTAATCGGTATTAAAGGTAATTAGTGAAATTTAAGGTAAAAATGATATTATAAAAATATGAAAATATCTTGACACTTGTCCTAAACCTATTTTATGAGTCATGGAGGTCCAAGATAATCCACGGGTCAACTTGGGGACCCCATGGAGCCACTTTGGTAGGAAAATGACATTAAAAACTTTTTATTTAATGTTAAAATAAAAATGGAAGAAACATGAGTTATTTTACTAAAAAAAATTAAATGGGGTAATACAAGTCATGTGTTTGACTATAAATATTAATTAGAAAGATAAAAATATTTCCTACATCATGATATTTGTTTTATAATTTTTAGACATTAAATAAATTAAAATATTTATGACACAACGATGATGCAACAATTACCTCATTAATTAACAATTTAAATAAAATGAAAAGATAATGGAAAATCTAAGGCATACACTTGTCAAAAACCTATTGGATGAGCATATTTCAAAACCTTATCACCTTAGACTCGAAATATATCATTGTGGGACCTTTAGAATCCGAAAATCATTTCATAATAATGTAACATTTCAATCTTTCCAAGAGTGCCCCTCCTCTCCTCTTATAAAAGGCCCCCCACCACTACCACCTTACTCACACCATCAAAGCCTTTTGGATCGGCCAAACTCTACCCAAGTACTCTCTAAACATCCCTCTCTTACTCCTAGAAGCCTCACTTTGGGCAGCATTATTCCCAAGGAATCCTTGATCTAAAATCAAAAAAGAGTTACCCGATTGTAAGGTAATATCTTCTCTTATGTTATTCTGTTTTATTTTGATTCTCCAACCCCTTAAACTCTTTTTATTAATTTATTTTGTAACAAAACCAGTATCCTAAATATAGTAGAATGTTTTTATAAGAAGGATTAAAGCTATACTTACACACACCTACATCTAATGGTTAAAGAACATACTGTTTCTGTGGATGGTGAATTTCTGCCTCACGAAACGATGCTTGTTCAACACTCATATAACACCTTCATAGGTGGCCATTAAGATGTAACTATATTTATATATGATATATAATATTTTTATTTTTTACTTAAGCTTCTGTATTTTTCATTTATGGCATAGCTTTATGGTTTCCATTATGGGTAAACACGACATTTTCATTTTAGGAAGTGCGGACTACCGCCCCCTCAATGTGATTTGAATCGTTAATGCCACATGTGGGATGTATAAAGGATGTAGTAAATGGTATTATACATTATATTATACTGTAATTATAATATACCTTTATATAATTATGATTTCATTCCATTAAAGATGAAATAGAAATGAAAGTAGCGTTCATGCGTACGTACGACTTACCGTCTCCATGAACGGTGCATTTCATTTCTTACCTCTAAATGTTACGTAATATTATGAATGAATGTATATAATGGATATATATGATATATATGATATCTATATCATGAATATAATTATGGAGATAATGGATATTTTTCCACATAAACAACTTGTAATTATAAGAAGTTTATTGTTGACTCAAGTACCAAATATCGACAAAACGACCGTTATTAACTTAAATAATTACATAGTGTTCATACACATGGTAATAAGTGATATAAAACGAATAATTAAATTGAAAAATTATCTTAAGAAAGTAGAGATTAACTCTAGTTTATTATTCAGGAGGTTAAACAATGGTCGAGTCAAGTCAGACATAAGGTAAGGGAACTTCTTAACCCAATTTCTATTCTTTGGGTTAATCTCCTACTTTCAAATTATGTAATGATATTTATTATGTAATATCTCATATTTTTACTTTATGTGTACATATAGTGAATACACATAATAGATATAGTTTGTTTAAAAATTATCTTTTTAAGTGACTTCGTCTCAATCTCCAATCAATGAGGCATATTTTGTTTTATACTAAAATTTCTTTTATACGGTGTATAAAACCCTTTGAATTTTACATTTATTCTAAAGGAATATTTTTATACGAAGCGTTTTACTAAAAGACAAAAAGGTAATGTTTTTCTTGTCGTACGTATGCGGCGACAATGACTTCTCCGCCACTGTGACCATTATTTGAGTTTCAGTTTCCTCTACAAGCCATAACTTTTTTTAAAATGAAAAGTAAATACAAAGTTTTAATTTTATTTCATTTTGGTATTGAAACTGGTTTTGAAATTGATTTTATTATATCAATGTGTTGTATTGATATCTTTTGACTGAAATGTGGAAATGTTATGTTTTCTTTATGCATGTTTTATGTGATACGATTATGTTATGGTTTATGATATGTTTAAACCTATTCATATGAGGAATGCATTGGACTTAATAAGTGACGGGTGGAGCCCACTATAGCTCCTCGATGCATCGGTATGTCTCATGAGACAAACTAGTGTCTTGGCATGAGGCCTTGACAAAATCTTATTTGTAGTCTTGGCACGAGGCCTTGGCTACGTGGTTATTATAGTTTGGCATTATGCATTCCATCATTATGAAAGTGGTTATTGATATTGCATGTGATTATTCGACCAGTAGAATATCCATGTGAAGAAGTAAATGATATTATCTCATTTTACATTTTCCATATTATGTTGAAGTTCATGTTTAAAAGGCTTTTGTTTTAGTTATACATTGCCTTAAATGTTTATGTTTATTTATGAAAGCTTACGCTATATTGTTATCCTTACTGAGCATTTGAGCTCACCCATTTAAATGTTTTATTTTTCCCAGGATGTAAAGAAATATTTTATGACTAACCTACAGGGATAGTATAAAAGGGATACAAGTATGGACTATGGAGCTTATGTTATTGTGATTTTTCACTTTATGATGTAACGTAACATTTATGAATGTATCTAGTGTTTCCAACGATACTAAACTAATCTGTCTTTTGAGACTTGATCTTTGTGATCATGCCAATGTTACGCAATAATGCCCCGACTCATGGTAACTGGGGTCGGGGTGTTACAGTTGGTATTAATGGAATTTTAGTACTAACCCTGGAAGATAGATTTAGTTAAACTCTGATTAAAGAAAATATCCCGAAGATAGACTTTGATGATTATTATAGAAGAACTTCCTCTAATTTTGGTATTATAGAGATTTTGTGAGTTTTCCGAGCAATACATCCCTGTCTGGATACGAGCAGGTAGAGGCGGCTCTGGCACAAATGTACCTAGGGTTAAAACTCGAAAACACCGCTTTGAGCTAGACTCGAATGGGAACTGGTGCACGACAACGTGCCTTGCTTCACTCTTGGTTACGACACTCCCGGGGGATATGCTTAGGATAATTCTCATTCTCTTTACAAACCACTATGAAGGGTTATGATTATATACTTCCTCAAAGAATTTTTTTTATGATTATGGATTATATCCATATATAGTTCAATTTATGTTAAGTGTTTTACAAGTATGGAATTATGTATTTTAATTCATAAACTAATATAGTTTATGCCATTGTTTAGAAATGGCGCCTAGTGGGAGGAATGGAAACCGTATTAATGCACGCACTCCGTGTAGGGATTTCCCTCCTGCAGAAGATAATTATTGTGGAGCTGGAGATAAAACTGGTGCTGATCAACTTATTACCATAATGGGACAACTCACTCAGGTTATTAATAATAACCTTACTCATATGGAGCACCCTGATCCACAATGTGGAGGATCAATGTTAGACCGCTTCATGAGGCAACAACCGCCAACATTTAATGGGGGTACAAATCCATTAGTAGGTGAGCAATGTATAAAATCCTTAGAGAAAATATTCCATGCCTTGGGGAGTAGCGAATGAGAGAAGGTTGTCATGGCAGTCTACCGCCTCACTGGAGATGCCGATCCATGGTTGTCGCTGATTCAAAACACAAAGGAAGATGAAGAAGTATCATGTATGGAATGGATGGAGTTTAAGGAAATTTTCTTAGAAAAATACTTTCCACATGACCATCAAGCAGATATGGAAAGGCAATTTCTGAGTCTGAGGCAGAAGGAGGACGAGAATGTCGCAAAGTATGAGGCTAACTTTACAAGGTTAGCGAGGCATGCTGCAGATTATATACATAACCCAAGAAGTAAGATTGATCGTTTCTCTGATGGGTTAAAACCGTTTCTCCGTCGAGCTTTAGTATCAAAATCCTTCTCATCGTACGAAGATATTTTCTCGTGTGCTATCAAGACAGAAAAGGAATTCTCTAAGTCTTATGACAACAATGTAAAGCAAGAGAAGAAGAGAATGGTGGAACAAGAGACAAATAAAGAGAAAATGGGAAAGAAGGATTTTACATTATGTGATAATTGTGGGAAGAATCACCCCAGTGCTTGCCTAAAAGGAATGGGAGTTTGTTATAAATGTGGAGAAAAAGGTCACTAGGCTCGTGATTCCAAGGGATAGAAAGAGGCTATCAATGTTGAATGCTACAATTGTAGGGAAATGGGTCATTATGAAAATGAATGTCCTAAGCGTCTGGGAATCTTACCTCAGAAAAGGCGAAGGGATCAAGGCCAAGCTTATGCTATTACTACAGATGAAGTTGAATAATTATTGTATTTTTGTTTTGGGACACAAGAAATAGATTATGGTTATAAGAATAATGAGATATATATAAGGATTGTACTACATTACTTGTTGTTTTCATTAAGGTTTTAATATGATGAAGATAATCATATTTTCATTATGTTTTAATAAGAGAAACCTTACATTGTTTGGGGAATCTAATGTTGCAATTGATTTTGGAATTTAAGGAAATTTTAGAGAAGGTCTGGACGGAGGTATTTTGGATAACTATAAAGGTTGGAATGGATTATGTTGATCTTTGGATAGTAATGTTTAAGGTTAAAACATTTCTGAAGATTATTTTTGGAATATTATAATACTATAGTTTTAGGAAAAGGACAACCTGCAGGGTGGGGAATAATCCGTCGCGTTGGACAAAGCTGCAGGATTGGAACCCACAACCATAGTGCGACATGCCTTTATTACCTACCACTAGCCTATATGAAGTCCCTGGTTATTAAAAAATAGTTTTCCTAATCTAAATGGTATGTGGTAATATTTATAACCTTATACAATTAGGATAAATAGAATATTTTTGAGTTCTGTTACCATTTGGAGTGAAAGATGGGTTTGTGGTAAAAATTTATTAAAGAATGAAAGTCTACATGACAAGTAAGTAAATTTCCTTACATTCTTATTAAATCTCTTAAATAAATCCCTCAACTTTATGAAAGGTAACTTAAAACAAAAACGTTGCCGGTTAGCTTTTCCAACCGGAGATTCAATGATCGTTCAACCAATCACATGTTTCTGACTTTCTTATTGTTAACTTTCTCCTAATCCAGTTTTCTACAACTCTCCATCAGACCTTGACGGTTTGTTTTTCTTCCATATCCATATTTGCATTGAATCCTAATATGGGCTATCTCGGGTGACCTTTGTACTTATCTTTCTTTCTTTTAATGTTATATTTTTATTAACCTTATTTCCGATGTGGGTTTTCCACAAAGGTATTTTCTATTTTCAACTTTTTATTTTCAAAGAAAATTTTCAAATTGCGAGGATGAAATTTATTAAAGGAGGGGAGAATGTAACACCCCGAGCTTTCATGATACAATTCTCTTTCAATAATGCAATATCTTGCATTGTACACAAGTTTGAGATTCTAACACACTACGACCAATCAAAATATCCACTATTAATAGTAATACCCACTTTTTAAAATTATATATATTTTATATTTCAAAATGGGCTTCATTTTTGGAT
The DNA here is from genome assembly GCA_963277665.1 of Viscum album. Classification (NCBI taxonomy): domain Eukaryota; kingdom Viridiplantae; phylum Streptophyta; class Magnoliopsida; order Santalales; family Viscaceae; genus Viscum; species Viscum album. Next base: position 1,479,708,281 of record OY728137.1, read on the forward strand.
TCGGAATATCGAAATTAGCCTATGTTGAATTTTTGGTATTTTTCTGAGAACATCCAATATTTTATGAATAGTGAATAATACATAAAAACAACTTTTTTAATCAAAATAATTTATAGTGATAAATTATACTATTGACTAGTTTTAAAGTATAATTAGAATATATTTTTACTATTTTATCCATTGGTGTTCATTAGAATTAATTTCACTTTGAAATTGGACGTAAACAATTGTCAATATTTTGATATATATTGTTTCTTCAAAACATGCTATTTGTTGTGACAACGGGAATTATTTATAAAATTAATTAATTTAACTTATATGTTTGGAGTTTTTTAAAATATACAGCATTTTTGAATTTGGAATATCAATTATAGCATAGGGTGAAATTTTGGCATTGTTCTAAAAAGCATCAATTTTTGATGAATAGTGAAACCACTAAGTGGTAGTTAAAAAACTGATTTTTCATTTAAATGATACATTACCACTTCTATGATTTTATTTTCAAAAATCCGACATACATGGTTTTCATTAGGAATTAAAATGTGGTTCAATGGGATTAAAATAATTTTTTGGTGAATAGTAACGTTTAAGTTTAATTAATCGCTATTAAAGGTAATTGGTGAAATTTAAGGTAAAAATGATATTATAAAAATATGAAAATATCTTGACACTTGTCCTAACCCTATTGGACGAGTCGTGGCCGACCAAGACAATCCATGGGTCAGCTTGGGGACCCCATGAAGCCACTTTGGTAGGAAAATGACATTAAAAACATTTTATTTAATGTTAAAATAAAAATTCCACAAACATGAGTTGTTTTACTAAAACAATTTTTAAATTGGGTGATACAAGTCATATGTTTGACTATAAATATTCATTAGAAATCTAAAAAGATTTCCTACATCATGATATTTTTTTTATAATTTTTAGACATTAAATAAATTAAAATATGTATGACACAATGATGATGCAACAATTACCTCATTAATTAACAATTTAAATAAAATGAAAAGATAATGTAACTTCTAAGGCATACACTTGTCAAAAACCTATTGGATGAGCATATTTAGAACCCTTATCACCTTATCCCCGAAATATATCATTTTGGGACCTTTAGAATCCGAAAATCATTTCATAATAATGTAACATTTCAATCTTTCCAAGAGTGCCCCTCCTCTCCTCTTATAAAAGGCCCCCACCATTACCACCTTACTCACACCTTGAAAGCCTTTTGGCTCGGCCAACATCTGCCCAAATACTCTCTCAACTTCCCTCTCTTACTCCTAGAAGCCTCACTTTGGGCTGAATTCTTCCCAAGGGAGCCTTGAGCTCAAATCAAAAAAGAGTTACCGAATTTTAAGGTAATGTCTTATCTTATGTTATTTTGTTTTATTTTGCTTCTCCAACCCCCTAAACTCTTTTTATTAATTTATTTTGTAACACCACCAGTATCCGAAATATACTAGTATGTTTTTATAAGTAGGATTCAAGCTACACTTACACACACCTACATCTAATGGTTAATGAACATACTGTTTCTGTGGATGGCGAATTTCTGCCTCACGAAGCTATGATTGTTCTACACTCATATAACACCTTCAGAGGTGGCCATTAAGATTTCACTATATTTATATATGATATATAATATGTTTATGTTTTACTTAAGCTTCTGTATTTTTTATTTATGGAATACCGTTATGGTTTCCATTATGGGTAAACTCGATATTTTCATTTTAGGAAGTGCGGACTACCGCCCCCTCAAAGTGATTTGAATCGTTAATGCCATATGTGGGATGTATAATTGATGGATTAAATGGTATTATACATTATATTATACTGTAATTATAATATAACTTTATATAATTATGATTTCATTCCATTAAATATGAAATAGAAATGAAATTAACGTTCATGCGTACGTACGGCTTACCGTCTCCGTGAACGGTGCATTTCATTTCTTACCTCTAAATGTTAGGTAATATTATGAATGAATGTATATACTGGATATATATGATATATATGATATCTACATCATGAGTATAATTCTGGAGATAATGGATATTTTTCCACATAAACAACATGTAATTATAAGAAGTTTATTGTTGACTCATGTACCAAATATCGATAAAACGATCGTTATTAACATAAATATTTACATAGTGTTCATAACATGGTAATAAGTGATATAAAAGGAATAATGAACATGAAAAAGTATATTAAGAAAGTAGAGATTAACTCTAGTTTATTATTCATGAGGTTAAATAATGGTCGAGTCAAGTCGGACACAAGGTTAGGGAACTTCTTAACCCAATTTGTATTCTTTGGGTCAATCTCCTACATTAAAATTACGTCATGACATTATTATGTCCTATATCGTATTTTTACTTTCTTTATGTGTACTTATAGTGAATACACATAATAGATATAGTCTGTTTAAAAATTATCTTTTTAAGGGACTTCATCTCAATCTCCATTCATTGAGGCATATTTTGTTTTATACTCAAATTTCATTTATATGGTGTATGAACCCCTTTGAATTTTACATTTATTCAAAAGGAATATTTTTATATGAAGTGTTTTACTAAACGACAAAAAGGGAATGTTTTTCTTGTCATACATATGCGGTGACAATGACTTCTCTGCCGCCGTGACCATTATTTGAGTTTCAGCTTCCTCTACAAGACATAACTTTTTTTAAAATGAAAATTAAATACAAAGTTTTAATTTTATTTCATTTTTGTATTGAAACTGGTTTTGAATGTTTTTTTATTATATCAATGTGTTGTATTGATATATTGTGATTGAAATGTGGAAATGTTATGTTTCCTTTATGCATGTTTTATGCGATTCAATTATGTTATGGTTTATGATATGTTTAAACCTATTCATATGAGGAATGCATTGGACTTAATAAGTGACGGTTGGAGCCCGCTATAGCTCCTCAATGCATCCGTAGGTATCATGAGACAAACTAGTGTCTTGGAATGAGGCCTTGAAAAAATCTTTTTTGTAGTCTTGGAAAGAGGCATTGGCTACGTGGTTATGATAGCCTGGCATTATGCATTCCATCATTATGAAAGTGGTTATTGATATTGCATGTGATTATGCGACCAGAAGAATACAATGTGAAGAAGTAAATGGCATTATCTCATTTTACATTTGCCATATTATGTTGAAGTTCAAGTTTAAAATGCTTTTGTTTTAGTTATACATTGCCTTAAATGATTATGTTTATTTATGAAAGTTTCCACTATATTATTATCCTTACTGAGCATCTGAACTCACACCTTTCAATGTTTTATTTTTCCCAGGATGTGAAGAAATATTTTATGACTGACCTATAAGGATATTCTGAAGGGGGTAGAAGTGTGGACTATGGAGACTATGTTATTATGATTTTTCACTTTATGATGTAATGTAACATTTATGAACGTATCTAGTGTTTCTAAGGCTACTAAACTAATCGGTCTTTCAAGACTTAATCTTTGTGATCATGCCAATGTTACGCAATAATGCACCGACTCTGGGTAACAGGGGTCGGGGCGTTACATATTTGATGAATCGTAGAACTCTCTTGAGACCTATCTAATTCTGATGACCATTTATCATCTCCTTATATAGTAATTCCCGATGTTCGATTGGTTAAAAATTCATTCAAAACCTGTATAAGAAAAAATCATATAGGTTTCTAACAACACTGATATTTAATAAATATTATGATATAATAATTCTTATATATCCATGTGTTTCATAATAAATTTCTCATATTTTTGTTCACGTAAGTAGTAATTATGAAATTTTTTTGGTAAACACCATATAAATAGATATTGACAATATAAATGACCAACTATCCCTTTTATAGAAGCATATGAAATTCCCTATAATGTTAATTGGATAAAAGAATAAATGTTACTATGAATTAAAAAAATTTAAAGCTTTCTTTTTTGGAGCCTACCCTATTAGAACACCATAGTTAAACGAGTAATGCTCGAGATTAGTGTCAGGATGAGTGAACTCCTAGAAAGTTTATAAAAGTGTGAGTGGGTGGGAATATAGCACACCAAATGTAGTTGAATTGTCATGTATAGATTCTCATTAGTCTAATGATCCAATCAAGCACATTGGGGGAACCTAGGGAAGGGACAACATGCGTCCGTGGGGAAACTGGTAAAACCTGGTAGGCTAGTACCCACTAATCATGTTAAAATGGGGCGTTTGCGAAGTCAAGAGGGACAAGTTGTTACAATGTTATCAAAAGTGATACCTATACAGATGTGTAGTGGTACATCCTGGGTTGAAATACAGTGTTCGTAATGAAAATTTTAATCTCAAAAAAAGTAGTGGGGGAGAATTTAACACCTCAAAAAGTCAAATGGTCTAAAGAGTAAATGTTAAAGCCTTTGTGAAGGAGTTGAATCATTATTTTAGGGAGCCAACTATATTATTACTCTATAGTTAAGAGAGTATTTTTTGTTGTAGTAGCGGGATGGGTGACCTCCTAGTATGTTTTTAAGGGTTAAAGTGAGTTGGGAAAAGTAACACTAAAATAAAATGTGTGTTACTTTTGGGAAATTTGTTAGTGTTATGATCTATTTAGGTTTTTGGGTAGCCCGAAGGAGTGGGAAACATGTTTTTATGGGGAAACCAGTGGTTCTTGGTGGGATAAGACCCACCAACCATGTTAGGTGGTGTGCTTGTGCTGTCATCAGGGAACATTTATTAAAGTAGATGTGTTTATATATATATATATATCAATCAATCATAGATAATGTATGAATGAAATGTGAATCCTATTTTCCTTTCATGATGCATGAATACACATGCACTATATTTCCATACCAATTAATGTGAAAAAATTAAAAAAACCAATTTCCATAAGAACTATGAGCACCACTTAATTTTATGTAATATAATTACGATAATAAAATTAAGTGAATAATAAATTAGATCTCTGATAGATTTGATTTTTCATTAAATTTTGGTTAGTTATTCCCAGGAACATGCTCCATTCCAATCCCCAAAACACCATACTATCATTTTTTACATTCCAAAATAAAAAAAAGACAATAATACTAAGATTTATCTTTGTAACCACCCACTCCGCGTTCCACTAAACTAATTCTGAGACGTGGTTTTCTATGTAACCTCAGACGCGTCTCCCTATATGCTAGAGGCTATTAAAAAGTGGAAAAGGTTTTATATAAATACTATGGGGAAACTATCCCCATAGGAAAGAATGAAAACATGATGGAAATAAGAATATGTCATATAACATACTGAAGAAAAAATAAGAAAAATAAGAAAAATAATAATAAAATCCATTCAGTATAATGATGTATTTTTATGACTTATAAGTGAATCATGTATAGATAAACATGTCATACCCATCAAGTCAAAAATAAATTAAAATACTAAAAATATGTATGTGTCCCAAAATATCTTTAGAAGTAGCCTGACCCCCATCCCCAATACCCTATCCGTGCCAATCATTCAAAAATATATCATTATGAATTTTCTCTTATATTGACCTACTAATATGATGTCTTCTCAAGTACAAGATGACAACTTTAGCATGATGTGAGTAAAACTATGTAATATAACATAAAGGAAATCCCTAAATAATTATTGTCTTGAAATTTATGTTCATAGTAGAGTGATATCAACACACAGTTCTAAAATTAATCATTATACTACTGAAAGATAAATAAGCAACCCCAATGCCCAAGTTCAATGGTGACACATGAGGTCGGGGATATCTGCTTCACCAAATGCTGGATGTCTTTAATAACATCAAATTACTATTCATACCCAACTAAAAAATGATGCATCAAGAACACAAATATTTTAATTTTCTTTATAACTATCTCAACACTTCTTATAAGAGTGTTTGCATTATATGTTTATCAATACCAAATATGTTGGATTTTGAAAACTATGCATCTTAACACCACCTATGATGGTGTTTTCCTTTATCTCCTAAATCAAAATTTCAATAGAAAAAAATTTACTAGATCAAATTAAAACATCAATTTTTCTGAAATTACTATTTTCATCATAATAATCATTATTATTTCATGGATTATTTTTCTACCATTATTAAACAATAAATTTATCAGTTTATCATTATGTTCAACAATTAAAATCAAAAAATCAAAATCTTATCACCACAATAACCGAATTTATGGGAAATTACTCAATAAGGTAATTAAATTACACCCCCTTATTATTATTTATCAGCCAATGATGTAGGTTTTCAATTTATGTAAATGTCATAAAGATGTTTTTTGATTAGAGTTACAGTCAATGATTAAGAAGTCGGTGTGATGACGCCAGTCATGAATAAATAATTCATGAAATACCATATAAGAAATATATTGACCACCTACCTTATCCATATAAAAGTAAACTTATCTAGTAAGAACCTCTTATTCACCCATGAATGAGTGAAAAATTTTATATTTGACAAAAAATTGAAAATAGGGAGTATTTAAAAAATAAATCAAGAGATCTTGGATAATTTATTGTATGAATAATAATAGAAAACATACTTTTAGTCTTACATTATTCTCTTGATCACACCAAATGGAAGCATAAATAGCAAAGGATTGAGGCAACACATCCATCAATGAAAGGGATAAGGGTGGTGTGCACAATGTGTACCTCTTGGCCAAAAATGAAGGGAGAAATAGTATATGGAATTTAAGGGAGAAACATGGGAATATGATAACATTAACCCATAAAAAACATCCCCGATTTCCACAAATGATCCTCTAAGACTAGATTCACTTTGGGGATACATGTTGACATATAGGCTAGATGGTTCAGCCTTATTAGTTAACTGGCGGTACTGTAATAACATGTTGTTATCTCGAATTATGTCCCCTAACCCTTGGGTTTCTCTTCATACCCATTCATCCCTTAAAATATACCAAACATAGGATATAATGGTGGTTAGGTGAGTTTTATAAGAAACCTATCTATTTAAAGGGTTAATATTTTATTTGTGTAACCATTAGGGTGATTGAAACCTTCTTAAATATAACTTACCATATAAGAATACAATATTACCCATGTGTTTGAATTATCATAAAACTTACATGGATATTGATAGTGTGGATACTCAGTTTCAATAGAAACCTATAATTAGAAATAATTTTCAGGTCTACTTGTTCAAAATGTCTAATTGAGAGGAAACTTTAATCCTAATATCAAATTCCTGTAATATCCATAAACTTGGAAAAATTATAGTTGAACTCTTCATTCAAATGTGTTTAGTGGTTGTACATAATTTGGATGTTACATCCCATCACATCTTGATTCTAATGTATTATTATATTATTTATATATTCTATAACATAGATGTTAAATTGGGTCTAAATACCCTCAATGTTACACATTTTTGCAACACACCAATTTTCAATGAATGGTCATGATAAAATATCCTTGAATCATTATAGGATTTTTTATAGTGACCCTAAAAAACACAACCCAATGGTTTGGGAATAATGTACATAAATTTCATGCATAAACCAATTGTATGGTGCATATCAACAATCAGATCCTATATTCAGATATGTTTTTTTCATGTCCTTTACTGATTGGAATATCTCATCACCTTTTGTTTAAAGCTAACTAACATTAGACATGATAAATATTTTTTCCACGAACCATGACATTAAAAATCATGAACTATTCCATTATATTGTTTTTATTTGTGACATTGAATTCTTCTATTCACATTAGGATTCCTTCACCTATGTTTATATATATATATATATATATATATATATATATTTTGGTCAAAGGACAAAAGCATATTTATTAGCAAAAAGAAAGCAAAGATTACAAGAGTCTAAAAGACGGGATCAAATTACAATCTTTACGATGCAAAGGCATCAAGTTATCTGGGAGCTCCTCCAGCCAAGTTAGATTCTGAGCAATCCCTTTATTAGCGAGAGAATCTGCAACCTTGTTAGCTTCGCGGTAAGTATGAGTTGCAATGAAACTGACGTCATGTAGAGATTGAAGACAATTCATCCAGCGCGTGGTAATTGACCAAGCAAGATGAATCTCTCCCTTCAAAATGGCTTGAACAACAGTGGTAGAATCACTTTCAATCCATAAGTTGTTCCACCCACGTTGAAGAGAACAAGCAGTGGCATGAATAACACTTAGCATCTCAGCTTCCAGAGAGGTTGCAGTACCGCAGCCTCCAAAATAGCATCCCATAACATTACCATGCTGATTTCTGAAGACAGCACCACAACCCGCAGGACCTGGATTTCCTTTAGAAGCTCCATCCACATTAATTTTAATCCAACCTGGAAAGGGAGGTCTCCAAAAAACCTCTAGAGTGCGGAGCGGTTTCGAGAAAATGGCCTCAACTCGAAGACGTCGAAGGATCATAAAATCATCCACCGAATTGTTGCAGGAACCATTCTGAATCAGCGCAGCTTCCCGAATAGCAATAAGAATACGCGTTTTACCTGCATTAATGTTGTGTGAGCAATTATTGTGAAGAATCGAGTTTCTATCATACCAGATCACATGTATCAGCTCTGAGACCCCAGCAAGGAACAAGTTTCTGATTTGTTGAGAGTTATCCTTGGCAACACATCTCTTAAGCTGTTCATCAATTGAGTTCTGAACCAGCCATCTGCAATCAAAAGTGTCAAAAATATAGTTCCAAAGAGCGGTGGCAGTAGCACAAGATAGAAATAAGTGGTTAGTATCTTCTCTATGCTGATTGCAAAGACGACATTTTGAACAAAGTTGGATACCAAAACTTTGAAGACAAATGGAATGATCGGTAAAAGTTATGACTCTATGTGCTAGGCATTCATCATGCGTAGATTATAAAAATATTTTATCATTCAAAAATAGGTAAAAAGAAAAATACATGTCATGTTAAAAACCCATAGAGTTATTCCTGAGAAATTTTCTTGTTATAACCTATTATTCCACCCTTATATAAGACTATGGACAATATTTGGCTATAAAGAAAAGAAAGAAAAAGCATTTAGTGTTTTCTATGTAACTCTAAAAAAAATTCAATCCCTACTCCCTAGGTCTCTTGTACTATGAATAAATGAGACAAATCATCTATTCATTCCGTATATTGGTTCATATGATCCATATAAAATAAAACATGTGGATAATTTATTGTACTTGATCCATCTGGAACATTATAATTATTGTTCAATGACCCCCTTTATAACTCCAATTTTTTCAAGACACTCATATCCCATATATAAATGTAATTGCTCCAGTGTATGGAGATGGTGAATATATGATATAATATTCAATTTACTAATAGCGTTATAAAAAAACTTATAGGAGGATACTGTATCACATATCCATGTGAGAAAACCTTATATTATGGGGATAGTGTATATGTTTCTATATCAAGATGCCTATATCCGCCAAAGTTAACATGTTCAGGGAAAACCCAAAACCCATAATGAATTTACTCTCAAACCAACCTTATTTTATAGCGATGGTATATATTATACCATATTTCAAATACCTATATATTTCTGAGGGTACATGTTTTAAAGGTAAGTAGTCACCTCAATTTTCATATATAGACTCAAGAATTTATAGATTTTGATTTAATTTTTCCATATTCTTAAAATTTTCAAATGTATTCAATTATTCTTGATATTACTCCTCATGATATTCAAAGATTTCTAGGAAATGATTATTATGGAAATACATGAGTTATAGAATTTACAATGATTTGGAAAATTGTTTTTATAAAAAATTTATAAATAAGTGAGAGGATAATCTATATTTTAGACTCAATTTATCTAGTAAAAAAGAATGAAATGAATTAAAAATACTATATGATTTGGTTATACATATATGATGATTTGAATAAAATATTATGGGATGAAAAAATTTACTATTGGAGTTCTGCTCACAGAGTATCCATAGGTTCATCCAACTAGTTCATTTATTTGATGTACAAAACTAATTCAGGATTTATCATCATTAAGGTATCATTTTAGGAAGTTTTTTCCAATATTTGTACTATCATCATTACTCTATGAACCTTTTATCTCCCAATATACATCGATTGATTAAACAATTTATCATAAATATAGAATTTCTAAATAAAAATCCAATTTATCTCTTTGGTATCCTACAACATAGACATCGTTTTCTATTTTTTACTATAGAATCACCAATTTCTTTCAAGTGATTAAATATTGTTGAATGATAGCATGAAATTAATCCTAATAAAATCCAACAACACCCAACCCATGGATGATTTGATAAAGCATCTCAGGATTATCACTGATCCCAGTCACAAGATTCTTAGTATTGATAGTAAATAGTTAGACCCTAGCCCACATCACTATAGAAATGCGTTATGAAAGAACATCAGGATTTGAACTTTTATTACCAACTACCACTGCAATATATGATGAATGTTATTTATCCATAGAGGAAACAAATTAATATGGTAGGATGACCATAGAAGGTTACTCATCTAGTACCCTGTTGTTGGTATGAGGGCCATATTCAGTAGAAGTGGTCTCTACCATTGGATCATTTACTACTATTATAGAAGACTTGACAACATTGATGTAATAAAAAATTTTGATCACCACCACTAGATATGCACCACTTTCAAAACAAAGATAATATAAAGATAAGGATCCCCCAAATTTTTTACAATTACTGGTTACAATAATTACTATTTTATAATATTACTCTGAGATGATATTTGATAATAGAGTATAAGAATCTAGTGGTTTGTTTACCCATCAATCTAGCTTTCCTAGTATGCAATTCATGTAATTCTCTAAATATTATAGAATAATGAAATGAAATATTTATCAAACTTATAGTAATTGGAATTTAAATTTGGTAATTTAAATCCTCATTTTCCATTAATAACCAATACTTGTAAAAAATGGTAGGATACCATTAATTCTGGAATATAGTGAAGGGAAACGTAATCACTATATATAAAAATATGAATTTTTGAATGAATCTATAATATGAACGTGCTTGTAAATGGTATATGCATCCAACCAATCTTCTAAAACCTCATCTTGAGATGAATTGGTGATGTAACACTCTTACTATGGTTCTTACACTATCATAAAAATGTGTTGCAAAATTCAGGTTATAATGTATTGAGGTGAAATGAAAATGATTCCTTAGAATGTCAAAAACCTCATTGATACTTAATGAAATTTTGAAAATAGAGATAATGTTTAGAATATTAAATTTATATGTTGTTCTAAAACATGCACACTTAAATTTTCTCATCAACTAATTATATCAGAATTGAAATGGACCACTAATCAAATAAGGGTTCTTACATTGTCATATATGGACTAATATATGATAGATCTAAGAATGAGCTATAAATTATAGATTGATTATTTTTCTTTGTGATAGTAAAAGTTTAATCACCATTATCTCAACCTTGACACATGAGCAAGATTCCTTATTATTGAAGACATGATTACTCTATAACATACCCCAAAACCTACTAGTTAACCATGTTATGACATGTTTATTTAAAATACATGCTCTAATGGAATGTAGTAGCCTACTTCAAGGGTACCCTAATACACACCCTAAAAACTCCCCTGCCACTGATAGGGACATATTTTGGGGTGGTTAACTCTTTGCATTGACCAATTAGGCTAATGAAATATATCCTTCTATTCCCGAGAGGGAATTATAGAGCATGGATAGATAGTTTTTTCTAGTGTCCTATCTACTTCAGTCAATCAATCCCTCCCTAGGGAGGGATTTTTTATTCATCCTCTCATATGTTATCCATGGTAAGGTTATAATTTAAACCCCCACTAAGGATTAATATCCCCCTATCTATTTTATATTCCACCAAATTATCCGCATCTCTCTATATTATTGTTGGAAAGTGATAATTCTCATACACCAATGGAATAATAGCTCTAAAATAATATCATATAGTCTATAAACCATGAGCTAGGTCATCTTTATTGGTTCATATAGTTTAATTACCTATAGTGTTTTGGTAAATTTTACACTACTCTAGTTACCCAGTATTTATGAGGCCCATTCATTAGCGAAGTCATTGCTAGAGCTTGAGTCCCACATCCAACTATATCATCTCTTGAAATTGTTCAGTGAGATGGAAGAGATGGATTAATTGTATCAAGAAATGGTCTGATGGATCTATTTTGGATCATCACCAGTTAGTGGGGATATATTAATTATATATGTGCTTTCTTTATGTGCCACCATTATAACTAGGAATTTAGATGAGATATTCACCTTGATTTTTTTGAAGAGAAAAACCATGATGATGAAAGGTTGTGATTAAGAAATGGAATCAATTTCATCAATTTCATATTGAATTAACTATGGGAATTTAATGCCAATAACATTACTAGTCCAACATTGGTAAATTCTTTCTTTCCAAAAGGTATTTTTCTATAACATCCTAGTCATTTTAAATGATAACTGTTTACTAAATAAACATGTGTTATATTATATTATATAAATGGATCACATAGGGAAACAAAACATAAATTTAATTGATTAATGACAACTGTTACATAAGTTAGTGAATACACCCATCAAAATTCCAAATATTATAAGGGGGAAAAACCAAAAATAGGAAACTCACAATGGACTTATTTGGGTAACCCTAATCAGCTAAAATAATCCCCCTCATGAACAACACTATGGAAAAGAACATATACTTTTAATCCCATTTTATTTGTTGAAAAGAAAAATTTAAAAACATGAGAGAAATTGAGGTGAGTAATGAATTAAGGAATGAATTAGTGTTTATAAAAGGTAATGTGACCACTGGAATAGTAAGGAAACCATTGGAATAGTAACCTAAACATTGGGAATAGTAACCTGACTATTGAAATAGTATTTAAAACTCAAAATAAAATGTAATATAAATAATATTTATCAATATTAAATTGAGTAAATATAAATATTATAATTACATAAACTTAATTTCAGGATTAAAACTCAATGAAAATATATGATCACTATTAGTAAATATTGTTTGTTATTCAAAAAGAAAATAATTTTTATACTAAAATTTAAAATATTAAATCCCGCCCCTATTAAATAGATTGAGGTGAGACATGGGAGATACTAGGTCTTAGGTGATATTACATATACACCAATGGAGGGAAATAAATTTCAAGGGCCTGAAGAATATTTAGGGGATTATTTTCTATTTGAATGATGAAACATCAAAAATAGAAAAAGTTACCAAATAGAAATCAATATGATGCATGAGAAAGAAATATAACTGTAAACATAACCAAATCAAAAAAAATATTAGAGTACAATGAGAAACAAAAAAGACAAACTGAAGAGGACCAAAAAATCCATAAAACTAAAAAATCCTAATTTACAACCACCAACAACACCCCACCCACTCCAATATCCAACTATGCATTCCATGAAATGGTATCAAGAAGCATTACGAAAGTACTAATATACCGTTACTTTAACTATGTATCATTAGATGAAATATATTAATTCATAATAGTGTCCAAGAAGGGGGTGAGTCTAATCTCATCAAGATTTCACCATTGAATTCCCAACTCATGCCACTATGAAAAAACAATTCTTATAAAATCCATAAAACTATTCTTATATGAAAAAACTCACAAATCCTTAAAAACATTTTTCATTTGATTTGGAATATTTTTTTTTAATTTCCACAAAACAACACACTAAAACCACACTTAATCTTGGTGTTACAATTGGTAGTGTAACTTCAGGGTCATACAATGTCCTATTGACGATAATACTTCATGAACATTATCCATCCCATTCAACAATGGCAAGAATGTTTATTCCAAAATCCAAAAATGTGATTATAATCAAAATAATTATTTCATTAAATCATTTCAACAAAAAATTTACAAGCATGATACGAAACCATAAATTTAATATCATCATTTTAAAATTGTAAACAATATGGATTTCAAAAAACACATCAACATTTTATAATTTCCAAGACAAATACAAAAAGATATTTTCTAATAAGAATCTCCCAAGTATTTCATCACAATTTCAATCAAATCATGTAATTGAAACTAATCCTTCAAGTTATTAATCATGTTTTGTTGAGATAAAAGAACCCTATGAAAAAACAATAAAAATTAAAGATTATATCACAACTCAGGTTACCTTACTGATGAAGTCGGCCCTATAACATACATTTATCCACCTATGGATCACTCTCCAATTAAAGGGGATGGTATCTCACTCCATTGGTGAAAATATTATATGGATTGTTAAGAGAATAGGTGAAAAAGGGATTAATGTGTTAATTATGATTAGATCCCATTTTAAGGAGGTATAACTATAAGCTACGTGGTTAGGATGCACAGTTTGGAAAACCATGAAACAACTATGTTGTGATACTATCTTAAGGACACACCTCACATAGTTTTCGTACATAGTTAGATAAACTATGATCCATCCATTGAATTACATATGTTTTAAGAAGCGTGATTTCTCTTGGGAATTCCAATGTTTTGGCCAAACTATTTTCCAATAATATTCCTACGTAGTACCCACTATAATCACTTTCATGGTTTCTTTGAGATGATTCATAGTTTATACTAATCATGAAAAATGTGTTCACCACCCAAAAAGACTCTAAATCATTACAAAACTCCATAGAACCACTTTAAACACAACCTATAAATTATATAGGCTGAAAATAAATGAATAAAAGATCTTATACCAAAAACCATGGGTGACAATCCTCCACACTATTGGAATTTTTAACTTCATAATGTATAAAACCATTTCTATCCAGGAAGAATCTGGTCCATTTCTCTATTTCATTTTTATTCCCCCAAGTTTCTTCCTTAATCGAACCATGATTCCTTAAATCCGTCACTAGACAGATGCTTTTCCTATGAAATATCTCAGCATTCATATCAATGTCATGTACAAAAAAATGAATCAATTTCATATTTAAATCCAAGTTAATGTGATCTCATCAAATCACATGGTCAGTTTCAGGTTGGTGCTTGTTTAACTAATAAACACGAAAAAAATTGTTCTTTTAAATGATCCTTGGTGTAAATTACATCATATATTCAACCTCACTAAATCATCCGAATACATCAAAAGGTATAATTTATCATGGAGATAAATTTATATTCTTACTAAAATGATGATAAACAATCCTTGAAGATATTCTCAAGAACACAAGATCACTCGCCTAAAATGGATATGGTCACCGATGATGATACATATATGATTTCTAGAAGCATCGATCCATCTACAATACCTTTCTTATCAACCCATTCTTCATATTCATCTCTTGTAGAAGAATAGGTTCAATTAGTGAGGTCTCACCTATTTCCACCTATCAAAGTGAAGAACAATAATGATGGATGCACAATGCTTCAAAAGGATATATATGTATCATGTATTGATAAATATTATGGTATGGTAAATCTAGTAATGGTAATTGCACATCCCATGTGAAAAAAATCTATTAAACATGCCATAGAAATTTCCTCTCATGTTTTGTATTTTCCATTCAGAATGTCCATAATTTTTTGGATGATAATATGTAATCATATTTAACATTGTTCAAAGGGTTTGTTGTAAGGATTTCTAAAAATATGACAAAAACATGGGGTCTCTTTCTGATTAAATCGAGAATAAAACACTATGAGTATTTATAATTTCCTTAATTTATATTATTAAAAAGTATTCCACCAAATTATTTTTCATGAATAGAGATGAATTAAGATGGACTTGTGAGATGATCCATAATAATACAAATGGAATCATGGTTCCTAACCATCTTTTTTGGACTTGTTATAAAGTCTATTACTATCTTCTCCCATCTACACATAGGAATCGATAAATACAGAAACATAACCATTGACTGTGGATTCCCTACCTTGACCTACTGAAAAGTGAGGCATCTCAAGATATACTCCACTACATCACTTATCATTTCAACCTACAAAACATCATTTTTAATGATTTATACATTTTTTTTCATTACAGGGTGAAAACCCCATCACATATTGTGGTAAGAGATAAGAAGATGTTCCAGAAAAGGGAAAGGTGTGAACATCCAATCTCAATAGTTCACCACTAAATTCCCATCCAGCTTCAAACCCCCAATTGTCTCCCCACCAAGGAGTTTTGACCTTATAGAAACACATTATGTAATTTATGTCAGATAATTTATAACTTGATCCCCCAAATCAAGAAAAGTGTAAATAGAAAGAAAACTTTGACATCACCTTGATCTAAAAAATAAAGACGCATATCTACTAGAACAGACATTAGTTTTCACTGGTCTGAGCCTCTTTATATAAATGAGAATATAACTTATGTATTAATACATATACCACATATTACTCTTTACCTGGTGTATAAATCAAGTTGATTTCAAACATCTTCAGTTACTCTATCAATCTACATTCTCTTAAATTGAAATAGATTTTTTTATAAAATGTGTTTTAATGGAATAAAATTTTTAAACAGTACATTATTATCACCGGAGTCAATGATGAAATGTATTCAAAGAATAGACGACAATGGTGAATTATAAATACATTTTTCATAATTTCTTATAATGAAACCATAACTATCATGAACTATAAGAAACCACATAATCTCCCTGCATGAGAACACATCTCATCCTAGATCCTAATGCATCAAAAAAGATTACATAGCATTCTCCAAAATCTATCCATGTGATTATAGGTGTCAATGAATGTATAACATTATGTTGTTGAAAGGGTTTCTAAAATTACTATTCCATTTAAATGCAACTCTGTTTCTCATCATAGTTTTCATTGATGATGCCAATCCTGGAAAATCATGTATAAAACACCTATATTATCCCACTAATCCATGGAATATATGTATCTCACATATATTAATTGGTGGTTTATAAGATATAAAATCTTCTATCTTTTTTATGTCTATATAAATAGATTTTTCAGAAATGACTAGGCTATGAAAATATAACTCTTTCTCTAGAAATCAAACTTTGATAACTTTTCATACAAATAATGATCCTATAATATAACTAATAGTATATCCAAGTGTATCTCATGCTATACCTTTGTCTATAATTAACCAGGATATTATTGAAAAATACCACCACAATGGAATCCTAATTTCTCAAAATGATTATGTTCATCAATTATATAATGATGTCTTGAAAATTGTTAATACCAAAAGGCATAATGAAATATTTGTAATTCCTACATCTTCTTTGGAATGTTTCTTTAGGAATATCAGACCTCTAAACACATAATTGGTGATACCCCAATCATAAGTCAATTTTAGAGAATCACTGGCCTCCCATAAATCGATCAAACAGAGCATTAGTCCAATGAATATAATACCTATTTTTTATTATAACTTGTTTAAGATTAGGATAATCTCTATAAAGGCTAATAGTTACATCTGCCTCCATTATTAAGAGCACCAGTGCATCCCGTCGAGAAGTAATTTTTGAAATAAATTCTTTTAATTATAAATATTCCAATTAAAATTTCAATTCCCTTAATTCTATTGGTTACATTTGATAAGAATAATTCTAGATACGATTGATCCCTAGTATGAGATCAATCATAATATCAACTTCCATTTTTGATGGAAACACTGAGAAATTATGGAGGAAAATGTTAAGTACTTAATAAAAGATGTTTAGAAAATATTCATTCCCAATATCATCAGAATATGAAAAGGTAATTATTTTCATCTGGTAAGAGATGGTTCTAACCACCAGTTACAAAATTTCCACTTTACTAGCCTATACACCCCAATATCATATAAAGATATGATAAATTCCATCTAGAGAAGTGAAAATAACCTTTCAGGTATAATAGTCAATGTGGACCTTGAAAAAATTCAACAAATACATATCCATGATTAAATCCTAGACATCTATCTAAAATACATAGAAATCCCAATGTAATGAAGCCCATTGAAGGTTACATAACAATATTTACACATAATTGTTTAAAATTATATTTGTCCAACATAAGTTTTTAGTTTTAAAATAGAACCCATTATCTAAATATAAATCCCATATGATCAATAACAAGTGATGTGATACATTAGTGAGACATGATTGTATCAAAAAAATATTACATAAGGTTATAATTCTAAAGAATCATGACTATCATCATCGAAGGACCAGATTGATCATCCATGATAATTTTCACAGTTCCATACAATTACATACTCACTACACTTTTCTCTTTGTATCCTTGTTTAAATTCCACTGGATGAGTATTCATGGTGTTCTTCCATTTCCTTATCTATTCTTCTTACGATATTTATTTTTCTACCCTCGTCACATAAAAGCATGCAATGCTTGAGAAGCATGAGATGTGCCTAAAGCACCTGACATTGGATCACTACGATAATATCATTTAATATTTTCTATTTTTTCTAGTTGTGACATGATCTATGTGGTTATTTACAATATTTGTTGATGAGATCTAATGACCTATACTGAAAACATATTGTCTTACATCTGGGTCAAGGAGTAAGATTTACTGATATAATGGTATGATTATAAGGTCCCCCACCACTCTAGAAGTAGGAATCCCCCTTCTACCCCAAACATATCTTTTAATCTATTATAAACATTATAAACATACTAGAGTGAACCATATTAATTTATCAAGTAATTATAATGTCATTCCTGATAGGGAACATTGAGAAACAAGTAAGTTTTTATCAAATATTATATTGTTTTGCTCCTCTATTATATTTTTCTCAATCTCATTCATAACCAAAACATCTATGACTAAGTAGGTAGTATGTTAACATTATATTAATGATAATAACCCATTGTTGAAAATTATATTTTTTTGTATTTATATTTTAAGCCTCTCTTTCTTCTTCACTGAAAATGCTCATATTAATGGTCAATTAACCGCTAATACGGATGTTACAAAATCTATCGTAACCGTCACCCTAATGGATGGAAATAATAAATTTCTTATAATATATAAAATTATAAATTTATTTATTTTAGGATTCTATAACTAATTATTCTTATATATTAATTATCTTGAAAAAATATCAATATAGAAGAAAAATTGGATATATTTAAGGAATAAATGATATAAAAATCATTTACCATTAACAATGAAAATCGAGAAATATAATAAAATAGTTTTAAGTGATAAATAGTGTTTTAAATTAATATAAACCAATTCTATTTAATAGTATTATTAAACTTAATTTTAGTATTTAAGAGTTGTAAAAATGATGAAATAATGTGGGAATTTATTTAAGGGATCTTCAAAAACAACTCCTTTTCTTTTTGTTATCCATCTTTAGTATCATTTGATATATATAGATTCCATTAATAGTTGTTAAGTTTCATTTTACTATTTTTAATTTTTTTAGGATATACATGTTTTCATCTTCCCAAAAAAAATTTAATCCAATTACAAATATTTTTCAAAAATTCCTTTCAATCCAAAACACATATTTGACTCATATTGAGTTTTATAACTAAAAAATTATGATGTTTACGCTAGAAATGTTTTACCTTGTACATTAGGGAACCAAAATGTTTATTTTTTGAATGTATGCTCTATTAAATTATTATTAAACCCATTCCTTCCATATGTTATTTATTAACTATGATTATAATACGATCTATATGGGACACATGATTATGATCCCTTATGATGTAATGCGTTGGAATAGAATTATATATCTCTCAAATTCATTAGGACATGTGATGTATTTCATGAGATTATATGCACTATTCATGAACATGAATCTAGGTTTGTCCATAATTATTATGTTTTGATTTACGAATATCTGTTATTCATGAAGATGGTGCTAGATTTGTTCACAACTATTTTTGGTATTTTAAGACAATGTCAAATGCTTTATTTTTATGCCTATTCCACATTCCATACCTCTATAAAATGTTTCTTTCATGATTATGGTGATGATCCTATGACTATGGTATGATAATGATGAATATTCTTAGTCATGTTCTATTGATTCCTGTCCCTTATTCCTCTTATTGATATTTTTGATCACCCATTCATTCCATGTATATCTTAAGGTGATAATATGTACTAAATAGAACATGACATTTTAGAATGAAAAATAATAAGTATTTAAAAATTGTTTTTGTTTTATTATGTATAATTAATGTATGATACAAATTCTCCAAAGACACTAACCATTTTAATCTCAAATTTTTAAGACTATTAAGTTGTTTAATTAAAAATTATGTAATAATTGTATAAGGAAATGTTAGGTCACTATAGTTGGTATCATAGAATAGTTCATTTAATTTTTTAATAAGGATTAGAGAACATTATTTATAAACGAAATTATAAGTCTGTATAGTTAAAAATCATAAATTATTCATTTAGAAAAACATTGAACATAAGGATCCCATTTGGTATGCCTATATTGGTAAATTTCACATAAGAATAAATTATTTTTTCACTAATTGTCTACATGTAACATACCATTAAATTCCTTCATGTATGAACTATATTTTTTTAGGTTTCCCTATTTTGTTTGGGTGTGTTGTGAGATTATCAGAAATAGAAAGCCTTTTCAGGGGAAAATTACCTTACGTGCTGCGATGTATGTTTTTTGAATTAACGGAGTCCATATATAAATGTATGAATATAATTATATGGTGATATGTGGAACCATAGAGTACTATGTTTTGGATTGAATTTTTTTACAAAGAAATGGTCTAATCAAGTCAATTCAGAACTCATTAACATCCTAAATGGGTTACATGACATGAATATATTAAAGGTAATACTCCAAGAGTCATGTGTTTAGAATTAAAAGTTTACAGACCATGAAATTATTACATGGCATGAAAAAAAATAATTGGGATTTAATTTAATCCCAGGAGACACATTTTTTGATTTATATCTATTTCATTGTTTTTCACACTATAAATGAAATTAACAATGTGAATTTCTTGAATCCAATGTTAATAAACTTGATACTTGTCTGATTATTTCTCTATCTGGTGCGTAGACTTACCTATCAAACCCTATGATAGTTTTGGGTTATTTTAGGCCCTCTCCCTCCTTCCATATTCTTTTCTTTTTGTGTTTTACTTTTATAGTGGTTTCATCACATATCCATGGTAATTGGTCTTTCTTCTTATCTGTTTTCCTTTATTTGTGTTTTTTGTTTTGTAAATGTTTTTAATTCATATTTTTGTTCAATTAATGTTTTCTATAAATATTCTTTAGTTTCTTATCATTAATTGTTTTACAAAGGCCCATCCATGATTTTAAAATCTCTATTATTGGAGGCAGATAGGTTTCCACTATTCTTGAGGTAGGATGATCTAAGAATGTATTTCTAAGCCATGAATTGAAAGATATTCTTGT
Organism: Viscum album; assembly: GCA_963277665.1. Lineage (NCBI taxonomy): Eukaryota > Viridiplantae > Streptophyta > Magnoliopsida > Santalales > Viscaceae > Viscum > Viscum album. Next base: position 1,479,729,673 of record OY728137.1, read on the forward strand.
TTATTACATTAGGTTTTTTAGTGAAATTAATTTACTTAATGTAAGACCGGTTTTTAATAAACGGTAATACAGATTTTGGAAATGATTTTGAACAAAAATTTCATAATGGGATCCTTAGGTGCATCGATAAATTGGCATGGGTAACATTATTGAGTGTAGTACCACTAGGGGTTACGTTTGTGATATCGATTGGCTGTGGTGGGACCTAATATTGGTTGGAACCTATTTATGTCAGGATTAAGAATATTTTATGGCTATTATGAATTACTATAGTCTATAGCCCATGTGGCATGATTCGTCATTTATACATGGTTTATCTCATTATAGTAAATTACATGGATATTTTATCACATTTTAATATACATAGTTTTGTTTTATACCCGGTATATTCCAAGATTTGGTCAATATGTTATGCATTCATGTAAAATAATGAAATTTTTACAAAATGTTTTATTTAGAAAAATTATTAACAAATTGAATTTTATTTTAAAGATAGAAGATGTGAATTCATGATATCAGAAATTCTATATGTTCTTTAGTGATTTTCTACTAGGCACTAGGATCACACCCCACACATTCATTTTGGATGTTATAGTCTTTATTTTGAAGGAATATAGAAAACAATAGGGAAACATATAGTATGCTCGTTTCTCTTATCGCATGTCACCTTCATAGTGGCATGTTATAATGTTGATGAATGGTCACATGGGTTAGGGTTAAGGGTTTCTAAATGGTTTCAACCTAAAAAATTATAAAATGTAAAAAAATAATAATCAGGTAATAATCAGGTTTGAGTATCAATCAGTGAAATGCATTTGATTACCTCTATTTTCACAAATTCTTGACTTGTTTTGATTACCAGTCATACAATTTAATTAAAAAACCTATTTCGTGTTTTAATTATTAAAAGATGGTTTTACAATGGGTTATAAAAAATATTGTTTTCTTAAAAACCCTCTTATAATTTTTTCTAAAACCCATAGTTTTCATTCAAAAACAACGCACCCTTTGATGCAGAAAACTTTATTTCCCATTAAAAAACCATTGATTTTGGTTTGGTCTATTTAATCTTGGATTATATATCTCATGGATATCGATTCCTTACAAACACATTATACATTGATGTCTCATTGATTTTAAATCAGAAACATGGTTCCTTTCTATATCTCACTATGTTATAGACCATTTATGGTGGCTTACCTAGTTGACCTTGTCTAGTTCATTACAAAATAGTATTAGATAAAATTCCCATACTGAAGTGCTTCTAGAACTACCTGGGTGTGGTTTTGTGTCATTGTAGATAAGTGTTAGGACTATCAGAATTCAAATAGAAATGGGGAAAATGTGTCATATCTAGCTCACTTCAATGACTAAATCAAAGTTAAAATGGATGCTCAATGATTTTATCGGGTTTGATACATGGTGTTTGAGTTTATTTGAATTAAATGTATGGGGTATTTTCTAAAATGTACTTATTCATTATGAAGATGTTGTCTTTCGATTTTGGAATTCATAGTTGTTTTAAATCCATGTTTTTTAACCATTTATGTTGATTCCTATTATTGGTCTTAGGATTTTCATATCTTCCCATGAATAATTAGTTTTTGTCTTAGTTATTAGAAAATTATTTATAAAAGAGATCTTCAAAATTAAAAATAGGTTGTTGAGAGATATATTCCACTAAAAAATCCTTTAATGGTCCCTTCTTTAGTTTAAGCTTTATTCCGCATTATTTAAACAATGGGTCAAAAAGGTGTTGAGCAAAATGGCTGGGTGCTGGATCACAACACCTAATTTACAATGCAACACCCACCTACCAACCACGGAGACAAAGGGGCACATGAATATAAAGAATGTATTGAGATGATTGGGATGATATTCAACCGTAGATATACTTTTGAGGACAATAAGGAGGGTTTTCTATTTATATGCTTGAATTACCATGAAGAAAATGGTGGGAATCTATTCTACAAGTTATGTTGCACAAAAAACATATCTATGAGTCTTTCAATAAAATATCCAAAAACAATTTTTATATTGTTAAATTTTTTGGGGAAAAGGAATGGGTGGTTTTAACCTTTGATAAGGGATAGAATACCATTCCAGAGTATTTCACCCATTTTGTGTGTCGGTTCACTTAGCACCAGAGCTAGTCTGGAATGATTAGCTGAAGGCTCAGAAGTTTGAGTTATGGATGAGGAACTATATTTAGTAAATGATTATTTTAAAGTTAGTTATTTACATTGTGGATTAATTTGATAAGGAACCTTTGACAGAGTCTATTATAGCTAGAGAAATATGTTTAGGAGGAGTTTCAGTTGGTAAAGTTGTTATCTGGGGTGTATCTTCTGGCTAGAAAGGAAGAGAAAACCTGGGAATATATCTTCAAGACCCATTACGTGGGCTTTATCTAGAAATCATAAGGTTGTTTTATATCAGTATAGGAATCCTATTCATAAAAATCCTAATTGGATGGGGGAAAAAGACAGTTCCTCATTATGGAAAATCTATCCACCTATTTTTTTTATAAGGGGTTAATAGAAGATGGCTAAGTCCACATTTGAAAAGGGATCAATGGTTTTTAGTAAAGATTCCATGGGTGGTGGTTGTTAACCTCAAGATAAGGGGGTGTTTATGTGGAAAATAAATCTCAGGGAAGAGTTGAGACTGATATTCTTTATTCTGTGGAGTATGCACCTGGAGAATCTGAAGGAGGGATGACCAAAGGTAGAGGTACACTGTATATTTTTTCTTCTATGATTCTATCATTATTTAATATAGGTGAAACTCATTTTTTTAGATCATCAATGCTAGTTTACATTTTGGTATTGAATTACAATCTTAGGCAATTATTTTTGGGTCATTCCATGCCATTGTGAATGAGTTCCAAATAAGGTTTCCGGTTTTTTGAATGTTGAGTGATGATAGTGGACCAAGAGGTGCAGATGGGATTCTTAGTGCTCGATCATGACATCTTCAACTTGATTATAGAAATTTATTGGATAGTAAGTTTTAAAGAACATATAGAAGGTTATCATCATAATGTTTTGTTCTTATCTATCGATGGAGTCACTCATGTTTTCCGTGTGAGTGGGAATCTATATTTAGAATGGTGGAGCCTTTTGTTCCTATGATGGGGTAATCTCTTGCCATTTTTCATAGATGTGTCTGGATGTCATTTACCCTTATTTGGGAAATTTTCATCATATATTGGTATAGACATACCCTTTGTTTTTTCAAGATGATATTTATAGTTTACAACCACAGAGGTAGGTTGAGTTTACCATAGACCTAATACATAGTATAATTCCCATTTCTCTGCCATCTTACCATATAGAGCCTAATGAGTTGGGAAAATGTATGTTATAGCTTGTGGATCTTAATTATAATTGATTTTTTCATTAAATAAGGTCATCATGAGATTATCCTTTCATCTCTTCTAAGAAGGATGGTGGGAGCTTCAGAAATAGTACTGATATTTCAATGTTAAATTAGCTGACTTTCAACCAAATATATAACTTTATCCAGATTAACGATCACATTGATCATCTTAAATGGGTTTCTTTTTTTAATAGTTCAACCTATGGTTAGGGTACCACCAATTGGGATTTAGAGAAGAGGATACACCAAATAAATTATTTAAGATCCAATGTGGGCATTTTCAGTTTCTAGTTATTCCATTTAGACAAACTAATTGTCCTACAATGATTATAGAATTATAAACTAGATCTTTTGTGGTTCTTGAATTATTTTGTTGTTTTGTTCATGGAAGATATTTTGGACTACTCTAAGTCATAGTAGCAGTGTATGAAACTTTTGGATAACATTCTAATTATAGTGAGGGAACATTTTCTGTATTCTAAGCTCTAGAAATGTGATATTTGGATTCATGAATGAATGATTTTGGTGCATGTTATATCATAGAGGGGAATATCAGTGGATCCTGAAAATTTATAGATATTTATGTCTCGGGATCAGACAAGAATTGTTTATGAGATTCAATTCTTCTTGGGGTTGGATGCTTATTATAGGATGTTCATTTGGTAATTTTCTAATATTAAGTATCCAATGACAACTTTAATATATAAGGGTGTAAAGTTATAGTTTAATGATGACTGTGGCTGATATTTTTTAGAACTTATGGTGAGATTAAATTTTTATCCAGTTTTGATACTTATATAACCAGGTTTGTGTTGTAGTGTTTTTGTGATGCTTCTAGAAATTATTTTGGAGAGTGTCTTGATACAGGGGGGTTATATTATAGAATATGCCTCTTGGATGTTATACCATCATTAGTTGAACTACCATACACATGGTATTGAATTTGAAACAATTATGAATGAACCGAAATCATGGTGTCACTACCGCTTTGGGGAACCGTTCATCGTATATTAAAATCATAATATTATGAGGTATATTTTTACTCATAGGGATCTGAACTCGTAGTAGAGAAGAATAGGAGAGTATCTATAGACATTTGATTTTTATATAACATATACTTATTGTAAGGGGAATGTGGTCACGGATACACTGATTATTAAATTATTGACACATGTAGTGAAAGATCAATTGATGATTGGTATTTGATTATTTTTTTCTGAGATGATCATGGGAATAGAATAAGATATTGGGTATGTACGTCTATCATACATATATGATGAATCATTGTTTGATGAGCGGGTTCGGCTCTAGAATACTTTTTATCCCAAGTTATAGATATTAGTTAAATTCTTTATGGAGGGGAGACCTTGGGTGAGTGGTCTCAGTCTCCCATTGGCACATTGTGTTTTCTAAATTGGATGGTTCTTCCTTTTTCATGTAGGAAAAACTTGATGGACAATAGAAACAATTCTTGATTTTTTGTAAACTCAGGTACTACCAAGATGTTTCATGATTTGCGACATCAATATTGGTGGTTAGGGATGAAATGTTCAATTTTTGATTATGTAACATGATTTTTTAATCATAATAGAATCAGAGTAGAATATATAAGACAAGCAGGTTTGTTGTATTCCAAAACCAATTTGGTGTTGAAATTGAATGAAATTTCCATGTATTTATTTTTTATTCCAAAATAACTACTAGTTGTAGAGACGTGATTTGGGTGACCATTGAGGGACTCAAAAATTTTCACATTTCCTCCCATTAAAGAAGATAAAGAATGTGGTGATACATGGGGATATTTATATCTGATATATTATGAGAATTCATGGGGTTACCTCTACAGTTATATATGACAGGGACCTAAGATTGACATCCATGTTTTGGAATGGTTTTAAATCATGGATGGGTTCCCAGTTTAAAATGGTCACAACATACCATCAACATATAGACAGATAACAAAAGAGGGATATCTAGTTTCTTGAGGATATACATTGGTCTTGTGTTCTTGATATTGTGGATATTGGGAAAAAAATTTATCTATTATTGAATTTTACAATAATAATAGATAATAGTCCTGGATAATGATTTCATACTTCAAATATTTTTTGGAGAAGCCATTTATATATCCATTATGCTGGAATGATTTGGGAGAGTGGTCTTTGGTTGGTCCAAGTCTTTTTTAGGAGACAACTGAGAGGGTTCATTTTATCTTGAAGTGGTTGATCATGGAAATGAGTCATTAGATATCTTATATGTATCGCCTTCACTAGAAGCTAGAGTTTGAGGTTTTTGGTTAGATTTTTTATTGTGTTTCAATACAGTGGGAAATTTTAGATAAGGTATGTCAGGGAGATTTGTGTATCCATTTGAGGAATTTAGATGACTAGGAAAGGGTTTATATCAGTAAGACTGACTGTCTCATTTTAGTTCCATCGATGAAATATTATATGTTTCACAGTTGAGTAGGTATCTAATGGATATTTCCCATGTGATTTAGTTGGTGTATTTCTATATTTGGCTTATCGTAAATATAGTTGAGGAACTAGTTCAGATTATAGATCTGTGAGAGAAGGTGATGTGTGGTAAAACAATTCCTTTGATCGTTGTACTATGGTGGTGCAGATGAGATAACAATGAGATATGGGAGTAGAAATTTTTGATGATGCAACAGTGTAATTATATTTTTGAGAGCCTAAGATCGTGAGAAATTTTAGGGAAATATATCATTTATAGTAGGGATATTATAACACCCTGTCCCGTATAGTTGGGTAAGAATTGTTTTAGATTACCCTCTTTTTTGGGTATATTTTGGGATTCTCAAGAATGGTGATCCTTTTTTGGGGGAATGGGATAAATTTTAGGGATGTATGATTTTTTAAATTATTAGAGTCCTAGTATAAGTTTTTAAATGGATTTAAGGGGTTATCGATAGGATCCTAGAGGCTTATGTTTTGGTTTAGAGGTTTTTTGCAGAGAATGAGGATTAACACTTCATGTGGGACACGTGGTGAATTGGTTACATGATTTGAATGTGTTGGGGAGAAAATTATGTGAGTCTCATGTTGGGTTAGTAATGTTTGAAGGCTATGAAACTATTATACGATGTAAGAACAACGAACATGATTTAATCTAATGTAAGGCACTATGTTTTTTGGTATTTTTTTAGTTGATTAGATTTCACGCTGTGCGGGGAATTATGGATGTGAATTCCTTAGGTCCTGTGGTTTTAAACATGATAAACACTTAATTAATTTTTATTTTGGTGGGAAGGATTCCCTATCAAAACCTACATTGATTTTGGGTGATCTGAGGTGATATTTTTCATTTCAGGGTCTCTTCATTTGGAGATTGACTCTTGTGGGAGTTTCATCACATAACCATGGAAATCAGTATTTATACTTACTCCTTGATTTTAGTCTCTATAACAACATTGGATGGATTTATGGTTCTAATACATGATCGATCGATGTTTTCAATTTATATTATGATGTTCCTTTTTTTTCTTATCTTTGAAGGCTGATTTGTGGGTTCTAATCTCAATTATCAATGTAATATAGGTTTCCATTGTTCATGAGGTAGGTAGATATATGTAACTATTGTTAAAAATAAAATGAATAGAATTTATTATTTATTAGTTTTTGGGTTTCATTGAAATTTATTACCTTCAAGGTAAAAATCGTTTTTTATAAATGTTAGAATGGAATTTTGTAGTGGTTTTGAACAAACATTGAACATTGGGAACATTGGATGCCTTGGGAAAAAGACATGTGTAAACCCAGTGTGTTTGGAACCACCTGGGGCTGATTTCTTGATATCGATAGACTGTGGTTGGGAATCATAATGGTTGTGACCATTTTATCATTGTTTTATGTTTCTTTTATTTCTAATACATATTTTTATTTTCTAGATCCCAAATGTTGTGATTTTCTTTTTCTAATTTGTTTATCACATGATGTTTTATTTCATTGATATTTTTCACATGCATAGTATAAAATATTTTTAATTTATACATATAATATTCATATATTTGTTGATTAAATTATGTAATAGAGAAAAAAAGAATGCTTAAAATTGGTTTTATTTATTAAAATTATTTATAAACAACATTACATTTTAATGTTAGAACTTTTGCATTATTGAAATTAGAACTTGTATAGTTTATTTGGTGATATCCTACTGGGCCCTGTGCTCACACAAATGTTTTTCTTTTGGGAGTTCATATTCCCTTTTTAGGGCTTGAAAAAAACTATAGGAATCATGTGGAGTGTTAGGTTCTCTTATCATTTGTCTCCTTCATATTGGTATTAGATAATGGTGACAGATTCTTATATAGAGACATGTTGTTTTAGCCTACTTTACCATTATAGTTTTTTCTATTATGAATTTTCCTATATATCTAGGGGATAAGAATTCATTTCTTCCAAGTTGTAATATTATGTTTCTTTAGTTTGAAATGAGAATTTGGTTCTTTTTCATATACCACCTTATAATGGACTATTCAAGGTGGATTTCTTATTTTACCTTGGATTGTTTGTTTTTTGACTTATGTTTTGTTATAAAATTTTACATTTTATAAAATGGTGTGATTTAAGAGAAAAAAGGCCAATAACCATTTTGAGGGACAATGCATTGATTTTATAAATGACAACCCCATTTCCATGGGAGGTGGAGTTCAAAACATTATAGTAATGCTTTCTCAGCTTGATCATGATATGGACAATAATATTAACAATGTAGAACATACAACTTCACCTAAGAAGGATCAATTAGTCATTAATTCCATTATATAGAAATGACCAATGACATTTAGTGGATCTTCAGATATACTGGTCACTAAATAGTGAGCTAAATAAATGGATAATATCTTTTTTGTTATCTATTATTCTGAGTAGGAGAAGGAAACTCTAGACACCTATAAATTGGATGGAGAATCCGATCTATGGTTGGTGTTGGTATTTACTACCAGGCTGATGGATAAAGTGGAAGAGATGGAGTATGAAGTCTTTATGAAAATGGTTTTTAATATGTAATTCCATAGAACACTTAGAATAATTATGGAGAGATATTTTTTATAGTTGAAGAAACAATAAGGTGATTATTTCATGGATAACGAGGAAAACATCAGAAGTATTACAAGATATTCCTATGTTTTTGTTAAAAAAATGATAGAAAAATAGATAGATGTTTTAGTGGATTAAAACCGCACCTTCAAAAGGCACTAGTTATCTAGGACATAAGGATTTGTTTAGAATTTGTTTGATGTTTTCTAAAAGTATAGATGGAGTCTATTGAATGGTCCCATGGTTATAGAGATAAGAAGAGAAGAATGGAGTTTCAGCCTTGGGTGGAGTTAATGACTAACAAATAAACGATTTACAACCAAACACATGACAAAATCAATGAAGAAGAATCATTGGATGTTGCTCAAAAGGATGGTGAAATGATTCCAGTGTGGGAGAGAAGTCCACCATGATCATCAATGTTGAAGAGACATGAAGAATATGAACAACATAATCGAGGACAAGAAATAAAATCCTAATGCACCTCCCATTTTTCAATGATTCAACTATATAGAGAAAGGGAATTATACAAGCCAGCTCAGTAAATAATAGGTCATTGAGGGTAATCTAGATCCATGGACACCACATCTAGAGGAAAAAGAGAAATATTATGGCTTCACTATTACTGAAGGTGATCCTGAAAATGAATTCATTCAAGGGACACTTCCTATAAAATCCTGAGATTTTATGAAATACATTCATTCTAATAAACTTAAATTCATTAATATATTTAATTAAACAAAATACATAGTTTATATTGTATAACACACAGATCCAATTTTATCTTACATTTCATGAAAATCGAGTTACATTGATGACTTAGGTTTCCCACATGCCAGAGTCTTACTAGAAAATGATATATTATAAATATTATTATTCAAAATGAATGTTATCACCTAGTCATTGTAATAGTGGGAATGAATGATATTAATTAAATTTTGAAACATTAGTTTACACATGTTTATAAAATTAATTAATTGGCAACCAATTAATTAGAAAGAAAAATAAATGCCAATTTAATATAAAGGATACGTTTTTATGAAAAACTATTTTTATGAACATAATTTAATTATGTCATAAAAAATTAAATTAGTCACTATTAGTGAAATATATTAATGAAATTTATATTTTATATATTTGATAAAATTATTTTAAATTCATCCAATAATTTTGATATTTTGAGGATAAAAAAATCAAATGTTAAGGACAAAAATATGTATATTTTTAGACGGTAGTTTTTCCGCCTTTTAATTTCGCACTTATTTTAAAACTAAATTTTTAAAAATTTGTAAATTAAATTTTTAAAAAATAAACCTCATATTTAAAATTTTAATATAAATATTTTCATTGGGTTAATTTTTTTCATTTTTCTAAGAAGATTCATTTCTTAATGAATAATGAGAAATACATGATTTTAATTGAAATATGATTTTTCATCTAAAAAATTTGTAGTGTTAAATTAGTTTTTTAATTTGATTTAAGTTATAATTAGATACAAACTATATAATTTATTAAATATATTTTATTTCAAAAAATTTCACATTTCAATGGGACATAAAAACATTCCATACTTTTGAACATTTTACTTTAAAACCCCACATTCTTCTTCCGACTAAGGGATTAATTTTAAATTACATTCTTCCACTTCTGTGATTAGAATTTGGAAAAAATTGATTCCATATTTTTAATCAGAATAATATATAATATTTATTAAGGTAAACATAATTTTTTATCATAAATATTAATGAAATCAGTTAAAATTAATTACAGTGGTAAAGGTAAAAATGGTTTTACATATTGGTTAAACATTAAGATTAATGGGAAAAATAACATATAAACATGTTAATAAACAAATTTATAGAACTATTTCTACCATATTATAACATGGATATAATTGTTTTCATTATTGAAGGGACGTTTTGTAAGAGAGTCCTCCGAATTGTGTTTAACTTTTTATATTTACAATAATGTCACTCCTCCTCCACTATAAAAAGGCACTCATTCTCCCCTTTTATTAACCCCCATAAAAACATTTGGAAAATAAAAAAAGTTAAAAAATAATCTCCCAACATCCTTCCTATAATCATATTATCCACACTTTTTGAATAAATCAAACCAATTAATTCCTTTGGTTCAAACCAAAAGGAGTTACCCAAAGAAGTAGTAATATTTTTCAATGATCCCGTTTTTTATTTCCTTGTCCACCCCTTCTATTATTATTATTTAATTATTTCATAAAAACCTCAGTATCGTCCATACATTTATATATTTTTACTAAAATTATTCTACCCAATCCTACACAGACTTCCATCAAATGTGTAATGAAATCACAATTTGTGTTTATAATAGACTACCTCCTCGCAAAACGACATCATTCATTTTTTACTTTATAATATTTCATGGTTAGTAATTATGATAGAAATTTTTTTATCATATTATATATCTATGATTTATCATCTCTTAATTATTATTTAATTTTTATATAACAAATGACTATATAATTATCTTTTTTTGGGAATACGATAACATCATGTGTAGATGTGTGGACTACTGCCTCCTCAAAGTGCTGTGATACGTTTACGCATTACATAGAATGTATTAAGGATTGATTAATTAAATATATGTGATATAAATGAAATATATATTATATTAACAACACAATTACCTTTCTTGAAATATAATATTTAACTTTCTTTATTACATTTCACACACTAAAAAAATGATAACAACATTCATGGATGTGTAGACTACTTCCACCTCAATGTGATGTGATTAATTTCACATCATAAGAATTATATATATTAGTATATATTATTAAATATTTTGGTATTTATGATATATTGATAATTATATAAATAAAAATTATACAAACCTAATTTTCATAATGATTATTGAACAATAGTAATATTACTCAAGCATACATACAGCCTACTGTCTCTTTGAATGTAACGTTGGTTCATTTATCGTTGCCATATTTCATGATTTTTTTAAAATTATAATTGATGTATAAATATGATTATTATTTCAGGATTATTGTTCTTCTTTATGTTTTAACAATTACCCCTTTGATGTTAGTCGACCTACCAGAGTTTTTTTAATCATAAATAGAATATGGTCAAATTCGATGTAAAAATAATTTTTTAAGTATTTGTATAAAAAATTATAATAAGGGAAATAAAACTAATCATAAACATGAAAAAGGTACTGAATAATTTAAATATTTACCTTATTTTTATTATTCAGGAATATAAAGACACAAATGAAAAGTTGGACTCAAGTTAAGGGACTATGTCTCAATTTCATCACATTGAGGCATTGTTTTTTATGCTATACACCATCCTTATTTTATAAAGCACATATATATATCCCCTTAAAAATATCTTATCTTGAATTTAATTTTTCTCATGTTCGGTAATTTTCAATAAAATATTATTCTTATATGGGGATAATGATTAAAATATTTCAAATTATTATGAGACACTTTGTAATGTTTAAAGCTTATCTTCCTCAAGAATGTAATTAATGACCTTTTAATGATATTTTCATTCATCACCATCAATAACCCAAGTTTTTTCCTATGAAAAACTAAGGATATTTTTATTTATAACATATTAATTCTTTCTCGAGGTGGATTAATATAAATCCAAATATATTATTTTGGAACAAGTTTCTTTTCCACAGGGTAACCATGTTTCGATGAGATTGTTATAGATAATCTTTTTTTCAGTCGGTTGATCATATTTCGAAGAGATTATTATTGAGCTTATTTATATTCCATGGGTTTATCAGGTAAAAAATGATTAATGATTGTTAATATGTGTTTTATAGTGATTTTGGTATTCATGAAATGGTATATGAACATTATTTGAAACATTTGAGCCCAATATAGCTTATACCTAGGGTTTATCCCCATTATAGATCAAGGGTGAAACTGATATAAAACACACAAATGGGGGAGCCCCATTATAGCTACTAAGAAAATATTGACCCTATTACATCTTATACAAAGGGTCTATCCTCGATATAGATCACATGTGAGACTGATATAGATTATATAAAGGGTTGGTATCCAATATTTTTCCTGAGTAATAGGTGATCCCAATAAAGCTTATATAAAAGGTGATCCCTATTATAGATTGCTAATAAATTAAGAAATTATAATGTTTGAAGTTGCCCGTATGGTTTTCTAAATAAAAGGGGTTTTAAATGATTTTATGAATATTATTCTCTAAGTAACCAAAATTTGGTTAATTACTTTTTATTGGTTTTAATGAATTTTATTTGAGAAAAATGTGTGTTTGTTTGTCATGTGAAATTACTTTATTTTATATTCTTAAGAACTTTGATGATAAATGTAAATTTTATATGAGTATTAATGTCTTTACCTAATAAATGATTTCCTTTTTTATATCCCTTACTGAGATTTGATTCTCACACCATATTTTAAAAGTAGTTTCATAGGTTTTAAGGATAGGTAAGGGAATGGAAGAAGTCATGTTAAAAGTGATGTAGATTTTTCATGAAAATTATTCAGGATTTTCATAAAATGGATTAAATTAAGGGAAAAATAGATACTGATCAAAATTTTCCAATTATTATTTTATAATTTTTTATATTTGATTTATGGAATAATTCTTTAAAAATATAAACCTAAAAAGACCCTCAATGGGAAAGAATGTTAAATTATTGAATTAAATCCAATATTATGTAATGATTATGGCTTGGTCCTTATAGTTTGTGTACAAGGAAATTTTAAGATAAATTTATTGGTTAGGATGGTTTTAATAACACCCCATTAGAATATTTTTCTTTATGGTTATGTTTCAATAATATATAATTTCATAATTTCCATGTTGATTAATCAAAACTATGTCTCTTCAAAATGATTTTCCATAGAAAAAACATGAAATATGTAGTGGGAAGGAATAAAATAGAAAATATCCTTCAACATCAGCATCCCAAGATAGTTAGGATTAGAATAGAATTGTTTTTTTGTAGTGACTGATCAGTTGGAACAAGCTATAAATGGTGATGGAATCCATTATCGGGGAACCTGATGTACCAAAAAGAATCATGTCTATAGTAGATCATTTCATTAACCAAAATCCCCCATCATTCAATGGATGATCTGACCTAGTGGTATCTAAAGGAATGATCAATTACATGGAGAAGATATTCAAAGTCATTAGATTTTTAAAACATCAAAAGATAACTCTTTCAAGTTATTGTTTGGAAGCAGAAGATGATCGATAGTGATCTATGGTTAAGAATACTAGAGATAAAGTTGTAATAGATTCCATGGAATTCAAATCATTCAAGAATAACTTCTTTGAGAAATATTTCCCTTTTTTGTATTAGGATGGTGAAACAATTCTTGTAATTAATTGAAAAGGATGATGATTCAATGTTAGTGTGTGTAGATAACAACACAAGAATGTCTAAATATGATTCGGATTCTATTTAGGACAATTATTGTAAAATTCATATATTTTAATCAAGATTTAATCCTAGTGTATGATGATATTTCGAATCTTGATAATTAAAATATTATTAAAAAGTGATTCTTTGTGCTGAGAAAGACGAAATGGATTATTCCAACACTTACGTGGAATATGAAGATAAGAGTAAGAAACAGTAAAGGTGGTAGTAAAAGAAAAGAAACAAACAAATAATTCTAGTGGTAAGCCTTAAACATGGTCCATGATTGGTAAAATAATTTTTTGGAAATGTATGTGACGATATAGAATGTGTTACTAGCATGATAGGTTTGGTCACAACGTTCTTGATTGCACGGAAAAGATTCATGAACAATCCAATAAGGAGATATAAGATAGCCAATAAACAGTAAGACAATTTAGCTATAATGATTTAGGTTATTATGCCAACCTATGTCTATGGAATATTATTTTTGATATAAATCTAAATTAAAAGAAGAAAAATGGGGAATGAAATCATTTTATAACTCAATAATTGATGTTAGGACATTTTGTGAAGTGGTGATATCTCTATGGAACTTAGTATTTTCAAAGGGTGATCATACTCCCAATTTCATTGGAAACAATATTTTAATGTTTTTAATAGTAGAAATACATTGGGAGAATTTTATTGAGTTTTTATTGATGTATAAAGAATATGATTAAAATTTATTTGAGGAAGAATACAACTACATGTGTTAGTGTATGTTTAATTTTATTAGTGACCATTCGGGTTATATATATAGAAAATTATTTAGCTGTAACATTGGGAATTTATTTTTAACTTTAGAGTTTAATGTATTATGTGATCGCATGAATGTTTCAATTATCTTACTATGTCATAACCATTTTTGTTCTGGTTAATATCTAAAGATAGTAGGAATATTGTGTTATCCTTTTGAAGATTATTTGATCCATTAAATGTTGATTCTTGTTATTCACGTATGAATATTCATATTAGATAGTTAATATTGGGAGTAATAGATGAGTCTGTGGTGGAAATTTATTAAAGGATTAATTCTTCACATCATGTATGTAAATTTCCTTATGCTCTTACTATATATGGTGAAGAAATTATTTAACTCTATGAAAAGGAAATTTAAATAAAAGTATCATCCTAGTACCATAAATTACGATGACTCAATGGTTTCCAAATCATCACATATTTATGTTTTTTGGGCACTTAAATTTCCACTGATCATTCATTTATTTGCGATAAATGACCTCAATCACTATCTATATTTATTTACGCATATCTTCCATTCCAAAAAGATATTGTACCTACATTGGAAACCCGGTTATGTGTAGCTCGAGGGGACTTCACATTCCCTTTTAAGGGATGGTTTATTTCATTAACTTTTACGATGTGGGTTTTAATAATGGAATTCTTAGAATTCTAATAATTGGATAACTGATGTGAGTTTCGATGCGTAAATTTATTTTAATAGGGATTTGATGTTACATCATGATATTTTATGAAATAAATTCTTTCAAATTATTTTTAATTCATGGAGAGATTTTTTAAATTAAAAATATCATTTATCTCAATTGACATGCAAAACCAATTTTATCTTTCATTATATGAATCATTAGGTTCCTTTGATTACTTATGTTGCACAAAAGGTCGAGTCTTTCAGAATAATGGTATAGTATTTACAATATTATTTATCCTGAAAGTTATCACCTAACCATTATAATAGAAGAAATTAATGAGATTATCTAAATTATTAAATTATTGTTTACACATGTTCATAAAATTAATTAATTATTTTCCAATAAACAATAAATAAAAATAAATACAAATTGAATATAAAGGAAGTGTTTTTAAGTAAAACTATTTTTATTACCAGAATAGTGTTTTATCTTAGTAAATTAAATCAATAAATATTAGTGAAACATATTAATGAAATATATTTTTTATATATTTATTAAAATGTTTAAAAATTTAACCAATAAGTTTTATTGGTTTAAGATAATAATAAATCCAATTTTAATCCAAAAAAGATAAATATTTATAAAATCTATTTTTACCGTCTTTTAATGGTGAACATATTAGATTTTTTTTTAACATTTGTAGATTATATTTGAAAAAAATATATTAATTATTGAAAAAATATCAAAATATATTTTTGATGTTTTTTTGAATTTTTCTGAGAATTTTGAAGTTTGAATGAATAGTGAAAAATAATTGATTTTAATTGAATACACATTTTGCATCTAAATAATATATAGTGTAAAATTATATCACTAAATTATTTTAACATATAATTAAAAAATTTCTATATAATTTAATACAATATGGGACATTTTAGTTAATTTAACGTTGAAATTGGATATAAAAACATATCAAATGATTGAATTTTTTATTATAAAAACCTGATTTCTCACTTCATCTATGTGACTAATTTTATATTAAATTATGACTCTTTTGAAATTTTAATTTATAAAAATTAAATCCATATTTTGAATAAAAATAAAATTTAATTTTTGCTATGGTCAAATTATTATTTTTTTCAAAATTATTATTGAATGCAATGAAAATAAATTGTAGTGATTTTTGTAAAAATGGGTTTATATACTAGATAAAATTTAATATTAATGGGACAAATAACCAAGAAATTTTTCCAAAACACATTTTATAGAAATATTTGGACCATATAGATAATTTTTGGGAATTTGGTTATTTATAAGATGCACATTTTTTAGTAGAGACTTCCTAATAGTGTTTACCTATTTATATTTACAAGAATTCCACTCCCCCTATACTATAAAAATGATCTCACTATCCCCTATTACTCAATCCTATCAACAATTTTGTTTCATAAAATACCTACCCTAATAAACTCCCAATATCCCTCCCCTAATCCTAAAAGCCTCACCTTGGGAATAAATAAAACCGAGGAAATCATTTGGTTCAAACAAAAAGGAGTTACCCAAAGAAGTGGTAACATTATTCCACAAGATTTTTTGTTTTTTATTCTTCAATAATTATATTCTTACTATTTAATTATTATAGAATATCATCAGTTTCGCTAATATAATTTTCTTTAGGTGTTCTACCAAAACCTATACACACTTCCATTAATTGAGTAATAAAATCACTGTTTGTGAGTACAGTAGACTACCGACTTGCGAAACAATGCTATTCATTTTTCATTTACCACCTCTCATGTTTGTGAATTATTCTCAAAATATTGTTTTCATATGATATATATGATATTTATAATGTATTACAACTTCTCTAATTTTTATATAATATATAACTTCACACTTTCCATTTTGTGGGAATACGATAATATTGTGTGTGGATGTGGACTACCTCCTCCTCAAACCGTTGTGATATGTTCACACATTACATGGAATTTAATAAGGATGGGTTCATTAAATATATGTGATATAAATTAATTATATATTATATTAATGAAATAGTTACCTTTCAGTAAATAAAATATATCAAATTCATTTTTTACCTTTTCACAAAATGAAATAATGATAACGTCTTTATAGACATGTAGACTACCACCTCCTTGAAGTGATGTGATTTGTTTTACATCACAAGATTCATATATATATATATATATATAATTATATATGAATAAAAAATAATTGAGTTATTATATAACTATATTTTCTCAATATAAATTTTACTTACCTTATTTCTATAATTATCATTGAATAATAGGAATGTTACTCATGCGTACGTACGAACTAACATCTCAAGGAATAAAATGTTGGTTCGTTTTTTATAACCATAATTGATGATTTGTTTTAAAATTTTAGTAGATTTATAAAAATGATAATTATGTATTGATTATTATTCTTTACATGTTTTAATAATTTCCGCTTTGATGTTATTCTACCAACTAAATTCTTTTTTAAAACAAAAATCAAATAGAGTCAAAATATTTTTGGTAAAAATAATAGTTGAAGTAGTTATCTACACCATTATAATAAATGAAATAAAATTAATGATAAAATTGAAAATGTTTTTGAATAAAGTAAATAATTACATTAATTTGTTTATTTAGGAATATAAATACACACCTGAAAAGTCAGACAAAAGGTAAGGGACATCATCTCAATATATTTTCCTTAAGGTATTTTTTTATGTTATAACATATTGTTATTTTATATGGAATATATACAGACCCTTCAAAATATCATATCATTAATTTACTCATTCTCATGTTATTAAATGTTCTGTTAAATGTTATTACATTTTGGGGACTTTTATTTAAATGTTCTAAAGTATTATGGGATACTTTGTAATGTTTAAAATTATCTTCCTCAAGAATGTTCTTAATGATCCTTAAATGATATTTCTACTCATCAACATCAATAACTGTTTATGTTACTTATCATCCAATAGGGATATTTTTTATTTATATCATTCTCATTCTTTCTCTTGACTGATTGATATTGTTTCAAAGATATTACTTTGGAAACCATTTATTTTTTAATAGGTTAACCTTTTTTTAAGATATTGTCAAGGAACATGCTTATTTTCCATAGGGTAATAATGTGTCAAAGATATTGAAATTAATCAATTTTATTTTATAGTGATTTTTCATGTAATAAATAAATAATGATTATTTCTATGAGTTTTATGATTAATGTTATTTATTCATGAAATGGTTTATGGGAATCATATCATATAGGTGAGACCGATATAGCTTATATAAAGGGTTAAACCCCACGAACTCTCATGTGTGATCCTAATATAATTTATGAATGGTTGAGAAAAATTATAGATCGGGAGAAGTGGGTGAGCCAGATACATCTTATATGAAGGGTTGAGCCAGATTATAGATCATGGGTGATCCTGATATAGTGTAGACAAAGTGTTGAGCCACATTATAGCTTATTTGAAATGGGCGATCCTGGTATTGCTTATATGAAGGGTGATACTAATTATAGATATGAAATGCATTGGGTAATTATAATGTTGTAAGTCGAACATTGTGACATTGAAATTAAAAGTGTGCTGATTGTTTTTTTGAATATGATTATATAATTCACCAAATGAGTTTTAATTTCTTTATATGGGGTTTAATGATTCTCATTTGATTTTTTTTCTTTTGAAAATGTGTTATTTCATATTACAAGGATATTATAAAATAATTTAAACATTATATGAGTTTTTATGTTTTTACTAAACTAATGGTTTCTTATCTTCGTATATCCCTTAATGTGTTTTTTTACTCATCTCATGTTTTTAAAATGATTTCATAGGATTTAAGGATGGGTGAGGGACATGAATAAGTCAAGTTGGTAGTAGTGGGGATTTGATATGAAGCTAATTCATGCATTATTTTAAATATTTTATATTATGGTAAAATTGGAGACTGATATGAAGTTTCCACTATGTATTTTATGGTATTTTCATGTATGTATTAAGGGATAATTCTCTATAATTATAGAACTGAAAATATCATCAACATAAAATAAATTAATTTTTTAGAATTATACTCATGATTATATAATGATTAAGTCATAATTCTAATACATCATATCACTCGAGATGGAAATAATTTTATTTTATTCAAGTTATATATATACTTCTATATCCTAAATGTTTGAAATAATTGTTTAATCGAATTTGAAATACCTTGAAGTAGAGATATCTATAAAACCACATAGTTGTGAAATCATTTATACCCATGTGTTGGAATCTTCTAAAATTAGAATATGAAGGAAGATTCTTAGAGTGAATCTCATAACCACCCCCCATGGTGGAATTCAATTCAATAATGGGAATGAATAAGATATTATTATATATAGCACACATTATCTATTGGGAAAGCGAAATCTCTTTCCATATTATTAACTATCCCTTGATGTTGTACAAATTCAAGGAAGATCATGAATCTCTTTTGGAAAAATAGTTCAATAGTGTGGCTGTTGATACCCTATATAGAATAATAACTTCCCAAAATTGTTGAGTGAAAATAAATCATAAACATTGAGGAAATTCCCAATTTTAGGGAATACAATGATGTATTTATTAAAAAGTTTTTTTTGTACTTTTACAAAATAAAGTGGTAGATTTATCAATATATATTGTACCTAGAGCCACTCCTGTCACTATATTTCTTATATGATGTCCCTAATAATGCTCGATGAGTTAATGAATTAGTTATACGAGAATTTAGAAAAAAGTGTTCATATGTTCTCACAGATCACCTTGGGATGTTTTGTGATACATATAAAGAACCATGGATGGATCAATGTGGTTGTTCATCAATTACTGGGATCTCAACAAGATCAACATAAAGAAAAAGTTTATCCTACCAAGGATTGATGACTTATTCAATCAAATATTTGTATATTTTTACTTATCAATGGAGGATATTGTTTTTCAATTTCATCTACTAATGTTTAATAAGGAATATATTCAAAATACATCATTTCATACAATGAATAGGAACTATGAGTTCATGGTGATTCAATTTGTACTGACAAATTCCCCAAATATCTTAATTGATTTGATGAATAGAGTCTCTGTAGACTACATCAACAAATTTTTGTTAGTTTTTGTTTAATATATAATCATTTACTTCATTATCAAGGTGAAACATGAAGAGTATCTAAAGACTATGCTGGAGAAATTTTGATAATATAAAATATATACTATGTTTAAAAATTTTGAATTTTGGAAGCAGTAAGTAACATTAATGGGGGACATGTTCAAAAGTCTGGGAGTTTATATGGAACATTCAAAGATAAAAAAATTAAGGAATATCCCAGACCCTCAAGTGTCATTAAAATCCATTGTAATATGGGCCCTCCAAGATATTACAAATATTCTAGGAGAAATTAATCATGATTGTTTAACCTGCTAACTAAGTTAAAAAAGAGATGAGCAATGTATATCTTTACTAAATTATGTGAATAAAGCATTATGGAACACAAGAAGAATCTATTCACCAGGACTTTACTAATAGTATTAACTTATAGAGATGGTATTTTAATATGTAGTGATAATTCAATGAAAGTATTGGGTTGTGTACTCGCATGGAATGAAGAAGTTTTATACTACACCTCATGAAAACTGGCAATCCACAAGAAGAACAACACAACTCATGATCTGGATCTTGATGCAGTGATTTTCACTCAAAATATTTCACAACACTACCTCTAAGGGAATTTGTATGACATATATACTTATCACAGTAGTATAAATAATATATTCAAATAAATGGAACTCAAAATGAGTACAAGAATATTGTTAGAGATAATCAAGGAATATGATTGGTCTGTTCACTAGTTTCATAGATATTATAAAAAGGTATTTAATTTTCATAGGGAAAAAAGAACCTGCTAATTTTTGCATGTCGTGGATTGAGAAAGACACTATATTCATGGATATGTAAAGTATTAATATGGAAATCATAATGGAATGATATAATTCTTATTTACCCAAATTATTTCCAAACCAAATATTCAAGATTAGTTCAAGGAAGAAAAAAAGGAATGATATAGAGATTCAAAAAGGGTAAAAATTTGTAAAGGTAGGGATGATTCAAGAGTTTTACATCAATGATGACGGTGTGATTTAGTTTGGAGCTAGGATTTGTGTTCCTTCATCACCGAATATAAATAAGAATCTATTTGACAATGCATACATGTCATCTTTCTCCATCCATCATGGATATATTAAGATGTACTATGATATCTGAGAACACTTTCGGTTGGAATGCATGAAGAATGAGATTGTTGAGTATATATCATGATGCATGGTATGTCATCAAGTTAACACAATGAAGAAAAATTCAAAAAGGGCGATGAAACTATTATATATACCCACAAGGAAATTGAAGAACATCATAACTAAATTTTTCACTGGTCTCTTGAATACATACAAAGGAAATAGAAAAATATGGTTTTGGGGGATCAAATAATGAATAATCCTCACTTCATCACTATTCACGAAGGTTTCTCACTTGAAAAAATTTCAAAGATATTTTTACTATAATTGCTTATGATTTATGGGTACCACTTTTCATCATATCTAATCTTGATCTAAGGTTCACATCGAAATTCTGAATGAGTATTCAATGTTATATTAATACAAAAATAAATTTATATATGGAATATCACCCCTAAAATAATATCCAATCACAAAGGGCTTTTTAGATGATGGTGACATTCTAGGATCCTATTCAATGGAATTTAATGTTGGATGAGATAAACATATCCTATTAGTCGAGTTGTTGTACAACAAAAACATCCACATGAGTATTTGAAATGATTAATATGAGGATCTATATGAGAAGTGATGTAAAACATTAACTTGTTTGGATGGAGTTAGTAAATGAACAATACTGGGTCCTCACCTTGGGAAATAGATGATAGATAAGGTTTATTTCATCCAAAATCATATAAAAACATGTCAAAGTTAGTAAAATTGCTATGTTGAAAACCATACAAGAGGCTTATAGTTGTAATTTTGAGACAAAGATTTCCTTTTAATATCATCATGGATAGTGTCATGCCATTTTTAATGAAAGGGAATCTTATCCCTAGGTACACTAGCTCCTTTGAGTGCCTTGATTGAGTAGGAGTAGATTTCTATAGACTTGGACAACTACCAAATATGGCTCCATTCCAAGATGTGTCATATGTATCTCTTATGTGGATGTATATAGCTGATCGCTCACATGCACTAGATGTGATAGTTGTAAAACAAGATAATGACCTCTCAAATGTCCATCATACAATGAACATCACTGACCATAGAGACAATATTATATGTAATAGGATAATCCTTTTAATAAATGAGTTTGGGGGAACTATAAATATGCAGAGGAAACACATGAACAAGTGGAAACAATGAAACATTAGTACCCTAAAATATTCAAAACTATGAATATACGTTGAAAATATAGGATAAAATTTCTAAAGGGATTAGTAAGGTAATGACCCAAAATTTTTAAATGATAATTATTTCCAAATAAATGCATGTTATATTATATTATATAAATAGGGAACCTAGAAAAAATTTAATTCATTAAAAAAAATAGTTATGTATGTCCGTTAAAAAACCCATTAATGATAAATATTGTTCAAAAGGTGAAATAATATAAAATATAAAAACTACAATGAGAATATTTGGATCACCCTGATGGGCTAGAATAATCCCTCCCTTGAACACATCTATAAAAAATAAACAGTATATTAATAAAGCAATCCAAATTTTGGAAAATGGAAATTTACTACATAGAGAGAAATTTAGGTGAGCAATTAATGAATGAATGAAGTGGTTTTATTGGATATAATGTTTCCATTGTAATCATAATGTGACCATTGGAATACTAACACAACCATTTGGAATAGTAACCTAACTATTAGGAATCGAATCCCGACTGTTGGAAAAATAATTTGACCTCAAAATAAAATGTAATATAAAAAATATATATCCTGATTATTTTATGTAAATATTAATATTATTATATTGTAAAATAAATATTAGTCATAAAAAAGCAATGAAACTATAAGCACATTTTTAATAAAGGGAATTTTATGGTATTTCATTAAAAAATATTTTTTATATTAAAAATTGAAATAAGCCATGGTAGAAAATTATTTTAAAAAATTTCATTTCATTTTTCTAATAATCACTTCAAAAATTCCCAAGCGTTATGTTTTGGAATACTTTAATTTTCATGTGAATAGTAAAAATACAATTTTTTCCATAACTGGTGTATCTTAAATTAAATAATTTATGATTTAAAAATGAAATAAAAATTTATTGTAATTTATTTATAACAATACATAATTAATTTCATAAATGATCCAACAAGTATTCCAAACTGGAAAACCACATTCCAAAGTCAAAAGTCAAATGTATTCCTTTAAAACATTTTTTCATTTCTTTGACATTACTTTTTAATAAAAATTTAAATTAATGTTATAAAAATGATTAAAGTCATAAAAAATCGTATTATTATATATATATTATCAATAATTTCATTAATATCACTATTACATGGTTCACCTTGGATATAGTTTTTTATTCAATATTTTATTCTAAAAATACCCATATCCTAAAATATAAATAACCCATCTCCATCCCCTTGTGAAACCACTCATGCTAAAATTATAAAATACCAATATCTACTAAAATTACCTATCTTAATCCCTTATCATAATTAGATATTTTCTTAGGTTATCCAACTCAATTCAACAATAATGTATAGTGTTGTATAATAGAAGAAACACCGAGAAAAGAGTATGTTTCTATCATCTGGTCTCTCATCGTCCTCCTCTATTCTCTTTTTCTCAATATTTTTTAAAATTTAATGTTATAAGTCTAATTTTAAATCATGTTAAAATAATACTAGTGTTGTTAAACTACTATAAATAATTATATTTTTGATGTATTTTTATTTTATGCCTATCTTTCTTCTCCTTTAGACAACATTCCCATTAACTACCAGTTAACCCCTAATAAGGATTTTCCCAAATACTTATATATCCCCAACATAATGGATGGTAATAATAAATGATTTATAATATATAAATTTATATGTATTTTTATATTCATTAATTAATTTAACTTATGTAAAAATTACATTGGACAAAAATATCAAAATCAATGAAAAATGGGGAATTTATTAAGAAAACATGATATTAAATGATTCACCTTTTATAATTGAAATAAATAAATATAACCCAACTATTTTATGTGATTAATAATATGACAAATTAAAGTAATTCACTTATAGTTCAATGTTTTTACAAAAATAGGTTTATTATTCATGAGGCATAAAAGTTACAAGCTTAAGCGGGATTTAAGGTAAGGGGATCCTCGAACCCAACTAATTTTCTTCAAGCCATCCATTTTAATGTTATTTTATGGATGAATATTATTATAATATTACATAAATATACTTTCACTATTATTACCTTTTATTTTCTAGTATATACATGTTTTCCACCTTACTAAAATGAATTTTATTCCAAATATTTTATTTTTCAAAAAGGGTTTTCATAACAAAACACATCATTGTCTAATATTGAGTTTTTTTATTTTATTAAGAATAATGATTCATATTATAGATATGTATTAATTTTTTCATTTGGTAACTAGAAGGATTATTTATGAAATTATTTTTTATGAAATTATTATGAAACCCATTCCTTTCCATGAGTTATTTCATGACTGTGAATGTTATAGGTTCTATGTGGTATGCTTTATCATGAGAATCTTTGATATGTTTGGTGGGCCTTGAATTATATAACCTTCCAATAAATTAGGTAATGTGATATATTTCATGATATTATGTACACTATGAATGAAAATAATTAAAATTTTGTTCACAATGATGATTGTATTAATTATGCACATATATTATGCTTGAACATATTTGAAGCTTTGTTCAAAACTATGGGTGGTATTTGACCAGTATGACATGATGTTTCCTTTTTTTCATATGAAAAATTTTATCCCTTTAGCAAAATTTACCCATGTAACACCCCGACCCTCGTTACCCAGAGTCGGTGGATTATTACATAAAATTGGCATGATCACAAGAAAGATCAAATATCGAAAGACCGATTGGTTTAGTATCCTTGGAAACACTAGATATATTCATAAGTCTTACATTACATAATAAAATGAAAAACTACTACAACAACATATTGTCTCCATAATCCACACTCATATCCCCACATAATATCCATGCAGGTCATTCATAATTTAATTCTTCACTTCCTGGGAAAAATAAAACATAGAAAAGGGGTGAGCTCAAATGCCCAGTAAGGATAGCAATATAGCGAAAACGTTCATAAATAAGAATAAACATTTAAGGTAATGTATAACTAAAACAAAATCCTCTCAAACTTGAACTTTCAACATAGTATGGCATAAATAAAATGAAATAATACCATTTACTTATTCACATGGATATTATACTAACCGAATAATCACATGAAAAATCAATAACCACTTTCATAATTATGGAATGCATAATGCTGAACTTTAATTTCTTTGTCAAGGCCTCGTCCCAAGACCTTGGGGCTAATTGTAACCGGAACCCAACCCAGAGTGCCTCTAATAACCGGACACCAACCCGGAGTTCCTCTAATAACCGGAGACCAAACCCGAGTTCCTCTAATAACCGGAGACCAAACCGGAGGGCTTACTTTTATCGGTCCCCAACCCGGAACATACTTGTCTAACACATTCATCTGAATGAAAGGTTGAAATATAACATAAACATTCAGATTACAAATAACTTATGAAATTTCAATACTCTAAACAAAAACCATGAGTGACATATGAATAACTTATCCACAGTCAAAAATATCACAAAACCTTCAATAAAATATGGATGTTTTGTATCATAATAAATCAACATCAAATAAGCTTAAAAACCATCAAAGGATGTTGACCTAGATGAAATAAAGACTATTTTAGAAAAATATCTCTTTGTATTTTGAAATCATTTAAGAGTCTTATATTTATGAAATAAAACAAGTTTTTTTTAAAATATTATTATTATCTTGTAAGGTAAGCTTCGACGATTTTATAACGGTGGAAAATAGCCACACCCGCCGTATAAGTTAAAAAAAACATTCTTACCTTATTTTTGTCGAAAAGGTTAAAAAGCACCTTGTTTGGAAAAGGACGGAAAGATTCCTTCATAAACCTCTTATAAAAAGTCAAACAAGGGTATAAATGACTTTAAACCATATTCTAGTAAATAATAAAAATGTTTTGAAATTCATTTTTAATAAACATGGATGTGGATGATAAAGAGATCCCAGTATATTATTACGTATAAACAACCTCGGATAATGAATAGATTGCGAAAAAACCCTTACCAATTTGGTAACTTATGAAACATACAACCCATGAAAGAGGTATCATACAATGAATATGTAAGTACAAATAAATTAGAGTGTTTTACACAAATAATATAATTATGGGCAGTACATACACCACACAAAAGGTGGTGGTGGCAATATGGCATGAATCTCACGGGAATAAGGAGTGAGATGAAAACCCCTTACCTTGTACTTTTCCTTGGTTGGGGTAGGTTAACCTCCTGTATAATGGTGAAATAATTGTTATTAAATTATACAAGAATCATATACATTAATATGATATCATATATGATCTTTTAATATTGATTTGATAATAATATCTTAGTATTATCGTTGTTTCGGGTGTTAACTTACTTGTTTTCTTTTATATGTTTTGTTATGTAAGCCATGTTTGTAATGGATATGTTGTATATTATTCATATCCATAATTATATCAAGTCCTTAAACATCATTTTTAAATCATCAAATGATAATTATACTTGAATGGATACGATGGAGAATGAATCTCATCGTGTTCGTGGGGACTGTAGTCCGTACGTACGCACGAGCGACAATATCATTCTTTTTAAATAATATATAAATGGTTGTTATATCATATATACAGAATCATTAAAATGTTATATTTATTATTTACATGAGTTACATATCATTATTATACCCATCCAAATAATAATATATTGAATAACAATTACACCACGACGTGGAGACGGTAAGCCGTACGTACGCACGTATAGTGAAATGTTATTCAAAGGGTGGATAGAATACTGAATATGGTTGTACCATATTTATAATAACATCACAGTATATATATGATACTGGAGTTATTATTTTATAATGGTAATAACAAAAGAATAAGAAGTGGAAGAAGAAAGGAACTTGGAAAAGGGTGGTGAAATCATTACCTCTTCTTCGGGTTCTTCCTTTTGATTTGATCAAAATGGATCCTTAGGTTGGCTTTCTGATCAAACTAAGGCCTCTAGGTTGTAGTGAGTGAAGTTGGGAGAGTATTTGGTCATATTTTTGCCGAACCAAATGGTTTTGAAGGTGTGAAGAAATGAGAAGTAGGAGTGCCCTTTTATAAGAGGGGTGAGGGGCACCTTTGGAATAGCTAGAAATATTAGTTTATAATAAATTCATATTCGGTTTCTAATGGCTCCAAAGGTGATTATTTAAATTTTAAGGTGGGTATGGGTCTAAAAATACTCAACCAATAGAATTTAGACATGTTTGGGTACTTATATTAACCTTATCTTTAAGTATTAACTCTAAGTTAATTAGTTTCACTTTTACAATGTCTCTTTGTATTTTTATATAATATGGTTAATAAACATACTATATACATACAAGCGACCCCCAAGTGGTCCATTAATGATGAAACTATAATGATATAAGTCTCTTGGCCGAACCTTATATTTTTAAGAATTTAATATCAATTAATAATATAATATTTGTTTTAAGAACTCTTTTATGTCAATTTTGACACTATTCAATAGTTGATTTTTGTGAAACTCATAACAGATTGATTAATTTAAACAAAGTAAATTAAATCAATCCTAATATATCATATTATCCTAGAAAATTAGTTTAATTCATTAAAAGTTTCATATTATATTTATTTGGGTATTTATAATATCAATTATGTTAATTCTTCACTATTATAGTAATTAATTCATCATCATTGTGTCATAAATAAATTAAATTATTTAATGTCTAAAAATTATAAATAAAATATAATTATGTAGGAAATATTTTTATCTTTCTAATGAATATTTATAATCTAAAATCCAACATATATAACCCTATGTAAAAATTGTTTTTCTAAAAGATATATGCTTGTGTCATTTTTGTATTCATTTTAACTTAATTAAAATAAAGTGTCCCTATCACCTACAAGTGACACCATGGGGTCCCAAAATCGACCCAAATATGCCTATGGTCGAACATGTATCAACCAATAAGTCTAGGACACGTTTTAAGGTAATTTAGTATTATTATAATATTATTTGTTTAACCCTCATTTACCGGATTTACCCTTAACCACGGTAAATAAAATATTTACCGCAGTAATTATTCAAAATGTCTAAAAATAAAAGTTACCAATTTACACAATTTGAAAATTCTGATTCCAAATATGGAATCCATTTTTCTAAATTCAAAACACAGAAGTGGCAGAAGTTAATTTAAAATTAATTCCCGCTGTCAAAACAGAAAGCGTGTTTTTAAGAGATAACAACTATCAAAAGATTGACAATTGTTTATGTTCGGTTTAATTGTAAAATTATGTCCAATGACCAAAATTATATTAAATGGTAAAAATATATTCTAAATATACTTTAAAACCACTTAAATATATAATTTATCACTATTAATTATTTTGATTAAAAAAGTTGTTTTTAGTTAAAATTTAGTAATTTTCACTATTCATCAAAATATTAATGTTATCCAAAAAGTACCAAAATTTCACCTTAAGATAAATTCGATATTCCAAATCCAAAAATGAAGTCCAATTTGAAATATAAAATATATATAATTTCAAAAATTAGGTATTACTATTTATAACGGCTAGTTTGATTGGTTGTGGTGTGTTAGAACTCAATGTTGCGTACAACACACGCTATCGCATTATTCAAAGGAAAGCGTACCGTGGAAGCTTGGGATGTTTCATTTTAAATTTTTTGATGTCCCCATTTAGTCAAAAAGTTTAAAATATTTTATTTTAAAAGGTTTCACTATTAAAGGTTGATAAAAGTGCAATACTGAAAATGAATTTGTTCTTGCATTATGTCTAAGAAACTCATAATATGGATTCTAAAATTATAAGGATTATAGAAAGTTTAAAATTTAGTTAATACTATTCATAACCACTTTTGAATGGCTTTTTTTTGGTAAGTCATGGTGTGATTGAACTCGGTGTTGCGTGTAGTGCATGTTATTGAATTATTTTGAAGAAATAACACACTATGAAATCTTGGGGTGTTAAATTCTCCCCTCCTTTAATAAATTGCGTCCTCGCAATTTGAAATTGTTCTTCGAAAATAAAAGGTTGAAAATAGACAATATATTTGTGGGAAAAACCCACATCGGAAATAGGGTTACTAAAATTTAGTCTTAATATGAGGAAAAGAGAAATTAAAGGGTCACCACCAAATTATGATCTCGATTAGGAGAACATTGGTGGAAATTAGAGACATATGACTGGAGGAAAAACGTAAATATTTATAGGTATTGATTGAGGTCATCAATAACAAAAAAGTATAAAATTGAGGTCCTTAAACTCATCAATCTATGATGATTTGAAATACCATCGGTTCAACAAAACATAGGGTATTGGGATAACACATTTTTGACGTTTCAAAATATCTTAGTTGAAATCCCACATCGAAAAATGAATTAATGATGCCTCTATTTAAAATAAAGAGTGGAAAGTATGAAGATTACCGAAAATAACACATACTAGGGTTCTATTTAGGAAAATATGGATATGGAAGAGAAATCTAACCATTAAATATCTGATGGAGAGTGGTAGAGAACATGGCTATGAAAAGGCCAACAATCTCAAAACCATAAATTAGTGATGATTTAAGGTACCATCTAGGACAAAATTTTTGTTCTATGTTCCATTTATTAATGTTGAGTAATTTATTTATGAGATTGGATAAGATCATAAGGAGATATACTTACTTTATAATTAGAGTTTTATCCATTAATAAATTTCTACCACAAACTCATCTTTCACTCTAAATGATAATAGAACATAAATTTTTTTTCTCTTTATACTATTCGTACAGGGTTCCAAAATAAATTAATTTATAATTCATCTACCAGATCATTAAAAAAACTACATTATTTAATCCAGGACATCTCGTGGGCCAGTGGTAGGTGATACACCCTTGTCACCCTTCGGTTGCGGGTTCAAGTCTCGCAGCCTTGCCAGACGCGACGGGTTGCCGCCCGACCTCCGGGTTGTCCTTTTATGGCAATCCAAAATAATCCAAACTAGAACTATCCAAAATAATTCTGTCCAAACTCACAGTACAACATTTATAAGTATGTTAAACATAATGTAGATCCTTTTTACCCCGTAATAGCATATGAATACCTTCATCATGTATTCTTTTAATACACTGAGACATCCTGAATTACCATATTCCTTATTGATTACATTCATGCTCCCTTATTCCATATAGAATGATGGATATACTACATCAATCCAAAAATGTTTTAAACCCCAACAATGATGGAATATAAAAATCATTAATCAGTTCTAAGGTAGTCAAGAATATCCAATATAATTTATGCAAAGCAATCATGTATTATTCCAAAATCACTACCTCGGTATCAGAACTATATTATGGTTTATCATTCTCTCGACCATATATTTTCCAAAAATTTATCCTGCAATTGAGTCACTTTTCTTTGTTCCACAAAATCTAAAGTCCTTAATGAAATATTACTGAGTACAATCCTTATATACTCCATAATTATTATAACATGTACATTGTGGATACAAAACTCAATTGACATAATCAATATAAGAACTCTAATCATTCCTCTTCATCTGTGGTAGTACCATAACTTGATTATTATCCAATAGCATAATTTGCGGCATAGTCTGATGACTGGGACATAGGTTCGCGTAGTGTCCAAACTCCTTTCAAATGAAGTATTGTACATTTGAAACCATTTTTTTACCCTTTCAGTCACGTACATTGTTCCCTTTTCCTCCACACTTATAACAAACTCCCATTCCTTTCAGGCAAGTTCCAGGGTGTTTCTTTCCACAGTTATCACATATGGGAAAATTCTTCTTTTCCCTCTTCCCTTTATCCATCTTTCTCTCTTCCATCCTTTTCTTCTCTTGCTTCCCTTCAAAGCCATAGGACTCAGTAAACTCTTTACATATCTTATCAACACATGATATTATTTCATCATATGATGATAATACATGCGAGACTATATCTCTTGTAAAGTCTGGCTTAAGACCATAAAATATGTGATCCTTCTTTCTCTTTGTACCATGTGCATTTCTAGAGTTATCATTCCTTCTACTAGGAACCATTTCTAAACAATGGCATACATTAGATTAGTTTATGAATAACAATACCCAATCCCAAACTTGTAAAACACATAACATAAATTAAATAGTTTATGGATATAATCCATAATAATAAAAATGTCTCCTTTGAGGAAGTATATACTCATAAACCCTTCATAATGATTTGTAAAGAAAATGAGAGTTATCCTAAGCATATCCCCCGGGAGTGTCGTAACCAAGAGTGCAGCAAGGCCCGTTGTCGTGCACCAGTTCCCGTTCGAGTCTAGCTCATATCGGTGTTTTCGGGTTTTACCCCTAGGTACATCTGTGCCAGAGCCGCCTCTACCTGCTCGTATCCAGACAGGGATGTATTGCTCAGAAAACTCACAAAATCTCTACAATACCAAAATTCTAGGAAGTTCTTCTATACTAATCCTCAAAATTCATCTTAAATCTATGTGCTCTAATCAGAGTTTATCTAAATCTACCATTCAAGGTTTGTACTAAACTTCCTCTGATACCAACTGTAACGCCCCGACCCTAGTTACCCAGAGTCGGTGCATTATTACATAACATTGGCATGATCACAAGAAAGATCAAATCTCGAAAGACTGATTGGTTTAGTATCCTTGAAAAAACTAGATATATTCATAAGACTTACATTACATCATAAAATGAAAAACTACTACAACAACATATTGTCTCCATAATCCACACTCATATCCCCACATAATATCCCTGCAGGTCATTCATAATTTACTTCTTCACGTCCTGGGAAAAATAAAACATAGAAAAGGGGTGAGCTCAAATTCACAGTAAGGATAACAATATAGCGGAAACTTTCATAAATAAGAATAAACATTTAAGGCAATGTATAACTAAAACAAAAGCCTTTCAAACTTGAACTTTCAACATAGTATGACATAAATAAAATGAAATAATGCCATTTACTTATTCACATGGATATTCTACTAATCGAATAATCACATGAAAAATCAATAACCACTTTCATAATGATGGAATGCATAATGCTGAACTTTAATTTCTTTGTCAAGGCCTCATCCCAAGACCTTGGGGCTAACTGTAAGAGGAACCCAAAATGGAGTTCCTCTAATAACCGGACACCAACCCGGAGTGCCTCTAATAACCGGACACCAACCCGGAGTTCCTCTAATAACCGGAGACCAAACCAGAGTTCCTATAATAACCGGAGACCAAACCGGAGGGCTTACTTTTACCGGTCCCCAACCCGGAACATACTTGTCTAACACATTCATCTGAATGAAAGGTTGAAATATAACATAAACATTCGGATTACAAATAACTTATGAAATGTCAATACTCTAAACAAAAACCATGAGTGACATATGAATAACTTATTACAGTCAAAAATATCACAAAACCTTCAATAAAATATGGATTTTTTGTATCATAATAAATCAACATAAAATAATCTTAAAATCCATCAAAGGATGTTGACCTAGATGAAATAAAGACTATTTTAGAAAAATATCTCTTTGTATTTTGAAATCATTTAAGAGTCTTATATTTATGAAATAAAACAATTTTTTTTTGAAAATATTCTTATTATCTTGTAAGGGAAGCTTCGACGATTTTATAACGGCGGAAAATAGCCACACCCACCGTATAAGTTAAAAAATCATTATTACCTTATTTTTTTTGAAAAGGTTATAAAGCACCTTGTTTGGAAAAGGACGGAAAGATTCCTTCATAAACCTCTTATAAAAAGTCAAACAAGGGTATAAATGACTTTAACCCATATTATAGTAAATAGTTAAAATGTATTGAAATTCATTTTTAAGAAACATGGATGTGGATGATAAAGAGATCCCAGTAGATTATTACGTATAAACAACCTCGGATAAGGAAGTGATTGTGAAATAACCCTTACCTTGTACTTTTCCTTGGTTGGGGTAGGTCAACCTCCTGTATAATGGTGAAATAATTGTTATTAAATTATACAAGAATCATATAAATTAATATGATATCATATATGATCTTTTAACATTGATTTGTTAATAATATCTTAGTATTATCGTTGTTTCGGGTGTTAACTTACTCGTTTTCTTTTATATGTTTTTTTACATAAGCCATGTTTGTAATGGATATGTTGTATATTATTAACATCCAGAATGATATCAAGTCCTTAGATACTATTATTAATCATAAAATGAGAATTATACTTGAATGGATGGTATATCATATATACAGAATCATTAAAATGTTATATTTATTATTTATATGAGTTACACATCATTATTATATCCATCCAAATAATAATTTATTGAATAACAATTACAGCACGACGTGGAGACGGTAAGCCGTACGTACGCACGTATGGTGACATGTTATTCAAAAGGTGGATAGAATACTGAATATGGTTGTACCATATTTATAATAACATCACAGTATATATATGATACTGGAGTTATTATTTTAGAATGGTAATAACAAAGGAAGAAGAAGTGGAAGAAGAAAGGAACTTGGAAAAGGGTGGTGAAATCATTACCTCTTCTTCGAGTTCTTCCTTTTGATTTGATCAAAAGGGCTCCTTAGGTTGGCTTTCTGATCAAACTAAGGCCTATAGGATGTAGTGAGGGACGTTGGTAGAGTATTTGGGCAGAGGTTTCCTGAACCAAAAGGTTTTTAAGGTTTGAAGAAATGAGAAGGAGGAGTGCCCTTTTATAAGAGGGGTGAGGGGCACCTCTGGAAAAGCTAGAAATATTAGTTTATAATAAATTCATATTTGGTTTCTAATGGCTCCATAGTTAATTATTTAAATGTTAAGGTGGGGATGGGTCGAAAAAAACTCAACCAATAGAATTTAGACAGGTTTGGGTACTTATATTAACCTTATAGTTAAGTATTAACTCTAAGTTAATTAGTTTCACTTTTACAATGTCTCTTTGTATTTTTATATAATATGGTTAATAAACGTAGTATATACATCCAAGAGACCCCCAAGTGGTCCATTAATGATGAACCTATCATGATATAAGTCTCTTGGACGAACCATATATTTTTAGGAATTTAATATCAATTAATAATATAATATTTGTTTTAAGAACTCTTTTATGTCAATTTTGACACTATTCAATAGTTGATTTTTTTGAAACTCATAACAGATTGATTACTTAGAAAAAAGTCAATTAAATCAATCCTAATATATCATAGTATCCTAGAAAATTAGTTTAATTCATTAAAAGTTTCATATTATATTTATTTGGGTATTTATAATATCAATTATGTTAATTATTCACTATTATAGTAATTAATTCATCATCATTGTGTCATAAATAAATTAAATTATTTAATGTATAAAAATTATAAATAAAATATCATTATTTAGGAAATCTTTTTATCTTTCTAATGAATATTTATAATCTAAAATAATACATATATAACCTTATGTAAAAATTGTTTTTCTAAAAGATATATGCTTGTGTCATTTTTGTATTCATTTTAACTTAATTAAAATTAAGTGTCCCTATCACCGACAAGTGGCACCATGTGGTCCCAAAATCGACCCAAATATGCCTATGGTCGAACATGTATCAACAAATAAGGCTAGGACACGTTTTAGGGTAATTTAGTATTATTATAATATTATTTTTAACCCTCATTTACCGGATTATCCTTAACCATGGTAAATAAAATATTTACCGCAGTAATTATTCAAAATTTCTAAAAATAAAAGTTACATATTTACACAATTTTAACATTCTGATTCCAAATATGGAATCCATTTTTCTAAATTCAAAACATAGAAGTGGCAGAAATTAATTTAAAATTAATTCCCGCTGTCAAAACAAAAAGAGTGTTTTTAAGAGATAATAACTATCAAAAGATTGACACTTGTTTATGTTCGGTTTAATTGTAAAATTATGTCCAATGACCAACATTATATTAAATGGTAAAAATATATTCTAAATATACTTTAAAACCACTTAAATTCATAATTTATCACTATTAATTATTTTGATTAAAAAAGTTGTTTTTAATTTAAATTTAGTAATTTTCACTATTCATCAAAATATTAAAGTTATCCGAAAAGTACCAAAATTTCACCTTAGGCTAAATTCGATATTCCAAATCCAAAAATGAAGTCCATTTTGAAATATAAAATATATATAATTTCAAAAAGTAGGTATTACTATTCATAATGGCTAGTTTGACTGGTTGTGGTGTGTTAGAACTCGATGTTGTATACAACACACGCTATCGAATTATTCAAAGGAAAGCGTACCGTGGAAGATTGGGATGTTTCATTTTATATTTTTTTGATGTCGCCATTTAGTCAAAAAGTTTAAAATAATGTATTTAAAAAGGTTTCACTATTAAAATTTGATAAAAGTGGAATACTGAAAATGAATCTGTTTTTTCATTATGTCTAAGAAACTCATAATATGGAATCTAAAATTATAAGGATTATATAAAGTTTAAAATTTAGTTAATACTATTTATAACCTCTTTTGAATGGATTTTTTGGTAAGTCATGGTGTGATTGAACTCGGTGTTGCATGTAGTGCAAGTTATTGAATTTTTTTGATGAAATAACAAACTATGAAATCTTGGGGTGTTACAACCCATATTATAATTATTATGATCATATAATTATGATATAATGATGATTATTATTCTAACTAATGTTCTGTTGATTGTTGTCCCTTATTCATCCTATTACTGGGATTTCAGGTCACCTATTTCATAGATTTATATCATGAGGAGATTAATTTAAATAAGGAGAATCCATACTTTTAAAAGAATAAAGAATAAGTATTTAAATAATTTTTTGTTTTTTATTATTTATTACTATTGTATTAGACTAATTTTCCCAAGACACTAAACCTTTGGATCTGATATTTATAACACTATTATATTTTTTAACATAAAAATGATGTAATAAACACATATGGAAATGTCATGTTTCTTTATTTCTTATATGGAATGAATCATTTGAAATTAACGAAAAAAATTTGTTATGTATTACTTTAAAATAAATTATTATTCTTTATTTAAATATTTATTTTATGAGTTAATCCAGAGAATCTCATGGGTTGTCTATAGGCGGTGTGTGTTAACATCGTTGGTCATCGATGCCCACTTCCAATATGAAATTCTGATTGAAACCAAGGATTTGGACCTAATATTGGTTACTTATCATGATACATGGCCTCTGGATCCATATGTTGTGTCCTAATTTATTCCATGTTAAGGATTGGTATGAGGATGATCTAGGAAAGGGTGAGTTTTACAAGACACAAAAAATTGAGTGTATTAATATCATGAGAGCATAACCATTGACATATTAAATAATTATAAATAATATAATTTAGTCATAAATGATAAATAATTCATATTTATTATCTATTGTTGTGTTTATGGTATGTCATCCACCCTTGATATGATTATCATATATTATCCACTTTTTCATTGATGGAGTTATCTCATCATTCCTTGCTATGTTGCGGTATCAATCCCACCAAAACTGGGATTATGAACAATTATTTTTTATGAAAACATTGAAATGGTGAAACATCATCCACTTTTATATTTTCAGTGGTGGTATATCATTCATCCAAGTATTCATATTGGTGGTATCCAATCATCCAATGATAATTATTGGAGTGGTGTACATTATTCTTAGGGACAATTACTGGTAGTGTATTTTCCAAAATGTGTTTATTATCAGTCATTCATAATCAACAGAGATACTTATATAAAGAGTATACCAAACACAAAAATATTTATAATGTTGGTCTACCATACACCTAGAGATTGAAAATCAAGATATATATTCTGTCTTGAGTTAGTTTGTTGTGATATATTTTCCACCAACAGATATGATTTTGGTGGTTCCTCATCCATTATAACATTTCGTACTGATGGATTATCATCCCAAATGATATGTGTACTGGTGGTTTATCATCAACTAAAGATTATAATTGTAAATTTTAGGTTATGAATAATTCATTGGTAAAAGTCACCTTCACTATTGATATTGTATTTTTGATGGATTGATCACATAGATGATTTTTAATAATGATGTAAATTTCATTAAGTGATGATCAATAGTGATAAATCGTCCACATTATCTATTATATGTGGAGTAATACATCATTTCTTAGTGAGGCATGTTCAAAATATTGCGGTATCATTCCATTTTGGTCCCATCCAAAGAGGGTATTACCATACATTGTTTAGTATTACAGAACTATATTTTGTGATTTGTTATTTACTTTTTTTCTTAATTAGATGATCATGTTGAGTATCCATGTGTTTTTACTAAACTTTTTATCAATACAATTGGCGGTGTTCTACTCATACCCTACTCAGTTTTTTGGTACCTTAGTTGACTTTAGATTTCATGAACTTGGTAAGAGAAAGGGTTACAGCTAATATAGATGGTTGAATTGGTAGATCTTATACAGTGCTAAGATATGGATCTATTATAGGATGTGGGATTGATTATTTGGATTTAGTCATCACCTATTATTATCATTGGACCGATTTGTATATGATCTTTCCATGTGAGATCATTTTATGAATTGTATAAAATGAATAGCATATACAGCAGCTCATTTTGATTTACTATAAAGTTGATATTTTTATCTACCCATAATTTAGTAGTGTTGTATATATTTATTAAAACTATTTTATTTTGGTGGATGATTCTTGATATTAATTACACTATGACCAATAATTATTTATTCAGGAGTTTATAGTATTACCACCTATATATGACAACTTTCACTCTTAGTCGGCAATCTCTATCATATGGGTAGTCACATGTGAGGTATATAGAATTTTTTTGGTTATGGAATAGATAAATAAAATAATATAAATGAAAATTGGACCTAGATAAGTGGGATTGTGTTATGAAATATGTAGGAATGTTTTCCTAACCACCATTACAAAACAATAATATGTGATACTATATTATTTCTAATGATACCTTTTATATTTAAATATAAAAGAGGGTTTCTCATATCAGTTTAGGTTTCAATTAATTCATGTTATATTTCAGCAACCCTTAGGTATTGTTCAACATATAATATTGATACATTTTCTCATCTTAGATTTCTTCCCCTATTATAGTTAGATTACTAAATAAATTAGAATTTTTTTGATGATTAGTCTTCATATTTTATTCTATCTTATTAAGGATCAAACTAATTTAAGTGTTTAATTAATATACGGTTAATGTATGGATGATGGGATATTGGTTTCATAGATGATAATTTAATGTTTGTTTCAATTTGATCCTAGTTCTCTTATCTTATTTTCTTTTTGATCATTTGAGATTCAGTTTGAGGTTGATGAATTTATTTTTTTACAATTAGTTACTAGGTTATGGTGGAATTATCATGATATTTGGTTTTTTACGAAAGATGTTGAATTTTGACTAATTAACATAACAAAATGGATTAATCTTTTTAATGGCTTATGTAATTAAAATATACATTAAATAAATTTCAATGTTTTTTGTGTTATAGATTAATCTTGTTCCATGTATACTGTTATGATTTAATTTTTATTCTATCATTATATGGAATCATGTTTTCAATGTCTTGACTAATTAATAAATTTGAACTGTGATGGGAAATTGAAAAAATGTAATTTTTTATTTGCTTTTAAAATGAAGTGGTAAATTGATAAAAATAGATGAAGAAATTATACAATTTATATATATAATAATAATGATTTTATTGTTTTATGTTGCTTCTTTTTTATGAAGAAGGAATGTTTGATGATATTTATTTGATATGGTGTCAAATGATGTGGTATTGTGATTTATAGTAGTGTTAGTGTAGGAGGGTTAGTGTGCATTATGCATTGTAATGGCCTTGGATATGTAATAATGTAGAAAATGATGAAATTGATCAAATATATTAAATTTGAATTGGTTTCACTGAATAAATGAAGTTCTGAATATAATGAATTGAATGGTGATAATGTAAAATTGTAAATAAAAAATGATTATATATTTTGATAATGGTTAGTGAAACTGGTGGGAAATTATTATGAAATTTTAATAATGTGAAATTGGTAAGTGCTTATGAAATAAATAGAACTCATGTCACTATGAAGTTGGTATGTGGTGTGACTGAAGGTGGAAACACTTGTAGTTCAGAGATAGAGATGATTGATAATGGAGAATAGTTGTGGGGTTGTTTGATAGTAAATATTACCTGAGGTTGGTCTTGTCTGTTATTTATATATATATATATCATTTTGTCTCAAATTATCATAATATGTAAAATATAATGGAGTTGTGGAGGAATTTTAGTTGAAATAACATCTTCGCTTTTTTTCAACATATCATATATTAATGATAATGAAAACCCAACATTCGAATAAACCCCAAAAATTATAAACCCATAGTTTATTAGAGTAAAAATAGATCAGAATGATATAAATTGAAGATTTATAAACTATATTAACATCTAGAAAAAGAAATTGCATAGTTGAAATAAAAAAATCCTACATAATATAGTAATAAAAATATAAATTTACAAAATCATAGAGTACTA
Organism: Viscum album; assembly: GCA_963277665.1. Lineage (NCBI taxonomy): Eukaryota > Viridiplantae > Streptophyta > Magnoliopsida > Santalales > Viscaceae > Viscum > Viscum album. The sequence continues at coordinate 1,479,770,012 of OY728137.1, forward strand.
ATTCATAAATCATGCATCCATTAAAAGAAATTATAAATATTACTTTTACCAAAATCATATGGTTAATCATAAACCGATTTCGAGGTATTATTGACCTAAAATCATCAAATGGAAAATCTTTTATTCCTCCGAATGTCCATTACTTAACCCATCAGATGGTATCAATCATATTCTACAAACATGATGCTCAAATATGCCTTCTTATCTGCACAATAACTTGATATGCTAGTTTTATATATTCTCCACACACTAGAATCTATATCATCCTTCTCGAAATACCACTATCCTTAAGATCGTAAATGTAATGATCAGAAGAGAATCTGGGAAATTTTATACGGAAAACCTAAAAAATGGTAGCACTTATTTAAAATTAATTTTTTTTTTATTTTGATAAGAAATTATCTATAGGTAACATATTATGATGAATATTAAAAATAAATAGATTCTTTAATTTAATCTTATAATGTATTTTTTCCATGCTGTTGTGGCTCCACTTATAGAAGTCGTTGTAATGAACTCCAAAGATTGAATTCCAATTTCATTGAGATAAGTTGTAACTACATCATATGTATCTTTTTAATATCCACAGAACATAGTAATTATTAAGATATTATGTTGAAATTGGATTGTCACCACTATAATTCTTGTAAATATATTTAATGTATTCTATATGGATATCACAATACTCAATAATTTTATACTAAAATATTTGGAATTATAGTTACATGGATTCTTTTCTCATAATAAAATAAATTAAAAAAACCACATTGTTAGGATGAATTAAAAACATAAGTGTTAATTTTTTTTAAATCTAAGAATAGATTGATTCTATCACTCAAAAATATATGCATTTAAAAAATAAAATACAAAAATTTAAAATTTAAAAAAATATTCAAAATTGAATACTAATGAAATAAATCCCCTTTTGAAAAATAAATAATGACATAAAATCCCCTCCCCAACATTTCATTTTTTAAATTGTTTAATAAAAAAATATTTTTTAAATGTATTTTATTTTATAAAAATCCATTATATCCCCAATAATAATAAAATGAAAATTTTTTGTCCAAATTATATTGATTTTTAAAAGGTCCTCACCATTGTTGTATTATAAATGGAATAAAAAAATAAAGAAAAAGATAAAGGAGAAAATGAGGTAGAAATGTTTTGAATGAAGACATCACATCAAGCATATATTTCATTTTCATAAATGTTAAACCCCCTTTTAAAAATTATATTATCTTTAATAAACTTATACTCTTTATACTCTTAGTATGAAATCGTAAAATGAAAAAACACTATTCTATTTTTTTGGATTAATCAAAATGATAAACATTTATATATTAAAGAAAAATAAAATATTAAAATTATAGAAAAATATCCAAACAAAATTAATTAAAAAAACTGAATTCTTTGAGAATGAAAAATCCATCATGAAATTTAAAATTGAACCATTCAATTAGTAACATCATATTACAATGATATATCAAGTATAGTTATATATAAAAAAATATTAGTATTTTTAGAATGTGAAATTTCAATATATCTGGAAAATATTATTAATATTGTTCTTTAGCATTAGTTTTTCAAACATTGTTCAACATAATTATCCTTTTGAGCCGTCAACTTTTTCCCTGTGCAGTAATCCTTTCTTCATGGGAGGATATTTTGTGATATTTATATAATAGTCATTTATTATATAATATAGGTTTCTATATTTTCTAATCTCAAAAGAAATTATTTGGGATAACCAGATTATTTAACTCAATAAATTATTTAAAAAGATCATTAACCCTTTGTAATAACCCAAGATATTTAAATGTATTTTGGAAAAAATTAATATTATCTTCAATAACATGTTTCAAACAAGAGACCAAACTGAAATGGGTAATTGAATATCATATGAATATAAATAATAAACTATATGAATAGTAAACCGATTTTTAAAAAAATTTAAATAAATTAGAAATTTATATTAATTTTAATTAGGAACACATATATTTTTTTAAAAAAAATCAATAAATTATTTTTCCCTTATATATAGTATTTTCCATTAGAAAATAAATTTATAATTTTAGAATTCATATTTTATAAAATAAAATTAGTTTTTTAATTTATAACGTCAATATTACATTATTGATAATTTCTTATATTTTTCTATAATAAATGATTTTTATGTGAATAGTAATAAAATATTGGTTTTTCCAATACCATCACATTTGTAACATTATTATAACATAAAAATTAATTATAATTTTATAAAAACTTTTATATAGAAGTTAAAGTTTTATTATGAATGATAGACCATTGAAACAAATACTATATTTAATTTACAAAATGAATGATTAATGTTTTGGAATCAAAAATAAAATTTTTCTTTAAAACCAATTTTTATTCACTTATAATAAATATTAGTTTTCTTGAATTATATAAATTAAATATAAAAAAGTAATTTTATATTTTACATTTTAATTTCCATAATATGTAATAATATAAATTTTATTTTTTCATTAAATAATGTCTACTCAGATAAAATCGAATTACTGAGATAATTGGAATATAAATATTTCCAAAGAGTTATTTTATTAACGGTGTATAATTATTATCTATCCAATACAATTAATATATTTAAAATTATTAGTAAAATATTATTTTTAAACACATATATTTATATATTAAAACACATTTAATTATTAATAAATTCGAAATACGTTTAAGAACACATAATAGTTAATGAATTATTTGTCAATAATTTTTTAATAAATATAAAAATTTTAAATTTAAAAGTTAATTTCATGTTTTTTATAAATTTAATTAGATTAAATGGATATTATATTTAGGTTTATCACACACAAATTTTTTATGGGTGGGTTTTTATAATTTTATTATAACATAAGTTACATGGGTAAAAACTAGTTTCCAAAAAAAATGTTAAATGGAAAAATATAAGAGTAATTAAATTAAAACAGGTATAAAAACTATTTAGATATCGATGGTTGGGGATTTACCAACATAATATTCCATAAAACTCCATTTTTTAACATTTAAAGCCATTAAAACATGAATAATTTCATTTAATTGTTGAAAAATAATGGGTATTTTTAAAAGTTCTATTTTATTCACATATAAAAGGGGACCACTTCCACCATTTCAATGAATAAAATTCCCATTGATATTTCATTTAAACACTTCAAAATTTTATTCTTCCACATGTCACTTTCACATCCTTTATAATTTTAGTAATTTCTCAAACTAAATCACTTGGTCGGAGATGGATTGTCACATGGTCTCTTGTAAGGCTCCCTGCATGTAAGTGGTTATCGACTAGTATTATGGGAATCAATGGTGCCATGTGGAGACAATGAACATGGTAATAATAAAGATACATTATAAACAAATAAAAAATAAATAAAACCATAAAATACACCAATAATGACAAAACATAACATTCTATATGGATATGGCATGTTTATAAAAGAAAATCCAAGATCCCCAATCTGATAAATCAACACAAAGCCTATAGAAAAAATAAACAAAAACTATGAAAAAATATAGAGTCCATCCAAAAAATCCTCCAATATATAAGCTCCTCCTTCCTAGCAACCTGATATATGGCTCTTACCATTTTCATAATCATTCACCAAAAAGTTTGAACACACAGTGAGATGCACATACCAGGAGTGAATATAAAACTAGTCAGAAAACCCCAGTAAGCCCATAACATAATGTTCTGAAATATATAACAGTTTATGAAATTGTAATAGACTGAATGTTTAAAAAATCAATCAACTGTCAAGTCAGCATGAACTAACCAGGATTCCATAAACATTGACTCCACCAGCTTCAACACCAAGAAATAGGAATATTTAGTCCCTCTGATCAATATATATATTCCATATTTAAGGAATAATTATATGCCTGACATTAGGGGAAAGTAATTTCTTGATCATCACATAGATATTATCTTTCAACATGATGGTACGTACACTTGATATGTGTGAATTATTCTAACTATAATAATGTGCGTATAAGTTCTACATCATTATAATGTTTTAGGAATTTAGAATTAATATTCCTCTTCCACCATCACATGGTCAATTCCACATCGGATGAACATTCTGTGTTTTACACTAACCAATAAGACACCCAGAGCCATGACTATTAAAAAAATCATCTATAATACCCCTCTAAAGAGCTAACTATCTGTTCCAAAGGAACCCAATCTTATATATATATGAATTTGAGTTACCAAATGCTACAAACACATCCCAAAACATTGAATAACATAGAATTTTACATAAAAAATAACAATAAGAAAGGACTACAAAATCTAAGTACACATTCAGATATAAAATATAACATAATAAGGAACAATTTTTCACATCAAGAATAGTTTCATAACATTCATGTGGTCGCACAAGAAAATCATGACATAAAATTACATTCAAAGGCCCAAAATGATAATGACTTATTAACTTAATAGTTTTGATAACTAAAGATAAGAATAACCACATGAATCATTAACACACACCAATGATGTCCAAAACCATCCACAATTAACAATTTTAAGATCATAGAAGATATGTTTTGGAAAAATAATCCATCAAGGGTATATTTTTATTTTTATTACCGAAAGAGAACTACCATAGCCAGTGGATCCTGAATCCATTAAGAGTGAGATGAAAAATCTCCAGACCTCGACCCATATCCATCAATAATTAAATAATTATCCATGTGATAATATTAAGATTTATTGGTCTTACAAACATAGGATAAATCTATCATTCATCCTAATATAAAGATACAATATGTACTATGATAGATAAAACATTCTATTTGGGTGAAAATGGGTTGATATAAGCTTGAAACAACAAAATGAATGGAATGATAGAACTAAATAAATCAAAAAGATATTATAGGCTCATTATGTTCGTGTTAGGGTTGAAAGAGCAATGGATATTATCAAAAGGGTTTTTAGATGAGGTTTACTGAAATTCAATGAATGACAGGGTTGTTTGGGAAGCACCTGCTAGCCAGAGGAACCATGAAGAAGCTTGTGCTAATACTATAGACATCATCATGATTGTGACTTAGTTTAGCTAGCTAGTGACACCTTAGTCCTTCTTGGTCTACTTCTACCTTCACCGGATATGTGATGACTCTGTACCATCTACATAAAGGCATATCAATAACTTGGGGCTATTGGTTGCTGCCTTAGGTTCTGTTTTATTCTGATTCCCAATCACTATACACATCCATATTACTAATAAAAACCACTAATATATATTAAAATTTTAATTAGAATACCTTGAATAATTAAGGGTGTCATTCCTTGGTCACTATAGGTTATCCCATTCCCTTAATTTCATAGTAGACTTTTAAGAGGAATTTCAAGGTCCCAAAATTATTATTACTTAATTATTAACCATTTCTTCTTAATATTTCTCTTAAAAACCTTCTATAACTATAGTATTTTAATGACCATATTTTCATTAGTATACTGATGTTAGATTTTCTAAATGGAAAAATAGTTATTTTTTCCTTCCTATCAACTTAAAAAAACAAAAGAATGTCGATATTTAATTTTTGAGAATTATCTTCTCCCCAAAGAAACATTTTTTTGTGTTTCACCACCTCATAAACTCACTAGTAATAAGTATATAATAAAAGAATAAATGTGACATATATAATATAATTAGGATTATTATGAGATAAATTATCAGACACTTTCTTTCCCTTTTATTATTAGGGATACGAAAACATTAATCGTGTGTTGTGAACATTATGACGTTCACAAAGTAATATTTCTTTTTTTTATCTTGATTTTAATTATTTTTTTAAAAATCATAAAATATTATTCAACAACATAATAAATGAAAACAATATTATTATATATCTATTATATTGATATTTTAAACTTCAATAACATTACTCAACCATTGAGATATAACATGTCCCCTTTTTGTCCAGTCTACCCACCCATATGAATGATGACATAAAACTATATCAAGGATAATTATGTGAATATAATTATTAATATTATATTATTTTTATAATCAAATCATTATTTTCTTACAGTTAATATAAGGTTATATTAACTATTGAACTTATTAAAATACCATCATCAATTTCTAAAATTAACAAAATAAGCCAAGAATAATTTCTTTTTTGTATAATGAGATAATAAATTTAAAAACTAATATATTTTATCTATATGGTTGTGTTACATTATATTGGAAATATAAACATATTTTCATACAATGGCTACTGAAATCTAAAACATAAAGCATGCACAAAACAATTAAACATACTAACAACTGATGATAAAAATTAACTATAAATAACCAATATATTCATAGTAAATGATGATAATTGAATAATACACATGATAATATACATGGATAATTTTTAAAAATAAAATATTAAGATATTTATATTTTTTATATGAGGATAGAGTGTATTCGATTATGAGGGGAATGAAAGGTAAGGGTTCCATTCCCAAATATCATTTATTTGATACATATTTATATAATACGTAATGTTTTATTTTATATGGTAAACATTCTAACAAATTTTATTATTTAATAATTATTATCATATATTTCAATAAATAAAATGTTACATTCCCTATTATTTCTCTCATAGAGTTTTATCTCAAGTGTAAAATAATCTGTATGGTTTTTTATAATTCATTTTCCTTCGATTGAGTTAAAAAAAAATTTATTGATTTTTTTCCGTGTTTAATTTACTGAAACTAATAAAAATTTTATTATTTATTTCTACCTTATTTTACGTGGTTTTAAAATTATTTTATATAACTTGATTATAAAATTATTCTTTCCTCTATGATTTTGTTACAGAAATCTATTTCGTTGTCTTAATTATTATTTCCTCACTCATTATTCTTGTTATGAACCAATTTAAATTTATATAGTTTATATAATACCTATTTTTATATTATATCATCAATTATATTTTTTATGGCATTTTAAAATCAATTTCAATATTTTTATCATTTATGCATTTTCATTTAAATGTTACTCATCTTATAAGGTTACTTTCCATAAGCACATTTTAAAATTGAGATAACTAAAATGTGATAATCCGTTGGCTTAATATGTATATTCATTATTCCTAATAAAAATTTCATTTTTTTCTCCTCTGATAATCATTATTAATCTTTTTTACCTCTTTAAAAATTTTTAAATGGAATTTTATATAATTTTTTATGTTATGTGGTTTTCATAATGTTATTTAATGTATAAAAAGAAATTCATTTTCAATCATGTTTTATAACCGAATCCCCATTTTATGGACATCCCTATATTGTTTTCAAAAAAAGTTATTTTTCAACAACAATGACATTATTTGTTACAGTTTTAAGTGAAATTAATTTTATAATTTTCCGCATGGGTGTGTTTTTAAAAAATATATCATAAAGTTTTCCTATTAATGAATATTTACAACATGTTTGTAATTTTATATGAAATTTCCTCTCTAAATTGTCATGGTTTCTATAATAATTTATGTTTTTCATGGTTTTATTAAATATTTTGGGTAAATTTATATCACAAGATCATGTGTATTTCTAATTTCTAAAGATAATTTTCTAACACTCTTCAAAAGTATTTTTCATCTACGTTATCATCCTTTTGCATATCTTATGAATGATCAAGGATATTATCCAAATGGTACCATTAACATTATATTTATATATATATTATGTAATGTTATGTTATTTCATTGAAATAATATTTTAAAATTTTTTCTTTCCTAACCATCCACTATAAATATGAATAACTTTTCTTTCAATGCATTTACTTGGGTATAATTTTTTTCAATTTATTTTATTAAGGGGTGTTCAACTAGATTCCATATATCAATTGATTTGGTAAAATTGTTGACCAAATTTATAACTTTATTCTATGTTGTTTAAATTTCATATACATAATAATGTTAATTAAATTATATTTAGAAAATAAATATTAAATATCATTATGTATCCTTTTATTTACCATGGTTTTAACATGTTATGATTATCGATGTAATTATAAGTTATTTCATTATGTGATGACATTTTAAAAGGATATAAAACATATTTTCTTTCTTCGAGTTATTTATGATATTGTGAATGAATGATTTCAATTTGAATTCATATGTATGGATGGCGATAGTCTAGGTCCTATATCACCGTCCAATGTATCAATTATAATTTTCATCTCATGAAATAATCATGATTTGAAATAATTCTATTTTTTAAAATAATGGTGGAAATAATTGGATTTAATCTCAACATAAAGGGTGTATATACATGGATATTTTTTTGAATGTTTTCTCTTATATTTTTTTGTTCCATAGTCTTAAGATTAATTATATTGCTATGTTATAACCTCGCGTGTTAGATTTTTTGACGCATGTTTTTGTACTCTATTGATTCATTTCTAGTGATATTCCATGTCATATTCCATGACTTTTATTTTATGATATACAATTATTTTGGGTTTTATTTTATTATATATCTTCATTTTTGAAATTATATTTTTTTCACTTATGATATTTCCTTATCACTTATCATGATTACAATTACTAATAATATAAAATTAACCCTTTATTTTGTTTCCATTTCTCTTGTTTTTTATGAAAATAAATATTTTTTATATTTTTATGAGAGTATATTACGTAGAGGAATTGTAGTAGTTGTAAGAATATTGTAATGAATTAATCAGTTTCTTATATAGTGAAAAAATGTCCATTTGTTGAAAAAGTTATGAGTTTTATTAGTTAATGTTTTTTCTTATTAAAAAAATATAAACCTAGAAGATTTTGAGAATGTATTATAATGAAATATTTTATTTAAGTCATGTAATGAAGATAGTCACTCCAATGGGGTGTCGTAGTTGGTATCATAACATGGTTCAGATAACTTTATAGGGTAGGATTTTAATCAATGATAATTTAAGGGTTGATAAGTTAAGGATGATCATAATTTCAATGGCATAAATAAAACTTCATGTTAGTTGTGGTAATACGCAATATTTTAGGGTCTTTGACAAGTGATATTTTGTGAGAACCATAAGGGTTTGTTTAAGTTTTTAGTTTAAGTATAATATAATATCCCTATGTGAAGGGAATGTAAATATTGTGGGGTTCTCCATTAAACTACATATCTATCAAGATAATTGGAAGTGGAAGTGGTTGTGTTGTAGGTGAACTTATGATCAATCACCTTAGAAAATGCTAGTTGTGTATCAACTTTGTATCAACTCAGTATCCAACCTGCTTCATGATTAGTGGTAATCAGATAACACACCTATATAAATATTCAATAGGGGTATGATTTGTTTAATTCACATTCTATTTGTTAAACATTATGAGAGATTTTAATATATTTATGTAGAATAACATAATAAAAGTATAATTGTGGACAACCTAGGCTAAACCAGGAAATTTATAGGATGAACCATGTTAGAAAGAGTTGAAATGAAGCCATCATATGTTTAAATGAAGGCATTATTGGAGAATATATCTTAAAATTGAGCTTTCATATTCATATAATTATTTACTCATATTTTTTTTGGATATTATCATTGTCATTTTTATTTTAATATTTTTTTGGAACAAAGATCAGGAAATTATTTATTCACTCTTAGATACTTTTATTAGTAAACAATAACTGAAAATTTTTAGATCTAATTTATTTAGGGTGGGATATAACCCCAATAGTTTTTTGAATATATTTTTCCTTAAATTAATATTATTATAAACAATATGGATCCCATGATACACAAAAGTAAATTGATCCATGACATATTCGATGAATATTACTAATAAAATTTAAGAATAGTACATCTATTATTAAATAAAATTATTTAATTCAATTATAAAGAAATGTGAAATTTGGTTAGAAACCCTTAACTTTTTAAAATTACATTTTTCAACGAAAGTAGGTTTTTATATATTGTATTTCATTTTCAATGATAAATTTGTTCATTTATAAATTTTAATTTTATTAAATGAAAATAATTATTTAATTCATAATGTAAAAATTATCTTATTTATTTTTTTAACATTTTTTGAAATTATTAGTTTTTAGGTGAATAGTAAATAAATATAGATTTTAATGAAATTATCTATACATGAATATGAATTAAATGTTTTTGAAAACATTTTGATATAAATTATTTTCTTCGTAATAAATATAAATCAATAAAAAAAATTAAAATTTTTGAATTTATAAAACACATGTTTAACTTTGGGAAACTTGATTAGTATATTAGTATAAAAATTGTTTTCATTTGCTTATATTTATTTTTTTCATCACCCTTAGAAATTAAATATAAAAAGTAATTTCACATTTCATATCCATGTGATCGTATTTATTTTTTAATTTCAATTTTAATTTTTGGTATTCAATTTTGATTACTAGGAATAAATTTTATTACATAGATAATAGTAAAGAAATTATTTTCAAAGATTTAGTTTTTAATGATTTATAACATTAATATAAAGAATTAAATTAATATTATTTTTATTATGAATGAAATATTATTTTAAAATTTGTATCAAAATATATTAATGTACCTTGAATTTTCCATCCATGATAAATAATTCAAAGAACACGCATTGGTTAAAGCATCAATTTTATACCAATAAAAGAAGTCATATTTATAAAATGTATTACTTTATGAGTTAATATGATTTTATTTATAAATTACATTAGAATAAATAGATATTAAATTTATTTTCACCACACCAAATGTCGGTAATATGAGTTATTTTATATATTTATTAAAACATATGTTTCTTGGGTAAAAACTGGTTATCATCATAAAAACCAAAAATAGGTAAAAGTAAATATATAAAAGTAATTGATATTAAACATGTTTAAAAAATGTGTATAAATTATTATTTGAGGATTTATTGACCCAATATCACCCCAAAATCTACTATTTATCACTCATAAAGCTATTTACCCTTGAATTGTGTTCTTCCATTATTGAAAAATAATGTGTATTCTCATATGTTCCAATTTCTTCACTTATACTAGGTGATTACTAACACCCCATAAATTATTGAATTTATTTTTTAAATTTACTAAAACCATACCCAATTTTCCTCTACTAAAATTTTCTTACACGTTCTAAAGCCACTAGTAACTATAAGATGGCATCATACCTTCATTTACAAGGAGGCTTTCAAGAGAATGTTCATGGTCCCAACATGAGTATTACTTAATCCTAAACATTTTATTCTTAATATTTCCAGTACAAAAATATACTCAACATAGTACTACAATTAAATAAATATTATAAATATTATATTTCATTTTTGTTATAATTATTTATAAATCATTATTTATCTCTTCCCAACCACTTTGAAAAACAAAGGAACGTCGATCTGGTGTTTGGGTGGAATACTGCCTCAATGAAGCGACGACGTTATTTTTTCACAACATTCTACATTTTTAGTTTATAGGGATTGATTTTATGAATATGTTTTACATATTTTGTATAATTATGATTACAAGGATACAAATTATAATCCACCATCATTCTCTCTCACTCTTTGGAAAAGAAAAACATTAATCATGAATTATGAGGAATACCGCCTCCATGATGTAAAATTTCCCTTTTCATATTGCTTTTAATTATTTATCCAAACCTATTAAAATATTATTTATGATCATTAAAAAATATAAATAATATCATTATTCTTATTTCATAGTGATATTAAACATTTCCTTGACCCAACTCATTGATCAAGATATAACATGATCATGTTTTGGTTAGTCTAATGACCTAATAAACGATGCTAAAAACCACATTAATGGTAGAATATTAAAACACAAATTATGATATTATTATATTTTAATAATATTTTTTTTTAATATTCTAGAATGGTTTTATTATGTACTTAACTTATCATTTAAATATATTATTTAATAGATAAATTTACCAGAATAAACCAACATTGATTTCATTTTCTAATAACTTAAAAAAGGAAATATAAAATAAGATAATATATTTATAAATAAATATTATTTATCTATTATAGTAATTTCTATAATATAGTAATTATTACCTTGATATCAAATAATGGGCATCAAAATTGCTATCATAAATCATACACAATACAATTAAACATACTGACACCGAATGATAAAAACAAGATATAACTAACTAATATATTAATAATAATTTATTATAAATGAATAATATTAATGGAAATTCATTAGATGAAGTTTTAAAATTAAAATTTTCTAATATTTGTCACAATTGTTTAGGAAGTAATGCATTGAATTATGCAGTGAAAACAAGGTAATATTATTTATGAAATCATAGTTCATTTAGACTTGTTTATGTTGTACCTCATTTTTTCTATTTTATGGTCCACTTAATACCCAATTTCTATTTTATATCATGATTATATTAAATTTAATGATATTTAATTATATATTACATGTTCTTTATATCATAGGTATTTAAATAAAATTTTATTTAAATTGTAATGTTATTGCTTACTCAATTTACATCCATTAAGTTATACAATTTATTATTTGTATATTTTATTATTAGTTTGATTTATTCAACCTTATTAAAACAGTACTATTTAATTCATGATTATTTTATTATGATTTAAAATTATTCCTTCTAATACCCTTATCAAATGATTAGTACCTCAATGATTTTCTTACTTGAGTGTGCTTCTTGGTCTCAATTCATATTTTTGGATACATTATTATTTTTAGGCACCAATTTACTTTTCTAAGGTGTATATAATTCATATTTATTGTGTTATATAATAAAGGATATTTTATATTGGTATTCTAAATTAAATTTCACAATATTTCTCCATCAAGGGAATTTTATATTTTACTCAAACCGTAAGGTATCTTTTCATAACCTCAGTTTATAATTGAGATCACACGAATGAAATAAACCATTTTAGGAACTTGTATAGTCTTTCTTTCCAATATCAAAATCATTATCTTACTCTATCAATATCATTATTTATATTTTTTCACTCTTTAACTATTTTTAAAATGGATGTTATGTAATCCTTTTAAGTTACATGGTTTCATCAAATGTATTTTTAATTCAATAAAAAAGAAAATATTTTTCACTCATATTTTATCATTGAGTCCAAATTTTTTACATTTTCCTATATATTTTTATTAAAATTGAAAATTGTAATTTTAAACTACAAAATTATATTAAAATGTTTTTAAATAAAAAAATATTAATTTTTCTATATTGGTAAATTTTGGAAAAGTAATATCTCTTAGAATTTACATTGGAATGTATCTTTCCCCCACATTAATAATTTTATAGAAAACATTATCTTTAATTATTCCATGTTTCCAAAAGAAAACAATTTTTCATTTTTTTAATAAATATTTAATATTAAAATGATTTGAAAGGATTATGTATATTTATTATTTAGAATTTATTTTTTTAGACTCTTAGAATGTGTTTTTCATCCACGTAATCATCCTTTGACAAATATAATGCTTGATTAAGGATATTATTCAGATGATATAGTTCACTTTATCTCTCTATATTGTTTATACAATTTTTTAAAATCAATGAAATTATTTTTCAATAATTTTTCCCTATCCATCCAATATGAATATTGATAACTTTTATTTAAATCCCTTTGTGAATAAACTATCATACATCAATTTATTTTGGTAACTTATTAACTGAATCATATATATTTTATTTATACAAATTAAATACCATATACCTCATCATTTTAATTATTTGGTATTTACATTAAAATTTACTAAAAAGTATTGGATATACATTTATTTTCCATGGATTTGACATGTTACTATTATGGATGAAATTATAAATTCTATCTTTATATTATTCATTTTTAAAAGGATATGAAACCAATTTTATCTTCATGGGTTATTTATGATATGATTAATGAATGATTTCATGTGGTACTCATACATCTGGATGATGATTTTTGGGGTCATATGTCTTCCTCCAATGTATTTGTTTTCATTTATATCTCCAGATATAATATTCCATGTATATACATGTTTTTTTTTCAAAACCAAAAGATATACATACTTTAATTTTTTGACAATATAAAGGTTTTGTATACTTTTATTTTTTTATATTTTCATATTCTTAGGTTTATTGCACATTATTATGCTTATTATTTTAACTATTTTGTAGTCTAATGTATTATGCTTATTAACTCAGGTTTCCACACTCACATTATCTATTTATTATTTTATTCCATGAATTATATTTTATGAGATATTATTTGTTTGGAATGATAATATTATGTTTCTTTATTTTACCCATATGCTCATCATTTTCTCACTTACAATATTTAATTGTTATATCTTATGTTTACCCATACTATGAATCAGATCTCACCCATTTTTTATGATTCAATTTCCCAAAGTTATAATGAAAATTAATAAATTTGATATTTATATGGGAATATATTATATAAAAGATTTTTGGGAGATGTTTCAAGATTTTTATGGATTGAGTAGTTTTTAATATAGGGGAAAATTCCTTATTATTTAAAAAACTATGGAATTGTTAATTAATTTTTATTCCTGATTCTATAAATTTATAATCCTAAAAGATCATGGGAATGTATTATAATGTAATATTATCTTTAATTTTTGGACCATTGTTGCATTTGTTGTCAGTGATATGTCAATATGTGTTTGGTAAGACGATGATTAATGGATTATTATTTTTTAATTTTTTGATGTAATTGGATGTCATGCATGAGAAATTTGCCATGTTAATATTATAATTGGCGAAGATAGTATTAATTATATGAGATATGAGAAAAGAGGAACTGTACAACGCATAAATAAAATAAAAACCATAAAAATATATCTTTTCATGATGAAGAGATTATTTACATGAAGAAGTTATTAAAAGGTGGTCATAAAAAATACCCACAAATTTTTCATATAGAACACATTTGAGAATCAAAGGGGAATTGAGAATATTTATTCATGAAAATTTAATTGAGATGACTTTTTTTCCATTTATATGGTACATAGATTATTATAAGTATTGAATATAAAAAATATATCAAACTCATGAGTGCCACTATGGTTATCCCTCAAACACTCAGAGGAGGAACCAATGAGTTAACCATAGTGGAAAATAATTCCATATGTATCCCCCACTGAATGCAGAGAGGTGGGAACCTAAGCCTATATGGGCCCATGTATTGGGCCCATAGTCTTCTATCCTAGATGCACACTTAGGTTGGGCTAGAAACCCGTTGGATAAATCCCATGTAGTGTGTGTAATGGAGTGGGGGTGATGGTCCCATGTTTCATGATTGAATAGATTCTAAAATGATTTAGTTAATTAATAGGATTCAAGACATAAGATGATTTTTGTTTGTGATTTAGAGGCATATGAGTTCTTCTCCTAATTAATTTAATGATAGAAATTATTGGTGCATTCTGATCACTTGGATCATGGTTATCCATCAAAGGGTCATGTGGGTATTAAACATCCTGATGATTGATGAATGCTGCTCCCCAATGTTTCCACCCAACCTTCATTAATCAAGAATTCATCCTTCTTTAAAGATAATGTATAAGGGATGAGGTATTTGGATTGAATTAAAATCATGAATTTAATATAAAATATTTCTTGCATATGAAGAGTTCGATGAATGAGATCTAATGAACTCATATGATAATTTCATAGTGAATTCGAATTTGATTAACGCATTAAATATTTACAAATGATGAGGATCATGGGATAAAATCACAAACATCTATCCATGATGAAGACTGTTAGATATTAAGAGGCAACTTGTTTTATCACGTCTTCTAAAAGATCTCATACATTCGGAAATATAAATGATGATATCTTCAGAAATTAAAATAGGTTTAATATGTTCTTGAAATATTATGAATTAATTATACATGTTGGTGCAATGAGGTGGAAGGAATTTCTTAAAAAGAATAATCTCCTCAACCGAGATGTGTTGCTAATATATGGATAATTGCTCTCATTTCCAGATAAAAAATGCAGAATGATCCACAGTTTAGTGAAGATATAATCCCACCCACACAACTTAAAATTTTGTGAGGTAAAGGACGATGTTGCAAGAGTTCAAATAATTAAAAAGACTATTTAATTACATTTCAAAGAAAATTGTTTCTGAAAAGAAATAGGGGAAGAAAAACCGAGTCTCCCTAGTTTTCATGAAGAATACTGAAAACCGATGTTTTTGATAAGGATTTCTAAAATAATTTTTCCAAATTTTTTTCAAATAAGTCTAATAAGAAAATGAGATACGGTATCCTTATTTAATTTTATCAAATAAGGATAACTTGTGCACATAAATATAGCTAGAAACTATTCGAGTTAGCTCACTAGAAGCATTGTGAAATAGAATGTGAAAATCTTGGTTGAGACTCTCATGTAAGAAAAACATTCATGATGCGTTATACTCTTGGATGACACACATATAATGAAACTCATTTGAAAAAATAGATGGTTTGTGTTTGGATAGTGTGTTCTTTAATAAATTAGGATGACATGAAAGAAAGAATTCACATTCATACATATTAGGATGACACTTGAATGTGATTTTCTAACAAATGAGGACATGGATGAATTTGATATATACCATAAAATTATTTGATAAAAAAATAAAATATAATGAAAAAAATTGATATTTATTTATTATTTATATCTTTTAGTAGACAAAAAAAGACATTAAATTACATGTAATCCATGTATTAAGTGATCTTGAATTGAAAATTCAAGAAGAAGTAATTTGAGACTATGATTTTTTTTAATTTAAAAACATAATGAAAATGATTTTTTGTAAAACATTCACATATTTTAGTGAGGTTGAGACTTCAGTAGAATGAAGAGTTAAAATGAGAATTTTCTTTGAAATGAGGATACCGATCATTATAGGTGATCAAAAATATTGAACAAGACTAATTGACCTGACCTGTGGTTGCTAAAGGAACTAGAATAGGTACAAAAGAAATTTATAACCTATAATATTATGAATGAGGATAGAGAATGATTATATAGTCAATACTTATTTATAATAGAAGTGAATTCTTTTTTATGGTTTTTAGAGAAGAAGAAGACTTCTTGTATGAGTCCGGAGAAAATGGAGTCTCTTAGTTAGAGCTGAAGAAAGAAATATTTTGGTTAGAGAGAATATAAAATTTATTCTCTCAATTGGAGTAACAGTATAATTATTTTAGTTGGAGATGAAATACACTATAATCACTTATTTGATAGTGTATATTATAAGGAGGGATCCAAGATGAGGGGAATAACCATCATGGAAAAGAGCAGTTTGTTATACTGAACATTTTATGTAATTTGTTCTTATCTCTATAAATTATTAATATACATGAGGTAAGTTTGGGATAAAATATTGAGTGGATCAAGTAAATTAATACATTCAATATGTTGAATAGAAAAGAAAAATAATTCATAAATATAATCCTTTGATTCAATCCTCCCCTGTTAGGGCTTAATCTAACCCAGGGATCTATAAGTGGTATAAGAAAATATGTCACCTCTGATGATCCAAAAGATTATTTATGAGGAGGAATGTTATATAAATCATCATAGTACGTACGATATATATCTTTTCCAAGATATTGAATAATATAAAGATGAAAATGGAAATGATGATCAAGAATAATGCTATATTAAAGGCTACGACACTATCAGTAGAAGGTATTCAAAATTGTATACATCGCAATAATTCATTTGATTATTATTATTCTAATGAAGCATTGTAAAATAATGATGATTATATATCAGTTAGTTATCTTTCTTCTGTATTTATATAAAATCATAATAATATCCCAAAATTAGTTGTAAAATGTATTGTTGTAGATATCAAGGGTATTTAGGATTGCATATTACAATTGGAGTAAGAATATGATACGATGAAATAAGCATTGGATAAAAGGTTTTGTATATATAACACTCTATAAATACATTTAATATAAAAGGAAGATACAATTTCTCATTGAAAATAATGATATTTTTATGTTTTTGAATAATTAATAGAATGTGTTTTTTATAATTAATTATTTGATATTTTATTTTTTGATTCCTTCCACGAACACGAAAAATTATAAAAATTTTACAAGGATGTAAATCTATTCAACTATTGGAAAAATATAATAGGATAATGTATATTGACATTTAATTATATTAATTAAGTTATATTCATGAAGAACAAATTAATAATGTGTAGGATTAATGGGAATCCATGTTGAGATCTGTTGAGGAAGAGAAGAACTCTCTCTATTTGCAGTTCTTTGAGCTGGAGCGAAGATTAATGAACTAAGAATCACCACAAGATGGAAATTCCTATATTTAAGGGAAAAGAGATGTTCATACACAAGTGTTATTTGAAAATCATGACTGTAAGAAGATATTTAGATCATTCTGTAATCATTTTGGAAGCATTCTCAATGAAGAAATTATCCCACAACATAGAAAATATCTTGTGTACTAATGATGTTTTATGTATTAGTAAATGTTTCAATCCAAATTATGGGACAATTTTAATGGTTAATAATGATGATAATCCCATCACACATAGTTTATATATGAAATGAATCATCTAGAACTATTCTCCATGAATTATCGTAAATAGTAGCGGTTCCATATAAAAGAATCAAGGTTCACATTCTATGAAATTAAAATAGACTACAACTCAAAATAAAACAATTAGGTTCATATGATTTTATCAGATGCTTGGATGTTTGGGAACAACATAGTGGAATGTTGAAATTACATATAAATTCATTACAATAATTGAAATCATAATTTTTGGGAGGAAAATTGTAGAAGAAGCAAAATACCTGCACTAGATACGAGAAATCTATAGAAAAACAATGGTAACGATTCAATCATGAGATGTTAAAGAAATAAGAATAATATTAAACCAAATATCACTAAGAATACAAATGAGGGATCATATCCTATATAAAATGTATAAATAGACGAGTTATGATATCACTGAGCACTGGGAAAAATATGGTTCAATCAATGAGAAGTCTTGGGGAAGATATTTGAAGAAGTTATTATCAAAACAAAATTGTGACAAAATATACATTTAAGATTCCAATTCAAAACAAACATGAATTATTAGAATTTTTTTAATTAGTATAAATAAGTGTAACATAGTTTAATAATGAACGAAAAAAATTTATATGAGGTTATCTTTATTCTAATAAAGGGAAGTGGATTCAATAGATACATGGTAGAATTTCATGTGTATATTCTGAGAAGATAGTGAATGTCTTAAAATAATGGACCGGATTGAGAGAAAACACTTAGTCTAAATGTAATTTATTAGAAACCAAATGTACCTCCATAATCATTGTATATTAATGGTTTTTTACTAACATAAAGGGAAATTAATGAGATGGATGCATCACTTTATGGGTAGAATTGATGAGATAATGTTTTTGAATCATCACTATATAGTGAATGTTGAATTTCAAAAAAACGTTATAAAAATGTACGATGAGTTATTCCAATAAAAACAACTTCCCTAATATTTATATTTATTATTCGTGTCATTAATGTTGAGTTTCATAGTGGATGTAATAATGGGAAAATGGGGGAGCATTATTTTTTCACTTGAACATTATAATGTATTTTTTATGTATGTGTAGGATTTATCATTTCATTGATATATATAATTACTCACAACCCCTTAAATGATAATTTTGATTTTTTGAGGAGTTATTCCAAACAAATTATTGTCTATTGACAAAATGGAAGACCATGGTCATATCTATCTTATTTTTTACATTCATATGGTTGATTTAGACTTATAGTTGATTAAATAAACATTATTTTCTAAGATAACCATGTTATATCATCCCTCTCTAAAAGGTATTCAAGAAATAATCATTTAATTGGGAAGATCCTCTTTTAATTAAAACCCACTCTTTTCTGTCCTGTTTGATTTCTAATAAGGGTGGTGATAATTGTGAGCACAAATATTGGCTCGTAAATAATGTGACAAGCAGGAATTGACAATAAAACAAAAAAGAGGAGATTGGTTGGAATAATACATTATTTGTTTTGAATGATATATAATTATGTGTTAGATAAGATGATATTTCTTGGATAATATTTATATTCATCCTTGATTCCATTTGACATCATTATTAATAAATATTCTCTCTTAATGTTATGTTTTTTGGTGTTGTTCTAAATTTTCTAATACATGTGAAAATGGAGAAATTCACAATTAATACACAAAAGAAATACATACTGATTTTTTTCATGAAGAAGAAATTATATTCATGAATAAGAGATTAAAATTTTCCGTTAAAAATACACTTTAATTTTTCATTTAGAAGACATTTGAGAAGAGAAGGGGAATTGGAATGATTTTGGCATGAAAATTTAATTGATAAGGATTCTAAATTCATTTATATGATACTTATATTATTACATGTATTTAATAAATTACAAATTACAACCCATGAGATCCCCCAAATCTATCCCCCAAACACACATAGGGGTACCCAAGGAGTCAACCCCACTAGGAAGGACTACCATAGGCAGCCACTATATAAGGTTGAGAGGTCAATCCATAATCCCACATGGGCATGTTTAAATGTCTTCTAGTGCGAACACATGGGTAGACCTAGAAGCCTGTGGGATGAAGCCCATGTGGTATGTGAGGTGGAGTACATTTGATGATCCCCTAGGGCCATCTAGAACAAAAATGCGGCATGATTTGGATAAAAATGTTGATATAATACATAAAGTTATTTTAACATGGGATGTAGAGGCACGAGTGTACTACTCTCGCATCATTTAAATGATGAAAATAATATAGTACGTCTGATCGCATTGATCTCATACATCTATCAAAGGATAATTGTGGTATTAAACCTATTGATTCCCAAATGTTGTTTTCATTGGAGTTCCTACAAAACCGTCATCTACATATCATTTGATATCTTTTGAATATCATGCTGTAGGGATGAGGTATTTGGATTGAGGGGAAATTATTCATGAAATTTAACATCTTGCATGAATATGTAGAGTTTAATAAATGATAGATACCATGTTCAAATGGTAGTTATAGATTAAATATTAGTTTCAGTGATGTATTGTTTCTTTTAAAAATGATGATTATAATGTTACCAAATCATGAATGTGCATTTGGGAAGAAGACTCTCATATAAGAAGAAGAGAATTGTATTTCAGCCTCTTCTAAAAGATCACCCATGTTTGGAAAATTGAATGTTTGTATATTCATTCTTTGAATGTTGATGAATAATTCCATGATAAGTCTTTAAATTAGGTTCAAATATAGTTAAATAAGGCCATTATCATTTCTTAAAAAATGAGAAGTACCTCGACAAAGACGTGAAACTACGATATTGAGAGGAGCTCTCATTTCTAGATAAATAGGTCACCACAATCTGTTCATTCACAAAGAGGGATGCTTTCCCACAATGATTCACTTTTGTGATAGATAATATGATCCCATTATTGTGAAACTAGAGTAAATTAATCATAAATTAATTCATGAAGTAACATATTTCATTGAAGCAATATGGACATTGTAATAACGAGTCTCCCTAGTCAGTGAGAAGAACACATAGAACCAGTGTTTTTGGAAAGGATAGAATAAATAATCTCACCTATATTTCCTAAATAATTATGATACAAATATGATATATTATATCCTTATAATTTGTTTTGAAATAAATAATAAGTTTCACACATAAATATAGCTAACACATATTCGGGTTTTTGCACATGAAGATTTGACAAATAGATAGTTGACTAAGTGGTTAAAATTATCTTATGAGAAGAACATTCATGATTTATGATAATTTTGGATGACACCCATATAGTGAACCAAAACTAATGAAATATATAGTTTGTGTGTGTGGATAGCGTGTAATTGAAAAAAAAATAAGGAAGGAAAAAATGTTTACAATTTCAAAAATATAAGGATAACACTTGAATGTGATTATATAAGACATGCACACATGAAATCATTTGAAATATAAAAAAAATTATTTTATAATGTACATAAAATATAAATAATAACATTTAATATGTGTGTTATTCTTTATCAATTGAAATTCATAAATCAATACCTTCAGATACCATGAAATTCAAGAAATAAGTGTTCTTGAATTGAGAATTCAAGAAGAAGTGATTTGATATCATAAAAGTATTTTTATTAAATAAATAATTTAATATGATTTTGGGGAAAATTTGAATGGATTTTAGTGAGTATAATACATTAGCAGAAGGATGACTGAGTCCACTCATTATGTTTCATAAATGAAATTGGTCAATAAAGTCGATGTAAATTATTGAGGAAGACCAACCGACCCAATAAATCATAGTTAATGGTTTGTAAATATTTAAACAAGAAAATTTAGACCCTATATTATCTTGAAAAAATATTATAGAATCATCCTATAGTAGATCAAGCATTTGAGCAGAGGTAAAGTATTCTGATTGGTTTCTAGAGTCGAAGATGTATTTTAGAAGGAGTTTGGAGAAAACCAAGTTCTCAGTTTGAGCCAAAGTGAGAAATATTTGGGTTGGAGATGAAATAAAATGTATTATCTTAGTTTTATTTGGATATAAATTCATTCAAATGGATCTATAATCCATTTTAACAACTTTTTATCAAAAATATTATAATGATGAATCAATGAAGGGGGGAATAGAAAACATGGCAAGGAGTAGGTATTTTTTTTGACCATTAATAATACTGTGTTATTCTCTATATAATATTACTACTACACTCAAGGTAATAGTTATTTAAAATATTGAGTAGATCAATAAAATTAAATAGTTTAATTTGTTAAACTAGATTGAATATAAATTCATAAAAAGAAACCTCTAATTCTCCCTCTCATAGTTTTCAATCTAGCCTAGGGATATATACATTTAAGTTATATAATTTTGATGGTATTATCTATGAGGAATCATACTCTATCAAAAAAATTATTTAAAAATACAACAATACCACTGTATGACTATCCTAAAATAGTAAAATTCACATGCAATAATGTAAACCACTTTCATATGAAGTTTATATATTTATTTGGGATTTTGGATACAAAGAGAAGTATTCCATTTTTTGGATGTGAATATCAAATTATTTCTAACAAAATAAAATCCACTTTATTTTATATAATAAAATCAACCACATCTTTTTCCACTTTGTTATATTAGTGTTTATAACCTGATTTTGGACCAAATTCACTCTGGTGTGACGTTCTGGTAAAATATATTTTATATTATACTACATCTTTAGTATGTAATATGAAGAATAAATCTTACATTCAATTATTTCACTCTAGACCGTGAACCATATTTTTAAAAACTATTTGATATATTTTTTTAATATTTAATATCTGTGTTAGATATTTCATATATTTAACAATATATAGATAATTACCAAAAACATTGATGGAATTATAGTTTTCGTCATCAATTTAATTATTATAAATTTTTTCTTTTAATGATCTTTTTATCTCACTTATTTTTTTAATAGATGATCAAAAAAAAGATTTATATTTTTTCAATTCTATTTATGAACTAATATAAATTTATAGGGATGTATTGTGTGCATTTGATATTTAACCTAAATAGCATTTCATTGAAGGTCAGCCATGAAATTCCTTCCCTTTATTGATTTCCACTAATTCTCTAATGTTTCTAATACTTAAAAAAAATTAAACAAAATTTTTTTCCCTTTTATGTGGGGACGACAATAGAAATATTTTCCATAGTCAAAATTTATTCGTATTAAAATATGTTGGAATAGTTTCTAGTGAAAGTAATTCTATGGATTTCTAATTACATTCACTAATATAATTAAAATTATTGTAGATTTATAATGAATTAACATAATCTTATGTCATTGGTTCCATCAATATTCATTAAAATAAAGTCTTCCATTGAATATGGTACAACTAAATAAAATGACTATGAGAAGTAATAAAGGGTAGGAGGGTCCTCACTTCTTTAGAATCTCTGAAACTATACTAATATATCTTTTTATTCGTATCCTTTGATAACTTCAGATTCTCAAAAATTAATTATTTATCTGAGACTTTATATAATCCAAAGTAATGTTTTATATATATATATATATATATATTTAATATTTAATGTTCCTTATTTTTTCAACATTTTCCTTCTATTCTTTATTAAATTTTTACTAATTTCTAAAATTTAATAACATTAGTTGTAACTCTCAACTGTAAAGTATGTTTTCTATTAAAATTCATGTTATAAACATTTATTCATATCAAGAGATAGAAATTTATTAAAAAATCCATCAAGAAAATATATCTTCTCCTTTGATATATTATTTCTATTTTCATTATATTTTTTCATAGAATAATTTTTCTGATTTTATGTGGAAAATTCTGATTATTTTTCAACCAAATAACTTATGTTTAAGTCATACAACTTATTTTTTTTAAAAAATAGTCTTATAATTTTTCAGATTATTCTTCACCCTTTTAGGATTACATTAATTCAAAAATCCTTATCACTTAGTAGGATCACTAAAACAATATTAAAAATCTTGGAAAGTAAAAAATAAATCATTTTTATCATTAACATGTGAAATTACTTTATATAAGTCAAAATAAACATTGCATTATTTTGTTTCTCCATGTTGTCTGGAAAAATCTTCATATATACATCTTGAAAATTCATAATGTACTTATCAAATTTCCTTGGAAAAAAATATTGACTCTCAATCCAATTATTCTCTTTGAAACGCAGAAAACAAAACCATGTTTGAGATCCTTAGTTTCTCATATAGGGTAAATGGTAATCTTTTATCATTACAATACTCAAAAGAATTAAATGGTTCTATTGAACACTGTGATAATGTTAGGAAAATTCAGCACATTATCCTCATTTTTTGGTAATAGTGTCTTCTCATCCTCAAAACAAGATGCTATCATTTATAATAAACTCATTCTTTAAAAAACCATCACATACTAACTTTTTATATAATTATTTATATTATTGAGATTCCATTTAATAATTACATTGCTCATCCAAAAAATGATTAGTAACCTATAAATGTTCAAATGGTTTTATGATTGCTTTGAAATAGAGATTTCCAACCAAAAAAGGGTCCAACACTATATATTGGCATTAGTGTTTGGTTTACACCAACCATTGATCAACCAAGATATGATAGTTTTATATGTTTCTATAGAAAAATTTTGATTGAGTAAATTATTTAAAATATTTAATATTTAAATTTCATAATGATTCCATTTCATAATATTTACCATTTACATTTGATATTCGAAAAAAAATCACAACCTGAAAAGATATAGTGAAAATACACTTGATATTTCTTCTAAAAACTATTTGTGAAAAAAATAAAGACAAAATGTACTAGATGTTAAAATCAAGTAAAATTCCAAGATTTAATTATTTTAGATATGGTTAAAAATAAATTTATATAAAGGTTAAACTCTCAAATAATTAAAAACATCGTGGTTTAATAATTTGGCAAAAAACATAAAACATTAACCCCTGTAAATAAAAGAAATTAATGTAATATATCAAGAAAAAATTAAAAATTTTAAAGAATACAATAAACTCATAAATTAAGTTATGATATATTTTATTAAAAAAAGTTATTGGGTACCACATATTGGTATTCAGTAGCTTGAAGGTAGATATTTAATTTATTTTAAAATTAATTCTTCGTAAGATAGAACTTATAACTCCTAGAAGTATTTTCAAAAAGGATATTTGGAATCAAGATTTTTTGTCTTTATGGTGCTCATAATAAAAAATATCCCTTGAAATAAAATCACATGTTCTTCAAAAATGTGGATTTTTTAAGGGATTTTTTTTATTTTAGTCTTCTTTATAACATTGAACAAAAAGTTTTTTACTTGGTGAAAATTATGTTTCATTTTATATCAAATATACTGTGGATTTAATTCCATGAATAAAGTATTTATTTCGGTTGTAAACTATGAAAATTTTTCTTTAATGTTTTTTATTTAAATATTAATTATATTTAGAAATTTCTATAGGATTTTGATATCCATATTTAGTTAAAAAGCATAATTTAAATCTTCAAAAAAAATTAATTTTCGTATAATTTTTATTCTTTTGATCCTAACATTGGAAAAAATGTTTTGATGAATGAACCACTAATGTTTTTTTTTCAAATTTGGAGGAAAATTTTAAATATTTTCTTTGAAATTATCTATCTTAGATTACCAAGATTGGTAATCCATAAGGTTAAGGGGGACTAATTATATTCTAAATTATGAGTTAAATTTTTTTACCACCTCTAGTACTAAATGTATTAGAAACATTAATTTGGGATAAAATAATAAATTATAAATCCATAAAATATTTTATTGAAAACATATATGTATATATTAAATTAGATCTTTGGGAATTTTAGGAACATTAGAGAGAAATAAATTCACAACAGAAATAAAAACAACTACATAATGTAGTAATCGTGATGAATATTAACCAAAACATGGAGTACTAATTGAAATATCCATTACACCTTAAAATTAACTTATAAATTTCAATTTTACACAAATCATAAGGGGAATCCTAAAACTGATTCAAGGTATTGTTGAATTTTATGAATCAAATTTTTTTACCAATAATACTAATGAATCCATTTACATGACTCACTATAATGTGTCCAATTTATTCTATAAACCTAAATATTTCCTATGTCTTACCTGCCTTCAAATTCCATGATATATAGGTATGTTTCATGCTTCATGAACTATATAATCTATATTAATTTTCAGAATATATTGTTTTGTAAATTATAAAACACAACAATTAATAGTGAAACTAATATATTTTTTCCAGGAAATCCTCACCCAAAGGAAACCCTTAGAAAAAACTAAGAAAAAATATTTACACTGATCTAAAGCATTCTAAATATGACTTGAAATTTCATAGATTCAAAACATAAAATCAAATTCAAATGATGAAGTAAAATATTCTTCTCTATAAATATAAACTCTATTTATTCACTTACATTTAACAAACAAATAGTGTTGGAATTCCAATTTTTTTGCGATTAGTTGTGGATACATTATCAGTAGTTTCATCATCATCAATCGAAGTCATAAATTCTTAACATATTCATATTATTAGTTCTATATTTATGTTGTTCATATTAATCTAGTGAAATTTTTCTTTGTGTGATCACAATCCTTTGGATTTTCATGATAAAATAATTAATATTTCAGTTACTAAAAATTCATTCAACATAACAAAACCTCTAAAAAACCTTTACATTAGGATAAAATAAAAATATGTGTGTTATGTGATTATAAAAACTAAAAATAAAGTGATTATATGACTCTACACATAAATTGTATATTTTTTAATTTCTTACACACCATCTCCCATGCCATTTAATGTGACTAAAACCCATATAAGTTTTTTTGGTTTTTGGTATCCCCCTAATATCTCAATTGTGGGTGTTATTGATTACTTAAGACCATATATGCCCTTATATTTTTCCTATATATTGTGTGGTACTGATGTTGTTATTTGGTGGTGTCTATGTGGTGGTGGTTATTTTTCCCAAAGACGAGGTTTTTGTTTTATGGTTGTGGCTGTGATGTGATGTGTGGATGTGGATCTACTGTAATTTATCGACGTAGTTGTGATGTGGTATGTGTTATTGAAATATTTGGGTTTGAGATATGGGTATGTGTACAGGGAAGGGATGTTAGTATTTGGAAGTAGAATATAACTTGGATTTTTTTATATATTGTAATTATTATATTATTATTATCATTATTTTGTCGGTGATTGAGACATAGTGAGGTGTGGTTTGTGGTTTAACTAGGATGGAAAGAGAGTGGGTTTCATTAATTATTCACTAATGATACACTATGACATTACTATATTGATGTGAGTGTTTTTGGAGAGAAAAATAGTAATTATAATTGTATACTCACTCGTATATGTATATACCAGTTTTAAAAATTTATAGGGTGAAGTTAGTGATATGTATGGACATCACTAGTTATGTTGTGGTTGTTGGTTAGAATTGGTGGAGTTGCTGCTAAGGGAATTGATTCTTATTTGGAACTTCATTGGATGAATTTATGTTCTTGAATTGAATTACATGGATTTTGTTTTATTTTTTGGATTGTTAGTTACTTTAACATTAAAATGTTAATTTTATTAGTATATTATTTATAATTACAACTTTTTTGTCTTTTAATACCTGCCATTTGGATATTTTTTATCCGGAAGTCAATTTTCTAACCCTTGTCTTATTTGAGATGGGATCCTGGGGTCACTTATGTCTTAACTAAAAACCTAATAGGGTTGTATTGGGGATTTTCCATGATATAGGGGTATCAAAGATTGAATTGATACATCGGTTGGTGTTCAATGTATTTTTTTCTAATGCATGAATAAATTTTTTTGAAAGGAAAATGTATCATTTTAGCTTAGCATGTGTAGTAGAAAAATGATACTTAATTGAAAATTGATAGGGATCCTATGATCTAACACATGGAACACATGCCTACATGAAATCTTAATGTAGGAATATACTATTTTTGGCTATTCATACCAAGGTGTGGTACTTGATTCAAACTTTCATGGACATTTTATTTAATTATGGGTGATTTTTGTTTTATTAAAATAAATTTAAATTAAATCAATTAAATGAATTCCATATATTGATTTTAAGAGTTTCATTTACATTTATATATTGTTCTTGTGTATTTTTATCCATATGGTCCCAATTGGGGATGTTTAATTGGATTTTAGGGCTGATCAAAGGTGGGAAAATCTCAACAATGATGAATTTTTTAGGAGATATTTTTTCGAGTTTCGACATCATTGTTAATCAAAGAATGAGTTGAATGTCTTTGATTATGTGATCAAGAAATGGATACCAAATTTTTATGTTTCCTTTATATGGTTTTTAAAAAATAATAATAATTAGATTCCTTTGGTTGTTATATTTTTCAGAGGTTCATCATTGTATTGGTTGACCCTATATAGTTGATTTTATTGAAGGTAGAGTATGGTTTCCCTTATCAATGGTAGGGAAAAAATTGGTAGTTTCATTATTATATCTTATTTACTTATTAGAGTGGATATAAAATCTCATTTTAGCTACAACCACAATTGTTGATTCATCTTATGAATTCTTAGTATTAGTATGGTCTTTGTGATTTTATACTATAGTGGAGTGATATACTAGGTAGAGGTTAACCATAAGACATTTCACATATTAAGAGATATCAAGATGAGTGTAGATGTCGTTTTTGACTTCATTATAGGTAGTGATGAATAAGGGAAGAGAATAATCAATTACATGCAATAGAGTTTCTAGATATAGGTGTTTTTTCTATTATTCCAGGTACCATGTATTAAAAAGGATATAATTTTTCTCATCATTCATACTCAAGAACAATAAAACCTTTATTTAATTAAATAAATTCACACTCCTCCATTGCAACTTCTTTATTCTATGATTTGGGACTCATGGTTGAAAAATTTTCAATGCCCTTGATGTTGTTTACACTGGTTGATGGTTATTCTTACTTGTGTAAGGTATGTCATGGATTTGAGTATTTGGTGGAGAATATTTTTTTGGTTGATTTATTCTTATTATAGATAATACCATACAATCATAACTAGATTAGAGTGGTTGTATTCTGTATAATTATTTAAAGGATTACTATCAATGAAGAGTAGTATTAATAATTGTTGAAGGTGGATTTGTAATGATTATTAGTGAGTAAGATTATTAAATGGACATAAATTTTTAGATATTTTTTTAGGGATAAAAAAGCTTCCGATCGATTCAATGAAAGTGAAATTAATAAGTTTCTAGGATTTTTTGTGGTGTTTTGGTTGTTTTACCAAAATTGGTTCTGAATCTAACCATTTTAAGTGGTTTCATATTGAATATAACACAATAACCCAATATCTATCTAATTTACAAGTCTCATTATAGGAAGGATCCTTCAGAGAAAAATAAATTTTCGATTAAAATAAAAAACCTACTTCAGAAAGGATTTATTTAACCTAGTGTACTTACTTAAGTAGCTCCAACATTGTTAGTGAAGAAGGGTGAAGTCAGTATACATATATCCATTAATTAGTAATGATTTGGGCCAAATGATATTGAAGAATAGTTATGCATATTAATAATAATTATTTTTTTTATTAATTTGAAGGTACCCATATAGTTCTAGAAGATGAATTTTTGTTCTTGGTCAAATCAGATAAGAGTGAGAGAGGAATATACTCCAATGAATTTTTATAGGATTCACTAATGAATTTTTTTAGTGATTCTGCACATATTGATAAATATTCTTTCAATTTTTAAAGCATTTCTGATTTTATTTTTTTTCATTATTTTTTGGATTAATTTTTTGTAATGTTCATTAATGATATCCTAATTTAGTTGAGGTTAAAAAAGGGTCATGTAGACAATTTTATTGTTATTTTGGAATTTCATTGACCGAAAAAAAAGTATGGAAGTTTTCTAATTGTATATTAATGATATTTGATGTGAATTTCTTTGATCATGTCACATATTTGTAAGGTGTGGTTATTGACCATTTAATAATTATGGTATTATTATTTTTGGTATGAAGTATGAATGTTATAGAGGTGAATAGTTTTGTTAGACTTAACTGAAGTTACATGTTCTTTATGTATGATTTATCTTGGATTACAACACCAATGGAATCTTTGATCATGTAGGAAACCATTTTTTATAGATAAATTAGTATTAGTTTTTGTTTTCATCTCAGATATAGAAATTGGTCATCATTCTTCTCTGATGTTTTATTGAGTAAGGAGTTATGTTCAATGTCAATTATGATGATTACTTTCCAATATTAGGTCATGTGATGATTCAAGAGGGATAAATGATATTTTTCATGTCTTATTAGTTATAACCTCATGAGTGAAATTATTATATCTATGATATCAGGCTTACAAAATTTGTGTTCTCTCTAATGCTTTGTTGGGAATACCTTATCAAATAGTCCATTTTGATTTCATTGAAATCAAGAGATTATTTTTTATCCTTTTTCAATGGATTTTAATTTTCATTGGAGAAGGAAGATGAAGTTCATATTAGTCTATTAGTTTGAGATCTTCTTCACCATGGGGAATGGATATTTAGTAGCTGATGAATTGAATTGGATGTCTTGTAGACATTCTTCTTGGGAGGATGAAGATGAGTGGATCATGATTAGAGATATTACATCATTTAATATGGATATAGAGGTTACCATTAATGATGTTTTCTTGTATTAGATTATATTTTATTCAATCTTATTTTAGTAGGGGGAGGAATATTAGCAAGATATTTGTAAAGAGAATTTATGAAGAGATTACATTGTTTGTAGAGTTTATCCCAAGGGGTTGTTGGAATATGGTCATCATCATGTGTTTTTTAGAGAATATTTTTATTCATATATAATGTAAGTAAATATTTTTAGTCATTTCTATAGTTCCCATATAGTGGGATGTACAAGTATTTTTATAAGGTATCACACATTGGGATATCATTTTTGTTGGATGGGAATAAAGAGGTTGATGGTTGAGTTCATACCTCAATGATTTTCATATTAGTGGGTAATAACCTAGCATAAAATTTCATTCATATATCAACAACAATATAATTTTATTTA
This sequence comes from Viscum album, assembly GCA_963277665.1. NCBI lineage: Eukaryota > Viridiplantae > Streptophyta > Magnoliopsida > Santalales > Viscaceae > Viscum > Viscum album. The sequence continues at coordinate 1,479,801,735 of OY728137.1, forward strand.
GTTAAAATAATATTTTATATCAATATATTATATTATTTTATTTCAATAAGATATTTTTGATTTGACACAAGTTAAGTATTTTTTGATTCATTGTTAAATTCAGATTATTTCATGGTGATTAATGTGATTAATGTTTTGGATGATTTGGTGAGGATAAATGTAGAACATGAGGTGAAATTTAAAATTGTATCAAGGACTATTTGAAAAAATATTTTTCATTATTTTACATCAGGGTTATAGAAGGTTTTTTATGTGATTTTGAGACACAATTGTTACTTATCAAAATCGTTTATCCTTATATAGATGAACATATGGAGAAAAATATCCTTAAAATAGAGGGAATTTTATGCCCATGTGTTCTTTATTTTAGAGGTTAATAAAAAAAATCCTTTTTGTGAGTTTTCAAATAATAATAAAATTCCATGTTCCTTTGGTATAGGTCTATTTGATTTATTTTATGGGTTTTCTTTATGATCTCTAATATGCTTGATTGCAGTTAGATAATTGGTGATTCATTGAATAGATATGATGAAAAATATTTAATCAAAAGTGAATATGGTTTATGAATGAATGAATGATTTTAGGATATCTAAGAGTGATATAAATGTCGTAAGAGGATACCTATGGAGTCTGAGGATAGTGACCATGTGTTTTAAAATGGTTCACCTCATCATCGATGGCCCGTACTTGGCAGTGTTAATGAGATTTCCGCTCAGTTTACGTGGACTTTCGAGGTACTTGAAAGAGTTGGTGAGGATGAATATTAGTTAATTCTTCATCCTCGTATGAATTAGTTTCATTTTGTGTCAAATATATCAACATATCAAGGGAATCATCAGGATTAATCCCACATCATAGATTATACTAAATAGAAAATGAGTTTCATCATTTTTCCTATTGATAATTAGTATCATGTAGGGAAGGATCTTCGTGGTTGAATCATTTGTCTAGTTTTTTAGTGAAAATATGAAATTTAAGAATATATATAGGAGATATAATAATTGATATTTTTTAAACATAATATTTTTCGAATATCGAAATTTTTATTATGGATGAGATTTGTTTTGTCTTCGATATGCCTGATGTTCATTTAATAATTTTGGTTATTTTGAGATGTAGTGATTCATTTTTAGGTGGTATATCATGGGGTGTTTGTTATTTATCCCAATTGAGAATGATGATGTATTTTTTATTGATACATTTTTTAAGGTGTTGATAATTTTCTAGAGTAAATATTGTGTGGATTGAGATGAATTATGGTGAATTAAATATGTTTTTCATTTTATTAATTAAATATATTAATTCTATATTGACACTAAAAATGGGAGACATCCTAATCAATTTTTAAGACTTAATGAATTTTTATAAGTCCCATGGACATAATTTTAAGACTTTTTGTGATTTAATAAGACATTTGGTATGTTTTAAAGGATTATGAATGTATTTCATAAGACACATTCAAAGTGGGGGATTGAAAAAAATGAAATTCATTTCATGAATATAAGGATCAACTAAAGAACCCATAATGTAATTTATTAGTTTTTAAGGGTCATTTTAAATACCTTATTTCATTTTTAATTCTATAAGAATAAGGGATATTTTTTATGATTAATTTATTCTTATGAAGAACATTTATTTGAAATGTTACAAATTAATGTTTTGTATTGGTCATTGCTGCCACAAATATTGAATATGTGGTAATGTTCACTAATTAAAAAAAGTGGCATATAAAAAGATGATGTTGTACTATTATTAAATTAATAACAAAATAATTAGTTAGATGGATTGTATTTAAATCTAAGTGTTAATAAGGCTATTCCACAAAGAGGTGTCACACATTGTGAAGCTAGTTGAAAATAAAATGTTAGTCAAATTTGGTTATTTGATTTGAGGGATTTTCATCGTATAACAATGAGACATCACCACCATGCTTGATTGAGTAAAAAATTCAATGATAGATTCAGATTGAAATAAAATATGTCAACAACACAATTAATGTTAAAAAAACTTCCCTTAAGGAATGGAAGAAACAAAATCTAGTGACATTTTGTAGGATATAAATGATATTTTTAAACATTATTAGAAGAGTAATATCTTGTGTATCTTATAATTTTTATTAGTGATATTTTACTGTGAATGAATGAGAATAAATGAGGGAAATACCCTACCCATTTTCAAATAAGTATTTCTATATTCAAATATAGAAATAACATGATTGATTTGGAATATAAAATAGTGAAAAAGAAACTAAATATCATGATGAAAAAATACTTGATACTGAATTCCAAAAAACTAAGTGTATTAAATAATAAAAAGATAAATACCACTATTTTTTCGAGATGAGGAGGAATATGATGACATAGGTTTATTCAATCTGATATACAGTTTCTCTTATGATTGTTCTTTATATAAGTAATTTAATTATCATTATATTAGGTTATTTCACGGATGAATGTTTTTCTAACACCTATTGTTGTATAGGATCAAGTTCATATACTTCCTGATTAAATTCTAGATAATAAATTGGGAAAACAGTTTTCATGGGATAAAAACCACTACACACCAATAATGCAGTCATTCATCATTGTGGAAATCCTTTTTTAAGAACAATTTGTGTTGGAATTTTATTTCTTGTCTACACAGAGTTAAATTTGAGAAATGTGTTGATGTGGTTAGGATATTGAAAATAATACAACAAAATGATTTCCCACTTCTAGTGTTTAACTCATCCTTTGTGAAACCAATAATTGGTATTAGAGGTTTAATCTTCTCCTAGGTATCTATCTTTCAATATCATTTTTATCAAAAGCACCGAGTGAAATGAAAATGTATACTAACATTTTATTGAAAGGATATTTATTTTTGATAGATATAATGGTACCCTTTTCCATCTCTCATTTTCTATATGTTTACTATTCTATCCATGAATAGTCTAAATTTTCAATGTGAGACTCCATCATCATCTATTTGATATAATAAGAATATTGAATGTGATGGGAAATGAAAAAAATATAATACTATAATTATTATTTGATATGGAACATACAAAATTCATGGGGTGTAGAACTTCAAATGAAATTTGGGGAAAAAATTATATTATTTTTTATGGAAACGTGGAGGCAATGGAATATTTGTTGAAAATTCTATACAATAGTTTGAAGTTGAAAGAATGTAAAAAAATGATTTTTTTGTTTAGTTTTGTACCATAGATAATGTGATTGTTGGTTCCATTAATGTATTTTTCTAAACTTCTGATGACTATTCTATTCCGATGAAATATATGAGAATTATTTTAGAAAATCATGATGATAAGATCTTAAAACATAATGGTGGAAATGTTTATGATTTGATAAAAAAAACAACACATTGGACCCCACTAAATTATGGGATGAGAATATGATAACTGATAAAAATGAATGAAAATAAATAACGGTATATTGTCATATAAATCAATCAGAAATTGATGTTAGAAAAAACCACAGTATCTTAGATGAGAATGAATACATGGAATACTTTTTAGAAATTTTGTATCTAATATCAAAATTCTCCACATGTGAGAAAGGTAAGTATATAAGTTTAATAACATTAGAATACCTTAAATCAAAAAAATTAGATATTTTCTAGAAATTTTACCCTGAAAAGAAATGTGACATTAAAGATGACAAAGAAACTAAAATTATCACAAATAGTGGATGTTTGAAGAAGGAAAACCAATCAAAAAAATAAATAGAAATTCACCCGAGTTCTTTATAATAAATTTTCTATTAGTTTGATAATGTATATTTGATAGTGAAAAAAGTGGTGATGATGAAGAGATTCCTAGGGAATCATATGAAATGGTTCTCACCGATATAGAAGAAGATGAAGTTACTCATCACAAGGGGGTTAACATTATAACTATAAATAATTATAGTTTCTCCCCTATGATGTTTTGGAGATATGTAAGATAATTTAATGAATGGATAAAAAAACTCCATCACACTTATTCATTAATTCAAATATATATCTTACATCATTTTATTTTATCAAATGTATTTTTCATTGGATAGATTTAAATTTTTTTAAGTATTACTAAAAAACATAATTTTACTTTATGAAGTGTGAATTTGATATGTTTTTATAATATTCTATGAAACAATTCATAGAATATCATGAAATCTATTTCATTAGGGCCGATTTAAGTTCTCTATTTTCTAAAAAATAAAATGTTGTAGTAAGAAGAAAAAATATAATTCTTAATAACATGGAAAAATCAATTAATAATATGCATGAATGGAAAAAAAATCCACTAAGAAACTAACAATACTATAATTACAAACAAGAATAATATTTTTAGACCAAATTTAGAAAAAAATACATAAAAAAATTTGTTGAAGAAGAATAAAAATTTAAAACAATTCATAATATTTAGGATCACATTCATGATGTTAATTAACGATGATGGTAGTGATAAATTTGAAGAAATGGATTAATTTAAAATATTTAAGGGTTAAAAAATATAATTTCTTATAATTTATACAGCTTTAAGATTAGGAATATAATTGATTATGATAGTGTAATAGTATTTGAAAATGAAAAATAAATCCAGTATTATGTGATAGAAAATTATTAGTATGATGTTTTTAGTCCTGAACCTATTGAAGATACTTATAAAAACATACAGATTTATGGATAAGATGTAGACTCTACTTATTATATTGATGATTATGAGGGTCTATAATCAGCATTAAAAAATTATTTATTAAATAATCATGTTGATATTGAAAAAATTATTTTATACCCGAATCAAGGAGTTCAAATAAAATTTAAAATATCGTTAACTAGTCACACTATTTGTTTATTGATGATTGGACTTTAAACTATTGATGAATGTTTTGAGTATAAATAATTAATTTGATACATGAATGAAGATCAAGATATAATATAAAGAAATTAATAATGATGTATTGTTCCTAGAAAAATCAGAGATAACGTTTTTGGTACTAAATGGGGTTTTAAGAATAATCTAGATGGGAATGATGATATTTCTAGAAGAAAAATAATGTTGGTATGAAAGGCGTACTCATAGATTGAGGGAATTTAATTATATAAAACCATCTCACTAGTTTCTAGTGTTTTAAAAATATTAATATTTCTATCTATTACATTCCAAATATTATCTAATGTATTATAAATGGGTGTAAGGATATATATTCTCAATTTTGAGAAATATGAATAAGTATACATTGAAAAACCTAAGGGATTATGATTGACTTAGATGAAAATAGTGTATGTAAACTAAATAAATATATCTATGGATTGAGACATGACCTAAGATAATTTTACATCAAGATATATGAATATTTGAGAATCATGGAATTTGGTAATGGGTAGGAAGATAAAAATATATATTTGAATAGGGCTAACACCACATCACTCTCTCTAATTTTTTAAGTTGATAATATTATTTTTCTAAATAATGAAGTGAATTTTTTAAATAATTTTATAATAAATGAAAAATATCTATAAAAAGTATTTATTTGGTGAAATGAATTTTTTATTGTGTTTAGAAATTACTCAATTTCATGGATTCATTTCCATTTCATAAAAGTATGATAATGACATGTTGAAGATGTTTCAAAAGGAGTATAAAGAATAGTTTACACTAATTGTGGTAGGAACAAATCATAGAAGTGGAGAGTAAGGGAGATAAATTAATTAAATGGAATATATTAAATTAATTGGTAGAATTTAAAAAATAGAAACATCAAGTTAAGATATTCTATAAGTAATATAACATTGTTTTAGGTATAAATAATGTTTCATCCTGTGTTTTGGGATTGTTGACAATTCCAATGGAATTTAAATTTTCCTATTTTTTAGAAGAGATGATTTCTTAATTAATATTTGAAATTTATATCCTTGAATTGAAAAAATTATGAATTTTATTTAAATAAATTTTAGGGATTTAGAGTCATGATAATTTTTTTGGATATGTTTCATGAGCGTTGGGGCCTAAGAACAATGTTTTAACAAAAAAACTGGGGTGAACGGTTGGAAAATAGTTAGGGGTAACCGCACAAGACAAATGTGTAACCTATTTTGTATAGGGAAACATTTTTTTGGAACTATTTTTCCCTCTAAGAAAAACCATGAGTCTGAGTATATGAGAGATAATGGAATCTCAATGTTTCGTTTATTTATCCAGGAAGAGGTGCAAAGACATGTGAGAAATCTGTAGAAAAATGAAAAGGTGGTCTAGATGATCTATTAATTTTTAGGAGATCTGTGTACCATTCCCTCCCCCATAGTTCCACATAAGATGTGTCACTACACATTTGGAACATGGTTATCTAACCCATGTGGCCAAACTATATGTTCGATTAATGGGGGTGATTTTTCTTTTTTTATATATCATCCCTTTGAGTTTTTCCTCCCTCTTTATCCACCACTTTCTATGAATAGTAGACTTGTTCGAGATTCTCCTTGGGATCTCTTCCATGAAATATAGGTATCCCTTTCACCCAGTGTTTTAATCAAGCATCATTTTATGTGTTGGAATTGTATCAGTGAGTCATTGACTCATTCCTTTTTTCTTAGTTTCATTATCCATGTTGATCTATATCTTTGTGAAAGCTAATTAATCCTATTTTATGGTAATTTGACTATTTTTTTATTTCTATTGAATAGACTGAAATAAAATCCTGATAATTAAAAAGTTATGTTTCCAATGAATAAGTAATGTAGTCAATGTATTTTCCCTCAAAGTCATGTCATTCTATTAAATATGTTATTTTTTCACATGTAGTACATACTGTACATCACATTTTAAATGTGAAATTTATCATGTAAATTCTTATGCCTAAATTCCAAATGTCATTATGTATTTAATTTAACAATTAGATATTATTAACCTAAATATAAGAAACCTCTTTTGGGGTGTGTTTCTTATGTGCAATAACCATGTGTATTACAATTGTAGTTGAAATCACCAATTAAAGCATACTACTTTTCCATTCATGAAATTAATTGATTAAATGGTATTAAATGACTCATAAGTGGTACATATGACTCACTGGGTTTATGATAATTATTTAAATACACTAGAGACATCCATCATGAGAAAAATAACTATTTAGACATGAGTAAAATGATTATAGAAAGGGAATACCCTTGTACATGAATGATCTATTAAAGGGACTGCATGACTGCTCCATTATTAAGAGAAGCGATAAATGGAATTAGTAGATTTTTTCATTTTGGTGTTAGATGAGATATATCATGATGAATTTTGAATGAATTGATGTTTCAATTGTACCTCAAAATATTTATAAAAGGTCAAATTGCATAATGGAATAATAAATGGCATGGGTATTCCCATGAACATCTTAGTTACTTATAGATTAACGGGCCATATTTATAACTAGTACAAAAAACATTTTTCTGTTGGGATTTTAGCCTTTTAACATCATTTTTGTGGAGAAGTTAATGTAAACAATGTTAAAAATATTATTTTTATGTTGGTTATTTAATGACTGACATAAAAAATGGGGTTGTATTGTTTTTAACATCAGTTTTTAAAAAACTCACATGAATGAACTTCTCGAAATGTCGTTAAAAATCCATTTTTTGTCGGTTTATAAAAAATTATGTTTAAAGTCTTTTTTTCCATCGGCCATTTGAAAAACCGATGTTAAAAGTAATTTTAACATCGGTTTTTAAATAACGCATGTAGAGAATGTATACCATATTTTAGATAATTTCATAATATTTGATTTTATAGGTCATAGAGTTCAAATGGAGTTACGTATCAAAAGTTATTACCATCATAAGATTGATGTATACTTTTCAAGGAAAGATCGAAGGATCCAGCAATAGCATAGTCTTATAAGGAATTTTAGAATCTGAAGGAGGGTTTGTATTTTTACCATAATATAAATAATTATACATCATTAGAATAAAATATAAATCATTAAATGGTATATCAATTATGATAACTAGTCATAAAAATATAAATCATGGAAAAATAATAGCTCATACCTTAAAGAGATCATGGAAACAAGAAATATTGGATTCATGTGAAAGATCATACAAGTTGAGTCGGTGGAAAAATTATTGTTGAATGAAATGATCATTAAATGCAATATCAATTAAGAAAATAATTAATAAAAACAATAAATCATGGATAAATAATTAAAAATACCATGACAAGATCACAGAAAGAAGAAATAATTGATTCAAGTTAAAGATCAAACAAGTCTATTTGGGGGAATGATGATGTTTGAAAGAAATTATAATTGAATTTGGATATATTTATAATGAAAACATATAATTGAGATGATAAAAGAAAACGTGGTATTAAAAATTTTAGGCCACAATTGGAAATTTTGATGTCGTGATGTAATCAAATTAAAAATTCGTATTGGTGGGATATTAAAATTATCTTTCATGTTAGTTTTATAACAATTTTCATGAAAAGATATTAAAATTATCACTTATTTTTCTTTTCAGTTCTTATATAACAGATGTGAAAAATCAATTTTCATCACATTTTTAGGTCGGTTATTAAATAATAGATGGAAAAAATCAATTTTCATGTCTCTTTTTGTCAGTTATTTAATAATAGACCTGAAAAATGATTTAAAACATGTATTTCATTACCCAAGCTTCAATATGGCAAGTCACAGACCTCCAACCGAGTTACAGATTAAACGTTATGTCCTCTGAAAATTGGCCTTCCATAAGACTTCGTTTGGAAATAATCTACTTCCGATGACCATAAATTTTGATCCGTAACTCTGTTTGAGTACTATAACATATTAAATCAAATATTGCAAAATGGAAGACATTTTTTTAAAACTTTTTAACGTCTATTATTAAATAATTGACATGAATATTTCTTTTAATGTTGGTTATTAAATAACCAATGTGAAAATTCATGAAAATTGATTTCTTAGGTCGGTTATTTAGAACCGACAAGAAAAATTTAGGAAAATAGAATTTTCATGTCAGTTACTATATAAATGACATGACAAATCAATGAAATTGTATTTTTCACATCCTTTCTTATATAACCGATGTGAGAAATCAGCGAAAATGGATTTTTAGATATGTTCATGTCGGTTTAAAAAAATGACGTTAAAAAAGAAAAGGTTAAAATAGTATTTTGTACTAAATGAATTGTAGAAAGACATGATTTGTAAACATGGACTATTATTTATTATTAAATTTCAGTACCTATTTTATTTTATTATCCATGATACTTGGGTATGGTGTCTCTTATTATGATACATGAGTATAAAAACCCCTATTTAAAAGTGATACTAAGGTATGGAATCCCTATTTATTTATAGGATACACGTACCAATATATTATAGATCTTGACATCCCTATTTATTCTAGGGCATGGTGTACCTATATATTCATGGGCATGAAAACCCTATTTATTCAAATTCACAGCATATCTATTTATTAATATTCATTGGTTCACTATTTATTCATGGGCCTGGCACCCCATGTTATTCATGGGAATAGAGCCCCTATTTAATCATGGGAATGATGTCCCTATTTACTCATGGGAATGGTGTTTGTATTTTTTCACTGGCATGGAATCCCTATTTATTAATTCACATGGCATACCTATATATTCTTTTTCTTGGAATCCCAAATTATTCTAAGGAATGGATTCCCTTATAAAGGTGATACTTGAGATTTGTATCCCTCAAGATTTATAATACAAGGTAATGATTTCACTCTCAAAATATGATGCTCAGGCATGGTTTCACTCATGATTTCTTATTTTTGGGCATGGTTTCCCCAATTAATCTATTTGGATATAGTGATTTTCCATGGACTCCTTAGTCAAGCCTTGGGTCCAAGCTAGTCATAGTATCTATATATTTAGACACAAATTTCACAACATATGTTGTCAATAAGTATGAATATATATATATATATATACATATTCATAGGTTTCATGAAATGTTCTTAGAGGTATCCTGGATTAGTCTAAAGAAGGTATGGTTGGTCGAACATAATTTCAAGAAGCACATATTAACTTATTTATATTTATTTATGAATAATTTTATTTATACCTTCTCATATTGTATTTTATACTCACAAATTTCATATTATAAGACATAATTGGTGGTGGCCTACTAACTTATCTAAAAACCTATTTGAGCTTCCATTGTACTAGGGAACCTAAACAGTCCTCGATATTATAAGATCAGGTTATTGGATATGGGTTCCAGGGAGAAGAAGACATAGTTGGAGCTCAAGAAGCTCATGTGAATTTCTCTTGAGTTTTTTTATTCATTTTCATTATTAATTCTCTTCATGATACCATGCATGCCTTCTTTTCAATTAATATTTTTATTGAAATCATTTTTTAAAGAAAACTATTCATGTATATGACAATTTATTATTGTGGAGTTGATTTCTTTTACACTTCCTTCCATTTATAATACTCATAATGAGGGAATCACACTTGAGGTCATGTGACTGACTAGCACAGGGAACTTTTTTAATGGATCCTGAGTTGAAACGTTATAAATTGATATTAGAGGGGTTTTTCCTTTTTTTTTTTACTTTGTTGTTATGGTAGACATGAGACTTGGAATGTGTTGGCACATGGTAAATAGTAATGTTTTTGACTGATCAACCCACACACATAGAAAATTCCAATTTTCCAATGACGGGACTATGGTTTTTGATGTTTGTTATTATAGTTGATTACTATTTGTCCTTGAGAGATTGATGTACTTCCAATTAATTAATGATAAATGAAATTTATGGTTTTATAACCATGGACCAATATTAAAAGGAAGTATTGTTACATGAATCATTAATTTCACATAGTGTTTTATATCCCATTAATATTCCATGGTATATCGGTTTCATTACTTGACTTCCTAATATATGATGGTTGTACCCTCTAGGATTTAGTATCATGCGTATCAGTATACCATGTTTAGGTGATTATTTACTATGATTGATTAAATACCATGTTGTGTGGTAAATTTTAATTTTCCTAATATTATTTTTATTAGATAAAATGGTTTATAGTAAGGATATATGGGTTTTTATAAAAAATTCATGCATCAACCTAAATGGTGTTTTCATGAATTGCATGATTCTAGAATCTTATTTGGCTGACCAATACTGACATGTTTGGGCTATCAACCACTATTCTTATTGGTTGAATCATTTATAATTATGATTAAATGAGTTAAAATAATAGTTTATAAGGTGTATAATACTTTAAAAATTTGTAAGAATAACCCATAAATTCAAACAGTTAAAGATGAACATTATATATACTAAAATCAAAATTTAATACCAGGTTGTATCTATATAAATGTCAATTGTAATTTACAATGAAAATAAATTTTATGTCCTGGGAATTCTAATTTATTAATCTAAACTACGTTGCTTATATATGTATAATGAATTGTAATCCTTATCAAAATTGGTTTCCTTATAATAGATTGTTCCTATATTACATGGACATGATGACCCATGTGAAAAAATTTATAAATGCACAACTGGACCCAGGTAGGCTTGTTGGGGCTTGTTTCATGTAAGATTAACCCATTGAGGGTGTGATTAATTGTTAGTACATATATTGTTATTGGGTTTCACTTACATGGTATGAAAACATTAATTTATAGAACACTGACTCAATACACTGCGAATAAATAACCATCTAATTTAACACATGATGACATGATGAGACCCTCATAGGCCACCATAACAAGTTCATTTTTTCCTTGGTGCATAACCCCATGGTGGAATATTCATTATATGTATGTATTTTTATTTAAATTGACGTAATTCATTTATATAGGTTATGTGTATATGTATGGTGGAATTTTATGGGACTAGTTTCTTTAAAATTATAAGAGACATTTTATATACCTTTTTGCTTTGTTATTATCAGGCATTATTTAATTAAAATGCTAATTAAATCCTATAGGATGTTTTACTCAATAGATTGGAATTTTTATTTTCTTTAACTAATTTAGATATAATAATCCATATATATATATAAAAGGATAAAAGTAATTTATAGGATAAATTACGTAATGTCTGATAGGACATTAACCAGATGAATAATTCCTGAAAGAATATTTGATGTAACTTTCCATTATTAAAATGTGGTGTTATCTGAATAAATTAATAAAAATATTTCCTTTATTACTTTAACATTATGTTCTTAAAACTGAGATTTTAAATTGTATAATGTCAATGTGAATTAGTTAAATGGTTTAAAAAGAACCTCAATATGGTGTTCTTAGTTTTGGCTATCGTGTAAGGGTAGTTCAAATCATTACATTGGATAATTCGAATGGGAACACAGAAATTACTGATGGATCTCAATTCCCTTTCATTATGTTGATATAGAGGTCATGTTGGTGATCTTGGTGACCTTTGTGGTGTGACCATGTTCTAATTTAAACAATTTATATTTCTATAAGGGGCTATCTCGGGTTAGGTAACAATGTTAGAAAATAACACATTGATAAATACTTATGAAGTGGTTCAAATATGAAGTGTTATTCAGATGTCATTAGTCTCATGTAGGAATCTATGTTTTTAAAATGACAGCAACGATTTATGGGTGTTTGTGTGGTGAAATAAGACCCTATTATTGATTTGAGGATTGAGTAATGATCAGTTTTAGTGGTTTAGACATGCCTATGGCATGATCAACCACGGAGTAGGTCACCTGACCCTTCCTCTCCAACGATGGATGAATATGGTGGTCGTTGGTTGGATTAATAGTAATTTGAGATAATACAAATCTGGGATAAATATTTGGCATGGGCCATTAGATAATAGGATTCTTAGGGCCGGTAGGCCGTTTAATACTATAAAATAATTGGTTATTGTGTTGAAAAGGGTCTTTGTGTAGTACACATCGATACACATGGTTCTTATCAAGTGATGAAGTGGTGTAGTGTACCACATGGGTTGAGTTGGAATTATTAAATCCTTTAGATGTTATATTAGATTCTTAAGTCATCTCTAGAGTAGAGTGACCAGGATGTAAATAGATTCTTGAGTTATTTTAGTGATGGGGGTGATTTTTTAGAAAGGATTGAGTGTTGTAACACTACTGATTGGATTAGTTTTGGATTTTATGCATGCATCCAATTATGTTTGGCAGTGTATATTGGGATATAATCACACTTATGTATAGAGAAAATTTGATGTAGCGGGATTTTTAGTGGATGGGTTTCCCTCTCTTTTCTTTTTGATGCATTGTGAAAGCAGATTGGCCATGGCTATATATCATGTTTGGTGGAGGATAGATTTTTGTTGTGGGACGAGTTTCCTTTATTAGTAAACAATGACTAGTAAACTCTAAATATGAGGACTTTCAAGTTTAAAATGTATATTTCATACTTCCAAGTATAGAAAGTGGGATTCCTATGTAAGAATTTCTCGAATAGATATAGAGACACCAGCCGATCCTATGAATTGATTTTCAAGAAATATACTACCGCTGGGCTCAATTTGTGTCCTTGATATGTGGATGTTTCAGTTATGTAGAATTTTCTCTCTTGTAAACACATGAAAATAGAATACCATTGATGATCTCCATGGACTCATGTAGTTGATTATGAGTTCACCACAAAATATGGGTAGTCTTGGTTAATTTGATTTGGTTGTGGTGATCTGAGGGTGATAGATCGATATACATCATCGTTCATTTAGTTTCATGATGAATGAAAAGGGTGTTTGTCTGGAGAGATAACTAGAAGATGATTATGGGATTTAGTGACCATGATCAGAGTAAACTTGGTATGTCTTGAAATAAGGGTGTCATAATCATGTTTTAGGATGTGTCAGTTATTGAAGCCCAGAATTTTCAGAAATATGTGGCTGGTAGTGACCTGACTTTCCTTTAGTTGTTAGTTACATGTGATAGGAGATGAACCACATTAGGCATTCTATCTATATAAATGGGTTCAGTGCAATGGGAAACCACGGAATTTCATGGAATATATAGTATGATTAGGACTTCTGGGTCAATTGAGAATTAACCCTTCATTCAAATTGAGCAATATAAAAAATTTTATCTTTTCAATGATGAGGGAATGTTTATGTAGGAAATTATGATTTTGGGTTTACCATGACATAGAGTTTTCCATTCAATATAGATGCTATAGTGGTGGGTGATATAGGCTAGCTGATGAAATAAGAAATGATGTGATCATAGATTGGGTTAGAAGAGATTGGTAAGCACCATCTTAATTTTTAGTTTCAAATACGAGCATGGGATCGAGTTTTAAAGTCTTAATTATTGGTTTTTTTAAATAGAGATTTATAGTGCATTTGGAATTTGGAATCAAAATGCTATAATTTTCAGGAGACATAAAAACCTGAGTGGGTCTAGTTTTTTTCATTCTTCACTAATGATTCTCAGGGAAGATAAGTTCTATGGTGGGTAGACGTTATCATCTCATGTTTGTGTGTTGTTGAAAATTACAAGGGAATTTAAAATTTTCCATTTGGCCGATGATCTAAATTTTAAAATATTATTTGGAATATAAATATAAGTATTGGAAAAATTTTAAGTGTTGATTTCAAACAGGGTTTAAGGATATTGTGGTTTCTCAGTTTTTTGGATGAGTTTCATGAGTTTGGGGGCCTAAAAATTGTTTTTGGATATGTTTAAAGGGTTCATTATTGGAACATGGTTAGTGGTAATGTTGTATCCCAACTGTGCATCCTATTTTTTATAGGGACATAGTACTTTGAAACCATGTGATTCTACATGTTAAAAAACATATCTGGGTCCATTGGAGATAAGGGGGTCAGAAAATTTGTTCTAACCATTCGAGAGGAGGTTCAAGTCCATATTGGAAATCTATATAAAATTGAAATGGTGATCTACATTGGCTGTACATGGGTTGTAAAACTTTGTACCAAGCCTGCACCCATAGTGATACAATGGTAGTGGCATCATATGATTGGAGAATGATTACCCTTACTGTGTATCTAAACCACGAATTTCATTAAAGGGACGATTTTAACATATTTCTCCCTCCCACTTAAGGATTTCAACATCTTCTTTCATCATCACTTCCCACACGTAGCATCCCCTTTTGAGCTCCTCCTTAGGTTCTCCTCTTTTTAATGAAGGTATCTCAGTCATCCAGAGTCTGAATCAAGCACCATTATAAGAATGGGAAGTGTATTGGTGAGTCTAAAACTCACACATCATTGTTTAAGGGTTTCATTTTCTTTATTGAGCACTATCATTAAGTGAGATAATTTTCCTTATTTTCATGGAATTTTTATATTTATTAAATTTCCATAATATTGGGTCAAAAAAACATGAAAATGGATGAGTGGATTATTCTATGCATAAGGTAGGTGTTCTATGGATTTTCCTTCAAAGTCTTGTCATTTTATAAAATACACTACAATGTGACATTCTTGACTTTTCGTGTGTCACCTTATAAATTTTAAACAAGTCATGTAAATTCATAGTTATAAATTCATAATTCCATTTTGTGTTTAATTGCATTATTAAAGATTCATCACCTCAACTTGATCCACCCCTTTCTAGGTGTGTTGATTATTCCCCATAAACATTTTATTTTTCATTAGAATTTATATAACCCTTTCAATCACGTTATATTTTCATTCATTAAATGAATTAATTAAATGGGTTTAGATGAATTATATGTATTTATTTTTAATTAGATAGATCCATCACTCATAAGGGAAATGTATAACTATAAATGAGTAGAATTATTAAGTTAAGTATTTTTCCTGGGACTGGTACAAATTATTAAATTGAATGCTGGAATCTTTCATTATTAAATGTAGTCATAAATAGAATAAATGTATTTTTTTGGTTTAGATGAAATGATATGTACCATGATGAAATATAAAGGAATATATTATTCCATTTTCCCTCAACATATTTATAAATTTGAAATGGTCAAATTTCATAATG
Organism: Viscum album; assembly: GCA_963277665.1. Classification (NCBI taxonomy): domain Eukaryota; kingdom Viridiplantae; phylum Streptophyta; class Magnoliopsida; order Santalales; family Viscaceae; genus Viscum; species Viscum album. Next base: position 1,479,817,690 of record OY728137.1, read on the forward strand.
CAATAAAAAATGGCAAGGGCCTTCCAAAGAAATTTTTAGTTACTTACAAATGAAATTACCCAAAAAATATAAATGAACATTAATATGAAAAATTTACTAACCATGGAATTTGATTTATTATTAAATTTCCATTCCTATATTATATTATTATCCATGATACATGGGAATGATGTCCCTTATTGTGATACGCTCCCATGAATCCCCTTATTTAAATTTGATACCAGGGCATGGGGTCACTTTTTATTCATGGGCATGGTATGCCTATTTATTCGTAGTCATGACATCCATTTTTATTCTTGGGTACAACATCCATATTTATTCAATGGAATGGAATCATGATTAATTCATTATAATGGAATCCATATGTATTTATGGGCATAGAGTCCCTATTTATTATTGGGCATGGAATCCCTATTTATTTGTGAGCATGGAGTCCCTATTTATTCCTGGTCATGGAGTACCATTTTATTCATAGGAATGGATTCCCTATTTTTTCTTGGGTATGATTCCCCAACATATTCATGTTCAAGGCATCTCTATTTATTTTTGGAAATGGTGTCTGTAGTTATTCATAGTAATGGAATCCCTTATAAATGTTTTACACATGATGGTGCCCATCATGATTTCTGATATGTTGGAATGATGTCCTTCTTAACATATGACAAACAAGCATGGAATTCCTTGTGATTTCTAATTTTTGAGAAAAATATCCCAGTCACACTATGATTCATTAGTGATTATGCATGGAGGCCTGAGTTATTCTTTGGGTCCCGGATAATCCTAATATATATATATATATATATATATATATATAAATTTCCCTACATATGTAGTCTATATACATAAATACACACAACCACATATATATACATTTTGTGATGACACATAATCTGAGGAATCCCGACTTAGTCCCAATTCGGTATGGAAATTCGATCATCCATTGATGAAACTGATCCAGACATGATTATACATATTAATATAATTTATTTTATATAAATTTACGCTATTTAATTTTATACTCACATACTAGATAGATCTATATACTTTTGTGGGTGTCCTACTATGTTTATCACACACCCTATTTAGGACACCATTACATAGGGGTACTTAAAAAATTTCATATGGTTACTGGATCTAGTTCTTGGATTTTGAAAATTAGAGTAACATGCTCGAGCAAGATATTAGGATGATCATGGAGATTTCCTTTGATCATTTCTTCCATTTTCATTATGCTTTTTATTCTATCTTCCATGTATTATTTCACCCCCTTTAGTTTTTACCTGGCATATTTTTTCTTCATAATATTGTTCATGGATTTAGCATTTTGTTGATATTGAGATAATTATTTTTCAGTTCTCATCCATTTTTACTGCCATTGGAATTGATTTATTTGTTATATACCATTTTATACTATGATCATGAGGGTATAGTCTCCCACAAAACCAAAATTGGAACCTCATTTTCAGTCATCAAACATTGGCGTCCAGGGATGTTTTATTGTGGTCATGGGACTGATCGAACCTATGAATCATTTTTGTGTCTCCTACATCAAGATGGTATGAATAAAATTAAAAATAATCAAATATTTATTCAAAAAAATAAATTTTTAGTTATATCTAATAATTCTAAATTATTAGTTGATATAAAATAATAATGTTTATCTAGATCGGTAGGAGTTTCAATATACTTACAGGGATGTTGGAGTTGATGATTTGAGGTCCAAATATAATAGATCATATTTTATTAGGAAAATCAGTATTTCATGGGTCTCAAATATGAAATTATAAGTAATATTATGCAACTGAATAAAAATATTTTTCAAAATATCATATTGCTACATAGATGATCGAAATTTAGACACAAATTTCGGGTATCGAGGTTAACAAAATATATCCACTAGTCATTGGCAGTGCTAATCAAAGTACTCTAAACCTATACAAAAATCTTATTATGAATTCTAGATCCAATAATATTGAAATTAAATATAATATTTTAAAGTAAAATTTGGATGAAATAATTATGATACTATAATTTGGTCCATACAATTAACAAATAATTGATATTCTTACCATGCAAATAATGACTAAGACTTTGGAGAAGTTAAAGAATCAAATGAAGGGATAACCCACTTCCAAAAATTTTAGTATTATATGTGTTTATATTTATCCTCAAATTAATTATATATAAATATTTTTATGAGGAGAGAAGATTATATATAAGGGGGAAATTTTGTTTTTTTATAAACTGTTCTGATGTATTTGTTGAGTTAGTGTGGGAAAATATTTGAGAATTCAGAATTTAATTTTTCCGACTAATGATTCTGAGTTGATATCACATCCATGATATTATTTTTACATATTCTTTGTTTTTGTTTTTTGTATTTTATTTAACCCATAGTTATCTAGATATTTTTTATTGAAAATAGAGATTTTGTAAGCTACATTAGGTGGTGTAAAATTGGTATGTTGTTAGGGGAAACCGTGCACTAGACTAGAAGAAATTATGCACCATGGATAGTGGCAATTTCTAGGCCACATGGAATTCAGAAAAGGCATTCCCCCTCCCCCAAGAGACTCTTTTTTTATTTCCTCATGGATAGAGGACAACTCACAGTTTTTTCAGGGTTTGTAAAAACCATGAAGGATTATAATGCAGCTTATCCATGTAATTAAAATTGGTGAATTACCACCCTACCCTATCCAGACTTTAACCCTAAATCAGCCCTAATTTGAACGATATAGAGTTTTTAGCCCTAAGATCATCCCCCTCCACTCATGGCCCCCATTAAAATCAATTTTTGAATGTATTTGGATTTATATCTTCAAAAACCATCAACAAATCCTCTCTTCTACTTATTTCATCCTTTTTCTAGAGTTCCTCTTCCCTCTTTCATTGGTTCACATTTCTCTAATAGATTAGTCTCCCTAAAATGGGTTGAATCATAGTCTCTTTGTTAAAATATTGATATTCTTGTTTCTATAATTCTTTTATAGGGTCCCCTTGTGGTAAAGTTATATAGACCATAGACTTTTACACATTAACATTACAATATATTTATAATAATTAAAAAATCATATGACAAACCAATGATTGTAATGTCAACTGCCCTAGAAGACTAGGTATTTAAAAATGAAAACATGGGACTAAATAAAAAATTAATTTTTTAATCTCTATAATGATCTCATAACATCCATTGGTCTCATTCATCTTCATAGGATAACCTGAGAATAAAATGAACAAAGGTATGAGCTGAAAATCCAGGTAAGGGAATAAACAAATGAATAACAATTTAACACATTGGTTAGAACATAATGATATAAAAATGAATGGAAGATGATTTAATATATGGAATAATAACATAAAAAACATGGGATCATAATACATGGATTCATATTAATGTGGAAACAATAAGAAACATGACTTTTGCATTTCTCATGGATCGTTGGACATATAGAAGCACAAGTCATGGTTAACACCCAAGATCGTTGCTCGTGGTAGCATGAGTAATGGCTGACCACCAAGACTGTTGCACATAACGCCTCATGAGACAGAAACTAACCCAATTAATTAGAGAACTATATATGTGCAACCATCATAACATTTTCATGAATATGCTTGCCCCAAATAGAAAAATATATAATGAATCATACATAAATATAAGGGTTAGCCATAGTAATAATTCAGTATCATTATAATGTCATAAAGAATATAAAATTTGAGTATCATAAGATGTCCAAGAAGAAAATAAATTAGATAAATCATGGAAACTAATTCGTTAGTTAAAAAAATGTCATGACAAGTGATGTTATGTTTAAGCATTAACATGTAAAAAATATTTCTTAAGAAATATTATAATGAAAATCTTTTAGTGCGGTTAAAGAAAAATATCAATTGGAATATTATTTTATGTAAAACCTGAAGTGAAACAAGAATTTTTTTAATAATAAAAATAGTGGTTTTATTAATGTAATGGTGGATTAAAAATAGATTATATTGTGTACTTGAAATTGAGTCACATTAAAGTAAGTTTCATGATTTCTTATTGAGAAGTATTGAGGATGAAACACCTCAAAAACATGTATATCCCTGAAATAAAATGATGAATGGATCTTGATACAAGATGTAACGCCCCGACCCCAGTTACCCAGAGTCAGTGCATTATTACATAACATTGGCATGATCACAATGGATAAAGTCTCGAAAGACCGATTAGTTTAGTAGTCTTGGAAACACTAGATATATTAATAAGTCTTACATTGCATCATAACGTAAATAAACTACAACAACATCTTGTCTTCATATCCCCTCATACTATCCCTATAGGTCATTCATAAATTAATTCGTCACAATCCTGGGGAAAATAAAACATTGAAGGGGGTGATCTTAGATGCTTAGTAAGGATAAAATTATAGCAGAAGCTTTCATAGATAAGCATAAACACTTAATGCAGTTTATAACTAAAATGAAAGCCTTTTAAACTTGAACTTCAGCATAAAATGGAAAAGATAAAATAAAATAATGCCATTTACTTACTCACATGGATATTCTAATAGTCGAATGATCACATGAAATATCAATAACCACTTTCATAATGATGGAATGCGTAATGACAGACTATCATAACCACAAAGCCAAGGCCTCTTGCCAAGACTACAAATAAGATTTTTCCAAGGCCTTGTGCCAAGACACTAGTTTGTCTCATGAGATCTACAGATGCATTGAGGAGCTATAGCGGGATCCACCATTCACTTATTAAGTCCAATGCATGCCTCATATGAACATGTTTAAACATAACATAAAAATTCTTATTAATACTAGCATACGAAATGTCAATACTTTAACCACAAACCATAAATGGTATAAAAATAGCACATCCATAGTCAAACATAACTCATTCGATAAAATATGGAAGATTTTTTTGTATCACATTAACCTCAATAAAAAATAATTATGTATGTTGACATAGATGAAAATAATCATCAAAACTATTTGAGAGAAATATCCCCCTTTTTCATGAAATCATTTAAAAGTCACACTATTTGTCAAGAAGCCGTTTATTGATTTTTGAATCAAAGTGTCCCATACCAATTTGAAACTTTCAAAAGGAGTTTAAATTTTAAAACTTTAATTTCCATATAAATAAATCTTTAAAACCATTTTTAAAACATGGACATTAATGAGCAAGATTTAGAAGAATATGTCTTTAAAACATTTAAAAATGGTATTTTAGTCAGAGTTTCTAACCAAAAGAGAGACACTTGAATACAAATAAATGAGGTAATCAAAACATTGTAATATCATGAGAATAAAGGGATTCATGATATACTATGTCAAAAGTACATTATATACACCACATAAAAGTGATTTAGTGTATAACAACAAAGAAGTCTCAATGGAATGTAAATTGAGATGAAATATCTCATAAAGGTTGTATCCTTAGGTTAATGATAAATTAACGACATAATTATTTGTGAAAAATATAGATACACTAAATATGATTGGATATTCAGTGTAAAACAATCAAGGTACATTCACACATATTCTAGTAAAAACGACACCAATTAATTGGATGTTTATCTCAACAAATCAAGTTTGAGTAAAAATTACTCTTATCAAGTTCATACTGATGACTTGAGAATTTATAAATGGAGTGATTATGTGTATAAAAAGTATATCCACAGAAAGGGTAATGGAAATTATGACATAATCAAATTAATATTGATTCCACACATAATCTTGGAGAAAAATAATCAATGAAGTATGCGTAATGCCGAATGAGTGGAAATTGAAATTTCAAATTCCGTTATTGATTTGGTAACATAAAAAAACATACACCCATGAAAGAAGGATCATACAATGATGATGTAAATATACATGAATTAAATTATATTACACAATGAATACAAACATGGGCAGTACACACACCACATGTAATAAATAAGTGGTGAACAATGGAATTCTCACGGAATTAAAAGTGAGATAAGAAACCCCTTACCACGTTGTAATCAACTGAGTCGTATGACCAAAAGTTAATAACCACAAAATTATTTATAGAATAACATGAATATAAATAGAATCATGATAATATATATCAAATGTCAGTACACACTACACAACATTCAATAATTTAGTGGCAAACAATGGAAATCTCACGGAATTGAAAGTGAGATAAGAAAATCCCTTACCTTGTACTTTTCCTTTGTTGGGGGTAGGTTAACCTCCTGTATAATGTTTAAATAATTGTTATTATATTATTCATGAATCATATACATTAATATGATATCATATATGATCTTTTAACATTGCTTTGTTAATAATATCTTAGAATTATCGTCGTTTCAGGTGTTAACTTACTCGTTTTCTTTTATATGTTTTGTTACGTAAGCCATGTTTTTCATGGATAGGTTGTATCATATTCATATCCAGAATGATATCAAGTCCTTAAAAATTATTTTTAAATCATAAAATGATAATTATACTTGAATGGATACGATAGAGAATGAATCTCATCGCGTTCGTGGAGACGGTAGTCCGTACGTACGCACGAGCAACAATATCATTCTTCTGATATTAAAATAATATATAATTGGATGGTATATAATATATACAGAATCATTATCATGTTATATTTATTATTGAAATGAGTTACACATCATTATTATACCCACCCAAATAATAATATATTGAATAACAAGTACACCACGACGTGGAGACGGTAAGCCGTACGTACACACGTATGGTGACATGTTATTCAAAGGGTGGATAGAATACTGAAAATGGTTGTAAAATATTTATAATAACATCACAGTATATATAATATACTGTATTTATTATTTTATAATGGTAATAACAAAGAAATAAGAAGTGGAAGAAGAAAGGAACTTGAAAAGGGCTGGTGAAATCATTACCTCTTCTTCGGGTTTTTTCTTTTGATTTGATAAAAAGGGCTCCATAGGTTGGATTTCTGATCAAACTAAGGCCTATATGTTGCAGTGAGGGAAGTTGATAGATTATTTGTGCAGGGGTTGGCCGAACCAAAAGGCATTGAAGGTGTGAAGCAATGAGAAGGAGGAGTGCCCTTTTATAAGAGGGGTGAGGGGCGCCTTTGGAAAAGCGAAAAATATTAATTTATAATAAATTCTCATTAGGTTTATAATGGCTCCAAATTTGATTATTCAAAAGTTAAGGTGGGGATAGGTCGAAAACCATTCAAAAAATATAATTTAGACAGGTTTGGGTCACTATATTAACCTTATCATTTAGTTTTAACTCTTAGTTAATTAGTTTGACATTTACCATGTCACTTTGTATTTTTATATTATATAGTTAATAAACTTACTATATACATCCAAGCGACCCCCAAGTGGTCCATTAATGATATACCTATCATGATATAAGTCGCTTGGCTGATCCTTAGATTTTTTGAAATTTAATATCAATTAATAATATAATATTTTTTTTAAAACTATTTTATGTCAATTTTGACACTATTGAATAGTTGATTTTTGTAAAACTCATAACAGAATTATTACTTAGAAAAAAGTGAATTAAATCAATCATAATATATCATATTATCCTAGAAATTTAGTTTAATTCATTAAAAGTCTTAAACTATATTTATTTGGGTACTTATAATATCAATTATTTTAATTTTTCACTATTATGGTAATTACTACATCATCATTGTGTCATAAATATATAAAATTATTTAATGTCTAAAAATTATAAATAAATTATCATTATGTAGGAAATATTATTAGATTTGTAATTAATATTTACAATCTAATTTATCTTATGTATAACCCTATATTAAAAATGTTTTAGTAAATAAACTTTGATTTTAACTCTTTTAACTCTTCATTAAATTAAATAATAATAAATGTCCTAATCTAATCTAAGTGGATATAAATGATAATATTTTATTCCTAAGGTCATTTTTGGTCGAGATACACTTGTCCAATAGAATTAGGACATGTGTTATGGTAATATTAATATCATTTTTACCTTTAATTACCCTATTAACTTTTAACCGTGGTAAATAAAAGTAAAAAGTTTCTATTCACCAAAAATTATTTTCATCTCATTGAACCACATATTACTCCTTGATATTAACCGTGTCTCTCAAATTTTCGAAATTCCATTCACAGAAGTGGTAATATTAAGTTTTATGAAAAATTCATTTTTTTTAACTACCACTTAGTAGTTTCACTATTCATCAAAAAATGAAGTTTTCCAAAACAATGCCAAAATTTCACCCTAAGTTATAATTGATATTCCGAATTCAAAAATGATATCTATTTTACAAAATTCTAAACATATAAGTTTCATTAATTAATTTTATAATTAATTCCCGCTGTCACATCAAATAGCGTGTTTTTAAGAAACAATATATATCAAAAGATTGACAATTGTTTAGGTGCAATTTCAAAGTGAAATTAATTCTAATGAACACCATTGGATAAAATGGTAAAAATATATTATAATTATACATTAAAACAACTCAATAATATAATTTATCATTATAAATTATTTTGATTTAAAAAGTAGTTTTTAATTATAATTTAGTAATTTTCACTATTCATCAAAATATAAGTGTTATCTGAAAAGTTCCAAAATTTCAGCCTAGGATAAATTTGATATTCCGAATCCAAAAATGAAGTCCATTTAGAGAGATAGAATTTAGAAAATTTCAAAAAGTAGGTATTACTATTCATAACGGCTAGTTTGATTGGTTGTGGTGTGTTAGAATCTCGAAGTTTCGTAAAATGCACGCCATTGCATTATTCGAAGGGAAACATACCGTTGAAGCTTGGGGTGTTACATTGTCCCCTCCTTCAATAAATTGCGTCCTCACAATTTTTAAAATTGTGCTTGGGAATATAATGGAAAGTCCCACATCAGAAAAAGAGTCAATAAAACTATTACTTTAAAAGAAAGAAAGAGAGGTATAAAGGTCAACCAAGATAACCCATACTCGGATTCCATGTAGGAAAACATGGATATGGATGATAAACTAAGTGTCATGTTCTGATGGAGAGGGATAGAAATCATGATCAGGAGAAAGTTAACAATAAGAAAACCAAAAACTTGTGTTGGGACAAACGACTATTAGTCTCCTAGTAGGAAAGTAAACAGACAACATTTTTTTGTTTTAAGATAAGTTGCATAAGGATGAGGAATTAATTTATGATATTGACAAAGAATATAAATATATATACTTACATTTTAAGTAGAGTTTCATTCATTAATAAATTTACACCACTAAATCCTTTTTTTAAACGATGAGTATTTAAGAAGACTTGGTCACACTGGATGTAACACCCCGATATTTTATGAAAAATATTGTTTTAATTTCATTAATGTCTTGTTTTGTATGCTACACCAATATTATCTTGCGATATACGCAACCCCGTATTAGCTTGCAGTATACGCAACACTATTCTTGGATCGTGTTACACATAATTTTGATAATAGTTATTCTATGCAACATTGAGTATATATATATATATATATTAAATGTATAAATAAAATATGGTTGGATTATGTTATACACAACAACAAAGGAGTTGTGAACTACACACAACCCTCACTTGGCTTGCATTACACGCAATCGCGACCTTCCTCGGTAGCGTGTCTTGTACGCAATACCGAGTTTTACTAAACAACGATATATTATTATAATATTGTTATGAACTAGCCGTTATGAATAGTGTTAACTAAATTTTGAATTTTATAACATTATTATTCATCTTACACATTTCTAGAACATGGTATAAGAACAAAATAAATTTTTCGGGTAAAATAAGTATTTTTCAAAAAATGCAGTTTTGCCGCCTTTTGATGGTGCACCCACTTTAAATCTAGTTTTTGACATGTTTATATGTTAAATTTGACAAAATAAAATTCTTCTTTTGAATCAGGATATAAAAATTTACATTAGATAAAGTTTTGATATTTTTCCGATAACTTTCATATTTTAATGAATAGTAAAAACATGCTATATTTTAATTAAAAACAACTTTTTTCATCGTAATATCTTATGTGGTTAAATTATAATATTGAATGGTTTTAAAGTATATATAGAATATATTTTTACCATTTAATATAATGTATGTCATTAGCATTGATTTTACCTTGAATTCGTAGGTTAAAACAATTCAATCTTTTGCAATGTTTTAAAGAAAAACCCGTTTTTTTCGACAACATGATTAATTTTAATTTAATTTCTGCATATTTTTTCTACTGAATTTGGAAAAATGGATTCCATATTTGGAACCAGTGGGTACAAATTATGTTAATAAGCTACTTTTTATTTTTGGGCCTTGTGAATAGTAACTACGGTAAATTTTATTTACTATTGTTAAAGGTTAATCGGGTAATTAAGGATAAATATAAGATTATAAAATTACCCTAACACTTGGAAAAATCTTATTGGATGGATAAAAGTAGACCCATATAACCTAAGGGTCGGATTATATTCATTTTATGGACTTTTGTTTATGAAAATAATTTAATTATTATTAAAACCAAAGAATGTGACAGCATGTCACTTTCTTAAATATTATAAGTAAAATAATTTTTATTTAGTGATAAACATCTTTAAAATTCGAACCTGAATAGTCTCCAGAACTCTAATACAATTATATACATCATAGCAATTTATTTAGAATTTTTAGGGATTAAATAATTCTCATTTATTATGACACAAAGATGAAGCAGTAATTGTCTTATTAATGAAATATTGACATAATTGATGTTATAAATGCCCAAATAAATGTAATTTGAGACTTTTTATGACTTAAATTAATTTTCTAGGTTAATATGACATGTTATAGTTGATATAAGTAACTTGGTTCGAACTTATCATTCTGTTATGAATTTCATAAAAATCATGTACCAAATAGAGTCAAAATTGACATAAATTAGTTTTTAAAACAAATATTTTATTATTAATTGTTATTTAATTCCTAAAAATCTAAGGTTCGTAAAAATGACTTATATAAGGATAGATATATTAATAATAAACAACTTGGGGTTCTTTTGGCTTGATATAGTATGTTTATTAACCTTATAGTTTAAGAAAACAAGAAGACACGGTAAAAGTTAAATTATCTAACTTAAAGTTAAATATAAATGATAAGGATAAAATTGATACTTAAACAAGTCTAAATTCTATTAGATGAGATGATTTTGACCCATACCCACCTTAGCTTCTACATATATCAATTTTGAGCCATTTAAATCCGAACTTGACTTTATAATAAAATAATATTTTTTGTTATCCCAAAGGTGCACCTCTCCTCCCTTATAAAAGGGCATCTCCTCCCTCTCCTCCTCACACAAATTTGAGCATTCAAGCTCATCCAAACCCTGAAAAAATCACTTCTCCACTTCCCTAGTATTATCCTAGAGTTCTTGGTCTTCTTCAAAGACCATCCTTAGTTCGTTAAGTGGAGGTTACGAAAAGGTGCGTCAAAAAGAGGTAATATCCATTACCGATCTTTTTCAATTTCTTTTTTCTTCAACTTCTTCATATTTGGTTGTTTCATGATAAAGTAATAACATAAGTATTTATTATATACTGATATGTTATTATAAATATGAAACAACTCTAATTAACCTTCTATCCATCCAACGGAAAAAGGAAATCACCGCGCGTGCGTACGTACAGAATACCGTCTCCACGCCGTGGTGTAATCTACTTTCCACCACCACCTTAATTGGATGGGTATAATGGTGTAATGAGTAACTATATATGATTATTATAAAGTGATATTGATACTAAAATAGTATACATACACTTCAACACAATTCCACGACCATGGGAACGATATCATCGCTCGTGCGTACGTACGGACTACCGTCTCCACGATGCGATGAGATTCATTATCCATGTTAACCATTCCCGAATGATTATAAAGTATATATAATGAATAATAATGAAATATATGACATGGTAAATCTAATGTATTTATTTATATATATATATGTCATCTAATTACTTCCATTCAAGACAATAAGGAAAGGAAAAAGCGTTCATGCGTATGTACGGACTACCGTCTCCATGAACGGTGTATTTCTTTCCATTTACTGATTTATTATATATATGTATATTCTGAATATATATTATATATAAATCATGTTCTAGAATTAATTAATCATGATCTAAGTAATCATATGAATAATTACAAGTCAAAACACGGACGACAAATGAAACAATTTTACCCAAAACGCTCTTTAACATGGAATTTACAAAAGAACGGGTAATATAAAGACATAAGTGAACCATATATGATATCATAACAATGAATATGATTCTTTAATAAGTCAATGACATTATTTAAATCATTATACAGGAGGTTCAGACACTTACGAGGCAAATCAGACCTAAGGTAAGGGAAATATCACAATCTCATTTTTATATGAGATTGTTTATACATTGATATTTACTGGGGTGATTTTATCATCCACAACCATGTTTCCTCAATATTTAATATTATTTCCATCCTCCTACAATTTTTTAAATCCAATTTTACCCTTCAGTGAGTTTTTAGTAAAAGATATGAAAGGAATCTTTTATCATTTTTCATACGAGGTACTTTTTGACTTTTCTGACAAAAGTACGAGAAGAATGTTTTTTTAACTTATACGGCATGAATGGATTTTTAAAACATTATTTCCAAGAATCATCCTTTAAAAGTTTTCAATTTTATTATTAATCAAATTATTTTATTTTAAAGTTGTATGACATGTTAAGAAAGGAAAAATGTTTTTGAAGAAGAAACGATATTTTCCTCAAGAATGGAGTTCAAGTGTTTTATCAAATTTATTTTCCATCTAAGATAATAAAGGGTTATTTTTTATCCCTATTATTAAATTGATTTGATTATGTTGTGATGGAATTATTTTTATGAATTCCTTTATCTTATATGAATTGTTTTATGATGTCATGATGTTTAAGATTCCCATTTGTATTACATGGGTTATGAAATGATGTATGATTTATGATTTTGTGGCACACATAAGAATGGTATCATTATGAGATGGGTGGGACCTATATCTCCCTCCAATTCATTGGGTAAAGAATTTATATCTCATGAGATAGACATGGCTGGAACGGTAGGTTATACCGGTTCAGTGAAACAGGACTGAAATGAGGAGTGAACTCGGTTCAGAAAGGGACTTTGTCCACTAAGATAGTCTTGGAAATGAGTATTGACTAATAATAAATGATTCTCTATGATTATTTGTGTATGCCAAAAAGTTTCATGTTTTATGTTATGATTATTGGGATTACATTTCACTACTATGATTTATCCCATGTTATGAAATTATGATCTCTTTTCCAGGTTAAGATTTCCAAAAGATATGTTCTTATGAGTATGACGTGATTGATATTTCTTTTGTTTACCCTTATAGAGCATTTGAGCTCACACTTTTATGTTTTCTTTTCCCCAGGACATAAAGAAAGTATTTAGGTTTAAAAAAAAGAAGATCTTTATGAGAGATGTTGAAGATCTTTCACCGCGATTAGAAAATTATATTCCGAGTTTCCAAAGACACTAAACTATTACGGTCCTTGTGTGTGTGTTTTTGTAATGTACTCAGTATTCTGAAAAAGTAATGTAATGTCTATGTATGTAAAGATTCGGGTCTCTACAGTTGGTATCAGAGGCAAAGGAGGAAGGAATGTATCCGATCCTTGGGAACTCTCACATGTGAGCGTTGGAAGAAGCATGGCTCTCCGCCTAAGGGCTTCATGAGGAAATGGCTGCCACTGTGGATGGTGGTGTGTCCCGCCCAGGGGGTGTATCCGCCCATGGAGTGCCCTGATAGGTATCAACTATAGTCCACTGAAAGTAATTCTAGACCGCTACAGTTGGTATTAGAGGCAAAGGTTTAGTCAACCTTTGGAAACTAGGATGTGAAAACGTTAGTGAGATCCCTAGAGATATTTCTAAGGTATGTCTAGGTATGTATTTAAGGATAATTATATGTATAGTATATAGTCCTAGAACTATGGTAACGATATTAGATTAAACCAAAGATGTTAGATATTGAAGTTACTTCCCATTTATTATGATTTTTGCCTCTCACACTATTCTTTTTGGGTTTTAGAAAATGGCTGGAAACAAGATGATTCACGATAATGGAGGATATTAGATTAAATGTTTGATAGTATTCATGTGTTCATGATTGATATAAGGACTAAGTGATATCATGGTTTGAGTATAGAGAATTTTGAGGATTTTGGTATGTTGAAAGTGTTAACATTTAACTGCATTCATGTTTTCACTAAGATTCAATGGGTATTCATTCTTTAAGATAATACATGATTAAGTTATTCACATATATCTTATGGATAAATGATGGCATTCACATGATTGATATGTGACATTTCAAGTAATCATTTTCTTTATACACGGATCATGGACCGAAGTATTTTAGATAACACTAAAGATTGGAATGGATTATATTGGACATAAGTTAGTATTGTTGAAGGATAGAACCTTCTTTCGATATTATTGATTGGATGATATAGTAATGTAGTTTTAGAAAAAGGACAACCTGCATGATGTGCGACAACCCATCGCGTCGGCCAAGGCTGTGCGAATCGAACCCACAACGAAAGTGCGACAGGCCTTTATTGCATACCACTGGCCTACAGAAAGTCCCTGGTTAGTAGAAACTAGTTTTATTTTATTAATCGGTATGATATATGAAGTATAAGTTCATTTTTGGAATCGTATATGATTAACCTCACCAAAGACAGACTTATGTATATTTGATAACTATTGCTAAACTTTTGTTTGAAACAGATGGAATGACCCATCATTCTATCACATGATCTGTTAACACTTCACGAATAACAAATTCAACTTTATTTCTTTAAGAGATGAAGTTGAAATTGTTCAAAGCACGAACAATAGTGAGATTATACCAAATTCAAGTAAGTATTTCTTCTAATTCAAAATTTTCAACTTTAGGGAAATGATATTGAAAACCAAAAATGATGTCCTAGTGATCTTATATCTGATGAATCAGATGGTACCCAAGATCATCACAAATTTATGGCTTTGTGATTGTTGGATTTTTCATAGTTATGTTCTCTACCACTATCCATCAGAACTTGATGGTTAGATTTTTCTTCCATATCCATATTTTCACCTATGTTATCCTATGTGGAAACCCAGTGATGAGTTAATTTGGGTAACCATTACATTTCATACTTTAGTTTTTAAAGCCATATTTTGGTATTCCTTTTTACGATGTGGGTTTCTATTAAACAAACTTTTGAGTAGTAAACCATTTATAACCCCGACGAATTTCGAGGGCGAAATTCATTTTAAGGGGGGTAGAATGTAACACCCTTATATTTTATGAAAAATATTCATTTAATTTCATTAATGTCTTGTGTTGTATGCAACACCAAGATTACATTGCGCTATACTCAACACCGTATTAGCTTGTAGTATACGCAACACTATTCTTGGATCGTGTTACACACAATTTTGATAATAGTTATTCTACGCAACATTGAGTATATATATATATATATTAAATTTATAAATAAAATATGTTTGGATTATGTTATACGCAACAAAAAAGGAGTTGTGCACTACACACAACCCTGACTTGGCTTGCATTACACGCAATCACGACCTTCCTCGATAGCGTGTCTTGTACGCAATACCGGGTTTTACTAAACAACGATATATTATTATAATATTGTTATGAACTAGCCATTATGAATTGTGTTAACTAAATTTTTAATTTTATAACATTATTATTCATCTTACACATTTCTAGAACATGGTATGAGAACAAAATAAATTTTTCGGGTAAAATAAGTATTTCTCAAAAAATGCAGTTTTGCCACCTTTTGATGGCGCACCCACTTTAAATCAAGTTTTTGACATGTTTATATGTTCAATTTGACAAAATAAAATTCTTCTTTTGAATCATGATATAAAAATTTACATTAGATAAAGTTTTGATATTTTTCCGATAACTTTCTTATTTTAATGAATAGTAAAAACACGCTATATTTTAATTAAAAACAACTTTTTTCATCGTAATATATTATGTGGTTAAATTATAATATTTAATGGTTTTAAAGTATAAATAGAATATTTTTTTACCATTTAATATAATGTATGTCATTAGCATTGATTTTACCTTGAATTTGTAGGTTAAAACAATTCAATCTTTTGCAATGTTTTAAAGAAAAACCCATTTTCTTTCGACAACGAGATTAATTTTAATTTAATTTCTGCATCTTTTGTGTATTGAATTTGGAAAAATGGATTCCATATTTGGAATCAGTGGGTCCAATTTATGTTAATAAGATACTTTTTATTTTGGGGCCTTGTGAATAGTAACTACGGTAAATTTTATTTACTATAGTTAAAGGTAAATCAGGTAATTAAGGGTAAATATAAGATTATAAAATTAACCTAACACTTGGAAAAATCTTATTGGATGGATAAAATTAGACCCATATAACCTAAGGGTCGGATTATATTCATTTTATGGACTTTTTTCCATGAAAATAATTTAATTATTATTAAAACCAAAGAATGTGACAACATGTCACTTTCTTATTTCTTATAAGTATAATAATTTTAATTTAGTTCTAAACATCATGAAACTTCGAAAATGAATAGTCTCCAGAATGATAATACAATTATCCACATCATAGTAATTTTTTTAGAATTTTTAGGGATTAAATAATTCTCATTTATTATGACACAAAGATGATTCAGTAATTGTCTTATTAATGAAATTTTGACATAACTGATGTTATAAATGCCCAAATAAATGTAATTTGAGACTTTTTATGACGTAAATTAATTTTCTAGGTTAATATGACATGTTATTGTGGATATAATTATCTTGTTTTGAACTTATCATTCTGTTATGAATTTCATAAAAATCATGTACCAAATAGAGTCAAAATTGACATAAATTAGGTTTTAAAACAAATATTATATTATTAATTGTTATTTAATTCCTAAAAATACAATTTTCGTCCAAATGACTTAGTTAAGGATATATATATTAAAAATAAACAACTTGGGGTTATTTTGGCTTGATATAGTAAGTTTATTAACCTTATAGTGTAAGAAAACAAGAAGACACGGTAAAAGTTAAATTATCTAACTTAAAGTTAAATATAAATGATAAGGTTAAAATTGATACCTAAACATGTCTAAATTCTATTGGATGAGAGGATTTAGACCCATCCCCACCTTAGATTCGACATATATCAATTTTGAGCTATTTAAAACCAAACTTGACTTTATAATAAAATAATATTTTTTGTTTTCCCAAAGGTGCCCCTCTCCTCCCTTATAAAAGGGCACCTCCTCCCTCTCCTCCTCACACAAATTTGAGAATTCAAGATCGGAAAACCCCTGCCAAAATATCTTATCCACTTCCCAAGTATTGTCCTAGAGGTCCTGGTCTTCTTCAAAGACCATCCTTAGTTCTTTAAGTGGAGGTTAAGAAAAGGCGCGTCAAAAAGAGGTAATATCCATTACCGATATTTTTCAATTTCTTTCTTCTTCAAAATCTTCTTATTTGGTTGTTTCATGATAAAGTAATAACATCAGTATTTATTATATACAGATATGTTATTATAAATATGAAACAACTCTAATTAACCTTCTATCCATCCTACAGAAAAAGGAAATCACCGCGCGTGCGTACGTACGGAATACCGTCTCCACGCCATGGTGTAATCTACTTTCCACCACCACCTTAATTGGATGGGTATAATGGTGTAACGAGTAACAATATATGATTATTATAAAGTGATATTGATACTGAAATATTATACATACACTTAAACACAATTCCACGACCATGGGAACGATATCATCGCTCGTGCGTACGTACGGACTACCGTCTCCACGACGCGATGAGATTCATTATCCATGTTAACCATTCAAGAATGATTATAAAGTATATATAATGAATAATAAATAAATATATGACATGGTAAATCTAATGGATTTTTGTATATATATATGTCATCTAATTACTTCCATTCAAGACAATAAGGAAAGGAAAACAGCGTTCATGCGTACGTACGGACTACCGTCTCCATGAACGGCGTATTTCTTTCCATTTACTGATTTATTATATATATGTATATTCTGAATATATATTATATATAAATAATGTTCTGGAATTAATTAATCATGATCTAAGTAATCATATGAATAATTACAAGTCAAAACACGGAAGAAAAATGAAACAATTTTACCCAAAACGATCTTTAACATGGAATTTACAAAATAACGGGAAATATAAAGACATAAGTGAACCATATATGATATCACAACAATGAATATGATTGTTTAATAAGTCAATGACATTATTTAAATCATTATAAAGGAGGTTCGGACACTTACGAAGCAAATCAGACCTAAGGTAAGGGAAATATAACAATCTAATTTTTATCTGAGATTGTTTATACTTTGATATTTACTGGGGTGTATTTTATCATCCACAACCATGTTTCATCAATATGTAATATTATTTACATCCTCCTAAAATTTTTTAAATCCATTTTTACCCTTCAGTGAGTTTTTAGTAAAAGATATGAAAGGAATCTTTTATCGTTTTTCGTACGAGGTACTTTTTGACTTTTCCGACAAAAGTACGAGAAGAATGATTTTTTAACTTATACGACATGAATGGATTTTTAAAACATTATTTCCAAGAATCATCATTTACAAGTTTTCAAGTTTATTATTAATCATGTTCTTTTATTTTAAAGTTGTATGACATGTTAAGAAAGGAAAAATGTTTTTGAAGAAGAGAGGGTATTTTCCTCAAGAATGGAGTTCAAGTGTTTTATCAAAATTATTTTCATCTAAGATAATAAAGGGTTATGTTTTTATCCCTATTATTACATTGATTTGATTATGTTTTGATGGAATTATTTTTATGAATTCCTTTATCTTATATGAATTGTTTTATGATGTCATGATGTTTAAGATTCCCATTTGTAATACATGGGTTATGCAATGATGTATGATTTATGATTTTGTGGCACACATAAGAATGGTATCATTATGAGATGGGTGGGACCTATATATCCCTCCAATGCATTGGGTAAAAATTTTATATCTCATGAGATAGACATGGATGGAACGGTAGGTTATACCGGTTCAGTGAAACAGGACTGAAACGAGGAGTGAACTCGGTTCAGAAAGGGAATTTGTCCACTAAGATAGTCTTGGCAATGAGTCTTGACTAATAAAATGATTCTCTATGATTATGTGTGTATGCCACAAAGTTTCATGTTTTAGGTTATGATTATTGGGATTACATTTCACTACTATGATTTATCCCATGTTATGAAATTGTGATTTCTTTTGCAGGTTAAGATTTCCAAAAGATATGTTCTTATGAGTATGACGTGATTGATATTTCTTTTGTTTACCATTATTGATCATTTGAGCTCACCCTATTATTTTTTCTTTTCCCCAGGAAATAAATAAAGGATTTAGGTTTAAAAAAATAAGATCTTTATGGGAGATGTTGAAGATCTTTCACCACGATTAGAAAATTATATTCCAAGTTTCCAAAGACACTAAACTATTACGGTCCTTGTGTGTGTGTTTTTGTTATGTACTAAGTATTCTGCAAAAGTAATGTAATGTCTATGTATGTCAAGCTTCAGGTCTCTACACTGGAAGAGCTAGAATAAACTTTTATAGAATCACATGATCCATGCAGGATGAAATATGTATTTACATTGTCTTTAGAGATTAATCAAAAACAAAATGGTTAGTACAAGATCTAATGATCCCACAAAAGGATATTATTTGATAGAATTAAACACTAATCTTAATTTCTAAAATTAAACCAACAATACCCCAAAGTTAAATAAATACCATTAAATAATCAATGGTCCTTAAAATCCTTTAATATAAACAAAACTAATATTGAAAACCAAAACTTACTAAGAATGTAGTCTTCCATGTTAAATTGTATCTCCAAATGACATTAATTACTCTTAAAGTCACATACTTAAAAGTAATTTACCTAATCATTTCCATAAATAACCCAAATCATTATAAATCCACAATAAAAACATAGATAAAAATCCACCATTACTCCTCAAATGAAATCCCATACTACTCTATTTTTCTTTGGAATATAGTGTTCTCAACAAAGCGAACAACTTCCAAAATAACATTTATCACCTAATCACCAAATCATTTTCCTATACTAAGGGTATTCATTTGATAAGACATAAGATCCCAAATCAAATTATTATTGATCAATAAAATCATTTAACTAAAAATAATAGTCACACTAACTAGGGACTTCACGTAGTCCAGTGGTAGGCGATAAATCCCAATCTCAATTTGGTTGTGGGTTCGATTCCCATAGCTTTGTCCGATGTGACGGGTTGCCACACGGTCTACGTGTTGTCCTTTTTCAAAAACTATATTTTATAACATTACCAAAATGATATAAATTCCTCAAAATTACTATAACATAATTTAACCACAATTGTTATCTCATACCTTGCATTTTCATCCCAAATTATAATAATTTGTAATTGCCTCAAAACCAATGATCATATAAAATCAAATGGTTGTTTATAACTATATCCACAAGAGAAAAGATAATTCTTCCATAAATATCATTCTCACATGGCAAACGTTAGGGTTACAAATACAAAAGAAAATTATTCCAAAGTAAACCCTTCAACAAGGATCACTAATAATTTTTAATCATTTATCCAACCATTAATTTTCACATAGCTTCTTCTCTGACCAAGAAAATATCCTATAGAATAGGACATTCACTCGGGTAATGGCCTTGTCCCCTACATTTACGGAAAATGACTGTAAATGGATTCTTGGGACCATTTTTATCTTCTTCCATAGTAGTCTTCATTTTTCTTCGGCAATTCTTTACTTTATGTCCATCTTTCCCGCACGTAAAGAATTTCTTTATCCCATTGAGACACTTTCCTGGGTGTCTCCTTCCACATTTCCTGCATGATGGAAATTGAAAATTTCTTTCTCCATGGTCTCCACTACTGGAGATCTTATCATTCATCACCTTTCTCTTCTTTGTTGAGTCCGGTAATGGGTTAATATATATATTGTTGATCATATTTTTGGAAAATTGATTTGGCATAAAGATGATATATTTTACTCCTATCAACATTCCATTTTGTTGCTCATTGCCACCACCATTCCCACCTTGTACATCATTCTCAAAGTCACTATGGCATCCTTGGAATCCAGCCATTGACTAAAACCAAAAAGCATTGTGTGAGTAATAGTAGTCATACAATCATTTAGAGATTAACATGTCACCATATTCACAATTTGAAACACCTTAGGATTAACCAAGGTCATTTACTCTCATCTTATATATATAATACTTTAAATCAGTTTGTAAAGAAAATGTAAATTATCCTAAGCATATCCCCCGGGAGTGTCGTAACCAAAAGTGCAGCAAGGCCCGTTGTCATCCACCAGTTCTTGTTCGAGTCTTTCTCAAAGCGGTGTTTTCAGGTTTTACCCCTAGGTACATCTGTGCCAGAGCCGCCTCTACCTGCTCGTATCCAGACAGAGATGTGTTGCTCGGAAAACTCACAAAATCTCTATAATACCAAAATTCTAGGAAGTTCTTCTATACTAATCCTCAAAGATCTTCTTAATTCTACGTGCTCTAATAATAGTTTATCTAAATCTAGCTTCCATGGTCTGTACTAAACTTCCTCTGATACCAACTGTAATGCCCCGACCCCAGTTACCCAGAGTCGGTGCATTATTACATCACATTGGCATGATCACAAAGGATCAAGTCTCAAAATACCGATTAGTTTAGTAGTCTTGAAAACACTATATATATTCATAAGTCTTACATTACATCATAAGGTAAAAAAACTACAACAACATCTTGTCTTCATATCCCCTCATATTATCCCTGCAGGTCATTCATAAATTACATCTTCATAATCCTGGGAAAAATAAAACATTTAAAGGGGTGAGATCAGATGCTCAGTAAGGATAACATTATAGCAGAAGCTTTCATAGATAATCATAAACACTTAAAGAAGTTTATAACTAAAATGAAAGCCTTTTAAACTTGAAATTCAGCATAAAATGGAAAAGATAAAATAAAATAATGCCATTTACTTACTCACATGGATATTCTACTAGTCTAATGATCACATGAAATATCAATAACCACTTTCATAATGATGGAATGCATAATGCCAGACTATCATAAGCACATAGCCAAGGCCTCGTGCCAGGACTACAAATAAGATTTCTCCAAGGCCTTATGCCAAGAGACTAGTTTGTCTCATTAGACCTACCGATGCATCGAGGATCTAAAGCAGGATCCACTCGTCACTTATTAAGTCCAATGCATTCCTCATATGAACTGGTTTAAACATAACATAAACATTCATATTAAAACTAGCATACCAAATGTCAATACATTAACCACAACCCCTGAATGGTATAAAAATAGCACATCCACAGTCAAACATTACTCATTCGATACAATATGGAAGATTTTATTGTATCACATTAACCATAATCAAGAATAATGAAGGATGTTGACATAGATGAAAATAATCATCAAAACTATTTGAGAGAAATATCCCCCTTTGTCTTGAAATCATTTAAAAGTCACACTATTTGTCAAGAAACTGTTTAAAAATTGATTTTTGAATCAAAGTGTCCCATTCCACTTTGAAACTTTAAAAAAGAGTTTTAATTTTAATACTTTAATTTCCATATAAATAAATCCTTAAAACCATTTTTTAAAACATGGACATTAATGAGAAAGATTTAGAAGAATAGGTCTTTAAAACATTTAAAAATGGTATTTTAGTTAGAGTTTCTAACCAAAAGAGAAAAACTTGAATAAAAATAATTTAGGTAATAAAAACATTGTAATATCATGAGAATAAAGGGATTCATGATATACTATGTCAAAGTACATTATATACACCACATAAAAGTGATTTAGTGTATAACAACAAAGAAGTCTCAATGGAATGTAAATTGAGATGAAATCTCTCACAAAGGCCGTATCCTTAGGTTAAGGATAAATCAATGACATAATTATTTGTGAAAAATATAAATACACTAAATATGATTGGATATTCAGTGTAAAACAATCAAGGGACATTCACACATATTCTAGTAAAAACAACACCAATGAATTGGATGTTTATCTCAACAAATCGAGATTGAGTAAAAAATACTCTTATCAAGTTCATACCGATGACTAGAGAATTTATCAATGGAGTGATTATTTGTATAAAAAGTATATCCATAGAAAGGGGAGTGGAAATTATGACATGATCAAATGAATAGTGATTCCACACATAATCTTGGAGTAAAATAATCAATGAAGTATGTGTAAAGCCGAATGAGTGGAAATTGAAATTTCAAATTCCCTTATTTATTTGGTAACATAAAAATACATACACCCATGAAATAAGGATCATGAAATAATGATGTAAATATACATGAATTAACGTATATTACACAATCAATACAAACATGGGCAGTACACACACCACATGTAATAAATAAGTGGTGAATAATCTAATTCTCACGGAATTAAAAGTGAGATAAGAAACCCCTTACCACGTTGTAATCAACTGAGTCGTATGAAAAAAAGTTAATAACCACCAAATTATTTATATAATAACATGAATATAATTAGAATCATGATAATATATATCAAATGGTAGTACACAATACACCACTTTGAATAATTTAGTGGCGAACAATGGAAATCTCACGGAATTGAAAGTGAGATTAGAAAATCACTTACCTTGTACATGTCCTTGGTTGGGTGTAACACCCCAAGCTTCTACGGTACGTTTCCCTTCGAATAATGTGATAGCGTGTGTTGTACGCAACACCGAGTTCTAACACACCATAACTAATCAAACTAGCCGTTATGAATAGTAATACCTACTTTTTGAAATTATATATATTTTATATTTGAAAATGGACTTCATTTTTGGATTCGGAATATCGAATTTATCCTAGGGTGAAATTTTGGTACATTTCGGATAACTTTCATATTTTGATGAATAGTGAAAATTACTAAATTTTAATTAAAAACAAATTTTTTAATCAAATTAATTACTAGTGATAAATTATGAATTTGAGTGGTTTTAAAGTATATTTAGAATATATTTTTACCATTTAATATAATTTTGGTCATTGGACATAATTTTACAATTAAACCAAACATAAACAAGTGTCAATCTTTTGATAGTTATTATCTCTTAAAAACACGCTTTTTGTTTTAACAGCGGGAATTAATTTTAAATTAATTTCTGCCACTTCTGTGTTTTGAATTTAGGAAAATGGATTCCATATTTGGAATCAGGATGTTCAAATTGTGTAAATAGGTAACTTTTATTTTTAGACATTTTGAATAGTTACTGTGGTAAATATTTTATTTACCATGGTTAAAGGGTAAATCCGGTAAATAAGGGTTAAAAAATAATATTATAATAATACAAAATTACCCTAAAACGTGTCCTAACCTTATTGGTGGACACATACCCGACCATGGGCATCCTTGGGTCAATTTGGGGACCCCTTGGAGCCACTTGTATGTGGTAGGGACACTTTATATTAATAAAGTTAAAATAAAAATAAAAATGGCATAAGCTTACATCTTTTAGAAGAACAATTTTTACATAGGGTTATACATGTTGGATTTTAGATTATAAATATTCATTAGAAAGCTAAAAAGATTTACTACATAATGATATTTTACTTATAATTTTTAGACATTAAATAATTTATTTTATTTATGACACAATGATGATGCAGTAATTACTATAATAGTGAAAAATTAAAATAAGTGATATTATAAATACCCAAATAAATATAATATGAAACTTTTAATGAATTAAACTAATTTTCTAGGATAATATGATATATTAGGATTGATTTAATTGACTTTGTTCGAAGTAATAAATCTGTTATGAGTTTCAAAAAAATCAACTAATGAATAGTGTCAAAATTGACATAAAATAATTCTTAAAACAAATATTATATTATTAATTGATATTAAATTCCTAAAAATCTAAGGTTCGGCCAAGAGACTTATATCATGATAGGTTAATCATTAATGGACCACTTGGGGGTCTCTTGGATGTATATAGTATGTTTATTAACCATAATATATAAAATACAAAGAGACATTGTAAAAGTGAAACTAATTAACTTAGAGTTAATACTTAAAGATAAGGTTAATATAAGTACCCAAACCTGTCTAAATTCTATTGGATGAGTTTCTTTCGACCTATCCCCACCTCATCATTTGAATAGTCAACTTTGGAGCCTTTAGAAACCTAATATGAATTTATTATAAATTAATATTTCTAGCTTTTCCAAAGGTGCCCCTCACCCCTCTTATAAAAGGGCACTCCTCCTTCTCATTTCTTCACACCTTCAAAGCCTTTTGGTTCGGCCAAACTCTGCCCCAATACTCTCCCAACATCCCTCAATACAACCTAGAGGCCTTAGTTTGATCAGAAAGCCAACCTAAGGAGCCCTTTTGATCAAATCAAAAGGAAGAACCCGAAGAAGAGGTAATGATTTCACCACCCTTTTCTCAGTTCATTTCTTCTTCCACTTCTTCTTCCTTTGTTCTTACCATTCTGAAATAATAACTCCAGTATCTCACATATACTGTGATGTTATTATAAATATGGTACAATCATATTCAGTATTCTATCCACCCTTTGAATAACATGTCACCATACGTGCGTACGTACGGCTTACCGTCTCCACGTCGTGGTGTAATTGTTATTCAATATAATATTATTTGGATGGGTATAATAATGATGTGTAACTCATGTAAATAATAAATATAACATGTTAATGATTCTGTATATATGATATACCATCCATTTATATATTATTTTAATATCAAAAGAATGATATTGTCGCTCGTGCGTACGTACGGACTACCGTCTCCACGAACGCGATGAGATTCATTCTCCATCGTATCCATTCAAGTATAATTATCATTTGATGATTTAAAAATGATGTTTAAGGACTGTATATCATTCTGGATATGAATAATATACAACAACCATGGCTTATGTAACAAAACATATAAAAGAAAATGAGTAAGTTAACTCCCGAAACGACGATAATTCTAAGATATTATTAACAAATCAATGTTAAAAGATCATATATGATATCATATTAATATATATGATTCTTGTATAATTTAATAACAACTATTTCACCATTATACAGGAGGTTAACCTACCCCAACCAAGGAAAAGTACAAGGTAAGGGTTATTTCACAATCTCTTCATTATCCGAGGTTGTTTATATGTAATAATCTACTGGGATCTCTTTATCATCCACATCCATGTTTCTTAAAAATGTATTTCAAAACATTTTTACTATTTACAAGAATATGGGTTAAAGTCATTTATACCCTTGTTTGACTTTTTATAAGAGTTTTATAAAGGAATCTTTCCGTCGTTTTCAAAACAAGGTCCTTTTTAACCTTTTCGACGGAATTGAGGTAAGAATGTTTTTTTAACTTATACGGCGGGTGCGGTTATTTTCCGCCGTTATAAAATTGTCGAAGCTTTACATACAAGCTTATAAGAATATTTTCAAAGAAAATGTTTTATTTTATATGGATCTTAAATGATTTCAAAATAAAAGGAGATACTTCTTTAAAAAGAATTTTTATTTCATCTATGTCAACATCCTTTGATGGATTTTAAGATTATTTGAAGTTGATTTATTATGATACAAAACTTCTATATTGTATTGAAGGTTTTGTGATATGTTTGACTGTGGATGTGCTATTTTTATACCATTCATAGTTTATGGTGAAATTATTGACATTTCGTATGCTAGTTTTAATACGAATGTTTATGTTATGTTTAAACCTTTTCATATGGGAATGAATTGGACTTAATAAGTGACGGGTGGAGCCCGCTATAGCTCCTCGATGCATCGGTAGGTCTCATGAGACAAACTAGTGTCTTGGCACAAGGCCTTGACAAAATCTTATTTGTAGTCTTGGCACGAGGCCTTGGCTATGTGGTTATGATAGTCTGGCATTATGCATTCTAACATTATGAAAGTGGTTATTGATTTTTGCATGTGATTATTCGATTAGTAGAATATCCATGTGATATCCATGTGAATAAGTAAATGGAATTATTTCATTTTACTTTTGCCATACCATGTTGAAGTTCAATTTTAAAAGGCTTTTGTTTTAGTAATGCATTGCCTTAAATGTTTATTCTTATTTATGAAAGTTTCCGCTTTATTGTTATCCTTACTGGGCATTTGAGCTCACCCCTTTTCTATGTTTTATTTTTTTCCCCAGGATGTGAAGAAGTAAATTATGAATGACCTGCAGGGATATTATGAGGGGATAGTAGTGTGGATTATGGAGACATTATGTTGTTGTAGTAGTTTTTTTCATTTTATGATGTAATGTAAAACTTATGAATATATCTAGTGTTTCCAAGGCTACTAAACCAATCGGTCTTTCGAGATTTGATCTTTCTTGTGATCATGCCAATGTTATGTAATAATGACCTGCAGGGATATTATGAGGGGATAGTAGTGTGGATTATGGAGACATTATGTTGTTGTAGTAGTTTTTTCATTTTATGATGTAATGTAAAACTTATGAATATATCTAGTGTTTCCAAGGCTACTAAACCAATCGGTCTTTCGAGATTTGATCTTTCTTGTGATCATGCCAATGTTATGTAATAATGCACCGACTCTGGGTAACTGGGGTCGGGGCGTTACATTGGGGGTAGGTTAAACTCTTGTATAATGTTGAAATAATTGTTATTAAAATTTTCATGAATCATATACATTAATATGATATCATATATGTTCTCTTAACATTTCTTTGTTAATAATATCTTAGAATTGTCGTCGTTTTAGGTGTTAACTTACTCGTTTTCTTTTATATGTTTTGTTACGTAAGCCATTTTTTTCATGGATAGGTTGTATAATATTCATATCCAGAATGATATCAAGTCCATATACATTATTTTTAAATCATTAAATGATAATTATACTTTAATGGTTATGATAGATAAGGAATCTCATCGCGTTCGTGGAGACAGTAGTCCGTACGTACGCACGAGCGACAATATCATTCTTTTGATATTAAAATAATATATAATTGGATGGTATATCATATATAAAGAGTCATTATCATGTTATATTTATTATTTAAATGAGTTACACATCATTATTATACCCACCCAAATAATAATATATTGAATAACAATTACACCATGATGTGGAGACGGTAAGCCGTACGTACACACGTATGGTGACAAGTTATTCAAAGGGTGGATAGAATACTGAATATGTTTGTACCATATTTATAATAATATCACAGTATATATAAGATACTGGATTTATTATTTTATAATGGTAATAACAAAGAAATAAGAAGTGGAAGAAGAAAGAAACTTGAAAAGGGGTGGTGAAAACATTACCTCTTCTTCGGATTATTCCTTTCGATTTGATCAAAAGGGCTACTTAGGTTGAATTTATGATCAAACTAAGGCATATAGGTTGTAGTGAGGGAAGTTTAGAGAGTAGTTGGGCAGGGGATGGACGAACCAAAAGGCTTTAAAGGTGTGAAGAAATGAGAAGGAGGAGTGCCCTTTTATTAGAGGGGTGAGGGGCACCATTGGAAAATCTAAAAATATTAATTTATAATAAATTTATATTCGGTTTATAATGGCTCCAAAGTTTATTATTCGAAGGTTAAGGTGGGGATAGGTCACAAACCATTCAAAAAATATAATTTATACAGGTTTGGGTCACTATATTAACCTTATCTTTTAGTTTTAACTCTTAGTTAATTAGTTTGTCATTTACCACGTCACTTTGTATTTTTATATTATATAGTTAATAAACTTACTATATACATCTAAGAGACCCCCCAAGTGGTCCATTAATGATATACCTATCATAATATAAGTCTCTTGGCCGAACCTTAGATTTTTAGGAATTTAATATCAATTAATAATATAATATTTGTTTTAAAAATTCTTTTATGTCAATTTTTACACTATTCAATAGTAGATTTTTGAGAAACTGATAACAGAATGATTACTTCCAAAAAAGTGAATTAAATAAATCATGATATGTCATATTATCCTAGAAAATTAGTGTAATTCATTAAAAGTCTTAAATTGTATTTATTTGGATATTTATAATATCAATTATTTTAATTTATCACTATTATAGTAATTAATGCATCATCATTGTGTCATAAATATATTAAATTATTTAATGTCTAAAAATTATAAATAAATTATCATTATGTAGGAAATCTTATTTTATTTCTAATGAATATTTACAATCAAATTTAGCTTATGTATACCCCTATATTAAAAATGTTTTAGGTAATAGACTTTGATTTTAACTCTTTTAACTCTTCTTTGAATTAAATAATAATAAATGTCCTAATCTAATCCAAGTGGACCTAAATGATAATATTTTCTTCCTAAGGTTGTTTTTGGTCGTGATACACTTGTAAAATAGAATTAGGACACGTGTTATGGTAATATTAATATCATTTTTACCCTTAATTAACCTATTTACTTTTAACCGTGGTAAATAAAAGTAAAAAGATACTATTCACAAAAAACTATTTTCATCTCATTGAACCCCATATTACTCCTTGATTTTAACCGTGTCTCTCCGATTTTCGAAATTCCATTCCCAGAAGTGGTAAAATTAAGATTTATGAAAAATTATGTTTTTTTACTACCACTTTGTAGTTTCACTATTCATCAAAAATTAATGTTTTTCAGAAGAATGCCAAAATTTCACCCTAAGATATAATTGATATTCCGAATTCAAAAATTATGTCTATTTTAAAAAATTCTAAACATATAAGTTGAATTAATTAATTTTATAATTAATTCCCACTGTCACAACAAATAGCATGTTTTTAAGAAACAATATATATCAAAAGATTGACAACTGTTTAGGTCCAATTTCAAAGTGAAATTAATTTTAATGAACACCATTGAATAAAACGGTAAAAATATATTCTAATTATACTTTAAAACCACTCAATAATATAATTTATCATTATAAATTATTTATATTTAAAAAGTTGTTTTTAATTAAAATTTAGTAATTTTCACTATTCATCAAAATATAAGTGTTATCCGAAAAGATCCAAAATTTCACCCTAGGATAAATTTGATATTATGAATCCAAAAATGAAGTCCATTTTGAGAGATAATAATTATAAAATTTCAAAAAGTAGGTATTACTATTCATAACTGCTAGTTTGATTGGTTGTGGTGTGTTAGAATCTCGAAGTTTCGTACAATGCACGCCATTGCATGATTCGAAGGGAAATATACTGTGGAAGCTTGAGGTGTTATACAAGATTTTGGTACATATAAACAATATTTACAAGATATATATAAAATAAAAGATAACTTCATTTTTGTAAAAATATTGATAGAACAACTTGAAGGTATTAAGGAGGTTCACGTAGATTCTATTACCTTAAGTACGATGGTGTCCTTAATTTGATCTTAATGTCCCGGATAACCATATTAAATTCATTATGGAATATTTATAGAACCCATTATATATGTAATTGATCTATTTTAACATTATTAAGCTCATTACTGACTATTTTGATGGGATAAAATGTTCAATTTCATTGTTTGGGAGCATTTGTTTCCTTGGTTTTCGTGATTAGTTTACTTATATACATGTAAGGATAAACACGTATGATTAGAATGGTTTTCCATAATTGAAGTTGTATGTTAATATTAACCATACTAATGATTACATGGTTAAAAAATTCATTTGGTTATTTGTAGTGAATATGATTCATTATATAAAACTTTAATGATAACTGTTTTAGTGAATTGGTTGTTTTTTATCACAAAAAAAAATTTCACATTATAAATTAATATCATTAGTAAAAAAATCACATAACCTTAAATTATACATACTAAATATATTATATTCTATTTTATCTAAAAAAATTGTTTAATGAGAAGAATTGAAGAGGCTATTTGAAATTGAAAACCCATCGTCCTTGAATATGATAAAGTAACACATCTTAGATGGTGTTTTCATTTCTAGTATGAAAGAATTGTAAATGATATATTGTGATGAAATAATCCCCTATGGTAACAAAATTCCATTAAATTTAAGGTATTTGAGTTATCATTACATTTGGATGAATGGGTTGAGGATTGAAAATGAAAAAACGAACATGAAATAAAATAAATGAAATAAAATGTGGAATTTACCTCTTGAATATATCTTCCTTGAGAACCAATTTTAGGGAGAGGATTTGGTCTTTTTCAAAATTCCTACAACTGGTGGACATGGGATATGGGATAAAGGAGATATATTAGATGAATTTTGAGTATTAGCAAGGCTTGAGAGGTGTGAGGATAGGAAGTAAAGATGGGTGGTATTTGTAGTGGAGGAGAGGAGGGGTTTCCCATTATTAAAATCATTAGTTTAATATTTTTTCACAACACTGTGAATAGTATTGAATATTTTGAAACAAAAGAAAAAATATCATTCGAGTTCAATACAATGGAAATTTACATCAACCATGACTCAAGCATGATGCAAAAATTCATTTATTTTTCTTTTATACTAAATTATCCTATTTTACCATTCCCAAAAAAATCAATCATTTTTGAAAAATCCCAAAAATTCACCCCAAAATTGTTTCTTTGTGTAGAATAAAAAAATGAAATATATTTTTTTAAAATAATATACTAAATATACTAAATTTATTTTTTTAATTAAAATTAAAATTTTACTTTGAATATTGAAATTTTATAATTAAAATTGATTTTCTATCACATTGTAAAATTAAATAGGTCTCAGAAAATTATATTATAATAATAAGGCCTAAAAATACAAATTTATGAATTAATATTATGAAAATAATGTTTCTTTTAATTTATTAAATTATTCATACAATTGTAATTAAATATAAATTATTTGAAAAAAACCAACACTTGATCAATAATTTTTAAAATATATATTTACTTATACTGTGAGATAATTGTATCATATTTTAACATGTAAGATGGATAAATTTTATTTAAACATTCATTAGGGATGTTACTACTACATTAGCTGATTTACTATTAATATGAGTCACATTACTATTCCTAAGGTCAGGTTTCTATTCTTTATGTATATGTTCCTTAACTTATAGAGATTCCTTTTCATTCGCTCGTTCTTCAATTATAATGTTTAATTGTGTTCTATCAGTAATATTATGTTATTATACCATTATAAAAAATTATAATAAGATAATTTCATTGAAAAAACATTGTGTTGTTATAATCTCCCCCCATTAAGAATTATCTCCCTCGAAATTTCATTTTACATTCTAAGCCATAATCAGGTGTAAGAGCTTTTCCTTCGTTGTCTCCGCCAATTTCCATGGTTTCTTATTGTACCTATAGTTCCACCATAGTACATTGACTAGGTGAGATTTATTGTTTCTTATAACATTATATCTATGATAAAATATCTTCCCTGGATGCTCCTCCAAAGAAAGACCATTCTCAAACTATACCACCTATGAAAAAAGTACATGTGAAGGATCAGTTATGTACATCCATAACAGGGATACATGGAAGACATCATGTACATTAGTCATGGTAGGTGTAAGTGAATGTCGATAGGCCACAACTCCAACACGGTCATGAATCTTGATGCGACTGATGTAACTGGGACTCAGCTTTCAATTTTTATCAAACCTTATGAAATTATTCCATTGAGATATATGGAGGAAGACCATGTCTCCCAAATTGAACTAAAGGTCTCATAGACAATTTTGTGCATAAATATTTTGTCAACATTGGGCTACCATGATGTGATACAGAATAGTGTTTACCTCCTCCACCATTTCATTGATCATTTCAGGACCTAGTAGTTTATGCTCACTAACTTCATTTCTACACAGCAGTGTTCTTCACCTTCTCCCATAAAAGTCTTAATATGGTGGTATTTGGATGGTGGAGTGGAAACAATTTTTATAAGAGAATATGACCAGTGTAAGACATTGGAACCACCCTCCTTTTATTCCAAATAACATTCTCTCAACATATCTTCTAATGGAAAAATAGTTCTCCCATAATTTCCATAAATTTGGGGATGATCGGTAATACTGAATTGTAGTTCGGTGCTTAGTGGAAGTTGAAGAATTTTCTAGGGTAAAAAGTGAAATATTGGATATATATTGGATAAAATTTATTTTGATACTCCATTAATACTTACCAACTCATTATTATATAAACAATACATTTTATCCAATGACAAGTCCTATCCAAATGTGATAAATTGAGATTTCTTTGTAATCTGTTCCCCAATGAACCATATATCATTGTTTGCTCCGGATGTCATTGGATGTCCAGTGACAAAGTCAATGGTAATGTTATCCCACTTCCATTTTGGTATGGGTAGGGGTTACATCATCTGTTTATACATTTTTATTTCAATATACACTTGTTGATATACCAATAACATTGTTTTATACTTAGCAATATCCTTCTTCATATTGTCCCACAAATAATTTTTTCGGAGGTCTTGATGCATCTTTGTGCTCCCTGGGTGAATAGAAATTATTAACATATGTAAAAATTTCAGAAGATCCTTATTTATCCTTATATCAGATGGTATACATAATCATGACCCAAATATTACAATTACATCCTTAATAATCTTGACCTTATAGGATTTCCCATTTTTGATAGCTTCCACCCTTTTATGAATTTCCAAATACTTTTTTGACCATCTTTTATTATCTCCACAAGGGATGGTTGAGTAATGATTTGAGAAAGGATTGATGATGTTCCAACATTACAAATTTCTATTTCCATAGTCTATAAATATAAGAATATTGGATCCATTTAAATTCTCATCATTGATAAAGATTCAAGATCTTTTCAACTTATATCATCCACCACCTTATATTCCTTATCAGGATGGTAGGGGACTGATTAGTAATAATCCATGATGATCTCTAAATGTCTTCACTGGATCATATTAATCTATTTCTATGTGAATATATATTTTCGACTCTTGTGATTCGTATATATCTCACACTTCTCCTTAAAGAGATATTGCTACCAGATATTCAACTCAATGATCACAACCGCCAACTCCAGATCACACATGGGATAGTTCTTATAGTGGATTTTTAGCCTTATTGAGGAATAATAAATCAAAATATCATTTTTCATCATCTCATATCCTAATAACTTCATTGAAACATCACTATACACCATAGAGAGTTATCCACTTATTGGGAGTGTGAGTGTTGGTATAGTGATAAACCTATTTTTGTGCTCCATCAGTCTCTTTTCAGAGTCTGGAATCAAAACTAAGATAACTTCCTTCCATTCTACCATGGTCATTGGGTTTGAAAATCATTATATGTTCTTAAAAAATTATTAACAATAACCAACTAGACCCAAAAATATAAGGATCTCTATTACAGATGGTGGCATGGGCCACTCTTCAACTGCCATTGTCTAGCAAGGGTCTATAAATATTTTTTTTTCTAGTGATAATATACCCCAAGAATGATACTTCCTCATTCCATAACACAAATTTAATTTACATTTAATAATGTTTCTCCCTTCGCAATTCCATTAGAAGAGTATTAAAATGCTCCTCATGTTCTTCCCATCTCTTTGAGTATATCAGAATATTATCGACAAAGACTACCACATGTTTTCTGATGTAATATCTATAAAATTTATTCATTAAATCTATGAAAATTGATATATAATTATTGTGTTTGAAGGTAATAACTATAAACTCCTAGTATCCATACCTCTTTCAAAATGTAATTTTTGGAATATCTTATTTTCTCACATTTAATTGGTTATATCTGAACCGATGGGCCACCATAGAGAAATAACTATCCCCAAGAAGTTGATCGAACAAGTCATTTATTTTTGAAAGGGGATACATGTTATTCAACATGATTTTATTAATATCAAAATAATCAATGCATAAGTTCATTGATCCATCCTTTTTATTGTGTAAGGGGACTAGAGCACCCCATGGTGAAGCACTCATTAATATAAAACCCTTCTCTAGATTCTTCTGTAAGTGATTCTTCATCGTTTCTAGATCTGCGGTGTCTATTCTATAAGTTGGATTTGATATAGTTAATGATTTAGGAATAAGTTCAATTGAGAAATCAAATACTTTATCTGGAGTAAGACCATGGAATTCCGTAGGGAATACATAAGGTAATACCATATGATGAGAATATGTTCATAGAGAATCATCTCTTTTATCTTAATCATTTGATTAAGATATGCTTGCTCAATGGGAAACATTATCCACACTTGAGACAATGATTCTGAATAATGTATATCTTCCTCCAAACACATGTATAAGATTAGATGATACTCTGGGATGTGAAGAGGGATATAGATTTCATGACACTTAATGTTGAATTTCTATAAATATAGCCAATCTATGCCCTAAATAGAATCAAACTCTACCAGAGGAAGTATGAAATGATTTTTTGAGAGTTTTATTCCAAAAACATCTCCTACGGAGGAGTTACAAAACACGGATACAATAATTTTCCCATTTTATATTCTCATAGAGAACTCTGTCCAAAAATTTCGAGTTGATTTTTAAATAGTTTTACATAACATTCATGATATAAATGAATTTTTATAACCAGAATCAAAAAGTATATTTACTATCCTTGAATGAATAAATTGCACACCAATCACCACATTGTTTTTTCAGCTACACCTCAATAGTAGTGATAGCATAATCCCTTCCTTTTTTCCATGGATGTTGTTGAATATTTACTACTAAAATCCTTCTATTACTAAAATTGTTCACATAATGCCCATGTTACTTATAGTTATAACACTAAAATACAGGCTGCGTGTTGATCTGAACCTTCTTTTCATCTTCCGTGTCAGTGGGATTCTTCAAATCTATCAAGATGTTCTTACTAGATATCCAATTTTTCTATATTTAATGTTATTTTCGGTAATATTTAGGTAATTCTCAGGATGCTTATTCCCACAATTTTGACATGTGGGATTTCCTATATTCTTTATATCATGTGAGGTGTTTTCCGAACCACCCATAGTAGACTCTATTCTCTGCATTTTTTACTTGGACCACAAGACCATTGGGAGTATCTGATATCCATTTCAACCTTGAGGCACAATGAACAATCTCTTCATAACCGTCGAAGTGTTAAATGCTCTACATTTTCATAGACTTGGATTTAGTCATCTAAATAAGCGATCTACATTATTTTTAGTGTTCATGACAATGTTGAAGGCATATCATTCATGCCTTGTGAAGTTTGCTTCATATTCCCTGATATAATCATGTTACTTCTACATATGTCCGAGAAACGATCATTCCATCATAAGACAGAGGGTTCAGGGAAAATATTAATTGAAAACCATTTTCAAGAATACCTCCTATTACACTGAATCAATTTCTTCTGAGGACATTATATTCTTGATCAGTTTCCACCATTGTTATACTTCCCCATCAAAACGACACACTTCCATTACGACTTTCTCTTCTTCTGAGAACTGGAGGATAGAGAGTATCTCTTCAATGGAGTGAATCCACTATTCCATGAGGATGGGATCTGATGATCCACTAAACATTGATAGACTTTTCTACATGATGGATTCTATCAAAGCATTCACTTCCCTTGTAGGAGTAGGTAATTACACATGATTCACGTTCTTTTTCTTAACTTGAGCCAGCTGAGAAAGTACTATCATAATGTTTTAAGGACCCATTAACATCATATAAGGAATATCAATTGGAAAATCATCACATTTCCTATCACATTGATTTTTGGAAAATGTTATTCTATTTCCAAGAATTAACTATGAAAAATAATGTACAATTTGGGGGCTTGAATACTTAAATAAAAATAAGAATAAATAAATTTAAATATAAAAGGATAAAATCATAAAAGAATGTATATCCTAACTATTGATTCCTAGGTTTCAGCCCAAGTTACCCATGCTCTATTTCATCATATTTTTTCATTTGGGGTTCTTTTTTCCCCTTAATAATGGTTTGTACTATGCTTATGGCTTAACCAAAGCCTATCCACTAGGAGTGATAATCCAAGAGCATAGAATGGCCCATTTTTGTGCACCTATTCCCATTCAAGTCTAGCTCAAGTCATTGCTTTCAGGTTTTACACCTAGAAACATTTGTTCCAGAGCCACATCTATTATTTCATATCTAGGAAGGGATTCATTTTGTTTATAAGCCACTTACTCTACACTTATCTAAATTAAGGGACGTTTTCTTATACATAGTTACATCGATAAGGATCATAATAAAGTTCTCGATTCCTAATATCTAAAAACTACTACATGTTTAATCTGATACCAACTATAGTTACCATATCCTTTTAGACATAACATTACATGATGTAAATCATAATTAAACATCATGTTACAAGCTAAGCATCATAAATGTCTAGTGTCTTGGAAGACAAGGTACATAAAATTGAAAACATGGGACTAAATAATGCATTTCATTATTTAATATTCATAAAGAGATCCTAGATTCTATTATGATCAGACAGATTCATTGGATAACCTGAAGATAACATGAAACAATTAATGGGATAAAAAGAATCGTAAGTGAATAAAAATAATAATTAATATTTATAACATGGGTTATGACATAATGATATAAAAAGGAAAATAACATGATTGAAAAAATGGAATAATAACATATAAAATATGGGATAATATAAACATGGATTCATAGTAGTGTGGTAGGAACATAAAACATGACTTTAGAATGATTCAAGGCTCATTTCAAATAGAGTATTACTAGTCAAAGTTAACCACCAAGATCATTGTACATGGTAAAACGAGTCAAGGATAACCGCCAAGACTGTTGTACATAACGTATCATGAGACTCAAATTTACCCAATGCATACTAGATATATCTAGGTTCACCAATCATAACATGTTCATGTATATTATTTGCATATATATATATATATTCACACATAATCAATCATACATAAACATAATGTCTACCCATTGAAAGAATTGGGTATCATTATCATGTCATAAAGCATAAAAAACATGAGTATCATAAAAATGTCCATGAAGGAATATAATTAAATAATACATGGAAAATAATAGGGTATTATAGATATATATTATGAAATTTTTAATCAAATTGAAGTATTAACATGAAATAAAAGTTCTAAAGATACTTTTGAATTAAAATATTTCAGTGTGGTTAGAGAAAATATCAAAGGTCATTTAAAACTTCAAAGGGAATAATATTTTCTGTAAAACCATATGTGAATCAAATGGTTTTAATAATAAAAAGAGTGATTTTATAAAAATAAAATTTTATTGAAAAATAGATTATATAGTGTTCCTGAAAATGGGTAAGATTGCATGAGGTTCCCTTAAATGAGTTTGCATATCGAGAAGTATTAAAGAGGGAACCACTTAAAAACATGTATATCCCTAAAAGAGAATGATGAAGGGATCCTGATACATGATTTTGTAACATATATACATCATTTATAAGATTTATATAAAATAAAATATTAATTCATTTAGGTAAAAAATAGATATAGAAACAAGAATAAATAAAGGAGGTTCAGGTAGAATCCATCCCATTAACTCTGAAGGTGTCATTCACTTGATTTTAATGTCATGGATAACCAAATTACATTAATTAATTAATATTTCCAGATCCCATTCTTTATCTAATTGATTTATTATAACCTTATTAAGTTCATTTATGACCATTAAGTGGTTCAAAGTTTTTGTTTGGGAGTGTTTGTTACGTTGGTTTTCATGATTAGTTTACTTATATACATGTAAGGATAAACATGTGAGATGAAAATGGATGTCCCGAATTAATGTTTTGTGTTATTAAATAACATCTATATGATTACTTGATTATAAAATTCATTTGGTCATTTAGAGTAAAGTTGAATCATTGTATAAAACTTTAATGATAACCATTTTGGTTATTTGGCTGTTTTTTATCACATATAACACATTTTTATTTATAAAATAATATTTTGTGTAAAAAATAATCCATAACCTTACATTAGACATAATACATATTATAGTCTAATTCAACCATCAAATTTTTCTCATGACTAGAATTGAAGATGATAACAGAAATTGAAAACCTTTTGTCCTTGAATATTATAAATTAACACATCTCAGATGGTGTTTTCATTTCTAGTATAAAAGGAGACAAAATGAGACATGATGATTAATTATTCCACTATCATAACAAAATTATATCATTTTTTTACTTGACTTATCATAACATTGGATTAAAGGAGGGGAGGAAAAAATGAACTTGAAAGAAAATAAAAGAAATGAAAATAGGAATTTACATCTTGAATATACCTTCCTTGAGAAACACTATGGTGGAGGGGATTTGGTCTTTTAAAGAGAACAAGTGTAATTTACCAAGGATTGGATCTTATAGAGAGATTTGAGTAGAATTTTTACTAAGAAAAAGGATTGAGAGGTGTGGGCAGAGGTGGTAATGAGGGGTGATGTTTATAAATTAAGAGAGGAGGGGTTTCCCATTATTTTAATTATTAGATTAATATTTTTTCTCAAGACTATGAATAGTATTGAACCAAGAAAAAAATAATAAAAATAGAATGATAATTCGAACCAATGTCCATCTACATCATCCATGACTCAATCATGACGCATAAATTCATTTATTTAGCATTTATCGTTAATTATTTTATTTTACTATTCACAAAAAATTCAATCATTTTATAAAAATCCAAATAATTCTCCCCAACCATTTTGGGACATATATAACTAAAAACATAAAACATATTTTCCAAAAATAATTTTTTAAATATAAGAAATTTATTTTTTAATTAAATTCCTAATTAAATTGAAATATAAAAATAATAAAATTAAAATTTTTTTCTAACACTTTAAAAAATTTAAAAAGGTATGCTAATATTATATCATAATCATATGACATAAAAATATTAATTTATAAAATCATTTTATGAAAATAAATTTTCATTAAATTTATTAAATTAATCACAAAATTCTAATT
The DNA here is from genome assembly GCA_963277665.1 of Viscum album. NCBI lineage: Eukaryota > Viridiplantae > Streptophyta > Magnoliopsida > Santalales > Viscaceae > Viscum > Viscum album. Next base: position 1,479,857,869 of record OY728137.1, read on the forward strand.
AAATATACATGACTTTCAAAAATACCGACACTTAATCATTAAATTTTAAAATATTTATTTACTTATACTATGATATAATTATACGATATTATCAATTATTAGATGGAAAAATTTATTTAAACATTCATTGGTGATGTTACTATTACATTATTTAGTTTACTATTCAATATGGTCACATTTCTATTCTGAATATCATGTTGTTATTTCTTGGGAATATGTTCCTTAACTTCTAGAGATAACTTTTATTTCATGCATTATTCACTTATAATGTTAGTATTCTTTTCTATAAGTAATATTATTTTATTTTACCATAATACATAATTATTATAAGTTAATTTAATTGATAAAACATTGTGTCATTATAGAAGTAGTGGTTTTCCACCAGATTCCAGAAGATTCCATGTTTGAGGTAGGTGATTCCTTATTTTAGAATTATTATCATTTTATTATATGCTTTTGGTGATTCTTGGATTTTTTATATAGATTTTATGAAAGGTGTAAAAGGTATTTCAAATGGTTTTTGAGGTGTGTATTTTTTGAAAGATGATTTTTAAATGAAATTGTATGTGTTTCAGGGTTTCGTCCTTGTTTTTCAGGGGTTACATAAATTAAGTAAGTGGTTGAAGTGTGTTAATAAATTTATTTGGTGGGTGTATTGATTTGAAAGAGTATTTTTCCTATGAAACAATGACAATATCTCATGTGTATTCATGATGTTGGATATGTGTATGTAAATGTGGTGATCTATGTGATATTTAAAATGAAAAATTGATCAGAATGAGAATAATGAGTTTCTTGGTGGCCAGACTAGGACTAGTACGGTAGTTGGATTGGTGGGGTCAAGGCCCAATATCATCTAGCTGGATTGATGCTAAAACAGTAATTAATAATGATGAGGATTAGTGAACACTATAACATTTGATATATTCTTCTCTAGTGGATCGTGCATAGGGATGCTATTGGATATGGTTGATATACCATGTTTCACCATGATACGATGTTCCTAGGGTCCCACTAGTGCTAGTACCTTTAGGGATTACCCATGGTACTCTTGTGATGTTGGCCATACCATCTGCATATAGTAGAGCTACACCGATGTTCATTTTCAAGGATTTATTCTTTGGATATATCTTCCATTAAATTACTTCATTAAAATGTTTCGAATACCCTTATTAAAACATGGATGTTAAATTTTATTCTAATTTTATGGCATGTAATTTATTTTGTGTAAAATCTTACTAGGATTTTGATCACAACCTATATACACATTTTGGAGCGTGTTTAATTTTTAAATGTTTTACTTGGGTAAGGAAATGATGATTCATGTTTGTGGAAGTGGTTCCAATTTCCAGTGTTGCTCACATTCAAGTTTTGGTGGAGTTGAATTGGGGGTGATGACCCTCTTATTTCATAATGGTTTTTGAGTTATTTAATATCCCATCCCTGTTTTGGTATTTTTTTCATAAAATTTCAAAATTCTTAAATTAAATTTGTTTTATCTCTTTTGTTTTTAGATACTGGTATTGTTGTGATGTTTTATTATTTAGAATTATTTATAGATGTTTGTATAGGGTGAAATTGTTCCCAAAAGTGCATTGTTGATACCCATGAACTACATTCCAGCCCATGGGAATCTATAATTCCTTTTTGACCATGCAACATGCTTGGTCAGCTGTCTGTTTGGATGTAACCCTAAATTGGTACATCAAAAAATGGTATTAGAGTAGGATTTCACTCTTTTTTTGGGTCATGATATTTGGGAGAGTTTGGATAGAATAGAGATATTGTTTTTAGGGCATGTGGTTCCAGTTGTAGTGGGGTGTCAAGCCAATACACCTTGTTATAGATCTTGAGTCACTATGAGATGTTGAGATTTGGTTGAATTCTCATCCGGGTGAGATGTACATTCTATAAACTATGTTGGGAGACCCGGAGTGTGTGAAGTAGTTTGTATTATTAGTATGACATATACATTTTTTAATTGATGAAGGTGTTTTTAATCTGTTTATATTGATAAAACAATTATAATGGTTTGTGGATGATTTTTATTTTTGGGTGATGCTTGATGTAGAAATATGCTTCTGCATACATTTTTTGTGAATCCACCCGAAGAGGCTAGAGAGTTTCTCCCTCACCATTTGATCATCGACTAGTGGAAGTAGTGGTGTGGGCTATTTATGCTTTGAGTCAATGAGAGGAATCATATCCTAATATTGTTGGGGAAGTTGAACAGGGTCTTGGAAAGGTAAAATCATATGAGTTCTATAAGAACTAGCCTCCTTCCATCCAAGGTATCATATACCCCGAAGAAGAAGTGGAATGCAATGATAAGATAGAGAGGATGGTTGGATTTCTTAACAATCATGAGGGGGTGAATGTGAAATGTGTGTTTTTTAGGTTGGAAGGCCCCAATAAGATGTGGTGGGAATCAATGGTTCAATCTAGGAAGAAAGAGAAGATAGGTTAGTAGGACTTCAAGGTCTTGTTTAATGAGTTGTATTTCCCTATGAACATAGCCTTCACAAAGAACCAAGAGTTCTTGGATCTTCACCCATATAATATGACCATAATGGAGTATGAAAACCAGTTTACATAGTTATTTTGGTTCAAACACAAGGTATTTTTCAATGAGGATTTGAAGGCTCAAAAGTTTTAAATGGGGTTTTGACTGGATATCTGATCCAAAGACATATTGTTCATGTTAAAGACTTATGATGCGGTGGCCAACCATGCTTTGATGGTGGAAATCTATTGTAGCAGAAGGTCTAGTTTATTTGGAACAGTGTCGGTGGTGGTCTGGGGAAGTGGTGGTTCATATAATAAGAAGAAGAAGACAGACGTGTTGGGAAATAGGAAAAGTTCCAGTTCATGACATCGGTGCTGATTGTCATCATTAGTGTCTATAGACACATGATTTTTCTTGTGTGAAAAATTTCGAAATACATGAAATGTGCAGTCAGTGAGTCCAGCTCCACATATACCATTATATAGATGTGGAAATATTGGGAACCAAATGTGGTTTTGAAGATCCAATCCTCCATTCCAGGGTGGTACAAGTTCTTCAGTCATCAGTGGGATGTTAGCCCAATTAGATCCATCTAGGATAGTGGGTTCCCAGTTTGGTGGTTTGGGTTCCATGACTAGATCTTTATCTGGTAAGACATAGTTGAAGGTTGAGTTATGTGTCAGTGATCGTTATATGGCTTAGGTAGAGACAATGAATCATCATGTTTTGGTTCAAGAACTAGTTGAATCGAATACTACATTTTCCAAAATTTGAGGTACAGTTATTATTTCATTTTTTGTATCTATTGTTCTATTTGATACGAGTTCTGATATATCTTTTATTTCGTCTCATACTATGGATATGTGGAAATTTTCAATTGATATTATGTCTTATGTGATGGATCTTATGATTCCACTTGTATAAAAATTAGAGTAGGGTTTCTGGTGTCTGTCTTGTGCACTCAACATATGTTAGGGGTTAAGTTTAAGTGGGATTACTTTTTTTTGAATGGAACTATTTGACATGATCCTCAGTTTTTTTGGATTGTACGTGTTTAGAAAATCATTGATTTTTAATTATGGTGAGTACATTTTTTATCATGATGGCGTACCATGGTTTTTAGCGTTAATGGGATTCTCGCTCCGGTCCTACTACACCTCTATTTCCATAATTGGGTAGTCTTGTTTTTCATATCTTGTCACTCATGTCAGAGGAAGATGGTAGTATTTGTGAGGATGTTTTACCCCATTTTTTTGATGATTTCATAGAGGTATTTCTAGGAAACATTTTAGTTTTTCCTCCATAGAGGGATATGAAGCTCACTATAAATTTGGAAATGAGAACATAAGTGATATATCTTCCCCCATACATTATGACCACCACCGAGTTGAGGGAGTTAAAGGTAAAATTTTACGATTTGGAATATAAAGTATTTATTATCCTATAAGTCTCACCTTGGATCGCCTGAGTCTTTTTTTCTAAGAAGGTCGATGGATCTCGTTGATTTTGTATCAATTATTGAAAGGTGATTAATGTGATGATCAAGAAAAATACACTTTTCCCAATATTGATTCCTTTTTTTGATCATCATAAGTGGGAAAGGTGTTTCTCCATGATTGATTTATATTCTATGTATCACCAAGTGATATTTAGATAAGAGGATGTCCCAAAAACTGACTTATAGAGTAGGTAACACAATTTTGAGTACTTTTTCATGACATTAATATTGATGAATGATCCATCAATTTTTATGGTGCTTATGAAAAATGTTTTCTAAAAGTATATCAACTCATTTATTATAGTATTTATGGAAAACATACTGGTATATTCCCATACCGTGGAGGAACATTAATGGTATTTGAGTATTATGTTGGGAACTCTTCGAGATCATTGTATTTATGAAATGTCTTCCAAGTGCACCATTTGTATTAAAAATGTATGTTTCTATGCCATGTAATCAAAGAATATATTGTTTTTGTGGACCCTGAGAAGGTCAATGTTGGGATATCAAGGGAGTTGGTGAATTTTTTTTGAGATCTTGAGCGTTTGGTGCTTAGTAGGATATTTCAAGCTGGTTTTTGGGGATTTCTCTCAGATTGCTTCTCCCATGAATTCACTTACCTGGAAAGGGGTGAATTTTTAGTGGATGATGGAATTTCAAGCATCCTTTGAGGAGTTTATGTAACAGTAGAACAAAACCTAGGTTTTTATTTTTCAAAAATCTAGTATGGGATACGTGGTTGATTGTGATGCATCAAGTGTGGGTTTCACGTGTGTGTTGTTGTAGGATGAGCATGTGGTGGCATATGGTTTTCACCAACTTAGACCACATGAAAATATTTAAAAAAACCATGAACTATAATTAGTATTTGTGATTCGTGCATTGAATATGTGGAATCAATATCCTTTTGGGGATACGTTTTTATTATTCATATCATAAAATTTTGGATTTCATATTCACCTAAAAATATCTGAATCTATGGAAAATTCATTAGGTGGATTCTCATTAAGGGTTCAATTTAGTTATAATCTAATTCATTGGAAAAAGAAATGTAGTGGAAGACTCCTTAAGGTGGAAGTTAGAAGTGCAGGTTTTGAAATATTCTAGTCATGAATATTCATTTGTTGGCCTTTTTCATAGATTCATCTTGAGACTATGGAACAATGTCGAAGTGAATTCTTGGATAACATTGCATTGAAACCTTCCCTTATGAGGTTGATTCAGAAATAGAAGTATAGTTATGAGTTATTCCAACATTCTATGATGTTCGTAAATGGTGGATAGGTTCTCAATAGATGATAATTGTCTGCTAGGGGAGTTCTATGTTTTAAGGGTATCTTCTTGGTACTTTTGTCATTATAAAAGGTGGTGATGAAAGATAGCCGCCAGTCTCAATGGTTTAATCATCCTGGAACCCCCAAGATGTTTTATGATATTTCTATTCAATTCTTGTGGAATTTTACAAGACATTAAATATCTGACATTGCATATCGATGTTACACATTTTAGCTGGTTCGAGTAGAGCACAAAAGACCCTATAGGTTTTCAACCCTTTCCCATTATTAAATAGAAGTGGGATGAGGGCATAATGTATTTTATTATTGGAATACCTAATACATATATGGTATGGAACATGATTTGTGTAGTGATTTATTGTATAACCAAGCAATCCAATTTTATCTAGATTAGGGATTCATCCAAAGTGGATAAGTTAGGATTGTTTAATATTTATGAGATAGTGAGGCTTCATGGTTTTTCATCAAAAATAGTTTCCGACAAGGATGCCCCCCATTTTACCTCATGGTTTGGGGGAGGAATTTAGGAGGCAAAGGGGTCATAGGTCATGTTGAGCTTAACATACCATTCTCAAAAGGATGGTTAGATCAAGAGGGCTAATCAGATCCTAGAAGACATGCTTTAAAAATGTGTGTTGGATTTCAGAGTCTTAGGGGATAACCATTTGGGGTTATTCAAGATAGTGTATAATAATACTTATAAATCCTAAATATGAATGGATCCCTTTGAGATACATTATTTTTGGATGTTTTGGTCCCCTTTGTAATGGGAAAATAATGGAGATACCTTATTATTGGAACTGAGCTTGGTACCAGAGACTTTTAATAATGTTAAATTGATAAGGTATCATTTAATAAAATACTAGAATCACAATTAATCTTATTTTGATAAGATATATAGTGTTTTTTAATTCTCATAGGGTGACCGGGTGTTATTGAAAGTGGAACCCATCATGGGTCACCACTATCTTGGAATGAAAGAGATCCTAACAATGAGGTATGTCGGACCATCTGAGTTTATAAAAAGAGTTGATAAGGTGGCATACATATTAACTTTGGATTATTAGATTATGTCAATTCATTTAGTGTTCTATTTATCAAAATTGAAAATGTATAATTTGGATCCATCCTATTTTTTAAATTAGGAAGAGTTTGTTTTTGAATCTAATTTTTCTTTGTTTGAGTGGCCAGTGAAGATTATGGTTTCACAAGTGAAATTGTATCATGGAAATACTATATTATTGGACCGTGTTCTTAGGTATCATGGAAATTATGAGCATGATACTTGGGCATGGAAGTCTTTGGTTGAGTAGAAATATTCATTCTTATACTCTAATCATACTCTAGAATGACATTTTAGGGATGAAAAATTTTCATGTTCAAGAAAAATGTCACATTTGTAATTTAATTTTGAGTTATTAAATAGATTGTATTTGGTATTTTATTTATCCCATGGTATTTCGAATATTTTTTTTGGAAAAAAAATAGAGTTTTTAGACCCAACAGAAGGTGGAACATGGATGGCACGTATTTATGGGAAACTGTGCACCTACCGATGAGACACTGTGGACCCTAGAGAGTGGCACTCTTCATGCTTCATAGCTTGAAACTTGGTTCTATTCCCTCCTTTATGAAAACATGATACCAGATTAATCTTACATAGAAAATACAACCCCATTACCTCAATGTTTGGATAACTATGTGGGCTAACAATAATGCTTGTCCATTTAATTAAAATTGGTCAATTAACTTTCGACCCTCCCTTTATCATAACCTTAAAACATCCCAATTTTTAACCATACAAGATTTTTATCCCGATGATCTCCCTCCCCCACCTTCCCCCCTTGAAAATCAAATTTTGGTAGGATTTGGCTTTGGATATTCAAGAATCATCAAGTAAGTCTCTCTTATCTTGATTTATTCCTTGTTCTGTGGTTCTTATTTCCAAAATCTTGTGTTATATTTTATCCGTTGGGATAGTTTTCCTAAAATGTGTTCAATTATGGTCCCTTGGGAAAACTATTTACATTTTTGGTTCAATCATTCCCTTATAGGTTCCCCTTGTCATTATATTGTGGCTTTCCACTAGAATTCATAGATGTTTCCAAGATTATGGTAGGTGATTCCATGTATTAATATTAATAGATGAGTTTGTTATGATTTATTTGGTTCTTGGATTTGTTTAAAAGATTTATTGTAAGGTAAAAAATATATGTTAAATAGGTTTTGAGGAGCGTATGGGATGAAATACGATTTTATAAAATAAAACTGTTTTTTTTCACACATCATGCCTTGTTTTTTAAATGAATTCCATATATTGTGTAAGTGGTGTAAAGTGTGTTTCTTGAAGGATTTAGTGTGTGTATGTATTGTAAATAGTCTTTACCTAGGAAAAATGGTCTTTTCTCATGTGTAATGATTATTTTTGATATTTTTATATTAAATTGGTGATCTATGCGATATTTGAAATGGAAAATTGAGCATAATGGGAATCATAGTTATCTAGGTGGGAAGACTAGGACTGTTATTCTAGTTGAATTAGTGGGGATGAGTCTTGAATATTTCTCAAAATATTGACACTACAACACTAAATAAAATATGGCGATGATTGGATACAACTATAACTTTTTGGGTATTCTTATTAAGTGCATCGTACATGAAGAGGTTGTGGGTTATGCTTTTTATGCAATGTTCCACAAAGATTCGTTGTTCCTATACTCCCACTAGTACATGTAAATTTAGAGACATCCCATGATACTACTATGATGTTGTACATTCCATCATCATATGGTGGACCTCTCACTCATGTTATGTTTTAAAGCATGCTTCTTTGGAAATGTTTTCCTTAATTTTTATTCATTAAAATTGTTTGAATTTTGTTCTTAAAACATGCATGCAAAATTTCTATCTAATGGTATAATGTGGAATATATTTTTGGTTTAATCCTATTAGGTTTTTCTCAAATCCAATATAAACAACTGGGTGTATGTAGTCTATTTTTTTTACCTAGGTAACAGAAATATGTTCCGTGGTGGTGGGGGTGGTTCAGATTGCTAGTGATTCTCTATAACAAGGGATAATAGAGGTGGATTATGGGTTATGAAACGCTTGTTTCATGGAGGGTTTTGATTTATATAGTTGGTTACCCTCTAATTTTTTTTTATTTTTGTCATATTTAAAATTATAAAATGATTAACTTGACAGGAAAATAGAAATGTATGGTGTTTTTATTATATTGATAACAAATCCAAGGAAAAGATTATTGAATCAACTTGAGGATGAGGTTTCATTTTTCATCAATGAATTTTTCTAATGTGTTATTATTTTTTTATAGTATATTTAATGTGGTTAACGAAAAAATCATGTAAATTAAATAAGATTCATTTCTCATTGATAAAATCAAGAAATTATATACTAACATTTTAAAATGGATATGTTCTAACGATTTAGTAATTATTCATGATTTTTTATAAGAGGTAGAGAAATATTATTATGATTTTTGATGATTTTATAAAACTTATTATTTACAAAGGGTAATCTAAAGATTTAATAATAATAATTTAAAGTTTTATAAAAAAAATGAAAAAATAATATCATGTATGTAAGGGTCATATAAAGTATTTTTAGGGATAATTTCATATTTTTAATTGTTCTTTTACAACACGAAATAGTTATCTGGAATTCTGTTATTGTCACGTATATTTTGGAGATCTATTTTTTCTAATAAAATTTATATCTCTAGAATAATTATGTGTAATATTTCATAATGTATATTTCTATAGTGTAGAGTGTAAATGTGATAAAGGTATGAGACACCCTTTACTTGTAAGGTTCACTAATACACAAAATTTATATATAAATATGCTAGGAAAATTATGATTTTTTCTTAAATTCATAATATCACATTATGTTAGAAGGATTATGAATCATGTTTATTATTAGGAAAGTATATATGTGATGAGTTTTTCATCATTATGACTCCTTTTGGGGATAAAAAACTAATATAATATTGTAATACAATTTGTAGAGTCGCCACTCAAAAATAAATATACCATTTTATAGTGATAGATTTTAAAAAAAATATATCTTCACACTACAATATTATTTTCTGCAACCTTAATAGATTTTACTATTTAGTTCTATTTAGATAATGCATAAATAGAGAGGTCACTGATTCTATGGGGGGGGGGAGTTGTGATATTTTTATTAATCACAAAGAGAACAATATATGCTGATTATTGAGAAATCTTAATAGAGATATTTGAATTCGATTGAATAGTAACTATGTATAAGATCACCATTCACTTTTCATGGATAAATTTTGATATTTGAAAATAAAACTATTCTCTGGTAATTGGAATTATAAAAGTGTGATAAGTGGAAGAAAAAGATAGGATGAAAAAGAGAGGAAATAGTACATTCTAAAATAGTAAGAAACAGGAAGAAGAATAATAAGGGAAAGACTGGTAAAGATTGGTATTGAGTCATGAAAGAAGAAAATAACATCAAATCACTTCTTGTTATGTGTGATTTTATTAATTATTGATCTTTAAAGAATGATTTTTCTAATTGTGACATCAATTTTATGCTTTCATTAATGTTTTTCCATTATTTTTATAGGTTATAGGTCATACCATTTATCATGTTCATTAAAGATAATTAAAATAGAAATATGTGAGCATTGGATTAAAAACACCGTATATAAGATATATAATCATCTATCATAGAATTGATCCTCATTAATAAGTATGTTTTTCCTTCCTTTTATTTATATTCAATAATGAGTTAAAAAATGAAATATTCTAAAGAAGTAATCTAATAGTTGGGATTTTCAAAATACTAATAAACAATTATTCACCATCTTCCCACTATTTATCTTATCCCATGTGATCCTAAATGTTTTTAAGTTTTATTGTCTTTATATTTTTGGATATTATTATTGTGGTTATGATTCATTTGATAGATATATAATATATCAGTATAGATTTAATTACTCATCCACTTTGCCTTTTAGAACCTTTATAGAGTTTATGGGTGGATTCATAGTTGAATGGTTTAAGATAAGTTGAGTTTTAGTTTAAATTTATGCTTGGAAACGTGTAATGTAATTATTATTGATAATTTCATTATATTTAAACTCAACATTCTATGATGAGTTATGTTTCATCAAAATTATATTTAGTTTACTAATTTATTTTCATAACTGGGTGTTTCAGGTGAGTGAATGTGCCATGGTTTTATGCTGCTAAATCCAGTGTGATGTTTGTGGATATTTGATTATTCAACACTACTCTATAACATTTTCAAATAGATTTCGAGTTTAGGGGTGGAGGTAGTAACATAATTTAATGTATGAATGGTTTGATTCTTAATATCCAGAGGTGTCTCCCTTACAACATTACAATGATCATTATAAATTAATATAAATTGATAATTTTTGTTTACTACAATTTATATGGTAGAGATAATGGGGGGTTTGGTGTTGTTTTTGGTGGTCTAGTTGAGCAACCACCATTTCAGTGTTGACTATACATGCACCATAAATTTTAATATCACTTTTTTAATTTATAATTTTTTTTAATCATGTTAATTTACTATTATTTTATTTCATCATATAATATCCATTGTCTCTTATTGGCTGTCTTGAAACAAACTTTGGTTAATCGTAGATTTATTCTCCTCTTTGGGATGGATTTATAAAGAATAATATAAATCTTACTTCTTTATTCATCTAATTCTCTACAACCTTTTTAATATTTATACATCATAAAAACTATATTGAGATGAAGAAATTTTGTAGAGTATATTTTTTTTATTTCCATCATGAGGTATCATTATGAATTTTTGAGAGTTTTAAAATAGTTCCCTTCTCTTCATAGGATTGTTCTATTTCAATCATTTCACTTAGGGAAGTCATTTATATTCACTCTAATTTATTATTATACTAATTTAGAGTTATATTACATAGGTTTTATTTTGTAAATGAGATAAAATGTTACAAAAATATTAAATTAATAAATTAATTGAATTTAATGGGGCTGTGAATCAAATATGATTTACATAAATTAGTATAATTTTTTTTTAAACGATTTTTTTTGTCATAATCATAGTTTTTTGATTTAAAATTATTGTTTTGGTTATTTGAAATCTTGTTTCATATTGGTTATACTAATTTTAAGATGGTAATATAAAGGAAATGTGTAAAATTATATTTTTTAGTTTCTATATTTTTATACTGAATATAAAGAATATGTTTTATATGGAAGAGATAAGGAATATGTATTTTGTTGGATTTGTATTGTTTTTGTTTTAAGAGTATTGTTTTCCAGATTTATTATGTCCGAGTATGTATTTTTCGGGTTTTTTGACTTAGTGTTAAAGTAGGGGGTATTTTGAATCGTTTTTATGGTACTTTAGAGAGGATTAGGATGTTTCTCCATGTTAGTTGCTTGGGATCTTGAATAAGGTTGAAAATGATAAAAATTATAGAATATATGGAAATCAAATGGGTTATGTTGGATAAGAGAAGTCTTGGATATATAGAATTTAAGTGCTGAATAAATTTATTTGGTAAAATAAAATAAATGATAAAATATGTTTAAAGTGATTAATTTAAATCGATATAAATTAATTTGAAAAATGGTTTTGTATTATGATATACGTAGACGTGGTGTGGCTATTTTGTGGTTGTATGTTGTTTTGAAATTTGAATGTGGTTTTTTTGGAGGTGGAAATGATTGATGTTGGTGAATCAAATGATGTGATGATGAATTTTTGTTGTTGTTTTCTTTGATATGAAATTTTACCTATGGTTAGGTTTGTTTTTCATTATTTATCCACTATATATTTTGTTATTTCATACACAAAATTACACAATTTGTGTAATGTGATTGCTAGGTATATAAGGTTTCTAGTTTCATCTTGACTCCAAACCCTAAGATACAAATTATTGTGATGGTTGATAATTGTCAATATGTTTATATCATTACCTTATTTATTATTATAATGATGTGGTTATCTGATGGTAGATATTTTCTGGTAGTTATGTGTTATTTGGATGAGACTATCATTGATTGGTTGTGGTTTTTATGTGATGTGTTGTTGTGGAAATGATTTGATGTGAGTAATAGGATATGATAAGATATATACCTATGAATATATTGTGGGTAGTGGGTATGGATGGGATTTCAGTGCTATAATGTATGAATTTTCTATATAAGGGAAACTAGAATAGTTGGGAAGCAAGTGTGGGATACATTTCTCAACATATTATAATGATTAAAATATTATTTAACAATTTTTTTAATTTTTTCAGTGATCCATGGTGAGTTAGGGATATTTTTTGACTATATATAGGTAACGATTTTGTTCAACTGCTTATTCACAGAGACATTATTATACCTTTTCCACATTGTATTGATAATTTTTTGGTTGGATTCTATTATGAATAATAATATTATTATTCTTACATGTATATACTATTTTCAAAAATGTTTGTATAGAGACTGTTATTACGATATGCACTATTGGATCATGGTGTAGTGGTTAGTTATCATTGGTGGATTTGTTTTCATAGGTGTTATTTTTTATTTTTTATTTTATTTGGAGACTTTATAATCATATATGGAAATATATAATTGTATATAATTATTTGAATTAAAAGTTGTTTTTTGTTTATAAAGTTTTTTTAAATTTTCTTTATTATTTATGTTTTATTGGAATTTAGAGTGGAATTCATCACATATATACGTTGTATACCCATTGTGATAGTCACCAACCCATTACCTTTCAAAGGTAGGATTAATGGGTAACAACTTTATTCATTATCGATTAGAGAGTGGATAAAGCCCACATTAAGTGGGAATTTGTTGGTAATTTAGGTGCGGTTCATTTTATCCCCAAGTTTGTCATTCTATAGATTAGCATTGAAATGGTAGAGCTCCTCCATTTGACCACCTTCTTTTATGATTATCCCCTTCAATATAAAGTTGGTTTAGCTCATTTCTTCAAATTTATTATAGGCAACATCACCCCTCCTCTTCAATTAATTTTTAATCTTATTATTGTATAATTTTTGTATGGTGAGATTAGGTATTTGAGTGATAATATTAACAAAACTAGTGAAATCACTCTGATATGATGGGTATTTCATGCCTGTAATCTGAAAGAGGCTCATAAATGATTATATTACTCCATTTCACACAATTTCATATATGGTATGCCAATCAACCAGATTTCTTATTATTTTTATCGAATTCAATAAAATTTATGATGGATTTCCTAAAATATGTTTTTTTATTTTTCTTATAGGAGGATTAAGTATTCATTAGGGTTCCTCTATACCATGTCGAATGAGATGCCTACATTGGTATTACACTCAATGATTTTATGGATTTATAATTGTTGTGGGTTTTCTTTTAAAATGATTTTTTCTAATAATGGGGACTTATTGATACTATTTCTCAATGACATTATGGATGACCAATAGGACATTGGATTAATAATTAGACAAAAATACGAAGTTGGATTCATACTTAATGAGTATTTTGACCACATAGATTTTTTTGGAATACTTATGGGTTATTTTATTATCATGTGTAGTTATTATTATATATACAATGCCTCTATAACATTGTGTGATTATACATAATTTGATGGACCCATGGGATCCCCTTTGCCACTAAATGGTCATAAATAATTAATATATATATTTCTTGGTGTTTACCTAGTCGAATGAGAGACAGTAACCCATATAATGGACTTTTTGGGAGGTGGGAGATAATTATTGATAGTTTAAAAAAATAAAATCGTGTTACCATTAGAATGATACATTGAAGGAAAATTATTTTGAAATGGAATCTCAAAATAAATGGTGTTTTAAATGAAATACTTTAAGGTATGTCTAAAATGGTACAATTGATGATACATAAAAATTTTACCCTTAGTTTTTATAAAAAATCCTTGAATGCGTAAAATAGGCATTGGATGACTTTTTATTTGTATATAAATGTGTTTTTTTACTATTTTTAATTTGAAGTAATGAGAGGATTTTGTGATAAATGGTGTGGTCTGATTGAAAACAAGTGTGCGAGGAATAGTTTTCAATACATGTGTGTTTGTATGTGTTCACCATATTTTTGTTTGAATAATGTGATTTAAATGGTAATATGATGATGAATTAGAGTATATCTAGTACAAATGAAACCTTCCATTGTAAGATTTATTGGTTTGGTTTGGCTGTGACATGTATTGATTACTTGGTTAAAAATATTTCTATTATCTCTTTCAAAGGAACCCTTTATAACCATGATAGAGCCTCAAGATTTGTTTTCAAATTATTAAGGATATTACCTAATTTTCTTGTTTTATAGCTATGTTAATCATTCATGGGATGTTATTAGGCCATGGGATGATAATGGGAAGGTATGTGATACCTAATGGTCATAAATATATTGGGGGTAAAATTCACCATTATCATGGATGTAAATATTTCCATGTCATGGGTTCGACCCAATAGTTCATCAAAAAATTTCATTGTCAATGTTGGAAAAAAGTCTTAGTTTATTGTATCATCCGCTTAGGGTAAGATATTTCAATAGTAGTAGAGGGTTTCCCCATGTAATGTGGTCATGTAATGTTTCTCATGTGAGATTGAGTTATTGGGAACATATCTTTGGAGTCCAAGATGGATAATTTTTTGATCTCATGCGTAAAAGTGATTGTTTGTAAAAAAATAGTGATCAATATAAAATCCATAAGTTTAGATGATGTTAGATATAACCATATGTAATTTGATCAAACTTCTGTAGAGTTATAGTTTCGTTCCTTGTCAGGTTGTAGATATAATTAATTACACACCTTATTGATAAACGATTCTACCATAGTAATTCATTTCCCTATTATATGTTGGACATGATTCAGAAATGGATTTCCTACAAAGATAAAATGGTAACCAGCTAGTGGATATGAAAATAATATTCTTGGAGAAATTCTTTATCCCTTAAGGTCTTACGATGGTAAGACCGTGGCCAGATAATATATGGTGATAATTATTGTTTTGATATTTTATATGGAGAATTGTTGTGTATATATATTTTTATATAATTATGCATCATTATACAACCACTATTAGAACTGTAGATATTTTGAAATGAACTATAAGAACTCTATATGTAGTCTATTATATAACTATGACAATAATTGGTGAGTTGATATTTTGTAATGAACTGGGTGATTAGATCTGTTATATAATATGGTTAGTACAATTACATAGTTTTCTCATTGTCTTACCAGGGGATTAATTTTATATCAATATTTATTATATAGGCACCCTTTGACTATCAGTTTTAGTTTTCATTAATATTTGGAACTCTTTTATAAGTAGTTAGGAACAATTTTATATCCAACTATTTGATTTTTTATCAATGTCATTATTTATAATGATATTTATTACTTGGTAGTCTATGGTTAGTGAGATGATTGATGGGTTATGTTGTAATTTGATGCATATTAATCTTGAGGATCTCAAGTAAGATATCTTAATGAAAACATTTTATGTGACCAGAGAGAGTGACTTTATGGTATACCAAGGCAGGATATAGAATAATGTGTCTTCGATGATTAGAAGGATAGACCATACCTGTAATATGTAGTACTGGTGTGTGTCATTGGGATGTTTGAGATTTTTTCACCATGATGAAACATCGGTAAGATAACATTACATGATAATGAATGGAAAATTTTAATGAGTGGGGTTAGTCCCAACCCCAATTGATGTGCACATAAATCCTCATGATCACTATAATATATTGAGTCTATGTGAGTTGGGGAATCCTATGTGGTCATTGGATTCACCCATATGTGTGTATAAGACATGGGTATCCATATATGTAGTTATATATTCATGTTTCATTAGTGTGTCATGTATATGTTTAGGGTTGGATATATGGCTTTGGATGAGAAGTGTAATGGTATCCAATGATTTGATAGGTTATGTTGTTATGTGTTCAATCATAGGTTATTTCGTTTATTTCATTCTCATTCACTTTATCTATATTACCCAAGAGTTCATATTTCATAGTAAACTACTGATTATATTTCACATATATTTCTAGATTTCTACTATATCTATATGGATACATATAATGCAAGTAGTTTAATTTTGTATACTTTGGTAAAAGTTTAACATTATATCATATTATTTTATTCCATAGGTTTATATTATGTATTTTTTATGAGTTATTCATTCTCAATTTTCTATAGATCCAGTCATTAAACTTATAGTTTTTCATATAGGGAATAATATTCCCTTGATTGGTGTCAGCTCTCATCACTATTTTAAATCATTTATCATATGAGTAGGTGTTTTGGGGTCATGTAGCATTCCACATTTTTCACCATTTGGGAGACCCTAGCCATGGTATTATGAAATGGTACCAGATATCATGTTTTCATACATAGTCTGATAGATGCATATACTGGATGTTTAGTCATGGGAGGTTTAATATAAGGACCTCGACCCCAATTTCCTAGAGCTAGTGCATTATATTAATACATTGGAATGTTTAAAAGGACGTCCCATCCAGAAGGAATAAATAGTATCTCAATTTTGTAAAACCAGATATAAACATAATATTTACATTACAACTTGAAATAAAAAACCACATTGAAACCCAATTACAAACACACATAAACACGTAGATTATTTTTGAAAGTCATTGAAAATAATATTTATATTCACATCTTGGGGGAAAGTAAAATATAAGAAAGGGGTGAGATCAAATTATCAGTAAAGTTAATTAACACAAAAAAGTTATCATAAACAAAAACATTAGGTATGGTGAATAAATAAAAAAACGTGCCTTTATAAATAATTAGAACCATAATATGGAAGGTATTAAATATGAGAAAATGAATCCATATAACTAATCATAAGAGATTGAATCATAATCATGGATATTATACAAATGAAATATCACATGGGTTATCAATTAATAATTTCATAAAGAGGGAGTTAATAATTCCAATAATCAGAAACATATCATCAAGTCCACCTCCAAGATGTATGAAAATACAAGTGTAAGACATCGACCAAAACCCAATTTTTTTTGACTAATGAGACCTTATGATTCCATGAGGGGGATATAGAGGTTCCGACCCATAATTTTCTATGTCCTATTCATTCCTCATATGAATGGTGCTAAACGTAAACAACATGAACATGTGAAATGTAAATAACTTTCCCCAATCAGCAATCAAAGTCACTAGACAATCTGAGTTGCATAGTGAATGGAATAAAGAAGCACATCCATAGTTAAAATTTTCATAAATAATTTACTAACTTATTTTAGATCAGAAAAATAATATATCAATCTCAATAAAGCATAAAATTCCAATAGGTGTTGAAATATATGAAAATACTAAGATAAAATCATTGATGAATTCTTGAGAGACATAACCCTTTTACATTGTAAATAAGATTTCTTTTGGATTTTTTTTTCATTGGTAATAATTTTTTTTATAAAATCTGTAATGAAAAAAATCTAGTTTTTAGTTAAAATAGTAGTGATTTTATTAAAATTAATGGTTACTTATAATAAATTATGTATGGTACATTAATTGGGTATCAAAGTGAGATGTTCAATTTAGACGGGATTGTGTATTGAGATGAATTGAAAACTGATCCTTGAAAAAAACAAGTATTTCTTATAAAAAAAGATGATCTTATTTGGAAACATGATTTGGGAATATAAAAAAATAATTTAGAAGAATTATATATAAACAATGAATAATTACATTGGTTTATAGGGGAAGGATGCATAACCTAAATGAAAATGGAGGTCCAGGAAAAAATTTCATTCCTTATGTCAGAATGTATTCTGCACTTGAACTTAAAATCATGGTTAATAAAATTAAATCCATTAATTAATTAATTCAGAACCTTATATAAAACTATTTTATTTTGAATAATTTTATTATGTTTATTAATGACATTATTGATGAGTTATAAGATACATTGTTTTTTTTCGAGAACATTTTTTCCTTGGTTTTCACGATCAGTAAACTCAGAGTATCGATATTCTTGTGGAACGTGTATATATTTAAAAAAAAAGTATTTATATGATATTTATGAATATAAATAAGTTTAAATATTTATAAATATCATTATTTTATATTTTATGTGGATGAATCATATGAAAATACATTTAGTGATAATCATTTACATTATTTTTGTGGTTATTGATAACATAGAACTCATTTTATTATTGATTTTTATTTTTAAAATATATTATTCTAAGAAAATATGAAAGGTTATATTAAATATATTATATTTATTTTAACCATAAATATGGTTTCAATACCATACTTAAAGGATAAATTGATGAATGAAAATTTGTCATCCTTGAAGGTTGTAAATCAACACCTCACAAACAATGATTTCCCTTTTAAAATAAAAGTGACAGAGAAAGGTGTTTGATGATGTATATTCCATTAAAATGATATCATTCCAGTATATAGATGATATTGGAGTTATTATGATCATTTGGAATCATGATTTTAGTATATAATTATAAATGAGAAGAATTTCAAAAGAAATTAAAAGAAAAATAATGGGGATTTTACCTCTTGAATACTACTCATTGAGAACCTCCTTATGGGGATCCGTTTGGGTCTTTTATGAGACCAAGATCTCTTGGATGTGGGATTGTGTCCTGGGGAGAACATTGGTCAGAAATTTTACAAGTCTCAAAACTATGGTGGTTTGATGGGATTGGGTGGTGAGGGGTGGCCTTTATAGTGAAGGAGATGGGTGATTATTCATATGTTCTTCCATTATTTTATTATTTTTCTCAAGAAAAGTTATAGTTTTTATTATTAATACAAAATAAATTAATAAGTTCATGTGGGTTCGAAATAAGGGTGGTTATATCATCCAAAATTAACATATTATAGAATAAATCATGTATTTATCATTTACCATAAGTTATTGTATTTTACTATTCACAAAAATTCAAGTATTTTAGAAAATTCCAAAAAAAATCACTATTACCATTTTTCTACATGTAGAATTTAAAAATTAACTCTATTATATGAATTAATTTTATAAATATGATAAATGAATATTTTAATTATAAATATTATTTTCTCACAAAATATTGTTTTTAAAATTATAACTCATATTAAAACACTCAAAAAAATTAACCAATTTCTTATTAAATTATTCTAAAATCATAAGACAAAAAAATATATATTTATAAATAAATTTTATGAAAATTAATTTTCTTTGAAATCATTTTATTAGTTATAAATTTTTAATTATGTAATTATGACTCACAAAATACAAACACATAATTAGTAATTTTTAAAATATTTATTTACATATACAATTATATAATTATATTATATTTTAATTTATAGGATGGATAAATATTTTATTTAATATTCTATTGACCGATTTACTATTAGTAAGTGGAAAATTTCTATTTATAAGGTCATGTTACTATTTCATCAGAATAGGA
The DNA here is from genome assembly GCA_963277665.1 of Viscum album. Classification (NCBI taxonomy): domain Eukaryota; kingdom Viridiplantae; phylum Streptophyta; class Magnoliopsida; order Santalales; family Viscaceae; genus Viscum; species Viscum album. Next base: position 1,479,877,690 of record OY728137.1, read on the forward strand.
TCCTTAAATTCTTGAAATACATATCATTTCATTCATTGTTCATTTATAATAATTATATTGTGTTATATAAGTGATTTTTATGATCTATAAGTGAACATAATAAGGAACATTTCACTGATATAAATTTTGGTCATTACATTCTCACCTCCAAGAAAAATATCATTCATGAAATTTACATATTTTTACCCCACTAAAATATTTTTGTAGTTTCTTAGTTAAATGATCCTTTGGTGGACACATAGCCTCTTAAATATTATGATTTTCTTAAAGTAAATTTACCAGCTGAGTCATAAAATTATTCAACACATGTTTTTAGTGTCCAGAATTTGGATATGATATTGAAATTAATATATGTCATGTTTCAATTCTGTTCATTCAAAAGCTAGTTCATTTGTTTGGTATGGCATGTTCTTATTTAACATGGAGATGTTGAACACATTGTATACCTTATAAATTCTTGGAAAAATTTCCAATTGATATACCCCATCTCAAATTAACTCTATAAATTCAAAAGGGCCAATGTAACTAGGGGTTAATTTCCCTTTCCTCCTAATTCTTAAAACAACCTTACATGAAGACACTTTTAAGAAAACACAATATCCAACTTGAAATTCCAAATCCATTTATTAGTACCATAGATTTTTTTAACAACATTTAGATTATTTGATATATTCTTGAATGGTGTTTACCTTAACAATTTTTCATCCACAAGAACTAGGCCTGCAAGCTTTCTTTCACCAACATCATCCCAACATGTTAGTGCACGACATCTCTTTATATACAACGCTTCATATGGTGAAATTTGAATACATGATTGAAATATATTATTTTATGAAAAATCTACAAAAGGATATTATTGATCCAACATACCATGAAATGTGAGGGATCATGATTTCAACATGTCTTCTAATGTTTGAACTATCCTTTTAGACCTCCCATCAGTTTGAGGGTGGTACATAGTACTCAAATGAAGCTCATCATCTAAATATTATTGATGACATTCCAGGATTTTGATGTAAATCATGGATAATGATCAGAAACAATAGAAATAGGCTCTGCATGATGTCTTAAATCTTATTTAATTTAATGTATAAAAATTTCCCCTAGTGGAGAAACCTCTATTATAGTGAGAAAATGTGAATATTTGGTAAGTCAATCCATAATCACAAATATTTAATCATGATTTCTGGTAATTTTTGGATTACCAGTGAAAAAATCTACATTGATTATATCCCATTTCCATATAGTAATTGGTACGTGTTTTGTCAAACCTCTAGGATGTATTCGTTTATCATTAACCTATTGATAGACTAAACATATTGATACCAAATCAACAATGTCTTTCATCATATTATCCCGCGATAATTGTTTTTTGTAAAATATATATACATCATTGTGCTACCTGAGTGTATAGATAAATTTAAGCTATTAAAATCATCTAATAAATCTATTTTTAGCTTGGGTATAGAGGGAACTTATATCCTCCTACCAAATTTTATAATTCCATCCTCACACATGATGTATAGAAACATCCCATCATTCATAGCCTTAATTTTCATTTGAAGATTCTCATCATCACATTGAGATATTTTAATTATTTCTAATAAAGATGGCTGGGCATCCCATTGAAAAAGTAATGATGTTTCAACTTCCTTGATAATTCTTAAATCCATCTTTTCTAGATCCATGTGCACTAGGGCCTTATCAATCCCCTATTTTTTCAAGACCTCATGATCCTCCCTACTCAATGCATCATCTACCCTAATACACCATCTTGTGGTGGTGTTGTATTGAAAAATAATAATCCTTGACCATCTCAAGCCATTACCTTTTCCTCATGTTGAGTTATTTATATAGGAAGATATATTTAAAACTCTTGTGATCTATATATATGTCACATCTTTCACCATAAAGAGAGTGCTTCCATATCATTAGAGAAATAATTATATATTCAAACTCAATATCATGATTTGGATTGTTATGTTCATGATTTTTTGACTACCTTGATGCATAGGCAATAACTCTATCTTTCTATATAAGGAAATGACCAAGTCATTTCCTTGATGAATCACTATAAATTAAAAATCCACCATTTAATGATGTTAGAGTCATGATTGGATAATTAAATAACCACATATTCAATTATTCAAAACACTCTTCACAATATTATTTTCATATGAACATAACCCCCTTATGAGTAAGATTAGTTATTGTGATAGCTAATCGGTTGAATTTATGAACTAAGCACTGATAATAACATGCTAAAACAATAAAACTACATACCTCAGTTATGAACTCTGGTGTACGCTATTCCTAAAACACCATTTTCTTTGAAGGATCACCTGTGATTCCATCCTTTGAGACAATAAATCCATGAAAATAAACCCATTGAATCCAAAATTCACACATTCTATACATCCCATAAAATTTATTAATTCTAAGAGTCATAAAAACAATCATAAAGTAATTATTATTGTCTTTTTAGAATTTAATGTATACCAAGATATCATCAATAAATATCTCAAAAAGTCATCAACATATTCCTTAGATGATCTATTCATTATATGCATAAAATTTAGGGTTCATTAGTCATTCTAAATGGAATTACTGTAATCTTGTAATTTCCATAACTGGTTCAAAATGCTATAATTGGAATATCTTCCTTCCCCACACGCAAATGATGATATCCAAATAAAAGGTCAGTATTGGAAAAATATTCATCTTCGTGAAGTAGATCGAATAAATCATGAATAAAAGGAAATAGGTACATTTTCACTATTTTTATAGAATTTATGTCTATATAGTCAATGAAAAACCCCATGGATCCATTATTCATATTTACAAATAGAATTGATGCTCTTCAAAGAGAATAACTAGGGTGGATAAATCCTTTATCACGCAATTTCTCTATTTTTTTTCTTTAGTTCTACTAAATAAATTGTGTCCATTCTATATGAGGTCTTTGGTATAGGCCTCAAACCAGAAATGAAATCATTAGAGAACAAAAATTCCTACTCCAAAAGATCTCTAGGTAAATAATATGGAAATAAATCAATGTATTCTTTCACTATAGGTACTTCCTCAATTTAACTATTTCATTCCTCACCTTTAGATATTTAATTCTCTTACTCATCAATAATTTAATTTAGTAGACCAACTAGGGGAGGATCTTGATACCAATGAGATAGTGATATTTATTCTCAAAAGATAAGGGATTATACACCTTCCTAAAAAATAATAATTTCATTCTTGTAATAATATATTTTCACAACATATTTTGAAATCCATAATTTTACACAGATTATTTAAAATTTCACCAAAGGTATGATGATTAAATTAGCAGATAATGCACATTTATATTCTGTAATGGGAACTATATAAATTATCATTGTTGAAATGAGGATTTCATAAGGGGTTTTGACTAACAAGTCCATTGTTAATGAAAATAAGAAATATATAATTTTTAAAGATATCTTGTATGGTATAAAGGAATGTGATGATCTAGAATCAATAATTCACTATTTATGTTTGAGGAATTTATTAATGTACCTACCACCACATCATTAAGAACATAAACCTAAGAAATTTTGATTGCATAAGATTTTCCTTGCTCTAATATCATTTTCTAGGGAATGTTTTCTTTAATGCATTGAACAATAATTTTCATAGTGTTCCATATCCTTACAATTGTATCATTGATCATTGGTAACTTATTTCCTTCCCATTCAATCAAAGGAATGCTGGAATTTTTCTATGCACTTTTAACATACTCATATTCCTGTTTAAGTAGGCCCAGGGGTGTCTGCTTCTACAAATATCACATTTCAGAAAAATCCATTTTGATATTTTTCCCTTTATTTTTTTATTCATCAACCACCCTCTTTTATTTTTGTTTTCTCTTAAATTCATAAGACGTATAGAATTATTTTAATGTATTGATAGCACATGAGACTATATCATCATGTGATGATGAATTTTTGGATACTAGTTCCATTTAATGGAATGGATTTAAACCATCAAAGAATCGATCAATATAGCTCCATGAATTGTGTATAAATTCTTTTACAAGACTTGCAAACCATGTAATAAAGGCATCATACAAGGAAACATTTTCATCCATATATTTTTTCATATTCAAGGATTTCCATTCCATATCATCTTCTTTTTCATGAGTAAAATATTTTTATTGGAAAATCTCCTTCAAATATCCCTATTCCATATTTTTTATTTCTTCATCCGTCTTTTTTATTTGAATTTGTGACCAATTTTATCCAAATTTCCTGAAAGATGATAAACTGCTAAGAAAACCTTATCCCTTTCATTACATCCCAAAGTTAGAGACATATTCTATAAGGAACATGTCAACTTCCTACCTACAAATAGTTTCATCATACTATTCAAAGATGGAGGATGTTGTTTTATAAAGTAGTATAACATTTATCCTCCCCATTGTTGATCAATATGCTCCATAAAAGTAAGTTTATTGATCATAAACTGAGTCAGATGTCCCAGTAAAGTCCATGTTTCTCAGAACTAGTCGTAGTTCTAATGCAAACATCATTATCATTTATAAGAGGGAAATACCAATATTGGATATGTGCATTGATACCGTTTGCATTACTTCCACTAGGTTACATTTCAAAATAGTGACATGCACAAGATTAGGATATGAATCATAATGGATAATCTCTAAATGTAATTACACTTATAATAAATTTAAGTTTTATGCATATCTAATCACATAATCATAATCATAGTTTATTTGAGGGAAAATTTACTTGTAATTTTTTTATCATGGTTTGAAGAGAAAATGAAAATTATCCTAAGAATAAACCCTGGGAGTGTCAAAAAAGCTATGCAGTAAGAAGATTTTTCATTTACCAGGTTAACCTGAGTTAGTTATAGGGCACCTTGCCATATTTTTTACTCTTTGACACATTTTTCCCATAACCATGTCCACTTATAGTATCAAAATTGAGATGTATTGATAGGAATATCCATATAATCATCATGTTTCCAAAATAATAGGGCGTTTCTTATATGAAAGTCCATAAATTATATATTAGGGGTATGTTCCCTAATCCATGTTCTCCATATCAAGTTACCAAGGTTTCTACTAAATATCATCTAATACCAACTATATAGACCTCAACCCCAATTGATCGAAGACAATATGTTATATTAATACAATGGTATGTTTGAAATGATGTTTCATACCAAAAGACAAAAGAATTTAGTAGTACTTGAAAAATAGATACAAACCTAAGATTTATATTACATCATGAATGAAAAAAATAGTTTAAATCTATTGGAGACACCCAAAACTCATAGATTATTCCTGAAAGTCATTTATAATAATATTCATCTTCTCATCCTAGATAAATATAATAAACAAGAAAGGGGTGAGATCATATTATGTATAAGTGTATATAATACAGTGGAGGTTATCATAAATATAAACATTAAGAATAGTGAATAACTGAAAACACATGCCTTTAAAAATGAACTTGACCATAATATAGATGGAATAAAAGATAAAAAATTGAAGTCATATAACTAATCATAAGAGAATGAACCTTAATCATGGATATTATAGTATTCAAGTGTCATATATTTTATAAATTACTAACTTCATAATTATGTAATGCAAAATTTGTAACATCAAAAAAAATATTGTCTAGGCCTCAACTAAGATGTCTGAAAATAGAAGGGTAAGGCCTCAGTCAAAACCCATTTCTGCTTTTCCCATGAGACCTACTGATGCATCAAGGGGCTATAGTTTGCCCCATAAATAACATTATATGTTAAATTAATTACACATATGGATCAGACATATCCTCAACCACATTAAGATATGAAATTTAAATAACTATCACTAATATGTATTCATATTCACTGACCAACATGAGTAGCATAGTGAATGGAATCTAGAAAGCACATCCCTAGTCAAACTGGTCGTAAACCATTAACTAAAAAATGTTATATTAAACTAATAATATATCAATCTCATTAAATAATAAAATTTAATAGAGGTTTTGAAATAGATGCAAATACTCTAATAATATCATTGAGTAATTATTGAGAGAAGTAATCCTTTTACTTGGAAAAGATGTGTTATTTTGAAAAATTCATTTTTATTTATAAAAAATGGTCTACATAAAATAACCATTGAAAAAATGTAGTTTTTTATGACATAATTAGTGATTTTTAAAAAATAATGGTCTATTAATATATATTATCGATGGTAGATAAAAATGGGTATGAAATCAAGACATTCCCTTTAATCGGGGTTATGTATCGGGAAGAATTGAAAATGGAAGCTTGAATAAAACCTGTATTTATTATAAAAGAATGAAGAATTGATCTAGAAAATTTATTTTGGAATGTATAAATAGAATTTATAATAATTATATATGAATAATTAATAATTATATTGGTTTATAGAGGAATAAAGCATAACTTGAATGAAAATGGATGTTGGGGAAGAAAACCCTAACCAAATGTCCAAATGTGTTCTCTACTTGGCCATAACATCCGGGATAATCAAACTAAACCCATTAATTAATTTATTAATATACTTATGTACATTTATTTGATTCATTAATGTTTTATTATTTTTATTAACGGAATTCTTTATATGTTATTAGATATAATTTAATTGTATAGGAGCATTCGTTTCCTTGCTTTTCCTGATCGATTTACTTATATAAGAGTATGGGCGTTCATGTGGAATGCATATAATTTTCTAGAATTGAACTTATATGATATTTATAAACATATTATTTCTTAAATGGTATTATAAAAAATATTTTTATATGGCATGAGGATGAATCATTAGATATGCCATTTATTGATCACATTTTACATTAATATCGTGGTTATTGATTATAATGAACCCATTTTGTTTTATCATTTAGAATTATATAAAAATATTACCTAAAAAATGAATGGTTTTAATACATATTTTATATTTTTATTTAACTAAAAAAAGATTTCATTATTATCATTGATGGAGAAATTGAAGAACGAAAATCAGTCGTCAACAAAGGTTGTAAATCGGCACCTCAAGGATGATGATTTCATTTTTAAAATAAAAGTGGGAGTGAAATTAGTTTGATGACGTATATTCCATTAACATGATTTAATTACAGTATTTATATGATATGGGAGTTATCAAGATCATTTTTACATATTATGTAGGGAGAGAATAATAAAATAAAATAACTTCAAACTAAATTAAAAGAAAAATGAAGAGTATTTTACATCTTCATTTATCCCCAATGATGACCACTTTAAGGGGATTAGTTTTGGTCTTTTTATGAGATAAAGAACTTTTGGACGTGGTGGAGAGGCTTAAAAAGGTTACTGGTATGATATTTTATTATTCTCAAATCATAGATTGTGTGGGGAGAATGGGTGCTGAGGGGTGGTATTTACAGTGGATGAGAGGGGTGATTATTCATTATTTTATTGATTATTTTATTATTTTTCTCAAGATAAGAAATAATTTTGATTATTGGGACAAAATATTGTAATACATTTTTGTGATTTCAAACCAAGGGTTCCAACATCATCAAAACATCACTTATGACTAAATAAATCTTGTATTTATCATTTATCATAAATGATTGTATATTATTATTCACAAAAAAAAATCTTGTGATTTAGAAAAATCCAAAAAAGAATTCATAACCATTTTTGGACATTTATAATTCAAATATGAACCCCATTTAATAAAAAAATTATCAAATATGAGAAATTTGGTATTTAATTAAAATAATTATTTAATGAAATAATATAGTTTTTAAAATTTGAATGAATTTTCTAACAGAAAAAAATAAATCAATCGCGTCTCCTAAAATTATCCTTAATTAGTTATTTACTATTATTAGTGGTGAAATTTCTATTTATAAGGCTATGTTACATTTTCGTCAGTATAGGTTCCTTAAGTTCTTGAAATATATCTTATTTCATTCATTCTTCATTTATTATTTTTTCATGGTGTTCCATAAGTGATTTTATGTGATCTATAATATATGAAATAAACATAACAAGGAAAATATCATTAATAAGGTTTTGGGTCGTTAAATTTATCATGACTATTATTTTCTACTCTGGATTTTGTTGAAACCAATGTTTCTAGGGAATGTAGAATTTTGATAGGCAGCCTAGGTAGAAATGATAATTTGTACTAATAATCCCAGTGCAATAAGGATAATACTCATCCCTACATTGTTGGGATCTTCTTGAATTTAATTTTTTCATTGATTATGAATCATGATTTTAGAATTATTTTTGGAGTGGTACATGTTCTTAAACGTGGTATTGATTGACATACTAACCTGATATGATTAAATTGTAATTAGGTGTAGTAAATAATTTATTTTATGTATTATCAAATATATTATTGGGGGAGAATTGATTAATTTGAATTATAGGGGTTAATTATTTTCATGATTGGATATTGGTTGTTGATTTTTCAACCAATATAGGGTAACAATTTTTAAACTCTTGAAATCATAGTCTTCAAAAAGGATAACATTTTTTGTGGTGAAATTCTTGGTTAATATTTTTGAACATTTCACCACAAGAACTTTTTACTGAAACACATTATGTGAAATGAAACATGGATTTTAAAAAAAAATAGATGTATAAAATGTACTCATCTGTTATTTCACAACATGTTTGAAATGGTTTTATGAGATTTTTTGGGGAAAATATTTGGTAATCTAGAGAAATATGATTTTCATAGTTTTATAATTAAACCCTTGTATTTTAATGGAGTGTTTTTAAAACTCATATGAGTTTTGTTATTTATGATGTTATAGTCTGTTTTAGAATAATGAAACTAGTGTTTGTGGGAATGGGTTTATAAACATTGGTAATGGACCAGGAGAAACCCATGAATTTAAAATTAATTTTTTGTTTTGGTAACTTGATGGGAATTATTGATATGTTTATTGATATTTATTTGAGTGTTTTGTGTAATTTATGTTCATGTAATGGATGTTTGGATTAGAGATCAAGTAAATTAGTATGATAATTGAAAAGATTATTGTTTTGACTACATATATTGAAATTTTATTGGGATAACTATTTGGTAGAATTATATTTTGATAAGGATTATATATTATGGGGAGCAAGACAATGTTTAAAATTAAGTTGTTGGAATTTTAGGAGCGGGGGTAGACATTATAACTATTATGATGTCACTATAGAATATAAGAGTTCATATCTTAGATGATTTGAATTTTACCATGAGTATAAAAATAAATTATGATAAGTAAGTTTATTCCCATTATGATACAAAGATCCATGTTCTTCAAGGAAACCTCAATGCTTATATGGCATGATTGTTTGGCAAGCATTGTGTTTGATTTTGGTAAATTCACAATAGAAACACAATATCTATTAGTGGATAGAAATAAGGAAACCAATAATGAATTGGTTTCCATATAAGTAATGAAATATTGAATGAGGGGTGATTCATCTTAGGGGAGAAATTTTTTATAATTGGGTGTTTTTTTGAACAATGTAATTGGGTGTTGGTGAAATAAAAAAATACATGAACTAAAGTAGAGTTAAATTTAGGTGAGAAAGATTTATTTGGAATTGGATAGATTGAATGATTATTTATGTATTGTTTTGTAGCTTAATTGGTTTAATTAGACTTGATTAGGCTTTGGATAAGGCTTGAGAAAGGGATATTTATCATTATAAAAATCAACCATTGCAATGGACCGGACCTCTCTAGTCCATTACTTTGTGAAAATAAGGTTCTAGAGGTGTTCTGAGAGGTTAAAGTGACTTAGGGGTGTGTCTGGGTGGACTTTTAAGGAAATATAAAGGGAAATAACTTTCGCACAGTTGGTGCACAGGTTTCCTAAACCGTGCGGCCAAACCATGCGAGGTTGGTGTTGGAGGTAGTGGCTAATGCACGGTTAGAGCCTGGTTTGTCTAACAGTGTGGACTAACCTTGTGATGAGTGTTTGGGGAGATAAAAGCAAACGCATGGTTAGCGCACAGTTTGTTAAACCGTGCAGACTAACCGTCCAGGCACTTAAAATTAGATCCTAAAATTGTTGATCTGAATTATTTTGCCTCTAAATGGTTCTTTTAAGCCCCTATGTAGCCATAACTTAGGATTACTCTCCCTTGAAGGTTAGAAAACCTCTCCCAAGCATTTTGAAGGCGATCTGGAGGCTTTTCTTGGTGAACAAAAGCTGGTTCTTGTGGTATGTGGTCGTTCTTGCTTGATTATCTTAGATCTACTTAGATCTACTCCTCCTATTCTCTCGGTTTCTTGGATCTATGCCCATTATGGGTAGATCTAAGTGTGTGGATGTCAAATATGATGAGATTTGGTCTTTTTTGTGTTAGGATAGAATACCTAAGGAGGATTCGTGGAGAATCGGCCCAGTTTCTTGGGCGTTCATCGACCGTTGTAGTTTTCCTCGAAAACCATTAAGGTAGGGGATTTGTGGCTTCTTTAATTTTTTATGTGCAATCGTAGAGTTAGCAAGATTTAACACTTTGGATAGAAATGGAATGGACCTAATTAAATACTTGAACCAGATTAAATGAATTGGTTTGATCACATGTTATTGCTTTGTACCGTGATAAAAGTTAGCCTCTTGATTTTTTAGATAGTGTGTTATATATTCCTGACTTGTTAACATGTGGTTCTTGATGAAATTGATAAATAATGTAAGGAAAAATTAGTTGATAATTAATTGGCTAAAGATAAAGAGGAATGTACATGAATCTGGTTTTTGTTGTTGTGTTTGTTGATCCAAATTGATGTTAATCAAATTGATGCATATGTATGTGTTTAATTCAGTTGGTTTGTAAACCTGAAATCTATTGGTGCTTGTTGTTTGAAGGCTGGATGCCTTTTTAAACGGCCAAGAGCCCAATTTGATGTGATTTTTGTTTTCTAGATGGTTGTGCGGTGATGTGACCCTGGGAGGGTGTTGTGTTATGTGGGGGCATGGAGGCCTTATGGTTGTGGTAGTGGATGATGCCGAGAGTGGTGGGATGCATCAGTTTATACATGTGGGTGTCAGGGAGGACATTGAGGATGATTGAATGGGATGGATGTGGTTGTTGTATTCTTGTATATTCTTGGTTGTTTATCTTCTTTACTTTTCCTCATTTCTCAAGGCAGCTGGTTTGGCTTACCCTTCTTCCGAAAGGGGCGAAGACACGCATGGTATGCAACATGCTATCCGTGTTTATCCTCTCAAGGGAGAATGGGTCTACGCTCTTGCTATAGGCGACAAAGACACGACGGGTAGGATATCTACTCACCGTGTTATGCCCCTTGTGTATAGTTTCATAGGCTGCTTTTCTAGAATTCCTGGGTATATTGGAAAGTAATTCTATAATGTAATATTGATTAAATGGTAATAATCCATGGGGATGGAGAATCAAGAATTTAATGGTGATGTTGTAACATTTAAAGGAACAATTGATTTTAAATGTGATGCTAATGAAGTTTAATGTGGATTTTTTCATCGTTATTTAATGTGAAAAGAATTAATTAACGTAAAGAGGAATCGATGAAAAAGGGAATATAGTGAAAAAATGAAGTTCTTTAATTGGTTGTCTGATTACATGATACATAGTCTTAGAAATAGCATCCCAAAGTCTGAGAGACATTAGATGCAGTTGATACCATGACTAGGTTATGACCATAGTGTGGTTGTGAGTTATATATATTCTATAATTTTTGTGTTTCTATACTCTACTCCACCCTGTCAGTAATGGAAACTGACACCCCGGGGATTCTGTGCCCTGGGGGGTGTTTTCCCCAACATTTCGGTGGGAGGATGAATGACTGACTACCCCCTTTGGCCCCGCTCTCTTCTCTTGGTAGATACTAGTGTCGTTGGCACAACAGTTACATTCCCCCATATATTTGTGTGGAGGGATGTAATGGCTTGTGGTTATTTCCACACATATATTCTAGATATAGTATCCTATAGACTACTATCGGTGTAACGTGTATAGGTTGTGATTGCTTGAGGATCCTTACTCGGTGTATGGGCTATAATGGCTTGAGGTATAATGCCCCGACGTATGATACACATTATATGAGCTGTGGTGGCACCTGAAAACTACCTGGTTACTTTTAGTTGTGAGGATGGTGTGGTGCTTCACCCTGGTGTATACGGGCAAGCCTTTGTGCTGCACATGGTGTAGATTGTGGAGCGTAGCCCAAGTTTATACCGGCAAGCCTTTGGAGTGATAGATGTAGAGGATGTATGTCGTTGGCGCAAAGCGGAAAACATGTGGGGATGTAGTATCAGGGTACCCTTGATATTCTTTTATATATGATATTTTCTTGTATGAGTTACTTGGTGAGAGTAGCCATGGTGAGGTTGGGAATATAGTATACCTGTTTAGGTGATGAGTTTGTTTCACTTGTTGTTCACTGTGCTTTAATATGCTTTCTTTACTTTTTTACGAGAGGCTTTGGGGAGGATCCTACTGAGTATACTTTGATACTCACCCTATGTATATATAAACTATTTTTCTGGTCACTTGGATTAGGTTGGAGATCGGGCTGGTTTCTACTAGCTTGGAGTTGTAGGAGTTGTTCAGGCTTGTGGTCACCACTATTTTTACATTCTTTTGGGTTCTTGTAGTTTTTCCTTTCAGTTTTATTACTTTTTCATTGCATTCCATATATTTACTTGTGTTTCTTTTATATTACAGTTTTGAGTTGGAGTTAGTTGGTGTCTATCTTATCTCTCTCTCTCTTCTGCATGTGTTTTCTTAGAGGGTAATGCCTCCCATTTGAGTCTTTATTATGCCCTCAGTGCTAGTCGCCAACCCGGGGCCTACTAGAGGCGGGAAACTGGGGTCATTATCTCCCTTTTTACATTGCCAACCTAGGAGGGGTACACTTTGTGGGGAGGGGGTCGTGACAGAGTGGTATCTGAGCCCTGGTTAAGGGATATGATGGAGTTTACAGTTAGGCACATGTGAGGTTGCATGGTTTGGTAGGGAAATGGTGTCATTCATGTTTAGCAAGTGTGGAAAACACTGGAAACTGGGTGAGACATAGTAATTTGGGGCCCCCTATGATCTAATTTACAGAATTTTATGTTTACAATGGATACTAAACAAGGTGATACTGGTTGCAGGGTAGAGACCTAGGAAAGGATCATGCATCATTCTTCTTTGTTCCTGTGTTTGAATGGGTAGACCTTGGGATAGGTTAACCTAAAATAAATAAAAGAAAAAAATTAATTAATAAATTTTGATTCTTCCATATTCCATGCTTAGGATCTCTAAGTGTTTGTTATTTTGCAGGTATGGCTCAAGGATGACATCCTCGCCAGGTTTGCATAATAGATTTCCAGCAGGCTGTTCTAGTAGGTCGCTGCAGGGTAGAGGTTGACGACGACGAAAAATGGTGGAAGACACTCCGAGAGTTTCCGCCCCAGAGTCTGCAGAAGTACGAGGGCTCCTTTTCAGATGCAGTCATGGAAGCAGGTTGGAGGAGGACGAGATAGGCTTCAGTTCAATTCATGCTTTGAAGGAGAACTTGGTGTCCTAGCTTGTGACGACACTGCTTGGAGCAGTGAGGCAGTGGTGGCTTTTGTTCATCGAGGATCGTGATGAGTTAGCGGTCTCATGGGAGGAGTTTCAGGATATGTTCAGGGATGAGTTCTTTTATTCGACTACAAATGCATCTAGCCACCAAGAGCTTCTTACCCTTTGACATGGGAGCTCCAGTGTTTGATCATTTGGAATCCATTTGAGGAACCTTTTACGATATGCTTCGGACCTGATACCAGATGAGGAAGCCATGGTGAGGCATTTTGAGGAGGCTTTGCATCCAGAGATCCAGTGTCAGGTCACCCCATTTATGCTGGAGACATATCTTGAGGTGTTGGTGAGGGAAGAGGTTTTCGAGAGGACTTTGGCCAGGACGAGATCATCACAAGAGGGGAATCAACATGATTTCACACGAAGCAAGGCTGTGGTCCGGGGTTCCCAGATTTTAGGGCAGAAGAGTTTCTGTTTACCCGGGGGTAGGTCTCAGCCCTTCACATCTCATTTCTCAGGAGGTAGAAAATCTCAGGCCTATGCCAGGGGATCAGACACTTGTTTTTATTGTGGTGGTCGTGGCCATCAGAAATGGGAGTTCCCAACCTTTTATAATAGTCATCGTGCACCGATCGCTCCACTCCAGGTTTCTCCGTTGAGGCAGTTCCAGCCGAGGCATTAGAAATAGGTTGCACCAGCTTTCGATCAGCAGAGGGTTGATGGGAAGGCAGAGGACAACCCCATGATGCTCTCCGTCCTTCGAGATCAGAGCGCGGCCGTGGTAGTGGTCGTCATTAGGGTCAGAGAGGCTATGGAGGAGGCCATGGTCATCTTCATGATCTAGTGTTTCCAGCACTAGACGAGCCAGATGACGTTCGAGGTACGCTTTTCTTGTTTTCTAACTTGGTGTATGCCTTGTTTGATTCGGGAGTGACACACTCTTTCATATCACCTACCCGTGTCCATGATTTGTGACATGAGGTAGAGAGGCTTCTAGTTCCCTTGGAGTTGACTATGCTAGTTGTAGGTCGAGCTGACTTGTTTGAAGTATGTAGAGACTGTGAGCTAGTGTTGGGGAAACGCCGCTCTTGGGGAGATTTCTTATGTTTCTGAATACAACCATATGATATCATCCTCATCATGGATTGGTTGTATTCGGTATAGGCTATCATGGATTTCTATAGAAATAAAGTTGTTTTCTTTGATGCGGATGGAGAAAAAGTGGTGTTCTTTGGTGAGAGAGATCCTCAGATGGGTCATTGACGGGTTCCATCCTTATCTTCCATGGTGGCTGGGATGATGCTGAGTTCTTTAGAGGTTCAGCAGTTGGCATTTCCTAGGGTCTTGTTGGAGTACCCAGATGTCTTTCCAGAATAGTTTGTGGCATTACCCCCTTGACGAGAGATCGAGTTTGGGATCGAGCTACAGCCAGGAGCTTCTCCTATCTCTATGTCTCAGTATAAGATTTCCCCTTCTGAGTTACGAGAGCTATGTATACAGCTTGATGGTATGTTGTAGTGCGGTTTTGTCCGAACATATGTGTCAGCATGGGGTGAACTAGTTCTATTCGTGAAGAAGGACGACGACAGTTTGCAGTTGTGTGTCGATTAACATCCCTTGAACAATGTGAAAATAAAGAATTGCTATCCTCTTCTGCAGATTGATGATTTAATCGATCAAATGTAGGGTGCATGTTGGTTCTCAAAGATCAAATTGCGATTAGGATATCATCATATGCGTGTGAAGGATGAGGATATCCTGAAGACTGCTTTCCGTTATCGTCATGGGAATTATGAGTTTGTTGTAATGCCGTTTGGTGTGACGAATGCTCCAGCTATATTCATGGGATTGATGAATGCTGTGTTTTGTGTGTTCCTAGACAGGTTTTTGGTAGTCTTCATCGACGACATCCTTGTGTAATCCACATCTGAAGAGGAGCATGAATAGAATCTACGAGCCATTTTAGGAGATCTTCATAGATCTCAGCTATTTGGGAAGTCATCTAAGTGTGAGTTTTGAGCTCGATAAATCCATTTCATGGGGCACGTTTTGTCCCAACGTGGTTTAGTTGTGGATCCATCGAAGATTAAAGTAGTTGTGTTTTGGGAAACTCTCAAGTCAGTCTCAGAGGTGTGAAGTTTCCTTGGTCTTGTAGGCTACTACTGGAGGTTTGTGGCCAATTTATCATGGGTTACGACTCCTCTGACAGCTTTGACCAGGAAAGTTCAGGCTTTCATATGTACTGATCAGTGTCAGGTAGCTTTCGAGTATCTAAAGGAGAAGTTAGTAAGTGCTCCAGTCCTTTGTCTCCCAGCTGAGGTAGATTAGTTGGATGTGTTCTATGATGCTTAACAACTGGGACTAGGCTGTGTTCTCATGCAGAAGAGTTCAGTTGTTTCTTATGGGTCTCGATACTTGCGTCCCCATGAACGCAACTATTCCCCCCATGATATTGAGTTGGAAACCATGGTGTTTTCTCTGAAGTTGTGGAGAAATTACCTCATTGGTGAGAAATTTATGGTTTTCACCAATCATAAGAGTTTGAGGTATGTTTTCCCCCATAGTGACTTGAACTTGTGGCAGCGTTGGTGGATGGAGTTCTTGCAGGAATACAACTTTGAAATATCGTATACACCTTGAAAAGGGAATGTTGTAGCTGATTCAATGAGCTGAATGACACGTAGTGATGCTGTGCATGAATCCGGTGATTTCTGGAGAGTGATGGAAGAACTATTAGCTTTACAACTTGATATGGACGAATTTGGAGGTAGAGGTTGTCTTTTTCCGATGATGGTGTAGTCATCCCTGATGCAGAAGGTGGAAGAGTCCCAGTTGGGCGATCTGGAGGTGGATGTTTGGAGAGACCGAGTTGTTTGTGTTGAGGCCCCTGATGGTTGGTCGGATGACGAACAACACCGAGTGTTATATCATGGAAGGATTTTTGTTCCCTTGGACATGCGCAAGACGGTCCTCATAGAGTTCCATGGTTCTCCCTTAGCGGTACATCCGGGCATGACAATGATGTACTGATCCTTGAGGAGTCAGTTTTGGTGGCCTGGGATGAAGCGTGCGGTTGCCGAGTTTTTGTCTCATTGTTTATTCTTCCACAAGGTGTAGGCCGAACACCATGTTCCTAGTGGTATTCTCCAGCTATTAGATATTCCTCAGTGGATGTGGGAGGAGATCTCAATGGAATTTGTTACAGGTTTACCTCGAGTTCCAAGAGGACATGATTCTATTTGGGTGGTAGTGGATCGTTTAACAAAATCAGCCCACTTTATAGAAATGAAAGAGTGAAGCTCCATGGATGTTTTGGCGTGGTAGTATCTGGAGGAGCTAGTGAGACTTCATGGAGTCCCTAGGGAGATCATTTCTGATCGAGATCCTCATTTTACCTCCAGGGTTTGGAGAGGTCTCCAACATGGTTTTTGTTTCAACTATGCCTTAGCAATGCTTTTTATCCTCAAACAGATGGTCAGATGGAGCGAACCATCCAGAATCTTGAATACATGTTGCACTCTTGTTTTTTTTGATTTTGGAGGTTCATGGATGAAGCACATACCCTTGGTAGAGTTTGCCTACAATAATAGTTTCCACTCCACCATTGGTATGGCGCCGTTTGAATCCTTGTATGACCGGACTTGTCATTCTCCATTGAGATGGACTGGGGTCTTAGAGTTAGCAATTCTCGGACCGAAACTAGTGTAGAATACATCGGGGATGGTCCAAGTGATTTGTGAGAGGATTAAGGCAGTGTAAGATCATCAGAAATCATATGCTGATCAAAGGAAGAGACCCTTGGAGTTTAATGTTGGGGATCATGTGTTTCTAAAGGTGACTCCCCATCATGGGCATCAAAGGTTTGGTCATGGGAGTAAGCTTCCTCCCCGTTTTGTTGGGCCTTTAGAGGTTTTAGCTCGTGTTGGAGCTGTGGCGTATCGAGTAGAGCTTCCCCCTCAGATGAGACAGATACATGTTGTTTTCCATGTATGACATCTACATTGTTATATTCATGACGTCCCCCACATCATCGATTGGGGAGAGATCGATGTTGATGATGATTCCACCTTTGAGGAGTGACCTGTGGAGATCCAAGACCGCAAGGAGAAGGTGTTGTGCGCGCATTCCATTCCTTTAGTTCGTGTCATGTGGTGACACAGTGGCTTGGAGGAGAGCACATGAGAACGTGAGTTACAGATACGTGCTCAGTATCCAGAGCTGTTTGATGATTTACTCTTCTCTTGTATTGTTGTAACTTGTGTAGTTATGAAGATGTCATGTCTCTGAGATGGATCCCTTTGTTGCTTTGGTGACTTCCTCTATTTTGAATGGTATCTTGTTGGGTGGTTGTTCATACCCGGTTTTGTTTTCTGTTTAGGTGGTTTGTCGATTCTCGAGGACGAGAATGTTTTGAGAAGTATCTGATGTAATCGCACAGACCTCCCCGGTCCATTACTTTGTGAAAATAAGGTGTTTTAGGTGTTCCAAGAGGTCAAGGTGACTTGGGGGTGAATTTGGGTGGAATTTTAAGGAAAGCTAAGGGGGAATATCTTTCGAATAGTTGGCGCACAGTTTTCCTAAATCGTGCCGCCAAACCGTGCAAGGTCGGTGTTAGAGGAAGTGGCTAACACATGGTTAGCGCATAGTTTGTTTAACCGTGCGGACTAACCGTGCGAGGAGTTTTTTGTAAGACTGAAGCTAACACATAGTTAGCACACTGTTTGTTAAACTATGCGGACTAACCATGCAGGCACTTAACGTTAGATCCTAAAATTGTAGATCTGAACTATTTTGCCTCTAAATGGTCCGTTTAAGCCCCTATGCGGCCATAAATCGGGATAACTCTCCATTGAAAGTTATAAAACCTCTCCCAATCATTTTGGTGGTGATCCAGAGGCTTTTCATGGAAAAATGAAGCTGGTTACTGAGGTATGCGGTCGTTCTTGCTTGATTTTCTTAGATCTACTTAGATATACTCCTCCTCTTCTCTAGGTTTCTTGGATTTATGCCTGTTATGGGTAGATCTAAGTGCGTGGATGTCAAATATGATGAGATTTGGTCTTTTTTGTGTTAGGTGAGAATAACTAAGGAAGATTCATGGAGAATTAGCCTGGTTTCTTGGGCGTTCATCGACCGTTGTGGTTTTCCTCAAAAACCATTGAGGTAGGGGATTCGTGGCTTCTCTAATTGTTTATGTGCAATCATATCGTTAGCATGATTTATCCCTTTGGATCACAATAGAATTGACCAAATTAAATACTTGAACTAGATTAAAAGAATTGGTTTGATCGCATGTAGTTTCTTTGTACCATGATAACAGTTTGCTTCTTGATTTTCTAGATAGTGTGTTATCTATGCCTAGCTTGTTAGCATGGGTTTCTTAATGAAAGCGATAAATAAAATAAAGCCGAAATTAGTTGATAATTAATTGGCTCAATATAAAGAGGCATGTAAATGAATCCGGTTGTCGTTGTTGTGGTTATTGATTCAAATTGATGTTAATCTAATTGATGTTGATGTTTGTGTTTAATTGTGTTTGTTGGTAAACCTAAAATCTGTTGGTGCTTGTTGTTTGAAGGCCTGATGCCTTGTTAAAGGTCCAAGATCCCAATTTGATATGATGTTTGTTTTTCTACTTCTTCTATGGTGATGTGACCCTGGGAGGGTGTTGTGTTATGTGGGGGCATGGAGGTCTTGTGGTTGTGGCAGCGGATGATGCCTAGAGTGGCAGTATGCATCAGTTTATGCATGTGGTTTTCAGGGAGGACACCGAGGATGATGGAATGTGGTGGATGTGATTGTTGAATGCTTGTTGATTCTTGGTTGTTTATCTGATTTAGTTTTCCCCATTTCTGAAGGCAGCTGGTATTGATTACCGTTCTTCCGAAAGGGGCGAAGACATGCGGGGTATGCCACTTGCATTCCATGTTTAGCCTCTCGAGGTAGAATAGGTCTACGCTCTTACTATAGGTGGCAAAGACTCTATGGGTAGTATATCTACTCACCGTGTTGAGCCCCTAGTGTTTAGTATCATAGGATACTTTTCTAGAATGCCTGGGAATATGGGAATGTAATTCTATAATGAAAGATTGATTAAATGGTGATAATCCACGGGGATGGAGATGCTGGAATTTAATGGCGATGTAGTAACTTTTAATGGAACAATTGATTTTGAATGGGACACCAATGAATTTTGATGTGGTCTTGTTATTGGTTAATTAATGTGAAAATAATTAATTAACATAAAGATTAATTGATGAAAAAGGGAATAAAGTGACCTAATGAAGTTCTTTAATTGGTTATGTTCTTACAGGATACCTAGTCTTAGAAATAGCAGCCCAGAGTCTGAGAGACGTTAGTTGCAGTTGAGACTAAGACTAAGTTATGACCATCGTGTGGTTGTGAGTTATATATATTCTGTACTTTTGTGTTTCTATACGCTACTCCACCCTGTCAGTATGGGCAACTAACACCCCGAGGATTCTGATCTTGGGGGGGGGGTGGTGTTTTCCCCAACAATTTGGAGGGAAGATGAATGGCTGACTACCCCTATTGGCCCCACTCTATTCTCTTGCTAGATACTAGTTTCGTTGGCACTACAGTTAGTTTCCCACATATATGTGTGTAGAGGGCTGTAATGGATTGTGGTTATTAACACACATATATTCTGGATATAGTATCCTATGGACTACTATAGGTGTGACGTGTATAGGCTGTGATGGCTTGAGGATCCTTACTTGGTGTATGGACTGTAATGGCTTGAGGTATAATAACCCGGTGTATGATACATGTTATGCGAGCTGTGGTGGCTCCCAGAAACTACCTGATTACTTTTTGTATTGAGGATGGTGTCGTGCTTCGCCCAGGTGTCTGCATGCTAGCCTTTGTGGTGCATGTGGTGTAGATTGTGGAGCTTAGCCAAAGATTATACAGGCAAGCCTTTAGAGAGAGATGCACAGGACATATGTCATTGGGAGAAAGCGGAAAACCAGTTGGGAAGTCGTAGCAGGGTACCCTTGATATTCTATTCTATATGATATATTCTTGTATGAATTACTTAGTGAGAGTAGCCATAATGAGGTTGGGAATATAGTATACCTGTTTAGGTGACAAGTTAGTTTCACTTGTTGTTCACCGTGCTTTAGCATGCTTTAATTGCATTTTTATGAGAGTCTTCAGGGAGGATCCTACTGAGTATACTATTATTCCCACCCTACATATATATAAACTATTCATCTGGCCACTTGAAGCAAGTTGGAGATCATGCTGGTTTCTACTAGCTTGGAGTTGCATGAGTTGTTCCGGATTTTGGTCGCTGCTGTTTTTACATTCTTTTGGGTACTTTTCGTTTTCCCTTTTAGTTGTAGTACTTTTTCATGGAATTCCATATATGTACATGTGCTTCTTTTATATTTTAGTTTTGAGTTGGAGTTGGTTGGTGTCTATCTTATCTCTCTCTCTCTTCTGCATGTGTTCTCTTAGAGGGTAATGCCTCCAATTTGAGTGTCTATTATACCCTAGGTGCTAGTCGCCATCACATGGCCTACTGGAGGTGGGACTCAGGGGTCATTATATCTCTTTTCACATTGCCAACCCAGGAGGGGTACACATTGTGGGGAGGGGGTCGTGACAACCATAGTTTGGTGGGTAACTTCAAAGTCTACCACAACACTTATGGTATCCGTTCAAGAGTCTAGTGGGTTTCGAAATGGGGTTTTACCATTATTTCTTCCATGTGAAACCTGAATTCTCACAATATTCTCAGTGGGTTTCCAGTTTGATTTTAATAGTATCCTATGAAATATATTTCCAGTGAGGGATGTTTTTTCATTTCAAGGAGATTAATTTTTATCATAACCAGTCACTCTGAGGAAGTGTGAATGGAGGTAAAAATAAATTTATTCCATAAAAAAAGACACCAAATTATCATTACGATGCTGAATGTTTTATGATATCAATGATAGAATATAATACAGTTATATTAAGAATTAATAATAAATCTAAATTATAATTCATTCGATTTATATATATTTACATGTTCTTCCTATTTCCAATGATTATTTCTTGAACTATTTTAAGTGAAAATCATATATATTATTTAAACACACATAAAAAATAATCATGGTATATTGATATTTGAACTTCATGTTCTACATAAATGAAATGAATTTGATCTTGATAGACTAATGATCGTCTAAATACCACATGATCGATTCTTAAACCTGTAACAATCCATTCTAGATATTCCTTTTGGTTTTTATCTATTGAACTTAAGAGAGAAATTAGGAGGAGATAGAGTTAAGGAAATGTTATGGCCTCTATATTTTTTGGTCTTAATATATTTAAATTTCAGGCATAAAACCTCTATGAATTACACTTACATCCCTTTGGAAGTTGACCTTTTATAAATCCCAAAAAATATTAACCAAAACACATTAAACATATATAAAATATCACAAATATTTTCTCATTATATTATTATTCATTAATATGTTTTGTGATATATTAAATGCTTTAATGTCAACAATTTTCTCCAACATTAGTATAATGAAACTGGAATAAATATTATAAAATTGAATGAAAATATATTTTATTTAATTATTTTGTCATAAAAATTTTATGAATACATTTATAAATAAATTAAATTATTAGAATTATTAAAATTTGGGAAAAAATAATTGAATTAATTTACTGCGATAATGCACACTCGGACAATGACCGACTCTTATTCATGTGGCCCACTATATCCTAAAATCTAATTACATTGCATTGGAAGTACCTTTGATAGAACATTGAATATGACCCTTTAGGAACTTATCTTGATATTAGTGAGGGACACTCATTGAATATGAACATTTTTTAACAACACATCATAGTCTTACTGATATTATTTATGTCATATAAATGGAAACCAAATCTATAAATATATACTATGTAATGTAATATATTTTTCTCATGATATCTCATAATATAAATGCATATCATTTATCAATATCTTTACATACATTATTTATTCGTTATTGCCCAAACCAAATATGAATACCTCCTTTTAACATGGCCATATATTTATGACAGGTAATACTATACATGTCCACAGGGATCAATATATCTCTTCATACACTTTAATGATAAAAACACGTTCTTGATAATTCAATAGATGTCATATCACTGATAAATAACTCTCAAATTCTTTCTATAACACACCCGGTTTCACGTAAGTAACCCCTTTTTTATAATTTTTTTGTCTTTAAAGTGTTTGGGTGAAGTTTGGGTGCGTTTGTAAGATGTTTTGAAAGTTTATTGGTATTTTATAAGGGTACAGAGTCTGTGAATGGTTTTTTTAAGGTGTGAAACACCTAAAACATTCCATACAAAAGGAGAGTGGGGCTAAGGGTAATGCGTATGGGCAGGTTCCTGGTTTTTCCAGACTACGTAGCCACCTAGGAGAAAATTTTATTTTTGAGAAAGTGGGATTTTGATTGGTTGGTTCACGATTTTCTATCCATGCAATCCAACAATTTTGGTTATATAAGTAAGGAAGTGGATAGCCTAAGATTTGCGTAACCATCAGAATAATTATTCATGATTTAAAAAATATATCCACAAATTGTTGATATTGGTTAGGAATAAAAAATGTCTACTGATTTTCTTGAGAAACATCCTTAAATCAATAGTTTCTATACTCAGAGGTAGTAGAGGTTTCTAAAATCCATCCAGAGGAAATATAATGGCATCTATTGGGGTGTTAATGTAATGAATCAAGAAAAAAATACACGATCAGTAATTTTTTTTGCAGAATACATATTACATAACACCAAGATACGCTGAAATAATGTATTATTTTAGTGTCTTTGGAAACATGGAACATAATCTTCTATCTTTTGGAAGGATCTTAAACATATCCCATAATCGTCATCACTTTTTTTCATACCTATAACATTTCATCATATCCTGGGTAAAAGAAAACACAAAATGGGTTATCTCAATGATTATTAAGGGTAAACGTTGAGAACATAGAACAAACCATAAACATAAGAATCTAAAAACAAGAACATAAAGTTCAAATATAAAAATAATTGGATAAGAAATAAATCATGGTAGTACGTATGACATAAATCATAATAGAACATTAACCATGATAAATTAACATAGGTATAAAACACGGAACTATGGAAAACAAATAAGTACGTAATATTATTTCCATAGTATCCAAATCATTGTTTCCAAGACTATCATAGTTGAAATAGTCTATTACTGCACTGGGTTTACATGTCGTTCCAGCCATATACTACTAAACCAAATTTACTTGCCATTACAAGTCTATATTACTGAACTATATTTACATTAAATTATTCTCATGTCTATCTCTAAAGATATAAATCGTTACCAATTTAATTGTACGGAGATATAGGTCCCACCCATCTCGAAATGAAATCATTATTACATGTACCACAAAAATATAAATCATTCATCATAGCATAACCCATTAAATAAAGTGGGTTTATTAAACATCATTCTATCATGACATAATACATATAAAATATCATTCCATTATTAATACAATCAAATCAAATTAATATTAGTGATAGAAACATAACACTATTTAAGAGTGTCAACATAGAGGGGAAATAATTTTGATAAAACACGTGAACTTTATTCTTGGGGAAATAAACCTTTTTCTTAAAAATAGTTTTTTCTCAAAATTCTATGAAATTAATAATGAAAATAATTTAATTAAAAATAAACATGAAATATTCTATAAGAATATTCATGAAAATAAGGAATCATGAAATAATAAAAAAAATCCATTCATGTCGTATAAGTTAAAAACACATTATAATCATACTTGTGCCGGAAAAGCCAAAAAACTATCTTGTATAGAAAACAAAAGAATGATTTCATCCATAAAATTTAATAAAAATTAACAAATGTGTAAAATTGAATTTAAAAAATACGGTATGAAAAGAAATAATATTATATATTTATGAATAATGTAATTTAATGATAAATATAACCTAGTAAATACTATATAAATAAACAATATAGAATAATAATGAGATTGTATAATTATCCCTTACCTTATGTATGATTTCATCCAAATGTTTATTAAAATCATGAATAGTGGGTTAAACATAATATTAACTTGTATAAAAACTATAATAATATTTATGAGATCATATATGATTTCACTTATTAATTTAAATTACCTATTTGGTTATCAATTCCATGTTAATGCAACATTTTGGGTAACAACATTTTTATTTTTCGTATGTTCTTTGACATGTTATTGTAGATCTTATTACATAGATCATTATTTAATTACTTCATGAATGTAAAACATGATTTATATATCATAAATATTTCCTAAATAAATAAATATATAAATTAAATGGACTACATCATTCATGGAGATGGTTGACCATACGTATACATGAACGCTATTTCTATATCCTTATCAAATTGAATGTATGCAAGTAAATGAAACATATATTTATATATATAACTAAATCCAGTTGAATTATTATGTAATATATTTTATTCTTATTTTTTATATATACATTATAATCATTGTTGAATGGTTAACATGGATAATGAATCTCATCGCGTCATGGAGATGGTTGGCTGTACGCACACACGAGTGACGATATAAGTCCCTTAATGGTTAAATGGTATTGAATTGGATGGTATTGTAATTATAGAAAATAATTATGATGTTATATTAATTATTTAAATTCATTATACAAATCATTATACCCATATAGTTTAATTATCGAGGAATAACAAAACACACTATGGTGTGGAGATGTTCAGTAGAACGTATGCACTCTTAGAGATGTTGTCATTTGTGGGTTGAACAAGAGTAGGTATAAGGTTTTAACATTCATATAATAAAATCACATCATGTATAATATAATTGAGTAACTAATTCATTAGGGAAACAACATATGAATAGGAAGTATAATAAGAAAAGAATTTTGAAAAAGTTGATTAAACAATTACGTTTTTTCGTCTATCTTCTTTTGACATAAACACAATTTCTCCATAAGATGGATTTTCACCCAAGGTGTGGCCTCTAAGAGGAAGGGATGGATGTTGGGAGATTATTTTGGAAGATTTTGGACTTGAAAAAAATGATTTAATGGTCTGAGTAAGTTGGTAGAATTGGTGATCTTTTATAAGAAGGAGGAGGGGCACTTTAGGAATGTCTTGAAATAATAATATTTTATTAATTAATTTTCAGCTAATAATGATCCCAAACTCATTTATTTAAAATATAAGATATGAATAGGTTGAAATAATCTCATAAAATAAAATTTAGACTTGTTGGGATTTTTTTAAACCTTAACATTTTGATTTATCACTATTAATCTATATAACTATATTTGTGGTAATAATATAATAAATATTAAATGGTTATAAATATTTACTTATGTGTTGAAAATTTTCCATAATGGATACATTATGACATTTTTACAATATAATTTTCTATAGGTAATTTTTTAATTTTTTTTTGGATTTTTAATTAATTTAATAATATGATATTTTTATAAAATATCAATTGTGTCCATTTTGATACTATTCATTTATTTGACATTAAATAAAATATAAATTGATGATAAATTCTAAAAAAATGTTTAATAAACTAATAACATATCATAATCCCCAAGAAAAATCGTTATGAACACTAATTATTTTACATGATATTTATTTTAATATTTCAAAAACAATTTATTTCATATTTCAACCAATAAAAAAAATTCTACATCACTATTGTGTTATCATTAATTTTAATTATTTAGTCTTAAAAAATTATAAATAAATTTATATGATGTAAATAATTTCACTGGATATTTTGGAGACTATTTATGTTCAATGTTTTTTGAATTATATCAATATATTAAAATTATTATACTCATAAGATATAAGAGTGTGACATATTGTCACTTTCTTTTATTTTAATTATAATTACCACACTTTCAGAGAAAAAATCCCATTAAATGAATCAATTCCCACCCTTAGGTTATATTTGTAGACTTTAAATTATCCCATGGGATTTAGGCAGGTATTATAGTAATTTTATTGTATTTATCATATTGTTTGTTTCCCTAATTTAACATATTTACCTTTAACTACGGTAAATAAATATTACCATAGTTACTATTCCTAATATCCAAATAAATAAATGTAACCTACTAACATAATTTTAAACCACGGATTCCAAATATTGAATCCATTTTTCAAAATTCAAAACCCAAAAGTGGAAGTAACTAATTAAATATTTATTCTCGTCGTCAAAACCAGAAAGAGGGTTTTTAAGAAGTAAAAACATTCAAAATATTGGCATCTCTTTATGTCCAATTTAAATGTAAAATTACATATAACGAACATAATTTGATTAAATTATAATTAAAATCTAATTAAAAATTAAAACAACGTAAAAAGATAATCTAAGTATATAAATAAATTAGACAAAAAGTCTGTTTTGAATTAAAAGGAAATATTTTTCTATATTTATTAAAAAATGAATATTTTCATAAAAAACAAGAGAATTAACCAAAGTAAATTCTTATGGCCCTCTTATATAAAAGAATCTTATTATTACAATTTGAATATATAAAATTGTCAAAAACATGATTTGAAATGGGTGTTCCATCAAAAGGCAAAAAATCTCTATATTTTTTAAAAAATACCTCTTTTATCCAACAAATTGAATGTTATCATAGATAATTTCTAGAAAATAGATAATTTAAATGTTAATGTTATATAAAATTAAGAATTTGGTCAATAATATACCTAACTAAATGGTAATATCCCATTAAATAATAATATTTTAATTATATATCATTGTTTAGTAAAACTCGATATTGTATACAATACAAGTTATTGAGGAAGGTCTCTATTGCATGTAATGAAATCCAAGTAAGTATTTCATGTAATGAAATAATCTTTTGGTGTTGCATATTTCATAATCCACCCATATTTATTTAAT
Organism: Viscum album; assembly: GCA_963277665.1. Classification (NCBI taxonomy): domain Eukaryota; kingdom Viridiplantae; phylum Streptophyta; class Magnoliopsida; order Santalales; family Viscaceae; genus Viscum; species Viscum album. Next base: position 1,479,905,240 of record OY728137.1, read on the forward strand.
AAATTGTTGAAAATCTATACTCATTGTTTCATGTATCGTCCACTAACTCAGTGTTCCGTGTAACATACGACAAGCCGACTTAAAGTGAATGGAATGTTTGAATTAGTCCATTGAAAGAAATAAATGAAAATTTTATTTTATTAAAAAAAGATCCATAAAAACTCAGGGTGTTACATTATACCCCCATTAAAATTAATTTCTGCCTCTAAAATTCTTTAGGGGTAATAAAAGGCTTACTACATGAATGTTTCATTCTTGGAAACCAACATCATAAAATGGAATGCTAAAACATCATCTTAAAAATGACAGTTAGAAACATAATGGTTACACAAAGTAACGCATCACTGGGTTTCCACATAAGTGAACATTAGTGGGAATTAAAAAAATGGATATGGAAGAAAAAAAATAAAACCATAAAGTTCTGTTGGAGGGTGATATTGAACAAGGTTTGGAGAAAGATAACAACCAAAAATAAATAAATCTGTAATATTTAAAGGGACCATCTGATTCATCAGATAAGAAGATACTAAGATAACTATTTTGGTTTTCTAGATCCTTTACCAAAAGTTGACGAATTTGGAATGAGAATAAATAGTTACTTGATTTTAATAAAATCTAACCAATTTTTAGGCCTTGAAAAATTTCCACTTCATGTCTTATTTAATGAAATGAAATTGAATTTTTCATTCACGAAGTATTATCAGATCATGCGATAGAATGGAAGGGGATTCCCAATGTCTCAACAAAAAGGTTAGAAAATGTATTAAAATATGCATAAGTCCACTTATAGTGAAATAATATATTGTTCTAACAAACTTCAAATACATTATAACTCATACTATCCATAAATATATAAGATTAGGATCCTTCCAAAAACAAAAAATACAAAACATTAGATTGAGGTGACCTAAATAAACAGAACATTTATCTCCCATATCTGATAAGGTATTTTTTTATTATCACATTCCCAAAAATGTGAATACCTTAATAATTTATTCACATGGAACATAGTAATAACAAGAATTACCATAGAACCTTAGTAAAAACTTTCATATTTTCAAAATTAACTATTCCCACACACAAAAAATTAAATATACTCAAACCCAGATATCACTTTTTCCTTTTGTAAGTCATGATTTCATTAACACTGTCAAACATCTAATTATCTCATTACTCCTTCATTATGTGAGTATCATGATTTTTTTAAAAATATATCAATCACTTTTCACAATTGCTGGTACTGTATACTTGTGGAAATCCACAATGGACCAATACATAGATATTCCACTATTCTATAATATAAAAATTGTGATTCAACAATACTATTATAAAATCCCATTACATAAACACCTAACCATTCTACCACTATATTGTAATACTCACCATCACCGATAGTGATTTCATATGGTTTTCATTTTCCTTTGTACTTATAAGATTCATGTCTTTGATCATCAGCATGAACCCTTGGACTTTGGAATTGGTTAGAATAATTCCCTCTTTCCCTGAACATGTAGAATTCAAGTATGGGTGGTGCATTATCTATAGTATTTTCTCTATTCAGATCGTTATAAATATTTTTCCCATTAATTTGGAACTCAAATACTAGATGAACTTATTTTCCACACATAAAACATTTCATAGTTCCTTTAAGACATCATTCACCATGATTATTTCCAAACATTGCGAATAAAGAACCAATCATCTTATTTTCACCATTGTTTTGAGATTTTTCCTTGAACTCCATATTTCTTTTCTTGTCAAAACCATGAGATTGATATTCAAAAACAACATTAATTTATACCTTGATAGAGAAACAAAAAATATATTCATAGATACTAAATTATGTCTAATTCCCTTCAAAGACAAGGTTTTAAGACGCTGAAAAATTGATCAACTTTACTTTCAATTTGGATGATAAAACCAGAAGTATATCCCGCAATCCTTGTAAAAGTTTCCTCATATGTACCAATATATTCATCATCCTTTTTTTAATATCAAGTAACTACAATTACATATTTTTTAGAAGAATGCATGGGAAGTAATTATTGAAAAATTATATCTGATCTCATCCCATTCCATGGATTCAATGACATCTTTCAACCTAGTATTCTTGATTAGAGTATACCACAGGTCTGGTTCAACTTTTAAATGACAAAAATCTAAAATATATTTTTCTTGCTCCAAATAAAAATGGATGAAAATAACATTTCTTTGGTACTGATATATTGTTCAGAAAAAAGTGGATTAGAACACCCACTGAAAGAAGATGGACGTTACCTTATGAAGGATTGAACAAGATGTTATTCTCTACTGTACTCATTTCGATGTCTAGAATGATTCAGAGATTCTGTATGCATAACAATAAGATTTTTCAATCCATATCCCATAAATTTTTGTTGATCAAGAAGAAAATCATTTCATTTCCCAGTGCATTGATAATTAACATAGTTTCTTCGGGATCAATCTATTGCCTAAAACCCAAATAGAATAGTGTAAAAGGAAAAAATCATTCTAACATAATCATGGGGGAGTAATTTCTATCTCAAACATCCTATGTTCAATACTATGCTATTCATGATCGTTACCACAATTCTAGGATTGTAGCCTATAGTTATACAATCCCTTAGGGACATCTGTAGACCTACGTTAGAAATACCTATAGGTATATCACTAAATATTTCACATCCTTGTTTCCAATGGTTGACTAAACCTTTTCTATAATACCATATTTAACAAACAAATCTTGACATACATGGTCATTACCATTTTCTTGAGGAATACTCAATACAGTACAAAAATATACACAACAAGACTGTACTATTTTAGTGTCTTTGAAATCATGGAACAAAATTTTCTAACATGGTGAAATATCTTCAATATATCCCATAAAGAACTTCCCCTTTTGTTTTCCTACCTAAAACCATTCTTTACTTATTCGGGAAATGAAAACATAAAAATTTTGAGCTCAATGATTAGTAAGGGTAAATAATGAGAACATAGAAAAAACCTTAAACAAAATAATGTAAAAACATGAACATAATGTTTAAATATCAAAATATAGCGTCATGAAATAAGTATTGTCAATATGTAAGGCATAGACCATAAAAAAATGTTAACCATGATAAAATGTCATTAGAATATAACATGAATATTTGGAAAGAAAATAAGTAAACAATATTATTTCTACTGTAGCCAAGGAATTATTTCCAAGACCATCATAGTTGAAAAATTTTATTCTGTAACCGGGTTTACATGTCCTTCTAGCCTTGTAATACATAACCAGATTTACATGTTGTTCCTATCCAATATTACCGAACCAAATTTACATTACCTTCCAGTCATGTCTATCTCATGTGATATAAATATTTACTCAATTCATTAACATGATATATAGTTCCCACCCATCTTATATAGTAATCATTCTTACATGAGCCAAAAAATTACAATCATTCATCATAGCATAACCCAAGAAATAAAATGGATTTGTAAACATAATTCAATAATTACATAATCCATATAAAATATCATTAGATAATTAATACAATAAAATAACAGTAATAATATGTATAGAAAAATAACCCTATTTAAGAACGTCATCTTAGATAGAAAATAAATATGATAAAACACTTGACAATAATTCTTGAAGAAAATATAATTTCTTATTCAATAATATTTTCTTTTCTCAAAATGCCAGGAAATTTTAAATAAAAATAATTTAATTAAAAAAACATGAAATAATGTAGATGATTCTTCATGTAAATAAGGCATTATGAAACCATAAAAAATAAATTCATGTCACATAAATTAAAAAACACTCTTCTCATACTTTTGATGGAAAAGTTAAAAAGTACATTGTATCGAAAATAAAAGTATCAATACTTATTTACCATTTAATAAAAATTTAGTAATGTGTAAAATTATGTTTAAAATATAGTAAAATCATAGAAATAATATTTTTAATTATGTATTATGGGTGTTAATAATAAATATACCCCAGTAAATACTAAAAAAATAAACAAACTCGGATAATAATGAGATTGAATAATAATCAGGTACCTTAGGTATTATTTCTTCCTTATTTGTCTAAAACTCTTATATTGTGGGTTTAAACATATTATTAACTTGTAACAAAACAATAATAATATTTATGATATCACATAAGGATTCACTTTTGACTTTATATTACCTATTTCTTTATCAATTCCATGTTAAGGCAATGTTTTGTGAAATAACTGTTTTACATAACGTAAATGTTTTGACATTATATTCCTGATATTGTAACATAGATAATGATTTACATACATATAGATTATAAAACATGATTTATATATCATAAATATTCATTATATAAATATACATAATATATAGATAAAGGAAATGGAATTCACTATTCATGGAGATGGTAGGACGTACATTTGTAATAATGTTGTTTCTTTTTCATTATTGAATTGAATGGAAGAAAGTAAATGACATATATATAAACATAAATCCAGTATAATTATTATGTCATATATTTCATTATTATTAATTATATATAATTTATAATAATTCTTGAATGGTTATCATGGATAATGATTCTCATCGTGTTGTGGAGACGGTAGACCGTACGTACGTACGAGCTAGGATATCAGTCACGTATGGATAAATGGTATGGAATTGGATCATATATTAATTATAAAAATAATTATCATGTTATATTCATTAATTAAATCCATTATACTCATTATTAAACCCATCCAATTTATGTATTGTTAAAAAAAATTACACCATGGCGTGGAGACGGTGGGTCATATGTACACACACATGGGGATATTGTCATTATTATGATGGATTAATGAGTGTATTATGTTGTACCATAATTATAATAAAATCTCCTCATAGAAAATATACTAGAGTTATTAATTTAGTATGGAAAAATCATAATAAGAGGTCATAAAAGAATAAAATAATTTTGAAATATGTTACAAAATAATTACCTCTTTTTTTAGGTATCTATTTTTGATTTACACAAAAGGACTTTGTAGAATTGATTTATCCCCAAGGTGTGAACTCCAAAAGAAAGGTAGGGATGTTGGGTGATTATTTGGATAGAGTTTGGATGAGCAAAAGAGCTTGAATGGTGTGTGTAAGTGGGTAGAGGTGGTGTCATTTTATAAGGGGGAGGATGGACACATTAAGAAAGTCATGAAATATTAAGTTATTATAAATATATTTCGACTTTATAATGTTCCCAAAAAGTTTTTTGGAATATAATATGGGTATGGGTCGAAATAATCTCAACCAATAAAATTTATTCATTCTTTTATTTTGTTTTAAATATTTTTATTTGGATTTAACCTTATTTAATCTACTTAATTTTATTTATGGTAATAATATTCTAAATATTAAATCCTTATAAATATTTCTCTATGTGTGGAAAATTGTCTATAATTGGATAAGTTAGGAATTTTTTGAAAATATAATTTTGACATTGTAATTATTTTAATATTTTTTTGGATTATTAAATATATTAATAATATGTTTTTTATAAAATATAAATTGTGTCAATTTTGACACTGTTTATTTATTTTAATTTAAATAAAAAACACCAAGAAGATAGATTCAAACCTAAATATTTAATAATATCCAAACATGTCATAGTCAAATAGAAAATTATTAGAGAACATAAATTGGTATTTCCTAGGATATATTTAGAGAATTAAAATAAAATAAATGTATTACGTGAGTCTAAATGGAGAAATCATATTACAATCCATGTCATAAAGATAGATATGATCAATAGGAAGATCATCAAGCCAAGTAATGTCTTCATTTACTCCTTTGTTAGCATGGCCATCAACAACCATATGATATTCACGATAGGTATGAGTGATAATTTAGTTGATGTCAAGAAGTGAGCGGGTGCAATCCATCAATCGAGTAGTGATCAACCACACATGGTTTGTTACATTGATCCAAATTTATTGCATCATGGTAGTCAAACCACAATTAAACCTGAGGTTTTTCTAAACATGATTCCAAGAAAAAGAAACAGCATATATCATACCCATCATTTTGGCCTCTAGAGAAGAGGCAATGTCGTAGTTCCCAAGAAAGCATCCAAAGATCTAACCATGGAGATTCCTAAAGATAGCGCCACAACCTACAGATCCTGGATTTCCTTTTGAGGGACCATCAACATTGAATTTTATCCATCCAGGAAAGGGGGCACACAAAAACACATACAGGTACAACTTGGCAGAAATTTTTTTCTACAAATTCAATGACGTTGCAGAATGAAATAGTAATGAACAATGTTGTTGCAGTGACCCTTTTGCAACAATGTTGGTTCACGTATGGAAATAAGAATCTGTGTCCAACCTGCATTATGATTGAGTGAGGATTTGTTATGTTTAATAGTATATTTATTATACCAGATCACAAGATGGATCTCAACAACAGCAGCTAGGAGGAGGTTCTTAATTTTGTGATAGTTTTCCATTTTCGCACATCACTTTAGTTGAGTGTTGACAGAGTCAAGTATCAACCATATACAGTTAAAAACGTCAAAAATATAATTCCAGAGAGCAGTAGTAGTTAAAAAAAGAGTGGAATAGGTGGTTAGTTCCTCCTCTGTGTTGATTTTAGAGCCCACATTTAGAGAAAAGTTGAATACCAAATGATTGAGTAAATTAATTAGTTTATATGATATTTATTTTAATATTTTTAAAACAATTTATGTGAAATTTTTGTCAAAAAAATAACGTAGAAATCACTATTATATCGTCATTAATGGAAATTATTTAGTCTCAAAAATTTCTAAAAAAATTCACAAGATACATATAATTTCATTATATTTTTTAAGACTATTTATGTTCGATGTCTTATATAGTTTATCACTATATTAAAATTAAAATTATTATAAGTTATATGAGAGTGACATGATGTCACATTCATTTGTTTTAATTATAATTAAATCACATTCATAGAAAAAAGTACATTTATTGTATCAATTATAACCCTTATGTGACATTTTTTTCATTAATTCATTCAATAAGATTTTCACAGGAGTTAGGGTAATTTTATTATCTTTATCATATTGTTTGTTACTCTCATTTAACTGATTTACCTTTTACTATGGTAATAAAAAAATTACCATAGGTACTATTAATAATATACATAAAATAAATGTATGAAATTAACATAATTTGGATCTAATGATTCGAAATATGGAATCAATTTTTTCAAATTCAAAAATAAATAGTTGCATATTTTAATTTATAATGAATTCTAATTTTCAAAACCTGAAAGTGGGTTTTTATGAAGTAATAACTATCAAAAGATTGACATATGTTTATGAAAAATTTAAATGAAAAATCACATACATTGACCGAAATTGTATTAAATTATAAAAGCACAATACAATTAAGATTTATAAAAAAATAAAATGATAATCTACCTATATAAATAAATTAGACAAAAAGATAGTTTTGAAGTAAAATGTAGTATTTTACACTATTCATTAATATATGTATTTTATTAGGAAAATACCAAAAATTAAACCAAAGTGAATTTATATGCCTTGATTATAAATAAGAAGTTTAATTTTTAATGTATAGTATATAAAAGTGTTAAAAACTAGATTTGAAATGGGTGCGCCATCAAATGGTGGAAAACATAATTTTTTTACAACAAATAATTATTTTATTCATAAAATTAAATTTTCTCTAATATCATGTCTATCAAATACAAAAGATAATTTTAATGTTATATAAAATTAAAAATTTGTTTAATAATATTCTTAATGGCTAGTTTATATCACATTATATAATTCTATTTTAGCAATATATCATTGTTTACTGAAACTCAGTACTACAAACAACACAAAATATTGAAGAGGGTCACTATTACATGTAAAGTAAGCCAAGTTAGTGTTGAATATTGTATAAGATTCATTTTATATTACATATAACATTATCCAAAAAATTTTCATTAATACATTGAAAATAATCTACACACAGTGTTGTGTGTATCGTACGCCAACTCAGTGTTGCATTTAATATAAGACATGTCAGTTTGGTTTGAAAATAATGTTTTACATAGTTCATTGCAATACATACATGATAATTTTTATTTATTCGAAAAATGGAGCATAAAAACTCGGGGTGTTATAGTTAAATCCATTTTCATGAGGTATGTCATTGTTTATGGGGTTTTTTTTTGATATTTCATAGATCTAGTTCTCCCTCTCTCAGTTTCTTAGATCTATGACTTTTGGGGATAGATCTATGGTTTTTGATTCCCAATATAATTTATATTTTTATTTTTTATTATTATGTAAAGGGTTCTAAACTGGGTTTTTGGAGTTTCGACCTCTCTCAGTGTACGTTTTCCTATGATTTTCATTTTTTTCCAAGTTTGACAAGGTGTGTGGATTCACCCACGACTCCTCTATTTAGTATATGAAGGATTTATTTCCAATTTGTTGTTCTACTTGAATTGTTTTCTGAATTAATGTGAAAATAATGTTAGTAACTCTCTTTGGTGATGGTGTTTAGATTTTGTGGAAACTATAGAGTTGTTATGGTAAATGATCAATGGTTTTATTTTAAAATGATGATTTTAAATATTGTTTTTTGGTTGGATTTATTAAAAGGGTTTTATGGAATTTTTTTCAAATTTTTTTTATTTACTAAAATGGATGTGGCATACTTGTTTTTTGTATGGTTGGAATGTGTTCATATTCATTGGGATGGATAAGGGCATGGAGTACCACCATCAAATGGTTGGGATAAATATGGGAATGACACGAACCCATCAAAATGGTCCAATAAGTGAAAAATTAGTTGAAGGATGAATCACCACTCATGGGTATGGAAATTCTAGGATTCATACATGATTAGCTGTGTGGATTTGTGGAATGAAATAGATTATGCAAATATATACTAGGAATGTCAGTCAGAGGTAGTCCCCTGACTATTTATTAAATAAAAAGAAATGTATAGCAAGCACATACCACAATTCAAAAACCGATTACATATCATAAATATCATACCCATCACAACCGCCATTAGAGCCTCCTTCCGCAGTGCTCGTCTCCCATTCTGATCTTTCATAATGTCTTAGGATCAAGGCATACTTCCTTTTAAGGTTCAATTTATCCAATGAGATCAACTCATGAGGAGATTATTTGAAAGAGGATCTAGTGGACAATGGCTTTGGAAAATTAGAGGAGTCCTTCATCATTCTTCGGATTGTTGTGGTGGACACCTCCTTTCCATATTTCCTCTTCTCATCCTTAAGAACCTCACAATAGGAAGGTCTAACTATCACATTTTCCATGTCACTATCTGAGACATCCCCCCAATTTCCAACAACCAGAACATCATGGAAACCATCATCCACCCATCGAGCATGTTCAGTTAACCTGTTACAGTCAATAATTGCCAAACATGGTGGTTGCCCTTAAATCTCTTGGCTAGAATGCACCTCCATCAGTGCATCAATCGAAACTAACTGTATATTGTTACCTTCCTTCATTGAAGATCCCACCTCTACATGATATACCTCTCCAGGTTTCCCTTCAATCTCTTGTCTAACATCCATCTCCTTCACTGCATCAACTGAAACGTGCTCCATGTTGTTACCATCTTTGATGAAATCACCCACCTCCACTTGAAAATCCTCATCAGGCGCCAAGGCTTGGAACCAATTACAAGCTTCAATAGTACTCCCTAAATCATCAGGTTTCATTTGAAGACCTAGACTGGAATCCTTGATTTTACCATACCCATCTGAATGCATAATCATAACCCCTCCTTCGGACCAGCAAGGTTATACCCAGACCCATCAACAAACTTCTTAAGACCATGAACCCCATGCCCAGCATTAAAAACACACACTCCCTCAGGACGTTCCATTACAGTATCCTACCCCGCATCACCTCCATGAGAAGTAGCATCCAAATGACTCAGACCGGCCCTGAGGACCTGCTTCAATCTCTCAAACACCACAGCAACAACTGGGTTTCTCAAGTCCGAGATACCCACTCCATTTATAGTCTTTTCAAAATCAGGATTCGTCATTCCCTGAACAGTAGTTTTACCATTTTTTCCCTAAAACTGGAATGCTTCCATTGTGACATTGATTATCATGGTGACCCAGATGATGGCATCCTAGACAATAATCAACCTAGGATTCAAAGACCACTGCTTGCTTCCAGTGAAACTCCTCACCATCCATAATCCAAATCCATTAAACTAGAGACTTCGAAGCATCCACCTCAACGCATAGCCGCGGGTTAACATGGTGAATTACCGACAACGTGTGATCATCAGAGCATAGAAAACACCCCACCAAATTCTCTATAATATGGATAATCGCAGGATTCTGAAAGGGCAAGGGAAGGTGGGGAAAGCTTACCTAGATGGAAATAGAGGGAGAGCCCCAATTCATGCAAAGATCAAATGTCCATCAGAATAGAAAGAACATGTATCCACCATAGCTTCAAGGATGCCTAGACCCGGTACAAATTATGTATTCCTATGAGGAAAAACGTATCATAATATGATTCTTATCAATCGAACACACCATCGCGTGATCCTTTAGATCCCAATTGCTAAACAGAAATCCATCGAACTCATCAACATAATCTCTTCAGTGATTGAAGCGAGCTATTAGGGTTACATTCAGGAGATTAAAAGCCTCAGAGAACTCCGAAGAAGAGATTTTAAGTTGAGGGTCCCTAAGATTTAAATACGGAACCTTTGGACTCAAGGAAATTGACGGAAAATATGAATAAATCTAGTGTTATAGAAAGGTACAAAAGACACCCTTGGAATCAGAGGTCGAGGGAGAACCCTTGGCCCCTCCAACCTCCTGGAAGGGGGGGGGGGGACCATCCGCAGTCATGAGTTCAGGCTTCTCTCTAGGAGCTTTCCTTATTCCAATACATAGTTTATGAAATGCCTTTAGAGAATTTTTTGGTTGATTTCATAGTTAGATGGCGTTTTTTAAGAAAAATATTTATTATTGAATTTTTTTATATTTGTATATAAAATGTTTTTGAAATATTTTTATATTAACTATTTTATATAAATGTTTGGACATGTTCTATCCTAGTGGAATGAATATGAATGTAATATGGGGAAAACCTACTGAGTTTCTTTACTCACCCCTAATTTCGAAATTTGGATATTTTGTAGATATTATTTTCCAGCACATGTGAAAAGGTGAAGTTCCACACATCTCTAGTGGCTCTTAGTGAAACTTGGGATATTTTTTTGGAGTAGATCATAGAGCAGTTTGGGGCATTGAAGAGATGTTCATTTTGAAATTTTTTTTGGTTTTGTAGTCTTCCATTATATGATCTGTTGCTTTGTAGTATTCCAATATGGTAGTCATTGGAGTTAGTTTTGATATAAATGGAATTCTTGAGTTCTCATTCATTTTTATCTTTCATTATTTAGTGGTTTATTTGGGTATTTAATGTTTGGTTGGTTGTTTTATTTTCAATGGGAAAATCATACCTTAATTGTAAATGATACCCTTGGAATTTATTTCCAACCCTTTGATTCTTGGGCATGTATCCTAATGAAAATTAACAACATCATACATTTGAAAGAAAAATAAGAGAAGAATAATTTCAAATGTGGTATCAGCTTGTTCTGTCCTCACTTATCATGTGGTATTCAGTTATCTTGGTGTTGGAGTTGTTATTGGTAATGGTGTATTCCCTGAGTTGGGATTGTATAAAGTATTAGTATTGTAGGGACATGAAATATATAGAATAAAAAGACATATATAACCTTTTATGTTGAACATGAATTTACCTAGTATTTGGGTAGAAAAGGGTTTTTGAGACACTTATAATATTTGGAATCCCATTCCCATGGGGTTAGCCAATGATACGAGCATGACTTGCATTATAGAAGAATGACTTCCCACAAGGAGTTCATAATTCATTTTTAATAATGAAAATTTATTTTTTCCAATTTTTATTATTTGAAAAATAATGAAATTGGTTTCAAATGAAATATTTTGAAAAGAGTATTGTTGTGGTATATTGAAAATTTTTTGATTTTCAAAAGTACGTCAAAATTTTAAAAAATGCTTATACACGGTAATAGATGATTTTTGAAACCATTTTTGTGATGTTATGATGTGAATGAATTTAAAATTTTAATATTTAATTTAATAGAGAGGGAGAAATATGTTGTTTATGTGTTTATATAAAATGTCATATTATAGGTTTCGTATGAACCAATCGGAAGAAGCAGTTGAGAATGTGGTCTCACATGTTCCATAGGTTAACCAAGATCTATTTAAAATTATTGTCCAAGTATTTATAACTATGGGAAATTGGAAATAAGTTATGATCCAAGAAAAGTGGATCATTCCTTCCAATTCTAGAAATATAATCGACCCATCATTTTAGGTGACTCAGAATCTCCTAAGGCATAGGAATATCTGAACAAGATGAATTGAATCTTAGATTTAATAAACACACCAAGAGAGTTAAAATCTGTGTAAGAAACATATATACTAGTATATCTTGCATAGTAGTTATGGGATTTAGTTGTTCAGGCTAATGAAGATCAAAGCATTGGTTGGGATGATTATGAAGAATTTTTTAACAAATAATTATATCAACATACGTTGAGAATTCAACGAATTACTGAAATATATATCATGAAGTAGTTAATTTTTTCTGTCAAATATTATATGGATAAATTCATGAATTTACTTCACATTCCGCCTGATGATGCTGATACTACATCCTTGAAGGCACAGATAGTTGAATCTGGTATGAGGTGGGATATTGAAATGATTTTTGATGTGATCTATGTTATAGATTACACAAAGATAGTCAATAGAGAGGAAATAAATAAAAGGGATATATCATGATCTATGAGAGGAAGAAGTATTTTAATACCCATGAGAAATGGTGGGAACTCAAATTATGGGGGAAATCTGAAGAGGGACACCTATTTCCAAGGTTGGATCATGAATCAAAATCAAACAGATAGATCAGTAAACCTTCTTATATGACCCTAGATAAAAGTGGGATGTTTCCATTGTTTTTCTATTGACCACATATAGTAAGGCTATTTGAAACAACCTAGAGAATACGATAACTGCAATCATATAGAGCATCTTTAGTGAAATTATCGTAGCTCTCCAAGGTCTGGTGTTTGGGACACTTTTCAGGTGCTGGAAATGTCATATACTTGGTGATACGAAGGATGTAGAATAATACTCATAAATAAGAAAGTACTATCCATCGGGTTTCAAGGAATACCATGACCACTTAACATGGTAAATCACAATAGGGATACAAAGAACAGTGTTTAGCGAGTGAGAAATTATATGGATCTAAGAATGTAATTGTGGATGATCAGTTTGTACCACCAACAGTGTGAGATATGATTATTTTGAATTCTACCCTTATGAAATAGTTTTTTGATGTGGGTGAATCACATTCCTTTATTTATTATTATAATATTGAATTTATATGGTAATAAATGGAAATAATTTATTTTGTGTTAAAACATAAAACACCTCTTGGTCAAAGAGAAAGTAGAGCCTCTGTGTGTCAAGCATGTTCTATAACTTTTGGTGGAAATGAACTGAAATGGTATTTCTCTATTCTTGAGATAGATGTAAATTATGCAATCCTAGGTCTAAATTTGTTGAAAATTTATAAGGCATACATTGAATATAATACTAAAATGTACATTTTTACAAATGTTGAGAAGACATGAATGTAATAGCAGGGGAAACAAGCATCTTGGCACCAGAAGTTGTAATGACCTCATAATAGTTGGTGGTGTTATCTTTGGAATCAATGAAATAGATCAAGAATTGTAGTTTTTCAGTAGTTGTAGATCAATTTTTAATTGCATTTCCTAAATATTCCTCATGGTTTCCACTAATGAGATAATTGGAGTTCATGATTTATCTCCTAATGGGGAATTGATAGATTTCCCTTCCATCTTAATAGACTGAACTAATAGTATTACAGGTGTTTAATGTGTATTCTGGGGAGATGGAATGAAAAGGGTTTGTTGGGATGAGAACATATATATGGGTAGCACTGGTTTTGTTTGTCAAAATGGCATATAGAACTCTTCGGTTTTCTATGTATATTTAAAGCAAAATCAAGATTTGATAAATTACCGATAACGACTTCCACACATTTATGATTAATTTCATCAAATTTAGGGGATCTACGAGGTTCTTCTGAAGTGACATATGATTTAGATATAAAAAATTTCGAGTTCAGAAGGAGGATATTCCTAATACATCTTTCAGAAGTAGATATGACTATTATGAGTTTTTTGTAATGGAATTTGGTCTTATGGATTCAACAATGGTATTTGTGGAATTGTTGAATCAGATCCTGCAGATATATCTGGATTATTTCATAGTGGTGTTTGTGGATGACAAATTGGTGTATTCAAGGACAATGGATGAGAATGAGAAACACTTGGTGATGGTGTTAGGAATCTTCAGGGATCATTTATTGTATCACAAATAAATAATGTTTTAATTTTGTATACAATAGGTAGATTTATATATCAATGTTATCTTTGATAAAGGTTTTTCTTTGGATCCAGAAAAGATGTAGGATGTTATATCTTGGAAACCACCAAAGAACATCTTCGAGATATTTAGTATCCTTTTTATGGATGGTTATTAACCACAATTTGATCATATATTTCACAATTTCCTTTTCTATGACAACATTGACAATGGAAAATTTTATATTCAAATGGAATGTGGAAAGCCAAAAAAATTAGGAGATTAATGTTTTCATTACATCATAACAGATATTGATCTAACCAGAATCAGGGCAATGTTATGTGAAGCATTATGATGATTTAGGATCTAGGCATGGATTTTTTCCCAAGAATCTAGGTCATGTTGTTGATTTTTTCATCATAATAGAAATGATTGCATGAGAAGAACTACCCACCACCAAATTGGGATTTAGATATGGTAGTAAATTATTTGAAGACATGGTGTCATTTTCACTTTTGAGATAAATTTATTATCTTCATGAATCATCAAAACATGAATCATATTTTCTCACAATGAGATTTAAACCTGATACAAGAAATGTGAATGAAGTACATCCAAATGTATGGCATTGACCTGATGTATACACTAGGTATGGGAAATTAAGTAGAAGTTAAATAAAGAAGAAATTCATATGATCAATTTGTAAAAGAGGCTTTAGATGAGTGGAATTTGATTTTTTCACTAGTTGTATGAACATGGAATTTGAAGACTCAAGTAATGTTTTGGTTTTCTTTCCAGAATATTTTATTCATGATTTGTTGGAAATGGTTTAATATTAATAGACATAATTTGAATAATTCATGGATATGAGGTCAAAACTCAGGGGCGGGAGACCATTTAGGGATGGATGTGGAATGAGAATTCAGTGTTGGGGTTTCGAAATGAGTTGGTCATACTTATGGCATGTCAGGAAATACTTAGTCATTTCTACCACCATTATAAATAGGATATTCATCCTGGAATAGAATATATATATAAGGAATTGAATGCATAGTTTTTGTTGGTCAGCATGAAAAGAAAGGTGGCAGATTTTTTATCGAGAAGCTTAAATTTGTAGAATGTAAAGTTAGATCATCAGTGAAATGAAGGTATATTGCAGTATTTTCCCATTCCTATTTGGAAATGTGAGCAATTAGATATGTATTTTGTAATAGGTTTTCCCAATAATCATTCAACAACATGGTTCTATAAGGGTGAAATTGGATAATCTTACAAATTCATCTCATTACATCCATATTTCTGAATCTCAAACGGTGGAAGACTTGTAAAAAATCAATATTCATGAACTGTTAAGCAGGAATGGAGTACATATTTCAATAGTTTCAGACAGATATCTACGGTTTACATCTAATTTCTTGAACTATTCATTGAAATACCATGGGACTCAGTTGGAAATGAGTATGGACTATCATCATCAGATGAATGGTAAATCTAAATGGATGATGAAAATGTTGGAAACCATGTTGTGAGATATTATAATAGATTTTTGTGGCTCGTGAGAATAGAACATTACATTAGCGGAGTTATCATAAAATGAAATTTTTCAGGCCTTAATTCATATAGATTCTTTTGAATATCTGGATTGGAATCCTTATCATTCATCACTTTTTTGGGTAGAATAGTTATGACATCACATGGTAGTCCATGCCTTGCCAAAGAGATGATGATGAATATTTAGTTGATTAGTAAATGCGTAGATATGGATTGGATTCATCATAAATCATATATAAATAATTTATTAAATTCATTATTTTTAAGGTGAGCGTTCATGTTTTCATTATTTTCTCTCCAAATCTAGGACATCGATATTTCGGGATGTTGGGAAGATTATCTTCTTAATATATAAGCCCTTTTGAGAGACTTTAATAGGTTGTTGAGGTGGAAAATAAGTTGGAGTTTCCACCATAGTTTAATAATTCACGTAATATGTTTCATTTATCTTAGTTGAAAAACTATCAACCTGACCATGAACTTTTAATTCGATGGGATCAAATTGACCTAGATTCAGATGCTTTTTTAGTAAACATGACAATGTAACTTTGGATAGGTATGTGAATATAATGTATAGAAAATGTATCAGTCTTTTATGGGTCTTGTGGAAACATAGTTTGATTTTGAAAGATAATTGGGAACAGTAGAAGAAAATGGATGGGAAATGGCCAAAACTCTTTCAAAAAACCAATTTTTTTTCTAATTTATGGGGAATTAAAGGCCAATGCTATGGATAATTTACAATCCATTTTTTAAACAATGAATTCCTTTATTTATTACTTTTATGTATTTAATGTTTTTGGGTGATGTTTGTGAGGGATTGTAAGAAGATTAGAATGTTTTTGGGAATTTTCAAAGGTTGAAAACATTATGCAAATTATGAAACACCTAATGGAAATTGTTCACAAGGAGACATGGGATATGGGGAAGGACCTTGGTTTTTCCAAATCATAAAGCCCCTAGGTGAACCATTTATTTTTGATATAATGGTATTTTTCATGGTTGGATCATGTTTTTTTAAACATTCGAGACATACATGTGATGTTCATCCTTAAGGTAGTGGTTGGTGCACAGTTAGTGCATGGTTTTGCTAACCATGTGACTAATCATAGAAATTTTAAAAAATAGATTATAATTTTTGGATCTAGGATAGGATTAGGAAATAACTCCCTTTTCTACAAAAATTTCCCTAACTCGATATATTCTCCTCCCAATGGTATTAGAGGATTCTACCATTAATGTGGAGAAAAATTGAAGGCTCTTATTAGTGTATTGAACCCTGATTTTCATGGAATATTGTCATTTATGGGTTATTTATTTGGTCTTCCTTTGATTTACTTTCCCCTCCCTCCCTTATTTTCTTAGAAATAAGCCATATTTGGATATATCTTGAGGTATTTGATGAAAAATATGATTTATATATTGTTTTTTTGTTATTATGGGAGGGTATATATGCCTGGTTTTTGGAGATTTGACATGTTTCCACAGAATTCTTGGTGATGTTATGCATTTTTAATATGTTTTCTGAGGTAGGTGGATTCACTCTCAACTCCACTATTTATAATATACAGGATCAATTTCGAATTGGATTTTCTAATTGATATTGTTTGTCAAATTATTGTACAATGAATGGTAGGAACCCTATTTGGTGATGGTTAGTAGTTTTGTGGTAATTGTGGAGTTGTTATGGTAAATGTTTTATGGTTTGATTTTAAAATGATTCTTTTAAAATACATTGATTGGTTTTATTTATTAAATTTTTTTTATGGAATGGATTTGTATAAAAATGTTGTTTTTTTAAAATGGGGTTGGCACACTTGGTTTTGAAATTTCATTGGCATGGTTGGAATGTGTCCATGTGAATTGGTATAGATAAGCGTATGAAGTACCCCCATAAAAATGTTGGGATAGATATGGGCATGTAATACCCACATTAAAAATGTTTACTAGGTGATCACTTAATGGATGAATGAATCACCACTCATGATTATAGGGAGTTATAGGTTGAATTCTAGATTTGATGTATGTATATGTGGAATGGAATTGATTATTCTAAAATGGAGTATATAAAAAGGTTTTGGAGTATTGTTTGGTTTATTTCCTTATAACATTGTGTTATTTTTTGAAAATTGTTTATTATGGATCTTTCTAATCTTTTTATATAAACATTTTTATAATTATTTTAAAGAAACTATTTTTGATAAATGTTCTAACATGTTCTATAACTATTCTTTGAGTAGAGAATTAATTTTGGGAATGAATAATATGCTTCATTACTCACCCATACTTTGGAACATTTGTTTCCTTTCAGATATAGTTTATGAGAACATGGGATAAGGTAAGGTATCAAACTTCTCTAGTAGTGATAAGTGACAGTTGGGTGGTTTTTTGGAGTGAAGTATGGACCAGGTTGGATCATTGGAGTTATGTTTATCATTATGTTATTATTGTTTTAATAGTATTATATCAAGTACTTGGTTGTTTTTTGGTCTTTCGTTGTGGTACTATTTGGGGGCTCTTTTGATATAAATGGCATGCATGAGTTGTATTCTATTTTTTCAAGCACCATGTAGTGGTTTTTTAGGTTATGGCATGTTTGGTTGGTTGTTTTATTTTCATACGGAAAATCATACCCCAATTATAACTAAATCCATAGGAATTTATTTCCAGCCTTTGGAATCTTTGGGTTTTCATTTAAGGCCAATTAATGTCCTCATACCATCTGAAGATAACAAGGATGGGACATATGTTTCACTCACACAACACTGATATAAACTATATATATATTAATTATAAATCAATTCACATTAAAGATGAAATGAATAAATAAAAATAATGATTTAGGAAAACAATATAAATTTTCAAAGATATGAATTATCAATAATACATGAAATAAGTGTCATTCATTATGGTAGGCATGTCCTCATGATCTTGTATACAAAGTGTGGACATCATGAGAAGAAGTATCACTTTTTATTAACCCCTTACTCTTGATAGTATAACACAATCTATTTTCCTTTAGAATTTTGTATCTTGATTAAATAAAATATCTTAAAGGTTATTTCCATAATTATTCTAATATCTCATTATAGTTAAGAACTATTATCAAATTATTTATGAAATATCGAATCTATGCATATTACCATATATATATAGTACATCTTAATGTAATAATACTAATATGGAAGAATTAATACTTTTATATATCATTATGTACCAATGTATAATTATCCAAAGTATAAAAAAGTGTTTGGTTTAGGGAATCCACTTTCAAAATACATATACATTCCAGAGATACAACTATAATAAACTCTCAATATTCTAGATCTCACAAGAGAAAAATACTTTTAAAAAGACATATCTTTATTTATGGGTCTTTAATGTTATCCTCTGTGGGTAGTATACTGACTATTACACCACCTATATGAATAAAATCCATTATAATACGAAAGATCTTATATATATGTTTAGTACTGTAGTCTGACCCAGTCTCTTTATAAAGTTACATTTCTAAAATATTATAATAGTATACTATAATAGGGGATGAACAACTACTTATAATTAGAAGATCTGAGATCAATTTTTATATCCAAATGATATCCTCTGCTACACGAGAAGATTCTATACACTCTAATTCTATTGTATAATTATTTAATATAGGATTTTTCAAGGTTTTCCGACTCCTTATACCATCATTCATGAAAAATACATATCCTAACTATGATTTAATATCAATATTATCTATCTGAATGCTAGAATTTTTTTATCCTCTTACTACCTTCACCTCACATATTCTATACACTAGGAACATATCCTTTTTACATCTCATGTGCTTTAGGATTGTTTTATCTACTCCCCAATGTATTTATCTAGTATTAGCATGAAACCATTCTATCATTCTTAAATAATATGTATCATCAAACATAGTAAAAATCATAGTTTACATTATATATCCCATAGAAAAATCATTAGGAAGAGTACCCATTTTTCATATATCCTCCAATGTTTTTGGACACATTTTCTTAGAGATATTAATCACCAATGTTACTTTAGAAAAATAAACTTTTCTATTGTAGTATATTGTTCCTTTTTGAGTACCTTAAAAATGCACATATTTTTACTTTATTCAAGTAGAATTTAGTTTCTATATCAATAATTCTAGATCCCTGGAATGTAATATACATCCTTTAGTTCTTATAAGAAAACACATTTATTTCATAAATTATTTATCCAATATATTAATTATAATTCATATCCCATTAATAATATTTCATCGAAATATAATTCTAGGAAGTTGATCTCACTACCACAAACCTTATTATAGACATATAGACCAAATACATTATCAATGATATGATTTTTTTTGAATTTATATAAATTAAATATCTATAATTATGATGAAAGATTCAATTTAAAATTGGATGTTTTAACATTTTTTACCTTATTTGAATTCGGAGACATTCAAAATCATTGTCATTGTGTCATATATATTTTTAACCAACTTCCCATTCAGGATTCTGGTTTTTCAAAGTCATTTTACGAAATATAATTACCATGGTAAAGTATTATTAAAAATAATATTCTTGATGTATTTTTCATTTTTAATGATGAGAATGTATTATCGTAGTAAAATATTAATTTTTTAGAAACCTTTTGAAACCAATCATTCTTTGAATGTATTTATACTATTTTAAATATCATGTTATTTTATTGAATACCAATTTACACCCAAAAGGATTAATTTCTATTGGTGGATCTACCAAAAATTAAAACTGATTTTATTACATAGATTGAATTTTAGAATTCAAATATTCAATCTATTTAGTAGAAAAGATTCCATTAATATATCCCCTATGGGTCACAGGCTCACTAATATAAAGGAATAATGTGTCACTAAACATAGTTAATGGAGACTATATACATTTGGACCGATAAACACCATTGTTGACTAACATGATACATTTTTCTCGTGAACTTATTCTAATAATACTATATATTGTAAATCGTAATCCTATATCACCTCTTCTATATTGGATGCATTAAAATCACAAAATTCAATCTTTCTCCCACTGTTGTCATTTGAAATGTTATTTTTTTCATGAAATATGGCATGAATCTTACTCATAAAATTTAATTATGAATGGTTACATAGGTATTATACAATATTTTACATGGGATAACCTAGAAATATGAATTTAATTCATCATGTATATAACTTTTTCTTAGGTATTATATATTTAAAACTACAAGATTTTAAAAATAATACTATATTTAATAGTGTATATAACACACAACACCGCTCATAAACAAAAAAAGTTATTATTACTTTAATATGACTATTATAACATATCCATTGAATTGGAAGGTATAAATAAGAATAACAACATTATGAAATATTCATATATAAATATCCAACTGAATAAATATATTTTGATTAATTCTTATGAAATAAGAATCCAATTTTAGTAAGATTATTTTGTAATTCAAAAAAAAATTTCATAAAAAATTCATTTTACTTCTTTTAGTTAGAGAATTTTATATTGAATTTCTTGAAAACACAGAAACTGTATTTTATAAAAGGATATAATTTATAAAATCAATATATAAAAAAAATTGGATTAATTTTTGATAATTTTATGAAAAGTTTTATTTTTCAGTTAATAGTGAAAAATAATGACTTCTATTAAAAATTGTATATTATTTTAAAGGATTTATGAGGTCAAATTATATTATGGGTTAATATTAAACTGAAACTATTAAATTATTATTATAAACAATCTAATTATATTTTTTATAACGAATTTTTTATTTTTATTTTTTATAGAACATTGTTTTTACAAAAGAATTTTTCTTTCTAAAAAACAAACTCAAAAGGTTTTATGGGTTTATATTTAAATTAAATTATGCCACCTTTATGAAATGAATATTGAGAAATGAAATGAATGTTTTTAATTAGGAGGTCAATCATTTGTAAATAGTTTTGTATTATATTTTATAATTACAAATATTAAATGTAGTATATTTTTGTCACCATGTTAATGGTAAATAAATGAATTAATGTTAAAAATAATATGATAAGGAAACAAATTACATCAACACTTTAATTTATTTAATTTTATGACGGAATGTAGTCGATAATAATATAAAACTAAAAAAATATACCCTTTTATTTCAATTTATTTTAGATTTTAAACTTCATAATATCTTATTAATGGCTAATGTAAAAAATGTTGGTGTCTTCTTTTTAATATCAAAAATATTTTTTGATAGGGAAAAAATCAAATGAATTCAGATTATAAATTGTTGTTAAAAAAATTATTTATAATTTTCATTTATTTATTCTTTTTAGTGACCAAATAATTATTTAAATTCTTATACAACACTTACTCAATATTTATTCAATTAACTGAAAAATAAAGTAGATGATTCGAATTCATTTAGCATAATATAATGTGACTAAATTATTATCTTCCATAAATTATTTGGATGAGAATAACATGTCATTTATGTTTTATAGGATTATATTTCAATTACTTTTTTCTCATGTTGAGTTCAATAAAATATTAAATTATTTTTTTTATGAATGACAACAATGATATTTTTTGAATAAATAATATTTTTTTAAATGATAAATAATTTGAAAAAAATGTATCAATAATGTGTGTGGGGTATGGTTTATAATATACATCATGGTTTGTTTATGGACCAATATTCCTTTTATAGTTACTATGTTGAACCCTAAATTGTAAAAACCATTGTTATCATGATAATTATCTAAATGGTTATTGGAGGGTTAAAACAAATAATTAACTTTGAAAACATCACCTAAACTTATCAAAATATTATTTAATGATTGTTTTTGGACCATAGTAATACTATTTTGGGAATATATTATTTTTTATCCATTATTACATATAAAATAATTTATATTAATGTAATACATTATATAATTAAAAGTGTGCCCCTCCCCTATCTTATAAAAGGTCACCCCTATCATTTTTATACAAACATAAAAAACATTTTAGATTTTCCAAGAACTAAAAAATTTCCTTAGTACAATACCTCCCTTCATTATAGAGGTATTTGATTTAAAAAACTATTAAACCAAGATTATATAAAAAAAATGTTTATAAAATATAATAATTTATTATTATTTAAATTTTAAAACTGATATCCATCTCCTTCAATCAATTGGAAAACTAGAATGTCATTCATTTGTATAGCGGATGAACACCTCGCGAATCGATGCAATTAGAATTCCCTCCAAACCTATCATGGATGAATATAAGGATTTCTATGATATATATATATATATATATTATTTTTATAAGTTAGTTAACTTTTATTAAAGATAATATATATTATACTTTCTTACCTCTCTATTCATTGAATAAATAATGACATCATCCTTTCATAAGCGTGGATTACTACCTCTATATAGTGATACTATTTGTGTTCATGATCAGATCATATCCATGATATATAAAACATTATTTAAAAATATAATAGTATATATTTACATAATTATCATTATATAATGATAAAATAACTCATACCTTCTTTACATCACAATCGTTGAAACATTGTAGTGTTACTAATGTGTACGAATGACCTACCATCTTCAGGATTGAAACATAGTTCATTTTTCATAATCATATTTCATAGTTGGTTTTAAAAGTATAAATGATATATAAAAATTATTATTATTCTATGATTATTACTATTTATATGATATACCAATGAAATCTTCTACCATAGTCAACCTACCAAATTCATTTGGGACATATGAGTTGAATATCATCAAAATGCCTGACAAGAAATTAATTGATTAAGAAATTGATTAGAAGAGGGTAGAAGAAAAAAATAAAATTTAATTATTTAATAGAGTAAATAATTAACATAATTTAATTATGAAATAATTTTCGAAATTTATATGATAAATTATAATCAACGTAAGGGACACTTTACTTTAAAAACCTAATTTAAAATATTTTCATGATTTATTTTGAAAACATTTATCATCCATTTTAATATTTTAGAAAATATTTTTTTTGCATTTATTTATATAGGCCAAAATTAAAAATAATGTAAATTTAATATCAATTTATATTTTATTTCAAATTTTTTATAAAGGAAAAGTTTGTGTTTTTTTATACATAATGTTTTTATTTTCTTTACAAAATAAAAGGGAATTTTTTATTTTATCTTATACGACATCAAAGACTTTTTCCAGTACCAAAAAAAATTATTTTTTATTACATTATAAGATTCTTTATTTTCTATAAATAAGAACACATCGTATCATTGTTTTGGGTATTTTTAAAAAGTGTTTTAAATGAAATATATAATTTGATATCCAAAAATGCTTTCTTATGGGTGAAATGAATGATTTTATGGTGCAAGGATTAATATACTATGATTATTTCTATAGCTCATGGGAATTCAATATGATAATAGGTGGTTTTATTATAAACTAAGAATGAGTGGCAAAATTATACCACTCTAATACTTTATGTAATGAGATGGAGTTCACAAATTAGATTTATCCTAAGAGATTATTGTAATTTACATATAAGGTTATTCTATTTGTAACAATGAAGGTTATTATCTATTTAAGAGTGATTTTAAGACTGATATAAACTTATGCCTCAATTTACACATATTATATATCTATTATTTCTATTTCTTTTTATTGAAATATTATGTTTTTAAAAAATGTAATAAACGAGATTATTTTTAAAATAAGAGTATATGTTTCTTCATAAGGGAGGAAAGGATATCCTTTTGAATTTTTTTAATGAATTATTTAATGATTTCAAACAATCCTTTTTGAGTTTCGTTTTAGCTTTAAGATTTATAATGAAAATTTTTATGAATTTTTTTGTGTAATTAATTTTTTTTCTTGAGTAATAAATTTATTATTTAATCCCAAAATCTATGTTGTAAAAGGAAATTTCTTATATGTAATCATGGACTAATGGGTTCCATTCATTCTTTTTATAAGTACCCGACTTTCAATTTTTTTCTCATCCAATTTTTTAATTTATTTGGTTTTAATGACAGGTAGGGACAAGGATGAGATAAATATGAAAATTGTGAATATATATAATTAAAAACTACTAGTTATGTCATAATTGTTTTTATAAAATTGTATCCATATTGGAAGTTTCCACTTTATGATGTGATATTTATTTATGAAAAGGTGATGGCCTAATTCTCTAAAATAGTAAAACGTAAAGATCTTACAATTTATGGGAAATAATTCATGAATATTAATTTAATATTTTGTAATGTTTTAGGTTGAGTGCCTACAGTTTGTGTTAGGGTAATTGCTTAGATAAATTTAGAGGATATGATATTGTTTTAAGTTTATATTTAAAACATTTATAACACTATATGGGTTAATATAATCATTTGAAATAGTTTATCAATAGTATCATATAACTTTATCATTTCTTATTTTAAAGATAAATATTAATAATTTTATAGATTTTAATTTTAAAAGGATTGTTCACTTATTTATAAAGAATTTGAAGGTTAAAGTATTATAGAATTTCTATATTAATGGTATTTTTATATAAAATTTCTCATTTTGATATGTAAATATTCCTTCTATGTTTTGATGGTATTTTTTTATCGATTCAAAAATTGTTTTTTAGGATGAATAGAAAATGATATCATATAACCTTGTTATTGGTTTCAGATGATTTAATTATCACTATCATTGAAAAAACCTATAAAAATGAGTTTGGAATCCTATTTTAGGATCCAAAATATTTAAATGAAGAAATTTAATCTATCTAACAACTTTTTATTTCACCAAAATATATATGGTTCATAGTATCACCATTATTTGATTTTAAAATATCAACACATCCATCTCATTTGGAAGGATAAATAACCCCATGGGAATAGAAATTTATTTTCTAGAGATATGAAATAAATAATGGAATATAAACTATATATTAGAAACAAAAAATATGACTCTAATTTTTATATTTAAGGCACACAATTTTTTTTTATATTGTACATATGAAACATGATTGGGTAGATATTCAATAATCATTAGTACATATTTTATTTCTATTTTTGGAGTAAATTATTATAGAATAAGATAAAAAAACCGGGTTAATGGTTTTATTATTTACTTATATGAAGGATGTTTTTATCAATTATATTCTAATATATATTTGATATTATGATAATACTTAATCCTATATGTATTATTATATAGTTTTTTTTTCAAAACATTGAAACATAAGTTAGATGGAATTGATGCTTCAGGAACATGGTGTAGTGAATAGATGATAGTTTTTTAGATTATTAATGATATTTTATGAAGGGATAAATAATACATTGGGTTTATATTTTCTTGATGTTAATAAAATAATAATTAATTATGATTAATATATTCTCTATGGATAATTAATATGTATAAAGAACCATAGAGGTCAAAAAGTGATTTTGTGCTTAATAATATTTTTTTGAATATCTATCATATTTTTATAAATATTTTAGGAGATGTATTAATTTTACTAAAAAGACAACCCAAAGGCTTGGTGATAAACCATCACATCTGGAAAGTCTGCGAGTCTTAAACCCAGATGCAAAGGATAAACATGGTGGAATGCCTACCACTGTCTTATGTGATGTACTATTTTGTTTGAAATTAACTAAATAAAATAAAAAATGAAGATTAATTTATGGTTTGGAAGATATTAATCAACATGTATAAAACCATGGGGATAAAACTTTTTTGGGGATTAATGTTATTTCTTCTGAAGATCACTATTTTTGGAACATTATTTTATTAAGGGAAAAATGTTATAGTAATTTACTTTAGGATTAAATGTATTATTATATTTTGGAAGAATACATCATATTAACGTGAATTTGTGGTGGATTTGGTGATTTATGGAAATGATTATCATAACTTGTAGATTATATAAATGTGGTATATATCTTTTTTCAATGAGTATTTAAGAGGGTTTTAGGATACTTGGAGATAAATGTTAAATTTATATTATAAGTATATGTGATCAAATCATTATATTTTTTGGGTTTTGATACTAGTTAAAACAAATATGTACAATTTTAAGGATTGTTATTTATAAGATGGTTTAGATTTTTCTTTGGGTAATACTATTGAATTTTAAAGATTAATTCATTATTTATTTTCTAGAAAATGTTTTCATCTTGGGAATTATCTTACCTTGTATTAACCATTTTGTTTCTGGACAATGTATAAATAGAAGATAAATTATTAGTTATTATTTTGTTGATCATATGTTCTATTAGAAATTTATTTTTTTGCATAAAGCATGAATAAATTATCCTCAATAATAATTATTTTGAGAAAAAGAGTAAATTGTGGTGAAATTTTGTTAAAGGATAAAATATTAATTTTTTATCTACGTATATTTACAGAAATTATTAGATTAGATGGTAGAAGAATTTATCACTAATGGGGAAATGAGATGGAAATAAAAAATTTATTCTATTCTATTTATTAATAATATACAAATGATTTTTTCACAAATCTTTAGTTTTCGGTTTGGTATTTATTAAATTTTCCATGAAAAACAATTTTATTTTGATCAATGATTTTTGTCACTCTCCATAGTTATTGTAGATGACCTTCAGAATTCCTTTTTCCTATTCTTAAAATGATTTTTTAACACATTTCAGGATATGTGATTAAAAAAATGTATTTTCAAATGTAAACCAATTGTTTACTATGCTCAAATTCAAATTTAAAGTACATAATTTGTTAAAGTATGGAGAAATAATCACATGAAAGTTTTTAAAAGAAGACTGTATTTGATAGAGTATATACCATGCAACAATAAGCCCAATGAAAACCAAAATATTTTTATTTTATAATGTATATTATAACCTAGACATTTAATTGGTGGGTATGTATATAAATAACTAAATTATTAAATATATATAAATATCCCTCAAAATAAAAATATATTTATTAGTACTTATAAATTAATCACAAAATTGTTGACAATGTTATTTTATGCTTCAAAATACATTTTTTGCAAGAAATGTTTTCTATTTATTTTTATGGGAGAATATTATTTTTAATTTATTTAATATTTAGAAATATTTTTATGATTACAATTATATAATTATTAAAATAATTATATTAAAATTATTTGTTGAGGAAGTTTGTTGAATTTTAATTTTTATTTTATTTTAACTAAGGAGTGAAAAATATTAATTTTTATTGAAAGTATTCTTTCTTTAATGAATTTATAAATTATAATTATATTTTGTATTATTTTTAATATTTAATTACATTTTATTAATTATTATAAAATTATAGTTATTGGAATAACCATTTTTACTCGAATTATAACACCACGAGATTTTGAAAGAGGAACATCATATTCGATAGTGTAAATTACATGAAACACTAAGATTTTCAGAGAATGTAACCCCCAAAGAATTTGAGTTATTATAGTTTTTTAAATAAAATCATTGTATTTGATATCTTATGATTCACTAATATTAGGTTTAAATGAATCTAGACACTCAATCATTATTTAAAAATGACAATTATAACACAACTGTTAAGTTATAGGGTATAAATAAGACAAACTAAATTATTAAAATTATATAATTTCAATAATTATTAAATAAATAAAATTATCATCTATAGATTATAAATAATATAAGAACCATTTCAAATAAAAATAATTCATTTATGAGACACTGTATTTTTTTAAAAGGAGATTTAGTTAAGCTTTTTGGACATAAGTTAAAATTAACTGTCACCTATTTTAGAATATTTATTTAATAAAATACAATTTATCCTACAAATATAATATAAATAATTATGGTTGTATAAATTATATATATTTATTTAAAAATAATTTTTTTAATGAATAAAGAAATAAATGGATTTTTATTAAAAAAGAAATTTTCTTTTAAAATATTTAAAATGCTAATTTTTTTATTAAATTGGTTTAATGTAAAATTAGTTCAATTATATTCAAATTTGACCAATAGTCATTTTAATCAATTAAATAATGCATTTTGAAATAAAGCATTTTAAAATTTTGGATGTTTTTCATAAGAAAAATCTTTTTCAACACATGAGTGTGTTTAATTATAATATAAATTCATCAAATTATGCATGATTTAATTGAGAAAATGGATTCAATTTTTCAATTCAAAATAATTTATAATATCTAATAAGATCAGATTATTTTTTAACAATATGAATACATAAAATAGTAAAAATTATTCGCTACAATTATGGTAAAAATGTGTTTACTAAGGGTTAGACTAAACAATTAGGACTAAAATTGTTCCAAAACTTATCTAATTACTATTTTATGGTCGTATTTCAAACATAAAAATTTAAATGTTCTAAAATATTATATTTTGCGACCTTGTTCCTTTAGAAAAAGGTAGTATAAAATCATTCTTTTCAAAAATTCATAGTGTATCCTCTCCTCCACTTATGAAAGGCCACCCCTCTCCTCTCCTCTTCACACTTAGAAAACCAATTTTTTTAGAAAATAACTTCCCAAATAAAATTATTACATAGATAAAATCATCATATAATAACATTTTCCTAATAAATAAAACCTAGAGAAAATTAGTTGAAATGATAATAAAGGTTTCTAGAGAAAAGGTAACGTCCTTAACCGAGCATTTTATTTTATTTTTCCTTCCACCACAATCTAATTTTACTATAATAAGATGATATAATAAAAAAAATATTCCATATAATTTTATTTTATTATTTTATGTTCGAGACGAAAAACCATCATATCCTTTATTAAAAGGGAAACTAAATTATTTATCACGTGTAAGGTGGTGGACAACCTAGCAAACTGCTGTGATTCTTTTTCCATAACCACATCTCAAGGATTGATATAATGGTGTATATAAATTTTATATATTATATTAATTATAAAATTATAGTTATGTAAAAATTATTTCATATAAAAATTCTTACTTTCCATTCCATAGAGAATACGTAACGTCGCTCAAGTGTACAACAGACTACCACCTCACAATGTGATGAAATTCATTTTTCACTTATGATTTTTGAGTAAGTTGATAAGGATTAATTTAATGTTTATATATGAAAATAATTATAATTAAAAAATTCATTAAAATTAATATTTCATATAATGATTTACACAACCATTCATTTATTAAATGATAACAACATTCTTGTGTAGGACATACTAAAATAATGTTAAACGTTGTGATTTATTTTTATTACCGCATCACATGGATGAAATATAAAAGTGTACATAAAGAAATAATATGATATTTATGAAATAATTATCATTATATAAGGATAAAATAACACTTTCCTTACTTTATTCATGATATGACAAAAAGGATATGTTGCTCGGGTGTACATACGACCTACTGTCACCTGGATTTCCATAACCTAAATTATTGATCAGTTTTAAAAATAAAATTTATTCAAAAAAATTATAATTATTTAATTATTAATATTTTATAATCAATTAATTAATATTCTCATTGACTTTAGTCAACCTACAATGGTGAATAGGGGCATATGATCCAAACATAGTCAAAATTTCGGAGTTGAACCTAACTAAATAAGTAATTAAACACAACATGATAATAAATAAAATAAAATAAATAATAATAAATAAATACTTTACTATTAAACTAATTAATTAACATAAGAGTATTATTCCGTATGACGGGGAACATTAATGATGATTCTGGGTTAAGGTAAGAGGTTTGTTAACTCAATTTCAATTCATTAGGTTATATGTTAAGTAAGCTGATTATATTACACCATGAATATTTTTGAAAATAAAATTTATTGATTTATTTTGGATGTCCACTATTATTATTTTGGATCTATATTGATTACACATTTTCACTTAATTGATTTACTCTCACATTAATGATACAAACTATGGAATGGCATCCATCTCAAAACATCCTTCATCGAGATACCTATTCTTTTAAACATAATTTATATAATTTTTTGTACAACATTACAATTTAAAAATTATATCATTAATGATTCATAATTCATGTTCATTAAAGTTATAATTATATTACTTAATTCATGGGTGTTATGATTCAAATATTACCAAATCTACAAGGTTACATGGTTCAATCTCATTTTAATGGGAATTGTTTAATCATGGATTTCAATTGAAATAAATTATTTGATCATTTTAAAATAAAATCCTGTCTATTTTATTCTCCTCTTTTATTTATGTTTTTTTGAATTTGTACAATTTCCCTCTCACTGGTTCTTATAAGTTTATAGATTATTATTTTTTAAAGAAAATTAAATTTATTTCTATCCTCGGTTGAAAAATCCTCCCCTCCCTTGTCGATAATCACTGTATTTGTTTTAAATATTTTTTTGATATTATTATATGACATTCTAAAGTTATCATACCCTATTTTACATTTTAAAGAAAAATAAAAGGACACATATTTTGGTTTTCTAAAATATGAAAATCTAGTCTTTTTACCAAAAAATGTGGAAAGAATATTTGTTTAAACAAGTAATAAAAGAATGGTATTTTTTCATCCGAATTTTCATTGATGCTGCATTTATAACCTTAAAAGGTTATTTTTTTATCCTAACTTATTTTTTATTCCTTAGGTGTAACACATATTCATGCATAAAAAATGAATGTTATGGGTGGGATCAATATTATATATTTTTAGAAATCATTGTATATTGTTTTATTATCATGAGATGCCATTTATGGGATTTGGGAGTGAAACTAATCCATTTTGGGACTCTGTACACAATTTGATGATGTCTTGGATGTTGTCTATGAATTATTTTTCTATTTTTTTATGTTTCATCCACATTTAATATGACTCCATTATCTTATGATACTATTTTAAATTTTCAACAATGATATGTGATTACTCAGGAGCATTCACTTTTTGGATATCACGTTATATATTTGAAACACATGTTGTATTCCCAAATAGTTTTTATCCCCTTAATAGGTTTTTTAGCTCATCCCTTTCATTATGTATTACTCGGGTTATCCCATGTAGTTTTTGTAGCTCGAAATTATTTAGAAGATCATTATCGAGAATAAGATACAATGGTTCATTTTGGTATCACTTTTATGTATCATGAACCTAGTATTCCAAATAAACTTGACATCATAATATTTGGGTTTTAATAATTGTATGATTATGTTTAAAATAATTTAATAATTTGTGAAAAATTATTTGGTTAATATCGTTGCTAGCAGAGTAATGGTATAAAAAATCTTTTAAACTAAGATGAGAAAAATTAGTATGAAAAGAAGGGAGAAGTCTAAGGATGAGACTATGTATAAAAAAATATCCTAGAATATTCCTGAATTAAATATTGAGTTTTTTACAACTAGTTACAACATAATTTATATATTAAAAGGGGAGGTGTTTTGGCCACATATATACATAGAGGTTATCTCTTTGAAAAAGGAGAATCATGATTAACACGAGCATTACCTATAAACGAAAATGGGCATGAGTGTTTCCTTGGTTTGAAACACCTGAGGGATATTCTTTTGAAATTCACAAAAACATTTGGGGAGATTAGTAAGGACATAAATAAATTGTTATGTTACAAAACCAAATATGAATCATTTCCATGTATAACATATATTGAAACCTTTAGTCCTATAAGTCATGAAATAATTTTGATTTATTAGTTTTTTATTAGAGGTTTATAATCTTCAATTTGGTATATTAATTTATTCTTATAAAATTCCATGTTTTTATAGTCTATCTCATTTTGAATAAATTTAATTTCATTGAAAGATTACATTTCACCCAAAACCATGCTTTAAAAAAACAATGAAAAATTATTATTTGATTATTATAACATTTCCATTAAATTGATGGGAATTAATAGTAATAAATGCAGTATGAAATTTAAATAGTATATAATCAATAAAATGATTCTGAATTCATCAAATATATTTGATGACCATAAGGTAAGAAGAAATCCAACTTTATACATAAAAAGGTATTTTTTTCAAAGTGGTTTTGACACCCTTTAATAAAGTCCATGTTTGAAAAACGCTTTTAACACTTTTAAAAATTATATCTGAGAAAATAATATTTATTTTTGAAATAATTACATAAAAATTTTCTTTCATTAAAATTATGGTCATTTTTTAAAAATATCACTTTTTGGATGAATAGTGAAAAATGCTGCATTTTAATTGAAAATTGAGTTTTCATAAAATTAATTTATACTAGAAAATTACATTTTAAATTAATTTAAATGATAAATTAAATTAATTATAAATCCATTAAATCAATTAAACTCATTGGAATATTTTTGATATAGAGTTTGAATTTAAAAAAATTTCAAACTTTTGAAAATTTTCAATTTAAAATTCCGATTTCTCACCAAATATACGATATTAGATTTTAATTAATTTTAACCAATTTTATGTATTTTTACTTCTAAAAATGGATTAAATATTTTTAATAATTGTTTTAAATTTTATTAAATTAAACCCTTTTGTTTTTGAACAAAATGAATAGTAAACATTTTAATTTTTATTACCATGGTTAACGGTAAATTAGGAAATAAAGGGTAAAAATAATTAAGACAAGGGTTCTAAAACTTGCCTATAACTATTTATAAATTTGATAGATGTTTTATTTTTGACAAAATCTTCCTTGGATAGAATTTATGACCTCATTAAGAACTATGGATAACCTTAATCGTGTTATTGTATTTTATTTTAATAAAATTGAAACTTTCCATAATAAATTTTTTAATAAGTATAAAATATTTAATATATTCCATTATCTAAAATATATAATTGACTATATATATGTATTTATTTATTAATTTTTAATAACAATTTTTATCTACCTAGTGGTAATTTATTTTTAATTTTTAATAAACAAATAAATACATTAAATAATTATACAATGATGATACATCAATTATTATATTAATAGAAATATCAAATAAATGATATTAGAAAATTAAAATAAATTTAATTTGAAAAAATTAAAGTAATAAAAAAATTTATAATTTTTTTTTAAATATTAAATATTTATTTATTTTATTAAATAATGAAGTTTTTAAAATATTATTAAAGTGAAATTAATAAATAGTTCGTCAAATTGACATTATGAATATTTTATTGTAAATATTATATTATTATATAATAAAAATTCATAAAATATAATATATTTGGAAAAATAATATTTTTATTTTTTAAAATTCCATCCATGATCCATTTATGTATCATTTTGAATTTTATGTTAACTATATTTTCCCTCAAAGTGTAATAAACCATATTATCAATGTAAGAGTTATAGTGGTTAAGTAAGGGTTAAAACAAATAGCAAAGGGTATAACCACGACCTAAATTTTCCAAAAAAATATTCAATGAATAATATTCGTGCCTTATAACCTTAGGCCCTAATTTTAGTTATATACATGATGGATATCATTTAAAATGACATCCATTTTATTTAAACAAACAATAGTTACAAAAAGTCACTCACTTTTTATTTAATATATTTTATGTTTCCACATAGAGATAAATCAATATAAGAATGGAAATAATTTTCCATTTTGATATCAACTTAATTATTTTAATATTATAAATTTATTTTTAATTTTAATAAATTATACAGTTCACTTAAAGGCTTCTCCAATGCCAACACAATACTTTATTAAATCCCAAAAAATATAATAATTGATTTTTAAAATATTAGTATTGATATATTTTTGATGATTTAATTTTTATAATTAATTATCCAGATCGATAAGTTATTTTAAAGAGGTGGTAAATCATTATATTCTAGTTCCCACACTGTCTTAATTTATGTAAATCCAAATTTAATGAATAGTATAAAATTTCACAATAATTATATTGTATTGAATTTAATTTTGTTAGATTATTTAAAAATCATGAAAATATTATATAAAACAAAATGGGATAACATAGGGTCTACGATTACATCCCCTATTAATTTATTATGAATTTGGAAGTATTCAGCTCTAGATTAGCCTTATTATATTTCAATAATTTATGGATTTCTTAAAGTTCTCATCACCTCAATTATAATAGATAACCTTATACCATACTTCTTTACAAAACATTGAGACATATAACTTGACCAACATTTGACCAATTATCTTATAAAAATACTTATTTATGTTTTATATAATATGATACTTCCATAATACCTACCCTAAATACCTTAACATAATTTATAAGGGAAGTCCACCGAAGAATAAGTAATAATATTTACCGACTGTTTCATGTTTCTTTCTTCTTATATTTCTTATTCATGTGTTAGTTTCATGATTAAGTAATAAATATAGAATCTTATAAATTTTGAGATATTATTATGGTTATGGGAAAACCATAATCCTCATTTTATCCATCATATGAAAAATGAAATCTCCGCAGAAGCATACGTATGACATTACGTCTCCACACCGTGGTGTAATTTGTTTTTCACCACCACCTCCCAAGTATGGTTATACTGGTAAAAATAGTATACATATATGGTAATTATAACATTATATTTATTCTTTGTAATTATTATATCACCCATTTTCATAATGTTTCATCTATTAGGAGAATGATACTGTCGCTCGTGCATACGTACGACCTTCCATCTCCACGATGCAATTTGAAACATTTCCCATGTTAAACATCCAATAATGGTTATGAGACTATATAAAATGATCCATTATGATATTTATAACATTAAAATAATTTTTTGAATGATGTCCCTATAATAAATTCCAAAGAACAATGAAATGTTTGAAAATAATATACATTAAAGAATAAGGCAATTAACACCCGAAACAATGGAAATGATGATATATTATTAATGAATGGTAGATAAGATGTTATAAAAGGACCATATAGTATATTATAATAATAATTATTATTATAGAATAAATTTTTAACATCATTTAAAACATTTTACATGAGTTCAAATCATGATCAACTAATGAAAATTACATGGTAACAGATTTTTATCACTTTTTTTATGTGGGACATATGACATATTAGACAATTATTTATTTTTCTATGCATATACTTAAAAATTTGTTATATTATATCATGAATATATTTATCTTCATGATATTAATTATATTATATTATTTCATTGGTAATACGATTTGACTGATTAAAAAGTGGTAATGATTTTTTAACTAAATTTTTAATAACTGAGTTAAACATCTATTTCATTGATTATGTCATGCAAAGGTTATGTGTGAAATGACTTTTTATTAACATATATTTTTATTCAATTATTTTATGTTTATTAATATTTTATACACATTATTTGTCATTTTATTAACAATAAGATGTTTCTATGGGACTTTATATCAATTTCACATCATTATGTAATATTTTAAAATTAATCAGATATTTTGTTTTCTATGGTGTATATATAGACCATTTATTTTATTTATAATAATATTTCATTAAGAATTTAATATCTATTAAATAAAAATATTTCTTCTATAAGGGAAATTATTATTTCCTAATCTATGTACCATTATTTAAAAAGGAATTTTCATTTAATTTTATTTGATTAATATGGGAAATAAAGGAATATATTTATCTTTTACACATTATGGATATTTTTTTTGATATGGACTATGGATTCATGAATTAAATCGATATTTTTGATATATGAGGAATTCGTTAGACATGAAAATGTGGACGGAGACCAACTATAGATAACCTACCAATGTATCAGTAGTCTCATGGGATGAATTAGTTAAGAAAGAATTAAAATATTTTTTACCCATAGATTAAACCTTCTTGTACAATGTATGGATGATAGTTTTCATGTTCCAGATACATGATATTCAAAAATTATGTATTACCTACACTCAGAATTCATTTGAAACAACTTGTTATTATTTTCAGGTATTCCCAGTACCCTTTTTTATCAACATTTGGTAAGTTATCGGGTTACTTCTAGTTAAACAATGGGTAATATTAGAAATTATGGGGTTGTGCGTAGTTTTCCAAAACCATACGCCATATCATTGGAAAACCATACAATCCTAGATAGTCGGGTTTTACATAGTTGGTGAAAAGTTTGATAAACCACGTAAACTATTAGTTGAAACCATGAATCCCATTTAAAACTGGCACACAAGTAAGGTGAAATATTTTTCTTAACCCTGCACCTCTTCTAAGTTAACCATGTGTACGGAATTTTCAATCCAAAAAATTAATTTTTAAAACACACAAAACCCCAATTTTATATGTTTGATGGACCTGTATCAGCCATAATAATTTTCTAATTCCATAAGAGCTCTCTAGATAATTTTTTGACCCTCTAAACCATAGCAGATATGTATTAAATCTTGGATTACTACATTCTTTCTTCTCCCAGTTAGTTTCATCACCCAGTTCTCTATCTCTCATTATATCTTATTTCCCCCTATGGGTTTTTACATCTCCTTATTGATTATTGTATATAATAAAATGCTTTTTGGGATCTTAAACCTACATTTTATTCCATTTTCCATTATCTCCATTCTCTATTTGTAACACCCCAATCTTATATGGTACACTTCTCTTTGAATAATGCAATAGCGTGTGTTGTACGCAACATGGAGTTCTAACACACCACAACAAATAAAACTTGCCGTTATGACCAGTAATACCCACTTTTTGAAATTTATAAATTTTATTTTTCAAAATGGACTTCATTTTTGGATTCAGAATATCAAAAATAGCCAAGAGTGAATTTTTGGTATTTTTCTGAAAAACATCTTTTTTTATGAATAATGAAACCACTATGTGGTAGTCAAAAAACTAAATTTTTCATAAAACATAATTTTACCTCTTCTGTGAGTGGAATTTCGAAACTCCGAGAGACATAGTCAATACCGAGGAGTAATATGTGGTTCAATGAGATGAAAATAATTTTTGGTGAATAGTAACTTTTTACTTTTATTACCACGGTTAAAAGTAAATAGGGTAATTAAGGGTACAAATGGTATTAATATTACACTAAAACATGTCCTAATTCTATTGGAAAAGTGTATCTCGACAAAAAAAAAACAGGAATAAAATATTATCATTTAAGTCCACTTGGATTAGATTAGGACAATTATTATTATTTAATTCAAAGAAGAGTTAAAAGAGTTAAAATCAAAGTTTATTTACAAAAACATTTTTAATATAGGTTAATACATAAGATAAAGTCGATTGTAAATACTCATTAGAAAGAGGAAAAGATTTTCTACATAATTATATTTTATTAATAATTTTTAGACATTATATTATTTAATTTATTTATAACACAATGGTGATGCATTAATTACTTAATTAATGAAATATTAAAATAATTGATATTATAAATAACAAAATTAATGTAAATGAGACTTTTTATAAATTACACTAATTTTATAATATAATATGACATATTAGAATGGATTATATCAATTTTTTTAGAAGAAATAATGTTGTTATAAATTTATCAAAAACAAAATACCCAATAGTGTCAAAATTGACATAAAAGTGTTTTTAAAACAAATATTATAATATTAATTTTTATTCAATTCCTAAAAATCTATGGTTTGGTAAAGAGACTTGTATAATGATAGGTGTATCATTAATGGACCACTTCGGGGTCTATTTGAGTTATATAGTATGTTAATTATCTATATAATATATAAATACAAAGTGACATGATAAGTGACAAACTAATTAACTAAGAGTTAAAACTAAATGATAAGGTTAATATAACAACCCAGACCTATCTAAATTATATTGGTTGAGGGGTTTTAGACCCATATCCACCTTAAAATTTAAATAATCCACTTTGGAGCCTTTAGAAACCGAATATGAATTTATTATAAAATAATATTTCTAGCTTTTCCAAGGGTTCCCCTCACCCCTCTTATAAAAGGGACCTCCCCCTTCTCACTAATTCACACATAAAAAGCCTTTTTTTCTCGGCCAAATCCTGCTCAAATACTCTCTAAACATCCCGAACATCAACCTAGAGGCCTTAGTTTGATCAGAAAGCCATCCTAAGGATCCATTTTTATCAAATCAAAAGGAAGAACCCGAAGAAGAAGAAATGTTTTCACCACCCCCATTCAAATTCCTTTCTTCGTCAACATCTTATTTCATTGTTATTACCATTATAAAATAATAAATCCAGTATCTCCAATATATTGTGATATTATTATAAATATGGTACAACCATATTCAGTATTCTCTCCATCCTATTAACGACATGTCACCATACGTGCATACGTACGGCTTACCGTCTCCATGTCGTGGTGTAATTGTTATTCAATAAATTGTTTTTTGGATGGGTATAATAATGATGTGTAATTCATGCAAATAATAAATATAACATGATAATTATTCTGTATATATGATATACCAACTAATTATGTATTATTTTAATATCAAAAGAATGATATTGTCCCTCGTGCATACGTACGGACTACCGTCTCCACGAACGCGATGAGATTCATTCTCCATCTTTTCCATTCAACTATAATTCTCATTTGATGATTAATAAAAAATTTAAGGACTTGATATAATTCTGGATATGAATAAGATACAACCTATCGATAAAAAACATGAATTATGTAACAAAACATATAAAATAAAATGAGTAAGTTCACACCCGAAACGACGATAATTCTAAGATATTATTAACAAAGCAATGTTAAAAGATTATATATGATATCATATTAATGTATATGATTCTTGTATAACAATTATTTCACCATTATACAGGAGGATAACGTACCCTTAGCCAAGGAAATGTACAAGGTAATGGTTTATTTCAAAATCTCTTTATTATCTAAGGTTGTTTATACGTAATAATCTACTGGGATTTCTTTATCATCCACATCAATTTTTCTTAAAAATTGTATTTCATTTTTTTTACTATTTACAAGATTATGGGATAAATTCATTTATACACTTTTATGAATTTTTATAAGAGGTTTATAAAGGAATATTTCCATAGTTTTCCAAACAAGGTGCTATTTAACCTTTTTGACAGAATTAAGGTAATAATGTTTTTTTTAACTTATACAGCGAGTGCGGCTATTTTCCACCGTTATAAAATCTTTGAAGTTTCCCTTACAAGCTTATAATAAAATTTATAAAAGTTAAAGTTTTATTTTATAATTATGTGACTCTTAAATGATTTCAAAATAGGAAGTGATAATTCTCTAAAATGAGTTTTGATTTCATCTATGTGAACATCCTTAGATGGATTTTAAGTTTATTTGGAGTTGATTTATTATGATACAAAACATCCATATTGTATTGATGGTTTTGTGATATTTTTGACTGTGGATGTGTTATTTTTATACCATTCAAGGTTTATGAAGAAATTATTGACATTTCGTATGCTAGTTTTAATACTAATGTTTATGTTATGTTTAAACCTGTTCAAATGAGGAATGCATTGGACTAAATAAGTGATGGGTGGAGCCCGCTATAGCTCCTCGATGCATCAGTAGGTCTCATGAGACAATCTAGTGTCTTGGACCATGGCCTTGACCATATATTATTTGTAGTCTTGACATGAGTCCTTGGATATGTGGTTATGATAGTTTGGCATTATGCATTCCATCATTATTAAAGTGGTCATTAATATTGCATGTGATTATTCGATTAGTAGAATATCAATGTGAATAAGTAAATGGAATTATTTCATTTTATTTTTCCATACTATGTCGAAGTTCATGTTTAAAAGGCTTTTTTGTTAGTTATACATTGCCTTAAATGTTTATTCTTATTTATGAAATTTTTTGCTATATTGTTATCCTTATTGGGCATTTGAGCTCACCTGTTTTCTATGTTTTATTTTTCCCAGCATGTGAAGAAGTAATTTATGAATAACCTGCAGGGATAGTATGAGGGGATAAGAGTGTGGACTATGGAGACTATATTGTTGTAGTTTTCATTTATTTGATGTAATTTAAACTTTATTAATGTATCTAGTTATTCCATGTCTACTAAACTAATCGGTATTTCGAGACATGATCTTTCTTGTGATCATGCCAATGTTATGTTATAATGCACCGACTCTGGGTCTCTAGAGTCAGGGCACTAGAGTTGGAATTAGAGAAAAGTCTAGTACAAACCTTGGAAACTATATTTAGATAAACCTTGATTAGAGCACATAGACCTATGATGGACTTTAAGGATTAGTATAGAAGAACATCCTAGAATTTTGGTATTGTAGATATTTTGTGTGTTTTCCGAGTAATAAATCCTTGTCTAGATACGAGCAGGTAGAGGAGGATCTGGCAGAGATGTACCTAAGGGTAAAACCCAAAAACACCACTTTGAGCAAGACTCGAACGGGAAATGGTGCACGACAACGTGCCTTGCTGTACTCTTGGTTACGACACTCCTAGGGGATATGCTTAGGATAACTCTCATTTTCATTACAAACCATTATGAAGGGTTTATGAGTATATACATCCTCAAAGATAACATTTTTATGATTATGGATTATATCCATAAATATTTCAATTTATGTTAACTGTTTTATAAGTATGGAATTTTTTATTTTGATTCATAAATTGATCTAGTTTATGCCATTTTTTAGAAATGGTTCCTAGTGGAAGAAATTGAAACCGTATCAATACACACACTCCATATATGGATTGCCTACCTACTCAAGATAATTAGAGTGGAGATCTGATACAACTGGTGCTGATTAATTTATCACCATACAATGAAAACTCACTCATGTTATGAATAATAACCTTACCTGTATGGAGTACCCTAATCCAAAGCGTGGAGGATCAATGTTAGATCGCTTCATGAGGCAATAACCACCAACATTCAATGGGAGTACAAATCCATTGGTAGCTGAGAAATGGATAAGTTCCCTAGAGAAAATATTTCAGGCTTTGGGGATTAATGAAAGGGAAAAAGTTATCATGGTAGTTTACGGCCTCACTGGAGATGCTGATCAATGGTGGTCATTGATTAAAAACATGAAATAATATTATGACGTATGAAATATGGAATGGTGGGAGTTCAAGGATCTGTTTTTAGAAAAATACATTCCTTGAGACCATCAAGCAGATATGGAAAGGCAATTTCTTCGTCTGAGAAAAAAGGACGATGAGAATGTCAAAAAGTATGAGGCTATCTTTAGAACGTTAGCAAGGTATACTGGAGATTATATACATATCCCAAGAAGTATTATTGATAGTTTTGTTTATGGGTTAGAAACGTTTATCCGTTGAGAATTAGTCTCACAATCCTTCTCATCATACGAAGACATTGTCTCATGTGCTATCAAGACAGAAAAGGAATTCTCTAAGTCTTATGGCTTTAAAGAAAAGAAAGAGAAGAAGAGATCTTCTGATCAATCTGGGAATGAAAATAAGGGGAATAAGGGAAAATTAGAATATCTAACCTGCAGTAAATTTTGGAAGAAACACCTCAGTACTTGCTTAAAAGGAATGGGAGTCTGTTATAAGTGTGGTGAAAAAGGCCCCCAAGCTCGTGATTGCAAGGGGAAGAAGGAAGATACTGATGTCCAATGCTACAATTGTAGTTATATGGGAAATTAGGCAAATTAATATCCTAAGAATCATGGGAACATACCTCAGAAAAGGTCAAGGGATCAAAGCCAAGATTATGCTATCACTACTGCGGAGGTAGAAGCTCCAAAAGACATGGTGGCAGGTAATTTAATGGTTTCCTCATGTTTAGTAAATTCTTTATTTGATTCTGGATCATTGCATTGTTTCATATCTTCCCATTTTTCTATGAAAATTAGATATTTCCAATTTTATTTACCAAAGGATTTTTCTGTTAAAACTCCAAAGGGAAGTATCATTGCAACAAAGTTTTGTGAATCAGTCCACATTAGAGAACATAAATGTTCTTTATCTTCTGATCTCATCGTCATACATATGATTGAGTTTGATATAATCCTCGCTATGGATTGTCATTCAGACCATGATGTGAAGATTTATTGTAAGAAGAAGGAGGTTATGATTTTTGAGGATGATGATAAGGAACACCTTATCTTTAGAGCAGAATCGTCACCACCTAATTCTTATCTAGATCCGCCCCCAATAGCTCAACTAAATTCAATTATTTGAGAGGAAGAGAATGAAATTATAGTGGGTGAGGAAAGGAATGTTCAAATAGAGTATGTACCTATTGTGAACGAATGTGAAGATGTGTTTCCGGAAGATTTACCTAGACATCCTATAGAACGAGACGTTCAGTTTTCCATTGATTTAATTCTTGGATCAAGGCATATATCGAGGAACCCTTATAGAATGGCCACTGTAGAATTAGTTGAACTGAAGAAACAACTAGAGGAATTGATTAATAAGGGATTTTTTTGACCTAGTGTTTCTCCATGGAGAGCCCCTGTTCATTTTTTTAAAAAGAAAGATGGATCTATGAGGTTATGTATCGACTACAGGGAGATAAATACTATAAAAAAATGAACAAGTATCCCCTACCTTGCATTGATGATTTATTTGACCAACTGCATGGAGCATAATACATTTCAAAGATTGACATTCGATCTAGATATCATCTGTTGTGTGTGAAGAAGGAAGACATTCCGAAGACAGCATTTCGAACCAGGTATGGGTATTATGAGTTTACAGTAATGACTTTTGGATTGACTAATGCACCCTCTTTATTCATTGATCTGATGAAT
This sequence comes from Viscum album, assembly GCA_963277665.1. Lineage (NCBI taxonomy): Eukaryota > Viridiplantae > Streptophyta > Magnoliopsida > Santalales > Viscaceae > Viscum > Viscum album. The sequence continues at coordinate 1,479,948,983 of OY728137.1, forward strand.
AGAGTTTTCATGGAATATCTCAATGAATTTATGGTGTTATTTATTGATAATATCTTGTTATACTCCAAAAGCTAAGAAGATCATGAAAATCGCTTGCGCATTATCATGAAGACTCTGAGAAGACATGAATTATATGGGAAGTTTAACAAGTGTGAATTCTGGCTTCAATAGATTTCTTTTCTCTGGAATATTGTCTCTAAAGATGGAATCTCAGTTGATCTTTCTAAGATCAAGGAAATCCAATAATGGCCTGCACCGACGTGTATAACTGAGGTACGTAGTTTTATTAGTTTAGCAGGTTATTATCGACGTTTTTTCCATAATTTTGCCCGGTTGGCTAACCCATTAACAAAGCTCACACGTAAAGGGGTTAAATTGTTTTTGGAAAAAAGAGTGTGAAGAATGTTTCGAAGAACTGAAGAGAAGATTCGTCAATGCATATATATAGACTCTACCTTCGAGGAATGATGGGTTCGTTATTTGTAGTGATTCATCGAAGAAAGGACTTGGTTGTGTCCTTATGCAGAATGATAGGGTTATTGCCTATGCATCATGACAGTTGAGAATTCATGATCTAAACTATCATACTCACGATCTCGAGTTAGCATCTGTGACCTTTTCTTTGAGGCTATGGAGGCACTACCTGTATGGTAAAAAATGTGAGATTTATACTGATCACAGGATTTTAAAGTATATTTTCTCACAAAATGAAACTCAACATGAGGCAAAGGATATGGATTGAAATACTCAATGATTATGATTGTACAATATAGTACCAGCTGGGGAAAGCAAACAAGGTGGAATATGCTTTGATCAGAAATTATCATGATGTTTTGAACAATACGAGAATTTTAAGGGATCCAATTTTCAAGGATCTAGTGAAGATGGACATGGGAATAACCAGGGAAGGTGAAACATCAATGCTTTTTCAAATGGTTGCCAAACCATCTTTACTAGAAAGGATTAAGAGTTCTCAGACTGATGATGAAGAATTTCAAAAGAAGATTAAAGCTGTGAATGATGGGAGATTGAGGGACTTTGTGTATGAAGAAGGAATTTTGAAATTCGGGAAGAGACTTTGTGTTCCTGATATACCTGATCTAAAGAGGGAATTGCTGGATGATGGTCATAGTTCCAATTTCTCTATACACCCTGGGAGAACCAATATGTATAGAGATTTGAAGGAACATTTTTGGTGGGACAACATGAATAGGGATATTGCTGATTTTGTGTCAAGATGTATGGTTTGTCAACAAGTGAATGATGGAATGCAACATCCTAGTGGAGTATTGAAACCTCTTCCATTACCTGGGTGGAAATGGGATAATATCATGATGGACTTTGTCATGGGACTACCAAAGACTCCTAGAAGGAACGATGCAATATGGGTTATTGTTTATCGTCTTACCAAGTAAGCACATTTTCTTTCCATAAGAGATGATCTACCACTAGAACTTCTAGCAAGACTATATATTGATGATGTCTGTGAGACTTCATGGAGTACCCCTATAGATTGTTTCTGATCATGATCCCTGTTTTACTTCAATATTTTGGAAAAAGTTTCAGAAATCCTTGGCTACTGAACTTCATTCGAGCACTGCCTAACACCCTCAAACTGATGGACAAACAGAACGAACTATTCAAACCATAGAAGACATGTTGAGATCCTGCTCACTTGACTTTCAAGATATGTGGGATCAATATTTACCTATGGTAGAATTTTCCAATAATAGTAGCTTCCATTTGAGTATTCATATGGCACCATATGACGCGTTATACGGAAAGAGATGTCGCACACCAACCTGTTGGGATGACGTTGGTGAAAGAAAACTAGTAGGCTCAGATCTGGTGGAGGAAATGATAGAAAAGGTGAAGGTAATCCAAAACCATATCAAAGCAGCTCAAAGTAGGCAGAAGATCTATACCGATAATCAAAGGAAGGATTTGAAATTTCAAGTCGGTGATCATGTTTTCCTGAAGGTATCTCCATAGAAGGGAGTCAAACGTTTTGGTAAGAAAGGTAAATTGAGTTCTAGGTACATCAAACCTTTCAAAATTCTAGAACGAATTGGGGATGTAGCTTACCGATTGGCAATGCCGCCAAGTCTCTCTCAAAGTTCCCGATGTGTTCCATGTATCTTTGTTGAGGAAATACATGCTTGACCCAACGCATGTACTCACCTATGAGGAATTAGAACTGGAACCCGATATGTCTTACTGCGAAGAGCCCGTCATGATTCTTGATACGAGAGAATAAGTACTGAGAAACCAGATGACTCGTTTGGTAAAAGTCTTGTGGAGAAACCATAAGATGGAAGAGGCAACGTGGGAACCTGAGAAACTTATGATGAAGAACCACCCGAGTATTTTCATGCGGTAGTATTCTAGAAATTTTGAGAAAGAAATTATTTGAAGGAGGGGAGAATGTAACACCCCAAGCTTCTACGGTATGCTTCTCTTTGAATAATGCAATAGCGTGTGTTGTATGCAACATCAAGTTCTAACACACCACAACCAATCAAACGAGCCATTATGAATAGTAATAACCACTTTTTGAAATTTATAAATTTTATTTTTCAAAATGGACTTCATTTTTGGATTCGGAATATCTAAATTAGCATAGGGTAAATTTTTTGTATTTTTCTGAAAAACAAGGTTTTTTGATGAATAGTGAAACAACTAAGTGGTAGTTAAAAAACTGAATTTTTCATAAAAAATAATTTTATCACTTCTGTTAGTGGAATTTCGAAAATCAGAGAGACACAGTTAATATCAAGGAGTAAAATTTGGTTCAATGAGATGAAAATAATTACTGTTGAATAGTAACTTTTTACTTTTATTTATCACGACTAAAAGTATATAGGGTAATTAAGGGTAAAAATGACATTAATATTACTCTAACACATGTACTAATTCTATTGAACAAGTTTATCTCAACCAAATACAACCATAGGAATAAAATATTATCATTTAGGACCACTTGTATTAGATTATGACAATTATTATTATTTAATTTAAAGAAGAGTTAAAAGAGTTAAAATCGAAGTTTATTTACTAAAAAATTTAATATAGGTTTATACATATGATAAATTAGATTTTAAACATTCATTATAAAGATAAAAAAAATTACTACATAATTATATTTTATTTATAATTTTTAGACATTAAATAATTTAATTTATTTATGACACAATGGTGATGCAGTAATTATCTAAATGATGAAATATTAAAATAATTGACATTATAAATATCAAAATAAAGGTAATTTGAGATTTTTTATGACTTCCAATAATTTTCTAGGATAATATTACATTTTGTTATTGATTATATAAATTGTTTTTGAAGTAATAATGTTGTTATGAATTTATCAATAACAAAATACCCAATAGTGTCAAAATTGACATAAAATCGTTTTTGAAACAAATATTATATTATTAACTTATATTCAATTCTTAAAAATCTAAGGTTCAGCCAAGAGACTTATATCATAATAGGTGTATCATTAATAGACCACTTCGGTGTCGCTTGGGGGTATATTGTAAATTTATTAACTATATAATATAAAAGTATAAATTGACATGGTAAGTGTCAAACTAATTAACTAAGAGTTAAACTAAAAGATAAGGTTAATATAAAGACCCAAACCTGTCTAAATTCTATTGGTTGAGTAGTTTTCGACCCATCACCACCTTGTACTTTATATAATCCACATTGGAGCCATTAGAAACCGAATATGAATTTATTATAAAATAATATTTCTAGATTTTCGAAAGGTACCCCTCACCCCTCTTATAAAAGGGAACCCCCCCCCCCCTTCTCACTAATTTACACATTCAAAGCCTTTTGGCTCGGCCAAAACCTGACCAAATACTCTCTCAACATCCCTCAATTCAACCTAGAGGCCTTAGTTTGATCAGAAAGCCAACCTATGGAGCCCTTTTGATCAAATCAAACGGAAGAACCTGAAGAATAGGTAATGTTTTCACCACCCTCTTTCAAGTTCCTTTCTTCTTCAACTTCTTCTTTCTTTGTTATTCCCAGTCTAAAATAATAAATACACTATCTCTTATGTAATGTGATATTATTATAAATATGGTACAACCATATTCAGTTTTCTATCCATCCTTTGAATGACATGTCACCATATGTGCGTACGTACGGCTTACCGTCTCCACGTCGTGGTGTAATTGTTAGTCAATAAATTATTATTTGGATGGGTATAATAATGATGTGTAATTCATGTAAATAATAAATATAACATGGTAATGATTCTGTATATATGATATAACATCCAATTATATATTATTTTAATATCAAAATAATGATATTGTCGCTTGTGCATACGTACGGACTACGGTCTCCATAAACGTGATGAGATTTATTCTCCATCTTATCCATTCAAGTATAATTCTCATTTGATGATTAAAAATAATGTTTAAAAACTTGATATAATTCTGAATATGAATAAGATACAACCTATCCCTAATAAACACAACATATTTAACAAAACATATAATAGAAAATGAGTATGTTAACACCTGAAACGACGATAATTCTATGATATTATTAACAAAGCAATGTTAAAAGATAATATATGATATCATATTAATGTATATGATTCTGGTATAACAATTATTTCAGAATTATACATGAGGTTAACCTACCCTCAACCAAGGAAAAGTACAAGGTAAAGGTTTATTTGGCAATCTCTTCATTATCCGAGGTTGTTTATACGTAATAATCTACTGGGATTTCTTTATCATCCACATCCATGTTTCTTAAAAATGTAATTCAAAACATTTTTACTATTTACAAGAATATGGGTTAAAGTACTTTATACCATTGTTTGACTTTTTAATAAGAGGTTTATAAAGGAATATTTCTTTCATTTTCCAAACAAGGTGCTTTTTAACCTTTTCTCCATAATTAAGGTAAGAATGTTTTTTTAACTTATACGGAAGGTGAGGCTATTTTCCGCCGTTATAAAATCATAGAAGCATACCTTACAAGCATATAAGAAAAATTTTAAAGTAAATGTTTTATTGTATAATTATGTGACTCTTAAATGATTTCAAAATAGGTAGAGATATTTCTATAAAAAGAGTTTTTATTTCATCTATGTCAACATCCTTTAATGGATTTCAAGTTTATTTGGAGTTGATTTATTATGATACAAAACTTCCATAATGTATTGATGGTTTTGTGATATGTTTGGCTGTGGATGTTTTATTTTTATACCATTCATGGTTTATGAATAAAGTATTGACATTCCGTATGATAGTTTTAATAAGAATGTTTATGTTATGTTTAAACCTGTTCATATGAGGAATGCATTGGACTTAATAAATGACGGGTGGAGACCTCTATAGATCTTCGATGCATCGGTAGGTCTCCTGAGACAAAATAGTGTCTTGGAAAAAGGCCTTGACAAAATATTATTTGTATTCATGGTACGATGCCTTGGATATGTGGTTATGGTAGTCTGACATTATGCATTTCATCATTATGAAAGTGGTAATTGATATTGCATGTGATTATTCAATTAGTAGAATATCCATGTGAATAAGTAAATGGAATTAATTCATTTTATTTTTTCCGTACTATGTTGAAGTTTAAGTTTAAAAGGCTTTTGTTTTAGTTATACATTTCCTTAAATGTTTATTCTTATTTATGAAAGTTTCCGCTATATTATTATCCTTATTGGGCATTTGAGCTCACCCCTTTTTAATGTTTTCTTTTTCCCAGGATGTGAAGATGTAATTTATGAATTAACTGTAGGGATAGTATAAGGGGATAAGAGTGTACATTATGGAGAATATATTGTTGTAGTTTTCATTTTATGATGTAATATAAACTTTATTAATGTATCTAGTTATTTCAAGGCTACTAAACTAATCGGTCTTTCGAGACTTGATCTTTCTTGTGATCATGCCAATGTTATGTAATAATGCACCGACTTTCGGTATCTAGCGTCGGGGCATTACACTATTAGAAAATCCCTATTATGTTTTGGAAATTCATGATCCAGCTATTCCTATGACGGTGGTCCCGTCATGATTCCCAATTTTTATTAACCCTATAAATCATGATTTAAATACATTTTTTATTTTATTTTAATTGTTGTTATAAATAAAATTTATTTAATTCAATTTTTTAAAAACCCAATTCCATTGAAATGGGTTTTACGAAATAGAATTTTGCAATGAAATACTTAAAACCCATATTCCATTGAATTAGGGTGTGATTGTGAAATTGATGGAAAATTTTGGAAAAATTAATTTTTTAATATAAAATTTATAATGGATAGAAATTTTTTCAAATAATATTTTTAATTTAGTGGTTGAAATTTATTTATGAAGTTGATTTTTTAATTGAATTCAATATCTTATTTTTGAAAAAAAAAGGTAAAAATGTTTATGATAGAAACCTTTGGGTTTTATATTAGTAAAATGAATGTTATAATAAAAAACCCATTTTGGATTTTATATAGAAAAAAAATTATTTTTGAAATATGAGAAATAGATTTAATTAAAAATCATGGTTTCATTAAATGAATTTCAAATCAATGATTTGTATTGGATAACATGCATGACTAGTTAGTTAGTGACTTATAAGTGACAACATGCTTGGATGGGAATTTCCATGCACCAAATTAACACTTCAAAACTCTTACACAAACTTTTTGGAATATTTTGTTCCTTAGAAGGATGTTGATGTGCATTATTTGAAAAGTTTAAAGGGACATGTGTACACATTTTCTTTATGAATATAAAATTATGTGAGGATTAAATAACATAGAGCTAAAATACTTCTTGGAAGATGAAATTATTTCCTTCTTATCTGTATATTAGATATAAATTTTTCTAATGATTGTGAACTATTTTACCACCTTATAAATTTATATAATATGTTTAATATAAATTTATTATTTAATTTATTTGATTAAATGTAATTCCAAAATTTGAAATCTACAAATTTCATATATTAATTATTTTTTTCAAATGTCAAACGTATTTATTTAAAAATTAAAAAATATTTATTTGGTTAATTAAATGTGGAATATTATAATGGAATAATTGGCGAGAATCTATTGGGATTTTATCACACCCAATACATGTTCCTTCGAGAGCATGTAGACTATCTCCTTCCATGTTTGAGCAGGTGTAAAGCACTACATGGAGGTGGTTCTATTTGTTGATCTGTGGAATTTATGATTTGAATCCATTGGGACTGGGATAATTTTTCCCGTTTCATAGTAATTTGGTGTATTACTTCGGTTTTTATAATTCTTTTTCTTCTGGTTTATTTCTCCCTATGGATTTTTTCTTGTATCCAAACAGACATGTTTGTCATAATGTAAATTTTTTTGTGGATAATCATTCCCGCCTTATTTTTGAATGATTCCAGGGTCCCGTTCCAACACCGGGGGATCAGGAATTACCTTTAGGCATTGTTAGTGCTGGATCGATTATCGTGGGACTAGGGTACCCAGTTGGTTCACAATGTAGAATCGAAGAGTTGTTGATCTTCTTATCTTGAATTCAATATGCATTTTTCTATTCTTGTCGTGACCTAGTGGGTAGTTGGGATTGAGTGTCTAGGTATCTATCATTTCCGTGAACTTTATTTCACAAAGGGTGGTTTGGGAAATTTTTCTTAAGGATTAGTTATCATTTTTCCCAATAATTGATTTCTATAGATTGAAATGTGAAACTTGTTTGTAAATCTATTGGGATTAATTTCCCTTTTTTACATATTGGACTGTTAATTGGATGTCTTATTTGTCTTCTACAGATGTTTTGTAGCATCATCCCATCATGAATATGTAATAATAGGATCCATGAGAAATATTCTACTAAACCATAGTTAGAAAATCCTCTTGTAGACCGGAATCTTGTTGAGGCAACTCTACGTTGTTTCTAGGATCTAGGAAAAGAACCACCCCAAGATCCCATTCAGGCTCCAACTGTAGAATCACAATGAGATGATATATATAATTAATATCAAGATTTCCTTTTCAAGAATATATAATTTTTAAAAGGATAAAATGATCCTCAATAAACTGAGGAATGGTTGAACATGATTGATCATTTTTTTGGTTCTTGTAGACTCCTAATGAAATCAAGGTTAAGTGTTCCACCTTTATGCTGGAAGGAATGAGCTGGAGATGGCGGGACACTACAGTGATGATAGAGATGTATGAGGAATTAGAGAGGAAAGACTTCAATGATATTTTTATTGTTCACTTCTACATAGAGTCAATAATGTGGGTCAAGGATGTGGTGTTTTCAAAAATGAGTACACTGATCAGACCATGATAGAGTACACATAACATTTTTTTATGATCATGTAGTTTTCACTTGGGATGGTGTCCAATATTAAGTTGAATTATCGATTGTTTGAGTTGGTAATTTGATTAGATATTCTCTCATAGTTTTTGTTGAAGACACTAGCTTCTTATGATGATGTTCTGGATAGAGCAATGATATATGAAATTGAATCGAATTGGATATTATGGTTTTCAAGAGTTTATATCTCACCCAGTGATAGTGTAAATTCCATCAATGTAAATAGAATTCTTGATGATTCTCATTGTAGTTCTTGACAATAGTTTTTTTATAATCCTCATGCATTGTCAATAAGTGGGGCTTTGATTTTTTACCACTATAGAGAAATGAGAAATTCATAGAGGGTTTGCACTACCGAAGCCAAGAATTCTTTCTCATACCAATTCTCAGGTTACTTACTGTATTACTTATATTTTTATTCTATTCATTATAGTTGAAGAATATCATTATATCCTTTTAAAACAGTGGGGAAATTAGATAATTCACATACAAAAGGGTTACAATCACAAACACATAGATTGAATCTTATCCATGTTGTGGAAGAGTCTCTAGAGGAAGATATTACATGTCTAATGACTTTGAGAGGTATTATTACTATTGATTCATCATTAGTGAATAATTTTTTTTGTTACAGGTGAATCTCATTCATACATTCAACCTGTATTTTTTTTCCCATAAATCATTCCATATATATTTTTTCATATGCAATGGATATTACTACACCCCTTGTAATAAAGAGAGAGCAAGGTCTCGATAGACCTACATGTATTTTCACTCTATCTGAGGCTAAGATTGATAATATTTTTCTAGTTCTTGACATTAAATCTCTTGATGTAATATTCGGTATGGGTTGGATAATTGATAATAATTCATTGATTGCTTGTTATCTTTTATGGTTCTCCTTCACTATAACCGATGGTGTGTGTCATTTCATCCAAGGAGAATGTGACCCCAGGTAGAGAAGAGCTGGACCTTATTATCTTGAGTTGGGGAAAGTGATATATTTATTATATTTTGATATACTGTAAGAATATTTAAGTGGTTATCTCAATTTTTTTTTGAGTTTTATAACTTGTTTACTTCTAAATACTCTGGTTTTTTCAACAATTAGGGAGTTAGAGTTTTCTATTGATTTAGTTCCTATAACTCAACCAGTTTTTAATCCCACCTTACAACATGACACCTGATGAATTGAAAGAGATGAATAATCAGTTGGATAATCTTCAAGACAATGTATTTATATTCCCTAGTGTGTCAAATTTGGTGGAACCAGTTCTCTTTTATAAGAAATCTAGGGGCTCAATTTGTCCATGTGTTTATAATCGATATCTCAATAGAGTCAGGGTAAATAAAATGTATTCATTTTCATGGATTTATGATGAGTTTGATTTGTTGGAAGGGGAAGGAGGTTATTTATGGCCAAACATTGACTTGGTTTACATTAAATGAGATTAATTAAATGGGACATTCAACAAACTGGCTTTCGAAGTGGGCGTGGACATAATGAGTACTTGGATATGATCATTGGTATAACCAATGCTCATGTAGTGTTTATGGATTTAATGATCTAGATCCTATGTTATAATCTGGATACTTCTATGGTATTTTTTTGTAGTTGGAAATCTGGTTTACTTAATGTCTGAGGAGGATCAAGTGCTTAATCTGATATTAGTTATAGAAATATCGAGATATCACCATCTTTATGACATTATTTCAAAACGTGATTCATGGATTCTTGATGTAAAGTTCTGAGGACACATGTTATTAGAACATAGAATATTAGTTGATCTTATGAAGGTGGAGGATGTTATGTTTTGGGATAAACCACAATTTTTTTCACGATTCAGAAATTATTGGGTTTAGGTGGCTACTAATGTTGGTTAATTAAGGACTTCTAAAATTTCAACTCTTCAATTACTGTTGTAACTCAGAAGGGAATATAGATTTCTTGGGATGAGAAATATCAGAGCAATTTTGTTGAGCTGCAATATATTTTCACAATTATGCTGGTGTTGGCTCTTTCAAGGGCTGAAGATTGCTATGTTGTATTCTATGATGCATCTGGTTATGGTTTGGGCTGCAGTTTCTTCCAAGGTTATCATGTCGTTGCTTATGGATCTCAGCATATTCGTCCACATGAGAAGAATTCTATGGCCCATGACCTTGAACCTGCATCCATAATGCACACACATAAAATTAGGCGGTATTACCTGTACAAATAAAGGTTTTCCATGTATCCAGACCATAATATATTGAGTAATATCTTCTCAAAAAAATTTAAATCTCTAGAGGAGGTGTTGGGTGGACTGCCTATTGTATTTAAATTTTGTTATCTCCTATACCCAATGGAAAATGAATTTCATCACAGTTTTTTGGAATAAAAAACAACTAAACTAAGCAATTAAGGAATCCTGTGAAGAGTGGAACTTGATGGATACCTTTTCACAGTCGCATATTGGAGTCTAGGAATCAGTTGTTGAGATTTCTTTTTCTAGTGTTCAATTAACCTCCTACCTTATCAGGATGATTCTTTAAGAACAAAAACTTCATGATGAGTTCTCCAACATTATAGACACTCTTTATGGTGGAGATATTTTTCCTAAGTGTCTTTTCTCTAAATTGGGAATTCTATTCTATCAAAAATGATTTTTTGTATCGTTAGGAGAATAGAAATATATTATGGGGGGTTTTTATATTTTATAGTGGGATTTTCACCAAGGAAAATTAACATGTTCTTTGATATTAGGTACATATTATAGTGTATAGGTATGAGGTGATGCATTTTTTAATTTGTGTTTCTTTTTTATACAAGAAAATAGTTCTAGGACGAGCACCAGAAGAATTCAGGTTTTATTTAGCAACATCCAATACCTAATTAGAAGTGGGGTGATTTATCCATAGACATTATGGTTAGGTTTCCTCATATAGAGAGAATGAATAAAGCAATATGGTTTGCAATTCATTTACTGAATAAATTATATCACTTTATACTCATTCATGACAAAAAAAAAGTTAAGGAGCTGTGAAATCTATAAGTGTAAGATATTTTTCAGTTTCTGATATTTTCTTATGCTATAGACTATTATAGTGATCCTCATTTCACTTCTCATTTTTCTAGAGTCCTTCAGGAGGCACTATCATCTTATGATCATTTGATCATAACAAACCATCCATAGTCAAATGGTAAATCATAAATAACTATTAATATTATTGAGGAGATGCTCCACACCTATATACTTGGATATGTTTGGGATTTAGATGATCACTTGGGGATAGTTATTTTTCATCAAATAATAGTTAAAAATCATTGATCATAATGGCTCCTTTTGAGGCCTCATATACCCAACCATGTAGATCTTTATTCTATTGGTCAAAAATTGGTGAATGATCCTTGGTTAGACCAAGATTTGATTAAGAGATGATAACAAATATTCAAATTATTAATCATAGAATATTGAAATCACATAGTATATATAAGTCTTATGTTGATTTTTTTTCACATTCTATTTTTATTCCCAATTTCCGACTAGGCATTCATGAATTATTCACAATGTTTTGTTCATTGGTGACTGGGGAGGAATGGGAATGTTATACCTATTTTTGGGGGACCTTTTTTGGTTGTTGAGATGGTGGGAAAAGTTTCTTACCATTTATCACTATCTCTTTAGCAATCTATGAAAAATAATATGATCCATGTGTCTCATATCAGAATGTATCTATCTAAATCTTCTCTTGTTCTAAAATGGAGTGATTTTAAGGATGAACTTGATTTATCTGTGACAGAATGACCGGTAAAGATATTGGATTATGAATCCAAGGTACCGCATTGAATGATGTTAAAATATGTTTGTGTGCTATGGAAGAACAGTTAGGATAATCATTAGACAAGGGAGAGGGAGGCAGTGATGAGAGAGTATTGTGCTCATTTTTTCCCATAGAAGATTCTTCATAGGCATTCGGGGGATATAATTTTTATATAGTGGTGGATTTGTAAAATATTATTACTATAAATAGGTATTCATAGACCCCTATTTTTTATCTCAAATTTTGGGGTTTTTTTGGGGTCACACTGGGGTAAAACATGGATAATATTTGATATCATGGGACTATGCAAAGTTGGCGCACGATTTTCCTAAATTATGTACCCTCTCATGGAAAACCATGAAAACCCATAAATTTGGTGGTTTTCATGGATGGAACCTATTTTTAAAAACAATGAGATGTATTATGAGAAACCACGAAGGCCATATAAAAAAGGAAAATAGCTAGGGAGAAATGTTTGTCTAAACTGTGCTGCTCTGCCTTGCAAACCATCCGTATGATATTTTTTATCCAAAAAATAATTTTTAAAACACCTAAACCCATATATTATGTGTTTGAAAGACCTTTTAGACCCAAATAACTTTTTTTACATCCTTAGGATCTCAAAATAATATTTTTTGGCCCATTGAAACCCTCCCCGAAATGAATCAAATCTAGAAGAATGTCATTCGATCTTATCCAAATTAGTTTCCTCACCTCGTTGCCTTTCTACCCCTTTCTCTTATTTCCTCTGTAGGGTTTCTCAAATATCTTTATTTAATAGAGAAACCAATGAAATATATTTTTGGACCTTGAAACTATTTTTTATTCCCATTTTCCATTTTTTCAATATTTTTCCATATTCCAAATCGGGTTCATAGTTTTTAGATTCAGTGACGTCAAAGTAGGTGAATCAATAATGATGCCAAATTTGTGTTAACCATAAATTTATTTATTTAAATAAAATTATTGGTTAAAAATCAATTACTTTTATAGATGAATATTATTTCAATTAATTTATTAAACACAATATTCCACTGAATTAGGGGTATTAAAAATTTAATTTAAGCATGATATTGGGAAAAAACCTAATTCAATTGAATTGGTGTGTGATTTTGAAGTTGATGGAAATCTATAGTGTGATAAATTATAATATTTAAACTATGAAATTGAAGGATATAATTTCAATGAAATTGTTGAATTTAATTGTGGAAATTGAATTGTGATATTGAATTGTGAATTGATTTCAAATTCATCTTTAAGAAAAATGGCTTGAAATGGTTTTCCTAGAAACCTATTGGTTTTATCGGAGAAAAAAGAATGTTTTGATTGAAAACCCATTTTTTTATTTTAAAGGGAAAATTGGAATTTTTTTAAATAGGGTAATAATATTTAATTGTATTTTATGGTTTCTTAAAAATATTTCCCATCATTGAGTTGTACTTGAGCACATGCAAGCCTAGGTAGTTAGTGAGTTAGTACGGACAAACACGCTATGGATTGGAATTAACTCGCACCAGATTGATTCTTTAAAATTGCAACATAATTTTTTTGCAAGATTTTATTACTCAGTAAGATGTCAATGAGTCCACCTTGGCCAATGTCAAGGGAAATGAGTACACATTGTCATTTTAATAATACAACGGTGTGAGGATCCCATAACCAAGAACATTCATACTTTTTAACAGATGGAGATATTTATCACATGTTTCTATATGATATATAAATTTATACCAATGTTTTGGATCTATTTTACATTCCTTATAAATGTATATAATCTATTTTTTAATTTTTTTATGTAATCCGTTATTTTAACAGTACTTACATCATTTTAAATCTAAAGATTTATTTTATTAAATATTCTATTGAAATTCCAAACCTATTTATTTAGAAATTTAAATCCTATTATTTAGATAATTAAATGTGGAATATTATAATAGAACCCATTTGGTGACCCTACATGGATTTTAACTCACACCCTACCTATTACTTCAGGTGTTTGTAAATTATCTCCTTCTAGGATCAAGATGTGTTACATTACCACTTAGAGGTGGGTCTAACTATTGATCAGTGGACACGATGAGTTGCGTCCATTGGTACATATGTAGTTTTACATTATTTATAGTTCATTAATGAAGTACATTGGGTCGTCATACCTATTTTATTTCTGGTACATTACTCCATGTATTGTTTTTCTTGTATGCATACTGATATGTTTTTTATACATCTGCAATATTTTTGGAAACATAATTCCCACATTCATTTTTTATGATTCCAAGTTCTAGACTCCAACCCATGGGGATCAGGAACACCCTTCAGACTATGTTAGTGTCAACATAGTTATGGGATACTGTGGTACCCAAGATGGTGTGTGAAATCAGATACATTTATCCGTTGTATTTTCACTATGACAAAATCTATGGATTTATTTCATTGTCAGTTTTTTGATTATGTGGAATGTTTCTTTAGTTATCTATCTTTATATGTTAATTATGTTGATTGATTCATGATATATTCCATTTTATTCTTATATTATTGAGAATTTATGATCTCCATTTCCATATATTTATTTTTTCGGAATCCAAAAAGTGTACAATGACAATTATGAAAGGATATAACAGAGGGAATGATGTTAATAAAGAAAATTTAGTTTTGATTTTTTTTAAATGTAATATGTGAATCATTTATGTATGTAGTTTACTTAGAATAGTAAGCTCTTCAGTTCTTTGATATGTGATTACTTGTATCATATGTCAATTTTATAATTTATGGAACCAACTTTGGGTTATTTGGGTAATGGAGTATACATTTAGTATGATAGAAATTTTAATAGAAACATGGGAACTAGATATAAGAAATTGTGGATTAAAGAACATAGCCCTAAGATAGACTGTGTGGATAAGTATAGATAAACTTCCCAAAAATAACTATGTTTATGATTAAAAGATTATCTAGGAATAATAGTTTTAATTTAGTGTAATTATTTCACTAGTTTTGGGATTATGAAATTTTTATTACAATGATATGGTCTAATATAGTGTATTTTTTATATAGAAATGGAACCTAGAAAAAATAAGGTGAACCTTACTAATGAAAATGATATGAAGAATAAGAATGATAACATATTCTATGCTCTTAATCAAATTCTTCTCAAGTAATCAGTCTCCAAAACATTCTCACAATATAAGTACATAATATCATGTTCAACTAAGACATTGGAAGAATTTACCAGGTCTTATGGATTCAAATAGAATCAAAATAAAAATTAGACAATTCAGAAAAACATGGATAAAGAGAAAATTGGAATGAAATATTTTCCAAAATGTGATAATTATGGAAAGAAACACCCTGGTAGTATTTTAAAAGAATTGGTAGTTTTCTAAAAATGTGGAGATAAGTGACACTATAATTATGATTTCAAGGGAATGAGAAATATTTCGAATGTACAATGCTATTACTATTGAGATATGGGGAACTCTGCAAATAAATTCCCCCCTGAATAAAATGAATGAACCAAAAATGAAGGTAATGGATCACAACCAGAATTTTGTTATCACCATAGTTGAATACAATTAATTAATGTTATTTTGTTTTTATACTATAATTATGATATTTGATTTTTTTTCTCAATGACGTATTAGTTATCTAAATTATGAATGAAAAAAGATTATACTGCAATAAATTTTCATTAAGGATTTGAAAGCATGTGTTGAATGGTTCTAAGAGAAGTGATTCAATGGTCTATTCAAATTCTTGGAAAATAAATGATTGAGGGAAAGATAACCCATATTATGATCCCAATGTTGTGATAATTGTGTTTTAATAAAAAATTTATTGATATGGATAATGTAAATTGTATTGTGATTACTAATAGTTAAATGATTATAGATTTTTTGATAAAGTGTTTTATACTACCACTGATAGAGTTTAATATTTTTTCAATTCAGTAAATATAACCTACATCATGTGTTTTCCTTAAGGAATATTAAATAATGTATTTTTAATATGGTTTTATGGTAATTCATGTTATTTCGGAGTTTCATAAGAATTAATGAGGACCGTATTCACATGTTTGTTATGGAATAAGAAGAGAAATATAATTTTATTTGGTTAATATAATGATAAGTTGATATTTTAAATTTATTTACCTTCCTACAAAATTTTTGGTCTATGAATTTTGAAATACGTATATTGGATGATATTTTAGATTAAATATTTATGGAATCGACTAAGTTGAACTATGGATATTATTTTTTATGGTTAAATTATTATTTATCATATTGTCAAACATTTGATAACCATTTTTCTTTTTGTAAATAATAAAAAGCTGAAAAAAGACATATGTATATTTTGATAAATGTTATTTAGGTATAAAAATATATCGTGAATATCAAACTCTTAGTTTGAGAATTAAATCAGAGAAATATCAAGGCACTATTAAAGGATGCTAATTTTTTATGAAATAGTATAAAATAATGTATATTTATTTTCTCATATAATATATAATTATTTAAAAATAATTCACAACAATAGAAAAATTATTTTGGAATAAAAACATCATACATTTATTTTTCTCCCTGAGAAATCAATGGTCTTTTAACCCATTACAAATTTATGGTTTTGTGACGATAAATATTTGAATGACCATGTTCTCTATCACTATTCATATGAACTTGATAGCTAGATTTCTCATCTACATACAAGATTTCACTTTCAATAAAATTTATTTAAATAAGAGGATTAATTTTAGGGGGTCCTTCTCATTTATCTTTCCCTCTTATTGAGAGGATTTTTTATTAACAATATTTATGTTGTGGGTTTCCCACATAATAATTTTCAAAAATAATTTTTAATTTTTGATGTGTTGTTCCATATTTTGAGGATGAATTTTTTTAAGGATAATGGAATGTAACATCACAATATTTTGCAATATATCACTTCTTAAATAAATTTTAATTCTTTGATAGATTATATTTCCTACAACACCCAACTTAAAATAATATTGAAAACTTATTTTTAACATTGTAACATAGCTTCTATATAGGAGGCTATGAATAAAACACACTACAATATTTAATTTATATATTATATATACAATAATTTTTTTTCATTCATAAAACAGATTTTACAGTCATAGTATAATTAAAAAATATAATTATATGCATAAAAGATATATTATTCTAATGGAATTATTTCATTCTTTTAATGCTTCAATTGTTATAAAACTAATTTTTGACACTATAATTAATTATATTTGGAAAAAAATAAAAAGCAGTTTCAAAATTTTAATATAAAAAATTAATTAGAATAATTTTTTTTTTCGGATATGTTTCTTTTTTTTCGAGGAATAGTGAAAAAATACATCATTTTAATTGAAAACCAGCATTTCATCTGAAAACATTATAATGATAAATTATATTTTAAATAGGTTTTAAAGTAATATTAGGTCACTAATATATCAATTAATACAATCAATCTCATTTTAATGTTTTTATATTGAATTTTGTAATAAAAACATTTAAATATTTTTAGCATTTTAATTTTAAAAACATGCTTTCCCACCCCCTATTGGATTAATTTTTAATTACATTTAGAAAATTATTTGTTTCATATTTTGAAAATTTTGATTTAATATATGAAATCATATGTTTAACATTTGTTAAATATATATCTTATATTTTTTGGATAATATGAATAGTAAACCTTGTGACTTTGCTAACAATGATTACGGGTAAATCTGGTAATTAAGGTTAAAAATAATTATGATAAGGATAGTAAATTTAACAAAATAGGTTTAATAATTTTATTTTATGATTATTTTTGGAAAAAGCATCCTTGGTCGGGATTTATGACCTCATGGAGCCAATTTTATGGCTTTAATAACCTTATTGATCTTTATTTTATGAAAAAGGTAAATTTCTGTGCTACTATTTTTAATAACTATAACATTTTTCATATGTTGTAATAGAGAATATGTATTTAACTATAAATATTAATTTTAATGATAAAATATTTATATAAATCGTGATAATTTATTTCTTATTTTAAGTGTAGAAATAATTACTTTGAATAACTATACAATGATGATGAAATAATTTTTTTATTAATGGAAATACTAAATATTTTATATCAAAAATATTAAAATAAATATTATTTTATAAAAATAATATCATTAAATAAATTTATAGATTAATTAAACAAATTATAGAAATATTCAAATATTTTTTTAAGTTATCTTGTTTTATTTTTTGTTAATGTCAATGTAATGAAATGTTCATAAAGATGACATTATATATATTTTATAGTAAATAATATTTTATTAAATGTTATAAAATTGCTAGAAAAATAATAGATTTATAAAAATAATTGGTATAAGTTTTAATGATTCATCTATGATCCATTTATGAATTATTTATCATTTAATAGTATCTATATTAACACTCAACATATAAATATCTAATTTGTCATGTAAGAGTTAATGTGGTTAAATAAGGGTTAAACCAAATATATAAGGATATTATCATGACCAAAATATTTTTAAAAATTAATGGGATGAATAATATTAACCACCTTTCACATTTTTAATGAATTTCAATTATTTAATGGACGCTCGGCAATGAAAATGAAATATATCTTATTTTAATCAGTGATAGTTGCAAAATGCCACTCTCGTGGTATTTAATGTATTTTATGTGTCCACATAGGCCATAAATATAAATATAATAAAAATTAATTTATATTTTGTAATTAATGAAATTATTTTCTCTATATAATTTAATTTCTATTTTTTATTATATTATTACCTTAAATGATTTTTTAATTATAAAATAGTACTTATTTAATTTGTAGAAAAATAAAATAAATGATTGTAAGAAATATTAATTTTGATATATTTTGAATGATTTGATGTGTATAACTAATTTTTTTACATCTCTATGATATATAATGGATATATGAAATAATTATATTTGAATTCCCAGTTTTTCTTAATGTATTTAATGTCACACTAAATGATTAGTATCAAATTTGACAATAATGACATTTTATTGAATAAATATTTTATTAAATTACATATAAATAATGAAAATATTAAATAAACTGAAATGGGGTAATATATGGTCAAAAATTCTAGATCCTATTAATTTATTGAAAATTGGTATATCTTTTTCCCCAAAGTAACATTATTATATTTGAATATTTTATGGATTATCAAAACTGTCGGTCACATCAATTATTAAAGGAACCCCCTCCATCACTTTTCTATATCAGTTTGAGCCATTTAGCCTGCGAAAAATCAGCCAATTTAAGTTAAAAAAATCCTTATAAATATTCTTGAGGTTTTTGTCCTTCGAAATGTTATAGCTTACTGCCTTAATAGAAGAAAAAATGGAAGTCTTCTGAAGAAGTTGTAATCATCTTTACTGACTATTTCATGTTTATTTTTTCTTCAATTCTCAGGTAATGTGTTGTTTCCATGATAATGTAATGAATAAAAAATAATAAAAATTCATATAGGTTATTTTGATTATGTCAAGATAATATTCTACATTTTATCCATCCTACGTAAAAAGAATACACTATTTGAGTGTGTGTACGGTTTACCGTCTCTACATCATTGTGTAATTGTTTTTCACAAACATTATCGAAGAGTGGTTATAATGATGAAATTAGAGAATATATATGGCAATTATGACATAATATTGATTTTTTTAATTAATAGATCATAAAATTGCTTATTGTTTCTCTTATTAATAGAATAATATCATTGCTTGTGGGTACGTACGTCCTTACATCTCCAGGATACGGTGCAATTAATTTCCCTTGTTCCCCATTCAAGAGTTATTCTAAAACCATATTAAATGATTATATATACTTTTTATAGCATTATTTACTTTATTTAAATTATTTATATATAAAAAATGAAAAATAATTGGCTCCTTGAAAAATATACATGAAAAACACAACAATTTACACAAGAAACAATAAAAAGGATGAAATATTATCAATTAATAGGTTATAAGATGTTATGAAAGGATAATATAAGATTTTTTAAATATAAATATAGTTATATAATAAATTAATACTTTTATTTAATCCATTATATATGATTTTAAATCATGTTTAACTAAATGAATGTGCATGGTTAGATATTTTCGTCTCACTTTTATTTCTGTGGGACATATTCAATATTTAACACTTATTTGATTTCATGGATGTATATACGACACATTTTCTATATAATATCCTGAATATATTTATTTTCGTGGAATTTATTGTTTTTTAAGTGTAATTATTTAGGGGGCATATAATTACATTGAGAAAAAAAATTTATGGGATTTCTTCTCTCAATTTCCATTCAGTGTGTTAAGATTCTATTTAATTGATGATGTTATGATAAGGTTATGTGTGAAATTAATTTTTATTTTATAATGTTCTATGTCTTCTTTTTTTATGTTTATTTACACCCGATACATATAATAAATTCATTTAATTAAAAATATTATCATTGTAAATGACTTTAACTAATTTTCACTTCATTGAGGAATATTTTAATATTATGCACTTAATTTAATTTCCATGGTATATATTCTTATACCATGTTTTATTTATGAACATATTTCATAGAAAAATGTGTTTTTATTGAATATACATATTTATTTTATCATGGATATGATTATTTCCTAAGCCGTGTACCATTTTTACATATTGTTTTTACATTCAAATTTATTTTATTAAGACAAAAATTATGTTAAAATCATATCATTTACTCTAAATATATATTTTTGATAAGAAAAAGTGATTTATGAATTTAATATATCATTTAGGTATGTGATGATCCTTTAGGAATGCAAACATGGGTGGGGATGGTTGCAACCAAGGTTGTTCGTTTCTAATAATAGAGGTTGGTTGTTTTTGTCAATCATAACATGCATGAATAATGAGGTTACAAGGTGTTCTATTCACGGTGAAGTTACTTGGTATGCGGTGAAGGCTAGCGGTATGCGGAACGGTGCACAGATTCAAAAACAGTTTGCAGCAATGGTACTCGGTGAAGGCAAGAGGTATGCAAAATGTTGCCGAAAATGGTTTGCAACGATAGTTCGCGGTGAAGACATGTGGTATGCAGAATGTTGATGTTTGGAAGGATTTTTGTGGTTCACAAAATAAGAATGGTATACATTTGAGCCTAATAGTACATTGATGGAGATCAGTTTAGAACAAAGATTGTCCCACATTGAAAATTTAGATAAATCAGATTACCGAAATTTGCAAAGTTACGTGGTTATTTAAGGAACCACAATCCCATTTGTTAGGGGAAGATATTAGAGATTATAGATTTCAGGAAGAAATTTGGTGATGTATGAAGTGTTATAAGGTTGAGAATACGGTACGCAGAGTGAATCATCTGCGTAAAGAAAATAGTACACGGAATAGAGTGTGGTTCGTACAGCTAGAACTTGTAATATGTGGCAGAGCAAGGTAGTACATGGAGTATGATGGTATGTGGAGGAGTGGAGTAGTACATAGAGCTGTGTAGTACAACAATAAGGAAAGTTCATGGAGGGATAGGAAAATACATGGAAGAGTTGGATGGTATGCGAAAATAAGAGTGGTACACTGAAACAACAATAGTATGTGGAACACCCAAGGAAGCCTGGAAATTGAAAAAATCTACTAGGAAATTAATTTCTATAACATATCAGAGTACATGAAAATAAATTACATATGTGGGTGATTATGACACTTCAACAGAGCATTAATTTATATTTAATATGCTGCATTAAATGCTCAACAATTTAAGGACCATCAAGTCGTTAAACTGTTGATGATTTTTCCAACGCAGTGAGCAAGGGAGTGGGCATCAGAAGTGATATGAGGGATGCAATGTTATATCCTTAAAACATTGTAATGCCAGTGTTCCTGGAATAGAGTGATTGTGATAAACACTTATAATCCACAACTTCCGAATATTAGTAGTTTTGGTATGACCGACACACTGTCTCCAAATGCTTCTTGAACGCAACCCTTAGTTGTGAACCAAGTAAAATTATTGTGTCATTGCTTTTCATGTGATTTTTTATTTTGTGTACTTCCTATTAAGACAATTTTAAGAGTTTCCTACCATCGTGGGAAGAATATCCATCCGTTTAAAAGGAAAATTTTACACCTAGATTCACCCTCCCCTATTAGGGTGTTCTGAGGTCCTTCGGGGACAAGATATATATAGACCCTTGATGATTGAGTACTCTCACTGGAAGAATGAGTTAAACTAGAATAAAACACTTTTTTAACTATAGATGAAATCCTATTACAAAAGTTCTTCAAGTTAGTAGTTCTTGTTCTTGATAAATGAAATCCAATAATTAAGCATTAGCTGAATTCAGAATTCAGTAATTATTATCCATACGATTCTTTTTATGATAAAATATTTCGATAGATTTCATTCTCAGTTTATTTGATAAATATATTGTGTGTTCATTTATCTACATTTCCATTTAAATTATGCATATTGATTCATCATATATTCCACCGTAATTTTACCTTTCTCAATATTTAAGATTACCCATTTCTTATGTTTCTTTTCCAAAGAATCCATGAAGTGGACTATGGTTGTTGTGATATGATATAAGAGAGGAAATAATGATATTTTTGAAAAACAAATCCTTATATTTTTATGTTTAAATATTATAAAATAAACATAAATGTATCTTGATTACCATGAATACTAAACTATTCAGTCTCTTGGGATGTGATTCCTTGTATTTTATGAAATTGTAATAAATTAAGGCACTAAATCCAGGCTACTGGGGTCTGTTTCGTTATAGTTGGTATCATAGGATGTTTAGTTTAAACCCTTGGAACTAGATTTATGAAATAATGAATTAGGTAACATAGCCCTATGATATAATTTGGGGGCATGTATTGAAAAATACAATAGAGACAATGCTTATAATTATGATATTAACTATGAATACATTTCCCATTTTATGGTAAGTATTTAACTTGTTTTGGGATTATATATTATGTTTCAAAATGATATGATCTAATCTAGTGTATTTCATCATTTAGAAGTGGTTCCTAGATGAAATAATGTTATCCTTACCAATGTATTTTATTTAATAATTAATAAGGATAACTTCTTTTATTTTTTAATATAATATTTTTATGGTTTCCAGTCTCTCAAATATTCTCATCATATAAGAACATAATATTATATTCTAACATGACATAAAAAGAATTATCCTGGCCATATAGATTCAAGGAGATGAAATATAAGAAAAATAAAATTGAAAAAATATGGATAAATGGAATAAGGGAAAGAAGTATTTTCCCACATGTGGTAATTATAGAATGAAACACCATGGTACAATCTTAAAATATTGAGAGTTTTATACACATGTGAAGAAAAATGACACAATTGTTTTTATTTCAAGAGATTGCAAAAAAATCTACTATACAATGGTTCTACAGTAAATATATGGGGAACAACACAAACGAATTATCCACGATTCAACATAATAAAACAATAATATAATTAATGAACCATATCCTCACTTATGTTATTACCACATATGAAGAGTAATTATTTATGTACTTATTTTTGGATTCAGTAAGTATGTAATTTTAGTATTCCACTAAATATGTCTTGGTTATTTGAATTATAAAATATATATCTATATCGCTGAATAAATTTTTCATTAAGGAGTTGGAAGATTGTGTTGAATGGTACCATGAAAATTTATTCAGTGGAATATATAAATTCATTGAAAATACATGATTGGGAGAAATATAATCCATTATATGATCCTGATTTTGTGATAATTGTGTTGAAATAAATAGATGATTGATATGGATAATGTAAATTGGATAGTTCATAATAATTGGGAAATGATTATTAATTTTATGAAAAAGTTGTTTATACTCTCATTTAGGGAGTTGAAATCGTTTTTTACATAAGAAGTATATCTTATAACATGTATTTTACATAATGAATAATAATGAATGCATGTTTCCATTAAGTTTTAATGGTAATTGATGTTATTACCATGTTTTAAGAGAATAAAAAATAATGTATTAACATGTTTGGTATACAATAATAAGTGATACATTATTTTTTTGAAGATTATAATGTTATATTGATAATTAAAATATAGTGACCATCCTTCATAAAAATAGTTCGATTTCGATAGAATTATTTTGGATGAGTCGTAAGATTTACTACATGTTGAATGAATTAAGTTGAACTTTGAATATTTTTTCATTGTTAATGTTTGATTTATCATATGGGGTAACGTGTGATATTTATTTATCTTTTGGTAAATATATGTAGACTAAAGTAATAACTTATGTATCCTTTCAAAAAAAGTGATTCATGGATAAAAATACATCTTGAATATCTATCTCATTGTTTATGAAATGAACCGGTGATTGATCGAGGGACATCCAAAGGATAATATTAGGCTTATGATGTGGAAATAAAACAAGTAAATTTAATTTATAATGTTTTTTGAATGGACAGTAAAATACTAAGTCAACTATAGGAAAAGGATTTTGGAACACAAATGTTATTTGTCTATTTTTCTCACCGATAAATCAATAATCTTTTGACCTATAAAAAATATATCATTTTGTGATGGTTAAATTTTTAAGGATGATTTCTCAATCACTTTATATCAGAATTTTATAATTTGATATAACATTCATTTACATTTTATCACATTCACCAAATTATAATCATCTCTAAATACTAAATTTTTTGATGCACTTTTATTTCCCCTTAACTCTTATTAAGAGTATTTTTATTAACCCAAATTCTGATGTGGGTTGCGGAAAAATGAATTTTCAAATATGATCCTTAGAGTTTTGAAGTGAAATCCAAAATTATGAGAACAAAATTTATTGAATTTTGGGAGAATGTAAAATCCCATGATATTATAGTGTTTCCCTTTTAAAAAAATTATTTTCTTTGGTATATTATGTTTCATGCAACACCCATCTTAAACAAACAATGATATATTATTATGTACTATTTATAAGATAACCATTAAATTTGTAGGAATGAATTTTATTCACCACATTATGAATTTATTATTAGATTTTCAATTTTTTTTACATTTATCAAATATAATTTTCATGAATAATACCACAACTAATACAATTTTATTCTTATGAAAATATTTTTCTAAAAGAAGTTTTTATGCCATTTAATGGTTTGGTTGTTTTAAAACTACATTTTATCACATTAGTAAATTATATTTGAAATAATAAACATTATTTTTGAAATAATAAACATTATTTTTGAAATATTAATATATTAATTTACTTTGGTATAATTTTTGGTATAATTATGATATGTTTCATTTTTTGATGAATAATTAAAAATACAACATTTTAATTGAAAAATCACTTTTCACCAAAATAATTTATATTGTTAAATTATTTCTTGAATTGGATTTAATGTAAAATTAGATAAATTATAAATATATTAATCCAATTATTTTCAATGGAATATTATTCATATTGAACATGGAAATAAAAACATTTGAACAATTTGAAAATTGTTACTATAAAAACCACCTTTCCCACCCCTTCTAGGGGATTAATTTATAATTAATTTTATACCGTTATTGTTAAGTCAAAAGTCTTCTTTTGACTTCTATATCATGTTTTGGAAATCACAAATGTATTATATCATATGTTTGTAAATTACAATTGTCTTTTATCATGTTTATCGTATCGTACGATGTTGATCGTACCGACCAAATCCTATCGTACTGACTCTGTCAGTCGTATCATACTGACTCTGTCAATCGTATCGTATTGACTCTGTCAATCGTATCGTACTGACTCTATCAATCGTATCGTACTGACTCTTCTATTCAGATGATCATTATTTGTTTTGGTACTTTGTCAAAAACTCTCTCTGCATATGAATCGTACTCATGTTTTTCATTTCTATATATCTCTTGTCCTAACAAAACGATGTCGTTGAGTTAGTTACAAACCAATAAAAACGATGTCGTGCTTTCTGTTTCAATATGACCGTTGGAGGCAATATGACCGTTGGAACCCGAGGCCTATAAATAGGAGGTCATTTGAAGATGAGAGAAAAACGATGAACGAATAGAACGAATGAAGAGACCTTGTGAACTTCCAAGATTCTAGAGAGAGACATTGTGACTTCTGTCATCAGCCTTGTGCTTCCGATCATCGTATCGAGGGCTTTCAAGTAATTGAAAGACAGAGGTGCGGATTACCTACAAAATCGAGGGCTGCCGGGGATAGGCAGACAGACGTGCCGATCATCGTATCGAGGGCTGCCGGGGATAGGCAGACAGACGTGCCGATCATCGTATCGAGGGCTGCCAGGGATAGGCAGATAGACGTGCCGATCATCGTATCGAGGGCTGCCGTGGATAGGCAGACAGACGTGCCGATCATCGTATCGAGGGCTCACCAAGGTGTTGGTGAGACAGACCTTTTATCCTAGGTGAAAGGATAACCCTTCTCTTTGGGTTAAAATAATTGTATTACTTTTACATTTCCGTTGTTAACTTGTATTAGAAAGGGATTTGTATTGTTTCCGTTCTTCTTTACATATACAATTGTAATTGTTTCAATTACAATCATTCTATTACATTTTGTATTGATTGATTCTATACGCTTTAAGGTAGAATCATTCGTCTTTGTATTACTCTGATTATTGTGTTCACCTTGAATACAATCGTTTTACATTACATTAGTATTACAATACATCATACCTTTTATATTCAATACAATTGTGTGTGTTTGTATTTGTATTAGTTTAAGATCATTTAAACTAATCTCTTTGTTGCTAAAACTCAAAGATTTTTAAACCTACAATTCACCCCCCTCTTGTATTGTTCCATCTAATAGACATATATATACATATATTCGATCCAACAATTGGTATCAGAGGGGGTTTTACACTGATTTGTATTACTAGCTTTAATTCTTTCTTATTATTATATTTACTACACCAACGTGTGGAGTGGAAAAGTTGTTTTTATTAGATGGCAGGAATGAATATCGGATCAATAGACAATCTGAATCCTTCTAGACCACCAATCTTTGATGGGAATGATTATGAGTATTGGAGAGATCGTATGAAGACTTTCGTTATCAATACTGGTGTAGACAATTTTATTATGCTTATTGGGGGTTACAAAATTCCTGACAAAGAAGTTAGTACTTTCACCAACCAAGAGAAGCAAGAATATCAACTAAATTACAAGGTACACAATACTTTATTATACTCTATGACCAAGAATATATATAGTCAGATATCTTCATGTGAAGTAGCCAACTGTATTTGGAAGAAATTAGAAGTTACTCATTTTGGTACATCCAAGGTTATAGAAACAAGGAGAGCAATGCTTCGAGCAGAGTATCATGGATTTGTTTTTCCTTATGGAAAGCCAGTATGTAAAGTGCAACAAAGGTTTATGACAATTGTCAACAGCTTACAATCTATGGGAGAAAAAGGTCTTGATGATGAAGCTCTTGTTGACAAGATTATAGATATTATGCCAAATGAATGGGAGTCAAAAAGGACAGCTATTGATGAAAATAGAAAAGTTTCCTAGATTACTCTTGAAGAACTTTTTGGAACTCTTCTACAGCATGAGACAAGAATGAAGAGAGATGCTGATTTCAATAAGAAGAAGAATGGGAATGGAAGTGTAGCTTTTGCATCTAAAGCTAAAACACCTGAAAGAATTACATGGTCTAAATCCAAGAAAGTTGTTATATCTGATTCAAGTGATTGTAATCTTTCGGATAATGAGTTATCCAATCTTGCTCGAAGGATGAACAAGATTGTGGGAAAGAAAGATTTTCAATATAGATTCAAAAAGAAAGACAGAAAAGATAGGAAAGATTCAGAGGTAACTTGTTATGAATGCAAGAAAGCAGGACATATAAGGCCTGACTGTCCTTTACTGAAGAGGAAAGATAGAAAAGAGAAACACTCTGAAAGAAACAAGAAAAGGTTTTATAAGACAAAGAAAGTATTGAAAGCAAATGATACGTGGAGTGCAAGTGGTAGTGATTCCTCAGATGATTCTTCAGAATATGAGACATCAGGACAAAGAAATATTGGACTTCTAGCCAGACTACCAATTGAAGATCATTGTCTCATGGCTAAGGTACATAATGCTGAAGCTGTTACAAATGTCTCTTTAAATGCAAATTATATTGATAATAGATATTATGAATCTTCAAATGATGAATCCTCATCATCAGAGGATGATACATTACCTTCTTTTGAAGGGGTCTCTAGATTTGCTAATTTACTTGAAAATGAAAATTCTAAACTCAAAAAGAGATTTGAAAAAGCAAATTCTAGAATTTCAATTTTGACTAAAGAAGTATCAGATCTTTCTAAAGAACTTGATGTAAAAACTTCGGATTTTGAAAGTGTTTTAAAAACCCTTGAGAAAGTTAAATCTGATAAGGATAAACTTTCTAAGGATCTTGAAACTGAAATTTCAAAGAAAAATATTTTAGAGTCTAACTCTAGTTCAAATTCAAATGTTTTAGAAAATAAGAATTTGGTTTTAAAACTAAACCCATAGATTTCATCTTTGAAAAAGTGTTTATCAAATTTTACTCATGGAAAAGAAAACTTTGATAGGATGTATTCTCAAATTAGACCTTTGATAAGTCGTTCTGGTCTTGGTTATACTTATTCCAAACCTGTTTTTAGCAATAACTATTTTGTTCCTCAAAAAACCATTTTCTGTTCCAAGTGTCAATGTGGTGGAGATTGGAGAAGAGATTGTTCTCTTAACAAAACTCAATCTTTAGGATTTCATAAAGCTCGTTTTGCAAAACAAATGTGGATTCCTAAAACTCTTTTATCTAACCCTTTTGGATCCAAACAAGTTTGGATTCCGAATATCTAATTGTTTCTTTTTCAGGAAAACGAGAAGTGTATTAATAAGAACATTTGGTACATGGATATTGGTTGTTCTCGACATATGACTGGAAACAAAGATCTCTTTGAAAAGGTTATCAAAACAAAAGGTTGAAAAGTTACCTTCGGAGATAATGCTCAATGAAAGATTGTTGGTATAGGTAATATCGTTTTTCTTGGAAAAGTTATTATTTCAAATGTTTTGTTTGTTAAAGGTCTTAGGCACAATCTCATCAGCATAAGTCAATTATGTGATGAAGGTTACCTTGTGAATTTTAGAAATGATAAGTGTCTAGTTCACAATCCCAAGGATAAGTTCATTCTATCTGCCCATAGGCAAGAGAATGTTTACACTATTAACTTAGAAGACCTTAGCAACCAAAACTTACCTTGTTTAAGTGTAATAGAAGACCAATCGTGGCTATGGCATAGGAGACTAGGACACTGTAATTTGAGAAACCTAAGAAAACTCTCAAATAAAGGACTTGTAAAAGGGCTACCGGACCTTAGATATGATTCTTCAAAAGTCTGTGATCCTTGTCAATTTGGCAAGCAACATAAAACTAGCTTTAAACCAATTAATAAAGTTTCAACTTCTAATGCATTACAGCTTGTGCATATGGATCTGTTTGGTCATTCACAATCTGGAAGCATTGGAGGAAAATACTCTGTATTTGTTTTAGTTGATGACTTTACTAGATTTACATGGGTCTACTTTCTCACAAAGAAATCTGAAGCCTTTTTCTATTTCAAAACTTTTAGAGCCCAAGTTAAAAATGAGAAAAACCTACCATTGATAACTATTCATAGTGATCATGGTGGTGAATTTCAAAACTCAGATTTTGAAACTTTTTGTATTAAGAAAGGTATTACTCACAATTTCTCAGCTCCAAGAACTCCTCAGCAAAATGGTGTTGTTGAAAGAAGAAACCGTATTCTTCAGGAAATGACTCGAACCATGTTGAGTGAATACTCAATTGCTATGCATTTTTGGGTTGAATCTGTTAGTACTGCCTATTATACTATAAATCGTGTTTTAACTAGACCATTTCTTAATAAAACCCCTTATGAGTTATGGACTGGCCGAAAACCTAATGTTTCATACTTCAAAGTTTTTGGATGCAAAGTATTCATTCTGAATACAAAAGATAATCTACACAAATTTTCACCAAAATCTGATGAAGGAATCTTTCTAGGATATTCTACAACCTCTAAGGCTTATAGAGTTTTCAATAAAAACACTTGTACTATTGAGGAAACAGTACATGTAAAATTCCATGAAACTGAGCCTTTTGTTTTCAACCAACCCAATCCTACACCCTCGGATATGTCTTCTAAAAATGTTTATCAACCTTTATTAGAAGAACATTCTAATAAGGAAAATGTTCAAGAAAGTATTCCTGAAACATTTACCACAGAATATTTTCTACCATATGTTGATGAACAGGTTTTACAAAACCCAAATCAATTGTTTCTTAGGAATCATCCCAGTGATAACATCATTGGTGATGTAAATCAACCTGTAGGGACCAGAAATTCCTTATGAAATGAAATAGAAAATCTTACTTTTCTTTCCCAATTTGAACCTAAAAGTCCAAGTGAGGCCATAGGTGATGATGATTGGATCAAAGCAATGCAAGATGAACTAAATGAATTTGAAAGGAATCAAGTCTGGACTTTAGTTGAAAGACCTAAAGAAACAACTGTGATTGGTGTAAAATGGGTTTTCAGAAACAAGTGTGATGAAAATGGAATCATTGTAAGAAATAAAGCAAGACTTGTTGCTAAAGGCTATAATCAACAAGAGGGAATAGACTATGAAGAAACATATGCCCCTGTAGCTAGACTTGAATCTATTCATATTCTATTAGCCTTCGTAGCATATTTCAATTTCAAACTATTTAAAATGGATGTCAAATGTGCTTTTCTAAATGGTTTTGTTCAAGAAGAAGTTTTTGTAGAACAACCTCCTGGTTTTCAAGACCCAAAACATCCTGATCATGTTTTTAAACTTACCAAGGCTCTATATGATCTTAAAAAAGCCCCTAGAGCATGGTATGATAGACTTACAGGATTTATTTTACAAAACAATTATTCAAAAGGTACTGCATATCCAACCCTTTTTATCAAAATGGAAAACAAAAATGTTTTGATTGTTCAAATATATGTTGATGACATCATATTTGGATCATCTCAGAAATCTTTAACTGATTATTTTGAAAATTTAATGAAATTTGAGTTTGAAATGAGTATGATTGGTGAGTTAACATTCTTTCTAGGTTTTCAAATTTCTCAAAAACCAGAAGGAACTTATATATCTAAACATAAGTATATTAAAGACTTACTCAAAAATTATGGATTTGACAAAACTAAAAGTATTAGCACCCCAATTGGCACCTCAAATTTTCATGATCTTGATGAAACTGGGAAACCAGTAGATCAAACAAATTTTAGAGGTATGATAGGGATTTTGATATACTTCTCAGCTAGTCGACCCGATGTGATGTTTTATGTATGCTTATGTGCAAGATATCAATATAATCCAAAAGAGTCTCACTTAAAAGCCGTAAAGAGAATCTTTCGGTATTTAAAAGACACTATGGATTTAGGTCTTTTCTACTCTTCTGGAAATGATTTTGTCTTAAATTTTTTTTTCAGATGCTGACTTAGGTGGTTGTAGAATGGATAGAAAAAGTACATCTGGAACATGTCATTTCTTAGGAGACTCTTTGGTTTCTTGGTCCTGCAAGAAACAACACTCAGTAGCACTCTCCACTGCTGAAGCTGAATATGTAGCAGCTGGAAGTTGTTGTGCTCAAGTATTGTGGATGCAGCACACACTCACTGACTATGGTTTGAGTTTCTCCAAAACTCAAATTCTTTGTGATAATACAAGTTCCATAGCTCTTAGTAAAAACCCAGCACATCACTCTCGTGAAAAACACATAGATGTTAGGCATCACTTTCTTAGGGATCACACACAAAAAGGAGATATTATTTTACAATTAATCGGAACGCAAAATCAACTTGCTGACATTTATACAAAACCTTTACCTTCCGATAGATTTGAATATATAAAACAGAAGCTAGGAATGATTACATTAAAATAATCATTCATATCTACTTCCTATTTTACATCTCTCCTAATAGTATGAAACTCCTCGTAGAAAGGGGGAGGACATTTCTTTCTGTCTTTATGTTTATTTTATCTTATGTTCTTTAACTATTTACTCTTTGCATTGTTTATTTTTTCCCTGTTTATCGTATTGACAATTTTAGTTTTCTGTTTATCGTATTGAGAATTTTAGTTTTCTGTTTATCGTATTGACAATTTTAGTTTTCTGTTTATCGTATTGACAATTTTAGTTTTCTGTTTATCGTATTGACGATTTTAGTTTTCTATTGATGGTATTGAAATTCTTTTCCATCATATCATTCAATAGTATTGAATCAACCGATGATGGTATTGAAATTATTTTCCATCGTACAAATCAATCAATATTATTGAATCGACCGATGATGGTATTGAAATTTTTTTCCATCGTACCAATCAATCAATAGTATTGTATCGACCGATGATGGTATTAAATTTCTTTTCCATCGTATCATTAGTATTGTATCGACCGATGCTGGTATTGAATTTCTTTTCCATCGTATCATTAGTATTGTATCGACCGATGATGGTATTGAGATTGTTTTCCATCGTACTGTCAGTTCATGGTAAGGAGATTGTTTTCCATCGTACTGTCAGTTCATGGTAACGAGATTGGTTTGTATCGTACGGTCAGTTCATAGTGATGACTTTGTTTTCCATCGGCATGATGACGTTTATTTTGTTTCCTTACGATTGTATTTTCTTTTGAATGATATCAAAACCAACAATTACCTTACATTCTCCGACAGGTATTCTTTTTCATTTTTTTTAAAATTTTTTTCCTTTGTTTTAATCCTAACCATTGATCTGGTTTTCTCTAATCTTGACCGTAGAAGATCAACAGTCACCCTTTTTCGACCGTAGAAGATCAACGATCACCTCTTTATCGCCTATAAATACCCCCTACCCTCCCCAAACCCACATTGGGTTTTCAGGATTTCAGGCGAAGCTCTTCTCTACCAGCTCTAAATCATCGTACGATTTTCTCATCAGCAGAACCTTTATGTCTCAATCCTCTGCTAATACTCCCGCTGAAATGTCTTCAAAGACTTTTACAGAGAAAGACTTTAACAGAGAAGGTTAGTATCTCGAGACTTTTTCGATACGTACGATTCTACAATCAGGAGAATAATTTTGTTTCAAGGATGGGAACATCTGTGTGTTGAAAAGCCTGATATTCAAGACCCGGTTGTTTTTGATGAAGTTTGTCAGTTTTACAAAACCATTTCTTTCGACAAAGACATGACTATAAACTTTGCTGTGTACGATAGAAAATTGTCTATGTCTGTGAAACAAGAGGCACATTTTCTTAATGTTTCTATAGAAGGGGATTCTTTCTGTCCATCGCACAAACTACCAGAGGAAGTTGGTACGTTTAATAGAGAAAGTTTTGAAAAGACTTTTTTTGTTATTAATGAGGAAAAGAGAAAAGTGTATCATCTTTCACCGGAAAATCGTTTTGTAACTTTATGGATGCAAGGTTTTCTTATCCCAAGGAAAGGGGATAGAGAAACTCTGAAAGTTTCTGATATCTTTATGCTTGACTATCTTGTGAATATGAGAAAAGTAAATCTCATGGGATATGTTTTTGAAACAATTAAGAATGTCAAGACAGGAGGGATAAAGTCCCAGATGATTATGTATCCAGCTATCCTTACGAAATTCATTTTTGAGAGTATGAAGTTTTGTAACATTCCTTTGAAAGGAAAATCCATTGATTTGAGGCCATCATGGATTAGTAAGAGTACGATGAAAAATCTGAATGTTTGTTTTGATCCGAATTCAAAACTTTTTGTCAGAGATGTAGAAGCTGAATTGGCTCAGAATAAATCGGCACCTATGCCAGCCAAAGACATTCAATCTACCGGTGTTACTCAAAAGTCTGATCTGCAAACCAGTTCAAAGCCGAAGAAGAAGCCAAGGTACAGTAAGGAGGTTGTAGCAAAATGGAGAAAGGATAAGGAACAGAGAAAGGAAGGTGATCTGAAGTTTGGTCTTGACCCTACTGAGGCCTTTGCTGAAAAAATAAGGGTAGAAGAAACCCTTCAGGCTGAAAAGAAGAAGAAGGTTCTTTTGAAAAGAAAGGCTCAGGACTTTGATGTCTCTAAAGTCTTGAAAGCAGTTGAAGATGACAATGCCCAACTAATAGAAGAAGTTCATCAAGAGCCCATCGTAGAGAGTCTCCCTGAGGAAGGAAAACAAAAACAAGTGATGGAAGAGATAGAAGATGTGGAAGAAGAAGAAGGATACTTTCTTTTAGAATTTCTTCAAAGTTCAAAGAAGAGTAGAGAGGAATCAGTTCAAAAGCTGAGTGAAGGTGTTCAACAAACTCCTCATGCCGATCAAGCTCGATCTCCGGACAGAATGTGTTCTCAAGAAAAGCAAGGTACTCAATCCTCTCATTCTGATAAAGTTGTTGTCATTAGTGACAAAGTGGAAGAAGAAAGGAAGCAGAAAGAAAAAGCAAAAGGGAAACAGCCAGTTGTTGATTCAAGCAGATCGTATGAACTAGCATCGTACGATGATGATACTGGCTCAGAGCATACAATCTCTCTCAAGAAGAGTGATTACATTGTTCATGTTTTGAGAAGGGTTGAGAAGACCATTCCTTATTTCCCGAGGCTGTAAGGGAAGATTTATTTTATTACTGACAATCAAAAGAAGAAGTTTGGATCTGTGATAGAATTGAGGAAGAATGTTTTGTCAGTAGAAGCCGATTTGAAAGTTCTTTCAGAAAGCTCAGTTGCTCATAAGAAGGCTTGCAATATGATGACCGAGTGGTCGTACAAAACAGAGAGTTCAATCAATGATCATGAGATAGCAATTGAAGATATAAGAAGGTTATCAAATGAGCTTGAAATTTCTTTCAACAAGCTTGATAAAGAAATGGTTGAAAGGTTGAATCTTTTGTCTTCCCAAAGAGCCGATGTTCCTTCAGTGAATGATTTTCAAGAGAGAATGAATGTTTTTCAATCTGAATTCTCGAAGGTTTCATCTTTCAAAGATGAAATGGTTTTGCTGAAGAATCAAAATTCTGTGTTATCCAAAGACAACAAGAATTTGAAAAACAGGATTGATACTCTTGAAGAAGTAATCAGAGTCCAGGAGGAGACCATCAGAAATCAAGATCAAATTTTTGCGGATCAACAAGAGCTTCTCAAAACTCAGGGAGAATCAATTTCTGAAGACAAGAAGGAGATCAAGAAGATGAAAGTTGTTCTTCATGAGCTTATAAAGAAGGAGAAGGAAGGAGAAAACAAATGATTGCTGTATTTGTTTTTTTTGGAACTTATCTTTGTTTTGTAATAACTCTTATGATCCTTTTTCTTTTATCTATTGTCTTGTATTGCTTTACTAACTCTTTCAGACAATTCAAGATTACTCCTTTCTTTTTGTAAATCACAAAGGGGGAGAATGTTTACAAAGGGGAGATTGTTTTACAAAGGGGGAGAATGATTTACAATGCTCTTAAGGAAAATCTACGAATACAATCCTTAGGAAAGTCCATACCTAAGGGGGAGTTAGTTGTATTCAATTTCTTATTCAGAAGAGTTTTCAATAACTCAGGGGGAGATAAGTATTTCTTGTTACATTTACTTTGTGTGTTGTGCTTTCCAAAAAGGGGGAGACTGTTAAGTCAAAAGTCTTCTTTTGACTTCTATATCATGTTTTGGAAATCACAAATGTATTCTATCATATGTTTGTAAATTACAATTGTCTTTTATCATGTTTATCGTATCGTATGATGTTGATTGTACCGACCAAATCGTATCGTACTGACTCTGTCAATCGTATCATACTGACTCTGTCAATCGTATCGTATTGACTCTGTCAATCGTATCGTACTGACTCTGTCAATCGTATCGTACTGACTCTGCTATTCAGATGATCATTATTTGTTTTGGTACTTTGTCAAAAACTCTCTCTGCATATGAATCGTACAATGTTTTTCATTTCTATATATCTCTTTTCCTAACAAAACGATGTCGTTGAGTTAGTTACAAACTAATCAAAACGATGTCGTGCTTTCTGTTTCAATATGACCGTTGGAGGCAATATGACCGTTGGAACCCGAGGCCTATAAATAGGAGGTTATTTGAAGCTGAGAGAAAAACGATGAACGAAGAGAACGAATAAAGAGACTCTGTGAACTTCCAAGATTCTAGAGAGAGACACTGTGACTTCTCTCATCAGCCTTGTGCATCCGATCATCGTATCGAGGGATTTCAAGTAATTGAAAGACAGAGGTGCCGATTACCTGCAAAATCGAGGGCTGCCGGGGATAGGCAGACAGACGTGCCGATCATCGTATCGAGGGCTGCCGGGGATAGGCAG
Source organism: Viscum album (assembly GCA_963277665.1). Classification (NCBI taxonomy): domain Eukaryota; kingdom Viridiplantae; phylum Streptophyta; class Magnoliopsida; order Santalales; family Viscaceae; genus Viscum; species Viscum album. Next base: position 1,479,985,560 of record OY728137.1, read on the forward strand.
AAAGACGTGCCGATCATCGTATCGAGGGCTTCCAGGGATAGGCAGACAGACGTGCCGATCATCGTATCGAGGGCTGCCGGGGATAGGCAGACAGACGTGCCGATCATCGTATCGAGGGCTCACCAAGGTGTTGGTGAGACAGACCTTTTATCCTAGGTGAAAGGATAACCCTTCTCTTTGGGTTAAAAGAATTGTATTACTTTTACATTTCCGCTGTTAACTTGTATTAGAAAGGGATTTGTATTGTTTCCTTTCTTCTTTACATATTCAATTGTAATTGTTTCAATTACAATCATTCTATTAGATTTTGTATTGATTGATTCTATACACTTTAAGGTAGAATCATTCATCTTTGTATTACTCTGATTATTGTGTTCACCTTGAATACAATCATTTTACATTACATTAGTATTACAATACATCATACCTTTTATATTCAATACAATTGTGGGTGTTTGTATTTGTATTAGTTTAAGATTATTTAAACTAATCTCTTTGTTGCTAAAACTCAAAGATTTTTAAACCTACAATTCACCCCCCTCTTGTATTGTTCCATCTAATAGACATATATATACATATATTCGATCCAACACTTATATATTTTGCATTTAAAAAAATGGATTACAAATTTCGTATTATAGGGTAAAAATTTATTAATAGTTACCTTCTATTTTTAGACAATATGAATTGTAAACACCGTAATTTTTAGCATCATGATTAAAGGTATATCATGTAATTATGGGTAAAAATAATTATGATAATGATTATAAAATAATTCTTACAGTTGTCATAAAATTATTGTATTATTTATTGATGAAAAAAATCATCATTATACTTGATTTTTTATCTATTGGAGCCACTGGAATGAATTTAATCCACTTAAAATAATTTATTTTAGGAAAATTCCAACTTATCACACTAATATTTCTAATAAGTACAACATTTTTATTATGTGATAATCCAATATAAATATTTAAATATAATTAATCATTTTAAATATAAAATATTTATCTATATCGTGGTAATTTATTCATTAATTTTAGTAATGAAATTATTACCTTAAATAATTATACATCGATGATGTAATAATTATTATATTTATAGATATGTAAAATAAATGATATTAATAATTTTAAAATCAATATAATATAATATAATTAATTACATAAAAGATTTATTAGATTAATTTTACAAATTTGGGTAGTATAAAAAAATTATTTTTATAATTTATCTTATTTATTTAATTTTATTAAATTCAATGTAATAAATAGTTCTTAAATTTAATATTATGAATATTTTATTGTAAATAATATTCTATTAAATGATTTAAAATTTATAAAAAAAATATATTTTAAAAAATAATTCTCATGTGGTTTAAAATGTTTTCCATGATCCATTATGGGTCATTTTGAATTTTATAGTAACTAAATTAACCCCCAAAGATTAAAAATCCATGTGGTTAGATTAGGATTTGAAGTTGTTAAATAATGATTAAATAAAATGATAAGGGTATAACCATGATGTAAATGAGTCCCAAAATTTTTTATTATGAATAAAATTATACCCTCATCACCTTATTATTGAATTTCAGTTATTTAATGGACACATAGTATTGAAAATGATGTATATATAATTTAAATCATAGATAGTTACAAAATCTCTATATTTTTGTTTTTAAAATATTTAATGTGTCCAAATAATAATCATAATCATGATATGAATGAATATAAATATATATTTTTATATTAATGAAATTAGTTTCATTAGATATATATTTTTTAAATTTTAAATGTCATATAGTTATAGTAATTTTTTACAATGGTAGAACACCATTTATTTAATTTACAAATAAAATAATATAATGGTTTTTTTAAAAATAATAATTTTTATGTATTTTTGAAGAGTTAATGTGTCTGAATATTTTTTTAGATCTATATGATATCTTAGAAATGAGTTGAAGAATTATATTCTAATTTCTACATTTTCATGATGTATTTGATGTCATCTTAATTGAATAGTTTCAAATTTTATAATAATGAAATTTTATTGAATTGATATTTTACTAAATTATTTAAAGTAATTAAAATATTAAATAAACCCAAGGGGCATAATATATGGTCTAAAATCCCTCACATATTACTTTATTTACCATTTTTAATTCCATGGATTTAGATTATCCTTATTATATTATAATATTTTGAGGATTTTTAAAAGTACCCCTCAGCTCAGTTTTAAAAAGGCACATCCTCCCTCCCTTATTTAAACCATTTTGAGCTATCTAGATGAAACATATTGTACCCATTTCTCTTATAAAAATCCCTACTAAGGTTATTTAGGTTCTTTTTCTTCCCAAATACCCACCCTAGGTCCATTAAGAGATGTTATAAAGGATGTTCGTCGTAGAAGAGGTAATTGTCTTCACCAAATCATCCAAGTCTATTTATTCTTATAATTACTATTCATGTGTCATTTCCATAAGAATGTAAAAAATTTATTATTATATATATTTTGAGATTTTATTATGGATAATAGACAACCGTATTCCACCTTTTATTAATCCTATAAAAAATTGAAATCACTTCACATGCATACGCAGGGCTTACCATCTCCCTGCTATGGTGTAATTAATTTTTAATCGCCACATTTTAAGGATGGTTGTAATGATTGAAATAATCTACATATATGTTATTTATGATATGATATTGATTCTTTAAAATTAATATATCAACCAATTCGTTTCAATTTCACCCATTAATGGAATAACATCATCGCTCGTGTGTACGTACGACCCGCATTTTCAATGATGCGATGTGACACATTTACCATGTTCATCATTCAAGATTAGTTATAAAAATTTATTAAATGATTATTTATGATATTTAAAACATTAATATAATTATTAAAATTATGTATCTATATTCAACACAAAATAATCGTCACATTCAAGACAAAATATGCATGAGAGAACAACATAATTAACACCAATAACAATAAAAATGACAGAATATTATTAACTAATAATTTGATGATATGTTATAAAAGGATAAAAAAAATATTTTATAAATATTAGTATGGTTATATAATAAAATTATTATAGTCTTTAAACCATTATAAAATAGGTTAAATCATATTCCACTAAAGAAAATAGCAATGTAAAGGATTTTCATTTACATTTATTTTTATGGGACACAAGCCATATTAAATGCCTATTTATTTTTTGTAACATATATAATTTCAATTTGTTATATTATATATATAATACCTATTTTTTCATGGTATTTTTCATTTTTTAAAATGTTTTTCTTTCATGGGGCTTGTGATTTGACTAATTACAATGTGGTAAATGATTTCTTAACTCCATTTTCATTCATTGGGTTAAACATCAATTTCAATAATGATTCCATGCTAATGGTTATGTGTGAGAAGATTTTTGATTACATAATTTTGTATTTCATTTTTATGGGTATTTATATTGGGTACACACATAATCGATTCCTTTTATTATCTATATAATCTTTTTACTGGACCTTGTCTCATTTAACTTTATTGAGGCATATTTTAATATTATGGACCTACATTATATTATATAGTGTATATACTACGCATTGGTTTATTTATTTTCATATTTCATTGAAATTTCAATTCTTATAAATATCCATATTTATTGTACAATAGATATAGTTATTTCTTAATTTGTGCACAATTTTTTTACAAATGTTAATTACATTGAATTTGATTTGAACAATTGTGGAATTAATATTAAATATATATATTTTAATCAATATGGATATCGATTTATACGGAATACCGATACATAAAATAAATTGATCATTTCAAAATATGAGTTATTTTTTGGACAAGAAGTGAAATGTGGTTCTCGATTCTAGATAGACCCTCAACTCATTTGTAATGTCATGGGGAAAATAAGTTAATATATCAATAAACATGTTTTCACATATAGATTAAACCATATTGTGAATGGTCTAGAGGATTTCATTTTATGTTCCAGATACATGAAATATAATAATTTATCATTTTATGCATTCATAATTTTGATAGTTTTATCCATAAAATTTTTATTATGAAAAAATATATGGATTTATTTTATTCTCGATTTAACGATTAAAGGGTATGTGTGGTTTGTTATCTGCATTTTTATGATTATTATTCCTATTAAATCATAATAGATTCACTTGCAAGCTTACCTTATCGAGCATTTGAGCTGGCCATTTTCTTTTGTTTCATTCCCAAGGAGTCTTTGAATTGTACTGTGATTGTATTTAAAGGATATACTAGAGGAAATAATGTTATTCTTGAAAAAATGTTGTATTTTAATTTTCAAATGATATATTAAAATGATGAATGTATCTATTTGACAAGACTAGTAAACTATTTTATATTTTCGGATGAAATTCATTGTATCTTATGTCAATATAATAATGTATGACATCTGCTCTGAGATTGTGCGACAAAGTCATTATAACCGGTGTTAGGGGATGTTCAGTAGGAACTGTGGGTAAAATATTTAGGAAATCCTGGTTCGGGGAACAAAATTGTATGATATTCATTGAGGATAAGTACAAAAAAAAACAATCAAATGAAATAAGGTTTATGATTATCCTATTAGAAATGCATAAATTATTCTATTTTATGTTAACAATTTCACTTGTTTTTGGATGATACATTACATTTGATAATGATATTATATAACATAGTGTATGTCTTCATTTAGAAATGGTTCCTATTAGAAAGAATTTGAAACTCACCAATTCATGTGATCTGAAGAATAAGAATGATAACATGTTTTGTGTTCTAAAGATAGTATTTGAAATGGATTTATTCACCAAAACATTCTTGTCAAATAAGGAAATAATATCATGTTCCTGGATGAAAAAAAAATAATTACCCAATTCGTATTTATTTAAAGGTAAGTAATAGAAGAAGAGGAAAACTAGAAAAAATATTGATAAAGGGAATAAGGGAAAGTAGTATTTTCCAATATGTAATAATTTTAAAATGAAATTTATTTGGACTTAAATAAAAGTATTCCGAGATTTATAAATGTATTTGGTGAAAGAAAACTATGATTTTGATTGTATTGGTAAGGAAAAAATTTCCATTGTACAATGCTAGAAATATTGAGATATGGGGAAGTACAAAAATTAATAGACCAAGAGTCAGAGTAATAGACATAAAAATAAGATAATATATTATAGTTAGGTTTATTTTGTTACAAATATGAAGATAAATGAATAGTTTTCTTATATTTGGATTGAGTAATTCAATTAATTGAGTATTTTATGAATGATTATCGAGTTATCTGAATTATAAAATATATAAGGAATGTACTACTGTAATTTTTTTATGCTGATCTGAAATCATGTGTTGAATAGTACTAAAAATAATGATTCAATATAACATTTCAATTCTTGTAAAATCATTATTGAGGGAAATATAACCCATAATATGATCCTCAAGTCATGATAATTGTGTTGGAATAAATATGTGATTGATATGGATAATGTAAATTGGATAGTGCTAAATCCAAGCGAAGTGATTATTGAATTGTTGAAAAAGGGTTCTATAATATCATTGATGGTGTTTAAAATATTTTTTGATTTATGAAACATACCCAATAACATGTATTGTACAAATGAAATAAGAAAGAATGCATGTTTTCAATATGTTTTTTTTTTGTAATTCATGTTATTACCATGTTTCTGGAGAATACATGATGAAGTTATTCACATGCTCGGTATGTAATAATAAGAAATACATTTTTTTAATATAATATTCAAATGATTTTTGAAATTTATTGACCTTTATTCTAAATTTTTGGACTTAGAATTTTGATGGAAATATTTTGGATTATTATTAAGATTAAATACTTATGGAATGGAGTGAGTTGTAATATGGATATTTTTATTTGAATTTGAAGTATGATTTTTCATAAATAATAATATGTGATAATATTTTTATTTTTGTAAATATTTAATGGATGTAGGAATGAGTTATGGATATTTTGATAAATTTTATTTGTGAAGATATTTTTTTCTTGAATATCTATCACTTAATTTAACAAATAATGTAGATAGAGATCAAATCCCAACCAATACAAGTGATTATTTTTATGAAATGGAATGAAATAAAGTTTGTTTATTTTTTCATATTATTTAAATGTATAATAAAACAATTCATCAACTCAGAGAAAATTATTTTGAAAAAAATATTTTTTTTTAATTTTCTCACGGAGATATCAATTCTATTTTAACACATATAAAATTTATAGTTTTGTGATGGTTAACATTCTAATTACCATTTTCCCTATCACGCTCCAGAGAGAATGTGATAGTTATATTTTTATTCCATTTCAATGATTTACTTCATAGAAATGTTATCCAGTTCAAAAGCCTAATTTTGGGGTGACCTTGTGATTTATCATTCATGATTATTAATAGGATTTTTTATTAATACTATTTATTTTGTGAGTTTCCCATAATTGAGTTTTCAAATATCAACCTTTGATTTTGGAAGTGAAATTCCAGATTACATGGATGAAATTTATAGAATGAGGAGAGAACATAACATCCCAATATTTTATATTATGTAACATTTATATATATTTAATTTATTTTATAGGATACATTGCACACAACACCCAACATCAACATATAGTGACATATCATTATGTGATCATTATAACCTACCCATTAAAATGGTGGTAATAAATAGTATTCAAAGAATTATGAATTTTATATATTATATAATCCATATATATTTTTTACATTCATGCAATATATCTTATAGGTATAAAAAAATGTTCAAACTTTTATTAATAATATTTAAAAATTTAAAAATTAATTTGAGGATTATAATATAAAAATTTACATTGGTTGAATATTTGGTGTTTTTCAGGTTTGTTTTTTTTTATGAATAGTGAATAATACTGTATTTTAATTGTAAACAGATTTTTCATCTAATTAATTTATAATGTTAAATTATAATTTCTGTTTGTCTTAATGTAATGTCATATTAATTATATATATATATTAATCGGATTATATTAATGATAATATTTTTAATATTGAATTTGGATATGAAATTTTTTTAAATCTTTTGATAATTTTCACTTTACGACACATTTTCTCGAACCGTCAAAGAGATTATTTTTTAATTAATTTTAGAAAAAATTTACATTAATTCATAAAAATGGATTATATATTTGTATTTTTATAGAACAAAATTATTATATAGATACCTCTTACTTTTTTTACAATTTGAATTGTAAACATAATAATTTTTATTACCACGATTTAAGGTAAATCCAGTAATTAAGAGTATACATAATTATGAATAGGATTAGAGAATTACACTAAAAATTGTAATGATTTTATTAAATTAGAAATTTTATAATAAAATCATCCTTGTGTAGAATTTATAACCTCTTGGAGCCACTTTAGGGACTTTAATCGCCTTATAGTATTTTATATTATGCAAAGACAAACTTGTCCCACTAATGATATTAATAAGTTTAAATTTTTTAATATGAGGTCTCTAGAATATGTAATATATTATAAATATAAATTATATATATAAATTTTTTATCTACATCAAGTTAATTTTTTTTAAATTTTATTGAATAAGTAATTATCTTAAATAATTATACTATGATGATGAAGTAATTATTTTATTAATGGAAATATCAAAGAAATGATATTAAAATGTCAGAATAAATATAATATGATAAAATTATTTTAATCCACTAATATATAGATTAATTTTACATATTAAGGATGTATTAAATGATTTTATTTCAAATTTTATATTATTTTATTAATTTTATTGAATTAAATGTAATAAATAGTTCCTAAAATTGACATTATTAATACTTTATAGTAAATAATATTTTATCAAACGATATAAAATTCAAAAAAAATTATATATTAACACGCATAATTAGTATAAGGATTATAATGTCAGAAAAGAACAATTTATGCATCTTTTATCATTTTATATTAACTATGTTCACCCTCGAAGAGTAAAAAATCCATGTTGTTAAGTTAAGAGTTAAAGTGGTTAAATAATGGTTAAAACAAAAATATAAGTGTATAACCATAACATCAAATTATAAAAAATTATTCAAAGAATAATATTATATCATTAAAACCTGTGTTTCTAATTTCAGTTATTTAATGAACACTTGATAATGAAAATGACATATATATTATTTCAATCAAAGATGGTAAAAAATGTCACTCTCTTTGTATCTAATATCTTTAATGGGAACTAAAAGGATAAAAATAAATATATTAATGAAAGGAAATATCTATGTTTACTTTAATAATATTATTTTCATTACATAATGATGATTTTTAATTTTTAGAAATCATGTAATTATATTAAATTCTAATGCAAGGACAAAACCATAATTATTTAATTAATAAAAATTACAATAATTGATTTTTAAAAACATTATTTTTTATATATATTGGATGTTTTGATGATTAAAATGAATTTTATTGATTTATAAGATATATTAGTTGTATTTTAGATCGTTATAATTGAATTTCCACTTTTTCATGAGGTATTTGAAGAAAAATTAAATGCATAATATCAGATTTGAAAATAATGATTTTTTATTAAATGTGTATCTTATTAAATTATTTAAAAATGATGAAAACAATATATAAAATAAAAGAGAAATATATAAGGTCTTAAATTAACTATATTATTCATTTATTTTCCATTGGAATGTATTTTTCTTATTGAATAAAATTATTATATTTTAGTATTTTGAGGGTTTCTAAAAGTGGCTCTCACCTCAATTATAAAAGGGAACCTCCTCCTCACTTATATACACAACATTAAACTATCTATATTGAAAATAAATTCAAATTTATCTTCTAATTTGTTTTGTTTTTTTTTATTTTCATTTCCATCCAAAATATACACCCTAGGTTCCTTAGGAGAAGATATACATGAATTCTACATAGGAATAGGTAATCGTCTTTACCGAAACTTTCACGTTTATTTTTTGTTATAAATCCTCTTCATGTGTTCTATCCAAGATAAATTGGTAAATAAAATGAAATATATTTTATGAGATGTTATTAAAATTTTTGGATAACCATATTCCACATTTTATTAATACTACAAAAAATGAAAGCACCACATGTGGATACTAAAGACTTACAGTATGAACACCATGGTGTAATGTTTTTCATCAAAAAATAATGTGTATGGTTATAATCCTAGAAATAGTGGACATATATGGTAGTTACAAAATTATATTGATTATTTATAACTAATATACCACCCACTTCTTTATTGTTTCACCCATTAATGAGTTGTTATCATCACTCATCCTTTTGTACGACCCACTGTCCCAACGATGTATTGTGACTCCTTTCTCATGATCAACACTCAATAATGGTTTTAAAACAATATTAAATTATTAATATTGATATTTATAACATTATTATCATTCTTTATATTAGGGATCTATATCCAATGAAAAACAACTGGGACACTCCTAACAAAATATGCAAGAAAAACAAGGTAATTAATGCCTGAAACATTGAAAATGATCAACAATTATTATTGAATGGGTGATAAGATGTTATAAAAATATCATTTAAAATAGTATAAATAAGAATTTCATTCTATAATTAAATAAAATATTAATGTAAACTATTATATAGGATATTAATTTACTTTCCACTAAAGTAAAGTATAAGGTAATTCATTTTCATGTCACATGTATTTCTGTAGGACATATGCAATATTCCCTACTTATTTATTTTGGGTGATATATGTACTAACCCTTTCTTATAATACATCATTAATATTTACTATATTTTATACTTTATTATTTCATGGGTTAGATGATTGGTTTGATTACAAAGTGGTAAGGGATTTTTAATTCAATTTCCATTCATTTGTTTAAATATATATTTCCTTGATGATGTCATTATAATGTTATATGTCAAGTGAATATTTGTTTTATAAGGTTTTATTTCAAATTTTGTATGTGTCTTTATAGTGGGTTAATACAATTAATTTATTTTAATAAGTATATGATCATTGTAAGGGACTTGATCTCAATTTCGCTTCACTGACTAATTATTTAATATTTTTTACCTAATATCATTTCTATAGTCTAAATACTACCCATATTTTTATTAATGGTTATATTTCAATAAAAAATTCATTTATATTAAATATAAATATTTATTGTATCATACATATGATTAATTCCCATGTTGTGTACCATTTGCATATATGATGTATACATTAATAGTTAAGCTATTAACTAAGGAAATAATACTAAATACATATATTTTACTCAATATAGATATTTTTTTTATAAGGACTATTTATTCATAAATTTAATTGATAAATTATATATAGGAAATATACGATTCATATACAGGCATTGCGGGGGCTCGGTATACATAGACCCTCAATGCATCGATATTATCATGGGATGAATCACTTAATCAATAATTATATGAATTTTTATATACATATTAGACTATCTTTTAAAGGCCTTGAAGGTAGTGGTTTATGTGAAAAGTACATGATATCTAATAATTAATAATTTCATGCACACATTATTGAGTTATTATTATTCAATTTAATTTTACAATGAAAAAATTGTGTATTTATTTCATTTTTAGTATATTGATTAAATGACATGTGTGATTAGTTATCTACCCTTCCATGTTTATTATGGTTATTGATTAATGATATCTTCCAATATATTCTCACCATATTGAGTATTTGATATCACCCTATTATTAATATTATTTTTCAAGGAATCCATAATGTATACTAAAATTGTTAAGCATGGATATACTGGAGGGAATAATGTTATTCATGAAAAAAATTGTTTCAAGTTTTATTTATAAATTTAATATTTGAATCATATATGCATCTAGTTCTACTATACTACTTAAGTATCATGCACGTTGGGTTGTTAATCCATGTATCATATTCCAATGTAATAATATAAGGCATCAACTATAGGCTACTGGGATTAGGGTCCTTACAATTCTCAACTTTTGTCATTTAATATTAATAGTCAATGATTGGAAATAGGAGAAAGAATTATCATAAAAAATTTGATGTAAAATATATTGAATTCATTAATTACATTCCTAACCTAATGGAAATGGATGTTAGAAATCTAATCATCATTAAACATGATATATGATTAACTACGATCATAAACAAGAACATATTTGAATTTCTATACCCATAAAAAATGTTAAGGACAATGCCTTATCGATGTTCAAGTGCTAAAGATAAAATATAAAAGAAGATCAAATTTCATACATGTATAGAACATGGGATTAAAAACATAGAATAATATATCAAATAAGGGGGAATATATTTTCTATCTGGAAATAATAAGAATAGAGTAATGAATTTATAGGGAATTTGATGTATTATTTATGGGGAAAATAAAAATTATCCAACTCAATGCCATAAATTATGGGTTAACCCATTGACCAGGGAAGTAAATATTTCATACCATTCAATGAGGTGATGTATAAAGGTTTGGGGATCCAGGAATTAATAAATAGAAGTATTTTTAGAAATTTTTTCTTGGTCATAAAAATCATGAAACTCTTAATGATTGTACTTAAGTAGTTCTTTATTGTGTATTTATAAGAATATGTAGAACGGTAATAATTAACTACAAGTAAGATTTAATGGTAAGGTAATATCTTTTTGAAAATAATAAGATGCATAGAAGACATTAGTGCTTAAAATTTTATTCGACTATTAAGGTTATTTTGAAGATGTTTAGAGTATATTTTCGAACATTATTGGAATTTTATTAATATAGTTTTAAAAAAGAAAAATTGCAATCTTGGTGATATCCCATCAAATTTTTCAAGTATGTAGACCTCGAACCCATGACCTATGGGTGATAAAAAAAATAACATCTACTAATTTTCTATGTGATGTACTGGTTAATATGAAATTGTTTTTGTTTAAATATCTTGGTAGATAAATATTATGTTAGTTTTTGTAAACATTTTATTATATTGATATATATAAAACCATTAGGATTAACATAAAGGATTATTTTGGATGAATGATATTAGGCTTATGAATATCTATCTTCAAAGGGTATGATATAACCCCAAATGTTAAAATATTTTTCATGTTCAGGTGAATATTTTTATTTAGGATATAGATTTATTTATTTAAGGAATAATCTTTTTCAAACATTTAGTTTTATTGTTGAAATGTTTTTGGTTAATATATTCATTTTCATATTAGATATTATCTTACAGTCCGTTAACAATTTTGGTTTTGATAAATACATGATTAATTGTTTTTTATTATTTTGTGGATTTTTGATCCATTATATTTTTTTGGAGCCTTAGGCATGAAAAATCCATCTTGAATTCTTATCATTTACAGAAGTGATGATATTGTGGTGGAAATGATTAATGGATGAAATTCAATATTTACGTTGTTCTTAGTATTTATTGTAAAATAATCCCATTACTATGGGAAGTGAATCCAAAAAAATGACATCATATTACCTCCATTTATGATGAATCAATGGTCTTTTCACTCTTCGTAGTTTTTTGGTTTTGTTTTCCTTAACATTCCTTAATTATTCACTATCTTGTAAATTGATTTCAACATCGTATTTTGGAAAATATATTAAAATATTTATGATATAAAACATTGGTTTTCTTATTAGAAAAACGAATTTTTTAATTAATAACCCATTTTGGGTTTTTAATTGAAAATTGGTATTTTTGAAATGTGAAAATGGGATTTATTTGTATCTTAAGGTTGCATAAAATAAATTTCACATCAATTTTTTTTACTATAGAACATTAAATCTTATATAGTTAGTGAGTTATTAGAGACAAAAATTCCATTATGGGAATACCCAAGCATCAAATTGAAACTTTACTACTCTAACATTATCTATTTGGAACATTTTGTTCCTCAGTTAGATGACATTGAGTTTAAGTTTACCAGTTGAAAGGGGAATATGTGCACATTATCATTATCATTATACAAGTTTGTGATAATCCCATAACCTAGAGCTAGAATACATCTTGTAATATTAACATGTTTCTTTCTTATTTATATATGAGATGAAATTTATGCTAATGTATGTGAACTATTTTACATTTATTTTGAATTTATATAAAAAGTTTTATTTAAATATTTTATAAAATACATTTTATTAAAAGTGATTCCAACATTGGAAATCTAAACAATTATTTCATTAAAGATTATTTAAAAATGAAAAACATGTTTATAAAAAAATTTATATTTATATATTTATCTATTTAGATATGGAATATAATTAGATAATCATTGGTGAAACTATACTGGGATTTTATTTCATTTCCTACATTTTTTTTGAGTGTTTGTAGATTATATCCTTCCATGTTCAAAAAGTGGTAAAACACCACTTGGAGGTGGTTCTTGTTGTTGATCAGTGGACTTGGCATGTTTCATCCATTGGGACATGGATACTTTTAAATATTTCCCAGTACAATATTGTAGTTCTTTGGGGTTTTATACATTTTTTAATTCATTTTCATTTCTCACTTTGTAGTTTTCTTTTAGGCATACTGACTTGGTTGTCTTTACATATATAATGTTTCTGTCAAATCATTCCCACATTAATTTTTAATGATTCTAGGATCCAGTTTCCATCTCACGGGGATTAGAAATGACCTTTAGGCTATGTTAGTACTGGGTTAGTTATCGGGTTACTACTGTACCTAGGATGTTTCATGAAAAAGTAGATTCAAAGAGAGGTTGGTCTTCTTTTATTGAAGTCATTATTCATTTTTCTATCCTCATCAGGTCTTAGTAAGTTGATAAGATTTAATGTATGGCTATATCTCATGGAAACGAACCTTATTACACAAAGGTTGTTTTGGGAAGTATTCCTTGAGGATAAGTTATAATATTTTTCTAACTTTTTATTTGGACAGGTTGAAATTAGAATCTAGTTTGTCAATCTAATAAGATTAATTAAACTTTTTTTTCTCTATTTGGGTGTTAATATGATGTCTTATTTTTCATCTGCTAATGTTGTGTAGCATCTTCCCTCTATGTATATGTGTTAATATGATCTAAGTTAAAGGTGCTAAGGAACCTCAATGAGAAAACCATCTTGTGGACCCAAATATTTTTAAGGTGATTGAATGTACTATCCATGCTGTAGGGAATGCACAACAAAAAATCTTGTTCTAGCTCCAACTGTGGAACCTTGAAGGAATGATAGCATGATTTTTTTCCCATCATTTATTTTCCTAGAATCTTGTAGTGATCGAAGGATCAAATGATCCTTAAGAAGCTGAGGAATGGTTGAACACGATCAATCATTTGTTTGGGCTCATGTAGACACCAAATAAAATCAATGTGAAATGTTCCACCTTTGTGCTGGAAGGAATAAGAATGGGAAGGTGGATACTAAGGTGATGATAGGGAAGTATGAGGGATTTTAGGGGAAAGATATCAAAGTTATTTTCACTGACTGGTTCTATCTAGAGTCATTGATGTGGGCCATGATTATAGTGTTTTTCAACCTAGACTTGGGTGACGAGACTGTGACAATGTACTGAATCCATTTTTAGGTGATCGTGTTTTTTTCACATGATATAATGTTTAAGGACAAGATGAATGATAGTAGGTTTGAGTTGTTAATTGGATCAGATATTTTATATTAGAATTTATTACTAATGATATCTTCTTATGATGACGTTCTAGATAGAGCACCAGCGGTTTAAATGGACCGAACTGGGATGTCATGGTTGTCCAGTGTTTCTTTCTCTCCAAGAGACAGTGTATATTCCATCAATTTAAAGAGAATGTTTGATGACTCTGGTGGTGGTTCTCGATTGAATGGTTTTTTCAAAACCTCCTTCAATGTCTGGTAGAAGACCTTTGATTGTTTACTTGTATGGAAATCTGAGAACTTCAAAGAGGGTATTTACATAGTAACCCTATAATCGTGGCTCATGTGGAGGTTCAGGTCCCTTACAAGGTTTCTTCTATATGTATTCCACTCATCGCAGTAGAATAGTATCACCAGCTCTGTAACGGCCCGAGATTTTATGAAAAATATTCTTTTTAATTTTATTAATGTCTTGTGTTTTACGCTACATCAAAAGGAGCTTGCACAACACACATCCTTGACTTGCCTTGCACTACACGCAATCGCGACCTTCCTCGATAGCGTGTGTAGTACGCAATAACGAGTTTCATTAAACAACAATATGCTATTAAAATATTATTAAAACTAGCCGTTATGAATAGTAATAACCACTTTTTGAAATTTTGTACATTTTATTTTTCAAAATGGAATTAATTTCTGGATTTGTAATATCGAAATTAGCTTAGGGTGAAATTTTGGTACTTTTCGGATAACTTTCATATTCTGATGAATAGTGAAAATTACTAGATTATAATTAAAAACAACTTTTTTAATCGAAATAATTAATAGTGATAAATCATTAAATTGAGTGGTTTTAAAGTATATTTAGAATATATTTTTACAATTTAACACGATGTTGGTCATTGGATGTAATTTCACTTTTAAACCTGACATAATCAAGTGTCAATCTTTTGGTAGATATTGTTTCTTAAAAACACGCTATTTGTTTTAACAGCGGGATTTAATTATAAAATTAATTGATGCAACTTCTATGTTATGAATTTGGTAAAATAGACTTCATTTTTGAATTCGGAATATGAAATATATCTTTGGATGAAATTTTGGTATTTTTCTGAAAACTTTCAATTTTTGATGAATAGTGAAACCACTAAGTGGTAGGTTAAAATCTGAATTTTGCATAAAACTTAATTTTACCGCTTCTGTGAATGGAATTTCGAAAATCCGACAGACACGGTTAATATCAAGGACAAAAATGTGGTTCAATGAGATGAAAATAATTTTTGGTGAATAGTAACTTTTTACTTTTTTTTACCACGGTTAATAGTAAATAGGGTAACTAAGGTTAAATATGATATTACTATTACCCTAACACATGTCCTAATTCTATTGGATAAGTGTAATTCGACCAAAAACAACCTTATGAATATAATATGACCATTTAGGTCTACTTGGATTAGATTATGACATTTAATATTATTTTATTTAATGAATAGTTAAAATTGTTAAAATCAATGTTTAATAACTAAAACATTTTTAATATGGGGTTATACAGAAGATAATTTCGATTATAAATATTCATTAGAAAGATAAATAGATTTCCTACATAATGATATTTTATTTATAATTTTTAGAATTTAAATAAATTAATTTATTTATGACACAACGATGATGCAATAATTACCCTTTTAAAGAAATATTAACATAATTGATGTTATAAATGCTCAAATGAATGTAATTTGAGACTTTTTATGAATTCCACTAATTTTCTAGGTTACTATGATATATTAGTGTTGATTTAAGCAACTTTGTTCGAACATATAATTCTGATATGACTTTCAAAAAAATCATATATCAAATAGTGTCAAAATTGAGACAAAATAGTTTTTAAATCAAATATTATATTATTAATTGTTATTTTATTCCTAAAAATCTAAGGTTCGGCCAAATGACTTAGATAATGATATATATATTAATAATAAACAATTTGGGGTTCGTTTGGCATGTTATAGTAAGTGTATTAACCATATAGTGAAAGAAAACAAAAAGACACGGTAAAAGTTAAATTATTTAACTTAGAGTTAAATCTAATTGATAAGGTTAAAATAATACCCTAAACATGTCTAAATCCTATTGGATTATAGGATTTCGACCCATCCCCACTTTATCTTCGAAATAAGACCCTTTGGAACCATTATAAACTGATTTTGACTTTAATGTAAAATAATATTTTGATATATTCCTACGGTGCCCCTCTCCTCCCTTATAAAAGGGTATCTCCTCCCCCTCCTCCTCACACCAATTTGAGCACTCAAGCTCGTCCAACCCCTGCCAAAATCTCTTCTCTACTTCCCTAGAATAATCCTAGAGGTCCTGGTTTTCTTCAAAGACCAATCTTAGTTCCCTAAGTAGAGGATTCAAAGAAGCATTCCAAAGAAGAGGTAATATCCATTACCGATCATTTCAATTTCTTTCTTCTTCAACTTCTTCTTCTTTAGTTGTTTCATGATAAAGTAATAACATCAGTATTTCTTATATACTGATATGTTATTATAAATATGAAACAATTCTAATTAACCTTCTATCCATCCTATGGAAAAAGGAAATCACCGCGCGTGCGTACGTACGGAATACCGTCTCAACGCCGTGGTGTAATCTATTTTCCACCATCACCTTACAAGGATGGGTATTAAGGTGTAATGAGTAACTATATATGATTATTATAAAGTGATATTGATATTTAAATAGTATACATACACTTCAACACAATTCCACGACCATGGGAACGATATCATCGCTCGTGCGTACGTACGGACTACGGTCTCCACGACGCGATGAGATTCATTCTCAATGATTAGCCATTCACGAATGATTATAAAGTATATATAATAAGTACTAATGAAATATATGACCTAATAATGATACTGGAATTATTTATATTTATATGTATGTCATCTACTTAATTCCATTCAATTCAATAAGGAAACAAAAACAGCGTTCATGCGTACGTACGGACTACCGTCTCCATGAACAGTGTATTTATTTCCATTTACTGATTTATTATATATGTATATTCTGAATATATATATATATAAATCATGTTTTATATTCTGGAATTAAGTAATCATGATCTATGTAATCATATGAATAATTACAATTTAAAAACACGAACGACAAATGAGACGATTTTACCCAAAATGCTACTTTAACATGAATTTACAAAAGAACGGGTAATATAAAGTAATAAGTGGACCATATATGATATAATAACAATGAATATGATTCTGTAATAAGTCAATAACATGATTTAAATCATTATACAGGAGGTTCGGACACTTACAAAGCAAGTCAGACCTAATGTAAGGGAAATATCACAATCTCATTTTTATCTGAGATTGTTTATACTTTAGTATTTACTGGGGTGTATTTTATCATCCACATCCATGTTTCCTGAATATGAAATATTATTTCCAAACACCTACAAATTTTTAAATCAAATTTTACCCTTTGGTGAGTTTTTAGTAAAGAATATGAAATGAATCTTTTGTCGTTTTTCGTACGAGGTACTTTTTGACTTTTCCGACAAAAGTACGAAGAATGTTTTTTTAAATTATACGGCATGAATGGATTTTTAAAACATTATTTCCAAGAATAATCATTTACATGTTTTCAAGTTTATTTTTAATCAACTTCTTAGTGTTTATAATTGTATAACATGTTAAGAAAAGAAAAGTGTTTTTGAAGAAGAAAGGATATTTTCCTCAAGAATGGAGTTCAAGTATTTTATCAAAATTATTTTCCATCTAAGATAATAAAAGGGTTCTGTTTTTATCCCTATTATTACATGGATTTGATTATGTTGTGATGGAAATATTTTTATGAATTCCTTTATCTTATATGAATTGTTTTATGATGTCATGATGTTTCAAGAATCCCATTTTTGTTACATGGGTTATGCGATGATGTATGATTTATGATTATGTGGCACACATAAGAAAGGATTCATTATAAGATGGGTGGGAACTATATCTTCCTCCAATTCATTGGGTAAAGATTTTATATCTCATGAGATAGACATGGCTGGAATGGTAGGTTATACCGGTTCAGTGAAACAGGACTGAAACGAGGGTTACTCGATTCAGAAAGGGACTTTGTCCACTAAGATAGTCTTGGAAAAGAGTCTTGACTAACAAGAAATGATTCTCTATTAATATGTGTTAATGCCACAAAGTTTCATGTTTTAAGTTATGATTATTGTGATTACATTTCACTACCACGATTTATCCCATGTTATGAAATTATGCTCTCTTTTGCAGGTTATGATTTTCAAAATGTTATGTTCTTATGAATACGATGTGATTGATATTTCTTTTGTTTACCCTTACTGAGCATTTGAGCTCACCATTTTATGTTTTCTTTTCCCCAGGATATAAAGAATGGTTTTAGGTAAAAAAAGGAAGATCATTATGGGAGATGTTTAAGATCTTTCACCACGATTAGAAGATTTTATTCCGAGTTTTCAAAGACACTAAACTATTACGATCCTTGTGTGTGTGTTTCTTTTATGTACTAAGTTTTCCGCAAAAGTAATGTAATGTCCATGTACGATAATCTTCGGGTCTCTACAGTTGGTATCAGAGGCAAAGGAGGTAGGAATGTATCTGATCCTTGGGAACTCTCACATGTGAGCGTTGGACGAAGCATGGCTCTCCGCCCAAGGGCTTCATGAGGAAATGGCTGCCACTTTGGATGGTGGTGTGTCCCGCCCAGGGGGTGTAGCCGCCCATGGAGTGCCCTGATAGGTATCAATTATAGTCCACTGGAAGTAATCCCAGACCGTTATAGTTGGTATCAGAGGAAAGGTTTAGTCAACCTTTGGAAACTAGGATGCGAAAATGTTAGTGAGATCCCTAGAGATATTTCTAAGGTATGTCTAGGGATGTCCCTAAGGATAAGTATACGTAAAGGATATAATCTAGAACTACGATAACGATCTTATAATTTAACCTAAGATGTTAGATATTAAGGGTACTCCCCCTTTACTATGTTGTTTTCCCTAGAATTATTTTGCCTCTCACACTATTCTGTTTGGGTTTTAAAAAATGGGTGGAAACAAGATGATTCACAATAATGGAGGATATGATGGACAATGGAATGATATTCTTCATGAGAAACCAAATGAAATGGGATTTGGATGTACAAACATCATTATTATTCCGAATCAGCAATCTCATAATATGATCAATAAAGTAAAATTTGGTAAGTTTTGCTGACTCGACTAATAAGAGAAAGATGGAGTTCCATGATGATCATAGAGGAAAGAAAGTTAAATTTCCCCTATGTAAATCATGTGGGAAGAGGCATCAAGGAGAATGTTTCAAGGGAACTGGAAGATGCTCTGGGTGTGGAAAAGAAGGACACAAAGCAAGTAAGTGCAAAGGAAAAGGGTCGGTTAACACCATGGATTAGGATAATGGTATTGCTACGACATCAAAAATGGTTAAGTGTTTTAAATGTGGAATGTATGGGCATTATGCAAACAAATGCCCTAAGGGAAAGACTCATGAAGAGAATTAGTATGGTCATATGGGTAGTATTTATGTGGATGATGATGAAGAGACTACAAATGATATGTGAGATGAAAGAATTTTTTAAGCTCGGTCAATGGTTTAAGAATGTAGTGGAATGATTACATGTTTATCATGTGTAATTTTGTATAAGTAATCTCATGCTACTATGGAATAAAGAGACATCTATGGATTGTTACACTGTTGTCTTTCCTTGTGTTTTGAAAGTGTATTATTAATGCTACCAGTATCCATGAAAGGTTATTCAGATATTTTTGGAATGTAGATGATATGAGCATAATGAAGGGATAAGGAGAAAATTAAATGTTTGATAGTATTCATGAGCTCATGATTAATATAAGGACTAAGTGATATCATGGTTTGAGTATATAGAATTTTGAGGATTTTGGTATCTGAAAAGTGTTAACTTTTAACTGCATTCAAGTTTTCACTATGGTTCAATGGGTATTCAAGAGAATACATTATTAAGGACTTTGAATGTTTGGAATGTGAGCAACAAAACATATCTTATGATATATGGGGATCGACGATGGTGTTAAATCTCTGGTAATCGTTTTCACTATGTTATGAGAGGGGACTGCAGTATTATGGATAAGCCTAAAGATTGGAATGGATTATGTTGGACATAAGTTAGTATTGTTTAAGGATAAATGTTTTTTTCGATATTATTGATGGGATGTTATAGTATTATAGTTTTAGAAAAAGGACAACCTGCAGGACGGGCGACAGCCCATCGCTTCGGACAAGGCTGTGGGAATCGAACCCACAACCGAAGTGCGATTGGCCTTTATCGCCTACCACTGGCCTACAGGAAGTCCCTGTTTAATAGAAACTAGTTTTATTATATTAAGCAGTATGATATATGAAGTATAAGTCCATTTTAGGAACCATATATGATTAATCTCACTATTGATCGACTTATGTATATAATTTTTGCTAACCTTTTGTTTGAGACAGATGGAATGAACCGTCATTCTATCACATGATCTGCTAACACTTCACGAATAACAAATTCAACTTCATTTATTTAAGAGATGAAGTGGAAATTGTTAAAGGCACGAACAACAGTGAGATTGTACCAAAATAAAGTAAGTATTTATTCTAATTCAAATCCTTTAACATTAGGGAAACGATCTTGAAAACCAAAAATGTTGTCCTAGTGATCTTATATCTAATGAATCAGATGGTACCTTAGATCGTCACAAATTTATGGCTTTGTGATTGCTGGCTTTTCCATAGCCATGTTCTCTACCACTCTCCATCAGAACATGATGGTTAGATTTCTCTTCCATATCCATATTTTCACCTATGTGGAAACCCAGTGACTAGTTTATTTGGGTAACCTTTACATTTCATACTTTTGTTTTTAAAGATTTGTTTTGATATTCCTTTTTTATGATGTGGGTTTCTATTAAAGAAACATTCGAATAATAAACCATTTATAACCCCGACGAATTTCGAGGGTGAAATTCATTTTATGGGGGGTAGAATGTAACATCCCGAGATTTTATGAAAAATATTCTTTTTAATTTTATTAATGTCTTCTGTTTTACGCTACATCAAAAGGAGCTTGCACAACACAATCCTTGACTTGCCTTGCATTACACGCAACCGCGACCTTCCTCGATAGCGTTTGTAGTACGCAATAACGAGTTTCATTAAACAACAATATGCTATTAAAATATTATTAAAACTAGCCGTTATGAATAGTAATAACCACTTTTTGAAATTTTTTATATTTTATTTTTCAAAATAGAATTAATTTCTGGATTCGTAATATCGAAATTAGCTTAGGGTGAAATTTTGGTACTTTTCGGATAACTTTCATATTCTGATGAATAGTGAAAATTTCTAGATTATAATTAAAAACAACTTTTTTAATCGAAATAATTAATAGTGATAAATAATTAAATTGAGTGGTTTTAAAGTATATTTAGAATATATTTTTACAATTTAATACGATGTTGGTCATTGGATGTAATTTCACATTTAAACCAGACATAATCAAGTGTCAATCTTTTGGTAGATATTGTTTCTTAAAAACACGCTATTTCTTTTAACAGCGGGATTTAATTATAAAATCAATTAATGCAACTTTTATGTTATGAATTTGGTAAAATAGACTTCATTTTTGAATTCGGAATATGAAATATAGCTTAGGATGAAATTTTGGTATTTTTCTGAAAACTTTCAATTTTTGATGAATAGTGAAACCACAAAGTGGTAGGTTAAAAACTGGATTTTGCATAAAACTTAATTTTACCGCTTCTGTGAATGGAATTTCGAAATTCCGACAGACACAGTTAATATCAAGGACTAAAATGTGGTTCAATGAGATGAAAATAGTTTTTGGTGAATAGTAACTTTTTACTTTTTTTTACCACGGTTAATAGTAAATAGGGTAACTAATGGTAAATATGATATTACTATTACCGTAACACATGTCCTAATTATATTGGATAAGTGTAATTCGACCAAAAACAACCTTATGAATATAATATTACCATTTAGGTCCACTTGGATTAGATTATGACATTTAATATTATTTTATTTAATGAATAGTTAAAATAGTTAAAATCAAAGTTTAATAACTAAAACATTTTTAATATGCAGTTATAAATAAGATAAATTCGACTATAAATATTCATTAGAAAGCTAAGAAGATTTCCTACATAATGATATTTTATTTATAATTTTTAGACTTTAAATAAATTAATTTATTTATGACACAACGATGATGCAGTAATTACCCTTTTAAGGAAATATTAACATAATTGATGTTATAAATGCTCAAATGAATGTAATTTGAGACTTTTTATGAATTACACTAATTTTCTAGGTTACTATGATATATTAGTGTTGATTTAATCAACTTTTTTCGAACATATAATTCTGATATGACTTTCAGAAAAATCATATATCAAATAGTGTCAAAATTGAGACAAAATAGTTTTTAAATCAAATATTATATTATTAATTGTTATTTTATTCCTAAAAATCTAAGGTTCGGAAAAATGACTTAGATAAGGATATATATATTAATAATAAACAATTTGGGGTTCGTTTGGCATGTTATAGTAAGTGTATTAACCATATAGTGAAAGAAAACAAAAAGACACGGTAAAAGTTAAATTATTTAACTTAGAGTTAAATCTAATTGATAAGGTTAAAATAATACCCTAAACATGTCTAAATCCTATTGGATGATAGTATTTCGACCCATCCCCACTTTAGCTTCGAAATAATACCCTTTGGAACCATTATAAACTGATTTTGACTTTAATGTAAAATAATATTTTGAGATATTCCTAAGGTGCCCCTCTCCTCCCTTATAAAAGGGTACCTCCTCCCCCTCCTCCTCACACCAATTTGAGCACTCAAGCTCGGACAACCCCTGCCAAAATCCCTTTTCCACTTCCCTAGAATAATCCAAGAGGTCCTGGTATTCTTCAAAGACCAATCTTAGTTCCCTATGTAGAGGATTCAAAGAAGCGTTCCAAAGAAGAGGTAATATCCATTACCGATCTTTTCAAATTCTTTCTTCTTCAACTTCTTCTTCTTTAGTTGTTTCATGATAAAGTAATAACATAAGTATTTATTATATACTGATATTTTATTATAAATATGATACAACTCTAATTAACCTTCTATCCATCCTACAGAAAAAGGAAATCACCGCGCGTGCGTACGTACGGAATACCGTCTCCACGCCGTGGTGTAATCTATTTTCCACCATCACCTTACAAGGATGGGTATAAAGGTGTAATGAGTAACTATATATGATTATTATAAAGTGATATTGATACTTAAATAGTATACATACACTTCAACACAATTCCACGACCATGGGAACGATATCATCGCTCGTGCGTACGTACGAACTACCGTCTCCACGACGCGATGAGATTCATTCTCAATGATTAGCCATTCATGAATGATTATAAAGTATATATAATAAGTAATAATGAAATATATGACCTAATAATGATACTGGAATTATTTATATTTATATGTATGTCATCTACTTAATTCCATTCAATTCAATAAGGAAACGAAAACAGCGTTCATGCGTACGTACGGACTACCGTCTGCATGAACGGTGTATTTATTTCTATTTAATGATTTATCATATATGTATATTCTGAATATATATATATATATATATATCATGTTTTATATTCTGGAATTAAGTAATCATATGAATAATTACAAGTTAAAAACACGAACGAAAAATGAGACGCTTTTACCCAAAACGCTACTTTAACATGAATTTACAAAAGAACGGGTAATTTAAAGTCATACGTGGACCATATATGATATAATAAAAATAAATATGATTCTGGAATAAGTCAATAACATGATTTAAATCATTATACAGGAGGTTCGGACAATTACAAAGCAAGTCGGACCAAAGGTAAGGGAAATATCACAATCTCATTTTTATACGAGATTGTTTATACTTTAGTATTTACTGGGGTGTATTTTATCATCCACATCCATGTTTCCTGAATATGAAATATTATTTCCATCCACCTACAAATGTTTAAATCCAATTTTACCCTTTGGTGAGTTTTTAGTAAAGAATATGAAAGAAATCTTTTGTCGTTTTTCGTACGAGGTACTTTTTGACTTTTCCGACAAAAGTACGAAGTATGTTTTTTTAACTTATACGGCATGAATGGATTTTTAAAACATTATTTACAAGAAGCTTCCTTTACAAGTTTTCAAGTTTATTTTTAATCAACTTATTTTATTTTAAAGGCGTATGACATGATATGAAAGGAAAAATGTTTTTGAAGTAGAAAGGATATTTTCCTCAACAATGGAGTTCAAGTATTTTATCAAAATTATTTTCCATCAAAGATAATAAAAGGGTTCTGTTTTTATCCCTATTATTACATGGATTTGATTATGTTGTGATGGAAATATTTTTATGAATTCCTTTATCTTATATGAATTGTTTTATGATGTCATGATGTTTCAAGAATCCCATTTTTGTTACATGTGTTATGCGATGATGTATGATTTATGATTATGTGGCACACATAAGAAAGGATTCATTATAAGATGGGTGGGACCAATATCTCCCTCCAATGAATTGGGTATAGATTTTATATCTCATGAGATAGACATGGCTGGAATGGTAGGTTATACCGGTTTAGTGAAACAGGACTGAAACGAGGGTTACTTGATTCAGAAAGGGACTTTGTCCACTAAGATAGTCTTGGCAATGAGTCTTCACTAACAAGAAATGATTCTCTATGAATATGTGTGAATGCCACAAAGTTTCATGTTTTAAGTTATGATTATTGTGATTACATTTCACTGCCATGATTAATCCCATGTTATGAAATTATGCTCTCTTTTGAAGGTTATGATTTCCAAAATGTAATGTTCTTATGAATACGATGTGATTGATATTTCTTTTGTTTACCCTTAATGAGCATTTGAGCTCACCCTTTTATGTTTTCTTTTCCCTAGGATACAAAGAAAGGTTTTAGGTAAAAAAAGGAAGATCTTTATGGGAGATGTTGATGATCTTTCACCACGATTAGAAGATTTTATTCCGAGTTTCCAAAGACACTAAACGATTACGATCCTTGTGTGTGTGTTTTTGTTATGTACTAAGTATTCCGCAAAAGTAATGTAATGTCCATGTACGATAAGCTTCAGGGTCTCTACAGTTGGTATCAGAGTAAAAGGAGGTAGGAATGTATCTGATCCTTGGGAACTCTCACATGTGAGCGTTGGAAGAAGCATGGATCTCCGCCCAAGGGCTTCATGAGGAAATGACTGCCATTGGGGATAGTGGTGTGTCTCGCCCAGGGGGTGTAGCCACCCATGGAGTGCCCCGATAGGTATCAATTATAGTCCACTAGAAGTAATTCCAGACCGTTATAAGCTCCTTCTAAAATAATAAGGAAATCAGATGATTCACGTACAAAAGTGTTCCAATCACAAGCTTCTATAATGAAGCATCTTCATGCAGTATAAGAATCTCTTGAGGAACAGAATACATGTCCAACAATTGAGAGAGGTACCATTACTATACCATCATCATTAGTGACTACTTTCTCTGATAGTGGTGAATCTCATTCATTTATTTTCAACTATGTTGTTAATCCTACAAATATTTCAATAGATATTTTTTATATGAAATAGATATTACTACACCCCATGGAATGAAGAGAGAGGAGGGTCTTCGTAGCCCAACATTTGGTTTCTATCTTTTTGATGCTGATATTGATTGATGTTTTCTGGTTTTGACATAAAAATAATGATTTTATTTTTGAGAAAGATGGGGTAATTGAAAATAATTCATAGATTAATTTTTATCTTTGATTGGTCTCCTTCAATACACTCGATGGAGTGTGTCATGTATTCCAAGGAGAATGTGACCGAAAAATAGATTTGATAGAGCAACTATATTTTACATACCCTTGTTAGAGTTATAAAATGATTTCGTGTATTCAGTTTCGAACCAGGCATTGTTTGAGTGACACGTGTACAGGGCCCACCTAAATTCCATGAAAAATATGACCGTTGGAGGAGGGAGACAACCATTGTAAATGTTCCTATAATAATGAGCTCATTTGAATGATCACCCTACTCAAAATTTTAATTACTATTCTATAACTCTAGATATTACATACTGAAGTGATTTCTAGAGAGAGAGACTCTCATGCTTTGTGTGTTCTGAACATCTTGTTCAAGTTGCTTCGTGCGACTCCGATTGTCGCAGTGTACAATCGAGGGCTTTTGAGGACAGGAAGATAGAGGTGCCGACTACCTTAAAGTTCAAGGACTTCCTTGATAATGAAGATATAGGGGCTGACTACCTTGAAGTTCTAGGGTTTGCAGGGATAGCAAGATAGAATCTGAAATTCCTAATGATGGATTACCCTGGTGTGAGTAGGAAATACTTTCTTGAAAGTATAAATCAAGGGACCTTTATCCAAGGTTGTTGGATACCCTACTCTTTGGGTTAAAATATTTCTTACTTGTTACTTATATTGTTTCATGTTTTTTTTCCATTTTATTTTGATTAATAAGGGAAGTATAACTATCTTATACCTTCTTGTACCTGTACACTGATTAGTAAGATTCGATACGCTTTAAGGAAGAATCATTGTCCTTGTAAACTTTTCTTATGTTTCATTTTTGGAACCATATTTCTGAAATCATGCAAGTTTGTAGAACTAAGTGGATTTTTCAATTTACCCAGTTTATCGTTGTGAAACAATATAATTTTTTATATCAACATTAAAAGTTACAATGAAATTTTTTAAATGATACAATTCACCCTCTATTGTATATTAAGCATCTACATCATTATTTTTATCTTACAGTTACCATCAGTTGAGATTAAATGAATGTGACATTTTGAAAACAAGATTTTGTAATAGGTATAACCATTATGAATACCTATTCATTCACTTTATTATATCCAATTATCATGTAATATTTATAGATTTAATGAACTAAATCCTCCATGATTATATAGATACATTCATTGTAGTATTTGTGGTTTGGATAAAAGATTAATCTAATTCCAAAGAAGATCATGTGATTCATCTAAGATCAGTTCTAGAATTGTTGGAAAATCACTTACGTTATTCCAATTTATACAAATGTGTGTTATGAATTCCATATGTGAAGTTATTGGGATACATTCTGTCATAACATGGATTATCTGTTGATCCTGAGAAGGTGAAGGTTGTAATGTTATGGGAGAAACCCCAAAATGTTATCAATATTAAACAATTCTTTGGTTTAGCAAGCTATTATCACTGGTCTATTAAGGACTTCTCAAATATAAATTATTCACTGACTACTGTAACACTAAAGTGAGTATAGTTTTATGGGGATGAGTAATAACATTAATATGTTTTTCAGATAGAACATCTTTTGACTATTGTATCAGTGTTGAATCTTCTAAGGGATTAGAATGACTATGTGGTATTCTATGATGCATGAGGTTCTGGTTTGGGATGATTTATTATGAAAGGTGATCATATAGATTCTTATGGGTCTCGTCAATATAGGCCACATGATAAGAATTATCTGACACATGAAATTGAACATGCAGCTATCATTCACACACACAAAAGATGGTGGAATTAACTTTGTATTTAAAGGTTTACGATGTATCCAGACCGCAAGATATTTAGTTATTTCTTCTATAAAAAATATTTGAATCTCCACCATAGGTTCTTTTGTAATACCTACAACATTTAAATTTGGATATCACAAATACCCTAGGGAAGTGGAATTCCATTACAGATTCCATAAATAAGAATCTTCCAATGCTGGAAATTAAAGAAACATGAGAAAACAGGAACATGATGGATACCTTTTAATAGTTTCATATTAGAGCCCATAAATCATGGGATGAGATTACTTTGGCCAGTGTTCATTTAATGTTCTCACTTCTTCGGATGATTCTTCAGGAAGAAAACATTTTTTATGAGTTCTACAACATTATAATCATTCTTTATGGGGAGGATATATTTTCTTTGTAGTTGTTCTCTATTGTGGGAATTCTCTGCTATCAGAATATATTGGATGTACTATTAGAAGTAAAAAAAGTGATGATGGGGGACTATCAATTTCCCAGTTGGAAGTTCACAAAGAACCCTGAATATGTTCATTGAGATGTAGTACATATTCTGGTTGATAGGTAATAGATGATGCATTTTTGAATTAGACTCCCCTTGTTATACATGAAAATAGGTCCCCATTTAGAACTAGAAGACTTCATATTTTCATCAAGAACCTCCAATACCAAATTGGATGCAGGTTGATATTTATATAGACATTATGGTTTGGCTTCATCTTACATAGTGAAAGAAGAATGTGATATGGGTTTTGATTGATCAGCTGACCAAATCATCTCACTTTATACCCATTTATAATACAACCAAAGTTGAGGAGTTGGAAAATATATGTGAAAGAGATTGTTCACTTGTAGAGAGTTCTATAAAATATATTCTATGATAGAGATCCTCAGTTAAATTCCAATTTTTAGAGAGTCCTTCCGAAGGCATCGGGATTATAGGCATGTTTAGTCACAACATACCTTTGATAGTCGAAGGGAAAACATAAAGACATGTTATTATTCATGAGGATAAATTTCACAGTTCTGTTCTTGACTTTTTTGTGGATCTAGAAGATCACATGGGGATGGATTATTTTTCTAATTATAATGTTTAGTATTCTCTGATCAGAGTGGCTAATTTTTAGGCATTATATGCAAAACCGTGCAGATCTCCATTGTGTTGGTTAGGGATTGGTGAATGGTCCAGGGTTGGACCAATCATGGTTAAAAAGATGATAGCCAATATTAAGTAGACTCATCAGATAATTTTGATAGAATAATGTTGATATAAGTCCTATATTTATTATATATTCCTTTGGAATTCACCATTGGTTAATTGGAATTCATGAATGTTTCATACTCTTTGGGTCATTGGTGGCATGGGTGGAATGTCAAACTTGTACAACATTTTTTGGGATCTTTTGTGGTTGCTGAGCATATGAGAAATGTTTCTTACCTTTTAGAAATATATCCATAGCTAACTATGATACATAATGTATTCCATTTATCTCAACTATGAATGTTTCTATCTGATTCAACTCATGTTCTGAGCTGGAGTGATCCTAAGGATGAACTTCATTTATCTATAACTAAATAACCAGTAAATATATTTTACTCAAAAACCAAGGTACATCATTGGAGGATGATACATTAGGTTGGTGTGATATGTATGAATAGTTATGATAATAATGATACAAGGGAGAGGGATACACTGATTAAAGAGTATTGTCCTCATCTTTTAGGCATGAATGATTCCCTATAGGCTTTCTGGAGAGAAAAATTCACAATGGTGGGGTTTTTGTGACATATTGTTACATGTTTTAGGTATTACAAGACCCCTCTTTTGGTCACAAATTTTTTGGGTTTTATTTTGTGTTACATAGGGTAAAAAACATGGATAATTTTGTAAAATTTGTTGTTATGCCCTGTTGGTGCACGATTTTCCCAAACAGTGTGCCCTCTCAAAATGAACTGTACAAACCTAAGTAGTGGGATTTTTAATGTTTGGTCCCTATTTTGAAAATCCCTAAGAAATATTATGAGAAAACATTCGTCCCATATAAAATAGGCAAATATATATGTAGCACAGTTTGTCCACACCATGTTGCACTACCCACCTAACTGTGCGTATGATATTTTTAATCAGAAAATTACATTTTAAAACACATAAAACACTTATTTTTTTGTGTTTGATGGGCCTATATGACCCATTGTATTTTTATCCATCACGGTAATTTCAGAATAATAGTTTTTTGCCCCTCAAAAACCTCATATAATTGAATGGATTCTTGGATAATGTCGTTCAAACTTCTCCCGATTAGATTCCTCCCCTCGTTCTCTATCTTCAACTCTCACCTTTTTCCTCCATATGGTTTCTTAGATAACCTTATTTATTAGAGGATATAATAAGATATATTTTTGAATATTAAAACTAGTTTTAATTCATAGTGTTCATTTCTTTTAGTCATTATTGTTATATACTTATTTGGGTTTAGAGTTTTGAGATATAGTGAATTTGAGGTAGGTGGTTCTATCGTGATGACGAATTTTTAATAACCCTAAATATCATGATTTAAATAAAATTTTTTATTTAAATTAAATTTATATTATAAATTATTTTCATTCAATTTATTGATTAAAGACACAATTCCATTGAATATGTGTTTTTAGAAATTGAATTTTGACCTGAAATTGGTGAAAACCCTAATTCCATTTAACTAGGATGTGATATTGAATTTGATGGAAAGTTATAAAGATTTAAACTATTATATTTAAAAATAGAAATTAAATGATATTATATCAATTAAATTATTCAATTTAGTTATTGAAATTGAATTGTAAAATTGAATTTTTAATTGATATCAAATTCTTCTTTTAGAATATGGCTTAAAATGGTATTGATAGAAACCTTTGGGTTTTATCTTAGAAAAAATAAGGTTTTGATAAAAACCCTTTTTATTTTTTTAAATGGAAAATTGGAATTTTGGAAATGGGTGGATGATATTTAATTATATTTTAAGGTTTCTTAAAATAAATAACCCATCATAGATTTATAGTAGAGAAAATGTTGTCCTAGGTAGTTAGTGAGATATTAGGGACATACATGGAAGGATGAGAATTAACTAGCACCTGATTGATTCTTTACAACTCTAACATAATTGTTTTGGTAGATATTGTACCCCAATAAGATTTTGAGGAGTTCCCTTTGAACAATGTCTAGTGATGTGAGTACATATTTTCATTATCATCATACAAGTGTGTGGGGATCCCATAACCAAAAACTATCATACTTATTATTATATGAACATGTTTATATCTTGTTAATAGATGAGATATATATGTATTCCAATGTTTCTGAACTATTTTATAACCCTTATAAATTCATCTAAAATATTTTTTTATAAAATTTTTATGTAATCCATTATTTTAAATGTACTTCTATTATTTGAAAAATAAATCATGATTTTTTGGAAATATTCTTTTAAAATTAAATACCTATTTATATGAAAATCTAAATTTATTTATTTTCTTAATTAAATATGTCCCATTATTATGGAATTCATTGTGAATCCCTAAATATATTTCAACTCACCCCATATATATTACTGCTGGTTTTTGTTGATAATCTCTATCTCAGTTCGAGCAGGGGTAAAGAACAGCTTCGAGGTGGTTATAACTTTTGATATTTGGACTTATGGAGTTATTTCCTTTTGGACATAGGCAGTTTTACCAATTTTATGGTAAATCTCTATTTTACTTTGGGTTGTTATACCAATTTTACTTCTGGTTTATATCTCTATGTGGTGTTGTTCTTGTATGCATATTGCCATGTCTATCCTTATATCTGCAATATATGTTGCAAAATCATTCCCACAGTCATTTTTTTGATTCAACCTACTATTTAACATCCCATGAAGATAGGTAACTCCCCACAGACTATGTTTGCACCAACTCAGTTATAGGGTTACCAGGGTACCTTGGATGGTTCATGACATAAGTTATTATCATCCACAAAATTTTCACTAGAAAAATTATATGGATTCATTTCATTTTTATTTTATTGATCAACCCACCTGTGGGCCCCTATACGACATTTGGAACTAGCTAAAGCCCAAGGGTTGTCCACCTTTGGCCTCGCTGGGGACATGTGGCGCACAGGTGTGTAGGCCAGCCCAATACCTTGTTACCCATCAACATGTTTTTCCTCTTCAGTAGTGGTGCAATGATGAAGGTGAGGGACCTAATCTAGCCGTTCTTTGGGAGGTTCATTGTTCGAATCATGGGATTTCCCTTTCAGGGTGAGCCTCTCACCCGGGACCCACATGCCTTTCCAGGTCACCCGGATTATTCTGGTTGGGAAAAGTAAGGTGCGTCCCTACTACTGATGGATCGCTGTGATGGACCATCGTTGCCGGGATGTTTACCTCTTGGAAACTCTACCATCTCAGTTGGAAATGGATCCTTCCCCAGCTGGGGAGCTACCTCCAGGTACTTCCCCTTCATGTGGGAGGGGGGTTTCACTCTGTGAATGGTTTGAAAAGGCCACACAGGGGAATTCCCTTTTAAGAAAAAACAAAGAATTCATGTTAAAATATCTACCTTTTCATATTAATAATGCTAATTGATTCATGAAAGATTCCATTGTATGCATACCTTTCTGAGTTTTTAAGCTCCCCATTTTCTTATATTTATTTTCCCAAGAGTCCACAAAGTACACTAAGACAATTATGTAAAGATATACTAGAAGGAATAATGCTAATATATAAATTTTATTTTTTTAATTTATATATTCAAATGTAATGTGAGAATCATGTGTGTATCTAGTTTACTAATAATACTATACGATTTTTTCATTTGGGATGTGATTACATGTATCTTATATAAATGTAAAAATGTAAGGAATTTCCTTTGGGTTATTAGGCTTATGGAATTTATTGTTATTATGAGAGTTAATATAATAGAAACATAGGGATCAACATTTAGGAAATAATTATATTTAGGAACATAACCCTAATACAGGCCCTGAGGATAAATATAGAAGAATATCCCAAAGAAACCATGTATTTGATTGTAACATTATTTACACATAAAAGTTTAAATTTAATTTAATTATTTCACTAGTGTTGGGATTATACAATTTCTTATAATGATATGATCTAATAGAGTGTATTTCATCATTTAGAAATAATTTTGAGAAAAAAGAATATGATCCTCCCAAATGCACATGATCAAAAGAATAATAATTATAACATATTTCATGCTTCGAATCTAGGCTTCCAAATATAATTAGTATCCCAAACATTCTCACAATATAAGTACACAATATGATGTTATAACATACCATTAAAATAATTAAGTAAGTCCTATAGATTTAAATGGAATCAAAAGAAGAAGTGAAAAATTGGGGAAATTAAAGATAAATTGAATAAGGGAGGGAATTTTTTCCCACTTTTTATTATTGTGGAAAGAAACACCCTGGTAGTTTCATAAAAGGACTGGTATTATTCTAAAAATATAGAGATAAATAAAACCATAATTTTTATTTCAAGGGATAGAGAAAATTTATATTGTAAAATGCATCAATTATAGAGATAAGGGGAACTGGACAAATGAATTCACCAAGTTTAAAATGAATGAACCACAAAAAAGCTAATAGATCACAGTAAGACTCCATTTATCAACATAGATGAAGTTGAATAATTAATATTCTTGTGTTTTAATTATATAATTAATGTATTTTATTATTTTATCACATATGTATGTGTTATGTGAATTATGAAATATATAATGATTATTCGCTTATACCCATTCATTCATGATTTTAATGCGTGTGTTGAATGTTACCAAGGAATGTTACTAAATGGTTTTTTGAAATTCGTGGAAAATAAATGATTATGGGAAAGATACCCCATAATATGATCCTATTGTTTTGATAATTTTGTTGAAATAAAGAGAATATTCATATTCATAATATAATATGGATTGTGTTGGCTACTTGGGAAAGGATTATTGATTTATTGAAAACGTTTTTCATAATTTCATTAATGGAGTTTACAAAATTATTAAATTTAATAAATACATCCCACAATATGTGTTTTACGTAATGAAAATAAAATAATGCATTTTTTTATTAGGTTTTATAGTAATTCATTTTATTACGAAGATCCAAGAGAATTCATGATGAAGGAATTCACATTTTTGATATGTAATAAGAAGAGCTATATTAAGTTATTTTGGAGAATAAAATGATAAGTTGATTTTTAAACTTTAGTTAAATTCCTTCAAATATTTTTGCCTATGAATTTTGAAATATGTATTTTGGATGATATTTTAGCTTTTACACTAATGGAAAGTATTAATATGAACCATGGATTTTATATTCTATGGTCAAAGTAGGACTTATCATATTGGAAAACATGTGCTTTCAATTTATAATTTGGTAAGCATTAAAAGGTTGAAATGTAACATCCCATGTAAATAAAGAATAAAAAATTTTAATAATTTTTTTATTTTTGAATTATATATTAATTTTTCCTTAAATGGGATTCTATGTTCGATGGTGTACTTGATGCGCAACAACAGGTTTATTCGATATCTTACGTTACACACAACGTTTAGTTATACCGAAATATAATATAATCATATTATTATTTTAAATGGTAGTTAACACATAGCCATTGTATGGTTGAGAATGAACATGAAAAAATAAAATATAATTATACATGTTTGTTAAATTTTTTTACATTTATCCAATAATTGTTCGAAGCATTAAATGTGAATTTATCTAATTTTCAGAATAAATACACTAATATTCTGTAAAATCTCGATTTAACACTTTTTGATGGATAACCCTCTAAAAATAATTATTTGGTAACTTTTATATGTTCTATTTAAAAAAATAAATAATTATATATAATCATGTCTTCAATATTTACTTTGGGTAAATCTTTGGTATTTTTTGATAAAAATCATTTTTTATTGAATAGTTAAAAATACTGTATTTTAATTCAAAACTACTTTGTAGTATATATTATATATATGGTTATATTATCATTATAATTGGTTTCAAAGTGAAATTATATTATATTATTAACATTTAATACAATTTTTCTCATTGGAAGAAATTTCACTTTGAAATTGGACACAAACAAGTGACAATCTTTTGATAGTCGTTATTCCTTTAAAACATGTTTTTGCTTTTAAACAAGGGAATTAATATTTAATTAATTAATACAACATATATGTTTTGAATTCGGTAAAATAGACATCATTTTTTAATTCAGAATATCAAATATATATTAGGCTGAATTTTGGGTATTTTTCTAGAAAACATCAATTTTTGATTAATAGTGAAAACACTAAGTAGTAGTAAAAAACCCGACTTCTACATATAAATGAAATTTTACTGATTCAGTGAATTGAGTTTTCAAAATCCAACATATGTGGTTTCTGTTAGTAATTAAAATTTGGTTCAATAAGATGGAAATTATTTTGGGTGAATAGTAACTTTTGACATTTATTTATCAGGGATAAAGGTAAAAAAGGGTAATTTAAGGTAAAAATAATATTATATTAATATAAAATTACCTTAAAACTTGTCCTAACCTTATTGGATGAGTCATGGACGACCAATATAAACTATGTGTGATATTTTTGGACTCTGAAAGCCGTTTGGTTATGATAATGTCATTAATAACTTTTTATTTAATGTAAAAATAAAAATATCTTAAACATGTATTATTTTGCTAAAACAATTTTATTGTGGGGTTATATAATTGATATATTTGAATATAAGTATTCATTAGAAAGATAAAAATATTTACTACTTCTGGGTATTTTATTTATAATTTTTAGACATCATATAAATAAAATTATTTATGACTCAATAATGATGTAGTGTTTACCTCATTAATGAATAATTTAAATAAATAAGACTATAAAGATTAAAACAATATCCAAAACATGTCCAATTCTTATTGGATGATTTTATTTCGAACAATATTCATCATATATTTGACTTTAATAAGTTTTGGACATTTAGAAACTAAAAATCATTATATAATAAAATAATATTTTGAAATTTCCTAAAGAGCCCCACCTACACATTATAAAAATCTCTCACCTCTAACCCAATACTCACACCTCAAAATACCCTTGTATTGTCTAACCTCTACCTAAATATGCTCTCAATATCCCTCTCTTACAGGTAGAATCCATACCTTAGGTAAAATGCATTTCAAGAAATCTTTTTGGATAAAACCAAAGAGAGTTATCAAATTTAAAGGTAACATCTTCTCGTAAGTTATTTTATTTTATTTTACTTTTCCAACCCCCTAAACTCTCTTTATTCTATTATTTTATGACAACAACAGTATACTCAATATACTAGGTTATTTTTATGAGAATTACTCTAACTACACTTCCAGACACCTCTATCAAATAGATACAAACATACTGTTTCTGTGGATGGCGAAGTACTAGCTCACGAAATGATGACAGGTCAAATATATTCAACCGCCTCTAATTTGGTGGTTATTAACTTTTGGTCTTATGAATCGATTGATTACAATGAGTTCAGGGGATTTCATCTCACTTTTTATTCCAATGAGATTCATTCTATGTTTGGCACTATTTCCTTTTCTATGGTATATGTACTACCCATGATTGTATTCTTCTTGTAACGTACTTTAATTTATTGTTATTTAAATCTTCATTGTATGATCTTTCATTCATGTGGTGTATGTTTCGTAAGTTACCAAATCGGTAATAGAAATTTTAAACCCAATTTCATTCCAGGTGTTAATCGTCAAATTCATAATTATGTCATTCTATAATTATGTGTGGAGTCACTATTTATTTATTTATGTTTAATTTATAGTCTCCATTTTGTGGATATAAATTTGATACAAATAATCACTATATTGTTACATTATCATGTCATTGATATGAACTTGATAAGGGTAATATTAACTCAATTTCCTTTCATTGAGTTAATCATCAAGGTCATTGGTTTTGTTTTAAAAAGATCATGTGTGAATGTACTCTGATTGATTTAAATTTATTATCCAATTATATTGATTTTATTTATATTTTTCACCCCTTATTATGTAATTTATTTATCCTTAATCTAAGGATACAATATTTATAAGTGATTTTGTCTCAATTTACATTCCATTGAGTCTTCAATGTTTTTATACACCAATTCACTTTTATATGGTTTTAATTCTATCCTTTGTAATATTATATCATGAATCCTTTTATTATCATGATATTGTGAAGTTTTGATTGTTACTATTCCTCATTAATTTGTATTCAAGCATCTCTCATTTGGTTATGAACTCTATAACTAAAATATCATTTTAAATGTTTTAATGATTTATTCTTCTACGTCCTTCACATAAATACCCTTATTTTAAAATTGTTTTTAATGATTTATTTATATATACTTGAAATTTTTGAAATTGAAATTTCTTTCAGATGTTTCAATGTGGTATTGGACACTTTGATTAAAAAATATCCTTATTAAATGTTTTAAATGGTTTTGAAAATTATTTTATAATGCATTGATTATATCAATATCTTGAAATGATAAATTGTGATTGCAATGTGGAAATATTATATTTCTTTTAATATTATTTTATGAGTTATGAATATGTTATGGTGATTGGGAATTGTTTTACGTATACGGGTGGTTTCATGATAAACATATGGAGGGTGAGCCCAAGATAGCTCTCCAATGCATTGGGTAATGTGATGGAGGTAAACATCAACGTTTCTTCTAAGAGATTTAGGGAATATACTCTGATTGGTATTCCAAACATAACTCCATACATAGCTTTGAATGCAACAATGTATGTATGTTATGAATTCCATAAGTTACCTTTGAGATTTATTATTTCTATATGTTATTCCTAAATCGTATGATTTCAAGAGGTATTTTATGATTGAAAAGTATTGTTTCATTGATTTGTGTTTATTGATGAGTTAATGTTTCATTTCCTTATTTTACAACACATACTAAGAATTTTATATTGATCCCATGTTTTTGAAATGTTTTTCACAGGACTTAAATATGAATAAGGTTAAGGATGGGATCTAGGAAAAGTGACACTGTCTAATACATTAAACTATACATGAATCTTTTTTTCAAGAGTTTTTATTTTTGAATAAAATGAAAACTGAGTAGATGCCTCTAAATTGTTATTTTTTGAGATGTAATGTAATTTTTATAGCCTAATTCTATTAAACTCTATACCTGAAAATATCCCCAAGGTGAATTATTAACTTAATTCAAGATTATGTAATGTTAATGGCTGGAGCCTTATAGTTGGTATCAGAAGTCAGTTTATACAACCATAGGGAATATGATTTTTTTTGTTAGACACATGGTTAATCTCTTTGTCTATTCCTTAAGTTAAATCCTTATTTTGTATCTTTTTCAGATCAAGGAATGTATGTTATAAATGGATTGATGAGGATCTCAAATGACATTATTATCTCTTCCTAATTAAATTCATGCAATAATTATAGCAAGGTAAGGTCTAGATGACTTTGAAACATTTTAAAGCATACAACTCACTTGCAAGAAGTTGTTTTAGATATCAAACGCCTCCACTATAAATTGATATCATCATGGATCATGGGTTGTATATAATCAAATCCAATTTTCAGAATATTTATATATTTTCAAGAAAGGTAAATTTATCAAGGCATTTTCAAATATTTTACCTTATCACAAGATTTTGATGAATATTATGATTTAGAAAAAGGTGCTAAAAAAGGAGACCCTTGCACAACCTATTTATATTTTCTTTTAAATTATAGCCTTTTAGACCATAATTTTGGCATTTTAAAAGGACCATTGATTTAATGTTTTAACTCAAATGCAGTCTAAATGTTTTATGAAATGAATTTTTTATCAGATGTTTTGAAATTATATGTTATACAAGATTATTTTCTAAAACTATTTTTCTATGAACACCCATATGATCCATCTTGTACAAGGTGTACTTGGATGAAGGAAACAAATGATTTGGATAGATATATAAATCCTTGTTTAAATGAATGGAAATTCAACCTATGTGATGAAGATGAATATTAAACCACGTAGACACCATGATGATGGTATGATGTTATTTTTATTGGGAATAATTTTATTTTATCCTATGGAGGTGAAATAAAAAAATGACAATATATATAAGTCTTCATTAACAAGTTGAGGTCTTAATGAGTTTGGATGAAAATTATAGGTATATAACAATAATTGAGGTTATAATATGTTAGAGTTGTATTTGAGTTTTATTAAAAGGACATACCATAAGGTGGATGACAACCTGTTGCATCCGGCAAGGCCCGGGGAATCAAACCGACAACTGAAGGGCGACAAGGGCTCATCGCCTACCACTGGACTACATGAAGTCCTGGAAAGTATGAATTATTAGTTTTAGTAAAATAATTGTATTGATCAAGAATAAGTTGATTTGGGATAATATGTTTTATTACATGTATATCCTTCGTATAAGAAAGCTATTTAGGGATTATGTGATAGAGGGTATTTTGGAAGACATGTTCTCTTTTGGGGAAACAATATGCCTAAGGAAAATAGAAAACTTTGCGATTTCAATTGATTAGTGTTGTTGGAATATTATTTTGGAAGAATCTCTGTTTTTATTACCGACATATGGGGATTTAGGATATTTATTGAAATTAATAACCTATCATAGAGAATATGTGATTTGGTTAATTACATGTCAGTATGAATCTTTATTATTAGTCGATGTTATTTAGAGATAAATGTTAGGATTTATAATGGAAGTCTATGTGATCAAATCCTTCTGAATTTTTGTGTTTCAAACATAGTTTGGATTGTTTTAATGAATTTTCAGGGTATTTGTGTATTGAATGGTCTCTGTTTAGATTTGGGTATTATTTATTCAATTTTAGATATTAAGAGTTGTATTTAATTTTTATAATATATTATCCACTTGGTTGATTAACGGATATTGTACTAACCATTTTGGTTTTGGATAATGTCTAAAGAAAGGGGAAATATATGGTTCATCTTTGAGAATTATGTGACTTTATAGATGTTCATTATAGAACATCAGGTGTGACCAAGTCATCTTGAATACTCATCATTTGGAGAAAAGACTTGTTTTGGTAGAAACATTCTAAAGGATGAAACTCCACTTGAAAATTAATTATATTTCCTTTTTTTCCTAATTAAATATCATAAATAAATTCTCCATCTTAATTAAATGGAACATAAAACATAAACATTGTCCGTTATTATTTCCTACTGGGGAAACAATGACTGTTTAACCCATCACAATTTTGTGATTTTTTGGTGGTTAACTTTCTTTTTATCCTTGTTTTTTGAATACTCTATATCAGAACATGACACTAAGTTTCTATTCCATATCCAAATTTTCTTACATGGATTCTTATTATGGGTTATATTGGGTGACCATTTTACTTCTATTTCTTTCTGTTAACGTGATATATTTATTGACTCTTTTTCGATGTGGAAAATTTAATGAAGCATCAAGACCAATTTTATAATTGTGAGGATATGATTTCTAAAAGAGAGGAAGGATGTAAAATCCCAAGTAAATAAAGAATAATACATTTTAATATTTATTAATATTTTTGAATTAAATATTAATTTTACATTTAATGGGATCCTATGTTCGATGGAATACCCCGATACGCAACCACAAGTTTCATTGAAATCATACTTTACACACAACGTTATGTTATACTCAAAAATAATACAATAATTTTATTATTTTTAAGTGGTAGTTAGTGAATAGCCATTTCATTAGAAATAATGAATAATAATTACTAAAATAAGATTATACATGTTTGTTAAATGCTTTTACATTTATCTAATAAAACATTGAATCTTAAAATGTGAATGAATCCAATTTTAATCCTAAATACTCTAATATTCATTAAAATATTAATTTTCAACCTTTTGATAGAGAACCCCTTTTAAATATTGTATTGATTAGTTTTATATGTTCTATTTGAAGAAATTACAATTCTTCTTTAGAATCGTTACATCAATCTTTACTTTGGATAAATGTTTTGTATTTTTCTGATAAAATTAATTTTTTAATGAAGAGTGAAAAATACTGTATTTTAATTCAAAACTGCCTTTTAATATAATTTATTTATATTGATAGATTATCTTTTTAATTGGTTTTAAAATGTAATTATATTATATTTTTTACCATTAAATCCAATTTTTGGTCATTGGAAGTAATTTTACATTGAAATTTGACATAAATAAGTGTCAATCTTTTGGTAGTCATTATTCCCTTAAAAAACAAGATTTTTTTTGACAATAGGAATAAAATTTTAAATTATTTAATTAATAATAAATGTTTTCAATTTTGTAAAATAGACCTCATTTTTTAATTCAGAATATCAAATATAGCTTAGGCTGAATTTTGGTTATTTTTCTGAAAAAAATCAATTTTTGTGGAGTAGTTAAAAAATAGAATTCCTCATTTAAATGAAATTTTACCACATTAGTGAATTGAATTTTGGAAATCTGACAGACATTGTTGTTATTAATAAGTAAATTTTGGTTCAATAAGATGAAAATAATTTTTGTTGAATAGTAACTTTTGACTATTATTTACGCGGTTAAAAGTAAATAGGGTAATTTACGGTAAAAATAATATTATAATAATACAAAATTACATTTACACTTGTAATAAACTTTTTTTATGAGTCATGTAAAACCAATAAAATTCTTTGGTGAGATTTTTTCCCATTTAAATCCATTTGGGTAATATAATGACATTAATAACTTTTTATTGATTGTAAATATAAAATATCTTAAACGTGCATTGTTTTGGTAAAACAATTTTTATGTGGGGTAATATATTTGATATAGTTGACTTAAAGATTCATTATATAGCTAAAAATATTTCTTTCATAAATTTATTTAATTTATAATTTTTATACATCAAATAAATAAAATTATTTAAGACACAATAATGATGTAGTGTTTACCTCATTAATGAATGATTTAAATATATAAGATTATAATGATTAAACAAATATCAAAACCATATCAAAATTCTTATTTGATGTTTTTATTTTGAAAAATAGTAATATTATCTTTTAATTTAATATGATTTGTAATTTTAGAAAACTAAAATTATTATATAATAAAATAATACTTTCAAACATTCTTAAAGTGTCCCTCCTCCCCCCTTATAAAAAACCTCATATATAACCCATTAATCACACCTCTCATTCCCCTTGT
The DNA here is from genome assembly GCA_963277665.1 of Viscum album. Classification (NCBI taxonomy): domain Eukaryota; kingdom Viridiplantae; phylum Streptophyta; class Magnoliopsida; order Santalales; family Viscaceae; genus Viscum; species Viscum album. Next base: position 1,480,028,198 of record OY728137.1, read on the forward strand.
CTCATCCATCCTCTGCCTAAATAAGACCTCAAGATCCCTATCTTCCTCTTATAAGTCTTACCTTAGGCATAAGGCACTTGAAATAGTTTTTTGACTCAAACTAAAGGGAGTTACCCGATTTTATGGTATCTTCTTCTCTTAAGTTCTTTTATATTATTTTAATTATCCAGCCCCCTAAACTATATTTATTCATTTATTTTATACGAATAACTGTATCCTAAATATACTGGATTTTTTTAATATATGTATTCAAACTACATTACAACACACCTCCATCTAATGGATACGAACATACTGTATCTGTGGATAGAGAACTACATACTCACGAAACAATGATTGTTCAAATATGTCCAAACGCCACTCATGTTGGCCATTATAATGGAATTATAATTATATAATATATATATATATTATTTTATTTTATCAATATTATTCTTTAATATTCATTTATAACATACGTTTATGCTTTTCATGTTGTATAAATACGATAATTTCATTTGAGGAAGTGCGGACTACCGCCCCCTCAAAGTGATATGAACCGTTCATACCATTCATCGAATGTATAAATGATGGTGCTAATGAAATTTTGTAAAATATATAAAATATTATATTATAGTTTAATTATAATATAACTATTTATAATTATATTTTCATTTCATTAAAAATGAAAAAAAAGAAATGAAATTAGCATCCATGCGTACGTATGGCTTACCGTCTCCAGGAACTATGCATTTCATTTCTTATCTACAAATGTTATGGACTATTATAAATACATATAAACTAAATATATATATGATAGATATGATATCTAAATCATGAATATAATTCTGGAGATAAATTACTTTTGACCAGATGGAAAAATTTCAATTATAACATGTTCATTTTTAACATAAATTCCGAACATCGACAAAATGTACAATATGAACTGAAATAATTAACTAATTGTTATTACAAGGTTAGAAGTGATATAAAAAGAATAATAAACTTGAAAATGTTTTGGAAATAATTATAAATTATCATAAGTTTTTTATTCAGGAAGAAAAAGGAACAAATGCGTCATGTCGGACACGAGGTAAGGGCTTTCTTATCTCATTTTTAATTTCGTGATATTTCAATTGTACACCACTTATTTATTTAATTTGGTGTATTTTGTACTATAATTTGATATATATTATCATTATTATATTTATATTCATGGTATTATGTGATCCATTTGGTTTTTATTAAGTTTATGTCTTACAACTAGATTTATTACAACGAGGTAAGGGGTTTTCATCTCACATTTTATTCCCGTGAGATTCATGCAATGTTTGCAAGTATATAATTTTGTGTGGTGTATGTACTGCCCATGATTCTATAATTTGTGTAATATACTTTGATTTAGGGGTATTTAAATATTCTTTTTATGATACTTTTTTCATGTGGGGTATGTTTCGTAAGTTAACAAATTGGTAAGAGAACTTTTTAACCCAATTTCCATTCCTTGGGCCAATCTTCTAATTTTTAATTATGTAATGCTATGATTATATGGGGAATCACTATTTTTTTATTTATGTTTTATTTTAATCTCCCCTTGGGGTTTATATACTTTTTATCCACATAATCACTCCATTTATAAATTGTCATGTCATTGATATGAACACGATAAGGGTAATCTTAACTCAATTTCCCGTCATTGAGTTAAACATCCATGTAATTGGTTTTTCTTTAAAAAGAACATGAGTGAAGGTATTATGTTTGATTTATTCTGAATATCAAATCATATTGAGTGTATTTATATTTGTCACACATGATTATGTAATTTAATTATCCTTCATGTGAGGATAAAATTTTATAAAGATTTCGTCTCAATTTACATTCCATTGAGACTTCATTATTGGTATGCACCTATTCACTTTTATATTATGTTAATATCATACATTGGCATATTATATATGTAATCCCTTTATTTTCATGATATTAAAAGGTTTTGATTAATTATATTTCTCATTATTTTGTATTCAAGCATATCTCACTTGGTTAGGAACTCTTTTACAAGAATATCATTTCAAATGTTTTAAAGATTTATTCTTCTAAATCATTCTCATTAATGTCCATATTTTAAAAATGGATTTAAGAATTTACTTATTTAGATATGAATGTTTTGAAATTAAAATTTCTTTCAAATACTTCAAATTGGTATGGGACACTCTGATTAATAAATCTCTTTCTTTAATGTTTTAAATGGTTTTGAAAATGGTTTGATAATGCATTGATTATATAAATATCATGAAATGGTATATTTTGATTGAAATGTGGGAATGTTCTCTTTACTTAATTATTGATTAATGTGTTATGAATATGGTATGGTTATTGGGAATTCTTTTACATATATGGTTGGTTATGTGATAACCCTAGGGTGGGAGAGCCTGAGATAGCTCTCCAATGAATTTGGTAACATTACAGAGGTAAACGTCAATGTTTCTTTTAATAGATATATGGAATAAACTGTGATGGTTATTCCAAAGCTAAATCCCTATGTACCTGTGAAAGTTATAATGTATGTATGTTTTGAGTTCCATAAGTTACCTTTATGATTTATGGTTTTGGTTTTTTATTCATAAATCTTATGATTTCATGATGTATGTTATAAGTGAAAATTATGGAATCATTGATTTGTATTTATTGATGCGTTAATGTTTCATTTCCTTATTTTATAATCCTTACAGAGATTTTTATGCTATTCCCATGTTTGTGAAATATTTTTTCACAGAACATAAAGATGGATAGGGTCAAGAATGGGATCAATGAAAAGTAATGCTATCTAAAACATGGAACTAGACATGACACTTTATTAAAGAGTATTCATTTTATGAAAAAATGGAAACTAAGTAGATGTGTCTAATTTGAAATGTTTTGAGATGTAATGTAATTGTTATGTCCTAATTCTCTAAAACTCTAAACCTCAAAATATAGTCAATGTGAATTATTAATTGAAGTTAAGATTAAGTAATGTTTTAAGGAGAAGTCCTTATATGAAAAATGACATATGGATCTATTGATATAAGTGATTCATGCATAAAAATTTATCTTGAATATCCATAAATTGGTTTAAGAAATAGATTAGAGATAGATCGAGTCACAACGAAATAATGATATAATGAATATGACATGGAAATAAATCAATTATGTTTATTTTATCATATGAATCATATGAAGAGTAAAATTATCCCAAAACTATAGGAAACATTATGTTTCAATAAAAACATTATCCATTTACATTTCTCGCTGAAGAATCAATGCTCATTTTTGTGATGGTTATCTTTTGAATGACCATGTTCTCAATCACTATCCATAAAAACATGATAGTTAGATTTCTCCTCCATGTCAGTGTTTTAAATTCCCATTAATTTTATCTTATTAAAAATTATAATTTTTGGGTGACCTTATTTGACTTTCCCTCATATTGAAAGGATTTTTATTAACAATATTAATGATCTGGGACTCCAACAAAAGAATTTTCAAATATCAATTTTTGATTATCAAAGTGCAATTCCAAATTGTGAGGATGAAATTTATTTATGGATAAGGGAACGCAACATCACCATATTTTATATTATGAAACTTTTAAAATAAATTGTATTTCTTAAAAATCTTACATTTCATGAAATACCCAGCATAAATTAACAATGAAATGTTTTTATGTTAACATTATGACATAGTTTCTATATTTGAATAAGTGAATAGTAATAAAGAAATTAATAAATTAATATATTATATATTCAATAATTTTTTTAAAATTCATCCAATAGATTTGATAGTCATAAGAAAAAAATACACTTTTATACATTCAACGATATATTTTTCTAATGGCGCTTTTCCACCTTTTAAAGTCGCAATTATTTAAAACAAAATTTTGGCACTGTTATAAATTAAATATAAAACCAAAAAAATTATATTTGAAATTTTAATATAAAAAATTAATTGGATTAATGTTTTTTATTTTTCTGATATGTTTGATTTTTTGATGAATAGTGAAAAATGTGTCATATTTATTGAAAACTAGCTTTTCATAAAAAAATTTATAATGTAAAATTATTATTTAAATTTGTTTTAAATTAAACATAGAAAAATAAATAATATAAAAATTCAATTAATATAATTATAATGTTTTATAGATATTATTTAGATGTAAAGAAGTTTTAATTTTTTTAACTTTTTCATTTTAAAAACCCTCTTTGCCACCCCATCCATGAGATTAATTTTTAATTTATTTAAGAAAAATACTATGTTTTTACTCTTAAAAGATGGATTTCATATTTTTAATAATATTTTAATAATTTATTATATACTTATCTTAAATTTATGGACAATATGAGTAGTAAACATATTAATTTTTATTACCATGATTAAGGGTAATTCATGTAATTAAAGTTAAAAATAATTATGATAAGGTTGATAAATATAAAATAATAGTTTTATTAATTTAATTTTATGAGTGATTTTAGAAAACAATCATCCTTGGCCTAAATTAATGACCAATTGGAGCAAATTTTAACACTTTAATCCCTATATCGAATTTTATTTTATGAAATAGTCAAACTTGTCACACTACAATTTTTAATAAGTAATTTTTTTAATATGATGTTATCATGAATATTTATTGAAATTTAAATATTCATTTTAAAGATAAAATATTTTTATAAACCATGGAAATTTACTTATAAATTTTATTGTAGAATTAATTACAGTAAATAATAATTCATCGTTGATGCAATACTTATTTATTCATGGAAATATCAAACAAATGATATTAAAAATATTGAAATAAATATAATTTGATGAAATTAATTTCATAAATAAATTTTGTAGATTAATTTGACCTATTATATACATATTAAAAATATTTTCTTAATGTCATATTGTTTAATGGATTTTATAAAAGTAAATGTAATAAATACCTCTTAAAATTGACTTTATGAATATTTTATAATAAATAATATTTTATTAATTGGTATAAAATTTCTAGAAAGATAATAGATATAAAAAAATATTTTGGATAAGGATTAAAATGGCATACCTTATCTATTTATGTGTTATTTATCATTTTATAGAAATAATATTACTCTAAAAGTGTACAAATCCATATTGTCAAGGTAAGAGTTAAAGTGGAAATATAATGGTTAAACCAAACAGATATGTGAATCTACAAGACCTAAAAATGTTAAAAATACTATTGGATGAATAATATTCAGCACTTTTCACATGATTAATGAATTTGAGTTATTTAATATAGGCTTGACAATGAAAATGACTTATAACTTATTTTAATCAATGATTGTTACCAAATGTCACTCTCTTTGAATTTAATGTCTTTTATGTGTCCCCATGGGTCCAAGATCAAAATATGAATGAAAATAAATGTCTATTTTGTTATTAATGAAATTATTTTATTTATATATATTTATTTAAAATATTTATTAATTATATAATTACCTTAAATGATTTTGTAATGAAAAAATAGTACATATTTAATTTACATAAAATAAAAAAATTCATTTAAAAAAAATTTGTATTTTAATTTATTTTGGATGAGTTGATGTGAATAACTAAAATTTTCAGATCTGTAAGATATATTATAGATTTATGAATAAATTATATTAGAATTCTGACATTTTATTGATATATTTGAAGTCAAACTAAATGATTTGTATTAAATTTGACAATAATTACATTTTATTGAATTAATATTTTATTAAATTATTTTGAAATCATGGAAATTATAAATAAAAACAAATAGGATAACATATGTTCAGAAATTCCATATACAATTCATCTGTTGGCCATTTTGATATCATTGTATCTAGTATAGAATTATTATATTTTAATATTTTGTGGATTTCTATAAGTGTATGTCACATCAATTATAAATGGGAACCCCCACCATCACTTTTTTACATATCTTTGTGCCATTTGTATAGACTCATTTTTTCTTATATTGTGTCACCTAAATCTTCCACAATATGCTTCTCTTTGAATAATGAAATATTTTGCGTTGTACGTTACTTCGAGTTCCAGCACAACACGACCAATCAAACTTGCTATTATGAATAGTAATTCCCACTTTTTGAAAATTTATAAATTTCATTTTTCAAAATGGAATTTATTTTTGGATTTGGATTATCAGAATTAGATTAGTGTGAATTTTTGTTATTTTTATAAAAAAATTCAATTTTTGATGAATAGTGAAAAACACTAAGTTATTATTTATAACGGACTTTTTATTTAAATAGTAATTATATATATTTAAAATTTTTTAAAGTCAAAACAGATACAGAATATGTATATTTATTCAATGAAATTCCTTAGATTCATTTTATAATAAAATTAGATATATAAAATTTTATTGAACTATTTAACGTCTTTTACCCACCTTCTAGGAACATTTTAAAAATTGTATAAAATGAAATTTTACATATTCTGTAAATTAAATTTAAAAAATCTGAAAGACATGGTTGAAATCAGTAGGTAAAATTTGATTCAATAGGATGGAAATAATTTTTGGTGAATAGTTACTTTTGAGTTTTATTTACTATGGTTAAAAGTAAATAGTGAAATTAAAGGTAAAAATTATTTTTAGTTATCCTAACAGATGTTATAATTCTACTGGATAAGTGTAGTTTGACCAAAATCAACATTAGGATAAAAATATGATCCTTTTAATCCACTATTATTAGATTAAGACATCTATTATATTTCATTTAATGAAGAGTTAAATGTGTTAAAATCAATGTTTAATAACTAAACCATTTTTAATATAATGATAAAAATAAGATATATTAGACTATAAAAATTAATTAAAAATATAAAAATATTCCCTACATCATAGTATTTTATTTATAATTTTTATACAATATATAATTAAATTTATTTATGAAACAATGATGATGTAGTAATTTACATATTAATCAAAGGCCAAAATAATCAATGTTATAAATATAAAAATAAATTTAAATTGAGACATTTGTTGTGTTACAAGAATTTTATATATTAATATGACATTTTAGTGCGGATTAAATTATTTTTTAGAAGTAATAATGTTGTTACGACATTCACAAAAAAACAATTACTAAATAGAGTCATAATTGATATAAATCTGTTTTAAAAAATAATAATATTTTATTAAATTCTTCAATAGTCCTAAAAATAAATGAATTAGTCAAATTAAATTTATAATGATATATATTTAATGAAAGGACCTCTTTAGGTTCTCTTGAAATTTTATAATAATTTTATTAACCATGTAAAAGAAAAATACATGAAGATATGTAAAATGTTAAACAATCTACCTAAGAGTTAAATCTAAAAGATATGGATAATATAATGACCAAAATTTGTCTAAAACCTATATTTTGAGAGGATTTAGAAAAATAACCACCGTATCTTCGAAAGTAATCCATTTGGAGATATTTTATACCAAAATTATTTTATAATAAAATAATATTTCAAGGTTTTCTGAAAGTGACCCTCACCTCTCTTATAAAAGGGTACTTCTCTTTATTTTAATTTCACTCCTCCAAAACAATTTTTTTTTCAGCCAAGACGGATAAAAAATCCTCCCATCCACCCTCAATTAAACCAACAGGCTTTAATTAGATTAGAAAGCTATCTTATGGATCCATTTTTTTGAAATAAAAAAAAACAACTCAAAAAAGAGGTAATTACTTCATCACCTATTTCAAAGTTCTTTTTTTCTTCCACCTCCACTTTCTTTATTATTTCCATAATAAAATAATAACTATAGAACCTTCTAGATACTGAGATATTATTATAAATATTCTATAACCATATTCATTATTCTATGCATCCAATGAATGAAAATGTCACCATACATGCATATGTACAACATACCGTCTCCAAGTCGTGGTGTAGTTTGTTATTAAAAAATTAATTATTTTTATGGGTATAATGATGAGTACAAATGATGTAAATAATAAATATAACATTTAAATGATTCTTTATATATAATATAATGTCAAATTACATATGATTTACCACAAATAGAATGATATTTTCACTGGTGCGTACGTACGACTTACGGTCTCCACGACGTGATGGGATTTTGATCCCCATCATGACCATTCAAGAATAATTTTAATTTGATGATTAAAAATAATGTATAAGAACATAATATCATTCTGGATATGGATCAAAAACATCATATCCATAAGAAAAATGACTTACATTACAAAACATATAAAGGAAAACGAATCAATTAACCCCCAAAACAATGATATTATTGAAATATCATTAACAAAGCAATACTAGAAGATCATATATGAAATAATATTTATGTATGAGGTTTTTTGAATAATTTGAAAACAGTGACTTTACCATTATACAGGAGTTTAACCTACCCTATACTTAGAAAAAGAACAAGGTAAGGGTTAATTTCACAAATCTCTTTATTATCCATGGTTGTTTATACGTAAGAATGTACTGGGGATTCTTTATCATCCACATTCCTGTTTCATTAATAATTAATTGAAAACATTTTTATTATTTACTATACTATCGGTTAAATTCATTTATACCCTCATTTGACTTTTTATATAATGGTTTGAAAGGAATCATTCCATCACTTCCAAATCAAGGTACTTTATGACCTTTTCAAAAAATGAAGGAAATGATGTTTTTCAACTTATACGTTGGGTAAATCTATTTCTACCATTATAAAACCTTATAATAATCCCTTAAACACATATAATAATATTTTTAATATAAATTTTTTATTTACTTATAAATTATTTTAAAATAGAAACAGATATTTCACTCAAATAGTTTTTGGATTGACGTCATCTATGTCAACGTCCTCCAATGGATTTTATGTTTGTTTAAAGATGATTTATTACGATACAATATTATATATTTTATTTAAGATTTTTTTATATGTCTGGCTGTAGATGTTCTATTTTTATACCTTACAAGTTTGATGGTTAATGTATTAACATTTCGTATGCTATTTTTAATATGAATGTTTATATTATGTTTCATGATTTTTATATGAGGAACGCATTGGACATAGTTAGTGAGGGGAAGGACCCTCTATAGCCCCTTGATGCATCAGTAAGTATAATGAGACAAACTAGTGTCTTGGAACATCCACAAGATAAAATCTTATTCGTAGTCTTGGTATGAGGCCTTGACCATGTGTTTATGATCTGTGACATTATGCATTCTGTGATTATGAAATTAGCTATCGATATTACATGTGATTATTTGACTCGTAGAAAATCTATGTGAAAAATTAAATGAAAATATTTGATTTTTATTTTCCATATTATGCTAAATTTTATGTTTAAATGTCTTCTGTTTTAGTCATATACATTTCCTCAAATGTTTATTTTTCTTTTGATAGTTTCTTCTATATTGTTATCTTTACTGGGCATCTGAGCTCATCCCTTTCTTATGTTTTTTCCCAGGATGTGAAAAAGTATATTATGATTACCCTAAAAGATTTGTATAAGGGTTATGAGTTTGTTAAAAGGATACAAAAAGTTGTAGGTTTTCCATTTCATTATGTAATATAAAACATAAGTGTTTATCTTGTTCACCCAAGGCTACTGAACTAATCAGTATTTTGAGACTTGATCTCTTGTGATATTGGGAATGTTATGTAATAAATCACCGACTCAGAGTAACTAGGGTCGGGGTGTTAAAGTTGGTATCAGAGAAATATTAGTACAAACCTTGGAAACTACATTTAGAAAAACACTGATTAGAGAACATTACCTTAAGATTGACTTGGAAGATTATTATTGAAGAACATCCTAAAATTTTAGTAATCAAGAGATTTTATAAATTTTCTATGAAATAAATCCCTACTTGGATACAATCAGTTAGAGGCGGCTCTGGCACAAATTTATCCATGAGTAAACCCTGAAAACCCCATTTTGAGCTAGACTAGAACTGGAACTGGTGCACGGGAACAGGCCTTGATGTACACTTGATTACGACACACTCTAGGGATTTTCTTCAAGTTATTTCACATTTTCATTATAAGAAATTATTAGAGATTTATTAGTAAATACATCCCCAAAGAAACCATTTTTATGATTATGGATTATATGCATAAATTGTTCAATTTATGTTAAGTATTTTACAAGTTTGGAATTATACATTGTGAATCATAAACTAACCTAGTGTATGCCATAATTTAGAAATGGTGTCTTATGGAAGGAATGGTATCCATATCAAAACAAATAATCCATGTTGTAATCAACCTCCTAAGCAAGATAATTATAGTAGAGTTGTTGATGCAACTGTTGAAGAATAACTTATAACCAAACTGGGACAACTCACTTAGGTTAGGAATAATGACCTTAATGTATGGAGGATCCTGATCCACAACAGGGAGGATAAATGTTTGACAGCTTCAAGAGGCAACAACCATCAAAATTCACTGGGACTACAAATACAAATGTTGCTAAACAATGGATAAGTTCCCCAGATAAAATATTTCATGCATTGGGGAGTGGTAAAAGGTAAAATGTTATCATGACAGTTTATCGCCTCATAAGAGATGCAGATGAACGGTGGTCATTAATTCAAAATAAAAAGGATGATGAAGAATTATCAGATATGGAATGAAGATAGTTTAAAGGGATTTTCTTACAGAATTACCATCGTCATGACCATCTAGTGGATATATAAAGGTAATTTCTTAGTCTCAGGAAAAAGAAGGAATATAATGCCGCATTGTATGAGTCTAAATTTAAAAAGGTAGGAAGGCATGCTACAGATTATATATGTAACCTAAGAAATATGATTGATCGATTCATTGATGGGTTAAAACCATTTGTCTATCCAATATTAGTTTCACAATTAGTATCATCATACGAAGATATAGTATCAGCTGCTATCAAGACAGAAAAACAATTTTCTAAGTCATATGAATTTAAAGCCAACCAAGAGAATAAGAGATATATTGAACACTCTAGAAATGGAAAAAAGGGGAATAAGGGAACAGATTAATTGCCACCCAAGATTTAATATGGGAAGAAACACCCTGGTACTTGCCTAATAAGGACGGTATTTTGTTACAGGTGTTGATATAAAGGCCACCAAGCTCATGATTTCAAGGGTATGAAATATTCTTTCAATGTTGAATACAAAATTTGTAATGAAATGGGGAATTGTGAAAATGAATTTCCTATGTGTCAAGTAAAAATACCTCAAAAAATACATGGAAGAAAGGCCAAGCATCTGTGATCACTATTTCTGACGATGAAGCTCATAATAACATGGTGGGAGATACTTTAGTCATTTAATCAAATTTTTCCAATGCTTTATTTGATTCTGGATCATCACAATATTTCATATATTCCCAATTTTCCATGAAAATTAGATATTTACAATTTTATTTAACATGGTTGTTGTCAGTAAAAACTTCTAAGGGATGTCTCATTACCAAAATGTTTTATGATTTAGTTACCATTATGGAATATAAACATGCATTATCTAATGATCTCATAATTATACTCGTAATTTAATTATAAATAATCCATGGTATGGATTTGGTTTCAGAGCATGAAGCAAAAAAATTTGTATTAAGAAAGAGGATACAATTTTTTATGCTGATAAAGAATCCCTTATCTTTACAGCAGAAACATCACCAGTTGATTCTCATCTAGATCTACTCCATGTAGCTCTACTAGATTCAATTATTGGGGATGAAGTGAGTGATATAATTATGGATTAGGAAAGTAATATTCAAATAATGAATGTACCTATTGCTCAAAATATGTGGATATGTTTCTAGAAGATTTATATATAAATCATCCAAAATGGGAAATTTAACATTCCATTTTCTGAATTCCAGGTTCAATGCCTATATCCAAGACCCCTTATAGAATAGCCACTATGGAAGTATTGGAACTAAGGAAACAACTAGAGTAATTTAGTAATAAAAGATTTATTCTCCCTAGTGTTTCTTCATGGGGAGCCCTTGTTCTTTTTGTTATGAAAAATGTTGGATTTATGATATTGTGCATTGACTAGAGAGAGATCAATGCTATAACAACAAAGAACAAGTATCCCCTACCTCGCATTGATTATTTATTCGATCAAATTCCTGGAGCTCATTACTTTTCAAATATTTTCCTTTAATCAAGATATTATCATGTGTGCATGAAGAAGGAAGACATTCCAAATAAAACATTTCATACTAGGTATGGGAATTACGATTTTACAGTAATTCCTTTTGGTCTGAAAGATTCACCATATGTTTTCAGGGATCTAATGAATATTGTATTCAAGGAATATCTTGATGATTTTATAGTGTTATTTGTTGATGATATCTTTGTATACTCCAAAAGCTACGAAGATCATGAAAACCACATGTGCACTATTATGAAAATAGTTAGAAGAAATGAATTATTTGGGATGTTTAGCAAGTGTGAATTCTGGTCTCATGAGATTCCTTTTCATGGCCATATTATTGCTATGGATGGAATCTTGGTTGATCCTTGTTTGAAAAGAACTACAAAAGAATGACCAGCACTGATGATTATAACTAAGGTTCATAGTTTTATTGGTTTTTCAGGTTATTATTGGTGTTTTGTCCATTATTTTTCAAGGGTGGCTAATGCATTAACCAAGATCACACGTAATAGGGTTATTTTTGTTATGAAAAAATTGTGTGATGAATGTTTTGATGAACTGAAGAGAAGATTAATCAATCCTCTTATATTGATTCAAACATTAGGTAATGATGGATTTTTTATTTATAGTAATTATTCAAAGAAAATACTTGGTTTTGTCATTATGAAAAGTGATAGAGTTATTTCCTATGCATAAACGAAGCTAAAAATCCATGCAAAATACAATCCCACTCATGATCTTGAGTTAGAAGTTGTAATATTTTCTTTGAAGATATGTTGACACTATCTCTTTGGTAAAAAAATGTGAGATACATACATATCACTAGAGTTTGAAGTATATTTTATCACTGAAATAAATGAAAATGGGGAAGAGGCGATGGATCCAAATACCCAAGGGTTATGACTGCTCTATACACCACTACACGTGGAAGGAAAACAAGGTGGTAGATGATTTAGGCAGAAAGGATCTTAGAGTTTTGAACAAGATGAGAGTTGAGAGGGATCCTATGTTCATGGATCAAGTTAATATGGATATGGTAATAATCATGGATGGTGAAACATTGATACATTTTGAAATTGTTTCCAAACAATAGTTAATAGAAATGATAAAAAGTTATTTTACTGATGATGAGGAGTTTCAAAAGAAAACTAATGTTTTGAATGATTGGAGATTGATTGAATTAATATATGAAGATGGAATTTTGAAATTTGAGAAGAGACTTTGTGTTCCCAATATACTTGATATCAAAAGGGAATTATTGGATGATTCTTAAAGCTCGAATTACATTATACAACCTGGTAGCACTGAGATGTAAAGATATTTTAAGGAATATTTTTGGTGGGACAACATAAAGAGGGAGATTAATAATTATGTGTCAAGTTGTACGGTTTCTCAACAGGATAAGGCGGGAAGACAACATCCTAGAAGAGGCATGCAACCTTTTTACCTTACCTGATTGGAAATGGGATGATATTACGATGGAATGTTTCATGGGGATACCAAATACTCCAAGAAGGAATGATTCAATATGGTTCATTATTGATCTTCTCACAAATTCAGCACATTTTCTTTCTATAAGAGAACATATAACACTTGAACCTTTAGCCAGACTATATATTAATCAAGTTATAAGACGTTATGGTGTCGCCCTATAAATTTTTTTGATCATGATACCCCTTTTACATCAAGATTCTATAAAATTATTTAAAATTATCTTGATAATGAACTTAGTTTGAACACTACCTATCACCCTCAGACTGATAGACAATTAGAACAGAGTATTCAATCCATATAAGACATGTTGAGATATTTCTCACTTGACATTCATGGTATGTGGGATCAGTATTTACCTATAGTATAATTTTATAATAACAATTACATCCATTCAATTATTCATATGGCACCATATTAAGTGTTATATAGAAATTTATGTCACACACCCACTTGTTGGTATGATTTCGGTTGATGAAAACTCATAGGCCAAGAAATTGTTGAGAAACAGTGGATATGGTGAAGATTTTAGAAACACCCATCAAAGAAGTTCAATGTATGAAAAAGAGCTATGCTGATAGCCAAATGATTAATTTGTAATTTCAAATAGGTTATCATGTTTTCAAGAAGGTATCTCCCTGGAAGGGTTTTATACATTTCAGTACGAAGGGTGAATTCGGTCCCATATACACCAGACCTTTTGAAATTTCAGAATGAATTGGAGTTGCATCTTACTAGTTGGAAATGCCTCCAAGTCTATCCAAAGTTCATGATGTGTTCCATGTATCACTTTTGAGAAAATTCATGCCTGACACAATGAATGTAATCACCTATGAATAATTAGATCTGTAACCTGATCTGTCTTATTATGAAGATCCTATCAGAATTCATGATAACAATGAACGGGAGTTGAGAAACTGGATGACTTGTCTGATAAATGTTCATTGATGAAACCATAAAATGGAAGAGGTATCATGGGAACTTGAGGATAAATATAGAAGAATATCCCAAAGAAACCAGGTATATGATTATAACATTATTTACACATAATAGTTTAAATTTAATTTAATTATTTCAATAGTTTTGGGATTATGGAATTTATTATAATGATATAATGTAATATAGTGTATTTCATTATTTAGAAATGATTCTGACAAAAAAGAATATGATCCTCCCCAATTCACATGATCAAAAGAAGAATAATGATAACATATTTCATGCTTCAAATCCAATATTTCGAATATAAGTAGTATCCCAAACATTATCACAATATAAGAACACAATATGATGTTATTGCATACCATTAAAATAATTAAGTAAGTCCTATGGATTTAAATGGAATCAAAAGAATAAGTGAAAAATTGGGAAAATTATAGATAAAGTGAATAAGGGAGGGATGTTTTTTCCCACATGTTATTATTGTGGAAAGAAACACCCTGGTAGTTTCATAAAAGGACTAGGAGTATTCTAAAAATATAGAGAGAAAGAAAACCAAAATTTTTATTTCAAGGGATAGAAAAAAAATTTATATTGTAAAAAGCCTCAACTATATAGATAAGGGGAATTGGACAAATGAATTCACCAAGTGTAAAATTAATGAACCAAAAAAAGATAATAGATCACAGTCAGACTCCTTTTATCAATGTAGATTAAGATGAATAATTAATATTCTTGTGTTTTAATTATATAATTAATGTAATTTTATATTTTATCACATATGTATTTGTTATCGGAATTATGAAATATATAATGATTATTTTCCAATACCCATTCATTAAGGATTTGAAAGCGTGTGATGAATGTTACCAAGGAAAGTTACTCAACGGGTTGTTGAAGTTCATTGAAAATAAATGATTGTGGGAAAGATACCCCATAATATGATCCTGTTATTTTTATAATTTTTTTTGAAATAAAGATGATATTCATATGCATAATATAATGTGGATTTTGTTGGTTACATGGGAAAGGATTATTGATTTGTTGAAAAAGTGTTTCATACTTTCATTAATGGAGTTTAAAAAATTATTGGATTTAATAAATATATCCCACAATATTTGTTTTATATAATGAAAATAAAATAATGCATGTTTATTATTAGGTTTTATAGTAATTAATTTTATTACGATAATCCAAGATAATTCATGATGAAGGAATTCAAATTTTTTATTTGTAATAAGAAGAGCTATAGTAAGTTATTTGGAGAATAAAATGATAAGTTGATTTTTTAGATTTAGTGAAATTCCTTCAAATATTTTTACCTATGAATTTTGAAATATGTATTTTGGATTATATTTTAGATTTTATACTAATGTAAAGGATGAATTTTAACCATTGATATTATTTTCTATGGTCAAAGTATGACTTATCATATTGGAAAACATGTGCTTTCAATTTATAATTTGGTAAGCATTAAAAGGTTGAAATGTAACATCCCACGTAAATAAAGAATAAAAATTTTTAGTAATTTTTATTATTTGTGAATTATATATTAATTTTACCTTAATTGGGATTCTATGTTCGATGGTGTACCTGATGCGCAACAATAAGTTTATTCTAAATCATACATTACACACAACGTTTAGTTATACCGAAATATAATATAATCATATTATTATTTTAAATGGTATTTAACACATAGCGATTTTATGGTTGAGAATAAACATGACAAACTACAATATAATTATACATGTTTGTTAAATGCTTTTACATTTATCCATTAAATATTCGAAGCATAAAATGTGAATTAATCTGATTTTTAGCATAAATACACTAACATTCCTTAAAAGATCGATTTAACACTTTTTAATGGATAACCCTCTTAAAATATTGTTTTGGTAACTTATATATGTTCTATTTGAAAACATAAATACTTATTTATAATCAGGCCTTCAATGATTACTTTGGGTACATTTTTGGTAATTTTTTGTTAAAAATCATTTTTAATGAATAGTGAAAAATACTATATTTTAATTCAAAACTACCTTGTAGTCTATTTTATTTATATGGTTATATTATCATTATAATTGGTTTTAAAGTGAAATTATATTATATTTTTAACATTTAATACAATTTTTCTCATTGGATGAAATTTCACTTTGAAATTGGACATAAACAAGTGACAATATTTTGATAGTCGTTATTCCTTTAAAACATGTTTTTGGTTTTGACAAAGGGAATTAATATTTAATTAATTAGTAAAACATATATATATCAAATTTGTTAAAATAGAAGTCAATTTTGAATTCATAATATCAAATATATCATAGGCTGAATTTTGGGTATTTTTCTGAAAAACATAAATTTTTGATTTATAGTGAAAACACTAAGTAGTAGTTAAAAACCCGACTTCTACATATAAATGAAATTTTACTGATTCAATGAATTGAGTTTTGAAAATCCAATATATGTGGTTTTTATTAGTATGTAAAATTTGGTTTAATAAGATGGAAATTATTTTTGGTGAATTGTAACTTTTGACATTTATGTATCACGGTTAAAGGTAAAAAGGGTAATTTAAGGCAAAAATCATATTATAGTAATATAAAATTACCGTAGCACTTGTCCTAACCTTATTGGATGAGTCATGGACGACCAATAAAAACCATGGGTGATATGTGTGGACTTTGAAATCCATTTTGGTAAGATAATGTCATTAATAACATTTTATTTAATGTAAAAATAAAAATATCTTAAACATGTATTGTTTTGCTAAAACAATTTTAATGTGGGGTTATATAATTGATATATTTGAATATAAGTATTCATTATAGATATAAAAATATTTACTACTTCTGGGTATTTTATTTATAATATTTAGACATCAAATAAATAAAATTATTTATGACTCAATAATGATGCAGTGTTAACCTCATTAATGAATAATTTAAATAAATAAGACTATAAAGATTAAAACAATATCTAAAACATGTCCAATTCTTATTGGATGATTTTATTTCAAACACGATTCATCTTATCTTTTCCTTTAATGAGTCTTGGAAATTTAGAAACTAAAAATCATTATATAATAAAATAATATTTTCAAATTTCCTAAAGATCCCCTCCTACACATTATAAAAATCTCTCACCTCTAACCCAATTCTCACAACTTGAAAGACCCTTGGATTGTCTAACCTCTACCTAAATATGCTCTCAATATCCCTCTATTACAGGTATAATCCTTACCTTAGGTAGAATGCAATTCATGAAATCTTTTTTTTGTTAAAACCAAAGAGAGCTATCAGATTTAAAGGTAACGTCTTCTCATAAGGTCTTTTATTTTGTTTTACTTCTCCAACCCCCTAAACTCCCTTTATTCCTTTATTTTATAACAACACCAGTATACTCAATATACTATGTTATTTTTATGAGAATTATTCTAAATACACATCCACATACCTCTATCTAATAGATATGAACATACTATTTCTCTAGATGGCGAACTGCTGCCTCACGAAACGATGATTGATCAAATATTTTCAACCACCTCTAATTTGGTGGTTAATAACATTTGGTCTTACGACTTGATTAATTGCAATGAGGTAAGGGGTTTTCATCTCACTTTTTATTCCCATGAGATTCATGCTATGTTTGGGACTATTTCCTTTTCTGTGGTATATATACTACCCATGATTGTATCATTTGTGTAACATACTTTAATTTATGGTTATTTAAATCTTTATTGAGTGATCCTTCATTCATGTGGTGTATGTTTTGTAAGTTACCAAATCAGTATCGGAAATGTTTAACCCAATTTCCATTCCATGTGTTAATTTTCTAATTCATAATTATTTCATTATATGATTGTATATGGAATCACTATTTATTTATTTATGTTTTAATTTACTGTCTCCATTTTTTGGATATACATTTGATACAAATAATCACTCTATTGATAAATTCTCATGTCAATGATATGAACTTGATAAGGGTAATCCAAACTCAATTTCCATTCATTGAGTTAATCATCAAAGTCATTGGTTTTGTTTTAAAAAGAACATGTGTGAATGTACTTGATTGATTTAAACTTATTATCAAATTATATTAATTTTATTTATATTTTTCACACATTATTATGTAATTTATTTATCCTTGGTCTAAAGATACAATTTTTATAAGTGATTTTGTGCCAATTTACATTCCATTGAGTCTTTAATGTTTTTATAGACCAATTCACTTTTATATGGTGTTAATGCTATCCTTTGTAATATTATATGTTGAATCCCTTTATTATCATGATATTATAACGTTTCGATTGTTACTATTCCTCATTAATTTGTATTCAAGTGTCTCTCATTTGGTTATGAACTCTATAACTAAAATATCATTTTAAGTGTTTTAATGATTTATTCTTCTACGTCGTTCTCATTAATTCCCTTATTTTAAAATTGTTTTTAATGATTTATTTATATGGACTTGAAATTTTTTAAATTAAAATTTTGTTCAGATGTTTCAAAGTGGTATAAGACACTTTGATTTTATTAAATGTTTTAAATGGTTTTGAAAATGGTTTGATAAGGCATTGATTATAACAATATTTTGAAATGATAAATTGTGATTGTAATGTGGAAATGTTATCTTTCCTTTATTATTGTTTTACGAGTTATGAATTTGTTATGGTGATTGGGAATTTTTTTACATATATGGGTGGTTTCATGATAAACATATGGAGGGTGAGCCTGAGATAGCTCTCCAATGCATTGGGTAATGTGATGGAGGTAAACGTCAACGTTTATCCTTTGAGATTTAGGGAATATACTGTGATGGGTATTCAAAACATAACTCCATACATATCTGTGAATGCTACAATGTATGTATCTTATGAATTCCATAAGATACCTTTATGATTTATGATTTCTGTGTGTTATTCCTAAATCTTATGATTTCAAGAGGTATTTTATGATTGAAAAGTATTGTTTCATTGATTTGTATTTATTGATGTGTTAATGTTTCATTTCCTTGTTTTACAACACATACTGGCCATTTTATGCTGATCCCATGTTTTTGAAATGTTTTTCACAGGACTTAAATATGAATACAGTTAAGGATGGGATTTAGGAAAAGTGACACTGTCTAATAAATTAAACAATACATGAATCTTTTTTTGAAGAGTTTTTATTTTATGAAAAAATGAAAACTGAGTAGATGCCTCTACATTGTTATTTTTCGAGATGTAATGTAATTGTTATGGCCTAATTCTATAAAACTCTATACCTGAAAAGATCCCCAAGGTGAATAATTAACTTAATTCAAGATTATGTAATGTTAATGGCTGGATCCTTATAGTTGGTATCAGAAGTCAATTTATAAAAACATAGGGAATATGATTTTTTTTTAGACACATGGTTAATCTATTTGTCTATTCCTTAAGTTAAATCCTTATTTTTTAAATTTTTTAAATCAAGGAATGTCTGATATAAATGGATTGATGAATGTCTCAAATGACATTACTATCTCTTCCTAATGACATTCATGCAATAATTATAGCAAGGTCATGTCTATATAACATTGAAACATTTTAAAGCATACAACTCACTTACAAGAAGTTGTTTTAGATATCAAACACCTCCACTATAAATTGATATCATCATGGATCATGGGTTTTATATAATCAAATCCAATTTTCACAATATTTTCATATTTTCCAGAAAGGTAAAATTATCAAGGCATTTTCAAATATTTTACCTTATCACAATATTTTTAAGCATATTATGATTTAGAAAAATGTGCAAAAAAAAAGGATACCATTGCACAACCTATTTATATTTGCTTTTTAATTGTAGTCTTTTGGCCCGTAATTTTGGTTTTTTAAAAAGACCATTGATTGAAAGTTTTAACTCAAATGCAGTCTGAATGTTTTATGAATAGAATTCTCTGTCATATGTTTTGAAATTATATGTTATACACGACTATTTTATAAAACTATTTTATTGTGAATACCCATATGATCCATCTTGAACAATGTGTATTTTGATGAAGGAATCAAATGATTTTGAAGGATATATAAATCCTTGTTGAAATGCATGGAAATTCAACCTTTGTGAAGAAGATTAATATTAAACCATGTAGACACCATGATGATAGTATGATGTTATTTTTATTGGAAATATTTTTATTTTATCATATGGAGGTGAAATAAAAAAATGACAATATATATAATTCTTCATTAAAAAGTTGAGGTCATAATGAGTATGGATGAAAATTATAGGTATAAGACAAAAATTTAGGTTATAATATGTTAGGGTTATATTTGAGTTTTATTAAAAGGACAACCCATAAGGTGGATGACAACCTATTGCATTCTGCAAGGCCCGGGGAATCGAACCGACAACTGAAGGGCGACAACGGCACATCGCCTACCACTGGACTATATGAAGTCCTGGAAAGTATGAATTATTATTTTTAGTAAAATGACTGTATTGATCAAGAATAAGTTGATTTGGGAGAATATGTTTTATCACATGGATATCCCTAGTATAGGAATGTTATTTGGGGATTATGTGATAGAATATTATTTTAGAATACATGTTCTCTTTTGGGGAAACTATATGCCTAGGGAAAATAGAAAACTTTGGGATTTCAATTGATTAGTGTTGGTGGAATATTATTTTGGAAGAATCTCTGTTTTTATTACCGACATATGGGGATTTAGGATATTTATTGAAATGATAAACTTATCATAGAGAATATGTGATTTGGTTAATTACACTTCAGTATGAGACTTTATGAGTATTCATTGTTATTTAGAGATAAATGTTAGGATTTACAATGGAAGACTATATGATCCAATCCTTATGAATTTTGGGTTTCAAACAAAGTTTGGATTATTTTAATGAATTTTCAGGACATTTTTGTATTTAATGGTCTCTGTTGATATTTGGGTATTGTTTACTGAATTTTAGAGATTAATAGTAGTATTTCTTTTTTATAATATATTATCCCCTTGGTTGAATATCTGATATTGTACTAACCATTATGGTTTTTGATAATGTCTAAAGATAGGGGATATATATGATTCATCATTGAGAATTATGTGACTTTATAGATGTTCATTATAGCACATCAGGTGTGACCAAGTCATCTTGAATACTCATCATTTGGAGAAAAGACTTATTTTGGTAGAAAGATTCTAAGGGATGAAACTCTACTTGAAAAGTAAGTATATTTCCTTTTTTCCATAGTCAATATCATAAAAAATTATCCATATTTATTAAATGTAACATAAAACTTAAATGTTGTTCATTAATATTTCCTACTAGGGAAACAATGACTGTTTAACCCATCACATGTTTGTGATTTTCTGGTGGTAAACTTTCTTTTAATCTTGTTTTCTAATACTCTCTATCAGAACACGACACTTAGTTTTTACTCCATATCCAAGTTTTCTTACATGGATTTTTATTATGGATTATATTGGGTGACCATTATACTTATCTTTCTTTCTACTAAAGTTATAGATTTATTGACAGTTTTTTCGATGTGGAACATTTAATGAAGCATCCAAGCCCAATTTTAAAATTGCGAGGATACAATTTCTAAAAGAGAGGAAGGGTCTAACATCCCAAGTAAATAAAGAATAATACATTTTAATATTTATTAATATTTTTGAGTTAAATATTAATTCTACATTTAAGGGGATCCTATGATCGATGGAATACCCAATACGCAACCACAAGTTTCATTGAAATCATATGTTAGACACAAATTTATGTTATACTAAATAATAATACAATAATATTATTATATTAAATGGTAGTTAGCGCATAGAAATTGTACTGGAATGAATGAATCGGAATAACTAAAATAATATTATACATGTTTGTTAAATGATTTTACATTTATCTAATAAAAATTTGAAGCTTAAAATCTGAATGAATCCGATTTTAATCCTAAATACTCTAATATTCAATAAAAGCATAATTTACCACATTTTGATGGAGAACCCTTTTTAAATATAGTATTGATTAGTATTATTTGTTCTATTTGAAAAAATAAAATTCTTCTTTAGAATTGGGACATCAAAATTTACATTAGATAATTTTTTTGTATTTTTCTGATAAAATTAATTTTTTAATGAAGAGTGAAAAATATTGTATTTTAATTCAAATTTTCCTTTTAATATAATTTATTTATATGGATATATTAGATTTTTAATTGTGTTTAAAATGTAATTATATTATATTTTTACCATTAAATCCAATTTTGGTCACTGGAAGTAATTTTACTTTGAAATTTGACATAAATAAGTGTCAATCTTTTGGTAGTCATTATTCCTTAAAAAAACGCTTGTTTGTTTTGACAATAGGAATAAACTTTTAAATTAATTAATTAATCATATATGTTTCAAATTTGGTAAAATAGACCTCATTTTTTAATTCAAAATATCAAATATAGATTAGGCTGAATTTTGGTCATTTTTCTGAAAAAAAAATCTATTTTTGAGAAGTAGTGAAAAAACTGAGTAGTAGTTAAAAAACCGAATTCTTCATTTAAACGAAATTTTACCACATTAGTGAATTGAATTTTGAAAAACATAAATACATGGTTTTTATTAATAAGTAAAATTTTGTTCAATAAGATGAAAATAATTTTTGGTGAATAGTAACGTTTGACTATTATTTACGCGGTTAAAGGTAAATAGGGTAATTCACAGTAAAAATAATATTATTATAATATAAAATAACATTTACACTTGTACTAACCTTATTATATGAGCTATGTAAATCCAATAAAATCCTTGGGTGAGATTTTTGTCCATTTAATACCATTTGGGTAATATAATGACATTAATAACTTTTTATTTAATGTAAATATAAAAATATCCTAAACGTGCATTGGTTTGGTAAAAAAAAATTTATGCGGGGTTATATAAATGATATATTTGACTTAAATATTCATTATATATCTAAAAAAATTTCCTACATCAATGTAATTAATTTATAATTTTTATACATCAAATAAATAAAATTATTTATGACACAACAATGATGTAGTGTTTACCTCATTAATGAATTATTTAAAGATATAAGATTATAATGATTAAACAAATATCCAAAACCTATCCAAATTCTAATTGGATGTTTTTATTTTGAACAATAGTAATATTATCTTTGACTTTAATATGAGTTGTACTTTTAGAAAACTAAAATTATTATATAATAAAATAATACTTTCAAACATTCTTAAAGTGTCCCTCCTCCCCCTTATAAAAAAACCTCATATATAACCCATTAATCACACCTCTCATGCCCCTTGGCTCTCCCATACTCTCCCTAAATAAGACCTAAAGATCCCTATCTTCCACTTATAAGCCTTACCTTAGGCAGAAGGCACTTGAAACATTGTTTTGATTCAAACCAAAGGGAGTTACCCAATTTAATGGTAACTTCTTCTCTTAAGTTATTTTCTTTTATTTTACCTATCCATCCCCCTAAACTATATTTATTCATTTATTTTATACCAGAAACAGAATCCTAAATATACCATATTGTTTTTAATATATTTATTCAAACTACACTTCAACACACCTCCATCTAATGGATACAAAGATATTGTTTCTGTGGATAGCGAACTACATACTCACGAAACTATGATTGTTCAAATATCTCCAAACGCCACTCATAGTGGCCATTATGATGGCATTGTAATTATATATTATATATATTTTCTTTTATTTTATCAATATTATTCTTTAATATTCATTTATAACATATGTTTATGATTTTCATGTAGTATAAATATGATAATTTCATTTGAGGAAGTGCGGACAACCACCTCCTCAAAGTGATATGACCCATTCATACCATTCATGGAATTTATAAATCATGGTGTTAATGAAATTCTGTAACATATATAAAAAATTATATTATAGTTTAATTATAATATACCTATGTATAATTATATTTTAATTTCATTAAAAATGGAAAAAAAGGAATGAAAGTAGCATTCATGCGTACGTATGGCTTACCGTCTCCATGAACTGTGCATTTAATTTCTTATTTACAAATGTTATGGACTATTATAAATACATATAAACTAAATATATATGATATAAATGATATACAAATCATGAATATAATTCTAGAGATAAATTACTTTTGACCACATGGACAAATTTCAATTATAACAAGTTCATTTTTAACATAAATTCCGAACAACGACAAAAAGTACGATATGAACTGAAATAATTAACTAGTTGTTATTGCAAGGTTAGAAGTGATATAAAAGGAATAACATACTTGAAAATGTTTCTGAAAATATTATAAATTATCATATGTTTTTTATTCAGGAAAAAAAGGAACAAACGAGTCATGTCAGACACAAGGTAAGGGGTTTCTTATCTCATTTGTAATTTCGTGATATTTCCATTGTACACCACTTATTTATTGAGTTTGGTATATTGTGTACTATAATATGATATATATTATCATGATTATATTTATATTCAATGTATTATGTGATCCATTTTTTTTATTAGCTTTATGTCTTACAACTCGATTTATTACAACGAGGTAAGGGGTTTTCATCTCAAATTTTATTCCCTTGAGATTCATGCAATGTTTGCTCGTATTTACTTTTGTGTGGTGTATGTACTACCCATGATTTTATAATTTTTGTAACATATATTATTTTAGGGGTATTAAAATATTGGTTTTATGATCATTCTTTCATGTGGGGTATGTTTCGTATGTTACCAAATTGGTAGGTGAACTTTTTAACACAATTTCCATTCCTTTGGTTAATCTTCTAATTTTTAATTATGCCATGCTACGATTATGTCGGGAATCGTTGTTTATTTAGTTATGTTTTATTTTAAACTCCCCTTAGTGTATTTTTTTTTCATACACATAATCACTCTATTTATAAATTGTCATGTCATTGATATGAACTTGATATGGGTAATCTTAACTCAATTTCTCGTCATTGAGTTAAACATCAATGTCAATGGTTTTTCTTTAAAAGGAACACGAGTGAAGGTATTATGTTTTATTTATTCTGAATATCAAATAAAATTGAGTGTATTTATATTTTTCACACATTATTATGTAATTTAATTATCCTTCATCTAAGTATAAATGTTTTATAAAGGATTTCGTCTCAATTTACATTCCATTGAGACTTCATTATTGGTATGCACCTATTCACTTTTATATTGGGTTCATATCATCCTTTGGCATATTATATATGGAATCCCTTTATTCTCATGATATTAAAAAGTTTTTATTAATGTTATTTCTCATTATTTTGTATTCAAGCATATCTCACTTGGTTAGGAACTCTTTTACAAGAATATCATTTTAAATGTTTTAAAGGTTTATTCTTCTAAATCATTCTCATTAATATCCATATTTTAAAAATTGGTTTTATGAATTTATTTATTTGGATATTAATGTTTTTAAATTAAAATTTATTTCAAATGCTTCAAATTGGTATGGGACACATTCATTAACAAATCTATTTCTTTAATGTTTTAAATGGTTTTGAAAATGGTTTGATAATGCATTGATTATTTAAATATCATGAAATAATATATTTTGATTGCATTGTTGGAATATTTTATTTACTTTATGATTTATTTATGTGTTATGAATATGTTATGGTTATTGGGAATTGTTTTACATATATGGTTGGTTACGTGATAACCCTAGGGTGGGTGAGCCTGAGATATCTCTCCAATGCATTTGGTAACATTACAGAGGTAAACGTCAATGTTTCTTTTAATATATATAGGGAGTAAACTTTGATGGGTATTCCAAAGCTAAATCCGTATGTAGCTGTGAAAGTTATAATGTGTGTATGTTTTGAGTGCCATAAGTTACCTTTATGATTTATGATTTTGGTGTGTTATTCAAAAATCTTATGATTTCATGACGTATGTTATATGTGAAAAGTATGGAATCATTGATTTATATTTATTGATGTGTTAATGTTTCATTCCCTTATTTTATAATCCTTACAGTGATTTTTATGCTATTCCCATGTTTGTGAAATGTTTTTTCACAGAACATAAAGATATATAGGGTCAAGAATATGGTCAAAGAAATGTAATGCTATCTAAAACATGGAACTAGACATGACACTTTATTCAAGAGATTTTATTTTATAAAAAAATGGAAACTAGGTAGATGTGTCTAATTGGTAATTTTTTGAGATTTAATTTAATAGTTATGACCTAATTCTCTAAAACTCTACACCTGAAAAGATCGTCAATTTGAATTATTAATTTAATTTAAGATTATGTAATGTTTTAAGGCGAAGTCCTTATATGAAAAATGACTTATGGATCTATTGATATAAGTATTCAGGCAAAAAAAATTATCTTGAATATCTATATATTGGTTTAAAAAGTAGGTTATAGATAGATCAGGTCACAACTAAAGGACGATATAATGAATATGACATGGAAATAAATCAAGTAAGTTTATTTTATCATATGATTCATATAAAGAGTAAAATTATCCCAGAACAATAAGAAAAAGTATGTTTGAATAAAAACATTATCCATTTACTTTTCTCATTGAAAAATCAACGCTCAATTTTGTGATGGTTATCTTTCGAATGACCATGTTATCAATCACTATCCATAAAAACATGATAGTTAGATTTCTCCTCCATGTCAGTGTTTTAAATTCCCATTAATATTATATTATTCAAAATTATAATTTTGGGGTGACCTTATTTGACTTTCCCTCATATTGAAAGGATTTTTATTAACAATATCAATGATCTAGGACTCCAACAAAAGAATTTTCAAATATCAATTTTTGATTTTCAAAGTGCTATTCCAAATTGCGAGGATGAAATTTATTTATGGATAAGGGAATAAAACATCACC
This sequence comes from Viscum album, assembly GCA_963277665.1. Classification (NCBI taxonomy): domain Eukaryota; kingdom Viridiplantae; phylum Streptophyta; class Magnoliopsida; order Santalales; family Viscaceae; genus Viscum; species Viscum album. The sequence continues at coordinate 1,480,055,661 of OY728137.1, forward strand.
ATATTTTATATTATGAAACTTTTAAAATAAATTGTATTTCTTCGAAAGCTTACATTTCATGAAGCAGCCAGCTTAAATGAACAATGAAATGTTTTTATGTTATCATTATGACACAGTTTCTATATTGGAAGGAGTGAATGGTCATAACAAAATTAATAAATTAATAAATTAATATATTATATGTTAAATAATTTTTTTAAAATTAATCTAATAGATTTGATAGTCATAAGAAAAAAAATACACTTTTACACATTCAACGATATATTTTTCTATTGTCGCTTTTCCACCTTTTAAATTCGCAATTATTTAAAACAAAATTTTGGCACACTTATAAATTCTATATGAAACTAAGAACATTATATTTGAAATTTTAATATAAAAAAGTAATTGGATTAATGTTTTTTATTTTTCTGATATGTTTCATTTTTGATGAATAATGAAAAATAAGTCATATTAATTGAAAACTAGATTTTCATATAAAAAATTTATAATGTTAAATTATTTTTTAAATTTATTTTAAATAAAACTTAGAAAAATAATAAATCTACTAATTCAATTAAAATAATTATAATGTTTTATAGATATAATTTAGATATAAAGAAATTTTAATTTTTTTAACTTTTTCATTTTAAAAACCCTCTTTGCCACCCCATCCATGAGATCAATTTTTAATTTATTTAAAAAAATACTATGTTTTTACTCTTAAAATATGGATTTCATATTTTTAATAATATTTTCAAAATTTATTATATACTTATCTTCAATTTATCGACAATATGAGTAGTAAACATAGTAATTTTTATTACCATGATTAAGGGTAAATCTGGTAATTAAAGTTAAAAATAATTATGATAAGGTTGGTAAATATAATATAATAGTTTTATTAATTTAATTTTACGTGTGATTTTAGAAGAAAATCATCCTTGGCAAAAATTAATGACCAATTGGAGCAAATTTTAACACTTTAATCCCTATATCGAATTTTATTTTAAGAAATAGTCAAACTTGTCACACTACTATTTTTAATAAGTTAATTTTTTTAATATGTTGTTATCAAGAATATTTATTGAACTTTAAATATTAATTTTAAAGATAAAATATTTTTATAAACCATGGCCATTAACTTATAAATTTTATTGTAGAATTAATTACAGTAAATAATTATTCATCGTTGATAAAATAATTATTTATTGAAGGTAATATCAAACAAATGATATTAAAAAAATTGAAATAAATATAATTTTATGAAAATAATTTCATAAATAAATTTTGTAGATTAATTTAACCTATTATATACATATTAAAATATTTATTTGATGTCATCTTGTTTTATGAATTTTATAACAGTAAATGTAATAGATACCTCTTAAAATTGACATTATGAATAGTTAATAGTAAATAATATTTTATTAAATGGTATAAAATTTATAGAAAGATAATAGATATAAAAAATTAATTTGGATAAGGATTAAAATGACATACCTTATCTATTTATGTGTTATTTATCATTTTATAGAAATAATTTTAATTCTCAATGTGTACAAATCCATATTGTCAAGGTCAGAGTTAAAGTGGTAATATAATGGTTAAACCAAACATATATGTGAATATGCATGACCTAAAAATGTTAACAATACTATTGGATGAATAATATTCATCACTTTTTACATTAATAATGAATTTGAGTTATTTAATATAGGATCAACAATTTATATGACTTATATCTTATTTTAATCATTGATTATTACAAAATGTTACTCTCATTCAATTTAATGTCTTTTATGTGTCCCGATGGGTCCAAGATCAAAATATGAATGAACATAAATTTCTATTTTGTTATTAATGAAATTATTTTATTCATATATATTTATTTCAAATATTTATTAATTATATAATTACCGTAAATGCTTTTGTAATGCAAAAATAGTACATATTTAATATTAATAAAATAAAATAATTGATTTTTAAAAAATATTTATTTTAATTTATTTTGGATGAGTTGATGTGAATAACTAAATTTTTCAGATCTATAAGATATATTATTGATGTATGAATCAATTATATTAGAATTCCAACATTTTATTGATATATTTGAAGTCAAACTAAATGATTTGTATAAAATTTGACAATAATTACATTTTATAGAATTAATATTTTATTAAATTATTTTAAAATCATGTAAATTATAAATAAAAACAAATAGGATAACATATGTTCAGAAATTCCATATCCAATTCATTTGTTGGCCATTTTGATATCATTGTCTCTAGAATTGAATTATTATATTTTAATATTTTATGGATTTCTATATGTGTATGCCTTTTCAATTATAAATGGGAAACCCCACCATCACTTTTTTAAATATCTTTGTGCCCTTTGGATAGAATGAATTTATCTTATATTTTATCACCTACAACTTCCACTGTATGCTTCTCTTTGAATAATGATATATTTTGTGTTGTACGTTACTTCGATGTCCAGCACAAGACGACCAATCAAACATGCTATTATGAATAATAATTCCCACTTTTTGAAAATTTATAAATTTCATTTTTCAAAATGGAATTTATTTTTGGATTTGGAATATCAGAATTAGATTAGTGTGAATTTTTTGTATTTTGATGAAAACCTTCAATTTTTGATGAATAGTGAAAAACACTAAGTAATTGTTTAAAACTGACTTTTTATTTAAATAGTAATTATGTATATTTAAAATTTTTTAAAGTCAAAATAGATACATAATATGTATATTTTTTCAATGGAATTCGTTAGAGTCATTTTATAATAATATTAGATATATAAAATGTTATTGAACTATTTAACGTCTTTTACCCACCTTCTAGGAACATTTTAAAATTTTTGTCAAATTTATTTTTAGCTCTTCTGTAAATTGAATTTTAAAAATCTGAGAGACATGGTTGAAATCAGTAGATAAAATTTGGTTCAATAGGCTGCAAATATTTTTGGTGAATAGTTACTTTTGAATTTTATTTACCATGGTTAAAAGCAAATAGGGAAATTAAAGGTAAAAATGATTTAGTAATTATCCTAACACATTTTATAATTATACTGGATAAGTGTAGTTGGAACAAAATCAACATTAGGATAAAAATATGATTCTTTTGATCCACTTATATTAGATTAATATATCTATTATAATGCATTTAATGAAGAGTTAAATGTGTTAAATTCAACGTTTAATAACAAAATCATTTTTAATATAACGATAAACATAAGATATATTAGACTATAAAAATTAATTAAAAATATAAAAATATTCCCTACATCATAGTATTTTATTTATAATTTTTATACATTATATAATTAAATTTATTTATGAAAAAATGATGATGTAGTAATTAATATATTAACGAAAGGCTAAAATAATCGAGGTAATAAATATGAAAATAAATTTAAATTGACACTTTTGTGGTGATACAAGAATTTTATATGTTAATATGACATGTTAGTGTTGATTAAATTATTTTTTAGAAGTAATAATGTTGTTACGACTTTCACAAAAAACCAAATACTAAATAGAGTCATAATTAACATAAATGTGTTTTTAAAAATAATAATATTTTATTAAATTCTAAAATAGTCCTAAAAATAAAAGGATTATCCAAATGAAATTTATAATTATATATATTTAATTAAATAACCTCTTTAGGTTCGCTTGAAATTTTATAATAAGTTTATTAACCAAGTAAAAGAAAAATACAAGAAGATATGTTAAATGTTAAACAATTTAACTAGGAGTTAAATATAAAAGATATAGATAATATGGTGACCAAAATTTGTCTAAAACCTATAGGTTGAGTGGTTTTAGAACAATAAACAGCTTATCCTCCAAATTAATCCATTTATATATATTTTAGACTGAAATTATTTTATAATAAATTAATATTTCATGCTTTTCCGAAAGTGACCCTCACCTCTCTTATAAAAGGGTACTTCTCATTATTTTAATTTCACTCCTCCAAAACATTTTTTCTCGGCCAAACCTGATAAAAAATCCTCCTATCTACCCACAATTAATCCAATAGTCTTTAATTAGATTATAAAGCTATCAGATGGAGCCTTTTTTTCAAATAAATAAACAACCTGAAAAAGCTGTAATTACTTAATACCCTATTTCAAAGTACTTTTTTTCTTCCACATCCACATTATTTATTATTTCCATAATAAAATTAAAACTATAGTACCTTATACATAATTAGATATTCTTATAAATATTATACAAACATATTCATTATTCTATGTATCCAATGAATGACAATGTCACCATACGTGCATACGTACAACATACCGTCTCCATGTCGTGGTGTAGTTTGTTATTAAACAATTCATTATTTTAATAGGTATAATGATGAGTAAAAATGATGTAAATAATAAATATACCATGTTAATAATTCTGTATATATAATATAATATTTCGATTTCATACGATTTAACCACTAATAGAATGATATTTTCGCTCGTGCGTACGTACGGGTTACAGTCTCCACGACGTGCTGGGATTTTGATCCCCATCATGAACATTCAAGAATAATTTTAATTTGATGATTAAAAATAATTTATAATGACATAATATCATTCTGGATATGGATCAAAAACATCATATTCGTAAGAAAAATGACTTACATAACAAAACATATAAAGGAAAACGAATCAGTTAACCCCCAAAACAATGATAATAATGAAATATCATTAACAAAGCTATATTAGAAGACCATATATGAAATCATATTTATGTATGAGGTTCTTGAATAATTTTAGAACAATGATTTTACCATTATACAGGAGTTTAACCTACCCTAGACTTAGGAAAAGAACAAGGTAAGGGTTAATTTTACAATCGCTTTATTATCCATGGTTGTTCATACGTAAGTATGTACTAGGGATTCTTTATCATCTACATACTTGTTTCATTAATAATTATATGAAAACATTTTTACTATTTACTATACTATCGGTTAAATTCATTTATACCCTCATTTTACTTTTTATATAATTGTTTGACAGGAATCATTCCATCACTTCCCAATCAAAGTACTTTATGACCTTTTCAAAAAATTAAGGAAATAATATTTTTCATATTATACGTTGGGTGAAGCTATTTATACAATTATAATACCATATAATCGTCTCTTAAAAACTTATAATAATATTTTTAGTACACATTTTTTCTTTACTTATAAATTATTTTAAAATAGAAAGATATATTTCACAAAAATAATTTTTCGATTGACTTCATCTTTTTCAACGTCCTCCATTGGATTTTATATTTGTTTATAGTTGATTTATTATGATACAATAATCTATATTTTATTGAACCTTTTTTATATGTCTGGCTGTAGATGTTCTATTTTTATACCATACAAGGTTTATGGTTAAAGTATTAGCATTTCGTATGCTATTTTTAATACGAATGTTAATATTGTGTTTCATGATTTTTATATGAGGAATGCATTAGACATAGTTAGTGACAGGAAGGAACCTCAATAGCCCCTTGATGCATCAGTTGGTATAATGAGACAAACTAGTGTCTTGGAACATCCACAAGACAAAATATTATTAGTAGTCTTGGTATGAGGCCTTGACTATGTGGTTATGATGTGTGACATTATGCATTCTGTGACTATGAAATTAGCTATTGATATTACTTGTGATTATTCGACTAGTAGAAAATCAATGTGAAATTGTAAATTGAATTATTTGATTTTTATTTTCCATATTATGTTGAATTTTAAGTTTAAATGTCTTCTGTTTTAGTCTTATACATTTCCTCAAATGTTTATTTTTCTTTTGATAGTTTCTGCTATATTGTTATTTTTACTGGGCATCTGAGCTCATCCATTTCTTATGTTTTTTTCCAGGATGTGAAGAAGTAAATAATGATTTCCCTACAATATTAGTTTAAGGGTTATGAGTTTGTTAAAAGGATACAAAATGTTGCAGTTTTTCCATTTCATTGTGTAATATAAAACTTAACTGTTTATCTTGTTCCCCCAAGGCAAATGAACTAATTAGTATTTTGAGGCATGATCTCTTGTGATCTTGGGAATGTTATGTAATAAATCACTGACTCAGAGTAACTAGGGTCGGGGTGTTAAAGTTGGTATCAGAGGAAGTTTACTACAAACCTTGGAAACGAGATTTACAAAAACACTAATTAGAGAACATGACATTAAGATTGACTTGGAGGATTATGATAGAAGAACTTCCTAGAATTATAGTAATCTAAAGATTTTATAAATTTTCCATGAATTACATCCCTTCTTGGATACAATCAGTTAGAGGATGCTCTGGCACAAATGTATCAATGTGTAAACCCTGAAAACCCCATTTTGAGCTAGACTAGAACTAGAACTGGTGCACGACAACGGGCCTTGATGTACTCCTGATTTCAACACTCTTGAGGGATTTCCTTCAGTTAATTAACATTTTAATTATAAGAAATTATTATGGATTTATTAGTAAATACATCCCCAAAGAAACCATTTTTATGATTATGGATTATATGCATAAATTGTTCAATTTATTTTAAGTATTTTACATGTTTAGAATTCTACATTGTGAATCATAAACTAACCTACTATATTACATAATTTAGAAATGGTGTCTTGTGGAAGGAATGGAATCCATGTCAACACACATAATCCATGATGTAATCAACCTCCTACACAAGATAATTATTGTGGAGTTGGTGATGCTACTATTGCAGAACAACTTATAACCAAACTGGGAAAACTCACTTAGGTTAGGAATAATAACCTTACTGTATGGAGCACCCAGATCCACAACAGGGAGGATCAATGTTTGACAGCTTCAAGAGGGAACAACCACCAAAATTCAACAGGACTACAAATCAACTATTTCTAAACAATGGATAAGTTCCTCAAATAAAATATTTCATGCTTTGGGGTGTAGAAAAAGGAAAAAAGTTGTCATTTAAGTTTATCGCCTAACAGGAGATACATATCAACGGTGGTCATTAATTCAAAATAAAAAGGATGATGAAGAAGTATCAGATGTAGATTGAAGAGATTTTGAAGGGATTTTCTTATAGAATTACTATCATCAAGACCATCGAGTGGATATGGAAAGACAATTTCTTAGTCTCATGAAAAAGAAGGAATATATTACCGCATTGTATGAGTCTATATTTAAAAAGGTAGGAAGGCATGCTACAGATTATATATGTAACCTAAGAAGTATGATTGATCGATTCATTGATGGGTTAAAACCATTTCTTTGTATAGTATTAGTTTCACAATCAGTATCATCATACGAAGATATAGTATCAGCTGCTATCAAGACAGAAAAAGAATTCTCTATCGCATATGAATTTAAAGAAAACCAAGAGAAGAAAAGATCAACTGAACACTCTGGAAATGGAAATAAGGGGAATAAGGGAAAAGGTGAATTGCCACCCTAGAGTAAATATGGGAAGAAACACCCCTGTAATTTCCTAATAAAGATGGTAGTTTGTTACAGGTGTTGATATAAAGGCCAGCAAGCACATGATTGCAAGGGGAAGAATGATTTTTCAATGTTGAATACCAAATTTGTAATGAAATGGGGAATTGTGAAAATGAATTTCCTATGTGTCAAGGAATCTTACCTCTAAAAATCCATGGGAGAAAGGACAAGCATATGCGATCACTATTTATAAGGTTGAATCTCATAATAACATGGTGGGAGGTACTTTAGTCATTTCTTAAAAATTTTCCAATTCTTTATTTTATTTTGGATCATCGCAATATTTCATATATTCCGAATTTTCCATGAAAATTAGATATTTCCAAATTTATTTAACATGGGGTTTTTTAGTCAAAACTCCTAAGGGGTGTCTCATTACTAAAATGTTTTATGAGTTAGTTACCATTATGGAATATAAACATGCTTTATCTACTGATCTCATAATTATACTCATGATTGAATTAGAAATAATCCATGGTATGTATTTCGTTTCAGAGCATGAAGCGAAAAAAATTTGTAAGAAGAAGAAGGTTACCATTTTTTATACTGATAATGAATCCCTTATCTTTTGAGAAGAAACATCACCATTTGATTCTCATCTAGATCTACCCCATGTAGCTCTACTAGATTCAATTATTTGGGATGAAGGGAGTGAAATAACTATGGCTGAGGAAAGGAATATTAAAATAGAGAATGTACCTATTGCTCAAACTATGTTTATTTTTTTGGAGGACTTATATATAAATATTCCAGAATGGGAAATTTAACATTCCATTTTCTGAATTCCAGGTTCAATGCCCATATCCAAGACCCCTTATAGAATAGTCACTGTGGAAGTAGTGGAACTTAGGAAGAAACTCGAGTAATTTAGTAATAAAGGATTTATTCTCCATAGTGTTTCTCCATGGTGAGCCCTTGTTCATTTTGTTATGAAAAATGTTGGATTTGTGATGTTGTACATTGACTACAAGGAGATCAATGCTATAACAATAAAGAACAAGTATCCCCTATCGCGCATTGATTATTTATTCGATCAAATTCATGGAGCTCATTATTTTTCAAAGATTTTCCTTTGATCTAGATATTATCATCTGTGCATGATGAAGGAATACATTCCAATGAAAACCTTTCATACCAGGTATGGGAATTACGATTTTACAGTAATTACTTTTGTCAGACAGATGCACCATATTTTTTCATGGATCTAATGAATATTGTTTTCAAAAAATATATTGATGATTTTATAGTGTTATTTGTGGATGATATCTTTTTATACTCCAAAATCTACGAAGATCATGAAAACTATGTGTGCACTATTATGAAAAATCTTAGAAGAAAAAAATTATTTGGGATGTTTAGCAAGTGTGAATTCTGGTTTCATGAGATTTCTTTTCATGGCCATATTATCGCTATGGATGGAATCTCGGTTGATCTTTCTTGGAAAATAGCATCAAAAGAATGACCAACACTGATGGTTATAACTAAGTTACATTGTTTTATTGGTTTTTCATGTTATTATGGGTGTTTTGTCCATTATTTTTCAAGTTTGGCTAATGCATTAACCAAGATTGCACGTAATATGGTTAAATTTGTTTTGAAAAAAGTGTGTGATGAATACATTGATGAACTGAAGAGAATATTAATCAGTTCACTTATATTGACTCAACCATTAGGTATTGATGGTTTTGTTATTTATAGTAATTATTAAAATAAAAGACTTGGTTGTGTCCTTATGCAAAATGATAGAGTTATTGCCTTTGCATAAATGAAGCTAAAAATTCATGAACAATATTATCCCTCTCATGATCTTGAGGTCGGAGTTGTAATATTTTCATTAAAGATATGGAGACACTATCTCTTTGGTGAAAGAATGTGTGATACATACCTATCACAAGAGTTTGAAGTATATTTTCTCACTGAAATAAATAAACATGAGGAAGAGGAAACGGCTCAAAATACCCAAGGGTTATGATTGCACTATACACCACTACACGTGGAAGGAAAATAAGGTGGTAGATGATTTGGGCAGAAAGGATCTTGGAGTTCCGAACAAGAGGAGATTTTAAAGCGATCCTTTGTTCATGGATCAAGTAAAGATGGATATGGTGATAATCATGGATGGTGAAACATCAATACATTTTGAAATTGTTTCCACACCATCTTTAATAGAAATGATAAAAATTTATCAGACTAATTATGAGGAGTTTCAAAAGAAAATTAATGCTATGAATGATTGGAGATTGATTGAATTTGTATATGAAGATGTAGTTTTGAAATTTTTGAAGAGAATTTGTGTTCCCAATATACCTGATCTCAAAAGGGAATTTTTGGATGATGCTCAAAGATCCAATTACATTATACACCCTGGTAACACTAAGATGTATATAGATTTGAAGGAATATTTTTGGTGGGAAAACATAAAGAGGGAGATTACTGATTATGTGTCGATTTGTATGGTTTCTCAACAGGATAATGTGGGAATACAACATCCTAGAAGAGACATGCAACCTTTTCCCTTACCTGAGTGGAAATGGGATGATATTACGATGGAATTTGTAATGGGGATACCAAATTATCCCAGAAGGAATGATGCATTATTGGTCCTTATTGATCTTCTAACAAATTCAGCACATTTTCATTATATAAGAGAAGATATAACAGTAGAACCTTTTGCCAGACTATATATTATTGACGTTGTAAGACTTTATGGTGTAGCACTATAATTTTTTTGATCATGATACCCGTTTTACATCAAGATTCTATAAAATTCTTCAGAATTCTCTTGATACAGAACTTCATTTGGACACTACCTATCACCCTCAGACTGATAGACAACTAGAACAGAGTATTCAAACCTTATAAGACATGTTGAGATATTTCCCACTTGACATTCATGGTATGTGGGATCATTATTTACATATAGAATAATATTATAATAACAATAGCATCCATTCAAGTATTCAGATGGCACCATATGATGTGTTATATAGAAACTTATGTCAGACACCCACTTGTTGGTGTGATTTTGGTGGAAGAAAACTCGTAGGCCTAGAAATTGTTGAGAAACAATGGATATGGTGAAGATTATCCAAACCCACATCAACGAAGCTCTATGTATGAAAAAGAGCTATGTTGATAACTGAATAAAGAATTTGTAATTTCAAATAGGTTATCATGTTTTCAAGAAGGTATCTCCCTGGAAGGGTGTTATATGTTTCAGAACTAAGGGTGAATTAAGTCCCATGTATAGCAAACCTTTTGAAATTTCAAAATTAATTGGAGTTGCATCTTACCAGTTGGAAATGCCTCCATGTCTCTCCAAAGATCATAATGTGTTTCGTTTATCACTTTTGAGAAAATACATTCCTGACGCAATGAATGTAATCACCTATGAATAATTAGATCTGTAACCTGATCTGTCTTATTATGAAGAGCCTATCAGAATTCATGATAACAATGAACGAGAGTTGAGAAACTGGATGACTCTTCTGGTAAATGTTCTTTGATGAAACCATAAAATGGAAGAGGTATCATGGGAACTTAAGGAACATATGATGAAGAAAAACCCCAATAATTTTTTCCAGTAATTTTCTAGAAATTCAGGGGACAAAATTATTTGAAGGAGGGACGAATGTAACCCCCCAAGACTCCATGTTACACTTATATTTGAATAATGCAATAGCTTTCTTTGTACACAATTTTGAGTTCTAGCACACCACGACCAATCAAACATGTCATTATGAAGAGTAATACCCACTTTTGGAAATTTTATAAATTTTATCTTTCAAAATGTACTTTGTTTTTGGATTCATAATATCAAAATTTTCATTTGGTGAATTATTGGTATTTTTTTTCTGAAAACATTAAATTTTTTATGAAAAGTTAAAAACACCACATTCTTTTTTTAAACTAGATTTTTATTTAAATCGTTAATATTATTTTTTAAATTTATTTTAATTTTAAAATCATTACATTATACCCATATTAGTACAATTAAATTCATTAATGTCATTTTATAATAAGATTTGATATATAAATTTCTATTGAATTCTGTAACTTCTTTTACTGACTTTCAATGCAATTTACAAATTTTACTAAAACATAATTTTACCGATTATGTGAATTGAATTTGAAAAAACCAATATACAATGTTGATATTAGTAAGTAAAATTTGGTTCAATAAGATGAAAATAATTTTTGGTGAATTGTAATATTTTAATTTTATTTTCCACAGTTAAATGTAAATATAATAATTAAAGGTAAAGATGATATTATAATTACCCTAACACATTCCTAATTCAATTTAATAAGTGTATTTAGACCAAAAATAATCATAGGGAAAAAATATGTTCCATATTCATCAACATGGATTAGATTGTGACATTTATTATATTTTATTTAAAGTAGAGTTAAAAGTATTAAATTCAATGATTAATAACTAAATCATTTTTAATATAGAGTTACACATAAGATAAATTCTACTATAAATATTAATTATAAATATAAAAATATTTCTTAAATAATGGTATTTTATTTATGATTTTAAGGTATTAAATATTTTAATTTATTTATGACACAATGATGATGCAGTAATAACATTATTGATGTATGACTAAAATAATTGATGTTATAAATAATAAAATAAATGTAAATTGGGAATTTTGATGAATTCAATGAATTGTATTGGATACAATGACATGTTTTGGTTGTGGACAGAATTATTTTCAATTTAATCATGTTTCTATTACACTCACAAAAAACCAACTACAAAATAGTATCAAAATTGACATAAATGAGTTTTTTTAAAAAAAATACTATTTTATAAAATCATATAATAGTTATAAAAATATAAGGCTCAAAAAAAGAACCTATATCATTACATATATGTCATTATAGAACCACTTTAGGTTCTATTGTAATTTTATAGTATTTTTATTAACAATGTAATATAAAAATACTAGAATACATGTTAAATGCTAAACTACTTAACTAAGAGTTAATTCTAAAATATAGGATTAATAAGGACACCAAAAATTCCCTGAAACCTATTGTTTTAGATTTTATCGACTCATTATCACCTTATCCTAGAAATAAATCTATTTGGATCCACTAGAAACTCAATATTATTTTATAATAATAAATATTTCAAGATTTTTCAAAAGTGACCCTCACCTATCTTATAAAAGGGTACTTCCCATTCTCTTAATTTCACACATAAAAAACCTTTTGTCTCAAAAAAAACCCTACTCAAATATCCTTCAAACTACCCTCACATCAACATAGTGTCATTACTTTTATTATAAATCCTACAAAAGGATCCCTTTTGTACAAATCGTAAGGAAGAACCCGAAGAAGAGGTAATTACTTCATCACCTCTTTCAAAGTTATTTTCTTATTTCACATTCACTTTATTTGTTGTTTCCTTACTAAAATAATAACTCTACTTCATTCTACATAATTATATGTTATTAAAAATATGGTATGATCATATTCATTTTTCTATCCATCATATGAATGACAAATCCACCATACATGCGTGCATACGGCTTACCATCTCCTCGTCGTGGTGTAGTTTGTTATTCAACACTTCATTATTTGGACGGTTATAATAATGATTATAAATGTTGTAAATAATAAATAAAACATTTTAATGATTCTTTATATATAATATAATATCCTATTACATACGATTTTACCACAAATATAATGATATTGTGACTCATGCGTATGTACGACTTACCGTCTATATGGCACGATACAATTTCATTTCCCATCATAACCGTTCAAGAATAATTTTCAATTTATGATTAAAAATAATTATTAAAAACATAATATCATTCATGAGTTTGAATAAAATACATCATATCCATAAAAAACCTGACTTTCATAACAAAACAGATAAAGGAAAAAAATCAGTTAACAACCAAAACAATGATACTATTGAAATATCATTAAAAAGCAATATTAGCAGATCATATATGATATCATATTTATGTATATGGTTATTATATAATCTAATAACAATTGTTTTACCATCATAATGGAGGTTAACCTACCATCAAATAAAGGAAACTATGAGGTAAGAGTTAATTTCATAATCTCTTTATTATCTTAGGCTGTTTATACGTAATTATCGATAGGGACTTATTTATCATCCACATTTGTGTTTCATAAAAATGTATTTCAAAACATGTTTACTATTTACTTGACTATGGGTTAAATTCATTTTTACCCTTGTTTTAATTTTTATAAAATTATTTGAAAGGAATTTTTCAATCGCAATCCAAATAAGGTACTATATGATCACTTTGAAAAAATAGGGAATGCATGTTTTTTAACTTATACAGTGGGTGAAACTATTTTACACCATTATAGAATCTTTGAAGCTTACCTTACCAGATTATAAGAATATTTTTAAAATAAATTTAATCTTCACACATTAATGATATAAAAATAGAGCAATATATATTACTCAAATATTTTTTTGATTTATTTCATCTACGTCAACATCCTTCATTTGATTTTCGTTCGTTTTATGTTGATTTATTATGATAAAATATTCCATATTGTATTGATAGTTTTGTGATATTTTTGACTGTGGATGTGCTATTTTTATACCATTCATGGTTTATTTTTATACCATTGAACTTTTGTATTCTAGTTTTAATGTGAATGTTAATATTATGTTTCAATCTTTTCATATGAGGAATGTATTAGACATAGTTAGTGAAGGGTAGGGCTCGCAATACCCCCTCAATGAATCAGTAGGTCTAATGAGACAATGTAGTGTCTAGGAACAAGGATTTGAAAAAAAAAATAAAGCACCGTTCATGTGTGTGTATTGTTTACCATATCTACATCGTGGTGTAATTTTTCATCATCACCACTTTTCATGAATTGTTATAATGCTATAATTAGTGGATATATTGGGTAATTGTGACATAATATTTATAATTTATAATTAATGGATCACAAAATTCATTACCCTTTATCACATTAATGGAGTTATATCATCGCTCGTGGGTACCTACGACCTAATGTCTCCATGACGTGATGAAATTAATTTCCCATGTTCATCATTCCAGAGTTGTTATAAAACTATATTAAATGATTGAGTATGATATTTATAACATTATGATGATTCATTAATTCATGTATAAATATCCAATTCAAACTAGTAGGAACATTCATGAAAAAATATACATAAGAAAACATGACAATTAAAACTCGAAACAATGAAATTGATGAAATATTATTCATGGATGGGTGATAAGTTGATCTAAAAGGATAATTTAAGATTTTATAAATATAAATAATATTATATAATAAATTAAGAACATTATTTTAACCATTATACATGATTTTAAAGCATGTTTAACTAAATAAAAGTTCAATGTAAGAGATTTTCATCTCACTTTTATTTCTGCAGGACATATGAAAAATTAAACTCTTATTTGTTTCTTATGATGCTTTTACTACTATTGTGATATATCATATAATGAATATATTTATTTTCAGAGTATTAAATGTTTTTATGTATAATTATTTCATGGGAAATTCAATTCCATTGACCAAAAAGTGGTAAGCGATTAATTAACTCAATTTTGATTTATTAGGTTAAAAATTTATTTAATAGATGATGTCATGATAAGGTGATGTGTGAAATGAATTTTTATTATATAAGGTTTAATTTCTCATTATATTGTATTGATTTACATTGAATACAGATAATTTACTCATTTGATTAAAAAGATGATCTTTATAATGGAATTTATATCAATTTCACATCATTGAGGAATATTTTATTATTGTGTACCTTATCTAATTTCCATGGGGTATATATTTATCCATTAATATTTTATGATCATATTTCAAAGAAAATTTAATTTTTATTAAACATCAATATTTCTTGTATCAGTGATATGAATATTTTCTAATCCATGTATCATTTTTACATATGATGTTTACATTGAATGTTATTTGACTAATGGGGGAAATAATGTTAAATTTGTATCTTTTAGTCAATATGATATATTTTATAAAAAAACTGATTCCTATATTTAATATTTCATTTTGAAATACGAGGAATGAATTGGGAACATAGACACGAGTGGGTCCTGGTAATAGATAGACCCTTAATGCAACGGTACTATCATTGGAAGAATTAGTTAAACTAAAATTATACATGTTTTTACAAATAGATTAAACCATATTATTAAATGTATTAATAGTAATGGTTCATGTACTAGTATAAATAACCCCAATAATTAAGAAATCTCTACATTCAAAATTCAATTGTTATTATCCAGAAGATTTTTATCATGGAAAAATCTATTGAAAAATTTCATTCATCGTTTATTGATTAAATGTAATGTCTGTTCAGTTATATACCTTACCTAGTTAGATACACTTATTTATTCATGATAATTTCATTGTAATCTAAACATACCATGAATTTGAGTTCACCATTTTCTTATGTTTCTTTTCCCAATAACCCATGAAGTGCCCAAATGCTGTATTGATATGATATACTATAGGGTATAATGATATTCTTGAAAACAAATTGTTGTAATTTTTTTAAAAATATTATATAAGAAACATGTAAATATGTTTTTTACCATGAATACTAAACTCTTATGTTCCATGGGTTGTGATTCCTTGTATCTTATGCTAATGAAATAAACTGATACACCGAATCCGGGAAACTGGGGTCGAGGTCATTACAGCTGGTATCATAGAATATTTAGTAGAAACTAGGTGAACTAGATTTTTGAAATCATGGATTAGGTAACATAACCATATTATATAATTTTATGATTAGTATAGAAATACTCCCAAAAAGACCATGATTATTATTACTGTACTATCTACGAATAAATTTTACAATTTTTGTTTTTTATTTCTCTAGTTTTGGAATTATATAATATGTTTCCCAATGATATTATCTAATCTAATGTACGTTGTCATTTAGAAATGGTAACTAGATTAAATAATTTGAACCCCACAAATGTATGTGATTGGATGATTAATAAAGAAAGAATTTTTTATAGTTTTAATCTGATGTTTTTAAGTGATGTAGTCCCCCAAACAATCTCATCATATAATAACATAATATTTTGTTATAAAATGACATAGAATAAATTATCAATTTCATATAGCTTCAAAGGTAATAAATATAAGAAGAATAAATTGGAAAAAATATGGATAAAGGGATTAAGGGAAAGAAGTGTTTCCCGCTTGTGGTAATTATATAAAGAAACACACTAGTTCATTCAAAAAAGGATTGGGATTTTCTGTAAGTGTGAAGGGAGTTGACATCATGATTTGGATTTCAAGGGAATGAAAAACCTGATATACAAATATTCAACTATAGAGATATGAGGAACCACACAAATTAATTCCCCAATATTCAATTTAAGAAAAATAAAAAATATAATTGATCATGTTTGACCTTATATTATTAACACATGCAAAGAAAAATTATTAATGTACATATTTTTTGTATTCAATAAAATCATTATTTGAGTATTTCATTAATTATTTCTTGGTTTTCATTATTCTGACATATATATGTATTGAACACTTTCTAATTAAGGATTTGAATGATTATGTTTAATGGTACCAAAAAATGATTCAGTGGAAATGATAAATTATTGAAAAATTCATTATTCTGGTAAATATAACCCATTATATGATCCTAATGTTTTGATAATTGCGTTGAATAAAGATATTATCGATATTAAAAAATATAGAAATATTACCTGTTTACTTTTCTCACTAATAAATAAATGGTCTTTTAACAAATCATAAATTTAATGGTTTGTGATGGTTATATTTGTAACACACCATGCTTCTACGGTATGCTTCTCTTTGAATAATGCAATAGCGTGTGTTATATGCAACATCGAGTTCTAACACACCTCAACCAATCAAACTAGCCGGTATGAATAGTAATACCCACTTTTTAAAATTTATAAATTTCATTTTTCCAAATGGACTTCATTTTTGGATTCGGAATATCGAAATTAGCCTAGGGTGAATTTTTGGTATTTTTCTGGAAAACTTCATTTTTTGATGAATAGTGAAACCACTATGTGGTAGTTAGAAAACTGAATTTTTCATAAAACTTAACTTTACCGTTTCGGTGAGAGGAATTTCGAAAATTTTAGAGAGACGGTTAATATCAAGGAGTAAAATGTGGTTCAATGAGATGAAAATATGTTTTGGTGAGTAATAACTTTTTACTTTTATTTACAATGGTTAAAAGTAAATGGGGTAATTAAGGGTAAAAATGATATTAATATTACCCTAACACATGTCATAATTCTATTAGACAAGTGTATCTCGACCAAAAACAACCTTAGGAAGAAAATATTATCATTTAGGTCCACTTGGATTAGATTAGGACAATTATTATTATTTAATTCAAAGAAGAGTTAAAAGAGTTAAAATCAATGTTTATTTACTAAAACATTTTTTATATAGGGTTATACATTAGATAAATTTGATTGTAAATATTTATTAGAAAGATAAAAATATTTTCTACATAATTTTATTTTATTTATAATTTTTAGACATTAAATAAATTAATTTATTTAAGACACAATGGTGATACAGTAATTACCTAATTAATGAAATATTAAAATAATTGATATTATAAATATCAAAATAAATTTAATTTGAGACTATTTATGAATTCCACTAATTTTATAGTTTCATATTATATATTAGGATTTATTATATAAATTTTGTTCGAAGTAATAATGATGTTATGAATTTATCAAAAACAAAATACACAATAGTGTCCAAATTGACATAAAAGAGTTTTTAAAACAATGATTATATTATTAATTTATATTCAATTCCTAAAAATCTATGGTTCGGGAAAAAGACTTATATCATGATAATTGTATCATTAATGGATCACTTGGGGGTATAGTGGAGGTATATAGTATGTTTATTAACTATATAATATAAAAATACAAAGTGACATGGTAAGTGTCAAACTAATTAACTAAGAGTTAAAATTAAAATATAATGTTAATATAATGACCAAAACCTGTCTAAATTCTATTGTTTGAGTGGTTTTCTACCCATACCCACCTTAACCTTTAAATAATCCACTTTGGAGCCATTTGATACCGAATATGAATTTATTATAAAATAATATTTCTAGCTTTTCCAAAGGTTCCCCTCACCCCTCTTATAAAAGGGCATTCCCCCTTTTCACTAATTCACACATTAAAAGACTTTTGGATCGTCCAAAACCTGAAAAAATACTCTCTCAACTTCCCTCACTTAATCCTAGAGGCTTTAGTTTGATAATAAAGCCATCTTAATGAGTCCTTTTGATCAAATCAAAAGGAAGAACCCGAAGAAGAGGTAATGTTTTCACCACCCTATTTTAAGTTCCTTTCTTCTTCAACATCTTCTTTCATTGTCGTTACCATTATAAAAAAATAAATCCAGTATCTCCTATATGATTTGATATTATTATAAATATGGTACAACAATATTCAGTATTCTATCAGTCCTTTGAATTACATGTCACCATACGTGCGTACGCACGGCTTACCATCTCCACGTCATGGTGTAATTGTTATTCAATAAATTAATATTTGGATGGGAATAATAATGATGTATAATTAATGTAAATAATAAATATAAGATGATAATGATTTTTTATATATGATATAACATCCAATGATATATTATTTTAATATCAAAATAATGATATTGTCGCTCGTGCATACGGACAGACTACCGTCTCCACAAATGCGATGAGATTAATTTCCCATCGTATCCATTCAAGTATAATTCTCATTTGATTATTAAAAATAATGTTTAAGGACTTGATATATTTCTGGATATTAATTAGATACAACATATCCATAACTATCATGGTTTATGTAAGAAAACATAAAAAATAAAATGAGTAAGTTAACACCCGAAACGACGATAATTCTAAGATATTATTAACAAAGAAATGTTAAAAGATCACATATGATGTCATATTAATGTATATGATTCTTGTATAACAATTATTTCTCCATTATACATGATCTTACCCTACCCTCAACCAAGGAAGAGTACATGGAAAGTGTTTATTTTGCAATCTCTTCATTATCCGAGGTTGTTTATACGTAATAATCTACTCGGATTTCTTTATCATCCACATCCATGTTTCTTAAAAATGTATTTCAAAACATTTTTATTATTTACAAGAATATGGGTAAAAGTCATTTATACCCTTTTTTTACTTTTTAAAAGATGTTTATAAAGGAATCTTTCCATCGTTTTCCAAACAAGGTGCTTTTTAAACTTTTCGACAGAATTATAGTAAGAAGTTTTTTTTAACTTATACGGCGGGTGTGGATAATTTCCGCCGTTATAAAATCTTTGAAGCTTCCCTTAAAATCTTATATGAAAATTTTCAAAGTAAATGTTTTATTTTATAATTATGTGACTCGTAAATGATTTCAAAATAGGAAGAGATATTTCTCCAAAAAGTGTTTTGATTTCATCTATGTCAACATCCTTTGATGGATTTTAAGTTTATTTGGAGTTGATTGATTATGAAACAAAACTTGCATTTTTTATTGATGGTTTTTTGATATGTTTGAATGTGGATGTGTTATTTTTATACCATTCATGGTTTATGAAGAATGTATTGACATTTCATATGCTAGTTTTAATATGAATTTTTATGTTATGTTTAAACCTGTTCAAATGAAAAATTAATTGGAATTAATAAGTGACGGGTGGAGACTGCTATAGCTCCTCGATGCATCAGTAGGTCTCATGAGACAAACTAGTGTCTCGGCACAAGGCCTTGACAAAATCTTATTTGTAGTCTTGGCATGAGGCCTTGGCCATGTGGTTATGATAGTATGGCATTATGCATTCCATCATTATGAAAATTGTTAATGATATTTCATGTGATTATTCGATTAGTAGAATTTCCACGTGAATATGTAAATGGAATTATTTCATTTTATTTTTTCCATACTATGTTGAAGTTCTAATTTAAAAGGCATTTGTTTTAGTTTTACATAGCCATAAATGTTTATTCTTATTTATGAATGTTTCCCCTATATTGTTATCATTACTGGGTATTTGTGCTCACCCCTTTTCTATGTTTTATTTTTCCCAGGATGTGAATAAGTAATTTATGAATGGCCTTCAGGGATAGTATTCGGGGATAAGAGTGTAGACTATGGAGGCTATATTGTTGTAGTTTTAATTTTGTGTTGTAATGTAAACTTTATTAATGTATCTAGTTATTACAAAGCTACTAAACTAATCGGTGTTTCGAGACATGATCTTTCTTGGGATCATGCCAATGTTATGTAATAATGCACCGACTATGGGTATCTAGGGTCGGGGTATTGTAGTTGGTATTAGAGGAAGTTTAATACAAACCATTAAAGCTATATTTAGATAAACCCTGATTAGAGCACATAGATTTAAGATGGACTTTGAGGATTAGTATTGAAGAACATCCTAGAATTTTGGTATTGTAGAGATTTTGTGAGTTTTCCGAACAATACATCCATGTTTGGATACGAGCAGGTAAATGCGGCTCTAGCATAGATGTACCTAGGAGTAAAACCTGAAAAGACCGCTTTGAGCTAGACTCAAACGTGAATTGGTGCACGACAACGGGCCCTGATGCACTCTTGGTTACGACACTCTCGGGGGATATGATTAAGATAACTCTCATTCTATTTAAAAATCATTATGAAGGGTTTATGAGAATATTCTTCCTAAAAGAAATCATTTTTATTATTATGGATTATATCCCTAAATATTTCATTTTATGATAGGTGTTTTATCGGTATAGAATTATGTATTTTTATTCATAAACTGATCTACTTTATTCCATTGTTTAGAAATGGCTCCTAGTGGAAGAAATGGAAACTGTATCAATGCACGCACTTCATGTAGGGATTGCCCTCCTGCTCAAGATAATTATAGTGGAGCTGATGATACAACTGGTGCTGATCAACTAATCAGCATACTGGGACAACTCCCTCGGGTTATGAATAATAACCTTACCCGTATGGAGCACCCTGATCCACAACATAGAGGATCAATGTAAGATCGCTTCCCGAGGCAATAACCACCAACATTCATTAGGAGTACAAATCCGTTGGTAGCTGACAATAGATAAGTTCCCTAGAGAAAAAATTTCAGGCTTTGGGAAGTAGTGAAAGGGAAATGGTTATCATGGCAGTTTACTTCCTCACTGGAGATACTGATCAATGGTGGTGATTGATTCAAAACATGAAGTAAGATGATGAAGTATCAAATATGGAATGGAGGGAGTTCAAAGATCTATTTATAGAAAAAATACTTTTCTCTTAACCATCGAGCAGATATGGAAAGGAAATTTATGAGTCTGAGACAAAAGGAGGATGGGAATGTCACAAAGTATGAGGCTAACTTTACAATGTTAGCAAGGGATTCTAGAGATTATATACATATCCCACGAAGTAAGATTAATCGTTTCTTTGATGGGTTAAAACTGTTTCTCTGTCGAGCATTAGTCTCACAATCCTTCTCATCATACGAAGACATTGTCTCATGTGCTATCAAGATAGAAGAGGAATTCTCTAAGTCTTATGGCTTTAAAGCAAAGAAACAGAAGAATATATCTACTGATCAATCTGGGAATAAAAATAAGGGGAATAAGGGAATAGTTGAATATCCAAACTGCAGTAAATGTGGGAAGAAACACCACAATACTTTCTTAAAAGGAATGGGAGTCTGTTACAAGTGTGGTGAAAAAGGGTACCATGCTCGTGATTACAGGGGGAAGAAGGAAGCTACAGATGTACAATGCTACAATTGCAGGGAGAAGGGACATTATGCAAATGAATGTCCTAAGAATTAGGGGAACTTACCTCAGAAAAGTACAAGGGATCAAGGCCAAGATTATGGTATCACTACTGCAGAGGTAGAAGCTCCGAAAGATATGGTGGCATGTAATTTAATGGTTTCCTCAAGTTTAGAAAATGCATTATTTGATTCTGGATCATCGCGTTGTTTCATATCTTCCTAGTTTTCTAAGAAAATTAGATATTTCAAATTTGATTTAACAAGGTAGTTTTCATTTAAAACTCCAAATGGAAGTATCATTGCAACAAAGTTTTGTGAATCAGTCCCCATTAGAGAACATAAATGTTATTTATCTGTTGATCTCATCGTCATACCTATGATTGAGTTTGATATAATCCTCGGTATGGATTTGATTTCGGACCATGATGTGAAGATTTATTGTAAGAATAATGAGGATATGATTTTTGATGATGATGATAAGGAACACCTTATCTTTTGAGCATAATCGTCACCACCTAATTCTTATCTAGATCCACCCTAATAGCTCAACTAAATTAAATTATTAGGGAGGAAGAGAATGAAATTATAGTGGGCGAGGAAAGGAATGTTCAAATAGAGGATGTACCTATTGTGAAAGAATATGAAGATGTGTTTCAGGATGATTTACCGGGAAATCCTCTATAAAAAGAAGTTGAGTTTTCCATTGATTTAATTTCGGGATCAAGGCCTATATCAAAGACCCCTTATAGAATGGCCATTTTAGAATTAGTTGAACTAAAGAAACAACTAGATGAATTGAGTAATATGGGATTTATTCACCCTAGTGTTTATCCATGGGGAGCCCCTGTTCTTTTTGTTAAAAAGAAAGATGGATCTATGAGGGTATGTATCGACTACATGGAGATCAATGCTATAACAATAAAGAACATGTATCCCCTACCTTGCATTGATGATTTATTTGACCAACTACATAGAGATCAATACTTTTCAACGACTGAACATCGATCTGGATATCATCAGTTTTGTGTGAAGAAGGAAGACATTCCGAAGACATCAATTAGAACCAGGTACGGGAATTATGATTATATAGTAATGCCTTTTGGATTGACTAATGCACCCTCTATATTCATGGATCTGATGAATAGAGTTTTCAAAGAATATCTTGATGAATTTGTGGTGGTATTTATTGATGATATCTTGGTATAATCCAAAATCTACGAAGATCATGAAAATCACATGCACATTATCTTGAAGACTCTAAGAAGACATGAATTATATGGGAAGCTTAGCGAGTGTGAACTCTAGCTTCAGGAGATTTCTTTTCTTGGCCACATTGTCTCTAAAGATTGAATCTTTGTTGATCCTTCTAAGACCAAGGCAATCCAGGAATGGACTGCACCGACGAGTATAACAGATTTATGTTGTTTTATTAGTTTAGCAGGTTATTATTGACATTTCATCTAGAATTTTTCCCGGTTGGCTAACCCATTAACAAAGCTCACACGTAAAGGTGTTAAATTTGTTTGGACAAAAGAGTGTGAAGAATGTTTCGAAGAACTGAAGAGAATATTAGTCAATGCTCCTATATTGACTCTACCATCGGGGAATGATGGGTTCATTATTTATAGTGATGCATCGAAGAATGGTCTTGGTTGTGTCCTTATGCAGAATGATAGGGTTATTGCCTATGAATCACGATAGTTGAAAAATTGTGAACAAAACTATCCTACTCATGATCTTGAGTTAGAAGTTGGGATATTTTCTTTGAAAATATGGAGGCACTACCTCTATTGTAACATCCCACGTAAGTAATGAATGATAGATATTTTTATCTATGTCTATAAATGATTAAGATAGTGTTTTAGAGGCTTAAAATGAAAATAAATACAATCTTATGCATGGAATACACTAATATTCTTAAAAGATTGTTTTACTGCCTTTTGATGGCAAACCCTTTTTAAATCTATCTTTTGACATTTTTATAAGCTATTTTTGTCAAAATAAACTTATTATTTATTATTGTGACATCAAAATTTACTTTGTGTGAATTTTTGGTATTTTTCCGATAAAGATCATTTTTTAATGAATAGTGAAAATGTTGTATTTTAATTCAAAACCTCTTTTTAATCTAATTTATTTATATGATTAGATTATATTTTTAATTGGTTTTGAAGTTAAATTAGAATATATTTTTATCATTTTATCCAATGGTGGTCATTGGAATCAATTTCACTTTGAAATTGGACTTAAACTAGTGTCAATCTTTTGATACTTATTGTTTCATAAAAACACGCTATTTGTCATGACAACGGGAATTAGTTATTAAATTAATTAATGCAACTTACATGTTTTGAATTTTGTAAAATTGAAATCATTTTTGAATTCATAATATCAAATATAGCTTAGGGTGAAGTTTTGGTATCTTTCTGAAAATCTTCAATTTTTGATGAATAGTGAAACCACTAAGTGGTAGTTAAAGAAACTGATTTTTCGTTTAAATAAAACTTTGCCACTTCTGTGATTTGATTTTCAAAAATCCGACATACATGGTTGTCATTAAGAAGTAAAATGTGGTTCAATGAGATTAAAATAATTTTTTTGTGAATAGTAACTTTTAATTTCTTAATCGCGATTAATGGTAATTAGTGTAGTTTAAGGTAAAAATAATGTTTTAATAATATGAGATGCGCATGAAACATGTCCTACCCTCCTTGGATGTGTCATGGAAGACCAATAAAATCCATGGGTCAACTTGGGGACCCCATGGAGCCACTTTGGTTGGCAAAATGTCATAAATAATTTTTTTATTTAATGTTAAAGTAAAAATGACACAAACATGAGTTGTTTTACTAAAACAATTTTTACATGGGGATATACAAGTCAGATTTTTTATTATAAATATTCATTGGAAAGATAAAAATATTTACTACCTCATAGTATTTTTTTATATAATTTTCATACTTTAAATAAATTAAATTATTTATGACATCATGATGATGCATCAATTACCTCATTAATAAAGGATTTATATAAAATGAAATGAAAATGTAACATATATGAGCTACACATGTCCAAAACCTATTTGATGGGTGGATTTCTAACCCTTATCAACTTACCCTCGAATTATATGATTTTGGGACCTTTTGAATCCGAAACTCATTTCAAAATAATGTAACATTTCTTTACTTTCCAAGAGTGCCCCTCCTCTCCTCTTATTAAAGGCCCCCACCTCTACCTCCTTACCCACACTCCAAAAGCCTTTGGATCGGCCAACCCCTGCCCATTTTGTCTCTCCAAATCCCTCTCTTACTCCTTGAACCCTCACTTTGGGCAGAAGTCTTCCCAAGGAAGCCTTTGATCTCAAACCAAAAGGAGTTACCCGATTTATAGGTAATGTCTTCACATGAGTCCGTTTGTTTTATTTTGCTTCTCCAACCCCCTAAAATCTATTTATTCATTTATTTTGTAACAACTACAGTATCTTCAATATACTAGGATGTTTTTATAAGAAGGATTCGAGCTACACCTACACGCACATACATCTAATGGTTAAAGAACATATTGTTTCCGTGGATGGCGAATTTATGCCTGCCGAAACGATGATTGTTCAACATTCTTTTAACACCTTTAAAGGTGGCCATTAAGATGTCACTATATTTATATATGATATAAAATATGTTTATGTTTTCCTTAATCTTCTGTATTTTTCATTTTGGGCATAACTTTATGGTTTCCATTATGGGTAAACGCGATATCTTCATTTAAGGAAGTGTGGACTACCGCACCCTCAAAGTGATTTGATTCGTTAAATACCATATGTGGGACGTATAAAGGATGAAACTATGAAATTATATATGATATTATACTGGAATTATAATATTCCTTTATATAATTATGATTCCATTCTATAAAATACGAAATAGAAATGAAAGTAGCGTTCATGCGTACGTACGGCTTACCGTCTCCATGAACGGTGCATTTCATTTCTTACCTCTAAATGATTATGTAATATTATAAATGCATGCATGTACTGGATATATATGAAATATATGATATCTACATCATGAATACCATTCTGGATATAATGGATACATGAAAAACATGTAATTATAAAGGGCTTATTTTTGACTCAAGTACCAATGATCGTTAAAATGACCGTTATTAACTTAAATAATTACATAGTGTTCATGACATGGCAATAAGTGACATAAATGGAATAATGAACATGAAAAAGGTTTTTAAACAAGTAGAAATTAACTCAAGTTTATTATTCAGGAGATTAAAGAACGACCGAGTGAAGTCGGACCCGAGGCATGGGACTTCGTCTCAATCTCCTTTCATTGAGGCATATTTTGTTTTATACACAACCTTCTTTTATATGGTGTATAAACCCTTTGACTTTTACGTTTATTCAAAAGGAATCTTTTTTTATACAAAGCATTTACTAAACGACAAAAGGGAATGTTTTTGTCGTACGTATGCGGCGACAACGACTTCTCCGCCGCCGTGACCATTATTTGAGTTTCGGCTTCCTCTACAAGCCATACCTTATTTTTAAAAGAAAAATAAATACCATGTTTTACTTTTCATTTATTTTGGTATTGAAAATGGTTTTCATAACATTTTTATATCAATGCGTTGTATTGATGTCTTGTGATTTAAAGGTGGGAATTTTATGTTTCCTTTATTTATTTTTTATGTGATACAATTATGTTGTGGTTCTTGGGCATTATTATGAATATGGGAGGTTCCATGATAAACTAAGGGTGGGTGAGCCCGATATAGCTCTCCAATGCATTGGGTAACGCGAAGGAGTGAAACATTAAGGTTTCTCTGAAGAGATTTAGGGAATATACTATGATGGGTATTCCAAATGTAACCAAGAGGGTTACTCCCTACATAAGAATGTTATTAATGCCTCAAGTTACCTTTATGTCTTATGATTTCTATGATTTATTCTTGATTTGATGATGTATGTAAAAGTTATTATTTTTTATGGGTAAAGTATGATTTCATTCTTATGTATATATGTACCCATGTTTCCTTTCCGTATTTTTATATCCCTTACTGAGCTTTTGATGCTCATCCCCAGTTTTTTGAAATGTTTTTCACAGGTCAAGGGAAAGGTACATGATATGATGATAGTGTCAAGGAAGTGTCATGAAAGAATCCATGTTTTATTTTAAATATGTTTCCATTGATGGGAATGGAGAATACTATCTTTATGTAACCACTTTGTTTATATGTGTGGAATGTAATTCATGTTTTATGATCTAATTCTCTAAAACTCTAAACCCGAAAAGATCCTCAATGTGTAATCTTGTAATAACTCAAGATTAAGTAAGGTTTAAGGCTGGGGACATATAGTTGGTATCAAAGGTCGGTTTAGATAACATTAGGAGTTAGAATTATATTAAATTATTATCCAAAAATATATTTTTTTATGGTCAAATTGAAGTGATATAGTATTTGAAGATTACCATGTTGCTTCATCTAAGACATGTTTGTTCAGAATGGTTTTCCGCAGACCAAACAGGGAAGCAGTGCTAGGAAGGCATAGAAATAACCTTCTGAATCAGCATCCTGAGATGGTCGGAATTGGAACTGAACAGTTTGTTGCAGTAATGGCGCAGTTGACTCAAGCGATAAATGGTGGTGGTATCCATGCACGAGATCAGCCATATCAACCACAGAGGAACATGTCAGTGGTAGAACATTTCATGAGGCAACATCCCCCATCATTTAGAGGATCATCTGAACCTGTGTTAGCTGAAGGGTGGATTAAAGCACTGGAGAAGATTTTCGATGTCATGGGGTGTTCAGACAATCAAAAGTTTAGTCTTGATATTTACCGTTTGGAGGGTGAGTCAGATCAGTGGTGGTCTATGGTTAAAAATATCAGGGACACCGATGAGATTGATTCTCTTGAATGGGATGAATTCAAAGGTATGTTTCTTGAGAAGTATTTTCCTAAGGCGGTTCGACTTAGTATGGAAAAGAAATTCATGGAATTGAGGAAAGAGGAAGACTCTTTGGCTACCTATGAAGAAAGATTCACTCGATTGGCAAGGTATGATCCAAATTTTATCTGAGACCATGATAGTAAAATCAATCGTTTTTACTCAGGATTAAAGCCAAAATATCGAAGTGCATTAGCTTCTCGTGAGTTTAAAAGTTATGAAAAGCTTGTTCGATGTGCTGAGAAGGTGGAAATGGAGTTTTCTGATGATCAAGTGTTCTCTAACAACCAACAGAAGAAGAGACCGAGGTGGCAAGAGAAAGGTAAGAATTCTTCAAAAAAGTCTGATGGTAAGAAAACTAAGTTTCCAGTTTGTGATAAATGTGGCAAAAGGCATGATGGAGAATGTCTTCTGAATTCTGTAAAGTGCTACCTATCTGGTAAGATGGGACATAAGGCTCGTGATTGCAATGAAAATGATCAAGGTGATGGTAAGACCAAATTAGATTTACAGTTAGTGAAATGTTATAAGTGAAATGAGATGGGTCACTATGCAAACGAGTGTCCGACAAAGAGCTTGAGTGATGGGAAGCAGTTAGAATACAAGAAAAAAGGGGTGGTGAAATCCTTTGCAACTACTTCAGCAGATGTAGGGCCATCAAATTAAGTTGTATTAGGTACTTTGTTTGTATTTTCAGATTATGCCAGTGTGTTGTTTGATTCGGGGTCTACACATTCTTTCATCTCTGAAAACTTTTCTAGTAAAATGGGAATACCATCTCAAGAAATGACTCCTGAACTTTTGGTAAAAACACCTGGGGGAAATGTTGAGGCAAAAAGAATTTATAAGAATCTTACTATCCTTATCTGTGGAAAGAACCTACTTGAAAACCATTTTGTTCTACCTCTAGTAGAGTTTGATGTTATCCTGGGTATGGATTGGCTCTCTATTTACCATGATAAGATTTACTGTAGAGCTAAAGAAGTTTCTTTTCAGAAAGACTTTCAGTTTGTGTAGAAGAATGAACCCTTACTGTTGTTAACTTATCAAGAGGCCAAGAAACTTATAAAAGATGGAAATGAATGTTACCTTGCACACATCGTTGAAAATAAAGGAATAGTTCAGATTAATGATGTGCCAGTGGTAAATGATTATCCTGAAGTTTTTCCTGATGAGTTTCCTGGAATAATACCAAATCGGGAAGTTGAGTTTACTGTTGTCTTAGTTCCTGATGCTAAGAAAATTTCAAAACCCCCTTATCGAATGGCTCAAATTGAACTTTTAGAGTTGAAGGAGAAATTGGAAGATTCATTAGAGAAAGGTTTCATTCGGCCTAGCACATCACCATGGGGTGCCCCTGTTTTATTTGTTAAAAAGAAAGATTTTTCAATGAGACTTTGCATTGATTATAGAGCCTTGAATAACATCACTATTAAGAACAAATATCCTTTTCCTCATATTGATGATTTGTTTGATAAGCTCCAGGGAGCTCTGTATTTTTCAAAGATTGACTTGAGATCGGGGTACCATCAGCTGAAGGTAAAAGAAGTAGACATTCCGAATACTGCGTTTCGT
The DNA here is from genome assembly GCA_963277665.1 of Viscum album. Classification (NCBI taxonomy): domain Eukaryota; kingdom Viridiplantae; phylum Streptophyta; class Magnoliopsida; order Santalales; family Viscaceae; genus Viscum; species Viscum album. Next base: position 1,480,085,522 of record OY728137.1, read on the forward strand.
AAAAGATATGGCCATTATGAATTTTTAGTAATGCCTTTTCGGCTAACCAATGCACCTGCTGTATTCATGGACTTAATGAATAGAATTTTCCATGAGTTCTTGGATAAGTTTGTGGTGGTTTTCATTGATGATATTATGGTGTTTTCTAAAAGTAAAGAGGATCATGAAAGACATTTAAGAGTTATCTTGCAAACCTCAAATGAAAAGAAATTGTATGGGAAATTCAGCAAGTATGAGTTTTGGTTGTAAACAATTTCTTTCCTTGGTCACATTGTTTCTAAAGATGGGATAACTGTTGATCCTGCAAAAACAAAGGTTGTTGAAGAATGGCCAAGACCCACAAATGTAACTGAGATTCGTAGCTTCCTTGGTTTGGCAGGCTATTACCAAAGGTTTGTTAGAAAATTTTCACGGTTATCTAGTCTAATGAATAAGATAACTCGGAAGGGTGTTAAGTTTATCTAGAAAAAAGAATGTGATGATTGTTTTCAGGAAATGAAAAGAATATTGATGAATTCTCTAGTTTTGGCACTACCTTCCAGGAATTGTGAGTTTGTTATCTACAGTGATGCTTCATTGAAAGGAAATGGTTGCGTCCTAATGCAGAATGATCAGGTAATTGCTTATGCTTCACGACAGTTGAAAACTCATGAGGTAAATTACCCTACACATGATTTGGAATTAGCTGCTGTTGTTTTTGCATTAAAAATTTTGAGGAATCATTTGTATGGAGTAAAGTGTGAAATGTATACTGATCACAAAAGTTTAAAGTATATATTTACTCAGAAAGAGTTGAACATGAGATAGAGGAGATGGCTAGAATTAATCAAGGATTATGATTGTACAATTCATTACCATCCGGGAAAAGCATATAAAGTGGCAGATTCTTTGAGTCGAAAAAGTAATGCTTAATTAACAATGTTGCGTTTGGAACGTGATCCTTTGTTTAAGGATTTGATGAACTTTGGAATAGAAGTTTTTGGCACATGATGTTCTTCTGTTTTGTTTTAGGTATCAGTGAGATCATCTCTATCAGATAGAATCAAGCAAGCACAAAAGAAAGATAGTGAGTTGCAGAAAAAGGTAGAGCTGGTTCAGAAAGGTAAGTTGCATGAATTTAACATTGATAATGATTGTGTTTTGAGATTTGGGAAGAGATTGTGTGTGCCTTGTGATTCACAGTTGAAGAGCGAGTTGTTATGTGAAGCTCATAGTTCTCTGTTTTCAGTTCATCCTGGCAGTACTAAGATGTACAGAGATCTGTAGGAGTATTACTGGTGGGATGGAATGAAAAGAGATATTGCTGATTTTACTGTGAAGTGTTTGACATGTCAACAGGTTAAAGCCTGGCGGCAGTTACCAAAAGGGATACTTCAGCCTTTACCAGTTCCAGAGTGGAAATGGGAGAATATATCCATGGACTTTGTTGTGGGATTACCGAAAACATCTCGAGGTAATAAGGAAATCTGGGTTATTGTTGATCGCTTGACTAAATCTGCTCATTTCCTTGCTATACGAGATAAATTTTCCCTAGATCAACATTCCCGATTGTATCTTAAAGAGATAGTCAGGTTGCATGGAGTTCCCCTCTCCATTGTATCTGATCGTGATCCCAGGTTCACTTATAACTTTTGGAAAGGCCTTTAGAAGTCGTTGGGTACTGAATTAAATTTTAGTACAGCATTTTATCCTCAATCAAGTGGGCAGTCAGAACGAACAATTCAGACCTTAGAGGATATGCTACGAGCTTGTTCTATGGATTATCAGGGATTTTTGGACCAACACCTTTCTTTGGTTGAATTTTCATATAATAACAGTTTTCATTCTAGTATAAAGATGGCACCATTTCAGGCATTATATGGGAAGCGGTGTCAAACTCCAGCTTTCTGGGATGAAGTGGGTGAAAGGACGTTGATGGGACCAGAATTGGTAGAAGAGTTGGCAGAAAAAGTTCAGATGATATAGAAACACATGAGAACAGCTCAGAGTAGGTAGAAGAGTTATGCAGACAACAGGAGGAAGGATCTAACTTTTGAGGTAGGTGATCATGTTTTTCTCAAAGTCTCACCATGGAAAAGTGTGATGAGATTTGGTAAGAAAGGAAAGCTGAGTCCAAGGATCATTGGACCATATAAAATTCTAGAGAGAGTTGGATCAGTTGCTTACCGAGTGGCTTTACCTCCGAGTTTATCTTAGGTACACAATGTTTTTCTTATTTCGATGCTGAGAAAGTACATGCCAGATCCATTTCATGTTTTGAGTCCAGAGGTATTTAAGCTGGAAGAGAACCGATCTTATGAGGAACAACTGGTCCAGATTCTTGACCACAGGGAGAAAGTGTTACGGAATAAGGTGATTAATCAGGTATAGGTTTTGTGGAAAAATGTAACACCCCGACGCCAGCTACCCAGAGTCGGTGCATTACTTCGTAACATTGGCATGATCACAAAAGATCAAGTCTCGAAAGACCGATTAGTTTAGTAGCCTTGGAAACACTAGATACATTCATAAGTCTTTCATTACATCAAAAAGTAAACAAACTACAATAGCATGGTCTTCATAGTCCACACTCATATCCCTTTCTGACTACCCCTGCGGGTCATTCATAAAATACTTCTTCACAGCCTATAAAAATATTAAAACATTGAAAGGGGTGAGCTCAGATGCTCAGTAAGGATAATAATATAGCGGAAGCTTTAATCAATAAACATAAACATTTAAGGCAATGTATAACTAAAAGAAAAGCCTTTTAAACTTGAACTTCAACATAATATGGCAAAAGTAAAATGAGATAATTCCATTCACTTCTTCACATGGATATTGTACTGGTCGAATAATCACATGCAATATCAATAACCACTTTCATAATGAGGGAATGTATAATGCCAGACATTCTGAAACATTTTTTCAAGGCCTCGGCCAAGACGTCTAAAATGATTAAGGCCTCGGCCAAAACCATAAATCAAATTGGGGAAGGGCCTTGGCCAATTCCACGTCTAGTTGTCTCATGAGACCTACCAATGCATCGAGGAGCTATAGCGGGCTCTACCCGTCACTTATTAAGTCAAATACATTCCTTATATGAATAGGTTTAAACATATCATAAACCATAACATAATCGTATCACATAAAACATGCATAAAGGAAACATAAAATTTCCACATTTCAATCACAAGATATCAATACAACACATTGATATAATAAAAACGCTTTTAAAACCATTTTCAATACCAAAATAAAAGAAAGTTAAAACTTTGTATTTATTTTTCATTAAAAAAAAGATGGCTTGTAGAGGAAGCCGAAACTCAAATAATGGTCACGGCGGCAGAGAAGTCGTTGTCTCCGCATAAGTACGGAAAGAAAAACATTCCCTTTTTTAGTTTAGCAAAACTCTTCGTATAAAAATATTCCTTTTGAATAAACGTGAAAGTCAAAGGGGTTTATACACCGTATAAAAGAAAGTTGTGTATAAAACCAAATATGCCTCAATGAAAGGGGATTGAGATGAAGTCCTTAAAAAGATCATTTTTTATAAAGTAGGTCTATTATGTGTATTCACTATAAGTACACATAAATAATGTAAAAATACAAGATAGGACATAATAATATCATGACATAATTTTAAAGTAGGAGATTAACCCAAAGAATAGAAATTGGGTTAAGAAGTTCCCTTACCTTGCGTCTTGTCCTGACTCGACCGTTCTTTAACCTCCTGAATAATAAACTAGAGTTAATTTCTATTTACATAAGAACCTTTTTCATGTTCATTATTCCTTTTATATCCCTTATTACCATGTTATGATCATTATGTAATTATTTAAGTTTATAACGGTCATTTTGTCGATCTTTGGTACTTGAGTCAACAATAAACTTCTTATAATTACAAGTTGTTCATGTGGTGAAATATTCATTATATCCAGAATTATATTCATTATGTAGATATCATATATATCATATATATCCAGTATATACATTCATTCATAATATTACGTAACATTTAGAGGTAAGAAATGAAATGCACCGTTCATGGAGACGGTAAGCCGTACGTACGCATGAACGCTACTTTCATTTCTATTTCATATTTAATGTAATGAAATCGTAATGATATAAATGTATAATATAATTCCAGTATAATATAGAAATAATACCATTTACTCCATCCTTTATATATCCCACATATGGTATTAACGATTCAAATCACTTTGAGGGGGCGGTAGTCCGCACTTCCTAAAATGAAAATATCGCGTTTACCCATAATGGAAATCATAAAGTATGCCATAAATGAGAAATACAGAAGCATAAGTAAAAAATAAACATATTATATATCATATATAAATATATTTACATCTTAATGGCCACCTTTGAAGGTGTTATATGAGTGTTGAACAATCATCGTTTCGTGAGGCAGAAATTCGCCATCCACAAAAACCGTATGTTCTTTAACAAATAGATGTAGGTGTGTGTAAGTGTAGCTCGAATACTTCTTATAACAAAATCCTAGTATATTGAGGATACTGGTGTTGTTACAAAATAAATTAATAAAAAGAGTTTAGGGGGTTGGAGAAGAAAAATAAAACAAAATAACATAAGAGAAGACATTACCTTTAAATCGGGTAACTCTTTTGATTTAAGACAAACGCTTCTTTGGGAAGTATTCTGACCAAAGTGAGGCTTCTAGGAGTAAGGGAGGGAAGTTGGGAGAGTATTTGGGCAGAGGCTGGCCAATCAAAATGGCTTGAATGTGTGAATGAGGTGGTAGAGGTGGGGGCCTTTTATAAGTGGAGAGGAGGGGAACTCTTGGAAAGTAAGGAAGTTTTACATTATTATACAATGATTTTCGGATTCTAACGGTCCCACACTTATATTATTCGTGGATAAGGTGATAGTAGTTCGAAATATACTCATCCAATAGGTTTTTGACAAGTGTAAGCCTTGGATTGTACATTATCTTTTCATTTTATTAAAATCGTTAAATAATGAAGTCATCGATGCATCATCATGATGTCATAAATAATCTAATTTATTTAATGTTTAAAAATTATAAAAAAAATACTATGATGTAGGAAATCTTTTTATCTTTCCAATGACTATTTATAGTCAAAAATATGACTTGTATAACCCCACGTAAAAATTGTTTTATTAAAACATTTCATCTTTGTGTCATTTATTACTTTAACATTAAATAAAAGGTATTTATGTCATTTTCCAACTAAAGTGGCTCCATGGGGTCCCAAAGTTGACACATGGATTGTCTTGGTCGTCCATGGCACATCCAATGAGGGTAGGACATGTGTCAAGCTCATCTCATATTATTAAAAAATTATTTTTACCTTAAACTACACTAATTACATCTAATCGCGATTAAGAACTTAAAAGTTACTATTCAAAAAAAATTATTTTAATCTCATTGAACCACATTTTACTTCTTATTGACAACCATGTATGTCGGATTTTTGAAAATCAAATCACAGAAGTGGTAATATTTCATTTAAACGAAAAATCAGTTATTTAACTACCACTTAGTGGTTTCACTATTCATCAAAAATTGAAGTTTTTCAGAACAATGCCAAAATTTCACCCTAAGCTATAATTGATAATCCGAATTCAAAAATGATGTCTATTTTATGAAATTACAAACATATAAGTTTCATTAATTAATTAATTCCCGTTGTCACAACAAATAGCGTGTTTTTAAGAAATAATTTATATCAAAAGATTGGCAATTGTTTATGTCCAATTTCAATGTTAAATTAATACTAAAGACCACCATTGGATAAAATGGTAAAAATATATTCTAATTATACTTTAAAAACACTAAATAGTATAATTTATCACTATAAATTATTTTTATTAAAAAAGTTGTTTTTAAGTATTTTTTACTATTCATAAAAATTTGGAAGTTCTCAGAAAATTACAAAAAATTCAACATAGGATAATTTAAATATTAGGAATACAAAAATGAATTCTATTTTGAAATATAAAATTTCTATAATTTTAAAAAGTGGGTATTACTATTCATAACGGCTACTTTGATTAGTCGCGGTGTGTTAGAACTCGAACTTGCATAAAATGCAAGGTATTGCATTATTGAAAGAGAGGCGTATCGTGAAAGCTCAGGGAACTGTGTCCTCGCAATTTGAAATTTTTCTTTGAAAATGAAAGGTTGAAAATAGAAAATACCTTTGTGGAAAACCCACATCGGAAATAAGATTAATAAAATTTAGCCTTAATAAGAGGTAAAGGGAAATGAAAGAGTCACCACCCAATTATGATCTCGATTATGAGAACATTGGTGGCAATTAGAGACATATAATTGGAGGAAAAACGTAAATATTTGTAGGGAGTGATTGAGGTCATCAATCACAATCAACTGTCAAATTGAGGGCCTCAAAGCCTTCAATCTATGTTGATTTAAAATATAATCAGTTCAACAAGACATAAGGTATTAGGATAACACATTTTTTTGTTTGAATATCCCTTTACTAAAGTTCAAGAATTAATTTATTCATTGAATAAGAGATAGGTATATATATTTTTATGCTTGACAATTAGAGTTTCAACCTTCAACTCATCTTTCACTCAAAAAGATAATAGAACTCAAAAATATTATACTTATCCTAATTTTATAAGGTTCCAAATGTTAACACATACCATTTAGATTAGTAAAATTATTTTGTAATAATCAGGAACTTCCTGTAGGCTAGTGGTAGGAAATAAAGGCCTGTCACACTATGGTTGTGGGTTCGATTCCTGCATATTTGTCCGACGCGACGGTTTATGCCCCACCCTGCAGGTTGTCCTTTTCCTAAAAATATAGTATTCTAAAAATAATCTTCTGAAAATTTTTAACCATAAATTTAATATCCAAGGTTCAACTTAATCCACTCCAACCTTTATAGTTATCCAAAATAACTATGTCCAGACTTTCTCTAAAAGTTCTCTTAATTCCAAAATCAATTTATCAGATTCCCCAAACAAAGTAAAGTTTCACTTATTGTCACATACTAAAAATATAATTACCTTTATCATATTAAAACCTTAGTTATATCAAAAAGAACTGCAGTACAATCCTTATATATATATCACATTATTCTAATAACCAGAATATAATCCATGAGTCCAAAAGCACCAATACATTAGTTATTCTGCTTCATCTGTAGTAACAGCATAAGATTGTCCTTGATCCCATGGCCTTTTCTGAGGTAATTTTCCCTAACGCTTAGGACATTCATTTGCATAATGCCCCATTTCCCTACAATTGTAGAATTAAACATTGATAGCCTCTTTCTTTCCCTTGCAATCATGAGCCTGGTGACCTTTTTCTCCACATTTGTAACCAACTCCCATTCCTTTTAGGCAAGTACCAGGGTGATTCTTCCCACAATTATCACATAATGGAAAATCCATCTTTCCCTTTTTCCCTTTATCTATCTCTTGTTCCACTGTTCTCTTCTTCTCTTTCTTTACTTTTTTGTCATAAGACTTAGAGAATTCCTTTTCTGTCTTGATAGCACATGAGACAATATCTTCGTATGACGAGAAGGTTTGTGAGACTAATGCTCGACGGAGAAATGGTTTTAACCCATCAAAGAAACGATCAATATTACTTCTTGGGTTACGTATATAATCTGCAGCATGCTTCGCTATCCTTGTAAAGTTTGCCTCATACTTTGCGACATTCTCATCCTCCTTTTGTCTCAGACTCAAAAATTGTCTTTCCATATCTGCTCGATGGTCATGAGGATAGTATTTTTCTAGGAAAATCTCTTTGAACTCCCTCCATTCCGTATTCGATACGTCATCATCTTCCTTTGTGTTTTGAATCAATGAACACCATTGATCAGCATCTCCAGTGAGGCGGTAAACTGCCATGATAACCTTCTCCCTTTCGCTACTCCCCAAGGCGTGGAATATTTTCTCTAAGGTGTTTATCCATTGCTCAGCTACTAATGGATTTGTACCCCCATTAAATGTTGGTGGTTGTTTCCTCATGAAGCGGTCTAACATTGATCCTCCACGTTGTGGATTAGGGTGATCAATACAAGTAAGTTTATTATTCATAACCTGAGTGAGTTTTCCTAGTATGGTAATAAGTTGATCAGCACCAGTTGTATCTCCAGCTCCACAATAATTATCTTGAATAGGAGGGAAATCCCTGCACGGAGTGCGTGCATTGATACGGTTTCCATTCCTTCCACTAGGCTCCATTTCTAAACAATGGCATAAACTATATTAGTTTTGAATCAAAATACATAATTCCATACTTGTAAGATACTTAACATAATTTTAACTATTTATGGATATAATCCATAAAAAGTTTTTCTTTGAGGAAGTATATTCTCATAACCCTTCATAGTGATTTGTAAAGAAGATGAGAATTATCCTAAGCATATCCCCCGGGAGTGTCGTAACCAAGAGTGCGGCAAGGCCCGTTGTCGTGCACCAGTTCCCGTTCGAGTCTAGCTCAAAGCGGTGTTTTCAGGTTTTACCCCTAGGTACATCTGTGCCAGAGCCGCCTCTACCTGCTCGTATCCAGACAGGGATGTATTGCTCGGAAAACTCACAACATCTCTACAATACCAAAATTCTAGGATGTTCTCCTATACTAATCCTCAAAGTCTATCTTCGGGCTATGTGCTCTAATCAGAGTTTATCTAAATCTAGCTTCCAAGGTTAGTACTAAACTGCCTCTGATACCAACTGTAACGCCCCGACCCCAGCAACCCAGAGTCGGTGCATTACTTCATAACATTGGCATGAACACAAAAGATCAGGTATCGAAAGACTGATTATTTTAGTAGCCTTGGAAACACTAGATACATTCATAAGTCTTTGATTACATCAAAAAAGTAAACAAACTACAATAACATGGTCTTCATAGTCCACACTCATATCCCTTTCTGACTACCCCTGCAGGTCATTCATAAAATACTTCTTCACATTCTGGAAAAATATTAAAACATTGAATGGGGTGATCTCAGATGCTCAGTAAGGATAACAATATAGCGGAAGCTTTCATCAATAAACATAAACATTTAAGGAAATGTATAACTAAAACAAAAGCCTTTTAAACTTGAACTTCGACATAATATGGAAAAAGTAAAATTAGATAATGCCATTCAATTCTTCACATGGATATTCTACTGGTCGAATAATCACATGCAATATCAATAACCACTTTCATAATGAGGGAATGTATAATGCCAGACATTCTGAAACATTTTGTCAAGGCCTCGGCCAAGACGTCTAAAATGATTAAGACCTCGGCCAAAAACATAAATCAAATTGGGAAAGGGCCTCATCCAATTCCACATCTAGTTGTCTCATGAGCCCTACCGATGCATCGAGGAGCTATAGCGGGCTCCACCCATCACTTATTAAGTCCAATACATTCCTCATATGAATAGGTTTAAACATATCATAAACCATAACATAATCGTATCACATAAAATATGCATAAAGGAAACATAAAATTTCCACATTTCAATCACAAGATATCAATACAACACATTTATATAATAAAAACACTTTCAAAACCATTTTCAATTCCAAAATAAAAGAATGTTAAAACTTTGTATTTATTTTTCATTAAAAAAAGATGGCTTGTAGAGGAAGCTGAAACTCAAATAATGGTCACGGCGGCGGAGAAGTCGTTGTCGCCGCATAAGTACAGAAAGAAAAACATTCCCTTTTGTCGTTTAGAAAAACGCTTCGTATAAAAATATTCCTTTTAAATAAACGTAAAAGTCAAAGGGGTTTATACACCGTATAAAAGAAAGTTGTGTATAAAACCAAATATGCCTCAATGAAAGGGGATTGAGACGAAGTCCTTAAAAAGATCATTTTTTTATAAATTAGGTCTATTATGTGTATTCACTATCAGTACACATTAATAATGTAAAAATACAAGATAGGAAATAATAATATCATGACATAATTTGAAAGAAGGAGATTAACCCAAAGAATAGAAATTGGGTTAAGAAGTTCCCTTACCTTGCGTCCTGTCCTGACTCGACCGTTCTTCAACCTCCTGAATAATAAACTAGAGTTAATTTCTATTTACTTAAGAACCTTTTTCATGTTCATTATTCCTTTTATATCCCTTATTACCATGTTATGATCATTATGTAATTATTTAATTTTATAACGGTCATTTTGTCGATCTTTGGTACTTGAGTCAACAATAAACTTCTTATAATTACAAGTTGTTCATGTGGTGAAATATCCATTATATCCAGAATTATATTCATGATGTAGATATCATATATATCATATATATCCTTTATATACATTCATTCATAATATTACGTAACATTTAGAGGTAAGAAATGAAATGCACCGTTCATGGAGACGGTAAGCCGTACGTACGCATGAACGCTACTTTCATTTCTATTTCATATTTAATGTAATGACATCGTAATGATATAAATGTATAATATAATTCCAGTATAATATAGCATATAATACCATTTACTCCATCCTTTATACATCCCACATATGGTATTAATGATTCAAATCACTTTGAGGGGGCGGTAGTCCGCACTTCCTAAAATGAATATATCGTGTTTACCCATAATGGAAATCATAAAGTATGCCATAAATGAGAAATACAAAAGCATAAGTAAAACATAAACATATTATATATCATATATAAATATAGTGACATATTAATGGCCACCTTTGAAGGTGTTATATGAGTGTTGAACAATCATCATTTCGTGAGGCAGAAATTTGCCATCCACAGAAACCGTATGTTCTTTAACCATTAGATGTAGGTGTGTGTAAGTGTAGCTCGAATAAATTTTATAACAACATCATATTACATTGAGGATACTGGTGTTGTTACAAAAGAAATAAATAAAAATAGTTTAGGGGGTTGGAGAAGAAAAATAAAACAAAATAACATAAGAGAAGTCATTGCCTTTAAATCAGGTAACTCTTTTGATTTAAGCCAAAGGCTTACTTGGGAAGTATTCTGCCCAAAGTGAGGCTTCTAGGAGTAAGAGAGTGAAGTTGGGAGAGTATTTGGGCAGATTTTGGCCGAGCCAAATGGCTTGAAAGTGTGAATGAGGTGGGGTCCTTTTATAAGTGGAGAGGAGGGGCACTCTTGGAAAGTAAGGAAATTTTACATTATTATAAAATGCTTTTCGGATTCTAAAGGTCCTACACTTATATAATTCGTGGATAAGGTGATAAGGGTTTTAAATATACTCATACAATAGGTTTTTGACAAGTTTAAGCCTTGGATTGTACATTATCTTTTAATTTTATTAAAATCGTTAAATAATGAGGTCATCGGTGCATCATCATGATGTCATAAATAATTTAACTTATTTAATGTTTAAAAATTATAAAAAAAATACTATGACGTAGTATATCTTTTCATAATTCCAATGACTATTTATAGTCAAAAATATGACTTGTATAACCCCATGTAAAAATTGTTTTAGTAAAACATTTCATGTTTGTGTTATTTTTTACTTTAACATTAAATAAAAGGAATTTATGTCATTTTCCAACTAAAGTGGCTCAATGGGGTCCCCAAGTTGACCCATGGATTGTCTTGGTCGGCCATGGAACATCCAATGAGGGTAAGACATGTGTCAAGCTAATCTCATATTATTAAAACATTATTTTTATCTTAAACGACACTAATTACATCTAATCGCGATTAAGAACTTAAAAGTTACTATTCACCAAAAAAATATTTTAATCTCATTGATCCACATTTTACTTCTTATTGACAACCATGCATGTCGGATTTTTGAAAATCAAATCACAGAAGTGGTAATATTTCATTTAAATGAAAAATCTGTTATTTAACTACCACTTAGTGGTTTCACTATTCATCAAAAATTGAAGTTTTTCAGAACAATGCCAAAATTTCACCCTAAGCTATAATTGATATTCCGAATTCAAAAATGATTTCTATTTTATGAAATTCCAAACATTTAAGTTGAATTAATTAATTAATTCCTGCTGTCACAACAAATAGCGTGTTTTTAAGAAATAATTTATATCAAAAGATTGACAATTGTTTATGTCCAATTTCAATGATAAATTAATTCTAAAGACCACCATTGGATAAAATGGTAAAAATATATTCTAATTATACTTTAAAACCACTAAATAGTATAATTTATCACTATAAATTATTTTGATTAAAAAAGTTGTTTTTAAGTATTTTTCAGTATTCATAAAAATTTGGAAGTTGTCAGAAAAATACAAAAAATTCAACATAGGCTAATTTAAATATTAGGAATACAAAAATGAATTCCATTTTGAAATATAAAATTTCTATAATTTTTAAAAGTGGGTATTACTATTCATAACAGCTACTTTGATTAGTCGCGGTGTGTTAGAACTCGAACTTGCGTAAAATGCAAGCTATTGCATTATTGAAAGAGAGGCGTATCGTGAAAGCTCGTGGTGTTACAAAAAACCACATGATGGAAGTGGCAACATGGGAATCTAAAAATGAAATGAGGGATACGTACTCCCATTTATTCGATATGTAAATAAATTGCGGGAAAGACATTTTCTAAAGTGGGGAAGGATGTAATATCCCAAGTATGTAATGAATAATAGTTATTTTTATCTATGTCTATTAATGATTATGATAGTGTTTTAGAGGCTTAAAATGAAAATAAATACAATCTTATGCATGGAATACACTAATATTCTTAAAAGATTGTTTTACTGCCTTTTGATGGCAAACCCTTTTTAAATCTATCTTTTGACAATTGTATAAGCTATGTTTGTCAAAATAAACTTATTATTTATTATTGGGACATCAAAATTTATTTTGTGTGATTTTTTGGTATTTTTTCGATAAAGTTTATTTTTTAATGAATAGTGAAAAATGTTGTATTTTAATTCAAAACCTCTCTTTAATATAATTAATTTATATGATTAAATTATATTTTGAATTGGTTTTGAAGTGAAATTAGAATATATTTTTACCATTTTATCCAATGGTAGTCATTGAATCAATTTCACCTTGAAATTGGACTTAATCTAGTGTAAATCTTTTGATACTTACTGTTTCATAAAAACACGCTATTTGTCATGACCGCGGGAATTAGTTATTAAATTAATTAATTCAACATAAATGTTTTGAATTTTGTAAAATAGACATCATTTTTTGAATTCATAATATCAAATATATCTTAGGGTGAAGTTTTGGTATCTTTCTGAAAAACTTCAATTTTTGATGAATAGTGAAACCACTAAGTGGTAGTTAAAGAAATTGATTTTTCATTTAAATGAAACTTTGACACTTCTATGATTTGATTTTAAAAAAATCCTACATACATGGCTGTCATTAAGAATTAAAATGTGGTTCAATGAGATTAAAATAATTTTTTGGTGAATAGTAACTTTTAAGTTCATAATCGCGATTAGTGGTAATTAGTGTAGTTTAAGGTAAAAATAATGTTTTAATAATATGAGATGAGCTTGACACATGTCCTACCCTCATTGGATGTGTCATGGACGACCAAGACAATCCATGGGTCATCTTGGGGACCCCATGGAGCCACTTTGGTTTGGAAATGACATAAATAATTTTTTTATTTAATGTTAAAGTAAAAATGACACAAACATGAAATGTTTTACTAAAACAATTTTTACATGGGTTTATACAAGTCATATTTTTGATTAAAAATATTAATTGGAAATATAAAAAGATTTCCTACATCATAGTATTTTTTTTATAATTTTTAGACTTTAAATAAATTAAATTATTTATGACATCATGATGATGCAGCGATTACCTCATTAATAAAGGATTTAAATAAAATGAAATGACAATGTAAAATCTATGAACTACACATGTACAAAACCTATTTTATGGGTGGATTTAGAACCCTTATCACCTTACCATCGAATTATATCAATGTGGTACCTTTTTAATCCGAAACACATTTTAAAATAATGTAACATTTCTTTACTTTCCAAGAGTGGCCCTCATCTCCTCTTATAAAAGGCCCCCACCTCTACCTCCTTACCCACACTCCCAAAGCATTTGTCTCGGCCCACCCCTGCCCATTTCGTCTATACACATCCCTCTATTACTCCTTGAAGCCTCACATTGGGCAGATGTCTTCCCAAGGAAGCCTTTGAGCTCAAACTAAAGGGCATTACCCGATTTTAAGGTAATGTCTTCACATTAGTCCGTTTGTTTTATTTTGCTTCTCCAACCCCCTAAACTCTTTTTACTCATTTATTTTGTAACATCTCAAGTATCTAAAATATACTAGGATGTTGTTATAAGAATTATTCGACCTACACCTACACACACCTACATCTAATGGTTAAAGAACATTCTGTTTCCGTGGATGGAGAATTTATGCCTCCCGAAACGATGATTGTTCAACATTCTTTTAACACCTTAAAAGGTGGCCATTAAGATGTCACTATATTTATATATGATATATAATATGTTTATGTTTTCTTTAAGCTTCTGTATTTTTTATTTTGGGCATACCATTATGGTTTCCATTATGGGTAAACGCGATATCTTCATTTAAGGAAGTGCGGACTACCGCCCCCTCAAAGTGATTTGATTTGTTAAATACCATATGTGGGATGTATAAATGATGGAACTATGATATTATATATGATACTATACTGGAATTATAATATACATTTATATCATTATGATTCCATTCTATAAAATAAGAAATTGAAATGAAAGTAGCGTTCATGCGTACGTACGGCTTACCGTCTCCATGAACGGTGCATTTCATTTCTTACCTCTAAATGATTATGTAATATTATAAATACATGCATGTACTGGATATATATGACATATATGATATCTAAATCATGAATACCAGTCTGGATATAATGGATACATGATCAACTTGTAATTATAGAGGGCTTATTTTTGACTCAAGTACAAATGATCGTTAAAACGACCGTTATTAACTTAAATAATTATATAGTGTTCATGACATGGAAATAAGTGATATAAATGGAATAATTAACTTTAAAAAGGTTCTTAAACAAGTATAAATTAACTCAAGTTTATTATTCAGTAGATTAAAGAACGACCGAGTCAAGTTGTACCCGTGGTATGGGACTACGTCTCAATCTCCTTCAATTGAGGCATATTTTGTTTTATACACAACCTTCTTTTATATGGTGTATAAACCCCTTTGAATTTTAATTTTATTCAAAAGGAATATTTTTTTATACAAAGCGTTTACTAAACGAAAAAAGGGAATGTTTTTGTCTTACGTATGCGGCGACAACGACTTCTCCGCCGCTCTGACAATTATTTCAGTTTCAGCTTCCTCTACAAGCCATACCTTCTTTTTAAAAGAAAAATAAATACCATGTTTTAATTTTCTTTTATTTTGGTATTTAAAATGGTTTTCATAACATTTTTATATCAATGTGTTGTATTGATATCTTTTGATTTAAAGGTGGGAATGTTATGTTTCCTTTATGCAAGTTTTATGTGATACGATTATGTTGAGGTTCTTGGGCATTATTATGAAGATGGGACGTTCCGTGATAAACTAAGGGAGGGTGAGACCGATATAGCTCTCCAATGCATTGGGTAACACGAAGGAGTGAAACATTAAGGTTTCTCCGAAGAGATTTAGGGAATATACTGTGATGGGTATTCCAAACATAACCAAGAGGGTTACTCCCTACGTAAGAATCAGTAGTGCAGAAAACGTTTTTTACGTCGTTTTTTTTAATTTTTTACGTCGGTTTCTAGCCGACGTTAATACGTGAGACGTTATAAATAAGGTTTTTGACGTCGGTTATTTAAAAACCGACGTCAAAAACATAAAATCGCGATGTTTATCACGTCGGTTATTTTAGAACCAACGTGATAAACTGGGGGTGAGGGCGGTTTATCACGTCCGTTCGATAAGAACCGACGTGATAAATCGGGCTGAGCGTGGTTTATCACGTCGGTTCATATAAAACCGACGTGAAAAACTGGGGTAGGGGGGTTTATCACGTCGGTTATTGTATAACCGCCATGATAAACTGGAGGGAGGCGGTTTATCACATCGGTTATTCAATAACCGACGTGCTAAACCATTCTCCCGGTACATTATCACGTCGGTTATTAAATAACCGACGTGATAAACCATTCTCCAGGCCTTTTATCATGTCAGTTATTAAATAACCGACGTGATAAACCATTCTGCAGACCTTTTATCACATCGGTTATTAAATAACCGACGTGATAAACTATTTTCCAAGCATTTTATCACGTCAGTTATTAAATAACCGACGTGATAAACCCAATTTTTTTTAAACAGAATGCAGTGATCTTCAATCCACCAGAATCAACCAGAAAACAAATCAAGAAATTGTACCACAAAAACAGAAGTACATCGAAATTAAGCATGTACATAGATAACATATAAAACTTACCCACTAGACAGCATCCACCCTCATTTATACCCCATGGACAGCCCTCCCCCACCCCGTTGGAGCCCTCACCCTCATGTATACCCCCTGGACAGCCCTCCCCCACCCCATTGGAGCTCCCACCCACATGTATACCCCTTAGACAACCCTCCCCCACCCCATTAGAGCCCCCAACACACTCCTGGACTGCCCCCGACCCTCGGACACCCCCAAACACCCCTCGACAACCCCCCCTCCCGCCTGAACAACACCTCCTCATCCCCTCACCCCACTTGACATCCCCCACCACACCCATGGACAACCCCCCCACCCCTGGACAGCACTCCCACAGCCCTGGACCGGCTTCCCACACCCCTGTACATCCCTGCCACCCCCAAGACTGTCCCCCCACCCCACCGGACAGCCCTCCCAGACCGCTGGACACCCCCAACCCCACTGAACACACCCCCACACCCTTGGAACCCCTCCCCCACAGACCCAAATCCATACTAGAAGAACCATCAAAAGTAGACCAAAACAAGAAGTAGAGCAAAATTAAACATTCACTTATATAACATTCAAAACTTACACTTTCAAGTTCAAAAAAAACTAAATCAAACCTAAAAAACTACCAAATACACAATTAAAACGACAATATTCAAAATTACATTTTACATTACAAACAACTAAAATTCAATCAAACCTGTAAAATAATTTTACCACTCCACTTGTACGTGTTTGATGTCTTCAGAAGTATAGGGTTGAGGGTCATCAAAAAGCTACAAATGAAAAAGATGATAGTTAACATGTATAATGAATAAATCAAATTGTAATATTATGGCAAAGTTTAAGAGGAAATCATACCAGGTCAAAATTCACAACTGTCCCAGTTGTTATTATTTCATACATAAATCTTAACATATAATATCCTCATTCGATGAGGCCTTGTTGTTCATGAAAATTCTGTTTTGAATGAGTGTAAATTCAATATATTATTTTTATGTAATAAATCAAAAAGTACAAATTTTAAATGGAAATTTACCTTCGAATTTACATATTTGATCTTTGCATATCTTTTCTTTGTGTTTTTTCGAAAGTAGACCCATGCACTGTTAGAAAATAATATGAATGAGGTAAATTTAAAATTCATTATAATATATAAAACTATTGAGAAATTGAAACTTACTTTTCCAATATATTCTTAAAACTTGCCCGCACATCACCATGAACAGAGCATATCCAATAAAGAGCATTCTCCCTTGGGCAAAAAATCCCTAACATCCAATGATTACTGATAAAAGGAAATTTAATGTTAGTGGTTTTTATGTTAAAAGATAATTAACTCTTTGAGAGAAATGTGTTTCATACCTCTCACAAAAAGGCATCATCCAACATTGTTGGATTACATTCTTTTCAAATCTTTCAGCAATATAAACCATTCATTGTTCCTCAGTCAATGCACATGCTTCAGGGGAAATCAATTGCGGGTCCATGAATCCATATACTTATGTTAGTTAATTCCTCTCACAAATTTTATAAATATACCTAATACAAAACATATATAAGTATACATTTTTAATAAATATAACGCAGGGAAAAGGTGTTAAGACTTACATGGAAAAAATTTGCACCACGTTGATGCCCAACTTATCTCCAGTAACAAGCTCCATGATATCAGATTTTGTAATACCCACACTTATTTCACGTCCACAAACATGAGATTCCATTGGAAACTCATAAAAACCCAACAACAAATGTGAATATCTTGACAATCTACCAAGACCACTGGAATCTGTATCTGATCTCACAGCTTGTTGTCTTTGTGGTTGTCTATACAATATTTCTTTACCTTTGAAGTATTCCGGTGAAAAAATTGAGAATTATAGTAGTTTTCAAATGATAAAACAACTTTAATAAAAAAATAAAATAAAAGATATAAGATTCATACCTCTATGGTAATGAGTCGAAGAAGTCTGGATGGCCAAACTAAAAAATGGCCGATACTCTGTCCAACTATCGCCACCTCATCTGTAGGTATTGTTACCCTATATGATCTATCTATAATATCCTGTATAGTGACCCTCTGATTCTCTACCTCTAATTGTTGATGATGAACTGTATCTCCTATACAATATACCAACCCGTATGCTACTATATGATGTTGAGAATCATCAACATACAACTCGCAATATGTAGGAAGCTGCGGCGGAGGCGTAGGATAAAGAATGGGGTCTGCAGGCTGAGGTGGGGGAGTGGGAGCTACTGGCGGAGGTGGAGGATAAATAATGGGGTCTGCAGGGGGAGGTGGAGGAGTGGGAGCTGCAGTCTGAAATTGTCTTTGCATTTCTGCAAACATAGACTACACCAAATCTCTAATCTTGTCTTCCATCGTCGCATTAATATTTTGAAATTCAGCCTCCAAGGATTCTATTTTTTTTTATAAACCCCTTCAATGTTAGAAGTTGAAGAATGTGGAAACACTTTTCTTACCGATACACCCGTCAGATATCCTCTTACACAACCAGGATGTTCGGGCCTTCCCAATGCTGCAAATAAAATATCTTCCCTCCTAGTAGCTGTAAATTTCCCCTCTGAACTTTGCTCCTCAAGAGAGTCATGTATTAATTAATTGAACATTTCTGTAATGATTGAAACTTATATGAAGAAAAAAGTTAACTTAAATAAATTAAATAGATATCTTACAATCCTCTCAGCTACGATTCTCGATTCTTCCGAAAGATATTGACCTTTTTTTCCCTTCCGAGCTCTCTTCCATTTTTCATGTCTAGATGGAGGGGATGGAGGGGCCACCTCTCCAGAGCTTGAAGACTCAGCCCTTAGTTGTTGAAATTTTTCCGCTATCATTTTTTCTTCCAATAATGTATACCCTCCCCGAGATAAACTATGAGGGTATATATTTTTAGATTGGATCTCCTGATGAGCTTTCCTTGTTTTCTGTAATTTAAGAATAAGAAATCACTAACAAAACATTAATAAAATCATTTATATAAGAAAGTATATAAAAGTTTACATTGCCCTTACCAGAAATGACTCTTTTTTTCTACTTTCAAAAAACTGTCTCCATGTGTCTTCATCTATAAAAGGATATATACGACATGGATTGTCATGAATCCTATGACCATAAATGAAATCAGATGTGAGGGTTAATTTGAAATCCCTCCATCTCCTAGCAGCCAACGATAAGCATTTCTTCCTGACTCCTCCAGTGTCAGGAATATCAAATGTCATCTAATAAAGAAGAGGTTAAACATATTATATATACCAGAAACATTAAAAGAATGCTCAAACAATGACAAAAGATCTTACCAAAATCGTCTCCCACAACTGAGAGATAATGTCTTTATCCACACCTCTCCAATCATCATACAGAATGCTTAGTTTGGTCTTAGCCTGAGTTGCAACAAAACTCTTAAAATATTTGGCATTCGGACCTCTAGGAATATCATCATCATCAA
Source organism: Viscum album (assembly GCA_963277665.1). Lineage (NCBI taxonomy): Eukaryota > Viridiplantae > Streptophyta > Magnoliopsida > Santalales > Viscaceae > Viscum > Viscum album. The sequence goes on from OY728137.1 coordinate 1,480,105,378, forward strand.
ACTCAACTACTATCCTCCGATCCTGCGTACAGGCAAGTGATAATTTTGGTAAACGAGTGCAACCACGTTTACCAACCTTTGAACTCTTTGTCGTAATAGGAGCATGTGAATGTTCATCCCCAGAGGTATGACCAGCAATATGCTCCTCCCTAGAATCATGTGGTTGATCATCTGAATGATCTGTCATTATCCTTCAAATCAAAAAAACAAACGTCAGTTCACAAATATACAAATTCAAATATTTTAATACTACTATAATCAGAAAATAGAAAAGTGTACTAGGTTACATAATAGTAAACATTGGTAATATGGTAATCATGTTAAACAATGGTAAAGATGGAAAAGATGGTCAAGATGGTCATGATGGTCAAGATGGTAAAAAATGGAAAAAATGGTAAACCTGGGTCCTCCGGCTGGCCGGTGGGCAAGAGCCGGTTGGACGGTGCCCATACCGGCTGGCCGGTGCGCTAACACCGGCTGACCGGTGGCTCTGGAAGAATGCAATGCTTCTTCTAGAGACCACCGGCTGGCCGGTGGTCATCCACCGGTTGGCCGGTGTCACCAGGCAGTGGGCAAGCCTACTGCCTTGGTCCTCCGGCTGGCCAGTGGGCAAGAACCGGTTGGCCGGTGCCCATACCTGCTGGTCGGTGCGCTAACACCGGCTGACCGGTGGCTCTGGAAGAATGCAATGCTTCTGCCAGAGACCACCGGCTGGCCGGTGGGAATCCACCGGTTGGCCGGTAGACTCGGCCTTCTTTTAAAACATGTTTTAATAAATAAAAAACTTACAATATCTAATATTTATGAAAAAAATAAATGTAAACAAGAAATAAACATATGTTACCTTTAATTTTAGGAATGTATAGATGGATTGTTTTCCCAAATTCCTTCATCGTGATCGTTCCTTATGGCACAAACTATGTCTTCAACATGATCGTCATTATGTTCTGTTAATATTTCCATTGAAGTAGGGATCTCACATAAATCAGCATATTCATCAAGTTCATCCTCACCAAAATATAGTTTTTTCCCTTGTAAAACAACAGCCCACTGCATATCTGATTGATCGACTACATAAAAAATTTGTTTTGCATGTGTTGCCATTATAAAAGAATCAGTTGTGTCTTCCAATCTATTCAGATTAACAAGTGTCATTCCAAATTCATCGTGTCTGGCACTATTGTTACCGTTAAACCATTTACAGTTAAAAACGGGAACTTTAATTTTAAAGTAATCAACCTCCCATATGTCTTCAATCACTCCATAATATGCATTTGATGCAGAAATTGGGTTTTTGTCCTTAGCTCTCGAAAAATTAATTGCTTCTGCAAACACCAATACAACACTATTCTGAACTGCACTTCTGTTGTCCTGAGCTTTTGTATGAAATGTATAACCATTAATGTCATAACCAGACCATGTTATCACATTTAAACATGGACCACCCACTATCCATTTTAATGTCTTTGATACATCTGATCTACCAAGCAAAGTCTTTTTAATCCACGACAAAAAAGTTTTGTTGTGCTCATTCAAAATCCACATTTCTTTCTTCTTTGGATGACATTGTTTCAACTCATTAATGTGCAATGTGATATATGGTTGAGCATTAGCTATGTTCTTCAAGATGTATGATTCTAACTTCTTCATCTGTTCAGCTGACAATGATTTGACTTTCAAGCCGCGAATCCCCTTTCCCTCATTATTAACTCGTTCATGGCGAGATGGAGGCAAACCTATGTGTTGCTCCGCAGCCAAGTAGCTCGTACAAAACTCTGCTACCTCCTCAGAAATATACATTTTAATAATGAAGGCTCCAGGACGATATAGATTTTTAACATACCCCTTTAATATTTTCATATACCTTTCGAAAGGAAACATCCAACGAAGATATACAGGTCCACAAAGCTTTATTTCTCGAACCAGATGAATCATTAAATGCACCATTATATCAATAAAAGTTGGAGGAAAATACATTTCCAATTGACAAAGTATTAAAATTGCATCCTTTTCCAAAATGTTCAATGAATTCACATCAATCGCCTTGTTACAAATTGAATTGAAAAAATAACACAACTTCATTATAGTCTTTCTGACACGAATGTGCAATATTCCATGCAATGAAACTGGTAGAATTTGTTGCATCATGACGTGACAATCATGTGATTTCATACCTATCAACTTCAATTCCTTCATTGAGTCAAAATTTTTTACATTAGAAGAATAACCTTGAGGCACTTTGGTATCATGAAGACACTGACAGAAGCTAATTTTCTCCCTCTTCGATAATGTATGACAAGCCGGGGGAAGAAATGTTCGTCTTCCATTAGGAGTGGGAGCTAACTCCAAACGTATTCCCATTGATAGTAAGTCTAATCTTTCATTCAACCCATCTTTAGTCTTTCCTTTAATTTCTAACAAAGTTCCAATCAAAGAATCACAGATATTCTTCTCCACGTGCATGACATCAATATTATGTTTAACTTCATGATACCTCCAATATGGTAGCTCAAAAATAATGACCTTTTCTTCCAGATATGTCTATCATTACCAGATTTTTGTGTCTTTCCCAATGTCTCGTCAAGGTTTTTCACCCTCTCAAAATACAGATCATGGGATAAAGGTTTTGGAGCAGTATCAAATTCTTGTGATCCATTAAATGCCTTTTTTAGTCTTCTATAAGGGTATTCCATAGGCAAAAACTTTCGATGACCCATGTACACTGTTTTCCTCCCATGATGCAATTGACAATAGGACGTCTGTTGTTCGCAAATTGGACATGCTTTATGCCCTTTAACAGTGTATCCAGACAAATTTCCATACACTGGGAAGTCATTTATAGTGAACAGAAGCACTGCATGCAGTTGAAAATATTCCATTTTATAAGAATCATACACCCTAATACCATCATCCCATAACAGTTTCAAATCATCAATCAACGGTGACAAGTAAACATCAATATCATTATCGGGTTGCTTTTGACCAGAGATCATTGTACTCAACATGACATATTTGCGCTTCATACAAACTTCAGGAGAGAGGTTGTAAATTACCAATAAAACAGGCCATGAACTATGTGTGCTACTGAGTGTTCGGTATGGATTCATTCCATCTGTGCACAACCCTAGTCTGAGATTTCTTATTTCATTTCCAAATGTAGAATACTGCGCATCAATTTTCTTCCATTGTGGACAATCAGTTGGATGACGTATTTTTCCATCACATACCCGCTCTTCAGCATGCCATCTTAACCTTTATGCATCATGTGAATTAGCAAATAAACGTTTGAAACGATTAATTATAGGAAGATACCAAAATACCTTTGAAGGGAGCTTTGTAATCTCTACATCACCCTGTGATTTTTCTTTCACCTTATACCGTGATGTCCCACATTTTGGACACTATGACAGAAATTCATATTCCTTCCTATATATAATGCAGTCATTCAGAGAGGCATGTATTTTCTTGTATCCCAATCCCATCGGGCATAATATTTTCTTGGCTTTGTAATGTGAATCTGGAAGATCGTTATCTTTTGGAAGAATGTCTTTCATCAATTGTAGCAGCTCTGTAAAACTTCTGTCACTCCATCCATGCTTCGCCTTTAGGTTAATCAATCTTAACACCTCCGATAGAACCGTAAAATCTGTACAACCGGGATATAATGGTTTTTCAGCATCACCATATAGACGTGCAACTGTCGGTTCTATCTCAATTTGTTCTGCTACAGTATCACGAATCATTTCTTCAATTCCATTGGAGTTACCATCTTGCGAATCATCATCATCAGTGACATTCCGTCCAGTTTCACCACGCCAAATCCAAGGGCTGTAACTCGGATTAAAACCATGACATATCAGATGATCTTTTATCTCTCTACTTTTCAACTTCTTCATATTAAAACATTTCAGGCATGGACAGAAAAAAATGTCACTACTTGGAACGTTTCGTTTTGCAAATTCCAAAAAGGCGTCAACACCTTCCTCAAATTCATTGCTCATTCGATGTGCCGTAATCCAACATCGACTCATTATTACCTATAACAAATATCAACAAAAAATATATATTTTTAAGATAAGACAAAACATCTTTATATGAAAAAATCATAATTTGAATGTAAAACAATTTAAAATATAAAACAAATCTTGAAAGTAGTAGTAGTTTTCATAAGTACCCAACACCAAATAGCTATACATCATAAGTTTCATGTTAAAAATATGAATATAGACCATTTGTTTTATGTTTAATAATATTTTCAAATTATCTGATCATTCTGATTATATATTAGAATTACTATATCCTTTTGATCCGATATATAATCTAAGGACATTAATATTTATTTAGAAAAAGTAATGTTAATATCATGGTAATGTTAAAAAAAGTATATGTCGAACTATATATATGTAATACCAATAAAAAAATACATATGTGTTTGGCCTGGGTTTCACACATAAATCAACTCATCTCACAGATTAAATTTTTGAATCATCCTACATAATACTTATTTTTATAACTTATGGAATGAAAATAATAAAAGTTTTGATTTATGATACTCATTATGGGTAAACATGATATATATAAATATAATATCTAATCTCATAAAAAGATATCCATGGGGGTATAAGAGCATACACAAAGCACATGATCAAAAAGATAAGTGAAACAGTTCTATATAATCATAGATCATAAAACCTGAGTCCAAGTATAACAATTTTAGCATAACATAAGACATGATTTATATGATAGTGGGAACATGATTTAAAAAACCTTATTCACAAGATCACAAAATTCGTATGTGGAATAACATAAGAGTGTGGCACAAACATAATCATCTAAGTCATAACATATGTCAAGGGAAAACATAGTTTCATTCACCTCATATTGGGATATGTTAATCAGATTTCCTATAATTTATTATAATATTTCTTACCAGGCACATCACATAACACATTAGAGATGACTGAAAGAAGAAATGTATTATCAGACTCACCAGGAGTCCAGAATGAAATATTTGATTGTAATAGGTATGAATTTATATTTTTATGAATGCAGATGAAAACAGATGATGGTTTTCTGATCTAGGAGTTCTAAAAATCATAATTTTTTGAAAAAATATTATAATGTAAGAATGTTGAATGAAATTTTAAGGATAGGTATTACCGATTGTACCTGGTCCAATTTCATTCATGAAAATAATTTTCTGGACAATCATATTGAAAATATGATTTTAAGAAAATAAGTACTACCAATCTTCATCCAGAAAGACACATTCCAGCTAAGTAGGAAATAATAATGTTGCTGGAAGAATGGAACGTTACAGTACCACCCATTATTTTTCAGATTTTGCTGAAGCTAATCCACAATGTTTTAATAATCATTTGCGAGTTGAATGTTGCGAGTTGAATGAACATAATAACCATTTGCAATAAAAAAAAATTCCACGAGATTCAAAAACGAACGAAAAGCACATCAAGAATCGAAACAAAAACGAACGAAATAAATTCGTGGAAGGCTTACTTGAATGTCGCGAGTTGAGATGATAGATCCGAGAGCAGTGAAGAAGATCAACAATGAAGCCAAAATGAGTGTAATGCAGGCGATCAACGAGCTGATTACGGTTTACCACGCGAGAGAGAGAGACGAGCCGACGACTGTCAATCGAAAAAATTGTAAATGACAGAACACAGGCTTTAATTTTTTTAAATGCTGTATAACGTCGGTTATTATATAACCGATGTTATAAACTATTTTTTAGCTTTTTTACGTCGGTTATCCTAAAACTGACGTAAAAAGGCTCCCGCCCTTTGGTTTTTTACGTCGGTTATTTTATAACCGACGTAAAAAACACGTAGATATCGGGTTTTTTTACGTCGGTTATTTGGAAACCGACGTAAAAAAACCCCCGTGGATTTGGTTTTTTACGTCGGTTATCAAATAACCGACGTAAAAAACCCCCCGCGCATTGGTTTTTTACGTCGGTTATCAAATAACCAACGTAAAAACCCAACAGGCGCGATTTGTAACGTCGGTTATTAAAATAACCGACGTGAAAAATCTACTCGCCGCATTTTTACGTCGGTTATATATAACCGACGTAAAAAATGGTGATGTAAAAAACGATTTTTGCACTAGTGAATGTTATGAATGCCTCAAGTTATCTTTATGTCTTATGATTTCTATGATTTATTCATGATATGAGGAGGTATGTTAAAGTTATTATGTTTTATGGGTAATGTATTATTTCATTCTTATGTATATATGTACCCATGTTTCCTTTCCATATTTTTATATCCCTTACTGAGCTTTTTATTCTCATCCCAAGTTTTTTTGAAATATTTTTCACAGGTCAAGGGAAAGGTACATGATATGATGATAGTGTCAAGGAAGTGTCAAGAACGAATCCATGTTTTATTTTAAATAGGTTTCCATTGATGGGAAAGGAGAATAATTTCTTTATGTAACCACTTTGTTTATATGTGTGGAATGTAATGCATGTTTTATGATCTAATTCTCTAAAACTCTAAACCCGAAAAGATCCTCAATGTGTAATCTTGTAATAACTCAAGATTAAGTAAGGTTTAATGAGGGGGCCTTATATCTATGGTGAAAAATGTGTGATTTATAATGATCACAAGAGTTGGAAGTATATTTTCTCACAAAAAGATCTCAACATGAGGCAAAGGAGATGGATTGAATTACTCAAGGATTATGATTGTACGATACACTACCACCCGGGGAATGCAAACAAGGTTTTAGATGCTTTGAGAAGAAAGGATTATGGTGTTTTGAACAATATGAGAATTGAAAGGGATCCAATTTTCATGGATCCAGTGAAGATGGACATGGGAATAACCAGGTAAGGTGAAACATAAATGCTTTTTCAAACGGTTTCCAAACCATCTTTACTGGAAAGGATTATGAGTTCTCAGAACGATGATGAAGAATTTCAAAAGAAGATTAAAGCTGTGAATTATGGGAGATTGAGAGACTCTGTGTATGAAGAAGGAATTTTGAAATTCGGGCAGAGACATTGTGTTTCCGATATACCTAATCTAAAAAGGGAATTGCTGGATGATGCTCATAGTTCCAATTTCTCTATACACACTGGGAGCAAAAATATGTATGGATATTTGAAGGAACATTTTTTGTTGGACAACATGAAGAGGGAGATTTTTTATTTTGTGTCAAGTTGTATGGTTTGTCAACAAGTGAAAGCTGGAAGGCAATAGCCTGGTGGAGTATTACAACCTCTTCCCATACTTGAGTTGAAATGAGATAATATCATGATGGGCTTTGTCATGGGACTACCAAATACTCCTAGAAGGAACGGTGCAATATGGGTTATTATTGATCGTCTTACCAAGTCAGCATATTTTCATGATATAAGAGAATATATACCACTGGAACGTCTAGAAAGACTATATATTGATGAAGTTGTGAGACTTCATGGAGTAACCCTATCAATTGTTTCTGATCGTGATCCCCGTTTTACTTCAAGATTCAAGAAAAGTCTTCAAAAATCCTTGGATACTGAACTTCATTTGAGCACTGCCTACCACCCTCAAACAGATGGACAATCAGAACGAACTATTCAAACCTTAGAAGACATGTTGAGATCCTTCTCACTTGACTTTCAAGGTATGTGGGATCAATATTTATCTCTGGTAGAATTTTCCTATAACAATAGCTTCCATTAGAGTATTCATATGGAACCATATGAAGCGTTATAAGGAAAGAGATATCGCACACCAACCTGTTGGGATGACTTTGGTGACAGAAAACTTGTAGGCCCAGAACTGGTGGAGGAAACGATAGAAAAGGTGAAGGTAATACAAAACCATATCAAAGCAGCTCAAAGTAGGCAGAAGATCTATACCAATAATTAAAGGAAGGATTTGGAATTTCAAGTCGGTAATCATGTTTTCTTGAAGGTATATCCGTGGAAGGGAGTCATATGTTTTGGTAAGAAAGGTAAATTGAGTCCCAGGTACATCGGACCTTTTGAAATTCTAGAATGAATTGGGGCTGTAGCGTACCGATTGGCAATGCCGCCAAGTCTCTCCAAAGTTCACGATGTGTTCCACGTATCTCTTTTGAGGAAATACATGCCTGACCCAACACATGTACTCACCTATGTGGAATTAGAACTGGAACCTGATCTGTCTTATTATGAAAATACCGTCAATATTCCTGATACGAGAGAACAAGTACTGATAAACCGGACGACTCGTCTGGTAAAAGTCTTATGGAGAAAGTATAAGATGGAAGAGGCAACGTGGGAACCCAAGGACCTTATGATGAAGAACCACCCAAGTCTTTTCATGCGGTAGTATTCTAGATATTTCAAGGATGAAATTATTTGATGGAGGGGAGAATTTAACACCCCAAGTTTCTATGGTACGATTCTCTTTGAATAATGCAATAGCATGTGTTGTACGCAAAATCGATTTGTAACACACCACAACTAATCAAACTAGCCGTTATGAATAGTAATGCCCACATTTGGAAATTTATAAATTTTATTTTTCAAAATGGACTTCATTTTTGGATTCGGAATATCGAAATTATGCAAGGTTGATTTTTTGGTATTTTTCCGAAAAACATCATTTTTAATGAATAGTGAAACCACTAAGTGGTAGTTAAAAAACTGAATTTTCATAAAACATAACTTCACCGCTTCTATGAGTGGAATTTCGAAAATCCGAGAGATACGGTTAACATAAAGGAGTAAAATGTGTTTCAATGAGATGAAAATAATTTTTGGTGAATAGTAATTTTTTACTATTAATTACCACGGTTAAAAGTAAATATGGTTATTAAGGGTAAAAATGATATTAATATTACCCTAAAAAATGTCCTAATTCTATTGGAAAAGGGTATCTCGACCAAAAACAACCTTAGGAATAAAATATTATCATTTAGGTCCACATGGATTAGATTAGGACAATTATTATTATTTAATTCAAAGAAGAGTTAAATAAGTTAAAATCACAATTTATTTACTAAAAAATTATTAATATAGGGTTATACATAAGATAAATTTTATTGTAAATATTAATTATAAAGCTAAAACGATTTCCAACATAATGGTATTTTATTTATAATTTGTAGACATTATATAATTTAATTTATTTATGACACAATGGTGATGCAGTAATTACCTAATTAATGAAATATTAAAATAATTGATATAATAAATATCAAAATAAATGTAATTTGATACTTTTTATGAATTCCACTAATTTTATAGATTAATATGACATTATTATCGATTATATAAATTTTTTTCGAAGTAATAATGTTGTTATGAATTTATCAAAAACCAAATACCCAATAGTGTCAAAATTGACATAAAAGATTTTTTAAAACAGATATTATATTATTAATTTATATTCAATTATTAAAAATCTATGTTTCAGCCAAGAGACTTATATCATGATAGGCGTATCATTAGTGGACCACATGGGGGTATCTTTGAGGTATATAGTAAGTTTATTAACTATATAATATAAAAATACAATGTGACATCGTAAGTGTCAAACTAATTAACTAAGAGTTAAAACTAAAAGATAAGGTTAATATAATGACCCAAACCTGCCTAAATTCAATTTTTTGAGTGGTTTTTGACCCATCCCCACCTTAACCTTTAAATAATTAACTTTTGAGCCATTTGTAACTTAATATAAATTTATTATAAAATAATATTCCTAGCTTTTCCAACGGTGCCCCTCACCCCTCTTATAAAAGGGCACTCCACCTTCTCACTAATTCACACATTCGAATCCTTTTGGCTCTTCCAACCCCTGCCCAAATACTCTCTCAGCTTCTCTCACTTCAACCTAGAGGACATAGTTTGATGAGAAATCCTACCTAAGAAGGATTTTTTATCAAATCAAAAGGAATAACCCGAAGAAGAGGTAATGTTTTCACCACCCTCTTTTAAGTTTCATTATTTTTCAACTTCGTCTTTCTTTGTTATTCCCATTCAAAAATAATAAATCTAGTATCCCCTATATACTACGGTATTATTATAAATATGGTAAAACAATATTAAGTATTCTATCCATCCTTTGAATGACATGTCACCATACGTTCGTACGTATGGCATACCGTCTCCAAGTCGTGGTGTAATTGTTATAAAATAAATTATTATTTGGATGGGTATAATAATGCTGTGTAATTCAAGTAAATAATAAATATAACATGATAATGATTATGTATATATATGATATACCATTCAATTATATATTATTATAATATCAAAATATTGATATTATCGCTCGTGCGTAAGTACGGACTACCGTCTCCACGAAAGCGATGAGATTCATTCTCCATCGTATCCATTCAAGTATAATTCTAATTTGATGATTAAAAATAATGTTTATGGACTTGATATAATTCTGGATATTAATAAGATAAAACCTATCCATAACAAACACGTTATATGTAACAAAACATATAAAATAAAATGAGTAAGTTAACACCCGAAACGACGATAATTATAAGATATTATTAACAAAGCAATGTTAAAATATCATATATGATATCATATTAATGTATATGATTCTTGTATAACAATTATTTCGCCATTATGCAGGAGGTTAACCGGACCTCAACCATGTAAAATTAAAAGGTAAGGGTTTATTTCACAATCTCTTCATTATCCGAGGTTGTTTATACGAAATAATCTACTGGGATTTCTTTATCATCCACATCCATGTTTCTTAAAAATGTATTTCAAAACATTTTTTCTATTTACCAGAATATGGGTTAAAGTCATTTATACCCTTGTTTTACTTTTTATAAGAGGTTTATAAAGGAATATTTCCGTCATTTTCCAAACAAGGTGCTTTTTAACCTTTTCGTCAGAATTAAGGTAAGAATGTTTTTTTAACTTATACGGCGGGTGCGGCTATTTTATGACGTAATAAAATCTTCGAAGCTTCCCATAAAAGATTATAAGAAAATTATCAAAGTAAATGTTTTATTTTATAACTATGTGACTCTTAAATGATTTCAAAATAGGAGGAGATATTTTTCTAAGAAGAGTTTTGATTTCATATATGTCAACATCCTTTGATGGATTTTAAGTTTATTTGGAGTTGATTTATTATGATACAAAACATCCATATTGTATTGATGGTTTTGTGATATGTTTGACTGTAGAAGTGTTTTTTATACCATTCATGGTTTATGAAGAAATTATTGACATTTCGTATGCTAGTTTTAATATGAATTTTTATGTTATGTTTAAACCTGTTCATATGAGGAATGCATTGGACTTAATAAGCGACGGGTGGAGCCCGCTATAGCTCCTTGATGCATCGGTAGGTCTGATGATGTAAAGACCAGGAAATTTAAAGGAAATTGTTTTTTAATTTTTAAGGAATTTTACGAGAACACAGTTTTTGACGGCGCCTGATTCCAAGGCTCGGTGTGCCTGGAATCAATTTCTGAAGTTTAACTCGGGTACGTTCAGTGAGTGAACAAGCGGGTTTTTCTATCTTTTGAACCGGTTCTCGGAATCGAAATCTGAGGGCACCGAAGGAACTACAGCACCGGTATTTGCTTAAAATGACCTTTTCTAGAGTTGTGTTTGCTCGGGAAGAGTTGTTTATTTTTGTGGATAAAGACTTCTGAGAAATAAAATTTTTGCAACTAATTCAATTTATTTAAATTGTTCAAAACCTAAGGATGGAGGTTGGGTGAACCTAACTACCTAATTGAGGTTAAATGTGAGGTGGGGCCCACACGAACCCCAACCCTTCACATTCCTTAAACATACTCTAACTTCCCCATTAAGTGGGTGACCTCTCATATTCCTTAACTCCATAACCCCCCCTTTAATGTGAGACCACTCACCTCCTCTGTCACTTCTTAAATCATGCCAACTCACATAATTAATTAAGTGGTATAATTCAATTTTTTAATTTTAAAACTAAAGTACTGACAATAAAATAAGTGTAGCACTTATTTTATTTTTGGGTGAAGCTTATTGTGTTGAGAGGGGATTGGGATAAAAAGGGGAGTCTTGAAGTTCTTCTTCTTCGTCGAAGAACACGAAGAAAGGGAAGAACGCGAAGAACGTGAAGAACGCACCGATCTCCGACGAAGAATGCCGAATCCTCAGAGATCGACTACACGACGCCGTGTACCGCAACACCAACGAACCTCTCCTTCTGCGATGCCTTCTTCTGCGGTGATAAATTCCAATACGAACCTTCACTCGACGAATTCGACGAGGTAGGGGATTTATTGTTTTTATTCGTGAATTCTTCGGTCGTCGTTCCTCGTTTCAATTGGACCGCTTGCTATCAATTAACGGTAGGGGGCCATACCGCACAAACACGGCTGACCCTCCTCCCTTGATTTTGTTGATTAACCTAGTTGTGGTTTGGAACGGAAATGGTGCGGTGCCGGCGCACCATGTGGGATCATTCGGAAAGGATGCGTGGCGCCGTCGTGCAGCGCCATTGAAGTCGAACAAGGTCGCGACACCATCGCGCCGTGCCAGAGAATCAAAAAAACACCGCGGACAGAGTGGGGCTGCGGCGCCGCCATGGACAAACCAAGGTCGCGGCTTTATACCGCGGCGGAGTATGGACCAGCGGCCAATTTCCAGCCGCTGGCGTCGGAGCAGGGGGACCGGCCCGTGCCGGTCCCGTGGTGCAGCAGCCGGCCGGCCGGAGCGGGCCAGCTGGTCAGAGGAGGAACCTGGGGTTCATAACCCCCGGCTGGCCGGACAAGAGCGGCCCCCGACATGGGGGCCGCTAAAAAAGCATGCGAGGGGCAGCACGCCCCCCCCCCCCCCCCGCACCCCAAACGCTCAGCCGTTTTGGTCGAGCCACCTGGGCAGCGCCAGCGAGCTGGGCCGAGCCGCCAGGCCGGGTCGCGCCCATGCCGGGCCGGGACGTGCCCTGGTCGGGCCGGGACGCACCCATGCTAGGCTGGGACGCGCCTGCCGGTCCGGGCCGCACCCAAGCGGGCTGGACCCGGACACGGATCGGGTCGACCTCGTTCAGGCTGACCTAGGGGGTCTCCGACCGGATCGGTCCAGGCCCGAAACCCCCACTTCCGGACCTCTTTCGGCCTTTTTCCCATAACATGGGCTGAAGACCTCTGATAGACACACCGTCAGATAAGATGAAATCCCTGGATCGAGATGGTTGTTTCGGTATATTACACTCCGGGTTTCAGTGAACTTTGGGTATGACCGACTTGGTTCGAACCCGAAACCAACCGGGCCCTCAGAGCGGAAACGCTTATATCTTGAGCTATGGACGTCCGATTGACGTGGCGTCAAGTTTGTTGGATTCCTATTGATGGGGCAGAACTTTTGGATTTCTATTCTTGAGGTTTGGACGTAGTTTAAGTATGCCCGGGTTGGATTGTACCCGAAATCCAACCGGGCCCCTGGAACGGAAAAACTGATATATTTCATACCGAACGTCCATTTGACGAACCATCAGCAGCGTTGGAGATCACATTGAGAAATGGTCCATATGTTTATACTCTATGAGAGTTTGGGGTACATATGAGATATATCCGGGTTGGTTCGCAGACAAAACCAACCGGGCCCCTGGGACGAAAAGGCTGATGACTCACAGACCGCGCGTCCGATTGACGCGCCTTCTGTTGCGTTGAGACCCCTATGACGAGACGGTCTTTTCAGATACTTCTTTGTGGGACTTTGTGATACATGGAGTATCAACCAGTAGCTTGTGGATCAGACCATCCTGGAGACGAGCGTGCGGAGTATGGAGACCGTGTAGCCAACTGAGACCTGAAGACTGCTTGATCGACTCGACTTGGAGTGAGTCGACTAGTCTAATGGACGAAGCACTACTTTTTTTGGGTGCATACCCATGGTGGGCGGAGCACTACTTGTTTGGGTGCAGACCCATGGTACTCGTCTGGAGAGTACCTCTGCAGGCTATTAGGGGGTGTGCACTACTGTGTTTGGGTGGCAAACCCCGGCTGGAAGCACTACTGTGTTTGGGTGGCTTACCTGTGGTACTCGACAGGAGGAGTACCTCAGCAGTATTAGGTTAGTGAGCAGTTCCTCGGAGTCATGACAAGATCACTATATGCTCCAGAGACGGGGCTCTTCAGCAGTTATGGTTTCGATAATGAAAATCATGTTTTGAGCTGAGTCTATGACCTTTGTGTTTACCTCATGATTGAGATGGGTCACTTGACAACTTAGGTATATGTATGGGCATATATCTGGGTAGTGGTTATCCGTTGATTTCATAATCATTGTGTTTCCTCATGATTGAGGTGGATTACTTGATAACTTATGTATAAATATGGGCTTATACCTATGTAAGGGTTATATGTTGTGATTCTGCTTGGAGGTTATCCTTGTTGGATTTAGAGAGGCCTTGAGGGTCTCGAGGTCCCTACTGAGTATCGTTATACTCAACCCTGCACGGGCTATACTCGTACCTTGTTGTGTTGGTTGCAGGTGACGACAGTGCTGACAGAGGCCAAGTGTTCGAGGACTGGATGGTACCCGGAGGTGGACCACATGACGAGTTTGTATCCGGAGTTGGACTTCCCGATGAGAAGACACTTGGGGGAGGTTGACGGGAAAGAGTGTTGTGGAGGCTATATGTACCTACCCTTCAAGTAGGATCTGTGGTGGATGATCTGGGAGCTGCGGTATCTGTACCTACCCTTCAGGTAGGATCCATGGTGGATGATCCAGGAGTTGTGATATCTGTACCTACCCTTCAGGTAGGATCCGAGGAGCACGTCCCAGGAGCTACATCCGTTCTTCCTACTATTGTCTTTTTCTATTGTACATTCGTTCTCTTGTAGCTTTACTTTCAGTTGGGTTTATATTCTGGCCCACTTACTTTTCACCACTTTCTTTTGTTCTTAGTTTATTACTTTCGCTCGTACTTTGTATGTTTGTTTACTTTTATAAAGGCAATTCCTTCCCAGTTATTTGGATTTACATCTTTGGTGCTAGTCGCCAGCCCCTGGCCTATGACGGCAGGCTTGGGGTAGTAACGGCACGGGCCCCGAGGACGGGTCGTGAAAAATTGGTATCAGAGGAGTTGGTTCTACCGTAGAACATAATACTCTGATCTTCTTTTCTGTGAAGTAATAGTGTTAAGGGTACCAAGTGTGGTTTTCAGTTCAGGGAGTCCAGTGTTGGTGCGGCGGCCGACATATCCATACACCAGGACCCTGACTACTAATTTCCGACATTGTGAATGAAAACACTGATTGCATGTGTGTTTCCAAAAATATTCAATGTCAGATCAAACTATGTCAGATCACTAGGTACAAATAGTTTGACCATGTCGCATCTGTTCAGGATGTCTCCACGCAGATAGTCAGTTGGAGTTCTGATATAGTACACGATGACGGCCCACAGAGCGACGGGGCTCCGGTGCGAGGCCCCTTTTACTATGTTGGCACCCTCGGGTGGTGTAACAGCAGTACCACCACCTATTGGGAAGCAGATGCCACCAACCTTACTAGAAAACTGGGCACGCTGGCAAAGCGCGTTGCATGAGTTCTAGCAGTAGAGGCCTCTGAGGTTACGAGGCAAGGCAGATTCCCAGAAAGTAGAGTGGAGGTGATTTCTAAAGTTTTTCGCCTAGCTGAGGCACCAGTGGAGTGGATGGTAGACTTGGCTACTAGTGTTTTCCGGTGAGTGACCATGAGGATGGTCTGCATAGTTATGAGGCTTCGGTACATGGACCGATGCCTGAGATAGTTTCTTCGGGTAGTGTGTCAGCTATACATCACTACCTGTTGGTCATCAGTTACAACCGGAAGTACCGGTAGGTGACACATGTAGGCTTACTGCCTTACACATGTTCCAACATCAGATACCCTCATGTTCGTAGGCGAGCCCAACTCACAGGCGGCTGAGGAATGGATTGAGGAAGTGGCTGAGATTTTTCTAGAGCTTATACAGCTCCGATAGAACGACATTTCGGTAGTTGAGAATTCATCGGGGCGTACCAATCGTTCTTGGTACTTTATGACTACAATATGATCAGTGCTTTACAGCTCAGATCTCAGAGTGAGGTGTGTTTAAATGATATCCAAGTAATAACTCTTTCCCATATGCATTCCTACTTATGTTAGGCTGCTAGAGAGAACCTTTGTGGTTGAATGTTCTTTGGCTGATCGGTTAGATCCAGTGAATGTTAGCAGTGGGAAGATGCGAACTGGCGTCAGTCTGAGAGACCTGGACGTGTAAAATGTTTCAAGAAGAGGATGTGTCAAGGATGGATGAATCTACAGAGTAGTAGACGTGGAAGCAGAGCTAGGAGAGCAGCATGGGGTGGTGTACTTTTCGGCATGTTACAATAACCCGCCTTTGTAGTCCCCGCTAGGCTCAGGGAGCTGGAGGGAAGGGGAAGAGAGTATCTCCATGCGGTCAAGGAGTGTGACCCAATGGCTCTAAGAATGATTCTAGGGATAGTCTATGTCCACTACTAGCTGCCATAGTAACAGACATTGATATGAATCATTCTTTCCTTCCATGAATCTTGTCCCAGACCTAGAGTTTTTGGTAAGTCGTAGAATTGACACTCACGTCTGGAGATACCTTGGGAGGAGACTTGATAATAAAACTTACGCCGACAGTGTGGTATGAGCCTCGAGGTGAGAGTTTCGGTTGGAATCTCATGGTGGCAGCATCGAGGCCTTACGAAGTTGGTTTGAGTATGGACTGGGAAGGCACAGTTCATACACAAATTGACGGTATTAGGTAAAAATGTTGTGGTATAACTATGACGTCGGGATGGGTTTTCCTTGGTCGGTGAAATGGAAACCCCATGCATCACAGGATAAACTCATGCATATGAGGGATTGGCCGATCATTCATGAGTCGGTCAACCCTACCCTTATGGCATTAGGAGTTTTCAGATTCAGTTCTAAACAGGAATTGGAGACCTCTAGAGTTCGAGGATGACGATCACGACCTTATATGGGTCTCACCTCGACGAGGTTAATAGAGATGCGGCCGATGCGACAAATTATCTCCGAGGTTCAACGGATATTTCTCGGTCCACAGCTGGGTAGGGGAGGTAGTTTACCACTTTACCTTTCCACCCCAGTTGCACGGGGTGCATGATGTCATCCACGTACTTCGGCTGAGGAGGAACGCGCCTGATCCATCACACATCATTGACCCTGGGGAGATGGACTTGGGCGATGGGGTAACTTTCATGGAGGTTACAGTGGGGATCGGGGATCGACAGGAGAGAATCCTATGAGGATGGTCGATTCCTCGGGTGCGCTTTCACTGGCAGTACAGGAACCTCCAGATGTGAACATGGAATTGGAATGATCAGATGCATACTCAGTACCGATTTTGTATCCCTAGTTTGTGTTAAAGCTTTATGGGGACGTAAAGCCCTGAGGTGGGAGTAATGTAAAGACCCAGAAATTTGAAGAATTTTTTTTCATAATTTCTTTGCAATTTTACGAGAACACAGTTTCTAACGGCGCCTGATTCCGAGGCCCGGTGTGTCCGGAATCAATTTTCGAAGTTTAGCTCTGGTAGGTTCAGTGAGCGAACGAGGGAGTTTTTCAATATTTTGAACCGGTGCTCAGAATCAAAATATGAGGGCACCGATGGAACCACAATGCCAATATTTTCTTAAAAAGTCTTTATCCAGAGTTTTGTTTGCTCGGGAAGAGTTGTTTAGTTTTGTGGATAAAGACATCCGAGAAATAAAATTTTGTGCAACTAATTTTATTTCTTTAAAGTGGTTAAATCCTAAGGATGTAGGTTCGGTGAACATAACTACCTAAGTGAGGTTAAAGGAGAGGTGAGGCCCACATGAACCCCACCCCTTAAAACTCCTTAAACCTACTCTAACTCCCCAATTAAGCGGGTGACCTCTCATATTCCTTAACTCCTTAACCCCCCCTTTAATGTGAGACCACTCACCTCCTATCTCACTTCTTAAATCATGCCAACTCACTTAATTAATTAAGTGGTTTAATTCAATTTTTGAATTTTAAATCTTAAGTCATGATAATAAAATAAGTGAAGCAGTTATTTTATTTTTGGTTGGAGCTTGTTGTGTTGAGAGGGGATTGGGAGAAAAAGGGGAGTCTTGAAGTTCTTCTTCTTCATCGAAGAACTCGAAGAACATGAAGAACACGAAGAACGCACTGATCTATGATGAAGAACGCTGAATCATCAGAGATCGACTATGCGACGCCCAGTACCGGGACACCAACGACCCTCTCCTTCCGCGACGCCTTCTTCCGCGACGATAAATTCCGTGACGAACCTTCGCTCAATGAATATGAAGCGGTATGGGATTTATTGTTTTTATTTGTGAATTCTTCCGTCATCGTTCCATGTTTCATTTGGACCGCATGATATCAATTAATGGGAGGGGGCCGGACGGCACAAACACTGCTGACCCTCCTTCCTTGATTCTTTTGATTAACCATGTTGTGGTTTGGAATGGAAATGGCACGGTGCCATCGCACCATGCGGGGTCATGCAGAAAGGATGCATGGCGCCGTCGCACCGCGCCGTTGAAGTCGACCAAGGTCGCGGCACCGTCGCGCTGTGTCAGAGAATCACGAAAACACCATGTCCGGAGCAGGGCCACGATGGAGGGGCGTGGCACCGTCACCCCGCGCCGGACGGACCAAGGCCGCGACTTTATGCCGTGGTAGAGTAGGGACCGGCAACCAATTTCCGACCGCCGGCGTCGGAGCAGGGGGACCGGCCCGTGCTTGTCCCGTGGTGCAGCAGCCGGCAGGCCGGCACGGGCCGACCGATCAGAGGACGAACCGGGGGTTCGTAACCCCCAGCTGGCTAGACAAGAGAGGCCGCCACATGGGGGGCCGCGGTTACGAATAGGCAGGGGGCAGCGTGCCCCACCGCACTCCAAACGGTCAGCCATTTCGGCCGAGCCACCTGGCCAACACCAGCGCGCCGGGCCGAGCCGCCTGGCCGGACCGCCATGCTGGGCCGCTAGGCCGGGCCGCCCCCAGGCCGGGCCGGGGCGCACTAGCCGGGCTGGACCCGGACTCGGTTCGGGCCGACCCAGGGGGTCTTGGGCCGGATCGGTCCGGGCCCGAAACCCCCACATACAGACCTTTTCGTTCTATTTCCCATAACATGGGCTACAGACCTCCGATCGACACACCGTCTGCTGAGATGCGATCCTTGGATCGAGACGGTCATTTGGGAATATTACAATCAGGGTTTCGGAGAACTATGGGTACAACCGACTTGGTTCGAACCCGAAACCAACTAGGCCCTCGGAGCGAAAATACTTATATCTTGAGCTCCGGACGTCCGATTGAAATGACGTCGACTTTGTTGGATTACTCTAATGAGACGGATCTTTTGGAATTCTACGCCTGAGGTTTGGACGCAGTTGGTGTATGTCCGGGTTGTATTGTACCCAAAATCCATCCGGGCCCCTGGAACGGAAAAGCTGATATCTTTCATACCGAACGTCCGTTTGATGAACCATCATCGGCGTTGGTGATCACGTTGAGAAAAGGTCCCTATGTGTATACCCTATGAGAGTTCAGGGTATAGTTGATATACGGCCGGGTTGGTTTGCACACGAAACCAACCAGGACCCTCGGACGAAAAGGCTAATAACTCACAGGCCGGGCGTCCGATTGACGTGTCGCCTATTGCGTTGAGACCCCTATGATGAGGCGTTCCTTTGAGATGATTCTTAGTGGGTCTTTTTGATACTTGGTGTATCGACCAGTAGCTCGTGGAGCGGACCCTCCTGGAGACGAGCGTGCGGAGTACGGAGACCGTGTAGCCGACTGAGACCTGAGGACTGCTTGAACGACTCGACTTGGAGTGAGTCGACTAGCCCAGTGGACTGAGCACTACTTTGTTTGGGTGAAGACCCATGGCGGACGGAGCACTACTTGTTTGGGTGCAGACCCACGATACTCATCGGGAGAGTACCTCTGCAGGCTATTAGGGGGTGTGCACTATTGTGTTTGGGTGGCAGACCATGACGGGAAGCACTAATGTGTTTCGGTGGATGACCCTTGGTACATGACATGAGGAGTACCTCAATAGTTTTATGTTAGTGGGCAGTACCTCGGAGTCGGGACAGTATCACTGTACACTCCAGAGACGGGGCTCTTCAGTAGTTACGGTTTCGATAATGAAAATCCTGGTTTGAGCTGAGTCTATGACCATTGTGTTTACCTCATGATTGAGATGGGTCACTTGACAACTTAGGTATAAGTATGGGCATATATCTGGGTAGTGGTTATCCATATATTTCATAATCTTTGTGTTTCCTCATGATTGAGATGGGTTACATGATAACTTAGGTATAAGTATGGGATTATACCTAAGTAAGGGTTATCTGTTGAGAATCTACTTTGTGGTTACCCTTGTTGGATTTAGAGACACCTTAAGAGTCTTGGGGTCCCTACTGAGTATCGTTATACTCACCCTTGCACGGGATATTCCCGCACCTCGTTGTGTTGGTTGGTGGAAACAGGAAGTGTTGATGGAGGCCGAGTGGTCAAGTACTGGACGGTACCCGGAGGTGGACCACACGACGAGTCAGTATCCGGAGTTGGACATCACGAGGAGATGACACTCGGAGGAGGTTGACAGGCAAGAGCGTTGTGGAGGCTATCTGTACCTACCCTTCAGGTAGGATCCTTTGTGGACGATCCAAGAGCTGCGCTATATGTACCTACCCTTTAGGTAGGATCCACGGTGGATGATCCAGGAGCTGTGCTATCTGTACCTATTCTTTAGGTAGGATCCTAGGAGGACGTCCCAAGAGCTGCTTTCGTTCTTCCTGGTGTTGTATTTTTCTATTGTACTTTCATTCTGTTGTATCTGTACTTTTAGTTGGGTTTGTATTCTGCCCCACTTACTTTTCATCACTTGATTTTGTTCTTCGTTTATTACATCCGCTCGTACTCTATGTGTTTGATTACTTTTATAAAGAAAATGCCTTCCCAGTTATCAGGATTTACGCATTTGGTGTTAGTCGCCAGCCCCTGGCCTATGAAGGCGGGTTTGGGGTAGTCACGACACGGGCCCTGAGGACGGGTCATGACACATGAGACAAACTAGTGTATTGGCACAAGGCCTTGACAAAATCTTATTTGTAGTCTTGGCATGAGGCCTTGGCTATGGGGTTATGATAGTATGGAATTATGTATTCCATCTTTATGGAAGTGGTTATTGATATTTCATGTGATTATTCGATTAGTAGAATATACATGTGAATAAGTAAATGCAATTATTTCATTTTTTTCCACACTATGTTGAAGTTCAAGTTTAAAAGGATTTTGTTTTAGTTATACATTGCATTAAATGATTATTCTTATTTTTGAATGTATATTCTATATTGTTATCCTTACTGGGCATTTGAGCTCACCACTTTTCTATGTTTTATTTTTCCCAGGATGTGAAGAAGTAATTTATGAATGTCCTGCAGGGATAGTATGAGGGGATAAGAGTGTGGACTATGGATACTATATTGTTGTAGTTTTCTTTTTTATGATGTAATGTAACCTTTATTAATGTATCTAGTTATTCCAAGGATACTAAACTAAACAGTCTTTCGAGGCATGATCTTTCTTGTGATCATGCCAATGTTATGTAATAATGCACTGACTCTGGGTATCTAGGGTCGGGGGGTTACAATATTTATAATGACTTTGTTCTCTATCACACTCTATAAGGACATGATAGTTAGATTTTGATTTTGTGTCCTTCTTTTCAGTTCTTAAAAATGTTATCCTATTGAAAATACTAATTTTGTGGTGACCGTATATATCCAATTCAATATTATTAATTGGATTTATTTTTAACCCTATTTATGATGTAGGTTTCCCATAAAGGTATTTCCAAATATAAACCATTGATTTTGGATGTGAAATTTCAAATGTTGAGGATGTGGTTTATTGAAAGAGGGGAGAGTTTGACATCCCAATGTTTTGGAGTATGTATATTTAAAAAAAAATTAATTTATTTTATAGCATACATGGCTCGCAACAACAAACTTAAACAGAAAATGACATACTATTATGTGATCATTATAACCTTATCTTTACATTGGTGGGAATGAATTTTATTAATCATATTATGAAATTTTTATATTATAGTATCAATATTTCTTTACATTTATCTAATATATTTTATAGGCATACGTTAATAAAAAATCTCATTTTATAGTAAAAAAATATTTTTATAAAGGCAGTTTTGATGCATTTTAATAGAAAATTTATTTTCAAATTAAATTTTCACACATTTTTAAAATTATATTTGAAAAAATAAACATTATTTTTGAAATAATAGTATCAAAAAAAACTTTGGATTATTTTTTGGTATATTTCTATTTTGTTTTCTTTTTTGATGAATAACGAATAATACAACATTTTAATAGACAACTGACTTTTCATCTAACTAATTTATCATTTTAAATTATATTATATATTGATTTTAATTTATATTTATATTAATTATGTATTTATGAATCCAATTATGTTTATTATAATATTTTTAAAATTGAATTTGGATTTACAAATATTTCAATCTTTTCATAATTTTTACATTAAAATCCATTTTGTCACCCCGTCAAAGAGATTAATTTTTAATTAATCATAAAATAATTTATATTTTAATTCAAAAAAAAGTATTATATATTTTGATTCATAAGGCCTGAAATTATTAAATAGACACCTTTTTTGACAATTTGAATAGTATATTTCATAATTTTTATGACCACAATTAACGGTAAATCTGGTAATTAAGGATAAACATAATTATCATATGGAGTATAAAATTACCCCAAAACATGTAATAATTTTATTAAAAGAGAAATTTTACATTAAATTAAAATTTGGGATGAATTTATAACCTCTTGGAGCTACGTGAACAACCTTTTGCCCCTTATAGTATTTTATTTTTAGAAAAGTCAAACTTGTCACACTAATGTTCTTGAAAAATATAATTTTTTTAATATACGGTTATCCAAAAGGTATATTATAGTATAAATATTAATTTTAAATATAAAATATTTATCTATATCACGGTAAGTTTTTTAAATTTTTAGTGAATATATAATTATCGTAACTAATTATACAACGACGATGATATAATTAATTTATTAATGGAAATATAAAATAAATGATATTAAAAATGATAAAATAAATATAATTTGATAAAATTAATTTCATCTAGGTATATATAGATTATTTTTACATATTAGGGATGTATTGAATGATTTTTTTGATGTTATAATATTTTAGTAATTGTAATATAGTCAATGTAATTAATAGTTTTTAAAATTGATGTAAAATTAATTTATAAAAATAATATTTCATTAAATGATATAAAATTAAAAATATATATATATTAAAAAAAATACATGGGATAATGATTATAATGATAGAAAATATTTATTTAAGGGTGTTCTGGCCCCATATATTAACTATATTAACCCCTAAAGTGTAAAAATATCTGTTATCAAGGTAAGAGTTAATCTGGTTAAAAAAGAGTTGAAACAAAAAGATAAGGGTATAACTGTAACACACCAAGATTTTACTAAAAATATTCTTTTTAATTTCATTAATTTTTTGTGTTGTATGCTAAACCAAAATGAGCTTGCACAACACCCACCCTTGACTTGCCTTTAATTACACGCAATCACGACCTTCCTCGATAGCACGTGTAGTACGCAATACTGAGTTTCACTAAACAACGATATGCTATTAAAATATTATTAAAACTCGCCGTTATAAATAGTAATAACCACTTTTTGAAATTTTGTAAATTTTATTTTTCAAAATGGACTTCATTTTTGGATTTGGAATATCGAAATTAGCTTAGGGTGAAATTTTGGTACTTTTCGGATAACTTTCATTTTCTGATGAATAGTGAAAATGACTAAATTTTAATTAAAAACATCCTTTTTAATCAAAATAATTAATAATGATAAATTATTAATTTGAGTGGTTTCAATGTATATTTAAAATATATTTTTACAATTTAATACAATTTTGGTCATTGGATGTAATTTCACATTTAAACCAGACATAAACAATTGTCAATCTTTTAATAGTTATTATCTCTTAAGAACACGCTATTTGTTTTGACGAGGAGAATTAATTTTTAAATTAATTAATGAAACTGATATTTTTTTAATTTGGGAAAATAGACATCATTTTTGAGTTCATAATATCAAATATATCATAGGCCTAATTTTTGGTATTTTTCTGGAAACTTTCATTTTTTGATAAATAGTGAAACCACTAAGTTGTAGTTAAAAAAATGATTTTTTCACAAAACTTAATTTTACCTCTTCTGTGAGTGGAATTTCAAAAATCCAAGAGACACGGTTGATTTCAGTAATTAAAATGTGGTTCAATGAGATGAAAATAATTTTTGGTGAATAGTAACTTTTTACTTTTTTTACCACGTTAAAAGTAAATAAGGTAATTAAGGGTAAAAATGATATTATTATTACCCTAACACATGTCCTAATTCTATTGGATAAGTGTAATTCGACCAAAAACAACCTTAGGAATAAAATATGACCATTTAGGCCCAATTGGATTATATTAGGACATTTATTATTAATTTATTTAAAGAAGGGTTAAAATAGTTAAAATCAAAGTTTAATAAGTAGATAATTTTCTATATAGGGCTATATATAAGATAAATTCGACTATAAATATTCATTAGAAATCTAAAACTATTTCCTATAGAATGGTATTTTATTTGTAATTGTTAGACATTAAATAATGTAGTTTATTTATGTCATGACGATGATGCAGTAATTATCTTATTAATGAAATATTGACATAATTGATGTTATAAATACCCAAATAAATGTAATTTGAGACTTTTTATGAATTCCAATAATTTTATAGTTTAATATGACATGTTAGTATTAATTTGAGTAACTTTTTTCGAACTAATAATTCTGTTATGATTTTCACAAAAATAAATTACTAAATAGTGTCAAAATTGTCATAAAATAGTTTTTAAAACAAATATTATATTATTAATTGTTATTTTATTTCTTAAAAATATAAGGTTCGGAAAAATGACTTAGATAAGGTTATATATGTTAATAATAAACAACTTGGGGTTCGTTTGGCTTGCTATAGTAAGTTTATTAACCATATAGTGTAAGAACACAAAAAGACACGGTAAAAGTAAAATTATCTAACTTAAAGATAAAACTAAATTATAACATTTAAATAGTCAACTAAACTTGTCTAAATTATATTGGATGAGAGGATTTCGACCCATAACTACCTTAGCTTCGAAATAACTCAATTTGGAGCTATAAAAAAACGAATATGACTTTATAATAAAATAATATTTTTAGTTATTCCAAAGGTGCCCCTCTCCTCCCTTATAAAAGGGCACCTCCTCCCTCTCTTCCTCACACCACATTGAGCTCTCAAGATCTGCCAAACCCTGCCAAATTCTCTTTTCCACTTCCCTAGAAACATCCTAGAGGTCCTGGTCTTCTTCAAAGACCAATTTTAGTGCCCTAAGAGGAGGAATCAAAGAGGCGCCTCAAAGAAGAGGTAATGTCTGTTACCGATTCTTTCAACTTTATTTATTCTTCCACTTCTTCTTCTTAGATTGTTTCATTATGAAGTAATAGAATCAGTATCACTCATATACTGATATGTTATTATAAGTGTGAAACAACCCTCTTTCACTATCTATCCATCCTACGGAAAATGAAATCACCGCACGTGCATACGTACGGAATACCGTCTCCACACCGTGGTATAATCTATTTTCCACCACCACCTTACTTGGATGGGTATAATGGTGTACATAATTACTATATATTATTATTGTAAAGTGATATTGATTCTAAAATAGTATACATACACTCTAATACAATTCCACAATCATGAGGACGATATCATCACTCGTGCGTACGTACGGACTACCGTCTCCACGACGTGATGAGATTAATTCTCCACGTTATCCATTCATGAATGATTATAAAGTATATATAATAAGTAATAATGAAATATATGACATAATAATGATACTGGATTTATGTGTATATATATGTATGTCATCTACCTAATTCCATTCAACTCAGTAAGGAAACAAAAACAACGTTCATGCGTACGTACGGCTTACCGTCTCCATGAACGGTGTATTTCATTCCATTTTCTGATCTATTATATATATGTATATTCTGAATATATATTATAAATAAATCATGTTTTGTATTCTGGAATTAAGTAATCATGATCTATGTAATCATATGAATAATTACAAGTCATAACACGGACGACAAATGAAACGATTTTACCCAAAACACACTTTAAATAGGAATTTACAAAAGAACGGGTAATATAAAGACATAAGTGAACCATATATGATATAATAACAATGAATATGATTCATTAATAAGTCAATGACATTATTTAAATCATTATACATGAGGTTTGGATACGTACGAAGCATATCAGACCTAAGGTAAGAGATAATTTTGCAAATCTCATTTTTATCCGAGATTGCTTATTTGTAAGTATTTACTGGGGTTATTTCTATCATCAATGTCCATGTTTTATAAAAGTGTTTTCATGTTTGTTTAAAGCCTTTTTTACCCATTTTTGACTTTTACTACATGGTATGTAAGGAATCATTCTTTTTTTTACGTTACGAGGTACTTTTTGACTTTTTCGGTAAAAGTACGCGAAGAATGTTTTTTTAACTTATACGACACGAATAGATTTTTAGGGTTTTATAAAGCCTTATTTTTACGAATCCACCTCCAAAATATTTCATGACTATTTTCAACAGAATCCTTTTATTTTAAAATTGCATGTCATTTTGTAAAAAGAGAATGATTTTGAAGAAGAAAGGATATTTCCTCAAGAATTCATTTCAAGTGTTTTATCAAAACCATTTTCCATATAAGATGATATTATTTAATATGTGCATATTTCAAGTATAATGTCCCTATGATTTACATGGTTTCACATTCTTCATGATGAAATGATATCCATTTGTTTTATATGGATTATGTCATGATGGAATGATGTTTATGAAACCCATTTTATTCTTTGGGTTATGATGAATGTTTTAAGTTTATTTTGTGGAACCAGTAAGAATCATTTCATTATGAGATGGGTAGGACCTATATCTCCCTCCAATGCATTGGGTAATGATTTATATCTCATGAGATAGACATGGCTAGAATGACAAGTTAAACCGGTTCAGTAATACAGGACTGGAACGAGAAGTGAACTCGATTCAGAATGGGACTTTGTCCACTAAGATGGTCTTGGAAGCAATGTCTTGGCTAATATGGAAATAATATCATGTGCTTAATGGTTTCCACAATTACATGTTTTATTCTCATGCTATTATATCATTCTTAATGTTTTTTATGATCTATTCCATACGCACTTCCATGTTTTATGTCATTGCTCAAGCTTTTGATGTTTAAACATTATGTTCATGTTTTTATGTTAAAATGTATATGGTATGTTTTATTTTATCCATTCTTACCCTTACAGAGAATTTGAGCTCATCCTTTTTATGTTATCTTTTCCCCCGGATATAAAGAAAGTTTTTAGGTAGAAAAAAAGGGGATGATCTTTATGGGAGATGTTGAAGATGTTTCACCACGATTAGAAGATTACATTCCAAGTTTCCAAAGACACTAAACTATTAAGGTCCCTGTGTGTCTGTCTTTTTTATGTATTAAGTATTACGGAAAAGTAATGTAATGTTCATATACGTCAAGTTTCGGGTCTCTACAGTTGGTATCAGAGGAAAGGTTTGGTCGACTTTTCGAAACTAGGATGCGAGAACTTTAGTGAGATCCCTAGAGATATTTCTAAGGTATGTCTAGGGATCTACCTAAGGTTAAGTATATGTTATAGTACTAGAATTACAGTAACCCATGATGTTAGATATTGAAGGAACTCCCCCTTTATTATATTGTTTTCCCTATCTTTATTTTTTCCTCTGAAACTATTCTTTTTGGGTTTTAGACGATGGCTGGAACCCGAAGGAACCGTGTTGATCAATGTAATGGACAGTGGAATGATTTTCCTCCTGAACAAACAAATGTTATGGGAGATGGAGTGAAAAATCTTATTTCTATACTTACACAAGCTATGAATCATTCTGGACTTCCAAATGAGCAGAGAAGGGAACAATATTCTATTGAGTCCTTCATGAGGAAACATCCACCTTCTTTCAGTGGGTCTTCTGATCAACTTGTTGCTGAACAATGGATTAGTACTACTGAAAAGATATTTTCAGTTCTTCAATGTTCTGAACATGATAAAGTCATCTTAGTAGTGTATCGTTTGGAAGGTGATGCTGATCAATGGTAGAATCTTATCAAGAATACGAGGCCAATAGATGAAATTGAGTCCATGGAATGGGACGAGTTCAAGAACTTATTTTTCAATAAGTACTTCCCTCGTATTATTAGAACAATGATGGAGAAGAAGTTTCTTGAACCAAATCCAAAGGATGATGAATCTGTTGGTATATACGAAGCGAATTTTACAAGGCTTTCAAGGTATGCATCTAGATTTATCATCCAACCTGAAAGTAAAGTTGATCGATTCTTCAGTGGATTAAAACCAAATCTTCGAAGAGAATTAGCTATAAGAGACTTCAGTAGCTATGACGAAATTGTGCGTTGTGCTATCAAGGTAGAAATGGAAGTTGGTGTTACTTATCCATCTCATAGATTTGACAAGAAACGAAAGATGGAGTTCAAGGATAAATCTCAGAATAATGGTGAAAAGAAGATGAATGTTTCCTTATGCTCAAAGTGTGGAAAGAAGCATGGTGGAGATTGTATTAAAGGGAATAGAAAATTTTTTAAGTGTGGAAAAGAAGGTCATCGAGTAGCTGAGTGTTGACGTAATGGAAAAAGGGTTTTTAATTATGTGAATAATGAAAAGACTGTAGAGAACGCACCACCAATACATCAATGCCTAAAGTGCAAAGAAATGGGGCATTATGATAATAAATGCCCTAATCCATGGGTTAGTGATGATCGACATGAGAAACCACTTATGTCAAAGGACAAAGGGAAGTCACATGCGATCACTATTGGCGATGATGAATATGAAAATGATGTGGTGGAATGATTAAGTGTTTATGTAATGGGATTCCAAAATAACGTTTTATACAGTATCGTGGAATATTGGAATATTTATGTATTGGTCTATTGTGGTTTTCAATAATTTTATGGTACCTATAACCATAGAAAGTGATTGAGATATTTTTTGGAAAAAAAGATGATATGCTCATAATGAAGGAAAAACGAGAAAATGAAATGTTTGATAGTATTCATGAGCTCATGATTGATATAAAGACTAAGTGATATCATGGTTTGAGTATATAGAATTTTGAGGATTTTGGTATGTGGAAAGAGTTAACTTTTAACAGAATTCATGTTTTTATTAAGGTTCAATGGGTATTCATTTTTTTCAAGAGAATACATGATTAAGGCCATCGAGTGTTTGGAATGTGACCAACAATACATATCTCATGATATATGGGGATCAACAATGGTATTAGCATGCTAGTTGTATGAAATCTTTGGTAATAGTTTTCACTATAATATGAGATTAGACAACATTATTTTGGATAAGCCTAAATATTAGAATCACTACTACAACCTACCCCTTTATCAGCGCTAAAACCCAGCATTAACAGCACTAGAAAAGCGTTGTTAATTCTGGCGTAGATAAAGGGGGGTCCCCTATATCAGCGCTGCTCGGAGCGCTGATAAAGGGGTCCTTTATCAGCGCGTCGTGGAGCAATGATAAAGGTCACCTATATCAGCGCTTCTCGGAGCGCTGATAAAGGGTCCCTTTATCAGTGCTCCTCTAGCGCTGTTAAAGGTGTCCTTTATCAGTGCTAAAAAAGCGCTGATAAAGGCCCCATCGCCTGCACCTAAAAAACAGTACCTGCACACCTGCACACCAGAATACCTGCACAACGTAGCACATGCACACCTGCACACCATAGCAACCGCAACCAATATTTTGACTGACAACGGTATATACATTTACTTAACATCATGAATACAAGAAAATGCATTGCTATATACATTTCAAACATTGTTTTACATGGTTAAATTTACAATTATTCAACAACAGTTATAAACATTCATGTTTCATCCTTTGATATCCGTGATCCGCTCTCGACGGTATTTGTGGCCGAACAAAGAATCCAAACTCAAGGAAAAAAATTCACCTATATAAGAAAACAAATATTATGTTAGTAATGAAATAATGAAAGAAATTAAAACAGTAATATGAAAGAATACATTAATTTGGAAATGTGAAACTAAAATATTAAATTTTAAACTCAAAAGTTTTCATTTTCATAATAATGAAAGGGAATAATGTAAAATCAATATGTTTTTGATTGATTTATCTCGTTTAATAAATACCGATTCTTTATCTAATGAAAATCTTTACCGGTCGCACCGTACATCGGATTAAGGTGCGGTCGATTCGTACACGTCACAAATGATTCGTGGATCATTTTCCTAAAGTATCAAAAAAATCCGAATGCGTTTGCTCGGTTTGGCGTATGTCATTGGTGTTGTTTTCCAAAGTTTATGTCATTTTCAAACTGATATTAGACAATTTTAGCCATACCAGTCACACCGTGCGTCAGATTGAGGTGCGGTCAATTCGTACATGTCACAAATGACTCGTGGATCGTTTTCCTAAAGTATCAAAACAATCCGAACGCGTTTTCTCAGTTTGGAGTATGTCATTGGTGTTGTTTTCCAATGTTTATATCAATTTGAAACTGATATCAGACACTTTTAGCCATACTGGTCACACCGTGCATCGGATTGAGGTGCGGTTGATTCATACACGTGAAAAATGACTCGTGGATCATTTTCCTAAAGTATCAAAACAATCCAAACACGTTTTCTCAGTTCGGCGTAAGTCATTGATGTTGTTTTCCAATGTTTTTCTCAATTTGAAAACATATATTAGACACTTTTAGCCATAACGGTCACACCATGCGTCGGATTGAGGTGTGGTCAATTTGTACACATCACAAATGACTCGTGGATCGTTTTCCTAAAGTATAAAAACAATCCGAATGCGTTTTCTCGGATTTCCATATGTCATTGGTGTTGTTTTCCAATGTTTATGTCATTTTCAAACTGATATAAGACAATTTTAGCCTTACCGGTCACACCGTGCGTCGGATTGAGGTGCGGTCGATTCGTACACGTCACAAATGACTCGTGGATCATTTTCATAATGTATCAAAACAATCCGAATGCGTTTGTTCAGTTTGACGTGTGTCATTGGTGTTGTTTTCCAAAGTTTATGTCATTTTCAAACTGATATCAGAAAATTTTTGCCATACCAGTCACACCATGCATCGTATTGTGGTTCGGTCGATTCGTACACGTCACAAATGACTCTTGGATCATTGTACTAAAGTATCAAAACAATCTGAATGCGTTTGCTCGGTTTTCTGTGTGTCATTGGTGTTGTTTTCCAAAGTTTATGTCATTTTCAAACTGATATCAGACAATTTTAGCCATACCGGTCACACCGTGCGTCAGATTGAGGTGCGGTCAATTCCTACACGTCAAAAATGACTCGTGGATCATTTTCCTAAAGTATCAAAACAATCTGAATGCGTTTTCTTGGTTTTCTGTGTGTCATTGTTGTTGTTTTCCAAAGTTTATGTTATTTTCAAACTGATATTAGAAAATTTTAGTCATACCAGTCACACCGTGCATCGGATTGACGTGTGGTTGATTCGTACACGTCAAAAATGACTTTTGGATTGCTTTCCTAAAGTATCAAAACAAGCCGAACGTGTTTTCTCGGTTTTCCGTATGTCTTTGGTGTTGTTTTCCAAAGTTTATCTCAATTTGAAACTGATATCAGACACTTTTATCCATACCGGTCACACCGTGCATCGGATTGAGGTGCGGTCAATTTTTACTTGTCACAAATGACTCGTGGATCGTTGTACTAAAGTATCAAAACAATCCGAACGTTTTTGCTCAGTTTGGCGTATGTCATTGGTGTTGTTTTCCAAAGTTTATCTCAATTTGAAACTGATATAAAATACTTTTAGCCATACTGGTCACACTGTGCGTCGGATTGAGGTGCAGTCGATTCGTACACGTCCCAAATGACTCTTGGATCATTTTCCTAAATTATCAAAACAATACGAAGGCGTTTTCTTGGTTTGGCATATGTCATTGGTGTTTTTTTCCAAAGTTTATGTCGTTTTCAAACTGATATCAGTAAATTATAGCCACACCGGTCGCACTGTGTGTTGGATTGAGGTGCGGTCGATTTGTACACATCATAAATGACTCATGGATCGTTTTCATAATCTATCAAAAACAATCCGAAGGTGTTTTCTCGGTTTGCCGTGTGTCATTGGTGCTGTTTTCCAAAGTTTATGTCATTTTCAAACTGATATCAGACAATTTTAGCCATACCGGTCACACCGTGCGTCGGATTGAGGTGCGGTCAATTCGTACACGTCACAAATGACTCGTGGATCGTTTTCCTAATATATCAAAACAATACGAAGGTGTTTTCTCAGTTTTCCGTGTGTCATTGGTGTTGTTTTCCAAAGTTTATGTCATTTTCAAACTGATATCAGACAATTTTAGTCATACCGGTCACACCGTGCGTTGGATTGAGGTGCAGTCAATTCGTACACGTCACAAATGACCCGTGGATCTTTTTCCTAATGTATCAAAACAATCCGAACGCATTTGCTCGGTTTGGCGTATGTCATTGGTGTTGTTTTCCAAAGTTTATCTCAATTTGAAACTGATATCAGACACTTTTATCGATAACGGTCACACCGTGCATCGGATTAAGGTGTGGTTGATTTGTACACGTCACAAATGACTCGTGTATCGTTGTCCTAAAGAATCAAAAAAATCCGAATGCGTTTTATTGGTTTTCCGTATGTCATTGGTGTTGTTTTCTAAAGTTTATGTCATTTTCAAACTAAGTAGTAGGAATTAACTAATCTAAGGATATGAAACATAAGAAAGGGAGATCATAGATGCTCAATAATTGTAAAGGGAGATATCAATGACCATATAAAGATAACATAAGTATTAGGAATTCACCTTCATTGTCCTATTTGTTTACATTCTTCGATCAGGTACGCTGCCCATTCGTTTCTAAAGACATTTATATCATCTTCTGAATATGAGTTTTTGCGACAGTCATAGTAGTACTGAAAAAATATAAATACACAAAGGATTAATAATTATTTTAAATAAAGTATTAATTATTTTCAAAAATACCTCTTCAGGGATGCTAGTTTGTTCATGAAATATGATCTCTTTCATAAATCTACAAACATAATAACCACAGCCCTTGTCATTTGATTGTTTCAGACACTGCACAAACATCGAGAAAAATAAGTAATTTGTTTTGATATGTATTTGGATAGTGAAATATAATTATATATACCCAGATACTTCTCCATTTGTAGATCTTGTGGGCATTGTCGTCCTTATGCCCTGGATTCATTCCAGCATTTAGAAGATATTCATACACTGCCCTATCATAACAAAATCCTCATTAAAAGATAATATAAATTATATAACTAGATATTTAGTTCTAAAATGTTGGATCTAGTGTATTAAAAATTGAAAATCTCCATCATGTGTGGTCGGTTAGTTGGATATCCATGCATTGAATCCAGAAAATAAATCATTCGAGTATCCAAATTGACTGTAATGAGTATCCAATGTTCCCTAAAAACACAAAAAGAATTAAGTACTGATAGAAATGAAAATATATTTGATATGATTAAAATATAGAGTTTTACCCTTGCATCGTTGGTATTAAAAAGAGCATGTCAGTCGTAATTCTTCTTTGAAACGTTTTGAGCAGATTTGACATCAATTCAGCCTGAAAATTAGAATCTATTTCTGTTCGTTGTGTAGAAATGGTGTGAGGACTAACGAGTCCAAATTTATATTCATGGGAAAATCCCTTCAATTGTTTTTCATATATACCCCTGTGAAAAATATGAGATGTATTTATCCATAATTATAAAAGTATATCAGCTTCTGTAAAATCAAATCATGAAAACATACCTCATGTATACATTTATAACTGAGGCGCCTAGCCAGTTGTATGTGATGATCTCAGAAACAGCGTCTGCAGTAACGAAATCTATTTTTTCCACTCCGTACATATCTTTTTCACAAACAATTGTATGACTCTTTCTGTCTTCCATTTTCGTATCCACATGAGCTTGCAATGATATTAAATGTGGATATAGAACGGGCGGGGTGAACGCGCTCTCAGTAGATCGATTTGATCGGTTGGTTGATCCAATCTTGTAGCCGGTCTTTCGTTTTAGCTTCTCCATTTTATCCTTCTATAATAACATTCATCGGTTCAGCCATTTTCTAATTTAATGTTAATGTTTCTGCTTGAAAAATGAACTGGAAATGAATACCTCCTACTCGACGTGTTTTTTTACAAGATTCGACGGATATGAAACGAATGTTACAATAGCTTTTTCCACCGTATGAATGTCGTCATCGTCATTTGGCATGAGTAGCTCGGCGTTCGGATCATGAGCTATGTTAATCGACACTTTTACATGACTGGTTGGAAGTGGTCTGTAGTTTAGCGTGTCATTCTGCATATTGAACACCGTAGCCCTCGCTACAAGGCGATGCGTGGGAGTTAACAGATATAAATCACAGTCATTTTCACCCTACAGAATATCATTAAATGAAAGGTATCAGTGTCTATGTGATTCACATCTCACAAAAACGAATATTATAACATTGATTACCTCGGTTAAGTCAGGTCTTTGATGGGAATGGCTCGCCTCAAAGCTGGTGAGGGGTGGATCTTCTCACGGGGGTTGTTCTTGAGTTGTTTGTTCTCTTTGCCTCTCCTCCATCAAACTCTTTAGCATCTCTCCCTGAGTATGGATTAGTTCTTCAAGGGTAGCTACTCTATCTCTCATTACATGCAATTCTTTAGTTTGTGCATCCTCTTGTTTTTTTTCTTAAAATATGTCTTGGGTGACACCCCAAAACCTACACCTCGGACGCAACCAAACTGTTCTGGCTGTTTCAAGGCCATTGAAAGTATGTCTGCATCCGGTGCGGGTGTTGTTGATTCCTGTAACTATGTCAAATAGAAAATATGAAAAAATAAGTAAGCATCGTTATGTAATAGTGATTTAAAGCAAAAAAAGTTTATATTATGTCATACTTACACATGTTTACCACACTTTTTGTGTGTTTTCATCTATCAGTTTCCCCTATTTATTAACACGAGCCTCCTTCCATAGCACATGGCGTGGAATGGAAGTGACTTGAGATTTTGCTTCATCAATCTGCATATAAACAGAGAAACATGGTTACAGTGTTGTTTTATGTCACATAAAATTATTACATTACTTTTAAAATACATACCAATTGTTTTTCAATTGAAGCGTACCCCAACCTTGCTTTACGATATGGGTACTCTGGTTTTTCTACCCGTTATTTATTTTCAGCACTCAGTTTATGTTTCATAAATAAAAACCTATCAATAAATGTGATGAATACAAGAAACGTTACACAATGTGTAACCAAACACAATGTAGCTGAATTTTTTTTCCGCACGACTGTTGCAAAGCGCATCCCACGTTCCTTGGGATATCAAGTGTGCATAAAGAGGAGACAGGTGCGGCTTGATTTTCCCTTCGGCATCTTTCAGATGATTTTTTGTTAAAATGGTGCGAACGCCTCTATGAATCCTTCCTTCCAGTCTGAAAAAATATTCTTTGTGCGAAACATCTACATTAAATTCACTCTGCAAGAGATGATGAAGGGTTAGTCAATATTTCAATATTTTATTTTATTTTAATAAATTAAATAGATTATATCATAATGTTACCGTAATCTCTTCCCACATTAATGTTTTCAACCTACTGACAACATGGTGCCATGACTCTACGTCAATCGGCACGCGCTGTCGAGTGACAATTCCAATGTAGCTACTAAACATGGCTTTGTTGGGGTTTACATGCTGGCCTAGCGTATTCCGTCCCACCTCATATTTGATGACTTTTGCCTTTGCCTTAAGAATTTTTGCTAAAACTGTCAAACTACGGTGCACCTGTTTTTTTGGGTCGCTGGGGTTTCATCGCCTACCATTTCCCCAGTTTCTGTATCATCATTATGTTTCTCCGAAGTGCTAGCTTCGGCACTGACACCAGCTGCAACAGGTTGGGAGACCTAATGTACGTCAGTAGTGGGACCAGCTGCAACAGGTTGAGAGACCTGTTGTCTTTCAACAGTGGGACCAGCTGCAACATTTTGAGAGACCTATTGTACGTCAGCAGTGGGACCAGCTGCAACAAGTTGAGAGACCTGTTGTCTCTCAGTAGTGGGACCAGCTGCAACAGGTTGAGAGACGTGTTGTGTCTCAGGATTGGGTGCATCAGCAGGTGAAGAAGTTATTATCTGCAGATCTTGTTTAAAATTTAAGTTATATCACATAAAATCAGTAGGGAACAGATAATAACATAATATAACACAATCTATATTACAAAAAAAATCAATAACCTGATTATTGAACTCCCTTTTTTTAAAAGGCTGACGGGATTTGACCCCTCTATCAACTATCCATATCCATTCATTATGGTCTCCTCTGACATACAAAACGTCATCTACATTGGGACCACTGCGAAATGATTGTGAAATACCAATTAAATGGTCATCTTCTGTTGAATTTTCATTTGACCCTTCAGCTGTTTTGGTCTATAACAGAACAATTGACCAGTTTCGGTTTGTGGGATCGGGAACATAAAATACTTGAACTGCCTGTGATACCATTATAAATGGTTCTTCTTTCTCCCATTCCTTACTGAAATCAACTTTCACAAATCCCAAATCATCTATTTAAACATCACTCCTGTTATCAACCCACTTGCATTGAAATGTCAGAACTTGAAATTCCGTATAATCCAACTCCCATATTTGTTTGATGATGCCAAAGTATGACATATTCGCATAAATTGGATTTCTGTCCTTAGCACCGAAAACATGCATCGCTTCAGCCATAAGTGTAACCCCACTATTCTGCATGGTACTGTCTTCATCATGTTCATTAGTATAAAATTTATAACCACTAACTATATAAGCATTGTAAGATAATGCATAAAAACTTAGTCCTTCGGCTAGCCATAGAAGTCATTCCAAAATAAACTTTGGATTTTCATCTGACTTCTAAAAAATATGATCTTGAAACCATCCTATAAACTATCGATTATGTGTATCTGATATCCATTTTCAGCCCTTGATGGATTCAATTGACTAGGAATTTCTTTGTGGATTTCAACATATGGGTCAACGTACAAACTGTTATGCAAAACATAAAGGTGGGCCTACTCCTGATCTGTAATATTGATTGTGACAACCTTTCTTCCAGAAATTCCTTAACCCTTTAGCCGCCCAGTGTGATGAGATTTCGGTAAGCCAATGCATTCCACACCAGACAAGTATTCGGTACAGAATTCAACGGCTTCCTCAACAATATATCGCTCTACAATACAACCCTCTGGCCGACCTCTATTTTTGACATACCCTTTAAAAATATTCATATACCGTTCAATGGGGTACATCCAGCTGTAATGTATAGGACCACATAGTCGAATCTCTCTCACCAAGTGGACCATCAAATGAACCATCATATCAAAAAATGAAGGCGGGAAGAACATTTCTAATTCACATAATATGACGGCAATTTCTTTTTCCATAGCTGGTAATTTCGCCGGGTCTATAACTTTGCTCCATATAGCTTTGAAGAAGAAACACATTTTCGTTAATGTATGACGGACATTCTTGGGCAAAATGCAACGTAAAGCAATTGGAATGAGATTTTGCATCAAAACATGACAGTCATGTGATTTCAGACCTTTTAACTTCAAGTCACTCATTGACACAAGGTTACTGATATTTGACGAATACCCCTCTGGAACCTTTACGTCATTCAAGAAGTTGTAAAACCGATATCTCTCCTGCCTAGAAGGAGTGTAAGCATCAGGAGGAAGAAATGTTCGTTTTTCACCCTTTACTGGTGCCAACTCTTCTCGTATTCCCATCTCAACAATGTCCAACCTAGCCTTAATTCCATCTTTTGTTTTTCCAGATGTATTTAGCAACGTGCCGATAACACTGTAAAATACATTTTTTTCTACATGCATAACATCAATAAAATGTCTTACATACATACAATTCCAGTATTGTAATTAAAAAAAATGATATCTTTTTCCAACCAATTTTCGTAAGGTTTTTCGAAGCCGGTTTACCAAAAGTAGTGTCCAAATTTTTAACTTTTTCAAACAATTGATCGCCTGTTAGTGGAGACGGTGTTGTACATTCTTCTGAGCTTCCATCGAATGATGTATTCCAGGAATGGTACTTATGTTGTCGTGGTAGAAATCTTGGATGTCCTAGAAACACGGTTTTCGATGACTGTTTCAAGCTAATTGATTGTGTACCTTCTTCGCAAACGGGACAACCTGGAGTTCCTTTAATGCTATATCCTGAAAAATTTCCATAAGCTGGGAAGTAATTTGTCATCCCATACAATATGACCCTCAAACTAAAATCTTCCTTTCTGTAAGCATCATACAATGTGACAACTGAATCCCAGAATAATTTCAAATCTTCAATCAATGGAGCTAAATAAACATCAATATCATTACCCAGTTGTTTTGGTCCTGATATAAGCATAGATAACATGATGTATTATCGTTTCATGCATAACCACAGTGGTAAGTTATATTTTATCAACATAACCAGCCATGTACTGTGACTGTTGCTTTGAAAACCAAAAGGATTCATTCCATCTGTAGATAACGAAAGATGAAGGCTTCTCGACTCGTTTCCAAATTCAGGATACTCATGATCGATTCTCTTCCACTGAGGAGAGTCTGCCGGGTGATGTAGTATCCCATCATTAATACTTGTATCTGCATGTCATGTTAATTTTTCTGCAGTCTCCTCACTTCCATATAGGCGTTTAAACCATAGAATTATTGGAAAGTACCATACAACTTTAGTAGGACTGGATTCATCTTTCTTGTATCGAGAAGCTCCACACTTTGGGCGTTCTTTAAGTGATTTGTGGTCCCTGAGAAATATCATACACTCATTCGGGCATGCGTGTATTCTTTCAGAGATCATACCCATAGAGCGTAGCATTCGTTTGGTGTCGTATGTTCGACTCGGGAGCTCATTGTCTTCTGGGAGCATGTCATTCAAGAGGGAAAGTAGTTTCGTAAAACTATCGTCACTCCCCCCGTTATCTGCTTTCAAATTATATAGCTTCAGTACGGTTGACAATGATGTATATTTAGTGCAACCAGCATACAATGGCGTCTTTGCACAACTTTTTAACTTCTCAATCAATTTTGGGCAATCACGAAGTTCATCTTCGAAGGTCCTTGTCAATTTCTCAATACGATCTTCATCATCATTCACATCTGTAATCACATCCTCCATACGGTCATCTTCATTGTTCATGTTTGTAATCATACCAGATGATACATAAAACGCAGTGTCACCCCAGTCACTACCTACATTCGTTGTTTCCCCATGTTTATTCCAACATGTATAACTTTGATCTATTACGTGACAGATCAAGTGTTCTTCCAACTCATCTTGACTAATTTGTTTTGAATAACAACAGCGTAAACATAGCCAAAGGATTTGAGAAGAGTCACATGCATGATCTTTTGCAAACATGATAAATTCTTTCATGCCTTCTTCATACTCTTTTTTCCAACCGATTGGCATTCATCCATTCTTTATTTATATTCACCCTATTTAAAATCCATAGGATAAGTATATAGGTTAAAGGAGAAGGAATATGAGTATAATTTAGATAAAAAACAAGATACTTCAAGGAAATAAAGGAATAAATAAATACCAAAATAAAAAATATATTGGGAACCACTACAATCCCCAAGCCTCACATCATCTAGATCTCTAAAACCCATCAAAGTTACTCCAACTCGATCTGGAAACACTGGGACCCAATTCTACCTGACCTTCAATACATGAGGATTTCTTGGGTACTCAGTAGGGAACCACCAATGTGGTTTCATAAATTCTAATTTTTGGTTATATGTGCATGTTTCATGCTCTAAATAAATAAATAATATTTAAAAAATAAATAAATAAATTATTATTGATCCTCAGGTTCGTAGCCTCGATCATCCATAACAACTTTGGCTAGTGCCAAAGTGTATTTGAGAACATTGTGATGACTATACCAACCATAACAATAATCATGAGGTCTTTCACCCTAGTATACATTGATAATTACCCTAGATATAAACTCACCCTAGTGAATATGATAATAACCTGGAAAACCTCCATCCCATTATCAC
Source organism: Viscum album (assembly GCA_963277665.1). Classification (NCBI taxonomy): domain Eukaryota; kingdom Viridiplantae; phylum Streptophyta; class Magnoliopsida; order Santalales; family Viscaceae; genus Viscum; species Viscum album. Next base: position 1,480,145,795 of record OY728137.1, read on the forward strand.
AACCTGAGTAGTAACCATACTAGTATAAAATTGTTCCAAACAACTTAACCCCAGTAGTGCAGGACACTCAACCAAACATGCCAAATACACAATAAGGACTGAAATCTCTCACCTATCCACTTTTCAAAACAAATATAATCACTACTCAAAATCAATGGCATCCCTATTAGTAGTATCATATACCTGACTACTATGTAATTTTTTCCATTTCAATAAAATACCACCTAAAGGTCATTTTTTTAATAAATGCGGTGACATGAATTGGTCACCTAATTCATGCCCCAAAGGACTCAATTTAAAAAAAATAGTATAAGTACAAACACAAGGTGAAAAGAACTTACACCAGTAGGGACTGAGAGAAGTATAAACCAAAAACACCAACGAAAATCTGGAAAAATATCTACAAGCAAGGAATGATCCAAACAACCTATTATCAACTATTCCATGATCTCCAAAAGGGGTTTTACTATCCATGGGGACAACACTAATCCATCTCGCTCGAAGGGAATCCAATGCCTTCATAAATTTTCTTCTCTATCAACTTGAGTTATGTTATTCATGCTATTATACAGTTGTTATTTTAAAATGAAGGGATGAAATGAAACCTGAGAAAGACCTTAATACATTAAAACGAATGTTTAGAAAGGAAAACCATTAAAGGTTTGGATCAATATGCTATTAAGAATGAAGATCATCATTGCAACGTCACCATCCAACGGAAGCACATGATGTAGTGAAACACTCATCACATGAGAGCATCATATTATTTATCAAGGTCTTACATGGTATAGCCTCATAATATTTACATGGTAATATTCCATACTATAAATAGTCTCATGAGATGGCTCATGTACCATTTCAATATATAGGTTTGTTCTGGGTCAGTCTACACATCTATCCTATCAACAACCTTACAAAGTCATACCCACCCAAGTAGTCACATCCCCAAGGGGGATGTTCACACACTTTAGGTTCAATTCAATAAGGCCAAGGGCTCTGATGTATCACTAGTTCCATGTGTGGCCTATGGGAACAAATACATAAAAGTCACAAAATGTATTCCAAGAGGTCTTCGGGTTCCCCCTAACACGGTCCTCTATGTCACACTCACTCTAATAACCCCCATTAAGGAATTTATAAATCCATAAAGAAATTACCAGGACCACATACCTATTTTATATGTTTCTACTATTTTAATTCCAAGTTGAAAACTTTTCCTAGGCTCGCTAATCCTCTTCCAATTTCTACCCCAAGATCAACTCATCAATATAGGTCCTTCCTCTCTCCAAAAAACCAAAATTATTAAATTATAACATTTATAATTAATTATCCAAATCAATTTAAACTTGTTATATTCACTAGAAACTCATCTTGTGGACTTTTCATCTTAGAACCAAGACCAAAAATCCATATATGATCTGAAGTGGGATCTTAGTGCCATCTTCGAAAAAATACCCAAACATCAGAACCAAATCCATAGACAACGTTATATAATTTGATCCAATATCCATGAAAACTACAAAAGGAAACAAAAATCCTTCATAATTTTTGGTGACATGCAGATACCATCATGATGCCTCTTATACATGAGGTAGGAAAACAACCCCATCAAATCAATATGATACCACCGTTCTCCAGTTGAATCACCCATAAAACATAATCTAGATTAATCAAAAATCAATAGAAACTAAATATAAAGAATAAAATGGTAAGGAATATGGCGAAATCACTTAGAATTGTTGAATAAATCCACTAAAAAACTCCCCATGGAAAGGGGAATCAAAGAGGAATAAGGGGGTGGGTCGATTGGGAATTGTATAAGAGGGAGGATGAGTAATGGGGGCTTCCCCTATTGGAATTTCAGAGGGAAAAAGATGAAAATATAATTTTAATGTTCTACACAATTTTCCAAACCATATATTAATAATTTGGTGGCACTGTACAAGAAAACCCCTTCAAATATTTGGTCAACATAGTTTACCAAACAATGCATTAATTATGTAAATGGGAACTACCTCAGTCTACAAAATTTTACATGTTGTGTATGAAATCAGGAAACAATGGTATGTTAATCCCCAACTAAAATACACCTCACATGGTTTCCTCTAAGATATCCCATTGTTAACCATCACTAACCATGAAAGTCAACTATGAGATTAAGAAACAGGACTGAAAACCTCCTCATGCTGAAGGTTCTACATTGTTTCTCAAAAAGTAGGAACAAAAAACCTTGTGTCATTTGAAAAATCTCCAAAAAAGAGCATATAAAACTTAAATAAAGCTTGTGAGACTCACCTGAGTACTTGAGGCACCTCTCAAACTGTGGTGGAGGAGGAGGCAGCAGAGTAGGCAGAGGAGGAGGAGGAGGAGGCGCCGGTGGAGGAGGAGGATGATACAACGGACTAGGAGGAGTAGGAGAAAGCGCTGGTGGAGGAGGAGGAGGACGAGGCTGCGGTGGAGGAGGAGGAGGAGGAGGAGGAGCAGAGGAGGAGGAGGAGGCGGCGGCCGGAGGAGGAGAAGAAGGAGGAGGCAGTGGCCGGAGGAGGAGCCGGCAACCGGAGGAGGAGGAGAAGAAGGAGGTGGCAGCCGGAGGAGGAGGCGGCGGCCGAAGGAGGAGGAGCAGGAGGAGGCGGAGGTCGCGGCGGAGGAGGAGGAGGCGACGGTAGCGGTGTAGAGGAGGGCTTCCGCAAGAGCTTGATCGGGTGCAGGGAGGTGGAAGAGGACTCGCGGGTTTTTAACAAATCCATGTGAGACTTTATCAGCGCTAGTAAAAAGAGCTGATAAAGGATGTATTTATCTTCACTAATATAAAAAGCGCTGATAAATACAACCTTTATCAGCACTTTTGTTAGCGCTGATAAAGGTCCGCCCCTTTATCAGTGCTTTTCCGTTAGCCCTGATAAAGGCATGCACATGACTTGCCCAGTTTTGTGGTAGTGAATGGATTATGGTGGACATAAGTTTGTATTGATTAAGGATAGAAGTTTTTTCGATATTATTTATGGGATTTTATAGTAATGTAGTTTTATAAAAAAGGACAACCCGCAGGATGGGAGACAACCCATCGCGTCAGACAAGGCTGTGGGAATCGAACCCACAACCGAAGTGTTACTCGCCTTTATCGCCTTCCACTGGCCTACAGGAAGTCCCTGTTTAGTAGAAACTAGTTTTATTATATTATGCAGTATGGTCTATAACGTATAAGTCAATTTTAGGAACCATATATGATTAATCTCACTATAGATGGACTTATGTATTTTTTGATAACTTTTCTATCCTTTTGTTTGAGACAGATGGAATGACCCATCATTCTATCACATGATCTGCTAACACATCACGAATGACAAATTCAACTTCATTTCTTTAAGAGATGAAGTGGAAATTGTCCAAAGAATGACCAACGGTGAGACTATACCAAAATCATGAAAGTATTTCTTCTAATTCCAATTTCATCAACTTTAGGGAAATGATCTTGAAAACCAAAAATGTTGTCCTAGTGCCCTTATATCCGATGAATCAGATGGTACCGTAGATCATCACAAATTTATGACTTTGTGATTGTTGGATTTTTCATAGCCATGTTCTCTACCACTCTCCATCAGAACATGACGGTTATATTTCTCTTCCATATCGATATTTTCACCTATGTTCTCCTATGTGATATCCCAGTGATTAGTTAATTTGGGTAACCGTTACGTTTCATAATTTAGTTTTAAGGCATGTTTTGTTATTCCTTTATACGATGTGGGTTTCTATTAAGGAATCTTTCTATTAGTAAACCATTTATAACCCTGATGAATTTCGAGGGCGAAATTCATTTTAAGGGGGGTAGAATGTAACACCCCAAGATTTTATGAAAAATATTTATTTTAATTTCATTAATATCTTCTGATGTATGCTAAACCAAAAGTAGCTTTCACAACACGCATCCTTGACTTGCCTTGCATTACACGCAATCGCGACCTTCCTCGATAGCGCGTGTAGTACGCAATACCGAGTTTCACTAAACAACGATATGCTATTAAAATATTATTAAAACTAGCCGTTATGAATAGTAATAACCACTTTTTGAAATTTTTGAAATTTTATTTTTCAAAATGGACTTCAGTTTTGGATTCAGAATATCGAAATTAGCTTAGGGTGAAATTTTGGTACTTTTCGGATAACTTTCAATTTCCGATGAATAGTGAAAATTATTAAATTTTAATTAAAAACAACCTTTTTAATCGAAGTAATTAATAGTGATAAATTATTAATTTGAGTGGTTCCAAAATATATTTATAATTCATTTTTACAATTTAATACAATGTTGGCCATTGGATGTAATTTCACATTTAAACCAGACATAAACAATTGTCAATCTTTTGATAGTTATTATCTCTTAAGAACACGCTATTTGTTTTGACGACGAGAATTAATTTATAAATTAATTAATGCAACTCATATGTTTTGAATTTGGTAAAATAGACATCATTTTTGAGTTCATAATATCAAATATAAATTCGACCTAATTTTTGGTATATTTCTGGAAACTTTCATTTTTTGATGAATAATAAAACCACTATGTGGTAATTAAAAAAATCAATTTTTCATAAAACATAATTTTACCACTTCTGTGAGTGGAATTTCGAAAGTACGGGAGACACGGTTGATATCAGTAAGTAAAATTTGGTTCAATGAGATGAAAATAATTTCTGGTGAATAGTAATTTTTTATTTTTTTTACCACGGTTAAAGTAAATAGGGTAATTAAGGGTAAAAATGATATTATTACTACCCTAACACATGTTCTAATTCTATTGGATGAGTGTAATTCGACCAAAAACAACCTTATTAATAAAATATGACCATTTAGGACCACATGGATTAGATTAGGACATTTATTATTAATTTATTTAAAGAAGGGTTAAAATAGTTACAATCAATGTTTAATAAGTAGATAATTTTTAATATAGGGTTATACATTTCGACTATAAATATTAATTAGAAAGCTAATAATATTTTATACATAATGGTAGTTTATTTGTAATTTTTAGACATTGAATAATTTAATTTATTTATGACATGACGATGATGCAGTAATTATCTTATTAATGAAATATTGACATAATTGATGTGCTAAATACCAAAATAAATGTATTTTGAGACTTTTTATGAATTACAATAATTTTTTAGCTTTACATGACATATTATTATTGATTTAAGTAACAGTTTTCGAACTAATAATTCTGTTATGAGTTTCACAAAAATCAATTACTAAATAGTGTCAAAATTGACATAAAATAGTTTTTAAAACAAAGTTTTTATTATTAATTGTTATTTTATTCCTAAAAATCTAGGGTTCAGAGAAATGACTTAGATATGGTTATATATATTAATAATAAACAACTTGGGGTTATTTTTTCTTGATATAGTAAGTTTATTATCCTTATAGTGTAAGAACACAAAAAGACACGGTAAAAGTAAAATTATCAAACTTAAAGTTAAAACTAAATGATAAGGTTAAAATAGTAAATTAAACTTGTCCAAATTCTATTGGATGAGAGGATTTCGACCCATCCCCACATTAGCTTCGAAATAACTCAATTTGGAGCTATTAAAAACTGAATATGACTTTATAATAAAATAATATTTTTTGTTATTCCAAAGGTGCCCCTCTCCTCCCTTATAAAAGGGCAGATCCTCCCTCTCTTCCTCACACCACATTGAGACTTCAAGCTCGGCCAAACCCTGCAAAATTATCTTCAAAACTTCCCTATAAACATCTGAGAGGTCCTGGTCTTCTTCAAAGACCAATTTTAGTGCCCTACGAGGAGGACTCAAATAGGCGCTTCAAAGAAGAGGTAATGTCTGTTACCGATTCTTTCAACTTTATTTCTTCTTCCACTTCTTCTTCTTAGGTTGTTTCATTATGAAGTAATAACATCAGTATCACTCATATACTGAAATGTTATTATAAGTATGAAAAAACCCTATTTCACCATCTATCCATCCTACGGAAAATGAAATCACCGCGCGTGCATACGTACGGAATACCGTCTCCACGCCGTGGTGTAATCTATTTTCCACCACCACCTTACTTGGATGGGTATAATGGTGTACATAATAACTATATATGATTATTGTAAAGTGATATTGATTTTGAAATAGTATACATACACTCCAATACAATTCCACGATCATGAGAACGATATCATCGCTCGTGCGTACGTACAGACTACCGTCTCCACGACGCGATGAGATTCATTCTCCACGTTAACCGTTCATGAATGATTATAAAGTATATATAATAAGTAATCATGAAATATATGACATAATAATGATACTGGATTTATGTGTTTATATATTAATGTCATCTAATTAATTCCATTCAACTGAATACGCAAACAAAAACATCGTTCATGCGTACGTACGACCCACCGTCTCCATGAACTGTGTATTTCTTGCCATTTTCTGATCTATTATATATATGTATATTCTGAATATATATTATATATAAAACATGTTTTATATTCTGGAATTATGTAATCTTGATTTATGTAATAATATGAATAATTACAAGTCAAAACACGGATGACAAATGAAACGATTTTACACAAAACACGCTTTAACTTGGAATTTACAAAAGAACGGGTAATATAAAGTCATAAGTGAACCATATATGATATAAGAACAATGAATATGATCCTGTAATAAGTCAATGACATTATTTAAATCATTATAAAGGAGGTTTGGATATGTACGAAGCATATCAGACCTATGGTAAGGGATAATTTTACAAATCTCATTTTTATCCGAGATTGCTTATTCATAAGTATTTACTAGGGTTATTTCTATCATCCATGTCTATGTTTTATAAACGTGTTTTAATGTTTGTTTAAAGTCTTTTTTTCCTATTTTTGACTTTTACAACATGGTATGTAAGGAATCTTCCTTTTGATTCCGTTACGAGGTACTTTTTGACTTTTTCGGTAAAAGTACGAAAAGAATGTTTTTTAACTTATACGGCACGAATGGATTTTTAGGGTTTTATAAAGCCTTATTTTTACGAAACCTCCTCCAAAATATTTCATGACTATTTTCAAAAAAATCCTTTTCTTTTAAAATTGCATGAAATTTTGTAAAAATAGAATGATTTTGAAGAAGAAATGACATTTTCCTCAAGAATTCATTTCAAGTGTTTTATCAAAACCATTTTTCATCTAAGATGACATTATTTCATATGTGTATGTTTCAAGTATAATGTCTCCTTGATTTACATGGTTTCACTTTTCTTATGATGAAATTATATCCATTTGTTTTATATGGATTATGTTATGATGGAATGATGTTTATAAAACCCATTTTATTCTTTGGGTTATGATGAATGTTTTAAGTTTATTTTGTGGCACAAGTAAGAATGATTTCATTATCAGATGGGTGGGACATATATCTACCTCCAATGCATTGGATAAAGATTTATATCTCATGAGATAGACATGGATGGAATGAAAAGTTAAACCGGTTCAGTAATACAGGACTGGAACGAGGAGTGAACTCGATTCAGAAAGGGACTTTGTCCACTAAGATGGTCTTGGATGCAATGCCTTGGCTAATATGGAAATCATATCATGTGATTAATGTTTTCCACAATTACATGTTTTAATCTCATGCTATTTTATCATTATTAATGTTTCTTTATAATCTATGCCATACGTACTTCCATGTTTTATGTCATTGCTCAAGATTTTGATGTTTAAACATTATGTTCTTGTTTTTATGTTCAAATGTATATGGTATGTTTTATTTTATCCATGCTTACCCTTACTGAGCATTCGAGCTCACCCTTTTTATGTTTTCTTTTCCCCAAAATATGAAGAAAGGTTTTTGGTAAGAAAAAACGGGGAAGATATTTATAGGAGATGTTGAAGATCTTTGACCACGATTAGAAGATTACGTTCCATGTTTCGAAAGACACTAAACTATTACAGTCCTTGTGTGTCCGTTTTTGTTATGTATTAAGTAATCCGCAAAAGTAATGTAATGTTCATGTACGTTAAGCTTCGAGTCTCTATAATAACCATTGCATCATCATATATAAATAATTATTGGAAGAATAATATTATTAAATTAAAACCTTAATATATTATTTGAGGTATTTTAATTAAAACTTGACTATTAAAACAATATATATTATTTAAATTAATTATTGTTACAAAATGTCACTCTCTTTGTATTCAATAACTTTTGTGTGCCAAAATAAGGGAAAAAAGTTATAAATTAAAGTAAATGTGTATTTTTATGTTAATAACATTATTTTCATTAAAAATAAAATTTATAAAATTTATAATTTATATTATTACCTTAAATTATATTGCATTGATAAAACAATATTTATTCAAATCACAAGAAAAAATGATTTTAAAAAATTTTATTTGTGATATATTTTGGATGAGTTAATGTGTATAATGAATTTTATATATTTATAAGATTTATTATAAATTTTAAAATCATTATATCCAAACTCCCACTTTTTTATGAGGTATTTGAAAACTAATTAAATGAATAGTATCAAATTTGACAATAATGATATTTTATTAAATTTACATTTTATGAATTTATATAAAAATCATGTAAAAATTAAATATAACCAAATAGGATAATATATAGTCTAAAATTACATATAATATTCATATATTTTTCAGTTGGATGTTTCTTCTCATGAATATAATTATTATACTTTATTATTTTGATGGTTTCTAAAAGTGATCGTCTTCTCAATTATAAAAGGGAATATCATACCTCACTTATTTACAAAAAATATAACTAAATAATCTAAAAAAATTTCATATTTATCTTCTACAAATTTTACTTACTTATTATAGTTTAATTTACTTCCAATAGACATACCATAGGTCCCATAAAAGAAGATATACTTGAAGCTTTCCGAATAAGCGTTAATTGTCTTTACCAACTCTTTGAATTTTATTTATTATTATACATCCTCTTCATGTTTTATTTACAAGATAAATTAATAAATATAGTATAATATATTTTATGATAATTCACTATTATTTTGGGACAACCATATTCCACCTTTTATCATTACTATGAAAATTGAAAGCACCGCATGTGGGTACCTATGACGTACCGTCTCAATGTTGTGGAGTAATTTTATTTTCATCACCGTTTTAAGAGGATGGTTATAATGATAGAAATAGTTTTTACATATGGTAGTTATTAAATAATATTTATTTTTTATAAATAATATATCACCCACTTATTTACTGTTTCACCCATTAATGGGATGATATCGTCACTAATGCGTTCGTACGCCCTACCATCTCAATGATGCGATGTGATTCATTTATTATGTCCAACACTAAATAATGGTTATAAAACAATATTAAAGGATTAATTATGATATTAATGTCATTAATATCATTCTAATAATAGTGTACCAATATCAAACAGAAAATAACTAGGACATTCATAACAAAATATACATGAAAAAATTGGCCAATTAACTCTCGAAACAATGAAAATTATCCCATATTATTAATAAATAGGTAAAAGATATTAAAAATGGATCATATAAGATATTATAAATAAAAATATGGATCTTTAATAAGTTTTTAACATGTTTTAAATAATTATATTGTATATTAATTAACTTTAAATTAATGTAAATTTAAATTTAATGGAATTTCACCTCTCTTTTATTTTAAGGGGACATTTTCCATATTCCGTACTAATTTATTTAGAGGGAAATGTGTACTAACCCTTTGTTATATTATTTAACAAATATATTTATTTTAATTCTATTTAATGTTTTTTGAAGTGTTACTATTTGATGAGAAATTTTATTTATTTGATTATAATGATTTAAGGGATTTCCTTACTCAATTTCCATTCATTATATTAAACACATATTACCATGGTGATGTCATGATAATGTTTTGTGTCATGTTACTTTTTGTTATTTAATTTTTTTAAAAAAAATTTATTTAACGTTATAGAGGATAAATCTAAATTTTTAATTTCATTAAAAATATGATATTTTCAAGGGAGATCATCTGAATTTCACAAAATGGAAACATTTTCTAATATAATGCACCTAATTAATTTTTTGACCTATATACAGCCCTAGTTTTTTATTTAAATATTTTAATATAAAATTAATATATATTAAATATACATATTTATTGTGTTTTATATATTATTATTTCTTAAACCATATACCATTTTTATATATGATGTTTAATTTCTAAATTATTCTAATAACTAAGGATATAATGTTAAATTTGTATCTTTTTATCAATATAGATATTTTTTTTGATAAGGAATGTTTATTCATGAATTATATTGAGAATTTAAATATATGAAAAATTATTCAGATATTCAGGCTTTGGTGTGGCCCCATTATACAAGGACCCAACATCCATCGAATGTCTCATGGGATGATTTAGTTCAGTTATAATTATATGGATTTTTACATATATACTAATCTATCTTTTGAAAGGACATTAAGGTAGGTGTTCATTTAACAAATACACAATGTCTAATAATTAAGAATTTTATGCATTCATAATTCAGTTATTATTGGTCAGGGTAATTTTAATCGAAAAAAATGTATGGATTCATTTAATTCTTTGTTTATTGATTAGATTACATGTCTTTTCAGTTATCTAACATTCCATGTTAATTATGTTTATTTTATCATTAAATATTCCATTATATTATTACCTTACTGAGTATTTAAGATAACCCTTATCTTATTCATATTTTCCTAGGAAACCATAAAGTATACTAATATCGTTATGCAAGGAAATACTAGAGGGAACAATGTTAATATTGGAAAAAACAGTAGTAATATTTTTTTTCAAATTTAACATGAGAATGATATATTTATATAGCTTACCAATACTACTAAACTATCATATGGATTTGGATGTTAATCATTGTATCCTCGTCAAATGTGATAATTTAAGTCATCAACTCTAGGATATTGGTCACAAGGTCGTTACAATTATGATAATTTTTCTTTCAATATTCTTAGTCAATGGTGGGAATAAGAGAAAGAATTTTGATAACTAATGTGATAGAAAATGTAGTGATTTAATTAATGATATTACTAACAAAATTTAAATGGAATTTATATATATTATAATCATTAAAAATGATATATCTTTAATTGTGATCATAAACAAAAATATAATAGAATTTTTAATCCCATCAAAGAAGTGAAGGATGTCACATCAGTAAATTTTAATTTCTAAAGATGAAAAAGAATAGATGATCCAATTTCATTGATGTCTAGAATTTTGGATAAATAACCTAGAATAACATATAAAATAGAGGTTAAAATTGTTTTTATATATAAATAATTTGAATAGAGTAATCAATTTCCAAGTTACTATATGTATTATTTTTGGGGAACTTAGGAATAGTCCAACTAAACACCCTAAATTGAGGGTTAAACCATTGACTTGGGAGGTAAATATTTTATACCAATCATTGAGGCGAAGTATAAACATTTGGGGATCCTAGAATTATCATATAGAATTATTTTTATAAATGGTGTCTTGGTCCCATGAATCATGAAACCTCTAATGGTCGTTCTACACTAGTTTTTATTGTGTATTTACAAGAATATGTTGAGTGGTAATGATGAAATACAGAGGAAATTTAATAGTAATGTGATATTTTGTGGAAAAGAATAAGATGTATAGAAAAAATTAGTAGTTAAAATTTTATTTGATTATTAATGTTAATTTGAATATGTTTAGCATAATTTTGGGAACAATATAGTAATTATATTAATGTAGATTTAAAATTAGACAACTCGCAATCTTGGTGATAACCCATCTCATATAGAAAGGCACCATGCATCGAACCCCTAACTATTGAGTGATTAGGGGGAAATTTCTACAACTTTTCAATGTGATATATTAGTTAATATGGCTATGATTTAGAATAATTTTTTTTGTAGATAAGTATTATGTTATCTTTTAGAAACATTTTATAAAGTGGAGATAAATATAACCTTTTTGGTTAACATAAAGGATTATTTTTTGACTAATGATATTATTTATATGAATATGTACCATAAAAAGTTATGATATAACCATTTATGTTAAATTATTTTTCATATTGTGGTTATTGTGGTTATTTGGGATATATGTCTATTTATCTAAGGAATAATCTATGTAAATTATTTGGTTTTATTGTACAAATTTTGGAGATTAATATATTCATATTAATTTTGGAAATTATCTTACCTTGTGTTAAACTTATTTATTTTAATAAATATAGGATTAATAGCTTATTTTTATTTTAGGAATTTTGTGATCCATTCGCTGTTTATTTTGTAGCTTCAGGCCTAAAAATTACTTCTTGAATTCTAAACATTTGTAGAAAATATGATATTGTGGTGGAAATGTTTAATGGATGAAATTAAATATTTATTTTATTCTTTGTTTTTATAGTTAAATAATTCCTAAAACCATGGAATATGATCTAATAAACGTTATCCTATTTTTGTTATATCGGAAGAGTTAATGGTCTTTTCACTCATCATTGTTTTATGGTTTTGGGTTCCCTAACATTCATTGATCATTCACTATCATGAGATCAATGATCTTTATCCCTATATATAAATATTTAATCTTTTATTATATGATCATATTTTTACTTCCTACGAATGTTTTTCTAAATGGAAACTTAGTTATGTGATGACCTTTGTATTTCCCTTTCATTATTTTTAAGAAATGGTTTAATCAACCCTTCTTATGATGTGATTTATTCCACCAAATGTATTTTAAAATGTTAAAACCATGATTAATGATATCAAAATTAAATTATGGGGTGATAATTTATTAAAAGGGGTAGAATGTGACACCTAGAGATTTTAAAAATGATCATAATGTTAGATAGAATATATGAAACAAAACACCAAGCATATAAGATAATGTGACACCCAATGAATATAAAATATCTTTATTTATAAAATAAATTAAATATTTTTTATATCATGTGATGTATATAACACATGGTTGAAATGAATCAAAATACTCAATTATTATTTGATAATGAAAATTATAAATTAATTGTTAATTTGAATGGTATAAGAATAAATAAATAAATAATGAAAATTATATGGCTTTGAAATGAATAAAATAAATTAAATGATTATGTACTGACTATAAATAACATAATAAGCTATTAAAAGAATGATAAATGTTTTTTGAACCACTATATTTTTTTAAATGGTAGTTTATTCATGGGTTTCACACATGATTTAAAATAAATATGTAACATTTTTGAAAAAAATGTTATGATGTAATAAACCAATTTTTTTAATCTAAATTCCACAGTAATCATTGGGTTAATGTTTTACAGTATTATGAAAGGATTATTTTTTTAAGGAATAATGAAAAATCATGATTTTTATTTAAAACTACCTTTTTTCTAAATTACATACATTGTTAAATAACGTTTTGAACTATTTTCAAAGAAAATTTAGTTTAATTATATAATAACTTTAATAATTTAGGTCATTTAAATCAATTTAATATTGAATTATGATAAAAAACATTGAATTTTTTTGAATGATTTTCCTTGTAAAAAATATTTTTCATCACATATACGGGTTCAATTTTATATGAAGTTATTCAAATTAATTAAGTTGAATTTAAAAAAATTGATTTCATATTTGGAATTATAATAATATGATCATCTTATTTTTTACAATAATTAATATTTAAAAAAATATACCTTATTTATCGGGGATAAGGTTAAAAATGGTTTATATGGGGGGTTAAACTAAAAGGATAAGTGTTAAAAATAACCTAGAAAAGTGTGATTAATATTTTATGCTCATATTTAGTCCTAATATTTCTTAAAGATGAAAAATGTTCCATTTTTTTCCTTTTCTATGCGGAAAATGTGGGTGGAATTCATTCTTCTCAAAAATCCCATGTGTGTCCTCTCCCCCATATATAAAAGGCCACCCATCTCCTCTTCTCTTCACACTACCAAAATGATTTGGTTCAAAAAATTACAAGAAAATTCCCATATTTAATTACCTAAACTCATTCAAGAATTCTCAGTTTGTTATTAAATCCTTCTAATGTAGGATTTTGGTTCAAACCTAAATAATTTTTCTGAGGAAGAGGTATCATCCTTTACAGAGATTTTTATTTTATTTCTTATTTTACCACCATAAAATACTATTAAACCAAGATTATGTAATAAAATCATTATATTACATATAATTATATATTTTTATGTTTAATTAAATATCTAAAACCATCTTTTCCTCCCTCAAATAGGAAACCAAACCATTTATCGTATGTACGATGAACTACCGCGTGACGAACCGATGTAATCCCTTTTCTATCACCACTTATCAGATATAGAAACTTTTTATCACATAATAACTATATATTATATTTAATACATTATTATACTAATGATATTTTATGTTACATACTCATTCAAACATTCCATTCAATAGAGATTACGAGAATGTCAATTGTGTGTAGAGCGTACTGCTGCCACAAAAAACAAAATGGTTTGTTTTTCTAATTCAAATTACATGGAAGGTAATAAAGATTAATTTAATGTTTATATTTCATAATAATGGACTATTAACCATTATATAAAATAAATATAGCATACAATTTCTTACCTTACCAACCATTGAATAAATGATAACATATTTTATGTGTATGTTGGACTACCGCCACACAAAGTGATGAAATTCATTTTTTTTACAACATGACATGGATGGTATATCTAATTTTATGTAAATAAATAATATAAATTATTTATATTATAATAATTTTATAATTATAAACTAACACTTAACATTTTTCCATCATTATTGTCTAAAAATGGAAATTCTTCTCATGTATACATATGACCTACCATATCGATGATTGCAATATCGTCAATTTCTCATTACCATCATCAATGATTGTTTTTAAAATTATAATTTATTTATAATATTAATTATTATTTCTGTAGTATTACTATTTAAATTAAAAATTTATAATAATTTTTACATTAGTCAACTTACCATGGTAAATTAGGTCATATGAGCATATCATCATGAAAATGTCTGAATTCAACTTAACTGATTAAAAAATTGAACACAACACAATAAATATTAGATTAAAATAAGTAATAAACATTGAAAAGCTTGTTAATAAATTAAATAAATATCAAATTATTATTATTTTGTATAATTAAGAAAAAATATGATGATTTTATCTTGAGGTAAGTTGTTTTTTATCTCAATTATCATTGATTGGGTTATACGACAACATTTTTAATTATATAATGAAAATATTATAAAAAAAATTAAATGTTAAAAAATAATATTATATTTAAAATTTTTATTTTTTCAGGTATAATATTTTTACCCCTAATCAGTTCATTGATTAACCCTCACCTCAATGATACAATCATTGTAAGGGCTTCCATCCCAGAATTTCATTTTTTGAGATGCTTATTATGTTATAGAGTTAATTTCATTAAAATGGTGTATATACATATTCATTAAATATTATATCACAAATTCCTCATACTTCATGGTGTTTTATGATACAATTTGCTTACTTTATTAATCAATTTTATGATAAGGAAATTGAAAAATGAGTATGGCTATATTATTCAATCTCATTTTTATCCGGATTATTTATGCTTGAATTTAAATTTAATAAAATTATTTTATAATTGGATAAAAACCAATGTACTTTATTATCCATTATTAATTCATTAAATTTTCTTGAATTTTTACCATTTCATTCTTTATAGTACTTAAAAATATTGTCAAAAAGTTAATAATGAAAAAATTTATTATTTATCTCTTCTATTGAAAGACCTTTCCTTCTCATGTTGATTTTTTCATTAATCTGTTTTAAAAAATCTATTTAAAATTATTATATGATTTTTTAATTTCATTTTTACCCTTTTAGAATTTTAAAAAATGGTTGAAAATGAATCATCTTTAAATTTTTTGATTTAGGTACATATTTTAATGTTATAAAAAATGGGAAAGGAATATTTCTTTCAAAGTGTACGACATGAATGGTATTTTCCTCCATAATTTTTCTTGAAGATAAATTTATAATATTACAATTTTAATTAGTTAGGAATATTACATTAAAAATATTTTGTGAATTTTTAGTTATTCTAAATCAATTTAGAATGTACCAAGGTTATTTTCGTTAAAATTGTGCTTAATATTTTTATAGTATTTATATTTATCAATAATAATAACATTTAATATAATGGAAAATTTACAATATATATATATATTTCTCTTTCATATATTCATAAATTAATTTCCCTCCATTTGATGGTGTAATATATATCTTATGTTTTTCTCCAATATGTGTTCACGTTGAAATTTCCATTGATAAAATAATATGAACCCCATTTTCTTTTCATGGGTAATTTTTTATGTTATACCTTATGATTTATTGATTATGTGGCAGATATATTCATTAAAATGAAACTAATTTTAAGGTTGGGCCCAAAATTATATATCCCTCCAATACATGGGTGATGTTATAGTCTCATGAGATTCCATTTATGGGATAATAGAGTGAATCTAATCCATTATGTGACTCTTTAAGCCTTGTGATGTGGTATCAGAAGATTTCCTTGACTTATTTTCTTATTATGTTTTATGCTTATACCAAATTTATTATTATACGATGATCTTATTATGTGATGTTTTTTATGTTATGCTTCCATGTGATTACTTAGGAGACCTATATTTTATTATATCATGTAAAACCATTGATTCATATGTTATGTTCCCTCATCCTGTTTAATACCTCATCAAAAATTTTAGCTCTCCAATTTATTTATGCATACCCCATGTTATCCCATGTAGTTTTAGGGCCTCAAAATTATTTTAGGAGTTGATTTTGGAGAACAAGATAAAATGTTTTAATATAGTCTCACATTGATTTATCAGGAACCTAGTCCCCCAAATACCCAAGGTGTCACGATAATTAGGGTTTAAATGTTGAGATATTATGTTAAAAATCAGGTAATAATTTCTTTATAAGGCATGTGTTTCTATATAAATGTTATATGAAAACATTTTTGTACAAAAAACTAATATTTTGTAAAAATTTGTTATCATCACATTTTTGGGTTTAATATTAAATAAAATTATTCTCATTTTGTGAATTGAATCCAGAAAAATAAATGAAATATTTGGAATTATGAGGTCCATGTTTCATAAATTGGAATATTTTATTTTTGGTCATTATTAATACTAACCAATGCTAAAAAACATCGATGTAACAGTAAATAGAGTGATTAAGGATAACAATAATATGAAAATGATTAAAAATTAAATATAAAACATTCCTTTATATCAATTATGATTATATATTTATGAAATAATCCAAAACACTAAAATATTTCCTTTTTCCTTTTTTGAATATATATTTACTAATATAATATCAAAGTAAAGGATAATGAAAAAAATGTCACCGTCTTTTTTTAATATCTATAATATTTTTCAACAGGGAAAAAAGAACACAATTTTTATTATAAAATTATATTTTAATGATAAATAAATTTTTATAATGTTCATGTTTTTGAAATTTACTGGGATGAGATGAATACCTAAAATTGTCATGCAGTATTGATAGATTATTTATTTCATTAAAATAAATATAATATAAATGATTCTAAAAAATTACAAGTAAAATAATTTGAATGAATATTTATATTAATAAAATTATATAGAAAAATAAAAAAATTTTGTGATTTGTGAAAGGATTATATTATAATTACTATTATTTTAGGTTGTGTTCAAAGTCAAATGAACTGAATTGCTCAAAAATTAACATTAATGACATTTTATAATAAATATAAATTTTTTAAATGATTTAAAAGTCCTAAAAACACAATATTAGGACACGTTTTTTAAATATGGTTTGTAATATCAAAAATTTTCCATTTTTGGGAAAATGTTTCATTTACAATAATTATCTTGACCCAAAATTATTGAACTACTTTTTTATCCTTATAATCATCAAAAGTGTGAACTGAGGGTCAAAATAAAAATAAAATATTGAAAAAATCGCATAACCATGTCCACATTTTATTTTATGAGATTATTTAGACACATAATCATCATATATTTCAAATATATTATGCTGGAATCATTTTTAATTTAACATTATTTTGTATTAATTTTATACTTTAACTAATTCTAAGAGTTCCCCTACCCTCTCTTATAAATGGGAAGCACCTATCCCATTTTATTCACACATAAGAATCCATTTTATTCAACAATACCTACCAAATTACATTATTGTAATCCATAAACTCGTTCTATATGTATTTTTAGGTATTATACAAACCTTTTAATGATAAAGTTGTCAAGAAAAGAACATTTTCCAAAGAAGAGGCCTAGATTTTATCAAAAAAATTTGGTTTTATTTAATATTACAAAAACATGTAAAAATATTAAAACCATATTATAATACAAATTAATATATAAAACACTATGAGTGTTTTTATTTTCAAAAAATAACATATTTCCATCTATTTCTTCCCACAAGTGGGAAATAGAACCATTGTTTGTGGGTAAGACATACCACTGCCTTACAAATTGAAATAATTTGTTTCCAATAATTAACTCTCATGGATGTATATAACTACCTATTTAATTTATATATATAATATTCATGAAATATTTATCATTATTTATAGATAATATACCGTATACTTTCTTGACATTCAGTTTATTGAATAAATGATGATGTTGTTTATATACAGATGGAAAACAACCTCCATAAAGTGAGGTGATTTTTTTTCATCACCTCATAATATGAATGATATATACAAGTTTATTTAAGGATATAATATGAAAATTATGATTTAATTATCATTCTATAAATATTAAATAACAAACATCTTATTTCCATCATGATCATTGAAAAATTGAATTTTTTCTCATGTGTACGTACGACCTACCGTCACCATGATATAGAATAGTTCATTTTCCATAACCATATTCCTTAAATGGTTTTCAATAAATAATTTTTATATAAAACTATAATATATTTATTTATAATTATTCTGGATATGATATAATAAAGAACACTTTTTTAATTTTAAACCAACCGATGTCATTTTGGACATATGGACTGAATATCATCAAAAAAACCAAAGTGAAAATAATATTTAATTAATTAAGTATAACATATTTAAATTAATAATAAAAATAGAAATTGATCGTAATAATGTAAATAATTAGCATAAGTTTAATAGTCAGTAAGATAAGGAATGTATGTGATGATTCAAACTAAATGTAAGGGACACATTACTTTAAAATACCAATATTAAATATTTTAAGGATTTATATCGAAAATATTTTTCTTCAATGTACATATTTTAAAAATTATTTTATGGATGTATTTACAGGGAAAAAATGAAATATAAAATTACCATTTTGGATCCTTTTTACATTACATTAATGGTTTTAAAAATAGGATTTTTTATGTATTTAAACTAAATGTTTTGACATTATTCACCAATGGATAAATGAATGTCCTACAGTAGTGTGTGCATCAATAACAAATTTTACCACCTCTATAAAAATAATTTGATATTTCACTTCCTTTACAATCAATCGTGTTTTATTAAAATCTAAAAATTCCTTCTATTTTTCTAGGTATTTTATAGATGGTTTTTAAATATAATTAATATTTAAATATCATAAAATGTTTTTGTATGGGTATAAAGACTATTTTTCTAATGAAATATTTAATTATTATGATTATGTTTATGCTTCATCAGTATTTTCATTGATGATGGGAGGTTCAATTACAAAATTAGAATAAGGGATACTATTATACCACTCAAATACATTGGGTAAATGGATAAAGTTAACCAATTATGTTTATCCTATTATATTATTTGAAATTACCATGAATGATATTGAATTTGTAAACATGAAGGTTATTAAATAGGTAAGTGTGATTATAAGAGTGATATTAAAATGATTCCCCAATTTACATATATGATTTCGTTGTTTGTTTTGTTTTTTTTTTGGAAAATAATATGATTTTAAAAATTGTAATAGAAAATATTATTTTCAAAAGGAATGTATATTCTATTAATAAATTCATAAAATTTCGACCTTTTGAAATAGTTTATATGAATATTTCATGTTTTAATAATAAATTATTTTTATTTTTCCTTTAATATTTATAAAAAATGGTTTTGGATGAGCAGTTTATTTCTTAGGTAAGAATGTTTTTTAAGGATAATTTTTATTGAAAATGGTAAAATTTTTTAGGTATTCAAGGACTAAAAATATTTTTGTTTCTTTTTATATATCATTTACTGAGCATGTTTTTTTCATACAATGTTTTTAAATTTTTTCCCGGTTTTTTGGATTAGTAGGGGTGAGTATTGGATTAAGCTGAAAATAGTGATGACATATCATGAAAAACACATGTTATATCATAAATTCTTTTTAGTGTGGAAAAAATGGATATTAAGTGGATGTGTCTAGTTTGTGATTTAATAATTATTTATTTAATGGTGGTCACCTAATTCTATAAAACTATATATCATAATGATCATAAACTTTAATGGAATGAATTGTTGTCTTAAATAAAAATATTACCTAATTTCTATGTTCGGGTACTTACAATATTGAAAAATTCCTTACATCCCTATGTATTAATGTGTGACAACCCATTTTACCTTTTGAACGATAATATGCAAGAAATCCCATCTTCCAAATTATTTTCAAATTTTTTAGTTTATCTGCCATTATCAATATTTAATACCCCTAAAATGATAAAGGTAGAGTCTCTTGAATCATAAACTATCTAAAAATGTCCAGAATTGTGTGAATCATATTAATTTTAATTCTAAGTTTATTCTCTATTCCATCACGATACTCCTTATATATGTTAAAACAATTTTACTTGTACGTCATCAAGAAGATATATCCATACATTTAAAATGAATTTATAAACGTAATGGTGTATGAAAACTAACTCTATTCCAATATTATAAATTAACTATATATATATATATAAATAAATAAAATCCACTAGTATTGTATCCATTTTCCCCTTATGAAATATTGGTTCATTGATCATTTCCATGTAAACAGGTTTGGTTCAAATCTAATGGTTTTAAAACAATTGACTCTAAATATCTTGATTTATAATGTTTTATTAAATCATTTTCACTTACATGACCAATAATAATGATCAATATGTGGGTAGGATAAGTTTGGATCTCTAGATTATTCATTGATTATCAAAAATACTTTTCATGATCAAGTTTATATAAGCCACTATTCAGAAGTGCCATAACATTATACATTTCATCATTATAATTGAGGAAACAATATTTCATATCATGAAATAAAATCACATAATATCTATTCTGGACACTATGAAAATATTCTTGGTATTATAAGTCATACAATAATAATAATTTAATATAATAATCGATACACGATGTAAATTAAGATGATAATCGCAAGTTTCCATTATTTATTGTCTTACAGTGTTTTCTACGAGGATATCCACATCACCTCATGTATTCGTTTTAAATATACTTGGTTCTTATGTTTGAATCCAAATGCGAAAGTCACTTGTTATATTTATTTCAAAACATTCATAAATATATAGATTTTATTCATATAAAAATGTAATTGAAGTAAAATCATCACATTACTTCTTCTTACCAGCCATGCACTTTTTTGTGGTGGACTTTCTTAACACATAAAAAGTAGATAATTTCCTACTCAATTATTTCCTTCTATGTGATTTTTCATTTTAATGGGTTTTTAGTAGCATTGTTTAGATTTAGGTTTTACATTTAACCATTTTATGTGACCTTCCATTTTCTATTCACCATAATAACTTAAGAGTTGTTTTTCTCTATACCCCTATTTGTTTGGAGAATTAAATAAAATTAATTATAAAGTGACGTAATCATGTTTTTAATATTATTGTTAACAATTATTGATTAAAATATAAGTAGTAATGAAATTTGTTTGAGATATGTTTCTATAACATAGTATAGTTTGAACCCTACAGAATCAAGTCACTCAATGTACCCAAATATTTTGAGAACATAAAGCCATTTTTTATTCTACTATATTTGTCTACACCATATATAGTACTAGATATCCAATTTATTTATTTACATTCTCATGTATTTTATAATTCATGGATATTAGTAAGATTCTTTTATATACCCTCATCTTCATATATTTTCAATAACTCACCAGTTATTGATGATAATGTGATATGCACGACACCAAATGAATCATCAATATACCCATATATGATTCTTTTTCTAACTTTATGTATCTCTATTTAGAATTAATAGGAAGCCCAAAAGATATCACATAAATCATTACTTTTTATTGTAGTATTATCCACAAGTTCTTGTTACGCTCAATGTAGTTATTTCTAGTAAAGATTATTTTTTTCTAAATTTATGAAAATGATATTAAGTAGGTGGTAGTGTTTTCTATTATATATAAAATAAAGAAATTTAGTGGATTAATAATTTTCCATAATTAATAACAATAAATGGAATATTGGTTTATTAATCTTTAAATATCCACCACTATTTTTTCAAATCCTAGTATACCTAAACTAGTATATTAAAGATATTTTTTCTATTGAATATTATACTGATGATGCTCATTTAAAAATTTTCCTCATAGACAATATAATTGATAAAACAATAATTTGGGTGCTTTAAGGATGGTTTTTTTCTGGCCGACTACATTGAAACTCGGGTTGTTGTTCTATATAGTCGATTCTTACTTCCTATGAATCATAACCTTAAATTTGATAAAACATTTAACTCTATAGTTGTAAAAATATTTCTATGTCTATTTATTTATGAAAAACTTTTTAAGTCGAGAAATACCTCTAATAATCATTCAATGATAATAGAAAAACACTCAACTATTGATTAACATCACCTTGAACATTTTTTTTCAAATTTGTCTGAGGTAATGAATTTTATGTCATAATTGTCTTAGGTATTTTATATTTTTTAAAAAGAGATAAATATTTTTATTTTATTTTTATTTTAATTGTATGAACATTATCACATGTTAAAAAATCATAATGAGAGTAAATACTCACACATTTATTTATTTATATATGTACCTGATTTTTTCATTTCAATGTGATCATGTACAAACTTCACATACAAAAATATTAAAAAAATTGAATAATATAGATAAATTACATTATCATGAGATGTATTTAAATGTTTATCAAATTATTACATAAAGGAGAACATTATTTCAATGGGGAAACTCCTTGAGTAATATCCGATGTGAGTTGACATTGTCACCCTTCCATACGTATCCAACTCCCATCTCGTGCTTCATCAGTCTTTGGGAAATACTATGTCTCCTCCAAACTACTTACTATAGAATTATAATGACATATATATGTGTTTATTTTAATAATAAAAAATTTATATATAAATAATATCAATCCTGTATACAAAGTACCATACATATATAATGGGATTGAGGGGGGATGAAAGAAATATTCAATTATTAATTAATTATTACAAACATAATTTTTTTTAAATTTTTAATAAATAAATAATATACACCATATATAAATTATGCAGTACATATCCTCATTAGTAACTATGTAGTAAAATCATATAATAAAATTAAATTTTAAAATAATTCCACTTGAGGGTCTTTATTATGAATTAATATTAATAATAATAATTTAATTAAAATAATAAAATTCTTTTCACCCAAAAATGAGATTTATAAGAATCCTAATATTGAAAAAATTATTTTTCTTTAATATTATTTGGTCACCATAGGGCTGATTAAATCCTTGATAGTGTTTCAAGGTGAGTTGGGTATAGCCTGAATTGACCTAGTTGGGAAATCAATTTAGTGGAGGTGTCTTCCAAAAGATATATGCCCCATGATAGGTAGTTGGTGGGAACTGGAAGCCCTGGTAAATAAATTAAAATAAGAGTTCTTTTACATTAACTTTACTCCCATGTGATGTGGGTGAATTAATCCTTGAGACCACATGGGTTGGAAGATGGCCAATGGAAAGTGACATTTTCTTCCTAAAATATTTTTACATTTCTTAATTGAATTTTTTCCCAACTTGATAGTTATATGTAAATTTCTCAACATTACTTACCCCCTAAAAACACAATACTTTTCACTAAAATAATGTCAAAGACTACTTTCGTACTATAACGATATATTCTAATGCCAACACTTATACATAGATATATATATGTATATGTATGTATGTATATATTATTTTTAAATTTAATTTAGTTTTAAAAACATGATATTTATCATTGAAAAACCATATATTTTCCATTAAAACTATAATCAAAGCATCGTTAATGGTGTTTGAATCATATTTATGTGTTGTATTAGAGTTCTATAAAACATAATTATATTAAAATTAAGAATACTAATTACTGATTTGATACCACAAGTTGGAATGAGACACTTTATAGAAGAATGAATGGTGGAAAAATTATCATTATTTTCATTAAGAAATATATACAAAAAATATATGATATAATAAGTACTTAGATATCTATGATTTTTTATTTTTTTAGTTATATTAGTAATGAAATGTAAATTTAATTGATACAACAATTGATTTGAAGACATTAGAATATTTGCATGGATTCTAATAATCATTTCTTGATGAATATGATGGAATAAACATATAAATAGTCACCACATGCTTGGAAATCATGTTGGTATATCAATATTTTAACTTCATGTTTTGGATCAGATAAATAATGTGGATTTAAATGTGCTCATGATCACAAGAAATATCATGTAAAAGATCCTTGAATATGAATCAATTTGTTCTAGATGATTCATTTAAATATCTATCTTTATCTCAAGAGAGAGAGAGAGAGATCAGGAGGATTAATTATTCAAGTAGAGTGTGGGATCTACATTTTTAGTTATGTATATTTTTATACATTTAAGATAAACATTCCAAAATTTTTATTATGGTCCAATTCAAAATAACCTTTTCAATAGACCAAAAAATATAACCTATAGTGAATTAGACATGTTTATAATGGCATGGATATATTATCATTGTCTCATAAAACTCTAACAAGTTTTGTGAAAGTGTATGATCCATTAACTAAATCCATATATCCCTAATATTTTTAATTAATCATTAATACTTAATTTAAATTTCAAAAACAATAATAACATATTCTATTATTTCAATATAACTAATTCATGAATATATTGACAAATAATGTAAATTATTGTTATTGCAATATTTAATACCATAATGAAATTAATTTAATTATTACCTATAACACATGGATGTTCATCAACCCCCATAAATGGTTCTTTTCATGTCATTAACTCAAAATCATTATAATTATCCAAACCATTGAAAGCACATTTTGTGTTACCCTCTAGGGTAATATATCTATAGTAGTAAATGTTAGTTATATGATAATAATTGTTTCAACTAACACGTAGATACCCCTAACAATTTAAGGGTAATTCATATAAAATAAAACATCTTCTATGAACGTACACTATGTAATATAATCTATTTTTCTATGGATATATCTTAAATCTAGATGTAAATATTGTTTTTTCAACCTATCATGCTTAACTTTTTTATACATTGATTATACCTTATTGAAATACCAAATTTTACCATGTGCATAGATTTAAAAAAGGTAAAAACAAACTAATAAAACAGTTCTATGATATCACATCATATACACAGAATCACCAAATCCATTATTGATTATTCAATCAATACCATATATTCAGTAATGAACCCCTCACATATTACACCCTGACAAGAATAAACTATAATGGATTTCACCATGCTTATGTGTAAACAACCAATGATATACATTACCAGTAATATCATGTTTGGAGACCCACACCCATATTAATTGATATAAAAAATTGATAAAAACTAAACACATGTGGTGTTCCTATTGTAGGTGAGTCCTTATGAACTCATATTCTTAAGAAATGGGTTCTCCTTCACCCATAAGCCATAGTAAGGGAAATCTCCTCCCTTTGACCTCTATTGATTCTAGAATCTTTCCTTCAATATTAGGTGGATTGGAATTATTTATTTATTATGATTGGAGTTATTATATTCAATTATTATTCAATTCTCTGTTCACCCAATTATCCTATTTTTTGGAAACATTAGGATTTTTATGTTATTTCACAAAGAATTGCAAAATCAGTATCAAATGATGTGGCTCCCGTGTTTGGTATCTATAAGAGAATCTAAAAGGATAATTATGTACATTATAACACCATTTATCTTAAGATATTTACATTGAATTTTTATATGATAAATTTCAATAAATTATTGAAAAATTTATGATAGATTAGGTGATTAAATTTTATGACTTCTATAGAATGATCATGGATTCATTATGATCTATTTTCAAATAATTTTTTGAAATTGTAGCATCATTATACTACATATTGAATAAGAAAAGGATTGTGTAGCTTATAAATTTTTTGTTTAAAATGTATTTATTATATAATTAACAGAACATTGATGAGATGCATTCATAACGGTTTTGAGGATGTCTAATAGGACGTTGTATAATGATATAGGTTTTGATAAAAGGTTGTAGGCCTTTACTCATTGAGTATTTTCATCGCTACCTTGTATTCTCTTTTATTCTATTTGTTATATTCTTGTGTGTCATTTTTTTATTTGTAATATAATTGAATGAATTTGTGTAATTATATATAATGATATATATTTTTATTTTCATAAGAGTCACCAAATTAACATATATCCTTTTCTAAATGATTCATTCAGTAGTAAACTAATCAAACGACAGTCAATGGACAATCATTTTTCCAACATGTGAGGTTTCATTTTATTCTTGGAAGAATTATAAAAAAAACTAGGGGAATATATAATTATATATGACATGAAAATTATTGTAAATGTATTTCAATAATAAAAGACTGTTTTACATGAAATACACAGAGATACATATATAAAATGGATGAATGAGTAATTTTTAAATAGGTTCATCGTATTATTTTTTTCAAAGGTAATTGAGTGTGTAAATAGAGAATAATATTAATTTTCAATGGGTTATAATTGATATTTTTTTAATTTTGTTTTAATATAAAGTAAAATAATCATATTAGGATAATTGGTTTGGTATACATGATGTCATGTGGACAGTGCCACGTTTTTAAAGCATGTGTTTTTATGTGAGAAATTCTTATTTATAAATTGTTATTATGATTTCTCTAAAAGTATGATGTTTCATGAAAATATATATACAACACCTATGTCATACAATTTCAATGGGACCTCAAGGATTGAACATATAGAGATTGTGACTAGGTTACTAGAAAACAAAAAAATTTGTAGTATACATTGTGTTGACTGAGTGATTTTTGAATAAATTCACAATCCACCACGAGGGATATTTTATAATGTTCTGGGTTCGGACAAATAACAATTTTTTTATAGATAAAATATTATTGGAAATAGTTCATGAATTTTTTAAATCATTGGTTGGAAAAGGATATTTGAATATTATCAATTTGAGTTCTATATTATTTGTGGTTGAATATTTTTTAGAATATAAGAGACTGAAAATGAGCATATAGATTTTAATATATAAATTGTTTAAGAGTGGACATGAGAAATGGAGGTGATTTGTGTATTAAATTAGTAATTTTGATATGACACTTTTTAGGAGGTTAAATTAGTGATTAACTCATGGATTGTCACCATGCTTTAATGAAGTGTGAATTATTTTTTTTAATGAGGTCACATTCATGATGATTGATACTCACAGTTACTAAAATTGTCTTACCTATTGATGAAATTCCCAATTACTGATTTGAAATATTGTAGTGGTGGGATTGGATTGAAGTGAGAGTGTTAGAGCAATGGTGGAAGAGACATTACATTTTTTAGATAAGGATGGTCTTACTCAAAGTCACAATATGGTAGGACCATGGACAAGGAATATGAGATGGAAACAATAATGATGGTGTCAATATTTCATCCATGGGATTAGTCTATTTTCATAGTTCTATATGATCATGTTTTCTGGTCCATCCTCTAGCATGACCTATTATATTTGTGATGGGTTTTTAAATGTGCTATGACTAGTATGAAAGATAGTGCTTATATGGGATGGGGAGTTGAGACAAGGCATTTCATGAAAATTGGGACATGTTAATTGATGTGGTTGGTTTATATTCATTTGTTTCTAATTTTTTATCATGATATTGTTTTTTATCAATATTTATTTCTTCAGTCCCTCTTTTATCTCCCTTCATTATTTATTTTCATTTGACATTCGTAATTGGTGGTTGTTCACTAATATATTATCTATTATTAGATTTATTATTAAGATCATTATTTTTAATAATATTATAGATTTAGTCAGTTTTTAAAAATGACATTAATTATGTGTCATATATAGCTAAAATATATTCATGTCTGGAAATTTTGATGTGATATATTCTAATTATCATTTGGAATATGATGATATAGTATGGTATTGTGGTTTCTTAAGATAAGATAATTATTGGAAAGCTGTTGATGATAGGAAGGTTTAAACTAACCTATGTTGGGAAGTATTATTGTAACAACATGAATTTTTGTGATCTTTTTTTTAATTATTATTTTTGGTGTCAAACTGAGTAAAATGATTCTTCCATATGACTAGGACATGGCTTGTTCTTTATTCAACACTACCATGGCATGCGTTACACAGAACACTGAGTTTCCACAAAACATTTTTTGATTATAGTTATTAAAATTATTTGTTTATAACAGAGACATTAAACATAATGATGTGAGTAATAATAACTTATTTTAATATATTAGTTATAATGGTTTTCTATAAATAAAACAATTTTACAAAAAAATTTATATTTATTTGTAAGGCCTTTATATGTTTAGAATTAATATTTTCTTAAATTAACTCTTTTTTTCTGTCATTCTCTGAACAATAATAAAATTATGTTTAGACACTAATATAAATTTAATTTTATAAAATAAACAAAAAAATTTAATTTGTAATGTCACAACTAAGTGAGGGTGAATTTTTAGATTTTTTTTTTATTATTTTATGAATAGTGTAAAATACAACATCGTCATTAATAAAAATTATTTTTGTTTAAATTATTTTTATAATTTAAATTGTTTTTAAATTTGAAATAAATAAATTATAAAAATATTAAAAAAGTTACTTTATTGGAATATTTTTATGTTTAAAATATATGTAGAAAACTTATTGAACATTAAAACATTTTTTTACCCTCCTTCTTGCCACATCTGTGAGATTACTATTAAACATAATTTTACCTTGTCTATGAATTGAATTTCAAAAAAATGACATGCACATTTGAAAAAAATATGATATTTAAAGTATATTGGGATAAAATTAAATTTTTTTTGAAGAGTAAATTTAGTAAATTGTTATTTTTATTTAATTAACAAAATGATACATAAAGTAATTAAAGGTAAAAATAATATTTAAATATTATAAGGATACCCTAATAATTGTACTAATTTAATTGGGTCAGTGTGCTTCGACCAAACTAAACAATGGCCCTAAATTATGGTATTTTTGAGTCACTTGGAAATGAACAATAAATTTATAACATTTTATTTAATGATAAGTTAAAAATGCAATACTCATAATTTTAATATTAAAATAATTTTTTAAAATTTTGAAATAGTAAATATAAAATAAACTATAATTATACATTTTAAATCTAAAAATTTTATATTTATTTGGATATTTAATTTATAATTTTTAGTGAACGAAAAATGTAATTAATGACTTTTAAAATAATGATGCAGTGATTTTTTAATTAATGGAAATATTGAATAAATTATTTAATAAAAATTAAAATGAATATTATTTTTATAATTTATGTCAACCAATAAATTTATAGAAAAATTACACATTTTATTTATATATTAGAAGCATTATGAAGAAGTAATCATGTTGTTAAGGTATTTTTAAAAAAGATAAATAATAAATAGTATCCAAATTTACAAAAATGATACTTTAGAATTAATAATATTTTATTAAATGATATAAATTTAATAACAATCAATAATTACCCAACTAACTATAATAGGGTTTAATATGTCATAAATTACCCACTCAGAGCTATATTGAATATTTATTGTAGTTATGTTTAACTAAAGTGTAAACAACTAAGTTGTCATGGTAAGAATTTAATGGTTTAACTAAGGGTAAATCCAAAAGACAATGCTTATAAAGTTACCTAAACTTATCTAAAAATAATTTTTTGAGATGATTTCGAAATATCCTCATTATAGACTCTATATAACTCACAATGGGGAAATTTGAAATTAAAAATCAACTTATATTCATTTAATATTTTAAGAGTTTCCTGGAGTGCGCCTCCCCTATCTTATTAAAGGGAACCTCATCCTTCACATCGTCACACAAAAGTTTTACTTCTAGAACAACCAAACCCTTTCAAAATCTCCTCTTAACATTCATTGTTATTTTCATGACGTCATTTTCTTCCAAAAAAACAATCCCTATGGTCCCTAAGAGGGTATCAGAAAAATGCCCATCGAAGAAGAGGTAATTGTTTTACCAATCCAATTCAATTTGTTGTCTTCTTATACTTCTTCTTGTTATCTTGTTTCTATAATAACATAATAAATCCTGTATAATATATATAATGACATATTATTATGATTATGGTAAAACAATATACCTCCTTTATCAATCCTTTAAAAAACAATATCCCCATGCGTACGTAAATACGATTTAAGGTATCCACACTATGGCGTAATTTGTTTTTCATCTCCATATTTTATGTCTCATAATTAAGATGCGATTAATGATTATATATGATATATATATATATAATAAAATTATAAATCATTAATTATAATATCATATCTACAATTTACCATTTAATGTTTTTGAAAAAGGATAATGTCGCACGTTCATGTGTGTGGCTTACAATCTCCATAATGGGATGTGACCCCTTATTCACCTATAATTACCATGGATGATAATGAGTATACATTTTATTAATATATATGTTATATATGAAATTAAAATTATTTATGAATAATAATACATCAAATAGTTTCTTTTATTTATATTCTAGAAATAATTAAATCTTGATCTAAGTATGAGAATCAAGAATTCCAAGTCAAATAACATATGATTAACAAGATCATTATCCCCTGAAACATAACATTATCCAGATGTTAATACTAAATGGGTAATATAACGTCTTAATAATATAATATATTGCTATAAATATATGAATATGGTTATGTGTTAGATGTAATATATAATTGTATTTATTATAATAACATTTTGAATGAGTATGATGAGAGTCAATATTTAATGAAATCATTAATATTTCGATATAATTGTTGTATGAAGCTGTTCATACCCAAATTGAATGAATTTATTTATTTTTATTTATTTTGGAAAATTTATAATTTATGGTTTCAGGGGGACATTATCAAGTCTCATTGGCTTAGGGGATTACATGACCCGATGGTCATAGAGGAATTCATCCAAAACATGAATACTTATAAATTCCCCTCCCTAGTGTCCAAATTGTGATGTCAGATTTCCACGTTCACATTGCATGTTTGGGTTGAAATACCATTGCATATGTGTAAATGATTAGTCTCAATGTCCATTTCTATACCCTATCATTCTTGAAAATCAGGATATCCTTGTTCTTGTGAAACAGCATGCTCCGAGTCCTCAACCGGAGCTAGTTCCTATGTTATGTCTAGTCACATTTTCACATTATGATCTAAATGAAGTGGTAAAAATGTGTTTATGAGGTCTGAAGGCCATGAGGTGGCTTGAAAGCCTTAAATATCATGAAGGTATTTGGAATATCGATGGCCATAAAACTCCAGGCCCAAACCGTTGGCTAGAAGGTGAATAGTTCATACTGCTATAATATTGAACAGTACCTTATACAGTAAAAATAGTAGTACCTAATACATTACTACTTTTGTAACCTAATAAATATGCCTCTGTCCATATTCAAACTGGGATCTTGAGTATGCTCTTGAAGAGTCCGCACCAATTGTGATGAGGCTCATGATCATACGAGGATGTTTATAAATAATAATAAATTGGGGAATATTTATCTTCTATTTCTAGGTTTTATAAATATGATTTTATAAAATATTTTACTATTCTACTATAGATTAATAATGTTATTTTTTCCTTTGTTGAATTTTGACTACATGTATTGAGATGAATCATTTCGTTGTTTTCCGAACATGGTACTTCATGACTTTTTCGGTAAATGTTTGAGGATAATGTTTTCTTTTAACTTACATGGCCTGATTATATTTTTATGATATCATGAAAAATTATTTCAATGAATTTGATCTTATAATATTACAATATTATTTTCATAGAAAATATTTTCATTAAAAATATCTCATCATTTTATGAAAATATAAATCATTATATGAAGAAAGGATATCTTCCTCACAAATTATTTTCATGCGATTTTTCAAAATTATTTCCCAACTATGATGATATCTATTGGTGTTACTCATTAATTTATGGGAATGGATCAAAGTTTCCATTCATATTATTTATAGGAATGGTTTATTTTTATACTAAATGATGTTCATGAACCCTTTTTTCTTACATGGGTTATACTCTTATGGAACCCACATCTTTTGAGGGGATCGGTTTTGATAAAATGATTAAAAAACCTATATATTTTCCATAAGTTATGATATGATTACATATTTATGATAACTATTTAATTTCATGTGCTATGATATGATTGTTTATGTTCTTGTGTAACATGTGTGTATGATTTCATTACGATATGGGTGAGACCTATATCTCCCTCAAATGCATTGAGAAAAGATTAATATCTCATGAGATATACATAAGGGAATTTTTCCACTAAAATGGTTTTTGGAGTGGACCATGAAAAACATATGGTTTGGGAAGTGATACCATACTACAAATATTGTCTTGGGAGTGATTCCATTATAACCATGGAAATAACTACTATGTGCTTATGTGTTTTCCATAGTTTCTTTTTCATTCATATGTATTGATTTCATGGATAATGTAATTTATTTCCTAATGATTCATGTCTTACGAACATAAAATCATTATTTATTTATTCATGTTTATGTTCTTTGATATTTTGGTTGTGATATCCACATTTCATGACCATGTTCTCATTCCCTTATGATCATGATTATAATTACATATCTCCCTTTACTACCCTTACAGAGCATCTAATATAACCCATATTAATGTTTTACTTTCCCCTAGGTAATGAATATATATATTAGGTTTTATTTTAGTAAGAAGGGTGATAGTCATTATGAACTTATTAGTGGATAATGTTACTCACTTATGTACCAGTATTTATGTTTCCATGTTTTCAAAGGATCCAGAGTAAAATGGTCTTAGAGAGTTTTTTGTGTGTAATTTGTTACATAATTATGAAAAATTAATGTAATGGTTATGTATTAAAAGTGAGGGTTTCTATAGTTGATATCATAGAGAACGTTTAGTTAAACATTGGAAACTAGGATGATAAAAACTTATTGATAACAATAAGGACATGTCTATGTATAAGTCTAATGATTAGGAAAAGTATAAGAAAATTTTCCTATAGTTTTTTGTATGTTATTGAGAATGTGGTTTCATAGAAATATATCCCTGTCTGGAAATTACAAGTGGATGGGGATCTGGTACATATGTACCTAGGGTTAACGACTCTGAAAAGATTCATCGGCCCAGACTCGGCATAACATGGCACACAACAACGGGACTTACTGTGCACCTAGTTGGACAGTACTAGGGGATATTATTTATAAATTCACCAAATCGTCACAATATATCATAATGGATTTAAATAAAATTTTCTATGAATAACATATGTTGAACCGATGGTGTCTTAGATTAATAATTTTTCAATATTTTGGCATCATATATGTGAATTTTTATAAATATTTGGTTCCTCACTATGTAAATTATTTCTTATTCTATGTTTTCTATTTTTACACAATGTATGGACCTCAAAGGAACCATGTTAATGGAAATGTTTTTGATTAATTAAAAAATTATTTTTTTTAAGAAATTGAATGCTATACGAGATGGAATAGTTTTTTTTCACTCTCCCAGATTTGTCAAGCTATGAATCATTCAATAATTCCAGATGATAAATAGAGGAAAAAACATTTTATTGTGTCCTTCATGAGGAAATTTTCACTTTCATTCAGTGGGTATTATGATCGACATGTTTTAGAATAGTGGATCAACACTAATAAAAATATATTATCAATTATCGAGTTTTGGGAGCATGAGAAATTCATTCTGGATGTTTATTAGTCAGATGGTGAAGTATACCAATGGTAGATTTAAATTAATAATATGTTGTAGCAAGATGAATTTTATTCCATGGATTTGGATGAGGTCAAGGAAATATTTATCAATAAGTAAATTCTTTATATTATCCTTAAAAACATGTAGAAAGAGATTCTTGAGTTGAATAAAAATGATGATGAATCAATCAGTTCCTCTGAGGCTAATTTCATGAGACATACATGCTATACATTAAAAGTAATCATCCTAGTTGAAATTTAATGTTAACATGTTCATTAGCAGATTAAATCCATGTCTGAGAAACTTGATTTCCATAAGAGAATTTAGTGGCTATGAAGAGATTGTGCACTCTTCAATCAAGAATACAAAGATAGATTTCAACAGGAAACAAAAAAACCATGAAGAGAAAAAGAGGATCTTTCCTATTTTCTCAACATGAGGGAATAACCATGAAGTAAATTGATTTAAAGGGTATAATAGATTCTTTTTGTATGCAAAGGATGGTCATTAAGATTTCAATTTATGATGTGATACAAAGTTGTTTTCTAATGGACCAAATGGAGAGAAAGTGGTCTGGAATGCTTTAAACACACTTCAATGCTATATGTGTAAGTAGAATGGGCATTATTATTACTAATTCTCAGACCATACGGCTGATGAAGATGATCAATATCAACAACCTATTAGACCTAGAGACAAAGGATTATTTCATGTGATCATTATTTTCGATGGGGGATGCGATAACAACATGGTGAATGTTAAAATTACCATCCACTCCAGAAAAGCTAATGTATTATTTGTTTGTATATATACTAACAATTTCATTTGTAAAAAAATTTATAAGGGTATTAAGATTACAACCATATTATTATCCATGGAATTACTAGTGAAAACACCTAATGGTAAAATTATTCCATCCCAAGTCTATGATTCATCTCTAGTTCATGTTTGATGGAATGTGTATCTTAAAAATCTCGTCATTCTTCCTTTGGTTAAATTAGATGTCATTTTGGAATGTATTCTTTTTCTTTTTATAAATACCTCATCAATTTTCAAGGAAGGGATGTTATGATTATTGTTTCAAACCAACCTATGATCATCTTTCAATGTGATTTCATGTATTAACTTACTATATATTTTATGTCTTTTGTATTGGTATTAATACCCATTTAGAATGGATGTTTATCTTAAATGGTTGGGGAGAAAATTGAAATTGATGATATTCATATTTCTTATGATTTTGTGGATGTATTTTGGGATGAATTTCCTAATCACCCACTAAAATTTTGAAGAGGGGAACTTTATTGAGGTCATACGTGGGTATAGACCAATTTCTAGCACTCTCTATTGAATGGCCTTAATTGAGTTGTAGGAATTGATGAAGAAACTTCAACAAAAACATGAATAAGGATTCGTTCAGCCATGTGTGTCACTTTATGGGCATCCGATCATTTTATGAAGAATAAATATGGTTCAATGAGTCTATTCGTGGTTATAGGTAGTTGAATAAGACCACAATCAATAGCGAATTTCTTCTTCCACATATAGATTATTTGTTTGATCAATTGTGCGGAGTTCAATACTTTCTCAGATTGACCTTCATTTTGGATATCATCAATTAATTTTCAAGAAGCAGGATAAAACTAAGAAATAATTAAATTAAAGGTATTGAAATTATGAATATATAGTAATATATTTTTGTCTAAATAATCCCCCTATGATAGTCATGGATTTGATGTATAGAGTCTAGATTTTACCCAGATCATTTTGTGGTACCCATTATAGATGATATTATTATCTATTCTAAGAGAAATAAAGATCAAGAAGATTAGTAGATAATTTTTCTAATGGCCCTAATGAAAGAGATACTATGTTGAAATTTTGGAAAGTTTGAAGTTTCTCTGTAAAAAAAATTCTTTTTTCAGTAACCTAATCTCAAATGTGTTTATAGAAGTAGATCTATCAGAGGCAGAGGTTGTTGAATGATGGCCTAGACTAACCATGGTGACCGAGATCCGCAATTTTCATGGTTTAAATAGATATTATTGATGGTTTTTGGAGAATTTGTCACAACTATATAATACTATTACCATGTTTAACTCGGAAGGGTGCCATGTTCCTCTGGATAGATGAATTTGAGAAGAATTTCATAGAATAGAAGAGAAGGTTAGTTGGTGCACCTGTTCTTACATTACCATGAAGTAGTGAAGGGTTTGTAATATAAAGTGACATATAAAATAATTTATTGGGATGAGTTCTTATGCATAATGAAAAGTAAATCTCTTATTCCTCATTGTATTTAAAGATCCATTAGAAATATTATGCAAGTCTTGATTTGATGTTAATTGTGGTATTTTTTTCTATAATGGTACAGATGCATTATCTTTATGGTGAAAGGTGTGATATATATACTAATCCTAAAAGTCTGAAATATGTATTCACATAGAAGGAGTTGAGCATGTTCTAGAGAATATGTGTTGAACTTATAAAGGATTATTACTTCTTAATACATTACCACCCTCAAAAGGTAAACATTGTGGATTATGCTTTGAGATGAAGGGATCATGGTATCTTTTCCATGATGAAGATCACAAAAGATCCAATATTTTTTTATTTTCAAATAATAGACCTAGAAATCCTAGAGGAAGGAAGACAAAATATTATTTCTAAAAGGATTATTCATCCTGTAGTAATTTTGAAGATTAAAGAGGCATATAAGATTATTTGGAGCCACAAAAGAAGGTCTGAAATGTTTTCATGTCTAACAATGGTTTCTATGGAATGATAATTTTTAGGAAACACTCATGTTTTCATTACATAGAATATATGAAGAGGGTTATGTTAGTGGATGATCATAGAACTTCAATCTATATTCATACTGGAAGTGCAAATATGTATAGAGACTTGAATGAATACTTTAGGGGGTATGGAAAAAGAGAGTGATTGAAAATCCAGTATCTTGGTACTTGGTATACTAGAAAGTTAAGGTTGAAAGAAAAAAAAATAAAGGTATGTTTCAGCCATTACCATATATGATAGGGAAATGAGAGATCATTACAAAGGATTATTTCATTAGACCCCCAAAACCTCTAAAGGTATTAATGATATATGAATGGTAGATGATATCCTTACTAAGTTAGTATACATCAATACTATCAGAGAAGACTTATCTCTAATGAAACATGTCAGGATACAAGTTGAAGAAGTGGTAAGCTTGTATAGAGTACCATATTATATTGAAAATAATTGAGACCTGATGTTTACATCAAAATTATGGGGAATCCTACATTAAGTACATGATATAGAACTGAGTTTCAACACTGCATATCATCTGTAGACGGATGGTCAGTCGGAAAGAAAAAATCAATTATTAATGGATAAGAATTCATATGTCTCCATATAAATCCTTTTATGGAATGAAATGTAGAGATTCAAAATCATGGGATGATGTTGGGGAAATACATCTATTGGGACCTGAGATATCTAATGTGATGGCTAAGATGGTTATAACCGTTAAAAAAATAAAGACCTCAAAAACTAGATGAAATTTTCTGTTGATAACAGACGACATGATCTAGAATTTAATGATTTTTAGATGGTGTTTCTATGAATTTCTCCATGGATGATGTTTATGAGGTTTTGGAGGAAATTGAATCTATGCCCCAGTTATATCAATCCACTTGAAACTTTTTATCGTATCAAGATTGTTGTCTATCACATGTAACATCCTACAAATATCACTCATGTCTAGGATGTGTTCCATGTATCTCTCAAAAGGATATAGATACCTAACCATTCACATGTACTGATGTCAGAGGTAAAATTGTTGGAGCTTGATATTTATTAGAAGGTAAAACCAATCTATATTCCGGATCGTGCATAGAATGTATTGTGAAACAAGACCCCTCGCCTAGTTAATGTTTTTTTGGAGAAATCAGCGGTTATTCGAAGCTCCATGGGTACTTTACGATATGTTGAAGAAAATGTATCCATATTTTTTATCTAGAATGTTTCATTTCATGGGTGAAATTCATTTTAAGGGGGTGGAATGTAACAACATGTGTTTCGTGAACATTTATTTGAATGGATTATTTTTTTTCATATTACCATGTTAAATATTTTTACCACTTGTCAAAAAAATAGGGATTTCTATAAATAACACTTAGGTGGCTTTTGTTACACACAACAATAAGTTTGCACAGACAATTTTTTATTTATAATTCTTTAAATGAGACATTTATAACCTAACCATTAAACACTATGATATGAATAATATTAAATAATATTTAAATATCATTTACATTGGTTTTATGAAAAGTAAACAATTTTGAAAATGATGTGTATTATTTCTGGTAAATCCATTATATGTTTATGAAAACTATTTTTTTAAAGGAACTACTTTTTAGGTCTATATGTAAACTATAATATAATTAATTTTAAACACTCATAGAAATTAAATTTGATAAAATAAACATCCTTTTTTGAATATTTAATGTCAAAATTAACTTAGGATTATTTTTTAATATTTTCTGTGTTTTTTTATGAATAGGGAAAAATATTTCATTATAGTTAAAAATGCATTTTCGTATAAATAAGTTTTATATATTAAATTGATTTTAATGTAAAAATAGATCAGATATAAATATATTTATCCAATTTAGGTAATTTTAATCTTTTGTTATTAAAATTATATTTAAAAATTAATGCACTTTTCAACAATCATTTTTCCCACCTTCTGGCCACGCCTGTGGGATTAGCATTAATCATCATTTTTCTGCTTCTATGAATTGAATTTAGAAAAATGTATATACATGGTTGAAATTAGTATTATATTTTGAGTATAATGTGATTAAATTCAACTCATGGTTAATGGTATCTTTAGTAATATTTAATTTTTATTTACCATGGTTAAGGGTAAATCGAGTAATTAAAGTTATAAAAAATATTATTGTACTATCTGATTCCACTCAAACTTTTCCTAATTAAATTTTATGATTAGGTTTAAACAAAATAAACCTTATGTGAAATGTATGATATTTTTGTGTCACTTGGGTAAGAATAATATATTTTTTATATTTTTTTAAGGATAAGTTAAAATCTCATACTTATAATTTTAATAAGTAAATAATTTTTTAATAGAGTTTTATACAAAATAAAAATAAGAATATAAATAGTGATTTGAAATATAATAAATTTAACTTAATCATGATTTTTTATTTTTTATTTTTAGGCAAGAAATAATTTAATTAAATTATTATATAATAATAATACAATAATTGTATAATTAATGAAAATATAATGTCAATGTGATTAAAAGTATTAAAATAAATGTAATTTGAAATTTTTAATTACCAAAACTAATTTTATAGATCAAGTAGATATTTTATAGATATATTATAATTATTAGATAAAAGCTATAATTTTGTTTAGATCTTTTTAAAATGAAAAATAATAAATATTATCTAAATTGACATGAATGATTCTTTAAATAAAAATATTTTTTAAACGATATAAACTTTTTGAAAACATAAAATTAGTCTAAATAACTATAAAAAGGTTAAATATGTTATCAATGATCTACTTTTGGTTAGTTTTTTAATATATTGTAATTATATTAACCCTGATGTGTAAAAATTCAAGGTGTTATGGTATGAATTTAATGGTTTAACTAAGGGTTAAATCCAAAAGAAAAGACTAATAATGTTATATAAACTTGTAAAAAAAATTATTGGTTAAGATTATTTCAACCCATAATCATCTTTGATTATACATTACTCACCTTAGAGCTATTTAAAAATGAAAACAAATTTTTATTAATTTTATATTTAATATTTTTTTGAATGCCCCTCTACAAACTTATAAAAGGGGGTATCCTCATTCACCTCCTCCCTCCATCATGATCCATCTAGAATGACCAAAACCTACCCAATAATCCGTTAAAAATTATTATTTAAGTTTTAGTGTTCCGGGTTTTAAAAAAAACCATTCCAAGTGTCCCTAAGAGGATATAAAAGGCAAGTCCACCGAAGAAGTGGTAATTTTTTTACCAATCCAATTCAACATATTTTCTACTTTTACATCATCTTATAATGTGGGTTTCATAATAAATTAACAATTATAGGATAATATATATACATAGATGTTATTATCAATATGGGAAAACCATATCCCTCAACCATACTATGAGAAACAATATCACAATGCGTGTGTGCGTACGAGATACTGTCTCCCTGCCGTGGTATAATCAGTTTTTCATAACAATTTTCATGAATAATAAATAGGATGAAAATATTGATGAAAGATGATATATATAATATAATTATAGATCTTATGTAAAAATATAATATATACCTTTTACCATCTAGTATTATGGGAAATTGATAAAGTCGCTTGCGTGCATGTATGACTTATTATATCCATGATGGGATATGACTCGTTATTCACCTATATTTCATATGAATGGTAATAAGGATGATATTTAAGAATATATATGTAATATATGACATTAGAATGATTCTATAATTATAATACATCATATATTTTCTTTTCGTTTAACCCGACAATAAAATGAAAATAGCGTTCATGCGTACGTATGACCTACCGTCTCCCTGAATGGGGTATTTCATTTATCATTAAAGATTATTATATATATTTATATAATGAATATATAAGATATTTATATCAGGTTTTATAATCTTTAAATAAGTCAATCATGATCTAATTTTGAGAATCATGAATACAAAGTCAAATGACATATAATTGATACGACAGTTATCACTCGAAACATAACTTGAAAAAAAATTAATAAAAAAAGGGTAATATAAGCTCATAAAAAATTATACACGGTATTACATATTTTAGTATGGATTCGTAATATGTTTATATTAAAATTTTAGTTATTGTGCATGATGTTTTAACAAGTGCAATGATAATCAAGATATAATAAAATGGATAATTTCATGACCTCATTATTTTCTGAAGTTGTTTATACATACGAATATATTGTGGAATTTCTATAATATATCTCTATATTTGATAATTTTTTTTCATAAAACGTTTTACTATTCTGATGTGGATTTATAATGTAATTTTACAATTTTTTTACTTTTTAGTACATTGTTTTAAAGGAATTGTATTTTCTATTTTCAAAAATGATAATTTGTGTCTTTTTAGTCAAATGTATTAGGATAATGTTCTCTTTTAAGTTATGATACATGACTCGATTTTTATGACTTCGTGACACTCTATTTTCATGAATCATATCTTAAAATATTAGAAACTTATTTTCAAAGTAAATTTTAATTTTTAAATTCTTAATTTTTTTGGGAATGGAAAATGTTTTCAAAGAATAATTAATATGTTACTCAAGAATATTTTCATGTGCTATTTTAAAATTATTTCCCATTTAAGATGAAATCTGCTGTGGTTACTCATTCCATTTTGGGAAACTATCCAGGTTTTCATTAATAATATCTCTTTAAATGGTATATTATAGTATGACATGATTTTAATGATGAACATTTTTATTATACAAGTAATATTCTCTTGAAACCCAGTTATTTTTATGGGTAATATGTTAATGAAATAATTCTGAAACCAATAACATTGCCATAGGTTATGATATGATGAATGATTATGATACCCATTTAACTTCATGGGAAATAATATGATTGTTTATGATATTATGGAACATGTTTGTTTGATTTCATTATTAGATGGGTGGGACCTATATCACCCTCAAATGCATTGGGTAAAGATTTATATCTAATGAGATATATATAAGAGAATTTGTCCACTAACATGGTAATGGGATTGAGAAATGACTACCAAGATGGTTTGGGAAGTGAACTAATACTCTTAATATGATCTTGGAAGTGATGCCTTCACTTCTATGGAAATAATTTTTATGTGCTCATATGTTTTCTAGAGTTACATGTTTTATTCTAATAGAATGCTTTTATGGATAATTTTCATTATTTTCCTAGGATTTATGTCTTATGAACTACAAATATTTTTTACATGATTCATGTTTATGTTATTTTATATAAAGGGTATAATCTTATAATTTCATGATCATGTTATAATACCATTATTACCAAGAATATAATTACAAATCTCCCTTGTTTACCCATACTATGCATCGGATCTCACCCCTATTTATGGTTTCTTTTTTCCTAGGTTATAATTATTTGTATTATATATCAAGTGTTTAAGAACATTTATAGTCATGAAGAACCCAGTGTAGTATAATGTATCTCACTTATGTACCAGTGTTTATGATTCTATGTTTCCAAAGGAATTATGGTAATATGATCTTCGGGTGTAAGTTTGTGTAATGTATTATGTAATTCTGAAAAATTATTGTAATTTCTA
The DNA here is from genome assembly GCA_963277665.1 of Viscum album. Taxonomy (NCBI): domain Eukaryota; kingdom Viridiplantae; phylum Streptophyta; class Magnoliopsida; order Santalales; family Viscaceae; genus Viscum; species Viscum album. The sequence continues at coordinate 1,480,188,598 of OY728137.1, forward strand.
TGTATGAAAAGTTAGGATCAATATAATTAGTATTGTCCCTTATGTTTCAGGTGTATTTTTTAAATGATTTTATTTTATGTGAATTCGTGGAATTTTGTTCCTAAGTGGCTCTATTGACCCTCTCCATATATTTTCACACGCATCTTCTTGATCAATATAACATAGTGAGTCTTAGTGAGCTGGGTAATCATATTTGGTTGTTTGAGTCACCCTCAAATAATATACAACATATGGGTTTGGATATATATGTTTGTTCCTTCATGTTTCATTTTATGTTAATGTATCAGATAGGAGATGAATATGTGACTCAAGATGAGTAATTTCATAGGGGATGATGGTCTTATAAGTGTTGTTATAGAGAGTTGGTTTATATATTTTTTCTATTAATTATTTAATTTATACTGAATTTGTATCATCATTTGGGAAAGAATTTAATTTATTATTAATTTTTAATAATTTATATTTCTAGAATTTAGTTTTTTATATATGGATGTATATCATAATATTTATTTACTTCTATATATTAGGGTATGGAATGGATCTTATGCATCCCTACATTATTTACATGTGTTTTGGGAATTCCTGGTGTATATATATGACTTATCAAAATTTTATCCTTATTAGGCATGAATCATATGGGTTATCTTATAAGGAATAGTTATCTTTTGGTTGGATTTCAACCCTCACATTGGTTCATATTAGCACTATTTGACTAAATCAAGGTGAAAAATTAGATGTATAGTCCTAAATTTTTATCATCCAAAACAATATCAAGACATTTATAGACTTATGTATATATAAGAATTATGATAGTGGAATAATTTAAAAAAATATTTATTTCATATCATTTTTTATCATTTAAGGACTTGTTTGTTTGTAAATTCATCATTTTTTAAAATCACTGAAACATTAGATGTGTTATAAATCTTGTTAAATCACTTGTAAATTCTTTTATTATATCCTCTCTAAGACAACACATGAATACCACATGATCTGTCACAGTGTATTTAAATATGTAAAATAATACATGAATCCCTAAGGTCATTATTATGAAAGTGGTTTTTGATATCATTTTTTCCTTATTTGAAATACTAATATTGGAATTGTCCAACAATATGTCATAAAAAATATAACAATGATTATGAATTTTATCTAACTATTTTTAAGAAGACTCATTGATTTCAATCAATTTCTCTAAAAACCAAAACATGTTACCACTAATTCAGACATCATATGAAATTACATAACTCTGTTTATCCTATATGTGGATATATTCATCTTATAAATAAAATTATTTTGATCTTTCTCAAACAAAATCATCCTGGTAAAAATTGAAAATAATCTATTTGTACCACTATTAATAAAAGAGTTATAATATCCAATTGATAAATACTTAAATGAAAATGATCTATAAATTCCATAATAACTCAAAATAAAACTTTAATAGAGAATTCGGAAAGATTTATTTATAATAAATATCTATCATACCCGCCCAAATTTATATATATTATTTCTAAATTTGTAGACAAAACATAAGGAATGTTAATAATTTACCTTCATTGGAAAATAGTGGGATTTGGTGAGAATAAAACATCAATAAATTCTTGTTTTTCTATGTGAGTAACATTGTGCACTTCCAATGTTAAATTCTTTGGGAGCCCGATTACACACACAAACTAACTTTCAACTCTATCTATTTGTTATCAAAAATCAAATATACTACATAATTAAATACTATATTGAAAATATTTGGGGAAATGCATAATCCTTTTATTTATAAAATTAAAAGAACATGATTTTAAAAAAACATCTTCTCCACGAATAGGATAGGCTTACAATTCTTCTTCAATGGAAATTTCACTTGGATTTGAGTTGTTATGAATTGAGGAAGGTAGTCAATATAATTTTACATTACATTAAATTCAAAAAATATGGTGGTTCCCTAATCTTAAAAAATTATAATAATAAGGGTGTAGATTTTTATTTTTCAAATATAAGAGATTTATTTGGAAATTCAATTATTAAAAAACGAAATATGTATTCTTTCAAATGAAATTGATCCCCCAAAATTGACTAAGTTATCATGTCTACATATTTACCATCTACTAAAATTGTTATGGATAAGGTAAACTATTTTACCAACATATTTTCATACTCACATAATTATTCAATTGAAAATGTTGGAGAAAATTGATTTGTTTTTTTTGTAATTTATTATGAATCATTTGGAGAATCTAATTCATTAATTGAGGTGGAAATAATTTCATTTTTTCCTTTTTTCAAGAATCATTTTCATAAAAAATCATCCTAGTCTATCCAATAAACGAAGAACCCGATTTGGCCAACTACATACCCAATGGGCATCTCCATTCCCCATGGGATGAATATTTGATATGCCTTGGTTGGATAATGGAAAATGGAACCAAATTATATCTTTTTTATTTGTGGTTTTAATGTAAACTTGATTATATCTATATAAAAATTATTGTTAGGGGAATAAGAGAATCATAAACTCTTACATTCCCTTAGCCTTGATTTTCATACGTATTTTCATGTTTTTGAATCTTAAATTTTGAATATTGATATTTTTTTTATTGTTGACTATATTTTTGATTTTTTGACTAATTATGTGTTTTAAGGGAAGAAGATTTATTTGAATTAAAGTCATTGGGTCTGATCGCATGGATTAGTGAAATATATTCACCTTATTTGAATGTTTAGATATGACTCTAAGTGGAACAAGCTTACAATACATAATATCTGCTATATCATGTGTATTACTATTGCCCAACCCCAAGTCCCTACTAAAGTGTAATTTTATTTTTTGGTGATTTGGTTAAATTTTGGTGGCAGTGAGTTGGTCCTAAAGAAAATGATTCGGTTTTGAAAAATTATTGAATGGGTTTTGTGATGAAAATTCGGTTTTAAAGAAAAAATAAAACTTTTTTATTTGAAGAGGGTATTTTTAATTGTAATGTTATTTAAAAGTCAAATTGGGATATGAAATTATAGTGCAGGAATTGAAAATGGTTATTGGTTTTATTTTAAAGGCATGGATTGGTTTTTTAGAATTACTATTTGGAATAGAAATTTTAATTTTGAATGTTTTATAATTGATATTTAGTACATAATTGGTTTGGTATTATTTATTGATTTTATTTACAGTATGTTTCGCTAAAAGTTCATGAGGGTTACTCGGATGTCCATTCCACACAATGAATATTCCAATATTACTTTTACACTATGGAAGACATTCTATCTTATGTAATTCTCTGTGTTCCATGGTGACTGAGTCCCATTAGATTCCATGGAGTGGGTAGAAGGAATTGAAAATATTTTTAAGCTTTTATGAACTCTAAAATCCATGAAGGTGATTGATGTCTTGGGATCATGTGGGTGATCATGTATGGAACAATGGAAATTGACAATCCCATCCTTGTTTCATGGTAAAAACATGTGGGAGTTCTTCAAGACCAATTTTAGTACAATGGTTCATTCTGAGGGAGGTGAAGATGATGAATATTGAAGAGCATAGGTTATTCATCAGGGCCAATATATTGTTAAGAATTACGTTGACCGCTTGAATGTACTAATTCATTTTCACCTAGTGCAGGTTTCATGATATTTATTAAAGGATCATTTATTTTAAAGGGTCTTCACCAGTATCATAGTGAACAAGTTCTCTCATCTAGGCCATTATAATTAAAAATATCTGTGAATGATGCATTTACTTGCAGAGTTTGTTTTTCATGGGTGACCTCTGATGAGTATAATCCCTATATAAATTGGCGATAATGATGGTTACCCATCTAATGAGATGAAAAAACAATAGTAATCTATTTTATAGGAGTCAACTTCACCAATTTAATCTTCTTTTTAATGGAATCATTCATTTGTATACTTTTATATTTGTCAGATCGAGAGTTATATGTATTTTTTCTCTAATGCCATAATGGTTTTTCATCATTTAATTTGGATGGGTTGTCATCAAATTTCCAAAGAGTTGGGATCTAGGTAGTGGAAGATGAATCACATGATTACCACAGAATATCAACAAAACTTATGTTTGATCTTTGTTGTTACTCATAGTAGTTTCCTTCTTGTTTGGTCTTTTCTCTTCCATTTTATTGAATGTTTTCATCATTCAGATTATTTTGTGTGATTTTTTTTATCATGTCATTTATAGGTGAGTTAAATTTATTTTTTGAAACTATTCTTCATGTTTAGAATAAGTGTTTCCTTGGAGTTCATTGATTTTTATCATGAGTTGTGTTGGGGGTGAACTATTTATGTTATTTTTTTGTTGAACCACCATGTTAGTGGATTCTAAAATAGTGGGGTATACCAATGAAATCTATTTTTTCACTCTTGAGCTATATGGGTGAGAATTTTTGGAATTAAGGTCACATCTGGGCTAGTAGTTCCATTCATTATAGAGACATCTATTTGGTAAGTTCATTATTTTCATGTTGAGGGTCCTATTTTTGATTCTTGTCTTGTACTGAGTGGATTTCTAGTAGAATACAATATTATTATCAGTAGAATTGTCACACTTTTACTTCTGTATTCCATTATATTTTATTTATTTTATTATTATTGATATTTTCATTGATATTTGGTTTTAATTGCTGTGAAATATATTTTTTGGTCATATTTGGTTATTCATGACATTGTTAATGGTTAGTGTATATGATTTGTGAAGAAGATGTTGTTATCCATATATAATAGGTGTTTCATGTTCATTTTATTCATTCATCGTATAGTATAAATGGGTAACTAGTGATTGATTTCATATTATGAGAGTGTTGGAGGAAACTATATGATACACATGAGAGAGTTTCTTTCAATTTAATAGATATCTTTTCTATGGATAGACGACGGGTTCAATAATGTCTGTCGAAACTGTGTTATGAATATTTATCTTTTAATTAGAGGGGGAATTTTAATAATATTTCATGAAATAACTTCGATAACCAACTAATCAAGAACTTGTATCATCCCCAAAATCAATCAATGGGAATTATCGATCCCCAAAGACTGTGAACTAGCACCTAAGATCAATAATGATAAAGAATAACAATTTCACAATAATGATAAAAAAACAAAGGTAGTGGATGAGAATAAATAATAAATAGTTCGTATTCCAAAATATTCGACACAATAATGGTACCACTTGATATATAGGTATTTAACCCATAAATAGGACAACAATATAATACATTTCATAAACTTGTGATGGAATCACCCCAAATATCAATACATAATTGGCTGGTAATATACTCTAACTATCATTAGATACTCCCAATATTCCACAATTAAGTACACCCACCACCCTTAATTAGTTTTTTCCATTTTCCTATACTTTTTAAATGAATGTCTATATACACCCAAAGGCATATGTAGGGTGTGAGTAATATTATTCTATTAGGATATCAATAATATATTATGTAATACATTAAAAATAAACCTAATATTCTAAATTTTAAATAAATATGACTCAATAACTCTTCACAACATGTAAATTTTTTTTCAAACAATTTAAATTGATTGTAAAAAACATTGATGATTAATAATTTCTAAGAAAACATACATGAATATATAATGTTATAAACATAGGAATATATATATCATTTTTAATTTGATAAACATGGATATAATCCCTGGGGTTAGTTAGATTAAAGATCAAGGATCCACAAAATCGTGGGGAAATATAGCTCCAAGCCTACACACATACCATGATAACATGCGTATGTGGAATACAAGTCCACCCCAGTGAAAGAAATATCTTCCCTTATCAATGTCATGTTAACATTGTAATCATTAATCCATTACTAGGTTAAATTGACACATTCCTTGAATAAATTTTCCTCAACTACGCACCAAACTAACATGGATCCTATATACCTCAAACATATCAATTTATGTTAAAATAATTTATCTCAAATAGTTTCATCAATAAAAATTCATGTTGTCCCGAATCAAAATTTTAACATTCCATATCATTTAAAAAATGAATACTATATTGTTTTCATCATAACCTATTACTTTCAGAAAAAAAAATTTCTTTACAGATTCATAAAAAAATCTTACCCTTATTTTTTCATGATTCCCCATAAAATTAATTCATCAAACCATTAATTTCAATTTAAAATCATTATTTGAGTTACACCACATTATTTATAAATCCATTGCATAAGGGATTTTATCAGACACCATTCCATAAGAAAATGTTTTTAAATAATATCAATTGATTATTTGGAAATAATTTTGAGATCCAATTCAATTCATAAAAACAAAAATATTTTCATATAATAGGAACTACATTATGAAACCACCTTCCTCAATTCATAGTATAATCAGTCACCATACAAGGGTTCTATAATTGGAGAGAAAAAGGGATATAACCAATAAAGAGGGGATTAAATGAAAAAAAGATCTAGATCAATCAATAATACTAGGATCCATGAACATTGAATAAGGATAGACATTACTAAATTTAATTTTCAAAGTCATATCTAGGTTACACTCACAAAATTAGATTTAATTCTTCTTCTGACACTTCAATATATGAGGATTTCAAGTTAATGTGGAAAATTATCTTCCCAAAAACCTATAATGACGTAGAGGTTGACTGGATTCCAATGAAGACGAAATTATAATTAAATGGGGGAGGGATCAATAACTAAAACTAAAAAATATTATTTAATTCATAATACAGGGTTTGACAACACAGGTTTTTCAAACCCTGGTCTAATCATGCAACCCTTCTGGGATACTGGAGTAGTAGCACATTTTAGGTTCATGGTTTGAAAAATCAAGCACTGTACTTATGAATGTTTTCCAAAGGTACATAGTTATAGGTGAATGGTAAATTTTTTACAAAATGTGCACTGAACCATGAATCCTCATATATGAATCTAGAACTAGATTCACAAATTCCTAGTTAAACCCACAAAATATTCTATAATCATATACCAACCATGCAGTAATGTAGGTAACACTAAATTCATAAAAAACTCCTCAAATTATCCAAGTGAATAACCAAGATAAATAATTTTAAAATAAATATATGTAAGTACTAGAAATTTATAGTTAGCATGTTATAATTATACTTACAATAATTATTTATGCCCCATGAAATCCTCATCAAGAAGGATGGTCCATAAAGGGATGAGGCCACTACTCCCTCATCATTGTGTCATTATTCCATTTCTGATGAGCATCTGATACATAATAAAATATAACTATAAAAAATGTTATAAACATCCCACGTAGATCATTTACTTGAGAATCAATATTTCAAACCAACTACTTGAGAATCGTGGTGCCAACTACCATTGTTTTCCAAGATCATGGTGACCCATCAAAGGAAAGAACTTAAGAAAACTAATCATAATCTAATAAATCTAATGTATATCTGGGATAATGATCGTAAGATTTACCCCAATGATTATTTTTTACAAACATCTAATGAATAATCTCTAATAACATTTACATATTTGGGAACAATCTTGGTCCTGATAGGTAAGATTTACCATTATCAATCCAAGACAGTATATTTACAAGGCTAGATGTAGAAGTATTAAAATGGTTACATTTTTATAGATGAATAAAAGATAATATTATTGGACAACTATACAAAAGACAAATGGAAATCCCAATATCGTCAAAAGTGAAGGATGCACGGATGGAGTAGGTCTTTAAAAATTTTCCTAGTCCATTATGTCTAAAAATTTGTATGAATATTGTACGTTATTCTCAACTTAACCTAGGATCCCATATACTCCATGTAGAATCTCCAAAGAAATGTTGTTAATTAATGACCCTTATTAGAAATAGTGGAAATGATACATTTTTGACATAAAAAACTAATTTCACATAATCATTCTAAAAATCATAAAAATTGGTGTTGTCACAAATGGGAATAAAGTTAGGCTATTTGGTAAATCTCTCAATCACTAGCATAATTTAATTATTTCATAATAGAATATTCAAAAAAACAGGGATTGAATTTATAAAAAATTTCTCCCATTTCCAGCCCTCCATGGGAGGGTTTAAAGAATATTAGTAGTCCTATGTTGTTTAGACATGATTTATTGATGGGTATAACAATGGGAAACAAAGTCATAGATGTCATGTTTCATTCCTAGACACCATAAATAGTGCCTTATATCATATAACATCTTTTTCTTTCCAAGGTGAACCTCATAATAGAAAAGATAGAACTTTCTCATCATATACATTATCATAGATAACAGAATGATGTAGCTATTTTTGAAGCAAATAATTACCTATATAGATCTAAACGATTCAATAATGGTCTCCCCACTATATAAATAATTCTTTATAACTCAAAACTCATCATAAATTTATTTCACATGGAGGATCATCTCAGGATAAGATTATTATAGATAGACACATGATAGAACAATACTTGTCTCATCCTCATGGACACTGAAATTAATAAGATTAAAGAGTTCCATGATATTTTACACCTCTGTTATCCCAATAAATGCCTCAGATGGGAATTTACTTCAATGATCATAAAAAAAATATTCCCATTTCTAGTGTTGTAGCTAATTTAGATTTCTCAAGAGTTTAGGTACTCCCCACATATCCTCTATTATAGACTCAAGTCGTTCACTGAAAATATGTTACTCAATCTCTTTTCATAAAAATAAATGGGAAAACATTCTTAAAAAAATTTTATACCGAAATTGTAACATCCCAGGTAAATAAAGAATAAAGAATTTTCATATTTATTAATATTTATGAATTAAATATTAATTTTACATGAAAGGGATTTCTATGTTCGATAGCATACCCGATACGCAATAAAGAGTTTCATTGAAATCTTACGTTGCACACTAGTAATAAAATAATAATATTTTAAATGGTACTTAACACATAGCCGTTGTATTGGTGGGAATGGATAGAAATAACTAAAATATGATTATATATGTTTTTAAATGTTTTTAAAATTATCCAATAAAATATAAAGGCTTAAAATGTGAAAAGAATTCAATTTTAGGCATTTATACCCTAATTTTCACTAAAGGTTCACTTATCGCCTTTTGATGGAGAACCATCATTAAATATCATTTTGTTACTCTTATACATTATATTAGATCAAATAAAACTCTTTTTTAGAATCGGGACATCAAAATTTACTTTGTGTAAATTATTGGTATTTTTCCAATAAAGTTCATTTTTTAATGAATAGTGAAAAATGTTGTATTTTAATTCAAAACCTCTTTTTAATTTAATTTATTTATATGATTAGATTATCGTTTGAATTGGTTTTAAAGTGGAATTATAATATATTTTTACCATTTAATCTGATAGTGTTCGTTGAAATTAATTTCACTTTGAAATCAATCTTATACTAGTGTCAGTCTTTTGATACTTATTGTTTCATAAAAACACGTTATTTTCTCTGACAGTGGGAAGTAATTATTAAATTAATTAATGCAAATTATATGTTTTGAATTTTTTAAAATAGACTTCATTTTTGAAGTTGGAATATCAAATATACCTTAGGGTGAATTTTTTGAACTTTTCTGAAAAACATCAATTTTTGATGAATAGTGAAACCACTAAGTGGTACTTATAAAACTGATTTTTCGTTTAAATGAAATTTTACCACCATTGTGTTTTGAATTTCAAAAATCCAAAATACATGGTTGTAATTAAGAATTAAAATGTGGTCCAATGGGATTAAAATAATTTTTATGTTAATAGTAACTTTTATGTTTATTAATCGCTATTAGAAGTAATTAGTATAGTTTAAGGTAAAAATAATGTTTTGATAATATGAAATGACCTAGAAATATGTCATACCCTTATTTTATGTGTTATTTCCGACCAATAAATTCTATGGGTCATCTTGGGGACCCCATGGAGCCACATTGGTAGAAAAATGACATTAATAACTTTTTATTTAAAGTTAAAATAAAAATGTCACAAACATGAGTTGTTTTACTAAAACAATTCTTAAATGGGGTGATACAAGTCATATTTTTGACTATAAATATTCATTAGAAAGATAAAAATATTTCATACATCATGATATTTTTTTTATAATTTTTAGACATTAAATAAATTAAATTATTTATGACACCATGATGATGCATCGATTACCTCATTATTTAATGATTTAAATAAAATGAAAAGATAATGTAAAATCTAAGACCTACACTTGTAAAAAACCTATTGGATGGGTGTATTTCGAAAAATAATCACATTATCCTCTAAATATTTAATTGTGGGACCCTTTTTATCCGAAAATCATTTTATAATAATGTATCTTTTCTTAACATTCCAAGAGTGCCCCTCCTCTCCTCTTATAAAAGGCCCCCAACTCTACCTCCTTACTCACACCTCTCAAGCCTTCGGTTCGTCCATGATTGGATATTTTTGTCTCTCCACATCCCTATATTACTCCTAGAAGCCTCACATTGGGCATAAGTCTTCCCAAGGAAGACTTTGAGCTCTAATCTAAGAGATTTACCCAATTTTAAGGTAATGTCTTCACTTGTGTTCTTTTCATTTATTTTGCATCTCCAACCCCCTAAAATATTTTTATTCATTTATTTTGTAACAACTACAGTATATTAAATAAACTAGAATGTTGTTATAATAAGAATTCGAGCTAAAATTAGACACACCTACATCTAATTGTTAAAAACATACTGTTTCTGTGGATGGTGAATTTCTGCCTCACAAAACGATGATTGTTCAATATTCTTCTAACACCTTCAAAGGTGGCCATTAAGATGTCACTATATTTATATATGATATATAATATGTTTGTTCTTTCCTTAAGCTTCTTTATTTTTCATTTATTTCATACCTTTTTGGCTTCCATTATTGGTATACGTGATATCTTCATTTTAGGATGTGCGGACTACCACCCCCTCAAAGTGATTTGATTCGTTAATTCCATATGTGGGACATATAAAGGATGGATTTAAAGTTATTATATATGATGTATTCTACATATAAATTAGGAATATAATTCTGGAATTAAAATATACTTACCTATCATTTAGTTTTAATTCCATTAATATGACATAGAAATGAAAGTAGCGTTCATGCGTACGTACAGCTTACCGTCTCCATGAATGGTGAATTTCATTTCTTACCTATAAATGATTATGTAATATTATAATTACATGTATATTCTGGATAATATATCATATATATGATATCCAAATCACGAATATCATTCTAGATATAATGAACCTTTGACCTCACGAACAACATGTAATTGTAAGAAGTCAACTTTGGACTTAAGAACCAAATATCGAAAAAACAAACATTATTAACTTAAATAATTGCATAATGTTTATAACATGGTAATAAGTGATATAAAAGTAATAATGAACATTAAAAAGGTTCTTAAGAAAGTATAAATTAACTCAAGTTTATTATTCAGGATGTTAAAGAACGATTGAGTCAAGTCGGACCCGAGGTAAGGGACTTATTCTCAATCTCCATTCATTGAGGCATATTTTGTTTTATACACAACTTTATTTTATACGGTGTATAAAACCCTTTTACTTTTAAGTTTATTCAAAAGGAATCTTTTTATATGAAGCGTTTTACTAAAGGAAAAAAGGAATGTTTCTTTTAACGTACACGGTGACAACGACCTTTTTCCGCCACCGCGAGTATTATTTGGTCATTGGCATCCTAAAAAAGACGTGATGTTTTTTAAAATGAAATAAATACCATATAATCTTTTATGTATTTTGGTATTGAAAATGGTTTTTATAATGGATTTTTTATTTCAATATATTTAAGTGTTATATTGTGATCAAAGTGTGGAAATGTTTTCTTTCCATTATATTTGTTGTATGTCTTATGATTTTATAATGGTACTTGGACATTTGACAGGTGGTTACGTGATAGACCATATGACAGGTGGTGCCATGAATACCAGGATGGGTGGTTACGTTATAACCTCCAACGCATTGGGTATGGAATTCGGCCGTATGGCTATTCCATTAAGTGATATGTGTGGAAGTCGACCGTATGGTAATTCCATTTAAGTATGTTTATGTCCCAAGTTACCTTTATATGTTACGTGTTCTTTATATGGGTTTTATGGTAATATTTTGATTACAAAAGGGTAAGTAATGATATTTTATTCAGTGAATAGTTTTTACTACTTCCTAAAGGTGAAAGGTATTACTTTGATAAAGTATACATGGTTTACTTGTTGTTTTGAAAAACTAACAGTTTTCATTCTTTGTGTATCCCTTACTGAGCTTTTTATGCTCACCCCATGTTTTTTTGAAATGTTTTTCACAGGACTTAATGTGGAATAGGGTCAAGGTTGGGATCAAGGGAAAGTCATGCTATCTAAAACATGGAACTTGACATGTTTCTTTTTAAGAGTTTTTTATTTTATGTAAATTTAGTAGAAGTGTCTACTTTTTAATCTTGTGATATGTAATAGTTATGTCCTAATTCCCTAAAACTATAAACCTCAAAATATCCTCAATGTGAATTATTCATTTAATTCAATATTAAGTATGGTTTAAGGCCAGGGCCTTATAGTTGGTATCAAAGGTCGGTTTAGACAACTTTAAGAGTTTGAAAATTGTTAAATTATAAGTTAATTTATGGTATGATTGAAATGATATAGAATTTAAATATTACCATGTTGCTTCGCCTAAGATATTTTTGTGTTCAGAATGGTTTTCTGTAGAGGAAACATGGAAGCTATGTTTGGACGACATCCGGAGGAAGACAACCTTCCAAATCAGCAACCTGAGATGGTCAGAATTGGAACTGAATAGTTTGTTTCAGTGATGGCACAGTTGACTCAGGCTATAAATGGTGGTGGTATCCATGCACGAGATCAGTCTGATCAACCGCAGAGGAACATGTCAGTGGTGGAACATTTCATGAGGCAACATCCCCCATCATTCAGAGGATCATCTGACCCCGTGCAAGCTGAAGGGTGGATTAAAGCACTGGAGAAGATTTTTGATGTCATGGGGTGTTCAGAACATCAAAAGGATAGTCTTGCTGTTTACCGTTTTGAAGGTGAAGCTGATCAGTGGTGGTCGATGGTGAAAAATACCAGGGATAGTGATGAGATTGATGATTTTTACTGGGATGAATTCAAAGGTATGTTTCTTGAGAAATATTTTCCTAAGGTGGTTCGTCTTAAGATGGAAAACAGTTCCTAGAATTGAGGCAGGAGGATGATTCGGTGGGTGCTTATGAAGCAAAGTTCACTCGACTGGCAAGGTATGTTCCAAATATCGTTCGAGATCTTGATAGTAAAATCAACCATTTTTACTCAGGGTTAAAGCCAAAGTATCGAAGGGCTTTAGCTTCTCAAGAGTTAAAATGTTATGAAAAACTTGTTCGATGTGCGGTGAAGGTGGAAATGGAGTTTGCTGATGATCAGGTGTTCTATGACAAGCAACAGAATAAGAGGTCCAGTTGGAAGGAAAAGGGGAAGAATTCATCAAAGAAGCAAGGAGGTAAGAAAACCAAATATCCATCCTGTGAGAAGTATGGTAAAATGAATCCTAGAGAATGTTTATCCAAGTATAGAAAGTGCTTTCGGTGTGGTAAGTCTGGTCATATTGCTCGTAACTGTAAAAAAGATGATCAAGCAGGCAATGAAAAGCCAGCCGTAAGATGTTTTAAGTGTAATAAAATGGGTCATTATGCAAATGAGTGTCTAACGAAGAACTCGGCTGGGGAAAAGCAGCCAGACTACAACCAGAAAGGGGTGGTGAAATCCTTTGAAACTACTTCAGCAGATGTTGGGACATCGAATGAAGTAGTATCAGGTACACTGTTTTTCTATTAAGATTATGCCAATGTGTTGTTCGATTCAGGGTCTACACATTATTTCATTTCTAAGAAGTTTTCTAGTAAATTGGAAATTACATCTCAAGATATGAATCCTGAACATATGGTAAAAACACCCGGAGGGAATGTTGAGAGAAATAGGAATTATAAGAACCTTCATATCCTTGTGTGCAGAAATAATCTACCTGCAAAACTTATTATTTTGCCTCTAGTAGAGTTTGATGTTATTTTGGGCATGGATTGGCTTTCTGTTTATCATTCTAAGATTGACTGCATAGCTAAAATGGTTTCTTTTCAGAACGATTTTTAGTTTGTGTACAAGAATGAACCCTTTCTTTTGATAACATATCAGGAAGTTGAAAAACTAGTAAAAGATGGAAATGAATGTTATCTTGCACATATCGTTGAAAATAAGGGAACTATTCAGATTAATGATGTGCCAGTGGTAAATGAGTATCTTGATTTTTTTCCTGATGAGTTTCCTGGTATTATTAATGATAAGGAAGTTGAATTTACTGTTGACTTAGTTCCTGATTCTAAGCCAATTTCAAAACCCCCTTACCGAATGTCTCAAGTTGAACTTTTAGAGTTAAAGAAACAATTGCAGGAGTTATTAGATAAAGGTTTCATTCGAAATAGCACATCACCATGGGGTGCTCCTGTCTTCTTTGTTAAAAAGAAAGATGGTTCAATGAGACTTTTCATTGATTATAGATCTTTGAATAATGTTACTGTTAAGAACAAGTATCCTTTTCCTCATATCGATGATTTGTTTGATCAGCTCCAGGGAGCTCAGTATTTTTTGAAGATTGACTTAAGGTCGGGGTACCATCAGTTGAAAGTAAAAGAAACAGACGTTCTGAGGACTGCGTTCCATACTGGATATGGCCATTATGAATTTGTAGTTATGCCTTTTGGGTTAACCAATGCACCATCTTTATTCATGGACCTTATGAATAGAATTTTCCATGAGTTCTTGAATAAGTTTGTGGTTGTTTTCATCGATGATATTTTGGTGTTTTCTAAAAGTAAAGAGGAGCATGAAAGTCATTTAAGGGTTATCTTGAAAACCTTAAATGAAAAGAAACTATATGGAAAATTCATCAAGTGTGAGTTTTGGTTACAAAAAAATTTCTTTCCCTGGTCACATTGTTTCAAAAAATATCATAACTATTGATTTTGCTAAATCAAAAGTTTTTGAAGAATGGCCAAGACCCACAAATGTAACTGAGATCCGTAGTTTCCTTGGTTTGGCAGGTTACTACCGAAGGTTTGATGAAATTTTTTCACGATTATCTAGTCCAATGACTAAGCTAACTCGGAAGGGTGTTATGATTATCTGGACAAAAGAATGTGATTATTGTTTTCACGTGTTGAAAAGAAGATTGGTGAATGCTCCAGTTTTGGAACTTCCTTCTAGGAATGGTGAGTTTGTTATCTAAAGTGATGCTTCATTGAAAGGACATGGTTGTATTATAATGAAAAATGATCAGGTAATTGCTTATGCTCACGACAATTGAAAATTCATGAGGTAAATTACCCTACACATGATTTGGAATTAGCTGCTGTTATTTTTGCTTTAAAAATTTGGAGGCATCATTTTTATGGAGTAAAGTTTGAAATATATACCAATCACAAACGTTTAAAGTATATATTCACTTAGAAAGAATTGAACATGAGACAAAGGAGATGGCTAGAATTAATCAAGTATTATGATGGTACAATTCATTACAATCCTAGAAAAGCAAATAAAGTGGCTTATGCTTTGAGTCAAAAAAGTAATGCTTCATTAACCATTCTACGTTTGGAACGAGATCCTTTGGTTTTTTATTTGATGAACATTGGAATAAAAGTTGTTGGTGCAATAATTTCTTCTGTTTTGTTTTTGGTATCAGTGAAATCTTCTCTATCAGACAGAATTAAGCAAGCACAGAAGCAATACAGAGAGTTGCAGAAAAAGGTAAAGCTGGTTTAGAAGGGTAAGTTGCCTAAATTCAACTTGATAATGATTGTGTTTTGAGATTTTTGAAGAGATTGTGTGTGCCTTGTGATTCAAAATTGAATAGAGAGTTTTTATGTGAAGCTCATAGTTCTTCGTTTTCAGTTCATCCAGAAAGTTCTAATATGTATAGAGATCTGCGAGAGTATTACTGGTGGGATGGAATGAAAAGTGATATTGCTGATTTTACTGTGAAGTGTTTGACATGTCAGCAGGTTAAAGAAGAGCGGTAGTTACCGAAAGGGATGTGGCAGCCTTTACCAGTGCCAGAGTGGAAATGGGAAAACATATCCATGGACATTATTGTGGGATTACCGAGGACATATCAAGGTAATAGTTAAATCTGGGTTATTGTTGATTGCTTGACTAAATCTGCTCATTTACTTCCTATTCGAGATACATTCTCTCTAGATCAACATTCGAGACTGTTTCTTAATGAGATAGTCAGGTTTCATGGAGTTCCCCTCTCCATTGTATCTGATCGTGATCCCAGGTTTACTTCTATCTTTTGGAAAGGCCTTCAGAAGTCGTTGGGTACTGAATTAAATTATAGTACAGCTTTTCATCCTCAATCAGATGGGCAGTCAGAACGAACAATTAAGACCTTGAAGGATATTCTACGAGCTTGTTCGATGGATTATCAGGGAAGTTGGGACCAACGTCATTATTTGGTTGAGTTTTCTTATAATAACAACTTTCATTCCAGCATACTGATGGAACCATTTGAGGCATTATATGGGAAGCGGTGTCGAACTCTGTATTTTTGGGATGAAGTAGGTGAAAGGAAGCTGATGGGACCAGAATTGGTAGAAGATATGGAAAAAAAAGTTTTGTTGATTCAGAAACACATGAGAATAGCTCAGAGCAGACAGAAAAGTTATGCGGATAACCGGAGGAAGGATCTATCTTTCGAGGTAGGTGATCATGTTTTTCTCAAGGTTTCTCCATGGAAAAGTGTGATGCGATTTGGTAAGAAAGGAAAGCTGAGTCCAAGGTTCATTGGACCATATAATATTCTGGAGAAATTTGGATCAGTGGCTTATCGAGTGGCTTTACCTCTGATTTTATCTCAGGTACACAATGTTTTTCATGTTTCGATGTTGAGAAAGTATATGCCAGATTCATATCATGTTTTAAGCCCAGAGGTAGTTCAGTTGGAAGAGAATCTCTCTTATAAAGAACAACCAGTCCAGATTCTTGACCGAAGAGAGCAAGTGTTGCAAAATAATATAATTCACCAGGTAAAGGTTTTGTGGAGAAACCATATGGTTGAAGAGGCAACGTAGGAATCTTAAAATGCTATGAGGGATAAATACCCCCACTTGGTTTGATAAGTGAATAAAATTGCGAGGGTGCAATTCCCAAAAGGGGGGAAGGATGTAACATCCCAGGTAAATAAAGAATAAAGCATTTTCATATTTATTAATATTTACGAATAAAATATTAATTTTACTTTAAAGGGGTTGCTATGTTCGATAGCTTACCCGATACGCAACAAAGAGTTTCATTGAAATCTTAGGTTGACACTAGTAATAAAATAATATTATTTTAAATTGTAGTTAACACATAGCCGTTGTATTGGCGGGAATGGATATAAATAACTAAAATATTATTATATTTTTTTTAAATGTTTTTACATTTATCCAATAAAATATAAAGGCTTAAAATACGAAAAGAATTCAATTTGTGGCATTTATACCCTAATTTTCACTAATTGTTCATTATCACTTTTTGATGGAGAACCGTCATTAAATATCGTTTTGGTCACTCTTATACATTCTATTATACCAAATAAAACTCTTTTTTAGAATCAGGACATCAAAATATACTTTGTGTAAATTTTTGTTATTTTTCCGATAAAGTTCATTTTTAATGAATAGTGAAAAATGTTGTATTTTAATTCAAAACCTATTTTTAATCTAATTTATTTATATGATTAGATTATTGTTTGAATTGGTTTAAAGTGAAATTATAATATATTTTTACCATTTATTCCAATAGTGGTCGTTGGAATTAATTTCACTTTGAAATCGGACTTAAACTAGTGTCAATCTTTTGATACTTATTATTTCATAAAAACACGCTATTTGCTCGGACTGTGGGAATGTATTATTAAATTAATTAATACAAATTATATGTTTTGAATTTTTTAAAATATACTTAATTTTAGAATTCGGAATATCAAATATAGCTTAGGGTGAATTTTTGGTACTTTTCTGAAAAACATCAATTTTTGATGAATAGTGAAACCACTAAGTGGTACTTAAAAAACTGATTTTTCGTTTAAATGAAATTTTACCACCTTTGTGCTTTGAATTTCAAAAATCTGACATACATGGTTGTCATTAAGAAGTAAAATTTGGTTTATTAGGATTAAAATAATTTTTTGGTGAACAGTAACTTTTATGTTTATTAATCGCGATTAGAGGTAATTAGTATAGTTTAAGGTAAAAATAATTTTTTAATAATATTAAATGATATAGAAACATGTCCTACCCTTATTTTATGTGTCATGAATGACCAAGAAAATCCGTAGGTCAACTTGGGGAGCCCATGGAGCCACTTTGGTAGGAAAATGACATTAATACCTTTTTATTTAAAGTTAAAATAAAAATGTCACAAACATGAGTTGTTTTACTAAAACAATTATTAAATGGGGTTATAAAAGTCATATTTTTTACTATAAATATTCATTAGAAAGATAAAACTATTTCCTACATCATGATATTTTTTTATAATTTTTAGTAATTACATAAATTAAATTATTTATGACACCATGATGATGTAGTGATTACCTCATTATTTAACGATTTAAATAAAATGAAACGATAATGTAAAATGTAAGACCCACACATGTCAAAAACCTATTGGATGGGTGTATTTCGAACTATTATCACATTATCCTATAAATACATAATCATGGGACCCTTTTTATCAAAAAATCATTTTATAATAAAGTATATTTTCTTAACTTTACAAGAGTGCCCCTCCTCTACTCTTATAAAAGGCCCCCAAATCTACCTCCTTACTCACACCTCTCAAGCATGTGGTTTGGCCAATCTCTACTCTTTTTGTCTCTACACATCCCTCTTTTACTCCTAGAAGCCTCACTTTGGGCAGAAGTCTTTCCAAGGAAGCCTTGGAGATCAAATCTAAGAGAGTTACCCGATTTTAAGGTAATGTCTTTACTTGTGTTCTTTTCTTTTATTTTACTTCTCCAACCCCCTAAACTATTTTTATTCATTTATTTTGTAACAACTCCAGTCTATTCATTATACTAGGATGTTTTTATAAGAATAATTCTAGCTACACTTACACACACCTACATATAATGGTTAAAGAACCTATTGTTTCTGTGGATGGCGAATTTCTGCCTCATGAAACGATGATCGTTCAATATTCTTCTAACACCTTCAAAGGTGGCCATTAAGATGTAACTGTATTTATATATGATATATAATATGTTTATGTTTTCCTTAAGCTTCTGTATTTTTCATTTATGTCATACCTTTGTGTCTTCCATTATGGGTATAAACGATATCTTCATTTTAGGAAGTGCGGACTACCGCCCCCTCATAGTGATTTGATTCGTTAATGCCATATGTGTGACTTATAAAGGATGTATTTAAAGTTATTATATATGATGTATTCTACATATAAATTATGAATATAATTATGGAATTAAAATATACATACCTCTCATTTAGTTTTACTTCCATTAATATGACATAGAAATGAATGTAGCGTTCATGTGTACGTACGGCTTACCGTCTCCATGAACGGTGCATTTAATTTCTTACCTATAAATGATTATGTAATATTATAATTACATGTATATTCTGGATATATATGATATATATGATATCCAAATCATGAATTTCATTCTGGATATAATGAACCTTTGACCACACGAACAACATGTAATTGTAAGAAGTCCACTTTCGACTTAAGAACCAAATATCGACAAAATAAACATTATTAACTTAAATGATTACATAATGTTTATAACATGGTAATAAGTGATATAAATGTAATAATGAACTTGAAAAAGGTTCTTAAGAAAGTAGAAATTAACTCAAGTTTATTATTCAGGACGTTAAAAAATGATCGAGTCAAGTCGGACCTGAGGTTAGAGACATTGCCTCAATCTCCTTTCATTGAGGCATATTTTGTTTTATACACTACTTTATTTTATACCGTGTATAAAACCTTTTGAATTTTAATTTTATTAAAAAGGAATCTTGTTTTACGAAGCGTTTTACTAAACAACAGAAAGAATGATTCTTTTAACGTACGTGGTGACAATGACCTTTTTCTGTCACCGCAAGTATTATTTGGTCTTTGGCTTCCTCAACAAGCCGTGATGTTTTTTAAAATGAAATAAATACCATATACTCTTTTATGTATTTTGGTATTGAAAATGGTTTTTATAATTGATTTTTTATGTCAATATATTTAAGCGTTATATTGTGATCAAAGTGTGGAAATGTTTTCTTTCCATTATATTTGTTGTATGTCTTATGATTTTATAATGGTACATGGAAATTTGACGGGTGGCTACGTGATAAACCATATGAAGGGTGGTGCTTTGAATACCCGGATAGGTGGTTACGTTATAACCTCCAATGCATTGGGAATGGAATTCATCCATATGGCTATTCCATTAAGTGATATGTGTTGAAGTCGACCGTATGGTTATTCCATTTAAGTATGTTTATGTCCCAAGTTACCTTTATATGTTATGTGTTATTTATATGGGTTTTATGGAAATATTTTGATTAAAAAAGGGTAATTAATGATATTTTATTCAGTGAAGAGTTTTTCCTACTTCCTAAATGTGAAAGGTATTACTTTGATAAAGTATACATGGTTTACTTGTTGTTTTGAAAAACTAAAAGTTTTCATTCTTTGTATATCCCTTACTGAGATTTATATGCTCACCCCATGTTTTTTTGAAATGTTTTTCAGAGGACTTAATGTGGAATAGGGTCAAGAATGGGATCAAGGGAAAGCCATTCTATCTAAAACATGGAACTAGACATGTTTCTTTTTAAGAGTTTTTAATTTATGGAAATTTAGTAGAAGTGTATACTTCGTAATCTTGTGATATGTAATAGTTTTGTCCTAATTCTCTAAAACTCTAAACCTGAAAAGATCCTCAATATGGATTATTCATTTAATTCAATATTAAGTAATGTTTAAGTTCAGGGCCTTATAGTTGGTATCAAAGGTCGGTTTAAACAACTTTAGGAGTTAGAAAATTGTTAAATTATAAGTTAATTTATGGTATGATTGAAATGATATAGCATTTAAAGATTACCATGTTGCTTCGCCTAAGATATTTCTGTGTTCATAATGGTTTTGCGCAGAGGAAAAAATGCAGTTATGTTGGGATGACATCATTAGGATGACAACCTTCCAAATCAACAACATGAGATGGTCGGAATTGAAACTAAATAGTTTGTTGCAGTGATGGAACAGTTGACTCAAGCTATAAATGGTGGTGGTATCCATGCACGAGATCAACCTGATCAACTGCAGAGGAACATGTCAGTGGTGGAACATTTCATGAGGCAACATCCCCCATCATTCAGAGTATCATCTAACCCCGTGGAAGCTAAAGGGTGGATTAAAAAACTGGAGAAGATTTTTGATGTCATGGGGTGTTCAGAACATCAAAAGGTTAGTCTTGATGTTTACCGTTTTGAAGGTGAAGCTGATCAGTGGTAGTTGATGGTAAAAAATATCAGGGATAGTGATGAGATTGATGATAATTAATGGGATTACTTCAAAGGTATGTTTCTTTAGAAATATTTTCCTAAGGTGGTTCGTCTTAGGATGGAAAAACAGTTCCTAGAATTGAGGCAGGAGGATGACTCGGTGGCTGCTTATGAAGAAAAGTTCACTCGACTAGCAAGGTATGCTCCAATATTCATATGAGATCTTGATAGTAAAATCAACCATTTTTACTCAGGGTTAAAGCCAAAGTATCGAAGGTCGTTAGATTCTCATGAGTTCAAATGTTATGAAAAACTTGTTCGATGTGCGGAGAAGGTGGAAATGGAGTTTGCTGATGATCAGGTGTTCTATGACAAACAACAGAATAAGAGGTCTAGTTGGCCGGCAAAGGGGAAGAATTCATCAAAGAAGCAAAGAGGTATGAAAAAAATATCTATCCTATGAGAAGTGTGGTAAAATGCATCCTGGAGAATGTTTATTCAAGTTTGGAAAGTGCTTTCGGTGTGGTAAGTCTGGTCATATTGCTCGTAACTATAAGGAAGATGATCAAGAAGTCAATGAAAAGCCAGTGGTAAGATGTTTTAAGTGTAATGAAATGGGTCATTATGCAAATGAGTGTCTAACGAAGAGCTCAGCTAGGGAAAAGCAGCCAGACTACAAGCAGAAAGGGGTGGTGAAATCCTTTGCAACTACTTCAGCAGATGTTGGGCCATCGAATGAAGTAGTATCAGGTACATTGTTTGTCTGTTCAAATTATTCCAATGTGTTGTTTGATTCAGGGTCTACACATTCTTTCATTTCTGAGAAGTTTTCTAGTAAACTGGAAATTCCATATCAAGATATGAATCCTGAACTTATGGTAAAAAAACCCGGAGGGAACTTTGAGACAAAAAGGAATTATAAGAACCTTCCTATCCTTGTGTGAGGAAATAATCTACCAGAAAAACTTATTGTTTTGGCTCTAGTAGAGTTTGATGTTATTTTGCGCATGGATTGGCTTTCTGTTTATCATACTAAGATTGACTGTATAGGTAAAATGGTTTCTTTTCAGAAAGTTTTTTAGTTTGTGTACAAGAATGAACCCTTTCTTTTGAAAACATATCAGGAAGTTCAGAAACTAGTAAAAGATGGAAATGAATTTTATCTTGCACATATCGTTGAAAAAAAGGGAACTGTTCAGATTAATGATGTGCCAGTGGTAAATGAGTATGTTGATGTTATTTCTAATGAGTTGCCTGCTATTATTCATGATCGGGAAGTAGAATTTACTGTTGACTTAGTTCCTGATTCTATGCCAATTTCAAAACCCCCTTATCTAATGTCTCAAGTTGAACTTTTAGAGTTAAAGAAACAATTGCAGGAGTTATTAGATAAAGGCTTCATTCGACCTAGAACATCACCATGGGGTGCTCTTGTCTTGTTTGTTAAAAAGAAAGATGGTTCAATGAGACTTTGCATTGATTATAGTTAATTGAATAACATTAATGTTAAGAACAAGTATCCTTTTCCTCATATCGATGATTTGTTTGATTAGCTCTAGGGAGCTCATTATTTTTCGAAGATTGACTTGAGGTCGGGGTACCATCAGTTGAAACTAAAAGAAGCAGACATTCCAAAGACTGTGTTCCATACTAGATATGGCCATTATGAATTTGTAGTTATGCTTCTTGGGTTAACCAATGCACCTGTTGTATTCATGGACCTTATGAATAGAATTTTCCATGAGTTCTTGGATAAGTTTGTGGTTGTTTTCATCGATGATATTTTGGTGTTTTTTAAAAGTAAAGAGGATCATGAAAGTCATTTAAGGGTTATCTTGAAAACCTTAAAAGATAAGAAAATATATGGAAAATTCAGCAGGTGTGAGTTTTGGTTACAATAAATTTCTTTCCTTGGTCACATTATTTCAAAAAATGGCATAACTGTTGATCCTGCTAAAACAAAAGATTTTGAAGAATGGACAAGACCCACAAATGTAACCGAGATCCGTAGTTTCCTTGGTTTGGCAGGTTACTACCGAAGGTTTCTTGAAAATGTTTCATGATTATCTAATCCAATGACCAAGCTAACTCGGAAGGGTGTTAAGTTTATCTGGACAAAATAATGTGATGATTGTTTTCAAGAGTTGAAAAGAAGATTGGTGAATGATCCAGTTTGGGCACATCCTTCCAGGAATGGTGAGTTTGTTATCTACAGTGATGCTTCATTGAAAGGAATTAGTTGTGTACTAATGCAGAATGGTCAGGTAATTGCTTACGCTTCACAACAGTTGAAAATTCATGAGGTAAATTACCCTAAACATGATTTGGAATTAGCTGTTGTTGTTTTTGCTTTAAAATTTTGGAGGCATCATTTGTATGGAGTAAAGTGTGAAATATATAACGATCACAAAAGTTTAAAGTATATATTCACTCAGAAAGAATTGAACATGAGATAGAGGAGATGGCTAGAATTAATCAAGTATTATGATTGTACAATTCATTACCATCCTGGAAAAGAAAATAAAGTGGCTAATGCTTTGAGTCGAAAAAGTATTGCTTCATTAACTATGCTACGTTTGGAACGAGATCCTTTGGTTTTTTGATTTGATGAACTTTGGAATAGAAGTTGTTTTTGTAGGATGTTCTTCTGTTTTGTTTCCGGTATCAGTGAAATCTTCTCTATCAGACAGAATTAAACAAGCACAGAAGCAAGACAGTGAGTTGGATAAAAAGGTAGAGCTGGTTCGGAAGGGTAAGTTGCAAGAATTCAACATTGATAATGATTGCGTTTTGAGATTTGGGAAGAGATTGTGTGTGCCTTGTGATTCACAATTGAAGAGGGAGTTGTCATGTGAAACTCATAGTTCTTCGTTTTCAGTTCATCCTGGCAGTACTAATATGTATAAAGATCTGCGAGAGTATTACTAGTGGGATGGAATGAAAAGGGATATTGCTGATTTTACTGTGAAGTGTTTGACTTGTCAGCAGGTCAAAGCAGAGCGGCAGTTACCGAAAGGGATGCTGCAGCCTTTACCAATACCAGAGTGGAAATGGGAAAACATATCCATGGACTTTGTTGTGGGATTACCGAGGACATCTCGAGGTAATAAATTAATCTGGGTTATTGTTGATCACTTTACTAAATCTGCTCATTTCCTTCCTATTCGAGATACATTCTCTCTAGATTAACTTTCTCGATTGTTTCTTAAAGAGATAGTCAGGTTTCATGGAGTTCCCCTCTCCATTGTATGTGATCGTGATCCCAGGTTTATTTCTAACTTTTGGAAAGGCCTTCAGAAGTCATTGGGTACAAAATTAAATTTTAGTACATCTTTTCATCCTCAATCAGATGGGCAGTCAGAATGAACAATTCAAACCTTAGAGGATATGCTACGAGCTTGTTTGATGGATTATCAGGGATGTTGGGAACAACAACTTTCTCTGTTTGAGTTTTCTTATAATAACAGTTTTCATTCCAGTATACTGATGGCACCATTTGAGGCATTATATGGGAAGCAGTATCGAACTCTGGATTTTTGGGATGTATTAGGTGAAAGGAAGCTGATGGGACCAGAATTGGTAGAAAAGATGTCAGAAAAAGTCCAGTTGATTCAGAAACACATGAGAACAGCTCAGAGAAGATAGAAAAGTTATGCGGATAACTGGAGGAAGGATCTATCTTTCGAGGTAGGTGATCATGTTTTTCTCAAGGTTTCTCCATGGAAAAGTGTGATGCGATTTGGTAAGAAAGGAATGCTGAGTTCAAGGTTCATTAGACCATAGGAAATTTTGGAGAAAGTTGGATCAGTGGCTTACCGAGTGGCTTTACCCCTGAGTTTATCTTAGGTACACATTGTTTTTAATGTTTCGATGTCGAGAAAGTATATGCAAGGTTCATCTCATGTTTTGAGCCCAGAGGTAGTTCAGTTGGAAGAGAGTCTCTCTTCTGAAGAACAACTAGTCCAGATTCATGACCGAAGAGAGAAAGTGTTGCAGAATAAGGTAATTCACCAGGTAATGGTTTTGTAGAAAAACCATATGGTTGAAGAGGCAACGTAGGAATCTGAAAATTCTATGAGCGATAAATTCCCCCACTTATTTTTATAAGTGAATAAAATTGTGAGGACGCAATTACCAAAAGGGGAGAAGGATATAACATCCCAGGTAAACAATGAATAAAGTATTTTCATATTTATTAATATTTATGAATTAAATATTAATTTTACATTAAAGGGGTTGCTATGTTCGATATCATACCCGATACACAACCAAGAGTTTCATTGAAATCTTACGTTGCACACTAGTAATAAAATAATATTATTTTAAATGGTAGTTAACACATAGCTATTGTATTGGCAGGAATGGATAGAAATAACTAAAATATGATTATATATGTTTTTAAATGTTTTTACATTTATTCAATAAAAGATAAAGGCTTAAAATACGAATAGAGTACAATTTTAGTCATTTATAACTTAATTTTCACTAAAGGTTCACTTATCGCCATTTGATGGCGAACCGTCATTAAATATCGTTTTGGTCACTCTTATAAATTCTATTTGACGAAATAATACTCTTTTTTAGAATCAGTACATCAAAATTTACTTTGTGAAAAATTTTGGTATTTTTCCGATAAAGTTCATTTTTTAATGAATAGTGAAAAATGTTGTATTTTAATTCAAAGCCTCTTTTTAATCTAATTTATATATATGATTATATTATCATTTTAATTGGTTTTAATTTGAAATTAGAATATATTTTTACCATTTAATCCAATAGTGGACATTGGAATTAATTTCACTTTGAAATCGGACTTAAACTAGTGTCAATCTTTTGATACTTATTGTTTCATAAAAACATGCTATTTGCTCTGACAACGGGAATTAATTATTATTTTAATTAATGCATCTTATATGTTTTTAGTTTTTTAAAATATACCACATTTTTGAATTCAGAATATCAAATATAGCTTAGGGTGAATTTTTGGTACTTTTCTGAAAAACATCAATTTTTGAGGAATAGTGAAACCACTAAGTGGTACTTAAAAAACTGATTTTTCGTTTAAATGAAAATTTACCACCATTGTGTTTTGAATTTCAAAAATCTGACATACATGGTTGTCATTAGGAAGTAAAATGTGATTCAATGGGATTAAAATAATTTTTTGGTGAATAGTAACTTTTATGTTTATTAATCGCGATTAGAGGTAATTAGTATAGTTTATGGTAAAAATAATGTTTTAATAATATGAAATATCCTAGACACAAGTCGTACCCTGATTGGATGTTTCATGGCCGACCATGAAAATCCATGGGTCAACTTGGGGACCCCATGGAGCCACTTTGGTAGGAAAATGACATTAATACCTTTTTATTTAAAGTTAAAATAAAAATGTCAGAAACATGAGTTATTTTACTAAAACAATTATTAAATGGGGTTATAAAAGTCATATTTTTTACTATAAATATTAAATAGAAAGATAAATATATTTCCTACATCATGATATTTTTTTTATAATTTTTAGTAATTATATAAATTAAATTATTTATGACACCATGATGATTTAGATTACCTCATTATTTAACGATTTAAATAAAATGAAACGATAATGTAAAATCTAAGACCGACACATGTGAAAAACCTATTGGATGGGTGGATTTATAAGTCTTATCACCTTATCCTCTAAATATTTAATTTTGGGACCCTTATTATTCGAAAATAATTTTATAATAAAGTATCTTTTCTTAACATTCCAAGAGTGCCCCTCCTCTCCTCTTATAAAAGGCCCCCACATCTACCTCCTTACTCACAACTCTCAAGCCTATGGTTCGGCCAAGATCTGCTTTTTCTGTCTCTAAACATCCCTCTCTTACTCCTAGAAGCCTCACTTTGGGCAGAATTCTTCCCAAGGAAGCCTTTGAGCTCAAATCTATGAGAGTTATCCGATTTTAAGGTAATGTATTCAGTTGTGTTCTTTTCTTTTATTTTGCTTCTCCGACCCCCTAAACTCTTTTTATTCATTTATTTTGTAACAACTACAATATCTTCAAAATAACAGGATGTTTTTATAAGAAGCATTCGAGCTACACTTACACACACCTACATCTAATGGATAAAGAACATTTTGTTTCTGTGGATGGCAAATTTCTGCCTCACGAAATGATGATTGTTCAATATTTTTCTAAAATCATCAAGGGTGGCCATTAAGATGTCACTATATTTATATATGATATATAATATGTTTATGTTTTCCTTAAGCTTCTGTATTTTTCATTTATGTCATACCTTTGTGGCTTCCATTATGGGTGTACATTATATCTTCATTTTAGGAAGTGCGGACTACCGCCCCCTCAAAGTGATTTGATTCTTTAATGCCATATGTGGGATGTATAAATGATGGATTTAAAGTTATTATATATTATGTATGCTAAATATAAATGATTAATATAATTCTGGAATTAAAATATACATATCTCTCATTTAGTTTTAATTCCATTAATATGACATAGAAATGAAAGTAGCGTTCATGCGTACGTACAGCTTACCGTCTCATTGAACGGTGCATTTCATTTCTTACCTATAAATGATTATGTAATATTATAATTAAATTTATATGTTGGATATATATGATATATATGAATCCATGTCATGAATATTATTCTGGATATAATGAACCTTTGACCACACAAACAACATGTAATTGTAAGAAGTCCACTTTCGACTTAAGAACCAAATATCGACAAAACAACAATTATTAACATAAATTATTTCAAAATGTTTATAACATGGTAATAAGTGATATAAATGTAATAATTAACTTGAAAAATGTTCTTAAGTAAGTAGAAATTAACTCAAGTTTATTATTCAGGACGTTAAAGAACGATCGAGTCAAGTCGGACCTGAGGTAAGGGACTTCGTCTCAATCTCCTTTCATTGAGGAATATTTTGTTTTATACACAACATTATTTTATACGGTGTATAAAACCCTTTGACTTTTAATTTTATTCAAAAGGAATCTTTTTATATGAGGTGTTTTACTGAACGATAAAAAGGAATGTTTCTTTTAACGTACGCGTTGACAATGACCTTTTTTCGCCGCCATGAGTATTATTTAGACTTTGGCGTCCTAAAAAACTCGTGATGTTTTTTAAAATGAAATAAATACCATATAATCTTTTATGTATTTTGGTATTGAAAATGGTTTTTATAATGGATTTTTATGTCAATATATTTAAGTGTTATATTGTGATCAAAGTGTGGAAATGTTTTCATTCTATTATATTTTTTCTATGTCTTGTGATTTTATAATGGTACTTGGACATTTGACTGGTGGTTATGTGATAAACCTTATGAAGAGTGGTTCCGTGAATACCAGGATGGGTGGTTTCGTTATAACCTCCAATGCATTGGGTATGGAAGTCGGCCGTAGGGTTATTCCATTAAGTGATATGTCTGGAAGTCGACTGTATAGTTATTCCATTTAAGTATGATTATGTCCCAAGTTACCTTTATATGTAATGTGTTCTTTATATGGGTTTTATGGTAATATTTTGATTTAAAAAGGGTAAGTAATGATATTTTATTCAGTGAATAGTTTTACTACTTCCTAAAGGTGAAAGGTATTACTTTGATAAAGTATACATGGTTTACTAGTTGTTTTGAAAAACTAATAGTTTTCATTATTTGTGTATCCCTTACTGAGGTTTTTATCCTCACCCCATGTTTTTTTTGAAATGTTTTTCACAGGACTTAATGTGGAATAGGGTCAAAGATGGGATCAAGGGAAAGTCACGCTATCTAAAACATGGAACTAGACATGTTTCCTTTTAAGAGTTTTTATTTTATGGAAATTTAGTAGAAGTGTCTACTTTGTAATCTTGTGATATGTAATAGTTATGTCATAATTCTCTAAAACTCTAAACCTGAAAAGATCCTCATTGTGAATTATTCATTTAATTCAATATTAAGTAAGTTTTAAGGCCTTGGCCTTATACAAATACCTAGGGAGTTCATTAGAATTGGGAGTTCACACCCATGTGTGGGATAGTTATAATCTTATAGAAGAAGATGAGGATAACCACAAGCCCCCACATGATTACCATATTTTGGAACACTAACCAAGACCAAACCTAAGGTATAAAATAAGAACACATAGCCATAACTAGCCCTTGGAGCAGTCGATATTAGAGATAAAGTAAAATGGTGTTTCAATTCATCAAATGAAGACTGAAATTTTTAATCCTAAATGAATATCACACCCTTTTAATTGAAAGTAGTAATTTGAGAATCCATTTAATATAAATATTTTATGAATTTTTGATAATACCCTTTTAAACTCAAGAATATAAGGATATAAAATACATCCTTCCATTCCACCCATGACATGAAATATTTCAACATTTTAAGATAAATAATGATATATTGTTTTAAGACCACATGTCCAATGAAATTCTCCTCATAAATTTAGAATTATAACTTTCATAACTTGTCATGATGTTGATGATTCCTTATCAAGTTTAAAACTTCTATCAAAAGATGTACATGACATTCCTCAGTTTTCAAATATACAAGATGGAGTACAAGATTTATAAAATGAAATATTCAATATAATGGTGGGAAATAATGTTCATAAATTATATAAACACTACAAGAGAATTGTTCAGTTTGAACAGTATAAAAAGATAATAAAAGTGTCTATAACATATCGTTAGTATAGTATTTTGGATATTATAATTCTTGACTGGGAGTTGGTTGTAACAATCATGAATATCATTCTTAGAGAACCACTTTCCCCCTTTTTATGATAATGTAAATTTTAAATATAGGAAAACATATAATTGTTGTCGACCCGAATCATATTATCCTTAATGTAATCACAAAAAATTATAGGGTTCTATCATCCTTCATGGTAAAAAGTTCCAGTGCTACCCAAGGAGAAACACTGGTTAGAATGATTGGTTTGGGAATCAAGTCATCCAAATAATTCTCTAGTTACTTATATTCAGATGGTAAAATATGGTAAAATGAAATATATATAGGCTATATATCCAGTACCAAGTCAATATATAACTCTACATCTATCTCAGGTAGTACACAAAAAATGATATACAGAATAACATTGTAAAATTCAACATCTACTAGAGGTTGTTCCATACAACATGATTCATGATATTAGTCAATAGAATACAAGGATTTTATTCTATAAACCTCTATAAGAGAATGTATAACTTAGCTAGACCATTGGTATCATTGTACCTTTAAAACATGTTACTCCAAATCAGGTGAAAATTGATAAATTTTAGAATAATGATTTCAATAATAATTCAATAAAAAATAACTTTAGTGAAGGTTGAGAAAATACATGGACTTATCCAATACAATAAACTCTAGATATAACTACTCCATTAGACTGATCCTAAATTCTTTCTACTTCAGTCCATCACTATGCTACATAAGAACTATATCATCCCAAACTCTCTTGTTCAGACCTTCAATATTGATGATTTTACACATCATCATAATGGAGTTTTAAATTAAAAATAACTTGAATAGTTATTCCATATTTCCCAATTTTCCTCTAACTCTTAATAACCATTCATAACATTTTTGGATGGTTTTTATGATGAATAAACTATTATGCTGGATCTAATTAATCTCACCTTAGAGGTTCGACATTTGAATCCTTAATAGGGTTAGATGTGACCCCTTTTCCCTAGATCTTGGACCACAAGAACTATTTCCTCTATGAAATTATGTTTTATGAGAGGGTTAAATTGACGAGGTTAATTAATAACTACCACTAGAATATTGTTCATTAATATTACTCCGGGAATGGTTCTATATAACATTAACAAGAATCAAGGAAAAATTTGTCAAGATAAACATGAACATGTAATTTATCATTCATAACTCATCTTTGGAATAAAAATACCATATTTGAGTTTGGGAAAATTAAAGAATTTGATGAATTAATTTCTCAATGAATTTTTTAACAAACCACCCATGTTAACTTAAGGGTCTCTGTAGTGAGAGGTGGCATGTCACTTTCTCATAGACAACCCCTTAAGTCCTAATGTACTAAAAAACATATCTCTTGTCTATAAAGACATAAAAAACTACATAATGAAATCCACATAGTGAAAAACCAAGATTTGATCCCAATTTTTTAGGAACCATCCTGGATAACTAAATAAACTAGAATCCTAGTCATCATTGACATGGCATGGTGGGAGTTCCTAATCCCCACGAGTTGGAAACTAATTCATGGGAATCAAGAACGGTCAAAGGGAATTATTTCACCACAAGGATAACCTGAAAAGGATGAAGATACAAATCTGTAAAATTTATATATTCAAAAATTGTTAACAAAATATATGTACTATATAATAGTTATGCACATAAATCTAAACAAAATAGAATTCCAATACGTTGGATACACTAATGATGGCTTCACCAATGTGATCTCCTATTAATATGTGGATCCAAAACTCTTAATTTCGCCACCTCCTTGAAAGTTCCCACTATCAAGAACAACCACCACTACTATGTGGGTGTTTCCCTTTTCGTATACATGAAAACAAAAAACTCTCCATATTACTAAAGGCATATGATGTGTGTGAGTTACAATAGACTAGTGGGATTCCACTAAGTCATTCCATAATAATCCTAGATAATATAAACCAAATAAATATTAATTTACATAAACATGGTATACGAAATCTTTTCACAACTTTTAGTAAACATGTTTTCATATCATTACAATGGAAATTACAAAAAATGATCAATTAATCACTTCCTTGAAACATTCATGAATAAATCAATTTAGAAACATTTGAATATATTAATCAATTAAAATCTTATCAAAAATGGTTATAAGCCATGTTTATAGTTACATCATAGATAAAAGTTCATAATACTATTATATAAATTTGGTTCAAGGTATTTACACTAATGTATTGTAACACCCCAATATTCTACGGTACGCTTCTCTTTGAATAATGTGATAGCGTGTGTTGTACGCAACACCGAGTTCTAACACACCATAACCAATCAAACTAGCCGTTATGAATAGTAATACCTACCTTTTGAAATTATATATATTTTATTTTTTAAAATAGAATTAATTTTTGGATTCGGAATATTGAATTTAGCCTAAGGTGAAATTTTGGTACTTTTCGGATAACATTAATAATTTGATGAATAGTGAAAATTACTAAATTTTATTTAAAAACAACTTTTTTAATCATAATAATTAATAGTGATAAATTATGAATTTTAGTGGTTTTAAAGTATATTGAGAATATTGTTTTACCATTTAATATAATTTTGGTCATTGGACATGATTTTACAATTAAACCGGACATAAACAAGTGTCAATATTTTGATAGTTATTATTTCTTAAAAACACTCTTTTTGTTTTAACAGCAGGAATTAATTTTAAATTAATTTCTGCCACTTATGTTTTTTGAATTTGGAAAAATGGATTCCATATTTGGAATCAGGATGTTCAAATTCTTTAAATAGGTAACTTTTATTTTAAGACATTTTGAATAATTACTTCGGTAAATATTTTATTTACCATGGTTAAGGGTAAATCCGGTAAATAAGGGTTATCAAATAATATTATAATAATACTAAATTACACTAAAACATATCCTAGACTTATTGGTTGATACATGTGCGACCATAGTCATCTTTGGGTCGATTTTGGGACCCCATTGAGCAACTTGTAGGTGATAGGGACACTTAATTTTAATTAAGTTAAAATAAGTACAAAAATGACATAAGCATATATCTTTTAGAAACAATTTTTTTACATAAGGTTACATATGTTAGATTTTAGACTATAAATATTAATTAGAAAGATAAAAATATTTCCTACATAATGATATTTTATTTATAATTTTTAGACTTTAAATAATTTATTTTATTTATGACAGAATTATGATGCAGTAATTACCATAATAGTGACAAATTAAATTAATTGATATCATAAATACCCAAATAAATATAATTTGAGACTTTTAATGAGTTACACTAATTTCCTAGGATAATATGACATATTTGGATTGATTTAATTAACTTTTTTCATAGTAATCATTCTGTTATGAGTTTCACAAAAATCAACTATTGAATAGTGTCAAAATTGTTATAAAAGAGTTTTTTCAAAAAATATAATATTATTAATTGATATTAAATTCTTAAAAATATATGGTTCGGCCAAGAGACTTATATCATGATATTGGTTCCATTAATGGACCACTTGGGGGTCTCTTGGATGTATATTGTATGTTTATTAACTATATAATATTAAAATACAAAGTGACGTGGTAAATGTCAAACTAATTAACTAAGAGTTAATACTTAAAGATAAGGGTAATATAGTAACCCAAACCTATATAAAATCTTTTGGTTGAATGGTTTTCTACCTACCCCCACCTTAACATTTAAATAATAAACTTTGGAGCCATTATAAACCGAATATGAATTTATTATAAATTAATATTTCTAGGTTTTCCAAAGGTTCCCCTCACCCCTCTTATAAAAGGGCACTCCTACTTCTCATTTATTCACACCCTCATAGCCTTTTGGTTCGGCCAAACTCTGCCCAAATACTCTCCCAACTTCCCTCACTACAACCTAGAGGCCTTATTTTGATCATAAAGAAAACCATGGAGCTCTTTTGATCAAATCAAAAGGAAGAACCCAAAGAAGATGTAATGATTTCACCAAACTTTTCCAAGTTCCGTTCTTCTTCCACTTCTTCTTCATTTGTTATTACCATTCTAAAATAATAACTCCAGTATCATATATATACTGTGATTTTATTATAAATATGGTACAAACATATTCAGTATTCTATCCACCCTTTGAATAACTTTTCACCATACGTGCGTACGTACGGCTTACCGTCTCCACGTCGTGGTGTAATTGTTATTTAATATATTATTATTTGGATGGGTATAATAATGATGTGTAACTCATATAAATAATAAATATAACATGTTAATGATTCTTTATATATGATATACCATCCATTTATATATTATTTTAATATCAAATGAATGATATTGTCTCCCGTGCGTACGTACGGACTACCGTCTCCACAAACGCGATGAGATTCATTCTCCATCATATCCATTCAAGTATAATTGTCATTTGATGATTTAAAAATTATGTTTAAGGACTTGATATAATTCTGGATATGAATAATATACATCCTATCCATTACAAACATGGATTTCGTAACAAAACATATAAAATAAAACGAGTAAGTTAACACCCGAAACAACGATAATACAAAGATATTATTAACAAATCAATGTTAAAAGATCATATATGATATCATATTAATGTATTTGATTCTTGTATAATTTAATAACAATTATTTTACCATTATAAAGGATTTTAACCTACCCCAACCACGGAAAAGTACAAGTGAAGTGTTATTTTACAATCTCTTCATTATCTGAGGTTGTTTATACATAATTATCTACTGGGATTTCTTTATCATCCACATCCATGATTCCTTGAAATTTATTTCAAATAGATTTTAATATTTAAAATAATATGGGTTAAAGTCATTTATACCATTGTTTGACTTTTTATAAGAGGTTTATAAAAGAATCTTTCCGTCATTTTCCAAAAAAGGTGCTTTTATCCTTTTCGACAGAATTAAGGTAAGAATGTTTTTTAACTTATACGGATGGTGTAGTTATTTTCCACTGTTATAAAATTGTCGAATCTTCCCTTACAAGCTTATAAGAATATTTTCAAAGAAAATGTTTTATTTTATAAATATATGACTCTTAAATGATTTCAATATAGAAAGAGATATTTCTCTAAAAAGAGTTTTGATTTCATCTATGTCAACATCCTTTGATGGATTTTACGTTTATTTGAAGTTGATTTATTATGATACAAAGCTTCTATATTGTATTGAAGGTTTTCGGATATGTTTGACTGTGGATGTGCTATTTTTATACCATTCATAGTTTATGGTGAATGTATTGACATTTCGTATGCTAGTTTTAATACGAATGTTTTAGTTATGTTTAAACCTTTTCATATGGGAATGCATTGGACTTAATATGTGATGGGTGGAGCCCTCTATAGCTCCTCGATGCATCGGTAGGTCTCATGAGACAAACTAGTGTCTTGGCACAAGGCCTTGGAAAAATCTTATTTGTAGTCCTGGCATGAGGCCTTGG
The DNA here is from genome assembly GCA_963277665.1 of Viscum album. Lineage (NCBI taxonomy): Eukaryota > Viridiplantae > Streptophyta > Magnoliopsida > Santalales > Viscaceae > Viscum > Viscum album. The sequence continues at coordinate 1,480,224,366 of OY728137.1, forward strand.
ATATGTGGTTATTATAGTCTGGCATTATGCATTCCATCATTATGAAAGTGGTTATTGTTATTGCATGTGATTATTCGATTAGTAGAATATCCATGTGAATATGTAAATGGAATTATTTCATTTTAACTTTTCCATACTATGTTGATGTTCAAGTTTAAAAGGCTTTTGTTTTAGTTATACATTCCCTTAAATGTTTCGGCTTATTTTTGAAAGTTTCCGCTATATTGTTATCCTTACTGGGAATTTGAGATCACCCTTATTCTATGTTTTATTTTTTCCCAGGATGTGAAGAAGTAAGTTATGAATGTCCTGCAGGGATAGTATGTGGGGATATGAGTGTGGAATATGGAGAAAATGTTGTTGTTGTAGTTTTTCACTTTATGATGTAATGTAAAACATAATGAATATATCCACTGTTTCCAAGGCTACTAAACCAATCGGTCATTCGAGATTTGATCTTTCTAATAATCATGCCAATGTAATGTAATAATGCACCGACTCTGGGTAACTAGGGTCGGGCATTACAGTTGGTATTAGAGGAATTTTAGTACAAACCTTGGAAGCTAGATTTAGATAAACTCTGATTAGATCACGTAGACCTAAGATGAACTTTGATGATTAGTAGAGAAGAACATCCTAGAATTTTGGTATTGTAGAGATTTTGTGAGTTTTCCGAGCAATACATCCCTGTCTGGATATGAGCAGGTAGAGGCGGATCTGGCACAGATGTACCTAGGGGTAAAACCCGAAAACACCGCTTTGAGCTAAACTCGAACGGGAATTGGGGCACGACAACGGGCCCTGCTGCACTCTTGGTTATGACACTCCCGGGGGATATTCTTAGGATAACTCTCATTTTCTTTACAAATCATTATGAAGGGTTTATGAGTATATAATTCCTCAAAGAAAACATTCTTATGATTATGGATTATATCCATAAATAGTTCAATTTATGTTAACTGTTTTATAAGTATGGGATTATGTATTTTGATTCATAAACTGATCTAGTTTATTCCATTGTTTAGAAATGGAACCTAGTAGATGAAATGGAACCCGTATCAATGCACACACTCCATGTAGGGATTTCCCTCCTGCTCAACATAACTATAGTAGAGCTGGTGACGCAACTAGTGGCGATCAGCTAATCACCATACTAGGACAACTCACTCAGGTTATGAATAATAACCTTACCCGTATGGAGCACCATGATCTGCAGCGTGGATAATCAATGTTAGATCAATTAATGAGGCAACAACCACCAACATTAAATGGGAGTACAAATCCATTTGTAGCTGATCAATGGATAAATTCCCTAGAGAAAATATTTCAGGCATTGGGGATTCGTGAAAGGGAAAATGTTATCATGGCAGTTTACCACCTCAATGGAGATACTGATCAATGGTGGTCGTTGATTCAAAACACGAAGGAAGATGATGAAGTATCAAATATGGAATGGAGGGAGTTCAAAGATCTGTTTTTATAAAAATACTTTCCTTGCAACCATCGTGAAGATATGGAAAGGCAATTTCTGAGTCTGAGACAGAAGGAGGATGAGAATATCGCAAAGTATGAGGCTAACTTTACAAGGTTAGCAAGGTATGCTGGAGATTATATATGTAACCCAAGAAGTAAGATTGATCGTTTCTTTAATGGTTTAAAACCACTTCTACGTCGAGAATTAGTCTCACAATCCTTCTCATCGTACGAATTCATTGTCTCATGTGCTATCAAGACCGAAAAGGAATTCTCAAAGTCTTATGACTTTAAAGCAAAGCAAGAGAAGAAGAGACCTGCTGATCAATCTAGGAATGGAAATAAGGGGATGAATGGAAAGGTTGAATATCCATCCTGTGGTAAATGTGGTAAGAAACACCCTGATACTTTCTTGAAGGGAACAGGAGTCTGTTACATGTGTGGTAAAAAAGGCCACCAAGCTCGTGAGTTCAAGGGGAAGAAGGAAGCTACCATTGTTCAGTGCTACAATTGCAAGGAGATGGGGAATTATGAAAATGAATGTCCTAAGCGTCAAGAGAACATACCTCAGAAAAGGCCAAGGGATCAAAGCCAAGCTTATGCTATCACTACTGCTGAGGTAGAAGCTATGAAAGACGTGGTGGAAGGTAATTTAATGGTTTCTCATGTTTAGAAAATGCATTGATTGATTCTGGATCATCGCATTGTTTCTTATCTTCCTAGTTTTCTAAGAAAATTAGATATTTCCAATTTGATTTAACAAGGGATTTGTCAGTTAAAAATCATAAGGGAAGTATCACTGCAACAAATTTTTGTGAATCAGTCCCCATTAGAGCACATAAATGTTCTTTATTTGCTGATCTCGTCATCATACCTATGATTGAGTTTGATATAATCCTCGGTATGGAATGGATTTTGGACTATGATGCGAAGATTTATTGTACGAAGAAAGAGGTTACGATTCTTGATGATGATGATAAGGAACACCTTATCTTTAGAGCAGAATCATCACCACCTAATCATTATTTAGATCCACCCCCAGTAGCTCAATTAAATTCAATTATTGGGGAGGAAGAGAATGAAATGACTGTGGGTGAGGAAAGGAATGTTCAAATAGAGGATGTACCTGTTGTGAAAGAATTTTTAGATGTATTTCTGGATGATTTACCTGGACATCCTCCAGAATGAGAAGTTGAGTTTTCCATTGATTTAATTCCTAGATCAAGGCCTATATCAAAGACCCCTTATAGAATGGCCACTGTAGAATTAGTTGAACTAAAGAAACATCTAGAGGAATTGAGTAAGAAAAGATTTATTTTCCCTAATTTTTCTACATGGAGATCCCCTGTTCTTTTTGTTAAAAAGAATGACGGATCTATGAGGTTATGTATCGACTACAGGGAGATCAATTCTATAACAATAAAGAACAAGTATCCCCTACCACGCATTGATGATTTATTTGACCAACTGCATGGAGCTCAATACTTTTCAAAGATTGACCTTCGATCTGGATACCATCAGTTGTGCGTGAAAAAGGAATACATAGTGAAGACAGCATTTCGAACCAGGTACGGGCATTACGAGTTTACTGTAATGCCTTTTGGATTGACTAATGCACCCTCTGTATTCATGGATCTGATGAATAGAGTTTTAAAGTAGTATCTCGATGAATTTGTGGTGGTATTTATTGATGATATCTTGGTATACTCAAAAAGATACGAAGATCATGAAAATCACTTGAGCATTATGTTGAAGACTCTGAGAAGACATGAATTATATGAGAAGTTTAGCAAGTGTGAATTCTGGCTTCAGGAGATTTCTATTCTTGGCCATATTGTCTCTAAATATGTAATCTCTGTTGATCCTTCTAACACCAAGGAAATCCAAGAATGGCCAGCACCAACGAGTATAACAGAGGTACATAGTTTTATTGGTTTAGTAGGTTATTATCGACATTTCGTCCAGAATTTTGCCCGATTGGCTAACCCATTAACGAAGCTCACACGTAAAGGGGTTAAATTTGTTTGGACAAAAGAGTGTGAAGAATGTTTCGAAAAACTGAAGAGAAGATTAGTCAATGATCCTATATTGACTCTACCATCGGGGAATGATGGGTTCGTTATTTATAGTGATGCATCAAAGAAAGGACTTGGTTGTGTCCTTATGCAGAATGATAGGGTTATTTCCTATGCATCATGACAGTTGAAAATTCATGAACAAAACTACATTACACATGATCTCAAGTTAGCAGCAGTGATCTTTGCTTTGAAGATATGGAGGCACTACATCTATGGTGAAAAATGTGAGATTTATACTGATCACAAGAGTTTGAAGTATATTTTCTCACAAAAAGAACTCAACATGAGGCAAAGGAGATGGCTTGAATTACTCAAGGAGTATGATTGTACGATACACTAGCACCCGGGGAAAGCAAACAAGGTGGCAGATGCTTTGAGTAGAAAAGACCATGGAGTTGTGAATGTGATGAGAATTGAAAGGGATCCAATTTTCATGGATCTAGTAAAGATGGACATGGGAATAACCAGGGAAGGTGAAACATCAATGCTTTTTCAATTGGCTGCCAAACCATATTTACTAGAAAGGATTAAGAGTTCTCAGACCGATGATGAAGAATTCCAAAAGAATATTAAAGCTGTGAATGATGGGAGATTGAGAGACTTTGTGTATGAATATGGAATTTTGAAATTCAGGAAGAGACTTTGTGTTCCTGATATACCTGATCTAAAAAGGGAATTGCTGGATGATTCTCATAGTTCCAATTTCTCTATACACCCTGGGAGCACCAAAATGTATAGAGATTTGAAGGAACATTTTTGGTGGGAAAATATGAAGAGGGAGATTTCTTATTTTGTTTCAAGATGTATGGTTTATCAACAAGTGAAATCTGGAAGACAACACCTTGGAGGAGTCATGCAACCTCTTCCCATACCAGAGTGGAAATGGGATAATATTACGATGGACTTTGTCATGGGGCTACCAAAGACTCCTAGAAGGAATGACGCAATATGGGTTATTGTTGATCGTCTTACCAACTCATCACATTTTCTTCCTATAAGAGAAGATCTACCACTGGAACATCTAGCAAGACTATATATTAATGAAGTTGTGAGACTTCATGGAGTATTCCTATCAATTGTTTCTGATCGTGATCCCCGTTTTACTTCAAGATTCTGTAAGATTCTTCAGAAATCCATGGATACTGAACTTCATTTGAGCACTGCCCACCACCCTCAGACAGAGAAACAATCAGAACGGACTATTCAAACCTTAAAAGACATGTTGAGATCCTTCTCACTTGACTTTCAGTGTATGTGGGATCAGTATTTACCTCTGGTAGAATTTTCCTATAACAATAGCTTCCATTCGAGTATTCAGATGGCACCATATGAAGCATTATACGGAAAGAGATGTCGTACACCAACCTGTTGGGATGACGTTGGTGAATGGAAACTTGTAGGCCCAGAACTGGTGGAGGAAATGATGGAAAATGTGAAGGTAATCCAAAATCACATCAAAGTAGCTCAAAGTAGGTAGAAGAGCTATGCCGATAATCGAAGGAAGGATTGGGAATTTCAAGTCGGTGATCATGTTTTCTTGAAGGTATCTCCATGGAAGGGAGTCATACATTTTGGTAAGAAAGGTAAATTGAGTCCCAGGTACATCGGACATTTCGAAATTCTAGAAAAAAATGGGCTATAGCTTACTGATTGGCAATGCCGCCAAGTCTCTCCAAAGTTCACGATGTGTTCCACGTATCTCTATTGAGGAAATACATGTCTGACCCAACGCATGTACTCACCTATGAAGAATTAGAACTGGAACCCAATTTGTCTTATTATGAAGAGCCTGTCAGGATTCTTGATACAAGAGAACAAGTACTGAGAAACCGGACGACGCGTCTGGTAAAATGTTTGTGGAGAAACCATAAGAAGGAAGAGGCAATGTGGGAACCTGAGGAACTTAGGATGAAGTACCACCCGAGTATTTTCATGTGATAATTATTCTAGAAATTTCGAGGAAGATATTGTTTGAAGGAGGGGAGAATGTAACACCCCAATCTTCTACGGTACGCTTCTCTTTGAATAATGAGATAGTGTGTGTTGTACGCAACACCGAGTTCTAACACACCATAACCAATCAAACTAGCTATTATGAATAGTAATACCTACTTTTTGAAATTATATAAATTTTATATTTTAAAATGGACTTCATTTTTGGATTCGGAATATTGAATTTATCCTAAGGTGAAATTTTGGTACTTTTCAGATAACTTTAATATTTTGATGAATAGTGAAAATTACTAAATTTTAATTAAAAACAACTTTTTTAATCATAATAATTAATATTGATAAATTATGAATTTGAGTGGTTTTAAAGTATATTTAGAATATATTTTTACCATTTAATATAATTTTGGTCATTGGACATGATTTTACAATTAAACAGGACATAAACAAGTGTCAATCTTTTGATAGTTATTATCTCTTAAAAACACGTTTTTTGTTTTAACAATGGGAATTAATTTTAAATTAATTTCTGCCACTTATGTGTTTTGAATTTGGAAAAATGGATTCCATATTTGTAATCAGGATGTTAAAATTGTGTAAATAGGTAACTTTTATTTTTAGACATTTTGAATAATTACTTCAGTAAATATTTTATTTACCATGGTTAAGGGTAAATCTGGTAAATAAAGGTTAAAAAATAATATTATAATAATAATAAATTACCCTAAAACGTGTCCTAGCCTTATTGTTTGATACATGTTCGACCATATAAATCCTTGGGTCGATTTTGGGACCCCATGGAGCCACTTGTAGTTGATAGGGACACTTAATTTTAATTAAGTTAAAATAAGTACAAAAATGACATAAGCATATATTTTTTAGAAAACAATTTTTTACATAAGGTTATATATGTTGGATTTTCGACTATAAATATTAATTAGAAATATAAAACGATTTAATACATAATGATATTTTATATATAATTTTTAGAATTTAAATAATTTAATTTATTTATGACACAATTATGATACAGTAATTACAATAATAGTGAAAAATTAAAATAATTGATATCTTAAATACCCAAAAAAATATAATTTGAAACTTTTAAAGAATTAAACTAATTTCAGAGGATAATATGACATATTAGTATTCATTTAATTAACTTTTTTCGAAGTAATCATTCTTCTATGAGTTTCACAAAAATCAACTATTGAATAGTTTCAAAATTGACATAAAAGAGTTTATAAAACACATGTTATATTATTAATTGATATTAAATTCCTAAAAATCTAAGGTTCGGCCAAGAGACTTATATCATGATAGTGGTATCATTAATGGACCACTTGGGGGTCTCTTTGATGTATATTGTATGTTTATTAACTATATAATATAAAAATATAAAGTGACATGGTAAATGTCAAACTAATTAACTAAAAGTTAATACTTAAAGATAAGGTTAATATAGTAACCCAAACCAGTCTAAATTCTATTGGTTGAATGTTTTTCTACCTATACCCACCTCAACATTCAAATAATCAACTTCGGAGCCATTAGAAACCGAATATGAATTTATTATAAATTAATATTTCTAGATTTTCCAAAGGTGCCCCTCACCACACTTATAAATGGGAACTCCTCCTTCTCATTTATTCACACCTTCAAAGCCTTTTGGTTCGGCAAAACTCTGCCCAAATACTCTCCCAACTTCCCTCACTACAACCTAGAGTCCTTAGTTTTATCAGAAAGCCAACCTAAGGATCTCTTTGGATCAAATCAAAAGGAAGAACCCGAAGAAGAGGTAATGATTTCACCACCCTTTTCCAAGTTCCTTTCTTCATCCAATTCTTCTTCCTTTGATATTACCATTCTAAAATAATAACAACATTATCACATATATACTGTGATGTTATTATAAATATGGTACAACCATATTCAGTATTATATCCACCCTTTGAATAACATGTCACCATACGTGCGTACGTACGGCTTACCGTCTCTACATCGTGGTGTAATTGTTATTTTATATATTATTATTTGGATGGGTATAATAATGATGTGTAACTCATATAAATAATAAATATAACATGTTAATGATTCTTTATATATGATATACCATCCATTTATATATTATTTTAATATCAAATGAATGATATTTTCGCTCGTGCGTACGTACGGACTACCGTCTCCACAAACGCGATGAGATTTATTCTCCATCGTATCCATTCAAGTATCATTATCATTTTATGATTTAAAAATGATGTTTAAGGACTTGATATCATTCTGGATATGAATAATATACAACCTATCCATTACAAACATGCCTTACATAACAAACATATAAAAGAAAACGAGTAAGTTAACACCCGAAACAACGATAATACTAAGATATTATTAACAAATCAATGTTAAAAGATCGTATGTGATATCATATTAATGTATATGATTATTGTATAATTTAATAACAATTATTTCACCATTATACAGGAGGTTACCCTACCCCAACCAAGTAAAAGTACAAGGTAAGGGTTATTTTGCAATGTATTCATTATCCGAGGTTGTTTATACGCAATTATCTACTGGGATTTCTTTATCATCCACATCCATGTTTCTTCGAAATATATTTCAAAAAGATTTTAATATTTAAAACAATATGGGTTAATGTCATTTATATCCTTGTTTGACTTTTTATAAGCGGTTTATAAAAGAATATTTCCGTTGTTTTCCAAACAAGGTGCTTTTAACCTTTTCGACAGAATTAAGATAAGAATGTTTTTTAACTTATACAGCGGGTGCGGTTATTTTCCGCCGTTATAAAATCGTCGAATCTTCCCTTACAAGATTATAATAAAAATTTCAAATAAAATGTTTTATTTTATAAATATATGACTCTTAAATTATTTCAAAATAGAAAGAGATATTTCTCTAAAAAGAGTTTTGATTTCATCAATGTCAACATCCTTTGATGGATTTTATGCTTATTTGAAGTTGATTTATTATGATACAAAAATTCTATATTGTATTGAAGGTTTTAGGATATGTTTGACTATGGATGTGCTATTTTTATACCATTCATAGTTTATGGTGAAAGTATTGACATTTCGTATGCTAGTTTTAATACGAATGTTTATGATATGTTTAATACTTTTCATATGGGAATGCATTGGATTTAATATGTGAAGGGTGGAGCCCGCTATAGCTCCTCGATGCATCGGTAGGTCTCATGAGCCAAACTAGTGTCTTGCCACAAGGCCTTGGAAAAATCTTATTTGTAGTCTTACCACGAGGCCTTGGCTATGTGATTATGATAGTCTGACATTATGCATTCCATCATTATGAAAGTGGTTATTGATATTGCATGTGATTATTCGATTAATAGAATATCCATGTGAATATGTAAATGGGATTATTTCATTTTACCTTTGCGATACTATGTTTAAGTTCAAGTTAAAATGGCTTTTGTTTTAGTTATACATTGCATTAAATGTTTATGCTTATTTTTTGAATGTTTCTGCTATATTGTTATCCTTACTAGGCATTTGAGATCACCCCTATTCTATGTTTTATTTTTTCCCAGGATGTGAAAAAGTATGTTATGAATGACCTGCATGGATAGTATGTGGGGATATGAGTGTGGAATATGGAGACTATGTTGTTGTATTAGTTTTTCACTTTATGATGTAATGTAAAACTTTATGAATATATCTAGTGTTTCCAAGGCTACTAAACCAATCAGTCTTTCGAGATTTGATATTTCTTGTGATCATGCCAATGTAATGTAATAATGCACCGACTCTGGGTAACTAGGGTCAGGGAGTTACATGTATACCTTTTGAATATGGGGAATATGAGCCCCCGCCGATGAATAAAATCCTTTACATAGTCAATGTTTATTTAGAATTTTAATAATTTATGCTTTGATAGGTAGAGACAATGCATATCCCTCATGCTTGTCTTGGTATACACAACTCACCAACCCGAATCCCATGTGATTCAAAGAAATCAACTATGAGGAAAATCATTCATCTGAAATTATTTTCATCTATAATTATCCAAACAATGCAAAATCCTAATTTCAAAATTACATATCCATTTAAAACGATATTTCAAATAGTTTGCATCAAAACACATACCATTCAAGAAAATTCATTTTATTCAAAATCCATATGGAATTTCATGCATTTAACATTCAATAATCTCTATAAATTTCAGGCTTAAAATCATTCATTTCAATTAAATATAATTCCCTATGTTTTAAAATGTCATTTTGAAATCCATTTCAAAATGGGTTTCATTACACACCATGCTATTTGATTTTTTTCAAGAATCACAAATCTAGATTTTGAAATTAATTACATAACAATTTCATCTAAAATAAGAAATGATTGTTTCAATTGATATGAAATATATTACAAAACCAACTTCCTCAATTGATGGTATCATCTATCAACCAATGAAGGATCCACAATCATAGATGTGAAGTGATAGAACAAATCAAGATGAGATTCCTGAAATAAAAACAGAAATCTTGTTCCAAATCTATCAACAAAACAAGGATACACTACCCCCATTTAATGAAAGAGGTTGGAAAATGGTAAAATTTATAATTAGATCTAGTTTATACTCACCAAAAGAGATTCTATGCATCAATCAGCACATAAATCCATAAATCTTCAAGCTAAGAAGGGGTAAAATGACTTTATTAGATCCTCCAATGATATAATACTTTAATATATCCTAAAAGATAGGATTTTGAAATTAAAATGGGGGTTTCATGTAATAAATTGAAGAATTTATTTATCAATCCACTTCATATGGTTTAGATTAATGATTTTCCAAATTATCCATAAACTGTGTACCACTTTATGGGATACTAGATGAGACACATGGTCTGGACATATGATTTGAAAAACTATGCACTAAACCTGTGATATACCTCTATATTGAGTTGCATGTTTTTTGGGGTAGGATACACAGTTTTGACTGCCCGAGTACCGAACTATGCACCATAATTTAGTATTCCAAAAAAAGATACTTGGTATCGTAGGCGAACATGTATTGTTTCCCATAATAGTAATCCAACTATAAACTATCTTCAAAACCTATAAAAACATTCAAATTTAACAAAATATAATATTAGGGAAAACCCAAATAAAATTTTCAAATAAAAAGATTTAATTACGAAAAAGTATGTTTCAGGATATTGATGTGTACTTTTTGGTACAATGTGAGGCCTAATCATTTGACCTTACTAGTTAAAAAAACAAAATTTCATAAAATACCCTCACAAATATTAATTCCTAAAACCCCCTTTTTATACTCCACCTCTCTTTCATTAATCATGGTGTAGTGTGGGATGTCCTCTCCTCTATCTACCCTATGATTTTATGTCATCCCTAATATCATTAGGTGGTTTACTTCACTGAATGGCCTCTGTTTTTCTTTCCTCTCTCCATACTATTATTTTTATTATTTACCATTCATTTTATCTCCCTTAGATGAAAACTAGATGAAATGGGTTGATTTTTTATAATGTATATGAATTTTTATGGTGTGTAGATTGATTTATGGGTTTTATTTATCCATTATTCTATGTTTCTTAATGTTAAAACACTATTATATTAATTGTTTCATTCCATTTCCTTTATTGAAGACACAATAGGATACATGTGGATTTTAAAATTCCATGAAATATAATTCAAAAGGATGATAGATTTATAAATTGAATTATATTATCTTACCAAAATAAAGGATTCATTGAATAATGATTTTTTATCGGTTTTAATAATTCTTATTATGTTTTAATAGTCTATATGTGTTAGAGGTTTTTGAAAATTATTTATGGTAAGTTTTAAATGATTTTTGTGGTTTAAATTATGAATTGATGATATAAAAATTGTCTTAGTATCAATTTGATATCGGATGATGATTTTTTTAAATCCTTTCCCCTTGATGGTCTTGATGGTTTGTCTAGGAGTTGTCACACATTGATGGGTTATTTTAATTTCATTATTTGATTATATTACTTGGTTTACCTATTACTTTATAGACACATATGAATATGGATGCATAAAATGTATTTTCATGATCACATAAATATTTGTTTCTGTATATGTATTTGGAAGGAGTAAATGTGAATTATTAAAATCCTAGATTATATATCGCTTCATGATTACCAAATATTTTCCTATGAATTTTTAAAATTTTTGAATTCTAAAAATAGGTTTCTAAAAAATGTTTCTTGAATTCTAAATGTTTTATAAAATGATTTTTAAAATTTTTGTATCATAAAATATGTTTAAAGTCTATATGGAATTTATTAAAGGTCTGTTTCAATAGTAAGTGGGAGGACATTGTATGGGGAGTGATGGGAACATTAAATGGTTAACCAGTGGTGGTAGAATCTATTATAGAATTATTTTAATAATGAATCAGTTGAAAATTTAACAATGCGAAAGAGGAATAGGTGTAGAGTTTTCTCTAAATTGATGAATTTTGGTGGAGGTGGGAGGTATTGAACAACACATTTCATAGTGTCACATGCCAGTATAGAAATGTGGTTATGTAAAGAGCTAGATGTCTCCTCTTAGATCTTATAAAGATTACGAATTTCTAGGATGTGGTTAACCCCATCACATGTTTCTTGGTTTTCTATCGAACCGACATTCTATCTAGGCCTCTGAGTAAAGTTCATTTGGTGAACTGCTCCCCCTCATCCTGGGGTCTCCAATTGGATATTTATAGATCCTGTATCCAATGTAGAAAGAATGGGGGAAGCATAATTTGTGATTCAAATACTTCTATGGTGTTCTTTTTTTTGCATTCTATAGGCCTGGTGACTCCCTTAGAGAGAAATGTAGGGCCATGCTTCAGGGCATTGACTTGTGCACTGAAATAATGTCCCCATGTATTGTATGGATATATAGTCAAAGGTCATCTATAATTCCCCCATGAGCATGTTCCCATTCCCTTGTGAGATCAGAAACTTGATTATATCTTCTAATACCCTCCTTTAAAATGGCATTGATCTCCTTTATAGTTGCTGTGAAGGTAACCATGTTGAAAATTTTCTAAATTCAATGTCTTTTCAGGAGCTCCCTCTTATGGAGTTCTCTAACAAAGGTTATCTTTTATTGGGTTGTCTTTAAATTGTTATTGTATATTACCTTAGTGTCCAATTTTATAGCCCATCATAACTATATCCATTGGACTATCCAACTCTTCTTGGTAAAATAATATTTGTTTGAGAAAGGGATGTATCCATGAAAAATAACAACTACTTTGTAAACATAATTCCCAATAAATCAGTTTAAATGGGTTTCCCTGAAATAATAAACCCTCATAGAGGCTCCCTCTCTTTCAATGATGCGTTTCACATGGACGGTGTTGGGAGGTGGGATGATCATGTATACTGGCTTATGTGGATTAACGATTGATATGTTGTATGTGCATTGGATACTGCACCACTACTTTTCTATTATATTCACGGTGTCTTAGGTGTCTTAGTGAGGTTATTTCTATGTCTCTATATAATACTAATAAAATAGACTAGATCCCATATAGTATGGAATATCCATGGATTTCTATTACAGTAGTGATGCAATTTGAGAGCATCCATGTTTTTATATACATTGGGTCATCAGCTAGGATGACAGATGATTCTAACATGATCATGTCTGGGTTATCCTTAGAAAATGTTTATAATATTCCCATGATTAATTATATTTTCTTAAGATAAAAAAATTTCATTTAGTTTAATTATTACATCCCATCATTATAGTTCTTTATAATATTCCTATTATTTCATTTTTATATTATTCCCTAACATGTATAAAACTTATGTTACATTAGTATGTTTTTGTGGTTTCCTTGGGAAGAGTATTTTAATAAGGTTATTTCAAAAAAGAATAGATAACAATTTTTTTTAAACAATTCAATAAAATATGTTTTTAATTGTAAGGCTTCATTTCTATAAATATTATTTTATTAAATCATTAAAATGATGAAACATAATTGTTATCTATATTTTCAAATATTTTTTATGGTCTATTTTTGAAAAATATGTGTAATGGATTTAAGATACATACCTACTGTGATTTTTATGATCACACCCTACTTGTACCACTAGGTTTTTGTAGACCACATCGATTTTAGGTCATTCATTAGACATAGAATCTGTCATGGATAGGGTTAGTATTGTATACAGATCGTTACCTTGGTGGTCACACATAAATGACCTTAGGTTTTTTATTTTGGGTCCTACATTGTATCAAAATATTTTTGGCCTATAGGATATTTTCCTTTTAGATATTGTTTCTATTTAATTTATTTATGAGGTAATGAATTTTTATTTATTATAAACCTTGTTTGGAATTTTTAAATTATTTTACTAGAAATATTTATATATATGGAACAATGATGTACACATTTCCATGATGCGATTAATTGTGGAAAATAGTTCTATTTATTTTCTTTTTGGGAAAAAATATTCCCAATTATTGTTCAATAATTTCGTTGATTCTTTTCATCATATCATGGGAATCAAAGATACACCTCATTAGTGTTGTGGGCTAGTTCGAGTACCCTATTTATGGGTTGGCCAAAAATGGTTTATGAGGATTTAGAAATTCTTTTGAACTTAATTAATTAATTATTCCTCCCATATAGGATCAAACTGACATTGACCAATATGTAAATAATTAGAATAATCTCTATGATGCTCCATCTTGAACAAATATGTTTAAAAAATCTATATGTAATATAGTTACTTCTATTAGTTTTTACTAAATATAATTTGTTTTAGTGATTATTCCTCCTCAGAAACTATGAAAAACTGATAAGTGTGACAATTTTCATAATCCAAAATAAATTCTTTCTTAATTTTGTAATTATATAGAATATTAATTACTATAATGAAGATCTTAAGAAGATACCACTTATAAATAGTGAATTCTTATTGTAACTATTTATGGTAAATAAATAATATAATACTAAATGAAAAATAAAAAAATTGTGGTTCGTACTGTGTATTATATAATAATATGTGCGTTATAAAAAATATATAAAGAAGAAAATTTAGAAACAAATAGGTTATTAAGGATGTGGGACTGTCAACAAAGGAATTTACCATGAATTTAACCTTATTCAAAAAAATGTTACAAATTTTATATTCAATGTAGTGATATATACCTATCAAAAAACACCACCCTATTCTAATTGTTAATACCTCACATTAACACCTTTAAAAATAGAATTATAACTTTCTTAAGGATAACTATGTTAACCCTTCACTAATAAATATTACCTAATGAAATCACCATCATATGAACAAATTATAAAGTAACATGATGGAATATATATATGAATGATGATTAAGAGTCATAGTTGTTGTTGAAAAAGGGAGAATAATCAATATAATTGTAACATCACGTTACTATTCTAACAAGTGCATTTTGAAACCTATAATGGTTTTCATTTCACATTGTATGGGTAGTTTTGAGAAGTAATTAGGTGGATAACTATCTTAGTGATGTTGAATATTTTCTGGTTTCTCAGTAGAAACACGTATTACATGATTTATTCTCAATTTTTTGATCTAAATTCACAGACATGAAATTATTATAAATTGATTTATTGAAATCCCAATTGGATTGAATTATAATTTTTGGATTTAGATATTTTGTTTTGGAATGCAATTGGGATAACCATCAATTCTAGTGAATTGGGGTGTGTTTATGAAATTCATGGAAATTAGTGAAATTTAAATTATGAAAGCAACTTGATGGAAATTTTTGGGAATTAATTTGATGAAATTTATTTCAAATTGTATTTGGAACAATTGTCTTAATATGGTTAGATATGAACCATTGGGGTTAATCTTGGAACATGAATTTTTTTTGATTAAAACCCAATGTTATTGTTTTTCATTGTAATTTTTCGTATTTTCAATAGAAGAACATGATGAATTTTATTTTAAATTATTTTAAAATAAATAACTAATAATTATTTTTGTACTAGAGTACATGAAAAACATAAGTAGTGAGTGAGTTATTTGGATGTCACATTACGATTTACAAAGTTCCAACATATAAATGTAACACGTCACATCCATTAAAAAATGGTGATGTGTCTTATTTGGCCAGATTTTAAAGGGGATCATGTATCTATTTCTATGTCACGTAGAGTGTGGGTTCCTAGAGTATATAACTATCCAAAATTCTTAAGCATGTGACAGTGTTTCTCTCTTTTTTGAATTTCAAATGACAAAATGAAAATGTTGTAAACTACTTATATGCCTTCATATTTATATAAACTATTTTATAAATAAGGCTCTAATTTATTCCATTTTTTAGAAATATTTTCATTATTTGAAATGTATTCTATATTTTGAAATGTAAAGCATGATTTCAATAAACATGCTTTTAAAATTACAAATTTCATTATTTGAAAATTTAATGCTATTTATTTGGTTAATTAAATGTTTTTATCTATGGTGTAATCATTGGTGTGTCCCTATCGGGCTTTTACCTGACACCCTACCAGTACTTCTGGTGTTTATAAATTAACTCCTTCCCGATTCGAGTAGGGGTAGAGATCCACTTGGAGATGGTTCCAGCTATTGATCTGTGTACATGGTGAGTTTCATCCATTGGGACATGGGATATTATTTTCATTTTTCTGTAAATTCTTAAGTACATTGATTATTTTAAACCTATTTTAATTCATATACATTACACCCAGTTATGTTTAATTTGTATGCATAATGATTCATGTAGTAGTTTTCCACAATGTTTGTGAACAAATAATTCACCATCTAATTTTTTTTGGATTGTAGGTGCTAATATCCAACCCATGGGGATCAGAAACTCGCTTCTGTTTATGTTCAGAATCATTCGATTATCAGGTTATCTGGGTACCTGGGACGACTCATGACAATGTTATATTTGAGCAAGGTTTAGATTCATTTCATGAAGTTTGTATTGATTTGTGTAATATTGAGGGAATATAAGGGGTACCACAATGATATTTATGTTAATAGGGGAGTCTTGGGAAATAAGCCTTGAGGATTAGTTCTAGAATTTTTACTACATTTTATTTGGGTTTAATGAAATCCAAATATTTTTTGTATATATATTGGGACTAATTTCATTGTTTTCCCTTTTTGAGTGTTAATATAGTTTTATTTATTTGATAATGCTTTTTAGAATCATGTCTCCATGAAAATGTGTGAATCAAATGTAGGAAGAATCTTTTGATGAACTTCTGTGAGTTAATCCCCTTACTGATATGACTCAAGTTGAGCTGATTATGTGCACTTTCTTTGCTCTAGGATATGAACGACCACCGGTTACCATTCATTCATCTTTCATGGAACCTCATAGGGACTTTCCCAAGACATGTTGTCATGTGCTACTTTTCTAAATTCCACTAGATTTCATGGTATTGAATGATCCACACGATTATGAGAATTGAATTAGAAAGATTGAGATTTTTTTTGGTTTCTTGGATACACCCAATGAAAAAAAGCTTATCTATGCCATCTTTGTGCTAGAAGTACTGAGCAGGAGTTGGCGGGACATGATGGTGACATAGATAAAACATGAGGTCTTAAAGTGAAAATACACCAATGTTATTACCACTGACAAATTTTATGAAGATTCAATGATGTTTTCCAAGGCTGTAGAGTTTTTCAAACCTGAGCAGAATGACAGGACTATGTCAGAGTACGAAAACTGTTTTGTTGAACTCATGACTTTCTCAAATTAAATTTTTTCAATTAAAGAGAAAAAGGCTCATCAGATAAAGTTGGACATCAATAGTGTATTATTTCTTTGGTCTTCTTACTAAATATTCATTAATGCAGATATAGTGGATAAAGTGATGATGGTGGAGATAGACTAGGCTAGAAAGTCAGGTTTATCGGGAGTTTCCATCACTCCCAGTGGTAATGTGTATTCATATAAGGTAAATAAGAATCATGATGATTATAATGGTTGTTATTCCCAATTAGGATTTTATAAAACCCCTAAAGTGACTAGATTAGGTCCTTTTATTTTTTACCATTGTGAAATGGCCATACATTCAAATTGGGTTTTCACTGAGGTTCCCATGAACATGTTGAAATAGTGGGTATCGCAGACCCAACTATTAAGTTCTTTTGTTTAACATATCCTGTATACAGTTAGTTATAAAAGATTTTATATTACGATTATAGTGTAGAAATTTCTCTGTCCACTATTTAATTGGTAATGTCTTATGATTAATTTTTGTATCAAAATGTTGTAGCCAATCCAATTATATATTGAGAACTTATAGAAACTATGACATTAATATTAAATTAAGGTTCTATGGTCAAGAAAAATCATACTTACTGGACATAGTAGATTTTTGACTATCAGGTCTTGGAGTCTCATAATCATTGATAATTCTTCTCATGCAGTTCACATTTGGTTATCTCTTGTAGTGAGATCATGTGTATAGACCCATCAATAGGAACACCACATGTTTGGGATATCATTGGTAGTTCCTATCTACGATCATGTGTAATGGTCTCCTAACATGAGATCATTACCATTGTATGTATTTTAATCATGTATATTGTCGCAAGATGAAAATTATGACGATGAAATCGTGGTGAGGTAGTTTGTGTTGGGTGCATCATTGGTGCCATGACATTGGTGGAATGCTCATGAAAACTTTTTTTTGCTTCTAGGTTATGGATGTTATATATCTCAGGCCATATTGAAAAGATGATAATATATTCATCATACCATGGACATGATAGTCAAGGGAAAATCCATCCAATAAGATCAACAAACTATAAAGTTATTAAAGGGAAATGACATTGGTGGGGGTCATTATTTATGAGATATTAAATAAAAAGATATTTTATTACATAGTGCATGTTCATAGGTTTGTTATCCCTGCTATGAATATCCGTATATTTTTAGAGGTTGGGATGGGTTCCTAGATCCAACTTTTGGTCTGTGAATACTATTCACTTATATCGAGAT
Source organism: Viscum album (assembly GCA_963277665.1). Lineage (NCBI taxonomy): Eukaryota > Viridiplantae > Streptophyta > Magnoliopsida > Santalales > Viscaceae > Viscum > Viscum album. The sequence continues at coordinate 1,480,242,877 of OY728137.1, forward strand.
ATGGGCATATAGGGTCACACATAGTATCATAATCAAGAATCTGCCCCATTCAACTGAATAGGTTTATTGGAAAAGGTGGGACCCACCAATGGGGTCTGGGATTTTTTCAACGAGATATGATCATCATTCAGATAAATAAATTCATATTATTTATGTTAGGAATAATTGGCATTGAATTTATTTATTAAATGTATTTAAATGTGTTTAGTAGATACATAAAAATTAATATTTCAATGAATATTAAAGAATTCAAGGTTCAATTAATATTTATGGGAATGATGAGTTGAGTTATTGACTCTTTTATTATGATATAATATATTTAAAATATTACATTAAATTTATAATAAAATTTTTGACTCATATTAGTGGTGGTAATATGTCATTTATAGTGCGTTAAGTATTATGGGGCTAAAGAGGAAATCCTAAGTATTTTATGAAAATAATATATATTATAGTGGAGGGCCTATAGAAAAGTATTAGTCATGGGATTTTCCTCTCCTCTCCACTATCCCCTGATCTAGGGAGAGAGGATCTTGTTCCAAATAGCTTGCAATGAGCTCTCTCTCTAGGATTTCAAGTGAGGGGATACAGTGTTCGTCATAGCTTCGAATGCATCATTGGATCTCCTCACTAGAACATAGATTTGTATGATCGGCGCTCCTGTTGATATCTTAATGAACGCATGGATGATATAGAGGTATTTAACTTAATATTATTCTAGTAGAGATCACCAACAATGAGAAGACCGTTTATGATGATTTGGATTTAATCCTGGTATTTTATGGTTTTATTTTTTTTCATAAAACTCTTCATGTTTGATCCTCAGCTAAAACCAGGTGGCTATATGCTGACGACAACAAGTTCATGTTGATAATCAGTGGAAATTTTATAAAATCCAAACAATTAGGGTTTTGATTCATGCTTGTTTCATTCATGTGGTATCTGAGGGAACATGTGAAAATTTAATCCATTGAATGAATAAATTTTTCATTAATATATGAAGAGGGTGTTGTTACAATTCTAATTCACCTAGAGGAATCCGAATCGGGCATCAGATATCCAATGTGCAGCAATTCGTGGTTTTAAATTTTTATTTGAGACTGAATTGTAGTGATGTTTTGTATATTTACTTAAAATCTCATTGACGAAATACTGGCCGGAAAGGTAGTTCAATGTTTTAATTTCATACAATTAATTATATTTTTATAATAATAACCAAATTATATTAATTTTATTTTTATTTTTATATTAAATTTTCCATAATAATAACATAATAATAATAAAAATAATATTATTATTATTTCAAGTTCTAATATTTAGGTTTTAGAAAAACATTTATAGCATGGAGGACATAAAAAAGTGGTGCTCTTATTCTACAATCCAAAACGAAAATTTTAAAAAAAAATTGGACGTATATGGCGAATTTTGAAAAAAATGGACGGTATATGGCCCCATCATTAAAAATTTCATAATCTTGAGATAAGTCAAAACATGAATTTAATTCACATTGAAAATATTTTTTGGTTTATATTTCTAGAGAATTTGGCCATAACATATATATATTAACATAAATATTACATGTAGACACTTCTACTCACTATCCATTTTTCGCATAAAACAAAAACTCTTAAAAAAGTAACATGACATCTTTTAATTGTTTAACACCATAAATTTTACTTTATACCATAATTTACTATATTTTCCATTATGTGTAACACCCCGAGCTTCCACGATACGCTTCTCTTTCAATAATGCAATAGCTTGCATTGTACGCAAGATCGAGATTCTAACACACTGTGACCAATCAAAATAGCCATTATGAATAGTAATACCCAAATTTTGAAATTATATATATTTTAGATTTAAAATGGATCTCATTTTTGGATTCAGAATATCGAAATTAGCCTATGTTGATTTTTTGGTATTTTTCTGAGAACTTCCAATTTTTTATGAATAGTGAAAAATACATAAAACAACTTTTTTAATAAAAATAATTTATAGTGATAAATTATACTATTAATTGGTTTTAAATTATAATTAGAATATATTTTTACCATTTTATCCAATGGTGGTCATTAGAATTAATTTCACATTGAAATTGGAGATAAACAATTGCCAATCTTTTGATATATATTGTTTCTTAAAAACACACTATTTGTTGTGACAGCGGAAATTAATTATAAAATTAATTAATGGAACTTATATGTTTGGAATTTTTTAAAATAGACAAAAAATTTTATTTCAAAATATCAATTATATCTTAGGGTAAAATTTTGGCATTGTTCTGAAAAACATCAATTTTTGATGAATAGTTAAACCACTAAGTGGTAGTTAAAAAACTCATTTTTCATTTAAATGTAACATTACCCCTTCTATGATTTTATTTTCAAAAGTACGACATACATGGTTTCCATTAGGAATTTAAATGTGGTTCAATGGGATTAAAATAATATTTTGGGGAATAGTAACTTTTAAGTTTAATTAAACACGATTTAAGGTAATTAGTGAAATTTAAGGTAAAAATGATATTATAAAAATATGAAAATACACTTACACTTGTCCTAACCCTATTGGATGAGTCATGGCCGACCGAGAAAATCCATGGGTCAACTTGGGGACCCCATGGAGCCACTTTGGTTGGAAAATGACATTAAAAACGTTTTTATTTAATGTTAAAATAAAAATGTCACAAACATGTGTTGTTTTACTAAAACAATACTTATATGGGGTTATATAAGTTAAAATTTAAACTATAAATATTCATTGTAAAGATAAAAACATTTCCTACATCATGATATTTTTTATATAATTTTTAGACATTATATAAATTAAATATTTTATGACACCATGATGATGCAACAATTACCTCATTAATTAACGATTTAAATAAAATGAAATAATAATGTAAATTATAAGACTTAAAAGTATAAAAAACCTATTGGATGAGTATATATAGAACCCTTATAACCTTATCCTAGAAATATATAAGTGTGGGACCTTTAAAATCCGAAACAAATTATATAATAAAGTAACATTTCATGACTTTCCAAGAGTGCCCATCCTCCCCTCTTATAAAAGGCCCCCACCACTACCACCTTATTCACACCTTCCAAGCCTTTGGATCAGCCGAAAACTGCCCATTTTGTGTCTCCACATCCCACTCTTACTCCTAGAATTCTCACATTGGGAAGAAGTCTTCCCAAGGAAGCCTTTGAGCTCAAATCAAAAAGAGTTACCTGTTTTAAAGGAAGTGTTTTCCCTTGTGTTCTTATGTTTTATTTTGCTTCTCCAACCCCCCAAACTCTTTTTATTCATTTCCTTTGTAACAAAAACAGTATCCTTAATATAATAGGACTTTGTTATAAGAAGGATTCTAGCAACACATACACACACCTACATCTAATGGTTAAAGAACATACTGTTTCTGTGGATGGAGAATTTTTGCCTCACAAAACGATGATTGTTCAACACTCATATAACACCTTCAAAGGTGGCCATTAATATGTAACTATATTTATATATGATATATAATATGTTTATGTTTTACTTAAGCTTCTTTATTTTTAATTTATGGAATACCTTGATGGTTTCCATTATTGGTAAACATGATATTTTCAGTTTAGGAAGTGCGGACTACCGCCCCCTCAAAGTGATTTGAATCGTTAATGCCATATGTGGGATGTATAAAGGATAGAGTAAATTGTATTATAGATTATATTATACATTAATTATAGTATACCGTTATATAATTATAATTTAATTCCATTAAATATGAAATAGAAATGAATGTAGCGTTCATGCGTACGTACGGCTTACCGTCTCCATTAACGGTGCATTTCATTTCTTACCTCTAAATGTTATGTAATATTATAAATGCATTTATATACTAGATATATATGATATATTTGATATATACATCATGAATATAATTTTTTATATAGTGGATATTTCACCATATAAACAACTTGTAATTATAAGATGTTTATTTTTGACTCAATTACCAAAGATCGACAAAACGACCGTTATTAACTTAAATAATTACATAATGTTCATAACCTGAAAATAAGTGATATAAAAGGAATATTGAACTTGAAAAATGTTCATAATAAATTATAAATTAACTCTAGTTTATTATTCAAGAGGTTAAAGAACGATCGAGTCATGTCGGACACGAGGTAAGGGAACTTTTTAACCCAATTTCCATTATTTGGGTTAATATCCTACTTTCAAATTATGTTATGATATTCTTATGTCATATCTTGTATTTGTACTGTATTTATGTTTACTTATAGTGAATACACATAATAGATATATTTTATTTAAAAAAATGATCTTTGTAAAGGACTTTGCCTCAATCTCCTTTCATTGAGGCATATTTTGTTTTATACACAACTTTCTTTTATACGGTATATAAAACCCTTTGACTTCTACATTTATTCAAAAGGAATATTTTTATATTAAGCGTTTTACTAAATGACAAAATGTAATGTTTTTTTGTCGTAGGTATGTGGCGACAACGACTTCTCCTCCATCGTGACCATTATTTCAGTTTTGGCATCCTCCACAAGCCATAATTTTTTTTAAATGAAAAATAATTACAATGTTCTAATATTCTTTTATTTTGGGTATTCAAAATGGTTTTGAAAAAAATTATTATTATATCAATGTGTTGTATTGATATCATGTGATTGAAATGTGGAAATGTTATTTTTCCTTTATGCATGTGTTATGTGAAACGATTATGTTATGGTTCATGATATGTTTAAACCTGTTCATATGAGGAATGCATTGGACATAATCAGTGATGGGTGGAGCCCCCTATAGCTCCTCGATGCATCAGCATGTCTCATGAGAAAAATTAGTGTCTTGGCATGAGGCCTTGACAAAATATTATTTGTAGTCTTGGCACGAGACCTTGGCTACGTGGTTATGATAGTCTGGCATTATGCATTCCATCATTATGAAAGTTGTTATTGATATTGCATGTGATTATTCGACAAGTAGAATATCCATGTGAATAAGTAAATGACATTATTTCATTTAACTTTTTCCATATTATGTTGATGTTGAGGTTTGAAAGGCTTTTGATTAGTTATACATTGCCTTAAATGTTTATATTTATTTATGAAAGCTTCCACTATATTGTTATCCTTACTGAGCATCTGAGCTCACATCTTTCAATGTTTTAATTTTTCCAAGATGTGAAGAAGTATTTTAGGAATGACCTGTAGGGATAGTCTGAAGGGGATATGAGTGTGGAAAATGGAGACTATGTTATTGTAGTTTTTTTCTTTATGATGTAATGTAACATTTATGAATGTATCTAGTGTTTCCATGGCTACTAAACTAATAGGTATTTAGTAACTTGATCTTTTGTGATCATGCCCATGTTACGCAATAATGCACCAATTCTGGGTAACTCGGGTCGGGGCGTTACAGTTGGTATCTGGGACAGTTTGGTACTAACATTGGAAGCTAGATTTAGATACACTCTGATTAGAGAACATAGCCCTAAGATAGACTTTGAGGATTAGTATTGAATAACTTCCTAGAATTTTGGTATTATAGTGATTTTGTGAGTTTTTCGAGAAATACATATCTGTCTGGATACGAGCAGGTAGAGGAGGCTCTGGCCCAGATGTACCTAGGGGTAAAACACGAAAACACCGCTTTGAGTTAGACTTGAACGGGAACTGGTGCACGACAACGGGCCTTGCTTCACTCTTGGTTACGACACTCACGGGGGATATGCTTAGGATAATTCTCTTTTTTACAAACCATTATGAAGGGTTTATGAGTATATACTTCCTCAAAGAAAACACTTTTCTTATTCTAGATTGTATCCATAAACTGTTCAATTTATGTTAAATATTATACAAGTTTGGAATTATTCATTGCAATTCATAAACTGACCTAGTTTATGCCATTGTATAGAAATGGAGCCTAGTAGAAGGAATGTGAACTCCATCAATACGTATGATACAAAGAGTAAGAAGGACCATATCATTCATGTTATTAAGCCGACAATTTGAAGGTAAATATTTTCCAATGTGTTCTCTACATATGAAGAAATAGTATCATGTGTAAATAAGATAAGTAATGAATTTTCTGAGTCCTATGGATTTGATGGTAAGCAAGAGAATAAAAGGATGGAAGAGAGAAATATTGATAAAGGGAAGAGGGACAAGAAGAATTTTCCAATATGTGATAACTGTGGGAAGAAACACCTTGTAACATGCCTGAAGGGAATGGGAGTTTGTTATAAGTGTGGAGAATGGACACCAAGTACATGACTGAAAGGGTAAGAAAAAGGTTTTAAATGTACAATGCTTCATCTGTAAAGAGTGGGGAAACTATGCAAACCCATGTCCAAATCATCAGAGTATTCCCCAAATGATGCTATTGGATAATAATCAAGTTATGATAATACCACAGATGAGGGGGAATGATTAGAGTTATTATGTTGTTATTAAAGAATTATGTCATTTGAGTGTTGTATCAATGATGTACTGGTTATGAGAATAATGTGATATATAAGGATTGTACTGAAGTACTTGTTGTTTTCATTAAGGTTTTAATATGATGAAGGTAATCATATTTTTTAGTTTGTGACAATAAAAGAAACATTACATTGTTTGGAGAATCTGATGTTAAAATTGATTTTGGAATTTAGAGACCTTTTGGAGAAAGTCTAGACAAAGGTATTTTGGATAACTATAAAGGTTGGAATGGATTATATTTTACATTGGATACTTTTGTTACGGTTATTTTTGGATATTTATAAAAATAACAGCACACAGACCATGTGACAGCCCGTCACGTCAGACAAAGTTGTGGGAATCGAACCCACAACCAAAGTGCGATTGAGATTTATCGCCTACCACTGAACTACGTGAAGTCCCTGGTTTGTACAAAAATAGTTTTCCAAATCTAAATGGTATGTTTTAATATTTTGACCCTTGTACGATTAGGATAAATATAATATTTTTGAGTTCTATAATCTTTTTGAGTGAAGGATGAGTTTGTGGTAGAAATTAATTGAAGGTTGAAACTCTACTTATCAAGCATTTATATATATATATATACCTATCTCTTATTCTATGAATAAATTAATTCTTAAACTTTAGGAAAGGGATATTAAAACAAAAAAATGTGTTATCCTAATACCTTATGTTTTGTTGAACTGATGGTATTTTAAATCAACATAGTTTGAAGGCTTTGAGGCCCTCAATTTTACACTTGTTTGTGATTGATGACCTCAATCACTCCCTACAAATATTTACGTTTTTCCTCCAATTACATGTCTCTAATTTCCACCAATGTTCTCCTTATCGAGATCATAATTTTGTGGTGACTTTTTATTTTCCCTCTTATTAAGGCTAAATTTTATTAACCTTATTTCCAATGTGGGTTTTTGCACAAAGGTATTTTCTATTTTCAACATTTTATTTTCAAAGAATAATTTCAAATTTCGAGGAAACAATTTATTGAATGAGGGGAGAATTTAACACCCCGATCTTCCACGATACGCTTCTCTTTCAATAATGCAATAGCTTGCATTGTATGCAAGTTCGAGATTCTAACACACCGCGACCAATAAAAAAATCCATTATGAATAGTAACACCCACTTTTTGAAATTATATTTATTTTATATTTCAAAATGGATCTCATTTTTGGATTCAGAATATCGAAATTAGCCTATGTTGAATTTTTGGTATTTTTTTGAGAACATCAACTTTTTTTTGAATAGTAAAAAATACTTGAAAACAACTTTTTTAATCAAAGTAATTTATAGTGATAAATTATACTAATAAGTTGTTTTAAATTATAATTAGAATATATTTTTACCATTTTATCCAATGGTGGTCATTAGAATTAATTTCACTTTGAAATTGGACATAAACAATTGTGAATCTTTTGATATATATTGTTTCTTAAAAACACACTATTTGTTGTGACAATGGGAATTAATTATAAAATTAATTAATGAAAATTATATGTTTGGAATTTTGTAAAATAAGTATCATTTTTGAATTCGGAATATCAATTATTTCTTTGGGTGAAATTTTTCCATTGTTCTGAAAAACATCAATTTTTGATGAGTAGTGAAACCTCTAAGTGGTTGTTAAAAAACTAATTTTTCATTTAAATAAAACATTACCACTTCTGTGATTTGATTTTCAAAAATCTGACATATATGGTTTTCATTAGAAAGTAAAATTTGGTTCAATGGGATTAAAATAATTTTTTGGTGAATAGTAGCTTTTATGTTTAATTAAACACGATTAAAGGTAATTAGTGAAATTTAAGGTAAAAATGATATTATAAAAATATGAAAATACCCATACACTTTTCCTACCCCTATTTGTTGAGTATGGCCGACCAAGACAATCCATGGGTCAACTTGGGGACCCCATGGATCCACTTTTGTTGGAAAATGACATTAAAAACCTTTTATTTAATGTTAAAATAAAAATGTGACAAATATGCGTTGTTTTACTAAAACCATAATTTCATGGGGTTATATAAGTTAAATTTTCAACTATATATATTCATTTGAAAGAAAAAATTATTTCCTCCATTATGATATTTTTTTATAATTTTTAGACATTAAATAAATTAAATATTTTATGACACCATGATGATGCAGCAATTACCTCATTAATTAACGATTAAAATAAAATGATACGATAATGTAAATTATAAGACATAAACATGTCAAAAACCTATTGGATGAGTATATTTTGAACCCTTATCACTTTATCCTCGAAATATATAAGTGTGGGACCTTCACAATCCAAAACTCATTATATAATAAAGTAACATTTCATGACTTTCCAAAAGTGCCCCTCCTCTACTCTTGTAAAAGGTCCCCACCACTACCACCTTATTCACACCTTCCAAGCCCTTGGATCAGCCAAACCCTGCCCATTTAGTCTCTCCACATCCCACTATTACTCATAGAAGCCTCACATTGGGAAAAATTCTTCCCAAGGAAGCCTTTGAGCTCAAATCAAAAGGAGTTACCCGTTTTAAAGGTAGTGTTTCCCTTGTGTTTTTATGTATTATTTTGCTTCTCCAACCCCCTAAACTCTTTTTATTAATTTATTTTGTAACAAAACCAGTATCCTCAATATATTAGGATGTTTTTATAAGAATTATTTGAGCTACAATCACAGACACCTACATCTAATGGCTAAATAACATACTATTTCTGTGGATGGCGAATTTCTGCCTCACGAAACGATGATTGTTCAACTCTCATATAACACCTTAAAAGGTGGCCATTAAGATGTAACTATATTTATATATGATATATAATATGTTTATGTTTTACTTAAGCTTCTGTATTTTTCATTTATGGTTTACCTTTATGGTTTCCATTATGGGTAAACACGATATTTTCATTTTAGGAAGTGCGGACTACCGCCCCCTCAAAGTGATTTGAATCGTTAATGCCAAATGTGGGATGTATAAAAGATGGAGTAAATGGTATTATACATTATATTATACTATAATTATAGTATACCTTTATATAGTTATAATTTCATTCCATTAAATATGAAATAGAAATGAAAGAAGCGTTCATGCGTACGTATGGCTTACCGTCTCCATGAACAGTGCATTTCATTTATTACTTTGAAATGTTATTTAATATTATAAATGCTTGTATATACTGGATATATATGATATATATGATATCTACATCATGAATACAATTTTGGATATAATGGATATTTCACCACATGAACAACTTGTAATTATAAGAAGTTTATTTTTGACTCATGTACCAAAGATCAACAAAACAACTGTTATTAACATAAATAATTAAATAATGTTCATAATGTAACACCCCAAGCTTCCACGGTACGTTTCCCTTCGAATAATTCAATGGCGTGCATTATATGCAACTTCGAGATTTTAACACACCACAACCAATCAAACTAGCCGTTATGAATAGTAATACCTATTTTTTGAAATTTTATAAATTTGATCTCTCAAAATGGACTTCCTTTTTGGATTCGGAATATCGGAATTAGCCTAGGGTGAAATTTTTGTACTTTTCGGATAACTTTCATATTTTGATGAATAGTGAAAATTACTAAATTTTAATTAAAAACAACTTTTTTAATCAAAAAAATAATAGTGATAAATTATGAATTTGAGTGGGTTTAAAGTATATTTAGAATATATTTTTACCATGTAATACAATGTGGGTCATTGAACATAATTTTACATAAAAACCAGACATAAACAAGTGCCAATCTTTTGATAGTTATTATCTCTTAAAAACACGCTTTTTGTTTTAACAATCGGAATTAATTTTAAATTAATTTCTGCCACTTCTGTGTTTTGAATTTAGAAAAATGGATTCCATATTTGGAATTAGGATGTTCAAATTTTGTAAATAGATAACTTTTATTTTTAGACATTTTGGATAATTACTTCGGTAAATATTTTATTTACCATGGTTAAAGGGTAAATCTGGTAAACAAGGGTTAAAAAATAATATTATAATAATACTAAATTACCCTAAAACGTGTATTAACCCTATTGTATAATACATGGTCGACCGTGGGTATCTTTGGGTCGATTTTGGGACCCCATGGATCCACTTGTAAGTGATAATGACACTTTATTTTAATTAAGTTAAAATAAATACAAAAATGACACAAGCATATATCGTTTAGAAAAACAATTGTTACATAGGGTTATATATGTTGGATTTTAGACTATAAATATTAATTAGAAATATACAAATATTTCCTACATAATTATATTTTATTTATAAGTTTTATACATTAAATAAGTTAATTTATTTATAACATAATGGTGATGGAGTAATTACCATAATAGTGAAAAATTAGAATAATTGATATTATAAATACCCAAATAAATATAATTTGAGACTTTTGTTGAGTTACACTAATTTTATAGGTTACTATGACATATTAGGATTGATTTAATTAACTTTTTTTGAAGTAATAATTCTATTATGTGTTTCACAAAAATCAACTATTGAATAGTGTCAAAATTGACATAAAAGAGTTTTTAAAACAAATATTATATTATTAATTGATATTAAATTGCTAAAAATCTCAGGTTCGGACAATAGAATTATATCATTATATTTATATCATTAACGGACCACTTGGGTGTCTCTTGGATGTATGTAGTAAGTCTATTAATTATATAATAAAAAAATACAAAGTGACACGGTAAATGTCAAACTAATTAACTAAGAGTTAAAACTAAAAGATAAGGTTAATATAGTGACCCAAACCTGTCTAAATTCTATTGGATGAATGGTTTTCGACCTATACCCACCTTAACCTTTGCTTAATAAACTTTGGAGCCATTATAAACCGAATATGAATTTATTATAAATTAATATTTCTAGCTTTTTCAAAGGTGCCTCTCACCCCTCTCATAAAAGGGAACTCCTCCTTCTCATTTCTTCACACCATCAAAGCCTTTTGGTTCGGCCAACCCCTGCACAAATACTCTCTAAACTACCCTCACTACAACCTAGAGGCCTTATTTTGATCCGAAAGCCAAGCTAATGATCCCTTTTGATCAAATCAAAAGGAAGAACCCGAAGAAGAGGTAATGTTTTCACCACCCCTTTTCAAGTTCCTTTCTTCTTCCACTTCTTCTTTCTTTGTTATTACCATTATAAACTAATAACTCCAGTATCATATATATACTGTGATGTTATTATAAATATGGTACAACCATATTCAATATTCTATCCATCCATTGAATAATATGTCACCATACGTGCGTACGTACGGCTTACCGTCTCCACGTCGTGGTGTAATTGTTATTCTATTTATTATTATTTGGATGGGTATAATAATGATGTGTAACTCATGAAAATAATAAATATAACATGATAATGATTCTGTATATATGATATACCATCCAATTATATATTATTTTCATATCAAAAGAATGATATTGTCGCTCGTGCGTACGTACGGACTACCGTCTCCACGAATGCGATTAGATTCATTCTCCATCATATCCATTCAAGTATAATTATAATTTGATGATTTAAAAATATTATCTAAGGACTTGATATCATTCTGTATATTAATAATATACATCCCATTAATAATGAATATGTCTCACATAACAAAGAATATAAAGTAAAATGAACCCGTTAACACCCGAAATGACGATAATTCTAAGATATTATTAACAATCAATGTTAAAAGATCATATATGATATCATATTAATGTAAATGATTATCTTATAATTCAATAACAATTATTTCACCATTATACAGGAGGTTAACCTACCGTCGACCAAGGAAAAAGTACAAAGTAAGGGATTTTCTTATCTCACTTTCAATTCCGTGATATTTCCATTGTTTGCCACTAAATTATTGAAAGTGGTGTATTGTGTACTGCCATTTGATATATGTTATCATGATTATCTTTATATTCATGTTATTCTGTAAATAATTTTGTGGTTATTAAATTTTGTCCATATGACTCAGTTGACTAACGTGGTAAGGAGTTTCGTATCTCACTCTTAATTTCGTGAGAATTCCATTGTTCAACACTTATTTATTGCATGTGGTGTATGTGTACTGCCCATGATTGTATTTATTGTGTAATATAAATTAATTTATGGGTATTTACATCATCATTGTATGATCCTTATTTCATGGGTGCATGTTTCATAAGTTACCAAATGGATAAGGGAATTTGAAATTTCAATTTCCAATTATTCGGCTTTACGCAAACTTCATTGATTATTTTACTCCAAGATTATGTATGGAATTACTATTCATTTTCTTATGTCATATTTTCCACTCCCCTTTCTGTGGATATACTTTTGATACACATAATCACTACATTGATAAATTTTCAAGTGATCGGTATGAACTTGATAAGAGTAATTTTATCTCAATCTCCATTTGTTGAGTTAAATATCCAATTCATTGGTGTTGTTTTTACAAGAATATGTGTGAATGTCATCTGATTGATTTACACTAAATATCCAATCATATTTAGTGTATTTATATTTTTCACACATAATTATGTCGTTGATTTATCCTTAACCTAAGGATACAACCTTTATGATAGATTTCATCTCAATTTAAATTCCATTGATACTTCTTTGTTGTTATACACCAAATCACTTTTATGTGGTGTATATAATGTACTTTTACATAGTATATCATGAATCCCTTTATTTTCATGATATTACAAAGTTTTTATTTCCTCAATTATTTGTATTCAAGTGTCGCTCTTTTGGTTAGAATCTATAACTAAAATACCATTTTTAAATTTTTTAAAGACTTATTCTTCTAAAACTTTCTCATTAATGTCCATGTTTTAAAAAATGGTTTTAAGGATTTATTTATATGGACATTAAAGTATTAAAATTAAATATCCTTTTAAAAGTTTCAAAGTGGTATGGGACACTTTGATTCAAAAATCTATTTTTAAATGGATTCTTGACAAATAGTGTGACTTTTAAATGTTTTCAAGAAAAGGGGGATATTTCTCTCAAATAGTTTTGATGATTATTTTCATCTATGTCAACATCATTCATTATTCTTGATTTTGGTTAATGTGATACCATACAATCTTCCATATTGTATCGAATGAGTTATGTTTGACTGTGGATGTGCTATTTTTATACCATTCATGGTTTGTGGTAAAAGTATTGACATTTCGTATGCTAGTTTTAATACGAATGTTTATGTTATATTTAAACCTGTTCATAAGAGGAATGAATTGGACTTAATAAGTGACGGGTGGAGGCCGCTATATCTCCTCGATGCATCGGTAGGTCTCATGAGACAAACTAGTGTCTTGGCACAAGGCCTTGGCAAAATCTTATTTGTAGTTTTGGCACGAGGCCTTGGATATGTGGTTATGATAGTCTGGGATTATGCATTCCATCATTATGAAAGTGGTTATTGATATTGAATGTGATTATTTGATTAGTAGAATATCAATGTGAATAATTAAATGGAATTATTTGATTTTATTTTTGCCATACTATGTTGATGTTCAAGTTTAAAAGGCTTTTGTTTTAGTTATACATTGCCTTAAATGTTTATTCTTATTTATAAAAGTTTCCTCTATATTGTTATCCTTTCTAGGAATTTGTGCTCACCCCTTTTGTATGTTTTATTTTTCCCAGGATGTGAATATGTAAATTATGAATGACTTGCAGGGATATTATGAGGGGATAATAGTGTGGATTATGGAGACAATATGTTGTTGTAGTAGTTTTTCACTTCATGATGTAATGCAAAAATTTATGAATATATCTAGTGCTTCCAAGGCTACTAAACTAATCAGTCTTTTGAGATTTGATCTTTCTTGTGATCATGCCAATGGTAAGTAATAATGCAACGACTCTGGGTAACTGGGGTCGGGGCATTACAGTTGGTATCAGAGGAAGTTTAGTACAAATATTGGAAGCTAGATTTAGATAAACTCTGATTAGAGCACGTAGGCCTAAGATGAACTTTGAGGATTAGTATAGAGGAACTTCCTAGAATTTTGTTATTGTAGAGATTTTTTGTGTTTTCCGAGCAATACATCCCTGTCTGGATACGAGCAGGTAGAGGCGGCTCTGGCACAGATGTACCTAGGGGTAAAACCCGAAAACACCGCTTTGAGCTAGACTCAAATGGGAACTGGTGCACGACAACGGGCATTGCTGCACTCTTGGTTACGACACTCCTGGGGGATATGCTTAGGATAATTTACATTTTCTTTACAAACTGATTTAAGTAATATATATATATATAAGATGAGAGTAAATGACCTTGGTTAATCCTAATATGTTTCAAATTGAGAATATGGAGACATGTAAATCTCTAAATGATTTTATGACTATTGTTACTCACACAATGCATTCTTGTTTTAGTCAATGGCTGGATTCCAATGAATTCATAGCGACTTTGAGAATGATGTACAAGGTGGGAATGGTGTTGGCAATGAGAAACAAAATGGAATGTTGATAGGCGTAAAAGATATCATCTTTATGCCAAATCAGTTTTCGAAAAATATGATCAACAACATATATATTAACCCAATCCTAGACTCAACAAGGAAGAGAAATGTGATGAATGATAAGAGCTCCAGCAATAAAGACCATGGAGAGAAGAACCCTCCATTTTCATCATGCAGGAAATGTGGAAGGAGACACCCAGGAAAGTGTCTCAATGGGACAACGAAATGCTTTACGTGCGGGAAGGAAGGACATAAAGTGAAGAATTTCCGAAGAAAAATGAAGAGTACTATGGAAGAAGATAAAAATGGTCCCAAGAGTCCATTTACAGTCATTTTCCGTAAATGTAGGGGACCTGGACATTACCCGAGTGAATGTCCTATTCTATAGGATATTTTCTTGGTCAAAGAAGAAGCTATGTGGAAATAAATGGTTATAGAAATGTTTAAAAAGTATTAGCGCTCCTTGTTGATGGGTATACTTTGGAATAATTTTCTCTTGTATTTGTAACCCCATAGTTTTCCATGTGAGAATGATATTTGAGGAAGAATTGTCTCTTCTCTTGTGGATATAGGTATAAATAAACATTTGATTTTATATGATCATTGGGGTTTGAGAGAATTATAAGTTATTATAATTTGGGATGAAAATGCAAGGTATGATATAACATTTGTGGTTAAATTATGTTATTTTGATGAATTTATCTCATTTTGGTAATATTATAAAATATAGTTTTTGAAAAAGGACAACACGTAGACCGTGTGACAACCCGTCGCGTCGGACAAAGCTGTGGGAATCGAACCCACTACCAAAGTGCGATTGGGATTTATCGCCTACCACTGGACTACGTGAAGTCCCTGGTTAGTGTGACTATTTTTTTTAGTTAAATGATTTTATTGATCAATATTAAGTTTATTTGGGTTCTTATGTCTTTTCAAATGAATACCCTTGGTATAGGAAAATGATTTGGTGATTAAGTGATAAATGTTATTTTGGAAGATGTTCGCTTTGTTGGGAACACTATATGCCCAAGGAAAATAGAATACAATGGGGTTTCATTTTTAGAGTAATGGTATATTTTTATCTACGTTTTTATTGTGGATTTATAGTGATTTGGGTTATTTATGGAAGTGATTAACCTATAAAAGAGAATATGTGATGATGTTAATTACTTTTAAGTATGTGAATTTAAGAGTATTTGATTTCATTTGGAGATACAATTTAACATGGGAGACTACATAATGAAATTATTCTATGTTTTGGGTTTCAATATTAGTTTAGGTTATATTGAAGGATTTTAAGGACAATTGATTATTGAATGGTATTTATTTAAATTTGGGGTATTGTTGGTTTAGTTATAGAAATTAAGGTTAGTGCATATTTATCTCAAGGAATATCCTTTTGGGGGATCATTAGATCTTTCACTAACCATTTTGGTTTTGATTAATCTTCAAAGACAATGTAAATATATAGTTTATCCTTCATGGATCATGTGATTCTATAGATGTTTATTCTAGCTCTTCCAGTGTGACCAAGTATTCTTGAATACTCATCGTTTAAAAAAAAATTGAGTTAGTGGTGGATATTTATTAAAGAATGAAACTCTACTTAAAAAGTAAGTATATATCTTAATGTTCTTAGTCAATATCATAAATAAATTCCTCGTCCTTATGTAATCTAACATAAAACAAAAAAAAATGTTGTCTGTTTACTTTCCTACTAGGAGACTAATGGTTGTTTGTCCCAACACAAGTTTGTGGTTTTCTTAATATTAACTTTCTCCTGATCATGATTTATATCCCTCTCCATCAGAACTTTACACTTAGTTTATCATCCATATCCATGTTTTCCTACATGGAATCCGAGTATGGGTTATCTTGGATGACCTTTCTTTCTTTCATTTAAAGTTATAGTTTTATTGAGTCTTTTTCTGATGTGGGAGTTTCGATTATATTCCCTAGCACAATTTTAAAAATTGCGAGGATGCAATTTATTGAAGGAGGGGAGAATGTAACACCCCAAGCTTCCATGGTACGTTTCCCTTTCAATAATGCAATGACGTGCATTGTACGCAACTTCGAGATTTTAACACACCACAACAAATCAAACTAGCCGTTATGAATAGTAAAACCTACTTTTTGAAATTTTAAAAATTCTATCTGTCAAAATGGACTTCATTTTTGGATTCAGAATATCGAAATTAGCCTAGGGTGAAATTTTGGTACTTTTCGGATAAGTTTCATATTTTGATGAATAGTGAAAATTACTAAATTTTAATTAAAAACAACTTTTTTAATCAAAATAATTAATGGTAATAAATTATGAATTTGAGTGGTTTTAAAGTATTTTTAGAATATATTTTTACCATGTAATTCAATGTGGGTCATTGAACATAATTTCACATTTAAACCAGACATAAACAAGTGCCAATCTTTTGATAGTTATTATCTCTTAAAAACACGCTTTTTGTTTTAACAACGTGAATTAATTTTAAATTAATTTCTTCCACTTCTGTGTTTTGAATTTAGAAAAATGGATTCTATATTTGGAATCAGGATGTTCAAATTGTGTAAATAGGTAACTTTTATGTTTATACATTTTGGATAATTACTTCGGTAAATATTTTATTTACCATGGTTAAAGGGTAAATCCGGTAAACAAGGGTTAAAAAATAATATTATAATAATACTAAATTACCCTAAAACGTGTATTAACCCTATTGGTTAATACATGGTCGACCATGGGTATCTTTGGGTTGATTTTGGGACCCCATGGATCCACTTGTAAGTGATAATGACGCTTTATTTTAATTAAGTAAAAATAAATACAAAAATGACACAAGCATATATCTTTTAGAAAAACAATTGTTACATAAGGTTATACATGTTTTATTTTAGACTCTAAATATTCATTGGAAAGATAAAACTATTTCCTACATAATTATATTTTATTTATAATTTTTAGACATTAAATAAGTTAATTTATTTATGACACAATGGTGATGAAGTAATTACCATAATAGTGAAAAATTAGAATAATTGATATTATAAATACCCAAATAAATATAATTTGAGACTTTTATTGCATTAAACTAATTTTCTAGGTTAATATGACCTATTAGGATTTATTTAATTAACTTTTTTAGAAGTAATAATTCTGTTATGTGTTTCACAAAAATCAACTATTGAATAGTGTCAAAATTGACATAAAAGAGTTTTTAAAACAAATATTATATTATTAATTGATATTAAATTCATAAAAATCTAAGGATAGGCCAAGAGACTTATATCAAGATATTTATATCATTAATGGACCACTTGGGGGTCTATTGGTTGTATATAGTATGTTTATTAACTATATAATATAAAAATACAAAGTGACATGGTAAATGTCAAACTAATTAACTAAGAGTTAAAACTAAAATATAATTTTAATATAGTGACAAAAAAATGTATAAATTCTATTGGCTGAATGGTTTTCTACCTATCCACACATTAAACTTTTATTAATCAACTTTGGATCCATTAGAAACCGAATATAAATTTATTATAAATTAATATTTCTAGTTTTTCCAAAGGTGCCCCTCACCCCTCTCATAAAAGGGCACTCCTCCTTCTCATTTATTCACACCATCAAAGCCTTTTGGTTCATCCAACCCCTGCCCAAATACTCTATCAACTTCTCTCACTACAACCTAGAGGCCTTTTTTTGATCCGAAATCCAACCTAAGGATCCCTTTTGATCAAATCAAAAGGAAGAACCCTAAGAAGAGGTAATGTTTTCACCACCCCATTTCAAGTTCCTTTCTTCTTCCACTTCTTATTTAATTGTTATTACCATTATAAAATAATAACTCTAGTATCATATATATATTGTGATGTTATTATAAATATGGTACAACCATATTCAGTATTCTATCCATCCATTGAATAACATGTCACCATACGTGCGTACATACGACTTACCGTCTCCACGTTGTGGTGTAATTGTTATTCAATTTATTATTATTTGGATGGGTATAATAATGATGTGTAACTCATGTAAATAATAAATATAACATGATAATGATTCTGTATATATGATATAACATCCAATTATATATTATTTTAATATCAAAAGAATGATATTGTCGCTCGTGCGTACGTACAGACTACCGTCCCCACAAACGCGATGAGATTCATTCTCCATCATATCCATTCAAGAATAATTATAATTTGATGATTTAAAAATTGTATCTAAGGACTTGATATCATTCTGGATATGAATAATATATATCCCATTAATAATGAATATGGCTCACATAACAAAGAATATAAAGTAAAATGAACCCGTTAACACCCGAAATGACGATAATTCTAAGATATTATTAACAAATCAATGTTAAAAGATCATATATGATATCATATTAAAGTAAATGATTCTTGTATAATTCAATAACAGTTATTTCAGCATTATACAGGAGGTTAACCTACCATCGACCAAGGTAAAAGTACAAAGTAAGGGATTTTCTTATCTCACTTTCAATTCCGTGAGATTTCCATTGTTCGCCACTAAATTATTGAAAGTGGTGTATTGTGTACTGCCATTTGATATATATTATCATGATTCTCCTTATATTCATGTTATTCTATAAATCATTTTGTGGTTATTAACTTTTGGCCATACGACTCAGTTGAT
Source organism: Viscum album (assembly GCA_963277665.1). NCBI lineage: Eukaryota > Viridiplantae > Streptophyta > Magnoliopsida > Santalales > Viscaceae > Viscum > Viscum album. The sequence goes on from OY728137.1 coordinate 1,480,262,541, forward strand.
TAACGTGGTAAGGAGATTCCTATCTCACTCTTAATTTCGTGAGAATTCCATTATTCACCACTTATTTATTGCATGTGGTGTATGTGTAATGCCCATGATTGTATTCATTGTGTAATAGAAATTAATTTATGGGTATTTACATAATCATTGTATGATCCTTATTTCATGGGTTCATGTTTCATAAGTTACCAAATGGATAAGGGAATTTGAAATTTCAATTTGCAATTATTCGGCTTTACGCAAACTTCATTGATTATTTTACTCCGAGATTATGTGTGGAATTACTATTCATTTTCTTATGTCATATTTTCCACTCCCCTTTCTGTGGATATACTTTTGATACACCTAATCACTCCATTGATAAATTCTCAAGTGATCAGTATGAACTTGATAAGAGTAATTTTAACTCAATCTCCATTTGTTGAGTTAAATATCCAATTCATTGGTGTTGTTTTTACAAGAATATGTGTGAATGTCATCTGATTTATTTACACTAAATATCCCATCATATTGAGTGTATTTATATTTTTCACACATAATTATGTCTTTTATTTATCCATAACCTAAGGATACATCCTTTATCAGAGATTTCATCTCAATTTAAATTCCATTGATACTTCTTTGTTGTTATACACCAAATCGCTTTTATGTGGTGTATATAATGTACTTTGACATAGTATATCATGAATCCCTTTATTCTCATGATATTACAAAGTTTTTATTACCTCAATTATTTGTATTTAAGTGTCACTCTTTTGGTTAGAATCTCTAACTAAACTACCATTTGTAAATATTTTAAAGACTTATTCTTCACAATCTTTCTCATTAATGTCCATGTTTTAAAAAATGGTTTTAAGGATTTATTTATATGGACATTATTGTTTTAAAGTTAAAACTCCTTTTAAAAGTTTCAAAGTTGTATGGGACACTTTGATTCAAAAATCTATTTTTAAATGTCTTCGTGACAAATAGTGTGACTTTAAAATGTTTTCAAGAAAAGGGGGATATTTCTCTCAAATAGTTTTGATGATTATTTTCATCTATGTCAACATCTTTCATTATTCTTGATTGAGGTTAATTTGATACAATACAATCTTCCATATTGTATCAAATGTGTTATGTTTGACTGTGGATGTTCTATTTTTATACCATTCATGGTTTGTGGTAAAAGTATTTACATTTCGTATGCTAGTTATAATACGAATGTTTATGTTATGTTTAAACCTGTTCATATAAGGAATGCATTGGACTAAATAAGTGACGGGTGGAGCCCGCTATAGCTCCTCTCTGCATCGGTAGGTCTCATTAGACAAACTAGTGTCTTGGCACAAGGCCTTGGCAAAATCTTATTTGTAGTCTTGGCACGAGGCCTTGGCTATGTGGTTATGATAGTTTGGCATTATGCATTCCATCATTATGAAAGTTGTTATTGGTATATCATGTGATTATTCGATTAGTAGAATATCCATGTGAATATGTAAATGGCATTATTTCATTTTAATTTTGACATACTATGTTGAAGTTCATGTTTAAAAGGATTTTGTTTTAGTTATACATTGCCTTAAATGTTTATTCTTATTTATAAAAGTTTCCGCTATATTGTTATCCTTACTGGGCATTTGAGCTCACCCCTTTTCTATGTTTTATTTTTCCCATGAAGTGAAGAAGTAAATTATGAATGACCTGCAGGGATATAATGAGGGGATAATAGTGTGGATTATGGAGACAATATGTTGTTGTAGGAGTTTTTCACTTCATGATGTAATGTAATACTTTATGAATATATCTAGTGCTTCCAAGGCTACTAAACCAATCGGTCTTTCGAGATTTGATCTTTCTTGTGATCATGCCAATGTAAGTAATAATGCACCGACTATGGGTAACTGGGGTCGGGGAGTTACACATAACATGGTAATACGTGATATAAAAGGAATAATGAACTTGAAAAGGGTTCTTAATCAATTAGAAATTAACTCTAGTTTATTATTCAGGAGGTTAAAGAACGATCGAGTCAAGTCGGACATGAGGTAAGAGAACTTCTTAACCCAATTTCCATTCTTTGGGTTAATATCCTACTTTCAAATTATGTCATGATATTATTATGTCCTATCTTGTATTTATACTGTATTTATGTGTACTTGTAGTGAATACACATAATAGATCTATTTTATTTAAACAAATGATCTTTGTAAAGGACATTGTCTCAATCTCCTTTCATTGAGGCATATTTTGTTTTATACAATACCTTCTTTTATATGGTATATAAACCCCTATGAATTCTAGGTTTATTCAAAAGGAATATTTTTATATGAAGCGTTTTACTAAATGGAAAAAAGTAATGTTTTCTTGTCGTATGTATGCGGCGACAATGACTTCTCTGCTGCCGTGACCATTATTTGAGTTTCAGCTTCCTCCACAAGCCATAATTTTTTTTAAATGAAAAATAATTACAATGTTCTAATTTTCTATTATTGTGGGTATTGAAAATGGTTTTGAAAATGTTTTTATTATATCAATATGTTGTATTGATATCTTGTGATTGAAATGTGGAAATGTTATGTTTCTTTTCTGCATGTGTTATGTGATACGATTATGTTATGGTTCATGATATGTTTAAACCTGTTCATATGAGGAATGCATTGGTCTTAATCAGTGACGTGTGGAGCCCGCTATAGCTCCTCGATGCATCAGCAGGTCTCATGAGACAAACTAGTGTCTTGGCACGAGGCTTTGAAAAAATATTATTTGTAGTTTTGGCACGAGGCCTTGTCTACGTGGTTTTGATAGTCTGGAATTATGCATTCCATCATTATGAAAGTGGTTATTGATATTGCATGTGATTATTCGACCAGTAGAATATCCATGTGAATAAGTAAATGGCATTATTTCATTTTACTTTTTCCATATTATGTTGACGTTCAAGTTTACAAGGCTTTTGTTTAGTTATACATTTCCTTAAATGTGTATTTTTATTTATAAAAGATTCCTCTATATTGTTATCCTTACTGATCATCTGAGCTCACCCATTTCAATGTTTTAATTTTTCCAGGATGTGAAGAAGTTTTTTAGGAATGACCTACATGGATATTCTGAAGGGGATATAGGTGTGGAAAATGGAGACTATGTTATTGTAGTTATTCGCTTTATGATTTAATGTAACATTTATGAATGTATCTAGTGTTTCCAAGGCTACTAAACTAATCGGACTTTCAAGACATGATCTTTTGTGATCATGCCAATGTTATGCAATAATGCACTGACTTTGGGTAACTGGGGTCGGGGTGTTACATTATGACTTTTGAAAAACATTTCAAAACATGGGCTGAGCATATGAATCTCAATAAGGGATATAGAAAGAATGAAAACTATTATTTTTGTGAAAACCTAAAAACCATGAATACATTTTCATAATGTAATACAATTTACATTCAAGATGAAGTAAATATAATTCATAGAATATATGGTCATTTTCCCCTTTATTAACACAAATATTGCTATCCAACCTATAGAAAACAACATATATCATATATAGGTAACTTGGGACTTAAACATACCTAAAAAAAATAACCACATCATCAAATTCAACAAATATCACTAAATAGAATAACCATATAGCTGACTTCCATACCCAATGAATTAGAGGTTATAAAGTAACCAACTATCCATGGATTATCATGTAACACCCCATCTTTAGTTTATCATGTTACCACCCATATATGGTTTATCAAAAAACCAACCGTTAAATGACAAATTACCATCATATAATCATAACACATAAAATATTCCAATTATCAATATTTTAGTAATAAAATTTCACTTCAATTATAATAATTAATTTTGAGATATTAAAATAGTAAATACACCTTCAAAACATTTTTCAATACTAAAAAACCAAAAAAAATGAATACAAGATTTCTTTTCCTTTAAAAACTATTAAGGGTTTGAATGAAAATACCAAATAACAGTTATGACAGAGGAGATGTGGTTGACGACATATACATTAAAATGTTTCATTTTGTCATTTAGTAAAATGTTTCATATAAAAAGATTCATTTTGAATAAAATAAAAACTCAAAAGGGATAATTATAAACCGTATAAAATAATGGGGTGTACTTTAAAAAAATAATTGTCGTTGAAGGGAGATTGAGACAAAATCCCTTAAAAAGATACTATCATTAGATAAAGGATAAATCAATAACATAATTTTGTGAGAAATTTATAAATACACTCAACATATGAGGATATTTAGGGTAAAATAATCAGAGTTTATTGACACATATTCATTGTAAAACAAAACCAATGACATGGATATTTAACTCAATGAATATAGATTGAGTTAATATTTCCCTTATAAAGTGTTCAAAAATGATCGAAGCATTTATCAATGGGGTGATTATGTGTAGAAAAAAATATATCCACACAAATGGAAGTGGATATTTAAATGTAATTAAATGAAGAGTGATTCCACACTTAATCAAAGAATTTTATAATCAATGATGTATGTGTAATTCCCAAATGAGTGGAAATTGTGTTTTGGAATTCTATTACCTTGAGCTTGACTATCCATGTTAAATCGTTATGTTTCTGAATAATAAACTTCAGTTAATTTATAATTTCATGAGAATATTATTAAATTTTATTATTCCTTTTATACCACTCATTACCATGGTATTAAAATTACATATTTATTTAAGTTCATATCGGTCGTTTTTTCTGTATTCAGTACTTGAGTCGAAAAACAACATGTTTTGATCTAACATGTAAATGTAGTCAAAATTAAATCACCTCAAGAATATTGTTATTCCTGATTTAAATATCATATATTTATAGTATATATGTATTTTTATGTCCATAATATTTGGATATGAGAAATAAAATGCACTACTCATGGAGACGGCAGGCTTTACGTTCACATAAAGGCTACATTCATTTCATTGTCATATTAAAGGAATGGAAAATAAATGATACAAAGGAATAATGTAGTTACAGTAAAATATCTATGATATATATGATATAATGTTAATTACTTCCATCTTTTATACATTCCGTGTATGGAATAAACAAGTGATATCACTTTGAGAGTGCGGTAGTCCGCATTTCCTCAAATGAAATTATGATATTTACATATTTTGAAAATAATAAAGGTATGTACTAAATGAAAATTTTATAATAATATAGAAAATTTAAATACGACATATATCATATATAAATATAGTTATATCATAATGTCCACGATGAGAGGTGGTAGGATAAAATAGGACAATTATCGTCTCGTGAGGTAGTTGTTCACCGTACAGAAAAACAGTATGTTCGTATCTAATTGATTGAGGTGCGTGTAAGTGTAGTATGGATAATATTTATAACAAAATCCAAGAATATTTTTGATACTTTCTTTGTTTTTTAATCATATAATATGATGATAATATGGAGGGGATAAAGAATCTAATAGAAATGAGTTTAAGTGATGACACTACCTCTAAATTGGGAAACTCATTTTAATTTGACCCAAAAGGCTTCATGATTTTCATTTTTCTAATGTTAAGGCCTCAATGAGTAAGGTAGGGATGTTGAGAGATTATTTTAGAATATTTTGGATGATCCAAGTGGATTTAATGTGTGAGTAGGTGGGTAGAGATTACGACCTTTTATAAGATGGGGGAGGGGCACTTTAAGAAAGTTATGAAATATTAATTAATAAAAAATTAATTTTTGTGTTATAACACTAAAAAAGTGATATAATTAGAGATAAATATTATGTTGGGTCTCAATATTACCAAAAAAAGGTTTTAGGGAAGTTTAGGTTATTAAATTAACATTATCTTCTAGCTTTAACACTATATTTAAAAAAATAACTGTAACCATGTCTTCTTGTATTTTTATAATATATGGTTACTATAGAACCTATAAAACTGCAATAAAACAAAAAGTGGACCATTAATGACATTATTTATATTAAATAATTCATTTTTCTGAATCATAGATTTTTAGGATTATTATATCATTTAATAATATAATATTTGTTTTAAAAAACCCATTCATGTCAATTTTGACACAATTTATTAATTGGTTTTTGTTAATGTCATAAAAACATGATTTATCTGAAAAAAATCTAGAAAAACATCCCTAAAATTTAAATTTAATTTTAAAAATTCGTTTATGGAATCATAATTTTCAAATTTCATTAATTTTAATGTTTATTATATCATTTTTTATATTTCATTTATTAGGTAATAATTGCATCATCACTGTGTCATAAATAAATTTATTTATTAAATATCTAAAAGTTATAAATAAAATACCATGGTTTATGAAATATTATTAGATCTGTAATGTATATTTATTATTAATGAGATCAATTATATAACCCCACCTTAAAATTGTTTTAGAAAAAATATACAGGGTTGTTTTATATTTCACTTTAATTTAAATTAATTATTTTAACATGTCATTTTAATACCCATGTGGCTCTTAATTGCCAAAAGTTCAGACTAAGGATCTTTTTGGTCACCCATTAAACATCCAATAAGATTAGTACACGTATTATTGTAGTTTAATATTATTATAATATTTTTACACTTATTTTCCATATTTATCCATTAACCGTTTTAAATAAAAAAAATTACTGATGTTACTATTCATAATGTCCAAAAACTAAAGTTATCTATTTAAAAAATTTGGACCTTCAAATTTCAAATATGGATTCCATTTTTCCAAAATCCAAATATAGATATTATAGTAATTATTTTAAAATAAATTTATATTATCAAAATGAGAAATTGGGTTTTTAAGAAGTAAAAACCATTAAAAGAATGACATGTGTTTATGTCGAATTTAAATGTGTAATTACATACATAGAACAAAATTGAATTAAATGATAAAAACATTAATCCAATTACACATTAAGACCAATTAAATGGCCCATTTAACATTGCTAATAAATTATATGAATTGGTAGTTTTAATTTAAAATGAATTATTTTTCACGCACATGAGCCTCAGCCCGGTTGGTGAGGACTCGACAAGTACATCCATGAAACCTAGGATCAAATCTGGGTGGAGACATTTTTACGGGCACAATTTCAGTTCTGTGCAGGTATTACAGTGCTACTATACAGGTACTGTAGCGGTACTATGAAAGTATTGTAGCAGGTACTATAGCAGGTACTGTAGGAGGTACTATACCAGCTATAACTATTTATCCATCTGGGCTTCTGGCCCACCGGTTGGTCTTTGGGTCATGCAAGGATTTCATTCCACCCAAGGCCTTCATGCCAGTTGATTCTCAAGTCCTTCGGGCCACATGATGCATATGTACCAGTCAGACTACAAGTGACAAGGCATCAGATAAGGATTAGGGAAGGCACATTCACAACAGTAGAGTTAACCGAAATTGTAAAAAAGAGAGGGTATGACATTTCCACCGATATCGAGCATGTGATAGATTTCATAAGACAACTATATGACCAACCCTATGAAGGTGGAGTGTTGATATTATGACATATGTTGGGGATGAGAAGTTCTATGTTTCCTTGTCAGGGTGATTCCCTCTATGTCCTATGAGTCATGTAATTGTCTCTAAGACGTCGAGATTTGAAAGGGTTCCACCTCACCACATGAAAGGTGGATTATCAAAATAAAAAATGAAGTCTTTCAGGCCATTATGACCTACCATTATTTGTCACTATTCCTTAAAATATTGATTTTATCAGAAAAATAACAAAAATATCAACTAGAGGAAATTTTGATGTCCAACTTCTAAAGAAGGTGTTTATTTTTCAAAATATAACATATGAAAGATAGAAGAACTATATTTCAAAAGTGTTCACCCTTAAAAGGCTGTAGAATTCGCATTTATAAATGTTAGAGTATTTTATGATTAAAATTGGACTCATTCTGATTTTAATCCTCTAAAATTTATTAGATAAAACTAAAAACATTTAACAAACATGTGTAATTATATTTTATTTATTTATGCTCATTTTACCTAATACCATGTTTATAGGCTAACTACCACTTAAAATAATAATATTATCGATGTTTTATTTTTTTTTCTAATACTCAATGTTTTGTGCAGTGTAAGATTCAGAAGAAACCCGTTTTTGTGTGTCGTGTATGCTACCAGAAAAAAGAATTCACTTTAATGTAAAATTAATAGAATATTCATATAAATAAATTGATATAAAAAATTATTATTATATAAATACCTATAATGTTACATCATTCATCCCTTTTGGAAATTGCTTCATTGTAATTTTAAAAATTTTCTTGGTAAATAATTGAAAATCCTACATCATAAAAAACGTCAATAAAACTACCACATTAAAAGAATTATATAGAAGTAAAAAAGGTAACACGATATAACACAAACCAGGATTCCATGTACGAAAACATGGAAATTGAAGAAAAAAAAACCATAATATTTGTATGGAGAGTGATAGAAAACGTGTTCATGAGAAAGTTAACAACCAGAAAACCACAAACATGTGATGGGTTAAATGATCATTGATTTCACAGTAGAAAAAGTAAACAGAATAGGTTTTTGTTTTATGAAAATTTTAATAATGTTGATGAATACTTATACTATTTTGAATAAGAACATAAGGAAATACCATTACATGACACGTATATTTTCATCCATTTAAATAATTCTACCAAAAAATAATCTTTTATCCAAAGGATGAGTATTCAAGATGATGTGGTCTCACTAAATTACTAGAATCAACTTTTAGAGAACCACCTATTCCATAAAAGATGAACTATAAATTTCTCACAAATTTAAAGATTAACAAAACCAAATATGTTGTTCCAAGATCAAATAATCTCCCAAAAATAATGATCCTTTATAAGGAGAAGTACTGTTATTAATCTCCAACAATCAACAAGAATACCCATGTTCTAAATAGGTCATTCCTAAAAAACACCTTAAATTTCCTAAATATAATCCAACTAATATTGAAACCCAAAACATGGAAGAATTTGATCACATATTTTTCCATGATACATTTTATCATTTATATCCAAATGACATCAACCAATCTTAATGTCGTATACTAATAGGCAATTATCCTAACCACATTTTCCCCTTGATACCTTAATCATTTCCATTAATAACCCAAATCTCTATTTTTCCAAAATAAAAACAAAGATTCATCAAAAATAAAATCCACCCATTACTCATAAAATGAAATTCCATAGTATTCTATTTTCCTTAAACATATATTGTTCCCAGAAGAATGAATGTCTTCCAAAATAACGTTTATCATGTTATCAAAAATTCAATTTTTTATAATAAGTATATCCAGTAGATAAAACATAATATTCCAAAATAATCTTATTCTTAAAACATAACATCATTTAACTTATGAGAATAAGTCATTATAACTAGGGACATTACGTATGATAGTGGTAGGTGATGCACCTTTGTCGCCATTTAGTTGTGGGTTTGATTCCTACATCTATTTCGGACATTATGTGTTGTCACCCATCTAACATTATTTCGTTTTTATAAAACTATATGATTCTTATAACATTCCCACAATGACATAAAGTTATAAAAATAACCATAACACAATTTAACACCAATTTTATCTCATGCCTTTATTTTTTAATCTCAAAAAGTAATAACCCATTATTTATTCAATCTCAAGGATCATATAATCCCTAAAGGTTCATTATAACAATATCCGAAGAAAAAGATAATTATTCCTCATTTTTACATAATGTTCATATGGGTTACACATACTATAAGTCTTCCAATGTGATCCCATCATTAATACATTTAAACATATCATCATTCGTAGTTTCAATATAACTCTTATATTACTAAAATATAGAAATCTTAATCGTCAAAGATTCTTCATGATTCTTTATACATATTTTTTTATCTTATTATTTAATAAAATTTTCATATTAGAAAAATCGTGCATAATGTCATATGATTCAATAATTTATAAACATGAGATAATAAATAATCCATATTATTCATAGGCCCTTTTAATATTCCTCATTTTTAATTAGAATGCCCTTAGTTTTTGGTAAGCATATATTTGTACGGTCCTACTGATTCCATTATCGAACCTTCTACGCACGACATCAATTTGCGTAATAACCATGACCACCACATTGAAAAAATTAAATTGATACCCTTGAAATAAATTCTTCACCATTATTGTAGTGACCTAGATGCCTCATTTTTCCATGGAAATTTATTTCATTATGTCCTCCATTACAAAATCTATAACATCTTCTTGTCCCTTTGAAAAATTTTCATTTTTGTTTCATTACACATTCTTGAGACATATGTTCTTGAATATACATACCATTCATATTGTTACATGAACATCCACTGGGATTCATTTCTAACATTTATGTTGCCTTAGAGAAATCACTGAGGTTGTAGTGGTCAATCATGACTCTAGATATTTAGATAATAATAGCAACAAGATTTCTTATTGTAGATCCCATTACATTGGGATTCTTATTTAGAAAACCACCACAGTTTCCTTCAAATTCATTTTTTACTTTTTTGCTTTCTAGATCCATCCATTTACTAAAACCCAAAAGGGTTAGTGTGAGTATATATATAAAATCATTATATAAAATCATACGAGGAGGATAAACACTAATATACACTTACAAAAGTAATATCAAACTCATTATATTTTTCTAAAATAACTATGATTCATTATAATATGATATCCATTTTGGTTATTTAAAACAAGTCACTTATGATTAAATAACACCCAACCTCTAAAGTTATCTAATCTATCCTTTCATTCCAATAATAGGGCCTCAAGCATAAAAATTAGTTAATCTTGAGATAAGTCAAAAATATAATTTAATTCACATCAACGATATTTTTAGGTTTATGGTTTTAGGTAATTTGTCCATAACTCATACATAGAAACTTAAATATTACAAGTTGACAGTTCTACTCACTGTCAATTTTTTTTCATAAAACAAAAACTAATTAAAAAGAAACATTGTATAGTTTCATGGTTTATCTACATAACTGTTCCTTGATCCCATCCTTGACCCTGTTCATATTTAAGTCATGTGAAAAACATTTCAAATGTGGGTTGAGCATACAAATATCATTAATGGATACAGAAAGAAGGAAAATTATTACTCTTGGGAAAACTTGAAAACCATGAATTCATATAATAAAGTAATAATTTTCACCTTTATAATGTATTAAATAAAATTCACTAAATATTAACTCATTGGTTATCATTTTTGTAACCAAAATATTACCATAAAACCCATATAAAGCAACATATAACATATAAATGTAACTTTGGACATAAAAATACTTAAAAATAATTACTATACTGTCAACATCAACACATAACACTAAATGGAATAGCCATACAACCATCATTCATACCCAAGGAATTGGAGGTTATAATGTAAACACTCACCATAGGTTTATCCTGGAACCACCCATCTTTGGTTTATCACATAACCACCAATCATTGTTTTATCATGTCACCGCGTGTTAAATGTCCTTATATCATTATATAAGAATAACACATAAAATATTGTAATTATAAATATTTCACTGATAAAAATTCATTTTCAATCACATGAAATTATTTAAAGTTATTGAAATAGTAAATCCAAATTCAAAACCATTTTCAATACTAAAACACCCAAAAAGGGAATAAGGGATTTCTTTTCCTTTTAAAAACATTAAGGATTATGGAGGAAGCAAAATATCAAATAATAGTTACCACTATAGAGAAGTCATTGTCCACACATACGTTAAATTTTTTTTTGTTTCGAAAAACACATAATATATAAAGATTCAATTTGAATGAAATAAAATTTCAAATGGGATAATTATACACCATATTAATTGACTTGGATTATTTTAACTAAATATTCCTCAATGAGAGGAGATTGAGATGAGGTCTCTAACAAAGATCATATCATTAGATTAAGGATAAATCAATGAAATATTTATCTATGACAAATATAAATATAGTAAATATAAGTTGATATTCAATGTAAAACAATAATAGGTCAAAAAAATATGTTCTAGGAAAAACAAAACCATTGAAATGGATATTTATCTCAATGAATAGATATTGATTTAAGATTTCCCTTACAATGTTCGTATAAATGAGGTAAGAATTAATCAGTGGGATGATTATTTTTAGAAATAGTTTATACACAAAAGATTAAGTGGGTATTAATACATAAATAAGTGTATAGATGTTCCAAACATAATCATGGGATAATATAATCAACGAATTAAGTGTAAAACCCAATGAGTGGAAATTGATTTTAGAAATTCCCTTTCCTTGAGCCCGACATGTCAGGTTTAACTGTCATTTTCCTGAATATTAACCTTTTGTTAAATTATATTTTTATGAGATTATTTATCAATTTTATTATTCCTTTTATATCAATTTTTTCCAGGTTATCAAAATTAAAAAATTATTAATGTTCATATCAGTCGTTTTGTCGATATTCGGTACATGAGTCAAAAATGAACTTGTTTTGATGTAACATATCCATGTCATAAAAAGTCCCTCACCTATAGAATATTATTTTCTATTATTTAAATATCATAAATATCTAGTATATATATATTTTTTATGTTCATAATATTTTTAGATAAGAAATTAAATACACAGTTCCTTGAGACGATAGGCTGTACATACACGTAAACACTACTTTCATTTCATTTTTATATTAATGGAATGAAAACTAAATGGAACATTGGTATATTTTATTTATAGTAAAATATATTCATTATATATTTTATTTATTTTCATTAAACCCATAATTTATACATTCCATGTATGGTATGAACGAGTCATATCTGATTGAGGGGACGGTAGTCCTCACTTCCTCAAAAGAAATTATCCTATTTGCACATTATGGAAATCATAAAGGTATGTTGTAAATAAAAAATAAAGAAGAATAGAGAAAATTTAAATATAATATATATCATATATTAATATATTTCCATCATAATGTACCCAATGAGAGGTGGAATGAGAAAATTGAACAGTCACATTTTCGTGAGGTAGTAGTTCGCCGTACAAAGAAACAATATGTCTGTATCCATTAGATTGATGTGTGTCTTAGTGTAGTTTGAATAATTTTCATAAAAAAATCAAGTATATTGAAGATACTACTTTTTTATTTAATCATATAATAATAAGATCATAGAGACTTGAGAAGGAAAATAAATGAATGGAACTTGAGAGAAGATGTTACATCATTATCCGGTAACTCCTTTTAATTTGAGCCAAAATGTTATTTTGAATTTCAATATACCCAAGGTAAGGATTAATGGATGAAGGAAGGATTTTTGATGATTATTTTATTTGAATATTTATGGGCTAACGGGCTTGAGAGGTTAGAGTAAGTGGATAGAGATGGTGGCCTTTTATAAGATGTAGGAGGGCCACTTTTGGGGAGTCTTGAAACATTATTTTATTAAAAATTTATTTTTGTATTATAATATATCCAATGTGATACTATTCAAGGATAATATGATTATGGGTATAAATAATATCAAAAAATATATTTTAGAATAGTTAATTTCATAATATATACCATATCTTTTACCTTTAACCCTAAGTTAAAACCAACAACTATTATTAACTCTTCTTGTATTTTCATAATTAATGGTTACTAGAGTTACAATAAGGTGCCAATTGAACCACAGTTGGACCTAAAATTAAATTTTTATCATTATATAAGTGATTTACTAGAATCATACATTATTATCACAATTATATCATTAAATAAAATTTTATTTGTTTTAAAAACTTATTTATGTCAATATTGACACTATTTAGTAATTTATTTTTGTTAAATTTAAAAAAATTGATTCCTTCGAAAAAATCGCAATAACACATCTATAAAAAGTCAATTCAATCCAAAAAATTCTTGTATGGAATCATATTGCTCAAATTAAATTTTTTTTAATGTTTATAATATCATTTATTTGAATCTTTCATTAATAAGGTGATCAATGTATCATCATTGTGTCAAAAATAAATTTATTTACATATTGTCCTAAAGTTATGAAATAATTACCATGATGTAGGAAATAATTTTATATTTCTAATGAAATTTTATTGTTAAAGGGATTAATTATATTACCCCACCTTAAAAATTTTAGTAAAAAGATTCATGTTTGTGTCATATTTTTCTTTTCTTTAAAATAATTATTAATACATGTTATTTTCTTACCCAACTAACTCTAAAATGAAAAATGTTCAGCCTAAGGAGTATTTGGGTTTAATATAACTCATACATTAATATTAAGACATAGGTTAGGGTAATTTTATATAATTATAATATTATTTGTACCGTTATTCACCAAATTTACCCTTTAACCGTGGTAAATAAAAATAATTTCTGATGTTAATATATATAATGAAAAAAATAAATGCTACCTATTTATAGCATATATACCATATTATTCCTAATATGGAATCCATTTTTCCAAATTCAAAACCAATAAATTATTGTAATTCATTTAATAATAATTCCCGTTTTCAAATCTAGAAAGTGGGTTTTTAGGAAGTAAAAACTATCATAAAATTAACATGTGTTTTTGGCCAATTTAAATGTAAAATTATTTCCTGTTACCAACATTAGATTAAATGATAAAAAATTAATCCCATTATACTTTAAAAACAATTAAAAAGACAATATAACATTATATATAAATTAGATTAAAAGGCGTTTTTGATTTAAAATGCATTATTTTTCACTATTATTAAATTATGGATTTTATCATAAAAATACCAAAATTTGAACCAAAGTTAAATTTCGTGTCCCTATATTAAATAATAAGTTTATTTTTTCAAATAGATCATATAAAATTTACAAAAAAATTAGATATTAAAATTTTTCTCCATAAAAAGGCAGAAAAACGAGCATTTGAAAATATGATAGTGTTTTATGCATAAAATTTGATTAATTCTCATTTCAAGCCTCTAAAATTTAATGTACAAATATAAAAACATTTAAAAAAATTTGTAATCATGTTTTTTTAATTCCATTAATTCCCAAAAATAAAAAAAAAATTAGTTAAAAACCATTTAAAATAATAAAAATATTATTGTATTATATTTCAGTATAACTCAATGTTGTGTGCAATGTATGATTTCAGAGAAAAACATTGTTACGATTTGAGTAATCTATCGAAAAATGTGCCCCCTTTAATAGAAAATTAATATATTATTCATTAATATTAATAGATATGAAATGGTGTTATTCTATAAATACAATGTATATTACAAGCGTTCCCTTTCTTCTCCCCAGTGAACACCCCTTCCAGGCCGGCAAACCTCTACTACACCCCCAACTTCAGCCTCCGCCCTCCGCTCCTACTTCCTCGCACCTGAGCAACCCTACCTTGCCGATTGATCTTCCCCTACTCACAATGTCACAACAGGTTCCTTCTTTGTACATTCCAGTGCTGCGGTCTCCATCAGTTCCACAATAGCGCAATAAAACCTTTGTACCATCGATCTCGGTTGGACCAAATATCAGAACCCCACACTACCGCTTTGTCGCACTAGCACACCTCCCGCCAAATCTAGCTTCAGTGGCACTCTCATTTGGATGAACCAGTACCAAAACCGCGACCCTCCACATCACCTTCTCTTCACTGACTGGATACTATGCCTGAGTGACTAACACTAGCCACACGGTCCACTGTCGCACCTTTCCTCCTCCTACAACAAAAAACCGCAGTGACACCCCATATCAGATCTAGATAGGGAAGGATGTCACACCCCCTTTGCATCACTGGTCTGGTGCCCACTCTGATCATTAACATTTGCCTTTGTTGATACTACTAGATAAGGGGACCGAGCGGGAATTAACAATCATAAATAAGAATGGCTGGGACAGCTCAGCCTAGGGCACATCGTATGGGGTCGAAACAACCTGATATGGGCCTACTTGGGTTTGGTCCAACCCGCACAGCCCGGACTGAGGTTGTTCTGGTCCTGGGTATTTTATTTTAATCAAAATTGAATAAAATTCCTTTATATATTTTCATTAATAAATTAAATTAATTAATTATTAATTTTTTTAATATATTTATTTATTTATTTAGATCATAATTAATTTCAATTTGGGTTCAAATAATTTAATTAATTAAATTAATTTTAGTTTTTACATTATATTAATTAAACAAGACCGAACGATGTAAATATTGGATTAAAAAAATTATTGAAGTTTTTATTCTATTAAATTACATCATGTTTATATTAATTAAGGTTTAATTTAATTATAAATTTATATAATATATGCATAATTTAGGCATCGATGACTGATCATGATACATAGACCATCCAATTTATGTTTTGTGCTTCCTTATTTAATTTATTTATTTAATAACTGTATACTAGTTTGTAATAATTAATTTATTTAATAAATGGCAATCTGTGTATCATCTCAGAGTCATTATATGTATAAGGGCCTGGGTTTCCACTCATGAGTTGTATAGTTACTCCGGAGACCCCCTCACCTATGTGTGATTATTGTTGTACAGTTATGAGATGAGTGGTGACATGGTTCATGATTAGTGATGGAGACCCACCAGACATGAGGTTTTTCATTGGATGGGCTGATGCTGCATTTCGAGTCACAAGTGACATGCCTCATGGAATATCCCATGGGGTCTAGGTTGGTCCGTTATACACTCAATGTATCAATAATTAGTACCATCTCATGATCAGGTCATCATTTTTTCATCATGTTTTGTATTGTGTAGTTGACAGACGAACACATAGAATAAATAATAAACAATTTAACAAGATAAATTGAACATATAATGTGTCGGATTTTTGAATTATTGCATTTTAGTAGTGAGTGAGATCACATAGTACATGTTAACAAAAATAGAAAATAATTTCATTCATCAAATAAAAACTAATAAAACCCCTAAAGAAAAATTAAGTCTGAACCACATTCCATCATTTGAATTTTGGAAAAACAAGATGTTTGAGGTGTCACACATGCCAAAGCTGAGGAATACTCTAACTAAAAGTGAGTACTTATGTGAGTGGTGGGTATAATTAGAAAAAATTGTTCGAATGAAACAACCAAAGCTATATTTTTTAATTATAGAGGAATGTTTTGAGTAAATGAAGTAACAATTTATGATGTTCAGGCTTCACTCAATAGGTCAAGGAACCTTTATTTCAGGTGGTTACCTTTCCAAAATCCCACTTTGAGCCCTCCAAGTAGTGTCACAGCCAAACCTTGTAGACTATGAGGGGGTGGTTTAAGGATCCATTTCACTAGAATACTCAAGCAATAGAGTATTATGATTCTAGCATAGAAGGTTCCCAGTATTCGATAAAAATAATGGGATCTCATTAATTATTTAATTAAATAATAAAAAAATTTAAACTAGTAATCCAGATAAAAAGTACTAATATGATAAAATTCATTTTAAAAAATTGAAAATTTATACCAAATGTTTAAAAACTGCAATAAATAATTGACAATGTAAATTTCCCCACTGGAATAAGTATCCAATAATAGTATGAACACTTATGCATAGTACTATGATATATGAAACTCGTGGTACATGTGTTCCCATCACCTATTAATCTAACATGGGAGATGAGGGTAGAAATGCTTACAAGATACTAATGTAAAAATAATATGATGGTTATTTCATTAGGCTTTTATCAATGTCTAATGTTAGTTGTGGTCACTATATCAAGATGTGGATGATATTATATATAGTCTCATCACTAAGAAGACTGCATGGAGAAAGTTAAGCAGTGATAATAATAGGTAATGGTAACACTAAATATGTTTAAATTTAACAGTGGGTTATGATCTTTCAATACAACCAATTATAATACCGGGATCATCTTGTTACTCATGTTTCAATTTAAGTTACAAAATGGGAAAGTATTGAGTAAATTCTTATTCACTAATTTTAGTAAGTATCCCTATGTAAATAAGAATATAAAAGACACATTCAATATTAAATATTATGGAGAACAAACAAAAATTCAAGGTGAAAAGTCCAAAGGCACAAAATTCCATGGTAACATGTTCCAAATAATTCAATGGTAGAGGTATTAACAATGGTTATGTATTTTTTAAATCATAAAATAAAACAGAGAAAGTTTAAATGCAATTAAATCAAGTAAAGGAGAATGTCATCTCTTCTTTTTCTAGTATATTCATCATTGCAATGTTTCCATATTACTTATTGGTTATTGAGAACAATATGTTGATTATATAAGTGTATTGATATACATTAACCATGCATGTACATAAATGTTACTATAATGTCAGGTGAGATCTCCATGGTTCTATGAAAGGGTAATACCTAGGCCAATGGTGAGAAGTACATGGCTTATTTATTTTTAAAATAATGATCCATGTAAAACAATTATTGAGTACAACCAAAAGGGAAATATCATGTGTCCTTGGATAGAAGGATACATTATTCCAGGTTAGTAATTAATGTTGTATTTGGTATTTAATACTCAATCACTTGGTCAATAATTCCTGATTCATAGGCAATGAGTGCTTAATATAAATATAAGACTTATACCTAGTTGTATCCAGATAATTATTTCTCAATCAATACTAATAGTAGACATCAAGATTATACTCAGTATTGTATTTTGGTTTGAAATAGAAAAATACATTTGGTATTATTGGAATCTTTAGTTTGGACGAAGAAACCTTTAGTAATAATGGTATGTTACAATTCATTCATTATCAGTACAACAAGTTAGAGTGAACTATTCCATGGATACGCTAAAAGTATATATATTTCATATAATTCCATTAATTTAGTTGGTAATGGTAAAGACATGTATGATATTTTCCTGGTATGATGATATGTGTTTCATCGGGTCAACATAATGAAGAATATCTTGACAAATCATTCATCGACAAGGATAATGAATTGTGGAATAATTCATAAAAGAACATTAAATTATCTACATCCTAAAATTGATGTCAACGAGGAGGATCTATGATGAAATATTACTTGTTAAACATGATAAAAAATGTAGTCTATAGTATCTCTTAAATGCACATTTTATATATCAAAGAGATGATGTAAGGAGTAAAAATGTAACAACATGAAGTTACATCCATTATATATCATGAAATGCTTCGTAGATAATGGTGTAATCCCAATATGTTAGGTAAACTATAATAAAAAATGGATAACATATGAGTCCCAGTATGATAAAAATCTATAATATCATAAGGATATATATTTGGATAAATATAGTATGTTCGGACACAAAAAAACATGATTCATTCTAAACACATTGTGATTCTACGTAATTATCCTGAAAATGGATTATGATATTACTTAAATTCCTTAGGCTGAACGTAGTAGCTAAGTGATATACTAAAATTCTATATATTGATGCACATCTCTACCTGAGATAGTGAGAGAAATATTGTCTTGGGTTTTCTCAATGCTATAGTTGCATAAGTAATTATTATAGGAACACGTTCAATAAGTACACGTGGAACATGATTGTTCTAAAGACACATATTGCTTATAAAGGAAAACCCATTATGATGGTTTTGGTATTCACTAAAGTCAGTGATCTATAATTCATGGAGAATAATATTTCGAACATGTGTTCAGTATATGAAAAAATAGCGAAGATTTTTAAGACCAACTAAAATTAAATAATGGATTCTAGGTATCACATTGAAAAGGGACATACCTTTTGAATATTGCAATGGGTATTCAAATATGTTGATACATGGATGGAACAATTGTAGTACCAATAAGCCTTGATTGGTCTCAAAAAGTTATTACTCTTAAATTTGTTTGATTTGTACTTATCATAGCTAATTTATATTATCATTTCATTTATCATTGGAATCCATGACCACCAATCATTGAAGGTGTCTACTTGAAACAACCAGGAAGGGAATACCACATCACTGAAAACTAAAATAAAGTTACAAGATACTAAAATCCATTTTTTTATTGACATAATGAAAGGGATAACATATTATAAATTATTAATAAATTTTTCCATGAGCCTACCAAAGGGTAGTGGGATGGAAATAGTTTTCCATGAAAAATATGAATATCAATATATGTAAAACATACATTGATCATACAATTATTTAAGATAATTTTGAAATATATTCTCCATTGATTGACATAATGTAGAAAAAAAAATTACTGGGAACAAGATTTACTATGTTATATATAATGGTTTCATGGGCCTAGTCAATCATACATATAGTGACATGGTATTGAGAGATACATGTTGGAACATTTCAAGATATGAAATGATTCCAGTGTCACATGGAATTATCTCTCTAGGTTCACATGTTCGACATATAGGAGGAGATAGATGTGGTGACTGTAAATACACTAGCTTAATTGATGGATGAATCATGTATTCCATGATTTTTATAAGAATTTATATTTTCAAGGAATACATTACAATATGCGGATATCATTTATGTCTAGGTGTATATCAAGTGAATCATTTAGAACAATATGGACATACTTTAGAAAGTACAAATGATATGTTCTTAGTAAATAGAGAAGAAATGATTCTAGTTTTTAATGGATACAAACTAGTATTCATAAGATCCATGTGATATAATATAATTTTTAGGTTAAGGAGATGGGCAAGACAACACCATGTAAGCCATTGGGAACCACAACTTCATATTACTTTCACATTGTAGCTTTTGAGGAAGTTAAAAAGTCGTTAAACACAATAGTTTCTTCCAGTTCATGGAATCACACATAGTGAAAAAATGATTATGATAATTTCAATTATGATTTACTTACTAGAAAGGATGTCAAGTGATGATAGTGGAAAAGAGGAATATACTCGAGGGTACCATATCCTTAGAAGTTTAACACAAAGAGATGAGGTTGCTGTAAGAGAATAGCCACACGGAGGAGCTGTTGCGGGCCTAGTAGCTAAAGTAGTTATATTGACGAAACATTATTTTTATCATTTGAGTAACTAAAAAGTTATGTTACTAAGGTGGATCTAGTGAAAGTTGGAATTTTGAAATTGTGGGTTCCGTAGACTCAAATAATCTATTCCATTGATTACCATATCTTGCAGACAGTTAGCTATACATGATGACATCATACCTTTAGAGTGTAGACTTTTCGACATCCACTATTGAAATGGTAATTTCCAAATATTAATTGTTATATCGGAAGGTTATAGAAGATATCAAGATATAATAACAACCTGTAGATACTATGAATTAATCTTAAACTAAATTTATATGTTCTAGATGCATCTTATTTACTAGACACAGTAGATGTTTGACTATCGGGTGATGGGGGCTCATAAGTATTGATACTTTTTCTCAAGATGTTCACACATGGTGACCTATATTATTGACATCATGAGGACAAGCCGGCCAATAGGAGCACCCCATGTCCCAAGTGTCCTTGGATGTTTCTATCTACGATCATGTATAATAGTATCAAGAAATGAGATCATTGCTAGTGTATGTCATTTGATCGAAAACTTTTATACAAGAAGAAAAACATGACAATGAAATTGTGGTTGGGTAGTTTGTGTTGGTTTCCTACTTGGTGCTATTACATTGGTTGAATTATAAAGAAAATATTTTCCTCTTTTGGGTTATTAAAGTTCTATATCTCAGGCTAGGTTGAAAAGGACGGTAGTAACTTCATAAGACCATGGCCCGAGAAGTCGAGGGTAAATCCATCTATTTGGATCAACAAACAATAAATAAAGTAGTTGGTGATCACACTAGTGTTTTCCCTAAATTAGGTGATATTAAATACAAGAGAGTATATTACCCAGTGCATGTTCTTAGGTTTTTTGTCACTGCAATGAAAATACTGTTCTTTTTAGGGTTGTGATGGGTTCCAAGCTCCCACTCTTGTTCTTTGAATAATATTCACTACTATCAAGATTAGGGACAAGAGCGTCACAAACAATATCATATTCATGATTCTGGCCTATTTTGTTGAATAGGTTTATTGGACATGGTCCCCCCCCCCCACTAGGGTCCAGGATTATTCCAAGGAGATACAATCAACAATTAAATAAATAGATTCATATTATTCATGTTAGGAATAATGGCCATTTAATTTATTTATTAAATGTTCTAACAAATTTTAAGTAAAGACATGAAGAATATTATTTGAATGAATATTAATGTACTCAAGGATCAATTAATATTTATAGAAATGATGATTCTAGTTATTGACTCATTTATTATAAGGAAATATATTTAATATAATACCAGAATGTGATAAATATATTTAACACTCAGATTAGTAGTCATAACAAGTCATTTATAGAGCATTAAATATTGGGGAGCCAAAGAAGTAATTCAAGGTATTTTATTAACATATTAAATATAGAAGAGGAGAACCACCATCATGTACTATTCATGTTATTTCACTCTATTATCCTCTCTCCAATGATCTAGAGAGAGATACTATGGATCCTTGGAGAAAAGATAGATCTCTCTATTAGGCATGACATGTGAAGTGATGTAGTTATCCTTAGAGCATCCAAGTCATTGTCGGATCTTCATGCTAGCACCCAGAATTCGACGATTGGTGCTCCTAAGGATTTATTGAATAATAGTTGGACGATATAGAGGAATCAGGCTTTGGATTCCTTGAGTAGTGATCACCAATGAGGAGTAGACATTGTGCGTGGATTCAAATCTATACCATGTATTTTATGGTTTTATTTTTCTGATTAAAACTCATGACGCATGATCCTTATCTAAAACTGGTAATCCACATGTATAAATTGACTAGTTCATGTCGAATTTCAATGGAAATTTCATAAAATACCACATATTGGGGCTTCTAATGTGTTCTAGGATCCATCAAAACAATGTCTCCAATAGACACTTGTGTCACTTACAGAGATTCTAGCATGTCTATTCCACTATGTATAGTGGAACAAGGTCATGAGGTACTTCTAAAACTACCGGACAATCGGACTCTTCACATACAAAAAGGTTCCATCCATAGAAATCCAGAATGAAGCCTCTTCAAGAAGTGGAAGAGTCTCCTGAAATAGAGGATAAAAGATTGATGGTTGTGAGAGGTACTATTACTATAGCTATGTCATTAGTGACTACACTATTTGAAATTGTTAATTCTCATTCATTTATTTTAACCTGTATTTTCAATATTCTTAATCTTCATATGGGACTTTTATCTTGTAAAATGGATATAACTACACCACTTGGTACAAAGTGTGGGAAGGATCTTTATAGTACGTCTTCTATTTTATCTCTATCTGATATTGAGGAATATTTAGTTTTTTTCTTCTCAACATGAAATATATTTATGTCATTTTTGGGATATATTAGATCATTTACAATAAATCCCATATTGATTATTATCTTTGACAAGTCTCTTTACTACAACCGATAGTGTCTACCACTTCATTCAAAGAGAATGAGACTCAAGGGTGAGATGAGCATTCCATTTTTATTAGGATTTGGGGAAATTGATATTTTTTCTTTCCATTCACATAGAGAATAAATATTTGTGTAGTGTTATCCCTCTAGTTATCATTGATTTTTTCGACGTATTGCATTTTCACATCTGTAGTTATCCACCAGTAAGGGAGGTTGAATTTTTTATTGACATAATTCACGACACAAATATAGTTTTTGTTCCCTCTTATCACATGGAACCTACTGAGATTAATTTTATTAAGGCTCAGTTGAATGATCATTTAAGAAAGGATTTATATGCACAAGAATATCACCTTGGGTGGCAGATATTCTCTTTTCAATAGAAGTTGATGGGTCACTTCACCTTTGTGTTTATTTCCAGAAGATCAATAAAGTGATAGTTAATAACAATTGTTCATTTCCATAGATTTAAGTTATTTTTGGATTAATCGAAATGGTAAAATGTTTTCTCGAAGATCATTCATCATTCTTGATACCATTAGTTCAGGAAACAAATATGACATTCAGAAACTAACTTCTAGAGAAGGTATGACCATTATGTCTGCCTTGTTATGCCCTTTGGTCAAAACAATGATTCTTCAGTCTTTATGGATACATTGAACTAGATTTTACATGAGTGTCTTGGTATCATCAAGGACGTCTTTCAGGATGGCATACTAATTTACTAGATGTTCGAGGAGGATCATGTGATTCATCTAAGAACAATTATGAGTTTTTTGTGAAATCACCAGCTTCCATGCTTTCAAAATGTGATTTATGGATTTAAGAAAAGGAGTTTGGGGGAAACATTGTTTTAGAACAAGGAATATCAGTAGATCCAATGATGGTGAAGGATATCTTATATTGGGATAAATGATGAAATGTCTTAAACCTTTGTATCTTCTTTGTCTTATAAGGATATAATAACTGGTTAGTGATGGGATTCTTGAAGTTTAATTGTCTAATGACTACACTATCCTAGAAGGAAGAAATGCCTTGTTTGGATGATAAATGTCAGAATTGTTTTGTTGAGCTGAAACATTGTTTGACTACTGAATCAGTGTTGACTCTTCCTGAGGTAGGGTATAGCTATGTGGTCTTTTGTTATTTAATGTGTTCAGGCTCAGGAGACTTCTTCATGCAGTGTTATCATGTTGTTTCTTATAACTAACTTTATCGTAGGATATATGAGAAGTAATATCGTACCCTTGACATTGAACATGGAAATAATCAATAATAATTATGTGATATCATCTATAAATCATAAATTTTGTTGTTTTACATTACAATTATCATGATATTTAAAAAATAAATTTAAAAATGTAAATTGGATCAAATCATTTCATATACTCTACAACCAAACATCCAATCACACAATAATATTTAATTTATTGTTCCAAGATACATGAAATGAATAAAAAATATCATGAGTTAAAAAATAATGATTTTGCAGAATACTCTAAAAGATAGACGATAAATGAAAAAATAAACCACTATATCTATGTGGATCATGAGAAACATTGATTTCCACCGCATCTATTTCCTTAATTATAATACATTGGTCAATTCATAAGGAAAGGAGAAATTTTAATATTCCTAGAAAAAATCAATAACAACTCTATTTATTCATATGAAAATTTTCTGTGTAGAGAGTAATAAAAAATATTCATTAGATACCTACAGATTCTAAACGTTTCCTTTTGTAAGGAAATCATGAAATGTTAGTTTGAAAATAAAAAATGTTACTTTTATCCCATAAGTACATTTAATGAAAAAAATAAATCCTATTTGGAAAAATACAATGATATAATAGTTTTTATATTATATATAGGAAAATGTTTTTTATTTTATAAAATAACAAGACAATGATAATTCAATTATACATTTAATTTCTAATCCAATGTAATTTATAAATGCATGATTAGAAAATAAAAATATATATAATTAATAATGTAACCCAAAAACATTAAATATAAAATGTCATCAAGAATCATGGGATAAGAATACATGGATCTAAAGTTACAACATAAGGATTTGACATTTAAATCAATCCATGAAATGTTTTGATGGGACATGAACATCCCACCTAACCAATCAATCCTCATAAAAAAGAAACACCCTTTTCCAAAAATTAATCTAAACTAAGGGCACTAACAAAGTGTTATAACACTAGTGCATCATCCATTAGTTGTTTCCCCCTTATCAAATTATGGTTTAAATTATATTTTATCCAAAAAATAATATTAAAGAATCAATAATATAATTCATTCTTTCATGTTTTAATCACAGAACATCCATAGATACAACCACTTTGAACGTATATATTACATTATTCAACATTATAATGTTAAAAATAATAATCAATAACCACAATTAAAAAAAATAAAGAGTGGGGTAAATAAACTACACCTCTAACTAATCCATACAAGACTACAACTTTTTGATGTAACCGTAAAACCTTGATATTAACTCTCTAAAATAAATAATGAATCCTACAATTTAAAAAATTCCTTCTTTAATAGTAAAAGACCACCTATAATTATACCAAACACTAGGTGTAATGAAACATTTAAAATCATATATTTAATAATTCAAATAAAATTCCTCCTTCTATTCACATGGTATTCTTTGGAAAACACTAAAATATTTTCAATGACCCATTAAATTTTTTAATATTCTATTTATAGTAATGAATAACTAAATTAAATTATTCAATCACTCAAGGATATTAAAAATAAAAAAATTATAGAATCACCTACCCTGTATGGTTGATCAATAATTTTTAGTGGGTAACATAATTGTAATAATATTCTTAAAAACCAAAATAACCATATTGTTCAAATTAAAAATTCAAAAATAACTATAATATTATATTAGTCACCTATATAAAAAGTGAAAAAACTTACCCAAAGAGGATATAGTGGTAAATGAAGTCTATATTGATTGATATAAACCCATGGAAGATGTCATTCTTCATTAATTTTCTAGTCATCTTCAATGTAAAAAATCCATTTAAAATAATTTTTTCCCCATTTTTGTTTTTGTATCTTTGGATTAATATCCATTATAAATAATTATATAATCATAATTATAAAATTATTAATTTATTTATAATAGAATGTTAGAATTTATTTTGTGATAAAATTTGTCTAATGGAAATTTGAATCCATTGCAAATTATTTTGTACAATAAAATATATTAGATAGAAATGGCATCCAACACATATTTTGAAGGTGAAATTATTATAAACATGGGATAATTAATATTCATCCTGTTAAATAATTTCCTGTAATAAAAAATTATTAATATGTTATAATAAATATGTCAGTATTAAATGTAAAATTATTTAAATATATATAATATTTAAAAATTAAAAAACAAAAAATAAATAACTTTGAAAAATTTAATATATAATTGATTTATTAAAAAAATTATAAATCTATCACTATATTGGTGGGTGATAACATATTTTTGGATCATGGGAAGGAATAAGGATCTCCACCTATAAACCTAGAGTGATTTTTAGTATGCACTTAATATTTTACTCTATCTGTTTTTTATACTCTTCATGCTCTCAATCCAGCCAATGAATAGTTACATTTTTTCTCTGAGAATCCCTAATTATTATGTTGGAAAAAGGTTATTTAATTCTACACTATATAAATTTGTAGTATATGATGATGAAATCAATAAAATACTATAAAAACATTTCATCATCTATAAAAAACAACACTAATCACTAAGTATTCTTTGATTGGGATCTTAGTCCCTCATGTCCTTGTTTCCTCACTAAATCATAATTTTCAGGAGCTTTCTTATAAATTATATTGACACATTATCTATTACTAAATCTCTATCATGTTTAATTTCCTTTTCTCATACTTCTCTTATGAACATTTAACTAAAAATAAAATCAAATTTTATGTTATGTTAGAAATAAGAAATAATAAATTGGACATACCACTACCCCTCACCAACAATCTGTCTAAATACAATAAATTTTTAATAATAAAAAGTTCAAAAGTTTTAATTTTTTTACAAAAAAATTATAAATATTTAAATATAATCAAATGATCAAATTAGAGATAAATAATTTCCCCAGGAACATGATACCAAGACACCCATGGATAAAGAAATTAGTTCTTAAATGTTTTAATCAACGTACACTTGACAGAATATGAGAATCTGTGAAGTTAATTAAACAGTATCAAATAAATTACCTGTAAGTAATATAAGATAATTAAACAAAAAATATTAAAAAACATAATATTTAAAATTAATATTGAAATAAATATATTGACACTACTCAAGAAAGATGTTAAAATAATTAATTTGGATGGGCCTCTACCCCTTTGTATTATCCAATGATTTTTAAAAATGGAGAGTTTGTTCGATAATGTACAAGATAATTAACTGAAATCATAAATTAAAAAATAAATGTTATTATTTAAATGTCACTATCATAAAATAGTTAATAAATTTGTGGAAATAAATATAATTGAAATCATTATAAAAAAATATATATTTTTCTATCTCATTTCACATATAATAATTAATTCTTTTTAAAATAATAATTTTATTTTTTTATTAATGTCAATTTATTTTTCAAAAATACATTTTCCTCAAAATTGGGTTTTCATTATTATTATGAGATAATAAAACAAATATTATATAATAATTAATAAAAATTTATTAAAAAAATTAATTTCATTATTCAATTCATCACATCCAAATTTTCTTATGATTAATTTCATAGAATTTCATGAAGGTATTTTTTTCAAAGGTGGTGTATTGGACAAAGACAAAGACATAATTTATTACCAAATAGAGAATCGACTAAAAAATTCTGAAAGAGAGATTCTTATTACATTCTTTTTCATAGAGGGGGAGTAACTCAACTAGTAATTCCTACATCCAAGAGATGCCCCAGTTGATACCATTATTTGCAAGACCATCTGCAACTGAGTTCACCTCATGAAAGGCATGTGGGGCTATGTAATTGATCCCACAAAGAGAATCAAGGCAGCTCAACCATTGGGTAGAAAGCGTCCAATTACGATGCAACATACCATTCCAAATATCTTGAATCATGGTGGTAGAGTCACTTTCAATCCAAATGTTGTTCCATCCCTTTCGTCTAAAAAACTCAATCGCATGGATCACAACCAACATTTCTGCATCTAACGAGGTGGTGAAACTACAAATGGTGAAGAAGCAACCAAGAATTCAGCCTTGACCATCTCTGAAAATAGCACCGCATCCAGCAGAACCTGGGTTGCCTTTAGAAGCCCCGTCCACATTAAGTTTGATCCAACTAGAAGTATGAGCTTTCCATAAAACCATAAAAGTGCACCATAGATGTCTGTAAAGACCCATTATTCTAAGATGCCGAAGGATCATCAGGTCTCCAACAGTGTTGTTACAAGGATAATTTTTCACTAAAGCTGCCTCCCTGACGGTAATAATAAATCGTATCCTACCTGCATTAAGATTAAATGAACTATTTTTGTGAATGAAATAATTTCAAGCAAAATATATAATTTGGAGGCGTTCCACAATAATAATTGTGAAACGGATCTTGATTTTTGGAGAAAAATCTAGCGCCAAACAACCTTTCATGAATAGATTAAGTTTTTAATGAATAGTAGGAAACATTGATTTGTATTGAAAACCCATTTTATAAATATTTACAAAGTAAAATTATATTTTGGATTATTTTTAAAATTTAATAAGTTCCATTTGGTTTAAAATAGTTCAATATTTAATTTGAAAAGTCATTAATACTTGAAATGGGTATAAAAAATTTGTAATTTAAAAGTGTATTTTTTTTGAAAACTCATATTCATAAAATTTTGAATGTTTAATTTAATATTAAAATATTGCACTTCTATGTTTTGAAATTTCTAAAATAGATTTCATATTTGGAATTAGTGGGTCTTAATTTAGTAAATATGACCTTTTTCTTTTTGTTTAATATGAATAGAAACCTAAGAATGATTTTTTTTCACAATAAAGTGTCAATCATGTAATTAATAATAAAAATAAAATGACATGGACTAAAAAGATGAAAAAATGAATTAATTTTATTTTATGAGTCTATTTAATTCATACTCACCCTATATTAATTTATAATATATTTTTTCCATTTGTATGAGATTATGAAAATTATAATTTTCATTTAATGAAAAGTAAAAAATACCTCACTATTACTTTTTATAACTATTCTATTTTTATCATATGGTAAACATGAGGCTACATTCTTTTAAAAAAAATATATTTTTAAATATATTATGTTTATCTTCATCGTGTTAATTTTTTAATTTTTTAGTGTAGACATTATTAACTTAGATGAATGCACAACGCAGACACGATAATTAAATTATTAAGGATAAAATAAAATAAATGATATTAAAAATATTAAAATTATCATAATTTGAGGAAAATAATGTGATCCATGAATTTAATATATTAACATGATAATTTTTAGATGAGTTGAAATAATTAGTTTGACTTATATGTGTTTTTATGAAATTATTATAGTAAACAAAATTTTTAGTTTTAAAAATTAACAATAATGATATTGAATATAAAATAATAATTTATTAAATGATATTAATTTAATAAAAATATTATATTAATCATAATTAATATGATCTGGATATTATTATAATACATGATCCAATTATGGGATATTTTTTCATTTTAGTAATTATTTAAAACCACAAAGAGTAAAAAAACATTGTTGTCATGGAATATTTAATATGTGTTAACGAGGAGTTTAAACCAAGAGATAAGGATAAAAACATACAAAAACTTACCTACATTAATTTTATGGGATTATTTTGACCCATATTATCCTATATTTTACATAAATATGTTTGGATCAATTTTTAATAGAATATTATTTTTCAATAATTTAAAATAATGAGAAATTCCAATAGTGACCTCTTCTCTTATAAAAGGGATCCAATTCATCCCAATTATTCCCAATTTAAAACCCCTTTAGTTCAAATAATATCTTTCGATATAGATTCCTTGAATCTGTACCCTCATTATAGAGTCCTTATTTTTGGAAGAATACAAATACTGGATGTCTGAAGATGTTATACAAAAGGGGACTTCAAAAGAAGAAGTATAGTTTGCAACTACGTCTTTTAGTTTATTATCTTCTTCCACCTCTATAAAATATTTTTTATCCAAGATAAATTAAGACATCAGTATCCTCCTTATTTTTCTATTTTCCTATAAATGGAATAACCAATATCCATCCACATCATCTTCCAAATGGGATAGGAATTCATTATTCATGTGTATGGAGGACTACCGCTTCGTGAATTAATGCAATTCTTTTTCCATGACCATCCCTCAAGACAAGTTATAATGATGTAATTAAGGTTTATATATGTTATTAATTAAATAGTAATCATTTTTTAAATATTATATAACATTTACCTTGTAAGGGCCCAGATCTATCTAATCAGAACATATGCATGTTTATAAAGCATTTTGTCCTAAATGGAGAGCTAGATTAGGTATGGAGGTGTTTGGATTCTAAAATATAGAATCAAGAAGAATTTAATGTGTCTAAGAGTTTCACATCATGAATAATCAGTTCATAGATTTTTTGAGTTATGTGCATTGGGTGTTTCAGGATGTGAATTAAATATGGTTTAAATGGCTCGAGGGTACACACTTTTTAGAAGGACTTAAAAACCAATATTTTCATCATTGGAAAGGGTTTCAAACATTTAAGAGCCTTTACAATGTCCTACTTTATAAGATGCAATGCTATAGTAATTCCCAAACCCTATGGCTCTATATTGATTTCTAGCTGACCCACAGTGCTCTCTCTAATTTTATTGGAATATGTTCGACAGAGATTAATTATTGGGTTTAGTGTTCAATCATTAGTGATCTGATGTATTCTCTATATGTTCCATAAAATTTTTATAATTATGTATTACTATATTTTCCTTAGGTAAAGAATAACAGGTCTGATCATTAATTAAATGTTGAATCCCTTGCTTTCTCAAATCAGATTTTCATTGAATTTTGATTCTGATTTTAGGATTCTCAATTCCAATTTCATCCTATTTATGAAGATGATTATCTTAAAATATCAATTTTATTTCTTGTTTCTCAATTATGAATCATTCTGAAAATCAAATCATATTCATCTTTATCCATATTGAATCATGCATAAAATCGGATATGAATTATCTTTCTCAATTTCGAATCATCTGGAATTGTGATTTTTATTCAATTAATTTTGTGAATCAGATTGACATGCTTAATTTCTGAATCATCCATAAAATCAAATCTATTTTTTTGTCTAAAATCTGAATCATCTATATTTGAGGATCTGATTTTGAAACTTTCCAAAAGTTACTTCATTTCCTTAATGTAATGTTTTCATAACATTCATAAAGTTAAGGATTTTTCCTAAACATAATTCATTATATATACATATTCATATATAATGAATGTTTTTCATGATATTTTTTTATGCAAAATGATTCTGTCTAATCAGTTATTAAATGACTATTGCATGTGTTAGCTGTATAGGTTCATCTAAATTTTCATGAAAAATTTAACCATTGGAAGAAATTTTTAGGATTGGAGACATCGCCTATAAATACTCAAAAATTTGAATGTGTTCAACACTTTGAATTTTTGGGAGATTTGATACACTTTGAAATCTCTAAAAAATATACTTCTTTCAAAATATTTTAAGTGTTTATGTTGTGGAAAGATTGTTCCACATACTTAAATATTCAACAAGCTTTGTTTTGCTATGCTGGATTATGACGAGTTTTGTATAAAAATGAGGACATACAAGATAAAGGAATACGGTGGTTTTGATTTCCTTCTTAGTTTAGATCTTCCAGAAAATGGAAAATAGAGTTGTTGATTACATTATAGATCAATGGCTTGAATTGATAACAAAGAAAACCACTTATCTTTTGTGGATCAAGGGATTTCTCTAGTGTGGGTAAGACAGACAACATTGAATGTAAAAATCAGGGGACCTATATCCTTGTTGTTTTGGATACCATACTCTTGGGTTAAAATTATTGTACTATTTTATATGTACTTTAAATCTCCATTGTAATTTGTAATAATAATAAAGTCATTCTTATACTTATTCTTTGTTGTAACATAGAATTATTATTATATAGTTTTTAAGGTAAAATCTTGTATAAGAATTATATTGTGCCTATTTCATTACACAACTTTATTAAACGTAGGATGTTTTTCCTTAACCAAACAAAATAGGGTTTAAGTGAATAATTTTTTCTAATATTTTCAGACGATGTTTCCCTAAGGTTAAATAAATATCTTCAAATATTAAAATCACCCCTCTTATTATTGAGTATCTATATCTACATTTCAATCCTACAATTGGTATCAGAGAAGGTTTATAAAATTCTAACATAATTTTTTTTTATTAAAATAGGATTCCATTGTGTTTATATTACTTTTTTCTCTTTCATGTTTTATTTATATCATTGATGGAATCATTTTTTTATAAATAAATACCACACTAACATGTGGAGTTGAAGATTTTTATTTAAAAATATGGAGTGAATAAATATTGGATCCTTAGATAATATGAACACAACAATACAACCTAAATTTTATTGGAATGATTATGAATAATAGAGAGGTTGAATAAATACATTTGTATTCTATAATGGTGCTGAAATTTATTTATGCTTACTAGAGATTATAAAATTTCTGATAATGCGGTCATAACTTTTAATAATCACAGAAAAAAGAAAGAATATTAGCTAAACTATAAATTATGAAACACCATACATTATTATATGCCCTGGAATATATATAGAAAAATATAATATTGAGAAAAAACTACCAATAATATGGAATAGACACGATGTTACACATTTTGGTACTGCAAAAATTATTGAAACTAGAATATCCATGATTTTAGATGACAATAATGGTTTTGTTTTCCTATATAGAACCTATAGTTATAGTTCATCATATAATTTTTATTATATTAAACAATATACAATCAATGTATGAGAAGGGTCTAGATTTTGATATTCTTTTAGATAATATTATTGACATCATACCTATCAAATGGTAATCAAAGAGAACTTTTATTGATGAGTGAAGGAAATTTACAACTATTACTCCTGATTAGATATTTGGAACTATCTTACAACATGATAATAGATTAAAGAGATATAAAGATAATATAAATAAGTAATATGGGATTTTTCTTCTTTTACAACTACTTAAAATAAAATGAAGGCTAAAAATCCATAGAAATTCATTACGTCAACAATGTCTAAGAATGTTTTTATTCAGTCCAACTCAACTAAATCATTAGATTCATAGAATGAGAATATCATTCTTAATTGAATTAGGAACAAGAATGTTGTAAAGAGTGATTTACAATAATTATACAATAAGAATGAAGTTAATGATAAAAAAGACTATAATGTCACATGATATGAATTCAAGAAAGCTAGACATATCAGACATGATTTACCTAAGATGAACTAAAAATATTGGAAATATAGAAATCCTGAATAGAATTAGAAATGATATTACATTCAAAAAATAAATAAATACTTGAAGGAAAATGATTCATTGAGTGAAAGTGGTCGAGAATATTCTAATGAATCTTCAAATAAAGCACCTGTTGGACATAAGAATATTGGTCTTTTTTCTATAATCCATATTGGAAACCAATGCTTCATGGAATATATACACCCAAATGATTATTTAAAAAATATACCTTCAAGTTCTAATTATCTTGATAAATAACATTATATATCATTAGATTAAGAATCTTCCTTGTCATAAGGTAACCCAGTACATTCATTTAAAAAATTATCTATATTTTCAATGTTTCTTAAAAGTGAAAATAGTAATATCAAAAGGAAATTTGATTAAGAAAATTCTAGAATAAATTTTTTAACCAATGAAGTATCACATCATTCCCAATATCTTGATGAAAAATATAATGAAGCAGTTTTTATTTAATAAAAATAAAGATATTTATTCTAAGAATGATAAACATTCTTGGGATTTAAAAAATGTTATTTTGATGAGAAATGGTTTAAAGACAAACTCCAATCCTATGAAAAATGAATATGAGGATAAGAATTTAGTCATTAGAATAAAATATGGAATATTTTCCATAAATAAAAATTTTTAAAACATTACTTCTGTTAAGGATGGTTCTGATAACATTTATTCACTGCTGCTTTCTATTGAGAATAGTTCTATAAAGGGTTATACACACTCGAAACTAGATTATGGTCATTACTATTTTTACCCCAAATTTCCCATTATTCAATTATAGTCATAGTGGTGGAAATTGGGAGAAAACTTGTTCATTAAACAAAATCCTATCCTTATGTTTTCATAAGTATCCCACTATTAAGAAAATAAGGATTCCTAAGATTTTTTTATCTAAAATATATGGATCGAAGAATGTTTTGATTCTAAAAACCAAAAAAATTTATATTTAGAATAAAATTATGTTCTAACAACAAATACATGGTTCATGGATATTGGATATTCCTAGAAAATGGCCAGTAATAAAATCTTCATTGAAAATTTTATTAAGATGAAATGTGGAAGAGTCACTTTCAGAGAAAATTCTTAAAGATAAATTGTAGGTTTAGGTAATATAGTTTATCTTGGAAATCCTTAATTTTAATTGTTTTATTTTTTAAAGGTCATAAGAAAAACGTTATAAGCACATTTCAATTATGTGGCGATGGTTACCTTGTCAATTCAAAGAATAGGAAATTTTTAGAACAAATTTTCAGGGATGAGTTAATTCTTTCATCCCATCGGCATGAGATTGTATATATACAAATCATATAAGACCTTTGGAGCCAATACTAACCTTTCCTTAGTGTAATAGAAAACCAATCATGGTTATGTAATAGATGACTATGACATGGTAGCCTTAGGAACTTATATA
This sequence comes from Viscum album, assembly GCA_963277665.1. Classification (NCBI taxonomy): domain Eukaryota; kingdom Viridiplantae; phylum Streptophyta; class Magnoliopsida; order Santalales; family Viscaceae; genus Viscum; species Viscum album. The sequence continues at coordinate 1,480,297,945 of OY728137.1, forward strand.
AAATATCTTATAAATGACATGGTAAGGGTCTACCAGATCATATATTTCATTCTTCAAAAGTCTGTGATCCTTTTCAAAATAGAAAGCTATATAATTCAAGATTTAAATATATTATTGAAGTCTTAACATCTGATGCATTACGTCTAGTGCACATAGAATTTTCTGGTCCTAAACAAACTAGATGTATTGGATGAAAATACTATGTATTTGTTTTAGTTGATGATAACATTATATTTACATGAGTCTATATTATATCACTGAAATCTAAAGCCTTTTTTCAAATACATTTTAAATAAAGTTAAAAATGAGAAAAACCTTCCATTGGTAACTATTGCAACGGCGACACTGTAGAAACGACAACACTGTAGCGGCGGAGACTGTAGCAGATAATGTAGCGGGGATGGTACTGTAGAGGTTACTATAGTAGCGTAGGTATTGTAGCAGTACTATTCACTAAGGGGTCCTTTGGGCCATTAAATTAGGCTTTCGAGCCTTGTATTCAGGCCACTTGGCCTTGGGCCTTCAGGCTATGTAATGGGTCTCCTCTACCAAGTTTAAAGAGGTCTTTGCTTTCAAATAATAAATTGAGGCTTCGGCCCTAACCTTTAAAAAAAATAAACCTTATAAATTATGGATAGGATGAATACCTAATGCTTTATATTTTAGAGTATTTGGATTCAATGTATTCATTATGAATACAATTGATAATTTGAAAAAAATCACACAACAATATAATAATGGAGTATTTTTTGGATATTCCACTACCTCTAAGGACTATAGATTCATTAATAGAAATTGTTTTATTATTTAAGAAACAATGCATGATAATTTTTTTGAAACCGATCCTTTTTTTAAACAACCTCAACTGAGATCCTCAAATGTGTTTTCAAAAACTAATTATCAATATTTTATAGAAGATTCTTCTAACTAGGAGATTAATCATGATAATGTTTCTAAAGTAGTAAGTCTAGAAGATTTTCTACCCTATTTTGATGAACATGTTTAAAAAATTTCAAGTCAGTAGTTTCCAAGGAATTACCCTAGTGATATTATCATTGGTGATGTAAATGAACCCGTAAACACTATAAAATCATTTAAAAATGAATTATATCATCTAGAATTTATATTCCCAATTAGAACCTAAAATTACTAATGAGGGTTTAAGTGATGAAGACTAGATTAAAGCTATGCATGATAAGTTAAATGAATTTGAAAGGAACAAATTCTGGATCATGGTTGAATGTCCAAAAGAATATTATGTAATTGGTGTAATGTGGGTCATTAGAAATAAATGATATGAAAATAGAATAATAGTATGAAATAAAGATTTATTTGTTGATAAAAAATATAATCAATAAAAAAGAATACTATGCTAAAACCTATAACCCAGATGTTAGACTTGAATATATTTAAATTCTATTAGACTTTGCAGCATTCATTTACAACCATATTTTTTTAAATTTATGTTATGTGTGCTTTCTATAAGCGATATGTCCAAGAGGATGTTTATGTTGAGAAATTTTTTGATTATGATGACACAAAACATCCTGATCATATTTCTAAACATACCAAATCATTATATGGCCCTAAGAATCCCATAGGGCCTGATATGATAAAAATCCATGACTTTTTTACAAAATAATCATGTCAAGAAAAATGTTGATGCAACCCTTTATATAATGAAATAAAAGGAAAATGATTTAATTGTTCATATATTTGATGATGACATTATATTCAGATCAATTAAGCAATCCTTAACTGACTCATTTTACAATCTTATAAATTCTATGTTTAAAATTACTGTGATGGGTGAGTGAACAATTTTATTAGTTTTCAAATTTCAAAAAAATTGAAGGGGACTTTATATATAAATATATACTTATAAAAATTCTTCATAAAATATATCAATACGACAACACTAAATGTATAAGTACCACAATCAGTACATTAAATATCCTCGATATTGATGAAGATGGGAAACTGGTAGATCAAACATCTTTTAGAGGTATGATATGAAGTTTACCATACTTAACCGATAATCATACAAACATAATGTTTTCAATTTGAATATGTGCAAGACCTCAGTGTAATAAAAAATTATACCACTTAAAAGAAGTAAGAATAATTTTTTCACACTTTAAAGAGAACTATGGATTTTAAAAAAAATTATTTTTTTGAAGTGAATTTATATTAATAATATTTTTAGATACTTACATTTGTGGTTATAGAATGAATAAAAAAATTACATCTAGAACTTGTAATTTCATAGGAGATTCATTAGTTTCTTGGTCAGGTAGGAAATAACACTATGTATTACATTCCAATGTAAAAGACGAATATGTGGTAGCTGTTATTTATTGTGCTCATGTGTTGTGGATGAAAAACACACTCACTAATTATGGAATGAGTTTTAGTAAAATTCGTATATTATGTGATAATTATAGTGACATAACCACAATAAAATACCCAACACATCACTCGTAGAGAAATCACATAAATATTAGGCACCAATATCTTTGGGATCATTCACTAAAGGGTAAGGGAAATTTTCCCTGATAAGTTCAGATTACTCATGAATAGTCCAAATAAGAAAAAGAATAAATTAATAGTAAATAGAATCAAATTGATGATGAGATTAAACAAATTGAATAAACCCATAGGTAGATATAATCTAAGAGGTTATTTTATGAAATTATCAATCCTCTTCATCAAAACATTCCTTAGTTGGTAAATAAGTCCAAAAATACGTAGCATAGAAAGACAATGTTGTCAAAAGTAAAGTTCAACAAATACATTCTCATGATGATGTTGATGATTATAATTCTGTTTATGGTGGGAATGATGAACATTAAGAATATTATGGTGATGTTGATGATTATAAAATCATTCTTGTTTTTTGGGATTGGTATGAAATTTAGTGGTCAAGAAAAATGGAATCTAAGAATGAAAGTGGAGAGAAAGAAGATGTGGTAACAATAATGAATGATGATTCAGAATAAAAAAGATCTTCATATTTTATAGGATTATATGTTGTTGTAAAATAATTAAAGTATGTGATAAAATCCTTTCCTTATTTTGAAACCCATGATTCAATATGTGATCTTATTCAAGCTTCCATAAATATGAAATCATAATCCAAAAACATTTTCATGAAAAAAATCATAAAAAATGAAGCTAAATTCAATACCTTAAGGATGAATTATGATTTATATTGTAAGTCTAGTAGAAATATAATGATGTTGTCTAATCAAATAAATAATGATATTACATATTGGGATGAGTTTTTTGGGATAGTAAAGCATACCTTCAATGAATCAAACGCTAAAATAGAAAATCATTGAAGAAAATGTTTCTGAAAGGTCATAGTAAGAATAAGTAATTGGGTTTCATGAAGATAGGGAAGCATACGGGAGACTAAAATATCATTATAAAGAAGTTAAAAGTGTAATATATCTCACAAATGAGGTCGATGAGAAGATTATGTCCATGGAATTAATATTTAAGGTCCAACAAAGAATGATTCAGAACCTATAGAAGAAGAGTCAGGATCATGATGTTCTTCTAGAAAAATTTTAATATGATCTCAAGGAGATCATGAAGTTGGAGACTTTGATCATGCCCCTAATACTGATGAAATATTTATTTTATTTGTATATCTGGACTTTTCTTGTACGTTTTTAATGATATGCCATGTTGATATTTTTTATTCAAAGATATTGTTTTATTACATTTTAGGTAAATTATAATTTTCCCCATTCAATTTGAAAATAAAATTGGTGGAAAAACATGTTATAAAAATAATATAAATATGATGAATAAAATATAAGGAGTAGAATTCATGATGAAGAAATCCTTAAAGTAAAGGGGAGTAATTTTCTTAAGAAATGATGAAATATATATAACGGTAGAATATGATCCTAAAGAGAATTTATTAATTTAAATAAGAGTTCGTTTTATTCATAAAAATTCATAAACTAATTGGGATATATGTTTTCTAAGTATAAATAAAAACTATTTTAGTTTAAATATTCATTTCTTAAATTTATTGTATGTGCCTTCCAAAAATGGGGAGATTGTTGTGTCAAATATTTCCTTATTTACATTTTCTAATTCCATTATGTTTTGGAAGTCACAAAAACATTTTCTTATAATTATTTTTATCTATAAGGATATATAATAATGTTCTTTAATATTTTTATAACTTCTTCTAACATTATTTTCTTTGACTCAAAATAATAAGTTAGATCATTAATGAAGAGAAAAATCCATTACTTCCTCAATTCCAAAATTCTCATAATTTTTACTCTAATTTTATCACAATTATAATTTCACTATATTTATAAATCCACTTCACATAAAATAATGATCATGTTTCCTATTGCTCAATTGTAAATCTCACTGAAAAGGGAATCTAATACAACTTTCACAATTCTGAATCACGCAGAAAATAGATTCTTATTCAACTTTATCAATTATAAATTGACCATAATTGTAATTCTGATTCTATCAATTTTTTGAATCAAATTCACTATCTTAAATTTTTAATCATCCACTAAATTTATTCAGATTTATGTTTCTCAAATCTAAATTATCCTAATTTTTTTATCAAATTTTATAACTTTTCTAATGATAGTTTATTTCTATAATGTAGTTACTTACAATCATTATTTATGTTACAGTTATTTCCATAAGATAATTTTTTACATAAATACCAAATCATTTGAACATGTTCTATGATGTGAAATTTAGGGATAATTGATACTCTACGAGAGATATTCTGAAATTTCATCATGTGAATGCCTTGAAGAGTTTATTTTTCTAAAAATCTAGTTCCACATATTTAAATATTCAATACGCTTTATTTTTTCACTGTGAGATTCTGATTATTTCTGTATAAAATTGAGGGTTCCCAAGATGAAGGAATATTGATGTTTTGATTACTTGTATAATCATGGATTCTATTTGAAGGAATATTGAGGTGTCGATCACCATATAGATCGAGGGCTTGCAGGGATATCAAGATGACATTGACCATTGATCCCATTGATCTTGGGGACTCATTTATTCATCTATTTATTTTTTGAAATCATATAGTTATCATTTTTATCCATTTGAATAAAAATAGAATTGACATTTTAAATATTAAATGGGATCAATATTTAATTGGGGAGTGATTGGATGTCGATGATGTTGAATTATACCGTGATAACAGTTTACTTTATGATTTTCTAGATAGTGTGTTATATAATATATTATTGTAATATTTTTTTTATGATGATATAAATTATCATGTTTATTTTGATGTAAAAATTAAAATATTTTAATTTCATTAATTTTTAATTGGATGGATAATGAATTGAAAAAAAGGAATGTTTTAATGAATATTGTGTTTCATGAAATGTAATGATAATCAATTGATACAATGTTCATTCATAATAAAATAAGATCTTAGACATGTCAATGTAATTGGTAAAGAATACTAATCATGATAATTATTGTTGATGATAGTAATAAAAATCATGATAATGAGAATGGTTTTAAATCTACAAGCATGTTTAATTTTTCCTAGAATTTATAGCTTTATGCATTAGGTTTCATATATTTGGAACATCTAAATAATTAATCGATTAATTATATATGGAATTAAAAATTAGTATTTTGATAATGTTAATTTATGTAGAATGAGATTCATGTTTTATTATGAAGGACGAATTACCTTGGGGTTGGATCCATGAGATATTGATTTCCTATAATGACTAAATGCCCTTTTCGGTCCAACTATCCCTATTGGATATACTTGTTTCCATCCTATCGTTTTTTATATTTTTTATAGATAATATCCTTATGATAAATTACTATGATGGATAAACCTAATAAGACTAAGGTTATATATGATGGGGAGGCCTAGATTATGTGGTTACAGTTCTAATTAGTGATGGAGAGTTTCATCAAGATATTCATGTTGGTGTCGGGGATGAAACAATAGATAATAGAACATGATAAGTATAGGATTACAAGTTTATGTAATAAAGGTAGATTTTTTTAATGAATCTATTTAATGGATTGTGTATTGGTATCTTATTTTATCTATGTTCCATTTCCCACTGTTTCAGGTAGTTTTGTATGTTTGATTACATGATTCATCATGGTGGTAGTTTAGGATGCTTTTTCAGAGTGCCTAGATTATGAAGTAATGATATTAATGAAGAAATTATCCCATGTGGTTGGTGTTGTCAGAATGAAATTTATAAAATGATATTAATCATGATAAACTATTTAGTCAGTTTGGAATATGCATAAAGGGCATGAATTTGACTATAATTATACAAGTATGGTTTAATGTGATATTTTTATTGTTATTTAATATATAATTCATTAAATAAAATATAGTATTTTTCAAAAAAATAATGTAATTTTAATATATCTCTTCATATTCATGATTTTTTATTGGATATCTAGTCTTTATTAGTGGTAGTCCGGTGTCTAAGAGGTGATAGCTGAAGTTGATCTTAGTAATAGGTAATGGCCATTTTATGGTTGTGAGCTATGTTATATCATTTACATTACAACATTACAAATACTACCCCACCCATGTAATTTTGGGTTACTGACACCTATTGGACTATGTGAGGGTATTTCCCCAAATATCCCGATTGGATAATGGAATGACTGAGTACACCATCTGGAACCACTCTATTCTTATGGTAGTTATATTTTCTGTCATGCACAATAGTTGGTTTTACCATATATCATAATAGAGGGATATGATGTCTTATTGTTATTTTACACACATGTACCATCTAACATGGTATCTAATGGATTATTATATGGGTGACATGTATAGGTTATGATGGCTCAAGGTACCCTACTCGGTGTATGGGTTCTGGTGGTCTGAGGTATAATACCCATTGTATGATACACATCATACTAGCTATGGTGATATTGGAAACTACTTAGTTATATCGTGGATATTAGGATGAGATGATTTGATAATGTGATTCTAGAGGTTCATGTTATGATACTTATTCATTACGTCTGTTGACTAGCTTAGTTTGGAGGGAGATGCATCAAGATGTACGACATTAGGGTAGATCAGAAAACTAGGGGGGAAGTCAGAGTAAGGTACCCATGAAGAATCAACATTAATTTATATTTTCTAATGTATACAATAATTGGTGATGGATTTTTATTGTGAGTATGAAAACATAGTACACCTATTTAGGTGGTGAGTTAGCTTCACTAGTTTTCATTTTTCTTTAGCATGCTTTCAATATATTTTTCATGAAATAATTTAGGGATGATCATAATTGATTATAAAATTATTCTCACACTATGTATATATAATATATTTTAAAATTCATCAATATTATGTTGAATATCGGGTTTGATATTACGTTCTTGTGGTTTCATAGGTGTTATTTGGGCTACATGGTCACTCTCATCCATACCTTTTGGTACTTGTCGTTCCCCATTCAGTTTTTATTTTACGTTATGAAATTTCATGTATGAAAATTGGATTTATTATATATATATATATATATATATGTTAGTTAGTCTTTGTTTGGGAATCTATCTTATCTCTCTCTTTCACATTTACCCTTAGAGGGTAATGCCTCCCAAGAGCATGTTTATTATGTCATCAGTGCTAGTCACCAACTTGGGGCCTACCAGAGGTTGGGTTCAAGAAATAATTGTCACTCTTCCCTCATTTTTGGTCTAGGTGGGTTAATCATGGGGGGGGGGGGTTCATAAAATACCTTTATACCTTTCCATTAACTAAAACAATATATGGTCATTCTTGCACACACATGGACAACCATCTCCATGAAGCGATGAGATTCGTTTTTCATCACCACATCACATTGATGAAAAATAAAAGTACATTTAAAGAAGTAAAATTATATTTAGAATATTATGATTATTAATTAAATAAAAATAACACTTACCTTATTTCCATGATGATCATTAAAAAAAGGAAATGTTACTCATGTGTGTGTACGGTCTACCATCTTCATGATTGTAACATAGATTAATTAACATAAACAAATTTATTCGATTGATTTAATGCTAGAATTTATTTATAAAATTGATAATTATGTCATTATTATTATTCTTGAAATGTTTGGGTAATGAACACTTTTACCATATTCAACCAATTGAATTTATTTATGATATATTTGATAAATTACGTCAAACTACAAATCGGGAGTTTTTTGATTATGTAATTATCTATAAAAAGGTAAAAAATGTAAGTAATGACTAATGAATTAAAAAATAGGTTATTAATAAATTAAATAATAAAAATATCTTTATTATTAAGGATGATAAACAACATACATGATGAGTCAGAATCAAGGTAAAATACATTCTTTAGAAAATAATTTCTAAAATTTACCATAAAAACATATATTCCTTAAATATCCATATTTTCTAAAAAAATTCAATAATGTTTTGTAATATTATCATATTATTTTTTAAAATGATTTTTATCCATTTATGAATTTTTATAAAATTTCTTGAAGGAATTTTTTTCCTTTTCCAAATGCGATACTTTGTTAATATTCTGAAAATTTTATAGAATGATATTTTTTAAACTTATATAAAAAGGGAATATTTCCTCACCGAAATGACAAATAATTTCACTTTAAGGTTCCTCTACTTGTTTATATGGATATTTTCTATGGAAATTTTTTCCTTTATAATTTCTTTGTTTTTTAAATAAGTTATTTGAAAATTGAAATGTTATCTCCCTAAATAAAATTTTTTATGATGAAAAATTTTATTTATAATTTTATGTTTTGTGGAAAATGTTTATCTGGATGGTTTGTTATAGTACAAACTGAAGTTGCGCGACCTTTTTATATATCTGCAATACACAGGGAAAAGGGACAGAGTTAACTGATTTGGTTTCTTCTAAGAGATAATGTTAACATACTATGATAGTTACTCCATGATTAACTGTGATGGTTAATATGGATGTAGTTTTGAAGGTATATATAATATAATTCATGAATTCTAGTTTATAAGGTATTAACTAATTAATTTTTATTTCTACTCAATGGTAATTTTTGAAATTTAACCGTGATGTTCTTACATAAGTATATGTGATGGATAAAACAAATTTAATAGTGATGGTTATTGCATATGAAATAATGATAACTCTATATTTGTGAAAATAATTCATGTGATTTTAAAATTTTAAAATAATCATTTATGTCTTTATTTCTCTTTAGAAATTAAAAATGTAATGATTTATGGATTTTTTTGGGAAAAAATATTTTAAATTGGGTAAGAAAATGTTTTATTTTTTCACAATGTTTATATTGAGAAAGAAATTTTTTATAAAAGTCTTCATGGTCCGATAGTTTCATTAATTATTTTATGTTCAATAATGAATTTTTTTTGCTCATGACAAACTTTTTTAAAAAATTAATATATTTTAAGGGTATATAAGAATAGAAGAATTCAAGTCAAAATTTCGGAATACTTTTCATAAAAAGACAATGCTTTTTATTTAAATGGTTTTATATTTTGGGAAAAAGGGATAATTGGTAGAACTTTCCTCCCTGTAACTAATGGAGTTTTATTTATGAATTATTACCAAATTATATAAATCTATAAAAGTATAATTTTCATTGGAATTAGAGAAAATTAATTTGTGTTTAAAGTCACAAGAATATGAAATGTTTAATGTTGGGTCCATATTGTTGTAATGAGAACGAGGTCTAGATAAATTTATATGTGAACATGTAACAGAATCATAAGTTACATTTTTTATAAGATTTTTTTATTATATTCGGGATACTAATTGTTACATTAGATAAATCAATAGATTTTGAGATAAATAAATAAATATATATAAATGGTTACACTCTTAATAAGGTTTTATATTATGATTTTGTTGATATTATCACAATAACCATTTTTGTTTTATTAAATGGATTGATCCCATAAAAACCAAAGTAACAATGGATGTCTAAATATGAAAATGAATGGAATGTGATCTAGAGTGAGAATTATTATTCTTATTCTTAACCCACTATCATGAGTAATGATTAAAAACTAGATGCTTGGAATGATTCTTATTGCGTATAATATTAGATAAATGAATCCTCAGGGGTGTTTATGTGATAAGGACCATAATTAAAAATATATTAGATGAACTATTTTGTTATAACATAGAAAACAGATAGGAAAGTGCATTAAAATAATTAGAATATGCTTCACATGTGGTAAATTTGGTCATATAGAATTTATTTTCCAAGGAAAAAATGATGCTTTTAGTGTACTCTGTGAGGGGGAAAGAATTTCTTCCAGAGGTATCAATTGAATGTTTTAAATGTGGGGATACTGGTCCTTATGAAAATAAATTTCCAAGAAGGAATGCACATAAAAATTATTAAAAAAACCATATATATATCTATTTTGAAAACACTATGGAAAACTCAATTTAAGATGAAGAAAAAAGTGACATTTTAATTGTAAGTATTATTACTTGTATAATGTTTTGAAATTTTCTAATCTAAGGACATGATTCCTTTTATGTAGAAGCTAACTATTATGGAAGTTGATTTAAAAGTGTGGTTAAAGGATTATAAATAATGATGGAAAATTAATATGATTATATATAAATGATTCAAGAGGTATGGTAGATTTAAGGATTATCATATGTTTAAATGATTTAATACTATTTTGATGATGAGAGTAATTTAGTAGAATTATATTGAGATTTAATAGATGTTTGATGTATATGAAACCATTATATTTATCATGTGAATACATTATTTTTTGAAGAATAACATTTTCATTTAATTGGTAAATTGTTTAACGGTATAAATAACATATAGGGTTTATATGATCTATAATTATTAGTTAAATAAGTGATTATTTTTTGAGGATTGAAAATTAATGGCATGCTGTAACATTTGAGGGTAAAATATTTCCTTAATGATGACTATATTAAGGATATTTTTATGATGATTATCATATTTCAAAAAATATTTATATGTATTTTATTAACATAGTTTTATAAAGAGTACAACTCATATGCTTGGAGACAACCCATTACATTCGGTAAGACCCTATGGCTTGAACACAAAACTAATAGGCAACAAGGTTGAAACACCAACCACTATTCTATGTGATGCCTTAGTTATTATAAAATTGTTTTTATATATAAATTATTTTAAAAATAAAGATTATTTGATTTTGGACTATATTTTTATAATATAGATATCTATGTGATTGAAATGTTCTTTGTGATTAAACGATTAATATAATTTCTGAAGAACTACACTATTTTGGGAACCAAATAGGATTATACTAAATAGGACACTAAGGAATTTTATTTCATAAATAAATATTGATGTATATTTTTGAAGAATTCTGATTTAACTATGTCATAGAGTGATTAATGTTACCTATAAAAATGACTAGAATATTAGAGAGATAATGTGATTTAATAACCTAAATTTTTAGTATGAGACATTAAGGGTGATTGATGTTATTTTGGAAGCTAGAAATTAAATTTATATTGGAAGACAATTTCATCAAATACTTTTAGATTTTGGGTTTTGACCGATGTATAGAATATTTATGAGGAATTTGAAGTATAGTTATTTTTAATGATATTTGATAATACTTTGTTATTATTATTGAAAATTTGAGATTAAAGTATTTTTTTAATATGACTGTTTACTCATTTTTTAATTTTCTTATCTTATCATAACCATTTTTTAAAATTTTATACATAATAATAATATATTTCTAACATTTTTTAGTTAATGTTACGCATTAGAATATTATTCTACATCTAAATTAAAGAAAAATCAATCTCTAATACTAACCATTTAGAGAGAAAGATGGTGTTTTGGTAGAAATTTAATAAGGGATAAAATCTACATTTTAAGTATGCATATTTGTTTATGAAATTTATCTAGGAAGTATAATAATTCCTCAAATTTAAGAAAATTAATTTTAATCATAAAAAATTATAAATTTACTTTTCTTATCTAAAAATGAATGGCATTTTAACCCGTCATATATTTATAGTTTTCTGATTGTTAAATATCACATAATCATGTAATCTACCAGAATCTAATAGTCCTTTTATGATATTTTTCTCTTACATATCCATGTTTTTACTTACTAATTATGTTATCCCACATCAATGTATAATATTATTTATCTCAGATGTCCTTATTAATTTTATTTCTCTCTTTTCTAGAGGATGTTTTATTAATCTATTTTACAATGTGGGTTTTCCACAAAGGTATTTTTAAATATCAAGAACTAGTTGCCAAACTCCTATTAAAATTAAATGTATTCAAATTCATGGGGGGGGATTGGTTGGTTAAAATTTAAATATCCAGAGTTTTTCTAAATGAAAGACTATATTTGGTAGTGTATAAGATACCTAACACCAAAAATAAACAAACAACTAATTATTATTTTTTAAATGTGACCATTAGAACATTGCCAATAAATTGGAGGGAATGAATTATATAATTTTTTTAAATATATGTTGATCTAAATAATAGAAAATATGTTAATTAATTCTTTGAAAATAAGCACTCGATTTTCTAGTAAGGTCATTATATTCATGAAAAATGTGATTTCTTCAAAAATTGTGTTTTCTTCTTTTATGAGTTAATATTATGAATATTTCTCTAGAAATTATAAAAATTTTATTTGAAAAAATGAATTCCATTTTCAATTATTCTTGAATAAATTATCTTATGATAAATTTTTGAGAATTATCTCCAAAGATTTAATTTTTAATTAATAGTGAGAAGCCCAAATTTTATATTAAAAATTGTTATTTTATTCTGATGTAATTATAAAGCAAAGATCAATTTGGATTTTGTTTTTAAATATAAATAATTTACTTTTACATAAATTAATAAATTTTTTTTGAAAATGAAATAATATTTTAAATTAGTTTGAAACATTTTATAATTTGAAAGGTCATTTTTACGATAAACTGTTTGAGTCATGTTTTTCAGGTTTAATATTAAAATAATATTTTCTAATTTTGTGTTTTGATTTTTAATAGATAGAATCAAAAAAATTTAATCAGTGATTCTAAGTATATTAAGTATTTTCATTTCTATTTTAGTGAATATAAATAGTAACCTTTGTAATTTTTTTTACCATGTAAAAGAGTTTATCAGTTAATTAAAGTTAAAAAATGATAAAGAATGTAAAATAACAAAAAACAATTCCTTAATTTTATCAGAATATTATTTTAATCTATAATCACACATAAATTAGTGATATGTCATTTTTTTCAATTTGGATGAAATTATGGCCTTTTATAATATTTTATTTAATGAGAGGTCAAAAGTGTCACAATCATTTTTATAATAACAATATTATTTTTAATTTTGGGTAAACTAAAGGATATGTTGGATTAGAAATAATAATTTAAAATATAATATATCTTTCTTCATCATGGAAAATTAATTTAAATTTATAGTAATGAAATAAATATATTTCATTCTTTCACAACGCTGAAAAAATAATTATTTAATTATTGTATGAATCACATAAATGATTTTAAAAATATTATAATTTAAAAAAAAGGTATAAAAAAGATTAATATATTTAAAATAAATTATGGGGATGTTTGAAAATAAATTTTCCAAATTATATTTGTTTTATTAATTTTATTAAAATAAATATAATGAATTATTTTAAAGTTTTATTTTAATAATATTTAATAATAAATAATATTTTATAAAATGATAAAAATTAATAAAAATAATAGTTTTGTAAAAATTACTTATTTGTTGGTTATAATAATATCTATTATATATTTGTGGGTTATGTTACCAATTATATTAATTACTTTACCATTAATGAGTAAAAAACCTTATTGTCAGAGTATAATTAAAATGAGTTAACAAGTAGTTTAAACCAAAAGATAAGGATAAATAATCATAAAAAATAATATAATTTTTTATGATATTATTTTGATACTACATCATTCGATATTAATAACTAATCAGTTTTATCCATTTAATATTATATTTTTATTTTACATTAATTTAATATTCTGAGAAATTCAAAGGGTGCCTCTCCCCTCTCTTATAAAACGGTACATCTTATATTCCATTTATCACACATGAAAACTCATTTTCTTCAGAAAATTACAATCCAAAAACCATCCTATAAACCCTACCATAATTTTAGAGGCCTTATTTTTGATATAATACTAATGTTAGAGTTCTTAAGGTGTTATGGAATGGTAGTTTTCCAAGGAAGAGTAACAACTTTCAGCACAATATTTTTTTTCATGATAAAACTTTATATAATCCTAATACACCATGAGAAAATAGTAAAAAAATTATCATAAATGAACTTATATTACATTATTTTAATTTCATAACTATTATCCTTCTCCAACCTCCATCAAATTAGAGTTTATTTCATTATTTTCAAGTATGAAAGACTTCCACCTTGCGAACCAATGTAATTTAATTTCCATCACCATATAGAAAGAAACATTATAATGATTTAATTAATATTAATATAATATATTAATTATATATTTGTCATTCCTAAAATATAATATATCATTTACCTTCTAATATTTCCATTTACTGTAAAATGATTAAGGCATTCATGTGTACATGTGGACAACCAACTCCATGTAGTGATGTGATTCGCTTTTCATCACCACATCACATGGTAGATATATATAATAATATATAACGAAGTAATATTATATTAATTATACTATGATAATTTTGTAAATCTAAATAATACTTCTCTTTTTTCCTAGTGATAATTTAAAAATGGAAAAGTTACTCAGGCATACGTATAACCTACTGCCTCTATGATTGGAACAAAGTTAATTTTACATAACCAAATATAATGGTTGTATTAAAAATAATAATTGAAGTATAAATGTTATAATTATTGCATTTTTATTATTCTATATATGGTGTATTATTGGAAAAATTTATTATAGTTAACTTACAGTAGCCATTTTTGATATATGAGCCGAATATCATCAAAACACCCGACATGACTTTAATTGATTATTTAATACTATATAAAACGTTATTAAATGTAATAATGGAATAAATAACACATTATAGTGTGCATAATTAAGTTTATAATTGAAATATTTTTACTTTTAATTATGGTTTTTATTATTATCCAATGGTTTTTAATTTCATTTTTACACAGGTTTTAATTTATAGAAAATTATTTGAATGTATTATTTTTAAATTTCCCAAATGAGGTACTTTGGGAATTTTCCCAAAAAAAGAATTGAAGGATTGTTATTTAGCCTATATGGTATTAGTGAATTATTATTCAATCATGAATAATCCTTCTATCATGAATAATTATTTCATTGAAAAATAAATTACCATTTTTGAAGGATATTTTCAATAAAAATGTTTTCCATCATTATTTCACATAATTCAAAACATGTGATTTTAAAATGGATTAGATTTCTTCTTCCTGAAATATTTTTATTGTGAAAGATTTTTTTAAAGTTGTGGTAATTGTTTATGATGACTGCTGGTTCATTTATAAGAGAAGATGACTGAACCCTTTATGAATCTTCAATGCATTGGGTAAATGGATGGAGTTAACTGATTAGATTTATCCATATAGATATGGGGAATATACTATGATGGTCATTCTAAGATAAAATGGGATGGATAATCCATTAGTAGTTGGGATGGTTACTCTATGGTAATATTTATATGGTAACCGTAAAGGTATTCGATGAGTACCTATGATGGTTACTGTAAAGTGAGTTGTGGAAGTTAACCAAGAATTTATTCCTTGAGAAGTTGTGGGGGTTACTCTAAATTTACCTATAGTCATTATTCGATATGTATAAATGAAAAGTAAATATTTGGAAAAAAAATTCATGATTTTAAAATTAAAAAAAACTTTACAATTATATTTTCCCTTAAATACTTATAATTTAATGTTATATGAAACATGTTGGGATGAGAATATGATTTGTCGGGTAATAAAAGGGTATATTTTGAGGGTTATGATTATTTTGAGATAAGAAATGTTTTATATGTATTAAGGGTCTTACAATTTATTTATTTATTTTATGTCCCTTACTTTGGATTTTATGTTCATTCCATATTTATAATGTTTTTTAAGGGTTTAAGGATGGTAAATGGAAAATTTTAATCCATGTTGAAATTCATGCATTTTTTCAAAAAAAATAAATCATGATTTATTTTAATGGTTTTATATTGTGAAAAAATTTGATACTGAGTAGAAGTTTCCACCTAGTAATTTAGGTTTTAGTTATTTAAGGATTTTTTAATAATAATCTAATGCTATATAGCTCAGTTATCTTTTCTATTGTAAGAAAGTAAATTATAGTTTTATGTCAAAATAATATGAAATTTTTGAGGTCGAGCCCTTACACCCTCCCAGTTGACAATAATGTGGAAACATCTCCACTATATTTCTAGGATAATGAAATAGAGGGTTATATTTGAGTTTCTCATCCACATATAAGAAATGAATCATATCATCATAATAATTTTGAATCATCTATGATAATAATAATAATAAATTTATAGTCCATCAGGATTATATTGATATATAACACCTAATTTTTCAGTTTCATCATTATAATCATCACTGCCATCTTCATTATCATATTCTTAAAATCTATCAATTTCTATAAGTTCATCACCTTCTTCATCTCCCATTATTTCAAATTTATTAATAATTACTTCATTGATTTATTTATCACTATCAACCCTTAATCATAATTTCTCCACTGTGATATATATAAATCTTCAAGTATGAGAAGTATTTGGTGATTCATGTAGAACAATTTAAATATTTTTCAATTATAGATAACCTAATTATTTTTATATAAATTTATTTTCATAATATTTTTGTTTAATTAAAGTAAAATAGCAATAAATATTTCTCTTAGAATAAAAATAATATTTCTAACAGACCTACTATTCTGGATGTTCCATCACACATGATTCATTTATTCCAACATGTTTTATATACATAATGTCAACTAGTCCATGTCATGGATGAATTTATAAGAAAAAATCTATATCAATATAATAATATTTAAACATTCCTACATAGTTTCATCCCACATAAGATAACTCAATTATTTATCTATAATTTCATAAATGTCAATTTTACTCTCTCTATGATAGCTTCCTTTAAAAGAAAATGAAGTTTTTCAATAAATTTACCAACTCACTGAATGAACATGAATAAAATCAAGTCCACAAATAACATAAGAATTATAAGATTTCACCAATATAGATGGTGGTGTATATATTGTACATAATTTGAGACCATTCCAATTTTTATATTACAACACTTAAAAATGTTTATCCTATTTTTTCTATAATAACTAATCCATGAATTTCATATATATGGAGTTAAACAAATATATCATAATTCACTTAGAACTTAGAATAGATTTTTTTTGAATACATTCATTATTATAATCCAGTAAGGATTTTTGGAATTTTTATTTTAATAGATGATCATATAATTTACAAACAATATTAAAAATTTAATTTTAGATGAATTATGAAATAGAAAAATTAGTTTTCGTTTAACTTAATATAAGAAACAAGATATTTATTCATAATTGAGTTGAAATAATATTAAATATATTGGTTTTTCATCATTTTAAATAATTTTTTATTTTCACCAATGAACTATGGTCTAGACACATATAATATTGATGAATATAAAACTATACCTTTATAGTATGTTTCATATTTTATTATCTGTCTAGTATAGAATATAATAAGTTAACAAAAGTTTTCTTCTCAATATGAATATTATCAGTTAAATGATAAAAAAATAAATTAATGAAATATGGTAAATCCAAATTTTTTTGTCTTGGATATGTGAACTCTCTAATGAACCTCCAATTATAGGTCGTTAATAGTCATTCCAAAAGTAATAAAAGTTATTGAAGACACGTTAGTTTTTTACAGAATACCTGAGAGGATTACTAGAGGTACTTCTCTTTTAATTTTCACTTTTTCATAATATTATTGTGATGTCTTTGTAATGGATGATCTCTATGGAGATATAACTAATGATTGTAAACAAAGTTATTCCACTAACATGTATAAAAACATTACTATCTCCCATAATGTATGGACTATATTTAGGTTAATGTGTAACATATCGAAATAACATACTAATAATTCCCTAATTTTACACAACAGTGCTCTTCTTAGTATTATA
Organism: Viscum album; assembly: GCA_963277665.1. Lineage (NCBI taxonomy): Eukaryota > Viridiplantae > Streptophyta > Magnoliopsida > Santalales > Viscaceae > Viscum > Viscum album. The sequence goes on from OY728137.1 coordinate 1,480,316,179, forward strand.
TTGTTTTGGGAAGTCGTTTCCTATGTCGTAATACCATATCTCCATAATTAATTATACTCATTACTCAATAGTTTCAAATACCCATCGACATTAATTTTTGGATGACCCAAAATTAATAACACATAATAGATATATGGTTCCTTTATAAGAATATAAAGAGCAATTTTACATATAGTATTGAAAATAGGATAAGAAGAGTATATATTATAATAAAAAATAATGGAAAAAAACCATCCATTGGAAAACCTAATCAAACATTATAAGATTCTTAATAGAATGTATGATTCAAATGATAAAACCATTTCAATAAATCTCAATCCCCTAAATGATTTACTTTTTAATTTCTTTAAATATCATGTTTATTCCATGTCAGGACTCAATATTTTTCTGTAAGAGAAAAATATATCCTACAATATATGTGTAATAGAGAAAACCCTTACATTTTTACAGAATGAAATCATGATTTTCCATGTTAAATGTAATTATACCATAATTATCCAGATGTTTGAAAATTAACAAAAGATAAAAAATCACCATAATATATGATGTTATCATTTGAAAAAATCATGAATCCTCTAATATTTAAGACTCAAACTATAGATATATATTTTACATTAATATTATTTCTTTTGCATCATATCTCCCTTTAAAAACAAATACTATACCAAATATCATTCAACAAAAAAAAATTATTAGATATTTTAAAATTTCATATTTTGTTTCAGAAATTTTATAATAGCTTCTAACTTACATATCTAGAATCATGGATATAATGAATCCTTGACATATTTCAAAAATTCACAAAATCAAGGTGTTCTAGTTGATAATTTTTAATATCATTATGTGTTTTTTTTTGTTGAAAAGATGAAGAAGTATCCATATGTATTATTTCTGAATTTGTGATGGATCAGGAAGAAAAAAATTGAACTTCTCTTTGAATTAATTTAACTATAGAAATACTAAAAACAATGTTTGGTATAAAACCAAAATGTAAGTGATATATTCCAATGATATCAGACATTTTAGATCATATGAGTTCACAATTATTATAAAGACACTTAGTTGTACCTTCTGAAATAAATTTTATTTTGATGATGTAAATGAATTATACAATTCCACACCATTATACATTTATGATTTATACATGAATCATTTGTTTTCTTCATAACTAAACAAATACTAATCTCATAATAAAATTTATTATGTATTTCTTTTCTTAATTATTTTATAAAAAAGTGAAATAATTAATTTTTAATAAAATCAATACTTATTCAATTTGTTAAAATATATGATTAATTTAGAATTATTAAATTTATTTTATACGTTCTTGGTAATTTTTAAATAATAACAATTTTACCTTTTCTATGTCATTAAATAACAATTTATATAATATAAATATATATATGACTATATCTTTAATATTTTTCATAATATTTATTATTTAATATATATTTTATTTTTCCATCTTTTACCATTTTTTATATTTTATTATGATATTTACTCACTTCAAATTTTTATTTTCATTATAGACATAGTAAAAAATATATTTTTATAAATTAATTTTCAATATATTCTCAATTTTATTTTTTTTTTTAATTTACAAATTGTCATTAGTTTCTGTTTAATTGGTATAATATTTTATTATTGACTTTAAATCTAATTTATTTTATTTTATAGGTCATTTTAAAGAAATATACAATTTTTTTAATAAATGAATATTTTGAAATATGTTTATTAATATAAAAAACTATTATAATTTACATTTACTGTAATAAAATTATAATAATTTATTTAACTAAAAAGTACTTAAAATTATAATAATAATAATTACTTTTTAATAATTTATTATAATTTACTATAATCAATTATATAATTATTATGATTTATTTCAATTTATTGATACTTCTTAACATTAATAAATAATTTATTTTAATATTAATTATTTATTAATTATTTTTCATATTATAATTATATTTAAATTCTACTATTATTTACGTTTTACATATATTTTAATTTTTTTATTAATTATAAAAAATATTTATTAATTAATAATTCATCTAATTTTCATTGTTAATGTTAATTATTAGATTAGGTTTAAATTTTTTTATTATAATTAATTAAATTCTTGAAATATATGTATTTTTTATCAATTATTTTGTCAATTATTATTTGATAATTTTTTAATATTTGTTAATTTTTTTAAATGAATCATATTTTATAAGAAAATTATTATTATTGTGGTTTTCTAAAATTTATATTCCTTTTATTATAATTCTAAAAAAATATTTTACACATATTTATGAATATGGTGTGTAGTTTCTATGGGATAAAAACGAAACTAGATCTCCCAACCAACATATGTACCAACATGTGTAAATATCAATTTATTGAAATCACAAGTTGATTTCAATTGTATTGATGTTGAAGGGTTGTGTTATTGTAATTCATAGGAGGACATGGGTGATGAAATCATCTCTATGAATTTTTTTTTCTTTTCAAAATGATATGCAAGACTAGGATCCCGATCATCATGGGGGGGGGGCAGGGATGAATTCAGGGGAAAAGATATTGTGAATAAATATTAGTCCATTTTCCATATTCCCATGGTGAAAAGATATGTGAGTAAATAATTTTTCATTAATGTGAAGTGGAATACCTCAAGCTCGAGAAGAATAATTTTACAAAAATCAGTTAGGTCTCTCAGGTCCTCTTCCAAATAGGTAATGGAGATGACTTCAAAAAAGTAAGAGATGCTCTAGTTCAAGAAGCCCCTATAGTGACAATCCCACCCTTTGAGGAAATGGTAAACGGTAAAATTCATAATAAAGCCTCAAAATCCAATATTTTACGACACAAGAAATGTTTCTTAAAGTCAAACCCTTTAACATCTATCAATGATGAAAAATGCAAAAGATCCTATATTGGATTTCCCAATTTGATGTATCTCAACTACTTATGCCTTAGATGATGGATTTTTATTGTCCACTATAGTGAGGTACTGATCTCTATATATGTAGAAAGAATAGGAATTTGTTTATTTCATCCCATGAGGAGGCTGTTTATATGATATAGTGGTCTAGAAATGATGAATTTTACAATGGAAAAGGTCCCTCTATATATACAACAACATCTTTTATCATCTATAGTATCATGGAAATCAAATTTACGGAGCACTGGTATTCCAACAAAACTATCCATGAATTATATATTCTCAAAAGTCATAGTTTATCAGGAATCTACAAGTTTTACAAAGGTGATACAGGTATCATCTTCTAGTCTCCACCTATTGGATGTATAAAATTTAATTCAGTTTTTTTCTCCAAAATAAAACATGATGTTTTGGGTTGTAGAGTGGAGATAAAAACGGAATCAAAAGATATAGTTTTTATTTTTTACAACTGTAAATGTAATTATGATTTAGAGGTCACGATGATAGTGTACATATAAGTATTGTTTTCCACTTTTTCTGACACATCTCTCTTAGAGACTTTCCTCTTAGTGGGTGGCCTGCTTGGACTATATCTCATCCATCTTCATGGTGGTGACACTAGTTTATCATGTAAGAATTTATCTTAATGATAGTTTATCTAATAAGGGTTTATTATTTAATGAATTTTCATCGTATGATACTATTCCATAGGATGTTATTTTTTGGATCAAAATGATATTTCTATAAAACAATTATAGTTAAACTCCTATGACTTGGTTTTATATTTAATATGAATGTGAGGTATTTTTTCCCTTTCATATAATGATATTGGAATATAAAAATTCCAAGGAAAACTCAACATACTAACCCATCCCATGGAACGACGGATTTATGATCCAAGTCTCTTATATAGGGGTTTTAACATCCCTACCAGAAAATCTAATAAGGAAAAATCTTCCATTACATCATCTTCATTAGAAGAAACCTACCAATAATGTCACAAAATAGAAGAAAAAATCTCATCAGTCTATGAATAGGGATAACTACATTGCATTCCATTAAATTACATGGAATTTATTAAGATCATTGAATAAAGACAGAGAAAACTTAAAACTATTCACCTTCATCCAAACTTATCTCCCCACTCATATGGAATATAACAAAAATGATTTTTCATACCATTGACACTGGAATGATTTCCCACATCTCCACAAGGTTACCATTACCCTAATTTATCATCACCCATTTCCGATTATCACTCTACGAAATGAGTCGACAACTTGATCCATGGGTAAATTCCCTACAAATTATAAATAAAGAAAATGTCACAACCCCTCTCCCAATTAGCACTACATATTAAATCTCATCATCCCAAACACACTGAAAGGTATAAATGTTCGACTATTATATGCTTTACTACTACCCAAACGAAAAATTATAAAAAGGAACAATATATGTCAAAAACATTTATAGCTTCCATGGTACACATTCCATATAGCACATAAAATATCAAAGGAGGTCATCCATCGCCACCACTAAGACATGAAATCTGTAGTCGTCATGGGGGGTCGTGCCTCACTAGAACAAAAAACATTATAATGGTTGTACCAACCCAAGAAACCAATATATTTTTGTTGAAAAACAACTATAAATATCAATATTAAATCGAAACTGTATTGTGGATCCCACGCCATGAAAAGGGTAAGACCATTCTTAAAGGGAGACACTACCATCCCTAAATGATTTACCCACACCACAAAAGAGGGAACTAAAAAGACACAGCTGATCCTGGAGGAACCTCACCCCACATCATGGGGGGAATACCAACTCCATCAATCATATGATGATGATAAGAAACTAGTCCCATAAAATAATCTTAGAGAAGCAACCATTTCTTATTTACATACTACCCATGCCCCGCCATCATCAGAGTTGATTGCCTAGTTAAAAGGGACAATCAAGAATTTTCCAAGACTAACACTTCATCTAATACATTCATAGCTTGAGGGAACGAAATATACCTACTTATAAAATTGGATACTGAACTTGGGGAATGATATCAATTGGGGAAAATAACCCAACTCCTAATATTATGAATCAAAACCTCTTTCATTAATTATAAATCAAGGTGCATAAGTTAACGGGACGCCACTTTGAATTATACACTGCTCAAGCATCTTCCAATCAAACATTCCTGATATGATGTGGAATCACCCAAGGGTAACTGAAACCCCAACACCCAGTTTTGATTATACTCTATAGATTATGAATCATTGATAACCACTTGGAGGGTATCGACCTCAAAAAACATATGATGGTGGAAAGAACCCAAAGGAATGATTCCACTAAAAGGGATATACTATTTTCATTCTAACTATGTATCACCTCTAAGTCTATATTATTTATCACCGCATGATAGAATCTATTATAAATCAAATAAATAATGATCCCTGATTGGGAAAAGGAAAAAAACAATATGTTATATGTGTAATGATACTCTAATTGGACATCTTTTCCATATCTAGATATAGAGAGATAAAACTACTAAAATCCATCCACATGGATAGTACACTGAATGTAGTATGATTACACAACATGTCCACCCAAAGCCTCACTCTCGTTGTATACCTTAGACCAAATCATGGTTTACTTACCAATTATATGGCATGTCACTATGATACATGTAGAGAAGTGTTCATAGTTTGCAGGCAATGTTCCATATCACATTCCCCGTCATGTTACCTAGTAATGTGTCTATTTTCACATACCATATTCCATATATGGGGTGTCTAGATATTTATAAGGCAATACACCCTTCAGTGTGTATAAATAACCTATATATAGTTCATAAAATGCCTCCAACTTAAGGTACACCAACACAATACGTATAGTGTATGTTTTGGGACTATATGTTGTGTACTTGTATATTCCAGTAGAAGATTCAAGAAAACAACAATTTTTTTATTGGAACATCTAAAATTCGAACTAGAACGAATCATAAGTTATAAATTATGATATAACATTTAGGGAATATGAAACTACAAAAAATAATGATTAAAAACGAAACGAAATTCAATATAATGAGCCCTACATCAAAAGAAATTTTTGATGATTCAAAATCACATACATTTCAATCTGGATCCCTCATAGTTGAATCATGATTCACTCATCCAATAACTTTTTGATGAAATATATATGATCATATATCTCCCCCTCAATGAGTTTTGTGATATTTTCTTAAATGTAACAAAATAATTTAATAGTGTATAAATGAAAAATAAAAATTAGAGTGATTTATCTTCAACTGAATGGATAAATAACTTAGTAGAAGACAAGAAAGAATTTTTATTTCACTCCATAATGTTTGGTGAATATTTTTTTATAATGGAAATGAAATTATTTTATGATACAGATAGAAAATATTGATAAAATTATAGTTGTAAAATATTAATAACCCTCCACCATCATTTCCTTTTAAATCACCACAATTTTCAGATGAATAGAAAAAAATAATTTGAGAGAAATATATTTCCCTCTATTTATCCCCTTAAAATTTATACCATTTTAACATTAACCTACAAAATATGAAATTTTTATTTCTTCCCTTAATAAAATTTCTTTTCTCTTCCTATCAGCTATTCTAAACCATCTATCAGGCTCTGAGTTGACAATTTGGTGGAATTTTTCATACGTGAATTGAGAAAGAACATGAGTTACGAGTTAATAAAATCACAAATTGACATATTAAATAGTCCAAACTCCCTCAAACAAAATAAAAATCATATATTAGTGAGGAAAATTTCAAAATTCTAGACTCATTCATGAATTCATAAATTTTATCCTGAGCATCATTAATGATATATTAACATTCAAACATGCATGAAAAAAATATTATTTATTTAAAAAATATTAAATATCACGAAAGGTTATCTAGAATCATAATGTCATCAAATTCTAATTATATGGTAAATACTACACTACTGAATTAATATAACAATAAATAATATTTTCTGAGGTAGTTTACAATGGGAATATTTTTTATTGTCCCACTCAAGGATATAAGGCTTCAAAAATACAAAGATAGATGTGTTTCACACATGAAAAATACATTATCACTAAATCCTTACTACCTTATAGGATTATCATCCTTAAAAAGAAATTAAACCAAAATAGATCACCAAGAATCCAATATACCAACATCATGTTGAATGATAATATACCCACATAAGGAATTATAAATATTTATTGTAAAGACCCAAATTCTTTCAATGGAAATTGCCTTATTATATTTATGTCATAAAATCACATAATAATGATCTACTATGTGATATGTGACCTTAAAACATATTTTTGTCACTTTTGTGTTTGAAATCTTAAAAATATGACACGCACAGTTGGGTTGAAGATGTTTTTTGGAGTCTAATAAAACAAAAATATTTTTTTGTGAATAGTAACCTACCATAAAGAATAGTAACATACCCTTATGAATAGTGATATACCCTAATAAATTGTAACCTCACCTATGGTGGTATAAAAATAATATTCATGTTGGAAGTAAAATATACCTATATTTTAGAATGTGTTGAGGAATGTTTTAAAAATGCTTTTGATAATAAATTATTATTTTATTTAAATATTAATATAATCATATTTAGAAAATTATATTTCTTAAATTGACTTAATCTTTGGATTCTACAAGTTGAGAAATGGTTAGGGTGAATTTTTGGGATTTTTCGTAAATACTTGAAATGTTGATGAATAGTAGAATCCGATAATTTACAATAAATGCTAAATAATGGATTAATTGAGTCATCGATGATGCTCTACTGATGTAAGACCACTTGGTTAGAATACACATGACCCATTTACTATTCATGGTCATGGAATACTTACTATTCATTGTCTTGGAAAGAAATAATAAATTAATGATTATAATATCATGAAATCCCTCCTCTCCTCCACTATAAAAACCCCCTTCACTCCCTCTTTTCTCCACTCCTCTCAAGCTCCAAGACATCTCTATATTATAACCAAATATCTCCCAATGGTCCTCCCCCACGTCCAAAATCTCTTATAATCGTCAAAATACCAAAACCTCTCCCCTTAAGAGGTTCTCAAAGGAGGAAATCTCAAGCGGTAAATTCCGCTTTCCAAATTTCTTCTTTTCTTTTAAGTTCCTTTCATTTTATTCTTTCCTCACCTCTCATCACCATAATAGTATGATAAATCCAGTAACATTAATGTACTATAATTTCTTCATTCTATAGGTATATTTCATTATCTTCTCCCTTTCCCCACCGTTTTATTTGAAAGAAATGAAAGCACCATTTGAGATGTGCTAATTTAGCGCATACAAGTACCACAGTTTATCAATTTCTATTATTATATTAAATTCTGGGAATGAAACCATTTGTGTTATGGTTAAACCAGATTATTATATAGTTTAATATATCCTATTTTGGTTTTGTAATATTTTGGTACAAATGGAATTAAGTTATAATGAAAAACACATTCTTTGTAATTAAATCCACCGATTAACAAAAACGATTATCACTAAGGATATATATATAATAATTCAACATCACTCTATGTGACCTAATTAAAATTAAAAAAATTTAATCTCCTGTATCTTAACTAAATAATGTAACTTCAATTCTGGACCACCACTTTGTACTTTCATATAATACAAACATGAATATAAGTGAACCAATATTTTAAAGCCAAGTAAACAAACGAACCCGAACAATGAAATTGAACCTTATAACTAATCAAAAATAATTTTAATGAACTAAAAATGGTTATAAGAAATAAATTAAATATAGAATAGTTTCAGGAATTATTAATTAAAAATCCTAATTTTCTTATTCAGGTTATTAATAACATGTGGAGAACACCACTGGATTTGAGGTATGGGATACTCTCTTTTTCTCTCTTAATCAAGATTTTCCTCTATACTATGCCTTTATATGTGTACTAGAAAATGATGGGGTCTATTTAAGAAACTCCCCCATACTTCCATCTAGATTTATATGTGATGAAAAACCCCATTTCTATCTCATCAATCCCTCTTGGTCACACCCGACACCATGCTGATAAAATCGTAATGAATTCTACCAGAACCTTCTTTGTTCTTTCAGACTGCCTTATCTTTCTTTGAAAATGGTGTTATATTATCTATATATGTGAGTGTTATGAATTCTGTTTATTTCTACAAGATTCTAATATCATGACCCTTTCATCACATTCTTTCTGGGATAAACATGATTTTGAAAGATTCCCTCCATAGATATTTCCGATAAGACGACCTGTTTTAATGGGACTTCCCAAATTTTTACCCAAATTTCATGCGCACACTATCCTATTTTTTAAAACAACATTATATTTATAAAATAAGTGTTATTATTATGATAAAATTCTTGGTTAAATTCTGGTTTATATGAATGAATGTCCACTTTTTAATTTGAGAATCTCTAGAGTGTTTTCCTTAAAACCGCACAAAAATGTTTTAATACTAATGTTTCTAAAATATGTTTTTTTATGTTGTCACGTATATTTGACACCAATAACCATGTTATATGACTATTTACCATATTAATTTCCATTTATGTTCTAATCCATTCGTTTCATGGACACATTCATGATATCCCCATTGGGTATGTTTTATGTCATGATTCAGGTACCCAATTCTATCCATGGGTAACCTTATGTTTTTGTATAGTTGATTATGTATGATTATTTATGTTGAATTATTATTTATGTGGAATTAATATTCATTAATATGTTTAGTTGGGTGCTGCCAGATAGCACTCTAATGCATTGGGTAAGTATAAGTCTCATGAGATGCGATATGAAACGAGATTGGCAGTTAGCCTTGACCCGTACTGAAATGGCAAACAGGATTTGCGGTTAGCCTTGACCTGTACTAAAGATATGATTTATGACTCTGCCACATTTATATGATTCCATGTATATAAGATACCATTCTTATATTAAATTATTTTATATGTTTTATGCGTTGGACATCATTATGTCATGCCTCTTAACTCATGTGCTTGAGATGTATCCTTATGTTCATTACTTTACGAGGATTTTTAGCACATCCCTTTGTTCATGTGTTCCCCAGGGCAACCTATGCAGATGTAAGAGCTCAAAGGAAGTTATAAGATCTTTATAGAGATTAAATAAGAATGTTTCATTGTCCCATGTTTTATTTTATATGTACCTAGTCTTCCATGACACTAGACTTAACGATCCCTAGCTTGTACTCTGATGATTAATTATGCTTAGAATAATGAAATGTTATATTTAAAATGATCTTGTCACTATATTTATGTTCCATAAATCATTCATGATCCTAAAGAGAACCCCACAATGGAATGTTTTCCTACTTAATCACCTATATCAGTGACATGGAATCTGGGATTTTTCCATCCATAAACACAAAATAGAGTCAACCCACTTTATGGGTAGGTCCCCAAACCACCGCAACACACCTCTTCTGTATCTCAGCCTGTCTATCCACACACCAAATTTATAATCCCAAAATGGAAAATGAATAAATATGAACATATAAGGATTACATAAAATATATATTTATATAATTAATAGATCATTCACCAAGTCATTAAACAAGGGTATGAAGATCTCAAATTTAAAAGGGGGAAACCCATTGTCCTTCTCTTAGAAACAATTGAATGTCATTAAGATCCATAATAATTTATACCAATAAGAGTGTGAAACCTTATTAATGTTATTTATCTAAAGGATCAAAGTTAAAATTATCCTCTCATATATCCCTCAAAAAAATAATAGGGATATCATGATTACACCACTGACACCATATTGGTTTACATTCACCACAGGTGAAATAATCAAACCACTCTAACACTAATGTTCACTATCAACCATGGTTTATTATCTACCATCCCCGAATTTATAAACGATCCAACCCTAACATATACTTTTAGATGAAATAAGAAAACATTAACCTCCTCCCATACCAAAATCCAAGAGAATTAAAAAAGTATCAGTTCCACACTGCTCAAACCATACCATCATCAAAGTTGATCATTTGGTGAAAATAAACCATGATCAATACTCTGCAAATCGCTCCTCCATCTCCCACAAATGCAACTTAATAAGTTAAAAGATACTAACTAAATAAATCTAATACTAGTCCTAGAGGCCTATAATAGTGGGATTCAAAAAATAAAACTCTTAATTTATTGAATCTAAACCACCTACATTGATTCTAAATTAAGGTGAATAGGTAAATTAGAAGTCTCATTGAGTTCCAAATAAATTACCCTTAGACGCATTAAGCTATCTTAACATAAAAATGCATCACACAAGGTTATCTCAAACTCTAATGTCCATTTATCATAATTATCCATTGATCCTCCACCATTGATAACACATTATATGGTACTTATATCTGAAAAAATGGAAGGCTTCCCGAAAACATTGTTCAGTTGCCTCTAAAGAGGGATACACCATATTCATCCCAAGTCTTCATCACCTATAAGTGTCCCTTTATCAAACTAATATGATATATTCAACATTGAATTGCATCATAGACGATCCTTGATAAAGAAGAGAACACCTCAACTAAATCATTTAGGGAATGCTCATTATAATGGACAACATAAATATCCAAATCCAACAATAGGGTTCAAAAACATGAAAACACCATCCATAATGATACAGAAAGACATGTTCTAGGTGTACACGGTGTGTCCACCAAAATCCTCACTCTGGGAATGTTCCTCGGCCTAACTGAATGTGTATTTTGGATGTAAACAACATTTTCCAATGATACAAGGTGGTTAGGAAGCACAATTACTTGGTTATTTTCCCTACCCCATACAATGGTGTGTAAACAATCATGGTATGTACATGCACATACTTCATCCCACAAAAGGGGTGTCTACCCACGTACAATCTCAGCCAACATTTTCTTTATCCTAGGTACATACTCTAAGTTTAAAATTTTCATATTAATCATGTGGAATTCATCTCTAACTTGTGATACACCAATAGAATGCATGACTTTTTTATTGGGACTACATTCCATATACTCAAAAATTATAGAGAATGAATATTTCAAACTTAATTTTTTCCAAAACATCCATGATTTTATCCAATACTAGACATTATTAAAAATCATGAATTGTGGATTCCATGAAAATAAATAATTATAAATTTCATATGAAAATGAGGTCAAATTTATAATAATGAACTCTAACTCATGGATGATTGTGGATGAATCATGATCAACAACCTTTGATTCCCAATCCATGATTACTGCGGCCAGATCCACACCTCTGATCACATATGGATGTAATTTTCAGAATTGAATATATCCCTTATGATTTAAATCATCAAAACGATTTATGAGGTGAACCAATAATTTCATAGATAATTATTACAAAATTTTTATGAATATTAATTATGTCATAGAATAATAAATTTCATTTAACTATAAAGGTACGACTTCTTTAAAGATATGATAAATAATAAACTTGTTTGATGAATGATCTTTAATATCTATCACAAATATATTCTGACATAGTAACTTCCATTAACATATTCTACTTGAAATATTTATTTATATCATATGGAAATGAAAATACAATAATTGGTGAGCTTGTAAGCTCAGTAAGGGTAAACATGGTATATATCAATTGATGATATTATTTAAGAGTAATATAAGAATAATTGTATGATATAACCATAATAACTAATGTAATTAATACCCAACCACTTATAGATCATAAATCATTAGTCATATTATAAATCTCAATTATAACAAAAGATGTGATTCATAATTGTGTAGAATCATCAGTAATCAGTCATGTGTGATGAGAACATATCATAAGGACCAGAACATGACATAAGAATGTGGAAAGATAAAAAATATGGAAAATAATTTCATTACATTAGGATCAGTTCTATAACCACTATGAAATAGGGTATAGAGTCCCATAGTTTATTGAGTTCACTCCCAATTACTATTTTATTCATATTGGATAGAGACTCATATTTAATTGGGTTCATTAGCCATGACCATTTATATGAAATCACGATACAGTAAAATTTACCCAATAAATTAGGGAGAAATATAATTATAATGCCCCCATCACATAATGAAAACTATAGATATGTCGTCCAGAAGATCTTAAAAACATTCATTATTTCACCATAGCTTAATTAACCCTTGGAAAATAAATTGTTTTCATAAATCTTCTCCCGTCTTGTAATCATAATCCATCTAGGGAAGTAACATGGATTGTATATTTAGAGTGTATATTAAATTAAGTTTATACTCATCAATGGATGATTATTTAATAGGAAAAATACTTTTATAAAATAATTACAAGTATGATTTGAATACAATATAAAACATCATTCAATTTTAGTAAATTATAAAAATTCAAAATTCCTAGAAAATTTGGAATAAAATGTTCTTTGTAAAACCATGAAAATATATTGAATAATTTTGATAATTAATAACATCAATTAATGATTTTCATTTAGTGAGCACTGAAAATATATTCTTTTCACAATTCTATAAATATTCAAATATATATTGTAATGATAAAATTGAAAAACATTTTTTTGAATTTTTTATATTTAATTTTGGTAATAAATTAATTTAAACCATAATTAGAGAATATTAAAGAAAATTCGTGAAATATTTTATGAATGTGGACATGGAAGAAAAATATTCCCGATGAAAACGAAGAAATAATGTCATTTTTTCTTAAAAATATTGTTTTGGATTTTTTGAGTACTAAAGAGGGTAAAATGGAAAATACATTAAAACATATAAATTAATATATGAGAATAAAATATATTATCCTTATGACTAATATAGATATATAATATAATTTCCCTTATGGATATCTAAACAGGAATAATCTCAATTACAAATGAAATTGCAAAATAAACCCATGCCAGAAGTCCCAAATTTAATCATACATGTGGTAACCCTTTTTTTAGTAAATTTATATTTATTATAAATATATATTATAATAATACTATATATAATTATCATAAAAATTAAAATTCATTCATGATTTCCAAAAACCCATATATTAATAATTCTTTACAAAAATAAATATTATCGTGTAAACTGTATCATTTATTATTCGTGCATGGTTTCATAATATTAATACTATTAATCATTTAATTAATACATAATTTATTAAATATATTATCCTTTATAAAAATCAATGTATGGTGGTGATGAAAAATTAACTACATCACATTATGGAGGTAATAGTCGACACTTACGCACAATGATGCTTTCAATTTAAAATGAATGGAAATAAAGTAAGGTAAACAATTATTTATCATCAAATAATTATAATAATTTTATATATATCATATATATTCATAAAAAAATTAACGTAACCAACTATGTGATATGGTGATGAAAAGTGATGCATGTTACAACATTGAGATGGTCGTTCATACGTACACATGTGCAAAACATTAATTTTCCATTGGTTAAAAATATAAAAATGGTTTAATAATTACAAAAAAACACTCATTATATTAAATGTATTTATTTATTTATATTAAAATTGTTAGGGTATATTTTTATTAATAATAATAAGAAAGAAATTTTAAATAAATATGTAATGATAATTACCTCTTGTTTGAGCATCTTTCAATGTCATAGACCTTACGCTTTCTTCAGATGGTATTTTGGTTAGAAAAATACCTCTTTAATGCGGGGAATAAATTCTAAAAGAAATTTAATTATGGATATTCTTTGCAAGGGTGATCAATGTGTATTAATTCGTGAGGTGGGGAGGTGTAATTTAATATGTGAGTGTTGTGACATCATTATAAATACTCATTGTTTGAATATAATATAACCAAATTCTCATTGGAATGCTGAATAAAACAGAGTTTTTATAAAATATTTAATAATAGTGGGTATATATAAAATACTTAAATTATATTTATACATTTTTTAGTGATGACTGATGGCTTATTTCCTATTTTAACACCCACCCCATTAAAAATGTTAACTTGTATATTGGTGACTAGATTTTTTTTACCAAAGTAACTATTTATTATGGACAATACATTAGATAAAATTATAACATAGTATATATAGTTATGATTACAAATAATCAATCCATTTTTTAGTATTATAAACTTATTGGTGGCATAAATTAATTTAATAATCTTGTAAAAAATAATTAAAACCATTTTTATTAAATGTATTTCTAATCATAGAAATAATTTTTTGACATTATTTTCCTATGAAAACCCATTAGGTAAAATTAAAATATTTTTTTGCTATATTATCCATAGATACGGAAAAAATAAATCATTAATTATGTATATATTAATATATTAATATAAAAATGCATTGTAAATATAAAATATATGTTTTTGAAAAATATCTCTTTTTTTACTTTTTGACGATTTAATAATATTTTGTACCATTTTAAATAAATATATGATTTATATTTTATTTAAATAAAAATAATAATATTATATAATTATAATTCTTAAAGTAAATTTAATAAAATTTAAAATAATATATATAATAAAATGAAATTTTTTCATAAATTTTCTTAATTAATCCATGAAATAATAGAATAACATTCCTTATTATTTCTAAACTATTTAATAAAAGTTATTACATGATTTAATCTCTTTAAATGTATCAATTTAAGTATCTATTAATGAATTTATGTTAAAATTTTTAAATAATTAATTGTTATCTTAATCATGGATTTACATTCCTCACATGTTTTCAAACATACTGAATTTATTAAAAATAAATATATTTTAAAATTAGGGAGTGATGGATTCTGACCATCTTATAATAATTTTAACCTCCGAATTATATTATCAAAATGAAATAGATATTGATATTCTTTCATTGCTATATACCCGGGTTCCCATGTATCTTCCTCAAATTTATGTTTTTGGAAAAAAACATTGATTATGTGAGTAGTATTATTCAATATCACTTTATCTCTTTGATATATAATCTCTAATAATTGTTTCTCATAAGATGCTAATTATCCAATTTCATAACTTTTGGTTTCAATATATATGGAAGATCATATATCTACCTCCAAAATTATGCATAGAAAATAACTTGAAAATTCAAGAGGTGCACTAAACACCCCAAGAAATATGATACAATCCCGATCTGATCAAATAACTCACAAGGATCAATTTATATAGGGGTAAACTGACCCTTTCATCCAAATGTCATAAGATGATTCTAAATACATATCTTCAATAATACCTTCGATATTCTATTAAACTCTATATCCCTTCATCAAATGTTAATATTAATTTTTTGTTTCATATGAAATGATGTGATTTTTATTGAATAAATATACATTTTTCATTAATTTACTCATTAATCAATAGTTCACGTAGATTCTATTCTCAAACATTATCTTAGTTTAATTGAGTTATTAACTACTTACTGTAGATTGTTTCATGAAAAGTCATTAGAATAGTTAAGAAAAGTCTATTTTTGTATGAAAAATCATCTAGATAATGTCTGTGATCCGGACAAACATTTTTATTCATAGTGTTATAAAAAAAATTATATTATTGGGTTTAAATAGTTCTCTCATATTGGGAATCTATGTAATTATGATTTTTAAAGTTGAAATTCAACTCTATACAAAATTATTGTTGTATTATTCAAAAAGTCACCAATGTAAAACATTGATATGAGTTATATATTATTGAGAGTGGTAGTGCATAAAAACTTACCATTTATTTAATGACTATCCTGAGAAGTTAGTCTAGTGAGAAATATTATTTGATAGAAATGAAAATCAATTACTTTGTAATGTGATAAACTATAACCCAAATGCTTTTACAGATTTTAGATGTCTTTCAGAGACCTACCAAAAATTAGTGGTGATATCTCCTAGTTTCATACATGTATATATAATGGTTTAATCATCCCCTTAGAATTTTGTTGTTTATCCTTAACTTAGATACATACCAGGTGTTGTTTCCAAATGAGTATTGTATTTTCTATCAATCTGATCAATATATATTTTGTGATATTGGTAGAGGTGCTTTGATTTTGGAAATTAATTGGATTTTGTGACTAGTAAAATAGTTTTCTATACAATGACAATAGAAAATATCTTCTATTATATTAAAAACAAATATTTTCCATGGTTTTGAGATTTTTATTCCATGACGCAAAGCACATATCCTCTTGAGTGTGTTTTTTCTACATAGACATTGATTCTTCTATGAGGATGGAATAAATCATTTGTGGAAATGATCTTCCAAGAATTTGGGGGTGAATTCATGAGTGATTATGATGATACTCTAATTAAGGATGACATAAGTCCTCCATACATACGGATCTTTTGAATATATGATCCTTCACAATAATATCTTCATAAATCATCCATGATAATTACCTTATGTGTATATCATCTTTAAACTGATAGGTTGTGTTTGTGAGGAAGAGATTCCATGAGATTATTTTCACATGGACATTTCATATGGTTTATATGGACATTCATTGAATCCTCCATGAGTATAGAATCCATGGATCTTTTTGGATGTATTGAATTGTGTCTGTGTAGAACATAACTTATTTATGTTTATGGATCAAATATTTTTTTTTCAATAATTTTTATAAATTAATAATAATGCATCATGTTGAGAAAAAAATAGAAAAAAATTTGATAAACAGGAATCTATGAGAGTTTTAGTTCCATGCTTGTGATGTATACTACGATGAACGATTTATAGAAGATCAATGTTACTTTCCATTGATTGGATATATAGTGTACTTATTTTCATAGAACAATTTATTTGTGTTTATAAATTAAATACATTAAGATAAAAAACATTTCCCACATAAAAATGTTTTTTTTAAAACAACACATTTTGTTTCAATTGATTTTTTTATATTTTCAAACAATTTGACAATTAATGCATAATTTATTATTCAATTTAGTATATATTTTTTACATGTATTTTAGAATATGGTTATTCTTATCCACACCCACCAAACCAACGATGATGTCATAATTTTCATAATTATGTAATAATATTTTTTAGTGTATTGTGGTGTCTATAATCTTGGTGTTGCATCGACCACATGGTTTTGTAATTATTATTTAAATAATATTAGTTCTAAAATCATGGGGTGTAAAATTTTATCCCTATAATGAAATTTTTACCATAGAAATTTTATCTTCAGTCTCATAAAATGTTATAAAACATTTTCAACATCATTTCAAATGAGAATAAGATAAAACATATGATCAGGATATAAAAAGATTTTTGATATTTATAAAATATCATAGTTGAACAATCAGAGTAAAAAAAGTATAGTAAAATATAAATTTGAAAATTTAATAAGGTATAAATGAATTTAATTTATAATACTGCATAATTGGTTTCAAAAAGAAGGAGGACATAGCTCGAAAAAGAAATGTACAGACATGGATGAGAAATCTCTATCGATGAGGATATACAGTTTTTCCAACAAAGTAATACTTTTTTAAAAAGTAATTTATTCAAGGATGAGGCATTGAATTTAAACATATTTTCTTCAATGGGGGAAGAGACTATATATTCATCATAAATTATTATGAATGGAATCATTATATTTTAAAGATCCTTTTCGAAATGTTTTATTGATTCTATATCAATCAATATAGAGAACAATAGAATATATATACTTAATTTATATATTCAAATCAATATGTACAATTTTATCTTTTGGTTTGGATTCAATATGTTTTCTACCTATACTTCATAGCATATTCTAAATGATAAATTATAATTTTTTCATTCCTTTTGTACTAAAATTAACTATCATCACATGAGATGATAAATAAAAGGATGAACAATTATTCAACCTTTCTCAATACATTAATCAAAACGAAAAAATGATTAATATAAGTCAATATAGTATCTAATATTGATAAATCTTCATTTTTTAAAATAATTTATTAATATAAAAATCCATTATTAAAACACTGAATGTTTAACATAAATCATTCCATAAATAAATAATCACGAAAATCCTTAAATCAACTAGGAAAATGTTTAATCCAATATATTATAATGATTTGAACACATTTTCCTCCGTGATAAATGTAATATTTATATATATATAATTTCAATTAGTCCTAATGTAACATACCATTTATATACGTTCCCTAATCATCTAATCATTTAAATATTCTAATATTTTAAATAAATAAATTATATTACAATGAAGCCATACTTAAATCATATATTATTTAAAATGATAATTTAACTATTAGTTTTAAAATAAATTCACATATTACTCGTAATTATTTCAATATAATTTAATCATATATAGTTACAGATATAATGAAAACATCGAAAAAGAAATTTACTCATGTAGTCACCAAACCAATTTTCAGATCTCTTATTCTTGTAGTGATTTAGTATTTGATAAAATAAATCGTGGAATCTTAAACTATTCATTAAACACTTGAGTAAAACAGTAACGTATTTTTTCGAAAAAAATATATCTCTGTGGAAAATTAATATGGTATCACCTCTCCTTGACTTGCTGTGTGATTATTTATTGTCGAGGTATAAAATTAATTCCTACACCTTTCATGCTATGTTAGATACTTATTTTTCTACCTTATCTATGACCCTTTCAATTACCCAATGGTATCATATTTGAGTCTTAAGTATTGCACTCTAATTGTTATTGTGTGTTTTATTTATTGCCAGGATTCTTATCACAGTGACTGAATCACATGCATCAAATTATAAATGCATCCCATTTATTCTTTAAACTCATATATTGAAGCATACAACTATATATAAACATTTTTTTCATCCAGGAGAAGCTCCACATATAACATATTCTTCAAATGTGTCCTTTAATACACATCCTTCCACATGTTCATGAGGATTCATGGTATAATCTATTTAATATCTCGATGATTTGAGTGTTTTTCAAATATAGTAGCCATAATATTGAAAGACTCTATTGAATATGAGATCTCCGTCATTAAGAGGTTGAAAGAGATTTCCATTATCAATCAAATGATCTAGATTGAGGTGATGGGGAGCTCGTCATTACATCCATAATATTTTTTGAAGATAGAAAGGTATCATATCCCCATTATTCATATATCTAAATCCACATTCAGATATGATCTATTATATTAGCTAAATCCTCCTTCTCATCTTCCATGAATGATGTGGGGGATCAGCACCCATATACACAACACACACACATAAGCCCTGACCCTACGTGCTTCCTTCCTACACTATGCAGGCTTTCGAGGGTGTGCTTGGAGGCCATATACATGGTCGCACCCACATCATTTGTTCAAAATGTATGGACCACCCTCTTCCATCTCTAGGCTGGCTGTGGTTGATTCAAATTCCCACCTCAACACAGGTGAACGAATCCCTTTGTTGGAATTTGGGAAGTTGGAAAAAATTTTGAGTGAAGGGAACTAATGAATTAGGTCCTTAATCACATCCTTGTCATGATACCCACCACCAAAATTCTGAACCTTATAAATCATAATAAATTATTTAAAAAATAATGTCCAACTTTAAAATGTATGCACACAACATATTCAATGTATATTCATTAAAATAACCATTTACATGATCATATTAAATACATATTATTTTTCTATTTTGGAATAAACATTCCCCAAAACCCTTCATCATCTAATAATATTTCTTCACTTTATAAATAATGTTTCACCATTGAAACAAGTTATTTTAACTTATATCTATTTCAAAAATTGGGGGATTTACAAGGATAATTGTTCAAGGATAACATCAAATGCCATTAACTATTTCATAACAATTCTCCCAGAATTACCATTAAAACTCACAATCTTCAAAACATTTATATGTTTCTTCATAATATAATAAGTGATCAATTCATCCAATATCCATAAATTATGTAACTTTTCCATTATATTAACATAAATGTAATATATTACAACATCATTGAAAAACTATGACAACCAATGATAAAAATAGAAAACAAATAAAAGTCATACACAATGATGGATATTCATAATGATTATCAAAATGTTTTTAATTATATCAGTAAATTATAAAATAATTATTCTTAAAATAAATTTAACTACAACACAAGTAAACATTAAGAGTTCGATTTACCTAAAAAATCTATTAATTCCCAATAAATGTTTTTGAGGTAACACTAATAAATATTACTCCAAAATAGTATGATGTACTTTAAACTTATGATCGACTTTGAACAAATATCCCCTTAATAATACCTAAAAAAGATAAAATATCCCCATATCAATCATAATAACCTTCAATGATATATAAACATTTTATTTTATACCAATTGTAATGGCTCTTAACATAAAAAACAACAATTACAAGTCTTATAATAAGATTTAGGGATTATTATACTTTGTATATATTTCTGGTTTAGTTTTTTAGTGAATTATAAAAAACAATTACATATCAAAACCATACAAAAATATGTGGAAAATTCAACTAAATTTTCATTTAAAAAAAATTCTATACAACTTTATTAAATTAATGTAAATTTTTAGTTTTTTCAAGATGTGCCACCATTGTACATTATATAATCCTTAGAATTTCATAATCCCGTGGAAATACATTTAGAAATATGTGATGAAAATAAACTTCTTATCATGGGATACATAAAATTAAACAAACCCATTAATAAATTTGGAATTCACAAAAACCCATAAGATCATTTTCATTTTATATAATAAAAATTTCAACCCAAAGTAAAATTTTACATAATTATGAAATCAACTAAAATTTATAGAGTTCTAAAACAAACTATATGAAATAATAATTTCAAAATCATATAAAAGTAATTTAATTTGTAATACATGATAAATCATGAAAATAAAAAAAATCACCAATAGAAGATTATAATCTTTCCTTAAATCTGGAGACCATTTACTGACCTCATGAAATCACAATATTTCTATTAAACCCTATAGAATTCAATGGAAGCCCAATAATATATCCAAGTAAATTACCATTACAGTCTCCCTTATAATAGGATCACTTTATTGTATAATTATGCTATCTCTTATGAGTAATTTATCATTGGTAATATCTATCACTTTCCCAATGCGTTAAAGAACTATACATTGCTAATCCAGCATTAAAGAAATTTTGAGGTCACCTATCATTAATTAAAAAATTTATGAACCATTACATGAATAATAAAAATGTATATTACACATTAAATTTATAATAATTTTCAATGAATATAAATCCCATTTGAAATAATAATTTCTATTATCTATAAAAAATGGAGAGAACCTTCTGTTTCTATACAAAATCAAATTAAAAGATTAATTTATGAAATACTGATAAAATGGTTTTCATTAAAAATATTCATGAAACATGAAAATAATTCTTCAAATAATAGAATTTTTATGATAATGGGAAAATATTTTCATTCTATAATCATTAAAACAAATATTTCTTTCACACATTCAATATGAAATTATTAATTTGATACAATAATTGTTTAAAGGGTTATTTTTCTATCCTTTTAAAGGGAATTAAAAAATAGTTAAAAATAAAATTTATGAAATTATCAAGAAAAATATTAACATTATTAAAACATTTAAAAATAAATTGACATTCATGAAAAACATTTGGATGGAAAAATATAATACCAAATTTTTAATGAATTTATTCTATTATGATTCTAAACTCATTTCATTCATATGTACACCCTCATGAGTAACAAAATTTTATTTTTTTTATAACTGATTAAAAAATTTATTAAATTTATTTATATCATTATTTTTCCCATTTAAATTTTATCATGTTTAATTTAGTTACTAAAATGGTAACTTGACATTGGATGTCATGAGGTTTTTCAGCTTTAATGTCCTAAATGAATTCGATAGGTTCACTATAGTTAAATTGATCATGGATATATCAACTAAAATTAAAACTCGTGAAGAAAATATTATTTTTACACATTAAATACATTTTTAGAACCGTATGTGGAAAGTGGGTGTGTAAAATGAAGTATATCTTGTCGTCATGGTGATAAACTATGTATACACACGAGCGATTTTTCAATTTTTCTAATGAGACGTAAATGAAATAATTTATATATTATTATAAAATTTAAGAATAATAATTTTTTTATTAATGTAATATTTATTCCTTAATTCCATTATTTGTACAATTATTGTGCGATGATAAAAAAAATGAATCACATCGCTTGATGGAAGAGGCATTCAACGCGTATGAATGAGTGACAATATCATTTTTAATAGGATGAAAATGGTAATATGTTAAATGATATTTTATATTCATAGAATCGTAGTAATTTCATAAAATAAAATATATTGATTGATTTCATCTTTATAACTGCATGTGTGAGGTGTTAGAAAATGAAACACACCACTTTATAGAAGTGGTAATCCCAATATATAAATGAATGATGTTTTCATTTCCCATAGGATAGAAAATGAGATGAAAAAGGGATATAACATTATCATAATAAATTATATGTATATTTAAGATACTGATATTTTTATTTCAATATGTTTTAAGAAGATTTCAAGGAGGTAAAAAATGAAATATACATGAAACACACATTTTAGAATTATACATCTTCCATGGATAACCTCAACTAGATTAAAACTTACACATTCATAGGTTGTTCATTTGGTGAGAAAATAACCTCAAGGACATGGGGATGATGGTTGGTAATGTATTTGGGATTGTATTTGTTGACTAAAATGTCATAATAGGTGCGAGTAAGAGAGGATATGGGATTCCATTTTATAAGTGAGGTCGGTGGTAATCATTTAAATATGTGAAATAAAAAAATAAAATTATTTTCCAACTATTATAAAATAACTCCAAGGATCCACATATTTTAAAAAAAAATTGGTTAATGTTAGAATAAAATAAATAATTAAAAATTTTAATGGTTTATAGGTTATTTTAAATCTTATCTATTTGTTTAACCCCATTATTAACAATTTTATAACCAAAACAATATTAACAGAATTTTCAATCATTATAGACCATGAATGTTATTTTAAAAATGATAAGTGGTACATAAA
Source organism: Viscum album (assembly GCA_963277665.1). Classification (NCBI taxonomy): domain Eukaryota; kingdom Viridiplantae; phylum Streptophyta; class Magnoliopsida; order Santalales; family Viscaceae; genus Viscum; species Viscum album. Next base: position 1,480,340,212 of record OY728137.1, read on the forward strand.
TTTATAATTCATGATATTTTCATTAATTCTAAATAAATTTTAGATATTATAATATTTTTAGTATTTAATTATTAATTAAAAATTGATTTAAACCATTAAATTCCACTTATAGATATTTTCAATACTATTAAAAAATGAATTTAAAGGGATCCATACAATAGATTAATTCCAATTAAAACACATAAATCATAAATAATACATAATTTTTTCTAAAACTCGTGGAGTACCACAATATTTCTAAATATTATCACTTTAAATATCTTCTAATACGTATATTTCATATTTTACTATGTTTTCACAAGAATTTATCAAAACATCAAAAAAAATTTAAGTAATTTCACAATATTTCAAAGTAAAGAATAAAGAATTAACATTTAATAAAATTATTATAAATATGTACATCCATATTTTTTCATTCATAATGTATATTTACTGATATTTTAAACATAAAAAATTATTTATGATACAAAGTTATAGAAAAAAACTTTTATTATATGGAAGACTTCATTCTCTTCGAATGCAAAGTATATTTTAAATTAAACAGCTAAAAATTGCCCATGATGGTGTATATTAAGATCCAACCCTCAAGTTTAAAAATATTTCACGGGGTTTTAATTTTTTTGGGCTTTTTTACTTAATCAAAATTTTTATCTTAATTTTGCTTTAACCAATTAACACATTTTTAATTTGGAAATTTATTTTTATGGACTAAAGAAGTTACATTATAAAAAAATATAGAAACTATGATCAATAATATTTATTAAGTTTATTCATATTTATTTTCATTAAGTGGATGAAATCAATATTAAATATTATATTGCAAAATGAAATGAAAAATAGTTAATAAGAATATGCGTTTTTAAGAATTAAAATGAACATATACCAAATTCAAGTAATATGATAATTAATTGGGAATTAAATAGATTATTTTAATTCAATGGGATCATATGAAACCCTTAAATAAAATCCAAAATAGATTGTTCTATTTAAATAAATTTATTTAAATAAATAAAATGACAGTTTTGTAAAACATGCATTTTTACTTTTCACTAAATAATAAATCATGTTAGAGAAATCACAAAAAATAATCCAAAACCTATAATGAAATTATTATTTCAAAAATTATGTCGACTATTTAAATAAAATTTCTAAAATTGTATGAAATTAATTATAGTATCCATGAACCATATATAATAAAAACCATTTTGAATGAAAATGTTTTTTTAATGAATAAAATGTATTTATTTACATTAATTTACTAACAACCATAACCAAATGAATTTAACTCAATATTTTGGAAATATTATCTTTTTTTTATTATAATCATTTATCAATATAAATAAATTTTGTCTACTAATATTAAAATAGATAATTATTATAGAAATAGTTTTTTGAAAAACAACTCATTTACCACCAAAATATTTGATAATATTTTACAAATAATATATAATAAATGGATTGTAAATATTTTTAAATAAATAATTTATACATATATTTTATAACATTTTTCATATTCATACACACCATCCAGTAGTTAGGCCACAATTCCCATAATTAAAGAATAATATTTCAATACTATATCATGGTTTTTTTAGCATAGTATTGAAAATACAACACACTTTTGAATATATTATTTAAAGAAATAAATTATAGAATATTAGGGTTTTAAATTGGTCTATCTTACCTCAACATTCTACTTTAGTGGATGATAATTTTTCTACACTCCTTGTATGATGATGATACGGAATAGAATGTGTGACTAGATCAACTACTACATGCTCTTATAGGTTTATTAAAAATCCTCATACATTTTAAAATCTACATCTACATCCATAATTCATGTATGAAGAATTAAACACACCCAAAAAACTAGATTTATCAATCTATATTATTATGCATCCATTCATGACCTTCTCATAAGTGGAAATTTCAAAAATATGACATGTGATCATATTTCATGTCAGAGGTCCATTTTATAGTGTCACACTTTAAAATGATCATTTAAAAAAAAGATAAAATTGGATGATCTTATAAAACAATTATTCAAAATCCATAGTTATATGATTTTCTTTATAGAGTTAGATAAAATACGGATACCCTTACAAGGCCATCAAATTCTGATAAAATTTCTATGCAATCATTCTATTGATGTTTTTACACTCTAGGTTCTCATGGATCATGGAATTTATAAACGATATAGATACCTAACTTTTAAACATATTATTACCTGATTTTAAATGAAATTATCCATTAAATACAAAATGATTGACAAAAAAAATATTTTATTTGGACGAAGAGATACATTATTAGAAAACTATAATAAAAACTCATATTATTAATATTTATAATGATCTCATAACTCCATTTGAGCTCATACTTATGCATTGGATAACATGGAGAATATAGAGAAAAAAGAGGGATGAGCTAAGAAACCAAGTAAAAAAATAAACATGGGATAAAGCCTAACATACGAGTAAGAATGAATAACAAAATAATATAAAAGAAATGGATCGCGATTAACAATATGAAATAATAACTTATAGAACATAGAATCATATTGTCATGGCAATATTGGAATGTCGCAGAAACAATTATAATGACATAAACATGATTCAAAGATTAATGCCAAGAATATATCATAGGGTGGAAAAAGTGGCATAATGGATTAAGATTACTCTTTAATCCCATAAAATATGTATCATGAAAAAAAATTACCTAATTAAATAGATAAATATCTAGGCACATCCATCATAACATGATCATAAATATGTGTGCCACAATAAGAAAATAAATATAAGAGTTACCCATTTAATGAAATGGGAATCGAGTTCATTTAATAACCCATAACCAAAGGGTGTATCATGTTGATTTATATAAATGAGTATATTTAAATCCTAATTGTACATTCTTAAAATAAAAATATGAATATATAATAAATTATGTCCAACTAAACTGAAAACATGTAAAAAGAGTCATCAAGTAACACTAGAAATGATTTGCTTCAGTGGGGTTTTAATAGAAGAGGTAAAGAGTCTACAAAAAGGTAAAGAGAATAATAAATTATATAAAACAAGAAGTGAACTAATACAGTTTAATGAATAAGGCTATTTTTATAAATCATATATGTTTTAGAACATCTCATTATGTTGTACATTAAAAGTGACCAAGAAAATATATATGTTCCCTTTAAATGGATTTTTAGAAATATTTAGAATCAAACCATTAGTATTTTATTATCCATATCAAATAATGATTAAATAAAAATGTTATCTATGTGTAAAAAATATACAAATAATATATATTAATTATAAAGGAATAATTTTTTGATAAATGTTTCTATAAATAGAGAGAACATAACTTAAATGGAATATGGAGGTTTAAAAAGATCCCTTACCTTATATCCCAATGCATTTTTCACCTGAAATTAATGTCATGGATAATAAATATAGATAAATTAATTTCATTTTTAAAAACATTTCCATTATTTATTTTATTTATTATAATTTTTCACATTCATTTATTACCATTTAAATGAATTATATTGTTAAATTTCATCAACATGAGGGCATTTGTTACATGGTTTCATGGTCAGTTTTCTTTTTTAAAATTAGGAAACTTCATGTTAAATGAGAAAAATTATACAAAAATTAAATAATAAAATATAGAAACCATTAATTTTATTTAAATGGTCATATATATAATGTTTTTATTTTTCAAGGAATATTTATTTGATAAAATCTTGATGATAATTATATATTTTATTTTTGGTGATGTTTTCGACCATCAAAATCAATTTTTTATAATAGATATTATGTTTCTATATTTGTTCCAGAACATGATATAAGTTATAAAAAACATAATAATATATTATTTGACCATAATAATGTTTTTATGAATATCCTCGATGGAAGTAATGAAAAATGAAAAAACAATATCCACAAAGAGGGTTAAACATCATAATTTGGACAACATTTTTTTTAACAAAAAGAGATACGAAATATTGTAGGAAAATGACCTAATATTAGGAATATAATATTATAGTATATACATGATACAATAGTTATTATGAATTTATGAGTGAATCAGGTGAGTAGAAGCTAATAGATGAAATCAAATGAAAAGAAATTGTTTCTGAAAGTTACCTCTAGAATATCACCTCGAATGGCCACTTATGAAACATGAAATTGGTCTTTTGGTTATACAATTAGTACTTGGACATGGTAATGAGTCTTGAGAGTGTAATAGGGTATAATATTGACAAGTTATAAGGTTTATATTATGGGAGGATATGAGGTGGTGATGGTTATTATTTATTGGTGGAGGAGATGTGTGTTATTATTATTATTTTCATTAGTTATTAATTTTTTATAATGACACTTAATATTGTTGATTCCCATTATAAAATACAATAAATTTATAATATACTTAGAATTATTGGTTTCTTATATCATTTAAGACTGAAAAAATTAGTGTATTTGTCTGATAATGTGGAATGTGGTTTCTTGCAGTATTTCAATGTACACCAAAAATTAAATTATTTTTGAAAAATAGAAAAAATTAAACTTATCCATTTATCGATGTGTATATTTAAAAATTCTAATCAGTTTTATTAAAATAATTTTATAAATATATGAAATTTAATTTTTAAAAAATTCATCATTTATTCTGAAGATACAAAGTTATTATTTAAATATTCTTTTGACACTTTAAAGGATTACTTGATGGACCTTAAAATTATATTCTAATTATAATAATACTTATATTAATTTATGAATTTATTTTATGAAAAAATTTCAATTTAAATTTTTTAATTATAATGTTTCAAATAAGAATTTCTGTTTTAAGAAATACCAACTCTAAATTTATCATTTTTAAAACATTTATCTACTTATAACATGATTAAAATATGTCAATTTTTTATCTATAATAAACAAAAATTTTATTTTGTAGTTTCATATTTGAGGTTAGTAGTCTAATTGACAGATTACTATTCGAAACAATTAGATTACTATTCTAATTATCAGAGTTATAGATGTCATATATGTTCCGTAATTTCAATCTATACCACTTATTTCACTCATTCATCATTTAAATCTACATTCTATAAAGGTAATATATTTTCATCCTCCGAATTAATATTATATTATTAACATTATATTTTATATTTTATTTATACTACATTATTCAAGATTGTAGTCATTCTAGTAGACCAAGCATATATAGATATTCCAATTATTATTATCTTATTTTCAATCAATTTTACAACTAAAATATGTCAAATTATTATTGGTTTATTTGGTGGATAATGTACCAGTATTCATTTATAATGATAATGTTTTTATTTCATTCTCTATGTGATTTATGCTTTCTGTGAAATTAGTAGGTAAATTCCTTTGAAAAAATTCTAGGTCATTACATTCTTCCCCCCGTATGAAATTTCAGCCATGAAATTTCATTTTACACACTAAGGTGAAAACATGTGAGGGTATTTATCCCTCATGACTTCCTCCAGTTACCATGTGGCCTCTTCATTTTTATAGTTTATCCATTGTACATTTAACTGATGAGTGGTTATGTTACATAAAATGTTGTCTCTACGGTCCGAAGTCATCATTTTCTACTCCTTATAAGAGATATAATTTTTCATATATCTAGATTTATGTACATTTGATAGGTCTGGTATTTACGTCCTCAAGAGGGATATGTGGAATATATCATTTACATTAGATATAGCTGGTGGAAGTCATAGTCAACATTCCACGGATTAGAGACAATCAGGAATATAAAATGAGTTGATGTATGTTTGAAACATCCTTCTTTTATCCCTGTATATCATGATCCACTTCCGTGGGGATATATAGAGGAAACAAATAACACTAATATCTAATTCTAAGTCAAAACGGCGATTGTTTACATAGTTCTTCTACCGACTTGGAATTCCTAGACATGCTACTGGATGGACTTCACCTTTTCAATAATTTCCTCAACAATTTCTAATCCTAGTAGCTTATGTTCCCCAACTTCATCCCAACATGCAACTGTTTTATATATTTTTTCATAAAGGGATTTATATTGATCCATTTGACTGATTGAGTGGTAACAATTGTTTTATAAAATCTCGACCATTCGAATATGTCAATCCCATCCTCCTTTCACGTTTGTTGAGAATTATCTCAACCAGTATTCTAGTGTTTGAACTATCTTCTTAGATTGGACTTCATATTTTTCTCATATGATGTATATAAGTTCAAATCAATATTTAGACCATGATTGATTATTTTCTAGATCATTGAAGTAAATATCTGATCTTGCTCTGATATAATTGATAATGTATCTCCATGTAGACTCACTTATTCTATGATTTATATCCTTGTATGTGGTTCAAATGAGAATCATCATCGGATCATGACAAAGTGATCAATCTTTTTTATGTAATCTTCAATTATCCATATAGAACTATTTCCTATGGTTGTCTTCATATGTCTTGTGAAAAAGTCCTGAGTTATGTTTTCCATTCCTGTATAGGTATGAGTAGTGGATTCATCATTCACTTATACGTTTTCCTTCCAATCAATACTTTCTAAAATACTAGACACATTGTTGTGTATTCAGTGATCACATTCTTCTTATTATCCCATAAATAGTGCTCCCAAAAATCTCAACACATCTTTGTACTCCATGGGTGAATATATAAGACCATGCTATTTGATTCATTCAAAATCACCATTTTTATTTTATAATTTTATGGTAAACATAGTCATGATCCAAATCTTATGATTACTTCCTCGTCAATTTGACCTTGGTGGATTTAAACAATCTAATAGGTTCCACCATTTTTTGAATTTTCACATTATCTATTTGATCATCCATAGACTTATCTAAAAGGGATGGTCGATAAATATTTTGTTAAATGAATGATGTTGAACCATGATTTATGATTCCCATGTAAATCATTTTCTATTATATGAAGATTTGATCCTTATCAATTCTCATCATCGATAAATTTATATGATCCTTTATACGTATAGAATCATCACTTGGGTTCCATTATTAGCATAATAGTGGATTGATCAGTCATAATCATTGAGGGTAATTTACCATCTTAATTGGACCTTATTAAGATATTTATTTTTGAATTTATATTTGAGGCTCTTATGATTTGTGTCAATCTCACACATCATCCCATAGAGATAATACTTCCATATTTTCAATGTGAAGATCACAAAATACAACTATAGATCATTCAATGGATAGTTTTTATCATGTAAATTCATCATCCTTAAGTAAAATGACATTACATTGTCATTTCTCATTAGTACACAACCAAAAACCACATTTTATGTATCAATGTATACCATATAGAGTCCCCCACCTGCTAGTAGTGTATGTACTGGTGTAGTGATATGCCTCTTTTTCATATATTTGAATAAGTCTCCACAATCCCTAGTCCAGAAAAACAGTACTCCTTTCAATGTAATCTTGGTTAGTGTGTTTTACTATTTTTAAAATTTCCTAAAAATTCATTAGTAATACACTTATAGACCAAATAGTCTATTGGTATCAATGAAAGAATTTGGTATTGGAAACTTCTCAATTTCCTTTGTTTTAAAAGGATCCCAAGATATTAATTTTCTAGTGATAACATTCCCCATAAATGTTACTTCATTAATCCAAAACACACATTTATTGTACTTTTTATATTTTATCTCCATTAAAAAATTCAATAGCCTACAATTAAAATGATAATGGTATTCCAACATTCTCTTGGAGTATATCAGAATATCATCTATAAAGTCTATATTTTTTTCATATTAATATCTAAAGATAATATTATTTTTGTCCTTGAAAATTACTATATAATTACAATGTCTAAAAGGAATCATGATGAACTTGTAGTGTCTATAACTTTTTTCAATGGTTTTATTGTGAATATCTTCCTCCCTCGCCTTTAATTGATGATATCATGACTGATGGTCCACCATAGATAATTTTTTTTCCCAGCAATGTTGACAGAAAAAGTCATCTATCCATGGAATGGGATAATTTTATTTATCATGATTTTATTTAACTCACAATGATCAATATAGATGCGCACTAATCCATCCTTCTTCTTGATGAATATGAATGGTGAAACCTACATTGAATCACTTAGGTGTATAAAACCCTGGTCCATATATCTCGTAATTTCCTCTTCAGTTATACCAATTAAATAGTTTACATCATGTAATTAGTATATGATATATGCAGAGATATTGGTATAAGATCAATTGAGAACTGAACCTCTTGATCTAGGGGAATACTAGGGAATTTTTTAGGGAATATATTAGATTAGTCTATCAAAGATGTCATGTCTTCAGACATGATCCCTTCCTTTGTATCAATAATTTGATCTAGATATTCTTCCTCATTTGGTAATAATATCCTAAATTGTGATAATTACCTGATGAAGATTCAACCTCATCCTTACACTTGTATATAATTGTGGGATTATTCGGAATGTGAGTATTGATAAAAATTTCTCAAAATTTTACGGTGGATTCATATAAATATAGCCAATCTATGCTCAATATATCATCAATTTCCCCCAAAATAAGTAGGTAAATATTTTATGGGTGTTTCAATCAATTAACATAAACTAAGGAGGAGTTATATTATTTAGAGGAAATAATTTACCTATTCAATATCCTAAAACATAACTCAACCTTTTTATTTTGAGGTGGTTTTTGAATAGTTCTGCTAATCTTGTACGATATGTGCTTACTCATAGAACCTGAATCAAAATGAAAGTTTAGTATTCCTAAATGAATAAGCAGTGTCCTTATATGAATATCAGTTTGTGTATCCATATATGTACTAGTGAGAGAATATTCTATTCCTTGCTTCCTTGTTGGATTTTGTTGATTGCCACCAACGACCCTTAGCATATGGAATTGGATCACATAATGAAAATTTTCCTTTCAGTCGTTAAACAAAACTATTTTTTTATCAGTGCCTTCCTTTCTTCTTTAGCATTAACGGGCCTATTTAAATACCTTTAGAAATAATAATCTTGACAAACCTCTCTTTCACAGTGAAAGAATCTTTTGGACCCCTTCATAATGTTTTGTATTTGACTCTTAACGCACATTAGATATTAGGATGCTGGGTTTTCCTTTATTTATGGGATTTATCTATTGGCCCTCCCATATTAAACATTGTTTTCCTATTTTTGTCTCCATAACAATGAGACCACATAACGTTACCAATATCTATCTCAACCTCTAGAGAACATCATAATATCTCCTCATAGCTCTCATTGTCTTGAACCGAAAAAGGCTTTTCATAGGCATGAAATCAATCCACTAAATAATCTTTCCATCTTACATTCAGTGTTCATTAAAATGATGATCGTATATCATGAAAACCTCAAAATGTTTTCCACTTACATCCCAATGGATTCATCTCCATTTTTTCCAGTTATAGGAACTCCCTCTACATCATTATTTTGAGAGTTTAGGGAAAATATTTATAGAAAAATATTTTCTTGAATCCTTCCAAATACATGGAATATATTTTATCAATATACACTGGGTTTTTGATTAGTTTCTACCACTGATCATAATCCCCATAAAAATTATAGCACTCCGGTATGACGTTCTCTTCATATAAGTTTGGGATAAAAGATAATAGTTCTCAATAGACATAATAAAATGTTTTGGGATGAGGGGACCAGATGATCTACTAAATATAGGAGGTATCTTTCAAATAAAAGATAGAAACCCAACGTGATCTTTCATAGGATAAGGAGGGAATTCCACATGATTTATGTTATTATTCATAACGTGAGCTAGTTGAGAAATTACTATCATGATGTTGTAATCTCTAATTCCTGGTAGATTTGGAATTTTATTAAGGAAATTAATACCTTTACTATCTCATTGGTTTTTATAATGGGTTCCCCTATTTCACACACTAACTAAAAAATGTGGAAAAAATACAATCAGGATAATTTTAAAATTATCCAATAAAAATATAAAAATCCTTCAATAAAAATGGAGGGAGTGACCTATTGATAGAATTTAACTAAAATATTATGATTACCTATATTTATCAAAGGTTTTTAATGGTGATATAATTAACCCTAGAGTTAATATTATTGATTTATAGTCGTAATCGAAATATACAACAAGACTATTCTATGATACCATCTATATTATCCCATGGATTTTAAACATATAATTTCATGCTTTTAAAAAAATTCTATTAAATAAAACCCAAGGATCAAAATGTTTTTCTTCTTTGAAAGACTAGGTAAATAATTTTAAAAAAATAAAAAGAAATCATTTTATTAATATTCATAATGATCTTTTAATTCCCTTTGATCTCCTATAATGGTACATAATAGCATGAGGAATACATTGACAAAAGTGATGAGCTAATATTCCATGTAATGGAATACACAAGGTAATAAATAACATCAAATGATATAGAAGGCATAAAATGATAACATAAAAGGAGCGCGTCACTAATAAACATATAAATCATAAATATAGATCATCGAATCATATGATTATAAAAATATGGAATTTTGAAGAAACATATAACATAACATAAACATGCATCCAAGCTAATTTCCAATACTATATCACATGGTGGAAAAATTCCTAGAATGGATTTGGTATATTAAATAATCTCATACATGAAGAATCACGATTTTAATCATTACCAAATTCACAGTATAGATATTTTGGTTCACCCATTATAGCATGTTCATGAATCTGTGTTCCATTATATGAAATCAAACATAAGAGTTACCTAAGGAATGAAATGGGCTTCCCAATCATGTCATGTAGAAAAACCAAAGGGTGTATCATATTGTTACCTATGAAAAAAGTTATTTGAATCATACTTAAAATTCATAATGAAAAAATATGAATATGTTATAATAAAATATGTCCAACTAAAGAAAATAAAGTAGGGGTTATGTAACCATGGAAATGTCTCATATGTAGGGTTTTAAGAGATGAGGAAAAGAGTATTCAAAAGGAATAATAGAATAATAATTTACATCTTCTCATAAGTGAACAAAATTATTTTTTTAAATAAGGAATTATTTTATAAATCATATGATTTTTAAAAAAAATCATTGATTGGTAATCTAAAAGAGACAAAAATAGTATAGAAGTTCCCTTTAATCATATTTTTAAAAGGAATTAAAAACCAAACCTCTAATACATTTATATCCCCATCAATGAAATATTAAAGAAACATTGTATTAATTTGGGATAAATATATACATAATATGGAAGAATTATATATGAATAATGAAGTGAAAGATTTAGTTAAACTGAGATAGAACATAACATAATGGAAATACGGAGGTTCAGAATGATCCCTTACCTAATGTATGAATTCATTTGGAACTCATGGATAATAAAATTAAATTCATTAATTACATAATTAAAATTTTATTATATATGTATTGTAATTATTATTATTTTATTACATTCATTTATGGCCATTTTGATGAGTTATAAATTTAAATTTCAACATTCCAAGACAATTTGTTTCATGGTTTCTTGGTCGGTTCATTTGTGCAAAATTATGGAAGTTATTTTCAAATGGGAAAAATTATAATAAAGTCAAATTATATATTATTAATGAAATTAGAATATTTTATAAGGTTCTATATATCATTTTGTTTTCTGTATGAATATAATTAATTTTATAAAACATAAATGATAATTGTTCAGTTCATTTTTGGTGGTTTTTGGAGCATCATAAACTAGTTTTGTATTACTGAACATAATATTTATATTTTAGTTACAAAAAAGAAATACATTATTATATACACATTAAATTATCATTTAACAGTAATAATGGTTTTATGAACATCATTGAAGATAGTAATTAGAAACAAAAATAATAAATATCGATGGTTATGGTTAAAATCCAAAATTTTGGCAAAAAAATTATTTTCTTGAATAAGAGGTGATAAGACAAGTGGTGGAAAAAATATTTTCCTTTTGAAATATATAATTCATGTATATACATGATAATTTTGTTATTATGATTTTATTAATAAATGGGGAGAGGATAATTTAGAAAAATAAACTTAATTATAAGAGATTGTTTAAAAATGTTACCTCTTGAATATCACTTCATTGAAGGACCACTTAAGGAATATGTAATTGCAATTTTGTTTAATTAAAAAGTAAATGGTCATGGGACGTAGGTCTGGTAAGGTAATTGAGAATAATATTGACATGATACATATCATATAAGGTGTAAGGAGAAGGGGTTGTGAGAGGTGATAAATATAGGGGAGAGGGGTGTTTTGATTATTATATTCATTAGTTTATTATTTTTCATAAAGACTATAAATATTGATGATTACTATGAATAAACACAGTATATGTTTCATGATTGTTTAACCAATGGTTTATTACTTCATCTGTGACTCAAAAATTCCTCTATTTGTATTATAACGTTCAACACCGCAAATTACAGAAATTCAGTATTCAAAAACTTTAAACAATTTAGGAAAAATAAAAAAATTCCCTCCAAAAATTATTTATTGTTTTGATTTAAAATATTTAATTAATTTTATAAATAATATTAAACATGAGAAAATTAATTTTAAAAAAAGTCTTAATTTATTCAAAAAATATAAATTTTATTTTTTAATCTATTTTTTGACACTTTGAAAAATTAATTAAGGTTACATAAGATTATATTATAATTATAATAAGAAATAATATTGATTAAGAAATTTTATAAAGAATTATATAAATTTTAAATCATTATATTATTTCTAAAATTGTAAATAATCATTTATGTTTTATGAAAACAACAACATCATTTTATCATTTTTAAACATTTATTTACTTATACAAAGATTTAAATATATCAATTTTTATTTATAAGGTACCATATTTTTATACATTAATAGGTGCAGATTCTTTTCTAATGAATAGATTACTATAATTAACGGCCAGATTAATATTCCAATTGTAGGATTTTGAAAGGTCATTTAGGTTTCATGATTTTTATAAATGCCACTTATTTAATTATTTATAAATTCACATATACTTTCTATCAATGTTATATATTTTTGAATTAAATTTGAATTTTTATTATTAACATTATGTTTTTTCTATATATTGGATCATTAGTGTGTACATTCTAGTGTATCAAGAAGATCTAAAATATCTCATTCTAATTATCTTATTTAATTTTTATTATACCACTATAATATTTCGAATTATTATTATATTATTTTATGACTAATTTATAATTATTCATATATAACAATCATGTTTTTATTGGGTTCTCTTTGTGATGTATGTGTTTTATGACATAAGTATGAAGATTCCAATGATAAAATTCAGTTTCATTAAAACATACTGTATCCCCATTTGACTAAGAATATCAAGAATGAATGTTTGACACTTCACCTTGATTTCCATTTAAGTCTTGAGTAATTTAGAAATATAGTGCTACTTTTCTTTAGGATTAGTAATTACTCTAATTTATGGAGAATTATATTGGAGAAAATGTAGAGCCAAATAATTTTTTTAGCCCAAATCTTGATATATTTCTCTTTTCATATCCAACCAAATCCCACTCCATATTCAATACTCAGACAACTATTACTACTACGTTAATAATATTTTGATCTATTTGGGAATTAGGAAATGTAAAATTATCCACATCTTGCTCCAAAATGTGAGTCGACAGACTTAATGTAGGAATATTACTATTTTAATTAAGAAAAAAATAACAAAAGATAATTAAAATATGTAAATGTCATAAATTTAAACCAAAATAATTTTAATCTATGAAGTTAATCATTATAAAACTATGTAAATACAAATTAAGAAACTTTTTTTTACAAGATTCCAATAATAGACTGATAGTCTACAGCCCATGTACCTTTATAAAAAAATAGTATAGTAACATATGGGGTTGATTAAAAACAAAAAATCAATATTCTGGATAGAAATCAGAATATACTGATTTAGTACAAAAAAATTTGACCTGACACTCCTTATAGAAATCACTTTTGTTTCAAAAATTCTATCTTCTATCAATTTTTTCATTCATAAATAATAGAAATAAAAATAAGAATTTGATACCATTTTGTAATGAAACAACCAAGGATAACCCTATCTTCATTACATGATTCATCATATGATAAATCCATATGATTATTCTGAATCTGAACGAGTTTTCCACTAGTTCCTAGGAATCAATCATACAATCTTAGGAATAGTTAGGATCAATAATTTCAATAATCATTTGATGGTCATGTCTGAGGACTTGAAATGTGTTCCATATCATATAATTTCATTCACTCAATTAAGTGAAATAGTAATAATAACATAAAATATAAAATAACTTCCAAAATATTCTACGTAAACTTGAATTATGGGAAATTGTACATAAAAATCTAGAAAATATATAAATTGGAACATAGATTCATGAAAATAAATAGAGAAAAACGATTATAAAAAAATCAAGGAAATGATGTGAAATAATTTTTTCCACCCATATATGTGTGATATGTGGTCTCACTCAGAATTTATTACCACCATTGAAACAGAATATGACTAAAATAAATTACCACTAACTATGAGTAGTGCATTTCATTTACCTCTATTGATTAAAATATGATTTTTACCAACTGGGTGTACGTTAGATGTTTATAAAACAACATGGATTTGATCTATCCAAGTGTTACATGAGAATCCAATTTTTATTAATCAATATATTTATATTTTAAAAACAAAAAAACAGAAAAAATATTCATTTAATATTTTAATAGAAAATAACATTTGACCATATTTATTTTACTTAAAGTATAATAAAAAAATTAATCAGTAATAATTCTATGGAAATCATTATAGAAATTTGGATATGGTATCGAATATCTTGGAACACTAGGATCCTCTTATATTCATATTCAATAAACCAATAAAATATAATATGTGATGTCCAAGACTCAGATGCCACTTAAAGGGTTCCCTGAGCCCAATATGCCACACAGCCCCTTGTGCATCTCTCAGAACCCCAGAGGGTGCTAATTATAAGCGCGGGCCTGGGGTGTGTCATTGGGGAGAGTATGCTCTCATTTTCAATGTGTATCATAGTGGGTGAGAGTAAACATTGGAAAATAGCAGAAGAAATTTATGTAAACAAAAGGCACATCAGATAATTGAGACAACAAGAATAATAACTAAAACAACTAGAATAACATTGATAATACAACAACCGATTGTGATATGTCATGTACAAGAAAACAAAAAAACATAGATATAATATAGTGGGAATAACATGTTTCATAATATCATAATGAAAATAAAATATTATCCCAAGTATCCTGAGTTCCAACTTAGTCCAATACTATCATGATTTATACTAAATAGTGATAAATCAAGTGTTTGAAGCCGTATGATAACATTTTCAACACTTGAAACAATTTATTCTACTCTTGGTACCCAATGATGCCCAGATAGGGTTTGAGATATATCTTAGTGGGCCACCACTACTAGTGTCTATAACATCCAACCAGTGTAATATAAATGTAACAACGTGCAGACATGCATATATAATGTGAGTCTGTACAATGTAACTAAATACCCAAGTACTTACTTCTTCATTCGGCTGGTAACTAAATTTTACATATCCGTTTATATTATCAATTACCAGAATATATTAATAGGTCACATAAGTGATTTTCAGCACTGAAATAGTCTTGCGATAGTAAAAATAGTGAATGTTCCAAGGTAATGACCAAGGAAATGTAGACCTCAACAATCATGAACAAAGTTGTGGCTTTAAACTGTAATGGGTTAAGAAAGAAATCCAAGGAGCATATTTCATGGAATTCCATAATAAGGTGCCTATCACATCCAAGGTGATTATCCATGGTATGATTGGTCTATGAAAAGACAGGGCCCTACATGATATAACCGTGGCATCTACTTATCAATATTGGATCCCAGGATTGCATATGAGGCATCCTATAAAAATATGGAGGGATCCTACAATGTCATATCAGGTATCAAAGAATAGAAAAGTATTGGGATATTTTTGGTTCTCATCCTAAGAAATATGTATCCTTGAATTGGAGTTGGTTTCACATGTGATCATGGAATTCCCTGATCAGAATCCATGATGAGCTCGAGTCAGGGTGTTCATAATTTTTTATTAAGTCGTTTAATATTTCTTTCTGATCAAGCCTTGCCTTTCTGTAGTGTGATAAGGTCATGTACCATGTAACCATTTTATCAAGTGATTTGGTTAAATCCATTCCTTTAATTAGTTTTATAATACCACATAGCATGAAAACATTCATTTAATCCATCTAAGGAATTTCCCATAATTTGAGTTTCATTTTTTTACTTTAATTAATGTGTTAGGGGTGATATGGATATAAAACCAATTAATCATTGTAATTTTATTATCAATTTAAAGCACATAAATGGGTGGTAAAGTTGTACACATACATTTTAATTTCCATTATGTAACTCACAATATAAATCAATCCATTTAATATAGAAAATCCTAACCATATAGTGTTTAAGAAATGGAACAACTGATTAGCGGTGAAAACATGTCAGAACACTAAACCACATTTATAGAATAACCTTTGATATAGAGAGGACGAGTTTTTGTTCATAACCACAAAAAATTAATCACATAATTGGAAAAAGGATGACTCTATGTTTCTAATTATTATTAAAATGTCATGTTAAATCTATAAACAACACCCGATGAAATCCAGGGATCCCACATGAAAAATCCAATGTCAATGAACATTATGGAAAAATTATATACCACCCACCGTAGAGTTGTACGTATCTCCTCCTCCGGTGTTGGACCCATATTTGGCTCAGATCAGAGTAGACCTAATCAAAGTAAAAAACATTTGTACCTCGATATCTTAGTCGAAAGTTAAGGAGATTGATAAAGGTGCAAGAGGACTTGAGTACATACTATGGTGCCTCTAACATGACATACAAAAGATTGGTTTGTTTCTTGATGAAGGATATCTCATAATTCCAAGATTAAATATTAAAAGAGATCCAAATTTAGATATAAATAGTTTAATAACACATAAAATTGTATTAAGTAAGAAGGAGGGAGCTCAATTTGATCATTCATAGAAAAAATGGATTTTTACACAAATATTTTCATGTGCATTGTTTCTCCACTTAGTTTTAAAAACCATGTGCAATTCCTTCCTAGGTACCTATGAAAAAGGTGTTACTTCATGGTAAGGCCACATGGTTAGGCCGAAATCCATGCACCAACCATGCGAGGTGGCTCTATCCAGAAAAACACCATCCACACTGTTTTCCAAACCATCAAGAATTTCTGAATTATTTTCTCTAAACTCTGTGACAAGCCAAATTTCCAAAAAGATATGGGTTCCAATCTCTGAAAATTCCATAGACACCAAAAGTCCTCTTCAAACCTCATTAGCATCCATATTAGGTCCAATGTAAATATTTTGAAAAAAATTTTAAGGGTCTATACTTTGCTAAAAACTCAGTTCTAACAATCTTCCCCCGTAAAATAACTCATCCTTGAGATCACCATCCAAAGGTGGGGAAAATTTCCTGAGAAAAACTATGGAAATTTGGCACAAATGTTTTCTTACCTATCCAAAGTCTTATCCTTTACTCAGTTTTACATCCATAAAACTTATACATGGGGGATAGACCAGCTTCAGAGAGCCTTCACGCCCCTGTCGACTATGCATTCAAGATACTCCTCTAATGTTTAATCCACATCCTACTAAACCTCCATGGGATCAATTGTATGATATGGTTCAACATGATATTTGAAATGCTACGAATCATTAATGACAACTTACATGGCATGGTACCTCTTAGGTAGTAGCAATTTATTGGCTGCTATCAAGATCCTCTCATTAATTTCAAAAATCCCTACAAATCGAGCTGATATCTTCCCCTTATTTTGTAACCATTTTTTCCCAATCCTGGGTGATACCTGAAGAAAAACATGATCCTCGACATGAAAGTCAAGAGGGCATCGATGGTGATTTACATAATATTTCTATCTTGACTGAGCAGTAATCATTCTATTTCTGGTCCGCCGATGTTTCTTCTGAAGTCTTCTAAACGGGACAAGGACCTATTAGGACTACCTCAGCTGTCTCAAACTAGCACATGGGTAAATGACATGGCCTACCATAAGGGACCACATAAGGAGACATCTGAATTGTGGCATGAATGCTGATATTTTAAGATAACTCAGTGAGAGGTATATATTTCTCCCTTGAACTACTAAAATCAAGTACACATGATTGGAGCATATCCTCTAGGACATGTATTGTCCATTCTGATTGTCTATCAATATGAGCATGATATGAAATTCCTTAGAGCACCTATGTTCTCATATCCTTCCACAATCCCTACCAGAACCCTGACCTGAAACAAGAATACGTATCTTAAATGATTGTACATGGAACCCTATGTAGTCAAATGATCGCATAGACATAAAGTTGTCCCATCTCATCAAAAAAAATGTCTTCCCAAAAGTAATGACTTTGTCTCAATTCTGTAGATGATTATGAAATACCACGATATAATATCTCTCCCTAAATGACCTCGGTCTTCCGACTATGAAATATAATACAACATCTTCTGATTCCCATTATAGGATTAGAAGCTTATGTAACAATCCTGAAGGTATCTAGAGCTTTACATTCACATGTGGATAGGTGGAACACCTATTGATAATGTATGTTATGTGACATTTCATCCTAGGCCGCCAATACTGGCATGGCATATCTCGATACATCTTCGAGATGCCTATATGAACTATCCATTGATAAGAATGAGACTCGTTCATCAACTCCAACCTAATGTTTGTAATTACAAATATATGTACAAAAATATGAAGGATGTAATCTCTATCTTAATACTAATCCGGAGGAAGGTTATCTGATAATGTACTCTCTTGAAGGACCAAGACATATGGATCTGAAATCAACCTATTCATCACCTTTTCTAGGAGGGAAGAGGAAACTGTTAAGGTGAAGAGATAAGATTTCTTGTGACTATCATGAAAGTCTAGATGTAGCTCAGAAAATAAGGTTGTTACCTTCATTTTATCATTGGATTCACGTACGTCATGTGTATGAGTTTTCCTAATTACTACATCTGCTTCAACATTCCACTTCCCCAACGTTTAGGCAACCTCAAAATAAAAGGATTGCATGTATTTTACTCGTCTCCCATATCCAAGTTTCAATTCACAATGATAAAAGATATATTTGGGGTATTGTGGTCCGTGTACACCACAATTTGGTCATCTAACAGATAATGTCTTCTACAATGTATGACATGGACAATAGCTTTTAGTTCCAGGTCATGAGCCTGTTAATTTCTCTCATGAGGCCTCAAATGACGACATCCATATGCATTGAATCTATCTTCTTGCATCAGTACTTCTCCTAGTCTAATGGATAATGCATCAAAAAATATGGTATAAACACAACTTGGCTCATGAAGGATTAGAATATGTTCTAATACAAGCCCCCCTTCAGCTCGTTAGACAATTTTTCACATGCATATGACCATGTGAACTTGAAAATCTTATTTATAAAACCATTAAGAGGTGAAGAAACAGATGAGAGGTATTATATGAAATTCATGTAATATCCTTCCAGTCCATAGAAACTGCTAATATCAAACACGTTCTTGGGCTGCTCCCAATAAACTATAGCACTAGCCATTTTTGAGTACACATATACCCCTTATTATGATATAATATGATGCAAGAAGTAGACTACATTGATCCATAAATATTACAAAGTGAGTTTTGAATAATGTCGATTCTCTCTCAATGTACTCAAAATGAACTCAAGATGATTTGCATGGTTGCTATGATTTCGAGAATACACTAAAATGTCATCCACAAGGACCACGACAATAATGAAAAAAATATTTGTGGAAACATCTATTCATCAAATCCATGAAAATAGTATGAATTTTGATAAGATGAAATGATATTATAAGGTATTGATACTGACAAGAACTTCTAGGAAATGTTTTATGAGGTATGTCTGATGCTCTGACTCACACATAATGATAACCCGATCTCAAGTCAATCATAGAAACGACATTTTCTCCTCAGATTTTGTCAAAAAGTTAATCTATTGCAGGATGTGGATATGAGTTCTTGACTATAGCCTGGTTCAATATTTTGTAATTCATGCATAGACGTAAGGTTAATCAGCCTTCTTGGAAAAAAGCACAGAAAAATGCAAGGAGGATGTATTGGGCAATAATCATCATTTGGCCTTAATGTCCTCTAACTACCTCTTAATCCCCTAATGCTATGTAGGTTAGATAAAGTAAGGAGGAATTTCCAATGCAATTGATTATGGAACAATGTCGATTGTAAACCCTACCACTCTCTCAGGAAGTAATCCAGAAAAATAGTTAGTAAAAACACCTCTAAAACGATGTACTACTGGTGGAAAATCATCATGATGTAATCCATTAACCTTCATGATGAGATGTTCAATCTAGGTGGTCACCCCACATAGCCCATGATGCTTCGGTCTACCTCTACCATACTGGACATCCTAATCACACTTATGTAGATAATTATGTCCCTCTGGTGATGTAATAGATACCATTCAATAATAGATGTCTACAAAATCATGATAGTTGACCAACCAATTCATCCCATGAATAAAATCAAATCCCATCATCTTGGGAGAAAATCGGTTCCATGAGAAAGGGTAATAGCCTACCTCAAGGGGACAATCCTTAAAATGACAAATTCACTCTATTTGTACCCCTAATATCTTATATAGGATCATTACCCCATAATGATATTATATCTCTAGTTCGAGACATTCCACAATGGATATGAAGATAAAAGAGTTTGAATAACCTATATCTAACAAAGAAAATACAATAGTGCATGCTACTAGAATAGTTCATCATACTATAGAAGCTCATGTAGCCTAATCCTAGAGAATGTATTGTAGTGTTTGAAACTGACATGACCAAGGAACCTATGCAACAGATGGACAACCATGGTCAAAAATTCTCTATCGATGATGTTGGTGATTAGGGTTGAGTCCACCATACAAAAAACCTCATCCTCTTTCATACATGTTGGTGTTATTCCAACATCCAACTAGATGTGACATAAAAGAACACTCTCAGGAAGGTGGAGTTGGTACATATAATTTTCCACTCCAATATGGTGTTAAGACCCTAAAGAAATTCTTAAGATGTCCTATACAGTCAAACAATCAGTACTCCAGTGGGTATCTATCACAGTGAGGGTTCCAATGACCAAATTTTTTAAAATGAGGACATTATTTAAATATATTGAAACATGTAATCTCGATGTCATTTTACTGATGGGAAACCTTGCGAGAATGTTTCTTTCCACTAGAATAACTATTTGCCTAACACGACACTGGTCATCTATTCCTGGTACTATTTTTTCCATATGTTTACGCTTAGTGATATGATCCGGATTGACTATTGTATAAAAATTAGGCATGAGAAAGGAATTAACCTACTTGTGGATGGCATAGAAATTCTCATCCTCAAAACATCCAACACGGGAATGATCAACTCTCTCTAGAACTAGTTCAGAGAGATGAAACTCTAGGAAATGTGATGAATATTCCATAACTAACAGAAAACCATTCTTGAGATGCACGAACTGTCGGGATCTATCAGGTCTCAACGTTTGTGGAAAAAATCATTCATATAAGGCTATTTGGAAACCATCCCATAACATGCCATGATGACAACCGGCCTGGGTAATCACAAACCACCAGTGCTTGGTCGAATCCTGAACCATGTATGTGGAATGCTTGACCCTCCAATATGGGTGTGTTTGTAGATGCTAAATGACAGTTAGGGAGGCTTCTATCCAAGACTCTTTATCCTTCATAATGCCATTCCCAGAAATGAAAGAGGATGTTGTTGTTGAAAATTATTATTCAGGTCAGCCATCGTGGGTGAAATACATAGATCACCATGAATGGACTACATCATATGTATGAAACTCTCACAAACATGGTCATCTTAGACCAAATTAGGTACATTAATGACTTCCAAAAGTTGATCTTCTAGAGGTAAGAAAGGTGTCTCTAGACCCACTATGATTGGAGTGTCATCGTTTCCACCCTCTTGGTGTATGATACGAGGATGTCATGGAAGAATTGTTCTTCAATATCCATACACAAGCCTTAGAACAAGCTCATAAGAAGAATGACAGCATCACTAATGAAAGATAAATATAGGGAAACTAACTACCCTAAGAATAATATTCCAACTACCCATTTGATGGCCACATATTAGTATGTGATCAAGTGTAAGTTTTATTTCACATTAAATTTAATATCATGGTTCACTCTGTTGCATTTCACAATCATGAAAAGTTAGGAAAATGATGTGCAACCATCTCATTATATATTTTAGGATTCACATTGTAATGGAAATCCATTTCAGATGAATCAGTTCATATACACCTACCTCCATAAAGGATAACCATTTATTTACAGTATAATGGCTCGACAAGGTAAATTACTCATCCCAGACCGTGACGGCCCATGAACCTCATGAATTAAGACTTGAAATCACTCAATCACAACAAAAATTTATTTAAGTAAAATAAAACTATAACATAATAACTCAACAATTACAAGCATAAGAAAAAAATAAATTTACCTTTATGTAATAGAAATATGTATGACATGTGAATTCATGGTGCCTATAAGGATTCATGTTTCAATACTCCATTCCCTCATATAATCTCTCCAATGATGAATGAAAATCATCAAACATAATAATAATCCTCAATACCAAACTGCCTGTGCATCACCCAATGGTGAAATATTATCTACTGTAAATTGGAAAAAGAAAAATGGAAATTATAATTTTGGAAATAGGGTTTTACCTCGAACATGGGTTCATGATGCCCAAGAATGACTTATAACAAAGTACCTAGCATTCTTAATCCCAAATCTATTTTAACCAAATAGTAAATCCTGAAAATATACCATCCCATGATACCACTTTGTGACATCCTAAAAATGTATTCCACATAAAGTGTGCCCTGAGCCAAGTGGACAACATGGCCCTAAACCCAACTCCTTAAACTCTAGAGGCTTCTGACGAATTGGGAGGGCCTATTGTGCATCTGTGGGAAGTCTATTCCTTCATTAACAATGTTTAGAATTGTGGGTGAGAGTTAACATAGTTAATTATAGGATG
The DNA here is from genome assembly GCA_963277665.1 of Viscum album. Taxonomy (NCBI): domain Eukaryota; kingdom Viridiplantae; phylum Streptophyta; class Magnoliopsida; order Santalales; family Viscaceae; genus Viscum; species Viscum album. Next base: position 1,480,363,479 of record OY728137.1, read on the forward strand.
CAATATATGTAAACATAAGGCACATAGAAAAGGTACAACAATAATAATAACTAAAATAATTGGAAAAACATTCAACAATACAATAACAAATGATGATATGACATGTACTAGAAAACTGGAAAACATGGATATAATACAACAAACATAACATGTTCCAGAAAAATATAAAGAAAATCAATGACTATCCCAGGCATCCCGAGTTCTAACTCTATCCTCTTTTATCAACCTCTACACCAATACATGATAAATCAAGTCCTTGAATCCATATTCTTCCTTTATTCAACACCTTAACCATGTAATATACTATATGTACCAATGACACCTGAAGAGGGTTTGAAATAAATCTAAATGGGCCACCACCAACAATGTCTATAACATCCAACCCATGTAATGAAAATGTAAAAATGTTTAGGAATGCATATATAAATCAATGCAGTACAATGAATCTATATACCCAACTACCTGATTCTACCCACACCAAGTGTATGAACGTATGTAGTCCATTTATTTAATCACTTACAGGTTTATATTAGTAGTTCATGTTATGTAGGGCCATCACTGGTATAGTCTCGTGATGGTGTCAATAGTGAATGTTGAACGTAATTACCAAGGAAATGTTGACCTCAAGGTTTTCCAAAACATTAGTAATAGTAGCTTGGAATGGTGTAAAAGAGTAATCCAAGGAGAATATTCCAAGGCATTCCATAACAATGCACCTATTAAATCCTTGATGATCGTCAAAGGTAAGATGGGGGGATTCCAAGATAGGGACCTATGGGAAATGACCTTGGAAACTACTTGTCAATGATGGATCCAAGGATTGTATTCGATTAATTTTTTAATATTATTGAGGGATCCTACGGTGTCATATCGGGAATCTCGAAACATACAATGATAAGAATATAGGTGGTTATAAACTATGAAAGTCATATCCTTGAATCAAAGGGGGTTTATAGAGTTCTCATGGAATTCCCTGATCTAAATCCAAGGCGAGATCATGTCAGGACAATCATTGTTTTATGTAGTAATGTAATATTTCATTCGGTTTAATCATTGCCTATCATTAGTGTGATAAGGTCTAGTAACATGAAATAATTTTATCAAGTGATTTTGTTAAATGCTTTCCTTTTATTATCATGACAAGGCCATTATAATGATACCATTATTTAAATCCATCTAAGGCATTCCCTGTAGTGTAAGTATAATTCTTCTACATTCTGTTAATTTGGAAAGGGGTTATATGGATATAAAACCAATTAATCATCCACATTTATTTATCAATTTGATTCACTTAACATAGGAGGGTCTATTATTATGCATACATGGTACTTAAAATTATTTAATTCAAAATATAAATAGATAAATTTAGTATTGAAAAGATTACTCATAGAGTGGTCATGTCATGGCACACCTGAATGGTGGTGCAAATGTGTCAAAACAATAGAACATGGTTATGGAATAACCTTAAAAATATAAAGTATTTATTTTTGTTCATAACCACTTATAATTAATCACATGTTTGAAAAGTGTATGAACATACAATTCTAATGATTATAAACCTGGCATAGAATTTTTATAAATGGCACCCACTAAAATGGGTGGGCCCAACATGACAAATCCAAAATTGACAATATTTTGGGATGATTTATTTACTACAGACCATAATATTGTATGAATCTTATCCTCCTGTATATGACCTTGATTTGGATTATATCAGAGTAGATATAAGAAAAATTGATAATTATAATACCCTGATATCTCAATCGAGATAATAAGAGAAGTAGAACAGATCAATAGGACTTGAGAACATACCATTGAACATAAAACATGATGAACGAAAGCATCATCAGTTGTTGTATGCATGAAATATCTTGCTTACAAGGTTCGATACCCAAAAGTACCATATTGAGTGAGAAATAGGTTATTCCCACATTAACTCCGATGGGAGAAGACAGAAGGATCATAATTATATAATTAATGGAAAAACGGTAATTTTACACAAAATTTAGCCTTAGCATGGTTTGACTGAATTTTTTGAAAAAATATCCATAAATGATTCACAATTACATATGAAAAAGAGCACTCATATCGTTAGGCCCCATGACTGTGTTCTAACCATGAGTGGTGGGTAAGTCCAAAAAATCATAATCTAGACAGTTTACTATAAACCCTATGTAAATCTTGTTTTCTTAAAAAGAAGAGTTAGGGGAAATGATTTGGACCCGGACACCCCTGAGACCTCTTCTATCTCCTTATGAATCCATAATAGGTCTGGTGTAATTATTTAGATCAATATTTAATTGATCCATGCTTGAGTTATATCATAGGTTCCTACATAACATCACAATGTCCTACTAAGGAGAGAATGTTCAATGTAGTGTGGGTTATGATATAAGCTAATTAGAGTATAATCACAACTAATGATGTAATCCAAGGCTAGGGATAATTTAATTCAATATTTGTATGTAATTATCATATATTTATTAACCAAGTATGTGTATTTTCTTTAAATAAAAATTATCTGAAATAAATTTTTTTTTCATCAACAAACTCTCTATTTGAAAATAATAATATCATAGAACTCATGTTTATAAAAATAAATTCAATTTAAATAAAACAGTCTTTTAGAGAAAACTAATTTCTTATATAATAAAATTTATTTAAGAACAATCCAACATATACAGTAGTCCTCAATGATGGAATAAAATAATTAAAATGTCTTTAAAACATTCCTTCTGAAGGTCATTCATTCATGGTTCTTTAAAAAAATTCTTTTTATGGTACTACCAACCTTTAACTGATGAATCCAATAGAAAATCAACAGAATCTACTATAGAATATTAGCAAAAAACACTAGCATCAAAACTATTTCTCATAAATTTATCCATCATGAATTCCATGCCACTATGGATATTGAGGAAGACGTACACTACAGACAGTAAGAAATTATAACAAAAATGGAGAAATAATTATGACATATAAGCGAATTTCCATTTAATGATATACTCAAATAGAATGAAATGGGTATAGATGTGAGAAGAGTGGAATCTATATTCTAGAAGGTTCCAATTGGGGTCCTCCAATGATATGAATTCAAAAAATAAAAAATATAACATTATTTATTTATTCAATAAAATATTTAAAATTAAAAAATTATATTAGAATAGTATGTCAAAATGTGACCTCCCCTATCATGGAACAATAATCCAAACCCATAACTAGGTAATGTACATCACTCCACTATCCATATTTATATCATGAACTTCCTTATCTCAAAGATTAACAGCTTCTATTCCAAATATCATTCAACATTAGGAACGTACATCACCTAAAACATACTATGGTAATGGAGTATCTTTTATTTATCATTTTTCATCCCTTCACATGTATTGGTTTTCATAATATCTGAGCCCCTTTTTCCATAGGGGACCCCTATACAAGAATAAAATCATCATCACGAGGACCCTTATACATTGAAAATTGTGACACTCATCATTCCCATTCACATATCATATCGTGATGCCACTTAGCCCTAGAGTGACCATATCTATACAAAAAAGGGAGGGGAAAACATTCACCACAAATTAAATACACCTCACACCCAAATTCACTAGGTCACCTAATTGACCTACAGACAATATCAAACCACAATCTCACTCAGAGGTCTTAAAACTAAGAATTCCCTCAAATAACACCTCCCCACACTATGTCCCCCAATATTCATGGTGTAGTGATCTTCAAAACTAAAAAACATTATCACAAGGTCATGAAATTAATATTAATACTAAATAAAAACTAAAAATAAATTCCACATGTGAAAAATGAAAATTAGAATGTTATCAATTTGGTATGTAATGACCGTAAAAAACATGTAAACTATTAATGAGTGTAAAAATCATCTTGAATTGGTTTAATGAAAATTAAATTGATGATTATAAACAACACACAATATTAAAGGAATATATATATATAATCTATGAATGATTTATAATACATGATATAATTATTTTTTAACTATGTTATATGATTCAATATAAACTTGAAATATAAAACTATATCATGATTTTAAATGATAAAATTTGAAATTAATATTTATGTATCAGGATTATCATAAATTGGATATATCATTAATGAAGTTATAAACTTTAGGTAACTGTAAAAAAATAAATAATTTTCATATGTACCTATTATATGCTTCAAATTCATGTAATATTATTTCTTTAAACACTAATCATGATAACCTGATAAAGAAAAAAAATAAAAGGTTGTTATAATTGAAATATTATTTTAATAGTATATATATAATTTATGTAAATGTAAATATTAATTTTTATATTTGTTTTTAAATATAATTCCTTATTAGAAATAAGTTATAATATAATAATATATGAATATTTTTATATATAATTTTATAATTTATTATATATTTCGTTGATATATAATATATGCAATTAATTATATAAATATAATTTATATATGAAAATATATATATAATGTGTGTCTGTGTGTGTTTATAAAAATGAATAAATAAACTGAGAGATATTAAATGTGAACAAAAAAATGAAACAATGGATTCATCATTATATGGGGTTTTCATGATGTAGTTGGTGATGGATATTTCCATGTACAATCCCCCATTGTAGGGGGATGTGACACATCAAAGGAACATTATCGACTCGTGGTGGTTTTTTTGGCAGCTTCATCTAGTTCACGAACAATAATCAGCTTTTCTTATTCCATAAAATTCAATAGTCCCAATTCTCTATGTGAATAAAAATTGAGTTCCTTCAATTTACTTATCTCACTTAGTGATCATGGAGGACTCATCCCTTATTTATTACTCCATTTATGTGTATTTCAACACAAAATAACATCTAAGGATGTGTTCAAAGGTACTATTAACGAATCCCGTGGAAAAGAATGATTTATTTTATTAACAACTTATAATATCATAGCATTATTATTTGATTTTCTAATGAAAGATATTTAGTTTTTGAATATCCTAGAGAGACATTCTTCCTTAACACCTTAATTTTCTACCTGTTCATGTGGTCATTCAATTTCTACATGAATCATGATTTTAATAATTTGATGATTTGGGTTTGTCTCCAAGATTAACTATCCCTTTTCAAAATTCCAAATTTTGTATGTCACTAGGTGAAGTTATAAAAACATTATTTCTCAGACTAGAATTCCAAATCCTTATGCCATCCCCATTATCCCTCATATTTGTTGGGTCAATATATCACAAAAGCATATAAATTTTATTTGTATTAAATTAGAAGGTGAATATAATTAAAAATAATATGTATTAAATGAATCATTAACTATTGTTTTCATCCTAAAATCACTAACAATATATATCTCCTAGTTTTATTTATCTTAGTTTTATGGATAATTTTATGGGTATTTTAAATTTAACCAAACAAGGTTACTTAGATGAAGCTAAGCATGGAATGAGTGAGATGCAAACAAAATAATTTCTATAAGGATTATATTATACTAAAAAACAACACTATTGTCTGATGAAATTAATTCAGTAGGGTGGGGAATATAGAAAAACCATCTTTGAATGATATTTTTTATTCTAAAATGTTGATTTTTTATGATTGGATTACTGATAAATTATTATTGAAATCATTTTTTGTAATTTTTTTCCATTAAAAGTTAATTTATGTCTTCATGAATTTTTATAGAAGAAGGTTTCCCTTGGTGGTGAGATTTTATTTGATTGGGAAGGGATCCCTCGGAATATGTAGTGTATCTTTACAATCATTAAGAAGCCCCTTATATTAGGTCTTTAATATTATGGGGTTTATATTTTTTAATTGTTAGTGGGTAAGTATTTTCCATTATGTATTGAAATATTTGAGTTTCTTAGCTATATCAATGTTTAGAATTTAAATGACATAAACTCTGGGACCCATTTGAATTTTTATTCAATGGGAATATTTCATAATCATGATAATTAAAGACAATAAAATTAATGCTAATCTCATGGATCATATTGTGACAATGAATGAGTTAAATATAATTTAGTTATCCTTAAATCTGTAAAGGGAAAAAAGTCCTTTAATATGATGTTTTATTTCATTTAATTAAATATGAAGGAAAAATATTATAACTAATTTTTCCAATTAACTATCATTGTAGGGACGAATTCACACCTTAAAAATGATTATTCAAATATATCCAATCCCCCACTCACCCAATATGACAATAATGGTTCTTCAATCTATAGAACAGAAAATAGACAATCTAAATTAAACCAACAGAGTCTCATAGAATATAATAATCAAGGAACTACCCTTCTCCATATAATTTCTCTTGAATGACAAGATTTTCATTCAATGAATGTTGATGTATCATTACAATGTTGAGTCAGAAATATTTATATGATATCCCAAAAATGAATTCTTGGAATGGATAAACCCCCCATGTTGAGATTATTATTAACATAAGAAAAGATGTTAATCATTCTATAGGTTATCATTTTATATATCATGGACATTGTTTTCCAATATATTAATAATAATATTCTGCATTTACTATAAATATATATTCATTTTTTATATCCAGTTATGCATTAATCCATTAAGATGCAGTTTCCACTAATGTTTCATTGTTTTATTTTGTTGATAGTTACAATCACTAGTTTTTATTTGAATTTGTTATTACTTTTTTATAATTTAACAAACAAAAACCTAGTGTCCCGTTTTCAATGGAAACATTATTATGATTGAACTATATACAAGAGATGTCATCATTAAGAATAAATTATTCTAGTAGTCCAGGAAAATAAGATACAATCTTTAATCCTAAATTATATTTTAATATATAAAATACAATACAATATTTTGTTTGAGAACATTATTATTAACATTGTCATATTCTTTCACATGAATCATATTACACTTCCTTATATCCAAAGAAATGGGAACATTTTAACTTGTTGATCTTATATTCCTAGTAGGGGAATTCATGAAATTAAAGATATCATAGGGTAAATCTGATATGAATAATATGGATGGAATATCTAATGATCAATGTCACCCATATAAAAAATCACATGATATTTAACTTAATACATGGATTTAATAACTACACTAATAATCTCATGGGTGTCAATAAATGATTTTATAATGAAACATGCATAATGAAATACATCTAGAACATACCAATTATTCTTCTTTCCATGAATTATTATATAAATGGGCATTTCCTTGGAAAATTACCGAAATTGTTTTTCCTCACAAGAACTAATGATTCATTATAAGGATATTTAATTACAAACCCCACAAATCACTTATTATGTTCAATGCATTCATTATAATAATAACTAGAAAAACAAAATTTATAAGCGTTCATAATCAATAATTATTCAAATGGAAAGAACTGGCTTTCAAAATGTCAATACATTCCCTAGAAAAAATGTTCATAATAAATCTATTAATAAATGTAGACCAGAAAAATCAAAAAATCATGTTATCATAGATATTAATAATTTTAAAATATCACTGGAAAATTTCGCATTAAAAGTCTATTATTTAGAATATAAAAATATATAAAATATTTTGAAAAAAAGTCCATAGGAAAAAAATGGATTATTATAAAATAATATTAATTGTAAAGAATAATTATGATAGTGGGAAAAATTTTTCATATGTAGAACATTAAAAAATTGATTCTATTTAAACCATTCGTAACAAAACTATGTCCAGAAAACCATACGAAGATTCAATTTAAAATACTTTATAATAAGTAATACATTGGTAAGAATGAATTTTTGAATCATTAGAGAAGATACAAAAAATTATTTAACAAATATTAAATTAAATAAGGTCATGTAATAAAAATATTCTATACCAAGTAGAAAATAAGATGGTTTCCTTAAAACAATATGATTAATATTGAGTGAACATAGTGAGAGGAAAAAAGAAATGAAAATATATAATTTTAGTAATAACCATATTAAAATAAAATATATGGGTTTTGTGATACAAATATAATCTAATTCCATTAGTAGAATCGTAAAACATAAATAATCCCAAATATGGATGATACTATCAAATAAAACCATACGACATGTCTTACATCATTCATAAATGATTTTAACATTCTGTATAATAAATTTAGATTTATTATAATTTTTTATCATAATGAAAAAAGTATTTATAAAATCAAATATTATCAACTTTTATTATTTCATTGCTTATATGTTAATAATTATTCATTAAAATCATTATCTATGAGTGTTAGTTGTTTCATTTGTCATGTATGTTTTAGTTTAGTAGTTTATGTCCTTGCATATTTGTTAATATTACATTATTTATAAAATATAAATAATCATATAAATATCATACATATTCTATGTATACATATTGATAAAAATCCATGAATGGGGTACATGAAAATTGAATCATAACACTTTGTGGAGGTGTTAATCAAAATCTATGCTTGGGCGACATTATCAATTTTTTATCTAGTGGAAGGTTGATATGATAAATGATATTATATATTGATAGACCCATAATTATGTAATATATTTCATATATGTTCATTATTTTCATATTTATTACAATATAATTAAAATGGGAATAAAAATGAATTACTCCACTATGTGAAGTCGATAAGCCTTATGTACGCACTAGCGATATTTTCCCTTTTGGTGGAATTGAAAAGGGTGGATAATGGTAGTTACGTAATCATAATAAAAATTAATAATATTTATTATAGTGAAGATACTATTTTATAATCTATATGATATATTTATATGTTGTATAAAATGAATTAAAATTCAATGTACATGGTTAAAAATTATACCTCTTTGTTGAGAAACCTCTTTTGGATTAAACATTTTCCCTTGAAAGGATGGAATTTTGGAATGAAAAAAATCTGGGATTTGTATAAATAAACTAATATGAAATTAGAGTAGGTTATGTCTGAAATAGAGGTGTCAAAATTTGTGAATAATGAAGTAACTGAGGTTTTATGTTATAAGTTTGGGAAGGGGAACCCTTGGAATTACAGAAAACGGAAACATAATACCAATTAATATTCATTTTAAAGTGTCTCCAAATTGATATATTTTAAATATAGTGTTAGGATAAGTTTTAATAAAATAATAAAATATTACATAGTAAATTTGAGGTGATTTTTTGACATTGTAATCTTATTTTAAATCAATATTAACCCTTTTTATTATTACCATGATATTATGTTTTTTTATTATTTTGGGGTTATGAATGTTACTATATATGAAAATGTGTACAATAAGTGAATTTTATTCATATTATATAGCATATACCATTACATTTAAAATTATTAAAAATATTTATTTATTTTAATTCATTTTATAAAAATTATTTAAAATAAAATTTCTTTAAATGAATTTTCATGATTATTCACATAATTTACTTTCTAAAAACAAAAATATTGAAATGGTATTGAAGTATGAAATATTGATACCAAAATATTTTGTTATATTTTTCTTTAAAACTATTGGAAAACAAATATTATTCTTAATTTTATTACTTTAATATTTTTAAAATTATTTAATTTATTTTTTCTATTACTTAAACTAGCACTGTGTCATCATTGAGTAAGCATTTAAGGTAATTATTTCATATTTTTAAATTAAAATGTAAATTTCCCTGATAAATATTATTAAAACATAATTCAAATACCACTTAAAATTAAACATAACATCTTTTTCCCAAAATAAAAAATTATTAGATATATTATTACAAGAGAGTGACATTTTTATTTATTCATTAATAAAAATAATATTATTGTCATTATCAAAGATAAATGGAAACACATTAGAATATATTAAAATATTATATGAGTATTATCAAAATAAAATCATCCAATTTAACTAATTCATAGTTTTTGTACAATTATAAAGTCTTATAAAGTTACTTTTAACTTTAATTAACCGGTTTTTCTTTACTAGGGTGACTAATATTTATCATGGTTACTATTTATAAGGAGTGAAAATAAAAGTGTAAAATTTAATAAATATAAACCTCCAAGCTAAGAAATTTAATTTATTTTCATTATTACATTTCTTAACTAGAATAAATCCATTTTAAAACAAGCATGAAAATCGTAATGAAAACAATTTTAAAAAAATGGGTTTTAAGCATAAAACTAGATTTATTCTTATCATGTTCCTAGAAACACCATTAGATGTGTGTTAATTAATTTTATTAACTATTTAATCATTAAATGCAATTAAAATCGTTGATTAATAGTGTTTAATTTCATTTATTAAGACAAAGCACATAGTATTTGCAAAAAAACATTCCAGGAAAACAAATATTTTACTTTCAAAAGATTTTATTTTCATTTAAATTCCATTTATTACCAATGAATAAATTTTATTTATTTTTTATCAATAAATTTAATATTTGATTTATTATTATTCATACATACTAATCCAAAAACTAGGATATAATAGTCATATTAAAAAAATAATATTTCAATTGAATATCTAGATTCATTTAAACTCGGTGTTGTGTGTAATGAAATCTATCAAAAATTAAAATATATTGATATTGAAAATTATATCATAAATTATTAGGGTTTCACAATATACCGCATTATAAAAAAACTCAACACTTTGATACAAATAACGGAGTATAATTCCTTTTCATGACATCCTTATGTCCCTGTTTAGATTCTTCTGATATAAGGATTCACCACAATACATTGGCCTAGTGAGTGGTCTTGTTTTTCATCTCGTCATCTACAAGGTCATAATTGTTCACTAGTTATTCCTCATAAGAGATATGAGAATAAAATGATGTGACCTATCTGTTTATTTTATTTTAATGACTATGTTTATACCTCCTCAAGAGAGATACATAGAATGCATTGTGAACTTTACAGAGATTCGGTGGAATCGCTAAGTGATTAGATACCTCCCCAAAATGATCATTACATTAAAAAGTCTGATATATCATGGGGTTATCATTAATTTATTTAAATATATCTTAGAATTCAACTAAGGATATATCCATAGTAATACAGTACCATTGACATCAATCTTTAGATATCACTTATAATTGTCCGATTAAATTTTCTATCAACTCATAGCTTCCATTATATACTAATGAATATCTCTATCTCTTTCGATAATTTCCTTTATTTGAGGTGGTGTTTATAAAATTATTTATACAAATTCATCCAACCATGTTTGAGTACTCCACTTATTTTTATAGAGGGATACATAAGTATCTATTTGAATGCTTTATTGAAACATCATATTTTAATAAAATTACACCAAAGGAAGGTGTTGATCTCACCCACCTTCAAAATGAATTGGGAATGAACCCAATATGTATTATTGAGTTTCAATTTTATTCTCAGACTAAAATTATAAATAAGTATGATATTCATTACTGAAACATAAATCTTTTACCAGAGCCTATGAAATAATTTTCAAGAAATTTGAGGTAAAACAATGATATAAGTTAGATAAAATTGAGAGTATTACTAAATGAATTCTTCCCACATCCTTAATGCATAACTGAGTAAGATAATAAATAGTGAAATATACCATAATTATAATAAAATTTCCTTATTTCATATGAAAATAAATAATATTCCAAATAGACTTATATATTTCTAATGTTTTTGGAGTCTAATAATGAAATCAACGGTAATGTTTTCCCATTTCCATTTTGGTATGGATAATGGTTGTAACATTCCCTTATAATTCAATCTCTAAACCTTAACTTACATATATACTATGTTTTAGGATATTTACTATGAAATATATATTATTCATGTTATACAATAAAAAATAATCCTTTAGATCTATACACATCTTCGTACTTCTAGGATGAATGTAGAATGATGAATTATGAGTTTTATTCAACAACTCAGTATTAATATATAGAATTAATGGGAAGAATCATCTGTTCTAAATCATTATCATTATTTCATTATCATGGATTATCTCATTAATATTAATTACCTTTTTCTGTATTTCCATGTCCCCCATTATGACTACTAAATAAATACATGGATGCATGGTTGGATATTAACATAAGAAAGATACGATATACCCACATTTATCATGATTTCAAGATCCATATTATGAAAATAAAAAATATTAATCCCTATCAATCCTCATCATAGAAAAACTGGCTATGTATTTCTAATATAGACCATCATGTACCTCATTCTCTTTCATATGGTGATAATTTATTGAGTAATGATAATCATTGATCGATTCTATCCATCAATTTTGGTGCCCACATAGATATTTCTTTGTAAATATATACTTCATGATTTTATTATGAGTATATATATCACACCATTTACCATATTGATAATTTATCCATATCATTAGTGAAAATATTACATCTAGTTTCTCTAAATAGGGATTTCAGGAAAATTTTCACAAGAATTTTGAATTGGCGAGAGGCATAAGCTACCACTATATAATTATTCATGAGAATGTATCCAAATATATTATTCAATTCCTTACTATATATCAAAAAATATTCTATACTATATTTTAGTTTAAGAATAGGTGCATTGTCACACTGCCTCTTTAGTTATATGAAATTATCCTTACATGTATTTTTTCACATGCAATTGGATATCTTCTGGGTCAACATGGTCAATGGATTTGATACTTGTGACAAATGAATCGTAAAAAATTGGTAGTATCTGACCAAATAAATAAAATTTTGAATCATTATAAACCTGGTTAGTAAATTTTTCAAATAAAGACTTCTTATTCATTGTAGTTATCACAATTTTAACTTGTTCTTCATGATATTACTGTATTTTTTAATATATAATAATATCATCTATATATATTTCCAATAATTGATAAAGGTAATAATTTAAGACTATTAATTAAATCCCAGAAGATAGTTTGAGAATTGGAAATGCCAAATATAATTACAAAAAATTCATAATGACCGTACCTCCTATGGAAGTATATCTTATAAATATCACCCTTCATGATAATTAAGAGAGGATATCCCTTGAAAAGATAAATACTATAAAAATAAAGAGATCCTTTTAATTGATCAATCATATCATCAATACAATGTAGATGGTACGTTTCATAATATTTGTTTTTTATTCATTCAATAATAAATGAAAATATGCATTGAACCATATGTCATATTAACAAAAAGAATAGGTTTACCCCTTGTGGACTCACTGAGACTATTGAATCAATTATAATTATTTTAGTGGAGTTTCATCTTTAATTTATGTGGCTCAATCTAGGATATTTTATATTGATTCATTTAAAATATTTTAGCCGTAATTATAATTTATATTTACAAATAAAATTCAACATTAAGGGGAATAAAAAAAATCATCTTGAAATACAATAATATATTCTTGAATAATAATACAATTTAGATTATTGAGATTGTCCCCAATAATTTTAGATAACAATTCCCCATGAATATGTATTAAAACTCATATGATGGATGTAACTTCAATTAGGAGTTTAGGTTCATTCTTGTAAAATTAGATGATTGTTGGTTATTTTGGAATATCGAATATAACTCCACATCCTCAAAAATTGATATTTCCTATTTATAGAGAGAGCCAATAAATTTAAAAAAATATTTCAAATTAAAATATGAAAAGAATATCATGGTTTTTAGGAATCATATAACCCCAAAAAATAAATCCAACGGTAGCTACAGATTTGAGATGGGATCTTTGTTCCATTTGTTGTTTTCATTGCAAAATCAATATCAAATCACTGATATGAGGATGTGATTCCCATAAAAATTACAGATATTGAAGAGGGAGTAGAATTAAAATCAAATATAATTTTTTTCAATTATAATGTGAAGGATTTTTGTACCTTTCAACACATCTCTATTAACATCAGCTTTAGCTGTATTAATTTCATGAGCATTCATTGCTCCTATTTTCCACTTTTGGTGGTATGTTGACTTAAAATTTGGGGAACTTCTTCGGAAGGTTTCCCATATCACTATAGTTAAATCGCTATAATTTTATGTCATCTCTCATACCATTTTATTCTTGAACATGCTAACCATTCTCTCCTCACTTAAAGAGAAATCATTCTCCCTTGACAATGTATCATGGTGTTTCCTTCCACAAGTGTTATGTGATAAAAATTCCCCTTTATAATATTCCCCTTATCAATTTTATTTCTCCATGAGGTGCTCAGTCATCATATTATTTTTATTATTTCCCATTAATACACATAGATTTCATAATTCATTCTTTATGTTGATATCACATGATTCAATATCTACTTATGAAGAGAACTTTTGGGATACAAGATCCCCTTAATGGAATGAATTTTTCCCATAAAATAAATGGTTATATTTCTATATTGAAAATGTCTATTTTTTTAAACATGTATTTATATCATTGTAAAATTCTCTTCTCACATAACAACATTTTAATCTTCCTTTTATCTTGGGATCTTGTATTGTCTCTCTATATCTACTCGTTTTTTTTGAGGAAATTATTTTTCCAAGAAATTTTTTTAAAATTCTTCCACCCCAAGCTTTCAATTTCCCCCATATTCTTTTGGTATTCAATAAACGTCCAACAATTATCTATATCTCTCTAGAGATGAAAAAATCCTTGAAAACCTTCCCCCATATATTAATTCCTTGTATTAGAAATATATTTTTATGAGAACATGTCCAATGATTAGTTACTAATATAATCACTATTACGTTTTATGATGGAGGTTGTTTTCATAAAAAATTATATAACATTGTTGTACTATATTTTTGATCAACATGATGCTTCATATATGAAATGTTATTGGCCATAATCATATTTATCTTCCCAAATATAGTTATAATTTATTCAAAATAAACTCTAGTCTGTCCTCCAACTTCATTGTCATTCCCAAGGGGGAAATTCAGGCATATATTACATTCTTTTATAGAATTTCCATTAATTATTCTTTGTAAAATTTATAAATAATGTCATATACTAGATTATATAATAATATTAGGAATCATAATGTATATTTTTGACACTTGTAAAACATGAAATGTAAATTAAAATTTTTTGTATTGTTAATCTCACAATCATATTCAAAATACCATTACAAATATCATTAAATAAAAAAGTGATTTCAAATATTTCATAATGATTTTTAAAGAGAATTTGATTCAACCCAAACATATCCCTTATGAGTGGTTAGGTAGGTTTATTATCAAATGACCACACATTTTACACTTGTTATGATTGAAAAAATACCAATTCTACCCCTTTTATATTCATCTTAGCTAGGTCCATATGTGTTCTAGGTCAAATTAATAGATAGTATCCAGATATAGATGTATTTACTAGTAAACCACATATTTTATGCCTTACAAAAACCTCAATATATAATTATATACTCAGTCTTATCCCTAGATTATATCAATTAATTATATTCTCTAATATATTTTTTTTCTATGTCCAGTTTGTATGTTTATATCAAAATTTATATGATACTAAATTTATCATCCCCAAACCTTATAGTCTATATTTGGTTTATTCTTTATTACATTGACAGTAGATTTGTGTGATCACATCTTCATGGATCGATTTGTTTAGAAATAATGAAAACCCATACACATTAATTAATATTATATTATATTTGAAAACAAAAAATAGAACATTTTTTTCTTTCAGAAGCATATTATCACATCTAATTTACCCTTTCATAAAAATAATAGTATAGTTTTATGAGTCAAGGTAAATGAAACATAAGAGAGTGGAATTATTAAATGTGCAATAAGGGGATGAGTACAGTAAAATATATTTCAAAATAATCCTGGAATGAATAATATGTAAGGAATAAATGATGATAAAATAATTCAATTTAAATAATATCATGTTTCTGAAATGAATTCATGGATAGTATACCTATTATAACAATCACATCGACATCAATACCTAATTTCATATTGATGTAATGTACAATGTGGTACATCAAAAACATACCACCTGATGGACTATATTAAGACATCATATATAAAAGGGTGATGCCTTGGAAAAATTCCCTACTAATTTTTTCTATATAGGGATATGTAATTCAAAGATCCACCCATCACTTAATAAGAAAAACAGATTCCATATATGAATAATAATTAAATTTAATAATAAATCATTAATAATTAAAAAATATAAATATTGTAATAACTAGAATTAAGAATTTTAATAATTTCTCATATAAATATAATTATAATATATACCGATAAATATTATTAATGGTATTAGTATATCATATTATTCATCAAAGGATGTTTAAATATATGAAAATTATTTTTTAGAATCACAAAAACAAATTCCATTGGAGAATAACATATTTGAAATATAAAAAATCCAAAAATACAAGGTTAATATTTCATTAGAATTAAAATTTGAAATTCGAAAATTTATCATTAATGAATGGAATAGTCATTAAGACATTCAATGTCATTTGTACGAAAATTGGTAATATTCTAAAACCATTCGTAAAAAGTAACTCATTCAAAAAGGGATAAGAATATTCATTTCCAATATTTTTATAAAAAGACAAACAAGGGTAAAAATAACATAAATTAATCATAGTATAATTGTAAAAGCATTCATGAAATAATTTTAATGAAAATATTGACATTAAATTTTTATTACAAATCCTAATAAAAAACAATGTTCAGTTTCCTTAAAATAATTCATTAATTTTTTTCGGTACTAATAGAGAATAACATGAATCAAAATGTAAAATATGTAGAAATAAAAAGGCGATAATAAAAAATTTGGGGTTCACGATTGAAATATAATATAATTCAGCTAATATAATCTTAAATCATTTATAATTATGAATATGGATGAGAATATGAAGTAAACCCCCACCTTAGGTGCAACTTTCCTTGTAAGTGATTTTAAAATTATCTATAATAAGTTATAATCTATAATAATGATATAATAAAAATGTATATATACCTATATAAACATACATAATCAACATAATATATTTTAATAGTTTTTTATTAATAATTCATTATTTATATCACACTTTCTGAGTGTTAATAGTTTTTTTCTTGTTAGTTTCGATTGGATAGTTACGGCCCATGATTCATCGTCATGGTTACATTTTCTAAAAATGTTTATTACTCTATAAATATCATATATATTCATTATATATATATATAATCATCCATTAAAGGTACACATGAAAAATGAATTACATCTCTTCGTATTAGTGGTAGTCTGGACGTACACAAGAGTGACATTGTCATTTTTTAACAGGTGGTGGGGTAAAATGGTAAATTTAATATCATATTTAAATAACTATAATGATGTGATAAATATCATATATATTACATAAATTCATCTCTATAACCATCCAAGTCAAATGGATGTGAAATATAAATTTCCCCACTATGTGGAAATGGTAAGTCGTACGTTTTCATTAGCAATGATTTTTATTTCTATAGAAAGTAAATAAGGTGGATAATGGTTATTAATTCATCATTATAACACTTAACATTTCTAAATATTACAAATTAATAATTTTACATTTGATACCATAGATTGATATGTTGCAGAATAAGAATTAAAATCAACGGTACTCGATTAAGAGTTATATCTCTTCATTGAGAAACCTCCTTTGCCTTATACATTATTATACGATGGGATGGTATTTTTAGAAAGAACAGAATATATATGTAATTTATAAGGATGATAATATGTTATCTGGGAACCGATTTTCCAAAAATATAGTGCTTAATTTTGTAAATATGGGATGATTTTAGGCTCCCTATTTTAATTGATTGGAGGGGCATCATAGGAACTACTTAGATTATTAAATTATGAAAAATTAATTCTCTTTTTTAGGTAGCTGAAAATAGATAAATTTACAATATATGATATATATATATATATAAATACTCTCATAAAATAATATTAATACATTTATCGGTGATTGTTTAAACCTTATCTCTTTGTTTTATTCCCCCAGTTAACCCTTTTGATGATTATTGTGATATAATAGTTTTTTACTTTTTTGGGGTCATGAATGATACAATAAAAGGTTATACGACACATCAGTTAACAATTTCTATAACCGAAAAGGGTATACCATTAAATTATCATGATAAAAAATTAAATTATTATTAAAATAAAAACTATAATAAAACATAAAATGATATTAAACTTATGAAAAATATGATATTTATTAAAACAGACTGTCATTTTATTTGTAATTCTCCACATGATATAATAATAAGGTCATTATCAATGAAAAATGGTAAAAATACTATATCATTCAATATTTGATGATTATGGTAAAACCAAACTCATTAAATAGAGATAATGAAGGTTTTAAATATATTTTTTAATCCTTATCAAATTAATTGTTACCTTAATTAACCAATTTACCCTTATTTATGTGATAGATATTTAGCAAAACTACTATTCAAAATGACCAAAAATAAAACATACACATTTTACAAATTTGTTCCACCTGATTCTAAATATGCAATAAATTGTTCAAATAAAAATTTAAATAAGTGGTAGAAATCATTTTTAAAATAAGCATGCAAAATTTAATTAATTTTTTTAGGAAAAGGAATTGTATGCATAAACCAAAATTATTATCGTCCTATTCCTTGTGGACAGAAATAGATAAATTTTAAAAATATTTGTTTAAAAATAAAATATATACATTTCATTAAATTAATTCATTATTAGTTATTAATTTATTTTATTATGATAAAAATAATTGTTCTCCGAAAAATATTTTTTTATAAAAACATCTATTTTATATATAAGTGATTTTATTTTAATATCAAATAAATTCATAAA
Organism: Viscum album; assembly: GCA_963277665.1. Taxonomy (NCBI): domain Eukaryota; kingdom Viridiplantae; phylum Streptophyta; class Magnoliopsida; order Santalales; family Viscaceae; genus Viscum; species Viscum album. Next base: position 1,480,382,298 of record OY728137.1, read on the forward strand.
TAATGAATAATAAGGATGTTACATTCACTCCCACTTTTTAATTGGGATCCCACTCACCCCTTTAAAGTTGGGTTTTATGGAATATTAAATTGTGTATTGATGAGGGATGTGAATAGATTATATAGTTTTATATATATTTAAATAAATATAATGTATACATCTTTATCAGTTATTATATATATATATATTATAATAAAATTTGAAATTTAAATGTATAATTTTATTTTAATGAAAACATGAAAAATAAATAACCAAAATGATATAAAAATAAATAAATACTAATAAATATCTTCAATATATAAATATAATTTTGAAAAATAATATATTTATTAGAATATATGTATATATATTGTTTATGTGAACGTTCTTATATCTATATATACAAAAATAAATTTAAATATATATATGAAGAAGAAATGGAGAACATATTAACATATTAATTTTAAAAAATATATTTTTTTCATTAATGAAACTCTAAATAAATAATTAAATACTAATATGATTATATATATATGTCTAGGATAGAAGTTTTTTATATAAATAGTGAAAATATAAATAAATTCTATAAATTTTTAAAAAAACTAAATTCCAAATACTTGTACGTTTTGTGGGTAACAGAGAGAATGTTTACAAAATGTGTCTTCTATTTAACATTTATAAGGAATGTGTATTTTAAAAAATTGAATTCTTTGATAATTTAAAAGAATTCATTATTCCATATAACAAATTCAAATCAATATATCCAAGGAAAACACTTCAACACATAATGTTTTTTTTACATTCTTTATTTATTTTTGTTTTAAATATATATGTGAATATATAATAAGAATCATATAATAGTTTTTTATATTTCATAAAGATTTAATTAAATTATTATAAAAATATTATATACAATATCACTAAATCATTTATTTTATAAGCGGTTAATCAGTGAAATCCTTTTAGGCATTTTATATAAGATTCTAGTTTCACATTCTATACATTAGAATAATAGTATATTATTAATAATAACAATTTATTAATAATTAATTATTAATAATAATATATTAAAAAAATTAATATAATATTAATAGTTAATAATAGTTCATTATTTATAATTAATAATGATATAATGATAAGAAAAAAATGAATGGGTAATAAGTTTGAACGAAACAATTCCATTATCACATACAATTAATAAAAAAATGATGAAAGTTTTTATATAGAGATTATGAAATATGGTTTTAAAAAAATTTATATTTGATAAATGTAAATGAACACAATTCCTCACAAAGATGAAAGGACTCATGAGGATCTCTAACTTTAATGACATGCTCTGGTAAGACATTAACTAATCAATGGCATTTTATATACATATTTGAACTATTACTTGTAAGTTATTTAGTGTAAAAAAAAAATTTTCTCATATATTACTTTACAAAAATACTATTAACTATAATGTTTAATAGAAACAAAAATAATCATAAGAAAACCAAAAAATTATTGTGTAAATATAATCATTGTAACACAACTGTTACATTGTGATGTATGAATAAGATTAACCAAATTATTAAATACACATATAAATGATACAATATTATTAATTTAATGATAAATTCCAAGAAAAAAATCACAATTTTGAATGATAATAAATAAATCATATTTGGATAATAACATTTAATGTTTAAAAGCTTTGTTATCCTATAAAATGGGTTTTATTTATATTCTCTATTTTCATTTAAATTTAAAATTAAAAAAATGAAAAAATAATATTTGTTAAATGATTTCATTTGTGATAGCATCATATCGAAATTACCTTAGGATTATTTTATCGGATTTTTCTAAAATTGTTTTTTATTGAATTATAAAAATACGATTTTTACAAACAATATATGTTTTATGATATCATCATGATTTATGATTGACATGAAAAATATAAAACATTTTGATCAAAACCTATAAATTTGGTGAATAAATAAAAACATTTAAAAAAATTATTTATTATTTGGAAGCCCATAATAGGAATTTTGAAATTAAAATATTTTATTCCTATTAAAAACATTTATTAGCTCTTGGAATTTAATATTGTGGATGGAATATTCGATTCTATTATGACATTGTAAAAATTTCATATAACCTTACATTATTATATTATAATAGAACTAGTGTTATGAGAAACAATAATTTTCATAATTTTACTATAAAATCATTTTTACATTTAAAACTTGTGTTTTTTACAAACTATTGTTCAGGAATTTCACACACTTTTATTAAAAGTGACTTCATCAATCTTAATATTTCAAATTTAAAAAATTTAATTAATATTTTTAATCATTTGGGGAAAATTCGGTCATAATTTACCTTTTATTTTATTTAATATAAACTATTGGGTAGTTAAAAATTTTACTCTTTGTAATGGATAAAATGGGTTAAACTATGTTAAAAGGATGGGATAAGGTGTCTAAATCACCCAAAAACAAGTAATTATATCATTTTAGGTGTATATTTTTACCATAATAATCCTATAATAAAAATTATAGAAAATATGTTTCAATTTCTTTGGATATTTTTGTTTATATAATATTATGTAGAGAATAATTACAATACATTGCTCTTATTTTTTTTAAAGATATATGTTTTTGATTTATTATTTTGTTCTAATAATTTATTAGAAAATAATAAATTATATATTCAGGTAAATGTTTTTAGATTTTAATTACATTCTAATAATGATGCATTTAACGCCAAAATATGCGAGTTGTCATTAAAATGAGTTTAAATGATATTTAATGTATAATAATTAATAATAATTAGTTATAAAATCATAAAAATACTATATTAACTCAAAATAATGGGAATTTATCACTAATATCATGCATGACTCATTTATGTTCCCATTTAATTTTTAAATTAAATTTTTAACAATTAAAGGGTAAACATTTTTTTAAACTTATTTCATTTTTTCTCGTAAAAGGTGATAAATCTAAAAATTCTAAAAAAATATGACGTTAGTTTTTATTTCCCAAAACCCTAAAACCAACTATTTTTAATTCTAATATCACATCATAAATCCCTTGGAGGGATTAAATTTCTCTTATCGTAAGATTAGATGTTCATTCAATAGATGAGATCTTCAAGATCGAAGTAAGGCTTTCCAAGCCTTTAACCATTCTTAATTGTGATTTAATACTGAAATAATATTAATCCTTAACATATATAACTTCCATGAATTAATTCATATGTAAATTTAGTTTATTTGATCAATTTACTATGGGGGTTTACTTGTTACGTGTTAGTGAAATCTTCTTCATAAGTTATCATTATGCTAAAATTCTAGTATTTGAAATATGGAATTTTCCAATAAAATTGTAGTATAAAATTTTCAATAATTAATGTATGAACATAAAAAATTTATACAAAATAATGGATTTATGAATTATCAATTTTTTTATCTGAACTATTTATTTACTTTTTTCCATTGTTTTAAACAATTTGGAAAAATGTCATTCACCATGGTATTTTTACAAAACCAACATGTACCATGATTTTTTTCATTAATTTTCATCTATATTGTTTATTAAAAATAACTTTTTTAAGATAAATATGAAAGTAAGATTTTATGAATTTTATATTTATCATTCAATAATGGTAAATTATCAATTATAATAATGAAATTAAATTTAACAAAACATGGTAGTTTTTAACCAAAAAACATTCTTCATTAACAAAATAATTTGAGATGATAATAAATAAATTACCTATTGGTATTCATTGATTTTTGAATGATATATAAATTATGAATTAATTATTATGAAGTTAATAATCCCATTTTAGTAAAACCATTAACAATTATTATTATTTTAGTCTTGTATAGTTATTATGAACTAAGAGACCCCAAAATGAATAATGTGAACTATAATAATTTTGTAATTGAATAAAATATTATAATAATGAATTATAATAAGTGAATAAACATTAAATATATTTTTAATAAATGTTATACTTAATTAAAAATATCTTTGGTGTTATTTGATGTATTAGGCATTTCAGGACAGAATATAAGAGGTTTTTTAAGTCAATTTCTTATCAATGGGTTATATAACTTATTAATTGAACATGTTATGCCATGATTAGGTGTGTTATGATCTATTGTTTTTTATTTAGTATTTGTTATTATTTAATTTGGAATCATTTTATTCATAAAATATTTTCATTTAGGGGTTTTAATTTCAAATGATACGATCTTTGTTAGGGTTCTTGATCTCCATATATAATTTTCTAAGATATGGTTCATGTTTTGAACTCTGGTTTATATTATATATGGGGTACTTATATCTCCACGAGTCTATAATAACATATTAATTCATGGAAAATTTGATTTTTAAAATTTCATATTGAGTTCTTATTATTCAGTGACTTTGTTTTTTCATTCATTACCAATATTGTAAGGGTTTCCTATCTCAAACATATTTCTCTTATTCATGTTTTGATAGGTATAGCTATATTCATTTATAATGTGATTATAATACCTCCTTGAAATATTATATCATGAATATATTTTTATTCATGGTATTTATGTTCCTTGACATCCTCTTTACATCAAATGGTTTTTGGTTTTATAATAATGTGAATGGGTCTCTTAAAAAATGATTGATTACATGTTTTGATGACTTTGTAAAGTCTCAATTTTCACGAAATATTTAATATTTATAATTTTTCACGATTTTCATTATTTATACAAAAACGAGTGATTAATTACATTTTCATCTACATTTTACATCCGTTTAAAAGTTTTTAAAAGAAACATTCTTATCATTTTATACATAGGTCGCTTTTGACTCCATTTATAGAAAATGAAAAGAATATTTTTAATGATTATGATATGAACATAGAATCCCTTTAGGATGATTTTTATTAATTTTTAATCTTAATTTATAAGTTTAAATGTTTTTTCAAATTAAATACTTCCAATTTTTGTGAAATATATTTTTAATTGGTTACGAAAATAAAAGGATATTTCTTCTTTATTATATAATTACATTTCAATTTATTTTTATATTTATATTTTTCTTCTACATCAACATCCCTTAATGAATATAAGTAAATACACTGAGATGATGTAGTTAACAAGATGGGTGTTACCCATAAGAAATAATCGAAACATAATATAAAAAACTCATAAGTGGTGATAAAGTTAGATAGATGGATATTTCTCTAATGATAATATAACAACTCATATATTACATAAATTGATGTCACATAATAATTGATGTATATTTATTACAACATATAACAAAACCATAACATGATCATATATGTATAGTTTCTTTAAAAACTAGGAAACATAAAAAAATGGTTCATAAAACATCTACATTGTCTCGTGTTTATTTAATAATAGCTAAACTCATTTTTGGAATTTCATATTCAATACACTTATTTGTGACCGAGGAAAAAATATATAATAAAGGGTGTGCTCAAATGGCCATTAATGGTAAAAGAATGAAATTTCAATAATATATATCATTTGATAATTTTATCATGCATATAAGAGATCATAATATCATGTCATGGGATAAGTCATAGTAGTCCAATGAAATCCCAATAAACATAACATTAGACACGATTGTTTGTGGAATACACACATAATCATATAAAATCATTCCATATTTGTTATGGTTACTTTTGAATACCAGCATAGAGGACAAAGTCCATTACCGAACCGAGTACACTCCCTATTCGAGCCTTGTATTACTCATCTGAATTAACATTCCATTCCATCCATGTCTATCTCATAAGATATAAATTTTTACCCAATTATTTGGATGGATATATAGGGCCCACCAATCTTATAATGAATCCATTATTATTTGTTCCCCAAATACATTAATCATTAATCATAGCATAACCATCTAAAAAAATGGCATTCTTAAACATAATTTCATAATAACACAATTCATATAAGATAAATGGACTTCATAAAAATTATTCCATCCTAAAAAAAATCAAATAAATGTAATAATAGGTATTTTAACATAACCACATTTCATCTTATATGGAAAATAATTTTGATAAAACACATGAATTCAGTGCTTGAAGAAAATATCTTTTCTTCGTCAAAAATATATTTTTTAAAATGTTGTGTAATTTAAAAAGAATAGACTTTAATTGAAAAAAGAATTGTAAAAATGTAGTGTAAATTCATGGAATTAAGGCATTATGAATATGTAAAAACTAATTCATGCCATATAAGTTAAACAAAATTCTCCTCGTACTTTTACCACTAAAGTTAATAAGTACCTCATATGGTGAAAAAAAGAAATATTCTATCCATACTATGTATTAAATGTCAAAAATATGTAAAAATGAATTTAAAATTATATCAAATAGTAATGAAAATTTAGAAAACAAATAAATGGATGATAAATATAACCCTAGTAAATACTTACGAATAATAAATCTTATATAAAAATTTGATTGGAAACGTTATCCCTTACCTAAGGTCCAATATTGTTTATATATATTTGAACCTCCGGTATAATTATTTAAATAATGTTACTGATTTATTCCAGTGTCATAATCATTTTTCTTTTAAAATTTAAGATTATATTTTCATCTGTTTTCTAGTAACATTTCATTGTTACACGTTATTCGGGCATTAACTACATTACATTCTTATATTTGTTGTGTTGACCAAATTCTTATTCCTCTTTTTTTGTAATAGTTATATCATTTATATCATGGTATTAGTATAATATTTGTCATAATTATTCATTCAATTCCTTTATATAATATATAATTAATAAATATTATGTAGAACGAATCACATCGCACCGTGGAGAGGGTAAGCCATATGTACACACTAGCGACAATATTGTTCCCATAATTGTTGAGTGGTATTGAATTTGATTGTTTATTGTATCTCAAGAAATATTTTCATGTTATATTTATCATATATTTTTATTTTTTTCCACCTTTATGTTATTAATTTATAATGAAATAACTAAATGAGAGGAATTAAGAGAAGAATGAATTTTGAAATATTCATTAGAAAAGATTACCTCTTCCTCATTGTTCCTCCTTTAAATTTCTACTTAAGGAACTAGAGTTGGTATATTTAGAAGAGAAGAACATATAATATTTTACTAGGTATGTTTAGAAGAGAAATGGGTAGGGTTTGGCCGAGTATGATATCCCATAATAGATTAAAGAGGAAAGAGAGGATGTTCCATTTTATAAGAGAAGACAGGGTCATTTTAGGAAACACTCAAAAATATTAATTTATAATAAATAATATTTCTAATAAAAATGGTCCAAAAATTATTTAATTCAAATATGAGATTATGTTTGTTCGAACACCCATCATTCAATAATATTTAGAAAATTATGGAAATTTTTTTAACCTTATCTTTTTTGGTTTAACCTTTATTTTACGCTTTTTAATCATACTATGATATAATTTAATTTACACATTGTGGGATAATTTAGTTACCATATAATGTCAAATTACCAAAGAAAGTTATTTGTGACATATTGGCAATTATATTATGTATTTGGATGAATGATATATTTTTAATAATTTAATATCATTTAATAAAGAATTTTCTGTTTTAAGTTATGAATTATGTCAATTTTGGGCACCACTCATACTGGTCTTATTTCAAAATTCATAAAAACCATTATTACTATGAAAATATAGAATTAAATCAAATATAATATGTCAATTTCATCAATAAATTTTTTTTATGACATCAAAATAACAAAATGACAATTTTTTTAATATTTTTAAATTCATTTATTTAAATCTTTCATTAATTAGGTAATCACTACATCATATTTGTGTCATAAATAAAACAATTTATATAATCTCTACAAATTATGAATAAAATACCATGATGTAGGAAATATCTTTAGATTTATAATTACTATTTATTGGAATAGTGATCAGTTATATAACCATTTAATAAAATCTATTTAGTAAAATATATAGGATTAAATTATAATTATCTTTACTTTAAATTAATTCTTATAATATTTCATTTTCACATTCACGGGAATCCTTGGGATCCCAAAATCGACCAAATGATGCCCATTTTCGGAAATATTTCATCCAATTAGATTAGGATACATTTTAGTGTAGTATTATAATATAATATTATTATTGTTTTACCTTTTTTTACAAAATTTATCTTTATCCATGGTAAATAAATTAATTATAGAAGTTACTATTCATAATTTCCAAAATTAAAAGGTACATATTTAAAAAATTTGGATTTTATGATTCCAAATATGGAATCCATTTTTTTCAAATTAAAAAAAATTGTAGTAATGTATTTTAAATTAATCTCATTGCTGAAATGACAATACATGTTTTAAAAGTATAAACATTGCAAAAGTTTGAAATGTTTTTACATATTAATTCAATGTAAAATTAATGATAATGACATAAATTATATTAAATTGAAAAAATATATTTTATTTATACTTTCAAACCATTAAATATAATAATTTATTCATATAAATTATATAGATGAGAAAACCTTTTTTTAATTAATATTTAGTGTATTTTTACTATTCATCAAGACATTAAAGTAATTAGAAAAATATCAAAAATTTCTCCAAAATTAATTTTTATAGACTTATTAAAAATAAAATGTATCTTTTGTTATATATAAATAATTTATGGGTCAAAATATTAATTTAAAATAGGTTCTCCATTCATAAATATAAATTTATCTTCTAAAAATAGGTTCTTATAAATAAAATATGGTTTTATTCATACACTGTGACTAAAATAAAATTTGTATGAATATGAAAAAAACATATTTTAGTAATTATATATCACATATATGTAATTAATATCTTAACCAAATTTAATTCACTCAAATAAAAAAAAATATCTAATTGAGTTATATTATTTATAAATAATTAATAGATAATGAATTCATAATGCATTTTCATAAGTTAGTTATAATTATTCCTACTAACCTAATAGCCAGGATATAATAGGAATTTTATATTAAGGTAATCTATTTATTCATTTATATAGAAGATTTCATATAAAGAATGATACTGAAGAATTATTTAAATAAATTATTTCATAAAAACATCTGGTTGTTACATTCTACACCCCTTAAACTGAATTTCTCCCTCAAAACTTTTCAATTTTAAATAAATAGATGAGGATGCCTATAACTCATCATATATTCAAGTTCCCATGTAGCTATTTAAAATTAGTGGTCCCTGCATAAAATGCTAACCAAGAAAGTGGTATTGTTTTGTAGAACTTTTTCACTACGATGAAGAATCTATATTGGTTTTTCATCATAAAAAGATCTTTCTTTTGTGGTTTGAATTCTGAGTTTATTACATACAAATGATTAGGTATGTACTTTCTTTGTAGTGTTACATGGGACACATCATGAAATTTAGAGTGATTCGGTGGAAGCTCTAATCGTTAAGCTACCTTCCCAACATAATCTAGAATTTCAAAATGACTTATATACCTTGGGATCAACTTTCTCTTCTTTCAAAATCTCATTACTCTCTTCCAGGGAGATATTCCTAAGAAAACAATATCGCCCACTTAAAACTCTCGGTCTTTTATTCAGTTGTGAGTATAATTTTTTTCAACTTTGAGCTACTCTTATGTGTTGTTGAAAATATCAGACATTTTCTACCATTTCATCAACAAGATCAGGTCCTAATCTCTGTCATTCCCTAACTCTATCCCCCCGCAAGTTGGAGTTCTGTAGTTCATTCCATATAGGGCTTCATAAAAAACCATCTGAATACTGGGGTGAAATCTATTATTGTATGAAAATTCCACTAATGGTAGGAGTTGATCCCATCCACCATTTAAATTTATAGAGAAATCTTTTAATATGTCTTCTAGAGCTTTAATTGTCCTATTAAACTGACTGTCTATCCGCGGATGATAGGTAGTTATAAAAATTAACTCTGTAACCATAGTATGTTGAATACTTCAAAAGAAAATCATGGAAAACCTCAGATCCTGATCATATATAATGGATAGTAGTACTCTATGAAATCTTACAAATTCCTTTACATATATCTGGGAATGATGATAATGACAGAAATCATCTATAATAGCAATAATGTGTGTTGACTTCGTAAATAGAGAAACTATAAACTACATATCATTATTACCGTTGGATGTTTTGGGAAGTACGATAACAACATTAATAGTGATGTTTTCCCATTTCCATTCTGGTATGGGTAATGGGAGTAACATCCCATTACACTTCTATAACTAAGCCATAACTTGATGATAATCCAAGCTTCGAGAGTCATAATCGGTGACATCTCTATCCATTCCACCCCACCAGAAGTACACTTTCAGATCCTTGTACATCATTGTGCTTTCTGAATGAAGAGATAATGAATAACTATGAGCCTCATCCAATATATCCTTCTTTAATTCTGGTACGGGAGGAATAGAAACCCGGTTCATGAACCATATTATTTCATCACAATCAAGGTTGAATTCAAGAAAAATTCTCACTTTCTTTTGTAAGAACACATATTCCTTATTTGCCTCATTAATATTCACATGAATAGATGTTTGAACAGTAATTTGAGAAAGATAATAATTTTCCCCTTCTATTATAATTTCTAGATCCACCCTCTGAAAATCCATAAATATTAGTTCTTTTTTGATCCACGTCATTGATAAACTGGCATGGTCTTGTCGACATAATGCATATTCTACCTTGTTTTATTTTCCATGGTGGTAATGTATAGAGCATTTTTAATATTTAATTCACTCCAATGATATTCTTTGGGGAATTTTCATCTCATTTTATTTGAAAATATACATTACTATTTTATGATTAGTATAAATATCACACCTTTCACCATAAACATAATGAAACCATATCATTAATGGAATGATTACAACATCTAACTCCAACTCATGAGTTTTGTAATTTTGTTCATGGATTTTAAATTGTGATGAGGAATAAGTTTACACCATATCATTTTTCATGAGAACGCAACCTATCACATTCTTGGATGCATCATTGTAGATCACAAACCTTTCTCCACTACAAGGCAGTGTGAGCATCGGTGCACTGGCTAACATTCTTTTTAGATCGTTGAAATTCTATTCACATTATTCCATCCAAATTAACATAACTCCTTTCTGAGTCAACTTGTTGAGTAGATTATATAATCATGAAAATTATATCACAAGACGTTCATAATATCCATCCAAACAAAAAAACATCGGATCAAAGTTACTGTTGTTGGTCTCAACCATCTTTCATTAACCTCTATTTTTGTTGAATCATGAGATATCCCCACTATTGATATTATCTAACCCAAAAATGAAACATTTAGAAACAAAAATTCCCACATGGTAAATCTAGCATAATTCATATTCTTTATTAAGGTCATGAAAAACATTCTTAAGTGATCTTCCTGGTCTTCCTTGCTCATTGAATAGAAAATAATATTCACTATCAAGACGACCACAAACCGATCTAGATAGTCTCTAAATACATTATTCATTAGGTTAATTAAGATCGTAGGGACATTAGTTAGACCAAAAGGCATTACTATAAATTCATAGTTTTGATAGAATGTACAAAATTTCATATTTGGTATATCCCTATATTTGACCCTTAATTGATGATACCCTAAATACATATAAATCAAGGAAAATTAATGATCTATGAGAAGTTGGTAAAATAAGTCATCAATGTGGGGAAGATGATATTTTTTCTAGATTCCCATCTTGTTAAGTTCACGATAATCAAGGAATACTATCTGTGATCCATTATTCTTCATAACAAATAGAACAGATCCCCCTAAGGTAAAAAACAAGGTCATATGAATCCTTTAGCATGATTCACTTGGAGTTGCGTCTTCAATTCCTACAACTCAATTGGGACCATTCTATAAGGTTTCATTGAAATAGGCATAGCACCTGCTATGTATTCTATTGATTACACAACTTCACACATTAGCAGAAGACCAATAAATTCCTCCAGAAATACATCATCAATATCCCATACAATGGGATTATTTTTAATTGTGAGATTCTAAAATACCATTTGAGATAAATAACCATCATTTATTGGAATGAAGACCCATAATATTGAATAAATTTTAACTAGAATGTTATATTCCTCGTTGAATAGATAGATGACCGTAGAATGATTTGGAATATGAAATGTGACTTACATTCATTGGAAATTGATATGAACTCCTTATAATAAAGCTCAATCCTTTCCATGAATAAAATAAAATTCTACTATAGGATGGATCACAAGATTTTCAGGATGGAATTTTCAAAAAAATTCAATTGGAAAAGAATATTAAACTTTTGATTCCACATTTGTTCCATTAAGAGTTTTCACAACTAAATCAATGTCTAATTATTGAGGTAATAGTGTGGAACACTTAGAAAATTTTTCAGAAATAAAAGTATGGGTGGATCTAGAATCAAATAAATCATTTGATACTTTAGAGTGGATAGTAAGTATACATTTCACTATATCAATATCTTACTCCATGTCGAATATAGTAATTCCATGTGACATTCCATTGCCTATCTTCTAAAGAGTTTGTTGACGTCGATCATCGTCAATAAACCTTGGATTAGGTAATTGTTTTGCATAATTCCCCATTTCCTATAACTTGTTACACTGAAGTGTTAGAGGTTCCTTCTATGTAGCCTTTTATTTTTTCACATCATTATAAATAATTTCACCATCACTTTGGAATTCAATTGCCCGATGAGCTTCGTTTCCACACATAAACCATTTACCAGTTCCTTTAAGAAAATTCACCCATGTTTCTTCCCACACATTGAGCATATGGGAAAACTCATATTAATTTATTTTTGGTCATTAGATTTACCTTTGAATTACATTTTAAACTTCTTATCAAACCCATATTTAAAGATGGTTTACTCCAATCCCCATCTCATCCTTGAGATCACATCAAACAATTTCATCATACCTATTGAATTCCCTTATGGTTATTACCATTCAGATACATGGTTTTAAGAAACTAATGAATAAATCAATCATAATCTCAAGTTGGATAATAATTCCATAAACATACCTTGAATGTCTTGGAAAACATTCTTCATAGGTACCAATAGATTCATCATAATTTTTCTTATGTTTTGAACTTATCCAATTAAATGGACTCAATTTCATCTCATTGCCACGTTCTCTTGATAATAATAAAATATTTATCAGCTTCACCTTCCAGATTATATACTACTAAGTTGAAATTATCACACTCAGAGCATTGTAGAATTGAAAATATCTTCTTAGTGGTACTGATCCATTGTTCATCCACCAATGGATCAAAAGACCCACTGAATGAATGTGGAAATTGCCTCATGAAGGATTGAATAGAAGTTCCCTCCTTCCTTTTCATATTTGGATGTATGGAATGATTCATATCTTGATAATGTTTTGTGAGAAAGGAAACAAGATTTTTCTTTCCATTAACCATTACATTTGGTTACTCAGGGGGAAATTCCTTACATTACCCATCAAATTAACCATTAACTTGGTTCCCTTGGGTTCCAATCATTGACTAAAACCAAGAATCATATTGTGAGACACATAAATCATCATAGGAAAACAACATAATAATGAATAAAATTTCAATTTAAGACACTTTAGGTTTTATCCTAGGTTATTCATGGTAATTTCAAAGCACTAAGATTCTATATTATATTTAGACATATCTTTATGGTTCTCACAATGGATTTATCGTCCTAGTTTACAAGGTATAACTACACCTTTCCTCTGATACAAACTATAAGGAACCATAAATTACATAATTTGATGTTACTTCCTAATTGAATTATATTTATTACAACATAGAACAAAATTATAACATGACCGTATAGGTATAATGTCTTTAGAAACTAGGAAACATAAACAATCGGTTCATTAAAAATGTACATTGTCACCCATTTATTTCATCATAACTTGACACATTTTTGCAATGTCAAACTTAATAACTATATTAATGAATTGGGGAAAAGAAACATATGAAGGAGTGAGCTCAAATGATCTGTATGGGTAAAAAAAGGAAATTTCAATCATATATAACATTTGAAAATCATGCCATGCGAAAAAGAGATCATAATATCATGTCATGGGATAAGTCATAGAAGTGAAATTTAATCCCAATAACCATAAAATAAGGTAATAAATTAATTTTAATACACACATAAGAATATAAAATCATTTTATCTTATTCAAGGTTCATTTCCAAGACCATAATAGCAGACAAACTACACTACTAAATCGAGTTCACTCCTCGTTCCATCCCTGTGTTACTGAAACATATTTACATTCTATTTCATACATTTCTATATAATTAGATATAAATATATATCCAATTAATTGGAGGGGGATATAGGTCCCACAAACATCATAATAAAACCATAATTATGTTTTCCACAAAAGCATAAATCATTCATCAAAGCATAACCCATTTAATAAAATGAGATTCTTAAACATTATTTCATCATAACATAATCTATATAAGATAAATAGACTTTATAAAAATAATTCCATCATAAAAACAATAAAATAAATTTAATAATAAGGATAAAAATATAAACCCATGTAATCTTAAATGGAAACAAAATTAATAAAAAAACATGAACTTAGTTCTGAGTAAAATATCTTTTCTTCTTAAAAAATGTTATCTTTTTTCAAAATGTCGTGAAATTTTTAAAGAAAATATTTTAATCAAAAATAAAAATGTAAAAGTTTAGTGGAAGATTCATTAAAATAAGGAATTATAAAGATGTAAAAAAATAGTAATACCGTATAAGATAAAAAAATTCTCCTCTTACTTTTACCAGAAATGTCAAAAAGTACATCGTATGGTAAACAAAAGAATACATCATTCCATACAATGTATTAAAAGTAAAAAAATGGGAAAAATGAATTTAACATACATGGATGAATAGTAAACATTTTATGAATTTTTTTTTAAACAAATGTACATTGATGATAAATATAACCTTAATAAATAATTACCAATAAAAAAAACTTAGATAAAAATGAGATTATAAAATTTATCTATTACCTTAGGTCTAATATGAATTGTATGTATCCAAACCTCCTATATAATTATATAAATAATTTTACTGATTTATTCCAGAATCATAATCTTTTTTACGATAAAATTTCATATTATATTTTCATTTGTTAGTAATATTTCATTTTTACTCGTTATTCGGGCATTAAATGCTTTACATTATAATATATGTCGTGTCGAATAAGTTTTTATTCCAATTTTTTTGTTTTAGTTAAATCATTTACATCATGGTGTTTTCATAATATATAACATATTTATTATTTCAATTCATTTATATAATCAAGATTTAATTATGATAATGTAGAACGAATCACATCGCACTGTGGAGACGGTAAGCCTTACGTATGCACGAGTGACAATATCGTTACCATAATTGATGAGTGGTATTGAATTATATGGTTTATCATATCTCATAATTATTATATTGAAATATTAACCATATATAGTTACTATATACACCATTATACCAATTCAAATAAGGTGATGGTGAAAAACAGATTATTCCACAACGTATAGACGGTAAGTCGTATAAATGCACATGTGGTGATTTTGTTTTTTCTAGGATGGATAAATGGTGAAATAGGGTGGTCTCATATTTATAATAAAATATTAGTAAGTTAGTGAAACTAATTTTATTACTTTATAATGAAAAAACTATATAATTTGAAGTATTAGAAGAAAGAAATTTGAATGAATCATTAGAATAAATTATCCTTTTCTTGACGTACCTCTTTTATATTTCCTTTTTAAGGCACTAGAGTTGTTCTTTTGAGAAGAACTGTACCTCTAAAATTTAACTAGGGATGTTTATAAGAGAAATGGGATGTTTTTTTATGAGAATGATGTCTCTAAATTGAATGAAGAGGAGAGAGAGTATGATCCATTTAATAAGAGAGGAGATGGGATCTTTAGGAAACTCTCAAAACTGCTAATTTATAATAAATTAAATTTCGACAAAAAATTGTTCAAAATTTATTTAATTAAAATATAAGATGATTTTGGTTCGAATACCCATATTCCAATAATATTTATACATGTCTAAAATATATTTATTATCGTTATCTTTTTTGTTTAAACATTATTTTAAAATTTTTAATCTTACAACGATATCATGTTATTTACACATTATGGGTTAATTTAATTACAATATCATGTAAAACAACAAAAAAAAGTATTTATGAAATGTTTATAGTTATATTAACCATTTGGACGAAATATTAAGTTTTTAGTAATTTAATATCATTTAATAAACTATTATATGTTTTGAGTTATGAATTTTTTTCAATTTTAGACATTATTCACTCTGAACTATTTTTCAAAATCATAAAATCTTTATTCTATTGAAAACAAGGAAATGAATGACAGATAATATGTTAATGTGATCCAAAAAATTCTTGTATGAAATCAAAATAATCGAATTATATTTGTTTTAATATTTAAAAATTCATTTATTTAAATCTTTCATTAATGAGGTAATAACTACATCATATTTGTGTCATTAATAAAACTATTTAAATAATATATAAATGTTATAAATAATATACCATGATTTAGGATAACTTTTTAGATTTTTAATTATCATTTTTAATCATAAAGATCAGCTATATAACCCTGTATAAAAATCTATTTAGTAAAAGATATATGTTCAGGTTATAATTATATTTACTTAAATTAATTCTTATCAAATTTCATTTTCTAATCCACGTGAATCCATGGGGTCCCGAAATCGACCCATGGATTCCCATGTTCTGAAATATTTCATCTAGTGGAACTAGGACACGTTTTAGGGTATTATTATATTATTAATGTATTATTTTTTACCCATATTTACCATATTTATTCTTTAAACATCGTAAAAGAAATATTTTCTGATGTTACAATTTTTAATGTCCATAAATAAAAGGTACATATTCTCAAAATATGGAAATTCATATTAAAAATATGGAATCAATTTTTCAAAATTAATAACACAAAAGTTGTAGTTTTTGATTTAAAATCAATCTAATTGTTGAAATTGAAATACAAGTATAAATAGTTAAAACATTGCAAAAGATTGAAATCTATTTACCTATGAATTCAATGTAAAATTAATTATAATGACATAAATTATATTAAATATTAAAAATAAATTATATTTATACTTTAAAATTTTTAATTATTATAATTTAATCATATATATTATGTAGTAGAAAAATGATGTTTTAATTAAAATTACACGTATTTTTTATATTCATCAGTACATGAAAGTAATCTGAAAAATAGAAAAAATTTATCCAAATAAAATTTTTGTTTCCCTCATCAGAATAAAATATTTATATTGTCATATAGAAATTATTAATGTGTCAATATCGTATTTAAAAATGGGTTCTTCATTCAAAGGTATAAAACTTTCCTTTTAAAAAATAGGTTCATATATATATAATAGGGTTTTATTCATACCCTATGATAAAAATATGAATTGAATTTATTTGAAAATGAAATTTTTCTTTAAATATATAACACATATATCTAGTTCATCTCATTACCAAATTTAATTCACTCAAAAAAGAAAAATATCAAATTGATTTATATTTTTCATAAATAATTACTAAAAAGTGAATTGATAATGCATTTTTATAAGTTAGTTATAATTATTCCTAATAACATAATGCTTAGAAGATAAAGTCATATTATGGGGATCTCTTAGTTTATTTAAACTATTGATTATGTGTAATTCAAGGTACTAATAAAAAATTTAATTAAAATATTTCATAAAAACATTAGGGTGTTACATATAATGTCGGATCATCCCATTTGGTGATTCCATGATGAAAGTCTATTGTCCAAATATACCAACAAAATTTACATTTGAATTATTTTATTTTAAAAGGGTCCTTTAAACATTATTAATTTCAAATGGATTATGATTTCTTACTCATATGACTCTTATATTGTGTCATATAATTATTCCCCAAGTCATGTTTTATGATATAGGGTTTTATGGGTATGAATTCTGTTATGTTATAATAAGGTAATTGGATTATGTTATCATATAATTATTTTCATCTAATGCTAACTGGGGGTGTTAATCATTTAATTACTATGAATACAAATATTGTTTTTTAATTTTATCACATATAATATTTCTATTTTCTTGGGGAATGAATAATAATGCAAAAAAAATGTTAATAAGAGTTTCATTTGATGGAAATTTTATGGGAGATGTTGAAGAATCATAAGGGAATAAGAAAATCTATGTATAATGAAAAAATATTCCATTTGGATGTGATATCATGGTCTTATATATGTAATTTATGATACTAAATTCAATATAAAATTAAAGCAAAATGTATTGGGAATATTATATACTTAATATTTCCTTTTGATGTTGTAATAATATATGTTTAAAATTTAGACGAATTTGTTGGTATCAAATACAGAACTGTAAGGATTATATTTTTAGTACCATATCCACATGTACGGGTATCACAATATTATATTATGTATCAGAATTGTATTAATATAACTTTAGGTGTTAGGATTTTATCATTTGTGGATAATTTAAGTGTTTTAGATATCATCATATGTTATTGATTATAATGATGTCTGTGATATTAAAGACCACGATACCCATTTTAGGTTTTATATTGTTAAATATTAAGGATATTAATGACATATTGGGATATGTAATTGATGAATAATGTATAGAAAATACATACTATCAATATAAGGTTTATTTGGGAAGAATGCTATGACATTTTTAGAGGCAGTAAACCAAAAGTTATAAGATAGAATTTTTGGTTAATAATTTATTTAATATAGATGTAATTATGGTTAATTAGTGTATAAGTATAGTTTTTAATATAGAATTAAGTAAGAAATTGGTAATTGGTTTAAATACTAAACATTAATGTATTATTTTTAAATATAGAGGATTATTTAAATTGGGTGATATCTTAAAATGGGATGACCATTTTGGTTTTGGTAAAGATATGGGGAATAAAATTTCACCCATTTCTTGATCTCATGGTATATTAGAAATATATTTTCATTCATTAGGAATAATAAATATTCATTATTGTTATTCATTATTTGGAATGTGGGATGAAATAGTTGTGGAAAATATCTGACACATGAAAGTGAAGAATATATTTTTTTTGAACATAAAGAAAACAATTATGTATATATTATTAAGATTCCTATCTTGATGGTAGTAAAATACCTCAACTATAGAAAAAATATATTATAATGAAATTTCTATAAATTTACAATCATTTCAAATGAATTAATAGTATTTTCTATCTTCAGGTAAAATTAAATTTTAATGGAAAGGTTATTATTTGATAAAATTATTATTGATAAAAAATAATTCTATTTAGAAAAATTTACATACCCTTTAGGGATTATCTATCCTCGATGCCCATATATTCACATACAAAAAATCTTCACCTTAGTGGGGAACCTGATTATGTATTATTATTCATGACCTTTATGTATTACATTTAATAACTTAAAATAATATTTAATTACATCTTTTTATGATGTGATTTTTCAGCAAAGGTAATATTATTTATTAAAATTGGTTTTCCTTAAATGATATTATATTTTATCATCATACTGTTGATATTAATTATACATATGTTTCAATCTATTTTATCAAACATGAGATAATAAATAAAATGGAAAATTTTCATTACGGGAGTAATAATTTTACATCATAATATATTAGTTTATTTTCCACTATATGAATGTTATTTATGAAAGAATGTACCCATGCAACACAAACCATAAAAAATCCACAATATTATTCTTTAAATATGATAATTACAAAATAGTTATTGGATTGGTGGGTATGAATTGGACTAACCAAAAAAAGGATATATATAATTAATTAATAATAAAAATTTTAATTTTAATTTTAAAGAAATTGTTATTAAATTATTAATGATGAGAATAAAACCATCTAAATTTAAGAATAGTTAATGTTTAAAAGGGTTATTTTTCTTTAATCATATGTTATATTTTTTATTTTTTATTTTAATTCAAAACAAATAATTCAAAAGATTAGAAATTCAATTTAATAGAAATTAATTCTTTTTTGGTATAAATATATTGTAATTTTCATAGGAATAAATTTCGTGATTTTTATGAAATGGGGGATGATTAGGTGAATCGTAAAAATATCGTTATTACAAGTGCTATATATATTTTTTACAAAATCAATATGCAACATTGACATAATTAATTATAAAACATTTTGATTTCCCAAATTTATTTTTACGTAGTAATGTAAATCATTTAAAAAAAGAATATTTTCAATTTTATGATACATTCATGACTTATTTTAACAATTAGTAATATTTTATTCAAATTTAAAACTAATATTGGAATATTTGAATTTAATAATGTGGTTATAAGACTTCATTAGGTTTTTTATTGTATTAAATGTGATATATAATTATATTTTTAATTATAACCAATCTAAATTCATGATAATTCATAATATTACTAAATTTTTAGTAAAATAAATTTTACAATTAAAATATGTTTCTTCCATCAAAAATATTTGTGCCTTTTGCAAACATATATTAAATGTAATTTTTTAAAAAATGTAAATCAAATTTAGTAAAATGTATTCATTATTTTTAATCACAATATAAAAAATCATTAATATTTCCTCTTTTAATTTTGGTCATATAAATTAATTACATTGGTAAAAATTAGCAAACATGATAAATGGTATAATCAGTTAAAGAAGGTTAAAAATATGGGAAATGGGACATAAATATCAAAACAACTTGGATTTATTTTTTTAATAAGTGTATTTATTCTATATAAGTCATATATTTGAAATTATGGAAATTTTGTTCTATTTTTGTTTTGATAATGACCATCATGTTATTTTATGTGAAGAATAATTACAAGATGTCAATTTCATTATTTTAAGATCTCAAATATATTTTCATAGTGGTATATATAATATATTAAAGGTAAAAAATAATTTCACTAGTTAAAAATTAATTATTGTTTCATATTTTAATTAACATTAATTTTTTCCTAGTGGTATAATACAATGAAAAATAACGCAACACTAAAGAAACAATTATGCATGTACTAGAAATGTAATGAAAATGATTTCTAAAAAATAATAATTAATATGTTCTGTAAGAATTATTTCATTAAAAAAGATATTAGATAATTATAAATTATTATTGTCTTTTAATGTCTTTATATTAAAATTATATTTTTATCTCGATTCCTCTAATGTAAAAATATTTGAAGATTCATAATAATGACCTTAATTGATATTTAATTTTGAAAAACTATTTTCAAATCAGTAAAAAATCATAAATAAAATATCATGAATCAACAGTATGGTAAAATTTAAATAATATCATTTCTATTTTAATTATATTCCAATATCCATTTTAAAAATTACATATTTAACCTGTAATAACTAAATATTTACGAAAGCACCATAGAATTATTCTTGTAAGAGGGGTTTAATATAACCTTTCCAAAAAAATATGAGTTTAGTTTTATTCATATGAACATAAAAATATATCCTAAAAAATATCATGTCCTCAAGCCCTTATTGAGATCAAATTTCTTTTCTCTAAAGGCCATAATTTCAATCAGATGTTTTCATCTTAATGATTCTGGTAAGGATTTACAGGCCTCTTTTATGTTTCAAAATTTTGATTATATCTCTTGAATTAATAAAAAAAATATTTGAAATAATTTCTATTATTATTATCCTAGAATCTATTTATTAATTTTATGAAGGTTGTTCACTTTTTTCCTCTCAACAAACTCTTCTCTAGAAGTTTTTATTTGGTCAAATTTCTAGTTTTTTAAAGACAGTCATTTCTTTTGAAATTATCCTCCAATTATTAAAATAATGAAAATAATAAATATAAATTTATACTAAATAAATGTTTTATTTATTGTATAAATATTGTATATTTATTATTCCTACCATTATTATAAATATTTCTATAAATATAGTTCAGCGAGGTGGTCTTACACAACCTAGGTGAATGATGTTGTTTTAATGAATTTATTAACATCATGGGTATTTTTTAAATTTTATTGTGTATGTCATATAAAATTAATATTAAATAAATTTTATGAATATTATTGTTGAATTTTAAATTATTTACTATAATTATAAAAGTAAAAGTAAACAAACGTGGTTTTCTAACCATTAAAGAAGGCCTATTCATGAATGGTTTTTGGATGGAAATAATTCAATCATCTATTGAACATCATAAATATAGAACGATATGGTTATAATAAAATTATTTTTAGTGAGTTTATGAAACCATTTAACTAAAACATTTGAATATAATGAATATATGGAACCTATTTTGATATTATGATCTCGATGACACCAAAATGACCGACATGAACTATAAATATCTAGTAAATAAAATAAAAAATGATAATGTGGAATAATAATAAAGGAATAAAAATGAAATATTTTATTATTTATTTATTTATTTAATATATTTTTATTATTAAGGATGGTTGTGGATGTATGACAAAATTCATAACTCGAGGTAAGAGGATTTTAAATTCAAATTCATTTCATTGGGTTATATCCCTTATTCATTGACTAAATTAGGCCTATATTATGTGTGTTTTGATATATGATTTTTTATGTGTTATTTATACTAGTTTAGTTCAATTTACATTTTAACGAATAATATTATCGTTGATGGGTTCCTATTTCAAATGTTATGATATTTTATGGGTTTTCTCACTCAATATTTAATTAGTTGACACATAATTATTTTGGTTCATTGGGATTTATTTTATATAATATACATAATTCTGAGTTAATGTGTTTTAAAATATTATTTGATGAAAATTTTGGAATTTATATAATTATGTAAAATTACTGTACTGAAATAGTTTTATATTCAATAATATCCAATATCATAAAGTTTCATCAGTTTGAACTTATTTCATAGAGATATATTTTGATTTTTGATACAGTATTTATCGATGTAATATAAAAACTAACTATTTGAAATATAATATCATGAATATGTTTATATTAGTGATAATTTATGTTCCTTATCATTTTCACTCATAATTTTGGGTTTAAACATGACTTAATGTGTTTTCATTTATGTCCTTTCATTAATGTTTCAAAAAAATTTCCAAATCTCAATTTCATTCATATCCATATTAACTAAAATATTCCAAAAAAATATTTTTTATAATCCACTGAGGGATTAAATTTATTTTAAAATATATTTTAATTTGTTACAAGTAGAAGGAATCTTCTAAATTTTTTCAACATGGGTTATATTGGACTATCTTTGTTAACTTTTAAAAAGTATGTCATATAGTTTAAAACCTATATATATTTTCCAACAATCTGGAAAAATATTTAATATAATGCATTATTTACTTTTTGAGATTATTTTTCAAATTAAATTTTACTACTATTTTTCAATTAATTATACTTTTTTAAGGATTACTAGGTTAAATGAAATTTTATTATAGTTTACAAAAGTATATTTTAAATGATTTTATAAAGGATTTCTTATTCCTTGATAGAATCTTATAATTATTGTAATGATTCATAGATTATATGTTTTAATAATATCATTCATAATCATTATATATATATATATAGATACTAATTTTAAATGTTTTACATGAAACCTATTTATATTCCATATGTGTATCCTTTTATAAAAGGAAAGATGTTTTTTAAAATTTTAAATGATGAAACACCTGATATAATTTATCTATTTATTTTATGTTCATTAAGTTTTTTGATGATTATGGGTGATCTTGATATTGCTTATAATAATTGTTTTGTTTTATATGTTTATCTAATGAATTAGTAAATTATTATTGAGTTATCTTTTTAGAAGTTAATCCAATGAGATGAAATTTTTTACTGAATATCTCTAACTCCTAAGATATGATGGATTTGATTGGATGGAAGTTACTCCTAAGAGATGGTGAAGTTTAATTAATATAAATAACTCTAAATAGATGATAGAGTTTACATGATGGATGTTATTTCAATGGGAATGTTGGAATTATACTATTTTTCAATTCAATGGTGAAAGTATGAATTTAAATTCCCCATCATTTGTTTTATAATGATTTCTATGTGTATTAATTACTCCAATTAACTTCTTCTATATCCCATGGAACATTATTTTCGACTCATTTGACACTTTTAAATTGATAAATATTTATTCCATGAATTATGTTTTATGATCATGGTTTCGATGTTTATGAACACTATTTTTAGGCTTATGAACTTCAAATATGTTCTTATATTATAATTCTGATATTATTCTCATTAATGATATTGAATATTTTATTCCAAAGTTTACACATACTGAGAATTTGAGCACACCCTTCTTATATTTAAATTTTCCCACGTTATGATGATTTATGTTATGTATTTTATATCTTGAAGGGCCTCATTTATTGAGAATTTTTTTGATGCTGATATCTTATCATTGAATATGAAAATTTGGTTATAATAGAAAAAATTAACATTTTTATGTGAATACATGGGCTTAGATATGTTATTTTTTTCCTAGTTATCTAAAAATATAAATGAAAAATATTTAGGGTATGTAGCAATAATAATAATCTCTTTTGAAAATGTGATTATGGATGGTAGAAAATTCTGTTCCGTCTATAGGTATCAATGCTGGAATTGTAAATTTTATATGTTGTTTCACCAGATCATCGTGTATGTGTTGGGGACATTGAATTCGGTTTTATAGAATGGATTTCGATTACTTTAGAGGTTATAATGTTATCATTTTATGATAATTTAAGAGTTATGGATATTATAATGGGTTAAATATTATATTTTTGATGATAAGATTGTAGGCATAAATACTATTTTATGGGATTATTAAATGGGATTTTAAGGTGATTAAAAACTTATTAGGAGGCATAGAATATGAATGAGGTAAATGATACCCTTTTATTTAAAATAAATATTATTTTTGTACAATTATATTTAAATTTTTGGAATGATAGGTGAAAATTAAAAGATAAAATTTGTGGTTAATATGACTTTTAATGATAAGGTAGTTATGGATAATTGGGATACATGGTTATTTATTTCATAGAAATATTTTAAATGAAAAATTTTAATTATTGTAGAAATTTTATAGATTAATTAACTATTTATTCATATAGATTTTTTATTTTTGTTATCAACCTGCCATTTTCTAACAATTTTAGTTTTAATAATTACGTGAGGAATAAATTATATTCTGTTTATAGATATTATGATCTAATATATATTTAATTTCATGCTTTAAAAATGATAATTATTCATCATAGATATTAATAATTTATTATATGGGGGGAAATGAGGGTGGAAATTGTTTGAAATATACTAAATTGAATAAAATTAAATTAATTAATTTGATGAAATGATGTAAGAATAGTTCCTAAACTTCCCCATCTTGAGGGTAAAAGAATCATAGAACTCTTTAAAAAAGAACTTGAAATGAGAATTTTATGCTTTTACAATATTTTTTTTGAATATACACCTTTTCTATTGATTGGGAAAGTCAAACATTAATTCAATTAAAATTCTTCGATAAACATGTTTTTAATGGAATAATATTATTGATAATAATTCTGTTCTAGAATAGTAGTAGATTCACTTCTATGTCCATATTTTTAATTTCTTCCCAATTTTTTCTTATATGGGAATCTCATTATGCTTCATTTTAGGTGACCTATATATTTTCCTTTTTAATATGTAAAAAGGATTTTTTATTATTCCTTTATATTATATCATCTTTCAAAAAATGGTATTAGTAAATATGATAATGATTTTTTACTTTCACGATAAAAAATTTTATCTTTTACTAGATGTAATTAATTTGAAAAATGTGTTAAAACATTTTATCAGACAGTATATATAAATAACATTGTTAAAAAACTATATTAATGGGGTAGAATGTAAAACCTCATGAATTTAGATTGTATTCCATTAAATTATTACTGTGTTTTATAGTGTTTACCATTTAAAAAAAATATCTTAAACAAATCCGAACATTATTATTTAAATATATTGGATATAACTTACTCATTGTAATAGAGGGTATAGAAATGAGTAACAGAATTATGAAATGTTTTTAGAAATGTTTTACTAATACAATTATTTATATTAATTTCTAGGATATATGTACTAAATTTTGAATGAAAATAATTAAATAATATAAATATAAGAATATTTAATGTATGAAAGGGCCATTTTCTATAAAAAATATTCTTTTATATTTTTCATTTTTATTTAATTATAAAAAAATAAGAAGAAATTATTGTGATAAAAAGTAACTAATTTTGGATATTATAACATTTAAAATATTTTTGTGTGAAATTTCAGCATTGTATTGAAATGGATGATTTTTGTTTGAATAGTGAAAATACCAATTTTTTCAAATACTTTATATTTTATGAAATCAATAGGATTTAAGTATGACATAAAAATTTATCATTCCTTTTTCTTCTAAAAATATTTTTTTAGTTAATAAAATAAATCATTTAGAAGATATTACTTTATATTTGGGAACCTGTTATTTAATTTTTTGAATATAAGTTTTATATTATTGTAAATTAAAAACTATTTTTTATATCATTGCATTTGATAGTGATTATAGAATATTCCATTCAGTTTTTTCCCGGTTTAAATGACATATAACATCAATTTTTTTATTTATAATCTAATTAATGTCATGATCGTCAATAATATGAACACTTCCAGTGTAAAATTAATTTTACGCTTAAAATTGACCTTATTCTACAATTATTTTTTAGGGGTTTTTTCATATTTATACTAAATGTAAATTCCACCATATTAATAAATAGAATATGTTATAATGGATTTTATATTTAGAATCCGCATGTTTAATTTTTTTAATAAGGTTAAATTTTTATAACATGTCAACATGTATCACTATGAACTGTCACCAGACCGGTTTCTATAAGACATCATGCATGAATCCACATACCCCCATGGATTCTAAAAAATGGTTGGGGGATAAGTTGGAAATTTGATAAGAATATACCATCTATATCAGAGAGAGAAATAATAATCAAATTACTAAGAATCATACACATCAATGTACATATAATTAATAAATAAATTAAAGAAGTTATAAAAAATGAAAAGGTGCATACAAGTAGGTTTACAAGACAAATATCCAACTAGGATAATCACATGAGAAATTAAAATAAAAGTAATAAAATATTATATATAACTATGAAAACTCTTAGACATAAAAATTACATAACTCTATGCTCTTGGTTATCTAGCACAATAAAAAAAACTCCCCCTACCCAACCTGCACACACAACCATGTGAGATTATTCATTGGTACAAAAATTAAATCGTGCAAAAGAAGGGTGTGAATAAAAAATGTCAATAAGCAACCACAAATTTGGTATAGTATATATGAAAAATTTTGTGATATGTTTGTTTTTATGGCTCTGAATAAATAAATAACATTTAAAAATATAACAAAAAAACCATTATCAATCCTCTGGTCTACTATCCCATTTGACCATACCTTTTTTGACTAGTTATAGTGTGTCTCTAGAAATTTCATAATGATTCAACAGTGATATTATTATATAAATAACCAAATGGAGTTTCCCTTAGTATCACAGACCTCCATAATAGAAGATTTCTCATTAGTATTGCTGGCCTCTCTACAAATATAATTTTATTTAGTATCACAACAATCCCTATTGGAGGAGTTTTATAAAATATCAAAGGCCAACCTAAAATGGTTTATATATTTTTTATCATAATTAATCTTAAAATAGAATTTTTATTTAGTACCATGAACATCCCTAAAAGTGGAGATTTTTTAGAGTCCCAAACATCACAACAATGGTTGTTTTCATAAGTATCACAAAAATCTCTACAGGGGGTGTTTCTTATATCATATCATAGATATAATGAAGGAATACACCGAAAATTATAAAACACTTGAAATAGTGTTATCTATTTAATCATTATAAGAAAATTAAAGTAATGATAAAAGCTAAGTCACTAGGGGAAATTTTATCCTTGTTCTACCAAAGAAATGATGAACACAAAGGGGATTCCACCCTCCCCAAAAATCCTTCCTATTTTACATTTACCAACCTGGTAATTATTCAATTTATCATTCAAAAAAAATTATTTATAATATTTTTTAAAAAACATATTTGTTTGGTTAATGTAATAATTTGACACCAAAAATCATCACTACCGAAAACCCAACACTACATCATATGGTTAATTTTTAACCAAGAACTAACTAGGTTCTTGAAACACAATAATAATAGAATCCCCATGTGGATTATATTTCATTTCCAAATTAATTCTCCTTTAATTAGGAATCTTATTTTCATCAAGTATATTCCAAGGGCCAAAACAGTTATTATATTTAATAATTGAACATATGTGTTAATAATTCTAATCCATCATGTATATCAGTAATGAATGGTCTAAAGCACAAACACAGGTCCTATATAGGGATAAATGGAAAAAAGATATATTCCAATTCACACACATACATGGTGGTTTCCTAAGAATCCAATAGTAGGGTCAAAATTTTTAAAATATTTTTATTTAATAAAAAATGTAATGCATAAGGGTTTAAGAGAAACAAAGAGAATTTTAAAAAAATTATTTTCCATCAATGGTTGAGACATATTAAGCTATGAACGATGAACTTAGTTCCCCAGTTCTTTGTTCATTCATTTGTAAAAATAGTAATGTATGTAATAAAATTTCATCAATTAAAGTTTTCCACATAATTTTAATAAGGTATACCAAAAAATTGGTGTGAATACATTCCATATACAATATCAAATAAGAATAATACCATATGATTAGGTACTAAGGATAAATACCCTTATTTCAAGCCTTTACCAAGTAATTTTACAACCTATCAGCTCTTACAAGTATTTCCAAGCCTATACAAGTGTCATGTCCAATCAAATAGACAAATGTTATCCTCTGTGATGATAATATATTCCATGAATTTCTAACCAAGTAATTTTAATCATTTTATAATATTTTATTAGTTGATAAAAAATATGGTATGTGCCTAAATTCTCCCCAATCACTTGAGTAAAATAGAAACTTCACCAAATGGTACCCTGAAACATCATCACATGCCACCAACTGTCATGAGGAAAACCCCCACAACACATAATGTTATATCAATATACAATTTAATTTAATTTAAGAATATACCAAAATAAATATTTCATCAAAAAATTAATTCAATGAATCACTAATATACTTGATGTGGATGTCATCATGGGAAAAACTCATAATAGGTGTATTAAATTCCATATAATGTTGGAATGATTCCATAATGATCTAGTTGAATCATCCATGAATGATATGTTAGATAAGATGAAAATTAGGGGAGATGAATGTATGTCAATAATGGGTAGAAATCAAATAAAATCACCAAATAAATTCCATGAAACGCCCTAAACTAAAATTGGGGAAAAGTGGGAGAAGGGAATTAACCTCATGGATTATGAGTGTATAAGTGAGAAGGAAAATTTAGTCATACGGTTTAAACAATATTATGGGAACCTTATAATTTTCAAGCATTAATTAGTTACACAGTTTTGGTACATGGGTTTTCAAACCATGAGCCAATTGTCCAATATGCTATATCTATGAATAAATGCCTCACATAGTTTGGCTACACATTTTTCTAAACCATAGACAAACTGTTATGATTAAACCTACCTCAACATAAACAAATTCACCTGGTTCATCTGAAAATTGTATGTGAAGCACTAGGACTGACAAATCTCACATGGTTTACACTAGAATCTATAATGATTCCTTAAAATAATGTGTTAAACATGTTATATATCTATTATATTTAAAAAAAGAAATATAATTTCCCTCATAGTAAGTGATTTTCATAGTTTCTCCAAAACCATGCCCACAAAAACCATTCCCTAGAAAAAACCTCTTAATCGTTCTAAATATTACCCAATGCTCATGAGAATCATCTAAACAACTCAAGTTACTCTTATTGCACATTCCATGTCAAGAATAATCATGTAATTTTGATCAGAAACTTAGATTATTTATCAATATATCAGTTAAAATAAACCATCTATTGAATGAAAAGTTGGAAATTCCATTGGAATTCTTAAATTCAATGAGGTTTTTCTCTTTAAATGCTCCCAACCATAACACATTACACCCATAAGATGTCTATAATCCATTCAACCAGAAACCATAACCTACATTAATCATCAGTTCTTTTCTAACTCATCGTTCCCCATTTAATAATTCTAAATGATATTCCACTATAAAACTCACACTGTGAGGCCCATCATTCATTTAAATCACATCTATTACTCATAACCATCACTGAAACCCCATAAAAATTGTACATTGATCATTCTTATCCTAACAC
Organism: Viscum album; assembly: GCA_963277665.1. Taxonomy (NCBI): domain Eukaryota; kingdom Viridiplantae; phylum Streptophyta; class Magnoliopsida; order Santalales; family Viscaceae; genus Viscum; species Viscum album. The sequence continues at coordinate 1,480,412,819 of OY728137.1, forward strand.
ACTATATTGTCCCCAATCAATTCAATACACAAGATATTCATCTATGATTCCTAATTGAACCAAGTATAATACAATGTGATTATAAAATATCTTATCTTCAGAAAAAACATTAAAAATATCAAATACACAAATATATCTCAATTGATTCTCCAAAAATTGGTTTTCATCCATCCATGTCGAAATATTTGCAATAACAATAGTTGAACCTCCTCTGACTGACCTCTCTCAGGAGATATCGATGTACATTATTGATGCGTCACTCAAAATCCCCCGACTGTGATGTCTTAAGTATCAGAAGAATTATATTATTTTTACAATGTTATCCTATACTCCCATGTCTGAATCTATATAATTCCCAAGAAGGGAAAAAATATTCAAAATCAGTGTCATGCACCAATCCAAGAACTAATGAATTTTTAATCCAATTTTTTTATCATATTATCCCATGAAGACCCCAATACACATATTTCGATTTTAATAATATCAAATCCTACTCACAGATGACATTATAAAAGAAACTATATTATTTCAGTTCTATTTATTCACCTATATTACACTTTTATTTGGACAACAGACTGACCGGTCCTAGGATACTAAGACCCTACCACTATGGGGTGATGTCTTCTACAAATAATAGGATTATCCTGACCATAGGTGTGTCCTTATTGTCAGTATAACCACTTAAAACCCAATCTATGAGGCCTATAACGCATCTATCACTATACATAATGCTAGAATGTGTCTAATCTTGTTCATAACTGTGATCTATTGAGAAATATTAATTCACAACCAATTCCTAGATCATGATTAAATTTCCATTGGGTATTGGTATAAAACAAAGTAGTATTGAGTGTTCAACCTCAAATAGATAATGTTCCTTATCCCAAAATATGGAATATGTTAAACATATCCTTGAGAACCATGCCAAATAAGTCCATTTATGAAACCATTCATGTAAATCTTCTTAATATATTCCAATTACCATCAAACCCTGACATAATTACATTTTTGGGGGTCACATTCCATATGAAGAATACATTTCTTTCTATCAAAACCATGTGAAACTATGCCCATTAATGAATTACAAAATCTAGAATCCTTCATCCTGTACATTATAGAACTCTAATTCATAACAAAATTTCTCCATGTGTACCCCAAAATAAAAAACCATTCCTATTAAATAGAAATTATGTATTCCCTTTTCTAAACTAACCATAAGTCACGAATTTTATATTCCCAAGACACATTACATAAAAAATAGTCTTTCACACTTAAATCACATATTATATTATGTGACATGATAGTTTTTTCTCAACCAGAATTTCCTCAACACTTCTCCTAAAAATGGAACACCTTACATGTGCCTGGGTCTACCAAATATTCATCCACTATCCAAGAAGTATTTCAAAAAATCAAGCATACATCCATGATATTACCTATACATTGGATGTGTATAAAAATAAATAGGGCTATGTATCCCACAGATCCTTCACTCAAATCCCACTTCATTACCAAAAACATCAATATTCTTTGATAATCATCATAAAAAATAAACTTATGCATCTTGATGCTTATAGTACAAACGTAGTTACACTAAAAATGTAGAATTTTAAAAACCCATTTCATCCACACATTATCCTATAAAAATAAAACTCATAATATTGGATCAAAAAAAATTAAGACATATGTTCATAATGTTGGATCTCACATTGAATCAAAAGGTCACATCTGACATCCGGAATAACCCAAAGAATCAAATTTATATTTATTTCATAAAATTAATTAAACAATCCCTTGGTGAAACCGAATCCATTATCTTATATACATATATATATCATCACATATAAATATCATCAGCCTACTATGGTGTTGATTATAACCAGGTATCCCCATATCTTTCTATCCCCTCAATAATATAAAATCTCATCCAGGGTCATATATATATGTAATAATATTTCCCTTATATAATTCATTACTCATGAGTCATAATCACGTGGTTTGGATCACATGAATTTAATTATATGATTTATTGGAAAACACCATATAGTTTGTTACAGCCACATTAAATAATTGAACCTAATCAGTTACCATAAATAATGGGTTACTCAATAAGGAATTCTATACCTTTACTGAACTACAATGGTCACAAAAAATTCTAAACTAATGAGTTCATGTCATCCTAAAAACCATTGATCATATCACCATTGAATCCACCTAACAAGATATAATATATAAATTATGAAATACAGTGGTCCAACTGAGTATAATTCTTAAAATATCTTATATAAGAAAATGACACATGATCTGTTCTTGACACTTTAAAGAGAAATCGCTCTGTCTTTAGTGAAAAAAAAACACATTAATATGCCCATGTGAAATGTAAATCCATCATGAATTGAAAAATGTATACATATATTCCTCTTGCCTCAATTATAATGATAAAAAATCCAACCATCAATAATATTCCTACAGTTGAATATCCTTGGTCTATAAACCATATATTACAAATCTAAAACACCCTTGAATGTTATGGTGGGTGAAAATCATGAATATATAACATTAGTAACTATGAAAATCAATCCCAATCCCCTAATGACCAGGTATTTTACTAGAAGAGGGGTTCACCATGTACATGTTTGGGGTTTAGTAGAAGTTATGAATCAATTAATTGAATATTTTCTACCATATAAAAAAATAGTAATGAAAAATAAACTCATTTGGTAATGATTTGTAATGACCTAAAATATTTCACTATGAATAAAACCTGATCATGTCACTACATGACCACATGAACACCTCTTCATAATCCCGAGAATACATACTATAAATGTGGGATAAGGATATAATTTAAGGAGACTATATCCACTATATCAATGTCCATAATAATAAAAAATATTAATAAATCATACACATAATAGAATGAATAAATAATTAAAAAATACTTAATATATCATATTAAATTTACCATACATGATTACATATAGACTGATTTCTCAGTTGGTTGATAACATATTCAATAAAAAAAATGAAAAAAATATGTCAAGGCTATATAAAAATTCAAGACATACCTACTTCAGGTATCCGGACACTAATCAATGCTAATCAACAATAAAAACACATGCCCCTATTAACATGAACCTAAAACAATGTTATTGTATTTATATGTACCTAATGTTAATGGAAGCACGAGAAACGTGTGATTACATAACTAGTTGGGAACCACCAACACAATCATGTACATAGACAGAATTTATTGATATGTTCATGTTAAATGAATTGCAGAAATAAATTTCTACAAAAATATAAAACCAGCAATTCAACATCAATGATCATGTTCATTACCTTGATCTACCACACATACATTACCTAGTTATGAAGTATATCTGAGTGCATCTGAATAACCAAACCAACCATAGCATTAGAACTCCCCGATGAGATATTTCTTTTATATCACATACCACCATAAAAGGTCATATTTCTTTTGTATTAGATACCTCTATATAAGGTTAACTTTATTTAGTATCACAGACCTATCTATAATGTGATTTTCTTTAGTATCACTTACATACCATCCGGGGGAGTTTTCATTATGATCATAGACCTCCCTACAATGATATAATTATTTGGTAACATGAACCTCTATACATGGGGATTTTTATTTAGTATCATAGACTACCCTAAAATGGGATTTCATTCAGTTTTAAATACTTCTTTATAAGAAGAATTTTCATTATAAAACATCGCTGCCACACATAAGGAATAATCCGAAAATAATAAAAGACCACTACATTACATTTTATATTTCACTATCATATTCATAAATGTATAAGATAAAAATCAAGAACACAGGTAGTGTAAATCCATTATTTACCAACATAATAACAAACTTCTAATGGAATCTACATGCCTTATCCCTCATCTTAATTTTATACATACCAACCTAGTTATTATTTAATTTTTTATTATATTTATCATAATTATATATCATCAAAAAATCATTGTTGGTTTTGGTTGAATTCTAATGTGACACTCGCAACCATAACTACCCAAACGCAACACTTCCTCAAATGGTTCATCAACGAAAAAGCACCTGCTTGTGTTCTAAAATCTCAACAACCATGGATACTCTAAGTGGGACACATTTTTAGACTTCAATAGGTCACATGTATTTGGAAAATAAATACAATTTCAACACGTAAATGTTTCCAAATGTATTTTAAAATATAATAAAGGACTGTAAGGGTTTTTTCATGTAATCCCATCACCTCACTTCATAAATAAATATCCACAAAACCTACTTATAGTCTAACCATAACTATAACACATAATGATCTAGTCCACCACACACCACCATATAGAAATATCACAAGGATATTATACTTTTGATAACCTGATTGAAATATTTTTATTAACTCAATACACATCCCTAAAGGGTTTGAGATTAACTAGAACATTTTGGAAACATTTTTTCCTCCATCAATGTAACATCCCTGGTAAATAAAGAATTATAAAATTTTCATATTTATTAATATTTGTGAATTAAATATTAATTTTACCTTAAATTGGTTTCTTTTTTCGATGGAATACAAGATACGCAACAATGGGTTTCTTTGAAATCTTATGTTGTATTCTAATAGAATAATATTATTAATTTAAATGGTAGTTAACGCCTAGCCGTTCTGTTGGTGGAAATGAATAAGACTAATTAATATATTATTATAAATTTATTTTAATTGGTTTTAAATTTATCCAATAATATTTAGAGGATTAAAATTTTAATAAATCTTATTTTAAGCATAATTGGCTTTAAAAGGCTGATTTACCGACTTTTGTGGCGAACCCACATTAAATCTAGATTAAGTGACATTTATTTGTATTATTTTACTAAATATAATTATTCTTTGGAGTTTTGATATCAAAATTTACTTTGGGTAAAATTTTGGTATTTTTCTGATAAAATTCGTTTTTTAATGAATAGTGAAAAATACTGTATTTTAATTCAAAACTGCCTTTTAATTTAATTTATTTATATGGTAATATTATTTGTTAAATTATTTTTAAAGTGTAACTAGATTATATTTTAATCGTTTAATCCAATGGTCGTCATTGGAATTAATTTCACTTTGAAATTGGAAATAAACAAGTGTAAATCTTCTTAATAGATATTGTTTCTTGAAAATAAGGTATTTGTTTTGACAATGAGAATTAATTTTAAATTAATTAATCTAAATTATATGTTTTTAATTCGGTAAAATTGAAATAATTTTTGAATTCTGAAAATCACATATATCTTAAGAAAAATTTTTGGTAATTTTCTGATAAGCTTCAATGTTTGATGAATAGTGAATACCCTAAGTATTAGTTAAAAACTGACTTTTTCATTTAAATAAAATTTTAAAACTTATATGAATTAAATTTCAAAAATCCAACATACATGGTTTTTATTATTAATTAATATGTTTTCCAGTAATATGAAAACAATTATTGGTGAATAGAAACTGTTGACTTTTATTTACAACGGTTAAAGGTAAATAGGGTAATTCAAGTTAAAAAAAATTATAATAATAGAAAATTATCTTTAAACTTGTCCAAAACTTATTGGATGATTAATGGCCGAGAATTGGAATCCTTGGGTCAATTTTGGGACCCCATGGAGCCACATGGGAGTGATAATGACACTTTAGATTAATTAATTTAACATAACGAAAAAATGACTTCAACTGATATCTTTTAGTAAATTAATTTTTACATCAGGTTATGTAAGTTATATTTTCTACTATAAATATTCATTGGAAATCTAAAAATATTTACAAAACCATGATAGTTTTTCATAATTTTTAGAAATCAAATAAGTTAAATTATGTATGACATAATAATGATGCGGTGTTTACCTCCTTAATAAATGATTTCAATAAATAAGATTATAAAGATTAATATAATAACCAAAACCTATCCAATTATTATTGGATGATTTTATTTAGACCATAATCTATCTAAACAGAAACTATATTTATTTTTGGACTGTTATAAACTAATGATAATTATATAATAAAATACTTTTTTCACACATTTTGACAGAGAACCTCCACCCCCTTATAAAAATCCCTCACATCATACCCATTCCTCTTACCTATAAATCTCCTTTTCTAATCCAAAATCTTCCCAATTAGGCTCCCTACATCCCTCTACTCCTCCTATAAGCCTTAATATAGGTAGAAGTCACTTTAACAAACCCATTTTGTTTCAATCTAATGGGAGTTACCCGATTTAAAGGTAAAGCGTTCTCTTAAGTTCTTTCGTTTTATTTTACTTGTCCAAACCCTGAAACTCTTTTAATTACTTTATTTTATAACAAAACCATAATCCTCAATATACTAGGATGATTTTATGAGATTTATTCGAATTACAATTACACACACCTCGGTCTAATGGGTAAAGAACATGTTTTTTATGTGGATGGTGAACTACTGCCTCACGAAATGATGATTATTCAAATATATCCAACCACCTATCGTAGTGGACATTATGATGGAACTATATTCATATATGATATATTAATTCTATGATTATGTTTTTTCATCTATATAATAATTTTATGGTTTACATAATGGGTAAAAATGATAATCTCATTTGGGGTAGTGCGGAACCCCGCCCACTCAAAGTGATATGACTCGTTCATGTCTTATATAGAATGTATAATGGGAATAGTTAATAAAATTAAATATGATATTATACTATAATTTTAATATACCTATTTAATTTTATGTTTTCATTCCATTACAAAATGAAATATAAATGGAGGTAGCGTTCATGCGTACGTACGACTTACCGTCTCCATGAACCGGGCATTTCACTTCTAATATCCAATTGTTATGTACTATTATAAATACATGTATATAATTGATATATATGATATATATTACATCTAAATCATGAATATCATTATGGATATAAAGAAATTTTTACCACATGATCAAATATTAATTATAAGAATCCCATTTTTGACTCAAGTACCAAATATTGACAAAATGACCATTATTAACTAAAATGATTACATAATGTTTATAACATGGTAATAGTTGGTATAAATGGAATAATAAACGTGAAAAATGTTCTAAATCAAGTATAAATTTACTTTATTTTATTATTTATGAGATTAAAGAACAAACGGGTCACGTAGGACACAAGGTAATGGAATTCACACTATCTCCTATCATTAAGGCATACTTTGGTTTAATACAAGACTTTCATTTATACGCTATACAAAAAAATTTGACATTTCATTTCATTCAAAGGAAATATTTTTTTCCAAGCATTTTACTAAATGAAAAGAAAGTAATGTTTCTTTTAACGTAACCTGTCACAACAACCTTTCCACCGCGGTAAGTATTATTTTCCCTTTGGCTTCATTAACAAGTCTTATTGTATTTAGAAGGGAAATAAATACCACATACTCTTTTATGTATTTTGGAATTGAATATAATTTTGATAATGGGTTTGTTATTTCAATATCTTTATGTGATATATTGTGATTTAAATGTGGAAATGTTTTCTTTCATTTATATTTGATGTGATTGTACTTGGAAATTTTATGGGTGGTTACGTGATAAACCAAATGACGAGTGCTTCCATGGTAAACTAGGACATATGGATATGTTATAACATCCAACTCATTGGTATAGAATTTGTTTGTATGGAAATTCCATTTAGTGATATGTGTAGAAGTCGACCATATGGTTATTCCATTTATGTATGAATATGTCCCAAGATTCCTTTATATGTTCTGTGTTTCTTATATGAGTTTTATGGTAAAATTTTTGTTACAAAAGGGTATGAAATGATCTTTTATTTAGTGAAGAGTATTTACTACTTTATAAAGCTGAAAAGTATTACTTTTGATAATGAATTCATGGTTTAATTTCTGTTTTGAAAAACTAACTATTTTCCTTCTTTGTGTATCTTTTTTGAGCTTTTTTTGCTCATCCCAATTTTTTGAAATGTTTTTCACAGGACATAAAGTGGAATAGGGTCAAGGAAGAGATCAATGAAAAGTCATGCTATCTTAAACAATGAACTATACATGACTCTTTTTTTGATGAATTTTTATTTTGTGAAAAAATGGAAACTGGGTAGATTTGTCTATATGTATTATTCAAGTTGGTATGTATATGTTATGAACTAATTATCTAATGATCTAAACCTGAAATTATCCACAATGTGAATTATTAACATAATTCAAGAATATGAAATGCTTATGGCTGAGTCGTTATAGTATGTACCAGAGGTTGGTTTTGATAACATTAGGAGTTAGTGTATTATTGAATTAATATCCATAAATTAATTTATATTAATATTGAAATGATATAGAATTTATAGATTACCATGTTGCTTTGACTAATATATTTCAATGTTTAGAATGGTATTCTTTAGAGGAAACATGGTAACAATGTTGGTACGACATCAAGAGGAAGACAACCTTCCATATCTGCAACCTGAGATGGTCGCAATCAGAACCGAATTGTTTTTTACAGTGATTACATTGCCGAATCAGGCTATAAATGGTGGTGGTATCCATGCTCATGATTAGCTAGATCTACTACAGAAGAAAATGTCAGTAGTTGATCATTTCATGAGGCAACATCCCACATCATTAAGTAGATCATCTGACCATGTTCTAGATGATGGTCGGATTAAAGCTCTGGAAAAGATTTTTGATGTCATGTGGTGTTCAGAACATCAAAATTTTAGTCTTTCTATTTACTGTTTTGATGGTGAGGTTGATCAGTGGTGGTTGATGGTGAAAAATATCAGGGTTTGTGAGGATATTTATGCTCTTGATTAGGATTAATTAAAAGGTATATTTCTTGAGAAAAATTTTATAAAGTTTGTTTGACTTAGGATGGAAAACCAATACTTGGAATAAAGGTAGGAGGATGAATCAATGGCTACTTACGAAGGAATGTTCGCTTGACTGGAATGGTATGCTCCAAATTTCATTTGATATCTTGAGAAAAAGATAAATCATTTTTACTCATGACTGAAGCCGCAATATCAAATTGCATTAGCCTCTCATGATTTTAAATGTTCTGAAAAACTTGTTCAATGTGTGGAGAAGGTGCAAATAGAGTTTGTCGAGGATCAGTTGTTATTTTAAAAACAATTGAATAAGAGGTCCATTTGGTAGGAAAAGTGAAATAATTCATCAAAGAATCCTGGAGGTAAAAAAACTAAATATCCAACTTGTGAGAAGTGTGGTAATTCTCCTCTTGGAGAATGTTTATCAATGTCTGGAAAGTGCTTCCGGTGTGTTCTATATGGTCATATTTCTCGTAACTGTAAGGAAGATAATCATGCAGTCAGTGAAAACCTAGTTGTAAGATGTTTTAAGTACAATGAAATGGGTCATTATGCAAATGAGTGTCCGATGAAGAACTCAACTATGGGAAAGAAACAAGACAACAATCAGAAAGGGGTATTGATGTCCTTCGCAAATACCTCAGCATATTTTTGGACATAAAATGATGTAGTATCAGGTACACTATTTATTTATTTAGATTATTCCAATTGGTTGTTCGATTGGTGGTCTGTCTGTTCGTTCATTTCTGAGAAGGTTTCTAGTAAAATGGGAATTCCATATCAGGATTTGAATCCTTAAATTATGGTAAAAACACTTATAGGAAATTATAAGACAAAATAATTTATAATAACATTCTTTTCCTTGTGTATGAAAAGAATCTACATGAAAACCTTATTGTTTTTTTCCAAGTAGAGTTTGATGTAATTATTTGCATGGATTGGATGTCTGTTTTTCAAGATAAGGTTGACTGCAGAGTTCAAGAGGTTTATTTTCAAAAAGATTTTCAATTTGCGTAAAAGAATGAACCACTACTTTTGTTAACATATTAGGAGGCTGAGAAACTATTAAAATATTTAAATGAATGTTACATTGAACTTATTATTAAAAATAAAGGAATAGTTCATATGAATGATGTGCCAGTGGTAAATGAGTATCATAATGCTTTTCCTGATGAGTTGCCTAGAATTATACCTGATCGAGATTTTGAGCTTACGATTGACTTAGGTCCTGATGCTAAGATAATTTCAAAACCCCCTTATCGAATAGATCAAATTGATCTTATAGAGTTAAAGAAGAAATTGCAGGATTTATTAGATAAGGGTTTCATTCGTCCTAGCACATCACCATGGGGTTATCCTGTCTTCTTCATTAAAAATAAAAATGATTCAGAGAGACTTTGTATTTATTATAGATCGTTGAATAACTTCACTATTATGAACTAGATTCCTTTGCCTCATATTTATTATTTGATTGATCAACTCCAGAGAGCTCTATATTTCTCAAAGAGTTATTTGAGGTCTAGGTACAATTATTTTATAGTAAAGGAAGTTTATATTCTAATGAATATGTTTTGTATATGATATGACCATTATAAATTTGTATTTATGCTTTTTGAGATAACTAATGCACCTTTTGTATTCATAAATCTATTGAATTGAATTTTCCATGAGTTCATGGATAAGTTTCTGGTTTTGTTCATTAATGATATTTTGGATTATTCTAAAATTAAATAGGATAAAGAAATTCATTTAAGGGTTTTCGTGAAAAATATAAACTAAAAGAAACTATTTGAGAAATTTAGCAAGTGTGAGCTTTGTTTACAAAAAATTTCTTTCTTTTTTAATATTGTTTCAAAAAATGGCATAACTATTGATCCTACTAAAACAAAAATTGTTAAATAATGTCCAAGACCATCAAATATAACCGAGATCTATAGTTTTATTGGTTTTGATGGTTATTACCGGAGGGTTGTTGAGAATTTTTCATGGTTATCTAGTCCAATGACTATGTTAACTCAAAAAGGTGTTAAGATCATTTGGACAAAAGAATGTGATAATTGTTTTCCAGAATTGAAAAGAAGATTGTTAAATTCTCTAATTTTTACATTTCCTTGCAGAAATGGTAAGTTTGTTATCTACAGTGGGGATTCGTTTAAATAACATGGTTGTGTAATTATTCATAATGATCATGTAACTGATTATTATTCAATTAATTTGAAACCCCATGAGTTAAATTACCATACACATGATTGGTAATTTTCTGGTGTTGTTTTTCATTAAACAATTAGGAGGAATCATTTGTCTAGAGTAAATTGTGAAATATATATACCGATAAAAAATGTTTTATGTATATATTCAATAAAAAATTATTGAACATGATACAAAGGAGACGTTTGGAATTAATCAAAGATTATGACTTCAAAAACCTTTGCCATCCTGAAAAAAGAAATACATTGGCCCATAATTTGTGTCGAATAAGTAATAACTCATTATCCATGATACATTTGGAACGAGACGATTTTGATTTTGATTTGATGAACTTGGAATAGATGTTGTTGGTGAAGAAAATTTCTCTATTTTGTTTCAGGTGTCAGTGAGATCATTCTTATCAGACAGAATTAATAAAGCACAGAAGGAAGATAGTGAGTTATAGAAAAAGGTAGTGTTGGTTTAGAAGGGTAAGTTTCCTAATTTAACTTTGAAAATGATTGTGTTTTGAGGTTTAGGGAGAGATTATGTGTGCCTTGTGATTTGCAGTTGAAGAATGAGTTATTATGTGAAGCTCATAGTTCACCATTGTTACTTTATCCTAGATATATTAAGATATACATAGATCATCAAGAGTGTTACCAGTGTGATGGAATAAAAATAGATATCATTGATTTTCAGTACAATTAAATTTATGTGGACCAGTCCAATTTTATCGGTACCGAAATCAATCTGGTAGTTAATTTTTTCTATTATGATAGAAATCACTAGTGTCTATCTACTGGTCTGATAAAAGTTATGTTTGATTATTCGAGACCATATTCAATATTATTATAGTAATGATAAATTATAAGTTTATATTAGTAACACTTTTCAATGTATTCAATGTATGGTAAAAATTAATTATTTTTTTACATGAACATATTTAAAAACAATGGGAATAATAATTTATTAATCATGCTTTAAGAAAGTGTTTGTGATTTAAAAAAGTAAAAGAATGGAAAAGTAATAGGTAACACTTCTGATCCACCAATCTTCCCCCATTTTTGGTATGGAAAAATCCTAAAATAGAAATGAAAAATAACATTAAAAACATACACCCAGTTGTTCTTTAAATAATGTAATATTTAAAATAAATCATTCATCCTAAAATCTGCAATAATATGTAACTCTTCTAAATAGGATATTGAATATGATGGAGAGTTTTATAAGATTTATTCCTTGAATAACCTACTGTATTTGAAGAATTATTATCATTTTAATATTATTAATATTATTCATAATAAAACTTCACCACATTTATATTAAAATTTAACCTCTAAAATATTCATCTCTGTTAATATAATTCTGCTCTTTTGAACATACATGGTCCCCCATTGCGATTTTAAAAAAGGAATAGATATTGAATTATATATTTCATAAAATTATAGGAGGAAAAAATATTTTTTTATTGAACTAGTCATCTATAAAAGAATGAAATAATAAATGACATGGAAGAGATTGAAAAAAAAATCAATAATATTAGGAGAGGATGAAATGATAATTCATTAACACACATTCAATTTTTTTTTTTCAAATTAAATTTGAGATTCTAGAAGTATTTCTTATCTTTTAATAGTCACAGTTTTCACAAAATCCTTAATCATCTTAAACTCCTTCTGATCTTTTTCAAAAATCATAACTATTTTTTCTTTCAAATGGTCTTGAGTGTTCAAAATTTTAACAACCACATATAATTTTTTCTACTTCTCTCAATATTATATCATCATCTTAACCCATATTAAACCTTGTTTACTCTAGATCCATATATTAGATCTTTTTTTTCAAATAATGTACATCCTTAATACATTAATTTGTGGCATCTCGAAACACTTATATAAACATTACTCTATCATTCATGTTATTTAAAAACTAATTAAATTATTTATAATATTATTTTATGAGTTTCATACCTTCATCAAACTACCTATCATTCATTCGAGTGATAGAATCTATATGTCTTAATAAAATCACCATTTTATAACCTGACATTATTTATGACAGGGAATTTTTTGTAAAATCATCAACTTTGCTTAAATCATGATCACTGAATCCACTAAAACATTTATAGATATTAATTTTCCATTTAAAATTTATTGATTAGATGAATATTTTCTTATTGATTTGGAAAATAAGGAATTATTCTTTATTGACTTCTGAAAATATGAAAAATATAATCCAAGACTTTGCGAGATATGGTTATTATAGATTCTGATTAACCAGGATCTGGCTGGGGAGGTATTATTTAAAGGGATTTTTCATCTATTTCATTTCTTTTCTTTTTATCAGTATTTGATAAATCCTTTTCATCTGTCATATAAATATTAATATCTTTTTACATTTCAATTATTTTGATATATTCATTAGTCTTTAATTTTTTACAATATTTGGTCTTAAAATTTGGATCATGTCAATTTTTCTTAGATGATGATTCATCCTCTTATTATAGAGATGATTTTTCATCAAGACTACTCCTTAATATTTTAGATTTATTGATCATAGAGGGAATATCAGACCAGGATGTGTATGATTTCGGTAATTCATTAATGGAAAATGTTTCATCTCCATCATTATCATAATTTTCATCTTGTTTTTATTTATCTTCTTCTTCTACCTCTTTATTAATTTATTTTTTCACTTCTTTTTATTCTTCTTCTTGTTATTTATCATATAATTATTTTTCTTAGTTATCATCTACTACATTTTATTATTTTCCTTCTCCACAATTTTCTTTATTTATTTCATTATATAACTATTCATAATGTTTTCTTATAGTTTCAGGAATATATTTTCTGACAAGATCCAGTTATGATTATTTATCTATATTAATTGGGACTGATTCTTCCAAAATAATTTTATATTTTAACTAACTTACAATAAAATGAATCATATATATTAGAAAAAATGTTTCTTGGAAATCCAAACTTTTTTTTGGTATGATCTGATCGGTCCGCGATATCAAATGAACAATGTTCCCTAAATATCTTTCAACTTCTTTTTACATATTTTCACAAAGTTGATCTTCTAACATTATTTTCTTTTTCTTATTCCTTTTTAAATTTTAATTTTAATGTCTTATTATAATATATTTCTAAATATGTTTCTTTTTCATGGTTGATTCCAATGTCTAAATACCCATTCTTCATCTATGATTTTACATGTATCCAATTATCAAAAACATCATATGGTGCATTTCTTATTTCTTCCTCTTTTAATGATGATATGTCTTAACATTTTTCTTCTTTTAATCATTTTCAAATTCCACTTAATTTCTTGATTGATGTTCTTTCAATGGTAAACCATAATCAATATCATTAAACATCATCAAATAAATAAATAAAACAAACCTCATTTCTTCATCATCTCCTCACGGATAAAATGAATATTTTCCCTCATTAGATATTATTTATTTGTTACCATAAATACAATTATTAATTAAATATACATTAGGCTTATAAATGTTTAAAACATGATGATTATTGACATAAATAATCTAGTTTTTATTTTTCTATAATGATAAATATGAACAAGATAAGATCTATCTTCCAAATATTGACCAAAAATTCTAATAATAAAACGTCAGATAATTATAATGTATCTCTACCTCCATTTCTCAGAATGAGAAATCCATGATTTTAATGTCAAACTATACAATTGTATAGATTCATATGAGATTCTTTTCTAACCAATTCATATTAAAAACAACTCCACTTCAAAATTTCTCTTATTAAACATATTGAGACTGTTTGAGAAGTTTGACAGAAATTCAATATTCTTCTTATTCATTAGTTTTTCTAAAAAAATAAGAAATTTTATTATTGCACAACTTATGTCATTTCAAATAAATTTTAAATGAATATTAATCTTGGTCATCCTATTTCATGAACTTAATAGAAGCATAGATCTCATGAACTACATCGGGATAGTACAAGTCAAAATATTTATTCAGTTTCACTACACAAACTGATTCCCAAACATGAAATGAAACTATAGTATTTAGAATTGATTCATATTTATAATACCAAGATATTTTAAGTAACCACTCCCTGAATATGAACTACTTTTCATTATACAAATTGTTCTATATTGGAGTTTATTTTTGAACTGAGAATTGTATGAAAAATATATTTCAGACCGAGACCTTTTAGGAGTCCATCTAGTTGAGGATGAAAAGTATGAAAAATCAATGTGACATACATGTGTTTTTATATATATGTATGAACAAAT
This sequence comes from Viscum album, assembly GCA_963277665.1. NCBI lineage: Eukaryota > Viridiplantae > Streptophyta > Magnoliopsida > Santalales > Viscaceae > Viscum > Viscum album. The sequence continues at coordinate 1,480,428,149 of OY728137.1, forward strand.
TGTGTCATTTCAGCTTCTATAATATAAAAAATGATTGGTATTCAACAACTTTTCATTTGATGGGTAATATTGATTTTATGACATTTTGAAATGAATTTATGTTCTTTTAATGTTTTTAATGGTTTTATTAGATTGAGAATAAATATTATCATGAAATTTTTTTAATTTTTGAAAAATGAAAATAAATATTTATAAAACAAAAAAATTAACAACAATTACTAAATAAATAAAATAACTACATTGTGATAAATTAAAAGAGTTGAAAATTTTCATTTTGGAGTAGAAATGTGTCATTTATACGGTTTAATATTTTTATAGTATATAGATTAAGATTTTTTTTTGGAATAAAAACATGATTTTAAAATTTTCATTACTAAAACTAATTAATATATTTTCTACCGAAATAGGAATATAAAATGTTTGAAATTAAAAATGATTACAAAAACATTATGGAGTCTATATTTTTTAGAAAATAATCGAGTTAAGAAATTTATTAAAAATTATATATCCACAAAAACTACTGGAAAATTTTAAATCTAAAACTTTTTTTATAAAAAAATATGATCTCAAAGAACTCATTAAGAAAACATTTTTAGAAATATTAAAAAATTTAGATAATTTTTTTTTAAAAATACTATGGTTTTTAAAGAACACAAAACATATGTACCCCTATATAAAATGAAATAAAATAATGTTAGTTGATTGGTAAATAATAATTATATATGAATTTTTAAATTTTGTTTAAAATTCATAGAATCTATTTAATATATTAAAATCTATTAGAAGTAATGGGTTTTGTAAAAATACAATCATACTGATCTTGCTTTACGATGAATTTTAATATGATATCACCATTATTTGTGTTATCCCAAAATATATAGTGTCTTATTTATATGTTCTTATAATTTGAGTTTTGTGCAATGATTTTATTTAATGTTACAAATATTTAGTTATCACAATGGATTTATAGTTGTAGTAAAATGTATTCTCTAGTCATTGAGCATTTGTTGCATCCAAAAAACATGAGAAATACAAATTCCACCTGACACATATTCGAAATTAATAGTGGAATGTGATACTAAGTGTTGTATCTTACATGAACAAGAAACTAAAAAATCTCTTTTGAAATGAATTCTTATATATGTTATTTTATGATCCACTATACACCCACCAAATTCAGCATCCATAAAACATTTTTATTCAAAAATATATTTAGAAGTATAGACAAGGCCTAAATACATAGTTCCCTTAAGTTAATGAAATATTCATTTTACACCTTATAAATGGGATTATTTTGTATTTTATTTATATATTGTACATAAGAATACTGAAAACATTAAATCTGGATAACTAGTAGTGACTATAATAACATTCCAATCATACCTCAAAAAATACATAGATCAACTAGTTCTCCAACATTATTATGATCTACTGTATTTTTGGTACCAATTGGTGTTCTAATAATTTTATTATTTTCTTATCCAAATTTCATAAGAAGATCACTTATATACTTATGATGAGATATAAAAGTTCCTTCTAGTTTTTACAATATTTGGAAAACAATGAAATATTTAAAGTCACCCCACATACACATTTCAAACTCATATTTAATTATATCGATAAAAGAATCAGTTAATGTTTGTTGAGATAAACCAAATATAATGTAAACAACATGAATTTTTACAATCATAATATTTTTCTTATAATTTTTTAAAGGTGTTTAATCTACAGATCCATTAATTTTTTTAATAAAAAAAAAGTTAATATATCATACCATTCTCTAGGTGATTGGTTAAGTCCATATAATTCTTTGTAATGTTTATAAAGATGTGTTGGGTTTTTTTTAAAACCAGGTTTTTTTACATAAATTTCATTTTGAACACATCTGTAAAGAAAATGACCATTTATATTTATTTGAATTAAATAATGATTAAATATTGCTGAAAACGTTAAATTTATTTGAATAGATTGAACTGTTCATACTGGTGCATAGGTTTCTTGATATTCAGTTATATATTGTTAACTATATTCCTTATAACCTTTTCTATATTTTACGAAAAATGTATTCAATTTTCATCATATTTTTTCGAAAAAAATCAATTTTACTACAATTATAGAAGCTCTTTTGGTCTTTCAACTAAACACCATACTTTTTTCATTAAAAATATTGAGTTTATATTGCATTATATTAATAAAATTCCCATCCCCTAATGCCTAATCAAAAGTCATTGGTTCAAATTATGATGAGAAATATAAATGTCCAATTTCATTTCTTAATGAACTTCTAGTCCTAATTAGATGTTCTATATCAAAAAATGATACATTCACTAGGATGAATCCAAAGGAATAACCGACTTTTTTTGTTTCGAGAAGTATCTTAATCAACAATATGTAGAAAATATTCCTATTAAAATACTTTATAAATTAATTCTAGAGTTTTATGCTTATCTGATGAAGGTTCCATGAATGGTTGAAAATTAGTTTTATAAATATCATCCAAAGATGATGGTTGAGGTTATCTGAAAAAGGGATAAACTACATCAGACATAACATGAATTTGTAGTTTAATAGTACATGATTTTTTTATTAAACAATCTATATACCTTAGAAATAGTGGAATAACCTAAAAACGATACTTCATAGGATTTGGGTGAAAAATTATGTAAGCTATCATTCATATTAAGAATGAATAATTAGCTTCCAATAATATTGATGTACTAATTTTTTTGTTTCATTCCTATCCAAAAATCATAAGGTGATTTATTAAGGAAGGTTCTAATTAAAACTTGATTTATATTATATCATTCGATACTAACTACTTCAGGGTAAAAATGTTTAGCCACTGAGTCTTCCCCAATCACAATTCATGTTTTTTCATGAAATATTATATTTCCACTTTCAACAAAACCCTTTACCTAGGGGTTTCTAGGTGATGAAATGTTATGTTTAATACCTTTTTTATTTTTGTTTTCAAAATATGAATTAAAAAATCCACCACCTTGATAACTATCATTTGTTATCAAGGTACTGTTTTCCTCATTTTTTACTTTTTCTAGAAATCTTTAAAAAATCAAGATACTGAAGATTTCATTGTGAGAAAATAAACCATTGTATATCTAATGTAATGATAAACTAATACATATAAAAAATATTTCCTACCAATACATCCTATTTTTGTAGGACTACAAAATTCACATGCACTAACAGTAAAGCATAAAAACATGATACTTTAGTAATAGAATCAAAATTTTACTCATGTTTCTTACTATACCGACAAGGGTCATCGAATTTTGAAGTATCAAACATATGTTCTAGTAGATCCTTAACAAGTCATTTACTTTTCAATTTAGATAACTCTCTACATTTTCTATTTCCTAACATTCAACGAAATTACCAATATCGATATACCATTTCAATAAGGCAAGGTAAGTATTAGCTCATAAGTTTTATAATGTTATGTGTACAAACATTATTATACATATTTGAAGTTAGAATAAATTAATCTTTGGAAGTATGTAATAAATATTTATCATTCCAAAATACCACAACATAACATTCATCACATAATTGAATTATTCTTATTAGTATTTTTACGAACATTAATAAATAAAACACATGAAATATGTGTTTTTCTAAGAAGAACAATTTTACATATTCTGATAATCTCACATTGAGTATTATATCTACAAGATTCATTGTTATTATTCATATTGATTATCTTCATAATGATTTATTTTTTTATAGTCATATTTAGGGAACATCTAAATTCCATGTACCATGTATTATTGTTGTTTGTAATATCATTACTTTCCTAGAAACTAAAAAATTCGACTTTCAGTACCCAATCATTCTTTGGAATGATATTTTTAGGAAAAAAAACATTAGGAAACCTCATTTTTCCTATTTTATTTTTTAAAAATTTCCTTTTTATTTATAAAATAAGCCTTATGAAAACCTAGGGATTGTAATTTTTTTAAGGAACAATTCACTTTCCAGTGACCACTACTTTTACACTTAGTAGTAACAGTTTTACATTTTGGGACAATGTAGTTGTTACTGAAGAAACAATTTTTATTAGTATATAACATTCTAGTATTATAAATGTAAAATTATTTTTTGGAATATTGTATCAAATAATTATTTATTATTTGTAATATTTGATAAAATTGAAATTAAATAAGAAATTTTAGATTTTAGTTTTACATAAAAAATCCAATCCTAATTATTAATAGTTTTGGAATAATGTTATTCAAAACTAGTTTTTATACTATTCTTTTCAAATAGTATATTTTCAAAATATAAGGAAATATATTCTTTTTACGATTAGTTTAAAATATTTCCTTAGAATGATATATTATTTCATTATTTAATAAATTTTACCTTGAATCTACTTTAGTATGTTTAGCATTAGAATTATAATTTTTTTTAGGGAATTTAAAATTCAAAATTTAAAAATATTTTTCTAGGACAGAAATGTCATCATAATTGTGTAAAGAATTATCTAATTTAGAGGAATATTATTCATCAGAATAAGTATAATTTTTCTCATCCAAATAATATTCACATAATGAAATATTTGTACGGTTTTCAGTTATTCATAACATTTACATGAAACATTCATTTAAAATGGGTACTTCAGAATAAAAGAATTTTATTCCTCTATCTAGATTTTTCATTCTTAGATGTACTTTCAAAAGAATAATAAACATTTTCACTTCATGTGTCATAAAATTTCCACACTTTATTTAATTTATATTTTTAATACTTTATATAATTTCGTTCTAAACATGTTACATTCATATATTTTATCATTATCTTGGGTCAATCTAGTTAGATATGTTCATCTATCACATAATCATACCATGTGATCTCAAAATATAACTTTTCACTTTTATCCATAGGAACTGATTTATAATGATATTGGAAATATTCCTTTACAACTATCTTTTTAATTCTTCTTACCAGATTAGCTAAATAATTATCATAATGTTTTGAAATGATAGAATCAGATTGAACAAAAACATTCCCCTACCTCAAATATTTAAAATAACTCTTTGGAGTTTAAACATTAGTATGAATAGTAATAGTAGAAAAATAAACATTATCATTTTTCTTCTTATATTTATCATCATTTAGTTTTATTATTCATTAATATTTGATTATATTTCTAATGACAACATCCAATGTAAGATTATTTTATTTTTTTATCTAATCTAAAGATGTTATATTTTTATCCCACTCACTGGGAATGATATAACTAATCATTACCAGAAGTATTTCATCATTTAGATATTTGTATCTATTATTTTATTATCTATTTACAATTTTTCTGAATGTCTAGTGCATATTTTCAACTAAATCTGTTTGTATAAATTCAAATGGATGATATTATTCTCTAATAATATCTTTTCTAGTATCAATAACTTTACATGTTCCAAAGTTTGGAACATCAAAAATTTTCTATGTACTAAAATCAACGTGACAAAAATATTTTTTACTATATATAATTCTTATCAAGGAACACAATAATGTATTTGTGACTCTATATTTAATATTTTAATCATGTAATTATTGAAGAGCAAGACAAGTGACTTCTTATAAAGAATATTGTAGTATCTAGTGAGCGTAAAAAATTATCAACTTCAGTATTGATATCAAACATTTTCATCATATATCTCTAGTGCTCATAATCCTAACTACAAATGATAGGTGATCTGTTAGGATTTTAATTATCTATAGAACAAATGATATGAACAAACCTATTGAAATAATTGAATTTATTTTCTATAGACACAATTTTTTAATAATTATTTTTTATAAAAAACATTTTTATATCAACGTAGTAGTAAAATTGTAGTAGATTGAAGAAGTAAAAACTATGAAATTATAAGCAGTTTAACCCTTCTCTGATAAAAATTATAGGATTTTATGAATTAGATTAGAAATTTATACTTATATGAGTGGATTAATTTTAGTTTAAAAATATCATTAACAATATTTAAAAAAACAAAACTCATTGCTTATTTAAGTAATTTTATCAGACTCAGACATGTGCTAATTATCAGAGTCACAAAATTTTATTCAAAATATGTTCGATAATATTAGAGTAATAGATTGATATCTTGTTGGATTTGATTAATCATAGTATATTAATCATATTCTATAGTAATAATGATAAAAATATAGAATGTTGAATAGGATGATTCACATGTAATCATATATGAAGTTGAATATATGCTAGTTTACACAAAAAATACAATAGCTTGGTAAAAAGAAGAATAAATTAGAAGTTATATTAAAATTATTACTCTTTTAACCTTAAGAGTAATTTATTAAATAACATTAGATGAAGGTATACACTATTTCACACTTATCGTAATGTTTTTCTTTCGTTATTAAGAAATAACTCAATATGATGATCATATTATCTCTATATTCATATCCTTAGAATCCCTTGGTATGGAGATTGTCTCTATCTTACTATACAAAAAATACTTCGATACATTGATCTGCTATGTATTCATAGCCCAAAAATCCCTTTTATATGATTATCAGATTTTTTTTCATATACTCAAAATCACCCACTCAAAAAAATGATAAGAAATCGATTATAATTTATAATGTTCTTAAGGAAGCATCCCAAACACGTATTACATAACAATGTCTATTATCTAAAGAATTTCACTATCTACGATTGAGATGTTCTTGAAGAGGTATACTTATAAAACATTATTTCAAAAAATGAACAAATTAATCAATTCCAAACTCTTAAAATGTCTGGATAATTATAGGAAGTCTCCCAACATTGGTATTTCCAATTTTGTTGCTATGACATTAGATAGGTGGCGCTTGATAACTTTCTATAATTTAATATCTGAAGTCATATTGATTTACACTAATATATTGTTAAATATATTTCTTAGGAAAAAAAATGTATGTGTATTCTAATTATAAACATAGGTGACTTCGATGGATTTTATAATCAATTATCAAAATATAATAATTTTTTGTTGGTAAGACTAATTTTATCAGTACTAGAATCATTCAAATAGTAATGGATTTTATCCGTATGATATTAATGAATAATATCTATCTCCTTTTATAATAAAAGGTATGTCAAATTAATTAGACCCAAACTCATTTTGATTATCTTATGGGGGAATTAAAATTTTAAATTTTCAATACATTAGAACTTATTCTTTGTATAGTAGGGAGAATTAATTTTCTCAAAAATTATACTAAAAAAATAGGGACATTAAAAATTTATTAAACATGTTTTAATAATGTTTTATTGATTTCCTAATATAAATGAATGTAAATGAAAGTGGTGAAATATTCGACTCAATCACAACAACATGAGAGAAGGTAAGAACAAAAATCAAAAAGGAATATTAATTTATAATATAAATTACCATTATATAAGGAATAGTAAAAGGTGCATGAAAGATCACATGAAAATTCCAATTATCTCATAATATACCAATCATAAAAAGAAAATAAATCACAATTGACTTACACAAATAGCTTATCATATGTCATAATTTTTATAAACCCTAGTTCGGAAGGAAAAAAAATCAGAAAGAGAATAAATCCCAACTTAGTTATCCCTATATATTGGAATGTGAAGTCTAAAAAAATATAAAGAACAACATTTTGACAATATATATTCAATATTGGTGATTAGAACACCATATTTAGATTCCCTCTGATTCAATATTCTTATATTCAACACATCAAAAAATTGGAATTAATAAAATATAATTAAACAAAGATTTCCACATAATAAAAATACTTACATCACCAAGATAAAATAAAAAAGAGACAAAAAAATCACACTGCTAGGATATTGAGTGGAACCATGTCATTATCATTTTTATTGCATTTTGATAATTACATTGACCCTCAAAATTTGTTTTCTAATAAATTTAAGTGGTTTAGCTTTATTATGTCAACGTATTTTTTATATATATAATAATTTTGATCATATTTTAATAGAGATTATTTTATTGGAAATATAAGTATATTATCTTCATTTCATATATTTATATCGAAAGATAATTTAATTCTTTCGATGGTGTAAATATTCTCTGAATTTTTTATAAGCTACCCAAGTGATAATGTAGTTTTCAACTTGAAGTAAATACGTAATTATGATGATAACTGAAGTTATAATGAATAGATTCATGGGAGTGTTATATCATCAGATAGATAATGGAATTATATAAAAATTATTAGTTTATGTGGAAGACTTAAAAGGGTTTTTGGATACTCTTAAAAATCACAGATGTTTCTGAAGAAGTTTCCATACATTACAGTGAATAGATTTTAAATCAATTTCTATTTCTTCTGTTGAGTTTTATAAATATGTAAGTATTTTTCAAAGACTAGTGAGAAGAAAAAAAGTTTATCTTGGTTTCATTAGTTTACATAAAATAATGAAAAATTGTTTTGTATGGTCTATAAATTCCCCAAAAATTGGGAATGGAGTTTTCCAGCTACTGTTTTCTAGAATGTTGTTGATTCATTTTTTCGTAAATATTAAAATTTATAGAAGTTGGATTGATTCACTTATTAAAATGTTGGAATGATATATAGATTTAATAAAAATAATTCTTGTTGGATTAAGGATGAATCCAATGTTATAGGATCAAAAAATTCAATGATGTTTGAATATATGTTGTTTAAATTTTCTGAAACACTATTCATACACTACATTAGTTAGTGTAGCATATTGAATGAACCCTACATTTGATAATTCTGTGGATGGATTATCAAACCTACACTGAATATTTTTTGTATGGTTCAGAAAACCTGCATTATTCTAATGATAAACTTAACAATTATCAACCCTAAATCATAGTCTTGAATCACTTTTCATACACTACATGTAGAAAAGTTGAAAGCATAGTTATTCAATGATACATTTTGGATTTTTATGGTTCAATAGATGAATCTATGGGTAATAATACCTATGTTACTTTTTGATACATCTATTATGTCCAAAATGAATGTTTGGATAAGGATCCATACATGTCCTGGAGCCCTACGTTTCACAAAAAACCCATATGATAGGTAGTAGAACCATATGTTTGTTATTTAGTTGTTAAATGAAGGAACCCTAAATCTAAATGGTCAATGATAGAGTTTTATTTAAATATATTATCTATGATATCTACAATGGGATTCTTATTATTAATTATAAGTATAAGGGTATTTTATGACTAATTTAAATTCTCACATGAAAAGGATTAAATCATTCCAATTTATATTATATGATATCAATCTCTTTGAAATATTTGATTTAATATATACATGATTTACTATGTGGATATTTTTTAGGAACTGTTTTGACTATATTTAATGAGGGTTGACTAGATTTAAGCATCAGTTTTAAAATTTTCAATACTTATATTATTATGGAGATACAATTGGATAAGTTATTAAATTTATTTTAAATGGATTTATTTGAAATTTATTCTATAAGAATAATTAAGAAAACTGGGCTACACATTTATGAAATTTTAATGAATCAAATTAACTCTATTTATATTGTATATCCTATTGAAATTTAATATTTTTACAACTGCTAGATATTTAATATCTTTATATATCTATCTTTTTTGGGGGGAAATCTGCACACCGAATAAAAGAGGAGACGTGAATACTCTATTAAAAATAAGGCATTGAAAATATTCATATTAAAAGTTCAATGCTTTTGAGGAGAGAATTGAAATTATTTGTTCAGTCATATATTATAATTGTGTAAAGATGAAGGAATCCTTCACAAACATCACATTATCTATTTTCTAATTTTTAAATATGAAGAACCATGATTGAACTTGAAGATTGTTTTTCTATTGGAGTTGTACTTTATTTATGATCTTCTAAATTTCTAGTTGGTACTACAACTGTTTGAAAAACGTATTTAAAATAACATCAACTCACCTATTTTCTTTTGAGTATCGACTTATCCAACTCAGTCATGGCGGAGTATCAACTTCTCAGACGAAGATGTAGATATTTTACATACATGTAAAAGAACTATAAAGCCCTATAAAAGCCTTGTAAGGTGTCAGCTTCCTTTAGTTAGTATTGGACGGTCTTGTGATAAGAAGACCAACTAGTAAAAATCACCATGTTTGTGGACAAGAGATTTGTTAGAGTGGAATATTGGTATTTTGTGCCCGGAACCACTATATTTCCCTATGTTTTTTCCTTTTTTTTATTTTAGATGATCACACAAAATTAAGGGGGAATTAAAGGATCACTTCATTTCAAGAGGGACATTTTAATATTTTCATGATTTTTAAAAAGGACACAATTCAACCTAGATTTTATCTTCGTCATAGAAAAAATGACCCAAAAATTTTTATCATAAGAAGGGATCCACTAATTTCTGTTGGATCTAACAATCATATGTTATTGATTAAGATGAAAACAAAAGTCGATAGAATATTTTTGAGAGGTTTTATCAATGATTCATGCTCCTTATTCTAATGGTGAATATATGGATGATATAATGCTCTAATGACTATTTATTTGAATAATCCTGGTTTTATGTTTTATATGATGACATGAAAATCATATGAAATCCATAGAGAATAAGAAAAGTGAAATTCTTCTATGGATGCTGAGTATGATATTAATTCAAAGTCCATGGATGAAATTATATGATGTCTTGGTATGGATGAATTTAACTGTGTTTTTCAATGTGATAATTACTATGAGATGTGGAAGACTGTTATGGTTGTATATAAATAAACTGAAAATGTCATACAACTAAGGTACCATAATGAAAAACCTAAATTTGACCCATTCAAGATGATTGAATATGATACCATCAGTCAATTGAATGGAATATAAATATAACCTCTTCGAGATGTTTCTAACTTTGTAAATCCAATTCAAGAACCATATCTGGTGTTAAATGTACTAATAGTATTTCCTTCAAAGTAAAATGTTATTTCAAACACTAGTCGACAATAAGAATGAATTGATTGGAACATTGATAACTTATGAACCAGATATGTAAGAAGATTCTGAGAATCATATTTCTATCTAAAAGGAAACAACATCTTTCAATGTTCTGATGGATATATTTTTGGATTTATATTCTAGTTATTCAGGTTCAATTAATGAGCTACCACATCATTCTCAAAATCATAGAATGATATATTAAAGGAGAAAAGATAAATTTGAGTCGAATAAAGGCAAATAAGTCAGATGCTATGAGTGTAAAATTAAATTTATTTGAGAGGTGAATGTCATTTTTTTTATGATCAAATGGAAGCAGAATATAAATGAGAATGAATGAATTTAATGAAGGATTATATTACTGTATATAATGATTAAAACGATGAATATACTACAAACATAGAAGGTGGGGATTAATATCAAAAGGTTAATCTATGCCTTATGGCTCATGATGATGAGGTATAATATTCCTACTCGCAATGTTCTAATTTTTAATGTTTTTATTAAGATGAATATAATAATATTTTTTATGCTCCAAGATAAATTTAATTCTTCAAATAAAGAGAATAAAATTCTTATAAAATATTATGATTATATTTAAAATGATAATTAATATTTGCAAAACTGATTGCAGATTTATGATCAAATTCATCCAATTTTTCTTATGATCTACTTGAAACTTTATTTAATGAATTGTTGTATGAAGTTGAATAAAAGATCTTGTATTATTATTAATGGAAATAATTATTTGAATCAAATTTTAGGTAAATAAAATATAAAAATAAATACTCGATATTGTTAGTAATAGTGAAAAACCTAAATTATATAAAAATTATTTAGTTCATGGTTCTAAAAAAATCATGTCTATTATTAAATGTTTTCATTGTGGAATTCATGGAACTTATTCTAATGACTGATCTTTTATAATACCTCATTTTTTTGGCGTCATGAATGATCATTCTTAGAAATCATTATATGAATTTAATTATAACATTATTGATCATAATAAACTTATTTGGATACATAAATCTATAATTATTTACACTTTTGGACAAAAATATATATGGGTACCAAAAGGTAGATTTTTTTGATATTTTGAAGGTATGCTCCATTGAACGTCATAGTAATATCATCAAGTGACTGTGTGAAAATTATAGGATTTTATTATATTTTTATTTCTTATTATTTTAAATAAAAACTTCATTAGATATAGAATATTAAATCCATGAAGTATTTGAAGTTCAATTTAAATGCACTAACTGTTTTAAACATGGGGAATTTTATGTTGTTTATCTTTTATTCCTATATATTTAGTTAGTCTTATGATTAAGCAATTTATTCATTTCACACACTTATTTTATAAAATATATAAATTTTTTGATCTATTTTACTAATCAATGACCATCAAATGTTCTACTAATAATTTATATAAATAGTTATCTTACAAGTAAGAATGTATTCAATGTTTAACTATTTAAATTAATTACATGTGCTAAATCAATCGCTTGCAGATTAAGGTAAATTATTATATTATTATATTAAAATGTTTTGGTCATTTTTGACAAATGTAATATTTTAATTAAATTTTATGAAACTAATTTAATTAAAATTATTGAAAATATATTAATTAAATTCATAGAAAAAATTTAATTAAATTAATAGAATATCATTTAAATTTGTTTAGTTAAATTAGTTTTAATTTGATTCATTGAATGTACTTTATTATTTTTATTTATTTATTTTATTTATTTATTGTTTAAAAAATATTTTATTAACTATCCTTGAAAATGATTTATTTAACTTCATTGAATATCACAAATATTTATTCATGGTCATTACAGAACTTATTTTAAACAATATGCACATGTTTAAATTTGTTATTATTATGGAATAAATTAATTAATTTATTGCATTCATTACAAAACCATATTATTCATTTAATAATATTATAAATTTTTTCATGGGTTTTTATTTTTTAATTTTTAGATTTTTTAAGGAAGCATGAATTTATGCGAGATTTTACTAATAGAAATATTTAGAATATATTTTGAAAAAACTCATCCTTTTAATATTTATAAAATAATTAAAAAATTTCAAATTACAAATATTTTCAAATTTTCAAATTTAAAAAATTTGAAAATATTTTTTTTTCAAATTTTAAATACTAGGAATTTCTTTTTATTTTTAAAAAAATTTTATTCATGTTTAAAATTTTATTGAAAAATTAATTCTTCAATTTTAAATATGTTTAAAAAAATTATTGGTCTTGTTTAAAATATTTTTAAAAAGCGGGAATGAAATTTAGCTTTTCAATTTTTTTTAAAATGTTTAATTATATAATAAATTATTTATTTATTTTTACATAAACATTAAATAACAATTCATTATAAAATTTTTAAATATATTTTATTATTTAATTTACTCAAGATCATGTCATTTTTAACCTCAGAAAAAGGGGGAGTAAATGTTTGTAGTGATTTAGGGTTTTGTAATTATCAAAAAGGGGGAGATTTTTGTTTGATTCCTTTTCATTATCATTTTGATTTAGTTTTTATAATTAAATTAACATGTCAGTATTTTTTTCTAATATATTTAAGTGTTTCTGATTTAGTATGTAAAAGTGTTTATTTTACGTCAAATGTAATTGTGATCATATTCTAACAAAGTTTATTCCTTTGAAAAGATAATAAGATTATCTTCATTTCATATATTTATGTCAAAAGCTAATTCAATTGTTTCCATGGTGAAAACATTTACAGAAGTTGTTAGAAGCATTCAAAGTGATATTGCAATTGTCAGCTTATTTTCAATTCATAATTATGATGATATATCAATCTATATTGAATGTATTCAGGGGTGAAATATACCGTTGGATAGAAAAGATAATTATCAAAACATAATAAGTTGATGTTGAAGTAAGAAAATGATTTTTCTGATACTATAAAAATCATTTATGTTTCCAAAGTAGTTTTTCAAATGTACAAAGAATAGATTTAAAATAGTTTAGTATTTATTTTTCTACAAGTTCTAAAGATGTAGAAATCATTCGACACCTAGTTTAATGAAAATAAAATATTTTTTAATTGATTTCATCACTTTACATAAATGGATGAAAATGTGGTGTGGATGGTGAATAAATTCACCAAAGATAGGGAATGTAGTTTCCAATATACAATTTTATAGAATGTTGATGATTCATTTTATTGAATATATTAGGAGTTTTAGAAGTTGAATAGATTAGACTAATGAACCTTTGGAATGAAAAAGTGATTAATAATACAAGTCTTATGGGATTAAGGCTGAATCCATTGTTAAATGGATAAAAAAAATTTAAGTATGAATTTACGATTGTTACATTTTATTGAAACAATGTTCATACAATATGTTGGTATGTATAACATTAACAATGACGCTTATGTTTGATAAAGATGAATATGGATTCTCAAACCTATGTTGAATAGTTTGCATATGGATTAACAACAATGAATTTAGAAAATGAAAACCATTGGGAATATCAACCCCATGATATAGTCCAGAATTATTGTTCATACTCTATGAGAAGAATAGTTGAATGTATGGTAAATAAATGCTACATTCAATATTTTATGATGATAAAGAAGAACATATATCTCATTATCCCTACAATAATTTTTTATTTATATTTTATGTGCAGCTAAATGTATGGATAAGGAACCATACATTTTCAAGAACCCTATATAACCCAAATGAACCATACACTACATAGTTGAACCATAGGTTTGAGATTATTTTATTACATGAATGAACCCCATATTTAAATGGTCAAGGATGGAGTTTTATTTAAATATATAATCCATGATTTCTTAATGTGTCTTCTTAGTATTTAAGATCTTTATAAGGCTTTTTTGACCAATTCAAAGGCTCTAATGCAATGGATTAAATCACTCTTATTTATAAGGGACTTCATGAACCTATATGAATGATTTTATTTCAAATATTTATTATTTATAGTTTGAATATTTATTAAGAACTGGTTGGACCATATTTAATGTTGTTGAAATATATTTAAAAATGATTTTTAAATTTTTCTATGCTATTATTATAATGGAGATATTATTACCGAAGTAACTCAAATTAATTGAATAGATTAATTAAAAATTTAATATACAAGAATAAAGTAGAAAGTGTGGTACTCTATTATAGAGATATTTAAGAGGGTTATTAAGATTATTTTTTGGGTGTCCTCTATGAAAGGAATTTTTCTAAAATAGATGGATATTTATTCTTTATATATTTCTATAATTCTTAGGAAAAAAATATATCGATTTAAGAATAGTGTATATGTAAATAGTCTTTGAGAATGAAGGTTTTTAAAATATTCATACTAAAAGCTCCACACTTTTGGAAATAGAATTGAAATTATTTGTTCATTCTTATTTTATCATGGTGTAATGATGATGGAAGTCTACACAAAAATGTCAAATCTATTTTCTACTGTTTAAATAAGATTAATCATGATCAACATTGAAGATTATTTTTCTAATGTTGTTGTGATATATTGAATATCATCTATATCTTCCAGTTGCTTCTTCAATTGTGAGATAAACCTATTCCACAAAAAAAATATCATCTAGTTTCTTTTGTGCATCAGTTGCTCAAACTCAGTCATGGTAGGGCCTCAGCTTCTTGGAAAAAGATATATATATTTTTATTCCATGTAAAATAACTAAATGGCCCTATAAATCCTTGTAAGGTGTCAACTGTTTGTACTCAGTTGTGGAAAATATTGTGCAAAGAGGACCAACTGGTAATTATCACCAATATCATGAAGTAGATAATTTTGGGAGCATACTAGGGGGGTTTTTTCCCCGAACCACAATAACTCATTGTGTTTTTTCACTTTATTTATATCCACTGATCACATGAAATTACGAGATAATGAATGGATCACCTCATTTCAAGATGGATGTTTTAATATTATCATGATTTTTAAAAGGAAAAAAATCACCCCCTTGTGTCTTCATCATGGTGAATCTGACCTAGCAAAATATTACATGGAACAAGAAATAAATACCTTCATGTATCAAGAAACACCATATTAAAATAACAACATCATGGAATACTCAAATGATATTTACTACAACCTCAAGATCCATACAAGCAGAGAACTAATTATCATGCATTTACAAATCCTTTATTACATGATAATAATTCACTCTAAGGAGTATTGTTAGATCCATATTTTATTGAGTATTTTGATGTCCCATAGTTTACCTAGGGGATTATGATCCTTTTTTGTGTAGAGATTCAGATAAAATGTAACAATGCCTTTCTAGTTATCCCCGATAGCCACATTCATGAATGATTTTTGTGGCCTTCTTACAAGAACAAATCATCTGACCTACTTTTATATAGATTTAGTAAAAAATGGTTTCTATCTATATGAATCTAATGAGTACAAACAAAATGAATTATTTATGATAGTACTCAAATATTTTGACTTGGTACAGTTCCATTTTCTCTTATTGGATCTTCCTCCATCTCATCCTAGAAAAATAGAATGTCAATATGCCTCTACTTTTACTATTATGTTTATTTAAATAATGATGTAACATATCAAAAATATAAAATAGGATTATAGTACATGATATAACACATCCTATTAAAAATATTTATAAATCCATCCTTGAAAACACCAAGCCATTAGAGATTCATTATTGTCTAAATGAGGAGGATACAACAACAAATTGATAATACTATGGGCATACTCAATCATTCTTTTATCTTCTAACTAGATATAAAAAACTTCAATAACAATTAATACCTCTACTAAATTGAGAAATAAATATTAAATGAAATTTACCTTAAAAATTACTAATGAATGGTCCATCGGTGGATTATCCTTTGAAATTCACTTACAAAACCTCTAACATCATCTCTCAAGAATGAAGGATGATAAAATTACCTTGATTGATTATAGAGATTAAGGATATGAAAATATCTTCTCAATGCTATAGAAAAACATTACTACATTCTATGAATCCTAGTATTTAAATAAATGAGAATGATTCAGTCTTTGACACCCATATGTGTTATCCTCACATTGGGGTATGAGAGGAACTACAAAGGGCCCTCTGTCTGGAGCTAATGAAACAATTATTCCAATAGAATCTTGATTATCAAATTTTGTCGTTAAATATGAAATGGGGATTTAAAAAAATAAGAAAAATCCCGAATTTTTTTCCCAATGTAATGTCGCATAAGATATAAAAAAAATATAAAGTGTTCATAATACACCATTTTACACAAATTATAATCCAACACTAAACAAAATCATAACTAGAATACTCAGATTTAAAATTTCTTAGGAAATAAGTACACCTCTTAAAATCAAGAGCGTTTACTAAAACCCATTTAAAAAATAATCTTAAATCATAAACTAATACTTTCATACCATTGAAAAATTTTAACAGAAACGGTCTATTACCGTTGAATTATTTTAAAACTGGGCATTAAATTTTTTCACCCAAAACTTTTTAAAATATTAAATTTTAACCTTGTTAATAAAACATGATAATGTTTTAAGTATATAGAACTATACTATTTTCCCATAAACATCAACCAAATATTTCCTAAAATGTCTCATCATTTTAAATTTCAAATATTTTAGAAACAATTGAATAAAAAAATTATTATGAAATTATATAATTTTTCAAAACAATAATAAATTAATTATTATTTTTCAAAAAATTATATTAATTTGAGTTTTAGAAGATAACATAATAAAAAAACACAAAAACAATTAAAAATTAAAAAATCCAAAAAATATCACTTTCAAATTTCCTGGACTCACAGTTTGGTAGACCATATTCCAATCACGTGACCTCCAGAGAGATTTTCCAAAATCTGACTACACAGTCTACACATGGTGTTATTAACAATTCATAATTTAATAAACCCATCTGAATTACCTATAAATCCCAATATTTTCAATGCAATTCATGAATTCCCAATTCCATAAATAATTACTCTAAAAAAGAAATATGTTTAAAAAATTCATGGACTAGGCTCAATGTAGATTCATACTCATCCTAGAAAACCCCATTAACACATGAGTTTTCTTTGATGATTGAGGATCAAGCACAATTCCATGGCTGGATACATGAATTACTTCCTCGAATCTACAAGACATCATAAAAATTAAAAACCTATTTTGATACCATTTGTATCATATAAACATGGGATACCATCTAAATCCGTAAAATAATTGATTTTCCACTATCATGAACGATGTTCTTGATCCACATGGGCTAGCAATAAGAACACTAAAATCATAAAGGATTTTATGGGAATGATTTATTCCAAAAAACTCAATTAAAAAATAATAAAATGGATATAAAATAATAAATAATCATTATTCCAATCACATCTAAAGGTAGAAACATCCAAAAATAATCAATTTTATGACTGAAAATGGTATATTAAAAAAATTTAGAAATAAAAAAAATCATGAAATCCATATAGAATCTATAGGACTCAAGTGGATCAAACATTCCCTTGATTACTAACAACCCTCAATGTCCCGCTAAAATAGGAACATCCCTGACCATAGATTGGAGATTTCCATTTCTTGGACCATCAAAAGAAAATATACATATTTCCATAAGCTAATTTATGAAATAGGAAACAAATAAAACTAGAATACCACAATATAATCCATAATAAATATATAATAAAATGACAAATTTTAATTAATATTAAATAAAACTTATAAAGGATATAATTACTCTGTTCATATCAGAATATTATTTAAAAAATATGTCGCATGGATAAAATAAAATATATTTCAAATGCCATTAATATAAAATATGGAAGATAGTAGAATCTTTTTAGAAAAGGAATGAATAACAATTTTTATAAAAACAGATTGGTAAAATAATATTCTTCTAAAATTTATTGAATAATGTTTTTTATTAAATTATACAAGATAAAATTATATTATAAAAATAATCATTTATATATAATTTCAATCACTGAAATATAGTAATAATATTTGGGGTTAGTACTTGTCACTAGATTCTAGACAATATCAATGAAATATGGCTACTGGTGCACACAAACATCCTATATTGGTGATCATAGTGGGAATAGAAGGGAATCCTAACGAATAAACTCTAGACCTTGATTATAGTGTTTTTGTCATTGTCACCATGAATCCCATGATAGATAATAGTTCACATGGAATGAATATCATTCAAAATAACTACCCAAACATAGATGCGTTTCAAGGAAATCTATACTACTTACGAATATCTTTCAAATCAATAAATCTGAAATCATTTAAATATTTAATACATTCAGACACATGTTAATGTTTAAAAATCATTGCATATCATTTCAAAAACCAACATAAAATTATTTTAAAAATCTTGTCGTTTAAACAAATTATTTTAATTCGAAACATAAAACATTTCATTCGTTTTCTTCTCAAAATTCATCAATAAATTCACCATTAAAATAAATAATTTTATTTCAAGATCATTTTTCGTGTTATCAAAACATTATTTCACAATCCATTTTCAAATTAATTTCATCACACATTGACACATCATAATATTAAAAATCATTAATCAAGAGACGCAAGTCATGATTTAGAAATTAATTGGAAAAACAATTTAAAATAAATAACAATCAATGGATTAAATGATATATATTGTCTTTTGAAACCACCTACCTAAATCATAATATTAAGAACAACCTAATTAGGGATCAAGAATCCATGAGGAAGAGAAACAAACACTTATAATAAAAGTTACATTATAAAAAATATGAAAAACCTGACTTAAAAAATTCATTGATCACCTAGTATTTCGCTGGAAAAAATAATTCTAAGAAGAATTTAGAAAATCAATGGATATAAAGGTTCTTCTATTTTTATAATTACTTATAGATTATAGTTTCATCATTTAAATCCCCAAATTACAATCTATTTTGTAATTATATTTTGCATTATTTCACTAATGTATATGGTTTATAATATCTTAAATAGGTGCTACAAAATTTGTGAAACTGTTATAATTTAATTCCAACTATTTTGTGAATTAAAATCAATAAAACGATTTACAGGTTCATTCTGGATAAAGAGGAATAAAAAATGTATTTTTTCCAGAAAGGGAAATAATCAAGGATAATAAAGTTTTAACCTTATATAGTACATAGATGATATATATGTGTACAAGGATATCCTTAAAAATCATTGAAAAGATGGATTTAACCTTATAGAAATAAACATTCTATTACACAATGGTTGGGTAACCATGAGGTGACATTTGAGAAAATAAGGTTACCTTTACACACTGCAATATTTAACCATACATTAACATGAGATTTCCATTTCAAATACCTTATAAATAAAGGGTAAATCTATTAAATGGATGGAAATTATTTTTACCCTTATGCAATAACTGACATACCCCTAAAAATTCAAATAAATAATGAGCCTCTCTTACACAACTCTTAAAAATTACACTGTATAATGGTTGAAAGAATTTACGTTTAATAATCATTATTCTATATAAAAGTGTACCAAATAAAATGAAAATTATTTAATTTCTACATAAATTACATTTTAATTTAAAAATAGTGGTGTTCTCAAGAACAATTAAAAACAAATTATGTCACAAAGAACCTCCAACACTACTGAAACCAACCAAAAAAACACTAACCATTGAACATACTATAGAGAAAATATTGATATTTTAATGACATTTTCATATTATTGGATTCTTATAAAAATATATATTCATTTTAATAAAATAGTTATAATTTATTCCGGGGTTGGAATCTTCAGATTATAGATTTTCCATATAAGAAACATTTTGGATGGTTAAATTTATATTTTCCTTAGCATTTTTATCCCTTAAAAGATTGTATTATATTCAGCATAGAAATCCATAAAAATAATACTTTTAGTACTCAAAAGCTAATTTATTTTCAAAATAAACACATAATAATCATCAAAATTATTGTTCATAACATATAAATTCTAGGTTATAGCACATATTCATTATGGTTATTAATCTATGTGATTGTAATATTAATAGATATGTTTTTAAATCCATAAATAACATAGTATAGTTCACATATAACATTTTTAAACCATATTACATGTTAAAAAGTAATATAGGTACACTTAAAATGGAATCAAATACTATACTTCCAATGTATAGGTTTTTTATTTCATATAGATTGAATAATACAAAACTTTTAAAAAAATAACTGCCCAATTTAAATATTCTAATAATATTTTTAAGGGAAAAATTGATTCTGTAGTGTTTCATATAAGTTAACATAAATATTTGGATAAATTATTTTATAATATATAATTTAAACTATTTACTCTAATCCCTCACATCGCAATCAGTATCACATATATTTATTAAAGAAATATTCTTTAATTTATTCTCATAAATTTATCCAATCTTAGTGAAGTTGTGAATGTGTGTTTCAATAAATTTTATATGATCTTTTAGATATCTATAAAAGGATATGATGTATACATTTATTGATATATAATTGTACTATCAAGATAATGTTGGGACACTTTTGATGAAACAGTATATACGTAACTCTTCCATAAATAGAATATTTCTAGAAAATGATATAATAATTATATTCCCATGAACATAAAATGTTATGGTTTTTGAGAATTAGTTAAAAAAACAAATTTTACAACTCTTAGTTTTACTCAATATAAATATTTATTTCACTTAATAAAAATCATTCAATGATACTATTTATTTATTCAAGACCGACATCGAATATTCAGTTACAGAATTCACAATCGTTCATATTAATCCGTGATTTTTTTGAAAATATTTGATGAAAATATAAATAAATAAAGAGTATAAAATAAATAGAATACCCATTAGTCCATGAAAACACTTGAAGATATTGGAAAATAATTTCATTGTAAAATATAACAATAGTCAAAAATTTAAATAAATAAAAAAAATTTGATTATTGAAAATTGTTTTATAATGAAAAATCATAAATAAGAATAGAAGGTGGGAAATAATTAAGTGTTATTTGGGAAATATGTTTAATACAATGAAAACATTAAATCCAAATATGTTCTAAACCATTAATTCAATTAAAAACCATTACATTTTTAAAGATAAAAACCTGAATTTTAACTATTTATCATGAAATCTAATGATTTCTATTTGCAACCAATTAGAATGAATAGAAAAATGATGAATGAATCTCGGGGATCATATTCATATCAATTTTTCAGATGACCCTAAAAATATGATATCTTATTCAGTTACTCAATAATTATCTTATTTGGATATAAAATCATATACCAATTCATTATAGAGCTATATAATGTGCCGAAACATCATAATATACTACTCCAAAATACAATAATTTAAAAATACATATGAAATCATTAAAAATTCATCATTAAACCCTTTAAAAGAATTATTTATATCATGAGCTTTTTCAGACACTCTAGTACCTTGCTGTCCACACTGATCTAGACATAGCTTGACGGGAATTCTGGATCCCCTTTGGTTGGTGACTATCAACTACTATCATACAATATAAATCTAAGAATATTTAGGGCACATAAACTGTGGAAGAAATATTTAATTGTGAGTATGATAAAAAGAACACTCTATTGGGAGAATAAAACCAAATGTTGAATAGGTACATAAACCCAATGAGCAACCAAAAAACACTATGAATAGGATAAAAATAACCCAAGTCCCTATAGGTAATGAAATATAACCCCAATGAATAGAAACGACCACCTGAAAGAGGTTACATATCATTTCTCAAACCTTATAGAAGGAGATAATATATATATATAAAGGAAAACATAGTGTGTGAGCTAAAATAATAGTAGGGTTTCACCATGTGTTTCATATTAAATGACAAATAATTATAAAACTATTCATGAATTCAATTTGAAATCATAATTGGCATAGAAGTACAATTTCACACTTAAATAAAAACATTCTATTCATTTAATTTGATTGAATCATTTACAATTATTTCTTAAATAATATTTAATATAAAATAATTTATTTAAATTCCCAATACATGTATAATTATGTTTTATAAAAAATGTAATATAAATAAAAATAAGATAAAATGAGAAACATGTTTCTATTATAAAAGGTTTAATAGTTATAGTTAATTTTATCATGACAAAATTATATAGAGATAATAGTAATTCCCACACACTCCCATTTGACACTGGCAAAGGAGGTCAAACCAAACTCTTACTAAGGGTAACATTGTCGAATAATTTTATGTTAGAGTCATTATCCATCAATCCATTTATAGGGATATTAAAACCCAGTTAGTTTTTCCATAATAACTCACAAAAAACATTGGATTTCATATTCTAAAATAACAATCAATAATGGGACGTTTATTTCAAAGTAACTTAAAAACTAATATTCCATTTCCCATTTCAATATTCCAAAATAACTACTAAAACCATATTATGGTTTTCAATAATTTTTTTCATTTTTCATGGATAAAACCAAATGTGTTCTTATAAAAAAAATCCCAGATTCTCAAATCAATTTCACAAAACGAGTTCAAAATTAATCTTCACAATTAAATTTAAATATTAAATTTCACAATTATATCAATTTCCAATCACACCCCTTTTAACAAGAATTTTGTGTTTTCCCCCAAATTAATTTAAATCTTAATTAGAATCTATTATAGTATTTATAAAAACATATAATGAAATTTTATTTAAATCTAGATATTTTATGTCAAATAAATTTTCCAAACATCAATGAAACCACCTACCTTACAATAGAGATCACGTACCACAATTCATGTAATAGGAAACTCCAGTGAAGAACATCAAAAATGTAGTACTATGAATAAAAAATATGTTGATGATTTAAAACAATAGAGTATAGATCCTCCAAAACCATGATGATCTAAAAAACCCTAAAGAGGATAGAATATGAGAGTGGTGTAGAGAGAGAACATGATAAGAACTCCTATAAGGAAGAGATCGAATGAAATTTGTCTTCCCTCGATCCATCATCGAAATGGTTTATCAGTTCTAGAAGGGGTCCATGGGAGTCCAATATCCTAGGAGGATGTCTAATCCTTATTTAGTATTGACTAGGGAAATTAATATTGGTTTGGAAATTTTTAAATTTATTTTGGGAATAAATTAAATCCGCACTCTCTAACCATGCAACCCCATAAATAGGTTCATAATTTCTACTAGGTTGGAGAAAAATCTGTAAAACCATGTACCAAAATCATAATCCCACACTATCTGGGTTTTCATTGTTTTTACTAGTAGGTCACATGGTATGGGAAAATCGTGCGCCAACCATACACAACCCATAAGAATTCCAATATTTTCTAAATTTCTCCTAGAGAACCCTAAATGAGACCCTTCCAAAGAATGATCAAAATAGGTGGTGGGGGAGAACATTAAGATAAAAAATAGATGTTATATTCTCCCCACCATAGAAAATTTATATCCCATTAAATCCAATCAATAATTTCACATTCCCATAATATGGGGCCACTACACACTCATTACTTACTTTCTCTTCCAAGTCTCATGAGTATCAGAACTATGCTACCATATAACTCAAAAAATTATTTATTCCTCCAAAAAATTAACATGGTTTTAGAATAAACTATCTAAAATGATGCACAGTTTTAGATAAAAAATATAAATATCTAGATCACTCCTTCTGAGAATGTGTGATGGATTAGAAAGAAAATTTCATAGATGCAATACATGAAACAATTTGTGAATCATTGTAAACAGCAGGGGATGTTCTAAATATTACAAAACATTCTCCACCTATATAAAAATCTCATAAGGTACCAAAAAATGAGAATAATTCAATTATCACCCAATCCAATGATGAACCAAATAGAGTGAACCATTAAAGGACACATGATCACCAACTAATAAAATCAAACGATGTATGCTAATTATCAACATAATATTTATTGAATATTCATTGTGCCAAATTAATCTAAAAATTTAAAGTATTCTTTTTTTGTCATCTCATGAACCATGCTCTATCAAACCATGGAAATTTCACAAATATCTGAAAAACACAACATTTATTTACAAGGATGTCCATAAAAGACCTCAAAAGGACACATGCTAATCACAAAATAATAACTATTTTTATAAGAGAACTCAACTAGATCCAAATGGTCATCTCAAGCTCCACCAATGTGAAGAGTGTAGGTATAAAGAATATACACTTGAATTTGTATATCCAGCTCTGTCGTTCCTCCAAAATCTAGATTTTATGCCATACTCAAATAGAAATGAGATCCCAGTGCATCCTGATGGCCTCTCCAAAAGCAATATGTAATCCAGGGATTCCTATTATAGACTACAATAGATGGAAATACATGATAAGGGAAAATATCTTCCGCATATAGATTTCTCAACACCATAAATTTTGTAGAATTGTGAATGTTCTTAAACAAAGATTATTAGGTCAGTCTATCTCATTCTTTTATCTATTAGTTTAAGGCATAAAAACTATGAAATTCCATAATGATGTCATCATACTACTTATTTGACAATAGAAGTTGATGATGCAATCATGAACGTCTCTGGTGCTCAACTTTGACTTATTAGAATGTTTAAAAGTGAGATACTAAATTATAAATTCATAACCACTAACCTGAATACTAGAATCATCACTGCATGACATAAATCATAGTTTTGGTTTTATTGTACTAAAACCAAATGAAATTATTAAAATCCTAGTCCATTTTTTTCCCCACAGGAAAAGGTACTATGTAATGATTCTAGAAACATAGAATACCTTTAGTGGATAATTACCACTCATTAATGGTATCACCGACATGAAGTGAGTATCTAATTCAACATAATTCATCATTGTGTTGTTATTCCTGGTGAATCATATAAAAATTGTTGAGGTCAACTTAAAAAAAGACAAAAAATCCTTATCCCCTAATTCCCAGAATCTAATATAAAACATTGAAAAAATATTCATCATGTTATACTCTTCTAATGATTCTTCCACAGATTGTTTAGAATTTTTATGCTCAAAGCATCTACAATTAAATTCCCTTTCCTCATGTTATTGGTGACGTGAAAATAAAAATATTACATGTTCTACACCCAATGCATCTGGAGGAGATTCAAATATTTTTGAGAGAAGATATAACTCAAGATCTCATGGTCATAAAATGTGGAAAGCCTTTTATGAAAAGGTAGTGATGCAAACTCTTACGTTACTGAATCAATGGTGCCTATTTAATATCATGGGACATATAGTTACTTCATGTGACTATGTTTCCAAGATCAATAGGAAATTACACGATATACGTGAGTAATAACACATCGCAAACTGAAACCTATTTCATCATAGAATACCACACAACCCTTACCAGTCGTTGGAAGAGTCAACACCATAATATTATCCAAAGGATATTTCATATCATAAAAATAATTCTAAAATTCTACGTCATAGGAATGCATCACTCCCTTATGACGTAGTGTTGTAATAAGAGAATATAACATTGAGGAATACTCTACAAACAAGTGATGAAATCCATTTTACCCCAGGATGATCTGAATATTAAAAACATTGTATAATTTCTCCCATGTTATAATATCTTTCACCTTTTCTGTATCAACATATATTTGATGTTCCAAAACTAACATGTCTAATAACTTCACTTGTTTAATCAAGAAATCAAATTTTGATATCTCGGTATAATGTCATTGATTTCTCAAGAATTCCATTACAGTTCTTAAATGAGGCATATGATCCTCCTCATATTTAGAGTGAACAATGATGTCATACACAATGAACAACACGAAAGTATAAATATATTCGTGGAATATCTAATTTATTAAATCCATAAATGTTACCGCAGTATTGGTCAGACCAAATGGAATGAAAATGTACTCATAATTTAAATACATTCCACAAAAAGAGGTTATATGAAAGTTATATTCTATTATTTTCAACTAATGGTAATAAGATTGAAGTTCAATCTTTGAGAAAAATTTACCCCCTTTAAATTTTCTAAATAGATCATCAATATATTTCCAGATATAATTTTTCATAACAATAAATCTATTGATATCTATGTAACTAATAAAAAGGTGAATTCAGTAATTAGATTTCTTAACAAGGAGAACTGACATCATTTAAGGGAACACACTCAGGTATATGAATCCTTTCTAAAAAACATCATCCAACTAGGCCTTTAATACTTAAATTTTAGCTGGTTCCATGATGGATGAAGGAATAGACACTAGTTGAGTACAAGTCACTAAATTGAATGAAAATCAATTTCCCTTATTGGTTGAAAATATAGAACCTTGACGGAAAAACATTAAAAATCTCAATGAAATCTAAAGGGAGATCAATGCTCAACTATTACCACTACCTTGAAAAATAGAACACTAATCTTACAATCCCAAACTCTAGATTATAATGTCTGTATCTACCCATCTGATGGTCCCACTACCCTTAAAAGATATTGCACACCATGTAACACCTCATGTTTTTATGGGCCTTTTTCTCCCGAATAAATTAAATATCATTTTATTTATTACACAAAAATAAGTAAAATATTCCATTAAAATGGAATCATCAGGGTATACAATACATGGAATATCATTTCATATTATTCAACACCCAACACTGACTAGGGATTCGTAAAACGCAACATTGATGTCTCAATGAAACATCATTTTATTGTTAAAATAATTTAATTGATATAATTATAAACTAAAATTTAAACATAATAATATTATTATTAATAAATTATTTATATTTATGGTTTATTATTGACTTATATAAATAAAACATATTAATAATGAGAGATAGAAATATTAGTAATGTCCTAATATATTTAAAAATAAAATTTTCTAAACTGAATTGCTTTTAAAACCTTTTATGAAAAATAATGAAATTAATTTTAGAAACAATGAGAAATTTAACTTGATAAAATAAAATTCAATTTTTAACATAGAATTTACAAATTATATGTGGAATTATTTTTAGCATTTTTATGAGAAGCTTCATTTTTGTATAAATAGTAAAAAAATATCGGATTTTAATTCAAGACTTCACATTCATACTATTTATTTATAAATATAAATTATTTTTTAAATTTGGGTAAAAGATTAATTAGATAATATTTTTATAAGTTAATCTATGATTTGGTATGAAGATTAATTTCACGTTGAACCTATATATGAAAACATAATAATAATTTGACTGTTTTTACATTAAATACCCAAACTGTCGACCCGACATATTGATTAATTTTAAATTAATTTATGACGCATATATTATTGGAATTTAGAAAAATGTATTCCATATTTAGTGTTAGTATAATTTATAATATCAATTAAATTAAAATTATTTTTTGAAAAAAAAATTATTAGGGAGTGAAATTAAAATTAATTACATTCATTATGGTATAATTAATATTAACTAAGTGTTAAACATTAAATTTCAGACCCATAAGTCCTACAACCATTTCCACGATCCATTGGTTGGCCATATTTTGATCAGGATATACCATGGGATGATTTTGTTCCTTTATTGGATCCACTAGACATGTGAAAATCATGTATGGAATTCATTTTCCAATATATCACCAGAGTTCCACTCCTCCACTATAAAAAGTCCTCCACTTTTTCACTTCTTTACACAATTCAAACCACTTATTTTCAAAACAAACTATACTAATGTAGCCTCCCAAAAAACATACCTTCCATTTATAATCCACCAATTGTGAGGAAATCAACCCAAGAATACTTTTGTCACAAACCAAAAGATGTAACCCTAATAAGAGGTAACATCTTCACTCATACTTCTTTACTTTATTTTATTTATCCTCCCCAATAATGCTCTATATTACCTGGTTTATTAAAACAATAAGTATCATAAATACAATAGTAATTTTTTGATAATTATTCGACCTACACCTACACAAAAATAAATCTAATGGGTGACCAACATACTATTCGCCTGTACAGTAAACTACCGCTTCACAAAACGATGATTATTCATTTATTCCTTTACCGCCTATCATGGTAGAAATTTTACTGGACACTATATTTATATATAATATATTTAATATTTATTATGTATTTATGTTTATTTAATCATTTTTACAACAAATATATTTCTACCATCCATTTGGTGTAAACATGACAATTTCATTTTAGGAAGTGTGGATAACCACCCTCTCAAAGTGATGTGATTCATTCAAAGACTACATGGAATGTATTACGGATCTGTTTAGTGAAATTATATAAAATATATGACCTTAAAAATAAACTATAATAATTTTATATATGCATATATATACACATTTTTCATTTACCATAATTCTTTCAATACACAAAAAATTACGGAAATAATGTTCATGCGTACGTCTAACATACCGTCTCCATGAACTCTGAATTAAATTTCATAATTATATAATATATATATCATTATCATAAAAATATACAGAAAATAAATGATATTTATATCATTTCATACATCCAAGAAATCATTAAATGAGTTTAAGGACCATCGATATGACAAATTAAGACACATGTGATGAAACAATAGAATATTTCATGAAGTAAAACCTTAACATTAGATTATTAACAAGATGCTATATAAGGTCATAATAAAAATATATATGATATTACATATTAAAATATAATTCAGTAAAACATGCATAATAAACATAAAATTATTTCATAGGAATCTTGAATGTGTATGAATACAGCCAAGACACAAGGTAAGGGGATTTCATCTCACTTTGCATTTCGGTGAGATACATACTTTATTCAACACACATTCATCTTGTTTGGTGTCTATAATACCCTTGGATGTATTCAATGATTCTTATAATTAAATTTTGGAGCATTTAAATATTCAATTTATGAACCTAATTTCATGGGGATTATGTATCAAAAGTTACCAAATTAGTAAAATAGTATTGTCTTAATTTTCCATCTTGGAGAATCATATTGTGTTTTGCAACTAAATTATTTTTTGAGGTATATATAAAATTATTTTAAACATTATATCATTAATAACACTATTATCATGATATTTTTTAGCATTATGTATTTTTCTTTTCCTATATGTAGAATATGATCTCAAGGAATGAGTTGGTAAGAGTTTATTGAAACAATCTCATCACATTTCAAATTTCATAAGGAATATTCTAGTTTAATGAAATATTTTGATCGACATCTTTGTAATACTCCCAATTTCCATCACTTGTATTTATTCAATATATATCCTTGTTTTATTATAATTTTTCCACTATTAGGTACTAAAGATAAATATAATAAATTTAAGAAAAATCTCATTGTATCTCTCACTTCAGTAGGAAATAATTATAAATTCCAAAACCATTTCCTCAAATATATTTTAAAAATTTACATAAAGGACATTTTCCAGGAAATGTATTTTAAAAATTATTTTATTTTTTCAAATATTCCTTTACATGTTTTCGAATCAATTTTCATAGAATAAGTTTTTCAAATGGTTTTATGTTTTAAAAATCATTTTGAAATAAGAAATGATATTTTTATTTTTAAATGTTTTTATAATATCATTAAAATTATATCCCATCAATGATAACATTCTTTGGGGTTAATCTTTAGTTCTTGTGAAATGTATTCTATTTATTCATTCATATTATTTCTCTGAATGGATTATATTTTTATGGAATGATGTTTATGAAATTAATTTCTATTTCATGGGATATAAGATTTTGAATCTATATTTTTTTTATGGGTAATGTTTAAGATGAAATGGTAATAAAAAATTTCTTTTTTAGAAGGGTTTTGAGATGATAAAATTTTTATAATAGCAATTTCATTTCATGGGTTATGATATTTATTTAATGAAATTGTGGAACTAGTATGTATGATTTAATTTTGAGAGTTATAGGAAATATATATCCATCTCATGAAGTGATTAATGATTTATCTCCCATGAGGTAAAAATGGATAGAATAAGAAATGAACTCAATTCAATAATAAAGTTCGTAAAAATGAAATCAACACGGTTCAGTACTACCAGGCTAGAATATGGGCTAAAATCAATCTAGTAATACAGGAATGGAACTGAGTGTGAACCCTATAAGTAAATGACTTTTTCCAACAAGATAAGCTTGATTTAAATTCCATGAATACTATGTACTTCATTATATATAATTATGTGTCCACCAAAATTACATTGATTATACATATAATATAATTTCATGGGTTATTTATCAATTATTCTACATGATTCATGTCTTGTGATCTATCATGATTTATGCCATGTTTCATGTCTATGATATTCAATATTCAGGGTATGATTTTCTATTTTGAAGAACTTGTTATCAAACGCTTATGCACATTATTATAATTTTGAATATCCCATAATTACCCTTATTGAGCATCTATGATCACCCCTTTTTATGTTTCATTCCCCCAGGTTATGAACATATGTATTACTATTTATGTGTCTAAGAAGGGTGTTGTTCATGAAGAACGTACTGGGATATGATGTATCCCATTAATATAAAAGGGTTTATGTTTCCATGTTTCCAATTAGAATGTAAAGTTGATAGGTTCTTTAGTGGCTATATTCCATGTATCAAATCGGTGATATATATAAGAGACATTTCTAGCTGTAAAGAAGTTTTAAAATTTGCAATAAATATTGAAATAGTGGTTGGATTCATTTATTAGCCTCATTATTTCGACAAGAAAAAAACACAGTGTTACAAAAACAAACACTAAAATCTAGGGAAAAAAGGGTAAGTCTTTCTATTTATTCTATAGATGTGGGAAAAGTCATGGAATAGATTTTAAAAATGGGGATAGTAAATGATTTATTTACGTAAAGGATGGTAACCTTGCAATTTAATGTCAAAATATAGGGAAAAATTTATCGTAAAATTGTAATGGGGAAAAATCCACACAGAATACACCTACCAAGATTTAGTGCTAAAATTTTAAGGATAATGGGAATTATGTTAACCACTTCCCAAACCCATGGATTGGTGATGACGATCGACGTCAATAAGAACATCATCTGAGGTACAAGGGTAAATTTCATGCCATCACTATTTCAAACAAGGGGTGCGATAATGACAAGATGAACAGTACACATACAAATCACGATAGAATTTTAATTTCATATTTGATTCTAGATCTACCAACTCTTTCATATATTTTTAATTTCATAATGGTGTTAAGATACCTCCAAAACAATTAGATATGGAATTATTAGTGGAGTCTCATAATGGTACGATTATTGCATCCTATGTTTAGGATTCATCTTCGGTTGATGTTTGTGGGAATGTGTTTCTCGAAAACTTTTTCAATATTCATATGGCTAAAATTGATGTCCTCTTATGAAAGATAACTTGTATTTTCAAAAATCCCACAAAACATATCATGGAATGAATGTTAAATTTTCTATTTCAAGCAATTATATGATCATCCATAAAAGTGTCAATAATAATGAACATTATATGGAGATTACATCTAGTGTTTGTGTCATAATTACCATTTAAAGGGATGTTTATCACAAATTTATGGGGATAAAATCGATGTCAATGATATTCCTATTGTTCATGTTTTTTTGTTTGTCATTCTGTAAGAGTTTCCTAGTATGCTACAAAAATATTTAAGTGAGTTCTTAGAAGGTCATATACTTGGTTCCACACCAATATCAATGTCTCCTTTAAAATATAACAAATTGAGATGAAGGAATTGGAGAAGAAACTACAATAAAACCATGATAATTGATTCATTAGGTCAAGTGTGTCACCTTGGGATGAACCTGTTAATTTTGTAAAATATAGAGAATGATCAATAGAACAATATAATGAATTTATGGAAATTAAAAAGATAACAATCAGGAAAACTATCATATTACTCATTTGTTATTTTTTATTTTATCAAATTAATGGAGATCAATACTTTTTCAAGATATTATATTGTTCTTGATATCATAAATTAATGAAAATGATGGAGGATATACCCATGAAAACATTCTATATAAGATATGGACACTATGAATATATACTAACTCCTGTTAGTGTTACTAATTCCACATATATCATCATGGATTTAATAAATAGAGTCTTTATAGAATACTTCATTATTTTTGTGTAAATTTTTATATATTAAATTATTATATATTCAAAGTGAAAGTAAAAGAATCATTATCACAAGAGGATTTCACTAAATACCCAATGTATGGTGAACATATATTGAAAATTTACAATGTGTCAATTTTGGCTGCAAAATGATTCATTTTTAGGTCACATAATCTCAAAATATTGTACAAAAATAGATCCTTCAAAGATAAAGGCATTTGAATGATGGACTTGACCAACCATGTTGACTAAGAACTATATTTAAATTGTTTTAGAAGGATATTATCACCAGTTTTTGTGTAATTTATAATGAATATCTAATCTGTTGATAGAGTTAAATAAGAAGGGTGTCATGTTCCTCTAGAAAAATTAATGCGAGGAAAAGTTCTAGGAGGTAAAGAGAAGAATAGTCAGTCCACCAAATATTACATTACCATATATTAGAGAAGGGATTACAATATATAATTATTCATCCATTAAGGGATATGGATTTGTTCTAATGAAGAATAAAATGGTTATCCCTTATTCCATGCGATAGTTGGATATTCATCAGAAAAATTCTCCAACTCGTGGTATGGTGTTAGAGGTTGTTATTTTTTCATTAATGATGTCGAGTAATTATATTTATAGATAAAATTTATATATATATAACAATAATAAATGTATAAAATATATATTTACACTGAATGAGTTGAACATGCACTTTAATAGATGGTTAGAGTTAATAAAGGATCATGACTACTCAATATGATACAACCCTAGGAAAGCAAACAAGGTGGATGTTGATTTCACTCAGAAGGATGATCCTAGATTATCCAATGATGATGATCCCAAAAGATCCATTATTTATTTATTTTAAAAGGATGGATCTATAAATCATAAAGGGAGGGAGAAAGTATTATCGTTATCAAATGAATGTTCAACACTCTATTAACATGAAGAGTGAGGAGGTGTTGAAAAAATATGTAGAGATACAAAAGGATGTTTGAAATGTTAAAATATTTACCCTTGATCAGGATGGAATGAAAATGTTTAGGATAATTTAATGCATTCCTAACATATCATATTTAAGTAAGGATATATAATAGGAATCTCATCTATCTTTATTATATATTTATCCTAGAAGTAACAACATGTATAGGGAAATGAGAAAATACTTATTGTGGGATATAATAATGAGATATATCAATGATTTTTTATCATGGTTCTTGGTATTACAAAAACATCGGCTATAATGGAAACCTCTAAAGGGATGTTTCATTAATTACTCATACTATAATAGTAATTGGATTAAATCTCTATGGATTTTCCTATTTGAATAACCAAACCCTCTAAAGTGTTTAATTCTGTATGAGTGGTAGATGATCTAATTAGTAAGACATCGCAATAAATTTTAATAGAGAGGTATTATATTTCAATCCACTTTCTAGGATATACATTAAAGTAGAATTAGGGTTACATGGAGTACTACATTCTATATTATCAGATCGGGATTAAACGTTAACATTAAAATTTTTAATATGTCTTTAATAAGAACATGATAAAAAATTGATTCTTAATTGTACATATCATCCTTATATAGGTGTCTAATCAGAATAATAAATTTAAACCCAACAACATATATTGATTTCATGTTCTCTATATTTAAATGGTGGTTGATATCAACACCATCCTCTTATGGCATTTTTTACAATAATATCATTCACCGATGAATGCATATGACATAGTTTGAAGGCCATTATGGGAAGAAATTAAGAACTCTAATATATTGGATGAGTTCGGAGAAAGAATGATATTTAGACTACTGATTGATGAAGAAGTGGTTAAGAAGGATAAAACCATTCTATATCATATAATAGAAATTAAATAATATATAAAGTTATGTTGATAACCAATAATGAAATTTCGAATTTGAATTTGGTGATTTTTTTATGAATGTGAACATGGATGAAATTTAAAAAGATCACAATGAAAGGAAAACTATGAAATAGGTATATCAGTCTATTTGGGACTCTTAATTGTATTAGGATGGTAGCCAATCACATGGAACTTAATAAAAATGTCGGTCAATTCTGTAATGGGTTCCTTCTCTCTATCCCAAGAAGTATACACCAAATCCTTCACTTGTACTAAACTCAATGGTCATAAAATCATTCTTACAACGATCAACCAGTTGAAAATATGGATAAATTAGATAGTGTTATATCAAATAAGTCACCTTACATTTTAAATGTTTTTTTGGATAAATTTGTAGGTGGAGGAAGATACATCGAAACATGTTGTTATGATGAAACAAAATCATCCTAATTTTTTCCCGAATGATTATTTTTTATGGTATAATTATATTTTTAATGGAACATAATGGTAACACATGTGTTTTTATGGATTTTTTCTCTAATATATTAAATTTTCATTTCTGTATTATAATGAGTTACTCCAATCATTCATTTCAAAAAATATAAAATCGGCATATAATACAAAGAAAAACAACATTGGGTATGTTTCATGCTACACGGCCATGCCCTATGTTACACGTAACACTGACGTTTCCATGAAAAATAATTGTATTATTATAATTTTTTAAATGGGATTATTATAACCTAGTTATTTGTCATAGTAATATGAATAGAAATAACTACTTTTCAAATATTTTTTATAATTATGTTTTATAAATAAAACATATTGACAATGACATAACTAAATGTTGGTAATGCCATTATATGTTTGAAAATGCATTTTTTAAATGAATTTATTTTAATGACCATATGTGAAAAAAAAAATTAAAATCACATTATGAAAATTTAAAAAAAAATTGGAAATATAAAATTCATAATTGAATTGAAATTTTTCATGTTATCATAAGGAGAATTATTTTTATTTTTCTGAAAAATTTAATTTATGGATAGATAAAAAAAATAATGGATATTAACTCAAAACTACCTTTTCCCACAATTTTTAATATTGATAAATTTAAATTAAAATTTATTTAATTGTTTAATTAGAAAATATTTTTATAAATTATTCCAATTTATTTTATTTAGATCCATTTCACATTGAACAAGGGTGAAAAATTATAGAAAACTTTTGAATGTTTTTACTTTAAATAACCAAATTATTTACCTAACTACGAGATTATTTTTAAATGAATTTCTACAACTTATGATATTTAAATTAAGAGTAATGTATTGCATAATTTGAATAAGAATAATCTATAATCTCTTGTAAGGTAAACATGTTCTTTTGAAAAAATGATTACTGAATGTAACAAAAAATAATTACATCGAATAATTTTTACATAATCTTAACTAAAGACTAAACCATAAATTGATGACTGAAAATGACCTATTTAATTTTCTAATATAAAATTAATGTCCATATTTTTTCCCAATAATATCATTTCGTGATTTATTTCAATTATTGGATCCACTTTACATGTGAATAACTTTTTTGGAATTCAGTTGTAAAAATATTACAAGAGTGCCACTCCTCCCCTATAAAGGCCTTCTCTATTTTACTTCAATATAACTCTAAAAACACATATTTTATGCAAATCCATACTCACATATACTCGAAACAATCATCGCATCCTCCATGAATCCCCCCCCCCCTTTGGTGAAATAAATCCAATGAATCCTTTTGGAACAATCTAAAAGGAGTTACCCTCTTAGGATGTACCAGCTTCTCTCAATATCCATTCATTTATATTATTTATCCACCCTATAATAACATTAATTCCTGATTTTATAAAAATTATATTAAATATAATATGAATTTATTACTCAATTTCATCTACCTACACTTTCACACACTTCTATCTAATGGGGAACAGAACATACTGTTTACATGTATGGGGAACTACCGCCTGAAGAAACGTTGATAGTTCATTCTACCTCCTGGTGAAAATTATGATGTATACCTTATTTATTAATGTTATATAAAATATTTTTTATTTATTTAATATTATTTCATCATTTATACCACTCATATTGTTTTACCATCCATTTTGGGGTAATACGACAATTTCATTTGTGGATGTGTGGATAACCGCCACCTCAAAATGGCGTGCTTCATTCAAACACTACATGGAATCAATTAAATATAGGTTTAGTAAAATTATATGATATATATGGTATAATAATTATGATGTAATAATTACATATACAAATATATATGTGAATTAATATTTCATCTACCTTCCTCCATTCAATATGACCATAAAAACAATAACAATGTTCATGCGTATGTACAACTTACCATTTCCATGAATGGTGTATTAAATTTCATAATTCCATATTCTATTTATTATTATAAAAATGTATACTAAATAAAAATTATATTTATATCATGATTAAATTATTAAAATAAATATATAATAAAAAAGACAAAATATAAAACAAACTAAGACACATGCGAATAACAAAGTGAATATTACCTAAAGTGAAAACGTAACATAGGATTGTTAACAAGAAGGAAATATATGGTTATAATAAAACCATATATGGTATTATAAATAAGAAAATTTTTATTTAATATATATATAATAAATTTATATTTATTATACTTAAGGACTATACATGTATGATGAGATTAATGACACAATGTAAAGAGATTTAATCTCACTTTTTATTTCTATGAGATATATGATTTATTCACCACCCATTCCAATTGTGTGGTGTTTATACTTACCCTGGATATTTTTAATGATTATTATTATAATATTTATGGGTATTCACATAACCATTTTTATCATTCTTTCATTTATTTTATATTTCAAAAGTTACAAGATTTTTGAAATAGTTTTGTCTCAATTTTCCTTCATTCAGGCTCAGGTTTTGTTTTAAACCTAATTTTTTTGAGGTGTATATATTTATATTTTACATTTTATATCATGAATATAAATATTTTAATTAAATTTTATTGGTAATTAAATTTAATTTTCATAAATTTAGTCTGTGAAAACATGTAACAATGCTGTAAGTGTTCATTGAAACAATATCATCACTTTTCAGTTTTTTTATTATGCTTCATTGATGAAATATTATGATGTACATCCCATGAAAACTCATGAGTTTTCTTATCAGCTATTTGTTCATGATAAATCCCAATATTTAGTACCATTTGTTCTACTATTTGGTATATAATACAATTAATAAAATGTTTTTAAGAAAAATCTAACCATATCTCTCTCTTTGGTCAGAAATCAATATTATTTCCAATAATAAATTTTCAAAAATATTTTAATAATTGTATTCAAATTAAACTTCAAGGCAATTTTCAATGAAAAATGATTTTAATTTTTTTATTTTTTTTCAAAACATCCTTTATAATTTTTCCAAAAATATTATGATGATATATTTGGATAAACGATTAATGTTTGAAAAGTAATTTTTCTAATAAGAAATGACAATTTACTTGTGAAATGATTATAAAAGATATTTTATAAATTATTTTGCATATAATTTAGCATCCATTTCTATTAATTATTCCTTTATAGGGAAATTATTCACTTTTTGGTATATTATTTCTCTACACGAATTATGATTTTTAGGAAATATGATTATGAAACATTTTTTTCTTTCACGGGTTTTATGATTTTGAATCCTACATATTTTCATGGGTTATGTATATTATGAAATGATTATGAATCCTTTTTTCCGAAATAAATGATATGATTTGATGTATATAATACCCAAAACATTTCATGATTTCTGATATGATTTTTAGTGATCATGTCACCCATGTATGTATTACATCAATATGAGATGGGTGGGACATTTATATCCCTCCAATTAATTAGGTAAATATTTAAATATCATGATATTTACATGGATGAAATGAGAAATAAACACGGTTTTGTAATATAGGGATATAAGGTGGTGTGAACTTGATTCATTGATGTAATTCTTCTACTATGAAGGA
Organism: Viscum album; assembly: GCA_963277665.1. Classification (NCBI taxonomy): domain Eukaryota; kingdom Viridiplantae; phylum Streptophyta; class Magnoliopsida; order Santalales; family Viscaceae; genus Viscum; species Viscum album. Next base: position 1,480,467,209 of record OY728137.1, read on the forward strand.
TTTGAAAAAAAATCCATGGCTACTATGGAAATAATTCTATATTTTTATGTATGTGACACAATTCCACATATTATTCCTATTTTTGGATATCACGTATCTTATTCATTGTTTCCTTATGATTCATGACTTATGTACTACAAATTTCTTTCCATGATTCCTTTTTATTATCTTCAATATGAAAGGTAAGATCTTTTATTTTCAACAGCATGTTCTTATACACTTATTCTTATTATTGTTATTAAGTAACTCCCTTATTTACCCATTCTGATCATTTTATCTCACAACTTTTTATGTTCCCTTCCCCCATGTTATGAAAAAATGTATTATGTTTGATGTTTCCAAACATGTTTCTAGTCACGAATATCCTAGTGGGAGATGATATAGCTAATTTAGATAATGGTATTTATGTTTACATGATTCCAAAGGCACTAAACTAGCACAATATTTGGGTGTTTGTTTGTATAATTATTTATGTATTCTGTAGATGTTATATAATGGTAATGTATAAAAAGAGAGGGTTTCAATACACCTCATTAGGTCTATAAAAGGCGACTTGTAAAAGATGACAATCAATTATGCCTTTATCATAAATGATCATAACCATATTGATTATAACATCAAGAGGTTTCTTTTTTAGAACTATAAAATCCCATGGAATCTTGATACATGGTAATGAGAAAACTCAAAAATGGAAACAGAGACCCTACCATACCTTTATTCTGGGGGGTTTAGTAATATCCATCTCATAAGATAAAATCTTCATAGAATGATTTAAATGTATCAAAAAATGAGTTGAAATAGAAGAATGATATTAGGTAATAACAAACAATGTAGTTAATAGTGATGAAATTATTATTATGGTAACTATCACAATCACTTGACCCATAACAAAATCCTATAAAGACACTTAAAATATGTAGACAATCATCATTATAGATACTTATGGATAGATCCACATTTTTTTATTAGAGTCTAGTTGGACCATGGTTTTTTAGATACTGATGATTGCAGGACAATATATGCAGAATAAAAGGCATAAAGGAAATTATACAAGTGGCCTGAGCATCCATAGGTACCAAAAATCCTGAGTGACTGATTGAAACAGAGTCTTGGGTGCCCAAGCTTCCTATAGTTCTATAAAATCATAGGGACTCTTCTAGGAACTGAAGGTGGTGTTGAAGAATCATGATGTTGAGAACCCCCATTCTAATCATCACGTTTCCTATTTCAATTGAATGAACTCAAAGAGATACCACTCAGGAAAAAAGTAACTCTTGTTTATAATTAAATTCCAACTAGGTTCATATGAACCATCAATAATCTATCTTGCACATTAGCAAAATATTTGAGATTTAGGAATAAATCCAAAGAATGAATTTCAAATTGAAGTCCCATCATGAAACGTGGTGTCTTTTTCTTCTAATTTGATATAATATTATGTGAAAACATTAAATGCTAAGAAAATGGATTTTCATATTATATCAATGTAATGTATTATCTATCATGATTGAAAAACATTATATTCCTTTCCACCACCATAAGATTTGGAATGAACTAGTTATTGAATGGAACCTTACATTACATGCACTCTAATCCCTCTCACATACTAACTATACCAATCGATTCCTACCATCTTCTTCTGGGAACATATAACTTGAAGGTCGTATATTTCACCCGGATTTCCCCAAGAGTTTCTCAAGAAATCGTAATGAATATCAACTATCCTCAACAAGTCCAAATTCTCTTGTGGATCGTTTGAGCCTTATAATACTAAAAGATTTTATAGAGGGAATTATTTAACAAGATTCCAGAATTTATCCATATGATGTCCACCAACTTAAGGATGAATGGAAATGTGTCCATGTGCATATCCTATAGGATGGACATCAAGCATGAAAACCTCAACACTATCATGGTTTCCAAGAATATTTTCTCACTGTGGCTCATTATTTGCTTCCTTAAATATTATATTCACATGTCTTCTTAGAGGAATTATGCTACACAATGTTATAATATAACATTGAATACATCATATTAAACCTCAATTAGATAAACATGAAATTAATCCCAAAATATTTGAAAATAAGATTCACATTTAGACCTATCAAAAACTAAATTAAGGAAAATAATATAACTAACAATCAAGATGTATTTTAACAATCTATAATGATGACATAAAGATAATTTTAGTATGAGATATCTAGAAACTCACTCACAACTACCTACAATGTTCTAATAAGATTTATCAACCATATAATTACACGATAAAAAGATTCACAACCTATACCTCTGACACAAATTTGTCATGAACCAGCCCAGACAACCTAGTAACCTGATTCCTTGACACCTAACTAATATTTATAAATACTTAAGGGAATTCATCTTCCCCATAGGGTGGATAATAGCACCTAGAATCCTAGAATATAAAACTAGAAACATTTTTTCCATATAAACTACTGAATAAAAAGTTACCAGTCAATATTCTCAAAATAAATATCCACAAGGTGAACATTACATGATTTAAAACAGTTGAATAAAAACAAAATACAATGTATAAACAATATTAAAATGATTAAAAATCATAATTCCAAACAAACACAATATTCCAACCTCAAAATTCAACAACCACCCCCCTCCATATGGTGTTTTCCCTTTATCGAACCTGGTGTAGAAATTTAAAAACATTCAACACAAAAGTTATGTTGTGAGGTAAATTTCCAGAATCATCTCACCAAGTGTTCTATATTAAGAGGAAAAAAAAAATTCATTCAATTTCAGATTAAAATAGGTATGATAGTAAAATTTCACAATTACAACATAAAAATTTATTCATTTCAAATTATGAAAGATTTATAACAATGTTTAATAAAAAATGTATATAATATAGGGTTTAAAATTTCACACGACATGATTAAGTTTGTTTTAAAAATTATGAACTATATATATCAATACAATAAAAAATGAGAAACATGGTTATCTACTGAGAGGTACTACAATTCCATGTTACAGGATCCTGACACTCTCATATAGTGATATTAGAAATGTGCACCCACATTTCTTTGAATGTTGTCAAATAGGACTAACCTACATTCGACTGAATATATGATCATCCAATCAGATTATGTTATTGTTTTAATGATTCAATAAGTTACTTGGTAAATTGAAACTTATCATGTTTCTCCCTAATAAGTGACTTACTACTGAATATTTCATGCGGTCATATAATAACCAATACAAGGAAATTTTTTTATAGACTCTATATAATACAATTAAATAATTTCATGTTTCATTGTTGCAATTTCAATTTAAAAAAACATTGGTTTTTAATCAATTTTTGGATTTTTCTGAGAAAAATCCAAATTGGTTCTTATTAAAATTATTTAATATATTTTCTCAAATCAATTTCACAACATAGTTTTCTAATTCAATTTCATAATTAAATATCACAACTCCATAAATTTCAAATCACACCCTAATTCAATAGAATTTTGGTTTTTCCTTATATTTCATGAAAAAATTATTCAACTCGTAATTCACATCATACTAGCTTTTTTCATTGTCCAATTGAGAGAAATTTAGTTCATGTTAACAACTTTTTTGTTAAATCATTTAGAAAAACATAGATGGAACCACCAACCTTAATATGGTGATCACATATCACCATTTCCAAAATGGGAAAATCCAACAAAAAATGTATCAAACAAAGATCTATGAATACAACCATGATTTGGATTTTAATACAATTGAATTTAGATTCTCAAAAAACCAATATATCTAATTAACTTTAAGGGGAGAGAAGAAGAACGTGGGAGAGAGAGAGAATGATAAAATATCTCTAACTCGGAAGATAGTGAATGATGTTCACCTTGCATTGATCTAACATGGAAAGGGTTTAGAGGAGGACAAATGGGAACTTGAAATATCCAATTAACTAATAATATGTCTAATCCCATTTTAAGGTTTATCGGGGGAAGAAATAGGGGTTAATATATTTTAAAATTAAATTTTGGAATCAAATAAATTCTCTTGCATGGTTTTGTGGGTGTGGATGGACAATTTATCGAATAATAAACCATCACCGTATTCCCCTTTATAGAGGTGAATTTTTCTACTAGGTGGGTGAATAACTTTTCAAACTATAAACCAATCATGAAATCCCTCACATTCTAGGTTTTCATGGTTTCACTAGCATGGACCACTGTTTGGGAAAACCGTGAGCCAACCGTGCACAGACCAAGAGCCTTAAATTTTTTTAAACAATTTAAACCAAAGAACCCATAATTAAGACCTAATAAAAACATGATAAAAAGACGTTTGATGAGTAAATAGAGATAATAACTGGATGTTACACATTAGAACCCATAACTGAAAGAATGATTAAAAATTAAGAATAAATACCCTTTCCCTTTTCATAACTCTTTAAAATAAAAAATAAACAAAGTAATTGGAGTATAATTTACAATGTCAAACCATGAAAACGGAAATTAATCATAATAAATATTAAAGGTCATATTTTTATGAAATATTATTCATGTATAATACAATTTAAATACATTCATTTCACACTTTTATAGAAGTAATGTCCAATGTTAAAAAATATATAAATAATAATTAAAAATGTTATAACAAAAGTAAATGATAATAAAAATTTACCACAATATATCATTTATTTATAGAGGAAAATTTCATTGAAATAATATAATGAACACAGACTTGTATGAGAATGATTTGAGAATAAAATTTAAAATTAAGGGTTTTAAAATGAACGCCATTACCTAGAGTCTCGACTCGCCAAATTCATAAGATACCCTTGAGAATAACAAAAATATTTGATTATTTAATTTATTAAAAAAAAATTTCAATTTACTATCTCATTATGTTTCCTTTTATTTCATTTATTATCACATTTCACTTCTTTAAATAATCAGTATTGTTAAAATCATTCGTTTTGTGACTATTCGAGCAAAAAAGAGCTTCAATATTTTTGAAATAATTAAATGTCCCTTTAAAAAGGTTTTATAAATATCCATATATTCCATTTTACTTTGTACATGTAATCAATAATAAAAGTAGTCTAATAGTACAATGAATAGTTTCTTCTCCCTGAAAATTCATTTATATGAATATTTTTAATGACTAAAAAAATTTATGGTTGTTTACACATAATTCTACTATTATGATGTAGATTTCACCCTCCAATATCAATTATCATATAATTTATTTTATATTCATTTTTATATTCAATAATAAAATATTTTTTTGAAAATTTCTTGAATTTTGAAAGATTATGAAAACAAATCTGTTCACATAGGAGGTGTAAAACCACTATTTTGAGAACTGTTTTTCAAATGACATTAAAAGAAGGATACCTAATAAAAATATAATTTCTATTAATTTATGAATTTAAAATATAAATTCTATTCTTTTTATTATTTGTTTTATTATGTCTAATTTTTGATAAGAAAAATATTATAGCTCAAATGTGAAGATGTATATATTGAAAAAAATTCTATTTTGAAATAGTAACAATTTATGAAAAAGTATTTGGTGATAGGTACTATAGTTTATTTTATTTCTAATGGGTTAAAATGATTCCAATAAAATATAAATAATATCATATTGGTATAATAAGTGTTTCTATAAATGAATTTTACAACAATAATATCATAAATAATGAAATGCGAACTATATTAGGATACCCTTACCTTGATCATAGAATCACCACCATTGTATTGAGTCCAAATCAATGGGATAATTGTTTTTTAGAAAGGATAAGACCAATGGAAGTGAGAAATGATGTATAGAAGGTGATTTTTTTAAAATTTTGAGGGAAAAAAATATAAAGATTGTTTTAGTGGAATAAATAGACCCTTTTTATATGAAACATCTCATTAAATTTTTGTAAATAATCAATTTCTACTAGTCAAAAAAAATATACTCACTAGAAGAAAAATTACAATAAAGGGATTACAGATTACATTATATACCCTTAACCATAAAACTTGATCAATAACATGATTTTATAGTTTTTAATTATTTTATAAATATTTATTTTCATTGGTTACTCTTTAAAATCACATTTAGATATATTTTATAATAGTATGTTAAAAAAATTTCATATAACAAAATATTAAGATTAAGAAAATGATATTTATATTAATATTTATCCCTAAAAATTATCCAAATAATAATTCATTCAAATAATATCAGAATATATTTTTTAAAATCTATTCTTTTAATTTTTTTTCTTCTTACTCGAGGGCTGCTTTGACGACACATAAGTAGATTGGATAAATATAACATTTTTTAAAATAATTTACAGTTTACTAACATAAATATAATTTATTTTTAATCAATATTTTTATCTAGTAACATTCATAGTGTATTTTATACCCATAAATTTATCTTGAAAAAACGTTTATGATGGCATTTGGTATTTTCATACCATTTGCAAGACCAACATTATCAAATGGATATGTTACCTACTATATAACTGCAAAATTCCTAAATATATATCACTGATTGAAAATAATGTTTACTTTTTTTTAAAAAATCACATATAAATAAGAAGTGGTAAATGATTCACATTCATCCAAAAATACATTAACTACCCTAAGAAATAAATTTTTCATAATTAAAAAATGATATAAATAGAGGAATATTCCATATATAATTTCAAATTAATTTCATTTACCATTTTATTGGGATCGTATTGGATGATATCCTTGAAATAAAAATCCATATTTTCCAATGATTGGATAATCTCTTTGAACCATACCTTTTTTAAATTGAATCCTCTTTTCAAATAAGTTACTTCTTGCTCATCCAATCCTGGGGATCTTTGTTGTTCTTCAGTAATATCTACCTACATTTCATCACATCAAACATCTCATGGGTGAATAAATCACACAATTCTCACCTAACCCTTATTCCATGTTTATAATAATAATATTAAATAGCTTTTCCATTTTAGGATCCTCCCCATTGAATGCATATCTAGACAGTTAGATCAATTTTTAGTGGTGGTTCTTAGGTCCATGATGGCCTCAATGATAGGACCATACTTTCCTATATGATATCCCTATATCTGAGCCCGAACATCCACCCTGCCAGTATTATACTATTCCATCACATCACCACATACAATCCTTGTTTGTTCTCTTAGATGATTCAAACCCATATTTTATTTGATAAACATTATCGGTGGATTCAATCTCAATCGTCTTGGACCAAGACCATTTAATAGACATTGTCTCTATTTTCATAATAAGGTGAGAATTATCCATTCTTCATTTAAATTTATCCCCCTAACAAAAATTCAACTACAAAAATATTGATTTCCATTCTTCCCCTCCTAATTTCTTGGGATGTAAAGATATCTATACTACATTTCATTTTCATTCTCAACTAAAAAATGATCAGAAGACTCGCCACCTAATTATTCCAAATAATGTAATTGAAATTAAGAGAATTCATATGCTCAAGATATGTCTCATTGATCCTGATCCATCCCATATACATTAAACCCTTAAAATTTATTACATTGATTAATAGGTTCCCTAAGCATTCAATGAATTAACAAGTTCATTCCAATATCATTACATTAGTTGGATCATGCACAAAAAACTTATAATTAGCCAAATCTTGTCTCAAATGATTAATTTTCCTTCCCATCATTTTCTTAAAAACTATCGATTGTTACTCCTTGTTAATGGGGTTATCCTTTTTGGTTCCAATATGGTTCTAATTAAGGGATGTAGAAGCCTATGTCCCAAACTCATGTCACAAAATCAATCATGCTCTGTGTCAAACCTGTCGACCTTGATGACATAATGAAAACGAATAACCCAACCGTTTATTATATGATCATTAATCTATCCATGAAATAAATACCAATACTTTTTTAAGACCAAAATTCATCCCCAACTATGATCTATCCCACTCAACTAGAGGCTTTGAAACAAAATCAAACATATATATACATAAATATATCATATGGAAAATAATTATCTTGTGTTAACAAAAACACATATAAGAACCGACCATATGACTAATCATACTAATAATAAATGGATTTTGGACTTTAAATGGTAATTCTAAGAAACATACCCACACTTTTATATAAAGAATATCTCGCTTCATGTGAAAATCATAAGACCACCAAAAGAGGTATATGTGATACCCATTGCATTACTGAGGATATATAGACCAAATAAGAATAAAATATTCTTATAAATAAAATATGATCATCATATTATATTTTTTATAAAGACCAATAATCACCCATTTCAGAAGACCTAATGCTCTGATGTTAAACCTATAGAAGATGTCTTCCAAATGATGATGCTTCCTGAAGTGATCCACCAAGGAAAGATTCATAATACCAAATGAATATGAGAAATTCTTATCTAATATCTCAAGATGATATATGAATTTGAAAATATTTGGAACATAGGGAATAATTTAGATTTCTGTTAATAGAGAGACAAAATTTGGGTTAGAGAAATATTTATATCATGATATTTTCAATGAAGTTACAATATCAGTTAAAAATTTTATATAATATTCACACAAAATACATATTTCTTCTGTAAAATTATTAAATAATAATATTAATATAATTAATAATTTAGGAGAAAAAATTATTTACATTTTATCAAACTGAAATACTATAATTCGTAAAAAAATTTAAAATATAATAATATAGTACATGAAAATAATTTTTTTAGAATGATTAATTATTATTTTAACAGATGAAATAGAATTGTTTCTCATATAATAATAAATTAATTGGTATGAATATAATTTAACATAAGTATTAATATTTTAAATATATATAAATTAAAAATATCAATATATAAATAAATAAAAGAAATCTATTTTGAAAAATATATTTGACATTTATTATACATTTTTTTATCCAAAGGAAATCATATTAATTTAGGGTGTATAAATATATCTAATTTATAATATCATTTTAGACATGGTGTAAACATATATTCATTATTAATGTTATTAAATTCATTTATAATCATTAATATTTATAAACCAAATTAGTAAAAGTTTTGGGGTTTTCAAATTTACACCCCAAAAAACATTGTGTCCTCAAAATTTAAACAGAAGTATGATGAGAAAATGTTTAGGTTAAAAAATAAAATATATTCTCTTCAATAAAATGTAACATAAGAAGAAATAATTTTTAAATTTATCAACATTAATTTAAAAAATATTAATAAATTTACTGTATATTTTCTGGTAAAATAAATACACAAATGTTTCCAGAAATATCTTTTAAGAATTTTGAGTTGTTTTAAGGAAACTCCCAAAAAATTGGAAATATATCATTTCCATCAAAATTTAATTGATGTATTACATGATTTATTTATTATCAAATATTTAGTTTTATAAAAAATTAGTATGTAAAACATATTTTTTAAATAATGGGAATAACGGATAAAAATATTCAATATTGTTGACGAAAATTATTCTTAACTATGAGAATTTATATAGAATAAAAAATTTATTAAATAATAATAACATGAAAATAAAATATAATTCAATGATAGGGAAATAAAATATAAAAATGATGAAATTGAATGGTATATTATATTATTTTTAGTAAAGCATCTTAAATAGAGAATGTTTTATAGTCAAGAAAAAAATAGTTTGTCAAGAAAAATCATTATGACATTGGTAATGTATGAATAAAAAAAATATGAACATGAAATGGAACATTAAAGACAATGAATTAATAGATAATAATGATATAATTTTTTCAATAGGATGTATATACACCATAAAAATAAAATACGTGCATAATACAAAACATGTATCCAGTATGGAAATTATGAGATGATTGGACCTTACAACATTTAAGATACTTGAATCAAAATCTAAAAAACGTTTATTTAAATTTCTATGTCCCAGAAGACAGATGAAAAATATAGAATAATAATTTCATGGGGAAGTGAATCAAAATAAAACTATGAAAAAGGAAACACAATGCATAATATGAAGGATGTCTTAATTAATGGAAATTGACACCATGAACTTGTAAAAATTATTAGTAAAATGTAAATTACATGAAAATAAAGATAAATTACAATGTAATTCAATCATAGGGTAGATTAAAAACGATTATAATCATAAAATCAATGAATATGGTACATGAATCAATTAATAGATACAAATTAAATAGAAATTATTATGAACAAAATATCATGTGAACTATAAATCCATAAGAGAGGAAGAGAGACAATCATTTCTATAGAAAATCTTGTAAAATGATAAAATGTTAATTTCTAGTTGATTTATTGGAGGAATATAGTTGATGATATAAGTGAATATAAAATGTTTGGAAATTAACGGTGATCTAGAAATGGTATCCTAAATATCAAGAACATTAATGTCTATGTCAATAAAAGGGAACTTATAATTGTTTTAGTTTGTTTGAAAACTTATTTATAAATTTAAAACACTCATAAATTTGAATTAGTTTCTAAGGATTTACATAAATGTTGAGAGTTATTTTCCACATATTATTTGATATATTTATTTGACCTTTTCTTTTCAGTATTGAATTATTTTATGATTTTGAAATAGAATATATGAAAATATAAATTAGTTCTTAATAAGATCAATTTCAACCATTGGTTGTGTCTTTCGATCAGTTTCCATCTTGTATTCATCTCAAACTCCTAATAATGAATGTATTATTTGAATTTTTGGGTGTGATTCATGAATAAGTACTCTAAATAGATAATGACATCCATATAGGATAACGTTATTCATATTATACAAGGGATTTATAAAAGACAATTCAAATATTTTCAATTAATTTTCAAAAACCCACATGGATTTCACGAGTAATAATATTACCAAAAAAATGCGAATAAAATATCCTATGAATAAGTGATATATAATTATCCATTACCTCAATATAAATAAAAATCCCCCAAATATTAACGTAAATAATCCCATAAATATAAAATCTAGAAAACTATGCTATATTTTCTAAAACAAATTCAAAACGTGTAAAATAGAAAACCCAATCACATATTCATCCTAAATAAAATTAATTGTTACCACAAATTGTTAAATCTATATAATCATATAAAATCATCTACACCCTTCTCTAAAAAATAGAATAATTGTTTTCCAAATTAACATGAATCACCATTACATAAGACCTTAATAAAATTAAGTCAAACATTATTAAAAAAGTCAATAACCTCTTTTATATAAAATCAAATACATTATAATACATTCCATTATATATGATAATCATTTATATTCCAAAAAATATTTACGGTATTCTAAAATAACATTGAAAACCTTTTGACCAAAAAAAACTTTTCATTCCCTAAAGTTATCTATAAGACTAAACTCTCATTTCAGAAATCAATTATCCTTTTCCTCAAATAAACAAATTTTCATAAATAAGAAATCACATCACTACAAAATTTTTATCTATAAATTTCATCTTATATCGCAAAATTTAATATTATATTATTCCCAAATTACCATCATAATAAATCACATATTAATCCTATGTTTTATATTTTCCTATATCAGGTATTATTCTTAAAACCGTTAAATGTATCCCAAAATTTCATTAATAACCTCAAAATTACATTCATATAAAAACATTACAAGAATTTATAAACCCTTAAATCATGATTACCCTTATAATTTATAACCCATGATTGTTTCATTAACCATGTATTTTCATATGCTAAGAACTTATTAACATTTAATTTTTTATAACAGTTTCTTTAATACCTACTGTAATTTTTTGTATGTAATCATACAATAATTTAATGTTGTTCAAAGAATACTATATCACATACATTACAATGAAAATTTAGGTTTATAGATTTATTGTATTAGGAAATCCAATACATAACAAAACCCCAAATTTTAGTATATATTGACATTATTTCTACAAAATAAACAATTAAATAGATACACATTCATCATTTAAAACCAACTTATTATATTCATTCCTAGACTTCATGATCATTACTACTCACCCTTATTCCAACTAAATACATTTTGAGGACTTGGGACGAGCATAACACTCAGTATAGTAAATAAATGAAATTGAACACCTATTACACCATTGAAATAATTTTAAACCCTTGAAATTAATTTTCTATCATCATTTAACAATAACCCATATAAAAAACATTAAAACATAAAATATTTTTCCATAAAATATCATCATAAATAAAACTCATAATCAAACATAAAAAATAAAAATATTTGTATTTTCTTTTTGTAATCCAAAATATAAATTAAAATATTAAATCCGGAAAATTCAATAATTTTCCATCAAACAAATACCATTACCATCGAAAAGAAAAAACATCCCATTTGTCCTTGAATCTAATTCGTTATATAAGTAAATAAAATGATTTAAATTTAAAATTCATAAAAATCATAATAAAATCTATGAATGAATCTTGGGACGCCATTTTCATATCACTCTTACAAATCTACCGTACATGGGAATAACTAATTATGCTATCTTCAAAAAAAATTCTATAGAGGCAAAATCATATCCAAATGTAGTAGTGGGATTTATATTGGCCTCACTCATCTCCATATAAAATTTCAGTTTAGAAAAAGTTACGAATAACATATATAATAATCAACTATTCATCATTATACTCTTAAAAAAATTCATTTAAACCCATAATCTAATGAACATCCAGTTATTTCATAAGAAGAAGAAGAAATATCATTTACCAATAACATATCATTAAAATGAAATTATAACTAAAAAAAATGAATAAAAATTACAATAAAAACCATGAAAACATGCAGTGGAAGTGTTTTAATTATGAATGAGAATAATTTTTGGGAAGTTAATTTTTACTAGAAACATTAAAAATAAATTCTTTTCACAGTTTTGTATGTAAAGTAAAAAAATTACTCATGCAAGAAAATTTAAAAACAGTCAATCTATAAAATTATAAATAATTTCAATGATACTAATTAATATAGTTAACATATAATTTATGTATATAGAAAACAAATTCATGAAATAGTATTAATAACATAGAGAAATAAGAGAATTATTTTAGAAGAACAATTTAAATAATCGGTTCTAATGAAATCCCATTTACCTCGAGTCTCTACTCAACATGTAGATCAACTTATCGTTTATATAATAGAATTATATTAACTCAATTATTCATTTTTTTTCATGTTAATTTCTTTTCAGTACTGTTTTTTATTTCATTTATTTTCATGTCTCATTTGTTTAGTTAATCGGTATTATTCATATCAGTCATTCGGGTGTTATCTAGGTAAAAAAAGAGGTTAAATTTTTTTTATGGTAAAAGATTCATGTAAAAGGTTATGTAGTATCCATATATGCCTAATTATTATATAATTGTTAATATAGAATCAAATCACTTGAATAGTTATATAAAAAGTTAAATTTCAATAAATAATTTTTGATTAAAATGTTGTGAACCAGAAAAAGAAACCAATAATATTAATTTTTTATTATACTCAAATATTGAAGATTTTAATATCGCAAAATTGTTACACCTACTTGGTCATTGGTACTTAAAATTTTGAGTTTTATTTACATTATTTGTTTCTTATAATTATGAGGTTATGTCGTTGGAATTGGGAATTTTTTGGCAGACAAACCATGGTGCACTGTTTGAACAGTGTTTTTTAACTATATGGATTATAGTTCAGGAGCTATTCAATTGATGAAAATATAGTTTTTACATATTGGTAATGATTTTTCAAACTGTGTGACATCGAGTTTTTACCGTGTGACATAAATTTTGTTGTGAATGTTTCCCCATATGGCTGGTGCATGTATTTCCTAATCATGCGATAAAAACATGAAGCTCCTATAGGTCACATGAAAATTGTTAATTTTACATTTTACACTAATTATTTTATATCTTATATTGCCTTTATTTATTCTTCCCATCACGTATAGACCCCACTCCTTATTGGTGAGTCTTCCCCTCTAATTTTGTGGTGGTTTTCACTTGCGTTAATGGTGATTTATGTTGAGGTAAGTCTAAAAATTATAGCTTCGTCTTCTTCCACCCAACAATCCAAGGTTTTTATTTATTTTTTGATAACCCTAGGTGTGATATTAGACTAATATATGATATGTCATGTTAATTTTGTTCAGTTTTTTTGTGGATTAGGTGTGTCTGGATTGTTTCTACCTCTTCTATGTAGTTTTATTTAGAAGAAAAAACAATTGGACCGAAATTGAGGTTTTTGTTTCTATTGAAGGTAATTTTACAAGGATTGTCATTTAATATATAATCAATTTTTAACTTTTTTATAAATTACTAGTTTTTTAATTTTTTTTGGTTTTTACCATTTTTTTCTATTGTGGGTTGATTTGAGAATTTATTGGTTTAAAGTGGGTTTCTAAATGATGTGTCTTCAATGAAGACCAAGTTATTGATAAAATATATCCAAAGGAATTGATGAATTATAATTTATAACAAATTATTTTAAATATATATTTATCTTTTTTCAAGAATTTTGATAAAATGAGCACATTAAATTATGTAAATTTCTTCTGATCTGGAATTTTTTATAAGGGAAATGGTTTTTATTATATGGTATGGAGTAGGGCATGGATTTACATGGGTGTGAGAAATGGGATTTTTCAAGGAACCATGTGAGACTTTAGAGTGAATGTTGTGTGAGAATACATTTTCTATTCTAATTTCTCTTTGGATCCTTTTTTTAAGACTGTGAAATAATCCATGATTGATGGTTAAGATGTTATGTGACCTCTTTGAGTTGGGCCCATGGAATATTGTGAGTGATTCCTTTACATATTATCAAACTATAAAAAATTCGATACACACTAATGGTAGGACATATGGTTTTATTCTTAGGTTCACATTAGTCATGCTAGATTTGTTTCAAATACTTTTTGAATTTTATTAGTTTTATGGTTGACATGATGAGATATCTTATTATCATTTTTGATTATTGATTTCATGGTGACATTTCTCAATGCATATACCATGTTTTAACTTGTGGATTTTTTATTCGATCCATGTACATCAATTATTTTAGAATAATTATTTATTAAAAATTGAAAATAAATAAATATCAATGATTTATTTGAAAATTTTATGTTTTCAATGTGATTTATTTTTGAAAAGTGTTTGTAAAATTTATTATTAGGCATAATTGGTAAAATCATTAAATAGATTCATTATGGTATCCTACTAGGGTACGTGATTCACACCCTACATTTTCCATCAAACACAAGTTTACATTCTTTCTAAGACAGAGGTATGGATATGGGAACCATGTACCAGAGTGGAACTTATGGATTACATTCATCCAGTGTTCGGTGGAGGAAATATGGTTACATTGTGATTGTATCATGTAAATTAATTTTTTGAATTTATTTTAAACTTCTATGTATGTGTAGAATATTCTTTGTATTTTGCCCAATTTTTTAAATTTTTTTGGATGTTTAATAGAGATACAACATATATGTCCTATTGTATAATGTTTTGTATATGATGTATATAATGGTTTATGGTATATGTATAGTCTTTATTATGTAATCTCAATGATAATTTTTATACAATTAGATCTAATCATATTTTTTCTGGTTGTACCTTCTCATTGATGGGTCATGAAGGCTTAATATTGAAAAAAACTAGCCCCAAGAGATAATTAGTTATGAATAGTGCTGATCACCATCCTGTGGTGATTAGATACTATCATCAGGATGTGTGATGGGACAACTCAAATGGCAGATCAGGGTGAACCAATTATTGTTGTAACAAATTTATATTAGAGATCATTTTTTCATATGGGATTGTGTGGTAGAATAGATCTTGGAATGTTAGGATTCAAGTGGTAGGAACATTGGATTACTTAGATAATTATTCATTATGTCAAATCTGAAGATTCCATAGGTGTTTTAGGATTATGGTTTGATTTTGATCCTAGTTATGGGTTATTTTGATAATATTCTGAAGTATTTATTGTTCAGTTTTGAGACCTAGGGAGATCTTTTTTCCTATTTTTTATTTATCTGAGTAAAAAATAGTGATCTAGATGAGAAAAACTGTTAGTAGTAACTTTACGTAGCCTATGTGGACTTGTTCCCTAACCTATAATGAAAATATCACTATTGGGTCATTTCTCTCCTAGTCTTGCATGTAAACCATACACAATGAGAAAATCATAATATTTTTTATGTTTCAATATTATTATATTTGGATTTTATTATTATTATTGTATTTCTTGTTATTAATAATGGATGGGGTTTTTTGGTTCTTTTAATTTTTTTTATTACATGATAATGGTCTTGATGATGTTTTGGATGTTATGCCTTATTGAGGATTCCTTCTATAATAAAAATATCTAACCATATGGTGGGTGATAAAAAATACCCCACAGGTAAACCCTCACATTGATCTGGCCTTGACAAATTCAGTGCTTTATATGTCTAGTCTTCTGGTAAAGTGAGTGGTATAGAATTTAAAAATATTGTAAACTATGGGAGTTGTTTATGATGAAAAAGAATTATTATTCCATAGAAAAAATGGATACAATGAGCCCGAGGAGTAGTTAGATCATATCAAGAATATCATTAAGTTTTTAATGGACCTTGAAAACTCTATTATAAGATTCACCATGATTTTAATGGAAGGTCCAAGTATGAAGTAGTGCGAGTCGATGGTTCTCTCAAGAAGGTAAGAATATCTCACATGGAAAACATTAAATGTGGATCTCAAATAGAAATTATACCTGTAGACCTTGAGGGTGGAAAAGTCCCCTGAGTTCCTGAATTTGGTGCCTGGGGATCATTTAATGATATAGTGTGTCACATATTTTTTAAAATTGATACATGTTTCATTAATTCTACTCATAAATGATTTCCTTAATGATTGTCTACTGAATATCATCTTAAGTCTAGAGATCAGATCTATTATAATTCTTCTATGACTAATAACCTATTAAATGGTGGATGATAAGGTAGCTCTGTAAGAAGATGACTTTAATAGCAAGACATGAATTAGTGAGGCAATTTCGGTTGACTAAATCCATACTTATTCATAATGGTATAATCATAATTTGGATTATTTTAGTGGTGTAGTTGAAAGTGTGTAATCTAGTCATGCGGTTAATATCATGTATCTTCATCAAGATGCATGATCATATTTTTTTAATTAGTGTGGGAAGGATGGAAATTTCAAAACCCGGTTTCCCAAAACCTTTGAGAGAATTCCAATGGTGTGGATGACTTGGCCTTCCTCCGTACATATGTCACTTGGCTTTATCAGGGAGCTTTGTGGGATCCAATTTTTCAAAAGGCTCTCATGTGAAGTTATAGGCTTCCAAGGGTGGGGATCTTTTTCTTATGGTATGAGGGTTCTTCACTGGGGGATGAGTATATAGGTAGAGTTAGAGCTATGTTCTATTTATGTAGCAGATGGTGTTGTAGAGGATTTAGATGCTTGGATGACCACCTTCATAGGTATAGTTTTAATTATATTTTTCATTGAACCAGTTTTATTTATCACCGGAGAATCCCATACCTTTATTTCACTTAATAAAATTTTAGAGTTTCATGTGAGTGATGAGTAGATGATGCATGTTTTTTATTTCATAACTCCTTTTTTATAAATAAAGAACAAGGTTTCAATTACACTGAGTGTAGTGTTTTGGTAGCTGATGTAGAGGAAATTTGGGACTTACTAGTTTTGCAAAAAAAATGGACTATATCATCTGTATGGAATAATTAATTATCTATAAGTTAGTAGTGAAATGTTATCGCTTTAGGGTTGAGTTCATTACTCTTGATGGAAGAACTCGTGTCTTTCTAGGTGAGTGTGGTCCTTGATCAGGGGGGTCTAGACAAGTTTCATCAATGTTGGGGTTAACCTTATTATATCATTCATGGATGTTTCATGATTAAATTGAGTTGATTTATGAGGTTTTGCATCCAGTAGATGTGGAAAGATTCCAAGATGTGTTTATAGTGGATTTTACATGGGTTTCGTACCAGTGAGAGGTCTGGGTTACTATAGATATGCTTTCTATGAGAATCTCATTCTCATTTCTATCATATCAGAGGGATCCATATGAGATGAAATAGTTGATGGTTTAGTTATAAGATATTTAGGGGAAGTTATTTTTTCATTTTATCATGTAACAATGGGCTTCAACAATAATATTTTCAAATATAGTTGATGGTAGAATATGAATTTTTATAGACTATCATATTAATGATGAGGAGATCATAAATAATAAATACCAATTTTGTAGAATTGGGGATGTCTTTGATCCACTGATGGGAGCATATTGTTTTTCAAAGATAACATCAGATATTTGAACCACCTTTTTATGGTCTAGGATAGGAATGTTGCATTGACCGCATTTCAATGAGGGTGTGTATATTTTTATTATTTTTTAATTCTAGTTGAACTTACCAATGACCATTCTATTTTTAAAGGTGTCATTAAACTATATCTTGTACCACTACTCCATCATGGTAGTTTTTTTGAATTAAATTATGATGTATTAAAATATGAATAAGGAGAATGTCCACTATGTTATGTTGTGTAGGGGTTTTTTGGGGGAACCATCTATAAGAAATCTTTTCCATGTCTCAGTACTAGATTCAATACTTGATTTTATTTGGCAACCTGATTTCCAATGGATTATTAAGGGATATATAAAACTTTTTAGTAATCATGTATTTGGAGAAAGCAAAGAATGTGCTCTATTTTCAATTTTTTCTCTAATATTCTATGAATTATACATATACCATTCCATATATCTCTATGATAGATTTCAAATTGATCAAATTGAATAAAGAATTTGCCGAAGTTTGAGTGGGATGAGAAGAGACTGAGTTATTTTTAGCAGTTATGAACCTTCTATTATCAATTCCATATATTATTCATCTCCAAAATAGAAGGTCTTATGGTTTGTATTGTGATGATTTTAATGTTGGTTAAGTATGTTTGATAATGAAGGATTTCTATGTGGTGGCCCTGGATTGGCCCAGCTATGGAACCATTAAGAGAATTATCCCACCCAAGACAAAAAATCATATGATATAATTCATATGTTCAAGATGAGGTGATATTACCAATTCATGGAGTATTTTATTGTGTATTAAGATGAAAAATTCTTGAGTTATAATTTTAACTATAGAGGAACTAAACTATAGACATAGAAATTGGGTGGATTTCCTCTAAAATGTTGATTTTGATATCATTTATTCATCTCAGAGAGGGTATTTTGACACCAAAACATTGATCCATAAACATCTAGTATAATCTATTCTGGTGTCAATGGATGAGTGGGGTATGGTGGGATTGTTTTTTTATTTGAGTTTGGAAGTGAATGTGGTTGGAGAGTGGGTATTCATGGATAGGATATAGGTTACACCCACTCTTATCAATCAGTTTCGAAGTGATATGGAATCCAACATTGAATTTGAGTATATTAATTTTGTTTAATATTGTGTCGAGACCTTGGGTAAGAGTTCTCAAGCTCAGGATGGTTTTCTTAATTTTCATAGGTGGACAATGGTTCCTTTGAGTCAAAGGAAAAAAGTAATGCAGAGTCTGAATAATTATATTTAGGTAGTTCCCCTAGATAAAACTAAGGTGTTCTATACATTAATGGGTTGGTATTGGTGGCCTCAGATTAGATGTTTTGTGGTGTAATTTCTTTCAAGTTGAATGAATTTCTAGAGGATAAATGCTGAGAATTAGAGACATGTTGGGTTTCTTTATCCACGAATCATTACAATAGAGATGTTTTATGAGATCTTAATAAAATTATTGATCTTCCTACCTCATAATATAGGTTTTTAATATTCTATATGTATTATGTTTTATCATCTACCAAAATAAAACCATTTTTACCCATTAGATGGAAGATGAAGGTAGAGGACCTCAGATTCCTATATATTCGAGATGTTGTTTCGATTCATGGTAGAACAATGAAAATATTTTCATACTGGGATTCTTTTTTACATATTGATTCTAAAATTGACTCTAATAAACATTTAGAACTGAGCTACTGTTGAGAAAAAAGTGTTACTCATATATATATTGTCATTTTGAGAAGACTATCCATTCATTCAAGAATACTTTAAGCATGTGTGTGCTTGATTTTCATGGTTATTTGGAAAAGAATATACTATTGGATGTGTTTCTTGGTAATAATGGTTAGCAAGGATCAATTAGTATGGTCCCATTTTTTATACATTATTAATTTTCATTCCAATCCCCCATGTGTTGGGATATTTTGGGTGAGTATTCCATGGTTGGACAGACAATCATCCACCAAATGATTGAGATAGTGGGGCTGATTCATAATTTTTTAGTATCAAATTATATTCACTAGAAGTCATATTCTTACCATCATTTGATTTTGTTGGAGTTTTTGGATTGGAAAAAATGTTTCTCAATGTATTAGTTCAAATGGTTCATTTTTACATGGGAAAGACGGGGAAGATGGATCAGTGTTATTTCGAGTTGTTTCAGGTTATGTGGAATGTATTGAGGGTAACCTATCATTTGGATTTTCCATTGTAGATCACCTCAATCCATAAATTATATCATAATTCACAGTCTAATAGACACCATTCAATCCCATATCATGCATTAGAGTGATAATACATTTAGTTTTAGAATAATTCTATAATTATGAAGAAACATTTGGCTATCATTGATCATCCTAATAATGAACTAAATGGGAAGATGACCAATTTTTTTGTGTGGTTTTGTAACATAGATGTTGTAGCCTTGAGACATGAGAGAAAGAATCATCACTGAGAAAGTAGTATCCTACTCTATTTTCCTCCAAGGATTTGTTTTGAATTACTGGTGGCAGAAATTTGTATTCTATTCAGTTTGTAACACCTACTGGGTCACTAGTATGTATACATATGACTTATATTTAATATTTTCTTTATTTTAGTAATTCTCATGTACTATGGGTCACACATGCAAATTTTTTTGAATAGGGACCATGGTACATGGTTGGAACTTGTCTAGTATAACTGTGTGGCCAACTATGTGAGAGAGATGTCAGTGGTGGCGGTGTGTTTTTTAATAGTTTGGGTGTATTTTACAATCTCTGTGAAACATAGGGTAAATATGGGATTCAATTTTTTTTGAGATAATATCCATGAATGGTTGGATCATGGTTTCATAGCTATGTAGATAAATAATGTAGCATGTTTATAGTACACCTGCTATGTTGTGTAGATAATTAAAATCTATTTTCCTATTATTGAATAAGGGTTGAACAGATTTTTCTTAAGTAAATATGTTTTTATTCATTTAAATATGTTCTCCAATTACCATTTGGACTAATTATTTTTAGTAGATTATATTTTTTAAAAATAATGTAATATGTGAAGATAAAATAAATGATAAAAATTTATCTGTAATACAATTAATGGGATAATGAAGAGTGAACAAAGACTTTTTGATTTTGAATTTGGGTTCCTTACGGTATCATATTTTTTTAAAAAACATAGTATGCTAATTACATTGTGAAAAATAACTTTTGAATTACTATTTTTTATTTAGTGATTGAAAACCTATGAATTCATATGAAAAATAGATCGCACGTCCTATTATAATCAAGGATTATAGAACACATCAATAGATAGTGTGACACCTTCTAGGAAACATCACCATCATATGTCATTTCACCACATGAATGACTTATCTCCACCATGTGAATAGATTATGTTTAATGTAAGGAAGGTAAAATATTTAAATAAATGTATATAAACTAGTTTGACTTCTATTTCACTGTGGTAAATCACAAAACTCATAAAATTAATTATTTCACTCCAAAAACAAAAATAATACATTAAAAATAAATAATAGAATTCAAGACACTCAATTCTCCCCTAAGGCCAAGCCATGTGTTAGTAACTCAATTTCGAGTGCAAGTGGTAATGGTGGAAGATATGAGAATAATATAATTATAAAAGGAAATAAATAATATTTATATATTTTTATGATGTAAGAAATACTATGTGTTGAACATGTTTATTAAAGAAACAGAACAAGTTACACGAATAAAACTAAATTAAAAAGGAAATATGAAAATCAATAAAAATACTTCATCCATCATCATTAGTCTCCAGATCCTCTGGTCATTTTCTCAGAATAAACATAGTTATAATTATATAGTTAGGTTACCTATTAATATATCTCATATAATTTTATTCAATTCTTCACAAAAATTTTAATAAATATTATTAAAGATATTCAGTGTGGAATATGATGAATTCTACGGTACTTCCAAATTCTAGTGATGAAATTTAATTTATTGGAGAGGCTATCATCATCCATCATCAGAAATACAACATTGGTTCAAAATTATACCACATCCACCATTTCATGTGAACCTCATAAAAATCATCATTAATAAATCTTTCCATCTTATTTCATTCATCATTTGTCATGAACTATGGTATTATCAATAACCATTATTTCCTCCTTGGAAAATAGTTATAGTGGTGTATCTCTCTTAATCAGAGGATATATTCATTTCATGGGATGTATAATCATAACAATTCCTCATGTTCTTCATTTAGTGGCAGAACCACATTTCCTCAGTTCCATTTTTCGTATGTGGTTTAACTATAAAGGGTCAAGAAATCCAAATTTTCATGGGTCACATGGATTCATTTTGGAACACCACGTATTCATGAAGAATCCAATGATTAGTGGTGGAAATGTTGGTGACAGTGATGGGGATCATGGTAGAAAATAAGGTGGCCATGTAATCCATGATTATAATAGATAATGGAGGAAGTTCCTTCTTCATCATGCTTAGGCTTCAAAAGGTGGTGAAAAAGACGAGTTTTTGTAGTGGTAAAGTTGGAGGCATCGAGTGGGGGATTATAGATGATACTATTTTCTTAATAGTATCATGTTAGACCATGGATCAACAGTGTCTTGATAGTGGTGAGGATTCTTTGGATTTTTCAAATGAATGAATGATTCTTTCTAGATGAAGCTCCCCCAGATGTTATTGTTTGACCAATGGTCGCATGGGCCACTATTGGGGACCACAATTGATTGTGATACCATTGGTTTCAATGGTATACTGTTCTATAATTAGTTTATATTCTGCCTTATTGTTGTTCCACATGGAGAAAGTGTGGAATCATGGTGGTTTCCATGGCAGCAATCATACACTGTGTGCATGGATGATATTTTCATGAAATCTTGATGTAGTGAATAGTGGTAGCTCCCTCTTCTTCATCTAGCCCTAAAAGTGTCTTCATGTAGTTCACATGTCTTTCGGGGGACACATTCTACGTTCTTGAGATGATTCACGGTGTTAAAATTAATTTAATGGTGTGATTGGCTCAGTTGAGAGCTTCCATGGTGATTGAAAATGAGGGTTCTAAAGACAACTGATGGCGGTGGGTGGAAAGCAGTAGTAGCCAGTGGTGTTTGTAAGTATTGTGGAAAAATCAGGTGGTAAGGAATCAAATTTTACTAGAGGTGAATAATTACTCATTTTGTCCATCCCACATTAAAACCTAAGGCATAATGTTCACTATTTTATAAGAAATATCATCGTGTAATAGGCTTAAAATCCATCACTAAGGTGGGAACCTAAATATATAAAAGAAAAAATAAATGTATTGAGACAAACCACTTAGAACATATAGTCATTCAACCCACCTAGGAACATGATTTCCTTATGTAGTCACTTTACCACTTTCCAATTTGGCTATCCTTCTTGGGTGCTATGCTTGGCTAACTTGGCTTATCGAGGCATGACTATGTGTATTTCCTTCTACATTTTATGGATGGATATGCCTCAGAACATTTTTTTGGTAATGTAATCACTTGAAAAGTTTGCAAAAACTTTTAATAAATTCATATAAAATATCAAAATTTCAAAAAAAAATAATGAAATGAAGACCAGCATCATATTTATAAAAATCTTATACATTTTAAATCATTTAATTTATTATATTTTAATTTTACACACTTTAATAATGAAATGAAAAAAATGTTCTTCATTTTTTAACATCCATTATCATCTTTAAAAAAAAAATTAGATTATTCATCATAATTGATTATGTCAAATACCCCCAAACTCAAATCATGCATATACTCAGGAATTAAATATCAACATGAATTTTAGAGGGCACTAATGAAACAATTCTTCAATTTTCAAAACATTTAAATAAATGGATTAATAATGGTAATTGAAAATTTCAAAATTACACTGAAAATATAAATTTCAGTTATCAATTTTTAATGAGACAGTAAACACATGTATTGTACTTGTCCCCTTTTGAAAATTATGAAACACGTTCATTCAAAAATTAAATATGCTTAAATAATTATTTTTAAGTGTGAAAATTCTTTATTTACCTCACATTTGAATATTTTCTCAAATAACTCATGATACAATCCAAATAGATTCATTGTCATATCATTAGAATATGCTCATTTTCAATCGGCTAGTGAAGGTATTATTTTCCACTTTGTAAAGAGAAAAGCACAAAAAATCATGAGGAATTATTAATCATGGATCATTTGAATATGAGGAATAAGGTCGGTATGAATTTATATTTAAAAAATAATTATTAAAGATAATTTTTCTCTATAATGTATTAATGATGAAATCCGAAGTAAAATCCCAATAAATTAACGAACATTACAATGTAACAAATCCAACATTACAACAAGTCAATATTAATTTCCTGATGAATTAAATAATAATGAATGAATTCCAACCTCTTGAAATTTTCTACAATTTTATAAAATATATATGTATTAAATTATTTTATTCATTATTTTTCCTTTTCAAAATTTATTCTTGAGATAAACCTAGCTTCCACTACCTAACCACATACAATAAAAAACATCACCTTAGTTATATTGATTTTTTATTTTTCCAAGTCAAAATCCATTCTTATGTTTTCAATTTTTATGAATGGAAACGTGAATGTATAATGTATTAATCAAAAAACCATTATCATAACCAAAATTAGGATACCTAAACTTTTTACCTATAATTAATTTCATCCTTTTTACCATGACATCTCCCACCCACACAATTTTACTTTAAAATATAATTCCAATAAGAAGAGGAGGGTAGGAATGGATAGAAATGGATTGAAACATGGATCATCCATAAAAAGGTAATTAACGGTCTCTATGGGCTATAAATGGATTAATTTAAATATTATATTTAAGGATGATGGATTCTCAATTGATGAATCACTAATTTTAAATGTTTTTTTTTCAAAGTCAGTAGATTTGAAATGATTCAATAAAATTTAAAGTAGGTGAAATATACAACGATCACTAAAGAAATATGCCCAAGAATAAGTTGGAAATACATTATATACAAATAAAATAGAGAATGGGACATCTGAATTAGGAGAAAAAATCATTCAATGGTTAATATACCAAATAAATTCACATAAAAGTTTGAAATTCAATGTGTGGATGTTTTTCAGGAAATTTCATTTACATGAATCAATCGATTCCCTCAAAACATGTGTCCCCTATTTAATATCAATGCACCACCTTAATAATTCAATAATCTATTTCACTCATTTAATATTATTGTCGTTGAAATCTAAACCATATAATCCTCGGATTCCTATGGAACTCGCATATCCATGATAAGTCAAGTAATTTTTTAATTCAATCATATACATGAAATTACAATTAATTCATAAAATTGTTCTCTTAAAATTAACACTTTGAGTTTAAAAATAAATAATATAAGAATGAAATCTGAATCCCATGATGTTTATTCCTTTTCACCACATTTTTTTGGGATTCCATATTTTGTCAATAAATTAAAATATATAATAACTCAATTAATTACAAGAATCGTGTCATTAACGATTAAAAATTTTAGGGGGATTGGCCGACATTCAAAAATTATTCCAATGGAATAAATTAGAAATACTATAAACAAATTAATGATAATCTTGGTATGATCCCCAAAGTGGGCCTTGAATTTCTACTACCTCCATTGGGAGGTATTAGTAGTCATATATAGTTAGTTGGTGGATGGAATTTCATAGTATTGAACCACCACTTCTGTATTTGTTCAATTTTTCAATTCATAATTTTTTGCATGGAATTTCCTATGCAAAGAGTTTACATGACCCAACCTATGTACTAAATATATATTACATGAAGGTGGTTTGATGAAATATGAATCATAAACCTTCATGGTCGCTACTTGTGAAACCTCCTCTATCTTTTCTAGTGCTGGATCAAAATGGGATGTATAAAATGAATGACCAAATGGAATGTAAGAATGTATTTTCACTTGAAAAAAATTCAAATTTAAATAATAATCCCCCATTTCAAAGATATTAGCATGTATCTAGTTTCATTTGGCATAGCAACATGGAATTCCTCACATGCTACATCAGATGCAAGTTAATCAAAATCAAGGAGATCCATGTGTTTCTCTATAGGTGTAGGTGTTGTTTCTTCATCAACCTATTAGAGTGTAAATATATTCAAAAAAATATAAAATTAAAATATGTTAGTAGTTACAATTGAATAAAATTTAATTAAATCAGAAAAGAAATAATTTAATATAATATTTTCTCCTTATGTTATTTTTGGTTTATTTACATTCTACGAATTTAGTGCCTCTTCAAATTGAGTCTCAGTGGATGGGGGTCAGTATTTGGGGTCCTACATCCTTCCGTTTAAATCATACATCTGTGTGACTTCCTTCACATTAATGGCTTGGAAGAAATATATTGTTGATGGATCTTCTAACTTGTATGGAATGTGGAGATCATGTTTTACCACATAATAATTCTATAAATAATCTTAATCATGTTGATATCCCTCAACTATATCAAAATTGAAATATTCCTCATCATGAACCCATAATAGATCATCATAGTCAGGTTGGATCTGATACTTAAAATGGCTGGGATGATGATGTTCCTCGAGTTAGGACTCACATTCCAATATGAATTTAGTAAAATTGGGAATATACATCTAGACATCCTCCTTTGGCTTTTTTATTTTATAATCAAATTTTATTTCATAACAATTATCATTATGTTCTTTAAATGAATTTCAGGAGTCATTCCCATTCATTATATTCTTGAACATGTTTGTGATTTCCTCTATCCTTTGATGGAGATCATTATATCAATTGTGTAGTACATTATTTTGATCTATCACTGATGACTAACTATTTCATGAATTGAAGAAATTATCATTTGAAAATAGAATGAAAAGTTTTTTAATTATTTATTAAAAATATAATTAAAAAATATCTACTATTAGAAAAATAAAAATATAAGAAAACGTTGATTAGATTTACAATGACGATGATGGTTTTTATTGAAGCCCCATCACAACGTGTTGAAATAGAAAATTTATTTTCATAGTGAAGCATATTGTATAACAAGGGTAATCTCACATGAATGGATTCTTAGTTATTTATGAAATTATTTTAGTTCATCTAGGAACTAATTTTTTTGGTTTTTTTTAATGAAAAAAATGGACTTTGAGAAGAATGAATATTTGGTATAAATAAATCGTACACGAAATTAAAGATAGGCTGAAGAAACAACGTAAAATTTCATAGTTTTGATTTGGGTTCTGTACATTATTCGTGTTGGTTAAATGAATCTATTTTGATATTTTAAATAGGGAATATCAATATTGAATTAAAATTTTTATTTAGTAACTATGAATCCTTGAATTCCTTTGAAAATGCAATCTTACATCCTTCTATAGTCAAGGTTGATGGAAATCCTTAGTTGAGAGAATGACACCTTCCAGGATCTAGCTTCATCATATGTAGTTTAATACAGTGAATATTTCGACGTCCTAGTGTGAATAGTTGAGAAGAATTTATTATTAACATCATTTTTATTGATTTTCAACACTAGTAATAGGGAAAAAATATTCTATGAAACATTTCTAATAGATTTTCAATATCGTTTAAAAAACTAATGTTGAAAATTAATTTTATGTTTTGTTTTTTCACATAATTTATAGTATAAACTGTCTGAAAAAACTCTCATAATGGGGTTTCCTCTTCGATTATACTATAACCAATGTCTATTAGTAGATTCCCATGTCAATTATAGTTTAATATACATGTAAAACCATTTTTATTATGGGAGTTTCAAGTTATTTTTTTAAAACCAATGTTAATACAAATTACTATTCCTCTCATATTGATTATCAAAAAACAGACATGACAATATATTTTATTTTAATAAATTAACTTTAACAACCCCTATACATTAAAGAAATGAAAAAAACAATTTATAAAAACTAAAATCAACATATCATTTGTTGGATTACAAAAACAACCAATAAAAAACATTTAAAATTAAGAAATTAAAAATTAAAAATTAATGTACAAAAAAATATAATCCAAAAAAACATGTAACCTTGATTTTCCAATCCAAAAAAAATTACAATTACAAAATTAAAAGTTAAAATATAGTGTACAATCAAACTAAAATCAAACCAAACATGTACCTGTGAATTTTGAATCCGAAAACGTTTGCAAATACCACTTACAAAAAGACAAAAATCCCCCAAAAAAGTAAGAAATAATTTTCCATCCTACTAGTAGGTTTTTAATCCCGTGTGAACTATAAGTCTGAGTGGTCATAAAAATATATAAAATAATTGGAATTGATTTTAAATTTATTACAAAAAAATGAAAAAATTAAAAAAAAATTTATAATGAAATCTAACATGCTCGAACTTCAGAACATTCCTAGATGAAAATTTTTAATTCATAAATCATTAATCATAACAACATCATTCAATTATGATTTCTTATTTGTGAAAATTATGTTTAAAAAATTTTTTCAGTTGAAAATAATATTATTAACTAAAATATCGACATATAATAATTATAAATGAAAAATGACTTTTATTTTATATATTTGATATTGTTGGCCTTTTTCATTGTGATATATTAATAGAAATTGGATTCCCTATTATAAAATACCATGAATGAAATAAATTTATATTCTATTATAATAAATACAAGTGATAAAAAATCAAACATACATGTCCAATACATCACTAAATCTTTTTTCCAATTCTCCATAGATATAGCATAGTAAGTAAGGTATATTCTCCCTAGGACATAAAACACCTAAAATTTAATGTTCACTGATATAAATAAAATTTTATTAGTAGTGGTTGTTATGTTAAAATTTATATAACACTTTTATAGATATATTTTTCGTACTCTTGAATAAAATGATTCATCCATCACTGAATAATTAATTGCTTTTGAAATATTTCAACAATATAAATCGTTCTGTCTTCTTTAGTAAATGTTCCCTGTAAATGTGAAATTAATTGGGGGTCCATAAATCTACATATATCTATCTGGTCGTACACCTATCACATTTTATAAAGATACCTAACACAAAACAAAAAAAATATACATTTTTAGTATATTAAATGTAAGTATAGACATGTGTTTGAACATATATGGAAAACAATTCATCACGTTGATGCCAAAATGATCTAAATTTACAAGCTCCAATATATCATTTTGCAAAAGAACCATAGTCATTGAATTCCAAAAAACAACAACTTCCATTGGAATCTCATAATGATATAACATGAAATTTGAATATCTTGAAAATCTATCAAGATTAGTTAATATATATACGAAGTCATATTACATTGTATTTATTGTTGTCTATACAATATTTCTTTATCAGTAAAGTATTCTTATATAAAATTGAAAAATATGAAATCAATAACATTATAAAACAATGTTAATAAAAAATTAAATAAAATATAAAATATACGCATACCTCTATGGTAATTTGTTAGATTATTCTAGATGGTCAAACTAAAGAGTGGAAGATACTTTTTCAAACTACACTCTCCTCATCTATATGTATTGGTACTATAGCTGTTATGTCTATAATATCATGTACAATGAGTATATGATCCTCTATCTCTTACTATTGATGATGAATTGTATCTCGAATATAAAATATCATCCCATATGAAAAAATATGATGTTGAGTGTCATAAACATATAAGTAAAAAATAATGGGGATGCTGTGGAGGAGGGGGTGTAGATGTTGGATAAGGAGTAAGGTCTACAACTGAAGGAGGAGGAGTGAGAGCTGCTGGAGGTGGTGAAAGAGTTGAATAAAACTTCCCTTTAATTTTTGTATAAATTGAATATATTTATTCCTTGATGATGTCATGCATCGTAACATTAATATCCTGAAAATAAGCTTCAAAAGATTCAATTTTTTTATAAACAACCTCCACAAAAAATGTTGAAGAACATGTAAACACTTTATACTTCGATACACCCATTAGGCCTCCGCATACATGACATCGGTGTCTATGAATTCCCAATGCTTCCAAATAATATCATTCCAACCATGATCTAATAAGACCCCATAT
The DNA here is from genome assembly GCA_963277665.1 of Viscum album. NCBI lineage: Eukaryota > Viridiplantae > Streptophyta > Magnoliopsida > Santalales > Viscaceae > Viscum > Viscum album. The sequence goes on from OY728137.1 coordinate 1,480,497,664, forward strand.
GTGCAATTCCCCTCAAGAGAGACCTTTATTAATTATATGAGAAATTATGTAATGAGTCAAAAAATATATATAATTGAATTAGCTTTAATAAAAAAATAATCTACACATTTTATTATCTCCTCAACTACAACTCTAGTGTCTTTCATAAAATATTGTCATTTTTTCTCATTTGATCCCTCTTCCATTTTTCTTGTCTATCATGGGGGTGGAGGGGAAACCTCTACCGAGCCTGAAGAATTAGCTCCTAGTTTTTGAAAATTTCAGTCATCTTTGTTTCTTCCAATAATGTATACCTTCTCTAATATAAAGTATGAGTGTATATGTTTTTATATTGGATCTCTTGAAGAGATCACCCCAGTTGATGTTAATTAAAAATTATGAAATCATTAATAATAAGTTTATAAGGTCATTAATATAAAAATTTTTAAAAAAGTTAACATTGGACATAATAAAAATGATTATTGACTTTTACATTCAAGAAATAGAATCCATGTATATTCTTCTATAACATGTTACTTATCACATGTATTTTGATATTTACAGTTCCCCAAAATGAAATCTGTTTTGGGGGATTATTTGAAATCAATCCATATATTTAAAACCAATGATAAAACTTTCATCAAGATTACATAAATTTTAGGTCTATAATATGTCCTATGATAAGAAGGGGGAGACATATATTGCTATAAATTTTTAAGCTAAGTAATATATTAAAACAAAAGTTTTCCAAAATGGTGTCCCACAAGTCTGATAGTGTCAATTTTCAACACTTCTTCAATCCTCAATAAAAATACTAACTTTTCATTTACCTATATCTAAAATAAAAAACCATAATTTTTTAGAATTACGACCTCTTAGAATATTATTATATTTAAATTATACTATTATCCTCTAGTTCTACCTATGATAAACTGATAACTTTGGTAAATGTGTGCTTCTATGCTCACCAAACCGAAAACTCTTTTTTTGGCCTGGTGGGAGTAAGTGTCTCTTACAAATAATGATAGAGATCATCTAGATGAGAATGTTCATGTTCCTCCCCATATGTATGAGTGAGATCATCTCCAGATTTATACAATGGATATGTTGAATGATCCATCATTATCCTACAAATCAAAGAAAAATAAAATTAGTACATAAATATAAAAATCCAAGAACTCAAATACGAGTTTAAATAAAAAAAGAAAAGTTATTAAAAAAAATAAACTAAATTAAACATAACACAAAATTAAAGATATTTGAAATAGATACCTAAAATTAAAAAAATATATTGAGATATGAAATTACAAATAAATTAATGAAAAAAATTCGAATAAATGGTTTTAATAGTAAATATTCACCATCCTAAAAATCAATTTGTATAGAAAACAAAATTTATTTTTAATTAATTGATAATTTATGTAAGGGTTCTGTGGAAAACTAAAAAATATAAACTAATTTAAACATACAATTTAACTTATTAGTTGTAATACCGATATAATTAAAAAAATAAAATTTAATATATAAAATTTTATGAAATTTGAAATTCTAAATAGGAAATAAATATATTTTACCTCTATAATTAACAATGTACTAAAAGGTTTTTCCCCAATTCTTTTATCATGATCACTACGTTCAACACAATAATATACCTAGGACGTTATCTTCAATATTATCTAATAATATTGCATGGAATTAGTGATGTTACATAAAAAAATATCTTTTTAAAGTTTATCATCACAAAAATACTATTTTTTTCCTTCTAAAACAGTATACCACTACATCATGGATTTATCAATAACATAGATAATTTTTTTGTTTTCAATTAAAAAGGATCAACTATGTTTTCCAATATATTCATATTAACTTGTTTCCTTCAAAATTCCCCATATCATAAATTGTTGTTAATGATAAAACAAGTTGAGGAACCCTCTGAGTTGGGGATTTTCAATCAGCTTAAAGAGGATTTAAGGGACCAAGACCAAGGTAATTCAGTGTAGATTGATGAATCATCTTTGCATTAATCTCAAGTAGAAGGTAAGAGTTTTGCTAGGAAGGAAATTCAGGTGTAGTCGGAAGGGGTGGAAATAGAACCTCAAATAAAGGAGATAATTTCGGGGTTCAACCATGAAATAGTTGGAAATGATTTGGTTTAAAATGGTGTTCTTACTCAAAACTACATTGAGTGTTTTGACACAACTGAGCCTATCCAAGATATGCCCTTTAACACGGATAGAGGTATTACAGTTGGTGTGGATTCGGAGGAGGATCCTAAGGCTCATGAGAAGGGGTGAACCCCTAGGAAGAAGAAGGTGAATGTAATCAAGGACTAATCTTAGTTTCAAAAACCTATGGAAAAATTATTAGGTAAAAAAATCAAAATTATGTAACATGGATATGTCTTCAGCCCTCATGGTTGAGTGAATGAGAATCCCCAAGTTATAGTTCAGGAAAATAGCAACAATGCAAACTCTTTAAGAATATAAAATGACTCCAAAGAACATATCATCAACTATGAGAAGGAGATAGTGGAGAATGTTCATTATGTCAACATACCACAGGAAGAGGTGGAGATCACAGGAAGACCTATTCAAGTGGAGTTCAAAAGAAAGCAGAAAAATTGGATCGACAAACAATATTTTATTCTAATAAGAGGATTATTTGATGGGAAAATCAGCTATGTATATTATATTCAAATATGGGAAAAAGGTGTTTATTTTTTAAGATGTTATTTGAAAATACACTATTTATAAGGAATAGATTATGAAATAGAATCATTATATAGAGGTACTCACTAATAGGATGAGTCTTTGCATCGATGACATTGATTTCTCTTAGGAGGCTTCACTTCCAAATTGACTTGGACTAGTTTCTCACTTTTCCTAATATATAATTTTATAATAAGAAGTTAATTTTAAGTAAACATCTTCTATAAATGATGGAAAAACATTTTTATGCTCATTTAAAATTAACATATCATACTTCTTTGGATAAAATTATTTCAATAATAAATATGAAATGTTATGTCTAGTTGAGCATCATCTATGTTATTCAATATGTATAAATGAATCATCTTTGTTTTCTCACATATTAAATATTTGTGTATAAATCTATACATCATCTTTACCATGCAATTAACTTGTTCGTGGTGAGATAGAGGCAAACCAATATGTCCTATTGTAGAAATTTATCTTGTAAAAAAATTGCAAACTCTGTAGAAATATACTTCTCAATTATGGAGGCTTCATTCTAATCTGGGTTCTTAATATACCCATTCAATATCGTTATAAAAAATCCATTAGAAAACTTCCATCACAGATATAAAGGTTCAAAAATCCTTACTTCATGAACCAAATGAACTATTAAATGAATCCTAATATAAAAAAATGGAAGAAAATAAATTTTGAATTGAAAAATTATTGAAATTTCTTCATTTTTTAATTTTTTGCATGGAATTCATATCAATAGTGTTATTAAAAATAGAATAGAAAAAATAACACACCTTAACAACAGTCATTCTGACATGGATAAGAAATATTAAATGGAATGAATCTGGTAGGAGTTATTTCATCATGTTGTGAAAATGGTTTGACATTATACCTATTAACTTCATATCCTTTATTGAATTTTTATTTTGAAATTTAAAGAATATGTATGTGGTACATTAATATCATGAATACATTGAAAAAATTTTTTATCCCTCTTAGATAATATATGGATTTTTGGGGGAGGAATGTTCCCATTTTATCCGGAGTGGGATCTAACACCAAATAATATTCGCATTGAGAGTGCATCCAATATTGGAATCAACCCATCAATACTTTTTCCTTTAATATATAAATTTTTTCAATCAATATGTCTCCAATAATGAACTCTACAAGTATGAAATCAAATTTATGTTTGAACTCATGATATCACCAATATTGTGGATAAAAAATGACCACATATTACAAAAACATTCTATATTTACCAGATGTTTGTGTCTTTTTGAATTTCACATCCATGTTTTGAACCCTCTCAAAATAATAATCAGTGGATAATGGTTTTAGGGAAATATAAATTTAATATGATCCATTAAATATTTTTTTTAATATTATAAAAAGTGATCCATAATCAAAATTATTCAATGTCCCTTGTATATAATTTTTTTATGATGATTAAAATGGAAATATGATATTTTATGTTCACAAATTAGACACAGTTTATCCCTCTTTACACTATATGTAGAATAATTTCCATTTTCCGGGAAGAAATTTATTGTAAACACAATAATTTCCTGATTTTGAGAATATTCTATTTTATAAGAATCAAACACCCTAATACCATCGTACCATAATAGTTTAAAATCATAAATTACTGTTCACAAGAATACATCAATATCATTTCTAGGATTTTTTTTGTGTATAGATCATTAAACTCAACATGACATATTTTAACTTCATTGAAAATTTAGGAGATATGATTTAAATTACCAATATAATGGACTATGAACAATGTGTAACTCTAAGGATTTGATATGGATTCATTCCATATGTATATATTCCAAGTCTAATTTTTATATCTTCATTATCCAATATAATAAACTATATATCAATTTTCTTCCACTACTGAAAATAAGTTGGAATCCACAATTCTGAATCACATATCCACTCATCTACCTACCATAATATCCATTTCTAATCATGTGAATTTGAAAATAAACATTTTAAAGGATTAATTAATGGAAGTTATCAAAAATACTTGGAATGATTCTCTTTAACTACTAATTCATCATGTAATTTTTATTTCAATTTATACTGTGACGTCCGACATTTAGTAAAATTTTATAGAATTTTATATTCCATCATTTATGTAACACAATCATTCAGGTAAATGTGTTTTATTTTGTAACATAACACCATCATGCATACTATTATTCTTTCATTATAATGATAATCTAGATGATCATTTTCATTAGGAAAAAAATATTTCCGCAATTGTAGAAATTCAGTAAAACCATTTTCAGTCAAACCATGTTTAAATTACCATTATTTAATTTTTACATTGAAAATAAAACTATAAATTTTGTACAACCCATAAACTATGGTTTCTCAATATCATTATATAGATTCTCAACTGGTGGTTCTTTGTCAATTTCATCTACATCAATATCAAAAATCATTTCTTCAATTTCATCAGAGTTATAATAGTTCAACAGATTCTCATTAATATACCCTCCTAGATTCTCCCCGCCAATTTGAAGGGCTATAACCCATATTAAAAAAATTAAATGTTAAAAGATCATTGAACTCACTACATTTCAACATCCTCAAATTTAAACATTTTAGGCATGGATATATAAACCTGACTTAGTTTGGAACCTTTTATTTAGAAAATTCCATAAAACTCAACACCTTCATCATATTCACCTCTTATTCAATGTTCTATAATCCAAATTTTTATCGTTTTTATCTATTATAATTTTCAAAAATAAAAAAATTCTCAAAAGAGTATAGTGGTGATGAATGTAATAAAAAATGGCCATTTCAAACTATTTTTAAATTTTGATCAATTATGTCATATATTGAATGTAGTGGGACATTGAATTTTTTTAAAATATATACATATTTTAAAAGAAAAAATTTAAATTTTAAAAAACTATGTAATATAATTTTTAATATAATTTGTATATCATAAAAATAAAATCATGGATGTAATCTATAAAAAATATTTACTTAGACATCTCATTTATCATTTTCATTTGAATGAAATTAGATAAAACATGAAATTGCATATTATTAATAAGAATAAAAATCAATAATATGAGGAATGCATATTTAGTATATTATTTTTTAAGATAAAAATATGTCACATCATATGAAATGTTTTGATACGCCTATAGAATAATTATAAGAAATTACATATTGAATGTTATGAAAATGATGAAGTTTTTATTCATTAAATTTTAAGATTACTAATTCACTTATAAATATATAATGAAAATTAAAATTTATCCATCTACATTACATTATATACAAAACTAATGATTTTTTAATAGAAATCATCCAAATAAGAAACATTTAGATATTCAATTCACAAATATAATATGACATAAAGTCTAAAATATATTAAAATAATTCAGTACAACAATATAAAATTATAATATATGAAATATACACAAATACACTTAAAATAATTGATAAATACGGAATATTAATATTGTAATCAGAGATTTTCTATGAATACATGAATATAAAAATTTTAATGTGATATTTGAGATAATGTAATTGAAAAAGGATAGTTAGGGTATCTGTGACATTAAACAACCAAAAGGGGTGATCTTTGTGTGATTCATTCTTGAAATTTTATATATGAGAAAATATAATATGATAAAGAAAAATGAGTATGTAGGAAACTATAAAACTGATATTGGACGCCATATATTGAAGATTCATCGTTAGTACTTTGGTGTGAAAGATTAAAATGTTTCTTTTTACTGATTAAATAACAATGAAATTAATAAAAAATAAAATTCATAAATGATTAAATTATATATCATGTTAATTTTTATATAACTGATGATATAGAGTAATTTTTATTTATTAATAACTATATTTATATATTAACTGACGTAAAAATCATCTTTAACAACATGGTTATTTTATAAAAGATGTGGTCAAACAGTGATATTTTCATTATCACTATGGTTAATATACATATCCAATGTGAAAACGCATATTTTTGAATCCTATTATTAATAAATAATATGATAGAAATCAATACATTATTTTTTATGTGATTTACCAAATAAATTATGTGACAAATAAATATATATACCTTTTTCTTCACAATTATAAATAACCGATGATAAAAATATGGCACTATAAATTCTTTTTATATGAATGTGTTCAAATAAATGAAGATAAAAGATTTATGTAAATGAATAGAAGTGGGTTAAACTTCCATGTCATGGGGGGAAATCACTAGACTCTTAAACATCACACTTGATGAAAAAAATTTAAATTAGACATATAATATTGAAGAATAGAATTCAGGACACCCAATACTCCCATAAAGACAATCCTAGGGTTATTCACTCATTATTAGGTGAAAGAAGTAATAGTTTAAGATAGGAGAATAATAAAATTAGATAATGAGAGAAAAAAATATGTTTTTCGTTCGATAGTAGATGAAATATGATAGATGTAACACTTTTATTAATGTAACAAAATGAGTTAAAATATTACATTAAATTGTAAAATAAAAATAAAAAAGAAAAAAAAAGTGAGTCCAAAAGATTTCTAATATCAATCCTTTGATTGTCTACTCTTGTGTAGATTCCTTATATTTATAGAGTATAGTAACTCTATAATATATCCTATACAAATATTTCAAAATATTCACAGATGTTTGAATAGTTATTAGTAATGATACTTTGTGTTGAATCTTTTAAATTCATGGATATTTCAAAATTCCAAGGTTGTGGTGTAATTTCATAGTGATAATAGCATCATCCAATAGTAGACATACCCTATTAGTTCAATATAATACCACTTCCACCAAATGAAAGAAACCATAATCAAACCATTCTCTGATTCATCCCATCATCTTTTTTTCCTTCTTCATTGAGCCTAAACAACTATCTTTTCCATAGATTCTTTTTTTCCTTGTTAGATGGTGGAAGTAGTGTATCCCTCTTCATCAAAAGTGTTATGTAGTTCATGGTATGTGGAATCATAACACTTACTTAAATTATTCATTGTGGGAATCATAATAGTCCACACACTCAATTTTTTTATTTGTGGCTATAACATCATTGCTCACATAATTCCATTTTTCATGGGTTGCATGGATTAATTTTGAAACACCCCTTCTCATAGAGAATCCATGGAATAATGGTGTTTCGTGTATAAATGGTTATCATGATAGTGGTGATGGTGGATGTATTGGTAGTTCATGCAGTATAATGTGATGGTAAGTGATCTCTTCATCATGCATGTGCATCAGTAGGTGGTGACAATGATGAGAGATATTAGTGGTGTAGTTCTTGGCATTTATTGGTGGTAGATAGATGCTACCATTAGGGAAATGGTAACATGTGATACCATTGGATAAATATTGGATTTTAAATGGAATGGGATCATTATAAGTGGAATGGAAAGGGTATAAAATTGTAGTGGTAGCTCCTCTATATGGGACCATTATTCTGAAGGTAGCATGTTCCATCATTTTCCTAATGGTGGCACATGTGGTACCATTGGTGCCAAATGTGGCATGTGAATCATTGTTAAAAATGGTGGCATATTCCATCTCTCATATTGGAGTTGTGGACTCATGGTGGTGTAAATGGTAAACAATAATCCTTGTGTGAGTGGAATTGGATTTCATGAGAAGTGGAAGTGGTAAGTAGTGATCACTTCCTATAATTCATTCTGCTTTAACAGTGGAAAGATAAAGATCTCATGGATTCTATGGAGCTCTTCTATGGTTTATAGGATAATCTAATGTGGAATGGAGTGTTTATAGGGGTGAATGAATTGACCATGAGTTTACATTGTGGTCAACCATGGAGGATTTAGTGGAAATAGGTGGTAATGGTAGTCAAGCAGTGGCGGCAGAGTGCAGAAGTGTGGGAAAATTAAGAAAGATGACTTAAAATTTTAAAATGATGAACTTTATATAATTTTAGTTGTACCACATTATAATTAATGTAAGATGGAACACACTTTTATAAGAAAAATCTTGATGGAATAGTCTCATAAGCTCACACTGAGTTGGGGACTTGGATACAAAGACACAAATAAATGGGCTGAGCCACATCGATCGGCATGCCCAAGCCTTTATCCCACTAATGTATGTGGCATATCTTCATGAGATATCTCACACATTCCATCTCATATGGCCTTCCCATGAAATATTATGGGTTGGTTGGGCCTATAGTTGCCTAGAAAACTATATTTCTAACTATGTATGAGGGAAAACTAGGACATGGTTTACATTTTAATGGAAAAGTAAAATAACCAAAAAAATGAACAAATCGTGAAGAAATTCCTAATTCATTAACAAAATGTAATCCAAATTTTTGAAATGAAATGAAACATAATATTCTTAACAATTTTACTCATTTTAAATTATTTTAATTACTATTTTTTAATTTCCTACATTTGAGTAAAATAATAAACTACAATGTATTTATTCATTAAAATCATTAGTTATCCTTTAAAATGTTTAATATTATTCATGAAAATTGAGTTCATCACATGTATAGGTAAATTTAAAAAAATTAATTTACCATTTTACCCTTGATGGCTTTGTACCTAATTTTTACCTCTTTTCATTTTCTCATCATGAAAAATACCTTATCCTCTGCAATGAATCTTCACTCTCATTTGGTTGTTGTTTTATCTCAATTTTATGGTGATTTTCCTAAGGTAAATCAATATCATCTTGGTTTACTTGTTCTCTCCCCAGTATTCAAGATTGTTCTTCCATTTTTTGGAATGTGTGAAACACTATGGGGGATGTTGGATGAATCATTGGTAGTTAGTAGGATTATTTCATATGTATTAGTGTTGTGCAACCTTCTTCCCTATCTTTCAGGTGGTTTTAGTTAGAAGAAATATTATTTGGAACGAATGTGATGCAAATATTTCTAATTAAGGGTCATTAATATGGATTACCATTAAATTTTTAGTAATATTTTATTTTTGTTATTTTAATTTCCAATTTTTTAAATTATTGTTTTATGTGTATCCTGTGGTTAAAATTTTTTGGGGGTTGATTTGGAATTATTTATATTGAAGATATGTTTTTAAATGGTTTTTCTTTTATTCACACCAAGTGTCTGATAACATGATTCAATGATATTTTATATATTTTTATGGATTTTGTAATGGTTTTTGAATTATTATTACATTAATGAATGTGTTTTAATAAAATATCCATGTTTGATTATGAAAATAGTTAATGGTGTGGCTATGATTTATTTGTAAAATGATGAGTGATAGTTGGTAATGGAGTAGCACATGTGCTATCTTGTCTGCGATCAATGGAATTTTTGGAGTGATAAGGTGAGCCTTTGGATTGATGACCATGTGAGAATCCATATTGGATTCCAAGGGAATGTGAGATTATTTTCTATATAAGATCCTGAGAGCATCCATGATTGGTTACTAGGAGACCATGTGTGCTCTTGGAGTTGGGAATAGGGAACACTGTGAGAGATTCCTTTGTTGTTAATCCTTCTAAGAAACATGTTATAATCACTCATCGTGTAATTGAAGATTACAGACCTAGGAGAACATTACACATTCTCTCTTTGGATTATATGTTATTAACATTTTATTAGTTACATGTTTGATGATATGATATTTTTAACATCAATTTTAATATATTGGTTATATGGTGATATTGCTCAAGAATGTACCATATTTGGCCTCATGGAGATGTTTATTTATTCAATCCAGGTTGATAAATGATTTGGAGAAAAGGATTTATTTTAATTAAAGAAAAAAGTTATTTCCAAGGTTTATTTGAATTTTTTTAATGTGGTATAGTTTTAAAAATTGTTTTAAACTTGTTATTTGTTTGCATGGGTAAAATATATAAGTTGATTCATGGTTACATCATACAGGGCTTTGTGTATCACACCCTAAATGGGACTTCATATTGGTGTAAAATTTGTTTTTTTGGAATCATATAAGGTTAATGGAACCATATACCAAGGTGTCTCATTTTGAGTATCTTTATCCAATGCTCTCTGGAGGAGGCATTGCCCCATTAAAACTGTCCCTTGTGGAGTCTTTTATAGTATTTTTTATCCATTAATATGTATTTATAGGCCAGTTTTCTTATTTTTATCCTTTTTTCTTTTGGTTCTATATTTTTTCTCGAGATACCATCTATATGTCTTATTTTTTTCCTTTTTTATTTGATGTACATTGTTGTTTATGGTATCTGTATTTAATCTATTGCATTCATGGGATGTTTCGTTTTTCATGTTGACCCTGATGATATTGGTTTCATAACCCCATTTCCTTATGGGTTGTTTCAACCTAGGATGATTTATTATTAGATTCATAACCATCAAAATAATTTAATATTAATCATATATTCATTCAAAAATTTATTTATCAAAAACATACATGAAATGTGAATGTTTATGAAAACAAACATGTACAGTTTTTAACTGTAAACCCACCAATTTGAGTGATTCTTTTAAAAATATTTTTAAAAAAGAAAAACTAAATACATTTATGATTTTTAAAAGGAAATTATATTACTATAAGACAATTCTATGAAATAATTATTTATAAATTATATATGTTCTATAAAATTGTTTGAGGATAATTTAAATGAAAATAAAATGTTTTTTATATAGTAATATATAATCTAAAAATGATTAGTGGGTGACACTGGAGGATATTCCATCCATGAAGGATTATAAATCATAATATAACGTATAAATAAAATCTAGAAAGAATAAGAATTATATTTTTAAAAGTTTTTTTATAATAAAGAATAAAAAATAACAAATAAGTTCTTGGCATAGAATCTATTTTCTTTCTCCTCAATCCAACACATTTGGATGGATTAAAAATTCTTTAGGGAATTATGTTTTGGAAATGTTACATCCCATGCCAACTCACACCAAAACATCTACCAAACAAGTTGGCCACATGGCCTCAATTATGGCTCCCTATACACTAGAGGATATTGAATTGTAGTGATGTTCTAATGTGGTATGGTGGGGAAATTATAACCTTATAATAAAGGTTGAACAAATTGGTAAATTATGTATAAAAAAATAAATGGAATAAATAATATATAATTTTGATGTGGAAGAAATATAAAAAATAGAGAAATAAATAATAATATAATAATATAATCATTACCCTATAAAATAATGATTCCATGTCCCTAGAAAATTAATCAATAATATAAGGTACTAGGAATTAAAAAAGAGTTAAAAACACAAAAAAAAATATCTATTCTTCCCGAGCATGGGCCTGGTCATCTACTACAAAGATCATATCATAATACATAATTTTACACATCCATAACTATATGCATCCCCTTATCCACACCTAAAATCATATATTCTTCCAGTGTACCTTCCGAGGCCTAGATAGTGTGGGAGAAAAAATCAGTAGGACACCACCAACGATGTTAATACAAACCTAGTCTATGAATATAATTTGTAACAATGTGGAGGTATATCAATGTAAATAATGAAATTAAATACCACCCAAGTCAAGATCTGGTTCCTCATATGACAAATTCACAACCATACCTACAGTGTTCTATGGTGGATATATCTGAGAATGTTCATTAAATAGTTTAGCCATGGAAATAGAGAATAAAATACCTGTAATCATAATAAAATAATTATAGTAACAATGAGAGAAGGATCAAAGGATATAAAAAGTAAACCATAACCATATAATGGTTGGATAACACATGGAAAACAACCACGAATCCTATAAATAATCATATACATTAAATCCAAGTGTTATACCCCTGGAATTACACTATAACTATATCTAACTGATTCCATGGATCATGTCTATGGTAAATCATTTGATAAGAATGACTGAATGCCAAGAAGAATAGTCCAATGAGTTACATGTCCTAAGAAATCATAAAAAATCCATGTTGTCCATCCACTACATTATAATATTCATTAGAATAAAATGGAACCTAGGATGTCACACAAGTAATCCACTAACAGACATGTACAACGTTACAAGGTGTGTATCACCCTTGGTAACTCGATCAATGAATCAAAATGGAATCCTCTACATTCTCAAGTAATTCCCTCAAGAATACTAAGCGAGGACATTATTGACCATTCATATAATGTTGAAAAATTTCCATATACAAAATAAATATTATACTCATTTTATATATAATCATTTTTCATAATAGGGCATATAGTAAGCATGTCATTTATAGTTTATTTTAGATCATTCAAACACTGCTCATCCTAATTGACAAGGTCAAGAGGGAATATAAGAAATTTCTAATGCTATTAATTTTAATAAAGGTCATGATAAATTTATATATCTATATATTTCCCATTTAATTTTTTAATAATTTATTTATTACGTTGGAACAATTTACTTTAGGAAGTTCATGTAAGGCATAGTTGAACGGTCCCATAGGTAATCATAATATATATTATTAATATAATAAAAATAAACACATGCTTCTTGGGGTTGTTTAAATTTAGATACCAACATCCAATGATGTCAATAAGTATCATTATTTACTTAAAATTCATCACAGAAAATTTAAAATAAAACAGATGAATTTTAAGTGAAATACCTCAGGAAACTAGCATGCACACAATGATGAAAATTTATATATTTATAAACATTAATGGAGAAGAAATAGAATACATAATTACCAGTTATAATAGATTCCTTGTCCCGTATGGTTCCCTGATATTGAATGAGTAAAAAAATGATGAAAAGTTTAATTCCATGAATATTGGGTACATGTGCCCACATAAAAATATCAACATCAATAAAAACATAAACAATAGAAAAAATCAATGAAACAAAGAGATAACTAGGGAACATATTATTTCATGAATGGTGGATCAATTAGAGTCTGGATGTATGAATGATATTAGATCCTAGGTTAGTATATTAGAGAACATAAAAATGTAGGTCTCCTACTGTGTGTTGTTGGAAAATATTGTGTGGGGTGAGTAATAAAGAGAATGTGGAAAATGGCCTTTCCTCCCAAAATTTTAGAGTTTCTCATGGACAAACTATGTTCCCAATTCTATCCCCAAACACCCTCTCATGTGATATGTGTTTGATTATACTTACCATATATAAATTATAAAAAAATCCTCGGTATTAGAACCTAAAACACTAACACAATCATGCCGTCAGGGCTGCACAGTTATGTCGAACTGTGTAGCGCTCTAATGTTCAATAAAATAGCTCAGATGATTTTTTATAACCATAAGGACATGGAATTATAGATAATAAAAACTATGGGGACAATCCATTTCCTCCAAAAATTTTCTTCTTCAGACTCCAAACAAACCCCACACACCCTCATTTATTCTATAAACTCATTAGTAATTTCCATTTAGATCAAAATAAATAATTAAATTAAAATTAAATGATTTCATAAATTAATGAAAATATATTTCCATACATTTCTCCCAATAAATTAACTAATCCTTGAATTTCCCTTCCATGGGTGGAAAAAATTCTTTATAAAATAAATTTTGATACTGAGCATGTACATCGAACACTCTCTCACATGTTTTTTCATGTGCATGATGTTTCCTCCAAGACACCCTTATTAGAGGGAAAGACCAACACTGGAGAGACTATATGCTTTGATTAATGATATTAAAAGGATTCTCCATAAAATAATCAAGAACATCTAACTCAAAAACCCCAGGATCAAACAAATGTCATTGGTCGGCAAGATATCTGTGAAGCTTTAATATATGGAGGATGTGTTAATTGATCAGTACCACTAAGGAAGAGACATTCATTAGGCTCTCGTCTTGACTCTCTCTGATATCTCTAAAGGATCAATGAACCTAGGAGTCATCTTCCATTGATTTCATATCTACCTATTCCTTTTTATATTGAAAACATATATGAAAAAAATCACCAACCTCAAAATCAGGAGGACGTTGAAGGTGATCGACATAATATTACCATCTTGAATGAGTAATAAAAATAATATTCTAGATAATATAATATTTACTACAATCCACCATGATGATATGAGGTCCTAGTAGTACAACCTGACCTTCCTCAAGAAGTCATATAGGTTATTCGCATGGACAACTATATAAGGACTCATAAGGATCCATATGTATGGTCAAGTGATTGCATTTATTATAGTTAAACATGACATGTGGGATATTTTTTCCCATAAACCACAAATATCAATTAATCAAACTCGATAAAGGATTCTTAGGACATGTATTTTCTATTTTAATAGGTTCTTGGTATGATTGGTGAATGTTTTACATGTAATTACCTGTGGACGAAGTGATTTCTAAAACACCTTCTAGAATATCACCATTAAATATGAATAGCTATTAGAAATTATAGTGCTAGTGACCATATGTTTTTATATAATCTCAAAGATGCATAGTATCCCACGAACATCAACTGAAAAGGTCACTTGGATTAGAAGAAAGTGAGATACCTTGGTTATCCTACCCAAGAATACCCAAATTGTGTCTCTTCCTGATGGTGACCTCAATGGAATATTCACACAATCCATTAAGACATCCCCCCCATTTCTATTTCCGGGCTAATAACAGTTGTAATCATCCTCCAGTCCATTGGTGATCTATCTTTACCTGATGTCAGGTTGAATACCTAATGATTAAACCTACATTATAATGTTCTATACCTATCCACCAATACATGTGTCACATGTCACGATACATCATGGAAATACCATGTGAACATCCCATTATAAATCACGAGATTTTCACATTAATTTCTTTCAGATATCTATATGAACACATATATTCCCATGTATAGTATGTAATGTCCAAACTATAGTTACCCATCGTCGGTGCATTATTATATAACATTATCATGATCATAAGAGACCATTTCTCGAAAGACATATTTGTTTAGTAGCTTTGGACGTACTAGATACGTACATAAATTTTACATTACATTATTAAATTGAAAAACAACAACAGTGTGTCCCCATTGAACTTACACATATCCGTTAGCCTATTCCTATAGTTAAATCATAATATTCTTCTTGAAATCTTGTGAAAAAGAAAACATAATAAATGGGTGATATTAAATGCTCTGTAAGGATAACATTATCAATGAAACTATCATAAATAAGAATAAAACATCAGGGAAATGTTTAAGACTAAAACAAAATCCTTTTAAACATAAACTTCAGCAGAATAGGGAAATGATAAGACAAATAATTCTATTTACATATTCACTTGTATATTCTTCTAGTGAAATAATCACAACTAATATCAATAGATAATTTCATAATGATGGAATGCATATTACTGGACATCATAAACACAAAGTCAAGGCCTCATTCCAAGACTGAAAATAAGATTTTTTTCAAAACCTTTTACCAAGTCACTAGTTTGTCTTATGAGACCTACCATTGGATCATGGAGCTACAGTGGGCTCCACCCACCACGTACTAAGTCCAATGAATTCCTCATATGCAAGGGTTGAATAATAACATAAACATTCATATTAAAACTAGATTATTAAATGTTAATACTTTATCCATAAACCATAAATGGTATAAAATTAAAACATCCATAGTAAAAAAAATATCAAAAACTTCAATAAAATATAGAAGATTGTATCACAATAAATCAACATCAAACATGTGTAAAATCCATTAAAGGAAAATTACATAGATTAAATCAGAACTATTTGAGATAAATATATCATTCCATTTTGAAATTATTTAAAATTCACATAATTATAATATAAAAAAATATATTTTGAAAATATTATTATAAGCTTGTAAGGGATTCTCTGAAGGTGTTATAACATCAGAAAATATCTGCACCCGCTGTATATGTTAAAAAACATTCTTACCATAATTTTTCGAGATGATCATAAAGTACCATGTTTGAAAAATGATAGAAATATTCCTTTAAAATCATTTTACAAAAATTAAAAAATGGGTACTAATTATATTAACACATGTTCTAGGAAATAGTAATAATGTTTTGAAATATATTTTTGATAAACACCTATGTGGATGATAAAGAAGTCCCAGTAGATACATAGGTATGAACAACATCTGATAAGTAATGAGATTGTAAAATTAACCCTTACCTTGTACATTTATTGGGTCAAAAATACCTCAAACTCATATATTATTATTAAATCATTGTTATTATATTATACAAGAACCATATATATAAATATGATATTATATATGATCTTCTAATATTTCTTTGTTTATAATATTATAGTAGATCATTGTTTCAGGTGTCAAATGATTCGTTTTCCTTTATATGTTTTTCTACGTATGTCGGGATTTTTTATGGATTGGATTCGTTTGATTCATATCCTGAATTATATTAAGTTCCTAAACATTACATTTATTCATAAAATGAAAATTATTCTTGAATTTTTATGGTGGGGAAGGAATCACATCACGTTCATGGAGACGCTAATACGTACGTACGCACGAGAGACAATACCATTATATAGATGGTGAAATAATATGTAAATGGATGTTTTAACCTATATAAAAAATAATTATCATGTTATATTTATTATCTATATCAATTGTACTCATTATTATATCCATCCAAATAATGATGTGTTGAATAACAAAATACACCACGACGTGGGGACGGTAAGCCGTACGTACGCACATATGGTGACTTAGTCATTCATTAGATGGATAAATTAATAAATACAGTTATACCATTCAT
Source organism: Viscum album (assembly GCA_963277665.1). Classification (NCBI taxonomy): domain Eukaryota; kingdom Viridiplantae; phylum Streptophyta; class Magnoliopsida; order Santalales; family Viscaceae; genus Viscum; species Viscum album. Next base: position 1,480,515,062 of record OY728137.1, read on the forward strand.
ATAATAACAACACAGTTTGTAGAAGGTACTAGATATATTATTTTTTATGGGAAAACCAAAGAAAGAGGAATTGTAAGAAGAAAAGAACATTGAAAGAGGTGATGAAATTATTACCTATTCTTCAGGTGCATCATTTTGATTTGATCAAAAGGAATCCTTAGGATAAATTTCTGATCAAATTAATGCATTTATGATGAAGTGAGGGTAGTTGGGAAGTTATCTGAGTAGGGTTTGGCTGAGCAAAATGGCATTGGAGTTGTTATTTTAAGAGAAGGGGGAGTACACTACTATATGAGAGGTGAGGGTCACTTTAGGAATAATGGGAAATATTAATTTATTATACAATCATATTCTATTTTTAATGGATCCAAAAAGTTACATTTCTCAGATAAGGTGGGTATGGGTAAAAAAACTCCCCCGATAGGTTCTATACATGTTTAGGTCATCATATTAACCTTAACTTTTAGATTTAACTCTTAATTAAATAGTTTAAATTTTAAAATGTCTTCTTGTATTTTTTATTTTACATGGGTAATAAACTTAAAATAAAATTCCTAGAGAACCCCCAGTGGTTCTTTAATGACATATATATCTTTATTTAAGTGCATTTTCTAATCCAAACATTTTTAGGAATATTATATAAGTTAATAATATAGTATTTTTTAAATCTAATCTATGTCAATTTTGACACTATTTTGTATTTGGTTTTACTGAAAGGAAAAAAACTCAATTACATTAGAAAAATTAAATTAAATCAATTATAACATGTCATATAAAACTATAAAATTATATTGAGGCCTCAAAAGTCTCAATTTAAAATAATGGATATTTATAATATAAATTATTTTAATCATTATTTAATAAAGTAATTATTACATCACCATTGTGTCATAAATAAATTTATTTGTGTTATTTATAAAAATATAAAATAAAATACCATTATATATGAAGACTTTTTAACTTTCTAAATAATATTTATAGTAAAATTTAGCTTATGTATAACCCTATATTAATAATTTTTTAGTAATGAAAAATTGATTTTAAAACATTTCACAATACTTTAAATAAAATAATAATAAATTTCATAATCTAATCCAAATGAATCAAATAGGGACAAATTTTATTCCTAAGGATAATTTTGGTCAAAAAAACACTTATCTAATAGAATTAGGACATGAGTTAGGGTAATTATAATATCATTTTTACCATTAATTTCCATATTTACTTTTAACGGTGGAAAATTAAATCCAAAATTTAGTATTGACCAAAAATTATTTTTATCCTATTGAACCAAATATTACTTATTGATATCAACTGTGTCTCTCATATTTTTGAAATTAAATTTACAGAAGTGGTAAAAAAATTTATGAAACTTTTCAAATGTGCATTGAAGGTGGGTAAAAGGCGGCAAAATGTTCAACAAAATTTTATATATCTAATTTTATTATCAGATGACATTAATGATTTACATTAGATGAATATAGGTATTATGTGTCTATTTTGACATTAAAGTAAATTTTAATTAAAAATAACTATAAAAAGGCAGGTTTAAACATTAACAGAGTGTTTTTCATTATTCACAATATATTGGATGTTTTCAAAAATAAAAATAAAAATTCACCTAAGCTAATTTTGATATTCAGAAACAAAAAATAAAGTCCATTTTGAAAAATAAAATTTATAAAATTTTAAAAGGTGGGTATTACTATTCATAACGGCTAGTTTGATTGGTTGTGGCGTGCTATAACACGATTTTGCGTACAACACAAGCTATTGTATTATTCAAAGGGAAACATATTGTGGACCCTGGGGTGTTACAATTTTCCCACCTAAAAATAATTTCGTCAAAAAAATTTATCGATTATTACTATATAAAAAGATTCGCATGGTTCTTCATCATGAGTATCTTAGGTTCCCACATTGCCTCTTGAATTTTAGGGTTTCTCTAAATAAATTTTACTAGATGAGTCATCCGGTTTCTCTACCCTTGTTCTCTGGTATCAAGAATCTTGACATGCTCTTCACAATATGACAGATCGGGTTCCAGTTCTATTTCATCATTGGTGAGTACATTCTTTTGTTCAGGCATGTATTTTCTAAACAGTGATATGTGGAACACATCATGAACGTTGGAGAGACATGGTGGCATTACCAATTGGTAATCTACAACTCCAATTCATTCTAGAATTTTAAAAGGTCATATGTACATGAAACATAATTTACCCTTCTTGTCGAATTTTATAACACCCATCCATAATGATATATTCAAGAAAACATGATATCCTAATTGAAATTCCAAATCCTTCTATTATAGACATATCTCTTTTTCCAAATTTGAGCTACATTGATGTGGGTTTGGATAATCTTATCATTTTCTATTGTTTCCTAAAAAAGTTATAGGCCTATGAGTTTTCATTCACATACATGATCCCAACAGGTTGGTGTGCGAAATCTCTTTCCATATAATGCTTCATATAGTGTTATATGAATACTAGAATGGATGCTATTGTTTTAGGAAAATTCTACCAGACATTAATATTGATCCCACATACCATGAAAGTCAATTGAGTAAGAACTCAACATGTCTTCTACATGTTGAATAGTCTGTCGAGATTGTCTATTAGTTTGAGGGTGGTATGCAGTGCTCAAATGAATTTCAATATCTAGGACTTTTGATGACTTTTCAAAAATCATGATGTTAAATGGGGATCATGATCAGAAACAATCAATAGGGGTACATAATAAATTATTACAACTTCATTAATATATAGTCCTACTAAACATTCATGTAGTAAATCTTATATTATAGCACGAAAATGTTTTGACTTGGTATGATGATCAAGAATGACTGATATTGCATCATTCCTTCTAGGAACCTTTGGTATCCCCAAAACAACGTCCAATGTAATATCTTCCCATTTTCTTCTATGGTATGAGAATAGGTCTCTTCACTCTTATAGGATGTTTTATTCTTTCCATTACATGTTAATAAACCATACATGTTGACACATAATCATCAATATCCCTCTTCATGTTTTCCCACGAAAAATGTCCTTCATATCACTATACATCTTAGTGCAACCTGGGTGTATAGAGAAATTGGAGGTATGATCATCATCCAAAAATTCCCTTTTTAGATCACGTATATCAGGAACACAAAGAAACTTCCCAAATTTCAAAATTCATTCATCATATATGATTTCAATCAATAATCCATCATTCACAAATTTAATTTTCTTTTGAAACTCCTCATCATCTATATGAGAAAATTTTACCTTTTCTTGTAAAGATAGTTTGGAAATCATTGGAAATATTATTGATGTTTCACCTTCCATGACTATTCCAATATCTATATTTACAAGATCCGTGAATATAGGATCCCTTTCAACTCTCATCTTGTTCAATACTTCATGATCATTTTTGCTAATCATTTTCCACCTTATTTTCCTACCCAAGTGGTAGTGTATAGTGCAATCATAATCATTGATTAGTTCAATACATCTTCTTTGCCACATGTTCAGTTCTTTCTATGAGAAAATATACATCAAACTATTTTGATTGGTATATATCTCGCATTTTTCACTATAGAGGTAGTGTCTCCATATCATCAAAGCAATGATTAAAGCTTCTAACTAAATATCATGAGTGGGATAGTCTTGTTCGTGAATTTTTAGCTATCGTTATATATATTCAATAACTCTATCATTCTGCATAAGGACACATCCATGTCCTTTATGGAAGTGTCACTATAAATAAAAAACCCTTCATTTTTTGATGGGAGTGTCAATATAGAAGAATTGAATAATCTTCTCTTTAGTTCTTGTAAATAGTCTTCTCACTGATTTGTAAAAAAAAATTGAACCCATTTACATGTGAGATTGTTTAATGGGTGAGTCAATCGGGTAAAATTCTAGACGAAATGCCGATAATAACATGCTAAACCAATAAAAATGTGTACATTAGTAATACTCATTAGAGCTAGTCATTCATTTATTTCTCTTGCATTAGAAGGATCAATAGGGATTACATCCTTGGAGACAATATGGCCAAGAAAATGAATATCCTAAATCCAGAATTCACGCGTGCTAAACATCAAATATAATTCATTTCTTCTAAGAGTATTTAGATTGGTGTGAAACTGTTTTTCAAGATCTTCATTGATTTGGGAGTAAACCAAGATATCATTAATAAATACCACTACAAATTCATCAATATATTCCCTGAATAATTTATTAATTTGATCCATTATGATATATGGTACATTATTCAGTCCAAAAAGAATTACCGTAAATTCATAATGCCCATACCTAGAATGAAATGATTTCTTCGTAATGTCTACCTTCTTGACACACAACAGATGATATCCAGATCGATGTTCAGTCATTGAAAATTATTGATCTCCATGAAGTAGATCGAATAAATCCTCAATGAAAGGTAGGGTATAATTGTTCTTTATTGTTATAGAATTGATCACCATGTAGTCAATGCACAACCTCATTGATCCATCTTTCTTCTCCACAAAAAGAATAAGGCCACCCCATGGATAAAAATTGTGAGAATAAATCCTTTACTACTCAATTCTTCTAGTTTTTTCAGTTATACTATTTCCAATGTGTCTATTATATAAGGGGTCTTCAATATGGTACTTAAACCATGAATTAAATCAAAAAAAATTAAAATTCTCAATCTGGAGGATTTCAAGGTAATTCCTTAAGAAACACATCAATATATTCTTGCACAATAGGTATGTACTCTATTTGAACAATCTATTCATCACCCATAATTATTCCACTCTCTTTATCCCCAATAATTGAACTGTGTAGAGATACTGGGGATGGATCTATATTAGAATCATATGGTGAGAATTCTACTCTAAAGATAAGTTACTCCTTATTATCATAAAAAATTGTAACCTCAATCATCTTAAAATAACATTTCGCATCACGGTCCGAAATTCAATCCATACAGAGTATTATATCATATTCAATCATGGGTATGACAATGAGATAAGTAGATAAATAATGTTTATATGACCTAGTGGGAATTTATTCACAAAATAGTATTGCAATAATACATACATTAGTTGTTTTTACTGAAAACATCTGTGTTAAATCAAAATGTAAATATATAATTTTCTTAGAAAACTGGTAATATATGTAGCAATGAAATGATACAGAATCAAATAAAACACTATGTAAATTGGAGAAAACAATTAAATTACCTACCACTACATTATTCAGAGCTTCAACCTCAGTTGTAGTGATCGCCTAAGCTTGCCCTTTGCTCCCTTGGCCTTTTCTGAGGTATGTTTCTCTGGCACTTTGGGCATTCATTTTCATAATGCCCCAATTCTCTATATTTGTATCATTAAACATTGATATCCTCTTTCTTTCCCTTGTGATCACGAAATTGGTGGCCTTTTTCATGAAATATATAATAGACTCTCATTGCCTTCAGGAATGTACAAGGGTGTTTTTCCCACATTTACTGCATGATGGAAATTCAATGTTTCCCTTCTTTACATTATTTGTATTTCTAGAGTGTTCAGGTGATCTCTTATTCTAATTCTTTTCATTAAAGTCATAATATGTAGATAATTCCTTTTTTTTCTTAAGAGTAATTGAGACAATATCTTCGTACGATTTGAAGGATTGTGAGACTAATGCTCGATGGAGAAATGGTTTTAACCCATAAATGAATCAATCAATATAACTCATTGGGTTACATATATAATATGTATCATGAATTTCTATCAGTGAAAAGGTAGCCTCATACATTGCAATATTTTCATCCTCCTTTTTCCTCAGACTCAGAAATTGTCCTTCCCTATCCACATTACGATCACAAGGAAAATATTTTTCAAAGAAAATATATTTAAACTCTCTCAATTTCATATTTTAAACTTCTTAATAATCCTTTGTGTTTTGAATTAATGACCACCATTAATCTGTATCACTTGTGAGGTGATAAACTTCTATGAAATTTTTTTCCCTTTCACTACTCCCTAAAGAATGAAATATTTTCTCTAAGTAAATTATCCATTGCTCAGCTACAAATAGATTTTTAGTCCCATTTAATGTTGGTGGTTGTTGGCTCATGAAGTGGTCTTAAATAAATCCTTGGCGTTGTGGATCAGGGTGCTCCATAAGGGTAAGGTTATTATTCATAAACTGAGTGATTTGTGCCAGTATGGTTATAAGTTGTTCATCACCGTTTACATCACTATCTCCACTAGAATTATCTTGAGTAGGTGGGAATTCCCTACATGTATTATGTGTGTTGATACGGTTTCCATTATTTCCATTGGGCTCCATTTCTAAAAAATGTCATACTCTAGATTAGTTTATGAATCACATTACAAAATTACAAATTAGTAAAATACCTAACATAAATTGAACAGTTTATGTATATAATCCATAATCTTAAAAAATGGTTTCATTGAAGAAGTATTTACTCATAAATCCTTCATAATTTTTTTTAATGAAAATGTGGATTATCCTAAGAATATCCCATGGGAGTTTCGTAATAATGATTGTAGCAAGGCCCATTGTCATGTACGAAGAAACCCCTGGTCGAGCCCAAAACTTCTTGTCAGTGTATTCACTAATAGGTACATCTATGCCAGAGCCGCTTCTACATGCTCATAACCAAACAACGATTTATTTCATGGAAAATACACAAAATCTCCATATTACCAAAATTATAGGAAGTTATTATTTACTAATCCCCAAAGTATATCGTAGGGAAATTTTTTCTAATCAGAGTTTTTCTAAATCTAGCACCCAAGGCTCGTACTAAAATTCCTCTCAAACCAAGTGTAACTCCCTACCCTAGTTACCTAGAGTTGTTGCATTATTCCCTAATATTACCATTATCACAATAGTTCATGTCTCAAAAAACCAATTAGTTTGTAGATTTGGAAGTACTAGATACATAGATATTCTTTACTCTTATATTAAGTAACAGAAAAAAAAACAAAATAGGGTCCCTTTTTACAACAGTAATATCCCATATCCTATTCTTACAGATTAATCTTAATATACATCATCGCATCCTAGGAAAAAACATAATAAAGGGGGGATATCAGATGCATAGTAAGGATAACAATATAGTAGAAACTATCATAAATATAAATAGACATTTAAGGCATTGTATAAGACTAATAAAAATTCTTTTAAACATAAACTTCACTATAATATAGAAAAGGGAATTCAATTAATTTCATTTACATATTCACATGGATATTATACTAGAATAATGATCACATTTAATATCAATAGCTAATTTCGTAATGATGGAATGAATAATGTTGGACATCATAACCACATAGTCAAGGCCTCATTCCAAGACAATAAATAAGATTTTTTCAAGGCATTTTGCCACGACACTATTTTTTATCATGAGACCTACTGTTGCATCAAGGAGCTATAGTGGACTCGACCCATCACTTAGAGTATCCAATACATTCCTAATATGAAAAAGATGAAACCTAACAGAAACATTAACTTTAAAACTAGAAAATGAAATGTTAATACACTAACTACAAAACTTGAATGGTATAATAGTAACACATCCACAATCAAACATATCACAAAAACATCAATATAATATGGAAGATTTAATCATTATAAATAAACTTCAAACAAGTGTAAAATCCTTCAATGGATGTGCACATCAATGAAATAAAAACTATTTAGGAGAAATATCTCTTTCTATTTTGAAATCATTTAAAATTCACATAATTATAAAAGTAAACATTTATTTTAAAAATATTATTATAAACTTGTAAGGGAATATTCGGAGGTGTTTTAATGGAAGAAAATAGCCACACCCACCGTATAATTTAAAAAACATCCTTACCATAATTTTTTGAAATGGTCATAAAATACCTTTTTTTGGAAAACAACATAAAGATTCATTTCAAACCATTTAAAAAAAATTAAAACAAAGGTATAAATTTTTGTAACCCATATTCTAGGAAATAGTAAAAATATTTTGAAATACATTTTTACAAAACACAGATGTGGATGATAAAGAAGTCATTGTAGATACTTACGTATAAAAACCCTTATATTAGTAAAGAAATTGTAAAACTAACACTTACCTTGTATGTTTCCTTAGTATAGATAAATTAAAATCCTCTATAATAGATAAATAATTATTATTAAATTAGTCATGAACCATATACAAAAATAGGTTCATATATATGTTCTTATTATATTGTTTTGTTAATAATATTTTATAAGTATCATTGTTTCGGGTGTTAACATATTCATATTCCTTTATATGTTTTGATATGTAAGTCTTTTTTTTGGATTGGATGTACTTGATTCATATAAAAAATGATATTATGTTCTTAAACATTATTGTTATTCATAAAAACAAAATTATTCTTAAATTTTTAGGATGGAGAATGAATATCATCACGTTCATGGAGACTGTAATCTGTACGTATGCATGAGTGACAATAAAATTCTATAAATGAGAAAATTGTATTTAATTGGATGGTATATCATATATAAAGAATCATTAACATTTTATATTTATTATTCACAACAATTATTCACATTATTATATCCATCCAAATAATGAAGTGTTGAATAACAAATTACACCACGTCGTGGAGACAGTAAGCCATATGTACGCAGGTATAATGACTTTTTCATTCATAGAATGGATAGAATAGTGAATATGGTTGTACCCTATTTATAATAACATTACAGTATGTATAGGGTACTTGAGTTATTATTTTGGTAAGGAAACAACCCAGAAATAAGATGTGAATAAGAAAAGAACTTTGAAAGAGATGATGAAGTTATTACTTCTTCATGGGGTTCTTCCTTTTGAATTGATGAAAAGGGATCCTTAGGTCATATTTATTAATAATTTATGGCCTCTAGGTTGATGTGAGGGTAGTTTGGAGAATATTTGACTTTGGTATGGCTGAGAAAAATGGATTTGGAGGTGTGATTTTGAGAGAAGGGAAAGTACCCTTTTATAAGAGTGGTGTGGGTCACTTTTAGAAAAGCTTGAAATATTAATTTATCATACATTCATATTTGTTTTATAATTTCTCAAAATAGAATTTATTTAGAGTATAAGGTGAGGTGGGGTATATATTATCTTATCCAATATGTTTTAGATATGTTTATGTCACTATATTATCCTTATCATTTTTACTTTACTCTTAGTTAAATAGGTTCAATTTTACAATGTCTTCAAGTATTTTAATATTACATGGTAAATAAAAGTACTATAACATTATATGAGAACCCAAATATGTTCAAAAATTTCATATATATCATTATGTAAGTCCTTTGGTAGAAACATATATTGTTAGTAATATTATATCAATTAATAATAGAGTATTTGTTTTAAAAACTCATTTTTGTCAATTTTGACATAGTTTAGTATTTGGTTTTTTTAAAAGTCATTAAAACTTTATTAAATCATATAAAATACATTAAAACAATTAAAACATGTCATATTAAACAATAAATTAAGTGAAATGCATCAAAAGACCTAATTTACATTTATTTGGATATGTATGATAAAAATGGTTTTAATCTTCCATTAATAAGGTAATTACTCTATCATCACTATGTCATAAATAAATTTAATTATATAATTTCAAAAAAATAAAAATGAAACACAATTATATGGGAAATATTTTTAGATTTCTAATAAATATTTATAGTGTAATTTATCTTATGTATAACCCTATATTAAAAATGATTTTCTTTTGAAAATGTGAATTTTACACTTTTAACTCTTCTTTAAATAAAATAATAACAAATGTCATAATCTAATCCATGTCGATCGAAGAGGAAAATATTATTTTACTAAGGATGATTTTGTTCTACAAAGACATATTAAATAGAATTAGAACATGTTTTATGTTAATTATAATAACATTTGTACTTTTAATTACCCTATTTACTATTAACCATGTTAAATAATATCCAAAAGATATTATTACCTAAAATTATTTTCATCCTATTGAACCACATTTGACATACTGATATTGATCGTGTCTCTCAGATTTTTGAAATTCAAATCACAGAAATGTTAAAATTATGTTTTAACCAAACTTTATAATGTGTATAGAAGGTTTGTAAAAGATGGTAAAAAGTTCAATATAATATTATATATTTAATATTATTATAAAATTACATTAATGAATTACATTAGACTAATATAGATATTACGTATCTATTTTGACCTCAAATTAAATTATAAATAAAAATAAATATAAATAGTTAGTTTAAACAGTAACATAGTGTTTTTAATATTCATCAAAAAATTAATTTTTCCAGAAAAATACAAAAAAAAATCATCCTAAGATAATTTTGATATTCCAAATCAAAAAATGAATAACACATTCAAAAAGGAAATTCATAAAATGAAAAAAAGTATGTAGTGATATTAATAACATATTTTTTGATTGGTCGTAGTGTGCTTGAACTCGAAGTTGCATACATCACAAGCTATTGTATTATTAAAATGGAAACTTACTGTGGAAGCATGGGGTGTTACATAGGTAGGATGAAGTCTCTATCAACCAACCAATTTGACAGTGGGACTACATCTAAAATAATCTCCCTCATGACCAAGAATTTGGTATCTGATAACTAACTCCACTTCCCACTATGAAAAAGTTATGAGACTACCACCATGGCTATGTGAAGTGAAATTTTTTGACTTCCCTAAGCCTTCATATGCGTCATGAATGAAGATCTATAATAATTTATTCATCAATGGATTCCTAAACAACTTATATCTGATTCTTCTATCTCAGATCATCAATAACTGAATTTCATTTCCCATGATTATAGAAAAACAAAAATCAATGGAATAAAACAATTTACCCATATCCATCATCTGAGACTGATGTCACACTGCAAGAAAATATAATTTAGAATTTTGTGTTTGTGTACAACACAATGTTATCTCCCAAAAAAATAGTGTCTCCGTCATTGTAAGTCCTTTACAACTACTTCTAACCAATGATAATGCATTGGGTAGTTAGACCCATAATCCATAGACGGTTGAGGCCCGTGCAGAATAACTCTCTCTTACTTACTCAGATCTGCACAAATCCCAATCCCATAGTCATCACAAAATACTATATATTCTTTTCTAGGATCTGGTACGTTAAGGATTGGTGATGAGGTTAGTTTCCCCTTCAAATCATGAAAATTGTACATGAATGATTCTATCTAGATACAATTTCTTCCCTTATGAGTCAATCATCAATTTTATTTTTCCTGAAGGGATAACTTCTATATAAAATTCTAGTAATATATAGCCAACCAAAATAAACTCCATACTTCAAACATATTCTTGGGTTTCACCTAGAAAACTACAACCCTCATATTCATTGGGTAATCTAATAATACATATTCTGATATAATATATGCCAAAATTTGAACCATTACGATGAAAAGGTGGCATTGTGAAGGTTTGGAATACAACATATTCATTCTTTGTGTACTAAAAATGATATAATGTTTTTTGAGATTATCGTTTCGAGTCTGTGAGTACTACAAGATGTCATCCACAAACCCCACATTTAAGGAATCTGAGTACAAGTGAAATACCGGATTAATCAAAGCCATGGAAATTGTTTTCACATTTATGAAACTAAAGAACATAAAAAAATACCGATAAAGACCATACAAGCTACTGACTATATATGAGGTATTTCTAAAGATATAACATGCACCTCATGATAACATGACATTAGATAAATCCTTGAGAACACTACCACTACTCAGATCATTTTAAAAAAGATAATATATTTGAAAAATGGATAGAGTTTCTTAGTTGTATGTTGGTTCAACCATCAAAATTTAATTCCTAACATAAGGGTCATATCCACCTTTTTTGAAAATAGTGGAAAACCCCCACATTGAATAATTACTTTGGATAAAACACTTATATTTTATGTCCTCTAACTATATCATGGGAACCTATAAATTATTAGTCTCTATCCTATAAGGAGAAATGGATACAAATACTACTCCTAGAACACGATCGATAGAGAAATCCATCCATATCTCAAGAGATAACAAAGAAAAATAATGATTAAAAACTTCATACAAAGGATCTAATATAAGAGGTAAATCAACTAGACTTCTTCCATGATCCACCACATAAATGATATCAATCGATGATGTCACTCCACCCCATTAATGATTCTATGGGTTTTTTTATGCTTCTGGACAGCCCATTATCCCCTATGAAGATAAATGTCTCCATATGGTGTTGTGAACTATACCCTCTGATGGTAGATGTCAATATATGCTAGATAAGGGAAAAACCATTCCATCCTAATAATGGCATCAAGGCATGTCATTTAATGGAAATGGTGGTCCCATATGAAATGAAAACTACCAATCTCAAGGGGGAATTACTTACATTGGAATACACTCTCTGATTGAATTCCCAATGGATTTTCATGTGTCATCACACCACAATAGTACTGAATTTAATTCCCAATACATTCCACAATTCAAAAAGATATATAACACTATGATTCACCTATAGTAGATAATGAATATATGATACTAGAAGATACTTGAATAGTACCTTGTAATGTTGATGAACCTACACTATAATCATTTGGTATCCATTGTTATATGGGAAATTGTCTTGAAATGTGGAAATTTTCTATATATGGACAACCCTGAGTATGTCTCCTCTAAAAATTCTTAAAAATAGAAATAAAGGTCCTTGACCATGACCTCCTACTTAAACTATATGGAAATTAGTAACCCAACTCATTTCAACACAAGGATATTCTGATTCTAACCTAGAAGGTGGATCTCACATATATCATTTCCCACTAGAAATAGATGGTATGTTCTAGCAGAATATCTAAATAGGTCCCATTCATACGTATTCTCTTCACTCGCCTAAGTGCATATCACACTGAGTCTTCATCTGTGCATTCCTCCCAAACTGAATTTATACTACTGAACTACTAGTACAGATACTTTTTATTCCACTTCCCTACTGAGAGCTCTCAGAATCGAATTTTCCACCACTAAAAGAACCACCACTCTATCTTGGAACTAATACACCATGCCATATGCCATCACCGTCCATAATATTTCATTCTGTGATAATGTCTTAGTTCAATATCCCTCAAATGGATGTTATCCGAATGAAATTAACGAATGATCAAATAGTTTATCTTGGTCCATCCTCTAATAATTTTACTATGGACATCACACCCCCAATAAGGGTTGGTATAACATGATAATGCTTAGAAAAGTGAGTAGAATTTTCCATGATGGACATATTTCCTTTCCCCAACTGTATAAACTCTCTAGCCATATCTATTCTCATAAAACCTCGGAAGAATGATTCATAAAATTTGTACTATATTACCTCCAATACATAACCCGATGTTAATCAAATTACTTGATAATATCCTACTATTTATTGGTAGAACCATGAAGCATGTATGTGGAGAGATTCACTCTCCTCTAACAAGGTATCTTGGGATGCTAAAAATAGATATAATGGATTCCATCCATATATTTTCATATTTAGGACCACTATCCCCTAAAAATGGCAATATACTACTCTTAAAACTCTCATGACAACTCTTATATAGAATAGGTAGGTCAGAGATCTCCCTTCGTAGAGTGAAAAAGACGCTGGAATCCATCTTGAAACTAGGAATCATCAGCCACATCATTTATAGTATAAGGTATCACCCATTTGAAAAATAGAGGTAACACTAGTGGCCTTGGTCCTATAACAACTCAACCATGGAAGTCAACACCCTTATAATGCATGATCTGAGGATTTCATGGTGACATATCTTTTCAAATGAAAAGAAAGTGGCTCATATAGAATTTGATAAGAATAAAATGAAAATATAAACATAGTAAATGCATCAACCAACCTATAACAATGTTATAACCCTCTTCTTACTATTAAGGTTATGTCTAGGTGATTGGAATAATCATAAATTACATAGGATACACATCACACTACCCACTACTATGGTTAGGTCTAGGTCAGGCTCTCAGTTTAACTATAAAGGTCCTGATATATGGTCTCTGAAATGAATCTTATATTATAACAAACCCTTCAATTTTATATAAAAACAACCATTTAACAATGGAATTATTATTAATTATGATTTATAAATTATTACAATCATTTTATAGACCAGTAATTTGAAAACCATTCCAAATTTATAAAAGTACATTCGTTATAAATTTATATTGGTAAATAATTTAACATCATACAAATTTTAATATTTAGAAAAAGAATGTAATATAAAGTACAAGAGTATTTGACTAAATGAATCATAACTCCCAATTAATAAATATGCATTCAATATTTAAATTTTAAATTATATTCATGTATTCAAAACCAACCAGTGTTTCCAACAATGTAACCATGGTTAGATTACTCAAACATGATGAAATTGATTAATTAAGGTGAAATATTAATGAAATACAGGAGAACACCATTCTGGTTGACATAATCACATTAATAATCATGTATTAAATCATATTATTTCTTTAAAAATATTTGTTTCATTGAAGATATATCACTCAAGTAAAATAAAATACATATCATGCAGACAAATAATGAGAACAACATGTAATGGAATAGTGTAAGAGATTATATTCTTTAATGTGCTAAAATTGATCAATGATCAATCCATCCTATACATATCTATCCAAGGACAAAATCTTATACAACATCAGTATAACAATCACATATTATATCACGTGACTCACCCAATTGTTGAATCTTAAAAAATTGAAACATGTATAAATGATAACATCATCCCCCAACCCAAGATAATAAGATTATCTACCATTGTTGGGTTAAATACTCCAATGAATTGAATCATTTTAAAATTTTGAAACAACATAGTCACCATTATACATTCCTAGAAGTGTAATGTTAGAAAATAAATCCTTGATACCCCTGTGTGATGTCTCAGTCCGGTTCACCCATAATAGTAGTCAATCTAGTCTGCCACATGGCCTCATGTGATCCTCAAAATTTGTCAGAGGTGTCTAAATAGTAGCGACTGTATATGGTGGTAGAGTGGGGAGATTATAAAAAAAATTGGATTGGAATACAATAGTAAATTAAGTATAAATAAATGAGGAGGATCAATATTAATGAATATGCCGGTGTAAAAAATATTCACATGTGAGCCATAAATAATCAATTGAACGACCATGAAATACCATATACAATAATGATGTAATTTCTCTACTAAAATATTCAAAAATACAAGGAATATGGTAGTAAAAACTATTTAATAGAAACACGAAACCATCCTCGAATCTCGAGCACTGGCCAAGTCATCTACAACCAAGCTCCCGTCATAATACAAGAAGGAACACATCTATAACCAGACACTTCCCATTATTCAAACATGATATCATATAACATGCCCAAGTACCATCAGAGACCCAGATAGCGTGTGTGATAACCCCATTATGTATATAAAAACCCATTCTATAGAAATCCATCATATGAAGATAAAATATAATAGTGTGAATGTATATCAATGTAAATCATGAATTTGAATACAAACTAAGTCGATACCAGGTTCCTCATGGGACACCAGACTAGGCATACCTGATTCCTCTAATGTTGGATGTCTTTTATATTGTTCATTTAATATTTTAGTATATGGATTAAGAAATATAATACTAGTAACCATATATTTGTTACAATATTAATAATGAGAAATGCTCTAAGGAGATAACAATCCATCAATGACGTTATAGTGCTAGGATAGGTCATTGTACATCACCATAAATCTATAAAATATTATTCTACATGTAATACAACAGGTATACCGCAATAATTAAACTAAATTTATATCTAATATAGTCTCTGGATCAACTCATTGTTAAATCATGTGCTACGAATGAATGGAGCCAAAAGAGATTATTATAAGGAAACACATGTCCAAATACATTATGAAGAATCCCAGGAGTGAATCCAAGGAATTATAATATTATATGGAATAATAGGTAATCTATGGTTTCATTTTAGGTATAAACTAATTTATAATGACCATGTTTTAATGTGCTATCTTCCCTTGGAAACTGGCTCGATGAATCCGAATGACGTCTTCTAAGTGTAATGGCATTCCATCGGGAATCCACGATGGGCTCAAGTCTAACATTCATTTAATGAAAAATAATGTTCATATATTTTTTTTATCATATAATAATATAATATATAATCACATGTCATCATATTCCATGTAATAACCAAGTCAATTATAGTTTACTTATGTCCATCCCAACACCTTTCATTATAAGTGACAAGGTAAAGAGGAAATAAATCGAATATCTAATTCAATTACACTAGATAAAAAAACTCATATATATATATATAATTTCCATTTAATTTTTTAAATATTAATTTATTATGTTATAATAATTACTTTTTCAAAGATCAATTCATCCGCACTTGAACGCTACCCCATGTAATTACAATATTGGTTACGAAAGGCATAAAAAGAAACGTATTGTACTAGGCATGGTTAACATTGAGGAATAAGCCTAAAATTCATTCACTAAGTGTAATTAGGGTATGAAAATAAATTATATAATATTTAAAACAATGAAAATGATAATTAAGATGAAATAGATATGTAAAAATCATTTTCACAACAACAAGAATTTATAAAAAGTGAGACTTTAAGGGAATACTCAAAGAACACATTATTTCTTCCTGTAGTAGATTCTGAATCGAGTATTGAGCCTTGATTTTACATGATTAAAACGAAAATAGAATAATGGATTCATTCCATGAGAATCAGGGATATGAGCTCACACCAAAATAACATCATTGATATGAATATGAATGAAGAGAGTAACAAATGGAAAGAATATCTTTATAGTGCACATAAAATGAGATGAAAGGTGGAATGATATGAGTCTGGATGTTGGAAGGGGAGTAAATACTATGTTAGGTAATGGAAGATAGTCGAATGGGATTATAACCAAGTTTTCATATAGGAAAAATAACGGTATGTGTGAGTCATAAATAGGCCAGGAAAAATAGATTTTTTCCAAAAAAAATTAAAGAGTCTAATGGCTTGGGCACATGGTTGAAATATTTGTGTGCCAACCAAGAACCAATCTGAGTCCCAAAACACCATTCACATTGATTGGGTGCATGGTTAGTTTAATCAAGAACATCCCATTAAAAATGACTTTAATATATGACCTACCAAACTCACATACACAAGTGGCTTGAGTGTCATAGATATGTTAACACATGTGTCTCTCTGATGTACATTGAAATAACCTACACTAAATGTTCAAACTATGTGGGTTGGGTGGAAAAATTTCTACAAACCATGCATATAAAATGTTTCCTAAAAACACAAGTGATATAGGCCATGAAAAATCCCTAGACGCACTCATTTTCTCCATAAACTCATTTGGAATTTCCATCTAGACCAAACATAGGAATTAAACTGAAATTAAAATGTTCTGTACCTTGACGAAAAGGTGAGTCCTTAAAAAAGGATAAAAGATTATGAATGAGGGATAGGAAAACAAAAAATAGATTTCAGAATTATAATGGTATAATACTAAATGTGATTTTTTGGATTGAAAAATGTAGAACATGATTATTTTATAAGAAAAATCTGATGGAATTTTCACAAATACAAAAACATTTATTTGAGTTTTTTCCTACAGACAATGGAACTGAGTTGACATTGTATAAATAGTTTGGATAAATATATTATTATTTTAAATTAAAAATAAGTTACCAATAGAAAAATAATTTTTTCTATCATTTTTATGATCTAGTTTAATTCATAATTAAATTTTCTTATTTCCTCATCAGCAAATCATTTTTAAGATATTTTTTTGAATTTTCATAACTTGCGTAAGCACTACATTAGATGTTGGATAATCTAACTGTTATATAACTATAAAATTCATAAATATATACTAAAAATAATTTATTTATCATTATATATATATTATTATTCTATCATATACATATTACTATTTAAATATTGTCATTAAAGAACCCCTATTGAACTTTTAAATGTGGTGTAATTACTTGATGAGCACCCATAAATGAAATAATTTTTAATTTGACCTAGTAATTCATTTATATTGAATTGATGATAATTTTAGATGTGATATAATGATATATATCTATTAATTCTATGAAAACAATTTCATGATCTTTCAAAATATATTAATATTTTTATTATTTAAAAATTTTCACAAAAAAATGTACTTTTATTATTTAAAAAACATTTATTAATAATAATATGAAAAATTAACCATAATCTAATTTCAACGTGAGGATTCCAAAAATAAAATATATTATTTTAAATTGAAATTATTAAATTTTGATACTTGACTTTTTTTAAAAATGTTGTACATGACAAAATATTATTTAGAATGAAAAAATATTCTTTCATCAAATGAAAACCATATTATTTTTCAAACCTTGATAAAATTATTTATATGAAAGAAAATTAACATAAATACTAATTTTTATCATATCCCAGAATTTAAAAATACTTTTATGGTAAAAAAATAAAAAAAATATCAATAATATTTATTTACCCATTATATTAAATTTCATTTCGTTAAAAAAATTAAACATATTAATTTGAAATATTGAATTGGATTATAGCTAATAATATCTTTTTAATAATGTTATAAATATATATACATTTTTTATCTGAATAAATAATTTTTTAATCATAAATATTTATAAATCACATTATTAAAAGTATTTTGGTAACAGTGGATAAAATTCACACTCTAAAACATGTAAGTAAAAGTAATATATAAAAAACACCTTCCATGATAAAATAATAATGGTTTTATAAAAATATAATATAAAATATATTCATTAAAAAAGGTGATACCAATATTGAAAATTCAGTCATAGGCTAATTTGACTATTTCTATCTATAATGAATCCTTTTTAAAAATTACTATGTATTGATTCCAACTTATTAACATCCCAAAAACATTATTAGAGTGATTAAATATTTCCATAATTTCATGAATGGAACAATTATTTCATTTAACAAAAAAAATTAAATAATCAAAAAAAAAATTTATAGGGAATAACGTATTATAATTTCATGAATATATGATATTAGAAAAATATAATGTATTTTTAGATGAAACATACAAAATATTCATTATCTAAGAATAATAAGAGTGCAAGAAAGGGATATTCTTGTTTACCCACCATTTTAAAACCAAAAATATATGTTTTGTGACCCATTTAATATAATTGATAATTTTTTTCTATTCATAATTTCTTGAATGAGATTAATATTTTGATCAAATAATCTAATACATTTTTAGATATCAAAAATGATGGCTTATTACAGTGTACCAATAGACTTTAAAATTTCCATAGATGGTGATATATTTCACCTCTACTCTTTTTCAATATCGTATTAAAAAAATTTGAAGCCATTTTAAGATGTCCTCGTATTTTCAAATATTGAAGGAATTCTAACATAATTTTTGAAACAATATTAATAGTAATGTTTCATCATTTAATGGTTATATTATTTGTGACATGACCACTCCATCTAAAGGTAACCCTCATGGGATGGAAATGGAGGATGTTAGATAAAAACTCATAAATCCCACATCTAGTGGGCCCCGTGTAGGTGAATGATATCGAGGGTATAAAATCACACATATGGAAGGAGTTTCCATCTATAATATTTATAATATTTGGAGTAAGAATGATCAACCACCATGAAACTCCATAATATAATTTAAATAGGAAAAAAAGATATCCCATAAATCATGAAAATGTCTAAAAAATATTAATTAATATATCCATGTAAGTAATATATGATCTCCCTATGAAATCAACAAAATAATAACTTGAATTACCAAGTTTGTAATGTCTTACCTTTTCCTATAAATTCTCTTAGAAATATGAAAACTAGTTTCAATATGTAGAGTGATCATTACATGTATACTCAGTAGGATCACACCCAAGGACACTCATAAAACATCTAAAAGAGAATAATAATGAACCAAGGAAGAAATATTAGAATAAATAATCACCTAAAGAGGTCAATTATCCATCTAGAACATCAATTTGACACTCTCACAAAATAACACATCTATGTATAATAACATATCATCAAAATAAATAAAATAAAAGGAACCCCAGAACCACTGAACCACATATTTTATTCTGTTAAACCCCTATATATAACATATTGTTATACCACTGTTTTTATTCCATCACATAATATAGACATCCATCAATGATGTGGGTTTTGTAATGTCCCTACCAACCCGAAAATTTGAAATCCCAACACCCTATGCTATAAATACTAATAATCCACATCCCAAACTCATAAATTAATCCAAGAAGTAGGGTATCAAGAATGTGACTTAAATAAACGTTGTCCTATACACTTACCATGCATGAATATCACTGTATATCATATCCGTGTTATCAGTAGACATCTCCAACAGTAGCCATCATCATCATTAAAATTCTCAATTTTCTGTCGTCATCATCACTAGGTAACTATAAAAATATTAATTAATATCACATCTATTGAAGCAATAGATTTGAAGAGGTGTGGTTGACAATATGTTTCAAAACATACTTCGTTTTTTGTAAATTACAAAAAAAACCCAAATTTTTTTTCATTGGTATGTTTATCCAACTATTGGGGGTCAATAATTAAATTACATGATAATACAAGACAAATATATATCACACAATACCTAATTTATGATATCACACTGAACACAAATAACATATCAGACAACACCACTGCTACATTTCATAAAATCTTCCGTTTACCACTCCCCCTAATAATAAAGCTGACCAAACAAACAATTCACAAACAGTCCATATTTGATATTTACATTTCAGGTTAACCAATTTTTCTCTTCATTATTTTCCAACTATATTCCATTTATTAATGAATATATTTCATATTTTGGGATAAATCATTATAAACATAACCCCTCCAACAATTCTATATGTTCCATATTTATTCGATTCAATAATAAAAATTTCATATATTAGTTGTAGAATACATAAATTTAATCTCCAACCAATGTAATTTCAAATTTTTCATTAACAATTCATTCCATTATTATAGGGAATCTACCACAGTAACACCTAAAAAATCTGATATACCTCTCAACAATATCCAGGTTAACACGAATCGACCATCACCCTACCACAAACCACTCACCAAAAAAATAACGATAATACATCAATTAAAAACTACCCTCCATCACAACCCATGCCAACTGACCAAAAATCTACTACCACAACATTTAAAACATTCAACCGGACCACTACCATCCCAACATAAGACAAAAAAATTATTATATATCTATATAAAATTCACAACAATAATATCATGAAATCAAAAAACCATCCAACATCACTCCTAAAAAAAATTCCAACGGTTATTTCAATATGTATTACATCATATCATAATAATGGTGTTTTAAAATAATTCATATCTACCAGTGAAACATATACTTTTTCCATATTAATGTTCTTATACATTAATTCATGGTATGTTCATGAATAGAGTCACAATGATTTCCATAAATCACAATATCCAAAACATAAAAAAGGTCGTTGAAAACCATAATTTCTAGTAATATTAGAGGGAAAACATAAACACATAAGAAAAATCACAAATTAAGAAAACAAAAGATAATG
Source organism: Viscum album (assembly GCA_963277665.1). Lineage (NCBI taxonomy): Eukaryota > Viridiplantae > Streptophyta > Magnoliopsida > Santalales > Viscaceae > Viscum > Viscum album. Next base: position 1,480,536,788 of record OY728137.1, read on the forward strand.
ATACCATACCGTTCAATTTTAGGTTTACGTAATTATTTATATTATTTTCTCAACCCATATTATATACCCAAAGGAAGAAAAAATAATTCAATTTAAATTTATTCATATATATAGAGAGAATTATAATCCCCAACCTTAGAACAAGATTTATGTTTTTCACAGGACAATGGAATGATGGATGAGAGATTTAAAAAAGATCATAATTACACCAAAATTTAATTAAAACATATTAAAAAATAACTATCCCTCATGATAAAGATATAACACCTCTTAAAAAACAACTCCTATAATCGTATCCTCCATCGGGATGATAATGATAATGTAATGTAAATGGAAATTGCACAAATCGACATGGAATTTACAAGAATGAATCTTCATGGTCATGGTATTAAATAGACTACAAAAGGGATTAATACCTCATAAAATAATCCCAAGTCACCCATGAGTTGATAGAAAATTTGATGAATGAAAAGTTTATATGGACATAAATATTTATACCCAATATTTAATTTAAATACTATGACATTGAATCATTTTCTAGGACAATGTAATTATGTTTTTAACTAATGTTATGATTCAATAAAGGTATCTATGACACAATCCCAGAAAACCCAATTAGGCACTCAAGTTCATTCTACCAATAACATAGATATCATATTCCCCTTAGATAAGGCCACATTTTAACATATCCACAACACTCTAGATTCCTCCAAATTGATTGAGAAACCTGACCAGCCTATCTAATCCCCTATGACATGACCCTCATCCATGAAATATCTAATTCTCAAGAGGTAGTGATAAGGAAACCTAGACCACTAAATACCACAATCCTCAAATAACATCGAATCTAAAACAAATCTTAATATATATGATCACCCAAAACCCACAACCATAATTTTCTACATTAAAACACACAAACTATATTGAATGGTTTACCACAATATAGTAAAACCTCTTTAATGCACACATATACTTATTCAACATGAATTTCTACATCAAATTCATATATTCTGCACTAAACTCCTCCAAAAACATTCTATATTAGAAACCACACACTGAATTGAGTAAAATAATATAGGCCATCACATTAGGTACCTATCAAATAGTTATCAACGTAAAAAATATAGAAATAACCTAGAGATGAATAAGGAAATGAAATGTTTAAAATAACCATCCTTTGAGATACCTATCTAGAATAAAATTACACTCCAAATGAAACCACTATCTAATATTGAATATCCATATGGAGATAGATTCATTAATAAAACAAAAAAACCATTCATTTTGTTACCTAGGAAAATAAAAACAATAAAAACTCCAAAAATCAGGATACAAAAAAATGAATATGTTTCTCACATTCGTTGGAACACTCATTTGTGACACCATGAATCCATACCACATGAACAAAAAATATGACTTTACCATGAATCATATAACATTATGGTATTGGATATGAACCGGTACATCCATAAATGTAACAACATCTCTAATATCTATCTCACCTATGTCAATGAAAATGGACTCATCATGAAGATACCTTTAGGGATGAGGCACGTTGATGGTTTCATGGATCCTATCCAGCACTGGTGGGTGTGGTGGACAATAAAAAACATTTCCAATAGGATTAAATTACGTTAAAGTTAAAAAACAAGGGACAGAGTATAATCCAATAAAAATTTATTTTACCCATGGAAAGGTGAAACCTTAGAAATGCATTGGTTCCAACCTAAAACACTGTGTTTTTATTCTGACGATCAATAATTGAATTATGGAGGTGCTTCCCCACCATCTAATATTCTCGATCAATCTAGATCATCTTTATTGAACTTCATACCTCATTTGGACATTGTTTTGCTATCTCACCATCCATGATCAATCAAAATAGAGATCAACATCACTAAATTCAAAAATCCTTGAATGGAACCACAGACATAGATAAATAATTTATATTTTATTAGAAAACTCAACCAAGGGTATATTTTTTATAGATACCCTACCTTTTTCTTACATTATTATTTCATCATTATAATGATAAAAAAACATTAAACAATGATGAACCAAAGGTTTAGTTTCATTGTAAATTTAGGTCCATACATAACATTTACAACCTAAAACACAATCATTTATTTAATTCCTTATAATCTAGATTTTTATTATCCCTTTAGTTCTCTTTATAACAAGTATTCACCTCGGGATATTTATCAAATAAAAGTTGACCTAAAAGCCCTATTAGGGGATACATAAGAACATGAAACAATATAAAATTGGGTGAGAATATTTATAAAATCATCATCATAATCATCATACGAAGCATTAGATAATGTCATTGAATTTGGCAATGCTTAAAAATGAAACATCATGTCTTATTGTTTAACTACATCATGTACTTGTTAAAAAATATACCATCATGTTCACTAATATTTCACGTTATGTAATGATATTAATCACATTTCCCAATTAATTAGAGTGTTATATAATTCTGAGTCCACCCATAACATTATGACACTCATATTGTGTTATATAATCCTACTAGCACCCACTACATCATAACATTTACATTATCCTTCATGCCACATAAAAAATATATAAATATTGAATTAAAAACAAACCATGGAAAATAATGGGTTTTATATTATATGCCTAAATTTATAAACATTGGGTTCCTAAATGAATGAGGTAATAATATACTTGATATAAGAATCATTAACACTTAATGAAGAATAATCCATCTCAATACGTAAATAGTGTGTTTTTTATAATAGAAGCGTTCTTTGGGAAACAAGTTGTTTGATATAAAATAATGTATGAAAAAATTATATCCTCCAAAATGTAACATAATGAATAATAATTTTATTATGGAATAACCATACATAATATTATTTGAAAGAGGGAAAACCCAATAAAAGAGAGTTGGGTTTTATAATTCCTCTTACATTGCATTTTAAATATTCCTTCACATTAATATCATGTATAATCACATTATATTAATTAATTAAAAATTAAAAATACTTAGAAAAAATAATATTATTCATTATGGTGTTATTAAGTACCTTTATTTTCTTTTGTATGTGTTATAGAGTTGAATTTATTCATTCAGGAGTGATCATTTTGATTGTTTTCGTGATCAATTCATTTGTATACATGAATGGATGTTCATTTAAAATGAGGATAAACATCCAATTTATTTAATATATGTTAATAAAATAACCTATATATTATTAAATGATCTTACAAAGGTTTAATTTATATACCATGGGGATGAATCATTAGATAGAAGTTACTGATGATCGTTTTAACATAATTTGTATGTTTTTCAATGACAATGAACATGTTTTGTTTTAACATTTAGTATTATGAGTCTACGATTTTTGTAGAAAATAATAAAATATATAATATACACATTAAATTTTGTCTAAACCATTTAATTTCTTTGTTAAAAAACTTGAATGCGTTTTAGGAGAATGATGGGGCATCTCCCACGATGTGTATAAATTGACACATCATGGGCGATACATTCATTTTTAAAATAAGAGAGGGAGAGAGAGATCTGAGTTTAATGTCTGATATCCAATTAACATTTTATAATTCTAGTATTTTCATGGTACTGGAGTTATCATGACATTTGGATGAAGGTATGTGTGGAGAGAATAATAAAAATAATGAAATTGAAATAAAATTTAATGGAAAATAATGAGGGTTTACCTCTAGATTTCTCCACTTGAGATCCTCCTCAGGAAACCTATGATGTGACTTTTCATGAAACCAAGAGCCCTGGGATGTGGGGGAGGGGATAGCGAATAATGCTGGGAATAAATAAGGCAAGGCTCAATTATTGTGAGGTGTGAGGAGAAGAGGGGCTAAGAGTTGTATTAGTTGTGGTGGATAGGGGTGTTTTCTCAATATTTTAATCATTAGTTAATTATTAAGGCTCAATACTATGAATATTTTGATAATTATCAAAATATATATTAAAACTATTAATTATAGTTTGAGATTTGGGTGGCTACATCAGAGATGACTCAATGAATACTTTACTGAACTTATAATGTATATATACTATAAATTACAATGTATTATTATTCAAAAAATTCATGTATATCCTAAAAATATAAAAGATCCACCCATAATATTTTTTGACATGTAAAATTAAAAAATGAACTCCATTCTATGAAAGTATTTTTTTAAATAAAATTTATATATTTTGTAATTTAAATCCTAATTTATAAGGAAAATAATGATTTTAAAATTATAACTGATCTTATAACAAATTAAAAAATTTCCTAACATATAATAAAATTATATTCAAATCATAAGACATAAATATATTAATTTATGAATTCATTTTATGAAAATATTTTTTCATTTAAATTATTAAATTATTCATAAAATTTTAATAAAATTTGTATGATTTTCAAAAATACCAATAATTAATTCTAATATTTAAAACATTCATTTACTTAGACTGTGATATAATTAGACCCCACATTTTTTTAGAAGATGACTAAATTTTATTTATACATTCATGTGTGTGGTTACTATTCATTTGTATATTTTAATATTCATAAAAGCCATATTTCTATTCCTAAGGCCATGTTACTATTTCATTGTCATCGGTTTCTTAACTTATATAAATACTTCTTGTTTCATTAATTAATCATTTATAAAACTCTTATTATGGTCTATATGTCATTTAATGTGATTTATAAAATATGTAATTAATATAAGAATGAACTAATTTCAATGATAAATTATTGGGTCTTTACCGTCTTTCCCCCTTCGGAAATTTCTCCAACCAAATTTCATTTTAGAAAAGTAGGTGTGGGTACTTCTCCTTTATCACCTCCTCTAGTTTTCATGTTGCTTCCTCATATTTATGGTTCATCCCAAAATCATTAATAAGGTGGGAAATTATTTTTAGAACCTTATATCTCATGTCCATAATATTAAATATATACTCTTCATATGATATATCATCTAATAGCTATTCGACCTCTAAGTTCAGTACATGTAAAGGATCTAGTATAAACATAATCTGTAGAGATACATAGATCACATAATAAACATTATACAAATTCAGTGGCAGTGAACACCTATAGGCCCTGAATCTTATGAGATCAATGATATAAAAGTTTCCAATGTACCTTTGTCAGAGATTCTCATTCATTCTAGACCACATGACTCTCTTCCATGGTGATTTTACAAAGAAGACTTTATCTCCAATGTTGAACTAAAATTCCCTTCGAATTTTGTAAGCGGTGGTCATTTTCCTACTTTAAGTATATTTGATATAATGTTGGATGTATTAAACCTTATAATTCATAACTTGTACAAGATTAGGAAAAAGTAGATATGCTTCACCATCTTTTTTCCCAACAGGTTTGGGTTCTACGTCGCTTTCCAAATAGAGCATCACATGGAGCAATATGAATACATGAGTGGAAAATATTGATGTATGAGAACTCAACCAATGTGAGAAGATGATACCATCAACCTATATATTCTAAAGATCATTCCTTTATCATATCATTAACCATTCAAATAGACCATTATGATTTTCCATCATTTTGGGGGTGATAGGTTGTGCTGAAATTTAATTCAGTACTCAAAGCATGTTGAGGACTCATCTAGAAATTTGATGTGAACCTGGGAATACGATCAGAGATAATGGAGATTTTAACCCAAAGTGGTCTCATTAATTCCTCCAAAAATATCATTATATGTTTTTCAAGAAATAGATTTCCACAATAGTAATAATTTTGGCAGTATTGGTGACTCGGTACACCATAACGCATACCACATTATTTCCTTTGGGTATCTTTAGGAGACACATAAAAATGTATATAGTGAAATTATACCATTTCCATTTGGGTATTTGAAATGGTTACATCATACCATTGGACATATATCAATATGGTTTAACTTGATGACATATCAAACACCATGATATATATTCTTCAATTTTCTACTTTATGTTTTCCCAATGAATATGTTCTGTTATATCAGAGTACATCTTTGTTCAAGAAGGACGATAGAGAATGTTTAGATATGTTCATTTTCTAATACCTTCTACTTTATCCCAGTTGATGAAAACACACACAATCATGTTACAAACTAAATTACACCATCATCAATGATATGGAACTCTTGAAGCGTCCCTTTATTTACTGCATTCACCCTCTTTTGCAACTCCATATCACCCCTTTTTTCCTATGTAATCCTCTCTTAAATAGATGGTTGGGAAATGTAGGGTGTATTACCTACCATTATTATCTAAAAATCAATTCATTGTATATCCAAAATATGGGTCTTTCTAAATCTATAATGTAGATAGAGTAGCAGGTTCATTTTTACGAATATGATCAGTTACATTATTTTCCATGACATTGTGATAGTGGATAGAGAGATAAAATTATTTGATTAGCTTAAACCATCTACTTTGATGAATATTGATATCATTTTATGTGAGTTTATATTTTATGCTCTTTCGATTGGTATATATGTCACAATTCTCACCATAGAGGCAGTACTGTTAAATTTTCAAGGAAAAGATCATAGAGTGTATCTTTAGATCATGAATAGGGTAATTCTACTCATGTATCTTCAACTACAATGAGTTGTACGATCTCACATTATAATGTCTCTATATTATAAAACCAAAAGCATTCTATGATGTGTCGCTGTATATCACAAATAATTCTCTACATTTTGGTAATGTGAGTAGAGGTGTTTTAATCAACCTTATCATTATCTCTTTGAAGCATTCCTCACATTATTAAATGAAGAAATTATTTAGCCATTTCTTTGTTAACAAACATAACGGGCTTAGCAATCAAGAGAAATTTCCCCCAATATACCTGTATTACATTGAAAATCCATGAAAATCATTGATTTTTTAAACTACAATTTCTAGGTAATTCTTCAATTGCCTTTTTTGAAGGGTCTATAAAATATTTATCACTTGTGATCACATTTCCTAATAATGTGACCTACTATATCAAAAAGTCACAATTTTTGAACCTGGTATACATCTTTTCATTCATCAATGTTTCCAAAACAAGCCTTAGATGTTATTCATATTCCTACTTATTTTTGGAGTAGATGAGAATGTATCAATAAACACTATCCAAACCTTTTCAAGGTAATATCTAAATACACTATTCATCATATCCATTAATATTACTGGGTAATTACAATGTGATAAATCCATCACCAGGAACTGATAGTTCCCACACCATGAATGATAGGTATTGTTATGAGAACCTTCCTTCTTCACATTTAGAAGATGATATCAATAACAAAGATCAAACATTGAGAACTTATGATCTCATAACAACTGATCAAAGAAGTCTCCATTCCATGTAAGAGGGTTTATGGTCATTATGGTGATCTTTTTGTGTTGCCGATAATCGATACATAGCCGCATTGATTCATCCATATTCCTGACAAAGCAAACTTGTAGACCACAAGGTGATTCACTAGGTAGTGTAAACCCTTTTTCTAAGTTCCCATGCAGCTGCTTCTTTAACACATCATGTTTGATAAGAGCCATTATATAGGGACAAATTGAGATAGGATTATCTCTAGGTATGATTTCTAATGTGAACTTTTTCCTCACTCAAAAGGGGTAGTCTGAGTAACTGTTTAGAAAATACATCACTATATTCCCTCAGAGTAGGCATTTCCCCTAGGATGATAAATTCCATTGACTCAGCCATTTGAGTGAAGTATATTTCATCAAAAGGAATCTACACCAAAACTATTGAATGGCATTTCAAAGGAGATTCATGAAATTCATTTCATTTCTACAGGGTCATGGGTTGGTTTGTAATTTTAAATGAAATTTCCTTTTCCATGAAATTTTATATTTTCTCTACATAATGATATCCAATCCCTCTCCATTATAGCTTTTAATTCCACCATGGTCTGTATTACGATATTCACTCAGAGAATATTCCACATATGCCAATTCAAGAATATTCCAACCCTTAAGATGTGCAGATTAAACCACTTGATGATATTATATATATCATTACATAATGGTTTCTGGGTTTGAATTCAATAGTTTTAAAAAAACGTTTATGATATAAGGGAATTTATAGAACTATAATCAAATACATCTTTTTCCATTATTGATTGAATAGAATGTGTACCTTGTAGAACATCAATTTCATTCTCCACTTTTGTAGTAGTGATAAAATAAGTTGTGCCTTGAATCGTTGTCTTTGTTTGTGGATAATGGTAATTACCCGCAAGGACTCGATATATAGTGCACTGGATTACATAGTTTCTATTCTCTTTATAGTTATAGCATTGGGCCATGGGTGGTGCTCTTCTTTCCTACACCACATTACCCTTCTTCCTCATGTCTTTTGGACATTCATTAGCATGGTGGCATTCTCTCCCACACAGGAAGAATTACCCCACCCCTTTAAGGCAGTTACCTTGGTGTTTCATCCCACATCTTTGTCATTTCGGAGGTTGAGTTATCATTCAACCTTTTTTATTAGATCATCCAGTGTGAAACTATATCATTAGTTTCTTATCAGAATATCCATCTGACCATTCTCCATACATCTTCCCCATAGTGAGATCTTATAAAACAAACCTCTTCATAACTCCAAAATTATTAAATTGACTGATCTATTCAATGATGGGATTTTAAACCACAAGAAAATATTTCATTTTTATGTCATTGTTGATACCAAAAACCCAAAGTGTAAATTGAATGACTTGTGAAAATTTTTTATAGGTCATAATAGATTCAACATTCTTTTCCATTGTCTCTATGAATTAATTATACATATTTTGTATGAAGAGTTAGAGGGAAATAATTATTATGATACATTATATAAATGTCTTCCCACTTTATCTCATCAATTTCATCCCTCATCTTTGTGAGCTTAATCAATGATCACCATTGGTAATAAAATCTCTTTATATGATAAATAACTAGAGTAACCTTATAAATTTTAGAATACGAATAAAAAAAGATATTCACCATCGAGTTGACCCACTACTTAGAAACTAGTGGATCAGAAAATCCACTAATCATTTGGGGTCATTTCCGCATAAAACACTTGATAGGTAATTGTTCCATCATTGGGGAAAAATATGTTCCAAATTATTCAGGTTATTTTTCATCACATAAGATATCTACGTAACAAAATCCATTAAAAGTTTAACTCCATCACCCAATTCATTGGGGATTCCGTTCAGGTAATCATTGCATTGTCCCTCATACATGTTGTTTGTTTTTTTCCAATGGTTCCCACAATTTCCTAAAATATAAAAAATTATAATGAAACATAAGTCAGTAAATAAGGAATATATAATTTAATCTCCGGTGATATTAATTCTATAGGAATATAATGTGGGATGCCAATGGTTATGAGGTCTTCTTGTTTTCCTACATGTAATCTATCTCATAATATGGGTTTCACTAATGTTCTCTAATCCTAATTCTGAAATTAGCTAAACCACCCTCTGATACCAAAAATAGAGATAACAATTTTTCATACATTACTATTACATAATTATAATGATAAAAAATTTAATAAATGTGGATTTAATGGTTTAGTGTGTTTTTAAAACAATGAAAATACCTATACTTTTCCACATAAAACATGAATGTTTATTTAATACCTTATTCTCTAGCTTCTTATTGTCCCTTGTGTTATCCTTAGTACATGTAGTCATCTAATTATAAACATAAAAAGGTTGAGATCTAAAATCCCAGTAAGAATATAGATAATAACATGAAACAATATAACATTCCATGAGAATAACTATAATTCCATCATTATAATCATGATAGGAATCATTATATAATGGAATGGAAAGTGTAAATTCCAAAAAATTAAACATCATGTCTTAGTGGTTAACTAACAGACATAGTTGTGATAAAATATAGAGTCACGTTCACCCATATTAAATTTAACTCATGGGATTGATCACATTTCCCAATTAATTGGGGTGATATATAATTACAAGTGCACCAAACACATCATAACATTTATATTGCAATATATAATTCTGGGGGCACCTCTCATATCATAACATTTTCATTATCATGAATGCCATGTAGAAAATATATCAATACAAAACATAAAAAACCAATGGATATGAATGGTTTCCATTTCATATGTATAAATTGATAAACATTCCCTTCCAAAATAAAAGAGATAATAATATATCTAATATAATAATCATGATCCTTGAGTGTAGAAGAAAAAATCTTGGGATGTAAACAATGTGTTTTTTATTGAAGGGTTCTTTTGGAAAACATGGTTTTTTTCATAACCATAAGTATAAAAAAAGAATATACCATAAAATTTAAGGCAATTATGAAGAATTTATTTTTATGGAATAACTATAGTGATAATGTGGTGAGAGAGGGGAAACCCAAAGGTAAAGAGTTGGGTTCAAAAATTCACCTTACCTTGAGTTTGAATGCATACTTCATATTAATAACTTTTATAATCAAATATGATTAATTAATTAACAATTACTGAAATTTTAATACATTAATATGAATCTTCATTGATTTATAATGTTATTTTATGGGATTTTGGATGATTTATAGTGTTTAATTTCAACATTTGGGAGTGTTAATTTTCCAAGTTCTCTTCATCAATTTTTTTGTATACATGAATGGAAGTTCTTTTAAAATGTGGATTAACATAAAAAATCATTATTATATGTTGTTAATGATACTACATAAGAATAAATTATCTTATAATAGATTTGGTTATATACCATGAGGATGATCCATTAGATAAATGTTAATGAAGATCGTTTTAGGTTAATTTTGGTAGTTTTTTTATCACAAAGGACTTTTTTTATCAATTCATATTATGATTGTATGTTATTTATAGAACATTATAATGGTCATAAAAAATAAATTAATATAAAATTTTTAATCCATTGAGTTTTCTTATTAACACCCTTGATGGTTTTTAAGGAAAATGAATGGGAATCGCCCATGATGTGGGTAAATTGACACATCACAAGGGAAGATTTCATTTTTAAATTAAAAGAGAGAGGGGAGGAGATTAAAGTTTCATATCCTCGTAAAATTATATAATTCTTTTATATAAAACCTAATAGAGTTATCATTCAATTTTGAATAAGGGTGGTGATGAGATGTAAAGAAAACAAATTAAATTGAATGGAAATTAATAGAAAAAGAGAGAGGATTTACCACTTAAATTATTCTCTTGAGATTCTCCTAAAGGCACATAGGCTTGGAATTTTGATGAGAAAAAGAGGTATTGAATGTGGGGAGGTTATAGGGAATATTATTTGTTATAATTTAGGTATATCTCAAGTCTTGATAGGCATGAGGAGCACATGGGGTGAGGGGGTATTTATAGTGGTTGAGAGGGGTGTTGTCTCAATATTTTAATAGTTAGTTTATTATATTGGGGCAATAATATGAATTGTTTTAGAATTTTAATCAAATATATTTAAATAATTTAGGAGATTCATATATTTTTTTCTTAAATTTGCAATGACCCACTGAATTCTATATTTAAATTATAATGTATATATAACATAAATTATCTTATCTTACTATTCAAAAAAATTCAAGTATTTAAGAAAAATATAAACCATTCACCCTAACCATTTCATGAGGTGTAAACATAATAAATGAACAGAAATTTTTGAAAATAATTTCACAAAATGTATTAGTTAATATTTTAATTAAAATTCTTATTTACATGGAAAATAATGATTTGAAAATTATATTTAATTTTAAAACACATTAAAATTTTACTTATGTTCTCATTAAATTTATTATAAAATAAATAGACATCAATATATTAATTTATGAATATATTTTATGAAAATTCATTTTTTTAATTATTAAATTAATCATAAAATAATATGTAAATATTTATGACTGACAATAATTCAAACACTTACGTAATAATTTTTAAACATTAATTTACATAGGCTAAGATAAAATTATACCACTATTAAATTTATAATACTACTATATTTTATTTATACATCCATATGTGAGTTAACTATTTTTTTCCTGGTTCAGTATTCATAAGGGTCATATTACTATTCATAACGTCAATATACTATTTCATCGATATTGGTTACTTATCATCTAGAAACATTTTTTATTTCATTAATTAATCTTTTATAAACCATTTAATATGGTATATTATTGATCTTATGTGATATATAACATATTATTTTTTATAATAAGGGAAGAATTCCACTAATAAATGATTGGGATGTTAAATTTCTCATCTACAATCTTCCAAAATATTGGATGAAAGCTCATAACATACCCTATATTGTCTTTATGTTGTGCTTCATCTTTCCATTTATATTGTTATGGAATTTTTTACTATAGCTAAATTGTGATATAAAATAATACTGAAATACCCTTCAGAATTATGAGGAAAACTGTAGAACCTAGTCAAAAATCATGTTCTTCAATATCATAATTATTTTAACCACTTGTTCCTCAAAATTTTTTTCTAAAATATCAATGATAATCAAATATTGAATATCTAAAAATTGTGATGAGTTCATAAGATGATCCATAATTATCAGATTACATTAGATCCTCCCTGGTCCTGGGGTAACCTAGTATCAAAATCCATCGATATGTCCTCTCTTTTCTATTTGGGGGAATCTAAATGCTAAAAAACCCATATAGGATTGCAGTTATCCACTCTCACCTACTCGAAGAACAAAAATATTACCCGAAACTCCCCCACATATCACTCCATTCCAAGCAACAAAAAATATCATCTTGAGCCATGGTTCATCATTGAAACGCCAAAATTCACATCCAAATGTATTTTATTAAACTGATTGGGAACTCCAAAATGTAAATATAATAAAACAAACAACCTGCCACAAAATAATATATGATTCTGACTATCCCCTTGACACTCCTTCAGAGAATAACCTTGGATGATATGGTCTCACATCACTATAATCTCTAATTATCCCCATTGTGACTCCTCAACCAAAAACATCAAAGATGATTCCACATTAATCGAATAATCAAAACCTCTAATATTAGACTCCTCACATCATGATGCATTACTCAAAATTATTTTATCCCTTTCGAAGCCCCACTAGACTCATAAATGATATACCCTTATGAAATATCACATAGTGAATCATATGAACATTTTCCATTCACTAGGGTTTATCATATATTAAATCAAATATATTGAAGAATATATATATATATATATAAGTTTTTATAGATTATTATCCCACTAAGGGAAGACATACAACCGAATCTTATAATCCATGATGATCGCAATGAACTCACCAATTAGTTAATGTCAACATAAATTAATGATTAAAAAATAAAATATACAACTCCATATCATAGATTGAATTTTTATACCAATGGGGTTCTAACATCTTGTACCAATAATATATCACTCCCTTTTACTGCATCATGACACATCCCAAACCAGTACAAAAAACACAACAAAATGAATGGGGCATCAATGCTTCCTCTAGAAACTATTGTGTTGGATAACAAGTTAAAATCTATTTTTTGTTGTATGAATATGAATAAATGTAGTTTGTACGGGTTGATTTTTTTCCTACTTGTTCAATTTGGCTATCAGGGATGGATTGTGAGCGAAAATGGACAAAAAATTTGGTAAGGGCCCACATGACCTATGAAGTTACAAACCATTGCCAATTTCATTTTTATATTTTACAAAAAAAACATTCCCTCGTCATTTATTACTCCTAGACAAACCATATTATGATTCCAAATTCCCCATTAAATGTACGTATGGTATCGAAATCATGAACATGGAAAATAGTCATCAAAGTTAGAAGTTTCGGAGGACCAAAACAATAACATTTATTTTCATGGAATTCCCATCCTCCAAATTTTATTTTATACCGATTTCATCAGTAAAACAAACTAGAAACTATAATCGGTACTCTGAAATGATAGTTTTCATTCCCTCTATGGACATAAATAGGATGTTACAAACACATAATGGAATAAAAACAAAATTTAAGTTCCCATTATTTTAACTGGAGAGAGTATTTAGAATATCCTCATTCTTACCCTTAACTAAAAACATCTAGACCACATATCGATCCTCTAAAACCAACTATCTCTTTTTACCTAGTTGATAATATCATGAAGCATTATAGGAGGGTATCAGAACCTAACTGTTACCTGAATAATACTATGGTAGTCAATTTATATACTCATACTACTATTCTATTTCTCATCAAACAACATTCAACCAACCCATGTATAAAAACTGGGATTGATGAAACTAGTCTCCATTAGCACTTCAACATGGAGTCTCGTCTTCCAAAAATAAATTTTTTCTAGCTGATAAAGATACATTAAATTAATATACGTAAACTATTTCAACTATATCCCATACTCGACATCATGCCATGGGGTTATTGTGATAACAACATCATGGAAAACATCTAATGAATCCTACAAGAACATATTTACACCATCTTACAATGCATATATTGATAGCTCCAAAAAATATTATAAAACTAGCCCCACACTCAATGAGCACCACTAATTAGAAATCGATTTTAAAATAACCAACTCTTTGATAGATGAAATGAAAAACTACACCCCAAATATAACTAATACATTGAAGGGAAAAATCAAATGATTGTATCTACAGTGAGATGAAATCTTCTAGCGACTAGTGCTACCATATAATTAGTTTACATTCTATTAAATCATTAAAAAAATTACCTAACCTATGGTCGTCAAGGATAACACTAGAGGAACTAGAATTCTTTCCACCACCAAACCTAATTCCCAAACCAAATGGGAAGAAATAATGGAGTTTCCATATCTAAAATCATAAAAATAGCAAAATATGGTAGATGAAATGCTTATTTTTTGTCCAAAAATCCATCCCCTTAGGTGTTTTTGCATCAATGGATTCATCCTTCATCATCTAAATTTTACAACTTCTTCTTATCAGTACACATGAATATGCTCTATTCTGGGTCCTTAATGTCACGACCTGCCCTCTGGCCCGTGCCGTGACTACCCCAATCCCGCCTTCCATAGGCCAGGGGCTGGCGACTAGCACCAAAGGCGTAATCCCTATAAAAAGGGTAGGCATTTCCTTTTAACCTATAGCGCACACACGTCCTAAACACAAGCATTAGAGTACGCAACTGAAATTAAAAACTATGTAAATCATTATACAAAAGAAAGTGCTGAAGGAATGGGGCTGGAAATACAATCCCAATAGTAATGGACATCAACTGTAAATCTAGTACTATTGCAGAAAGGTAAACAGGAACTACTGAGTCGTCCTCCGTGAATGCCCCCTGATGGTTGGGTACATATTGCCTCCTCAGTACCCCATGTCCATCTTTCCTCTCTGAGTATGTCTCGCCAAGTGGTCCACCTCTAGGTATCCTCCAGCTCTATAACCCTTTGCCTTTATCAGTGATGTCTGTCGTCTGCAACCAACAAAACGATGTGTGGGCATAGCCCTTGCAGGGGTGAGTATAATGATAGTCAGTAGAGGACCCTGAGACCCCAGAAGGTCTCCCCAAATCCACAAATGATAAAACACAGTATAAAGATACAATCACAAAATATCAACCAACCCTACTTTGGTATATTCCCATACATATACCTAAGATACCAGTCACAGTCCGACTCCAACTCTCGAGCCCAATCACAACCCAGTCCACATAGGAAGTAAAGTCAATCACATCAATGATAATGATTGAAATATAAGACTCATCTCACATAGGTATACGTATTTTTTATAGATATAGATATGATAAGATGTAGTCACTGATTCATCTATGCTATCAGACCCACATAGGATATAGGACCAGCTAAGTTGTCAGACCCCTAAAGGATACAGGACCAGCTACACTGTTGGACCCACATAGGATACAGGAACAGAAGATAGAACTATCAAATCCACATAGGATTCTGGTACTGTAGTCATCGCTGTCGAAACCACGAAGGATTATGGTACAGTAGTCATCGCTGTAAAACCCACGTTGGATTCCGTTACAGGAGTCGTCACAGCCAGCTCGAGGGTTCCCGCACATAGCACGCTCGATTCCGGTAGAGTCTGATCCTTGTTTGAAGTTTCAATACCTAAAATATCATGAATACCTGATTTGACGTATCATGTAGTTTTGTTTCATCATTAGTGACCCAACGCTACTGACAGTGTGTCAATCAGACGCCCGGTCTGAGAGTTATTAGGATTTCCATTCTAGTGGCTCGGTTGGATTTACGCTTGATCCAAACCCGACCATTCTCCAAAGTTGTCAAAACTCACTTAGATTATCACAAAAAGACTACCTTGTCGCGAGGGTCTCAGTGCCGCAGATGGCGCCTTGATCGGACGCGCAATCTAGGAGATATTCGCGTTTCAACGAAGACGGGTCCAGCCCGTCAAGGCTTGTGGGCTGGCATGTCGGCCCGACCCGGTTCGGCGGGTTCAACCCGACTGGGGGTTAGCCTGGACCGGTGGAGTACGGCCCACCCGCGGACCCGGACTGGCAGGTCCGACCCATTTGGGGGGTCAGCTCGGCCCGGTGGGGCACAACCCACCCGCGGTCCTGGCCCACACTGTGGTCCGGTTTGGTTCGCCCGACGGCGCCAAGCGGTGCCACCCCTCCTCTGCCCGGCCGACCATAGCCTGCTAGTTTTGTCCGGTGTGAGCAGCATGAATAGTGGTCCGCGTTTCTCCCCATGCGGAGCCAAGTAGTGTTGCGGTCTTCCAGCCCTGCTGCCAGGAGGCTGGTCGGTTTGCCCAAGAGAGTGGCTCCCACATCGGGCCGCGGTCTTCTCTGTACAGCACCTACGGGCACCGCGGTCCTTCAGCTTGGCTGGCAGGCAGCCGGATGGTTCCTTCAACCAGGTGGCCTATGGTTTTGGGACGCAGTCTCCTTCCACGCCATTCCTATGGGCACAACGGTAATCTAGTGAGCCGACCAGATTGGCCAGCCCGTCGTCCCGCAGATCGGCTCCACAGCGACCGGTTTAGCTGGAAGCCTCCGCAACACCACTGCGGCGCGACAAGGTCACTGTCCTTCTTCTCTCTACGCAGTGAGAAGGTTCCACGACACCCCCTCCTTCACGGTTCTTCTCCGGTGCGGTGCGATGGCACCATGCCCTTTCGGCACCGCCTCCGATGTCAACCAAATGAGATTCAACGGAGGTTCATCGGGTCGTGTTTGTTCGGCTCGCGCCCTCCGCATTAGGTGATATCAATTTTCCACCGTCAAACTAATGTAAACATCTATGAATCAAGGATATAATTTTATTCATTTAAAATTAAACAAATCCCCCTACCTCGATTCAAGAATTTTTTCGAAGTCGCGGAAGAAGGTGTCACGGAAGACGGATGTCGTTCCATCAACGTCGAAGGGAGAGTCATTGTTGTTGGCAACTTTCTTCATGGGAAGCATCTTCCCTTGCTTTCACCGATTGGAAAGGAAGGAGACACGTCATCATTCTTCGGTGGAGACATCGTTCTTTGTTGGAATAATGATCTCTCTATTTCTCCAAGGCTCCACCAATTCTACCAATATTCCCAACGATTATGCCAACCCCAAATAAAAGAATAGCTTCACTTATTTAAGTTGTCATAATGTTTTTAAAATTAAAACACTCAAATTAATTAATTAATTGTGGAGCTCAATTGTTTAATTAATTTTGTTGGAGAATTAATTAGAGAAAGTGGGAGGTGGAGAGTTTTCGATATTAAAAAAAGGGGGTGGAAAGTTGAGGGTTTAACCCACATAAATGGGGGGATTCAAGAGTTTCAAGGGGGAGTTGAGGGGTTTCTATTCAATGGGCCCCACCACACAATATACTCTCAATGGAGGTTATGTGGGGGGGGCTACTTCCATCTTTCCTTTGGTGGATTTAACCACCACCCACATAAAAATATGTGAATCATATTTTTATTTATTTAAATTCAAAAACCCCTAAAAAAACTTCCAACCTGTATAAAACACAACTGCGGTAAATGTCTCCTTAAACGAATACTGGTGCTGCGAGTTCATCGGTGTCCTCGTATTTCAATTCCGAGCACTGGTTTAAAAGATATAAAATCATGCTCGTACTTCTACTGAACATACTGATACAAAACATCAGAAAATTATTCTGGGCGCACCGGGCCTTGGAATTAGGTGCCGTTAGAAACTAAGGACTCGTAAAATTCCCGTGTATTTATGAAAAAAAATTCCACAAGATTTATGGGTCTTTATGTTCTCCCCACCATAGGGATTTATGTCCCCGAATACACAACACACACTAAAATAACAAATGGGGGTACTGAGCATGCATCTGAGCCTCTTGCTCCCATGTGCACTCATGGAGGTTCTCGTGCTGCCAGCAAATGTGCACCAGAGTAATCGATCGTCCTCGTAGGACCCGCTTATGTCAATCCTCGATCTCCACTGTGACCTCCGTGAATGCCGCTAAGTCATCAATGTCTAGGTCCCCATGGATGATGATGTGCGAAGGATCATGCACATATCTCCTCACCTGAGATACATGGAAGACGTCATGAACCCGGTGCAACTGAGGTGGAAGAGCTATGAAGAAATACACCTTGTATACTCCTTTATGGACCTGGAATGGTCTTATTAATCATGGAGATAACTTTCTCCTCGTCCAAATCTCCACCGACTTCGTCGTGGTGAGACCCGTAGAAAGACATGGTCTCCATCCTCAAACTCCACTAGTCTCCATCTCCAATATGAATAAGACTTATGTTTACTCTGTGCAGTATTCATTGGCTCCTAGATGATCTGCATCTTCTCTGTCATAGCTTGAACCATCTCTAGTCCTATAAGTGCTGACTCACCTAGGTCAGTCCAGTATAGAGGCGATCTGTAAGGTCAGTCGTACAATGCCGAATAAGGTGACATCCTCATGGTGCAGTGGTTGTTGTTGTTGTTGTATGAAAACTCTACCAAGGATAATTGATCATCCCAGCTATGACCAATGTCAAGAAAACAATCACTGAGCATATCCTTGAGTGTCTGGATGGTCAGCTCGGTCTGGCCATCCGTCTGGGGATGGAAGGCGGTGCTCAAGCGAAGCTGCATCCCAAAAGCCTCCAACAACCCCTTCCAAAACCTGGAAGTAAAGTGTGCATCACGGTCAGAGAAAATAGATGAAGGTACTCCTTGTAAACACATAATATCATGAATGTACAGGCATCCAATTCTCTCTACTGAACCCTGCTCTCTGATAGGTAGGATATGGGCTGACGTGGTGAGTCGGTCAATGATCACCCAGATAGAGTCGTGTCCTCTGGATGTACGTGGAAGTCCCATCATGAAATCCATGGATATATTGTCACAGTTCCACTCTATGACCTCTAAGGGATGTACCAAGCCTTCCGGTACCTGGTTCTCGGCCTTCACTTGCTGACAAGTGAGGCATCGCGAGACAAACTCTTCTACTACCTTCTTCATACCTGGACACCAGTACTCTCGTCTGAGGTCTCAATACATCTTCACCACTCCTGGATGTACCGCTAGAGGGGAAGTGTGGAAATACCTCAACACATCCCCCTTTAGTGAAACTGGTTCCATTGTACGTCCTCTGAGGAATATGACGTGCTCCCCACCTTTAGAAAATCCATTAGCTGCCTGCCCTGAGGATATCTGAGGATATCTCGTCTCACAGTCAACTTCCCCACATTGTGCCTCTCTAACTCGCTGAAAAAGTTGAGGAGTGACTGTGAGAGACTATAGGAAGGCTGATCTATATATATCCACAATGTATTTCTACAACGCGGCCTGCTACTATGTCACCTCTCCTGTCAGCAAAATGCCTGATCTCCTACTGAAATCATCTACTAAAATGATCACCTTACCAGAAGTATAGACTATCTCGATGTCATAGTCCTAGAGAAACTCAAGCCATCGTTTCTGTCTCAAGTTCAGGTCCTTATGCGTGAAGATATACCTGAGACTATGGTGGTCTAAGTAGACTGTAAAATGCTCACCCATCAAATAGTGTCGCCACATTTTCAAGGGGATGACCACAGATGCTAACTCCATGTCATGGGTAGCGTAGTTCTGCTCGTGTTGTCCCAACTATCGTGAACCATACACAATCACCGCTTTCTCCTCCATCAGGGAACACCTGAGTCTGGTCCCTATTGCGTCGCATTAAACTACGTACCCTATGCCCTTTTCTGGTAGCCTCAAGATGGGCGCACTGGTCAACCTCTGCCTCAGCTACTGAAAGCTATGCTAGAATCTATCTGACATCAAAACGGGTTGCCCCTTATTTTTTAATGCTGAAAACGGTGTTGCAGCTCCGGAGAAGTCTGGAACAAATATATTATAATACCCATCCAGTCCCATAAAACTCCGCACCTCCATCACACTCTTGGGTGGCTCCCAAGAAAGCACTGCTTCAATCTTTGTTGTATCCACTCCATCTCCAGCCTTCGAGATGACGTGTCCCAAAAATTGAACCTTTCGAATCTAGAACTGGCACCTCAAAAGATTACTATAAATATGGAACTCTCGGACGGTATTCAGGTCTACCTAAAAATAGTAGGCATGATCCTCCTCAGTAGTCAAGTAAATCAATATGTCGTCGATGAAGTCTACGACAAAGCGATCGAGGTATGGCTGGAAGATCCTGTTCATGAGGACCATGAACACTTCTGGTGCATTGGCTTTGCCAAAGGGAATATCCAATTACTCGTAGTGGCCATATCGACACCTGAACTCTGTCTTCTTCACATCCTCGTCTTGAAATCTGAGCTGGTGATAACCTAAGATGAGGTCTATCATCGAAAACCATTGTTCTCCCATGAGTAGGTAATTTTTCTTCACGGTCATATGATTTAGGTAGTGGTAGTCAAAACACAGTCACAAGCTCCCATCCACCTTCTTCGTGAACAAAATTAGAGATGCCCAGGATGAAACACTGGGACGGATAAATCCCGTCCCCTACTAGTCCTCCAGTTGTACCTGCAGCTCACGAAGCTCGAAGGGAGCCATCTGATATGCTGGAGTAGATATCAGTGCTGTCATAGGGTACAGATCAATGTAGAAGTATACCTATCTCTGAGGAGGTAGTTTGGGAATGTCTTCAGGGAAATCATCTACGTACTGATCCACCACAACAGGAAAACTCGAACTCCACAAATCAACCACTCCATGTATAAGACTAGCTAACAGATGTGTGATTGGCTTCCCCCACCTCTACATAATTCTATCATGTGCTGCATAGGCTCCCTTATTTCCGGTGAAGGTGAACCTAGTCCCATCTGTGCTGATACACAGTACTTTGTGACTAATACAGTCAATATAAGCATGAACTGTGGATAAGCAGTCCATACCCAAAATTACATCGTCAGGCCTCGATGCTGCTACAATAAGATCCTAGCCGAAGCTCTAGCCTCCTAGAGTAAGCTCACACTACTGGAACAAGTACATAATCATCGAGTCTACTCTAGTAGGAGTCTCTAGCTATAAGGATTGATTCAACGGCACCGTCGGAATCTCTGAGCCCCGAATGAGGGATGTTGCAATAAAAGAATGACTCTCACTTGTCTCTATAAGTACTACAACAAGAGGGGAGTAGACATAAATAGTACCTTGAATCATCTCATGTGTGCCGTGGTCATAGGCCTCAACTGCCTAGATCTGATCCCATCTCTTTCCTCCAGCTCCCTGTGGTCGGGGTGGACCTCCTGGTGGTGGTGGTGGTAGAGCCTCAAAACGTCATCCACAACCTGATGCTCGGCCAGCTCCTCTTCCACAACTGCCTACTCCCTGCAGACCACCATGGTCGAACCTCTACCTCTGCCTGGGAGGTCCCTCTACTGTCTTATTCTCATATGCAAGGCGGGTCAGGCAGTCTCGATCCATGTGGCCCGGCCCGCCTCATGCATAACACTGCATGCTCCTCATATAGATGGATCTGTCTTGTGTGCCCCGCACAACTGAACCCATATACTGGGGTCATCCACATGATGGACAAGTCCTCTTGGACCGCTGCATTATCAGTCTACTACCAGCTGCCGAAGACTCCCCTACGTGTCGCCCTGTGGTGGGTCTTGCTGCTGGTGACTTCTATGGGAGAAAAATCTATACTAGAAGGTCTCACTGCAGCACCCCCGCCTACGTCGAAATGTTGAAGGGAATCATCGAAGCCCTTATCTCATTCCTGAGTCCCTACTCAATTGTCTGGTCCCTAATGAACTGGTTTCGTACCATATCTGTGGAGTAACACGAGAGGCCAATGAACCTTGCTGAGTACTGAGCTACTGTCATGCTGCCCTCCTTTAGATGATGTAAATCATTAATCTGCACCGCACGAAAGGCGGTTGTAACAATCTCCGAGCGAATGAGACTCTCGAAGTCTGTCCAGATTATTGATGTCTCATCATGCACCTAAAGAATCATGCTCCACCATCTACCTTCTACTTCCAGTAGGAGACTCACGGAAAGGATCACCATGAGGTCATCTAGTGTCTCTACCAATCTAAAAACTCTCACAACAGCCTCCAGTCAATCATCAGCTTCATGTGGGTCTGTATCTCCCTAGAACCTCAGCGGCCTCTGGCGCTGGATCTCGTGCAACGCACTCAGGCGCTGTGCACTCTATGCTGCTGGAGCTGGTGGTATTAGTGGCCCAGCGGGTTGTGGTACCGCTGGAACATCTGCTGTGATGGGGCCCCGCACTGAGGCCTCGCCACTCGTTGGGTTACCATCTCATACGTAACTCGGAACCCTAGTTGGCTGCCTTCGTGGGGCCATCTTGAAAGAAACATGTGCACCATGGTTCAAACAGTATACCTGGTGAGTTAACACAAAGTAAACACAATGATAAATTTTCAATGGAAACACATAGGCAATCAGTTTTTTTGTGCATTGGGTCGGCTATCAGAAGTCATAGTCCTAGTGTATGGATAAGTCGACCGCCACACCAACACCGGTTTCCCTAAAATTATAACCACTCCTGAAACACTTAACACTATTTCTTTTAAAAGAATCAGAGTTCATGTTATGCGGTAGAACCAACTCCTATGATACCAATTTGTCACGACTCGTCCTCAGGTTCATGCCGTGAATACCCCAAGGCAGCCTTCCATAGGCCAGGGGTCGACGACTGGCACCAAAGTCGTAATCCCTATAAAAAGGGAAGTCATTGTCTTTTAACCTGTAACACACACACAGCCTGAACAAAAGCAGCAGAGTACACAACTGAATGTAAAAACTAAGTAAAACTGTATACAAAAGTAAGTGATAAAGGAAAGGGGATGATAATACAAGCCCAAAAATAAAGTACAACAACTATAAAGCAATTATAATTTCTGAAAGGTAAAAAATAAATACTAAGTCATATTCCATGAATCCCACCTGATGGGTGGGTACAAATGGCCTCCTTAGCACCCAAGGTCCGTCTGTCTGCTCTGAGTACGTCTCACCAAGTGGTCCACCACTGGGTACTATCCAGCTCTACAACCATCTACCTCTATCAGTGCAGTCCGTCTTCTGCAACCAACACAACGATGTGCGAGCATAGACCTTGGAGGGGTGAGTATAACTTTAATAAGTAGGTGACCCCGAGACCCATGAAATTCTCCATGAATCCACAGAGGATAAACCACAGTAGAAAGATAAAATCATGAAGTATCAACCCACCCTACTTATGTATATGCCCATAAATATAACTAAGTTATCAGTCATAGCCCCACTCCAACTCTTGATCCCAATCACAACCTAGTCCACACATGATGTAAATTCAATCACATAATTGATAATGATTGAAAGAAAAAGACTCATATCTCACAGGTATACTTATTTTTTATTGAGTAGAGATGATCATATCTAGTCACTGAATCATATAATCTGTCGGACCCTCATAGGATACAACACCAGTTAAGCCGTCAGACCCAGAAAGGATAGAGGATCAGATACTCTATCGGACCAACACAAGATACATGAATGGATGTCAGAACTGTCAAACACACACAGGATTTTGGTAAAGTAGTCATCACTAATGACCCCACATAGGATTCCAGTATAGTATTCATCGTAGTCTAACCCACGTAGGATTCAAGTATAGTAGTCCTCGTAGCCAGCACTAGGGGTCCCGCACACAACACGCTCTATTCTGGGAGGGTCCGCTCCTCGAGTAAAGTGTCAATACATCAACTATAATGAATTCATGAGTTGATGTATCATGTAGTTCTTTTTCATCATATGTAACCCAACGCGACTAACGGTGCGTCAATCGGATGCCCGGTCTGAGAGTTATTAGCATTTCAATTCTAGGGGCCCAGTTGGATTTATGCTCATTCCAAACCTAGCCATTTTCCAAAGTGGTCCAAAACAATCTTAGAGTATCGAAAAAGGAACTCCTCATTATAAGGGTCCCAGTTCCACAGATGGCACATCGATCGGAGGTGCAATCTATAAGATATTTTAATTTATGTGAAGATGGGTCATGCCCGTCAAGCCCAGTGGGTCGGCGGGTCGGCCCGTCCCGGTTCGGCAGGTCTGTCCCGGCTAGGGGTTAGCCCATACCGATGGAGAGTGGCCCACCCGTGGACCTGGCCCATGTTGCGGGCGGGTTTGCTTCACCCGGTGGCGCCTAGCAGGGCCGCCCCTCCTCTGCCCGGCCGGTCGTAACCCGCCTGTTCTGTCTGGCACGAGAGGCTCGCACAACGGGCCGCAGTTCTCCCCACGGGGCTCCAATTGGCGCTGCGGTCTTCCAGCCCAGCTGGTTCTTCAATCAGAGTATCCCACATAGCGGGCCGCAGTCTTCTCCGTGAGGTGACTACGGGCGCCACGATCTTTTAGCTCGGCCGGCAGGCGGCCAGTCCGTTCTTCCAGCTGAGCAGCTAGCGGATGCGGGCCTCTGTCTCTCTAAACGCGGCACCTCTGGGTGTCGCGGTCTTCCAGCGGGCCTGATGGATTGGCTGGCCGGTTGTCCCGTGGACCGGCTACATAGAGACTAGTTTAGTCGGCCACCTCCGCACCTCCACCAGGGCGCGACGATGCCACAGTCATGCTTCTCTATACGCGGCGCGATGGTGCCTTGCCACCTCTGCCATCAAGGTTCTTCTCCGGCGCGGTGCGACAACACCGCGCCCTATCCATCCACCTCTGGTGTCCACCAAACGAGATTCAATGGATGGTCATCGAGTTGTGTTTGTTCGGCACGCGCCCTCCTCGTTCGGTGATATCAATTTGCCACCGTCAAACCAAAGTAAACATTGAAGAATCGATGATATAATTTTATTCATTTAAAATTAAACAAATCCCCCTACCTCGATTCAAGAACGTTGTCGATGTCGCAGAAGACAGTGTCGCGGAAGATGGACGTCGTTCCATCAACGTCAGAGGGAGAGTGGTTGTCTTTGGCGACGTTCTTTGTGGGTGGCGTCGTCCATTGCTTACCCCAATTGGAAAGGAAGGAGACGCATAGTCATTATACGGTGGAGACTGTGTTCTTTGTTGGAAGAATTCTCTCCCTATTACTCTAAGGCACCACCAATACTCCCAACTTCGTCAACGATTATAGGAACCCAAAATAAAATAATAGATTCAGTTATTTAAAGTTGGTATAATGTTATCAAAATTCAAACACTAAAATTAATTAATTAATTGTGGAGCTCAATTAATTAATTAATGGTGTTGGAAAATTAATGAGAGAAAGTGGGAGGTGGAGATTTTTCAAAATTAAAAAAGGGAGGTGGAAAGTGGAGGGTTTGACCCACTTCAATAGGGGGTTTTAAGAGTTTCAAGGGAGAGTTGATGGGTTTGTGTTCCTGTGGGCCCCACCACACAATATACTCCATTGGGAGTTTATGTAGGGGATGTTCCCCACTTCCAACTTCCCTTTAGTGGATTTAACCACCACCCACGTTAAAATATTTGAATCAAATTTTTATTTATTTAAATTAGAAAACCCTCAAAAATAACATCCAACCTGTATAAAACACAACTGCGGTAAAGGTCTCCTTAAGCGAATACTGGTGTTGCGAGTTCATTGGTGTCCCCAGATTTCAATTCCGAGCACCAGTTCAAAATATATAAAATCCTGCTCGTATGTCTATTGAACTTACCTGAAACAAACTTTTGAAAATTATTCCAGGAACACTGTGTCTCGGAATTAGGTGCCGTCAAAAACTGCAGAATCGTAAAATTCCCATGTATTTTAGAAAAAAACTTCCACGGGATTTTCGGGTCTTTACACATAAGGATGTGTACCGTGATAAGGATCACCTCTACAATATATATATAATATTACATGAGAATAATAGTATTGACATGGATGATTAAGAAAGTATGAATGTCGTTGATACTAATATCCACTAATAAGGAAACATCTTCTTCCTTTGAAATGGGGAATAACTACCTATACCACGATGAACATTTTGATCAGTCGGTAAGTGAGATTGAGGGTAACATTGATTCCTACAAAAAATGTACAAAAAAATCCTCAACTATAAAATAATAAACAACCAACCCCTAAAAGGATGAAGAATTATTACAGATATCATCTCTTTACCGGTTGGAACCTCAACAACCCCAATATCCATCATCCACTTTCTAAAGCTCTGATCCTCCAAACACCATCCTAGGCACCCTCTTTGGGATTAACTCTCTATGAGTCCATTTTTTTGAATACCTATTCTTTAGTGTGCACAATTAAGTCTATATGATTCTTAAATGGTGTGCATACTTATCATATAGTGGCGTACAACTCCTTCCCTAGACACCATGCTTTAGAATTCTTGTCTAGAGTGTGGTCAAAAGTGAAACATTAATGGTCCTTAAATTGATTCATTATCTCTAACATTCTTAGGTTCCCATAAATAAGTTAGATAATCTCATGTCTCATTTACACCGTAATCATTGAAGATAATAACTCCAAATGGTTGTCCCAAAATTCATTCAATTATATGTTCCCCTCTTACAACTCAACAAGATACAACATCAACCACTAATTTTTTCCGCATCGCTTCTAACCAACTACAATCATAACAAAAAACATAGTTCAAGATATAAATACATAACATCCTCGACCATGTTCACTTATATATAATTGAACCCAATTAGTCACATGGGCTCAAGCATTCCTCCACGAATGCTAGAGGATGTCGACTAGCAGCGATGGTCTAGGGTGGTATAATGGGGAGACAATACCCTCATGATTATAGTATCAAAATGGGTTTCTAAAAGGATAAAAGGAAAAATAATGATTCCAACAAAATGAAAAAGATAAATCACCGAGATATAATGAACAATCATAAAAAGAAACATCTTGTGCCAAATACAAAATGATGCAATGTCATGTATCTAAACAGAAAGGAAAAAAGAATACATGGCAGAAGAAAAACATATATACCAGTATATCAAAATAAAAAAAAGGCCAATTGACTATCCATATATTTAATCATAATCCATATCATAGTATTGTGTTCCCCGGATCCCATGATGTAATCAATCACGAATCAACAAATAATTTTTCCCCTATCAATACATGTATCCAGGATTTTTTTCCAAGTACCGATGTATGTACTAAATAGGATGTGATTTATACTTATTATTCCACCACTAATGGTGTCTTCCAAAAATATGTATGTGAATATAAATTTAATAGTGTGCACTTATAATAATCATCATCGATGTAAAATGCATAAAGTAACAACCATGTTTGGCCAGAATTCCCATGGGATTCTAGGCTAACAAAACCTACTTCAAACTAAGTTTGACTTGTAATGTTACACCTTCCAAAACATATATTTGTATATGAATATATAATAAAAAAATATGGATGTATATAATCCTCTAGTGAAGACCCATGTCTTAATTCCATGTTGCCAAAAAAATTTATCAAGAAGTCATGTATCTCAGATATCTAAACCAGGAATCATAATATATAGTTTATATTAAAAGGATACGGGGTGGGACTAGAGATTCCATGACCACAAGGGTCAATCCATAACATAGTAATAAAATTTTTAGTCCAGTTATAAGAGTATTAATGTAATATAATGGGTGCTCCCAAGGAATATTACTTTAATATTGTCAAACCAGGTCTTTGGATCTCATCAATAATAAATATTAAGCTATGAATAGATGAGGCCAATGGGGTGAATATATGGTCTCGTGTCTCTATAGATGTCAAGTTTAATCCAATTATTGTATCCAAGGTTTTATAATGTATGTAACTGATTCAATTAGATCATTGGTACAACATAGAGGAATTCACATAAAATACAATGCTTAGATTCTATGTTGGGGATCTCCCAAGACAATTAGCTCAATTAATTGGGATGGCATCCTCTAAATGTTAATGGAAGTACCTTGGGAACCCAGGGTGACCATAATTCTGATCACTACAATAATCTGAAAAATGGTCAATAAAATGGAACTATGTATAGCTACATTAACTGGAACATTGTCCATGTAATAACATTACCAATTTATAACTCCCATTTAATTCATATCATTACAATTCATTTATTCACGAAAAGGTTTTAGGTATATCCAAAAATGAACCAAGTATGTGAATATGAAGTCTAAAATTATCCATGTAATAATCACACCAATCTATAATTCCATTTAATTATAATTATTAGCTTTCATTAATTGATGACAGTGTGAAATAGTTGTTGTGTAACATTGTCCTTGTGAAACTCAATCCGATTCACTATGTCTGTTTATAAATTTTATTTTGAACTCTAATCTAGATAAGTGTTGTATCCAAGATAAAAATTTATTAATAATAAATTTTCATTAATGATATATAATTTAATAATTCAAACCAAACACAACTATGGGTGTTTTTGTTATAAAAAAATAGTGGAAAAACATAAATATAATGGACACACCCAAAGGGGTAGATCACATTGATATTGATAACCATCAATGTCATTAAGGATCTAAATATCCATTAGGTTTTAATAAATTGAAATGAATTCATGGAACATTAAATTTTGGGGAACACTCAGCGAATCCAACATTTAGTATAATAAACCAAGATAAAAATCAATAACGTTTGGAAAAATTCTATATTCACAAACCCTATGCCTACTGAAAAAAAACTTGTCAAATATTGACCTTTTATATGGTACTAATTAAATGAAAAAGGAAAAAACTGAAAAACACCATGAAAATATGGCATCATAGGTGACACCATCATAACTTTATAAATATGTTGATGAAAAAAGGTAACAATTGAATGGGGAGATTATTGGTGGCTATCCAATGCAACATATGACACTAAAATCATAGTCTGGATGAATAAGATTCATCAAATACAAGGTTATTAAACAAGGAGGAGATCCAAACATAGAGAGGATATTGTGTGTAAAAGGAGAAAAATGGAGGGTAAATAAAAAATTGGAGGGGCAGAAATTAAATAATTTCGTCTTTTAATGAATTTCATTATTTGGACCACATATCTCTCTAAAAAATGTGCCAACCAAGTAGTGGATAGTTTCCCTTGAAACCCCCTCACAAGATTGAAGCACAATGTTTTTTAAATTGATCATACCCCTATGATCTAAAAACTTTTATGTGACAACCCCCTCAGATAGTCTAGGTTCATAGTTAGGCAGACCAGGCACATTCCATGAACACCCTATAATACCATCTATAACACACCACATTGTTTTCTCAAACAATTCCCCCTTTGGGGGACTGTTTTAGGAAAACCATATGCTTGGTATAATTCCTCCAAAACACATAGTTTCATGTTAATAAGAAACCCCAAAAACTATTGAATCCTTTTTTATATCATATGACACCATTATAAGCATAAAATAAGGAATTGAGACTAAAAATCAAAGGGTTGATACCATATATAAAAAATTGGGCTGTTGCGACCTCTCCCTCTTGGGAAAACATATACATAGGTTGGTCTCTTCATGGAGGTATGTCATTATCTAAAAAAAGTTTTGGCCCCTTTGAATCTATGATAGCGTCACATTCCTATGTCCCATTATGAAATCTATCATGATTCCATATCACGTGTTTGAGATGGAGTGAATAGCAAAAAATAGACTTTATGCTTCAGTTTATGATATATATAAGATTATCATCACAGGATTCATCTACTAACATGTCAAACTTGTCAAATATGAATTGTATGAGATTAGTCTGAACAGTATAAAAAGCTATGAAACATGGAATATTTCTTGTACAATCCAGTAACATTGAGTTAACTACAATTGGTAGGTTACTAGACAAATTCCCTCATCAATTTTAAAAGTTCCATTGAACCATGGTGAAGGATTCCCCTTTGAAATAAATTGAAGATGTTAAAATCTAGTTGATACATGAAAGAATATATTATACAAGATCTTTAACATAGTAGGTCGTCGATAGAAATTATCATCTAAAATCATAAAATGATTTCCAATTTTTATATGCTTCTGGATCAATCTAATGTGTCTTACATTAGATGAGATCCTAGTAGGGTTTCTTACCCTACCTCTGACTAAAATATTTTTGATTGACACGGAGAACCATATAAAGAAACCTAGGAATCCATCTGAATATTAAACTGAAATATATTGTCATTTAAAAATTTAGTGATATTTATTTTTTTCTATGAAGAACACCCTACATTGATGATGCATGATCGTATCATGTCCTATAACACTTATATCATAGAATCATATTTCTCTTCAATATGAGGTTGGTAAGATGGACTTAAAAGTTACAATGTACTTAATTCTAGCTACAAAACTTCCATGAACCGAGAGGAAAGATGATAATCCAAATCTAATAAAATAGTTTTTGGAACTCCATAATGGTGGTTAACCCCAAATGCATGTATCCTTCCATGATCATATACATAAAGGGTCTTCTTAATAGGTTAATAATGTGAGTCCTAAATGATCCTATCAAATATCACCATACTACATCATTGCATCCAGGGGATATCAGTAATCCATTGACAAATTACATGGAGACATCATAATACTTCCACTTAGGAATATACAATATCTATAATGGACCTTCTAGTCGATGGTGTTTTTCCTTCACCTAATAACATATATAACACCTAGTAACAAACCCTTTGATCTCCCTTTTCATATTAGGCCACCATTGTTGGTGATAAAGATAATTATACATCTTTTTAGGACTAGGATGTACTGACTATATAAAAGGATTATACTATCACATCAATTCCTCAAGGATGACTGTAGAAACCCAAACATGTCCGTGATTGTTCTTGATCTCATACCTATTAACACTCCATTATAGTGGAAGCTCATTACCTTAAACACTCCCCCTTAGGATTAACCCATGTGTGTAACACCCCGAGATTTTATGAAAAATATTCTTTTTAATTTCATTAATGTCTTGTGTTATACGCTACACCAAAAGGAGCTTTCACAACACACATCTCTGACCTGGCATGAATTACACGCAATCACGACCTTCCACAATAGCATGTGTTGTACGCAACACCAAGTTTCGCTAAACAATGATATGCTATTAAAATATTATTAAAACTAGCTGTTATGAATAGTAATAACCACTTTTTGAAATTTTTTAAATTTTATTTTTCAAAATGGACTTCATTTTTGGATTCGGAATATCGAAATTAGCTTAGGGTGAAATTTTGGTGATTTTCGGATAACTTTCATATTTTGATGAATAGTGAAAATTACTAGATTTTAATTAAAAACAACTTTTTCAAACGAAATAATTAATAGTGATAAATTATTAATTTGAGTGGTTTAAAAGTATATTTAGAATATATTTTTACAATTTAATACAATTTTGGTCATTGGATGTAATTTCACATTTAAACCAGACATAAACAAGTGTCAATCTTTTGATAGTTATTATC
The DNA here is from genome assembly GCA_963277665.1 of Viscum album. NCBI lineage: Eukaryota > Viridiplantae > Streptophyta > Magnoliopsida > Santalales > Viscaceae > Viscum > Viscum album. Next base: position 1,480,568,634 of record OY728137.1, read on the forward strand.
TTTTAAGAACGCGCTATTTGTTTTGACGATGGTAATTAATTTTTAAATTAATTAATGCAACTGATATGTTTTGAATTTGGTAAAATAGAAATCATTTTTGAGTTCATAATATCAAATATATCTTAGGCCTAATTTTTGGTATTTTTCTGAAAACTTTCAATTTTTGATGAATAGTGAAACCACTAAGTGGTAGTTAAAAAAACTGAATTTCTCATAAAACATAATTTTACCGCTTCTGTGAGTGGAATTTCAAAAATCCGAGAGACACAGTGGATGTTAGTAAGTAAAATGTGGTTCAATGAGATGAAAATAATTTTTGGTGAATAGTAACTTTTTACTTTTATTTACCATGGTTAAAAGTAAATAGGGTAATTAAGGGTAAAAATGATATTATTATTACCCTAACACGTGTCGTAATTCTATTGGATAAATTTAATTCGACCAAAAACAAACGTAGGAATAAAATATGACCATTTAGGCCCACTTGAATTAGAATAGGGCATTTATTATTATTTAATTCAAAGAAGAGTTAAAAGATTTAAAATCAAAGTTTATTTAATAAAACATTTTTTATATAGGGTTATACATAAGATAAATTCTACTATAAACATTAATTAGAAAGATAAAACGATTTCATACATAATGATATTTTATTTTTAATTCTTATACATTAAATAATTTAATATATTTATGACACAACGATGATGCAGTAATTGTCTTATTAATGAAATATTGACATAATTGATGTTATAAATACCCAAATAAATATAATATGAGCCTTTTTATGAATTACACTAATTTTCTAGGTTAATATGACATGTTAGTATTGATTTAATTAACTTTTTTCGAACTTATCATTCTGTTATGATTTTTACAAAAATCGATTACTAAATAGTGTCAAAATTGACATAAAATAGTTTTAAAAACAAATATTATATTATTAATTGTTATTTTATTCCTAAAAATATAAGGTTCGGGAAAATGACTTAGATAATGTTATATATATTAATAATAAACAATTTGGGGTTCTTTTGGCTTCTTATAGTATGTTTATTAACCATATAGTGTAAGAAAACAAAAAGACACGGTTAAAGTTAAATTATTTAACTTACAGTTAAATATAATTGATAAGGTTACAATAATAACATAAACTTGTCTAAATCCTATCGGATGAGATGAATTTTACCCATACCCACTTTAGCTTCTAAATAAGACCATTTGGAACCATTATAATCCGAATTTGACCTTAATATAAATTAATATTTTGAGATTTTCCTAAGGTGCCCATCTCCTCCGTTATAAAAGGGCACCTCCTCCCTCTCCTCCTCACACCAATTTGAGCATTCAAGCTCGGCCAATCCCTGCCAAAATCTCTTCTCCACTTCCCTAGTATCATCCTAGTGGTCCTGGTCTTTTTCAAAGACCATCCTTAGTTCTTTAAGTGGAGGTTAAGAAAAGGCGCCTCAAAAAGAGGTAATATCCATTACCGATCTTTTTCAATTTCTTTTTCTTCAAATTATTTTTATTTAGTTGTTTCATGATAAAGTAATAACATCAGTATTTCTTATATAATTATATGTTATTATAAATATGAAACAACTCTAATTAACCTTCCATCCATCATACGGAAAAAGGAAATCACCGCGCGTGCGTACGTACAGAATACCGTCTCCACGCCGTGGTGTAATCTATTTTCTGCCTCCACCTTAATTGGATGGGTATAATGGTGTAATTAGTAACTATATATGATTATTATAAAGTTATATTGATACTGAAATAGTTTACATACACTTCAACAGAAGTTCACGATCATGAGAACGATATCATCGATCGTGCGTACGTACAGACTACCGTCACCACGACGCGATGAGATTCATTATCCACATTAACCATTCATGAATGATTATAAAGTATATATAATGATTAATAATGAAATATATGAAATTTTAAATCTACTGTATTTATGTATATATATATATATATATGTATGTCATCTACTTACTTCCCTTCAAGACAATAAGGAAAGGAAAACAGCGTTCATGCGTACGTACGGACTACCATCTCCATGAACGGTGTGTTTCATTTCATTTATCTATCTATTATATATATATATATACTGAATATATATGATATATAAATAATGTTTTATATTCTAGAAGTATGTAAATCATGATATAAGTAAAAATAATGTCAAGAACAACAAGTCCAAACACCTACGATAAATGAAACGATTTTACCCAAAACGTTTCTTTAACATGGAATTTACAAAAGAACGGGTAATATAAAGTCATAAGTGAACCATATATGATATCATAACAATGAATATGATTCTTTAATAAGTCAAGGACATTATTTAAATCATTATACATGAGGTTTGGACACTTACAAAGCAAATCGGACCTAAGGTAAGGGAAATATAACAATCTCATTTTTATCCGAGATTTTTTATACTTTGGCATTTACTGGGGTGTATTTTATCATCCAAATCCATGTTTCCTCACTATTTAATATTATTTACATACACCTACAATTTTTTTAAATCAAATTTTACCCTTCGGTGTGTTTTTAGAAAAATATATGAAAGGAATCTTTTTTCGTTTTTCGTACGAGGTATTTTTTGACTTTTCCGACAAAAGTACGAGAAGAATGTTTTTTTAACTTATACGGCATGAATGGATTTTTAAAACATTATTTCCAAGAAGCTTCCTTTAAAAATTTTTAGGTTTATTTTTAATCAACTTCTTTTAGTTTAGAATTTTATGACATGTTAAGAAAAGAAAAGTGTTTTTAAAGAAGAAAGGATATTTTCCTCAAGAATGGAGTTCAAGTGTTTTATCAAAATTATTTTCCATCTAATATAATATAGGGTTATATTTTTATCCCTGTTATAACATTGATTTGATTATGTTGTGATGGAATTATTTTTATGAATTCCTTTATCTTATATGAATTTTTTTATGATGTCATGATGTTTAAGATTCCCATTTTTATTACATGGGTTATGCAATGATGTATGATTTATGATTTTGGGGCACACATAAGAATGGTATCATTATGATATGGGTGGGACCTATATATCCATCCAATGCATTGGGTAATGATTTTAAATCTCATGAGATAGAAATGGCTGGAATGGTAGGTTATACCGGTTCAGTGAAACAGGACTGAAACGAGGGTGACTCGGTTCAGAAAAGGACTTTGTCCACTAAGATAGTGTTGGAAATGAGTCGTGACTAATAAGATATGAATCTCTATGATTATGTGTGTATGCCACAAAGTTTCATGTTTTAAGTTATGATTATTGGGATTTCATTTCACTACTATGATTTATCCCATGTTATTAAATTATGATCTCTTTTGCAGGTTAAGATTTCCAAAATGTTATGTTCTTATGAATATGATGTGATTGATATTTCTATTGATTACACTTACTCAGCATTTGAGATCACCCTATTATGTTTTCTTTTCCCCAGGATATAAATATAGGTTTTAGCTAAAAAAAGGAATATCTTTATGGGAGATGTTAAAGATCTTTCACCACGATTAGAAGATTATATTCAGAGTTTCCAAAGACACTAAACTATTACGATCCTTATGTGTGTGTTTTTGTTATGTACTAATTATTCCGCAAAAGTAATGTAATGTCCATGTACGTCAAGCTTCGGGTCTCTACAGTTGGTATCAGAGGAAAGGTTTAGTCAACCTTTGGAAACTAGGATGCGAAAACGTTAGTGAGATCCCTAGAGATATTTCTAAGGTATGTCTAGGGATGTACCTAAGGAAAAGTATACATATCGGATATAGTCCTAGAACTATGGTAACGATATTATATTAAACCAAAGATGTTATATATTGAAGTTACTCCCCCTTTATTATGTTTTTTTCCTCTCACACTATTCTTTTTGGGTTTTAGAAATTGGATGGAAACAAGATGATTAACGATAATGGAGGATATGATGGGCAATGGAATGATATTCTTCATGAGAAACCAAATAAAATTGGATTTGGAGGTCCAAACATCATTATTATGCCGAATCAGCAATATCATAATATGATCAATAAAGTAAAATTTGTTAAGTTTCCTGACTCATCTAATAATAGAAAGATGGAGTTTCATGATGATCATAGAGGAAAGAAAGTTCAATTTCCCCTATGTAAATCATGTGGAAAGAGGCATCAAGGAGAATGTTTCAAAGGAACTGGAAGATGCTTTGGGTGTGGAAAAAAAGGACACAAAGCCAGTAAGTGCAAAAGAAAAGGTTCAGTTAACACCAAGGATGAGGATAATGGTCTTGCTACGACATCAAAAATGGTTAAATGTTTTAAATGTAGAATGTACGGGCATTATGCAAACCAATGCCCTAAGGGAAAGTCTCATGAAGAGAATCAGTTTGGTCGTATGGGTAGTATTTATGTTGATGATGATGAAGAGACTACAAATGATATGTGAGATGAAAGAATTGTTTAAGCTCAGTCAATGGTTTAAGAAGGTAGTAGAATGATTACATGTTTATCAAGTGTAATGTTGTATAAGTAATATTATGGTACTATGGAATAAAGAGACATCTAAGGATTGTTACACTACTGTCTTTCCTTGAGTTTTGAAATTGTATGATTAATGGTACTGGTATCCATGAAGGGTTATTCAGATATTTTTGGAAAGTATATTATATGCGCATAATGAAGGGATGAGGAGAAAATTAAATGTTTGATAGTATTCATGAGCTCATGACTGATATAAGGAAATAGTTATATCATGGTTTGAGTATATAGAATTTTGAGGATTTTGGTATGTGGAAAGAGTTATCTTTTGACAGCAGTCATGTTTTCACTAAGATTCAATGGGTATTCATTTTTCATGAGATTACATGATTATGGTTTTCACATGACTCGAATGTGACGAACAAGATATATGAGGGATAAATGATGGCATTCACTTGATATTTTTCACTATACTATGAGCTTGGACCGAAGTATTTTAGATAAGCCTAAAGATTTGAATGGATTATGTTGGACATAAGTATTTATTGTTTAAGGATAAAACTTTTTTGATATTATTGATGGGATGTTATAGTAATATAGTTTCAGAAAAAGGACAACCTGCAGGATGGGCGACAGCCCATCGTGTCGGACAAGGTTGTGAGAATCAAACCCACAACCGAAGTGCGACTGGCCTTTATCGCCTACCTCTGGCCTACAGGAAGTCCCTGTTTAGTAGAAACTAGTTTTATTTTATTATGCGGTATGATATATGAAGTATAGGTTCATTCTTGGAATCGTATATGATCAACCTCACTATAGATGGACTTATGTATATTTGATAACTTTTGCTACCCTTTTGTTTGAAACAGATGGAATGACCCATCATTCTATCACATGATCAATTAACACTTCATTAATAACAAATTCAACTTCATTTCTTTAAGAGATGAAGTGTAAATTGTTCAAAGTACGAACAACAGTGAGATTGTACCAAAATAAAGTAAGTATTTATTCTAATTCAAAATCTTCAACTTTAGGGAAATGATTTTGAAAACCAAAAATGTTGTCCTAGTATCTGATGAATCCGATGTTACCCTAGATTGTCACAAATTTATGGATTTGTGATTGTTGGCTTTTCCATAGCCATGTTCTCTACCACTCTCCATCAGAACATGATGGTTAGATTTTTCTTCCATATCCATATTTTCACCTATGTGGAAACCCAGTGATTAGTTTATTTGGGTAACCGTTAAGTTTCATACTTTTGTTTTTAAATATTGGGTTTGGTATTCCTTTTTACGATGTGGGTTTCTATTAAAGAAACTTTCGAGTAGTAAAACATTTATAACCTCGACGAATTTCGAGGGCGAAATTCATTTTAAGGGGGGTAGAATGTAACACCCCGAGACTTTATGAAAAATATTATTTTTAATTTCATTAATTTCATGTGTTATACGCTACACCAAAAGGAGATTTCACAACACACATCTCTAACCTAGCTTGAATTACATGCAATCGCGACCTTCCACGATAGCGTGTGTTGTACGCAACACCAAGATTCGCTAAACAACGACATGCTATTAAAATATTATTAAAACTAGCCGTTATGAATAGTAATAACCACTTTTTGAAATTTTGTAATTTGTATTTTTCAAAATGGACTTCATTTTTGGATTCGGAATATCGAAATTAGCTTAGGGTGAAATTTTGGTGATTTTCGGATAACTTTCATATTTTGATGAACAGGGAAAATAACTAGATTTTAATTAAAAACAACTTTTTCAATCGAAATAATTAATAGTGATAAATTATTAATTTGAGTGGTTTTAAAATATATTTAGAATATATTTTTACAATTTAATACAATTTTGGTTATTGGATGTAATTTCACATTTAAACCAAACATAAACAAGTGTCAATCTTTTGATAGTTATTATCTCTTAAGAACACGCTATATGTTCTAAGGACCGGAATTAATTTTTAAATTTATTAATGCAACTGATATGTTTTTAATTTGGTAAAATAGAAATCATTTTTGAGTTCATAATATCAAATATAGCTTAGGCCTAATTTTTGGTATTTTTCGGAAAACATTCAATTTTTGAATAATAGTGAAACCACTAAGTGGTAGTTAAAAAACTGAATTTTTCATAAAACATAATTTTACCGCTTCTGTGAGTGGAATTTCAAAAATCCGAGAGACATGGTGGATGTCAGTAAGTAAAATGTGGTTCAATGAGATGAAAATAATTTTTGGTGAATAGTAACATTTTACTTTTATTTACCACGGTTAAAATTAAATAGGGTAATTAAGGGTAAAAATGATATTATTATTACCCTAACACATGTCCTAATTCTATTGGACAAGTGTAATTCGACCAAAAACAAACTTAGGAATACAATATGACCATTTTGGCCCACTTGAATTAGATTAGGACATTTATTATTATTTAATTCAAAGAAGAGTTAAAAGAGTTAAAATCAAAGTTTATTTAATAAAACATTTTTAATATAGGGTTATACATAAGATAAATTCGACTATAAATATTCATTAGAAAGATAAAAAGATTTCCTACATAATGGTAGTTTATTTGTAATTTTTAGACATTATATAATTTAATTTATTTATGACACAACGATGATGCAGTAATTATCTTATTAATGAAATATTGACATATTTGATGTTATAAATACCCAAATAAATATAATTTGAGACTTTTTATGAATTACACTAACTTTATAGGTCAATATGACATGTTATTATTGATTTAATTAACTTTTTTTGAACTTATCATTCTTTTATGATTTTCACAAAAATCAATTACTAAATAGTGTCAAAATTGACATAAAATAGTTTTTAAAACAAATATTATATTATTAATTGTTATTTTATTCCTAAAAATCTATGGTTCGGCCAAATTACTTATATAAGGTTATATATATTAATAATAAACACCTTGGGGTTCGTTTGGCTTCTTATAGTATGTTTATTAACCATATAGTGTAAGAAAACAAAAAGACATGGTAAAAGTTAAATTATTTAACTTAGAGTTAAATCTAATTGATACGGTTAAAATAATGACCTAAACTTGTCTAAATCCTATTGGATGAGAGGATTTAAACCCATCCCCACTATAGCTTCTAAATAAGACCCTTTGGAACAATTATATACCGAATTTGACCTTAATATAAAATAATATTTTGAGATTTTCCTAAGGTGCCCCTCTCCTCCCTTATAAAAGGGAACCTCCTCCCTCTCCTCCTCACACCAATTTGAGCATTCAAGCTCGGACAACCGCTTCAAAAATCTCTTCTCCACTTCCCTAGTATCATCCTAGAGGTCCTGGTCTTCTTCAAAGACCGTCCTTAGTTCTTTATGTGGAGGTTAAAAAAAGGCGCGTCAAAAAGAGGTAATATCCATTACCGATCTTTTTCAATTTCTTTCTTCTTCAACTTCTTCTTATTTAGTTGTTTCATGATAAAGTAATAACATCAGTATTTCTTATATGATGATATGTTATTATAAATATGAAACAACTCTAATTAACCTTCTATCCATCCTATGGAAAAAGGAAATCAACGTGTGTGTGTACGTACGGAATACCGTCTCCACGCCGTGGTGTAATCTATTTTCCACCACCACCTTAATTGGATGGGTATAATGGTGTAATTAGTAACTATATATGATTATTATAAATTCATATTGATACAGAAATAGTATACATACACTTCAACACAAGTTCACTATCATGAGAACGATATCATCGCTCGTGCGTACGTACGGACTACCGTCTCTACGACGCGATGAGATTCATTCTCCACATTAACCATTCATGAATGATTATAAAGTATATATAATGAATAATAATGAAATATATGACATGTTAAATCTACTGGATTTATGTATATATATATATGTATGTCATCTACTTACTTCCATTCAAGACAATAAGGAAAGGAAAACAACGTTCATGCGTACGTACGGACTACCGTCTCCATGAACGGTGTGTTTCATTTCATTTATCTATCTATTATATATATATATACTGAATATATATTATATATAAATCATGTTTTATATTCTGGAAGTAAGTAAATCATTATATAAGTAATAATAATGTCAAGAACAACAAGTCCAAACACCTACGATAAATGAAACGATTTTACCCAAAAGGCTTCTTTAACATGGAATTTACAAAAGAATGGGTAATATAAAGTCATAAATGAACCATATATGATATCATAACAATGAATATAATTCTGTAATAAGTCAATGACATTATTGAAATCATTATACAGGAGGTTCGGACACTTACGAAGCAAATCAGACCTAAGGTAAGGGAAATATCACAATCTCATTTTTATCCAAGATTGTTTATACTTTGGCATTTACTGGGGTGTATTTTATCATCCACATCCATGTTTCCTCAATATGTAATATTATTTCCATCCACATGCAATTTTTTAAATCAAATTTTACCCTTCGGTGAGTTTTTAGTAAAATATATGAAAGGAATATTTTGTCGTTTTTCGTACGAGGTATTTTTTCACTTTTCCGAAAAAAGTACAAGAAGAATGTTTTTTTAACTTATACGGCATGAAAGGATTTTTAAAACATTATTTCCAAGAAGCTTACTTTACAAGTTTTCATGTTTATTTTTAATCAACTTCTTTTAGTTTAGAATTTTATGACATGTTAAGAAAAGAAAAGTGTATTTAAAGAAGAAAGGATATTTTCCTCAAGAATGGAGTTCAAGTGTTTTATCAAAATTATTTTCCATCTAAGATAATATAGGGTTCTGTTTTTATCCCTATTATAAAATTGATTTGATTATGTTGTGATGGAATTATTTTTATTAATTCCTTTATCTTATATGAATTGTTTTATGACGTCATGATGTTTAAGATTCCCATTTTTATTACATGGGTTATTCAATGATGTATGATTTATGATTTTGTGGCACACATAAGAATGGTATCATTATGAGATGTTTGGGACATATATATCCCTCCAATGCATTGGGAAAGATTTTATATCTCATGAGATAGACATGGCGGGAATGGTAGGTTATACCGGTTCAGTGAAACAAGACTGAAACGAGGGTGACTCAGTTCAGAAAGGGACTTTGTCCACTAAGATAGTCTTGGAAATGAGTCTTGACTAATAAGATATGATTCTCTATGATTATGTGTGTATGCCACAAAGTTTCATGTTTTAAGTTATGATTTTTGAGATTTCATTTCACTACTATGATTTATCCCATGTTATGAAATTATGTTCTCTTTTGCAGGTTAAGATTTCCAAAATGTTATGTTCTTATGAATATGATGTGATTGATATTTCTTTTGTTTACCCATACTGAGAATTTGAGCTCACCCTTTAATGTTTTCTTTTCCCCAGGATATAAAGAAAGGTTTTAGGTAAAAAAAGGAAGATCTTTTTGCGAGATGTTGATGATCTTTCTCCACGATTAGAAGATTATATTCAGAGTTTCCAAAACACTAAACTGTTACGATCCTTGTGTGTGTGTTTTTGTTATGTACTAAGTATTACACAAAAGTAATGTAATGTCCATGTACGTCAAGCTTCGGGTCTCTAAAATGTTTATATTACATTATCCTAATATTAAGTCATTCAGGAAGTGATGTTTTCATTGCTAATGATTCATGTGTGTTCTATCTATGATGGTCCTGAACCTTTAAATCCACCTCCAAGAGTATATCCATTATCCATCACAAATCACTCGCCTCATGATCATAACATGTATGACCTACCTAGATCAAATAATACATTTAAAAATTACCCATACATTGCATATTGGAAGTCACTAAGTAAATTGACTAATTATTCTACCAATAGACATTGTCTTAGAAAAATATCACTATGTGAAAAGTTATACCTAAGTATTTTTTGATCCACATACACCACAACATATTATCCAATAAAATAATATCTCAAACAAAAAAATTCATAAAATATAGATTCTATATTGATTTCTTGAGTCGATAAATTTCTCAAATTTAGTCTCAACTAAAAAGACTCATACACCATGAATCAAAAATCATGTATCAAAAAAATCATTTCTTGATGCGATGTGCATCACAATAAACTCTAAAGGTTTTATTTTAAAATAGAAGAACCCTGATCAACAATTATGTAAATTTCAATTTAATTTCATTACTGGATATGTTGTGGTATTCTGACCATATGAGTGAAAAATGCTTCTTAATAAATCCCATAAGAGTATACTACTGGTGTGAAAATTCCAAACATAAAACAACTGTAATAACGACACATCCCTAAGAAACATTAGATGACTAAGTCATTTTGGGGTTTTGTCTAGGAAACCATGAAACACACCTTCTCTCAGGGGGGGGGGGGGTTGCAGAAACCTCATTAACTGATGTAATAAAATCAAATAATTGAACCTTGTTGTTCAAAATGTGCAATTTATTGAACATCACATACAACTGGTTTTCTCTTAGTTTATTCAGTATGGTCTAATGATGTATGACATGGGATTGTTGATTGGGAGAATACATTACAATAACTTCAATTAAAATTATTAAAAATGATTCTTTTTATGGTTGGGAAACCTGATTCCTCAGTTAAATGAAAATAAATGGTGTGTTTATAAAACTGAATGACATAAGAAGGCACCCATAAAGACCATAACATTTACAAAACGTTGTATGATCTATATATGAACATATAACTCTTACCTAGTGATAATGTGACCTAAAATAAGTTTTTGAGAAAATAATCACTATTCAAAGATAGTAATATAGTTCTAATACATGGGGAAATGGGTATCGCTTCTCAACCATAAGTTGGCTCAACCAATAGTAATTAATTCAAAGTACAAGGGTACCATCCACCTTTTTTTAAAAGAGGATAGGTGAACCCCATGCAGATGTGGTCAGTCATGGTGCCTGATTATTATGCCCCACTTGTGGAGGCTGATAGATGTCGGGTGTTGTACACTATATTATGTAATAACCCCTTTTATTCCTAACTCTCTTACTTTTATATTTAATTTCTTAGGTCCAGCTTCCACTGGTTCTTGGTCTTTTTTCTATGTATAAAACCATCCTTACATATTCCATGATATTCTATATAAGGGATAGTAATATATGATTTCATTCCATTTAACCTACGATATGGTAGTACAAACCTACGTGTGTCGACATCCCATTAACCCATGTGAACATAGCTACCATCATATGTTGATGTAAATGACACCATATGGTGAATTATTTTCACATAAGTATAAAATAAGACCGACCAGTTCATCATTTGAATGAAATAAAATCCTATAATTTATTGATCCATGTGTTCCCATAAGAAATCATATATTCTCCACTCATGGGGGAATTCCTTGAACTAGAACACACACCCAGATCAAATTCCAAATAGATAATAGTGTTCCATTACACCACATATGTACTAAACATTATGTAAATGGAACTCTTCAATAATAAAATAAACAACTGAATTCAAATAACCCCAATCAAAAATTAAATATACAAAAATAGAGGATTATATTATTGTATATATAACTGTCGATTGTTCGAAAAACTTCACCGTCGGTACTGGTTACACTAAAAAAATATAGCATAATTCACGTCCATGTACTATAACCTAAATACCTAGAATGGGTCCTCTCTACAAAATCTACACATCCCATGTCCGACCAACTCTACCATGCCCACCACCTCATTTTGTATAGCCAGTCAAAGCCTATCATCATGATTTCCATGAAGCTATTGATCTTGTTCCCGAAGGAAGTGCTAGTGTTGTTCCTTTACCAATTGTAACTGATAGGAAGATATGAGATAACCCATTAAGATGACCTATCCAACTATAGTACCAAACCTTGAAGGGGTCTTGATTATAATAAGGTCTTATATGACCATGCCTACAACACTAATGGCATATATCTGAGCTACCTAATCTCATAAACTAGCTCCCACTACATTGTCAAGATTCATCCAAATGATGCTACCTTAGACTATAAAACATAGTACCCTACCTCAGCACTGAACCGACATGTATTTTACTGTCGAAATCCATTAAATTATGCTCAGTAAGATGCTCTTTGATTATTAATCCCTAGATTTTATACAAAGGGAACATTTTTTCATGAGATCATATGGTGTACCTCATCCCTCCCTTGAAAAGTTTCCTTCTAAAAACTAATTATCATTGAAGGATGGTGAAAAAATGTGAATATGATTAAAGTAAGGAAATTAATACATAATTTATAAGGATGCATACTCTATATGTAGAAACACATCATATTTACCATCTCACAATTTTTTTAAACGAAAAATTCATTGAATACATCATAACAATATCTCCAGACCATATATGAATGATAGTCTACCTATGTATTAACATCCAACAAATGCATATAAAAAAATCTAGATTAGAAGTTGTGATTTTGACCCTCCTCTCTGTATTCATCTGTTTTTTCTGAATGATCAATAGTATAACCTCTATCTACGTATTTTTGGCTTGTAATCCAATAACCCTGAGAGAATGGAACGATATGGTTTCTAAAACACTCATTTATGCTCTTCCATAGAATAGGGAATCCATAGTGCTCCATGAAATGTCTTTATAATTTAATGCAAATCCACCTGAAATAGGGAATTAGAACCCATGTTTGGTATGATCACACATTCCACATGAGGCACTACTAAAGGTTACTCCTATGGCGTTCAATACCTCTAAAGAATGGTCGTCACCACCCTCGTGGCACACGAATACAAGAAATTGTGGGGTTATAGCTCTATAATTTTCTAGCACACAACTCAAATAGTATTTGATAATGATAACATCATAGATAAAAGAATGAGATAAAGTACAATCCTTACTATATAAGAGACACACCCTTGTACTAGTTCGTACAGCCAGGCATGGGCATCATATAAGAAACTGATAAAAATCAGGATATTTTACCGATACCCACAACTAAGGTTGGGTCTTTTTCGTGTTTCTCTATTTTATAATAGGATTCTAGTATACTGTGTGTTAATTTAATGTTATAGAGTAAAAACACATTATGTTACAATGGGAGTCACTATTTAATTGAATCTATTTCAATTTTAACTTATAAATCTATAGTTTTTAATTATGTAATTACAAATATATATATATATAAATGTCATATTTAACGCATCTATCATTCCAATGCTAAAAATTACTATGGTATATACATTGAAAATAGTACTACGAGTAAGAATAAGGAGGATTTTAAGATGGTTCAAATAGATTGATCACAATTCCCAATTTATAGAGGCATAAAAACTCTTTATATTGCAACTTGAATGTTTCATATTATCTATTGTGAATTATAATATAACTGAGAGTAATAAAAGCTAACTATATATTGCCATTATGTTGAGGATAGTACAGAATGCCATAGGTTTTCCTTAACCAAGGTCGATAATGATAGTTTAAAAATATAAGTATAAAAAATTGAGATAGAAGAAAAGAGTTCTTTGAGAGTATATAATGTCCCGTAAATCATTGAAAATGATGGATAAATATTGCATTCATTGAGTAAAATTTTTCGAATTGTAATAGAAACTATCCAAAATAAAATGAGGGTTGCAATAAACAATATAGAGATTCAAAATCATGAGTTATTGTTATAGAATTGAATTATTATGTTATCAAGGGTATGTTATACCAGCTATATGTTTTATAAATTCATTAAATATTTAAAAAAATGCTATAAATTATTTTACACTATGATTGTGAAGTATTATTTGATGCAATAGAGTAACACATTATTCAATTCTGACGATTGGTTCCTGGATAACTCCATCCATGGATGTTTTTTTAAGGATGCATTTTATTTATATCATTTTTTCTCAACAGAGTTTCTATAAAAATATCCATTAATAAAATTTATTGGTATTTTTTATACACATGGTAATTGATTTGACTAACCCTATTACATAATTAAAAATGATAAAAGGGTAAAATATATTTTTATATGATAATATGTGTATCCTAAAATACAATGTTATATGATTACTCCATTAACATAAATATATTTCACAACATCATCCTTTAAAAAATATTCAAACACATAGAATATCATATATGATATACAAATTATAGTTTACCTATAAAATATTACAAGAAAAGAAATCAAATGTTATGAACTAAATATAAAGATGATTTGGTATATAAAATAAAATAAGAGTTTTTTACACAAAAGGTTGTGTTTATCATCACATTTTATCACAAATCGATATAGTTTCTAAGAGTATCATGGGATATTTTAGGACTTGAAAAAAAATCAAATTTATCAAATTGAAGATTATTCCATTCAAAATAAAAGCAGAATTTAACTTGATATCAAAAATTTATTTTGATTTTATGGTGAAGGGAAAATATTAAATTTGTATTAGTCACCATAATAATGTGGGTTAAACTTGATATACTATATTTTTTAGAATATAACTCTACTTTCATAATGTAAAAATTTTCATATATTACTATGGAATATCATGGAAGAAGATTGATGGAATGGGTTCTATGATAAATGGGTGTCTAAATAGAAGTGTTCTATATTGACCACAATAATTATTAACATCATTACATTACATATTATTGGGATTATGAGTTTGGATATATAAAAATAGTTTAAAAATAAAAATATTACTCCTCAAACTCACCATTATTGAAATTCCATCACTTCATATATGTTAGTCACTGATGAGTTTAGTGGTATTTTTTTATCAAATGGTTATGTATATATGTGATGGGAATTACATATAGAAATAATGAATGCCGGAAAAAAATAAATCATATAACACATTTGATATTGATATACAAGAATATCATATATAATATGTTAGCTATGTTCTTATATAAGGATTTTTTTGGAAATTTCAAAATGTGTCAGTTAATTAGAAATATATACTTTATCATTCATTTATATTGGATACATAATTATATATATATATATAGATATATGTATGCCTTGATGTTTCTGGACAATTATATTATCAGCTTATGACATTGATTTCAGACTGCCTAATGATCAACATGGATTATTATAGGTAAAGATGAAACATTTTGGTTAGAATGAGTTGGATTTTTGTAATGAGGTATGAAATATTCTCATGAGGCACAAGAAAAATTCAGCATTTGATGACTGAATATGTTTACCAAATATATTGTCATAGAATAAAATGTTGAAATACTAGGGACTAATTCTTTATATAATGAGTCATCACATATGAGGATGATGAGAGACGTTTCCTGAAAACCTTCACATTCAAGATCCCCCCCATTCTTAAGAACCCATCCTGCGCTGATAATGGATAAATTGCATAATGATACCTAAAGAAAAACGTCTATAGATCTTGTTTTGGAGATTAGCATCGAGGGTATAAAAATATATAATGAGAGGAATCAACCACTTAATTCAGGACAAAAATATAAAAAACAACCATCCATCAAACCCTATAAAAGATGTGAGTGGTATAAAATTTACCAATCCCAAAGGAATATATATTAAGAAGTTCAATAAATTGAAAACATTATATGGTTGAAAAATTCGGGTAAACTTTTACAACCTGAATAATATCTCCTATCATTGGTGATCTATCCTGAAGACACTAGAAAACCTTGGTTTCATGTGAACCTTTTTAACATTGTAGGATAATCCCTCTTGAAATATCAACATCCAACTGAATTTAATATACATGAAAAAGAAAAAATAATATAAACCAGTTATTAAAATTAGAAAACATGTATACATGAAAAACAAAGTGAAATGGAAACAAGAAACACCATAATCAAATTTATATTTCCCATAGTTATTCCATCTCCATCACCCAAACCATGAGTATTTGTCATCGCCATCAGCAACACTGTGAGTATCATGGAATCTCCATCCCCCACACATTATGTATCATTCAATATCTAGAACCCACATATGTAGTTTCATCAACATAACATCATCCATTATACTTATCAATATCCTGGGGCTCTAAAGTTACTCATCTCAACCCCTACTATCGAACTGAGGGGATATCCCAGTAAACTTGATAATGACTTAGCATGATCAACAACTATCTAATTGTGGGGATGTGAGTATGAAATGATTCCCACAACATATCATAAACCACTAGGATTTACCATGAATCCTAAGTCTATTTCCATAAATGACAACACCACCATGTAACCTGTATTGTATAACCAACAATGTATCACATCTCATAGTCTATCACACGGTAGGGTAATGTAGACATGATGTACATCAATCTTGTTTCCTTCATCATCCATGAATATCCTTCACCAATACATCCACCCCTTTATGGTCATGTATCAGTATTTTTTAGTATATTATCCATATTCCCTCCCCTACCATAAATGACTTACACTAAATATACATCACCCCATCGTCATGTCCTCAAGTTTTCTATATATAACTCCCCCACCGTGTTTGATAATACCCACCTTTATATATCACATCCCATAAAATAAATATCCAGTATGACACATTTAAAAACATTTAGATAGGTTTAACTACATATTCCATTAACCAATAACATATTGTATCATATAATTACAATATCATTTAATGTGTAACATTTTTCATGAAATAATATCATCACTATCCTGATTTAAACCATATAGAAAATAACATTACATAAAAATATTTTTTATCATCCATATTAATCCAAAAATACCATTTACCATTTTAACAATAATTATGAGAGTCATTAAATTGTTATTAAGCCATACCAACACAATTATTCTACAAAAAAGTTTAAAAATATATTCATTCGTATTTAAAACATATTATTTCATCTATTTCCGTGAAATTTAAACAAAAAAGATTTAATAAAGGACATGATATATTAAATTGCTACCCAATACTTAATTCCCTAACAATTCGTTCATCTTGTTAATATAGCATGTATTCAGTTTTCCTCTTACCCTAATTAACAGATTTACAATCTTAATCAACAATCAGAATGAAAAATGAAACATCATTCAATTTCACGTTAATTAAACCAGAATTAAAATTTATTCAAACCCCTTTATTCATTATGAGGTTAATGTAATTATACATTTGGGGTTTCAAAATTGCTATCAAGTGAGAATAATAATTAAGAAATAAAATAAACAACTCATCAATCATATAAAATCAATCCTTGTAAATCTTATAAAAACCATAAACTACATTAAGCACCTCATCTCCATTTTTCAAAATTATTCTATTTTGTTACCATATTTATTTTATTTTCATTAGGTATTTTAGGTGGATTTTATATGTTATTTAGTTTCTCATAAATAAAAACCAAAATAAATTATATTGACATTGTACGGAGAAAACATAACAGGATGATAAATAATATTAATTATAGATGATAGAAGATAAGTCTCATGAAACCACAGCACAACAGACACATTTCAATTATGGGGTGGTTAATAAGAATAAGATGATTAGAAGTCGAAATACAAGAAAGGTACACTCCAACAACCTAAAAACATAAATTTCACTCTAAAGATCACATTCCGTTATACCTCAAATTGAACAATCATCGCCATTATAAATTTCCAAAAAGGAAACATGAAGCAACCAAGGGAAAGAAAAGATACATTGGTCCATAATGAAATGGTTTTAATTATCTATATTGATTTATGGATTAAATTTTTTGATTCCTAATAGATGATACAAAAATAATATAGAGGGATTATGTGTGTAAAATTTTTATTGATTTATTTAACTTATTTTAACACATATTAGTTATTTAAAAATTTACACTGTTTATAATTTTTTATTTTCCAACATACCAGTAATCATTTTTTATATCACATATAAAATAGAAATTAAAGATAATAAAGAAACAATATATTTTTATAATGTTTAACCCCAATGTTTTTTTACTATAACCTTGAATTTTTTGGTGATACTCTAATATAATGGAGTTACACATTTATCATAATGTTAATACACATAGTAATGGTATCATCTTTGAGTACTAATAAATATCATGATGTCATTACTACCTCATGTTAACTTCTTTATACAATAAAACATATTTTAATATAAATTTTAATCATAATATATATATTATATACAAATATAGATGATAAAAAATTATGGTAATGACCTTCTTCCTCCCATAATAAAATTTTATTCTATGATTTTCAAATATAGATTCAATTACACTTTTCATTCTCATTTTTAGTTTGAGTAATGGGATTTTACAGTAAATAAGAACACGTTTTATTTTTACACATTATTATTGTATCCTTATGTTATTCTTCAATTACCAAGATTATGATATTAAAATATATCTCTTAAAATTGTATTATGTATCATCTATAAATTTTACAACCTTGAAACTCATATCCTTCAAAGGATATAAAAGCATTTTCAACATAGTATCATTCCTTAAATATTCTATATGTAATCACTAGAATACTCATAAAAAATTGGTTATAAACTTATATGTAATCCCATTAACCTCTTTATTCTCATTACTCTAGTTTCATAAAATCAATAAATATCTCATAGAAACCATTTGATGATAAAATTTTAAATTATTTGGAAATCATAGAATAATAATATTTATGTTTTGAACATTTTTAAAAAAATATCATGTAAATATCACATCATTTAACTTTATAAATGAATTTAATAATATCATTTTTAAATACCTATAATTGTTTACAATAAAAATTTAAATATACTAAAAATAATAACCTCTATTAATGGAATATGTACTAAATCTAGATATTATATAGTAATATTTGTTTAGTCATGGAGTGTAAAAAACCCATATTTAAAAAATCCTTACTATTTAAGACAAAGGGAATGTTATATGTTACTACATATTGAAGAAAATGTTTTACATTAAGAAAATAATATTTAAAAATGTGTATGATACATAAAAATAGTATTTAATGGTTTTATACCATTGGTACAATAATTATTGACTTACCGAACTAAAATTTATGTTGATAAAATTCAAAACTCCCAAACAAATATGCCATTACAAAAATTATCGGAGATTTAATTTCCAAAAGTTACAAGAGATGTAACCATAAGAGTTAATAATACATTAATGAAATATATAAGTAAATTTATGTTTCATATTATTTGATCATGGATAATCCATGCAGCTTAAATAAAGGAGACATGACCAAATGAAATATGTGTGTGATCCTCAAACAACCACTATCTGAAACACTATACTTCCAAGATCTCCTTTATATTACATTTATTTTGTGACTCTAGAATGTTATGAAGGATGAATAGTACTACTAACATTTGTTGGGTGATTTATTAAAATAAAAGGATACACCTTGTAAGGGAAAAAATTAAATAATAGTTTGTTGACCACCATCAGACAAAAATTAAAAGTGATAACAACATCAATTATATAGAGAAAGATGCACATTTTATATTTCTATGTAGTATCATTTTATATTCAAGAGCATGGTGTCATTGTGTTTAATGGTTTCATAAAAAACAACCAATAGATTAATTATTGGTTAATATAAACATTGAATCCAATTAGTGGTATAATATAAAAGGATAATGTGGTATTGAATTCCCAAAAACTCTCAAGAATGAGTGGTGATGAAGTGTGGATCTCCACTAAGAGGATCCATTAATGATTCAATGAGTTTCAAATCACTTTTGTTAACATAATAAATTGATTTTATAGGTTTATGTGGATACCATCATGGATGTGTTCATATAAAGGATTAGGTTCCCACCAGTAATTAGTGGGAATCAAAGTCATTCCATACAATTTGATCTATGGAATCATTAGAGAAATGATGGTTTAAAAAAAATATTCCATACTATATTAACAGTTATAAAATAAAATAAAATATTTTTCTATACCAGATTAGATTGTAGATTTTGTTATAAGATATCGTATCCTAAAATTCAATGAGAAACGAATGTCATTGTACATATCATAGCACGTGATATCAATATGCCGTATTATATTTTTTCGCTTTTAAGTACTTTTCAAAATAAGAGCATCACAGTAAATTTATACTATATATATAAACAATAAAATTTGACTAATTATCATATTTATAGATTAAATTATCAGTCATAAATTATGAATGATTACACATGAAGGGGTTATGTACAATGGTTTATCAATTGTTTCCTTTGATTGATTAATAATCATGAAATATAATTTATTGAGAAATTTTTTATTTATTATTAGATTGGTATTATTTATAAATAATTTATAAATTATAATAAATGATATTTTGGATATATATTAATTTATAAATTACATATAAATTAATTAATTATATACTGTTTATAATTAATAAATGATTAATCTATGAAACATTTGTCAATAAATATTATTAAATATTATGTATTATTATTTTAAAATAAAATAAATCATTATATATAATGATTTAATATTTTAAAAAATTATTTACATATATCATAATTGATATTTATAATTTTTCAATAAATTAAAAAATTTAGAAAATCTAAAGTGTTTATAATTAATTTTAATAAAATTTTTATAATGTATAATCAAAATTTTTCAAATTAAAATATTATTATTTGAATAATTTATTTATTCCATATCTAAATAAAATTTTATTGATGATATGAAAAATGATTAAGTTGTCTTATAATATGATCACTAGAATATATAATAATTTTTTAATAATATAAATTTTAATATTAATAGTTTATAATTTATAAATTCTAATTTATTAAAATAACATATAATGAATATTCTGTAGGAGGTCATATTTGGTGTATATATATATATTCTATATTTATTTAAATATTTAATGTCGGAAATGAATTTTATAGTATTTTTTATAAATGAATATATTGTGTTTTGAAAATAAATAAATGAATATTTCATCTGAAAACTAAATTTTTATTTAAAATAAAATAACATTATAGGTTGAGTGGGAAACCTAACAATCATTGAAAATATACAAGAGAAATAAAAACCACAATAACATCTCAACACCAAATAACAAAATAAAAAAATTTCGAAATTAATTTCAAAATTGAATATTGAAAATCCAAAATTGAGAACTAATGGAATGAAAAATAAAAACAGGTGTTGAAATTTTGGGCCACCACTTCACTTGAATATATGTTTTAATTATAATGATTGGATATATCACATTGACCGATGTTGACTATCCCCATAGAATGTCATGGTAATCCATTTCTATAAGAAATTTTTGAAAATTTCTATTTTATGATATTTCCACAGGATGACCACTCCATCATCACCAAGAAATGTTGATTAAAAAGACTGATCCCCATCCCATTTTGTAGCTTGAAAAAATATCTAATATTAAGAAAATATATTCCTCTTAAAACCACAAAAATAAGAGTAGAAATTGAAAATAAACTACATAATGAGAAGCGTTGGCCATGAAACACTATCAACGTGAAGGTAAACTAAGTAACACGATAGAATATCTAACCCGTCATTGATATATACACCTTGAGATAGTTAAGAACCGATGCAGTTGATGAATGTAGTCTATTAAGGTAAAAAAGTAAGAGAACCCCAATGAGCTGATAAAAATTTAAAAAGATGAAAAATTATTGAGTCGCGATCAATGGATTTGTTACAGGATATTCTTACACAATCTAATGGAACTTAAAACACCTATATACCAAGTCATAACTTGGCATTTCATATTGGGATATATAATAAGGGAGTGGTAGGGAATGATTAGTATCATATTCTAAGTATCAACTAGGTGAACAATGCTCTTAAAAAATGGGACCTTCTAATTCCACTTTCTTAAATAAAGGAACACAATTGAAAAGTAAAAAATGAAAAAAATCCAAAAAATGTAAACATAGGTAAACAATTAAAATCAGAGGATTCACTTACATTAGAACCTGAATAGGCTTTTTTCTGACCTAAGGTGTTTTTATAATCACCATGGTCATGTAAAACAATTCTGGGCATTTGAAATAAGTATTAGAAAATGATTCACCCTTAAATATGATTTGAAACTAAAAATAGTTATCATTAGAAAATAAATTATGAATTTTCCCTATGAAAAATAGTAATGAAAAGATATGTAGAAAAGATTATATAAAAAATAATATATTTGAATAAAAAAATCCCCCAAATCACCTCTAGCACTCTCTCATAGAATAATTTTATTCTTCAATATCTATAACTATATATATAATAAACAACAAATTTAATGAATGAAAATAAATAGTGGGGGTGATTTGGTCTATGAAGCAAGGTAAATAAAATAATAATAATAAATAATAACCTAAATATTATTCAAAGGGTCCAACAAAGCCCAAAAAAATTCGTTTTCCATGAGCATTTAAGAGATCAACAAACAACCAGAAAAAAATATATAAAATAGATGTGAATATAAACAAGCTTAATCAGGCCCAACCCAATATCCAGGTTAAAAAAAAATTTATGACAGATTCTATTATAGTCTTAATTACATTAATATACTATAAATTTTAATAGTAGTTATAAAATATATTAAAAAACCTTACAATAAAACATTTTCTCCGAACAACATCATTAAAATCCACATAATAAACCTTATTTATTATATAACCCTATTTTATTTAAAACATTCTTTACAAACCAATTTATCCTTTTGAAAATAAATTAATGAAAACAAAAAAAATTATTTTTCATTTTTTTAAAACCTACCAAAAAAATATATTTTCAACTATTTAAAAAAATCATTAGTATAATGTGTAATAAAAAACAATCTTAGTGATTTCAATGTAACAAATAATGGATAGACAAATAAAAAATACATTAGCTCTATATAATCATACAAGAAACATGGGATAAAAACAAAAAAAATAATGAAATAGCAGAAACAATGAAGAATAGGATCATAGTATTAAAAGAAACACCTTAGGACTCTAATAATGAAGACCTGAACATAAAATGAGCAACCTAGGATGAAATTTCTGAACCTTTCTTATCCTTTTTTTCCTGAAGTAATTCTTGGGGTCTATCATGATCTACAAATGAAAAGAAATCATAAACCCTTATAATACATCCTATGGCCATCAAAACATCCTGTTATCTCACTCAGTCTAATAGATTAATTTTCCTTGGGAGAGTACTCTACAATACTAATTGAAGTCATACATTTCTCTTAAAATATTCCTTGGACTTCCTGAAATAAAAAATGGATATGAGAAAGAAATCAACAACATATGTAAAACAAACATAAAATTACATAATAATAAAAATTCTCACATTTATTCATAAAACCGAACAATAAATATCCCCAATACCAACAAAACTTAATATTAAATAAGAATAAGATGATATACACATACCCCATGGGGTTTCAATGCATTGTAATAAACCAATCTAAAGGGCTCAATTGGGAGTGTCACACTGATTGGAATTCCACTTAATGTTAAAAAAACCATTAAAACACAATTATTTGAAATTCAATCCATCTCATATAAAATCTTAATGAAATATTTCATATATTATTTCAAAATTATAAATAATAATAAAAATTTACAAAACACATTGAAATACTTTTATACACACACACTCACTCAATAATTTCTAGTTATGAAATGAAAAAAAATTCTCAAATTCAACATTTCAACTAACTCATTACACAATTTCTATCAAAACCCATTTAAAAATCACTTTACAACAAGAACAGTTTTTAGACCATTTTATAGAAATTTCAATGTCATGAATCATTCGATATTAAAGGTAATATTCTTGAAAATACACCTTGAAATACCAATTAATCATTATAAATATAATCTACTATTTAAATTAAAACACCCAAAATATCTATGTTTTTTTTAATTCAAATTAATGGATGAGAACCAGTTTTTCATCCACAATATAATATTGATGAACTGTCCAAGCCATATAGAAAACCATTGGTTCACACATGATGGGAAATTAGGTAAGACACCTTTTTAAAAATTTAAAACCCCTTCAATTTTTGTGGAATCCAAGATAAAACCTTGTTTTCATCTTATAATTTTAATAATAACTTATAATAAGATCATTATTAAATTAAAAAACAAATTAAAAAAATCAATAATTCCATAATTAAATAACAAGGAATTGGAAAAACAACGTAAAATAAATAGTGAAAGGTTTATAAAATAAAATATGACTTTGACGGTGAGAGGATGTTGAATTACTTCACTTTATCAAGACGTAAAACCATATCAAAACCACAATCGTGCCTAGGGATTTAACAATATGTGGTGTAGTGACGGAGTATATTGGAACTAATTGAAATAGAATATATTATTAAAGTAGTGGCCATACCCTAGAGAACTGACCCTGAATAACAATAAAATGAATTTAAATCACCTATAGAGAGAAGAAATCTGTGATTAAAAATGATTCCAAGAGGGGTTAGTTAAATGTGGGTAGGGGTTAATATCTGTGGAGGGATACAAAAGTAAGGGGGAGGAATAAATGAGGTTTAATATTTTAATTTATTGGGGAAAAAATAAAAAAATAAATAATAATTAAAATTAGTGGAATTTCATAGTTTAAGTACATGGTTTAGTAAACCCTTATCTAACCTTTTAGAAGTTATTGACACCTCTAAATCATATTTCACTATTTCCCCAAGGACCCAATATAGAATAAATAATTGTGTGATAAAAATTCCAAAAGGATAATACCTAACTATAAATCCAAATGCATGGTTTCTATATTGTTAATCCTAATGTTGGAAATCCATGATACTCCCAAAGCACAAAATATAAATATTATAAAACAAGTTGATTATAATTAACATTAAAATATGTCAATAAAATATAAATGAATAAAAATATCCTCCGAATAACAAGGTGGGTTTCATAACTATCTCCACAATTAAAATTTATTCCCCCAAAATTCTTACATTAATGTAAATTAAAGGATGAACTGAATACCTCATAATGTATATAGAAGGTTTCATGGTTGTGGGAAACTCAAAATAGTATAAGTCCAATAAACATATACAAAGATCCACCATATAAATAAAAATAAAATCAAAACAATAAAAAAATTGTGAAAAAATTATATAACAACCTTTCCACAAGATTCAATAAGAAGATAGAGAACAAGCATTGATCTCCCAAACATTTAGAAATCAAAAAAATTGTGAAGAAATCATAAACTACAAAAAATATTGGGATGATTCTGAAGAAATAATAATTCTAAAGAAAAAAATAGTATAAAAGAATAATTCCACCATTCAATGACATACATCAATCTACAATAAAAAATAAATGTCATGATAAAATAATTTAATGTCCTAAAGTTAAACCACAAAAATAACACATCCTAAAACCTCCTAAATGAATGTAATCATGTAAATTACTCAACATGGAAGAACATATTTCTAATCATGAGTCATGATACCATATTAACGGAACATCAGGAAAAAAAAATTAGAAAACAATAGATGGTATTTATGAAAATAGAACTACAACATAGTATCATACATGTGAAACATTCAATATACCACAAATAATTATAACAACGGGAAAGTACCAAAGTCATACTAATGATCAATATATCAAATAAACCTCATTCATTTATTTGAAAAAATATAACTCATGAAAATTGTTAAGTAAGGAATTAAAATGGGGCGTGAATATTATAAATATTTTTTCATTCACCTATGATCAACCAAAATAACACTTGAAGTAAACACCAATGATTTTCACATCAAGAGAAAATGGTTCTAAATTCATTAAATGGAATTCAAAAAAATTATCCTATGACGAAGCATACACTTGAAATCAAATTAAAATCAATCCTCAACAATTTCATCAATTAACAAATGCTAACCCATTTTGTATACCACAAAAAATATCCAATTGTTAAAACACCACTCAATGTATAATATTTATTAGAAAATATATAGTTTATAGTGAATAGAATAATTAAATTAAAACTAATAATAGGAGGAAATAATATCCTTAGTTTTACTTCAGACCTTTTTGAGAGGAAATCTATAAATAAAATGAAACATGAACCAAATATCATCATGTAAAAAAAATTAAAAAAACAATAAAAAAATGTATAAAAATCAAAAGAAAAAAATCTCACATAAAAAAAATTTGAAACAAATTATTTCTCTATCCATGACCACTTGATGTGGATTCACAAAATTAATTTCAAAAGAAAACCATTTTTTAAAAATACATGAAAATATTAACTACATATTTGCACATTTTAAAATAATATAACATTTGAAAATGATTCAAATTCTTATTAATTTATTTTAAATAATTTACTTAAAATCCTTCCATATTATAAAACATTTTATCCTTATTATAATTCACCAAATAATTTTCATTAAATTAAAAAAAATCCCTATTAAAAATATATCACTATAGTGTTCAAACAACATTCATAAAATTATTAACAAACCTAAAGACCAATAAATTTTCTAAAAATTACACAAAAATCAGGTATGATTTAAACAAAAAAATTCCCAAACAATTTTTTGGAATACAAATTTTATTTTATAAATAAGAAAAAATAATTTTTTTATAATAAAAATATGTACCCATGAAAAATAATCTTTACTTTCGGTTCGAATTTTATAGAACATATCATATAAAATTACTTCTTCATAAAATCCCCAACTATTTATAATAAACATTTTCTAAAAAAATCCTCTTTATCCACCCAAAACAAATTTTCACAAAAACCATAAAGATACTAGAAACACCATAATCTATAAATATGTAAATACATCATTAGTTCTCCTTGATGTCACTCCCATCATGGGGTAACACCCAAAGATGAAATAAATTTCAATAAAAACAGAATATATATCCATTACTAACTCAAAAAATTATTTTATGGACCATGATACATCCATACATAAATTTTTATTAGTTTTGGATGATTGAGAATTTGGTTACCACCATATTTATCAATCCTTGCAATCCAACCTCATACTACTAACACATTCCCTATTTTCATTTGAAAATACAAATAAAACAATAAGGAAACTGACATAGTTATAATATGGAACAAAATCAACCAAATCGACAATAAAAACAATATATTGAATTCAAAATTCAAATATCACTTCACATGGAAGGTCATGTTTCAAAGAAAGCAAGAGATCACTAGATTCCCCCATCTCATATATCTTGAGTTCCAATGATAAATTCAGTGAAAATTATACCATGGAACACAAAAATAACATAATTAATATAAATAATATAAAACCACCATAAAAGAAGGTAAAATTCAAACGATTTTTAATGAACTATCTTGGGTTAGCATCTAAAAAAACACATGACCTAACTTTAAATTGACTGGATGTTCATTCTTGATCCCCATTGGCCAGTGACAAACTCTAGGGAATTAGAAATATGAAATAGAAATATTTTAACCTTTAAATACTAATTATTTTAAGAATAATCTATCAGTATAATATCTATAATGAACTAATCGTATGTTAGAACTCCATTTAAAAAAATTAAATATTAAGAGATACAAAAAATTTATGCAATTTAATGAATTGAAATCCCTTAACTCACCTCCAACTCCCTTAAATAGAAAATTCATCTAATTAAATATCCATAACTCAACATATATAATACAACACTAATTTAATTAAATGAAAATATATATAAGTGGATGATTTAGATTATATAGTATGGTAACTAAATAGACCTGTATATATACTACCCTCCTCAATGCCCTATAGAAATAACAAAACATGAAATAATTAGTGTTGTATGAGTGCTTTAAATCTTAAATAAAAAATAGAAAAAATACTTTCACATAGGTGTTGGTGTAAACATATTTTGCAGTATACCATCATCCTTTAAATATTATTATCCTTTAATTAAAGACCCAATTTATTATTGTTTCCACTAAATTAATAAAATAATGTTTTTCATATTGTTTATAAAAAACCCAAAAACAAGAAACGTACACATTTTAAAAAAAATATCCTTGAAATTAATTTTTTAAAACACAATTATGAAACCACCCTAAATGATTTATTTTTAAAACATACTATGCAAACCATTGTAAGAACATTATTAAATAATTTTCACGAAAACCAAAACAATTTTTTTTAACCGCTTTCAAACCCATTCCTAAATATATATTTTCAATCACTTGTTATAAACACCAAAATAAAATGTATTAGGAATAAAAAAATCAATAACAATGAAATCAATTCCAAAAGAAAAATAAAGAAAAAAATAAATCACTCCCTTTAAATCTTAAAAGAAGTATGGGATATTCTAAAAATAGTGAGAAAATACCTCTATAGAACGTTAATTTGATATTAGAATTATGAGAATCTACATAGTAATATAATAATAAAACCTTAAATTGGGATGAGGAATCAAAAATAATACTACTAAAATGGTTATGTCCCGATAGTCATGCTATAAAATCCTTGATATATTTTTATCATGGTATTAAATACAAATATAAGCCCTTCTAATATATCTCAGGGAAATATAATCATATTGTCATCTCAAATTTTCAAACCACATTCTCTACCTAGGTATCACACTCTATACATTGTCTTTCACCAAAAAATTCTTCTGCGGCCATTTTTTCTCATTGTCAAATTTTGGAATGTTTTTGAATATATTTTTAGAGAAAGACATCAAGATGATGTATGATTCTAAAAATAGGTGTTCCTAGAATTAATATTATAAATATATTATTCATATTATATCTTATGCATACAAATTCTCTAAAATTAAATGGAATAACTATTACTAGGAATCATATATCAGAAATATGAGACCATAGTTGAATCCAAAACATTATGATTACCTTAGGGATCATCGAGTGACATTTTCCATCACCTGCACTTGGGAATTGAAATCACAAAATATTGGAACATATAGATCAAGGCAGATTAATGCGCAGTTAATGTAATGACTTCCCTCTATACTTAGTGAGTGAATTATTCAATTATGAACAATAGAAAACTAGGTAGGAATCATCATTTGTGGAATTTCCCTTATTTTATTAAATTATTGTGCATGATCACATTCAAATATTTGATCTTTAACAATTCAGTGAATTTTCATGTTCCCTTGTATAGATTTAATTTATTTTTCATTTGTTTGTCACCCAATATATCCTTTATTGTGTTTTTGGCCAATAATTCATGGGAAATTATTGTTTCAACTTTATTAATTCTGAATTAATCCCATCTTTCTCTACTTTAGTCATTATTGGACCACCGGTCACAATTTGACAATGTTGAGATTCATGAAGGATTATCACGCGATGAATGGAATGGAAGAATTGGGATGAAATTAAATTATCTGTAGGTTGTTAATGATCTATTGGATGTTTGGATGTCTATATTTGAGGAGGTGTAACTTGTGTTATTTGTAAAATGCATGCCTAAAGGGGAAAAGTAATTGAAATCTGATTTTGGACAACCATATGGATATAAATGATGATAAAAGGAATGATTATTCTATTTCAGTTTGTATTTTGGTGATATGTGAGGTGTAGAGGAAGTATATAGAACACTGAAGCAGATCTAGATATTATCCCATAAACTAGACTACACACCATGTAGACTGAATAACACATGGTGTATAGGGCCTTGGAAGTGGAAACTAGTATTTCCTGTGATTATAAGTTTTATAGTTTATTTGGAACCCCAATATACCATGTGGACTATTTATAGTGTCCTGACACGTACTCTGTCAGTGCACATTCACTGACATGTCTTGGAACAAGGAGTGTGGCAAAGAACACATACATGCGAAGGATATACAGACAAGGCTAGGGAGTATGGGTGGTACCCTAAGTGGCTCATAAATTCTTTGATGTCCCCATATATAGTGTGTTGGGATACAAGGGTAGTGATCCATGTATCAATAAATACATACCCAGGTAATGGAATAGGACCACATGCCA
Source organism: Viscum album (assembly GCA_963277665.1). NCBI lineage: Eukaryota > Viridiplantae > Streptophyta > Magnoliopsida > Santalales > Viscaceae > Viscum > Viscum album. The sequence continues at coordinate 1,480,599,042 of OY728137.1, forward strand.
TGTTGGCCCACATACTCCCCATGAAGACCTTTTTCCCTTACCAAGAAACTTCAATATATCGTATCTCCATAATTTGGGATTGGATATTTTCTAGAGAGTAGCCTATCCTCTTTTTTCATTCATGTAGAATGCAATGGTGGCACCTTCAGTGGAATTTTAGATGTGAAGCGATATTTTCGGGGTGATATTTTTATACAGGCAGTGCTCGACAATAAAAGTGATCAGACCAGATAATTAGAGTGGAACCACCACTAACAGGCAATGGAAGTGATCCTTTATCTCTATACGTAGTAGTACCCCTATACGATTGTGTGAGGGTAATCTATACACTATGTTCTACCCCCAATGGATTTAATGGTAGGTCATTTATTTATAAACATAGTTATACCATATAATGTATAAAGGAACAATCCCTCTACTTACTGAGTGGAACCCCATTTGGGATTAAGGTGTGGTTCCTTAGCCTACAGATTTGTACCCCTATGGAATTAGATAGTGGTTCATCTATTAACCGAGTGGTACCACATATTATATAGGGTGCATGTCATCCTTAGATTGAGTGGAATGCCCCAAACGCACTAGGGAATAATTCCCACACAATGTATTTTACCCCTATAAGATATGCCACATGTCCTCATAGCGCATAGTTGCCCCCCCCCCATTTGGACCACGACATGTTTCTGATTCATAGAGATAGTGACCCCTAGACTGTGTTGAATTGGTGTAATGTGAGGGACCTCCACACAATTACTTATTTTGATAGACATGTGAGATGATTGATGTCATTAATGGACTTCTCGAGAATATGATACTCATTCATAGGGTTGTCTATGAGATGGAGATACTCTGTCTCTCATTTGTGATTCTTTGGTTTGACCATATATTTATCCATGTTGTTGGATTCTATTTACTCTATTGTTTAGGATTGATATGTCATCTATCTATCAATTCCTATCATGCCTCTTACCACTCCCGTTTCATCTATCTGGGTGTCCTACTTTGTATTTATATACTAACACATGGATGGGATTTTCCCACACATGTCATGTCTTATGTCGATGATGGATAGGTTGGTGGTGATTATAGATAAGCCTAAGCATACCTAGTGCATGGGACCATGTACGGTGGTAGGATCTTGGTGACTAGGAGTTTTGATACATAATTTCCATTACATTTTAGTTTTTTTATGATGGGATATCATTATGTTTGGGTTTGAATTTCCCCATTACTCTTAGTTTTTTACTATTGTACTATATTATAAATAAGTGGATGTTCATATTCATGGTTATATTATAGAAATTGTATATTTTACATTTATTCAATTCATCTTCTGCACTAATATGGTAAATTGTTTTTTTGAAGGTATATTATAAAATATTTTCCCATGTTAAATATTCCTTTCAACACATATCTCCACCCTCTGGCCTATAGAGGTGATCTTAGGGTAGTTTCGGCTCGAGCCCCACTGAGCAAGGTCCTGAAATATTGGTATCCGAAGAGTTCATTCCATGGGATGGGGTTTTGGTTAGTCCCCTTATGAAAAATTGGTTGGGATTTAGGGAAATAGAGTCAATGACTCATGAGTGTGGCTTTCAGGATGAAGGATCTATTGTTGGTGTGGTGGTTGACATATCCATTAACCAGGACCATGGCTTCCATCTAGTTGACTCGACATTCCAACAAAATGGTTATAGGGATCAAATGGACATGCATCATATAGGATTGAGTTGTGAAATTTCCTTGATTAAATTCACCATTATATATATATATATATTCTTATCTGATCATGGAACATCTTGAATTTCTTTTCAGGATGCCTTTACAATGAGAACCATAATGATTACATGTTTGGGATCATATCGATGATCTGATGGGTGGTGGGGCCTCAGTTTAGGGTCCGTCAAAATATATCATTCTTAAAAGTGGAAAGGTAGTATAAACCACATATCTAAGCAAAATATAATACAAATAGGGGAGGAAAAGGATTCATATAGGCTTACTACACTCCATGAGTTCCATCACTACAGGACACTGAGGTTCTACGGTGAGATAGATCCCAAGGATATAGATGATTTTTTAGAGTTACTGATCTGTTTTTGCAGTCTTATCCAGACACTGACTCATCAGTTGCATGCATTGGAATATAGCCATATCCATGGAGTGTTTTAGAAGTGGGGGATTCTTGTTACCTAGATGCATGATGATTCGAAACTATCGTGTAATGAATTCTAAAAGCTGTTATGTGAGGTGTACTACCACTATTGTTTTCACTCAGTTCTAATTTAGGTGCCTCTAGAGAGAATATACGAGGGATGATAGTGGTTTTTCTGACACAAGATTCATAGACCGTACACGTTACTCACTCTACAACTCATTATTTCTACTTTCAATCCCAAAATATTGAGTAGGGTATCCGCAATGATATTAATTCCATTGTAGTACCTTGTGAATCCTCACCACTGTCAGGCTGTTAGAGAGGGGACTAGTGACTAAGAGTTTCTTGTCAGAGGGATACCAAACATTTGGAGATAGTAGTGGTTGGTACTGGACTGATTCATTTGCATCACCTATAAGACATCATCATGCATTATCCCAGATAATGATACCTCTCCATGATAAGACTCAAGAACTTGGTGATGTGGAACATGGAAATCATAGGGTACTAGTGAATCAAGAAGATGGTTCATGATATCTTCATGATGGTGATGCCAAATAGAACCTGATTTTATGTCCTGAAATGATGATGAGGAGAGAAAGATATGTAATGGACTAACACGGAAGGGATATCTTCCAGAGCATAGATCTCCAAAGACTGGACACTTAGACCCCAATAAATGCACGGAATGAAGAAGAGTATAAAGAGTTATGGGTTTTGAATAACAATGTGGGAACCTTCCACCACAACTAATTGGTGGCCCACATCTATCTTAGGTATCCATAGGTTGGTGATGGGGATTTATTCAGGCTATGGAGTTGTATCCCCCTATTATAGGCTTTGTGGGAAGCCTAATCGTCTGATGGGTCATGAGTAACTTTGAATTTTTTTCATGAGTGTTGATCAATATATGATTTACACAATTATAATAATCATGATCAATATAATTAGACAAAATTAAAATGGGATTGAGATAGAACACTAGAACTAAGAGTTGGATCCCCACGTATTATTTATAATTAATTTAATTAATTATGAATTACCATTTGGAAATTATTTCTTCCTCTAATGGATAGGACAATAGATATTTTTAGAACCACTTTTGTGTTTGTTGGAATCTTGAGAATATTCTTAAAAATTGTGATCCACTTGTGCTCAAAAAATCAATGAACATAACTATCTGAATCTTCAAGTGCTAGTAATACAAATATTATCTCTTGGGTTATTCACCTTTGATATCCATGACAATTAGTTTAAAGTAATTCTCTTTGATCTCTCTATAATAAAGAGTGGGAGGTTGAGGAAAATCATACTATGTTTTTAGGAGTGTTCTTGGAGAAGGTATATCACAAGGTCCTTGAGAGGATTCTATAGATTAATTATTGACAAAAAAGAAAATGAATTGGGTCTCTTAAAAACAATATAATTTGGATTAAATACCACTATAGTTTATAAATAAATATTTTCAAACGCTTAAAAACTTATTTAATCTCTTTTAGAACCCTATGGATAGAATTATAATATTAATATTATTTCCCGAAAATTCACATAACATTGGAAATATATTAAATATTATTTAATAAAATATTATTCCATATATATTATTTCTCACAAATTGTAAAACTAGGTCTTCCATTTCTCCACAATATATATTGGGCCTTGAATAATGACTATTTACTTAATAAATAAATATCAATTAATTATTTGGTAATAAATAAATAAATAAATATTATATTCGATAAATAGAAAATAAATTTTTATTAAATAATCCACTCACATAATATTCACATGAATAACTAGTGACCAAATACATGTGATCAAACATACACATATAATTGTTAAATCTCATCTGAGAATAATAATTATTAATCTTTTTAATAATATATAATAATATTTTATTTAATTGATATTCATGATACACATAGTGAGTGAACCACTAGGTATCATTCCTAGTGGCATTATTTGAAGTAGTATATATTCCATGTTTACCATCTAGAAACTCTCTAAGGACCACATAGAGAAATAATTAAATTTTTTAATGACATAATAACTCATAGAGACACATAGTATGTATTATAACCCAAAATCACAATATATATAATCAATATGGGTGCACAATGGTTCCATAAACCTATGTTCTAGGTGTATATTTCATTGACATTCGGAAAATAGTAATTTCTCATGGAACAACATTTCCCTGAATTTATTTAGGATTTATCATTTCCATCAAAGGGCCTAAGATATAAACTTCTGTTATAAAATAAAAGGGAAAAACCATTTCTCCATTTATTCATTAATTCAATATTACATGTGACACACCTAATAGATTGTACCTCTCTGTGAGAATAAGTTATCATTATATTCATTAATACATAAAATTACATGAATTATAATACTAATTAAAAATAATATTATGTCTATGGATCAATACACATGTCCACAAAAAGGAACATCCAATGACACATAAGAATGAGGATTTCAAACTAGCAGGTTTCATTCGCACAATATTGTACACTAGATATCACCAAGATTGTACACCTTGAGAAGGTTCCTAAATATATATTGAGTATCTACCTCTGAGAGACTATATGATTTTTTCCAGCAAATGATATCATATGGATATAGAACATATATTTAACAATAGTGTCATAACACATTTGGGTTTTCATTCTTATGGGTATCTTCTATGAACATTAAGTGGGATAGCTACTGTTACATAATTATCACACACTATGTAAAACAAAATAACAGTCTTGATATAATATGGATTTTATTAATATTAAAAATAAATAATGTATTATATCATAAAGTACATATAATTTGGTTATAGGGAACCAACTTCAACATAATCCCACATTCACCATAGCCAAATTATTACAACCTTCAGATAGTTAGCTCTTCGATGATACTCATGCTTCTACTATGACAGGCCTTATGTAGAGGGTTCTATAGAATAATATTCATGGGTATTATTATTACATAAACACCACCCCTTTAATAAAAATACATCAATATGTGAAACATGAATTCATACATTTTCTGTTCATTGGTGTTACCTTTCCCCTATTGAATGATCCCCCACTATAGTATTATAACAATACAATGTGATATGGTCTTTACTACTAGATACCCCATCAATATCCTATAAAAAGATTCATTCCCAAATCAATTCCTTAGTACAATCAAAGGACACAATATAATCAGAATCTACTATAAAATCATTGAAAACTATCTACTTTGAACTCTTGTAGCTGAAAACACCACTATGGAGACAGAAAACATATCCTGAATGTGACTTTATATCATTCTAATCTTTTTGAAGACTATTGTCAATATAACCCCAAATGTATAGGACTTTTTATCCTTTATACACCACGAACATATCCTTAGATATTCTCATATACTTAAGGATAACCTTAATAGTATAGCAATGACCTTATCTAGGATCTTCATGGATATATTCCTACCATTATTAATTCGTTGGAAACATCATGTATAGTACAAATAATTTCATACATGATTGATCCCATCGTTGAAGCATAAAATATCTTTCACATTTTATCTTTTTCCTATTTCTTATAAGGAAATAATTTCATAAAATTATCTAAACGAGGGGATATTGGACCCAATAACCTCTAGGATTGTTCCATAATAAATCACATTGGTATTTAAAACATTTAGGTACACTGAATGTCAAATCGACATCTTGGATCTATCAAGAATGACCTTGATCCCTAGAATATAGGCTTATTCATGTCTGTCCTTCGTGAAGAGTCATTTTTTTAACTAGTCATTAATAGACATAAAGAATGGTATTTCATTTACAATAAGAAATATTTAATCGACATATAATACTATTATAATGAATACATTTACACTAATCTTGTTATAAACACATGAATCACACTCATTCTTAATGAAATGATATTCTTTAACAGCCTTATATAGCCAATTTTCTATAACTTGGATGCTTGATTCAATACATAAATATATATATATATAACATGATAATATTTTTCATCTACTAATGTATAAAACCCTTCTGGTCGTGCCATATCCACATATTCTTTATGGTTCGCACTAAATAACGAAGTTTTTATATCTATCTACCAAATTACATATTTATTGTAAACTGATATAACAAGTAGGATTATGATGGATTCAATCATTGAAACTATTGAAAATGTTTAATTATTGTTAATTATTGGATTATATTTAATCACGTTATTTATAATACCACAGTATTTCATTTTATGTTATCTTTAATATTATTAGTTTCATGCAATACTAAATTATATTGTGTATCCTGAATGATTGAGTTTCTTCAAAACAACACATTAGTATAAAAATTATTTTAATGATTTATTTAAAATTATTCATTAAATACTGTAATATAAATAGTAATAAATATTTTTTAATATTATTTATAATGTTATCATCTAAATAATTCATATTTATAATGAAATGTATAAGTTTTGGTAATATAGTTATATGTTTAGAAACACTATTTTCATAAAGGAAATTCTTTTTATGTACATTTGTAAAAAAATAATTAGGTTAATTTTAAACACTCATAGAAATTTAGGTTTGTAAAATATAATTCATTTATTATTTTTAATATCAATATTTTTATAGGGTGAAATTTTTAGTATTTTTTCTGAAAACACTCAATTTTTGTTGAATTGTTAGAAGCACTGCCTTATTGTTTGAAAACCGGCTTTTTCGTTTATATAATTATTTTCTTTTAAATTTAGTTTATTGTAAAAATAGATAATTAATACATATATTAAAAAAAAATTATGTCATTAGAATTATTTTTATAATATAATTAGATATAAAAAATCATTGAACGTTTTTGACATCTTTTTACCCATCTCGTAGCCATATTTTCATATTAGCATCAAACATGATTTTACCACTTCAGTGAATTAAATATTGAAAATCCAATATACATGGATATAATTAGATTAAATTATGTCTTCAAATATGGCCAAAATAAATTTATATGAATAGTAAATTTAAATTTTATTCACCACAGTTAAAGATAAATATGGTAAATAATGGTAAAAATAATATTATCATAAAAATATATTTACCTTAACACATGTTCTATATTTTTAGGATAATTTATTATCTTTTAAAATCAACCTTAGGTAAAATATGTTATATTTTTTATTCCACTTGGGTCAGATTAAGGCATTTTTTATATTATATTTAAAGAATAATTAAAATCTTCTTATTAAAATATTAATAAAAAAATTATTTTTAATATAGGGTTATGCAAAAGATAAATTCCATTATAAATATTAATTGTAAATATATGAAATTTTACTACATTATAAAAATTTATTTATAATTATTAGACATTAAATAATTTAATTTTATTATCACTCAATGTTGATGTAGTAATTGATTTATTAAAGGAAAAAATAGAAGATATTAATAACATTAAAATAAATATTTTTTGACATAATTAGTAAAAAAAATAAGTTTTTTGAAAACAGTAAAATTTTAATGAGATGATAGATTTTTTTGTTTGAAGTTGTCATGCTGGATTTATATTTTATAAAATAAAAATATTGAATAGTATTAAAATTTACAAAAATGGTAATTTTTAATAAATACTATTTTATTAAATTATGTAAAAGTCAAAAAATATATGATTCATAAAAATAACCCATATAATGTCAAATATGTCATAAATGTCCCAAATGCAGTTCATTTTAAAATTAATAGTAAAAAATCTTAACTCTATAGTTTAAAATTAATACAAGACATGATAATAGATAAACTATTTATCTAATGGTTATATCCCAAAGATAAATTTAATTTTATGACCTAAACATGTATAAGGCTAATTTGATGAGTTTATTTCTACCCAATTTCATACTATCCTCTAAATAAATCACATTGGATCTATTTGATACGAATATTTAATTTATAATAAATTAATATTTTAAGATATTTCGAAATAGTATTTTTCCTCTCTTATAAAATAGAACTTATCTATATCTTTATTTCACACCTACAAAGCCCTTTGTCTCAGCCAAACCCTACCAATTTCCTCTCCCATCCTCCCCCACTTCATCCTAGAATCCATAATTGTGTCATAAATTCTTCTTATTTAGTCCTTTTGTGAAAATCCAATGGAGACACTTGAAATAGATGTAATCATTTTACCAAATAAATTCATTTTCATTTATTTTTCTACTTCCTATTCTTATTTTGACTCCATATTAAAGTAAAAACTAAAGAATATAGTATATTATTATATGTTTTTTATTATTATGGGACAAAACAATTCCACCATTAACCCATCTTATGAAGAACATTATGAGCATTAATGTTTACGCAAGACATATCATCTCCACTATGTGGTGTAAACTATTTTCATGTAAACATTAATTATGTGGGTATAAATGATTTAAATAATAAATAAAACATTATATTATATATTTAAAATTATCATTCAATCCAATTCCTTACCATTTAACCATTAATGAATGGATATTGTCTCTTTTGATATGTAAGGCGTACTGTCTCCCCGACACGATGAGATTCATCTTCAAAATTCACCAACCAAGAATGCTTATAAATCTATATATTATGAATAAGTATGAAATATATTACATATTAATGGTATTTTAGAAATATATGTATGTATGTACAAATTTTTCATTCTCTTACTTCCATTCAATTTGATAAGAAAATGAAAACAACGTTCATTCTTATGTAAAACATACCTTCTCCATTAATGTTGTATTTCATTTAATATATATCTATCTATTATAAATATATATTAATAATATATATGATGTAAAAATAATTGAATATATTCATTATGTAATTAAATCATGATCTAACAATATAATAAATAATGACAAGTAAAAACACATGCAATAAAGAAAGTAATTATTATAAGAAATATTTCTTGACATGGAAATTATTAATAAATACGAAATATAAAGTCATAAATGAATCATATATTATTTCCTGAATATTATTTTGATTTTGGTTGAAGTTAATAATTTGCTAAAATTATAATACAGGAGTTTCTAACATGTAGGGAGATTATAAGGCCAATGATAAGGGAATTCCATCTCACTTTTAATTTTTGTGAGATATTAGCCATGTTCCCCACCTATTTCTATTATGTGGTGTATATAATAACAACATTATATTTTATATTAGGAATAAATTTATCTTCACATTATTTAAGTATTAATAAAAATATATTGGTTTTATTTTATAAATGTTTAAAGTGGTATGTGATGTTTTGAATGTTTAAAGAAATAATTTTTTATCCATTTTAGTATTATTGATATTATCAAACATAATTATTTATATACATATAAAGGATTGTAAATAATCTTCTATGTATATTTTCAATTTCCTTATAATGTGTTTAGAAGGAAATTTTTTAATGTTTCAAGTATGTTAATAGATAAATAAAACATCATATTAAATGTATTTAATATTTTTTCTTCTAAATCAACCACATTAATGTCCATGTTTTCAAAATATTTTTGAGGATTTATTTATTTAGAAATGATATTTTAATGTACTAATTCATTTTAAAAGTATTTAAGTGATGTTAGACACATTGATTTAAAATTTTATTTTTTAAAATTTCTTATTTTATAAGTGAACATATTTTGAATAAATGATTTAAATGAAAAAAATGAACTTGCCTCAATATATTTTTAATATTTTCAAGAGAGTATTTCCATGTAGGTCAATTTCTAATTTTTTATTTTATTTTTAATTGAGATTGATTTACTATTATACAATATGAAATATTATATCGAATGATTTCTGACATATTTGACAATATATGTTCAATTTTGATAACATTCATAGTTTATGGTTAATGACATTTGGTATTCTTGTTTAAATACAAATGTCTGTGTTATGTTTTACCCCTTTCATAAGTGGAATTAATTAGACTGATCTAGTAGTGGGGGGGGGGGGCTCTATAGCCCCTAGACGCATTGGTAGGTCTTATGAGACAAACTAGATATAGACATGTATGATTACATTCCGGTTTACTTTCAAATATGGATTTTAGATGAAGCCTTAACCATTTATTATCAAATGCCCTGGTTGAGGCCATGATGGTATGTTTCAGATGTCCAACATTTTTTATTCCCTCATTATGAGATTAGTAATTGAAATTATATGTGATTAATTGGAAAATAGAAAAAACATTAGAATTTTTAAATGGAATTATTATTTTTATATATTATTTTGTGGGTAATATTTAAAATCTTATGTTTTAATTTTATTCCTCTCCTTAAAAGATAATTCTAATTTATGAATGCTCCTGCTATATTTTTTTACCTTACTGAGCATATTATCTCACCCCTTTATTATGTTTTATTTTCACTGGATTACAAGATGTGTATTATGATTTATATGCAGGGTTAGGCTAAATGAATACTATACTTATTAATAGATTATATATGTTGTATTTTAGGGATTGAATTATACTGTAATTTTCACATATGTAATCTATTTTCCAACAAGGATAAAATTATTGGTCCATTGGGATTTGATTCCTTATAATCATGCCAGTGTAATAAAATAATTCACCGACTCTGGGTAACAAGATTCACGATATTTTATTTGGTTTCAAATGATGTTTAAAAACAACATTGGAAATTACATTTAGAAGGCATAGATTATGGATCATAACACTATGATAAAAATTTATAATAAGATTAAAAGAACATTATATAATTATGGTTAAATAGAAATTATTTATATTTCTTATGAAATACAACCATGTCTAGATATTACGAGTGGATGTGGTTCGAGAGTTGATGTACCATGGAGTAAAACTCCAATAAGATGTTTGAGTCTTGACTCCGGGTATCCTGGTATATGACAATGGGCCTTATTGGGAACCTGGTTTGACACTCCATGGGGAAATTATTGGGATAATCTGAATTTTTTCATACAAACCATTTACAAGGATTTATGAGTAAATATTCACCCAAATAAACCATTTTTTTGATTATTTATTAGTTATACACCAACTATTTAAAATTGTGTAAATTATTTTACTAGTCTAAAAATATGAATGACAATTCATAATCTAATATAGTGTATTCCATTATTTATTTATATGTATCCCAGTATAAGGATTAGAAATCTTATCAATGCTCATAATCCTTGTGTGAATTTGATTCATATGTATGATAATTATATTTCATTTGGGGATACAACTAGTGTTTAATAGGTTATAATCTTACAGGGATAGGTGAATCATGATATGAAAAATAAGATTACCTGTATGGGGAACTCTGATCCAAAATTAACAGGACCAATGTTACATAGTTTCATGAGACAGTAACCCCCAACATTCAACGGGACTACCAATACATTAGTAGCTAGGCAATGTATTTGTTCATTACAGAAAATAATTAATTCTTTGGGAATATATTAACGTTAAAACATTGTCACACAGTTTACCATTTCTTAGGATATGAATATCAATAGAGGCCACTAATTCAAAATAAGAAATAATATTAATAATTAGAAAATGTAGAATTGATGGAGTTTAAAGAATATTTCATATAAAAATAAGTTCCTCGAGAAATGTGAGATGATGTGGAAATGAAATTTCTAATTCTGAGGAAAAAAAGCATGAGAATATAACAATGTATAAGGCATGTTTCACAATGATATCAAGGCACGATAGAAACTATATACATAAACCAAGATGTAATATTGATCAATTCATTAATAGATTAAAACCATTCCTCTAATGGGAATTGGTCTCACAATCTATATCATCATATGACGATATTGTATCAAGATCTATCAAGATGGAAGATGAATAATCTATGACTTATTATTTTAAGTTATAAAAAGAAAAAAAGATTAGGGTGGAACAAGAATCATAGAATGTGAAGAAATGATATAGGGATTTTCCTATATGTGAAAAATGTGGAAGGAAACATCCCCATGTCTACGTTAATTGAAATGTTGTTAGTTATAAGTTTGGTAAGGAAGGATACCATTCTCTTGATTTAAAGGGAATGAATGAATATGTAAATGTGAAATGAAATAATTATAATGATATGTGACTTTTTGAAAATTATTGTCCAACGCATCAGGGAAATATGTCTTATAAGAAGCAAATGGATCATGGTCAATACTATGTTGTTACTATAGTCTATATAGAATAATTAATTTATATTGGTTTATAGATTCATGAATTATGTTATTATAGTAATTTGATATATAATGAGTTTACTGTAGTACTTTTTCATTGTTTATTTGGAGGAAAAATTATTTCATTATGTTTTTTGAAGGTCATAAAACATTTTTTGATTGTTAATAAAAGATAAATTACATTTTTTGGTGATGATAATGTTAATATTGGTTGTGGAAATTTAGATAATTGTTGTATATTGAATTTTTATGGAAGTATTTTTGTCAATTATTATGGTTGGAATGGAGAATGATGAACCATGGATATTATTATTTCTGGTTAAAGTATTATTTAATGGATACCTTGGGATAAAATATTTTGTTTCAGTTAATATTTAGTGGATTAAATAAATAACTTTGATTATTATGATTAATCAATAGTTCTTTATGTGTGAAAAATACATTTTGAGCATCCCTATCGAGGTGTAAGGGATGATGTGAAAATATATCCAAGCATAACCAAAGAATGACATTATGCTTATGACATAGAAGGAAACCAATTATGTTTTTTTTTGGAACACTAAAATAATTCTTCACCTTTAGATAAAGGATCATGAAACCAAAAATTATATCCTTTTCCTTTTTCCAATGAATCCAATAGTCCCTTATATCATTTAAGATTTATAGAATTTTTATTGGTAACTTTCTTCTAATATTATTCTTTATCAATCACCATATGAACATTATGGTAACATTTTCTTTCACATCCATGTTTTCCTATATAGAACCTTATTATGTGTTATCTCTGGTGACCTTCGAACTTACCTTTCATTATTTTTTAGTGGATGTTTATTAATCATTTTTCGATGTGTGATTTTGATAAAGATATTTTAAAAATACCAACCCATAGATTTTTATTTCGAGTTCAAATTGAGAGGATGATATTTATTGATGGATGGGAGAAGTTAACACCCCTGTATTTCTTGTTATGTTATCTTCAATATCAATTTTTGAATGAAACACTGACTTGGTTTGCGTAACACATAAGATTGAGTTTCTGCAAAACAACAGTTTTGTGTTAAAATTATTTAAATTATATATATATAACTTATCCATTATATATATAAATATTAAAAAAAAATTAATGTTACTTATAAATTTGTCTTATAAATAACACATATTTATGACTAAATGTATTTGTTTCATTAAAAAAGTTATATGTTTAGATATATAATTTTTTCAAAGGATGTACTTTTTATATCCATTTTTTACAATACATAAAAAAATTAGACACTCATAGTAATTTAATATGGTAAAATAGACATATTTTTTTTTAATTTGAATTATTGAAATTATCATAGGGTGATTTTTTGGTATTTTTCTAAAAACATTCATTTTCTAATGAATAGTGAAAACACTACATTATTGTTCAAAAACTGACTTTTTCATTTACAAAATTATGTGACATTAAATTTATTTTAAAACAAAATTGATAAATAATACATATATTAAAAAAATTGGTTATTATAATCATTTTCATAATATAATTAGATATAAAAAATAATTGGACTTTGTTAACTTTTTTTTATCCACCTTCTAGAAAGATTTTCATATTTGCATTAAACGTAATTTTTCCATTTGTGTGAATTAAATTTCAAAAATATGACATACATGGTAGTAAAAATTATGTAAAATTTGGGTTAATATGATCAAAATAATTTTTGGTGAATGGTAACTTTTAAATTTTTTCCCACATCTAAAGGTAAATAGGGTAATTAAAGGTAATAATAGTGTTATAATTATATAAAATTACCCTAACACTTGTCCAAATTTCATTGGATAAGTAGTTTTAGACAAAAATAATCCTTAGGTAGAAAATATGATCTTTTTTCTAACACATCTGTGGAATGTAAAAAATATATTATTTTTTTTAGGAAGAGTTAAATCTGTCATCTCGAAATTTTAATTACAAAATAATTTTTAAAATAGGTTTATACGTAAGATAAATTCAACTATAAAAATGAGTTTTCAAAATATGAAATTTAAATACATCATTATAATTTATTTTTATTTTTAGACATTATATTATTAAATTTAATTGTGACACAATGATGATGTAGTATTTGATTTATTAAATCAATTGTCAAATAAATGATATGAAGAATATTAAAATAATTATAATGAAACTTAATTAATGGAATCCAGTAACTTTAAATATTATTTATCCATTATAATTAAATATTTGATTTATTTGATCTAATTTATCTTGACGGTTTGATATTTTTAAAATGAAAATTCTGAAAAGTTTTAAATTTGAAATATGTGATATTTTAAAATAAAAACAATTTTCTAAAAAGATATAAAAGTCACAAAAATATGATAAATGACAAAATAACATGGATAATATCAATTATGACATAAATTATAAAATTATAGTTCTTTTTTTCTTTTATTGTTGATATATTAACTATAAAGTCTAACGATACTAGAAGACATAGTAATAGTTAAACTCTTTAATTAAGGGTTAAATCCAAACGATAATGTTTATTTTATGACCTCAAAATTAGTAAAATTAACTTTTTTTGTAGGATTTAGACCCATTATCATATCCTACTTATAATAGATCACTTATTATAAATTTGAAACTAGAAATAAATTTATAATAAATTTATAATTAATGAAATTTAAAAATTACACATCACCTCTCTTATTAAAGGGAACTTATTCTTCTCTTAAATTCACACCTTCAAATCCCTTTGTTTCTATCAAAAAATAAAAATAACCTCTACCGAAATTTATTAATTCATCGTATAGTCCATAAATTAGGATGAAATTTAATATAAGGTCTCTTTCTGTGAAAATCAAAAGGAGACATAAAAAATAAGTAGTTTTTTTACAAATTCAATTCAAATTATTTTCTTCTTCTAATTACTTTTCCTATTTTTTACATATTAATCTTATAACTACATAATATTCTATATGAGGATATGTTTTTATTATTATGGGGAAATGATACTGATCTTCTTACCCATCCAACAATGAACAATATCACCATGTGTGCGTACATACAGCCTACCATCTCCATGTCTTTGTGCGAACTGTTTTTCTTATAAACATAATTTATATTGTTATAACGATAAATATAAAGGATTTAGATAATAAATATAACCTGATATTGTTTCATTAAAATTAATATTTCAACCAATTCCCTTCCATTTACCTATTAAGGAAATTAAATGGTTACTCGTTTGTACGTATGGATTGGCATCTCCATGTCATGGTTTAGTTCCTCATCCACATTATCCATCCAAGAATGATTATAAGTAAAATATATTATGAATAATTATTAAATATATTTCATAATGATTTTAATAGAATAATATATGTATGTATGTATGTAGGTACATATATTTCAATCAATTTCATCGATCAAATAGGAAAAGAAAAAAAACAACATTCACGCGTACTTATGGCCTACAGTTTCCATGAACAGTTTTTTACCTTTCCAATATCTATCTATAATATATACATATACTCAGAATATATATTATTTATAAATAATTATATATTTTTGTAATCAATTAAAATAATATCTATGTAATTTGTACAGGAATAACAAGTCAGAACATGTGTGATAAAGAAGGGGATTAATATCCAAAACGTTGCTTTAACATAGAAATTATTATTTAATAGGTAATATAAAGTCATAAATAAATCAAATATTATATAATTAATGTTACTATGATTCTGGTAGAAGTTAATAATATTTTTAAAATCATTATACATGATTTTTGGACAAGTATAGAGTGTATTTGACCTAAGTTAAGGGAATTCCATCTGACTTTTAATTTTCTTGAAATATAAGCTAGGTTTACCCCCTATTTCTTGTGTGTGGTGTATATACCTCATATATTATGTATTATATCATGAATAAATTTATCATCATGGTATTTAATTATTTATTGGAATATATTGGGCTTATTAATTAAATTTTCAATGTGGTATGGGATGCTTTGAATGTTTACATGAATTATCCTTTCTCTGTTTCAAAATTATTGATAATATAATACATATTCATCTATATGTATGAAAAATATTATAAATAAACATTAATTTATAATTTTAATTTCATTCATATTTTTCTAAAATGGATATGTTTAAGGTTTTATGTGAGTGAGTCTCTATGTAAAACATCATTTTAAATGTTTTAATGATTTATTTTTCTAAATATTCCTCATTAATGTCAACGATTTTAAAATGGTTTTAAGGATTTATTTATATGGACATAAATGTTTTAAAATTAAATTCCTTTCAAAATATTAAATGTGGTATGGGACAAGTGGATTTAGAAATCTCTTTTTTTAATATATTATTTTATATGTTTGTGGATTTTGAATATATAATTTAAAAAATAATGGGGAATTTGCCTCTACATGTTTTTAATAATTCTAATAGAGTATTTTCATCTATGTAAAAAAAAATTGGATTCTATGCTTAATTGAGAATTAATTTTTGTGATAAAATCTACTATATTTTAACAAAGGATTTATGATATATTTGAATGTGGACGGGTAATATTAATAACATTTATGGTTTATGGTTATTGTTTTAACATTTTTTATACTAGTTTTAATATGAATTTTTTTGTCAAGTTTTAACCCTTTCATAAGAGGATGGCATTGGATATAGTATGTAATGGTTGGGGCCTGCTATATCACATAGATACATCAGTAGGTTAAATAATACAATCTAGATATATACTTGTATAAGGATTTGAACATTTATTTTCAGATATATATTTTTCAAAGGCTTTAACCATTTATTTTCAAATGACTTTTTCGAGGCCTCGATGGTTTGTTTCAGTTGTTCAGCATTATTAATTTCCCCATTAAAATATTAGTTATTGATATTACCTATGATTATTCAATCAGTTCAATATCCATGTGATTGTTTATATATAATTATTAGATTTATTCTTTCCATATTATGCTGAAGGTATTTTTTAAAAGTCTTGTGTTTTAATTTCATACCTTACCTAAAATGATTATTCTTTTTTATGAAATATTATTTTGTATTGTTACACCTTACTGAGCATCTGAGATCAATGCTTTATTTTGTTTATTTTACCTAGGATACCAATAAGTGTATTATGATTGATATTTAGGGTTAACCTATGAAAATAATGTCTTTGTAAAAGGATTATCTATTAGGTATTTTATGTGTTGAATTGTAATGTAATGTTCACATATGTAATCAACATTCCAAGACAGCTAAACTTATTATTCCTTCAGGATTTATTTTTTTATAATCAAGAAAATGTAATAAAATTATGCAAAGAATCAGGTTACTTTTGTGGGGTAATTATATTATCCACTATAATTTCTTTATATGTATTAATTTGCTTTCCAAGTCCATTTTTATTCTAAATAGTAAATTCTTCCTTATGAGATTTATAACAACTGGACGATCTACTAGAACTGAAAATCATTTTGATAATAGGAAACTATTTTCAAATTTTTTGATATTTTCCATCATGTGGCTTCTTATTTTTCTACTAGTTCTTTATATGAGATACGATCATCATTGTCCACCAATAACGAGACACCATCATCAGGGACTAGAAAACCATATCTCTTGGTTTTTCTTTCTTCTTTAATGCTCATACAAAGTACTTATGTTTCATGAATATCTTCATACATGGGGATCTATCAAATCTATTCTTTTACCAACTATTGAGTATATTGAGAATCAACTTCATCAAGGTTAATCAAACTCTAATATACATTTTCAAGATGTATTCTCTCTCAATAAAGATGGATTCCATGGTGACTATAACATTCTTATTTTAGGGGTTGTATATGTATTATCCTTTTTTCCATTAGATAACCTATAATGCTACACATTCTTCCCCAAGTTGTTAGTTTGTTTCTCGATATTTCCATTACAAATGCCTCATAACCCAATACATGTGTATGTGAAAAAATGGGTTTCCTTACACTCCATAATTTGAAAGGAATTATGTTGTCCATTTTATTGGGTACTTGGTTTAATGTGTGTGATATAGTTTTAAATGTATATACAAAAAAGTATAATGGAATATTTACAAGACTCACCATTGACCTCATAATTTCTAACTATGTATGATCCCACCATTCACTAATACCATTACATAGTTTTGTATAAGGTTGAGTGAGTTGATATTGAATACCAAAATCCAATATAATTCCTAAGAACTATTCATTAAGACATTTACTGACTCAATCTGATAAAATATTATTTATCAACATTCCAAGTTGATCATCTAATTCATTCTTCAATTCATCAAATATCTCAATAGACATATACTTGTACCTCATCATGTAGACATAATTTTACTGTCTCTTATAATTTGTAAATGTTATTATGTAAGAATACCCACATAAAAATTTTATTGGAAATTGTCAAAACACATTAGTGTGTACCAATCCAAGAACCTATGACACCCTTTTACCATATCCATATTGTTTTGGAGAAAATATTTTATTTGATATCCAAGAGGATGATGACAAAGTATAGTTTAAAATGAGTCATGTAAAAAAAATTCATTCTCAATTTACAATAAGAGGTTTTCAAAATTAAATATATCAACAATGTTTTTTATTTTCTCTATACCATAACATATGTTTTCTTAATCAAGGAAACAAATTTTATTTGGAGACATGAAAATTAACCCATTTACATCTACCAATGATAAAAAACTATGTTCTTGGTTAAATTTGGTACAAACTAAAAATCATTTAAAATCAAAATCATTCCCATTGTAAATGAATGATTGTAGTTACTAATGGATATAGTAGTTATACATTCATAATTGGAAGTTATAATTCCACCTCCCCTTTGGAAATATTCCAGAATCTACTTGGTTCCTTCATTGGGAAAAGTATGTGATAACTACTAGCTGCATCTAATTCCAAATGTGTAGATATTGAAAGAATAAATTTCCTAACAAACATACCTTTATCATGTACACGATTCTATGTGAAATATTCTTCTAGTGGCCTTTCTTTTCACATGAAAAACAAATTGCCTACTTTTTCATACCCTAACTCTTGATCATATTCTTCTTAGAAGGATAGTTCTCAGGTGATTTATACATTTTGTGAGTCTTGGGATACTTTTCTTTGTTCATTATTTTTTATTAACTAATAATACCATGATTTTTTGATGAACCATTCCATTAGCCACTTGGAGAATTAGAGTAAGATGTTCAGATAAACTCTTCTCACTATTAATCATATTTTAATATATACTCAAATATGAGATGGTATCGGGGAGTAATGAATGTATGGTATATGTGAAATACTAATTTTTTTAATTTCATCCTTTATATGCTTAGGAATTCGATGTATCCAATATGATTTACTAAATGAGGCATAGATGGAAGATAATATCAGATAATAGTTGCAAACAAAGTATTGGATATCTCACATCTCTCTTGTCTCACGTTCTCGCGATAGAGATCCAGAATGTGAGACAACATGCTATATTTATCCATTTTATCATGTTGTATGAAAATAACATTAGTCAACGTTGATGGTATGAATAAATAAACATATGTGGCATCATTAAAATTTTCTCATAGAGAGACATATCTTTACCACTAGCCACATTTCGAGGCGTCGTAGGAATGGGTTCTTCTAGCACATAAAATGTTTTCCATAGAGAATGATAGTGTGTAAGAGCCTCTTCAACACCTATAAATTAATTCTAGTGATAATTTTATCCTTATAAGGCATAGATCATTGTGATATGGTTAATGTAAAATTATTTATATTTATACAAATAATATTAGTAAAAATTTATTAATTTAACTAAAAATTTTAAACATATAAATCAATATTATATTTATCAATCTCCCATTATTTAATTGTAACCAAATATCCTAAACCATTGGATTTAAGATATCATATTTCTTGAACATTCATGTAGAAAGGATCTATATTCACCTTATTAGTAACCCATCATTGTTGAGTCATGAAACATGATTTGTTTTAGATAGGCATTCAAAATTCGAACCACATTAACTCACACTTCCTTGACCTGTTGAGTGAACTCCCAAATCATAGAATCCATAAATTTGAACTCTTTAACCATATCCTATTATTAACACCAAGTCCTTCTTTTGAAATCAACCCTTTAAGTGAGATATGTTTTGTTAACACAAAACATTAAGATAGAAATTAAAAATATTTTAAAGCATCCCAACTTTGTCTAGTCATGCAATTTGAACTATAGTTTGATTTTAACTAAAGTTGTGGAAGGTTGTACGGACTTAATATATATTATTGATTGATTTTATCAATTTTTTATAAGCTTCCAATTAGTATAGTTATTAAATGAATGTTAATATTAAGTGGATTTACATAAGTGATTAAACATGTATTAGATAAATATTTTAGGATATGAGAATATATTTTAGATCTATCATTTGGTTGGATAAGGATTCTTATTTTAGTCACATAATTTGATGAGATGGTGCAGTAGTTGATCCATCAATGAAGGAGGATATTTAATGCTACTCAATACTAACCATAGTTAATGAGATCCATGGAATTACATATTTAGTTAGATATTATCGATTGTTTTGGTTGAATTTCTCATGACTATCTATTGATCTGACCATGTTAACATAGAAGGGGGGTCATGGTCATCTAGGTAGTTGAATGTGAGGAAAATTTCATAAAACATAAGATAAGGATAGGCAATTCACCAATTATTACATTACCCTATAGTGGAGAAGGGGTTTTAATTTATACTGAAACATCCGTGAAATTTTTGAGAAGGATCATTATGTAGAATAACTTGATTATCACTTATACCATGTGGTAGTTAATAAATCATGAGAAAAATTACCCTACTCATGATTTGGAGTGAGCAGCGATAATTTTTACATTAATAATATAGTAGAAATATATTTATGAAGAAAATTTTGAAATATATACCAGCCAAAAAAGATTTCAATATATATTCACACAGTGGGATTTGAATATGTACTATAGAAGATAGTTGGAGATGAAAAATGATTATGATTTCTAAATAAATTACCACCATGGGAATTTGGACAATGTTTCTGATTCTTTGAGTCATAAGGATCATGATTGACTATTCATGGTGAGGATAACAAAAGATCTAATGTTTCTATATTTTCTAAGTATGGATCTAGAAATTCTAAATGAAGGGGAAAATGTCTTCTTTCTCAAATGAATGTATAACCCAATATACAAGTAAAGATTAAGGTTGTATCGAAGGATGATGTCAATCATTCAAATAATTTTACAAATGTTCATGTGTTTTTCCTTAATAAGGGTGGAATGATAAGGCATATAAAATTTGGTTGTGTTCTATCCATACTAGATTTGAAGAAGGGGTTGTTAGAGTATGATCATAGTTTTTCATTTGGTATTCCTATTTGAAGTAATAATATGTATAAGGAATTGAAAGTATACTTCTCATGGGTTGGTATATAGAGAGATATAGTAGTGTTTTTATATTGGTTCTTGGTATGATAATGGGTTAAGGGTAAATGAAAAAAATTACAACGTGATGATTTCTATATTTACCAAAACAAAATTAAATGTGATAATATAACGATCGATTTTTGTAATTTCACTACCAGAAACCTATAATGGGTTTTACTCATTTTGGGTTGTTGTCAATCATATTAATAATTTATCACAATACATAAATATTAGATAATACTTCTCTCTCAATCAGCTTCCCATCATATAAATTAACAAAGTGGTAAGGTTTCATGGAGTACCAAATTCTATTGTATCATATCATGATTCTAGTTTTACCTCAATGTTCTAGAAAATTATTCTGAATGAAATTTATATATAATTGAGTATCGTCATTTCTTATCATCCTCAGATATATGGCTAGTCTAAAAGAATCTTTCGAGCACTAGAGGATATGTTGAGATCTTTTCACTATATTTAAAATTTGGATGGGATAAATAACATACTCTAGATGAGTTTTCATACAAGGATATTTTTCACTAAAAAAATCATATTAAACCATATGATGACCTCTATGGAAGAAATATTGATATCCAAAATGTTGGTGTGTGGTTGGAGAATGAAACCTATTGGGACCTAAGATCACTAAATAAATGGTTGAGATGGTTGGAACCAATGAACAATATATCAATGTAGCTCAATAGCAGATATAAAGATATACTGATGATTGATGACATGATATATAAGTTTATGTTTAAGATATCCATTTCTATGAATCTCATCTTAGATGAATGTAAATATATTATTAATGAAATGGAAGCTAAGGCCTAGGCACATGGGTACATTTGATATTTTTTATTTAATTAGGACGATAGCCTATCACTTGGAACTTCATCCTAATATTTCTCCAGTTCATGAAGTGTTTATTGAATCTATTTGGAAGAAGTGCATATCTAACTATTCACATGTTCTAAACTCAGAGGTCATACCACTATTGAAGGATCTTTAATACAAGGAACAACCAGTTTATATTCTAAACCATATTGATAAAGTACTTATAAAATGTTCAATCACCTAATGAATGATTTGCGGATAAATCACTAGTTATAGGCAGCCATGTGGGAATATGAGGATATTATGAAGTAGAAGTATCATCATTTTTTTACCTGAGAGATGAATTTTGATATTGAAATTTATTTAAAGGGGGTGGAATGTAACAAAAAATGTTTAAATGGAGAATTTTTCTAAAAAAAATGTTTTTTATTGATATATTGCATTTCACTATGTTAAAAAATACACTCACATGGCACTATTTTGGAATATTCTACACTCACCACTGACTTTGTGTATTTTACACGCAACCCTGACTTGGCGTACATTACACTCAACAATGAATTTCTATGAAACATCATTTTATTGTCATAATTATTTATATGAGCTAATTATAACATATCCATAAATATTAGTAATAATAAAACTAATAAAAAATTTTAATGTATATTTTTATAATGGTTTTAAAAAAATAAAAAATATTGATAATGAGAAATGTAATTTTGGAAAAGTCATAATATGTTAAAATATAATGTCTTTAATGGAGTTATTTTACAGTACATCAATAACAAATAATAAAATTTATTTTATAAAAATTTATAAAATTTTTTAGATTAAAAAAACATAATTTTTGAATTTATTATATAAAATTATCTTAGGATGTATTTTTAGGATTTATCTGATAAACATTATTTTTATATGAATTGAGAGAATACTATAATTTTAATTCATTACTATTTTTTAATCTAATTATTTACATGGTTAAATTAATTTTTTTGGATTATAATTATTATCAGATTATATTATTATAAATTAATACAATTTAGGAAATTTAACCAATTTCACATTGAAATTTTTAATAAAAACGAATTAATTTTTTGAAAATTTTTACATTAAATGTAGTATTGTCAACCCAACTATGAGATTAAATTTATATTAATTTCTTCCAATTATATGATTTTAATTTGTAAAAATTTATTACATATATTGAACAATAAAAATTTTATAATTAAAAGATGGTCATCATAGTATTTTACCAAAAGTATCAGTGAAAATAAAAAAACTTATCTATAATGATTAAGGTAAAATTATGATCAATAGCTTGGGTGGAATTTCCTTCCCCAAAATTTATAAGATTCCCACTCCTCCATCACAAAAAATGCCTCCACTCCTCCAACTTTGTCTCCCCAGTGAAGACAATACTCCCAGACCTTGATCTAAGAAAATAGATCTTAAAAATACACCCTCTCACACTATAAGAATCCCATCAGTGAAAATTTATACCAAGTAAACACTTCAGTGCAAACCAAAAGGGGTTACCCGATTAAGAGGTCAAATTCTACCTTTAGTTTATTTATTTTATTTAAACTCTCCAACCCTCAACACTTCTTATTCAATTATGTTTTTTAAAAAAATTATCCAAAATATAATTGTGTTTTATATTCTTTTGTTTCCACCTACACTTATAAACACTTCCATATAATAGGTGATGGACATAGTATTTACATGTTCATCGAATTGCTGCCTATCGAAACGATGATTATTCATTTTTCCATTACCGCTTATCATAGTAGAAATTATGATAGAAAATATATATAAATATTTTATTTAATATATAAATAATTTAACTATTAATATTTAAATCTTTTAAAACAAATATCTTTATAAATCCCTATTGTTTTTAATACGATAATTTTGTTTGAGGTAGTTTGGATTGCCGCTCCCACAAAGTGATATAATTCGTTCAAACTCAATATGGAATGTAATAAACATGATTTTAGTGAATTTATATGACATATATGATATAAAAATAATAATTTAATTAAAAAATATATATAAATATAAATATAATTTTCTTTCCTTGATTCAATAAGACAATAAAAACAAAAAAAATGTTCCTGCATATGTACGAGTTATCGTCTTCATGAACAATAGATTCTATTTCATACATCTATAATATTTATATTATTATACATAACAAATACCAAATATAAATGTTATTTATATAATTTTTTAAAATCTATATTTCATTATAATACTATATCTACCTATGATATAACAAATTAAAATAGAATAGATGAACAAATAAAATATTACTTATTGTGAAATCATAACATAAAATTATTAACATGATAGAAATAAAAAGCCATAATCAGACCATATATGGTATTATATATAAGAATATTATTATTTAAAACATTTATAAGAAACAAGAATATATTATAGAGGAATCATATATGTGTATAAAGAGTGTCCAGACACAATGTAATGGGATTTCATATAACTTTTTAATTTCATGAGAGGCATTCTTAATTCACCACTCATTCAATTTTTGTGGTGTCTATACAGACCATGTATGTATTCAATGATTCATACATTTAAATTTATGGGTATTTTCAAATACAGTATATGTTTTCTGTTTCATGGGTGTAATGTTTCAAAATATACTAGATCAGTAAGATAGTTTTGTCTCAATTTTTCTATTTGGAGACACATGTTATATTATGCACCATTATTCCTTCCCGAGTTATATATACATCCATTTTGAATTTAGTTCTCAAATATAATTAATATCATAATATTTTAACATTAATTTAATTTTATTTTCATACATGGAGAATAGGATCTCTTATTACCAGGGGGTAATAGTTTATTGAAACAATCTCATCGATTATCATGATTATTTATGATTATGATTCATTTATTGAAATATTTTGATCTATATTGTAAGAACAATCATGAATTTTATTTTACTATTTTTATTCAATATTTATTGATGTTTTCATAACATATTCCACTATTTAGTACATATACAATTCAAAAAAATGTTTTTTATGAGAATTTTATTGTATTTCTCTCTTCGGTTAGATATCTATTCTATAAAAAAATAATGTTTCAAATGTTATAAAAAATGTTTTCAAATGATCCATGAATATTATTTTTAAAGAAAATTTATTTTTAAATTTATTTACATTTTTAAAATCATCCATTATATTGTTTGACATATATTTTCAAGAAAACATTTTTCATAGATGTATTATTTTTTTAAAATCATTTTTTAAAGAAGAAAATATATTTTAACCAATTTTTTTAAAAGATCAATAAAAATTACCTCCTATATAGGATAAGAAATTTTGGTGTTACTTTTGACATTATGGTGAAATTATTATAATTTTCCATTAATATATTTTATCTGAATGGATTGTGTTATTATAGTTTGATTTTTATAAAGCTAATTTCTCTTTCACAGGTTCTATGATTTTGAAACGAACTTCTTTTCAAGGGTTATGATTCTGATTAAATGATTTTGAAAATGTTATTTTTTCCACATGTTATGATATTATTAATAGTTTATAATATCCATTTCATTTCATGGGTTATGATATGATTATTTATGATCTTGTGGCACATGTACGTATGATTTATTTCTCAGATAGGTTGGACCTATATCTCCATCTAGTGTATTAGTTAATGATTTATATATAATGAGATAGACATGGATGGAAAGAGATAACACAATTTTGTATTTGAGGGATATAATGAGTGAACCCGATTATGTAATATAGGGATAAAATGTGTAATGAACCTAGTGTAGTAAAGGAATGTGTACCCTAAGATGGCCTTGGAAGAAATTCCTTGAATAATATAGAAATCATTATATATTCTTATTTGTCTACCAAAATTCCATTTTTTATCGCAATGTTATGATTTCATGGATTTTTTATTTCCTTATAATTCATCTATAATGAATGAAAAAGATTAATTCCATGATTTATATATATTATATTTTATATATAAGTTATAATAATTTATTTTAATGATCATGTTCTCATACAACTATGCACATGACTATCATTACATATCTCCCATGTTGACACATACTAAGCATATGATCTCACCCCTTTTTCATGTTTCCTTCCCTATTTTATGAAGATTTTTATTATATCTTATGTGTCTATGAATGGTTCCAGTAATGAAAAACCTATTTGGAGATATTTTACCCCTTTATATATAACATTCTTTTTATTTCCATGTTTCCAATGGGAGTAGACTAGTACAGAGATTGGGTATCTGTTGGTATTTTATTTTACGTACTCAAAAAAAATTTATGTAATGTTAATGTACCAAAAGTGAGGGTCTTTATAGATAGAATGACAGAACCCAGAAAAAAGATCTCAAAATGTTATTTATAATTAATGTAATTAATAAATAATTTCCTTCCGTGAATTATTTATATATTTTTGGAACTAAAAATATATCTACATTAAAATATCATTGAGTTATTGGATTCAAGGTCATATTTTCTATTTTAATGACCCAAACATGTCCCAAAAATCATCTAACGTCTCCAAAAGAAAAACCCATGTGCTAGATTGATAGATCATATCACCTGCATCATTCTACTCTGATCCCCACGAGAATGATTTGGAATGAATTCTCATTAGTCTCTAGACTCGAGAGTTGGAGGTTGAGGAATACCACTCTCCATTATTAGAGTATTTTTGGAGAATTTATGACCCTAGGGATTCGATAATATTCTCTAGACTCATTTTAAGAAACAAAAACAAATGAATTAAATCTCATGAAAAATAATATAATTGTGATAAAATACCACTAGTGTTTAAAAATAAATATTTTCATACCCTTTAATGATTTTTAAATACCTTGGGGAACCCCATTTAAAAAATGAAATAATATTATTATTTCCTCTACATGCACATAATATGAAATTTGAAATCAATATTAATTTAAAAAAATATTATTTAATATATGTTATTTCACACCGAACCTAAAAAATATGTCTGCCATTTTCTACAATAATTATAAGGACATGAATAACAAAAATCCATTAATGCAATAAATATTAATGTGTTATTATCTAATAAAAAATAAATATTATATTATATAAATTGAAAATAAATATTTATTAAACATTTATCACACATAATATTCTCTTGAATAATGGTTGATATAATATATGCAATCAAGAAGACATGAATAGTTATTACAACTTTTGAAGGAATAATATATATTCAAATTTTTAGATAATAAATTATCAAATAGTATTTAACCATATTTCTGGATAAACATAATGCGTGAACCTGTAAGCCTCTTTCTCAGTGGAATTTGTTGATGGAGTCTAAAGTAAAAGTAAGCATCTAAAAACACTCCAAGGCCAGCATAGAGAAATAATATAATGCTATAATGACATAATACCTTATAATAATTGTTATAATGTATCATATTCCCTTAATCAGGATATCTGTAATCTATCAGGTAGCATGATCGTGCAACAAACCCATGTTCTTGATATCAATTTCTTTGAGTTTAATGAAATAGAAATCTCATATAGTATACTATGGCCATGAAAAATTTTAACCAGCATCATTCCCATAAATGGGACATAGATATCAATTTTCATTAATGAAAATAAGGGTTAATACTTTGTCACATTATTCATTAATTCAATATTACTTGTGGCACACCCAATGTATCATACCTCACAATGAAGATCTATGGTCACTATTTCCATAAATATATAATGTATGTGACTTATAACACTCATTGATAATAAGAATTAAGTCTAAGTATAGATAAACATGTCAGTAGATAGTAACATCCAGTAACCCATATAAATGTGGATTTCTTATTGGGGTGTCTCATTCTCAAATTATCCAACTATGTATATTACTAAGGGCATAGACCAACGGTAGCTACCTCAAATTCCAATGAGTCTTCGTCCTGGATATCACACATCATTTTTGTCTATAAAATAATATCATTTAGCTATAGAACATAAATTTATGAATAGTGATGCAACACTTCATGATTCTCATCATAGTGAGGAATTGTTATTACCTTTTAATGGGACAACTACTTTTATGAAATTCTGACATTATATTATATATATAATGAAATTAATAATTTGATAAGGACTTCATTAATATTAAAACCTAAGAATGAATGTAATCATAAAGTACACATAAGATGGTTCTTGGGAACCAACTCCAAAACCTGGGGCACATGAAATGATTATAGGTATGATATTTATTTATTATACTCTTAAATCAGTATTAATAAAAATATATTAGATTCATTAATTCATCTATTCAATCCTGGTGTGTGAAATAATTATCTTCGTTTAGGTGTTTTCCCAATTGGGTAGTCTTGAGGTTTCTTTAGGAAGCACTACTTCTATATATTTTATCATTCAACAGTTTGACATATAAATTAGTAGAGAGAGGTTCACATTAGAATTATTTCTCAAAATTATGGAAATATATGACCCCATTATAGAAAAATATTGGATATCTACACTCTAACCCCATATCGACTATCAATATAGGCGATTAATAGGCCTTCACATTGATGGGATGGAATTCTCATTTCTGAACAAGGATTATCTCGCAGAGTGTTGAGTGGTTTCTACAAGTACAAGGATAAAGACCATCACCCATTATATGGGGAGTGTATCCTATGGTTAATTGGGCTTCTTAGGCATCTGGATTCCATCATTCATGTAGGAAATTATTTAAGTCTTCCCCAAGGATGTTCAATGACCACCTCTGAGGTGGTACATAGAGTTGATTATTGAAATACATTCAATGATAGCTCTGATATATCCTATGAATTATTTTATGGACCCTAAAAACTATTAGATTTGTAGTTGTAGTTGGTGGACCTTCAAGCGAAGTGTATTATCCGAAAAATAGTGTCTTCCTAAGCATCCATAGTGTAGTTCAAGTAATGGATGAATGAAGGATTATGTCTTTACATAGATTATAATTTAATTAAACACTAGATAATAATGAAAAAGTACCCCTTTATAATGATTTATGACTACTTTGACCAGTTGGGAGGTGTGAAAAGGTTATCAATGACTGAACTTTAGTAAGGATACCACTAATTTAGAGTTAGTGATCTTGATAATATGAAGATGGTATTCCGATGACACTATGATCACAATGAGTTCTTGTTGATGAACTTTTGTGTGATTAATTCCACACAATGGTAATTTATTTGATGAACAATATCATATATAAATACATAAACCCTTTTATTATTATCTTTACCGATGATAGCCTAAAATACATTGTGTTTGAGGATGAGAAAGAAAATAGCTTTAGGGTACTCCAAGTTTTTTTTGGCGAGACCCAACTATAACATCCAAAGAAAGTAATGAACTATGGATTTTTATATCTATGTATATTTATAAATTAGACAGTGTTTTAGAGTCTTAGAATGAGAATAAATCCAATCTTAAGCATTGAATTCTCTAATATTTTTAAAAGATTGTTTTCCCGCCTTTTGATGGAGAACCATTTTTTAATCTATATTTTGGAAATTAAATAAGATCAATTTGTCAAAATAAACTTATTATTTAGTATTGGGAAATTGAATTTTACTTTGGGTAAATTTTTGGTATCTTTCTGACAATGTTCAATTTTTAATGAATAGTGAAAAATACTGCATTTTACGTCAAAACTGATATTTACTCAAATTTAATTATATGGATAGATTATATTATTAATTGGTTTTAAAGTGTAAATACAATATATTTTTACCATTTAATACAATGGTTGTCATTTCATTTAAATTCACTTTGAAATTGGACATAATCAATTGTCACACTTTTGATAGATATTGTTTCTAAAAAACCCGCTATTTGTTTTGACAATGGGAATTATCTTTAAATTAATTATTATAATTTATGTATTTGAAATTTGGTAAAATGGATTCCATATTTTGGATCAGATTTTCCAAATTATTTACTTAAAACATTTTTGTTTTAGGACATTATGAATAGCAATGACAGTAATTATCTTTAAATATAGTTATTAATTAGTAATTGAGTAGTTAAGGGTAATAAAATAATATCATAATAATAAAAAATGACCCAAACATGTGTCCTAATGCAACTTTTTGTTTTATGGACGACCATGGGATTCCTTGTGACAAATTTTGGGACCCCATGGAATCACTTTTGTGAGATAGTGACATTTTATTTTATTAATTTTTTAAAGGGAAAGTATAACCAAATTATGTATCACCCATGTCAAACAATTTTAATTTTATGTTAATAAATTATATATTAGACTCTATATATTCATTAAAATGATATAAATCTTTCCAATATCATAGTATTTTTTTATAATTTTTAGAAATTAAATAAATTAATTTTTTTGACACAATGATGATTCATCGATTACCTCATTAATGAACGATTTAAATAAAATTAAAAGATAATGTAAAATCTAAGATATAGACTTTTCAAAGACCTGTTTTATTGGTGTCTTTAGAACCTTTATCACCGTATCCTAGAAATATATAATTGTGGGACCTTTAAAATCTGAAACTCATTATATAATAAAGTAACATTTCTTGATTTTCCAAGAGTGCCCCTCCTCCATCTTATAAAAGGACCCCGCCTCTACCACCTTACGCACACCTCTCAAGACATTTTATCAGCCAATATCTACAAATTTTATCTCTCAAAATCCCTCTCTTCATCGTATAAGCCTTACCATAGGCAGAATGCTCTTCAAGAAACCCTTTTCGTTCAAACCAAGTGGAGTTACCCGATTTAAAGGTAATGTCTTCACTTGTGTTTTTTTGGTTTATTTTTCATCTCCAACCCACTAAAATCTATTTATTCCATTATTTTTTAACAACCCCAGTATCTTAAATATAATATGATTTTATTTATGTGAAGTATTTGATTTACACTTACACACAACTTCGTCTAATGGTTAAAGAACATACTATTTCTGTGGTTGGCAAATTTCTGCCTCACAAAATGATGATTGTTCAATATTATTTTAACACCTTTCATGGTGTCCATTAAGATGTCACTATATTTATATATGATATATATATTATGTTTATTTTCTCCATATTATTCTGTATTTTTCTTTTATGGCATGCCTTTATGGTTTCCAATATGGGTAAACACAATATCTTCATTTTAGGAAGTGCGGACTACCGCCCCCTTAAAGTGATTTGATTCATTAATGCCATATCTGGGACATATAAAGGATGGAGTTTATGATGTTATATATGATATTATACTGTAATTATAATATACCATTATATCATTATTATTTCATTCCATTAAATTTGAAATAGAAATGAAAGTAGCTTTCATGCGTACGTACGACTTACCGTCTCCATGAATAGTGCATTTCATTTCATACTTCAAAATGTTATTTAATATTATAAATGCCTTCCTATACTGGATATATATGATATATACTATATCTACATCATGAATATAATTCTGGATATAATGGATATTTTTCCACATGAACAACTTGTAACTATAAGATGTTTAAATTTGACTCATGTACCAAGGGTCGACAAAACGACCATTATTAACTTAAATATTTACATAATGTTCATAACATGGTAATAAGTGATATAAAAGGGATAATTAACTCGAAAAAGGTTCTTAATAAAGTAGAAACTAACTCTAGTTTATTATTCAGGAGATTAAAAAACGATCGAGTCAAGTCGAACACGAGGTATGAGACTTTGTCTCAATCTCCTTTCATTGAGGCATATTTTGTATTACACACAACTTTCTTTTATATGGTGTATAAACCCCTTTGTCTTTTAATTTTATTGAAATGGAATACTTTTTATATGAAGCGTTTTACTAAACGACAAAAGGGAATGTTTTTGTCGTACATATGCAGTGACAACGACTTCTCCGCCGCCATGACCATTATTTGTGTTTCGACTTCCTCTACATGCCATAACATTTTTAAATGAAAACTAAATACCATGTCATAATTTTCATTTATTTTGGTATTGAAAATGGTTATGATAATGTTTTTACCAAATAAATGTGTTGTATTGATATCTTTTGATTGAAATGTGGAAATGTTAGGTTTCCTTTATGCATGTTTTATGTGATACAATTATGTTACGGTTCTTGGGAATTGTATATGAAGACGGGTGGTTCGGTGATAAACTAAGGGCGGGTGAGCCCAATATATCTCTCCAATGCATTAGGCAACATGAAAGAGTTAATGTATAAGGTTTCTTAGAAGTGATTTTGGGAATACACTATGATGGGTATTCCAAACGTAACCATGAGGGTTACTCCGTACATAAGAACGTTATGAATGCCTCATGTTACCTTTTTGTACTATGTTTTCTATGATTTATTCATAAATCTTATGATTTAATGTGGTATGTTAATGTTCTTATGTTTTGATGAGTGAAGTATGATTTCATTTATTCTTATGTATACATAGACTAAGGTTTTCTTTTCGTATTTTTATATCCCTTACTGACCTTTTTATGCTCATCCCAGGTTTTTGAAATGTTTTTCACAGGTCAAGGGAAAAGTACATGATGTGATGATAGTGTCGAGGAAGTGTCAAGAATGAATACATGTTTTATTTTAAATATGTTTCCTTTGATGGGAAAGGTAAATATTGTCTTTTATGTAACCACCTTGATTAAAAGTGGAATGTAATGCATTATTTATGATCTAATTCACTAAAACTCTAAACCTGTAATGATCCTCAGTGTGTATTCTTGTAATAACTCAAGATTAAGTAATGTTTAAGGCTGGGGCCTTATACCAACATTATGTTAAGCACTTTATGGGGTAGTTATATATTTGAGCGGTTCACATTCAAGGTATTTTTATACTTGGGAATGTTTTAACAAGGTATTGCTAAAGATCAATGTAATGATTTCTTGGGAGCCACCCAAGAATGAATCTGAGGAAAAACATTTCTTGGATTTGTGGGGTAGTACATCAGGTTTGTAAGTTATTTATCTAGTATTACAGCCCTTTTACCTTCTTAACATGGAAAGGTCCCCCACATAACTGGAATGAGTAGTGCTGGAGGGAAATTTATTATTTTTGGATTAGGATGATAATTAATCCAATTTTGAGACAACGATAGGAGAACATGGAGTACGTAGTGTATTCAAATTCCATCACAGATGGGCTCCACTATGTGATGATTCTAAGACTATAAATTATCACATATATGTAGAGGATGTTGTTACCATATGATAATAACCATGAGACTCATGACCTAGAGCCATTAGTGGTAGTATTCACCTTGAGGACTTGGAGGAACTATATTAAGAGAGTGTGCCTCATGGTTTACTCATAAAATCAAAATATCATTAATGTCTTCACACAGAGAGACTTAAACTACAGACAGTAGAAATGGGATGAATTCATATAGGACAATGAATTCAAGGTATTTTTCACTTTGTGGATGGGTAACACAGTAATAGATTCAATTAGTAGGTAGTCGGAGGCTCGTATAATATAAGAGGTTTCTGTGATATTGGCTTCATACAACTAACCCATGTTGTGAAGGAGTTGTTGTTTTGTTTTATACATATTGTTGACTCCTCCACTCCACCAACATGTGAGAGAATTTTATATTGAATATATTTATTATTATTTCTTGTGTTACCACATATCCTTATGATATTCAACAGATTTATTTTTGTGAAAGATGGAATAACATCATCCTTCTCCATGGATATATGGTGGTCCCATTCATGATATAAGTGGAGGTGATTTAATAGTTTGACACATATCCTTTGGAAGTATATCCCTATTCATGGAAGATATAATGAGGAATTTTGTGGCATTTTGGCTGCCCAACCTAAGACTGAGATGTAGAGGAGTTTTTTTTATGTTTCCTCGCCTATCAATATGTGAATAATGATCACCGAGTTTTTGTAGGTTTGTTACCTCCCCATGACATCGTGTCATAGAGATGGTATGGAATATTCATTGATTTTATGATATAGATATTTTAGATACTGAATGGAAACAATTCAATCTAGGGGATAATTGACCAACTCATGGGGTTCCCTTGACTATGGTTTGCATCTTTGAGGCATGGTTCATGTTACAGTTGTAGAGAGACCTACAAGAGGAAATATGGATTTATATTAGGATGATTACATACATTCACTCCCATATAGATGGGATGACGTAATTCACTATCCACATATTGGAGGACATGGTGAGGTATTAAGTGTTAGACATTATGCAGAGTAGGTATGATCAATTTCCCTTGGTAGATTTTGCATAAAACTATAAATACTGCTCTACTATCAGCATCGAACATTTCGAGGCCCAGTATGGGAGAACCTATAGGAAACCCTTATATTGTACATAGATTGGTGGGGCATCTCTTGTGGGTATATTTATGGTATATGTAATTGCAGAGAAGGTCTAAGTCATCTATATGTTTATGAAGATAGCCTAGAGTGGGCATAAATGTTACAAAGATCGATGTTTTAGGACATTTATGTTCTAGTTGGGATATGATATGTATTTATAGTATCCCTACAATTAGTATTTTTAATACTCATCCAACCTGGAAAGATATCCCAGAATTTCATCAAAAGAATTGATGTCTTAGAGAGGGTTGGTGATGTTTCTAAACATCTCACCCTACCACCACAATTTCAGAGGGTGCATGATATATTCTATGTGTAGTAACTAAGAAGATATTTGCATAGACCAACACATGTTATTAAATAGGTTGATATAGACATTGTGGATCACACAACTTTTATTGGGAATCCATTCGAAATCAAGCATCATAAGGAGATGAACCTACATGGATGGTCTATCCCATTTTTTTGTGTGCTATGGTAGCATGAGAGCAAGCATGATAGCTCCTGTGAACAGTAGATCCAAATGGATGCTCATTACCACATTCATTTTATTTATTTTTGATTATTAGGGATTATAATAATGAGGAATGGAATGTTGTGGAGACCCTATTTATTCCATCAAATAAATTGTAATATTCATATATATACTTCACGAGGTAGGCGCTAAGATGACATGCGATTATGAGGTCTGGTTTTCATGAAATAAATTTTTTGTAAATATTAAATTATTATTATATTACCTAAACACAATCTATTAAATAAAATGATACAACTCTTAAAATTAATATTGTGAAACATTTTAAGACAAATGTTGAGTCTACAACATTTTTTGTATCTAAGGAATGTCCAAAACAAGTCATAATGAGGAGTTTGAATAATGCAACCATTAGTAGTGAATTCAGTTTTGTAATTAATTGAATGATTTAATTAATTAATTAAACTAATTTTGGTAATATATTAATACGTAATTATGGTGATTTACCTAGGGTTGGACCCCAAACACAAGTATTGTTGAATGATTTTGTTCATCTCCTCTATTGGAGAATCGAAATCACATGGATATGGAAACTCTAGGTCTATATAGATCGATGAAAACTGATGTAAAAAACATCTATCATTCATTGGTGTGTGAATTAATTGATGAAGAACAATAAAAGTCTAGGTAGGACTGGTAATTAAGGCATCATGCATCATTTTATTATACTGTTGATCTTGATAACCTTTCAATAATTGATATACACTATTTTCTAGACATTGCATGTAGTCGTCTAAAAATTTAACTAATTATTCATTTTGTTTCTCACACTAGATATACCAAATTTTATTTATTAACCATGAATTCTTGGATAATGACTATTTTACCTATTTTTCATGTTTGAATATCCATTTTTCTTTGCATGGGTTATCATTGGACCACTATATTAAAATTTTATATAGCCTAGTGGTGCAATGCCAAATCAGACCATCGAATTAATGGAAAATTCACAAGCAAAGAAATGAACAAAGAACATGGGCTGGAATAAATTTATTTTACCATTTTGGGGGATTGATCAGTTTTTCTGACATCTAAACATGAGGGGGATCGGTATGGGTCATATGCGAGGAGTTTGGGGGAACCAGTGAAGAAACAAAACTCTAATTTCTAGCCACTATTTGGCCAGAAACGACTAATTGAGGAAATATTCTTGAATTTAAAGATGCATGGAGGGTAGACCAGAGGTGGTGAGGTCATTTCAAGAATATCATAGTTTATTTTGAAATTTTACCGAATAATCGACTACATTATTTGTAGTCTGATAAACACATGACATGTAGGGCCTTGGCAATGGCATCTAGAGTTTCATGAGATTATAAGTATCACACACAATATAGGATCACCACATGATCAATGGACCTTGTACATGAAACCAAGAATTTACTCTTGGAGTACACATGCATGGTCACGACTTAACATAAGCCATCTCATGAGGTACATTCAAACATACAGGTTACATAGACACATACAAGGAGCACGAGTAAGACCCCAAGTGGATCAAACATGCTGTGTAGTTCCATATATGCCATGTAGGCCGAGATGGGAAATGATCCATGTACCGGCAATAACACATCTAGGTGATTGAGTGAGACCACATGTCATGTGGGTCACATTGGATTTCATGTACCCCATCTTCTCTTTCTTGGAAACATTAATCACACACATATCATTCATTTGGGCTTGGATTTTGGTCCATGAGTATCATATCCTTAGTTTTTTTCCATCTATAATGTGATGGTTAATTACATTCTAAATTTTAAGATATGACCAGTGATGTTCTATTGTGAGGATTATATAGGATGTTCTTGATGATGGATATTATCAGGAATGATCAATAGAGTGGTACCCCATGAATGTCTAGGGTGCGTGTTCTAAAAATACTAACAGAGTAGTTCACCAATCTGATAGGGTTCAATTCCTACATACACTGAATAGTACCCTATAACTCCATGAACACATTTACCCAGAGTCGGTGCATTATTTTATGACATTGTCATGATTACAAGGAATCATTTTCCAAAGTACCAATCGATTTACTAGTCTTGGGAAATATATTACATACATGAATGTTACATAACAAATTAAAACATAAAAAACAATATAAATAATCCCTTGAGAATGTCATTATTCCTCTTAGTTAACCCCAAATATCAAACATAATATCCCCCTTGTAATCTAGGTAAGACACGACATAATAATGGGGTGAGCTCAGATGCTCAGTAAGGCTAAATAATTTAGAAAAAGCTATAATCTTTTAAGGAAAGACGTGTAAGAAAGAACACTTACTTTTAAACATAAATATGAACATAATGTGTAGATAATAAATCAAAAATTACCATATAAACATGCACATGGATATTCTACTAGTTGAATAATAACATCTACTAATTAATTTCGTAATGAGGGAATGCCTAACGCCAGACATCATTACCACATAGTCAAGGCCTCGTGCCAAGACTACAAATAATAAATTTTTCAAGTCCTTGTTCCAAGACACTAATTTGTCTCATTAGACCAACTGATGCAACAAGGGGTTATAGCGAGCCCCACATGATACTTATTATATCCACTGCATTCATCATATGAGAATGTTGAAATGTAATATAAACATTCGTATTAAACCTAGCATAAAAAATTTCAATACTTATTCCATACACCATGAAGGTTATAAAAATAGTACATCCATATTCAAACATATCATCACTCATTCAATAGAATATAGAAGATTGTATTATAATAAATCAACCCCAATAAAGAATCATATCCATAAAAAGATGTTGACATTGTTGAAAATGATCAACAAAAACTTTTGAGAGAAATATACATTTTTGTAAAATCATTTATAAGTAACACATTTATAAAGAAAGTCATTTAAAATATATTTTTGAATCAAATTTTCACATTAAAATCTTAATCATTTGAATGGAATTAATATTTTAAAACAATCATGTCCATATAAATAAATCCTTAAAACTATATTGAAGACATAGACATTAAAGAGAATGATTTAGAAGAAAAAATATTAAAAAAATCAAATGCTTGTTTTACGATGTAACATAAAATGATCATTTTGAAATAGTCTTTTATGAAACATGGAAATTGATAACAAATATTTTGTATAAAATACATACACGTTAACAATATCGGATAATAATGGGATTGAGAAATTAACCTATACCTTGCACTTTTATTTGGTTGAGGGTATGTTTAATCTCCTGTATAATGACCGCAGTATATTATTAAATTATAATATACCCATATTAATGTTTATTATATCTTATATGATTAATTTATTATTTTATACTACCCATTTAATAATTACATCCATGTAAAATTAACATTTTGGGTAATAATTGCTTTCATTATCGTATGTGATTTAACTTGTTATTCTTTATCATGTAATTTAGATCATGACTTACATACTTCCAGAATATAAAAAATAATTTATATATAATATATATTTATAATATAAATATGTATAATTGATAGATATATGAAATTAAAAACACTGTATATGGAGACGATAGGCCGTAGGTATGCATAAACGATGTTTCTGTTTTCATATCGTATTAAACTGATGTAATTAAATAAGATATATTTAAGTATATATATAATGTATAATTATTATGTCATATATTACATACTTATTAATAATATATATTTTTATAATCATCATTGAATTGGAAACCTAGAAATGAATCTCATCGTTTCGTGGAGTTGGTAAGTCGTACGCACACACGAGCGACAATATCATTTCCATTAAGATTAAAAGGTGTGGAATTGGATGTTATATTATTTGTACATAGAAATTTTCATGTTATTTTCAATATTTATAAATATATTTTTCATCATTATATCCATCCAAATAACATAGTGTTTAATAACAAATTACACTACGGTGTGGAGACAGTAAGCCAAACGTACACACACATGGTGACATTATCAATCATAGCATTGATAGAATAATGAGTATGGTCATAAAATATATATATTAACATAAAAATATTTATAAGGTACTCAATTTATTATTTTGTTATTGAAATAATAAAAAGAGAATGTGGAAGAAGAAAAGAATATTGAATGTGGGGATAAAATAATTACCTCTTCTTTGGGTGTTTCTTTTTGATTTCTAAAAAAGGGCACTAGAGGTTGAATTTATTCTCAAGGGAAAGCCTCTAGATTGTATATATGGATGTTGGGAGGAGATTTGGGAAGGGATTGGACTAGCCAAATGGGTTTGGGGTGAGATTTTGAGAGAAGGGGAGTACCCTTTTATAAGAGATGTGAGGGTCACTTTAGGAAACGTTTGAAATGTTATTTTAATATAAAATAATTTTTGGTTTACAATGGCTCATAATTAATTTATTTAGAAGATAATTGGGGTATCGGTCAAAATACTCTCATAAAATAGGTTTTAGAAATGTATATGTCACCATATTAACCCTATCGTTTAGATTTAACTCTTAGTTAAATAGTTTATCATTTACCATGTCCTCTTGAACTATTGAAAAAAATGGTTAACAAACATACTATAAAATGCCATGAGAACCCCAAGTGGTTCATTAATGACATATTTATCATTATATAAGTCCTTTTATCAAAACATAGAAGTTTTAGGAGTATTATATTATTTAATAAAATAGTATTTGATTTAAAAACTCATTTATGTCAATTTAGACACTATTTAGTAAATCGTTTTTATGAAAGTCATAACGACATGATTACTTCAAAAAAAATTAATTCAATCAACCCTAACATGTCATATTAATCAATAATATTCTTGGATGGATTAAAAACATCAATTTACAATTATATTAATATTTATAATATAAATTAATTTATTCATTTATTGAAAAAATAATTACTGCATCATCATTGTGTCATAAATAAATTTAATTATTTAATCTATAAGTATTCTTAATAAAATAACATTATGTAGAGAATCTGTTTGATTTTTAATTAAAATTAGTAGTCGAGTTTATTTTATGTATAACCCTATATTAAAATGGGTTTAGTTTTTAGATCTTGAATTTTACAGTTTTAACTCTACTTTAAATAAAATAATATTTAAAAACCTAATCTAATCCAAGTTGACCAAAAGGATCTTATTTTATTAATAAGGTTGGTTTTGGTCGAAAAAACATATGCAATAGAATTATGACATGTGTTAGGTTAATTATAATATGATTTTTATTTTCAATTACCCTATTTACTTTTAACCATGGCAAATAAATGTCAAAAGATACTATTCACTAAAATTTATTTTCAAAATATTCAAACACATTTTACTTACTAATGTAAACCGTGTCCCATGTTTTTTGAAATTCAATTCATAGAAGTGGTAAATTTATGTTTTATGAAAAATTTTCAAATGTGCCTAGAAGGTAGGTAAACGACGATAAAAATATCAATAAAATTTTATACATCTAATTTTATTATAAAATGATTTTAATGAATTAAATTGAACTTATATATGTATCATATTACTATTTTTACTTAAAATAAATTTAAATAAAATAAATAGTTATTTAAATAAATATTCAGTTTTAAACAACAACTTAGTATTTTTCTTTATTCATCAAAAATTTAATGTTTTCAGAAAAATAAGAAAAATTCCCCCTCTGATAATTTTGATATTCCAAATTCAGGAATACATTCTATAATACCAAATTCAAAACATATAAGGTGAATTAATTTAATTAAAAATAATTCTCATTGTCCAAACCAAAAAAGAGTTTTTTTAAAAACAAAAAAATTATCAAAAGATTTCCATGTAATTATATATAATTTAAATGTTAAATTACTTATAATGACCTATAATTGTATTAAATGTTAAAAATTTAATCTAATTCCAAACCATTCAAATGTATAATATGACACTATAAATTATTTGGATTTAAAAAGTTGTTTTAAATTTAAACATAGTATTTGTTTATGATTCCCCAAAGAATTAATGTTATCAGAAAAACTAAAATAAATTATCAAAACTAAATTTTTATGTCCTGATTCTAATGAAAAAGTAAATTTTTCAAATTTAATATATAAAAGTGTCAAATATTTCATCTAATAAGGGTTCTCCATTAAAAGGTGGTAAAATTTCATTTTCTAAAAAATACTTCCTTTATCTGAAAAATTGAATTTGTTCTTATATTATATATATGAAAGACATAATATGGATGCTAAAATTATATGGAGTATATAAAATTTAAAATTCAATTAATACTATTCATAACCGCTTTTTGAATGGCTGCTTTAGTATGTTGTGGTGCACTCAAACTCGGTGTCGTATGTAGCAAAAGTTATTGAATTATTTTGAAGAGATAATGTACTATGATATCATGCATTGTTACAATCTCCCCTCCTCCAATAAATTATGTCCCCCCAATTTGAATTTTATATTCTAAAATAGAAGGTTAAAAATAGAAAAACCCCTTTCTGGAAAACCCACATCAGAAACCGGGTTAATAAAATGTAGTCTTAATAAGAGGGAATGTGAAATGAAAACGTCACCACCAAATTATAATCTTGATTAAGAGAAAGATGGCGGTAATTAGAGACACATAATTGGGGGGAAAATTAAATATTTATAGGTAGTGATTGAGGTCATCAATCAAAAACAAGTGTAAAACCTAGGGCCTCAAGGCTATCAATCTATGATGATTTAAATTATCATCATTTTAACAAAACATAGGGTATTATGATCACACATTTTTTGTTTTAAGATCCCTTCAATAATTTTGATGCATTAATTTATTCATAGAATAAAAGGGAAAAAATATACTTCTAATGCACAATTTTATCCTTCAACTAATTCCTACCACAAACTCATCTTTACTCTAAAAATACAATAGAATTAGAAAATAATCTATTTTTCCTAATCGTACTGGGTTCCAAAAAATTATGAATTTATAATTAAATTTTTAGGCTATTTAAAAAAAGTACATTATTCAAAATGGGACATCACGTATGCCAATGGTAGGTGATGGATCCTTGTTGCCCATTGGTTGTTGGTTCATGTCTCGCGCCCTTGTCGGACACGACATGTTGTCGCCCAACCTCCAGGTTGTCATTTTTAAAACAATCCAAAAATAATCTTAAGAAATTATTTAACCTTAACAAATGAATCCAATGCCAAAATTAATCCATCCCAACCATTAGACTTATCCAAAATACATCTATCTAAACTCACAGTCCAAAATTTATAAGGAATATAATCATAATAAAGATCTTTTTTCCATGTAATAATATTTTAATACCTTCATGATGTATTCTTTTATAACATGGTAACTACATGAATTATCATAACAAATTATTGATTACATTCATCCACCCTTATTTATTATTGAATACTGGATATACTTTTAATATCCGAAAATATTGTAAACTCCAACAATAATGGTTTAAAAAATAATAATTAGTTTCAAAGTAGTCAAGAATATCTAATATATTTTATCCAAAACAATCATATATTATTCCAAAATCACTACCTCTATATCAAAACCATATTAAGGTTTATCTTTCCTTCAAATATGTATTTTCAAAAAAAACGTGTTATTGAGTCACTTTTCATAGAACCATATAATCTCAAATCCTCAATGAAATAGTACTAGAGAACAATCCTTATTTATTTACATATTTCATATAACTAGTAAATCATTTATACAACACTCAAATGAAATAATTAATTAATAAAAACCTGGAACACTCGTTATTCCTATTCAGATATGGTGGTATCATAACATGGTTATTATCCAATAGCATCATTTGGGGCATACACTGTTGATTTAGACATTGATTTTCGTAGTGTCCCAACTACTTCCAGATGAAGAATTGTATATTTGAAACCTTTTACTTACCATTACAATCACGTACTTGTTATCCTTTTTCTCAACACTTATAACAAACTCACATTCTATTCAAGCATTTTCAAAGGTGATTCTTTCCATATTTAACACAAATGGTAAAATCATTCTTTCCCCTCTTCACATTATCCAAAATTCTCTCAAGCATCCTTTTTCTTGTCTTTCTTCCCTTAAAATCTATATAACTCATTGATTTCTTTACATATCTTATTAAAACATGATACTATTTCTTCATATTATAAAAACATGTGGGAGACAATTTCCCTTCTAAATGATGGCATCATGCCATGAACGATACGATCATTTTTACTATTTGGATCATGCATATTGTTGGAGTTATCATTCCATCTACTGAGAAACATTTCAAAAAAATGGTATACACTAGGTTAAATTATGAATCGCAATGCATAATTGCAAACAAGTAAAATACCTAATGTAAGTTAAAAATATTATGCATATAATCTATAATCATAAAAAATGTTTTCTTTGTGGATTTATTTACTCTTAAATCCTTCATAATGGCTTGTAAAGAAAATGTGAATTTTCTTAAGCATTTCCACTAGGAGTGTTGTAACCAAGAGTGCAGAAAAGCCTGTTGTCGTGTACCAAGATACCCCAGGTCATGGCTGAAACTCCTTTTCGGAGTATTCACTGCTATTTACATATGTTCCAAAGCCTCCTCTAACTTCTTGTATCCAGATAGGGATGTATTGTTTGGAAAATACACAATATTTCAACATTACCAAAATTTTATGAAGTTCTTCTGTAATAATCCTC
The DNA here is from genome assembly GCA_963277665.1 of Viscum album. Taxonomy (NCBI): domain Eukaryota; kingdom Viridiplantae; phylum Streptophyta; class Magnoliopsida; order Santalales; family Viscaceae; genus Viscum; species Viscum album. The sequence goes on from OY728137.1 coordinate 1,480,643,247, forward strand.
AAAGTATATCTTCGGGTAAGTACATATAATCATATTTTTTATGAATCTAGTTACAGAGTTTTTTACTAAAATTATATTCATACAAATTGTAAAACCCTAACCCCAGTTACCCAAAGTCGGTGAATTATTTTAATATATTTTCATGATTACAAGGAATCATGTCCTGATGGACCAATCATTTATGTAGTCTTAGTAACTAGTTTACATTTATTGAACATTAAGTTACTCATTAAAAAATAAAACAAAACATAAATAATCTATTCATAATTCCATTATTCTCCTAACATAACCCGAAATATCAAACATAATACACTTCTTGGAATCTTAGGAATACAAGTTATGAAAGGGGTGTGCTCAGATGCTCAGTAAGGGAAAATTATTTATCAGAATCTATAAACATTTAAGGCACGAAGTGTAATAAAAAAATAGTATCTTAAAAATAAACATGAACATAATAGGGAATAAATAAATCATACATTGCCATATAAACATTCACTTGGATATTCTACAAGTCGAATAATTATATTTAATAAATAATTTTATAAGGACAAAATGCCTATTGCGAGACATCATTATCACATTGTCAAGGATTTATTTCAAGACTATAAATATTTTTTTTTCATTTCCTTATTCAAAGACATTAAAAAGTATCCTAAGACCTAATAATGCATCGAGGGGCTATAGTGGGTCCCACCCATCACTTACTATGTCCACTGCATTCCTCATATGAAAATGTTGAAACATAACATAAACATTTTTATTAAAACATGAATACGAAATTTCAATACATAAGTCATAAAACATGATGGGTATAAAAATAGTACACCCACAGTAAAACATATCATATCTCATTCAATACAATATATAAGATTTTATTATAAAAAATAAACCTCAAAAAAATAATATCCAATAATGGATATTGGCATAACTAAAAATGATCAGTAAGTCTTTTTAAGATAAATATTTTATTTATGAAATCATTTAAAAGAAACACATTAATAAAGGAAGTGATTTAAAATTGATTTTTGAATCAATGTGTCCCATAACACTTTGAAACTGTGGAAAGGAATTATCATTTTAAAACAATCATGTCCATATATATAATTTCTTAAAACAATTTTGAAAACATGGACATTAAAGAGAATGTGTGAAAAGAATAAATATTTAACCCATTTAATATGATTTTTTTTGTTAGAGTACCTTAAACGAATAATTTTGAAAAACACTTTTATGAAACATGGACATAGAAAATAGATATTACCACAAAAATACTTCCAAATAAACAAACTCAGATAATAAGGAGATTGAGGAATTAACCCTTTCCTTGCACTTTCCTTAGATCGAGGGTACGTTTAACCTCTTGTATAATGACCATAATATGTTATTAATTTATACCAGAAACATATTCATAATTATTATATCATACATGATTAATTTATGACTTTATACAACCCCTTTAAAAATTATTTCCATGTTAAATTAACATTTTGGGAAATAATTTCTTTCTTTATCGTACATATTTTAACTTGTTATTCTTGATCATATCATATAGATCATAATTTAAATACCTCAAGAATATAAATAATGGTTCACATATAATATATATTTATAATATAGATATGTATTATAGATAGATATATTAAATGGAAAACACCTTTTATGGAGCAGGTAAGTCGTACGTACACATAAATGATATTTTCGTTTTCTTAACGTATTTAATGGAAGTAAGTGAAAAGAGATTTGTTTGTACACACAAACATATATATATATATATATATTTGTCTCTTATAGAATTACTGTGTCATATATTACATACTTATTAATAATATTTATTTTTATAATCATCATTGAATGGTGAAACTAGAAATGAATCCTATTATGTCGTGGAGACGGTAATCCATACGTACACACGAGTGACGATATAATTTTCTTAATGATTAATAGGTATGGAATTGGATGGAGTATTAATTGTATAGAAAAACTATCAATTTATTTTAATTATTTATATACATAACACTCATCATTAAATCCATCCAAATGACATAGTGTTGAATAACAAATTACCCCACGATGTGGAGACGGTAAGTCATACGTATGTATGCATGGTGACATTATCATTCATAGGATGGATAGAATAATATGTATGGTTGTACCATATTTATAATAACATAACATTTTTTACAAGGTAGTGATATTATTATTTTGTTATTGAAATACAAAATAAAGTGAAAGTGGATGAAAAAAAGTACTTTCAAATAGGTGATAAAATAATTACCTCTTCTTTAAGATTTTCCTTTTGATTTGAACAAAAGGGCTCCGTGGGATGGCTTTATACTCAAAGGGAAGTCCTTCATATTTATGTGAGTTATGTTCGGAAGATATTTTGGTATGGTTTGTCCAATCAAAATGGATTTGGGGGAGTGATTTTTAGTGAAGGGGAAGTACCCTTTTATAAGAGGGGTGAGGGTCACTTTAGGAAATGTTTGAAATATTGTTTTATTATAAAATCATTTTCAGTTTCTAATGGCTCCGAATTGATTTATTTTGAATATAAGGTGTGGATGGGACGAAATAATCTCACCCAATTGGATTTAGGCATGTTTATGTTACGATATTAACGAAATCATTTAGATTTAACTCTTAATTAAATAGTTTATCTTTTACCCTATCCTCATGTATTATTATAATAAATGTTTAGTAAACATACTTTAGAAAGAAAATAGAACTAGAAGTGGTTCATTAATGAAATATTTTGCAATATATAAGTACTTTATCTGAACCATATATTTTTAGATATATTATATCATTTAATAATATAGTATTTGTTTTAAAAACTCAATTATTTCAATTTATACACTATTTAGTATTTGGTTTTTGTGATAGTAATAAAAACATTATTACATCGATAATAATAATTAAATCAACCCAAACATGTCATATAAATCTATAAAATTAGTGTATGGCATAAAAATCCTCAATTAACATTTATTTTTATATTTATAATGTTAAATATTTTAATCTTTCATTGATGAAGTAATTACTACATCATCATTGTGTCATAAATAAATTTAATTATTTAATATAAAAAATTATTAACAAAATACCATTATCTAATAAATATTTTTATTTTTATAATAAATATTCATAGTATATTTTATCTTATGTATGACCCTATATTAAAAATGTTTTTGTTATTAAACGTTGAATTTAACACTTTTAACTCTTCTTTAAATAAAATAATATTAAATATCCCAATCTAATCCATGTGGTTAAAAAGGATCATATATTATTTTTAAGGTTGGTTTTGGTTGAAATATACTTATCCAATAGAATTATGACATGTGTTAGGGTAATTATAATATCATTTTTAACTATAATTATCCTATTTACTTTTAACAGTGTTAAATAAAAGTCAAAAGTTACTATTCACTAAATATAATTTTCATCTTATTAAACCACATTTTACATATTTATGTCAACCATGTCTCCTGGATTTTAGAAATTCAAGTCAGAAAAGTGGTAAAATTACGTTTTATTCAAATTTTTAAATTTTTCTAAAACGTGGGTAAAAGACGTTAAAAAGTTAAATAAAATTTTATACATCTATTTTTATTATAAAATGACTCTAATGTATTAAATCAAACTTATATAGGTATTATATATTTATTTTTAATTAAAATACATTTAAATATAATAAACAATTAATTATAGAAAAATTCGGTTTTAAACAACAACGAAGTGTTTTTCAGTATTCATCAGAAATTGAATGTTTTCAGAAAAATACTAATAAATCACCAAAAGATAAATTTGATATTATTAATTAAAAAATGATTTATATTTTACCAAATTCAAAAAATAAAAGTGTAAATAATTATTTTAATATTAATAACTGTGGTCGAAACAAAAAAAGCGGATTTTTAAGAAGTGATAAATATCAAAAAAATGACATGTGTTTATGTCAAATTTAAATGTTAAATTAATTATATTAACCTAAATTGTATTAAATAATTAAAATAAAATCTAATTATTCTTAAAAACCATTCAAATGTATAATCTATCAATATAAATTATTTTTTATTAAAAAAGTTGTTTTCAATTAAAATTAACTATTTTTCACGATTCTCTAAAATGTGGAAGTTATCAGAACAATAAAAAATATTTATCACAACTAAATTTTTATATACTGATTCTATAGAAGAATTTTATTTTTTAAAATAAAATATATTAATGTTTCAAATATTGCATTTAAAAGTTTATCAATTAAAAGGCGGTAAAATTAAATTTTCTGAAAAATAATTCCTTTATCTAAAAAATTGAATTTGTGCTTATATTATGTCTAATAAACATATAATATGGATGTTAAAATTATATAATTTTTATAAAATTCCAAATACAACAGGTATTATTCATATCTTCTTTTTGAATGGTTATTTTGGTATGTAATGGTGCATGTGAACTTGGTGTTGCGTGTAGCTCGAGTTATTGAATTATTTTGAAGTGATAACGTATTATGAATTCATGGGGTGTTACATACCCCCACATATTTCACTATTTGTTGGGTCCCATATATATACACCATGTGGTAGGCCACTTAAAAATTAGGGAATGGGTCCACTACTTACTGAGTGGTGAACCCTTTGTTATTTTGGCGCAAATCCTCTATCTATTGTGTGGTACCCATATCACATTAGGGAATAATTCATCTATCTATCAAGTATATTTCCCAATTGTATAGGGTGAAGGTTCTTCATACAGTGAGTATAAAAACCTGATTCACTTGGGCATGGGTCCTCTATACACTATGTTTTTTCCTCGATTGAATTGGTGATGTTCATATTTCAATAATAACTACCCCCTGATGGATCGGGGTGTGGGCCCTCATTTTATAAATTGCACCCCCTAAACTATGTGGTGAAATGGTGTGATGTGGGACCTCCACATTATTATTTATTTGGACGGATGTGTGAGATGTTAGGCATCAATGATGAACTTTTGGGGATGATGCAACTCTTTTCTAGAATAGGCTTTCAGATGGATATCCCATTCCCTGTCATTTGGGTTTCTTTTGTTTGATAATATATTTATATATAAATATAGATCGATTTTGTTGGATTTTTACTCTATATCATTGGGTGTAGCTACCCACTGTCTATATATTCATATCGTGACTCTTACTACTCCCCCTTAAAATTTTGCGTCATCTGACTAGGTATTTAAATACTCAACCAAGCATGAGAATTTCCCACATGTGTCATATCATATGTAGATGATGGAAAGGTTAATAATGACTATAGAGGATACTAATAATACATGGTTCTTTGGTAAATGTATTTTGGCTGATGCTTGTAGATCAAGAGTTTGGATCTCTTAGGGATTTTAAATTCCAGTTATGTTATGTTGGGACATATTTTTGGTTGATAATTCATATTTCCCCTTTACAATAACTCTACACTGTCAGAGTCTTGTACAACTTTTGGTTTTTCAAATGCATGGATATATTTTAGATGTTCCGTCATTTTTATATGTTCTTATTCACTTCTACATGTAGATGGTTGGTTATGTGCATACTAGTTCATTATGGAATGTACTCCAATGTTAAAGATTCATTTCAGTGATTACTGGCATCCATACCCTATAAAGGTACGATTGGGGTAGTTAAAAATCGAGCCCGAGTAGACCAAGTCATAATAAAATATCCTATTATTATTCTAGGACTCGAGTGACATAAAAAATAATGTGAGAAAGTAATAAAATAACTAAAAAATAGATGCTTAAAATTATAAAATTATAATTATATCCCAGCTCACCTACAACACACTCATCAGAAACATCCCCTATGATGACTACATATAATTATCAAAAATTATATAATGATATAAACATCCAAATAGTAGTTTCAATTAATTTCAATAATAAAATAAAAAACGGGGATTAAATTAGTGTCAAAAACCCTTTTTAAAGCCTCTCAAATCCTAGAAGATGACATTAAAACATAATATATAGAAATAAAAGGTTTTTCATCCTCATTGTCAATTTATAATTTGAAATATAATTTCAAATAAATCATTAAAAATAAATATTTAAAAAACCAAATTCCATTTTAAATACACACTCAGTTGATCAGAACAACCAGGGAAATGAGACAGAATCCCAAAAATATAATGTTTAACCTACTCATAACAAAAATAGAGTAAAACATTTTTGAACATTAATTTTTTTCAAAATAATTTCTTGGATCCATTTTACAACACCTAAAATTTCATATATATTCATCATTTCCATGTAATCCCCTAAATAGATCACATTAAAATACCACAAAAAAATTCAAATATGAAATATGATATTAAAGAAACATCACCAATATATTATAATTTAAATTTTGGGAAATTAAATAAATAAAAATAACAGTAACCCTCTCAAAATTTTATAATATCTAACCTGGTCATATAAAAAATTAGTCTGCACAATATGTGATATTGCATTTGATATAGACATTAAGGTAGGTAAAACCATTTTATTTTTATTGAAATATAGATAAAACGAAAATTTCATCATATTATATCAATACACATAAACAATAAAAAAATTTATAAATTTAAATATAGTTATAAAATTCATGTAATAAATTATTGTAAAATAAGAATTTTAACATGTGAAAATATATATCAAATATGTGTATAATGATTAAAAAAATAAAATAAAATATTGAACATATTTGAGAAAATTAATCACATGATCTAAAATCATGAACTAGAACCAAATTAGAACCAAATCAATACTTAGTATTCATTAAAGTAGTGGTGTGGTTCTCTGTGAAGAATGAACTAAGAGAAGAGGAATAAAGAAGCAATATAGATGCCTAACCTTGGATATTGGAAAATGAATCATGAAGTAACCACCTTAAATCACCATAGTAGAGAAGAAATTTTCGAGGAAAGTATGAACAGAGAGGGCACAAGACCACAACCCAAGATACATTGTTCGGGGTGTCATAAGTACATGGGGGAGGAATAATTGTGTATTTTAAATTTTAATTCAAGGATGGTAAAAAAATATAAAGTATCAAAAATTAAAAATTGAGTGATTGAAAGGTTTTATATGAATGGTTTAGTTAACCATGAACTAATGGTTGTGAGGCTACTAGAATATCCAATGTATATCACTTTGTTACACCTAATACCTTGAAGTATATTAAAATATATACAATAGAAAATCCAAAAAACATAGTAAAATTTCATATCCAAATGTATGGTTTCTTCATAGTTACTTTTATCCGTGAAAAAATCATGTCACACCCCAAAAAGGATAGAGATATTTCAATTATAAACCAAAAATTATTAAGACATAAAATATCCTAATGTTATATAAAATAATATATATAAACTCTAATAGGAAATGGAAGGTGTCCCAAAAATAGAGACTAAAGACACTCTTACCACTATTAAAACAAACAAGGATGGGTTTTTCATGTAATGGGTCATGTCAAATGATAATTTTGGGATGAAAAAAATATTTCCTATAATTCCTAATAAAGAAGTCCCAAAATAATGCATAGTTAAATAGAAAACTAAAAAACCCCCAACTATAAAATCTTAAATTACCCGGAAACACTAATTTTCTATCTAAACTGGGGTTGATCATACTAGTTTAGGCTGCATGATTAATGGATGTGGTGAATGAGAACATCAGTGGTTACTTAAAAATAATGAAGGGTAAAACCAGGGAGTGAAGGAATGTTGTATGGAAATTTAAAAAAAATAAAGAAGGATATTGAGAAGATATATAAGAGAAGAATTTTTTGAAGGAATTTTATTATGTTTTAGGAGAAAGTTGTTTATAGTTTAATTTTAGAGATAAATTTATTCTTATAATATTTACTTGGAATATTGGGTATGGCCTCATAAGATTTATTTTTCATCATCCTTTATCATAGCATAAAGATATTTACCTATAATTTATTTATGGAATATATCATACACATATTTGGTATTAGAGTTATAATGAATTTTATTCTCACTTGAGTAATGTTTCCTTGAGTAGATAGATGTTGATTTGGATTTAACATATGATTGGAGGATTATTCCTTATTCTAGAAATTATTGGGTCGGAAATATATGGATCCATGACTACACCTCTACATATTATACATTACATATAGTACTAATCCTTTACATTAAATGAATATACAACTAATTAGTATGAATAAATTTGATATGCATAAATATATTCAAATTTTATTTTTTTGTGAATGAGACAAACTATGGGTTTTGCAATTATTTAAATATTAATATGGTTTGAACATATTAATTTCATTATTGGGATATGGATTCATAAATTAAATCATTAGAATTAGGAAAATAGAAATGATTTAAAAATTAGTTAATATTTCATGTGATTTAATAATATTGAATTTAATATGAAAAATATGTATATTAAATCAATTAGAATTAAATGAAAACCCTTAAAAATACCAATTAACAGATTCCTTCCAAAGTGACATATGTCAAGGCCATGATCATTCATCTTGAAGTTCATGGTAATGTTGGAATCCCATAGATTATATTTTATGAGGATTAAAATTAAAAAGTTACCCTAATTGGAATAAGGTCTAGTTATTTATGTTCCCTTTGGGTCGCACGTAGTAGGGAGACCCTAATAGTATATGGTTACCAAGGAATATAGTTGAGTTTATCCATATGATGGGACGGATAATGAGTTATCTAATAAAATATCTAATATTAATATATGATTTGATTGGGGGGATGTCTTACCTCAATATATGTGCAATGATTGATACATTATAGTGTCCCAAATCATATTGAAATATTAATATTATCTCACAATATGGATATAATGTATTGGGTTTCCATTTTTTATGGGCGTAAATTTAATAATGTTCTCATAATGTGAATATAGAAGATAAAAAATATTTTTTAAAATATTTTTCAATAGATAATGTAATTGTTATTACTGTTAATCCTAAACTTGGGATCGATATTTTATCGAAAATGAATAAATTGTTGAAACTACATTTATTGTTACCATAAAATTATAATAGTTCTAAAGGAAGAACAAAAAATCTATGTGTTAAAAGACCCCCTTTATAAGTATCCAATTGGTGAATATATTCCATAGATGGAGTGAGATAACTATGAAAAGAATATAAAATCTTCACTATATATCTCTAATATCAAGCATAAGACCATGGAATCCAAGTTGAAAATAAAATATGAGGCCATAGTTTCCAATAAAATTGTAGAAAAAATGATAATTCCCAATAAAAAACTATGAATTAGAATTATGTGCTATCGAGGGCCATAATTCATTGAGAAAATGGAAAATGTAATTTCATTCATCACTCATGTACTCAATATAATATTTTAAAACAATGAATCATAGATGTAGGTTTTTAATCCATAACTCAATCTTCCTATAAAAATTATTTTATAATCAGTGTAGTAGTTGTCCATGTAATTTATAGTTATTTATAATATGAATGAGTTCAGTAAAATTTCACCCTATCATCATAATATGTGTAGGATAATTGATTAGTGCACTAGTTTTCCATGATAATATTCAATCAAGATGGTGAGAAATGAGAAGGTATAAACCATTCTCTGCCTAGAGAAGAAATGAGTTAACTGAGAGTCAATATACCCCCATAATTTGATGAAAAAATGATTGATGCTTCTTTCATTATGGGAAAAAATACACTGTAAAAGAATCTATCCAACATACATTAAGGGTTACAAGAAAAAATATAGAGATTAAAAATCATTTATTAATGTTATATAATTCAATTATTATATTCTCAAGGTTATATGATACAAACTGTATTATTTATAACTATTGTAAATTAAAAAAAATTTAGAAGTAAATAATGAGTTTATGTAATAATATTGAAGTTTTATTTGATATAATAGAGTAATGAGTTATTGAATTTTAGACATAGAGGGATGAATAACATCATATTTTTCTATTTTTTTAAATGATGTTTATTATTTCTCTCATTTTTTCTATTGAGGGTTTTTAGAAAAAAATCATTAATTTTTTTGATACACCTCTTTTATGATTCATCGAACTATATAACATTTATTATAAATAGATAAGGGTAAAATAATTATATATTGGATAATAAGTTTATAATATAATATAAATTATTATTATTCCACCATAAACAATGATATATTTGATAACATTATCATTTCAAAAAAATAATTCAAACACATTGAATACCATATATGATACAAATTTGATAGTTTTTTTGTTAACTGTTCTTAAAAAATAAAATATGTGTTCTTAAATGTATATAATGATATTTGGGTATGTATAATAAAATAGTAGTTATTTCCTAGATGAAAATGAGTTTTTTTATTATAGCTTGATTTCATAAATGAATATAGTTTCATAGTGGCTCATTGGCTGTTTTTTGGACATGGCATGCTCAAAATTAACAAATGGAAGAATATTCCAGGAAATATTGAAATTGAATAAGAAGTGATATACTAAAAAAATTATGATTTAATTATGAATGATATATTTAAATATTTTATTAGTTATCATAACAATGTGGATTGTACTTGATATAATCAAAATTTTAGGATGTATTGCTTTTGTCAGGACATAAATAGTTACATTAACTTCAAGTAAATATAAAGGAAGAAGCTTGATGGAATGGGTTAAATGAGTGGGGATAATACAAATAGAAAAGTTTTACAGAAACAATAGGACTTGTTAATATCACAAAATTTGATATTGTGGGTGTTGGTAATTTTAATATATTTATATATATATGTGTATTTTAAAAATACTAATATTATTTATTTGTGTCACCATTATTCAAATTATCATATTTAGTAGAGGTTAATTTGTAAAGCATTTTGTGGAACTTTTTATCAGATGTCAATAAAGATATTTGACCAGGATTACATGTTGACATAATGAATCATAAAAGTCAAAAATAGTGCAACACACATGAGACTGATCTAGAAGTCTATCATATATGATATGTTATCCTAGATATAATACATGGTTTGTTATAATTATTAAAAAACAATTAATATAAATTATTTCATACAATATGAAATATATATTTTATAATTATTTTATATTAGCATTGCAATTGTATACCCATACATATATTTCATCAAGTGCAACAATAATTAACATCTCAATGTATGAATTAGATTTATTCCTATTTAATGACCATGATGATGTGTTATATTTTATGATGAAATGATAATGTCTACATAAGTAGTATTATTTTAATGAGATGCTAAATATTCTGATGAGGCACAAGAATATTTTTTCATTAGATGACCACAGAAGAATACCACAAAGAGTTTCATAGACTATTAATTTGGTATATTAGTGACTAATTATTCATAGATCGATTCATCAAACCGGAGTATGGATTGAAAATTAGTGTGGGTACCCTAGTTTTGATGACCCCATCCCTCCAATGGAACCCCTCCTTGGACGAAAAAGTACTGACTAAATGGCCGAAAGGCCTTTTTTTTATTTTCTAATAACGCCCAATATATGGATCAGGGGGAACCCTTAAAAGGCCCATAGGCTTAGGAATTACATTTCCTATAGGCTTGGAGACATCACAGGACCCGTAGGTCTTAAGGAAATCATACAGACTATGAGTACTTGAAACTGCTCCTCCCCAGTATCTTCATCATAATCAACACTCCACCTTTGCATGGTTGTTCGGCTAGAATGTCCACATGCAGAGGTGCACAGGCGGGGTACTAATGGAAAATGACATACCCTCTCATTCTTCCAAAGTCCTTTTAGGCCTGATCTGGTGAATGCACCCTGATCATTCCTCCTATGGAGCGGTTCCTTGTAGAATCATTCTCTGCAACTGCAAATCAGGTGTCCCTAAAGGCCTTAAGGTGGCCCGATAGCCATGAGGTGGCCCAAAATCCTTACTGAACCGAAGGCCTGGGTGGACCAAAGGACTTATGAACTACACTCCCAAACCGATCGCCCAAGGTGAATAGTTCCTGCTACTATAGTACCAAATAGTACCTACTTCATTACTGCTACAGTACCCCTGAAATTATGCATCTGTTGGGTTTTGAACCTGGGTCTCATGGATTCACCTAGAGAGACCTCACCATTAAATTTTCAAATGATGATGACTATAACCAAAGGAATATAAAGGAAAAAATTGGAGGGAATACCTTCAAAATTCATTGGAAAAATAAATTTTAAAACTACTCATCTAACTCCATAAAATGAGGGAAATGTATAGTGATCCCAAATCCAAAATTTAACTATATGAATAAAATGAAATACATTCAAAATAATTCATAGTTGATAAATTAATATATACTGTATAATCTCTAATAATATATCCCATATATGATGATATATCATACATGAACTAGAATGTTATGGTTGCATGCACACTTTTTGATCTCATTAAGATAATTCCAATTGATAGATCAACATCCATGTGCAATTAATATTCATGAATAAGAAATAAAAATATAATAAATTATGAAAAAATAGAAAACATGTATGAATGGGAAAATAAATAATAAGAGCACAATAAACCCCATAATCATTAACTACTACAGTAGATTATACCATCTTCATAACTAAATAATGATTATTAGTTCTCTCCATCACTAACACCATGAGTATCATGAAATAACTATCCCTCACACCAAGATTTTCATATTATCTCAACTTTCATAAAATAGAGTATTATCAATACAACAACCTCCTTTAGAAAAGTAAATATCCTAATGACTTGAAGGTATTATACTCTACACCAGCTCACAAACTCAGGGTATGTCCCTCAAAACCCAATAATGAGTCAATAAGATCTTCTTATTGCTATTTATAGAGGCAAGTGAAAGAAAAAATTTCTCTAAAATATCATTATATACAAGGAATTACCATGACACCACTTTCCTTGAACACTAATAATGAAACAAATTATGAATGTTTTGTTGTAGAACCACCAAATATCACTTCCCACAACAACAACCACATATCACATCTTTGCAACCATCACCTTGTAGGGTAATGTAACATGATGCATATAAACCCTATTCCCTCATCCTTATATGTATATCCCTCCCCAACACATGTTCTCCTTCATGGTAGAGTATCATTATTATGTAGGGTATTAACCTCATTCCCTCACCAACCATGATTATCCCCCCACCATGAATCATTTATTCATTCATCATATCATTATGTTTTCAAAATAGTACTCTCCCACCCAGCATGATGATAACTACATAGATATATAATATCCTATAAAATACATAACCAATATGATCCATTACAACATATTATGATAGGTTTAATTTCATCTTACCTCCCCAATAACCTCATCCATCACATAACAATAAAAAAATATAATGGGAAACACTTTTCATGGAATAATATAATATATAGAATGATCAACACCATAAATTAAATAAATCCCCATAGTCAATGTTTTTTATCTTCCATATCAATCAAAAAATAGTATTTAACACTTTACCAATCATCATAAGATTCATTATATAACTCATTAACCAAATTCAACTAATTTTATTTAACCATAAAAATATCACAATATATTTATAGATATTCTTAAATTATTATATAATCAATTCCCATGCATCCAATAAAATATAAAATATTCTAATATATAGAATATAAATCAAATATTCAATTCCAAAAAAATTAATTATTCCTCTAAACAAATCATGTATTCAGTTAACTTATTAACATCATTAAATCATGAATTGGGCTAATCACAATTAATGAAAAAAATCAAGAAACAAAGAATTTTTCAATTATTAAGGATGAATTTGGATTTCTACCAACCCCTTTATCATTTACAATGTTTAAGTAATTATCTATATATGATTGTGAAATGTTTTATATGTTATAGAAATAATATGGAAATCATAATTTCAAAACAATATATCATAAATAACTAACCCTATGAAATTTCATAGAAATCATAAACCACATAAAACATCCCACCCCTTTTCAAAAAATATTTTAATTATCCACCATATTTATTTAATTTTCATTCTTCATATATAGTGGGATTTTATATGTTCTCTAGTTCCCTATCAAACAAAACACCAAGAAATAGTATAAAATCTATAAGGAGAAAACATATAAAATGGATAAATAATATTAATTATAGGATATATACAAGAAGTATTAAGATACACTACCTCAAAAATTTCATCACAACCATGGGTATATTGATGAGAATAAGATGAAAAAAAATCCAAATCCTTTCAAGGAATAGTCCAAAAAACTAACCACAACAATTTCCGTATAACTATTACATCCCAATATACATAATAAGGAACATTAGTCATTGTAATGAATAAATAAGATAAAACAAGGGGAAGAGAGAAGGAATCACCTTGGATATCAAAATATCAATATCCTGAAGAAATGAATAAAATCCAAATAAGAGGTATCGAAAAATATCCCAAATTTTCCAAGAGTGTTTCTAAAAACCCATAAAAAGAAAAAAAATAATGCTGTAAATCTTAGGGGACCTAGAAATTTTTGTTTTCGAAATAAAATGTAATTCTAGTCATGAATCCAAATTTTAATCTATTAAATCATTATGTGACCATAAATTCCAACAATATGGGGGGTTAGGCCATAAATGATTTTATTCTTGAATTTACAAAAAATAACGGTTCTTTGTTCTTGGAAAACATGGAATAAATCAATCCATGATTATAGACATCATGTCATAAATGTTAGAAACCAATAATTAAATAGAGTCTACCTAAATCACCTTCTTATAATGTAATTTGATTCAAACCATGAATTCCTATGACAACTAAAATTTTAACTCTAATAGAATATATTCCACATAAAAATTCATTCATCACCATTGAAAAAAACTCACAATATAACAATCCATGAATGTTTATATTGTTATATTAGACACCTCATAAACTATTACAATCCATGAAAATTAAAAAGAAACCTAATATGGATGATGAATACCACTAAAGAACCCTGTTAAGAGATAACATTCAAACAATAAAAAAAGGGTACTAAAAACAGATGCAAAACTAAACCAAAATTTCCAAAAAAACAACATCACATATAAACCATATCAAAAAATGTTATATACATCTCAAATATGTTTTCAAAACCCTATGAAGAAAAAATGAAAAAATTATATTCAATTAGGATGAACACTCTCCAACTACAGCTTCCACCGGAAATAGGTTTGAAGAAAACCACAACTTGGTAAAAAAAACTCATAATCTTGTTTCTACCATTTTATTTAATTTTCAATGTGAAGTTTTAGTAATTTTAATGAAAAAGAAGACAAATATGATTTTAAATCATTCCATTTTATATAAAAAATCCCAAAATTTTTTTGAAAAAATAATTGAATACAACCAAGGAATTTCCCCTTAGTTAACTCACCATCGATGACTCAGTGTGATATTGTATCTTTAAATTTTCATATTGATGATCTCCCAAAACATCACACTAAAATAAAATCCAATAATTTAACATAAGATAATTCGAACCACTTAACACCCACGAATTATGACGCACTCTATCCTTACAGGACCACATCAATCTATTTCTATATAAATATTGAATCATATATTCCAATGTATTCTACTCCTCCTTCCCAACCACATGGGAATGATATTAAATATAAACCTCATAAAATTAATTAATAAATTTCCCATTTACATTTCTCCATGAGCGTGGAACATTATCACCTATCATCTAAATGTAACATCCCTTCCACATAAACATTCACACATCCATTCCATCATGTATATATTCCCATCCAACAACCACCCAGAAATCACACAACCCAAAAACGCTCACATAAATCAAGGGGATCAATACAGAAAATAAATATATTTCTTCATTCGGGTGGATATTACTCATCACATGTATTTAAAACATGTCGCAAATATAACAGATCTTGATAAAGAAGGTATTTACCTCTCTTAATATACATTAATCCATAACCGAACCCTCCAAAATAAGATGAATTACAACAATTATAATCAATATTATATAAGAACAAATAACTTATCATCCTATATTTATTACAATTTTGGAGTGGAAGGAAATATTAAATTTATCAATTTCATTATTTTATAAATAATATTTGTATTAACCACAAAAATTGGTTAACCATTTATGATAGCAAGATGATTCCATTAATACGACCATAACATTTCTCATATTCATAGTAATGGTACATGTTCCTCATAATAAGACCCCAAATGTCCATGATTCCATAATTTTTTTATTACATAACATAATGAATCATGGATTATTAAATTTTTAGATATAATATTCATTTAAATCAATTAAAATATCATTATTTAATTTTTAAATAGAATTTTATTAAGGTATGTAAACACCTATATGTAAATTTTAATAATATAATGAAATAAAAAATCACACAACATATCCAAGTTATTTAGTGGAAATAAAATGTATTTTGATTTAAATGACTATAGAATACAAAAAAAATGATTGTAAATATTTCACATTATTGGGAATTACAAAATATGTATTTAAATAATTAAACTAAAACATTTATCTTTAAGGAAACATGCTTCCAGCCAAAAAAACCACACATGCTATATTATATTACTTCATGTTATGCATACCCAAATTATTTGTTTTATAGATATTTATCATGCATGAACCATTAAATAATATTTTAAAACAAACCATGACTATAGATAAAAAAAATTATCCTATTGTATTTCTATATTCCATGATTAACATGCTTGAATAAAATATTATTTAAAAATATAAGCATTCAGAAAAAATTTATACACCTTATTAATGGAAACACAAAATTACTTCCATATTTAAATAAATAAAACAAAAAATATAACATGATTTCATATTATAAATACTGTATAATAATAAGGGTACAAAAACAATATTTACATACATGAAATTTCATTATAATGCATATAGTGTTTTTAAATATTATACATAATCCCAAAAATAAACTAATACTATATTAAAACATGAGATAATGTTTTATCTAGAATAACTTAATTAATATTGTAAATAATAAATACAATCATGTAAATGGGTTCTAGTCTTAATAGGCTACAAAAAGTATTTCCTAGCATTTTATTATAATTAATAAACTATCAAAACCAACTTTTGTAATAAATTCTATAAAATCAAAGTGACATATCACGAATTGAAGGGTGACACATTTAATCATAAACTTCTTTTTAATGTTCAATATACTTGTATAGATAACATATCTTAACAAATTTCTTAACCATTCATATAAGAAGAATCAAATTTTCTCAATTGAATAATTTTCAAATTGTTAACGATTATCATCTAGAATGTTTATCATTTACAAAATAAAAAAATTGACAAAAAATTTATAGTTATCCAATGAAGATATTTCAACATATTTAAAAATTAAAATGGATTAATATTAAAATATTATTATCGTTAAAAATTATAAAGTTCATTCATTTAATATTTTCAAATTTAAATGAAATATTAATAATTAGGATAGACAATATTGCATAATTGTAGAATTAAATTAATTAAAATAAAATTTGGAATGAATCCATAACATGTGGTTATGATCCATCATTAATGAAAATTTTTTGAATGACCTATAAACCTTCCTAGGAATGAGTATACTCACAATAATGGTTCCAAAATAATTCATTTTAGTATTCCACTAATAAATTCATTCAAGAAAACATTTTTTATAGCTATTCTTGAAATTAAAAACAATTTACAACAAAATAAATTTATCATGATTCTGTAATAATTCGTAACATTCTTCAAATATTTTAACAATCTATGAAATCAAAAAACTGAGGAAATTTTTTATTAAAAATGAATAATATAAATTAAAACTACACATTATTGTATCTACTTGGTTTTAAGAAAATAGTTCTTGTCACTTGACCTCTATTTTAATCATATATATATAATTATATTAGTATTTTAGGAAACTATAATGGTCCATTAACATGTATAACACATGCATAGTAAGAGAGAGTCATGTAAAATTTTAAATGTTAATGTTACTGAACATAAGGTCTATAATGCACCTACTTCCAAATAATATATATATAAAATAGTGACACTTCTATATAAACATGTTTAATAGGTTATAAAATTCATTATGTCAGATCCTAGGGGGAGCCGAAATATCAATTTCATAGACATTTTACATGGTCCACATAAGAAATTACCATTATGTTACACCACTAGCCTAAAAATCCCATATAGTCATCACCAATTATAAACTTTAATATCCCCTATCACATAACTGAAATCAATGATAGCACTCTTCCCAAACTACCCTGAATAAAAAGGTACACCTATTAAGCCACCAATAATGAATGGGATATAATTTAACCTAACCCATTAATCTAATAGGTTATAGGTTTTCAACTAGAACATAGGGTATCAAAATAATGAAATATGATGGATTCAATTATTAATTCAAATAAAGGATGATATAAAAAACTACCAAGACATCTATATCAAATAATAAAAATTTATTACATTTCCCAATCCCAAGAGAATGTACATGATCAAAAATATAATACATCTTAAATAATTTAGGTACAAGCACTTATGATCTACTATATCCAAACATGAAGATACTCCAATCTCTAGTGACCATTCATTTAGACACTCGGAAAATAAGGCAATGTGATAACTTGGTAGTACACAATTGGATCAACCACCTAAATATATCAATATCCCTCGGTAATAAATATATAAGAATGAGAAATAGTGAAGTAACAAAATTACTCAAAATATAAAACATTTTTACATGAGAAAATGAGTTTAAAGGGAACGTGAATCATATCATATAACATCCGATGCAAAAAATTCCACAATATCCATCACCCACAGTCGGTGTATCATCCCATATCTATAACCCACACGATTAGTATCATTCCATATCCATCATATAAACATATAGAATATTCCCATATAGATCACCCAAATTAAAATTATCATCTACACAAAAACCACTGTTAGAATTATCGATAACCTCTGGCCGTGAAGGACACTTTTTTAGGCCCTAATATCCAAAATCTGGGGATCTCTAACAAATATTGGTAGTTATCTAATAATATCACAACCTATGTAATTATAATTATCAAAATATGAAACAACTATAGTAACATTTTACAAGACATTATGCTCTACTGTGAAACTACCTTCCTTGTCCACTAATTACAACACTAAAAATAGATCACATCTCATAATTAAGACAATATATTACATCTCACTGAAATAAATAAATAATATATCTTAAACACTATCTATTAGTTGGTTAATATAATCTCATGACCTAACCCATTCCATGGATTGATCCATAAATACCCCATGCTTGTATCCATGTACTAATGGTTGGATACTGGCAAAAACATCATAAATAAGAAGTGGAGGCCTTTGCTTATGTACCTATATGCACAAACACAACCATCAGAATGAAGAAGTGTAGAGGGATGTTAATAAAAAAGTGAAACCAATAGAATGTAAACCAACAATGAAAACCCACTAATGTGTACAAGATGTAAATGAAAACTGAAAATTAATGGGTAAAATTACATTCCTAACTAAAAATATTTCCCAACCAAAAAACTTGTTTTTAAAATGCTATGAGAGCCAATCAACTAATATCCATACTGCACCCACCATATGTTTTCCTAGTAACGAGGCATCCAAAATACCATTTTTATTCACCACCAACCAATCCTTCATATTTATTAAAAAACACATTTGGTAAAATATATTGTAGGGGTGATTATATACCTACTCATTAGATTCCCCAAAATCTAATAGGGGTGATGTAAGAGATTAAAAGGAAAAAAATGAATTTATATAACAAATATGATTCTAATCAACCCCTGTAAAAATATAAAAACATCCTCAACCAGACAAAAAGACTCAACATGGTATGTATATGGAATACATGTTGTGTATTTTCCACCTATAGTAGGAGAGTAACCTCATCCTTCCACAATAATCTAAACCTAGAAATCACATGGCAGACATCATAAATCTTCCCAACCTATGGCAGGAGTGGATCCCAATCAAAAGTTAGGGATGTAGATAGATACATATTCTCAGGAAAAATAATCCCAAATGAGAGAGTAAGTTTATCTCTATCGCATATCTCATCCTAGTAAGAGAGTATCCAATAGTTCTAGAAGTAAAAAAGAGATGTACAATTTCTCGTTCATCTTCCCAGCTGATAACACCCATTTTAATCCATTCCTCTCTATTGTTCAATAAAGGTGAAGGGAAATAATCTCTAGGGAGAGGACTCATTCCCTAGTACAATAGTAGGGTTCCACTAAGTAGGCTATATAGTGAAAGCATAACTATTTACAACCAGAGGGTTTCTCTATAATAGTCAATAGTGGACCCATGACCTACCCAGAATGAGCGTTCAACTCTATGATGATTGAGGATCCATAGAATGACTCGTCGTGAGGGTTCCACTCTAGGATTTTAAATGGTGCGTATTCCCATCCAATCTTGTGGTTCCACTACAAAAGTATGTTGGGTACCAATGAAAAATCTCGCAATAGAGTTCCATAATAAATTTAAATAGATAATAAATTCATTTAACAACTATAGGGTTCCACTTTCAAAGTCATTGAGGAACCATGAACATATCACCTGGAGGGTTACACTTCGGATTCCTCTGTTAATCTTGTATGATCACTACCATCATCGAGAATCACCTAGACATGATCTATATAAAAAAATCACATCCTACGATAAAATCCACGAAAAGGTGACCATATTGTTCTATTCTGAAAAATCATGGGGTATGATACACGTAGTAAAAAATTAGTGTCCATATGAAATATGTACATGAGTTAGAAGTTTAATTAAAATGAATAATGTTCTATAAGTAGTGTGCTAGATTTTGGTCCCTCTCAATCCTATAGTTATTCGCATAGAGGTACACAACTCTATAAATATGTACTGATATATGACATGTAGATTATCTCCATGATTTTCCCATTACCCTTGGGGTCATGCGCATTTTCTTGTTCATGTCCATATATCCATATTGTGTTGGTGTACTTAGTGCAGAATGGAAAACCACCTGTATCCATGTACTTTAGTACATGGAGTGCCTCAGGCTGAGTATTCCAGCATGGGGTCCTTCTCTTGTGATCATCCACCCATTTTTTACACTCAGGGAAGTGGAACACGGGTTATATGGGATCTACATAAAATGACATCATTATTAATTTCCGAAACCTTAACTGTTGAGTCATAAAGAACGACATGCGACATGTTCTCTGAACTATGACGTTTTTAGTTGGTATTTTTATAGAAACACAAATAATCTTTCCAAACCTCAAATCTATGATAACCTCTTCAAATATTTCATTTTAACATCCCTAAATCAAGGATATGTGCATTTGTTTTCATTTCTGGCTGTCTATTTTTTGGAAAATTGTATCTGTTGGTCATCGGAGGTTCGTCGCACATCCAAAATTCATTGGATTCTGTTATCATTGAAGATTATAAGAATGATCATAAAAAATAACTCTAACAACCATGAATACCACTAATGACACATTTTCTATCAATTCATTATTCTCAAATGGATTCGTCGTAATTTTGGGGATCCGATTGGGCACTATACCACCTAAAAAAGTTAAACTGGGATTATGGGGTCTAATTGGTGATAATGAATGATGAAATTGTGAAAGGACGAAACAAGAATAAATGATTATAAATAATTACCCTGAATTATTGGACAATGATCAAGAACAAGGACATCCATGTAATAAAAATAAGAATAGTGAATTGAAATTTCAATATACGGATGCATGTAATTTCCAGAGTTGGGGAAAATCATAAAGGGTTGATACAACTGAATTTATTTAATAAAAAATGTTTTCAACTGTATTTTTACTATTCCAACCTATATATTGTATCATTCTCTATACAAAAATTGAACGAAAACTTATGGAAGGAATCATTGTATTTCATGCATCTCGATATTCTCTGATCTATAGATTTTTCATCGTCAGATGTCGATTCACTGATAGAAGGAGGAAGAATACTATAGATTCCTCCTAGGGTTTATGTGGCTAACCCATGGGGATTATCTATAGAAATGATCTTAAATAAATTTCAGTTATGTTCTATTAATAAATTATTTAAATTAATTTATTTAATTTATCCAATGAAAGCATGGCCAATAGGTGAGATATCTGAACACCCAGTCCCGACCCATTTTTTGTGATGCCTGGGGGACATAACACATTCCCGATTCAACTAAGATCTTAAATTACTGATCGAATATTCAATTTATGATAAATCAATTTTTATTTAAAAAATTGTTCCTCCATAGTAAAAAATATATGTAGTATTTTTATAATATTTATTCTGAGAACACTGGCCCTCATAATCGCACATCTTCTTAGTGCCTGTCTCTAAAAATATATGCAAAAATATTTCAATGTATTATAAGGAAACTAAGTTTCTCTGCATAATTCATTCCCTCAAAATATTAATCGATAAAAAGAATAAACATAACTTTCAACATGGGATTATAGTCCTACACCTAATTCCCCCACTCCTAGTATATCTCATGCATATTCATATATTGCCACAATATGTGAACTACGATGATTTTCTTTCAACGCAGTGTGCTCTCGTATCAATTTTTGATCACCACACAGAGATCCATAATAGTGGATCTATCCTAGATGTCTTGATCAATTCATTAAATGATGTTTATGGGTTCATGAATATATGTTCACATCTACAACATACAAAAGATGTCTAGCACCCATTCCAATAGTGGGGGAAGGATGAAGAGGTGATTAACCGCACTATCCATCTGGTAGATCTAGAATAATCTAACCCAACATAGGTATAGCTTACCTCTTTGAATAAATCTCTACAATTGTCTTCATGGGGAGACTCTCAGGATATCGTAGTATCCCAGATCCAACTCCATGGTCATCAAAAAAGAATATGTATAAGATTTTCTCTCCCTCTTAGTCATCCCCATCCATTCACAAATGACGTAGAACATCACTATCCTTTCATGCACCAATTATGGACCATAAAAATATGCCTTCCAGACATTTTTACAGATCAATTGTAACCATAAGTGTCTCTCATACATGGCCTAAAAGAGTTCCATACTGATAATAGCGTGGAATTTGTTGTTTTACATAAAATCATCCATGGGAAAGTGAACCTCCCAACTCTAGATGATGTCTATCATGAAATCCCTCTGCATATCCTCCAAAACCTAGATAGTTTTTTTGGTATAACCATCCATACAAGGGTGACAGATTTTTCTCATCCACATTTTGGTTCAAAATTCATAATGCATGCCACCCAACAATCATTATGTAAACCACATGTCTCAATCATGGACAATCGTAGGGGGAACACAAGGAAGATGAATGATATCTCATGTATAAAACAACCCAAACTCTTCACTAACACTCTACTCCATGATATCAATGATGTGTGCAGAATTAATGAGTCGGTCAACTATCACCATGATGAAAACATTTCTATTAACAATGCATGGAAACCCAATTACAAAGTCACTAGATAAGACATCCCATTTTCACTCTTAGATCATAAGGGTCTGCAGCAAACCTGCAAAAAATGGATGTCATTCATAACTTACAAGAGGGTGAGGCACCAGCGGATGAACATAGATTCACTATATATCATAATAGTATACTAAAACTACCATTAAAGGTCTCTATACATATTTCCCACTATGGGATGTACAACTAGTGTATAATTGTGAAACTTCAGCATTACCTACACCTTCATCATGACTGGAAACACCATATGTCCCTAGGAAAGGATGATGAGATTACCTCCATCATAATATCCATATGGTGATTTCCTAATAGTTATCTAGTAATATAATACCTCACCATTTATTTATCTTAACTGGGACTCTCTCACTCACTCGATAAGAAAAGATGTAAACACCATTGACAATAGAAAAAAATGCCCTCATTCTACACCAGGGTCAACAAAAAGATTCCAACTACACATAACCCTCCATCACCTAGAAATCATGGGACTTCCTTGTATGGAAATCTACATCCAAGTTCCCCATCCATAGTTTATAGACCATATTGATGTCAAATTCCTTAAGGAACTCCCACCAGCGCTGATGTCTCCAGTTCAGGTCTATCTATTTGAAGATGTAATCAAGACTCTAATGGTACGAGTAACCAAAAATACACTCCCCTAAAATATAGTTCCTCCACATCAACTGGGAGCTGAATTCTACTTCCAGATCAATGTTATGTGTCAAAAATTTCACTTTGTGGGGATCAACTTCTTCGACACATATACAATAACTACATCCTTATTCATCAACATTCAAGCAATCCTATATTCTAAGTATTTGATTTAAAATAAAAACCCCACACCCTCCTCTAGTAGTCTCAACATAGTAGATCTTCTTATAATCAACCTCAACTCCCTTAAGGATATCTGGAATTACTCATTCTAGGTAAAAGTCTGCCATTTTATCACTAGTGTTGTCAATGGGGCTACAATCCTAGCGATGTCTGCAACAAATATCCTTTAGTACCCTTCCAAACCAATAAAACTCCACACCTATGAAATTATTTTAGTTGGATTCCAAGAAATATATTCATAAATATTCAAATATTCCATGACTAAACCATTATCAGAGATGACATGACCCAGAAACTGATCCTCATGAATCTATAACAAACTATTTTAGGGCTTTCCATAAATCTGGTGCTCTAAAAAATATTTTGAGTCATCCTCATGTTCTTAACATGATCATTCTATGATAGAGAGTAGATGAGTATACCATCAATTAAGAAAAAAATAAAGTGGTCCAAGTATGTAAGGATGATTTGGACCATCAAAGTCATATACATGGATGGGAAATTCATCACACCAAATGGAATTACTAGGGACTAAAACTTTTCTTAGAAAAATTGGAATTCTAGCTTTTGACTATCACCCTTGTGAACCATCAATATGTCTTTGACATATATGAGATCCGTCTTTATGAATCATCTCCAACAAAATAATTTTTCAAAGAACACATCAATCCAAAAATATGGGTATATCATATTTTTTCCTTCGGCTAATTAATGATAATCAATTAGAATCTTCCTTATACCATCATTATTTTTCATAAAAAATAGGAGAGAGTAATAGTGTGGCATAGAAGGCCTATTGAAAACCTTCTATTGTAGGACCTCTAACAACAACTTCTACTCCCAAATCATAGTACGAGACATCTGATACGCCATAGTGGATATTAGATCTATCCTAGTATGTATGTCCATATAAAAATCCATCTCCCACAATGACGGCAGTCAGAGAATTTCTTAAGCGAAGATATCAATATAATATTCCATGAATGAAGAGATCTAGATGACTGAATAACCTTATTCACCATGGCATATACTCACACAATGAAGGGTGACAGTCTGCATCATCCATCTCATAGAACCCCCACGTCCGACCAATATATCTCTCTTTCCAATAAGGATGGACCTCATCCCATTAGTGTGGAGGCTTGTGGAACATTTGTAGTGATAGTCAAACTAGGCCCAATCCATATAAACTCAATCCAAAATGAAGATAAAACCATTGGTTTCCATTATGATGAAAAAATGACCCCATTACAAACTCTATCCACCTAGTTATAGCTCACACTATCGGTAGATAAAAGACATTGAAGAAGTTTCCCCTATGGGAACCTCATGATTAAGCTTCTAGGATAGCTCTTCAAATAAGAGATCTAGATCTTGAACCTGCAGTATAAAAAAGAATGATGTAATGGAACCTATGTCAAATAATACAAATGTGGGATTAGAATGTACACATATCGTACCTGTAACCATCTCATTAGTCGCTGGGTCATAAGAGTCCAATGCTTGAATTTGTTTGTGACGGCGACTAGCAGCTCCATAAGCCTGACTTGGGCCACCTAGCAGTGGTGTATGGATATCCTTACATATTCAACACCCAAATTTTTTCGTGCTTTTATTCTATATCATCCTCCTTAGGAGCCACCTTAACCTCTCCATTGATATCTATGATCACGGTACTGTGACTTCTTTGGGATTCTGTCAGATATCTGTATGTTCTCATCAGCACATCTTGTGGGGTAGTCACATACTATGTGACCTTGCACGTCATTTGAAAAGAACCACACCTCACTTGGATTCCATGGTCATCTATGGTTTCCATTTTCCTCAAAACCACATGTTTGAGTATAATCATGATAGAAT
Source organism: Viscum album (assembly GCA_963277665.1). NCBI lineage: Eukaryota > Viridiplantae > Streptophyta > Magnoliopsida > Santalales > Viscaceae > Viscum > Viscum album. Next base: position 1,480,669,556 of record OY728137.1, read on the forward strand.
CTCGAATGACGTGATCCAATTTACTGACACCATTGAGAGGCCATAGAATACTGAAATATCTTATACCTGCTATCAGATCTAGCAGATTGGCATCCATATTACATGAAAATCTCTTACATGAGTTCCTTCTCCAACAAATAGAAATAGGTGGGAATTTTCAAGGGTACCATGTTGGAATTAAAATCTCTAATGTTTCCCTGCTCAAAATTTCATGGTCAAAAGTATACATCTAATATCACATAAAGGGAGTACTTTGTAAATTATATAAAGCTCAGTTAATACTCATCCACTATCATATATCCCTTATGAAGCACTAGAAGTTTCTAAATATAAATTGATTTCAAACATTAGGGGTATTAATACTCAATGAAAAATTGTTGTAAGTCAAGCCCTATTAGTGTTGACTCATTATTCGTTTAGCTAACAAGATCCCATCATCTTCCAAGTGCTCCATGGAATGGATAACTATCAGAAAAACCACCAGATCAGTTGGTATCTAAATGACCCTAATTAAATGGTCAATTGGATGTAGCCAATACTCAACTGCATGAGGATATGTCTCCCTATGTACCATCAATAACCTCTTACTCTAGAACATGTGGAAGGTGTTATTCTTACACGCATCCTTTTCCACCTCTAGAAGGATGATCTTCTACATGATTTGTGGGGATTCTAATACCTTCCTACCTAGAGGAAGAACTTCAAAATATGGACCTTGAACTAATCAGTCATTGCTTATTGGATCAACATCATGATCCAGAACTATTATCCTTGTTGGCTATCATTATGGAGGCATCCTGAAATTTAATTTAGAGATAGCCCAAGAAAATGAATATATATATGTATATATAATAATGGGGAACTGAATCATGAAGTAAATTCATGGAATAAATAATATATGATCAATTTATCATCGATCCATGCAACTAATGTCTTGATGTGTTTATTCGAAAAGTAGGTTGTCATGTTCCTAGTGAATGTATATGTCAACAACCTATAACAACACCGGGTTCCCTAGAATATGATACAACCTCATAACATATTTAAACTATCTACCTAAATCCCATATAAATCCTTATAATGAGACTTCAAAAAACACCATCCCAATAATAAATCTGTATCTGATACCAATCTGTCCTAGACCAAACATAACCAAGGATTGGGGAGAAACTACCAGAACCCCAACTCAATATTCCCGGGGCTTTCATCCAGAACTGAAATGATAACTAACATAGGAATTAAATTTACTATATACCAATATTCACACACATACAAAAGAGCATCTCAAAATATATATAGAGGGAAAATAATAGAAGTATTCAATAACAAGAAATGAAACCAAGCATTCCAAACCTCTAGGTTGTACATGAGTATGATAATGAAAACTAGAAAGCAACGGGTAAAATTAAACACCCTACCAGAATGATGGCTCTCTGTGAAAAAACAAGAATGAAAAATGCCGATAAAGCCTAGCTCTTAATCACCATGTAGTGACAACAAGATGTGGTAAGAAGTATCATATTTCACTAACAGCCTCTATAGTCTCCACTGACATTTACATAATATTCAGAAGACGTGAAATGTATGGGAAAATCCCATAAAGGGGTGATTTTATACATAACAACTAGGGCTCCCTAAAAGATGAAGAGGGAGAAGTAAAAGATATAAAGGGAACACCAAGGGAGTAGATAGTAAAAATGATGCATCTCAATGAAAACTAAGAGAAATATTACCCTCTTAGAAACACAATGATATGAACACAGGTTTTATATGAACAATATGTGGATTATTTCCAACCTATAACAATAGAGTAAACTCATCTGGCCACTAGTGTCCAAACAAAGAAATCCAGTGGCATGAGTTGAACATCGTCACAACCCATGGAAGGAGTTTAAAAATATACAAAGGCATGGATACAGATATATACATTTATACTCTCAGAAAAAGTAATCCCATATGTGAGCGTGAGGGGATATAAATTTCACTTATCATCATATGTTAAGATTCACTAATAGTTCATCATGTCCCAAAATGATTTCCAGCATCTCACACATCATACCACCTAAAAACATCCACGTTAAGACATAATTATCCAATGGGCCTCATAGTATAGGGTAAAAATATATTGGTATATATCCCATGACCAACTACAACAGTAGGGTTCCACTATGTAGGGTTGATAGGGGATTCGTACCTTGTTCCAATAGAAGTGTTCCCCTATAATAGTTGACATAGGACCTATTACCTACATAGAAGGAGGGTTCCAAAATATAATTCTAGTCTAACCATACCCTAAATATGTAAGAGTCTTTAACATCATGATTCTATAGAGGAACCATGCACATTCCATTTGGAGGGTTCCACTCTAAAAGACTATATCGGGCCCATAGAAAGTAAAGCAGGTTCATTCCACTATAAAAGTCTATAGAGGACCAATTAACAACCAAGATGAGTGGTTTCACATTAAAATATTTTATAAGAACCATTCCCACCACTGCGTTAGGGCTGAACTATAATTTTTATGGTGGAATCATTCACAAACCAGTTGAATATTTCCACATAGGATGCCCCTCCTCATCAAAAAATGATCACTCATATTGTTAAACGTCACCTAAAAAAGCAGCATGATAAAAATTAAAAATGCAACTCAAAAGAAAAAATAGAGGGAACCATTCCCTTATACATTAAAAAATACATTGAATAAGAAACTCTTAGGCCAAAAACGGAGTCCAAGTGAAGGAGGTACAAGATATTAATGTTTCCAAAAAAGGAAACAAGGGGCGCACAACATTTGAGGGGACCTAGATGGATTGTGGTAATACTCAATCATCGGTGTGTGTCTTTTCAAGCACATAGATATCCATCCATATATGGATAAACAATTTTTATTGTATCAAAATTTTGTGCCCATTTAACATAGGTTCCCGCTCGTATGCTATGCAGTGTCCATGTATCTCTACCATGTATGTGTATTTGGTACATGAAATGTACCCATCCATGTCTTGATAAATTAGTAAATGGTGATACTCTATCATTTTCATTCTATATGGGGTTATTTTCATGTTCTTACTATATATTTTTTCACTATTTTAAGTGGTACATGACATGTTGGGGATTTATATAGCATTCCAATATTAAAAATTCTGAAACCCTTGCCGACACAACAAATGTCCTATCACACAATGTGTTATTAGAACTACACAGAATATTTTCAGGATTATTTTAAAATATAAAATCCACATTCCAAACATCAGTTATGACGTATCCACTTTAAATTGGGCCTTGTCTCCTCCTTATGATGGCGTATTTGTTTGTTGATTTCCATTTTAGGCCATCAAGTGGCCAAAAAATAGTACCTGTTGGCCATTCAAGTCATTTTTCATATCTTGTAAAAGTACTATTCTTCACTTATCAATGATTTGAAATATAATCCTCAAATTTACTTCCCACAAATCTCAATCCATTCGAAAAAAACAATGGTTTGTTGATCCATTCCTCACTTGTGGATTTGTTGCAATTTGAAGTGCCTGATAGGCTCTGTACCACCAGATAAATTCAACCCATTTCCATGGGGTCCAATCATTGAAGAAACATAATTATTATTTTTTGATTAATGCACAAGAATAGATTTATATTAGTCACTTCATTGTTTTCATGGAAGAATATCCTGAAAGAGGATATTCTTGTTGGAAAAACAAAAATGACCGATTGAAATTTCAGTACATGAGAGAATGCAATGGCCACAATTGGACCAAATTATAAAAGGGATGATCCATCTCAATAAATATTATTCAAAAGGAACCAAATCCACAATTTTACTAGTCATACATAGAGCTTTCATCATTCTTTATCAATGAATTCCCCTGATAATGAATGGAAGGAGTAGTTGTGTTCACTGCGACCTGATCTACACAGATCCAAATATTTTTCATCGTTAGATGTAAATTATTTAATGGAAGGTGGAAGAATAATATTGAATCCTTTTTGGTTTTATGTGGATAAACATAGAGGACTCTACATAGATAAAAAATTTAGTTAGGTTAAATTAATTAAATAATTAATTAATTTAAAAAAATATCAAACTGGATGTCCCGTTAATGGGAAAAATATATGAATGCATAGTGCCAACTTATTTATGGTCCCACCATGGGTAAATAACATCATTTGGACTCAACCGAGTACTTGGATTTCATAAATGAGGTTTCATTTTATACTTATACTATTTATTCATGAAATTTTCTTATCGTAATATAAAATATATTTAATATTTTTATAAATATAATATTTGGAAAAATAGTCCTTATAATCACATGTCCTTTAAGTGAATGTATTATTAAATATATATAAAAATATTTCAATGTTAAAAAAGAAAAAATTGGGTCTCTACAGAAAATAATGGATATTATCCATGTTCTATCATCCGTCTATATAGATCCAACACCAAAAATTCAAATACGTTTCAATATAGTATTGCGATCATTTTGGGAATCAACCTTTTAACCTATCCCAAAATATATTAAACCCCCATGTATCTATTATCCCATCATCATATCAATGGTTTTTCAATATTCCACTCCCAATACTTAGATGATTGTTAACGCCTTGAGATATTATGTCCATGAAAATATCTAACCACAATGAGTTATCATAGTCCGTAATGATTGATTTCAATATATCTTCTCATCCTCAGATAACAACATCCATGAATAAAATAAAAAAATAGGAAAAAAATTTCTCTTCCTGTAATAATATAATCATAATAATGATCAACTCTTAGTATTAAAGAAATCAACATAATAACCATTTTTTATAGTCCATATTAATCTCACAACATTATTTACTATTTTTTCAATCATTATTATATTAATTTAATAATCCATTAACACATTCCAACAAAAAAAATAATTCCAAAAAACATCATAAGCATTTCATAAATCATTATATAATATTCATCCATCCATTATAGTAAATTTTAAACATCAATAATTTATAAAAAAATCATTCATATGGTTAATTCATTCCCAATTCCAAAATTCACAAGAAATAGTTATTCTTCTTAAAAAATCGTCTATTCATTTTTCCTATTATGTATTTTAACCCATGAACCAGACTAATCATTAATCATTTGGAAAAATGAAACCACAAAAAACCTGGTATAAAAAATAAATTTTATTATTGTTAATCAGTATTTATAATATCATCCGACCCTTTTATCATCTATTAGGTTTATGTAATTATCCATATATGGGATTGAAAAGGATTAGTGGTGACAAAAAATTTAAATAAATTATAGTATAAACACATCAACTAATAAAAATCAACCCATAAAAATATCTATAAAATAATAATTCAAATAAAACATCACATCCCCTTTTTCAATGATTATTTTAACAAGTTGCTGTCATTATTTAATATTAAATATCCATCAATGGTGGGTTTTAATATATTCTATATTTTACAATAAAACAATACAATATAAAATCATAGTATCACATTAGGGTGAAAACCCTTCAACATAACCTTTAATATTTGTTATAGAAAATAGAAAATAATTCTCAATATCTGCTAAATAAACTGATGCTTCATAATGGTCGTGAGGTTTATTTGATGACAATGATCACTATACCAAATCTATTTATGGAATATTTTAAAAACCTACCCACAATGACCCACTCATCAAAATCACATCTCAATATACCTTATCAATATCAAAATCCACTATTATCATTTTTATTGTACAAAACATTGAAAAATATGAAGATAGATGAACCCACCATGTATCACCAAATAACATTAACTGAAATCCAATTGTCAAATTTATATAGTAGGATCCATATGACCTCCAAAATTCTCCTAGGGTTATACTATGAAGATATAGAAATGGAAGAAAAATGATAGAAATTTCAGGGGTCTATATATTTATACACAATCCCAAAGAAACATCATTTTTATTTTGAAAATGTATTTTAGGTTGTGAAATCTTCAAGAGACGACCAACTCTTTCCGGGGGAGGGGGTATGTTAATAGTGGGAATGATTTAAGTCTATCATTAATTGAAATTCATGATCAATGGATCTTATAATACAAAAAATCATTCACACCATTAGTAAAACCTTCAAATTATGAATGTCCAAAACCATGTATATCAATAAATATATGCATATCACATTAATAACATGTAAAATCAGTCATTCTATGAATTCCATGCATAGTTATATATTATCCCAATCTCGACTTCTTCCCCCTCAAACATTGTTAGAGAAAATCAATAATCGAAATATAACAATGTAATAAATCCAAAAGGATTGAGCCATTAGACTCATTCATTGGTAAATTTAATAAATAAACATTGATGCTTTGTTATTGATTGGACAGTTTGGTATGTTTCACATCATTTCATCAATTGTACCTCAATCAATATTGGGTTTTCCCTCTCAGAAGGAATCTATGGAATCTGAGCCCTCATAAGAAATGGATAAAGGAATTATATGGCCATATAATAAATGTATAGATGATGTGATTATCTACTAGGACGAGGAGAATGTTTTTTAATTATCTATGAGATAAATTATATTTTATGTGTTAATCAACATGTAATATATATATCTAGATTGTTTTGAACATCTAAGAACGTTATTTGTTGCTAAAATACACCATAATTTAATATCTCTCATGGTCTTGTAAAAATGTTATACAAAAAATTCTTGATTTTCTTAAATGAAACTAGTGGAAATTTGTATTTATGAACATCTGTTTTATGTAGATCATGACCAATACATGTATTGATTAAGTAGAAATTATGTTTTTCTAAAGGAATATAATTAATTAAATTTGTTTATGAGATGACTAATAGATTTATTCAATTCTATAGAGGCCCATGGTGGTGCACATTGTATTTCAACAAATTTGGATAGAGTTGAATTCAAAGAGACACTCTGAATGTTTTTTATAGATTTAACCCAAACTGTTTTGGATGGAGAATTAAACGATACGTAATATGATGAAATACAATGTGAATTTAGTGTTTTCATTACTAACGTATTTTGGAATATAAATAAATCTATTATAGGCTATAGATACACATGTCATGACATATGCTATGGTATAAGATGAAATCATATGAAAAAATATTTCAGGTATTAGTCTAATTAGAGAAATGAACAAAATTTGCAAAAAAATATTTTTTCGTGACCAATAATATGGCGAGAAATTGTGTATCAAAAACATGTCAATAAAGGATCAATATGTTGACATATCATTTTGTCATCTTTGATGACATAGAGAAGTGGTAGGATTAATATTAGGAATATCATTTTGTATGATGTGCTTTAATTAAATAACCAACTATTTAATGGTTTGATACTATTTGAACTGTCATGTATAACTCTTCCACCCAATCATTATGGAGTTAATGTTTTAAAACTCCATCAAAGAATATAAATCATTATAATTAAGGATGATTCAATTTCCAGTAGTTATTTGTGACGTAAACATATGGTTTAATAATAATTTTATGGAATTTATGAGTAAATTCCTGACTCACATTGTTTCCACATAACCTATATAAATGAATCTCAACCATGGTAATTATGTGTGATATCAATGAATAGACACTGAATAGAACTATCCCTACCTTAAGATCTTCACTATATTTATACTTTTATGTAGAGATACTAGAATATAAGGATGGAAAAACAATCACATTCAATGTTTTCATGAATTAATTAAATGCATATATATATATATCATAGGGATGATCATTTTTTATATTCCATAGAGATCATCAGCAAACAAAAGTTAATGGTCACAATATTTGGAAATCTATATTTTAAGGTACACATTTTCATTTTAGCATCATATAATTTCATTTTTGTATTTCTAGTGTTTTTAGGTTTAATGATTACATAATATCATAAAATAAATATATTAATGGTTAATATTTTCATTCAATCCAATTTATAACATATAAAAAACATCCAAAAATGACAAAGCCTTGTTTTCATGTCTGTATTCTCATATTCAAAAAAAATGTAACAGTGAAAATGTCTATATCACTGTACAATATTCCCATCTAATCATAGTACCATTAAAAATATGATATGACGGTATATCACATATTATTTTTATTTTTTTCAATGAGTAATAACATAACTTCATATGATATAATCTTACATTTTACTATCAAAATTATGTTTATTCATATATATCCACTAGATAGATTTTATATATCATTTTTAACCATATGTTACCCTAATGAAACCTCTAATATTAACTTATTTATGATGTGAACCATTTGTTTCATTCTCATATATCACCAACTTATTCATAACACTATGCTAAGATACATATTTATTTTAGCAGAGTTAATATGACATTTATCAAAGCAAACTCAATGTTATTATTGTAACATCCTGGATCCTGGTGCCACCCAAAAGTTCCCCAAAAATAGTTGGCCACATAACCTCAAAAGTATTTCCCCAAATGCCAGAGATTTCCTACTAGAAATGACGGATAAAGTAATACATTGGGAAAACTATTCCCTCATTGGAAGAGTATACATAGCATATTCAAAATATAAAACAACAGTAGAAGCAGTAACACCATACTATAGAAGTAAACAACTGTAGAATGATATTAATAATAAAAATGAACCCATGTCATATATATAATCATGAATTTATTATGTGTCTAGGAATGTAGCTAAAAGTAGTAACAATGGTGGGAATACAATAAAATCAAAAACTAGGAAAATATTAGAAAACTCCATCAACATTTCAAGCCTCAGCATGGTCCCATGCTCTCCGACACCAACATATGTCAATCATGTACATGATGAGGATGGTTGATTTACCATATCAAAAACTACAATCATATTACATACATGGGTACACAACATGACCTAAATAGGGTGCGAGAAAAATCCTACTAGTCAACCCACAAAAGATGTGTGTCTAACTATTAGTGTATATATATTGTAGGTAATATAAGGAAATGATGCAATAAACTAATAAGTACACAAAATTAAACAGTCATATATTTTTTAATTAATTTTATTTACATTTATTATTCATCATTTGAATCAGGCAATCTTGGGAACTAGCATAATCACTGAATCCCCCAATGTAATAGTTATTAAATAGATATATCATAAGACCTTATAAAAAATCAAGTATGACTAAGTCCAAGCTTTAACATGGTCATTGACGACTCATCACTATCATTCAATCATTAATAAAAATTTCTCTGGGAAATATCTCACAGTCTAACCCCTTTTTTAACATATAAACAATTCTTTTAATAATGACCCACTGGGAAAATATCAAGGTCTAACCTCTTTGGTCCTAATATAGCAATAATCATATTCTAACAACCCCTTGATCAACCTTCATTGTTAATACCCCTAGTTTATTCATTGGATCAATAAATTATATATGACCTCCTGGGTAGTGCATAGAGACAATACCAATAGGTCAACATAACATCAATAAACTATAAATGACCTCCTAGGTAGCTTTCAAAGTCAATACCATTGGGTCAATCATCTACACCATGGCTCTCACGGTCTTGTGTAAATAATGTTGAAGTCCTTACAGACTTTCTGGTCTACGGCTCCCATGGTCCACTGGAAACAATAGTGTGCATATAACATCAATGAAACTCATGTAATCTAAAACTACGACAAGGATAATCATTCACAATAATATTATGTTAATTGTATTTAATCAATAAAACTCGAACCTAATCCACCAAGGCTTATAAAATAAGTAAACCCTAATAGGCATCCTAGACCAAATGGAAACAAAACAATCAAATAAGGTAAATGTACCCATTGGGTGTCCCATAACATGGTATATAACATTACACATAATTAATGACCCTTTATCAAACATTAAATCCATAGGAGGTAATAAATATGTTTAAAATCCAAATTAATAAAATCACCAATTATGGGTATGTGGCACTTTTACCATATATAATCCAAATATGAACAAAAAAAGGAACAAACCACCTATCTCGATGTTGTACAATCAATATACATGAATTTCGACTCATAAATTTTCCTAGAATGGTGTAGATCTATAAAATGGCAAAAAAAAAATTCATCCTCGAATAACTCAAGAGATAAGAAAAAATAGGGAGAAAGGATCTGGATGGTTCGAGAACGCATTGGTTGGATTCCAATGCACCCAAGAACATCTCAACGAAGCATGGACGATGATTCTGGAGGAGTTCAAAGTTCATTGGTCATTCGGTCATACTAATGCATGAAACATGGGGTGAGAAATATGTTTACAGATATAAGACGCGACCCCACTCTGGTATGTCAATTAAAAAGAGAAGTACATGCCGTGTTTATTAACAGTTCATGCCATATATTAGCCTCAACCATATCTCGAATTATGTAGGTTAGCCATTTCATCATATGACAATGTACTCAGCCATTACACGATTAGTATATGGCTGTGCACAGCTACTGGGTAAATGGTGTGTACCTGGAAGTACACTGAATGTACTAATAAAATCACAATTTATTCCTTTTTATGAAAAAACGACCAAAAAACATGATCCATACCTGAAAATATGATTTTTATTCTTAAAGAATCCCCCCATAAATAAATTAAAACCAGGATTTCCGTTTAAAGGGACGTGAAGAATAATATGTGAACTACTCTGGCCACTGTGATCGTATGTTGGCCTCCCACTCCCATGTCTCATCTTGTACCTGTCTATGTTTCCATAACACCAATAAAAAAGGAAAAAACCATCCATCGAGAACCATAGTGCCACGATCCAAAATCCAAATAGGCTTCTCCTTGATGGATTCATCCACCTTCAACCAAACCTCCATGGGTTAAACATCATGACACAGGTAGAAAAAGTAACATCGTATCAAAGAAACATGAATGAATTCATGCATAGATCAACACCTTAGTGGTAACTGGACCCAATAGGCACCTGGCCCGACTCTCTCTAAAACCACTAATGTCCTGACATATCTTGGTGAATGCTTACGATGTCTCCTAATCCTCCTGTGTCTCTACATCTGTGTGACATTTCTGAAAACCAGATCTCCAACCTCGAAATCAATAGGTCATCACCACCGATCAACATAATATTTTTAGAGAGATTTTTCAGTTTTCATCCTCTTATAAATCAACTCTAATAGCTAAGTGGTCTCCTTGACAAGATAAGGACCATCCATATCTCCTTTACATCCCTCCAGCCAAAATAGGGTTTATCGGCATGGCTTACCATACAATGTCTCATAAGGATCCATCTAAATCATTTCCTGAAAACTATAATGTTAGGAAAACTCTACTAGGGGTATGTGTCTCTACCAAGAGACGCTGAAATCCAAAATGAATAGAGAAGCATTTCCTCCAAAACAATTATTTTGTGCTTAGATTATCCATCTTTTAGTGATGGGAAGTTGTACGTAGATGTACCTATATACCAAATGCCCTCGGTAGTCCCAAAAAAACATGAGAAGTAAACCAAAAATCTCTATCTAAAATTATAATGTGACGAACTGCTTGAAAACATATTATCTCTTAGATGTAAAACATTCCAAGGTCATCAAAAATTATGGTTTTAATGGTAGGATATTAATTTTCAACCATTGGGAGTCTACTAAAAACCACCCATAAAAAATCATTTCCTCAAGGAGACCCTGGTAAATCCATCACTAAATCCAACGTGATATCATTCCCCTTCCACTAAGGAATGGGTTACTATTATAATAACCTTTCCAGTCAGTAATGCTCTGCCTTCACCCACTGACTGGTGGAATATATCATAACAAAAACCACATCAAATATATGCCTTCTTGGAAACCAAAACTCATTATGTAGATCTAGATACATCTTGGTGACACCAGGATGAACATCCCATACTAAGGCATGAAAATCTCACAACAGTTACTTGTGCATGTCTGCTAACATCCATACATGTACATGTAAATGCAAAACTTTATCCTCTCTTACAGTCCACCCATGAGTAGGGTCCTTTCCTGACACACTCTCTCATATGACTGGGCCTTCGAAATATGATAGCTTCCTTATTCTAACTCAATAATATAGAGTATTGGTAACAACAATAGATAAAATAACCATCTTCCCCTATATTTAGTTCCCCTATGAGTACATATTGAAGAAAAGATCCATAATCTGTCACACACCGTTGGCCTCCTGAACTACCTCTATCTATGTTATCCTTATCAATACGTCAGTCACTGTGTTGCATATATCAGGCATGTATGCAATAATGAAGTCAAAAGACTGATGGTACTAAGCCCTCCATCGCAGTCTCAAATGAAGATGTTGTTGAGTAATGTTATACTTAAAGATTTGGTGGTCAGTGTATATCAAAAAATTCTCTCACAAAATATAATGTCTCCATCAACCTAAATCATGCACAAATGCATCCAACTCTACATTGTGAATCAGGTAATTCCACTCATGTGGCCACAACCGCTGAGACCAATACAGAACGACTCCTTTCCTATATATAAGAACTGATCCCAACCAAATAACTGATGTGCCCCAATAAATAGAATAATTCATTCCCGGCTCCAGCAAGATTAGGGTCATTACAGAAGTAAATCTCATTTTCAGGTTCAGAAAGGCCGAATCACTGGAATCTATCCACAAGTACATTGTACCATTTTTTCTTAGTCCCATATGTGGCCCTGTTAAGCATGAGAAGTCATAAATATATCATATTTAGTAAATAGGTATCCCTAGAAAACATCATACCTCAAGGATGTTCCTCAAATGCTCCTGGGAATCTACTTCTCTCACATTCTCTTGGTCTACTGATACATCTATCTCTATGATAACAGAAACAAATAAATGTACTAGGTTCATCCAAAAGAGGCACTTTGAGATCATTGAATAAAACCAATTCCATCCCAGTGTACTCAATACGATCACAAGATGGATGGCATGGTCATGTCGAGTGTGAGAGTAATCCAATATATCGTTGATAAAGACTAAAATGGAAGAATCCATGTATGGATGGATCAATTTGTTCATCAGTGTCACGAAAACTTCTGGAGTGATCATGAGACCATATATCATACCCAAATATTTCTATAGACTATACCTACACCAATATCCTGTAAGAGGTATATCCTAAGGAATATCATGAAACTAATTATAATAGGATATCAAGTAAATCTTTTTGAACACCTAGAATCCACAAAGCTAGTCGAAGATATCATCAATCCTTTCCTAGGGATATTAGTTCATGACCTTCAACTGGTTCAGCATTTTATAATCCACAAAATGTAGGAGGGTACAATCCTCCCTCTTAAAAAAAGGATAGGTGAACCCTGAGGGGATGTACTGGGATATATGAAACCCTTCACCTGAAACTCCCATAAATACATCTAGAGCTCTTGAAACTCTAGTGTATCCATCCTAAAAGGTGTAATAGAAACTGATGCCGCTCCTAGAACAATATCAATTGATAATTCTACCTCTATCTCCAGAGGTATTCCATAAATTTAGTCTGAAAAGTCATCTCTAAAATTATCCACCATTAGAGAAAAGTACATATGTGATGTCCCCTGGTCATCCAGTTATATTCTAGAAATCTATGTTGTAAATCCTCTCAAACCATGATGCTCAGGTCTATATCTACATGGCTATCCATTCCATTTTATATTATGTAGATAGGACCATACCCCTAGTGATGTGAAAATCACCTTGAACTGATAGTTGTCAACAAAGACCTAAAAGGAGACCAACCAGTCCATTCTGAGAATAATGTCATAGTCAGTCACACTAATTTATAGAGGTCCCACATGAAGTGAGACCCACCAACCTTAAGAAGGACTTCAATACACTAACAAACACTAGTCGTCGAAATACCCAATAGAGTTTCAAGTATCATAACAGCATAATATGTAAATACATAGAGCCCAAGTATCTTCACAATGACAATAGGTATAAAACTATGGCAGTCCCCCATATCAAAAAAATTAGAATTTAAAACTGTGGAAACTAAAATCATACCTCTAACAATAGATTGTATGAGATCCTTCTATTACATGGTTTGCACCATCAAAAAAGTCTAGACTATACTATGGCCCCAAAACCCTACCATGAAACCTACAATAGATAAAGCCTCCTATCACTGAAAACCTATTTTCTGGATTCCACGACCACAACCACCTCCCCAGACTAAATGACCAGATGAGATTCTATTACCTAACTGATTAGAACTTTGTGACCCTACTTCAGTTTGTGGAGTCATAATGGATCCCCTCTCACTGGATGACGGTGATAAAAACCCGAAAAAACACCTCATATGACCCATCTTTTCTTATATTGGCACACAACATGGACTCTTGGGCACTGAGGTCTCATGTTCCCACTCTTCTTGTTCTGGTAGCACCTCACATGGATACCAGAAGATACATCCTTTCTAATATAATCACTATGTGAAGGCTCTCACAGTAATTGTTGCGCTCTAATGAAAGAGTACTAGCCCGGGAAGCTGATCTGCGCTAGCTCACAGATCCTAACTCACATAGAGTTAAATCATTAATCAGTTCTGAATTTACTATAGAATTCATCAAAGTATTCTCGAAAACATTCACCTGCGATCAGATGTTGTACCTAAGACTATCATTAAACCACCTATCAAGTGATAAATCGTCACCCCACATGATAGGTGAGAAATACTGAAGCTATGTGAAGGAAGAAGAGAAATCCATCCCTGAAAGAGTTCTCTGCTCTAAATGCATGAACTCCAAGAATTGGTCGACCCTCAATGTATTAGGGAAGAAGTAATCCTAGAAGGTCCTCTACAACTCTTCCTAAGTCATACTTTTATGATTTCCACCTTGTGATATAACATCCCACCATTTGTTGGAAGAATCATGTAGCACGTAAGTCACGAGCTTAACCCTCCTCTCAGGATGTGTCTCAAGTTTCTTGAAGATAGAAATCATGGCGTCCTGTCATTACTCTCTATCATGTGGTCCTCTATCCCCTAAAAAAGTTAGAAGATATTGTTTATGGAACACATACGTAAGCTCTACCATCATTGGGGAGGGATTTGGTCCCCCATGAAGAGTCTGCATCATCCTCATAAAGCCTCCATGGAACTATGCATCCACACCTATGTCTAGTATAACAGCTATAAAAAGACATGCATGATGGGAGGATTAGCTGGAAGTCCCTGATCTACCATTTTTTGGTGTCTGATCATTTCCCTCTACCTGGTGTAAAACCCGAGGATGTCTTTGTGCAATGAATCTGCTAGGGTCAAGCAGACACCTCAATTTAATAATTTCATGGATAACAATGTATAAATTATATAATAGAATAAGAGAAGGAAAACATTCCAGTTTTAAAATAGAGGGTTAAAATGTGTGTATAACCACTATACAAAGTTTTTACTTTAAACATTAACATGGTTGTAGACTCCAACTAATCTGGTTGTGTAACACCCCATTCACACGACAAGACCCTCATGAGACAAAAAATATACTTGAATATCCCCTCCTTCCCAAGTAATTATACACTTCTAGAACTACACGACTCTATTTGTGTAACACTACACAGCGTGTTCACCCTAGACACGGTGTGTAGATCCATTTTTCATCCACTCATTTCATTAGTCACATAGATGGATAACCCGTTTATTCTCACAGGGCCTTTACCCCAAGAACACAATGTGTTCTACACATTTTTTACAAAACCCCATGTATCTAATCAAACAGTTAGTCAAATGGTCATAAACTAAATGAAATTTATATATGTTACATGACGTGTACATTAGAAAAGTCAGTTCTCCAAAAAAAGTAGAACACATGGAGTGTGTTCATAACATCACACGCCGTGTTGTCTTGGTTTCTAGATAGTAAGCCTCTGAACCCTCTTTAGAACCCTGAAAAAGAAAACTTTTTCAATGTAATTCCATCTTAAAATTCTTGAGTGCCATTAATCCTTGCGAATCAATGATTTTTATCCTTATTCATATCATATTTTCACAAAATCCAATGAATGTCCATACCTGATCAATAAAATTATGATCCAAGAGGGCTCATTACACATCACGGACCAAATCATGGAATCCTTACATATGTAACATTACATACAAGAATACCCTATCATAATAGATAGTATTTTAATGATGGGATCTATCAAAACAACATGCATATCTAGCACAAAATCTATCACAACAACATGAAATCAGTAATGCACCCTAAATGGCATGACCAGAATGAATCACATGTGATATCAAGAATGTGCCTATATGATATGTGAGATAGAATACCCTCATATCATCATGCTGTAGTGATAATATAACCACAATTATATCAATCATAACAACAACAAAAACAAGTGAACCTTCAAATAGTGAAATCTAGTCAACTATAACAATTGCAAAAATAGAAAAATTGACATATTTAATGTAACATAGATTCTCCATGCACATGTGGTAGCTACTCCTGAGCACAACATATAACCATCTAAATATTATTTCTTATACAAGTCTATAGGCACCAAATAGTATGAAAAATCAGAAAACAATCTCCTTTGAAACCACATTGTAACATCCTGAATATGTGTTCCACCCAAAAGTGTCCCAAACCTTGTTGGTCACATACCCTCATACACATTTCCCCAAATTCAAGAGGCTTTTGATTTTCATTGAGGGCTAATGTAGAACATCACGATAACAATTCCCTCATTTTCAGAGTATAAATTGTAGAATCTATATATAAAATGATTGAAGAAGCAATAATACCATACAATAGAAGTATACAACCAAATAATGAGAGTAATAAAACAACTGAAGCCATATCATATATATAATTAATCATGTAATATGTGTCTAGTAAAGTATCGAAAATAGGTCATAATGAATGAAATAAAATAGAATCCAAAATAAGGAAATAGAATATAATCTCAAACTATATGACAAACCTCATCTTGGTGTCATGCTCTCCAGCTTCAACATAAAACATTCATGTACCTGATAAAGAATGGAGCACTAAGTTATCTACACCTACAATAATATAATAGTCATGGGTCCAAAACAAGAACTAAATTTAGTGTGGGACGATTTCCAATATGAAAATCCTAAAATATATGTGTCAAAGGGTCATTGAATATAGATATAGCAGTTAATATATAAAAATGAAACAATGAACTATGAATTAATATTATGGAAAGAAACCTATAGTTTTCAATTATAGTCATTTACATTTATAATTCATTCATTTAATTATATAATATCCAGATATATCCTAAACTATAAATATCCCTGTGTAATATAAACAAAACAGATGCCTCAGAAGAACATCTGATCAACCAAGTAAGACTGATTCCAAGATCGTGCTTTGGCTTGGTAGACATATCACAATAATTAAACCATTCATAAATAATCCTTTAGGAATTCGCTAAATGTCTCACACCATTATTTTAACATAGAACCAATTAATTAAAAAATGGATACATGGGAATCCCTCTTGATCTAACACCTTTGGTCTGACATAGCACTAATGATTTACAAACAATCATCTAGGCATCTGTCATGGTTAAAACCTTAGGGTTTGTCATGGAATCAATAAATTACAAACGCCCTCTTGGGTAGCTCTAATAGTGAACAACCCCAGGTTATCATATGATCAATAAATTATATATGACCTCTTGGAATGATCTCATGGTGAATTTCCCATGGTCAATCACTTACACTAAGCCTCTCGTGGTCCTATTTAAATAATGTGGATG
The DNA here is from genome assembly GCA_963277665.1 of Viscum album. NCBI lineage: Eukaryota > Viridiplantae > Streptophyta > Magnoliopsida > Santalales > Viscaceae > Viscum > Viscum album. Next base: position 1,480,687,306 of record OY728137.1, read on the forward strand.
TCCCCACAGTCTTCCTTGTCCAAGGATCTATCAAATCCTTGGAAAAGAACAATGTGTATATAATATCAGTGTTTCTCATGAAATATAAAAACACAAAATGGATAATAATTCGCCATAATATGACATTCATTCCATAAAATCAATGAAACCCCATTTTAATCATCCATGGCATGGAAAACAAGGAAATCCAAACATGCATCTTAGGCCAAACAGACATAAAAAACAAACAAGGAAAACACACCCATGGGTTATCCCATAACAAGGTATCTAACCTCATGCATATGAAACAAACCATTATTAAAAAAATCAAACCATAGAACGAAATAAATACAGTCAAATTACAAATCAACCAATACATTAATTATGGTTATGCAGAAATTTCAGAATATATAGTCTAAATACGAACATCGAACGGAAGAAACCACATACCTCGATGTAGTACGATACATATACATGAATTTCATAATTTAAATTATACTAGAATAGCGTAGATCTACAAACAGGTGAAAAACACCCAACCCTGAATGACTCACTAGAGAGGAAGGATCGAGAAGAAAGGCTCTAGGTGTTCTGAGAGTTCACTGTTAGGATTGAAATTCACCCAACAACATCTCAATTGGAGCTTGGAGAGAGAATCGAGACAGTTTAAAAGTTCATAGGCCATTTTTTCGTCTTCTGTTTGAACCATAGGGGGGGGAATTTCTTTTTGGACATAATACGTGACTGTAGTCCAATATATCCAAAAAATGAAAAAGTACATGACATGTTCACTAACAGTGAACGATGTGTATTAGCCTCCACTGTCCCTCAACTTAATCAGGTCATCATAAGGCCATGTAATCTGCTATTACACAATGAGAATGAAACTATGTATGGATACTAGTTACATAGCATGTACTTGGATGTACAACACATGTACTCCAAAAATCCCAAATTATTCATTTTTCTACAAAAACTACTGAAAAAAATATCTATATTTGAAAAGAATATATAGGTTATTAAAATTTATATACATCTCGATATATTTAAAATTTCTCTCTATGAATGATCTTATGTATTTCTATTATCGTTTATATTACCTCCATTTTAATTTTTAGTTTTTACAAATGAATAGTTACTCTTATATACATGAAATATTTGTTATTATATATGACCTCAAACATTCCAATATCATCTTCAATATGATCAAATATTTATAGTTAATTATATTCAAATGAATACCAAATTAATAATTTTAAAAATTGATTGAACATCGCTAAATTTCATTATAATAATTTCAAAATAATTTACAACATATAATGTCTCACATTGAGTACTTTAATAGATCATAAACAATCTCCAAAAATTCACAACACAGTTTTCATCAAATTTTTATATCTAGTTATGATTTATTTAATAATAAAATAATTAATCACCTATAATATCTCAAACTTGTGATAACATATCCCTTAAATCATTATATGTGTATGTATATATAGTTAATATATATTTCTTCATGCTTAAAACAATAATGACAATCCACATAATCCCATCTAATTATTTATCACTAATCACATCTATATCCTTAAATTATACATAAAGATTATATATATTAAAGTAACTATAAAACAGGAAACTCGTGTCAAATTCACATCTAATTAAATCATAAAACATTCTATAATTTATTCAACACATATATATGATATAATGTATTCTTTCTTTAAGTAATATCTCTTCAATTAGTTCTCATCTAGATTTTATAATCTTTAACATATGAATAAATCTTCAATAAAATTATTTTTGGAATCACTCCACATAAATTACACTATCTAATTATTTTATATAATAATAAATTATAAATAAAAAACCATGTTCTATCTTACATCATTATCCACATTCATTGGGTTCTAAATTCTCAAATAGTACATAGTGAATTAGGGAATTATTTTCAATAGGGAATTATTTTCAATAGGGAACTCTTAATTACAATATATTAGGCACTTCAATCTCTCTATTTGGATTTATTATCAATAAATTGTTAAATAAATATATCAATAAAATGTAATTATTTTCTATTTCTTTTCTACTTTTAATAAATTAATATGATGGTCAATACCATGTGGGAGAAATCGATAGTTAATTCTAAATCTACAAGATGAATTATTTGTATTGAAACGAAGAGTGATCAATTGAATTATCAACCACAATTTCCCATAATAATATATTTTCTATAAATATAATATAACATTCATATGACATTATGAAATAAAATTTTATATAATTATTATTCATATTTTATTTTTTATGTGTTTTTTGGAGTTAGAAGTGTTTTTAGGTTTATCATGTTTTATAGCTATATCTATAGTGGGTATAACCCAAAAAATAGTTTGGATGGTCCATGATGGTTGTTGGGAATGATTTTACGTTATCTCCTCTATATATTAATTTTAAAAATTTCTTAAGATGCTCCTACCTCAGAGAAATTTTGGATGAGGATGTAATTTTCACCATGATCTTTGAGGTAATTAAGTGATATCACCCTGAAAAAAAATGGATGTGATACATCAAAACATCATGGTTAGAACAAGGAATATTGTTGGGTGAGTGTCACATTATGAGTGTCTTTACACAAAGGGGGTCATAATGTTGTGATTTAATGGTCATGCTAACCATTATTCTTCTTATCACCAGGTGAGTTATATCATACCGGTATAGGGAATGTTGTAATGTTGTGTTCTTGTTCCTAGTTGTAATCAAATATTTTTCATGTTCTACAGAATCATGATTTTTAGTGTGTTTGGATATCTTTTCTTCACGTTCCATTCAACATAAATGTTAAATAACTCAAGGAACTCTCATGTAGTCATTCAAGGATATATGGATTCTCAATCAAATTTTCAACTCATTCTTCATGGTTGATCCAGTTTTCCCCATTGATCATTTCTTAAATTAAATTTCAACATCATTATTCTTCATCTCACAATAAATGGTGATTATTTAGGATAGATTTTAGGTTTATGATCAGTATAATTGTAAGGATTTTTTATATGACATATTGGAGGTGTTTCATTATGATTTTTTTCATTCTATATTGACATTTTTTTGTTCTCTATGGATTGATGTTTGTGTTTCTATAAAAATATTATTTTGATATTTCATGAAAATAATGGATTTTTTATAAAATTATTTCTTATGTTGTTATGATTCAATATGATACCCATGAGGGGTTTATTAATTGATAAAAAATATCCCTTACATGGAATAATGAATTTTAAATTGATTTAATATTTTCATCTGATATAATTGTTTATGACTTAAAAGATTTTGTGAAACTTTTTAAGTCTCTATATAAATGAAATAGAAGTTGGAATGATGTTCTTTCTCCATGTATTTATTTCTATGGAATGTGACCCATTATTTTGGGGATATTTTAATTAATTTTTTTTTGTTTTCATGTAGATACAATTTGATTAAAATTATGTTATTAATGTGATTCTCATTATCAATTTTCAATGTACGTCTTAATAAAATAGGATTACATGTATTGTTACAGGCCTCATTAAAGATACATAAAAAAAGAACATTTGATGAATTTTATCCCAATGTGTGAGCCCCATTATTATCATTATATCTTTATTAAATTCACCAATTCATTATTAAAATTTATTTTCATTATTATATTTTATTTTATGATATGGATAAGTGGTTATTTATTGGGGGAGTATACGTTGTGAGATAAGGTTTATTATTTATCTATATTTATTGATTAATCTTATGATTATTTTTTATTATAATTATACTAATAACAATTTTTATAGGTCTAGGGAAACCATTTCACTATGTGAGGGAGTACTTTTTATGTTATACTATAAGTTATATGTCTCAATTATTCTATGAGAAATAACGGATATGACCTGATAAGAATATGAGAGCTAATGGAAATGACTCAATTATGTAGTGGGAGATGAATAACATGGATAATTATTGATTTTTCATCTTATTGACAAATATTTTTTTTATTAAATTTAAAATATCATGTTATAACCTAATGTGTATCCTATGACACTTATTCATTGATTGAAATTGTCCCCTTTGGGATTTCCATTGTATACCTATTTATATACTCAATATTCTTCATATATTTGTGGAACTAGTTTATTATGTTTAACATTATTATTATTCATTAATGACATGGTTCTTATTTGGTATTTATTCATTCTTCCAATATAGTTGATCTTATATTTAAATGTTTTTTGAAGTATATATTTTAAATTAATGTTTTTTATTTATTTTCTCATGTTTTTAATCGTTTTTTAAAACACATTTAACTTATGGATTTGAGAACAGTGATAAATAGTGTCACATGTTTTCCTTATGAATTTTATTTTTAAAAATATTCTCCAAATGATGTTAACATTTTTTTTCATTAAATGTTTCATGAATGGAAATAAATATTTTTTTTGTGAAATCATAATAGGTCTATTACACACACACCATGCATAAACACCTTATGTGTGTTTGTTGATTTTATTTTTCCTTACCACATCCCCGGATGCATGGTATTTTTTTCAATTCATGGGGGTCTACTGAGGGATGCTCGTATGTGGACATTGATCTTGTCTTCCACAATGATACCTTTTCATTTTCACTATTGTCCTTCTTATTTTTCACCGAATTTACAGATCTTCCAACTCGACCAACTAAATTATTTGTATTTTAATATCCATTTTTTTGGGACAAAATTTATATATTATATTTGGATGAATTGTTTTAATATAATGAGTCTTATCACATACCATTATTATAAATAATTTGTATTTTTATTATTTCTTATTCTATGTTTGTTCTGTTTATTTAAATAGAACTATTGTATTTTATTATGAATGGTTAACCAATGTATAGAATCAACTTTCATGATACTAAATAGGTTCAGATAAATTATTATCCTGATATGGGTGTGAATATATTCTAATAGGTGGATCCATTTGATATATAGACATTTTTGACCCATGGTGATCAAGAACACTCTTCTGGGATTGTGGTTGATTGGTTTGGATGATGTGTAATGTTTATCTAGTCTAGTACTCGATTAATTTTTATTAAAGAACCCTATATTAATTTGTCTTCATCAAGGTAATTTAGAGATATGTTCATAAAAATTCAAGTGGTCAGTCATGTGTAGCTTCTTAATTAACACATTTCAGGATGAACATGAGTTTCTAAATGTCGTCTAGGATTATATGTTGAATGAATTTTTTTCAATAATGGTATTAAAAATTTTAATATGAAATGCTAACAATTAGTAATATTAGATTATTTTGGTATATTCATTAGTTTTTTTTAAAATAGTGTAAGAACCAGAGTCTCATGATTAGATTTTATGGACTATAAAACCATGCAGATTTTTTTATAGATGGTTCTAAGACATTATTAGAATATGAAACACTGCTAGTACATAGTTTTACACACCATGTAGATAAACCATGCAATATTTTTTATCCTCGCTAAAACCCTTCTTTTTACTTTTTTAAATTTTCATTTTATACTAATTTAGTTTCCTCTAACTTGTGTTGAATTGAAGAGGTTTTTAATATAGTTTTGATGATGTGATGATATTGTTGGATTGTATTTTTGTTGTTGTTTCATGTTATGATTTTTTATATTTGGGTTTCCCCATTTTTTCATGAAAATATGATTTTATGAAATTATTTAATTTTAAAACATATTCAGTGAAAAAAAATTCAAAACATTTTTATTTCAAAAAACCCAGTCCACCAATTTCATTGAAAATAATATTATCTTTTATGGGATATTTTGAAATTTTTTAATTTAATTATGGAATCTTGATATTATTTTTAAAATAAATTCCATTTAATTGAAAATTTTATGAAATGTAATTTAGTTTGATGAATTTTTTTTATATTATGAAGAAATTTTTGTGGTATTTTTTGTAATAAGGAAAAAAATTTAGAAAATCATGTTGGTTTTTAATTTGATATAAGTTAATGGTTCTTGATTCTGGTGAAAATGTTTTCAAAACATTCCTTATGGGTTCTATTTGTGGTAATTTAAGGAATTTTAAATCATTATATGTCCGAGAGTAAATAATTTAACATAATGGTTTCCAATTAGAACATGTTTAGAAATTTTTTGGGTTGGATTATTAGAGTATATGTTTGGATATATTCTACAGTTGGATAGTGGTGAGTATTTTTGGATTCATCATAAGTTATTTTAGAGGTTTTATTTTTTGAAGATTCATTTATGGATTCGTATTTGGAAACACAATGAATATACCTTATGATTTATATATTTATATTTGTTTATTCCCATGAATTGTTGTTTTCTAATGATATAAATAATCTCTATAGGATGTTAACAATGTTATAAGGATTTTATTGTATTGATATTTTCATGGAAATCCTTAGGGTTGTGTATTTGTGCGATGGTTATGAGGTCCACCACAGTATATATTGTGTCTAGAATTATTCTGATTAATTTATTAGGGTTTACTATTGTCCATTGTTCAATGAGTGTGGTCCTATGATACTCTATAGTTCATCCCTTGATACATGGATATAACCCATGATCTTCTCATGGAGGCAATTTTCTACTCTTGTATTCCTTTTATCTTATTTTTAAGATATGTAGGTGGATAATTTTTGTTTCGTAGTGGTGTTTGCATATAATTTTTGGGGTTACTTTCAATATTTTATTAAAAATCGATTTTAGAAGTTGGACGTACCCAATGAAAATTTTTAATTTCCCCAATTGAAGGATGATGGAGGTATTCCCTCTCCTTAGGGGTGATATTTACTCTTATTAATCAAATTGATATTTCTCTAATTATTGTACTATGATGAGGCTTAAAACAGGCTTTATATTTGTGGACGGTAGCAATGGAAATTATGAGATGTTAATAGCTTTTTCAATTAAGCATTCATTGGTTAATGTAACATCATATGAAAAAGTAGGGAAAATGTCCTAGGGTGAAAACCCCTACTATCCAAGTAGTGAGGTGGTAGTGGTTGATGAGCCTGGGGTATTTAGGAATTTGGGGATTGATGGTGAGGAGTGATTTTATAAAACTCTCTATTCATCAAGATCTTCTCTCAGATCCACAAGTCATTGAATGTGTGGGGTGCGGTACATCTCTTTGGGATGACAGTGATGGAGGACCTCCACTCTTCATAGTGATTTGAAAATAAGTAAATTCGGTTGTGGATCTTTAGCGACGGCTCAAATTGTGGGGGATGAGTTATTGATTTTTGAATCCTAGGTATTTGATCCTGGTAGGTTGATAGAGGCCTAAAACTGGGTGGGGTGGCACTGGGGATTGTCAGGTAGCAATACGTGGTCCTGATGGTACTCTGACGGTGGTTTCCAGACATTTACGGATAGAGGTTGACTTCCTTGGAGGTTGTTAGTTATCATGAGATAAACATTGGATGCATGAATGGAATATAATGAGATAAGTCGTCACCAATCATGAAAACCATGGACACCATGCGTCATAGACTATCGACATTGATTTTATTTACCAGGTTCACGTGGATGAGGGAGGTCCTTTGGTGTAGGCCATTACCCACAATAGTTTTTGTTTGTGTGATGGGATCTTTTCATTCATTTTGCATTTTTGGTAGCTTAATGTCTTTCTGGGCCTTTTTCAGGCAGTACGATTTTTTTAGGTATTTGATGGATGGATAATACTAGTGGTATGGGATGCTGATGGTATGATTTTCCTTGGAACCATGAGTTGATGGTGTTATGGGACACGGATGATGAGTATTTCCCATTAATGAGTTTCAAACTGGAGTCTCCAATTATGGGCATTATGTATGTTTTCATTAGGTGATGTTTTGTAGTTTAGATGAATAAATGTGGTTTGTTGTGTAGGTGTTTAAGGATGGCAGCTATCAATTTTGATCATTTAGTAGTGATGTTTTTGGCCTCTAGGAATTTTTTGTTGTTGTGTTTTGGGTCATACAAGAATTTGGGTCTCTAGTACATGATATTTTAGTTTTATTTCAATTATTTTATAATTTTTTTTTAATTTCTTTCCCAAATCCATGATATGATATTCCCTTTTCATTACCCTGAGTATCTCGTGCATGTGTGTTAATCTTTAATGATTATTTTCTATTCAGTGAATTTATCTCATGTCTCCAAATTTTTTATGAAATATAAATATAGGGGAGTCATATTTAGGTCTCCATCTACTTAGGTTTCATATTTTAGGGTTAATAATAAGGTTTTTATTGTATATTCCTATTTATATCAAAATGTTTGATTCAATGATTTTGAGGTATTTTTTTGTTTTTTGGTAGCTTCATTATCACTATAACCTTATGTGTTTTCACCATCACTTCCAATTATTTTTTATAAGTTTTGTGGTTTTAAAATTACATTATTAAATTTAATAAAAATTAATTTATGTGGGATGAAATTCCCATAGTGGGAAATAAATTTTAATCCCTTATATCATTATTGTATTTATTATTATGAAATTTTGGTTCTTTTAGAGTTTTCATAAATTTGAAGAGTTTCATAATAGTTACGAAGATCTATCTCTACTAATGTTCACTGAGAAATAGTTGTTCCACGGTGTGATGTGTTTTGGTCATTATTTTGGTTATGTCTTTTACATAAGCCATTTTTATATATTTTATAAGAATATTAATCATTTCTAAAAAATTATGAAGAATGTATAGTCTATCTTGATAGGGATTTCACACCATGATATGACATTCTCCAAATAGATATAATTTTACCAAAATTTAGGAATTACTATCTACTTTATATAGGTATAGTTCCATGACATTTGGGTTTAATGATGTTTGGAGTGATCACGTCAGGAAGGTAGGTCCACACCGTGACATGACATGAGTAGTGAACTCATTATAATATTTATCTTTTAGGGTAGTGTTTTCCAAAATATGTTGGGGTGTCCATGCCACAATGTTCCTATGCATATCTATAATTTTACACTTTTATAATTATACATATTACGGTGTTTCATCATTATTTTGTTACCCTCTAATAATATTGATGCATATGAGGGATCAAGGGTGATCCTCCATCTTGATTCATGGTTTCCGGGATTATTCCCATCAATTTAATGAAATTATTATTGTTAAAAGTATCCTTTTTTTATTTATTCATTCTTTCATATATCTTTTCTATTGGGTATTATTCATCTTACAAAAACATATAGGATTTTTTTTTAAAATCCCTATTTGGTATGGGTGTATCCTTTAGGCTTGGCAGTAAATGGAATGTGATGATGTTTCTTTGAGAGTTTGGGTTTCCACCAAAACTAGAGAGTGGTTTTTTCATAGTTGAGGTAACTTTTTCTATGAACATATTTTATCTAACATGTTATGAAGTAAATTGATGTTTTGTTAAATTATTTATTATAAATTTATCATTATAAATAATACCCATGAGTGATTTAATTTTCATCCATTCATGGAAGAGTAAATTGAAAATGTATTTATTTTGTTATTTTTGATGTAAAATGGGGTACATGAAAAATTATTGTGAAACATATAAAGATTATATTATAATTGTTTTTGAATTAATAAAAACTTTTTTTGAAATAATGTATATTTTTAATGATTATAACCCATGTTTGTATGGGATAATTTCATCAAAGATGTTAAGTATTAAAGTGAAACCTGAGGGATGAAAATGAGATTTTTAAATTTATGGTCCTTTTTGTTTTTAAAAAGACAAATCTATAACATGTAAATATAATTATTGGTTTTAGAAACATGGGTAAAATGTTATAATATTTGATTATTTAAGGATTTTACACCCATCTTCTGTGATACCTTGTTTTCCATACTTTATTTTTCTTCTCTACTTCATCACGATTTGAATTAATGATTATTATTGGATTTCATTATGATATTATTAAGGGGTCGAATTTTGAGAGTGTTTTGTTGGTGAGTTTTGGTTTATGATTTAAAATATTTTTTTCAATTCATGTAAATATTTTATTTCTCATAGAATTACCATGAAATATTCTTGGCATGTCATGTAAAACTGATTAACTATGTTAATGAGTCATTTTTTCATTACTGATATCAAAGGAATCCAATTATACAATGCGGTCTATTTTATATGCCCTGATTAAACTATATTATCATATCCAAATGACTTGATCGTAATGTAACATGTAAAAAAAAACTTATTCGACTATGGGATCTTACAATAAATAGTTTTTTTGGTATTCTATTTAGAATGTCAAAATGGGGACATGAATGTTTCCAATGAAACATGTACATTTATGATGCAATCACCTTCAGAATTTACACTACATACATGTTTGTACCCTCTATAAATCATATTTGGTTTTGAGAAGAAATTTGTTCTATTTTTTCACCTTTAATATATTTCATGGATGTGACAGTTCATGTATTGTCTTTATACCTTATTTAATTATGGTTTATATTGAGATTATACTTTATTAAAATATAATTTTTTAAATAAATTTTTATTGTATTCACTTTTTTTATGAAAATTTAGTTGTATGTTAGATGCATTTTCTTTTTAAAAATATTTTAATTTTATAATTTTATGAAAAATAAAAGAAATATAAATTTTTTTCAATAATTTCTATAATTGAAAAAAATATATTTTTTACAAGAATAACATATTATATTTTATTAGATTTTTTATAAAATGTATTCCATATAACCTATATTGAAATCCTACTCGGAATGTTTCATTCACACCCTATATACATGCTTGAATTTGTCTATGTATCATTGTTATTTCCTTTTAGGTTCCCATGATGTTGTCTAATTTTTTCTGTTTATATTATTTTATTAATGCTTCATGGTATATGGTGAGTGATCGCAGACCATGTGGATGTGGTTTTCTTTCTTCATAATGTTCCTTTTTTATGAGGTGTTTACTTTTCTTCTAGCTCAACCATCTATTATATATATATATTTATTTACATTATATTAAAACATTTTTATGTATTATTATGTATTTTGATTTTTTAAAGTGAATTTTTTCACAAAAATTTATCATGAATCTCTTGGATATTTACATTGTGATAAGTTAATTTTTTATTTTATTGGATTTTTTTTATTTGGCATATATGTTCAATATATGGAAGAAACATGTATATTTTTGATAGTTTTTGGTATATTGTATTATGATTAAGGGGATTAAATTTTCACACTAATTATTTAATTTTATACCATTGTCTTATTTTTCAAACCATGGTGATTGTGAATATGCTTCATGCCTTGTGTTGGATTGTTCAGTGTGCTAACTCAATTTGACCTAGTCTAGTTCATGATATTTTCACTCAATTTCATGTTATTAAACCATATAATTTAATCCCTCATATCATAGAAAGTATTCGTTAACAATATGGATTGATCAATTGATCAACATACACAAAAAATGACATATAAAACACATTAAAAATTTACCATATAAAATAATTGTTTCAGCATGATATGTCAACTAAACTCTAACTCAGGGGTAAAATTCATCAACTCGTAAAAAAATTTGATTCTTTTTTGATAAATACTCTTTATATATTCATCATATGTATTTTACATATTCAAGTTAAATATGATATATGTCACTATATGAGGTAAATATCCTACTTTTTTATTAATTTCACAGCATTCTTCTTCTCTCTTTGAATATCTATCTATCAATTCCTTGCATAAAAGACATATATAAAATTTGAGGATAAGGTGGGTAATGAAATTATCATTATTAATAAAAACAAAGATTAGAATTGTTTTTAAGTATGGTACAACTTTAATATTAGCTTTAATTTATTATTAACACTTTATTCATATTAATTTTATATTTCTAACACTGGTCTCCTTAAGAAATAAAATCTTCTTAACACTATCAGTTATATCCATGCGTGGAACTACCTTCCCTATATCAGTAATCATGGGTTATAAATTCATTATATCTTATCTTGTAATCATCTCATATCCTACTAGAATAAGTGTCATAGAATCTAAAATTTTGTTCCTAAATTTATTATAACATCCACATAAATTTAGATGAATACTCAAGCCACCATATTTAATTAAAATTTAAGTAAATTTAAATTTGACTTCATCTTCATACAGTTCTTTCACCAATCCCAATTATTGATTTTTTAATTGATTATATTTCTTTCCACTATATCTTTTATCAATCATTTTGAATAGTTATAGCCTACTTTTAATGTCCTATGATGTATCCTCGTTTTCCAAAATTGAATATGTTTTTTATCCTCTGTGTAGAGACCCAATTATCCTTCTTTGGTGTGTTTTGTTTACAAATAATATTTTTCTAACACCCAAAACTGAACCCATCATCATTTATTCATTTATTTATCACCTTTAATATTCTTAAATATTAAATATTATATAAATCATTATTTGTTGTTATAAACCATTAGTCATTATCATAGTGACCCGAATTATTGTAATTTCAATATATTTTTTAGTACATTCAAATATATTTATTATGAAAATATTTATCTTATTATGTAAAAATTCCCCATTTAAAAAAAAATAATATTAATTAAAATTTTTATACACATTTAAATAAGAATTTTCCCTCCAATGGTTTTAATGTTATGTCAACAAAAAATATCCCAACACCAAAAAATTTCACACCCTTTTCAAAAGTGGAAATAAATATAATAATAAAATACGATGTTTTAACATGGTTCTCACATGATTTTGGTGAATGAGACATTTTTTTGAATTGTGATACAAAAAGAAACATGCAAAAAATTAATAACATAAATTGAATAAAAATAGAAAATGTCTCATCCTTAATCCTAAAGAAATAACCTAAACAGACTAATGTATCTAAATATGTTCCTTAACATGATCCCTCAAAATTAAACCGAGTTATCCAACCACCATTTTGAATACGATATTATATGAACTTTTGGTTTTCATAATATTAAATGATAAATCTTCTTCTAGGATAAAATCTTTTTTTACTAAGATATTCGACAACCTAAACAAGTATGATGGTGTTTATAATGATCTTAATAGTGAAAAGAATAATAAGACATGTTAGAACATGATTTTTATTTATAAATATTCTTTTAGAATTTTGATATTCACCAATAATATCGAATCCTGAAACATAAGTAACCATTATTTGAATATTCAAGAGGAACTTTTAATGTCAACATATCTATCTTCATTTACTTTTAGATTACCAAATATTATTTTTTTAATGGTAGTTGCAGTGCATGCCTCTTAATATTTTCCTAGAAATTATTATTTCTTCATTGATCTAAATATTTTTCAATCCACTATACACATGTATATATCTCTCATTAATAATCAATTTCTTCCTCAAAAACCATTTTTATTAACTCAACATTGATCACATGGATTTTTTTCCAATATTTATGATGGAAAACACCATGAAAAATCAAGATATCATTATCTCATTATTGAATAACTATTTAAAATAATTTCATGAAAATATACCGCATCATTGTTTATAAATGCAGTCCAAAATAATCATTTTTAATATCATGAAATTCCATACAATGATCCTTATTATAAAATTTTAAATTAATTAGCATCTCCATTATATTAAACTCCAATAAATTAAGTATATTAACTTCCATGAAACTCTTCTCATATGAATATAATAACTTCAGTAAAAATCATTGACAAATTTTAATATTAGCACCACTAACAACATGAATCCCGTATCCCATATATAATCATTATATTAATTAAATTAGTAATATCATTATATCATCCAATTTAATATTATTTATCCTTAAATTAATATTATTTATTTATATATAATTCTTATACATACATCACTTATCATATAATTACATAGGTTACAAATATGTTTCCTTAAATGCTATTATAAATAATTTTTGGAATGTTAATGTTATTATTACAAACCAAATTATTATTCCTACACAATATATAAGTTACACTTATTTATTAAGATAGGTAATATGTCATTTAATATTTATACATTCATGCTATGATTTAAAAGGTAGCAATTTGTCATTTTTTATCATTATAAGAACTTATAAGTTCTCTTTATCTATTTTTCGTTGACACTATGAAAATAAATTTTACTGTTAAAATATAATTTCTCTTATAGACTATGGAAATTAATTCTTAGAAATGTACTATAACATTCATAAATCAAGTTAAATTAACTTAACACATCATATAATACAACCATTATAATAAAAATAATTTTAATTTAATTTATTAATTCATTAAATTCCTAATATATATAACATTGTTCAAAAAGAAACCATAAAATATAAGGATGAATCATCAATACATTAATATATCGTTAACCTCCACAAAAAATTCTCATCAAAATTTTCAAAAAAAATCTATCTAAATGTGATTCAATTAATAATTCAATTTTAAATAACAAATTAAAAATAAACTTTTTATAAACTCATCCCTTAAATTATCATCCATGTCTGTAATTTTAGATATTGAAGAGTTTTTAATGATTAATCACACATAGATATACCACAAAATTCGAAATTGATTCATTTTTTTATCACACCAATAAGACCCCATATCCTCAAATATATTAAGGGTATTACTTTTTTGGGTAAAACTCATGTATTTTTACCCCCAAAATATTTTTTGTTTGTTATATGAATAGAGGGAGTGAATAGAAGGGTTCTATGCCAAAATAGAAACTATAGTGAGATGATTCAATCCCACCAGCTAGTTGGTGGCTAGCTAAGGTTTTTTTATAAATATTTATATATCAGTTATGTTGTCCCTAGAGACTATATTTAGCCACTCTATATTGAATTTTTTTCTCATTTATGACATGTAGTAGAATATTAGAGATCCCCACTATAAAGACCCTGATTTTTCATGTATTATTTTTATTATATTGAATTATTATGAGTCTAAAATAATTGATGATGCATGATTCAGAGGTCCAGTTTCTCCGTAAACAATTTCTAATCTTTTTTATGGTATGTAAATTAAATGCATGAGCAGAATTTCCAAACTACTAAACTGGTGCTCAGATTGGAAATTTGAATGAACTATTGAACTCGCAGCACTAGGAATCCCTTTATGGAACTATCATCCTCGACTGCAGAGGGTTGAGAGGAGAATATGGTTTTTGATTTTTTTGGAGGATTTTAAAAAAATATTTTATTTTAAAAATACCCTCCCACCTCCCCTCTTAATTTTTGGTGGCGGGGACTACAAGAGGGTGGTCGAGCACGTAATGTGGGGAAATAAATTCCATGTTACAGAAAATGTGTAACCTCATTTTCTGTTAATTAATATGATTAATTAATTCTAAATTAATGAATCACCTCTTTAATTGAGAGTTATATTAAATCCACCTTTGAGGTTGGGTGTTTATTTCTGTTAGTGAAAGGATGAACTGGATATTGAGGCTCTTAACAAAGAATAGATCGACAAGGAAAGGACATAGGATTTTCATTGGAATGGAAGATATAGAATCTTGTTGCTGGAACAATGAACACCAACCCACCTCCAATAGAGAAAGTTCTCAGACAGATTTATGACGTAGGGATTTATCTTGTTTTAAATTCCAAGATATTGTTGAATTCATTATCTCTCTCATGTTACCAAGCCAATGCGATGGGAGTGGGCCCAATGAAAAAGGCCAGAACCCTCTGCATTTTTATGGAATAGATGCATTCTTCAGGGGAATTTTAATTCGGGTTGGATGGAACCTGAAATGTCGGATGATGGTTACGGCAGGCAACGACCGACCAAGGAGGAGATAGCGGCATGCATGAACGTGCCTCTAGAGGATATTGATGCATTCGTAGCCATGTTGGGGGATGACGGCGGTCGTTAACGGACAACCGCGAAGGAATTGGAGGAGTTTCATTGCCTGCCGCTGAAGGAGGGGGATACAGCGATGCTGCGGCGGGTAGCGGCAGCTGACACTAGCTGTCCATGGATGGAGGCAGGGCCGCACGCTGTCACATGCTATTGGAGGAGGTCGTGGTGGTGGAGGATCCCATGCCTCTATTGGGTTTCGTGGTGATCGAGCAACGCCCGCGTGGCGCCACTACTGTGTAAGAAACCGAACGACTGCTAGGATGTTTGGGAAAACTGGTTGTCTCACCACCTGTGTTGGCTAGGGTGGGACTCGCTCATGATGGGCCACGTGTGCCCAGCGGGAATTGCCACATCATCGGCCGGGCCACGTGAGCTATGTGTGCTATGACCCATAGCGGACCAGGCCACGCCGGCCCTGTGGACCGCAACTAAGGGGTTTGGGCCACGTAATGCCAGCGAGTTGCGCCTCAATGGGAAAGGCCATGCAAGCCCAGCGGGATGCATCCTTGCGGGCCGATCCAGACCGCGGCCTACTGGGCTGAGCCCATCGCTTCCCTACCATGCTGGGTTGGGTCATCCCAGACCGGGTCAGAGTGGACCCAGACCCAACCAGCCCTAGTTCAGCATAAATAGCCATAACAAGAAATGTGGGCACCCGTTTGACAAATCTTCAATGGATATGGGCCCCTTGGAGTGATACATTCTTATTGGGATACTCCATATTATTTTGGAAGATAGATGGAGTATGGCCCGGTTGGGTCAAACCTGAATCCAACCGGGCCCTCGGTACTAAAATGCTTATAACTCACAAACCAGGTGTCTGATTGATGCCCCTTCAGTCATGTAGGAACCCTTACGACATAGAGGTCCATTGGTATACTTCTTTTTAGAACATTGTGGCATTTGAGTTGTGACCGATATCTCGAGGGGCAGATTCTACAGAACTGGAGTGCACCAGGTTCATGGAATCCAGTGGCTTCCAATGAGGTGGTGGTTGGAGTCTAATAATATGATGGATAGTACCGAGCAATCCTGTGTGGGTCAGCACTGATCCTATGTGGGTCATATCCTTTGTGGTCTAGCACTGAGCGATCCTATGTGGGTCATCTCAAACAGATCCTGTGGGGGTCAAATCCTGTGTGGGTCAGCGGGGTTCAGTTACCTATCGATCTTGTGTGGTTCAGACACCGTACAGTTAGCAGCAGTGCATCTCAATATAATAATATGATCTAGATTCCCCACTAATCATTTTTACTTTTGTACCATACTTATATACATGGGGTGAGCTGAGTTTATTTTCATGGTGGTCTTATCTTCGTTTTCTTACCAGTTTAGTAAATCTAT
Organism: Viscum album; assembly: GCA_963277665.1. Classification (NCBI taxonomy): domain Eukaryota; kingdom Viridiplantae; phylum Streptophyta; class Magnoliopsida; order Santalales; family Viscaceae; genus Viscum; species Viscum album. The sequence continues at coordinate 1,480,704,468 of OY728137.1, forward strand.
CATCATGGTGTTACCTTTGAGGTAATTCTACCTTTGTGGTATTTTCATCGTGGTGTTACCAGTGTGGTAATTCAATCTTCGTGTTGATACCTCTGTAGTACTTATACCATTTTGGTTTTACCTAGGTTCAACTTATACATTCCTGGGGATGACTTCATGTTGTAACATGTATGGTACTTCAACATCTGTGGTGTTACCTTTAATGTATTCTCCCCTCATGTATGGGATGTGTATATCTTGATAACATCAGTATACGTATGGGCATATTCCTAGGTACTGTAGATTTTTATCACATTGTGCTTTAATATAGAGGTATTGCTTTGTGATTTGTCATTTGTTGAACTCTAGGAGACCTACACGAGTCTCATGGTTCCTACTTAGTATCATTGTACTCACCCATTCACGGGCTATGCCCACAACATGTTTGTCTTGTACAGTTTATATACATCATTGATTGAGGCTGGGGGTTCTAGGACTGGACGGTGCTCAGAGGTGGAAAATTTGGCATGACGTGATGCATGGACTATTGATCGAAAGCTATACATACCGTTCAGGTAGAATCCTTGGTGGATGATGTAGGAGATGTTTTTCATTTTTCATTTATACTTGTAATTTTTAGTTAGGCTTGTATTCCGACCCGTTTTACATTCAACACTCTTTTTACTAGAGAAGTTTACATTGTGGTTTCATCTAGTTGCATTATAGTATGTGTGTTTGTACATGATTAAAGGAAATTCCTTCCCGCTCTAGGGATACACCTTTCTGATGCTAGTCGCTAGCCCATGGCCTATAGAAGGCTGGCCAGGAGTAGTCATGGGACTAGCCCTAGGGGACGGGTTATGACAAAGTGGTATCAGAGGAGTCAGTTGTACCGAAGAACTAGGACTCTTATAATTTCTATGTGGAAATTGTGTTAAGTGTTATGAATGTGGATTTTAGTTTTGTGATTCTAGTGTTGGTGTGTGGGCCAACATATCCCTACCCCAGGACCCTGAATTTTGATTTCCATCTCACGGCACAGAAATACTGATATGCGGGTATTTTTGAAATGTTTTTCTTCTGATCTCTTTCAGTCAGATCACTAGGTATAACTTATGGATCGTGGAACACCTGTTTTATTTCTGGAGACTGCCATGTAGACAACCAGTAACGATTTCCAAGAGATTGGGTGATGACAGCTCACCAAGCGATGTGGCCTTAGGGAAGGGCCCTCTTTTGGACTTAGAAACTTTGGGTAGTGTAACAACAGCACCACTACCCATTGGGAAGCCATTTCCACTATCCCCACCAGCAGTAGGAGCATGCAAAATTATCACATTGAACGAGTTTTAGTGGCAGAGGCCTCCGAGGTTCCAAGGCGAGACATGTCTGCAGGTTGCTGAGGACAGGCTGGAGGTTGGGACCAGAGTTTTTCACTTAGTTGGGACCCCAATATATTTGATGGTGATTGTAGCTACTAGTCACTTCTAGGGAGCTTCTAGGAGATGGTGGAGTGTGATATTCTATATACATGATGAGGCGACCCCCACATGGGAGGACTTTGAGGGCCTTTTCTAGACAGTGTTCATCCCAATGGATCAATTCTCAGTGCATATACTGGAGATACGACACTTCCAATAGGGCATAATGACTATGGCCTAGTACATGTTGAGGTTCACTGATCTCTTCTAATAAAAACCGACATGGTACGCGACCCTTTTTCTGGGCCCATACCATTGAGCAGTGTCTCTGAAGGGAGATAAGAGCATCGATGATATCACTAAGCATTCTAAAGCATGTTGGGGTATTAGAGAGAGCACTTTTGGTGGATAGCTTCTTATATGACTAGGCACCAACCGTGAGATCCACCACTGGATATTAGGTAATAGAGTAATCTTTAGTAGGTAGTAGAATGACGATACGGGGGCCCAAGTGGGCCAAACATTCTAGTGGATGACATCAGGAAACTAGGCTAGTGGTGTGGGGCTCACGAGACTGGGAATGGATGATTAGGAGCATTCCATGCTACTCGTGCTGTGGGCAGGGTCACATGGCTTGTGACAGCCCGACCGACCATACAGATGACCACCAGATGGTTGAGGGTCCACCGTAGCAAAGGCAGAGATTCGATCGGGGAGGTCCACAGGAAATATGCAGAATTGGAAGAAGAGCTGGTCGTGCAGCATGTGGTGGGAATAGATTCATGGTTCTACCGCCCCTACCTCCTGGTGGTCCTCCCCGACCATATGGAGCAAGTGGGTAGGTACTAGCTCAGCTCCAGGTAGTTGAGGCCAACAGACATAGAACCTTGGAGATTATTATTGGTATGATCTGTGTCTACCCCACCTTAACAGCAGTACTTATAGATACAGGTTCCAGTCACACTTTATTTCCATGTCCCTCATTCGAAGCTCAGAGATCTTGGTGGAGCTGTTGAATTGATCCTTACAGTGATAGACTCCTATGGGAAGGGATTTTACTTTTACACAATGGTGCATGTTGTGTGAGATTACATTATGAGGTGAGAGCTTCATCTGGGATCTTCTAGTATAAGTATTAAGGCCTTACAATTTTGTCTTGGATATGGACTGGTTATCCACAGTCCATGCTCAGATTGACTGTATTAGGTGCAGAGTGCAGTTTTTCCCTGAGGATCCAACCAGGTTTTCCATCACCGGTGAGAAGGGAACCTTTTTATTACCGGATGGACTTACCTAGCTGAAGGTGAAACCGACCACACATCATTTGGCTAGACATACCCATTGAGTAGTAGATATTGAGATTCTGAGCAATCCTGTAGTGGTGGACCAATATTCCAATGTAATTTCAGATGATATTATAGGACTACCTCCATGCAGAGAGTTAGAAATTTTACATCGTCATGTACCATAGGATAAAACAGATATCTACACCAACAAATCTATTGGCTCCCACAAAGCATCATGAGTTATGGGTACATTAGAAGGTCTTGTAGAGGAATGGGTTCATAAGGCCTAGTGTTTCATCATGGGTGGCCCCTATTTTTTTCAAGAAGGAATAAGGGAGTTTGAAACTCTATGTGGACTACCGGAACCTGAATCCAGTTATTGTGAAAAACAATTTTCCGATTCCGAGGATTGATGATCCTTTTTATCAGCTAATGGGAGCTCTTGGGTTTTCAATGATAGACCTCAGATCTGGCTATCATCACCTCAGGGTACGATTTGAGGATGTGCAGATGATAGCCTTCAGATCTCAGTATGTCTACTATGAGTTTTTGGTTATGACATTTAGAATGACCAATTCACCAGGAATGGTCATGGGAATCATGAACATTATGTTCCATACACACCTTGATCGCTCTGTGGTGGTCTTCATCGATGACATCAGGATATACTCAGTAACAGATGTGGAGTGTGCCTATCATCTACAGATAGTTCTGGATACACTTTGAGAGAACTATATTTATTGTGTGCGCAAGAAGATCCAGTTCTGGATACGATTGGTCCTCTTTCTGGGGAATGTTATGTTGAAGGCTGGAGTTGTAGTAGATCCAGTGATGATTGAGTCTGTACTTGCATGGGAGACACCCAGGTGTGTGACCGATGTGTGGAAGTTGCAGAGGAATGGTGAGTCGGTCAACGATCACACAATTGGAATCATGTTTCCAAGACATACATGGAGACCCTAGACAGGTAAGTCCATGCGACATGATTCCATCTGGGTGATTGTTGACCAACTCACCAAGTCATCCCACTACCTACCTGTCCGAGAGTAGGGATCAGTAGAGAGCATGAGAAGCATCTATGTACAATAGATTATGTGACTCCATGGGGTGCCATCGACGATCGTATCTGAACATGATTCACATTTTACTTCCTGGCTGTGGAATGGGTTATAGGAGGCGTTAGAGACTCAACTGTGTTTGAGCATTGTCTTTCATCCATAGAAAGATGGTAAGACGGAGAAGACCATTAATTAGCTGAAGCACATGCAATGTGCTTGTAAATAGGATTCTCTCCACAGTTGGGAGGATCACTTTCCCTTGGTGGAGTACTCATAAAACAACAGTTATTTATCCACCATCATTATGGCACCATTTGAGGCCTTGTACGATCAACCCTATAGATCTCTTATATGCTGAACAGACCCAGGGGAGTCATCACTTATGGGTCCAGAGTTAGTTTGATCTACCATTGAAAAGGTGCAGATCATCCAGGAGTGGAAGAAGATTGAAAAATGTAGATAAAAGTATTCTTCTGATAGGAGGTAGAGACCTTTGGAGTTTGGGAATAAGAACATATCTTTCGATAGGTCTCACCATGATGAGGTTTACAAAATATTTGGTAGAGGCATTAAGTTATCATCATGTATTATTCAACCATTTCTGATACATCAGGGTATAGGTGAGGTGGCATACCACTTGGAATTTCCACCACATTTGGAGAGGGTGCACGATGTCTTCCATGTATCCTAGCAGAGGAGATACGTTCATGACCGATATAACATCATCGACCATGGTGAACTACACATTGATGATGGGGTGACATTTACGGAGGTTCCAGTGGAGATTTAGGAGCCATAAGAGCGAGTCTTTCATGAGCGATCGATACCCTGGGTGCGCGTTCACTGGAAGCACAGGAACCTCTAGGAGAGCACTTGGGTGCCGGAGGCTTAGATTTGTTCTCAGTTCCCCATTTTTTTCTTACTCTATGTTATGGATTTCGGGGACCAAAATACCTAAGGTGGGATAATGTGAAGACCTAGATTTTCCTTGTAAATGTTTTAATTTTATGGAATTATTACATGTCTGTGAAAATTAACATTGCGTGATTTCGATTTCTGGTGTGTCGAAAATGAATTTATGAACATTTTTTAATGTACGTTCAATAAATGCCCAAACGATGTTTTTTAAATTTTGAATAGGTGCTCGGATTAGAAATATGAAGGCACCATTGAAATTGCAGTGCTAGGATTCACTTATATAATGTTTATCGTTGACCGTAGAGGTTTGAGATGAAAGGTACGATTGTGAGTTTTTTCATGGAGGATTAAATAAAATAAATATATTTTATTTTAAAAATATCCTCCCCCATAACCTCTTAATTTTTTTGGTGGGGACCAGAAGATGGTGGTCAATCATTTAACACCACACAATAAATGCCTGGTTACACAAAATGTACAACTATATTTTCCATTAACTAATTGGATTCATTAATTAAAAATCAATGAATCACCTCTTAAATTAAGAGTTTTATAAACTCTCCTTTAGGGTAGGGGATTTTTTTCCATTAGCCAAAGGAGGTGCTTGATCTTGAGGCTCTTGAAAAATAATGGATCTCCCAAACAAGGTCGGAGGATCATCATTCAAGCGGCATTATTAGAAGCTTGTTGTGGGAACAACGAACACTGACCCACATCAATCGTGAATGTCATCCAAATGATTTATGATGTATGGATTTATCTTGTATTAAATTACAAAAGGTTTTTGAATTAATTAGCCCCCTCATGATACGATTCAAATTCAGAAAGGATGGGCCAAAGGAACAAGGACTGAACTATCCTCCTTTTTTGGAATTGACGCATTCTTCGCTGGAATTTCTATTCAGGTTGGACGAAACCCGAAACACCAAATGATGGCGGTTGGCCAGCAACGGTTGGTTGCAGAGGAGATAGCAGCGCACTATCGTGTGTGGCTTGTGACGAAGGTCATGGATATAGCTGCAGTGGGTGACGGTGGTGGTCGTAAATGACCAAATGCGAATGAAGGGGTGTCACATTGTCACGCGCTGCCGGAGAAGGGGGCTTCGGCGATATCACGACGGGCAGCGATGGCTGGCACCGACCAGTTGTGGATGGATGTGGGGTAGCGGGCCACCACGCAACGCCATAGGAGGTCATGGATCAAAGCCGAAGTGGTGGAGGAACCCGCACCTCTAGTAGGTTCCATGGTGACCGAGTAGCGCCCATGTGGCGCCGCTACTGGGGAAGAAACTAAACGCATGCTCGGCCTTTTGGGAAGACTGGGGGTCTCACCACCCATGTTGGCTGGGGTGGGCCCTACTTCAGCTGGGGTGTGTGTGCCCAATGAGCTACACCCCACAGCAGACCGGGCCACACAACCCCAGAGGGGCGTGCCCCCTGAGGGTTGTGCCACGCGAGCACCGCAGGCCGTGCCTACATGCGGGGGGGGGGGGGGGGGGGGGGGGGTTGACCAAGGTCCATGCCACTGTGGGCCAGCCAATGTGATCCCAGCAGGCCACTTCCTTACGGGCCAGGATGGACAGCGGCCAATCCCAAATGGGTCGGGTCTTCCTAGACCCCACTAGCCCCAGTTCCTCTTAAAGGGACATAAATTGAAATCGAGACACATGTTTGACGAACCGTCTATTTTGGTGGGACCCTTGAAGCAAGATAGTCCTTTTGGAATACAACACAAGTGTTTTAGAGACTGTTGGATTATGGATGGTTTGGATCAAACCTTAATACATCTGGGCCCTCGACACTAAAACACTTATACTCACAGAACGATTGTCTAATTGACACACCGTTTGTCACGTTGGAACGCTTACGACATGGTGGTCCTTTGGGTTTATTCTCTATAGATATTAGTGGAAGTCAAGGTACAACCAATATCTTGAGGGGAAGATTCAACTGAACTAGATTGCCCTAGGTGAGAGGAATTCAGTGGCTGGCAGTTAGGTGAAGGTTGGAGACAGATCATATGGAGGATAGTACTGAGCGATCCTGTGTGGGACAACATAGATCTTGTGTGGGTCAGATCCTGTGGGTGTCAGCGGGGGTATGTTAACCATCAATCCATTGTGGGCTAGACACTTTATAGTCTGTATCATTTCCTCTCAACTGAATAAGAGGATTTAACTTCTTGACTAATCATCTGTATTTTTGTTCCTTACTTATATACTCGGTGTGAGGTATGTTTGTTATCTTCATGGTGTTATCCTTGTGATTTTACATGTGTGGTAATTCTATATTCGTGGTATTACATGTGAGGTACTTCTACCTTCATGGCATTTTCTTCATTGTGTTACTTGTTTGGTACATGTATCTTTGTGTTGATACATGTGTGGTACTTCTGCCTTTGTTGTGTTACCTGTGTGGTACTTCTACCTTTGCAGTGTTGTCTTCATGGTGTTAATTGTGTGGTACTTCAACCTTCACGGATTTACCTATGAGGTTTTCTTCCCTCATGTATGGGATGAGTATATCATGATAACTTATGTATATGTATGGGCATATACCTTAGTAGAGTTTTTGTATATCCCTTCATGTATTAATATGGAGTTATTGCTTTGTGTTTTTTTCCTTTGTGGAACTATGGGAGACCTATGGGTGTCTCAGGATCCCTACTGAGTATCATTGTACTCGCCTGCATGGGATACCCCCACACCTTGTTGTGTCTTGTGAAGACGAAGTACAATGTTGATCGAGGCTGAGTGAACTAGGACTGGACGGTTCTCGTAGGTGGATTATTTGTTTTGATGTGACACAAAGACTAATGATTGTGAGCTATTCCTACCCTTAAGTTAGGATCCCTGGTGGATGATCCATGAGCTTTTTTGACATTTCAGTTGTACTTTTCATTTTCAGTTGTACTTGTATTCCGGACCCTTTTATATTCAGTACTCTTTTTACCACAGTAGATTACTTCGTAGTTCCATCTTGTTTCATTATAGTCTGTGTGTTTATATAGGATTAAAGGCAATTCCTTCCCGCTATAGGGATACGCCTTTCTGGTGCTAGTCCTTACCCCTTGTCTGATGGAAGGTGGGCATGGGGTAGTCCCGGAACGGGGCTCGGGGGATGGGTCTTGACACCCACTCTCTCACCATTCATTTTGTGACTAATCCTGCAATCCATGGGGGGTTGTATTTTTATTAAAGAATAAGAATGATTATGGTACGCAATTAAATACACTTCCCTTTTTTCTCTATTTTTTCACTATATTTGATGTTATCTCTTTGTGTCCTATAATTCCATATTTCCATGTATTTTTTCAAGTTTTCTATTTATATCATTCCAACAGAAATTTGAGTTTGATACTGAACAAATAGTATTTTTTAGGCATAGGTAGGTGGTATATATGTATTCTTAAAAGTTATCTCTATTTATAAAATGAATTTTTGCACTACACAATGGTATTTTTATTCTTCATTATGAAAATTAATATACATTTAATTGTCCATATAAATCCTCATCAAGATATACAAATATCCACTTAAACGCCATTGGTGGTTGTCAACATCAACAAAAACCTCTATGTAGGGCGAGTTTATCAAAAAAAAACCATGTATTTTAATCAATAGAAGTAATAGTAACACCCTTTATGATGTGTTTTTCTTATAAATTTTGGAAATAAAAATAAATCATGTATATACCAAACCACACCATAGGGTGTTTTTGGAATTTATCTTAAATAAGGAAAATATTATTATGGATTTATGGTATATCTTGGGTATAGAATATAATTAATCTAAATAATAATCCTGGGATAAATTTTTGAGTATGAATACCATTACTGTAGTAACTTCCAATGTTTGGGTTTAGTTTTCATTAAAGACTTAACATAATACAATAATTGAAAGTTATTTGACTTCCATTAGAAAATTCCATTGAACTAATGATTTATTACTATAGATGTTTGGTTAATAATAATTGATGTTGTGAACAACTTCAATAGTGTGGAATTCCTTAATCAATAAGTAGATTTCAGTCTAGAATTCCCTGATCAAACCCATAATATTAAACTCAATTCATTTATGCCAATACATAGTAATAAACCCACTATGGATTTAGTCATTTTATTATTCCCATGAATTCCACCACTACTCATCATAGATTCTTCTCGTAATCTAGAAAAACCAAAACACTTAGGTTGATATCCCAGGTTCTTCTTGATGTCCATAGACAAGAAATTCCTAAGGTAAACCCCTCAGATTCCATTGGAGACCTGACCTAAAAGGAAATGATAGATTTCATTAGCATGGTTACAAATACATAAGTGTATAATGAAAAGGGTTTATCCGATTAATTCCACCAACATAAAAAATAAATAAATGCAATCGATAGACAACAATAAGTTGATTCAAAAAGAAATTATAAATAATTCAATGGGACCTCTATGGATTTAAAATTCGTGAGTTGTGTAAGACGGTCTTGACCTCTTTTGGGGATCCTGTAAAATATTTTATTATTCAATGACTTGGGTAAATGGATTAGGCCACATGCCTAATTGAATGGTCACATTAACAAAGAAATTTGTCTTAGGATGAAAGAGATTATTTCAATTATGTGTCCCACATGCATCTCAAGATAAACAATATTTCATTAAAATTATAGAGAGAAAAATCATACATGAACAATATAAAAAGTTGTATTTAGAAAATAGATTTTTATGGGGAATTTTTGGAGGTGGAATATTTTGTTTTACTCATAGCCAACTTGGGACACCTCTTGGTACACTTGAAGAATTCAGGGATAGAGAAGAGGAAAAATTAAGTACCCTAGTATGTATGTGGAATCCTTCAATGGATGGATGCATGTTAGTAGAGTATTGACTTAGGAGTCAAGATACTCATTTAGTTTAGAATTTTTTTATTAATATTATTATCCAAGTACAACATGTATGACATCTTCTAAGACATTATAGGATTATATTATCAACAACCACAACATCATCGGTATGTAATACCATATTATATATATACATTTTTTTATTTATTATTCACTTTGACTATGATGTTATTATTTATACTATGTTGTAAAATGATTCAAAGGTTATAGAGTCCCCACTGTACCACCATACACCCTCACTACTAATTAGAACAACATAGTTTATTTGGAGGCATGCATTATTTTATGTGTCACACTAAACAGATTTTCAATTAGTGAACTCGTATTTGGATGTTACAATGTCTTATTATGGACTATTTTAGATTTTTTACAATTCTTGGGAATTGTAGAGAATACATTAGGAATTTTTGAACCATGTAAATTGGAATGTTCTTTGGACTAGCTAACCGACATATGAGAGAAATTCAATGTCTGTTGGGATTGGAATTATTGTTTTGTAATTCACTCATTACGGTAATACCATTTTCACCATTTGGTGTTCTACATGTTTTTTAGGTTATGTTATGTGGGATTTCCACCCTTGGTCCAATATGACAAGGGATCATTATATCATGAATCACCATAGGAACATATATATTTAGAATTAATTATTATTCCATTCTATGAATATATATTTATTTTACTACTTGTTTTCTATTATATATAAAATGGTTTTTATGTTCGTAATCTACAAAATTATATAAGAAAATAACATATTTTACTTAATGTGTCTTCATAAAACAAAAAATTTGTTTTACAAACTAGAATGAATACAGTCGTTTATTTAATGAATTTTAATATAAATACACCCTTTTAAACATCGTTATATTTAAAATACATTTAAAATATTTAAAGACAAATAGACTTACCATTAAAAAATGAATATTTTATACTTTTTAAATTGGGAATGAAAATCCAAATTACTGAAACATTGCATGTAGTTTTGATAAATTAAAAATCATAAAGTTAAAAAATGGCTACAGTAAATTGTGAATAAAATTTCAATATTAATAATTTTTAACTCAATATCCTGGGATCGACAACCCGTGTAACTAAAATAATATGTTAAATAACTAAAATGTTGTTATAAAGCCTGAACATAAGAGTGAGTTTTTGGGGTTAGTTTAGTGATCAATTTCAAAAAAAATATTTGAATTTATGATTCTCATGTAGGGAGGCTTGGAACTTATTATTTCATTCCCGATTGTTGTTATTATCTAATTTATTATTATGTTTTGAAGAATATATATGGAAACATTGATTCCTTCATCAACGATTGACATTGATCGATTTCATAGACGGTGGTGTCAAATAAGATTCAGAGGTTGTGGGACATGAACTGCTATTAGGAACACCTGTTGAACCAGCATTTCGACAACTAGTTGTTCCCAAACTGGGCACTCATGAAAAACTTAAATAAAGGTTTTATTCCTACTACAATCTATAGAGGATGACCCATGGGTTGTAAAAAACATGTCTGAGTTTTCTTAAGAGTTCCAATAGAAACACCTACCAATATTCTAATGGGAAGGTTGTCCTTAAGGAATGATTATTTAATAATATATGCATATTATATTCAAGAATTTGTAGATGACTTTTGATTTCATGGTGAAACAGATAAACTATATGATTTTTGTATAATTTAACCAATGGTGGTATCTGCTTAATTAGGAATATTAGCATTGAGTCATGGTTCCTAGGGACATACAGACTATCTTATTATATTTTTGTTTCGATATGACATTAACTGTAAATAAATCCATGTAATTATGGAATTTAGATTAGAGAAATATGGGTTTGGTGGATTACATATATCTCTAAATTGATTACTAGTTCATTACATAGACTCTTAGGGGTGATGAGCTATCAAGGGTAATATATTTTGTGGATGGAATTTGGAAAGGTATTTTATCTTAGGTGAAAATACTTTAGATGAATACTATTAGAGATATTTTAAAACAGGCTCCTAAACAAATGTAGAACCTAAGTTAAGATGAAGAAATATGTCAAGGTTATTAAATTGATTGACCAGGTAGTGGATCATCCAATAACATGATGAATCATCATGAGACTTCACTATAGGGATGTTGTTGTTATGGTGTATGTACTCAGAATTCTTGAGTATGTCATCAATGTGGTAGTTAGTGTCACATAGATCCCAAATGTGAAAAATCCTAGGAGACTGTTAAGACAATAGTAACATGTGATATCTCTAGAAATTCAATAGGAATATTCCAATGATCTCTAGTGGGAACGGATCTGTATCAGTTTGGAGTTATATGGATGGATCTATGGATACATTCCATGTAGGTAGATGGAGTATTTATTTTCCATTATTTTTGAAGTGGTGGTCAAGGTCATGGTAGCCATAAATAAGATGATCATCATCCATGGCATGGAGAGTCCTAAGGTATTCATGTAGTATATCAATTTTGTAGAATTGTATACTTTCATATAATTATTCTTACACCAATTGAGAGGATCATCAAATTATCTACACTGAGTGGTGTAATCGTAGTTAATTCAAATTTATCATCTTAATTATTTAACCCATGTGCATTAAAGTATTCACCATATTTTTATTTTATGGGATGTATAGAATAGAAATTAAATTCCTATATGGGGAAAATAAATTGAATTAACCCTAGTAATTTAGTTTGAGGGTATTCTCCCTCTCTCGGATGTCTCCATTGATATAGGAATTGATAATTTATATGGTCCCTCTACAACATTGAGTTGATAGGCTTAGACATACATTATGGGATGGATTGGAAAGTGCCATGTTGAGCTCGTGTTCACTATTATAACATATCAGTGTCCTCAACACATGAGGTTGGTGGAAAATCTTCATTGGAGAATGGGATATCATAGAAGGCCATCATGGACATATGTGTCATGGGTTGGGTGGTGTGTTGTCCTATATTTTAATCCTCTTATTGGAAGATCTTGGTTTATGGAAGGATATCCTTCATCAAGTAATTGGATATTTCATAGGAATCATTCCTAGTGATTTTCTAGGTCTACCAACCTAGATAGTGGTTGAAAATCCTATGTAGATTATTTTAGGAGAATAACTTGTATCCATTCCTACATATATTCTAGATGGAAAAAGATATAGGAACTAATGTTGTAGTGAGATGACCTAGAATCAAATGGAGGAAATTGACCCTATACTTCACTTTGGGGTTCACTTTTAAAATTTTCCAAGAAGTTTCATAGAAGTTTACATTTATTTATGAGTTAACAATGTTTGAATGAGAATATATTTAAAAACTAACACCCTAATCCTTGTATAAATGATCTCTTTGATGAGATTTTAGGGAGATACTGTGTAACACTCTACGATTTAAACATAGAAACATCATATTTTATTATTTATATAGACCCCAAAACCATTATTATAAAAAATATAACACCATAAGAATATGATAATATTTATTTTTAATTAATTGGAATTCATTCTATAACTTTCTATGCACGTAACATCGGGATTAAACAAAACATGATAATATATTAAAATTTTATTTTTTAAACACTACCATTATAACATATCCATAAAGTTGGTGAGAATGAAGAAGACTAAATAAATTATAAAGAATATATGATTCCAACATCTATAAAATATATTATAATTTAATAAATTGATTAGAAATATAATAATACTCATATAAAACAAAAATAAATGTTTTATAAAAAACAAAATTTTTCTATGAAGAGGTTTAGTTTTGCTATGCCCACATAATATAAAATTAATTTTCAAAAAATAAAAATTATAATATAGATAAACAAAATATTATAAATAGAAATTTAAAATTTTTATTTTTTAAACATATAATAATTTTCGGAAAATAATAGTTTTTGATAAAATAGTAGAATACTATTTTGTTTAAAACTGTATTTTCGTTTAAATTTTTTAAAATATGAAAAAATATTTGAAAGAAATATTTATGTGATTTTATTTAAATTATATTAAAATATAAATAAATTAGTTCATTACATTAATTTTCATTTATTTTAATTATTATATTCAAATTTTCTAAAATTTTGAATGTTTTTTCATTGGGAAACCATTTTTTCTCACATCTTTGGTTGTAATCTAATATAAAATTATTGAAATTATATGATTTCAATTTTATAAATAGGATTAATTAATTTGAATCCAATTAATTTTTAATATTTAATGAGTGCAAATAAATTTCTTATTATAATGAGTAATAGAGACAAAAAATATTAATTACCACGATTAATGCTTAAACAGGGTGTAGTGCATTATATATGCTTGTGTTAAAATTAATATTACACACACATGGTGATCCTATTTGATATATTAGATTTAATATTTATAAATCCTGTTTCCAAATTATCTAATAAGTACGATTAAAATTTTACACTTAAATTATAAATTACATATGTAAATAAAAATATACAAGTTACCATAGTTACAACTGAAATAGTAAAAATACGTAAACCTTAAGGAATAAGAAAAAAAGGTAATTTTTCCCTTTAATAGGTTTTAATACACCATATCATCCGTAAAATATATTATATATATAATTTTGAGGCACATGGGGTGATATGGAGTCTCCATTATTGAATATATTGGGTATTTACAAAAATGACACTCATCGTCAATTATATATGGCTACTCACTCTGATCAATTATTCACACATTTCAAGGCATTTTCATCAACCAAAAAACAAAATTCTCTTTAAAATCCAAAAAAAAATTCATAATATATTTTCAGCCAAAACAATACTAACCCTAGGGACCTTAAGAAGATATCCAAATGATTTTTTTCTAAGAGACAAAAATCGCATTGAGTAGTCTTTTTCAATTTATTAATTATTTTACATATTGTTATTATTTATTAAAACATTAACTAAAATAAAAAAATTATATAACATATAATTTGATGTTATAATGTTTATGAAGTAATATTGATCAATTTATACTTCCTACAAAAGGGATGATAAGTTAAACGCCATGTGTATGGTGGATTACCACCTCATGACCAGACGTAACTCATTTTATATCAACACTTACCATGGTTGCGAATAATGAATAATTTAATTTATATATATATATTTTTTATGATGTAATTATACTTCTATAATATTAACATCACACAAAAATTATTATAATCAATTCCATTTAAAATATGATAACATCGCTCTAGTGTAAGACGAACTATCGCCGTGGGATGTGATGTGAATCGTATTTCATATAAGATATATATGGATGTTAATAAGGATAAATTCAAGGAATATATGTGATATATGTGAAATTATATCAATTATTCAAAATTAATATATCATTCAAATTCTTTCCCTTTCATCCATTAATTGAATGCCATCATCGCTCATGCCTTTGTACGACCGACTGTCCATATGAAACGATATGGGTAATTTTAAATATAAAATTTTAAAGAATTGATATATCGATGTATATAATTCAAAAATATAATATTTATAAAATAAGTATAATTTTTCATATTGGCGAACTATATCATATGTAATTCAATGGAATGATTCATGAATAAATTCAGGAGATAAGGAGACAATTATCACCTAAACGAATGAAAATAATAATATACTATTCATAACATGTGGTAAAATGATATAAGAGGATAATAAATGAAATAATATATTTTATTATGATTCAGTAATATATTTTTAATATACATATATTTTTTATACAGGACATCCAAACAAATTCTACGGAAGTCGAACCTGAGGTATGAGTTTGTTTTCTCACTTTTACATTTTTGAGACATATGCCATATTCCAAACATATTCCATTCATATATATATGTATATGTAAGAACCAAATATTTTTATAGTGATTTCACAATATTATATTTATTTATTAATTTCTAATTTTTGGGCATAACTTATTATGGGTTTACCCATGGGGTGTGTTTGGGTGAATAGATATTTTTTTAAGGAAATGGGAAAGTACTAGGTTGGCCCATGGTTTTTGAACACCGTGTGCCCTGAACCAGGAAACCGAGAAATTCTAAAAAGAGAGAATTTTCATGGCTGGTGCATTTTTTTTCAAATTTTGATACCTCTTATGATAAATCATACCCCCTTGATGTGGCACAAAATTATGGTACATGGTTAGAGAAAAATGTGCACCTTTATAAAGAAAACCTTTTGTGCGGTCTTAATTATGCATGAAATAAGACTTTAATTTCCCTAATACTCCATTTATACCTATATTTTTTTGAACTCTCCCAAAATAATATTTTATTGATTTTGGGGGTTGTTGGGTTGATTACAAGCCCTATGGACCTCCGTTTATGGCGAATCAATTTAAATATTGATGATCTACTCCTCCTAGGTACACATTTTTTCCCCATTTAGATCTATCTCTCTCTTCCACTCTTCTACTAGTTTATGACAAGGATGTTTATCTTAGGTTTCTTCTAGATCTATTTTTTTAGATCTTGATTTTTTTATCTTGGATATAGGTAATAGATCTAGATTGTGTTCTTTGATGCGTTCTTAAATGTTCTATTTTCAATTGGAGATTATCTGTTTGCTAAAATTAATCACCATTTCTGAAGAATGTGGAATGTAATTAAAATATTAATGTATTGATTGATATTATATATATGTAATTGTACAATTTAATTCAGATGTTTTGAAATTTTGTTTCTTCCTTGTTATAGTTAATTTGGAATATTAATTAACTAAGGCAATTGTGAAATTCGGAATACTGGAACTATAGATTGGGAATAATTAATTTATGGATTAACTGCAATGTAATTGGTGTCATTGAATTGAATAAATAATTGTTGAATTATTTATTGTATAATGTGATTAGTAATTAATGAATTAATTTGAATATTGAAATGATTGAGTTGGAACAATTACTAGTTGAATTAATCAATGTAATTCAATGTGATTAATTAATTATGGAATTTATTAATGAAACTCATTTTAATAATAAATTGGTAAATTAATTAAAGTTTGTTAATGTGATTAATTAATATTGGAAATAAATAATCAAACTTACATGAAACCATAATTATAAGAATTTAATGCTGTTAAATAACTATTGATATACTTGATGAAAATGATTTGAACAATTAATTTATGAATTAACCGAAGGGAATGGATATGATTAATTATTGGTATACTTAACTAATTGAAATTTTTTTAATATTTAATTTTTGGATTAATTATTTGATTTATGATTATTCAATTTATGAAATAGATTACTTGACATATGAATTAATTAATGGACTGTTGTGGTTATGAAAATAAAGGATTTTTTTAAATTAAATGGGGAATTAATTAATTTAATTTGGAGGTGATGAAAATATTGAAATGGATTAATTAATTAATTAATTAATTAATGGATCATTGGAAATTTTTTATTTATTGAATTAATTATTGAGATACAGTAATTGTCAAATTATGATAACTAATTTTCGATTTAATAATTACGATATTAGGATTTTGGATTGAAGAATAATTAATTAATCAATATATTATTTGTATTTTTAGATGATTTTAGGGGATTGATTAGTTTCAGACAAATTAATTGTATTGAGGTGATTAATTAATTTTTTAATTAATTAATGATTATATAATGTGTAATTAATTATTGAATTAATAAATATGATATCTTAATTGATTTATTAATCAATATAATAATTGGGAATAATTAATTGTTGAATAAGTAAATGAAAATGGTGTGTTTAATTCATTTTTTAATTAATTAATGGAATTTTATGGACCACTTTAATTTTTTGGCGAGTAATGAAATTGAAATGATTAATAAATTATTAAATTAAATAATTGAACTTTTTTTTAAATAATGGAAGAACTAATTAATTAAATTATTTATTATAAATTTTCTGAATAATTGATTTTTGAGTTAATTAATAAGATTGACATGATTAATTAATTCGTGTTTTAATTGGGGGATTGATGGGATGAATTAATTTTTGAATTAATAATGAGATTGAGATGATTAATTAAATACTGAGTTAATTAATGAGATTGTTCTGATTAATTAATTTTTTAGACAACTAGTTAGATGGAGGTGATTAATTAATTTTCTCGTTAATTAATGAGATTGAGACTATTAATTAATGTTTGAATTAATTAAAATAATATTGGAGATTAATTAAAAATTTAATAAATTAATGGGTTGTGGTCACATGTGACTAAAATAAAGAATGATAAAAATTAAATTCCTATGTTAATTAAACTCTATAATTGTAATAGTTCAATTTTGAGATATATAATGTAATCTAAAATTGTGACAATAAAATTATGAAATATGAAATGTGATATAGAATGGTAATAGTGGAATTGTAGGACAATATATGCCTTAGAGATAGTATAGACTCTCGTGTGGGTTGAACCACGTATTGATGGTTGGTTGTCATCGAGAACCCATGTTTATTTGTGGTTAAATACGTATTAACAGGTAATGTGATAATTTTTTATATATATTGTGTTTATTTTATTATACAACTGCCTACGTTAATTTTTAAAGGATATTGTTTTATGTACTATTGGTAATGGCTTACAGAGATGTACTCACACACTACTCTAGCTACCTAATCGATACTAGAATATATATCATTTGTAATAGAGGAATTGTAGGACCATATATGCCTTGGGGATTGTTTAGACTCCAGTGGTGGCGAAACTTGGTATTGATGGTTGGTTGTCATCGATAACCCAGGTTTTTATGTGGTTAATTACGTAATAACTGATAATGTGATAATTTTTTGCATATGCATTGTGTTTATTTCATTATAAAACTGCATACACTATTTCTGACAGGATATTGTTTTAGGAACTATTGGTAATGGATTATAGTGACGTACTCACTCACTACTCTAGCTGCCTATTCGATACCAGACTATATATCATTGGTGTGAGAATGGATAAATGTAAATTCCCTCTATTAGAAGACTAATTTCGAATTAGATCATGGATAATGGAACAAGAGGTTATTTTGCGACCCACTTGGGTGGTGTTAGTGTCTTTTCCTTATATTATCATTATGACATTTGGAACATTGTTTATAATTAAGTATCTATTACTTAGTTTCGATATTAAATGTCTATTTTCAATTATCTTTTCATTCTAGTATTATTATTGTAATGAAATCCTTTGATTATTTCGTTGTTATTGTTTATTTATTTCTTCTAGTTCATTACCCTGATAAAAGAGTGTTTAGTATCCCCATGACTGATATTAGACACTCACTGCTAGTCAGTCTCTTATTTCATGTGGGGAGGCTCTCTTGAGGTCACGAAGAGAATCATATTGGGAATCCAATGCATGGAACCTATGTTATGACTTCACAATGTTCTATCAGATCCTTTTTTCATTTTCCATTTCATTTGTCCTGCTATTTATGAAATGTTGATAGGAGACTAGGAATATTTTGGCAATGGTTATGAGATCATAAATGAGTGTTGCTAAACCATTTATGGGTAAGAACCTATATACAAAAGGTGTGATAATTATTATTGATCTTTTCAATTATAGTTGTATATTATCTCACCTTTACTGGAAAAATTATGGTGTGATTCCATCAATTTTTTATATATTTTTTGAGATTTCATGAGTTTTGACTCATGTCATAGTAAGAAATGAGAGATGAGAATGCATATATCATTCTAGTCACTCATTATTATTTTATAACATGTATAATTTTATACATAGACGTGAAAATATGTTTGGTTAAGTAGTTGAACTTGATCTATTTTTCCTTGATTTTAAAATTGATCTTAAAATAGTTTCAAACATGGAATTAAGATTGATTCTATAATTGTAGATGATTGAAATAGATTTTTGTCTACATTAGAAAAATGAAAAATGAAAAATTGTTGCCCTTTTTTTACCATTACCATGATGTAGGATGGTTAAGTGTAGTGATAGTGCCTCAGTTCTTACTGTGAGGTGGAAAAATGGGGAAAGACTCATTATTGTATTTTATAAATCCATCTTGTAAACTCCGTTAACATTTTGGAATGAAAATACTTTGTGTTTTATATATTTTCCATGATGTTACTGGTTTGGTTTGTTATAATTCCCAAGATTGAGGACTCAATTTAATGTTTTGTGGTGGTCAATCTCGTTTTGGATCAGTGTGGTCAGATGTTTGTGTGTTGGGAAACCTTAGAATTTGGAAAATTAATGGGTTTCTACTATGGATGGCACTATTCGTGATATAGGATTTCAGGTGCCGTTCACCGCCAACATTATAATATTCTATTTTAGTGATGATCATATCCACTATATTGAAATCATTCCAAATACTTTTAGAAATTTTTTGCATCATGCCTAGCTACCTGAATGTGTTTTGGTGAGATATTGGGAATTTAAGTGGTTGTGATTATGAATCATTACACTTGGAGTTGGATGTTGGGAGGTACCACATTAAATGTTTATAAAATAGTTTAGTAGGATGAAATATATCTCTATGAATACCAAGGGTTCCACACACCAGATCCTAGAATAGGTAGAGGTTGATATTGTTTTATTGTCTCGTGAAATGTTAGAAGTATATGCCGATATTTATTGATTTAACTTTTGATTGTTGTTTGGCCCACCATGGATGACATTCTTGACAAGGTGTGTTATTTATTCTTTAAATGTGGTAAGAAATGTGTCAATAGTAGGTTCATGGAGAATGACATTGGATTGGAAGTGGTGGCATTAGAATGACAATGAGGATCTTGTAAGGTAAACATTTAAATTCGTCAATGAAAGGACAAGTGGTCTTGGAGGTGGTGGATGTACATAATTTCTATGTGGTTTAACAGAAATTCTATGTGAAAATGTTTGATAGTGTTACTGTGGTTGTAGGGCATGATGAGTTTGGAAATGAATCAAGTATATTGAAGATGTTGATCATGTGAAAGATACAATCATTGAGAATCTTCTGATGCATTTTTTGGATTGCATAGAGAAAGTTTTGCAGGGAAATATCGTGACAATAAATCATGTATTGTGGGAAAATGGATTAGTTTATGAGGAAAAGTGTGAATGAGAGGAAGATAGAAAGACCCACCAGCCTAATATTTTATTCTAGAATATTTGAGATACTAGGGAGTGCAACTCAAGGATGAGTTTTTTTATAGTGGGAAAATTATATGATCTTGACCAAAATATAGATATTTCATATGGGGTTTTTCATTAATTCAATTCATTTGTTTCAGGAATAATTTTTGGGGTTTGGAATGGGGTTTGTTTTAAGGAAAATTATTAATTTTTGAAGAAAATAATCATGTATATGGTAGGGGCATGGTTTTTCCAAACAATGCGCCCAAGGCTAGAAAACCATTCAAACATTAATATTGGGAAATCTCATTGATGGCACATGGTTTTCAAAATTATGCTTCGTCTTATGTGAAATAGTGCGCCCCACCCCTCCGAGAAGAGGTTCATAGTTAAAGAACACGGTTAATGGAAACCGTGGGCCTATTTTATAAAAACAATGTGTGCAGTTTTCATTAACCGTTAAATTATATTTTAATTTCCTAAACCCCCTACTTTAACCCCTATTTTACCCCAAATACCCAAAAATAAAATTATCTCGATTTTGGAGGCTCCCAGATGGATTCCTAATGCTTTCTACCTCGATTCTAGAAAAAACAAACAAGGGATTGAGGATATGCACCCCCCATGTATGTGTTCTCTCTGTATTCATATCTATATATCTCAAACACTATTCTACTCATATAAAGTAAAAAAGTTTGAATGAGGTTTGTTTCTAAGTATGCATCTATGTTGGTTAAATTACAATTCATTAATCTTGGATCTGGCATTCTGGTCTAGATCATGTCCGTTGATTCATTATTGATCATTACGTTTGAAATTGGGGATTATCTATTAGAGATCAGTCATAACCATTCTTGTTTTAGGTGGTATATAATTCAAATCCCAATGACATGATTTCAATTATGTGTGTGTAATTGTAGTATTTTTATTAAATGTTTAGATTTTGTGCTTTTGATTAACATAATTAATTAGGATTATCAATTAATTGAGGAAAATAAGAAATTTGGGATATTGGAATGGTTAATTAAGAATGATTAATTGTTGAATTAACTGTGATGGAATTGATGTTATTTAAGTGAATAATTAATTGTTGAATTAATGATAGTATAATGATATTTTGTATTAAATAATTAATTCAGGGAAAACATGTTATTATTGAATTGACTGAATTGGAACAAATTAATTGGGGAATTATTTAGTGACATTGAATTAATTGAGAAGGAAAAATTAATTGCGGATATTTAATTTATTATAAGGGAAAAACTAATTGATGAATTTACTAGGAATCTTAAATTTATTGAGTTGTGACAATTAATTGAGGAATTAATTTGGAATATAGAATTTTAATGTTGAAAAAATTAATTAATGAATTTATTATTGGTTTTTTGATATTGTGCATTTGATTAATTATTCTAATTGTATTTGATAAATTTATAGTGGAATTAATTAATAGAATAGATTTATTAAATAATTGGTGAATAAGTTAATGTGATTGAATGAGATTAATTAATTGTGGCACTAATTAATGGAATTCATAGAATCATTAATTAGATAAATAATTGATATAATCGAATGATATTAATTAATTAATGAACAAGATATTGAAAATTAAGCGAACAGTTAATTTGTGAATTAATTGATGGAATTGAATGTGATAAATTTATTATAGAATTAATTAATAAAATTGACATGAAAAATTAAATGTTGTACTTATTGAAGGAATTGAATGTGATTAAACAATTATAGAATTAATTAATGAAATTTATGAGAATAATTAATTAGTGAATTAATTGATTGAATTTATTTTGGTCCATTATTTGTTGAATTATTTAATGAAATTGAGCTAAACAATTAATTGGAGAATTAATTCAAGTGATTTTATTTGAATAATTAATTTATGGAATTGATTGGTGTTAATTAATATGTAAATTGTATAATATACATATTATAAAAACATTAATCAAAAATATTAATTAATTAATGGAATGATTGGGTTAAGAAAATAATTTAATTTGATCAATTAATTGGTGGATTAAATAATGAATCAAAACAATTGTTCAATTGATGAACTGGATTACTTAATTGGTTATTTAATTAATAGAACATTTGTAATTATTAATTTATGAAATAATTATTGAGATATTGTTATTTGTAAATTAATATTATTAATTGTTGAATTGATTATTAAGATAGTTTGATTTTGGATTTAAGAATAATTAATTACTGAATTTATTATTGGGATTTTTATATGATTATGGGGGATTAAATAATTGTATAATTAATTAATGGGATGGAAATTTTTAAATATTTTTTTTAATTAGTTGGTGAAGAAGTCTTAATAAATTTTTGTTTTATTTATTTAACTAGATTAGTTATTTTTTGATTTAAATAATTAAATTTTTTTGATTAATTCATTGTTGAATTAATTAATAAAATCCATATGACTAATTTGTTGAATAATTTTTTAATGGAATTGTTTTGAATAATTAAAGTTTTAGATACCTAATTAAAATTATAAGATTAATAAATTTGATTAATTAATTTATTGAACTATTTTCTTTATTAAATTATTGAATTAATTAATAAAATTGATGTGATTAATTAAATGTTGAATTAACTAATTGTATTTTTGTGATTAATTAATTTTTTAATTAATTAATGAGATTGATGCAATTTATTAATTGGTGAATTAAATCAGGTTATTTATGTGATGAATCAATTGTTTAATTAGAAATGAGATTTAGATTATTAATTAGTTGTTGAGTAAAATAATGAGATTGAGAAGATTATTTATTTTTTCAGATAATTAATGAGATTTCAAAGATTAATTAATTATTGTGTTAATTTATTAGATTTGGATGATTAATTAAATGTTTAAATAATTAATGAATTTAAAGAGATTAATTAATTATAGAAGTAAATAATGGGTTGTTGTCCCTTGTGACTATAGTGATGAACGATAAAAATTATAAAAATGTGTGAATTGAGATCTAGACATGTCATAGTGGTATTATAATATATGAATTTTAATCTATAAGGTTCACAATGAAATTAAAATACATGGAATGAGATATATAATGGTAAAAGTAGAAATATATGGGATGATACCCCATGTGGATAGTTTTGAATTCGTTGTGGGATGACACATGTATTTAGGTTTGGGTTTCCTTGGAAACCTAGGGTATTATGTGGTTAATTAAAGAAATATTTATAATGAAAAAAAAGAATACTTATTCATTTTTTTTATTTCTTTATATACCTTCATACAATATTATAAAATTATTTTTATTTTATAGGCTTTTGATGGTGGCCTACTGAGTTGTACTCAAACCCTACTTAGAAATCCTGGTCGGTACTCGAATAGATTTAATTTTTTCAAAAAATGTTATATGATTGTGGCTAATATTAGATGGAAAATTTGGGAATAGAGCATGGATGAGGGAACCAGACATGGTTCCAGACCAGCTAGTGAATTTTCAGTGTATTTAGTTTTGAGATTCAATTTGACACATGGTAGGTAATTTAGAATGAAATATCCACTACTTAATTTTGATATTGTATTCCCACTTTTGGTTATCTTATTATAGTGTTGTTGTCCTGGATGTGATATCTTGTGTTTATTCTGTTGTTTTTTATTGATTAATTTTTTATGAATTATTTATTTTATAAAAGAGGTTATAGTTTCCCCATGATCGATATTAAAACCTCACTACTAGTCGGAAAACATTGGTACAGGGAGACACACTTGAGTTCACATGACGCTTCGGCTTAAGGCCCCACAATGTTGGTCCCAATTCTAGATTTTATAATATACGACACATTTTTATTGGTTTTAAAATAAATATATTTAAATTATTTTTATTAAATTATTCCTGGGAATTAAAATTCAAATGATACCAAATAGATATAGCATTATTTCAGAATCCCATCATTATTCTAAATTATTTATACATAAGTTACAAAATTAAAAATTATTTGATATTAATATATGTAACAATCATTAAATTATTATACTATGGTTAACCATAATTTTTTATAATATTTCTATTCATCCACCACTTGTATCTTTAACTTATTGAGAGAAATTTGTAAGGAAAATCTGACTTTTTTTCTTTTCGGTGAAACATGATTTTTTTTCTTTACCAATGTTTTCTAAAATTTATTTTTTATAAAATTTAAAATTATTAAATAAATACATTTTTTTACCATTTTTTACCTTTGGAAATATTTTATTATAGGAATATACATGTCATTTTCTAGAATAATACCCTTTTAGGTTTTTCTAAAAAATTTAAAGGGATCATTGTTTTGAAGTGTACGTCATGAAGAAACATTCAACCATTATTACAAACCAATGTTATAAATCTTATTTTACATTTTTATAAGGGTAATTTCAATGAAAATTTTTTTTCATATGCCTAGTAATAAAATTTAATAGCTAAATGCCTCTATGAAGATGATATTTCCCTAAAAAATGATTTTAGGAAATTTTTATGGGATTTATATTCATCAATTTCATTAACCTATTTTTCTACTTATGATCCAGTGGGGATATGTGGTATTTATATGATATTTATTTTCTCTTTGAATGTTTTATGAAGAGTTTAACTGAAGATGTAAAATTATATTTACATTCACCATATTACTCTAGATGCTCTTTTATTATGTTTATTTTATTAGGGTATGTATTAGCATTTAATATTTTAGTTTTTCAACAAAGAATATTTTTTATTATGTTTCACCACATTAAAAAGTGTGATTCATTGGACATATAATTTGACGGGTGGGCCCTAATTTTAGATATTCCATCGATACATCGACTAGTATCACGAGACAAATATGTTGTCATTAGATTGGATTTTATAGAATTATTTGAGTTGTCTTGTGTATGTTATTAACCGTGAATTTTATATGTTAGGTGTTATTCATTTCAACATTATTTGATTATTTTTTATGTATATGTTATTATTTGATATGTTATAATATTATGGGATATATTTCATGACAATTTTTTTATTTATGTGAATTTTTTAATTATCCTTTATTCTTTCTATATCATTCTTATGTAATTATTTAAATGGAATTTATTTCAATTATTTACCTTTCCATATTTACTATATTATTTTATTCATGATAAATTTAATAGTATTCCTACACTTACTAAGAAATTGAGATAACCCATTTTTTATTTTTTCTATCTGATACCATGAAATGTTTTGTGATTGATATGTTGGGATATTCTTAAGGGGGTTAGTGATCTCAAAGACTTTACTTTTCATTTCTTATTTTTTTTGTTATAATCGGAGATTTAATTATGACTCTAGTTTACTATGAATAATAATATATATGTTCCATGAGAATTTGATTCATTGTATCTTATTCAGAAGAAATAAAATAACCACCAAATCTTGGAATCATGGGCTAAAAACTTTACATTTTTTCTTCTTAAAGATTTATTTGATATTAGAATAACATTAAGTGAGTGTAAGGGGATCATATATACCTATCTCAATGTTCTGAAAAATGTTTGAGATATATGTGTACTTGGTAATTTCATTTCGCCTAAAATATTGGAATTTTTTATTTATTTCCATAATGAAACGATTCACTATCGTTAATCTAGATGATTTCATTGTTATATTTCGATGATATCCTAGTGTACTTTTAGTCATGGGAGGAGAACATGTGACATCTTGGGGTGATTATGAATACACATCAGGATCATTCACTATATAAAAAACTATAAAATTTCACATTTTATGTTGATATTTTTCACTTCCTGGGTACCTCTTATTAGAATAAAGTAAATCATTAGATCTAATGAAGAAGGGAGAAAGTGTTTATTGGGAGAAGATAAAGATTGTTTTTGATATTTGGAGCATATTTATGTTAATCAGTTACTATCAGTAGATTATATATAATTTTATAACCATATAGTTCCACTAATAGTATAGACTAATAAGGGTGCATGGTTTTGTGGTGTATGTTTGCTATAAGGATATTTAATTGTTTAAAGGAAAATTGGTCTAGGTGCAAATACTGATTTTTCCTTAGATAGGAAAGGGGTACATGGTACTTTGTGATGAATCAAGTGTTAGGAAGGAAGATTCATTGATTCAATTGGAGTGATTCATTGAATGAAAGTCTCCATTGTTGAGTCCATATGGGTATATATAAATGATTAATGATAGTAGGTTAACAAATATTGTGCACGCCACATAATATTGGACTCATTACCTTTTATGGGAACAAATAATAGTATATAAAAATTATTAAATTCTAAATTATATATTCATTAAGAGGTTCATAAACCTATCGAAATATTAGTTTTTGGAATATATATATTATTTTTACTTTTATCTCTTTTAAACATTATGGAATTCTAATGTTTTCAGTGATTAATGAGTTGGAATACTCCTTATCAAGTGTTTCAAGAGGCTAAAAATGAATAGAAAAAGACGGTTTCGATTCATACAATGCATCTTGATGTACATGAATATCAATAGAATCCTATTATCATGTACATATTAGTATGTCAACTAAATATTATTCGAATAAATATGATGAAATTTATGATCATGATTTCTTAGCCTTGGGTGACAACATTTATGGTAAGAAGCCACGTACATGTTGAGATATTGATGAGGATGAGGTTGTGTAAGTCCATCAGTGTCTTAGTTCTTATAGGCATGCGATATAAACTAATACAATAATATTATTCTTCTATGTTATAAGCACATCCCAAACCAACAATTATGTATCATGATTTTGGATATGAGTAATGGTGTCCAGGAATGAGGGGGGATATTGTGGACTTTGTCACTTGGTGTTCCACCAATTATCTAGTCAAAGTGGATCACTATTAGTCTGCTGGCCCTCTACATACATTATGTTTTTCAGAATGGAAATGGGATGATGTTAGTATTGAATTTATTAAGGTCCATCCACTGTTACATAGTTATAGTGACTAAATATTAGTAAATTTGGATAGGATGATATTGGTTACAAATTTCATACATATATGGTAGACATTATAAGTTGATTAACATTTAACATTATAAGCTTGAGAGGTCTCAGAGCTTCATGGGATTTCACCTTCCATTATATCAAATAGTGGTTTTAAGGTTAATACACACTTTTTAAAGGGTTTTCATAATTCTATTGGTTTATACATACAGATGAGTAAATCTTGTCAACCAAAACCATTGTCAGTCAAAGTGGACTATAACAGTACATGGGGACATGATTCATCAATATGAAATTGATTTTGGAGGCTCATATTTATACGAGTGGAATATTCCTATGTATAATTATAATAACATCCAAATGACAATCTATGTTTCCCCATGCAAGGCTCTATATTGTTGGCCATATTTCATACCTATATAGTGTTGTGAGTTCGGGGATGTAGCACTACTAGGATATTGTCACATTAAATATACATTAGAAAAAGTGTTATTGATCCGAGAACATTATTGAAAATAATAATCTATTCATAAATGATATGTTGATCGACATTAAAAATATATAGATTTTGAAGTGTGAGATCATTTCTTCTTTTATGTTTCACCATGACTGGTTTATCTATTAATTCAAAGTCACGATAAGCTAGTTCCTAGAATTTTTAGACCATTCAATTTTTTGAAATGGGTAGGCCCATAGGTTATATATTAGATCTTCCTCAGTGTTATAGTGATATGTATTATTTATTTATATATCTTATATCCACTATCATTATCAAAACCCATATCATGTCATTGATCATGAGGAAATTAAATCAGAGGTAGATACTTCATATAATTAGTATATTATACCCATCATTGACCAAAGATCTCTAAGGATTGATGATTCCAATGGATTCCTTGTTATGATAGAATGTCCATAACTATGTGATGAGGACCCTTGATTTTTATTTATGTGCTAACTATCTTGATTTATTCTTAGATTAAACTGGCTATCCATCGAAATTTTAACTCTTGTTATTTTAAAATGGGGATGTTGAAATATCTCTAAGTTAAAATGAGTTATCCATTGTTCCCTTTTTGGTTAATGCCCATGTATTTTCCTTCATAATCAATTTTTTGGGTCTTGTAGGTATGGGGGAATTGAATCAAAGGGCACAGAGTCAAAGTCAAGAGGATTTGTAAGCTGCTACAGTCCCATCGGCTAGCCGATACACAACCTTCAACAAGTTGTGGTGGAACCAGTAACTTTGATAGGTTAATAGAGCCACATAGTAGCTGATGCACACCAAAAATATAACTACATTATTTCTTGTTACGTTTTTAAATAGGTTAATTTCATTCCTTTTAACCCTCGAGGCACTCTTTTACTGCTCAAACTCATTTTTTTATCCCCATCTCAGTCCTATAGATGAAAATAGAGCTCCCCACTCTATATCCTCTCCTCATGTGGGTTCTCTAGAATTGCATGATAATTTTTTTTCTTTTGATCAATTAATTATAAATCCTCAATAAAATCATTCAATAATATACAATATTTTTCCCATTTTCTTTAGTTTATTTTTTATTATCCTTGTCAATGATAAAATACCATATTTTCAGGGATTCATCATTGTTATCCATTTTTGTGATTACAACACAAATATGAGGCACAAAATAGATGATGAACTTTCAAGAGGTAATATGTGGGTGATCTATATAATTTTCCATAAAATTGTCAGCAATTATAAAATAATATGTTCTGATATGTGCCAATAATTTAGGAAGATGTTCCTAAAATTAATATTCATTAATTTATCACCTAAATCCAAAAATAGATGTAGTATGAGCCATCCAATAATATTTTTATGTTGTAAACCTCATCCCAATTACCCCATTATATTGTGTTTATAGAAACAACCATATAAAAAACGACTCTTCTCATATGTTAAAAAAACATTTTTTGTAGAAAACATAAATAAATAACAGAATAAAACACCGAAGAAAGATATTAGTCTCATGCCTTTTGAAACATGGAAACCTATAAATTGGAACATAAGTGAGATATAATAACTCCCACAACATTCTACATGACTATCACCCTTCTAATAAAAATAAAACATAATTCAGATTTTAATAACTTTGGGAAAGGAAACATAGAAATGTGTGAGATCAGATACATATTAAGGGTAAACAAAGAGACATGTAAAAATAAATATGAAGATAATTTTATGAGAACGTGATCATGACATTATAAAATAATACCCTACATAAAAAATCATTAAAATGAATCATGAAAAAAATATTGTTATCCCTTAAGACATGAATCCCTAGAGAATCATTAGAATAAAACATGAAATCATTAGATAAGAAAATACATAGAATTATAGAAAAAATAAGAATATAAATGGATCGACATAGTAGTCATGGAATAGATACCAAGGTAACACTAATAGTATTTTACTACTCCACATTCCATATTGGTATTCAAAGATCACCACCAAGACTATCTTTGTTGTCAATATTCACTACCAAGACCATCTTTGTGGGAAAATTCATTTACTAAACCAATTTCACTCCATGTTCAGCCCATGTCTAACTCATGAGACATAAATCTTTAGAAAATTCGTTTTACAGAGATATTTTTCACACACATATCATAATTAAATCATATATAGGTGTGAAACAAGATCATAGACATCCATATCATAACCCATGAAATGAAATGGGTATCATAACATGTAATAATATAATAAGGTTTAAAAAAGACAACATTCTTATTCATTTCATGAAGGCATTACAAGTGAAACGAAGAAGGTTTCATAAGGATATCACCCGATAATGTGAAATGGTTTTCAAAAAAAATATTAGTCCTGAATGATTAATAGGTTTGATAAACACATAAACCATTAAAGTGAAACATGATTGATAAACAAGGAGCCTTCGTAATATAAACCATTTTGTTAAGGAATATGAATAGAACACTCGGATCATATCAATAGTAAGGAATAATTAAAACCAATATATATAATCTTATATAGAAAATAATTTTTACGTATCCTTTAAAAAAAATTATTGAGAAAAAAATCATTTATTCTTCAAAAAAAAATTTACAAACAAAATTACATTTGAAACCAATTTTTTGGAAAACATTTATAGAATCATAAAAACATATTGAAAAAAATTTCCATTCAAAATTTATTATAAATATTATAAAACATTTTTCATATCCATTTTCTTGGTAAATGTGCTCTCAAGATCATTTATTGAAATTTTTAAAAATTATATTGTTAAAAACATGGTATTTGTGAAATAATCATATTTATGACTGAAAAATTGAATGAGAACAAATTTTCATAAGAAAATTTTCTTAATTATGATAACAACCAAAGTGTTTGAAAATGATACCATACATGAATAAGTCATGAAATAACGTATGAAGATAAAACTCATCCGAGGAATTTACATATTTATTATAATATTTCATTAATGGAAACATAATCATAAACAATCTTGATAAATAATGATATTGTTTTAGTAGACTCTTATTGTTAAGTGAAATTGAATGGCACTACCCATGTAAGAAAATGAAGTTAAATAAAGAATAAAATTTTATTAAATGAAGGATATTCATGTTATAAAATATCATATGTTATTATATACACCTTGTAAATTAATATTGGTGTATAACAAAACATGTGTCTCAAAGAAAGAAAATTGTGACATAAGTATATTATTGATTTTGTAAATTTTGAATGGTAGAACCCCATGACAGAGGTATCATAAAATTGTTATGTAAATAAACATAAAATTAAAAATAATAATCATATAATAAATTCATGTGATGTATATAAACCACATGAATGAATGAATAAAGAAAAAACCACAAGTCACGCAAAAGTAATGTGAGACTAGAAAACCCCCACATAAGTTATTTACTATCATTGTACTCATAAAAAAATCATGTATAATATATTTCAGTTTCTTATAATTATATTAAAAACTATACTATTAAATATAATACCCTATATTATTTTATTATGAATCGATATAAGCCATTTATTAACAATATCCATGTTAATGGTATACTTTAGGTATTATATGCATTGTTTTTAGTACCTATTTTTAGTCTTTATTCTTGTTCCCATTACATAGATCATGATTTAATTAATTATAGAAATTAATAAATGATATTAATATATCATATATTCATTATATATGTATTTTTAATAATCTATAATATAGATAAATATGAAATGTAATACACCATTCATGGAGATGGTAGGTTGTAAATATGCAGGAATGTTGTTTCTATTTTATTTTCATATTTAAAGAAATAATGTAAATGACATATGGGTAAATATATTCATATATTATAACTATTGTAGAATTATTTCTTTATTTATATCATATATTTCCACTAAAACTATCTTTTATATATTCCCTGAAATTTTGTAATGAATCACATCACTTTGAGGAGGGGGTAGTCCACATGTCCTCCAATGAAGTTATCATGTTTTATGAAAATCGAATAAAATATGATATGTTATATATAATGATTCAAAAATAAGAAAGATACCATGAATATCAGATATATATTATTGAAACATAGTTTCCATCATACTTTTTACCCATGAGATATGAAAAAGGTAAAACTAAAAACATCATTTCACGAGACAATGGTTTTATGTACATAAGAACAACAAGTTTTATACCCATCATATGAAAGTGTGTATAAGTGTAGTTAAAACACATATAATAAAAACAACTCAATATATTTTGGATAATATGTTTATTATATAGTCATGGAATAACAAGATTACTGGTATAACAACCATATCTTTTTACACATATTATAACATGATTTTAAGCATTATTAGCCTTTAAATACAATCTAAGGGTCATAAAGTTAATCGTATTTTGATTATTAGAAATATAATTAGAAACCATTAAATCAATATAAAAACAACTTTTATTTAATCTTAATAATGATCTCCAAACATCCTTGGTTCCCAAACATTTGTATATGATAACCTGGAGAACACATGAACCAAGGGATGAGATAAAAATCATAGTATGGTAATAAACATAAGAATAAAGAATGACACATATGTCAAAAGGCCCAATATTTTCACATTAAAATTCATGTAACATTTACTAAAGATATATAATCATAAAAAATAAAACTTGGGATCATGTAATCATGGAATGATATGAATGTTATATAAACAAAAACATGACCTAAGCATGAGTCAATGCTCATTCCACATTGATAAGAATTAGTCAAGGCTAACCAGTAAAACCTTTTCACATGGATCACAAGTCAATGATTACCACAATAAAAGTTACATGTGGAAAATTAGTTAAGGATAACCACCTAGACCATTTTATATTACCTATAATGGGAATAATCATTACCCAACTTATTGGATCAATATCTTGGAGAAATAATTATAAAATGTTCATGAACATGTGTGCCAAATTACGAATTATACACATCGAACAAAATATTAACATGTGGGTTACCCATGTAAATAAAGTGGTATCATAATAATGTCAAAATTCATATCAAAAGGGAATATCATAATTGTGTCCTTGAAAGAATGTATTAAAATCTTACATGGAAATTTCAAATAGAAAAGAAGAATAGATTAGCAAAACATATTTCAAATTAATATGAAAACATATAAAAATAGTGTTTATGAAACATTATAAATTATTCATTTTAGTGCAGTAGAAGGGAAAATTTTCAAGATTCATTAAAATATAAGAGGAATGATTGTTTGAATAAAAATAATAATGAACCATTATTGTTTTTAATTTAAAAATTATTTATTATAGGAAAAAATGGTGGATTAAAATACATTATTGAGTGTACTTGAAAATGGATAATAAATTTGGAAGTTACCAATAATTGGTCTTGCTTGTGTGGAATAATTTAGAAGGGATCCCTTTAAAAAATTCATGTATTTCCTCATCAATGAAGGTTGAAATTATGTAAATAAATTTGTTCAGAAAAAAAAACAGAATTTATGAGGAGTATAAAAAATAAATAATAATTAATGTTTTCAAATAGATAGTAATTGTTTCATGAAGGAAAAAAATGGACTCTAAAAAATAATCCCTTACCATATGTCCAAAAGTGTTCTGAAATTGATCTTAATTTCTTGGATAATAAAACTATTTCCATTAATTAATTAATTATGATTATTATATAAATAAATTATATCTATTAAATTTTTTATGTCAATTTATGACCTTTTTAATGAGTTATAAGATAAAATTTCTTCATTCGCGTGTGGTCGTTTCATTGGTTTTCATAATCAGCTCATTCGTATACATATATAACAAATCATCTAGAATGGGAATAGTTTTATGAAATTCAAATTAGAAGTTATTATAAAAATTTAAGTAGTTTATTTTTTCTTTTATATAATTTGGTTATATGGTGTGTGGATATCTCATTTGATAAAATGTTAATGACAATTATTTAGATTAATTGGGTGATTTCTCAATTGTCATGAAATAGTTTTCTTCCATTATTTAATATTATGCATATATTCTTGTTCTATAACATTAAATAAGATGTAATAAAAATATTAGAACATTTTTTTTCATAAAAATGGTTTTATATCCACATTTGTAGGTGGTAATGGAAATTAGAAACATGTTTTCCTTGAATGTAATAAATTAAGACAACAAAGGTGATGTTTTAATTCATAGAACATAAAGGGGATGAGAATGAAATGATGCAATATTATTACATTAACATAAATAAATTCATATATAAATGAGAATCTAGTGTTACCATTATACTCGTATAAGGGGTGGTGAGAATATAATGAGAAAAGATGAGAAATTAGAATGAAATTAAATGACATGGACACAAGTTTTTACCTCTTGAATTCATATCCTTGAGAACCTCATTAAGACACTTGATTTTGTACTTTTATTGAGAAAAAAGGATAAAAGACATGGGGAGAGCCTTAGGATGTGGTTTGAGTCAAATTTTTTCAATTTTAAAGGATTTTGGGGTGTGAGGAATAGATGTGGTGAGAGAGTATTTATGGTTGAGGAGATGGGTGTTTTTAATTTATTATTTTATTCATTAGTACATTATTTTGGCTCAAGACTATGAATAGTATAGATTCATATGTCTAAATACAATAATAGATGCATGTGGATTCATAAAAATTTCTATATACATCATCCATCACTCAAACATGACTCAAGATTTCATTTATACACATTATACAATAAATTATCATATGTTAGTATTGACAAAAAATTCAACCATTTTAGCAAAAAAAAAGTATTGTAACCATTTTATGACATGAATAATTCTAAAATATAACCCATTTTATAGAAATAATTACCCAAATATGTGAAATTTCATATTTAATTTCAATTATCATTTGCAAGAAAAATATCGAATTTAAAATAATAACTAATTTTATAACACTTTTATGAAATAATTAAGGTCCCACAGTGTCATGGTATAATAATAAGACAAAAAAATATTAATTTATGAATATATGTTATAATAATAAATAATCCTTTAATTCATTATATTAAATATAAAATTTTAAATAATCAATTATTTTTTATAAAAATACCAACACTTAATTTATCATTTTCAAATAAGTTATTTAACTATAATTATTATATAATTATATCACATTTTCATTTATAATATGGATAAATTTTATTTATACATTCATAGGTGAGGACACTATTTTATTGCATATGAAACTATTATTAAGGGTCACTTTACTATTCAATAGGACATGTTACTATTACATTGGTTTTGGTTTACTAATTTATAAAAATACTTCTTTATTAATTCATTTTTCATTCATAATGTTTTTATTTTTTCTATATGTGATTTTTTGTGATTTATACAACATACCATTTTTATAAGAAGATAATTTTCATTGATAATGTTTTTGGGCTGTAATATTCTTCCCCCCTTATGAAATCTCACCCTTAAAATTTAGTTTTTACAACCTATGGGAAAACAAATATATATTAATTATCCTTCATCACTTTATCTAGTTCTGATGTTCTTACTTATTATTCTTATATATTATTTGGACAAGGTGAGTGGTCTTGTTGACTATAAATTTATATCTATGATTTATTATATTCACTGAATTATTCTCTTACGAGAGACCATTCTCCAACTGTACCAGCTATGAATTTAGTACATGGGAGGGATCTAGTATGTAATTCATCAAAAGGGATACATAGAATACATCTTGAACTAGTGACAAGTTCTGTCAATGTGATAGTCGATAGACAATAACTCCATGACTATTAATAATATTTAAGGGGCTAATATACTTGAGACATAACTTTCTTTTCTTCCAATATATCTTGATCCCCTCCATGGAGATATTTAGAGGAATACATTGTTTCCAACCTTAATATCCACATCTCATCAATGATTTTCTCCACAAAGCTTCTATAGATTTCAGCTTATTTGGAAATGTTTCTGATTGGTTTTTCCCATTTTATAAATTTATTCGAGCACTTTATGTCCCATCATCTTTCTATCTTTGACATTATCCCGTCATAATGGTGTTATGTATCCTTTCCCATAAACAGATTCATATTTATCCATTTGAATTCTTTAGTAGAAACTATTGAGGTATAATAACTCAAATAGAGGAATATGTTGGTTACATACTCCCTTTAATTCTGTAGATCATGCACTCAAAATTTACTCTATTGTCTAAATAGACTTCTCAGATTGGAAATATGTTTGTGTTTGATAGGCCTTACTGATGTTAAACTCAATGTTTAGAGAATGCTGGAGAGACTTTTCCAAAACATATAAGTGAAACATATTTATAAAATATATTAAATAGATATTGGTACTACATGTAGGCCTACAAATTCTCTAATTTATATGAATTCATCTTGATCCTTGTCTAAGTTCATTGAAATTTCAATAAACTAAAATGCCATTTTTAGATGAACGACAACATCCCATATAGCATTATTTTCTCTTGATGTCTTTGTTAGTCAAGTGAAAACGTGTACGAGGATTTTTCCCATTTCCATGTTTATATGGTCAATTGATATATCACCCCTTTAAACTTTTTCCTACATGTCATCACATGTTTAAATACTAGGAACATTAATTTATATTCACAAATATAGATCTTTATATTTTTTCCACCAATAGTTTACACAGATATCTCAATACATCTTTGTGCTCCTTGTGTGTATGGAGAAAGTTGAGACAAGTGAGTCATTTAGAATCACTTCCTACACCTCTTGATTTAATGGTACAAATATTCATGACCAAAATCTCATGACTCTCACCTCTTCTATTTTGAACTATGAGAAATTCCCATTTCTGATAGCTACCTAATTTTTTCTAATCTTCAAATCATTTTATTTAGAAGCCTTTATTTTCTTTATTAGGCATGGTTGATATGTAAGTTTTTCAAGGATTGATGATGTTTTTTTCTTAGAAAATACAATATACGTCCTTTGAAGTTCTACGTAGATTTGGTCTGTCTCAACTGTAATTATTGGTAAGGATTTAAGATACTTTCTACTCAAAGAATATTCATCTTTATATGAATTTCCAGGATTGTGGTGGATTGATATGTTGTAGTCCATGATGAGATCCAACCATCCCCAATAAAACAAATTACATTACTACTGTATGAATATATATATGAGGATCTCATGATTAGTATATATCTCACACTTTTCCCCTACAGATAATACCTTCATATTTTCAACATCAAGATCATATCGTCCAACTGTAGATAATGTGTGGGATAGGTTTTCTAATGAATTTTTACCATCATTGAGGTGTAGGCTATAAATTTATCAATTTTCTCATGTAAACTCTTTAATAAAATATTTTATATATCACTGTACTCCATGATGCGTTCCCCACTTTTTAGAAATGTGAGTATTGGTACAGTGATAAGCCTATCTTGGTTCTAATTAAATTATACTTCAAATTCATATGTATAAATATAATTTTCTCTCTTCCATGATATATGGGTTTGTGGGTATAAAAATATTGAAATTTTATTTAAAACACACAATTAATACCTATATAATCTATGGAAACTATCGATATCTATTACAAGTATTTCACTAGGACACTCTTCAATTGCCTTTGTATTGGAAGGGTCAATAGATATCCATTTTTGGTCATTGCATGTCCCAATAAGAACACATCCACTATCCATAACTCAAATTAAATATACTTTTTATATATTATCTCCCATAAAAATCCTTTATTATAATAGTCAAATGCTCCTCACATTCCTCATTTCACTTGGAGAATATCAGAATATCATCTATAAATACAACAATTTTTTCTTCGAAGTAGCATCTAAAGACTATATTAATTAAATCCATGAAAATTTGTGGAGAATTATTGAGTCTAGTGAGTATCACTCAAAACTCATAGTTTCCATACCTAGTTCTAAAGAATCCTCAAGAAAATCATCCTTCTTCAAATTTAGTTGGTGATATCCCAACTGATAGTTCATTTTATAGATATACATGGTCCCATGTAGATGATTGAACAATAAATATATCCATGGTATAAGAAACTTATTATTTATCTTTATTTTATTTATCTCATGATAATCAATACATAGGCTCACTGATCTATCAT
Organism: Viscum album; assembly: GCA_963277665.1. NCBI lineage: Eukaryota > Viridiplantae > Streptophyta > Magnoliopsida > Santalales > Viscaceae > Viscum > Viscum album. The sequence goes on from OY728137.1 coordinate 1,480,742,694, forward strand.
TCCTCATGACCAAGTGGACAGGTACACCTCATGGTGAAGCACTCGATCCTATAAAACCCTTGTCCAGATTCTCCTGTAACTACATCTTAAATTATTCCATCTCAATAGTTGTCATTCTATAATATTTATTTGATGTAAGAAATGATCCATAAAAATTTCAGTTGATTACTCAACCTCTTGATCAAGAGTAAGACCAACCAACTATTTGGCGGAACACATCGGTATAATCCCTCACAATGAGCATGTATTCAAGAATGATTATCACTTTTATCTAAATTATTTGAGATGGATATTCATTCGCAGATGTAAATAATATGCATAATTATGAAAATTATTTAAATGGATATTCATCCTCCCTCAATCACTATTAATGAATTAGATGATGCCTTAGGATGTGAAGAGTTATATCCCTTTCCCAAGAGTTGATGTTGGATTCGTATACAGATAGAAAATTCATACTAAATATAGCATTAAACTTGACCAAAGGAAGTAAGACAATATTATTTGGGAGGATCTGTCCAAAAACAATAATCGGGGGTTTCCATATACACTGGATGCAATAATTTCCCCATTTTCTATTCACATTGACAACTCATCCTTTATATTTTGAGGTGGGTTTTAAATAGATATATTAAAAATGAAATATATTAATGCATACATAAAACCATATTCAAATAGTACATTCCTTATTCATGAATGAATAAACAACATGCCTTTAACCAAATCATTTTTGGGATTCACCTCATCAGTAGTGATAGAATATATCATTCATTTTTTCCTTGGAGGATGTTGTTATTTATTAACTCTAAATACCATTGACTTAGTTTAATGTTTCATATAATTCCTATGTTCGATGAAGTTGAAATATTACACAACATGTTGAGTGTCTATATAAAACCTCCAGTATTCTTCCACAATAGAAGGATTGTTTATTTCTCTTCATCGGTTATTATACAGATTTTATATTCTTCCATAATTTTAGAATTTCCAAGATCCCTATAAATAGATTCTAGGATGTTTCATACCACAATTTTGTCATGTTGTCTGTTAGGTTTTCACTACATCAAAGAATTTATCAGTTGATCCTATAATAATAAACTCCATTTTCCTTATTTTATCTCTAGGCCCACGAGACCACTAATAGTTTTATATCTCTATTTCGATCTTAAGGGAACATCTGAAAATATTATCCTAGTTGTGGAAGCCTTGAATCACCAACTATTTTTTAGACTCAGATTTATTCTTCTAAATAAGTGACATCCATTGATTTTGGTGTTCATTAAAAATATGTTGGTGTATCATGAATGACTTATAATTATTTCTTCATATTCCCAGATAGAATCATCATCCTTTTACATGTTATTAAGGAAGTCACTCTGCATATTAATATGGGGATTTTGATGATAACATTTATATGAAATCATTTTCATGAAATCATTCCATTTCATGTATTCTATTTCATCCCTGTATTTGGTTCTTTTGATTAGTTTCCACCACAAAACATCTTCCCCATAAAAATGATAAACATCAAGAACAACTTTCCCTTTTTTTTGAGAATTAGAGTATAGATGATATATTTTAAAAGGAGTTAATCTATTGTTCAGAAAGGTGGAGATATAAAGATCCACTTTATAATAGATTCATTTTCCAGATAATGTATTCAACCATAACATTCTACTTATTTGGAGAGGGTGTTCCAATCAATTCATGTTAAAATTCATAATTATGGCTAGTTTAGAAAGTACTATAGAATGGTTTTGAAAATCTATTCCCATTATATTTGACATTTAATTATAGAACACGTCACTTTTCCTATCACATTGATTGTTATCATAGGTTCTCCTATTTCCAACCATTAACTATGAAAATGAATGTACAACTAGGGGTTCTTGAATATATAATTTATAAGAATATAAAAAGAAAAAATTAACATATAAGGATGAATTTGGATACAAAATTTATACCATATCATGTGAATCCCTATGTTTCATTCAATGCTATCCATGGGGATATAATTATCTATATGGTTTTTTCTAATGTGCTCTAGACTTAATGTGCTCAATAATTACTGGACCTTGATTGGACACCAACTATAAATACCTTATCCTTTTATACATATTGTTATATGATTTTCAGAATAATTTGAAATTAAAAAAACCCAGGATCATAATTTCATGTGTCTTTATATCATTAGATGCATAATTTCAATGCAAGAAACCAAAATAAAACAATCTATTGTATAATATTCATAAAGACATAATAATATCCTTTGAGCCCTAACATGTGCATGGGTTAACATATGGAATACACGGAAATGGGATGAGATAAAAATCCCAATAATGGAATAAACACATGAATAAATAGTAGTAGATGGGTTAGAAGGAATAATATGATGAAATAAAAAGTCATGGAACTTTAGTGAATATATAGAAGAAAAAAATATATAACATGGTATCATGTAATAATCAAATAATAGGAATGCTCTGACTACATAAGCATTGAATAATCATTATTCAAGGAACATTTCACATGGAAGATCATGATTCAAGGATAACGACAAAGACCGTTGCACATGGATCTTGTGTAAGGGTTTACCACCAGGACCACTACACATAGAGCATTAGTAAAGGATAACCACTACGACCATTGTACATAATGTCCGATGTGACTAAAACATACCCAATGCATTTAAAATATATCTAGGTGAACCCAAGATAACATGTTATTGAGTATCTGTTCCACATAAATTAGTATACATATGAAATAAAATATTAATATAATGTTTAATAATGGAAGAAATTGGGTATCATAATCATTTCAAAAGGAATATCGAAAGGAAATACCATAATGGTTTCCCAAAAAGAATGAATTTCGAATGTACATGGATATTAATAAGGTAATGTAGGCACTAATCAGGAAAATTGATATCAATATAATGTGAAAATATGTAAAAAAACTTAGGAACGTTTAGAAATAAGACATATTATTGTGGTTTAAGGAGATATTTTCATGAATATTTTAAAAATGAGAATGCATAATTATATATATAAAACCATAAATGAACAAATATATTATTTAATGTTAAAATGAGTGATTTTATAGGAAAAATGGTTGTGTAAAATATATTTTTGAGTGTACATGTAAATGGGTAAGAAATTAGGAATTTCACGTTAATTGGGCAAGCTTATCAAGAATAATTGGGAAGAGAATCATTTTAAACTTGTTTTTTCCAATAAAATAATACTGAAATAATATGAGTACCAATGTTTTGAAAATATAAAAATATTTTATAAATTTTCTTCTAAAATAATTAAGAATTCATTGATGTAAATAGAGATAAATCCAAACCAAAAGGGAAAAAATGGGTGGTCCAAAAGAATCTATTACTATATGTCCAAATGTGTTTTGTACATGATTTTAATGTAAAATATAATAATATTAATTCAAAATATTAAAAAATTTAAAACAATTTATGAATTTTTTTTATTTATTATTATTATATTGTTTTTATTTATTTCTTTTTTAATGAGTTATGAAATACAATAAACTCTTTTTAGTGTGTTTGTTTCTATGGTTTTCAAGATTAGTTCATTTGTATATGTGTTTGAATGAAACTGTATAGTGGGAATAGTTGTACAAAATTAAAATTTAAAGTTACTAATGATCCCATAGTAGTTTATTTTGTCTTATATATCATTTTTATATGGTATGATGATGGATTATTTAATAATATGTTAACGAAAATTGTTTGAACTAATTTGGTGGTTTCTCAATCATTATGAACTATTTTAGTTTTATTATTTAATATTCTGTGTATATACTGATTCCAAAGAATTAAATATGGATTAATACCTATATAATAACTTTTTAACCATAAAAAATAGTTTTATTAACAGCATTGAACATGATAATAGAAATTGAAAACTAATCATCCAAGAATGGGTAAAATTGACGCAACACGAATGATGTTTTCTTTTTTAGGAAAAAAGATAACAGGAAAGAAATGTTGATGGATTATTCAACTAACATAATATAATTTTATTATATAAGATATTATGGGGTTACCATGCAACTGGAATAAGTGTAGGTGAGGAGAGAATAAGAAAAGAATATAAATTGGAAAAAAATTAAAAGAAAATAAATTATATTTTTTACACTTGATTTCTTCTCCTTGAAAACCCTCTCATGGAATGTGAATATGGTATTATTTATTTAATACAAGAAGATATAGGATGTTTATAGAGGATTGGGACGTGTTTTTGAAATTATTTATATAGGATTTAATCCCTTATAGGTGTGAGGAAAAAAGGTGGTGAGGGGTGGTATTTATAATGGAGTGGAGGGGTATTTAATGATTATTTTAATAATTAGTTTACTATTTTGGATCCATATTATGAAAGGAATGAATTAGTTTAAATTATTATTATAAATATTTATTTACAGTTCAAACCAATGGCCACATACTTCATCCACGACTCAAACATGACTAAAAAATGCATTTATTTACCTTGTACGAAAAATTACTGTATTTCATTGTTAATCAAAAATTCAACTATCATAAAATTGTTCCAATATAATTACCCAAAAAATTTATTTATATTCATATTTATAAAATGTTCACCATTTTATGAACATAATTATATATATATATATATATATTTTTGTTTTTATTATATATCATCATTGAATAAAGAAATACCGACTTGAAAATTATAACTGATTTTAAAACACATTGAAAAATTAAATAAGGCCACATAAAACAAATATATAATAATAAGAAAAAAATAGAAATTCAGTTATATATTATATGATTAAAAATATTCTTTTAAATCATGATATTAACTAGAAAATTTTAAAAAAAATTGCCTCATAAAAATAGTAACACTAAAATTAGTATTTCCAAAAAATTAATTTATATATATGTTGATTTAATTTTATAATATTTTCATTTAAAATATAGATAAATATATTTACACTTTCATTGGAATGGGAACTATTTTATTTCCTAAATTACTATTCATAGGGTCACATTACAATTACATAGGTCATATTATTATTCCTTTTGATTAGGTTTCTTAATTTCTACAAGAAATTATAATTCCCTTAATTATTCATTTACAAAGATTTTGTTATGTTCTATATGTGATTTTATGTTATTTATACTACATAAAGTAACTTAAATAATGGAATTTTCATTGATACAATTTTACTTCGTGACGTTATGGTGTGGTGAATTAAAATATAACAATGGAACTTGCAAAAGGATGTTACCTCCACTATTGGCAACTCATTTTAGTCTCTTGCATCAGAATTATTTTTTTGAGGGATTTAATCTATAAGACAGGATTATAGGAATATGGGAGGGGTATTGTGAGATAATTTTAGAATAATTTTGGTGATTCAATGGGATTCATTTTTTTGAATAAGCAGGTGGGGTGAATTCTTTTTTTATAGTTGAGGAGGAGTGGCATTATTTTAAATTTTTTTCAAGGGAATTCAACTACTGTATTTATCATGAAATGTGGATCTAATAGTGTAAATAATATATTAAAAGGTATTAGATTGTCTATATATGAATATATAATGGATTTTAGATAAGATTCTTGGTTAATTTGGGCCTTATGTTTAGGATTTATCCAATTGTAAAACTGATTTTTCTCTTAAATATTGTAATTAATTTTAATCAAGTTCAGTAATATTTTTGTTAATAAACTATGTTTAACATATTAGTTATTATATGTTACTCTTATTGTAGATATTTATATATTTTTCCAAATTCTTATCATAGAAGTGGAAAAAAAGTTAACATTAATCACTCAGACATGCAGTGATTATGGGTTTTTAAGAAAAAAATGTTTTAAAGTATGGGATGTTTTAATATCCATTTTCAATATGAATTTTAATATAGTTAACTGAATTTAATTAATTTATGTATATTAAATCTAATAAATATTTAATACAATATTAAAAAATAATTTAACAATATAAATAAATTAGAGGACATAGTGTTGTAAATTAAAATATCATATATTCACTATTCATCATAATAATGTTTTTTAAAACATTCACACAATTAAAAACTAACACAAATTTGAAATTATGAATTCCGAATTTAATTTTATTTTACCACATTAAATATTTAATATTTTCAAAAATAAATTTAATTTTTATTCAAATTAGGACAATAAAATAAATTCATTTGAGAAATTAGGATTATCAAATATAAAATGACTTTACAAAAAATTACATGTTTTATTTTAAATATTTTTAATTTTTTTTAAAAAAATTCAATAATATTTTAAACATAGTAGTTACTATTCATATTACTATGTTCTATAGGTAGGTAAAAAATCCCTAATTTACATAATTATAATATGATATTTTGTTGAAATATAGTGTTGTGTGTATCATAACCCAAGACGGTGTTGCATGTTGTGAATTTTTTTTCATGGAATTCTGTTCAACAATATACGTCAACGAAATTTTTTTATTATTAAAAAAATTCATAAAATATTTGGGTCTTAGAAAACATGTATTTTATTATATAAAAGTATCCAAAACATTTCATAGTATTTGTATGGTTTGGATAATTAGAAAAAAAATTAAAAATATTTTATAACAAAACCACTCATATAATGTTTTTTAATGTAACATATATTAGATAACTATTATGATAGAATTTGTGTTTTTCTGGGATGTTGAACATATTTAAGCTAAATAGGCTATCTTGTATAAATTTTATATCCTAATCACCATTATTATATTTACTTCCAAAGTTATGTTTTAAATTTAATTTAATCATTTCTATAATGACATAGCTAAAATATATTGGATTACATTTTTAATATTGATTATAAATTATTATTTATAACAGTTGGTGATAGGTATTTAATTATAGAGAATGGATACATAGTAAAATATATTCAATGGATCAATCTTGCCTCAAATTACTATATAAAATTCCATAGATAACTCATTGGATTACACAAAATTATTTGATTCAACATAAATAGGTTATACCCACAATGTTTTTTGATATTGTGTTACTCTCACTAATATCATAGCTAATTGTTCTAGATTCATCTGGTAATTTGTAAAAATTACAATGCATGTGATGATTCCCTGGGTTCGACATGATGTCCATAGACATGAAATTCCTTGTTCTATTAAGGATTCTAATCAATAACTAACCCAAAATTAATGGATATGTATCCTTTTATTCGTTAAAAAAATTACGAGTAGAAAGAAAAGGGTCATTCCATTCGCTTCATCTAAAAACCCAACATCAAAACTTTATTGATAGATCATTATAATTTTTCTAAAACATTAAATATAAATAATTTCAGGAGACCTATGTGGATTTGAAATAGGTGTGTTGTGTTGGAATTTCTTGACCAATCCTATACATTCCTTTATTATATTTATTCTTAAATGAATTTGTTATATTAATTTGTTCCCCTAGAAAATTAAAAAGATACATTATCAGATATATTTAGTCAACCAAATGATTTTAGGGTTTTCCATTTATACCATTAGGATCCAAAGCTCGACAATGTTTCTATTATATTAATACATTAAATTATAAATCACGAACACTATTACAGGATAAATTAAATGATAAGATTTTCATTAGATTGATTTTGTGGTGTCCTTCTTGGTTTTAATCTCACCATGTTAAGGCCTCCACTTTGTACCATGTAGTATATCCTGGGTGGAGTAAAGGACAATGAAAAACACCATATTGTGAATTCCTGAGTCTGTCTTATGACAGGATAATGGAATAAGAGGTCTAATTTAACAACTGGGTCCGAGTGGCAGCACAGACACCCCGCCTTAAAAATGTCGTCTAGTCCTGGCCTACCAGGTCCCACCAATTGCAACCACAGACACATGAGGCCCACCCCAGGGTCCACCCACATGCCTGAACTGGTCATCTGGCTAATGACATTCCCCACAGGCCAACTCATGTCCTTTCAAGTGTGTTTTTTGTCCCCACTCACACACACCCTGGGAATCCTCCAAGAACGTCACCCATCATGTTCACTACTCCAGTCCAGACATGCTTAATTGTGGATTTCTAATCAGATAGGCTCTTGAAAAGGAAGTCGCACCTTATCGACATGAGTCATATCATTTAGTCATTTAATGCTTTATCATTTGGGGGTAATACAATCACCCCCACCACCCTTTTGAGCACAACGTCCTCGTTGTGGGCCCTATATCTCAACCCAGGTAGTGCATTGCACTGAAGGCTGGGTAGCACCTCTGATACCAAATGTAACAACTAGGTCTCGGTGACAACACAAACACCCTTCCATAACAAGTTCGTCGGGTCCTAGCCTACCAGGTACCACTAGTTGCACCCACAGACACATGGGGACCACCCCATTGTCCTCCCACATGCCTGAACCGGTCATCTGACCAATGACATTCCCCACATGACAACACATGTCCTTTCTAGTGTTCTTTTTCCTCACTCAAACACACCCTGGGAAACTTCCTAGATGGTCACCCATCCTGATCACTACTCCAGACCAAGAACGCTTAACTGTGGAGTTCTAATCAGACAGGCTCCCGAAAAGGTAGTTGCACCTTGCTGACATGATTCATATCATTTAGGCATTTAACCCTTTATAATTTGGGGGTGGTACATCTAAATTGAGATATAGGATATTCATGGATATTTTCAAAATCTTGTAATTATATATTCTTTTTCTTTGACATGTGTACTCATATGACTCCTTAGAAGACATGATAGACCTATATTTTTCACTACCATACATATATCTGTCAACAGTACTTTGTTAGTATTTTATGTATGTTTTTTTATTTATCGGTTGGAATATTTTATTACTTATTTTCACTATATTTTACTCTGACACATGACATAGAGTCTCCCCACTATTCCACTATTTTACCTCCCATCTAATTGGCATCCTCTCCCGTACATATATGTATTCTTAAGGTCATGATGTCAAATAGATCAGTTATCTACCTGTGAACCGGTGTAGGGATGTCACAATATATAGATCCTAAACTTCTATATAAATACTGCATATATTTAAAAAGTAATATTACATGAAACCTAACCAAACATAAAATCTCATTAATTTATAACAGATAATCAAATTAATGTTTGTATATAAGGATGGTAGAATATATTAATTATTTATATAGAATCTCATTAAAAAACTATCATCATGATTTTCAATATTTAATAAAATAATAGATAATAAAAAAAATATATTATTAGTATCATTTCACATCTATTCAGTTATCTCATTATTTTACTATGTAATAAATAATGAAAAATAACTCCAAAATGTATCTCACATAAATCTCCCCATTAACTTTGTTCTCTATTATCAGTCAACATCTTTTTAGTTAATAAAATATTTTTAAAAAATAAAACATTGTTCATCAAAATTCTTTATCAAATTCAATGAAAATTTCATACTCAATTTTCAAATTGTTATATGGTTTTTAAATTTGGGTGAATAACACATCCTTTTAGATTATAAATGGATAAAGAATACATGATCCATTAATGAAAGTGTTTAGGATATTCTCTATATGAATGTATTAAAAAAATATAATGTAATGGATCTTTGATGTATATGGTAATTATTTAAAATAATGGGAAAAATACATTTTACTTTTATTTCATATGTAATTATCATATCAAGAGTAATAATTTTACTAATAATGTAAATGTATCTATTTTCATTAGAGAATCAAATGGTTCTTTCATATAGGATGAATGTGTACAATTAGTCTAGTCATGGACGGTTTATTATCTAATGTATGGTAAAACTGATGAAATTTTATAAATTTGAAAAATATTTATGAATATCTTAGCATTCAATTAATAGTAGGTAATTAATATTCAAAAGGGTTGCATATTCACAATATTTTCTTTTGTTGAGATGATGTACAGTTATTAAAAAATTTAATTATATATTTTAAGAATCATTTTCTAAGAATTTAAACAATTGGATTCACATTAAATTAAACTTAATATAAAGTGTTTTATTCTTCATGTTGGAATCATTTTATGGAAATTAGTAGGTAATTCTAGAAACCGCAATTGTCCTAAGATATTTCTTTATCTAAGTGAGTCCCAATTTAAAATGAATATAAAATATTAAATGATATATATATATATATATATATATAAATTTTGAAGAGTAATTCTTAAATTTAACCTCCATTTAAATATTAATAGTTATATTATTAAAACCTCATCTTATAATAACACTGATATTGTAATTGAAATTGAGAGGTCAGCCATCATATTAATTCTTCTAAAAACTATAATAAGTTTATATTTTTTATTACTTTTAGTTTCATTGAGATATTTATTTATGAGTAATATATGAATCATGAAATTTTTTATATGAAATATATAATATGAATTAAAAAATATGATTTAACATATGATGTCTCAAAAAACCATTTCACTCTATGGCTAAAAGATCATATTAATTTTATGATATTTCAAAAAACTGACCTGAATACCCTCTCAAATTGGAACCTCACCCGACCCACCACATACTAGAAGGGTGTTCCCAATCCGCATGGGATTGTGACTAGTACCATGACATCAAACAATTTCTAGAGGGAACTATTTTTACAAACCTATAGAGACAAAATCATAGAATATATATACACAAAACATAAACAAACAATAAAATATATAAATATAGTCCCTAAAATATACGTAACTGTAGAAGTGACTCTATTTTAAATGGTAGAAAATAGTCTCCTAGTAAAAAATTATAACTATAAAAGACAAAAAAATAATAAAAAATCCCAAATATCTCTATTTGATAATGTGGGAAACCTCCCACCCTCTAACAACCAGCAACCCAAAACCATGAAAACAGAAATGCACTATACCTCTCTATGTTTGCATTCTAGTCCCTGTATTGAAATATATTACCAGGTGTGCACAATTCTAAATGTGTAGAGAAGGTTTGAGCTAATAAGTTCAGTAGGATCTACCCAAGTTGTTCCATATAAATTCCCTAAACAATTATCCTAGCATTCTAAACTGTAATGAAAATAGGAATGATAACAATTTAATAGTTTCTATATCAAAATATTGGAAAAATAGGTTAATTCCCCATTTTTCCTCAATTCCAAATAAATAAGGTCAATGTATATTATATATCTTAATAACCATATATCCCAAAAGATATATCATGTAAGAATAAATCATGCATCACATATTATATCAAATCGCTGGAAGCATTACAAAAACATACAAACCAAAAGATAAATCACATGTAACACCACTCGAGGGATGAAACTTTGCTATGATAGCTCTGAAACACATACCCAATATAGAAAATTGTGTACACATAATGAATATATACATATGAATAATATCTAGAATGTATAATATTTTCCTATAATCTGAACCACCCAATATGTCTAACAAGTCAAAATAACAATTGTCTTAGTGGATAGTGGAAATAAACATTAAATGCCCCCATAATAGTGGATAATACCTATTATTATACCTTCCACTTAAAGATTCAATTATTACCATGTGATCTATCTTCCAAATTAGTTTATCAAACCAATTTCATAAAACAATTCTTTGAATGAAATATGAAATTGTTCTAAAAACCATTTTATATTTATAAAAACCTACAAAAAATGTTTTCTATAATAATGTAGATAAAAAAATATATCATATAATGAAACACCATTTAATAACACAAGATAGAGATTGATCCACCTACTTCAAATCTTGGGGCGCACATTCCCACCATACAATCCACCTATAAGGAGGGACTAATAATGATAAATGAGGCCATAAAATCAATCTAAAAATATTTTAAATATTAAAATTTCGAAAAATGATTATATAAGTAGAGTAAAAATTACTTACCTCTAGAATTTACAACATATTGAGTAGAAATAACATTGAAAATGACATGGGTAATAAGATCAGAAAATATATCTTGACAGAAACATTAAGAAACGTCACAATTAGTCAACCGTTCCTATAGAGCAACTAAAAAGAACACTTATGTTCACAAAACTCATGAATAATAAATTATTAATCACCCATTGAGGTGAAATACAATTGAAATGGTGACCAACCACCCAAAAAAATCATCTGGGATGAACATAGGCTCCCAAAGTTTCCAGAAGAGAACTATAGCTCGATAGGGGAGAGATCTGTCCGAGAATGAAATCATTATCTACAAGCGAATCACTCTAAAATCAATGTCTATAAAATTTACATAGCATGTAACGAATTTAAAAATCATGCATTCCTTGAGATTTACATATTCAGAAAACCTCAGCTTTTTAATTCAACACTAATATTTGATCATTACATGTCAGGTAACCATTACACATTATGTACCCATTTCACACTATGTCCAATGTTCACAGCATGTTCCTGTAGACTTAGTAAACATCATGCAACCCCTTAAGGTGTCATGTAATCTCCAATAAATCAATATAATACCCAACTTCATCCAAAAATACCCAAACCAAAATGGTCATTCTCATAACTCATGACGAACCATGCATGTCCATTAACACATTTATACCTAGGCTCCATTAATTCTATAAAACATACATCCAAGAAATTTATTACATTTTTTATAGAAAATGGTCGCTGTCCTTGATAGTCCCAAGATACACCCAATTAAATTGTGAAACAGGAAAAGGGAAGAGTTTTACATGAAAGCATGTAGCTTTATGTTACAAACTCTCCACCATAAAACTTTTTTCCGAATGAAGTCATGTGCAAGAATGAGTCCATATTAAGTGGTGAGGAAATTTATCCATAAAACATGAATCACAATCACATGTCTAGTGAGAATATGATATGTTCCAATACAACAATCTATTAAATGTAATAGAAATCCCACTCGATAAATTCACTTGTTATTCAAAGATCTTAACTGGATATTGAACAACAGAAACAGTGATCTCTAATTCAATATATTGATAAATCAGAATAATAGAGGGACTATGATTATATTTCTTGAGATATAATATGTAGAAAACGTATTGAATGTTAATCATATAAACTAATAATTCCAACCACTATGAATCCTTCCCAAGCTATTCATTGACCTCAAATAAACCAACATATGATGGAGGCAACATTCTTTATTTCACAAACTGACAGTGACCCAACATAAGAGAAAAATTAAATAATACCCAATAACCCAAAAAAATAAAGTATGATACTATTTATATACATGACACTTATACATACTTTTTTGTTATAAATATATGTTAACATAAATCCAAAATTCTCATTGACATCTATTAAACTAAACACGGTCCCACTAAAGAAGCTTCAACCACATCTACCAAGAGAAGTGTTGATCTCCACAAGAGACAATTTGAATCCTTGAATGGAGACATTCAAACTGATCATTAATAAATTATATAATAAGAAAACAAAACCATTCATTGATGGATATCCCACTATCCATCAAATTCCAAGAAGCAGGCTCAGAGAATATCATCCAAAATCAGAATATCATGATCCCTATGACTGTCTATAAGTGGATGATACATTATAATCAATCTGACCTGAGTCCACATTCCCTATTAAATACTCCTCTAGAACCTCGATGAAAAAAAGGATCTCTTTATAATACAACAGTATAAGGAACCCCATATAACCACAAAATTTCCTGCACATACAGTTTAGCTGGATCTTTGTCTTTTCTAATGCGTTTGATTGGAAAAATTGAGCAGGAATTGTTAACTAGTCAATCACAACCTAAATAGAAATTACACCGCATGTATTTCATGGGAATCTAAAAAAATTCCATAGATACCTCATATCAGATTGAATCTAGCCATGGATGAGGGTTGTGAAAATAAAAAAGGTTTCAAATTTTCTCCCATTATCTATTATAAAATGTTCTAGTGAGACACAAAATCAACAATTTCAAACCTCATAACTGACCTATATAATAATCATCTAATGTTGTAATACATCATCATAGTCGAAAAATGAATTAAACATTAATTACAATGATAATAAAATAAAACTGAACTCCTCAGAGTTGCTGGGATAAAAAACCGATCACCAAAGCAGAGAATAGCTTTAGATGAGTGAGAATAAAAAGAAACGGTTACCGAACAATATTATGTTTCTAGAATTCATCTGAAATTATCATAAAACATCCAAATCTATAAATTATAATCAAGAAGATATGATGATAATGAAACACTATTCATAACAATGCATGAATTATCCTGATGAACATCGTGATTCAACTAATCAAAACCATTTAATGTTCGACTATTCCTTTGATCCCAAAACAACTCGTGATAAAAAAATTCTACAACTAATGTCTGGGTCAACCTTACCCATCCATGTGGATTATGTGATATTGAATATAAACAATTGTATGTATTCCACCCATCACATCTGTAAAAGTTTCATGTCTTTCTGAGAGAATATATAACTCAAACTATATTAATCAGAAAAAAATATGAAAATTTATATGAAAAGATAATATCATAAACATTTATATGAATATATAAATGTGAAATGATCTAAATCATGAGGTGGGTAATTCATCTAATGTGGTAAAATGTTACGATATTCATATGTTACCACATGATTATCATGTATGAAAACACAACTCAAACAATTAGTGAATGATCATAGAAAATAACATACCCATTAATAATATGACTACCCATCACATTAATATACATTAATAATTGATTTATTAGATAAATTTACAATTAATACAACTTATAACATCGATATGCCTAGTGTATTTGGGGATACTCCACATTAGATAACAACATAAAAATGGAAAAATCATCTTGATTGAAAACATCATTAACTTCCTCGCACTTAAAACTGTATGGGATGACCTAGGGACATACATAAGGAATTGGTGAGCTATAATTCCCAATAAGGGAAAAATCATGGCATAAATTGAAGAGTGTAATGTAATGAACTGATTTGTTATAAATATATTTCCACTTTCAATTTAATGAAATGTATTATAATGTAATAATGTTATAGATAACACATGAACCTATTTTGTTTTATAATATATATTTTCTTCAAAATGATTTTTATGTATCATTATCGTTGAAAATTTTTCTATTGAAGGGTGATAAAATTATTAGTCTAAATATTTGATTTTAAAAAATCCAACTAGCTTAGAAAAAGGATGTGATGGTGTTAACCAGTAGGATCATACCCTATGAATCCCATTTATCAGAGCTTCCATGGGAGATATCAACTTTTGGATTTGAACTTCACCAACACCAAGATAATATCCATGAACGTAATAATGTCCAAACCCATTAATGGGAGAATTTCACGATCAACAAGATCACAACCCAAAACATTTATGCTAAACCACCCCTTGAATGACCCCCATCACGCATTATACTCTTTGGGCATTTTCATGTGTATTAAAGGGATATTTATCAACACCATGTCTTTATGAGTATGTAGATTATATTATAAATAAAAATGAATATATTTTCATCATATTATGGTTACATTATAAATGATTATTATTTTGAAAAAATATAATTGGAATTATATGTTTGAGTAAAATTATAATACAAATATGGAATTTATTTTAAGGAATTCCAGAATTTTTTAAACAAATAATTTATTAATATAATATTATAATAAAAAATTAATAAAACTAAATGATCATAAATTTATATGCTGTGAAATGTAAATTTTATGAGGGTTCAACAACTGTTATTGTAAAAAACGCCACATTTCTTAATTATTATAAATTATATTTTAAATTTGAAAATAAATATATATAAACTATTATTTAGATTAAATTAATATTATTATCTTAGTTTGATATTCCAAATTACCCAATAGTGAATTTTCATACTTTTGGGACATAATCGAATATTTGGGTAAAAATTAAACACATTATAAATATACAAGGTACATTATAAAATCATACTGGACCAATATTTATTTAATAAATAATATAAAATATATCCATGAATAAATATATTTTTAAATTTAATATAATTTTATTTTTGGTTTCTTTTATAGATTTTATAAAGTAATTATTAAACTCGATAACTATTAACATACATTAAGGTTTTAAAATAATTTTTAAAAGAATAAACACCTCTATACTGAAAAGGAAATTAATTTATTGTGATTGGCCCATGACCCAATAAAATAATTAATATAAATCCCATTATTTTGATAAAATGGGACAACCCATGGAATGATTTTTATTTTTGTTTATTTTTTTATGCAGTGTCCAAAACCAAAATAATAATGATATCTCCAACTATCCATATATAAAGCTACCCAATATACCATTTATCATTAGTAAATCTCCTTTGTTTGCATCCATAATCAATTATTCACTCTCCAGAGTCCTCCTATGGTGACCTATGCACTAAATAAGCCCCTCCCATGCATTTGGAGTTCCAAGATGATGTAAGGGATTGGTCTCTTATCATTTCCATTCAAGCACTTCTTGTATCATATGATTCTTAGTTTTAATTTCTAGTTGATTTGGTATGTTTTCCTATAATCCCCTTACTATCCATTTTATTTCTAAATAATGAGATAACCCTTTAGCTTGATGAACACCTCCCATGAAACCTTATGTATATCTGTTACCATGTCGAAATTTAGTACACGTTTTTTCCCATTAACCTATTTAATTAAGTACATTCTTTATCATTTTAAATTTATCATAAATTACATATAATGGGGTTTGTTATTAAATATCACCATTATGTTCCAATTTATATGATGAAATACCAATTTCATTCTCATAAACCCATTTTACGATTTTTTGTTTGATGTGTTTATGCTTCCAAAATTTTACCATGATTTTCCATGAATAAACAATTATCTAGTGAATACCATACCATTTTACAATATATAATACTCACCTTTATAAAAATATACATCTTTGAGATCGGAATTAAATGGATATATTTCATACTCCATGATTTTTTAATAAAATGTTATGATGAATGGATCCATGTTATCTGATATATGTGGATCACTAAAGCTTGAGAATGAAATGAAGGTGGTGGGTATGCCCTGAATTATATAACAATCTAATGAATTAGGTAATTTTTAGTCTAATAAGTCATCATCTGGGGATAGAGAGTGGTCCTATTTCCTTTATTGTACTTTTTCAACCATGATGTCTTGGCGTTATAGCCTTCAACTAGGTTTATGATGCACTATTTTAGGTTTGTTCCAAATTTACCATGTAATGATTATCATACCATATCATGACTTTATATTCATCCACCTTTTATTCCCAATTTATATTCTTATTTTTGAACATTTATTACACTCTCCATGGTATTCCCTGATTATTCCCTTTCTAGGCTTTATATCTCACCCATTTCTTTTGTAGGTCCCCATGTTATCCCATACATTTTGAAAAGCCATGGAATTTTTAGAACCATGTTAATGATGATTTTAATAATGATGTTGTATCCCATGGTCGTGATTTAATGCTATGTACCTATTTCCAAATAATCTAGAATTATTGTTCTTATGGTTTGTTTTATGTATATATTAATGTAATAAATATTTATTTAATTTTAAATAATGAGTGGGGTTGTAATATTTAGTATCAAAGTAAAGGTTTAGTTATTTTTTTATTATGATTTAAAAAATATAGTGAAAGGTTTTGGGATATGAAAATGATTAAGAAAACAACCCTAAAACTTTCTAACTTTAGAGTAAGCATTTTATCAAGAATATCATCCCTGAAAGGATAATACATGTGAATGTGGTTCTGGAACAGATGTACATAGGGTTTAAAACCACTAACAAGGTGTGTCGATCCTAACATGGTGTAACCCTGTATATGAAAACATGTCTTACTACACTCCTAGTATGAAATTACTAGTGGAAATTCGTTACTATAATTATAATCTCATTATGAACAATTATTGAGGGGAAAATCCACATAAAAAATATGTTATGAAATAGATAATGGATAACATATATTGAAACCTATAAATTCATTAATTAATGAAATAAATTAATATTATAATTTATCCCTTTAACACCCTTAAATTTATTATTGTGAATTTAATAGTCTAAAAAATATCATCTATTATTATATTTTTATTCTATCCACTGACCTAAAATAGGTAGAATCAGGAAAAAATAAATATTAAGTGCAATGTGATGATTTCCTTAATTAGATGGGAGTAGGAATGATGAACTTCATGATGATACACTCTCAGCATACTTAGGTTCTAAAGAGATACATAGATATGGTTGGGCAGAAATATAATCCTATGATAGAACATGTTTTGATTGATAACATTATATGGAAATGTCTTATAGATTTCAATCAAACATCAAATCCTTTAATCACTGAACATTGAATCAACTCCAATGATAATATCTTCTCCATAATTAAATTTTCAGAACAATAGATGGTTAAATTATCTATTTATCATAAAAAGTGAGAATGTGACTAGTGGTAGGAATTGATAATGATTTTTAACCCTGAGGAATGGATCAAAGTGATTGAGTGAATGAAAATATGGAATTTTGTTTCGATAAATATTTTCCTTGAACTCTTCGACATAAAAAGGAAATGGAATTCCTTTACCTCAAGAAAATTATGATGAATAAATCAATGTGTATGAGGAAAACATCACAAAATTTTCATGATACACATCCAAATATTTGGTTACCCATGAATGTAAGGTTAAACTCTTATTTGGTTTCAAAAAAACATAGGACATGAAAATCCCTGACAATACGAGAAAATGATAACTTTGAGAATATTTTCTGTTGTGCCATCAATTTCAAATTACAGATCATAGAATCTCTAGTATCTCTAGGGGATAAGATTTAGAAAGTGATATCAAGTTTTTTTAGTCCAATAGAGAAAACTAATGGATCCAAAAAAATTCCACATCCCACAATGGGGAGGAGTGAACCACCTCATAAATTGCCTTTCGTAGATGATGAAATGCTTTTGGTCTTGGAATGAAGGGAACCATGAATATTAATTCCAATAGGTGAAACCCACTAATGTGGAGGATTAATGGAATGGTCCATTAAACCCATAGTGAATTGTTCTTAGAATCAACAGCATTGAACCATTGAACTTTTCAAATCAATTCACATATACAAGGGTTTGTGGGGACTACCAATAACCTCAAATGGAGAACCATAAAATTTTAACCATCACAACTATTGAGGTGGATCCACAAAGTGAAGTGGTGAATGACATGTTAGTTATTAAGTTATGGATATAGATCATAAATTTTGATTTCAGTTTAATTAATTACATCACATAGCAATATTTATGTATTAAAATTAAAACATCACCACAAATCATTGAAGTAGAGCTATCGGTGGAAACAAGAAATGGCTAAATTTGCGTATCCTGAGTATATAAATTCTCACATGTATGAATGTGTGGGAAGAAATTACAATTAAACCATTTCATACTCCAATGTGGGTAGTTTTATTCAATTATAGGTATGTATTTTCTTTCCCAATATTGATACAACATAAATTTCCATGAGAAGGAAATCACTCTCTTTATCAAAAATTGACACCTGATTCTTTAAATGTTCAAAGTGGGGAATAAATATTATTTAGAACCCACATCTCTATCATGGATATTATTACTATAAAAGAAATCATATCTAGATAAAATGATTTTGTCTAAGGAAATAATCAGCGTCAATGAAATTCCAACTGTGATAGAATACACTCAGGTGTTTCTCAAAAAATTTCCTATTCTTCCTCCCATAAGAGTAGATGAATTTTCAATAAATATTATTCTCCAGGTGTTTCCATTATACAAGACTCCATATTTTATGGGTGTTGTGGGATTTAAGGATCTAAATAAACAACTATTAGGGAATCTGGATAAAAGGTGCGTACACCCAACTACCTCAACATGGACTGCACTAGTTCTCTTCATCAAAAAAAGGATGGATCAATTTGACATTACATTGATTATAGTTAGCTCAAAAAGAAATGATAATGAACAAGTAACCTATAAAACATATTCATTACTTTTTAAATAATCCATGTGTAGCAATATACCTCTCTAGGGTGGATACACGGATAATATATTACCATTCTAGGTTGATGAAGGATGATATCCATAACAAATTGTTATGTATGATACATGAGAACTATAATTTCATATTGACAGATTCTAATAACAATAAATCTCCAATATTCATCATGGACTCAAAGAATAGGGTCATTAGATATTACCTCTACAATTATGTGGTAGTTTTTATAAATTATTTTATTATATTCTATAAATTACGTAAGATCATGTCCAACATTTGAGAATTATACATAAGAATATAAAAAAAATATAATCTTTATGAAATTTTATGAAAATTAGAGTTCTGGTTGAAGGAAATATCACTCTTGGGACATATCATTAAAAGAAATAAGATATTTGTGGAGCATTCAAAAAATAAGTAATTAATGTTTGTACGATACCAATATATGTGATAGATATCCAAAGGTTCTATCAATTTTTGAGAAATTGTTAATGATTATCAAACCCTCTAACCAAGATAACTCAAAGGGGAAACCTGGATTCTTTTAGTGTTGAATGCAAAAAGAGATTCAAGGAGATAAAAAGGATGATTATTTCTAGCCATTTTTCCATACAACCCACATGTGGATAAAGTTTTTTCGTATTCAACGATGCTTCAAAGATATGATTGGGTTTTGTGTTAATGAAACATAAAAAATTCATAGCATATTCTTCAAGGTAGTTGTATGTATGTGAATAGAACTACCCAATGCAATATCTGGAGTTGGATATTATGATCTTCCATAGATTGGAATTATATCTTTTGGGAGATGTAAAAAATATATACATATCACAAAATCCTCAGATATATATTCATATAGAAATATATGAATTTGAAACAATGAATATGGTTAGATCTGATCAATGACAATGAATTCTCAATTCACAATCGTAATGTGAAAGAAAATAATATGGATGATTCTCTAGGTATAATATATCACTTAATTATATCATTAATGAGAATTGAGAAGGAACTGATATTATTAAATTTAGAACTCATAGACATGGTAATCATAATTGAAGGAAAATAATCAATCATATCCTAAATTCTGTCCCAACCATCCATTCTGGAGAGTCTATGTGATGATAAATGGATTGATTCGGGAAGTAAAAAGTAATTGAAACTATAAAAATGTAAATCCATAGAGATAATTGCTAGTGAAGATGGAGTTGTGATATATTGGTCACAACCATGTCTACCATCAAATCCTTAGTTAAATAAAGAACTATTGTATGATTCAGATAGTTCATCTTTTTCCATTCAGCTAAGAAGCACATAAATGTATAGAGATATCTAAGATCACTATTTTTTATAAAAATATGAATAAGGAGATAAAAGAATATTTGTAAACAAGAAAGTTATTTTAGAAAGCAAAGGATGAAAGAAAGAAGTCTATGGGATGAGGTAACCATTATCCATACAACATATAAAAGGGAAAAAGTCAGCGTCGACTTTACCCCTGAGATCTAAATAGATGTTGGGGAAATAATGATTTATCAGATGTTTTGGATCGTTATATAATGACAAATCACTTTGTTATGATTGGATAAGATTTATAACCTGATCAACTTATAGGGATATTCATTAAAGAAGTTGTGAGTATTCATTGAGTTCAGCTACCTATTTGATCTGATTTAGATTCAATATTCTCTTCCATGTTCTAGAAAAGTCTTCATAATTATCTAAAAACTATGATGAATTGTAGTACAACCTATCATCTTCAAAATTATGGCCAGTCAGAGTAGACTATTCTGTACACCTGCACTTTTGGATGATGTTGGGGAATGAAATCTATTAGGTCCTGAAATGGTCAAAGAAATGTTGGATAATTTTACGACAATTACGCATCACATCAAGGATGCTCAGAGTCATTTGAAGAACTATGTTGAAAATCATCCATGAGACCTATAGTTTGATGGGGGAGAAATTTTATTATTCTACATATCTCCATGGTATAAATTGATTATGTATGGGAAGAAGGATACCACATTCCAAAATACATTGACACCTTCAGGATTGTTGATCGCATTAGAGTGGTAGCCTACATACCTGTACTCCTACCTATCCTATATCATGTTCCTGATGTATTACGTTTATCCCTATTTAAAAATTTAATACAAATACCCTCACGTGTACTCAATCAAGAGGTGGTACCATTGGATAATGAAATTTCCTATGATGAGTAGTTGGTGATGGTCTTAGATCATAGTGAAAATTTTATACATAATAAGACAATAAACCTTTCCAATCTGTTTAGGAGAAACCACTAGTTTTAAAATGTGAATTGTGAACTGAAGGAGTTGGGGAACCATTTTCACACTCATCTATTTTATTATTGTAAATGAATATTTCATGTGAGAAATTTCTTAAGTGCTGAAGATTGTAATGACATGAGATGTTATATATAAAAATATACTTTTGATTTAATTCGTTGAATTATAATGTAATATTGTTAGAAAAAACACATACACATTTTTACTAAATTTAATTAGATTTATATGATCATTATGTATAATTTCCATTAATAATATATTCATTCAAAACTGATCAGATGATTAATATAAATATAGTGTTTTACCTAATCCAATTGACATAGAAAAAGGATGTCACGGCCTCAAACAGTATAATTGTACTCTATGAATCCCATTTATCAGAGATTCGAATGGTGATAAAATACATTGGATTTTCCCTATACCCAGCCTACTGTGAGATCTGACAACTTATGTATTAGCAAAACCATTTCATGTAGAAGTTTGAGGTCATCAAGATCATGACTAAATACATATACACTAAACAACCCTATAAAAGTCTCACTAGCTCTCACATTAATCTGAGGTCGTTTTCTACTGAATTAAAGGGATGAAAATCCAAACCCCGACATTATGATTATGTCAATTATTTTTTAAAATAATAATTTATACATTTTCATCATGTTACACTTACTTAATAATAGTTTTCTATTTTGATACAATAAAAATTAGAATTATTGGTTAAAATTTATTTTTAATTAAATAATTTATTTTTAACATTTAATGGATTTTGGAAACAAATATTATTTTAATAAATCATCATATAATTTTTATGATGTCAAATATAATTTTTATAGGGGTTCCAAAACACATATTGAAAAAAACCTAACAATTATTTATAAATTTCCATTTTATATTTTAAGTAAAAGCACATATATTTATAAAATTATTTATAAAAAATTAATATTATTTTAGGAATCAGAATTTTGAAATTATCAAATGGTTATTTTTTCAAAATTTGTTGAAATAGTTGAATTTTCGGGTAAAAATTAAATATCGTATGAATATACTTTGTGTATAATGAGATCATAATGACCCAAATGTGATGTAATAAATACTATAAAAGGTATAAATCACATAATATATGTATTTAATTTAACCAAATGTGATTTTATTTTTAATTAAGTCGCCTTATAAATCCATTATTAATCCTCCAATTCTATTAATATATTTTAATGTATTAAAATCATTTCATTAAGAGTGTGACTCACATACACATATGAAATGATGTTATTTTATTAATAATTTACTATGGACATATAAAATAATTAAGTACACTCCCATTTGGAAGAAATAGTGGGTAAAAACCTTAGGAAGGCTTGTTGAATTTGTTATTTTATTATGTAGATTCAAAAACCTAAATAATAAATAAATACCCCTATTTTCCTTTATAAAACAACCCATGATCAAATTGTTTTTCTCTAAATATACTTGGTTAACTTCCATAATATATCCTCTACTCTCAATTTTCCTCCTAAGGTTCCCCCAAGCTCTCAATTCGCTCCTCAAAAAAACATCATGTCACACACTCAAGTAAGTGATTTCTCTCTTCTCAATTCCACTCAAACACCTCATTTTTTTTTTATAATTCTTAGTTTTGATTATGTTTTGTTTGGGAAAGTTTTCATATAACCCACATAATGTAAATTTTATGTCTAATTAATTATATTACTCCTTCTCCCCCATTAAGCCCACCCATGGACCATTAATACACACGTTTCAATCCCAAAATTTAGAAAGGGATATTTTCATTTCTTTTGTTTATTAAATTATCTTATTTACCTTATTTATTTTATCATCATTCATTTATAATGAAATTTTTTATTACATATCCAACATATTGTGGTATTGAGGTAAGAATTATTAGATACCCCATTATCTACAATCATCAAATTTTATTAAATTTCTATGTGATGTCATTATGCTTCCAATGTTTCACCATGATTTTCCAGGCCAAAAAATGTTTGTAATAAATACTGTACCTATTTACTATCAAAAGAATACACCTTTACCAACTTATATCGCTTTTAATTGGGACACAAATGTATGTATTCAACATCATTGATCATGAAAAAAGATATTATGATGAATGAATCAATGTTGTATGATCTATGTGGCACACTTAAGCATGATAATGAAATGAATGTGATAGGTGTGCCCAAAATTATATAGAACTACAATTAATTGGCTAATGTTTACTCTAATGATATGCGATTTTGGGAGATGGATTAAACATTATTCTTTTTTTATAATTTTTCTACCATGATGTCTTGGTGGTTTAGCCATGACCTATGATTATGATGTAGTTTATTATGTTGTTTCCACATTATCCATGTTATGATTTTCATAATACATCATTCCTTATTATTCATTTTACTTTTATTCTCCATAGATATTTGTACTGTCTAATATGCAATATTCTCTTCATGGTATTCCATGATCATTCTATTCTTATGATTTATAGATGACCCAATTAATTGGAGTATCCCAAGGTTATCTCGTGCTGTTTTAAAACAATTGAATTTTTGTAACAAAGGTAAGGAAATTTTTAATAATGTTGTCATACCCCATGTTCAAGATGTTTTGATATGTTTATAATTCTCAAGGACACTGTAATTATAAATACTATAGACTGTATTATGTGTTATTTAATGTAATAAATCATGTACTAATGTGAAATAAAGAATTTGGTTGTTATAATTAATACATGATAGAATATAGATATATCAATTGGACATTAAAGGGGTGAGAATCATAAACATGAAAAACTAGGCATGATATATCATGATAGTCATAAATGTAACATGGGAAAGGTGGAATCAATTAAAAACACTGCATCATAATCATAGGTCAAGTCTATTTGTCTATTAATCATTATTTAAAATGATCGTCAAGGGAATATGTTTTACACCATGTCCCAACGTGTTATCTCATGAGACTAAATTTTAACCATTTCATTTGAATGACATATAATTATGGGTGTGCCCATAACATTAATTTCATTCACGCGATTATGCATGACACAATGAACATACATCATTGATTCATTCATCATCACATTTTTCCAATATAATGGAATTTGGAAAAAATACTTATGATTCCCAAATCAATAAGTATATGTGTATAATGTTGAATACCTATGATAATAAATTGGTAGAGTATTTCCAGAACTATTTTTTCTATCATAGAAAATCATGGTAAATTTCTAGATGCGTTACAAAATCAGATAAAAATTAATAGAAAACTATAATGAGAGAGATAGAAGTATCCAATCATTTATAAAGAAAAAATAATGTAGTTTAGACCCGGAAAAAACATATCCCAACATTAGGAATTGGAAATTTACGGTGTATGTTATTGAAGTAACATTAATATAGTGGAAAAAGAAAATAACCATTACCTTGAGTGTGCGACTCCAATTTCATGGGATGAGCATCTTGAGAGTAGGTGGAACCTTGGGAAGAATCTTGAATGGGGAGGCAAGATGATGGACATGAACCAATGATATTTTTTGAAGTCCAATGGGATCACAACAGTGTTTATAAGTAAATTACATTAGTTGTATTCATCACTTCTCAAACATAGGTATTGGACACTATATAATAAAATATACAAAACCACCCACAATCCATTGTTTTTTCTGCTGGTCCCTTCCAAAAGATATTTGTTTTAATATTTTATGAGTCAAATACCTATATGAATAAAATAATAACCTTGCTGATGTGGAATTATGTCTTATGTATAATGAAATGATTTTTAATCTATAAAATATATTAATGAATTTGGAGGATTCATAATGGGTTTATAGAATTAATCAAATAAACATAAATAAAATTATTTCAAAAGTAAATAATATATTTGGTCAATGATACCCTTTATAGTATTTATTACACCACGTTGGGGTTATTATTATTTCATAATACACAACGTATCTTTATATGTTATTTAATTGTTAAACAATAATTCAGATATATGAAAAAACATGGAAAAATAATTGTTGGAACATTTTGACACATTTATTCAAAAAATAATATTCATTTTATCATAATAATTTTATAAATATGTACATTTTCACTTTTAAGATAATAGTATACATTTATAAAAAAATTTCGGGTTTTTTCTAATAAAAACTATTTATAAACCATTAAAAAAATTTCATTTGACTTAATAAAAATAATATGATCATTTTTATTTAATAAAATTTATTTAAAATATTATTGTATTAAAATATTACTAATTTATAAATTTTTTGAATAAATCAAATAAATATATTAATTTAAATTGAATATTTCTTAAAAATAAAATTTGTGTTTTATTATATAAAAATAAAAACCATTTATAAAGTACAGATACAATGAAAATTGGAACATTATTATATTGAAAATACAATTAAAATTTTAAAATTTTTATGGTCTTGATACATATCCATTTTATACACCTGAAAAAAAATTATGGGTAAGGTACACGATGGTGATATGTTCATGGGGTGGTTCGACGTACATAGTTTGTTCTATGATCGTGATGTGATTGGAATTATCTCATAAACTGTTTCTCTCATGATTAAGTTGTTGGATCATAGATTGGTATTAATTAAGAAAAAATCCTAGTGATTCAATATCCCTCAAAAGCATTGAAAATGGGATTTATTTGGTAAGATCATATTGGTTAAGGCCATAACATCCATTATCTGTGTGAATGGTTCTCTTAAAACCATTTTTTTAAAGTAATAATATGATCAATCATGAATGTATATATTATCAAAGGGAATAATTATTAATGACATTTTAAATCCGATAGGATTAGAACAAAAAAATTCATGTATTACCTGTTACTTTAATACACAATAATACTTTACAGTAATCATAATTTGAATTTAATTTATATCATTTTGGGTATGTACAATGTTCGCCATTCAGAAATATCATCCTTAAAATTTTTCATTTCCCAAAATGAAAATATATGATGGTAGTTTTGTTGCATAATGTCTTCTGGATCCCCTGAATATTATTTAGGCATGTTGTCTCTAAGAAACACTTTTATCAGGTGCATTTTATTATTTCTCAGAACATTGTTTGTAAGATCTATTATTTTTAATAGATAGTCATAATGGAAAATATAATTATCAACTATACCACCTATGTATTGAGGACATGTGAGGGGTCCTTTATGTACTTTCATAATAATTATACATGGAATACAATATGTACATGATATAGGTTAGGTGGGAGTTCAAATAGATATGCTACCACTCTATTATGATCAATGATCTCATATGGACCGATACATCATGGAATAATATTTCATTTATATATAAATATCATTACGTTTTCTCATTGAGATATTCCATGAAATACCATGTCTCAAACATCAAAATGTAGGTATCCTTGATTATTGAAGCATATATCTTTTTTCGACTTGGAGTATCCTTGATGTGGTTCTGAATGGTCATATCAGTTTCGACCATTTCCTCAACCATTTTTAGTCCCAACTATTTTTTCCCCATCATCATCCCAAGATGAATGTTTTATTCACCTATTACAATATTTGTATTTGTATGGATCAATTTGGTTTCATGAGTGTAAACTATTATTGTATGTGAACTCAACTAGAGAAATATGTTGACCCCATCCTCCATTGAAGTCAATTATAGATTCACTCAATATTTCTATAAGTTTTTGGATAATATAATAAATTTGGCACTCATTTTGAGTGTTATAAGCAATGAAAATGTTCAAAAACTTATTCCAGTCAAACTAGAGCCATTTCTAGAGTATAGAGTAAAATCATTGCTATTAATGAGATACAATTTATAGTGTTCTTACATAAATAATATCCACTACTATAATATACATCCATTCATTTTTATGGAGTAATAATCCCTATAGAATCATAATTACATGGGACACCTTTGTCATAATATCCACTAGAACCTAAATAGCATTATTCACACTTTATGTATTTGTGGGACCAATGACGAATTCTATTGTGATCAATACTAGAATTTTCATATTCTACAATAGTTTAAAACCGTTGACAAATGCCGAAAAACATTGGAATAAAAAATTACAATGGTTTCCCAAACTATTGGTGTAAACTATTCCAACTATTGTCCAAATCATTGGGTCTTGAGCCATACAGATAGACCCATCCCAACGGTTCTATGAGAACTATTGGTATATCTATGAAAAGATTAATATATAACAACAATTTACTGAAATTATTGGAATAAATGTTTACCTATATTTTAAAATTGTTGGTAACGTCAAAAATCATCTCTTTAATAACAGTTTTTAAATGGTTGGAATATACTTTTACCAATGGTTTCCCAAAAACTATTGGGAAATATAAATTAAAAATATCTATGACAACAATTTAAAAACTCTTGGCATATACATTTTTCAACGGTTTACATAAAACCATTTGTAAAATTTATTCTCTTACAGATATGAAAATGGTTTTAAACCATTGACATTGCCTTTAAATACCTGCAGTAACAAGCTGGCTTGCAGGCCTCCCCCTGTGCACCTAGAGAAATTCCACCAGCAGGCTTGTAGAATTCATACAAGGGGATGGGAAAAATTTTGTATGATTTCATACACAATTCATACAACACATAATTCATACAGAATATTGAATACCTCTAATTCTTTATTTAATTACCCTCTACACACATAAAAAATTAAAACATAATTAATGCTGTAATTAAAGAATTTATACACATACAACAAGTATACCCATTAAATAAGTATACCCACACACCATTAACACATAATTCATAAGATAATTAAGTACATAATGAATGAAATTCAGAATTCAAAAGGGTGGGGGTGTTCATGGGGTTGTGGTGGTTATCCAAGGGTGTAGGCGGTTTCTAGGGTGGTGGTGCTGTCTAGGGGGGATATCCATGGGGGTGTCCTGGTGGGTGGGGTGTTTTCCATGGTGGTGTGGGTGGTGTCTAGGGGGTGGGGTAGTGTCCATAGGGTTTGGGGTGTCTAGGGAGTGGGGCGGTCCATGGGTTGGGGGTGTCCAAGGGGTGTGGGGTGGTGTGCAGGGGGGTCTCTTCATGTGGGTGGGGGTGTCCAGGGGGTGGGGGTGTCTAGAGGGTTGGGGGATGTCCAGGGGAAGGGGATGTTCATGGGGGTGGTGGAGTCTAGGGGGTGGGGGTAGTCCAAGGGGTTTTGGTGGCTATCCAAGGGGGGTGGGGAGGTGTTCAAGGGGTTGGGTGGTGTCCAGGGGTGGGGTATTTGGTTATTAGAAAATTGATTAAATTTTTATTACGTGACAAAAATACTATATGATTTTTGAAATGGAACCTTCAAAGGGATTTTGATAAACCATTGGGGTGTTTTAAATAATAATAAGTCTCTATAATGTGATTTTGAAATGTTGTTATAATGAATTATTTATAGTGTTTCTTTAGGGGATTTGTGATTTGGATTCCCTTATTTTTGATCATCATATTATTTTACTAAAGGTTTTGTTTTTTATAATTCATTAAAATGATACCACTATAAATGAATCCAAAAGTCAATAAAAGGATATTTCAGGTAGTCATTCTTTGGATACAACTATTTTCTTCCTAGTCTTGTTCTCTACTCAAACACTTATGGAAGTGCAATAGCCATGTTCTTCTCGGATCATTGAGTATGCATGAGAGTTTCTAAAATAGCATCCACTATTTGATGTTTGTGATTTAGGATTCCCGGAGTGAATGATGTGGGTAGCTATGATTACAATGATATTCAAGATGATAGAAACTGTATAATCCATGGGGGGCTGTCTTGGGGGTGGGCGGGCTTGTCCTGGGGGTATTGGGATTCTATGGGGGTCAGCAGGCTATCCACGGGGGTGGTGGGATGTCTAAGGGGAAAGGGGAATCCATGGGGTGGGTGGGTAGTCTATGGAATTGTGGGGGCTGTCCATGTGGGGTGTTTAGGGGGCGGGAGGATTATCCATGGTTGTGGTGGGGAAGGCGAGGGGGTTATAGGGTTCACATGGGTGGTTGGGCTATCCACGGGGGTGGGTGGGCTATCCACGGGGGGGGGGGGGGGGGGGGGGGGGCTGTATATGGGGTGGGTGGGCTGTCTACATGGGTGATGATGATGTCCAGGGGGTACTGGGTGTCCAAGGGGGTTTGTAGGCTATCCAAAGGGGTTGGCGGGCTGTCCACATGGGTGGTGGTTGTCCATGGGGTATGTAGTGTCTACGGGGGTGGGGGTGGGTGAGGCTGTCCATGGGAGTACCGGGTGTCCAGGGGGTGGGGGTGGGAGGCTGTCCATGGGGGTGGAGGGGCTGTCTAGGGGGGTGGGGTGTCACGGGGTTTGGGAGGTCTCCACGGGGGGGGGGGGGGGGTCCAATGGGGTAGGGGATGTTCAGGGGGGATAGATGGGTTGTCTGCAGGGGTGGTGGGGGTCGTTATAGGGGGTGGGGGCCATCCAGGTGGTACGAGGTGTCCATGGGGTGGGTGGGATATCCATGGGGGTGGTTGGCACTTTCAATGGGGTACGAAGTGTCCTAGGGGTGGGCAGACAGTCCATGGGGTCAGCGAGGCTTTCCAGGTGGTAGGGTTTGTCTGGGGGGTTTTCCAGGGGGTATGAGGTGTCCAGGGGGTTGGAGGGTTGTCCACGATGGTGGTTGGCAGTCCAGGCGGTAGGGGGTATCAAGGGGTTGGGAAGGCTCTCCATGGGGGTGGGGGATGTCTATGGAAGTAGGGGGTGTTAGGGGGGGCTATCCCTAGGGGTGGGGGGGGGGGATTTGCACAGGGGGAGGTTTGTCCATGGGGGTGGGTGAGATTTCCACGGCATAGAGGGGATGTCCAGGGGTGGGTGGGTTGTCTATTGGGGGGTCGTCTAGGCGTAGGATGTGTCTAAGAGGTGGGTGGGTTGACCACGGGGGTGGTGAGGATATATAGGTGGTAGGGGGTGTACAGGTGGTGTAGGTGGGCTGTCCATGGGTGGGGGGGTTTCCTACATGGGGGGGGGTCTAGAGGATGGGTGGGATATCCATGGGGGTGGAAAGGCTGTCCAAGTAGGGTGGCCTATCCACAAGGGTGAGGGGCTGTCCAGGATGTTCGGGGTGTGGGTGGGGCTATCTAGGGGGTACAACGTGTCCCAGGGGGTGGGTGTGCTATCCACGAGGGTGGCAGGGCTGTCTCGGAGGGTAGGGGGTGTTTAGGGGGTGGTCAGGTTGCCATGGGGGGTGGGGGGGACTGTCCACAGGGGGTAGGGTTGTCCAGGGGGTGGGAGGCCTGCCCACGGTGGTGGTGGGGCTTTCCAGGGGTTATGGGTAGGAGGGGTTCAGGGGGGTGGGTGGGTTTTCTACATGGGTGAGGGGGATGTCCACAGGGGGATGAGTGTCTAGGGGGGTGGGCATGCTGTCGATGAGGGTGGTGAGCTGCCGAGGGGTGTAGGTGTGTCCAAGGGGTGGGTCGGCTGTCCACAATGGTGGGAGGGTTTTCCATGGGGGGCATTATAGTGGGTAAATGATGTCCATGGGGTGGGTGAGCTATCCACTAGGGTGACTAGGTTTTATAGGTGGGTAAGAGTTGTCCAAGTGGGTGGGAGGGCTATCCACGGGGGTGTGCGTGAGGTCCACGCAGGGGAGGTGATGTTCAGGAGGTACGAAGTGTGAAGAACGGGTGGGCGGGGCTATCCCGAGGGGTACAAGGTGTCTAGGGGGTGGGATGGCTATCCACGACAGTGGTGGGGCTGTCCATGGGGTGGGTCGGCTGTCCAAGGGGGTGGGGGCTATCTAGGGGGTACCTAGTGTCCAGGGGGTGGGTGGGATATCCACGTGGGTGGCAATGATGTCCAGGGGGTACGGTGTGTCCAAGTGGGTGGGTGGGCTGTCCACAGGGTGGGCAGGCTGTTCGCACTAGTGGGGGTTGTCCAGGGGGTACAAAGTATCCTGGGAGTGGGTGGGGGCGGTCCTAGGGAGTACAGGGTGTCAAGGGGGTGGTCGGTCGGTCCACGGGGATTGATGGTCTGTCTAGGGGTTTGGGGGTGTCCAAGGGGGTTGGGGAGGTCTCCACGAGGGTGGGGGTGTCCATGTGGGTAGGGGCTCCTCAGTGCGGCTCGGTGGGCTTTCAACAGGCGTGGTGGGGGCATCATAGGGGGTAAATCCATGGAGGTATGAGGTTTCCAGGGGGTGGGTGGATGTCCAGTGGGGAGGGAGGGGCTTCCCAGGGGGTAGAGGGTGTCCTGGGGGTGGGCGGACTGTCCACGGGGGGTGGCGGGGCTGTCTAGGGGGTAGGGGTTTTCTGGTGTAATTTTCAAGTGGTGGGTTGTTCAGCTGGGGATAAGGTGTCCAAGGGGGTGGGAGGGCTATGCACGTTGGTGGCGGTGATGTCAAGGTGGTAGGGGGTGGGTAGGCTGCCCATGGAGGTGGGG
This sequence comes from Viscum album, assembly GCA_963277665.1. Taxonomy (NCBI): domain Eukaryota; kingdom Viridiplantae; phylum Streptophyta; class Magnoliopsida; order Santalales; family Viscaceae; genus Viscum; species Viscum album. The sequence continues at coordinate 1,480,775,470 of OY728137.1, forward strand.
GCTCTCTACGGCAGTGGGGGTGTCAGGGGGGGGGGGCTGACAACAGGGGTGGGGCTTTCCATAGGGGGAGGAGCTGTCAAGGGGATGGGTGGGCTATCCACGGGGGTGGAGGGGATGTCTAGGGGGTGGGTGGGTTTTAAACATGGGTGTGGTTTGTCCAGCCGGTTGGGGAAGTCCATGGGGGTTGGAGGGCTGTAAACGGGGGGTGGCGAGGCTGTCAAGGGGTTTGGGGGGTTCTAGGGGGAAGGCGGGATGTCAATGGGGGTGGGGGATATCCACATGGGGGATATGGGCTATCTAGGGGATGGTCTTCCCATGAGGGTGGCGAGGCAATACAGTGGGGAGGGGGCTATCAACTAGGGTGGGGACAATCCGTGGGGGGTACGGGGTGTCCAGGGGGTGTGCAGGGCTGTCTATGGGGGTACAGTGTGTCCAAGGGGTTTAAGGGATAACCATGGGGGTAGAAGGTTTTTTTAGGTGTAGGGGGTGTTCAGGGGGGTGGGTGGGTTTCTTGGGGGGGGGGTTTCCATGAGGGTAGGGGTGTCTAGAGGTGGGAGGGTTTTCCACGGTGGTTGCAGGGCTTTCCAGTCGGTATTTAGTTCAAGGGGGTGGGTGGGATATCCACAAAGGTGGGCGCTTTCCATGAGGGGTAGGGGGTTTCTTGGGGTGGCGGGGCTGTCGAGTGGGTTAGGGGGTGTTCAAAGGTTGGGAGAGCAGTCCATGTGGGTGGGGGGGGGGGGTAGTCCACACTGGTGGTGGGGGGAATTCTAGGGGGTACAAGGTGTCCAGGGGGTGGGTGGGATGTCCATGGGGGTGACAGGGTTGACCAATTGGGTACGAGGTTTCCAAGGGAGTGGGTAGGCTATCCATGGGGGTGGATCGGATTTCCATGCATGTGGGGGGCTATTCAAGGGGTATGAGGTGTGCAGAGGGGGTGGGTGGTGCTGTCATGGGGGGGGTACGGGGTGTTTCGACGGTGGGATGGATATCCACGGGGGTGGCGACGCTGTCTATGGGGGGGTGTGTGTGTTGTCCCAGGGGGTGGGAGTTGTTTAGGGGTGTATGAGGTGTCCAAGGGGGTGGGTGGGGCTGTCTAGGGTGTATGGGCAGTCCAAGGGGTAGGCAGGCTGTCCACAGGTGTGGAGGGGATGTCTAGGGGTAGGGGTGTCTAGGGGTGGGTGGGCTATCCAAACTGGTGGGGGCTGTCCACGGGGGTAGGGGTGTCCAGGGGGGTGGGAGGGCTACCCACGGGTGTGGCGAGGCTATCTAGGGGAGGGGTGATTCTGTCACAGAAAATCATGAAGTCATGTTTCATTATTTATAGATAAAAAATAAAGACAATGTGACCTACCTAATCACCTATATATTTAGGCACAACAAATAAATAAACATCAATGGCTATTAATATGATTTCAAAATGTGACAGATCAATTTGTCCCTCTTCACCATCACTAACTTCACCATCACCATCACCCTCACCCTTTTCCTCCTAGTCATCCCCATCATTGTCGCCACCCTCCTCAATGCCCTCATCCTCGCCCACGTACTCAACCTCAACCACCTCATTTCCCTCCTTGTCCGCCTCGGCTTCCTCCTTACCCTCCTCCTCCACCTCGGCCGCCTTGTTGACCTCATCCTCCTCCAGCTCGGCCTCCTCCTCTCCATCGTCTTAACCACCACCAGAACGGACACCAGGTGCACAATATATAGAACACATCTATGACATATATTCCTCACAAGTAGTGTAGGCCTCAGGAAGAAGTGTTTGACATAAAACATCCATTAGTTTAATAAATGCAGTGTTTTCCCTAGATGAATGTTCCGCCATCTATCTGTCCATTTTTTCAACCTGTTCTATCTATTCCATAACTTGCTGCAACTCGATGGCACTACAACTCAAATATGAGGAGGGAAAATAGCTCTTTGGAACTATATTCTTCCCTGGTTGGGATCGTACTATACCGGGGTGCTCACCTACCAACACTTGATGTAAGTGATCATTTGCCCAAAAATTGTCAGGTTTTTGGGAATCCAGGGCCTCTAATGTAGCATGATACAAATATAAATAGATTATTATGTTACAAACTAGTGATTAATATTTTAAATCTACAAATTAAAACTTATAATCTGCTACTGAGTCGGTTCATTGAGCGTACTTCCGTCATTCATCCTTCTACTCGAGAAAAACAATTTTTCTTGAGGTACAAGTCCTTCTATATTCAATTTATTCCTCCAAAATGACATGGAATATAAGGATACATAATTAAAAATATTATACTAATAATAAATTACATAAAAAATATTATATAAAAACATTATAAATTGAATAAATTATGGAGGATGAAATAGAAAGTGCATGTAGTAAACAATGATTATAAACTATCATACCTGCTACGTCTCATGATCTGGAATCATATTACGTCCCAATGTGTGGAGGTATTGTTTAGCATAATTTCCTTTTTTATTTGTTCTGGATGACAACTAAATAAATTTCAATGATAACTATAATCAGAAAACAATAAAATTATCATTTAAATACCTCTAATGTAATTAATTCCTTAAACTGGTTAGTCATCTAGAGAGTAATCATCTGTCAATACTATTCTAACGGATAATCGTCCACAACAAGAACTGCCTCTAACTCTGTTCCAACTCTAGAAAGCCAGTAAATATACAATTTGTGTTTATAATCTCTCCAAATATCCCTAAAATACTTTATACGTGATGGTTGTGCACTCTCACCATCGTGGAGATCAAACCGAAGTTGAAGCCAAAATTTTAATTCATGTAAATATGAATACTAATATATTTCATTAAATAAAATATTTTTTCCCCATATATCAACCCAAGAATTATCCATGACTTCATTTGGCCACTATCTCAATGAGAGAAGGCAAACATGAATGATGTCGGAGTATTTGGAAAGTCTCGCCATGAAACTCTATCATTACTGCCATGATTTTTAAATCATTTTAATATATTCAATTTAGTCTACCATCAACTTCATGTGGAGGTTCCACATAGAACGCATGCGTGTATGACCCTACCCTAGCCAACTATTAATATATTTATCTATTATGAAAGAAAAAAATATCTTATCAATAAATTTTATAATGAATATAATCAATGGTGTAAAAATTTGTTATGGTTTTATAACTATATCCACGGTAGTCTGATCAATGGGCACCACTGGATCTGCAGAAATTGAAGGAACACCCTATACAGGTGGAGTGGGTCCCAATGTATGCTTAGTAAGGACCGAATATGGCAGAGAAGGAGTTGAAGAATATGGAAAATAAAAGCCGAGAGAGAAGGAAGCAGAAGTAAAATAAGATGATAGGGATGGTTGGCTGAATGTTGGATGGGGAGTGGTAATCATCATCGGATTCAGTACGGATGGTTGAGGTGGCTCAGATGTAAAGGGTGGTGATAATATATGAGGCCTAAATGTCCCGTGTGTCCCTAACGACACACCAGGATCAGAATGTGGGATGGATGGTATGTTAGTTGGACGGGCATGGTCTAATTGAGTACGCCAACTATATTATCTTGCTCATATCCCCCCACCACCCCCCTGCTTACGAACACCAGGAGAACTGGGACCACTACGAGGATACTCATCAAATTACTGTCGCTAAGTTGATGGATACAGCAAAAATGAATAAAAAAATTAATCACATGACATTATATATTATTTAAATATATATTTGAAATAAAATACTCACTACGGGCACTATTGTTGGAATGACTAGCTCAGTTATGCGACAACTGTTGTCCATAATCTATTTCTGTCGCCTCTCTTCAATTAGATTCATTCCCAACATTTGAAAACAAATATGGAAGTAAATTGAAAGTGATAACTAATTTGTAACTCGAAAAACAAAATACATTTGAGGGAATAGGGGGATTCATGGATAATTTAACTATCCATTATTTTAGGTGAGCAAGAAGAGATATATAATGATGTCAATAAATCATAAAAGATGTAAGAGTGAAATTTTATTTTTATTATGACAGTTATTTAATATGTGTCATTATTCTATTAAAATCATTGAACATTGATTCTACTAGAATCCTAAGGGGTAAATGATTTTCCAAAATTAATGGAAATTTTAATTTCATTTACTCGGGTAGATGATGTAGGTTTCAATACATGATTTTCAGAAGAATACTAAGCATTATTTTCATTACCTGGTAAAACATTAAAGAGATGTCTTAGGGGGTCGGGGGTGTCCAGGGGGTATGGGGTGTCTTGGGGGTTATGGGGTGTCCAGGGGGTGGCCTGGCTATCCACGGGGGTGGCAGGCCTATCCAGGGGGTTGGGGGTGTACTAGGGGTGGAGGCTTCCTAGGGGGTGGGGGTTATCAAGGGGGTGGGAGGGGATGTCCAGGGTGTGGGCGGGCTGTCCAAAATGGTGGCGGGGCTCTCTAGGGAGGTCGGGGGTGTCCAGGGGTGGGGGGATTACAACGGGGTGGGGCTGTCTAGGGTTGGTGGGGGGGGGGGTATCAAGGGGCTATCCAGGGTGTGGGTGAGTCTCTCTAGGGGGTGGGTGAGCTGTCCACAGGGGTGGCAGGGCTATCCTCGGGGGTCGGGGTGTCCAAGGGGGTGGGGAAATTCTAGGGGGTGGGGGGTTCAGAGTGGATGGGGTTGTCTTGGGGGTGGGGGAGGGTGTCCAGGGGTGGGTGGGCTGTCCAGGGTGTGGGGGATGTCCAGGGGTATGTGGTTTCCCAGGGGTGGGCATGCTGTCCACGGGCGTGGTGGGGCTGCCTATGGGGCCAGGTGTCCAGGATTAGGGAGGGGGCTTTCTCGGAGATACAAGGTGTCTAAGGTAGTGGGTGGGCTGTCTAGGGTGGTACATGGTGTCCAGGGTGGTGTGTGGGCATTCTACGGGGGGTGGGAGGTCTGTCCACGGGGGTGGAGGGGTTGTCCAGGGGGTGGGGGTGTCCGGGGGGGTTGGGATGTCCAAGGCGATGGGGTGACCACCCTCAAACTAGGGTCATAGAATTCAATATCTATCTAATTTTAGAATAATTTTAAGCCTATTATAGATGACTTAGAATATTGTTGATGTAAACCGTTAATATCATACATATAAATCACAATACCCCCAATTGTAAACACACCATCAAATATCATAGGTGGATCAGATTTTTTGATCCATGATTTTATGAGACCCTTCTCATTGGTTAATGAGTTTTTATATATCATTAAGTGATATGGAGTTGTACAAATGTTAAAGTTTTATGAGATAAATATGGATAGTGTACAAGATCCTATGTGTGATTTCATTGTAGAGATCAATTCAACATGGAAGGGTAAGTGTGAATGTTGGTATGGATCTTCAAGAAAAGTCATAACGAGTGAAAGTTACCATACATTGGTTATATGTGATTTAAATTTTATGTAGAGTATCAGAGTGTAAAACGTACCCCATCACAAGATATCCAACACCCCCCTACAGCCCCTACCCCCTGAAGCCCCCCACCCACCTGGATAACCTCAAACCCCTCCTGGACTCCCCCGACCACAACTGGACCACCCACCCCTCCTCCCTGGACAACCGAAACCCCCCCACCTGAATAGCCCACCCCCCATTGGACAACCCACCCCCATTAAAATCCCACACCCCATCCCCCACCTGGATAGCCTACCACCACCACCACTAGAAGCCCCCCCCCTAACTAGATTTCGCAGACACCCCCTCTACTACATCCCCCTACCCCCCTAGAACCCCCCCCCCTTGATAGAACACCACCACCCCCACATAGACTACCCAAGCCCCCCCCCCCCCCCCCACAAGACACCACCCCTAGACAGCCTGTACACCCACCCCCACAAGAATATCCCCCCTGATAGCCCACCCCCTCCTTGGACATCCAACAACACCTCCCCTGCAGCCCCCACCCCTCTCACTAGAAATCCCCCACCCCCACCTAGATTTCCCCCATCACCCACCTAGACATCCCCCACCCCACCTGGAACCCCCCCCCCCCAACACACACACACACAACACCGCCCCACCTGGATGCCCCCCCCTCCCTGGTCACACCACAAACCTTCCCCACCTGGATTGCCCAAACCCAACTCCTCGACCCACCACCTGGAAATCCCCCACCCCCTCCCCCACCAGGACAACCCACCCACCCCCTAGACAGCCCACCCCCCTAGGGCAGCCCATACCCCCTCCCCTATACCCATGTAGCCCTCTACCCACATACAGCCTCCCCTACCCCTGGACAACACACCACCAACCTAGACATCCCCCAACACCTGGACAACCCCTACCTCTCCTACAACCACCATTTGGGTAATTTTATTTAAAACGACATTACACATTAAGAAATGGAAACCATCATGCATTAGATATTTTATTTCAAACAACCCATTCAATTTATCAAAACATGAAAAAATATATATTTAAAATCCAAAAAAAATAATAATTTATAATGCTCTATTGGTCAGTTAGGAAATGTCATTGGGGAAAGGGGAAATCAACTACATTGTTAATTCCAATTTAAAAATTGGACCAAGAACCTAGGAGGAGTGGCGGTGTCTAGAAGGTGTGGTTTTGTCTAGGGGGCTGTCTAAGGGGGTGGAGGGGGGGGGGGGGGTTGGGGCTGTCCAAGGGGGTGGGGAGTGGGGTGATGTCCATGCGGGGTGTGGGGTGTACAGGGCGTGGGGTTTCCTGGGGGTGGGGTGGGGGGCTGTCCAAAGGGTGGGGGTGTCCAAAGAGGTAGGGGATATCCTGAAGGAGTGGGGGGTATCCATGTGGGGTGAGCGGTGTATAGGGAGTGTGTTGTTGGTGGTGTCTAGGGGGGTTGGGGGAGGGGGCTCTCCATGGGGTGGGAGTGTCCATGGGTTGGGGGTGAAGGGGGTGGAGGGTGTTGTATGGGCGGGGGGGGGGGGGGGGGGGTTTCTAGGGGGGCTATTTACTATGGTGGTAGGTGTCCATGAGGTTGGTTGGGGGTAAAAGAGGTGGGGCTATCCAATGGAGGTGTCCATGGTGGTGGGAGGGGGGCTATCTAGGGGGTGAGAGGTTTTCTGGGGGTGGGGGTGGGGGTGGTGGTGTTCAGGGGTGCCAATACATTCTCAATATCAATAACCTTTCCGTTATTCCTTGAAAAAATACAATAAATAAAAAAATCAAAATTCCATTTTATACTATACTAATGTCCATAGAAACGACCATATCTCCCAAAAAAACAAACCCTTTTCCATGTTTTATGTGTAGAACAAAAAATAGAAAACAAATCAAAGGGTTCGGTATGCCACAGACTATGGGAACTCTAATTTTTACCAAATCAAAACATAAAAGAGAAATAAAAGGAGCGGGATCATTAAAACTAAGGAAAAACATTATTAGTTGAAGTGTAAAAATAAAAAAATGATTGATTGAAGATAGATCTATGACTAGAAGAAGTTTCGCAACCCAGAAAACATCAAAAGGATTTTTGGATTAGGGCATGCAGGGTCTGCAATCGAGACAAGGTGTGTTGTGTATTAGGGGGATAACATTCTAAACAATTTTTAAAAAACGTTGGGATATCATTTCATTGCCAATGGTTTATTAAAACAGTCAGCATATCTTATAAGAAATAATGATTTCCCTAAAATTGTTTCAAACTGTAGGGAATTCTTCACTACATTAAAACATTACCAATGGTTTGTTCAAACCGTTGGAAGATTTTAACATTTTTATAGTATACTAGTGGCTTGAAAAACCATTAGTATAAATCTATTGGAAAAACAACCATTTCTAGTAATGGATGTTTTCCCATTTCCCTATTTGAAGGTATAATGGTTTTATTATCCTTTTTTTATTTTTCCTTTCTGAATCTACTTTCTAACATACAAGACATCATAATGTATATTCCATGATCTACATCATCACATTTTCCCACCAATAGTTCTTGTAGAGATCTCAATACATATTTTTCCTTCTACTAAGGATTAAGAATGTAGAGTTTATTGATTTATCCATCATCTATTTCATTAACTCAATATTTAATGATACACATAGTTGTGACCGAAATCTTGTTTTTCCTTCCTCATTAACATTAATCTATGAGGGTTTTCCTTTTCTTATAGCTTACAATTTCTTCAAAATTTTAATATCATCTCATTGATCATCAATTATCCACTATAAAATAGATGTTTGATAAATCTTTTGGAAAACATTAATGTGATCCCTTCTTTATGATTCACAAGTCCATACTTTTCAAATAGAAGAAGGTTGAATCACTCCCAAGTCACATAAATTTTATAATTACTATGTCTTTTATACCTATAGTGTATTCCACATTATTAATGTTCCCATTATGGTAGTGAATTGTGATGTCATAGTCCGTGATCAGATTTAACCATCATCGATGGTACATATTCAGAACATTCTATATGAATATATATATATGGATTTTGTGATTTATATATTTTTCATACATCTCCCAAAAGAGATAATTATGCCATATTTTTTGAGATAATATCACTATATCATAGACTAGATCATGCGATTGGTTGTTCTATTTTGGAACATACAACTACCTATAATATAATATATCACTTTTTAATTTTTCATTTACACACAACCCAATATATTCTTCAAAGAATTACTGAAAATGAATGAAATTCCTCTTCCTACAGGTAGTGCGGGTACAATTGCTATTATATTACACCTTTTCAACCCCTTATAAATATTTTTAAATTCATCATTACATGAAAACTAGACTCCAATAATTTTTATCTTGGATAGAGGGTTCGAAAATCATGAGAAATTTCTCACAGTTCTATGTTAGTGCACATCTAATCCATGGAATCTGTAGATATCTATCATAGATATTGGAATCCACCATACATCAATTTCATTTATAATATAAGGGTCCATATATTTCCTTTTTTTTTTCTTATGACATGAATTAATAATGTGACTTCCTTAAAAAAGAAATCAATTTTTTTGTACATTTCATAAATTTTATTCTTTCACAAGGTCTTTTGAATTGTTCTTAGATGATTTTAAAGATTCTCCTTTATTATGGAGTATATTATAATATCATCTATAAATATTACCACAAATTTTCTAAATTAATCTATAAAGAATCTATTCATTATTTTCATGAATATTTTTGGAGAATTAGTGAATTTAAATAGAATTATTATGAACTGAATGTTCTCGCACTGTGTATGAAAATTAATCTTCGGTATACTCTCCTTCTTATCCCAAACAAAAACTATTCGAACCACATATTAACATTGGATAATTTTTTCCTATATGTAGATGATCAAACAAGTCATCAATCCATGTTGGGGGATACTTATTCCTTATCATAATTGTTTTTTAGATCCCAATAATTAATCGGTTTATCCTATAGGAAATATCTGTCTATTTTTCCTTTATTCCTTCACCTAATGCATTTTTTCTCCACCTTAGACAATTTTCAAGGTTCTTCTTTATATAACATTAACATGTGGGATGTTATTATTTCATGGAACACTTAGATTTCTACATTGTACAACTAGAATTAAACTCTATTATCTACTTCTTAACCCTATTATACCCTCGAGACACATTGATCTACATCTCGAATATGAGGGCACATGTGAAAATGTCTTCATAGAAATCAATGTATCATATTTCCATGGAATTTGGAATAATAGGTTTTATCCCACCAGAGAGGCGGTCAACCTAGAATTTGGGGGTAATGACAATGCTAGAGGAATATCATGAATGTCATGTGGATTATTCCTTGTAATTATTGTTAGTGTTTCCATCAATTCACTTAGAGTAATGGAAACATCATTCTTTTATAAGTCAGAGAGTGCGAGGATAATATTTATCAAAAATCATTTTCAAGAATTCCTTCCATTCCATCACATTGATATCTTCCTTAGGATATGTATTCTTGGTCAATGTCAACAAAGTGTTACCTTATCCTTTAATGCAATATTCAACTATTATAACCCTATATTTTCCATAATGTAGTAGGATAGCGATGATATTCTCAAAGGATATGATCCATTGTTCTGCGATTAAGGGATTGGATAATCCATTTTATGATAAGTGTCCTTACTGTAGAAAGATCTTTATTTATGATTTTTATTTATTTCGAGAATTTGATTGCTCTAATCAATCAATTATTATATTTATAAACTGAGTCATATGAGATAGTTTCTTCACAAAATTTCTGATTTTAGTTCCTATTGGGTTGGGAATCTCATTGGAGCATTGACTACATCACCCATCTTATTGATTCCATACCTGATTCCTATTATATATAGACATTGAAAAAAATAATGGTAAAAATAGAGATGAGTATTTTTTGTATTTTAAAATAATAAATGTGAATCCAATGATAATAGAGTTAACTAATAAATTACACGTATTTCCTTAACATATGGATTTATAGGCTTCAATATATTTTATCCGTGATATGTTTCCTAAAATATATTCTATTGGGTATTTTTTTGTTACCATAATTAATGTTTTAATAATATTATGAATTTACCAATTAATACCTCATATGGGTGTCAAACAAGGTGTGAAACAAGGCCCATTTTTTCACCAGTTCTTGGTTGAGTCTATCCCAACATGAGGTTTTTTTGTTTGACCAATATTTATATTTTTTCCAGATTTAAATAAACTAGTAGTATGCAAACATGGATGCATTTTTTGATAAATCACTTAATCTTTTAAAAGAAATTTGGGATGTTTTCATATATATATATAGTCTTATTTCTAAGGAATTTTCAAGTGTTTTCTAATCAGAATATGAAAAATAACTAAAACATTCATTTTAATACCAACTATGCCAATAATTGTATTTATTACACATTAATACATGATTTATTATATGATATTTAACATAATACAACTTTTAATGTCATGAATTGTAGTTCCTTTGGTAATTAATTACATTAAATAAAAACCTAAAACTAGAAACCATCATCCTTAATGAAATATTCCTTGACATGCTCGCACTTATAAATTTATTGGATTACCTTGGGAATTAAATTATAATGGTTTGAGTTATGAATCCATTTATGGGAATAATCATGGAAAAAAATGAAGAGAGTAATAAATTTCAGAATATAGGCTTATCACGAATAAATAAAAATGGTGAAAACCATAAATATTATCAATGAGGTAGTATATAACATGATAATCATAATGGAAACATGTTACATGTAGAAAAAACATAAAAAAACCGAATCATAAAAATAAATCAAGGCTAACTGTGATGGAATCATGAAAAAAATTCTAATAAATGAATAATGATTACTCCATGTCCCAACATGATGTATCAAGAGACTAAAAATTATCCCACGCATTTGAGTGCTTTATAATCATTTGAATTCCTATAACATTATTTTAATTCTCAAGATTTAGTGTTCCCCATAGATCATACAACATGGATTCATTAATCATAATATTTTATACATAGATATACTAATAAGGAAGACATAAATATAATTACCAAATCAATAATTATATATGTATAAATGTGTGTACCCTTGAAATAAAATGGATTTCATATTCTCTACACAATTTTATTCTCAAGGAAAATCACTCTCAAATAATGGCAATATACCAATGTCACTTAACGATACATAAAATTGGATGGTGACAGAAAAAGGGATCTATCATTATTTGGAAATTAAATGGGAAGTAATAGGGGTATGGGAAAACATATCCCAACCTTTGGAATTTGATATAGATTTCATAAGTTAATGAAGAATATTGAATAATGAGGAGAAAGAAAAGAACCCTAACATTGAGAGTGAGACTCCCAATTCTTGGGAGGAAGTTTATGAGAGGATAGGGAACCATTGGAGGAATCTAATGGGTGTAGGGTTGAGTTAGTGAGTGATCCATGTATTTGTAGTGATTAGAAATGGGATATTGGGTGGGTTTCTATTTGAAATAATTGGGCAATTATGTATCATATACCAAATATTGGTTTTGTAATCTTTATAAAAAAATGATAATCACCACAAACATTCCCATGGTTTTCATGGTTTCTTATAAATAGGTTTTTTTTTCATTTTTTATGAGTCCAAGGTCCTAAAATAATAATATTACAACCTTTATGATGGGTAAGTGAGTAATAATCACAAAGAAATGATTTTAAAACCTTAAAATGTATTAAATGTTTTTCAGGATTCATGAAGGCTTTATAAAACTAATAATATAAACATAAAATCACATTATTTTAAATGAAAAATATATATCTGATCACATAAAAAATTTATAGTATTTGTTATACCACTATGAGTTCATTCTGATGTTATAATACTAACCCTATATTTATATAGTATTTATTTTTTACCAAAAAAATCAATTGTCTCAAAAAATTAATAAAACCTCATCATCGATTAAATTTGACATTATGATTCCAAAATAATTAATTTAACAAACTAATTTTATAAATATGTTTATTTTAACTTTTAAATTATTAATAGACATTTAATAATAAATGGGGAATTCTTTGAAATAATAATTTTCAATACCTTATAAAAATTAAATTTGACATAACAAAAAGTATATGATGATTAATGTTTAACAAAAAATATTCAATACCAGTATTGTATTAATTTTTTTTATATTTTAGTTATCCATTAAAACGTAAAAATAAATATTTTTATTGAAATTGAAAAAAAAATTGTATTTTTTTTGTTTAATATTATTGAAAATCATTTATAAGTTAATGAAAATATGAATAACATTATTCTATTGAATATTATAATATAAATATTCACATTCTTAGAATATTGATACATATCACATTATTTCACTAGAAGACACCCTAAGGGTAATGTGTGTGAGAAGAGACTGTCAAGGGGCGGTTCAGTGCTCATGGTCTGGGATGCAATCTCCAGGAGCATGAAATTATCTAGTAAATGATATCAATCGAGAATAATTTTTTGGATATCAACCAGGTATTGGTCAAGGGAAATCCTAATGATTCTATCTCCCTTTTTAGATCAGATAAATGGACTTCATAGTATATGATACTACTAGTTGATGACATCACTTCCTCTTTCTATGTCGATTGGATTTGATAAACCCCTATATTTATATTGATTATGTGATTACAGTTCAATGGATATATTATCAATGATAATAATTCTTATTAGTCCATTATAATATAATAGGATAAAACCAAAAAATTCAATATTTTTTCTATAACAATAATATATAACAAGAAATTAAATTAATCATAAGGGTAATTTTATTTATAATAGTTCAAGTCATAAAATTTAGGCTTAGATATTATTAGAATAATACCCCATTTCATAATTCATCTCATATTCTTGAATGTGGAATGAAAATTTACATACCTAATGAATTTCACCACATTATTAGTAAGATCAGTCAAACGTGACTCCATCATGGATAAATCCTTGATTAACCTTTCATATTATCTAGAAATACCAAGAAAGATCTAAATCTCAGAGAAATTTCACAGATCATCAAATGAAAAGATATGCTTTTCCCTATCAAGATCAACTTGATAAGCTATGATTAGAAATAATTTTAGAAAAATAGTCCCTTCTGGAATCTAAAAGTTACATTTCATAAAGATTCCATAAAAATGGTCAATCATTAAGATTTCAAAAACAATAATCTGATAGTGATCATGGTCACACATTGATCTCAAATAAACTAAAATATTATTCGTGAACTCTAACAAAAATTTCTTGAGATACTGATGGAATATTTGATTCATCAATGATATGAAAACAATTGTAGAATTTGTTCAATTGAACGATGTCACATGATATTTTTAATGGGTTATTCTACTCATTAAGTCCATCATCAGTATATATGACTCACGAACCATGATATTATGAGAATCTGAAAAATGATCAATATTCAAAAAATACTTCTCCCTCTTAAAATGATTGATTAAATCATCAACATGTGTTAAAGGATGTTTGTTATTAACCATTATCGAGTTTGGGTTTTGATAATCCATACACAAGAATATTGAACATTTTGAATTCATGGTAAAGAGGACTAGTACTGTGAAGGGAGAAAAATGGAGATCAAAACCCATCACCACCATATAATTTAACTAACTTTTGAGCTCTTTTGTCTCCACCGTTTCTATACAATAAATAGGTATCAATATCAAATATGTAGCTAGAACAAATTCAATTATAAACTCTACCTACCTCTCTAGAGGAATACAAGATAAATCATATCATAATATTTTATTAATATTCCTGAGCTACCATAGGATTATAAATAATTGAAGAAACTTCATTGAGAACACATTCAATAGAGGACATCAAAACCTTGATCTCTGAGCAGAATGGTATTGCATGACCAGGCCTTAGATCGATCTCTACATGAGACACCAGAGAGATACCATCTGACGTATGAAATAAGAAAAACCGATGATAAAAACCGAAATCCTGATGATGATAAATAATCCAATCCATCACTATTATAATGTCAAATGGATATAGAGAATAAATATGAAATTCTATACTAGCTCCGCCTTATGAATCGATAGTGCGCTAGATGGAATCCCAAACCCCTACTATTTATTCTTCCAATTAGGTGTATAGAAATCCATTAAAAGAAAATGAGATATATTGTAAGGTAAATAAAATCAACAAAACAACAAGATATAAATGAATGGGAATAAATCGTATAAAATAAAGAATCTACAACTAAATATGAAGTAAAGACGGTACCTCTCACCATCACTGGAACTATAACTACCCCCACAAGAAACTCATCTACTATGTGAAGGTGACTTACATTTAAATCCTTTTTATTGATATATATAGTTTAAAATAATCTATCTATGCCATTTTATCCAATGGATATGATGATCCCCATAAATTATGCATTGTATAGAAAACCAAGAAGAAATACTGAAAATGACCATGATATCCAAAACTATTACAAATCATTGCAGGTGAAGGAAATGAACACCTTTTTTATGACCTTGAAACAAAAATAGAAATTCAGAGTCACACCAATTTCTATAAACAATGGTTCTAGAGAGGTATGCTACTAATAAACACCTCCACTACACCTACAATGATCATTCCACACACTCTTCTTCCCTAGAATTCCAATGAATCAGCCACTTGGTGGAAAGGTATAGGGATATTTCAAAACCATTCCAACCATATTCATTTCATCCATAATTTCCCTATCATCTATCTCTACATAGGTCAATATATTGATTATACTTATCTATGATATAATTTTCTATCAGAAAACCTACATGTACTTAAGATCTTTTATCAGGTCGTTATTCACGACCTATGGTGAAAAATAAACCATCGTTGATATCCAATTGTTGTATGCTGAAACCTAACCCTCTCCGTATTACAATGAATGAAATCTATAGACTTCACGATCATCATCTACTATAGATGAAACTGCATACATAAGAGACTCTTAAAAACCTTCCAGTCCAAGCACATATGCCAATCTTCCTTTACTAAGGAATCGCACCATAACATGCTAGGACCCTCAGGTATAAAATTTTCACCCATGGATGTGATACTCTCAAGATTATCCCAGAGGTCAATGTTATGATCAATATTTTAAAGATAGTACCACAACTCTTGAGGTTCATTCATGCATTTCATGGATGCTGGCATCTCACACAAGAACTCTTATGATTGATTCATTGCTCTTATAGGTCTTGGATGTACATCAACAACTATATTCTGAATTTGGGGCACATTCATGTCAACTGTAAAAACTTCCCACATTATATCCATGATAAATATATTACCCATTAAGGGATTTCCTTGATAATAATTAACCGAACCCTTTTAATGAACTCATAGAATATATTTTGGAAGGAAATTGTTTCCCCCTGAAACAAATGAAATGATTTGACTATAGAATAATGTTTTTCCAAACTATAATCCCCATTAAAATTGAGATTAATGTCATGACCTGAAAAAAATAGGAACATATACCAACATTTGAAAATAAAACGAGTCTCGTAATAGTGAGAGCTAGTGAGTAACTAACAATAATATACCTCGAACGTCTGGATAATCTAATTTATAGTTTAAGAAACTTCCTTAGAAAAGGAATCTTTATGAAAACCCACCTTTGATTCTAAACAGTACAGAACATACATGAATTCACTATCAAAATGGTACCTAGCTCGACCTGCCACATAACTGAAGGGAATTCCCACTTCCCATGAGATGGAAACTAGCACATAAGAATCAATAGAAAAACATAGGTAATAGTTTCTCCAAACATAAATAAAAAAATGGAGTATATATAAAAAATAGAAACAAAAAGGATGTTATAAATATATGCCATAAAAAATAATGAGAAAAAAAGAGAAACGTACATAAAAAGTTGAAAACGATCTCTATGCGACAAGTCCAACTAAGAGGACTATGGAACCGAATAACTACTCCAAAAGATTCATGTGATGATGTGGGAAACCTCACAACATCTCACCACCATCAACCAATTTCATTACTAATACAAAAATATTTAACATCACTACACCAACATTCCTTTCACTACATCAAATGACATAACCTGTTTTATGCACCACATAAATGGTATTTAGAGTTTGAAATAATATGCTTAGTAAGGTATCACCATTGATTTCCATATCATTTCATTGGACAATAATCCAACCATTATAAAATTTAAATAAATCATGGAATGATAACATTAGAGTAGTTTTCATATCAAAATCTGGTTAATGAAGTTTAATTTATCATTTTTTGAAATTTCCAAATAATTTTGGACATTCAGATTGAAATAATTTGATTACTATATATCTCTATAGATATATTTTTTCAAAACAAATAATTCATCAAAAATCAGGTCAAATCAATTGTAGTACAATAAAAAAATACAATAAAAAATTAGGAGAAATGTAACATCATGTATTCAACAAGACACCAAACATATGGATCGAGTCTAGAGAGCATAGGAACACCCCAGAAAAAACACAATAATAGGTATAAATATTACATAGAACAATAGGCCTATTTATCATAGGAAATCCCCATGGGGGACCCTCCCCCCAAGAGTGGATGAGACTTATTCAAATACATTTAATAAAAGTAAACAAGGCTTACCAGATGCTCTATTTTGCATACCAGTTCATCAAAACAATTCCTTCAAATCATTATTTGAAAACCATTTCATAAAAACTATTCACAATTATTTGAATCCCCATTCCAACATACCAAATCCAATGTCAAACCATATTTTATAAAACCACTTTCTACAAACCCAAAAAAATCTATCAAATCATGAAATCTCATTTAATAATTTTTTTATAAAAAATATGAAAAATTCAATTCACCAACACCTTATAGGGATGATTCCACCTAGTTCAGAACTCAGGTCGCTAACGGATACCACAGAACACACAAAAAAGAATGATCCAACAATGAAAAATGATGCAGTAGAATAAATCTAAACATCTTATAATATAGACAATTAACAATGGGGTTGGAAGAGAAGAGAAAACAACACATTCCTTGAGAAATAATTTCCACCTCCCCACATTGAAAAAATAAAAAATATCCCAAAACAAGATCCCATAATGGATATAGAGAGGAATACGAAGAAACATCCCTACCAGACAATAAATATGATAAAACAACAAAATAGCACTACCTAAATCATATAAAAGATTTATAAGAAAGGATCTCTAATCTAGAGAGACAAAATCCAACCATAATGAAGGCCAATCACCAAAAGACTCAATCCAGATATAATAAAGGCTCAAAAACTTTATTCAAGAGGTATCTAGGATAATAGGGAATAAACCAATTTAATAATGGAAAAAAAACTAGAAAATTTTCGTAAAATATATGTCTATGATATTTATTCACCATATAAACCCTTTATACATTTTTTAACCAATAAGCATCACATACATGGAAACATGTTGTTTTGAAATTAAAAATTAATCATTTATGAATACACACCATGTAAAATCTACAATAATTTTTCTCCTTTGACGTTGTGTACAATGTTCACAACTTGTTTTTGGACACCAATTACACATCATAACTCATTAAAACACTATCTAATAAACTATAATATAAGTAACATACATATTATTACAAAAAAACCCAAAACTAACATGGTTTTTTTCTAAACTAGAGAGGAACACAACAAATCAATTAATCAATTTAACCCTATAAACCATTAATTCAAATAGTCATACATCACCAAAAACTAAGTCATGTTGAAAAAAAAAATATCCATCTACAAGAGTCACCAGACACGATTAATTAAATTAGAATACAAGAAAAGAAAAGATACATACTAAAAAGTGGGTAATGAGATGTTATAGATATATTATGATTTAATTAATAATAACATAATAGAATATGTTATTATGATTTTATGGATCATTATGCCTTATGAATGTTGCATTATTTTAGTGATATTGATCATTATTTGAATATTAAATCTACTATTGAGGGTAATTTATCTTTTGATGTTATTTATCTAAATACTACTGAGATAAATCCAAATAGGGATGACGAAAACTTACATAAAAGACAAAATATGATTTAATACTCAATCAATGAATAATATTGTGGTTAAAAAGGATTCCATGGTATAAGTATAACTATTATCCAAAATTATTTTATTTTCTACGAATTTAATTTTCATATTGAGAGGTATTATATTTTGAAACATATTTAATATAACACCCTTTTTTAATTTAAATCAATGATTGATGAATGAGTTCCTCTTACCATGGATTCAAATGTTCAAAATTAACATTTTAAGGGTTTACATTGAAAATTTAAAAAAATTATAATTAATGAATGCTTTATGAATATAATTAGTCCATATTATGATGAAATTATCTCAAACGATATTATAAAAAAAATTTAGAGAAATTTTCTCTTCCTTAATAGTGGGATTCCAGCTCTACGAAAAATATTTCCATAAACAATTATGTATATTATTTATCACATAAGTATAAAGAGATGTTTTAGTAAAAATAATTAGGGAATGGTATTGGTAATTTCCTTTCAATAAATTAATTATTAAATGGATTTTTTGATGATGACACTGAGGATGAAAAACAATCAAAATAGAGAATAATTAAAAATGAAATCAATTCAGGGAAACATAGAAAGATATGATATTGTTGGTTACATTAGAAAATTAAAATTGGTTGGATGAATTTTGATTCTAATTAAAATTTATGCAAAATCATTTTGATATTAATCCACCTGATTTATCAAATATACACCATGTAACATAAATAGTAGAAGTATATAATTTTATATTCCAAATAAACATTCATAGAAGTTAAATGAAAATTCAATTAAAATGAGTTTTTGGATCTATTAGAATTTTATATAATATATAATGTTCCAAAAAATTTATATAAAAAAATTAATGATATCTATCACATAATATTTTTTCTATTATATTTCTTAAAATAAATATTAATATGATAAAAAATAGAGATAAAAAACACAAAATGGAATAAAAAAATATGTTTAGCCTCAAGATGAAACCTAGTCCCCCCATCATAGAAACCACCCAGATCCAAGTAGTTTATTAATAATAAATATATCCACAAAATCGATTAGGTTTTACAATCAATAGAACATTACACTTTTCTGGTTATACCCATCCTCTTCGGTCGTTCTTCATGGGATAATAAAAGATAAACTACTATATTCAAGTAGTTTAGGAAATATTAAAAAATATTACATAGTAATACGTAGTAATTTAGAAAAAATTGAAATAGGATATAGAATCTAAAACATTCTAATAACAAAATATTATGAACTTATAAAAATAATACATTATAAAGGACACTGGAATAAATGTTAAAGAAAACATAGTATGTGATCAAAATTAATTTTTATGGAGAAGAGATAATAGTTTTTTCTTAAGTAGGTAATTTTTTTTATATCTATAGAATCATTTTATTTGTAAATGATGTGTGAATATGTTCATATATTCTCTGCTAATTCAATGAATAATATAAGAGAAAAGTGTGTCACATATGCTTAAAATAATGATTTTTTTTTATTTTTAACAAATTATAAAATCTTGGTCTCCCTATCCCATAACATGAAACATGTTTCCAGTATTTTATGTGGAAGAATTTTTAATTGAAAATATTCACTAAGAAATCATCATTTGATAACCTTATACATTATCAAGAAATATATGCTCATTAAATACATCAGATCTATATTTAATTATTCATATAAAAGTTGTTGAATTAAAAAAAATTAATAACATAATACATTGTTTTAGATACAACCAATTTAATTTTTCTATATAAATATCCATGGTCTCTTAAATAATTTTGATTAATTTTTTTTTCTGATTAATTGATATATTATAAAGTCAATCATTTGAACTAATGATTGATAATATTATTCTTATGGTCGATCACTTTTATGGTATAGTTGGTCCAGTAATCTACCGAATTATGAATACATACCATGTTCACTACAAATTATATGGGTATTTTAATTACTTTTTAAAAATCCCACACATAACATAAAATTTATTCCTTCAACATGTATTAAAAAGGAAATTTATGTGAAATATATACATTACGTTTAGAGATTTATTATAGATTCAAGATCACTTCTATATGGGTTTATGGTCGATATATTTATTATAAAGTGGTTCCAATATTTTCTTGTAGTCAATCCAATAGTATTCGTTATTTAAGCTACAATCATTCATGGAATCATTTCATTGATCAATTAGTCATTCCATTGATCATATAATTCTCAAAAAACATAATCATTGTAGTTTTTAGATATACAACGCGTGATCACTCGGTATGTTTTGATGATTCTTTGAACCATTCCCATATATCATCCACTGTCAATCCAATTATAATGTTGTTTATTGGGTACCTTGTAAAATTACCATTTCTCAGGAGTTCAATCAATTGAATATCTAGCTATTCTTCATCGATGAATGAAGAAAAATTAAATTTTCAATTATTTACAAGAAGTTTATTTATCTTTCAAAACAAATAATGCATATTTGAAACAAAATAAACAATATTTGGTATTATCAAAATGTGGAATTTTTTTCCATAGTTATATTATCGCCATCTTTGATGATCAAAAATCATTGAAGATAATCTATCATAAAATGATTAATGGAGAAGAATTAATTATTATGATATACAATTAATTGAAAATTATCTATAATATAAAATAAGGTCCAATTTGTAAAAATTAAATATTATAATAATATGAAATTCTTTACTCATTGATTTGTGGCATATATTTTACTCTCCCTTTGATATTTTAAAAAATAATGTATAAATTTTTATAGAATAAATTTTTAGAAAATTGAAATGAAATATCACAGAATAAATGGACAAAGTCACAAAAATAATGATATTCATATAATCCATTAATTGTGAAAAAACCATTCAAAAGGCCCTGTAATAATATAATTCACAAATAATTAGTCATGATATAGAAGGGTATAAGGATCAAAGGGGTATGTCCCATTTCCAACAATAAGAACAGGAGTAGAAAGACGTCTAGTATCAGTTGGAACACCATGAATTGATAATTGTTTCGAAAAGGAATGATATGACCAGGGTCTTTGGAATGAGTGAGACCAAAAGGTGTTATGGTAGTTATAATCGGAATGAATTAATTTTTGTTAGAGGATGATATGGAAACTGATACTAAAAATACATGCACAAGGAGAGAAGGAGGTGAAATAATTGGGTTTTTATAAATATATAAATGGGTATAAAATCCCTGGTATATCTATCACAACCATTATTCAATACTCAATAATTTGAATGAAATCCTCATTTTATTACAAAAAATGTTTGACTAATTGAATCGTTACTAGGAGAAGCATGATAATTTCTTTAGAAAGGGCAGTCATAGATGTAATCATTAAATCCATTTTCAATTAATGTAATAGAGTTTTAAGTTTCTTTTTAGTATGAATTTTTTAACAATACACTTTATTTCACCGTTGATTACACCATTATCATTGGAATTATAGATGATTCTTGTTTGAGAAAATCATATTTGTTTTCAAGAGATGGAATATCCAATTGCACGTAATTTTAGATAACCTTTACACTATTATTCACAGTATTAGTTCCTTTTTAGATTAACCTTATAATCAGATTATTGATAATAGATACTCTAGTAGGAGTTGTTAGAGTGGATGTGGATGTCCCGTATGTATTTTTTATAATAAATGATATCTTATTCTCTTATTATCAAACTAATATGTTAAATTAGCTTATTGGTATCTCATTTTACCCCTAAAACTCTATATTTAATTTCTTAAACATTCAATATCATGATATATATGATCTAATTTAAGGAACATATAAGGATAGATCTGAGACACAATAATATCAATACCATTGGAAATATCCTCATCCATATCATTAATATTTTTCCAAAAAATTGTAAAAAATAAATAATTTAAATTTTTAATAAGATCAATCTTGATATTGTTTGTGAGTGTGGAGGTGATCACAGAATGAGGATAGAGTAACATCTATCATGATCTTTACTAGTACGAATAGATAAATCTTGTATGGTTCCTTAAAGAACCAATATAGACTCATAAGAGGATCATGTGTCACTGAATATAATCGATTTCACCAGGACTCTTCTTAAGGATAAAATATTCCATGGGTAATTCAATCTCTATTGTATTGGCCTTAGATTCATCCTCTAAATCATCAATATCCCTTAATTCTATATATAATGAGGAATAAAAAAATATTTTGAAGGGGATTAGGGTATATATCAAGGTGAGGATGGATTATCAAATAATTTTATGAGTACATTAATATACTATGGTATAACTATTCCTTCAAGAATTATATTAGAAGGAATCTATTGCACGCCATTTTATTTCTGTCATGTAACATCAGAAATAGTTGGTCCTTATTGTTTTAGTGAATCATAACCACATCTATCCTCCTTATGATACATATTAAAGTAATTAACATGAGAATTTTTATCCTTATTAATGAATATTTTCTCTATATGTGATTACTCACATTAAGGTATGGAATAAAATATGGGATATATTTCAATTTGTATCATGGGAGTACACTCTCATACTAGATTAACATCCTGGTCACTCACTGACTTAGTGAGGAAAGATCCAAACAAAATAATCCATGGAATAATCCCCCCTTATGGGTTACATCACATTCTCATACAGTTTTATCAAAAGAATGAATATCATGTTCTTTAATGTATTCAAAAAGAATTTAAAAATACAATGGATCATCATAAGAAAAAGACACCTCTTCTATTACAGATTCTCCCTAATCTAGAACAACATCAACAAGAGTTCCACCTATACTCTCTGCATAATATTTAATTACATCATCAGATACATCAACATGATATTACAACAATTCTTCCTTGGATGAATAATTATCCAAAATAGTATCTTCCTATTCGAAGCCACGATCAATAGTACACCTTAGTCTCATAGGTTTGATGATTAGATTGAATATCTGAGTGAATTTATCAATAATAGTTGTCGAAATCCTTTCCAATGGATTCCATTGGATCCTCATCAATTTATAATGGGTATTATTTAAAAATAAACCATCATAATACACATATCTCTACATTCATAAAATAATTAGTCTTTTATATTAAATCATTGACAAAATAAATTTTCGGAATGGAAGAGTGTGGAATCGTGAAAATGTTTTGGTTAAACTACTATATGACTCATCAAGTACCTATCAAGAATAATTTGAAATCCATGAAATATTATGTATGTTGTTAAATTATATTGATACCTTTTTGTGTTAAAGTCTTAATTCATATGAACGATCATATAATGAACAAATTTTAACAATATGCTATATTCTTCGATAATATAATTTTCATTTATTATCTTGTGTGTCAGTCATTCATTATCTATTATATTTGAATTCCCAAACTCAAAATGAGTACTCTCCACTATATACTAACTCAGATAGTCACCATAATCTCCATGATATGGAACTCATAAGAAATTAACCAAAATGGAAAATTTAATATCACAATCATGACCATAAATAAAAATTATAATCACATCCTTATGATTTCCTCCATAATAATAATATTTTTTTAATTCAATTTTACCAGGAATATATAAAAGGGTTAATATGAATCCATTTACTAACTCATCCTACTCTGATGAGGAATTACTCTCAATAAAAAGGAATGACTCATCCAAAACCACAAGGAATCCCCTTCAATTTTCTAGTATTACATTATGAAAAATTATATGGTGCTCCACAAGCATTATATATTTTCTAGACCATTAATTATTTCTTATATAATATTCCATAGAATCATCTTTGAAATACCACTTCATTTAATCGACAATAAACTGAGATTCAAGATTTGAGTATCTTGGGATTCAATGAATGACTTTTCCAAGGAGGGTTCAAAAGATGGGATGGTTAAAGATTGAAGAGAGCGTGATTGTTCATATTCTTATTTCAAATGATTTATCCATTTAAAGATTTTTGAATAGTAACATGCGGGAAATAAAAAAATGATTGTTATATTTGTAAAATCATATGAGCTATTTTTTTTAAATGAAATAACTAAAATAATACTTGGTATAATAACAAATTATACTATTATAAATTTCAAATAATATGAATAATGATATTAAATTAACACAAAAATATTTTGTAAACAGAAGTAATCATACCTTCTTTATGACTAATATAACAAAATCTATCATATTTTAGAGGCTTTGTAAAACATTCAGTCTTATGATGTTCTATGACAATGAATTTTAGAATGGTATATATTTTTGAAAATTATCTCTCAAAAAAGTTGTTTTATAGGGATTATTATTTCACTATTTTGACATACATGATTTTTATAAATAATTATTTCACCTGTATTATCAATATTTATATTGAAATTTTTAAATTAAAATCCACAGTCTAGAAAATATGGTCTCACCCATACAATATGTGCACAAAAACATGATGAAGCAGGTAAAAAACATCAATAATAGACAATGCCACAATGCTCTATTGGTTACTATATAATGAAACAAGAGGATTTTCCCAAAAGTGAAATATTATAGATATGATTTTTCTATCTAAATTAAATCCACTGAGACTATAATTTTAATAAATTTCAAAATTTAATTTTTTTCATATATAATTAATAAATCTTAAATTGATTATTCTTTTGAAGTATTAAAAAATTATTTAAATAGAAGGTAAATTTCTTTTTTTTATTTGATTGAAAACATGATATCATGGCCACACAAAACGTAATATATGGTAGGAAAGTATTTACATAAATGAAACTCTTAATCATACTTCTATAAGTGGATTGATCAATAAGGATCCCTATTTTAAAAATATTTATTTTAATGGTGGTTCTCATTGGAGTGTCAATTACTTGTTTAATTCCTAAGTAAAAAACATATATAATCATTAGTTTACTGATTTTTATTTAAAATTATACTTTCTTATTTGGAAAATTTTGAATACTATGGAAGAATTTAAGTTGGCCTCTTAAAATCATTTCAAATTCATTATTTATATGTTATGAAAATAAAGAAGACAAATAATCTCTTGATGATCCATAAATAATATAATTGATATAGATTTGAACTACTAAATCATCATTGGTAATTCTCTTAATCAATATAAAAGGATTAACAACACATTATCTATAATAATTTGAAATTGTAAATGTACTAATCCTATCTATCTAAGCTCTTTGAACTTATTTTAAACCATAATTTTCTCTTGTTAATTTAAAAACATGATTTGGATTAATAGTATTTTGAAATATTAGTGGTTATTTAATAAAAATATCTTCAATTATAAAATCATTTGGAAAAGCAAAAAAAACATCCATTTGATAATATTTGAAATGTAGAAGTTATAAAAAAGCATTAAATATCCCAATTTCATCAAGTAATACTACGGGAAACAAGGTTTCCATATGAAATACCATCCTCTTGACTACGCCCTATTCTAACTAATCATGACCATTTTATATATATAGTTGTTGATTCAGAAACTTAGTTCCTAAACACACACATAGTTCCAATGATATGGTATTCATTATGCCTTTCAACAATTACTTACGATTTGTTTATTTTAAACTTATTGTACCCTTCTTAAATATATATTGCATAAAACTCATGATCTATTGATTAAATTATATTTTTAGGTTCATTTTCTGAAAATAATGAATGATGTTCAACGTGATTTCTTAGAGAAGCATTAGAAATAGTTTATTTATCCAGATCTATAGCTACATCATCAATTAGATGGTCTTCATGAATCCTTATGGATCTATGTATAGAAGTACTCATTATTTCATTTTCATTGTAAGGTTAAGACTCAAACTATTCCGTAAAACTGAGTTCTTTTTTAGTTAGAGTTTCACATAATGATAACTTCATTTAATTAGCGACTTGATATTAAATTTTGAAATAACATCCTCATGGTTTTCAAAATAGGTATTAAGTTCATATTAAACGATTACATAAAATTTTGTATGTAAATATTATTCAATAGTTTCAGTTTTTGTGTGAATACTCTATATGGTTTAATGGATTATGAATTTACAATGTAGATTCAATCAACACTTTTAAATGAAAATATTCTAAACCCCCATTTATGTTGATAGAATAGAAATATTAATGATAAAAAATATAAAGTAATTAACATGTGTTTCTCATAAATTTCAAAACTCGTATGGAGTTTTTTATGTTAGGTATAATAAAAACCCTATTAATAGTATTGAATTTTTTAGATATTTTTTCCCAAAAATAAACATCTATTTCATATGGTTTTATTATATTCTTTTTATTATCTTAAATAGTTGCATTTATTTTTTCTTATACAACTATATTATTTTTTGTCACTGTAGAAGAAAAGTTTTCATTTTAACAATCTTGTGAGAATAATGGTTAAAATTATTTATTTTCAAACCGATGAAAATGATCAATAATTAAGTTATTAATCATAAACCCACTGTGGTTTTCTACTAATTTTGAAATTTTTTAAAAATAGGAACATGATTCACTATTGTGTGCTAAAAATTATACCATGGTGTATTTTGAAAAGTATTCTCCTAGAATATTATCATTTAATTCAATTTTAATCTATAAAATCTAGATTTTCAAGATATGTTTATGTGAATAAATTATAGGGGATGAGAAGTTATAGCTTATTTCCTTTTTTTGAAGGAGCACAAATGTTGTTTTCCATTTTCACATTTGTTAAAAACATTATATTCATGGTATCCCACTTTATAATGATTCTTATGTAATCCTTTCCTAATTATATTTCTATGTGACTAAATGTTATATTGGAAATGTCTTCGTTTCCATATCCTTGACTCTTTGAAAAAGAAACTTATATACAAAATTTTATGAGAAAATAATGTATCTAAATTATCTTCTAAATCATTTTCATTATGCATGAATGTGAAAAAAACATGTTAATAATTTTAGATGTTGTATGAAATATTTTAAAATTTAACATGATTACCTCCATAAAACAATTTTGAGATACGATGAAGATTACACATTCACCCATCAATGAATAATATTTTTGATGTAAAAAAATTAATAAAATTACTGATCTAGTGAAGTCCAATTATCATTCCATCATAATTTTCACTAATTGTGACATGTCCAAAATCCATCTGGATAAGATTCTAAAAGCATGAGTAGTTGAATGTCATGTTTTTGAAACAACCAATATCTTAATAATATATGTATTAACTAGTACTATTCATGATTTGTTTTAGAGAAAATAATCGAGAATGTTTTTAACCTTTAATTTCTTTGGTCTAGAAATATTAGTAATTACAACTTTAGGAATCCCAAGGACTTTAACCAGATTTCCATAAATAGAATCTAGGATATTAAAAATGAAAACACTATGATTATTTAATGTAAAAGAATTATTTATATATTTTTAGCCACATAATATATGAAATTTTTTTATTGATATAAAATTTCATATAAAAAGCATATGTCCAATCCCATTGGTATACTTAGGTTTTTTCATTTCCATAACAATCATTATCAATGATTCTATAGAATATAAAAATCCATAGAGTTCTTTTTGTGGTGGTTAATTTAAAATTTTATTCCAATTATATATTTTAATAACTAACCATTATTGTCATTATCTAAAACGATGTAAAATTTCAAATGTTCATTTAAATACATCTACTTATTTAAATTTCTTCATTTATATTGAGGTTCAATGACTGTTTTAAATAGAATATTATAATAATCTAATAAATCTTCACATCTCAATATTTCTTCTTTTTTTTGTTATAAAAAATATTAAAAATATAAAAAGGAGATTCATGTATAGTATTTATTACATCGGATGGGTTTTTCAGGAAGAACGGTTTAGATTTTATATTTTCGAATTCTTTTTATAAGTCAGATTAACGTAATCTATCCATACTGGATCTCTTGGTATATTTAATAGGATTATTTGGATTTTCCCTTTATACTCATATATTTTTGTATATTTCAACATTAGAAATCCTAGTTTTATAAGTCCATTAATTTTTCATTCTGAAGATACCAATTCACATTATTATTATCCATATTACAAATAAATCTTCAGTCATGTCTTCCATGAGAGTTTTTTTGCTAATAAATATTTTGGATAAATATTTTTGAAACCCCTGGGTAGATGTACCATTCCCAATTAACTATTTAAATTTGATTCAACCTTTATCAAACTATCTACATTGACATTTTACCATTATTATTGAATTTCTAATCACTAAGAAAACTAATTTACCTTTTTCTTGTTATTCCTAGTTCAATTTCAATTATTCATAACACAATATAATATTTCAAATATATTCTTTCACCTGATTATTGATAATGTCACATCATTTAGAGATAGATATTGCAATTCTTCTCCATCGATCTAGAAGGAATCGTAGGAGTCCCATCATTTTACGTTTCTTAGATTTTTTCCCATGGGTAATCATAATGTTTATTATATCATTCAACCTAAGGTTCATTTTATTAATATCCTCATCATAATTCATTTTGAATGTAACATACAATGTGTTATATGTATTCAATCACTTTTCCTTCACATTTAATGTAATCCATGAGGTCAGGAGATGGTACACAATGTCTCATAAGTAGTTTCACATGATTATATTATTTTAATTTTTTTTATTCTTAAATAATAGTGAAATAGATTCATAGATATTAACTTTTAATTAAAATAATCCTTACAAGTAGTATCCCATTTATTCTAGAGATTTTTGTTTTTTTCCTATTTTTCTTCTACAATTCCCAAATGTAAAAATCCACTATATCAAGTTTTATTTTAATTTAAATATTCCACTAAGCATATTTTTTGAATTAAATAATCATTGTATATTTTTTTCAAATCTATAAGATTTAGATTCCACAATATAAAATAAATCATCCCATAGAAATTAAAATAATATTTCTTAAAAATGCATTAGAAAAATAAAATAAATCCTATGATAAGAAATGTTGGATGAAGTTGAAAATTCATGTGGGGGGCGGGAAGCCATGTGTATCCAATTATATGTTAGTAAAAAAGAATGCTAAAATGAAATCCCATAGATTTCTAAAATATAGTATAGTTAACTGAAGTTGTAGACTTATATAATTTGATCTTTTAAAAAGCTTTTTATAAGTGCTACCACAAATCTATCAGAAAATGATTTATACACCATTAACATAAAAAAATTATTTTTATCAAACACAATAAATAAAAATAATTAATGTTTAATATTATATAATATTTCTGATATTATATATATAAATACAATATTTTTTTTTAAAATGGAGAAAAATAAAAATGAAAAACACATAGTAGAATAAAACAATGTGCATAGTAAAATGATGAGAACAAGGCCTCTCCACCAAAAAATCACCTGTAATAAGGTATGTTATTAATAAAATAATCTAATAAAATGGTTGCATTGTTATTTATATAATATAGCCCAAAAACATGTCCAAGATATATACATCCTCTTCGTGAGTTCATTATGGGAGAATAAAATATGAACAACTACACACAAGAAGTTTAGGATCGATAGAATTATCTTCCGTATTTTTGTATGGGGGAATAGATTAAAATTAATGGCAGAGAGTTTCAATAAATATATAGTAAAATAAATAATCAACTTCTTAAATTAATACCTCCTAAATAATACGTAGATAAAAAAAATTGAGAAAATTTAAGTGAGGAGAAATAATTTTTTATATGTAGAGACTGAAGTTATGTTTCTCTAAAAGTAATTTTTTCATCTAAATATCATATTTTAATATGTAAATGATGAAATAAGAACCTCAAATTTTCATATGAGATTCATTAAAAATTCAGATAAAAAATAGAGTCACTAATTACTGAAAAAATTGAACAATGTAGTCCTTTTATTTTTTTAAAAATCCTATAGTCATTGTCCCATTATCTCTTATCAAAACATGTGTATATGGTCATTTAAATGGAAGAATATTTCTCTAAAAGGATCCATTGAGAAATTGTAATTGGATAACCTTAAAAATTTCAATGAAATATGATCTCATTATATACTTCGGAAATATATTTAATATTTTATAGAAAATTTATTGACTTATATAAATTAAATAATATAATACTTGATTCTAGATATGGTCATATCAATATTTCCATGCCATCATCCAAGATCACTTAAATACATTATAATAATCATTTTCATATTACCTATTAGATCGTATAATTGATCATTTTATCATTTTATTGATCATATATTACATATAGACCATCAATTTGATGTTTTCGTCTCTTCGGTATTTTATAAAATTAAGACTACTTACCTCAGTCGCATAATAATCTCTTGTAGTTGATTATTTTTCAAAATCCATCATTTCACAAAATATTTCTTCTATTAATGCAGGTTTTATAGAAAATTGATGTTCGGTTGATCCACTAAATATTTTTATTTCATTAATATGTGTATTTACATTCATATAGATTGTGGTCGATAGATTAATAATTTTGTCAATGTAATCTTTTCTTGTGGTCGATCTATGAGTTTGTGATAAAACCTATATAGTCAATCTAGAATAAGTGTTTTCAATCCACTAGTCTTGTAGTTTATCCATGCCATATATAAAACATTATCACAATGATTTATTGAGATACAACATTTTTTCACTAGATTTGTCTTCTTGTCACTTGATTATTTTTCCATATATCTACCATAGTCAATCTAATGGTCGTAAAGTTAATTTGGTAACTTGAGAAATTCCCATTTCTCAGATAAATAGTGAAATGACGGTGTAGATAAGCTTCACTATCAATTCAATATATTCGAAAATATCCATTATTTTATATAAATTAATCAACCTCTCATAAAAAATAGCATACACTAGGAACAACATTAACATGATTTTCAATTAATAAAATCAGAATTGAAGGACTAAGCCAAAAGCTACACCATGAAAAACTATGTGGAACTCCATATGAGGAATTTATATAATTTGGGTTGGTGAATTAAAAAATAATGGAAATTGAAATCATGTATGCCAAATTTTTTATGTTTTATTTAATTTTAATATCAATGATTTTGGATACGAATTTTAAATATTCATGGATGTTTTCTTAATCCATTCGTTGTTTTCGTGATGATCCTATTAAATAATCTCAATGGTTTATCTCTAATAAATTTGAAATTTTTGTTTTATTTTTTTATTATAGGATGATATGTTTATGTACATATACATAATAAATAGTAACCATGGTTAAAAAAATGAATATATTGATATTTTTATAAATTATAGCTATATAATGATGTATTTTGTGGGGGATTTTTTAGTTGGATAATATGACAATTATTTTTCCTATCATCATTAGTGTTTTTATGTAGTTTAATGATATGGGTGAGTTTTGGTGAAAAATTACATGTTGCACAATTCTTCCCAGGGTATGTGTTCATTAAAAAAATTTGGAAATATATTCCTATAATTGTTTAGGGATAATTTAATTTCTATTTTTCCAAATTCGTTATGATTATTGTCAATTCCCCCAAGACATGAAATCATGGACTAGCTTATTAAGAAAAAATATTTTACAGATTCTAATTAATGCAGATTTTAAATAACATGATCATTCACATATAATGTGACATTTATATCCTAATAACCATTTTAGGTGTATTGTTTTAGATAGTAATGACTAATATTCAACTAATAGAACTCATGTTCGGTGTCTTAATTGAACATTTGTTCAACTACATAAGAATTTGTTTAATCTATAATACTTCCACTACAACATCAACTAATTTGCTACACCAGATACTCATGAATACACAAATTACATATAATTATTATTAATTGACTAGTTACAAAGAAACTATAGCAATTCGTATGCTTAGATGCTCAGTAAGGGTAAACATAAGTGATAACAATCAAATATAATATGGGTGAATAATTTTATCATATTATTATAATAAATATAAACTAGAAAATTATACAAATGAAAACATATACAAAAACATATGAGTCATGGAATGTGAAGTTGTGTAACATAAGAAATGAATAATGATTGTGTTGAAACATGAGTTATTTAACATGATTCAAGATAGACAAATACAGTCTATTTAATAAGTAGAAATATATTGAAAAATGTAATTGTGGGAAAAATATTTCAAGGATAAAAACCAAGAAATTCATCTAATATTAGCCATGGGTTAACCACCAATACACCATTTTAGGCTTGGGATAATCCTATTTTGAACCCTTTAGCTTGGGTTAAAATAATTGATGTACCTATTTGGATAGGGATAAATCATCTTATATAACCTTTTTCATGGGGTAAATTATCCCATGTACCCATTTTGTAGGTATAAATCCTCTCATATACCATTTTTATTTAGATAAATATTCCCATATACCCTTTTTTCTTATGAGTAATAAACATTACTTATTTATTTGAGGAATTTATTGGACCCCTACTATCAATCATTCATAGAGATGAAGAAATCTTTAACATTCATTAAATATATCATTAATAACCCCTAGAAATAATGATGTGTTTCAGAAAATGACATATTGTATCCCCTAATTGAACTAAAGAATGTAAAAAATTTCTGAATAAAATTTAATCACCCCAAACTATTTTTATTTTGAACATGTAGAGGTTGGTAAAACAATTAGTGATATAAGGTATTAGAGATAAAGAGTAATTTGTAATAAAAAAATAAAAGTATCATTTAGAAATTTTTTTAAAATTTTACGTATTATATTGAGTTACAAGTCAATGTAAATAGTCATTTTGCGAAAGGCAAATTTTGGGAAATTTAAAAGATCTAAATTATAAAATAAATATTTACAAACAAATATAAATAACGAATCCTTGTGATAGTCCTCAATTTTTCAAGGTAGCTGAAGAGAAATTATTTTAAAAAATTACATTAAAAATAATCTTTAATAATTGAGCCTTCAAAAATCGATGATGATTTCAAAAAGGGGATGCCAGTTATTTGAGAAAAAAATCCATTTGACAAAAAAATAAAAAACATATCCTTCAAATGATATAATATAAGTCATAAAAAATATGATGTGGGAGATAAAAAAATTATTGTGAGTGGATGGATTTTTTTTAATATTTGTAACAACATTGCTGAAAACCCATATAAAAAAGTTGTATTAAATGTTCAATTTTAATTTTGGTAATGGATAATTACATGGTCATATGAAATCTCACATGAATGGTGATTATAAATATATGTGAGAACATTGTTTTAAAATTAAAACATGTACATGGTGGGATATAAATGTCAACGTGGTATTTTATAATTCTAAATGACAATATACATTTTGGAAATGAAATTTTTTCAAAATAAAAGAATCAAATTAAAAGGTAATATTATACTATAGTGGAAAATAATATAATATGGAATGAAAACATAGTGCACAAGAAACAATCATTAAAATAAGGAATTTAAAGGGTATTAATGATAACACAACAGCGGGAGTTGAGTTAACAAAATACAATAAAGAATTGGAATCATTTGAATTAAAATCCATTAAAAGAGAGAACATGATATGGATAATAAAAACCCAATAATTTGTTTAATATTTTGAAATAAATTAATTATGTTCTTAATAAACCATTATAATGAAACACATTGTGTATGTTATCAAATTTGTCTCACGTAGTGAAAATTTAAGGCAAGAAACAATTACCATGAATTCTCGATTAGTTAATCCCAATCTAACCTATAGTATAAAAAATATTACCATCTTATAAACCAATATAATGAAATAATTAATTATATTATCTTTTATGAAAATTATTTAAAATTATTCCCTACATGTATATGATGTGTTTATTATCTATTTTCCTAATTAGGTGGGATTAATTATGATTATTTTTACCCAGTAACATAATAACATTGTTTTAATTAACTCTTTTCCTAATGTTTATCATTTCCAGAAAAAAAATGTACCATAATTTATGTTTAATGATATTTTAAAAAAAATAAAATTTCATTCTGTGAGTGTTTTGTACACTTTTATTGTAAACAAAATGTGAAATATCAGTGTTTCAGTGATCTTTATCAAATAAACCATGTTATCTTAACTGATGAGATTAATTTATATGTTGCAAATAAAAAAACTGAATTGTTGTTTTATTCATATTCTATATAGTCTTCAATTATGATCTCTTTGTAATTTATGTTATCAAATTAATGCATTTCTCATGTTGGTTGTTAGAATTACCCAAACATGAACATTCCTATATTAATGGATGATTATTACTATGAAAGTGGTTTTATTTTAAATAATATCATCTTTGTAGAGTAACAATTATATTATTTAGATAAATTTAGGTGTTTAATCATGTTGTTTGGTTCTTTTAGAAATATGTACAAAGCTATATTATAAACGATATACTTTACGTCGTCTAGTATGTAGTCCACACAATACACATTTAATTTTTCATTTCATAATGATTGTTTGGGAAAAAATGTGGATTATAATATCATATTGATAATAATAATTATATTATATGTTTCAAATTTATTCCTCAATATCATTTTTATATTGAATTATGAAAGGCAGTTTTGAAAAAGTGTATGTCGTCACATTGTTGAGGCGGTAGTTTTAAAAATGCATGAAAAATGTTGTCATTGTTCTTAATAGAAAAGGAAAAAGGTTACTAATAGCCATTAAACTATCATGAGAAAATTAATTTTAAAAGGATTAATAATTTAATTACATTTTAATAATAAAATAATTACTATAATGCTTGTTGGAAGGGAATATATGTTATAGAAAATGAGTACTGAAACTGAAATCCTTACGTTTTCATAGATGAATCCTCAAAAATGGAGGTCCTAATATTATATTTTTTTAAACAAAGGGATATAAATATGCATTAGTATTATTAATGATGGAAATGGATATATTTTCACATGTAATTATAATGTTTTCTGTGGTCCTAAACTATTTTTGAGATTATACTTTTATAAGTGGTGAGAATGGAATTTGTTTGTAAATATTTAAATTTAATATAATGAGGGAACATGATTCACATGCCATGAAGATGAAAACAGGGAAATGTTTGGATTTTTGGTTGTTATAAAGATGTTAATATATCAAAAAACAACTATAAACATATTCTACACATATTTTAATCCATTTACCCCAATAACTATTACATTTACTCCTTTTGATTTTATCATCATAACTCATTTTTTATTAATTAAAATAGATATAATGATTATAAAATTAACCTTATTAAATTATTTATAACAGATGATTAAAAATAAAAAAAATTATAATATAATATTTATTATATTAAGAAGAATAAATTTTAACATTTAAGCATGTAGTTTATAAAGATATTTTTAAAAAAAAAAGTAAAATTCTAAGCCAAAAATGTATGTGTTGGATAAAATGAATAATTATTTTGTAATTTTGATGTATGGTTAGGGCTGTTTTGAAAAAATAATAGTAAATTAATTAAAAAGGCAAAAAACATCACTATTGTTTTAAAATATTACTTTACTTATTAATAATTGGGTTTTTAAACTGATAATAATATTTTCAAATGTTTATATTTAATAATTTAATAAATACTTGGTTATTGATCTTTTTTATATGTATTTATATTATATGTAATTTTTGATATTGTCATAAACTATATGATTTTAGTAAACATTATAATTTTTTCTTATTTACCACAACGTCAGTTATTTCAGAACAATATTAAAATTTTACACTATAATCATTTCAATATTATAAATTCAAAAATTATTCTCTTATTATCAAAATTATAAAATATTATTTTTATATTTAGTTATCCAAATGAATATATACAAAAAACAAATTTCGTGAAAAATAATATGTTAAACATCATTTGATTCTAATATTCTTTCATATTAATTTCTAAATATTTATATAATTATATATTAGTTTATAAATGTAAATATTAAATATTTATATATGAATTTAAATGAGTTCAATTTAATTTATAATGAAAATATATAATTCATTTTTAAAAAATTTATTCTTTAGAAGAAATCATTTGAAAGATATTAATGGAAAATAATAAATTATAGGTATTTTATTTAATTATTATAATTTTATTTACTAATTTTTAAATAAGTCATGTGATTTTAATATACTATAATCTATTATAGTTATGTATTTCATTTGTTTTGAGTTTCATGTGACCAAATCTACATAAGATAAGATTAGTTTAAATATCCAAAATTGCCAGTCGTTACATTCAATCACCATTAATCAAATTTTGTCCAAAGTATCTTATATATTACT
Organism: Viscum album; assembly: GCA_963277665.1. Classification (NCBI taxonomy): domain Eukaryota; kingdom Viridiplantae; phylum Streptophyta; class Magnoliopsida; order Santalales; family Viscaceae; genus Viscum; species Viscum album. Next base: position 1,480,812,287 of record OY728137.1, read on the forward strand.
AACTTATTAAAGTAAGAGAGTTTATTATTATGATATCTATATATTGGTATATGAAATGTACCTTAATCTCAAATCATATATTATTTTACTTTCCTTTCTTCATGCAATATTAATCATTATATAAAAAAGTAATTATATAACTGAATCTTCCATTCCCTAAACAACCATTAAAAAATCATATCCAACTCTATGATATTCGACCACAACATGGAAACATATTATTTCATAAATTAATACTATAAATAGACCATAAATGGTATTATTAATAATGTTATAAAATCAAAAATAGTACAATATATACCATAATCCAATAAATTCAATGAACATCAATAAAATTTTCTAGAATAAATTTTCAATCCCAAGGTTTCAAACACATTATAACTTATATTATCAAATTGAATCAAGAATTTTTCATCTCAAAACATCTCTTATTTTAATTTTAAGAGTTATCCCTCCATAAATAAATTTTTTGTGAATAATTATCCTTAAAAATAAACCATTGTCCTGAAATAGTTGTTCATTTAATTTATTACCATTTCATACATTTTTCCACCCCATTAAGTCAAAAATATCTAAGAAAAATTCTAATATATCCCATATAATCCTTAAAAATTATATATTATAATAGAATATACTAGATAAATATCACTCACTATGAAAATAATTAGTACTGTCAAAAATTTATTTCTATTTAATTTCAACCACAATGTGGTTTATAAGAACAAAACAATCACTAAATATATATTCAAAATATATAATTATATTTTTAAAAATTTGACTATTCTAACTTATTTGGTTATAATACATAGTTGTTTCTAGATACATTCCTTTTTTGGATTCATTTATATGATCCTATTTCAAACAAATAATAACAGATAAAATGGTTTTCAAGAAAATTTGATTAAATTAACATATAAATAAGAATCCATAATCTTATGATGTCAACATTAATTGAAAATTATATTAATACTTTTAAATATTTATTTAAATGAATATTTCATAATGATAGGTTCTATTGTACTAATTATTATATACATATATTTCATGAAATTATTTTTTACATTCATTCAATATTCTACGAAAAAAATAAATGAAATATATGATTTAAAATTATAAACTACACCTTATCTAAGAAATAACATATCAATTTAAATATAACATATCCTTGGAAATTATATGTTTCAATCAATGGTATCCCTGGAAAATTTTTTATTAGTTTATCTAACCAAAATATATTCAAATACCTCATTATGGATCATATTGTGGATTTGAAATAAATAAAGTATATCCCTTAAGAGGGGCAAACCATATTTAGAAATAGTCCCCTTTGATATGAACCTTGTAAAAATTAATTTAATACCCCACACACCCTTTTCTTGGTTATTAATCCTTGGATCATATGATCAAGATCATGTATCCACTTATAGTATACATATAGGTATGTTATTGGTAGGATAACCACAAAATCAATACATTATTAAAAAATCAATATGTAATCTTATATCTATAGTTATTCACTAGGTTTAACCTTATTATCTCTAATTATAATCCCTAAAAATCATAAAATATTCATTACAACCAACATTACTAAATATCTATATCATTTAAATTTTTATTAACCATAATCCATCAATCATAAACGACATCTATAACGATGAATTTATATTCAAACAACATCACCCTCTCCTATATTCTTATATGAACCCTCCACTGATAACATCTTTGGTTCTCTAGACCTATACTCGTTGATCTGGTTCTAAAAACAATATACTTTACCCAATGTATTTGATAAACATCCAAAATTATGATATCATTCACACAGAAAGAAAAATTTATATTACAATGAAATTATTCGGTAATACTTTTTATATAGTTTAATAAAATTATCAACAAATAGAAACCATGTTCTCTGAAAAAAAATATTCTTTTTCCGACTATATAATAAATTACATAATCCCTATCAGGTATTCATCATCCTCTAAAAAATTTCACTTAAATATACACTTCTATACACAGCTAACATATTAAAATTTTTCCTGAACTACGGAAAATAAAAAAACATATTAAATGTGTGAGATAAGATGATCAATAAAGGAAAAAAATCAATAATCATCATAGATGATATGTGATAATAAGAAGAGAATATTTGTATAATAATCAAATCGAAATAAGTAATAACCCATAATATATTAATCACAAAACATGTTCCATGAAATATGACATGGAGTAACATATGAACAGAATAAACATATAATAAAATAATTATCCATGATTTTATAACATATAAATATAAATAAGTTTAAAACCAATTCCCCAATAGAATCATACAACCCTTATATCATGGCTACCCACTATGAAATTTGTCACATGGCAGGCTTGGTCTAAACACCCATATGCCTTTATGGGCTGGGGATAATCCTCTTATATGCCCTTGGTTATTGGATTAAACCTCCCATGTACCACATTGGATTAGCATGAATCCAATAATATACCCTTTGGATGAGGATAAGTCATACCATGTACCACTTGGATTTGGATGGCTAGAGTAGGTGTCCTAGAACAATATTTAATTAAAAAGATAATTTGTAATCATAGTTTTTAATATTAATAAAATACATACAAAATATAAGATTTCTATCTTGTTTAATATAGTGTGTGATAGTATCGTAAGTGTAGATTTCACACTGAATGGACATAGAAGTTCCCAATTATGATGATGATTCAATAGATCCATGATAGAATTCTTAATTATATGTCCTCTTGCCAGATGAAATCTATTTTGGGGAACAAATGATACAATAAATTTGCGGTGGAGACTCATAGGACCCTGAGGAAACTTCTCATGATATACTCCCATGGCAATACCTCGTGTAGGATATAATGATAATGAGACCTTCCTATAGTAAATCTGTATTTATATTCATTATTGGATTTAAGAGTCTATAAACATGGGAATTGATCCTTAAAAATTATTATTATTAATAATTAGTATTATAAGTCTTTTACTTGGATTTATTGACGATCTTTGGTATGATATATGTTATCAGGGAGGTCTGATACATTGAGTGTGTCATGATTAATATATAATTAACGAATAACGTGAGAATGGATAAGTGCCTACTTTTATTTAGCATAATTTTATCTCTCAGACCCATTGATGTAAATGATATAGCCTTAAAAATTTTGTAGACATGGTTTTCAATAAAAATGATAGATTTCAAAAAATTCAATGAATATTAAAGTGAGAAAATATGTTGACGGATCTAGTATGTAGCCTTCTTCATGAAAGATATCATAATAAAGTTATTATATTACACTTAAATCATATTTATGTTATATTATGTCGTTGCGACATTAAATTCATTATATATGGGTGCCTTGGTGTCTTTCTATATGATAATCATGGACACTGGGCTTTATTGCCTAATTCAACTAATACAGAGTAATAAGTGGTCAGTTACAAAGTGTCTCATCAATCTTCATTAAAAATATTATATTATTTTTATTATTTAGTTCTTAAAAAGTTAAATAAATTTTTTTTCTGCATATTGTTTAATAATTATTCTTTTTGTTTTTTAATGAATATATTATTTCACGAGTTATTTGAGAAATATTATGTCAGTGAAACATTTAATAAATTTTTGTTTACTGTTTAGTAAATATAATAATTATTTACATACTGTAAAATGGTGTAGTGAAATTTATTTAGTAAATGAATAGAAATTATTCAAGACATGATACAGATTATAAAATAATGGGTGGTTGGGATTAGTGGTCTAGTGAGAAAAAATTTATAAAATATTATTTTAGTAAATAATTTTTTAATTTAATTTTTATCTTATAACATGTCAATAAATGAAAATGTTATAATTATAAAAGACATGATGTTCTGAAGGCATTAAATAATTAATAATGGACTCTTTTGAAATTATTTATTTATAACCCTGGTTGTTTATATACCAAATTTTATTATTTTTCAAGATAGATAATTAATTTTATATTATTACAAAAAATGATTTTGGAGAATCCTCTTGAATCCCTTGATGTGTCCCTTATCCATGAACTCTCTCAAGAAGGGAGAGTGAATTTCCTCCACCTTCCTCACTTGAGTAATGAATGATAAGGAAGAATACATTAGAAGTGATTCTTATGGTGATCAAAGGAGAAAGATAAAAGTGATAAGATCTACCATGCTAGTACTCAACGATTAGTATGATAGTGTTTGGAGATTTTTGGAACCCATGTGAATCATCTCTAGTGGTAATTTTCTATTGATTCTTATAATGAATTTTGGTACAATGATAATTTGTTTTCAAATCCATCAATGATGAAATAATTTCTTCATAGATAACTATTTAATTTAATTAAAATAGTTTTAATTAATATGAGATCATCATGTGTTTTGGTTACATCATTTTATCCATTATACACATTTTTTTTATTTAATTTTGTTGATCATGATGTTCATCGTTGTGTAAATGTAGAATTAATCATAAATCATAAAAATATTTAATGTTGGGAAAACACATCACATGCTTCAATTGCTCCCAAGACCTACAAATGATATCAATAAGGGCCCCAAAATAATTTATCATTATTCAATGATCATTGATTAATTTACAAATTTTTCATTTATTTTTCAATTCAACTTTAATTTTTGTTTAATCTGAATTGTTAAATTTAATTCATCCTCGTAATTTCTCAGAAACATAATAGATATATTAATTTTATTATTGGAAGAAATCTAATATCTTATTTGATGGTTCCGAGGAATATGGATGGACAACAGAAGATTAAACTCCATTAAACAAAAATATAAATATCGAGTACTTATGTTAAATGAACAAAGAATTAATATTGAATTAATAAAAATCAAGTGAATTTATTAGATGTGAGTTATTTAATTTAACACAACGTGTTTACTAGGCCAGTCTAGTGAATAGTGAGTTGATGTACAAACAGTGTAACATTCATGATGGTTTGTAGTTCATAACTCCCAAATGGGCCCTTTGTCTCTTTACATGACCCACTAGAATGGTGACCATGTAACTAAGAGACCACACGATGTGTATCCCATGTATAATCCATAGAATCTAACTTTTTCAATGTCATGGTTACACATTGAATAAGGCCCCGACCATAAACCTTACTTAATATTGAATTAAATGAATAATTCACATTGAGGATCTTTTCAGGTTTAGAGTATTAGAGAATTAGGACATAACTATTACATCTCAAAAGATTACAAAGTAGAAACTTCTACTATGTTTCCATAAAATAAAAACTCTTAAAAAGAAACATGTCTAGTTCCATGTTTTAGGTAGCATGACTTTCCCTTGATCCCATCCTTGACCCTATTCCACGTTAAGTGTAGTGAAAAACATTTCAAAAACTTGGGATGAGCATAAAAAGCTCAGTAAGGGATACATAATGAATGAAAACTGTTAGTTTTTCCAAACAACAAGTAAACCATGTATACTTCAACAAAGTAATACTTTTCACCTTTTCAAATTAGTTAAAAACTCTTCACTGAATATAAATTCATTACTTACCCTTCTGTAACCAAAATATTACCATAAAACCCATATAATGATCACATAACATATAAAGGTAACTTGGGACATAAACATACTTAAGTGGAATAACCATAAGGTCGACTTCCACACATATCACTTAATGGAATAACCATTCGTCCGACTTCCATACATACTTAATGGAATAGCCATACGACCGACTTCTATACCCAATGCATTGGAGGTTATAACGTAACAACCCGTCCTGGTATTCATGGCACCACCCGTCATATGGTTTATCACGTAACCACCAGTAAAATTTCCAAGTACCAATATAAAATCATAAAACATAAAACCAATATAAAGGAATGATAAAATTTCCATATTTCAATCACAATATATAATTTAAATATATTGACATAATAGAATCCTTTATCAAAACCATTTTCAATACCAAAATACATAAAAGAGAATATGGTATTTATTTTATTTTAAAAACATTATGGTTTTTTGAGAAAGCCAATGACCAAATAATACTCGTGGCGGCGGAAAAGGTCGTTGTCACTGCGTACGTTAAAAGATACATTCCTTTTTGTTGTTTAGTAAAACGCTTCATAGAAAAAGATTCCTTTTGTATAAAAGTAAACGTCAAAGGGTTTTATACACACTATATAAGATAGTTGTGTATAAAACGAAATATGGATCAATGAAAGGAGATTGAGACGAAGTCTCTTACAAAAACGGTATCCTTGGTTTAAGGATAAATCAGTTACATAATTATGTTTGACAAACGAATACACCAAATATAAGTGGATATTAATTGTAAAAAAAATCAGAGGTTATTCACACATATTCATAGAACGACATATTCAAGGAGTATAAGTTTATCCCAAAGAATCAAATTTGGGTTAAGAAGTTCCCTTGCAAAAATTTGACAGCCTAATGGCGTCACTACAAAATTCAGAAAATGAGTTGATGAGAGATAAAAAGGGTATCTCATCACATGGAAATAAAATTTAAATCAATAATGATATAGAAGAACATATCCCAACATAATAGTATGTGAATTAAAATACATAACAAAAGAAGTCTATTAAAAAGAGGAGGGTGAAAGGTTCCCTTACCGACATGGGTATCATTCGAAACATACACCTCGTGAAAGAAGGACAATACAACATTGATGTAAATACTCATAAATTAATTTTTATTACACAATGTGTAAAATAATGGGCAGTACATACACCACTCAAAGGAAATTGTGGCAAATGTAGCATAAATCTCATGGGAATAAAAGTGGGATGAAAAATCCCTTACAAAAACTCGGCAGCCTAACGGCGCCACTTAGAGCTTCCAAAAATGGATTGATGAGATCAAATAGGGTATCTCATCATATTAACATAATGTTTATAGAAAGAGGAATATAAAAGAACATCCCCCAACATAACAAAGAGGATCTTAAAAGAAGTGACATAAAGGAGAGTACTTAAAAAGAAAGAGAGAGGTTAGATCTCTTATGAAAATTTGGAAGCCTAACTGTGCCACTCAAAACTTCCAAAATGGATTGATGAGAGAGAATAAGGTCTCTCATCATATAAACATAAAAATTACAGTAATAGTAATATAAAATAACACCCCAATAACAAGAAATATGATCTTTCAATGGAATTACATAAAAGAGTGTACATAAAAAGAAAGAGATGAGTAGGATCCCTTACCTCGGGTCTAACTTGACTTGATCGTTCTTTAACATCCTGAATAACATACTTGAGTTAATTTTTACTTGCTTAAGAACCTTTTTAAAGTTCATTATTCCTTTTATATCAATTATTGACATGTTATAAACATTACGTAATCATTTAAGTTAATAATGTTTGTTTTGTCGATATTTGGTTCTTAAGTCAAAAGTGGACTTCTTACAATTACATGTTGTTCGGGTGGTCAATGGTTCATTATATCCATAATGATATTCATGATTTGTATATAATATATATCATATATATCCAGCATATACATGTATTTATAATATTACATAATCATTTAGTGGTATTAAATGAAATGCACCGTTCCTGAAGACTGTAAGCCGTACGTACGCATGAATGCTACTTTCATTTCATTGTCATATTAATGGAATTAAACCTAAATGAGAGGTATGTATATTTTAATTCCAGAATTATATTCATCATTTATATGTAACATAAATTATATATATCAATTATAAATATGTACTTATAATAGTACATTACATTTGGGGATAAGAAATGAAATGCACCGTTCATGGAGACGGTATGCCGTACGTACGCATGAATACTACTTTCATTTCTATCTCATACATTAATGGAATGAAATAATAATGATATAGAGGTATATTATAATTCCATTATAACATCATATATAATAAATTTAAATCCATCCTTTATACGTCCCACATATGGCATTAACGAATCACATCACTTTGAGGGGGTGGTAGTCCACACTTCCTTAAATGAAGATATCGCGTTTACCCATAATGGAAACCATAAAGGTATGCCATAAATGAAAAATACAGAAGCTTAAGTAAAACATAAACATATTATATATCATATATAAATATAGTGACATTGTAATGGCCACCTTTGAAGGTGTTATATGAGTGTTGAACAATCATTGTTTCGTGAGGCAGAAATTCTCCATCCACGGAATTAGTATGTTATTTAACCATTAGATGTAGTTTTGTGTGTAAGTGTAGCTCTAATATTCCTTATAACAACATACTAGTATATTTAATATACAGGAGTTGTTACAAAAGAAATTAATAAAAAGAGTTTAGGGGGTTGGATAGGCAAAATAAAACAAAAGGACTCAAGTGAATACATTACCTTAAAATCGGGTAACTCCCTTTGGTTTGAGCTCAAAGGCTTCCTTATGAAGCCTTCATCCCAATGTGAGGCTTCAAGGAGTAAGAGAGGGAAGTTGAGAGACAAAATTGGTAGACTTTGGCCGAGCCAAAGGCTTTGGGAGTGTGGGTAAGGAGGTAGAGGTGGGCGCTTTTTATAAGAGGAGAGGAGGGGCACTCTTGTAAAGTTACAAAATGTTACTTTATTTTCAAAAGAGTTTCGGATTTTTAAGGTCCCACATTTATTTATTTCGAGGATAAGGTGATAAGGGTTCTAAATCCACTCATCCAATAGGTTTTGGACATGTGTGGGTCTTAGATATTACATTATCTCTCCATTTTATTTAAATCGATAAATAATGAGATCATCGCTGCATCATTATAATGTCATAAATAATTTAATTTATATAATGTCTAAAAAATATAAAAAAATACTATGATGTATAAAATCTTCTTAGCTTTCCAATGACTATTTATAGTAAAAATTATGACTTGTATAACCCCATGTAAAAATTTATTTAGTAAAACATTTCATGTTTGTGTCATTTTTACTTTGACATTAAATAAAAAGATATTTATGTCATTTTCCAACCAAAGTGGCTCCATGGGGTCACCAAGTTGTCCAATTGATTTTTTTTGTCGTCCATGACACATCCAATGAGGGTAGGACATGTTTCTAGGTCATTTAATTTTATTAAAACATTATTATTACCTTAAACTACACTAATTATCTCTAATCGCGATAAAAAATTTAATAAGTTACTATTCACCAAAAAAATATTTTAATCCCATTGAACCACATTTTACATATTAATTACAACCATGTATGTAGGATTTTTTAAATTCAAAACACAATGATGGAAAAATTTCATTTAAACGGAAAATCAGTTTTTATAAGTACCACTTAGTGGTTTCTCTATTCATCAAAAATTGAAGTTTTTCAGAAAATTACCAAAAGTTCACCCTAAGCTATATTTGATATTCTGAATTCAAAAATGATGTCTATTTTAAAAAATTCAGAACATATAAGTTGCATTAATCAATTTAATAATTAATTCCCGCTGTCAAAACAAATAGCGTGTTTTTATGAAATAAAATGTATCAAAAGATTGATACTATTTTAAGTCCGATTTCAAAGTGAAATTAATTCCAACGACCACTATTGTATTAAATGGTAAAAATATATTTTAATTTCCCTTTAAAACCAATTCAAAAGATATTAAAATCATATAAATAAATTAGATTAAAATAGGTTTTGAATTAAAATACAACATTTTTCACTATTCATTAAAAATTGAACTTTTTTGGAAAAATACAAAAAATTTACGCAAAGTAAACTTTGATGTCCCGATTCAAAAGAAGAATTTTATTTTGTCAAATATAACACATAAAATTTTAAAAAATTGGATTTAAAAGAGGTTCTCCATCAAAAGGTGGTTAATCGAACTTTTAATGAATATTAGAATGTTTACGCTTAAAATTGGATTCATTTGAATTTTTTAATCCTCTAACATTTATTTTAAAAAGAAAAAATATTTGAAAAACATATATAATCATTTGTTAGTTATTTATATTCATTCCTGCCATTTCAACGGCTAGGTGTTAACTACTATTTAAAATAATTTTATTTTTTTATTAGAGTGCAACGTAAGATTCCCAAGAAACTCGTTGTTGTGTGTTGGGTACGCAATCGAGCATAGCATCCCCTTTAAAGTAATATTAATATTTTCTTCACAAATATGGATAAATATAAAAATTTCATATTCTTTATTTACCTGGGGTGTTACATCCTTCCCCCCTTTTGGGAATTGCATCCTTTCAATTTTAAAATTGAGCTTGGAAACATCCGTGAAAGTCCCACATCAGAACAAGAGTCAGTAAAAAAATCACTTTAAAATAAAGAAAGATAAGTACAGAGGTCACCCGAGTTAACCCATAATAGGATTCCGTGTAGGAAAACATGGACATGGAAGAAAAATCAAAGGGTAATGTTCTTGAGGGAGAGTGATAGTAAACATGTCTAGGAGAAAGTTAACCACAAGAAAATCACAAACTTGTGATGGGTTAAACGGTATTTGATTCCCCAGTAGGAAAGGTTATTAGACAACATTTTTTTAAGTTACTTTTTATTGAGGAATTTATTTATAAGGAATCATAATCACTTATCATGTAGACTTTCAACTTTTCCAAGATTCCTTAATCAAACTTATATTTTTTCCAAAAGTTGAGTATTTAAGAAGACTTGTTTGCATTAAGAGTACTATAATCAACTTCTAGAGAATCACCTAATCCACCAAAGAGAACTATATACTTCCCATGTCTTTAGGCATTAACCAGAACCAAAAACAAAAAGGTTAGTACAAGGTCAGATAATCCAGAAAAGGATAACCCTTTAAAAAGAAAATCTATGCTTAATCTCCAAAATTTGTCCAACAAAACCCAATGTCCAACGAAGAATATTCGATAAAAGAATTGTCCATAAATTACTTCAAAGTAAACCAAACTAATATTGAAACCCAAATATTTGAAGGATTTAGTTGCATAGTCTTCCAAGGTACAAATTAACACCTATCTCCAAATAACATCAGTTACTCTTAAAGTCTCGTATTGAAAAGTAATTAACCTAATCACATATCCTCCATGATAGGTTAATAATTTTCATAAATAACCCAAAATCAACATACTCTTAATTCATAAAATCATATAACAAAAAAGAATCAGTCAAACTAACCAGGGACTTCACGTAGTCCAGTGGTAGGCGATAAATACCAGTCTCACTTTGGTTGTGGGTTCGATTCCCGCAGCTTTGTCCGACGAGATAGGTTGTCACACAGTCTGCATGTTTTCCTTTTTCTAAAACTATACAATTCTCAAATCATTCCCCAAAAAGAGATAAAATCATCAAAAATAACCATAACATAATTTAACCTAAATTTTATCTCAAGCCTTTCACTTCCATCATAACATATAGTAACCTATAATTACCTCAAAAGTAAGGATCATATAAAACCAAATGGTTCTTTATAACTATGTCCATAATTGAAAAGATAATTATTCTTTGAATAAAATTTTCATATATTAAACATCAGTGTTACACATACTATAAAAAGTCTTCTAATGTTCCCCATCATCAAAGGACACTAAATACTCGTAAGAATTTCACCATAACTATTGAAGACCTTATATGTTGACTTCTTACTCATTCAACATTCTTCATGATCCATTAACCATTACTTTCCAACTTATTATGAAATATTTCTTTCCTACAAACAAAATCATGAATCATATCCTAAGATTCCAAAATAGAAAACAAAAGTTAAGAAATAATCCATACCTTTGATTGGTCATTGTCAGTTTCTTCATCCTCAATCGGAATATCATTAGGTATTGCTAAATTAGTATTTGTATGATCTTGGTGATCCCATTCACGAAACATCTTAATAGGACATGTGTTTGAATAATGACCATGCACACCACATTTAAAACATTCAATTGATCCCCTAGAATGAACTTCTTTCCCTTTCCTCATGTCAACTGGATGCTTCTTTTTTCCATGGCAAGTTCTTGCTTTATGACCTTGATTTCCACATCTATAGCATATTTCTGTCCCTTTGAAACATTTTCCTAGGGGTTTCTTTCAACATCTATGACACATAGGTTTTTGAACACACTTACCTTTATGATTATTACCTATAGTTATGTAGGTATTTGTTTCTCGCAAATATGATTCCTTATAGAAATCACCAAGGTTTAGGTGGTAAATCATGACTCCATATAGTTGGTTGAGGATAAACACAAGAGTTCTCATTGCAGCTCCCATATCATTCAGTTGCTCGCTCAGAAAACTATCACGGTTTCCTTCACATCCACCGTTACCTTGGTGCCTACTAGATGCAGCCATTTACTAAAACCAAGAAGGTCAGTGTGAGTATATCAACAAAACCATCATGTACTAAAGAGGAAGATAAACACTAAGATATACTTACTCATTCACTTTATCTAAAAACTATGACTCTTTCTGAAATCTTAACCATTATGGTCATGTCACTTATGCTTAAAGAATACCCTAACCTCTAAAGTTATCTAAATCGACCTCTGATACCAACTATAAGGCCCCAGCCTTAAACCTTACTTAATATTAAATTAAATAAATAATTCACATTTTGGATCTTTTCAGGTTTAGAGTATTAGAGAATTAGGACATAACTATTACATATCAACAGATTACAAAGTAGAAACTTCTACTACGTTTCCATAAAATAAAAACTCTTAAAAAGAAACATGTGTAGTTCCATGTTTTAGGTAGCATGACTTTCCCTTGATCCCATCCTTGACCCTATTCCACGTTAAGTCCTGTGAAATACATTTCAAAAACTTGGGATGAGCACAAAAAGCTCAGTAAGGGATACACAAAGAATGAAAACTGTTAGTTTTTCAAAACAACATGTAAACCATGTATACTTCAACAATGTAATACTTTTCACCTTTTCGAAGTAGTAAAAAACTCTTCACTAAATATAAGTTCATTACATACCATTCTGTAACCAAAAGATTACCATAAAACCCATATAAAGATCACATAACATATAAAGGTAACTTGGGACATAATCATACTTATGTGGAATAACCATAAGGTCGACTTACACACATATCACTTAATTGAATAGCCATTCGGCTAACTTCCTTACATACATAATGGAATAGCCATACGGCCAACTTCCATACCCAATCCATTAGAGGTTATAAAGTAACCACCCGTCCTGGTATTCATGGCACCACCCGTCATATGGTTTATCACGTAACCACCCGTAAAATGTCCAAGTATCAATATAAAATCATAAAGCATAAAACCAATATAAAGGAATGATAACATTTCCACATTTCAATCACAATATATCATTTAAATATATTAACATAATAGAATCCTTTATTAAAACCATTTTCAATACCAAAATACATAAAAGAGTATATGGTATTTATTTTATTTTAAAAACATTACGGCTTGTTGAGGAAGCCAAAGACCAAATAATACTCGCAGCGGCGGAAAAGGTCGTTGTCACCGCGTACGTTAAAAGAAACATTCCTTTTTTCGTTTAGTAAAATGCTTCATAGAAAAAGATTAATTTTATATAAAAGTAAAAGTCAAAGGGGTTTATAAACCGTATAAAATATAGTTGTGTATAAAATGAAATATGCCTCAATGAAAGGAGATTGAGACGAAGTCCTTTACAAAGATGGTATCCTTGGTTTAAGGATAAATCAATTACATATTTATGTGGGACAAACGAATACACCGAATATAAGTGGATATTAAGTGTAAATAAATCAGAGGTTATTCACACATATTCATAGAATGACATATTCAAGGAGTATAAGTTTATACCAAATAAACAAATTTGGGTTAAGAAGTTCCCTTGCAAAAATTTGACAGCCTAATGGCGTCACTACAAAATTCAGAAAATGAGTTGATGAGAGATAAAAAGGGTATCTCATCACATGGAAATAAAATTTAAATCAATAAGGACATATAATAACATATCCCAACATAATAGTATGTGAATTAAAAGACATAACAAAAGAAGTCTTTTAAAAAGAGGAGGGTGAAAGGTTCCCTTACCGACATGCGTATCTTTCGAAACATACACCCCGTGAAAGAAGGACAATACAACATTGATTTAAATACTCATAAATGAAATTATATTACACGATGTGTAAAATAATGTTCATTACATACACCACTCAAAGGAAATTGTGGAAAATGTAGCATAAATCTCACGGGAATAAAAGTGACATGAAAAATCCCTTACGAAAACTCGGCAGCCTACCGGCGCCACTTAAAGCTTCCAAAAATTGATTGATGAGATCAAATAGGGAATCTCATCATATTAACATAATGTTTATAGAATGAGGAATATAAAAGAACATCTCCCAACATAACAAAGAGGATCTTAAAAGAAGTGACATAAAGGAGAGTACTTAAAAAGAAAGAGAGAGGTTAGATCTCTTACGAAAATTCGGTAGCCTAACGGCACCACTCAAAACATCCAAAATGGATTGATGAGAGAGAATATGGTCACTCATAATATGAACATAAAAATTACAGTAAGATTAATATAAAATAACATCCCAATAACAAGAAATATGATCTTTAAAAGTAATGACATAAAAGGGTGTACTTAAAAAGAAAGAGAGGAGTAGGATCCCTTACCTCGGGTCCGACTTGACTCGATCGTTCTTTAACGTCCTGAATAATAAACATGAGTTAATTTCTACTTTCTTAAGAAACTTTCTTATGGTCATTATTCCTTTTATATCAATTATTGACATGTTATAAACATTATGTAATCATTTAAGTTAACAATGTTTGTTTTGTCGATATTTGGTTCTTAAGTCAAAAGTGGACTTCTTACAATTACATGTTGTTCGTGTGGTCAATGGTTCATTATATACAAAATGATATTCATGATTTGGATATCATATATATCATATATTTCCAGAATATATAGGTATTTATAATATTACATAATCATTTAGAGGTAAGAAATGAAATGCACCGTTCATGGAGACGGTAAGCCGTACGTAAGCTGGAACGGTACTTTCATTTCTTTGTCACATTAATGGAATTAAAACAAAATGAGATGTATGTATATTTTAATTCCAGAATTATATTCATCATTTATATGTATCATAAATTATATATATCCATTATAAATATGTACTTATAATAGTACATTACATTTGGGGATAAGAAATGAAATGCACCGTTCATGCAGACGGTAAGCCGTACGTACGCATGAACGCTAATTTCATTTCTATGTCATACATTAATGGAAATAAACAATAATGATATAGAGGTATATTATAATTCATGTATAACATCTTATATAATAACTTTAAATCCATTCTTTATATGTCCCACATATGGCATTAACGAATCACATCACTTTGAGGGGGCGGTAGTCCGCACTTCCTTAAATGAAGATATCGCGTTTACCCATAATTGAAACCATAAATTTATGCCATAAATGAAAAATAAATAAGCTTAAGTAAAACATAAACATATTATATATCATATATAAATATATTGACATATTAATGGCCACCTCTGAAGGTGTTATATGAGTGTTGAACAATCATCGTTTCGTGAGGCAGAAATTTGCCATCCAGGGAAACAGAATGTTTTTTAAAAATTAGATGTAGGTGTGTGTAAGTGTAGCTCGAATATTTCTTATAACAACATCCTAGTATATTTAAGATACTGGAGTTGTTACAAATGAAATGAATAAAAATATTTTAGGGGGTTGGAGAGGCAAAATAAAACAAAAGGACTCAAGTGGAGACATTATGTAACACCCGAGACTTTTATGTTATATAAATCATCAAAGGAATCTTTTTCTACACAACACTTTCTTGGCTTGCTTTACACGCAATCGCGACCTTCCTCAATAGCTTGCGTTGTACGCAATACCGAGTTTCGCTAAACAACAATATGCTATTAAAACTAGCCGGTATGAATAATAATAACCACTTTTTGAAATTTTATAAATTTTATTTTTCAAAATGGACTTCATTTTTGGACTCAGAATATCGAAATTAGCCTAGGGTGAAATTTTGGTATTTTTCTGAAAACTTTCAATTTTTGATGAATAGTGAATCCACTAAGTGGTAGGTTAAAAACTGAATTTTGCATAAAACATAATTTTACCACTTCTGTGAATGGAATTTTAAAAATCCGACAGACACGGTTGATATCAGTAAGTAAAATGTGGTTCAATGAGATAAAAATAATTTTTTGGTGAATAGTAACTTTTTTCTTTTTTTACCGCGGTTAATAGTAAATAGGGTAAATAAGGGTAAATATGATATTATTATTACCCTAACACATGTCCTAATTCTATTGGATAAGTGTAATTCGACCAAAAACAACCTTATGAATAAAATATGACCATTTAGGCCCACTTGAGTTAGATTATGACATTTATTATTAATTTATTTAAAGAAGGGTTAAAATAGTTAAAATCAAAGTTTAATAAGTAAATCATTTTTAATATGGGGTTACACATAAGATAAATTCGACAATAAATATTCATCAGAAAGATAAAAATATTTCCTACATAACGGTATTTTATTTATAATTTTTAGACATTAAATATTTTAATTTAATTATGACACAACGATGATGCAGTAATTATCTTATTTATGAAATATTGACATAATTGATGTTATAAACACCAAAATAAATGTAATTTGAGACTTTTTATGAATTACACTAATTTTCTAGGTTACTATGATATATTAGTCTTGATTTAATCAACTTGGTTCGAACATATAATTCTGTTATGACTTTCACAAAAATCATATATCAAATAGTGTCAAAATTGACACAAAATAGTTTTTAAATCAAATATTATATTATTAATTGTTATTTTATTCCTAAATATCTATGGTTCAGCCAAATGACTTAGATAAGGATATATATATTAATAATAAACAATTTGGGGTTCTTTTGGCATGTTATAGTAAGTGTATTAACCATATAGTGAAAGAAAACAAAAAGACATGGTAAAAGTTAAATTATTTAACCTAGAGTTAAATCTAATTGATAAGTTTAAAATAATACCCTAAACGTGTCTAAATCCTATTGGTTGATAGGATTTCTACCCATCCCCACTTTTTCTTCGAAATAAGACCCTTTGGAACCATTATAAACCGATTTTGACTTTAATATAAAATAATATTTTGAGATATTCCTAAGGTGCCCCTCTCCTCCCTTATAAAAGGGAACCTGCTCCCCCTCCTCCTCACACCAATTTGAGCACTCAAGCTCGGCCAACCCCTGCCATGTTCTCCTCTCCACTTCCCTAGAATAGTCCTAGAGGTCCTGGTCTTCTTCAAAGACCAATCTTAGTTCCCTAAGTGGAGGATTCAAAGAGGCGTTCCAAAGAAGAGGTAATATCCATTACCGATCTTTTCAATTTCTTTCTTCTTCAACTTCTTCTTCTTTAGTTGTTTCATGATAACATCAGTATTACTTACATACTGATATGTTATTATAAATATGAAACAACCCTAATTTACCTTCTATCCATCCTACGGAAAAAATGAAATCACCGCGCGTGGGTACGTACGGAATACCATCTCCACGCCGTGGTGTAATATATTTTTCCACCATCACTTTACAAGGATGGGTATAATGGTGTAATGAGTAACTATTTATGATTATTATAAAGTAATGTTGATACTGAAATAATATATATATACTCCAATATAGTTCCACGATCATAGGAATGATATCATCACTCGTGCGTACGTACGGAATACCGTCTCCACGATGTGATGCGACTCGTTCTACATGATCATCATTACATAGTAATTATATAAATGAATTGAATGAATAAATATGATATATGTTACACTAATACCATTCTGGATATAAGGTATCTATAACCTTAAAAGAATAATAAGAATGTATTCGGTAAAACACGAATAAGAACAAAAGGCAATAAAGACCCGAGTAACAAGTAACAGTGAAATATTACTAACAAGAAGCTAAGAATATGACCATATATGATATAATATCAATATGTATGATTCTGGAACAAGTCAATAACATTATTTAAACCATTATACAGGAGCTTCAGACACGTACAAAGCAAATCGGACCTAAGGTAAGGGAAATATCACAATCTCATTTTTATCCGAGATTGTTTATTCGTAAGTATTTACTGGGGTGTATTTTATCATCCACATCCATGTTTCATAAATATGTAATATTATTTCCATCCACCTACAATTGATTAAATCCATTTTTACCCTTCGGTGAGTTTTTAGTAAAAGAAATGAAAGGAATATTTTGTCATTTTTTGTACGAGGTACTTTTTGACTTTTCCGACAAAAGTACGAACAATGTTTTTTAACTTATACGGCATGAATGGATTTTTAAAACATTATTTCCAAGAAGCTTCATTTACAAGTTTTCATGTTTATTTTTAATCAACATCTTTTATTTTAAAATTGTATGACATGTTAAGAAATGAAATGTGTTTTTGAAGAAGAAAGGATATTTTCCTCAAGAATGGAGTTCAAGTGTTTTATCAAAATTATTTTCCATTTAAGATAATAAAGGGTTCTGTTTTTATCCCTATTATTAAATTGATTTGATTATGTTGTGATGGAATTATTTTTATTAATTCCTTTATCTTATATGAAATGTTTTATGATGTCACGATGTTTAATATTCCCATTTTTATTACATGGGTTATGTAATGATATATGATTTATGATTTTGTGGCACACATAAGAAAGGATTCATTATAAGATGGGTGGGACCTATATATCCCTCCAATGCATTGGGTAATGATTTAAATCTCATGAGATAGACATGGCTGGAACGAAAGGTTATTTCGGTTCAGTGAAACAGGACTGAAACGAGGAGTGAACTCGGTTCAGAAATGGACTTTGTCCGCTAAGATAGTCTTGGCAATGATTCATGACTAACAAGAAATGATTTTCCATGATTATGTGTGCATGCCACAAAGTTTCAAGTTTCATGTTATGATTATGGGGATCTCATTTTCACTTCTATGATTTATTCCATGTTAAGATATTATGATCTCTTTTGCAGGTTATGATTTTCAAAAAGATATTATATGATTTTTATTTCCTTTATTTTCCCTTGCTGAGCATTTGAGCTCACCCTTTTATGTTTTCTTTTCCCCAGGTCAGGAAGATGTATATTAAGTAGAATATGCTAAAAGGGACCCTAGATATGATGAAATAAATGGGAGACACTATAGAAGATTCATGAACCAGTTGTTTATGTTTCCTAGTTTCTAAAGACACTATACCTATACGGTCCTTTGTGGTTTTGTCATATGTTGTAATAAGTGTGCTTCAATTTTGAAGTATTAACAATGTATGTAAAGTATGGGTCGTTATACATTACCTTAAAATCGGGTAACTCCCTTTGGTTTGAGCTCAAAGGCTTCCTTGTGAAGACTTCTTCCCAATGTGAGGCTTCAAGGAGTAAGAGAGGGAAGTGTAGATACAAAATGGGCAGAGGTTGGCCGAGCCAAAGGCTTTGGGAGTGTGGGTAAGGAGGTAGAGGTGGTGGCCTTTTATAAGAGGAGAGGAGGGGCACTCTTGTAAAGTTACAAAATGTTACTTTATTTTCAAAATAGATTCGTATTTTAGAGGTCCCACATTGTTATATTTCTAGGTTAAGGTGATAAGGGTTCTAAATACACTCATCCAATAGGTTTTGGACATGTGTGGGTCTTAGATATTACATTATCTTTCCATTTTATTTAAATCGTTAAATAATGAGGTCATCGCTGCATCATTATGATGTCATAAATAATTTAATTTATATAATGTCTAAAAAATATAAAAATAATACTATGATGTAGGAAATCTTTTTAGCTTTCCAATTACTGTTTATAGTAAAAATTATGACTTATATAACCCCATTTAAAAATTATTTTAGTAAAACATCTCATGTTTGTGTCATTTTCACATTAACATTAAATAAAAAGATATTTATATCATTTTCCAACCAAAGTGGCTCCATGGGGTCCCCATGTTGACCCGTGGATTGACTTGGTCGGACATGACACATCCAATGAGGGTAGTACATGTGTCTAGGTCATTTCATTTTATTAAAACATTATTCTTACCTTAAACTACACTAATTACCTCTAATCGCGATTAAAAACATAACAAGTTAATATTCACCAAATAATTATTTTAATCCCATTGAACAACATTTTACTTCTTAATGAAAACCATGTATGGCTAATTTGGAAACTCAAAACACAATTATGGAAAAATTTCATTTAAACGGAAAATCAGTTTTTATAAGTACCACTTAGTGGTTTCGCTATTCATCAAAAATTGATGTTTTTCAGAAAATTACCAAAAGTTCACCCTAAGCTATATTTGATATTCCGAATTCAAAAATGATGTCTATTTTACAAAATTCGTAAGATATAAGTTGAATTAATTAATTTAATAATTAATTCCCGCTGCAAAACAAATAGCGTGTTTTTATGAAATAAAATGTATCAAAAGATTGACACTAGTTTAATTCTGATTTCAAAGTGAAATTAATTCCAACGACCACTATTGGATTAAATGGTAAAAATATATTATAATTTCACTTTAAAACCAATTCAAAAGATTATCTAATCATATAAATAAATTATATTAAAAGAGGTTTTGAATTAAAATACAACATTTTTCACTATTCATTAAAAATTGAACTTTTTTGGAAAAATACCAAAAATTTACACAAAGTAAACTTTGATGTCCTGATTCTACAGAAGAATTTTATTTTGTCAAATATAACACATAAAATTTTTAAAAAGTGGATTTAAAATAGGTTCGCCATCAAAAGGCAGTTAATTGACCTTTGAAAGTATATTAGAATGTTTACGCTTAAATTTGGATTCATTTACATTTTTTAATCCAGTAATATTTATTGTAAAAAGTAAAAATATTTGACAAACATATATAATAATTTTGTAGTTACTTATGTTCATTCCTGCCATTACAACGGATAGGCGTTAACTACTATTTAAAATAATATTATTTTATTATTAGAGTGCAACGTAAGATTCCAAAGAAACTCGTTGTTGCGTGTTGGGTACGCCATCGAGCATAGCATCCCCTTTAATGTAATATTAATATTTTATTCACAAATATGGATAAATATAAAAATGTCATATTCTTTATTTACCTGGGGTGTTACACATTGAGTCCCTAAGAGTGTTCTATAGATATATGGTGTGAAAAACATACATGTTGTGTACCTATAATGTACATTCCTTGTAATTTTACTAAATTATACCTAATTATAATCATTTTATTATTCATTTTAAAACATATCAACATGTAATATCAAGTGTTTTTTATGTTTATTGGACACACCACATGATGAGTTTAAATTAATATATATATATATATATATTAATTAATTACTACATAATGTTCAGATCTTCATATCATCTATGAGTCATATTACAATTATTACTCTAAATGCATTGAAGAATAACTAATGATTAAAATACCATGTTATCCATGCACTCATTAATTGAATTGAACATGTTGTTAATGTATAAGAAAAGTCATGTATGGATCAAGACACAAGATTAAATAGTATATGGGTATAATATATGTTGGGAAGTTCAAAAGGGTACTCACTATGTTTCCATCACGTTAAAAAAATTTAAACAATTAATTTTAACTATTTTTTTAATTTTATTTAAAATATTATGGATAAGAATCTTATGTAAATTCAGATGATAATTAAGATAATATAATTTATTAATTAATGAATATAATTAATTGATTCCTGAAAGATTAATCTTAAATAATAACGAATTGAATATAATGAAAAATAAATCATTTTAAGAATGTGGAAGATCAAGAGATTAGAATACAACTTTTTATATTATATGTTTCATTTTAGTTTTTATTAAATTAAATTTTTTGTTTATGTGTCACCTCCCATCTCATTATTTAAGGGTTTTTGTGCCCATTGTTTCTTTTATATAAACCTCTTTCATGCACCTATGTGTGAGTAGAACCATATGTAATAGATGTAACTTCCAATATAATGTAGGTTGTTCAAGTGTAGATCTGAGATTAAACCAATAAAAGAGAGATAAAATTGAGGACAAATGGAATGATGCAACATGAACCTATATTTGTTTGAGGTGTCCCCCCTAGGTCGATGTTTAGTTTTTCATCCTCTAGAAAAAATAACCATTAGTAAAAGTTCCCAATCATAGCACATCCAAAAATTATGTCTTTCATGTTTCATGGTTATTTAATTACAGAAGTTTTTTCACAATCACATGAATTAAATAATTAACAAGACTGAATGATACAACTAAAAAACTATCTTATGAACAAATTTTATCAAAGGTGTGGTTACTAAATTAAATAAATCAAAATAATATTAAACATCATGTAATAAAGATAATATTTATAATATTATGCAAAAAAGATAATGTTCCACAGATATATAAGTTGTGTAGGTATCACCTTCCACAAATTCAGGTAAAATTGAACCATATTTCAAAGTGCATGATCATTCATTGTTTGGGTGATTTCAATTATCAGAAAATTATAACTTGATATTGTGGGTTGAATTAATATTGTTCATATAATTGGTTGACTTAAAAAATAATAATGGGTTTAACTAAGAGGAAATGACATGAGGAAATCCAATAAATGGATTTTTTGATAGGGGAATCCACTCAATAGATTAAGGATCTATAATTTAATTCTATTTATATTATCAATGCCTACGTAAAACAATTTAAATTACTTGACCATCCAAATTCCGGGAGATGAGAAAGGTAATATAGATTTCTGGCCCTAGACTATCCTAGACACATTATGTGTTGTAGCTAATGGTGAGGGATATTTAGATACAATAAAATAGTTTGACACCAATAAATTTAATATTTATTTATATGTCTAAATTATACCAGATTAATTTTGAAAATTATTCTCATCTTAATGGTTGAAAATCGATATAAATTGCTTCATACAAACGAAGGTGAACCATACATGAAATTAATAACCTTTTCACTAGTATAAATTTCAAAAAATGGGAATGGTGCTTACACATTATCATTCACTATGAAATGAAATTTTATGTCATTGAATAACCTATTCTTGTTTAATTGAGTAATGAGGCTAGTTGTGAAAGGTTTACTCTCTATGAGAATCATTTGAATGATCCACATATATTTAGTGGTTCATGCTATCATTTACTACTTATGATATTTGAAATTAACATGGGGAAAAGTATATAAATAACAGGTTCTTCCACCATCATGATCTCTCTCAAGACAATGAGAGATAAGAGAGAGATATCAGATATTCAATGATCTATTTATAATTATTTTTGGTGATTTGGCATGATCTGGACCTTATGTATTGATGATTATTGGAAACATTGAATGCTTAAAAATCACATAGATTAAATTCCTAAATGAGTTTCACATATATGTCATACTTTAATCACTACCCAAGACATTCTATAGCATTATGGTAAATTATAGTATGAGAAATAAGAGGTAGTGTCTTTCGAAAAATTAAAGTACAATTCCTTGTATGGATAAGGAAATCAGGTGCGACAAAACCATGATCCTTATATTGAATATGTAAAGGATAAACAAGGAAAAGGGGTCCAACACACATAAAAATACTAAATATCAGGGGAATTTACCTTCAATGGAGAGTAACATCTCGATCCAGGGTAATTAAAATGAACCAATATGTTTTCCATGTGGAAGGTATGGCTAGTGAAAGAAGAACCCCACACTAAATCATGGGTAAGATAAAGGTGAGTACATTATTGGGTGTAATATTTCAATATCTACACATTGGGTATTTGATATATCATGTGGTTGTTACACTTGTATCTAAATGCAAAAACTAATTAGATTCTAATAGTTATCTATAGGAGAGGTTGATTAGTAA
This sequence comes from Viscum album, assembly GCA_963277665.1. Classification (NCBI taxonomy): domain Eukaryota; kingdom Viridiplantae; phylum Streptophyta; class Magnoliopsida; order Santalales; family Viscaceae; genus Viscum; species Viscum album. The sequence goes on from OY728137.1 coordinate 1,480,836,167, forward strand.
GCTACCTATGATGTCAGTTTGGGGGTTGTAGACATTAGAGACTACCAAATTTCATTAATAATGGGAATCATATTGGTTTTAAAATAATTATATTATGTTCCGACTGTTAAAATGAACATAATATATCTATCATTACATGATGTAGATGGTTTTCTTTTCATGTTGGAAATAAAATTTGTTTATTTTATAAATACAATAAGTCATATTTCATAAAAATGTGAATAAAGGTCTTGTTTTATTAAATAATGAAAAAAATATTGGATATAGATATCAAATTATGTTCACTAGACACATATAACCCACACTATTGGAATGACCACCTTGCTCTTGTAAATGGGATTAGTTTAAAAAATCAGTATCTAGATGGTTTTTAGTCAATTTTGATCTAAAACCACTTAAAATTTTTCTTAATTATTTATACTGATAAACGACCAAAATTCTATTATGAGGGTATGGTGATAGGTCCACAGAGCTTCTAGGATTGATACATAATGATGTGTGTGGTCCACTTCCAGTGGATGTAAAAGGTGGATATTATTAATTCACAACTATCACTAATGACTTGAGAAGATATGGAATTCATTACTTGATGAGGTATAAGTCTGAGTAATTTGAGAAATTCAATGATTTAAATAATAAATTAGATAATTAACATAGAAATAAGATTTATAATCTTTTATTTTATCTATTTTCTTATTATCCAAACCAATAGTATATAGAATTTTTATAGGAGTGTGGGATTATCTATAAACTAACTCTACCTCACAAGAAATAGAAGATCAATGTTATCGAAAGGATAAACCATTAAATTTTTGAAATAGTATGTTCTATGATGAGTCAAGTATATCATCCACTATAATTTGGGGGATATGGATCACAAATTGGGGAAATATTTTAAATCGAGTACCAAATAAAGTGGAAAAAAGAATTATATTGATGATTTAGAGTGAAAAGAAAAATGTTTTTCACATAAAAAAGTATAGTGATACAAGTCATTTGTTAAGGGTTTACTTAGAATTATTATAACAGTCAGGGAACAAACTATATTCGTATAGGTTATCCTAAGGTAATAAAGGGATACTACCAATACAACACCTCAAAAAATAAATTGATTGTCACCAAAAAATAAATCATCAATGAGAGGGTAAAAACACTCAAAAATAATTTTCATATTAAGATTTAAAATGATAATGTTGATTCTCCTATTATAGAAAATTTAGTAGAGGAACATATTCCATAGTTTTTATGCAATAATTACTTCTGGACACAAAATGACCACATATGACCACAAAATAGGTAATTTAAAAGGAGAGTTATGGTTTTCTAGACACCGTAGAGGGTGACTCATAATTGTTTATAATGATGAACCTATCTACTAAAAATACATTATAGGGAGGTCATATGTTTAAATATCAAAAGAATTAAATAATTCTAGAAGGGATTACATATATCAGAACTATTTTTTGGTTCCATTCGATGCATGAATTGATATAAATACTATTGGGAGAAAATGAGTTTTCAAGATAAATCATGACATGGAAGGTAAGGTAAATTCATACAAAGAAATGATTGTAGAATTTTTTTTAACTAAAATAAATGAATTTATAGAGATGATACTTTTTACCAGTTTCAATGTTTAATTCCCACAGAATTATATTCTCTATAGTATATTATAATGAATATGAAATTTGGAATATGGATTTAAAAATATCATTCTATAATGGGAACCTTCAGGAATATTTCTACATGACATGACAATAAGGCTATGTGTGTCTAGTTTATTTTAAAAATTATTATGAACTTATAGAGATCCATTTATCTTTTTAAGAAACTATTATGGTCATGGAACATTTTGTTATTTATAGATATAAAATAGTTAGGTTTCAGTAGGAATGAATGCTAGGCATGTGATAAAAATATTTTTAGTGTAAATTTTGTCATTATCATTATAGTATATATTGGTGTTGTATTTCATATTAGAAATGAACTACCAGTCAAACAATCTTTTATGGACTGGTTGAACATTTTTTTATCCTTGAAAGTCCTTGTTGAGAAATCCTATATTATGAGAATCAATATCATATGTGATAGATCCCATAGGCTTCATATTCGAATTCAAATTTTATAAACTTACCATATAGTAAATAGATTTAGTATAGACTAATCAAATAACGTATTAGTTCCATTATTACACAATATATGTCTTTCTATGAAAATATATCTTCACCCACATTAGGACAATGAGAGAATGTGTTAGTTCCCATATAAGTCAGATATTGGATCAATACTATACTACATGTTATTTAATATACTTGATATTTATAAATAATTAATCATGATAGGAATATATCATGAATTTCTATGAGAAGAAAATTATTCCACTGTTAATGTTATACAAATGTATCTGATAATATCTAAGAACATGTTCTTGGTGTATCGAAGTGATAACAAGCTAGTCATCAGGGATTATACTGATGATAGTTTTCAAATATATCATATATATATTTGAAGCTACAAAAATGTAATTTTTTATCTCTTCATGGGTGAATTTTGATATGGAAGATTCTAAAGGATCTAGTTATAACAAATTCTATAGTTATATTTTTATTATATAGAATTTTCTAATGTAACCAGGGAATCTATTTTATTATAGAATAATGTAAAGTAGTGTGATGTGAGAACTATAATCAAACACATATCACACTATATTTTTATATAATTGAAATGTTTTCTCTAACAAAAGAGCCATGGTCACCCCAACAGACAAATAATAGACTCTGTAAGTATCACCTCTTAAGGGATTTTATCAAAGGGTTGATGTTGAAGTTATAATATTAATCATAGAAGAAATTTTTTTAGACCCCCTAACTAAAGGAACATTCCCTATGTAGCCTGACTATCATGTGAGAGCTAGAATATTAAAGGTTTAGAAGTTGGATCTAATGAGAGTAGGAGTCAGTTGGAGATGGTTCCCAAGAACCAACTTCGGTGTACATTATGATAACATATATTCATAGTTTTTAGATTTAATAAACTATTTATCATAAACATTATTATTCTACTTGGGAACATAGAATGTTGTAATTTCCTTACAGTGGATATTACTTTAAAAGGTCATTGTAGATCCCCGCATGGGTGAGAACCCAAAATATCCACAACAATATTCATGAATATATTTATTATAACATGATGAAATCATTGAAGGGAAATAAATGATACATGAAATCATGGGTAGAGACTAATAAGACATTGATGAACCTTCTCATGGTGTATTCCCTCGGTAATATCCTATGTAATATATTATGATAATGAGTGCCACTAGTAGAACTACACATTCATGTGTTTCATTGGATGTTGCAATATTTTTATGTGTGTATTGATCCTTTAAAATTAATATTATAATTAATGTTTGTTTAATACATGCACTTTGATGTATTGATAACAACTAAGATGAAATATGTTCATGTTTAGGTATGATACATTTGGAATTTCATGGGTAATATTAGATTAATGAATTCTGTGAGAATGGTTTTGTCCACATTTTTCATTAATGAAATTTAATATATCCAGTCTATTTATGGAAATGGTATAGTAAAAATAATTCCATGGTCATGGTGTTCAATAAGAAAATATATTTATGAAATGTTTATGAATGAGACATTGATAAAATAGGTTGATGGCACCATCAAGAAACCCACTTGAATAGAGATATCAAGACAAAGGGATTATATTACATAGTAATAATCTATTTGATGTATTATTTCATTGCGACACTAACTTATTTCTCTCTGGGTTCATTTTTGTTTTCTAGATGATATCATTGGAAATTAGGCTTCTTCGTCTAATTCCATTGAGAAAGGTGGTTAGAGGGTCACATAGTAAGTGTATCAAAAATCATAGTTAAAGAATATATTATAATTTTTTTAAACATTTTGATATAATATTATTCCAAAAATTGGCTTCATAATAATTTATGTTTTCTTGATCACATATATGATATCAACATTTATTCAATATAATATTATTGGATAAAAAAATTAATAAATACTTATTTTCTCTTTAGTTAATATAAAATTTATTTACTTATTACAGATTAATGAAGTGATATTTACTTAATAAATAAATATACATTAATAAATTCCCAATTAATTATGTGTGGGAATGACGAACTAGGTTTAATGGTCTGTTGTGAAATCTTTTATATATTGAATATTATTTAAATAAATTATATTTATTTTTAATTCATGAGTTTAGAGAATGTTCATAAATAATTATAATAATTTTATTTAAGAATTTGGTTTCTGTGTGTATTAAATAAATAATAAAGGGAAATTGAGAAATTATTTATTTCTACACCATGTTGTACAAAAACAAATTATATTATTTTTTAAGAGAGTCATTTCTTTTATTTTCTGATGGCCAAAGAATCCATTGAATTCCATTGAATCTTTAGAGATATTCCTTCTCCATGAACTCTCTCAAGAATGGAGAGAGATCATTATCCATCATCCACTATTGAGTTAAGAGAGATCATGAATAATCCATTGCATGAAATTCTTGCAGTGATAAATGGGGAATAAAGAATGAAATGAGATCTGTTGTACTACCACAGTGAGATTCCTAGTGTAAAATTCTATGATTTTTACAACACATGTGGATCCCTGCTAGTGGGAATATGGTCATTAATAATAAAATTAAATGATGGTACAATGAAGATCCATTGTCAAATAAATCAATGAATATAATATTTACTGAATGGTAATAATTTAATTTAATTAAATTAAATTGAATTAATATGTGATTTCCCTAAACTTTTTTCTAACATTTAATCAGTTATATATAATCTATGATTTAATTCTGTTCATCAAAATGTTTATAATTATGTAAACCTTGTATTAAAAATTGATCTTGATAAAAGGAAAATATGGGCACAAACCATTGCATACATCCACAACACTAAGAATATACAAGGATGAATCCTCCCTTGTATCATTTGGTTTGGGATAAATCCACTTCTATACCCTTCAGATTGGGATAAATCCTCTACTGTACACGTTTTATTCGATATAAACTCCACCAATGCATTGAAGAACTATATAACACCCCATCCTTAAATAATACATAAATATGTTTCCATAACAATAAAAATTCATTAAACACTTCATAAGTAACCCATTGAAGGAAAAACGGGTTTCATAACATTTTTAGATGGTATCACAACAAATCACATTAATAATATAGATAAAGGATATAAAAAATTCAACCAAACCAAAATAGTAAATCTTAAAAACATTTATGAGAGGTTACATGGCAGATAAATTATATAAAACTGATTCCTTCAAAGATAATCCTAAAAAGGATGAAAATAATAATAGATTTTAGTATAAATAAATTTTATCATTGTCATAAATGATGATGTTACATGACATTTTATGAAGTCATTTTTTAAAGATACCTATTTATAATGAAAATAATAAAAATAAAAAATAAATATTGGGAATGAAATATCTATAATGAATTCATGGATTAAACATAATATTTTATAATGTTAATAGGAAAACATTTTGAAAAAATTTATCATTATAAATAATCTTCAACAATTGATCCTTGGAAAATAATAATGATTATAGAAAGGTGATGTAAATACTCGTAAATTTCAAGGAAGTTTTTTCTTCTTCATTGTCTTTGGAATTTTACAAGAGCGTAGTTTCTGACGGCACCTGATTCCGAGGCCCGGTGTGCCCGAAATAATTTTCTGAAGTTTGGCTCTGGTACGTTCAGTGAACGGACGAGCGGGTTTTTCTAACTTTTGAACTGGTGCTCGGACTCAAATTCTGAGGGCACCGATGGAATCGCAGCGCCGGTACTTTCTTAGAAATGCCTCTTTCTAAGTTGCGTTTCCTCGAGTGTGGTTTTTAATTTTCGGGCTTAAAGTTAAGAAATAAAATAATTGTACGACAAACTTTATTTTATTTCAATTAAGCCACTTGGAAGCCACTTGAAGCCACTTAATGCGGCTTAAGCTGAGTTGATGCGGATAGGGTGCTATCCAAAAGTATCTTACCCTCGTGGTAGCATATTTTTGAGGTGGGGCCCGCACAAGCCCACCGTTTCTTTCCGCTAAGTAACGCACCCGCGAAAACCCGTCTTTATGAAAGTCAACTGGCGCGTTTTCTTAATTTCTTAACGCACCATTTAATTGGGAAGTTTTTTCATTGAATTAAATGGGCGGTTTGTTCGTTGAAATTAATTCTATGAATTAATTTCATCTGTTTCTTAACCCGTTTGAAAACCGTTGGCGTAATAATAAAATAAGACCAACGCCCAACATCTGGAAAAATGCTCGTTGAGAAGTTTTGACAAATTTTGTACCTTCACCCACGTTCACGAAGAACGTGAAGAACGCAAAGAACGTCGTCACCCTCGGAGATTGAAGACGCTTCATCCGAGACGTTCTTCCCCGCCACGATCTCCGATCACCTACTGCTGGAGGTAAGAGATTTCAGGTGTCTTTAAGTTCCTTTGTGGTTTTTACCTCAAGATGAATTTAATTATTAAAATTAAATCTGTTGTTCTTGAACCTCGGAGTTTGTCTATTCGCACCGTATTCCACGACGACACGACGCCCTTCCGCGACGACGCGGCACCTTCCACAACGCAACGATCGCCTCCTTCCGCAGTGATCAATTCCGCGAAGAATGCTCGTGCGACACTTGAAAAGGTAGGGGTTTATTTGAATGTTTTATTTTTTTCCCGTGATCATTTCATTTAAAAATAAAGAACCTGGTCTCGTAAGAACAATTTTAATTTATTAAAATTGTTCTTTTATGTGTTGATTAATTCTCCCGACTGTTATTACCTAACGCGGAGGGTGCGAGCCAAACGAACATGGCCCGACAACCCTCCGGCATTCTGCATTGTTTGTGCGGATTTGGCGGGCGACGACAAAATGTGACGCAAGGGCGTTTTGATGATCCCGTAGTGAAGAACGGAACCCGGGAGGAACAGTGGCGCAGACGGGAAGGAAAACGGACCACCGGAGCAACTCTGGTGGCCCGCAGAAGTCTCTGGCGGCTAGGGTCGCCGGCGCGGCGGTGGCAGCCAGCAGACCTGTGGACGCGCGGGTCCAGCTAGCCCGCACGGGACGCGGCAGAAGCCGCGTCCGTTGTTGTCCAGTGCGTCCCTCGAGGGCCGCTGCTTCCTCAACCCGCGGGGGCGGCGCCACACGGCTGCCGCGCTTGGCCGCTTGGCCGAGCCGAGCCACGCCGGTCCGACCGGACGGGCCGCGCCCTGGCCGCACCGGACCGGGTCCAGCTGGGTCGGACCGGGTCGGGTCGACCCGGTTCAGCTGACCCAGGGGGGGTTGGGCCGGGTCGGCCCGGGCCCAGACCCCCCATCTTCGGACCGTTTTCGGTCTTTTGCCCGTAAAATGAGCTAAGGGCCTCCAAATGACGCGCCGTCAGCGGCAACGTGATCATTGGATCGAGATGGTCGTTTTGGTATATTGCACTCAAGGTTTCGGAATACTTTGGGTTCGACCGGGTTGGTTCGTACACGAAACCAACCGGACCTTCGGAGTGGAAACACTCATATCTTGAGCTACATACGTCTGATTGACGTGTTGTCGACTTCGTTGAATTTTTCTAAGTGAGACGGATCTTTTGGCTCACTCCTCTCGAGGTTTGGACGCAGGGTGGAGTACGGTCGGGTTGGTTTTGTCTTAAAAACCAACCGGGCCCCTGGGACAAAAAAGCCAATAACTATCAGACCGGGCGTCTGATTGACGTGCCGTCTGCGACATTGAGTTCCTGTTGACGATACGGAACTTTTGGATACATCAACTTCGGACATTGTGTCAGTTGATGTATCAGCCTCTTAGCTCGTGGAGCGGACCCTCCCGAACGAGCTTGCTGTTTGCGGGAACCCTAGAGTTGGCTACGACTGCTACTGTGACTGCGACAAGGACAGTGCAAAGATCCTCAGTGGACTGCGACGACGACTGTGCAGAGATCCTCAGTGGACTGCGATGAAGACTATGCAGAGATCCTCAGTGGACTGTGACGACGACTTTTCAGAGATCCTCAGTGGACTGCGACGACTACAGCACTCAGTGATCCTTTGTGGATCAGTGCTACAGGTATTGTGTGGGCCCGATCCTTTGTGGGTCCGATCCTGTCTGGGTCAGCACTCAGCGGTTCTGTGTGAGCCCGCGCCTACAGGTCCTGTGTGGGCCCGATCCTGTGTGGGTCTTTTCAAGGGTTAGTTACCGATCGATCCTTTGTGGGTCCGACGACTTAGATGGATCAGTGATCATCTTTATCGTCATTTGAAGAAGTATACCTATGTGAGCTGAATCCTGTTTACTCTCCTTTGTGGATTGTGTTGTGCTATCCTGTGTGGATTTACTTTTTACTTTCCTTTTTGGATTATGTTGGGCTATCCTGTTTGCATTACACGTTTTTCTTTCCTATGTGGACTGGGTTGTACTTGAGCTCGGATGATGGAGCCGAGCAAGAAATTGATGACTTAGGTATATGTATGGGCATATACCTAAGCAGTGTCGGATGTTACTTCATGATTGTAACTTTCCTTTGTGGATTATCCTTTTTGGATTTCGGGAGACCTTCGGGGGTCTCGGGGTCCCTACTGAGTAGCTTATACTCACCCCTATACGGGCTATGCCCGCACTTCGTTGTGTTGGTTGCAGATGACGGACATCGCTGATCGTGGTGGAGGCCTGCGGAGCAGGACGGTACTTGGAGGTTGACCACTGGGCGGAATGTACTCGGAGCGGCCAGGTGGACCCGAGGAGCAGTGGAGGCTATCCGTACCCACCCTTCAGGTGGGACTTCCAGAGGACGGCTCGACGCTGCAGCTTTTCTTTTCAGTTACTGTTTTCCCCTTTCAGTCGTACTTTACAGTTGGGCTTGTATTTCTGGCCTCTTTTATATTCAGCACAGCTTGGTACGGTATTTACTTAGTGTTTACTTTGCCGCTTGCTTACTCTATGGTGCTTGTTTACTTTTCAAAGGCAATGCCTTCCCTTTTCCGGGTTTTACGCCTTGGTGCTAGTCGCCAGCCCCTGGCCTATGGAAGGCGGGCTTGAGGTAGTCACGGCACGTGCCCCGGGGACGGGTCGTGACAAATTGGTATCAAAGGTGGTCGGTTCTACTGCAGACTCTGATCTTTCCTCTATGTGATGTAATAGTGTCTAGCGTATTGAGTGTGGTTATCAGTCAAGGGAGTCCAGTGTTGGTGCGGCGGCCGACGTATCCGTACACCAGGACCCTGAATTCTGATTTCCGACTTAATGCATGAAAACATTGATTGCATGTGTGTATCAAGTTTTCTTTTTGATTACTTGTGTCAGCTCACCAGGTATATTGTTCTAACCGTGGCGAACTTGTTTCCTTTTCAGGATGGCCCCACTATGGCAGCCAGCTAGAGTTCCGAGAGTAGAGCGCGACGACAGCCCACCAAGCGACGAGGCCTCGGTATAGGGCCCGTTGACAGCAGAGGCACCGGCGGTACCTTTACCCGCTGATCCCCTGATACTTCCATCACCGACCGCTAATGATGCACGTCACCTCGGAGCTCTACACGAGTTCCAGCGCCAGCGACCACCCCGGTTTCGTGCGGAGACAGACCCCCAGGAAGCCGAGGACTGGCTGGAGGCGGTCGTACGAGTTTTCAGGCTAGTGAGGACACCAGCAGACCTCATGGTGATCCGCGCGGCGAGCCTATTGCACGCAGTAGTGGGCCGATGGTGGAGCATGATGCTCCAGGTGCACGATGATGCATCTATTCTCTGGACGGACTTCGAGAGCCTCTTCCGCTCAGAGTTCGTCCCGACTACCCTCCGTGCGGTGCGCATCCATGAGCTTCTTCAGCTGCGCCAGGCCAGCTTGACGGTCACCCAGTACGCGGCGAGGTTTACCGATCTTTCTCTATACTCGACCGACATGGTATTGGACCCCTTCTTCCGGGCCCGGACCTTTGAGCAGGGTATGAGATACGAGATTAGGGCATCGCTGATCTCCCTCAGCATCCCGACCCGCCGTACCGAGGAGTAGTAGACGGTGGAGGGGCCACCCAGGCAGAGACAGAGGGTCGACCGTGGTGGTCCGCATGGAGGAGGCAGACGAGGCAGAAGAGCTGGCCGAGCAGCGGGTGGTGGGCGACGCTTTGAGGCTCTACCACCAACACCACCAGGAGGCCCGCCCCGACCAGAGGGAGCTGGCGGGAAGAGACAGGCACTACTCCAAGCAGCGGAGGCCTACAACCACGGCGCACCAGAGATGATTCGAGGTACGATCTGTGTCTATTTGACCCTTGCTGCAGTTCTTATAGACACAGGAGCGAGTCAATCTTTCATAGCCGCTGCCCTTGTTCGGAGCTCGGAGATTCTGACAGAGTCGTTGGCTCGATCCTTACAACTAGAGACTCCTATGGGATCAGACTCGATGATTACAAACTGGTGCCGGCAGTGTGAGCTTACTCTAGGATGTGATGGCTTCGGCGGGGATCTTCTAGTAGCGGCGTCGAGGCCGTACGACGTCATCTTGGGCATGGATTGGTTATCTACGGTCCATGCTCAGATTGACTGTATTAGGCACAAGGTGCGATGTGTGTGCACCGACGGGAGCAGGTTCACCTTCACCAGTGAGAAGTGAGCCTTTGCAGCACAGGAGGGACTCTCGCAGAGGAGGGGACATCCCATCACTCATCAGTTGGCTAGCCTCATCCTTGGAGCAGTTGACGTGCGGAGTCCTAGTTTTCCTGCAGTGGTGGATCAGTATGCGGACGTCTTCCCCGATGGCGTTCCCAGACTACCTCCTCGTAGAGAGATAGACTTTTTCATTGACTTGTACCCCGAGACAGCCCCGATATCCACTCTAGTGTATCGGAGGGCCCCCGCTGAGCTTCGAGAGCTGCAGGTACAGTTGGAGGACTTGCAGGGCAACAGGTTCATCCGAACCAGTGTTTCACCCTGGGCTTCCCCGATATTGTTCGCCAAGAAGGCGGACGGGAGCTTGCGACTGTGTGTCGACTATCGTCGCCTGAACCAGGTGACAGTGAGGAACAAGTATCCGCTACCGAGGTTTGATGACCTCTTCGATCAACTCAAGGGAGCATGGTGGTTCTCGAAGATAGACCTCAGGTCAGGCTATCATCAGCTCAGAGTTCGAGACGAGGACGTGCAGAAGACGGCCTTCAGGTGTCGGTATGGCCACTATGAGTTCTTGGTTATGCCATTCGGCGTAACCAATGCTCCAGCAGTGTTCATGAGCCTCATGAACTGGATCTTCCAACCATACCTCGATCAATTTGTCGTGGTCTTCATCGATGACATTTTGGTGTACTTGACCACGGAGGAGGAGCACGCCTACCACTTGCGTGTTGTACTAGACACACTCCGAGAGCACCAACTTTATGGAAAGCTCTCGAAGTGCCAGTTCTGGTTACGTGAGTTCCACTTCTTGGGGCACGTCATTTCTGAGGCGAGAGTTGGTGTGGATCCCGTGAAGATCGAGGCGGTGCTATCTTGGGAGCCACCCAGGAGTGTAACGGAGGTGTGGAGTTTCTTGGGACTAGCTGGATATTATCGGAGGTTTGTGCCAGAATTCTCCAGAGTAGTGGCACCACTGTCAGCTTTGACGAAGAAGGGGAAACCCTTTTTCTGGTCAGACAGATGTCAGCAGAGTTTCCAGGAGCTGAGACATAGATTGACCAGTGCACCTATCTTGAGGTTGCCTGAGGAGGGAGTTGGATACGTAGTCTACTGCGATGCATCAGGGACCGGACTCGGATGTGTCCTGATGTAGGAGCGGGCCGTGATTGACTATGGATCTCATCAGTTGAGGCCGCATGATCAGAACTACGCTACACATGACCTGAAGTTAGCAGCAGTGGTCTTCGCTCTGAAGACATAGCGGCACTATCTGATGGGAGAGTGCTTTACAGTCATTTCTGACCACCAGAGTCTCAGGTACATCTCCTCGCAGAAGGACCTGAACCTGAGACAACGATGATGGCTTGAGTTCCTCCAGGACTATGACATGAGATAGTCTATACTACTGGGAAGGGGAACGTGGTAGCAGATTCTCTCAGAAGGAGGACGTGCATTCAGATACTTGAGGAGGCGATAGAGCAGCTAGCCTCTTTGAAGATATCCTTCATGGATAGGGATGGAGCATCCTTCCTTCAGTCTCTCATAGTCACTCCTCCACTACTGCAGCGGGTCACAGAGGCACAGCATGGGGACGCCGACTGTGAGATGCGGCGTGCACAGATATCCTCAGGAAAGGCACCCGATGTATTCTCCTTTGGAGCAGGGCATGACATCCTTTTCAGAGGACGTACCTTGGTACCAGTCACTTTACGAGAGGAGGTGTTGAGAGAGTTTCACACTTCTCCTTTGGCGGTACATCCTAGAGTGGCGAAGATGTACCAGGACCTCAGACGACATCACTGGTGACCGGGCATGAAGAAGGATGTGGCAGAGTTCGTTTCTCGATGCATCACCTGCCATCAGGTGAAGGCAGAGCATCAGGTACCAGCAGGCTTGGTACTGCCCTTGGGGGTCCCAGATTGGAAGTTGGACGGCATATCTATGGACTTTGTGACTGGACTTCCACGCACATCCAGAGGTCACGACTCCATCTGGGTGACTGTCGACCGACTCACCGAGTCGGCTCACTTCTTAACCATCTGAGAGCAGGGATCAGTGGAGAGCTTGGGGCGTCTCTACAATCAGGAGATTGTACGGATTCATGGTTTTCAATCGTCTATCGTCTCTGATTGAGACGCTCGCTTTACTTCTCGGCTTTCGAAGGGGTTGCCGGAGGCGTTCGGGACGGGGCTACGTCTAAGCACCGCCTTTCACCCTCAGACGGATGGTCAGACGGAGAGGACCATTCAGACTCTCGAGGACATGCTCCGCGCATGTGTCCTAGACTTTTGTCGCAGTTGGGAGGATAACCTACCCTTGGTGGAGTTCGCATACAACAACAGCTACCACTCCACCATCAGGATGGCACCATACGAGGTGTTATACGGCAGACCTTGCAGATCTCTTTTGTGCTGGACAGACCCTGGGGAGTCAGCACTTGTGGGACCAGAGATGGTCCGGACCACGACTGAGAAGGTCCAGGTCATCCAGGAGCGGATGAGGATAGCTCAATGCTGGAAAAAGTCTTATGCTGACAGGAGGCGAAGGCCACTAGAGTTTGAGGATGGCGACCACGTCTTCTTGCGTGTATCACCTCGACGTGGTTTGCAGAGATTTGGCCGTGGCGGAAAGTTGTCTCCATGCTTCATTGGACCATTCCAGGTCATCAGCAGGATTGGCGAGGTAGCTTATCGCCTGGCTCTACCACCTCAGTTGCACCATGTGCACGACGTCTTCCACGTATCTCAGCTGAGGAGATACCTGCACGACCCGACGCACATCATTGACCATGGGGAGCTAGACGTGGATGATGGGTAGACTTTTGCAGAGGTCCGAGTGGAGATCGAGGATCGACAGGAGCGGGTCCTATGTGGATGATCGATTCCACTTGTGCGCATCAGATGGGAGCACGAGAACCTCCATGAGCGAACTTGGAAGAGGGAGGCTCAGATGCATGATCCGTGCCCACATTTGTTTCCCTAGTTTATGATGTATCATTACGGGGACGTAAATCCTTGAGGTGGGAGTAATGTAAAGACCCGTAAATTTCAAGGAAATTTTTTTTTCTTAATTTTCTTTGGAATTTTAGAAGAGCACAGTTTCTGATGGCACCGGATTCCAAGGCCCGGTGTGCCTGGAATCATTTTCTGAAGTTCGGCTCGGGTATGTTCAGTGAACGGACGCGCGGGTTTTTCTAACTTTTGAACCGGTGCTCGGAATCAAATTCTGGGGCACCAATGGAATCACAGTGCCAGTACATTCTTAGAAACGCCTCTTCCGTAGTCGCGTTTTCTCGAGTGTGGTTTTTAATTTTCGGGGTTCAAGTTAAGAAATAAAATAATTGTACGACAAACTTTATTTTATTTCACTTAAGCCACTTGGAAGCCACTTGAAGCCACTTAATGCGGCTTAAGCTGAGTTGATGTGGATAGGGTGCTATCCAAAAGTATCCTACCCTCATGGTAGGATATTTGTGAGGTGGGGCCCACACGAGCCCACCGTTTCGTTCCGCTAAGTAACGCACCCGCGAAAACCTGTCTTTATGAAAGTCAACTGATGCGTTTTCTTAATTTCTTAATGCACCAATTAATTGGGCGGTTTTCTTCGTTGAATTAAATGGGCGGTTTATTCATTGAAATTAATTATATGAATTAATTTCATTCGTTTCTTAACCCGTTTGAAAACCGTTGGCGTAATAATAAAATAAGGCCAACGCACAACATCTGGAAAAATGCTCGTTGAGAAGTTTTGACAAGTTTTGTTCCTTCAACCACCTTCACGAAGAATGAGATGAACGCGATGAATGTGAAGAACGCGAAGAACGCCATCACCCTCGGAGATTGATGAAACTTCATCCGAGACGTTCTTCCCCGCCCCGATCTCCGATCACCTACTGCTGGAGGTAAGAGATTTCGGGTTTCTTTAAGTTCCTTTGTGGGTTTTAACTCAAGATGGATTTAATTATTAAAATTAAATCTGTTGTTCTTGAACCTCAGAGTTTGTCGATGCGCACCGTATTCCACGACGACGTGACGCCCTTCCGCGACGACGCGACGCCTTCCGCAACGCGACGATCGCCTCCTTCCACGGTGATCAATTCTGCGAAGAACGCGCGTGCGACACTTGACGAGGTAGGGGTTTATTTGAATGTTTTATTTTTTCCCCGTGATCGTTTATTTTATAAATAAAGAACCCGTTACCGTAAAAACAATTTTAATTTATTAACATTGTTGTTTTCTGTGTTGAATAATTCTCCCGGCTGTTATTATCTAACGCGGAGGGTGAGGGCCAAACGAACACGGCCCGACAAACCTCCGCTGTTCTTCGTTGTTGTGAGGATTTGGCGGGCGACGACAAAACATGACCCAAGGGCGTTTTGATGATCCCGCAGTGAAGAACAGAACACGGGAGGAACAGCGGCGCAGACGGGAAGGAAAACGGACCACCGGAGCAACTCCGGTGGTCCGCGGAACTCTTCGGCGGCGCGGGTCACTGCGGCTGAAGCCGCGTCCGCTGTTGTCTAGTGCGGCCCTCGAGGGCCGCAGCTTCCTCAACCCGCGGGGGGCGGCGCCCCGCGGCTGCCGCGCTCGGCCGCTCGGTCGAGCCGAGCCAGGCCGGTCCGACCGGCTGGGCCGCTCCCTAGCCGGACCGGACTGGGTCCAGCCGGGTCGGACCGGGTCGGGTCGACCCGGTTCGGCCGACCCAGGGGGGGTCGGGCCGGGTCCGCCCGGACCCAGACCCCCCCAACTTCGGACCGTTTTCGGTCTTTTGCCCGTAACATGAGTTACAAACCTCCGAACGACGCGCCGTCAGCGCCAACGGGATCCTTGGATCAAGACGGTCGTTTTGGTATATCTCACTCAAGGTTTCGAAATACTTTGGGTTAGACCGGGTTGGTTCGTACACGAAACCAACCGGGCCTTCGGAGCGGAAACGCTCATATCATCAGCTACAGACATCTGATTGACGTGCCGTCGACTTCGTTGAATTCCTCTAAGTGAGACGGATCGTTTAGCTCACTCTGCCCGAGGTTTGGACGCTGGTGGAGTACGGTCGGGTTGGTTTTGTCTTAAAAACCAACCGGGCCCCTGGGACGAAAAGGCCTATAACTCTCAGACCGGGCGTCCGATTGACGCGCCGGCTGCGACGTTGAGTTCCAGTTGACGATACAGATCTTTTGGATACATCAACTTACGACTTTGTGTCAGTTGATATATCAGCCTCTCGGCTCGTGGAGCGGACCGTCCCGAACGAGCTTGCTGTGTGCGGGGACCCTAGAGCTGGCTGCGACTGCTACTGTGGCTGCGACAATGATTGTGCAGAGATCCTCAGTGGACTGCGATGACGACTGTGCAGAGATCCTCAGTGGACTGTGACGACGACTGTGCAGAGATCCTCAATGGACTGCGACGACTACAGCACTCAGCGATCCTTTGTGAATCAGTGCAACAGGTCCTGTGTGGGCCCGATCCTGTGTGGGTCTGATCCTGTGTGGGTCAGCGCTCAGCGGTTCTGTGTGAGCCAGCGCCTACAAGTCCTGTGTGGGCCCGATCCTGTGTGGGTCTTTGCGGGGGTTAGTAACCTATCGATCCTTTGTGGGTCCGATGACTTAGATTGATCAGTGATCATCTTTATCGTCATTCGAAAAAGTGTACCTGTGTGAGCTGAATCTTGTTTACTCTCCTTTGTGGATTGTGTTGTGATATCTTGTGTGGATTTACGTTTTACTTTCCTTTGTGGATTGTGTTGAGCTATCTTGTGTGGATTACACGTTTTTATTTCCTGTGTGGAATGGGTTGTACTTGAGCTCGGATGATGGAGCCGAGTGAGAAATTAATGACTTAGGTATATGTATGGGCATATACCTAAGCAATGTCAGATGTTACTTCGTGATTGTATCTTTCCTTTGTAGATTATCCTTTTTGGATTTAGGGAGACCTTCGGGGGTCTCGGGGTCCCTACTAAGTAGCTTATACTCACCCCTGCACAGGCTATGCCCGCACTTCGTTGTGTTGGTTGCAGACGACGGACATCGCTGATCGTGGTGGAGTCTTGCAGAGCAGGACGGTACCTGGAGGTGGACCACTGGGCGAAACGTACTCAGAGCGGCCAGGTGGACCCGAGGAGCAGAGGAGGCTATCTGTACCCACACATCAGGTGGGACTTCCAGAGGATGGCTCGTCGCTGCGGCTTTTCTTTTCAGTTGTTGTTTTCCCCTTTCAGTTGTACATTACAGTTGGGCTTGTACTTCCGGCCCCTTTTACTTTCAGCACAGCTTGTTACAGTTTTTACTTAGTGTTTACTTTTCCGCTTTCTTACTCTGTGGTGCTTGTTTACATTTCAAAGGCAATGCCTTCCTTTTTTCTGGGTTTTACGCCTTGGTGCTAGTCGCCAGCCCCTGGCCTATGGAAGGTGGGCTTGGGGTAGTCACGACACGGGCCCCGAGGATGGGTCGTGACAGGTGAGGAAATGTTTTTGAAAAAAATATAATTTTGAAAAATAAAAATCAATAGTATATTCTTGAAATGAAAAAAATTATGAAATAAAATGTCGAGTAGATGATAAAATATTTGATTATGAAATGATCAAAATCATTTAATTTTCTGAAACACAATAGATGAAAACCACCATCATAAAAGTGGATGTAAAAATCCATTCGAAACGTAATAATGGAAAATTTGGTGGTCTAATGTGATAACTCAAAATGTGGGTTTCCAAAAATAAAATAGAACATTTCCATGAAAGGAAAATATAAACAATGTTGGGATATTATCGTCAAAGATAATTATAATTAATCTCAATAATGATATAATCTCTATGAATAAAAAATTTTCAATAAAAAATATTTGTATAAAAATGAATTTTTTCAATTTATTGGATATGGTAAATTAAATTTATTCAGCTATTGATGCACAATTCCAGTGAAAACATAGTGTAGAATCAAAAATATGTCTCGGGGGTGAAATTTTGAGAAAAAAAATTACCATGAATTATATCATAGTTAATCACACTATAACATACTTTATAACAAACATACACACACGAATAACATATATAATATAATTATTAATTTCAAAAAAAGATTTTTATAATACAATCAAATTTTTTTCTAAAATTTATATTAGTAAGTTGTTATATATTTTCAATATTGTGTGTGAGTATTCTAGACCATTTTATATTTATTTCAAAATAGCATTCTTGATAAAAAAATATCTCTAACCTATCATCATTAGGAGAGTAACATTTAATAACATTTATGATTCATTATATTTTATAATGTTATAAATTCATTCTATAAAATTTTTATTTATTATTATTATAGAGGGAATTGAAGACAAACATGTTTTAGTGATATTTATCAAACATAAAATATTATTTTAATTAATTATTTTAATATTAATATAACAATTAAAAAACGAAAATAAAATTATTATTAATATACCAATATTATATATCATAATTAATTTATTTCTCTTAGTCATCCATGATATTATTTTATATCATTGTTCAAGTAAATGGTTACTCAGTCCCAAAAGTTAACATACATTAATTAATGGATAATTATGACATTAATTTTTTTATTTTAACATATTAGTATCAAAAAAGAATAATAATGATATTATATAGATAAATATATGATATTTTAGTAACTAGGAGAATAACTATACGGAAAATGAGATACATAATGTCACCGAGATAGTGGACTATACCACACATGATTAATGATTTCATTTCTAAATAAATGAGATGAAAATATAATGGATTATTACTTATTTATTCAAAAAATAGTAATTTTATAATATGTGTTACATTTATTCATCATATTTTTTGTATCAAAAAAGGGGGAGTGCTGAGAAAATGGATGTCTTCATATTTTGGAGGTGGTAGTTCGCACACCATTCAAACAATGCTTTAGTGTTTCATAATATAAATGAGGAAGGGGAATTAAATTTTATTACATTAACACAATAATTATTAGTATAAAATAATTAATGGTTAAATTAAAAAAATTGAGAAAATTATTATTTAAAAACTAATATTAGAATAAATAGATGTCTAAAAAAAGAGTAATCATATAGAAAGACTTTTGTTTTCCTTAATGTTTTCCTTGAATATATGGTTCTTATGCCAATCTCATTTGAGTAAAAGCTCAGTGATAAGGGAGATGATTTTAAATAATCAAAATGGGTTGATTTTTTTGGGAACCTACCTATTGGATTGGTCATTAAGGGGTTTTGAGAGGCCCCCTATGGATGACATTTTTTTAAATATTTGAACTTCATAAAGATAGATCACACGTTTCACTTGTCAAAAAGTCTCTCGAATGTATAATAAAGGAGTGAAGGATATTATATGGTTGAAAATGTCAAAATATATTATCAATAAAAAAGTTATTGACATTTTCCTATTTCTTTATATGAAGAGTTATTCCTTTTATTAATTTATAATTTATCGATTTAACTCATTGCTACCGATGTAATTTAATTATAACACTTAAAAATAAAATTGAAATTATTAAAAAAAATTAGTCCTATGGATTTAAAAAATTAAATTGTATTAATTATATATAATTTCATTGTATAGTAAAATTTAATTTTAAAAATTGTGCATGTAAAATTTTAAAGACCCGTTTTTAGACGAATTAAATTTTTATCATAAATTTTATGTTTTAGATAGGTTAATAAATGTCCATGATTTTCATGATATAAATTGTTTTGTATTAAAAAATTAATTCATTTTGGATTGAATGTAGGTATAACCAGAATTTTATCAAAATAATATTAAATTAATATAAATTGCCAAAAAAAATTATTAGTAGAAAATATTACTAATGTTATTAAATATTTGATTTATAAATACATAATTATTTTTTTAAAATTTTAGTGTAATTTATTAAATAAATATCTGATCATGAAAATTAAATATTAATTATTATGTTAAAGTACACCAATATATAGACACCAATGTAACATTATTTCTGAAAACATTAATTTTAAATATTAACCAAAAAAAATTATTTCCAAAAAAAATCTCAAAAAATAAACCTATTATTATTTTGAAATATTCAAATTTAAAAATAAATTCTTTATAAAATTAAAATTATTCAATTGACTTATTTTTTATATTATAATATAATGAAAAATTATTTTTATTTGATAATATTTTTTAGACTTCAAGTGTCATAATTCATATTTCATAATTTTTATTAAATAATTTATAACTGAAATATTCTTTTATAAATCCACCTATTAACTACTATTATACATATTATATTATAAACAATTTAATTTACTAGAGAAATATACCATCATTATTTATGAAAATGGATATTCGAAAGAAAAATGTTTTAGAATATTAAAGAAAAATTAATATGTTCCCCTACATTAAATAATTATGTACTTATATTTACAATGGATTATATTATTTATGTAATTGTAATGTGATGATATTTTTTTAATCTAGTGTTGCATTAGTTTTCTATTTTCTGTGACACAAACTATTGATGGTAATATTTATTTAATTGATCCCAAATATCAGGTCTTTATAATAATTTTGGTTTTTCATTGAATATATTAACTATAAAAATATATATTTAACCATGTTTTAGTTTTTCATTTAGTTTCATTTATAAAAATCATGATTCCATTTTCAAATGTTTTCTAAAAATGTGATTAAAAGTTTTAAAAAATAAAATATCATTCATAAACGTGAGTATTCGTTTAATCTATAAGAATATTTGATATTTCTTTATCCTCAACCCAACAAACTACCATCGCTCTCCCCAGTGCACAGAATAAGATATTACCTCCTTAGTGAAGTCATTCTCTATCAGACCCTATCACCATCATGTTCCCAACTCCAACCCCTCTTAACCAACATTGTCTGCCAGCCGACCCCGTCATTGCTATTATGCACCCAACCGACATCATTCTATATCGCTATCACTAGAGAACTCCCAACCGATATCATCTGCAACCCAATAATGAATAACGAAACAAATAGTTTGATGGAATCGAACCCATGACTGACATGTTTCATAAAAACCCACACATACAAACCCATATAGATCATTAATTAGTATAATATTTTTATTTCCAAATATTTAGACATATATTAATATATTTTAATATAAATAAAAATAAAAACACACACACACATATATGTATTTTAGATATTTATTATTATTTTAATAATAAAAAATATATATACATACCAATATATATATCTATATTCTTTTAATAAGAAAAAAACATTAAAAAAAATTAATATTATACTCACACAAATATGTAGCTTTATTTTTCAATGAAAACATTATTATATATATATATATGAATTAATAATTTTAAATATAAATATATATTAGTTATTATATTTATAATAAATATTAATATTTATAAAAGTGTATTTCAATATATATAAATTTATATAAAAAATCAAAATTTATGAATATATATATTACAGTATTTATAAAAAACTTAAGTAACAATATATATTAACACACACACATGTATAATTTTAATATATATATATATAACTGTAATTATAATTTTGATCAAATATATAGGTCATATTTATATATGTTTCTAATATATTTATGTGTGTGGGTATAATTTTAAATTTATATGTTTGTATATGTGATTTTATATATTTATTGCGTATTTTATATATTGATTTATAAATTAATAAATTCGTATTTATATTGGAACATATAAGTTAACATATGCTACATGTATAGGTGTTAATATATTTTATAATATATTTGTATATAAATAAAAATATATTTGATGATATATTAGTACATATTGTATTATATATTTATATATTGATATATATATATATATATTTTATAAATTTTGAAAAAAAATATATAGAAAAATATAAATATACACATATATACATTAATGTTCATTCATTCAATTATTATTAATTTATTATAATTATGTTATAACTTTTTAGTTTGCATTTATATATGTATGTAAGCATATATTAATTTTATAAAAATAACTCAAATTTTTATTACTAAATAAAACAATTAAATGACTAAGATTTAAAATAGGTTTAAATATATTTAATTTAATATAAATAAGTAGTTTAAGTATAATTATATACTTTTATATTAATGTATGAACACACAGACATATTAATATATAATCTTGTCCACATAATATAATACCACCTTTTTAAAATTTATGAATTCCATACTAATATTCTTAGAGACATATTAATATATAATCTCGTACACATAATATAATACCACCTTTTTAAAATTAATGAATTTAATTCTAATATTCATACATATATACCATAATAAAATTATAAAATTTTAAAAATTTCTTATTTGAATAATAAATACATACATATATATATAAGTAGTACAAATATATGTTATTTTTAATATTTTATAATATTATTATATTTTTCTGATCCTTCGAGTGTGTCGACGTGCACACATTAACATATATATTTATATATATGTGTCTATGTGTCAAAGTATATATATATATATATATATATATATTGAAAATATATTTGTGTGTGTGTCACATAAAAATATTCACAAGTTTGTATATTTATTTATATATTACAATATTAATGTACACATAAATGTATATAAGTTAATAACTTCATATATGTATTTGTATAAAATTTAACACACACACACACAGATATATATAATATAAAAAACTAACACACACAAATATAGAAATTAATATATTTATATATCTATGTATAAATTACTATAAACATATTTAAAAAATATATATATATATATAATTTAACTATGTTTTAAAACATGACTAAATTAAAAATAATCCCCTCATTAAAACAGGGATACAAAAAAGTTTTAATCAAAATTTAGTCATGAGTTTAGAAAATTTGGCTAAAGAAACACTTTTATAATGTTAATATATAATAGTGTTACATTTTTATGTTATTTTGGACATGATGCTAATCTCCATTTATATTGTTTTAAGGGATTTTATATTATTTGAAGAAATTATCTTGTTAAGATCCCTTCCTAAATTGGTGACAATATCAAGGCTGAACCCTGGATCCTTCCTCTAATCAATCAAATGTGTTAGACAACCACTCCGTGTATACATTACACAATTTGGAAGAATTACCTTGTAATGCCTCTGGAAAATAGTAGAAAAGAAAATGAAAATTGCAATGATAAACTGTGAAACAACCTCAATCCATGCTGATTAGTATAATAATTTAGAGAATTTCAGAAAATAAAATAATTTTTTTTGAAACTAAAAATTCAACATAACAATTATCAACCCTTAGCATGTAATAAATGTAGACAACCCATATAAATTTGTGGTATAACAACAATCTTTAAAAAATAATATTCTTTAAATAAACATATTTACGCTTGCCAATGATGCCAAATCCCACCACCAATATGATACTGTAACCTTAAATAAAAGATTTAGAGAGATCATATCCATACATATATAATACAATCCCCATGGAATGACTAATAATTAAATACCATTCAAGAAAAGTAATTATAATACTAGAATAAAAATATATAGTCATGTCCAAACTACTAAAACCCCAAAATGGTAATATAATTAAAATTTTTGCTAGAGATATTTCAAATACCCCATGCCACATAATATATTACTCACAATAATATATCATTTTTCTATATATATGTTAAAAATTAATAATATTAACTCATTTAATTGTATTTTTTCCTAGGCCTGTCGTCACTCCAGAAATATACATGTGTTTATATATGTATAAAACATTGAATAAAAATAATAGAGGGACCCTATAAACCAACTCTCATAAGAGAGAACAATGTTCCTCCAATTATTATCATCTTGATAATAAACCAATCCTATTCATGTGTAAATAGTGTGGGGGGATGAATGACAAGTTTTCTAAATTAAAAATATAACTAGTACTAGGATACCCAAACAACTATAATCTATTATATATCATAAACTCATTCATATTTATATAATGGCAGTGAGGAGAGGAAAACTACAAGATAAGATGTTGCTTCACATCGAGAAAAATCAGCATTGGTGGTTATATTCATTGAAAATCGTACTCTCATGACTAATGTAATACAAATAATGAATAACTCTAATAATACTCTTCGATGATCGATAAGATTTAATATTACAATAATGACTGAATGGAATATATGTGGTTAATTAGTTCACACAACTATCTAAAAAACATGATCAACTAATCCCCATGATATTCCAAATAAATTTCTCAACTAGTTCAATTGTTTATCCTATAAACCATGTTTATTTTTACTCAGGACTATCCAATTTCTATGATAACTAATATAGATGTCTCTCAAATAAACATTTCTAGTTAGTTCATAAGACTATATTTTTATTCCATCACATTTCTACCCAGTACATAGGAATATTCTTATAAGGAGAAATCGGTTACATATTTTCAATAAATAAACTAGATATTAACATCACTACAAGTTCCATAGAGATATTGTTTCTCCTAGTATATCCCCTTTAGTCAAGTAGTCATATTGACGAAACTTCAAAATAGTATTAATCACAAGTGTGTCATCACAAAATTGTTCTTAATAAAAACATAAATGATCCCCCTTATTTGATAATATACACTAATTAATTATCATCCATATAAAATGGTCATGTTTAATAAACCATACATTCCATATTATTTTCACTAAATGTTTACATCATAAGAAGGGTACGAGTATAAATCCATTATCCTCTACAAAAAATCACATAAAAATATAAAATTCCATGTGTCTCAATAGATGTAATAGTTGCATTATACTAATGAAAATATACAAAATAGTCACATTGACATATTTTATGAGAGAGATCAATATCAAACATACTGGTTAATAATTTACAAATTTTTAAAATCATTGCCAATTATCTTTTTTCACTTAAAAATATAAAGATTTTCATATAAGTGGAAAAATGAGAAAATTTTAAAATTCAAATTCAAAAAATGAATTGAAAATTAATTTTTCTTCAATTCACACACACAAATCCATGGGAACAATACAAAATAGTAACATGTTTTTATCAATTAAAAAATCCTAGACACATCATGTTAATGATTCTTCCATAAACCTCATTTTTACCTCTTCTAATTTATTATTTTATTTATTTCACATTTGAAAAAGTGTTCATTGGATAAATCAGATCAAACATATCTATATTATCTATACTAAATAATAGTGGAAAATACTTGAGTACAAATTCAACTATTGTTCTTATAATCAGGTTAATCAATTTAAATTTTCTAAAACAAAGTCCATGAAGAGAAAATGAATGATCTCTACATTCCCATACTCACTTGACATCATGCCAATATTCAAAGAAGTACTACGAAATTTACTCTCCACACCAAATCCATACAACCTATACTGGTCACCAATAATTATCATTCGATTTATTAGCCTCAAATATTCTCCCCCGTAATCCACATGTTCTCCCTAATCATCATCCGTCCCTGTATATACCATGTACTCTCTATCAAACATAATTTTTTAATCATCCATCACTAAACATAACACCACCAATTATCTTTATGGTATTCCAATCCTCATCCCCTAAGACATGATACAATTCTCATTCATAAATATAAAACCAATTTCTCGCATTTTCATACCAAAATTAATGATTCATCGGTATAACCCAAAAATGTATATTGGTTCTTTTCTCCCTCAATTTACAAAACTAATAGTCATATAGATTTTTTTATAATTAAATCCATGGATAATGGTTTTGATGATGGTTTAGAAATGGTTATGGATCATATTCAAATGAATAGAAAACCACAGTTCATTAAAAGATATATTATACCAAAAAAATAAAAAATTATATAATTATCTCATAGAAATTATTTATTGGATATAAAAACCATATATATAATAAAATATACCTATATATTTTAAGATATATGATTTGGAATTAAAAAAGATGAATGTGTTATTACCATAGAGAGGTGAAAACACCTTCTTTATCATGATCAATTATTTTTTCCCTTTGGATATGTTTATGAAATAATATGTTTGAGGATATAATCTAGTATGAAGGAAAAACATGATTGGTCGAATTCTGAAGGCCAAAAATAAATCATATAAAAATAAATTTAAACCCCATTTCCAAACTAATAATTACTTCGTAGTTTTTCAACTGATGTAATGATTGGATAAATATATCAATTTTCAACAAAAATAAAAAAATTCATTCATATCATTTAATTATTTAATTAGATAATTAATTAAATTTTTATAAATAAAAACACATATGAAATAGATAAAACCTCTATAAATTTTTTAAAATTTAATTCACTAATCCAAAAAACCATATGAATTATTATTGACATCATTAACTAGGTACATGTTACAATTTTACCCATCTGATGTAAAAAAGATTCCACTAGAAATACATAGACTCTCAAAAATGAAACATTTAGATACTGAAAATTCAATCACATTTGATCCCCAAAGAGAATGGTTAAACCAGATAAAAATAAAATAGAAAGTACATATTGTTTTTTAAAATTTCTCATAATATATTTCTATAGAGAGTCACCTTAAAAAATAATGATTCAATTAAAATATGAACATAACCAAATTACAATGTCATGTAAGAAACATATTCTCATTTTATAATCTATAAAATCTATATCATCTTAAAATTTCCCCATGATAAAAATTAAGAACAAATAATTCATGGAACTATATTCATATCTGGGATCCCCATCCTATGATACTAAATTCTTCACCAGCATTCTTCAATCACACTCCAATTGTAGGATTAATATATTCAATAATATTTCATTAGTGTTTTGATCCTAAATTATTATATTTGTCCATGATAAAAAACTCATCCCGCGTATCGATGATTTTTTCATACTTTAATGATAACATTCATTCATTTTAATCCATGTCATGTGATATTAGAGAATATTTGACACCACAAACCAATGTGGCCACCAATGTGACTCTATGTAGAATAACGTTAATAATTAAAAGAACTCTTTCCAAGAGAAAAATATATAATATAACAGTAAAATATCATTTTATCATTTATTCATGTATTCTAATTAATAATTAAAATTTTATAGGATTATTAATTTTTTTATATATAACATTAATTTATAATTAACACAAATAATATTTC
Source organism: Viscum album (assembly GCA_963277665.1). Lineage (NCBI taxonomy): Eukaryota > Viridiplantae > Streptophyta > Magnoliopsida > Santalales > Viscaceae > Viscum > Viscum album. Next base: position 1,480,862,999 of record OY728137.1, read on the forward strand.
CCTAATTATCTATTACAACATCTAACTCGATGAAAATCCATTAAAATTGCTGAAATATATTCAAAATACATCATCATTGATAAATTGAGTAGATAAAAATAGGAAAATTGAACAATTGTTCAGTTTAATTGTATTTAACGAAGTCAATTTTATTAAATATATCAATTTTTCATGATTGGGATTAATAAAACCCTCATAAATATAAATTTAATGTATTTTATCACTAGATATCCACATTGTTGAAGTAAACTAATCATTACATGGATAATGGCCTTATACTCTGCTAATAATTCATTTTCTTTTTAGGTAACCAACAAAATCATCACCAAAACTCAAAATATATAATTATAATTCTGACGTAAACCATAAATTGAGGTTTTAAAGTGGATTTAGTACATCATTAAATAAATAAATCATTATCAACATTCATTTAGATGGGAAAAATTGTTCTCCATACACATGAAGAAAAATAACATATGGAATATTACCACAAAATTTGTTATAATAATAATAACATCGTACATGATGTATTTCAATTGATTATATATCAAAAATGACTGGATATAAGAGTACACCAATACTGACATAGGTAAATTTACACATCCCACATATACTATAAAAAATTTACAATAATGAACTATTGTTTTAATATCCTAGTTTGTTCAAGAATTTTTTTTGAATGCCAGATGTTAAGGGAGGAGACTTATGGAAGGAATGTGAATTTGATGTTGAGTTTTATCAAGAAAAGGGTGTGTTACAAAGTGTTAGTTCATTTGTGAAGTGGGTTAAAATTTCTGTAGATCATGGTATTTTGTTGCGTTGGACACTATTGTGTGGTCCCAAAAGAATAGACTCAATGAATTAAGTGGAATTTATCATGTAATTTAAAATTTTATAACCTTTTAACCAGGGTTCCATGATCTTGTCATGGTTCTAGTTTTGGGTTGACACGTTTGAAGGATTTCATAGTGCTTAAGATAAGTTTTCTCTATTGTGGAATTGGTCATGAAAGGATTGTCATATGGTTATTAGATTATATGTGTTGTTACACAATAAGGCATGATATTTGAAATATATTTTATATGTTAGGATTTATGGTTCTATATTATTTATAGAAGTTGTGCTTCCATGTGTTGGTTATATCATGTCCTAGTTTAAGTATTTTTATGTTGCGGAATGTAAAGTGGACTAACCCAATTTTTAATCTGATCTAAAAATTTTATTTATTTTAAGGGGGAATATATATGGCTTTATTTATAGGATTCTCTTGACATGTACTCATCTAGGAGTGATCGATGTTGTTATACTATAGTACATGGAAATTATAGACTATTATTAATGTCAATAATCTATCTAAATTGATATATTTTTTATAATTAACCTATAAACCCGATATAAACATAAAATCATTTTTCATAGATGGTTTAATACACTTTTTAGTACCTGATACTTGTCAATATAAAACTGATTTCATGTTATCTGAGGTGATTTTCTTCCATCTCATTATTTTTTATACTTTTTCATTATCTTGGAAGGATACAAAATGTGACGGGTTTTGTTTTCTTGGAAGATCATTGTATTTTATTATTATTTAAAGTTCCCCTAGTATGGATTGGGTTTTATTCATATTATCTTCCCTTTTTTAATTACCCAATGGTTATAAATCATTAGTTGATGTAAGGGAATTTTAGACCCATATTTTATTATATGGAATATCGTTCTTGATAAATTTTTTATGATTTTCTATCAAATGTATCATAAAATGATTCTAGTATATTTTATCATGTGACCTATTTTGAAATTATAGTCTACTTGATAATGATAGAGGAATAGAAGAAAAAATATTTTAAGAAGAAAGAAAATTAAATAATGAATAAAAACAAGATTATAAGAAAAATAAAATGTATATGGAGTTTTATGTGAATTTTTTATTCTCATTTTATATGTTTTTTCTCTAATATATTTTTACTAATTTTTTTTCCATTCTCATTTTTGAGGTCATTTAAAAAAATTGTCACTATTACATAAAAATAATTACTTAAATTTGATAGTTAAATGAGATTTCTATATTCACGAATTTCATGATTATTATTTCTATTGATGTGAGTGGTTTGGTTTTTTCAAACATATGATTTTCAGGGAACGGTGTGTGATTATGTTATCTGGTTTGTATTCCTTGAAAATAAATAAAGTGATTTGTGATGTAGAAATGGAATTAGGGGATTGAAATAAGAATTGAAATTTCAGATTTAATGATATAAAGATGATAGATTAAATAAATATTATTACAATGATTATGGGTAATTGGTTGTTGACATGCTACGTTTTATTGTGCTTTATCTTGAATATTGTTAAAATGGATTATGAGTTTTGGAAGTTAGTTGGCCAGAGTACAAAATTTGAACGTAATTCATTAATGGGGGGAAGATCTAAATTTGATGCATATATTTTTAACATAATGAGTGATGTAATATGAATACTAAATTGTGATAAAATATGGTTGGAAATATTTAATCATTATTGGTGTTGATGAATTATTTATAAAGTTTGAATGAATGGAATAATAAATATGATGAGGCAGGTAAATAGTTTTAGTGGGAAAGAAAAAGATGTTAATACAATATGTTTTTTATTTATAGTTTTATGTTAACAAGGTTCAGTTATATCATAGATTATTTTATCAGTTTTGTTAATAATATATCTTTTATGTGTGGTATGTGCACCATTTTGGATATGTTATTTATTTTTTTATGGACAACTGGATTGAAAAAGGTTGAATGATATGATGGAAATTTATTGGTTATGATGGGTTTTAATTAAATTAAATTTAATGGATTTAACGGATTTTGTACCATTGTTCCTATAAGTGGTAATGGATTAAAGTTATAACAATGAAAAATGAAAACTTTCCTAGTTATGGGGTGGTGAATGGTGATACCTTATGGGGGTTGTTCATGGTAGGTGGAGGTAATGAAGTTGATTTCCTATATATTCACCATACCATAATGATACGAGGATGATGAAGATATAATGATTTGGGTAGGGGAATATAATTGTAGTGGGAGAGAACATGGTTGATTCCCATTGTTTTCATGTTACCCTATAATGTTTTCTATGGAATGAAGAACATGTGGTTATGTGGTAATGGATATGTGGTGACATAGTTTTGGTTATGTTGTGATGTGGTTCTAGATATGTTTTGAGGTATTATATGGTGGTGTCATGGTTGATAAGGATTTAAATTGTTGTATTTTTATATTTTATTCCTAGGTAGTTGAAGAATAGGTTTTGGTTTACCATATGATGTTGATTTTGTTTCATGATCCCGTCATTGGTTGGTTAGTGATTGGGGTTTATACAAGTTTTATACTGGTTTTGAGTTAGAGAAGACCAAATACGTATTTGTGGGTTTGGTGAAGTTATTTATATTTCTGTATATTTTAGATATTTTTTGAGTTTGTGATATTTCAAAATCTTGGTTTTAGAATCAATTATGATGTTGTTTATGGATATTGTTGAGGATGCTGTTGAAAATGGGGGAAATATTGATAGTGAAGTATAAAATTGACATTAAAAATTTAAATTCTTAATATATATATATATATATGATTATATTTTGTTTTGTTAATATCACTGTTAATTACTTTTTTGAATTTATTACAAAAAAATGATTATTTTTTTGAATGATTATCCTTCAGATTATTACTATATTCTATCCCAACGAAAAAATAGTAGTGGGTTTCAATATAAAAAGATGAATATTTGGAATATATTCATGTAGATGAGATGGGATTCTGGATATATTTTTGTATTTATTTTCATAGATGTTATGTTATTGACATATGTAGCATGGGATATATGGGAAATAATCTTATAGAAAAGGCATTTTTTGTATTTGATTGGTGCTTTTTTATATTATAAGGATTTTATGAGGGTAATTCCCCCCATATACATGTTTGATACCATCAATTATAATCACTAATCTAGGTTATTTTGGTAGATGTCTTTTAGGTTAAACCTCACATTTATTGTATGAAAAATAGTGGTTCTAATAGGAAAGTCATGAAAAACTGGAATTTTTTTAGAATGGTGTTTTTTGTTGGAACTAGGTACTAGTGATTATTACACGGGATTAACAGGGATTAAGTGAAACTTGACCCTATCCTATCATATATACAAAAGAAGAAACTATATATATAAATAATCAATGATCCCGGTGATCAAATTCAAGGTCATTAAAAACATATTTGTATTTTTAGGAGAATATATAACCATGTCAAAGAAGAAATCATATGGAGTATCACGTATCACAATCGTTACTTTCACCAGAATTTTAATTTCACTTCATAAAATTTATTATATGATTAAATTTTTGTTTGTTGAAGTAATCAGTGATTTTCTATTCACCATTTAAACTAATTATCTAATCTTATTTGAAATTTTAAAACATTGATTTATGAATTTTTCTGGCAAAAATAAATTACTATTTATTCACATATTTAATTCCGCCATGTTTTTAAAACATTTTTTATCTCAAATTGAGTTAAAAAATTAATTTTTGAATGAATATAATACTAAAATATTTCCATTATGACTATAATTTATATTATGTAATTCATAAAGTGTTTTTGTTTTATGTAATTTCATATTGTTATGATATTTTATAAAGAAAATATCAAATTGTAAATTTCATATTGATATTATAAAAATACTTTTTTATATTAATTCCTAGAACTATTTTATTTTATGTATATTTGAATGCCTTGTGTTACACTCACCTCATGATATATTATACACATGTGTTAGGAGTAAGTATAGGGATGAATATTCGTAATTAATTTTCTAACCATCAAATGATGAAAATCATGTTCAATGAGAATTCGATTGTAAATTGAAAACATTTACATGAATGAATCAGTTTTTTATTATCAATAATTAATAAAATATTATGATACAAGATTTTTTATTTTTTACGCATTAAAACAAGACTTCCATTCAATGCATTGTTATTGAAATTTAATTAACCATGTGTATGAATTGGACTATATCAGTTACTATGGGAAGAATAACTATTGTTTATGGATGTTCCTACGAAATTGTATGTAAATAATAACATTTATTCTCCTGATAATATTTCATGTCGATCATGCAGTACTTGAATAAGGAAGTTCAATCATGTCTCACATTATAATATATTAAGGATTGTTTATATGTTTTTATAATCGTTAGAGAATGTTTAGTTTGATAATATTAAGAACGATGTAATATGATACCGATTTTGTGGATTTCGATTATTAAATTGGGAGATTCTTCGGGTGAAATTATTGATGTTAAGTGTATCAATATTATAGTAAGAATAATTTAATATAATTTAGAGTGGTCCATGATGTTCTAGTTCATCATTGAATACATTTGTGTATTGAGATGTTATAATCAAAATATATTTTTGAACCAATTGTTTTTATTCATTATGACGTAAAATATTGAGTTTTTATATAATCATTTTTCTGCATATAATTTCTATGTTGTTTGAGTAAAATTACTATGAAATGAAATTCTATAAATGGAAGCATTGATATCTTTTTCAATACGATTTTAATGATATTTTAAGATGGTCAAGATATGTTTTTTATGATTTATTACCTTGAGGTGTTATTATGGTGTACAAAAATATTTTTTTAGAACATTATAATTATTATTCTAATGGTATCATATTTGTTTCTATAATGAAGTTTATTCATTGTAGTTTTCTATAATTCCATCAACTTCTATGATAAGTAATTATTTATTATGATGTTTCATATTTTGATATTTATGTGTTATGGTTATGATTTATTTAGTGCAATCATCTTCCAAAAAAGTATAATAATATAAATATGAAAATAAAATAGTTTCCTAGAAATATAATTTTTTTTGATGATTTTTATAGCCCCATATAAATCATTTAGAAATAATAAATAAATTGGATATTAATATATTTTTCTTATTTTAGTGTTTTTTAGTTCTCTATTATTCCTCTAATATGTGATTTTTTGTTTGGGATAGATATTTTTTCGGACGGTTTAGTTGTTGGATCATGTTTTGTTGCGACTATAGAGGTTAGTTGGCTTAGTAGGTTTGTGATGTTGTGATAATTGATGTAATAGTTATGGTATGGATGTTTGTGTGAGATGATAATGTTTAGTTTGGTTGTAGTGGTGGTTTTGTGTTAATAGTGGATGTGATATGTTATGTTTAGAAATAGTGGAATAGTTTTTTATAGTGAAGGGACTGATATAGAAGCTATTATAGTGTAGTCTAAGGGGTGATGAGTGATGGTTTTAATATATGTGTTTTTATGGTTAGTATATGATGATTTATTTTGTGTGATATATATGGTATGATTTTTTAATGGGTATTATAGATGTGTCCTTGTGCATTGTTTTTTAGGAATGTTTATCAGAATGATTAGTATTTAGGATGGTGTATTTTATTTAAAATTATTCTATTCCCTTTTATATTGATTTTTCTAAACATGGACTTTTTCTAATAGTTCTGTTATTTAATATAATTATATATTATTAAAACAATGCATATATGTTTTTAATGGAATTTGTAATGTATAATTTTAAGATAGATTATAGCTAAAACTTCTATTGTAGTAGGTAATCTTTTTTTGTGATTCCCGTGTTGTTGACTGAGATTTTCTAGATGAAGTAAAGGTTTTCATTTGGTTAGTGAATACTATAGATTAGTTTTTTATTGTGATTGTGGTGGTATTTTTTTGAATGATTATAAAATATAATTGGAAATTGGGCATAGAAACCTATAATAGATATTGTAATTCATTTACTTTGTACTATATATTTATCGTTAATTAAATGAAAATTTTAATAGCTTCCTCCACATGAAATAATAAAAAAATCCTGGAATATTCAAAAACAAAATTGGAAAATTATAAGAAGAAAAAACATTTCAAAATAAAATATATTAAACCATAATAAATGATTACTTTTAGAGGAAAAATAATTAAAATGATAAAATGTTAAAACTGGACGTTTTTATCAATGAATATGTTTTAAATGATTTATCTATTAGTTCTTAATAAATTGAAGTGAAAAATATTAAAATATTTCTATGATAATTTTTAATATTACAATATATGAAATTTCATAATAATTTTATTAGTAATTGGGGTGAAATATTATTATGAACACTAATGGATTATAAGCCACTTTTTATATAACATATTTTATTCTTAAATTTTTTATTTTATATACAAAAGCAGTTTAAAATATTGAGATTTTTAATTTGATAAATTAATGATATATTTGAATCAAACATGTCAAATTTACCTTTGATTGAATTTTCAAGATTATTTTGATAGTGTATTTTTAGGTGAATAGTGTTGAAATAACTAGGCCTTAGATTTTAGGAAATTATCAAAAACTAATAATGAATTTAGAACATATAAAAAAATTTATTTTCTAAATAGTAATTTGGAATGATTCATTTTTATACACCATGTTAAATTTGGACAACTACTGTTTGACATTTTGATACATAGGTAATATTTTATTATAATAAAAAATTGATTTCTATCTTTCTCTTTTAATTTTATTTTCATATGGTATTATTCAATTTTTGATTTCATTAGAATTCATATAACATTATTTTATTTGTAATAAACTATTTAATTTCATATAAATCAAATATAATGTTATTTATTCTAATTTTTTATAATAAATATGAACTATTCTAAAAAATGTTTTACGTGTTATATGAATTAAAAATAAAATTCATTTTTAACACCCTTATCTTTAAAAAAATGGATATCATATTCATAAAAATTATATCCAAATTATTTAATAAACAATATTTTAATTTTTTCTTTAAAATTAACTTATATATGTAAATATTAGTTACCACAAAGAAGACAAAAATATTAAATGTGAAAAATATAATAGTAAAAGTATTAATAAAATGTTAAAAACATGTGTCGAAATATATTTTTATATATTTATTGATAATAAATATTCCCAAACTCAATTATAGTGCATTTTCTATCCCCTGGACTATTTTATAGTGACATTAATTTTTATATTGTTATGAAAAATGTCACTCCCCTCCCTTGTAAAAGGTCCTATCACCAAAAAACTTATGCACACACCCTAGTACTCTTAAATTCAACCAAACACTGACCAAGAGACACAATAAATCATTTAGAAATGTCCCCAAAGAATTATTTTTCCCAATATGCATCCTCTCAAATCCTCAATACAATGCTCAAAATCTCTCTTTTAATTATTAATGAAAAAATAAAGATCAAAATATTTTCATTTTCATTACATTCATTATTCTTATATCTCTTCCTAATATAATCTACCCATTCTTAAATAATTATATATATATCATGTGTTTATATATATTTTTTCATTTTTCTATTTTAACAATACTATACCTTATTTCGATCCATTTGAAAAAATAAAATGTCTTTTGTTCAACATATGGACATCCACACCCATTTGAAATGTGATTCATTATTCATAACTACATAAAATGATCTAATCAAATGTGGTAATTAATGAATAAATATGATATTTTAAATAGTAATTCTATTGTGAAATATAATCCAATTCATACCATATTTTCATTCTATAAAATGTGTACATGTATCTTATGTGTATGTACAGACTACCGCCTCCACATAACAAAAAGATTGTTATTAATCTAAAAATATTTTTACTTATAAATCAATAATAAAATATAATTTAAAACAATTAAAAAAATTAAATAATATTTTTATATTTATTTAATAATTATATTATTCTAATGGAATAAGCTTATTAAATATACTAGCCAATTAATTATAGCATTTTTTTGTTTAGTTAAACCACCCATGCAATCAAATATAGAAATTTTATAATGTTGAAAAATAAAAGCATAAGTAATGGTATTTTTATAAAACAAAGAGAAAATAATATTTTGATTAATATAAAAGAATTTTTATGTTAATATTAAAATTATTTTTATTATAGCACCCTTTGTTTCTCAAACATTACCTAAATAAGAATGCCATTGATTTAATCTCAATGAACCACTACCAAACCCCCCATTGAATCTAATGTTATGAATATAATTCTTTAAAATACCATATTTAGGTACATTCCATGATCTTAAAAACATTTACATGTTATTAGTGAATGGAGACTAACATTTACAATACAAATAATATAAAATTCAATTAAAATTACAAACATGTGATTATGAAGATACATTATAAATAATAATAAAATGTCCAATAAATAATTTTAATTTATGAATATAAATTTAATATATATGTATAAGGTCCTAAAATAATATACTAAGATAGTTATTATTGATATATTTAAATTAGAGTGTTTTTACTCATCAATAACACATGTTAAGGCTTTCCCATATAAATTTTTATTCATTGAGACTAATTCTATATTACCCAATTTTTAAATTTGTGTTGTGTATAAAATAATCATGTATGTATTTTATCATTTTTTATTGATTAAGTTCATTGTATTACCAAATACAGCTTATGTTATTCAATTCATGTGTTTATGATTTTAATTATAATGAAGTAGTAATGGATTTGGAAACTTGAACATCCTATCTTTAAGTTATGATGATTATTATTTTTATTTTATATTAGATTCATGGATTTTTCCTCCCATTGATTTTATATTGAAAATTATCTTTCTCAGTAGTGAAAATAATATATTTGATTAATATAATAATATTGAATTAATTTCATCCCCATAAATTTAGAAACTTCATAATAATAATTCAATTCTTTTTAAATATTATATATCTTCTATAATGATATTTTCTCTTCCCACTATTTTTTTACAACATAATTAGGTGTTATTCTATATAAAATTAATATATCTATATTCTAATTTTCAAAAATATTTTTTTAAAAAAATTATGTTTACTAGTTATCAATAAATTTATTTAAAATACTTATATGTTTTTACCCTTAATTATTCTTTTTGTCTTTCACTCCACATTTCCTCCAAAAAACCATTAAGTGTTTTCAAGGGCTTAAATATTAATGGTTTTATAAATAGAAACAATTTCAAACAAATTCACATCAACTTTTTTAAAATATTATATCTAATAAAAGGAAACATTAATGAATATTATTATTAAATTTATATGTTATAAAAATGATTTCACTTCACCTTTTTGTGTCTTTTATTTCATTATAGGGCACGATTATTGAGGATTCTTTTTTAAAAATATATTTATTCAAAATTATGTCCCCTACAGTTTTTAAATCATTGTGTTTTTATGGATATATTATTGAGGATTATTTACAATGAAAAATTATTAAAAAATACTTCATCATCTTATTTTTGAAGCATTTTTGTCTCTTTCTATTTTTCAAAAATATTGATTTTCAAAATTCATTCTTTTAATTTCTTAAAATTGTTATTTTCAATTGTGGAACATAACATAATTATTTTTTAGCAATTGTATTAAATTATTTTTAAATAGACTTTAATTTTTTTCTTTAATTATTCCCATTATATATTAATAATTTTTCTCGTATAGTTTTATGTTTCACGAATAAATTTATAAATTAATTTATGACATACTATTTTTAGAATATTGAATTTTTAGAGTCAACCGACCAATGTATTAATTTCATTTTATGTGGTTCCATTTGTATATTTTATGGAACACATTTTTTCTATGTGTAATTTTTTATTATATGGTTATGATTATATTAATATAGAACACATATGTTTTCGTAATGATGGGTCAGTTCCTATATATCCTACTTAGGTATTGATTGTGTTTTTTATTTATTTAAATAATGAATCATTGAAATCATGTGTTTTTTATAACTTATTTTATTGGAATCATGGTTATTATCACAACATTATACATGTAAAGTTTGAGTTATTTTAGAACCTAAGGCATGGTAATCATTCTATAGGGTTATTGTAAGATTAAACCCATTTCTCATTCATCGGTGAGATCTTATCTATAGGGGTTTCCTAGGGTGGAGGTTCTCATTTCACTAATAATTTTTTTTGAATTTCAAACCTACATCCTTTAGAAAAATACGATTTAAATTTAATATTTTTTAATTATATTCTCATATAAGTCCATTTAATTTCCATGAATATATTTTAAATGGGTTGAAATTTTTTTCACCAAACAGATCCTATTTTGGAATATAGATGAGGTGAATGTAGTTAATAATGGGGAGTTTATTATGATTAGGGGTGGATGGTAAAATTTTATTTTTGTGGTGGTGTTCTTATTTTAGAGGTATCTATAGTGGTTACCGATCATTATTACCTATTTTTCTTATTATTGGTAGTGTTTTCAACCCATTATGATGTTGTTTGAGGATTCTGTATTCTTATTTAATGATATAATCTCTTTTAAGGATAGTCTATATTTACCACTTATCTGTTTTATGTATTTTCTATCAGATATGATAATTATTATATAGGTGTAAACTATAATGACATTGACCATAATGATCAATTATGTTTCCTGTTTTTTTATGTATGTTTTGGAAGTATGATTGTTTAAGGTAGGTAGATTTGATGTTAAAATTCTATAGGGAATAAGTGATTTGTGATATAGTAGTTAGGTTGTTGTGTGGGATGATATTTATGGAGATAGTTATATATTTTATTGATGAAAAAATGTAATGGTATTAGACGCTATAAAATTTTTGCATTATTTGATTCTGTTATGGTTATTATATTTTATATAATATGCACCACGGTTTATTTTTTATATCATTTTTTTCATTTTATATTGGTTGGGTTGAAGGATGGTTTGGATTTTTTATGATGAATATATTTGATAAAAATCTACGTATTTAAAGGATGATGTTGTAGTTTCTATATTCGAGGTGTTGTTTCCATATTGGGATTGATTTATGACATGGAGTTTACAATTTAGATTATGTGGTTCTTTTATTCAGAGTCATGTTTCATTGTATCCTGGTTTAGGAAATTGGATACTACGGTGTGTCTTGAGACATTGTTCCATTTATCTTAATCATTTATAATAGGAAGGATTTATTATGTGAAAAGTGGATATATTATGTGTAAATTATGTGATTTTAGCTACCTAAAATCACTTCCATTTACACATTTCTATTGCTCTAGAGTATTAGGATAATCATGACTGGGTCTAAATTTATAATCTCATCATTTCTCATTATTTTCTATAATTATACCAAAATTATATAAAACCGTTAGAGAAAATAGGTGACACATTTTAATTTTATTTAACATCCTTGGTCTATGGCTTCAAAATAAAGAATTCTTATCATCTATGGGGAGTATATTCCATAACATTCACTATTTTTATTTTTAATTATGAAAGAATATTGTATAGTGATTTGGATTATGTTTTCATAGTGGATCACTATGGTTTAGTTTTATTTATGGTCCCCATGTCATGATTATGTTCTTATCGATATCCTATTATCCTCGTTTATTGAACAATAGTTATTAAGCATCATTTGAGGTTGAAGAAATTTTAATATTATCATTTAGTATCTCAATAAATATTCTTGATTTTCTTTCATTGATTTCCATTGAATAATTTGTTCATACTATTCTTGTATATTTTTTTAAAATTTCATCTTAGGAGTCTTTGATATATTGAAATATAGGAGAAAATGTGTTTATGAAACATTAAATAAGAATGATATTTAAATGGATATAATAATGACATGGTAAATTTTGAAGGGAACTTGATTTGTTTTGTGTTTTGTGGTTTCTCATGATATTTTCCTAGTGTTGATCCTTATTAAATGAGGTTTTATTTAATAAAATTGATCTTATTTATATGAGAAATGAACCTTATATCCCCTACTATGGTATAATTAATTTATGTTAGTAATGAAAATTTACTAAATGGAAACAATAATTTGAGATTTCTATTATATTGGATGATCTTATTTTTCATGAAAATATTTTATATTATCTTAGAAGGGAGTGATGTAAGGATGTTCAATCTGTTATCCTAAAACATTTCTAATGTGGTTTGTGGGTTTTTATTTATAAAGCGGAATTAAAATTAGAAGTATAAATATAAAAATTATGATATAAGAATTTTAATTTAAATATATCAATAAATAAATGATGATGATTTTCATGTAAATGGAATATATTTTTAAGGCCTTCTATTGGAAATTTAAAAAATATATTATGAGTTTAAAAGAATATTGAGAACATGGTTAAAATTAGAATTTATTTTGTAACATTATCCATATTTTTAAGGTATTCTTCCTTATCGTACCATACTAATAATTGAATGTTATAGTTGATTATGGTTATTATTAGCGGTGGTAAGGGTGGAGGTATTAAACCAAGTGTATTGGTAAAAAAATAAGGTTTTGACATGGAGATTATGGAAGTTATGTAGAAAAATGTTAGTGTGGACCAATAATCCAAACCGTGTAGCTATAAATTTATAGTCATATGGTTTTTAAAATTGTGTTTGGATCCCTATTGAACACAGAAATTTTCTATAGAAAATTATATAGGTTTTTTTCAACAATGACACATGACTGGTATTCCATGCTATATAATCATAATCAATGTCATGTGTCAGACATTGAAAATCTCATGGATATCATAATATTTATTGAAAAACAATTCAACCAATTATTTTGAACAGTAAAAAAAAATCCCATATGAACCTCAATACTAATTACATGATATTGGTGTCATTTATTAACTATAACACCATCCAAATCATGGCGTTATTTTTCACCTTGGTTCTTGGAGGCTATCTCATGATTTTTTCTTATTTATAGTTTCATCTCATTTTATTAGAATTTTGTGATATGTTCATAATTTTCCCCAATATATTATTTTTTTCACTATTTACTGGTGTTCCACTATGTTTGGGTCAATTCTCTATTTTTGTTGCCTTTTTCAACTAACTCAATTTATCTAATTTTAGGCCTAATGAAATCCTAGTTTTTTGTGATTATGTGATACTATTGAGATATTTTTGGTGGTCACTATGAATTTTCTATAATATCAAATTAATTATAATATCTTTCCCCATGCATCAAGCTGACTGTCTGTGCTTGACATCTATAATTTAACAAAATGCCTAATAAGATAAATTTTTATGTTAATTACCATATTTTAAATTATTACTTGGAAATAAGAAACTATCTCAACTTGGTCACCATTCTACGTGATAATAACCACATAATTGGGATATATAAATGATGATTTTAAAAAATAAATGGAATTAGTTATTAGAGAAGATATTTCTTAGACATCCATTTTTGAATTTGAATTAATATTTTAAAATGGATCATGGGAAATTTAATTTGGAATAGTTTTTGGAAATGATAATTTGAAATGGTATTGATTTGTTCAGTTTGGATTTATATTTTTACAAAATATGTGACAATTGGATGAGTCATTTGTTTTGATTGTTTTAAAAAATGGAATCTGATTGAAAGGATAATTGTTTGACTACGTGTTGGATGAGAAAACACCATAGGGGTGGACTATACTACCAATAATTATCTATGAATACCCAATTTATGGAGGTACATGCTAACTATTTGTATACAAATGATACCCAATGATGTACTATTTTTTGCAATGGTCCGCAAAACATTATGAGAGAAACCTTGACATAACCCGAAGTAGTTATATTTGATCAGGATCCAGGATATAAAGATCAAAAGGCATTTACTTTTATTTATTAACATTATAATTTAAATTGTGAAATTATTTATTTTAGAAAAAAAATTCATGAACTTATTTAGATGACTGATTTATGTATAGATGTTTTTGGTGGTAGAATATTGAGTGGTACTCTCACCCCACTCTTACCACAATTTGGTACCAAAGTAGACAACACAATATAGTGTCCTAAATCACACCTTTGTAATGAAAAATTCTTGATTTATTAGATAGTTTGAAGCTAGTTTTTTGGGTGTTAGGGTATAACTTGATCAAATTTTGTGAGCCATGTACTTTTTAGTTCATTCCCTTTTGTTGATTTCATTTCAAGTTGTATATGACTATTGTTATGAATGAATCTTGGATGTTATGTAGTGTTTTTTTGGATATTTCATAGTTAATTTTTAGTTATTTGATATTTTATTGGTATTACGTATGATTTTGGGTGATTAAAAATATTTTCTTTTTAATTGTAATGTTTTTACACTCTTACTAGATATTATATCCTACCTCAAAATATTATTGGGCCCTTATCATTTGTTGGTAACCTCTGTGGTATAGTGAGTCATGCCTGAGGTCATATAGTTCCATTAGGACAACTATTAATCATTTTTATCTATTAATGTCATCTAAAAATTAGTATTATATCATAATTGTAGTTTGTATTATGATTTGGTTTTGGTGATTGGATAATAAAATTTGTTGAGGCTTCATTATAAGCTTCTTCCTCAGAGTATCTAACCTATGTAAGAGAAAAATAAAATACATTATTAGTAGGTTTTTTTCATTTTTTTTTCGTATACACTATTGATTTAATTCCAACATAAGTTTTCACAATGTTTTCAAAATAATTAATTATTAGAGATTTATATATTATTCTATTATGACATGATTGGGTGTGTGCATTTATTCATCATGCTAGGTATGTAGGGATTAATTTTTACATGTTATTTTTGTGTTATTGGATGGTATATATATCTCTGTGTGTGTGTGTGTGTGTCTGAAAATGGATTAAACTATGTTGTGAATTTTTATTCTCAATAACATATAATATGGTGTTTCTCATTTAATGATGTGGTGGGACCTTACAATTTCAATTACCTATATGATACCATTAAAAAATGCACCTATAAATAAACTTTTTAATGAAGGTTTAATTAAAATAATGTGTTAATGAGGGACATGTGTGTTTCTCCCTCACATCTCATTAATTAATCCTTAACTAACCAAATGTTGTGAATTTAATGACTTGAAAATATGAATAGAATGGAATGAAAAACCATAAGAAATGTGAATCTTGGAAAGTGAAAATATATTGAGCTGTGTAGTATATAGTAAGTGAATAATATAGTTTAATAAGTCTTTATGGGAAATATTTCGTAGGTAGTGGTATATTTAACATATCTTATTTTAATTTATCTTTGATAATTATAGCATTATCCAATTCAATGATGTTTGTGTTGTAATTTTATTGATATGACAGATAAATGAGCAAGGTTCCAATCATAAAAAGTCAAGATTGAGCCTACCCCACTATTTGGAGGGCCAAATAATCTGATAGTATATGGTTTTATAATGGATAATCCCCATTAAGAGAGTATGTTCTAGTCTAATCTATGTGAAAGGGGACTACTAATGTTTCACTATCCATGTCATACCTCACCATTACATTCCCAAAACAACATCCACCATTGTTCTTGAGAAATTGTGGTATTCCACCCACTGTGTTTTGGATAAAATCCATGAATAATATTCAATACCATGTAGAAACAACAATGGAAATGTGGGTGATTTTGGAAATTTATATATTTCATGGGGTAGTGATTTTTTGGGATATCCTATTTTGGGGTGACCAATATATTTGGTTGATCAGAATGGACTTAGTGACCGACTTCTTCAGTTATCTATTTCCCATGACCTTATAGTATAATAAGGCTATGTGTGTTTATGAATTTAACAAAGGTAGATATGAAAATTATGTATTATTCATTTTGTTTCATAGATATTCATTGTTATTATCTGACTTTTTATGGTGATGAAACTAACAGGTGAAAAACATGTTAGTATAGGCCGCACTACATGATAAATGATTGTTTCAATGTAGTCTACCTCAATTATTTTTAAATGTGGGTAGACCATTCATTGATCACTGAGAGGAACGTCAATGAGTTATGTCGACCTAGTTAGTTTTTCACGATTGTTAGAGGCGTTATTTGTTTTTCTAATAGTTCAAAATACTTGTCAGACGACTCACGTTGGGGGTAGTGGTAGCCAGCCTCATCAAATTGGTGAATATTCCATTTTTCAATGAGGGGGTATTGAGATCAAGTCTTATGATGGAAGTGACTAGAAAAAATACACTACCTTATACATAGATTATCTAGTTGTGTTATGATATTGTAATAATGGGTCATATAAACCCTTTTTTCATTTTAGATAAAATTTTCATAGAGGAAAAAGATTAGGATCAGCTTAGGGTTCTAGGGTTGGAACATTTACCCCTTTTTAGATTGAAAATTGATCATTCAATACACTTTCTGGTAATGGTGGAAGATGTGGGTGTATGGGTCGAGGTCAGAACAAGAGTATAATCGAGTGTATCCAGATACGAGTACAAGGCCACCCTACCGGGCAGTAGAATGGAATTGAGCATATCTCGATAGAACTAGATTCCAAATCATCTACCATGTGAGGTACTACATTTTTAGAGTCAACTCCTGATTATACACTTTTTTTATCAACAATATTTTCATTTGACCATCTCTACATTGTTCATTTGTGAATTTTTCATGGATATAAATATCTTTATTAAGATAAATAGATTGAAACACCCATATGTATGATGTTAAATGGGATCTAAAGGTGTGAGATTGTCTATTAGTCACTAGAAGTTTCCTATTTCATTAGGAATTCATTATGTTTAGTATATGTGGTTTTTTCTTGATCATAAAGATGTATTGTTTTGTATATTATTTGGTCTATATTGATTACTATCACCGATGAGATTCATTCACTTCACATTTTTTGGGGATAGCTTTCTGTAAATTGGTATGTTGGTCCTGAAATTTGCATGTTTAGAAACTATATATTAGTGGCTGGGTCGGATCAAATACAATTTTTCTATCATTTTTTTGGATGACTTATTGATCATCTATATAAACATTCAAAATATAGTTTATTATTAGAAAGATGTGTTTCATTTTTTCTATTCTTGATTACCACCCAACAATGAATCAATTCTATATTTCATCACTAAGTAGGTATATTTCATATTTCGTTCCCTCCCAATATATTAGCACTGATAAATATTTGGGAATTTAAATCCTAGAAGGAGGGCAAGGAAGTGATGGGGTTTATCCATCTAACCACATCCCTATGTGGTGCTCTAGTATTATTCATCATGATGAAATATAAACACTTGAGGTTATATTTATACTATCAAAAGACAAAAAAAGCAAATATTTTAAAATCAATTCCCAGTCACTCACATCAATTATTAATTGAACAAACTCATGGGTGTGTATCTTGTCTCCAAGATTGAATCATTGTTTGGGAACCACTAGCTCATGGTGCACCATTTGAAATTCCTGTTACAATAATCAAAAGGTAATATTACTTTTACGTTTTAGATTTTATGCAATTTGGGTTTTTAATCCCTTATATTTTTTTAAGGATTTAATAAATATTGTTTTCCATCCTCAGTTGTTCTCCATTATCATTATTTTCAAAAATGATATTTTTTTCTTCTAGTCAAAGGAATAATATGGTTGAATTTTGGATATATTTATGAACAAACTTATCAAACTATGGCTATATGAAAAAACTCCCATAGTGATTTTTTTTGTTTGGTTGAGTCCACTTCATGGTTCAAGTAATTTCATAGCTTAAGTTATCAGATGAATGACATATGGTGATTTACATGATTTCATGGGTGATACCCAATATCTTCTTTTAGATTTATAGCTTCCGTGGGTTTACAAGAAACTATTCTCGATTTATATAGAAATTATCCCATTAGGAATATCAATAAATGGGACTGAACAGTAATACGTTGAGGTTTGAGTGGACTTATTATTGTGAGGAATCTAATAGGGGTCTAAAGAGGTGATTAACATCCTACTTGATCTTGACCAAACTTAATCATGGTAACAGTTATAATTTATATTGTAATGTATCTCATGTTATTTTGGTTGAAATGATCATGAATAATAGGAATGCAGTTTATTACCATTGTAGAAAGATGAGATAACATGACGTTAATTTCTTGACCCATGATCTATAATTGGATGTAGTTGCTCACACACTGAGATGTTGATGACACTACAACATGGGGTAAGGGTTATTGCTTTACAAAGATCCTACAAGAATTTAATATATATTTTCCCAATAAAAAAGAATCGTGCGATGAAATGCTTTGTTGGAAAATACTAGTTATTTTATATGGAGTTTTATTATACTATTTGGATGGTAATCTTCAGTGTGGGTGCCTTGAGTATGATGTCTGAAGCCCAAGTAGTCAATTAGTTCAGATACAAGTGGGTTTTGAAGTATTTATTCATTGATGTATGCCTGGAAGTCCTTAAGTATCAAGGGTGTACAAATTTGGAATCCATATCTATTACCACTTCACATAATAATTATTTATTGGAATGTCATCACTAAAATTTTGAATTATTCACGATGAGTGATACTATTTATTGTTGGGAGGCACCACATTATTGGTCTCTGGTTGTTGAAAAACACTTTTTTTAGATATTTTTTCGTTGTCCTAATGAGAATTAATAGTGATTGGATGAGGAACATCCACTCCTAGAGGTGGGATATGAATCCTTTATTTAAAAATATATAAGGATTTGTGCATTAAGAGTACTAGTTTTCCTGTCTATAAAAGGACTTAAAGGATTTCATTGCCAGTTTCCCCACTTATAAGAACTTACTAGACTTCTCCAAACATTTTCTACAATAAATATTAAATGGGATGATTTTATGATGGAATTTTTGATAGGTTTTATGAAGATACATCAAGTCCATGAGGATGTTTAGGTTTCCATATACCACCAAAACAATATAGCCCATTTCTTGTCGATCATGGTTTACTTTTTAGTGAATGGTCTTAATAGTTTATTTATATACGAGGTTGTATGCCTATATTAGGATCTATGGATAATATTCTCAATCATGCAAGCCTATTTAATTTTTTGGTTTTGGTATTTCCTTTAGAATTTTTTGTCCACATAGGTTCATCTGAGTATAAGTTATCACTCATAGATTAATGGATAATCCAAGTGAAAGATACATTTCCTCGAGGATATACCCAGGCATGTTTCCTCAATTTTACTCGATATTGGGAGAGTCATACTCCCATAGTAGAATTCACATATAATAAAAATTATTATGAGAACATATAGATGGCCCCATAAGAGGAATTAAATGTGGGGAAATGTTATCCACCTTAATAATGGCTAGAGATTAGGGAGTCATCCATTCTTGGATGGATCCTTGGTCCTGAGTCAAAAGAAATGATTTTTTGGATAAATAAGTGGTTGGTGACTTCTCAGAGATGAAGGAAATCCTATGTGGACAATAGAATTTTCTCTTGGAGATTTAGGTTGTTGTCTACGTGTTCCTACACATGTCACTAAAGATAGATAAATGATTTATTTGGGAATATTAAAACATTGAAACAAGTATTTGGGGCCTTTTAATGTTCATATTGGATTTGTATTTTGGAAACATAGTTGGGTCTTTAGTGGTAGACCAGAACTATTCACAACATGTTCAATGTATCCTAGCTTCAGTGGTATCATTTGGACAAAACTCATGGGATTTATATTGATAATTTCATGTTATGGGATGATAATTATTTTGAGCAATGAAGAATTTACATCGTGGATCATAACAAATGGACTCTTCATATGAAGACCATTCCTCTCATAAGGGTTCATTGGTTTCATGGGAATAACTATGAAATGACCTAGGAGGGGGAATATGTTGCTATTTTTCAATTTCCTATGATATTAATTATTGAATCTCATTGATTCTCAGGTATATTGGTTTGGGATGAACCAATTAATAATGGAAATTATGTGACATCCACAAATTTTTAGGTATTATTCCCTATATTTTTTATAATAATATCATATTATATAGTTTAATTTTATTTTATAGTGGATGAAATAGTATAGTAATAATACCGAGGGTTGGGGGATCCAAAATATGAGGTTTGTTGTTTCATCATGGGGTGAAGGGTTGGAACACTATTATTACTAACCATGATTTCCAACCATGAAACCTATAATTGATATATTTTAATAGTTTTTAATGATTTAATGGATCTTTATGTAACCATGTGAATTTATGTAAGATCATTCATAATAATTTCATTAATTAGTACACACATTTGTAAAATTTTGTCGTCACTGTGGGAATTTCATTGTTTCAAATAGTTAAAACCACACGGTTAGAAAACAGTTTTCCAAAATTTGGGAACAAATGGTTTTCCTCATTAAAATTTATAAAATAAGAAAAATTATATTTTGACATTCAATCGTATTTACCTAATTTTTGGTCACATTATTAGCCTGAACCCCACTTTCTCATATCCCTATCATCCAACTTGGATCATGGTCGTTGTCCATTGATTATTTCTTATTTCGAGTTCCATCTTCTACAACTGTATTATTTTGGTATGTTACAACTATACTCCTTCATATTATTGTTTTTTTATATTGATCTGTGTTCCATATCATTTTCTTTATAATCCCAATTTTCCATGCTTTTTTATGAGATGGATTTTACCGTTTTTGGCTAAATAAAAGGTTTGGTTGGAGAGTGTGGACTCATATTTGACTATTTTTGGTGGTTTCCATTACTGTACTATATTCAAACAATATTTATATTTTTCTTGTATTTTTTTTCCAACCATCTATCTACAAGTGACGTCTAAATTTTAATTCAATACATAATTATCTAATTTTTACATGGTTATAAACTTATTTAATATTGTTTTTTTCTTCAAATAGGGAAGCGGTTCCATAGGGCTACCATTCCCTAAGATAAAAACCATATAATGTTCCTTGGGAAATTATGAATATAATTGGTATATAGAGTTGTTTATTTCATATGAAATTTTAGAAATGTCCTTCTTTATAATTAGAATATTATTTTGAAAAGGGAAATTTTTAAATGAATTTTGCAGTGGTTTTTGAAATGATAATGTCAAATAGTATTGATTCCATGTGTTTATTGTTTTAATATGTTTTGAAATTGGGAGAAAATGTTTTATTTCTTCGTTTTTATAGTTTTATAATATGGAATCCTTCTTAAATTACATTTTTTTGGTACTTCTTTGGATTAGAAACTACACATAGGGGTGAATCTTGTTAATATGGATTTGGAATGGAAAATACCCATGGGAGAGGTATGTGATACCAATTATCTGTTGAGAAAACTCTAATAGAGGAGGACCATGAAACATATTTCTATAATGGGGAGACCAAAATCTATGAAACTAATGGGAACAGTCCTCATGATTTTCCAGAGACATAATGATACTATCCAACACATGTATTGTCGATCAATGGCTCATATGTATGGACCGTTGATGGTTTCAGTTTATTTTTTAAGATATTTAAATAAATTGTTAAAATTATGGTACTTCCACATAAAGATCCTAAAAAATGGTATTATTTTGGGAAATTATTGGTAGTAACCAACTGAGTCGTACTCACAACAATCTTAGACCGCTGTTTAGAACATGGGATGACTTCATTGTTGTGGTTCAAGAAACGGGAAAGCACCAAATGTCAGCTACTTGATTTTATATGTATGTTAGATCATGGAATTTTGGTTTATACCCAGAGCATGAGACACTTTTGGGATTCATATGGTTTGTGGTTGTTTCCCTTTTGTTCACTATTGTACTTATTGTATATGACATTGATATGTTAGAAAATTGAAAATATTGTGTTATTATTTTGTATATTAAATGATATAGTTCTAGTTCATTGCTCTTGTCCTGATGGTACCTATGATATTATGTGAATAACTTTACTTACATAATTATTCTATTATTATTGAAATACAATTAGAGGGCACAGTCTCCCTAAAGAATCCAATAGTATATTCAATAGTAGTCTATATTGCCTTCGATGTAAGGAGGGATTATTAAGGTCATGTAGTGCCAACAGTCTAGTTAATATTGAATTTTTGATGTGCAATGATATTATGTTTTCAAGAAGTAATATGGATATTAAATACATATATAGTTAACATAATGGTTGGTGAAAACTAAAATGTGATGAAATCTGAATGAAATACTTGAAAGCATATGTGGGTTGATGAATTCATAAAAATGGGTGAAAAATGGAATTATAAATTTAAATTTGTTGGTAAAAAAAATTAGTTTGAAGGGGAATGATGCAAAAATGATACTTTTTTTATAATGTAGTTTCTTTTTATAAGGATTTGATATTATTCTAATGATGATGCATATGTTTTTAAAAAAATTAATAGATTTTATGGTTGATATACTATTTCAATATATTATGTTGGATCATATTTGGTTTACATTTAAGGCTTGTGATGCCTATATGTAGGCATGTGGGTGTTATTTATAATCTTTTTAAATTATATTTTTGGAAAATTTGAAATAACTCAATTATATGGTTGTGAATGATGATACATAAAAAGAAACGTGTAGGGTAGGATGGGGGTATGAGGATGACATTATTAATATTCACAACAGCATCAAATAATGAGGATGATATTGGATTTTTTATGTTATAGTGACATGCAAAAATGGGGTGGTAAAGAGGTATAAGCCCTTCATTTTTAAGTTATCCTTTCAAGGTTTGGTAAAAGTGTAGAATATTTGATGATGATGATGTGGTTATGTGGTTATGTGTTGCTCTTTATATGGTGGATTTTGTAGTAGAATAAAATTCAAATATATTATTACCGTTTAATAACTCCATGCGCTTGATAAATTTCACAACACATGACACCAATCATCATAGAAATCAAGATATATTTAGAAAAAATATAATCAGTTAGGGTAAACATTAAATCCTAGACATTAAATTTGTAGGAATGAAATAGTGTGATTTTTAACGAAATATATTTACAAAAAATATACTTTAATATGAATGAAATTCAATTCTTTTTCCGAAAATTTATGATAAGGTTATAATTATTTTATCATTTTTTTAAAAAATTATCTTTTTTATGATATGAATTTCTATTTCATGAAACAAATTTTTAATTATATACTATTTTTTTAAATTATAATTTTTTAAAAAGGATTTTTTAGTAGAAGATGTGATATAATAATACTAATAATGATTATTTGAAAATGTATAGTTTGAGTAAATATAGTTTTCCATAAATGTTTTTTTTATTTTATTAAATAGTTTTTATAAATTTTATAATCAGTAATTAATAAAATCGAAATTATTTTGTATGTTCCTTATATAAAAATTGATATAGTTTTATTTATATTAATTTTACTAAAATGTTCAATTTTTAGTTGAAAAATACAATTTTAATGAAACATGTAATTCGTATAACATTAATGTATTATATGAATAGACTAAATGTCTATAAAAATTATTAAGTAAAAAAATATTTATTTTAGGAATAGATTTATTCATTTTAAATTATTATTTTTCTTCTAAATATGAGTGTATAACTTTTAATAAACAATTAAAATGTTACATTATTATAAAAATTTATTTAAGTGTTTTTTTGTATAAATATAATATTTTAAAGGGGGTTTCATTTCTGGTCTTCCTTTAAACATTCATACCCAATATATAAATTATAAAAAATTAATTTTTTATCAATATTAGTATACCAATTAAATTTATATGGTATATGAATTTCATTAATCAAAATGTTCTCTCTCAAAAAATTATTTATATGTGATTAAGTATATTATTTTTAAATTTAGCCTTTCAAATATATAGAAATTATTTCTGAAAAAATAATTTTAAACAAGAAATTAAATTTATATAATGATCAAAAAATTAAAATAATATACATTTTCATTGAAATTAATTAATAAATTTTGAAATTAATAACCAATGTAATAATAAATAGGGTAAATTTACTTTAATATATTTTAAATGGCCTAGTTTTTAAAAAAATACTCTAAACAAATTTCTATGATTTGATCAAATAATAGATATTGTTATATACTATGGTTATTTTTATCCATTTCACGTCGAATAGTTTCATAGAATTATTGAGAAAATGTAAAGGTGTTACCAGAACAATCATTCCCAACACATATAAAATGGAAAAATATTAACAACTTCCAGACTAACTCTTATTCCAATTTTATCTTAAATTTTTTATTAATATCTTCATATAACCGTATAACATTAATATAATCTCATTACCACTCATTTTTATCCAACACCCTTCAAATTAATCGATATATCCAATGAATATTCAAATCCCCAACATGTGTATAATCTACTATGTTGTTTTTATTCATAATATTATTCTTCAAAATTTAATATAACAACACCAATATAATTATATTTGTATAATTTATACACTTTAATATTATTATTATTTTTATGATCATTTTTTTCATTTACCCCATCCAAAAAGACCAAAATACAGTTGTTCATGCCTTGGGTAGACTACTGACACTACGAAATTACATGTTTTTTTACATCACCAACATACCAGGATATAACATTGTATAGAAAAAATTTAATCAAGGCTCATTGTATTTAGAAAAAAAATATAGAAGAGTTTGAGAGAAGAAATTTTACATTTCCCCAGATGAAAAATGGGAATCATGGCACAAGGATAACTTCTAGAGAATGTATATTTCTCTTTGACTGCCCCTTTTTTTGGAAGACCATCAGTATGATAATTGACCTATCAATATGTGTGAGTGATTATGTAGATCATAGAAGAGATCATATCAGGATAGTTGATCCAGTTCGCTTTTAACATCAATGTGATATGAATCTATCCCATAATTATGGATTGAACAATGGAAGTAGAGTCACACTCAAACCATATGTTTCTCTAGCATCACTGACAAGCATGGTGGAATACTTTAATTCGGACCATCATTTCCTCTGCCATTGTTTTAATGTGATGACAAGAACCATGAATGTATTTTACAAAATAACCATTGTTGTATCTATAGATGAGACTGAAACCTAAGGGCCCCATATTTCCCCTCGAAGCACCATCAGTGTTGAATTTTAACATACTAGTTAGTGTGGGGAATCCAAAAGTCATCTAGGGTACCATAGGGTTATGAATATTTACAATCAATATTAATGCATTTTAGAATCGTAAAAACACACACCAATGTTTTGAAATATTCAGTATAAAATGACATTGAATTCTAAATTTCATATACAATATTAGCAATAGAATGATGGGTGTTGAATCAAACAAACATACTAAGATATACCAAAGGATTTTTGAAGGATACATATTATTATTATGGTTATATTATGACATATTTGAAAACTTGTTAATGACATTACTAGTAAATGATCATCATTAAATAAATTGTTTAAAATAACAATACTAAGCGGATAATATATTTTTTCAAATTTGAGATTTTATAACAACATTTACTATTTTAATAAAAAAAATTAATTATTATTCATAATAAAAATAAACACTAAAAATAAACACTATTCTCGTAAAATAATTATATCATAATAAAATCACTTCATAAACATTCATTAATCTAGGGAATGTTCAGGGTGGGATTGTTTAACCTCATTTTATCCATTCTATATAAGTATCATGAATGAATTTTGTAACATAATTAGTAGTATAATATGATATTAATGTGAAAATAGTGGTTTTATTTTGGTTGCATAGATGTCAAATCAATATTTGACTCATAAACCAAGAAAACACACTTTGATCATCTATAATCATTAAAACATGTTTGTTATCATTTTTATCCTCAATGTCAAAGTCTAAAACACTCATAAAAGAGACTAATAAAAAATAGTTATCATTCATCCATAAAATATTATTTAGTGACATATTAATGAATAATATTGGATTAATAAATTATACTATAACTGTTATTTTGAAACAAGTAAAAGTGATCAAAATTATAAACACTCAATGTTGAAAATTGATAGAATTTATATAGAGAATGAATATTTATAAAAAATATGAATGGAAATGGGTTTGATTAATTTTATTAATTAATTCATGAATATATATAATTTCATAATGTCTATAGTTTATGTACATCCATTAACATCTGGAATACGAGGAAATATATTTTCATAAGAAATTCCACTCTTTTAGACATGCTTATCATTATACAGATGGTTTCATATTTGTAGTGTATATACTTTCTTATTAAGATATAATGTCATGAATTATAATTTAATTATAGTATTTGTGGTTAAATTTAACCAATATCATTCAAGTGTTTTTATTAATGTTTTACTCAATCTTTTTTGGTTTTCTTGGTCTCAATTCTGATTTTTTAAGATATGTTACATGTTATGAACCACCTTCCATTATTATAGAGTTATGATAATGTAATATATCAAGAATTTTATATATCATATTTCATTTTATTTTATGTAATTTACTATCCAAATCATGTATATTTATTATTGTGTTGATAGAATCTAATATTTTTATTATAGTGAAGATTTATCATAAATCAATTCTCATTTATTGAGTTATAGTAGTTCATTTAATATACTTAATATAATTTTGGCGTGTTATTCCCTTTGATAGCATTGTTTGGTACTCTATAATTAATTTATTGGTATATTCATTCCTACCACATAAAACCATTTAAAAATGCTTCTCAATTTCCGGGACATGTTCTTTTTAACAATCCATGTACATTATTTAGTAGAATTAATGAAATGATATTCTTGTGTTGACATCAACATATAATCATTATTCCTAAAAATATGAAAATAAAATTTCGCATATAATATATTGGTCGATTTTCAAGTATAATATATTACAATCATTTAATGTGGGGAAAAGACCTTGGGTATCATATATTTTTGTTCAAATACAAATTGATGTTGCCAGGTTGACTATTTATTATTTACCTATCCACCATCGTTATATAGAAGGGTTATAATCAGGTTATAAAATTTATTTACCAAGGGAAAATAATTATTATTATATATGTTTTTATTTAAATATGGGATTTGTTTTGAATAATTTATTTTTTATTATTTATTAATAATTAATTATGGTTATTTCATTGGACATAAACATGTGACAGGTGGGGCGCAACATTATATATCATCTCGATGCATCTACTTGTCTCGTGAGGAAAATTTAATTTTTCTATTTGCATGACTCTTCCCATTATATGATATTTTCATAACACATATATTGGATAACATTATTACATGACTTTTGTCTCGATGAAAAGTAAAGTTGATTACAACTATGCATTGAATACAATTTTCTGATGTCCAAAAATATTCATTTCATATATACATGATAATTATTATTATTATACTTGATTTTATTTATTCTAATGGATAAAAAATACTCATTGATTTATATTCATTATGATATTATGTTTCAATACTATTCTAGCCCTAATATTGAACACATGTTTACTCCAAGAATATTTCAGTTATAAGATACTCGTATAGATTGTTTTAGGTCACACCTTATTATGATCCCATTTCGTGATGTTATATAGAAATATATTAAATTTGACATGTTTAGAAGGAAAATTAGTGTGAATGAATTTTTAAGAGACATTGAAGACTTTTAATGTATTTTGTTTTTTTGTAGAAAATGAGAATAATCTAAATTTGATACAATGAAAATGTAATTTTTTTAATGTTTTTACTAATATTATAAGTACATAAACCAAAAAAATATTACACAGATATAATAGATGAAATGGTCATATTGAATATGTAGATATGGTTTTTTATATCAAAGCTTTTTTATCTAGTATTAAAGGAAGCATGTAATGTATGAGTTTATGAGAAAACTTTCCAGGATTTTAGGTCTTGACCATCACAGTTAGTATCGAATGAAATATTTACTTAAATTTGTGGAATTGGAAGTTGGTTGAAGATAGTATAAGGTTTTATGGGTTATAGATGATCATATGTTCTATGACATGAATAAACATTTGAGAAAAATATATGATATAATTCCGAGGGTCTAAGGATTATTTTATTTGTGTATTTCTAATACGAAAATAGTTGTGAAAACCCATGGATAAGTCTTAATATTGGATAACACAACGTTGATTAGGAAAAACAAATATTATATTATATTTTCTACCAATAATTAATAATATATATTCTGGAATGTGGATGGTGATGTGGCATATATGATCCTATTGATAATGCACTCAAAAAAGGTTTTTGATTATTAAACAAATATTTCCCCGGATTCATGTTGAGTAGGCCTACGATGATGCACCTAGAAATCCACTATTCAGTGACATTATTTTCTTAATCATACTCTTTTTATGAACCATTATGATGGATTTAAAAATAAAGTAATTTTATTATATTAGAGAACCAAATTGGTAAATAAAATTTGATAACAAAGGACTATTCAAGGGAGTCATATATTGATAAAAACAATGAATTGTAAAAAGGGATTCATAAGGTAAGGAATATTTAGTTAGATGTTTTTAAACAATTTTTTGGATATTATCGTAAATATGTTTTTTATTTTATTGATACAAGATCATAAAAATGAATCCAAGAATTCAATGTCCCAGAAAATCATTGTATCTTATAAACAAATATGGAATCACACATAAATATTGGAGAACCTTATTGTTTTATTGTTATAATAGTAAAATATAATTTCATACTCTAACCTAAGTTAATGAGTTTTAAATTTTAAAAATCTACAAACACATAGCTATTCTCATTATTCAGTCATATTTATCATTAATATTATAGTATACTCAAATTTATAAGGGGATTTTATTTAAAATGTGAAGAACCAAATTCTATAATTCTAGATCTAGTTTTTGCATAATTAAATTATCATAATATAAAAGTGATCTCATGTTGAAGGAAAAGTTAATTTAATAGTCTTGTAAAAAATATATTCATATAATAATCTCATTTTACATTGGAAAATTAATTATAAAACATTGTGAATGTAATGTTCATGTATCCCTAATATCATTTAAATATTACTTCTTTATATCCTATGGAAAGGAAGAAATATAATGGGTTAGATAAAATTCTCAGTAAGGATTATATAAAAAACAATGTCATTAATCAATAATGAATAATCATTATGTTATGGTAAATAACTAAAATCAAATCCAATTAATAAATAACTTATGCACAAAATGTATTCCTTGATAATATAAAATGAATTAATACCCAGGGTAATAATGAAAAAAATTTCAATAAAGGAAATACATTCTATTGGATTTCATGATATCAAAAATAATGATAACTCTATCAACAAGGACTTGCAAAAATTAAGATTAATAAATGTGTTGGATTAAACCAAAAACATATTTAAATAAGGATATCCAACTGGTTATCATCATATGATTTGTCGATTAATTGAGGGGAAAACAATAAATATGACCCACCCGTCATAGTATGTGTAACTTCTCAGACCAAGTACTACACACCAGTGGCTCGAACCATATAACCACATGACCTCAGCAATGCCTACCTATATTTAAGAGGAAGAAAATGATTAAAGAGGGTATAATATTGATCATGGGTATAATATACCCTCTTTTATCATATTAATACACCAAAAGAAAATAAGAATCAATAATAGATTAATATATAAGAATAAACAGAATTTCCCCAAGATCACAAATGAACAAAAAATGGAGATACAATATCAAAACAGAACTGTAAAAAATTCCATTGTTATGTACATGCCACATGTAAAAATTGAGAAATAAAAAGTAAAGATGTTGAATACTCCCTAACGAGTCCCAAACCACGTCTTTTTCCCACATCCGTGCTCCATCCCAACTCATCCATATAACCCGAGGCCCATTCCATTATCTTGTCTTGAAAAATGAAATCTAATGTGGTACCGATCAAACATCCGAAGAAGGGTGTCAGTACAACTACTTAGTTGACCACCAATGGTGTCTAAAAAATATATAGTCTATAACAATTTATCCAGTTGTTTAAAAAAATAAATACAATGAATAATTAAATAAAAATGACATTATCAAACAACATAAACCCCCAGGATCCCCTAGACACCCGAACCTCAATAATTAATTCGGTCCATAACAGGGTCTAAACCACTTCACATTATTAATTAAAAACATAGTAAAAAATTGTTATTTCATTATGATTTTAATTTCAATTTTTAAATAGTTATTCAGAACCATTGTCCAATTTCTACAATTTGTGTCTCATCCCACATTCATAGGACCCTGTGGGTTTGGGAATGATCCATCTATGTTGCACACATATTTGTTACTACAGTATTAAAAAAAGCTGATTATGTCCCACAAAGGTGGTCTTCGGAAGCAAAAAACCATATCCCACACACATCTATCAATCATGTTAACATTGATGGATTAATAAATAGTTGAACATGTCCCAAACATGTTTATCACATCTATAACAATACCATCATATCACATCAGTTGTTATAAATCAACATTATTCCCCATATCACTATTAAACATGATAATATTCCATTAAATGATTTATAAATTAATTAATTCATATCAATTAATTATTTCATGGCAATTAATTAATTCCAAAACTAATTAATCATTTCACCACCTTGACATTCAATAATTATTTCACCAAATAATTTTTACCAATTCACAATTTGACAAATTTTATAAATAGATTCAATTTTTTTATAAAATTAAAAAAAATGAACATGATATAATTATTTCAACAATTAATTATTCAATTTTCAAATTAATTACATTGATAATTAATACATATATTAATTATCCCAATTGTAAAATACAATTATTCATCGAAATCCCCAATTACTCAATAAATTAATTTAACACGTCAATTAATTCAATTAAAATTTTCATTGGCTAAAGAAACCATAAAAATTCAAAAATTACATAAATGTAATTGACATCATTAAAGAGAAATTTGAAAAATAGAGCTCCTCCCTGAAATATGAAGTTGAATTATTACCAATGGAAAACCATTATTGATGTAATATGGTTGAAATACTAATAATTCAAGTGATATGGTCCAAAACATAGGTTCCAGATCCACCCTAATCCCAGAACTATCAATGGCTCCACGTCTTCATCGGAACAAGGAAATAATGGAATGAAAAGAAAAATGACTTACCTGGTATCCAACACCAATCCTCAATGATCTAAGATGAATAAATCACTCCAAAACTTTTTAGTGTCACCATAGAGTTGTAGGAGGATATCTTCAATCGAAAAGAAATGATAATTCAGCTGCACAACATGTTTAAAATAACATGTCAGGAATTTACAGGGCATGAAATTTTATTACATGTTAAGTAAATTGGTGTAATAAAATATTCCTAAGACCATTCACCTTGGATTTATTTCCTTAAAATCATTTAACAATTAGATGATGTGTACTCCACTTACACGGTGTTTAAATGTTATAGTTTATTTTTTAACCCATTTTCCTTTTTAGACAACCCAATCCATTTTAACTTTGCATATCTCACATTGAACGTATGAAACACTAAATGAGACATGCTTGAAAAAATAAAGGATCATAAAATATCCCTACCTTATGATATCTCATCCTCAATATATAATCCCAATAATCACTAAGAATTTGTGGTAAAAACATCGGGCCACTGAGCCCTTATATCCACTTCAATTCCCATTTTACTCTTTCACATATCCATGTTGCCATAATATTATATGTTCCAACATAATATTTATTTTCAACACCTTTTCACTGTGATCCAACACACGTGTTAGATTCTCCACAAAGTGCACATCAATATCACGATAAACAACATCCACATCGATCATAGGAGAAGGGTCAGTGTCATACTGCTGAAGTTGTGACACATGGAAAATTTAAAGTATTGCGCTATATCTCTATGGAAAATCCAATCAGTATTCCACCAACCTGATTCTATCCACAATTTAAAATGGCCTAACTGACCTAGGACTGACCTTTCATTATCTGTGTATCCCGAAGTTAATCAATCTAGGTGACACCCCAAGGAAAACATGATCATCCTCTATAAACTCTATTGTTCATTGACATGGATCAACATATGAATTTGTCTATTTTAATCAATTATCATAGGTTTATGAACTAGCTAAACCTAACATGGACTCTCTTAAATGAGACTCAGTTCTATAAACTCTCACTAACATGGATCCATCTAGTACTGAGTTGATTTTTATGGCCAATCATAATAATCGGTGTATTGTACAGTCATAATCTTTTATGGAAAAATATTGATAGAGGAAAACTCCACCAATGCATGGTGATTCTCCCAATATCCTTAAAATTGTAAGACAAAATCCCACAACATATCTTCAAGCAATAATATGGTACATTTATACTATCCATTTGTAACTAGGTGGAAATATGTACTCAATAAAACATGACTACAAAGAGCTTTCAGTAGTTCCTAATAGATGAGAAAAGTTACGAATGAGTCAGTGTATAAAACTATAGTCCATGTAACCCTATACAAGAGGAATATCTCTTAATAATACATTTCACTCAACCTAAACTCTAAGAAAGTATCCCATATAGGAATGAAATTTTCTTCATTCATCACTCAATCCATAATGACAAAAATAATGTCATTCATATGTGGTGTCTTTGGGAGACCACAACAAATTCCGTATTTACATCGTCCCACTTGCATTATAGAATAGGAAATGGATGTAGCAAACCACTATGTTTTTAATTATACTCATTCACCTTCTAGGAGGTCTAAAATTGTGTCACGAATATTGATATTTCATTTTTCAGGTCTAACCATCAAAAATATTATTATAGTCAACACAAAATTATGGTCAAACCAGGATGTTCCATCCCACAATGAGGCATAAAAATCAAGTATTAACCCCACATGCACACTCTCAAGAAAAATAAGCCAATTATTGATATATATTATCTCATCCTCATCTATGGAAAAATATGATGTTGATTCCCCACATTTATGGATTTCCCTCAAGGCCAAACACTAATGATATTCATAAAGACTGTATATATCTAAAAATTTTAGAATCCATGTAAATTTATATGACACTCATCTAATCAAGAATTTACATGACTAGAAAATTCATTTCATATAGTAAATCCATCATTTTCAAATCAACACTAGACTCTAAAACTACCTGAGTCTGAGTTTTTCTACTCAACACATGAGCCACAGTATTTCCCTTCTAGGAATTATATGAAAGTTTAAATTCCAAAAAATTCATATACTCAACCAATCTCCATTCCCATATATTTATGTGTCTCTATGAAAATGTATGATTTTGTAATTATGTTTTTTATAAAAATTAATGTATTCAACAAACCGATTACGGCTCCAAAAGTTAAATGTATAAACCACTATATCCAACTTGAGTTCATGAGTAGTGTAATTCCATTCATGAGGTCATAATGAACAAGACATGTATGCCAAAACTCTATCTCCCTTCATCAACAAATCTCCAAGTCTGATCCCATAAGTTTCACAACAAACCATGCACATCTCACCTCGATCAATTAGAAACAATAGTGGTGCTGATGCCAAATGTTTACTCAACTCCTCAATATCATTATTATAAGCTTCCATCTAGCCAAAAATTCTCCCCATATAGGTAAATCTTGAATGAGGTGATACAAACTAGTAAAAGTATTTAATTATTCTTCAATACTATCTTGAAAACCCTATAATGCTATGAATGTTTAGAACATTATCGGAATTATCCCAAGAAACAAGTTCATGAAATTTCTCTAGGTCCAATGACACACCTTCCTACAAGATTATGTTACCCAAGATGTTTACCTAATTAATAAAAAATTAATAGTTAGGTAGCTTAGTATATAACGGATTCTATCAGTCTACTAAAGAATATATCATTATGTTTGGTAATATTTTTATGGGTATTGGGGTATTCAAATATATCATCCACAAACACATCCACAAATTGATCTAGGTACAAATGGAAGATTTTATTCATCATGGCCTTAAAAACGACTTGTGAATTTTCCAACCCAAACAACATTATGTTGAACTCATAAATTCCTTACCTACTCCAAAAATAATTCCTTGGTATTGAAGAATTATAAAATATCGATAGATGATACCCTAATATCTAGATTATTATGGCGGACACATATTATCCTCTTGACTAGTCGGATATATTGGTGATATGTAGATGGGATACATGTTCATCAATGTTATCTAGTTCAATTTTAGTTTATCAACACACATGCATATAGTCTTGGCATCCTTATTTACAAACGACACTTGTGAACCCCAATGTGACATACTCGACTGGATAAAACTATTATCCTAAAACTCATCCTAATACGTGTTGATCACTTATATCCATTTCAGTTCCTTAATATATGGTGGAATTGAAAATTGATTTGCACCCAACACGTTCTAAATTTTAACGTCAATGTCTCTCTTATGTAGCTTTATGAGAATTCATCAGGAAAAAAATCCTCACAATCAGTCCACTTAAGGTTGAATGACATAATAATTTAAACCTCTATAATCAATCAATAGACTTATAATATAGGATTTCATTTTGCATAGTTACATAGTAAATTTCCATTCTCACCCTTTTTAGTCATCGTAATTTCTAGGGTGAATGTAATGGATTCCCTTAGATATGTAAATGTCACTCTATTATGGTAAAAATCTATGTGGAATGGTATGTGGCTAGGCAGTCCATACTGGAATATAGATCAAATCCCGACCTGTTAATGATATAATGATCCAATAGAAAACCATAATCCCTGATCTCAAGAGAACACCCTTTTCACAAATATATGTGTCTAGACCATAATACCTATGGTGATTCTATTATCAAAACCATACTCATGAATTACACTACCATTTTAGAACCATTAACATGTATTGAATATGTAAAGGATTATGATCCACTGTTATCAAATAAGGTAGTTATTAATGCAGAGGCTATAAGAATACTACCTCTAACTGTTCACCTTCTATCCTATCAAAACAAAATTGTATACAAAATTTCATGTAAATTTCCTTCCCCTCTTCAATTTTATGTAGTATGAACCCCCTAAGAAACATAACTCAAATGATATGGTACAAGTCCTATGTAAAATCACAAGTAATTAATAATATATATTCTTATCTATGTCTATTTATGAATTAGATAGTGTTTTAAAGACATAAAATGAGAATAAATCCAATCTTAAGCATAGAATTCTCTAATACTTTTAAAAGATTGTTTTACAGCCTTCTGATGGAAAACAATTTTTAAATCTATTTTTTTACACTTTTATAAGCTCTATATGTCAAAATAAACATATTATTTATGATTGGGACATTGAAATTTACTTTTAATTAATTTTTGTTATTTTTCTGACAATGTTAATTTTTTAAATGAATAGTGAAAAATACTGCATTTTACATCAAAAATTCATTTTCATCTAATTTAATTATATGGATAGATTATCTTTTTAATTGGTTTTAAAGATTAAATATAATATATTTTTACCATTTATTCCAATGGTGGTCATTATAATTAATTTCACATTGGAATTTGTCATAAACAAGTGCCAATCTTTTCATAGATATTGTTTCAAAAAAACCGTGCTATTTGTTTTGACAACGGGAATTATTTTTAAATTCATTATTTCAATTTCTATGTTTGGAATTTGGTAAAATGGATTCCATATTTGGAATCAAGAGGTCCAAATTATGTAATTAAGACTCTTTTGTTTTTGGATATTATGAATAGTAACGATGGTAATTATATTTAATTATCTCGATTAATTAGTAATCGAGTAGTTAAGGATAATAAAATAATATCATAATAATAACAAATGACCCCAAAATGTGTCATAATTCTAATTTTTGTGTCATATCCGACCATGGGATGCCTTTTGTCAAACTTAGTGACCCCATGGAATCACTTTTGGGTGAAAGTGACACTTTATCATTTTATTTTTAAAGAAAGGAGAATATCATTAAAGAATGTATCACCCGGGTAAAACATTTTTCGTTTTGTCTATGTAAATGATATCTTAGAATATAAATATTAATTGGAAAGTTAAAATATTTCCTACATAATAGTACTTTTTTTATAATTTTTAGTCATTAAATAAATTAAATTATTTATGACATCATGATGATGCAGCGATTACCTCATTAATGAACGATTTAAATAAAATGAAAAGATAATGTAAAATCTAAGACTTACACTTCTCAAATACCTATTGGATGAGTATATTTCGAACCCTTATCATCTTATAATAGAAATATATCAATGTGGGACCTTTTAAATCTGAAACACATTTCAATATAAAGTAACATTTTATAACATTCCAAGAGTGCCCCTCCTCTCCTCTTATAAAAGGCCCCCACCACTTCCTCCTTACCCACACATCTCAAGCCATTTTCTTGTCCAATATCTTCCCATTTAATCTCTCCACATACCTCTATTCATCCTAGAAGCCCTAACATAGGAAGAAAGCACTTCAAGAAACCATTTTGGTTCAAACCAAGATGAGCTACCCGATTTAAAGGTAATGACTTCTCTAATGTTCTTTTGTTTTATTTTGCTTATCCAACCCCATAAAATCTTTTTATTCATTTATTTTATAACAACACAAGAATCTTAAATATACTAGGATGTTTTTACATGAATTAGTTGATCTAAACTTACAAACACCTATATCTAATGGTTAAAGAACATATTGTTTCCATGGATGGCGAATTTCTGCCTCACGAAACGATGATTGTTCAATATTCTTCTAAAACCTTCAAAGGTGTCCATTAAGATTTCACTATATTTATATATGATATATAATATGTTTATGTTTTCTTTAAGCTTCTGTATTTTTCATTTATGGCATACCTTTATGGTTTCCATTATGGGTAAACGCGATATCTTCATTTTTGGAAGTGCGGACTACCGCCCCCTCAAAGTGATTTGATTCGTTAATTCCATATGTGGGACATATAAAGGATGGAGTTAATGATATTATATATGATATTATACTGAAATTATAAAATACCTTTATATAATTATGATTCAATTCCGTTAAATAGGAAATAGAAATGAAAGTAGCGTTCATGTGTACGTACGGCTTACCGTCTCCATGAAACGTGCATTTCATTTCTTTCCTATAAATTTTATTTAATATTAAAAGTTCATGTATATACTGGAAATATATGATATATATGATATCTACATCATGAATATAATTTTGGATATAATGGATACAATATAATATTTTAATTATAAAGAGTTTATTTTTGACTCAAGTACCAATGATCGACAAAACGACCATTATTAACTTAAATAATTACATAGTGTTCATAACATGTTAATAAGTCATATAAAACAAATAATGAACTTGAAAAAGGTCATTAAGAAAGTAAAATATAACTCAAGTTTATTATTCAGGATGTTAATTAACGATCGAGTCAATTCAGACCCGAGGTATGGGACTTCATCTCAATCTCCTTTCATTCAGGCATATATTGTTTTATACACAACATTATTTTATACGGTATATAAACCCCTTTGAATTTTATGTTTAATCAAAAGGAATCTTTTTTATATGAAGAGTTTACTAAACTATAAAATGTAATGTTTTTTTGTCATACTTATGCGGTGACAATGACTTCTTCGCCACTGTGACCATTATTTGAGATTCATCTTCCTCTACAAGCCATAACGTTTCATTAAAATGAAAAATAAATAACATGTTTTACTTTTCTTTTATTTTGGTATTGAAAATGGTTTTAATAATTTTTTTATAATATCATTGTTTTGTATTGATATATTTAGATTGAAATGTTAAAATGTTATGTTTCCATTTTGCATGTTTTATGTGATTTGATTATGTTATGGTTCTTGGGAATTGTTATGACAATGGGTAGTTATGTGATAAACTAAGGGCAGGTGATCTCGATATAGCTCTCCAATGCATTGGGTAACGGGAATGGGTTAAATTTTAAAGTTTCTCTGAAGATATTTTGGGAATATACTTTGATAGGTATTCCAAATGTAACCATAAAGGTTACTCCCTATGTAAGAATGTTTTGAATGCCTCAATTTACCTCTATGTCTTATGTTTTTATGAGTTATTCATAAATATTATGATTTCATGAGTTATGTTAACATACTTATGTTTTATGAGAAAAGTATGATTTCATTGATTCTTATGTATACATGTACTAATGTTTCCTTTACGTATTTTTATATCGTTTACTGAGCTTTTTATTCTCATCCCATGTTTTTGAAATGTTTTTCATAGGTCAAGGGAATGGTTCATGATATGATAATAGTGTCAAGGATGTGTCAAGAAATAATCCATGTTTTATTTTAAATATGTTTCCGTTGATGGGAAAAATGAGTATTATCTTTTATGTAACTACTTTTTTTAAATGTGGAGTGTAATGAATTATTTATGATCTAATTATATAAAAATCTAAACCTGAAAATATCCTCAACGTGTATTCTTGAAATAACTCAAGATTAAGTAATGTTTAAGGCTAAGGCCTTATAGTTTGTATCAAAGGTCGGTTTAGATAACATTACGAGTTAGAATTCTATTAAATGACTATAACAAAAATATTTATTTATGGTCAAATTGAAATGACATAGAATGTGAAGATTACCATGTTGCTTCTTATAAGATATGTTTGTTCAGAATGGTTTTCCGCAGAGGAAACAGGGTAGCATTGCTAGGAAGATATAAAGAAGGGAATGACCTTCCGAATCAGCATCCTGAGATGGTCGGAATCGGAACTGAACATTTTGTTGTAGTAATGGCACAGTTAACTCAAGCGAGAAATGGTAGAGGTATCCATGAACGATATTATCCAGATCAACCACAGAGGAATATGTCAGTGGTGGAACATTTCATGAGGCAACACCCCCCATCATTCAGTGGATCATCTGACCCTGTTCTAGCTGAAGGGTGGATTAAAGCACTGGAGAAGATTTTTGATTTCATGGGGTGTTCAGATAATAAAAATTTTAGCCTTGCTATTTACCGTTTGGAGGGTGAATCAGACTAGTGGTGGTCGATGGTTAAAAATATCAGGGACACTGATGAGAATGATGCTCTCGACTAGGATAAATTCAAAGGTATGTTTCTTGAGAAGTATTTTCCT
Source organism: Viscum album (assembly GCA_963277665.1). NCBI lineage: Eukaryota > Viridiplantae > Streptophyta > Magnoliopsida > Santalales > Viscaceae > Viscum > Viscum album. The sequence continues at coordinate 1,480,902,991 of OY728137.1, forward strand.
AAGGCTGTTCGACTAAGGATAGAAAAAAAATTCTTAGAATTGAGGCAAGAGGATGACTCAGTGGCTGCATATAACGAAATGTTCACTCAATTGGTAGGGTATGCTCCAAATTTTATCCGAGACCTTGATAGTAAAATCAATCATTTTTACTCAGGATTGAAGCCTAAATATCGAAGCGCTTTATCTTTTTTGCGAGTTCAAAAGTTATGAAAAGCGTTTTCGATGTGATGAGAAGGGGTAGATGGAGTTTTCCGATGATCAAGTGTTCTATAACAACCCACAGAAGAAGAGACCGAGGTGGCGGGAGAAAGGGAAGAATTCTGCAAAAAGTTCTAATGGTAAGAAAACTAAATTTCTAGTTTGTGATAAATGTGTAAAAGGCATGCTGGGGAATGTCTTATGAATTCTAGAAAGTGCTACTAATGTGGTAAGATGGGACATAAGGCTCGTGATTGCACTGAAAAAGATCAAGGTGATTGTAAGACCATATTTGATTTACAGTTAGTGAAATGTTTTATGTTAATTGAGATGGGTCACTATGAAAACGAGTGTTCGACAAAGAGATCGAGTGATGGGAAGCAGTTAGAATAGAAGCAGAAAGGGGTGGTGAAATCTTTTTCAAATACTTTAGCAGATGTTCGACCATCAAATGAAGTGGTATCAGGTACATTGTTTGTTTTTTAGATTATGCCAGTATGTTGTTTGATTCACTGTATACACATTCTTTCATATCTGAATACTTTTTTAGTAAATCGGAATGCCATCTCAAGAAATGACTCCTGAACTTATGGTAAAAACACCTGGGGGAAATGTTGAGGAAAAACTAATTGATAAGAATCTTCCTATCCTCATCCATGGAAATAAACTACTAGAAAACCTTATTGTTTTACCTCTAGTAGAGTTTGATGTTATCCAGGGTATGGATTGGCTCTCTGTATACCAAGCTAAGTTTGACTGTGTAGCTAAAGAAGTTTCTTTTCAGAAAGACTTTCAGTTTTTGTACAATAATGAACCCTTACTGTTGATAAAATATCAAGAGGATGAGAAACTTGTAAAAAATGGAAATGAATGTTACCTTGCACATATTGTTGAAAACAAAGGAATTGTTCATATTAATGATGTGCCAGAGGTAAATGAGTATCCTGGTGTTTATCCCGATGAGTTTCCTGGAATAATACCAGATCGGGAAGTTGAATTTACTTTTGATTTGGTTCCCAATGCAATGCCAATTTCAAAACCCCATTATCGAATGGCTCAAATTGAACATTTAGGGTTGAAGGAGCAATTTCAAGATTTATTAGGGAAAGGATTCATTCAGCCTAGAACATCACCATGGGGTGATCCTGTTTTATTTGATAAAAAGAAAGATGGTTCAATGAGACTTTTCATTTATTATAGCTCATTGAATAACATCACTATTAAGAACAAATAACCTTTTCCTCATATCGATGATTTGTTTGATCAGCTCCAGGGAGCACAGTATTTTTCAAAGATTGACCTGAGATCGGGGTACCATCAATTGAAGGTAAAGGAAGATGATATTCCGAAGACCATGTTTCGTACAAGATATGGCCATTATGAATTTGTACTAATGCCTTTTGGGATATCCAATGCACCTGCAGTATTCATGGACCTTATGAATATAATTTTCCATGAGTTCTTGGATAAGTTTGTGGTTTTTTTCATTGATGATATTTTGATGTCTTCTAAAATTAAAGAGGAGCATGAAAGACATTTAAGGGTTATTTTTCAAACCATAATTGAAAAGAAATTTTCTGGGAAATTCAGAAAGTGTGAGTTTTTGTTGCAAAAAACTTCATTCATTGGTCACATTGTTTCTAAAGATGGGATAAATGTTGATCCTGCAAAAACAATGGTTATGGAAGAATGGCCAAGACCCACAAATGTAACCGAGATTTGTAGTTTTCTTGGTTTGGCAGGAAATTACCGAAGGGCTATTAGAAATTTTTCATGGTTATCTAGTCCAATGACTAACCTAACTCGGAAGGGTGTTATGTTTATCTGGACAAAAGAATGTGACGATTGTTTTCAGGAACTGAAATGAAGATTGGTGAATGCTCCAGTTTTGGCACTACCTTTCAGGAATGGTGAGCTTGTTATCTATAGTGATGATTCATCGAAAGTAGTTGGTTGTGTCCTAATGAAGAATGATCATGTAATTTTTTATGCTTCACGTTAGTTGAAAACTCATGAGGTAAATTACCCTACACATTATTTGGAATTAGCCACTATTTTTATCGCTTAAAAAATTTGGAGGCATCATTTGTATGGTGTAATGTGTGAAATATATACTGATCACAAAAGTTTCATGTATATATTCACTCAGAAATAATTGACCATGAGACACAAGAGATGGCTAGAATTAATCAAGGATTATGATTGTACAATTCATTACCATCCAGGAAAGGTAAATAAAGTGGATAATGCTTTGAGTCGAAAATGTAATGCTTCATTAACAATGTTTCATTTGGAACGTGATTATTTGGTTAAGGATTTTATTAACATTGTCATAGAAGTTGTTGGTACAGGATTTCGTTCTGTTTTGTTTCAGGTATCAGTGAAATCTTCTCTATCAGACATAATTAAGCAAGAACAGAAGCAAGACACTAATTTGCAGAAAAAGGTAGTGCTGGTTCAGAAGGGTAAGTTTCCTGAATTCAACATTGATAATGATTGTGTTTTGAGATTTTGGAAGAGACTGTGTTTGCCTTGGGATTCATATATGAAGAGATAGTTTTTATGTAAAGCTCATAGTTCTCCGTTTTGAATTCATCCTAGCAGTACTAATATTTATTGAGATCTTCGGGAGTATTACTGGTGGTACGGAATGGAAAGAGATATAACTGATTTTACTGTCAAGTGTTTTACTTTTCAACATGTTAAAGGAGAGCGACAATTACTGAAAGGGATGCTTCAGCCTTAACCAATTCTAGTGTGGAAATGGGAGAATATATCCATGGACATCATTGTGGGGTTGCCGAAGACACCTCGAGGTAATAATGCAATATGGGTTATTATTGATCACTTGTCTAAATATTCTCATTTCCTTTCTATATGAGATAATTTTTCCCTAGATCAACTTCCTCATTTGTATCTTAAAGAGATAGTCAGGTTACATGGAGTTCCCCTCTCCATTGTATCTGATTGTGATACCAGGTTTACCTCAAACGTTTATAAAGTCATTTAGAAGTCGTTGGGTACTATATTAAATTTTAGTATATCTTTTCATCCTCAATCAGATGGGCAGTCAAAACGAACAATTATGACTTTGGAGGATATGCTACGTGCTTGTTCGATTGAATACCAGGGAAGTTGGGACCAACATCTTTTTTTGGTTGAGTTTTCTTATAATAACAGTTTCCATTCCAGTATACAGATGGCACCATTTGAGGCATTATATGGGAAGCGGTGTCGAAATCCATATTTATGGGATGAAGTGGTTGAAAGGAAGTTCATGAGACCAGAATTGGTAGAAGTGTTGGCATAAAAAGTTCAGCTGATACATAGACACATGAGAATAGCTCAGAGCAGGAAGAAGAGTTATGCGGACAACAGGACGAATGATCTCTCTTTTGAGGTAGGTGATCATCTTTTTCTCAAAGTATCACCATGGAAAAGTGTGATGCGATATTGTAAGAAAGGAAAGATGAGTCCAAGGTTCATTGGACCATATGAAATTCTGGAGAGAGTTGGATCAGTTGCATACCGAGTGGCTTTACCTCTAAGTTTATCTCAGGTAGACAATGATTGTCATGTTTTAATATTAAGGAAGTACATTCCAGACCATCTCATATTTTGAGTCCAAAGGTAGTTCAGATGGAAAAGAATATATCTTATGAGGAAAAACCGGTCCAGATTCTTGAACATAGGGAGAAAGTGTTACAAAATAAGGTGATTCATCAAATAAAGGTTTTGTGGGAAAACCACATGATTGAAGAGGCAACATGGGAATCTGAAAATGCAATGAGGGATAAATACCCCCACTTATTCGATAAGTAAATAAATTGTGGGAACACAATTTTCTAAAGGGGGGAACGATGTAACATCCCAATTAAGTAATGAATAATATATTTTTTTATCTATGTCTATTTATGAATTATATAGTGTTTTAAATACTTAAAATGAGAAAAAATCCAATCTTAAGCATAGAATTCTCTAATATTTTTAAAAGATTGTATTACCTCCTTTTGATGGAAAACCATTTTTAAATCTATATTTTGACAATTTTATAAGATATATTTGTCAAAATGAACATATTCGTTATGATTGGTACATTGAAATTTACTTTGTATTAATTTTTGGTATTTTTCAGACAATGTTCATTTTTTAATGAATAGTGAAAAATACTGCAGTTTACATCAAAACTACTTTTTCATCTTATTTAATTATATGGTTAGATTATATTTTTAATTGGTTATAAATTTTAAATAGAATATATTTTAACCATTTAATCCAATGGTGGTCATTATAATTAATTTCACTTTGGAATTTTTCTTAAACAAGTGCTAAAATCTTCATAGATATTGTTTCAAAAAAACCCGCTATTTGTTTTGACAACGAGAATTATTTTTAAATTCATTATTTCAATTTATATGTTTAGAATTTTGTAAAATGGATACCATATTTGGAATCATAAGGTCCAAATTATTTAATTAAGAGTCATTTGATTTTGGACATTATGAATATTAATGACGGTAATTATCTTAAATTATCTTGATTAATTAGTAATCAGGGTAGTTAAGGATAATAAAATAATATCATAATAACATCAAATGACCCCAACATGTGTCCTGATGCTACTGGTTGTGTCATGGACGACCATGGGATGCCTTGTTCCATATTTTGGGACCCCATTGAATCACTTTTGGGTGAAAGTCTCACTTTATCATTTTATTTTTAAAGAAAGGAGAATATCACTAAAGAATGTATCACCCGAGAAAAACATTTTTAGTTTTGTATGTGTAAATTATCTCTTAGACTATAAATATTAATTGGAAAGATAAAAACATATCCTACATCATAGTATTTTTTTATAATATTTATACATTAAATAAATTAAATTTTTTATGACATCATGATGATGCATCGATTACCTCATTAATGAACGATTTAAATAAAATGAAAAGATAATGTCAAATCTAAGAAATACACTTGTCCAAGACCTATTTGATGAGTATACTTAGAACCCTTATCACCTTATACTATAAATATTACAATTTGGGACCTTTTAAACCCGAAACACATTTCAATATAAAGTATCATTTTATAACATTCAAGAGTGCCCCTCCTCTCCTCTTATAAACGGCCCCAACCTCTACCTCCTTACCCACACTTCTCAAGCCATTTTCTCAGCCAATATCTTCTCATTTTATTTCTCCACATCCCTCTCTTCATCCTTTAATCCTTACCTTAGTCATAAATCTCATCAAGAAACCCTTTTGGTTCAAACCAATAGGAGTTACCCGATTTAAAGGTAAAGATGTATCTAATGTTCTTTTGTTTTATTTTTCTTCTCAAACCCCCTAAACGCTTTTTATTCATTTATTTTGTAACAAAGCCAGTATCTGCAATATACTAGGATGTTGTTATAATATTTATTCGTGCTACACATAAACACACCTACATTTAATGGTTAAAGAGCATACTGTTTCCATGGATGGCGAATTTCTGCCTCACGAAACGATGATTATTCAATATTCTTATAACACCTTCAAAGGTGGCCATTAATATGTCAATATATTTATATATGATATAGAATATTTTTATGTTTTCATTGCGATTATGTATTTTCCATTTATGGCATAACTTTCTGGTTTCCATTATGGTTAAATACGATATCTTCATTTTTGGAAGTGCGAACTACCGCCCCCTCAAAGTGATTTGATTCGTTAATGCCATATGTGGGAAATATAAAGGATGTAGTTAATTATATTATATATGATATTATACTGGAATTGTAATATACCATTATATCATTATGATTCAATTCCATTACATAGGAAATAGAAATGAAAGTAGCATTCATGCGTACGTACAGCTTACCATCTCCATGAACGGTGCATTTTATTTCATACATCTAAATGTTATGTAATATTATAAATGCATGTATATTCTAGATATATATGATATAAATGATATCTAAATCTTGAATTAATTCTGGATATAATGGATTCATGAACAACTTGTAATTATAATGATTTTATTTTTGACTCAAGTACCAATGATCGAAAAAATGACCATTATTAACTAAAATAATTACATAGTGTTCATAACATGGTAATAAGTGATATAAAAGAAATAATGAACTTGAAAAAGGTTCTTATTCATGTATAAATTAAATCATGTTTATTATTCATGACGTTAAAGAACGATCGAGTCATGTCTGGCCCGAGGTATGGGGCTTCGTCTCAATCTCCATTTCTTGAGGCATATTTTGTTTTATACACAAATTTCTTTTATACAGTGTATAAACCTCTTTGAATTTTATGTTTACTCCAAAGAAATATTTTTATACGAAGCATTTACTAAACGACAAAAGGGAATGTTTTTTTATCGTACGTATGTGGCGATAATGACTTCTCCGCCACCGTGACCATTATTTGAGTTTCGTCTTCCTCTACAAGCCATAACTTTTTTAAAAAATGAAAAATAAATACCAGGTTTTAATTTTCTTCTATTTTGGTATTGAAAATGGCTTTCATAATGTTTTTTTATATCAATGTGTTTTATTGATATCTTGTGATTGAAATGAGGAAATGTTATGTTTCCTTTATGCATGTTTTATGTGATACGATTATGTTATGGTTCTTTGGAATTGTTATGAAGATGGGTGGTTCCGTGGTAAACTAAGTGCGGGTGAGCCCGATATATCTCTCCAATGCATTGGGTAACGCGAAGGGGTTAAACTTCCAGGTTTCTCTGAAGAGATTTGTGGAATATACTATGATGGGTATTCCAAACGTAACAATGAGGGTTACTCCCTATGTAATAATGTTATGAATGTCTCAAGATTCCTCTATGTATTTTGTTTTTTATGAGTTATTCATAATTCTTATGATTTCATGAGGTATGTTAACATGTTTATGTTTTATGAGTAAAGTATGATTTCATTGATTCTTATGTATACATGTACTAATGTTTCCTTTACGTATTTTTATATCCCTTATTGTGCTTTTTATGCTCATCCCATGGTTTTGAAATGTTTTTCACAGGTCAAGGGAAAGGTACATGATGTGATGATAGTGTCAAGGAAGTGTCAAGAAAGAATCCATGTTTTATTTTAAATATGTTTCCGTTGATGGGAAAAATTAGTACAATATTTTATGTAACCGCTTTCTTTAAATGTAGAGTGTAATGCATGATTTATGATCTAATTCTCTAAAACTCTAAACCTGAAAATATCTTCAATGTGTATTCTTGAAATAACTCAAGATTAATTAATGTTTAAGGCTGGGGCCTTATATCCTCGATGCACCGTGTCTACTACCTCCACAAACATGGATAGTAGAACTCTAGCTACCAAAATGATATGGTGAAAGAAGACACAATTCATGCACACTCGTTCTATATTACCCCTCAATAACTATCCATCAATCATGGGTTCATATATAATATATGAAGATGAACCATCTTACTACAAGAACTTCAATACACTGGTGTTCCGGGACAATGTTTTTGAAAATGTCCCATCCCACCACACTGCTGGAAAACCACATTGGTAAAGTATAATGTAACTAAAACATACCTTATATACAAATATAGAAACTTATATTTAATAAATTATCATAATGACATATCATAAAATCAAATTTCTTACCTTCTAGATGTGCAGAAGAAAACTTTTTTTCCCCATTACAAACCTTCGTGAAGTTCCCCTCATTAATGAGAGATTGATTCACCACTTTTGAAATATTATTCAGCCTAAAGATATTCAATTGGGACTTAATTTCTCATATAATTCTACCATAAAAACCCTTTTCCATAGTATCCTCATCGCTTTACAATGTAGAAGAAAACTAAAAATCTTTAAAGAATCTATCATAGTCTACCACTTACATATTCCCCGGAGTCAAACACACAAACTCAATTGATCTCCCATATATTATTGTCTATATATAGAATTGGTCCAGGAACATCACTTAAATGTAATTACACACTCTAGCCTTCATCTATTTGTCCTAATTCTGGATGTCCCGCTATTACTTCGCATGACCAAGTTACATATTAGCAACCAATTTGAAACTCTTCTTAGAAGGAGTCTCCATGTGGTCAAGTATTGTATGCATATAGTCAGTTAAGAACATATCTCTACCTGATACACCCTCTCAAGTAAATTTAATATGGTGTTGCAATAGGGAATCGCACATCAGATCATACATTCCCTTAAAAAACTATCATGGGACTGTTTCCGTGAATTGAATGAGGCAAGAATGTTCACTCATAATTGCTCCCCTACATCCTAAACTAGAACTATTGGTTCCTCGGCTTCCAATACTCATGGGGAATCTATATCCATATCCACATATCATCCTCACAACTATTGTTATCATAGAGGCATGTCTCTATAATAGGAAAGAAATTTCTTAGGAATCACAACACAACTTTATCACATTTATGTGATATGGAAATTCACAAAATCCAAAACAATTATTTTTCCCAAACCTCACTTCAGCATAAAAATGAGGGGATATCACTAAACATAACAATCTATACCTATGGATTAGTTAAAAAGGGTAACCAAATTCTCATTAATAACATTCCAATAGACAACCATGTATTCACCATTTTTTCATTACTTTAAAATATTGAATTTTATATTAGAAACCATTTCAAAATAAATTTCTCAAGAATGGAAAAATAGTTCATGTTCAACCACATAACCAAAACCCATTTTCTAGTATATGTTTAAAAATATTAACGATAGAAAATCATGTTGATTTACTAGAATGATGCATGGATACACATCTCACATTCCATATCGATCCATGAGTCACAAAATAGAAGATGTCAAAAATATGGGAAAAATAATCACATCACAAAACAAGTGCATTAGTCAAGGTGAAATAATATCCAATAATAAAAATAAACCACAATAACAATAATCCCACCCTAAGTACTTGGGATTTCCCCCATACATAGTTTTGCAACTCCAATAAATGTGCTCATTTTTTAGGCCTGACTCTTCCTGGTCTCTTGTATACCTGTCTCATATAATAAGAAGAAATAAAATGAAAATCAGACTCATCTGATACCACTTTGTTACATCTCATACTACATAGAATTCCCTGAAGCCCAAAACTGTTTCCTCAAACCAGACCAACACAAGACCTAAGGCACACCTCCCTATACACTAGATGTTGGAGACTAGTAGGGAGAGACAGAAATGAAACATGTGAAGATTATACACTCTTTTATCATATTAATAAACCATGAAAATGAAGATACAATCAATTAATAAAATCTAACAATAAGTAAAACAAATACCCAGATCATTATATGACCAGAAATAGAGATACAACATCAAAACTAAATAGTAAATCATGCCATGATAAAATACATAGCATGTGTAAAAATGAAAACCCAAAAGAAAAGACTTGGATGTCTCCCAAGTGGGTGACAAATAACATCTACTTAACTCATCCATGTTCCATCCTGACTCAAACATCTAACCAATGGATTTTCCATTATCCAATCTGTTAAACATGAAACCTATTCGTGTACCATTCAGGTTTCCTCAGAATGGAGGGATTAAAACCTATGATGCCTCCACCAATGGTTTCTAAAACAATATCAAATAAATAATAGTGTATGATGTTCTATAAATAAATAAGTACAATTCATAGTAAAAAACTATAAAATTATAAATTATTTTTTACATAACCACATAAACCCTTAGGTTTCTGAGGACACTTTATCCTTAATACCCACATTATCTTGGGCCTGAATATGAACCATTTAACATTATCAATTCAAAATTTCATAAAAAATGGGATTTTACTATACATTTCATTACAATTTATATATACCTAATTATAACCATAGTCCAATTATAAAATTTATGTCTAGGTCATTAGGCATAGGACCTCATGTGTTTGGGAAACAATAGACCATTAACCCCAAATATTTTTCTATACAACCATCGGAAACAAATTACATCGTCCTGCAGACTTATGTTTTGTAAGCATCATACTATATCCCCCAATCATTTCTCAAACCAATTATCACTACAGGATTCAGAAAACAACAAAAAATTTCCCAAATATGTTTATCACATTTATAACTATATAACTATATTACATCATAAAATATTAATCAACATTAATCATCTTATCATAATTAACCATTATAATATTCAAATATATTAATTCAAAAATAAATTAATCCATGTCAATTATTTAATTAAACAATTAATAAATCCCTTCACTCACTCAACAAAAAAAATAATATACCAATTAATTATTCCGAATTCCAAATTAATCAATTCCCATAAATTAATTTAAAATTGTAAACAATCTCCATATTCCGTAATTAATTAAACAATTCATTATTAATTTAACATTTCAATACTCTATAAATTAATCCATCGATTAATTATCTCAATATAAAAACGCCATTATTTAAAAAAATAACAAGATCCTCCATTAATTCATTTCCTGCATTAATTAATTCAATTAAAAATTCCATTTTTCAAGTTGAAATATAGAAATTATAAAATTACAAAAATGAAATTGAAATAATGATTATGGGATTGGAAAAATAGTCCACCAACCTCAAAATTGAAAAAAGAACACTCGCAAATGGAAAATCCCAAATGATGTAAAATAGCTGAAACAAGAATGGTAAAATATATCTTAACCAGAACCTAGGATCGTGATCATATCCAAATCCCAAAACTATCAATGTTTCCACTTCTTAATAGGAATAAGGATGAATAGAGGGGATCCAAAATATAGTCTTACAAGGTATCCAACACTTAATCGTGAGTCAAAAGATATGAAATAATAAGTCCAATACTAATATGATTTTCCCAAGGGTTAGAGGATAACATTTTCATTTGATTTCAAATGCAATGTCCCCGCCCGAGAGACACTAAACGATACCCCAAGCTGGTTGGCCACACGCCCTCAAGTGTGCCTCCCCATATGCCAGATGGTACCAACCAGAAGTGAGGGTATGATAAATCAGTATCGGGGAGACCTTACCCTTTTTTATTATAAATAAAAACCTATGTAAGCCAAAACCAATAAAAAAGTGCAGGAGAATAATAATTACTAGAACATATCCATGTTATATTATATACAAAACATGGAAAATACTCTACTCAACTAAAATATAAAACATTCAATGACAATGAAATGGTCATGTATCTATAATTACACTTAATGAAAGGACACAAAAACTCCCAAGCATGCCCCGAATCATGTCTGGTTCCCTCTCCCATGCTCCAATCACAAACATAAACCGATCAAAGGGACCTTCCCTTATAATGTTCTATAACAACAATGTCTACTAGGATACTAATCAGGATGCCTAAATATGATGTGATTATAACATAGTAGTCCTCCACCAATGGTGTCTAAAATGGGTATAGTAAAAAGATTGTGCTTACAGTTTTATGAAGTAATAAATACAATTATTAATTTAAACATTAATAACATTTCCATTTAATCGTTAATCATCACATTAATTCGAGTTTTTATTTATGTTTCCCATTTGAATCATCATTCATTGTTATGGTTCATTTGGTCTCGAACATCATTTCAAGAACCCCAAATATCAATGAATTGTCAATCAATATTATTATACATTTGCTGTTGAATGTTATGTCCATCACCCAAAATAACATTTAGTGTAGGTCACCATGCATATCACACCATATCTCGTTCGATGTAGGTCTTCATTCCTAGACCCCCGAAATCTCTTGCATGGATATCTATTGGAGATGAATGTCATGCCCATGTCTGAACTTCTATTTATTCTAGAACTCCATGTCTAGAACCACAAAAACCACAGTTATATAATCATTAATTGATTCACATGAATTTACCACATCATTTAATTACTAATCCAATGGATAGTTTACCATTTCAAAGGCCATTAGTTTACTCAAAAATTAAATTCGAACATAACACATTAATTAATTCATTATTTAATTGAGAAATCAACACAATTCTCATTCCATAATTAATTCTTCACAACTAATTATCCATATCAAATCACAACTTCTCATATTTAATAATAACAATTAATTATCTTTGATCGAAATCATGGAACATAATTAATTCTCCAAATTTATTATCATTCGTTGCAATAATAATATCATAATTAATTTCTCCCAATAAGATATCATGCCAAAACTAGTTTAATATCTCCAATACAATAACTCAATCCATAACCACTCTATAAAATAAATATCAAGTTAGGAAACCCCCACTTCATTTGTTCCTTGATTCATTTATCAATTAATGAAAAAGGTAATCACAAGTCAATTCCACATTCCTAGTTTCTCAAATTTAAGAAATCAATCATCAACATAATCTAGAAAATTCATAAAACCACAATCACATATCAATATCACGACTATGGGAGTTTTATTTAGACCACTTACCTTGGTTTATTAAAGGATGTTTTCCCAATAGAAATCCACAAATTTGAGAAGCACAACATCATCTATCTAGATTATGATCTAAATCACTAAACCACGATTATGATCAAAGGCATAAAGATCATGAAAATATAGATCTAGATCTATAATCGTAGATCTAGATCTCAATCCATCATTTTAGATCATTGTAAACATTGGATATCTTCCAGGAAATGATTAAGGAAAAATAGAAGAATGAATGGGAGAAGCAACGAAATGAAATCAACTTACCCAGAAGAGATATGATCTTCAATCCAGGCATATGATCTTGAAGAACAGTGTTCTAATCACCTTGATATCCCTATACAAAGCTCTGGGATCACCAAGAATCCATCATGCCCAAGACAATGTCGAAATATGGGAGTCATAGGGGGTTTAGTGGTTTTATAAATGATATTCAGATATTAAATTATACCAACATGGTTTTCGGGGTCGAGGCACATAGTTTGGGATAACTAAGAACTAACCATGTGGTCTTCTACTACCCACACAACTCAATGGATCTTGCTTAGTCAACCCATGTGCCAACCATGCCGACCTCCACTGTCTGTGTGGTTACCTAGCACACAGTTTGGAAAACTCATGCCCAAACCGTGAACAACCCCATGTCTTCCCATGTTCTTTAAAAACATTGCCCAAATACAGCCCAAGCCATATCCCAACCCATTGGAAGATGATTAAAACAAAAAGTACCAACAAACCCGCCCGATATTTCTCCAAAAGGCCAATATTGTTCAATCTCACCTCTTTATAATAGCTCGTCCCTGAGATTCCCTCCAGAATCATCTCTGTGATTATGTGCCAAAAATATTGGGCCATTGAAACCTTATGTATACATATCATTTCCATGATTCATCTTGATCACATTCATGTTTTCATTACATAAGAACTAATGGCTTTGTCCTTCCCCATAACACTTTCTCACAACAAACCAACACACGTATCAGATTCCCTTCTATGGATACATCTATCTCGATGTCATCCTATTCCAAATCAATCACATGAGAAGGGTCAGGGAGATACTGTTGTCATTGTGAAAGATGGTAGGCATCGTTCATAGCACTGGATTTATGAGTTGGGCTAATTTGTACCCCTCCAGCCCGATTCTCTCCAGCACCTCAAACGTTCCTACAAATTGAGAAGTCAACATTCCCTGCATTTGTATCCTGTGGTGACCCATTATACGTGATATTCAATGGAATACACAATCATCCAAAGAAAATTTTAGGCATTATCTCGATCTATTAGTATACAACTTCTTACAAATCTAAACCATATCCATAAATTTTTGAATCAACTATACCGACTTAGATGTCTCCGGAATGAGACTTGGTCCCAATATATCTAACTCACCCGCCTCTAACCAACAAAGCAGTGATCTACAATTTCTACCTTAAATTGACACATATAGTGGAATATGTATAGTTTCTTAATAATAGTTGTTATATGAGAAATTCAATAATTGAAAGTGCTTATCCCAAGAACCACCAATGCCAAGCACACATGCTCACATCATATCCTCAGACACCTATATTTCATGCTCTGAATTCCCATATTTATGTGGGTAGAAGTCCATACATAACAGAACCAGTGAACAAAGAACCTTCTGTTAGATGTGCTGGAAGCATGATGTAATGCACGAATCATAATCGAAAAGTATAGTTTGGGTCACCCTATGAAAATGAACTATATATCATACATATAGGTCTCCCGACTGTTCTACTGTAAAGGATTCCCTGATAGGGAAAAAATGTGCTACCTTCATTAGTCGAATCACAACCTCCCAATTAAAATAATTCTTCCAAAGAGTATTTGGATGTCCTTCCATGAAATCCATAGTCACGGCATCCCACTACCATTCATGAATAGGTAACAGTTCCAATTGGCCTCCATAATGTTGATGCTCTGCCTTCACCCGTGCAAAGGTGAAACATCTTGTTACGTACCATGCTATCTTCTTTTTCATGCCTAGCCACCAAAACTATCATCACAGGTCACAATAAAGTTTTTAACACCATGATGTACCTCCCACCTTGATGCATAAAATTATCGCATGAGTTCCCCTCACATACTCATAGGAATAACCACTCGATTTTTCACATAGATGATCTCATCCTCATTTATTATACAATATACTGGCATCTCCACACATTCACGCCTTTCCAAAATATCTAAACACTCCAAATACTAAAATTTATTGTCTCACATCCATCTTAAGTGTGTATACTCCACTACTATATAATTTAAAATCATCCTTTTTAACACTTCTGAACTACCACATGAATTTCATCCATCAATGCCAACATCTACCACTCTGTAGTCGACTCGTGTACCAACTTAATCTGAGTTTTCATGACCAAGTAATCAGCCACACTATTCTATTTCCCTAGTGTATATCTCAGTTCATAATCTATGAACATTATATATTATACCCATCTTCACTGCTGAATGTTCTAGTCATGTTGTGAAAAGATATAGTTCAAGATTTTTTTATCAATAAAAAAATTAAACTTTTCACCCAAACTATATTATCGCCAACACATAGAAGCATAAATCAATGCTCCCAACTCGATGTAATGCGTAGGGTAATTCTGTTAAAGGTCCCCCAATAATTGAGACCCGTAATAAATGACTCGGTCCACTTGCATCAACGTAGCTTGAAGTCTCATCCAACAAGCATAACAATAAACCGTGTAATCCTCACTTGACTTTGGTTGGATCAAAATTGGTGCTGATTTAAGGAACTTATTTAATTACTGGAAAGAATTCATGGATGATTATGACCATTCAAACTTTATCGCATTCTTTTTAAAACCCTTATGTAGTGCTATCAATCATGAATAGTCTTGGATGAATCATGTGCAATAACCATCTAAAACCTAAAAGATTCTGATATCAAAATAATTCGTTGTCTACTCCTATGAAATCAATTACTGTACTTTTTATGGGTACACTATGACATTGTTTTCCGAGATGATGTTCCCGAAAAAGTTTACCTTGTTAATCCAAAACTGACATTTAGATAGCTTGGCATATACTCGATGCATTCTCATTGTACCCATGATGATGTCAAGAGTTTGGGCATGATCATCATGAGTCTTAGAGTACACCAAGATTTCTTCCCTATAGACCACTGCAAACTAATTTAAGTAATGGTGAATGATACTGTTCATTGATGATGTAAACACTGTTGGAGCATTTTTCAATCCCAACAGAAATATGAAGAACTCATAAAGGCCATACATAATCTATAATGAATTCCTAGGTATATTATAGGTCCTAAATCAGACAAGTAGATACCCTAATCTTAGATCGATCTATGAGAACACAGAAGCCCCCATCTGCTGGTCAAATAGGTCATCCATATGTGAAAGAGTATATCAGTTCTTCGTTGTAATTTTATTCATCATTAGGTAATTGAAAGACAATCATGGACTCATGTGGGCCTTATATGCAAACAAAATAGGTGATCCCCAAGGCATCATACCTGGAAGGATCAACCATTTGTCCTTATACTCATCCAACTGTGTTTTGAGCTCTTTATGCTATGTTGGTTCCATTCTGTAAGGTGGAATAGATATCAAATCATTCCAAAGCCTGATCTCAGTAGTTAATTCCACATCTCTCTCAGGTGGAATCCCTAAAAAGTCCTAAGGGAAAAAATCCCAAAATAGTTATACTACAAGTGGAAGGATGTCTTTCCTACCACGCACATCATCTAGAAAATTTCTAGCAGCATGGGTTTTGAGCTCTCTCTAATGTTATGTAATTGGCCCCCCTCAGCCTGCGTGGATATCCTAGTCTCCATAATGAACGTATCGGTCACCCTGAAGAGATAAAAAGGTCACTCTCCTATAGTAAAAATCTATTTGGTATAGTTATGAGTCTAGAAAGTCCATCCATAATCATAAAATATACTATTATATAAGTGGCATTGATATAACAATGAAAACGATACTCTCCAATATCTGGAGAACATTCCTTTCAAACACAGATATCCCTAGAACGTGTTTCGAATGGTGTATTGATATTCATTACCCATCCTAAAGACTCTATCTAGAGGATACATCCATTGAAATTACTATTAGATATAATGGAATGAGAGGCACCAGTATCAAACAAGGCACTAGATAAAGTAGAAGTGGTTATAATAGTGTCTCTCACTATTGATGGACCAACCTCTCTCTCCACAAGTGTCTTTTCCCTGATATGTAATTTTCCTTCCCATCTTCCCTATGGTGTTGTTTTACTCCCCTCAAGTAGCACCACTCAACTAATATGAGATCCCATATAATTAAGAACCACATCCTCTATCTCTACAACATATACTAGTAGAACTTCAGCTGCGAGAATTATAGGGTGTAGAAGAATCCCTTCCCACACTAATACTCTGAGCAGATGCTTCTTCAGCACCATCCAGTTGCTACTTCTTGTAGAACTTCTATCGGTGTCCCATCATTGGATGTGACTAGAATACTAGTGGGAGATGAGGATAATGTGTACAATAGTGTCCATATCTACCAAACTTGTGGAAAATCACATGTGTAATATTTGGTGCATCTACTCCTCCAAACCATCCACATTTCATTCCGTTATATTGACTTAGATTCTAATGAAGGATCTTCCTCCTTTTGACGACAGAATCCTTGATCCTCTTGTGACAACAACCTATCCAGTATTGGAATCCTCCTTCATCTTCGCCTATAAATTGAGATCATGATTAACCACATCAGAGAATTTCTTTAACCTAAGGATATTCACATGAGACTAAATTTCACACTGATGTCCATCCAAAAATAGTTCTACTGAAGATGTCACATATGTCTCTAAATTTGCTGAAAACTGATGTAAATCTACGATACATTATGTGTAATACAATACTGAAATGATTCATTTGGTCATATTCATAAAATCTGATGCCTTCTCTTTTTTCAGTGTCTTTGGATATATGTGTTCCAAGAACATCTCCAGAATGTCCTTCTATAACATCTCATTACTCTATCCAGATCGTAAGTGAATGTCCCAACACTAATTCGTTGTCCCCCGTAGCATATAAGATCCATATTGACCATCCGATCAGAAAAATATTCTAAATGTTCTTGTATCGTATCTATGGGTTCGATCCATAATTCAGCTCCCTCATGTCCATCCTATCTAGAAAAGCTATGAGAATGTTGAAGGTAGAAATCCCTTGTCAACTCTCACATTCTTTTATGAAGAGGCGATGGGTCTCAATACATTAACTGAATGAAATGAACAAAGATATGTTTTAATTACTCACCTTCCTCTTCAGATTGCACCAATGCTTGCTCATAATAGCTATTTGGAAGTTCATTCTGAGACATACCACTCGGTCTCTCCATGAACAAGAATCATGAAGGCATATCTCTATAATTCAAACACACTTCTAGGGTCTCATTATTCATCCATATAACATTTATTTAAGTGAATAATCTAACACCAAAAGTTTCAACATGTCTTTTCCCCTTTGTCTTGCCACATGGTCAACACTGGGGCCTTATTAGTACCATTAACCATCTTACTCCTACTTCTTGGTTAACAAGGCTACATACATTCTCATTAATCAGTCAAACCATTAATTAATCACATAATCTCAAATTAGTACATTCAACAATTAATAAATTAATCAACCCCATTTCATCAATCATGGCTCTCATTATACACTCATTTATTCTCATTTTTCATCATTATTTTGATCTCACAATAGGGAAAACGTGTTAATGTCCAAGAACTTACCCATAACCTATTTTCTTGTGAGTTCCTAGAATGATGAATGTAAAAAAACCTTGAGTTCCTAGAATGATTCATGGAGAATAAACTATCATTCATATTTATGCCAGAAATCAACAATCCACATGTATCAAAACTATTTTCACATCACACAGCAAGAGCTTCACCCATGTGAAATAATATCAAATTGTAATAACAAATAGTAATCACAACAATCCCACCATGGGTACTGGGTTTTTCTTTAATACATGGGTCTACAACTCCAATGAACCAGCCCATTACCAGGCCTTGAAACTTACCAGTCAATTATATTCCTTTCCAAAAATATTACGACAAAATAAGACGAAAAAAATAAAACTTCTCTTATAACACTTTGTGACGTCCCAACACGGGTGCCACTAAATGGTGATGCGAGCCAATTGGACACATGCCCTTAAGCGCGCCATCTTGTACGCCAGAGGGTGTCGACTAGTATCAAGGCTCTAGTACATTAGTCATGGGGATACTATACCCTCCTTTATTTGAAATTAACACCGATAGAATCGAATAACAAAAACCAAGTGTGGAAGTATATAAATAACCAGAACATTTTCATGTCATATGATAACCAAAACATGAAAATACATTAATCAAATTAATGGTAAAACATGATATGATAATGAAAATTTCTAGTGTCTAAAATGAAACTGAATGTAAGGACACAATGTCTCTCAAGTGGGTCTCGAACTATGTCTTTTTCCCTCTAACATGATCCAATCTCAAACAGAAACTAGTCCTAGAGCCTTTCCATTATCTTGTCATGCAATAACAATGTCTACATAGGTTTCGATCATGTGGCCTGAATAGGGTGAGAGTACAACTCAATAGGTCACCACCAACAATGTCTAAAATGATTGCAGTTAAAATATAGTGCAAGCAGTTTTATGTAGTAATAAATAAAATTTACTATTTCAACATTTATCACATTGTCATTTAATCTTAAATCCTCACATTTATCCTAGTTTCGATTCATGTTTCCAAATTCAATCATCCTTCATTATTATCATTAATTTGGTTTTTAATGTCACGTCATGAACCCCAATTCTAACCAATTAATCATTCAATATTATTTTTTATTATTTCTTGAATGCCATGTCAAGAACCCCTGATCTCATTGGGTGTATGTCTCCATTCCTATCACCCCCAATCTCATTCGGTGTAGGCTATCTTTCTTAACTCCCCATAATCTCAATATTGAATATCTGTTATGGAGGAACTCCAAGCCCAATTCCCAACATCAAATCGGTCTACAATTCCATGTATAGAACCAAAAAATAATCATCCATTTAATCATTCATTAATTCCCAAGAAATTTTCACATCATTCCATTAGTTAAGTCACAAATTAACAAATCATATAACCCATTAATTAATTCATCAATTAATTAATAAATAAAAACAATTATCATTCCATAATTAATTCTTCACAATTAATTATCCATATCAAATCTCAACTATTCACAATTAATTCTCACAATTAATTATCTTTGATCAACTTCATTTCAGATAATTTATTCTCACAATTAATTAAATTTCAATCTTACATCATATCATATTTAATTTCTCCCAATAAATTATCTTGTCAAAATCAATTCAATATCTCAAATAAAATATATCCACTCATAACCACTATCCAAAATAAATATATATTTGGGAAACCCCCATCATTTATTCTGTGATTCAATTATCGAATAATCAGAAAGATAATTTGAAGTCAATTCCAAAATCCTAATTATACTAATTTTTAAAATAAATCATTAGGGGAATCTTGAAAATTCATAAACTCACATTTACATATCTAAATCACAACTGTAGGAGTTCAATTTAAACCACCTTCCACTAATTATTGAATGATATTAGCCCAATGGAAATTCCCAAAATCTGAGTGACACAACATCATAGATCAAGCTTCATATCTAAATCCCTAAACAAAGATTAAGATCAAAGGAATAACAATCTCAAAAATATAGATGTATATTCATAATTCTAGATCTAGATTTCAATCCATAGGTTTAGAACCATGTAATTAGTGGATATATTCCATCAAAAGATTATGTAATGATTGAAGAATGAATATAATAAGCAACATGATGAAATCCACTAACCGTAAAGAGAGAATATCTTAAATTTGATATTATATTATAGATGGTTGGTGTTTTAATTTCGTTGGAAGCCATCAAGAAGGCTCTTGGAGCACCTAGAATTACTCAATCCGAAGGAATGGACATTATATGGGTGTCTCTATGGAGGTTCACGTGGATTTAAAAAGGATTTTAGGATATTAAATTCCTCTAAAAAGGTTTCAAGGGAAGAGATGAACTGTTACGGAAAAATGTGTGCCAGCCGTGCCGGCCTTCACTCTCCGCATTGTTTGACCAAACCATATGAAAACTAGGCACATCTCATTTTCTTCACGTGTTACATTAAAACATCACCCAAACACACCCCAAGTCATTCCCCAGCCCAAAGGTACTTAATAACAATATAATGTACCTGAAAACACCTCCTAGATTGCTCCAAAAAAACTAGGATCTTACAACAACTGAGACTTTAGACACACAACTTATTTAAACCATCAGGTATGGAATATAAATAGAGTGTAATGTTATTACACACCATGTAAATATTTTTAATGGATTATTTCAAAAATACTAATCAATTTTTTATCTCATTTAATCCTTTTATATTACATGATGTTTCATCTTTTTTACACACTGTGTAAACTTTCTGCTGTTGGTTTTTCGACCCATTATCCTTTTTAAAAAACCAAACCTATTTTTAAAGAATTACATCTCCATAAGAACCCATGAGATACTTAATAAGACATAACTAAGGAAATATTACATCTTATAGTAAATCCAATGCATTACTAGTATTTTAAATGGTAAATTTAATTGTTAAATAATATTTCTCAAAAACAATTATCTGTATTGATTATATAATATTGATTAATCTTTTCATACTTATTCAATCAAGAAAATTATATTAAAATAAAGTATGTAGGAATTATACATATTTTAGGAAATTAGTAATATCAATAAAAAATATATTTATAGTGAATGTAATTTCCAAGGATCAAAATGAAGCGAATGTTTAAATGGAATGTTATTTTTCAAAAATTTAATCAAGAGATGATAGAAGTTCAATATTATAATTATATTTTTTATTAAAATAAACGAATTTAATGAATAAAAATTAATCATTTAAAATATGTTTTCATAAAGTGTTTTTTAATCATTGAAATATTATAGAAGAAGATAAAGGGATTCAAAATTTTATAGTGGTATTAATTTTAATTAATTCCATATATGTTCAAATTAAAACATTCCATTGGCCTATATAATTTTTAAAAAAAAATTACCCTTTTCATATTTTTCTAAATATTACTTTTATAACATATACAATTTCAAGGGTAACATAAATTTTTGTCAATAAATAATTTGATTAATAAAAATGAATTTGGTAAAATATTTTATAAAAATATTTACATGAAAAAAACATTCCTAGTCAAAAGGTGAATATGGTCAATTTATCTATTAAACATTCAATATAAAAGTGTTTCCAGAATTAAATCATTCATCATCATGAATGATTATAAATTTATGGTATATAGTTAAATTTGATATTATATAGAAAATAAAATTATATACATTCATAATACCAAATAAGTCTAAATGGAGTGGATATTGAGATAAAAAACATTACCTCTGGTCTGACTCATCACGTTCATTATTTATCTTCTTAAATAATATTTTTTTTATTTTGTTAAACTTATTTAAACCCTTTTCAAGTTTACTAATTTATTAATATTATTTATTAGAATTTTATAATCAATTACTTACTTGATTAGGTTCACATTGTATGTATTGATGATATTCAGAATATATGTCCAAAATGACTTTAGCAGGTTGATTGTGGAAAAAGATTAATTATTTGGTCATCTAATGAATTATAGAGGTGAATGTTCTCTTGTAATGGGTTGAATGAATATAGATATTTTTTAGTTTTCATTTCAAAGATTGTAGTGTAATAATGTAAATTATGAGATAAAAATTGTAATGGGAGTTTCTAACCATTACCCATACCAGAATGGGGATGGAAAAAAAATATCACAGAATTTGTTGTCAGAATCCTGAAAAAATGCCTCAAATATATAAGTGTTATAGTTAATTTCATCATAAATAAGCTCAATTAATTTCTATTATAGAGTATTACTCTCAATATAATCTATATAGGATATAAATTTTGGATGTAGTAAGGCTTCATGGTGTACAACATTCTATTGTATTTTATCAGGATCGGTGGAATACCATGATGTTATAGAGATGTCTTTAAAATCTCTTGATATATAATTGTGATTCAATACTGCATATAAAACTCAAATAGATGGTTAGCCAAAATGGAAAAATTAATATCCTAGAGGATATGATGTGGTCTTATTATATGGATTTCAATGGCGGTTGGGATCGTTATATTACTTTAGTCATCTTTTTGTACAACAATAACATTAATTTGAGAATTCAGATGGATATTTATGAATCCATCAATGTAAATAGGTAAATAAATCAATTTTCGTGGGATAAATTTGCTGAAATAATAATACAGGAACCTATGTTAGTTACGGAAATTGAATAGATAGTTTTTTCCATTAAAAAACACCTCAAAGAAACATAGAGTCTAATGAATTTTTTTGACAAACGCCAGTGTGATGTAGAGTTTAAAGTTAGTATGAAGGGGTTTCAATGAATTTTTCCATATAATAATTTTAAAGAATATTTGAAAAAAGTAAATATGATCTCTGGGAATATTTTACCCTTTGAGATTCTAGGGCATGTTGGGATAGTTGCTTATCACTCCTCCCTTCTGCTGAACATCTCTCAGATTCAAAATGTTATCTGTTCTCTCTTACATAGAATTATATACATGGAAATTTACATGTACTATCATAGAGGACATAACATTTTATAATTATCATTTTTATGATGAAAAAGAATCTTGATTCTGAATCTTGGGTAAAAAATCATGCAATCCAAGGCCACTCACCAGGTCAAATTTTTGTCTTGAAATAATCATTTTGAGGGTGATACAGGGGAATCTAAGGATATGATCGAGAAGAATAATCCTTACATGTTTTTATTAAAGTAACTATATTTCAAGGGAAAATATAATTTTGAATTCTGTAGAATGTAACACCATGAGATTTAGTTTTTATTCTTGATTTCTATGAATAAAATGAATCAATAGACTAATAGATTTATTCATAGATCGTGTATTTTTTTGAGATGTGTTATATTAATTTTCATTGGGTGAATTATTTTTTAATTATTCATTTCATTATTTTTATTCCCATGAAAATGGATCAAGATCGACATGAACATCGATCATGGTTTGTTCTAGTTGATTGTTCTTGTTATTTTTTCCCTCAATTATTCATTCAGTTCATGCATTTTTTATTTCCCTCGAGTTCAACATATCCCAAAAAATTGGTCATTATTCACACATTTTCTTTTTCAATGATCTGGAATCAGAGATACATGATTCACATTACATGAAGGTGATGTGATGTTAGATATTAAAGTATATTAGATGACGTAGATACCAAAATTTTATGATCTTCATTGTGTAATGTTGAACTATAAGAAATCAGGTTGTCCAAGTGGGTCAATGGCCCATTAGATGTTAATCAGTAATGGAATGACTCAAAGGGTCCTGATCTACAATTTTTACATGAAACTCTCACAGTATTGAAGGCCAAAGGAATGGTTAGGACCTATAGGAGAATATTTGTATTTCTAGAAAAATCCATGTTACATGGCATGTAAGACAGATCTACATGTTTTGGGGCCCCTAGGATGCAAAACTAGGGATTCAAACAAAGTTGAAGATCATATAGTGTGTGACCCATGTCACATAGATTGTGACCCCATCAATGCGACTCAATCAATACTTTATAGTGTACATATAAAATGTGTAAAACTACATGTACAAATGGCACATCCTGTACATATAGATGGGCATGACTTCAATTCAATGATATGATACATGGAAATAACCTTGGTACAAAGACATAGAACGACCATAAGGGCATGAATATAGGTGTCTTTACATTCCATTTACACCATCTACACCCCATTTATTTGAAGACTACTTGTTGTGTGCGGCTTTTCCACACGGTCATGCATAGGGAAATCATGATAGGCCATGTAAACCCTAGTAAACCTCATATAATACATTCAAGAGTACTTTAGGCTCTTCATTTTCATTGTTTGGGCTAGTTTAGGTTGTGTGTGTTCCCATGGTTCCTTCCCTCAATGATATAATGTGTAATTATATCTGTATCACATGATCTTGATCCCCTCTAGAGGTCGAGTCTCAGATAGAGTTATGGCATCCCTCCATGAGATGAGAGTGTGATCGGATATCATCATTATACCCAAGGTGGGGTTTGTGGAATTTGTGTGACCACCTTGAGAATGGTGTTGATCGTTCATCAAGTATGTTTTTTAAGTACTGTTTGGGGAATCTTTAGTTTATGATGATTTAGTGGGTTGATCTGTATTTGTTTTTTGGTTTCCATCACCATTCTGGGCAATACCCTAAATCAGTGTATCATAGTCTTGTTATACCAATGAGCTAGACCTCATCATTGAGTGTCACTGATAACAACATGTCTCATGGGGTGGGCCGTCCTGAAATATGAGTTTTTCATTTAGTCTAATATTATGGCCAACAATTGGTTATGACTGTCAGGTGGCGTTGTATCCTTATAGAGTATATCTATATGATTCTATTAATCATTTATTATTATATATTTTATATATATAGGTTTAATATTTGGGTCGTGTTTAGTGTTTTTGATGTTCCCTACTGAATATTGTTATAATCACCCCTCCATTGTCTTTTCCTACATGTGGGGATTCTTATGTAGACAGTGACCCATTTGATAGGGTCCTAGGAGGACAAGGATTGTATCAATCATAGTTATAGATTGTTAAAACATGGTGGTTATTGGTTGATTTCATTTTACTTACTTCACTCCCTTGGAGAAAGTTAGACTCTATCTAGTTTTTGTTTGTCTTATATTTATCCCATTTTTCTTGTTTAAGTACAATACTATTGTACTCTATTGAGGTATCTTAGATGTATCCATGAATTTTAATAGTTTTATTACATTTATTAATTGTGTGGGATTTCATTTTTCTGTTGGTGTATGTTCATTTGGATATTCCATCCCATTTTGGGAGATGCCAACTCAACACTGGTAACCATCCCTAGGACAATTGATGGTGGGATTGGGGTAGTTATAGGTTAAATAATGGCATGTCGGGTCATGATAGTGTGGAATTAGATCATTTATTTCTAATGTAGGACTAGAGTTTGTCAGTTTGGTTTGGGAATAAATATTTTTTTATTTTGAGATTTAATTCCACTCATGGGACTCCATTTTTGGTGTGGTGGCTGACGTATACATACCTGATGACTTTAATCACCAGTAATTCAACTCAGTACATTTAATCATTGGCTATTGTAAAGAAATTTGGTACATGAATCATATTATAAAGATATTATTTTCCATGTAATTATTGATTCAAATCCACATATATAGTGATTTGACTGTGGCATATCTTGTTTTAATTTCTAAATGCCTTTAAATTGACAACTAGTCAGGATTTCACTACATGATCATTAGTTTGATCCTCCTAGTGAAGAGGCATCATTTCAGGGGCATGTACAGGATATTACACCTCTGGTTGGTTTGTCATATGTACCACCACTAATTAAGAATCAACTAGAGATAGAAATTCCACCTAATGATGGACATATGTTGATTTCATTAATTAAGATTTAGTAGAAGTAAAATCCAAGGATTTATTGGTTATCCAGACCTCTGGGTTGAAAAGGAATAGATATTGGTAGACACTCACATTTTATACATTTTTTGGAAACCAACAGATTATATGGATTTACTCATAGTAATTCTACATCATGGATCTTTTTAAATATTTCTTATCATGGGGACTCAGTCACACGATGCGAAAAATTTCTCATAAAAATACATTGATTGAATCATTATAGAGGTGTTCTATCATTACATGGTGGGATATGTATGCATTCAGTAGCTTATAGAATTTTAGAAGGGAAGTATTACCAAGGATGAGTATTCATTGAGGTTTACTGATCTCTCACATTACTCCATGGATATGGGTTGGGATTAGATCTTTTTCTCTCAGACCTTTGAGGAGGAAATAAAATTGGACATCAAGGAATCAGTGTAATCCCTATGAATTTCATCCTATGATGGAGTTCTTTAGAGATCCTTGTTGGTGGAGATAATTCTAGAATAGAGGTCCCCAATAGTTGGAGTTTGTTGAGGGAACTCTATAGATGATATCTTTTTAGTAGGTATCCAACTATAGTAACAAGTATCAATGTGTTTTTTATTCTCTAAGAGTTAATCCTTGGAATCAGGGCCAGTAGTGAAAGGATCTCATGGTGGATTGAGTCAACCGATGAATAATCGGTGTTTCTCCTATGACATTCATGGAAATCTAGTTTTATATTTTAAAATTCATCTCACATATGAACATGAGGTAGTTGATGGACCATCCAGATAGAGACATGGGGTGAGAAGGGTGGTATATAATGTAGAAGTTGTGGATGAGGGGCCTTCATGGGTGCAGGAGGTGCTCAATGTTCCAATCTAGCACCACCACCAACCAAAGGAGGTCCACAACAAGCTTAATGAGATAGTGGGTAGGGATGAGGCCAACTAAAATCTAGGGAGGCCTACGTCCTTGAGACTCCATGGAAGATATGAGGTATTATTTGTGACTTTTTATACATTAGTTTTTGTATTAATATGCTCATGTTCTAGCCATTACTTCTTTCAAACTTCACTAGTTCAATACAAAGAGATTATGGATGATCCATTGACATGACCATTGTGGTTGGAGACTCCAATAGGGTTTGACATAGTGAATACGTACTTATACTGAATGTGAGATCTAATTTATGCAGGTGATTTTTTTAATAGTGTCTATTTTTTCTGCAATGAGGTCTTCTATTCTCATCATAGGTATGTACTCTATATCTAATGTTCTAGGCTAGACTGATTTTTTCTGGTGGAGTATGTGGTGTGTCTATAGGGACCCAACAATTTTTTATTTTTGGGGGGAAAGAAAGATTGGTTGAGTATGATAATCTAAAACATATTGGATTAAAGATTATTAATTACAATTTTGATTGAATGACTCTTGGAATAGTGAATGATTTCATCAATAATTTTCTTAAAGTGGTGGTATAGTGTGAGGACGTCTTTATTAGGGATGTACTAGGTTTACCTCCCCACTGAGAGATAGAATTATGAATCATCTTACATTCCAATATGGCACTAATATCTTCAACATATAATCAGATAGATCATATAGAGGCTCGAGAGCTTAGGATGTAGTTATAGGATTTTCCATAGAATGGATTTTTGAGACCCACAATTTCCCAATAGAAATCTCTCGAATTGTTCTCTATCTTGGTGGATGAGAGGATAATGTTATGTGTGGATTTCCATGGGATGAATATGATGATCATGAAGAATATGTATCCACTACCCAGGATCAATGACCTATTTGTTCAGTAGAGAGGGGTGTGATGGTTCTCAATGATTGACCTCAAACAAGGCTATCAACAATTATGAGTACAAGATAAGTACATACCAAATATTTAATTTTGATGTCTCCACAATCCCTATGTATACTTGGTGATGCTTCTCTGTGTGAAAAACACCCCAATATTAATCATGGGACTCGTGGACTGGATATTTCATGTTTTCATAGATCAGTTCTTGGTAGTCTTTATAGAAGATATACTAGCATTACAAGTGTTAATGAGGAATATGTGAGACACTTGAGGATGGTACAACAAACACTCTAAGATCACCAGCTTTATCACAATCTCTCGATGTGTAAACTATTGATTACATAGGTCCTCTTTCTTAGACAAGATGTCTTAGATGTCGGACTAGCAGTGGATCCTATAATGGTTGAGGTGGTGCATTCATAAGAGACTCCTATAACAACCATTGATTTTAGAGTACACCTCTTTTAAAATTTAACATCTTCAATAGTTTTTTCTTTATGCAACACTGATTTAACAAATCATAATATTCTATTTCATATGATTATTTGGAAAGTAATTTCACCCATATGAATAAATATATGACCAATAGAATAGTAATTTCACTGAAGAATGTATAAATAAAATTTAGGTATCTTATGAATGAAAATATAATATATTTATACCATTGAGAAAGTAAAAAACATTTTAAATGTGATAAAATAAATAATGGTATTTTTTTGAAGAATAAATCTTAATTCATAAATTTATGGCATAGAAAATTATTAAAAACTAAATTTATTTTCATTAATAATATTCATTAAATAATATTTTTTTGTTGTTTGATTAAATAATAATTTTATGAGACCTTAATTAATTTTTAAATGTGTCATAAATCAATTATAATATTAAAATCATTATTTTTTTATAAAATAATAATTTAATTAAAATATTAAATTTTTTATAATTAGAATATTATTTTAATAAAATTGAGGTCATTTTTCAATTCAAAATGTCAAAAATGGTTAGGGTGAAAATTAGTGATGTTTTTATAATAATGGGATTTTTTTGAATAGTTTATTACGATAATTTGTCATATTTACAAAATAAAAGAATTATCCTACCATAGATGATCTATGGATTATTTAAATCCCATAATATCAAACTCTACATTATTATTTTACTAAATATATTTATTATTCTCAATCTATTAATTATCATTAGCCAAAACTTTAAAGAAATGAACAAAAAAAATCAAAAAACAACCTTATCCTTCATTATAAATAACACACCTAACCAAACCTTATCCTCAAACCTCAAATCCTTAATGCTTATCTAATTTAAACCTAATATATCTCCCAAACCTATCCCCAACGTTTGGGACTTTTTTGTCTCCCCCAAATGGCCATATCAAATTTCTATAAGGAGGTTCTCAAGGAGAGGAATTTAAGAGGGAAAACCCTTTCGTTCTTTAAATTTTCATTCACTTCCTTTTAATTTATTCTCTATTACATACATATTCTATCCAGAAATGCTTGATAACCCTAGTACAATATATATCCTAGAATTTTATTTTTATTATTGGATATCCACCGTCAATTCTTTCATTTTCCCCTTTTTTGTTATAAAAACTACAATTTCATCGATGAGGTGTCGATTCATCACCTTCATGAATGATGAATATTTCATTTTCTAATAACACCTTAAAGGATTGTCATAAACAATTTGTATGTTAAAAAAAAATTTAATATATATTTTGAAAGTCTTTATTATTCATAATTGAGAATATATAGATAATATTAAATTATAAAACAATCCTAGTGTGTGTTGATAAAAAAATTGAAAAATAATCCAAATTGACATAATTGATGTGGTATCTATTGAATCAACCTAATATATAAAAAATTATATATAATACCATTTAATATATTTATTTTCATTCAAAAAAATTTATTTCAATTCTATCATACTATTCACATTTCACCTGATCTTTCATACATGTATACAAGTGAACACGTCATTAAAACCAAGGAAACATACAATTATGGATGACGGAATTGAATTTGATAATATATATAAAATACAATAAATTAATTTAATAAAACTATAATAAATAAAATAAATGTTGGATAGCTTCTGAACATAATTATTAATGAATTTAATTTCATTATATTGGATTTTAGGTATACATACCGAAAACATTCAAAAAGAATGTAAGGGTTTTCTCATCTCACCATTATGTATGTGAGATGAGCCTTATTCACCATTGTTTCATGTTTGAGGTCTATGTATACATCCATTTTATAGATCATTTCATTAGTTTTAGTATATTAAAATTAATAAATGTTTCATTTGATGATCATTAATTTTATGGGACTTATAGTTTTACTATTTCCAATGTGTTATGGGATTCTCCCTAACCCTCGTTTTTCATTTGGGTCACACTTTTTCCCTTTTTACACTAATGAAATTATTATTAATTTTCATATACATATTTTATAGTTCATATATTTGTTTCCATGTTCATGTATCCAAATCATTTCCACTATGTTTTATGGGGAAATACATATTTAATAAGTTTCCCATTTCAATTCCGCACTGATATGCCAATTCGATTGAAGGGTACTTTTAAATTTCATACCCATTTTAAAGTGAGCTCCATAATAAGTTAAAAGAAACAAATATTAATATAAATTATAACATTTTATCTTGAATTAATATTTTATTTATTTTCATGTTTTATAAAAATCATTAGTTCATATATACTTCAAGCACTCTTTAATATTTTCTCTTAAACGGAAAAAAGTGGCTTATTTATAAATAATATCTATTACATGTTTTCAATACATTTGGATTGAATTTATCCATTAAAAATAATTAATCTCCCTCCCCTATTATTTTTTGGGATTAACATTATTACATTACTATGTTAATCTAATTATTTTCCAAAGGCACTCTTCATTCCAAAGTAAAAGGTTATTTCTCTCAAAAATTTCTCAGTGATTCTATTAGAGTATTTAAATCTATTTCAACAACCACTATTATATATTATGATTTTTTTATGTTGATATATTATTTTTTAAATAAAATATTTTATATAGTGGTTAATGCTAATTTATGGGGATTCACTATCTTAATATCATTCACTATATTACTATTGATGGTTGTTGATTATGTTTATTAATTGGGGAATGTTCTTAACATTTAAAATGAACGTTTTAATATGAATTTATATGTTGATTAGGTTTCACCGCTTCCATATGAGGAATGAGATTGACTTATTAATTAATGGGTGGGTCCTACTATAGCACCTCGACAAATCGTTATGTATCTTCAGTCAAACTAGACCAATTTTTTACCCATTTATGGTGTCTTGGCCAAAGACTTGATTAAATGATTATGATGCATGTGATTAATCATTCTCCAATTGTTATATTACTAATTAATATCTCATGTGATTATTCAACTATTCAAATATACATGTTAGATTTCACTCACATATATTTATTTATATGGAATTATTTATTCATCTTTTATTTCTACAATATTTGTCACAAGATTATGTTTAAATTGAATGTATTTTAGTTATTTACATTTATTTTTTGATTATATTTATGATAGTTTATTATTTATTTCATACCATTAATGAAAATCTCATCTCCCCCATTTCATATGTTTTAATTTTCTTAAGGAAGTTAAGATATATATTATGATGGACTTTTTGGGATAACATTGGAGTTTAGGGGTGGAAATAATGGATTATATGGGTCATTTTACCTATTGCGATACTAATGTAAAACTTATATATTTATTAGCTATTTCGACGAAACTATACTATTTTTTCTATAGGGATAAAATCCCTTATTGATAATAATTTCTTTTAAAAGGAAGTATATCTAGGATAATCGGGTTGGGGGAAGATTAAAATAATCATTATAAACTAAAAAAACTAAATTATGGAACATGACCCAAAATTATACATTGATGATAATACTCAAAGGGCATCCTAAATTATTTTAAGGTATATTTTATGTGTGTATTCTTATATATAAATTAATGTCAAGACACTCCATGTGGAGATGGTTGTAGCACCGATGTACCTAGGGTTACCAACTCTGACAATGTCCATCAGTCATGACTCAATGTAACCCGGTACATGATAATGGGACTTAATGCACACCAATTTTGAAACTATTCGACTATAGGAAAAATAAAATTCAAATTTACATTATAAACCATTATGAAGATTTTAATGTAAATATGAACCCAATGAAACAATATTTATAATTATGATATTAAATAAGAATAAGTTTATCAATTTATGTTGAGTGTTTCTACATCTAAATTATACATTATTATTAATAATCTAATTTAGTGCATTCCATTTTCTAGAAATGGATCATAGTGGAAGGAATGGTAATTTTATCAACATGCATATCCCATTTCAAGGTTTCTCCCATAATGAAGATAATATTGTTGGAGATAGAGCTAGAACTAGAGAATAACAAATTACAACTATATTTGTTCAACTTAATTAGGTTATGAGAAATAACCTTAGTACGATAGAGTAGCTTGATCCACAACATGGTGTGACATTTTTAAACTAATTTTTCTGACAACACCCTCTATCATTCAATGGGACTACAAACCCAATTGCAGCTAATCAATGAATAGTTTCCTTATAGAATATATTTATTTCTTTGGGATGTAACAAATGGGACAAGGATATCGTGACAGTTAATAGTTAATCAATAAATACTTATCATTGTTGGTAATTAATTAAAAAAATTGACAGAGAAGAAATTGAAAATTTGGAATTGAAGGATTTTAATGAAATTTTCATATAAAATTATTTACCTCTTTAAGATAAAGTGGATATGGAGAAGAAATTATTTAATCTGAGGAAAGAGGAGGGTACAAACGATATCAATAATGATGAAAAATTTACAAGGTCACCAAGGCATGGAATTAATCTCATACAAAATAAAAATAAATGATTAATTGATTATTGGTTGTGTTAAAACAATTTCTATAATTGGAAGTATTCACAGAAACATTCTAATCAGATGAATATATAGTTTCACGTGCAATCAAGATAGAAAAATAATACTCTAGGTCAAATGAATTTGAAGGAAACCAAGAGAAGAAGAGTTAATTTAAACAATCTAGAAAATGTAATAAGAAAAAATATAATTAGGGAAGATTTCACATTCCATTATACATTGAATGTGGAATGATTCATCATATAACATGCCTATTGTGGATGATTCTTTTTTATATGGGTGTAGAAAAATTCCACCATCGAGTTATTGTATGGCTTCAAAAGAATTTATCAATATTTAATGATAAAATTTTTAATAGATGAAACATTATAGAAATAATTTTCAGAATAAAAAAGGAAACATTTAATATAATAGGCCAAGGGAACAAGGCCATGTTTATGTAGTCACAACAGCTGATGTTGAAGTTTTTAATGCTGTTTTGGTAGGTACTTAAATCATATCCTAATATTTTTCTAATGTTTTATTGGATTATGGATCATCAAATTCCTATATATCTTCCCAATATTAATTATAAATTTTATATGTATAATTAACATTAATAATAGATTTATAATTATAGACTCTTTTTGGAAAACATATATCAACAATGATGTGTCAAGAAGTTCAAATTATAAAACACAAACATGCTCTATTAGAT
Organism: Viscum album; assembly: GCA_963277665.1. Taxonomy (NCBI): domain Eukaryota; kingdom Viridiplantae; phylum Streptophyta; class Magnoliopsida; order Santalales; family Viscaceae; genus Viscum; species Viscum album. The sequence continues at coordinate 1,480,936,753 of OY728137.1, forward strand.
TATTTTATTATCATAAATATGATTCATTTTGATGTAATATTTGTAATAGATTGTCTGTCAACATATAATTTAAAATTTTATTTCAAACATAAGGAAATTATGATTCATGTTAAGGGTATTGAATTTATCATGTATAGAGGGGAAATATTCTCTTCTGAGTCATATCTCGATCCACCCCCACTGGCACATCTAAATTTGTTTCTTGGAGAATAATAGAAAATATAATATATGGGGAGGAAATAAAACATCAAATATGGGATAGAACTATTTTACAACTATACACGGATTTATTTTAATAGGATTCACCATTATATCATCTAGATTAGGAAGATGATATTTCTATTTAGTTAATCCTTGATACATGGCCAATATCAAATACAACCTATATAAGGGCCATGGTGGAGTTAATCGTGTCAAAGAAAAATATAATGGAATTGAGTGATAAGTTGTTTATATGCCCTATTGTTTCATATTGCAGGGATATTTTTATGTATTTATGAAGAGAGGTGGATCTATGAGGATATGCATTGACAACATTGATTCAATACTATAATGGTAATAAAGTATCCATTACCTAGCATTGATTAATTATTTTATCTACTTCATGGAATTAAATATTTTTTTGATATTTATATTTTATTTGGATATCATCAACTTCATGTGAAGAATAATTATAATCAAAATATTGCATTCCAAAATAAGTATTGACATTATAGGTTTATAATAATTCCATTTGGACTGAATAATGGTATCATCCTTGGAAAATAAAGAATATTACATTTTCATATTTACTATTATTTATTAATTAAATATTAATATTAATTGGGATGTTATATTCAAGGACGTACATGACATGCTAAAATGGGTTTCTCCGAAGTCTTATGTTGCACACAATGTTGAGTCATACTGAAAAATAATAATATATTATTATTTTAAATGGTAGTTAATTCCTAGAACATCTATTAGTGGTAATGAATAGAACTAACTAATATATTATTATACATGTTTTTTAAATGTTTTTACATTTATCCAATAAATGATAGAGGCTTAAAATATGAATGAATAAAATTTTAAGCACAAATACTCTAATATTCTTTAAAAGGTCGATTTACCGTCTCTTAATTACGAACCCTCATTAAATCTAGTTTTGGTCAATTTTAAATGTTCTATTTGACAATATATAATTCTTCTTTATAATAATGACATTAAAATTTACCAGGGTTAATTTTTGGTATTTTTCTGAAAAAGATCATTTTTTACTGAATAGTGAAAAATATTGTATTTTAATTAAAAACAACCATTTAATCTAATTTATTTTTATGATTAGATTCAATTTTTAATTAGTTTAAAATTATAATTATAATATATTTTTACTATTTAATCCAATTTTGGTCATTGTAAATAATTTCACTTTGAAATTTGACATAAACAAGTGTCAATCTTTTGATATTTATTATTTCGTAAGAACATGCTTTTTTGTTTTAACAGCAAGATTAAATTTTCAATTCATTTATGTCACTTATGTGATATGATTTTTAAAAAATGTATTCCATATTTTTAATTAGGAGGTCCAAATTGTGTAAATGTGTAGCTTTTATTTTTATACATTATTAATATTTACTTTAGTTAATATTTTATTTACTGTGGTTAAAGAGTAAATCTGGTAAATAAAGGTAATCAAATATTATTATAATAAAATAAAATTACCCTAATAAGTTTTCTAATACTATTGGATAAAATATTTCAGACAATGGGAATATTTGGGAAGATTTTGGAACCCCATGGAACCACTTATGAGTGATGACGACACATTATATTAATTATTTTAAATTGAAGACAAAAAATATATAAACAAGTATATTTTTGTAAATAAATTTTTAAATGGGGTAATATAAGTTATCTCTTGAATATAAACATTAATTAGTATTATAAAAATATTTCCTAAATCATGGTATTTTTTTATCAAATTTTGAAATCAAATAAATAATATTTATTATGACACAATAATGATGCAATGTTTACCTCTTTAATGAATTATTAAAATAAATAAGATTTTAAATACTAAAATACTATTTAAATACATTCCAATTATTATTGGATGATTTTATTTAGAACATGAGTCATCTTATCTTAGACTTTAATTATTTTTGGACCTTTTGAAACCTAAGATAAGATTATAATTAAATAATATTTTCAAACATTCCAAAAGAGCCCCTTCTCCCCACTGTAAAAGGAAAGCACTTTTAACCTAATTATTACACCTTTCAAGCCCCTTGGATCGTCCAAACATTACCTAAATAAGCTCCCTAAATCCCCCTAGTCCTACTATAAGCCTTACCATGGGAAAAAGTAACCTCAAAACACCATTTTGGTTCAAAACAAAGGGAGTTACATGATTTAAAGGTAACATCTTCTCTTAAGTTCTTCTGTTTTATTTTACTTCTCCAACCCCCTAAACACTTTTAATACCTTTATTTTATTAAAAAATATTAACCTAAATATACTAGGTTTATTTATGATATGGATTCAAACTACACTTACACAAACCTCTATCTAATTGGTAAAGAACATATTGTTTCTGTGGATGGAAAACTAAGTTCTCACGAAACGATGATTGTTCAATTATCTCCTACCTCCTTGTGTGGTGGCCATTATGATGACACTATAATTATATATTATATATAATTTTTTTATGTTTTTTATATTCTTATATTTTTTTACAAACATGCCTCTATTCCTTCCAATACGTGTAAACACGATAATTTCATTTGAGGTAGTGCGGACTGACGCCACTCAAGGTGTTATGATTCGTTAATGACATACATAGAATTTATAAAGGATGGTGTTAATGAAATTATGTAAAATATATATCATATTAAATTATACTATAATTATAATATACCTATGTTTCATTATGTTTTCATTCCATTTAATATGAAATAGAAATGAAAGTATCATTCATACGTATGAATGGCTTACCGTCTCCATGAACAGTTCATTTCATTAATTATCTAAAAATGTTATGTAATATTATAAAGACATAAATCTGATAGATATATATTATATATATTATATCTAAATCATTAATATCAATCTGGATATAATGGAATCTAGACCACATGGACAACTTGTAATTATAAGGTGATCATTTTTTACTCAAGTTCCAAACATCGACAAAATGTCCAATATGAACTCAAATAAATAGATAATAGTTATAGAAAGGTAATAAATGATATAAAATTAATAATAAACATGACAAATGTTCTTAATAAAGTAGAAATTAACATATTTTTATTATTCCGGAAGAACATGGATCAAATGAGTCAAGTCAGACACGAGATAAGGTGTTTCTTATCTCACTTTCAATTCCGTGAGATTTCCATTGTACACAACTTATTTTTTCATGTGGTGAATTGGATACTAAAAATTTATATATATTATCATGACTCAATTTATATACATGGTATATTTTTATTCATTTGGTTGTTATTAACTTTTGGGCAAATGACTCGATTGATTAAAACATGGTAAGGGGGTTTAACCTCACTTTTAATTCCGTGAGATTCATGAAATATTACCAAAATTTCCATTTATATGATTTATGTACTGCCCATGATTGTATTAATTTTTTAATATACATAAATTAATGGGTATTTACATCTTCATTGTATGATCCATCTTTCCTGGGGTGTGTGTTTCGTAAGTTACCAAATCGGTAAGGGATCCTTTCACACTCCTATTTTTAAATGGCTTCTTTTTGTTATGTCTTATAATGAACATCTTCTTAAGTAGGGATAGGATATTCTATATCCTTATTGCAGAAAATTTAAAGTCCATGTTATGAGATACCAGTTTCCCTCTCATATGTTCATTTTATAAATTATAATGTGACGATGTTAGGCTGTCTAATTTCTGTAAGGGAATTTCTTTACCCAGTTTCAATTCTTTTGGTTAAACATATAATACTTGATTATGTCATGATATCAATATGTGTGAATAGCATATGAATGTTTCACACTTATTATCCATTTATATTGAGTTTATTTGTAATTTTCAGATATTATTATGTAATTGATTTATCCTTAATCAAAGGATACAATTTTTATATGGGATTTCATCTCAATTTGCATTCCACAGAGACTTCATTGTTTTTATGCACCAATTCACTCTTATTTGGTGTATATACAATACTTTGGAATATTATATCTTGAATCCCTTTATTCTAAGTATATAATAATGTTCTGATTAATTGTTATCCTTTAATTATTTATATTCAAGCGTCTCTCATTTTGTTTAAAATTCTTAACCTAAAATATTTTTTAAAATGTTTTAAAGGATTATTCTTCAAAATATTTCTCATTAATTTCCATGTTTTCAAAATGTTTTCTAGGATTTATTTATGTGAGAATTAATGTTTTCAAATGATAATTCATTTAAAAGCTTCAAATTGGTATGGGACACTTTGATTCAAAATTCTATTTATTTGATGTTTTAAAGGGGTTTGAAAATGATTTGATAAAGCATTGTATATTTCAATATCTTTATTTGATATATTGGGATTGGAATGTTTAAATGTTATATTTCCATTATTCTTGTGTTATGTGTCATGAATATGTTATGATTTTTGGGCATTGATTGGGTATACGGGTGGTTCCGTGATAAACCATGGGCGGGTAAGACTGATATAGCCACTAGTGGAGAAAACGTTTTTTACGTCACCATTTTTTACGTCGGTTATATAAAACCGACGTCATAATATATAAAACGAGGTTTGTTACGTCGGTTATTTAATAACCGACGTGAAAACCTATGTTTAGTACACCTTTAACATCGGTTATTTTTATAACCGACGTTATTAATCGCGCGGCTTCGTTTTTTACGTCGGTGATACATTAACCGCCGTAAAAAACAGAAGCGGGGGGCGTTTTTTACGTCGGTAATTGAAAAACCGACGTAAAAAACACGGTTTTTGAAGGCCTTTTTACGTCGGTTATAAAATAACCGACGTAAAAAAAGAATCCGCAGATGTTATTGATGTCGGTTATGGAATAACCGACGTAATAAAACGCGGATTTTGAGCCCTTTATAACGTCGGTTATAAAATAACCGACGTAAAAAAAGAATCGGAGGAAGGTTTTTACGTCGGTTATTGAATAACCGACGTTTTAAAAGTTTTTAAAAAGATTATAATGTCGGTTATTGAATAACCGACGTGATAACTCATTTAAAAATTTACCCAGACCCGTGGATTGTCATTCGCGAGTTTACCTTCGACAGTCCCGACTCGTCTCTCTCGCGCGTAAACCCGAATCGGCTCGTCCATTTCGTGGGTTTAGATTCGTTTTGCGATCATCGTTTCTCATATTTAATCTCCTCGGATCAATCATCTAAACTCGCAGCACTCAGGTAATCCTCCCACTCGTTCGTTTTTTTTCGCGGATAGTATATATATATGTGTTGTGATTTTTTTGTTGATACTAGCTAAGATTCTTCGATTACGAACCCTTTTAACTCGTTTTGGCACCATAATCTTATTTATCATCCCTAGATCTATTAGTTCGACTTGCAATATTGACTAATTTTATGATTTCACTAATTTGTCATCGTTTTCTATAAATCCCCAAGAGGGTTGGGGCGTGTCCAGGGGGGTTTACAAGGGGGTGGGTGGGTGTGGGGGGCTGTCCAAGGGTGTGGGTGGGTGTTGGGGGGTGTCCAGGGGGTGTCCAAGGGGGGTAGGGGGTGGGGGTGGTGTTTAGGAGGGGTGGGGGGCTGTCCAGAGGGTTGGGGGTGTCCAGGGGGGTGTCCAAGCAGGTCGGGGGTGGGGGTTGTGTCCAGGAGGGGTGGGGGTGCTTTCTAGAGGGGTCGGGGGGCTGTCCAGAGGGGTCGGGGGGTGTCCAGGATGGTGTCCAAGGGGATGGGTGGGTGTGGGGGCTGTCCAAGGGGGTGGTGGCCTGTCCAGAGGGGTCGGTGGGGTGTCCAGGGGGGGTGTCCAAGGGGTTGGATGGGTGTGGGGGGCTGTCCATGTGGGTGGCGGCCTCTCCAGACGGTATTTAGGGTTGTCCGGGTGGGTGGGGAGGCTGTCCAGAGGGTTGGGGGATGTCCAGGGGGTGTCCAAGGGGGTAGGGGGGTGGGGGGTGGTGTCCAGGAGGGGCGGGGGGCTGTCCAGAGGGGTCGGGGGTGTCCAGGGGGGTTTATAAGGGGGTGGGTGGGTGTGGGGGCTGTCCAAGGGTGTGGGTGGGTGTTGGGGGGTGTCCAGGGGGGTGTCTAAGGGGGTAGGGGGTGGAGGTGGTGTTTAGGAGGGGTGGGGGGGCTGTCCAGATGGTTGGGGATGTCCAGGGGGGTGTCCAAGCAGGTCGGGGGTGGGGGGTTGTGTCCAGGAGGGGTGGGGGTGCTTTCTAGAGGGGTCGGGGGCTGTCCAGAGGGGTCGGGGGGTGTCAAGTGTGGTGTCCAAGGGGATGGGTGGGTGTGGGGGGCTATCCAAGGGGGTGGCGGCCTGTCCAGAGGGGTCGGTGGGGTGTCCAGGGGGGTGTCCAAGGGGTTGGATGGGTGTGGGGGCTGTCCAAGTGGGTGGCGGCCTCTCCAGAGGGTATTTGGAGTTGTCCGGGTGGGTGGGGGGGCTGTCCAGAGGGTTGGGGGATGTCCAGGGGGTGTCCAAGGGGGTAGGGGGTGGGGGGTGGTGTCCAGGAGGGGCGGGGGGCTGTCCAGAGGGGTCGGGGGGTGTCCAGGGGGGTTTACAAGGGGGTGGGTGGGTGTGGGGGGCTGTCCAAGGGTGTGGGTGGGTGTTGGGGGGTGTCCAGGGGGGTGTCCAATGGGGTAGGGGGTGGGGGTGGTGTCCAGGGGGGTGTTATATCTTACTATATTTTGTTTAAAAAAATAATATTCAAGCATATTTTTTTAAATACACATCGATTTGTTTTATATTTTAAAATTGTTTACATTCAAATTATGATTTTTTTCATATAAACATATATTTGTCTTATCTAAAAAATATATATATTTTTGCTATTTTTTATAGGTAATAATGAGTCGAAGTTGGATTACGGCACATCAAATGAGCAATGAATATGAGGAAGGTGTTGATGCCTTTTTGGAATTTGCTAAACGAAATGTTCCAAGTAGTGACATTTTTTTCTGTCCATGCCTGAAATGTATGAATATGAAGAAGTTGATAAGTAGAGAGGTAAAAGATCATCTGATTTGTCATGGTTTCAATCCGAGTTACAACCCTTGGATTTGGCATGGCGAAACTGGACAGAATGTCCCTGATGATAATGAATCGCAAGATGGTAACTCCGATGGAATTGAAGAAATGATTCGCAATATTGTAGCAGAACAAATTGAGATAGAACCGACAGTTGCACGTCTATATGGTGATGCCGAAAAACCATTATATCCTGGTTGTACAGATTTTACGGTTTTGTCGGCGGTGTTAAGATTGATTAACCTGAAGGCGAAACATAGATGGGGTGACAGAAGTTTTACAGAGCTGCTACAATTGATGAAAGACATTCTTCCAAAAGATAACGATCTTCCAGATTCACATTATAAGGCCAAAAAAATATTATGCCCGACGGGATTGGGATACAGGAAAATACATGCCTGTCCGAATGACTGCATTATATATAGGAAGGAATATGAATTTCTGAAAGAGTGTCCTAAATGTGGGACATCACGGTATAAGGTGAATGAAAAATTACAAGCTGATGTAGAGATTACAAAGCTCCCTTCAAAGGTATTTTGGTATCTTTCTATAATTCCTCGTTTCAAACGTTTATTTTCTAATTCACATGATGCAAAAAGGTTAAGATGGCATGCTGATGAGTGGGTATGTGATGGAAAAATACGTCATCCAGCTGATTGTCCACAATGGAAGAAAATTGATGCCCAGTACCCTATATTTGGAAATGAAATTAGAAATCTGAGACTACGCTTGTGAACAGATGGAATGAATCCATACCGAACCCTCAGTAGCACACATAGTTCATGGCCTGTTTTATTGGTAATTTACAACCTCTCTCCTGAAGTTTGTATGAAGCGCAAATATGTCATGTTGAGTATCATGATCTCTGGTCCAAAGCAACCCGGCAATGATATTGATGTATACTTGTCACCGCTGATTGATGATTTGAAACTGTTATGGGCTGATGGTATTAGGGTGTATGATTCTTATAAAATGGAATATGTTCAACTGCATGCAGTGCTTCTATTCACTATAAATGACTTCCCAGCATATGGAAATTTGACTGGATACAGTGTTAAAGGGCATAAAGCATGTCCAATTTGCGAACAACAGACGTCATATTGTCAATTGCATCATTGGAGGAAAACAGTGTACATGGGTCATCAAAAGTTTTTGCCTATGGATCACCCTTATAGAAGACTAAAAAAGGCATTCAATGGCTCAAAAGAATTTGATACTGCTCCAAAACCTTTATCCCCAGATTTGTATTTTGAGAGGGTGAAAAACCTTGATGTGACATTGGGAAAGACACAAAAATCTGGTAATGATAGACATATTTGGAAGAAAAGGTCAATATTTTTTGAGCTACCATATTGGAGGTATCATGAAGTCAAACATAATATTGATTTCATGCACGTGGAGAAGAATATCTGTGATTCTCTGATCGGAACATTGCTAGATATTAAAGGAAAGACAAAAGATGGGTTGAATGCAAGGTTAGACATACTATCAATGGGAATACGTTTGGAGTTAGCTCCCACTCCTAAAGGAAGACTAACATTTCTTCCCCCGGCTTGTCATACATTATATAAGAGGGAGAAAAGTAGATTCTATCAGTGTCTTCATGATATCAAAGTGCCTCAAGGTTATTCTTCAAATGTAAAAAATTTTGTCTCATTGAAAGACTTGAAGTCGATAGGTATGAAATCACATGATTGTCACGTCATGATGCAACAAATTCTACCAGTTGCACTGCGTGGAATATTGCCCATCCGTGTCAGAAAGACTATAATGAGGTTGTGTTATTTTTTCAATTCAATTTGTAACAAGGCGATTGATGTGAATGCTTTGAACATTTTGGAAAAGGATGCAATTTTTATACTTTTTCATTTGGAAATGTATTTTCCTCCAACTTTTTTTGATATGATGGTGCATTTAATGATTCATCTGGTTCGAGAAATAAAGCTTTGTGGACCTGTATATCTTCGTTGGATGTATCCTTTTGAAAGGTATATGAAAATATTAAAGGGATATGTTAAAAATCCATATCGACCTGAAGCCTCCATTATTGAAAAGTATATTTCTGAGGAGGTAGCAGAGTTTTGTACGAGCTACTTGGCTACGGCGCAACACATAGGTTTGCCTCCATCTTTCCATGAACGGGTTAATAATGAGGGAAAGGGGATTCGTGGCTTGAAAGTCAAATCACTCTCAGCTGAACATATGAAGAAGTTAGAATCATACATCTTGAATAACATAGCTGATGTTCAACCGTATATCACATTGCATATTAATGAGTTGAAACAATGTCATCCAAAGAAGAAAGAAATGTAGATTTTGAATGAGCACAACAAAACTTTTTTACCATGGTTTAAAAAGACCTTTCTTGGTAGATCAGATGTATCAGAGACATTAAAATGGATAGTGGGTGGTCCATCATTAAATTTGATAACATGGTCCGCTTATGACATTAATGGCTATACATTTCATACGAAAGCTCAGGACAACAGAAGTGCAGTTCAGAATAGTGGTGTATTGGTGTTTGCAGAAGCAATGCATTTTTCGAGTGCTATGGACAGAAACCCAATTTCGGCATCAAGTGCATATTATGGAGTGATTGGAGACATATGGGAGGCTGATTACTTTAAAATTAAAGTTCCTGTTTTTAACTGTAAATGGTTTATCGGTAACAACAGTGTCAGACACGATGAATTTGGAATGACACTTGTTAATCTGAATAGATTGGAAGACACAGCTGATTCTTTCATAATGGCAACACATGCCAAACAAATTTTTTATGTAGTAGATCAATCAGATATGCAGTGGGCTGTTGTTTTACAAGGGAAAAAACAATATGTTGGTGAGGATGAATTTGATGAAGATGCCGATTTATGTGAGATCCCTACTTCCATGGAAAGATTAACAGAACATAATGATGAGTATGTTGAAGACATGGTTTGTGCCATAAGGAATGATCACGACGAAGGAATTTGGGAAAACAATCCAACTGTACATTCCTAAAATTACAGGTAACACATATTTATTTCTTGTTTACATTTAGTTTTTTCATATAATGTTAGATATTGTAAATTTTTTACTTATTAAAACATGTATCAAACCAAAACGATAAAACAATAAAAATCGTAAAGAGGAGAAGTCCTGGGCGCACCGGCTGGCCGGTGGTGGATCACCGGTTGGCCGGTGGTCCAGAGAAAAGCTCTGTCTGGTCCACCGGCTGGCCGGTGGTGAGCCAGCGGCCGGCCGGTGGTCCAGACAGAGAGGAAGGCTCTCTGTCTGGTCCACCGGCCGGCAGGTGGTGATCCAGCGGCCGGCCAGTGGTCCAGACAGAGCAAGGCTGTATGGTCCACCGGCCGGCCGGTGGTGATCCAGCGGCCGGCCGGTGGGCCAGACAAGAAGGCTCTGTCTGGTCCACCGGCCGGCCGGTGGTGAGCCAGCGGCCGGCCGGTGGCACCAGGCAGTGGGCAAGTATACTGCCTGGGTCCTCCGGCTGGCCGGTGAGCTCACACCGGCTGACCGGTGGACTCAGTGAGTCCACTTTTCATCTTTCTTGGCCCAACTCCTTGGCAACCTTTTGCCTGTGTTTACCATGTTTATCATTGTTTAACATGCTTACCATATTACCAATGTTTACTATTATGTAATTTAGTAAACTTTTCTATTTTCTGATTAAGTAGTATTAAAATATTTGAATTTGTATATTTGTGAACTAATGTTTGTTTTTTTGATTTCATGGAAAATGACAGATCAATCAGTTGATCGGCCACATGATTCTGGAGATGAGCATATTGGTCATACATCTGGGGAGGAACATTCACATGCTCCTATTACGAAAAATAGTTCAATGTTTGGTAAGCGTGGGTGCACACGTTTACCAAAATTATCACTTTCCCGTACGAAGGAGGAGAGGATAGTCGTGGAGTTTGATGATGATGATCTTCCTAGAGGTCCAAATGCTAAAGATTTTAAGGGTTTTGTAGCAACTCAGGCTAAGAGAAAAGTAAGAATTCTCTATGATGATTGGAGAAGTGTGGATAAGGCGATAATTTCTCAGCTGTGGGAGACCATTTTGGTAAGATCTTTTGCTATTGTTTGACTGTTCTTTAAATGTTTCTAGTATATATAATATTTTTAACCTCTTTTTTATCAGATGAAATTTGATATTCCTGACACTGGAGGAGTTAGGAAAAAATGCTTATCGTTGGCTGCTAGGAGATGGAGGGATTTCAAATCAACCCTCTCATCTGATTTCATTTATGGTCATAGGAGTCGTGAGAATCCATGTCGTATATATCCTTTTATAGATGAAGACACATGGAGACAATTTTTTGAAAGTAGAAGAAAAGAATCATTTTTGGTAAGGGCAATGTAAACATTTATAAGCTTTCTTATATAAATGATCTTATTATTGTTTTGTTAATGATTACTTATTCTTAATTTACAGCAAACAAAGAAATCTCATCAAGAGATCCAATCTAAAAATGTATTCCCTCATAGTTTATCTCGGGGAGGGTATGCATTATTGGAAGAACAAATGATGGAAGAAAAATTTCAACAACTAAGAGCTGAGTCTTCAAGCTCTGTAGAGGTGGCCCCTCCATCCCCTCCATCTAGACATGAGAAATGGAAAAGAGCTCGGAAGGGCAAAAAAGGACAATATCTTTTGGAAGAATCGAGACTCGTAGTTAAGAGGATTGTAAGATATCTATTTTATTTATTTAAGTTTACTATTTTCGTCATATATTTCCAATCATTATAGAAATGTTCAATTAATTATTACAGGACTCTCTTGAGGAGCAGAGTTCATAGGGGATATTTACACCATCTGGGAGGGAAGATATTTTATCTGTGGCATTGGGAAAGCCCGAACATCCTGGCCGTGTAAGGGGATATCCGGCAGGTGTATCGGTAAGAAAAGTGTTACCACATTCCTCAAATTCTAACGTTGAGGGAGTTTATAAAAAAAATAGAATCCTTGGAGGCTGAAGGACATAATATTAATGCGACAATGGAAGAAAAGATTAGAGCATCGGTGCAGATTATGTTTGCAGACTTGCAAAGACAATTTCAGGGTGCAGCTCCCACTCCACCTCTCCCAGTAGCTCCCACTCCCCCACCTCAGCCTGCGGACCCCATTTTTGATCCTCCTCCTCCGCCGCAACTACCTACTTATTGTGAGTTGTATGTTGATGATCCTCAACATGATATAGTTGCATATGGGATGGTATATTGTATAGGAGATACAGTTCATCATCAACAGTTAGAGGTAGAGAATCAGAGGTTCACTATACAGGATATTATAGATAGATCAGCTCAGATACCATTACCTACAGATGAGGTGACGACAGTTGGACATAGTATCCACCATTTTTTACTTTGGCCATCTAGACTTCTTCGACTCATTACCATATAGGTATGGATGTTATATATTTTATTTTATATTTTTATTAATGTTTTATCATTTGAAAACTAATATATTTTTCAATTTATTTTTACAGGAATACTTCAAAGGTAAAGAAATAGTGTATAGACAACAACAAAGATAGATAGCTATGACATCAGATGCAGATACTAGCAGTTTTAACAAATTGTCAAGATATTCAAATTTGTTGGCGGATCATTATGACTTTACATTGGAAGCTCATGTCTGTGGACGTGAACTAAGTGTGGGGATTATGAAAACTGATATCATGGAGTTTGTCACTAGAGATAAGTTGGGCATCAACGTGGTGCAAATTTTTATCATGTAAGTCTTAACACCTTTTCCTTGCGTTATATTTTTAAAAAATGTATACTTATGTCTGCTTTGTATTAGGTATATGTATAAAATTTGTGAGAGGAATGAGCTGACAGATGTATATGGATTCGTGGGCCCACAATTGATTTCCCCTGAAGCATGTGCATTGGATGAGGAACAAAGAATGCTTTATATTGCTGATAGATTTGAAAAGAGTGTAATCACACAGTGTTGGATGATGCCTTTTTGTGAGAGGTATGAAACACATCCCTCTCAAAGAGTTAATTATCTTATAACATAAAAAACCACTAACGTTAAATTTCCTTTTATCAGGGATCATTGGATGTTAGGGGTTTTTTGCCCTAGGGAGAAAACACTTTATTGGATATGCTCTCTCCATGATGATGTGCGAGAAAGTTTTAAGAATATATTGGAAACGTAAGTTTCAATTTCACAATAGTTTTATATATTATAATGAATTTTAAATTTACCCCATTCGTATTATTTTCTAACAGGGCATGGGTCCACTTTCGAAAAAGCGCAAAGAAAAGGAATTTCAAGATCAAATATGTACATGTGAAGGTAAATATCCATTTATAATTTGTACATTTTGATTTATTACATAAAAATAATATATTTAATTTACAGTCATTCAAACAGAAATGTCATGAGCAACAAGGCATCATCGAATGCGGATATTACATGTTAAGATTTATGTATGAAATAATAACAACTGGGACAGTTCTGTGTTTTCACCTGGTAAGATTTCCTCTTTCTCATAATATTTCAATTTGATTTATTCATTATACACGTTGACTACTATCCTTTTCCTTTGTATCTTTTTGATGACCCTCAACCCTTTACTGCTGAAGATATCAAACACTTACAAGTGGAGTGGTCAAATTATTTTACAGGTTTGATTGAATTTTAGTTGTTTGTAATGTAAAATGTAATTTTGAATATTTTCAATGTAATTGTGTATTTCGTAGTCGTTTAGGTTGGATTTAGTTTTTTTTGAAGTTGACAGTGTAAGTTTTGAATGTTATAGAAGTGAATGTTTAATTTTTCTCTACTTCTTGTTTTGGTCTACTGTTGATGGTTTTTCTGGTCTGGATTTTGGTATGGGGGGAGAGGTTCCAAGGGGGTGGGTGGGTGTTTGGGGGGTGTCCAAGGGATATGGGAGGGGTGTCCAAGGTGTGTTTGGGGCTGTCCAAGGAGTCGGATGTGTGTAAATGAGGGTGGGGGGGCTGTCCAATGGTTGGGGGGTGTCCAAGTGGTGGGGGGTGTCCAAGGGATATAGGAGGAGTGTCCACGGGGTGTTTGGGGCTGTCCAAGGGGATGTGGGGGTTTCCAAGGAGTAGGGGGGTTTCCAAGGGGTCGGGGGGGTGTCCAGGGGGTGGGGGGGTTGTCCAAGGGGTGGGGTTGTCCAAGGGATAATGGAGGGGTGTCCAAGGGGTTTTTGGGACTATCCTAGTGTTCGGGGGGTGTAAATGAGGGTGGGGGGGGGGGGGGGGCTGTCGAAGGGGTGGGGGTGTCCAAGGGGTGGGGGGTGTCCAAGGGATATGGGAGTGGTGTCCAAGGTGTCTGGGAGTTCTGTCCAAGGGGCTGGTTGGGTGTAAATGAGGGTGGGGGGCTGTCCAAGGGGTGGGGGGTGTCCAAGGGGTGGGGGTGTCCAAGGGATATGGGAGGGGTGTCCATGGGGTGTTTGGGGCTGTCCAAGGGCTCGGGGGGGGGGGGGGGGGTCTCCAGGGGTCGGGGGGGTGTCCAAGGGGTCTGGGAGGGCTGTCAAGGTGTGGGGGGGGGGGTGTCCAATGGGTGTTTGAGGCTGTACTTGGGGTCTTGGGGGTGTAAATGAGGGTGGGGGGGCTGCCCAAGGGGTGGGGGGTGTCCAAGGGGTGGGGGTGTCCAAGGGATATGGGAGGGGTGTCCAATGGGTGTTTGAGGCTGTACTAGGGGTCTTGGGGGTGTAAATGATGGTGGGGGGCTGTCCAAGGGGTGGGGGTGTCCAAGGGTTGTGGTGGGGCTCCAATGTGGTGGGGGAGGGCTGGCCAGGTTGTTAGGTGGGTATAGATGAGGGTGGGGTTCAGTTGGGGCTTGGGGGACGGCTGGCATGGTTATTTTTGTTTGGTTTCTGGTTGCTTTTTGGTGAGAGCAGTGCAATTATTTAAAAAAAAATATCGCTTTCACGTCGGTTATTTTATAACCGACGTGGTAAATAAATCGGTAGGGGTTTATCACGTCGGTTTTTTCGAGAAACGACGTGTTAAACCGTTCCCGGGCCTTTTATCACGTCGGTTCTTAATATAACCGACGTGATAAAAGTCTTGGGAATCGATTTACCACGTCGGTTATTGGATAACCAACGTGCTAAAACGTTTCCCAGGCCTTTTTATCACGTCCGTTATTTAAGAAACCGACGTGATAATAGGCCCGGGGAAGGGTTAATCACGTCTGTTATGTCATAACCGACGTGATAAACGATATCCCAGGCGTTTTATCACATCGTTTTAGAAAATAACCGACGTGATAAACCCCCCCCCACGCATATTTATCACGTCGGTTATTAATGAACCGACGTGATAAACACCGTGATGTTAGGGATGTTACGTCGGGTTTTAAATAACCGGCGTAAAAAACGTTATTTATAACGTCGTTCGTATTAACGTCGCCTAAAAACCGACGTAAATAATGAAAAATACCCGACGTAAAAAATGTTTTCTGCACTAGTGAGCTCTCCAATGAATTGGGTAACATGACAGAGATAAATATTAATGTTTCTCATAAGAGATTTAGGGGATATATTGTGATGGTTATTTTAAATGTGACTCCCTATGTATATTTGATAGCTACACTGTAAGTATATTATGAATTCCATAAATTACCTTTAAGATTTATGATTTCGGTGTGTTATTCATAAATCAAATGATTTCATAAGGTATGTTATGATTGAAAAGTATGGTTTCATTGATTTGTATTTATTTATTTGATAATGTTTTCATTCATTATTTTATAACCATTACTAAGATTTTTATTCTCATGACATGTTTATGAAATGTCTTCCACTAGACTTAAATATGAATAGGGTCGAGGATAGGATCGAGGAAAAGTCATGCTATCTAAAACATGGCACTAGACATGTTTCTTTTTAAGAGTTTTTATTTTATGAATATTGGATATTGAGTAGTATTGTCTACATGTAATATTCAGGTTGTTATGTAACAGTTATTGCCTAATTCTCTAAAACTCTTAACCTGAAAAATCATCAATGTGAATTCTTGACATAATTCAAGATTATGTAATATTTAAGGCAGGTTCTTTATAGTTTGTATCAGAGGTTGTTTTAGATAACATAAGAGGTTAGGGTGTTCTTTAAGCATAAGTGAAATTACCATAAATTTTAGGATTTTAGAAAGAGTCATAGTTTTTTAAATACAATGAAGGTGTTTAAAATAACATGAATAAGTATGTCTTAGTAATTACCATCCTTATATGATATTATATGATGGATTTACAGTTATAATCACACTTACCTCTCTGGTTTTAGTAAATGGAGGGATCTAGTAAGCACCAAAATAAAAGTGGATGTGAAGAAAATTGTGATAGTTTTCTGAATGTGAAACTAAATGAAATTGGAGATGCAATGAGAAATCTTGTGGTTATTCTCAACTAACTATCTAGAGTCATGATTGACCACACGAACCTTGGTTATTTTTATAAGGCATCGTATATGTGAGAAACAAATACCCATGAAAATTCAATAAATAATCATAAAGGTAAGTATATTCAAAAACCTATGTGTCATGGATGTGGAAAGAAACACATAACATTATGTGTTTAAAGGGACGAGAAGTTGTTATAGATGTGGAAGTGAAGGTCATAATGTAAGAACCTGTTATGGCAGAACGAAGAATCCTACTGACTCTAGGAAAGGGAATGAAGTTCTTTTCGAGGGATCAATTGAATGGTTTAAATGTTGTGTGTGTGGTCATTATAAAAATAGATGTCCTACCGATACATTTTTGGAATGGGAACACTAGGTTCATAAAAACATATTTTTACCAATACCTGATGCCATTCCAGATGAAGATGAAGAAAATAACAATGACCAATGAAAGGTATGGATTATTTCTTAACATATGTTTTGATATTATTTAATCATAGAATTTTACCCAAGATTTTGTTTGTAGGAAATAAGTACTTCATAAGAAGTTGTTAAAGAATGGTTAATGGACCATGAAGAATTTTGAATGAGTAAGAAGTCAACATATATGTGATTCAATATTTATGGTCGAATTTAAGATAATTAAATTCTTAAAGGTATTAAGTCTCTTGTGAGGATGGGATTAATTTAGGAGAATTCTTATAGTATGTGTAACCCTGAATTTTGATATATGAAAATTTATTCAAGGAATAACTATATTTTCATTTGTAGATATAGTTATAAAGAACCATTTGGGTTTATATGATCCTTGAATTTGAGGAAATTACATGAAAATAAATTTTGGGATGAAATATGAATGTTATTAGATAACCTTTGTGTTTAAAATATGTTATGGTTATTTTTGAGGAATTTATCTTCTTTTTGTATGTGATTCATGCTCAATTTTACCCACGAGAAGAAGGTAGAACGGTCCTTTTAGTCTAGTTTGGGTTGTCGGATCCTTGGAGACCGAAGATGTAACCTACAGACACGTAAATTCTATGGATTCTTTTTGGCTATGAGGTGGAGAACTAGGATTTGTTTAATATGGTTTTAAATGAACTCTACGAGACTTAAGTGAATTCAATTTAAAAGAGTGAGTTGATCCTAGGTTACAACGTGGGTTGGATTGGATGTATTTCCTTTTCAATGATTTCAATTTCTTATATTTGAGATGGGTTCATTTAAGAAGATCAAAAAACATCGTCACATGATGGTTTAAAACATACAAACATTAATACTGATCTCCTGTAAACTTGAAGGATCAATGTTTTGAGCACTTCAATGTAAAAGAACGTATTAGCACTTAAAGTGTGTGGCCATAAATTCAACATGGTTGAATGAGTTTAAAGATCATCAAACAAAATTATCAATTAAAAGAAGTGATTATACATTAATGGGGTGAAACATGACATACAATATATCCCCTTTCTAATCCCTTGGATCAACCCATAAGTGGGTTAGCCCTCCATTGATGATAATGTTTCTATGGAACTGTGAAGTAGACTCATGAGGGAGGAATTGAAGATGTAAAGAAAACAATAAAAAGAAACTGAACACTCCCCCGTTGTGTGAATAATTTCACAAGGTTTGGTGTGAATAAATTAACACATTGATGCAACAGTATCAATGTTAGATAAAGAAAAACAGAATAATAGTAGAAGAAGAACGTTTTCTTAAGAAACTAGAAAGAATTAAAACAACTTACATGTGAAAGACAAACCCAAGACAACAAAAGCGCAGCATAACATTACAGTGAAAGAAAGATCAAAAGATCATAAAATCTTCCCCCACCACATTCTTAAATAGTCATTTTTGGTGCCTTGGGTCAAGCTTCCAATAGAACAAATCATCCCACTTGATTATGGTAGGCCTAGGTCGGAGTAATGATTGTGGAACTTGGACTTTTCTACTCTTGACTCGAGGTGGCATCCATGTTGAAACAACCTAATAGACGCATTGAAATGGACTTCTAAATTGTGGAATTAGAGTGGTCCATATAATAAGAAAATGGTGCTTTAGATGTCTCATAACCTCCTGTATAGTTTGGGCCCATTTGGTGTTCGGAATCAGGAGTTATGTCCGATTTAGTGGAGTAAAATTCTGGGCCACAGGTTCTGGCCCAGATTTTGACATTCTATTTGGGCCACCTTAATTGTCATCATGGGGGCCGAATTAGCACTAGATCATGAAGAATTATTTGGTTCTTATATATGACTTCTAGCTTCCCACGAATGTTGGGCTTCATTGGGTGTTTATTGTGGGTCCCACATTTTCAACAGTGGGTTGGTGTCCAATCTTCCTTCTCTAGAATTCTTTCCTTTCATCCCAAAATATTTCCATCATCCTTTATGAATCCTCCATTGATCCCTGAATGAAAAATGTTCATATTTATGTATTGTTATAGTTACCAAAATATCAAATTAAAATATGTATAATTACAATCCTTAAAGTCAGATGAATCATTTGGCCTAAATTGGTGTACATTAGGCATGAACTTCACAAATGATAAGAATTGATGTTCAAAATTAATATCCACTTACTCAGGCCCATAAGATCAAAAATAAACATTTAATACCATTAAAATTTAATTAAAATGTGTATTTTTATTGGCTAAACACCCCCCCCAAACTGAGATTTTCTAGTCCTGAGAAAAATGTATCTTAACAATATGAAATTCGAATTCCCTTTTCCAAAAACATTTCAATACAAAATGATCACCAAAAACCCTTATACCAAACAATCATTAAACCCATCAAATTATTTTAATACATGATAGTTTTATAGAAATATCCCAATACCAAGACCATTCCTTTGTTCAAATTCCTCTCCATATTTCATCCAGTATTAATTAAGAGTGATGATGTATTGTGCATCACATTAGACATGGGGGTTCATCTTTATTCAAGATGGAAATGATGGCAGCGCTTGGTGGAATGAAATTTCAATAATAATATGAGTATTGAACTTTTCTTATTGTATTGTTATTTTTTTGTTTTTTTTGTTTTTGCAATTTTTCTATGGTAATTGAAATTTCACGCAAAATAGTCATCCCCTATAGCGAGACTTTGGTGATGAATCCCAGGAACGATGTCCTTAAGGCACCAAGTAAAGCGCACATACTCAAGAATCATCTAGAATTAACTCAATCAAAAAAAATCAAATTACCAAAAATAGAGACAAAATTACTAACTCTAGGACAAACAACTATGGAGTCACGATCCCCAAGTGCCGAAATCCACGCATTAGGTCATTTCATTACTCTATGCACAAATTTATTGTTTTTTTAATTTTTATATTGAATACTAATATTAAAACTAAAATTATTACCAAACCTATGATATTTATTTGGGAGACCCCATGAACTCAAACTAATACCCCACTATCCAAATGATGTGCATTGTGAACTTTTTTTTATTTGGATGAAAATATAAATGATGAAATGCCACATTTGACAGCCACACTTTCCAGAGTCAATGCTCATGAAATTATACAAGGATTAAAATCAGAATCAGGTCATGCTAAATTATTTGATATTTAGGTTAAAAGTGTGAAAATTGTATTACCATGTTCAATGTTAAAGGATTTTTCCATCCATTTACTCAAATTTTTTTCAAATCATTCATCATTTTTTTTGACATAAACGAATTTTTTATTTTATCTCCCCCTCAACATAAAATAAAAATATACTTAGTGTTTAAAGAAAATAAAATTTAAAAGAGGGTAGAGGTAGAGAATGAGAGTTCAAAAAAGAAATTGAAAATGAGGATCATGGAATGATTTCACCTCGTTGATGAAGTTGAAATTCTTGATGCACCCTTATAATCCCTTGATCTCGATGTCACTATGAGAATTCTGTAGTGGAAAAAAATAAAATAAAAAAAACTTTATATATATATATATAATAAAGAAAGTAAAATATTAGTTTATATATATAAATTATAGAATAAGGAAGCACAAAAATTTGTAGGTCAGTGGTAAGCGTGTGCCGATGTCTCCCTTCGGTCTCGGGTTTGATTCCCCGCAGCTTCGCCGGTTCTGACGGGGTTTGACCCATGACCTATGACGTGTAAATTTTTTATTAATATATATATATATATATATTAATCTATAAACATATAAAACTAAAACGAACTGATGATACAGTATCTCCTTTTTAAATTTCGGCATAAAGTATTACTCAAGGATCAAACTGTTGAGTCAATAAGGTTTTCCTTATGACTTTTCCATTCCTTCTTGTTTTGAAAATCACAAACACCTTATCTTTAAGAAAATTGCTTCTATAAGGAAAATTACTTTTATAAGGAAAATTGCTTTCTTAAGGAAAATCTCTTTTATAAGAAAAATTATCCTTATCATATTTTCATCCATATTTTTCTTAAGTATGAGATTCGGATTCATTTTCTCGGAATTGTTGAAACTTTGGTATAAAGCATTCTGTTTTAGGATTTGGACTCTGGACAAGAACTATAAGAAAGTTTCATTCCGAATTCCGGATATGAATTCTGACTAAGTTCAATTCCAGATTCAGGATACGAATTCTGAAGAAGAATTCTCATTACGAATTCTAATGAAGAAATCTCATTCCGAATTCTCATTACGAATTCTGAAGAAGAATTGTCATTACGAATTCTAATGAAGAAATCTCATTCTGAATTCTCATTACGAATTCTGAAGAAGAATTCTCATTACGAATTCTAATGAAGAAATCCCATTCCGAATTCTCACTACGAATTCTGAAGAAGAATTATCATAACGAATTCTAATGAAGAAATCTCATTCCGAATTCTCATTACGAATTCTGAAGAAGAATTATCATTACGAATTCTAATGAAGAAATCAAATTTCGAATTCTCATTAAAAATTCTGATGATGAATTCTCATTACGAATTCAGATGACGAATTCTCATTCCGAATTCTCATTCCTAATTCACCTATTAAACAGAATATGATTATCTTTGTTTTATACACTCTGAATTTATTCACTCCGAACATTCACTCTGAAGTTTTCATTCTAAACTTTTATGTTAGAGTTTGAAACGATGTCGTACATTCTGTTACACTTATTTTGTTATAAAACGATGTCATCCATTTTGTTATAATCTAACCATTGTCTAAGTGACACATGTACAGGTCCCTCCGATATTTAAGGAAAATATGACCGTTGAAGAAGGAGCCGACCTTACCTATAAATAGGAGCTCATTTGAAAGAGCTCGTAGCTGATTGCTGAAAAAGTGAATACATGCTGTTGAAGTGTTTTCTAGAGAGAGAGGCTCTTATTAACTCTCAAAGCTTCGTGCGACTCCGAATGTTGGTGATTACATTCGAGGGCTTCCGGGGATAAGAAGACAGAGGTGCCGACTACCTTAAAGTTCGAGGGCTTTCATGCTGAGGAAGACAGAGGTTGCCAACTACCTTGAAGTTGAGGGCTTGCGGGGATAACAAGACAGAGACTCCGATCTTCGTATTGAGGGCTTACCCTGGTGTGGGTAAGACAGACTTGCTTGAAAGTATAAATCAAGGGACCTTTATCCAAGGTTGTTGGATACCCTTCTCTTTGGGTTAAAAGACTATTATCTTGTTACTTGTAGTTTAACAACTTGTTTATATTCCGCTGCAATTTGTATCTTAAGGAAAGTTTAACTTTCTTATACTTCCTTACATAATCTAATTCATTTAGATTCTATACGCTTTAAGGTAGAATCTCATATTTTAACTTTTGTTAAGTTTCAATTTCCGGAACCATATTTCCGGAACCTACTTTTGGAATCTCTTTCCAAGTTTCGTTCGGTATTAGAGGTGTTGTGAATTTACATAGTTTAACTTTGTTAAACTTAGCCTTTTCCTTTACTTAAGGAAAACATAGTTATTCTTAACTAACTTTAAAGGTTACAAAGGAATTTTTAAAGTATACAATTCACCCCCCCTCTTGTATATTGAGCATCTCATTCTATATTTCGATCCTACAATTGGCATCAGAGGTTGGAAACCTCTTACTCTATACCATTATTACATTTGGTATCAGAGCCGGTCTCTGAAATACTTGTACTCACATACAAGTTTTTCTTGCTCACTTTATCTTTCCGAACTTTGTCATTCCGAATTTGTCCATTCCAGACTTTCTCATTCCGAACTTTGTGATTACGATTCTGTGCTACTAACAAGTTTGTGTGCAAAGTTATTTCTAGTATGGCAGGAATTAATGTTGGATCAATTGATAATCTAAATCCTACAAGACCACCAATCTTTGATGGTAATGATTATGAATACTGGAGAGATCGTATGAAGACATTTGTTATCAATACTGGAGTAGACAAATTTTTCATGCTTACTGGTGTTTATAAAATTCCTGACAAGGAAGTCAGAACCTTTACTAACTAGGAAAAGCAAGAATATCAACTCAACTATAAGGTACAAAACACTTTATTATGTTCAATGACCAGAAATATATATAGCCAAATTTCTTCTTGTGAAGCAGATAATTGTATATGGAAGAAGTTAGAGGTCACACACTTTGGGACTTCCAAGGTGATTGAGACTAGAAGAGCTATGCTTAGAGCTGAAAATCATGGCTTCAATTTTCCTTATAGAGAACCTATCTGTAAAGTACAACAAAGATTTATGACCATAGTCAACAGTCTACAATCTATGGGAGAGAAAGGTTTAGATGATGAATCTCTTGTGGACAAGATAATTGATATTATTCCCAATGAGTGGGAATCCAAGAGAACAGCTATAGATGAGAACAGGAAGGTCACTCAAATTACTCTTTATGAATTATTTGGAACTCTTCTACAACATGAAACCAGAATGAAGAGAGATGCTGACAACATCAAGAAAAAGAATGGAAATGGTACTGTTGCTTTTACTAAAACTTCAAATAAGATGAAAGCTAATACTCCTGAGAGAATAACCAGATCCAAGTCTAATAAAGTCATTTTCCAATCCGAATCTAGTGAGAGTGAAGTCTCAGAAAATGAATTAGCCAATCTTGCTCGAAGGATGAACAAGATAGCTGGACAGAGAAACTTTCACTCCAAGTATAAGAATAAGGATAGGAAAGATAAGAAAGATGGAGAAGTTACTTGTTATTAATGTAAAAGAGATGGACATATTAGACCAGATTGCCCAATGATCAAAAAGAAAGAAAGAAAGGAAAGACATTCAGACAGGAACAGGAAGAAGTATTATAAAGCCAAAGCTAAGAATGTTCTGAAAGCTAATGACACCTGGAGTGCCAGTGGTGGTGACTCTTCAGATGAATCTCTTGATTATGAATCTTCAGGACAGAAGAATCTTGGTCTTATTGCCAGATTGCCTATTAATAATCATTGTCTTATGGCTAAGGTATAAAATGCTGAATCATTGACCAATGTTTCTTTAAATTCTAATGATAGTAAGTATTATAACTCTTCTGATGAAGAATCATCTTCTGTTGAGGAAAATACTTTACCTACTTATGAAGAAGTCTCTAGGTTTGCTGAACTTCTTGAGATTGAGAATTCCAAACTCAACAAGAAACTTGATAAGGCAAACTCTAGGAATTCTATTCTTACTAAAGAAATATCAGATCTTTCTAAAGATCTTGATAAGAAAAATGCTGATTTTGAAAGTATTTCAAAAAATCTTGAGGAAGTAAGATCTGAGAAGAATAAACTTTCTAAAGAATTAGAAAAAGTAATTTCTAAGAAAAATGTTTTTGAGCCTAACTCTAGTTCAAAAACTAATGATTTTGAGGATAAAAACTTGGTTGTAAAACTCATGTCCGAAATTTTTTCCTTAAGGAAGTGTTTATCAAACTTTACCCATGGTAAGGAAAATTTTGATAAGATGTATTCTCAAATACGACCATTAAGAAATAAATCTGGATTTGGTTATACCCATGCAAAACCAGTTTTCAGTAACAATTATTTTGTTCCTCAAAGTGCCCCATTTTGCACCAAGTGTCAATGTGGTGGCCACTGGGCAAAGAATTGTTCCTTAAACAAAACCCAATCTCTAGGATTTCACAAAGCCTACTTTTCTAAGAAAATGTGGATACCTAAAATATTATTGTATGGAAATCTCGGATCCAAACAAGTTTGGATTCCGAAAGTCTAATTTTCTTCTTGATTTCAGGATAATAAAGAATGTACCAGCAACAATATATGGTACATGGATAGCGGATGTTCCCGGCACATGACTGGTAACAAAAGATTTTTTTAAAAGATTATCAAAACGAAAGGAGGAAATGGAACTTTCGGAGACAATGCTAAGGGAGAGATTGTTGGTATTGGTAATATTGTTCTTTTAGGTAAAACCTTGATTTCAAATGTTCTTTTTGTTAAAGGTCTTAAGCACATCCTCATTAGCATAAGTCAGTTATGTGATGAAGGTTACCTTGTAAATTTTAGGAATGATAAGTGCTTAGTTCACAATTCGAAAGAAGAATTTATTCTATCAGCCAACAGGCAAGAGAATTTTTACACCTTAAACTTAGATGACCTTAGAAGCCAAGATTTACCTTGCCTAATTGAAATAGAAGATCACTCTTGGTTATGGCATAGAAGGCTAGGACACTGTAATATAAGGAACCTATGTAAACACTCTAAGAAGAAACTAGTTAAGGATCTACCGGAGCTTAGATTTGATTCATCTAAAGTTTGTGATCCTTGTCAATATGGCAAGCAACATAAAACTAGTTTTAAGTCAATCGGTGAAGTCACAACAACCGATGCATTACAGTTAGTGCACATGGATCTTTTTGGTCCAACACAAACTGGAAGTATTGGAGGCAAATACTATGTGTTTGTTCTAGTTGATGATTACACTAGATTTACTTGGTTCTATTTTCTAGAAAAGAAATCTGAAGCTTTTTCTTATTTCAAAAGTTTTAGAGCTCAAGTTAAAAATTAGAAAAACCTTCCATTGAAAACTATTCATAGTGATCATGGAGGAGAATTTCAAAATTCTGATTTTGAAACTTTTTGTAGTAAGAAAGGTATTACTCACAATTTTTCAGCTCCTAGAACTCCTCAACAGAATGGTGTAGTTGAAAGAAGAAATAGAATTCTTCAAGAGATAACTAGAACCATGTTGAGTGAATATGCTATTGCTAGACATTTCTGGGCTGAAGCTGTAAGTACTGCTTGTTATACTATAAATCGAGTTTTGATTAGACCTTTTCTTAATAAAACTCCTTATGAGTTATGGAATGGTAGAAAACCAAGACTTTCCTACTTCAAGGTTTTTGGTTGCAAAGTATTCATTTTGAATACTAAAGATAACTTACATAAATTCGCACCAAAATCAGATGAAGGGATTTTCTTAGGTTATTCCACAACCTCTAAGGCTTATAGAATTTTTAATAAAAATACTTGTACTGTTGAGGAAACAATGCATGTGAAATTTGATGAGTCTGATCCTTTTGTTTTTAAACCATCTCAACATACATCTTCCGATGTGTTTTCAAAAACTGATTATCAACCTTTGATAGAAGAACCTTCTGATAAGGAAATTGTCCTAGAAGATACTTCTGAAACATTTACCCCAGAAGAATTTATACCCTATGTTGATGAACAGGTTTTACAAAACCCAAATCAGGTGTTTCTGAAGAATCATCCCAGTGATAGTATCATTGAGGATGTAAATCAACCTGTAAGGACTAGATGTTCCTTAAGAAATGAATTAGAACACCTAGCATTTCTTTCCCAATTAGAACCTAAAAGCATTGATGAAGCTTTAGGTGATGATGATTGGATCAAAGCAATGCAAGATGAACTAAATGAATTCGAAAGGAATAAAGTCTGGACCTTGGTTGAAAGACCTAAGGAAACTTCTGTTATTGGAGTAAAATGGGTTTTCAGAAATAAATGTGATGAAAATGGAGTCATTGTTAGAAATAAAGCTAGACTTGTTGCTAAAGGCTATAATCATCAAGAAGGAATAGACTATGAAGAAACCTATGCTCCAGTAGGTAGACTTGAATCTATCCGTATTCTACTTGCCTTTGCAGCATTCTTTAATTTCAAACTTTTTCAAATGGATGTGAAATGTGCTTTTCTTAACGGTTATGTTCAAGAGGAAGTTTTTGTTGAACAACCTCCTGGCTTTGAAGATACAAAACATCCGGATTATGTTTTTAGACTTACCAAAGCTTTGTATGTCCTTAAACAAGCCCCACGAGCATGGTATGATAGACTCACTGGATTTTTGCTTCAAAATAACTATGTTAAGGGAAATGCAGATCCAACCCTTTTTATAAAGAAAGATAAGAAAAATGTTTTGATTGTTCAAATTTATGTTGATGACATTATATTTGGTTCAACTCAGCAATCTTTGACTGACTCTTTTGCTAGTCTAATGAAATCTGAGTTTGAAATGAGTATGATGGGTGAATTAACATTTTTTCTTGGTTTTCAAATTTCTCAAAAACCAGAAGGAACCTACATATCTCAACATAAGTATATTAAATATCTTCTTAAAAAGTATGGTTATGACAACACTAAGAGTATAAGTACTCCCATTGGTATCTCAAAATATTTAGATCTTGATGAAGCTGGGAAACCAGTAGATCAAACATCTTTTAGAGGTATGATAGGAAGTCTACTTTACTTAACAGCTAGTCGACCAGACTTAATGTTTTCTGTATGCTTATGTGCAAGATATCAATCCAATCCTAAGGAATCTCACTTAAAGGTAGTAGAAAGAATTTTTCGCTACCTTAAGGTAACCATGGATCTAGGATTATTTTATACTTCTGGAAATGATTTTTTTCTAAAAATCTTTTCTGATGCTCACTTTGGTGGATGTAGAATGGACAGAAAAAGTACATCCGGAACATGTCATTTCTTAGGAGATTCATTAGTTTCTTGGTCCTGCAAGAAGCAAAATTCAGTTGCACTCTCCACTGCTGAAGCTGAATATGTAGCAGCTGGAAGTTGTTGTGCACAAGTGTTGTGGATGCAACACACACTCACAGACTATGGCTTAAGTTTTACCAAAACTCAAATTTTGTGTGATAACACAAGTGCCATTGCTCTCAGTAAGAACCCTGCACATCACTCCCATGCAAAACACATAGATATTAGGCATCACTTTCTTAGGGATCACGCACTAAAAGGAGATATTATTCTTCAGTTTATTGGAACGCAAGATCAGCTTGCTGATATTTTCACAAAATCTTTGCCTTCTGATAGATATGAATATATTAAACAGATGTTAGGAATGATAACCGTAAGGTAATCTTCCTTAATTAACTTTCTGTTGAAAAAGTCTCCTTACAGTAATAAACCCCTTTTTATAGGGGGAGTACATTTGATTGTTTGGTTAACAAAGTTTTTCAAAATTTGTTTTCAAACTTTTCGGAACGAAGATTTCCGGAATGGAACTTCCGGAACTACAATTTTCCAGAAAGGATATTTTCGCACAGAATACTTCTGGAATGGAAGTATTCGTATTGAAAATTTCCGGAATAGAAAATTTCGTACTGGTACTTTCATAACCAGATTTTCGTACCATGTTTTTTTTATATTTACTTTTTTGTATTGAGTTTTTCATATTTAGTTTTTCGTATTGAGTTTTTCGTAGTCATCTTTATATTACCCATTACGAATAACTTTCCTAAGCTAATCCGAAAGGTATGATTTCCTTACTCAAGTTTTCGTATTCATATTTTACTTGCTGGAAGTTTCTTGTAATATGTTTTCGGATTTTGGTTTTCTCAACTCTTTTTCTTAATAAAAACCTCAAAAAGATCGGATTCAAGTTTTCAACCGTCAGATCTGATCTCAGCATATTCTAAACCGTTAGATCAACCGTGGAAGGTGAACCATCATCCCGTTGCCTATATAAAGGGGACCTAAATTCTAGTCCCACATAGGTTTCAAGCATTCGCGTGCTGAAGCTCTGCCCCTCTGATTTAAGGCCGTTCCGAATTTCAGTATTCTCCGTTCCAAACTTCCCAGAGAACTTCTAATCCGAATGTCTGCAGAGTTAGCATCTCAAGAAATGTCTTCAACCAAGCCTATTTCTCAGTGGTTAATTTACAGAGAAAGGTTAGTTCATCCGACTTTCTTCAGAAACTACGATTCTATCATCTCAAAGAACATCAAGTTGAATGGCTGGGAGGATGTTGTGGTATCTAAAACTGGGAATCAAGATGAAGTATATTCTGATTTGCTTGTCGAATTTTATGAATCAGTTTCTTTCTTTAAGGAAGATGATAGCGAGAAGTTTTCTTTCAAATCGTATGGCAAGACATATAAACTTTCTTACACCAAGGCTGGAAGCTTGGTAGGGTTAACTTATGAAGGTGAAGCAGAGTTTATTTCTCACGTATTCCCAGACTCTATGGGTAGTTTCAACAAGGAAAAGGCTTTAGAAACTCTCGGATTAGCTGATGAAAAGGCTATGAAGATTGCAACTCTATCAACAAACTTCCGGATTCTTGAATTATGGGTGCAAGGACTTATCGTACCGAGAAAAGGTGATAAGGACAGCTTGAAAAAAAATGAGATCTATATCTTAGATTTTCTGATAAATCTACGGATGTTCAACTTGATGAAGCATATTCTTCTTAATATTGAAAATTTGAAGAAGGGCAATCTGAGAGCTCAGATTATTATGTATCCAGCAATCCTCTCCAAGTTGATTGTTCGGTGTTTTGAGTCTTTCAAGGAGGCTTGCAAATCTAATCCGAGAGTTTGCAAGATCACGTTTCTCAGTGATGGAACACTTAAAATAATGAATATAGCTTTTGACAAAAAGTCTGGAAAGTTTATTGATCTACCTCCTCAAGAAGAAGTTGCTCCGAAAGATGCTGATCCGGAATCATCCAAGCCGGTAAGTAAGAGAAAGCTGAAAGAAGTGGCAGTCGAAGCCGAGGAACCCAAGTCTAAGGAAGTCCATTCCGCACCTCCAAAGCCTAAGAAGAAGAAAGCCTATCCTAATGAGGTTGTTACAAAGTGGAGAGCTGACAAAGAGAAGAGGAAAGAAGGGGATCCGCAGTTCGGACTGGACCCTGCAGAGGCATAAGCTTTGAAAGAGAAAACTGCTGATGAGCACGAGAAACAAGCTAAGGAATAGAAGCTTAAGAAGAAGATGTTAGAAGCTGAGGCTGTTCAAGCGTTGTTAAAGTTCAACAAATTGGTTTCAGCATCAATTCCAGTTCCGAGATCTTTCTCCCTGGAATCTCTACCTGAGACTCCAGGAAGAAATCTCGTTGCTCCGGAACAAGCTGTTGCTACTAATACTGAGGAAGTAGAGAAAGTGGAACAAGTTGAAGAGGTAGCTGAAGGAAGTAGTGAGACAGGAGATGTGCTAAAACAAGTAGATGAGTACAAGGGAACTCCTTCGGAACACTTATCACTCCGGACTTCAGAAGATGAATCTTCAAAGATAGTTACTCCTGCAATGGAAGAAGAGAAAGGAGAAGAAGAAGTTGCCTATCATGGAGAAGAAGAACAACATTTACATGATATTTCTCAGATGAAAAACGTAGAGGTTGGTGTTCAGGAAGTTGATGATGAGGAAGATATTGTCGTTCAAGTTTCTGACAGTGAGAAGAGAACTCCGGAACATGATTCTATTCCGAAAAAACATAAGGGGAAACAAATTCTTGCTGATACTCCGAGTTCAGAAAAGAGGATGAGAAAGGAAGCTGGTAGTTCTTCTAAGAGGAAGTTGGAGCTTATTGAGGAAGAAAACTCTCCGAGCAAGATTTCAGATTCAGAGTCATCTTCGTTGGGGCATGACTTTGTTGTTCAGTCTTTGTAGAAGTTGGTAGGAACCATTCCGACCTTCTCAAGTATTGATTCACGATGCCAGATGCTCCAACATGCGTTGAATCTGAAAACAGACTCCGTATCTATGGTTATGGATAAGTGCATTGAAATTGAAGCTCAGTTCAAAAACTTCTTTATTGGTTACGAAGCTCATAAAAGATTTTTCAAGAGGATGACAAGCTGGTCTAAGAAGACTGTGGAAGAGATGAGGCTTTTCGATGAGTTTCAAGATAATGTTAAGGATGCCTTTGAGACCGAGGACAAGAAGATTAATGAGCTGACTGCATCCATTGAAGAGAAGTTGACTGAGGAAAAGAACTTCCGGATCCAAGAAGTCAGGGATCTGAATGGGAAGCTCAATTCCGTTTCTCAAAATTGGAAATTTGAAAGGGATCATCGGATCGATTTTGAAGAGAGGATGAAGGCTCAGGAAGAGAAAATCAAAGCTCAGGAAGAAAATCTAAAGGCTCAGGAAGAAAAGATTGAATCTCAATCCGAAAGAATAGTTTCCTTAGAAAAGCAAGGTGAAGAAGATCATAAGGACCTCAAGAAGATCAAGACTATTCTGAAGGGCCTCATGTCTAAGGAAAAAGATCCGAAATAACTCAATACGATCTTTTTGTTGTATTTTTTTCTTGTTGTCGAGATTTCAAAGTTAATGAAAGTTGTATTTGTTGTTTCTATTGTTGTCATTACTAATATCTCATGTACTTTGTTAGGTTTTTCCATTCCCTCCAATTATTTTTGAAAATCACAAAGGGGGAGAAGGAAAAGAACCTTAAGAAAAAAAAAAGAACTCTAATAAGAGTTTATCAAAGGGGGAGAAAGAAAAATACCCAAGGAAAAATAACTCTAAATAAGAGTTTGTTTAAGGGGGAGTTTTTCTTAAAAAATACATTCTTATCTATCACTCCTGAAATCTGAATGCGATCCTTAGTGTTTCAAAGCCTAAGGGGGAGTTAGTTGTATTAGTCAATATCATTAAAGCAAGGGAGATAAGCTTTAATATGTTTCTTTCTTCTTAGAATTTTTTTCTCGTAAGGATTTTTGTGCTTTCCAAAAAGGGGTAGATTGTTGAGTCAATAAGGTTTTCCTTATGACTTTTCCATTCCTTCTTGTTTTGAAAATCACAAACACCTTATCTTTAAGAAAATTGCTTCTATAAGGAAAATTGCTTTTATAAGGAAAATTGCTTTCTTAAGGAAAATCGCTTTTATAAGAAAAATTATCCTTATCATATTTTTATCCATATTTTTCTTAAGTAT
The DNA here is from genome assembly GCA_963277665.1 of Viscum album. NCBI lineage: Eukaryota > Viridiplantae > Streptophyta > Magnoliopsida > Santalales > Viscaceae > Viscum > Viscum album. The sequence continues at coordinate 1,480,968,417 of OY728137.1, forward strand.
GAGATTCGGATTCATTTTCTCGGAATTGTTGAAACTTTGATATAAAGAATTCTGTTTTAGGATTTGGACTCTGGACAAGAACTATAAGGAAGTTTCATTCCGAATTCCGGATATGAATTCTGACTAAGTTCTATTCCAGATTCAGGATACGAATTCTGAAGAAGAATTCACATTAAGAATTCTAATGAAGAAATCTCATTCCGAATTCTCATTACGAATTCTGAAGAAGAATTCTCATTACGAATTCTAATGAAGAAATCTCATTCCGAATTCTCATTACGAATTCTGAAGAAGAATTCTCATTACGAATTCTAATGAAGAAATCTCATTCTGAATTCTCACTACGAATTTTGAAGAAGAATTCTCATTATGAATTCTAATGAAGAAATCTCATTTTGAATTCTCATTACGAATTCTGAAGAAGAATTCTCATTACGAATTCTAATGAAGAAATCCCATTTCGAATTCTCATTACAAATTCTGATGACGAATTCTCATTACGAATTCAGATGACGAATTCTCATTCCGAATTCTCATTCCGAATTCACCTATTAAACAGAATATGATTATCTTTGTTTTATACACTCTGAATTTATTCACTCCGAACTTTCACTCCGAAGTTTTCATTCTGAACATTTATGTTAGAGTTTGAAACGATGTCGTACATTCTGTTACACTTATTTTGTAATAAAACGATGTCGTCCATTTTGTTATAAACTAACCGTTGTCTAAGTGACACGTGTACAGGTCCCTCCGATCTTTATGGAAAATATGACCGTTGAAGAAAGAGCCGACCTTACCTATAAATAGGAGCTCATTTGAAAGAGCTCGTAGCTGATTGCTAAAAAAGTGCATACATGCTGTTGAAGTGTTTTCTAGAGAGAGAGGCTCTTATTAACTCTCAAAGCTTCGTGCGACTCCGAATGTTGGTGATTACATTCGAGGGCTTCCGGGGATAGGAAGACAGAGGTGCCGACTACCTTAAAGTTTGAGGGCTTTCTTGCTGAGGAAGGCAGAGGTTGCCAACTACCTTGAAGTTGAGGGCTTGCGGGGATAGCAAGACAGAGACTCCGATCTTCGTATTTAGGGCTTACCCTGGTGTGGGTAAGACAGACTTGCTTGAAAGTATAAATCAAGGGACCTTTATCCACGGTTGTTGGATACCCTTCTCTTTGGGTTAAAAGACTATTATCTTGTTACTTGTAGTTTAACTACTTGTTTATATTCCGCTGCAATTTGTATCTTAAGGAAAGTATAACTTTCTTATACTTCTTTACTTACTCTAATTCATTTAGATTCTATACGCTTTAAGGTAGAATCTCATATTGTAACTTTTGTTAAGTTTCAATTTCCGGAACCATATTTCCAGAACCTACTTTTGGAATCTCTTTCCAAGTTTAGTTCGGTATTAGAGGTGTTGTGAATTTACTTAGTTTAACTTTGTTAAACTTAGCCTTTTCCTTTACTTAAGGAAAACATAGTTATTCTTAACTAAAATTAAAGGTTCCAAAGGAATTTTTAAAGTATACAATTCACCCCCCCCCCCCCCTCTTGTATATTGAGCATCTCATTCTATATTTCGATCCTACACACACCACGTGACACAGATGAATATGAATCTCCCCTTTCATACTCATCCATTATCATAATAGAAGAACAGTTCAACAATATACTATTTTAATTATTTTTAAATATCAAAATGATAAATTAATCCTATTTGAAAAATAATTGTGATTCCCAAATGATTGGAAACATGAAAACCATGGCTTGCCTTCCGTGCTGTGCTTTTGTTTAATGTTGTTAGCCAGACATGGATCCTAATCTATCAAATTTTTCCTGGTTTATAGGTTGGCTCTGTTAACTCAACCTCTGTTTCTTGTTTAATGAATGATTCAATGAATGGTTTTAACCTTTTACCATTTACCTTGAAAATGTAACCACTTGTGGGATCTTCAATGTATACTATCGTATGGGGGTAAACATGATGCACTATGGAAGGACTTACCCATCTAGACCTTAACTTTACCGGGCGTAAATGACGTTTTGAACTAAAAAAGAGCACAAATTTTCCCAACTCAAAATGTTTGACTTTGATATTCTAATATTGGTGGGCTTGAACACTATATTTATTGATCCATTACTTTTTTTAAGTCTCCATACTTAGTTCCTCAAGTTCTCTAAGATCTGATTTTCATTTTGTTCCTGCCAATGAGATGTCATAATTTATTTTCTTAATTTCTCAAAATGCCTTATTCTCAATTTCAACATGTAAATGGCATGCTTTTCCATAAACCAACCTACATGGTGACATTCCTAGGATGGTTTTTTATACTGTATGATATTCCTAAAGATTATCCAAGTGTATCTTGGACCAATCATTCCTCGAAGGATTGTTAGATTTTTCTAGAATATTTGTAATCTATCTATTTTCTAACTCATCTTGACTATTGGTTTGAGGATGGTACATAGTGAAAACCTTGTGATAAATCCAATACTTAGACATGAGTGCAGACAATCGACGGTTGGAGAAATGGATTCCACCGTCACTGACTATAGCCTTAGGAATTCCACATCGAGTAAATATGTTCTCTTTCAAAAATACAATCACAACATGATGAATATTATACTTGATGGGAATGTATTCAAACCATTTTGATACATTATCAATAGCTAATAGGATGTAGAGGTATCCCCTATAGTTTGGGAAGGGACCCATGAAATTGATTCCCCATCCATCAAAGATTTCAATCACTAAGAAGGGAGTGAGTGGCATGTGATTCTTTTTTGAGATTGACCATACTTGTTGGCACTTAGGACAACATTAAAAAAATGTGTATGTGTCCCATGAGAGTGTGGTCCAGAAGAGACCACACTGAAGAACCTTAACAGAAGTTTTCTTAGAGGAAAAGTGACCTTCACATGCCTCACTATGACAGAATTTAAGGATAGACACTTGTTCAGATTCTGGGACACACCTCCTGATGACTTGGATTGGGCAGAACATATAGAGGTATGGATCTCAAAAAAAATATTATTTAACATCATAAAGGAATTTCCTTCAAGCTTGAGTGCCAATAAATTTTGCAATTACTCTTGTAACTAAGAAGTTGGCTTTGTCACCATACCAAGGTCAGTCACTCACAGAGTATAGGTGTTCATTAGGAAATGAATCAGACATATAAAGGTGATTTGATTTGTCTTTGAATTCTATCCTAGAGAGGTGATCAGCAATAATATTTTAAACACCATTTTTTCATGATTGTAAGGTAATATTATTTTAAGAGAAGGACCCACCTAATTATTCTTACCTTGGAATCTTGTTTTTGGAAAAGGTATTTTACGGATTAATGGAAAGTGAAGATAGTGATGGGTGACCCTGAGAGATATGACATGAATTTATCTAATGCAAAGATAACAACAAGAAACTCTTTTTCAGTGTTTGTGTAGTTTATTTGGGCATCATTTAAGTATTTTCATGCTTAAGCAATGACATAAAGAGTTAATTGAAACGTTTTCCTAAAAAATCTCCTATAGAAAAGTCACTGGCATCACACACAAGTTTGAATTAAAGGATCCAAGTTGGATATTTCATAACAGGAGGAGAGGTGAGAGAGGATTTGAGGGTTGAGAATGAACCCTCATAGCTTTATGACCAAACAAATATATCATCCATTACTAGAAGAGCACAAAGTGTACATGATATTGAACTAAATTCCTTGATGAATCTTCTACAGAAACCATCATGTCCAAAGAAATACTTCACTTCCATGATAGTTTTGGGTGATGTAAGGTGACGAATGATTTCAAACTTGGCATTATCAACTTCAATCCCCCTACCTGAGACTATATGGCCTATAACTAGTCCCTATTTAACCATGAAATGGCATTTTTTCCAGTTTAGGGCCAGATTATTTTCTTCACATCTTGACAAGTCTCTCTCCACATTCCTCAGACATCATTCAAATGTATCCCCAAAGACAGATATGTCATCCATGAAGACCTCAAGAAAATCCTCTACCATGTCTGAGAATATTCCCATCATGCATCGCAGGAAGGTTCCAGGGGAATTTGATAACCCGAAGGGTTTGCATTTGAATGCAAAGGTGCTGAATGGACAAGTGAATGTAGTCTTCCCTTGATCCTCTAGGGAGACCTCAATTTTATTGTACACCAAGTACCCATCAAAGAAACAGTAGAAGGCATGACCTTCCACTCTCTCAAGGACTTGGTCAATGAATGGAAAGGGGAAATGGTCCTTCTTGGTGAATGCGTTTAGATTCCTATAGTCAATGAAGACCCTGCATCCACTACTCAACCTAGTTGGAATAATATCAACATCCTTATTGGTTATCACTATGATTCCTGTCATTCTGGAAACCACTTAGATTGGGATCACCCACTCACTATCAGCTATGTGATAGACGATAAAAGCTTATATAAATTTTAGAAATTATTTTTCACTACTTCCATGAGATTAGTATTGAGTCGTTGTTGAGTTTGATGACATGGCATTGAATCATATTCCAGAACAATCCTATGAGTCCCAATAAGTGGGCTAATCAATGGAATATCAGACAAGGTCCAACCAATGGCTTGTTTATGCTTCATAAGGACATCTAGAAGAATCCTCTCTTGATTGGCTTCATGATAATAAGAAATGATAATAGGATGTGTTTGATTTTTTCCTAGGAAGGCATACATGGGTGAAGAGGGAAGTCCCTTCAATTCAAGAACAAGTTGGTACAAAATTTTAGCAGATGATTGGGACATTGGATCAAGATCAGTTTTGATTCATGGTGTTTTAAATAAGATTTATTCCCCACATATAAAAGGTTCACCTACTAGATTTTCTTGATCGAATATAGGGAAGGAAATTGGAGTGGCCTCCATGAAAGTGGTTTCGTGAATGGGTTCACTGATTTTTGGACTTAAGACTTCATCATAAGTGAAATTTTAAAATTATTCAATCCAAGGTGATAAAATTCCTTCATGTGAACGAAGGATGTCAATCTCTTCCTGAATTAAATATCCATCAAATATTCATTGATGATCTATGGACTCATTATCAATTCTTCCCATCATTTTTACTTCATGAATGTCTTCATAACACCCTATTTGTGAGCTTGAATTATAGATGTTCAAGTTTGCACTCATGTTTCCAAAGGTGATGGTCATGTTCCCATTTCGTACTCGGATAAAAGAGTTGATTGTTGCAAGGAAATGATGACCAAGGATGATTGTGGTTTGTTCCTTATTTTCTTTGTTTGTATGGTTGTCAAGGAAAATGAAGTCAGTAGGGTAGATGATTTTTTTAACCATTACTAGAACGTCCTTTAAAATCCCCTTTGGAACCCAAATGCTATAATTAGAATGTTGAAGTGTGAAAGATATAGGTTGGAGATCATCTAGGCATAACTGGTAGTATAAAGAATATGGGATTAGATTGACACTATCACCTAGGTCTCACAAGGCCTTGATAACTTTTCTCTCACCCAATTCAACAATGATGAAAGGGAAACCCAGGTCTTTCAACTTAGGAGGAACGGTCTCTAAAATGGTGGTACTCACATTATCTTCCAAACGGACTTGGTTTTTATTTGAAAATTTTCTATAAAAGTGCACAAGTCCTTAGGTTACTTTGATAATCCATGTATGGATTGGATTTCATCGAGAAGGGGATGTTCAACTTGACTTGTGAGAATACTTCCCTCAATTTTTCACTCAATTCAGGCTTGGTTTTCCCTTTAATGCATTGTGTAAATAGTACAGGTTTTGGGGTTGTTTTTTGAAGAGTTATTTCATTCACATTGTTATCAGTTTTCTCATTTTGATCATTGTTGTTCATTCAAATTTTCATTATATTTTTAAGCTCCACATTGTTTCTAACTTATTAGTTTATTTTTATCAATTGATTTTCCACTTCATAAAATAGTCATAGAATTTATTTGTTCATGAGTTGTTTGAGTACAACTAGAATCTCCCATTGAAGTTGATCATGGTACCACCTAATATGTCAAGGGTTCCTTTCCATTTTTGATTGTTTGAAGTTCTTGTTTTAGAGAAGAGACATCTGAGTTCATCCTTCCCATTTGATTGCATAGTTTTTCTATAAGGATTTGTGTATCAGTTTGGGTTGGTGCTTGAGAAGATTGGTTTATAAGAGGGGGATATTTTGGATGTGGGATGGTTTCATAAAAATGGACCGGTGGCTGTTGGTATTGGATAGGTTGGGTTTGGAACTAGTTATGTGTTTATTAGTTCTGATGGGGGTAATGATTTTGTCCCTGTGGTTGGCTAGGTTGTTGGTTATCTTTCTAGTGCAATCCTGGGCAGTCATTATACCTTTGGTTGAAGTTGTTTTGGTATTGAGGCTTTTGAAAGTTCAAAGCTTTTACTTCCACTTGGGGTCCTCTTAAATGTACATCCTTGATGGATGTAATGGTTTGGCAGTTGTCTGCCTTCTGGTAAAATTTTCTAAAATTGTTCAAACATGTTCTACAGTTTGGATTTCATAGACTTTCCTATGTTCTATCTCTTCAACCTTTGAAGAGAGTGCTACGAGTTTAGCCCTAAGGCTTTCCTCTTCTCTAAGTGTATGAATTCCAGTGGTTCCCTGAGGATTTTCAGAATAAGGTGAAGTTCACAATGTATTTTTTTGTTCAGTAAGTAATTCTAGATACTCGTAAGCATCATTTGGGGCTTTGTTTGTAAAGGTTCTATTACACATCATGTCAATGAATTGTATGTTCCTCGGACCCATCCCATCCTAGAAAATTATAACATGCTCAAGAATAGAAATTCATGTTGTGGAAACATTTTTAGATTGTCTTTGAACATCTCCGATGTTTTATAGAATGTATTTTCCTCTTTTTCAAAAATGTTTCAGATACTCTTTTTATGTGCAATAGTTTTGGGTGGGGGGAATGTATTTTTTGTAAATATATATTTGTATTTGGTCCCAAGAGTTTATGGATGATGGTCTCAAATTGTTTATCCAATTTTTAGCTCTATCATTTAATGAAAAAATGAAATAGCCTCATCTTAGCTGATTCTAGTTGATGTGTGGGACACATGGTTTCAAAAATGTCGTTGAACTCCTTAACATGAAGGTAGGGCATCTCGAACTCCATTCCATGGAATGTGGAAAGGATGTTTAGGAGATGGGGTTTAAATATGTAATTGGAATATCCTAGATAATTGTGTATAATTCATGATGGGGCATTGGTCTTGGATGGTTTGAGGTACTCATTCATGATTTGATCAACTGCATTTCCCATGTTTGGGGATGCCTCATTTGGATTACCATTTTGGTTTCCACCTGGGATTATGAGTTGGTTTCATTGAAGACCTTCCATTGAAATTGACTCAATTTTGGACTCTTTAATATCAAGAGGATTAGGATCTAATGGAAATAGTCACCTAGTTTCACTTGACTCCCCAACCCTAGGATATTCCACCCTAACTAGACGTGTTGATTGATCGCGGGTTTAGGAAGACATTAGCCAAAAGAAAAAAAATGAGAAAGGGACTAGATAAGATATCATTGGTGGGAATAGAAGAAATTGGGGAGAATAGAATGGTTATTGAGATGAATTAATTGGGTACCCTTCAATAGCGCCAAATTTTGATTCATGCTCAAATTTACCCATTAGAAGAGAGTATAATTGTCTTTGTAGTCATGTTTGGGTTATCGAATCCTCAGAGACATAAGATGTAACCTAAATACATGTACATTATATGGATTGTCTTTGGATATGAATTGGACAACATGGGATGATTTAAGATTGTTTTTAATTAACTATAAGAGAATTGAATACAATAAAAAGAGTTAGTTGATCCTAGGTTATCACTTAGGTTGGATTGCATGTATTTCATTTTCAATGATTTAAAATTCTTATATTTGAGATGGGTTTATTTTAGAAGATCAAAAAACATTATAACATATTGGTTTAATACCTATGAACTTTAATACTAATCACTTATACACTTTATAAATCAATGTTTTGATCACTTCAAGGTAATGGTTCATGTTAGAACTTAAAGTGTGTTGCCCAAAATTCAACAAGGATGAAGGAGTTTAAAGATTTTCAAAATAGATTATCAATTAAAATAATTTATTATACATTAATGGGTTGATAAATAACCTCAAATACAACCCCTTCCTACTCCCTTTGATCAACCCATAAGTGGGTTATCCCTCTATTAATTCTATGGTTTCAGTGGAAGCGGGAAGTAGACTCATGAGTGAGGAATTGAAGAACTATAGAAAACAGTAAAAAGAAATTGATCACTCCAAAGTTGTGTGAATAATTTCACAATGTTTAGTGTGAATGAATTCATACCTTGAGGAAACGGTATCAAAATTATATGGATAATAACAGAATAATAGTAGGAGATATTTTTTTAAGAGACTTGGATAAATTAAAACAACTTACATGTGAAAGATAAACATGAGACAACAAAATCAAAGCATAACATTAAAATGTAATAACATTCAAAAGATCATAAAATCCACCAGCACCACTGCATTAAATAAAAAATTGGGGAGCCTTGGTTTGACCCTCCAACAGTACAAATCCTCCAACTTGATTATGGTAGGCCTATGGTGGTGGAAACCTTGTGGAACTTGGACATTTCCACTCTTGACCAGAGGTGGAAGCCAGTTTTCATGCACTAAACAGATGCATCACAATTACCTTCTAGAAGGCCGAATTATAGTGGACCATAGAATACTAAAATGGAGATCTGGATGTTTACTAAACTCCTGTAAAATATGGGCCCATTTGGAGTTGTGAATCGGGTGTTCTGACCGATTTAGTGGAATACGATTCTGGGCTATAGATTCTGTCCCAGATTTTGATATTCTATTTGGGCCTCCTTAATTGCCATCATGGAAGCAGAATTAGCACTGTCTCATTAATAATTATTTTTTCCCTTATACATATTCTAGAATCACACGAAATCTGGGCTTCATTAGGGTTGTGTTATGTTTCCCACATTCTCATCAGTGGGCTAGTGTCCAATCGGCCTTCTCCAGAATTCTTTCCTTCCATCGCCAAATATCTCTATCATCCTTTAGGATTCCTCTATTGATCCATGAAGGAAAAATGTGAATATTTATGTGTAGATATAGTTCCCATAATATCAAATTAAAATATTTATAATTACAATCCATAAAATAAGATGAATCATTGGGCTCAAATTCATGTACATTAGGCATGGAGTGCACAAATGATAAGAATAGATGTTCAAAATTAAAATCCACTTACTCAGGACCATAAGATCAAAAATGAACATTAAAAAACATTAACATGTAAATAAAATATGTATATTTATTGGAAAATAATAATTTTATAAAATTATATAGTTTTTGAAAAAAGACAACACACAGACCACGTGAAAATCTGTCGCGTCAGACAAAGCAATAGGAATCGAACCCACAACCATAGTGCAATTGGAATTTATTTCCAACCACTAGACTACGTGAAGTCCCTATTTAGTATAACTAATTTATTTTAGTTATATAATTTTATAAATCAATAATATGTTAGTTTTGGTTTATAAATGGAAATGACTAACCAATTTTAGAGATTATGTGATTAGGTTAATTACACTTTAGTATGAGACTTAGATAGTAGTCGATATTTTTGGGGATAAATATTAAGAATTACTGTGGAAGACTATGTGATTTAAATCAATCTGAGTTTCAGTTTTCAATATTAGTTTGGATTATTATTGTATAATTTGAAGAACAATTGTATATTTAATGGTATTTCTTGAACTTTGGGTACTTTTTGTTGGATTTTGGAGATTAAGAGTGGTATTTCTTTTTATAAATGATTATCCATTTAGGGATTATCTGAAATCGTACTAACAAATTTTGGTTTTGGATAATTTATAATGATAGGGAAAATATATGGTTCATATTTTTTGGGTCATCTTATTCACTAGAAGTTGATTTAAGCATTTTTTTATGTGTCCAAGTCATCTTGAATACTCATCATTTTTAGAAAAGAAGAGTTTGTGGTAGAAATTTACTAATAAAATAAAAGTCTACATGACAAGTAAGTATGTGCACTTATGTTCATAGTTTAGCTCATAAATAAATTCCTCAACATTATGGAAAGGAATTTAAATGAATAAAGTTGTCTGTTTACTTTTCATACTAGGAAACCAATGACTGTTTAACCCATCACAAATTTGTGGTTTTCATATTGTTAACATTCTCATAATCATATTTTCTATCACACTGAAAAAATAACATGACACATAATTTCTATCCCATATCCATGTTTCCATGGAATCCTAGTATAGTTTATCTCAAGTGATCTTTGTACATGTCTTTCTTTCTATTAATGTGGTAGTTTTATTTACACGTTTTCCATTGTGGGACTTTCAAGGAAGTTTCCAAGCCCAATTTTAAAATAGTGTAGACACAATTTCCAAAAGGGAGGAAAGATGTAACCTCCTAGGAAAAAACCAATATGACCATTCCATACTTATTAATATTTTTGAATAAAATATTAATTTTAAAGGGGATGTTATATTCAAGGGTGTACTTGAAACACAACAATGGGTTTCACTAAAGTCTTATGTTACTCACAATGTTGAGTCATACTGAGAAAAAATAATATACTATTATTTTAAATGGTATTTAACGCCTAGCCATTTATTATTGGAAATGAATAGATCTAACTTATATACGATAATACATGTTTTTTAAATGTTTTTACATTTATTCAATAAATGTTAGAGGCATAAAATGTGAATGATTCCAATTTTAAGCACAAATACTCTTTTATTCGTTAAAAAGTCAATTTACAGTCTTTTAATGATGTACCATATTTAAATAGTTTTTGTCACTTTTATATTTTATATTTGTAAAAATAAAATTCTTCTTTAGAATTGATACATTAAAATTTACTTTGGGTAAATGTTTTGTTTTTTTCTGATAAAGTACATTATTTAATGAATATTGAAAAATACTGTATTTTAATTAAAAACTTCCTTTTAATATATTATATTTATAAGGATAGATTATATTTTTAATTTGTTTTAAAGTTTAATTAGAAAATATTTTTACAATTTAATCCAATTTTTTTCATTGTAAGTAACTTCAAATTGGATTTGGAAAAAAACAAGTGTCAATATTTTCATAGTTATTATTTTGTAAAAACACTTATTTTTTGTTTTGACAGAAGGAATTAATTTTAAATTAAATTTTTTCACTTCGGTGTTTTGAATTTAAAAAAATGGAATCCATATTTGGAATCAGGAGGTCCAAATTTTGTTAATAGGTATCTTTTATTTTTAGATATTAAGAATATTGACCTCAGTTAATTTTTTATTTACCGCGGTTAAAGGTTAAATCTGTTAAATATTGGTAAACAATTATTATAATAATAATATAAAATTACCCTAACAAGTTTCTTAATCATATTTTTTAATAATTGTTTGAACATTGGCATCAATGAGGTGATTTTGGGACCCCATGGTACCACTTAAGAGTGATAATGTCACTTTATATTAATTATTTTAAAGTAAAGACAAAAATTACATAAACAAATATATTTTAATTAATAAATTTTTACACGGGGTTATATAAGTTATAATTTCGAATATAAATATTAATTTGAAATATTAAATGATTTCCTACATCAAGGAATTTTTTTTATAATTGTTAGACATCAAATAAATAATATTATGTATGACATAATAAGGATGCAGTGTTTACCTCCTTAATGAATGATTTAAATAAATAAGATATTAAATACTAAAACATATCTAAAACATATCCAATTATTATATGATGATTTTATTTGGAACATGAGTTATCGCATATTTGAATTTAATTATTTTTGGACCTTTTGTAAAGAAATATAATTATATAATAAAATAATTGATTCAAACATTCCTAAAGAGAACATCCTCCCCCTTGTAACGGGACTTTATTTATAACACATTCCTTACACCTCCCAAGTACCATGAATCATCAAAACACTGCATAAATAATCTTTCCACATCCCTATACTCCTCTTAGAATCTTTAATTTTGGTAGAAGTAACTTCAATAAACCCTTTTGCTTCAATCCAAAGGATGTTCCCCGATTTAAATGTAACATCTTCTCTTAAGTTATTTTGTGTTATTTTACTTCTCCAACCCCCTAAACTCTTTTTATTCCCCTATTTTATAAAAAAACAATTATCCTATATATTTGAGGTTGTTTTTATGAAATGGATTCGATCTACACTTACGCACACCTCCATCTAATGGGTAATGAACATAATGTTTCTTTGGATGGAAAACAAATGCCTCACAAAACAATGATTGTTCAATTATCATCTACAACCTATTATGGTAGCCATTATGATGGAAAGGTATTTATATATGATATATATTACTTTTATGTTTTCTCTATTAATATGTGATTTTTTATTTTACAAACATACCATTATTTTTTCCAATATGTGTAAACATGATAATTAAATTTGGGGAAATGAGGACTACCACCCCCTTAAGGTTATACGATTCGTTCATGACATACATGGAACATATAAAGGATGGTGTTAGTGAAATTATGTAAGATATATATCATGTGAAATAATAATAGAATTATAATATACATATGTATAATTAATTTTTCATTCCATCAAAACTGAAATGGAAGTGGATGTAGCTTTAATGTGTACGTACGTCATACTGTCTCCATGAACGGTGCTTTTCATTTCTTATCTCCAAATGTTTTGTAATATTATAAATACATAAATACAATGAATATATATAATAAATATGATATCTAAATCATTAATATCATTCTAGAGATAATGGACCCTTGACCACATGGACAACTTGTAATTATAAGGCGTTCATTTTTTACTCATGTTACGAACATCGACAAAATGTCCAATATGAACTCAAATAATAAAATAAATTTTATAGCTAGATAATAAGTTATATAAAAGGAATAATAAACCTGAAAAAGTTTCAAAATAAATTATAAGTTAACATATTTTTATTATTCGGGATGAACAAGGAACAAACGAGTCACGTCGGACATGAGGTAAGGGGTTTCTTATCTCACTTTCAATTCTGTGAGATTTACATTGTACGCCAATTATTTTTTTGCATGTGTTTAATTGGATACATCCTTTTGAAATATTTAATGTAACACCCCAAGCATCCACGGTACGTTTCCCTTCGAATAATGCAATGGCGTGCATTGTACGCAACTTCGAGATTCTAACACACCACAACCAATCAAACTAGTCGTTATGAATAGTAATACATAATTTTTAAAATTTTATAAATTCTATCTCTCAAAATGGACTTCATTTTTGGATTTGTAGTATCGAATTTAGCCTAAGGTGAAATTTCGATACTTTTCGGATAACATTAATATTTTGATGAATAGTGAAAGTTGCTAAATTTTAATTAAAAACAACTTTTTTAATCAAAATAATTAATAGTGATAAATTATGAATATGAGTGGTTTTAGAGTATATTTAGAATATATTTTTACAATTTAATACAATGTTTTTCATTGGACATAATTTCACAATTAAACCGAGCATAAATAAGTATCAATCTTTTGATAGTTATTATATCTTAAAAACACGCTTTTTGTTTTAACAGCGGGAATTAATTATAAAATTAATTAATGCAACTTATATGTTTAGAATTTTGTAAAATAGACATCATTTTTGAATTCGAAATATCAATTATAGTTTAGGGTGAGTGGCATTGTTCTGAAAAACATCAATTTTTGATGAATAGTGAAACTACTAAGTTGTAGTTAAAAAAACTGAATTTTTCATAAAACTTAATTTTACCACTTCTGTGAATGGAATTTAGAAAATACTATAGACACTGTTAATATCAAGAAGTAAAATGTGGTTCAATTAGATGAAAATAATTTTTGTTGAATAGTAACTTTTTACTTTTATTTACCACGGTTAAAAGTAAATAGGGTAATTAAGGGTAAAAATGATATTAATATTACCCTAACACATGTCCTAATTCTATTGTACAAGTGTATCTCGACCAAAAATAACCTTAGTAATAAAATATTATCATTTAGGTCAACTTGGATTAGATAAGGAGATTTATTATTATTTAATTCAAAGAAGAGTAAAAAGAGTTAAAATCAAAGTTTATTTACTAAAAATTTTTAATATAGGGTTATACATAAGATAAATTCTATTGTAAATATTCATTATAAAGATAATAAGATTTCCTACATAATGATATTTAAGACTTTTAATGAATTACCCTAATTTTCTAGGATAATATGACATATTAGGATTGATTTAATTATCTTTGTTCGAAGTAATCATTCTCCTATGAGTTTCACAAAAATCAACTATTGAATAGTGTCAAAATTGACATAAAAGAGTTTTTAAAACAGATATTATATTATTAATTAATATTAAATTACTAAAATTATGAGGTTCGGCCAAGAGACTTATATAATGATAGGTATATCATTAATGGACCACTTGGGGGTCGTTTGGATGTATATAGTAATTTTATGATCTATATAATATAAAAATACAAAGTGACATGGTAAATGTCAAACTAATTAACTAAGAGTTAAAACAAAAAAGATAAGGTTAATATAGTAATAAAAACCTATCTAAATTATATTGGTTGAATGTTTTTAGACTTATCCCCACCTTAACCATTTAATAATAAACTTTGGAGCCATTATAAACCAAATATGAATTTATTATAAATTAATATTTCTAGCTTTTCCAAAGGTGCCCCTCACCCCTCTTATAAAATGGAACTCCTCCTTCTCTTTTCTTCACACCTTCAAAGCCTTTTGGTTAGTCCAAAACCTGCCCAAATACTCTATAAACTACCCTCAATACAATCTAGAGGCCTTAGTTTAATCAGAAATCCAACCTAAGGATCCCTTTTGATCAAATCAAAAGGAAGAACCCGGAGAAGAGGTAATGTTTTCACCACCCCTTTTCAAGTTCCTTTCTACTTCCACTTCTTCTTTCTTTGTTTTACCATTCTAAAATAATAACTACAGTATCCTATATATACTGTGATGTTATTATAAATATGGTACAACCATATTCAGTATTCTATCCACCCTTTGAATAACATGTCACCATACGTGCATACGTACGGCTTACCGTCTCCACGTCGTGGTGTAATTGTTATTCAATATATTATTATTTGGGTGGGTATAATAATGAATTTTAACTCATGTAAATAATAAATATAACATGATAATGATTATGTATATACGATATACCATCCAATTATATATTATTTTAATATCAAAAGAATGATATTCTCGCTCGTGCGTACGTACGGGCTACCGTCTCCACGAACGCGATGAGATTCATTCTCCATCGTATCCATTCAAGTATAATTCTCATTTTATGATTAATAATAGAATATATGGACTTGATATCATTATGGATATTAATAATAGACAACCTATCCATTAAAAAGACGGCTTACGTAACAAAACATATAAAAGAAAACGAGTAAGTTGACAACTGAAAAGACGATAATTCTAAAATATTATAAATAAATCAATGTTAAAAGATCATATATGATATCATATTAATATATATGATTCTTGAATAATTAAATAAAAATTATTTGACCATTATACATGAGGTTAACATACCGTCGACCAAGGAAAAAGTACAAAGTAAGGGGTTTCTTTCTCACTTTTAATTCCGTGAGAATTCCATTATTCACCACTTATTTATTGCATGTGGTGGGTGTACTGCCCATGATTGTATTAATTGTGTAATATTATTTTATTTATTTATATTTACATCATCATGGTATGATCCTTATTTCATGGGTGTATGTTTCATAAGTTACCTAATCGATATGGGAATTTGAAATTTCAATTTCCACTCATTTGGATTTATGCATATTTCATTGATTATATTACTCCAAGACTATGTGTGGAATAACTATTCATTTTCTTATGTCATAATTTCCACTCCCCTTTTATGTGGATATACTTTTGATACACATAATCACTCCATTTATAATTTCTCAAGTCATCGATATGAATTTGATAAGAGTAATTTTAACTCATTCTCCATTTGTTTAGTTAAACATCCAATTCATTGGTGTTGTATTTATAAGATTATGTGTGAATATCCTTTGATTGATTTACACTGAATATCCAATCATATTTAGTGTATTTATATTTTTCACAAATAACTATGTCGTTGATTTATCCTTAACCCATGGATACGGCCTTTATGAGATATTTCATCTCAATTTACATTCCATTGAGACTTCTTTGTTGTTATACACCAAATCAATTTTATGTGGTGTATATAGTGTACGTTGACATAATATATCATGAATTCCTTTATTCTCATGATATTAAACTGTTTTGATTACCTCAATTATTTGTATTAAAGTGTCTCTCTTTTGGTTAGAAACTCTAACAAAAATTCCATTTTTAAATGTTTTAAAGACTTATTCTTCTAAATCATTCTCATTAATGTCCTTGTTTTAAAAAATGGTTTTAAGGATTTATTTATATGGACATTAAAGTTTTAAAATTAAAACTCCTTTTAAAAGTTTCAAATTGGTATGGGAAACTTTGATTCAAAAATCTATTTTTAAATGGATTCTTTACAAATAGTGTGACTTTTAAATGATTTCAAGAAAAAGGGGGATATTTCTCTCAAATAGCATTGATGATTATTTTCATATACGTCAAAATCCTTCATTATTCTTGATTGAGGTTAATGTGATACAATACAATCTTCTATATTGTATCAAATGAGTTATGTTTGATTGTGGATGTGCTATATTTATACCATTCATGGTTTGCGGTTAAAGTATTGACATTTCATATGCTAGTTTTAATACGAATGTTTATGTTATGTTTAAACCTGTTCATATGAGTAATGCATTGGACTTAATAAGTCACGGGTGGAGCCCGCTATAGCTCCTCGATGCATCGGTAGGTCTCATGAGACAAACTAGTGTCTTGGAACAAGGCCTTGGCAAAATCGTATTTGTAGTCTTGGCACGAGGCCTTGACTATGTGGTTATGATAGTCTGGCATTATGAATTCCATCATTATGAAATTGTTTATTGATATTGCATGTGATTGGTCGACTAGTAGAATATCCATGTGAATACGTAAATGGAATTATTTCATTTTATCTTATCCATATTATGCTGAAGTTCAAGTCTAAAATGCTTTTTTTTAGTTATAAATTGCTTTAAGTGTTTATGCTTATCTATGAAAGCTTCTACTATATTGTTATCCTTACTGAGCATCTGACCTAACCCCTTTCAATGTTTTATTTTTTCTAGGATGTGAAGAAGTAATTTATGAATGACCTGCAGGCATAGTATGAGGGGATATGAAGACAAGATATTTTTTGTAGTTTTTTTACCTTATGATGTAATGTAAGACTTATAAATATATCTAGTGTTTCCAAGACTACTAAACTTATCGGTCTTTCGAGACATGATCCTTTGTGATCATGCCAATGTTATGTAATAATGCACCGACTCTAGGTAACTAGGGTCGGGGCGTTATAGTTGGTATCAGAGGAAGTTTAGTACAAACCTTGGAAGCTAGATTTAGATAAACTCTGATTAGAGCACATAGACCTAAGATGAAATTTGAGGATTAGTATAGAAGAATTTTCTAGAATTTTGGTATTGTAGAGATTTTGTGAGTTTTCCGAGCAATACATCCCTGTCTCGATACGAGCACGTAGAGGCGGCTCTGGCACAGATGTACCTAGGGGTAAAACCCGAAAACACTGCTTTGAGCTAGAATCGAACGGGAACTAGTGCACGACAACGGGCCTTGCTACACTCTTGGTTACGACACTCCCGGGGGATATGCTTAGGATAATTTACATTTTCTTTACAAACCGATTCAAATTATTACATATATAAGATGAGAGTAAATGACCTTGGTTAATCCAAATGTGTTTCATAATGAGAATATGGTGACATGTTAATCTCTAAATGATTGTATGACTACTATTACTCACACAATGCTTTCTGGTTTTAGCCAATGGATGGATTCCAAGGAAGTCATAGTGACTTTCAGAATGATGTACATGGTGGGAACGGTGGTGGCAATGAGAAACAAAATGGAATGTTGATAGGCATAAAAGATATCGTGTTTATGCCAAATCAATTTTTCAAAAATATGATAAAAAATATATATATTAACCAATTACCAGACTCAACAAAGAAGAGAAAGGCGATGAATGATAAGAGCTCCAGCAGTGGAGACCATGGAGAAAGAAATCCTCAATTTCCATCATGCAGGAAATGTGGAAGGAGACACCCAGGAAAGTGTCTCAATGGGACAAAGAAATGCTTTACGTGCGGGATGGAAGGACATAAAGTGAATAATTGCTGAAGAAAAATGAATAATACTATAGAAGAAGATAAAAATGGTCCCAAGAATCCATTTACATTCATTTGCAGTAAATTTAGAGGACCTGACCATTACCTGAGTGAATGTCCTATTCTATGGGATATATTGTTGGTCAGAGAAGAAGCTATGTGGAAATAAATGGTTGGATAAATGTTTAAAAATTAATAGTGATCCTTGTTGAAGGGTTTACTTTGGAATAATTTTATCTTGTATTTGTAACCCTAATGTTTTCCAAGTGAAAAGGATATTTATGGAAGAATTATCTTTTCTCATGTGGTTATAGTTATAAATAACCATTTGGTTTTATATGATCATTGGGTTTTAGGCAATTACAAATTATTATAATTTGGGATGAAAATGCAAGGTATGAGATAACATTTTTGGTTAAAATATGTTATGGTTATTTTGAGGAATTAATCTCATTTTGGTAATTCTATAAAATATAGTTTTTGAAAAAGGACAACACGTAGACTGTTTGACAACCCATCACGTCGGACAAAGCTGTGGGAATCGAACCCACAACCAATGTGTGATTGGGATTTATCACCTAGCACTGGACTACGTGAAGTACCTGGTTAGTGTGACTATTATTTTTAGTTAAATGATTTTATTTATCAATAATAATTTGATTTGGGATATTATGACGTATCAAATGAATACCCTTAGTATAGGAAAATGATTTGGTGATTAAGTGATAAATGTTATTTTGGAAGTTGTTCGCTTTGGTGTGAACACTATATGCCTAAGGAAAATAGAATACTATGTGATTTCATTTGAGGAGTAATTGTGGTTTTTTATCTATGTTTTTATTGTGGATTTATAATGATTTGGGTTATTTATGGAAATGATTAGGTTAATTAATTTTAAGTATGTGACTTTAAGAATAATTAATGTCATTTGGAGATATAATTTAACGTGGAAGACTATATTCTTAATAAGTTTTGGTTTTCAATATTAGTTTGGATTATATTGAAGGATTTTAAGGATAATTTATTATTGAATGGTATTTATTCAACTTTGGGGTATTGTTGGTTTAATTTTAGAAATTAAGATTAGTATTTTTTCTCTAATGGAATATACATTTGGGGGATCATCACATCATATACTAACCATTTTGGTTTTGATTAATCTCTAAAGACAAGGTAAATATATAGTTTATCCTACGTGGATCATGTATCTCTATAGAAGTTTATTCTAGCTCTTCCATTGTGACCAAGTCTTCTTGAATACACATTGTTCAAATAAATGAGTTAGTGGTAAAAAGTTATTAAAGAATGAAACTCTACTTAAAAAGTAAGTATATCTATTTATGTTCTTAGTCAATATCATAAATGAATTCCTCTTCCTTATGTAATGTAACTTAAAACAAAAAAATGTTGTCCATTTACTTTTCTTACTGGGAGACTAAGGAACGTTTGTCCCAACACAAGTTTGTGATTTTCTTATTGTTAACTTTATCCTAATAATGTTTTCTATCCATCTCCATCCGAACTGAACACTTACTTTATCGTCAATATCCATGTTTTCCTACATGGAATCCTAGTATGGGTTATCTTGGGTGACCTTTATACCTCTCTTTCTTTTAAAGTGATAGTTTTATTGAATCTTTTTCCGATGTGGGACTTTCCATTATATTCTAAAGCACAATTTAAAAAATTGTGAGGACGTAATTTATTGAAGGAGGGGAGAATGTAACACCCCAAGCTTCCATGATACGTTTCCCTTCGAATAATGCAATGGCGTGCATTGTACGCAACTTCGAGATTCTAACACACCACAACCAATCAAACTAGCCGTTATGAGTAGTAATACCTACTTTTTCGAATTTTATAAATTCAATCCCTCAAAATGGAATTCATTGCTGGATTCTGGGTATCAAATTTATCCTATGGTGAAATTTTGGTACTTTTCGGATAACTTTAATATTTTGATGAATAGTGAAAATTACTAAATTTTAATTAAAATCAACTTTTTTAATCAAATTAATTAATAGTGATAAATAATGAATTTGAGTGGTTTCAAATTATATTTAGAATATATTTTTACCATTTAATACAATGTTGTTTATTGGACATAATTTCACAATTAAACCGAACATAAACAAGTATCAATCTTTTGATAGTTATTATATCTTAAAAACACATTTTTTGTTTTAACAGCGGGAATTAGTTATAAAATTAATTAATGAAACTTATATGTTTAGAATTATGTAAAATAGACATCATTTTTCAATTCGGAATATCAATTATATCGTAGGGTGAATTTTGGCATTGTTCTGAAA
The DNA here is from genome assembly GCA_963277665.1 of Viscum album. Lineage (NCBI taxonomy): Eukaryota > Viridiplantae > Streptophyta > Magnoliopsida > Santalales > Viscaceae > Viscum > Viscum album. The sequence goes on from OY728137.1 coordinate 1,480,989,107, forward strand.
AACATCAATTTTTGATGAATAGTGAAACTACTAAGTGGTAGCTAAAAAAACTAAATTTTTCATAAAACTTAATTTTACTGCTTCTGTGAATGAAATTTCGAAAATCCGAGAGACAAGGTTAATATCAAGAAGTAAAATGTGGTTAAATGTGATGAAAATAATTTTTGGTGAATAGTAACTTTTTACTTTTATTTATCACGGTTAAAAGTAAATACGGTAATTAAGGGTAAAAATGATATTAATATTACCCTAACACATGTCCTAATTCTATTGTATAAGTGTATCTCGACCCAAAACAACCTTAGGAATAAAATATTATCATTTAGGTCCACTTGGCTAAGATTAGGACATTTATTATTATTTAACTCTAAGAAAAGTTAAAAGAGTTAAAATCAAAGTTTATTTCCTAAAAGATTTTTAATATAGGGTTATACATAAGATAAATTCAATTGTAAATATTAATTATAAAGATAATAATATTCCAAACATAATTATATTTTATTTATAATATTTAGACATTAAATAATTTAATATATTTATGACACAATTATGATGCAGTAATTACCATAATAGTGAAAAATTAAAATAATTGATATTATAAATACCCAAATAAATATAATTTAAGACATTTAATGAATTATACTAATTTTATAGGATAATATGACATATTAGGATTGATTTAATTGACTTTTTTCGAAGTAATCATTCTGTTATGAGTTTCACAAAAATCAACTATTGAATAGTGTCAAAATTGACATAAAAGAGTTTTTAAAAACAATATTATATTATTAATTGATATTAAATTACTAAAAAACTAAAGTTCGGCCGAGAGACTTATATCATGATAGGTATATCATTAATCGACCACTTGGGGGTATTTTATGTATATATTAATTTTATTAACTATATTATATAAAAATACAAAGTGACATGGTAAATGTCAAACTAATTAACTAAGAGTTAAAACTAAAAGATAAGGTTAATATAGTAAACCAAACCTGTCTAAATTCTATTAGTTGAATGTTTTTCGACCGATCCCCACATTAACCTTTTAATATTCAACTTTGGAGACATTATAAACCGAATATAAATTTATTATAAATTAATATTTCTAACTTTTCCAAAGGTGCCCCTCACCCCTCTTATAAAAGGGAACTCCTCCTTCTCTTTTCTTCACACCTTCAATGGATTTTGGTTCTGCCAAACCCTGACAAAATACTCTCTAAGCTTCCTTCACTACATCATAGAGGCCTTATTTTGATCAGAAATCCATCCTAAGGATCCCTTTTGATCAAATCAAAAGGAAGAACCTGAAGAAGAGGTAATGTTTCCACCACCCCTTTTCAAGTTCCTTTCTTATTCCACTTCTTCTTTCATTGTTTTACCATTCCAAAATAATAACTCCATTATATTATATATAATTTGATGTTATTATAAATATGGTATGACCATATTCAGTATTCTATCCACCCTTTGAATAACTTGTCACCATACGTGCATACGTACGGCTTACCGTCTCCACGTCGTGGTGTAATTGTTATTCAATATATTATTATTTGGGTGTGTATAATAATGATCTGTAACTCAAGTAAATAAAAAATATAACATGATACTGATTCTTTATATATGATATAACATCCAATTATATATTATTTTAATATCAAAAGAATGATATTGTCACTCGTGCGTACGTACGGACTACCGTCTCCACGAACGTGATGAGATTCATTCTCCATCGTATCCATCCATGTCTAATTCTCATTTGATGATTAATAATAGAATATAATGACTTTATATCATTATGGATATGAATAATAGACAACCTATCCATGACAAACATGACTTATGTAACAAAACATATAAAAAAATGAGTAAGTTGACAACCGAAACAACGGTAATTCTAAAATATTATTAACAAAGCAATGTTAAAAGATCATATATGATATCATATTAATATATATGATTCTTGAATAAGTCAATAACAATTATTTCACCATTATAAAGGAGTTTAACATACCTTCGACCAAGGAAAAAGTACAAAGTAAGGGGTTTCTTATCTCACATTTAATTCCGTTAGAATTCCATTGTTCACCACTTATTTATTGCATGGGGTGTGTGTACTGCCCATGATTGTATTCATTGTGTAATATACTTTTATTTATGGATATTTACATCATCATGGTATTATCCTTCTTTCATGGGTGTATGTTTCATAAGTTACCTAATCGTTATGGGAATTTAAAATTTCAATTTCCACTCATTTGGCTTTACGCATATTTCATTGATTATATTACTCCAAGACTATGTGTGGAATAACTATTCATTTGCTTATATCATAATTTACACTCCCCTTTTCTGTGGATACACTTTTTATACACATAATCACTCCATTGATAATTTCTCAAGTCATCTATATGAATTTGATAAGAGTAATTTTAACTCATTCTCCATTTCTTGAGTTAAACATCCAAATCATTGGTGTTGTTTTTATAAGATTATGTGTGAATATCCTTTGATTGATTTACACTGAATATCCAATAATATTTAGTGTATTTATATTTTTCACACATAACTATGTTGTTGATTTATCCTTAACCTAAGGATACAGCCTTTATGAGATATTTCATCTCAATTTACATTCCATTTAGACTTCTTTGTTGTAATACACCAAATCACTTTTACGTGGTGTATATAATGTACATTGACATAGTATATCATGAATTCCTTTATTCTCATGATATTAAAATGTGTTGATTACCTCAATTATTTGTATTCAAGTGTCTCTCTTTTGGTTAGAAACTCTAACTAAAATACCATTTTTAAATGTTTTAAAGACATATTCTTCTAAATCATTCTCATTAATGTCCATGTTTTAAAAAATCTTTTTAAGGATTTATTTATATGGACATTAAAGTTTTAAAATTAAAACTCTTTTTAAATGTTTCAAAGTGGTATGGGACACTATGATTAAAAAATCTATTTTTAAATGGCTTCTTGACAAATAGTGTGACTTTTAAATGATTTCAATAAAAAGGGGGATATTTCTCTCAAATAGTTTTGATGATTATTTTCATCTATGTCAACATCCTTCATTATTCTTGATTGACGTTAATGTGATACAATACAATCTTCCATATTGTATCAAATGAGTTATGTTTCACTGTGGATGTGCTATTTTTATACCATTCATGGTTTGTGGTTAAAGTATTGACATTTCGTATGATAGTTTTAATACGAATGTTTATGTTATGTTTAAACCTGTTCATATGAGGAATGCATTGGATATAATAAGTGACGGGTGGAGCCCGCTATAACTCCTTGATTCATCGGTAGGTCTCATGAGACAAACTAGTGTCTTGGCACAAGGCCTTGGAAAAATCTTATTTTTAGTCTTGGCACGAGGCCTTGGCTATGTGGTTATGATAGTCTGACATTATGCATTCTATCATTATGAAAGTGGTTATTGTTATTGCATGTGATTGTTCGACTAGTAGAATATCCATGTGAATAATTAAATGGCATTATTTCATTTTATCATTTCCATATTATGATGAAGTTCATGTTTAAAAGGCTTTTGTTATAGTTATAAATTGCTTTAAGTGTTTATGCTTATCTATGAAAGCTTCTTCTATATTGTTATCCTTACTGAGCATCTGAGCTAACCCCTTTCAATGTTTTATTTTTCCCAGGATTTGAAGAAGTAATTTATGAATGAACTGTAGGGATAGTATGAGGGGATATGAAGACAATATATTTTTGTAGTTTTTTTACCTTATGATGTAATGTAAGACTTATGAATATATCTAGTGTTTCCAAGACTACTAAACTAATCGGCCTTTTGAGACTTGATCCTTTGTGATCATACCAATGTTATGTAATAATGCACCGACTCTAGGTAACTAGGGTCGGGGAGTTACATTTAATCATGATTCTATATATATTCCTGGTATTATATTATTCAATTGGTGGTTAGTAACTATTGGTCATATTACTCGATTGATTACAATGTGGTAAGGAGTTTTCATCTCACTTTTTATTCCCGTGAGATTCAGGCTATATTTCAACCATTTCCTTTTGTGTGTTTTATGTACTGCCCATGATTGTATTAATTACATAATATAATTAAATTAATGGGTATTTAAATATTCATTATATGAACTATATTTCATGGGGTGTGTGTTTTGTATGTTACCAAATCGGTAAGGAAACCTTTCACCCTCATCTTCTTAAATGAATTATTATTGTTATATATTTTAATTTACATCTTCATATGTTGGGATATGTTATAATATATCCTTATTTCTATATATTTTATGTCGATGTCATTATAAACCCTTTTCTATCTCATTAATTCTTTTTCATAATTTTAAAGTGATGCTGTTAGGCTGTCAATTTTCTGTAAGGGAACTTCTTCCCCCAATTTCAATTCTTTGGGTTAAACATCTACTTATTGATTATGTCATTATATGAATATTTGTGAATAACCTATGATTTTTCCACACTTAATATCCACCTATATTGAGTTTAATATAATTTATTACACATTATAAAGTTATATATTTATCCTTAATCTAAGAACACATTTTTTATAAGGTATTTCGTCCCAATTTACATTCCATTGAGACTTTAATTTAGTTACGCACCAATTCAATCTGATGTGGTGTATATACTGTCCTTTGGCATATTATATCATGAATCCACTTATTCTCATTATATTATAACTTTCTGATAAAATGTTATTCCTCAATAATTTGTATCCAAGTGTCTCTCATTTTTATAGTAACTCATTAACTAAAATATCGTTTTAATTATTCTAAAGAATTATTCATAAAGATATTTCTCATTATTGTCCGTGATTTAAAAATGGGTTTTATGATATATTTATATAGACATTAATGTTTTCAAATGATAATTTATTTAAAAGCATCAATGTGTTATGGGACGCTTTGATTCAAAAATCTCTTTATTGAATGTTTTAAATGGTTTTTAAAAAGATTTGATTAGGTAATTTTCATTTCAATATCATGATTTCATATATTGTGATTGGAATGAGGAAATGTTATATTTTTTTATGATTTAGTTATGTTTTATGAATATTTTATGGTTATTGGGCATTGTTTACATATATGGGTGGTTCCATGATAAACCAATGGCGGGGGATCCTGAGATAGCTCTCTACTGCATTTGGTAATGTGATAGAGGTAAACGTTAATGATTATCCTAATAGATTTAGGGAATATACTATGATGGGTATTCAAAATTGACTCCCTATGTATCTGTGAAAGCTAAAATGTAAGTATGTTATGAATTCCACAAGTAAGCTTTATGATTTATGATTTCTGTGTGTTATTCATAAATCGTATGATTTCGTAAGGTATGTTATGATTGAAAAGTATGGTTTCATTTATCTGTATTAATTGATGGGTAATGTTTTCCTTCATTATTTTATAACCCTGCATGTTCTTTTTATTCACATCCAATGTTTTGGAAATGTTTTCACTAGGACATAAAGATGAATAGGGTCAAGGATTGGATCGAAGAAAAGTCCTGCTATCTAAAACATGGAACTTGACATGTTTCTTTTTAAGAGTTTTTATATTATGAAAAATGGATACTGTTTAGTAGTGTCTACATGTAATATTCAAGTTATAATGTAATAGTTATGGCCTAATTCTCTAAAACACTAATCCTAAAAAGATTATCAATGTGATTTCATGACATAATTCAAGATTATGTAATGTATAAGGTTGGGTCCTTATACTAATGTACTCTCTATTTTTGTGAATTTAATGAGAAAATTATTTATTGAATACCTTAATGATATTGAATTAGTATTTATTAATGAAATATTGATATATTACGAATTCTATGAGGACCATGAGAACCCCTTGAGTATTATTCTAGAGACTCTTAGATGAAAAGAGTTATATGGGATGATTTTACAGTGTGAATTATGACTTTGAAATGATTATTTTCATATAAATGTTATATCTAAGGATGAAATACTATTTATTCATAGGAATAAAAATGTATTTCATAAATGTACTGAACCAACAAATGTACCCTAGCTGCACAGTTTCATTAGTTTATTATGATATAATCGATGTATCAATCATGATCTTTTTTCGATTAGCTGACTCGTTATACAAGATTAGTCATAAATGGGTTATGTTCATTGGGAAAAAGGATTCAAATAATTTTGTGAATAATGGAAGAGGATATAAGTTAATTATCTGATTTTGACATTAATATCAGTAAATGGTGCATTTTTTATTTATAGTGATACATCAAAGAATGAACATGGATGTGTCATTATGAAAAAGATATAGTAATTTATAATGCATCAAAGTAGATAAAAAATCATTAAAAACTATCCATATAATGATATTATTTTATAATCCATAATCAATTCACCGATGATGTTGAGACACAATATCTTTGTTGAAATAAGTGAGATGTATACTGATTACTTGATCATTAAATATAACTTCTCACAGAAATAACTCAACATGAGGAAAATGTGATGGCTCATGTAACTCAAGGATAATGATTATCATTACTCTGTCACCAAAGGAAGTAAAATAAGGTAGATTATGCATTAAGAAAGATGGATTATAGAGTTTCGAACAAAATGAGGATTGATAATGATCTTGTGTAAATGGAACTAGAAAAGATGGATATGGAAATTATCAAGGACGATAAACGTCTTAAAATTTTCAATCAGTTTTCCAACCATTACTATAGGAAATAATTATAATTTATTTTTCTGATAATAAAAATTTTCATAGGATAATTAATGATGTTAATGATGGGATGTTGGTAGACACTATATAAGATGAAGGGATAATGAAAATTTATATGAGGCATTGTGTGCCTGCCATACCAAGGATAAAAAGGGATTTATTGGATGTTTCACATAGCTATGATTTCTATATAAAACCGTGTTACACTTAGGTGTATATTTATATGAAGGAACATTTATAGTGGGATAATCTAAAGCATGAAATTACTGTTTATGCATACTGATGTTTTTTTAATATGTGAGAGTTGAAAGACATCATCGTAGAGGGGTCTTGAAACCATCTAATATTTATATATTGTAATGGGAGGAAATTAATAAGGATTTTTCACTAGATTAACAATTATTCCCATAAGAATTAATTCAATATGGGTAATATTTCATCAAATTACAAAATCTGAAAATTTACTCACTATAAGATAGAACTTTCCACTGGAGCACCTTACACAACATCGTATTAATGAAGCTATAAGACATCATGATGATCATATTTCAATTAGTTCTGATCATAATACATACTTTATATTAAACAAATGGAAACTCTTTTAGAAATATTTGGTTACTCATCTTTATTTGAAAACTGTGTTTCACCCTCAAATTGAAGGCCAGTTATAAAGGATGATCCAATCATTAAAAGACATGTTGGTATCATACTCATGTTACATTCAAGACATATGGGAACTATATTTACCTCTGTAAGGTTTTTCCTGCAATAACAACTTATATTCATGTATTCAAATTAAACCATATGAATCATATTATAATAATATATGTTGGATACAATCTTGTTGTGATGAAGTTGGTGAAGGGAATCTTTAAGTCCCTCATCTTGTGGAGGAAGAAACAAAAATGATAAATATTATTCAAACCCATATAAAAAAAGTTCAATATATACAAAAATATATAACTATAAATGAAGTAATGATTTGGAGTTTCAAGAGGGTGATCTTGTTTTTTATGAAAGTATCTCTATGGAAGGGTTTTATAAGGATAAGTTAGAAAGGGAAACTGAGTCCCCAGTATAACAAAACATTTGAAATTATAGAGCTAATTAGTGATGTTGATTATCCTTTGGAGATACCATCTTTCCTTTCAATATTTTAAAATGTGTTCCATATCTCGTTGTTAAGGAATGACTTGCTAGAACGAATGCATGTACTCACTTCTAATGGAATGAAATTATAATGTGATTTATCTTACTGTGAAGAGCCTATCCCAATTATGGATAGTAGTGAGCAAGATTTTAGGAATCATGTGACTTCACTGGTAATGGTACTTTGTAAAATCATTAAATTCAATATGTGATGTGAAAACCAAATGAATTTATGATGAAGAAAAACCAAAATAATTTTATGGTGTTAAATTCAAGAAATTTTTAGGTTGAAATTTTATAAAGGAGAGGAGAATGAAACAAACCAAGAATTTATGGTGTCTGCTTTTAAAATTTAAAATAACTTATAGTTTATGCATTACACAACAATGAGTTTAAAAACATAATATACTATTAAATATTACTTTTGGAAGAGAAATATGAATAATAGAATTAGTAACAAGATAAATGGAGTAGTAATAAACAAATGAAGTTATCCCTGAATAAAATAATCAACATTATGATTTTAATATATTTTGTAAAAATTCTAAAAACAATTCATGGTCTTTAGAAAAAAAACAAACAAATGAATACAATATTCCAAAATACCCCTCTCCTACATTATAAATGCCACATCTTACCACTCATTTTCATCATACATATTGTTCCATGAATCTTTTCAAATTTATTCTCAATACCACATTCAGTCTTCTCCCCACGTATTGGTATTTTTTTATCACCCAAATAAAAATTTTAAATTTCATTAAGGAGGTTCTCAAGGAGAGGAATTAAAGAAGAAAATCCCCATTTGTTCTTTTAAATTTTTAAAATTATTTTCTTATATAATTCTTTACATAACTCATTTTTTTAAATATTTAATGAAAAATCCAGTCTCAAATAAATAAATTAATTTTATTATTATTATGGGATATCTGCCATAAATTATTATCCCTTAAATTTTTTTTATAAAAATTAAAAAGTTGTTTATGAGTTGTTGATTCACCACCTTTGTGGATGGTGATTCCTTCGTTTTCAAAATATTTTCTTCAACGAAGGTAAAAAATTAATTTTCTATGGTTATATAATATCATAATATGTAATTTATGACTTATTTAGAGTATTATAACATTTAATTATCCATAAAATTAATTAATCTAACAAAATAAGTGTATGTTGTTAAAAAAAACACTAAAATAATCCAAACATTTATCGTTAATGTTTTATCTAATGAATCGTCCTCAAATGTAGAAAAAAAAGAATATACAAACCACAAAATATTATTTTCATTCATTAATAATATATTATTCCAAATTTTTATTACAATTCCCATTGTAAATGATCTTTCATAGGTGTATACCAGTGAACCTATCCTGAAAACCTAGGATGTGAAAACTTTTGAATGATTAAATTGAATCATATAAGTTATCAAATAAACAATAAATTTACTTAATAAAATTATAATAAAACAAAGAAATGTTCAATAGGTTTCAAATTAAATTATTCTGCATTGTATTTCTATTATCAGTAATGTTAAATACATTTCAAGAACACTTTCATACAGAAGGTAAGGGTTTTCTCATCTCACCATTAATTTTGTGAGACATGCCTTATTCACAACTACTTACAATTTTTGGTGTATATATAATTCCATTTTATGTATCATATCATAAATATATTTATATTTATTCAATTTAATGTTTAATTTGATGATCATTAATATTATTTGATATACAGTTTGAGTGTTTGAAATGGGGTAATTTATTCTCCCCAAACCGCCTTTTTTATTCGGGTTATGCTTCCTCTATCTTTACGCTAATCTAATACTACATTATTTTTACATAGTTATTATATATTATTTGAATATGTTCCAAAATAATGTATCTATAGCATTAAATATATCTTTTTATGGGGAAATACATGTTTTATAAGTTTCTCTTTTCAATTTCTCCCAATATGGAGGTCTCACTAAAGGGTGTTTCCCAATTTCAACCTAATTTTCATGTACACTAAATAATTTATTATAAGGAAAAAATATTGTAATAAAATAAATATTTTTATTAGGAATAACTATTTTAGTACCTTTTTCATTTTATGAAAAAATTTAATCCCTTTCATCTTTAAAGACTCCCATATTTTCACTTAAAACACACTAAAATTGATCATTTCTGAAGACGTTTTTTACGTGATTTCAATTTAGTTAGAAAAGATTTTTTCCATAAATATAATTTATTCTTTATTAAAACTTTTATTATTGGTTAAAAATTATTCCAATATTATTTTATAGGAATTATTTTCCATAATAAAATTTTTTCCATTGTAAAAGGGTATAATTCTCATGAATTTCTAAATGATTATATTAGAGGGTTTAACCCTATTTAAACAACCTCTGTTGAATATTATGATTTTTTAATTGAATATATTATGTAACCATATTCTATATTTAATTTAATGTTTTATAAATATTTATTTTGATTAACTGTATTTATATAACTCCCCATATTACTCTGGACAGTTTATGATTATGTTTATTCTATAGATATGGTTATTAAAATTTCATATGCTAGTTTATATATGAATGTATATGTTAATTATTCTTAAATAATTTAATATAATGAATTTATTGGACTTAGTTTTTGATGTTTGGGGCCCTATATTTCCCTTTCATGCATTATTAGGTCTAATGACACAATCTAGACTTGGTTTTTACCCATTTATGTTGTATCCGACGATGCCTTGATGGTGTGTTTATGATGTCATGAATTATGAAATCATTCATAATGATATTTGTAATTGATTTCCCATGTGATTATTCAACTAGTATAATATACATTGTTATGTTTCACTCTTATGATATTATTTATATGGAATTATTTATTCATATTTTATTCCGAAAATATTATGATCATGATTATGTTTTAATGGGATGTTTTTAAGTTATTTACCTTAAATTATGGACTATGTTTTTGATAGATTCCACTATATTTTACACTTTTACATAGAATCATATCTCTACCCGTTCTTATGTTCTATTTTCCAATGGATTCAAAGATGTATATAATGAATGACATGTAAGGATACATTACGGCTTTAGGGGTGTTTCAAATGGAATTTCTATGTTGTTTTTCCCCTTTCATGTTGTAATGTAAAACATATGTATCAATCAAGTTTTACAAATCTACAAATCTTTTAATTCATTTGCTATTATATCTCTTGTTCCTAACATCTATGTAATTTTGTAATGCACCAGCTCCAAGATAGGTGTGTGGGGGGTCATTACAAAAACGAAGAGTGTTACCATTCTGTAGAGAATCCTTGGGTTAGCAGGGTACTATTAGAGGATTATACCGAAATTCCATAGAGTCACAACACCCTGTAATTCCTTTACTCAAATTGGGAATCCATTCTTGTTTATATAATGGGTCTAGTAGTGTACTCTATAGATGAGATAGATGTTGAAATGAACTCCCATATTTAAATTTCTAGAGGACGGTGTCATATACATAGTGTTCTACGATGCATCATGGATCATACATGGGTTTTATTATGTAGAGGTACAAATTTGATTCCTACAGTTCATGATAGTTAATAGAACATGAATAGAACTACATGAATGGTGATCTTGATTTAGCAGTGGTAGTATCCAATTTGAATATATTGTGAAACTATTTGACGGTTGATTAGTGTATCATTTACTATGGCCATAAGAGTCTCTAGTATATCATCTTGTAGATGGAAATTAACCTGTGATAATTACAATGGATAGATTTCCATCATTACTATTAATTATATATTTCCTAATCTCCTGGGAAGTGTAATTTTTTGAAGATTTTCTCATTATTAGATATTATTCTCAGTTATTGATAGATTTTTCGAAGGAGTTATAATCATTACAGTTGCCCTTATTGACAAGGATAATTCTTCATATTTTTTGTACATGGTCGTTACACCACCACTTTTATTGCATGTTGGGGATGATCGGATAAGAGATATAGAATATGAGGCATCACATATTCAGATATCCATTGAACATGTTTCTGATGGATATTCTGATGGTGTAGAGAATGTTATTTTTAGGAGGGACGAAAATGGTACCTTTTAAATTGCTAGAGGTGGTTTTGTATGATTTCCATACATATCATTTGATAATGCATACAGGTGTGTAAACGATCTACCATGACCTCAAATTTATGTTTTTGGGTCAAGGTATGAATAATGGATGTTATGAGTATGTCCCACGGTTTTTTACTTGTTATCAAGTAAAGGATGATCACTATCTTCCAATGGGTTTAGCTCAACCCCTTGAAGTGAAAGAGTGAAAGTGGGATGGGAAGTTCATAAATGTCATGATTTTCTTGACACGTATATCCAAGGGACTTGATTCCAATTTGGTGATGGTATAATGACTAACCATGTCGTCCCACTTCATAGAAATACGAGAGTATAACACCTCTATTTGTATGAGATGGTATAATCCCATGGAGTTCCCACAACGATCATCTCTATCTGTGATGCTCGCATAAAATATTCGTTTTGAGGGGATTACATGAATCCTTAGAGACTCATTTATTCTTGATCTTGAAGTTCCATCCCCAAATTGTTCTCTAGCTTAGGTGAACTATTCATTTCATGGAGGATAAGATTCATGATTTCATGTTGGAACTTGGCTATTGTATTTTGGTTCAACTACAACTGGTGGAGTTTTCATACAAAAATAGAAGCCATTCCACCATCTGTATTTCACAATTCAAGGTTTTGTATGTATGAGCATACATGTCATAAATTTATTCGAATTATCTAGGTGAATCACCACTCATGGGCCTTGAGTTGTGTGCACTATAAAAAAGAAGTTGTAGATCATCCTAGAGTAGATGAAGACTGCACGGAGTCATCAGTAGTCATATGTGGACCGAAGATGACCGCATATGGTGTTTAAGGAAGGATGTTGTGATTCATTTAGGGGTTCAACACAAAATTTATTAAGGATATTTGGATGAAGTTGAAATCTGTAAATGAGATTCATTGGCCTCTTCCATATACTACATAGATTTGGCGTGATGACAACCCTCTTAGCTCTACCGCCAAAGTTGGAATGGGAACATGACTTCATGCACATGTCAGAGCAAAGGAGTTAGATTCAGGACCCATCACACATTATCAATTTGGGTGATATGGAAATCATGGATGGGGATAACTTTGTATAGTTCCCCATAGAGATCAAATATCTGCCTGAGATGTTCCTTCATAAGAGTTTGATTCCCCTTGTGAGTGTATGGTGGTAGAAAATTAAAATTCAGGAGAGAACCTGGGAACATGATACCTAGATGAGGGAAAAGTACCAATATCATTTTGAGTATATTTTTATATATTAGGGACTATAAGAAATAATATGGGGAGAAATTAATGTCTCATTTTTTCCATGTAATATTCTTGGATATTATGTGGACTATTTTTACGACCATGTGCAGAGACATCGTGCGATTCTAAGGACTGGTGTGCCTGAAATAAATGTCTAAGAAATATAATATCTATAAAATATAATGTAAAAGAAATTTTCTAGATAAAAGTTGAATAACTACAAAATAGGAGCTCAAATTAGATATTTTAGTGAATCATTGATTTCATAATGTGGGTTTGCAACTGTCTTGACATAACCATTGACTAAATGGGCCATTTGAGAAGAAGATATTATAATAATGAAATAATGACTTGAATTGAAATAAATAACTAATTTTGTAAATTATACGTAGAGACTATTATTTTCCTATAAGAGTATATATATTCATTTTTCCAAAGGGTTGGTCATTAATCCTTAGAGTACTAGGAGATGTTGGAGGAGAGATTTCTTGGTGAATTATGGTAGATTGGGATAGGATCATAGATAGTCATGCCAATGGAGGAGGAGGATATCGTCAATGAAGAAAATGAAACCAGTATTCATCAATTTTCAATCTGAACTCCTTGTTGGTTGTTGTTTCAATTGTATGGATTCCATATTCTTCATTTCAAAGATGAAAAAGACTCAAACAACTAATTGATCGATTCCTGGATCGTTTGTTTTGTTGGAAGAGTTATATTAATTTGATATGTGAGAATTAATATTTAATTATTTATTTCATCATTCTTATTGTCACAAAAACAGATTTATATCAACATGAAAATGTATTAAGGAACGTTCCCCATTTTTGTGACTATGGTTTTATCCCCCAGTTCACTGTTCACCATGAAAAATCCTTAATTTACCAGAGTTTCTACATATCCCAATCAATAGATCATTATTCTCCCATATTATAAAAAATTTATCCAATATCATATATTTTGAATCATCATGGAATGAAAGTGGTATGATAGTGGAACAGATGTTGTGGATACATGATTATTGTGTTCTTTGACTTAAAAAATAGCGAAGAGAAATCACATTTTACATGTTGATCGATGACCTAGAACATGTTATTTAACAATTAAATGACTCAACATTGCCCAATCTATGACTTGTTGGTGAAATTATCATCGGATTGAAGGCTGAATGAATGGTCGAGATGTGAAGAAGAAAATCTATTTTTTTTAAACATATATTTTAAATTTAATGTATGTCAGATCTATAGTTCATGTGGAAGGCCATTCTATTGTACTAGGGTTTCATCTAGAGTTATTTCTCACATTCCATGTGACCCATGTCACATAATTTGTAGTCCCTTCGATGTAAATCAGTGAGTACTTTAGATATTGCACTGATACGTATAAAAGTACACTGCCATATGAAATGGTATATTCATTTACACTGAATCATATTTTTGTACAAGGGCTGATACACCGAGATGACCTCAAAACATAGACATGTACATGAGACACAAGACAGAATATGCATGTCTTTTCTGAACATATACTCTTTATACACACTGTGTATTTGGAGATTACAAGTCAAGCGAGGATTTACAACATGAGCATGCATAGGGATAGTTGGACACACCATGTACGATGTGGTACACACCTTGTAATACATTAAATAATACTTATGGCTCTTGGTTATCTTATTTTTGAACAATTATTGTTTGAGATTCCCTTTTTCCCTTCCCCTTGAGGAAACCGTGTGGTATTACATCTGTATCATAAGATCATCATCCCTTCAATAAGTAGTGTCTCATATAAAGTTTTGGCATCCTTTCATGACACTAGAGTGTGATCATTAACCACCTCTATACCAAAGGTGGGTTTGTGTAGTCATTTTTAATCCATTAAATTGTAATTCATCCTCCATATAGCATGTCATATTGATTCGGTTTGTTGAATCGTTAGAATATGATTCCATATGAAGTGGGTAAGTCCACATTGGTTTCATGGTGTCTCCAAGTAGGTCTAGGTAGGGCATCATATCTATGTATCAATGTCTTCATAAACCAGTGATCTTTCAGCAGGTGGGGATCAATGAGTAATACATCTTTAGTGAGTGTCTCCAATGGTAGCATGGCACATGGAGTGGACTCTCCTAGAATGATCATTTATTCAAGCTGAATTGTAAGGCAGATAGTTGGTTATGACCACCCGGTGTAATGTTATCATTCTTAAGAATATCTTGGTGTATGTATTATAAATTAATTATTATATATTTTATTAAACCAATGAGACTAGATTCTTCTTATTTAGTGTTTTCACGGTTTCCTACTAAGTATTTTTATACTCACCAATGCATGGGATTTGCCTTCAAGTGTTGTGTCTAATTCAGAAGATGACCCATTAGGCGGTGTACTTTAAGGATAAAGAGTGGGTAGATCAGAACTAGAGCTTGTTAGACTGATCTATTTTCCAGGAGATTTTATTTGACAGATTCCTCACCCTTGGAGCTAGTTTTACTCTTCAATGTTTTTTGTTTGGCCTGTATTTTTTCACATTTTCTACTTTTAGTAACATACTGACATACTATGTAGTGGGATCATAGGGTTATTCTTGAATTTTTTAGTTAATTTTCATGATTATAATTTTTTGGGATTTGAGTTATGTGAATTTGTACATGTACTTTAGTTTGATGACACCCATTTGGTGGATATTCCGACTCAGCGCTACTTTAGAACCCCATCCTTATTGGAGGCGGGATTTGTGTAATCACTAATCGGACCACGAAAGGTCATGTCAGAACAATACCCACACAAATAAATTCCTTATTTATCTGCCCACATCATATAGGTCTTTTATTTATCATGAAACCCACCCAATAATGCTTAAGTTATAATCCTAAATAGGTTCTCTAAAAAATAATTATAGACCAAAACCATGCATTTTATTATTATTTTTTTCACCTCATTAAAATTATAATTATCTGTGAAGAAAATAAAAAATTAGTATCGTTTATATTATGATATTTTATAATATCAATTTTTAAAACCAATAACCGTCACCTATTCCATAAAATCGGAAATGAATATCTCTACCGTGTTTATGATGGACTGCCGCCTCACAAACCAATGTAATTCGTATTCCACCACAAGTTTTATGGGTGGATATAACGAGGTATTATATATATATATTTATATATTATATTTAATAACTTATTATTCTTAAGTAATTATAATATCACATTTACCCTCTTACCTACCAATCTATGGTTAAAATATATCATCGCCAGTGTGTACCTGTGGATAATGGCCTACACTAAGCGATGTTCTTCATTTATCATTTTATTTCGATAGTGATGGTAATAATGATACTATTTATCATAAATTATTATTTACACTATATAATAATTATTATTGAATTTCTAATTATTATTTAAATTTCCTTCATTCATTCATTTGAAAAAATGGAATCTACATTCATTCTTATGTACAACTATTTGTCTCTATGAATGGTGTAATTTATTTTTACCCTATTTCTATTATGGATGAGTCAAGATATGTAAATAACGAATTTATATTACATTTTTATTATGATTTAAATTATTGATATTTCCGAAATATAATCAAATATCATGTAAAAATACTACCAAACTATAATACACATGAAGACAATGTAGTTGTTTCCTGAAACATTGATTTGAATAATGAATTATTAATTAACAGGTACAAAAATGTTATAAGTAAATAATATATTATAAAATATATATGAATATTTTTCAATAATAAATTTAGAATATACATATATTTATTATATGGGAGGATAAAATGCATGTGAAGAAATTCGATAATTGAGATAGTAGGTTTTCATCTCACTTTTATATCTGGGAAAACCATTCAATATTCACCAATTTTTTCTATCATATAGGGTATTTATATCCCATTAATTTTTTTATGAACCTTATTATTGTAATTTATGGGATATAATTATCCATATATTATTCATTCATTTATGATTCTTATGATTCAAAAGGTACAAAATTTATAATGGTTTAATGTTACAATACCATTTTCTATCATGGTTTTTTATTATCTTGTTTTCTATGATGAAATATTATTATATATATATAAAGGAAAACATTAATTTTCTTCCATTAGGTTGTTTGGGTATTACACATGTTTCCATTTCATTTTCTAATATGTAATCATGGGATAGAAACAATTATTTTAAGAAAAAATAAACATTATTTCTCTCTTCAGTCAAAATTTTTTTTTCTTCCATGCCCATGCCTTTTAGAAATATTTTAAAGAATGTTTTAAATATTGTCCAATTATTTGTTAAATTAATTTTTATGGAATTTTTTATTTTTAAAAAATTGTTAAAAATGAATTTTGTATTAATTTTTTCATGCAAAGTACTTTTTTATTTTTAAGGAAAATGTGAAAGGAACATTTTTTAAGAAATAAATGCATGAATTTTATTTCCCATTATAATAAAAACTTATTTACTTAAATATTATCATACAGTATTTCAATGTAATTTATAATGAAATTATTATTTTTTAATATTTTGTGAGGATTTATGATTTTAAATATATGATTTTAAACTGAACAATCATATTTTCTCAATAATGTATTAATAATATTTTTATATAATTTATATATGTAAATGAATACATCCTTTGGTGGTTAGTAAGTTTATATGTGATATTATTGAATGGTACCATCCATATTCATTCTATTGATTTTTATGATTAAAATGATGTGATTTTTATGAAACCAATTTATTTTTCCATGGGTTATGATATTTTGGGTTGATGAAAAGTTTATGAAACTAGATTTTGTTGAATGGGTTATGATATGCCAATATGGTGAATTTTTAATGATTTCATGGAACATATATTTTTTTCATTATTTTATGGTTGATCCATGATTTTTATATCCCACCAATGCATTATCTGATGTTTTATATCTCATAATATAACCATTTGAAATAAGTCGATCTGCTTGATATTATTTGGGAAAAATGAGGATGTTCATATTCAATTATAGGAAACAACATGATCTTATCGATACACAGTTTGGAACATGTCAATGTGCTTTATCAATAATGGAAAAAAGGTGATGATGGAAAATAAACAATTATATGGGAGATATGTTTTCATGTGTGATCAAATATGATTTTGTGGTCTCAAATAGTCCATGAATACATCTGAAATCAGATTTATATTTTGGATGCTTTTATAGCTATATGACATGTATATATGGTTCATGATTGATTTGTGATGATTTATAACATTTATTGTTCATGTATTTTGTAATGATATATTTTTTTCAATGAATCGTATTTTCGATACATCATAGATTTTGTTTTATCATTGTAAGATATTTAGAGGATTTTATAACCCTATACTTATCTTATGATTTCACATGATCATCACTTTATATACCCATGTTTACCATTATAGATCATTTGAAATTATACTTTATTATGTTTTATTTCCATATGTATGCTGAAATTTATTATGTATAATATTTATATGAAGGGTTCTATAAATAAAGAAAATACTGTCAGATGATGTTGTTAACTTATGAGCCAGTTGTTCATGTATCAATGTTTTCAAGGGAACTAGGAGCATATGATTCTGGTATGGATCGTTATATTATGTATCAAATATTATTCTATGAAGATTTGAAATCAATTTATATAAAGTGAGGTATGTCATAGTAAATGTTATTAATAACATTTTGAATTAATTTATTAATGTATATATATATATGGTAGGGGAGGTTGAGGTATGTATGTGGATGTCAGGAACAAAAGGGAAGGATTATTACTCTCTAATTACTCTCAATGAGACAATTTTATTATTATGAAACTATTTTATTTTTTGTGGTGAATATAATTCCTATTTATGTTATCCTATTTTTGATTATCATTTATCCTTGTAATTTTAATATCAATTACATTCCGTAACTTTTAGGTGGTTTTTATAAATGTCGTACTAAACTAATACAAGTTCTTCTAGTATCATTTTTGAATCATTGAAAGTTGAAACATGTTATTCATGATGTTACCATTTAATTGTTTTATATTAATTTACTATAAAATTAATGTTATATAATTTATATGATTTTATTCCAAAGGATTGACAAGACTAATCATGTTTCTATATTCATGTGTCTATTGCTTCAGTTGCTTTCCCAAAAGTGATGTTTTTTGGTAACTCATTTCTCATTCATTTATTGATTATAGTTATTTGAAATTATTTCATATATTTTATGAAAATTATACACTTTTATTAAATTTTATGTTATTCTATCATTTTTTATAGTGATATTAATTCCTACCACATAAACCCATTGGATAATTTCTCTCACCAGTGAGGATATATTCCTTTTAATCCTTAAAATTTATTTCTTTAAAAGGATTTTGATAACCTTTTATCGGTATTTAACTATAAATATATTCATTATTCTATAAGTTTTGAACCTCACATTTTAGATAACAAATAATATATTATGTTCATCTAGAACATGTGTTATTAAATTGATATGGTAAAATTATTATCATATCATAATTTGATATGAAAATTTGAATGACTATTACCATGTTAACTATTTTATTTTTAAACATATGCAAACTTCCCTTATATAGGTTATGATCAAGTCACACAATGTATTAACATGGTTAAATGTTTGAAAATTTATTTTGTTTTTATTTCCATGTGGATTATTATTCGACTGGTTTATTATGTATTGTTTATTCATTCTCTCTTATGTTGAATGCATTAGGCTTAAAAGAGTGATGGATGGGGAATAAAATTATGTTTCCTCCTGTTTCATTGAAATGTATCGTGAGTCAAAATAGTTTGGGATTTTGTGTAATACTCTTCCTCTAATAGGATAACATCTTTTCTCAAGGATTATATAACATGATATTTTGACTATTGCCTCAATGAATAGTACGTTTTCTTTGAATAGGGCCTTGGAAACAAGTTTTTGATATATAATATTGTGTATTGAATCAGTATGACATTATTCTTAATGATATAATTGTTTTAATTTTTTTTTCATGTATATAAAACATAAATATTTTCACATTGATTTTTGATTCATGTTGTTTACCTTTTATTGTGATATTATATTGTCCATATTTATACCATAATGTTTCACCAATATGTTTATCTTATTGGGTTTTTTTATAAGACCTCTTATTATTTTTCTTTTTCTACTAGTTATTGAAAATACTAGTTAATGTGAAATTATTTAACTAATAACACATGTGCAGGAGTTTTTTGGGGTATTTATGTATTTTCTTTAATAAAGTACTAATGTTTTAAAATTTCAAAAATGCCCATTTTAAAAAAAAGATGGAATTTATCTATTTATATATTTTACTAATTTAAATTCCCCAAGCATGATTTATATATAAATTGCAATTATTTTTTGGAATACATAATACATGAAACAAAATGATTCCCAAAGATAGTATTTGTTTAGTGTCTGTGGAAACATGAAACATAATATTCTAACATGGTGAACGATCTACAAAATACCCCATAAAGATATTTTCATTTAGATTCAAAACATAAAACAATTATTTATATAATGGGGAAAATAAAAAAATATTGTTGATCTCATACGATCTTTTAGGGTAAACATTAATCACATCAAACAAAATAGAAACCTAAGAATGAAAAAACATGATCCTAAATTTTTAATATCAAAACTATCAGTCACGAAATAAATCATAGAAGTATGTGAGAAATAGATTATAATTAAACATTAAACATGATAAAATAAAACTAGGAAAAAATAGAGTTTCTACAAACAAATATGATCATAATACGATTTCCATAGAAGCCAATGCATTTCTTCCAAGAGCATCATATCAGACCAAGTCTATTATAAAATTGAGTCCACTCGTCGTTCCAGCCCTGTATTACTGAACATGATTTACTTAACGTTTCAATCATGTTTATCTCATGAGATATAAATAATTACCCCATTCATTAGATGGAGGTATAGGTCCCAACCATCTCCAAATGAAATCGATCTTAGATGTTCCACAAAAACAGAAATCATTCATCATAACATAACCCAAGAGATAAAATGGATTTCATAAACATCATTCGTCATAAAATTAACCATTTAAAATAAATGTATTCAATAAAAATAATTACATTGAAAAAAATCAAATAAATGTAATAATAGGTATAGAAACAATACCCTATTTCATCTTAGATGGAAAATAATTTTGATAATATACTTTAAATTAATTCTCTAAAAAATTATCCTTTTTTCTTAAAAAATATTTTCTTTTCTCAAAATGACACGGAATTTTATTAGACAATAATTTAGTTGGAAAAATTGAAATATTGTAAAGGAATACTCATGTAAATGAGGATTTAATAAGATGTAAAAAATATATTCATTCCATGTATGTTAAAAACTTCTTCTCATACTCTTTCCAAAAATGTCAAAAAGTATCTCGCATGGCGAACAAAAAAATGATTTCTTCCATGCCATTCAATATAAATTTACCAATGGGTTATATTCACTTTAAAAATTATTATAATAATAAAAATAAAAAACAACTAGTATACATGTACGTTAATGATAAATATACCCTAATAAATACTTACGAATATAAAATATCAGATAATAATGTGACTGAAAATTTATCCAATACTTTAGGTCTGATTTATTCTGTTTGGGTCCAAAACTCAAGTATAGTGGATTTAAACATATTAATAACTGGTAACAAGTGAATAATAATTTTTATGATATCGTATATGATTCACTTATGACCTTATATTACCCTTTCATTTGTCAATTCCATGTTAAAGAAAAGTTTTGGCTAATAATCGTTTTATTTATTGTACTTATTTTGACCTGTTATTAATGATTTTATTACATAGATCATGATTTACATACATACAGAATTTAAAACATGATTTATATATTATATTTATTCAGTATATATATATATATATAAGATATATAAATTACCAGGAAGACACCGTTCAGGTTAGAGACAGTGTGTACGTAGGCATTGACACTGTTTCTGTTTCCATATTGAATCGAATGGAAGCTATTAAATGAAATATATATATATATATATATATATATATTAAATTAAATACAGTAAATTTATTATTTAATATATTTGATTCTTATTTATAAAATATACATTATAATAACTTTTTATTGGTTAACATGGAGAATCGATCTCATCCTGTTTTGGAGACGGTCGGTTGTACGTACGCACAAGCAACAATATCCTTTACATGATAGATAACTGATATAGATTTGGATTGTATATTAATTATAAGGAATAATAATGTTATATTAATAATTTATAGACAATATACTTATCATTATAATCATTCAAATTATTTATTGTTTAATAAAAAATTTCACCACGGTATGGTGACGGTAAGTCATACGTACGCATGCATGGTGATATTGTAATTCGTAGAATGGATAAAAAGAGGTATATGGTTTTCCAATAATTATAATAACTTATAATGATGTACAATAGTCTGTATTTATTACATTATTATTAGAATAGAATAATAATAAGATGTAGAGTAAGAATATAATTTTGGAAGAGGTGATAAAAAAATTACATCTTTTTGAATATCAGTTTTTGATTTTCACAAAAGGTCTCCGTATGATGCCTATCTTCCCAATGTGTGGCCTCAAAGTGGAAGGGGGGGATTTTATAAGCATTTTGGAGTTTATTTTGGAAGATCCGAAGTTCTTTAATAGTGTGAGTAAATGGGTGGAGGTGCTACAATTTTATATGTGGGAGGAGGGGAACTTTAGGAAAGTATTGAAATATTAATTTTTTATAAATTAAATTTCAGAATACAATTGTACCAAACTCATTTATATCAAATATAAGACGTGTATGGGTAATAATAATTTCAAACAATAATATTTAGATGTGTTTTAAATCTATTTTCGACCATATCATTTTGTTATATCCTTATTTAATCTATTTAGTTTTATTTGTGGGGACAATATTCAAAATATTAAGTAGTTATAAATATCTTATTATGTGTTTCCAGTTTTACATAATTAGAAATTTTATGATATATTCTACCATATAATTTTAACTTATTAATTTTTAAATATGTTTTTTATTTTTATATATTTTTGAGATTTTTAAATATTTATGGAATTTTTTAATAATTGAATAATATGTTATTCTTATAAAATATCAATAGTGTCAATTTTGAAACAATTCATTTTTTTAATATAAATAATATCCAAACATAAGATAAATTTCAAACCAAATATTTAATACAATATTAATATGTCATATTTATATGGATGTTTTTTGGAGAACATTAATTAGTTCATATTTAATTTATTATAATATTTTTAAAAACATTTATTTTATATTTCTTTCAATAAAATATTTTATGCATTAATATTGTGTCATCATTAATGGTAATTATATAATCGCTATAAATTAGAAAAAATTCTAATGATATAGATAATTTCATTATCTTTCTAGAGAGTATTTTATGTTTGATGTTTTATGAAATTTATCACTATATTTAAATTATTACACTTATATGATATTAGAGATTGACATGTTATAAATTTATTTTGATTTAATTACAATTACATAACTTTTATGGAAAAAATTCCATTAAATGGATCCATTATGACCCTGAAGTTATATTTTTTTACATAAATTCATCAAATCCGATTTTGGTAGTTGTTATGATAATTTTATTATCTATACCATATTGCTGGTTACCCAAATTTAACTGATTTACCTTTAACTATGGAAAATATAAATTATTATAGTTACTATTCACAATATCAAAAAATATAAAAGTAACATATTAAAATAATGTGGAACCAGTGACTGAAAATATGAAATACATATTTCAAAATTCAAAACACATAAGTTTCATTAATTGATTTAATGTTAATTCCCGTTGTTAAAACCCGAAACGGGTTTTTAAGAAGTAAAAAGATTCAGAAGATTGACATGTGTTTCTGTCCAATTTAAATTTTAAAATACATTCCATGACCAAAATGGGATTAAATTTAAAATATTTAATCAAATTAAACATTAAAATATATTGAAAATATAATCTAAAAAATAAATAAATTAGATGAAATGTTTGTTTTGAATTAAAATACAGCATTTTTCATTATTCATAAATTTATGAATTTTATTGGGAAAATACCAAAAATTTAAAAAATTAAATTTTCATGTCCCGACTCCAAATAATAGGTTTAATTTATCAAATAGAATATATATATTTGTTAAATATTAGATTTAAAATTGGGACCCCATCAAAATGTTCCAAAACCACGTTTTTTTTATAATACATCTTTTTTCCAAATGATCAGAATTGTTCTTATGAAATGATATTGACATTACATAATGTTAATGTGAATGATATATGAAATTCAAAATTTGGTAAATAATATTCATAACAGATAGTTTATATCCCATTAGATAATAATATTTTAATAATATATCATTGTTTAGTGAAACTCAGTATTTTGTACAATACAAGCTATCAGGAAAGGTTGTTTTTCATGTAATGAATTCTAAGTCAGTGTTGTGTTTAGTTCAATATTCCTTTGGTGTTCTATACAAAATAATCTAAACATAGTTTTTTTGTACAGTTAAAAAATCAATACTCACTGTTTCTAGAAATGAATTCTATTAAAACAATAGAAATTGTGTCTAACACAATCCATGTATAGTGTTGTGTATATGGAAATATAATACAGTGTTTTATATAGAGCCATATAATCATGGTTTATCATATAATCTAGATATTGAATAAATTAAAAATAATATATCCCAAAATATCTCAAGTTGTTACACTAGTTCTACAAATTTAAAAACCTAAAAGGACCCTTCATATGTATGGGTTTTAGTAATTATTTTTATTTTGTAATTAGTATTAGTTATATCTAGGATTTAATAGATGGTATCAATGTATTTTTTCAATGTATGATTCTATGAGCATAAGATCTGGGTGGGTTGGTTCGTGGAATCCTAATGAGGTTTGTGGATATGTTGTGGCATGTTAAGTTGTAATGGAATGATGTTCAGGGAAAGACGTTGTGGTATAAATACATGATATTTTTTCTATATTGTGGACTATGTGAAGGATGATGATTTTTTGTTGAGGATTTTTCCTTATATTGGCCCAAATTAGTTTTTGAGGGGTGGTCATATTAGATTACTATTAGTATGAGTTAGTGTATATCTTTAATAAACATGTAGGAGTGGTGGTGAATTTTCATTCCATTTATACATTTTGGCATTGATGATTGTTGTTGGATTTATATTATTTAATGGTTTTAGATATATACTTGGTTTTGGAAATATATGAGGATATTATTGGAAATAGATCAAATTTTTATAGTGATGTTGAAACTGGATTTTGATGATTTTACTTTTTTTGTGATTCACTTATATCTCACATTTTATGTTGTTTGGTTGATATCACTAATTATTACACATTCATATTTACTTTATATGATTATTGTTTTTTTGTGAAAGGGTTATTATACTTATTAATTCCATATGATCACTCCATCAAATTTGTTTTTTGTCTTTATGATATATAGATATTTGGATTGTGATGCTGTTCGAGTATCATGGATGGATATTTGGAGTACTTATAGCATTTTTGGGGGTTTTGTATTTGAAATGTGAATCAAATTCAGGTTATGATAACATATCTTATGGATTAGAAATCATTTGGGGTTTATTTTTGTTTTAATTTTTCTATTCCTAACATGTTTGAATGTTAGTTAAAAAAAAATACACATTTATTACCACTTATGTCAGTCACCAACCAGAGTGTTATTTGAGTTGGGAATTGAGGATCACCTATTGATTTTCTTCCTGCCTAAGAGGGGTTATAGGGGGTGTTTCATTTCAAATGTCATCTGTACTAAATTACCACTACTTCAAATAACAACTATGAAATGAATATAATTCAAAAACTATTTATTCTTGGTTCTTGACTACACTCTCAATTCTCATGATATTACATTCCATCTCACTATACTTAAAAATTTATAACATTTGATCACTACCCTTTCTCAGCGATTGATATATTTATTTATCTGATGAATAAAGATCTAATCATATTTAATAATATTATGGATGTGGGTATAGGAATATCCCTAAAATAGATAAAAGTGAATTATCACTATCACATTGAAAAAACAATACTACCCCATTAAACCTATATCCAAAATACGGACCATAATGTTGTAACATAAATTAAACAATTTCACTATCACCCAAATAACCAAAACCTCAATGAATGATCTTAAATGATAAACTTACAATAACTAATAGTGAATTAAATCATCTCTAAATTCAGTCCTATATAATGAAACATCTCCTAGGTTTTCATCATTATAATCATATTCTCATCTATAATATTTGTATGGGGTTACACATTTTAATATATTTTTATTACATGATACTTCATTTTAACAATTTTAATAACTAATTTCTGAAACATTAAAAAATATCTCTTAAAAAAATATGTCGTATTTTTATCACAAACACCCCAGTGGTAAGTTACCCTTAGCATAAATTTACAACAATATATAATAATATAATGTTAATACTATAATCTCTATTTTTATAAAATAAGTCATCATTGATATTATTTTGGTTGAATAAAGATACCATCCACACCCCCAATATGATATGGCACAAATTAACTACGAAAACAGAAACAAAAAATTTATAATAGATATCATCACTTGATATCATCCAGTAACACATTCTCATAGAAACAAGTCTAAATTTTTTAACACTCAAATAATCATGAAAATGAAAAACCTATCAATAATTGTATAAAATATATGTATTTAAAACATGTAAAAAATTATATAGTATAATAAATATATCTCTTATCAGACTAAGAACTAATACCAATGAAAATTAATTATATATCCAATCATTAAATTAAACAATATATAACTTAGAAATAATTAATCACAATACATCACCTTTATATACTAATAGTGAATGGTCATTTTGGGAAGGAGACTCATAAATATATATTCTATCGGTAGGGAAAATCATTTTGAAAATTTCTATAAGAAAAAAAATTGTTACCAAGATTAAAGATCACACTATATAAGTAGCATCATGTAATAAATATCATAAAATGACTCAAAAACACTAGTTTTATACAACACTATAATATCTTTCATAAAAAGGTCTATCCTACATAGGGTAGAAGATATAGAACCCTCATATGTAGAAATCACAAGGATGTCCTTCTTATCCTCGTGATTACTAATGTGTGCAACTGTTATAGGTGATTACTCAATAATTCGTCATTTAGTGCATTTCATAAATACC
The DNA here is from genome assembly GCA_963277665.1 of Viscum album. Taxonomy (NCBI): domain Eukaryota; kingdom Viridiplantae; phylum Streptophyta; class Magnoliopsida; order Santalales; family Viscaceae; genus Viscum; species Viscum album. Next base: position 1,481,016,709 of record OY728137.1, read on the forward strand.
TTCCATATGATCTTATATTATTTTTATAATAATTTATAAAAATTGATATATTCATACTATATTGAAGAGTACATTATAAAATCCCACACATGAATTTTAAAATGATTAATCCTAATATAGTTACCCAATCACAAGAAATCAAGTCCTTATATTGTGACCCAAATACTAACAGATGGATGTACCATATTAATTGTTCCCAATAAAAAAAGTTCTATTTATAATAGTTATTCAGTATTAAATAATATTAAATTCATTTTAATGAATCATAGTATACACAACATTCTATATTTTTTATCCAGATAGACTGAATTCAGATTCATCCAATGTCAATGGCCGAGATTTCTCAAAGGAAAAAAAATCTCACATGTTCCTAATTATGAACTCAAAACTAGATCACAAATATTTGGTCTCATAATATATATTAAGGATATAAACATAATGGTATCCCTCATTAGATCAACAATTAGATTACATATAGCCCAAGAATCATACCTCAAATTGGGCAATGGATGTAGACTGCTGTTGAGGTTATAAATCAAAAAAATAAAGAGATATTTCTATATAAAAATAATAACTAAAATATAATAATAGATTTTGAAAATATAACCATGAATATTTAATAAATATAATTTATAATTATTAAAATTATAAGATAATTAATATAATAATATATAACTAAAAAACTGTATATATTTGATATATTAACGACTAATAGTCATCTTGTAATAAATAACAAAAACCCCAATAACTAAGTGATACAATAACAATAATCATATATCAAACACTTGTTATCAAATATGGATTCCAGGATAGCACCTCCCAACACCTTATCCAATAAGATTATATAACCCTATATTCAAATGTTTCAATTAGTCTTTCTATATATGTAGTAGGTTATTCATTATAAAATATTAACCCATTTAATGTTATACATTCATAATAGTTAAAGAAGTATAATAATTTTTTTTAATTTCATCCTCACTAAAAACATTAATTTAGTCTAGTTTTAGTGTCTTCTTATGATATATCACATCCTCAAATGTTCATCAGATAATAGTCAATGTTTTATCATTACCCTAATTCCACAATTTATAATGTGTTAATTTTAATACCCTAGGTATTTTTGTTCCCCCATTGTCATAAATATTTTGATGAATGGAATGTACCCCATGGATATGGGGTGAAAAAATAATTTTGAGGGGGAAATGGAGGCCTATGATAGTGAAAAATGATACTGTCACTAATAACAATTCCCACTCCCTCACATTGAAACGTCCCTGAAAAATTAACTAAAGAAAAAACATCATCCAATGGAGTTTTGGAGGTAATTTAGTCAACCACTCTATTTACTTTGTTCCATGTGAGAGTGATCTCTATGACATCATGCATAACTTTCCAATTCCTCTGAATGTGATAATAAGTAGAAAAGGTATATTATCAGGGCCTAGAGATGACGTAGTTAGTACTAGTGAGTCCATTTCCAGTATATTAGGGGGGATATTCTTGTTATAGAATAGATCATGGGTAGATTGAAGAGATTTTTATCCCTCCTTGTGAGAGAATCCATTCCAAAATAAAGCATACAAATTAATGATAACCAATCCTCTATTCTATCTTACCAAACTGCCTCCCTACATGAAAACCGATCTATAAAAACCATCAGTGATAAGATTCAGCCAGGTGTTTGAGGACTCCATTTATCCCATATACCATCAAGGGGCTGGGAGAGGATGCGGTGTCCGACCTATTACCAATAACAACTTTCATGGAAGGATATTCTTCCCATGGCATAATGAGACAACCCAGATAAACCATCAAAATCCAAATTCTCCCAGTAATGTACATCCTAGAACTAAGAATACCCTCAAATTGAGCTCTGTTTCTCACTTTCCAAATACCTCAACTCCCAACCATAAGGATTCAGGCTCATACTATGAACACCATGCAGTTTTACGGAGTTGATAAATATCATTTCTCTAAAAAACTATTTATTTTGAAATCTTGAAGTGTAATACAATTATATATTTCATACATGTACCACACATTCCAATCCCAATGCCCCTAAAAAAATATATGATGAGTAAAATCCTCTCTCAGAATAGTGTAACAAGAAAAATGATTGATCAGATGAAGAGTACTTTTCATAATGTTATATTCCATTGAAAGTGTAGTATTCTCAAAGTTTCATAAGAAATAGATGTATATGTCTTGGTGGACTTGGCACCACAACACCTCACTCCAAATATATTGCACGACAGATGAATATGACACTATATGAAAATCCGTCTGTGATATAGAAAGAATCACTGACCCCATGAACAAACATGTGTTAGGGGAAGAATACAACTCATTGGGTTTAAACAATCATTATTGGTTCATGTCTAGAATGACCAAAATAATGGCGGTGTTTTGACTCGTCAGACATAATTGTAGGTCCGATGTAGGATTGTAAAGACAGAATCGAGACGTACATGAACATTACATTGATTTTTTCAGAATACATAATACATGAAAAAATTAATTCCCAAATTTTGTAATAGTTTAGTTCCTTTGGAAACAAGAAAACCTCAATAATGTTTTCATAAAAGATCTACTTCATCTCCTTCTTTATCCATCATAACTAGAACCCCTTTTTGACAGATCATACATAATACCCTTCATCAAATCCTTGGGGAAAATTAAACATTAAAAAGGGTGAGATCAAATTCTTAGTATGGTTAAGCATGAAAATATCATACAAAAACAAAACATATCAATATGAAAAAATTAACATAAATTTTAAAAATCATTCCCCATTTAACATATACCAATAAAATGATTCCTAAAATAAATTTGTGTAGTTCATAAATCCGAAATAATAATGGGATCATGAACATTGATAAAATAGTATTGATATAAAACATAGTATTTTCAAAATAAAAGAAGCACATAACATGATTTCTGTTGTAGATGAGGTATTGCTTCCAGTACCATCATCCTGAACAATTTCCTATACTGAATGGGGATTACATGTCATTCTAGCCATGTATTACTAAACTAAGTTTACATGTCATTCTATATAGTTATCATTGAACCAGATTTACCTTTCTTTCATGCCATGTATTACATAACCATATTTACTTTTCATTATAGTCATGTTTATCTCATGAGATATAAATCTTTACCCAATTCATTGTAGAGATATATTGGCCCCACACCGCTCATAATGGAATAATTTTTACATGTTCCAAAAAAAGAAAATCATTCATCATAGCATATCCCATGATATAAAATGGGATTCCTAAGCATCATTTCATCACAGAATAATCCATATAAAATATCATTCCATAATTTACACAAAAAAAATAATTGTAATAATAGGGATAGAAACAAAAACCATATTTACGAGTGTTATCTTAGAGGGAAATTATTTTGATAAAACACATGATGTTAATTTTTTTGTTGATAATATCATTTCTTCTTTAAAAACATTTTTTTTTTCTCAGAATGTCATGCTATTTCAAAACAAAATAATATAATTAAAAATAACCCAAATATAGTGAATAAGAAGCTTCATGGAAATAAGTAATCATCTAACTATAATAAGATTCATTCATGTTGTTTATGTTTAAAAAGCACTCTCCTCAAACATTTTCCGGAAATGTCAAAAAGTGTCTTCTATGGTATACAATAGAAATATTCCTTCTATAAAATGTAGTAAAAGTCAAAAATGTGTAAAAGTGACTTTAAACATACATAGAAGAGTAGTAAAAATTTTAGGAAAACTTTTTTATAAAACATGGACATAGAGATAAATATATCTCCAACAAATATTTACGTTTAAAAAATCTCAGATAAAAATGAGATTGAAAAATTAACCCTAATCTTTGGAATGATTTAATTTGTATGTCTCTGATACTCCGGTAAACTATGTTTACACATATTATTAACTTTCAACAGACCATAATAATATTTATCACATCATATATTATTCACTCATGCCTTTATACAACCTGTTCATTTATTAATTCAATGTGAAGGAAATGTTTTGGGTAATAATCATTTTATTTATTGTACATGATTTGACTTATTATTCCTGATATTATTACATTGATCATGATTTACCTACTTCCAGAATAAAAAATATAATTTTTATATCATATATATTTAGTATATAAATATATATAAAAGATAGATAAATGAAATGTAATAATCCGTTCATAGAGATTGTAGCCCATAAGTATGCATTAATGTTATTTCTGTTTCCTTATTGAATTGAATAGAATTAAGTAAGTGAAAAATATATAAACATATAAAACAAATAGATTTATTATTTAATATATTAAATTATTTTTTATTATATATACCTTATTATAATTCTTCATTGGCTAAGGTGGAGAATGAATCTTATCGCGTCGTAGAGACGGTAAGCCGTAAATACGCACGAGCGACGATATCATTCCTTTGATGGATAAATAGAATTAAATTGGATGGTATATGAATTTTAAATAATAATTATTATGTAATATTCATTATTATAAACCATTATATTCATCAATATATCCATAAAAATTTATTATTGTTAAATAACAAATACACCCTGCTATGGAAACAGAAATCCGTACATACACATGCATGGTGATTTAGGTTTTTGTATGACAGATAAAAAGAGGTGTAATGGTTTACTATAAAATATAATAACATCTCATAATTTAGAAGATAATATATTTATTACTTTAATATTGGAATAACCTAAGATGTGAAATAAGAATAAGAAATGAATTTCAAAATCGGTGATAAAACAATTACCACTTTTTCAAGTATCTCTTTTAGGTATGCACAAATGGACTCATTAAAATGGTTTCTTCTAAATTTTGGCCTATAATATGAAGTTATGAATGTTGTTATGATATTATGGAATGGTTCATCCATTCAAAAGATCTTTGGAGGTGTGATTAAAAGTGAAGGAGAAGTTCCCTTTTAAAAGATATGGGAGAGACACATTTGGAATGTCTTTAAATATTAATTTATTATAAATTATTTTTCCATTGATAATGCCCCCAAAATCATTTATCTAGATGATAAGATGATTTTTTGTTGAATTACTCCCAAAAAATAAAATTTATACAGGTTATGTATTTTTATAAACATTATACATTTGATTTATCGTTATTTATTCTATTTAATTTTAATTGAGGTAATAATATTGTAAATATTAAATGGTTATAAATATTTACTTATGTGTTGTCAATTTTCCATAATAGGATACTTTATGACATTATAAGACATATAATTTTCACTTATTAAATTTTAATTATATTTTTTATTTTTATATAAATTAATAATATGCTATTTATATAAAATATCAACAGTTTCAATTATGAAACTATTCATTTATTTGACCTTTAATAAAATCCACACATAAGATAAATTCGAAAAATAATATTTAATGCTCCCTTAATTTTTCATAATAACCAAGAAAATTCTTGGAGCCCATTAATCAGTTCATATGATATTTATTTTAATATATTTGAAACCATTTGTTTGAAATTTTTTCAAAAAACTAATATCGACATCCTAATTAATTTATCATTAATTTTAATTACATAAACTCTAAAAATTCTAAATAAATTCACAATACATAGGTTATTTTATTTTATTTTTTTATACTATTTATTTTTTATGTTTTCTCATTTTTTAACTATATTTAAATTATTATACATATATGATATATGAGAGCAACATGTAGTCACCTTCTTTTGTTACGATGATAATTACATCACATTATTTGGAAAAAACACCTTTTAATGAATCAATTCTAGCCCATATGTTATATTGGTTGACGTAAATTCATTCGATATGATTTTTCTGGTATTAGGGTAATTTTATTATCTTTATTATATTGTTAGTTACCTTGATTTACATGATTTACATTTAACCATGGTTAATAAGAATTACCATAGTTACTATTAATAATACCCAAAAATAAAAGTAACCTATTAACATAATTTTGACCCACTAATTCGAAATATGGAATCCATTTTTTCAATTCAAAATAATGAATTGGAAGAAAATAAATTATAATTAATTCTCGATGTCAAAACCAAAGAGCGGGTTTCTAAGAAGTAAAAACTTATCAAAATAATTTCATGTGTTTGTATACAATATAAATGTGAAATTACTTCCAATGACCAACATTGGATTAAATGAATAAAAATTAATCCAATAAGACATTGAAACCAATTAAAAAATATAATCTAACTATATTAATAAATTAGATGAAACTGTATTTTTGAATTAAAATGAATTATTTTTCACAATTCATCAAAATATGAATTTCATTAAAAATACCAAAATTTCAACCAATTTAAATGTTGATTTAACACTTTTAAAGATAACATATATTTTTTCAAATATAATATATGAAATTTTTAACAGTATATTTAAAATTGGGGCACCTTCAAAGGGCGGGAAAACTATTTTTTTTTGAAAAATACTCTATTCATCCAATTATTTTTTCTTTTATCATGTTAAGGAAAATACATAACATCAAATTTTTTGTTATATAAAATAAAAAATTCATTTAATACTATATATTATCATGTTTACAAAAAAATTTAATAATATATCATTGTTTAGTGAAACTTGGTGTTGAATACAGTGCAAGCTATCGAGGAAGGTTGCTCTTGCATTTAATGAAATCCAAGAAGAGTGTTATTTATACTACAAGCTAATACGGTATTATGTTTAGCACAAGCTAATATTGGTGTAGCGTAAAACATAAACATCAATGAAATTATAAATAATTGATCTCATAAAATCTCGAGGTGTTACATTATACCCCCATAAAATGAATTTCACCCTCTAAATTCATTAGGGGTTATTAATGTTTTACTACATGAATGCTTATTTCATAGAAATCCACATCGTAAAAATGAATACTAAAACGTCCTTTTAAAAAGGACAGTTAGAAACTTAATATTTACCCAATGTAACTCATCACTAAGTTTCCACATTGGAGAACATTTGTGGGATGTAAAAACATGGATATGGAATAAAATAATAACATTGAGTTCTGTTGGAGAGCGATAGAGAACTTGGTTAGGGGAAAGTTAAAAACAAAAAATTTATTAATCAATGATAACTTAAGGGACCATATGATTCCATATATTTGAATATACTATGATAATTTTTTTTTCAAGATCCTATCCCTAAAGTTGAAAAATTTTGGATGAGAATAAATAATTATTTGATTTTGGGTACAATCTAATTGTTGTTCATTCCTTGAACTATTTCCACTTCATCACAAATTTATGGAAATAAGGTAGAATTTTTCATTCCTGACGTGTTAGAAGATCATGTGATATAATGTTATTTCATTCCATTAGCCCATATAAAATGATTATTATAGGTAGTAAAATATTCATAAGTCCACGTATAGTGATATAATATATTGATCTAACAAACTACAAACGGAGTATTACTCATACTATACAGAAATGGATAACCTTGAAATCCATCCAAAAAAATTAAAATATATAACATTAAAATGAGGTGAACTAAATTGAATGAAAATTTTCCTCCCACATCTTATAAGGTAGATCATGGTTGCCCCATTCCAAACTTTCCATTACATTAATCGTGTATTCTCATCAAAGATTGTAATAATATGAGTTATCATAGAACCATAGTGAAAACAAGAATTTTGAAAAAAATTAACTCTATTCACAAAAAAAATCGTAAAAATTATATATATTGAAACCATGATATCACTTTTTCCTTATATTTGTCCTATGGTAGTAAATACTATCAAACAACTCATTATCTCCTTATCCTATCATTATTTATATATCTTTTTTTTCCAAAAATATCTGAATAACATTTCATGGATACCTGTACCATTCTACATATACATTCAAATAAATAAGTAAAAATAGACATTTAATAATCCTTTTATGTTTCATTATTCTATAGTTCCATAAAATTTCTTATACAAAATTTTTCTTGGTAAACATGCAATCATTACCCTATCTTCTTAAACCCTTGACCAAGAACCATCATATTATTATTTAATACTTATTTCATATTAGATATCATTTATAGTTTCTTTATCATTATCAACATAAATAATACCCATATGAACATGATTAATCCCTTTATGAGATGTTCCCTTGGGAAAAAAATTTCATAATTCCAACACATTCTACATTTAAAACATTTAACCATTGTTGATGTATTAGAAATACCATTATCCTTTCCCATTGTGTTAAATGGACCTTTTCCTTTGAAATTTGAAGATTTTTTCCCTTCTATTCCACGTGAATAAAATCTTCCAATTATATTGAAACAATCTCCTGGATTCCTCCCCTAGCATGATTTACCTGAGAAAAATTAAACATTATTTTCTTTTATGATCACCATGAAACTTCTTATTTCTCTTATTAGTATCATTATGAAACTCAAAAAATTTGTGATTGTTTATCATACTATGATATTTCTTATTAGGAATAATAATGGTGTTTCTCCTTCAAATTTCCATTTCATTTTGTTTCTCATAAATAATATCATTCTATTATCAATCATATTCTTCATTAACATGAATACTTATTTTTCCAGTAATTTTCTAAAACCCAAAGAGAATATTTTGAGAGGAAAAATCATACTAGGAAAACAACATAATCATGGGGTAGTACCTTGAATCTCTAACTTATTATTTTTAACCCATGGTTAATCATGGATTCTACTATAATTATAGGATTGTAAACTGTAGTTTAACGTATAGTTAATGAAATCTATATACATACCTTGTAAGTATCTCTAGGGATATCACTAATGTTATCACAAACTAGATTCCAAAGGTTAACAAAACCTTCACTCTGGTACCAAATGTAAAGGTCAAATCTTGGAAAACATAAACATTACATTACATTTCCAGAATACATAATTCATGATACACAAAAATTACCAAATACCATATTAGTTTAGTGACATTTTAAATAAGAATACATTAAAAAAATTCATAAAATATATACTTCATCTTCTACTTTATCCTTTATTAACGGAACCCATTTTTGACACATCTTACTCAATAACATTCCTCAAATCATTGGGGAATAGAAAACATAAAATGAGTGATCTAAAATTTTCACTTAGGGTAATCAGTAAAAATATATTACAAAAAATAGACATAAGAATGTAAAAACATGAACACAAATTTTGTAAAAAATATAACACATTTAACATATACCAAAATCTTGAGTCATAAAAAAACATCTTAGATTATACGGCATAAATCATAATGGGATCATAAACCATGAGAAAATTCCATTGATATAAAACATGGAATATTGGTATACAGATAAGTACATTATATGATTCATATAGTAGCCATTGAATTCTATCCAAGACCAACATTGTGGAAAAGTCCTTTATTTGACCATTATTACAAGTTTCTCCATTCATGTATTACTGAATTGGGTTTACATGTCATTACAACCATGTATTACTGAACCATATTTACTTATTGCCCTTGCCCTGTATTACTGAACATGATTTAATTTTCATTCCAATCATGTTTATCTCAAGACATATAAATCTTTACCCAAATCCTTGGGGGATATATAGTTCCCAATAATCTCATAATGAAATCATTAATACATGTGGCATAAAAAATCATTCATTATAGCATAACCCATTTAAGCATCATTCCATAATAATATAATCTATATTAATTTCAATTCCATAATTAACACTATAAAATCATAGTTATAAAAGTGGTCGATTAAAAAACCCATTTAAGAGTATCATATTATATATAAAATAATTCTTATAAAACACTTGAACATAATTTATGATGAAAATATCCTTTGTTCCTCAAAAATGTGTTTCCCTCCAAATTCAATGCAATTTTAAACGAAATTAATTTAGTTATTAATAAAAATGAAATAGTGTAGTGGAATCATCATGGAAATATGTAACCATGAAACCACAATAAAATCAATTCATTCTGTAAATGTTAAAAAAACAATCACCTTTTACTTTATCTGAAAAAGTAAAATAGTACTTTGTATGGTAAAAAAAGAAATATTCCTTCCATTCTATGTAGTAAAATCAAAAAATGGGTAAATATAACATTAATACTAAATATAATAATAGTAATCCTTTTATGTAAGAATTTTTATAAATCATGGACATGGATGAAAAATATATCCCTATTAAATACTCATGTATAAATCTACTCAGATAAAAATGAGATTGCAAAATTACCTATTACATTATGTATGATTTCATCAATATGTGTACAAAACTCTAGTATAGTGTTTTTAAACATATTAATAACCTGTAATAGAACAATAATAATATTAATGAAATTTTATATAATTCCCTTATAACTTTATATTACCTGTTCATTTTTGAATTCCATGTTATAACATCATTTTTGGTAATAATATTTTTTTATCATACGTGTTTTGACATGTTATTCATGATAGTATTAAATATATCATGATTTAATTACTTCCATAATCTCTAAATTTATTTAAATATCATATATATTCAGTATATAAAAATATATAATAGAATTATAAATGAAATGAAATACACTGTTCATGGAGATGGTAGTTCGTACATACGCATGATCGATGATTATGTTCTCTTATTGAATTGAATGGTGTTATGTAGTGGATATATATATATATCCTGTATATTTATTATTTACTATATTTCATTTTTAATTATTATATTTACCATATAATAATTCATCAATTTTTAATGTGTGTAATGAATCTCATCGAGTACTGGAGATGGCTAGTCGTACGTACGCACAAGTGACGACATCAATCACTTGATGGTTGAATAGTATTGAATTGGATGGTATATGAATTTTAAATAATAATTTTTTATGTTATAATAATTATTTATATCCATTATACTCATCTATATAACCATCCAAATTATGTATTGTTGAATAAAAATTACACCACGATGTGGAGACGGTAAGTATGACGTACACACGAATAGTGATATTGTTATTCATAAGATGGATAAAAGGAAGTATAAGGATTTACCATAATTATAATAAAGTATCATAATTTATGTGATACTATTGTTATAACATTATTATAGAAACAGTATAATAAGATGAATTTGAAGAAGTAATGAATTATGAAAGAGGTGATAGAAGAATTACCTCTTTCTCTGGTATACTTTTTGGTATGTACATAGAAACATAATATGATGGATTTGTGCACTAATGGTGTCCTCTAGCATGAATATAGGTATGTTCGGTGATATTTAGATCGGTTTTGGCCACGAAAAAGGGATTTTGAGTTGTTATTAAAAGAGAATGAGAGGTTCCCTTTTATAATAGAGGGGAGGGAACCATTGGAATGTATTGAAATATTAATTTATAATGAATTAATTTTCATTTATAATTCTCCAAAGCTCATTTATTTATAAGATAATATGTTTATATGTCTAAATGATCTCCATAAATAATAATAATATTATTTTTATTATTTTAAACATTTTAATTTGGATTTATCCTTATTTAATCTATTTAATTTTCTTAGTTGTAATAATATTCTTATTAATAAATGCAATACACATTTAATTATGTGTTATAAATTATCTATAAATTGATAATTTATGACATTTTAAACCATATAATTTTACGTCATAATTTTTAAATAATTTTGTGTTTTTTAATAATTTAATAATATGTTTTTTTATAAAATATATATACTATCAATTTTACACTATTCAATTATTTAACACTAAATAAAATCCAAAAACGAGATAAATTCAATAAAAAATAATTAATGCAATAATAAAATTTCTTATTCCAATATATAATTCGTGGATTACATTAAATTTATTATATGATATTTAAATTAGTATTTTTAAGACCATTTATTTGATATTTCTGTGAATAAAATAATTTCAACATCACTACTATGTCATCATTCATGGTAATTATTTAATCTCAAAAAATTATGAATAAGTTCACATTATGTAGATAATTTAATTTTATTTCTATTGACTTTTTATGTTCTAATTTATATAATGATTATCACTTTTTTAAAATTATTATAATTATATGTTTTATGAGAGTGACATGTTGTCACCTTCTTTCGTTTTAATTATAATTACATCACTATCATGGAAAAATGTACATTAAATGAATATATTTTTACCCATAGGTGATATTGGTCGACATTAATTCATCAAATACGTTTTTGGAAGGTGTTATGGTAATTTTATTATCTTTATCATACTTTTAGTTACCCAAATTTTACAGATTTTCCTTTAACATGGGTAAATAAAATTACCATAGTTATTGTTCATAATATCCGAAAATAATAGTAAATGATTAACATAATTTGGACCCAATGATTCCAAATATGGAATCCTATTTTTATAATTCAAAACATTTAATTGGATGAAATTATTTTAAAATTAATTACATTTGTTATAAATAAAAATCCGGGCTTTAATATGTAAAAAACATATCAAAGGATTACCATGTGTTTGTATTCAATTTAAATATGAAACTAAATCCAAAGAAAAAAAATAATATAATAGTATTAAAACATAATTCAATTTAACTTTAAAAACAAATGAAAATATAATTTATCTATATAAATAAATTAGATGAAAATACAATATTGAATTAAAATGCAGTATTTTTCACTATTCGTGAAAATGTTAATTTCGTCAGAAAGATAACAAAATTTAAACCATGTTAAATTTTTATATTCCTATTCAGAATATGTTTTTTATTTTATCAAATATATTATATCAAAGTGTTAAAATCTATATTTTAAATTGGTGTGACCTCAAAAGTCGGCAAAACTGCATTTTTTTAAAAAAACATCTTTTATCCAAAAAATTGAATTTTTCATAAATCATGATGTATAAAATAATAAATATGAAATTTCATTTTATATAAAATTAAAAATATGGATAATAAAATTCATAATGGACAGTTTATGTAATATTTTAATAATATATCGTTTTTTAGTGAAACTCGGTTTTGCGTACAACGCCAGCTATAGAGGATGGTCTCTCTTGCATGTAATGATGGCCAAGTATAGTGTTATATAAACATAATGATAATATGATGTTTCTTATAGTGTAAGATAATATTTTTTTAGCATACTACACAAGAAATTAATGAAATTAAAAGGAATCTATATCATAAAATCTTGGTGTGTTACAAGGACACCATGGAAAAGATGAATGTTTTACAACAGAATTATGGTTCTAGAAGCTTATCTACACCCAACAAACGATACAACATGTATGAATATAAAACCTATAAATTAGAGGTTGGATCATGTGAAAATATCAGAAGATATTTTATGTGGGGTCTCAAAAAGGTGTTTGTATTTCCCTACAGCAAAATGACCCCATAAGGTTCAACCCTCCAATACATCTCAAGAGAGCTTTACATGAAAACCTTAAATGGCCCCCAAAATGTTTTTTACCTCAATAACCTCATCCCTTGTTGGAATTTACTATTGATCCTTGGATTTGGAATGTGGTTTCCCCTTTGTCATGACCTGTCCTCAGGGCATGTTCCGTGACTACCCCAAACCTACCTTCCACAGGCCAGAGGCTGGAGACTAGCACCAAAGGTGTAAATCCTGATAAAAAGGGATGGAATTAATTTTATAAAAGTAAAAAAACAACAGACTACGCAACAGAAGGAAGCACTAAGTAATACTGAAAACAAAAGTAAGTTCTAAAAGGAAAGGGTCCAGAAATACAAGCCCAACAGTATGTACAATACAACTGAAAAGCTAGTACAACTGCAGTAAAGTAAAACAGCAACCACTGAGTTGTCCTCCAGGAATCCCACCTGAATGGTGGGTACAGATGGCCTCCTCAACACCTCAAGCCCGGTCGTCTGCTTCATGTACGTCTCTCCAAGTGTTCCACCTCTGAGTACATTCCAGCTCCACAAGCATCCACCTCGATTAGTGTTGTCCATCATCTACATCCAACACAACATAGTGCGGGAATTACCGGTGCAGGGGTGAGTATACGATACTCAGTAGGGACCCCGAGAGCCCCGATGGTCTCCATGAATCCAAAAAGGATAACCCAATAGAAGAAAGATACAACCATGAAGTATTAATGAACCCTACTTAGGTATATGCCCATACATATACCTAAGTTATCAATTTCAGTTCTGCTCCAACTCTCGATCCCAAGCACAACTCAGTCCACACAGGAAAGATGTAAATCACATCGATGAAAATGATTTAATGTCAAGACTCATCTCACAAAGGTATACATCATTCGTATTGTGGTAGAGATGATCAGATTTAGTCACTGATTCATTTAAGCTGTCGGACCCACGTATGATACTAGACCAGCTATGCTGTCAGACCCACATAGGATACTAGACTAGCTACTCCGTCGGACCCTCTCAGGATACAAGTACAGAGGTCAAACTATCGGACCCACTTAGGATACAAGTATAGTTTTCATCGTTGTCGAACCCATGGAGAATTCCAGTACATTAGTCATCGTTGTCGAACCCATGGAGGATTCCAGTATAGTAGTCATCGTTGTCGAACCCAAAGAGGATTCCAGTGCAGTAGTCGAAGCAGTCACAGCCAGATCTAGGGTTACCGCACACAACATGCTCATTTTCGGGAGGTTTCTCTTTTCGAGAAAAATGGTTCGATACATCAACTATCACAAAGTCTAGAGTTGATGTATCTCGAAATTCCATCCCGTCTAAAGAAACCCAACGCGACAGTATGCATATCAATCGGACGCCCGGTCTGAGAGTTATTGGCTTTTCCGTTCTAGGGGCCTGGTTGGAAATACCCTCATTCCAAACCTGTACATTTTCCAATGTTGTCCAAAATACAATTAGAGTATCGAAAAAGGACCACCTCATCGTAAGAGTCCCAGTGCCACAGAGGGAGCATTGATCAGACGCATGATCGTGATGTTATTCGTATTTAAGCAAAATGGGACTGACCCGTCAAACCCGTTGGGCTGGCAGGTCATCATGTCCTGGCTTGACAGGTCCAACTCGGCTAAGGGGTTGGCCCGCCCCGATAATTCGTGGCCCGTCCCGGTGGGGCACGGTCCGACCTGTGGCAGGCGGCCAGGCTCGGCTAGCGCGGCCTGGCCAGATGTTGGCCGTGGCTCGGCCAGTTGTGTGAGCGATGCGGAGCAGGGGAAGGGGGGACCCCTCGACTTCCCGAATCGACGACGCCGAGCGGCACCGCCCTCCTGTCTGGCTAGCTAAATTCGGACGGTCTTCCTGGTGCGAGCGGCTCACATGTGCATTCCATTATACTCTTGCGCGGCACCTGCGGGTGTCGCGGGCTCCTCCAACCCGGCTTGCCAATGAGCTAGCCGGTTCGCTTGCCGAAGCAACCCATGGAGCATGGGCCTCGGTCCTTTTCATTTCAGCTCCATGGGGTGTCGCGGTTCTACCAGCCTGGCCAGCTACGTCCGTCCGTGTAACAGCCCTAGATTTTATAAAAAAATAATCTTTTTAATTTCATTAATGTCTTGTGTTGTACGCTACACCAAAAGGAGATTTCTCAACACACATTCTTGACATGCCTTGCATTACACGCAATCACGACCTTCCTCGATAGCGTGTGTAGTACGCAATACCGAGTTTCACTAAACAATAATATGCTATTAAAATATTATTAAAACTAGCCATTATGAATAGTAATAACCACCTTTTAAAATTTTATCTCTCAAAATGGACTTCATTTTTGGATTCGGAGTATCAAATTTAGCCTAAGGTGAAATTTTGGTACTTTTCGGATAACATTCATATTCTAATGAATAGTGAAAATTACTAAATTTTAATTAAAAACAACTTTTTTAATCGAAATAATTAATAGTGATAAATTATTAATTTTAGTGGTTTTAAATTATATTTAGAATAGATTTTTACAATTTAATACAATGTTGGTCATTGGATGTAATTTCACATTTAAACCCGTTATAAACAAGTGTCAATCTTTTGATAGTTATTATCTCTTAAAAACACGCTATTTGTTTTGACAACGGGAAATAATTTTTAAATTAGTTAATGAAACTGATATGTTTTGAATTTGATAAAATAGACATTATTTTTTGAATTCATGATATCAAATATACCTTAGGCCTAATTTTTGGTATTTTTCTGGAAACATTCATTTTTTGATGAATAGTGAAACCACTAAGTGGTAGTTAAAAAACTGAATTTTTCATAAAACATAATTTTACCGCTTCTGTGAGGGGAAATTCGAAAATCCGAGACACACGATTAATATCAAGTACTAAAATGTGGTTCAATGAGATGAAAATAATTTTTGGTGAATAGTAACTTTTTAATTTTTTTTACCACGATTAAAAGTAAATAGGGTAATTAAGGGTAAAATGATATTATTATTACCCTAACACATGTCTTAATTCTATTGGATAAGTGTAATTCGACCCAAAACAGCCTTACGAATAAAATATGACCATTTAGGCCCACTTGGATTAGATTAGGACATTTATTATTAATTTATTTAATGAAGGGTTAAAATAGTTAATATCAATAATTAATAAGTAAATAATTCTTAATATAGGGTTATACATGAGATAAATTCTACTATAAATATTCATTAGAAATCTAAAAATATTTCCTACATATTTGTATTTTATTTGTAATTTTTAGACATTAAATAATTTAATTTATTTATGACAGAACGATGATGTAGTAATTATCTTATTAATGAAATATTGACATAATTGATGTTATAAATACCTGAATAAATGTAATTTGAGACTTTTTATGAATTAAACTAATTTAATAGGTTAATATGAGATGTTAGTATTGATTTAAGAAACTTGGTTTGAACTAATCATTCTGTTATGATTTTCACAAAAATCAATTACTAAATAGTGTCAAAATTGACATAAAATAGTTTTTAAAACAAATATTATATTATTAATTGTTATTTTATTCCTAAAAAACTAATGTTCGGCCAAATAACTTATATAGGTATAGATATATTAATAATAAACAACTTGGGGTTCGTTTGGCATGATATAGTATGTTTATTAACCTTATAGTGTAAGAAAACAAGAAGACAGAGTAAAAGTTAAATTATCTAACTTAAAGTTAAATCTAAATGATAAGGTTAAAATTGATACCTAAACTTGCCTAAATTATATTTTATGAGAGTATTTCGACCCATCCCCAATTTATCTTCGAAATATATCAATTTAGAGCTACTTAAAACCGAACTTGCCTTTATAATAAAATAATATTTTTAGTTTTCCCAAAGGTGCCTCTCTCCTCCCTTATAAAAGGGCACCTCATCCCTCTCCTCCTCACACCAATTTGAGCATTCAAACTCGTCCAACCCCTGCCCAAATATCTTCTCCACTTCCCTAGTATCATCCTAGATTTCCTGGTCTTCTTCAAAGACCATCCTTAGTTCTTTAAGTGGAGGTTAAGAAAAGGTGCGTCAAAAAGAGGTAATATCCATTACCGATCTTTTTCAATTTCTTTCTTCTTCAACTTCTTCATATTTATTTGTTTCATGATAAAGTAATAACATCAGTATTTATTATATACTGATATGTTATTATAAATATTAAACAACTCTAATTAACCTTCTATCGATCCTACGGAAAAAGGAAATCACCGCGCGTGCGTACGTACAGAATACCGTCTCCACGCCGTGGTGTAATCTATTTTCCGCCACCACCTTAATTGTATGGGTATAATGGTGTAATGAGTAACTATGTATTATTATTATAAAGTGATATTGATACTGAAATAGTATACATACACTTAAACACAAGTTCACGATCATGAGAACGATATCATCGCTCGTGCGTACGTACGGACTACCGTCTCCACGACGCGATGAGATTCATTCTCCATGTTAACCATTTAAGAATGATTATAAAGTATATATAAGAAATAATAATGAAATATATGATATTATAAATCTAATAGATTTATGTATATGTGTATGTCATCTACTTACTTCCATTCAGGAAAATAAGGAAAGGAAAACAACGTTCATGCGTACGTACAAAATACCGTCTCCATTAACGGTGTGTTTCATTTCATTTATCTATCTATTATATATATATATATATATACTGAATATATATGATATATAAATAATGTGTCATATTCTGGAAGTATGTAAATAATTATATAAGTAATAATAATGTCAAGAACAACAAGTCCAAACACCTACGATAAATGAAACGATTTTACCCAAAACGCTTATTTAACATGGAATTTACAAAAGAACGGGTAATATAAAGTCATAAGTGAACCATATATGATATCATTACAATGAATATGATTCTGTAATAAGTTAATGACATTATTTAAATCATTATACAGGAGGTTCGGACACTTACGAAGCAAATCAGACTTAAGGTAAGGGAAATATCACAATCTCATTTTTATCTGAGATTGTTTATAATTTAGTATTTACTGGGGTGTATTTTATCATCCACATCCATGTTACCTCAATATGTAATATTATTTACATCCACCTAGAATTGTTTAAAACCTATTTTACCCTTTTGTGAGTTTTTAGTAAAAGATATGAAAGGAATCTTTTGTCATTTTTCCTATGAGTTACTTTTTGACTTTTCCGAAAAAATTACGAGAAGAATGTTTTTTAACTTATACGGAATGAATGGATTTTTAAAACATTATTTACAAGAAGCTTACTGTACAAGTTTTCATGTTTATTTTTAATCAACTTCTTTTAGTTTAATGTTGTATGACATGTTAAGAAAGGATAAATGTTTTTGAAGAAGAAAGGTTATTTTCCTCAAGAATGGAGTTCAAGTGATTTATCAAAATTATTTTCCATATAATATAATAAAGGGTTATGTTTTTATTCCTATTATTAAATTGATTTTATTATGTTGTCATGGAATTATTTTTATGAATTCCTTTATCTTATATGAATTGTTTTATGCTGTCATGATGTTTAAGATTTCCATTTGTATTACATGGGTTATGCAATGATGTATGATTTATGATTTTGTGTCACACATAAGAATGGCATCATTATGAGATGGGTGGGACCTATTTCTCCCTCTAATTAATTGGGTAAGGATTTTATATCTCATGTGATAGACATGGCTGGAATGGTAGGTTATACCGGTTCAGTGAAACAGGACTGAAACGAGGGTGACTCGGTTCAGAAATGGACTTTGTCCACTATGATAGTCTTGGCAATGAGTCTTGACTAATAAGATATGATTCTCTATGATTATGTGTATATTCCACAAAGTTTCATGTTTTATGTTATGATTATTGGGATTACATTTCACTACTATGATTTATCCCATGTTATGAAATTATTCTCTCTTTTGCAGGTTATGATTTCCAAAATGTTGTGTTCTTATAAATATGATGTGATTGATATTTCTTTTATTTACCCTTACTGAGCATTTGAGCTCACCCTTTTATGTTTTATTTTCCCCATGATATAAAGAAAGGTTTTAGGTAAAAAAAAGGGAAGATCTTTATGGGAGATTTTAAAGATCTTTCACCACGATTAGAAGATTATATTCCGACTTTCCAAAGACACTAAACTATTAAGATCCTTGTGTGTCTCTTTTTGTTATGTACTAAGTATTCTGCAAAAGTAATGTAATGTCCATGTATGTCAGGATTTGGTTCTCTACAGTTGGTATCAGAGGAAAGGTTTAGTCAACCTTTAGAAACTAGGATGTGAAAACGTTAGTGAGATCCCTCGAGTTATTTCTAAGGTATGCCTAGGGATGTCCCTAAGGATAAGTATACGTATAGTATATAGTCCTAGAACTATGGTAAAGATATTAGATTAAACCAAAGATGTTAGATATTGATGTTACATCCCCTTTATTATGATTTTTTCCTCTCACACTATTCTTTTTGGGATTTAGAAAATGGCTGGAAACAAGATGATTCACGATAATGGAGGATATGATGGACAATGGAATGATATTCTTCATGAGAAACCAAATGAAATGTGATTTGGAGGTTCAAAAATCATTATTATGTCCAATCAGCAGTCTCATAATATGATCAATAAAGTAAAATTTGGTAAGTTTCTTGACTCGGCTAATAAAAGAAAGATGGAGTTTCATGATGATCATAGAGGAAAGAAAGTTCAATTTCCCCTATGTAAATCATGTGGAAAGAGGCATCAAGGAGTATGTTTCAAAGGAACTGGAAGATGCTTTGGGTGTGGAAAAGAAGGACACAAAGCCAGTAAGTGCAAAGGAAAAGGTTCAGTTAACACCAGGGATGAGGATAATGGTCTTGCTACGACATCAAAAATGGTTAAATGTTTTATATGTGGAATGTACGGGAATAATGCAAACCAATGCCCTAAGGGAAAGTCTCATGAGGAGAATCAGTATGGTCGTATGGGTAGTATTTATGTTGATGATGATGAAGAGACTACAAATGGTATGTGAGTTGAAATAATTATTGAAGCTCGCTCAATGTTTTAAGAATGTAGTGGAATGATTATATGTTTATCATGTGTAATGTTTTATAAGTAATCTCATGGTACTATGGAATAAACAGATATCTAAGGATTGTTACACTGTTGCCTTTCCTTGAGTTTTGAAAGTGTATGATTAATGGTACCAGTATCCATGAAAGGTTATTCAGATATTTTTGGAATTTAGATGATATGTGCATAATGAAGGGATAAGGATAAAATTAAATGTTTGATAGTATTCATGAGCTCATGGTTAATATAAGGACTAAGTGATATCATGGTTTGAGTATAAAGAATTTTGATGATTTTGGTATGTTGATAGTGTTAACTTTTAACTGAATTCATGTTTTCACTATGATTCAATGGGTATTCATTCTTTAAGGGAATACATGATTAAGTTATTCACATATATCTTATGGGTAAATGATGGCATTCACGTGATTGATATGTGACATTTCAAGTAATCATTTTCTTTATACAATGAGCTTGGACCGAAGTATTTTAGATAACCCTAAATATTGGAATGGATTATGTTGGACATAAGTTAGTATTTTTTAAGGATATAACCTTTTTTCGATATTATTGATTGGATGATATAGTAATGTTGTAACACCCCAAGATTTCATAGTGTGTTATTTCTTCAAAATAATTCAATAACTGGCACTACACGCAACACCGGGTTCAATCGCACCATGACTAACCTAAAAAAAGCCATTCAAAAGAGGTTATGAATAGTATTAACTAAATTTTAAACTTTATATAATCCTTATAATTTTAGAATCCATATTATGAGTTTCTTAGATATAATGCAAGAACAAATTCATTTTTTGTATTGCACTTTTATCAACTTTTAATAGTGAACCATTTTTAAATACAATATTTTAAACTTTTTGACTAAATGGGGACATCAAAAATTTAAAATGAAACATCCCAAGCTTCCATGGTACACTTTCCTTTGAATAATACAGTAGCGTGTGCTGTACGCAACTTCGAGTTTTAACACACACCACAACCGATCAAACTAGCCATTATGAATAGTAATACCTACTTTTTGAAATTATATATATTTTATATTTCAAAATGGACTTCATTTTTGGATTCGGATTGTCGAATATACCCTAAGGTGAAGTTTTGGTACTTTTTGGATAACTTTAATATTTTAATGAATAGTGAACATTACTAAATTTTGATTAAAACCAACTTTTTTAATCAAAATAATTAATAGTGATAAATTATTAATTTGAGTGGTTTTAAAGTATATTTAGAATAAATTTTTTCCATTTAATATAATTTTTGTCATTTTACATAATTTTACAATTAAACCGGACATAAACAAGTGCCAATCTTTTGATAGTTATTATCTCTTAAAAACACGCTTTTTGTTTTAACAACATGAATTAATTTTAAATTAATTTTTGCCACTTCTGTGTTTTGAATTTTGAAAAATGGACTCCATATTTTGAATCAGGATTTTTAAATTGTGTAATTAGGTAACTTTTATTTTTATACATTTTGAATAATTACTGCGGTAAATATTTTATTTACCATGGTTAAGGGTAAATCCGGTAAATAAGGGATAAAAATTATATTATAATAATACTAAATTACACTAATACGTGTCCTAGCCTTATCGGTTGATACATGTTCGACCATAGGAATCTTTGGGTCGATTTGGGGACCCCATGAAGCCACTTGTAGGTGATAGAGACACTTTATTTTAATGAAGTTAAAATGAAAACAAAAATGACACAAGCATATATCTTTTAGAAAAACAATTTTTCCATTGGGTTATATATGTGGGATTTTCGACTATAAATATTCATTAGAAAGATAAAAATATTTCATACATAATTATATTTTATTTTTAATTTTTAGACATTAAATAATTTAATTTATTTATGACACAATGATGATGCAGTAATTCCCATAATAGTGACAATTTAAAATAATTGATATTATAAATACCCAAATAAATATACTTTTAGACTATTTATGAATTAAAATAATTTTCTAAGTTAATATGACATGTTAGGATTGATTTAATTAAATTATTTCTAAGTAATAATTCTGTTATGAGTTTAACAAAAATAAACTATTGAATAGTGTCAAAATTGACATAAAAGAGTTTTTAAAACAAATGTTATATTATTAATTGATATTAAATTCCTAAAAATCTAAAGTTCGGCCAAGAGACTTATATCATGATAGGTGTATCATTAATGGACCACTTGGGGGGTCTCTTGGATGTATATGGTAAGTTTATTAACCATATAATATAAAAATACAAAGAGACATTGTAAAAGTGAAACTAATTAACTTAGAGTTAATACTTAATGATAAGGTTAATATAATTACCCAAACCTGTCTAAATTCTATTTGTTGACTTGCTTTCGACCCATACCCACCTTAAAATTTTAATAATCAACTTTGGAGACATTAGAAACCGAATATGAATTTATTATAAACTAATATTTCTAGCTTTTCCAAAGGTGCCCCTCACCCCTCTTATAAAAGGGAACTCTTCCTTCTCATTTCTTCACACCTTCAAAGCCTTTTTCTTCATCCAAACTCAGCCCAAATACTCTCCCAACTTCCCTCACTACAACCTAGAGGCATTATTTTGATCAGAAAGCCAACCAAAGGAGCCCTTTTGATCAAATCAAAATGAAGATCCCGAAGAAGAGGTAATAATTTCACCACCCTTTTCCTAGTTCCTTTCTTCTTCCACTTCTTCTTCCATTGTTATTACCATTCTAAAATAATTAATCCAGTATAATATATATACTGTGATGTCATTATAAATATGGTACAACCATATTCAGTATTCTATCCCCCTTTTGAATAACATGACACCATACGTGCGTACGTACGGCTTACCGTCTCCACGTCGTGGTGTAATTGTTATTCAATATATTATTATTTGGATGGGTATAATAATGATGTATAATTCATGTAAAAAAATAAATATAACATGATAATTATTCTGTATATATAATATACCATCCAATTATATATTATTTTAATGTCAAAAGAATGATATTGTCGCTCGTGCGTACGTACGGAATACCGTCTCCACGAACGCGATGAGATTCATTCTCCATCGTATCCATTCAAGTATAATTATCATTTTACGATTTAAAAATAATGTTTAGAGACTTGATATCATTATGGATATGAATAAGATACATCCTATCCATGACAAACATGGATTATGTAACAAAACATATAAAATAAAATGAGTAAGTTAACACCCGAAACAACGATAATACTAAGATATTATTATCAAAGAAATGTTAAAAGATCTTATATGATATCATATGAATGTATATGATTCTTGTATAATTTAATAACAATTATTTCACCATTATACAGGAGTTTAACCTACCCTCAACCAAGGAAAAGTACAAGTATGGGTTATTTCACAATCTCTTCATTAGCCGAGGTTGTTTATATGTAATAATCTACTGGGATCTCTTTATCATCCACATCCATGTTTCTTAATAATGTATTCCAAAAAAAATTTACTATTTACAAGAATATGGGTTAAAGTAATTTATACCCTTATGTGTTTCGAAAGGAATCTTTCCGTCGTTTTCCAAACAAGGCACTTTTTACCCTTTCGACAAATTTAAGGTAAAAATGTTTTTTTAACTTATATGGCAGGTGTGGCTATTTACCACCGTTATAAAATCGTCAAAGCTTCCCTTACAAGCTTATAAAAATATTTTCAAATTGAATGTATTATTTTATAATTATGTTACTTTTAAAATGATTTAAAAAAAAAAGAGATATTTCTCTAAAATAGTTTTGATTTCATCTATGTCAACATCCTTTGATGGCTATTAAGCTTATTTGAAGTTGATTTATTATGATACAAAACATCCATATTTTATTGAAGGTTCTGTGATATTTTTGACTGTGGATAAGCTATTTTGATGTCACTCATGGTTCTTTTAAAGTATTTACATTTCATAAGTTATTTTTAATCCGAATGTTTATGTTATATTTCAAACTTTCATTCAGATGAATGTGTTAGACAAGTATGTTCCGGGTTGGGGATCGGTAAAAGTAAGCCCTCCGGTTTGGTCTCCGGTTATTAGAGGAACTCCGGTTTGGTCTCCAGTTATTAGAGGAACTCCGGGTTGGTGTCCGGTTATTAGAGGCACTCCGGGTTGGTGTCCGGTTATTAGAGGCACTCCGGGTTGGGTTCCGGTTACAGATAGCCCCAAGGTCTTGGGACGAGGCCTTGACAAAGAAATTAAAGTTCAGCATTATGCATTCCATCATTATGAAAGTGGTTATTGATATTGCATGTGATTATTCGATTAGTATAATATCAATGTGAACAAGTAAATGACATTATTTCATTTTACTTTTTCCATACTATGTTGAAGTTCATGTTTAAAAGGCTTTTGTTTTAGTAATGAATTGCCTTAAATGTGTATGATTATTTTGGAAAGTTTCCGCTATATTTTTATCCTTACTGGGCATTTGAGCTCACCCCTTTTCTATGTTTTATTTTTCCTAGGATGTGAAGAAGTAAGTTATGAATGACCTGGAGGGATATTATGAGGGGATAATAGTGTGGACTATGGAGACATTATGTTGTTGTAGTAGTTTTTCACTTTATGATGTAATGTAAAACTTATGAATATATCGAGTGCTTCCAAGGCTACTAAACCAAACGGTCTTTCGAGATATGATCTTTCTTGTGATCATGCCAATGTTATGTAATAATGCACCGACTCTGGGTAACTGGGGTCGGGGCGTTACAGTTGGTATCAGAGAAAGTTTAGTACAATCCTTGGAAGCTAGATTTAGATAAACTCTGATTAGAGCACATATATTTAAGATGGACTTTGAGGATTAGTATAGAAGAACTTCCTAGAATTTTGGTATTGTAGATATTTTGTGAGTTTTCCGCGCAATACATCCCTATCTGGATACGAGCAGGTAGAGGTGGCTCTGGCATAGATGTACCTAGGGGTAAAACCGGAAAACACCGCTTTGAGCTAGACTCGAACGGGAACTGGTGCACGACAACGGGCCTTGCTGTACTCTTGGTTACGACACTCCCGGGGGATATGCTAAGGATAATTCCCATTTTCTTTACAAACCATTATGAAGGGTTTATGAGTATATACTTCCTCAAAGGAGACATTTTTATGATTATGGATTATATCCATAAACTATTTAATTTATGTTATGTGTTTTACAAGTTTGGGATTAGGTATTTTTATTCATAAACTAATCTAATGTATGCCATTGTTTAGAAATGACGCCCAGTAGAAGGAATGAGAACTCTAGCAATGCACATGTTACAAAGAGAAATAAGGATAATATATTTCATGGTCTTAAGCCAGAATTTATAAGAGAAATAGTCTCGCATGTATTATCATCACATGAAGAAATAATATCATGTGTTGATAAGATAAGTAAAGAGTTTTCTGAGTCCTATGGCTTTGAAGGGAAGCAAGAGAAGAAAAGGATGGAAGAGAGAAAGATGGATAAAGGGAAGAGGGAAAAGAAGAATTTTCTCATATGTGATAACTGTGGAAAGAAACACCCTGGAACTTGCCTGAAAGGAATGGGAGTTTGTTATAAGTGTGGAGGAAAAGGGCACAAAGTACGTGACTGCAAGGGTAAGAAAATGGTTTCAAATGTACAATGCTTCATTTGAAAGGAGTTTGGACACTATGCGAACCTATGTCCCAGTCATCAGACTATGCCGCAAATGATGCTATTGGATAATAATCAAGTTATGATACTACCACATATGAAGAGGAATGATTAGAGTTTTTATGTTTATTATGTCATTTGAGTGTTGTATCAACAATGTACTTGTTATAATAATTATGGAGTATATAAGGATTGTACTGCAGTACTATTTCATTAAGGAATTGAGATTGTGTGAAACAATGAAAAGTGACTCAATAGTAGGTTAAATTTTTGGAAAATATATGGTTGAGAGAAAGATAAACCATAATATGGTTCTGATACCGAGGTAGTGATTTTAGAATAATACATGATTGTTTTGGATAAATTATATTGGATATTCTTGACTACCATAAAACTGATTAATAATTTGTATATTCCATCATTGTTGGGGTTTAAAACATTTTTGGATTGATGATGTATATCCAGCATTCTATATGGAATAAGGGAGCATGAATGTAATCAATAAGGATTATGGTAATTCAGGATGTTTCAGTGTTTTAAAATAATACATGATAAAGGTATTAATATTCTATTACGGGGTAAAAATGATCTACATTATGTTTACCTTCCTTATAAATGGTGGACTGTCCGTTTGGACAGAAGTATTTTGGATAAATTCTAGTTTGAGATTAATTTTGAATTGCCATAAAAGGACAACCCGGAGGTCGGGCACCAACCCGTCGCGACCGGCAAGGCCGCAAGACTTGAACCCGCAACTGAAGGGCGAAAAGGGTGTATCACCTACCACTGGCCCACGAGATGTCCTGGATTAAATAATGTAGTTTTTTTAAAAGATCTGATAGATGAATTATAAATTCATTTATTTTGGAACCCTGTACGAATAGTATAAATAGAATTTTTTTTACGTTCTATTATCTTTTAGAGTGAAAGATAAGTTTGTGGTAGAAATTTATTAATGGATAAAAATCTAATTATAATGTAAGTATATCTCCTTATGATCTTATCCAATCTCATAAATAAATTCCTCAACATGAGGAAAAGGAACTTTGAACAAAAATTTTGTCCTAGATGGTCCTTAAATCATCACTAATTTATGGCTTTGGGATTGATGGCCTTTTAATATCCATGTTCTCTACCACTCTCCTTCAGATAATTAATGGTTAGATTTCTCTTCCATATCCATATTTTCTTATATGGAACCCTAGTATGTGTTATTTTCGGTAATCTTCATACTTTCCACTCTCTATTTTAAATAGAGGCCTCGTTAATTCATTTTTCGATGTGGGATTTCAACTAAGATATTTTGAAACGTCAAAAAGGAGTTATCCCAATACCCTATGTTTTGTTGAACCGATGGTATTTCAAATCATCATAGATTGATGAATTTAAGGACCTCAATTTTACACTTGTTTATGATTGATGACCTCAATGAATACCTATAAATATTTACGTTTTCCCCCAATTATATGTCTCTAATTGCCACCAATGTTCTCCTAATCGAGATCATAATTTGGTGGTGACCCTTTCATTTCTATTTTCCTCATATTAAGACAAAATTTTAGTAACCTAAATTCCGATGTGGGTTTTCCCACAAATATATTTTCTATTTTCAACATTGTGTTTTCGAAGAACAATTTCAAATTGCGAGGACGCAATTTATTGAAGGAGAGGAGAATGTAACACCCCAAGATTTCATAGTGTGTTATTTCTTCAAAATAATTTAATAACTGGCACTACACGCAACATCGGGTTCAATCGCACCATGACTAACCAAAAAAAAATTCATTCAAAAGAGGTTATGAATAGTATTAACTAAATTTTAAACTTTATATAATCCTTATAATTTTAGCATCCATATTATGAGTTTCTTAGATATAATGCAAGAACAAATTCATTTTCAGTATTGCACTTTTATCAACTTTTAATAGTGAACCCTTTTTAAATACAATATTTTAAAATTTTTGACTAAATGGGGACATAAAAAATTTAAAATGAAACATCCCAAGCTTCCACGGTACGCTTTCCTTTGAATTATACAATAGCGTGTGTTGTACGCAAATTCGAGTTTTAACACACACCACAACCGATCAAACTAGCCGTTATGAATAGTAATACCTACTTTTTGAAATTATATATATTTTATATTTAAAAATGGACTTCATTTTTGGATTCGGAGTGTCGAATTTACCCTAAGGTGAAATTTTGGTACTTTTTGGATAACATTAATATTTTAATGAATAGTGTAAATTACTAAATTTTGATTAAAAACAACTTTTTTAATCAAAATAATTAATAGTGATAAATTATGAATTTTAGTGGTTTTAAAGTATATTTAGAATATATATTTTCCATTTAATATAATTTTGGTCATTGGACATAATTTTACAATTAAACCGGACATAAACAAGTGCCAATCTTTTGATAGTTATTATCTCTTAAAAACACGCTTTTTGTTTTAACAACGGAAATTTTTTTTAAATTAATTTCTGACACTTCTGTGTTTTGAATTTTGAAAAATGGACTCCATATTTCAAATCAGGATGTTTAAATTGTGTAAATAGGTAACTTTTATTTTTAGACATTTTGAATAATTACTGCGGTAAATATTTTATTTACCATGGTTAAGGGTAAATCCGGTAAATAAGGGTTAAAAAATAATATTATAATAATACTAAATTACCCTAAAACGTGTCCTAGCCTTATTGTTTAATACATGTTCGACCATAGGCATATTTGGGTCGATTTTGGGACCCCATGAAGCCACTTGTAGGTGATAGGGACACTTTATTTTAATTAAGTTAAAATGAATACAAAAATGACACAAGCATATATCTTTTAGACAAACAATTTTTAGATAGGGTTATATATGTGATATTTTAGACTATAAATATTCATTAGAAATATAAAAATATTTCCTACATAATGACATTTTATTTAAAATTTTTAGACATAAATAATTTAATTTATTTATGACACAAAGATGATGCAGTAATTCCCATAATAGTGAAAATTTAAAATAATGGATATTATAAATACCCAAATAAATATAATTTGAGACTATTTATGAATTATAATAATTTTCTAAGTTAATATGACATGTTAGGATTCCTTTAATTAAATTCTTTCGAAGTAATCATTCTGTTATGAGTTTCACAAAAATAAACTATTGAATAGTGTCAAAATTGACATAAAAGAGTTTTTAAAACAAATATTATATTAATAATTGATATTAAATTCCAAAAAATATAAGGTTCGGCCAAGAGACTTATATCATGATATATGTATCATTAATGGACCACTTTGGGGTCTCTTGGATGTATATGGTATGTTTATTAACCATATAATATAAAAATATAAAGAGACATTGTAAAAGTGAAACTAATTATCTTATAGTTAATACTTAACGATAAGGTTAATATAACTACCCAAACCTGTCTAAATTCTCTTGGTTGAGTTTTTTTCGACCCCTCCCTACCTTAACATTTTAATAATCAACTTTTGAGCCATTAGAAACCGAATATGAATTTATTATAAACCAATATTTCTAGCTTTTCCAAAGGTGCCCCTCAACCCTCTTATAAAAGGGCACTCTTCCTTCTCATTTCCTCACCCCTTAAAAGCCTTTTGGTTCGGCCAAAATCTAGAAAAATACTCTCCCAACTTCCCTCACTACAACCTAGAGGCCTTAGTTTGATCAGAAATCCATCCTATGGATCCCTTTTGATCAAATCAAATGGAAGATCCCGAAGATGAGGTAATAATTTCACCAGCCTTTTCAAAGATCCATTCTTCTTCCACTTCTTCTTCCTCTGTTATTACCATTCTAAATTAATATCTCCAGTATAATATATATACTGTGATTTTATTATAAATATGGTACAACCATATTCAGTATTCTATCCACCCTTTGAATAACATGTCACCATACGTGCGTACATACGACTTTCCGTCTCCACGTCGTGGTGTAATTGTTATTCAATACATTATTATTTGGATGGGTATAATAATGATGTATAATTCATGTGAAAAAATAAATATAACATGATAATGATTCTGTATATATA
The DNA here is from genome assembly GCA_963277665.1 of Viscum album. NCBI lineage: Eukaryota > Viridiplantae > Streptophyta > Magnoliopsida > Santalales > Viscaceae > Viscum > Viscum album. Next base: position 1,481,046,926 of record OY728137.1, read on the forward strand.
ATATATCATCCAATTATATATTATGTTAATGTCAAAAGAATGATATTGTCGCTCGTGCGTACGTATGGACTATCGTCTCCACGAACGCGATGAGATTCATTCTCCATCGTATCCATTCAAGTATAATTATCATTTTACGATTTAAAAATAATTTTTAAGTACATGATATCATTCTGGATATGAATAAAATACAACCTATCCATGACAAACATGGCTTATGTAACAAAACATATAAAAGAAAATGAGTAAGTTAACACCCGAAACAACGATAATACTAAGATATTATTAACAATGCAATGTTAAAAGATCATATATGATATCATATGAATGTATATGATTCTTGTATAATTTAATAAAAATTATTTCACCATTATAAAAGAGTTTATCCTACCCTCATCCAAGGAAAAGTACAATTAAGGGTTATTTCACAATCTCTTCATTATCTGGGGTTGTTTATACGTAATAATCTACTGGGATCTCTTTATCTTCCACATCCATGTTTCTTAATAATGTATTTCAAAACATTTTTACTATTTAAAAGAATATGGGTTAATGTCATTTATACCCTTATGTGTTTCGAAATAAATCTTTCCGTCATTTTCCAAACAAGTCACTTTTTACCTTTTCGACAAATTTAAGGTAAGAATGTTTTTTTGTAACTTATACGGCGGGTGCGGCTATTTACCGCCATTATAAAATCATCAAAGCTTCCCTTACAAGATTATAATAATATTTTCAAATTGAATGTATTATTTTATAATTATGTTACTTTTAAAATGATTTCAAAAAAAAGAGATATTTCTCTAAAATAGTTTTGATTTCATCTATGTCAACATCCTTTGATGGTTGTTAAGCTTATTTGAATTTGATTTATTATGATACAAAACATCCATATTTTATTGAAGGTTTTGTGATATGTTTGACTGTGGATAATCTATTATAATGTCACTCATGGTTTTTTTAATGTATTTACATTTCATAAGTTATTTTTAATTCGAATGTTTATGTTATATTTCAACCTTTCATTCAGATGAATGTGTTAGACAAGTATGTTCCGGGTTGGGGACCAGTAAAAGTAAGCCCTCTGGTTTGGTCTCCAGTTATTAGAGGAACTCTGGTTTGGTCTCCGGTTATTTGACGAACTTCGGGTTAGTGTCCGGTTATTAGAGGAACTCTGGGTTGGTGTCCGGTTATTAGAGGCACTCTGGGTTGGGTTCTGGTTACAGATAGCCCCAAGGTCTTGGGACGAGGCCTTGACAAAGAAATTAAAGTTCAGCATTTTGCATTCCAACATTATGAAAGTGGTTATTGATATTGCATGTGATTATTTGATTAGTAGAATATCCATGTGAACATGTAAATGGCATTCTTTCATTTTACTTTTGTAATACTATGTTGAAGTTCAAGTTTAAAAGGCTTTTGTTTTAGTAATGCATTGCCTTAAATGTTTATGCTTATTTTGGAAAGTTTCCGCTATATTGTTATCCTTACTGGGAATTTGAGCTCACCACTTTTCAATATTTTATTTTTCACAGGATGTGAAGAAGTAAGTTATGAATGACCTGCAGGGATATTATGAGGGGATATTAGTGTGGACTATGGAGACATTATGTTGTTGTAGTAGTTTTTTACTTTATGATGTAATGTAAAACTTATGAATATATCTAGTGCTTCCAAGGCTACTAAACCAAACGGTCTTTTGAGATATGATCTTTCTTGTGATCATTCCAATGTTATGTAATAATGCACCGACTCTGGGTAACTAGGGTCGGCGCGTTACAAATGTAGTTTTAGAAAAAGGACAACCTGCAGGACGGGCGACAACCCATCGCGTCGGACAAGGCCGTGGGAATCGAACCCACAACCGAAGTGCGACTGGCCTTTATCGCCTACCGCTGGCCTACAGAAAGTCCCTGTTTAGTAGAAACTAGTTTTATTTTATTATGCGGTATGATATATGAAGTATAGGTTCATTCAAGGAATCGTATACGATTAACCTCACCATAGATGGACTTATGTATATTTGATAACTTTTTCTAACCTTTTGTTTGAAACAGATGGAATGACCCATCATTCTATCACAAGATCAATTAACACTTCATGAATAACAAATTCAACTTCATTTCTTTAAGAGATGAAGTGGAAATTGTTCAATGTACGAACAACAGTGAGATTATAACAAAATAAAGTAATTATTTATTCTAATTCAAATTCTTCAACTTTAGGGAAATGATTTTGAAAACCAAAAATGTTGTCTTAGTGATCTTATATCCGATGAATCAGATGGTACCCTAGATCATCACAAATTTATGGCTTTGCGATTGTTGGATTTTTCATAGCCATGTTCTCTACCACTCTCCATCAGAACATGATTGTTAGATTTCTCTTCCATATCCATATTTTCACCTATGTGGAAACCCAGTTATTAGTATATTTGGGTAACCGTTACATTTCATACTTTTGTTATTAAAGATTGGTTTTGGTATTCCTTTTTACGATGTGGGTTTCTATTAATGAAACTTTCGAGTAGTAAACCATTTATAACCCCGACGAATTTCGTGGGAGAAATTCATTTTAAGGGGGGTAGAATGTAACAACCCGAGATTTTATAAAAAAATATTCTTTTTAATTTCATGAATGTCTTGTGTTGTATGCTACAACAAAAGGAGCTTTCTCAACACGCATCCTTGACTTGCCATGCATTACATGAAATCGCGACCTTCCTCGATAGCGTGTGTAGTACACAATACCGAGTTTTACTAAACAACAATATGATATTAAAATATTATTAAAACTAGCCATTATGAATAGTAATAACCACCTTTTAAAATTTTATCTCTCAAAATGGACTTCATTTTTGGATTCATAGTATTGAATCTAGCATAAGGAGAAATTTTGGTACTTTTCGGATAACTTTCATATTCTGATGAATAGTGAAAATTACTAAATTTTAATTAAAAACATCTTTTTTAATTGAAATAATAAATAGTGATAAATTATTAATTTTAGTGGTTTTAAAGTATATTTAAAATATATTTTCACAATTTAATACAATTTTGGTCATTGGATGTAATTTCACATTTAAACCAGTTATAAACAAGTGTCAATCTTTTGATAGTTATTATCTCTTAAAAACATGCTATTTGTTTTGACGACGGGAATTAATTTCTTAAATTAGTTAATGTAACTGATATGTTTTTAATTTGATAAAATAGACATCATTTTTGAATTCATAATGTCATATATAGATTAGGCCTAATTTTTGGTATTTTTTTGGAAACTTTCATTTTTTGATTAATAGTGAAACCACTAAGTGGTAGTTAAAAAACTAAATTTTTCATAAAACATAATTTTATTGCGTCTGTGAGTGGAATTTCGAAAATCCGAGAGACACGGTTAATATCAAGGACTAAAATGTGGTTCAATGAGATGAAAATAATTTTTGGTGAATAGTAACTTTTTACTTTTTTTACCACGGTTAAAAGTAAATAGGGTAATTAAGGGTAAAAATGATATTATTATTACCCTATCACATGTTCTAATTCTATTGGATAAGTGTAATTCGACCAAAAACAGCCTTAGGAATAAAATATGACCATTTAGGCCCACTTGGATTAGATTAGGACATTTATTATTAATTTATTTAAAGAAGGGTTAAAATAGTTAAAATCAATGTTTAATAAGTAAATCATTTTTAATATAGGGTTATACATAAGATAAATTTGATAATAAATATTCATTAGAAATCTAAAAAGATTTCCTACATAATGGTATTTTATTTGTAATTTTTTTACATTAAATAATTTAATTTATTTATGACACAACGATGATTCAATAATTATCTTATTAATGAAATATTGACATAATTGATGTTATAAATACCCTAATAAATGTAATTTCAGACTTTTTATGAATTAAAATAATTTAATAGGTTAATAAGACATGTTATTATTGATTTAAGAAACTTGGTTCGAACTAATCATTCTGTTATGATTTTCACAAAAATCAATTACTAAATAGTGTCAAAATTGACATAAAATAGTTTTTAAAACAAATATTATATTATTAATTGTTATTTTATTCCTAAAAATCTAGGGTTCGGCCAAATAACTTAGATAAGGATAGATATATTAATAATAAAAAACTTGGGGTTCGTTTGGATTGATATAGTAAGTTTATTAACATTATAGTGTAAGAAAACAAGAAGACACGATAAAAGTTAAATTATCTAACTTAAAGTTAAATCTAAATGATAAGGTTACAATTGATACCTAATCATGTCTAAATTCTATTGGATGAGATTATTTCGACCCATCCCCACCTTAGCTTCGAAATATATCTATTTGGACCTTTTTAAAACCGATATTGACTTTATAATAAAATAATATTTTTTGTTTTCCCAAAGGTTCCCCTCTCCTCCCTTATAAAAGGGCACCTCCTCCCTCTCCTCCTCACACCAATTTGAGCATTCAAGCTCGGCCAACCCCTACCAAAATCTCTTCCCCACTTCCCTAGTATCATCATAGAGGTCCTGGTCTTCTTGAAAGACCATCCTTAGTTTTTTAAGTGGAGGTTACGAAAAGGTGCGTCAAAAAGAGGTAATATCCATTACCGATCTTTTTTAATTTCATTCTTCTTCAACTTCTTCTTCTTTAGTTGTTTCATGTTAAAGTAATAACATAAGTATTTCTTATATACTTATATGTTATTATAAATATTAAACAACTCTAATTAACCTTCTATCCATCCTACGGAAAAAGGAAATCACCGCGCGTGCGTACGTACGGAATACCGTCTCCACGCCGTGGTGTAATCTATTTTCCGCCACCACCTTAATTGGATGGGTATAATGGTGTAATTAGTTACAATATATGATTATTATAAAGTTATATTGATACTGAAATAGTATACGTACACTTCAACACAAGTTCACGATCATGAGAACGATATCACCGCTCGTGCGTACGTACGGACTACCGTCTCCACGATGCGATGAGATTCATTCTCCATGTTTACCATTTAAGAGTGATTATAAAGTATATATAAGAAATAATAATGAAATATAAGGCATTATAAAGCTACTAGATTTATGTATATATGTATGTCATCTACTTACTTCCATTCAAGACAATAAGGAAAGGAAAACAACGTTCATGCGTACGTACGGACTACCATCTCCATGAACGGTGTGTTTCATTTCATTTATCTATCGATTATATATATATGTATACTGAATATATATGATATATAAATCATGTGTTATATTCTGGAAGTAAGTAAATCATGATATAAGTAATAATAATGTCAAGAAAAACAAGTCCAAACACCTACGATAAATGAAACGATTTTACCCAAAACGCTTCTTTAACATGGAATTTACAAAAGAACGGGTAATATAACGTAAAAATTGAACCATATATGATATCATAACAATTAATATGATTCTGTTATAAGTTAATGACATTATTTAAATCATTATACAGGAGGTTCGAACACTTACGAAGCAAATCAGACTTAAGGAAAGGGAAATATCACAATCTCATTTTTTATCCGAGATTGTTTATACATTAGTATTTACTAGGGTGTATTTTATCATCCACATCCATGTTACCTCAATATGTAATATTATTTCCATCCAACTAAAATTTTTTAAAACCTATTTTACCATTTGGTTAGTTTTTAGTAAAAGATATGAAAGGAATCTTTTGTCGTTTTTCGTACGAGTAACTTTTTGAATTTTCCGAAAAAGGTACGAGAAGAATGTTTTTCAAACTTATATGGAATGAATGGATTTTTAAAACATTATTTCCAAGAAGCATCCTTTACAAGTTTTCAAGTTTATTTTTAATCAACTTCTTTTAATTTAAAGTTGTATGACATGTTAAGAAAGGAAAAATGTTTATGAAGAAGAAAGGATATTTTCCTCAAGAATGGAGTTCAAGTGTTTTATCAAAATTATTTTTCATCTAAGATAATAAAGGGTTCTATTTTTATCCCTATTATTACATTGATTTGATTATGTTGTGATTGAATTATTTTTATGAATTACATTATCTTATATGAATTATTTTATGATGTCATGATGTTTAAGATTCCCATTTGTATTACATGGGTTATGAAATGATGTATGATGTATGATTTTGTGGCACACATAAGAATGGAATCATTATGAGATGGGTGGGAACTATATCTCCCTACAATGAATTGGGTAAAGATTTAATATCTCATGAGATAGACATGGCGGGAATGGTAGGTTATACCGTTTCAGTGAAACAGGACTGAAACGAGGGTGACTCGGTTCAGAAATGGACATTGTCCACTAAGATAGTCTTGGCAATGAGTCTTGACTAATAAGATATAATTCTCTATGATTACGTGTGTATGACACAAAGTTTCATGTTTTAAGTTATGATTATGGGGATTACATTTCACTACTATGATTCATCCCATGTTATGAAATTATGCTCTCTTTTGCATGTTAAGATTTCCAAAATGTTGTGTTCTTATGAATATGATGTGATTGATATTTCTTTTATTTACCCTTACTGAGCATTTGAGCTCACCCTTTTATGTTTTATTTTCCCCAGGATATAAAGGAAGGTTTTAGGTAAAAAAAGGGAAGATCCTTATGGGAGATTTTGATGATCTTTCACCACGATTAGAAGATTATATTCCGAGTTTCCAAAGACACTAAACTATTACAATCCTTGTGTGTCTGTTTTTGTTATGTACTAAGTATTTCGCAAAAGTAATGTAAGGTCCATGTATGTTAGGCTCTGGGTCTCTACATTTCGGTTCTTCTTCGGACGAGCGGCCCACAGTTTTGGGCCGCGGTTATTCCGAACGAGATCGGTGCGCGACTGCCACCTTCGCTCGTCGGCACCTCTTTCAACACACCTCCATCGTGAATAAAATCAAGAAACATCGGATGGTCATCTGGCCATGTTCATTCAGCCCGCGCCCTCCGTGATAGGCGGTAGTAGTTGGCCAAAGACATTCCAATAGATTCAACAAAAATGAGATAATTTATTCACGTATAATTATACAAAACCCCTACCTCGAATGTGATGTTTCAGGTCGTCGAGCCGCGGAAAGAGGATTTGAAGACAACATCGGGGTGCATCCGAGGAGGAAGAAAATTCAACGTTCCTCGTGGAGATGTCTTCACCCATGACGCAGAGGAAAAAGAATGGATGATGTTCTACGTGGAGAGAACTCTGTTCTTCATCTTCTTCACATTCCACACTAGATGAACAAACATCATCCTCTCCTTAGTTATCCCAAAATTCCCCAAAAAATATTTTCAAAGAAAATATAATAATAAGGCCCTCCCATAATATAACATTGCCATGTATTTCAAATTAATTCAAAATGACAATTGAATTAATTAAGGCATTTTTTGGCAACATTAATGGGAGAGAGAAAGAAAGGCTCCGCATTTAAGTGGAATTACATAGGTTTAAAGATGGTTTAAGGGAGTTAATGAAGGAGTTGAAAGGTTAGAGGGTCGTGTGGGCCCCACCATTAGTCAGATCCTCCCATGGGAAGTTATGTGGGGTGTGGGACCCACCTCCAACTTTGCATTGGAGGAAATAACCATTACATAAAATAAATTGTGTAACACAAAAAAATATTTAAATTTTTACGAAACCCCAAAATAAAACTTTTCCTCCCTTCAAAAGGAAACTGTGGTAAAGGTCCCCTTAAATGAGCACCGATGCTGCGAGTTCATCAGTGTCCACTTATTTCAATTCCGAGCATCGGTTCAAAACATAAAAAAACAAACTCGTACGTTTACTCAACGTGCCCAAACAAAACTTCAAAAATTGATTCCAGACACAGCAGATAAGTTGTGGATTTAGATGGAATCTATTACACAGTTTATGAGTGTAATTCTTCTTATGAAAGACTAGAAATGACTCTTCCAATTTTTCATCTTGTTATTTATCCTCTCTCCTAAATTATTCTTGGGGTGGAAATGATGTTATCCTGATGAAATAGGTTGGCCAATAAAATGAATAGGAAGAACCCTTGTCTTGAAACCATGATTATCTTTAATGGATTTAACCCTACTAGTTGAGCGCCTTTTCATGATGATAATGCTCAATTTATCAAGAGTCATGATATTCCCGATCCATTTTCAATAACATTCAATAACTTCATTAATTCCATGTAATGGCCATTTACAACCAATAACCAAAATGACCATATCGTCCATGAACATGTGGTGTGATAGGCCCTGAAAAATTGATATGCACTAAAAAAGGACACTTCCTTCAGGATGATCCTTTTAATGATTATTCCTATATTATCTTACAGCAAAATAAATGGTAATCGATAAATTGTGTCACCTTTCATTAATCCCCTTTGTGTATCCAATGACTTATGTCCTCCAAAAATTTCAAAACGATGTATATACAACTATTAAGAAATATTTTAGTAAAAATAATTAAATTATAATCATTATAAGAACCAATTCCCCTAACTAATAGCTTTTTTAAGACAGTCAAAATATATTTATTTCTAAATAGTGTGGTCTAGGGATGGAAAACCACTAAATTATATATCATTTTAAACTCAATAACGTCATCTTAGTTGGATGGATGTTTATAAAATGGTTCTCTCATCATTTATGTGACATCAAAATATACGATATAATATTTCATGTAAATAAAATCCATGAATTAGAATAAAAAATAATCTATGTGGGACTCAAAGTAATATATCATGTTAACTAGTCCATGTGGTTGTATAAATAGATGGGTTCACCACTCAAAATTATTTTAATATTAATCAGTTTAATTAGACCAAATTGTGTTCTAATAATCTATGCTAACTAGAATACATGACTATCAAATGATATTTTCACCTAGTCTATATATATTTACACTATGATTTATCAACTAGTTAAAAAAAATTCATGAACAATATCACATAAAACCCATCTAATTAGGAAGATACCTATAATTAGAAATTTAAAATATGTTATAATTACATGTAGTCTACAATATTATTTCAATGATAATCATATATATTATATTTCTTTAGTAAAATTCTCCTATGTCGAATATGTTACTCGATGATATATCGATATATGGCCTATCAGAAGTCCTTAATCCTACTATGTCTACTAAATAAAACACTGAATACTTTCTCACCAATCATAAAATCATAATACTTGTGTAATACCTTTTATTAGATAAATAATAGGGATACAATAATATCCTGATAACTACTATTGCATCGTATTAGAAAACCCAAGCTAATGGTTTGTATCAAAGAACATCGTATTATAATTCTATGATAAAAATATAACTATTTCAAATACATCACGTCATTTAATCTATTGAATCACTAAAAGAAGTTTACATCATGAGAATAAAATATGTATTATTGTATCCATTTTTGTGAAAAATAATATTATCCATATTAAATATTAGATTTTTCATTTTTCATTATGTAGTGATTTTGAGGTACTCTTCATTACATTACATAAAAATCAACATCATAAATTACTATATTGTAGTGAACAAATTATTAAGTAATTATATTTTTATTCCAGATCGATGGTCATAAAGGAGTATCATCAGTTTCTAAAAGAATAAAAATCATATCAATCCACTGATACATACACTTATATATAAAACTTGTTATATTAATTTCTTCACCTTAGGAGGTTGATTTTTATAGTGGATAGGACCATTGAATTATTATGACCCCGAGTCTCCCTTAAGTTATGTTTTCTTACATTTTCGTTTAAATTCCTTATTTGGGGTATATAAGTGTTTTCCCATGTTCATGTGATGACTCATGGGGTGTTCCGAGGGATCTGGACACCAATGAAGAAGTTAAAGGGTGTTTTTAGGCAGTTTGAAAGGCATGCCCATGGTTAGTGAAAACCATATAGAAATCACATGTATATGTGTGAGTGGGTGTTTTTGGACATTATAATCTACTTGGTTTTCATTCGATTCAGAGAGTCATCTGGGTGAACAATGTGTCCCACTATCATTAGGGAATTTATAATAAATTACATTATGGGATTTTTATGTTCCATTATGTATTTTCCTCCTCCTATAGTCTTGCAACCCTTGGAACAAACCAATGATGAAAAAATATCGCATATATTATTCTCTCTCAACCCTATGAAATATGGAGTAACATATGTTGGGAAACAATGATTTTGGAAAGGCTAATCTCACTCTGGCATCACTTTTTGGTTTATGTTTTTAGATCTCTTCCTTCTCTCCAAATGAAGCACTAAAACCATATTTTTTAGGTGAGATATAGGATGTGGATTAAAATTGTGGTTGAATCAGTATCCAAGGCCTTGATTAGGAGTGTCTTCTCCAAACGATTCATGGTAGGTGGTCCACATGTTATATCCTACAGTTTATTCATGGATTTGTGCATATACGGTTTTGTGGATGATTTTTCCTTTTTGTGTTTTCAATTTCCTTGAAAAGGATTATCATACTGGGTGTCAAATAAAAAAATTAAACCCCTTAGTATTCCTACGAGATTCGTGGAAGATGGCATGACCAAATTAGGGCCACCCTTGAGGTGTACTGGTCCTCATGATTTGGCTAACGAAAATGTAGTTGTGAAATTAACTCTTAATTATGTAGAGACTTAGCAAGTATGTTAATTGGTTCATTTAAGGATTTATAATGGATAGTGGATATTTTTGTCTAATTTGGTTAATGTCTAATGGATTATTTTCTTGAAATTTATATCAGTTGAATGGGTTTAATATGAATATGATATTGAATTTTGATTAAACATGAATATTCTTAGAGATATATGAATGGGAAATTGGGAATTTTGCTAAAGGTTTAAATGATTTAAATGATCTATGTGTTAATTTATTGAGGCATAATGTTAATTTCACTTTAATTTATATTTCTGTGATGTTGCAAATGATATTGGATATGGTTTGTTGTGATGTGGTTAGTTGTAGAGATTTATAAGTAAGAATGTGCACGTGGGTGGGTTCATTGGGGTATAAACAGTGAGTTCTACGTCCACATGTCAAGTAGTTCCAAGGATCATACTCCACCCCTAAATTCAAGGGATAGTGAAGGGTATAGAGTTATAATTCCCTAACGGTTTCATTCCACCCGAACTGAGGGTCCAAGGTGTGGATTATGAGGTTATTATAATGCAATTACTAGTGAGATAAATCTCCATTATTATTCATATATTCTTTAAAATATTGAACATTCTTAATCCATTGAACACATGAAAAGATCGTCTAAACTATGTGGTGCCTAAGTATTGAACCTGGATTAAGTGGTAGTATTATTTAAAGAAAGACTATCTACAATGGCCCATTAAATTGTTTACATTTTCCTACCATTATTTATCACTTCAATTCATATCTACTTAAACTAGAGAATTTCTAGACACTGTTGGCGGTGGCCTAATTGGTTATACTCACACCCTTCTCGGGAGTTCATTTGGTACCTAAGCAGATTTCATGATTTCAGTTTAGGAAAAAGGAAATAGACCTTTGTGAGGCAGTTGATTTAGACATGAGACATGTATGGGTGAGGTTCCGGACTTGGCGTCTGAATCATTTTGGATATTATGTTTTTTTTCGTTCTTTTTTGGGTTTTTTTCACATGGCACTATAGCATGACATAATATATTTACTGTTGTATATGGTTGTACCTAGTTTGGGAGTGGGTTTTTTATGAATGTTACTAATGGTTCTTATTGTTTTCACTATTTAAATTGTGCTATGTTGTGGATTATAATTGTAATGTAGGAATAGTCTCCCCACATGACCTATTTGTCCCTCACTGCTAGTCAACATAATTTGGCATATGGGGAGGCACAAATGAGGCCATGTGGTTACCCGACTCTTAGAATGGGTTTAGGGGATTCTTGGATAGAAATGCTAAAAAGTTTTATCAAAGGAGTTATTTTTTATTTATTATTATTCGGGGATGGTAGACAGGAGGTTAGGAATCTGTCAAGCCTTGTTAATGAGCTTGTGAAATGGTGTAGTTGGCCCATGTATGAGGAAAACACATGTCACCATAGCTGGGGATTGTTGTTCTTGTTTTGTGTTGTTATAATTTATGATATTTCATCATTTTTTGTTGCACTTTTTTTGTGTTTTGAGAGATTTGGTATATATATCTCATGACCGGAAGGGTAGAGGTTGTGCATTTGTAAATTATTCAAGGAACTGGTGTATGTAAGAGACATGCATCATGGTTGGTAGAAATATGTGTTAAGTTTGTGAGATATAAGGTTTAGGACATATTTGATTTTATTAAAAGTAATGAAATTGTGCCTAATGAGATGGTATTAATTGTTAAAAATGGAAGTGAAAATTTCATGTAGTAATTACAAAAATGGTGCTCGATATAGAAGTAAATGTTGAGTAACATGTTGTGAGAGTAAAATTGGGATATGGAATTTTTTTTGAATTGGTGTAAATGATAAGGATTCTAATAGTGTGAGTTAGATACCCATGTCAGTTGTGGACATATGAGAGACAACCGAGGGAAGTGTTCTAGTTGTGGGTGGGATTGTCTGGGTAGTGTTTGCGAACTGGTTTGTGTATGATAAGTGTTGAAATTACCAAAAAGTCTTTCAATTTCATAAAAAGTCATATTTTTTCATTCTGAATCCCATGTTTTGCTTTGTCATGAAATTCCACCTCGAATATTTGTGTCTGTCGGGAGATAGGAGGACATTAGAAAGAACTTTTTTCCATTAGTGGAGCAACAGAACATGGTGAACTTGAGGATAGGGATGAGAAGTTCCATGAGAACATTTCTTATTTTATGCATATTATGGAACAATACCTAGGGCAGGCTGCACAAAGTATGTTTGAGATGACTATGGAGTTTACCTCCAGCCCCTCTAACCTTTACCATAGAGAGCAGGCCAAAGGAAACATAGTTTTGGATAGATTCCATCCAAATTATTCTTTGTCATCTAGAGACTCTTATTGAGAATGTATTCATGTTTGGTGCCTATATGCGGATAGGTCATGAAAAGTGATGGGAGGACATCATGGTTTTGATAGACTAGTACATGAATGATGTGGAAATATTTCTTGGAAATGTTTTTTTGTTGAACACATTTACCCAGAATCCATGAGGAAGAGGAAGGATATATATTTTTTGAGGATAGCCAATGTTAAAATGTTGGTAATGGATTATGATAGTCATTTCACTAATTTATGATGCTTCATTTTTTACGGTGATTTGAGATGGGGCAGCAGTGGTGAAACATTTCCAAGATGCGTTGAGACACGAGATCAGGTCATTGGTAAATATATTATATACAACAAGGATTGATGAATTGGTGGATAAATCCCTTATCTCAAAGGGGATCCTGAAGGGAGAATTAGGTGCTAATCATATGGTGCCACATAGGCAGGAATGTGGTATGGCTTTTGAGAGTTGGATGTTTGGATTTGGAATATTTCATCATGGTGGAACTGCACATAGTAGTCAGATGATGGTTGCATCTTCTCAAAAAAGTTACCAGGTCTTCTATTATCAATTTTGAAGGATTGGGAACATGTGTGAACAGTTTCCTCACCCACCGGTCGAGTTCTGAGCATGCTCAAGGCTAGGCCACATACATAGGTTCTTTAGAAACCCGACACACTCATGTAATGATGGAGGTCAGAGGAAGATTCCTAGTGTAGGCATTGGTTTGTTACCATGTATCAGGAAAGCAGTTGGTGCTCCTTGGGTTGTACTAGTAGAGGAGGAGTATGTGACACTATGGGTAAAGATCAACCTGATCAACATGGTTGTTCAGTGTAGAGTACTCAAACAGGATCCCATGGAATAGGGGAAGGTCATCTCCATGTCATTAATAATACATCTGTAGATGGTGTGGTGGGATTTCATACTAATCGAGGTACGATTCTTGTATCTTCCATGCTCCCTAGTGCATTATTTGATAATGTTTCTACGCATTATTTTCTTTTTTCTCATATCATAATTGTTTTATGCTTAAATGTGGAGATCACATGTGGAGTAATGTTACATGATACTTCTGTAGGTGTATTATTTGAGGAAATAGGATGTGTTATTGTTTTTCCCTTTTGGTTAGTGGATACTATTTTCTATGGGATCTAATTTTTATAGAGTTGTTAGGACCTGACTTAATCTTGTGGATGGATTGGTCAGTGTTATATAAATCCAATGTTGATAATTAACAATGACAGGAATCATTCAAATCTCTCAATGGAATCACATATGTCCATCATGTTGAGTGGGATACTCGAGCAGGCCGGGTAGGGATACTACACCAGTAGTTGGGAGGACTCACCACTAATGTAACTTGCCTTATGTTGGATGAAGGGGAGAAAGTGTAGTTGGTCTTCTCTCTAGTTGTGTAAAAGTTTCAAGATGTGTTTCCTGAGGACATTTTAGTGTTACCACATGAAATAGATATTGATTTCATAATATAATTTTGTCTTGGGGCAGAGCTAGTTTCCATTCTTCCTTTAAGAATCGTGCAATAAGAGATCCAAGAATTGACGGTTTAGTTAGACTAGTTAGAGCATAATGGGTTTATATGTCATAGTACATCACCCCTAGGATCTCTTGTGATGTTTTATAATATATTTTGTGGGTCATTGAGTCTATTTTTCAATTATAGAAAATTTAACTAGATGAAAGTTAAGAACATATACCCTATTACTAGAATCAATGACATGTTTCACAAGCTAAAAGTTACCTCACTGTTATTTAAGATCAATTCGAGATGTCGATTGAATCATTTGAGGTTGAGTCCTTCGGATATACCTCGAATAGCCTTCCAGGTAAGAATGGGTTGTACGAATATTGGTGATGCTTTTTGGATATACCAATGCACCATTTATATTCATTTCTATAATGAACATGTTATTTCTCTCAAACCTGGATCAGATCATAGTTGTATTTGTTAAGGATATATTGGTTTACTATATTACTTATTATGATCATGCCAAATATCTTCAAATCATCATTAGTATACTAAAAGAGCTTATGATTTACACCAAGATGTCAATATATCAGTTTTGGATTGATGAGTTTCACTTGTCGGGACACAGCATATTTGTGTTAGGTGTGTTAGTGGATCCAAAGAAGGGGTAGGTTATGGTGTTTTAGGTGAATCCCAAGAACGTTTCTGATGTTAGGATATTTCTCAGATTTGCTGGTTATTACCGGTTTCTCAGTATATATTTGTCACATTTTCCAGTGCCACTATCAGGTTTAACCATGTATTGGTAAAATTTGAAAGGTCAAAGGCTGGTGATAATGCTTTTCAAGAGTCTAATAATTCATTGACTCCCAAAATTATTTTGATCTTACATGAATTAGGTAAGAAGTACAAATTGATTTGTGATGCGTCATGTTTTGGAATTTGGGCAGTGTTGATACATGATGAATAGGTCATAGATTATGCATCAAGAAACATGAGTGCCCTTGAAAGGAATTACTCTACACATAGCCTTGAGTTATCTATTGTTGTTTATGCCTTGTTGTGTTGGATACATTACTTTTTCAGATAACCCCTCCAAATTTTTACCGAAAATAAAATTCTCAAGTACATATTCTCTCAGTGGGATTTGAATCATTGGCAGTGAAGGTGGGTTGAGTACCTACAATACCTTGATTTTGAGTTGGTCTACACCCCAATGAAGGGTAATTGTTTGACGATTCCTTGATCTAGAAGGATTTAAATCAGGTGCTTCAATAATCTAGTTTAGAGTGGGAGATGACAGTCTTGTTTTCAATAAGTCATTCGTGGTTGTAGGATGTGAAAGAGAAGACAAAACTTGCATCTATAACATTTTGACTCATAATTTTTAGTAGAGTTAAATCTAGATAGTTGGCGGATCCATAGTGTTTGTCTGTGAAAGAAATACTTAAAGGCAGGGAGTCACCATATAGTTGGGATTTTGGTACAGTTGAAATAGCTTATGTTCATGGCCATTTTGTGGTTCTAGAAGGTGTATTGGAGTAGTTTATGTGCATGTTTAGCTCCTTGAAGTGACCAGTGCATCCTGACATGACTAAGATGTACCATGATCTTTGTAGGCAGTTTAGGTGTTTTGAAATGAAGAATGATGTTGTGAGTTCTGTGGCTGGATGCCTTACCCGTCAAAATGGGAAGGCTGAACATCAACATCCAGATTGATTTTTGTTGTAATTAAGAATTACTTAGTGGATGTAGAATGATGTAATGATGGATTTCATAGTGGGTCTTTTAAGGACTATAACATGAGTGATGAAATTTCGATGGTGGTAGATTGGGTGACCAAGGTGGCTCAGTTCTTGCCTATCTATGAGACCTATACAGTTGACTATTTTGGTAGAATTGTATGTTTGATAAATAGTATGGTTTCATGGTGGTCTGAGGTATATAGTTTCATATCATGAACTACATGTCACCTCTCTCTTATATAGGGTACTATAGAAGGATCTTGGTACCCATGAGTTTTGAGTAAGTCTTATCACCTACAGACAGACGTGAAGTAAGAATGTATGATTCCTATATTAGAATACATGTTGAGAGAATATTTTGTGTACTTAAGTGGTTCATGGGAAAGGAATTTTTCACTTATTTAGTTTTCCTATAAAAAAATATTTTCAGCTAAAATTCATATGGTTCCATTTGAGGTACTCTATGGGAAACCATGTAGATCTTTGAGGTGTGGGTTAATGGTTGGGGAGTCTAAGCTATTAGGATTGAGTCTTGTGTGGGAGACATCAAAGAAGGTTTTATTTATTTAAAATCACTAGACAATATATTAGAGTAGAAAAAAAATATGTTGATCGGCGTCGTATACCTCTTGAGTTTTTTGTGGCTGATAGTGTGTTTCTTTAGGTGTTTCCATGTTTGGGTCACCACCGTATAAAAAACATTTCATGTTTTCACCTAAGTATGTTGGGCCATTTGGGATTTGGAGAGGAATAGACCAATTTCATACCATCTAGCTCTTCTTTAGTGGCAATGTGGGATGTGTGAGGCTTTTCATGCTTCACAAGTCTGATAGTATCACCCTGATCTATCTCATTTCAACAATGATGATGATGTCATGATTGAGGTTGATGCATTCTTTAAAGATAATCTAGTTTGTATTGTAGACCATGTTGAGATGGTCTTGCATGGAAATTTTGTGCCTTTGGTTCCTATTCTATGTAATAATGGAATTTTTTTATTGGAATCGTGTTAGTGGGAATCATATATGTAGGTCAAGTGGAATGATCTATTTTGTTTTTGGACATAATTATTCTTGGAAAGTGTTGCTCAAGGACAATCCTTCATAAGGTGGGGAGGATATCAGATACCAAATATCATTTAAGGAATGATAATTTTTAAATACAATTTTAATTTGTTATTTTAGTAAAATAATTGTTTTCTAAATTTCATGTGAAGTCGTGGGGGTGTTCTGGGGGTTCGGGACACGAAAGAGGAAGAAAAATGTATTTTTGGGAATGGTGCATGGTTTTCACATGGTTAGTAAAAACTATGTTTAAATCCAAGGTAACTGTGTGAGGGGATATTTTTATATAGTAGCATCCACAACGGTTTGCGCGTGGTTGGGAAAACAATGCAGGTAAAGCATGTGGCCTAGTAACTTTGGGATATTTACAAAAAAACAATTTTTGAATTTTTAGTTGGCAGTCGGGATTTTCCTCCTCCTCCCCTCTTCCTATCCTAGAAACGAGCCAAAGATCCCATGACCTTCCATGGGAGATTCACCCTCAACTCTAAGACTTTTAGAATGTCTTTGGTTGGGAAATGAAGATACGAGTAATGTGAATCCCACTCTTTCTTCTCATTTTGGTTTAGGGTTTGCATCTCTTCCATCTCTCCAACTGAAACACTAAAACCCTCTTTTTCCAGTGAGATCATTATTGTGGATTCAATGTATTGTTGAATCATGATCTATTACCTCGATTAAGAGTGAATTATCCTATGGATTCTAGGTATGTGGTCTACATGTGATATCCCTTATTTTATACATGGATTTCGGCATTCATGGTGATATTCTTGATTTCCCCTTATTTTGTTCTTTGTTTTCATTTAATGGTTAAATGTGGGGGGTGTAAAATCAACCGATTGAACCCCTCATGATCCCCATGAGATTCATTGAGGATGGAGTGAAATAATTAGGGACCCACATGCGGTGCGTTGGCCCTCCAGATTGGGCTAACATAAATGTATGGTGTGAAATTGACTCATAATGTGGTAGGGACTTATCGAGTTTGTTAATTGGTTTTTTTATTGACTTATAATGGATGGGGATAGTTCCCTATATCATTGTTAAAGGTTATCATACAATTTGGTTTATATTTAAATAGGATAAATGGGATTACTGGTAAAATGATAAGGAAATATGTTTACACATTGAATATACATAGTGAGATATGCATAAGAAATTGATGATGTGGATAAAGGGTTATGTGGTATGAATGATAAATCTGTTAATAGATTGATAAATAATATTAATTACCCATATATATATATATATATATATATTTGATGTTGAAAATGATATTTCCTATGCTTGGTTGTGAAGTGGTTAATTATGTGGAATGAGAAGTAAACTTGTGAACAAGGCTTGGATGAGTGGGGCATAGACTTCAGGTTCTATGACCACGGGTCGAGTTGGTTTGAGGTTCTCATTCCACCCCAAAATTCATAGGTTAGGTAGGGGTACATAGTTTTATTCTCCTAATAGTTTCATTCCAACAGGACTAAGGATTTGAGATTTGGATAATGAGGATATTATAATGTGATCCCTTGTGAGATGTGACTATATTTTTATTCACATATGCTTGAAAATATTGAACATGCCTAGTCTATTGAACACATGAAACATATACATTAAACTATGGGAAGACAATGTTGTGGAGTTGGATTCAATGGTAGTATAATTTTAAAAAATATAGACAATAATAGCCCGTTGAACAGTATACAATTACATGACATTATTTATCACTTGAATGCACTATCTACATTAACAAGATAATTTGTAGAAACAGTTGGTGTTGGAATACTAAGTCTTACGCACACCCTAAATGGTTTTTCATTGGGTATATGAGAAGAATTCATGCTTGCAGGTCAAGACAAGGCAAAGGGTCAAATGATAAGGAATTGAGTTAGACATGGGACATGTATGAGTGAGGTTCTAGACTCGGTGTTCGGAACAATTTTATAATTATACGGTTTTTCTTTCTTTTGGGGTTTTCTTCACTTTGCACTATGGCCTGACATTCTATATGTACTATAGTATATGGTTATACAATGTTTGGAAGTTGGTTATTTATTCGTGTTATTAATTTTTATTATCTGTCATATTATTTATATTGTGTTATTCTATTACTTATTCTGGTAAAGTTATTATAATCTCCCCAGCTAAACTATTAGACCCTCGTAGCTTGTCGGGAACCTGTGGTGCATGGGGTGGAGTGCTTGAGGTACTGTGGTGACCTAGATTGGGGAACCAGTTTAGTGGATACTCAGTCGGGGACATTAAATAATTAAACATAAGAAACATATATAAGGATCTCTATGAGTTTTTATTGGACATAGTATCTTTTAAAATCAACTAAGAATAATTTAAAATTTTAAACAACTCCTCTAAATGATATTCATTATATTTAACAAAATATAATCCCAATATATATGAGAAAATACTAAAAATTAAATATCAATTTCATGAATACAAGATCTAAATATTTTTTTAGTTCACACACACATATAATTAATAATATTAAAAATTGACATATTATTGTTGTTGATATTATTATGACTGCAAACCACATCCCATTCATGCGAATTCTATAAAAAAATATGATTTATTTTTTATTTATTACATGACACAATGGTTTATCTATCATGATGATCTATTCACACCATGATATATCCCCTATATTACCTAAACTAACCCTATTTCCAACATACATGTTGAGAATTATAAACCGACCCCCAAACACCAACTTATTGTAATCCACAAACCCATCCATAATATAAATCTATTCCTCAATTTTATGGTACTAGAAAATACTACCTCGCTCTGGCATAAGACATTGAATATTAGAAAAAATTACCCTTTCTCTAATGTATAAGCCACAGAACACCACTTTTCTAAGCCTATAGTAACCCCGTAATTAAAATTCATTATGTATAATAGGGGTTATCATCAATAGTCACTTTTACTCATCCATTTCATAACATATCAATTTTAATCATCCCTTTACAAAACATAAATATCGTGGTTCATATATAATTTTTCAATACCTAATGCTAAATTTGATCATGATTGTTTATGATTTAATATTTAATTTTTGATAATTATATAATGATTTAATTTTATAAAATTATTTAATTATTATACTTCTGAACCAATAATACTAGACAATTCAAACAAAAGGTTTAATATGCACATAGGGAAATTTTCAATTGATTATTTTCCTACCTTGTGGGATGAGGGCCATTATCTCCTTCCTCTCACTTTACTATGGATCTATGGGTGATAAAATATTGTATTAAGGATTAAATTGGTCATTTATAGAAATATGGTCTTGTGTTTGGAATAATGAATGACAACAGATTATGTCGTTGTAAAATAAAACATCATGTCTTGTGAATTAATACACAATAGGTATTCAATCTAAATATTGTATGAATTATATTACCATTTTCCAAATGAAATCAATAAAGTGTCCAAATAACATTTAATTGAATACATAATTAAGTGATAATATAGCTTTAAATATGAACACTGATTCATTCCAAACCATAACCCAAAGATAAATACATAATTTTTTAGAGTAATTATATAATCAAAAAAATATTCTGTGGTCGTACAGTTATTTATGGTTTACATTTTTTATATGAGAAATGAAATTAACCAAATACCACTAGATATTTAATGGCCTAAAAAATAAATTTATAGATTCTATAATGTAAATAAAGATATATTTTTTCAAATAGGTTCTTATATTGATATTATACTAACATTTTAGGTTAACAAAATCACATAAATTCTTAGATGTTATCACTATATTCATGGGATCAAAAGAAAAATTCATTTATTTCGAAAAAATTAAATGAATGTATACCATTATAAAACAAGATTACATTATTTATAAATCTATTAATGATTAAGTTTCTTATTGAATTGTTTATTGTGGATGTGATGTACCACCATTAAATATTGGATACATATTTTATGTTTCTGTATAAAGAGTTATTGTTTTAGTGGTGGTTGTCTCAAGTAGTTCATATTGATTTAATTTATATTCATATTTATGTTTTAGATTTATGACTAATTTTGGTGGTTTTATTTTTCGTAATTGTTTTGTGAGTATTTGACTTGTTCATGTAAATATAATCTCTATCATTTTAAATTAATTTACTGTAAATAAATTTTATATAAAATAATTTTGGTTTTCCTACCAAATTTTTTATGACATTTCATTTCATTAATAATATAAATATTCATATTAATATAATTTTTAGTAAAAAATTACTAATAATCCTATCATTATTAAGAATATAAGATATAATAATTATTTAAACTTATACTTAATTAGTAAAAAATATTTAATCAATGTATTATTATTTATCTATTTTATATTTTTAATTAATAATTATAATAATAATTATAGTAGTTAAAAATTATCAATTACTATATCAATTTTGATATTTTTTAATAGAGAGAGTATTAACATATAAATTGATGCGATTATTATTTCAAAACATTAAAATAAGACCTATACCTAAATTATATGAATAGTGTAAAAATTCCATTCAGACCTTGTAATATTTATTTCCATCCTTGCTATAAAGGAAGTAATGTGTTTTCATTAATTCAAACATGGTGTGAGAAGCCCATAGTGGAAGGTGTTGTGGCATCACCCCAATTGGACATTCCTAATGTATGTGTTTTTAATTTCTTTTATAACAACACATTTACCTAATGGTATCAATGATTACAATGTATTACATTATTTATCATTTATATATTATAGATTAATAAATATTGTATTAGTAAAGAATTATTATTAATAACCACGAACATCATTATAATTAATATATATATATATATGCGTACATTAAAAAATATTAATGAATTTATTATTATTATTATTTTAAAAAATACCCATTATTAAATATTTATGGATTGTGTGATGAAATGATTTTTAAGAAAAAAGTTGGTGATCATGGGAAATTATAGTTAGTGACTTGAATTCAATGTATTATTTAATGAATGATAATTTTATAATCGATCATGGTGATTGATTTTTTCTTAGTAAGATAATAATTTTTATTGGAAAACATAATTTATAGATATAATATAATGCAATGATGGGTATAAATAACAATGTAATGACTTCTAAAAAATCTAATGATAAGATATGTTTCATTACTATCAACGACACTTTAACTGAATGAATCATCACAAATGATAATGTATCATATTTCAAAAAAAAAACAATCATATTATTAAAAAAAGATATAAACTTTTCAAGAACAACATCATTGAATAAAAAATCATTCTTTTTGTTAGGTAGTAATAGAAATTTAACAATTTAGAAAAAATAAGTACCGTTGTATAGAGTTTGTATTAATAAATTACATTTCCATTAGGTCAAGGTTATTTCCATATTATATATCTATCAACTGACTAGAAGTGACAATCATAGGGATAAGGATTCCTGTTTTAAAATCAATGTACCTTTTATATCCAAGTATATAATGTATTTTTTATTGTAAAAAATGAAAAATATAATATAATAGACATTTTTTGAAGATGATAACCATATTAGAAAATGGGAAAATCAAAATAAAAATAAAGACAATAAAAAATATTATGTAACATTGAAATCAACTCAAACAATTGTTTGTTAACATTAGGTTCCAGGATTAATTGAAATATAAATCTTCAATGTTTATTTATGGGTTTTTTGAGAGGCAGACATCAATGTATTTCATAATTTTCCCCTATATATATAATTAATGTTCTATGATAATCAATTTGATATGAGAATCCCATGAGTGTTTAAATGGGTAATTTTATTTCATCTATGTTCGGTTTATATAGATACTACGATACAATATATTGTTACTACATTTATTTGATTTATTATATAATTGTATACAGTGATAGAGATAACTACGTACATAAATTATTCTCTTATTATAGTTTAAATGTATATATGTTCAACAATTTAAAATAATGTCATCATTTTTTACATCTATGGATGTAATCATTTATAATGTTTTATATAAAAATAATATTACATTTGTTTCTATTATATGATATTTGATCATACTACATGTGATTCCATAAGAAACAAGGCCTAAATGGTAATAACTCATATCAATATAGGTTGTTTGAATATAGAGATAGTATAATATTTTGGATGTAATTTCATTGTTGATTTAATTTATTCGAGATTAAAATATATTCTGTTAATCTAGTTAATAGGTGGAATATAATTTTAGATGTGTTTCTAAGGCTTGGTAGAACCTTAATGGATATGGAAATGGAATGTGTGAGGATGCATTTATTCAAAGGGTTCAAATCGAAGAAGATTACTAGAGGTGGGGTACCACGTACACATATTGTGTAGTGGGGTCCTTGAATTTATGTCAAATAACACTTGGTACCCTATGGAGTTTCATTGGGTTCTAGTTAGTACTAATAAAAGGGATAAAAATACCTTAGATTCAAACATAATAGCCCATAGACATCCCTCGGATACCCATTGGTATAAAAATTGTTTTATTTTGAATAGGAAAGGGTTATACAAAAACAACACATAATGGTTCCTTATTTAAATCCCCAATATTGACAGGTGATCCATCACCCTTTATTTATCATTTTCCTTTTTACCCATTATCAAATAAATGTGTTAAACTATGTTCATTGTAAAACAACTATGATATCAACCAATATTATTCTTCTTCATTATTTTTCACTTATTTGGATTCACTATGGTTTATGTTTTTAAACTAAAATTACATAAATTCATGATTTACATCTACCTAAAAAAGAAACTTATGGATCCTATAATTGGATTATAAAGGGTTTTAGGGATCCTCTGTATGTAATTTTTTATAATGTAAGTTTTCATCTCTTTTTATGGATTTTTATTTATTTTGATATAAATAAATAACTAATTATTAGTTTATTAGTTGAGGAACAATTGTTAACATGAATATGAAGATCAATCCATTGATTATCTACAAACCATTGGCTATAGTTTTTTCATAATGAAAAAACATGGTAAATTTTTTAGGATTGTTAATTTTGAAGTGATTTTCAATTAATTTTAAAAAATTATATTTATTTAAAAATGATTTATCATATTTAGTATTATGTATTTAGAGAAGATTGATATATTATTGGATTAAAATTTAGTGAATGGGGATGAATGATTAATGTCCAGGGATAAGGTATGTGGTCCATAATTTATCAATCCTTGAATTATATTTTTTTTCTATCAAAATTTTTATGCATTCAAGGGTACATGGGTCAAGGATACTCGAGTTGGAATCAAGATGTATAAATTTTATATAATTTATATCTGGGAACATTTTTTATTAGAATAACTATAACCCCACATTAAAATGATCATAGAATATCATGGATATGAAGTTCTCTAGTGATTATAGTGCACAATATTATAGAGAAAACCAACGGTTCTTTACGGGAATTGGAGTATTATGGGCCTAGGTAGGTCACTATGATTTTAATGATGGATATTTTATAGTACCATGTTTCATGATTTGTGTTTTAGTGATGTCAACATCATATAGGGGACGTGGAAGGGCCTCTAGTCCTTATAGTTTACCACATTGGTATTCTATTAGAGGATTATGGGTTGATCATGTGTACACCATCGAGGGATCAATGAAGTATGCAATTACTACAATAGAAGGATTATAAATTTTTATAAGCTAATTGTATTGTTCCAGAAAATTCGAACAATATTTTTGATGCTTGCTGAATGTTTTTTCAAAGCGGATATGTTTTTAGTATGTATATAACAATATTTGTAGGAAATAAGATTTCATTATTAGTTAAAATAAATTTTAAAATAGTTGGATCCTTTATGACGAATTGAGAAAACCTATATAAATTAGGAATAATTGGTTAATAAGTAAGATTATCAATAATTTAGAACCAATAGATTGGAATAATTTGTAATTTATTCTAGTTCTAGAAAACAGTATAAAATGATCCCTTGAAGAATGAGTAGTTCTTATTATGGTGAGGTGGAGCCTTCATGATTTATATACAATCTTGGTAAAAATAATGTTTCTAGATATTTTACATGGGATAAGAGATGTATGATTTTAATTAATTGCACGATAAGTTCTAGTTTTAGTGTAGAGTTGTGATATATTAGGGATGCATATAAGTATAGCTAAAGTCCATGTAGAAATGGTATATGTCATTGGATGTTGGTGTATTTCATATGGGTGTTCAGATTTTTTGAAACTATAGGTGAGCACTATACCCCAAGATATGGTTTATTTTAAATTGATTCATAATGAAACACCATTACCCTTATCTAGATTTACTTTTCAAAAAATTTTATTTTTTCACACTACTCAAATGATTACATCTAGTTTTAATGGATAATTTATGTTATTATGTTCAAATTGTTTTTATCTCTTATAGATATATTGGATATTCATCACCATTACGTTGATAAAAATTAAATTCCAAAGTGATTTAAAATATTATTCCCCTCCCCTAAATCATATTATCAACCCCAGGGATGGGTTATGGAACACATTTCCTATCATAAAGATCATCATTTTGAGGTATTATATTTTCCCTCAATGATGATTTAAAAGAATAAAATTAGAAGGTTGGATTACATGGAATATTAGTCATAAAAAATGAGTTTTTATGAACGATATGAATCATTGGTGTTGGGAAAAATAATGTATTTTCAATCATCATGGTGTATTGGATAGTAAATAATAATTCAAAACCTATTTTTCATTCTGAGTTTTATAAATATATGATTCCCACTATACTTTAAATCAATGATATATATATATATATGTGTATAAATTAGGGACCCAATGATGGTGGCCTATAGGGTTTCTTGTTTACACTCTATGTGTTCACCTTAGTGGAGGTAAAGCACTTTTGTTATGTTTTTTAGTAATGGAAAATCTAATGATAGATATCTAAATCATAGTATTATAATGGTTGAGAGGGGGTTATAGGGGATCTTGAGGACATAGTTTGAGGATGGGTTTCTAATTGAATTTACGTACCTTTATTTGTTTACATGTTTATTATTGAAACAATATGAGAACATTTTTTGATTATGATGAATATATGAAAATATAGGGTTCATTTTGATATAAAATAAGCTATATAATTATTATGAGTCTAATTTGATAGTAATGTGATAATATTTTCTGATGGATGTTTTATATTTCAGTTCTTTACCACTATTTCATTGTTATTTTGCTTAGGGTAGAGTTTTCCCATTGTTTGTATTTTTCCCTCACCACTAGACTATATCAAATATAATACATGGATAGAGAAATGAGTTGATATAGTGATCCATTTGTATCACTATTTGGGTGTATTGAACATGGGATGTTACAAAATAAAGTTGTTCCCCTTTACATTAGTTTTATTATCTTTGGGGAATGATATTGGGAATATTATTTTTTGTAATATTGAACTAAAATAATATTTATTCCTAAAAAATCCCATTATGATGGAATTCTCCATTCCTAATATATGGTATTTCAATGAATTATTTTTCGTATTACCATTATGTTTTTGTTTTAAGTGTGATTTTATTATAATTAAATTTTCGAATTACTAATGGCCTTGGGTCTTAGTAGTAATATGACCATGAATCAGAAATGGCATTTAGGTTCACATGATATTCATAATTAATGAAAAAGTAATTTCATTTAATATTTTCAATAAAAATGTTTTAATCGAAAATGTGTTATAAAATGGTTTTTGAAAATGGTGTATGGAAATATTCAATTCAAATAAATATATTTCTATTTATTTATTAATATCATTTTAGGATAATATTAATAAAATTAATATGACATAGATGTTTTTTATATGTTCTCACTTAACGCCTATAGTATGTATGTCGATGGAGTGTTATGAAAACCATTAATGGTATATAAGGGAATTTTTATGACATGGGTATAGTTCTCTTGAGGAAAGGGATGTATTAGGTCTAAATTACTAAAAACTGTATAGTCTGAATGTATTGGTTGGTATAGTAATTATTTGCAAAAATATTGTTTTATATGTTTATAGTGATCTTAGGAAAATGGAAACCCCATGAAAGCATAAAATAAGGCATGTGTGGTGTCATTAGTTAGTTTAGAAATTAAGGTTTTGTAAGTTATTTATGTGGAAGTGCTTGATATTAACTAGGAATGAATATTTTTAATCAATGGAAGTGAATAAGGTGGGTATACGGTGTTTTGCTGTGATTGTTCTCATTATTTCAGGGCCCATGTATGTTTATGGGATATCCCAAATCTGGTGCTCCTTTTTTATATTATGGGTGGTCCTAAAGTCAATACAAGTTAGTTCTTTCACACCTGTAATAGATGGATGTTTTTAGTTGTTTTTCAGTCTATAGGATTCAAAGCATAACTATATATTATTTTGTTGATTGGATTTTGGGGTTTACTCATTTGATGATGAAAATAGGTATAGTGTTCCAATATCACTTGAGTTATGAGGATCATACATATAGATTTTATATGAATATATTATGATAACTCATTCTTAACATGGATGTATGGGGGTGTGTATATATGTTCAATGTATTCAGTGAATTATGTTATGTTAAGTGAATTAGAATATGGAATAATGTTTTTTATGTTATTAATTTGGTAATAATTGTACAAAAAAATTAATTTATATATATTTTATGTATAGTTTGGTTTGGAACGAGGGTTTTATTCCTAGTTTTAGTTTGGGACTATTATTATATCTCAAAATTATAAATCATTGTGAGACATGGTGGTAGAAATGGTTACATAATGTAATATTCTAAGAATACATGTTTTGAGGATTAGTGGGATTTTAGATCAGAAGGTTCATGGGGACTTGGAGTTTTGATGATTAATATTTGAAAGAGTATTCCATATTTATTATTTTGAAAAACCCATAAAAAGGGTCGATGTTTTTTCTGAATAATTTTATAGAGACTTTCATTCATGGAATGTAATGCTGTGGATTTTAAATTATCTATAATGTAGTATCATATGGGAATAACCATTATGTAAGCTATGTGGTGAATCTAAAAATATATTTATAAATGTTTTATGATATGTAGGTTAATTATTCTAGAGTTTTTCAGGAATTTTGAACTACATATGTTAGTTAATTCATCATTAGATGAAGAGGATTGAATAAATCGTAAAATATTTATAATTTCATTTTGAAATTAACTGTAACAAATTGACAATGTCATTATACACTGTATATATCCACTTCCTTGAATAGTTCCTAGTAGTGATGTATAGAAACACAATATATCCGGATTTTACATGTTTTAGTAAAAATGAGTCACAAAATACTTTCATGGATTATAATTCATATAGAGACCTATATTTTGACAATAATTTTCAAATGATTTTAGTATATGAGAATGGTTTTTCATTTTCTATTAAAATACATATAATATACAAAATGATAGGGGGAATATTTTCAGTTGAAATTTAGTAGAGTGATAGAAATAATATTGTTGGAGTTCATATGGGATCAAAAAGTCTTCAATAAGTTACCATTGTCATCTTTGTGAACATGATCTTTAGTACACATCACATCACCACTATATATGAAAAAAAGATCATCTTTTTTAGACCCAGTTCTGGAATTCACTGACAACATCATTGAATTTTTGTGCACACTGGTGATCCCTATTAATATTCAAAGATGATCAAAATGTATATAATTGCATTCTAACACACTCTAATATTCTTCCTTCGTAAAAGAAAAAATCTTGATGATTGACACAATGATTACATTCATCGACACCACTAATCAAATTAGGTGGAAAACCTATAAATATCTCTTAGTTACTATTTATTTGATAAATATTTTTAAAAAAAATCATCTAGTATCATATTATAAATTATAGATCCTCAATCATAAAAATACTATAACACCCCGACCCTAGTTACCCAGAGTCGGTGCATTATTTCATAACATTGACATGATCACAAGAATGTTCAAGTCTCAAAAGACCGATTAGTTTAGTAGCCTTGGAAACATTAGATATATTCATAAAGTTTAAATTACATCATAAAGTGAAAACTAATAAAAAAACATCTTTCATTCATATCCCCTCATATTATCCATGCATGTCATTCATAAATTACTTAATCACATCCTGGGAAAAATAAAACATTGAAAGGGGTGAGCTCAGATGCTCAGTAATGATAACAATATACCGGAAACATTCATAAATAATCATAAACATTTAAGTCAATAATAGCTAAAACAAAATCCTTTTAAACTTGAAATTCAGCATAATATGGAAAAGATAAAATGAAATAATTCCATTTACTTATTCACACAGATATTCTACTAGTTGAATAATCACATGCAATATCATTAACCACTTTCATAATGATGGAATGCATAATGCCAGAATATGATAACCATGTAGCCAAGGCCTCATTCCAAGACTACAAGTATGATTTTGACAAGGCCTCATTCCAAGACACTATTTTGTCTCATGAGACCTACCTATTCATCAAGGAGCTATAGCAGGCTCCACCCGTCACTTATTAAGTCCAATGCATCCTCATATAAACAGGTTTAAACATATCATAAATATTCGTATTAAAACATCCATACAAAATTTAAATACTTTCTCCATAAACCATGAATGGTATAAAAATAACACATCCATGGTCAAACATATCACAAACCCTTCAATACAATTTGGAAGTTTTGTTTCATAATAAATCAACTTCAAATAAGCATAAAATTAATAAAAGGATGTTGACATAGATGAAATCAAAACAATTTGAGAGACATATCTCTTTTTTTGAAATCATATAAAAGTAACATAATTATAAAATAAAACATTTACATTGAAAATACAGTTATAAGCTTGTAAGGGAAGTTGTGAAGGTTTAATCACAGCAGAAAATAGTTGCACCCAACGTATAAGTTAAAAAACATTCTTACCTTAATTCTATCAAAAAGGTTAAAAAGGACCTTGTTTGGAAAACGACGGAAATATTCCTTTATAAACTTCTTATAAAAATTCAAGCAAGGGTATAAATAACATTAACCCATATTCTGTAAAATAGTAATAATTTTTTGAATTTTTTTATATTAAACATGGATGTGGATGATAAAGAGATCCCAGTAGATAATTAGGTATAAACAACCTCGAATAATGAAGAGATTGTGAAATAAACCCTTACATTGTATTTTTCCTTGGTAGAGGGTGGGATAACCTCCTATATAATAGTGAAATAATTTTTATTAAATTATATAAGAATCATATACATTAATATGATATCATATATGATCTTTTAATATTGATTTGTTGATAATATCTTAGTATTATCATTGTTTCGGGTGTTAACTTACTCGTTTTCTTTTATACGTTTTGTTACATAAGCCATGTTTTTTATGGATAGTTTGTATCTTATTATATACAGAATGATATCATTTCCTTAAATATTATTTTTAAACATCCAATAAAATTTATTCTTGAATGGATACGATGGGGAATGAATCTCATTGCGTTCGTGGAGACGGTAATCCGTACGTACGCAGGAGTGACAATATCATTCTTTTGATATTAAAATAATATATAATTGGATGGTATATCATATATAAAGAATAATTATCATGTTATATTTTTTATTTACATGAAATATACATCATTATTATACTTATCTAAATAATAATATATTGAATAATAATTACACCACGTCGTGGAGACGGTAGGCCGTACATACACACGTATGGTGACATGTCATTCAAACGATGGATAGAATGATGAATTTGTTTGTTACATAATTATAATAACATCACATTATATAGAAGATACTGGAGTTATTTTTTTATAATGGAAATAACAAGGAAATTTGATGTTGAAGAAGAAAGGAACTTTAAAGAGGGTGGTGAAGACGTCACCACTTCATCGGGTTCTTCCTTTTGATTTGGTCAAAAGGGCGCCATTGGTTGGATTTCTGATCAATATAAGGCCTCTAGGATGAATTGAGTGATGTTAGGAGGATATTTGGGTAGTGTTTGGATGAACCAAAAGACTTTTAAGGTGTGAATAATTTGTTATAAGTAGTGTCCTTTTATAAGGGGGAGGAGGGGCACCTTAGGAAAATTTAGAAATATTATTTTATTATAAATTAATATTCGGTTTCTAATGGCTCCAAAGTGGACTATTTTAAGGTTAAGGTGGGGATGGGTCTAAAACCACTCAAACAATAGAATTTAGACAGGTTTGGGTCATTATATTAACATTATCTTTTAGTTTTAACTCTTAGTTAATTAGTTTGACACTTACCATATCACATTGTATTTTTATATTATATAGTTAATAAACATACTATATACCTCCAAGATATCCCAAAGTGGCCCACTAATGATACAATTTTCATGATATAAATCTTTTGGCTGAACCTTAGATTTTTAGGAATTGAATATCAATTAATAATATAATATTTGTTTTAAAAAATCTTTTATGTCGATTTTGACACTATTGGGTATTTTGTTTTTGATAAATTTATAAAACAATTATTACTTAACAAAAAATTCATATAAATGATCCTAATAAGTCATAATGAACTAGGAAATTATTTGAATTTATAAAAAGTCTCAAATTATATTTATTTGGGTATTTATAATATCAATTATCTTAATCATTCATTAATACTATAATTACTGCATCATCATTGTGTCATAAAAAAATTAAATTATTTAACGACTAAAAATTATAAATAAACTACCATTATGTAGGAAATCTTTTTATCTTTCTAATTAATATTCTTAGTTGAAAATAAAACATATATAACCCTATGTAAAAATAGTTTTGCTAAAATATATATGCTTATGTCATTTTTGTATTTATTTTAACTTAATTAATATAAAGTGTCACTATCACTTACAAGTGGATCGATGTGGTCCTAAAATCGTCCCAAAGATTCCCATGGTCGGACATGTATCCACCAATAGGGTTAAGACACGTTTTATGGTAATTTATTATTATTAAAATATTAATTTTTAACCCTTATTTACTGGATTTACCCTTTAACCATGGTAAATAAAATATTTACCGAAGTAATAATTCAAAATCACTAAAAATAAAAGATACCTATTTACACAACTTGGACATTTTTATTCTTAATATGGAATCTATTTTTTCAAATTAAGAACACAGAAGTGGCAGAAATTAATATAAAATTAATTCCCGTTGTTAAAACCAAAAGCGTGTTTTTAAGATATAATAACTATCAAAAGGATGATACTTGTGTATGTACAGTTTAGTTGTGAAATTGTGTTCAATGACCTACATTGTATTAAATGGTAAAATTATATTACAAATATACTTTAAAACCACTAAAATTCATAATTTATCACTATTAATTATTTTGATTAAAAATGTTGTTTTTAATTAAAATTTAGTAATTTTCACTATTCATCAAAATATAAAAGTTACCCGAAAAATACCAAAATTTTCCCTAGGCTAAATTTGATATTCTGAATAAAAAAATGAAATCCAGTTTGAGAGATAAAATTTATAAAATTTTAAAAATTATGTATTACTATTCATAATGGCTACTTTGATTGGTTGTAGTGTGTGTTAGAACTCGAAGTTGTGTATAACACACTCTACTGTATTATTCAAAGAGAAGATTACCATGGAAGCTTGGCGTGTTACATTATCCCCTCCTTCAAATAATTTTGTAAAGACCCGGAAATTTCAAGGAAATTTTTTTCTTAATTTTCTTTGAAATTTTACAAGAATGCAGTTTCTGACGGCGCCTGATTCCGAGGCCCGGTGTGCCCGGAATTAATTTCCGAAATTTGGCTCGGGTACGTTCAGTGAACGAGCGAGTGGGAATTTCTATCTTTTGAACCGGTGCTTGGAATTGAAATCCGATTGCACCGATTAACTCGCAACGCCGGTAATCTCTTAAGGGAACCTTTATCGTAGTTGTGTTTGTGTGGGAGAAGAAGTTAATTTTTGGGGTTTTATTAAAAAAAGTGAATAAAATTGTTAAATCAATTTTATTTCATGTTAAGTTGTCAACTTCTCCCATGGGAAGTTGGTGGTGGGCCCACATCCATCCAACTTCCCATGTGTGGACATTTGAAAGGGTGGGGCCCACACGAACCCCTCCCCACCTCTTCAATTTCCTTAACTTTCCTAACCCCTCTAAACCCCCCATTTAAGTTTTGATAACTTAACACCTCCTTAATTTTATAACATCTTATGATAATAACATAAGTGAGTTAAATGTGGGTTTTGAATTTTCAAACTCTTGAAATTCAAAACCTATATTGGGTTAATAAAATAAGTGGGAGGATTATTTTATTTTGGGGTTAGTTGTTCTTGTGGTGGAGACTTGGGAGAGAAAAGGCTAAGTCTTCTTCTTCTTCAACATCAATGAAGAACGCGAAGAACACCTTCGATGAAGAACGCAAAGAACACATCCAACGAAGAACATCTCCGCCGAAGAACGTGACGTCTTCTTCCAACAACGTTTCCCCTTCGAACGCACCTCGACGACAACGGAGACGACGTTCTTTCCTCGCGATGCCCGACCTCCGCGACGCTCGTCTTCCGCGGGTTGTTGACGTGCACCATATCTGAATCGAGGTAGGGGAATTTATTTTTTGGTATTCTCTTATCTTCTGAAAAAAGAACGACGAGTGCGGACCAACTGATTCCAGGTTGATCCGCGGATCGTTCGTTCATGCGGATTGATGTTGAAGTTTATTATTTAATTATTTTGTTCGTGAATTCTATCTTGTCATCCTTTGTGATTTTACAACCAGTTGTTATTGATTAAAGAGAGGGGGTTGGAGCGCACAAACACGGCCGACCCTCCTCCATTATTGATATTGTTTCTAATAAGGATGGAACGGGATGGCGTGGTGCCGTCGCACCACGCGAGAATCGCTTGGTAGTATTACGCGACGTCGTCGCGCCATGCCAAGAAGCCGAACAAGAACGCGACGCCGCCGCGCCGCGTCGAAGAAAGTCGAAGGCGCCGCGGTCGGAGCGGAGCCGCTGCGAAGGGGCGCGGCGCCAACGCGTCGCGCCGGAGAACCACGAAGATGACACGTTTCATTTTTGACGTGCAGTTTGACAGGCGACGACGAAGCAGGCCGTTTGGTCGTTCGAATTCCTTCGCAGTGAAGGTGGGGTCCTGGGGGAACCATAGGCGAAGATGGCAGGAGGAACGGACCACCGGAACGCGTCCGGTGGTCCGCGGAAGGCGGCGGCGGCGCGCCGCCGGAACAGGGGCGGCCAGCGAAACACCAGCCTCAACTAGCGGTGAAGGGTGGCGGTCGTGCGCACCCCCGCCGCTCCGCGGCGACCGCCTGGCCGCGACTGGCCGGCCGGTCAGGCCGGACCGGACCGAGTCGAGCCGGGCCGGGCCCAGTCGGGTCGACCCGGTTCGGTTCGACCCGGTTCGGCCGACCCAGGGGGGGTCGGGCCGGGTCTCCCCAGGCCCAGACCCCCCGTTTTTGGACCACTTCCGGTCAAATGCCTCTAACATGGGATATGGGCCTCCAAACGACTCGCCGTCAGCGGAAACACGATCCTTGGATCGAGGCGGTCGTTTCGGTATATCGCACTCAAGGTTTCGGAGAACTTTGGGTTCGGCCGGGATGGTTCGTACGTGAAAGCAACCAGGCCCTCGGAGCGGAAATGCTCGTAACATGAGTTCCGGACATCTGATTGACGTCCCGTCGACTTTGTTGGATTCCTCTAAATGAGACGGATCTTTTGGCTTACTCCGCTCGAGGTTTGGATGCCGTCGGAGTGCGGTCGGGTTGGTTCGCTCACGAAACCAACCGGGCCCTTGGAACGAAAAAGCCAATAACACACAGAACGGGCGTCCGATTGACGCGTCGTCTGTTTTGTTGAATTCCACTTGATGAGACGGAACTTTTCACATACTTCGCCCAAGTTTTGGATGCAGTTGGATAGTGGCCGGGTTGGATCACACCCGAAATCTAACCGGGACCTTGGTACGGAAAAGCCGATATCTTTCAGACAGGACGTCCGTTTGACGAACCGTCCGCGGCATTGTTGATCACGTTAAGAAACGGTCCCTATGAGTATACCCTATGAGAGTTCGGGGTACAGTTGAGATTTGGCTGGTTTGCTTCGCACACGAAACCAACCGGGCCCCTGGGACGAAAAGGCTAGTAACTCACAGACCGGGCGTCTGATTGACGCACCGTCTGTTGCGTTGAGACCCCTATGACGAGGCGGTCCTTTGAGATACTTCTTCGTGGGACTTTGAGATACTTGGAGTATCGACCTGTAGCTCGTGGAGCGGACCCTCCCAGTGATGAGCGTGCGGAGTACGGAGACCGTGTAGCTGGCTGAGACCTGACGACTGCTTGACCGACTCGACTTGGAGTGAGTCGACTAGCCCAGTGGGTGGAGCACTACTTTCTGAGGTGCAGACCCATGGCAGAAAGAGCACTACCTGTGTGACAGTGCAGACCCGTGGTACTCGTCCGGAGAGTACCTCAGCAGGCTACTAGGGGGTGTGCACTACTGTGTTTGGGTGGCATACCTCGGCGGGAAGCATTACTGTGTCTGGGTGGCTGACCCGTGTTACTCGACTTGTGGAGTACTTCAGCAGTCTTAGGTTAGTGAGCAGTATCTCAGAGTCGTGACAAGACCACTGTACACTCCAGAGACGAAGCTCTTCAGCAGTTACGGTTTTGATATTGAAAATCCTGGTTTGAGCTGAGACTTTTGACCTTGTGTTTACCTCATGATTGAGATGGGTCACTTCCTAACTTAGGTATATGTATGGGCATATACCTGGGTAGTGGTTATCCGTTGATTTCACAATCCTTGTGTTTCCTCATGATTGAGATGGGGTACTTGATAACTTAGATATATGTATGGGTATATACCTAAGTAGATGTTATCTGTTGATATCTTCTTTGTGGTTATCATTGTTGGTTTTGTGAGACCTTGAGGGTCTCGGGGTCCCTACTGAGTATCGTTATACTCACCCCTGCACGGGCTATGCCCGCACCTCGTTGTGTTGGTTGTAGACGACGGGCAGTGCTGACGGAGGCCGAGTGTTCGAGGACTGGTCGGTACCCAGAGGTGGACTACACGACGAGTTAGTACCCGGAGGTGGACAACATGACGAGTCGGTACCCGGAGGTGGACTACACGACGTGACGACTCACAAAGGAGGTTGACGGACGAGAGCGTAAAGGAGGCTATATGTACCTACCCTTCAGGTAGGATCCGTGGTGGATGACCAGGAGCTGCGCCATCTGTACCTACCCTTCAGGTAGGATCCGAGGAGGATGACCCAGGAGCTGCTTCCTACTTCGAGCTGTTTGTATTATGTTGTTGTACATTGTTCGGTTGTAGTCGTACTTTCTTTTGGGTTTGTATTCTGGCCCATTTACTTTTCAGCTTTTCTTTTGTATTTAGTGTTTTGCTTCTGCTTGTAGACTATGGTGCTTGTTTTCTTTTAAAAAGGAAATTCCTTCCCAGTTATCAGTATTTTTATGCCATTGGTGCTAGTCGCCAGCCCCTGGCCTATGGAAGGCGGGCTTGGGGTAGTCATGGCACGGGCCCTGAGGACGGGTCGTGACAAATTGGTATCAGAGGAGTCGGTTCTACCGTAGAACTTGTAACTCTGATATTTACTTTCTATGAAGCAATAGTGTTAAGAGTACCGAGTGTGGTTTTCAGTTCAGGGAGTCCAGTGTTGGTGCGGGCGGCCGACGTATCCATACAGCAGTACCCTGACAACTGATTTCCGACTTTGTGCATGAAAACACTGATTGCGTGTGTGTTTTCAAAGGTTTTCCCTTAAAACAGCTCAAACCAGGTCAGCTCACCAGGTATAAATGTTTGACCGTGTCACAATGTTTCTTTCAGGATGCCTTTTCACGGACGATCATCTAGAGCCCAGAGGGATGTGCATGCTGACAGCCTGTCGAGCGACGAGGCTTCGGTACAGGGCCCTCTTGCCGTTGAGGCACCAGCGGAGGCACCAGCGGTACTACTATCCATTGGGCCACCGATGCCACCAGCCCCAGCAGTAGGCGATGCACGACGCTTGAGCGCGCTGCACGAGTTCCAGCGCGAGAGGCCACCCAGGTTCCGGGGAGAGACGGACCCGCAGGCGGCTGAGGTTTGGCTGGAGGCTGTGGTGAGAGTCTTCAGGCTAGTGGGGATGCCGGCAGAATTCATGGTGATCTTTACTACCAACCTCCTTTAGGTAGCAGCAGACAGGTGGTGGAGCCACTTGTTCCAGTTTTGCGACGTGATGACCTTCGCATGGGAATATTTCGAGACCTTCTTCAGGGTGGAGTTTGTGCCAGTAGCTCTACACCCCGAGCGTGTACAGGAGCTTCTACCTTTGCCGCGTGTTTTTCGATCAGTAGCTGAGTCATTTGTGGGCAGTAGACAGATGATGCAGAGGTCCAGAAGCACTAGACTAGCAGTTGGACGATCTCGGGTTTTAGGACCGGTGGTGCGGGGCACCCGGGGTGGGAACAGAGCTAGGCGTGCCAGAAGCTGGTTGTGTTATTCATGCAGCGGAAAGGGTCACCTGGCACGTGACTATCCGAATCCTCGTACGGTTGATCAGCTGGTGTTGGAGGAGCCAGCGAGACAGAAGCAGCGGTTGGTGCTTGAGCAACAACTAAGCAGTGGACAAGGCTGTAGAGCTCCAAGAGCAGGTGGGCAGGAGAGGAACTAGTGGATACGTCCTTTGTACTTCTAGTTCCATGTTGCTTTTGTATTCGTGTCTTTGTACTATGAGATACAATAATAAAAAGGCACTTATCTTTGTTTGCTTTCCTGTCCTTTTGTTGGGTTAATACTGAGTGGTTACGGTTAAACTGTTTACTTGACCCTCACTTTAGAGATTTCTACTGGAGGAGACCCAGTGACCCACACTGATGCCGAAAGTGTGACTCGACCCTTGGAGGCGAGAGTGACAGTTGGATCTCTTGGTAGTTACGCCGAGGCCTTACGACGTCATCCATGGCATGAATGCATCATTCATGTTGGGATTGACTGTATTAGGCAACGAATGTGGTTCATCCAGAGGATGAGACCGGATTTCTCTTATCGGCAAAGAAGAAATCATAGCAGCTCTTGTGAGAGTAGAGAAGGTGCAGATCATATAGGAGCAGATGAAGACTGCACAGTGCAGTAAGAAACAGGAAACCAGTGCCAGTGTTAGAGACTCGGGAGTGTTAAATGTTAATAAAGGGGAAGCTTAAAGGAGAGATGAGTCTACGAAGCAGCAGACGTGGAGGCAGAGCAAGGAGAGAAGCATGAGGTGGTGTACATCCTAACATTATACAACCACCCGCCATAGTTATTCCTGCCAGGCTCAAGGAGCTGGAGTGCGGAGGAAGAGTGCAGCTACATGCGGTGAAGGAATGTGACCCAATGACTCTAGGAATGATTCAAGGGACATTCTGTGTCCACTACTAGCTGCCATAGTAACAGACGTTGATATGAATCATTCCTTGCTTTCAAAAATCTTGTTCAAGACCTAGATTTTTCGGTAAGCCGTGGACTTGACCCTCACGTATGTAGATACCTTGGAAGGAGACTCGATAATCACACTTACGCCGATGGTGTGGTCAGACCCTCGAGGTGAGAGTTTCGGTTGGAATCTCTTGGTGGCAGCGTCGAGGCCTTACGACGTTAGTTTGACTATGGAATGTGCAATAACTGTTCAGACTCAAATTGACGGTTTTAGGCAAACGTCGGGATGGGTTTTCCTTGGTCGGCGAAAAGGAAACCCCAGGAAGCACAGGATAAACTCTTTCACAGGAGGGTGCGACCGATCACTCTTGATTCGTTCAGCCTTACCCTCGTGGCAGTAGTCTTTTGAGTTTCAGTTCTAACAGAAAATGGGGACCTCTGGAGTTCGAGGATGACAATCACGTCCTTATACGGGTCTCACCTCGACGAGGTTTACGGAGATGTGGCCAAGGCGGAAAGTTATCTTCGAGGTTCAGCGGACCTTCTTAGGTCCCCAGTGGGGTAGGTGGGGTGGTTTACCGCTTGACCCATTTACCACAGTTTCACCAGGTGTCGATGGCTTCAATGTATCTCAACTGAGGAGATACGTGCTCGACCCTTCGCATATCATTGACCATGAAGAGCTGGACGATGACGATGGGGTGTCTTTCACGGAGGATCTAGTGGGGATCGAGGATCGACAGGAGCAGATCCTACGAGGACGATCGATTCCTCGGGTACACTTTCTTTGGCCGTACGGAACCTCCAGGTAAGCACATGGGAGCGGAAGGCTCAGATGCGTGCTCTGTACCGCTTTTGTGACCCTAGTTTGTGTTAAAGCTTTACGGGGACGTAAAGCCCTGAGGTGAGAGTAATGTAAAGACCCGAAAATTTCAAGGAAATTTTTTTCTTAATTTTCTATGGAGTTTTACAAGAACGCAGTTTCTGACGACGCCTGATTCCGAGGCCCGGTGTGGCCAGAATTAATTTCCGAAATTTGGCTCGGGTACGTTCAGTGAACGTGCGAGCGGGAATTTCTATCTTTTGAACCGGTTCTCGTAATTGAAATCTGATTGCACCGATGAACTCTCAACGCCGTTAATTGCTTAAGGGAACCTTTACCGTAGTTGCGTTTGTGTGGGAGAAGAAGTTAATTTTTGGGGTTTTATTAAAAAAAGTGAATAAAATTGTTAAATCAAGTTTATTTCATGTTAAGTTGTTAACTTCTCCCATGGGAAGTTGGTGGTGGGCCCACATCCATCCAACTTCCCATGTGTGGATATTTGAAAGGGTGGGGCCCACACGAACCCCTCCCCACATCTTCAAATTCTTTAACATTCCTAACCCCTCTAAACCCCCCATTTATGTTTTGATAACTTAACACCTCCTTAATTTTATAACATCTGAT
The DNA here is from genome assembly GCA_963277665.1 of Viscum album. NCBI lineage: Eukaryota > Viridiplantae > Streptophyta > Magnoliopsida > Santalales > Viscaceae > Viscum > Viscum album. The sequence goes on from OY728137.1 coordinate 1,481,087,096, forward strand.
GTTAATATCTTAAGTGAGTTAAATGTGGGTTTTGAATTTTCAAACTCTAGAAATTCAAAACCTATATTGGGTTAATAAAATAAGTGGGAGGATTATTTTATTTTGGGGTTAGTTGTTCATGTGGTGGAGACTTGGGAGAGAAAAGGCTATGTCTTCTTCTTCTTCTTCAACATCGACGAAGAACGCGAAGAACACATTCAATGAAGAACGCAAAGAACACCTCCAACGAAGAACATCTCCACCGAAGAACGCGACGTCTTCTTCCAATGACGTTTCCCCTTCGAACGCACCTCGACGACAACGGAGACGACGTTCTTTCCTCGCGACGCCCGACCTCTGCGACGCTCGTCTTCCGCGGGTTGTTGACGTGCACCGTATCTGAATCGAGGTAGGGGAATTTATTTTTTGGTATTCTCTTATCTTCTGAGAAAAGAACGACGAGTGCGGACCAACCAGTTCCAGGTTGATCCGCGGATCGTTCGTTCATGCGGATTGATGTTGAAGTTTATTATTTAATTATTTTGTTCGTGAATTCTATCTTGTCATCCTTCGTGATTTTACAACCATTTGTTATCGATTAACGGGAGGGGTCCGGACCGCACAAACACGGCCGACCCTCCTCCATTATTGATATTGTTTCTAATAAGGATGGAACGGGATGGCGTGGTGCCGTCACACCACAAGAGAATCACTCGGTAGTATTACGCGACGCCGTTGCGCCCCACCAAGAATCCGAACAAGAACGCGACGCAGTCGCGCCGCGTCGAAGAAAGTCGAAGGAGCCGCGGCCGGAGTGGAGCCGCGGCGAAGGGGCGCGGCGCCAACCCATCGCGCCGGAGAACAACGAAGACGGCGCGTTTCATTTTTGACGTGCAGTTTGACGGGCGACGACGAAGCAAGCCATTTGGGCGTTCGAATTCCTTCGCAGTGAAGGTGGGGTCTCGGGGGGACCATAGGCGAAGACGGCAGGAGGAATGGACCACCGGAACGCGTCCGGTGGTCCGCGGAAGGCGGCGGCGGCGCACCACCGGAACAGGGGTGGCCGGCGAAACACCGGCCTCAACTAGCGGCGATGGGTGGTGGTCGCGCGCACCCCCACCGCTCCGCGGCGACCGCCTGGCCGGGACTGGCCAGCCGGTCGGGCCGGACCGGACCGAGCCAGGCCGGGCCAGGCCCAGTCGGGTCGACCCGGTTTGGCCGACCCAGGGGGGGTCGGGCCGGGTCGCCTCGGGCCCAGACCCCCCGTTTTCGGACCACTTCCGGTCAAATGCCCCCAACTTGGGCTACGGGCCTCCAAAAGACTCGCCGTCAGCGGCAACGCGATCCTTGGATCGAGACGGTCGTTTCAGTATATCGAACTCATGGTTTCGGAAAACATTGGGTTCGGCCGGGATGGTTCGTACGCGAAACCAATCGGGCCCTCAGAGTGGAAACGCTCGTAACATGAGTTCCGGACGTCTAATTGACGTGCCGTCGACTTTGTTGGATTCCTCTAAGTGAGGCAGATCTTTTGGCTTACTCCGCTCGAGGATTGGATGATGTCAGAGTGCGGTCGGGTTGGTTTGCTCACGAAACCAACCGGGCCCCTGGAACGAAAAATCCAATAACTCACAGACCGGGCGTCTGATTGACGCGTCATCCGTTTCGTTGAATTCCTATTGATGAGACGGAACATTTCGCATTCTTCGCCCAAGTTTTGGATGCAGTTGGATAGTGGCCAGGTTGGATCTCACCCGAAATCTAACCGGGACCTTGGAACGGAAAAGCCGATATCTTTCAGACAGGACGTCCGTTTGACGAACCGTCAGCGGCGTTGTTGATCACGTTGAGAAACTGTCCCTATGAGTATACCCTATGAGAGTTTGGGGTACAGTTGAGATTTGGCCGGTGTGGTTCGCACACAAAACCAATCGGGCCCCTGGAACGAAAAGGCTAGTAACTCACAGACCGAGCGTCCGATTGACGCACCGTCTGTTGCGTTGAGACCCCTATGACGAGGTGGTCCTTCGAGATACTTCTTCGTGGGACTTTGAGATACTTGGAGTATCGACCTGTAGCTCGTGGAGCGGACCCTCCCAGTGACGAGCGTGCGGAGTACGGAGATCGTGTAGCTTGCTGAGACCTGACGACTGCTTGACCGACTCGACTTGGAGTGAGTCGACTAGCCCAGTGGACGGAGCACTACTTTCTGAGGTGCAGACCCATGGCGGACAGAGCACTACCTGTGTGACAGTGCAGACCCGCGGTACTCATCTGGAGAGTACCTCAGCAGGCTACTAGGGGGTGTGCACTACTGTGTTTGGGTGACATACCTCGGCGGGAAGAACTGTTGTGTCTGGGTGGCTGACCTGTGGTACTCGACATGAGGAGTACTTCAGCGGTCTTAGGTTAGTGAGCAGTACCTCGGAGTCGTGACAGGACCACTGTACACTCCAGAGACGGAGCTCTTCAGCAGTTACGGTTTCGATATTGAAAATCCTGGTTTGAGCTGAGACTTTTGACCTTGTGTTTACCTCATGATTGAGATGGGTCACTTCCTAACTTAGGTATATGTATGGTCATATACCTGGGTAGTGTTTATCCATTGATTTCACAATCCTTGTGTTTCCTCATGATTGAGATGGGTTACTTGATAACTTAGGTATATGTATGGGCATATACCTAAGTAGAGGTTATCTTTTGAGATCTTCTTTGTGGTTATCCTTGTTGGTTTAGTGAGACCGTGAGGGTCTCGGGGTCCCTACTGAGTATCGTTATACTCACCCCTTCACGGGCTATGCCCGCACCTCGTTGTGTTGGTTACAGACGACAGGCAGTTCTGATGGAGGCCGAGTGTTCGAGGACTGGTCGGTACCCGGAGGTGGATGACACGACGAGTCAGTACCCAGAGGTGGTCTACACGACGAGTCAGTACCCGGAGGTGGACCACACGATGAGTCAGTACCCGGAGGTGGACTACACGACGTGACGACTCACAGAGGAGGTTGACGGACGAGTGCGTAAAGGAGGTTATATGTACCTACCCTTCAGGTAGGATCCGTGGTGGACGACCAGGAGCTGCGCCATCTGTACCTACCCTTCAGGTAGGATCCGAGAAGGATGACCCAGGAGCTGCTTCCTACTTCCAGCTATTTGTCTTTTGCTGTTGTACCTTGTTCGGTTGTAGTCGTACTTTCTTTTGGGATTGTATTCTGGCCCATTTACATTTCATCTTTTCTTTTGTACTTTGTGTTTTTCTTCCACTTGTACTCTGTGGTGCTTGTTTTATTTTATAAAGGCAATTCCTTCCCAGTTATCGGTATTTTTATGCCATTGGTGCTAGTCCCCAGCCCCTGGCCTATGGAAGGCGGGCTTGGGGTAGTCACGACACGGGCCCAAAGGACGGGTCGTGAAAAATTTCACCCCCATAATTTCTAGAATATTACTACATAAAAAGACTCAGGTGTTTCTTCATCATAAGTTCCTCAGGTTCTCACGTTGCCTCTCCCATCCTATGGTTTCTCCAGAGAACTTTTACCAGATGAGTCGTCTGGTTTTTCAGTACTTGTTCTCTGGTATCAAGAATCCTGATGGGCTCTTCACAATAGTATGGATCGGGTTCCAGTTCTAATTCCTCATAAGTGAGTATATGCGTTGGGTCAGGCATGTATTTCCTCAATAGTGATATGTGGAACACATCGTGAACTTTGGAGAGACTTGGTGGATTTTACAAACGGTAAGCTACAGCCCAAATTCGTTCTAGAATTTCAAAAGGTCCGATGTACCTGGGACTCAATTTACCTTTCATGCTGAAATGTATAACTCCCTTCCATGGAGATACCTTCAAGAAAACATGATCTCCTACCAGAAATTTCAAATCCTTCCTTCGGTTGTCTGCATAGCTCTTCGGCCTACTTTAAGCTGCTTTGATGTGGTTTTGGATTACCTCCACCTTTTCCATCGTTTCCTCCACCAGTTCCGGGCCTACAATTTTTCTTTCACCAACGTCATCCCAACAGGTTGGTGTGAGACATCTCTTTCCGTAAAATGCTTCATATGGTGCCATCTGAATACTTGAATGGATGTTGTTGTTATAGGAAAATTCAACCAGAGGTAAATATTGATCCCACACACTCTGAAAGTCAAGTGAGCATGATCTCAACTTGTCTTCTAATGTTTGAATAGTTTGTTCTGATTTTCCATCTGTTTGAGGTTGGTAAGCAGTGCTCAAACAAAGTTCAGTATCCAAGGCCTTATGAAGAATTGTCCATAATCTTGATGTAATATGGGGATCATGATCAGAAAAAATCGATAGGGGTACTCCATGAATTCTAACAACTTCATTAATATATAGTCATGCTAGACGTTCCTGTGGTTGATCTTCTCTTATAGCAAGAAAATGTGATGTCTTGATCAACAATAACTCATATTTCATCGTTCCATCTTGGAGTCTTTGGTAACCCCATGACAAAGTCCATTGTGATATTATCCCATTTCCACTCAGGTATGGGAAGAGGTTGCAATACTCCACCAGGCTGTTTCCTTCCATCTTTCACTTGTTGACAAACCATACATCTTGACACAAAATCGGAAATCTCCCTCTTCATGTTGTCCCACCAAAAATGTTCCTTCAAATCTCTATGCATTTTGGTGCTCCCTGTGTGTATAAAGAAATTGGAGCTATGATCATCATCTAATATTTCCCTTTTCAGATCAGGTATATCGGCAACACAAAGCCTCTTCCCAAATTTAAAAATCCCTTCTTCATATACAAATTCTCTCAATCTCCCATCTTTCACAGCTTTAATCTTCTTTTGAAATTCTTCATCACCGGCCTAAGAACTCTTTTTCGTTTTTAGTAAAGATGGTTTGGCAACCATTTGAAAAGGTTTTTATGTTTCACCTTCCATGGTGATTCCCATATCCAACATTACAAGATCCATGAAAATAGGATCCCTTTAAATTCTCATCATGTTCAAAACTCCATGTTCCTTTCTGGTCAAAGCACCTTCCAACTTATTTACCATCCTCGGGTGGTAGTGTATCGTGCAATCATAATACTTGAGTAGTTCAAGCCATCGCCTATGCCTCATGTTGAGTTCTTTCTGTGAGAAAAATTACTTTAAACTATTGTGATCAGTATATATCTCACATTTTTCACCATAAAGATAATGCCTTCATATCTTCAAAGAAAAGAGTATATCATCTAACTCAAGATCATGTGTAGGGTAGTTTTCCTCATTAATTGTTTTCTGTCGTGATGCATAGGCAATAACCCTATCAATCTGCATAAGGACACAACCAAGTCCTTTCTTCGATGCATCACTATAAATAACGAACCCATAATTCCCTGATGGTAGACTCAATATAGGATAATTGACTAATATTCTCTTCAGTTATTCAAAACATTATTCACACTCTTTTGTCCAAAAAAATTTAACCCATTTACATGTGAGCTTTGTTAATGGGTTAGCTAATCAGGCAAAATTCTGGACGAAACGTTCATAATTACCTGCCAAACCAATAAAACTGTGTACCTCAGTTATATTTTTCGGTGATGGCCATTCATGGATTGCCTTGGTCTTAGAAGGATCAATAGAGATTCCATCATTGGAGAAAATATGTCCAAGAAAAGAAATCTCTTAAAGCGAGAATTCAGACTTGCGGAACTTCTAATATAATTCATGTATTCTAAGAGTCTTCAGGATAATGCACAAGTGATTTTCATGATCTTCGTATATTTTGGAGTATACCAAGATATAATCAATAAATACCACCACAAAATCATAGAGATGTTATTTGAAAACGTTATTCACTAGATCGATGAATACAGAGGGCACATTAGTTAGCCCAAAAGGAATTACTGTAAACTCGTAACGCCCATACCTGGTTCAAAATGCTGTATTCGGAATGTCTTCCTTCTTCACACATAACAGGTTGTATCCAGATAGAAGGTCAAACTTTGTACTATATTTACCTCCATGCAGTTGGTCAAATAAATCATCAATGCGAGGTATGGGATACTTGTTCTTTATTGTTATAGCATTGATCTCCCTGTAGTCAATGCACAACCTCACAGATCCATCATTCTTCTCAACAAAAAGGACAGGGGCTCCCCATGGAGAAACACTAGGGAGAATAAATCCCTTATTACTCAATTCCTCTAGTTGTTTTTAGTTCAACTAATTCCACAATGGCCATTCTATAATGGGTCTTCGATATAGGCCTTGATCCAGGAATTAAATCAATGGAAAACTCAACTTATCGTTCTGGAGGATGTCTAGGTAAATCTTCTGGAAACACATCTACATATTCATTCACAATAGGTACATCCTTTATTTGAACATTATTTTCCTCACCCAAAGGTATTTAATTCTCTTCCTCCCCGATAATTTAATTTAGTTGAGCTATTGGGGGTGGATCTAGATAAGAATTAGGTGGTGACGATTCTTCTCCAAAGATAAGGTGTTCCTTATCATCATCATCAAAAATCATAACCTCCTTCTTCTTACAATAAATCTTCACATCATGTTATCAAAGCCAATCCATACCAAGGATTATATCACACTCAATCATAGGTATACCAATGAGATCAGCGTATAATGAACATTTATGTGCTCTAATGGGGACTGGTTCACAAATCATTGTTGCAGTGATACTTCCCTTTAGAGATTTAACTGTCAACTCCTTAGTTAAATGAAATAGAAAATATCCAATTTCATTAGCAAAATGGGACGATATGAAACAATGAAATGATCCAGAATCAAATAAAGCATTTTCTAAACTTGATGAAACCACTAAATTACCTACCACCACGTCTTTCAGAGCTTCTACATCAGCAGTAGTGATACCATAAGCTTGGATTTGATCCCTTGGCATTTTCTGAGGCATGTTCCCCTGATTCTTAGGACATTCATTTTCATAATTTCCTATCTCTATACAATTATAGCATTCCAAATTGACAACAACTCTCTTTCCCTTGCAATCATGAGCATGGTGGCCTTTTTCACCACACTTGTAACAGACTCCCATTCCATTTAAGAAAGTACTGGGGTGTTTATTCCAACATTGTCTATAGGATGGATTTTCAAATTTTCCGGTCTTCCCCTTATTTCAATTTCCATATTGATCAGAAGATCTCTTCTTCTCTAGCTTTTCTTTAAAGTCATAAGACATAGAGAATTCCTTTTCCGTCTTGATAGCACACGAGACAATATCTTCGTACGATGAGAAGGTTTGTGAGACTAATGCTCGAAGGATAAATGGTTTAAACCCATTAAAGAAATGATCAATCTTACTCCATGGGTTATGTATATAATCAGCATCATGCCTCTCTAACCTTGTAATGTTAACCTCATACATTGCGAAATTCTCATCCTCTTTCTTAATTAGACTCAGAAATTGCCTTTCCATATCTGCTCGATGGTCTCAAGGAATGTATTTTTCTAAGAACAGCTCTTTGAACTCCCTCCATTCCATATCTGATACTTCATAATCTTCCTTCGTGTTTTTTATCAATGACCACCATTGATCAACATCTCCAGTGAGGCGATAAACTGCCATGAAAACTTTTTCCCTTTCACTACTCCCCAAGGCATGGAATATTTTCTCTAAGGAATTTATCCATTGCTCAGGTACTATGGGATTTGTACTCCCATTGAATGTTGGTGGTTGTTGCCTCATGAAGCGATCTAACATTGATCCTCCATGATGCGGATCAGGGTGCTCCATACGGGTAAGTTTATTGTTCATAACCTGAGTGAGTTTTCCCAATACGGAAATTAGCTGATCAGCACCAGTTGCATCACTAGCTCCACCACAATTATCTTGAGTAGGAGGGAAATCCCCACAAGGAGTGAGTGCGTTGATACAGTTTCCATTTCTTCCACTAGGTTCCATTTATAAACAATGGAATAAACTAGATCAATTTATGAATCAAAATACATAATTTCATACTTATAAAACACATAACATAAATTGAACTATTTATGGATATAATCCATAATCATAAAAATGTTTTCATTGAGGCCGTATATACTCATAAACCCTTAATAATGATTTGTAAAGAAAATGAGAGTTATCATAAGCATATCCCCTAGGAGTGTCGTAACCAAGAGTGAAGCAAGGCCCGTTGTCATGCACCAGTTCCCGTTCGAGTCTAGCTCAAAGCAATGTTTTCGGGTTTTACCCGTAGGTACATCTGTTCCAAAGACACCTCTACCTGCTAGTATCCAGATAGGGATGTATTTCTTAGAAAACTCACAAAATCTATATAATAAAAAATTCTAGGAAGTTCTTCTACACTAATCCTAATAATTCATGTTACGTCTACGTGCTCTAATCAGAGTTTATCTAAATCTAGATTCCAAGGTTTGTACTAAATTTTCCTTTGATACCAAAGGTAACGCCTCGACCCTAGTTAACAAGAGTCGGTGCATTATTACACAACATTGACAATATCACAAGAAAGATAAAGTCTCGAAAGACCGATTAGTTTAGTAGCGTTGGAAACACTAGATATATTCAAAATGTTTACGTTACATCATAAACTGAAAACTACTACAAAAACATCTTGTCTTCATATCCCTCATATTATCCCTTCTGGTAATTCATAAATTACTTCTTCACATCCTGGAAAAAATAAAACAATGAAAGGGGTGATCTCAGATACTCATTAAGGATACCAATACAGTGGAAACATTCAAAAATAAACATAAACATTTAAGGAAATGTATAGCTAAAAAAGAAGCCTTTTAAACATGAACTTCAGAATAATATGGAAATGATAAAATGAAATAGTGCAATTTACTTATTCACATGTATATTATACTAGTCGAATAATCACATGAAATATCAATAACCTCTTTCATAATGATGGAATGCATAATGCCAGACTATCATAACCACATAGACAAGGCCTTGTGCCAATACTACATGTCATATTTTGTCAAGGCCTCGTGCCAAGACACTAGTTTGTAACATGAAACCTACCGATGCATCGAAGACCTATAGAGGGCTCCACCCATAACTTATTATGTCTAATGCATTCCTCATATGAACAGGTTTAAAAATATCATAAACATTCGTATTAAAACTAGAATACAAAATGTAAATACTTTCTCCATAAACAATGAATGTTATAAAAATAACACATACACAGTCAAACATATCACAAAACCTTCAATAAAATGTGGAAGCTTTGTTTCATAATAACTCAACATCAAATAAGCTTAAAATTAATCAAAGGATGTTGACATAGATGAAATCAAAACTACTTGAGAGAAATATCTCTTTTTTTTAAATCATTTAAAAGTCACATAATTATAAAATAAAAAATTTACTTTGAAAATATCCTTATAATCTTGTAAGGGATGCTTTAATGATTTTATAATGGTGGAAAATAGACGCACCTCCGTATAAGTTAAAAAAACATTCTTACCTTAATTCGGTCGAAAAGGTTAAAAAGGACCTTGTTTGGAAAACAACGGAAAGATTAATTTATAAACTTCTTATAAAAAGTCAAACAAGGTTATAATGACTTTAACCCATATTCTGTAAAATAGTAATAATGTTTTCTAAAACATTTCTAAGAAACATGGATGTGGATGATAAAGAGATCTCAGTAGATAATTAGGTATAAACAACCTCGAATAATGAATAGATTGTAAAATAAACCCTTACCTTGTACTTTTCCTTGGTCGAGGGTTGGTTAACCTCATTTATAATTGTGAAATAATTGATATTAAATTATACAAGAATCATATACATTAATATGATATCATATATGATCTTTTAATATTTCTTTGTTGATAATATCTTAGTATTATCATTGTTTCGGGTGTTAACTTACTCATTTTCGTTTATATGTGTTGTTACATAAGCCACGTTTGTTATGGATAGGTTGTATATTATTCTTATCTATAATGATATCAAGTCCTTAAATATTATTTTCAATCATCCAATAAAATTTAGTCTTGAATGGATACGATGGGGAATGAATCTCATCGCGTTCGTGGAGACGGTAATCCGTACGTACACACGAGCGACAATATCATTCTTTTGATATTAAAATAATATATAATTGGATGTTATATCATATAGACAAAAACATTATCATGTTATATTTATTATTTACATGAATTATACATCATTATTATACTTATCTAAATAATAATATATTGAATAACAATTACACCACGACGTGGAGACGGTAGGTTGTACGTACACACGTATGGTGACATGTCATTCAAGGGATGGATAGAATAATGAATTTTTTTGTTCCATAATTATAATAACATAATAGTATATATAAGATACCGGAGCTATTATTTTGGAATAGAAATAACAAGGAAAGAATAAGTTGAAGAACAAAGGAACTTTAAAGAGGGTGGTGAAGGTGTTACCTATTCTTCGGGTTCTTCCTTTTGATTTGATAAAAAGGGCTCCTTAGGATGGCTTTATGATCAAACTAAGGCCTCTAGGATGAAGTGAGGGATGTCGGGAGGATATTTGGGTAGAGTTTGGCCAAACCAAAAGGCTTTGAAGGTGTGAAGAATTGGTTATAAGTCGTGTCCTTTTATAAGGGGGAGGAGGAGCACCTTAGGAAAGTATAGAAATATTATTTAATAATATATTAATATTCGGTTTATAATGTCTCAAAAGTGGATTGGGTATGGGTCTAAAGCCACTCAACCAATATAATTTAGACAGGTTTTTTTCATTATATTAACCTTATCTTTTAGTTTTAACTCTTAGTTAATTAGTTTGACACTTACCATTTCACTTTGTATTTTTATATAATATAGTTAATAAACGTAATATATACCTTCAAGTGACCCCCAGGTGGTCCATTAATGATACAAATATCATCATATAAGTCTCTTTTCCGAAACATTGATTTTTAGGAATACAATATCAATTAATAATATAATATTTGTTTTAAAAACACTTTTATGTCAATTTTGAAACTACTGGGTATTTTGTTTTTGATAAATTCATAAAAGCATTATTACTTCACAAAAAATTCACATAAACAATCCTAATATGTCATAGTAACCTATGAAATTATTTTAATTTATAAAAAGTCTCAAATTATATTTATTTGGGTATTTATAATATCAATTATCTGAATCATTCATTAAATGTGTAATTACTGCATCATCATTGTGTCATAAATAAATTAAATTATTTAAAGAATAAATATTATAAATAAACTACCATTATGTAAGAAATCTTTTTATATTTCTAATTAATATTTATAGTCGAAAATCCAACATATATAACCCTATGTAAAAATTGTTTTTCTAAAAGATATATGTTTATGACATTTTTGTATTTATTTTTACTTAAGTAATATAATGTGTCAGTATCACTTAAAAGTAGATCCATGGGGTCCCAAAATCGACCCAAAGATGTTAATGGTCAGAAATGTATCAACCAATATGGTTAAGAAACGTTTTAGGGTAATTTATTATTATTATAATATTATTTTTAACCCTTATTTACTGGATTTACCCTTTAACCATGGTAAATAAAATATTTACCGAAATAATTATTCAAAATCTATAAAAATAAAAGTTACCTATTTACATAATTTGAACATCTTGATTCCAAATATTGAATCCATTTTTCCAAATTCAAAACACATAAGTGGCAGAAATTAATTTAAAATTAATTCCCACTGTTAAAACAAAAAGCGTGTTTTTAAGATATAATGACTATCAATATATTGATACTTTTTTATTTACGGTTTAGTTGTAAAATTGTGTCCAGTGACCAAAATTGTATTAAATGGTTAAATTATATTATAAATAAAATTTAAAACCACTCAAATTCATAATTTATCACTATTAATTATTTTGATTAAAAAAGTTGTTTTTAATTAAAATTTAGTAATTTTCATTACTCATCCAAATATAAATGTTATCCGAAAAGTACCAAAATTTCACCCTAGGCTAAATTTGATATTCCTAATCCAAAAATGAGTACCATTTTAAGTGATAAAATTTATAAAATTTCAAAAATTAGTTATTACTATTCATAACGCCTACTTTGATTGGTTGTGGTGTGTGTTAGAACTCGAAGTTGCATATAACACATGCTACTGTATTATTCAAAGAGAAGTGTACCGTGAAACATTGGAGTGTGACAAATAAAAATGACCTTAATTATTTTATTCTTTTATATTGTTATATTTTTGAAAATAATGGTTTCATAATTATTTTTTGAAATATCTATTACATTAACTAAAATACTACTAATTATGGCCAATAACTCCTTCGTATTTATATAGATTTATCATGATTTTTTCATGAAATTTGAAATTTGAAATTTGGAACATATTTATAAAATTATATTCTCATTTAATATTTAACAAATACTATCTTTAATCATGGATTGACCCATAACCTTTGGTATATTTACATTTGGAGAACATTTCAGCATCATCTAATAAGAATGTCACCAGATTTTTTTGAACATGAGACTCATTCAAACTAATATATCGTTCTTAAGAAATTAGAGAAAATATATTAAAAAATATTCTATTTTTTCTAATTTATGAATTTAAATGGTGAATTTTTAGAGTAAACAGAATCCTATGAAATCATAAAATAAACCTTATGGTTTTTTAAATCTTCCACATAAGTTCATCCATTACCATATTTTCACTATGAAGCTGAAAATGGCTCTAAATTTTCTTAAAATGACTCTAATAAACATTATGATGGACCTTAGATAAAATTAATTATCATTATGGAAATAAAAATAATCTTATGAAAATTGAAATGTTTCTTACAATTTTTTTTTCTATTTTTGATTCCCCAATCCAAAGATGAAATGAATCATATATATACAGGAATGAATCCCAATATAATTAATGAACGTTGTGGAATTATAAAATATAGATACTCATTTGTGATAAAATAACTCATTGAAAAGGCATCAGATAAATTTTATATAATTAGATGTAGGAAAATTCCACTAGTATAAAATTATAAAATTGGTCTAATTATTTTTAGGCATACTTCATACATCTAATTAATGTTCATGAAAACTAAAAAACATTATTAATAACATTCTATGAGTTTTTACTCATCATTGAAAATAGGTATAATATTTTTAAATAATTGCATTGTCTAGATTGATCTCACACTTTGGATTTTTAATCAACCTCTATAATTTTCCAAAATAAAAACAAATCATGGCTCTTACTAAAAGGAATATCCTTTACATAACATCATTATTTAAATTTTTGTTCTTTATAGAATTATATTCTATAGTAATGAGGTTACCTCGAGATTTTTTTTGTAATTTTATTTGTTTCTAATATTTTGGTCAAATCATATTAAAATGTTTTAATATCTATTTGAACTATTTTTATAATGTTGTGATATGGTGGGATTTGAGAATCATGTTGTTATTTTTCATTCTAATGAAATATATAACAATATAGTTGAGAAAAAAAATTCATAATATTTATGAATAAAATATTCTGGAAGATTTTTATATTTTAGTATGTCCATCATTAACAACGTTTTCTAGTGTAAAAAAATTCTATAACAGAGGAAATATGGATAATTGTTCATCTATAATCAATTAATAGCAATCCAATAAGGATTTTATAGATCATGTAAGACTTATATCATTACATGTTACATTTAATTTATCTGAAATATGGTTTTTAATATAGAATAAGACATCATATTTGGCTTTTGACATTATAGGTGAGATTCATAGTTCCTTTCCAACCATAAAATTTCAGTTTTTGCTGAAATTTTTAAAATCTACAACACATTCTGAAAGAATGAATGACATTCCATTATGAACATATAAAATGTGGTTTGAGATTTTATATGATATACTTTAACTCATATGACACATTATTGTTCCTATATTACTTTATCTATCACACAAATAACATTTATATTCCTATTATTTTTAAAATCTAATGGATTTTATATTTCATTAATTTAACATTCAGAATACAGAAAATCATGACTATTCTTTAGTGATTTATTGTTTATTAAAAAATGATATATTAAATATATGATCAAATAAAAATAATTTATCTATGATCCTCAAATAATGAATAATAATAACAACATTGAGTCTAATTGGATGAAAAATAACTCTCTTATTTTTTTCAATGATAAATAATAACGATGATATAAATGAGATCCTTCTTTTCCAATTTTCAGTTCGCTATCATCTTCTAATAAAACTATAATAGAAGAAAATTATCGTATTGTGATGTTCATGGTTCATTATATCTAGAGGGAGTTATTAAAAAAATATATTAATAAATTGGGATGCAATGGAATACATTATATGGAATATTTCTTCATACTAACTAAATTTGTTGTCAAATTTATAGAGGGAATCAATAAGCCAAAAATAAATAACTAAAAATATCCAAATATATAGTCCTATAATGTGGTAAAACATCTAAAAATTAGTTTACACTGTTGTCTTATTTATTTATAACATTTATGATAATAAGTTGAGTGTTATTTGTTGAGGGTGAGAATCAGAAAAAACTCAATCAATTTGGATATGATTTTATATAAAAGTAAATTATAACGGTTGATATATATAGATTTAACCCTCTTAAAATAGGATTTTGATCCAATAATCCTAAAAAATGGTATCATAGATTAAAGGTCGAAATGTTATAATGTATTAGTATGATTATAGAGGGATAATTTTAACTAAATTAAATGTATTATATCATTCACATTATGTGGAATTAATTTCCATGGCTATAAAATGAGAACACTATTAAAACTATTGACTTTAGGTCTGTAAGTTCATGATGAAACTAAAGTGGGATTCCCACCCATTCATAGAGGTAAACTAATGTATTAATAAACAACAAAGAAAATTTTAATTTATTATAAATACAATAATTCCATTAATATATAGTTTTTTAAAAAAGTGTTCACAAATATTATGAGACTGGAAATTTCCAAAGATTCATATGGTAAACTTTAACACAATTAGAACGTAAATATTAAATTCATGGAGGAATAGATTTAAATTTTTAGATACCATTTTATTGAAAAAAATAAAATTAATAAAGGATCCATTGATTTCCACATAAATATTGTTAATGTGA
Organism: Viscum album; assembly: GCA_963277665.1. Classification (NCBI taxonomy): domain Eukaryota; kingdom Viridiplantae; phylum Streptophyta; class Magnoliopsida; order Santalales; family Viscaceae; genus Viscum; species Viscum album. The sequence goes on from OY728137.1 coordinate 1,481,102,190, forward strand.
TAATGATAAATATAAGATTATTAGTTGATGTAATAGATTATTCTATTATTGGAAATATTCCCTAGAGAAACTGTATAGTAAAATTTGAACATCAGCTATATGGTTTAGAAGATCAGGGTATCTCTCATTTAAATATATTCAAAAAATTATTAATACCTATTAAATGAGTAAAAATCTTACATTGAAAATAATTACATGGATGAGATATATTTTTATTCCTAGAGAAAAATTAAGATGAGAGTAGAAGAACGTAATAAATCTGGTGATTCATGTGATGATAATGGTGATAAGGGTAGTGATAAAAGTTACATAAATTTATGATATATTGAAATATTAGATTCAGATAGAATGAGTTGTTAGTGGTATTCTTCGATATATGGAGATAAAATTAAAGAATAATTCTTACTAGTTGAATGGATTGAGGTAGTCAGGGTGTTTTTGGTAGTTTCATCATAGGCACATTATAAGATTTATAAAATAGATGGAAAATATACCTTTCAAAAAACATTGCTCAAATAAATTTTTTCCCACTAAACAAGTCAAGTCCATTATTCATGATAATAAAGGGAGTTTTCAATTCACAGTTAATAAATAATTATATTGATTAAAAAAATATCTTATAGCCCATGTTTTCTATGCTAATAGATGTTTTAAAAGCCTTGATTTTTCAAAATGAAAACATTGTTGTTATCTATATGTGAAGTATTTACACATAGATACTCTCATTATCAATATATATATATATGTTATTTTTTAGGAGATAAATATAATATTATTAAATATTATACTATGGAAATGATAAGGCATTTTTTAATGTCCACACTAGAATAGATGTATTATTTTCTTTGATTGAAAATATGTCTATGGGGTTTTAATATATTTATATCCAAATAAAATTACTATTGATAACTATTGTCGAGGTTTTCAATAATTTAATTCAAATTTATTTATAATCATCATGTTATGGTGAATATATTAAAAAAAGGATGATGTAAGAACTTATAATAATGAAAGGGACTATAGAAAACTAATTGGAAGCCCTATTTAATTTGAAACTTCTAGACCCGATATATTATTTTCTAAAACACATTATACAAAATTTTATAGTATTATTAATGATATTTATATATTAAAAACTAATATATTCATAATACACTCAAGGAATACAATTATTTTTTACCTACATATATTATATAGATTTTAGTTGAGTTTTTGGGTTTTAATATCAATAATTTGGAAATAGATTAAATTGATAAGAATCCTATAAGACATGGAACATTAAATCATCGGTAAAATTGTAAGAAATGGTATAAAAAAGTAAAACACTATGTAATTAAACATAGAGGATTCTGAGTACAATGCAACAATTTATTATTTCACTAAGACAATGTTTATGTATGTTAAACTAGCTAAAATTTATGATTTAGGTTGATTATTAAATTAAAGTATCCAATGAAAATCAAAGTGATTTAAAACATTACAAAAATATCTTTAAAAACTCTCAATGAATCCATATTTTTATTGAAATTCATTTCATCAAATAGAATATTCTATAATGTGATTTTAATCTTGGGTTTCTTGTTACCAATGAACATGTTTTAGTTTTTAGAAAGCATTTTTAAAATTGGAATTCTATATATTTTTCTTGGAACATTATATATATCCACCCCATCATACATGAACAAAAATATATTGGATATTCATATGAATTTTATAGGTTATCAATAATACATTGTGTAAGGGGTGAATGACATCTATGTTTCCTGAAATATTTCTATGTGTTACTCTCCAAGACATTTTTTAAACTCCTATAAAATATTGAAGGATCACATATGACTTATTTCATTAGGTCTTACTTTGAGTTTCCATGGTTTCTGAATTTTATTTATTACAAAATAATTTTTATCTTTGTATAATATTCAATGTGACCTCAAAATTATTTTTCAAACATATATCTTACATTCCAAATGAATTTTTTCATAGTTGTAAGACTTAAAATTTATCTACACTACATTCCATGGTGCATGTAGGACTTCTGATTGGAGATTTCACATGTACAAATTCAGCACGTATGACTTTTCTAGGGTACAATATATATTGTTTCCCATGAACAAATGATTTTTCTCGTCAAATTATTTGTAAGGTGTAATGTATTTCATGTTTCATGAATATTTCATTTTGAAAAATGAAAAACATAAAAAAAATTTGGTTGTTTTTCTATGATTAAAACATCGCAATTAAATTTTAATTCAACAAACATGATGCATCCATGATCCTCGTATCATGAATAACATGAATAAAATTGATCGTAGCTAGATGTGGAAGAAATAAACTGTTTCATACTATTTTTGGTATTAATTAAAATATAAATGGGGATGTTCTTTTATGTTATTTACTTCCACAAATACATCCTAATTGAGATATGATATATGATGAATTTTTAAACTGGTTAAGTAATCATGAGGATGATAAATAATGTGTTTTTCACCATAATGTTTCCTTTCATGATGCAAAAATTTAAAGAAATGGGCATCATGTACAGACCAATAAAATGTAAAGGGGAAAATTTATAGATTTTGGGGACATTGAAAATACATTTTGATGTGTATTTTTTTATGGGTTTTAATGAATATGTTTCCCCGATAGCTTTATTTTCCTTATTTACTAGGATGATAAAAAACAAGAACATTAAAAATACTTCTTGATAACATGGGAGACCAACAATCATGATATTTTATGAGATATTTTCATAAAAAAATGTATGTTAAAAATAGTTCTAATATCATGATTTTATTTTGACTCAATAGATATTATTATATACTACTTTAGTTATATGGAATTTGATATGATATGTTAATGAAAATCCTATATAAGAAATGTGTTTATGATGAAATAGAATACTTATTATGAGAAATATAGAATAGATCTCAGAAAAAATGTAATGTACGAGGGATTAAATTTCCTAAAAAATACAAAATACCATTTTCATGAAGCTTATGATTTATCCATATAAAAATATTCTTCTCCAAGATCTCAGTTATATTATGAATCGTTATTTGAGAAGACCTTGTTCTTAAAAGTTTATTTACATGGTAGATTATTGATTGTTTGTTCATACTAATATATTGTTTTATTCTATAGATAAAAATATTTTGGATTAATATGAAATTTCTCTTATCGTAATATGAAGCAACCTAATCCTGAAACAATAAAATTCTCAGAAAAGGATGTTTTTGTTTCATCATAAAATGAAGGAGTCAACATAAAAGTTTTGTAAACTAGTGGGATGATACACATTGTAGTTTATGTATAATATCCTTATACCAAATGTATGATGGTGAAAAATTTTATACTTTAAAATTTATATATTGTAAGAACAACTCGTTGTAATATGGATTAGGCACTCATACTAAGGCCCAACCTTGTAATTTGTTTTTCGTATTCTTATTTATATTTATATTTCATTGGAAATGGATTATGGTCAATTATTATGTGTGAGAATCTAACTCTAACCAATCCTTGATTTTAACATCATAATATTTTCTCAAAATATTGTTCTCCACTAATTCAACCACTATTAGTGAAGCCATATTATTTACTAGAACTAAAAGGTCAACTGAAATTTATGTCAAATTGATTTGGATGATCACCCCCTCAATACAAACACTAATCCAAATATTATCTTCAAATTTTTACTATACAAATTTCTCTATATTCATATAATAAATAATAAAGAGTTTTAATTTTTTTATCCATTATTTATGAAAGTATACAACAATTTTAGGGGCCTATATCAATGAACATCAAGTAACAGTATGTGTTTTAACAAACATGTTTAGAATCAAAGTCTACAGTAAATATTTGTTAATTTATTCTTTGAATATATTAGTAATTTTATCCCGGGTAGGAAATAATTTAATACATATTTATCTATTTAAAACATCCAATTTGAAGATGAGAAATACTATTATAATGAGTTTACATCGAGATATTTTTACTGGGTTTTTTTGTGATCAATTTCGCATTGAATGCCACATGAAATTCTGAGTGTTTTTTTGTATTTACCCATAGATCCTCTAATTGTTATTTAATAAATATAATATATGTACATTCACTTATAATAGAATGATATTATACCTCTATAAGTAAATTTTATTTGAATTATTATTTTTTTGACTACCAACTCAAAAAACATCCTTCAAAAATGAAACTTCCACCTGAATTTAATTTCACATTATCACAATCAAATGATGCGTCATCATCAATAGACAATGGAATATTCATATTCTAACATATTATTTAAATAAGTTTAATGTATAAGGTTACTTTGATGTACTATATAAATATTATCATTTAAATGAATTATTGTTATTTATGATCACTTTGAAACCTTAGATACGTGTCCATTTAATGGAAAAAATCATGTATTGGAGTAGTAAGATATAATAAAGAACCAATAATTCTTCTAAATTGATATTGATTCACACATCTACTTCAGAACTCATTCCCTAATACAAAGATACATATATGGGTGTAGAGACACGTTTATTGTCTTCCATTCCAATTTTCTACAAGAATTATCTTGCATGATTTTCATGTAAGAAAAAATTACTCCTTTTTATTTATATTTAATTAATTATAGAAAGAATTTTAATGCATAGATCATTGATATCCCAAAATAATTTTTCATCATTCAACTAAATTATTTCCATGTACTCACATGGTAAAATATAAATATAATATTGTAAAAATATATAATTATAATGATAGTTATTACCGATATTTAAATTACCTAAATTTTATTTTATATTTTACTTTATTGATCATATTTTATCTCAAAAATATATCCAATTTGATTACTATTCTCTTGGTATTCATCTTGAAAATATATTTTAAATCAATCTTTAGAAAAAATCGTTCGAGATTCTCGATGTAGACTTATTAGCAAAAATTTTTTTGGAGACATTCCAACTATCAGAACTCCATTTTGAGTTATATTAAATGATATAATATATCTAGTAAATAAAATTAAAATTCCTTGAGAAATTTTTTATCCATCCGGTGATGGGATATAATACAAATAAAAAATATAAGGTCAATATAGTAGATCTCAAATATTTTAGTATACAATATTTGAAAATTTTAAATTTTTAGTCAAATGAATCTTAGATATGATAAATTATATAGGTCAATTATAATGTATCTTCCTAGAGAAAATTGAGTAAAGGTAATTTACTATCATATTTACCTCATCTTATGTAGATCAAAATGAATTAATATGATGCATTCCAAATGGGAAGGAAACACAATTCATCTTTTAATATTGTTAAATTGGTTTCCACTTATAGAACTAGTGAAATAATTCATATGGTTTTTTTTGGGAAATATGAAACAAAAATAATAATAGGAAAATATATTTATATGTTTTAGTTTATGATTTCTCTTGTTTTAAATTGGATTCATTATAATTTGTAAAGAGTGAAGCCAGTTTTTTATAATTTTCATAAAACATGTTCAAACAGTGATATACTCTAAAATTATTTTTTTGAGAGGTGACCAAGGAGTATAATATGAAAAACATGATTCTAATTCTTATTGGTAAATACATGGTAATAAAATTAATTTTTTTTACCCCTGGGAAACCCCAATAGAATGGAGTTGTTGAAATGGGGAATAGGAATTTTCATGAAAATTCATGAAAAATGTTTAATGAATGCTACCAAACTACTAATTTTTGGTTTAAATTATAAATAAAATAATTTTTATTATAAAAAGAGTTTTAATAATTACTATTTTGAAGAAAAAACCATATGATTTGTGGATTAATATAAGTAAAATAAATAGTTGATTTTATGTGTTTGTATGGAAGGTTTTTATTCAAAATATTAAGGATAATATTGGTAAATTTGATCCAATGGATTATGAAGTAATATTTCTTTGAATAGAAACAACATACAAGGAATTTATAGTATTTAAACAATTTTTTTAAGAAAATTGAAGAATCAACTATTGTTAAATTTGATTATTTTCATCATTTTGGTCAATAAATTTCTCTAATTTAGGAGATATGTGATTATTTTTAAAACATTATATATGAGCCCTTATTTAATGGTAAAAGGGATGTTGATTTGGGTGTTAATTTTCCAAAACAAATTCTTTAATGATGGATACCATTGAACTCTAATGTGGGTTTTTTATATGTCCTATAACCATTTAAAACAATCCTTAAGTGGGTAACATAGGAAATATAAAGAAAGGGATTTATATTATATAGAGTGTGTAAAATAATGTAAAATATTGTACATTTTATATCAACTAGAAGCTATGATTATAGAAGAAAACATAGAGTATAATATATGGGTTTTATTAATGAATTAATTAATAAACCATTTCAAAATAAACTTTTATGAAAATTAGGTGATATACCCTTTAAAAATCCTATCATGGGTAAAATGGTATTTTAGGAACAAAAATAATGATCATGGTGTAATCACTATGAATAAGGAAGGATTAGTTATAAATAGTTATAACCAACAATGTGGTATTTATTTTGAATAGACCTTTGTACAATTAGCTATATTATAATTATTTCGTATTATACAACATTTTTCATCACATAAAAATCTCAAATTATATCAGACTAATGGGAAATATTCATTTAAAAGTGGATTTCATATAGAGTATGTTTATTCTATAAAACCACACAGTTTTGATTGTCGAAATTTTCCAAATTAATATTTTTAACATTCTAAATACCTTTATGTCTTGAAATAAGATCCACGAGAATGATATGTACATTTATTTTCTTTTTTATTATCCAATGGATTTTAATTATGAATTTCAAATAAAAATTTGTTTAAGGAAACATCATTTTGAAATTCGTTTTAGTTCAAATATGAAATGATTATGTGATATTTGGTAATAAAAAAAATAATATAATGAATTTTTAATTCCCAGGGAATATTATAAATGTTTATGATGGGATAATTATATTATTTTATAAGATTTAAAATTTATCAAAGAGACATTGAGAATGTGGTAAATTAATGAAAATATATACCTAATATACATAGTTGGTTAGGAGTAGATATTGGTAAAATACATGAAATTCTTTTGATTTCTAATGAAAATCACAACTTTGATAATGTTGGAAAACAATGTTAAAATAAGGTATCAAAAATAATAATTGATAACCTATTGGTTTTAACTACTAGTGTGGTAGAAATTATACTTTCAGTATACTTATGTGCTAGATTTCATGAATATCCTAAGGAATTTCATTAAATTCTTCCAAATGAATTATATGAGATTTAATGTTAACAACTTCTATTTCCATAAATTTTCTAAAAAACAATTCTCATATGACATTATAAAAGGATTCTGAGTATAGTGTTTATAAAGTAGATTGGAGGGGTACTTCTGGAACCTACAATATTATGTTCACATCCATGATATCGTAGTCTAGTAAGAAACAATACATTGTTTCATTTTCTACTTCCAATGTTGACTATATTTATGTAGGTAGTGTTGATGCCCAAGCATTGTGGATGAAATATATCTTAATTAGTATTGGGTTCCATTACAATCAAGAGTCAATCATATGTTGGAACATCTAGAACCGAACCACCAAATCTGATTTTGATGCTACATGACCTCATCCATACCTCCCCACACATAATAGGATGCTAATTATTAATGAGGGTCTAATTCTGTCAATGGGGAGACTATAACCCTAATATCATGCATGGGATCGATAATAATCAATAAATAAAACAATAAAAAATTATAGTGAATGTGGAAAATAAATAAATGACATACATATAAGAATATCCCCAAAAAGTGTTAAACATGTCTTTTTTTACAAGAAGAAGTTAACTACAAGGAAAGTAAATTAAAAAACATATGTGGGTTTATCTGGTGTCTGTCCTTCACTATATATATTTTTTAACAATCAACTATACACCATATTTTCATTTACATTCATTGGATATTTTATCATGAAATAAAGAAGTGGACTGGAATTCATTAGTAGTGTTTGATTACAAGACTCTCTAGGACACCACCAATGTGTCCTTACCACAACTGCACAATATATATAACAATATATATCCTAAAATAAGTAAATTCTCAATTAACAAACATGTGAAGATTCATCTTGTTCTAACCAAAACCTCATGAATCCCAGCCCCACCAGATCGTCATGTCGCTGGTAAGAATTTATAGAACCCACATACATCCCCAAAGGTCTCATAGCTCACCCCACCCTTCTGAAGTTTGTTTTAGGAAAATTGCATGTTATGTTAGGTCCATTTTCAGTCATCTTATCATTTTAATCACTGAAAACCCCAGTTTTTCGGTAGCCATGAATGATATTTTTTATCAAGACACTATGATATTCTCTATATAGGTGTATCCACATCCACATTTTAAGGACGTTAGGATTGCATCAAGAAGGGTAATCGGCCACTAGACTGGGTAACTCCCACCCTCAAGCCGCATTTGTGTATCATATTGTCTATCACCAAGACACTATATGTTAACCCAATATAAGGTTATCCATTCCTTCCTTTATGTATGTTATGTCCACATCAGGTTGGGTGACGTTATGCAACCAAACTCAAGGCTTCACATGAGTATCTATATACCTTCATGATTATAATTATCATATCCCTTATTTGGTTGTAGAAACTACCCCCTTGAAGGACATTATGACCATGAAAGGATTGGTAACCTAAGAACCACAACCTCAAGGCACCACATGAGTATCCTAGTAATGAAAATACATTTCCAAAATCTATGAAACAAACCAATAATACATATCATTATAATGAATGATTAGAAACCCCCTGATCAATGTAAAGATAATAAAACATTAAATATAAACCATGACTACACACACACCCACTTGAATCTAAAAAACATGAGTTATTCCAACATTACATTACAACAGGATAAAACCATAAATATACAAGGCCCATAATGTTAAAGAACCTCTTACCTTAATGTGGGTAGAGTCAATGACAATCTCTGTTGAATGATTCGTCAGCAAAACAACATTTGTACTCTAACCTAAAATACAATAACATGTGAAGGATTCAAAAAATGAGAACAATTTATTTTATTTCAAAAATAAGTAAAATATCACATGAAATAATAATTTCTCTCTCCTCTATAATTCTTTAAGTATCATTATAGACACAAGCTCTCAATATTATCCTTAATAATAATTATAAAACCATATTCGATAATTTGTATCTCTAAATTAATTTGATAATACACATGGTATTATTTATATTTATTCAGTATTAAAATAGTATAACTACTCTTCATAATTTCATAAGTAACATTTAATAATTGAATCCTAAATTATCATTTATAATTATCTTTTACTATGTTTTTATAAATAATAAATTATAACTATATATTAATAATTTGATACAAATTATCCTGTTATAATTTAATTTTGATAATTTATTATAAATTATACCTTATAATTATCATTTGTAAATTTTATTACAAATTATCCATTTATAAATTTATTTGAAAATATTTTCCAAAGTAGTCTTTTATAATTTTCTTTGATAAATTGTTTTAAATTATACATTACATTATATTTTTATAATTTAATAAAAAGTTTTCCTAATATTTTTCATTTGATAATTTTATTTCAAATTATCTATTTATAAATATAGTTGAAAATTTTATCCTAAATTATAATTTATATTTATATTTTGAAAATTAATTATAAATAATCCTCTAGAATGATCATTTGATAATTTACCAAAAATTATCCAATTAAATTATATTTTGATTTTTTTTTTACAAAATTATCCTTTTATAATTATATTTGATAATGTTATCCCAAATTAACCTTTATAATTATTTTAATAATTATCATTTCATAATACATGTAATTATTCGATGATAAATTTGATAAACATTCCACGTGAGAGTTACCTTAAATTTATCATTTTATAAATTAAAAAATATATCTTGGTAATATCATGGAATTATTATTTGAAAATTAATTATAATTATCTATCAATAATTTTCATTAAAATCATTATTTGATAATCTGTTGGAATAATCATTTAGAATTCATCCAATTATCATTTTATTACTGTAATAAATATCTTTACATAAAAAATCTGGGGTTTTTCATTTTTTTTAAAATAATTATGGACAATTAAAATAATTGATAGATTCATAATTCTATACAATTTTTAGAAGATAATTTCATACCAAAACATCTCACCAAAAATTTGGGTTTATTATATTTCTTTTATTTCATACACTTTTTTATTTCAATTTTCTTCATAAAAATTAAAAAATTGTATAAATATGTAAATGCTAATTAAAAAGATAAAAAACATAGTGAAAAACGCTCTTTATATACACAACCAAGAAGAGGAAGATGAGACATGTGCTAGATAAGACCGATATATACTCGATCGACCACACGGAATGTGGTTTCTAGGTTTTTTAGGAAAAATTGTATTGGCTAGAAACGATGATTACATATTTCTACCATTTAAATACCCTTATCATGTATGGGTATCCATTTAAAAAATGTATAAAATGAATACCCCATTTTAACACTCTATTACATATAATATTTATGACTGTGTGTTTAAATATCTTTTATTAATGCATTTCTAAATTTAAATGGTCGAAATTAGTGATAAATAAATGTTTTAAAAATCATGAGGTGTTCAAAAATAGTGGTCATGATAATTGTTGAAGATTGTGAAGAGTAAATTGTCCTAATATGTGTTTTGATAATTATATTTATTTAATATGAATATATAAAAAATAATATTAATGAGAAACATATCAAAATGTCTGATTAGTATAAAAGTTATACCCCACTTAGGGTAATCCCCACGTCCCTGACCTAACGATTGACTATAATTCTCATATGATGTACCACGTGATAAATATTAATTATTTATTATTTACAAATTTTAATAATGATATAATTAAATATAAAAGGGTAACATCATGCTTTATGTTTCCAAACACCCAAAACACATTGAATTTATACCATGCTTATGGAAAGCACTAAGTCATAGACCTAAACATGGACCTGTATTTTTTATATGAAGCACAACATTGGAGATATTAAGTTATTTTTTTAAAAATACAATTAATAAATAAGATAACATACCCTGGAAATGAACTTGAACAAATCTATGATGCAAAATTGTTTTTACCCTTCCCATGTTAAAACAAAAATCCTGAAGCTAATTATTGAAGTTTTCTGTTTTAATTCATTAAATTTATGGAACTTTTTGTGAACTATTTAAACATTATATAAAGATACTCCAAACACCATACAAGTGTAGTGCCTTTGGAAACAAGGAAACATAAAAAAATGTATCGAAATTATGTACATAATCTCCCACAAGGTTCTTTTTGACTGGAACCCCTCTTTGAAACATCAAACAGAATTCAAATCTACATGACCTGTGGTAATGAATCATAATAAGGGGCGAGCTCAGATTTTCAATAATGATAATCAATAAATATAAATAAGCATAATCATAATCATAAGGGTATGAGAATATGATAATGCTAATTTAATATCATACCCAATATATAAAAAATTAAAAACATGTGTCATATCATAAGCCCTAGAAATTCATAAGATACGAATCATAAGGATATAAAGAACAAAATCCATTGAAGCATAACAGATGAATAAATTGTTGAATTATGGAAGACACATGAGAATATAATATTATTTCCATAGTATATTGGTCATTTGTTCCAAACCATATTGGTAATTTGGGTTTACTCCCCATACCATCATGGTAGTCAGGGATTACTCCCTTGTGTGTCTTAGTAAAATATTATTCACTCCTCATACCATCTTGATTGTTATAGTTCAGTATCATGTCTATCTTTGGACTCAAGGTTCAGTCCCAATATCTCCATAATCTATATCATGATATATAAATCTTTTCCCAAGGCATTGAATGGATTGATAGGTACCACACATCTCATAACTAAATGATACATGCATGTGCCAAAAAAAATCTTACAATATTAATATCATAACACATTAAATAAAATGGGTATCATAATCATGAATACATATCAAAACTTATGGAATACGATACAAAATTTATAATCATTTCATAAAATGCATTACATTTGAAAATGAAATGGATTTCATAAAGATATAACATGGGAATTATATAAAAATGTTCATAAAACTATAGCCCATGGATGAGAAAAACATTTCATAAACCTATAACCCATGAAAGTGAAACGAGTTTTATAAACATATAACCAGGGAAGGAGTAACAAGTTTGAAAAAACCAAGACACAAAGCATATCTATTCTATTAAATAACATTAACGGAACCATTAGATAGTTTTCAATAAGGTCATGATTTACATCAATCTATTTCATATTGGATGGAAACTAATTTTGATATATCTTTTTAAAAAATATTTCATAGAGAAAATAGCCTTTTTCCATTGATTATTTTTTTTGATTCATAAAAATATTATAATATTATTTTCATATAAAATAACTTCAAAACATATAAAAAATACATAAAATCAGTTCTAAATACATTTTCGTGGAAGAATTATAGAACTATATTAAAAACATTGAACATATATTTCAATAAAATCATTTAAAACATTCAATGAATTTTTGAAAATTTTATGAACATGATTTCATTGAAAATAATATTAAAATCCAGTGGAGAATGATAGAAAAATATTTAGAGACATGTATTTGAAATAAGTTTGAAAACTTATAAAGAAAAATTTAAAATTGTTGGAAAAAATTTTCACCTGAAAACATATCAGTGAATATTGAAAATGTTTTTAAAATTATTTCCATACAAAAATTATAAAAGAGGTTTTCAAAAATTTTGAAAACCATTTTACATAAAAATACATTGAATAATTATAATGAAATTGAGAAAATGTATTGAATGAAATTTCATTGATAATTATGTAAAAAAACATTATAAATTAATATTTTAAACATTCAAATAAATATTCCTATAAATTGTGGTGGCTAAATGTGTACATGTCTTATGAGATTAGTATAACATTATTTTTACATGTTCAATGGTTAGAAATAAAAATTGTTCAAAAAAATTTAAATATTAATTTTAAATCACTGGAAAAAGAAAAAATAGAAAAAATGACATTTATTGAATATAATAGAATTGTATAATATTCTTGGATACAATTTTTATAAAACATGCTTTTGAAGGAACATAGATTTTTGTCTGAAGAGATGGAAAAGTAAAGCTTTCTTTAAATAAATTTATTAAAGATAATATGTACAAAGATAGGAAAAATCTTACTATTACATGAATATTTTATGAAATATGGAGGATAATAAAATTAGTGAGTTTTCGTGAGATATGGATCAAAATATTTCATCAATGAATCCATAAACATAATCAATCTTGAAAAGTTACTAAATCATTTCAATAATCTCTAATAACATGGTACCAGGGCATCATACTCTCGATGTAAGAAAAGGAAATTACATGAATCCTAAAATATCCTAAAAATCATGGGATGAATGATATAACATGTAACTTTGATATATGTAGAACTAAAAAATACTCTTGGAGCATAACAAAACATGAGTCTTAATGGAAAAAATGTTCTAAAACACTCTTTTATGTATTTGGTATCTTTTGAAGATTAAAATCATTAAAATAACGATCAATGAATTTATATTTAAATACCCATAAATTTATGAATAGGAATCATTGAATACATCTGGGGGCAGCATAAACAACAAAAAAATCTATTTGGTTGCGAATAAAGAATGTATCTCAAGGAAATAAAAATTGAGATAAAATCCCCATACCTTGTGTCTTCAATATGATCATACTCATTCAAAACTCCTATAAAATAAATAAATGATAATTATATATATTTTTCAGAACAATATTACCAGGAAAGTTAGTCAGAGGCAAAACCTCTGACCATTTATTAAAGAGAAATAAAAAGTGCAGTAAACAAGGAAATAGATGAGGGAGAACATCTTTCCCAAACCCAACAAGTAGCCCCAACCAAAATCAGACAATTACATATCATAGGAATCAAACCAACATCAGACAGCAACCCGTCCCTTCTTCAACTGTGCCTCTTCAACTGTGTCTTCAGCAGCTTAGCTCAATAGAAAAATTCATCATCAACCACTGGATCAGAAAAACCCAGTACAGACTCCTCTTAAACATCACTATTTCTCCTCTTTTCTCTTCAAGAATACTACATAAAACCCATACAACCATCCATCACGCTCGACCAATTATGGAACACGCTGCCATCGCAACGCCGAGACAATACAAACGAAAACCAATAATCCAGATCCAAATACAAACCAAAAAAACAACCAGAAGCAATCAGGCATAAACCCTACAGAAAACACACATCAGCAAGATTAAAAAACCTCCCCCCTCCGGAACTGAAGAACAACGCAACGCCCCACGGAAACCCGCCGGAACCACTTGGGGCGACCAGGATGCGGTGGAAGAACCGAGACCGAATGCAATCGGTGCCGGAGGACTACAGATCTGAAGAGACGTGGCCGACCGAGAACACCATAGCCCTCGTTGAACAGATGTCATCGCCAGAAAGCATGAGCACGCCAAGCCGCAGGCCGGAACACCACCGATCTGACGCCGCCGAAAGAGAAAGCCGGAGAAGCGAACCCAAACGCATCATGCATATAGATGCCACACCGAGCCGAGGGCCGAGGGAGCCGAACCGATCCAGGCTGGAGGGGGAAGGGGAAAAGGAGAGAAGGTGGAACCCTAGCCGCCGCGGGAGCTCGGGAAGACGCCGCTCAGAGGCCCTCTCTATGAGAACAATAATATTATATATGATACCATATACTATTTGATTATTTCTTTATATAAACCTTATGTAACCAACCATATGTTAAGCTCTCACATCGGGTAATATATGATGTGTTCTTCGCATGTGTCTTAATCTGTTATAGATTTTCTCCTTAAACATATATAAATATTTTTTCAGTTTACATGATCATTTAAATATAATTTACATTAACTATTTTTGTATATTAATAATTTATTGAATATATAATTGCAAAATAGAATGCATCATTCATGGTGGTAGTAAGCCATACATACGCATGAATGATGTTTCATCCTTTATTATCATATTGAAAGACAGAAGGTATCTAAAATATATGTATATATTTGAATATATATATATATATATAATTTTTTGGTATCATTATTTTATCTTATATATCATATATGTTTATTAAATTTATCCTTAATACATTATATGTAGCGTGTCAATGAATCAAATTTTTTGGAGGGGAAGTAGCCCACTTGTCCTCAAATGAAAATATCATATTTACATAAAATGATAAGTTTAATGATATGAGTGGTAAAGGGGTTATAAAAGATTAATAACCAAATTTATATAATATATATCATATATAAACAATGTTTCCATTATAATGTTGACCATGAGATGTAGTAAGGAAAAATGAACAATCCTCATTTTGTGGGGTGGAAGTTCACCTTACACATGAACAATTTTTTTGTTACCCATTATATGGAGGTGTGTGTAAGTGGAAGTCAAATAGTTAGCTTAAAAATCATAGTATATTTTTTATTCTTGTTTTTTATACAGTCATTTAATAAATACGTCTGAGGTTTCATAGATAGAAAATACAAGGGAAAAGAGGCTGAGAGAAGTTGTTACTTATTAATCAGGTAACATCGTTGGGTTTGTGCCAAAAGGATTCCTTGGACTGCTCTCCACCCATGGATAGTTTTATAAGTGGATGGTAGGGATGTTGTGAAATTTATTCTTTAGTTATTGTCTAATATTATGGGGTTTGAGAGGTGTGATGAAGAGGAAGAGTTCTTAACTTTTATAGTGGAAGGGGGTGGCACTATTGTAAATGGAAAAAGGAATTCATTAATGGGAGGTATTACTTTCCTATTATTCCCAAAAACTAGAAAAATAATGGATTAAATTTAATTCATGGGAGATAATATCTTAAAAACACATAAATATGTTAATTTTAATAATTGTTTTCCAAACATCAATGATTCCTCAATTTTATCAATTTTGTATTAAGGAATATAGTTTTATAACCCCTTTAATTTAACTATTAAGTCAAAAATAATTTTATATTTATTTTAAAATATAAATAAACTGAATTATCACTAATATTTATAAATTATAAATTAAAAATATCGAGTTTTTCTGAATTTAATTTTAAAATAAGTTCTTGTGACGTGTAGAAACACAACATAAACCCAAACCCCGCTAAAAGTAATCTTTAAAATATATGGGTCAATATGTTTATTATAAAAGATCAATTAGTCCATTATTTGAAAATTTTGAATATTTATTAATACATAAAAGTCACATTAAATTATATGTTATTTTTATTAATTTTAAAAATTATAATAAACTATCACTTCTTATCAAATAACATTAATTTAATTGGTGACATTTTTTATCTTATTATAATATTAAAATATCCCCAAATTATTTGAATTAATATATATTGATTTTACAGCTATTAAAATAGATATATTCATATAAAAAATATTATAGTATATAATTCAATCGATTTACATCAATTTAATCATTTATATTATCATTATTTTAGTTAATTATTGACTAAATAATCACTATGTTGGTGTTTCGTAATAATTTTATTGAAATTGATAATCTCCATAAACTAATGATAAAATATTAGGGTAACATTAAAACTTTTATATTTCAAAATGATATGTATAACCTTATATAGAAGGTTTTTTTACATATCTCATTGTTTTATTAATGTTAAAGTAATGGAAAGTTATTCTTTGTATTTTTCCTCTCTCAACACTTTATATATGGTAATCCCATTTAATAATATTCCAATAACTAATAAAATTTTAATCAATAGGGGATATGGTAGAATTATTATCATTCAATGTCCTTTGGACATGTTTTCAGGTCACTTTGGTGTTTATGGTTTTGGATTAGTCCTTAATTAAGATTAATCTTACCTTAATTGATTTGATTATTTTTAATCACATTATATCATATTTTGGGTTAAACATACATTTATAATATTAAGAAAAAATAATTACAATAATAAAAAAATTTCTGATAGATTTTAAAAATTAAATTAACAAATGATGGGAAACTATATTGAACTCAAGATGTGGTGAGAAAGCTAGTATTTAATATAAAAAATTTAAAAGAAAATAAAAAAATTTATGTAATTTGAATATGAAAATTATTCCACTAACCTAAATTGGATTAATATATGTATAATTGATACATTGTGACTATATAAACAAATTTATCATTTAATTTAGCAATGATAATTATTTAAATTAATAGGATACTGTAAACTAAAATATAGTATTTGTTACTATTCATATCAAATTTAATTTTTCAGAAATGATCCAAAAATTAATCCAAATATGATTGAAATATTATCAATTCAAAAATTAATTTCATTTAGAAAAATTATATTAATAAAATTGTAAAAAAAATATAGATTATATATATATTCTATTAAAAGGTGGTGAAAACTCGGTGTTTCATGTAACATAATCTAACCAGGGGGTTCTCTATTGAGAATTCTAAAATTTATGTTTCCTGTAGTGCTAAATTAACATGATTTTTCATATAAGGGATTATAGACAAAGTGAATGAATATAAAATAAACTGTTTTCAGTGTTGCGTGAAATAAAAAATAACAAAAATATTATATTAATCCAATAAAATATATTTCCCGGTGTTACACAAACATTGGACTCATATTTCTCATACAATAAACTATTTGAGGGATATTAAATTATTTTTAATTAATCAATCATTATTAATTTGATATTTTTATTTCTTCTCACCAATGTTCTATGGGCCTCAAAATTTCACAGCATCTTTGTGCCCAAATGCGAAAATAGTTGATAGAATATTCCAGGGTGATAACATTGATTTTACACATGTGAAATGAATTTAAAACATTTCTTAATTTGTTTTAATTCCAAAATTACAACTTCCCATAAAATATTTAGAAAAATTCAACAAGAGGGTTATTACTATCTATAAAAATTTGGGACATTAAAATTATCTCACACTACAAACTACTCATTTATTAATAGTATCTATAATTTCAATTTCCAAACCAAAAAATTATTTTAAATAGAATATTAGACTTTTATTCCCAGTTTTCCTCTTGGATATTTTCATTCTACCACTGAATTCAGACTATTGGTACTATTTTCATCACAACTCCTTCCCGCTTCTAAGTATGATCAACACCAAATGCTCCTCATAAGATGAATTGGTCTCTAACTCAATGTGATTCCAATCCTTGACATGCATAGGGTCATTTATGTACCTCTGGTGCTATGACACAGAGATATCATTATTTATACCTTTATGGAGAGAATGGACATCAAAATAATACACCTCTTAACCAATCCGATCAGGGATCTCAAAAGGTCCAAAAAATGTGGTGAAAGATTTACCGGATTCCGCAATTGTCTCCACACCAATCGATATGTCACATTTAATATTGTTCACCCATAGGGAACTCTATAGGGGTCATCCTATAATCAATATTAATTTTTTATACTCTAATGGGTGACCAAATACATTTCAATTAGATGAACTCTATCCAAGGAATCCTAAAACAAACCAGGACCCCAACCACAACCTCAACTACCTTATACCTACAAGTGGTGATCAACATTGTCTCTTATAAAGGTCCTCATAATGTTCCATCTGAATCAAAACATGATGACTTTGATTCAATTTAATCTAAAAAATGGTATTTTATCATCCCAAACATTACCTATGTCTAGAATGCATGCATAAAGCATAATATCTGATATTTTTATAGTCTACATGAACTATCCATCGATATAAGGATGGTGCGATGTGCTGAATCTCAGATGAGTCCCATGTTTTTTCTTCAAGACCTTTTTGAAGAGTGATGTAAAAAATGTGTGTCTATCTACAATAATGTTCAAGGAACTCCATAGAGGCATACAATATCTCATACATATATCCTTCCTACCTCCTCCACTGGGTGTGTATCTCTAATAATTAGGGAGTGACCATAACATGTTATGTGATCAACAATATCCTAGAAAGTGTCCTAACTTCTTAGGGTCCAATGTAACCCATACCCAAATTCCATCGTGATTTCCATCCACATGCACATAGGTATCAGGAGTGGCTATAACAACCCACTAGGAAACTGGTGCTTAACCATTACCCTATTATAAATAAGGTGTCATGGGAAAACAGGAAATGTCTCTCTTCACCCATGGCCACAATATATTCAACTAAATTCATAATTATATTGAATCCTACTATGATGTACTACCCATAAAGAGGCTTGGTAATCCCTCAAAGGGTCCTCTATAATAGAAAAAAATTATACATCATTCTGATGTATAATGATCACATCAATTGTTTTCCATCAACTGTCCGAGTATTCAGTAACCTCCACCTACTTGATCTGTGATCACAAAACACTCTAGGTCTGACTCTGGAAAAATCATTAGTGATATAAAAAGTGAGATGCAATCTTTAATTGGAAAAATTCATTTACCACTAATAATTTGAGGAACATTTACACTAATTAACCAATAATCTGACCAAGGATCACTCCTCTCAAGGCCTTTTACAATGAACATACTTACTTTAGTCTTATGGCTAAGAGAATCTATAAGAATGTTACCATTCTATGGTGCATACTCTATATTAAATTAAAATATCCAAAGATACTGAACCAAGAACATTCATCTCAGTTTTTGGTCCATATTTATGATTCTATTGAAAATGATTTTGTGGTCCCTATAAAAAACACTCCATAAAGAGATAGTGTCACAAAGACAGTATTGCATGTAACATAATGGTCAGTTCCAAGTCAACCAACTATAATCTGAATTACATCAAAACATTTGGAACTATATGACATGGGTGTGTCAAACTAACTACACACCCCACATGAGATGTATCTCAACATTAATTTCTAATAATTTAGAGTCTCTACTAGGTCAAAGATCCAAAACAATTTCAACATTCTACCGAACCACTTGAGGGCCTCTAGTTCTCTATATGGATGATGAACGCTGGAGTAGATATAAGGTTATATATTTTTTATATTTAAAAACTATTATACATTGAAAATGAACTAAAAATAAAAAGTTCATATTTAGTAAGACTTGTTGTCTATACCATATATAAATTTCATAATAAATCTTAACAAAATTATCCTAAATGTAAAATGGTAATGCTAAAACTTCATCCTTAGTGATTGTATTTCATCTGTCTTCCTAAAAAGATCCATTAACTATGATAAGGTGATATATTCTATAATGAATTAAAAAACATCATAAAGGAATCCTAGTTGTTAGGATAACATTATTAGTCTATAAGATCACACATGGTTTCCCCTAACCTGTATATGAAATCAATATTGTTTTTCCTTGGTTTATATGCTTAACCCAAGGTAAAACCCTCATAGTACTAACCCTTATTTTCATCCCTACACATTAGTCACAATCATCATATATATACTAACACAATAATATTATTAGTTCAACTAATTAATATCAATAAGGATTTATCACAGAGAATGGAAACCTATATATATCTTAAAAGAGAGACCATCATGAATTTATATAACAAAAAATACATTAAATTAATGATGTACTATACAACACAAAAACAAGTACATATATGACATGTGATCAAATAGTCCTAGTCATGATATCTGAACACACGTAAAATACTATAAATCACATATCAATATCATTATTTTCACCCAAGAAGAGTTTAGTAAATATTAATAACAAAACATGAATTCCACACATTATAGAAACTCAGAGGTCCACTATAACGTGATGGCTAAACACTGTAATAGTTTCCCACCCAATCCCCAACTATAATATATAATTTCTATCCTATTCTATCCAATTTTAGGAGAAGAATTAAGTTACTGAGTCATTGACCATTGATAATATTAGTAACTTCCTGTTCATAACTGTTGAGTCTGTTTCAGATGATGCATGGCCTCCTGAATGCCTCCCAATACACAACAGGTTCCAACTTGTAGTGAGCATATGTGTCCATCCTTGGGGAGACTATACCAATAGTATCATATCATAAGATCAATAATAATCAACAAAAATAATAATAATGAATCATGTTAAATACCGAAACAGAATAAATGACATAAATATTAGAATATCTCCCAAATTTGTAAGTCTTTATATAGTACAAACAGCAGGTAAATACATGAAAAAAAAATCAACAAACATCTTTCAGGTACTCTAGTTTTGGTTCCAAATTTCATTATCTCGATGTTCCACCATACAATGGTCCACCATAGTGCACTTTTCCATCATCAGATCCCATGTCATTGAAACTAGAAGCAGAGAAAAATTCATATTTAGGGCGTGAGGACCATACCTAGTGGGACACTACCAATGCATCATAAATATAAGTGCACAATATATATAACAATGTATATCATGAAAAAAATAAATTCTAAATAAAAATATATGTTTCAATTTATCATGAAATGACCTAGCCTCCCAGAACACCATGCCCACCAACATTGTCTTATTTCTAAAAAAATTAGAACTTGTGTACCTCCATTAAGGTCTCATAACTCACCCAGCCCTTTCGATGGTTGTTTTAGGATCACCAAATGTTATATCATGTCTACAATATATATTCCATTACATTAAATCATCCACAAACTATGTTTGAATTATTTCCATGACAAAATAATCCAGCAAATCATTATGCTTTAACATCAACATGAAAATCCATATCAACCTTTACGGATATTAGGACTGTGCCAAGACGTGTAATGATCAAATCGACATTTTAATTCCCACCTTTAATGCTCTACCTATGTATCTCAGTGTTTAGCAGCTAAATACTATGATTTCCACTCTAAATGGGGTATCCATGCCCCCCATAAGGTTGTTAGAACTTTACCATGTTGGGTAACATCACACACCAATCCATTAGGCTCAACATGATTATATATGTACCTTCCATCTTGACACTATGGTTTCCCCTCTATTGGGATAGTGAAGCCTGCCTTTAAGAATGGTAGGACTGTGTCTAGATTGGTAACATTTTACACCAAATAGAAATCCTCTTCTAGGGTATCATTTTATTTTAAACACTATTCCATAGGTTATGAAACAAACAAACAGACAATAAATAGCATATCAGGTAATAATATGCCGCACCTAGTTCAATGTCAGGATAATCAAACCTAAATAATAATAACCCAGACTATGCACACACCCACATGAATCTTAAAAAATTAATGGATTTTTCAAATATATCATCAAATCTTGATAACATCATTAATATAAAATCTCTAAAAACGTAAGGAACCGCCTACCTCAAAGTTGTCAACAACAATGAAAATTTATGTACAATGTGTCGTCACCCAATCCACATTCTCACACAATCCAGAATTAAAATCACATTCCAATAGAACCTAAATAAAAATATGACTATTTTATTTCAAAATTAAATCAAATATCACATAGAGTAATACTTTCTCTGTCTAGGATAAATCTCTAACAATCATTATAGACTTGTGATATCAATTTTATCATTATATATAATTATAGAACCACATTTGGTAATTTATGCCCCTAAATTTATTCGAGAGATCATGTTGTATTCCTTATAACTATTCCTTATTAAAAATATATAATTATTCTTGAAAAGATCCTAATTATCCCTTGATTATTTAATCCAAAAATATCCTCTATAATTATTTTTATATGATTTATTATAAATTAACCATTTTAATTATCTTTAGATAATTTATTTTTAATTTTCATTTTATAATTATATACTGATAATTTATTATAAATTATACCTTATAGAAATATTTTGATAATTTTATTACAACTAATCTATTTATAATTATATTACATAATTTTATCCTAAATTATCCTCTATAATTATGTTTCAATAATTTATTATAAATATTCCATTATAATATTATTTGGAAAATTTAATAAAAAATTTCTCGTATAAATATCTTTTGATAATTTTATTACAAATTACCCATTTTTAATAATATTTGATAATTTTATCATAGCATACCCTTTTTAATTATCTTTGAAATATATATTATAAATTTTCATTCATTATTATATTTTGATAATTTAATACAACATATCCTTCATAATTTACATTTGAAAATTTTGATACAAAATTATCCTTTTATAGATATATTTTATAATTTTTCAAAATATATTCATTACAATTATTTTAATAATTGTCATCTGATGATATATTTATTTATATTATAATAATTTTGAAAAACATGGCACATGATAATTACATTAAATTTATACTTTTAAAAATTGAACTAAATTTTCCTTATAATTTGACAAAATTATTCTTTGATAATTCATTGTAAATATATTTCCATAATTTTTATAACTCAACCATTGATGATTTAATTAAAAACATTAGTTTTTAAATTAGTCGGCTTATCATTTATAGATCTATAGATTAATCATTTGATATTTTAAATAGTTATCTTTCGATAAAAAATATAGGTCACATATATTTTTTAACAATTAAGTATAGATAATTCAATGGAATTATCATTTTCTATTTTTTTTAAAATTATCCTTCATAATTTTATATAAATTTCATCATAATAAATCCATGATTTCCATGATTTTTTATTTTAAATAATGCTTCTTTATATAGTATAAAAAAATTGAAAAAGTTAATAAATGAATAAATAAAGATAAAAGAAAAAAAGTAGGTACTAAAAATTATATGTAACATCAATCAAAAATGAAGAAGATGACGCATGCGAAAGAGAGGACTGTTTAATAATTGATCGATCATACCTAAGGTAGTTTCTAGGATTCTAAAAAATAATGGGGTTTTCCATGAACAATGATTTATATTTTTTATCCATTTTTAGACCTTATATGAATATGGGTATCCACTTCCCAATGTCGACTAAGGAATATTCCATTTCCACACTTAATTCAACATAAAATTGATGGAGTTTTGAAATCCACCTCATTTATGCATTTTTCATTTTAAATGGTAAAAAATAAGTGAGAATTCAATGTATTTGGTATCTTAGGTTGTTCCAAAATAGTGGCCATGATATGCGTTGAATATGATGAACAACAAATCACATGAATAATTAAGTTAATAAATATTATTATTTAATATAAATAATTTATTAATTATTATAATGTGAGATCTTCTCAAACACCCAGTTCATATAATATTTATTCCTAATTATGGTAAATCCCAAATTTTGGTCCTAACGATGGTCGCAAGTATACCATATGATTCAAATTATGTGAGTTGTAAATTATTTATTATTATTAAATTGGAATAACTATATAATTAAATATTAAAACTATATAATCACATATTACTTTTCTGAAAACATTATACACATAAAATTTATACCCTTCCTAGGATAAACCCCACATCCCAAGAAATAACTGTGGTCTCATATATCTCATTTGATGCACTATTTGGTTTATTTAAAAAAATTTAAAAAAATAATATAATAAAAATTTTAAATCATTTATCCTCATGAGAGACCTGACCAACTATCTGACATGCATAAATTTTGTTCCCCAACAAGGGTAAAACCAGCATCCCAAACCTAATGGAGGTCTCATATTTGTCATATGACACATAGATTGGGATTTATTCTATTATTTTGAATAAATCATGTGTCCATAATTTAATATATTTTTTTCCATCTATACTGAGGGTCTATGTGCCAGGTAAACATTAAAAAAATTAAATAATGACACTACAAGTACCTAAGAGAATATTCCATGGTGTAAACTGGTATTTTACACTTAAATAAAGTAGTTAAAACATTTACTAAGTGATTTTTTTGAAAGGTTATAGATTATAAAAAACAAATATATAAATTATAAAAAAAATGGTTTTATGATATTTAAAAACTCGTGATATTATAAATATCATAATAAAAGTAATATTAATATTTCATTGAGAAAAGAGAATATATACATACAAAATCATTTCTTGAGATATGGTGCTAATAAAAATGATATCAATATTGATTTTATCTCTATTGAAAACTTATTTGTTGATATTTTTTATAGACCCCTTAAATTTGAAAATTTTTATTTTAATAAAATATTGATATGTTTATTAGAGTCAAAATTAATTGAATTCATTTTAATTTGATAAATATTCATGTGTTATTTTTAAATATTTTATTTTTAATGTGTTATGGGAATTCAATTTCGCTATTATGATTATCTATTTAATTATTATGAATTTTGAAATGAAAATACTTACTTTTCATTTCATTGATAAATTATTTATTTTTAGTCCGAATCTACCCAAAAACCTAATATGGCATATAATAATTTTGAAGAATGGTTCTTTAAACAAATATCAAATTGGATCATGACCATTAAATCTATTGCATACACTTCTTCTTCCAAAATCATAAACATCACCCCGATCCAATTGACCATTACTGAACATCTAATCGACCTATCTGCTATGGGAAAACAATATGTATGGTGATGAGGGATTCTCTTGTTCATCCAAAAAATATTATTTTAGTAGGGTGTCGTGCAATGCACTTACATGAATGTCTATAAATATTTCTTAGATGAAATCTATCAATATAATGATAATGATGGTGCCTAACTTCCAAGGATAAGATATTGATTTTTATGTGATGAAATATAGTTTCATATTTAAAGAACATATAGTTAGGTTTTTAGAATTGAATAGTCCATGTTCACTAAAAAGGTACATTCTTTCTTTAATTTTACATTTTATACTATTTCTGGTTTCTTTAGTTGAATTATCTAAGATATTTCATTATCCCCATTAGGGGGATTTTATCATCAGTCAAATATTGGTTGGAATATGTAAAATTAGACAAATAGAGCTTTTTAAAATTCTATTTGGAACCACTTACTTCGAGGATATTCAAGTGAATGATTTACCTAAACAGTGGAAGGTTAGTTTATGTATAAGGTGAATAGGATATACCAAATATATAGAAACATAAAGAAACACTTATTTTCAAAAAAAACTTTTTGTATAACAAGATTTAAAATATAAATCTCAACCTACTACGATAAGTTATATGTTTCACAAATCACTATTTAAATGGAAAAGGTATGTAATACTATTATAACATCAAAATGATGATCTCCCAAGCTTAAGAGATTAATTATGTTAATCTAAATTAAGGATATAAAATAATTTTCAATACAAGTATCACTCTATTTTTAGTTCTATTGAATACTATTGTATATTTATGGGACTCAAGTTCTATCTCACCGATTTGATGATCCAACACCTATTGAAATCGATCATTCTAGTGAGTTTTATGAGTTATGAGGGGCCAAAATTTTCCAAAATTTTCTTGACGTATGTCCTATAATGAAATGGCATGATCAATGCTAAGAAGTTCAAGTTACAAGAGATTTCGAAGGTGAAAAACTTTTGGATCTATTTGTTGAGACAACTATAATATTTTATGATGTGAATCTAGATTATATTTTCCCTATATATTCTAGTTTTTAAGGATGATCTAAGGTGGTAGTTGAGAAAATGATCTGGTTATGGATACCATTGTCAATAATCATACACTACTTATACAATAACCTCTTCAAGTGCATGAGGAAGCACCCTAGATTAGAAAGAAATTAGAATGTCAATAAATTAAATCTACAACATATAATCTATTGAATGAGTCTGATAATATTATAATATAATATAATTATTTAAAAATATAGACAATATAATTTATGTATATGATCAATGTAATCAGGGAGTCCTCTGTTTCAATTAATGATTTTGATAAATTTGATAGAAAAATGGATAACCAAACCAAGGTGGTTAAAAATATTCAAATATTTTCCCTTTTTTAGAGTCTTATTTTGATGAATGTTCAAATACTATAAAGAAATAAAATCTATTTTGACTGGTTTGAATGAATATTATCCTAACAAGTAAGAGATTAATGATCCAGGAGTGATAGTTCCATCTTAAAAAAGACATGTTTCAAAATATTATAATTGTTAAATATGATATATAAAATGATTATTTTGATGATGTTAAGTCTATTATTAAATATATTAATGAATTATTAAATACATTAATGGTTTTGGTATAACCAAATTAAAATTCATCAATATGTTTCTACCTTATTCATCATCAATATTAGAATCATCAGTTTGTCTAGATGTTAAGAATGGGTTTGATGAAATTATCTTAGATTTTAATGTTTCTTCTTTATAGAGTAAATCACTACATTGTGATATGTGAATAATATTATAGATTCATGTGTTGAAGAGATATATTTAGGGTTTGTTCCAGAATACCAGATATGAAATTATTAATATTGGTCTATAAATAAACGTTTACAAAAATGAAATTGTGAATTACTATGAGGAATCTAATTGAATGTTAAAGGGGATATAGAAGGTTTATATATTTATTTATGGAATGAATTTTTGGTATCTTTTTTCAATACCAAAAAATCAGTAGATCCTATTATCACTACAGTAAAAATTATATCATGAAGCTCAAGGGATATATTTTGAATGATTAGAAATATAATCCTGTTCAAAATCCAAATATGTTTCATCCATGTGAATTAACCTTATAGGGAATGAGTTTATTAACTATATTTCTCTAAGAATGATTTATTTAATTCATCTAACCCATATTCTAGTAGTTATTAAAGTTCAATCTACATGTAATCCTGCTATGGAAACTACTCCATCATCACAACCTCAATCCAATCTTGTTCATGATGTCAGAAAAGATTTATTACAGATGAAAAATAAAATGGATTGGAAGGTCAAATCTATAAATAGATTAATTACTATTTTGAAATATAATATTGATCAAATTATTAATATTATATTAGTATAACATACATCTAGATTTTTTATACCATATTTATTCCCTTAGTAATTACACTATAGTTTTTATCTTCTTATAAGATTGAATCCATAATAATGATTCTATAAAATGTTTATACCCTGATTTCCCTAATGAATGTAGAGGAATCTACAACTACAGATTAATTTTTTAATGTTAGAGATTATCAAAATAATAGAAATGTGTCTCGAATCTATAAATTATCTAAGTGGAAGAATAAATATTGTAATTATTTCTCTAGATAATTTTATATTATTCTTCCTTAATGTGTATGTGGTTTATGATCCAACATTGATATATCTGAGAAAAAATTCCAAGGTAGATTCTACACAATATAATAAAAATTAAATAGAAGGAACCTCGTCTTATGGATACATAAATATGTTTTCGTTTTTAATGCTACATCATATGATTTTTATAATCCTAAAGTCCATCATGAAAATATTATTTTTTTAACCTACTCAGTATCTGTGTGTTAGATCTATTGTAGGATCAGTTCGTAGATATACTAAAGAGTTTGTTAAGGAAGTGATTTCTCTAGAAAAATCCTATACAACTACATCTATAGAGAAAAATACTTTCATATTTCCTCTAAAAATTTGACCTTCTTAGTTTGACCGTATCCATAATTTTTGGTCTTCTAGAGAATGTATTTTATTTAATTGTTTTTTTGTTGTTGAGGAAATATAATTTTTTACATGAATTAAAATTAATTTAAACACTTCATTGTTAATATATTATGTTTTTTTACATTTTTTATTTGTTTTAATATATTTATTTATTTGTAATATAAATTTTTCATTAAGTGTTTGTAAAATTTTTATTTTCTAAACAAATCTCTATTAATTCAATAATAACAAAACTAGTTTCTGCATTATAATTCACTATTTCGTTACTCTATATGATACATTAACAATTATTCCCTTATCCTTACCATTTTTCTTTAATAAAATTTTTTTTGGTGAATTTGGAAGTTGGGCAATTCTTCCTAAAAATAATACAAAGAGGAGAAGTGTTTAATGAAATGAGAGAAAAACTAAAATTTTAAAAGAAATATATATATATATATATTGTTGTTATTTTTTAATGTATTTTTAATCATTGTAAAATTTCATGATTAATGTCAAATGATCTTTATGATCATCAAAAAGGGTAAGCTTTTTAGAATATAAATGTTATTATGAATCATCCCATGTACTTTAGGTTTTTATGGTCTCAAAAGCCCTTAATATATTTCTAATGTTTTTTCTTAAGTGTGTTCATTTGGTTTTAGCATTATATATTTCATGTGGATATTACGTCATGAAGTCATACAAGTTTTTTAAACATTTACAAAGTACAATAATATCATCTATATGTGGTATCTAGTTATGCTGATAATTGTGTACATCAATCATTAAACAATGTCAACTTCATGTGTTAAGTATTCACTATTGTGAAGGATTCACCAATGTAAAATGGCTATATTACAAAAAATTATTATATGGAAACCGCCTACATCAACAGATCCCCTTCTAGAGAAATAATATATATAGTGAAATTGCATATCTGAGTTGTTTATATATATTAAACAACTATAAAATTTGTATATGTTGTAAAATCAATTATGTGGATCAAAATAGAAACATGATTCTTTTAGTTATGTCTAATTTCACTAAGTGATCAAGAGGCCCCTTTAAAAATATCACCTCTGTGAATAAGGAATACACTGTTATTTTATGTAGATAATTTAAATATAAGAAGTAAATATTTATTGATTATTTATACAATATCAATTAAAATATATAGAAATTGGGTGAATGGTGATCTTTATTCATCTAAATCAATCAACTATCTATTATTTATTACTGTTAAATTACTTTTATTTTTCTTTAATTATATAAGTCAATTATTATTTGTATGAATACATATTTATTGTAAAAGATGTTTTAATAGGTACAATGAACTAATAATATAAAATATTATAAGGATAGTTTAATATTTAGTACAGTTTCTAAAGTATTTTTAAGATGAGGATATGATTTTTTAAATCACGAGTCATATATTTTATGAATTTGATGGATTTTAATGAAAAGAAAAAAATTTCATGCATCATTAAAGTTTATGGAAGCATGAAATAGATATACTGTGAAAACATGTTAATGAAATATCCTAAAAAATACAGTCGTGAAGCTCTCATGGGATGCATTATTTTACCTGAGATGAAAAAGAAGTTTCATGATATATAATTATTCTATCTTGATCATTCATAATATTATATTAAATGACTCTCCCTGATCTATATTATTTCATTTCATCTATGATAGAGATATCTTCCCATATAATATGTATTTTAAATCTAGGAGATCAATATGTAAACTGTATGTTTTCATTAATATGATCTAATATTTCATGGTGAAATTGAATTGAGTTCTCTTACTAGAGTCCAACTGAAAAAAATACTACAATTGAAACAAGTAAAAAACTATTTAAAATCTGTCATATAATCCTTTGAAAAAGGACTATATATCCCCTGTTATAGGAATGGTCTAGTAAAAATCTCTAAATTCTAAGAGAAGATTGATAATATAGTGGACAAAGGGATTTTTGTTTCCCTAACCATTATACATCTCTATACATTATCTCCTTCTAATATGAATTTATTTTTACTGATTTATTTGTTAAATAAAATATTATATGTTATTCATTTATAAAATTGTGTGGTATATACATGAATATGTTTTTAATTAACTTAATTCATCGTACTCTTGATTACTATACATTCCTCTTAGGAAAATAGGCTGATCCAATAATAAATAGGTAATAGTAGAATATCATTGGTCTTTTTAGACACTATAGAATACTTGGAAAAGATTTATTAGAACATTAAAATATACTAACCATGTTAACTTTAATGAATAATATGATTACCTATTTAAAGGGGTGTTATGAATATTTCCATGAACCAATAAAGTGGCTTGTTAGTTCACATATTCTAAATTTATCTTATAATGGGGAATCATTTTTCATTTATTGTGGTCCATACATAATGGTTCATGGATGAGTAATCATGAAAAATTAAGAAGTGATTACCTATGTTTCATGATAGTTAAATTCTCATGGAAAAAACTATCCTACCATTTATTTTGTGTCACATAAAGATATAATTCCAATAAAAATATAGAGACACTTTCCATTTTGGGAGAATTTTTATATATACACTATCCATGAGAGTATAAATTATATACTAAGAAAAAAGGAATTGGGAATGAGACTAAGTCTATTGATGAATATTTTTAATTACATTGATTGATAAATTTATTATCATCCTATAAAGGAAAACAATGTTGTTGATGCATTGAGTAGAAATTACTATGATGTTATTTTTATGATGAGGATTGATGGGGGCACTTTGATCAATGACCAAATAAAGGTGGAAATGAATGTAATAGTTGAATTAAAATCATCAATCCAATCCATAATCATTTCGCAATGATTATTTTTTATGATTATTCAGAAATTCCAATGATATGTTAGAATGATAGAACAGAAGATATAATCTGTGAGAAATGCTTAAATGTTTGTGTTCAATGATGATAAAAAAAAGTATTTAGGTTTGATATAAGTCTTTGTTTCGAATATGATACATATTTAATGAAATGTCTTATGAGTAAAATTTATATTATTCATTCTATATACATCATGAAAGTAAAAAAAATATATTGATATAACATACCATTACTAAAGGAATAACAAGATAAGGAAGATTATTGCATATACCATAAGATTTTTCGTATGTCATCTTGTGATGTTGGGGTGAAAAAAATGAGTGATAAAACAAATACCCATAAATATATGGAACTGGGAAAACATGAATATTGAAATTATTACATTAATTCACAATTTTTTGATGGGTTTCAATTACATATGTATAATCATTTATATACTAATATATATTATTAATTTAATCTATATATAAGAAGATATATCCAAATGAGAATAGTTTTCATATTTATATTCAATAAATTGTTTGACTTCATGGGGGAACCAGGGTCAATAGTTTCATAATATGATCCATGATTCAATTCTTTGATCTAGAGTTTCCATTAAATGGGTAAAAATTCTTGTGTATACCATTGCACAAACTATCATTCACCAATACATAGGAAGTTTAATAAGACATTTAAAACACTCTAATTCATGGTGAGGGACTATTCACTATAAATCTCGGGGGTGGGAAAAACATCGTCCACTTTTCAAATTATATGTATAAAAACATCATTCATGTAAGAGTTAAAATTGATCCTTATTATAAATTAAATGGGAATAATTGTGTAATTTTTACACGATGGGACAATATTGGAGAAGTAAAACTACCATAAAATGTGAAATTCACTAAAAAGAAGTTAAAAATTATCTAAAATGTGCCACAACATCATAGAATCGATAAAAGAATTATATTGATAATAATTTTAAGGGAAAAGAGTTTCATATCTAAGGCTATGTCCTCATAAGAATATCACAATGGAAAGGTGTCCGTATAAATAAAAACAAGGGGAAACTATGTCTAAGTAACATTAAATCATTTGAGATTCTATGTCATGTTATATCAGTTTACTATTGATTATCATTATCTCAAAATCATTCAAATTTACATGATGTATTCTATGTGTCTATGTTAATAATTTTTTTTTGATATACCAACCCAATATCAATAGAACATATGGTATGGTTTTGGATCCTGGAATACCATATCATGAAGAGATGATCTAGATTCATGATGAAAGATAAAAAATTTGAGGAACAATAGAAACCATCTTGTGAAAATGTTATGGATAAATCAAAATATTAATGGAGAAACATTGGATCTTGAATAAGTGAAGAAATAGAAATAAAACAATTTATTTTATTGAAGGATATAAATTTCATAGGGAACATTTTATTAACACAATCAAATATAACAAATTAAAAATTCCATTCGTAAAAGATTTAATTTTTTACAATGACTATATTATGATGTTTTAGAAAAGAAGAACATTGATGGAATATTATGTTTCATTAAAAATCCTGAATTAATATTAATAGTAGTAGTTATAAATAATAATAGGGATAATGAAATAATAAAATGAAAAAAGTAATGTAAACACTATAGGATTCATGAATAAAAAGAAGATTCTTCCACTTATAATATTATCGAATAGTGGAAGACTGAATAATATGAAATAAATTATCATGGGAAGTATATAAACATTATATGGAATGTAGTGGATGAAAATTATGAAAATAGAGGATTATATATATATTTCTTAATAGGTAACAATTCCACTAGGAGATACCATTACCTGCCCATTGGTTAGTATGACCATTGGACATTATGGAAACTAAAATTAGTTAATATAATGGGTAACATTGATAGATAATTGATGCATAAGGGTAGAATAATGGCATCATCTAGTAGGTTCATTCCTTTTTAATCCAATTATTCCGAAAATTATAGGGAGGTGGCACTACTAGGGTTCTCCCATAACAAATCCCAATAATTGTTTCGAGATGCTGGGATTGAGATAAATCCACTATAGTAGAATACATGCTTGAAGAGTTAACCACCACATTAATTTTATCTAATCCACACCACTGATGTATAGGCATCACACACCTTACTTTTTTGTTATATGGTGGTGTAATAATGTTTTGTGTATCCCAACCTACGTATTATAATGTGTAACTTTATTATTATAAATTTATTATTAGCCTCTTAAATCATATTTTCATTATTATTTTAATTAATACAATACACATGTATATAAGATGAATATGACACATATATTTTTGGATACCAATAAACAATAATTATAATCTATGAAAATATAAAATTTAAAGTACATATTTATTACAAAATATGGTAATTTATATAATTTTTTTCTGATGGAATAGTCTTATAGAACACTATTAATTTAAATATTAATGAGGATATAATATTATAATCTCCCAAATAAATGTTATACGGGTTAGAATGTGTTTTTTTCAAAAACAAATTATCTTTAAAAAATAAATGTTTAATTTTTGAAATTTAATTCCCCAAATTTTAAGATTTTTATGGGAAAACATATTACATTTTCAAAATCATTAAATAAAATTTAGCATGTAGCCAATTTTGCATAATTTTTTAGATAGTTGGATATTATGGGGAAACAAATTGTAATAAAAATATAAATACTGTATTATGATATTATAATCAATTAAAATTTATGTTATAAAAAAATTAATGGATTAGAAAATTTTGTATCTATAAAATATTATATTTTAATGAAGTCGGATTTATTTTAATAACATATATGGAAACTACTAAAAAATAAACCTCATATTATTATTTTAAAAACCATTATTTTTAAAAATGACTCACTTCCTCATCATTTATAATATTATTTAAGGTTTTATCTTCCTAAATTAACAAAACATAAAAACCCATGGCTCTTTTGAAAATATCACTAGGATAAACATTTGGAATTGAAATGGATTTTTCATTAACTATATTTAATGGGGTATGTTTAGAAATTAAAAATTAATCCACCTTTATTGATATAAAACCAACCCATTCACTCATACCTCTCAAATACCAAACCTTTTAACATAGTGTTAGTATCAAATTACAAATTTGGAGTCATTTAATGGTGTTATTAAGGCACAATGAAGATCTTTACAACCATTAAAAAACATCCTATGAAGGTTAATTGTTATTTAATTTTTTCTAAATTGATGAATTTACTTTTTATATTCCAATTGAGTTCAAAATAATTATATTTTCACAATTTTATTGACATCCCTCACTCCCCAAATAATTAGATTACATAGTTATCTCTAGTAAATCCTCTCATCGACTTTAACTCAGAACTATAATGTTATTGAAAGTAAGCCTTTATTTTCCCTATCATATGTTTTTGAATACCAATACCTATCTTCAATAAATAGCATTCATCGAGAAATAATATTTATTTAAGGATTTTTACATCCGTTTTTGAATATGAAATTTCTTATAAGTGGTTTAAAATTATGAAACACATATTTACATTACGTGATCTGTGTGGAATATAAATATTTTTACATGTGAATGGTATAAAATTGTATCTAAATAAAGCATTGGGTAACGAATTAATATTTAGAGATAAAATTTTTGTGAAACCGTAGTGAACAACCATGATAATATGTTTTATAAAAAAGTTTTCACGATCCTTAGTGTTACGGTTATGGATTTATTTTTTATATTGTATCCCCATTTCTAGGTTATTCCACATGTACTTATGATCATGATCTTATTGTATGAATAGTACACTTTTGTTCAAAAAGCTAAGATATTCCTTATATAATTATGACCATCCTCTATTTTTATGTCATATAAATTATCCATTCTCATGTACTCCATAATCAATTTTTTCTCTTATTAGGAATTTTTCTCACCCCATTCATTGATGTATGTTCCGAAGATGTATTATAAAATGAAATAAACATTATGGTGATTGAAAGTGTCATTCAGGGGTATTAAATAAATTTATTGTGGTTCTTGTATCATGTACCAATTTCCCAATACACTAAAATAGATGAGTTCTTTAAATGTTACGGATGTAATATTTTGTTATGAATTATTTTTACCATAGTGTAATGAAAAGGTTAGTAATCATAAATAAGCACCTATTCTCCATAATATATCCATTAGAAAAATAAATTGATCATTTGAAAATTATTATCCCATGAAATTGTGGATTAAATATCAATATTGGGATTTGAAATCTATTTTTATAGATGTGACCAAAATTTAAACTACTGGGATAGAGGGTTTTTTACAAAAAAAATATAGTAATAATAGTATTTAATCTATTATTAATTTTTTATAATTAAACTATTATTATTTAAAATATCCTTGTTAATGAAAATTAAACTATTGTTACTAATTTCATTATTGATTATTAATAATATTTCTATTATTTATCAATAATTTTGTTAATATTTTTTTTCGGCTCATAGTTTTTACGGCTTCAGATTATAAATAATCAATGTCGATAAAGTAACCATGACTTTTCTTTTCCAAAATCATGATTTAGACATTTTATATTATAAATAAACATTTTTATTTATATTATTAATTATTATTAATTACAAAATTATTATTAAAAAATTAAAACATTTAATAAAATTTATAAATTATATTTTAGGGAGTTTATTGAAATATGTTTTTTAATGATGTGGGTTCAAGTTTCTCAAGATTAATAGTAATCAATTTTTTTAAAAATAATTTTATTTAAATAAATTATTAATAACATTACTAATTATGAATAATTACGTTATAATTAAATATTATTAATTATAAATAATTATATTATTATTAATTTTAAATTACATGGTGAATTAATAATTATTGTATTATTATTAAAATTTTATTCTTTATGATAAATAATAATATATAATTTATAAACAAATAATAATTTATTATTATTATTATTTATTTTTCATCACTAATCATGTATTTTTAATAATGATTTATACTTTTTAATATTTTATATAATAATGGAAAAAAGAATTAGAATCCCATGTAGAAAATCCAGAAAATGATTCAATGTCTAAAACATTATATATTTTATGTTTGAATGTGAATGATAAGAAAAATTTATTAAATATTTTAATGAAATTAATATCAAATATAAAAAAGTAGATTCATTATATATATATATAAATAAGAAAAAAAGTTTGTTTCAATTGATTATTTTATTAAATTAAATAGAACAAATGTTTCTAGAAATTGAATTCTTTTATTCTGAAAATAAATTTCATTATATCAGAACTTATACATCAACTAGATATTAAAGAAGGTTATTTTATAGTTAGTGTCATATTTTATTTTTTCTCAACTAATTCTCTTTCTTAGAAAGAACCATAAATTTTACATTAAATTCACTACAGTTTTGGAAAATGATTCCTTATAAAATTTATTCATACATTTTTATGGAAATATATATATATATATATATATCTTTATTTAGTGATATATATTTGATGTATTTTTTGGTTGAGTGGTTCTATAACCACCCGATGACTTGAGTGAAATCGGTAGGAAATGAAATTGAATTTTAAATCTCCATGTTTCATTATCTAGTAAACCCTTTCAGGAAACCCAACAATAACAATGAAATTGAAATATTCCATGTTTTCCATTACTGATATAAGAAAGTGTCTCGTTCTTAGTGCTATTACATATAGTATTAAGAAAGGATGCAACATTTAAAATACTACAGACTAACGGATTTAGTTCTTCTATGAATCCAACCATTTGTTTCTTGAAATTCATTACCATTTTCAATCTAATTATAATAAATCATTTATTTTTTTTTTAAATTCAATGATATACATATATATATATATATATCAATTGGAATATCTTCATGGAATCTTTTCAAATGGATAACATTGTTTTCATTTAATTATTCTAATATTATGTAATTTTTTATATATTAATATAATTTTTTTATAATATTTATCACCCACAATATTAGACACTATGAACAATGATATTATAATAATTTTAGGAAGATATTTTTTTATAATACCAAAAATTATTTTGGATCAAAATAATTAGTATTTTTTACATTCATTTCAGGAGGACTTATCATAAAATATAACTCACTAATAAATTCTTATGTCTTTTTATCAAATATATGGTTCAAGATAGAAATTAAATATATAAAACCAATATAATATAAGTTGGTTTTGAGAAAATGTTTGAAGCGATTTGTATTCCAATAATGTATCAATTTCATGAACTATGCAATTTCTTATCAAACAACCATGTGTAAATGTATTTTATAATAAGGGGTATGGATATTATGATTATATGATATAAAATGATAAATATGGTGAATAAAACATGATTCAAAACAATGTAATCATTAATTTCAATGAAATTATATATGTATTTTTTTTTCATATATTGGAGTTCCAATTATGTGAATATGTATTTCATTAGTATCACTACAAAATAATAGTTATATTATCTGAGATATCCTGTTCAAAAACATTAAAACAATTTTTTAATAATATTTGTGTAATAAATTTGATAAATTGACATTTATAATAGTGATTATCAATGAATAAGGATATAAAGTCAATCCAATAATAATTGAAATAATAAAATTGGTAGAATTATTTTCCTAGTATCTAATAAAAAAACTAATCAATAGTTTATTTGAATACAAAATATGCATCATAATGAAATTATATCTCTAGTGAGAATGGTAATTTACATAGGATATCACATTTGATTTACAGTGTTTCTGAGAGATTGTATGTATTTTTTGTCAGAGTCTGCAATAAACATGTCATTCAGATAATTAGTTTGGGTAACATCAACCACTAATGAAAATAAAAATATTATAATAACTATGTTTTCTTGAATTTGAGTTATTTTATATATATGATGTTTTATATTAATATTATATATGCTCAATAAAATTTTTAGATATTTTAATTTATTTGTTTACATTTTGATACATCGAATGAATTTTCCATATGTTGAAAAAATAAACCCTATAGAGAACCATAATAGAAATCTAGAAATTATGATGTATAAACCAATGTTATCATGTATAAGTAAGAAAATGGTTTTTTCAAACTAAGGTGATCAAAAATATTTTTAAATCAAGTGGTAGAGGTTAAATAAACATGTATGGATGGAATACTTGTGGTAAATCTATTTTTCGAAAAAAATGATTTCTTATAATAGGGTTAATAATAAAATTCACAAGCCAATTTACATGGGGATTTTGAAAAATATTGTTTTTACATGTAGAAAATCAATATTGTCACAAATTATTTTGAATTTATTTATATTTTATAAATATTTATTCATGAAATTATAATTTTTATATTTATTTATATTTAATATTTATTCTAGATTAATTTAGGATTTATTTCATACCATTTATTACTTGAAATTTTCATAATGAATTAATAAGTTATAGTTATTAAAAATTTATAAGATATGTGAATGGTAGTGCTAATACTAACCAACCAGTTACACAAAAAATAATCTTAGAAAATGAAATGTGGGATGTTTTTCCTAATTTAATGAGAAATTATTTCTGATAATTTATATAAATTTTTCATTTTGTTGATATAAAATTCCTTGAGTCTTCAACATTATAAGTTTCAAAATTTATAATATCCAAATATTTTATAGATTAGATACATGAAAAAATATATATAATAATATCATAAATTATGGATGGATTAAATTTCTCATTTGAAACAAATAAGACATATTTTAAAATTTTAATAAATATATTGTGTGATAAAACACAAATTAATAATTGATATATTAATCTTGATATTAAAATTATTCTACCATAGTCTACCACTTCCTTCATCTCATATCATATATATTAGAAGGAGTATTATTAATTAAAATTAATAATTCAAAATAAAATAAAAATATTAAAATTTATGTATGAAATAATCAATCTATAGTATAATATAATAAAAAATATATAATTACATCATTTTCTATATTTCATTTGTTTTATACATTTGATGAGTGAGATACATTATGTGGTGATAAAATATTGATGGGTTCTTTAAAAAATTCATAATAATATAGGTATGTTAGTGGAGATGGTTTTTCATTCACAATAAGAGTATGCATTAGTAAAATACATGTATAAATTCATTCTAATAAGAAATTCAAAGAATTAAATACTATGGAAAAAACCATAGAGGGAGTAAATTAAAAATTTGTATAAATAAAATAACAAATTTAATTAATAAAATATATCTTTAAAATGAGTTCACAAAAAGAACAAATGGATCAGTAATAACAACACCAAAATCCTACGATATAATATCCTGGCACCAAAAAATAAAGATCTGGTGAAAAAAATAATATTTTTATTTCTGTTTTTGATATCGATTAACTTGAACCAATTTTATCCTTGCAAAACATATACAATAAAACTACTATATTGGATCAGCTAAATTGAAAAAGATGTTTTAGATTTAATGTTTTTGATAATTAAGAATAGCTATTCCAAATTGGAAACATCCACAAAATATCCATTATTCATTCAAAATAACTTCTTTATAATGATAGAAGTTCATCATTTAATGTAACATCCATATTTTCAACTCATCCATTATTAAATTTCCTACTCATCTGTATTCCATTTGATAAATAAAATTTAATGGGTAGTTATAAATGAAAAATTAATCCAGAACATAATAGAAAAAGATCATTAATATGAGTGAAAAGAAATAAAAACCATAAATTTATATCGTTATAAAAAGAATTGGGGTCATATGAAACAAAATATATCCTCATAAAAAAAACATTTCCTCATGGAATCCCATTAAAACACATATTAAAAAAAAACTCTTTTATCCAAATTAGATCATTATATTTATATCCCTAGTTATTAAAAACTAGAGACTAGTTAAAACCACACGAGAAACCTCCTCAGTTAACTCCCATATAATTTTCATTGAAGACACTGATCATTAGACAATTA
This sequence comes from Viscum album, assembly GCA_963277665.1. Lineage (NCBI taxonomy): Eukaryota > Viridiplantae > Streptophyta > Magnoliopsida > Santalales > Viscaceae > Viscum > Viscum album. The sequence goes on from OY728137.1 coordinate 1,481,142,688, forward strand.
ATAATATAAATACATCATAGTCGCCAGTCCTAAATTCTATGGCGGGATCACTCATCGGGTATAATATATCAGTATAACCCATCATAAAAGTTATATTCATCCCATCTATCATCACTAATAATTCTCATGTACCATATTATAAATAAAAAATCTAATAATTCACTTATTCATCATAATACTCTTCAAAAACTCTTTCTATGCCATTTAAAAAACATCTCATGTTTTTATACACACATTAATTTAAAAACCCCATTTTTAAAACTAAAACTCCAAGAACAAGATGAAATTTTTTAAGGGAATCAGTAATTAAAATAATTTTTCGGATTGTGAGAAATGTAATTGATGTTATATATAATAATGTAAAACATTCCTTCTTATAATTGAAAAAAATTAAAAAAATATTCTGTTGAAAATACATAAATGTATTTCTTTTGAAAAAATTTATATAAAATTAAAAGTGAGATAAATTTTCTTTTATAGTTCTACTATATCCATATAAATACTTATATAAAATAATATAATTATTAAAGAGATGGAAAAAAAATTTTTTGAATGGAATTAACAAATTTAAAACATAGTATTTTGTTAAAGTGTACAATACTTGATGTTTTAATCACCATGTATATTATTTATCATCCCATATAATAAATTTAGGTTGATTATTTAACATATTAAAAATAATAATTCATGCTTATCATATCTTTTATTGTTTATTTCCCTATTATATTCAATAATAAGATTTGATGATATATAAATAATTTGTTCAAAATGAAATCAGTAAGATGAGTGGAACAATAGTTAATTCATACATGATATCCTAAATTGTATTCATGACACAATAATAATTTTCAAACCATAATAAAATAGTTTAACTATACATAAATGGTATACCTAAGAAGATAACCACATCCCTTTTCAGGGAGGTGTAATTAAAACAGACGCATGAACAACATTATGATTTACAATGGAAGGAATGGTAAAAATTTAGATGATATATTCTCTTTATAAAAATATAAAATTTTCTTTCATATCATATATATATTAATTCTGTTGTTATAAAAACATTTATAGGTGTTTATGGAAAAATAATTTCATCAGTTCACAAGGAGATAGTCCACCTTGCACATGAACAATGGTTTCATTTATTATTTTTTAGATGAGAAGATTGATATAGGTTATGAATGAAACATAAAAAAATAATAGTTTATAGAAGATAATTGTGTTCTTATTTAAAAATGATTGATTAATATTTTGATGTTTTTTAACAAATAAGTAAACTAAAATATTCGGAATAAATATATACCACTTCAACTCACAAATTCCTTTTATTTACACATTAATACCTTTATGTTGGGTTTTATTATAATACTAAGGATTCTATAATGGGATGATGTATTTTATGAGGTTATTTTGGTTATTTCTGAGATAAAATGCTCAAAATTTTCAAGGATGTGAGGAGAGGAGATTGAATTTTATATGTTAGGGGAGGGGAACTCATGAATGTAATTATAATATAAATATAATATAAATTAATATACATTTAAATATTAAACTATATTGAATTATATATAATATAGAATTAGGGTGATACTATACATTCTCATGTAATAAAATATATATATATATTGTTATTCTTTCCCCGTTTTTAATTTATTTAAACGTTCCTTAACCATTTTGAGGATTACCTCAATGTCAATGTTTTTTACCCTATAAAAGTTACACAAGTAATTATAAATTGTAAAGTGGCCCAGTAATAGACCATTTTTTATATTATAAACAACATCCTTTTTTAGTTTCCAAAAATAATATTATTAATGGTTTCAAATCATTTAATTAAGTATTATATATATTAAAATATCATTTATTTCATTTTTTAATATATTCCTTTATTTTGACCTTAATTACATAAATATATTAATGAAATTTTATTATAAAAAACTAATATATACTTCATGTAAATTATTTATCTATTAAATTCACGGTTTACCATAACCCACAAAAAAATAATATTATAGTTTTTCGAATCATTCCAATTATTTTTTATTCAATAAGCCCATGAACCTTGTCAACATTGGTCATCATTTATGGTAATTATTTGACCAATAAAATTTAAAAATAAATTTCATTGATAAAAAACCCTGAATATTTTGATTAACATATTTTAGTAAAAATAACCACTTTTTCCAATGAAAGAATTGTAGTTATATTAATAGCATGAAAGTGACATATTTTTTTCATTCTGTATTTCAAAATATATTAAGGTAATTATCAAAGTACTTTGGAAGGAAAATGTATTTGTTTTAAAAAATTATGGTAATGGTCAAACTAATTTTTCCATATATCATATAAAATTTAAATGGAGTAATTTAGTTCTTATGTAATTATTTTTAAACATTATTTCATGATATACCCATTAATATGTTTATAAATAGTAATAATAGTTGATATCCAAAATGAAAAAATATATGATAAATATTTACCGAGCATAAAACCATTAATTCAAAATATGGTACAAATTTTATTTATTTAATATTTAAAAATTTTATAACTTAGTTTATGATTAAAATGAAGAATGCAATAATTTTTTTTTCATAAAAACTCATTTTTACACTCAAAAATATTCATAGAAAAACTTAGATATAATGTTGATTAAAATTTAGTTATTTTTATTTTATATAAAAAAAATTAACACATTTTTACTTATATATCAAATTCATATCATAATAATTTTCAATTGAAATAAATTATAATGTATTAAAACTGATATATACCATTATTTCTAAATAATAAATATTTATTTGAAAAATTCTTAACCATATACCCAATAAAATATAAATATGGTCATTTAAAAATTAATATTTTTTTATAAAATTCTATTTCTAAATATTCAAGAAAATAATTATAATATTATCGCAAAATATTAATAAAACCCAATTTGAAAGAAATAATTATTGAATAATTAATTTAAATTACTAAAAAACAATTACTTTTCCACATAATTAATCTATAAATTTTTAATGAGTATGAACATTATATATATTTCGTAATTTTTAACACTTATTTATAAGCACCAATTAAATTGATATTTCATAATAATGACCTTTAAATAATAATATTTATTGGTTTGTTTAGTCTCGGCGTTTTATTGGTGTATATGCTATCAAACATAGTTCATATAAAATATATTTGTGTTTAATTCTCCCACATTTAATAAATTTCATCCCCATAAATTTATCAACATCTTTGTAATGAAGGGGTTGACATTTCAAAATACATTTTCATAAAATCCACTTTATCAGAAGGGATAATTGAATATCATCTTGAAAAGAGGGAATTGGAAATATAATAATCATATGGAATTACACGTAACTCAGTTTCCAAATTGGATAGCATTAGTGGGAATTGAGAATATAGATATCTAGGATAAATTATAGTCCAAATAATGATGCGACATTATATAAACATTGACCAAATTGAGGTAAATGATTATAATAAATTCAATTAACAAAAACTATATATAAAAGAGGTGTGAAGTGGACCATTGATTCATCATAAATGAATATAATAAGAAAACGTTTTTTACATATCTATTTCCTTGATTTGAATATTTCCTTTACACTCTAGACAATGAATGATAGAAAATATACACAATTAGAAGGTGTAAATTTATCCTTTAATTTATTTCCACCACAATACAAATTTTTTTTCTAAACTATGAGTATTGAAGAGATAAATTTCATGCATGATACATTAAAAACACTTATATTGTATCACATAGTCCAAAAAGTATAAAATATATTAATCATGTCATTATATATTAATTATATATTAAATTTTTATCACAATGTATGATAATTTATAAAACATATAAACCATCATAAAAATAAATAATACCTTAATCTAAAAAAAATCACATGAATGGTTCAATGTATATCATTACATAAATAAAAAATATAATATATCAATTAATTTAAATAACCAAGAAATTAATGAAATGATTTAACCTCAATTTCTTTCTCATAACATATATCTTATATCACAAAACATTTAATACAATTATCCTAAAATAAACACTCTTTATTATCCAATTATTTATATATACCACAACCTAATAATACATCTCCCAAAATATAATTATTTATATCAAAATCTAATCTATTAAAATCTCAAAATGGGTGTTTAATCATTTGTTCATATGATTATCCTAAAGCACATAGACCCATAATATTATGCATAACTATTATGTTATCCTCACATGAAAACATCCTAATCTCCAAAGAAATCTAATCCATTAATTGGACATCAAATATTACATCTCAAAAATCACACCCTGATAAATGGTTCAAAAACATATTTACTTTTGTGGCATTGATACCAATAAATGTGACCCAAAATTAACTAACCATGACATATAATATCCAAATGATATATTGGATTACTTACATGCCAATATAAATTGTAGGTTTAGATCTTTATAAAATTACTATAAACACATTCTTAGTGGATACCTTCACATAATAACCATTTTCCCCAAAATTATTTTATTTATAAATACATGATGCATTTATTCATGGTAATATCAATATATAAATCCCTAAAATTATTATAATTTATTCTCATCTTTATGTTACGTGAAAAAATCATTTGGAAAATTGGATAACGAATATAATCTCATTACTGGACCTAATAGTAATAAATATGTTAGTCTAGAGAAAAAATTAAAATATAAATTATTTTTACCTTTATCCTAAAATTATACTATCTTATTAAAAAATCACACCTTCATGAAAAACATACATTATTATTGTGAAAACATTGAAACACATACCTAGGAAATAGAAACCCTTTTACAAAACGATGATAATTATATTAATAACAAATTTCAGAAAAAACTTTATTTTAGTAAAATCCATATGATAATCCTCTTAAATTAAATCCATCCTTATTTTTTTGAAGATAAGGAAAATTAATTGATTAGAGAGAAATATTAGCCTCACCCAGTATATATGTTGTATTAGTTTATCCAATCAGATAATCTATATCATGATCATCCATCTTATAATCTATATTATTAACACAAAAAATCATTTATAATTGTCATGTACAATATCATAAATAAACCATTTTCTTATTCAGCCCTTTCTTCATAATACTCATGAAATCTATTTTGAACCAATATACAAAAAATATTTGTTATAAAAATACCAATTCAATTTAAGTGGTGGTAGATCGTCCATATTGTATTTTAGATTCCATGTTCATTGGGAATTGTTTTTACACCATACAAATTGAATTAGTGATGAACTATTCACTAGAATTCATTGTGATATTGATGCATAATTTTCTTATAATGTGTGATGTTGATCACCTATTCACTATATTAAGAATATGATGAGTGATTCCTCATTCATTATTGAGGTCGATTAATACCATGATATCTAATTCTGTTTCATCACTATCTAAAAAATGTATGAAAACTCATTGGTTGGTTGTAGTGAACTCCATTGGTAAAAAATTTATTTGTTATTTTAGTTATTATTACTTATTATATAGAATGAACATTTATTTACTAGTATTGTTAAGTAAACTATATATGGTGTTCTACTTAGTAGTAATCATACCACACATAAAAAACAGTAAACCTTAAAAACCAATATGTTTAATGAACAAGTAATGGAAATTAACATTATACAATAGATGGTTGAGCTGGTAGAGCATTATCATGGTAAGATTATAGGACATGGTAAAGAGTATATATTTTAAACCGTTAATAATAATTTCTGAAATTTTAGACCTATTTTAATATATTCTAACCACATGATATTTTCTTTATAATGTTTTACTAGTATGGGGTGTATAATATCTAATTTTTGTATATCATGATGCATGCATTGAAAATTTACATAATTTTGTAGTATTATCTACATATGATGTAGTTATAGTTGAAATAATTATTCTTAATATACCATAATATTATTTATTTATATTATGTATTATTGAGGGTACATTTCATAAACATATAATACAATGAACCTTACAATTTGTGAGAAGACACTAGAGTAATTGGACACAGAGATAAAGTAATTAGGGACCCTATTTGATATAAATGTAATATGAATAAGAATAGTGAAATTAACTGTGGTATCAATGCCTTATTTTTCATTTAATTTTTTATTTAGTCTATTATTGATAGAATATATGTTATTTTTTAAGGGTGGTGTGCATCTCATTCCTGGAAATAGATGAAAAATATTATTGGTTAGTATATGTCACAATGTATGGGATTAATATTGTTGGTTTTTTATTTTATAATTTTATTAATTTTCTGAAATATGAAATATTTTAACCTAATTTTGGGTTTATATATTTTTAATTTTAGGTTGAGGTGATAATATAGTTTGTGTTCAATCATCATTATTAGCATGTAGGGAAAACATGAAATTTATATTCCTTCATATGATCGATATTAATAATTGACATTCCAGTTACTCTTTAGGGTTGGATTATTTAATGTCATAAAAAACCTCTAGAATTTTATCCTATAAAACAACTTAGTTGGAATCTATATGGTTGAAAAATGTTGAAGGGAGACACTATGATTGTTATATGCAACCTTGTGAGATTTTAATTTACTCTAAATTGGGTAGGATAGGCTAGAAATGATCTTGGTTTCGTAAAACCGTTGTATTGTAGGATTTGAATAAAGGGTAGTGTTATTTGTGATTGTTATTTCTTACCCAATGAAGTGATTTTTATATCAGTGATATAAATATTTTCTGAGTTTTAGAAATTTCATTATAATGTTATTCTATTATAGTTACCTTTTAGGTTTGTTTTAGGAGGGAGGGGAAGATAATTTGTCACTGGTTGATATGATATATCAACTTTCTATTGTTTTTCCACTTCTCAATCTGTATCTCATTGGAATTTTTATTCAATTATTTCTATAAATGGGATATGGTGAATATGGTGTAGTAAAATAGTGTCAAACATGATTATAATTTTATCTATATTATATACCACACTTTTCATGTTTGGTGGTCATACTTTATCAAGATCTAAACGGAGTCCCTGTTGGCTATACTAAATAATATTGAGAAACCCGCTAAAAGAGTGTAAATATTTTTGTATACATGATTGAAGGAATTGTAACCCATGGGTGGGAAAATATAATTTTGGTATAATAGAATTTGGGGGTTTCACGGAATAAATTTCAGTCACCTTTTTAAATATATTATTCTAAACACTATGTTCGATGATAGTGTTTTTTATTTCATATATCATATTTATGGGTGAAGTCGATGATGGTTTATTCTACACATTTAGAATTATATTTGGACATCCACATACATCGGAGAGTTATGTTACTACTATGGTTAAAAATAGTATATATAATATGAGGCACTCAAATTGATCACAAATGAATATATTTCAATTGATAACCTTCTAAATCATCGTGAATCAAGCACTATTTAGATAGTAGAACCACAATATGGGTATATCATCTTTGAAAAATAACTATTGTACTAGGGCCTATTATGGGTCCTTATGAAGTAAGAAATGGATGTTTGTCAAGCCCTTATATGGTGAATAAACCTAGAGTATCAAAGGAAGTTCTTCGTCTCTCTCTCATGGATGGTGTGACTTGGTCAAAAAATTATCAGTGTTATGTATTTTTTTTATATTCATATGTATTAAGAAACATAGCCAATGCAGTATTTAGATTTTTGGGTGATAGGGATCCTACATAGGTATTACTATAAAACACAATGGTTGGATGTTGTGCATAATTTTATTTATACTAAAGGGTATAAGAGAAAGACACGAAGTTTTATAGATGTATACCTATGTTATAGATAGTCTCCCTATTCAGTCCATGGACTATTTTATCGTAAAACAGTACATCGGAATCTATTACAACCGAATATTTTATAATAATTTACAATTAAATAAATATTGAATTACTTGAAAACTTTTGTATCATGAAACCATGACTACAAATAATGCTTCATATAGAAAGATTCAACTAGTGTGATAATGTCAATTTTTATATTATTGATAAAATTTGGAAATAAAAGAATAATTTTTATGGGTGGTAAAAATGTATTTATGAGAACATAATTAATGATTAAAAGTCCCAGCTTTTGGAGAAATTGTTTTTCCAACATGTTATGTATTATTATATAAATAAAATAAATTGATCTCTATTGAAAATGTATTCAAAAATGTATTGATAATTTATAATTATATGTAAATATTTACTCGTAGGATGATTTTAAAAATATTAATAATGCTAAACACATTGTTTAGAGGTAAAATTATTTATTTTTCTTAAAAATTATATTATATTCAAGAATTATTTATATCATAATAAATTTCATAAATAAGCATTAATAAACTGATTGAAGGATATTTATATTTTATATAATAAATGAAATATTTTATCATTCATTTGATATTTTCAACAAGGTAATAAATTAATTTAAATTCTATTTATTTCATTAAAATCAGTTTTCAAATGAGTTCTTGTGGCATTTTGTGCACGCCATTTATTTTTTTATATATATGAAAATTAATTTGGGTAAAATTAATTCCACATTAATAGTTATCATTTGAGAATTTGTTAATGAGGCTACAATCATTTTCATTCATAATTACGTGAAATTAATTAATTGTTTCCTACCATTAATAAAGATAAAATGTGTTTACTAGGGGGTGTTAAAAAAGAGATAATGGTAATAAAACCGTGTAAATTTGACTAATTTGTATAGTATAAATATATTTAAAACCTATATTTTACTACCATAAAACTAATATCATTTTTATAGAGAAACCTTGATAACAAACATGGATATTACATCATTGTTTATGAATATTCGGTACATTACAAAAAATTTAAGCCTGAGGACTATAATAGTTTAGTGACTTTGTAAACATACAACAATCTATTTGGTGAGTATAGATTCTCGATAAGGGTAATCAAAGGATATACATAAGAATAATATGAGAACAAGGTTATGGGAACATGCAAATAACATTTAATGATAATAACAAACACATCAAATATTATAATCATGATTCATAGATTTAATATAGGAAATTCATAAGACATGACTTATAAGGGGTTCCAGGTAATAATCCATGAAAACATTACATGGGAATGAGACATTGGATTTGTGGTAGACACATAAGAATATAAAATTATTTACCCAGTAGTCAAAGAATTTTCATTATGGACAAATTGTATAGGTTCACTCCTCATACCATTGTGGTAGTCTTGGTTTAACAATAAGTCCATATTAGTAGTCATGATTCACATCCAAGACCATTATAACAGAAAGTGTCCTTTACTAAACTGATTTCACTCCCTATTCCCGCTATCTAAATCTCATGAGATAGAAATCTTCACTCAATGCATTTGACATAGATAAATGTCCATCCAAAATCATAATGAAATCATAAATACGTGTTCCAAAATATCATAAAAATTCATCATATAAAAATACATGAAATAAAATTGGTATCATAAGTACATAATCATATAATAAGATGAGTTAAAGTGACAGGTTTCTTGATCATTTCTTCAATAAATAATCCACAATAAGAAGAAGGAATCCTAATTATATGACCTACGAATTATAAATTGGTTTCCCAAACATATAACCCAAGAAACCGAAATGTTTTTCATAATCATTCTGCCATAAAAACATAATCCAATTAAGGAATTAATATTAACTAATCCTTTTGATAATTTTCATGATTTTACTGAATACAACCATCAAATTTCATCTAATATGTAATATAATTTGTAATTACCCATTAAAACCATTTCATGAGTAAAATATCATTTATTCATATAAAAGTACAATTTAAAAAATTATTCATTTTGAAAATATAATTCATTGATAAAATATTATGGATTCTTGAAAACATTGTGAAAAAAAATTTCCTTGAAAATATATTTGAAAACATATATGGGATTCTTTTAAGACATTTTGGAATAAACATTCATTGAGAAGAAGTTAGAAAAATATATATAAAGATTGGAAAAAATGTTGAAAACATATATAGGATTCTTTTAAAACCTTTTTCATTGAAAATACATTGAAAATTTATATATAAATAATGAATTAATTTTTAAAAACGTTTATTTTAAATATTATAATTAAATCTTGAAAATCTTTTGAAACTCATTTTTCATGAAAACATATAAAATAATCAAGAAAACATTTTTAAAACCTATTACTTTTAAAATAATTTGAAAACATATAAATAATTCATGAAAAAAATTGAAAAAACTTTTTCATTTAAAAATACCATGAATATTATGATTAATTTTTTAAACCATTTTAAATACCTTTGTTTTTAAGGAACATGGATTTCTGAAAAAATAGATAGGCACTATCAGAATTTCATAGAAGAAATTTACAATCAATATTATGCTCCAAAGAGTGGAAAAATTATAAAAATATGTGGAGGTAACACGAATAAACAATAAATAAGAAAAGTCATGAGATTTTTCGATATATGGATAATAATATTTCATCAATGGAAGCATAATAATAAGTAATCTCGATAAACAATGTGATTTTTTCAATAATGTCTTACTACTACGTAAAATTGAATTATACAAACCATGTGAGAAAATGATGATTCGTGAAGATTAATATAACATGAAAATAAATATGGTCATTATATAAAATTTCAAATGGCATTATATACACCTCAAAAAATAATATTGGTGAACAATACATTTTTCTTAAAGATATAAAATTGAGACAAAATTACATTACATATTTGGTAACCTCTAAAACATAAACCCAATGAAATAAAAATCATACAAATGATATTCAAATAATTATATATTTATTTATATGATTAATAAAATACATCCATGGTCATTAAACACACAACATATAATAAATAGGAAGTTAACATGGCTTGTGTCCCATATAAAATAGAAGTGAGATGAGAATGTCATAAATTTAATGGTTGAACATATTAATACATATTAAAACCTCTTATATAGTAAATATTATTTTATTATAAAAAAATAAAATAACCATATTATTATATTTAATTCCACATATTGTATTATTATGACTTTATTTTACCTGATTATTGACCATTAAATTTTTACCATCTGTTTTAGGTAATATTCGTATTGTTATTTCATATAGGTTTTAAATTGTTCTTCTTGACACTCATAATGAAATAATTTTTATTTGATTAAAACAATTAAAACATGATATAAGTATCATATTTATTGAGTATATAAATAATTATTACCATATACAAAATATAGAATTACAAAATGGAATACACAGTTAACAGAGAAGGTTGGTTGTACGTAATCATGATCATTATATTCATTTTATTATCCTCTTTTAATAAATAATTAAATTATATATATATATATATATTCATTATATTAACATTAATATTTCGTATATATCATTAAATTTCACTAATCCCATTTTTAATACATACTATATAAAGTGTGAATGAATCAAACTACTTTAAGGAGGTTGTTGTTGACACATCCACAAATAAAGTTATCATATTTACGTAAAATGGAAATCATGATGTTACTTTTTATATAATATATACATATGAATAAATAAATTCTAAATATCATATATATAATATAAAAATATAATTTCTATCAAAATACCTTCCCAGGGGAGTTGGTAAAGAAAAAACAAACAACATCAGTTCGTGAGGTTCATCATACACAAGATTGGTATGATTCCTACCCACTAGATGGGTGTGTTTATGATTGTATTAAAAAAATATAATAAAAAACTCAGTATATTTCTGATTCTTAGGTTGTTATATATTCCGGGAATAATAGGATTTGATTTGGTTGAGAATGGAGATGATGCAAAGGACATTAAGAAGGATGTAACCACTACTTTGGGTAACTCAACCTAGTTTGCAACAAAATGCATCCTTGGAAGGCTTTCCCAAAATAGATAGTATTATATGATTAAGGGAGGGATTCTTGGAGACTATAAGGGAATATTATATATGAACCAATGTTTATTGATAGGTTTGAGGAAAGGGAAGAGTGAATGTCTTTTTATAATTTAAGAGGACTGGCATTCTTCTAAATACCAACTGGTAAACACCATTGGGATGACATCATAAACTCATGTGACTCAAAAATGATAAAATATAATATTTAAATGGACTTATTTTTTATAAAAACCTCAATATAAAAATAAGTTCATTTTTATAATTATATTCCTTAACTTCTATGTTTTTCCAATTTTATCATTTTGGTTTTCATTAAAGTAACTGGTTTTCTATCCGAAGTAATTTAAACATTAAAGAAAAATTTAAAGTGGTATTTTGTTGAAAATATATGATGGCTATGTAATAAATAAGATAAATAATTTACAATAATGAAATTCTATGTCTGTGGGAAGTAAATTTTAAAACAACCACGTGTAACGCGCTAAAACACTACATTAACTCAGACTATTCGAACATTGTTTTTTCTATCTATTGGTAAATATTCCAATAATAAAATATTGGACATGATTTATAATCACATAAAATTAAATTTTTATTGGACATGATTTATTTAAATTTTGACATCCTTTAATAAAATATCATTTACTATAAAATAAATTTTTTTTAATTTTAATAAAAAAATATAAAATGTAACTTTAATTAATATATATTAACTTGACTTATTTATAAAATGATATATTTATACATAAAATTACAGGAATGTGATAATTCATTAAAATTTACTTACTATTAATGTTTTTGTGGTCGTTTATTTTATTTTTTTTATTAACAAAATAATCCATGTGTTGGATTATTAAGATTTTAATGTAACTACTTCATCTCTAAATTTTATTATTAATATATCGTGAAAAAAACTCATATAAAATTTAAAATATGTTTAATAATTGAAACATTGATGCTTATTTTATACATTAAATACTTATAAATTCTTAAGGAACAGAAGTTTCTTTTTTCCCTTTTACATACATAACATATTATATGGGTCAATTTCATGAAAATATTTTCTAATAACTCATGAAATTATTAAAAATGAGGGGTATGGTCAAATTAGTGGCATATAATGGATTTATGAAAACTTTCTAGGTCATTTTTTCCTTCTGATTAAAGTGTTAGTGTATTGTTATGAACAATTTTACCTTAATGGTTGTAATTAATTTTAATTTCTATTTCGTATCATTTAGTGAAAAAATAACATGAAATTATTCTATTATAAATATTATAATTATCACAAATTATTATTTATATATTTACAAATTCAATTTACAAAAGGTGAAAATTAGTTTACTGTTAATCTCATAGACGTGGTGAGAATGAGGGTTTTTAAACTGAAATTGCTCAAAAACATCCTTAAATATTTTTTATCTATATTCAACATAAAAATCATTAAATTATTTAATTGAATAAATAAATATATAATGTATCTAATATGACTTTAAAAATTTTATTTTTAAATTATCATTAATAATTATTTCAATGAAAATGATTTTTTCAACTAAAATGCAGTATTTTCCACTATTCATCAAAAAATGAAACATTTCAGAAAAATAAAAAGAATTTTTACGAAGATAAAATTGAGATTAATAATTCACGAATATGTCATTTATTATAAATAAAATATATTTTAAATTAAATAGTTTGGTTTAAAAAAAGGCGACTTCAGAAGGTGTATAACTCAACCAGGCATGTAACACAAGCTGACTTAGTGTTGTGTGTTGCATATGTTTAACACGGTGTTGCATAGAATGAAATAGAAGCATAGTGTTTCTATATATAATGATACATATTATGTCTCCTGTGAAATGACCAGTATATAAAAGATTAAAATAATTCGAATCAAAATTTCACAAAATCGTGGCGTCTTATATTCTACCCCCCCTTAAAATGAATTTGCCCTATGAAATTATTCTATGTTATTAATGTTTTAATACAAAAATGTTTCTTTCATTGAATCATATGTAATAAAAATGAATTCTAAAACATAATTTAGGTAATAAGTTTGGAACCATGATAGTTACCCAGTGTAACTCATAACTAGGTTTCCATGTAAGAGAACATAGTTTGAGGTGATGATTGGGCAAAGAGGAAAAGAGTAAATAAATATATAGTGATAAAAATGATTAAAAAACTATAAGTGAATAAACAATATAATGTTATGTGCCTTTAAATGATATGTATATGATGATATACAAGACCATTAGTTCAATTGATATGATTGTTTTTGTATAAACATTATTCAATATCCATTTCCCGGAGGTGAATATTTTTTAAATGAATATGTACTTCTATGATTTCATTCACTTGCTTATACAAAATCTCATAGTTTGTTAATTACTGGATCAATGCTCACTTCATCTCTTAGTCTAGGGAATGAAGGTGAACTTTCCATTCCATATGAACTAACTGATCTTGAGATCCATAAATATAATGTTAAGTTATTTCATCTATCATTAGTTAACCTTACAAAAAAATTATTAGAACATGTTATAACGTATGCATAAATACTTATATGTTGTGTCACAACCCATCCCCCGGGGCCCATGTCGTAACTACCCCAATCCCACCTCTTGAAGACCAGGGGCTGGTGTCTAGCGCAGAAGGTATAACCTGCATGTGCGATTCATTTTCTTGAGTACCTGTACGCATACACATACACCCAACTAAGTCCCACACAATGAATATGAATCATGTATCACTAAAACAATTATTATTACATTCAAAACTAATATAAGTGGCTTAGAATACAAACCCAATAAAATAACTGAACAAAGGAAACTAAAAAAAGGAAACTCTGATTTCTATCCACGTAGAAACCCCACCTAATCATCAGAGTAGTGTATCTACTTGATACCAAAGAAGAACATCATTTCTAGTAATCATAATAGGCTATGCCTTATCATAGGCCACCATGTCCCCCATCGTTGAATCTGTCGGTCCCATCTCCCTAAGACCCTTTGGGACCTAGTCTAACAAAATATCTTTTGAAATGTTGATCATTTTCTCTAGACACAACACGTTCGAGTGAACCCTATAAAGGGGTGAGTAAAAAAATACATAATAAGGGGGAAAAGAATGAGCACACAACAATCCTCAATGTATATAACGAAGAAAAATATGAATCAAACTAGGTATACATTTAGGTTAGTGATAGATGGATCCTCTGTCACATCATCGAACACCAAGGTTGATGGAGAAATCCTCCTCTATCGAGGACAGTGGGCATGCCCAGTCACATAGAATTTCTCTCCACTAACATTAGAATGCATATGTACACCTCATCACTGTGTACCATAGGCCTGCAAAGTCACATAGAAGTGCTTCCCACTAATCTTGACTAACAACGATACTCCTTTTTATCACATACTGTGGGCCTACAATGTAACACAGAATTGATTCCCATTGATCAGTAGTCGAGTCACACAGTGGAGTAAGTTATAACTCTTTATGTCTCTTACAACCACCCAGATCCGTGCATAGAATTATCGGGAGAACTTCTCTTCAGGACATTCGTTGCATCTCAACTTCCATTAATTCCTTCTTAGGGAATTATAAAAGATCTGCCTCATTGAGAGGGTCCCAACACCGCAAATGGCTCTTCAATGGGACACCCAGTTTACATGATATGGGAGTTTTAGTAAACCAGGGATGGTTGCATCTAGGCCCGATCCGAATTGAGAAAACCAACCAAAGGGGTCCCACACACCCCACATTAATTCGACCGACTCAACCAGACCCATTTCTGGTCTAGTTGAGTTCAGTCTGTCATGAACAAAGGTGTCGGGCCTGATGCTTGTCACATGACCCAACCCGGTTTGGCCAAGGGTCCAACCCTCATGGATTCTTGGTGACCTAATCTAGTCTAACCCAGCTCGAAGGGCATGACTCTGGAATTTTAAAATGGGTTCGGACCACTGGGTGAAGGTACGAAATACCGGCGTGTGTCCAGTCCGGTGGGTTGTGGGATCAGCATGTGAGGAAGCAGGTTTGACCCACTGTATGTGGGGTTGCCCGCTATCCCAAAGTTCAGCCCGCACAGTGCAGGCTAGTGGTGTGATGTTTGGCCAGGACATGACCAGCTACCGCGTCCGGCCTCTGTTGTCCCCATGGATGGGCAGGGCCCTCCAGCCTTGGGCGAGCGACCGTGACATGTCGACCCACCCAGATAGCTTGGACATGGGTCGTCCCTCCACGTAGTTCTAGATGGGTGATGTGTCTCCCTACTACCATCACGGGGTGCTGACGGTTGCACTACTTCACCAGGTTTCTGTCATGACCAGCTTCATATTGTCTCGCTATCAGTCCCACAGTCAGTGCCACCGCCAGAAAATTTTTCGGTGGACCACAAGATTCGCTCTGATGGTATGTTCTTTTCCCCACATACGTCTATAGCCTCTGGGTAGAATCCCCTTCAACAATAACATCCTAAACCTGGCATTTCATCGATTCAGATGTTTGGCCACAAAGGAAACACACAATGTAGGGGATCGGGCCTTGTTTGTGTTGGCTCGTACCCTAAGCGTTAGAAGTATATAATCATGGGAGGGCTAGGGATTTCAATCCAATCAATAGATGGAAATTTCATCCTCGGTAGACGAAAATAAAACAAATGTTACCCTCTTTCATAAACACATGATTCACAGATCATCCTGATCATGAGTTTATTCCCATTAGTAATTTCTAGAATAATAATGGGAAACAACTTTCATAGACAAAATCCCTACCTCTTTGATGTTCGTTGCCACAAAATTACGTCCATGAGTTTTCAAGATGTCAAAATCTTTCATAACTATCGGCATCATTATTAGAGGTGCACCAAAGATGTATGGAATTAGTCATCTTTTTTCATACTTAATTGGATAGGATGTTTGTTGGAGGATAATTATAGAATCCTTCCAGTTTAATTCCACATTCCACCAATGCATTTACCAAAAAAATGAAAACATGTCATATTGTTTCTGTTATGCTACGAAACCATTTCATTACCCTATTACACATCATTAATGAATCATTACACTACGAATTAATGATCCATTAATGAGCCTCATCAATGTTCCTCATTTGTGCACCATAGTGTTATTGTCTGTGCTCAACATATGATAAAAGAAAATTAAATAACATTTTAAATTTATTTTTTATTTTTCAAAATGTTTGAAAATTTACATTTCTGTATAGACCCTATCGGCTGAAGTAAAGTCCTTTCTAAGAAAATAATAGAATTTTGAATTTAATGGTACACTGGGATATTTGATCTTATTAACAGTTCCAATGTTAGAAAAACCCACATAAACAGTTAAATAAGTATACTTAAAAAAAGTTCAAAATTGTTTTCTTGTCTCACTATGCCTCGGGATCATGTACCTTTAAAGCATGTGGTCTTATAATATTTATATATAATTTAGAAAAATTACATGTAATATTGGTCACAATACATTCTCACCACCTTAGGGTTTTCCATCTCCGAAATCCAAAAAAAAACTAATAAAATAAATGGGGGTATTGAGCACGAACTTGGGCCTCCTTCTCCCATGTTTTCTCCTAGAGATTCCAATGCTTACACATAACTCTCACCAGAGGAATCAACCAATCACATTGGACCTGCTTCTATCGATCCTCTATCTCCATCAGGAACATTGAAAATGTTGCCCTATAATAAATGTCCATCTCTCCCCAGTCGATGACATGGGATGTATCATCTACGTACCTCCTTAGATGTGGCACATGGAAAACATCATGCACCCAGTGGATTTGTGGGGGAAGTCCATGTCAGTAAAACACCTCACCAACTATGTTCAATATCTGAAATTTTCAGATTAACCTCATAGAACACTTGTTTCCCTGAACAAATCTCTATAATTCTAATATGGGTGAGACACAAATGAATAAATGATCACCCACCACAAACACCAGGGGTCTCTTTCTACTATTGCCAAAAAATTATGCCTCCTCTGTGTAATCATCATCAACTCAAGGATGATTTGAACCTTCTTGGTGGAAACCCAAACCAACTCTGGACCCTTGAGTGATGACTCCCCTGGGTTTGTCCAGCAAAGGGTAGATCTGCAAGAACACTCGTACAAGGCCCCAATTGGTGTGATGCCAATGGTGAACTGATAGATGTTATTATATCAAAACTACACTATTGGAAGGTGGTCCTCCCAATTACGAATGTAATCAAGGACAGAACCACCTATAATGTCATTAAATATCTGTATGGTGTTCTCTGTCAGACCATCTGTCTAGGGATGAAAAGATATGCTCAAGGGAATCTGCATCCCAAACACCTCCTTTAATCCCCCCACAGCAGAGATGTAAAGAGAGTATCAAAATCTGAGACGATCATCGAAGGCACCCTGTAAAGTTGCACAATCTCCTGGACATGAAGGTATCCCAAGCCCTCTTTTGGTAAAGGCTCCTAGATGGTTACGAAGTAAGCCGACTCAATGAGTTAGTCAATGATCACCCATATAGATTCATGGCCCAGGGATGTCTGGGGTATCCTCATCATAATGTCAATTGTGATACCATCTCATTTCCACTCTTGCACCTCCAGTGACTGGGCCATGCCTACTGGAGCTTGATGCTTAGCCTTCACTTGTTGACAAGTGAGACATTGTAAAATGAACTGGGCCACCTCTTTCTTCTTCCACATCCACCATTACTGACATTGGAGGTTCTGTTATATCTTTTACTCTCCATGATGAACCGCCAATGGGGGTTCATGGAACTCCATCAACACCTCCTCCTGCAATGTCATTTTCACTACAATGCGCCCTATGAAAAGGATTGCATGCTTCCCACTTAATAAAAATACATTCAGACCCCATTCTAGGGATAACTGAGCATGTATGGCCTCATAGTCAACATCCACAACTTCTGCCACCCTAACATGATATAATCATGAGGTAGTAATAGTTATCAACTAAGGGTGTGTAGTTCCACCATCATCCAAAAAAAATATATGCATTGCGGCTAAATACTCTATCTCCTCACATAGATGTTGCAAACCAGTCCTCCTGCTAAGTGTTCCTACCACCACGTTCCCCTTTAAATATGTATTGACTATTTCAAAGTCATAGTCTTGGAGGAACCCCAGACATAACCGCTGTCTCAGGATCATGTCCTTCTATGATAAAATATTCTTGAGACTCTAATTGTTGGAGTAAACCGTAAACAATTCTCCCATCAAATAGTACCACCACATCTTCAAGGAAATGACCACTGCTACTAAATCCAGGTTACGGTTCATATTGTTCTAATCATGATTCCTCAATTGGCATGATCTTTAGGCAATCAGTTCTCACTCTTACATCAGGACCTAGCCGAATCTGGTCCATGATGCATCGTATTAAACTACATACCCAACTC
This sequence comes from Viscum album, assembly GCA_963277665.1. NCBI lineage: Eukaryota > Viridiplantae > Streptophyta > Magnoliopsida > Santalales > Viscaceae > Viscum > Viscum album. Next base: position 1,481,162,089 of record OY728137.1, read on the forward strand.
CCTCCTCTAGTAGTCCCATAGTAGGGGCACTAATCATTCTCTACCTTGTCTATATGAAATTCTTATAATATTTCTCCATCCACAGAAATGGTTTTCGCTTCTGTGTCAATGCTGATAAGGGTGCTCCTACTCGAGAAAAGTCATACACTATCCTACAACAGTAACCAGCCAACCCCAAGAAGCAATGCACCTCAGTCATGCTCCTAGGATGTTCGCAAGAAAGCACCGACTCTATCATCAGCAGATCCACTAAAACTCAAGAATCTAAAATAATGTGTCCTGGAAAGTGGACTTCTCGAATACTATATAGACACTTTGAGAGATTTAAAAAAATATGGTGCTCTCATAGTGTATATAGAATAATTAGAATATGTGTAGCGTGCTCCTCCTCTGACTCCATGTACACTAAGATTTCATACATGAAAACCACAACAACATGGTCAAGGTAATGATTGAAGATCCTATTCATGAGGCCCATAAACATTTTTTTGGTGTTCGTCACACTGAATGGTATCTCTAGGAACACAAAGTTATTGTATCGACACTTGAAGGTGGACTTCGTTACATCGTAATCCCATACTAGAAGCTGGTGATTTTCCAATATGAGGTCTATCATCATGAACAACCTTTCTCCCTTCAGCTGGTTGAAGAGGTCTTTGATCCTCAGCAGTGGGTATGTGTTCCTCAAAGTAAACTGGTTCAGCTTCCAGAATTAAACTCACAACCTCCAACGTTCATCTACCTTCTTTGCAAAATAACTCCAAGGCTGCCCATGATGATATTTTGGGCCTTACGAACACCTTCTCTTGGAAGTCCTCTAGCTGTACCCTTATCTTGAGATGCTCCGTAGGAGCCATCCGATATGCCGTTGTGGAAATTGGTGCAGTACCGGGGTATAGGTCAAAGCAGAATTCTACCTCCTGCAAGTAGGTAGTCCTGAAAAATCCTCAAGAAAAAACATACTAGTACTCATACAACTCTACACAAAAACATGGACACCTATCATCAACTGCACCAAGGGTGAGGATAGCAAACCAACGAGGAATCCACTGTACCCTCCTCCGAGAAAGTTTATCCGGCACTACGAGGGTTTTCATCTCACGGGTGAAGGAAAACCTAGTCCCTTCTCTGCGGACACACCAAACTGTATTCCTAAAATAATTGATCTGGGCATGGATGGTGGATAACCAGTCTATACCCAAGATAATGACATATGTACATGACTATGATATTTGGAGATCTCAGCCAAATCTCTTTCCTCCTAGAGTAATCTCACAATACTGAAACTAGTTTATAATCATTGAATCCCCTATCATAGGAGTCTCTAGTCATATTTATTAAGCCAACTACTCTACTAGAATCTCTGACCTCCGAACGAGAGTTGTGGAAAGGAACGGGTTACTAGCACCTCTGTCTATAATAACTGCAGCTTGGGTGGAGAAGACACATATTGTACCTTAGATATTATCTAGAGCGTTGTGGTCATAGGACTCCACTACCTGAAGCAGTGATTGACCATTTTCACCAGCTCCTTGAGGTCGGGGAGGACCACCCATGGACGGTGGTGGTAACACATCAAACTATTTCCCATGGCATGCTTCTCTGCCAGCTCCCCTACCTTGTCCAATGCCCTACGAGCCTCTTTGCTCATTCCTTTTCCTATAACATGATTTCCCATAGATTGTATTCTACTCATCTATATGGTGAGTTGGGAAGTCACATTCCATGTGTCCCTACTCGCCGCATGAGAAGAAAATTATGGATCCCAGATGACTCCATCTAGTATGAGATCCCCTCACTTCAGACCCTGAGTCCTGGGGTCTTCTTCTGAAAGACCTGGCCCACATGGGCCCCTGCATATACAGTCTACTGTGTGCCAATGACTCCACCACCTAGGGTCTACTAGTGGAAATAGTTGTGGGCACCTGGTCTACCAATTTTTTATCTACTATAACGGCTCACTCCAGAACATCATCATGAGAAGGGATGCTCATAGACAACACCAACACACTGATCTCCCATATAAGTCCCTTCTACAAGGTTAGAGCACTGATGAAATGTTATACCACCATATATTTTTAGTAGGGATATATATAGGTGAATCTTAATGAGTACTCGACAACCATCATGTTGCCCTGTTGTAGGTGAAGTATCTCATGAAAGCATACAGAGTGAAAGGTCATGGGGAAAAAGTCCTCTCCGAAAAGTCCCTCGATGACTGCCAAGGTGAGGGTCACCTCTTCATGGTTATGGGTGGTCAAGCTCCACAATATCCCTGTAGATCCCTGAAGAAGGATCACTGCTACGATTTATATATGTTTTGTGGAGTCCTCGCGAAATAGAAGATTATGTCACAGCCTCCATCGAGTCCTCAGTGACATGAGGATATGTCTCTACACTGAACCTAGGAGGTCTCTGTCTCCGAAACTCATGTAGCTGTGTATAATCACATCCTCAACCAGAACCTCTGGCATTATATGTTGACCATAGGGTGGTGGTAGTACTATTTCACCACCCGATGGGGTTATCTCTTGAACTGGTCCCTGAACGGATTCATCGTCGATAGGTAGGTTGTCTCGATGGCCACATATCGAGATCCTAGTCGGTCTTCCATGTCGGGTCTTCCTTAAATAGATCATGATGTACCAAAATTATAAGGTTATACCTAGTGTGTAGAATTATATTTAAAAGAATAAATTAATACACTAATGCAACAAGTGGTTTCATGTAAATAGTCGAAAAGAAGAAATAAAGGTCCTTGTGTATGGATACATCGGCTATTGCACCAACACTAGACTGCCTAAATCTGAATGTCAGACTCAAAACACATAACACTTTTCCCCCAAAATATATATACTCACGATCATTGTGCAGGACCACCCATACTCTTATACCACAATGTCTTGACCCTTCCCTTGAGGCCCATTCTGTGACTATGCCAAGCCCGCCTCCCAAAGGCCAGGGGTGGGAGACTAGTGCTGAAGATGTTAACCTGCAAGTGATAGGCATTTTCCTGAGTACATATACGAACAAACACCCCCAAAAGATTCCCACACACTAAAAAGGAAACAAGTGTCACAAAAAAAGATTATTACAATATTAAATAATATATGTGGTCCTTAATAAAACCCCTACAAAAGAATTAAAAAACAACAAATTACCAGAAAGAAAACTCTTATGGTCATCCATGGAGAACCCCACCTGATCATGATAGTAGTGTAGCTACTAGAAGCTTAAGTAGAATGTTCGTGTAGAGACCTGTATTTTGACATGCATGGACATTACATTACTTTTGCGGAATACATAGTATATAACAAAAACACACACACAAGGATCGTAATAGTTTAGTGTCTTTGGAAACTCGGAACGTAATCTTCTAATCGTGGTGAAAGATCTTCAATATCTCCCATAAAGATCTTCCCTTTTTTTTAACCTAAAACCATTCTTTATATCCTGGGGAAAAGAAAACCTAAAAGGGTGAGCTCAAATGCTCAGTAAGGGTAAACAAAAGAAAAAATCAATCACATTATATTCATAAGAACATAACGTTTGGAAATCTTAACCTGCAAAAGAGAGCATAGTTTCATAACATGGGATAAATCATTGTAGTGAAATGAAATCCCAATAAGCATAACTTAAAACATGAAACTTTGTGGCATACACACATAATCATAGATAATAATTTCTTGTTAGTCATGACTCATTGCCAAGACTACCTTAGTGGACAAAGTCCCTTTCTGAATCGAGTCACCCTCATTTCAGTCCTGTTTCACTGAATCGGTATAACCTACCATTCCAGCCATGTCTATATCATGAGATATAAAACCTTTACCCAATTAATTGGAGGGAGATATAGGTCCCACCCATCTTATAATGAATCCTTTCTTATGTGTGCCACATAATCATAAACCATACATCATAGCGTAACCCATGTAATAAAAATGGGATTCTTAAACAACATGACATCATAAAACAATTCATATAAGATAAAGGAATTCATAAATATGTTTCCATCACAACATAATCAAATCAATGTAATAATAGGTATAAAAACAGAACCCTATATTATCTTAGATTGAAAATAATTTTGATAAAACACTTGAACTCCATTCTTGAGGAAAATATCCTTTCTACTTCAAAAAAACTTGTCTTTTCTTAACATGTCATACAATTATAAACTAAAAGAAGTTGATTAAAAATAAACTTTAAATCTTATAAAGGAAGATTCTTGGAAATAATGTTTTAAAAATCCATTCTTTCCGTATAATTTAAAAAAACATTCTTCGTACTTTTGTCGAAAAAGTCAAAAAGTACCTCGTACGAAAAACGACAAAAGATTCCTTTCATATCTTTTACTAAAAACTCACCAAAGGGTAAAATAGGTTTTATACAATTGTAGGTGTATGGAAATAATATTACATATTGAGTAAACATGGATTTGGATGATAAAATACACCCTAGTAAATACCAAAGTATAAACAATCTCGGATAAAAATGAGATTGTGATATTTCCCTTACCTTATGTCTGACTTGCTTTGTAAGTGTCCCAACCTCCTGTATAATGATTTAAATCATGTTATTGACTTATTCCAGAATCATATTCATTGCTATTATATCATATATGGTCCACTTATGACTTTATATTACCCTTTCATTTGTAAATTTATGTTAAAGTAGCATTTTGGGTAAAATCGTCTCATTTGGCGTTCTTGTTTTTAACTTGAAATTATTCATATGATTACTGAGATCATGATTACCTAATTCCAGAATATAAAACATGATTTATATATATATATTCATAATATACATATATAATAAATCATTAAATGGAAAGAAATACACCGTTCATGGAGACGGTAGTCCGTACGTACGCATGAACGCTGTTTTCGTTTCCGTATTGAATTGAATAGAATTAAGTAGATGACATACATATAAATATAAATAATTCCAGTATAATTCTTATGTCATATATTTCATTATTACTTATTATATATACTTTATAATCATTCATGAATGGTTAATCATTGAGAATGAATCTCATCGCGTCGTGGAGACGGTAGTACGTACGTACGCACGAGCGATGATATTGTTCCCATGGTCATGGAATTGTGTTGAAGTGTATGTATACTATTTCAGTATCAATATCACTTTATAATAATCATATATATTTATTCATTAAACCATTATACCCATCCAATTAAGGTGGTGGCGGAAAATAGATTACACCACGACGTGGAGACGTTATTCCGTACGTACGCACGCGCGGTGATTTCCTCTTTCCATAGGATGGATAGAAGGTTAATTAGAGTTGTTTCATATTTATAATAACATATCAGTATATAAGAAATACTGATGTTATTACTTTATCATGAAACAACTAATGAAAAGAAGTTGAAGAAGAAAGAAATTGAAAAAGATCGGTAAAGGATATTACCTCTTCTTTGGAACGCCTCTTTGAATCCTCCACTTAGGGAACTAAGATTGGTTTTTGAAGAAGACCAGGACCTCTAGGATGATACTAGGGAAGTGGAGAAGATATTTTGGCAGGGGTTGGCCGAGCTTGAAGGCTCAAGGTTGTGTAAGGAAGAGAGGGAGGAGGTGCCCTTTTATAAGGGAGGAGAGGGGCACCTTAGGAATATTTCAAAATATTATTTTATATTAAAGTCAAAATCGGTTTATAATGGTTCCAAAGGGACTTATTTCGAAGCTAAAGTGGGGATGGGTCGAAATCCTATCAACCAATAGGATTTAGACAAGATTAGGTTTTTTTTAACCTTATCAATTAGATTTAACTTTAAGTTAAATAATTTAACTTTTACCGTGTCTTTTTGTTTTCTTACACTATATGGTTAATACACTTATATAACATGCCAAACGAACCCCAAATTGTTTATTATTAATATATATTTCCTTATCTAAGTAATTTTTCCGAACCTTAGATTTTTAGGAATAAAATAACAATTAATAATATAATATTTTATTTAAAAACTATTTTGTGTCAATTTTGACACTATTTGATATATGATTTTTGTGAAAGTCATAACAAAATTATATGTTCGAAAAAAGTTGATTAAATAAACACTAATATATCATAGTAACCTAGAAAATTAGTGGAATTCATAAAAAGACTTAAATTACATTTATTTTGGTATTTATAATATCAATTATGTCAATATTTCTTTAATAAGATAATTACTGCATCATCTTTGTGTCATAAATAAATTAACTTATTTGATGTCTAAAAATTACAAATAAAATACCATTATGTCTAAAATCTTTTTATCTTTCTAATTAATATTTAAAATCGAATATATCTTATGTATAACCCTATATTAAAAATGTTTTAGTAAATAAACTTTGATTTTAACTCTTTTAACTATTCTTTGAATTAAATAATAATAAATGTCCTAATCTAATCCAAGTGGTCCTAAATGATAATATTTTACACTTAAGGTTGTTTATGGTCGATATACACTTTTCCAATAGGATTAGGACATTAGTTAGGGTAATATTAATATCATTTTTATCCTTAATTACCCTATTTACTTTTAACCGTGGTAAATAAAAGTAAAAAGTTATTATTCACCAAAAATTATTTTCATCTCATTGAACCACATTTTATTTACTAACATCAACCTTGTCTCTCGGATTTTTGAAATTCCATTCACAGAAGCGGTAAAATTATGTTTTATGAAAAATTCAATTTTTTTTAACTACCACTTAGTAGTTTCACTATTCATCAAAAATTGATGTTTTTCAGAACAATGCCAAAATTTCATCCTAAGATATATTTCATATTCCGAATTCAAAAATGAAGTCTATTTTACCAAATTCATAACATAGAAGTTGCATTAATTAATTTTATAATTAAGTCCCGCTGTTAAAACAAATAGCGTGTTTTTAAGAAACAATATCTATCAAAAGATTGACACTTGTTTATGTCTGGTTTAAATGTGAAATTACATCCAATGACCAACATTGTAATGAATTGTAAAAATATATTCTAAATATACTTTAAAACCACTCAAATTAATAATTTATCACTATTAATTATTTCGATAATAAAAGTTGTTTTTAATAAAAATTTAGTAATTTTCAGTATTCATTAGAAAATGAAAGTTATCTGAAATGTACCAAAATTTTACCCTAAGCTAATTTCGATATTACAAATCCAAAAATAAAGTCCATTTTGAGAGCTAAAATTTCTAAAATTTTAAAAATTGGTTATTACTATTCATAACGGCTAGTTTTAATAATATTTTGATAGCATATCATTGTTTCGTGAAACTCAGTATTGCGTACTACACACGCTATCGAGAAGGTTGCGATTGCGTGTAATGCAAGGAAAGTCAAGGATGTGTGTTGTGAAAGCTCTTTTTGGTGTAGCGTACAACACAAGACATTAATAAAATTAAAAAGAATAGTTTTCATTAAATCTCGGCCTGTTACATTCTACCCCCCTTAAAATGAATTTCGCCCTCAAAATTCGTCGGGGTTATAAATAGTTTACTATTCGAAAGTTTCTTTAATAGAAACCCACATCGTAAAAAGGAATACCAAAACTTGGCTTTAAAAACTAAAGTATGAAATGTAACAATTACCCAAATAAACTAATCACTGGGATTCCACATAGGTGAAAATATGGATATGGAAGAGAAATCTAACCATCATGTTCTGATAGAGAGTGGTAGAGAACATGGCTATGGAAAAGCCAGCAATCACAAAGCCATAAATTTGTGACGATCTAAGGTACCATTTGATTCATCAGGTATAAGATCACTAGGACAACATTTTTGGTTTTCAAGATCATTTCCCTAAAGTTGAAAATTTGAATTAGAATAAATACTTACTTTATTTTGGTACAATCTCACTGTTGTTCGTGCCTTGAACAATTTCCACTTCATCTCTTAAATAAATGAAGTTGAATTTGTTATTCGTGAAGTGTTAGAAGATCCTGTGATAGAATGACGGGTCATTCCATCTGTCTCAAACAAAAGGTTAGAAAAAGTTATTCAATATACATAAGTCATTCTATAGTGAGATTAATCATATATGGTTCCTAAAATGGACTTACACTTCATATATCATACTTCTTAATATAATAAAACTAGATTCTACTAAACAGGGACTTCCTGTAGGCCAGTGGTAGGCGATAAAGGCCAGTCGCACTTCGGTTGTGGGTTCGATTTCCACAGCCTTTTCCAACGCGATGGGCTGTCGCCCGTCCTGCAGGTTGTCCTTTTTCTAAAACTATATTACTATAACATCCCATCAATAATATCGAGAAAACTTCTATCATTAAACAATACTAACTTATGTCCAACATAATCCATTCCAATCTTTAGGCTTATCCATTATACTGCAGTCCACTCTCATAACATAGTGAAAATGATTACCAGAGATTTAACACCATCGTCAATCCCCATATATCATAAGATATGTTTTGTTGGTCACATTCCAAACATTCAAAGTCCTTAATCATGTATTCTATTGAATACCTTAATGAAAACATGAATGCAGTTAAAATCTAACACTTTCCACATACCAAAATCCTCAAAATTCAATATACTCAAACCATGATATCACTTAGTCCTTATATCAATCATGAGCTCATGAATACTGTTAAAAATTTCATTTTCTCATTTTCCCTTCATTATGCGCATAATATCTCAATTAATTTGAATACCACATTAGACCAATACATAAATATTCCAATAATCCATGATACAACATTATTTTGGATTCCCATTACATAACCACTTAATCATTCCACCACATCGTTTTCATATACAACATTGCCAATAGTGATCGCATGTGACTTCCCTTTGTCCTTTGCCTTAAGTGGTTGCTCATGTCGATCATCACTAACCCTTGGATTAGGGCATTTATTAGCATAATGCCCCATTTCCTTGAACTTGAAGCATTGGAGTGTTGGTGGTGCGTTCTCTGCAGTGTTTGCTTTATTCTCATCATTAGAAACCCTTTTTCCATTACTTCATCACTCAGCTGCTCGATGACGTTCTTTTCCACACATAAAACATTTTCTAGTACCTTTAAGACAATCTCCACCATGCTTCTTTCCACACTTTGTGCATAAGGAAACATTCATCTTCTTTTCACCATTATTCTGAGATTTCTCCTTGAACTCCATCTTTCGTTTCTTGTCAAAACCATGAGATGGATATGTAACACCAACTTCCATTTCTACCTTGATAGCACAACTCACAATTTCTTCATAGCTACTAAAGTCTCTTATAGATAATGCCCTTCGAAGACTTGGTTTTAAGCCACTGAAAAATCGATCAACTTTACTTTCAGGTTGGATGATAATGCCAGATGCCTACCTTGAAAGTATTGTAAAATTCTCTTCGTATATAACAAAAGATTCATCATCCTTTTTCTTTAGTTCAAGAAACTCCTTCTCCATCTTTGTTCGAAGAATACGAGGGATTTACTTAATGAAAAACAAGTTCTTGAACTCGTCCCATTCCATGGACTCCATTTCATCTCTTGGCCTCGTATTCTTGATAAGATTCCACTATTCACCAGCTTCACCTTCCAAATGATATACTGCTAAGATGACATTATCATGTTCAGAACATTGAAGAACTGAAAATATATTTTCAGTGGTACTGATCCATTGTTCAGCAACAAGTGGATCAGAAGTCCCACTGAAAGAAGGTGGACGTTGCCTCATGAAGGACTCAATAGAATACTGTTCCTTTCTCTGCTCATTTGGAAGTCCAGAATGATTCATAGCTTGTGTAAGGATAGCAATAAGATTTTTCACTCCATCTCCCATAACATTTTTTTGTTCAGGAGGGAAATCATTGCATTGTCCATTGCATTGATCAACACGGTTCCTTCAGGTTCCAGCCATCGTCTAAAACCCAAAATGAATAGTGTGAGAGGAAAAAAACATGCTAGGGAAAACAACATAATAAAGGGGGAGTACCTTCAATATCTAACATCTTAGGTTTAATTCTATGATCGTTAGCGTAATTCTAGTACTATAACCTATACGTATACTTAACCTTAGGGACATCCCTAGACATACATTAGAAATATCTCTAGGGATTTCACTAATGTTTTCGCATCCTAGTTTCCAAAGGTTGACTAAACCTCCCTCTAATACCAACTGTAGAGACCTGTATCTTGACATACAAGGACATTACATTACTTTTTCGGAATACTTAGTACATAACAAAAACACACACACAAGGATCGTAATAGTTTAGTGTCTTTGGAAACTCAGAACGTAATCTTCTAATCGTGGTGAAAGATCTTCAATATATCCCATAAAGATCTTCCCTTTTTTAACCTAAAACCTTTCTTTATATCCTGGGGAAAAGAAAACATAAAAGGGTGAGCTTAAATGCTCAGTAAGGGTAAACAAAAGAAAAAATCAATCACATTATATTCATAAGAACATAACTTTTGGAAATCCTAACCTGCAAAAGAGAGCATAGTTTCGTAACATGGGATAAATCATAGTAGTGAAATGAAATCCCAATAAGCATAACATAAAACATGAAACTTTGTGTCATACACACATAATCATAGAGAATTATTTCTTGTTAGTCATGACTCATTTCCAAGACTACCTTAGTGGAAAAAGTCCCTTTCTGAATCGAGTCACCCTCGTTTCAGTCCTGTTTCACTGAACCGGTATAACCTACCATTCCAGCCATGTCTATCTCATGATATATAAAACCTTTACCCAATTCATTGGAGGGAGATATAGGTCCCACCCATATTTAATGAATCCTTTCTTATGTGTGCCACATAATCATAAACCATACATCATAGCGTAACCCATGTAATAAAAATGGGATTCTTAAACAACATGACATCATAAAACAATTCATATATGATAAAAGAATTCATAAAATTTTTTCCATCACAACATAATCAAATCAATGTAATAATCGGGATAAAAACAGAACCCTATATTATCTTAGATGGAAAATAATTTTGATAAAACACTTGAACTCCATTCTTGAGGAAAATATCCTTTCTACTTCAAAAACACTTGTCTTTTTTTTTAACATGTCATACAATTATAAACTAAAAGAAGTTGATTAAAGATAAACTTGAAATCTTATAAAGGAAGATTCTTGGAAATAATGTTTTAAAAATCCATTCTTTCCGTATAAGTTAAAAAAACATTCTTCGTACTTTTGTCGTAAAAGTCAAAAAGTACCTCGTACAAAAAACGACAAAAGATTCCTTTCATATCTTTTACTAAAAACTCACCAAAGGGTAAAATAGGTTTTATTAAATTGTAGATGTATGTAAATAATATTACATATTGAGTAAACATGTATTTGGATGATAAAATACACCCCAGTAAATACCAAAGTATAAACAATCTCGGATAAAAATGAGATTGTGATATTTCCCTTACCTTAGGTCTGACTTGCTTTGTAAGTGTCCCAACCTCCTGTATAATGATTTAAATCATGTTATTGACTTATTCCAGAATCATATTCATTGTTATTATATCATATATGGTCCACTTATGACTTTATATTACCCGTTCTTTTGTAAATTTATGTTAAAGTAGCGTTTTGGGTAAAATCGTCTCATTTGTCGTTCGTATTTTTAACTTGTAATTATTCATATGATTACATAGATAATGATTACCTAATTCCAGAATATAAAACATGATTTATATATATATATTCAGAATATACATATATAATAAATCATTAAATGGAAAGAAATACACCGTTCATGGAGACGGTAGTCCATACGTACGCATGAACGCTGTTTTCGTTTCCTTATTGAATTGAATGAAATTAAGTAGATGACATACATATAAATATAAATAATTCCAGTATAATTATTATGTCATATATTTCATTATTACTTATTATATATACTTTATAATCATTCATTAATGGTTAATCATTGATAATGAATCTCATCGCGTCGTGGAGACGGTAGTCCGTACGTACGCACGAGCGATGATATCGTTCCCATGGTCATGGAATTGTGTTGAAGTGTATTTATACTATTTCAGTATCAATATGAATTTATAATAATCATATATAGTTACTCATTAAACCATTATACCCATCTAATTAAGGTGGTGGCGGAAAATAGATTACACCACGGCGTGGAGACGGTATTCCGTATGTACGCACGCGCGGTGATTTTCTTTTTCCATAGGATGGATAGAAGGTTAATTACAGTTGTTTCATATTTATAATAACATATAAGTATATAAGAAATACTGATGTAATTACTTTATCATGAAACAACTAAATAAGAAGAAGTTGAAAAAGAAAGAAATTGAAAAAGATTGGTAATGGATATTACCTCTTCTTTGGAACGCCTCTTTGAATCCTCCACTTAGGGAACTAAGATTGGTCTTTGAAGAAGACCAAGACCTCTAGGATGATACTATGGAAGTGGAGAAGATATTTTGGCAGGGGTTGGCCTAGCTTTAAGGCTCAAGGTTGTGTAAGGAAGAGAGGGAGGAGGTGCCCTTTTATAAGGGAGGAGAGGGGCACCTTAGGAATATTTCAAAATATTATTTTATATTAAAGTAAAAATCGGTTTATAATGGTTACAAAGGGACTTATTTCGAAGCTAAAGTGGGGATGGGTCTAAATCCTATCAACCAATAGGATTTAGACAAGTTTAGGTTATTTTTTTAACCTTATCAATTAGATTTAACTTTATGTTAAATAATTTAACTTTTACCGTGTCTTTTTGTTTTCTTACACTATATGGTTAATACACTTACTATAACATGCCAAACGATCCCCAAATATTTTATTATTAATATATATTTCCTTATCTAAGTCATTTGGCCGAACCATAGATTTTTAAGAATAAAATAACAATTAATAATATTTTATTTTATTTAAAAACAATTTTGTGTCAATTTTGACACTATTTGATATATGATTTTTGTGAAAGTCATTACAGAATTATATGTTCGAACCAAGTTGATTAAATCAACAATAATATATCATAGTAACCTAGAAAATTAGTGGAATTCATAAAAAGTCTTAAATTACATTTATTTTTGTATTTATAATATCAATTATGTCAATATTTCATTAATAAGATAATTACTGCATCATTTTTGTGTCATATATAAATTTACTTATTTGATGTCTAAAAATTACAAATAAAATACCATTATGTCTAAAATCTTTTTAGCTTTCTAATGAATATTTAAAATCGAATATATCTTATGTATAACCCTATATTAAAAATGTTTTAGTAAATAAACATTGATTTTAACTCTTTTAACTCTTCTTTAAATTAAATAATAACAAATGTCCTAATCTAATCCAAGTGGGCCTAAATGATAATATTTTACACTTAAGGTTTTTTTTGGTCGAGATAAACTTGTCCAATAGGATTAGGACATGTGTTAGGGTAATATTAATATCATTTTTATCCTTAATTACCCTATTTACTTTTAACCGTGGTAAATAAAAGTAAAAAGTTACTATTCACCAAAAATTATTTTCATCTCATTGAACCACATTTTACTTACTAACATCAACCGTGTCTCTCGGATTTTTGAAATTCCATTCACAGAAGCGGTAAAATTAAGTTTTATGAAAAATTCAGTTTTTTTTTAACTACCACTTAGTAGTTTCACTATTCATCAAAAATTGATGTTTTTCAGAACAATGCAAAAAATTTATCCTAAGCTATATTTCATATTCCGAATTCAAAAATGAAGTCTATTTTACCAAATTCATAACATAAAAGTTGCATTAATTAATTTTATAATTAAATCCCGCTGTTAAAACAAATAGTGTGTTTTTAAGAAACAATATCTATCAAAAGATTGACACTTGTTTATGTCTGGATTAAATGTGAAATTACATCCAATGACCAACATTGTAATGAATTGTAAAAATATATTCTAAATATACTTTAAAACCACTCAAATTAATAATTTATCACTATTAATTATTTCGATAAAAAAGTTTTTTTAATTAAAATTTAGTAATTTTCACTATTCATTAGAAAATGAAAGTTATCCGAAAAGTACCAAAATTTTACCCTAAGCTAATTTCGATATTACGAATCCAAAAATAAAGTCCATTTTGAGAGCTAAAATTTCTAAAATTTTAAAAAGTGGTTATTACTATTCATAACGGCTAGTTTTAATAATATTTTGATAGCATATCGTTGTTTCGTGAAACTCAGTATTGCGTACTACACACGCTATCGAGAAGGATGCGATTGTGTGTAATGCAAGGCAAGTCAAGGATGCGTGTTGTGCAAGCTCTGTTTGGGGTAGCGTACAACACAAGACATTAATAAAATTAAAAATAATAGTTTTCATAAAATCTCGGGCTGTTACAGTTCATTCCACCCGATCCTACTAGACCCCCTGATATAAGTCCCCATGTCCATCATCGTAGCATCTATTAGTCCCATATCCCTGAGCACCTCTGGGTCCTAGTCCACCAAAGCCTATTTTGGAACTTCGATCATCTGCACCAGACACAACATGTTCAGGTGAAGCGTGTGTAGGGTTGAGTAACAAAATACTCATTAGGGACCCCAAAACAAAAACAGAAGACCACACATGAAACCTCAAATTAATGAATGAAGAACAAGATATCTCACGCATGGTATACATTTAGGGTGGTGATATAAGGACCATCAATCACATTGTCATACTTCATGGTTGTGGGATATCTTCTCCTCTATCGAGAAATGTGGGACTACAAATTCAAATAGAATTTATCTCCACAAAAAGATGACTAATTAGGTTCACCTCATCATTGTGTATAATGGGCCCGATATTTCACACAAAAGTGCATCCCATAAATCATGGACTATAAAGGTATTACTCCTCATCATGAACCAGGGGCCTCCAATGTCACACAGAATTGCTTCCCACTATAGGCCAAAACCATCACATAGAATTTATTCCCATTTGTCTATAGTTGAGTCAAACTGAGACAAAAGTCAACAGTCCACAGGTCTCCGCAAATCCCAGTGTTTCATATAAAATGCGCCTAGGATAACATCTCCTCAATCCATTCATCACATCTCAACTTCCATGAAATCCTTTTAGGGCATGTGAAATGATCGCCCTCATTGAGAGGGTCCCAACACCACAAACAGATCGTCAACCAGACACCAGATTTGCATGTTACATGCGTTTTAGTAAATAGAGGCATGTTCCGTCTTGGTCTGGTTTGACCCAGTCAGACCGAATAGACCAAACCAGCCCAATGGTCTAACATACCCCAGTTTAATTAGACCGACTCAACCTGGCTCGGTTTAGGTTTGGGTTGGTCTGGTCCGGCCTGGAAATGGGGTCCAGCCCGGTGGGCCTCATTGGACCTAGCACGATTTGGCTGAGGGTCCAGTCCCCTAGGTCTCCTGACGACCTAGTCTAGTCCAACCCAGCCTAAGGGGAATGGGTCCGGTATGCTGGGATGTTGGACCGTATATCCCTCCCAATGAGCAGTGGGTGAGGGCCACTGGATGGGGTAGCCCGCTAGCCAGAATCATGACCCACGCGATGTGGGCCAGTTGTGCGCCATCTGGGTGGGACATCATCAGCTTCTGCATCCAGCCTATTTTGACCCCACGGATGGGAGGGTCCCTCGTTTCATGAACGAAAAACCACTGCTCGCTGAGCCACACAAATTTATGCCATCCCTCTACATGGCCATAGACTATGCCTCGTCACCCCGTTGCCACCGCAACGTGTTGACTGAAGCGCCGCTTTACAAGGTCGGTGGCCAATTATCCTGATGTCTAGCACACGGCTAGTGCCAGCGTGTGCCCCCGCCACAAGATGATTATTTGGAAGACCACTGTAAAGTCATTGGTGGTCAATTATTCAGAGCTCCTATACCAACAGCCTCTGGGGAGAATCCCCTTCACTACAAAGGTCCAAATCCCGATTTTCTATGGATTCAAATGTTTGTACGCAATGAACACATGCGTGGGAAAGGCTCGGTCCTTTTTTGTGTTGGATCACGCCCTCCATGTTAGAAGGTTATAATAATGGTACATCTGGATATATTAGTCAAATCAACAGATGTAAATTTCATCCTCGGATAATTAAAATCCCAAAAATGATACCCTCCCACAAAACAAATGATTCTCATATCAACCTATTCATCGGTTGATCCGCGTTCATCGTTTCTATAATAAGAAAAGGGAAATAAAATTTAAAAATTACACCCTTAACTCTTTATTGTATGTTTCTGTAACATTAATTCCACAAAGGTTTCAAGGCTTCGACACTGCTCGTCGCTTCCAGCACCAATCTTCAAGGTTCTTTGAAGATGTTTGATGTTCGATGGTGTTTGTCATTGTTTATTAATGATTCTGTTCATTAGTGGTTCGTCAAAAAATAATCATAGTTTAATTCCTCATTCTACTAACGCATTAACCAAAATCCAAGGAAAAAATCGTATCTTTTATGTTAGGCTACGACATTGCTTCATTACACAGTTTCATTTATAAAACATCATCTTAGATACAATATATTAATGAGTCATTATGTTGTGTGTTAACGAGCCATTAATGAGTCTTCTTAACGCGTCTTGTCACTACACCATAGAGCCATCATCCACAACTCTATAGATGAGAAAAAAAATTAAAATCACTTATTAATGATTTTTAATTATTTATCGAAATGTCGAAAAGTTATCTTTTCCAGTCGTCCATTGTAAACCGATGTGACATCCTTTTTAGGAAAAACCGGGAATTTTGAATTTAATGGTGACCTTTGATCATCAATTCGAGTACCGATTCAAAAAATAGAAAAACTCGATCGCATGTTTACTTATGCTTTCATAAAAAAATTCAAAATTCCGTTTGTGGCTGACCGAACCTTGGAATCACGAGTCGCCAATGTGTGTGGCCTCAGAATAATTCCATATGATAAAAAAATCATTGAATTATTGAGACATTTCATGGTGTGATAATACATTAATATACGAACAATCATCTGAATTTTATCACAGATCCTTCCATAAATGTTTATCTTTATAAAACATTTGACATATGGATATCTAACACATTAAAAATAAGGCTACTAAATTTCCCAAAAACAAATTTTGATTGATCCCCCATATATCATAAATCATATATTGGGTGTCGCATACCAAAAATCTGAATACAATCATCATTTATTATCTTGAACCCTGGTAACTACCAGAAATTCCATAAATCCTAATTGAAAACATTAATTCTTTCTAATGAATATATACCATAAATACAAAAAGTTGTAAACTTCATCCCTAATAACAGAGACCACTTATTCAACAATTCCTTAGTCAGTTCTAATTTAATTAGTACAATCCAATTCACTTTTTCATATCCAACACATCATTATCCAAAAATCATCATTTCAAAACTAGAATCATATTTAGGGTTATATTTCCCCTAATCTTGTATTTTATATCTATATCACCATGCCACTAAATATCTTTTCTATCACGTCACAACATCTTCTAAAAAACACGTAAAAATAAATGTAAGAAATTTATATAATTGAACATTCATAAATCTAGAATCCAAAAAAATAAATACATCAATCCTTCCACTTTAATGATTTTAATTTAATATTAAATTACTCAGTTTAAAATTAAATTCTTATTTAAAGGAATTGATTTAGATAACTCCTAGGTTATCCACATATAATACATTGAATTCGATGAAAATTCTTCTCTCCATGACCCTATTTTACACACAAATATAATATTCCCCTCTATTTATGGTATTCCATAAGGTTTTTCCCCCTATTCATGACAACAAAGAAGAAAAATATTCTTTTCTATATCTTCCATAGAAAGTGAAAATTTATAAAATTCCATCTCCCACTAATTTGATGTTTTATTAATATTACCAGAGTTAAAAATTTTGATCATATTCAATATAGAAAATTCAACTGAATCCCAATATATTTCTCTATAGTAATTATCCAATTTTGCATCTCATAATTACCAAATTTTCCATCATATTAAATGTTTACACAATGTATTATGGTTCATTTATTTGACTAAAAGTAGAAATCATAGTTTGAGAAACAATTATCGTAGAATAAAACCCCATAATTATAAAAAATACATATATGATAAATAAATCATGACACCTACTTTTAAATATATGAGGCTATATTATTATCCTTATATACATTTCTATAAATATCCTTTTAAATATTCATAAGGACCTCACTAATTTTTTCACATCCTAGTTTTCTTGCATTACTAAAAATTTCCTTTCATACTATCTATAACTACCCATGCCTAAATTACATAGGTACTACAAAATTTTATATTGCAATTCAAAACATTACAAAAAACAATGCCTAAATATTCCTCTTGCTATACATTTTATTGCAATATGATGAGATACCCTATTTGATCTCATCAATCCATTTTTGGATGTTTTAAGTGGCACCATTAGGCTGCTGAGTTCTCGTAAGGGATTTCTCATCTCACTTTTATTCCCGTGATATTTATGCTACATTTTCCACAATTTCATTTGAGTGGTTTATGTACTGACCATTATTTTACTCATTGTGAAATATTCATTCATTTATGAGTATTTACATCAATGTTGTATTTTCCTTCTTTCACGGGGAGTATGTTTCGAAAGATACCCATGTCGGTAAGGGAACCTTTCACCCTCCTCTTTTTAAAAGACTTCTTTTGTTGGGTCTTTTAATTTACATATTGTTATGTTGGGATATGTTCTCATATATCCTTATTGATGTAAATTTTATGTCCAAGTTAAGAGATACCATTTTTTTATTATCTCTCATCAACTCATTTTGATGTGACGCTGTTAGGCTGTCAAGGAAACTTCTTAACCCAATTTCGATTTCTTTGGGTTCAACATGTAGTTATTGAATATGTCATTTTTTGAATATGTGTGAATGACCTTTGATTATTTTACAGTTAATATTCACTTATATTTGGTGTATTCGTTTGTCACACATAATTATGTAATTGATTTATCCTTAAACCAAGGATACCGTCTTTGTATGGGACTTCGTCTCAATCTCCTTTCATTGAGCCATATTCTGTTTTATACACAACCTTCTTTTATACGGTGTATAAACCCCTTTGACTTTTAAGTTTATTCAAAAGGAATCTTTTTTATATTAAGCGTTTAGTAAACGACAAAAGGGAATGTTTTTGTCGTATGTATGCGGCGACAATGACTTCTCCTCCGTCCTGACCATTATTTGAGTTTCGGCTTCCTCTACAAGCCATACCTTATTTTTTAAAATAAAAATAAATACCATGTTTTACTTTTCATTTATTTTGATATTGAAAATGGTTTTCATAATGTTTTTATATCAATGTTTTGTATTGATATCTTGTGATTGAAAGGTAGAAATGTTATGTTTCCTTTATGCATGTTTTATGTGATACGATTATGTTGAGGTTCTTGGGAATTATTATGAATACGGGTGGTTTCGTGATAATCTAAGGGTGGGTGAGCCCGATATAGCTCTCCAATTCATTGGGTAATGCGAAGGAGTGAAACTTTAAGGTTTCTCCGAAGAGATTTAGGGAATATACTGTGATGGGTATTCCAAACGTAACCAAGAGGGTTACTCCCTACGTAAGAATGTTATTAATGCCTCAAGTTACCATTATGTCTTATGATTTCTATGATTTATTCATGGTTTGATGAGGTATGTTAAAGTGCCTATGTTTTATGGGTAAAGTATGATTTCATTCTTATGTATATATGAACTCATGTTTCCTTTCCATATTTTTTATAACCCTTACTGAGCTTTTTATGCTCATCCCAAGTTTTTGAAATGTTTTTCACAGGTCAAGGGAATGCTACATGATGTGATGATAGTGTCAAGTATGTGTCAAGAAAGAATCCGTGTTTTTTTAAATATGATTCTGTTGATGGGAAGAATGAATATTGTCTTTTATGTAACCACCTTTTTTAAATGTGGAATGTAATGCATGTTTTATGATCTAATTCTCTAAAACTCTAAACCTAAAAAGATCATCAATGTGTCATCTTGTAATAACTCAAGATTAAGTAAGGTTTAAGGCTAGGGCTTTATAGTTGGTATCAAAGGTCGGTTTAGATAACTTTAGAGGTTAGGGTATTCTTTAAGCATAAGTGACATTACCATAATGGTTAGGGTTTCAGAAAGATTCCTAGTTTTAGATAAAGTGAATGAGTAAGTATATCTTATTGTTTACCTTCCTCATTAGTACATCATGGTTTTGTTGATATACTCACACTGACATTTCTGTTTTTAGTGAATGGATGGATCTAGCGGGCACCAAAGAGACAACAGGTTTGAAGGAAACGGTAGTGGTTCTCTGATTAAGATACTAGATAAAATGGAGGATTCAATGAGGAAACTCGTGGTTGTTCTAAACCAAATATCAAGGAGTCATGATCAACCACATGAACCGTGGTATGTTCTGTAATGCATCATGTACGAGATGACCAATCGATGTGGAAGTTCATGTAATAATTATAAAGTTAACTATTAGAGTTTATATGATCCTTACTTTTGAGGTAATTATGGGTTATTATATGATATGCTGGAAAATGAAAGGCATGAGATAAACTTGAGGTTAAAATTTGGTATAATCATTTTTTATGATTTTATCTCTTTTTGGGGAATGATTTAAGAATTATATAGTTTTGGAAAAAGGACAACACGCAGACCGTGTGACAACCCGTCGTGTCGGACAATGCTGCGGGAATCGAACCCACAACCAAAGTGCGACTGGTATTTATCGCCTACCACTGGACTACGTGAAGTCCGTGGTTATTTTGACTGATTATTTTTAGTTATATGATTTTATGAATTAATAGTAAGTTGATTTTGGGTTATTTATGAAAATTATTAACCTATCATGGAGGATATGCGATTAGGTTAATTTCTTTTCAATATGAGACTTTAGGAACAACTGATGTTGTTTGGAGATAAATGTTACGATTTAACTTGGAAGACTATGTGACTAAATCCTTCAAATATTTGGCTGTCAATCTTAGATTGGTTTACATTGAATAGTTTTATGGACAAATTGATTATAGGATGGTCCTTGTTGAACTTTGGGTTTTGTTGGATAAATTTTGGAGATTAAGCATAGATTTTCTTTTTAATGGGTTATCCTTTTCTTGATTATATGACCTTGTAATAACCTTTATGGTTTTGGTTTTGGTTAATACCTAAAAACATGGGATGTATATAGTTCTCTTTGGTGGATTAAGTGATTCTCTAGAAGTTGATTATAGTACTCTTAATGCGAACAAGTCTCCCTAAATACTCGTCTTTTGGAAACAAATATGAGTTTGATTAAGGAATCTACTAAAAGTTGAAAGTCAACATGATAAGTGATTATGTTTTCTTATGAATAAATTACTCAATAAAAAGTAACTTATAACAAAAATGTTGTCTATTAACTTTTCCTAATGGGGAATCGAATACCGTTTAACCCATCACAGGTTTGTGATTTTCTTGTGGTTAACTTTCTCCTAGACATGTTTACTATCACTCTCCGTCAAGAAGATGACCCTTTGCTTTTTCTTCCATGTCCATGTTTTTCTACATATGGGTTAACTCGGGTGACCTCTGTACTTATCTTCCTTTATTTTAAAGTGATTGTTTTACCGACTATTGTTCCGAAGTGGGACTTTCAAGGATGTTTTCAAGCTCAATTTTAAAAATTGCGAGGACGCAATTCCCAAAAGGGGGGAAGGATGTAACACCCTAGGTAAATAAAGAATATGACATTTTCATATTTATCCATATTTGTGAATAAAATATTAATATTACTTTAAATGGGATGCTATGCTCGATGGCGTACCCAACATGCAACAACGAGTTTCTTGGGAATCTTACGTTGCTCTCTAATAATAAAATAATATTATTTTAAATGGTAGTTAACATGTAGTCGTTGTATTGGAAGGAATGGATATAAATAACCTAAATATGATTATATATGTTTTTAAATGTTTTTACATTTATCCAATAAAAGATAAAGGCATAAAATACGAAAAGAATTCAATTTTAGGCGTATATGCCCTAGTTTTCACTAAAGGTTCACTTATTGCCTTTTGATGGATAACCATCATTAAATATAGTTTTTTTAACTTTTATACATCCTTTTGGACCATATAAAATTCTTCTTAAGAATTGTGACATCAAAATTTACTTTTTGTAAATTTTTGGTATCTTTCTGATAAAGTTCATTTTTTTAATGAATAGAGTAAAATATTGTATTTTAATTCAAAACCTATTTTTAATATAATTTATTTATATTATTAGATTATCTTTTGAATTGGTTTTAAAGTGAAATTATAATATATTTTTACCTTTAAATCCAATAGTGGTCATTGGAATTAATTTCACTTTGAAAACAGACTTAAACTAGTGTTCATCTTTTGATACTTATTGTTTAATAAAAACACGATATTTGCTCTGACAGTGGGAATTAATTATTAAATTAATAAATGTAACTTATATGTTTTGAATTTTGTAAAATAGAATTCATTTTTTAATTTGGAATATCAAATATAGCTTTTGGTGAATTTTTGGTATTTTTCTGAAAAACTTCAATTTTTGATGAATAGTGAAACCACTAAGTGGTACTTATAAAAACTGATTTTTCTGTTTAAATAAAATTTTTCCATCTTTGTGTTTGGAATTTCAAAAATCCGACATACATGGTTGTCATTAAGAAGTAAAATGTGGTTCAATAGGATAAAAATAATTTTTTGGTGAATAGTAACTTATTAAGTTTTTAATCGCGATTAGAGGTAATTAGTGTAGTTTAAGGGAAAAATAATGTTTTAATAATATGAAATGAACTTGACACATGTCATAACCTCATTGGATGTGTCATGGCCGACCAATAAAACCCATGGGTAAACTTGGGGACCCCATGAAGCCACTTTGGTTGGAAAATGACCTTAATATCTTTTTATTTAAAGTTAAAGTAAAAAAATGAGACAAACATGAAATGTTTTACAAAAACAATTTTTACATGGAGTTATAAAAATCCGATTTTTGACTATAAATATTAATTGGAAATATAAAAAGATTTCCTACATCATAGTAGTTTTTTTATAATTTTTAGACATTAAATAAACTAAATTATCTATGAAATCATGATGATGCAGCGATGACCTCATTATTTAAAGATTTAAATAAAATGGAAAGATAATGTAATATCTAAGACCTACACACATCAAAAACCTATTGGATGAGTGGATTTATAACCCTTATCACCTTATCCTCGAAACACATCAATGTTTGACCTCTTAAATCCGAATACAATTTTAAAATAAAGTGACTTTTCTTTACCTTCCAAGAGTGACCCTCCTCTCCTCTTATAAAAGGCCCCCACCTTTACCTCCATACCCACACTCCCAAAGCCTTTGGCTTGGCCAACCTCTGCCCATTTTGTCTCGCCACTTCCCTCTCTTACTCCTTGAAGCTTCAATTTGGTCAGATGTCTTCCCAAGGAAGCCTTTGAGCTCAAACCAAATGGAGTTACCCGATTTTAAGGTAATGTCTTCACTTGAGTCCTTCTGTTTTATTTTTCTTCTCCGACCCCCTAAACTCTTTTTAATCATTTATTTTGTAACAAATACAATATAATAAATTTTATAGGATGTTTTTATAATAATTATTTTAGCTAAACATTCACACACCTACATCTAATGGTTAAAGAACATACGGTTTCCGTGGATGGCGAATTTCGGCCTCCCAAAACGATGATTGTTCAACATTCTTTTAACACCTTCAAAGGTGGCCATTAAGATGACACTATATTTATATATGATAAATAATATGTTTATGTTTTCCTTAAGTGTCTTTATTTTTCATTTTTGTCATACCTTTATGGTTTCCATTATGGGTAAACGCGATATCTTCATTTAAGGAAGTGCGGACTACCGCCCCCTCAAAGTGATGTGATTTGTTAATGCCATATGTGGGACGTATAAAGATTAATTTAAAGTTATTATATATGATTCTATACTGGAATTATAATACACCTCTATATCATTATTATTCCATTCCATAAAAATATGAAATAGAAATGAAAGTAGCGTTCATGCGTACGTACGGCTTACCGTCTCCATGAACGGTGCATTCCATTTCTTATCCCCAAATGTAATGTACTATTATAAGTACATGTATATAATGGATATATATTATGAATGATACATCTTAATTATGAATATAATTATGGAATTAAAATATACATAACTCTCATTTATTTTTAATTCCATTAATATGACACAGAAATGAAAGTAGCGTTCATGTGTACGTACGGCTTACCGTCTCCATGAACGGTGCATTTCATTACATACCTCTAAATGATTATGTAATATTATAAATACATGTATATTCTGGATATATATGATATATATGATAACCAAATCATGAATATAATTCTGGATATAATGAACATTTGACCACACGAACAACATGTAATTGTAAGAAGTCCACTTTCGAATTAAGAACCAAATATCGACAAAACAAACATTATTAACTTAAATGATTACATAATGTTTATAACATGGAAATAAGTGATCTAAAAGGAATAATGAACTAGAAAAAGGTTCTTAATAAAGTTTAAATTAACTCAAGTTTATTATTCAGGACGTTAAAGAACGATCGAGTCAAGTCAGACCCGAGGTAAGGGATCTCACTCCTCTCTTTCTTTTTAAGTGCACTCTTTTATGTCATTCCTTCAAAATCTCGTCTTTATTGTTATTGTAATGTTATTTTATATTACTCTTACTATAATTTTTATTTTCATATTATGAGCGACCATATTCTCTCTCATCAATTTATTTTGGAAGTTTTGAGTGGCGCCGTTAGGCTGCCGAATTTTCGTAAGAGATCTAACCTCTCTCTTTTTTTTAAGTACTCTCCTTTATGTCACTTCTTTTAAGCTCCTATTTGTTATGATGGGGGATGCTATTTTATATTCCTCTATCTATAAATTTTATTTTAATATGATGAGATACCCTATTTTATCTCATC
This sequence comes from Viscum album, assembly GCA_963277665.1. NCBI lineage: Eukaryota > Viridiplantae > Streptophyta > Magnoliopsida > Santalales > Viscaceae > Viscum > Viscum album. The sequence goes on from OY728137.1 coordinate 1,481,187,095, forward strand.
TATCCATTTTTGGATGTTTTAAGTTGCACTATTAGGCTGCCGAGTTTTCGTAAGGGATTTTTCATCTCACTTTTATTCCCATGAGATTTATGCTACATTTGCCACAATTTCCTTTTAGTGGTGTATCTACTGACCATTATTTTACCCATTGTGTAATATTCTTTCATTTATGAGTATTTACATCAATGTTTTATTGTCCTTCTTTCACAGGGCGTATGTTTCGAAAGATACCCATGTTGTTAAAGGAACCTTTCACCCTCCTCTTTTTAAAAGACTTCTTTTTTCGGGTCTTCTAATTTACATATTGTTATGTTGGGATATGTTCCCATATATCCTTATTGATGTAAATTTTATGTCCAAGTGATGAGATACCATTTTTTTATTATCTCTCATCAACTCATTTTGATGTGACGCCGTTAGGCTATCAAGGGAACTTTTTAACCCAATTTCGATTTCTTTGGGTTCAACATGTAGTTATTGAATATGTCATCCTTTGAATATTTTTGAATGACCTTTGATTATTTTACACTTAATATCCACTTATATTTGGTGTATTCGTTTGTCACACATAATTATGTAATTGATTTATCCTTAAACCAAGGATACCGTCTTTGTATGGGGCTTCGTCTCAATCTCCTTTCGTTGATCCATATTTTGTTTTATACACAACCTTATTTTATACGGTTTATAAACCCCTTTGACTTTTATGTTTATTCAAAAGAAATATTTTTTATATGCAATTTTTACTAAATGACAAAAGGGAATGTTTTTGTCGTACATATGCGGCGACAATGACTTCTCCACCGTCGTGACCATTATTTGAGTTTCGGCTTCCTCTACAAGCCATACCTACTTTTTTAAAAGAAAAATAAATACCATGTTTTACTTTTCATTTATTTTGATATTGAAAATGGTTTTCATAATGTTATTATATCAATGTGTTGTATTGATATCTTGTGATTGAAAGGTGGAAATGTTATGTTTCCTTTATGCATGTTTTATGTGAAATGATTATGTTGAGGTTCTTGGGCATTATAATGAATACGGGTGGTTCCGTGATAACCTAAGGGCAGGTGAGCCCGATATAGCTCTCCAATGCATTGGGTAACACGAAGGAGTGAAACGTTAAGGTTTATCCGAAGAAATTTAGGGAATATAATATGATGGGTATTCCAAACGTAACCAAGAGGGTTACTCCCTACGTAAGAATGTTATGAATTCCTCAAGTTACCTTTATGTCTTATGATTTTGATGATTTATTCATGGTAGGATGAGGTATATTAATGTGCCTATGTTTTATGGGTAAAGTGCGACTTCATTCTTATGTATATATGAACTCATGTTTCCTTTCCATATTTTTTATAACCCTTACTGAGCATTTTTTGCTCATCCCATGTTTTCGAAATGTTTTTCACAGGTCAAGGGAAAGGTACATGATGTGAGGATAGTGTCAAGGATGTGTCAAGAAATAATCCATGTTTTATTTTAAATATGTTTCCGTTGAAGGGAAGAATGATTATTGTCTTTTATGTAACCACTTTGTTTAAAAGTGGAATGTAATGAAAGTTTCATGATCTAATTCTCTAAAAATCTAAACCTAAAAAGATCCTCAATGTGTAATCTTGTAATAACTCAAGATTAAGTAAGGTTTAATGATGGGGACTTATAGTTGGAGTCAAATGTCGGTTTAGATAAATTTAGAGGTTAGGGTATTCTTTAAGCATAAGTGACATTACCATAATGATTAGGATTTCAAAAAGAGTCCTAGTTTTAGATAAAGTGGATGGATAAGTATATCTTAGTGTTTACCTTCCTCATTAGTACATCATGGTTTTGTTGATATACTCACACTGATATTTCTATTTTTAGTTAATGGATGGATCTAACAGGCACCAAAGAGACAACAGGTTTGAAGGATACTGTGGTGGTTCTCTGATTAAGATACTAGATGAAATGTAGGATTCAATGAGGAAACTCGTGTTTGTTCTAAACCAAATATCAAGGATTCATGATCAACCACTTGAACCTTGACATGTTCTATAATTCATCATGTACGATATGACCAATCGATGTGGAAGTTCCGGTAATAATTATAATGGTAACCATTAGAGTTTATATGATCCTTACTTTTGTGGTAATTATGGGTTATTGTATGATATGATGGGAAATGAAAGGCATGAGATAAACTTGAGGTTAAAATATGTTATGATCATTTTTGATGATTTTATCTCTTTTAGGGGAATGATTTAAGAATTATATAGTTTTGGAAAAAGGAAAACACGCAGACCGTGTGACAACCCGTCACGTCGGACAAAGCTGCGGGAATCGAACCCACAACCAAAGTGCGACTGGTATTTATCACCTACCACTGGACTACGTGAAGTCCCTGGTTAGTTTGACTGATTATTTTAAGTTATATGATTTTATGAATTAAGAGTAAGTTTACTTTTGGTTATTTATGAAAATGATTAACCTATCATGGAGGATATGTGATTAGGTTAATTACTTTTCAATACGAGACTTTAGGAGCTACTGATGTTGTTTGGAGATAAATGTTACGATTTAACATGGAAGACTATGTGACAAAATCCTTCAAATATTTCGGTTTCAATCTTAGATTGGTTTACTTTGAATAATTTTATGGACAAATTGTTTATCGGATGGTCCTCATTGAACTTTGGGTTTTGTTGGATAAATTTTAGAGATTAAGCATAGATTTTCTTTTTAATGGGTTATCCTTTTCTGGATTATCTATCCTTGTACTAACCTTTCTGGTTTTGGTTATGGTTAATGCCTAATGACATGGGATTTATATAGTTCTCTTTGGTGGATTAGGTGATTCTCTAGATGTTGATTATAGTACTCTTAATGCGAACAAGTCTCCCTAAATACTCGTCTTTTGGAAAAAAATATGAGTTTGATTAAGGAATCTAGTAAAAGTTGAAAGTCAACAGGATAAGTGATTATTTTTCCTTATGAAGAAATTATTCAATAAAAAGTAACTTATAACAAAAATGTTGTCTATTAACTTTTTCTATTGGGGAATCGAATACCGTTTAACCCATCACAAGTTTGTGATTTTATTATGGTTAACTTTCTCCTAAACATGTCTACTATCACTCTCCCTCAAGAACATGACCCTTTGATTTTTCTTCCATGTCCATGTTTTTCTACATATGTGTTAACTCGGGTGACCTCTGTACTTATCTTCCTTTATTTTAAATTGATTGTTTTACCGACTCTTGTTCCGATGTGGGACTTTCAAGGATGTTTCAAGCTCAATTTTAAAAATTGCGAGGATGAAATTCCCAAAAGGGGGAAAGGATGTAACACCCCAGGTAAATAAAGAATATGACATTTTCATATTTATCCATATTTGTGAATAAAACATTAATATTACTTTAAAGGGGACGCTATGCTCGATGGCGTACCCAACACGCAACAACGAGTTTCTTGGGAATCTTACGTTGCACTCTAATAATAAAATAATATTATTTTAAATGGTAGTTAACATGTAGCCGTTGTATTGGTGGGAATGGATAGAAATAACTAAAATATGATTATATATGTTTTTAAATGTTTTTACATTTTTCTAATAAAAGATTAAGGCATAAAATACGGAAAGAATTCAATTTTAGGCGTATATGCCCTAGTTTTCACTAAAGGTTAACTTATCACCTTTAGATGGAGAACCGTCATTAAATATAGTTTTGTTCACTCATAAACATCCTTTTGGACCAAATAAAACTCTTCTTATGAATTTGGACATCAAAATTTACTTTTTGTAAATTTTTGGTATCTTTCTGATAAAGTTAATTTTTTTAATGAATAGTGTAAAATGTTGTATTTTAATTCAAAAACTCTTTTTAATCTAATTTATTTATATGATTATATTATCTTTTGAATAGGTTTTAAAGTGAAATTAGAATATATTTTTACCATCAAATCCAATAGTGGTCGTTGGAATTAATTTCACTTTGAAATCAGACTTAAACTAGTGTCAATCTTTTGATACTTATTGTTTCAAAAAAACACGCTATTTGCTCTGACAGGGGGAATTAATTATTAAATTAATTAATTTGACTTATATGTTTTGTATTTTGAAAAATAGACTTCAGTTTTGAATTCGGAATATCAAATATATCTTATGGTGAATTTTTTGGGATTTTTCTAAAAAACTTCATTTTTTAATGAATAGTGAAACCACTAAGTGGTACTTATAAAAACTGATTTTTCCGTTTAAATTAAAATTTTACATCTTTTTGTTTTGAATTTCAAAAATCCAACATACCTGGTTTTCATTAAGAAGTAAAATTTGGTTCAATGGGATAAAAATAATTTTTTGGTGAATAGTAACTTATTAAGTTTTTAATCGCGATTAGAGGTAATTAGTGTAGTTTAAGGTAAAAATAATGTTTTAATAATATGAAATGAACTTGAAACATATACTAACCTCATTGGATGTGTCATTTCCGACCAAGAAAATCCATGGGTCAACTTGGGGACCCCATGAAGCCACTTTGGTTGGAAAATGACATTAATATCTTTTTATTTAAAGTTAAAGTAAAAATGAGAAAAACATGAAATTTTTTACTAAATAAATTTTTACATGGGGTTATAAAAATCAAATTTTTTACTATAAATATAAATTAAAAAGATAAAAAGATTTCCTACATCTTATAATTTTTTTATAATTTTTAGACATTATATAAATTAAATTATTTATGACATCATGATGATGCAGCGATAACCTAATTATTTAACGATTTAAATAAAATGGAAAGATAATGTAATATCTAAGACCTACACATGTCCAAAACCTATTGGATGAGTGGAATTAGAACCCTTATCACCTTATAATCAAAACACATCAATGTGGGACCTCTTAAATCTGAATACCATTTTAAAATAAAGTGACTTTTCTTTACCTTCCAAGAGTGCCCCTCCTCTCCTCTTATAAAAGGCCCTCACCTCTACCTCCTTACCCACACTCCCAAAGGCTTTGGCTCGGCCAACATCTGCCCATTTTGTCTCTCCACTTCCCTATATTACTCCCTGAAGCCTCACTTTGGGAAGAAGTCTTCCCAAGGAAGCCATTGAGCTCAAACCAAAGGGAGTTACCCGATTTTAAGGTAATGTCTTCACTTGAGTCCTTCTGTTTTATTTTTCTTCTCCAACCCCTTAAACTCTTTTTATTCATTTCTTTTGTAACAACTACAGTATCATCAATATACTAGGATGTTGTTATAATAATTATTCGAGCTACACTTTCACAAACCTACATCTAATGGTTAAAGAACATAATGTTTCCGTGGATGGCGAATTTCGGCATCCCGAAACAATGATTGTTCAACATTCTTTTAACACCTTTAAAGGTGGCCATTAAGATGACACTATATTTATATATGATATATAATATGTTTATGTTTTCCTTAAGCTTCTGTGTTTTTCATTTTGGGCATACCTTTATGGGTTCCATTATGGGTAAACACGATATCTTCATTTTAGGAAGTGCAGACTACCGCCCCCTCAAAGTGATGTGATTCGTTAATGCCATATGTGGGACGTATAAAGATGGATTTAAAGTTATTATATATGATGCTATACTGGAATTATAATACCCCTCTATATCGTTATTATTCCATTCCATAAAAATATGAAATAGAAATGAAAGTATCGTTCATGCGTACGTATGGCTTACCGTCTCCATGAACGGTGCATTTCATTTCTTATCACCATATGTAATGTACTATTATAAGTACATGTATATAATGGATATATATTATGAATGATAAATCTAAATTATGAATATAATTATGGAATTAAAATATTCATAACTCTCATTTTGTTTTAATTCCATTAATATGACACAGAAATGAAAGTAGCGTTCATGCGTACGTACGGCTTACCATCTCCATGAACTGTGCATTTCATTTCTTACTTATAAATGATTATGTAATATTATAAATACATGTATATTCTGGATATATATGATATATATGATAACCAAATCATGAATATAATTATGGATATAATGAACATTTGACCACACGAACAACATGTAATTGTAAGAAGTCCACTTTCGACTTAAGAAACAAATATCGACAAAACAAGCTTTATTAACTTAAATCATTACATAACGTTTATAACATGGCAATAAGTGATCTAAATGGAATAATGAGCTATAAAAAGGTTCTTAATAAAGTGGAAATTAACTCAAGTTTATTATTCAGGACGTTAAAGAACGATCGAGTCAAGTCAGACTCGAGGTAAGGGATCTTACTCCTCCCATTCTTTTTAAGTGCACTCTTTTATGTCATTCCTTCTAAAACTCATATTTCTTGATATTGGGATGTTATTTTATATTAATCTTACTGTAATTTTTATGTTCATATGATTAGAGACCGTATTCTCTCTCATCAATCCATTTTGGATGTTTTGAGTGGCACCGTTAGGCTGCCGAATTTTCGTAAGAGATCTAACCTCTCTCTTTCTTTTTAAGTACTCTCCTTTATGTCAATTCTTTTAAGCTCCTCTTTGTTATGATCAGGGATGTTCTTTTATATTCCACTTTCTATAAATTTTATTTTAAAATTATGAGATACCCTATTTGATCTCATCAATCCATTTTTGTAAGTTTTAAGTGGCGCCATTAGGCTGCCAAGTTTTCGTAAGGGATTTTTCATCTCACATTTATTCCCATGAGATTTACGCTAAATTTGCCACAATTTCCTTTGAGTGGTGTATGTACTGACCATTAGTTACCTAATTGTGTAATATTCTTTCATTTATGAGTATTTACATCAATTTTTTATTGTCCTTCTTTCACGGTGCCTATGTTTCGAAAGATACCCATGTCGGTAAGGGAACCTTTGACCCTCCTCTTTTTAAAAGAAATATTTTGTTGGGTATTTTAATTTACATATTGTTATGTTGGGATATGTTCTCATATATCATTATTGATGTAAATTTTATGTCCAAGTGATGAGATACCCTTTTTTTATTATCTCTCATCAACTCATTTTGATATGACGCCGTTAGGCTGTCAAGGGAACTTCTTATCCCAATTTCGATTTCATTGGGTTCAACATGTAGTTATTGAATATGTCATCCTTTGAATATGTTTGAATGACCTTTGATTATTTTACACTTAATATCCACTTATATTTGGTGTATTCGTTTGTCACACATAATTATGTAATTGATTTATCCTTATACCAAGGATACCGTCTTTGTATGGGACTTAGTCTCAATCTCCTTTCATTGAGGCATATTTTGTTTTATACACAACCTTCTTTTATACGGTGTATAAAACCCTTTGACTTTTAAGTTTATTCAAAAGGAATATTTTTTAAACGAATCGTTTACTAAACGACAAAATGGAATTTTTTTGTCGTATTTATGCGGCGACAATGACTTCTCCGCCGTCATGAACATTATTTGATTTTCGGCTTCCTCTACAAGCCATACCTTATTTTTTTTAAAAAAAATAAATACCACGTTTTAATTTTATTTTATTTTCATATTGAAAATGGTTTTTATAATGTTTTTTTATCAATGTGTTGTATTGATATCTTGTGATTGAAAGGTGGAAATGTTATGTTTCCTTTAATCATTTTTTATGTGATACGATTATGTTGAGGTTCTTGGGAATTATTATGAATACGGGTGGTTTCGTGATAAACTAACGGCGGGTGAGCCCGATATAGCTCTCAAATGCATTGGGTAATGCGAAGGAGTGAAACGTTAAGGTTTCTCCGAAGAGATTTTGGGAATATACTATGATGGGTATTCCAAACGTAACCAAGAGGGTTACTCCCTACGTAAGAATGTTATGAATGCCACAAGTTACCTTTATCTCTTATGATTTCTATTATTTATTCACGGTTTAATGAGGTATGTTAAAGTGCCTATGTTTTATGTGTAAAGTATGATTTCATTCTTATATATATATATGAACTCATGTTTCCTTTCCATATTTTTTATAACCCTTACTGAGCTTTTTATGCTCATCCCATGTTTTTTAAATGTTTTTCACAGGTCAAGGGAAAAGTACATGATGTGATGATAGTGTCAAGGATGTGTCAAGAATGAATCCGTGTTTTATTTTAAATATGTTTCCGTTGATGGGAAGAATAAATATTGTATTTTATGGAACCACTTTGTTTAAATATGGAATGTAATGCATGTTTCATGATCTAATTCTCTAAAAATCTAAACCTAAAAATATCCTAAATGTGTAATCTTGTAATAACTCAAGATTAAGTAAGGTTTAAGGCTGGGGCCTTATAGGAATGGTGTCGGTATAGGGGTCTAAGACTATACCCACAGTTCTCTCCAAACCGTGGGCATAGGGGAGTTAAAGGCGGCACACGCTTGAACAGTGTGGCACACAACACACCCCACGGTTCTCAAACCGTGGGGTTTCTATTTTTCATCAAAAAACAAGCCTGGGAAGGTTTTGAACCGTCACCTCGGGCTGATGCTCATGGTAGTGCCACACAGATGGACCAACGGCCTACAAATTTTATTTTTTATATTTCAATTATTCTAGGTATATATATTAATATAGTGTATTTTAATTCAAAAAAATGCATAGCAGGAATCGAACCCGCATATCGGGGTGAACATTGTGGTCGTGCTCCACCATCGAACCAGCCACGCTGTTACTCATATTATTTATGCAGGCACACATTTGCATATTTATATTAATATTATCCACCTCGGGTAATTAAATTTAAAAAATGCTGCAATATGGATTTGAACCAGGGAACAACCGCATCTGAGGAAAACACATAACCAACCGAGATACTGAATTTTTGAAATTATATATTTATATTTATGTAAATTTAATAATCCAAATCGAGAATAAATGTCCTCCGCCAAATTTTTTCCATGTCCCACCAAATTTTATTTCCCCACCATAACACGGGAAACCTATACCCACGGTTCTGGAGAACCGTGGGTATAGGACTTTAAAAAACTGCAATACCAATGGTTTTCAAGAACTGTTGTTATAGGCCTTCGGAAAATACCCTATACCCACAGTTTTCCACAAAACCGTGGGTATAGGTCTTAAAAGAGAACTATACCCACGGTGTTTTTCACAACTGTGGGTATAGGTTCACATAAAATCCTTCTACCCACGGTTTTGGAAAACTGTGGATATAGGGGGACCCTATAACCATGGTTTATTGCAAAACCGTGGGTATAGACCTCTTTTCCAGTAGTGGTTGCATCACATCATGGAGACGGTAGGCCATACGTAGGCACGAGCGATGATATCATTCCCAGGATCGTGGAATTTTATTGAAGTGTATATATACTATTTAACAATAAATATCACTTTACAATAATCATTTATAGTTATTAATTACACCATTATACCCATCCAAGTAAGGTGGTGGTGGAAAACATATTACACCACGGCATAGAGATGGTATTCCATAGGTACGCACGCACGGTGATTTCGTTTCCCGTAGGATGGATAGAAGATGAAATAGGGTTGTTTTATATTTATTATAACATATCAGTATATGAGTGATACTGATGTTATTACTTCATAATGAATCAACTAAATAATATGAAGTAGAATAAGAAATAAATTTGAAGGAATCGGTAACGGATATTACGTCTTCTTTGACACGCCTCTTTGAAACCTCCACTTAGGGAACTAAAATTAGCATTTGAAGAAGAAAAATACCTCTAGTATGATTCTTGGGAAGTTGAGAAGGGAAATGGTCAGGTATTGGCCGAGCATCAAGGCTCAAAATTGTGTGAGGAGGAGAGGGAGGAGGTGCCCTTTTATAAGGGAGGAGAGGGGCACCTTTGAAAAAACATAACATATTATTTATAATAAAGTCATATTCGGGATTTAATTGCTAAAAATTGATTTATTTCAAATCTAATGTGGTTATGGGTCAAAATCATCTGAACAAATAAGTACTTGACACATTTAGGTTACTATTTTATCTTATCATTTAGATTTAACACTAAGTTAAATAATTTATCTTATACTGTGTCTTCTTGTTTTCTTACACTATATGGTTAATAAACTGACTATGACAATCCAAAAGAACCCCAAGTGGTTCATTATTAATATATACAACCTTATCTAGGTCATTTGGATGAGCCTTAGATTTTTAGGAATAAGATAAAAATTTATAATATAATATTTTTTAAAAAACTATTTTATGTCAATTTTGACACTATTTGGTAATTCATTTTTGTAAAAATCATAACAGCATGATTAGTTCAAAAAACGTTTATTAAATAAATAGTAACATGTCATATTGGCCTATAAAATTAGTTTAATTTATAAAAAGTCTCAAATTACATTTATTTGAGTATTTATAATATAAATTATTTTAATATTTCATTAATTAGGTAATTATTGCATCAACATTGTGTCATTAAAAAATTAAATTATTTAATGTCTAAAAATTATAAATAAAATACCATTAGGTAGGAAATATATTTATCTTTATAATTAATATTTATAGTCAAATTTATCTTATCTATAACCCTATATTAAAAATGTTTTAGTTATTAATCATTGATTTTAACTATTTTAACTCTTCTTTAAATATAATAATAATAGGTGTCCTAATTTGATCCAAGTGGACCTAAATGGTCATATTTTATTCCTAAGGTTATTTTTCGTCGAATTATACTTATCCAATATAATTAAGACATGTTTTAGGGTAATAATAATAACATTTTTACCATTAATTACCCTATTTACATTTAACCGTGGTAAATAAAAGTAAAAAGTTACTATTCAACAAAAATTATTTTTATCTTATTGAACCAAATATTAATCCTTGATATTAACTGTGACTCTTGGATTTTCGTAATCAAACTCACCAAAGAAGTAAAATTACGTTTTATGTACAATTGCAAATGCTCATAGGAGGTGGGTAAAAGACGGTAAAAAGTTCAATAAAATTTTTATGTATTTATATTATTTTAAAATTACTCCAATTAATTAAATTGATCATATATAGGTATTATGTATCTATTTTGACCAAAAATAAATTTAAATAAATATTTATTATTTAAATAAAAAGTCTGTTTTAACCAATAACTCAGTGTTTTCACTATTCATCAAAAATTGAAAGTTTTCAGAAAAATACCAAAAAATCACCCTAGGATAATTTCGATATTCAGAATCCAAAAATGAAGTCCATTTTGAAAGATAAAATTTATAAAATTTCAAAAAGTGGGTATTACTATTAATAATGACTAGTTTATATAATATTTTAATAACATATCGTTGTTTAGCGAAGCTCGCTATTGCGTAAAACGAAAGCTATCAAAGAAGGTTCCTCTTGCGCATAACGCAAGCCAAGATAGTGTTGTGTGTAGTGAAATATTCCTTTGGTGATGTATATATAAAAAATATTTCTCATAAAATATCGGGTGTTACATTCTACCGCCCTTAAAATGAATTTCACCCTAGATATTTGTCACTTTGTAACAAACAGATGAGGATACTTATCCCTCATCATATCCTCAAGTTCCCATGTAGATTCATCTAATTGGTGGTTCCTCTATAAAACATTCACCAAGCGAGTGGTCTTGTTCCATAGAAATGTTTCGCTACGATTCAGAATCTCTATCGGCTGTTCTTCATACGAAATATCTTGCTCCAGCAGTACAACTTCTGAGCTTAGTACATTTGAAGGACCGGGTATGTACATTACTAGGAGATATACATAGAACACATCGTGAACATGAGAGAGATTCAGTGGATACTCCAATCGGTAAGCCACCTCCCCAACACGTTCCAATATTTCGAAAGGACCAATATACCTAGGGCTCAGCATTCCCTTCTTTGCAAATCTCATTACTCTGTTCCAAGGATATATTCGTAAGAACACTTTATCACCCACTTCAAACTCTAGGTCTTTTCTTTGGTTGTTGGCATATATTTTTTTGTCTACTCTGAGGTGCTCTTATGTGTTGTTGAATAGATCTGACCTTTTCTTCCATCTCATCATCAATATAGGGTCCTAATAGCTTTCTTTCCCCAACTTCATCCCAGCAAGTTGGAGTTCTGCATTTATTTTCATAGAGAGCTTCATAAGGATCCATCTGAATAATGCAGTGAAATCTATTATTATAATAAAATTCCATCAAAGGTAAGTGTTGATCCCAACAACCTTTGAAATCCATAGAGCAAGATATCAACATGTCTTCTAGAGTTTGAATTGTCCTCTTATACCAACTGTCTATCTGAGGATGATACGTAGTGCTGAAACTCAACTATGTATATAGAGTATGCTGAAGACTTCTCCAGAATTTCAAGGTAAACCTCGGATCCTGATCAGATATAATGTAATGTGGTAATCCATGCAATCTTACCACTTCCTTTACATATATCCTGTCAAGCTAATCAAGAGAAAAATATTCTCTAATATCAATGAAGTGTTCCAAATTTGTAAGACGATCAACTATAACCGAGATAGCATTATTTCAATTGGGTGTTTTAGGAAGTCTAGTGGAAAAGTCCATAGTGATGTTTTCCCATTTCCATTCGGGTATGGGTAATGTTTGTAACATCCCCTTAGACTTTTGTCTCTCATCTTTAACATGTTGAAAAACCAACCATCGAGAGTCATATTCAACGATATCTTTTTTCATGCCATACCACCATAAGTACTCTTTCAGGTCCATATACTTCTTCGTCCTTCCAGGATGAATAGAGAATGAAGAACTATGAGCCTCATCCAGCGGCGCCTTCTTTAATTCTGGGATGGGAAAAACACAAACCTGATTCCTAAACCATATTATCCCATCACAATCAATGTTGAATTAAAGAACATTTCTCACCTTCTTTTGTAACTCTACATCTTATTTTTGTGCCTCTTTAATCATCACAAGTATAGATTGTTGAACATTAATTTTAGAAAAATATGATTTTTCCCCTTCCATTATAATTCCTAGATCCATCCTTTGTAAATCCATAAATATTGGATATTTTGTGATCCTCATCATGGATAAGGTAGCATGGTCTTGAAAACATAATGCATCTACCACATTTTTTGCTTTCCCAAGGTGATAATGAATTGAGCAGTCGTATTCCTTAATCAACTCCCACCATCTTCTTTGGCGCATATTCTGCTCCTTTTTTATGAAAATATACCTTAAACATTTATTATCAGTATAAATATCACACCTTTCACCATAAAGATAATGACTCCATATTTTTAATGCAAAGATTACCGCGGATAACTCCAAATCATTGGTTGGGTAATTTTTCTCATGGATTTTCAACTATCATGATGCATAAGATATCACCATATCATTTTTCATTAGAACACACCCCAGTCCCTTCATGGATGAATCACTGTATTTCACAAACCTTTCTCCACTACATGGCAGTGTGAGCATAGGTGCACTCGATAACCATCATTTTAACTCATTGAAATTCTCTTCACACTCCTCCGTCTAAACAATCTTAACTCATTTTCGAGTCAACCTGGTTTGTGGATTAGATAATCATGAAAAATATTTCACAAAACATTGATAATATCTAGAAAACCCACGAAAACTTCGGATATTAGTTACTGTTGTTGGTCTCGACCATCTTTCGATAACATTGGTTTTTGAAAGATCCACATTTATCACCTCTTTTGAGATTATGTGAAACAAAAATGCAACTTTTTGAATCCAAAATTCACACTTGATAAATTTGGAATAATGCTTCTCCTTTCTCAGGGTCTTCAGTACAATTCTCAAGTGATATTCATGTTCTTCCATGCTCTTTAAATGCACAAGAATATCGTCTATAAACACTACCACAAACTGATCATGATAGTCTCTAAAGACTCTATTCATTAGATCCATGAAGATAGCAGGGGCATTAGTAAGACCCAATGGCATCACTATAAATTTATAGTGTCCATACCTTGTACGGAAATCCGTATTTGGTATATCATTATTTTTTACCCTTAATTGATGATACCCTAAATGAAGATGAATCATGGAAAAGTATTGAGCTCTGTGTATTTTGTCAAATTAGTCATCAATGCATGGAAGAGAATATGTGTTCTTGATAGTGATCTTTTTAAGTTCTCGATAATCAATGCAGAGTCTCATTGATCCATCTTTCTTCATAACAAACAGAACTGGTGCTCCCCAAGGTGATGCACTAAGGCATATGAATCCCTTATCAAGATTCTCTTTGAGTTGATTTTTCAATTCCTGCAAATTAATTGGGGCCATTCTATAAGGTGTCTTTGAAATGGGTATAACACCCGGTATGAGTTCTATTGAAAACTCAACTTCACGATTTGGTGGTAGACCTAGAAATTCCTCTAGAAATACATCATCAAACTCATGTACAATGGGTGTATTCTTAATCATGAGTTTCTCTCCAACCATTTGAGATATATAACCTTCATTTATTGGAATCATGACCCATACGATGGAATAAATTTCCACTGGAATGTGATATTCATCCTTGCATCAATAGATGATAGAATATTGATCAGGAATATTAAATGTTATTTCCCTTCTTTGGAAATTTATATGAGCTCCGTATAAAGAAAGCCAATACATGAAAAGAATCACATAAATTTCCACTATAGGAAGGATCGCAAGATTTGTAGGAATCAATTTCCCATAAAATTCAATTGGATAAGAATCATAAAAATTTGATGAAACTTTTGTGCCATTAGGAATTGTCACATCTAGCTCAACATCTAATTGTTGAGGTAGTATGGCGACACCCTTAGAAAATTCTTCAGAAATAAAAGAGTGGCTGCATCGAGAATCAAATAAAAAAATTTCTACTTTAGATTGGATTGTAAGTGTACCTTTCACCACTTCATTATCATACTCCACATCGTCAATAGTAATTTCATGTGCCTTTACTTTGTCTTTTTTCTTAAGTGTTTTTTGACATCGATCATCATAAAAAACCCTTGGATTATGGCATTGATTGGCATAAATCCCTATTTCCTTGCACTTGAAACATTGAAGTGTAGGAGGTGAATTTTATTCATCCCTTTCATTGTTCGCATCATTAGACATCTTTTCCCCATTATTTCGAAATTCAACTGCCCGATGGCATTATTTTCCACACTTAAAACATTTAATTGGACCTTTAAGACAAGTCCCTCCTTGTTTCTTTCCACACTTTGAGCATAAGAGAAAACACATCTTCTTTTCAGTGTGGTCTTTATATTTTCCTTTGAATTCCATTTTCCTCTTCTTATCAAACCCATATGATTGATGGGTTACTCCAATATCCATCTCAACCATGAGAGCACATCAAACAATTTCCTCATAGCTATTGAATTCCCTTATGTCTAACAACCTTCGCGGACTTTGTTTTAAGCCACTAAAATATCGATCGATCTTACTCTCATGTTGGATAATAATTCTGGAAGCGTACCTTTCATGTATTGTAAAATTTTCTTCATAGGTACCAAAAGATTCATCATCCTTTTTCTTCAGTTCAAGAAACTCCTTCTCCATCTTTGTTCTAAGAATATGAGGGAAGTACTTATTGAAAAATAAATTATTGAACTCGTCCCATTCCATGGACTCAATTTCATCTCTTTGCCTCGTCTTCTTAATAAGATTCCACCATTGATCAGCTTGACCTTCCAAACGATATACTGCTAAGATGAGTTTATCATGTTCAGAGCATTGTAGAACTAAAAATATCTTTTCAATGGTACTGATCCATTGTTCAACCACTAATGGATCAGAAGACCCACTGAATGATTGTGGATGCTGCCTCATTAAGGATTCAACAGAATATTTCTCCTTCCTTTTCTCGTTTGGAAGTCCCGCATGATTCAAAGCTTGAGAAGGTTGTGTGATCATGGCTAAAAGATTTTTCATTCCATCTCCCATAACGTTTAGTTGCTCAGGGGTACAATCATTGCATTCCCCATCACATTCAGCATTAACACGGTTCCTTCGAGTTCCATTCATTTACTAATACCAAGAAGCATAGTGTTAGAAACACAAATCATAATAGGAAAAAAACAGAATCAGAATTAAAATTTCAAACATAGGTCTTATTATAGGTTACACATGTCCATTTCTAAAACACTAACATTGTGTTCTATTCAAAGACATATCATTAGGGTTCTTACTAAGGCATTCACATCCTAGTTTCCAAAGGTTGACTATACCTTCCCTCTAATACCAACTATAATGACCCATACTTTACATACATGGTTATTAATTTAGAATTGAAGAATACTTATTACAACATATAAAAAAACCATGATAGGACCGTATAGGTATAGTTTCTTTAGAAACTGGGAAACATAAACAACGGGTTCATAAATCATCTACATTGTCTCCCGTTTATTTCATCATATCTAGAGTCCCTTTTGGCGTATCCTACATAATACCCTTCTTCCTATCCTGGGGAAAAGAAAACATACAAAAGGGTGAGCTCAAATGCTCAGTAAGGGTAAAGAAAATGAATATTAATCATATCATATTCATAAGAACATAATATTTTTAAATTCTTATCCTTCAAAAGAGATCATAATATCATAACATGGGTTAAATCATAGTAGTAAAATTTCATCCGAGTAATCATAACATAAAACATGAAACTTTGTGACATTCAAACATAATCATGGAAAATCATTTCATATTAGTCAAGGCACTTTTCCAAGACCATTGTTATGGACAATGTCTATTACTGAACCAAGTTCACTCCTCATTCCAGTCTTGTATCACTAAACCGGATTTACTTGTTGTTTCAACCATGTCTATCTAGTGAGATATAAATCTTTACCCAATGAATTGGAGAGAGATATAGGTCCCACCCATCTAATAATGAAACCAATCTTATGTGTTCCACAAAATCATAAATAATATATCATAGCATAACCCATGTATTAAAAATGGGATTCATAAACTTCATACCATTATAACATAATCCATGTAAGATAAAATAACTTCATAAAAATAATTCCATCAAAACATAATCAAATAAATGTAAAAATATTGATAGAAATAGAACCCTATATTATCTTAGTTGGAAAATAATTTTCCTAAAATTCTTGAACTCCATTCTTTAGGAAAATATCCTTTATATTTCAAAAACATTTTTCCTTTCTTAGCATGTCATGCATTTTTAAACTAAAAGAAGTTGATTAAAAATAAACTTAAAAAAAAGTTAAGTAAGATTAATCGAAATAATGTTCTATGAAATAATAAAAATCCATTCATGTCATTTAATATAAAAAACATTCTTCATGTACTTTGGCTGAAAAAGCCAAAAAGTACCTCGTACAAAAAACGACAAAAGATTCCTTTCATGTCTTTTAGTAAAAAATCACTAATGGGTAAAATTGGATTTAAAAAATTGTTGGAGGATAGAAACAATATTACATATTGATGAAACGTGCATGTGGATGATAAATATGCCGCAGTAATTACCGACGTATAAACAATCTTGGATAAAAATTGAGATTGGGAGATTTTCCCTTACCTTAGGTCTGATTTGCTTCGTAAATATACGAACCTCTTATATAATGATTTAAATATTGTCCTTGACTTATTACAGAATCATATGTATTTTTATGATATCATATATGGTCATATTCTTATCCTCTTATTAATAATATTTCATTACTACATGTTATTCGGGTGTTCGTTGCTTTATGTTCTTATGCGTGTTTTGTCGAATAAATTCTTATTATTCATTTTAGTTTATAGATACATCATTTACAGAATTTTATTAGCATAATATATATCATATTTATTAATTAAATTCATTTATATAATCATTATTCAATTAAGATCATGTAAAATGAGTCACATCACATCGTGGAGACGGTAGGCCGTACGTACGCACGAGAGATGATATCATTCTGATTAACACAGAATTGTATTGAGGTGTATGTATACTATTTAAGAATCAATATAACTTTAAAATAATCATATATAGTTATTATTTACACCATTATACCCATCTAAGTAAGGTGGTGGTGGAAAATAGATTACACCACGGCGTGGAGACGGTATTCCGTACATACGCATGCGCGGTGATTTCGTTTTTCGTAGGATGGATAGAAGGAGAAATATGGTTGTTTAATATTTATAATAACATATCAGTATATGAGTGATAATAATGTGATTACTTCATAATTAAACAACTAAATAAGAGTAATTAGAAGAAGAAATAAATTTGAAGGAATTGGTAACAGATATTACCTCTTCTTTGACACGCCTCTTTGAAACCTCCTCATAGGGCACTAAAAGTTTCCATTGAAGATAAACAGGACCTCTTGTATGTTTCTAGAGAAGTTGATAAGGGATATGGTCAGGGTTTGGATTAACATTAAGGCTCTAAATTGTGTGAGTAGGAGTGGGAGGGGGTTCCCTTTTATAAGGGAGGAAAGGGGCACCTTTAGAAGAACTTAAAATATTATATTATAATAAAGTAATATTCGGTTTTAAATTGATCAAGTTCGATTTATTTAGAATATAAGGTGGTAATGGGTCTAAATCCTTTCATCAAATATGTTTTAGACAAGTTTAGGTTACTATTTTAACCTTATCATTTAGATTTAACTCTAAGTTAAATAATTTAACTTTTACTCTGTCTTCTTGTTTTCTTACAATATATGGTTATTAAACTTACTATAACAAGCCAAACGAACCCCAAGTGGTTAATTAATAATATATATAAACCTATATAAGTCATTTTTCTGAGCCATAGATTTTTAAGAATGAAATAACAAATAATAATATAATATTTGTTTTAAAAACTATTTTATGTCAATTTTGACACTATTTGGTAATTGATTTTTGTGAAAATCATAACAGCATGATTAGTTCGAAAATTTTTAATTAAATCAATACTAACATGTCATATTAACCTAAAAAATTAGTGTAATTCATAAAAATTCCGAAATTACATTTATTTGGTTATTTATAATATCAATTATTTTAATATTTCATTAATTAGGTAATTACTGCATCACCATTGTGTCATAAATAAATTATAATTTTTAATGTCTAAAAATTATAAATAAAATACCATTAGGTAGTAAATATTTTAATATTTCTAATTAATATTTATAGTCGAATTTATCTTATGAATAACCCTATATTAAAAAATTTTCAGTTATTAAACTTTGAATTTAACGATTTTAACTCTTCTTTAAATAAAATAATAATAAGTGTCCTAATATAATCTATGTGGACCTAAATGGTCATATTTTATTACTAATGTTATTTTTGGTAGAATTAAACTTATCCAATAGAATTAGGACATGTGTTAGGGTAATAATAATATCATTTTTACCTTTAATTACCCAATTTACTTTTAACTGTGGTAAATAAAAGTTAAAAGTTACTATTCACCAAAAATTATTTTTATCTTACTGAACCACATTTTACTCCTTGATATTAACAGTGTTTCTCGGATTTTAGACATTCAACTCGCAGAAGTGGTAAAATTAAGTTTTATGTACAATTGCAAATGCTCCTAGGAAGTCGGTAAAAGACGGTAAAAAGTTCAATAATTTTTTTGTATCTATATTATTATAAAATTAATCCAATGAATTACATTGATCATATATAGGTCATATGTATCTATTTTGAATAAAATTAATTTAAATAAAAAATTATTATTTAAATAAAATGTTTGTTTTAACTAATAACTCAGTGTTTTAACTATTCATCAAAAATGGAATGTTTTCAGAAAAATACCAAAATTTCACCCTAGGATAGTTTCAATATTCCAAATCTAAAACTGAAGTCCATTTCGAAAGAAAAAATTTATTAAATTTCAAAATTTGGGTATTACTATTCATAACGGCTAGTTTATATAATATTTTAATAACATATCATTGTTTAGCGAAACTCGGTACTGCGTACAATGCAAGCTATTAAGGAAGGTTTCTCTTGCGTGTAACACAAGCCAACACAATGTTGTGTGAAGTGAAAGATTCAATTGGTGATGTATATAAAAATAAAATATTTCTCACAAAATCTCAGGTGTTACAAATTTCCCATTATTTTTTAAATATCATTATCTAATTTTATAATGAAATTTACGAAAACACATTCTCACCAACATCAAATTCAAGAGTGCATCCATGAATGTCATCTTAAATTTTTTGATGAAATTGTGTATGCCTTATGTGTTGTTGAATGGATCAAACATTGTATGTAGAGACCCAAATCTTGACATACATGGACATTACATTAATTTTTCAGAATACATTATACATAACAAACACAGACACACAAGGACCTTAATAGTTTAGTGTCTTTGGAAACTCAGCATTTAATCTTCTAATCATGGTGAAAGATCTTCAACTTCTCCCAAAAAGAACTTCCCCTTTTTTTCTTACCTAAAAACATTCTTTATATCCGGGGGAAAATAAAACATAAAAAGGGTGAGCTCAAATGCTCAGTAATGGTAAGCATAGAGAACCTAAAACTATACATAAACATTTGAATGCAAAAGCTTGAACATAACATCTAAACATCAAAATCTTGAGAAAATTCATTAATCATGAATGTACACAAGGAATAGTTAATAAAGGAACATTAATCATGATAACCTAGCATGCGAATAAAACATGTAATTGTGGAAACCATTTATCACATGTTATGATTTCCATAGTAGCCAAGGCATTGCTGCCAAGAACATCTTAGTGGACAAAGTCCCTTTCTGAATCGAGTTCACTCCTCGTTCCAGTCCTGTAACACTGAACCGGATTAACATACCTTTCCAGCCATGTCTATCTCATGAGACATAAATCATTACCCAATTAATTGGAGGGAGATATAGTTCCCACCCATCTCATAATGAAATCATTCTTACTTGTGCCAAAAAATAAACATACATCATTCATAATAACCAACGAATAAAATGGGTTTTATAAACATCATCCCATCATCACATAATCTATATAAAAGAAATGGATTTCATTTCATAATAAGAAAAGTGAAACCATTTAAATCATAAAGACATTATACTTGAAACATACATATGAAATAATGTCATCTTAGATGAAAAAATGGTTTTGATAAAACACATGAAATGATTTCTTGAGGAAAATGTTCTTTCTTCTTCAAAATCATTTTCTTTTCACAAAATGACATGCACTTTTAAGAGAAAATTATTTTGTTGAAAATATTCATAAATTCTTGTAGAGTAATCTTCATGAAAATGAGGCATTATGAAACCGTAAAATTCCATTCATGCTGTATAAGCTAAAAAACATTCTTCTAGTACTTTTGCTGGAAAAGTGAAAAAGTACCTCGTATGGTAAACAAAAGAAAGATTACTTACATACCATGTAGTAAAAGTCAAAAATGGGTAAAAAGGAATTTAAAAATACATGAATACACTTTTATAAACCATGGACATGGTTGATATCAATAACCCCAGTAAACACTTTAGAATAAGCAATCTCGGATAAAAATGATATTTGCACAATTATCCCTTACCTTAGGTCTGATATGCTTAGTATGTATCCGAACCTCCTATATAATGATTTAAATAATTTCATTGACTTATTACAGAATCATATTCATTGCTATGATATCATATATGTTTTACTTATGACTTTATATTATCCGTTCTTTTGTAAATTCCATATTAAAGCAGCATTTTGGGTAAAATCATTTCATTTATCGTATGTGTTTCGACTTTTTGTTCATGATATTAATACTTATATCCTGATCTAAATAATTCCAGAATGTAAAACATGATTTATATATAATATATATTCATCATATACATATATATATTATAGGTCGATAAAAGGAACGAAATACACCGTTCATGGAGACTGTAGGTCGTACGTACGCATGAACGTTGTTTTTGTTTCCTTATTGAATTGAATAAACTAAATAGATTACATACATATATATATACATAAATCTAGTAGAATTCAGATATTTCATTATTATTCATTATATAAACTTTATGATCATTCATGTATGGTTAACATGGAGAATGGATCTCATCGCGTCGTGGAGACGGTAGTCCGTACGTACGCACAAGGGATGATATCGTTTCAATAATTATTGAATAGAATTGGAGTGGATGGTATAATATATCAGAATCATTAAGATGTTATAATAACCATATATAGTTATTCGTTACTCCATTATACCCGTCCATGTAAGTTGTTGGTGGAAAAACAGATTTCACCACCACGTGGAGACGGTATTCCGTACGTACGCACGCGTGGTGATTTCGATTTCCGTAGGATGGATAGATGGTGAAATAGAGTTGTTTCCTAATTATAATATCATATCAGTATATGAGTTATACTGATGTTATTACTTCATAATGAAACAACTATAGAAGAAGAAGTGGAAGAAGAAATAATGTTGAAAGAATCGGTAACGGACATTACCTCTTCTTTGAAGCGCCTCTTTGAGACCTCCTCTTAGGGCACTAAAATTAGTCTTTGAAGAAGACCGGAACCTCTAGGATGTTTCTATGGAAGTGGATAAGAGAATTTTTCAAGGGGTGGACGATCTTAAACACTCAATGTGGTGTGAGGAAGAGAGGGAGGAGGTTTCCTTTTATAAGGGAAGAGAGGGGCACCTTTGGAATCCTCAAAAATATTAGTTTTATATATATTCAAACCCCACATAAAAACCTCCAAAACTGACTCAATTCAAAGATTAGATGAGATACTATTTTAATATCATCAACCAATCAAATTTAGACATGTTTCAATCTTATATTTAGCCTTATCATTTTGATTTATCCTTATTTAATCTATTTATGTTTATTTGTGGTAATAAAATTCTAAATTTTAAATGGTTATAAATAATCACATATGTGTTGTTAATTTTCCATAATTGGATACTTTATGACATTTTCGACTATATAAATTTCAATTTATAATTTTTAAATATTTTTGGGATTTTTAATCAATTTAATAATTTGTTATTTTTATAAAATAACAATAGTGTCAATTTTGACACTATTCATTTATTTGAATTTAAATAAAATCTACTCATAAGATATATTCGGACTACAATTTTTAATATATTACTACGATGTCAAATTTTTCTAGAAAATTTTTTCAGCACATTAAATAGTTCATTTAATATTTATTTTAATATTTTTAAAACCATTTATTTTGTATATCCCTTAATAAAATAATTAGTACAACAGTTTTGTATAATAATTTAATATACATATTTGTTGCATAAAAATTAAAATAAAATCATTTTCTGAAGATAAATATCATATATACTATAATAATAATTTTACTCGAATTTATCATCTTAAAATAACAATATGTAAATTGTTATCTTTATTAAATTTTGAAGGTGGCAACTTTGGAATCATTTAAAATAAAATATTATAAGTGTCATAATCGCCTTAATAAGTATCCAAATGGTCATCAATTTGGACAGTGGATGATTAGGGTTTATATATACACTACTAATAAGTTTTGTGAATATTTTTGGGCCTTTTGATATGTATTACTATTTCAGTAAAAACTATATTACTGATTTTTCACTAAATAAATAATTTCTGCATCATTAATGTATAAGATAATAAAGTAATTAAATAACTCATAAAAATTACAAATAAATTGCCATGATAAAGAAAAACATTTTATCATTTAAATGAGTATTTATAACCGAATTTATATTCTTTATAAACTTATATTAAAAGTACATTAATTATTAAAGTTGAGTGAGACATATTTCACTTTTCATTAAATAAAATAAACTAAAGGTCTTAATCACCTCCAAGTGGGTTCCAATGGATTCCATTTCGACCCAAATATTCCTTAGGACGAAATATAAGCATAAAATTATATTACGACAAGTGTTAGGGTAATTTTATAATATTATATTTACCCTTAATTACCCGACTTACCTTTTACTATGGTAAATAAAATTTACCGTAGTTACTATTCATATGCCCAAAAATAAAAAGTATCTTATTAACATAATTTGGACCCACTGATTCCAAATATGGAAACCATTTTTCTAAATTCAATACACAAAAGTTGCAGAAATTAATTTAAAATTAATCCTGTTGTTATGAAAACGTGTTTTAAAAGTTAAAACATTGCAAAAGATTGAAATGTTTTTACCTATGAATTCAATGTAAAATTAATGTTAATGACATACATTATATTAAATGGTAAAAATATATTATATTTATACTTTAAAACCATTCAATATTATTATTTAACCATATAAATTATTGCGATGAAAAAAGTTGTTTTTAATTAAAATATAGCGTGTTTTTACTATTCATCAAAATATGAAAGTTACGAGAATAATATGAAAATTTTATCCAAAGTAATTTTTTATTTACTTATTCCAAAGAATAATTTTATTTTTTCAAATTGAACTTATAAACATGTCAAAAACTAGATTTAAAGTGGGTGCGCCATCAAATGGTGGCAAAACTACATTTTTTGAAAAATACTTATTTTACCCGAAAATTTTATTTTGTTCTTATACCATATTATAGAAAATGTGTAAGTTGAATAATAATTTAATAAAATTAAAAATTTAGTTAATAATATTCATAACGGCTAGTTCATAATAATATTATAAGCAATTATTATTGTTTAGTGAAACCCGGTATTGCATACAACACACGCTACAGAGGAAGGTCACGATTGCGTGTAATGCAATCCAAGTCAGGGTTGCATATATTGCAAGCTAATCTGGTGTTGCTTATAGAGCAAGATAATCATGGTATATTATAAAACAGAATACATCAATGAAATTTACAAGAATATTTTTCATAAAATCTCGGGGTGTTACATTCTTCTCCCCTTAAAATTAATTTCGCCCTCGAAATTTGTTGGGGTTATAAATGGATTTCTACTCGAATGTTTCTTTAATAGAAACCCACATCGTAAAAAGGAATACCAAGACCAATCTTTAAAATCTAAAGTATGAAATGTAATGGTTATCCAAATTAACTAATCACTGGGTTTCCACGTAGGAGAACATAGGTGAAATTGTGGATATGGAAGGGAAATCTTACCGTCATGTTCTGATGGAGAGTGGTAGAGAAAATGGCTATGAAAAATCCAACAATAACAAAGCCATAAGTTTGTGATGATCTAGGGTACCATATAAATCTTAGGATATGAGGGCACTAGTACAACATTTTTGGTTTTCAAGATCATTTCCCTAAAGTTAAAAATTTTGAATTAGAAGAAATACTTACTTTATTTTGGTAAAATCGTTGTTCGTGCCATTGAAGAATTTCCAATTCATCTATTTAATAAATGAAGTTAAATTTGTATTTCACGATGTTTTAGCAGATCATGCGATAGAATGATAGGTCATTCCATCTGTCTCAAACATAAGATAGCAAAATTTATATACATAAGTCCATCAATGTTGAGATTAATAAGATATGGTTCCTAAAATGGACTTATACTTCATGTTTCATATTGCTTAATATTATAAATCTGGTTTCTACTAATCAAGGCCTTCTTTTAGGCTAGTGGTAGGTGATAAAGGCTTGTCTCACTTCAGTTGTGGGTTCGATTCCCATAGCCTTTTCCGACATGATGGGTTGTCACCCATCCTGCAGGTTGTCCTTTTTGTAAAACTACATTACTATTAAATTCCATCAATAATATCAAAAAAAAGTTATATCCTTAAAAAATACTATCTTATGTCCAACATAATCCATTCCAATATTTATCTAAAATACTTCAGTCCAAGCTCATAGTATAAAGAAAATGATTTCTTGAAATGTCATCAACCAACCATCATTTATCCCCCATTATCTTGTTGGTCACATTCCGATCATGTTAATACCTTAATCATGTATTCTCTCTAAAAATAAATACCCATTAAACCATAGTGAAAACATGAATGCTATCAAAAGTTAAATCTTTCCACATTCAAAAAAACCAAAAATTCTATATAATCGAACCATGATATCACTTAGTCCTTATATCAATCATGAGCTCATGAATACTATCAAACATATTATTTTCTCCTTTTCCGAATATCATCTTCCTTCCAAAAATATCTGATTAACCTTTCATGGTTACTGGTACCATTCAACATATACTTTCAAATACATTAGGAAAAACAATAGTGCAACAATCCTTAGATGATTCTTTATTCCATAGTACAATTAAATATACAACATAAGTCTTGATAAACATACAATCATTCCACTACCTTCTTAAACTACTGACTGATCTTCAACACTTATTTCAACTCATATATCATTTGTAGTCTCCTCATCATCATCCACAAAAATACTACCCATATGACCATGTTGATTCTCTTCATGAGATTTTCCCTTAGGTCATTGGTTTGCATAATAACCATACATTCCACATTTAAAACATCTAATCATTGTTGATGTCGTAGCAATACCATTATCCTTCTCCATGGCGTTAACTGAACCTTTTCCTTTGCACTTACTGGATTTGTGTCCTTTTTTTCCACACCCGAATCATCTTCCAGTTCCATTGAAATATTCTCCTTGATGCCTCTTCCCACATGATTTACATAGGGTAAATTGAACTTTCTTTCCTCTATGACCATCATGAAACTCCATCTTTCTCTTATTAGTCGAGTCAGGAAACATACCAAATTTGAGTTTATTGATCATATTATGAGATTTCTGATTCGGCATAATAATGATGTTTGGACTTCCAGATCCCATTTCATTTGGTTTCTCATGAATAATATCATTCCATTGTCCATCATATCCTCCATTATCGTGAATCATCTTGTTTCCATCGTTTTTCTAAAACCCAAAAAGAATAGTGTGAGAGGCAAAAATCATGCTAGGTAAAACAACATAGTAAAGGGGGAGTACCTTCAACATCTAACATCATAGGTTTAATTCTAATATCGTTACAGTAATTCTAGGACTATAATATATACTTATACTTAACCTTAGGGACATCCCTAGACATACCTTATAAATATATCTTGGAATTTCACTAAAGTTTTTGCATCCTAGTTTCCAAAGGTTAACTAAACCTTTCCTCTGATACCAACTATAGAGACCCAAAGCTTGATGTACATGGACATTACATTACTTTTTCAGAATACATTATACATAACAAACATAGACACACAAGGACCGTAATAGTTTAGTGTCTTCAGAAACTCAGAATTTAATCTTCTAATTGTGGTGAAAGATCTTTAACTTCTCCCATAAAGATCTTCCCCTTTTGTTTTCTTACCTAAAACCTCTCTTTATATCCTGGGGAAAATAAAACATGAAAAGGGTGAGATCAAATGCTTAGTAATGGTAATCATAGAGAACATAAAACAATACATAAACATTTGAATGCAAAAGATTGAACATAACATCTAAACATCAAAATCTTGAGCAAAGACATAAATCTTGAAAGTCCACGAGGCATAGATCATAAAAGAACATGAATCATGATAAACTATCATGGTAATAAAACATTTAATTGTGGAAACCATTCAGCACATGTTTTGATTTCCATAGTAGCCAAGGCATTGCTTCCATGACCATATTAGTGGACAAAGTCCCTCTCTGAATTGAGTTCACTCGTCGTTCTAGTCCTATAACACTGAACCGGATTAACATACCGTTCCAGCCATGTCTATCTCAGGAGATATAAATCATTACCCAATGAATTGGAGGGAGATATAGGTCCCACCCATCTCATAATTAAATCATTCTTACTTGTTCCAGAAAATAAAGATACATCATTCATAATAACCAAAAGAATAAAATGGGTTTTATAAACATCATCCCATCATCACATAATCCATATAAAAGAAATGGATATCATTTCATAATAAGAAAAGTGGAACCATTTAAATCATAAAGACATTATACTTGAAACATACATATTAAATAATGTCATCTTTGATGAAAATATGGTTTTGATAAAACACTTGAAATGATTTCTTGAGGAAAATATTTTTCTTCTTAGAAATCATTTTCTTTTAACAAAATGACATGCACTTTTAAAAGAAAAGTTTTTTGTTGAAAATATTCATAAATAATTTTGAGTAAGCTTCATGAATATGAGGTATTATGAAACTATAAAAATCTGTTCATGCTGTATAAGTTAAAAAAATATTATTCTCATACTTTTGCCGAAAAATTCAAAAAGTACCTGGTATGGAAAAATAAAGAAAGATTCCTTACATACCATGTAGTAAAAGTCCAAAATGGGTAAAAATGAATTTAAACATACATGAATACACCTTTATAAAACATGTACATGGATGATAGCAATAACCCCAGTAAACACTTACGAATAAGCAATCTCTGATAAAAATGAGATTTGCACAATTATCTCTTCCCTCAGGTCTGATATGCTTCGTACGTATCAGAACAACATGTATAATGATTTAAATAATTCCATTGACTTATTATGGAATCATATTCATTTTTATGATATCATATATGTTTCACTTATGACTTTATATTACCTGTTCTTTTGTAAATTCCTTGTTAAAGTAGCGTTTTTGGTAAAATCATTTCATTTATCGTATGTGTTTCGACGTGTCGTTCTTGATATTAATACTTATATCCAGATTTACATAATTCTATAATGTAAAAAAAGATTTATATATAATATATATTCATCATATAAATATATATTATTGATCAATAAAAGGAATGAAATACACCGTTCATGGAGACGGTAGGCCGTACGTACGCATGAACGATGTTTTCGTTTCCTTATTGAATTGAATGAAACAAAATAGATGACATACATATATATATATATATATATACATAAATACATTAGAATTCATATATTTAATTATAATTCATTATATAAACTTTATGATAATTCATGTATTGTTAACATGGAGAATGAATCTCATCGCGTCGTGGAGACGGTAGTCCGTACGTGCGCATGAGCGATGATATCATTCCCATAATTATTGAATAGAAATGAAGTGGATGGTATAATATATCAGAATCAGTATGATGTTATAATAAACATATATAGTTATTCTTTACACCATTATACCCATCCATGTAGGGTGTTGGTGGAAAAAAAGATTTCACCACGGCGTGGAGACGGTATTCCGTACGTATGCACGCGTGGTGATTTCGTTTTCTGTAGGATGGATAGATGGTGAAATAGGGTTGTTTCATACATATAATAAAATATTAGTATATTATTTATACTTATGTTATTACTTCATAATGAAACAACTAAAGAAGAAGAAGTGGAAGAAGAAATAAATTTGAAATAATCGGTAACGGGCATTACCTCTTCTTTGAAGCGCCTCTTCGAGACCTCCTCTTAGGGCACTAAAATTGGTCTTTGAAGAATACCAGAACCTCTAGGACGTTTCTATGGAAGTGGATAAGATAATTTGGCAAGGTTTGGCCGAGCTTGAAAGCTCAAAGTGATATAAGGAAGAGAGGGAGGCGGTGCCCTTTTATAAGGGAGGAGAGGGGCACCTTTGGAATCCTCAAAAATATTAGTTTAATATAAATTCAAACCCCACATAATAACCTCCAAAACTGACTCAATTCGAATATTAGATGAGATACGGTTTTAATCTCATCAACCAATCAAATTTAGACATGTTTCAATCTTATTTTAAGCCTTATCATTTTTATATATCCTTATTTAATCTATTTAAATTTATTTGGGGTAATAAAATTCTAAATTTTAAATGGTAATAAATAATCAAGTATGTGTTGTTAATTTTCCATAATTGGATACTTTATGACATTTTAGACTATATAAATTTCAATTTATAATTTTTAAATATTTTTGTGATTTTTAAACAATTTAATAATATGTTATTTTTATAAAATAACAAGAGTGTCAATTTTGACACTATTCATTTATTTGAATTTAAATAAAATCTACACATAGGACATATTCGAACTAAAATATTTAATATATTACTACGATGTCAAAGTTTTCTATAAAATTCGTGGAGAACATTAAATAGTTCATATAATATTTATTTATTATTTTTAAAACCATTTATTTGGTATATATATTAATAAAATAATTAGTACAACAGTTTTGTATGATTATTTAATATACATATTTGTTGCATAAAAATTAAAATAAAATAATTTTATGAAGATAAATATCAAATATTTTGTAATAATAATTTTACTCGAATTTATCATCTTAAAATAACAATACATAAATTGTTGTCTTTATTAAATTATGAAGGTGACAACTTTGGAATCATTTAAAATGAAATATTATAAGTGTCATAATCGCCTTAATAAGGATCCAAATGGTTAACAATTCAGAAAGTGTATGACTAGGGTGTATATATACACTAATAATAAGTTTTTTACAGAATTTGGGCCTTTTGATATGTATTAATATTTCAATAAAAACTATATTATTCATTTTTCACTAAAAAAATAATTTCTGCCTCATTAATGTATAAGATAATAAGGTAATTAAATAACTCTTAAAAATTACAACTAAATTACCATGATAATGAAAAATATTTTATATTTGAAATGAGTATTTATAACCTAATTTATATTCATTATAATCTTATATTAAAAAAACTTTAATTATTAAAGTTGAGTGAGACATATTTCACTTTCCTTTAAATAAAATAATCTAATGGTCTTAATCACCTCCATGTGGGTTCTAATGGATTAAATTTCGACCCAAATATGCCTTAGGACGAAATATAAACATCCAATTATATTAATACAATTTTTAGGGTAATTTTATAATATTATATTTACCCTTAATTACCCGATTTACCTTTTACTATGGTAAATAAAATTTACCGTAGTTAATATTCATAATGCCCAAAAATAAAATGTATCTTATTAACATAATTTGGACCCCTTGATTCCAAATATGGAAACCATTTTTCTAAATTCAATACAGAAAAGTTTCAGAAATTAATTTAAAATTAATCTCGTTGTTAAGAAAAAGTGTTTTAAAACTTAAAACATTGTAAAAGATTGAAATGTTTTTACCTATGAATTAAATGTAAAATTAATGTTAATGATATAAATTATATTAAATGTTAAAAATATATTATATTTATACTTTAAAACCATTCAATATTATAATTTAACCATATAAATTATTGTGATGAAAAAAGTTGTTTTTAATTAAAATATAGCATGTTTTTACTATTCATCAAAATATGAAAGTTACCAGAATAATATGAAAAATGTATCCAAAGTAAATATTTATTTCATGATTCCATATAAGAATTTTATTTTTTCAAATTGAACTTCTAAACATATAAAAAACTAGATTTAAAGTGGGTGCACCATCAAAAGGTGGCAAAACTGTATTTTTTGAAAAATACTTATTTTACCCGAAATTTTTTTTATACCATATTCTAGAAAATGTGTAAGATGAATAACAATGTAATAAAATTTAAAATTTAGTTAATAATATTCATAACTTCTAGTTCATAATAATATTATAAACATATTTTATTGTTTAGTGAATCCTGGTATTGCGTACAACACACGCTATCGAGGAAGGTCACGATTGCGCGTAATGCATGCCAAGTCAGGGTTGTATATACTGCAAGATAATATGGTGTTTATTATAGCGCAAGATAATCTTGGTGTATCATACAACAGAAGACATCAATGAAATTAAAAAGAATATTTTTCATAAAATCTCGGGGTGTTACATTGTCTACCATTTCATTATCTATCTGAGGTTCCAATATATTTTCTTTTTACAACTGAATTATAATACGTTATAGTTTTAAACTAAATTCCATAGAGGTATTCATAAAGATCCATGTAATATCTATATTGCACGATATCGTTGTAATAAAACTCAATTTGAGGAAGGTTTTCATGCAAAAAAAACGTTGAAATCCATATAATAATATCTGAACATATCCTCTAGGGTTTGAATTTTTTTCTTATATATACCAACTATATGAGGATGAATCATTATGATGAAACTCAACTCTGTATCATGATCTTGTTGAATAATTCACCAAATTTTAAAGTCAATCCTTTCTTCACAATCGTATTCAATATATTGTGCTACTCAATGCAACATTAATACTTATTTGATATATATATATATATATATATATATTCTAGACATATAATAAATTTATAATTATTGTTAGATAGTGATGAATTGTATTGAATTTTATAATGATATAAACTATGATTTATATATAATTATTCTCTATATATGTATGAGGAGTCTATTGAAAAAATCCATGCAGATGTTTTCCCATTTCCCTTCATTCATGGATAATGGTTGTAACACCCCTATATTGTTTTGTCTATCATCCATACCATTATGAAACACCATGTAATAATATATATAAAAATATATATCTCTCTTCCTATTTTCCATCCATAAATAGTCTTTTACGTTGTCCAATGGTTGGCACTGTACCCTTGGCGTCCTTTCGGTTTGAGTTCAATGCATCTGGATTTTCTAAATGTGAAATGTTTCCACCTGCCATATAGGTTATCATTTTACCATAACTATATTAAAATAATTCCAAAAAATATCATATTTAAATTATTCTGAATTACCACAATAATAATGATTAGATAAACAATAAATGCAACCAATATCATTAATAATATTTCTTTAAAAGTGATTCATCAAAAAAAATTTACTATAACATATACGAATCAATATGGTTTAATTTCAGTAAATTTATTCGAAATATACTAAATCATGAAAAAGTCCCACAATAAAAAACAGTTAAAGGGTTTTATTAGTCATTGATCTTATGATCAACCTTAAACTCAAAAACCCTTGATGATAATAATAACACTTAAGTAAATCATTCATGTAAAAATATATTCTCCAAACATATAAACCACCCTTTATTTCATAAACAAGATCATATATAATACAAAAACCATTCAGTTGAAAGATTTGGTTCATCTTTGAACTGATAGAATATCAAATGTTGTTATATTATTCTAGAATCCCTATATAGTGGGACCATAAATGATTAGAATAACATCAAATTGAACTAATAGATGAATTTTTCTCATAACTATCATTCATACAATGTCGAACCTAAAATTACCTACTTTACTGTAAAGAATAAGTTAACCCGAATTGTCAAGATTCTCTTCAACTCTTATGATTGAATAGGCTTTCAATTTCCCCTTTTTCATCAAATGCTTTTTTGAACATTATACTCATTATCTGTTGTTTTAGGTAATTAATTATCATAATACAAAAATTCCTCACACATGAAACATTAATGAGTTGGTGGTGGATTTTTTCAGGTTTTACCTACAATATAATAATCAGCATACTTCTTCCCACAACTTCTCCTTTCTTCTACTCAATGAACATCCTTTACATATAGAAAACATTTAGTAATCCCCATAAGATAATTTTCCCCATTATTCCATCCACACTTTTATCATCAAAGAATGATCATCTTCTTCTCTCCATGAGTTTTAGAGCATTCTTTGACATCCATATTTTATTTATTATCATGTCTATAATATTGATGGGTAACTCCAATATTTGTTTCCAAAATCATAGTACATAGACCAATTTAACCATATGTACAAAATTTTCTTATGTATAACACCCTTAGTAGATTTTGTTTCAAGACACTCATGACTTGATCAACCATACTTTTATGTTGTATGATAATACATGAATCATATCTCATTGGTCTTGAAATTTTTTTCTCATATGTATCAATAGATTCATCCTCCAATGGATTTATCTCTAGAAATTATTTCTCCATATTCATAAAATGAATACATTGAATGTAAATAATTATAATTCTCTTAAACACAACGAACTCTATAGATATTTTTTTTATTATTGTCATGTATTCATGATAATATTCTATAATTATTCCAATTCAAATTGACAATAATAGTCATAAAATTTTATATTTAATTATTTATATAACATTAAATAGAAAATAAATTTTTTATTGTGAAGAATTATTTATTAGAATCTAATGGATCTATAGAATCACTAAAACATGTTTCAAATTACCTAATTAATGAATCAATAGAACATTCTTCTACAATTTTATCATTTGTAAGTATAGAATTTTCTATAGGTTTATATATTTTAGGGAGAATACAAATGGTAATTTTTATTCCATCTCCCTTAACATTAGGTTTATCCGGAGGAAAATCATCTCATTATATGTCTCACTCATCATTAATAAAGATCATTAGATTTTTAACTACTAAATAAAACCAAGAATCATCGCATAAGAAAATAAAATTATATTCATGAACAAAATAATTATGAGAAAATATATTTATTGGTTGTATAAATACTAAAAATTGATTCTCACTCTATGAAAACATAGGATAATCCTTATTCACTATTAAATTACATTATTATTGTTTGTTAAGAGTTTTTAAATTACCAAACAATATCCCCAATGATTGTCAAATAGAATGTGAAAGGACACCCTTTTCCTTCCACCATGTGATGATAGAATCCTTCTCAATGTTACCTTTATGGATTTATTACCCTAAGGTAGAACTATGGTAAAGCCACACAAATACATGCAGTTTATAGGAATGTATTTCATTTACTAAAAACCACTCACAATATCCTTCACCAATATTCTAGGATATTTTTTCATATATAAAAATTTTCATTAGATTTTTCCTTATACATAACCCATTGGATATTAGTAACAGTTTCTCATATCTGTATCTAATGATTATCTAATCCTTTATTAAATAAAAACTATAAAAACCTAGACTTCTCATATATAAATATTTCATCTAAATAGATTAAGATTCATTATATAAAATAATGATACATGTAATAATATTTTATGTATTGTTCCATTATATACATTGATACACAAACATATGGTTCATAGGTGAACTAAAAAATATCCTTCTAGGTTCTTCATTAGTAGATCCCTTATTATACATATCATGCACAATATATTTCCCCATAACCTAGGAAAAGGAAACATAATATTGGAAGAGGTCAAAATCATAGTAAGAGTAATGAATTGAGGTATTGATAAAATGTGATTATAACTGTATAATATTATGTTAATAACATTTACAAAACTTCCAATGGATATAATATATCATAAACATGAAGAATGTAATATTTCATTATATATTATAATACATGAATAATAAATATATCAATGGGGATGATCAATGAGAGAATAAGATGGGAATAATAAAAGGATTTGTGGCTTACAAAAAATAATAGAAATAATTTCCAACGTTGTTAAGACTCATATCCAAAACAATCATAGTGCAAATATTTCACTCCCAAAACCATCATAGTAGTCAAGGTTCACAACCAATACTATCACAGAGTATTTCGTTCACTCCCCTAAACATAGTAGTAGTCATTGTTCATTGTAAAGACTATAATAATGGATGTTCCTCACTCACAAAATCATCATATTAATTTTGGTTCACTATAATGACTATCATAGTGTAAAAAACCTTATTGAACATGGTTTACTCAACAATATCTCCCCACTTATCCCATGAGATGTCATTCATTATCTAATGAATTAAATGCAGATATGGTTCCCGACCATCCTTGGAAATATCATTATATCGATCCTTTCTCATAAAATCACAACTATCACATAGTGAAAACTTTATTAATGTATTGTAGAATATTATAAAAAATTTCTCAAATCAGAACCCATGAAATGAAATGGGTTCCAAAAACATTTCATCCTTGGAAAACCCATGGAAAATGAATGGGTTTCATAAAAATCATGTTATCATAAAAATAAACTATACATAAGAAGAATTAATATGGTTTCATTGGATAAATTCCCTAGTAAAGATTAAATAACATAAAAGGATGTCATCTAAAGAAGAAAATGATTTAGAAATATCACAGGAAACATTTCATGGGGATAATAACCTTTTTGAAAATAAATTTTTATAAATTTAAATTCATAAAATATTTTGGAAATGGTAATATTTTAAAATAATCTATAAAAATTATAATGGAATCATCAAAATAATGAATAGTCATTATGTGGGAAATTAAATTCTTTTCTTACACATTAAAACATATCTTACATTCCTACTTTGGTAAAAAGCCTTCCATTACATGTTTAGAAAATGACCTAATGTTTAATTTTTTTAAAAATTATTAATAATTAAAACATGGAATAGAAATTATCATTAAAAAATATATTAAAAATAATGAAACATAATTTAAATAATTTTTTTGAAAACATAGATAGAGATGAAAAAGTTTTTTTTGGCTGAAGAGTAAAATAAAGTCATTTTTATTTAAAAACGTTCATATAGAATATTGAGTGCATTAAGGTTAAAAAATGTAAGAAAAAATACTTTCCAAATAAATAACAAGATTATTTGAAATTTTATGATGTTCATGAGAAATTGATAATACTAATTTATTTTCATGTTTATAATCATAATAAATACCCATAAATAATGAGATTTTAACATTCAACCCTTACAACATTGGTAACTTTTGAATTGTAAGGTCAATTAAATCATGAAATCCAATGGAACATTATTTATTATTAATAGAAGGATATTGATGAAAAAAAGTTAAAATGGGTATAATATAAACATTATAAAATAATATAGTTACATAATATAACATATATATCAAAGAACAAAAATGTGTGGGAAAAATATATTATCTCTTTGATAAAATTCAGATTCATGGCCCCTGAAAAAAAAATCAAATTTTAATATCATTAAAAAACGTTTCATGATATAACACGTCATATGGGAGATATATTCACCACAAAAAAAGAGACATGTGGTGATTATAACTTATATATCACAGAAATAAATAGGCTAGGTATCCCTTACCTTAATTCTTGATATCATTCATTCATGTTTGAACATTCTATATAATAAATATTAGTTTATTATGAATCTATTATATAATAACACTGATTTGTATCATACAATATATTATTTCCATATATCAATTTATAAACCATTTATTAATTACTAATTGGTAAAATCATGTTCCACCTGAAAACAATTTAGATTTTCATTTATGTTTTTGTTTGATATTCGTTGTCCTTTTATGTTTTTCATTGTTACATAATCTAACCTATTTTAAAAATGATATCTATATTTCATTTATATTTACTATATATGCATTTAGGGTCCTCCATTAATGATAGACATAGAAAATTAAGTACACCATTCATAGATGGAGTTGGCCTCATGCATTCATGAAAATTGTTTCCATTTTCTCCATAGATGGAAAGAAGAAAGGTTAATAATATGTTAACAATATAAAATCTTATTTATGAACTTTATAACACATATGTTTATTAAAACATTCGTGAACCATCCTGAGTACCCTAGTAACCTGATATCCAACTTTACAATGACAGTCTGAAAAGGTAGTTCCTAATTCTTACTAGATAGTAACTAGCACCTCGAATCAGAAAAAATGAATGTGGGGACAATTTTTCCACAAAAAAATGAAAAATATTTTTAAAAAATAATTTTTTTTCATATAATAAAAACTAAATAGGTAGAAGTGTGAAAAAATAAATAAATTATATTAAAATAAATTATTAAAAATGAACTAGAAAATTTGACAAACAATCCATGTCCAATCCGAAAAAATTATACATGCCCGCAAATCAATACCTAGAACCATTGACATGAAGTACACTACCCCAGATCAAATTTAGAAGAAACAAATCTATAAACACATGAAGGCATAGGTAGGGTGTGAGTTATACTCCCTATAGGGTCTCACCATGTATTTCATGAAAGATTTCAACATTTAATTATCCAATAATGAGATTTCAATTTTCAAATAAATATATTAATCATATCTAAATCATATTTAATCAAATAATAATATACATTTTAAATGATTGAATTACATTAAAAATATTATACACTTTTCAAATAATGGAATATTTATAAGAAACTAAATTAATAATTCATTTAATGTAAATATAAAATGCATTGAACAATGATTATAAGAATTGGGGGACATTTATATCTGTTGTATAAACTAGAGAGAAACATGTTCATCGGCCAATAGCTTTGATTGATTCTGGATTTGGGATCCTAACACACACATGTGATAATAACTAAAATGTGTACACACATCCCTCATCTTTGGAAATAGGGGACTCATCTATGTACTATAATGGAATAAGATGTGATATTATAATATTTTTTAGTTTTGTAATACATCAACCTGGTTCTAGGGAATTCCAATCATAGTGAGATACTCCAATATAACTCACAAACAACCTAGGGATATATGTGCTCTTATAAAAATCAATTGTTGGTGATTTATTTTAAAAAACAATAAAATAAAATTTAATCCCATTTTCCCATATGAAAATTTTCAATTTTACATTTAAAATCCAATATTTAATTTAATTGAAACATTCTTTTCTCCATGATAAAACCCAATTATTTATATTAAAAAAATTTAAGCCATTTTCCTAAAATAAGTATTTCAAATAAACTAAAAAATCAATTAAATATTCTATTTAATAAATAAATTTCAAAATTTAAATTGATCCAATTTCCTTAAATTTCACAATTTAAATCAAACAATGTAAATTGAAACAATTTTCCATCAATTTCAAAAAACACCCCCCAATTTACTAGAATTTGGGGTTTTTCCCATTTCCTGCCAAAATTCTATTTCCAAAACCACTATTAAAGATAATTTATTTATTAATAAATTAATTCATATCAATTTTGTTTATAAAAAAGTATTTTATTAAAATAAACTATTGAAATTAAATCAATAAATCA
Organism: Viscum album; assembly: GCA_963277665.1. Lineage (NCBI taxonomy): Eukaryota > Viridiplantae > Streptophyta > Magnoliopsida > Santalales > Viscaceae > Viscum > Viscum album. The sequence continues at coordinate 1,481,225,763 of OY728137.1, forward strand.
ATTGTTAATAAATATTTGTTGTCAAAATAGAACCTCATACTAGAATAGCTAGATCTCAAAGCTCCAAAACCAAATCGGTTTTTCCCAATGAAGAATAAAGGCAACGTGATCCAAGAATGAAACCTAGGTTTCTATTCCCAAAAGGAAGGGGGTATATTATCCAACCAATATAGATATCTAAAAACAAATTCTGATTAAAATATAGAAAGAGGGAGATAGATAACGAGAAAATGAAGGTAACTAGGCTTTGATTAAATACAATTCTCCTAGATTCAAATCGCTTCCAGAGGGTTTATGATGGGACATGAACTTATATTTTGATCTATCAAAGAAGAAGATATCTATTTTTTTCATTCATGTTCTTCAAGAAACTAATATAAGGGTTTGAGAAATTTTTAAGTTAAATTTTACATTAAAAAATCTTGTATGTATGGTTTCCTAGGCATGGTTACAAGATTAGATGAACCCATTCACCCTCACCTTATGCCTATTTTAAATGGTCTTAATGGTTTATCCAATATGGGTGCTTGATTTTTTAATATCTGTGAATGCCATGAAAAACCTTAATATCATTCTTTGCATGGTTTTCCCTCATATGGTTCATGGTTTGGGTAAACTATTTGACAATCTTGACGATCCCAAAAATTTTCCAACCATTAAAAATTGTAGCTAATTCACACTTAATCAAACTCCTCCAAATGAATTGTATTATGTGTGGGTTAAGCAATTCCTAAAAATAGTAATAGGATGTTACAACCTCCCTACCAAATGAACATTCTGTCCACAAAAATCCTAGGATGATGCTTTTCTACAAAAATATTTGGCCACTTCTCTCTGATCAGTGCCTCCATCTCCCATGTCTCATGATTATCAGAATTGTGATTCTATATCACATGAACTAAGGTTTCTTCATCCAACAATGTAACTTGGATTATGAACCATATATCCAAACAGGCTGTTTAGTTATTTATAAATGAGGTTCAACCTCAAGGTTACTCATGCTCAAAACATGGGATTGGTAAGATTGATATATTCTGGGTAAAGATACATGGAAAATGTTATGTATTGATTTCATATATGATTGATGTGATAAATGGTTGGAGATGTTTTCCAAATTTTGAATAACATAAAAAGGTCTCATAGAATGAAGATAATGTTTCCCTTATCTCACAATCCTTAAATCACCCAAATTGTGTGAAACATTCATGAACACCAAGTCACCTACTATAAATTACCATGGTTAATAGATAAAATCAGTAGAAGACCTATTCTGGAGATGTTCTATCAACAATATATGAAAACTAAACTTAATATTTCCTATCATCTCATAGACCAATCCTTGACCAACAATGGAATATTCACCAATATCTTACCAACATAATAATAGATCTGTAGTCATTGTTGTACAATTCCTCTGATGTACATGGATTTTTACATATATTTTTATTTTTTAACTTAGTTTTAACTAGTTAGTTTAAACATTTTTTATATTTTTTAGTTTATTTTTGTAGGTTTATAGTAATTTAGTTATTTTGGATAATTTTTAGTTAATTTATATATTGATATTAGTATTTTAGTATTTTTATTAGTTTATATTAATTTTATATATTAGTATTAGTTCAATAACATTTCTCTTAATTATTATTATTTTTTTAATTAGAATTTTATATATCTAATTATATTATTATTATTTTATTATCATTTAACATTTTGTTTTAGAATTTTATTTTGAAATTTGAAATTTGTTTTGTTTTTTTTTGGTTTCTCGCACCCTCCCTTCTCCCTCGTCGCCGGCCTCCCCCTTGACCCGCTCTCCCCTCAACCACCGGCCTAAAATCCCGTCAGCCGCCCCAGCTCTTTTTTTTTCACCCCGCCGGCCCTCACTCTCCCCTCTCTCCCCATCTCACCCACTGGAACCCGGCCGCCCCGCCTCCCCTCTCCATCCCGCTGGCCGCGCACCCCCTCACCATCATCCCCTTTTCCCAGCACTCCCCTCCTCTTACCCACAGCCTTCACACACGCAGCACCCCGACGCCCCTTCTCCACGCTGCTGGCCAACTCCCCAGCACTCCCTCTCCACGCCGGGTGCAACCCTCGCCGCACCTTCTCCAGCCGCCACCCTGCTCCCCGCCGGGTGCAACTCTACGAGGCCGCCGACCCAGCCCCTCTCCGGCCTTCTCCATCACCACGCAGCACCACGCCAGCCGCGCGCGCGCCGACTCCCTTAGCCATTCTTCCGGCCGCCTCTCCCATCCCGAGCCGGCTCGCCCCCTGCTCCTCTTCACCCGGCCGTGCGCACCCCTAGCCGCTCCCTCGCCCAGCTCTCTCTCTCTCACCACCCCCTGCATCTCCACTCTCCTGGCAGCCCATCCCCTCTCGCTCGCGCCCCCATCTCCCTGCTCGTCCTCACCACCCAGCCCCTCGTCCGAACTCACCCCCCGCGGCCGCCCCTCTCCAGTCCGAAGGCCCTGCACCCCACTACCCCTCCTAACCCGCCAACCCCTCTCATCCTTGTTTTTTTTACTTGCAGCGCCCCGGCCACCGAGTGTTTGAGCAGCCACCGCGGTCGCTGCACCGGACCAGCATCCGCTTCATCACCTGCATCTTTTATTCCGTGGGTCGCATAGCTGGCGCGCGACGTCATCACGTGCCGAGGTGCAGTCAGATATTGAAGAACGAGTTGCATACAGTGAGAGTGAAGACCGACACGATTATTTGTTGGTAACACGGTCTTATTTTACATGAATTTCCATCTTATTACCGTGTTTACATTTTCAGTTGTGATGTCGGGGTGATTTTCTCAGTGTCGGGATGTTGGTTGATTAATAAAAATTATTGCGTATGCCATGCAAGTATTATTTGATGATTAATTGTCAATTAAATTTATTTTAATTGAATATTTATCTGTTTAAATTATTTTTGCACTGAATTAATTGCTAAAATTAAAACTGGCCATTTTAATTATAAGTCGACGCGGCGGTCCGAGAAGGTAAACCGCATTGACTGATGGTAGGTGCAAATTAGTGACACAACTTTGTGAGAAACGGGTTGTGTCATTTCGCCGTGTAGTTCGGGGCTTGAACGAGTTTTCTAATTTATTTATGACACCAGATAACGGGACTTTAAATATAATTGGGAAATTAAAATTGAGCATCTAAAAAATGGTCATATTTTCGGAACTGGCGATAATTAAACAGAATAAATAATTAATCATCCTAATGAATACCTTGCACGGCTGCGTGATAATTTAATTGTGACACCAACATCCCCGACACATTTTGTTGACTTAAAATCCATCATCATTTCCGTTTGCAATTTTCTTTTTATCTTTTGTCTTCTCACCTTTTAGTTTAAATAAAAAAAAGAGAAAACTCAAAAATAGGAATTCCCTCAAACCTTGTCCATCTAAACATTGTCCAACGAAATATTTTTAGTGGACTGGATTCCGTGCTCTCTGTGGTTCGACCCTGCTCGCCACTTTTACAGTAGCCAGTTGGTTATAAAATTCGCAAATTTACACGCGTTGCGACGCGCGTGTCAAATTTCTGGCGCCGTTGCCGGGGAGCACGCGCACGTCTAGCATTAAGAAAATTTCAAGTAGACCTTGCTTTAGGCACTGTTCGCCTAAATGGTGAACACTCTTACTTCTGATCCGTCAAAGAACGACACACCCCTTGATCCACAACTTGAACATCAAAGAAAGGGAAAAGAACAAGTCGGTACCTCAGCTGCAAACGCAATGCATCCACCTGCGGAAAGCGTTGAAATTCATATTCCGACACTTCCTAGTGGACAAGTCCATCCACTTTTCCAAAACCGTCTCGATAATCAACGACCTCGGACTACTATAGGACAGGAGTTGCGACCCAATACAGTCGGAATAAGCTCAGGTATAACACGACCCAGAATTCAAGCAACGCACTTTGAATTGAAGCCGTCCACGATCAACCTGCTCCAACAACATGCACAGTTTCATGGATTGAGCAGCGAAGACCCTTATATGCATGTGAACAGATTTCTTGAAGTCTGTGACACATTTAAATAGAACGGAGTAACGGATGATGCGTTGATCCTACGACTGTTTCCATTTTCGTTGCAAGGGAAAGCAAAGGACTGGTTGGAGAGTCTCGACCCCGAAACAGTTTTCACATGGGAAGTGTTGAGAAGAAAATTCCTTGATCGATATTACACAACAGCTCAATCATTGAAAAACAAGAGAGACCTCGACTCCTTTTGTCAAAGTGAATACGAATCGTTAGGAGAAGCTTGGGAAAGATTCAAGTCCATGTTAAGACGTTGCCCCCATCATGGGATGAAGTTGGAAAACCAGCTGCAAGCTTTCTACTATGGACTTCAATCCGAGAGTAAGTCTGCCATCAACACAGCTACTGGAAACGCGTTCATGGAAATGGATCCGGAGGACCTGTACATATTGATTCAAAACATGGCCGAACACAGTTTCCAGTGGCCAGAAGATTTTTTAAGACGAAAGGCAGGAGTGCATCACGTTGATACTCAAACATTCATGGCTGCACAATTTGAAGCTCTCAACAAGAGGATTGACAACTTGTCAATAAACCCGCCTAAGCCAGTCCATGTTGTTCAAGCTGAACATTGTCCACACTGTGGTGGCCCTCATGATTATCCCATGTGTCCATATAACACATCTGAGACTAAGATGTCTGAAGCTAACTTTGTCAGCTACAACAAAGGAAATTATGGAAACAACTACAACACAAACTGGCAAGGAAATAACCAAAATCAAGGTTGGAAGGAGCCATCAACTACTCAACCAATAAACCAGAATGCGGGTCCACCTGGATTTCCTACTCAATCTTCCTTCAGACCCGCCATGCAATCGCAAGAGCAAGGATATCAACAGAAATACCGACCCCCATTTCAGCAACAACAACAAAATAAGGAGCAAAAGCAAACAGACTTGTCCCCTCCTGCAATGCAAGGACAACAAGATTGGGGAGAAACTATTGCTAAACTAATGATGTCCAATCAATCAAGGTTTTAGTTACAAGAGATTGCAACTCAAAATTTGCAAGCAACAACTCAAAATTTGCAGACGAACACCCAAAACCTGCAGGCTTCCATGCGTAACATTGAAAATCAAGTCGGTCAGATAGCCGCACAAATGCAGAACCGACAACAAGGAAAACTACCGGGAAGCACAAGATTCAACCCAAGAGAAGAAGCAAAAGCCATCACATTGCGAAGTGGCACACAGTTACCAGAGCACCAAAAGACTGATGTTCAACCAACAGATGAGACGCCTATACCTTCCACTGAAAATGGCGACTCAACAAACAAAGCAATCCAACTTGAACCCAAATGGGAGGAAGATCCAAACAACCTTGCAAAGAATGAAAAGGCAAGAAAGGAAAAGGAAAATGAGGCACTCAACGAAAGAGAGAAAGCCCACATACCACCTCCTCCATTTCCACAAAGACTGAAGCAAAGGAAGTTGGATGCTCAATTTTCAAAATTCATGGAGATGTTCAAAAAGCTTCAAATAAATATTCCTTTTGCGGAAGCCATCACACAAATGCCCCACTATGCCAAATTTCTCAAAGAACTTCTGTCAAAAAGAAGAAAATTAGATGATGTGGGAACGGTCATAATGCACGAGGAATGTTCAGCAGTCATACCCAGATCCAAACCTCCAAAACTAAGAGACCCTGGGAGTTTCACTATTCCTTGCAATATTGGAGGATGTCAATTCGGAAGAGCTTTGTGCGACCTCGGAGCTAGTGTCAATCTCATGCCGTCTGGAATCCTTGAAGAACTGGGCATCACCGAATTAAATCCAACGAGAGTCTCCTTGCAAATGGCTGACCGATCAGTGAAGCATCCTCGAGTGATTCTAGAGGACGTTCTTGTCAAGGTTGATAAATATTACTTCCCTGCTGACTTCATTGTCCTCGATATGGAAGAAGATAAGGACGTCCCACTCATTCTCGGGAGACCCTTCTTGGAGACATGTAGAGCACTGGTTGATGTCCAAGAGGGAAAGTTAATTTTTAGAATTGGGGACGAGAACATAACATTTGATGTCCTAAAGGCCATGGAAAAACCATCTGTAGCAGACTTTCATTTCCTGGATACGATTGAAGAATGGGATGAGTTTGCAAGCGATGTGTTTGACCTCGCATATTTGCACAAAGAAAATAAAGAGTTCACTGAATCAATCGAGGAAGTGGAATTCATCAGGAATATAGTCGAGCCTTTAGATAAACATGAATTCACTTCACTTACTCCATCACTTGAAAAGCCTCCAACACTGGAGCTTAAACCTCTTCCATCAAACCTGAGATATAGCTACCTGGGAGATTTAAACACCTTACCAGTCATCATAAATGCCAATCTTTCGAGTGAACAAGAGAGCAAATTGCTCAATGTCCTGTCACAAAGGAAACCAGCAATAGGTTGGACGATTGCTGATCTAAAAGGTATAAGTCCTGCCATCTGTACTCACAGAATACATATGGAAGATAATTCAAAACCCTACAGGCAACCACAACGACGCTTGACACCTCCCATGAAAGAAGTAGTCAAGAAAGATGTCATTAAACTTCTTGATGCCGGTTTAATTTTTCCAATCTCCGACAGTCAGTGGGTCAGCCCGTTGCAAGTGGTACATAAAAAGGGTGGAACCACAGTGGTTGAGAATGATAAAGGAAAATTGATAACCACAAGAACAGTGACTGGATGGAGAGTGTGTGTCGACTATCGGAAATTGAATGATGCCACTAGAAAGGATCACTTCCCATTACCCTTTATTGATCAAATCCTTGAACAATTGGCAGGACGAGATTACTACTGTTTTCTGGATGGATACTTAGGCTATAATCAAATAGCAGTGACACCAGAGGATCAAGAGAAAAGCATGTTCACTTGTCCATATGGTACATTTTCTTATAGGCGAATGCCTTTTGGAATGTGTAATGCTCCAGCCACATTTCAATGATGCATGATGGCAATATTCCATGACATGATTGAAGAGTTCTTGGAAATTTTCATGGATGACTTCTCAGTGTATGGAAATTCTTTTGATGACTGTCTAGAACATTTGGATAAGGTTTTGGCAAGATGCGAAGAAAATAATCTGGTACTTAATTGGGAAAAGTCACACTTCATGGTCCAAAGTGGAATAGTCTTAGGCCATCAAATTTCAAAGAAAGGAATTGAAGTTGACTCCGCAAAGATTAGTACAATCTCTGAGTTACCCATGCCTTCTTCAGTTCGTTCCATTCGAGGTTTTCTTGGGCACGTTGGATTCTATAGACGCTTCATCAAGGATTTCTCTGTTATTGCCCGACCCCTTACGAATCTGTTGGGAAAAGATGTCACGTTCCACTTCGGCCCTGAATGTCAGGAAGCATTTAAATTATTAAGGCAGCATTTGGTTGAAGCCCCAATAATGATTTCACCTGATTGGGAGCAACCATTCGAGTTAATGTGTGATGCTAGTGACTGGGCAGTTGGAGCTGCCTTGGGGCAATGAAAAGAAAAGATCTTTAGGCCAATCTACTATGCTAGCCGAACTTTGAATGAGGCCCAACATAACTACACAACAACTGAAAAAGAGCTACTAGCAGTTTTTTTTGCCTTTGATAAATTTCGATCCCATCTGTTGTTCTCAAAAGTCACTGTCTATACGGATCATGCGGCACTTCGGTATCTAATGGCCAAGAAAGATGAAAAACCGAGACTCATTCGATGGATACTGTTACTTCAAGAATTTGACATTGAAGTCAAGGAAAAAAAGGGAACAGAGAACGTCGTTGCTGATCATTTATCACGCCTCGACCATGACACAAGTGAAATCAATGTCGAACTAATCACTGAAACATTTCCTGACGAACAACTCTATGCCATTGAGATAATCACACCTTGGTATGCTGATTTCGTGAACTACTTAGCTTCAGGTGTGATACATCCAGATTTATCAAAGGAACAGAGGAAAAGATTTCTGAATGAATCACGACATTACTACTGGGATGATCCTTTACTTTTCAAAGACTGTGCGGATGGAATGATAAGAAGATGCATCCCTGAAGAAGAAGTGGAGAGTGTTTTGAACTTATGCCATACTGGAGAAGCTGGAGGACACCATGGGATTCATCGAACAATCAGCAAGGTGTTACAATGTGGTTTGTACTGGCCGACCATGAATCGTGATATTCGCGAATTCGTCATGAATTGTGACAAATGCCAAAGAACAGGGGGTATAAGCTGGAAGCGCGAAATGCCAGAACACTCAATCACGGGAATTGAAATTTTTGACATATGGGGAATTGACTTCATGGGTCCTTTTCCTAAATCTTTTGGTAAATCCTATATCCTTGTCTGTGTGGACTATGTGTCAAAATGGGTGGAAGCTGAGGCATTCTCGGAAAATACTGCTCGAGTCGTCATTAAATTTTTGAAGCAACACATTTTTACCCGGTTCGGAATTCCAAGGCTCATCATCAGTGACCGTGGTACCCACTTCAATAATGCGCTGTTTCAGAAGCTAATGACTCGCCATGGATGTCACCACTACATGAGCACCCCATACCATCCACAGACCAATGGCCAAGCTGAGGTTTCAAACTGAGAAATTAAGGGTATTTTGGAGAAAACTGTAAGTACATCTAGGAATGATTGGGTCACCAAACATGATGATGCACTATGGGCCTACAGAACTGCCTACAAGACACCCATTGGAATGTCCCCATATAGGTTGGTCTTTGGGAAAACCTACCACTTATCTGTAGAATTGGAACATAAAGCTTATTGGGCTGTGAAGAAACTGAATTTTGATCTCAAAACTTCCCAAGAGAAGCGTTTTCTACAAATGAATGAACTGGATGAGATGAGGAGAGAAGCATATGACAATGCTTTGATTTACAAAGAGAAAACTCGAGCCTGGCATGACAAACGGATCCAACAAAGAAATTCTTCAACAGGCGACAAAGTTCTCCTCTTCAACTCACGACTTCGAATCATGGCTGGAAAACTCAAGACGAAGTGGTCAGGTCCTTACACCGTCACAATTGTTTATCCACATGGTGCTGTCGAAATTTCTGATGGGAAGATGCCCCCATTCAAAGTAAATGGTCAACGCCTTAAACTTTACCACACTTCGGATAAAATAGGCATCATTGAAGAACTACAATTGCAATGAGAAGTTATCCGTCTGGCTGAAGACGTAAAACTTAGCGCTGATCGGGAGGCAACCCGACTGCTTCTTCATTCTTTGATCTTTGTTTTCTTACTCTATCTCTATCTCTCTATCTGCTTTGTGAATGCAGCTAAAAAAATGTCTAGCTCTTCTGATTCTTCTGTGGTCATCGATGCGCTTGTTCCGTCTCCCTCTGACTTAGTACGACGGATAACTTAGGAGCTGGCTGATATCGAGCGCCGGCTTGAGGAACTTTCACTGGAGATTCGTGCTCAGCATCCAGCACCACCACAAAGAGCACAGATTCCGTTCCTCCCTCACCAGCTTCACGCTCACTTTGCTCCGGAGGTGGTTAATCCCACCAAGCGTCCCCGTGAGATCGAGGATACAACCACTAGTTCTCGTAAGAGGCAGAGGAATTCTGAGCTGATGGACCAAGACGATTGAACATTGTCCATCCGTCTGGCTGAAGACGTAAAACTTAGCGCTTCCTGGGAGGCAACCCATGTTCCAGTTTCATCCCCCCCCCTTTTCTCTTTTTACCTATTCTAATTTGTTTGAAAAAAAAAAGAAAATAAAAATAAAAATAAAACATGGCATGTGTGATTTTTCTTTTAGCTCCTCCTGATATCTGTATGCACCTGTCACTCTTCTGCATCTCTGCTTCTATTTAGATGATTCTTGGTGTTATCTTTATGATATGATGCGGGTATGTGTTGTCCATATGTAGTTTTTACAGGTACATCATTTCTGGAACTTCATCGGATACAGGCAGCCTCTCCGCATCTATCTGCACTTACACAGGGAAGTGTTTTAATTTTCGCCATATTTTCTGCTTCCAAAAACACCATGTGAAAAAAAAAACTCACACTCCTGTCATTCATGAACCCACATAAGAACTGTTGTATTTTTATCGCAACCCATTCGGGAACATACCACTTGTGTCCCTAGGCAGTTTGAGCACCTGATTCTTGTTCTGGATTTCTTTAATCCTTGATCTCATGACTTAGATGATTGCTGATATTATTTCATGCTTCGAGAATGTTTTTCAAAAACTTGAATATTTTTGAGACACTTATTTGCACTCATTCTCATCTGTGTTGTCCAACATTATATTTCCATACCCGTGAGGACTCTAATCCATTTCAAAATCATCTCTTATTTCTCTTTTTTTTAGGGAATCTCCACCATGTTTTGTCTTCTAGAACTTGCCATGTTTTTCCATCAAAGCGATAGGAATTTTTGAAAGTTTCACCAAAATGATCGAGGCATCTGTTTGATTTTTCAGCCCCATTGACCTACTGATCCACCCTTACATTTTCTCCGTCGTATAGCCCTTAGAAGCCATGAAGAAGCCTCTTAGGATGAGCCCAATCCGATACCCTTCCATACCAATTTCTTGAATTTTTGCATGATTATTTCAATCTAAGTGTGGGGGAGAGAGACTTACTCATGGAGAGGGTTCTTCGAGGGGCAGTGCGTCATTTGATGTACATGGATTGACACTATTCCATCCTGATCATTGAGTTCTTTTTCACAGTAGTTACATTCATTTCATATTATTTTGATATAGGAATATAGAACCCTTTTCAGTTCCAACAATGAGTACATTGGTGGTCATTACGCGGTAACCCTCGACATTGGGGATACCTATTAAAGTGATGATCCATTACTCCAGGAACTAGAGAGTTTTCTATATGACCTACCTGCATTGAGATGTTACAGCATATACGCTGCTTGTGTACCCTTCTTTGGGATTATTGTCTGACACCTATTCCATGGGGTTTTTGGGTTGATACTCACCAGTTTTTCCTGACCATATTGTGAGTGAGTTGTGTTTTTTTTTTAAAAAAAAAGTGAAAAAAAAGAGAGCGAAACATTGGCTTATCATATGCTTGGGGACAAGCAATGTTTTAAGTGTGGGGGAGCGAGAGTTTGAGGGAGACATTTGGATTGACTTATCATGCATTTATTTCAAGATTCAACCCTCCTTTTTACCAAAAAGATGTCAATTTTTTTTAACCCACCGTCCCGCAGCTTCAGAAACATTTGAACCTCATGTAAAGTCCTTGAGATTGGTGCATACTTTTGATTTCCACTAGTGGAGATGTGAAATTTATGGCAAGCCTATGGTAAACATGCATGTGTATGAGAACTGAGAAAAACATTGATCAAATGTTTTTGAGAGATGAGAGTGATAGTGAGGTAGGTCACATGATGAATAAGTGCACGTACTTGTTTTAAAAAAATGCAAGTGAAAGAACAATTTTTTTGAAAATTGGAGTTTTAAATGAAGCATGATATTTTATGGGAAAAAAGAGATTGAAAAATTTTGAACTTGTAACTTGAATGTTTTGGATTTGTCTATGGGTCCACCTGTGTTTTCTTTCTGATTGTTTTTCCCAGGAGTGCAAAAGATTAAGTGTGGGGGATTTGATGTACATGGATTTTTACATATATTTTTATTTTTTAACTTAGTTTTAACTAGTTAGTTTAAACATTTTTTATATTTTTTAGTTTATTTTTGTAGGTTTATAGTAATTTAGTTATTTTGGATAATTTTTAGTTAATTTATATATTGATATTAGTATTTATTATTTTTATTAGTTTATATTAATTTTATATATTAGTATTAGTTCAATAACATTTCTCTTAATTATTATTATTTTTTTAATTAGAATTTTATATATCTAATTATATTATTATTATTTTATTATAATTTAACATTTTGTTTTAGAATTTTATTTTGAAATTTGAAATTTGTTTTGTTTTTTTTTTGGTTTCCCGCGCCCTCCCTTCTCCCTCGCCGCCGGCCTCCCCCTTGAACCCCTCTCCCCTCAACCACCGGCCTAAAATCCCGTCAGCCGCCCCAGCTCTTTTTTTTCACCCCGCCGGCCCTCACTCTCCCCTCTCTCCCCATCTCACCCGCTGAACCCGGCCGCCCCGCCTCCCCTCTCCATCCCGCTGGCCGCGCACCCCCTCACCATCATCCCCTTTGCCCAGCACTCCCCTCCTCTTACCCACAGCCTTCACACACGCAGCACCCCGGCGCCCCTTCTCCACGCCGCTGGCTAACTCCCCAGCACTCCCTCTCCACGCCGGGTGCAACCCTCGCCGCACCTTCTCCAGCCGCCACCCTGCTCCCCGCCGGGTGCAACTCTACGAGGCCGCCGACCCAGCCCCTCTCCGGCCTTCTCCATCACCACGCAGCACCCCGCCAGCCGCGCGCGCGCCGACTCCCTTATCCATTCTTCCGGCCGCCTCTCCCATCCCGAGCCGGCTCACCCCCTTCTCCTCTTCACCCGGCCGTGCGCACCCCCAGCCGCTCCCTCGCCCAGCTCTCTCTCTCTCTCCACCCCCTGCATCTCCACTCGCCCGGCAGCCCATCCCCTCTCGCTCGCGCCCCCATCTCCCTGCCCGTCCTCACCACCCAGCCCCTCGTCCGAACTCACCCCCCGCGGCCGCCCCTCTCCAGTCCGAAGGCCCTGCACCCCACTACCCCTCCTAACCCGCCAACCCCTCTCATCCTTGTTTTTTTTACTTGCAGCGCCCCGGCCACCGAGTGTTTGAGCAGCCACCGCGGTCGCTGCACCGGACCAGCATCTGCTTCATCACCTGTATCTTTTATTTCGTGGGTCGCATAACTGGCGCGCGACGTCATCACGTGCCGAGGTGCAGTCAGAGATTGAAGAACGAGTTTCATACAGTGAGAGTGAAGACCGACACGACTATTTGTTGGTAACACGGACTTATTTTACATGAATTTACATCTTATTACCGTGTTTACATTTTCAGTTGTGATGTCGGGGTGATTTTCTCAGTGTCGGGATGTTGGTTGATTAATAAAAATTATTGCGTATGCCATGCAAGTATTATTTGATGATTAATTGTCAATTAAATTTATTTTAATTGAATATTTATCTGTTTAAATTATTTTTGCACTGAATTAATTGCTAAAATTAAAACTGGCCATTTTAATTATAAGTCGACGCGGCGGTCCGAGAAGGTAAACCGCGTTGACTGATGGTAGGTGCAAATTAGTGACACAACATTGTGAGAAACGGGTTGTGTCATTTCGCCGTGTAGTTTGGGGCTTGAACGAGTTTTCTAATTTATTTATGACACCAGAGAACGGGACTTTAAATATAATTGGGAAATTAAAATTGAGCATCTAAAAAATGGTCATATTTTCGGAACTGGCGATAATTAAACAGAATAAATAATTAATCATCCTAAAGAATACCTTGCACGGCTGCGTGATAATTTAATTGTGACACCAACATCCCCGACACATTTTGTTGACTTAGAATCCATCATCATTTCCGTTTGCAATTTTCTTTTTATCTTTTGTCTTCTCACCTTTTAGTTTAAATAAAAAAAAAGAGAAAACTCAAAAATAGGAATTCCCTCAAACCTTGTCCATCTAAACATTGTCCAACGAAATATTTTTAGTGGACTAGATTCCGTGCTCTCTGTGGTTCGACCCTACTCGCCACTTTTACAGTAGCCAGTTGGTTATAAAATTCGCAAATTTACACGCGTTGCGACGCGCGTGTCATCCTCAAAAGTATCTATTATGATCGTGGTCTGGAAACTAATGTTATATGAATACTCAACTACCCCAAGGTATCATCCCAAACCACGACTAAATTTGAGAATAAATTCCTGGAGGATAACCTTTATAATATGTATAGATCTTTCTATATGTATATATGAATGCAGATGGAATGACATTTCCAGAAAGACTTGAGACCATAGTTCCTCCGGAAGGCCTCTCCAAAAGAGTTAAGTCACCTGATGATCCAGATAAGAAACTATACCTAATGGGACTTCATGAAATTGCAAAATCTTATTCACATACGCATTTCCTAACTCTTAAACATTGCTTAAATCTTGAAAGAGTAAAATGTGAGTCGATTTAGTTAGTTGATCGATCACCACCTATACCACATTCTTATTTTTCTAGGTACACTGTAACACAAAAAATTCAGTAGATATAACATCACACTTTCATATAGGTATTGGAGGTGGCTGAAGGAAACTTTGAGACTTATGGTGATCGACCGTGACATGTTGGGACATATAACAAAATGAGACAAATTCTGAAATTCCCCAATATCATACCTAGTCACCAGAACTATCTCTACAGATCATCAAACATATTTTTGGTTCATGGGTACAAATCCCACTAGTAAATATAGAAACCCCCATCAATTCTGTTTGTATTTCTAGAGGAACAAAAATTTGATTCTGATAGCATAGAATGTCATCTTTTAGAGAACGATCATTCAATAACAGTCTCCCAACCATAAGGAGAGTCTATAATTCTATAAAACATTTCATCAAGATGATGTTCTTAATAAATATACTCGAGAAGAGTGGATATCAATTGCAAGCATTCCAAATAAACACAATCCCATTATTCATGGATTTCATTATTAAATTTTGTAAAGAGAGCCATCAGGTTTCACTCCACCGAAGGATATTTCACAAACCGAGCCAGAAGCTTAGTACCTAAAGAGTCTGCAATGAAATTACATTTCCTCATAGTAGAGAAACTATCAAAATTGATGTAATATAGGTATTCCACCCAACACCTCTTGTGTAAATTCATCTATTTTTATAGGAAAAATAACTCAAACTCATCTGGTATGAAAAAATGGTAAATACTTATCCATAAAGTAATTTTTGCTAACTCATAAGTATCTGTGTCACAGCTACATGGTCATGTTCATTGTTCATATAGTTCTTACAATGTTCATAATATGTCAATATTTAAAATAAATTACATGATCACACTACAAAAGAAGACATCCCTAACCAGAAAGTAATTCATCATTGAAGACCACATAGCCCTTGCCATCGTCTGGAGGAGTAAACGTCGACTCAGTAGTCAAAATAAGTTTTATATCAAAAAAATAAATTAGGAATTCCTCATCCCAAACAAACATTACTTCTTTATGAGTTACATCATTCATAGAATAATCCAGCATTGAGGAGTCCTAAATGAAGTAGTGGTCATACCCACCTATACCCGAGAACCTCTGAATCTAGAAAACATTTTATGGTTGTTCCCATTTCATAATAATTGTGACCATTCTATGATAAAATAAAATACCATGTTGGGACAGAATAGGTCCCAATAATTTCATTTCATGAATCCAAAATTAAAATTTGAAAATATTTAAAAAATTTCAGTGATTTCACATCAAGATCAACACTATTATTAGATAATGCATGTGATCATCATTACAAATAGAGTAAACTATGATTTCATCCAAAAATTCTACAAAAAGGTATCATTTTTAATGTAAAATACTCTTAAATAAGTCATTCAAGACTATAAGAGTATATATTAGACCACATGGTTTCACAAGGTACTCATAGTCATCATTTACAATCTAAAGGTGGTGTTTTTAACGTAATATTATTTTATCTTGGATTGATGATAACCAAATAGATTTTCGTTCATTGAGAACCACTAGGAAATAAATACATTAACTTATATCTTCACTCCCTATCATGAAATGACTGGTTTTCGATAATCAATTCAATGGGGAAGGGAACCATTGGATTTAATAGCTAAGAGAATTAAATCCACCCAAGGTGACACACTCAGGAATATAAATAAATTATTTATAAGATCAACAAAACGATTCTTCATCTATTCACTACATGAAATAAGAGCGAACAAACACTGGTTGATTACAAGGAATTAAATCAAAAGAAAATATACCTCCCTTACGAGTGTAAAAATGGAAAAAATTGATGAAAAAATAATAGTAAAATTGACCACAAATCGAGGGGATCAACAAACTATATAAAAATATAGAACATATATCATATTACCCAAATATAGATTAGAAGGTATGAATCTTCTTAACCATGAATCACATTATCCTTTGAAGACATTATAAGGCCCTAGCCTTAAACCTTACTTAATCTTGAGTTATTACAAGATTAAACATTGATGATATTTTTAGGTTTACAGTTTTAGAGAATTAGATCATGAAACTTGCATTACATTCCACATTTAAACAAAGTGGTTACATAAAAGACAATATTCATTCTTCCCATCAACAGAAACATATTCAAAATAAAACACAGATTCTTTCTTGACACATCCTTGACACTATCATCAAATCATGTACCTTTCCCTTGACCCGTGAAAAACATCTCAAAAACATGGGATGAGCATAAAAATCTCAGTTAGGGTTATAAAAAATATGGAACGGAAACATGAGTTCATATATACATAAGAATGAAATCATACTTTACCCATAAAACATAGGCACTTTAACATACCTCATCAAACCATGATAAATCATAGAAATCATAAGACATAAAGGTAACTTGAGGCATTCATAACATTCTTACGTAGGGAGTAACCCTCTTGGTTACGTTTGGAATACCCATCACAGTATATTCCCTAAATCTCTTCGGAGAAACCTTAAAGATTCACTCCTTTGCGTTACCCAATGCATTGGAGAGCTATATCGGGTTCACCCACCCTTAGTTTATCACGGAACCACCCGTATTCATAATAATGCCCATGAACCTCAACATAATCGTATCACATAAAACATGCATAAAGGAAACATAACATTTCCACCTTTCAATCACAAGAAATAAATACAACACATTGATATAAAAACATTATGAAAACCATTTTCAATATCAAATATAAAGAAAAGTAAAACTTGGTATTTATTTTTCTTTTAAAAAATAAGGTATGGCTTGTAGAGGAAGCTGAAACTCAAATAATGGTCATGACGTCGGAGAAGTCATTGTCACCGAATACGTACAACAAAAACATTCCCTTTTGTCGTTTAGTAAACTCTTCGTATAAAAAAGATTCCCTTTGAATAAAGTTAAAAGTCAAAGGGGTTTATACACCTTATAAAAGAAGGTTGTGTATAAAACAAAACATGGCTCAACGAAAGGAGACTGAGACGAAGTCCCATACAAAGACGGTATCCTTGGTTTAAGGATAAATCAAATACATAATTATGTGTGACAAATGAATACACCAAATATAAGTGGATATTAAGTGTAAAATAATCAAAGGTCATTCAGACATATTCAAAGGATGACATATTCAATAACTACATGTTGAACCCAAAGAAATCGAAATTGGGTTAAGAAGTTCCCTTGACAGCCTAACGGCGTCACATCAAAATGAGTTGATGAGAGATAGTAAAAAAAGGGTATCTCATCACATGGACATAAAATTTACATCAATAAGGATATATGAGAACATATCCCAACATAACAATATGTAAATTAAAAGACCCAACAAAAGAAGTCTTTTAAAAAGAGGAGGGTGAATGGTTCCCTTACCGACATGGGTATCTTTCGAAACATACGCCCCGTGAAAGAAGAACAATACAAAATTGATGTAAATACTCAGAAATGAAATAATATTACACAATGAGTAAAATAATGTTCAGTACATACACCACTCAAAGGAAATTGTCGAAAATATATCATAAATCTCATCGGAATAAAAGTGAGATGAATAATCCCTTAAGAAAACTTGGCAGCCTAACGGCGCCACATAAAACTTCCAAAAATGGATTGATGAGATCAAATAGGGTATCTCATCATATTAAAATAAAATTTACAGAAATAGTAATATAAAAGAACATCCCCCATCATAACAAAGAGGATCTTAAAATAAGTGACATAAAGGAGAGTACTTAAAAATAATGAGAGAGGTTAGATCTCTTATGAAAATTCGGCAGCCTAACGACACCACTCCAAACTTCCAAAATGGATTGATGAGAGAGAATAGGGTCTCTCATCATATAAACATAAAATTTAGAGTAAGAGTAATATAAAATAACATCCCAATAACATAAAATATGATCTTTATAAGGAATGACATAAAAGAGTGCACTTAAAAATAAAGAGAGGAGTAAGATCCCTTACCTCGGGTCCGACTTGACTCGATCATTCTTTAACGTCCTGAATAATAAACTTGAGTTAATTTCCACCTTTTTAAGAACCTTTTTCTAGTTCATTATTCCTGTTAGATCACTTATTTTCATGTTATAAACATTATGTAATCATTTAAGTTAATAATGTTTGTTTTGTCGATATTTGGTTCTTAAGTCAAAAGTGGACTTCTTACAATTACATGTTGTTTGTGTGGTCAAATGTTCATTATATCCAGAATTATATTCATGATTTGGTTATCATATATATCATATATATCCAGAATATACATGTATTTATAATATTACATAATCATTTAGAGGTAAGAAATGAAATGTACCGTTCATGGAGACGGTAAGCCGTACGTACGCATGAATGCTACTTTCATTTTTGTGTCATATTAATGGAATTAAAACTAAAGGAGAGTTATGTATATTTTAATTCCATAATTATATTCATAATTTTGATGTATAATTCTTAATATATATCCATTAAATACATGTACTTATAATAGTACATTACATTTTGGGATAAGAAATGAAATGCACCGTTCATGGAGACGGTAAGCCGTACGTACGCATGAACGCTACTTTCATTTCTATTTCATATTTTTATGGAATGGAATAATAATGAAATAGAGGTGTATTATAATTCCAGTATATCATCATATATAATAACTTTAAGTCCATCTTTTATACGTCCCACATATGGCATTAACGAATCACATCACTTTGAGGGGGCGGTAGTCCGCACTTCCTTAAATGAAGATATCACGTTTACCCACAATGGAAACCATAAAGATATTCCCAAAATAAAAAATAAAGAATCTTAAGGAAAACATAAAAATATTATATATCATATATAAATATAGTGTCATCTTAATGGCCACCTTTGAAGGTGTTAAAATAAGGTTGAATAATCATCGTTTCGGGAGGCCGAAATTCGCCATCCACGGAAACAGTATGTTCTTTAACAATTAGATGTAGGTGTGTGAAAGTGCAGCTCAAATCCTTCTTATAAAAACATCCTAGAATATTTATTATACTGTATTTGTTACAAAATAAATGAATAAAAAGATTTTAGGGGGTTGGAGAAGCAAAATAAAACAAAAGGACTCAAGTGAAGACATTACCTTAAAATCGGGTAACTCCCTTTGGTTTGAGCTCAAAGGATTCCTTGGGAAGACTTCTGCCCAAAGTGAGGCTTCGAGGAGTAATAGAGGGAAGTGGAGAGACAAAATGGGCAGAGTTTGGCCGAGCCAAAGGCTTTGGGTGTGTGGGTAAGGAGGTAGAGGTTGGGGCCTTTTATAAGAGGAGAGGAGGGGCACTCTTGGAAGGTAAAGAAAAGTCACTTTATTTTAAAATGGTACTCGGATTTAAGAGGTCTCACATTGATTTGTATCGAGGATAAGGTGATAAGGGTTCTAAATCGACTCATCCAATAGGTTTTGGACATGTGTATGGCTTAGATATTACATTATCTTTCCATTTTATTTAAATCGTTAAATAATGAGGTCATCGATGCATCATCATGATGTCATAAAAAATTTACATTATTTAATGTCTAAAAATTATAAAAAAATAATATTTTGTAGGAAATATTTTTATATTTCCAATGAATATTTATAGTCAAAAATATGATTTGTATAACCCCATGTAAAATTTTTTTTAGTAAAACATTTCATGTTTGTCTCATTTTTACTTTAACTTTATATAAAAAGATATTAATGTCATTTTCCAACCAAAGTGGCTTCATGGGGTCCCCAAGTTGATCCATGGGTTTTCTTGGTCGGCCATGACACATCCAATGAGGTTAGTACATGTGTCATGTTCATTTCATATTATTAAAACATTATTTTTACCTTAAACTATACTAATTACCTCTAATCGCGATTAAAAACTTAATAAGTTACTATTCATCAAAAAATTATTTTTATCCCATTTAACGACATTTTAA
This sequence comes from Viscum album, assembly GCA_963277665.1. Taxonomy (NCBI): domain Eukaryota; kingdom Viridiplantae; phylum Streptophyta; class Magnoliopsida; order Santalales; family Viscaceae; genus Viscum; species Viscum album. Next base: position 1,481,245,831 of record OY728137.1, read on the forward strand.
TTCTTAATGACAACCATGTATGTCGGTTTTTTGAAATTAAAAACACAAAGATGGAAAAATTTAATTTAAACGGAAAAATTAGTTTTTATAAGTACCACTTAGTGGTTTCACTATTCATCAAAAATTGAAGTTTTTCAGAAAAATCCCAAAAATTCACCATAAGCTATATTTGATATTCCGAATTCAAAAATGAAGTCTATTTTACAAAATTCAAAAAATATAACTCAAATTAATTAATTTAATAATTAATTCCCACTGTCAGAGCAAATAGCGTGTTTTTATGAAACAATAAGTATCAAAAGATTGACACTAGTTTAAGTCTGATTTCAAAGTGAAATTAATTCCAACGACCACTATTTGATTTAATGGTAAAAATATATTCTAATTTCACTTTAAAACCAATTCAAAATATAATATAATAATATAAATAAATTATATTAAAAAGCGGTTTTGAATTAAAATACAACACTTAACACTATTCATTAAAAAAATGAACTTTATCAGAAAGATACCAAAAATTTACACAAAGTAAATTTGATGTCCCAATTCTTAAGAAGAGTTTTATTTGGTCCAAAAAGATGTATAAGAGTGAACAAATCTATATTTAATGACGGTTCTCCATCAATAGGCTATAAGTGAACCTTTAGTGAAAACTAGGGCATATACACCTAAAATTGAATTCTTTCCGTATTTTATGCCTTTATCTTTTATTGGATAAATGTAAAAACATTTAAAAACATAAATAATCATATTTTAGTTATTTCTATCCATTTCTGCCAATACAACGACTACATGTTATCTACCATTTAAAATAATATTATTTTATTATTAGAGTGCAACGTAAGATTCCCAAGAAACTCGTTGTTGCGTGTTGGGTACGCCATCGAGCATAGCATCCCCTTTAAAGTCATATTAATATTTTATTCACAAGTATGGATAAATATGAAAATGTCATATTCTTTATTTACCTGGGGTGTTACATCCTTCCCCTATTTTGGGAATTGCGTCCTCGTAATTTTTAAAATTGAGCTTGGAAACATTCTTGAAAGTCCCACATCGAAACAAGAGTCGGTAAAACAATCACTTTAAAATAAAGGAAGATAATTACAAAGGTCACCTGAGTTAACTCGTATGTAGAAAAACATGGACATGGATGAAAAATCATAGGGTCATGTTCTTGAGGGAGAGTGATAGTAAACATGTCTAGGAGAAAGTTAACCATAAGAAAATCACAAACTTGTGATGGGTTAAACGGTATTTGATTCCCCAGTAGGAAAAGTTAATAGACAACATTTCTGTTTAAGCAACTTTTTATTGAGGAATTTATTCATAAGGAAACATAATCACTTATCATGTTGACTTTTAACTTTTACTATATTCCTTAATGAAACTCATATTTTTTTCCCAAAGACGAGTATTTAGGGAGACTTGTTCGCATTAAGAGTACTATAATCAACTTCTAGTGAATCACCTAATCCAACAAAGAGAACTATATACATCCGATGTCTTTAGGGTTTAACCAAAACCAAAACCAGAAAGGTTAGTACACTGTCAGATAATCCAGAAAAGGATGACCCATTAAAAAGAAAATCTATGCTTAATCTCCAAAATTTATCCAACAAAACCCAAAGTTCAACGTTGACCATCCGATAAACAATTTTTCCATAAAATTCTTCAATGTAAACAAATATAAGATTGAAACCCAAATATTTTAATGATTTAGTCACATAGTCTTCCATGTTAAATCGTAACATTTATCTCCAAACAACATCAGTTTCTCCTAAAGTCTCGTATTGAAAAGTAATTAACCTAATCACATATCCTCCTTGATAGGTTAATCATTGTGATAAATAACCCAAAATCAACTTACTCTTAATTCATAAAATCATATAACTAAAAAGAATCAGTCAAACTAACCAAGGACTTCATGTAGTCTAGTGGTAGGTGATAAATACCAGTCGCACTTTGGTTGTGGGTTTGATTCCCACAGCTTTGTCCGACGCGACGGGTTGTCCCACGGTCTACATGTTGTCCTTTTTCCAAAACTATATAATTCTTAAATCATTCCACAAAAAGAGATAAAATCATAAAAAATTATCATAACATATTTTAACCTCAAGTTTATCTCATGCCTTTCATTTTCAAGCATATCATATAATAACCCATAATAACCGCAAAAGTAAGGATCATATGAACTCTAATGGTTACCTTTATAATTATTACCTGAACTTCCACATAGATTGGTCATCTCGTACATGATGCATTATAGAACATACCAAGTTTCAAGTGGTTGATCATGACTCCTTTATATTTGGTTTAGAACAACCACGAGTTTCCTCATTGAATCCTCCATTTTATCTATTATCTTAATCAGAGAACCACCATAGTTTCCTTCAAACCTGTTGTCTCATTGGTGCCTGCTAGATCCATCCATTCACTAAAAATAGAAATGTCAGTGTGAGTATATCAACAAAACCATCACGTACTAACGAGGAAGGTAAACACTAAGATATACTTACTCATTCACTTTATCTAAAACTAGTGCTCTTTCTGAAATCCTAACCATTATGGTAATGTCACTTATGCTTAAATAATACCCTAACCACTAAAGTTATCTAAACCGACCTTTTATACCAACTATAAGGCCCCAGCCTTAAACCATACTTAATCTTGAGTTATTACAGGATTACACATTGAGGATATTTTTAGGTTTAGATTTTTAGAGAATTAGATCATGAAACTTGAATTATATTCCACATTTAAACAAAGTGGTTACATAAAAGACAATATTCATTCTTCCAATCAACGGAAACATGTTTAAAATAAAACACGGATTCTTTCTTGACACATCCTTGACACTATCATCACATCATGTACCTTTCCCATGACATGTGAAATACATTTCAAAAACTTGGGATGAGCATAAAAAGATCAGTAAGGGTTATAAAAAATATGGAAAGGAAACATGAGTTCATATATACATAAGAATGAAATCATACTTTACCCATAAAACATAGGCACTTTAACATACCTCATCAAACCATGAATAAATCATAGAAATCATTCGTCATAAAGGTAACTTGAGGCATTCATAACATTCTTACATAGGGAGTAACCCTCTTGGTTACGTTTGGAATACCCATCACAGTATATTCCCTAAATCTATTCGGAGAAACCTTAACGTTTCACTCCTTCGTGTTACCCAATGCATTGGAGATCTATATCGGGCTCACCCGCCCATAGATTATCACAGAACCACCCGTATTCATAATAATTCCCAAGAACCTCAACATAATCGTATCACATAAAACATGCATAAAGGAAACATAACATTTCCACCTTTCAATCACAAGATATCAATACAACACATTGATATAAAAACATTAGGAAAAACATTTTCAATATCAAAATAAAAGAAAAGTAAAACATGGTATTTATTTTTCTTTTAAAAAAGAAGGTATGGCTTGTAGAGGAAGCCGAAACTCAAATAATGGTCACGACGGTGGAGAAGTCATTGTCGCCGCATACGTACAAAAAAAACATTCCATTTTGTCGTTTAGTAAACGCTTCGTATAAAAAAGATTCATTTTGAATAAACTTAAAATTCAAAGGGGTTTATACACCTTATAAAACAAGGTTGTGTATAAAACAAAATATGGCTCAACGAAATGAGATTGAGACGATGTCCCATACAAAGACGGTATCCTTGGTTTAAGGATAAATTAATTACAAAATTATGTGTGACAAACGAATACACCAAATATATGTGGATATTAAGTGTTAAATAATCAAAGGTCATTCACACATATTCAAAGGATAAAATATTCAATAAATACATGTTGAACCCAAAGAAATCGAAATTGGGTTAATAAGTTCCATTGACAGCCTAACGGTGTCACATCAAAATGAGTTGATGGGAGATAAAAAAAAGGATATCTAATCACTTGGAAATAAAATTTACATCAATAAGGATATATGAGAACATATCCCAACATAAAAATATGTAAATTAAAAGTCCCAACAAAATAAGTCTTTTAAAAAGAGGAGGGTGAAAGGTTCCCTTACCGACATGGGTATCTTTCGAAACATACTCCCTGTGAAAGAAGGACAATACAAAATTGATGTAAATACAAATAAATGAAATAATATTACACAATGAGTAAAATAATGGTCAGTACATACACCACTCAATTTAAATTGTGGCAAATGTAGCAAAAATCTCACGAGAATAAAAGTGAGATGAAAAATCCCTTATGAAAACTCGACAGCCTAACGGTGCCACTTAAAACTTCAAAAAATGGATTGATGAAATTAAATAGGGTATCTCATCATATTACAATAAAATGTAAAGCAAGATTAATATCAAATAACATCCCCCATCATAACAAATAGGAGCTTAAAAGAAGTGACATAAAGGAGAGTACTTAAAAAGAAAGAGAGAGGTTAGATCTCTTACGAAAATTCGGCAGCCTAACGGCGCCACTCAAAACTTCCAAAATGGATTAATGAGAGAGAATAGGGTATCTCATCATATGAACATAAAATTTACAGTAAGAGTAATATAGAAGAACATCCAAATAACATGAATGATGATATTTATAAAGAATGACATAATAGAGTGCACTTAAAAAGAAAGAGAGGAGTAAGATCCCTTACCTCGGGTCCGACTTGACTCGATCGTTCTTTAACGTCCTGAATAATAAACTTGAGTTAATTTCCACTTTATTAAGAACCTTTTTCTAGTTCATTATTCATTTTATATCACTTATTTCTATGTTATAAACATTATGTAATCATTTATGTTAATAATGTTTGTTTTGTTGATATTTGGTTCTTAAGTCGAAAGTGGACTTCTTACAATTACATGTTGTTCGTGTGGTCAAATGTTCATTATATACAGAGTTATATTCATGATTTGGTTATCATATATATCATATATATCCAGAATATACATGTATTTAAAATATTATATAATCATTCAGAGGTAAGAAATGAAATGCATCGTTCGTGGAGACAGTAAGCTCTACGTACGCATGAACGCTACTTTCATTTCTATGTCATATTAATGGACTTAATACTAAATGAGAGTTATGTATATTTTAGTTCCATAATTATATTCATCATTTATATGTATCATTAAGAATATATATCCATTATATACATGTACTTATAATAGTACATTACATTTGGGGATAAGAAATGAAATGCACCGTTCATGGAGACGGTAAGCCGTAAGTATGCATGAACGCTACTTTCATTTCAATTTCATATTTTTATGGAATGGAATAATAATGATATAGAGTTGTATTAGAATTCCAATATATCATCGTATATAATAACTTTAAATTCATCCTTTATACGTCCCACATATGGCATTAACGAATCACATCACTTTGAGGGGGCGGTAGTCCGCACTTCCTTAAATAAAGATATCGCGTTTACCCATAATGGAAACCATAAAGGTATGCCCAAAATGAAAAATAAAGAAGCTTAATGAAAACATAAACATATTATATATCATATATAAATATAGTCTCATCTTCATGGCCACCTTTGAAGGTGTTAAAAGAATGTTGAACAATCATCGTTTCGGGAGGCCGAAATTTGCCATCCACGGAAACAGTATGTTCTTTAACCATTAGATGTAGGTGTGTGAAAGTGTAGCTCTAATCCTTATTATTACAAAATCCTAGTATATTTATTATACTGGAGTTTTTACAAAATAAATGAATAAAAAGAGTTTAGGGGGTTGGAGAAGAAAAATAAAACAAAACGACTCAAGTGAAGACATTACCTTAAAATCAGGTAACTCCCTTTGGTTTGAGATCAAAGGCTTCCTTGGGAAGACTTCTGCCCAAATTGAGGCTTCAAGGAGTAATAGAGAAAGGTGGAGAGACAAAATTGGCAGAGGTTGGCTGAGCGAAAGGCTTTGGGAGTGTGGGTAAGGAGGTAGAGGTGGGGGCCTTTTATAAGAGGAGAGGAGGGGCACTCTTGGAAGGTAAAGATAAATCACTTTATTTTAAATGGTATTCGGATTTAAGAGGTCCCAAATTGATGTTTTTAGAGGATAAGGTGATAAGGGTTCGAAATACACTCATCCAATAGGTTTTTGGACTTGTTTAGGTCTTAGATATTACATTATCTTTCCATTTTATTTAAATCGTTAAATAATGAGGTCATCGCGGCATCATCATAATGTCATAAATAATTTAATTTATTTAATGTCTAAAATTTATTAAAAAAATACTATGATGTAGGAAATCGTTTTATCTTTCCAATTAATACTTATAGTCAAAAATCTGATTTTTATAACCCCATGTAAAAATTGTTTTAGTAAAACATTTCATGTTTGTCTCATTTTTACTTTAACTTTAAATAAAAAGATATTAATGTCATTTTCCAACCAAAGTGGCTTCATGGGGTCCCAAAGTTGACCCATGGGTTTTCTTGGTCGGCCATGACACATACAATGAGGTTAGGACATGTGTCAAGTTCATTTCATATTATTAAAACATTATTTTTACCTTAAACTACACTAATTACCTCTAATCGCGATTAAAAACATAATAAGTTACTATTCACCAAAAAATTATTTTTATCCCATTTAACCACATTTTACTTCTTAATGACAACCATGTATGTCGGATTTTTGAAATTCAAAACACAAAGATGACAAAATTTCATTTAAACGGAAAAATCAATTATTATAAGTACCACTTAGTGGTTTCACTATTCATTAAAAATTGATGTTTTTCAGAAAAATCCCAAAAATTAACCATAAGCTATATTTGATATTCCGAATTCAAAAATGAAGTCTATTTTAAAAAATTCAAAACATATAAGTCATATTAATTAATTTAACAATTAATTCCCGCTGTCAGAGCAAATAGCGTGTTTTTATGAAACAATAAGTATCAAAAGATTGACACTAGTTTAAGTCTGATTTCAAAGTGAAATTAATTCCAATGACCACTATTGGATTTAATGGTAAAAATATATTATAATTTCACATTAAAACCAATTAAAAAGATAATCTAATCATATAAATAAATTAGATTAAAAAGGGGTTTTGAATTAAAATACAACATTTTATACTATTCATTAAAAAAATGAACTTTATCAGAAAGATACCAAAAATTTACACAAAGTAAATTTTGATGTCCCAATTCTTAAGAAGAGTTTTATTTGGTCCAAACGGATGTATAAGAGTGAACAAAACTATATTTAATGATGGTTCTCCATCAAAAGGCGATAAGTGAACCTTTAGTGAAAACTAGGGCATATACGCCTAAAATTGAATTCTTTCCGTATTTTATGCCTTTATCTTTTATTGGATAAATGTAAAAACATTTAAAAACATATAAAATCATATTTTATTTATTTCTATCCATTCCCACCAATAAAACAGCTACATGTTAACTACCATTTAAAATAATATTATTTTATTATTAGAGTGCAACGTAAGATTCCCAAGAAACTCATTGTTGCGTGTTGGGTACGCCATCGAGCATAGCGTCCCCTTTAAAGTAATATTAATATTTTATTCAAAAATATGGTTAAATATGAAAATTTCATATTCTATATTTACCTGGGGTGTTACAGACATGGACAACACCATCGGGTGTAGTGAAGGAGATCTATCGAAAACAAAAATCAATCTGGGAATTACTGGTAATGAGTCTCTTTATCCAAAAAAATATTATCAGTATATATCATTATGGGAACCAAAAAACTCGATGGAACCTCAAAATTTTATAGAGAAAAAACACATGTGGGACAATGGAGATCATGTTCTATCTTCATAGCAATTAGTTTAGTAATACCCCTTACAGAAGAAAAAAACTCTAAATAATGACTTAGTAGATTAAAATTTTGAGTTGGAATAAATAAATGAGATTCCCAAATTTCCAATAAATAAATCAATATTGATGAATATATTATGATAGTTACTCTCATTGGAAGTGGAACATTATGTACTTATTCTAAAGACTCTACCACTATGTGAAAGATATTTATTTCAGATCTCTATAGCTGGAACACATTGTTCCTTGAAGAATCATATTAACCGACATTTTTAGAAGTATTTAATGATATTAGGATATAATGCATAGTGTAATAGATATAGAAGAACTTTTTAGGTGACCCGAGCATCAACAGGGATACATATATTGGGTTCTTCAGTTAAAAACCTCTATAAATGAGAAGGATTTACACCCTGGTAGTAAGTTAACAAACCATTACCTGGAACTGAAAGAGGACTATAATGAAATTTTTATCAAGAACAACCATGAGATTCATCACACTTCCACATTCCATGTTAGAAACTCATGTTTCCACTAGGAGAAAAAGGAGCTCATGAAAACCCAGACATGATAACAAGATCCTTTTCATCCATCAACATTCTATACAACAAATATTCATAAGTTGATTAGTTCAACCAAAAAATATTTGAATGAATATAAAGTAGAAGTACCATATACTTTCGTGGAACCAAAATTTTCTCATTCAGAAATATCTCAGGTGAAAATAGCAGAAGCATAGTAAAATGGTTTTCATACTCTGTTATGGTTCTATCATCTTGCTCATGTTGGAAAAGCTCCATTGCCTTAGAAAACAACAATGATTCATGATTTAATTGGTCAATGAATATAACTCGATTGTATCTCCACTATAAGCCTAAATTATTCATCCCCATCACTATATTATCACATATTCATGTGATCAATCCTTCTAACATGAAGGTGGCACACATCACATTGATTTTTTATGTTTTTCTATGATATCGAACAAACCATTAGTCTTTCTCAGCCTTTTCTCATCCTATTTAGAATAATTTGTAGCCTTGAATTCTACTATATTCAATTGAAGTAATTAATGAGAATGATCCTGGCGAACATCCATTTGATGTTCCATAGTGGGATCTTTATTGGGAGAAGGTCCATGTGAATATCCTAGTGTATGGACCGTATACACAATCACCTTAACAAGATTCAATCCAATAAGTGTATTTTCTTGATTTGGTTTAGCATAAGCTTATTACATGATCCGATTAGCAAGTATTATTAATTTCATGATTTTGCACATAATCAACAAACAAAAAAATACAAGGGATTAATAGTCAAACAGAGAATCAAGGTCTGACAAACAAAAGTGATAAGATCATGATATTTGGATTTCCAATCTATCCAAATCAAAAGTAAGGAAAAAATCAAACTAATCATCAATACGTATTTCTCAAAACACCCAGAGTGACTTATAGTTTTCTACATGGAGTGTTTTTCATGCACTCAATCGTATGTCCCGAAAAATATTACACAAGCTACATACTGACATCAAAAGAAGCTCATCTTGGACCTTTGATACAACTTTTCCACAAACCAACATGGGTAACCTGGTAACCAGATAACTAAGAGAGTATCAGTGTTTCTTGAATAGAATTTCGGGTCACTATGGGTTGGTGACTATCAACTAACATCATACAAAATTAATGTGGGATCCAGTTTTCCAGAAACTTCAAGGAATCAAGATAAATGAGACAATATGAATACACGAAAAAAATAAATAAAGAGAAGCGTACCAAATGTAAAGAAGGTTTAAACATACCAAATAAATATAAAAAAGTATGAGAATATAGAAATAACTGACCAAGTCCCATTAGTCCAAACTCCCCATGTCTGAAGATCAAAAGCTAGAACCACCTCAACATTGTTATTTACCATTTCTCTGACCTGGATGGAGAAAATCTACATACACATGAAGGAATAGGTAGGGTGTGAGAAAATATACTCATAGGGTCAAACCATGGATCCCATGATTGATGCAAACATGTAATTAACCAATTAAAGATTTCAATTTTCAATTTAACAGTTTAATAATTCAATAATCATATTTATTAAAATAATTATTTAAATTTTAAATGATGGATATAATATAAAAAATCATTGATATTTTAAATGACAGAATATATCTAAAAAATGGATTGATGAAAAAATTTATATAAAACATGTTTATATAACAACAAAAGTCATTTGAAAAGTTTATAAATATTCTTTAAACTATATATTTCAAATATAAACTGCTAAGAAATGTGGTCATCATTTAATAGGTATGATAGTTACAAGTAATGGGATACCCACACACTAATGTGATAATAATTTAAATTTGTACACAAATAATTAAGCATTGGAAAGACATGACTCATCTATTTCATATTAAGGAATAATATTTGTTAAAAGAATGTTTTGTTATAGTTGGAAAATGTGAAGGTCATGATAAGGGATTCCAATTCTAACATTCTTTTCTTAAATTACTCACTAACTACATAGGCTTTAACTTTTTTTTGTACAAATCAATGATGGTAATTTCTTTATGAACCGTTAAAATTAAATAAAATCAAATTATCCCATTTCAAAATTCTAAATCTCTATTTAAAAACAGAAATAGTCTTTCCAAAAAACATTACTTCTTCCATGATAAAACACTGTAGTTTATAACAAACCCAATTTAATTCATTTCCCCAAATATGAGTTAAAATCAATTAAAAATTTATTTTATATGTTCAATTTCAAAAATTACATAAAATTTTTAAATAAATCAATTTCCATTTTTTTCACAATGTTAACAGATAAATTTCAATATCCATTATTTTCCATTAATTTTATAACATTCCACATTTCAAGGTAATTGGTGGTTTTCCACATTTTATGCTAGAAATCAATTTTGAAAAGCCAAAATTCAACAGAATTGGGTTTTTATATATTAATATAGAGAATTTTTATTTATTAATTCAAATTAATTTAAATAAAAAGATAAATTCAAATCAACCATTTTATGGTTAATAAAATTGGGCATCACAAGAGAATGACCAACAAGAATTACATGAACTCGAAGCTCTAAACCCTAATTAGGATTCACTAGTGAAAAAAGAAGAAAACCTGAATCCATGAATGAAACATACTTTTATGATCCTGAAACAAATTCGATTAGATCATCCCTCCAAAATTTATATCTAAAATCCCCACGTAGGAAAATAGAGAGAGGTTAATAGAGAACGTGAAGATAAAACTAACTAAGAGAGGATCAAACAACATATTCCTAGCATCAAATCGCATCTAAATTGGATCTTCGTGGATGAGAAATAATTTAGGTGTCTATAAATGAAGTAGACATATATGTTGTGTCATAATAGTCCATCAGGGACCCAAATTAGAACTTTATGGAATTTCAAAATTGAAATCCATATTAAAGAAGTGTGTACGCACTATTCCCTAAGTATATATCCATGTTTAAAACAAACTGTGTGCCCTATCTGATTGCATATTTTAAATGGTATTCTTGGTTTCTTCGACATGGGGTAATAGAATTTCAAAACAAGTGAAATCTTTGAAAACCACACTCTCAATGTTTGTACGGTTCTCCTTGAGAGGGTATATAGTTGTGGAAAACTGATCACCAATTGTGCACATGCTCAGAAATATTCAAAACATTCCAAATTTTACAGATTCACACTTAAAAGAAACTCAACCAAATCTTGGTAAAAATAGGGGGTTTATGAAAACCTTAAAATGGAAATAATATGTTACATATCTTATTCTTATTAAATTATATATAACGAATAAGCGAAAAATGAATCATATCTCAATGAGAGTGAGCAGTCCTCCGTACACATGAGTGATGTTTTCATCTACAAATGGAATTAAAAGTAATTATTTTAATGTGATATTAAAAAAAATTTGTTTTATAATGGAAGAAATTCCAATTAAACATATTAAATTCTCAATTATATTAATATTTTGATGTAGTGATGGAAAATAAATTCAATTGGTTAGTGATGTGGTAGTCCTCCGTACACACGATCAAAGGTTTAGTTTTCCATTTGATGGAAGATAAGATGGATATACATTATTAAATTATCATAATAGAATATTATTATATGTTATATACTTTTTTTACTATATTTTAATTATAAGAGAATGAAATTACGTTGTTAGAGATGAACTTAAAAGGAAGAGTTTAGTAAATACTATTTCCTTCGATTAGTACAACCTCATTTTCATATTTTTTTAATTACACTAGGGTTTGACTTTTGGGATTACCAATTGATCATGAAAATGGATAATTATTTTTTGTAGGAATTTTGTTATGTTTTTTTGGAAAAGGGGATTGGGCGGTGTGATTAAGTCTGGGGAGGTGATGACTTTTTATAATGGCAGAGGAGTTACATTTTTTTCAAATACCCAAAATTATTCAACAAAGGGAATTAAATATCTCTAAATGTCTCTAAAAATTATCACTAATGATTTAAGGGGATTATACGGTAGAGAAATACCTAAATAATGTCATGAACATGGGATTTTTTATTCTTTTCTGTTTACATAATTTTACCATTTTTTTTACAACACGGTATCTTTTTTTGTTTCCATATATACTTTTTCCTTTGAATATAATATTAATATTTATAATTTTTTATATTCTGGAACCATTTGCTCTAAATTGGATAAAAAAGATATTAAAAACTGATTTTTGGGGGAAAATAATTTTGAGATGGGTGCATGTAATGTACAAAAACCTCTTTTAACCATAATCACAATAATTAATTTTTATTTTATATATTAATATATATTTCCAAAAAATTATTTAACTATATTTTATAATATAATTTATTCTTATAATAAATATTAATTAAATTTTATCAAATTAAAATCATATAAGTGGAAAAATTTATTTTTACATTTATCCTACATATGCGATAAAAATGTGGGTTTCCAAAGGGGTGTTTTTTTAAATATTTAGATGGTTCTATTTTATAATTAAATATAAACCTCATTCAAATAATCTATTATTGATAAAATATAACAAAGTCAAGATATTTTGGATTTTTAAACCTTTTAAAAACAAAATATATCTTTATAAATTCATTAAAAATGGATGTTTTAAATAAAAACAAGTATTTTTCACTATTTCAAGAAAAAATTAATCTTTTTAGAAAAAAATAAAAAAATATAAACCTTTAAAACATTCCACATTTTGAATAAATATTTAATTTAATTATTTCAATTAAATTTCTTATAATTTAAAAATATAATTTTTTTTACAATAATCAATAAAATTATATTTTTAAAAATGTGTAATTTTAAAGAATATAAAGACTAATTAAAATTTATATTTTTTTAATTGCATGTTTCGATTATGTATAACCATTATAAATAAAATATAAATTGTGGTATTCTTATTCATACCTCCATGTTTAATAATTGTGTTATGGTAGACTAGTTCAAATAATAATAATAATAATAATAATTCATGGTTCGTTAAATAATCGATGTTTCACGTAACTTAAGGTATTAATGAAATTTAAATTATTAAAAAAAATAATTCATTAAATCTCACGGTGTCACATTCAACCCCCTTATAATGAAAATGTCGCAAAAAATTCAATCAACTTGGTAAAAAAAATATCCATATTTAGAATTAGGATTTCCAAATTTGGTAATGAGGTCACTATAATTTTCACTATTAATGAATAGGAAAAATTGTAAAAAACAACCATAGGTGAAGTTAAAATATGTTTAACTGAGTGTTGTTAAACCATGATATAGGTGTAATAATACCAAATAGACTAGTTTAATTATTATTTAATAAATATATATAGACCCTATATTATCATACCATCAAATTATTGGCTATATATATCCAATTTTACATGAAAATGACTTTATATTATTGAAATATTTTAATTAATTCAATGTGTGTCCTCACACCCACTACTATAAGTCACATATTCCCACTATTATTCGAGAAATTAGGCCATTTAGATTATCCAATATAATTCATTACACATTTCTATATTCTATACCTTTATCCAAGACCCAATATATGCCAATAAGAGAACTTATCAAATATAAATATTACAGATTAATGGGTGAATATTCATTACCTAACACATTGATTCATGCTAGAAAATTTTATCTCTGATTTATTTATAAGAATTCATATATTAAAAACTATTTTGTATATGATGTAAATCATTTAACACTATGAAATTAAAATCATGCACCTTTCCTAGAAATATCAAATATATTACAATTATTCATAACATGGAGAACAGAAACATAATAAAGGTGGATCATAGTTTTATAGTAAGGGTAAAGAAGGGATCTGTTAACAGAACATAAAAAATAAGTGTGTTATATTAATAGGATAACATTTGTGAACTCTACCCTACCTATCATAGAGCATATATACTAGTCATGGTAGATGTCTTGGTGGTTCAAAAAATTATTCATAAAGGAATCATAGAATATGAGTCACGTAGGCATAATATAGGCATATGACATAGGATTTTTGGAATACACATTAACATAGAAAATAATTCCCATTGTATTCAAGACATATACCCATTAATCTCATAGTGAACTGGGATCGCTCCCCAATCTATCATAGTATTTAGAGATCACTCCCATGACTATCATAATGGATTCGGTTCACTCCCCAAAATATTATAGTATTGAGGCTTCACTCCCAAGTCTATTGAAGCAGATTCAGAATAATAACCAAATAATCTTAGATATTTTGGTTCACTCTCAAGACTATCAAAGTAGACACAATCCTTTATTTAAAGGGGGCCACTCCCCACTCTAGTCCTATAAATCACATTAGATTTCAATCATTACCCAATTAATTAGAGGGAGATTTGGGTCCCAATCATCAATGGTTATAATGTAACTCCCTTCCAATGTTATAACCTAATAAATATCCATGGATATAACATAACCAGTATCACATAATGAAATATATACATATTTGGTATATATGGTCATAAAATATTCATCATATCATAATCAAAGAATCGAAATGGGTTGCATAAACATTTTATTGTAGTATAACCCAAGGAAACGGAATGGGTTTCCAGAAAATATGTTCATCATAAACATAAAGCAGTCTGAGTAACAATAAATATGGTATAATTGGACCATATACTAATTAAAGTTCTTTTAAAATCAAAGCATTTCATCTTGGATTGAAAATGAATTTTAATGATCACCTGAATCATTTAGTAAAAGGAATAACCATTAATTAAAAATATATTTTTAAAACAAAAAACCCATGAAATAATGTTTTAATCCATATAGATGAAATCAATTAGTGAAACTTATATTCATAGAATTAAGTCATTGAGTAGTAATGATGGTGGGAAACTACATTCATGGCATACACGTCAAAACAATGATTCCTTTTACATTTTTTGTAAAATTACAACGTACCCTATTTGGAATAGAATTTAAATATTAAATTTTAACTATTTTTATATAAATTAAATAATTTTAAATATTAATTTAAATAAAATATTTGTAATGGTAAATATTTCACTATGTATTTTTTAAACATTTACATGGAATAAACAATTGGGTTTTGAGATAATAAATAAACATATCCAGTTTAAATAAAACATTACATAAGTATAATGAGTTTATAAAGAGAGGAAAAAAGGGAAAACTATTATTCATTACAAATAAACATAGTACAAAAAATAATTATATTATTGAGAAATATATCATAATATTTTAACATTAAAATAATAATCATAAATAATCCCAAAGAATGAGATTGTGACATCAAACCCAACCATCTTTGGTAACATTTAAATCATAATCATAATTATATAATAACAAAAAAATAGACCTTAAATATCAATAATATAATAAAATTCAGTAAATAAAATTTAAAATTTCTATTATACACACCTCATACTCTAATATATGTTTATAACAAAACATATATCACATTGATGTAAAATTAAGGAAAAAATTCCTTTCCACATATATAATATTTTGATTCATATGCCCCATTAATGTATAAAATAAAATGAAAAATTGAATATAAATTATGTTAAAATTTTCATGATATAAAATTTTAATGGGGAAGTATATAAATCCCATAGAATTAATTATTGGTTATTATGATATTTGTCTCCAATAAATAAAAGAGATACTATAAATCCCTTACTATAAACCTCAAAATCCTTTGTACAAAATTTTAACTCATATATAATTAATATATAATTATATAAAATATATTAATTGACCATAATAATATATATAATATCATATATGTTTTAATTATCACCCTTTATTACCAATTTATAAAAAATAATATTTTGAAATAATATTTCGGGTAATAAAAGTACTGTTTTTCATGTATGTTTTGGTTTGGTGTTCTCGATAATTTTAATTTGATTGTGGTAAAGTAATATAAATAATGTCAAATATTACATATATAAATATCATATATATTCATTATATATTATTTTATGATATTCAATTATATTTTTATATAAAAAATAAGTTACACTATTCATGTCGACAATATTCCATATGTACGAAAGAATGTTATACATAATTTCTCAATAAATGGAATTATATAAACATAATTAATATTTTAACAATCTATAATTATTATTATTTAAAATATATAAGATTTTAATTAAACATTACCTTATTGATATGCATGTGAATCATATGTGAAGAACGAGTTACATCACGACGTGATGCAGTAGTCCGTTGTACACAAAGTGACATTATCATATTCCCACAGAAATGATATTTTGAATTTATATTTCATACTAAAAAAAATAGTTACAAAAGTTAAATAAATATCATATATATATATATATGTTTAATCCATCATTATATCTACCTGTGATAGGTGTTGATGGAAAAAAATTACATTGGTCTGGGAGGTTTTAGTCCACCACACACATGATAGACCGCTTTTTTTCATTTGATGGAATATGAGAGTGATATAAGTTATTCCATAAAAATAATAAAATATATCTACATGGAAGATAACTTTTTTATTAATGTTATTCAAAAATGAATGAATGTTTTAAGTGAATAATTTAAAAGAAATATTTTTGTGAGGACAAAAACCTTCCCTTTAGACAAACACCTTTTGATCACTTATTAATGACCATAGGGTTGGTTTTTATGGATTACCATTATATATATATATATAATGTATAAGTATTTTGGTGAGTTTTTTTATTAGGATTTATTCGAGATATAGTGTTTAAGATGTGTGAATGGGTGACGGGAAAATGCGGCATTTTATATTGGGGTGGTGTGAAAATTTTGTAAATAACCCAAACTATTCATCAATGGTTGAAGTTACTCTCACAACATGTGTCTAAATAACGGAAAATAATGGATTTATGGTATTAATTGGTCTATAAAAACCTCATATCACAAAAAAATACATGTTCTTTACAAGTTATTCCACAACCTTTATATTTAATTAATTTTACCATTTATGTAATCAACATGACAATTTCTAACTTTTTATTTACCTTTGAAAATTATTATTTATGAATTAAAAAATATCTTTGTTATATAATTTGGACCCCATTATTCAAAATATGAAATCCAATTTATTAATTAAATGTTATATGTTTTGGAGAAGTTGATTTTAACACAATAACATGGAATGCACAAAACCCCATTTTAACATTAATATTCGCAAGTTTTTTCTATTTTTCATTATTATTCAGTATAAATAGATTTCATTTATATCTAATTATACAACATATAGTATGATTATTAAAAATATTTAATCTATTTTATCAAATTCAAATAATATGTAACATCCTAGGTAAATAAAGAATAAATCATTTTCATATTTATTAATGATTATGAATTAAATATTAATTTTAATTTAAAGGGGTTGCAATGTTCGATAGCGTACCCGATACGAAACAAAGAGTTTCTTTGAAATCTTACATTGCACACTAGTAATAAAATAATATTATTTTAAATGGTAGTTAACACTTAGCCATTGTATTGGTGGAAATGAATATAAATAACTAAAATATGATTATATATGTTTGTTAAATTTTTTTTCATTTATCCAATAAAGGATAAAGGCTTAAAATATGAAAAGAAATCAATTTTAGGCATAGATACTCTAATATTCACTAAAGGTCCACTTATCACCTTTTGATGGAGAACCTTCATTAAATATAGTTTTGGTCACTCTTATACATTCTATTGGACCAAATAAAATTCTTCTGTAGAATAGGGACATCAAAATTTACTTTGTGTAGATTTTTGGTATTTTTCCGATAAAGTTATTTTGTTAATGAATAGTGAAAATGTTGTATTTTAATTCAAAAACTTTTTTTAATCTAATTTATCTATATGATTAGATTATCGTTTGAATTGGTTTTATAGTGAAATTAGAATATATTTTTACCATTTAATAAAATAGTGGTCATTTGAATTAATTTCACTTTGAAATCAGACTTAAACTAGTGTCAATCTTTTGATACTTATTGTTTCATAAAAACACGCTCTTTGCTCTAACAGCGGGAATTAATTATTAAATTAATTAATGCAACTTATATGTTTTGAATTTTTTAAAATATAATTCATTTTTGAATTCGGAATATCAAATATAGATTAGGGTGATGTTTTGGTATTTTTCTGAGAAACTTCAATTTTTGATGAATAGTGAAACCACTAAGTGGTACTTAAAAACTGATTTTTCGTTTAAATGAAACATTACCAATTCTGTGTTTTTAATTTCAAAAATCCGACATACATGGTTGTCATTAAGAAGTAAAATGTGGTTCAATGGGATTAAAATAATTTTTGTTGAATAGTAACTTTTATGTTTATTAATCGCGATTAGAGGTAATTAGTGTAGTTTAAGGTAAAAGTAATGTTTTAATAATATAAAATGGCCTAGACACATGTCCTACCCTTATTGTATATGTCATGGCCAACCAATAAAATCCATGGGTCAACTTGGGGACCCCATGGAGCCACTTTGGTAGGAAAATGACATTAATATCTTTCTATTTAAAGTTAAAATAAAAATGTCACAAACATGAGTTGATTTACTGAAACAATTTTTTAAATGGGGTTATACAAGTCATATTTTTTACCATAAATATTCATTAGTAAGATAAAAATATTTACTAAATCATTATATTTTTTTATAATTTTTATACATTAAATAAATTAAATTATTTATGACATCAAGATGATGTAGTGATTACCTCATTAATGAACGATTTAAATAAAATGAAAAGATAATGTAAAATCTAAGACATTAATTTGTCAAAGAACTATTGGATGAGTATATTTCTAACCCCTATCACCTTATCCTATAATTATATCAATGTGGGGCCTTTAAAGTCCGAAAATCATTTTATAATAAAGTAACCTTTTATAACTTTCCAAGAGTGCCCCTCCTCTCCTCTTATAAAAGGCCCCCACCTCTACCATCATACCCAAACCTCTAAAGCATTACGTTCGGACAATATCTACTCTTTCTATCTCTCCACATCCCTCTCTTACTCCTTGAAACCTTACTTTGGGCAGAAGTCTTCCCAATGAATCCTTTGAGATCAAATCTAAGAGAGTTACACGATTTTAAGGTAATGTCTTCACTTGTGTTCTTTTGTTTTATTTTACTTCTCAAACCCCCTAAACTCTTTTTATTCATTTATTTTGTAACAACTACAATATATTCAATATACTAGGATGTTTTTATAAGAATAATTCGAGCTACATTTACACACACCTACATCTAATGGTTAAAGAACATACTGTTTCTGTGGATGGCGAATTTCCGCCTCACGAAACAATGATTGTTCAATATTCTTCTAACACCTTCAAGGGTGGCCATTAATATGTCACTTTATTTATATATGATATATATTATGTTTACATTTACCTTATTCTTCTGTATTTTTCATTTGTTTTATACCATTATGGCTTCCATTATGGGTATACGCGATATCTTCATTTTACGAAGTGCGGACTACCGCCCCCTCATAGTGATTTGATTCGTTAATGACATATGTGGTATGTATAAAGGATGGATTTAAGGTTATTATATATTATTTATGTTACATATAAATTATTAATATAATTCTGGAATTAAAATATACATACCTCTCATTTAGTTTTAATTCCATTAATATTACATAGAAATGAAAGTATCGTTCATGCGTACGTACGGCTTGCCGTCTCCATGAACGGTGCATTTCATTTCATACCTCTAAATGATTTTTTAATATTATAAATACATTTATATGTAGGATATATATGATATATATGATATCCAAATCATGAATATCATTCTGGATATAATCAACCTTTGACCACACGAACAACATGTAATTGTAAGAAGTCCACTTTCGACTTAAGAACCAAATATCGACAAAACAAACATTATTAACATAAATGACTAAATAATGTTTCTAACATGTCAATAAGTGGTATAAAAGTAATAATGAACTTGAAAAGGGTTCTTAATCAAGTAGAAATAAACTCAAATTTATTATTCAGGACGTTAAAGAACGATCGAGTCAAGTCAGACCTAAGGTAAGGGACTTCGTCTCAATCTCCTTTCATTGAGGCATTTTCTTTTTATACACAACTTTCTTTTATATGGTGTATAAACCCCTTCGAATTTTACTTTTAAACAAAAGGAATCTTTTTCTACGAAGCGTTTTACTAAATGACAAAAAGGAATGTTTCTTTTAACGTACGCGGTGAAAATGACCCTTTTCCGCCGCCGCGAGTATTTTTTGGCCTTTGGCTTCCTCAATAAGCCGTCATGCTTTTAAAATGAAATAAATACCATATAAAATTTTATGTATTTTGGTATTGAAAATGGTTTTTATAATAGATTTGTTATGTCAATATATTTATGTGATATATTGTGATCAAAGTGTGGAAATGTTTTCTTTCCATTATATTTGTTTTATGTCTTATGATTTTATAATGGTACATGGAAATTTGATGGGTGGTTACATGATAAACCATATGATGGGTGGTTCCATGAATACCAGGACGGGTGGTTACGTTATAACCTCCAATTCATTGGGTATAGAAGTCGGCCGTATGGCTATTCCATTAAGTGTTATGTGTGGAAGTCGACCGTATGGTTATTCCACTTAAGTATGTTTATGTCCCAAGTTACCTTTATATGTTATGTGTTATTTATATGGGTTTTATGGTAATATTTTGGTTAAAAAAGGGTAAGTAATGATCTTTTATTCAGTGAAGAGTTTTTAATACTTCTTAAACGTGAAGGTATTACTTTGATAAAGTATACATGGTTTACTTGTTGTTCAAAAAACTAATAGTTTTCATTCATTGTGTATCCCTTACTGTTATTTTTATGCTCACCCCAAGTTTTTTTGAAATGTTTTTCATAGGACTTGATGTGGAATATGGTCAAGGATGGGATGAAGGGAACGTCATGCTATCTAAAACATGGAACTAGACATGTTTCTTTTTAAGAGTTTTTATTTTATGGAAACTTAGTAGAAGTGTCTACTTTGTAATCTTTTGAGATGTAATAGTTATGATCTAATTCTCTAAAACTATAAACCTAAAAAGTTCATCAATGTGTAATCTTGTAATAACTCAAGATTAAGTATGGTATAAGGCTGGGGCCTTATAGTTGGTATCATAGGTCGGTTTAGACAACTTTAAATGTTAGAATTCTATTAAATGATTATCCAGAAATATTTTTTTATGACCAAATTTAATTATCATAGCATTTGAAGATTACCATGTTGCTTATCCTAAGATATTTATGTGTTTAGAATGGTTTTTCGAAAAGGAAACATGGAAGTTGTGCTAGGAAGGTATACAGATGGAAATGAAATTCTAAATCAGCATCATGAGATGGTCAGAATCAGAATGGAACAGTTTGTTGTAGTGATGGCTCAGTTGACTCAGGTGATAAATTGTGGTTGTGTTTATTGATGATATATGGGTGTTTTATAAAAGTAAAGAGGAGAATGAAAGTCATGTAAGGGTTATCTTGCAAACCATAAAAGAAAAGAAACTGTATGGAAAATTCAGAAAGTGTGAGTTTTGGTTACAACAAATTTCTTTCCTTGGTCACATTGTTTCAAAAAATGGCATAACTGTTGATCCTGCTAAAACAAAGGTTGTTTAAAAATGGCCAACACCCACAAATATAACTTAGATCCGTAGTCTTCTTGGTTTGGAAGCTTACTACCGAAGATTTGTTGAAAATTATTCATGGTTATCTAGTCCAATGACTAAGCTAACTCGGAATGGTGTTAAGTTTATCTGGGAAAAAGAATGTGATGATTTTTTTCAGGAGTTGAAAAGAAGATTGGTGAATTCTGCTGTTTTGTAACATCCTTCCTGGAATGGTGAGTTTGTTATATACAGTGATGCTTCGTTGAAGGGACTTGGTTGTGTCCTTATGCAGAATGATCAGGTAATTGCATATGCTTCACGTCAGTTAAAAACCCATGAGGTAAATTACCCTACACATGACTTGGAATTAGATGCTGTTGTTTTTGCTCTAAATATTTGGAGGCATCATTTGTATGGAGTGAAGAATGAAATGTATACTGATCACAAAAGTTTAAAGTATATATTCACTTAGAAAGAATTGAACATGAGATAGAGGAGATGGATATAATTAATCAAGGATTATGATTGTACAATTCATTACCATCTAGGGAAAGCAAATAAAGTGGCTGATGCTTTGAGTCGAAAAAGTAATGTTTCATTAACAATGTTTCATTTGGAACATGATCCTTTGGTTATGGATTTGATGAAGTTTGGCATAGAATTTTTTTGTGCAGGATGCCTTTCTGTTTTGTTTCAGGTATGAGTGAAATATTCTATATCAGATAGAATCAAGCAAGCACAGAAGCAAGATAGTGAGTTGCAGAAATATTTAGAGTTGTTTCAGACGGGTAAGTTGCCTGAATTCATCATTGATAATGATTGTGTTTTGAGATTTGGTAAGAGATTGCGTGTGCCTTGTGATTCACAGTTGAAGAGAGGTTGTAATGTGAAGCTCATAGTGCTCAGCTTTCAGTTCATCTTGGCAGTACTAAGATGTACAGAGATCTGCGGGAGTATTACTGGTGGGATGGAATGAAAAGAGATATTTCTGATTTTACTGTGAAGTGTTTGACATGTCAATAGGTTAAAGTAGAGAGGAAGTTACCGAAAGGGGTGCTTCAGCCTTTACCAGTTCCAGAGTGGAAATTGGAGAATATATCCATGGACTTTTTTGTGGGATTACTGAAGACATCTCAGGGTAATAATGCAATCTGGGTTATTGTTGATCGATTGACTAAATCTGCTCATTTCCTTGCTATATGAGATACTTTTTCCCAAGATCAACTTTCCCGTTTGTATCTTAAAGAGATAGTCAGGTTACATGGAGTTCCTCTCTCCATTGTATCTGACCGTGATCCCAGGTTCACTTCTAACATTTCGAAAGGCCTTCAGAAGTCGTTGGGTACTGAATTAAATTTTAGTACAGCTTTTCATCCTTAGTCAGATGGGCAGTCAGAACGAACAATTCAGACTTTAGAGGATATGCTACGTGCTTGTTTGATGGATTATCAAGGAAGTTGGGACCAACATATTTCTTTGGTTGAGTTTTCTTATAATAACAGTTTTCATTCCAGTATACAGAAGGCACCATTCGAGGCGTTATATGGAAGCGGTGTCGAACTCCAGCTTTTTGGGATGAAGTGGGTGAAAGGAAGTTGATGGGACCAGAATTGGTAGAAGAGTTGGCAGAAAAAGTTCAGTTGATACAGAAACACATGAGAACAGCTCAGAGTAAGCAGATGATTTATGCAGACAACAGGAGAAAGGATCTCTCTTTTGTGGTAGGTGATCATGTTTTCTCAAAGTATCACCATGGAAAAGTGTGATGCGATTTGGTAAGAATGGAAAGCTGAGTCCAAGGTTCATTGGACCATATGAAATTCTAGAGAAAGTTGGATCAGTTGTTTATCGAGTTGCTTTACCTCTGATTATATCTTAGGTACACAATTTTTATCATGTTTCTATGTTGAGAAAGTATATGCTAGATCCATCTCATGTTTTGAGCCCAGTGGTAGTTCAGTTGGAAGAGAATTTCTCTTATGAATAACAACCAGTCCAGATACTTGACCATAGAGAGAAAGTGTTGTGGAATAATTTAATTCACCAGGAAAAGGTTTTATGGAAAAAATATATGGTTGAAGAGGAAACATGGGAATCTGAAAATGCTATGAGGGATAAATATCCCCACTAATTTTGATAAGTGAATAAAATTGCGAGGACGCAATTCCCAAAAGGGGGGAAGGATGTAACATCCCAGGTAAATAAAGAATAAATCATTTTCATATTTATTAATGATTATGAATAAAACAATAATTTTACTTTAAAGGGGTTGCTATGTTCGATAGCATACCCGATACGCAATAAAGAGTTTCTTTGAAATCTTACGTTGCACACTAGTAATAAAATAATATTATTTTAAATGGTAGTTAACATGTAGTCATTGTATTGGCGGGAATGAATATAAATAACTAAAATATGATTATATATGTTTGTTAAATGTTTTTACATTTATCCAATAAAGGATAAAGGCTTTAGATATGAAAAGAAACCAATTTTAGGCATAGATACTCTAATATTCACTAAAGGTCCACTTATCACCTTTTGATGGTGAACCTTCATTAAATATAGTTTTGGTCACACTTATACATTCTATTTGACCAAATAAAATTCTTCTTTAGAATCGGGACATCAAAATTTACTTTGTGTAGATTTTTGGTATTTTTCCGATAAAGTTCATTTTTTAATGAATAGTGAAAATGTTGTATTTTAATTCAAAACCTCATTTTAATATAATTTATTTTTATGATTAGATTATAGTTTTAATTGGTTTTAAAGTGAAATTAGAATATATTTTTACCATTTAATCCAATAGTGGTCGTTGAATTAATTTCACTTTGAAATCGAACTTAAACTACTGTCAATCTTTTGATACTTATTGTTTCATAAAAACACGCTCTTTGCTCTGACAGCGGGAATTAATTATTAAATTAATTAATGCAACTTATATGTTTTTAATTTTGTAAAATAGACTTCATTTTTTAATTCAGAATATCAAACATAGCTTAGGGTGAAGTTTTGGTATTTTTCTGAAAAACTTCGATTTTTTATGAATAGTGAAACCACTAAGTGGTACTAAAAAAACTGATTTTTCGTTTAAATGAAACTTTACCCCTTTTGTGTTTTGAATTTAAAAAATACAACATACATGGTTTTAATTAAGAAGTAAAATGTGGTTCAATGGGATTAAAATAATTTTTTGATGAATAGTAACTTTTATGTTTATTAATCGTGATTAGAGGTAATTAGTGTAGTTTAAGGTAAAAGTAATGTTTTAATAATATGAAATGACCGAGACACATGTCCTAACCTTATTTTATCTGTCATGGACGACCAATAAAATCCATGGGTTAACTTTGGGATTCCATGGAGCCACTTTGGTAGGAAAATGACATTAATATCTTTTTATTTAAAGTTAAAATAAAAATGTCACAAACAAGAGTTGTTTTACTAAAACTATTTTTTAAGTGGCGTTATACAAGACATATTTTTGAATATAAATATTCATTAGGAAGCTAAAAATATTTCCTACATCATGATATTTTTGTTATAATTTTTAGACATTATATAAATTAAATTCTTTATGACATCATGATGATGCAGCGATTACCTCATTAATGAACGATTTAAATAAAATGAAAAGATAATGTAAAATCTAAGAATTACACTTGTCAAAGACCTATTGGATGAGTATATTTCAAACCCTTATCACATTATCCTAGAATTATATCAATGTGGGACCTTTAAAATCCGAAAATCATTTTATAATAATGTAAACTTTTATAACTTTCCCAGAGTGCCCCTCTTCTCCTATTATAAAAGACCCCCACCTCTACCACCTTACCCACACCTCTCAAGCATTTGGTTAGGAAAATATCTACTCTTTTTGTCTCTACACATCCCTCTCTTACTCCTTGAAGCCTCACTTTGGGAAAAAGTCTTCTCAAGGAAGCCTTTGAGCTCAAATCTAAGAGAGTTACCCGATTTTTAGGTAATGTCTTCACTTGTGTTGTTTTGTTTTATTTTGCTTCTCCAACCCCCTAAACTCTTTTTATTAATTTATTTTGTAACAACTCCAGTATCTTCAATATACTAGTATGTTGTTATAAGAATAATTCGAGCTACACTTACACACACCTACATCTAATGGTTAAAGAACATATTGTTTCTGTGGATAGAGAATTTCTGCCTCACAAAACGATGATTGTTCAATATTCTTCTGAAAACTTAAAAGGTGGCCATTAAGATGTAACTCTATTTATATATGATATATATTATGTTTATTTTTTCCTTATGCTTCTGTATTTTTCATTTGTGGTATACCTTTATGGCTTCCATTATGGGTATACGCGATATCTTCATTTTAGGAAGTGCGGACTACTGCCCCCTCAAAGTGATTTGATTCGTTAATTCCATATGTGGGATGTATAAAGGATGGATTTAAAGTTATTATATATGATGTATGTTACGTATAAATTATGAATATAAATCTGGAATTAAAATATACATAACTCTCAATTAGTTTTAATTCCATTAATATGACATACAAATGAAAGCAGCGTTCATGCGTGCATACAGCTTACTGTCTCCATGAACGGTGCATTTCATTTCATACCTCTAAATGATTATGTAATATTATAAATACATGTATATTCTGGATATATATGATATATATGATATCAAAATCATGAATATCATTCTGGATATAATGAACCTTTGACCACACGAACAACAAATAATTGTAAGAAGTCCATTTTCGACTTAAGAACCAAATAAAGAAAAAACAAACATTATTAACATAAATTATTACATAATGTTTATAACATTTCAATAAGTGATATAAAAGGAATAATGAACTTGAAAAATTTTCTTAAGCAAGTAGAAATTAACTCATGTTTATTATTCAGGACGTTAAAGAACGATCGAGTAAAGTCGGACCCGAGGTAAGGGACTTCGTCTCAATCTCCTTTCATTGAGGAATATTTCGTTTTATACACAACTTTATTTTATACGGTGTATAAATCCCTTTGAATTTTACTTTTATACAAAAGGAATCTTTTTCTACGAAACATTTTACTAAACGACAAAAAGGAATGTTTCTTTTAACGTACGTGGTGACAACGACCCTTTCCCACCGCCGCAAGTATTTTTTGGTCTTTGGCTTCGTCAATAAGTCATCATGTTTTTATAATGAAATAAATAGCATATACTGTTTTAAGTATTTTAGTATTGAAAATGGTTTTTATAATCTATTTGTTATGTCAATATATTTAAGTGATATATTGTGATCAAAGTGTGGAAATGTTTTCTTTCAATTATATTTGTTTTATGTCTATGATTTTATAATGCTACTTGGACATTTGATGGTTGGTTATGTGATAAACCATATGACGGGTGGTGCTGTGAATACCAAGATGGGTGGTTACGTTATAACCTCCAATGCATTGGGTATGGAAGTCATCCGTATGGCTATTCCATTAAGTGATATGTGTGGAAGTCGACCGTATGGTTATTCCACTTAAGTATGTTTATGTCCTAAGTTACCTTTATATGTTATGTGTTCTTTATATGGGTTTTATGGTAATATTTTGGATAAAAAAGGGTAGGTAATGATCATTTATTCAGTGTATAATTTTTACTATTTCATTAAGGTGAAGGTATTACTTTGGTAAAGTATACATGGTTTACTTGTTGTTTGAAAAACTAACAGTTTAAATTCTTTTTGTATCCCTTACAGAGCTTTTTATGCTCACCCCAAGTTTTTTTGAAATGTTTTTCACATGACTTAATGTGGAATAGGATCAAGTATGGGATCAAGGGAAAGTCATGCTATCTAAAACATGGAACTAGACATGTTTCTTTTTATGAGTTTTTATTTTATGGAAACTTTGTAGAAGTGTCAACTTTGTAATCTTTTGAGATGTAATAGTTATGATCTAATTCTCTAAAACACTAAACCAAAAAAGATCCTCAATGTGTAGTCTTGTAATAAATCAAGATTAGGTGAGGTATAAGGCTGGGGCCTTATAGTTGGTATCAGAGGTTGGTTTAGACAACTTTAGGAGTTATAATTCTATTAAATGATTATCCAAAAATATTTTTTTGTGGCCAAATTTAATTAGTATATCATTTGAAGATTACCATGTTGCTTAGCCTAAGATATTTATGTGTTTAGAATGGTTTTTTGAAGAGGAAACATGGAAGTTGTGCTAGGAAGGTATACAGATGGAAATGAAATTCTAAATCGGCATCATGAGATGGTCAGAATCAGAATTGAACAGTTTTTTGCAGTGATGGCTCAGTTGACTCTGGTGGTAAATTGTGGTTGTGTTTATTGATGATATTTTGGTGTTTT
The DNA here is from genome assembly GCA_963277665.1 of Viscum album. NCBI lineage: Eukaryota > Viridiplantae > Streptophyta > Magnoliopsida > Santalales > Viscaceae > Viscum > Viscum album. The sequence goes on from OY728137.1 coordinate 1,481,274,151, forward strand.
ATAAAAGTAAATAGGATCATGAATGTCATTTAAGGGTTATCTTTCAAACCATAAAAGAAAATAAACTGTATGGAATATTCAGCAAGTGTGAGTTTTGGTTATAAAAAATTTCTTTCCTTGGTCACATTTTTTCAAAAAATGGCATAACTGTTGATCCTGCTAAAACAAAAGTTGTTTAAGAATGGCCAAGACCCACAAATATAACTGAGATCTGTAGTTTTCTTGGATTGGAAGGTTACTACCGAAGGTTTGTTGAAAATGTTTCACGGTTATCTAGTCCAATGACAAAGCTAACTCGGAACGGTGTTATGTTTATCTGGACAAAAAAATGTGATGATTGTTTTCAGGAGTTGAAAAGAAGATTGGTGAATTCTCCAGTTTTGGAACTTCCTTCCAGGAATGGTGAGTTTGTTATATACAGTGATGCTTTGTTGAAGGGACTTGGATGTTTCCTTATGCAAAATGATCAGGTAATTTCATATTCTTCACGTTAGTTGAAAACCCATGAGGTAAATTACCTTACACATGACTTGGAATTAGCTGTTGTTGTTTGTGCTCTAAAAATTTGGAGGCATCATTTGTATGGAGTGAAGTGTGAAATATATACTGATCACAAAAATTTAAAGTATATATTCACTCATAATGAATTGAACATGAGACAGAGGAGATGGCTAGAATTAATCAAGGATTATGATTGTACAATTCATTACCATCCAGGGAAAACAAATAATGTGGCAGATGCTTTGAGTCGAAAAAGTAACGCTTCATTAAAAATGTTGTGTTTGTAACGTGATCCTTTGGTTAAGGATTTGATGAACATTGGCTTAGAAGTTTTTGGTGCAGGATGTCCTTCTGTTTTGTTTTAGGTATCAATGAAATCTTCTCTATCGGAAAAAATCAAGCAAGCATAGAAGAAAGACAGTCAGTTGCAGAAAAAGGTAGAGCTGGTTCAGAAGGGTAAGTTTCCTGAATTAAACATTGATAATGATTGTGTTTTGACATTTGGGAAGAGATTGTGTCTGCCTTGTGATTCACAGTTGAAGAGAGAGTTGTTATGTGATGCTCATAGTTCTCAGTTTTCAGTTCATCCGGGCAGTACTAAGATGTACAAAGATCTGCGGGAGTATTACTGGTGGGATGGAAAGGAAAGAGATATTGATGATTTTACTATGAAGTATTTGACATGTAAATAGGTTAAAGCAGAGCGGCAGTTACCGAATGGGATGCTTCAGCCTTTACCAATGCCATAGTGTAAATGGGAGAATATATCCATTGACTTTGTGGTGGGATTACCGAAGATATCTCGAGGTAATAATGCAATATGGGTTATTGTTGATGGATTGACTAAATCTCCTCATTTCCTTTCTATACAAGATACTTTTTCACTAGATCAACTTTCTCGTTTGTATCTTAAAGTGATAGTCAGGTTACATGGAATTCCTCTCTCTATTGTATCTGAACGTGATCTCAGGTTCACTTCTAACATTTCGAAAGGCCTTCAGAAGTCGTTGGGTACTGAATTAAATTTTTGTACAGCTTTTCATCCTCAGTCAGATGGGCAGTCAAAACGAAAAACTTAGACTTTAGAGGATATGCTACGTGCTTGTTCGATGGATTATCAGGGAAGTTGGGACCAACATATTTCTTTGTTTGAATTTTCTTATAATAACAGTTTTCATTCCAGTACACAGATGGCACCATTTGAGGATTTATATGGGAAGCGATGTCGAACTCCAGCTTTTTGGGATGAAGTGGGTGAAAGGAAGATGATGGGACCATAATTGGTAGAACAGTCAGTAGAAAAAGTTCAGTTGATACAGAAACAAATGAGAACAGCTGAGAGTAGGTAGAAGAGTTATGCAGACAACATGAGGAAAGATCTCTCTTTTGAGGTAGGTGATCATGTTTTTCTCAAAGTTTCACCATGGAAAAGTGTGATGCGATTTGGTAAGAAAGGAAAGATGAGTCCAAGGTTCATTGGACCCTATGAAATTCTAGAGAAAGTTGGATCAGTTGTTTATCGAGTGGCTTTACCTCCGAGTTTATCTCAGGTACACAATGTTTTCATGTTTTGATGTTGAGAAAGTATATTCCATATCCATCTCATGTTTTGAGCCCAGAGGTAGTTCAGTTGGAAGAGAATCTCTCTTATGAAGAACAACCAGTCCAGATACTTGACCATAGAGAGCAAGTGTTGCAGAATAAGGTAATTCACCAGGTAAAGGTTTTATGGAAAAACCATATGGTTGAATAGGAAACATGGGAATCTGAAAATGCTTTGAGGTATAAGTACCCCCACTTATTTTGATAAGTGAATAAAATTGCGAGGACGCAATTCCCAAAAGGGGGGAAGGATGTAACATCCCAGGTAAATAAAGAATAAATAATTTTCATATTTATTAATGATTATTAATTAAATATTAATTTTACTTTAAAGGGGTTGATATTTTTGATAGCGTACCTGATACGCAAAAAAGAGTTTCTTTGAATTCTTATGTTGCAAACTAGTAATAAAATAATATTATTTTAATGGTAGTTAACACGTAGCCATTGTATTGGAGGGAATGAATAGAAATAACTAAAATATTATTATATATTTTTGTTAAATGTTTTTACATTTATCCAATAAAGGATAAAGTCTTAAAAATTGAAAAGAAATCAATTTTAGGCATAGATACTCTAATATTCACTAAAGGTCCACTTATCACCTTTTGATGGAGAACCTTCATTAAATTTAGTTTTGGACACTCTTATACATTCTATTGAACCAAATAAAATTCTTCTTTAGAATCAGGACATCAAAATTTACTTTGTGTTGATTTTTTGTATTTTTCTGAAAATCTTCATTTTTTAATGAATAGTGAAAATGCTGTATTTTAATTCGAAACCTCTTTTTAATCTAATTTATTTATATGATTAGATTATCATTTGAATTGGTTTTTAAGTGAAATTAGAATATATTTTTACCATTTAATCCAATAGTGGTCATTGGAATTAATTTCACTTTGAAACCGGACTTAAACAAGTGTCAATCTTTTGATACTTATTGTTTCATAAAAACATGCTCTATGCTCTGACAGCTGGAATTAATTATTAAATTAATTAATGAAACAAATATGTTTTTATTTTTGTAAAATATACTCCATTTTTTAATTCATAATATCAAATATATCTTAGGGTGAAGTTTTGTTATTTGTGTGAAAAACTTCAATTTTTGATGAATAGTGAAACCACTAAGTGGTACTTAAAAAACTGATTTTCCGTTTAAATGAAACATTAACCCTTCTGTGTTTTGAATTTCAAAAATCCAACATACATGGTTGTCATTGAGAATTAAAATTTGGTTCAATGGGATTAAAATAATTTGTTGTTGAATAGTAACTTTTATGTTTATTAATCGCGATTAGAGGTAATTAGTGTAGTTTAAGGTAAAATTAATGTTTTAATAATATGAAATGGCCTAGACACAAGTCCTAACCTTATTTGATGTGTCATGGAGGACCAAGACAATACATTGGTCAACTTGGGGACCCCATTGAGCTACTTTGGTAGGAAAATGACATTAATATCTTTTTATTTAAAGTTAAAATAAAAATGTCACAAACATGAGTTTTTTTACTATTTTTTTTAAATAGGGTTTTAAAAGTCATATTTTTTACTATAAATATTAATTAGGAATATAAAAATATTTCCTTCATCATGATATTTTTTTATATTTTTTAGACATTAAATAAATTAAATTATTTATGACATGATGATGATGCAGTGATTACCTAATTAATGAATGATTTAAATAAAATGAAAAGATAATGTAAAATCTAAGACTTAAACTTGTCAAAGACCTATTGGATGAGTATATTTCAAACCCTTATCACCTTATCCTCGAATTATATCAATGTGGGACCTTAAAAATCCGAAAATCATTTTATAATAAAGTAACATTTTATAACTTTCCAAGAGTGCCCCTCCTCTCCTCTTATAAAAGGCCCCCACCTCTACCACCTTACCCACACCTCTCAAGCATTTGGATCGGCCAAGATCTGCTCTTTTATTCTCTCGACATCCCTCTCTTACTCCTTGAAGCCTCACTTTGGGCAGAAGTCTTCCCAAGGAAGCCTTTGAACTCAAATCTAAGAGAGTTACTCGATTTTAAGGTAATGTATTCACTTGTGTTCTTTTGTTTTATTTTGCATCTCCAACCCCTAAACTCTTTTTATTCATTTATTCAGTAACAACTGCAGTATATTAAATATACTATGATTTTTTTATAAGAATCATTCGAGCTACACTTACACAAACCTACATCTAATGGTTAAAGAACATACTGTTTCTGTGGATGGCGAATTTCTGCCTCACAAATCGATGATTGTTCAATATTCTTCTAACACCTTCAAAGGTAGAAATTAAGATGTCAATATATTTATATATGATATATATTATGTTTATGTTTTCCTTATGCTTATGTATTTTTCATTTGTGGTATACCTTTATGGCTTCCATTATGGGTATACGCGATATCTTCATTTTAGAAAGTGCGGACTACCGCCCCCTCAAAGTGATTTGATTCGTTAATGCCATATGTGGGGCGTATAAAGGATGGATTTAAAGTTATTATATATTATTTATTTTACATATAAATTATTAATATAATTCTGGAATTAAAATATACATAACTCTCATTTAGTTTTAATTCCATTAATATGACATAGAAATGAAAGTAGTGTTCATGCGTACGTACGGCTTACCATCTCCATGAATGATGCATTTCTTTTATTACCTCTAAATGATTATGTAATAGTATAAATAAAGGTATATTCTGGATCTATATGATTTATATGATATCCAAATCATGAATATCATTCTGGATATAATGAACCTTTGACCACACGAACAAAAAGTAATTGTAAGAAGTCCACTTTCGACTTAAGAACCAAATATCGACAAAACAAACATTATTAACATAAATGATTACATAATGTTTATAAAATGTCAATAAGTGATATAAAAGGAATAATTAACATGAAAAAGGTTCTTAAGAAAGTAGAAATTAACTCAAGTTTATTATTTAGGACGTTAAAGAATGATCGAGTCAAGTCGGACCCGAGGTAAGGGACTTCGTCTCAATCTACTTTCATTGAGGCATATTTCGTTTTATACACAACTTTCTTTTATACGGTGTATAAATCCCTTTTAATTTCACTTTTATAGAAAAGTACTCTTTTTCTATGAAGTGTTTTACTAAACAAAAAAAAAGGAATGTTTCTTTTAACGTGCGCGGGGACAACGACCCTTTTCCGCTACCGCGAGTATTTTTTGGTCTTTGGCTTCGTCAATAAGCCGTCATGTTTGTAAAATGAAACAAATACCATATACAATTTTATGTATTTTAGTATTTAAAATTGTTTTTATAATGGATTTGTTATTTCAATATATTTAAGTGATATATTGTGATCAAAGTGTGGAAATTATTTCTTTCCATTATATTTGTTTTATGTCTTATGATTTTATAATGGTACTTGGACAATTGATGTGTGGTTATGTGATAAACCATATGACGAGCTGTCCCATGAATACCAGGATGGGTGGTTACGTTATAACCTCCAATTCATTGGGTATGGAAGTCGGCCATATGGCTATTCCATTAAGTGATATGTGTGGAAGTCGACTGTATGGTTACTCCACTTAAGTATGTTTATTTACCAAGTTACCTTTATATGTTATGTGTTCTTTATATGGGTTTTATGGTAATCTTTTCATTACAAAAGGGTAATTAATGATCTTTTATTCAGTGAAGAGTTGTTACTACTTCATAAAGGTGAAGGTATTACTTTGATAAAGTATACATGGTTTACTTGTTGTTTGAAAAAATAATAGTTTTCATTATTTGTGTATCCCTTACTGAGCTTTTTATGCTCACCACAAGTTTTTTTGAAATGTTTTTCACAGGACCTAATGTGAAATAGGGTCAAGGATGGGATCAAGGGAAAGCCATGCTATCTAAAACATGGAACTAGACATGTTTCTTTTTAAGAGTTTTTATTTTATGGAAACTTAGTAGAAGTGTCTACTTTGTAATATTTTGAGATGTAATAGTTATGATATAATTCTATAAAACTCTAAACCTAAATAGATACTCAATGTGTAATCTTTTAATAACTCATGATTAAGTATTTTATAAGGCTGGGGCCTTATATTTGGTATCAGAGGTCGTTTTAGACAACTTTAGGAGTTAGAATTATATTAAATGATTATCCAAAAAATATTTTTTTATGGCCAAATTTAATTAGTATAGCATTTGAAGATTACCATGTTGCTTCGCCTAAGATATTTATGTGTTTAGAATGGTTTTTCGAAGAGGAAACATTGAAGTTGTGCTAGGAAGGTATACAGATGGAAATGAAATTCTAAATCGGCATCATGAGATGATCAGAATCAGAATTCAACAGTTTGTTGCAGTGATGGCTCAGTTGACTCAGGTGATAAATCGTGGTTGTGTTTATTGATGATATTTTGGTGTTTTATAAAAGTAAAGAGGAGCATGAAAGTCATTTAAGGGATATCTTGCAAACCTTAAACGAAAAGAAACTGTATGGAAAATTCAGCAAGTGTGAGTTTTTGTTACAACAAATTTCTTTCCTGGGTAACATTGTTTCAAAAAATGGCATAACTATTGATCCTGCTAAAACAAAAGTTGTTGAAGAATGGCCAAGACCCACAAATGTAACTGAGATCTGTAGTTTTCTTGGTTTGACAGGTTACTACCGAAGGTTTGTTGAAATGTTTTCACAGTTATCTAGTCCAATGACTATGCTAACTCGGAAGGGTGTTAAGTTTATCTGGACAAAAGAATGTGATGAATGTTTTCAGGAATTGAAAAGAAGATTGGTGAATTCTCCAGTTATGGAACTTCCTTCCAGGAATGGTGAGTTTGTTATATACAGTGATGCTTCGTTGAAGGGACTTGGTTGTGTCCTTATGCAGAATGATTAGGTAATTTGATATGCTTAACGTCAGTTGAAAACCCATGAGGTAAATTACCCTACACATGACTTGGAATTAGCTGATGTTGTTTTTGCTCTAAAAATCTGGAGGCATCATTTTTATGGAGTGAAGTGTGAAATATATACTGATCACAAAAGTTTAAAGTATATATTCACTCAGAAATAATTGAACATGAGACAGAGGAGATGGCTAGAATTAATCAAGGATTATGATTGTACAATTGATTACCATCCAGGGAAAGGAAATAAAGTGGATGATGCTTTGAGTCGCAAAAGTAATGCTTCATTAACAAGGTTGCGTTTGGAACGAATCCTTTGGTTAAGGATTTGATGAACTTTGGCATAGAAGTTTTTGGTGCAGGATGTCCTTCTATTTTGTTTCTGGTATCAATGAAATCTTCTCTATTAGATAGAATCAAGCAAGCACAGAAGCAAGACACTGAGTTGCAGAAAAAGGTAGAGCTGGTTCAGAAGTGTAAGTTACCTTAATTCAACATTGATAATGATTGTTTTTTGAGATTTGGGAAGAGATTGTGTGTGCCTTGTTTTTCACAGTTGAAGAGAGAGTTGTTATATGAAGCTCATAGTTCTCAGTTTTCAGTTCATCCTGGCAGTACTAGGATGTACAGAGATCTGCAGGAGTATTACTGGTGGGATGGAATGAAAAGAGATATTGCTGATTTTACTGTGCAGTGTTTGACATGTCAACAGGTTAAAGCAGAGCGGCAGTTACCGAAAGGGATGCTTCAGCCTTTACCAGTGCCAGATTGGAAATGGTAGAATATATCCATGGACTTTGTTGTGGTATTACCGTAGAAATCTCAAGGTAATAATACAATCTGGGTTATTGTTGATCGATTGACTAAATCTGCTCATTTCCTTACTATACGATATACTTTTTCCCTAAATCAACTTTACCATTTGTATCTTAAAGAGATAGTGAGGTTACATGGAGTTACACTCTCTATTGTATCTGGCCATGGTCCTAGGTTCACTTCTAACTTTTGGAAAGGCCTTCAGAAGTCGTTGGGTACTGAATTAAATTTTAGTACAGCTTTTCATCCTCAATCAGATGGGAGGTCAGAACGATCAATTCAGACTTTAGAGGATATGCTACGTGCTAGTTCGATGGATTATTAGGTAAGGTAGGACCAACATATTTCTTTGGCTGAGTTTTCTTATAATAACATTTTTCATTCCATTATTCAGATGGAACCATTTTAGGTGTTATATAGGAAGCGGTGTCGAACTCCAGCTTTATGGGATGAAGTGGGTGAAAGGAAGTTGATGGGGCCAGAATTGGTAGAAGAGCTGGCAGAAAATGTTCAGTTGATACAGAAACACATGAGAACAACTGAGAGTAGGCAGAAGAGTTATGAAGACAACAGGAGGAATGATCTCTCTTTTGAGGTAGGTGATCATGTTTTTCTCAATGTTTCACCATGGAAAAGTGTGATGCGATTTGGTAAGAAAGGAATGTTGAGTCCAAGGTTCATTGGACCATATGAAATTCTAGAGGAAGTAAAATTAGTTGCTTATTGAGTGGCTTTACCTCCGAGTTTATCTCAGGTACACAATGTTTTTCATGTTTCGATGTTGAGAAATTATATGTCAGATCCATCTCATGTTTTGATCCCCGAGGTAGTTCAGTTGGAAGAGAATCTCTCTTATGAAGAACAACCAGTCGAGATACATGACCATAGAGAGCAAGTGTTGCAGAATAAGTTAATTCACCAGGTAAAGGTTTTATGGAAAAAACATATGATTGAAGAGGAAACATGGGAATCTGAAAATGCTATGAGGGATAAATACCCCCACATATTTTGATAAGTGAATAAAATTGCGAGGACGCAATTCCCAAAAGGGGGGAAGGATGTAACATCCCAGGTAAATAAAGAATAAAGAATTTTCATATTTATTAATGATTATGAATTAAATATTAATTTTACTTTAAAGGGGTTTCTATGTTCGATAGCATACCTGATACGCAACAAAGAGTTTCTTTGAAATGTTACGTTGCACACTAGTAATAAAATAATATTATTTTAAATGGTAGTTAACACATAGCCATTGTATTGGCGGGAATGATTAGAAATAACTAAATATGATTATATATGTTTGTTAAATGTTTTTAGATTTATCCAATAAAGGATAAAGGCTTAAAATATGAAAATAAATCAATATTAGGCATAGATACTCTAATATTCACTAAAGGTCCACTTATCACCTTTTGATGGAAAACCATTATTAAATATAGTTTTGGTCACTATTATACATTCTATTGGACCAAATAAAATTATTCTTTAGAATTGGGACATCAAAATTTACTTTTTGTAGATTTTTGGTTTTTTTCTGATAAAGTTCATTTTTAATGAATAGTGAAAATGTTGTATTTTAATTCTAAACCTCTTTTTAATATAATTTATTTATATGATAATATTATCGTTTGAATTGTTTTTAAAGTGAAATTAGAATATATTTTTACCATTTAATCCAATAGTGGTCGTTGGAATTAATTTCTCGTTGAAATTGGACTTAAACTAGTGTCAATCTTTTGATACTTCTTGTTTCATAAAAATGCTCTTTGCTCTAACAGCGGGATTTAATTATTAAATTAATTAATGCAACATATATGTTTTGAATTTTGTAAAATATACTTTATTTTTGAATTCGGAATATCAAATATATCTTAGGGTAAATTTTTGGTATTTTTCTGAAAAACATCCATTTTTGATGAATAGTGGAACCACTATGTGGTACTTAAAAAACGGATTTTTCGTTTAAATGAGACTTTACCCCTTCTGTGTTTTGAATTTCAAAAATCCGACATACATGGTTGTCATTAATAAGTAAAATTTGATTCAATGGGATTAAAATAATTTTTTTTTTGTGAATAGTAACTTTTATGTTTATTAATCTCGATTAGAGGTAATTAGTGTAGTTTAAGGTAAAAGTAATGTTTTAATAATATTAAATGATCTAGACACATGTTATAACTTTATTGGATATGTCATGGCCGACCAATAAAATCATTGGGTCAACTTGGGGACCCCATGGAGCCACTTTGGTAGGAAAATGACATTAATATCTTTTTATTTAAAGTTAAAATAAAAATTTCACAAACATGAGTTATTTTACTAAAACAATTTTTTAAATGGGGTTATACAAGTCATATTTTTTACTATAAATATTCCTTAGGTAGCTAAAAATATTTCCTACATCATGAAATTTTTTTATATAATTTTTAGACATTAAATAAATTAAATTATTTATGACATCATGATGATGCAGCGATTACCTCATTAATGAACGATTTAAATAAAATGAAAAGATAATGTAAAATATAAGACATAAACTTGTAAGAGACCTATTTTATGAGTATATTTCGAACCCTTACCACCTTATCCTGGAATTATATCAATTTGGGACCTTTAAAATCCGAAAATCATTTTATAATAAAGTAAACTTTTATAAAATTCCAAGAGTGCCCCTCCTCTCCACTTATAAAAGGTCCCCACCTCTACCAACATACCCACACCTCTCAAGCATTTGGTTCGGCCAAGATCTGATCTTTTTGTCTCTCCACATCCCTATCTTACTCCTTGAAGCCTCACATTGTGCATAAGTCTTCCCAAGGAAGCCTTTGAACTCAAATCTAAGAGTGTTACCCGATTTTAAGGTAATGTCTTCACTTGTGTTCTTTTGTTTTATTTTGCTTCTCCAACCCCCTAAACTCTTTTTATTCATTTATTTTATAACATCTACAGTATCTTAAATATACTAGGATGTTTTTATAAGAATCATTCGAGCTACACTTACATACACCTACATCTAATGGTTACAGAACATACTGTTTCTGTGGATGGCGAATTTCTGCCTCACAAAACGGTGATTGTTCAATATTCTTCTAACACATTCAAAGGTGGCCATTAAGATGTAACTATATTTATATATGATATATATTATTTTTATGTTTTCCTTATGCTTCTGTATTTTTAATTTTTGGTATACCTTTATGGCTTCCATTATGGGTATACGCGATATCATCATTTTAGGAATTGCGGACTACCGCCCCCTCAAAGTGATTTGATTCGTTAATGCCATATGAGGGATGTATAAAGGATGGATTTAAAGTTATTATATATGATTTATGTTAAATATAAATTATGAATATAAATCTGGAATTAAAATATACACACCTCTCATTTAGTTTTAATTCCATTAATATGACATAGAAATGAAAGCAGCGTTCATGCGTACGTACAGCTTACCGTCTCCATGAACGGTGAATTTCATTTATTACCTCTAAATGATTATGTAATATTATAAATACATGTATATTCTGGATATATATGATATATATGATATCCAAATCATGAATATCATTCTGGATATAATGAACCTTTGACCACACGAACAACATGTAATTGTAAGAAGTCCACTTTCGACTTAAGAACCAAATATGGACAAAACAAACATTATTAACTTAAATGATTACATAATGTTTATAACATGTCAGTAAGTGATATAAAAGTAAAAATTAACTTGAAAAAGTTTCTTAAGCAAGTAGAAATTAACTCAAGTTTATTATTCAAGACGTTAAAGAACGATCGAGTCAAGTCGGACCCAAGGTAAGGGACTTCGTCTCAATCTCCATTCATTGAGGCATATTTCGTTTTATACACAACTTTCTTTTATACGGTGTATAAACCCCTTTTAATTTTACTTTTATAAAAAAGGAATCCTTTTCTATGAAGAGTTTTACTAAATGAAAAAATGAATGTTTCTTTTAACATACGCGTTGACAACGACCCTTTTCCACCGCCGTGAGTAATTTTTGCTCTTTGGCTTCCTCAATAAGCCGTCATGTTTTTAAAATGAAATAAATACCATATACTCTTTTATGTATTTTGGTATTGAAAATTATTTTTATAATGGATTTGTTATGTCAATATATTTAAGTGATATATTGTGATCAAAGTGTGGAAATGTTTTCTTTCCATTATATTTGTTTTATGTCTTATGATTTTATAATGGTACTTGTACATTTGACGGGTGGTTACGTGATAAACCATATGACGGGTGGTGCCGTGAATACCAGGAAGGGTGGTTACCTTATAACCTCCAATGCATTGGGTATGGAAGTCGGCCGTATGGCTATTCCATTAATTGATATGTGTGGAAGTCGACCGTATGGTTATTCCACTTAAGTATGTTTATGTCCCAAGTTACCATTATATGATATGTGTTATTTATATGGGTTTTATGGTAATCCTTTGGTTACAAAAGGGTAAGTAATGATCTTTTATTTAGTGAAGAGGTTTTAATACTTCATAAAGGTGAAGGTATTACATTGATAATGTATACAAGGTGTACTTGTTGTTTGAAAAACTAACAGTTTTCATTCTTTGTGTATCCCTTACTAAGCTTTTTATGCTCACCCCACGTTTTTTTGAAATGTTTTTCACAGGAATTAATGTGGAATAGGGTGAAGGATGGGATCAAGGGAATATCATTCTATCTAAAACATGGAACTATACATGTTTCTTTTTAAGATTTTTTATTTTATGGAAACTTAGCAGAAGTGTCTACTTTGTAATTTTTTGAGATGTAATAGTTATGATCTAATTTTCTAAAACTGTAAACCTAAAAAGATCCTCAATGTGTAATCTTGTAATAAATCATGATTAAGTTTGGTATAAGGCTGGGGCCTTATATAATATATGTGCATAATTTAATGTAAGACTCATCTCACATGTTTGAGGTTAAAACGACATTACAAATAAAAACATTTCAAATTATTGAAATGATTATACATCATAATTAAACATGAAATTAATTCAAATAACCTTTATCTGATTAATAATTTTATAACTTACCTATGTTTAATTTTATATCAATTTCAAAACAAAATAAAACCTCATAAATACTTAAAACAAAAAGGATGTTTTAAATAAAAATAGCATTATCACTATTCATCATAAAATTTATAATTTTAGGTGACAAATAAACTCAAAAATATTTATAAACTATTGATCCTGAAAATATAATTTATTTCTTTAATATAAAATTTTTAATGGTGGAAAATATTATTTTTATTATCTATTCTAAAACGTAATAAAATGCATTTTATTTGAAAAATGTTATTTTCAAATAATTTAATTGATTATGAAAAATTTATAACCTTTTTAATTAATATAATTTCATTATATATAAACATAATATATGATATTAGTTATTATTTTTTCCTATTCATACCTATATGTTTCATGGCAAGGTTATAATAGTATTCTATGAATTATAATTTTATAAAGAATTCGAATATTGTTAAAATTTTGGTGTTGTGTGTTATGTAATCTATAAATTAAATTAAATTTATTCTAAAATATATATTTCATAAAATCGAGATATGGTATATGATTAGTCACTTAGGATTAAAGTGCATGAAAAAGGAGGTATCTCAAAGAAGTAGCATAAATATTAACTAATCTCTTTCAATTTTATTTCTTATACAACCTTCTATTAACATAAAATATCAATAATTAAATATTTATAATAGTAACATAAATATACTATGATTTTATTATGGTAATTTATCAATATTTAATACTCTATTCCATCAAATGGAATTAATGTATAACTAATGTGTACGTGTGTACTACCACCTCCACAATACAATACGATTATTTTCCTATCACTTCCATAAAGTGGTAAATATAATTATGGGTTTAATATATATATATATATCTCTATATGAAAAATATGATTTAATTATGATTTACTAATTATAAAATATTATTAATCTTTCGTTTCTTCTTTCTTATAATTTGATAATAGTATTTTTGTGTTTATAGTGACTACAACCTCCATGAACTACTTAGTCATTTTTCTATACATCCCTTTTATAGATCGTTATAGGAATTTATATAATGAATATTAATGATTTCTATATATACATTAAAATTATATATATGATTGAAAAAGGATAAAAAATCCTGGGCTATACCAACCAAATTAAAATGTGCATAAAAAACGATTACAAACCGAAACACTAATTTTAATAAAGAATTGTTATTTAATGATTAAAAATATGTTTTAAGTTAATCATATAAGATACATAAGAATGAATATTGTTTCATATATAATTATAATAAATTTAATTTTTATTACCAAATTTTTAAGAGAACTATGATGAAATTTTCACTTTTGGATTGTGTTTTATTTTAAAAAATCATTTCTATAAGGATTTTTTTAACTAAATTATCAATGATAAAATAATATATATATATATATATAATTATTATTTTTATTCTTATATACTTATTTCCTGAGATTACATGTTCTCCACTCCTTTTCAACTATTTATATACTAAAAAATTTGAAATACCATTTTATGGAAAAGATACAGTATATTTTTATTCTGTTAGGAATCATTAAATATGATTTTTATATTTTATAAAAGATGATTTCAATATTTGTTCAATTTTCTATAATGATAGATTAAATTAATTTTTATCAATTCTTTCCATTATATAATTTCTTTAAAATAATATTCTTATATAATTTCATGTGAAGTTATTTTTTACCTTTTATCGAAAGTGTTAATAGAATCATAGTTTTAAATTGAACTACATTAACATGTTTTCCATCTGTGAAAACGAATTAGTATATTAAGGTTTCCCTTCTATGTTTTTGAGGATATTTTAAAATTAAAAAAAATATTTAATATTATAGAAACATGTATTATTTATATAAATTATTTTAAAACTAAAATTTATTTTTTATTATGAAATATTAAAATTATATTTCAATGTATTTTTTTATCTTTTAAAACATACACTATTATTATATATTGTTCACTAGGTATATGATCTATTGATACCATCCATATTTTTTTATCTTGATGGTTTATGATTTTTATGATGAAATATTAATGTTTTTTTCTTTTTCCAAAGTTAATCTATTATGAAATTGTATATTTTCTATGATCTTGATTCATATAAATGACTGTGTTAGAATTATTTGATAGGTGGGTCCATTATATTCATCCCATGAATTGGGTAATTATTTTGGTTTTAGGATATCAAAGGGTAAATAAAGGATAATCCTAAGTCTAATATGAGGATATAATAGGTTATCTGAATCCCCATGAAAGCGAATGTTTAACAAGAAATACATCTTATACAAATATATGATATCTTAATAGAGTAATATAGATAATATAACACTTAGATCCAAGAACAACTACAAATATGGCCTTCAATAGTGCTAAAATTTTCCATTTCCATGAAAATAATGTTTATTACTAGAGAATGATTAAAATCCGTAGGATTTTATTGTAACATGAAAAGTAATTATAATGGGATTATTTATTAGAAATATGATAGGCATGAATAAAAGTTACCTTTACATGTACTTATCATTAATTCTAATAAAGGATCCCCTTTATCAGTGATATTGAAATAATTAAAATGCGGTCTATTTATAAGTTATATAAAAATCACTAATAATGGATACCTTTATCAGAGTAATTTCTTAATCTAATAAAGGGGTATAGCACTGAATTGGTATTGTTATAATTATAGATCATGAAACAACTAAAAAAAGAAGAAAAAACTAAAAATACCTGTTACAAACTCAAAATTTAATTCAAACAAAATATTAAATATTAACACATTATTCTAGATATGTAAATAATTATTGATAAAATTAAATTTTTATGTAAAAATTATCATTAAAATTTACTAAATATTAATGTTCCTTTTCATTTTTCCTCGACCCATGGTTAAGATATTGTTAAAAAAAACACACTTGCTCGAGAAAAAGAATTAAACTATATAAAATAATTATTATATTATTGATTATATAATGAAACAAATTATGAAGATAGTGTAAATATAAAACAAAACATCAAATACATTGATTTATAGAAGGATGGCCATATATCTATTAGAGGTGTAGTTTATTCTGACGCATCGCACCATTTCTTTTTTTCTTTCAAGAATTATATATGTGATAATTGAATAAATAATTAGATGGTAAATATTATAAGGAAATTAATTATTTAATAATAGATAAATCTATCAAAAGTATATCTAGTTTTGTTTTCTTAGTTTTGGCAATGTGATGCGTGTTTTAATCTAAGATGACACTTACATATAGAAAAAATGCACATCAATCCATAATGACCAAATCATTTGTAATATCAAAATTTGGTGTATTTATATATGGAAAAATTCGATTATTAATCGTTTTACTAAAATATCGACACCATCTGATCATGGTTTCTTAGTTTTTATTGAGTAAAACACTTTTTGATGTAAAATGTCAATTTTAAAAACATTAAAAACACATTGAGACATAACGAAAATACTCTGTATTTTATTGAGGTGTGGATGATTCCTGTATGTTAAAAATTACTTTTGGATAATTTTCCAAATGTATAAAAATAATAATGATGAGTTTCGTAAATTCAGAGTAATTATCATCTCTTTTTTAAAATAAATATGTCAATTTTCAATAAAAATACATACATTCAGTCATATCGGTCACACTTTGCATCATATATATGTGTGGATGATTTATATTTTTCAAAAAATACCTGTGGTTTTTCCCCTAGGTGTCTAAATAATTAGATTTTGTTTTCTCAATTATGAGTATGTCGCTTAAATTGTTACTTAAATGCCAATTTTAACTCGAAACACACACATTGAATCATTCCAGTCATATTGTGTGTCATTTTATATGAGAATAACTCTAAATGATAAAATGTATATATAAATCACTTTCCTTAATTATAAATATAATATAAGTATATTTTCTCACTTTTCAGTTTTTGAATCCCTTTTGGAACTAAAATGTGAATTTTAAACTCATAACGGACACTTTGATCCATACCAGGAACATTGTGAATAAGATCTAGGTTCATATGACTCTTACATTTCAAAATATGAATTATTATTTTTTCTAATGTATCAAAACAATCTGAATTCATTTTCATGGTTCTGAGTATGTCACATTTCATTCATAATAAAATTATTGTTTAATTTAAATAAAAAAGATGAAGTTGGAGTCATACTGGTCAAACTGTGCATTTTATATATGTGTCAAATATTACTAAACAAAAAAAATTACATATGGATATTTAAAATAATGTAACAGGACAATATTGATGTGTTTTTTGAATTTTTATTATGTGACATATATTTTTACTAAAATTTAATTTTAAACTAGAAACATTAAATATATGTTATTGGATCACCTCATGTTTATTTTTGACATGAGACTAATTTATAAACATCAAAAGTGAATATAAATATCTTTAATTCGTTATAATTAAAATTCAAGAACATTTTAAAATATTTCATTGAGAGAAAAACATTTTGAACTCAAAGGTCAATTTTAAATAGATAACATACACTTTGAGTCATATCAGGAACAATATGTGTCATGTTGACATTAAAATAATTATAGAATATAAACATTAACATATTTATATTTTAATAAAGTATAAAAACAATTAGAATGTGATTTCTCTTCTTTGATTATATATAATTTTTTTTCTAAAATTTTATTCCATTATACATAAAAAGACACAACTGGAGTTATACCTGTCACACCATGTGTCAGATTGAGGTGAGGCTGATTCATATACATGAAAAATAGATTTATTTTCATCTTAATAAAGTGTAAAAACAATCCAAATGAATTTTTTGAAATATGATCATGTCACTTATTTTTTAACTTAGTTGTACTTTTAAACATGAAATTCACACATTGAGTCATAATAGTCTCATCATTTGTCATTTTTTTTGTGATAGATTCCAACACATATTTAACAATTGACGAATCATTACCCAAAATTGTAAATACATTCCTATTGTGTTTGAAAGGTTTTTATTAAGTGTCACCCTTTATGAACCACACTAAAACTTTTACAATATAGCGAAAACATTCAATTATTCTGAGAAAATCATTTATCATATTGAGTTATGAATGATTTCTACACATAAAAAATTAACTTTTGGATCATTTTACTAAAGTATCAATAAATGATACCGATAGTTTGTGAAGGTATGACCATGTTTAAACTAATTGATTAAAATATCTGTTATGGATAAGAAATTGTTTCTTGAGTGCCTCATTATTTTTGGATGTTTTCTAAGGGTGAGGGACTCGTAAAGAGGATAATAGTTGTCAAACATTGCATAGTGCATAGTAGGAACATGGATTTTCTAATCTATGAACGAGGCCTAGGAAAAAATGATGTGTGGTGACCATTTCAGATAAAGGGATAGAACATGGTTTTTACCCATTCTAAACAATCATGTAGGTATCTATGGGTAATCGTGCCACTGAAAATACCTTAGACATTGCCTTGTGCATCATTTTCACAATACCTAGATATCTATGCAGATAAACTGTGCTCCCTATTAAATGTTGAAAATATTCTATTTTTCTATCATGAAATTTTTAGATCCCCATCCTATTATTCCTCCCCTTCACCCCCTCAATAATTTATGATTAATCAGCTTAATTTCTCCCTCTATGGATGACTCTCCTTCGATGCATGAGAGTTTGGAGTGTGTTTGTGTGAGAACTGAAGATCTTGGTGAGTCTAACTCTCTTATTTTCTCTATTTTTTGGATTAGGTCATATTTAATCTATCCTCTTCTTACAAAGCCCTAAAAACATCACTTTTTTGTGGTTTCTTAGATGGGCCTCTAGTGGGTGTTGGAGTTTGAATCACGAATGGATATTAAGAAAATGTTTGACAAAGGTCGTTAAGTTCGTATCCTTCATGACGTTAGCCATAGTCTGGATGTGTGGCATGGGTATTTAGTTGTTTAATTATAATAATTTGTTTCATCATAACGTATTGGGTTATTTAAAGGGTTTCAATACTTCTATAATGGTTAGAGAACCATAATGGATCCAATTCAGTTTGTTTTTGATGTGAGATAGAACGTAATTCTACAAATGGGGTAATCTAAAAACATTAAATTACTGAACCAAAACTGGTAAATATTCATATAGGGGTGTTATGAGAGAAAATGGGTGGTGAAATATTAATTTATATTGGTGTATCTTTAATAGATTGATTGGAAGAAATTATGTGTTTTATTTTGTAAATGGTTGAAATGTTTTAAAATGATTTTGAGGACATATTTGTGGCATTGACCATATTTTGGAATTATTGATAGACAATGATGTTTGAAAGTGACGAATGTTTTTAATAGAGGTTTTGACCTCAATATGATTTAAAAATGGGGTTTCTAAAAGATTTTAAATGGTGTTTAAAATGGGATTTGGGTTTGATTTTTTTGAAAATTGTTTAATCGATTTCTAGATTGATCAAAAATGGAAATAGTTCATAGGAAAATGTATTTGTTTTTCAATGGGGGGAATTTGTTTTAATATGAGGTTATAATATGATTTCAATATGTAATGTGAAATGTGTTTATTTTCATGATGTAAATTACAATGCTCTGAGGGGAACTTGAGAATTTATGGTGTTTAGGGGTTATTGAGATATATCCCATAACATATATATTTTTAGGTCATATTGTTTATGATATGTACTAATTGATGAATGGAATATGATGATACTATATCATATGGGGTGTTTTTCCAGACATGAAAATTTGTTAAACGGGATTAATTTGAATTCTCCCTGTGGTGGGAATTGTAAATGACATGTATATGTTGTTAATACATGGTAAATGATAAATGTGACAAGTGAGTTAACATATGGAATAGTTGAATATTTTTAATATGTTAATTAATCGGAATTGGTGACCATGATAAATGAGTTAGTTATATGAAATGGGAATTAGGATAAATGGGAATGCATTATAAAAGGAAATGTGTCAATGGGTTATTTCATGATATTTATTACTATGTTGATTATTCTAGACTATGATATCTACATGTGTTGGTTGATTTTGGTTGTAATATGGTATATGTGTGTTGAATAAAAAAAAAGGCATGTTCACATTTCATTATAGTATGGGGTATTGACATGAGGATCTATTCCCACAATTAATGTTTGACTAAGGCTATAATCTCCACCGAAATTGTATGGGTTTTCGAAGGGGATAGAGGCTTTTTTCCCCTAACGGTTTCATCCCCACGGACTATGGATTCAAGGAGAGAATAATGTGTTGGTGTGATATTATTGTCCCTAGTGAGAATAGGACTAGTTTTTATCCCTTATGAATTGAAATTTAATGGATTAGGCCATGGATTAAATGATGTAATTGACTATCCTAAGTAACTTAGGAAAAGATGAATTTATTAATGATGATAGAAAAATTTATGAAATAAAAATAATTTTTTATATTTTCAAAATCAATTGTGTGGATATTGGGTATAAAATGGGTCACAGTTAGTTATATCTATTATTAATAAATCTTTGTATCACTCATTGATCCTCGAAATAAACCTTGATGGGGACCTGAGTTAGTAGTTTGTTCAGAAGATTCCATAGAACATTGTGAGTTAATGAGAAATATAAAGTTATAAAAATGTTTCCATTATTCCTTGTTTATATATTTCACTTGTTACATTCATAAAATATTTTAGAGAATAGATATTTATAAGACACTATTGGTGGTGACATATTGAATTGATCTCACACCCTTCTTGAGAAATCGTGGCACTTGGTTACCCGAGATGTTGTCACTTTATTAGGTATAGGTTCATGGTTGTGACCTGGTTGTTGGTTGTTCAAGGGATGAGGAGTTTGAGACTATATGTTAAGACCTGGTAGGGACTCAATATTGAGATTTGATTCATTTATTAGTTCTATTATTTGTTCATAGTGTATGACTAATTAGCATGTATATTGTTTGATATATTTTGTAATAGAATGAGTACATGGTTTCATATTGCTTTGGTTCCAGGATGTCCATTTACTTTTTATGAGGTCATTTTATATGTTTATGTCACTTTTGTATTGGATTCAATATGAAAATCATGTATAGTCTCCCCATGTCCTACTTTTGACTTGTGACACTAGTCAGCATCATCTGGCATACTAGGAGGAATTCTTGAGGTTATGTGATGATCCGGCATAGGGAACCAGTTGTTGTGGCTTTTAGTTAGGGGATATTACAAAGTGGTATGAATAGATGTCATCTTTTGCCTTACTATTTATGAATGGTAGATATTAGATTATGATATTTCTGGGACTTGGTAATGAGATCATACATGGGAACCTGTAGAACCACGTTTGATTGAATCCCTGTGTTTTTAGGGATAAAAAATGATGTTAATTTTATATATATTTTATAGATGGTTTTATTTCCACCATGGGTGGCATAAATAGATGTGATTTTATTGATTAATGAGGTTTCAACACTTTTCTGAACACAACAAGAGAGGGTGTGTGAGTTCAGACACCATATTAGGCAGATAGGATAGATGAGACATCCATATGATTCCCAGGGTTGAGTTGTGATTGATATGATGCTAAACTAAATTGGAATGAAAGTATAAATGAATAAAAAAATTTATTATTGAAATGTGGGTTAAAAAGGGTTTTTATAAATGTAAATTCATTCTATTTATTAAATAGAAAATTCATTGAATAATAAATTAGAATTAAGATGGAATTTTTGATATGATGGGTTAGTATAAATGGTATTAAAATTTTAAATAAAAATGTTGAAAATGATAAATTTAGAGAAGATAAATAGATGTATTAAATGGTAAGGAAAATTATTGTGAAAATGTTAGAATAATGGTAATTTTAGAGACACTGATGGTGGTTATAGCGTGTGTTGGGTGTTATCCCTATGTATAATTGGTTATGGCAATGGATGTTCCTTAGTCTTGAGACTGTGGTTTGGGAAATGTGTGATATTGATGAGTTCCAGATTCCGGTTAATAATATTTTTAATATAATTTCTTTGGCTAGGGTTGTGATCATATAGTTGTGTAGTGAAGTTATTTACTATGCATATAGTGAATCTTGTGGATAAATACATTGTGAGATGCCTTTTCAATGCCAATGTGGGTGTCATGTTCGTGGTGCCCATGTATGTGTTCGCTTTAGTGTGTGACATTGGCTAAATGGTTGTATTTTGACTTAAACTCAGTTTCATTGGAATGAGGTTTGAATAACCATCCTAAAAATCCATGTGTTTTGTTTTGGTGTGTATGTCTTAGAGTGATCTAGAGACTGATTTTATTATAGATATGGTTTTGGGATTTTTATACTTAGGCCTTTGAGGATGACATGTTAGAGAGGTTGTTTGGGGTGTCAGTGGTAATTTGTGTGTCTAGAACCAAAATATTTTTCATTCCTTGGTAGTGGCACACTAAGAGTGTTTCCAATTTCATTGATTAAAAATACAGTTGAGTGGAATGTTTCAATGATTTGGGAGATGCAGTTTGAGCTGTGCATTTGAGTTATGAAACATGAGAAATAAAGGGAATCCTTGAGGGAAATAATTCAATGTTTTGGTCATTTATAATGTGAAATATATTTGGTTGTGTTATAAGTGATGTTAATGCATGATGGGTGTCATCACACTTTTCAAAAAGTGAATAATTAAGCCTAATAATCCCCTTCAAGAAGTATTATGGTACTTAGGGTTGGTTGTAAGAGTGGTTGTGAAGCGAAGGATCATTTAGAGATTTTTCCCTGTTGTTTTTACGGATTCAGATGCGAATTAAAGTGTTGGTTTGGGGAGGAAAAGAAAAGGGTGATTGAAGTGTATTTGGGATTTTTTTGGAGTAATTTTATGTTTTGTGAGATTTTGTAAGACTATGGTTCCAATAAATATGGTAGATCGGGTGGAATGAATAGTTTTCGTGAGATTGAGATGGGTGATGTGTTTGGTTGTTGGAGAGTGCAAGACCTCAATAGTTACCAAAATGTGTAGAATTGTGATATCATGTAATAATTATATGATGTAGTTGAGTTATGTGGCTAGTTAGCTTGTTGTTAGAGCACGCTTTCTCCAAGGAATCATGGTAGAAAGGACCTCTTAATATAGGGTACCGGTTGGTTTTCATAGTTGGAGTGAATTATTGTGATTTTTCAAAGTCAGTGTGGAAATGGAAGAATAATTTGAGTGAGGTAATGATAATTGTCGAAAAGGAATATTGGGTGATGACCTCATGGTATATGGTTATGAGGTGGTAGTGTGTTTGGTTGGAAACTACATTCGAGTTGTGGGTTTCTAGATTTGTTAAGTCATCTATTGGAAGGATATCACAAGATCTATGGATGGTCATGGTGTCCTATTAGTAAGAGGTGACAAAAAAATTGGTAGATGTCGTGGTGTTTTTCAATAAAATCTTGGAATAATATATACATGAAAAGATCCAGCCCAATATATTTACATCGTCCAATTAGACTTTGATGGATATGGATTTATGCATTGGGTATTGAGAGTGTTTTGGTTATAAGAGTAGATCATAGAGGATGCACTCTAGAAGTGGTATGTTTGTAGGACCTACAAGGTGTTATAGTACATCTTCACGCGGTTACGAGAGAGGTATTCAAAATAGACAAGATATTGAGAAATACATTTTGGTTCATTCTCAGATGTCAGGAACGAGTTGTGGGTGATGTTTTGTTTCATAATTGTAGAATATGGACATCTACTTCCTTGTTTTAGGGAATATCATGTGTTTAAGCATGAACTGTGGTAGTCTAGATTACACAAGGAACTGGTTACGATGATACTCCTAAGGTGGGGGTGTCATGTTAAGTTAGGAATGTGAGTAGAAAGTGGTGAAGTGTATGTGGTAGAATCCCTAATTGAATGGAAATCCAATGATGTGAATTTTCAGGTTCGTTGGAAAAAATACGAGATGAATCCAGTTGTGATGATCCACCGAGTCGTGTAATGGCTACAGTCTCTTTCTATAACTAATTTTATTTATTTTGGTCACATCAAATGTTTTTTGTGGGGTGCTTTGGATCATGATAATGGTTTTATGTATAACTAATTATATGATCTCGATGTTTTACCTTCTGTTATGGTTGTCTCTGTAAGGTGCATGAAGATGAAGTTGGTATTCCTTGAGTGTAAAGGGTGTCATGGCTTGGTTAAGTGGATATGTATAAATAGTGGAGGTTGGGAATCAATGGAGTGAGTGGACCAGGTTAGGCCTGACTCAGTTAGTGAAAAAGTTAATTGATGTGGTCATCTCTGATTCACTAGTGTTTAATGTTGGAAGGATAATCACGTTTTTGTAATGAAAATAGGATCTTTAGAACAACAAAATTACCCTAAAATGCGTAAGGATAGTGGAGGAGACAAATCTAGGTGATTTCAATAGAATGATATAATGAAAATATGGGATGGTCTTCATGTTGATCTTAGAGTGCAGTGAGTGGTAAAATGAGGCGGTTATGTTGTAAAAGTTGATTTTAGGCTATGTTGGTATGTTTTTATATTTTGTTAGTGTCCAACACTTCATGAAGGGTTTTGATATGACAAGAAATACAGTGGTGAGTAGCATAGATGGAAAGTGGTTTGTTAATGGTGTAAACAGTAGTTTGAGAATGAATGAATCAAGTGAATGCCATCTTAGTGAAATTTTGATTGTGATGGGTGTAAGTTTAGGTGTTGGTGGGTGGAGTTCCTTGATATGAAGAGTATGTTTCAAATTTTATTTTATAACATTCAAAAACAAAATGAGACTATTGGAATTTTAGTTATGTATTGGGTTGTTCGCGAGATGTGGTTGAAAATTGAGATGCTACCTCTAGTGATTTCGGGCTCATATAACTAGTAGTGATTCAAAAGAATCTAGGCTCTATAGAGCTAGGAAATTTGGGACATGATTTGTGGAGTAGATCAGAATGAAAGTGTTCTGATAATTTCATCCAATGTAAAATAATGTATTATCAGTGTTCATTTGTGCAATGATCCAACACTATTAACTAATCCTTATATTGTTCATGGTGTGGGTAATGGTGAGTTGAGGCTGGTCGAATTTGGACTCTGGATTAGATTTAGAATATTTTTTAGTTCTATTTTTGGTTCATAGTGTATGACTACATGGTATGTCAATTATTCACTCTATTTTTTTATAGAATGAATTAATGTTTACTTATAGGTTTGGTTGCATGATGTCCATTTATTGATTGTGTGGTTATTTATTCTGTATATGTTTCATTTGATGCAACTTCACTCTGATAAGTTGTTATAGTATCCCCATGTCCCATTTTAGACATATGATACTTTTGGATAAATTCGGCATAAGGGGAGGTGAGCCTGAGGTCATTTGATGACCCAAATCAGGGCACCAATTAAAATAGATATTGAGTCAAGGATGATTAAATAAAAAAAATGTTTTTTTCTTTGTTTTGTTAATATCACTTGTATTTTAATAAAAATAATGTTAATTTTAAATAAAATTGCACAAATAGATCCATACTGGTCACATGTTTCATGGAATTGAGGTGAATCGGATTCCTAAACACCAGAAATGAATTTAGGATATTTATACTGAATTATTAAAATAATAAGAATGTGATTTCTATGTTTTGAGTTTTTCAATTGAGTTTTTTTACTAAAATGTAATTTGAAAATAGAAACATTAACATTGATTTATACTAATCACATCATGAACAGGTTGGACATGTGACAAATTGAAACATATCAAAAATTATTTAGGAATCACTATCCTATTTTTTCAAGACAATCGAAGTTGGTTTTTTAGTTTTCTAGGAGTGACACATTTTTTTAAATAAAATTTCAATTTTATATTAATAACTGAAACCATGGGTCATATATGTAACATTGTCTATCATATTAAGGTTTATATGATTTATATGTGTACACAATGACATTGGGGTCATTTTACTAAATTATACAAACATTCTAGTCATTTTTTCTATTTTTCCCATGATTGAGAATGTTTTTGAACCAAAATGTCTATTTTAAACATATCATGGAAAATTTGATTTATACAAGTAAATTCATGTATCATATTGATGTTCATTTGATTCCTATACAAAAAAATAATTAATGTATCATTTTCAAAAATTATAATAATACGAATATGTTTTCATAGATTTGAGTATGTATCATTTCTTTACTAAAATATCATTTTAAAATGGAAACAAAAGCGTTGATTCATACAAATCACATCATTTGTAGGTTTGAAAAGATATTTATTTCTACACGTCACAAATAATTTACGAATAGTTTTCCAAAACATTCAAGAAAAATCAAGCATGTTTTTTAGTGAATTATTTTTTGAATTAAAATTTGAATTTAAACTGATAATTTACACATTGTGTCATACCTAGAACATTTATTATGTGATTGAGGTGAGGCATGTTCCTAAAAATGAGAAATGAATTCTGATTCATTTATCTAAATCATAAAAATAATCTGAATTCATTTTATATATTTTTAGAATAGTTGTTTTATTTTTTATTAAAATTATTTTCAATTTTAATAAAAAGAGATACTTAGAGTCATACCGGTCAAGATGTGTTTCATGTTGAGGGGAGGAAGATTAATATATATAAAAATTCACTTTCATATCATGTTAATATAACATCAAATAAATTCAAATATATTTTCTTAGTTTTGGGTATGTCACATTTATTATTTTTTAAATTGTCATTTTAAAGTAGAAACATTCACTTTGAGTCATATCGACCACATCTTATGTTGATATTATGTGATTCTAATTCCATCCCATCACAAATTACTTATGAAAAAAATTCCTAAATTATCAATATAATATTATGAAAATTTCATCACTACTGGAAAATGTACCTATCCCCACGGTTTTCACCAAAACCGTGGGGATAGACCCCCCCTATACCCACGGTTTTCCAAAACCGTGGGTATAGGTGAATTTTGATGACCTATACCCACGGTTTTCCAAAACCGTGGGTATAGGGGGCTCTATCCCCACGGTTTTGGCAAACCGTGGGTATAGGTCATCAAAATTCACCTATACCCACGGTTTTGGAAAACCGTGGGTATAGGGGGGGTCTATCACCACGGTTTTGGTGAAAACCGTGGGGATAGGTCTGGGATAAAATACCTATACCCACGGTTTTGAAAAACCGTGGGTATAGGTCAATTTTGTGTCCGCGGGAAATTTTTTTTTTCCGCGGGAAGGAATTTTTTTTGGCGGGAAACCTATACCCACGGTTCTTCCCTCTATACCCACGGTTTTTATAAATATATTTAACTAAATATATATATATATACATATATGTGAAGTTAGGGTAGTGGTTAGACGCAGTGTTTGCAGCGAAGAGGTTGCGGGATCGAAACTCGGCGCCTGCATTATTTTAGGACCTATACCCACGGTTTTGAAACCGTGGGTAAAAGCCGTTGAAACCGTGGAAATTCTCTATGTTTCGGTGACACGGTGGCAGGACACCTATACCCACGGTTTTCCAAAACCGTGGGTATAGGCTGGGGACCTATACCGACGGCGTTCCAGCCCACGGTTCCCAAAACCGTGGGTATAGGCTATACCCACGGTTTTGGGGGCTATACCCACGGTTTTGAACCGTGGGTATAGGCCGTTTTTCTAGAAGTGCATGGTTTGTTTGTTGTGACGAAGTTTTTGTATAAAATGTAAATTTTCAATAGATACCTGACATATTGGGTAATAATGGGAACATCATGTATCATATTCTGGAATTAATGGCTACTAAAAACCACATGTGACTTATCAATAATTATTGTAATGTATCTAAATAATCAAATAAATTATCACAGTTTTGAGTACGTCAAATTTCTTTTTTACTAAAGTTAATATAAATTTTTAATAAAATAATAATGTGGTGCCATACCAGTCACATCATGTGTCAGATTGAGCTACAAATGAGTCCTACTTGTCAAAAATGTCTTTTAGATCAGTATTTAAATGTATCAGGAAAATATAATTCTAGTTTATTAGTTTTGAGAATGTCAGTTTTGTTTTTCATAAACTATCATTATAAACTAGAAATACAGACTTTGATTCATATCAGTCATGCCATATGTTAGTTCAACATGAGACTGATTCATATATGTAATAAATTAATTATGATTCATTTTCCAAAATTATCAAGTCACCCTTATTATTTTAATATTTAGCAAATGGCCCACATTTTGAACTGTATAGGAAATTTTAATCAAATAATAGATGTGTTAAGTCATATCAAGCACATCGTGTATCATTTTGAGGTTTGGATGATTTCTATTTGTCCAAAATGAATTTTGAATCATTTTTGTAAAGAATCAACAAAAATTCAATTGTTTTTCCGTAGTTTTGTGTGTGTACTAGGTATTTTTACTAAAATTAATATCACTATTAAGTAATAAGACACACTTTTTGTCATATCAGTCTCATAGTTCCACAGTTTGCTGTTATGAAAAATCCAATATATAAAAAATTTCATATATAGAATTATCATAGAGTATGAAAATAATCCAAATCTATTGGATCCATTTTGTGTATATCACTTGTGTTTTTCACAAAAATGTCATTTTAAATTTAGGGATATCTCATTGAGTTATAAAAATTACATTGTGTATTGGTTTGAGGATATAATAATTAATACATGTAAAAATGACTTACGAAACTCTTCCATAAATTATCAATTCAATCCAATCATTTTTTCTCAATTTTATGTTAGTGACACACTTTATGAACTAAAATGTAAATTTTATACATATAATATAATATTAGGTTCATATCAGGAACACTGTGTAACCGATTGAGGTGTAACTGATTACTACACACAAAAAATGGATTATTGATTGTGTTCCTAAATAATGAAAATAATATTAATATGGATTCTTGGTATTTAGAATGTTGCATACATTGTTTTTTTAAATTAATGTCGATTTTATATAAAAAGTCACTATATATGTTATATAGGTCACATTGTGCATTCAATTTAAGTAAGTATTATACATACCCTTCCAAAATAACATATGGATCATTTTAATAATATATGAAAACAATCATAATGCAATTTTAGCGTTTTGAGTATGTCACTTGTGTTTTTTTATAAAAAAGCTATTGTAATCATGAAACACTCAATTTGAATCATGTAGATCGTATAATGTATTGTACTAACATAGAAATGAATCCAAAATAAGCTAAAACTGCTTATTAACATTTCTTCCAAGTTATTAAGATAATAAGAGTTCATTTTCTGGGATTTAGGTTAGTGTCGTAGTTTTTGAACTAAAATTTCAATTTTGAAATGTTAACAGACACATTTGAGTCATATCGAGATCACATTATATTGAGTTGAGGTACAACTAATTATTATGCATAAAATATATTACAGATGATTTTCCCAATGTATTACAATAATAAGAATGTTTTTATTGGTTTTGAGTATGTGACTATACGTTTTTACAAAAAAAATAATGTCAATTATAACTAAAATGACACAATTGGAGTCATGCAGGTCACACTATTCATAAAATTGTGTTGCAGTTGATTAAATCAAATAAAAAATTGCTTCTAAATCATATTTATAAATCCTAAAAAATCAATCACTACTGAAAAATGGATAATTTATAACGGGATCTCGTTGAAAATAACCCATTTTAGAAATGGGCGTTGCAATTATTGTTTTTTGCGATGGTCCGTCGAAAAAAGAAACTACTTATGAAAAAATGCAGATCCATCAAAAATACATTCCTCGTTGTTTTTTAAAATCCCTATTGCACTGTCCCATTGCAAATTTATTTTCCATGTTTCTTAAACCATTTTTGGCTATGGGCCATCACAATTATTATTTGCGACGTGACCCATTACAAAAATTCATTCAACATTTTTGAAATAATTTTTTGTGATGGGAACCATTATAAAATGTGTAAAAAAATATAAATAATAATTTTTTTAAATTAATGAAATAATAATAATATTATTATTAAAATATAAAAAATATATAATAATAATCAAATTATAATTATAATAAAATTATAAAAATATAATAATAATATTAATAATAATATGAGATAAATAATAATAGAAATGTTAATAATATAAAAAAATTATTAAATAATAAGAAATTCAATATTCATGAAAAATATATAAAATAGTAATAATGATTAATAAATAATAAAATAAAAATAAAAATAAATAAAGTAATTAAATAATAAAAAATTGAATATAAAATATAAATGTAAATTTCTCAATAATATAAGAAAAAAACTATATAAAAATATAGATAGTTAATATGACAATGAAATTTTACATTCTAATGTTTTATCATAAAAAATGTATGGATCACTTAGAGGGAGGGTCGTTTGGATGAGTTGGAGGAGATAGTGGAGGGAACTTAACACCAAAACCACGAGTCAGATGTCACATGTACTCCAACTGCTCCTGCTTTTACTGCTACCATCATCGATGCTTCTCCTCTTACATCTCCTACTACTGTTGTTATCGCTGCTGTAATCTTAGAATCTCTTTTTATTACTGTTGCATCCATTGATGTGTCAACTACTTTTCCCTATGAATACTCTCTATAAGGGAACTATGAGCTTACAACTACTCTAATACATTGAAGATGATTATTATGACTCTCTGAAAGCTTCACTTGAGGTGGATGGTGACATCATAGTAGTTCCATAACAATCCACAAGCGTCAATGGATAGATGATACCAAAAACTCGACCTTTCTCAAAGGAATAATAGGTCACCGGAATTGTTAATGCCTTATCAAATCAGTGGGCACTAGGCTGAATATCAATCTCATCCAGACAATCAGTCTTTGTCTGAGACATCAAGACCTCATTAGAGTCCTTAAATTTCAATTTTAAATTATAATTGTTAAAATTTTATTTTCCTTTAAATTTTAAACTCGAATATAAAATAAGCTAACCACAATCTGACATTGGTGAGAACCACTAATCTCTATAATAGTTGGAAATCTATAAATACTTCTCTAATTTTATATATTCATAATATCAGGTTGCTCAAATATATATATTTATATAAAATAAACCAATTATATTTAGTTTTTTATATTATATTTTAAAACAATTCCATACCATATCCTCAATTTGTGTGTTGAATATAGGACTTCCGGGTCGATGTGTCACATCCAGTCTCCCACGGTTTATTCGATGTACCAATGATATCCTATGAAAACTACCACCCAAAATATGTGAAGATAATCCATCAAAAACATGAGAAGCAATGTAATCAGGCTGGCAGGGGCGAGAAGAACCATCAAAATTTGTCACTACTTCTTTATCCATTACTTTCCATCTCAAATAGTGAAAAATATGACTGCAACGCTGAAACATAGTCCCCTTCCATGCCGTCCAGATAGCATCACACATGGTCTCATTGATGGGATACCACAAACCGTACAAATAATATCTAATATCATGTTATTAAGTGAATTTATTTTTAAATAAATATTATTTTTTTATGTTCCATCCAATGATCGAACATGCAGTGATGCACATCAATGGAAATCTGATCCATTGATACCCATGCTTCAGAATAATAATTTCACATTATAGAACTCTCTTTTCCAGTAGTTATATGTGTTAATCATTGATATAAATAAAAAATTATCAAAAAATTAGTATGTAATCAATTTAGTGAAAACTAGCAAAAATACATTTGTAAACACACTGCTTCATGCAGCGATCGATGCCACGATATGGACATCCCTTGGGGATAGGAATTTGAATCTCCAATCACGCAAGACTACACACCATCTAATTCCCCCTAGAACCACCCATAGTACGAGGGATAGATGATCCTCCTCATGTTCATCCAAAGGTAGATCAACTTCTTGCAATAGATGATACCATTCCTCAGCTATCTGAAACATGAGATGACTGTTGTTAGAAAACATTTGAAAACAACTATTATATAATGTTTTATAGTATATATTATTATAAATTGCATTTAGATTTTTCAATGTTCATATTCATACTTATATTTATATATGACAATGTCAATTAATTCATATTCCTCATCAATTTACATATGAGTTTTTGTTTCGTCATCTCTAGTCATATCAAATTCATTTATAACTTCAAAAACAACACTGTCACCATCAAACCATAACTATGGGGTGTCATCATATATATCTGCATCCCTTTATGAAAAATATATCTTTGGAGTAGTTTCATAAAAAATTAAAATTAATTTCACCTTAGTGGATCCACATTCACTTTGAGTAAACTGATTTTCTAAATAGTTAATTTTTATTATGCTCCGTCAATCCCTCGACTGTCTTTAAGTAACACAATAACTTCAATTATATAATTTAAGTGCATAATGAGAAAAACAATTGTTCAATTAATGTATGAAGACTTTTATATTTAATATCAATGATTCTATATGTATGATTAACATGCATTACTCTTCCAGTATCCAACCATAAAATTTAATCATTGTTATGTAATTATGTCCTAGATAACACAGTTCAATAATTTCTTCCATCATGTCGTAAAAGGAATGTTCAGTTTCTATATGTTGTGATCCTATTAAGAATACGCCTATCTTAATTGTTCCATTGATTCCCCATATTCAATTTTATGAAATATAAAACGATTCACCACATATTCATTATATGATTTAACATTTTTTTGGTGGGTTACTAAATACCAACAATCAATTATCAATTATATCAGCATGTAGAGATACCTAAAAATTTGTATGAAATTTATCAATATAATAGATACTAAATTTATTTTATATGTCAATATTGAAATAATTTATGTTACCATTTTTTGAAACTAGTATGAATTATTTTGTCGACTTTCCTCAAGAGAAGCTGGTGTAATTTGAAGAAGTTGTTTCTTTATATTATTATAATATAATTTAAAATAACTGAAGATTAATTTAATATAATAAACAAATATAATAATTGATAGGATCACTAAATATAAAAAAAATGTTTTTTTTCAACAGGGATGAGAATAACATATGTATGAGCTATGTGATGTCTATCCACACAAATCCATCATTTATGAAATCCACCGAATCCATGTTCTGGATGATTGAAAACTGATAATTTATTTATCATTCCATCATAAGAATTTCCCTATTTAATACCAAATCAATTTTGAATTTAGGTTTATTAAAATTGAAATTAATGAGTTCATAAAAAAGAATTATACTCTTGTAAATAAGCTTCAGCAAAAGAACCTTCAACCCATACTTTGTTACATACTTTTTTCATCAATTTTCTTAATCTTCCGAATGGCTACAGCCATCAGAACTACACCAGAACTCCACTTTTTTCTTCTTGGGGAGAGTGTAATATAAATTATTCTATTGATTACAAAAAAAATGTCATTATGAAGGTTTTTTATAGTTCACATTATATTAAAACAACATCTTCTCTCAGACATCTTAATGCACCGTACTCACTTGAGGCCACAAAAATGTATTCAAAATATTATCATATCTCTGATAGCGTATCCCATGTCATATAATTCCAAAACCCTCCTAATCCAATTGATATAAGTTTTTACATTATTACGTGATAGTCATGACATTTTAATCTAGTAATATAACCATTTCTAAGAAACCTTCCCAAATTAGAAGAAAAACAATCAGGACACATAAATAATAAAATACACTAAAAAATAATAATATTTTCTCTTTAGATAATGTATAATATTTTTTTTCCTACATTAACTGATATGATCTGACATTTACAAACTATTTAGGTTCTAGTGGCCTGGAAATTTGGGTAGAATTTAATTGTGAATTTACTTTATCATTGGTCATACGTAGTATATCCAAAATTTTATGAAATAAATTATCAAAATAAATCTTATCAATATTAAAGAAATACAACATGTGACAAACCAAAAAATTATAACAATATAGAAAATCCCCAAAAATGCTATATTTTATCCAATTGTGTTTTTTCCCAAATCAATCAATTTTTTATGGGTTATTTTTGGTCCAAAATTGTTGGTAGGTAATGAAGA
This sequence comes from Viscum album, assembly GCA_963277665.1. Classification (NCBI taxonomy): domain Eukaryota; kingdom Viridiplantae; phylum Streptophyta; class Magnoliopsida; order Santalales; family Viscaceae; genus Viscum; species Viscum album. The sequence continues at coordinate 1,481,308,070 of OY728137.1, forward strand.
GTCAATTTATTTTAATTATTTATATGAGATCATTGTCAGAGGTCAATCACTTTCATTTGTGACTTTTATGAAATAATAATTTTTCACCCAAAAAGGATGATCGGTTGGAAGGAATATGTGTTGGCAGTTGAAAACATGTTTTTTCCATTGATAAGTATAAACGATTTTCTATCTCTCAGAATGTGTACATATGATTCTATAACATGTTAACCCCTTCTAGATAAAATTCCATATGTTGGGAAGTCACAAATTTAACTCACCAATGTAGCCTTCATCAAGAATGTTTTTTCATTGAAACATCAAATGAACTGATACGATTACTCCATAATGAATATAACCCATAAATCAATGGTTTCACATAAACATCTTTATTATTATCTAGATGTCTTAGATTTAATACTGTTAAAAACATATATGGTTCTTTCATAATAATCATAGGAGGTAAATTATAAAAATTTATAATGACATACCAGTATGAATACTGAATACTATATGATGAAAATGGATAGAAACTATCAATAGAAATGATGGTTCTAGGCATAGTGGAAGCATGGTTGGGATGACACTCAATTTTTATATTTACAATGATCAATGATTATTCTGGGATCAATATGATGATGAACGCCAGTCTCCATGGAATATAATCATATATTTATATAAAGAAAAATAGTCTTGGAAACTTTAGGAGTATTATGAACATCATGTTTATAAATAATTTAATTAGTTAAAATAACAAAAATAATAACTGGATCATTGGTATTTTTATTCGTTGATGATGTTGATCATCCAGAATAACCCTTCTGTATTACCTAATTGGGCTTGTAAGGATCCAATATAGAATCCCTCTAGTGGTGATTCATTAGTTCTATGATGCATCTGATCAACACTACTCATTCTCCGGGTGCTAGTGCGGTGAAAAGTGTGTCTTCTGTTGGTCGTTATAGATCACATGTTCTTCTGATTTGTAGAACGTCTCTATTTCATGAGAGAGGATATATGAGTATTCACGGGAGAATTTTTTCATCTCATCAATTCTCAATTCACTAGGCGTGTGGAGTGGTGTATGGCGCCATATTCCTACTTGTCTATTAATATACATTGTATTTCTATTACAATATTTAATTACATAGAAAAAATTAAATACATTCATGAAATTAGAGAATCCCATGATCATAATAATAATACCGCGTCGTTATTCATCGTGCGCCAACATGCGCAAATGGAATTATAATATAAAATTCTGCATCACAAAATAATAGCATCGTCATAAATATTTTAACTTGTCCCAACTAGTTAAATAATTATTTGCCATCTTTTATATAATTATTTTACTACAAACCAACCTTGGTACACTTGAACTCCAATTTCATTTACTTAACACCCAAATAAATAAATTAAAATTTTATTCTATTAAATAAATATTTCATTTACAAACTATTAATTAAAGAATTATTAAATGTTCAATAAAATAAATAAATAAATATATTACCAATTTAGGCGATCATTTTAACTTGAAAAAATGTATTCCACCATCTTCAGAATAATATTTATTTCATTAATTAAATTAAAAATAATTTAACCGAGACCACAAAAAACACTTAGTGTGTTGCCCTCTAGGATTATTTCTAATTGGAATTAGGCGGGATTACTTAATGTCCAAGAGTAATATATAGCAATTGGGCCAAGAACCCAAGAGAAATAACGTAAAGATGCAACAATGACATACACATATCAACAATCACTGTGTAATGTAATCCCTTTTTTGAAATATCTCATCATGCAGGTTTCATGATTGTGTCTACAACTTTTATGCATTGATACATCGTTCTTTGACTACATGAAATAAAATCATTGTTACACAATGGATGTCGAATTTCATGAGATGTTTCTATTTCAATCAAAATCCAAGATATTAAGTTCCATAAATGTAAGGGAAAAATCCCTCCTCGACTTATCAATTAATAACATGCAACTCAGGATGCTCCCAATGTACCCTAGTTCCTGCCAACTGTCTGTGTGACGGTTTACATCAGCAAATCAATGTGTGTGAGTCGTGACATGTAATAAAGATAATCTTAATGTCTAACGATCATAACACATGCACGCAGATGGAAATATTTGATGACACCAAAACATGTATAATTACTACAAGAGAGTCTGTTCTTATAATCAACTATCTCAAAGATTACCAACTGTGAACTTCATGAGAGAAAGTATCATCTAATTACGAGTACTTATACCTGACGGTCTTCATGCCATGTGCCCAGTCATAGTATTCCATCCAACTATAGAACTATATTTTAGAATACTGTTATAGCATTTCATGGTTCTCATCATATCGGGGAACAGTCATGACCTTGTTAACGTAACTAATATTATAGTACATTATTACATCATAGTCATGTATAACAATGAAAAATATGAAATAATATATTAATTATCCATGTAATCAATGTAAAACCAGTTGGTTCAATGACACAAACTCATAAAAACTCCCAATTGGACTAGAGCCAACTGCCTACAACTTTCAGTCCCCTAGACCTCACATGTTTATTTGGTTTCTGTTGAGTCAAGCCTTTAGTTAAGGGGTCTGCCACATTGTATTCTATGGATATACTTCTCACATCAACTTTACCTCTCTAAGAAAAATCCATCAAGTGATTATGCTTCTGAAGTATGTGCTTCATCCACTACGGTGACCTGGGCTCTTTTGCTAGAGCCATTGTAGCAATGTTATCACAGTATTTTGTGATGGGATATTTACAACTAGGTATGACATCTAGCTCATAGATAAAACATTGAATCACAAATTCTTCTTTAGCTTCCATAGAAGTTGTGACATACTAGGGATCTGATGTAGTATATGTGACCACACTCTTCATTGATCTATTCCATCTCACAACAACTCCGTTCAATGTGAAGATATATCTGGTTCGCGACTTCATGTCATCTTGATCAGTCGGGAAACTAGGATTTGTGTATCCTATGATGACTAGTTCCTCATCTCCTCTATAAACCTGGAACATATCCTTTTTATGCCTCAGATAACACTACTGAAAATAAGCCCATTTGTGATGGGTCAGTTGCGACGGGATCCCGTTGCAAAAGCATATTTGCGATGGGGGTCCGTCACTAATGACCTGTTGTGGTAAATGGCGTCGCAACTAACACTATTAGCGATGGGTCTATCGCTAAAAATATTATTTGCGACAGTAATATGTCCCATCGCAAATACTAATCGATATATATATTAAAAACATTAAATTACACTTTTACGACGGGCCCGTCGCAACTATTATTTGTGACGGGCCACGAATACCGTCACGAAAGAGAATTTTTTTTTTAAAAAAAAAGAAATAAGTAATTGCGATGGGCCCGTTGCAATTTCCTATTGCGACGGGCAAATATTTCCGTCGCAATAGGAAATTTTAAAAAACATTAACAAAATTTAATTGCGACGGGATAATTATCCCGTCGAAAATATGTATAAAAAAATAAAAAGAAATAAATTATTAATAAAAAATTTTAATTAGTATAATAATAGTAATAATACAATTATAATTCATTCAAATATTATTACAAAAAATCATTCAAATATTTAAAATAGTATAATTAAATTAAAATATTAAAATATTAAAATATATATAAACAAAATTAATATTATAAAATATGAATAATATTATTAATCATATTAATATTGTAATATAAATAATATAATATTATATAAAAATAATACTATACCGAATTCATTTTATAATAAATAATTAAAAAATAATAATTTTAATTAACTTTTTTGAAACTTTTTATGTATTAAAAATACTGAATATAATATTATTAAAATAATTAGAAAATAAAAATATGAAAATTATCAACATTTTCAAAAAGAAATATAAACAAATTATAAAATTCTAAGAGTAATATTATTATTAATAAAATAAACAAACATTAAAATAAATACCAATAATAAATAATAAAGTATTAAAAATAAATAGAAATTAAATAATACAATATTGACCCTAGTATAAGAGAGATAGAAACTCTGAATAGAAAAAATGTCATATTTTAAATTTCCAAACTTTATAACATCTAAACAATAACTAACTTGAAGGAGGAGGGGGAGGGGGGATCTGCTGGTGGAGGAAACTCCATCCCTAAGGCATGGGTTAGTTGATGCATGTACTCCATCGGCTCATGCTGCTACTGCTGCCATCGAATCATCTGCTCCCCGTACACCTGCTACTGTCGTCGGCGCTCCTCCTCACGTTGTTGCTGCTGCCGATGCATCTCCACCTGCTCCTTGTTGAGACTCTCTATCAACTCAGTTTGAGATCGCAACTGATCCTCATACTGTGTAGCGGAAGAAGATGCACAAGCTCCTCTCGAGCTGGACGCCGACATCACAACACTACCATAATAATCTCTGGGAGTCAGTCGAGAGCCGATACCAACTACCCGGCCCTTCTTAAAGGCATATTGGGTCTCCTGCATCCATGATGCCTCATCAAACTGATGGTCGCTGGTCTGATCTGATGCCTCGGCCTGACCTTTAGGCCGGGTCTATGACGCTGTAGTCTCATATGACTCCTGTAGTTGCAATTTAAAATTAAAATTTTGAATATATTATATTCATTTAATTTTTAAACATGAAAACAAATAATACTGACCATGATGTGACGCTGGTGATCACCTCTGAGCTCCCCAGTAGCTGGATCACTATACATCTTCCGATATACGTCATACTCCGTAATATCGGGGTGTTCGACAACCTATAAGAATATAAAATAAATTGTTAATATTTAAAGTTATATAAAATATTTATAAAAAAATGTACGTACCAAATGTTGTCTATGAGTACTGAAAGTATGACTCCCAGCTCGATGAGTCACCTCTTGTCTCCCCCGATTCTTCCTCCCCACCGATGATCTCCTCTAAAAGCCACCAATCACCAATGTGAACATAATCCATCCCATACGTGGGATGAAATGTAATCTGGTCAGTGTGCTCTACATGACTCTTCAAAATCTGACACTCCTGGTTTCTTCATGGCAGCTTTTCTTAAATTGTGCAAAAACTGATGAAAGCGATCACGGATTTCAACCTCCCATGCCTCGTGGATGGCGTCACGCATGGTATCCTCAATCGGATACCATAAACCCTAAAAATAATTTAAAATATCATGTTATAAATGAAAAAAATTTCAAAATAAAAATTATTTATTTATGTATGTACGAACCAATGACCGAAAATGGCCTGCTGCACATCAACAAAAATATGCTCCCATGTTGTCCATGGCTGAGAAAAATAATTGCGCAAAATAGCATTGCCCTATCCGACTGATATATGTGGAAAACTGTAAAAACAATAATCAAACATTTATTATGTAAATAGATTAATGAAATCTTAGTAAAATGCACAGGTTATAACACCTTCGGGTGCGTGGATCGAACCCAAGAGGTGGACGTCGCTTGGGGATGGGGTCATGAATCATCAGTCGTGCAAGACCGCGCCCCCTCCACATACTCCCTAAAGTGCCTTCATGCTGAGGGTCAGGTTCCAGCAACTCGTCCACATCGAAAGATAGGTTAGCATCCGCCAACTGATGAAATGTGTCCTCATCCATCTGAAACAGAAAACGAATGTTGTTAGCAAATAATTTATAATTATTATTATATATACATATATATTAGTTATGATTATATATAACTACCATTGAATTGTATCAATGTTCAGCTTATACATCATCTTCATATATGTCAATTTCATCTTCATATTCCTCCTCGATATCATCAATATCCATTTGAGTTCCAGTTGCTTCATCTCTTACCATTTTAAATTCATTTGTGATGTCATTACCATCATCATCATCATCACTAACTCTTAATTCAGGGGTGTCATCATCGATACTCATGTCTCTTTGTAACAAAGATTGATTTTGAGTACTCTCTTGAAAAACTTCAATTCCATGCACATCAGTGAAAGCACATTCACTTTCACTAAACTGATTGTATCGAATTTGCATTTTTATTATGCTCCACCAACCAGTCATGTCTCTTGACATAGCACAGTACTTTGCATAATAAACATGATGTGCCTGTTGATCTAGTAAGAATGGTTCATTTACTACAAGAACACTTTTACATTTAATATATATGATTCCATGAGTCGGATGAACACACATGCCTCTCTCAGTATCCAACCACTGACATTTGAAAATCGTTATATAATGGTGTCCTAGATAGTAGAGTTCAATGATTTCATCATGTATACCATAAAAGTAAACTTCATTTTCTCTATGATGGTATCCTCTCATGAAAACTCCATTGTTCATTTTTTTTATTCCCCATATGTATGTGTATGAAATTTAAAACCATTCACCACATATGCATTATATGATTTCACCTTTTTGGATGGTGGGTTACTCAATATACAAAGTCGTTTGTCAATTTTATCAGCATGTCGAGACACTAGAAAATTTTTGAAATATTTATCAATATAGAAAACTATAAATTGAAGGAGATGTTAAAGTATGAAAAATTTATGTTACCAGTATTTGAAACCACTGAAAAAAAAATTTGTCTGCATTCTTTGAGAGCAGCTGCTGTAATTTGTGGAAGTTGTTTCTAGATATGATTATCATAAAATCTATAACAAAAGTTATTTATTGTAAAATAAATATTAGAATAAGTAATAGAAGTACTTACAGTACAAATGATTTCATCTCTTCACAGTTGAGCAGAACATACGGATGAGCTCTGTGATGTTCATCATCTGAAAGCCATCGTTCGTGAACTCCACCAAAACCAAGCTCTGACTGGTTAAAAACAGATAATTGATTGTCAATTTCATCAATATTTCCCTCGTTCCATCCCATGCGGTTGTGTATTGAATGATACTCAGATTCAAAATAGTGGGAGTAGAAAAAAGATATCTCCTCCTGCAAATAAGCTTCAGCAATAGATCCTTCAACAGATGCTTTGTTACGTACTTTTTTTTCAATTTCTTCATGGATATTTCAAATGGGTATATCCATCGAAACTATATCGGACCTCCAAATTTTGCTTTATATGGACAATGTAATATCAAATGTTCCATTAAGTCGAAGAAAGATGGCGGGAATATTTTTTCCAGTTTACATATAATTACAATAACATCTTCTTCAAGTTTTCATAGAGCAACGTAATCTATTGTCATCGCACAAATGTCCTGAAAAAATTATGATACGTCTGTTATGGAATCCCATATCACAGAATTCGACAGACCACTTAATCCAATGGGTATAATTCTTTCCATTATAACATGACAATCATGACTTTTTAATCCGTTAATATGACCATTATTTACACATCTACCCAAATTGGAAGCAAATCCATCTGGAAGTCTCAAATCTGCAATCCATTGAAAAAATAATAAGCGTCTTTCTTTGGAAAATTTATATGCTGATTTTGGTTTCATTAACCTTTCTGTTCTAACCTTCTCAAACAGTTCAAGTTCTGGACGCCTGTAAATTTGAGCAAGATCTAATCATGCATTTACATTATCTTTTCTATTTCCTAGTGTATCCAAAACTGTATGAAATAAATTATAAATATAGTTCTTCTCAATATGCATTACATCCAACATGTGGCGGACCAACAAATCAGACCAATATGGAAAATCCCAAAATATGCTACGTTTTAGCCAATTGTGTTCTTTCCCAAAACCAGAAATTTTCTGATGGTTTATTGTGGGTCCAAATGTGATGGGAGGTAATGAATATACAATTGATTTTAACTTCGTACCTGACAACATTTTTGGAGGTCCATCCCTTTCAACTGTGCCTTTTCTAAAATGAGATCTGTTTCTGCGAAAAGGATGATCAGCTGGATGAAATCTGCAATGACAGTCAAAATAGCAAGTTTTTCTTCCAAGGACGAGCATAAATGCCTTGTTCTCTCCCATACAGTAAGAACATGATTTTGGCCCATGTGTACTCCAGCCAGATAACATTCCATAAGCCAGGAAGTCACTGATTGTCCACATCAATGCTGCTCTTAGTATGAAATTCTGTTTCTCAACTACATCATAAGTACTGACACTAGTACTCCACAATATATTTAATTCATCAATGAATGGTTTCAAATAAACATCAATATTCATCTCCGGATGTCCTGAGATTAGTAAGGTCATAAATATATAGGTTTCATTTATTAACATCCATGGAGGTAAATTGTACGGAGTTAAAAAGACAGGCCAACATGAATACTGACTACCATAAGATCCAAATGGACAGAAACCATCAGTAGAAAGACCCAGTTGCACATTTCGGGCTTCTAAAGTAAAGTATGGATGCACTCTCTCAAAATTATTCCATGAATCACCATCGGCCAGATTATTCAAGATTTTACCCATTGAAATATTCGTTTTGTGCCATGACATAATTTTCGATGTATTCTTAGACATGAATAAACGCTGAAGTCTGGATGTAAGAGAAAAATATCTCAACTGTTTTACAGGAATCAAGCCATACATTCCATGTTGATCTTCTTTATACCTCGATTGCCCACAAGTGGGAAAACTATCCAATGACTCATTTTCCCTAGAATATAAAATGCTATCATTTGAACATGCATGAATCTTTTGACAACTGAGTCCTAAATTCCGAACCAGCCTCTTACACTCATAGTAATTTGTAGGCAAAACATTTCCATCGGGTAACAGTGTTTTAACCAAAGAAAATATTTGATCAAAACACGTGTTTGAGAATCCATTATCTGATTTGATAGCCATAAATTTTTTAATTACTTCTAATTTTCTTATCTTTCAACTAGGATATAATGCATCCTCAGCAGACCTCAAAAACTCATAAAATTCATAGTGTGCCAACTCAAGAGTTGAATCAATATCATCTTGAGTTCTTGTATGTTGAATAGATGGACCTGCAACATCATGTACTAAATTTTGAAACTGGGATGGATCCGGAATCAAGTTAGTATCACCTTCTGCAGAACTGCGTTCACCATGTTGATACCAAAAAACTTAATCTGGTTGAAAACCAAAACACAAGAGATGTCCCCCAACATTGTCAAACATGTCAAATGTTCTCAGTGCATATTTTTTACAAGGACATTTTATTATGCCTTCTGAAACAAATTATGGATTTGATGCCGCAAATGCTAAAAAAGTCTCCACACCCTCTATATATACTAGATTTTAACCAGAACCATTTGGATTTCTACGTTGATTTATCCATATGTGGTCATCTAATAATGACTGTTGACGACCTCGTTGTTCCATATTTTTCTATAAAATATAAAAGCATTACTGGTTTTGAATAATTTGTTAAAAAAACACTCATGCAAGGATAATTATAGAGTTTACATCAGTAACGATTGACGCAAACTTTTTATTAGGGTAGAACTAAAAATTTACCCTTTAAGAATTGAACATGTTAAGAATAAAGAAAAACCTGTTACAAATATTGATAATTTTAATATTTTTTATATTTTTTATTATTTTAATAATACTAATATTATTTTTTCATAAATATTAATTATATAATAAAACCATTATTAAATTATTTGTATTTTTTATTAATAATATTAAAATTATATACTTTTCTATATTATGTTACAATTCTCCTTTCATCTGTGTGTTTAACATTCTATCTCCACATATAATATTTGCATTCACTTTCACCTCTCTATTGGGTGAGTAGGTTGATAATTTTGAAAAAGAATGCAAATATTACATGTGGAGACTGAAGTTTTCTTAAAACCAATAAAGAGATAAAAAGATAATTGAGAAAGATAATGATCACACTAGTTTTTTAAAATTAGCAAATTATTACTAATTATTCCTAATTATTGGTAATTATTCTTAATTATTACTAATTATTACTAATTATTACTAATTATTGGTAATTATTCCTAATTATTGGTAATTATTCGTAATTATTGGTAATTATACCTAATTATTGGTAATTATTCCTAATTATTGGTAATTATTACTAATTATTACTAATTATTCCTAATTATTGGTAATTATTTCTAATTATTGTTAATTATTTCTAATTATTGGTAATTATTACTAATTATTGGTAATTATTTGTAATTATTGGTAAATATTGGAAAATATTGGTAAATATTGGTGATTATTACTATTTATTGGTAATTATTGTTAATTATTCCTAATTATTGGTAGATATTGGTAATTATTACTAATTATTGGTAATTATTGGTAATTATTCCTAATTATTGTTAATTATTCTGAATTATTGGTAATTATTGGTTATTAGAACTAATTATTGGTAATTATTGGTAATTATTCCTAATTATTGTTAATTATTCTTAATTAATGGTAATTATTTGTAATTATTACTAATTATTGGTAATTATTGGTAATTATTATTAATTATTACTAATTATTCTTAATTATTGGTAATTATTCCTAATTATTGGTAATTATTGATAATTATTTCTAATTATTACTAATTATTCCTAATTATTGGTAATTATTCCTAATTATTGGTAATTATTCCTAATTATTGGTAATTATTCCTAATTATTGGTAATTATTCATAATTAATGGTAATTATTCCTAAATATTTGTAATTATTCCTAATTATTGGTAATTATTCCTAATTATTGGCAATTATTCCTAATTATTGGTAATTATTCCTAATTATTGGTAATTATTCCTAATTATTGGTAATTGTTGGTAATTATTGGTAATTATTGGTAATTATTGGTAATTATTCCTAATTATTGGTAATTATTGGTAATTATTGGTAATTATTATTAATTATTAGTAATTATTCCTAATTATTGGAAATTATTCCTAATTATTGGTAATTATTGGTAATTATTGGTAATTATTCCTATTTATTGGTAATTATTACTAATTATTGGTAATTATTCCTAATTATTGGTAATTAATCATAATTATTAGTAATTATTGGTAATTATTGGTAATTATTGGTAATTATTGGTAATTATTCCTAATTATTGGTAATTATTCCTAATTATTGGTAATTATTGGAAATTATTGGTAATTATTTTTAATTATTGGTAATTATTCCTAATTATTGGTAATTATTCCTAATTATTGGTAATTATTCCTAATTATTGGTAATTATTCCTAATTATTTGTAATTATTCTTAATTAATGGTAATTATTCCTAATTATTGGTAATTATTCCTAATTATTGGTAATTATTGGTAATTATTGGTAATTATTTTTAATTAATTGTAATTATTATTAATTATTGGTAATTATTCCTAATTATTCGTAATTATTCCTAATTATTGGTAATTATTCCTAATTATTGGTAATTATTCGTAATTATTGGTAATTATTGGTAATTATTGGTAATTATTATTAATTATTGGTAATTATTATTAATTATTTGTAATTATTCCTAATTATTGGTAATTATTCCTAATTATTGGTAATTATTCCTAATTATTGGTAATTATTGGTAATTATTGGTAATTATTCATAATTATTGGTATTTATTCCTAATTATTTGTAATTATTGGTAATTATTGGTAATTATTCCTAATTATTGGTAATTATTCCTAATTATTGGTAATTATTCCAAATTATTGGTAATTATTCCTAATTATTGGTAATTATTGTTAATTATTGGTAATTATTGGTAATTATTTCTAATTATTGGTAATTATTCCTAATTATTGGTAATTATTCCTAATTATTGGTAATTATTCCTAATTATTTGTATTTATTTGTAATTATTTGTAATTATTATTAATTATTGGTAATTATTATTAATTATTGGTAATTATTATAAACTATTCGTAATTATTCCTAATTATTGGTAATTATTCCTAATTATTGGTAATTATTGGTAATTATTCCTAATTATTGGTAATTATTCCTAATTATTGGTAATTATTCCTAATTATTGGTAATTATTCCTAATTATTGGTAATTATTGGTAATTATTGGTAATTATTGGTAATTATTCCTAATTATTGGTAATTATTCCTAATTATTGGTAATTATTCCTAATTATTGGTAATTATTCCTAATTATTGGTAATTATTGTTAATTATTGGAAATTATTATTAATTATTGGAAATTATTATTAATTATTTACAATTATTATAAACTATTGGTAATTATTCCTAATTATTGGTAATTATTCCTAATTATTGTTAATTATTGGTAATTATTCCTAATTATTGGTAATTATTCCTAATTATTGGTAATTATTTCTAATTATTGGTAATTATTCCTAATTATTGGTAATTATTCCTAATTATTGGTTATTATTCCTAATTATTGGTAATTATTCCTAATTATTGGTAATTATTCCTAATTATTGGTAATTATTCATAATTATTGGTAATTATTCCTAATTATTGGTAATTATTGGTAATTATTGGTAATTATTGGTAATTATTGGAAATTATTCCAAATTATTGGTAATTATTCCTAATTATTGGTAATTATTCCTAATTATTGGTAATTATTCCTAATTATTGGTAATTATTGTTAATTATTGATAATTATTCCTAATTATTGGTAATTTTTCCTAATTATTGGTAATTATTCCTAATTATTGTTAATTAATCCTAATTATTGGTAATTATTAGTAATTATTCGTAAATATTGGTAATTATTGGTAATTATTGGCAATTATTCCTATTTATTGGTAATTATTGGTAATTATTGGTAATTATTCCTAATTATTGGTAATTATTCCTAATTTTTGGTAATTATTCCTAATTATTGGTAATTATTCTTAATTATTGGTAATTATTCCTAAATATTGGTAATTATTGGTAATTATTCCTAATTATTGGTAATTCTTCCTAATTATTGGTAATTATTCCTAATTATTGGTAATTATTGGTAATTATTGGTAATTATTATTAATTATTGGTAATTATTATTAATTATTGGTAATTATTCCTAATTATTGGTAATTATTCCTAATTATTGGTAATTATTCCTAATTATTGGTAATTATTCGTAATTATTGGTAATTATTCTTAATTATTGGTATTTATTCCTAATTATTGGTAATTATTGGTAATTATTTGAAATTATTCCTAATTATTGGTAATTATTCATAATTATTGGTAATTATTCCTAATTATTGGTAATTATTCCTAGTTATTGGTAATTATTCCTAATTTTTTGTAATTATTGGTAATTATTGGTAATTATTGGTAATTATTCCTAATTATTGGTAATTACTCCTAATTATTGGTAATTATTCCTAATTATTGGTAATTATTCCCAAATGTTGGTAATTATTTGTAATTATTGGTAATTATTATTAATTATTGGTAATTATTATTAATTATTAATAATTATTATAAACTATTGGTTATTATTCCTAATTATTGGTAATTATTCCTAATTATTATTAGTTGTTGGTAATTATTCTTAATTACTGGTAATTATTCCTAATTATTGGTAATTATTCCTAATTATTACTAATTATTCCTAATTATTGGTAATTATTCATAATTATTGTTTATTATTACTAATTATTGATAATTATTACTAATTACTGTTAATTATTGGTAAATATTGGTAAATATTGGTAAATATTGGTAATTATTGGTAATTATTACTAATTATTGGTAATTATTGTTAATTATTCCTAATTATTGGTAATTATTGGTAATTATTACTAATTATTAGCAATTATTGGTAATTATTCCTAATTATTGTTAATTATTCTTAATTATTGGTAATTATTGGTTATTATTACTAGTTATTGGTAATTATTGGTAATTATTCTTAATTATTGTTAATTATTACTAATTATTGGTAATTATTGGTAATTATTATTAATTATTGGTAATTATTGGTAATTATTATTAATTATTAATAATTATTCCTAATTATTGGTAATTATTCCTAATTATTGGCAATTATTGGTAATTATTTCTAATTATTACTAATTATTCCTAATTTTTGGTAATTATTCCATTTTATTTGTAATTATTCCTAATTATTAGTAATTATTCTTAATTATTGGTAATTATTCCTAATTGTTGGTAATTATTCCTAATTATTGGTAATTATTCCTAATTATGGGTAATTATTCCTAGTTATTGGTAATTATTCCTAATTATTAGTAATTATTATTAATTATGGGTAATTATTATTAATTATTGGTAATTATTCCTAATTATTGGTAATTATTCCTAATTATTGGTAATTATTCCTAATTATTGGTAATTATTCCTAATTATTGGTAATTATTGGTAATTATTGGTAATTATTATTAATTATTGGTAATTATTATTAATTATTGATAATTATTCCTAATTATTGGTAATTATTCCTAATTATTGGTAATTATTGGTAATTATTGGTAATTATTCCTAATTATTGGTAATTATTCCTAATTATTGGTAATTATTCCTAATTATTGGTAATTTTTCCTAATTATTGGTAATTATTGATAATTATTGGTAATTATTCCTAATTATTGGTAATTATTCCTAATTATTGGTAATTATTCCTAATTATTTGTAATTATTCCTAATTATTGGTAATTGTTGGTAATTGTTGGTAATTATTATTAATTATTGGTAATTATTATAAATTATTGGTAATTATTATAAACTATTGGTAATTATTCCTAAGTATTGGTAATTATTCCTAATTATTGTTAATTATTGGTAATTATTCCTAATTATTGGTAATTATTGCTAATTATTGGTAATTATTCCTAATTATTGGTAATTATTCCTAATTATTTGTAATTATTGGTAATTATTGGTAATTATTGGTAATTATTGGTAATTATTGGTAATTATTGGTAATTATTGGTAATTATTGGTAATTATTGGTAATTAGTGGTAATTATTGGTAATTATTGGTAATTAGTGGTAATTATTATTAATTATGGGTAATTAGTGGTAATTATTAGTAATTATTGGTAATTATTGGTAATTATTGGTAATTATTGGTAATTATTCCTAATTCTTACTAATTATTTGTAATTATCGGTAATTATTATTAATTATTGGAAATTATAATTAGTTACTGGTAATTATTCTTAATTATTGGTAATTATTCCTAATTATTTTAATTCTTCCTGATTATTATTAATTATTCCTAATTATTGGTAATTATTGGTAATTATTGGTAATTATTACTAATTATTGGTAATTATTCCAAATTTTTTTAATTATTCCTAATTATTGGTAATTATTTCTAATTATAGGCAATTATTCCTCATTACTGGTAATTATTCCTAATTATTGGTAAATATTGAAAATTATTGGCAATTATTGGTAAATGTTGGTAAATATTGGTAATTATTGGAAAATATTGACAATTATTGGCAATTATTTGTAAATATTGGTAAATATTGGTAATTATTGATAATTATTACTAATTATCACTAATTATTGGTAATTATTGTTAATTATTACAATTTTTTTGGTAATTATTGGTAATTATTGGTAATTATTGTTAATTATTATTAATTATTACTAATTATTACTAATTAATGTTAGTTATTACTAATTATTGTTAATTTTTTCTAATTATTAGTATTTTTTTGAATTATTCCAATTATTACAAATTATATGCATTAGGTAATAATTACATTCATTAACTACAAATTACATTCATTAACAACAAATTATATTCATTAACTACAAATTACATTCATTAACTACTAATTACATTCATTAACTACTAATTACATTCATTAACTACTAATTAAATTCATTAATTACTAATTACTATCTTTAATTAAAATTAAAGTTATTAATTACTAATTACAGTATCTTAATTTTTAAATATTGTTAATTACTAATAATTAAATCTAACAAATCAAATTTAATACCTTAATACAACATAATTATATCTAATAAGTAATAATAAACACTAATGTAAAAATATAAAAAAAATTAAATAAATATCAAATTAAAATTCTGAAAAAAACCTTAAACTGGTTTTCGAGATTTTGATTTGTTGTACTTGTAGGATGATCCCCGCAACCTCCTTGAAATCGACTTGCAAAACAAAAATCACTCAACACATATAAACTAGTAAAAAGTAGTTCAGATTCAGAAAACTTGTCAAGGCTGGCTATGTTTATAGGTTAGATTATTTGCGACGGGGTTTATTGCGACGGTAGCCCCGTCGCAATTGGTATTATTTGCGACGGGACCGTCTCAAATAACCCCGACCACATTTATTATGGGCGGCAATAAAAGGGATTATTTGTGATGGGGCCCGTCGCAAATAACCCCTACCTCCCAGTTATTAGCAACGGGAACCCCTTCCCGTCGCTAATAACCTGTTACCGCCGCCGGTTATTTGCGACCGGAAAGAGATACCGTCGCAAATATCTTTCGCGCGATTTGGCACGCATTCGCGCCAAACCATTTGCGACGGGTTGGAATATCCCGTCGCTAATACCACATTTTCCCGTAGTGTACATTAGGATAGTCTTGACTACCATCCAATTGTTGTCACCTAGGTAATCTTGATATCTACATACCGCACTCAATGTGTTGGTGATATACAGTCTATTAAATAGCATGGAATACATGATTGACCCAATCGCTGATGAGTATGGAGTCCTTTCCATTATCATTATTTCTTTATGTGTGTGTGGAAACATTTTCATGGAATGATGAATTCCATGTGACACGGGAAACAATCACTCTTGGATTTTTCCGTACTAAATCACTTCAACTTCTTATCATTGAATGTACTTTTACTTAGGCCCAACAATCTCTTCGATTAATCATAAAGGATCATGATCCCAAGAATATATGCTACCTGAACCAGGTCTTTCCTTGAGAATCATTGATTCAACCATGCCTTAATAGACTGTAAGATTGGTATCTCCTTTCCAATAAATAATATGTCGTCAACATATACTATTATGAAAACGACTACACTCCCACTAAACCATTTGTAGACAGAAGGCTCACATTCATTCTTGATAATACCAAATTCTTTTATGGAATCATCAAAACAAATGTTCTATGACATGGATGCTTTCTTTAACCCATAAATGTATTTTTGCTTCTTACATACCATATTGTCATCCTTTTGAGTCACAATCCCTTCAGGTTGTGTCATGTAGAAATCATCTTGAAGGTTCCCATTAAGGAATGCTATTTTGATATCCATTTTTCAAATCACATAGTCATGGTAAGCCACAATGGAATATAGAATTCTAATGGATATCATCATTGAAACTAGTGACAAGGTTTCATCGTAGTCAATTCAAAGATGTTGTATAAACCCTTTGGAAACCAGTTGTGCCTTATAAGTACCGAATTGTCCTTAAATATCTCGTTTCTTCTTGAACACCCATTTGTAACCAACATGCATTACATCAACTGGAGGATCAACCAAAATCCAAATATGATTTTGGTACATGGAATCCATTTCATAATTCCTGGCTTCATGCCACTTTGCATCGTCTGTTCCACATGCTACTTCCTTGTAGGTTAGAGGATCATTATTATTAACTAATAATGATTCACCATCCTTGGTAACTAGAAAAATGTACCATTACGGTTCTCTAACCTCTCTTGTACTCCAACATAGTACTTCTGTCTCTGGAATTGATTCTTCTTCCATGAGGCTTTGTGGAATCTAATTATGTACCAAATCTTGTGTACCATGAGCCTCGACTTCATTGAAGCCTATCTTTCTCTCACAATCCCTTTTAGAGATGTTCTTCCTCTCATAGAATATGGAAAGTACTGCCACTATAAATTTTTTGTCTAAGGGGTTGTATAGGTAATATTCATTTAGTTACTTGGGGTATCCTATAAGGGTAATCTTTGTGCCTCAGGGTGTGAATTTGTTACCTAATGATAACTTAATAAACTATTCACAACCCCACAAATGTAACATTTACAACAAGGATTTTCTTCCACTCCAAAATTTTTATGGAATACTATTTATAGATTTAGTTAGTACTTGCTATAGTATGAGTTCCATTGTTCGTAATGCATACACCAAAAAAGTTAATAGAAGACTTTCACGACTCATCATTGATCCCACCATATCCTACAAGGTGTGGTTCCTCCTTTAGCTTACACCATTCCATTGAGGTGTGTACGGATGGATGATTTAGGCTAAGATCCCAAACTCCCATATGTAATCAGTGAAGTCTTGATTATGAAATTTCCCACCTTGGTTGGAGCATAGTTTTTTAATCTTCTTACCAATATCGTTCTCAGCCTCATTATTGTAATCCATTAATTTATCAAAGGAATCATACTTATACATCATTATGTAGAAATATCCATATATACTAAAATCATCAATAAAAATTATAATGTATGATTACCCACCACTTGCTTCTGCTGGGATGGTCCAAACACATCATTATGAACCAATTCAACATGCTTTTTTTCCCTTTCACCATTCCCACCAAATGGGGCTTTGTTCATTTGTCCTTGTAAACATTCAGGACATATGCCATGTGGTTTCAGTTCAAAAGAATCTAAATATCTATCTTGATATAACATTTTCAAGAATTTCTTGTTTACTTGACCAATCCGGTGATGCCAAAGATGGGTGGGGAATGAGTCATGTGAAGTATTGTTTTCATCTATTAACATTAATTGGATTTTTTCACACCGCGACCACGGACGCCCATGTTTTTACTATTTTCTCAGCCCCGCAACTTTGTGAAGAGTTGCGTTGGGTCCAGGTTTGAATTTTTGTTGAAGCGTTGATGTTTTCGGTGCGTTTCTGGCTAGTGCGCAGTCACCACACTACTAGCGGTCGTTGCGCATTTGGTCCGGGGTGGTGCGTGGTCACCACGCATTCGGTCCGATCATGTGTTCGGACCTGGTAAGTGCGCGGTTTCCCAACTGTTCAGATAAATAATAAAATTAAACGAATAAATTAAATTTAAAATAATTTTATAAAATGTTCAATAATAATAATAACAATAATTTATAATATTGTTATTATTATGATTATTATTAAGATTATTATTATTATTCTTATTAAGATTATTATTAAGATTATTATTATTATTATTCTTATTAAGATTATTATTATTATTATTCATTTAGTATTATTCTTTTTTTTCTCTTTTCTTTTATTATTTACTTTCCATTTTATTTTATTTTTATCTTTTTTCCCACCTTTCTTTCCCCCGTTTCTTTTTTTATTTCTCCTCCTTTCTCTATTTCTTCTCTCTTTTCCCTCCTTCCACACGGATGTCCCCTGCGCAGCGACCCAACCCCCATTTCTTCTCCCCGCACCCTGTAGCCCCGTCGCCCTTCCGCTGCAGCAGCCCGTCGCCCGTCGGTCGCCCTCCTTGGCCGCTGCTGCCCGACGCCTCAGCCCGAATCCTCTCCTCCCAGTAGCCCCTTTGTGCGTCCTCTGCCAGCCTTGCTGCCCCAGTCGCCCACCAGCCGTGCCGACCACAGCTCGCCGTCCCAGCCTCCTCCACATGCACAACCGCCTCCCGTAGCTGGCTCCTGCCTCCGCTACCCGATCGCCAGCCGCTTCCTCCTTCGGTAGTGCCTCCGCCTAGCATCTTTGACACTATTTGCACGTCGTTGCCCCCCCTTTCGTCTCCTCATATCGCGGTAGCCATAAGCCCTCCCCCTTTGTAGCGCCGCCTTGCACCGCAGCTGCCCGACACCTTGGCTCTTGTCCGCCTCACCCACGTGATGCCGACACGCTGCTTGCTGCTGTTCAGTGGCCATTTCCGCACCCCCTGGTGGGACCATGTCCAGCCACGCAGACGCCTTCCGCTATTCCGGTGCGACGCCCTCCGGCAGTTCGTTTCCTATCGCGACCCTCCCCATTGGTACCCAAATTATTTTATGCCCGTTTGATATTTATATTTCATATACATATATATATATATGCCTTGGGTTGATTAGTGTTTTAATAAATTAATTTTTATTTGGGTCGGCTTGAGATTCTAGGACCCACGTGGGGCATTTCCGAGTGAGCGCCATCGTCGCGCCTGTTTTCGAGTGAGCGCCATCGTCGCGCCTGTTTCCGAGTGAGCGCTGTCGTCGCGCCTAGTTTCCAAGCTTGCGCCGTCGTCACACCTGGGTCTTGAGGTAGGTCCCCCACTGCACTTACCTTTAGATTTAGAATTTATTAATTGCTTGATGATTTATTAATTTTAATAAATTCAAAGTAATATGATATAATTAATTTTTATATAATTATTTGGTGCGAAAAGAGACGTTTATTTTATACCGAACAATTGAAACATTTTCTTGATGAGCAGACACCCAGTATTGAAAGAATGCACGTTTTTACTTTAAACATAATTCACAGAATTTCAAATGTGCTTCTGGTTTTAAAGATAAATGATTTATTAAGAATAAGTGTTTTGAGTTTTCTCGAAAATGAGGTTTTGCATAAAAATTATTGAAGGCCCATTTGACACTTTAATAAAATAAATTATTTTGGAAAACCCATTCTGGGGTGATTTTCGGTGTGCATTGAATTTATGAACTGTATGTGATTTTTGATCATCGTGACTGATTGACACACATTGTGGATGCACCCCTTTTTATTGATTGTGTTGACATGGGAACCTGGAATTGTGAGTAAATATTCTAACAACGATTGCTCCACTAGTTTAGATTACGTACTGGCTAGTGGCCCCATAGTAGGGGAATACTGAGTTTTTTCTTCTATGGGTATTGGGCCCCTCGGTTAGGCCATGCAGGGCTATGCTGGGCATTAGGGCGTTATGACGTCATTGAGTTAGGGCATGCCTTCAGGATGAGTCATATGTATAGTACGTTCTAGATTTTTCACGATCTTCTAGGTTTGACCCATGTTTCCATTATTGTGTATTTGTGTGTGGCAGACGATCGAGAGGTCAAGTTCGGTTGTTGGCCTATGTGCGCCACTTTTCCCATTGCTCTTGGTATGTGTTGTGTGCTATGTGTGCTATGTGTGGTTTTCCTTTTGGTTAATAACTGAAGTCTAGATTTCTAAATTGTTCGTATAATTTTTTTTTTAAAAATGAAATGTACTTATTCCTTTAAAACATTAAACTTGTTTTTAAATTAAAAAGGGCAATGGACTGATACTTGTTTTAGAAATGGAAGTGCGTGTGTGTGAAAACCAATATTTTTTTATATTTAGTTCAAACCTATAATTGGTAAATTTCTTTATTTAAAGGTAGTGCCTTGAGAATAGATGTCAGGCTAGCCTATTGAGTTTAAATACTCACGCCTATAGTTATTTTCTGTTTTTAGTGTTTGTGCAGGTTACATCTTGGGTGTGTTCGCCTTGGGTGACGTTTGGTTGTGAGTTGGAGAGTGACCCGCGTGGTCACATGAAGATAGTGGTTGTCTCTTTCGGTTAGTTTTATTTTCTTTTGTTCGTGTTATATACTTTACTCTGCTTATTTTCTACTGCTTTATTATTTATTTTTATTGGGCGAAATCGACCCCACTTGCTCTCTGTTGATTTCCTGGTGCTTGTCGCCAGCCCGGGAGGATCGGGAACACCTCTCGGGTCATGTCACGGACCATCTCGGGTGACCGCTTCAGGGTTGACCTGGGTTGGTTCATGACAGATTTTGTAATCCAACACATAAATATTGTTGTATAAATGTTACCAGCCAAAACAAATGTTATCATTGTAAAAAAAGAAACATTAATTTTCAAACATGAAAAAAATCCATCTATATCTTTTATGTTTAAAAAAATTATGTTTTTCGTTATAGAAGGAACATAAAAACAACCCTTTAACAACAAGATCACCCCAGTTGGAATCATTTGGTGGTAGTACTTGACAGCTTTAGCAGCAAATCGGGTTCTGTTGGCTGCTCGTAGATCTAACTCCCCTCAATAAAACTTCTTGAATCTACTTGGTTATTGTATTTGTATAAATATTTGAGCACCACAAGATGTATCTAATACATAATTTTTAGAAACAGATAGATTTCATTCTATAACAAATACACTTGAAGCTTCCCCTTTCTTCTTATGATGGGTGCAATTCTTCTTCCAGTGGACCTTCATTCCATATGCGAAACAAATAGCCTCATGTTCCCTTGCCTTGCCTTTGATCTTCCTTTTCTTCAAAATATGTGATGAAGCTTTGGGATTAAATCTATTCTCCTTATATTTCCACTTATTTAGCATAAGGTTGGACATAAGGCTATTCATCCATCATATATTTTTTCACTAGGAGTTTGAGGATATGAAGATAAGATAGATATTCTCAATGTTGTTCATATTGATATTGAAAACACAATTAGAGAATCTCTAAGGGAGTGATGTGATAATGAAATTGGTGCCCTGTTCTTCAAGGAGTTTAATCCCATGAATTTCAAGGCACTCAATGTAACCAATGCGCTTGACTGTATGAGGCCCAAATGGGGCACCTTCTCCAAGCTTACTCTAAAAGAGTTCCTTAGAGATCTCAAACCTTTCCTCTCTTTCACTCTCCCGATAAAGACCACAGAGGTGCTCGACCATGCTATAAACATCCATGTTTTCATGAGACTTCATTATCTCACTAGACATTGATGATAACATCAAACATTGAACAACTACCACATCATTCATATGTTTCTCATAGACCATGAAATCCTTATCACTAGACTCTTTGGTAGACAGATCAGGTAATGCTAACTCTATCACCTAAGACATCAGTTCATATAAGATAACCCAAAGGAACCTAAACCATTCCTAGAAGTTACGGCCAGTGAGGATGCTGTCTTTATCCAGAATTGATCATAGGGATATATTGGTTGATGATCTTGTCATTTTTATCCTATAATTAAATGAGAAAATAATTAGTAATTTATTGATTACATTTTATGAGATATAATAAATTTCATTAAGTCTCCCAACATTTATATATTTTGGCCATAACATTTTCTATACAGTTCCCAATTGTGAAATCACTTTTTTTAGGAACCGAAATATCTTGGTATAAATTTCATCATTTTGCACCACAAGATAAAAAATCAATTGAATCCCCAAAAAATCTCACATCATAGGCCTATAAATCTATTCCCATATATATAGATTGATTTATATTTTAGATTATATCACACAGTGGGATATGCCAGTTATCCTGAAATTGTATATGGGGATAGATAATGAATTTATTAAAACATTCATTATGGAGGAAACACATTAATCATCCATTTTTGAGGCCATAAAGCACAATAATCCAAATACATGGAATATGGAGAGGATATCTAGGTAGATAAAATTCTAAATGTAAAATGGTCGTAACAATAATTATAAAAGGAAAAATATGAAAAAATATTTAGGTGAGATGTGTATGAAAATAGGGAACAATTTTTTTACTGGCTCCATATGGGAATTCACTATTAATTTGACCTAACAAGATATTTATTTCAAATGAAAAATAAGTCTTCTAAAAATAGTAGGTGACCTACTTCCCAAATCCTTTCCTTCTATCTCATTCCTTCTAAGAAAACAAGGATGAGATATCCATTGAGGGAGGACATCCACAAATCTATGACATTCCTTTTCATCATTTATTTTTGTCATTAATATTGTTTTATTTTTCAATTTTAATTTATTACATTTCTAATAAATTCATCCATTGGTTTTTGTTTCCACCCATCCACCATCATTTCTTATTAAAATTTTCTCTTTCCTTTCTTATTTTCTTTGTCACATATTACCATAGTGAACTCTAATTCTCGTGATCATGAGTAACTGAACCAATAAATATAACGTGGGAATAATCAGGTACTTGAACACATGACCATGTTTTTTTATCATCATTGAGTTATTTATAAGGATACTTTATAGTTCATGTAATCGTCATTGTGGTTGTCTAATGTTTAAATTCATAATCTATAACCATTTCTCCATGATAACGGAGGTTGATGAAGGGTGTTCTTGTAGATCTATAATTAGAATTTAAATTTATTACCAGGCTATGTTGAGAATTACACACATACGATGGAGTTTGTTCAATAAGAAGATTTAAAGCCAGTCAATGATGGTGCTACTTGAAAGATCTCTCAGTAGAACATCCTTTCTTCACTAATTCTATTCTATTTAGTATTAAATGTTCTTTAGAATTTAGTTTTACATTTAATTTCATTTAAATTGTTAAAATACATTTATTGCATTTAATAAAATATAACAAAAATATTTAGTACTTCGGTGAAGTAGATTAAGTAGGTAAACAAAAGGATAAAGCTCCTCAAATAAGATGACAATGCTTGGCTATTTTGGTACCCTTGGAAAACATAGAAATTTAATTCTTTCAAACCCCATGAAAGGTATGCATCAAAACCTGCACTTTTACCTAGGATCCAATTATTTACTCATTTACCTTTTCTATATTATCATCTCTGATCAATATAATTATAGTTCTTTTTAAAAAATTGTTCATGATGTTTTAAAATAATTTTTTTGAAATTCATGGAAAAAATACTCTAATGTGAAAGATCTAGTATCTGAATCCCCTCAGTCAACAGAGGATAATGTTACATTATTTTCTAGACAGATTATAGGAGAAAGAATACAATTTTTTCAAGAGGAATAATTCAAGGACTTGATCCAAGATCTCAAGGATAACCTTGAACTACAAGTTGTTCAAGTATTTTCAAGGGACCTCACTGAATTAAGGGCATATGTCCCCAAATTCTATCAATAAGAGGCCAAGAAACAAGTAGAGTAATCCTAAATTCCTCCCAAAACATTTAAAATCATTTCCCCAAAATATTTCCAAGAGAAAGTGGAAAAAAAACTCAATTATGATATTCCAGAGTTTGATGAAAAGATTCAAGGTATCAAATGAAAACTAGATTTTACTGATGAAGAATTAAACGGATGAATAGAAGAAATAGATCTTGAGTTTGAACCTAAAACATAAGATCAGCCTCTTCTTTTCCCTGTTGAGGAAAAGGAGGAAGACTTTAATACTGAGCTACATGTGGGGGATCAACAAGAATTTTATAAATTATGGAATAAATATGAGGAACATCTTGATCTAATAAAACCCTTCAACGAAGAATATTTATTATTAGTGAATGAAGATACCACCAAAGTGGTGGTATTTTAAGTGAAAATGGAGGAGCCCATCAAACTTCTTCCCTTATCAAAGAATCTACTCCAGGACAGACAGACCAATGAGACATTGATTGACACTAAAGAAATGTAGGGAGATAAGCCATTCATTTACTCTGTCTCCAATGATTTAATAGAATCTGAATGTTTAATAACACCATATTTTTTTGATTATAATAAATTATAAAATCATTTATATTATTTGGAGGATAAGATAAGAACCTGGTTGAGAAACTATAGAGGAACACATAGAAATCATTGAGTTTGGTGATCATTCCTTTGAGGAGACTTATCCTGAAGAGATCCAAGTTCCTAAGCCCGATGATACACAAAAATATATTTCTTTAATGAATTTGTAGATATTAAGTTTTAAAATTTCAAAATTTATTTTAGTGAATATAATTTTTTACTTACCCTTTTATCACTTATTTTATGTATCACCTTTGAATCCCACCCTCAAAGTGGATTCAAAAGTATAAACCAATAATGTTGATGATCCCTACATCATCCTACCCTCTTCATGCATTCTAGAAAAAAAATTCTAAGGGGGGACCTAGTATACACTATTCATGCATATATCATCATGAATAATGAAATTTATGCTTGGATAATATATATGTGGTGGTTCTTGTAAAAGAATATCAAACCACCATGAGACCATAGATAACAACTACTACATCCCAATGGATGTAATAAATATTCTGGGCCCACTAGTGGGATTATACCAAGATTTATCATTTATATACATTCTAGTATATATATTTTCAATATGACGAATTTAGATATAAATTCTTTTCTTAGGAATTATTTTATCATTCCTCCTCCTCTATATATCTTTTCAGAATAAATGAAATGATCTTTATAATTAACTGAGTAATTTTATTTTTTTAATTTTATTATTGAATAATAATGAAAAAAATAAATAATGATTCAATTGGAATAATTTTCCTTTCAAAAGTGATTTCTATTTTAGTGTTTCTATTTTATTCACTTTTCATTTTTGTCCAAAAACATGTTTTGAGCTTTAATGATATATTTTCATGTGTACAATTTAATTATGTTTTACATGACTAATCTAGGACACATGATTTTCTTAAGAATCATGTGGTGCAATGTTTTAGATTTTATGGTTAATTAAATTCATTGAGTAAAATAAGAAATTGAATTTTTATTGTGAATCATATTTACTGAAATGAGGAATCATTATTTGATGAAATTGATTGATTTTTGTAAATAATAGTTCATAATAATCATTCCTGATTTTAGTTTATGAAATTCATGGAATTTATTTATTATTTTTAATCATGTATTGTGTGATTTTTCCAAAATCATATGTACATTCCTAAGAGGATTTATACCCCAAATACTTCCTATTTTTTCTTGAGATTTTTTCTTGAGTGATCTTGGGAAATTAAAATTATGATAAATATAATTTGGTATTTTTAACGTTTTGACTGTGAAAAAATAGAATTAAAATGAATGAGGATCCCTTTGAAAAGAAAAAAAATCATTAAAATACCGTCATTATATAAATATTTATTTATCCCATAGAGACATTGAATTACCAATATATGGTTTATCAATGTTTCAATCAATTTCTATCCATCTATACATGACTCTTAGTATATTCATGATATTTTAATATTGATGTGAGGGGTTGAAGGGAGTCATGGTAGATTAGTTGAATTTTTTTTATAATAAAGTGTTGGGGGATTATTGTGTGAAATTAAGGTTAATGATAAATTCATTGTACTCTAATGATTTCCCCTCTTGAATAAAAAAACGAAAATGGAAAAAGAACAAAAATAAGGATTAAAATGGGGTTCGATTTAGGAAAAATTAAAATCATCAGTAATAGATATAGGATTTTTGTCATTATTGTTTAGGTAGTGGATTTGAGGCTTATTTTAAATAATAAATTTCAGAAAAAATGAAAAAGAAAATCAATATAAAAGAATTTTTTTTGAAAATAAATTCAATTGGATTAATATAACATTCATTGATCATAATTTGACAGTGAACTTAATTTTTGTTAGGGGGCATTGGGTGTTGCCACTTTTAAGGGGATAATTTCATTACACTAATATTTTTTATGTCATGAGTTATATTTAACAAAAAAACCTCCTCATGGTACATTAATTTTTAAAACATCACATCCTACAATTCTTAAATCTCATAGTCATTTGAATTTTTATTTCATGTCATCATGATTATTTTTTCTTTTTGTCATTAAAAATATGAGAAATTAGGTATTTTAATATATTATGGATAAGGAACATGTTATCATGATATTACCCTAATTATAATTAAATTTTTTCATGGCTTACGATGTAAATGAATGAATAGTGTGGTATATCATTGTTTGGCTTGTGTAATAACAATGAATCGATGTGTTTGACCGAATGGAAGGAGAAGATCCATCAAATTATTAAAGTGGGAAAGTAAAAAACATGGATTTTTGTTTCTCTGGATAATGGGAAATTGAATTTATATTTTATGTGGAATATTTTAAAAAAATTGTTATCGATAATATTTTGATTATATTGCATTGAAATTTGAATATTAACAACATCGATGACTTATGATTTTCAATGATGAGATTTTATGCTTTAGGAAATCATGATTTATGTGTGGGGAAAATTGAACTAAATTATATTTTTTATAATTTTTTATTTTATTTCAATGTTTTTAGATTAAAAAAATTAATATTTTAAGAAAAATTGTTATATTTTATGATTTTAGTGGTATTTGGATGTTAATAAAAAAAGTTTCCCATTATGGATTTTAACAATTTTAAATTATTTCTATATTATGTCCATAACATTATTTATGATGATCCAAATATTGAAATTAATTGTTTTGGATCCCAAAAAACTTGTGATACATATCATATTTCATGACCACAAACTCAATCCATCAATATGAGTCCCAAAAGCATCTCACAATACAAGCCTCTTAAAGTGTTCATATATCTAGAATGTTTTGTACATTAGATTACATTTCACTTTTGGGACTCCCAATGAAAAAAAATGATATTAATGTAGAGAAGGAATATATTAATAATAATTAATATGAATGAAACTATATAATAATACATTTATAAGGCCATTAAATCCTAGGAAATAAGATACAAGGAATATAGAGGGGCTGTCTGTGCAGATTAAATTCTCATAAAAAAATTGTTATTAAATTCTATCCAAAAGGCCAAATAATTTAACAATTTTAGGGTAGAAGTGTAAGAGAATATTTTACATCATTTATGAGGGTCCCCATTTCATAATCCCTAGTTTAGTTGATATAACAAGTGGTTGATTTTGATGGTAAAATAAGGTATATAAAAATGAGGAGGTCCACTCCTTCCCAAATCATTTCATTTAATCACATTCTTTCTAAGGAACCATGGAGGAGATCTGAACTGAGAGAGGTGAGATAAAAATTGCACCCATTTGTTCTTGTACATTTCTTTGTTTAATTACAGTTTTTTAGTTTCAATTGTAATGTGTTATATTTTTAATAACATTTTGTATTTTTTTTATTTTTATCCCCAGTCATCCTCCATATTTTCTCCAGCAACTATTCTCCTTCATTTTTTTATTTTTTTCAAACCATCATAGCCCCATGAACTATAATACTCATGATCATGGGTAACTAACCCAAGATATATCTTGAGGGAGTAATCAAGTTCTTGAAACTGATACCATTTTTTTTATCTTCTTTGAGTTAATATATGGATAATTTATAGTTTCTGTAATCCTCAATGTGGATGTGAAATGTTTAATTTAGTAATCAACAACCATTTTCCCTCGATTAAGGAGAAAGATGGAGGGTATTCATAGAGATCACTAAATATAATTTTCATTCATAACATGGGTATATTTATTTGTATACACATATGATGGAGTGTGTTTAGAAAGAAATTTTGAAGTAGGCTAATGAAAGAGATCCTAGAATGTTCTCTTATGAGAACATTCTTTTTTCTCTAACATTATTATATTTACCATTAGATATTATTTAGAATCTATTTTTTCATTTAATTTAAATTTTCAATTCTATTAATTGCATAAAACATAAAATCCCAATAATAATTAATTGTTTGGTAAATTATATTACGTAGGTAAACATATTGAGAAATATCTTTAAGTGAGATTACCCTAGTTAGAAAATATGTTGCACTAGGAAAAATGATGAATTTAATTTGTCCACAACCCATATATGAGTGAATCAAAATATGATATTTTTTTAGGGATCTAATTATGTATCATTTAATTTTTGTATTTTTACTTCTTAGATATATTTATTTTAGAAAAAATAAAAATCTAAAAAAAGTGCTTCAATGACTTTTTCATATTTTTTTTCAAATCATGGAATAAATATAATATAAGGTGAAATATCCATTAGTGAATCCTCATAGTCCATAAATGATGGTGTAACATTATTGGAATGATATATTAGGTGGGCATAGAGAAACTGTTTCCAATAGGATGTATTCATGAACCTCATCTAGGATCATAAAAAGAACCTTGAGAAACATGTTGTCGAAGGATAAACAAGGAAGCTCTCTGAATTCTTGGTATACTTCCTAAAATTCTATCAAGAATATTTCTACACTAAAAAGAGTAATCCATTATTCCTCCAAACAATTTTGATAATGATCCACTAGAATACTTCCAAGAACATGTAGAAAAACAAAAACTCAAGTATGATATTCTAGATCTTGATGAAAATATTCAAGGTCTCTAAAGAAAACGATATTGGAAGAATCCATACATGGAATAATAATAATATGAACCATATCATGAGTATGAACCTGAACAAGAATATGAGACACTGGTATTACCTAAATAGGAAACATAGGAATATATTCTTATTGAGCTATATATGGGGGATCTATAAGAACTGTATGGATTTTACAAAGAATGTGAGGAAAATCTTGATATCCCCAAACCCTTAAAAGAAGGAGATCCAACGTTAGTAAAGGAAGATACCACCAAAGAGGCGAAATTTTAAGTGGATGTAGAGGATTCCATATACCTTCCTCCATTGTTAGATAATATACTCAATGAATCACTTACCAATGGGACATTTATTGAAACTAAAAAAAACTCAGGGAGTTGAACATTTCCTAACTCCACATCTTCTTATTTTTTAGAATCTGAATGATGCATCACTCTTTATTGTTTTGATTATAAAGAATTAGACAATCGTTTCTTTGACTTGGGGGTGGGAATAACCTATATGTGAACTTGTTGAGGAACACATATACCTCTATGATTTTGGTGAACATTCATTTTAAGAGCTCCATCATAAAGAGATGCAAACTGCTGAGCCTCAAGAAATCATAAAATATGTTTTTTATGAAAGGGATAGGTTATTTTAAAAAAAAAATTAATATTATTAAATTTAGCAGTATACTTATGATTTTATCGTTCATTTCATGCATCCCATGTAAATAAATCACTAGAAGTGCTTAGACAAGTAGAAACCAAAGAGGATGGTCACCACATTATAATACCCCCACCATTCTTGCTATAATTAATTGTTAATGGGGATGATATGGTATACACTAATCATGTATTAGTCCTAAAGAACAAATAAGATGATTATGGGAAAATATATATGTGGTGATTCAAGTCAAATAAGCTCCAACCACCATCAATAATTGCATAATAGCTAGAATGTCCCTATGGTGGTAGTAAAAATTCAACTCCCACTTGGGGGAGTATACCAAGATTTATCCTTTACCTTCATTATAGTATATTCATTTTAAATCATAGGATTTTAGATTTAAAATTATATCTTAAGAATTATCCAGCATGAAACCCCCTCCATTTTTATTTTTGAGTATAAATTAAATTATCGTTATGATTAATTGAGTAATATTATTTTATTAGTTCATGATGTAATATGAAAGCTACAAATAAACAATGAATGAAGTGTACCGTGATTTATTTAAAAATGGATTTCTATTTTATTGTTTATCTTTGAATCTCACATTTTTTCCCAAAAACATGTTTTGATCTTTAAAGAAAAAATTGCATGCCCCCACTTGAATTAGGTTTTACATGAATAATCTTAGAGCCATGCGTTTATTAGGAATCATATGGTGTAATATTTTATATGGAAAAGTTATTTAAATTGAATGAGTAAAAGGCATATTTGAGTTTTTTATGCGGAGAATGGATATTAAAATGAGCCCTCATGATTTGGAGAAATTTATTAATTCATGTAAATGATGTTTTCTAAAAATCATTCATTCATTTAATTTAATAAAATCATATAAATTGAATTATTATTGTAAATCCTAAATTGAGTTAATTTCCGAAAACCTTTTTCAATTATCTAGTGGATTTATAGACAAAATATTTTTTGTTCTTTCATGATCACATTTCATGAGGGATCTTTCGATATGCCACCTGTTAAAAGATGATGTAGAACTTGTCAAATATATGAATGTACAAAAAAAATTATAAGCTATATATAACCTTTGGAAATTAACATATACTAAAATTACGACTTTTACATCAATATTACATTAGACCATATAATCCATGAATGGCCTATATAGGGATGCACCATGTTTCAATCCATTTTTGTTCATTCCAACTTTACTCTTGGTATTTGAAAGATATTTTAAAAATTAAGTGTAGGGGTGATGAGATTCATGGTATAAGGGATGAAACACATTGTAATGAAAAATTATTGGGTGATTATTGTTTTAAATTAGGATTTTTGATTCATTCATTGTACACTATTTGTATTTAACCTCTTGAATAAAAATTAAAAATTCAAAAGAACCAAATAAAATTATAAAAATTGTTTATGATATAGGAAAAACAATAAATCATCATTACTACACCAATTATTTTTATAATACATGGTTATGTGCTTGATAAGTGATTTAATATAAAGTATTACATTAAAAAATTAAAAAATGAAATTTTTCATTGAAAATAAAAAAAAAATTGAAAAATATATCCAAGAGGTTTCAAAAATCATTAATAATGCACAATTTGATGATGACTAAAATATACAATTGGGGGAAGTGAGAGTTGCAACTTTGAAGGGGGGAATTTCATTACATTGTTATTTTTTTATGATTAATTTTACATAAGAGATAAACTTCCTCCTTGAGAATTAATTTTTAAAACATCAAATACTACTATCCATAATCCTCGGAGTCAGTTGAATTTTTATTTCACCTCTTATAATTTTATGTGTCTTTTGAATCTCTAAAGTTGTGAAAGTATTTATTTTACATAATTATGGATAAGGAACATGTGATTATAATATTGGAATAAGTATACATAAATTTAATCATTACTGATGCTAAAAAATATTGAAAAATATTGTAGATCATGATTTGGCATGTACAATAATAATGAATCGGTGGGAATGAATGAATGAATGGGGAAAGTCAATCAATTTATTCAAAGAGAAAAATTAAAATACATATAATGATTGTTTCTGATAAAAATGGGAACTTGAAAGGATATTTTATGTTGAATTTTAAATTTTGATTCGATATCAATAGTTGTTTTATTATATTGCATTTAAATATGAATATTGAAAAAATCGGTGACCTATCATTTTCAATGTTGATATTTTATAAACGAGGAAAAGTATAATTTAATTTTCGAGGAATTGGAAGAATAAATGTTTTTCATAATTTTAAAATTAACTTAAATTTGTTTAGATCCAATAGTGTGTTATTTTTACATAAATTGATACATTTTATAACTTTAGTGGTATTAGAAGATTAATCTAAAAAATCACCCTTTGGGATTTTAATGGATTCAAATTATTTAAATATTTTAGACATAAAATTATCTATAAGGATCAAAATTGTGAAATGTATTTTTTAGGATCTTGGGAATCTTGGGATACATTTCATCATTTCAAACAACACACTAAATCCATTAATTAGATACCCCATATAAGCTCACAGCTCAGGCCTCTAAAAATATTCACATATCTATAATGTTTTCTATTTGAGATTATATCTCACTTTTTTAGGGCTCAATAAAGATGAAATTTGACATGGTTATAGATAATGAATTTATTAAAATCATTTAATAGTGAAGAAACCCATGAATTAACCATTTTGAAGTCCATCAATGAATGAAAAATGAGATACATAATATATATAGGTGATGTCTTGGTAGATTTAGTTCTCAGAGAAAATACTCATAACATTCACACCACAGGGAAAAATATGATAATTGTTTTAGGTTTGAACAATAGGGAACAACATTTATGAAGGATTCCTTAAATTAATAGAACATTTAATTGGCCTAATACAAGATTCATTTCTAAGGGAAAATACAGAATATAATAGGAGGATAGCTACTCCATCACAACTCATTCCATTCGATCCCATTATTTTCAAGACCCCAAGGAGGGGATCTGCACCGAGGGAGGGAAGCTATATTGATCCCACATTTCTTTTTCATCATTTATTTTTTTCAATGTTTTTGTTTTTGTTTTTTATTTTTATTTATTACATTTCTAATGAATTAATGCATTTTTTTAAATTTTTTTCTCCACCCATGGACCCCCTGTTTTTGTCCATATTTTCTCCATATTTTCATATTTTCTTCTTCAAATACTATTATAGTAAACTACAATACTCATGATCATGAGTAACTAACCCAAGAAATATCTTGATGGATTAATCAGGTTCATGAACCTGATGCCATGTTTTCTATATACATTGAGTTAATTATAGGAATAATTGATAGTGTCGGTAATCATCAATGTGGGTGTCTAAAGTTCATCTTCTTAGTTTAAAACAGGATTCCCTCAATTGAGGATGTTGATGGAGGGCATTCTTGGAGATTTCTAATTATAATTTTCATTCCTAATTTGGGTTGATTTATGTTAACAAGCATATGATGGAGTATGTTCACTTAGAATATTTGATGCGGGTCAATGTATGTTATCCGTAAAAGTTATCTTGGGAGAACATCATTACATCACTAATTCCATTATTTTTAGCATTGAATATTATTTAAAATTGAATTATTCATATCATTTACTTTCTTAAATTCCATTTATTACAAAAAAAAAACAAAAAAATAGTTCTTAAGTGTATTAAATTATGTAGGTAAACAAACAAAGAAAGCTCTACTGGTGAGATGACCCATTTTAGCCACTGTGCTACACTAGGAAAACATTGAAAGTTTCCCTTTCCACACCCACAATATGTGTCTGTAAAAACATGCACCATTTTTGGTGATCTAATCAGGTATTAATTTACTTTATTAATTCCACATCTTATATTGATTTATTTTATAAAAAAAATAAAAGTATTTAATGATGTTTTAAAATTATACATCTTTCAATTAATGGTATAAAAAATACTATCATATATAAGAGGATGTATCTAAATCCCTGTAGTATATAAAAGAACCTATTACATTATTTTGTAAATATATTAGGTGAGTACGAAGCCATATATCTCTCGCAGAGGAATCAAAAGTCCTCATCCTAGATCTTCAGGAAACACTAGAGCGACCAGTTTATGAAGGATTAGTCAGAGAGCTCCCGGAATTCTCAAAGATCATCCCAAAATTCTACATAGATGATGCTAAGACACTATAAGAGTACTTATTGATTCCAATCAACACTACTAATGACTGTACATTAGAATATTTACTATATTAAGTGGTAAAAACACAAACTCATGTATGATATCAAAGATAGTGATGAAAAGATTCAGGGTCTCCAAAAAACTAGATTGGATATCTGCATAATTCAAAGAATCATAAAAAACCTAAACCTAAGTATGAACCTAATTTAGAAGATGATCAACTTGTATTACCTAATGTGTAAAAGGAGGAAGGCCTTCCTGTTGAGCATCATATAAGGGATCAATAAGCAATGGGTGGATTCTTTGACTCTATCACTTTTAATTTTATACAATCTGAATTGTGATTCCCTCGTTATTATTTTGATGATAACAAATCAAAAAATCTATTTTAATCCTTTTAATAAAAATAATAACAATGGTGTGAAAATTTTTAGGAACAAATGAAGCTACTTTATTTTCATAATCATCATTTTATGATCCTAATCATAAAGAGATCTAGTTTTTTCAAACAATGGAAATTAGGAAATATTCTACTTTTATTAATGAGGATAAATTATTTTTTTAAAAATAAAGTTTTATTCAAGTAAATATATCTTTTACCTTAACTTTTATTATCTATTTCACGCATCCCATGGGAATCCATCCCTATAAGAGGTATCATGAGTAGCAACAAAGAAAGGGGATCATCCTTACATCTTCTTACCTCTACCATGCCAACAATACCTAATTGTGAAAGGGTAGGATCTGGTATAAAATATTCATTTATCATTCCTCAAGAAAAAATATGCAGATGATGGGAAAATGCATATGTGTTGGTTAATGTCAATGATGCTCCAACCAAAATTAAGCTTTGCATAATATCTGGTACTTCCCTATAGAGGGAGTAATAATTTAAGGCCCATGTGGGGGACTGTACAAATTTTTATCCTTTAGTATAATTCTACTATATTCATTTTAAATCATAAAATTTTTATTCCAAAATATGTAATAGGAATTGGTCCGACATGAATCCCCATCCCTATGACATTTTTGGATTAAATTAAATTTTATGTATGATTATTTGATTAATTTTATTTTGTATGTCCATGATAGAGAATGTATCAGATAAATAATGGTCCAAGAGGAAGAAGATTTATTTCATTATGGATTTCTCATTCAGTGTTTATCTTTTAAACTCCATAAATGTTTTCCCAATAACATGTACTGAGCTTTAAAGATAAAATTTCATTCTCACAATTGAAATTTGATTTCTAATTATGGAAGAGGACACACTCCGATTTTTTGTGATGAATGAATTACACTGATTATTCTCACAATAAACATGGATTCAAAATGGACAATTTTCAATCAATATAAGTGATAAGGCCAATGTTTTCCAATCTAATATGAAATTTACATGTATTGTTTCATAAAACATCTTGAGTCAACCAAAAACCTGTAACCAGATTCAGGCTAGGACAATACCCTAGAGGTGTTCCTGATCCTCCTGGGATGGGGACAAGCACAATGGGAATCATTAAGATCCAATGGGAATGATTTAACTAAAAATAAATAAACAAACAAGTGATAGTAAATATAGAATCCATATATAAACAAAACTAAATCAAACATCGTCTATACATGGAATGAAAATACCATAATATCGAACAATAAACCAAAATGATCCTAAAAACAACTAAATTAATCAGTGAAACCATGGGTCACCCTCCAATCACTTACCCAAACATCGCCCATCGCGATTGATCCCATGATGAAAATTCACCATATGATAAAAATAATTAATAGTGATCAGAATGAATAATTAAACATTTTATGTATGACTGAATAATGTATTCTAGTTTTTTTAGCATAAAAAAATATTTATCAATTATAAGTTTAATTAAAATATATTAATCGTTGGGATTTCCCCTAATTTATCTTAAAAAAATTTTATTTTGGTTTTTTATTTTAAACAATGTATTTTCCTGAGGAGGAAACCGAAGTAAATCCATGAAGATGGAAGGCTGATAAATGAGCTTTTTTTATATTTAATTTGAAAATAGTGTAAAATATTATCAAATTATTATTCAAAATTAATTTATTACCATTTTTATCTTTTAACAAAGCGATATACCCCACAATAGAACAGTGGAAACAGATGCCCAATAATGGAAATAGAATAAAACACTTATGAGTAACCAGTGAATCAATGAACCGATCTTATCTGCTACAAAAAAATAAGTTCCAAGGGAAAAATTTGATAAACTAGGAACTTAGTATAAAACTAAAACATACTAATAACTGGTTCATCCCATAGGTTTTCCTCAACAGGTGAAATCAATCTATGAACATGCTCATTCATACATTACCTAGAATAACTGTAGGGCACAATCACAAAGCAGACCAAGGCATTTACTAATGTCCAGAAGCTAATGAATAATATATTCTATTACAAAAATCATTAATTGATTATCCCCAAACATATTACATGTTCATAAGTCATGTATTATGAGGGATTGTTCAAAAAAACCAAAAAGTATAACCATTTATGTGTATATAGAGTTGATGCCCACATAGAAGCACCAACCCCCAAATAACCCCACAAAACAATCCCATTCCTTCAACCAATAGTTCATAAGTGAGTCCCATACCATGTAAATTCTAAAAAAAATTACATAATTAATAGAAAATGGATCATCCAAGTAGAGTTTTTAAAAGAGGGATTACATATGAATGTTCTAAAAACACCTCATGGAATCTTTGAGTAATGATCCATTTCCAAAGAACCAATCCTAAATTTCTTTAAAAAAATAACACAACATTTTTAAATACACAACAATTTTAAAAATCCTCTCATGAAACCACAACACATTTTCCATACAAATCCTTACTCTAGAAACTATAAATCACATACAGAGTCCACCATGAATTTTTGAAACACTTGATGTTGGAGATTTAGTAAATCATTCTCAAACACTTCATAAAAAGTGGTAAATCAATTTTTTTCATGAAAATAAATGATTATATAATTTAAAAATAAAAAATTAAAAACTAATTAATGTGTGAGAAGCAGGAAATCAACAACTATTAAATATAAATGTCTTATAGAAAGGGGAGCGAACCTCAAACCACAAGCGCTTAAACTAAAACCACTAGAAATAACTCTAAGATTGTCCCATAAGGAAAGGAAATCAACAAGGATGCATAACATCACAAAAAAACTAAAATAAACTCAAAATGAACATGAACATAATGCCCAAAAGACCATTTAAAAAAAGATAATCTCATGAAAAAATGATCGGAGAAGAAAGATATTAGGATAATCCCTTGATAAATCATCCCAAAACATGAATAAATGGGCTTAAAATCATCATTTGATGAGAATAGATGTATGGAGAAGTGTGGAGGACTTCCATTAGAGACAAATAGAAAACCTATAGCATAATATTGATTCTATGTTAAAATATGAAGTGGTTAGAATGTTCATTTCACATTTTTAAGACACTCGATCCCTATTCATGATTAAGATGCATGGTTTACTGAATTTTGTTCCCCATATTGTACACATCGAGAAATCTCACAGTTTTGACACACAACATGGTAATCATGGGACAACTAAGAGACATTGTTCCTCCAAAATTTTATTTCTAAATGAGTTTATCTAACCTTAATCAGGAAATGAACCATTCACCAAATACAGAAAACGACCCACTAATTTTCTCTGTCGAGTCGTACGGTTTATATCAAAACATGTGAAACCCACGAAACTAACACCATGCAAGTTGAAAATGATGTAAAATGGGTCTCATAGATAAGAGGTCATATGTTTTCCCCATAATCATGAACCTAAACTGCGAAACTAAGGGAAAATAGTCCAAAATCACAATTTCATTATGATTAGAAAACTATGATAAGAGAATACAATTAAAAAGGATAAAACAAAATAAAGGAGTAAAAAAATTAGGGTGTGAAAATTCTCCCCACCATTATACTTTCTACCACCAAAATTCATTAACTGTTCCATTTTATTGGACAAAAATAAGTTCCACCTGATCATACTATTCAATTCCACAAAATAATAAGCACTTCAACCTCTAAAAGAAGAAACAAATGATATTCTTCCAGAATGAAATACATCAGACTCTAATCACCCATGATCAATAACAAAAAATACTAACAAAAAAAACCACCTTACCAATACAAATTTCATCTAGCATACTATTAGGGTTCAACATTCACTAAAGGGGTGATAATCTAAATCTATAGTACTGTGAAAGACCTAGAAACATCATAAAAAATCTAGAAATAATGGGGAATAAAAGAAAAATATATGAAAAAGAGATCACCCCATTCAATATGGGAAGGTATAATGGACTCCGCACCATTTTAGAATACTAGCTGGATGCCTAACCAACACCTACCATCATGAACTGAATAAATGAACCCAACTACCATAAACCAACTCATGAAAATAATAGTAATATAAAAAATACAAAAAAAATATTCTTCATACCAATTTGATATGATTCATAATTCATTAAAATTAAATTCCATTAACATAAAGGTTCTAATAATTCTCACACCACCGTTAGACATCACTATTCTATTAGTGAAAGCACATACATTCAAAATGGACTTTAAAATGATTCTATAGTATGACTCTCTTCCTGAAATTGATATGTGTTGTTTTCTAATGGGGTGGACCAGATTCCATGTATCATCATGGAAAAATCCTGAAAAATTCATTTTAAGATACCAAGGCATCCATAGGGACAAAATTTATTTAGATAACATAGAAATAATGATTTAATTTTACCTATATTACCATGTTTATTACACAATAAATCCACTTCCTAAAATTATATAATGAATGATTTGACAACCTCTTCATTCCATCGCTTTCACAACCATGGTTATTCGACTTCCCGAAACCTTCATGGGGAATAACAGAACTGATTCAAGAGACTGAAAGATGATTTTCTATCTTAAGAACCCTTCATATCATAGATCTATCCTAAATGGATAGCCTCACCACATCCATAAATGTTTTTAGACCAAACTCTAACATAGTCGAATGAAAAACATGATAAATATCAATATCAAAATGTTTAGCCTTCAGAGAGTCATCCATATCCCACTCTAGAAGACAATGTTCTATATCCTAAAAATGATTAATAACCTCCAATACCAATCCCCCACCTTCCCGAAGTAAGCACATCTCGACAGCACTTTTTACCTTCACAAACTAATAGATGTATCATTATATTATCGTGTCCTTAATGTATACAGATTTAGGATATTCCCATGAATTAGTTCTAATGACTAACATCCAACTATTCTTTCTCAGACATTATAGCATAAACACAATGCACATAAACATTATAGGTAAAGAATAATTGACTAAACCAAAGATCCTTTTTATTTTTCACATCCATTATTTTTCGTCAAAAGGATCCACTTGAACCTACAAGATATGAGTGTTCAAATTTTTAAACTAAATAATAATGTCACTAAATTGAGAAATTGGAGGGTCTACCAATGAAAAACCACCCACAGCATCACTATGAATATACATAGAATCATTGGTGGGAGAATACGCCAAATAACATGAAATTTATACTCAATAGAAACCAACTCTCCAATAATCACTAATCCTAAAAAATCACTAATAATAAAATATAAAAAATCACATGTTTCCCAAAAACATTTACAAAATCCCACTAGGCACCACTTCCAAAAATAATATTTCAAGATCCACATTTGAATTCACATTAGTCAATACAAAATTCCCATGAATTCATTTCAAAAGTCCAATGATTCCCATTAATACCATTTCCACTATCTTAAATGAAACCATATTTTCTAAATTATTTTTTAATTTAAAACCCATTTTATTAATAATAATTTACTTAAAATCCACTTTATTGAAGATCCCCAAATATAAAATTAATTTTTCAAACAAAATACTTATATATGATTGAATTCCCATTTTGTATTTCTAAATTCCAAAATACAACCACTATAAATCTAGTTTTTCATGATTCAAAATAATGTTTTAAAAAGGGTTTTAAAATTTAGATCATCCTAAAAAAGTCACCATGATGGAAAAATAGTATTGATGAATGACTTGAAGATATGGTTGGAAGCCATATGCTAATAATTCCACCATCATAGAGAGTCATTCAAGAAACTTTCCATGGCTCCACATGGCCTACCAAGCCCTATGAGCTTTCTGATTTCACTAAACCAACACACACATCATTTCACTAACACCAAATTCCACCAAAGAACAAAATAAACCAGAAAAACCAAACATCCCATGGTAACCCATGCTTTGTTAAAAAACATTTTTGAATGGCACTCCACATTCCTACATCGAAAGAAGTGACAATGATACACCATATTCCTTGACATCCCAAAACATTAATGGTACTCATAATTATAGGTCATCTAAAGAACCCTTGATCAAATAATATTTATTCACAAACCAACCTATCTTGAACATGAACCGGTCACTGAAGGTGGATCACTAAAAGGCCTAAGAGGATTTCTCAATCCTCTTGGGTTGGAAACATGTTTCATGTAAATCAATTAGAACCAATGTGAATGATTACTCAGAAATTAAAAAAACGTGAAATAAAATAGAGAAAACTGAAATAAATATAACCAAACTGATCATCATCTATATAAAAACTGAAAATATAATAAACATGACCAAAAAATAAAACTGAACCAACAAATAGATAACATTACATGTGACCCCATGGGTATCTCTCTAATCCATAAAACCAACAATTCTTACATTGATCGAAATAATGTTGAACCTTCACGAGAAGCAAAAAGTAAGAAATATGTAAACTGCTGGGTATTAAAACTCACTAGTAATTATTGAATATTCTATACACAATGAATTTTATTGAAATAAAATATTCATAAATTTTATTTTAAAATTAAAATATATAAAACATATATTTTTTGAAAAATAATAATAAAAAGAACACGATTAATTACAATTTTCTAAAAAATGGAGTTTTTTGCGTGAGGAAAGGAAAGTATTTCAATGAAGATGGAAGTGAGAAAAAATAGAGGTGTTTTTATTTTTAATTGTAAAATATTTTAAATAATTATAAAATTATTCTTCAAAATTTATTTTGAAACTATTTTTAACTTTTAAAAAGGTAATATACCATTCGAAAGAGGTAGGTAAACTATCATGTAATAAGGAAAATATTAAATTACAGTTATGAATAACTAAAAAATAAATGAACAAAATTTATCTTATATAGAAAAATAAATACCAAGGATAACAAATGGAAACATAGGTTCTTAGTGGATAATCTAGAAAATATTGACCCCTTAATCTTGCTATAGTAATTTCTTCTTGATAACATCAATCCACCCACACGCTCGGTCTTACCCAACCTGGCCTAACTAAGGGGCACAATCCCAATGTAAAGAAAGTTCTATACTAAAGGCCATTATCCAATGAATAATATAAAAAACTATAGTAATTATTAATGGAGAATCCACTATCTATGATAGGATACCAAGTCATTTATAAATATAGGGTTTAAAAAAAACTAAACATGCGATCAACTATGGATATGTATATAGGGAACCTGCACAGAGATAGGCACCAACTTCCGAATCACCCCACAGAAAAATCCAATTTATATAAAATAATAGAAAATACCAATAAACACAACCATGGGATGAGGATCTTCTTAATGGTTTTATAAATAGTGGGATAATATATAAAATTAACAAATGGTCCTCAAAAAATATTTCAGTAACCAACCATTTCCAATGTAACAAACCGAAATTTTCAAATAAATAAACACAATATTTATATATCCAAAAACATTTATAAAATACAATTATAAAACCAAAAAACATTTTCCAAAAAAACCAAACTTTCGAAAGTATAAATCACAGAAAAATTGCAACAAGTAAATTTATCTAACACTTGTTATGTTAGATGCAGTAAATTAGTTACAGCCACTTCACAAAAAGAGGAATATAACTTCTTTTCACAAAATATAATTATTCTAATTGTTCCATTACAGTAATTATAATACTGTGAATGTGTGGAAATAAATAAATCATGAATTTATAATTTTAAAGGGTAATTTAATATTAAAACCTACCACATTCTGTAATTGGTTCAACAATGACCACATGAAACAGTTCCATGATGGTCCATGTGAATCCAAAACTAAAATAATCCACAAAACCCCTAATATGAACTCAAAGTAAGATTAAACATAGACCCATAGGTCTATGGATTAAGATAAAATAAATCTAAAATGAGAGGAAATGGAATATAAAGAAGGGAAGAGTATAATACCTCGATAAATCCACTTAGATTCACCCTTGGAATATGGCGAAGGTGTGGAGAATAGTGTAGTATCTCCCTTAGAGCCACATAATAAAAATGTGTCAAAATAGAGTGATTTGGGGGTTTATTTTTTATAGATAATAAGTGTTATTTCACATTTTTATGAAACATGGGTCCTATTCATGGTTCTACAACAATTTTCCCAAAATTGTGCACCTACTGTGGACTCATTACTATATACAATAGACAGTCGTATGGTTTTTATACATGGTTTGGGACACCGTTCCCCAACCATGTGATATGGATCCTTAAAAAATACTGAACCAAGATTATTCCACCTACATGGTTGGGATAATCATGCTCATTAATGGAAACTTGTCTAATTTATAAGGCACCATGACTTAAACATTACTTAATCATGAGTTATTTCAAGAATACACATTGAGGATCTTTTCAGGTTTAGAGTTTTAGACAATGAAATCATAAATCAAGCATTACATTCCACATTTAAACAAGGTGGTTACATCAGAGACAATATTCATTCATTTCCATCAAAGGAAACATATTTAAATTAAAACTTGGATTCTTTCTTGACACTTCCTTGTAACTATCATCACATCATGTAATTTTCCCTTGAACTGTGAAAAACATTTCAAAAAATTTGGATCAGCATAAAAATCTCAGTAAGGGATATAAAAATATAGAATGAAAACATTAGTACATGTATACCTAAGAATCAATGAAGTCATACTTAGTCATAAAAAATAAGCACTTTAACATACCTTAATAAATCATAAGATTTATTAATAACTAATAGAAATCATTATACATAAAGGTAACTTGAGGCATTTATAACATTCTTACTTAGGGAGTAACCCTCATGGTTACGTTTGGAATACCCATCACATTATATTCCCTAAATCTCTTCATATAAACCTTAGAGTTTAACTCCTTCATGTTACCCAATGATTATAGAGCTATCTCGGGAACACCCACCCTTAGTTTATCATGGAACCACTCGACTTCATAAACAATTCCCAAGAACTATAACATAATCGTATCACATAAAACATGCATAAAGGAAACATAACATTTCCATATTTCAATAACAAGATATCAATACAACACATTGATATATAAAAAAAAAATTCAAAAACAT
This sequence comes from Viscum album, assembly GCA_963277665.1. Classification (NCBI taxonomy): domain Eukaryota; kingdom Viridiplantae; phylum Streptophyta; class Magnoliopsida; order Santalales; family Viscaceae; genus Viscum; species Viscum album. The sequence goes on from OY728137.1 coordinate 1,481,352,151, forward strand.
TTTCAATACCAAAATAAATTAAAAGTAAAATATGGTATTTATTTTTCACATAAAAATAGTTATGGATTTTAGAGGATGCCGAAACTCAAATAATGGTCACGGTGGCAGAGATGTCATTGTCGCTGCATACATAAGACAAAAACATTCCCTTTTGTCATTTAGTAAAATGCTTCATGTAAAATGATTCATTTTAATGAAATTAAAAGTAAATAGTTTTTATTATACAACTAAAAAAATAATAACGTATATAAATTGAAGTGTGCCTCAACGAAAGGAGAACGAGATGGAGTCCCTTACCTCAAGTCTGACTTGTTCTCATTCATTATTTATATTCCTGAATGATAAACATATTTCAATTTATAATTTCATATGGACTTACTTTAAAGTTTATTATTCAATTAATATCACATATTATCATGTTATAATAATTACTTAATTATGTGAGTTCATATCATATGTTTTTCCGATGTGCAGTACATGAGTAAAAAATTAACTTGTTTGAAAAGAATTTCCTAAGTAGTTATAAGTAAATCAGCTCCAGAATGGTGTTAATGATTTAAATATCATATATATCTAGTATATGAATATTCATTTTATACTATTCCATAACAATTGGAGATAAAAAATGAAATGCATCGTTAATGGAGACGGTAGGTCGTACGTACGCATGAACGCTACTTTCATTGCCTTGTCATATTAAAGATATTAAAACTAAATGAGAAATATATATATTATAATTCCATTATAATATATTAGTTATATAGGTAACATATGTTCATTAATTACATTATCTATAAATTCCATGTTTTGTATGAACGAGTCACATCACTTGAGGGGGCGGTAGTCCACACATCCTTAGATGAAATTATCGCATTTGCACAACATGAAAAGCATAAAGGTATTTTTTAAATATAAAATACAGAAGCATATAGATGGCATTAATATAACATATATAATATATAAATATAGTGACATCATAATGGCCACCATGAAATGTGTTAAAAGAATATTGAACAATCATCGTTCCGTGAGGTAGTAATTCGCCACCCACAGAAATTGTTTGTTATTTAACAATTAGGCTGAGGCGTGTGTAAGTGTAGGTAGAATACATATCATAAAAAATTATAGTATATTGAGGATACTGGTGTTATTATGTGATCAAATAATATTAAAATAGTGTTGATTGAAGAAGGAAAATATATGAAAGAAACCCGAGAGAAGACATTACCACTAAACCGGGTAACTCTTTTTGATTTGAGCCAAAGGCTTCCTTGGAATGACTTATGCACAAAGTGAGGATTCTAGGATTAATAGAGGGATGTGGAGATATAATATGAGAAGAGGTTGGATGATCCAAGGGCTTGAGAGGTGTGGGTAAGGGGGTAGAGGTGTGGGCCTTTTATCAGAGGGAGGAGGTCACTTTTGGAAAGTCATGAAATGTCACATTATTATAAAATGATTTTCAGATTTTAAAGGATCATAAATTATATTTTTTGAGGATACAGTGATAAGGGTTAGATATCCACCCATAAAATAAGTTTTCTACAAGTGTAAGTCTTATATTTTACCTTATCTTTTCATTTTATTTAAATATTTCATTAATGAGGAAATCATTGCATCATCATGGTGTCATAAATAAATAAATTTATTTAACGTTAAAAAATTATAAAAAAATTCCATGATGTAGGAAATACATTTATATTTATAATGAATATTTATAGTCAGAATGATGACTTTAATAACCCCATGTAAAAATTATTTTAGTAAAATTATACATCTTTGTGACATTTTTATTTTTATATTAAATAAAAAGGTATAAATTTCATTATCTTACCCAAGTGGCTCCATGGGGTCCCAAAATTGACCCATGGATTTTCGTGGTAAACCATGACTCATCCAATAAGTATAGGACTTGTTTCACGGTTATTTCATATTATGATAACATTATTTTTACCTTAAATTACCCTAATTACCTCTAATCGCGGTTAATAAAACTCAATAATCACTATTCGCCCAAAATTATTTTCATCCCATTGAACCACATTTTACTAACTAATGACAACCATGTATGTTTTATTTTTGAAATTCAATTCAAAGAAGTGGTAAAATTTCATTTAAACGAAAAATCTGTATTTTAACTACCACTTAGTGGTTTCACTATTAATCAAAAATTTATCTTTTTCAGAAAAATACCAAAAATTCACCCTATGATATATTTGATATTCCAAATTCAAAAATGATGTCAATTTTACAAAATTCAATACATATATGTTTCATTATTTAATTTTAAAATTAATTCCCACTGTCAAAACAAATAACATGTTTTTAAGAAACAATATCTATAAAAAGATTGACAATTGTTTATGTCCAATTTTAAAGGCGAAATTAATTATAATTACCACCTTTGGATTAAATAGTAAAAATATATTCTAATTATAATTTTAAACCTACTGAAAATAAAATCTAACCATATAATTAAATTATAAAAAAAATCATTTTTGAAGTAAAATGCAATATTTTTAACTATTCATTAAAAATGAACATTGTCAGAAAAATACCTGAAATTTATCCAAAGTAAATTTCAGTTTCCCAATTCTAAAGAATTAGTTTATCTTGAAAAATTTAGGTCATAAAATTTTATGAAATTATATTTAAAAATGGTTGTCCATCAAATGGCGGAAAAACAATATTTTAAGAATATTTGAGTATTCTATGATTTGATTGGATTTATTCTCTTTTAAAGCCTCAAAAAACTATCTAATTCATAAATAGACATAGATATGAAAATATATTATTATTTACTTACTTGGGATGTTACATTGTTCCCCCCCCCCTTTAGAAATTTTCATCCCCGCAATTTATTTACTTATCGAATAAGTGGGGGTATTTTTTTCCCTCATTGCATTTTCAGATTCCCATGTTACCTCTTAAATCATGTGGTTTTTCCAAAAACCCTTTACTTGATTATCACCTTTTTCTACAACACTAGATCCCTATGGTCAAGAATCTAGACTGGTTGTTCCTTATAATATAGATTATCTTCCAGCTGAACTACCTACGGAATCAAAACATGACACGGATCTGGCATGTACTGCCTTAACATTGAAACATGAAAAACATTGTGTACCTGAGAAAAAATTGGAGGTAAATCCACTCGGTATGAAAATGATCCAACTATATCCATAATTTCATAGGGTCCATTGATCCTTGGACCCAGCTTTCCTTTCTTAACAAATCGTATCACACTTTTCCATAGAGAAACTTTGAGAAAGACATGATCACCTACCTCAAAATAAAGATTCTTCCTCCAGTTATCCACATAACTTTTCTACCTACTCTGAGTTGTTATCATGTGTTTCTGTATCAAATGATCATTTTCTGCCAAATATTCTACCAATTCTGGTCCCATCATCATCCTTTCATGAACATCATCCCAAAAATCTGGAGTTCGACACCACTTCCCATATAATGCCACAAATGTTGTCATCTGTATACTGGAATGAAAACTGTTATTATAAAAAAATCAACCAATGAAAGATGTTGTTCCCAACTTCCCTAATAATCCATCGAATAGGCATGTAGCATATCCTTGAAAGTCTAAATTGTTCGTTCTGAATACCCATCTTATTGAGGATGAAAAGCTGTACTAAAATTTAATTCAGTACCCAACGACTTCATAAGGCCCTTCCAAAAGTTAGAAGTAATCATGAGATCACGATCAAATACAATGGAGAGGGGAAATCCGTGTAACCTGACTATCTCTTCACGATACAATCGGGAAAGGTGTTCTAAGGAAAAGTATCCCATATAGAAAAGAAATAAGCAGATTTAGTCAAGCGATCAACAATAACTCAGATTGCATTATTACCTCGAGGTGCCTTTGGTAATCCCAAAACTAAGTTCATGGATATATTCTCCCTTTTCCACTATAGCATTGGTAAAGGCTGAAGCATCCCTTTTAGTAACTGTCACTCTGCTTTAACCTGTTGACAAGTCATACACATCATAAAAAAATCAGAAATATCTTTTTTCATTCCATCCCACCTGTAATATTCCTGAAGTTCTCTATACATCTTAGTACTTCCAGGGTGAACTGGAAATGGATAACTATAAGCTTAACATAACAACTCTCTATTCAACTGTTAATCACAAGGCACACAAAATCTTTTCCCAAATCTCAAAACACAATCATTATCAATGTTGTATTCAGGTAACATAACCTTCTGAACCAACTCTAACTTTTTCTGCAACACACTGACTAGCTTCTGTGCTTGCTTAATTCTGTCTAATAGAGAAGACTTCACTGATACTTGAAACATAACAGAAAAAATTTCTTGTACTAAAAAATTCCAAGACAATGTTCATCAACTCGTTAACCAAAGGAATATGTTCCCAACACAACATGGTTAATGAAGCATTAATTTTTAGACTCAAATCATCTGCCACTTTATTTACTTTTCCCGGATGGTAATGAATTGTACAATCATAATCCTTGATTAATTATAGCCATATCCTTTTTCTCATGTTAAATTCATTCCGAGTGAATATGTAATTTAAAATTTTGTGATCAGTATATATTTCAAAATTTACACCATACAAATGATGTCTCCAAAATTTTAAAGCGAAAACAACAACAGCTAATTTCAAATCATGTGTAGGGTAATTTATCTCATGAGTTTTCAACTGACGTGAATCATAAGCAATTACCTAATCATTCTACATTAGGACACAACCAAGTCCTTTAAATGAATCATCACTATAGATAACAAACTCACCATTCCTGGAAGGTAGTGCCAATACTATTAAATTCACCAATCTTCTATTCAATTCCTGAAAACAATTGTCGCATTCTTTTGTCTAGATAAACTTAACAGCCTTCTAAGTTAGCTTAGTCAATGGGCTGGAAAACCATGCAAAATTTTTAACAAACCTTTCGTAATAGCCTTTCAAACCAAGAAAACTACAAATCTCAGTTACATTTATGGGTCTTGTCCATTCTTCAACAACCTTTTTTTGAAAGATTAATAGTTATTCCATCTTTAAAAAAATGTGACCAACGAATGAAATTTATTGCAACCAAAACTCACAGATGCAGAATTTCCCATTAAATTTCTTTTCTTTTAAGGTTAGAAAAATAACCCTTATATGACATTCATGCTCATATTTACTTTTAGAAAACACCAAAATATCATCAATGAATACAACCACAAACTTATCCAAGAACTAATGGAATATTCTATTCATAAGGTCCATGAATACAGTATGTGCATTAGTTAACCCAAAAGTCATAACTACTAATTCATAATAGCCATATCTTGTACGAAAGGTGGTCTTTGGAATATCTGATTCCTTTACCTTCAACTGATGGTACCCCAATTTCAAGTGAATCATTGAAAAATACTGAGCTCCCTGGAGCTGATCAACAAAATCATCGATATGAGGCTAATGATATTTGTTTTTAATAGTGATGTTATTCAAGGATCTATAATTAATGTAAAGTCCCATTGAACCATCTTTCTTTTTAACAAATAATACATGAGCACCCTATGGTGATGTGCTAGGTCAAATGAAACCATTCTCTAATAAATATTGCAATTTCTCCTTCAACTCTAAATGTTCAATTTGAGCCATTCGATTAGGGGGGTTTTGAAATTGGATTAGTATCAGGAACTATGTCAACAATAAATTAAACTTCCCGATCTAGTATTATTCCAGGAAAATCATTAGGAAAGACATTAGGATACTCATTTACCACTGGAACAACATTAATCTGAATGGTTCCTTTGATTTCAACAATATGTGAAAGAAAAATTTCATTTGCATCCTTTAAATGTTTCTCAGCCTCTTGATATATTATCAACAGTAAGGGTTCATTCATTTACACAAACTATAAGTCTTTCTGAAAAGTAACATTTTTAGATCTACATTCAATCTTAACATGGTAAACAGAGAGCCAATCCATACCCAGGATAGCATCAAACTCAACTAGAGGTAAAAAAATATGGTTTTCATGTAGGTTCTTTCCACATATAAGGATAGGTTTATTCTTATAATTTTTTTTGCCTCAACATTTCCTCCTATGTGTTTTTACCGTAAGATCAGGAGTCATTTCATGAGATGGAATTCTCCATTTACTAGATAATTTTTCAGAGATTAAAGAATTTGTAGACTTTGAATCAAATAACACATTGGCATAATCTGAAAAAAAAACAAGGTACTGGATACCAATTAATTTGATGGCCCAACATCTGTTGAAGTAGTTGCAACAGATTTCACCAAACCTTTAGGCGTGAAGTCTAACGGCTTCCCATCATTCGAGCTGTTTGTCAGACACTCTTTTTCATAATAACCCATCTCATTGAACATGAATCATTTCACTAACTGTAAATCAAATTTGGCCTAACCATTACACTGATCTTTTCCAGTGCAATCACAATCCTTATATCCGATATTACAACATTGGAAGAACTTTCCATAATTCAAAAGAAATTCCCTAACATTCATTTTTCCACATTTATCACAAGCTGCAAACATAGTTTTCTTTCCATCAAACCTTTTTGAAATATTCCTCCCTTTCTTATACTACCTCAGTCTCTTCTTATATTGGTTGTCATAGAACACTTGCTCATCGGCAAACTCCATTTCTAACTTCTCATGACATCGAAAAATATTTTCATTTCTTTTCAACTCATGAGAAGCTAATGCCCTTTGATATTTTGGCTTTAACTCTAAGAAAAAATGATTGATTTTACTATCAAGGTATCTGATAATATTTGGAGCATAACGTGCCAATCGAGTAAATATTTCTTTATATGAAGCGACTGAGTCACCCTCTTGCCTCAATTTCAAAAAAAAATTCCATCCCAAGTCCAACAGCCTTAGGAAAATATTTTTTAAGATACATACCTTTGAATTCATCCCAGTCAAGAGTATCAATCTCATTAGCATCCCTGATATTTTTAACCATCAACCACCAGTGATCTGCTTCACCCTCCAAATGGTAAACATCAAGACTAGCCTTTTGATTGTCTGAACACTCCATGACATTTAAAATCTTCTCTAGTGCTTTAATCCACCCTTCACCTAGCACATGGTCAGATGATCTTATGATGGATGGGGGATGTTGCCCCATGAAATGTTCCACCACTGACATGTTCCTCTACGATTGATATGGCTGATCATGTGCATGGATACCACCACCAATTATCTCCTAAGTCAATTGCACCATTACTACATCAAACTGTTCAGTTCCAATTCTGACCATCTCAGGATGCTGATTTGGAAGGTCATTTTCTTTTGTATGCCTTCCTAGCAATGCTTCCCTATTACCTCTCCGGAATACCATTCTGAACAGGCATGTCTTTGATAAAGAAACATTGTAATCTTCAAATGCTATATCATTTCAATTTGACCATAATGTAAAAAATATTTTTGGATAATCATTTAATAGAATTCCAACTCTTTAAGTTATCTAAACTGACCTTTGATACCAAATATAAGGCCACATGCCTTAAAAATTACTTAATCATGAGTTATTTCAAGAATACACATTGACGATATTTTTAGGTTTAGATTAATAGATAATTAGATCTTAAATCATGCATTACATTCCACATTTAAACAAGGTGGTTACATCAAAGACAATATTCATTTTTTTCCATTAAAGGAAAAATATTTAAATTAAAACATGGATTATTTATTGATACTTTTTGGACACTATCATCACATCATTTAATTTTCCCTTGACCTGTGAAAACCATTTCAAAAACATGGGATGAGAATAAAAATCACAGTATGTGATATAAAAATATGAAAAGAAAACATTAGTCCATGTATACATACGAATCAATGAAATCATAATTTACTCATAAAACATAATAACATTAACATACCTCATGAAATCATAAGATTTATGAATAACTGATAGAAATCATAAGACATAAAGATAACTTGAGGCATTAATAACATTCGTACGTAGGGAGTAACACTCATGGTTACGTTTGGAATACCCATCATAGTATATTCCCTAACTCTCTTCGGTGAAACCCTACTGTTTAACTCCTTCGTGTTACCCAATGCCTTGGAGAGCTATCTCGAGCTCACCTTCCCTATTTTTATCATGGAACCATCCGATTTCATAAACAATTCCCAAGAACCATAACATAATCATATCACATAAAACATGCATAAACGAAAGATAACATTTCCACATTTCAATCACAAGATATCAATAAAACACATTGATATATTCAAAACATTACCAAAACCATTTTCAATTCCAAAAAAAAATAAAATTAAAACATGGTATTTATTTTTAATTTTAAAAAATTTATGGCTTGTAGAGGAAGTAGAAACTTAAATAACGGTCACAGTGGTAGAGAAGTCGTTGTCGCCACATACGTAAGACAAAAACATTCCCTTTTGTTGTTTAGTAAAACGATTAGTGTAAAAAGATTAATTTTAATGAAATAAAAAGTAAAAAGTGTTTATTATATAACTAATAAAAGAATTTCATATATAAATGAAAGTATTCCTCAAGGAAAGGAGATTGAGACGGAGTCCCTTACCTCATGTCCGACTTGTTCTTGTTCATTCTTTATATTCATGAATAATAAACTTAGGTCAATTTATAATTGCTTAAGGACTTCATTTAATGTTTATTATTCAATTTATATAACATATTATCATGTCATAATAATTAGTTAATTATGTGAGTTCATATCATGCGTTTTGTCGATATTCGGTACATGAGTCAAAAATGAACTTGTTTCAAAGAATTTCTCATGTAGTTATAAGTACATCATCTCCATAATGGATTTAATGATTTAAATATCATATATATCAAGTATATATTCATTTTATATTATTTCATAACATTTGGAGATAAAAAATGAAATGTACCATTCATGGAGACAGTAAGTCGTCCGTACGCATGAACGCTACATTCATTTCATTGTCATATAGAAGGAATTAAAACTAAATGAACAGAATGTTGTTAATGATTTAAATATCACATATACCCAGTATATATTCATTTATACTGTTTCATAACATTTTGTGATAAAAATTGAAATGCACCATTCATGGAGACGGTAGGTCGTACGTACGCATGAACGCTACATTCATTTCTTTGTCATATTGAAGGAATTAAAACAAAATGAGAAATATTAATTATAATTATAGTATAATATATTTGTTATAGAGGTAACATATCTTCATTAATTACATTATTTATAAATTCCATGTTTGGAATGAACGAGTCACATCAATTGAGAGGACGGTAGTCCACACTTCCTTAGATGAAATTATCGAATTTGCCCAACATGCAAAGCATAAAGATATGTTATAAATATAAAATACAGAAGCATAGAGAGGGAATGGATATAATATATATCATATATAAATATAGTGACATCATAATCACCACCATGAAAGTTGTTAAATGAATATTGAGCAATCATCATTTCGTGAGGCAGTAAATCTCCACCCACAGAAACAATATATTCTTTAACCATTAGACATATGTGTGTGTACGTGTAGGTATAATCCTTATCATAACAAAATACTTGTATATTTAGGATACTAATGTTGTTATGGGATCAAATAATAAGAAGATAGTGGTGAGTGAAGAAGGAAAATAAAAGAAAGAAACTTGAGAGAAGACATTACCTCTAAATCAGATAACTATTTTGATTTGAGACAAAGGATTACATGGGAAGACTTTTGGACAAAATGAGGCTTCTAGGGGTAAGAGAGGGACGTGGAGAGATAATATGAGAAGAGTTTGGATGAGCCAAGAGTCTGAGAAGTGTGGTTAACGGGGTAGTGGTGGGGGTGTAGCATCCCAAGTAATTAATGAATAATAGATATTTTTATCTATGTCTATTAATGAATTATATAGTGTTTTAGAGGCTTAAAATTAAAATAAATCCAATCTTAAGCATGGAATACACTAATAATCTTAAAAGATTGTTTTACTGCCTTTTGATGGAAAACCCTTTTTAAATCAATATTTTAACAATTTTATAATCTATATTTGTCAGAATAAACATATTCATTATGTTTGGGACATTGAATTTTACTTTGTGTGAATTTTTGGTATTTTTCCGAAAGAGTTCATTTTTTAATGAATAGTGAAAAATGTTGTATTTTAATTCAAAAACTCTTTTTAATCTAATTTATTTATATGATTAGATTATCCTTTGAATTGGTTTTGAAGTGAAATTAGAATATATTTTTACAATTTTATACAATGGTGGTCATTGGAATCAATTTCACTTTGAAATTTGACTTAAACTAGTGTCAATCTTTTGATACTTATTGTTTCATAAAAACACGCTATTTGTCATGACAGCGGGAATTAATTATTAAATTAATTAATGTGACTTATATGTTTTGAATTTTGTAAAATAGACTTCATTTTTAAATTCAGAATATCAAATATAGCTTATGGTGAATTTTTGGTAATTTTCTGAAAAACTTCAATTTTTGATGAATAGTGAAACCACTAAGTGGTACTTATAAAAAACTGATTTTTCGTTTAAATAAAATTTTACCATCTCTGTGTTTTGAATTTCAAAAATACTACATACATGGTTGTCATTAAGAAGTAAAATGTGGTTCAATGAGATTATAATAATTTTTTGGTGAATAGTAACTTATTAAGTTTTTAATCGCGATTAGAGGTAATTAGTGTAGTTTAAGGTAAAAATAATGCTTTAATAAAATGAGATGAGCATGACACATGTCCTACCCTCATTGGTTCTATCATGGCCGACCAAGACAAGCCATGGGTCAACTTGGGGACCCCATGTATCCACATTGGTTGGGAAATGACATAAATAACTTTTTATTTAATGTTAAAGTAAAAACGACACACACATGAGTTATGTTACTAAAAAAATTTATATGGGGTTATACAAGTCAGATTTTTGACAATAAATATTCATTAGAAATATAAAAAGATTTCCTACATCATAGTATTTTTTTTATAATTTTTGGACTTTAAATAAATTAAATTATTTATGACATCATGATGATGCAGCGATGACCTCATTATTTAATGATTTAAATAAAATGGAAAGATAATGTAAAATATAAGACCTACACATGGCAAAAACCAACTATATGAGTGGATTTAGAACCCTTATCACCTTATCCTATAATTATATCAATGTGGGACCTTTTGAATCCGAAACTCATTTTAAAATAAAGTAACTTGTCTTTACATTCCAAGAGTGCCCCTCCTCTCCACTTATAAAAGGCCCCCACCTCTACCTCCTTACCCACACTTCCAAAGCCTTTGGCTCGGCCAACCCCTGACGATTTTGTCTCTCCACTTCCCTATCTTCCTCCTTGAAGCCTCCCTTTGGGCAGAAGACTTCCCAAGGAAGCTTTTGAGCTCAAACCAAAGGGAGTTACCCGATTTTAAGGTAATGTCTTTTTTTGAGTCCTTTTGTTTTATTTTGCTTCTCCAACCCCCTAAAATCTTCTTATTCATTCCTTTTGTAAAAACTACAGTATCCTAAATATACTATGATGTTGTTATAATAAGGATTAGAGCTACACTTACACACACCTACATCTAATGGTTAACGAACATACTGTTTCATTGGATGGTGAATTTATGCCTCCTGAAACGATGATTGTTCAACATTATTTTAACACCTTCAAAGGTGGCCATTAAGATGTCACTATATTTATATATGATATATAATATGTTTATGTTTTCCTTAAGCTTCTGTATTTTCCTTTTTGGTCATACCTTTATGGTTTCCATTATGGGTCAACGCGATATCTTCATTTAAGGAAGTGCGGACTACCGCCCCCTCAAAGTGATTTGATTCGTTAAATACCATATGTGGGGCGTATAATGGATGGAACTATGATATTATATATGATATTATACTGTAATTATAATATAACTTTATATCATTATGATTCCATTCTATAAAATACGAAATAGAAATGAAAGTAGCGTTCATGCGTACGTACGGCTTACCATCTCCATGAACGGTGCATTTCATTTCTTACCTCTAAATGATTATGTAATATTATAAATGCATGTATATACTGGATATATATGATATATACATAATGATTATAATTCTGGATATAATGGATACATTAACAACATATAATTATAAAGGGTTTATTTTTGACTCAAGTACCAATGATCGTTAAAACGATCATTATTAACTTAAATAATTACATAGTGTTCATGACATGGAAATAAGTGATATAAAAGGAATAATGAACTTAAAAAAGGATCTTAAAGAAGTGGAAATTAACTCAAGTTTATTATTCAGGACATTAAAGAACGATCGAGTCATGTCGGACCCGAGGTATGGGACATCGTCTCAATCTCCTTTCATTGAGGCATATTTTGTTTTATACACAATGTTCTTTTATACGGTGTATAAACCCCTTTGACTTTTACGTTTATTCAAAAGGACTCTTTTTTATACGAAGTGTTTACTAAATGACAAAAGGGAATGTTTTTTTCTGTACATATGCGGTGACAACGACTTCTCCACCGCCGTGACCATTATTTGAGTTTCAGCTTCCTCTACAAGCCATACTTTTTTTAAAAGAAAAATAAATACCATGTTTTACTTTTCGTTTATTTTGGTATTGAAAATGGTTTTCATAATGTTTTTATATCAATGTGTTGTATTGATATCTTTTGATTGAAAGGTGGAAATGTTATGTTTCCTTTATGCAAGTTTTATGTGATACGATTAGGTTGAGGTTCTTGGGCATTATTATGAAGACGGGTGGTTCCGTGATAGACTAAGGGCGGGTGAGCCCGATATAGCTCTCCAATGCATTGGGTAACGCGATGGAGTGAAATGTTAAGGTTTCTCCAAATATATTTAGGGAATATACTGTGATGGGTATTCCAAACGTAACCAAGAGGGTTACTTCCTACGTAAGGATGTTATGAATGCCTGAAGTTACCTTTATGTCTTATGATTTCTATGATTTATTCATGATTTGATGAGGTATGTTAAAGTGCTTATGTTTTATGGGGAAATTATGATCTCATTCTTATGTATATATGAACCCATGTTTCCTTTCCATATTTTCATATCCCTTACTGAGCTTTTTATGCTAATCCCAAGTTTTTTTGAAATGTTTTTCACAGGTCAAGGGAAAGGTACATGATATGATGATAGTGTCATGGAAGTGTCAAGAAATAATCCATGTTTTATTTTAAATGTGTTTCCATTGATGGGAATGAAGAATACTATCTTTATGTAACCACTTTGTTTATATGTGGAATGTAATGCAAGTTTTATGATCTAATTATCTAAAACACTAAACCAGAAAAGATCCTCAAAGTGTAATCTTGTAATAAATCAAGATTAAGTAAGGTTTAAGGCTACAGACTTATAGTTGGTATCAGAGGTCGGTTTAGATAACTTTAGGAGTTAGAATTATATTAAATGATTATCCAAAAATATTTTTGAAATGATATAGCATTTGAAGATTACCATGTTGCTTCATCTAAGACATGTTTGTTCAGAATGGTTTTCCGTGGAGGAAACAGGGAAGCAGTGCTAGGAAGGCATACAGAAGGAAATAACCTTCCGAATCAGCATCCTGAGATGGTCGGAATTAGAACTGAACAGTTTGTTGCAGTAATGGCGCAGTTGACTCAAGTGATAAATGGCGGTGGTATCCATACACGAGATCATCCAGATCAACCGCAGAGGAATATGCTAGTGGTGGAACATTTCATGAGGCAACATCCCCCATCATTCCGAGGATCATCTGACCCTGTGCTAGCTGAAGGGTGGATTAAATCACTGGATAAGATTTTTGATGTCATGGGGTGTTCAGACAATCAAAATGTTAGTCTTACTATTTACCGTTTGGAGGGTGAGGCAGATCAGTGGTGGTATAGGGTTAAAAATATCAAGGACGCCGATGAGATTGATGCTCTTGACTGGGATTAATTCAAAGTTATGTTTCTTGAGAAGTATTTTCCTAAGTCTATTCGACTTAGGATGGAAAATCAATTCTTGTAATTGAGGCAAGAGGAAGACTCAGTGGCTACCTATGAAGAAAGGTTCACTCGATTGGCAAGGTATGCTTCAAATTTTATCCGAGACCTTGATAGTAAAATCAATCGTTCTAACTCAGGATTAAAGCCAAAATATCGAAGGGCATTAGCTTCTCGTGAGTTTAAAAGTTATGAAAAGTTTGTTCGATGTGCTGAGAAGGTGGAAATGGAGTTTTCCGATGATCAAGTGTTCTATAACAACCAACAGAAGAAGAGACTGAGGTGGCATGAGAAAGGTAAGAATTCTTCAAAAAATTCTGATGGTAAGAAAACTAAGTTTCCAGTTTGTGATAAATGTGGCAAAAGGCATGCTGGGGAGTGTCTTCTGAATTCTGGAAAGTGCTACCGATGTGGTAAGATGGGACATAAGGCTCGTGATTGCACTGAAAAGGATCAAGATGAAGGTAATACCAAATTTGATTTACATTTAGTGAAATGTTTTAAGTGCAATGAGATGGGTCACTATGCAAATGAGTGTCCGACAAAGAGCTTGAGTGATGGGAAGCAGTTAGACTACAAGCAGAAAGGGGTGGTGAAATCCTTTGTAACTACTTCAGCAGATGTCAGGCCATCAAATGAAGTTGTATCAGGTACTTTGTTTGTTTTTTTATATTATGCCAATGTGTTGTTTGATTCGGGGTCTACACATTCTTTCATCTCTGAAACCTTTTCTAGTAAAATGGGAATACCATCTCAAGAAATGAATCCTGAACTTTTGGTAAAAACACCTGGGGGGAATGTTGAGGAAAAAATAATTTATAAGAATCTTCTTATCCTTATCTGTGGAAAGAACCTACTTGAAAACCTTATTGTTCTACCTCTAGTAGAGTTTGATGTTATCCTGGGTATGGATTGGCTCTCTATTTACCATGCTAAGATTGACTGTAGAGCTAAATAAGTTTCTTTTCAGAAAGACATTCAGTTTGTGTTCAAGAATGAACCCTTACTGTTGATAACTTATCAAGAGACCATGAAACTTGTAAAAGATGGAAATGATTGTTACCTTTCACACATCGTTGAAAATAAAGGAACTGTTCAAATTAATGATGTGCCAGTGGTAAATGAGTATCCTGATGTTTTTCCTGATGAGTTTCCTAGAATAATACCAGATCGGGAAGTTGAGTTTACTGTTGACTTAGTTCATGATGCTAAGCCAATTTCAAAACCCCCTTATCGAATGGCTAAAATTGAACTTTTAGTGTAGAAGGAGCAATTACAAGATTTATTAGATAAAGGTTTCATTCGACCTAGCACATCACCGTGGGGTGCACCTGTTTTATTTGTTAAAAAGAAAGATGGTTCTATGAGACTTTGCATTGATTATAGAGCCTTGAATAACATCACTGTTAAGAACAAATATCCTTTGCCTCATATCGATGATTTGTTTGATCAGCTCTAGGGAGCTCAGTATTTTTCAAAGATTGACTTGAGATCGGGGTACCATCAGCTGAAGGTAAAGGAAGAAGATGTTCCGAAGACCGTGTTCTATACAGGATATGGCCATTATTAATTTGTAGTAATGACTTTTGGGATAACCAATGCACCTGCTATATTCATGGACTTAATGAATAGAATTTTCCATGAGTTCTTGGATATATTTGTGGTGGTTTTCATTGATGATATTTTGGTGTTTTATAAATGTAAATAAGAGCATGAAAGACATTTAAGGGTTATCTTGCAAACCTTAAAAGAAAAGAAATTGTATGGGAAATTCAGAAAATGTGAGTTTTGGTTGCAACAAATTTCTTTTCTTGGTCACATTGTTTCTAAAGATGGGATAACTTTTGATCCTGCAAAAACAAAAGTTGTGGAAGACTGGCCAAGACCCACAAATGTAACTGAGATTCGTAGCTTCCTTGGTTTGGCAGACTATTATCGAAGGTTTTTTAGAAAATTTTCACGGTTATCTAGTTCAATGACTAAGCTAACTCGGAATGGTGTTAAGTTTATCTAGACAAAATAATGTGATGATTGTTTTCAGGAATTGAAAAGAAGATTGGTGAATGCTCCAATTTTGGCACTACCTTCCAAGAATGGTGAGTTTGTTTCCTACAGTGCTGATTCATTGAAAGGACTTGGTTGCGTCTTAATGCAAAATGAGCAGGTAATTGCTTATGCTTCACGACAGTTGAAAACTCATGAGGTAAATTACCCTACACATGATTTGGAATTAGCTGCTATTGTTTTTGCTTTAAAAATTTAGAGGAATCATTTGTATGGAGTAAAGTGTGAAATATATACCGATCAAAAAAGTTTAAAGTATATATTCACTCAGAAATAATTGAACTTGAGACAAAGGAGATGGCTAGAATTAATCAAGGATTATGATGGTACAATTCATTACCATCCAGGAAAAGAAAATAAAGTTGATGATGCTCTGAGTCAAAAAAGTAATGCTTCATTAGCAATGTTGTGTTTGGAACGTGATCCTTTGGTTAAGGATTTGATGAAATTTGGAATAGAAGTTGATGGTGTAGGAAGTTCTTCTGTTTTGTTTCAGGGATCAGTGAGATCATGTCTATCAGATAGAATCATGCAAGCACAGAAGCAAGATAGTGAGTTGCAGAAAAAGGTAGAGCTGGTTAAAAAAGGTAAGTTGCCTGAATTCAACATTGATAATGATTGCGTTTTGAGATTTGGGAAGAGATTGTGTGTGCCTTGTGATTCACAGTTGAAGATTGAGTTGTTATGTGAAGCTCATAGTTCTCCGTTTTTAGTTCATCCTTACAGTACTAAGATGTATAGAGATCTGTGAAAGTATTACTGGTGGGATGGAATGAAAATAGATATTGTTGATTTTACTATGAAGTGTTTGACATGTCAACAGGTTAAAGTAGTGAGGCAGTTACCGAAAGGGATGCTTCAGCCTTTACCAGTGCCAGAGTGGAAATGGGAGAATATATCCATGGACTTTGTTGTGGGATTACCGAAGACATCTCGATGTAATAATGGAATCTGGGTTATTGTTGATCGCTTGACTAAATCTGCTCATTTCTTTGCTATACGAGATCCTTTTTCCCTAGATCAACTTTCTCGTTTGTATCTTAAAGAGATAGTCAGGTTACATGGAGTTCTTCTCTCCATTGTATCTGATCGTGATCCCAGGTTCACTTCTAACTTTTGGAAAGGCCTTCAGAAGTCGTTGGGTACTGAATTAAATTTTAGTACAGCTTTTCATCCTCAATCAGATGGGTAATCAAAACGAACAATTCAGACATTGGAGGATATTCTACGTTCTCACTCTATGGATTATCAGGGATGTTGGGACCAACATCTATCTTTGGTTGAATTTTCATATAATAACAGTTTTCATTCCAGTATACAGATGGAAGCATTTCAGGCGTTATATGGGAAGCGGTGTCGAACTCCAGCTTTCTGGGATGAAGTGGGTGAAAGGAAGTTGATGGGACCAGAATTGGTAGAAGAGATGGCAGAAAAAGTTCAGCTGATTCAGAAACACATGAGAACAACTCAGAGAAGGAAGAAGAGTTATGCGGACAACCGGAGGAAGGATCTCTCTTTTGAGGTAGGTGATCATGTTTTTCTCAAGGTTTCTCCTTGGAAAAGTGTGATGAGATTTGGTAAGAAAGGAAAGCTGAGTCAAAGGTTTATAGGACAATATCAAATTCTGTAGAGAGTTGGATCAGTTGCATACCGGGTGGCTTTACCTCCGAGTTTATATCAGGTACACAATGTTTTTCACGTTTCGATGTTGAGAAAGTATATCCCAGATCCATCTCATGTTTTGAGTCCAGAAGTAGTTCTGCTAGAAGAGAACTTATCTTATGAGGAACAACCGGTCCAGATTCATGACCACATGGAGCAAGTGTTACGTAATAAGGTGATTAATCAGGTAAAGGTTTTGTGGAAAAACCAGATGATGGAAGAGGCAACATGGGAATCTGAAAATGCAATGAGGGATAAGTACCCCCATTAATTCGATAAGTAAATAAGTTGCGGGGACGCAATTTTCTAAAGGGGGAAGGATGTAACATCCCATGTATGTAATGAATAATATATATATTTATCTATGTCTATTAATGAATTATATAGTGTTTTAGAGGCGTAAAATGAAAATGAATCCAATCTTAAGCATGGAATACACTAATATTCTTAAATGATTGTTTTACTGCCTTTTGATGGAAAACCCTTTTTAAATCAATATTTTGACAATTTTATAATCTATATTTGTCAAAATAAACATATTCATTATGTTTGGGACATTGAATTTTACTTTGTGTGAATTTTTGGTATTTTTCCGATAGAGTTCATTTTCTAATGAATAGTGAAAAATGTTGTATTTTAATTCAAAACCTCTTTTTAATCTAATATATTTATATGATTAGGTTATCCTTTTAATTGGTTTTGAAGTGAAATTAGAATATATTTTTACCATTTTATACAATGGTGGTCATTGGAATCAATTTCACTTTGAAATTAGACTTAAACTAGTGTCAATCTTTTGATAATTATTGTTTCATAAAAACACGCTATTTGTCATGACAGCGGGAATTAATTATTAAATTAATTAATGTGACTTATATGTTTTGAATTTTGTAAAATAGAATTAATTTTTAAATTCGGAATATCAAAAATATCTTAGGGTGAATTTTTGGTAATTTTCTGAAAAACATCAATTTTTGATGAATAGTGAAACCACTAAGTGGTACTTATAAAAACTGATTTTTCGTTTAAATGAAATTTTGCCATCTTTGTGTTTTGAATTTCAAAAATCCTACATACACAGTTGTAATTAAGAATTAAAATGTGGTTTAATTAGAATATAATAATTTTTTTGGTGAATAGTAACTTATTAAGTTTTTAATCGCGATTAGAGGTAATTAGTGTAGTTTAAGGTAAAAATAATGCTTTAATAAAATGAGATGATCTTGACACATGTCCTACCATCATTGGTTGTGTCATGGACGACCAAGACAAACCATGGGTCAACTTGGGGACCCCATGGATCCACTTTGGTTGGGAAATGACATAAATAACTTTTTATTTAATGTTAAAGTAAAAATGACACACACATGAGTTATGTTACTAAAACAATTTTTATATGGGGTTATACAAGTCATATTTTTGACAATAAATATTCATTAGAAATCTAAAAATATTTCCTACATCATAGTAGTTTTTTTATAATTTTTGGACATTAAATAAATTAAATTATTTATGACATCATGATGATGCAGTGATGACCTCATTATTTAATGATTTAAATAAAATGGAAAGATAATGTAAAATCTAAGACCTACACATGGCCAAAACCAATTGGATGAGTGGATTTAGAACCCTTATCACCTTATTCTCTAATTATATCAATGTGGGACCTTTTTAATCCGAAACTCATTTTAAAATAAAGTAACTTATCTTTACTTTCCAAGAGTGCCCCTCCTCTCCACTTATAAAAGGCCCCCACCTCTACCTCCTTACCCACACGTCCAAAGCCTTTGGCTCGGCCAACCCCTGCCAATTTTGTCTCTCCAATTCCCTCTATTACTCCTTTAAGCCTCCCTTTTGGCAGAAGTCTTCCCAAGGAATCTTTTGAGCTCAAACCAAAGGGAGTTACCCGATTTTATGGTAATGTCTTCTTTTGAGTCCTTTTGTTTTATTTTGCTTCTCCAACCCCCTAAAATCTTCTTATTCTTTACTTTTGTAACAACTCCAGTATCCTAAATATACTATGATGTTTTTATAATAAGTATTAGAGCTACACTTACACACACCTACATCTAATGGTTAACAAACATACTATTTCTTTGTATGGTGAATTTATACCTCCTGAAACGATGATTGTTTAACATTCTTTTAACACCTTCAAAGGTGGCCATTAAGATGTAACTATATTTATATATGATATATAATATCTTTATGTTTTCCTTAAGCTTATGTATTTTCCTTTTTGGTCATACCTTTATGGTTTCCATTATGGGTAAACGCGATATCTTCATTTAAGGAAGTGCGGACTACCGCCCCCTCAAAGTGATTTGATTCGTTAAATACCATATGTGGGACGTATAAAGGATAGAACTATGATATTATATATTATATTATACTGTAATTATAATATACCTTTATATAATTATGATTCAATTCTATAAAATACGAAATAGAAATGAAAGTAGCCTTCATGCGTACGTATGGCTTACCGTCTCCATGAACGGTGCATTTCATTTCTTATATCTAAATGATTATGTAATATTATAAATGCATGTATATTCTGGATATATATGATATATACATAATTATTATAATTCTGGATATAATGGATACATGAACAATATATAATTATAAAGGGTTTATTTTTTACTTAAGTACCAATGATCGTTAAAACGACCGTTATTAACTTAAATAATTACATAGTGTTCATGACATGGAAATAAGTGATATAAAAAGAATAATGAACTTAAAAAAGGATCTTAAATAAGTGTAAATTAACTCAAGTTTATTATTCAGGACATTAAAGAACGATCGAGTCAAGTCGGACCCGATGTATGGGACATCGTCTCAATCTCCTTTCATTGAGGCATATTTTGTTTTATACACAACCTTCTTTTATACGGTGTATAAACCCCTTTGACTTTTACGTTTATTCAAAAGGACTCTTTTTTATACGAAGTGTTTACTAAACGACAAAAGGGAATGTTTTTTTGTACATATGCGGCGACAACGACTTCTCCGCCGCCGTGACCATTGTTTGAGTTTCAGTTTCCTCTACAAGCCATACTTTTTTTTAAAAGAAAAATAAATACCATGTTTTACTTTTCGTTTATTTTGGTATTTAAAATGGTTTTCATAATGTTTATATCAATGTGTTGTATTGATATCTTTTGATTGAAAGGTGGAAATTTAATGTTTCCTTTATGCATGTTTTATGTGATACGATTATGTTGATGTTCTTGGGCATTATTATGAAGACGGGTGGTTCAGTGATAGACTAAGGGTGGGTGAGCCCGATATAGCTCTCCAATGCATTGGGTAACGCGAAGGAGTGAAATGTTAAGGTTTCTCCAAAGATATTTAGGGAATATACTGTGACGGGTATTCCAAATGTAACCAAGAGGGTTACTCCCTACGTAAGGATGTTATGAATGCCTGAAGTTACCTTTATGTCTTATGATTTCTATGATTTATTCATGATTTGATGAGGTATGTTAAAGTGCTTATGTTTTATGGGTAAAGTATGATGTCATTCTTATGTATATATGAACCCATGTCTCCTTTCCATATTTTCATATCCCTTACTGAGCTTTTTATGCTCATCCCATGTTTTTTTGAAATGTTTTTCACAGGTCAAGGGAAAGGTACATGATATGATGATAGTGTCAAGGAAGTGTCAAGAAATAATCCATGTTTTATTTTAAATGTGTTTCCATTGATGGGAATGAAGAATACTATCTTTATGTAACCACTTTGTTTATATGTGGAATGTAATGCAAGTTTTATGATCTAATTCTCTAAAACACTAAACCCGAAAAGATCCTCAATGTGTAATCTTGTAATAACTCAAGATTAAGTAAGGTTTAACGCTGGGGCCTTATAGGGGGGCCTTTTATAAGATGGAGGAGGGTCACATTTGGAAAGTCTTGAAATGTTACTTTTTTATAAAATGGTTTTCAGATTTTAAAGGGAAAAAAATTATATATTTTTAGGATTAGGTGATAAGGGTTCGAAATCCACACATCCAATAAGATTTAGACAAGTGTAAGTCATCAATTTTACCTTATCTTTTCATTTTATTTAAATCATTCATTAATGAGTTAGTCACTACATCATCAAGGTGTCCTAAATAAATTTATTTATTTAATGTTTAAAAATTATAAAAAAATATCATGATATAGGAAATTTTTGTAGATTTCTACTAAATATTTATAGTCAAAAATATGACTTTTATAACCCCAGGTAATTGTTTTTAGTAAAACAATACATGTTTGTGACATTTTTATTCTTACATTAAATAAAATGGTATCAATGTCATTATCTTACCCCTGTGGATCCTTGGGGTCCCAAAATTGACCCATGGATTTTCCTGGTCGTTCATGACTCATCCAATAAGGGTAGGACATGTGTCAATGTAATTTCATATTATTATAACTTTATTTTTACCTTAAAATACCTTAATGATCTCTAATTGCGGTTAATAAAACTCAAAAATTATTTCCATCCCATTGAACCAAATATTACATAATAATGAAAACCATGTATGTTGTATTTTTGAAATTAAATTCATAGAAGCAGTAAAATTTTATTTAAACGAAAAATCAGTTTTTTACCTACCACTTAGTGGTTTCACTATTCATCAAAAATTGATGTTTTTAGAAAAGTTCCAAAAATTCACCCTATGCTATATTTGATTTTCCAAATTCAAAAAATGATGTCCATTTTACCAAATTCAAAACAGATAAGTTTCAATAATTAATTTTATAACTAATTCTCGTTGTCAAAACAAATAACAGGTTTTTGCGAAATAATATCTGTCAAAAGATTGACAATTTTTTTTGTCCAATTTGAAATTGAAATTAATTATAATTTCAAAAATTGTATTAAGAGGAAAAAATATATTCTAATTAAACTTTAAAAGCAATTAAAAATATAATCTGACCACATAATTAAATTAGATAAAAAACAGTTTTGAAGTAAAATGAAGTAATTTTCACTATTCATTAAAAAATTAACATCATCAGAAAAATTCCAAAAATTTATCCACAGTAAATTTAAATCACCCAATTCTAATGAATAAGTTTATTTAGAAAATTAGAGCTTAAAAATTGTCAAAAGTTAGATTTAAAAATGGTTTTCCATAAAAAGGGGTAAAATAATCTTTTAAAAATATTATTGTATTCTATGCTTATGATTGATTTTTTCTCATTTTAATCCTTTAAAACACTATCTAATTCATAAATAGAAAATGATATGAAAATATATTATTATTTACTTACTTGTGATGTTACACAATGACACCATGAAACCAAATTGTTTCTAGTTTAAGAAACATTGATTTGATAAAACCTTGTAAAACCAATGAAAATAAATCCCTTCAAGAAGATAATGAACTTAAAGGGATCTCAACTATAGGAGATCACATAGTTTCACCTTAACCGAACACCTAATTTGTGCTATTAAAGAATAAAATCAAGATAATTAATATTTCAATCCCAAACCTCCAAAACTCAAGGGAGAAGGTGAAAAAAATGATAAAAAAACAACGAATGAAAATAAAAATTATTGGTTGAAAAAAAGTTATTTTAATGTTTTATGTTTTTATTTTAACCCTAATTAGGCAGTGTTTACCTAAATAAGAGAAATGAATTTTACTTTTATTCACTATTAATTATGGTTAATAACTATGTTAAACATTTTAGATAATATAAATTATAATTAATAAAAATATTGAATATATTTTTAAAAATTCCACTCTCCAATGTGTATGAATTTGTTTTAATAACAAACAAGAAGACCTGTCAAAAAAATAGTATTTCACTAAATTTATTTTAAGTAAAATATTATATCATATTAACTACAAGAAGAGTAATAATAAAAAAATTAATTTCAATTAATATTTATATATTTCATTTTATAAACTTAATTTAAATCATTTCTCATTAGTATTTTTTATGTTATTTTAAATGGATAAGCATTATTCCATTGTTATTAGTTTTTTAAAAAAAATACCTCATATCCAAAAAGAAAATTTATAATAATATATAGTTAAACGAAAATTTATTTTCAACTAATTTGATTTAATATAACTGACTAATTGGTAAATAAATTTATAATAAAATTAAAAAATTATTATACTTAATTTATTAAAAATTAATGAGAATTTTATAAAAATATGTATTTTTACTTTTAACTGGGAAATTAATATTTTATGAAAAATTTAAAAATATCTCAATTATTTAATATAAAATTGAATATTCATAAAAGCATTTTAATTTTTAAAATAAGTTTTATAAATATAGTTAATAATTAATTTCAAGTTATTTCTAAAATGTGAGACTAAACCAACTTTTAGAAGAATATAACAGTTTAAAAAATATTACATTTTATTTTTAACAGTTCCTAATATATTTCTAATTCATTGAGAACCTTTAAATTTATTTAATATCATCAAAAACCATAAAACCATGAAAATCTAGATTTTAATATTCATACCTACAAATTTAGTATCTTTTTTATAATGTTATACATTCATAAGACATTCATCATATCAGAACATATAAAAATAAAAGGACATGATAAATATTTTATCATAGCATAATCCACCGACGTAAATGGGTTTCATAAAAATATTATAATCATAAACATATAAAATTTACAGAATTAATATTGATGAAATATTATAATAATATCCTCAGTAAAGAATAGTTGATATCAATGGATATTATCTTTGATGAATATAAATACCATTAAAAGATCATTAAAACATTTTGATAAAAATATTTATTCCATTTTGAGATAAATTATTTCAAATAACTTAATTATTATAAAGTAAATAATTTTATATGAATATAAAAATGTAATATATTTGAATTAATATTCAAGTTAAAAATTATTCATGATAGTGGTAAAATCCTTTCATTCTAGAGAAGTTAAAAAATATTTGTTGAATAGTTTTTTTGTAAAATTCAAAAAGTTCCTCATTTTGAAAAAAATATTTTTTCATTTCATATTGTTTTTTAAAGAGTTGATTTTTTTAAAAATGACAATAAAAATAAAATTATAATATTAAACACCATCATTGAATTTTTTTTAAATATCATAGATAGGGAAGTGAAAAATTTTCATTAGAAAAGGGAAATAAATTCGATTTTTATTAAAAACACATTTTTTGTATTTTAAGTACCAAAGGTGAGGAAAACGATAGTAAAACATGTATTATTACGAACTAAACATAGTATAAGAACATTAATGTTATAATTGATACATATATCAGGGTATTTCATCATCTTAGACATAATCATAAACAATCCCTATTAATGTTGAGATTGGAACATAAAACCTTTACAATATTCGTAACTATTGTATCATAAGCCCCATGAAATGAATAACATTATATTGATAAGGAAATAAAAATAAATGTAATAATAATAATCATATATTAAATTAATGTGAATTATATACACAACAAAAAACAAAAAACTTGTGAATATGGCATGTGTATCATATAAATAAAAGTGCGATGAAAATCACTTAACATGGGTTTCCCTTACATTGAATGAAATATATTTGTATGTATAATAAATTTAGTTTTATTATATTTATACATATGAGTCATTATAACACATATATTATCTTATATTATATATTTATAATAGTTCAACAGACCCTTTTATTAATAATTCCTTTTTAAAATTATTATTTTTGATTGTTAAGTGTTTCATTTATCTTGAGAACTTTAGTTCACTTGTTCAGATCCATTTAAAGTCATCCTAGTAATATAATATATTTAATATTATTAATGAAATAAGTTTCATATATATTAATTATATAAATATTTAGGGTCATCAAAAAAAGTTAGATATAGAAAAATGGATTACAAAATTCATGGATACGGTAGTACCTACATATGCATGATTGTTGTTTTCGTTTTTCAAACGATGGAATGAAAAATGATAAATATTAAACCACCATTTTATTATCATTATAAATAAAAATTAAAATTTAATCACATCACCTCATGGAGGTGGTATTCCACATGTATGCAGAAATTATATTTTCGATCCAAAAAAAATTGGATAGTATTTATGTTGAAGTGATATTATTTTCCATCAAGTATAATGATTTAAAAAGTATCATTGTTAAACATTTATTCCATCATTATATCCTTCCCTAAAAAATGGGGATAAAAATTTAATTGTAAACTTATATAGAGACATTTAGTTGTATGTACGCACAAGTGATTCATTAATTTCACATTTGTTGGTAAAGAGTGTGTATAATGGGGTTTTCATAATAAAAAGAACATTTCATCATATTTTGGATATATAATTTATAATAAATTTATCAATACAATACATTTATATTAGGTAAAGAAGATTAGAAACGAATGTGGTCAGTTGTGGTGATTAACTCCTCATTGAAAAGACTTCATTAGATCTCCTATAAAGGGATCTAGGGTAAGTATTTTAGGAAGACCAGGTCATATATAATGTGGATATAGTGTTTGAGATTATAAAATGGAAGAATTTGGCTGATCTATAAGACTGAATTTTGTGTAAATACATGAGGAAGGACGTGGCCAATAATTATTGAGGTAAGAAGCACATCTATATTATCTCAATGGATAATATTATATGAAATTTATTCCCACAAAATGAACCTCAAATTTTTGAGGGATTTGATGGTATGTTAAAAATATTTTTTAATATCATAATAAAATAGAATTTGAAAATGTTTTATTTTTCATTTTAAACCTTATCATTTTTATTATGTCTTAATGAATCGATATAAATTTTAACTAAATTAATGATTTTCTAAATATTAAATGGTTGTAATTTTTACTTATGAGGTGAATATAATACCAAAAATGGACATCTAATAAATTTTATACAAAACCATATCTATCTAGGATTATTTAAATAATTTCACAGTCATTAAATAATTTATTAGAATTTTATTCTCTTAAAATACCATTAATATCATTTTTAACACTATTCATTTAATATGATTAAAGTGAAGTAAATAAAAATGTATAATCATTGTATTCAATTTTAAAATGAATCTAAAATTCCATATTCTCCTATGAAATTCATGTAACATAAATTACTCAAATTACATCTCATTAATATTTTCAGAATTATTTATTTTATTTCCCTATTGATTTGATAAATATTATTTTGGCATTTCGTATGAAGTTAAGGTAATGAAGTATTACATAAATATTAAATATAAATTATGATTATGAATATAATTTCATTATTAACTATAATAAAATTAATAATCCCACATAAATAGTTTTTGTACATATGTTAACACATAAATGATATTTAAATATAAGAGTGTGACATTTTGTAAGCTTCTATGATTTATAAAATATAAAAAACATTCATGAAAAAGTGTTCATTTAAATAATAAGTTATGTTATTAAGGTGATAATGGGAGAGTTTACATAATCTAATAAAAATTTGGTGGAAAAATAATGTACATTTTACTTATTTTTTATCTGGATTAACTAAATTTATCATTTATCAAGGGGATAAATTTTACCTTAAATACTATCCATGATAAAAAAATAAATGGTGCATAATTACAAAATTTTAACACCAGGATTATTAATATATAAATAATTTAATACATTTTAATACATATAAATTTCATAATATAATTTTATTGATAGTTTATAAAATGATATAAAAACATTTTTATAAAAAAGATTTATAACCAAAAATCACGATTTATTCTTATACTACGACTAGAAAAATATATTTATTCATTAATTAAAAAAATGGATAATTTTAACAAAAAATATATATATCATTTACATAACTCACAAGTAGTTATCAATTTAATTTATTTATAAAAAAATACATTGTCCCCATAAAAAAGGTTTTTAGAAAAAAACATATCATTAATTTTCAAATAGTTTTTCTAAAAAACTATATTCATTTTATAACTAATGAATTCATTTTATAAATATTTTGGTCATATTTTTTTTTTAAAATTTGGATACTAATATTAATACCCACTAATCCAATTTATAGGTGGTATTGGATACAAACAAGTTTAATAATGTTACAGATATAGTCTAAACTCACAATTGGGCATCACATAACAAATTGAAGATATTAATTTAATTTTTGCGAAAAAATTTCCATAAAATATCATGTTTTTAATTATAGTTGGATAGTCAAATCATAAAATATGATGATTATACTTGTACAAATTCTACACAAAATATTTATATGATTATGATTATTCCACATTGTATTCCACTCTTTTAGGGAATGATTTATTCCAATTTGGGGATCCCATTGATTATGTTCTTTGATACATATGTTTTTCATGTTTCATAAACTATATTGATTTCTTCCAGGACTCATTATTATGATATATGAATATATTGTAATTATTTTCATAACTCAAGATCAGTTTCTCATACCTTTATTGTGATATTATGCTTGAAAATTAAAATTGATTGATATATCCCTTGAATACCCATACTAAAAATCAGAGCTTACTATATATCATGTTTCCTTTAACCCAATATATAAAGAAGGGTTTTACATAGCATGTGTCTATGAACTATTTTAGTTTAGATGAACATAGTGGGTGATGTTGTAGAGAAGCAATTGTGTCACCATAGTTGGTTTCAGAGTAAAATTTGGTTATTTTTAAAAGCCTAGGTAATAAAAATTTAGTGGGGACCCTAAGGATAAGACAAACTATTGATGAATGTCATTTTTATTGTAAATAATGCATTATGTTTCTCTAAGAAAAAAAATCCCCATCCAGATTCTATATACATTATTTTATAGTGGAATAGACTACCTTAGGGAAAAAATCTAAAAGGAGAGTATCGAATATTAACTCAATCATCCTAGATACTTGATGAGTGTGCCTCAGAATTTACAACATTCTAGAAACTCCAATGGGATATGTTGTGTTAATTTGAATTTTCTATAATAACTGTTATGAGTGATTGGACCATGTTATGACAATGTATGACTATTTTTAAAACAATGGTTTCATATATTGAAAATATTGTGTCCTGATATAGACATCATAAAAATTATTTTCATGATTAAATGATTTCCCATTATTTTTATTGATAACCATACTAGGATTTTCCATTTTAGATTGTGGATGTAAGATAGAGTTAAAATTCTATAGCTCAATGGGATAGAAAATTAAATTATTATCTTCCTCAGAAAATTTATTCTATTTGAGTTGGATTAAAAAATATCATTTTTTTTTCATTTTGAAGCTATCGTAAGACATGTACTGTATAAAGAATCTAAATGAGGAAACAATGGAAAAATTATAATAAATAATATTTTGAGGAAATATCATTATTCTATTAGAGATTCAACTAATGCATTAATTTATGAGTAATGGATTGTTATAAATAAAAACATACTTTCTTATAAAATCCAATAACCTGGACACCCTGAACAGACGCTAAAAATTAAATATAACATTTCCATCATTGATACTGTTAAAGGTGACCCATTGTATCCATCCAATCCTTACATACTTAAAATGTAAAATTTCATAATTTAAAATGTGATTCAAACATTCAGTTTAGTTTTATAGAATATTCGAACAAACTTATATAATAACAATACCCAATTTTTAAATGATATATTATCCTGAAAAACATATTTTACCTTATTTCACATTAAATCACTATCACTATCCTTATGAAACCATCAATGACATAATTCATTAAAAATAATTCTTGATAACCTTGGGAAAATAAATCATAAAAATAGTGAGATAAATTTATCAGATAGGGTGACCACAAGAATTAACAATTGAATGTCATTTGTGAGGAGAAGAATATATTACGGGTATGATGACATAGTAAATGTGAATGAATATAACATAACAATATTCATACCCAAAATTAAATTTATTATTAATCACATAAACATAATAAACGTAATTAACATTTTAAAGAGTCTCCATAATTAATAACCATGTTCCTTGTGATATCAATATTAATCAATGGAAAAATTTATGAGAATAGAAAATCTTAAAAAAATATCAATATATTGGGACATAATCTTCATAGAAAAATTATAGATCCCTTATAGAACACTAAAAAATGTAATAACCATTCTTTCATCTTCCAATAAAATACTCTTTCAGACCTATCCATTATCGAAGGATGTATAGTTCTATCTTGGAGATCTCGTTATATAAGATCTAATAGGCTCAACCAATGCAATTTGGATAAACAAATAGTTTAGTCAAATTACACTAAATAAAACAAGAAATATTGTATATGTATGTTTAATTTAATGAAAAAACATATAAAAATCATTAGTTCATTCCAAACATAATTAATTTATAGAATAAACTGCTTCCATAATGATCAATTTTAAATATCATTTAACTATGGAAAATTAATTAGACCCACTACAAATTCCTTGAAATATGATTAACCATTGAGAAATGAAATGGTTCTATAAAAATCTTTTTGAATCCAGATTATCCCATGGAAGAGATACATGTTTGTAAAAATAATTGCATCATAATCATAAACCATAAAAAAGAAATAATCATAATAATATACTTAGATCACACAATTGTAAAGCATAAGTAACATAAAAGGAGGTCTTATTCGATGAAAAAATATTTTGAATGATAAATTGTATCATCTCTTAAATAATGTATCATTTTATTTAGAATAACTATTTAGAACAAAAGATTCATAAAATATCATGGAAATAATTTTCTTTTAATGTGACCTTGAAAACATATAAAAGAAAATTCAATGAAAACAATGGAAACAATGATGTAAAAATAAATTCATCTAATATATGTGAAACACAATCATTCCTTTCAAAACATATTGAAATAGGTATTAAAAGTACCTCATTTAAATGAATATAATAAATTTAGATTGAATTATTTTAAATAATTTCAAATAACATGTAAAATATTTTTTCCAAATCAAATTTTTTTGAAATATAATTATTGAAAAAATAATAGAAAAGAATGATATGGAGAGAAGTTTCCCTATATAAATAAAAATATAAGATTAGTGTAACATAAAAAAATTATTGATATTTATTAAATTAATAAGTTTGGAAATTCAAATAAAACATGTTTACAACATTCATAAATATTTATAATAAAATATATTTGGTTTTGGAAAATAACATTATATTATTTCATCTAAATGAAAAATGAATATAAACAATCCCAATTGGAGGGATATTGTAACATTATGAATTTTCCACGTTGGAAACTCATTAATTGTAACACCCTTAAAGAAAAAAAATTTATTATGAATATTAGGATATAAATGTCTTCATATTTCAAAAGAACAATATAAACACATTATAAATATGGTAGGTGTATATAACTTTAAGATCATGTATTTTTTTAGAATTGACTCTTTTTAATTTTTTATAAAGATGTGTTTTTTGAATTTAATTAATTAATTATGTTTAGTTAAAACAAAATAAATTACACCCATAATATTTCACCATGTGATTTTGTATTTGACCAAGTGTAATAGTTCACCATGTGAATTTTCATTTGACCATATGTAAGCTTTCACCATATGAAATTAGATTTCGCAACGTGAACTATTTCACCACATGTGATTGGTTTTCACGTGTAATATGAAATTAATGTTTTTAAAGGGTTTGATGGTATTCAATATAAAATAATAACAAATGTTTCATGATGTGAAATGGGAATTAATGTAATGTAATTAAGATGCACAATAAATCAAAAATGTGTCTCGAGCTCCATGAAACCATCCAAACATATTTTTCATTACTGAAGATGCTATGTGCACCCCCAATCATTGACCTAAGGCATCACGTGAACCACTATCATTGAACAGAACTCCTCATTGCACCTTAATCTTTGATAAGAGATCCTTCACAGAGCTTCCACAATGGTCTGAGACCCCTCCGTGTAGCACCATCGCCATTTGAATACCCTCCATGCACCTCTCGTGTATGGGTGTTCTTCTCTTTTAGATCTATCATTCCCTTATTCTCCTCTATTTGGATAAAACAATTACTTTTATCTGTTATTGGATCTAGATCATGATTTATTGAATCTAGGTATAGGCTTTCTAGATAAATATCTAGATTTTTTGAATCTAAAACTAGGCCTTTGGTATCTAGATCTAGAATTTTTTTAATCTAGATCTAGGATTATTGGGATATAAATCCAGATTTAAGAGATCTTGATTCATTTAACTATTGTTTTCTGATTTAGATCATGACCATTCTCATCGTCACATTCTTGTTGGATCCACATCAAATTGGGGATTTTAATTGGCGATCATTTGACACCATTCTTGAGTTAGGGGGTCTAAATTTTATATCCCATTTCAATAATTTTTATTTACCTTTATGAAAATTGTATAATTGTTAGATCAATTTAGAAATATGATTTTCAAATAGAATTAAATAAATTTTTGAATAAATTAATTTTGGAATCATGAAATTTGGAAATTTATTTGCGGGAGATAATTGTGGATTTATTATGATGATTGACCAGATTAATTTATTTAAAAATAAATTAATGAGATTATATTTGATTATAAGGTTTTTTTTGGATAATTTTATTGATTATACCAAGATTGAAATTTTCGAGATTGAATAATTGTGTAACGTCCGGATTACTAGTTCCACCCAAAGGTGCCCCATAACCGGTTGGTCACATGGCCTCAACCGCAATTCCCCAAATGTCAGAGGCTGTCAAATAGCAGCGAGGTCCTCAATTGTGATAGTGGGAAAACTGTGCCCTCATTGGCTGAGTAACACATCAGAAATAAATGGATTACAGTACCAGAAGCAGTAATTACCATAAAATAGTGAACAAAGGAAGACTGATAGTAAATAAACAAGTTCATCATATATATAAAAATAATTTTGCTAGTCAAAATATCTAGGAAAGCATCAAAACAAGTCAGAATGCTGAAATACCTTACAAAACCAAAGTACAAAGGAAAAAAATATTAAACTACTCCAACAGCATTGCAAGCCTAAGCTTGTTTCCATTCTCTCTAGCTTCACATTAACCAAGTAACTGAGGTAGAAGGGTGTTTGACCTTATCTATACTAGCAACAATATAATCTGTTTGGGCCCAAATGCATGATCCAAATATGGTGTGAGATGAATCCTAGTAGGAATCCACCAAAATATATCTTCTTATTAGTCAATGAATATATATGGTAGTTATTAATAAGATTGAAGCATTAAACATGGAAGTAATCAAGAGTAAGCATTCCTATAATTTCAATTAAATTAATTTACATTTATCAACTATTCAACCAAATGAAAAAAAGAAACCCTCTAGAATGTTCTCATAGTCTATCCCCTCTAGTCCATCCAATCAATCTCATGTAACACTCTACATATGTTCTCATAGCCTAACACCTATGGTTCAACTTATCATTTATTAAAAATGATATAACAACCCTTGGGATTTCTCACAAAGACTAACCCCTTTGGTCTCATTAAAAACAATGACTCTCTGTGAAATCACTCACCATTGATTCCCCCTATAGTCTATTTATAACAACTAAAGACACATTGAAGAATCACTAAACATAAATTCCCCATGTGGACTCGTAAATGTAACTATAGACACTCTGAGGGAGCACTAAATGTCAATCCCCCATATAGTCTTGCAGCCTGAAAAATACATAATTGGAACTCAGGGGAAGTCCTCAACATTAATTTCATCTATGGTCCCACTACACTAGGTTCCCATATCCTTGTGTAATGAAATCTTTCACAAATGATGTTGATTAGCCAAATTTGACCTTAATGTACTACTTGGCTAAACAACTACAAAGAATATAACATCATTAGACAAATCCCTCCATCCTAACAACACTAAGCAAGTAAAGCTAGCTGCCTAACAAGAAAAGGTAGACCGAATAGTCAATATCAAATCAAAAATGGGAAAATAGATCCATATCATGGAAAATAATTCCTATTCACAATCCAATATCTCTACTAAATGAAACAAAGAATAATAGGCATTTATAGGGTTAAAATATCTAAACACACAGTACCCCAAACAAGGGTATTGGGAAAGTTTGCATATATAATTCAAATAATAACTTCATAAATGCACAAACCACTGACCTTAGCATTGTATGATCAATATACTCTGGAATTGGGCCTTGAATCAGCCTAAAGAAAAATAGATCTACACAACTTTCAAACTAGTCAACCATGGATATCTCACGAAAGAGGATAAATTATGGAATGAGGCTCTACAGGAAAAAAGAACTCACCGTTATGATTCCTACAAGATTGTAGGTGTTTTATTCAGTAAACAGACATTATATCGAACCCTCATAGAATAATCACACCCAAAGGTATCTCCAAGATGAGATCTGTTGAGAAGAAGATGTTTATTCCAATTATATGTGACCACGTTTCGATATAACAATTAAAAACTAAAGTACATGGCATGTTCAATTAATGAACATGTAGTGTACATGCCTTAACCAGAATCCCCTTTAGGTAGTCTCCAGGTCACCCCACATAGCCATGTACTCGACCATTATGAAACTAGTACACGGCTACCAATGGAAACTGGGTACACGTTGTGTTATTCTTTGTCCATGGTGTGTACTCCTTAAATTTCCAGAAACATCCCTTTTTCTGAAAACACTATAAAAACAAAATCTATTCTTGATAGGAAGATCCAGGCTCTTACAAACATCCCCCATTAAAGAGATTCATCCCCTAATTTCCCAAATAATGTTTAGTTTAAGAAGAAGTAGAATAAGAATCTTTGAATAGATCTAGCCACTGTGATCGTACATCAGTCTCTCTCCCACAATTATCGTCCCGTACTTGCCCGTGTGGCCATAACACATGTACCAGGCGAACATACCAGACAAAGAGAACCTTCATGATTTGATCATTAATATAGATATTATGCTCCAAAAAACAAGTCGTGCACCTCCAAATCATCCTCCTTGGGGTGAAAAGCATGAGTTGAGCCTGAGATGTATGGTTGTAGCTATGAAATATAGATGACCACATGCATAGACCAGTGCCTATGAGATAACTGAAACTGATAAGCAACCGGCCTGACTCTTTACAAAACCTCAAAAAACTAAATGTATATCGGTGAATGTATACCATGTCTCCTAATCATCATGTGTCCCAACCTCGGAGCAACACATATTAAAAAATGGTCTCTAAACACGAACTACATAGTTCATCTTCTTCTATCATCATTATACAAAGGTCGTGACTATGCAGTATGCACCCTATTCTAAATCAGCCTTAT
Source organism: Viscum album (assembly GCA_963277665.1). Lineage (NCBI taxonomy): Eukaryota > Viridiplantae > Streptophyta > Magnoliopsida > Santalales > Viscaceae > Viscum > Viscum album. The sequence goes on from OY728137.1 coordinate 1,481,387,178, forward strand.
CTGCTTCTTGGTATTCTGGACAAGACGAGGTCCCAGTATAGCTACCTCTCCTACCTCCAACAGTCATAGGGTTAATCGGAATGGCCTACCGTACCAAGCCTCATAATGTGTCATCTAAATAGTGTCTTGAAGACTATTATTTTATGAAAAATATACTAGAGGTATTTTCTTCTCCAAGTAACCTCAATAATATAGGACTCATGCTTGAACCATGTATTCTAGCACATGAATCAAACGCTCGGACTGGCCATCTGTTTAGGGATGGCAAACTCTACTCAAAGGCACCTGTGTACCCAAATCTCTCTATAGTCCCTACCAGACCCAAGAAGTAAAACAAGTGTCCCTTTCAGAAATGATGGATTGAGGAACTCCATATAGATGTACAATATCTCTAATATAAAACATTAATAACTCTTCAAAACTAAAGGTCTCCTTGATCGGTAAGAATTGAACAACCTTCATGAGTCTATCAATGAAAAGCCAATTTGCATCGTTCCCTCAAGGCGTCCTCAGTAAACCAATCACGAAGTCCATTCTGACCTCATTACACTTACACATGGTAATTGGTAGCTGCTAAAAAATACCTATTGGTTAATGATGTTCCACCATCACCTACTAACATGTTGAATATCCCATCACAAAACTAGGTCCAAATCTCTTCATACCTGGCCACCAATTATAACAGTGTAGATCTCTATACATATGGGTGATACGTGGATGAACTGTCCAAACTGATGAATGGAAATCACTCATCAGATCCTATAGTATGTCTGCTGAGACCCATTTGTTCCCATGAAAACACATGATCTCATCCTCCTCTATGGCCCATTTGGGAATTGGGTCCTCTCTTGACACACTCTCCCATAGAACTAGGCCTTTTGAATATGATAGTTTTCTCATTCTCACTCGATCAACTAGAGTGGAGGTAACAACCACAAATTAATGATATGTATGGAACTTTCTATCACTCACCTCCAATTTCATCTCACTGAACCGATTCATAAGCTAAAACTCACTGATGGCCTCTGGAACTGCATGTTTCTGAGTTTACCAACTCAAAGCAACAGCTACAACGTTGCCTTTCCTTGATGTATATGCATGCTAAAAATCGAGGACTAAAGGAATTCAACCCACCTTCACTATATAAAATTTAGATCATTCTTATTAAAGATATTGTTGGTACTTCTATGGTTGGAGAAAACCACCAAATTCAAACCCAAAAAATAATTTCTCCAACATTTTAAGGAATGAAGAACTGCAGAAAACTCAAGATCATGCATCAGGTAATTTCTATCATGTGGCCTCAACATCTGAGACCTGTACGAAACGATTCCTCCCCCCTTCATATGCACTGCTCCTAGCACGATACTTGATGCATCACAGTAAACTTTATATCACATTCCTAGATCTTGAAAGACTAGTATCACTATTGAAGTTAATGTCCCTTTTAGCTCCTAAAAGGTTGAATCGCATGAACCATTCCATAGGTATTTCACACCCTTCTTAATCAGTTCAATCATTGGTGCTGCTAAGCGTGAAATATCAGGTATAAAACACTTATAGTAACCATATAGCCCTAGAAATATATGCACCTCAAATAAGTTCTTTAGATACTCCTAGGAAACTACTACTCTCACTTTTACTGGGTCCAATGATACTCTTGTCTCTGAGACAACATAACCCAAGATGGGAATTTTGTCCATCCAAAAGTGGCATTTTCAGAGCTCAGTATATATATGATGCTCTCTCAGTTTACTCAAAATTATCTCAAGATGTGTGGCATGGTTATGTCAAGTGTGAGAGTACACTAAGATATCATCCATAAAGACTACGGAAAAAGAATTTATGTATGTATTGAACACTCATATTAGCAGTGCCATGAAAACATAAGTCGTGTTCGTGAGACCGAACTACATAACCACCAACTTGTATAGAACATACCTGTCCTAAAGGCTGTAAGAGGTATATCAAATGGTCAAACGTGAAAATGATGATAATCAGATCTCATTTCAGTCTTCAAGAAAACATGGGCTCCTAGAATCTTGACAAAGAGATCATAAATCATCTGTATGGGATGTCGGTTCTTGACTGTCAACTTGTTCAGCTTCTGATAATCAACACAAAGTCTCAGGGTACTATCTGCCTTCTTCACAGATGGGATAAAAAAACCCCAAGGATCAGTACATGGTAAGATAAAACTCTTTTCTTTTAACTCCTCTAACTATTTTTGTGCTCCTATAACTCTAGTGTAGCTATCCAATAAGGAGGAATGGACACTGGTGCTTCTCCAAGTACAAGCATAGTCGAAAAGAATGTCTATCCCTCTGGATGAAATCCTGAAAATTCTTCTTGAAAGACATCCCTGAAATGTTCCACCACTTGATGAAAGATAATATTTGAACTCACTCGGTCATCCAGATAAAGACTAGAAATTTGGTTTGTAACTCTTCCAAACCCATATTGCTCGGGTCCCACTATTCTGACCCTAATATCCCATTCTCCCTTATAAAGAAATGATCTAACATTTGGTTATGTGAAACTCACCCTACATTGATAGAATTCGACAAAAACATAGAAGGGAACTAACCAGTCCATTCTGAGAATTAAATCATATATTTTTATCTCTAAGACATAGAGGTACCATATGAAATGAAACCCACCTTATTGAAGAGGGAAGTCCTTGAACTGACATACACTAGCCGTTATAGTCCCCAACGGTGTGTCCAGCATCAGATATATGTAGAAGTAATGATACAGAGTCTATGTCTCTCCACAATAGTAATAGGTATGAAACTATGGGATGTCCCTGTATAAAAAAGTGCACAAGCTATAACTGAGGCAAATAGAATCGTACCTCGACCTGTAGAGTGTCTGAGATCCTTCTCTTATAAGGTATTCTCCACATCAATTTTTTATCCGGTACCCTGGACCTATAACCCTGTATGACCACTCAGAGATAATCCATCTTATAGTCACTGAATTACTTCCACTTTTCTTCCATGGTCACAACCTCCACCTCCGCCTGAACAACTGGATGAACTCTAGTTCCATGACTGATGAGAAACTGTTGGTGGTTCTCCTGAATGAGGAGTCAAATAACAACCCATGTCACGAGCATCCAGTGAGAAAATTGACAGAACCAAGGAAGATGGCCTGACTTTCCACAAGATTAGCACTCAAGTGGGTCTCTCGAGCAATGTGGTGTCTTATGCCCACCCTTCCCACACTTGTTTTAAACCACCTGGGTACCCAAGGTGTATCTCACGTACTCGGATCTCCACACGTAGAATCCATGTTGTGCTTCCTACTATTAGAAAAAGAAACCCAAACTATAAATGATGATCCTCCCTATCCCACATCTCCAGAATCCCTTAGGTTGTGCTCGGTGATTAGTGCCTGATTGCATATGGAAGATATGAACATCAACCTAAAGATGTTCACCTGCGATCAGATGTCATACCTGAGACCATAAACAAACATTCTCTCCAGAAATTACTCATCACCCCCTTGAATGGGTGTGAAATGTTGTAGCTCTATGAAGTGAGAAGAATTCTCTATTACTGATAGAGTACCCAACTCCAAACTCATGAAATCTTGGGCTCAGTCATCCCTCAAATTCTTTGTGTAAAAGTACTCATAGAAGGTACACTAGAACTCATGCCACACTATAACCTGCTGGTGTACAGCCTGTGAGATCACATCCCACCGTATCTTGGTGGAATCCCGAGGCATATACATAGTGAGATTCACCCTCTTCTCTGGAGGCATCCATAGATTTTTGAATATCGAACACATGGCTTCTAACCACAACACTGTAGCCTGATATCCTCCATATCTTAAATAATTTTGGAGTGTGATGTTGCTAAAAACCTATGTCAACTATGCCATAGATGGTGTATGATGCGCTGATACCTGAAAGGACTGTAGAAACATCATAATGACTTCTTGGAACCATGCATCGGCACTAGTATCTGGAATGATGGTAGGTTCCATTATTGGCATGATGGGAGGGTCTGCTGGTAATCCTTGATTTACCATGTCTGGTCTCTAGTCACTACCCTTAATATGGAATACAATTGGAGGACTACGTGGTGGCATGAATCTGTATGTTCAACCACAAACCTTAGATAAATATTACGAATGACTGAATCTTACCTGTGCAATAAGGGAATAAGAGAAAGAAAACACTGATGTTTTAAAAAAACATGGAGACACGGTGTGTGTGACCACTAGACGATGTGTTTCCTAATGTCTGCATATGGTAGTGTACTCATACCAACCCTAGTCATGTAACACCCCATACACACAACATGTTCTCCCATGAAACAGTGTGTAATTAAATCATTTCCCCTTCCTATGTTCTTCTAGATGACTAACCCACACAGTTATCCTAGAATGAGACTACATGGCATGTTCGTTCTTGACATGGTGTTTACAATACGGATTTCAATGTCCCATGTTTTTAGTCCCACGGTTGGACACATGAGTTAAAATACATAGAGTGTTCAAGATTGACATGACATGTATTACCTATGTTTTATCCATTAATATTGTTATTCACACAGGTGGACCCACGTTCCCTACAACACGCCATGTATGCCTAATAGATGGCATGATCTTCAAAAGAATTCCCAACCCCGTGTCTCTACCCACACAACCGAGTACACTGTTAGAGACTACACAGCGTGAAAATATTTTCAAAGGAATGTACATATAGTACCCAACATTTACTTTAGAAAAACATTTCCTTCCCCAAAAAAGGATACATGTCATATATTTATCATTACACACCATGTATTCTTGACTTATTTCATACAGAAATCCTTAAAATCTACTCTGGAACCCAAAAAAAAAGTGGAAACGAACATTAACATGAAATATTCCGATTTTTGAGGGACCATACTCCCTGTGGATCAATTTTTTTCATCTTATAAATGTCAAATTCCAAGCGTAAAAGTTAAATGATCCAAAAAATTCTGATCCATGAGGGCCCGTAACACTTCAGCCACCAAATATTGGCGTTTATTTAAATAAAACCTTACAAAATCCAATACCCTATCAAATATAAATAATTCTATCAAATAATCTATCTCAAAAAATGCATATCTTGTACAACATCAATTACAGTAACATGAAATCACTAATTCACCCAAAATGGTATGGAAAGAATGCAGGACATGTAATATCTAGCCAGTGCCTATATGATGCAGGATATGGAATAAAATCATCTCATGAGGTTGAAATAGAAATAGAACCTCAATATTATCCACATTTACGGCACAAAACATGTGATTTACCCAAAATTGAATTCAAATCATTTGTAAAACTAAAAACTAGAAAAATTCAAATAATCGAGGTAAATTAGCTTTTCCATGTACACGGGTTAGCTACACCCAGGAATATCTTATTACAAATTACCCATTACTTCCTCTTCTTGGCTAAAGGATCCAAACTATTATTCAAGAAGAAAATAATTTCTCTGATACCACTTTGTATCATCCCGGTTACAGGTACCGCCCATGGGTTCCCCATATATCGATTGGTGACATGGCCTTAAGAACATTTCCACAAATACAAAAGTATGCTGACTAGTAGAACGTTCCTTGGATGTGATAGTGGTGAAATTATAACCTCATTTGTTCAGTAACATAATACAAATAAACAGATAATAGTAGAATAAGTAGTAATAACCATACAATAGTGAATAGTGGAACACTGAGAGTAAATAAACAACTTTTTCATATATATAAATTATGATGCATGTCACAATATCTAGGAATGTAAAAAAACAAGTCACAATACTGAAATAATGTTCAGAACTACACCAAAAAATTTAAACAACTCCAACATCATCACAAGCCTAAGCTTGCTCCCATGATCTCTAGCTCTACAGAAATCATGTAACTGAGGTATAGGGGCTCTTTCCCTTATCTATAACTGCAACAATAAACTTTCTGGGCCCAAAAGAATGACCCAAATATGGTGTGAGATGAATTCTAGTAGGAAACCACCCAATGATCTATGTCTATCTATCAGGAAATATATTGGCAAGGTAATAAGAAAAATGAATCAATATAGAACAAAGCACTCAAAAGTAAACATGCCTACCATTTAAATAACATTCAATAACATTCATCCATTATTCACCAAAATGAAAACTATAAACCCTCTAAGATGTTCTCACATCCTATCCCTTCTGGTGCAACCAATCATTCTCAAGCAACCCTCTGGGTAAGTTCCCATAGCCTAACCCCTTGGGATCGACTTATCGTTTTAAAATAATGATATAATGACCCCCTTGGGATATCAAACATAGTCTAAACCCTTTGATCTCATGAAAAATAATTACTATTTGAAGAAGTAATCACCATTAATTCCCCATATTGTCTTTTAACAATAAACTACATAAACTGTGAGGAATCACTCAGCATCAATTCCCTCTGTGGTCTTGTAATGGTAACTATAGACACATTGAGGGAGAAATCAATGCCAATCACCCCTAATGTATCGAAACATTATAAAGAAATAATAGACACTCTGGGGAAGCCCTCAACATCAATTCCCCCTATGGTCTCACTAAACTAGTTTCCCACAACCCTATGTAAAGAAATCATGCACAAATTTTGTTCAGCAGCAAAAGTAAACCAAAATGTACTATATGGATAAATAGCAACAATGAATATCACAACATTAGATAAATTACTCCATCCTAACAACACTAGGCATGGAAAGCAAGCATCCTAGTAGTAAAATCAACACAAAACGGTCAAAATCAAATCAAACATGGTAAAATACATCAATAACATGGAAAATAAACCCTATTAACAATCCAATATCCCTAATCATTCAAAAAAATCATAACATGCATTAACAGGGTAAAAATCCCTAAATGTGAAATACTTCGAACAAGGGTATTTGGAAACATTGCACATATAATTCAAATACTAACTAAAAAAGGCCCAAACCACCTTCCACAACATTGAATGATTCATATACTCTGGTGTTGGATCTTGAATTAGCCAAGAATGACGTAGATCTACAAAAATTTCAAATAATTAAAATCTTTAATATCTCACGAAAGAGGAGAAATCAATGGATGAGGATATAGAAGAATGGAGAACGCATCGTGGTGATTCCAACGTAATCGAAAACAATTGATTAAGAGAACAGATGGTTGATCGAAGTCTCAGAGAAGAATCATTCCCTACGGTTGCTCCTGGATGAGATGAGTCTAGAAGAAGGAATTTCTACAAATTTGACAAGACCCCATCTCAATATAAAAATTAAGAAGAAAAGAATAGGGCGTGTTCATTTAATGTACACGCCATGTACATGCCTTAACCAGCCTCCACTTTAGCCGGACTTGAGGTCACCCCACATGGCCATGTACTCCGCCATTACACGTCAGGTACACGGCTACCCATGACAACTGGGTACACGACACATACATAAATGTACAGTGGGTGTACTCCATAAATTCCCAAAACAACCTTTTTTCTCAAGACACCAATTAATTATGATCCATACTAGAAATAAATATCCAGTTCCATATAAATTAATTGATAAATTAATTATTGTTGAATCGAAAATTTTAAATTAATACAATGATGTGTAGAATTAATTATTAGAGTTGTTATGATTCTTAAATAGTTGGAAATCGATTAATTAATTGGAGAATTAGTTATGGTAGTTGAATTATTGGAGATATATCATTTAATGGATAAATTAAATAGGTTTACTACGTTTTTTGAGTTGGGAGGAATTAATTATATAATTAAATAATGGCAGTAGATTTCTAATTTAATTGTTGAATTAAATTATGGGTTTGAGTAAGATTAAATAATAATGGTTTATAATTAATGTAATATACATGGATATTTTACTATTAAATTTATTAGAGGGTTTTTAATTGGATTAATTAATCGTGGAATAAATTAATGCAAATGAATTAGGTTAATTAATTTAAAAATTATATTATAGGGATTGTCGGGATGGTGAAATAAAATGACACGGATTAAATAATTCATAAATTAATAAATATTGATTACCATGATGGTTGAACTGTATGAATTGGTTCAATCCATTTGTAAATTATTTAATGTGGATTATCAAGATGGTACAATCGAATGACTTTGATTAATTAATAGGTATATTAATTAAGAGGTATTCTCAAGATGGTGAAATCCATTGAATATGAATAATTAATTGATGAATTATTTAATTTATAATATTTGGATATTTAATTGATAGAATAGGATATTTAATTGATAAATTAATAATATGTTATTTATATTTTATAATTTATTTAATTAATTGTTGAATTAATTGCGAAATATTAATATTTTAAATAAAATAATTAATTGTGGAAATAATTTTAGGATTTTTAATTTCTAGATATGGATTAATAAATTGATTAATTAATTAATAGAATTGATTTCATTATATAATTAGGGAATTAATTGTGACACCTTTGGGAAAATAATTAATGTAAAATTAGTAATGGGATTAGAGGATAGTTAATTGGTGGGAAATTACAAAATTCTGGAATCATAAATTGTGGATATTTAGTTTTTGAATTAAATGATTGTTTTTGAGTTGTGAAATGACTAATTTATAGTTACATTAATTAATTGACTTTATATGATTATTTAATTATTGAATTATTTAATGAAGATGAATTGAACAATTATTAGATGAATATATTGATGGGATTGTTATGATTAATTAATTATGGAAATTAATTTGTGAATAGGATGTAATAAATTTATCATTTTGTTAATTAATGGAAATAGGTTATTAATATTTAATTGGTGAATTTTTTATTGGATATTGTTTTTGTAGACGGATTAATTAATTGTCGAATTAATTAATCTACTTTGATTAAATAATTTGTTAAATAATTAACGGAACCCATGATGTTTTAATATGATATAAAGGTTAATGTGTTTAATATTAGTTGTTGTGGTAATGTAAATTTTTTTGATAATACGATACATGTGAAGTTGTGATGAAAAATAATATACATGCATATTTTGAGAGTTTTGGTGTAGGACATGATGTTCTAAGTCAGTGATGATCTATATACATTGTTTAATAAAATTTATACTTGGAGTTATATTCTAGCGATTGATCTACTTGATTTCGATTGTTGGACCTGACGTTCTACACTAGGGACTGCATGAAAACCAATTATTTTTGGGTGTTGGAAATGGTGTTCTACACTAGATGTATGTACATAGTATTTACTGTGTGACAAATGGTTTTTTGGGATGATAGGCATGAAATTGAACACCAACGATAAACTTGTATGGTTGATTTTCAAAGGAATATATGAGCCTTCTAACATTCTACACAATAGAGTACTCTGGGATATGACCTCACATGAAAATAGTTAGGTAATACCTCAAGCCTTAATAGTCTATTACATTGAAAAAAATATAGTGTTTAGGGAGTTCTATGATGAAAGAGTATCTCATTTCAATAGTTTTCCAAATTTCCAATTTTTTAGTCAGTAGGTCAAGATATCGATAGGTTAGGGCATCGGTGTGTCCAGATGTCAGTGCCTCATGGCTTTAGCGAGTCATCGCATTGGTGAGTCAAGGTGCTGGTGAGTTAGGGTGTTGGCGATTCAGTGTTAGTAGCTCAAAATCAGTGTATCGTTGTCAATGTTAGTGATTTTCTGTCAATGACTCACCCATTTATGACTTGTTTTATAAATCAGTAGCATGCAATTGGGGAATCACTAATAGGTGACTCACTGTTAGTGTCTGCGGCTTGTTGTCATTGATTCACCCATCGGTGACTCGCTATCAGTTTTATTGGCTTGTTGTCAACGACTCACCCATTAGTGACTCATTTCTACTTTTTGAGAGTTTTTTCATTTTTTCCAAACATATGTATTATTTGACATAAATCAATATTAAATAATTTTTTGGGCTTTTATAAAGGAATTTCAAAATATATTATTTATATCTTTAATATCCTAATTCCCTAGGGACTTGGAAATTGTTGAACCACGTGATCTTTTCCATGATCTGATTTTAATGTATTTTCTTAAAAGATTCATTCCAATGATATACGATCTATTTTCTTTGTAAATATGAGGTCCTATCATCTCTTTTATCTTGGCGCACATATATCTTTTCTTCCCAGTTGTGTTGTGCACCAGTGTTGTAACCCCTTCTTCATTTTTCCTCAGAGTCTCCTGCTCACGTGACCCATTTGTTTTAGCATAAGGAGGATTTTTGGATTCCTATTTTCCATGTAGTGATTTTACTATCCCTCATTAATAGTGTATCTTTCGGGTAGGCATAGTAAGGATATTTTATAAAAAAATATGTTTCTAGATTTTTTAAAGTTATTAATGCTTATGATGATATACAGATAGGATATTAGGCTGGGAGTAGATTGGTAATGATCATTTTATCATTTTTTATCATTTTTTATGATGTGATCTATTTTTGTCATGTGGAATTAGAAAATCATGGACATTTTTTGTCTTTTCCATTTCATGGGTTATGTTTTATAACTGTTGATATTTCCTCAAGGTTATTTTATGTGAATATCAAACAGATTAACCATGTACACTCAGTTAATCAATTGGATTCCATGGATAAAAGTCCTTGTGTCATCACTCGTTCTTTTAAAAGTTGAATTTAGATCACTACCTTGTCCAAATATCAAAACACCATGTTTGATAAGAGTGGTTATGTGTTGTTATTTTGGTTTTTTCCCTTGTGTGGGATTTTGTGGTGGTAACTATGGTATTGTGCTTATGGGGAGGTACTTGTGGTGTAATGTCATATCAAGTTGAGAGATTGATTGACTGTGGAATGGATTAAAATGTTACGTAGTGGGCATGTATCTAGGAATTGGTTAAGAAGTAGGGCTATAGGGTAGGGTTGTATCATGATTTCATGTTTATAGTTGTTCTGGGTGTAGACTGGTTGTTCAGGGGGATTTTTGATTTTAGTTGAGAGACAATGATTGAGCAAGATAACATTAATGAGTGAAATGTGGTAGTGGTTGAACGGGTGTTCTTGAAAGGGAAGTTTGCAGTAGGTTGTTTTTCCTAGGTTGTTCTTTCTAGTGTGTTATTTCTGATTGTCTGGTAGTTTCATAGGTTGTGCTTCATATTTTATTGGTTTGGTATGGAAATTGATAAATTAGTGATTTGATAATGTGGAATTCTAATTGATTATATTAATTGGCTAGGTGTTTGTTTTGAGTATTAACTTGTAGTAAAGTAACATTTAAGAGACCATCATTTCTGGTAGAATAGGCATGTTAGGGTTGCATCGAACGTGGTTTGAGTGGACTCTTTGTATGTTTATAATCTCATTGGATGGGACGTTTTTTTTACCTATATATATAGGTGTGTACTTTCTTATTATTTCTAAATTCACCCAACCTGTGATGAGTACTATATTCCAAAGAACCCTATTTTAATTGGGGTGGGTGTCTTTCCCAACATCCTAGTGGGTGGATGGATGGATAGTTATTGTCTTTTCCATGGACCTCTTATAGGAATTTATTTTTCCAGCCTCTTTGGGAAGGCTATAATGGATTGAGGTATAATTCCATACTTATGGTATTGGTTGTGTGAGAAGTGGTTTGTTTCCCAAGCGTCTTTGGTATGAGGAAGAGCTGTCTTTGTGCAAGACATGAGGGGTTTATGGCTGAGGTGTCTACTGGTCGGATGTGATGTAGTGTGCGACTCAGGTTTATGCAGGAATGTCGTGACAATAGGGATTGTGGGAGAGTGTGGTAGTGTCAGGTCGTTCAATTTTTGGGATGAGTAGTCACCCAATGGGAAGTGGTGCGGCATACCCAAATAAATATGAGATTATTATATTACATTACTTGATTTGTGTTGGTTGTAGAGTTTTCCTTATGGAGGATGGGTGGTTATTATTTCTCGATAGTTTCTATTGGTTTCTACTATTTTCTCATATGGGAAATAGTATTTTCCTCCCACTTGTGCACGGGTGGCATAGGATTCTTCAACTGAGTATACTTGTGCGTCACCCTAAATATATATAATCTATTTTATGGTTTCGAGGGAAACTACATGGATCATGCTAGAAGTTACTAGCTAGTGCAATGGGAACTATTGTGTTGTCCCTCCTTAGATTTATTTTGGTACTTACATTGGAGTTTTCTTATTATTTCTAGAAGTTTTATTTAAACAGGCTTGTGGGGTGGATTTTGGTAACACTATATATATATATATATATCTATGTTGGAGTTGAGTAAGGTGGATAAATACTCTCTCCCAAAATTGGTTACTATAAAAACGGTAATTCCAACCACTCTTTTGAGATTTCTATAACCTTGGATTTGGTCGCCAACATGAGACCTATAAGATGCAAGACTTATGGGACATCATCCCCCATTCATCATATAGAAGGAAGGTCATGAAAAAATATTATCATAGGTGATTATTGAGTGGTAAGATGGATTTTGGAGTTATGTATAGTGATGATTTAATGGGTTGGTAGGGAAATAATGTTAGGTTATCATGGTGTATGGCATAGGACCGAGAAGACTGGCTAGACATGAGATTTTGGGGCCCCCTATATTCTGATGGAAGGACTCTGGGCTTATCGAAGTACCGAGTGAGGCTATACCATTTGCGTGGTAGATACTCAAGGAATGAAACATGCATCATGATGACAAGTTTTCTTAGTTTTTTTGTAGATTTTGTGAAAATAAAATAAATAATGAGTAAAAATAAATATTATGAGAAAATTCCACACAACATGGGATTAGGAGTTATTTGATTTCCTTTCAGTTATGGCTCTCTAATGTCACCAGTGTGTGGTACGAATATTGGAGGTTTAGCGGGCTAACCCATATTGATGGAAGAGGGTTATCCTAGTGGAAGAGGATTTTCAGTGGTAGTAGAATCATCATGGTTTCTAGTGGAATACACTAGGTATTTACAAGGGCAGTGTATGGGAAATGGGGAAAGGGAGTTGGATTGAGGAGCTGGTGATCACTATCAGCATGATCCATGTTCCCAAAGAGTTCTGGGTTTCTATGGTGGAGATCCAGTTTAAGGGAGTAGTGCATCCATGGTGGAAACATTACCTTAGGGAGATAAAGGATACCATGGTTTCATGGGATGAATTTGTGAAGGAGTTCTAAGAATAATTCATTTCTTCCATGATGAATTCTAAGAATAGGAAATACGTAATATCCCTTATGTTGGGGAGTATGTCAGTGAAATAATTGGGGATCATGTTCAAGGATCTCCCTGATTTATCTTTGGATCTTTTTTTAGATGAGGAGGACCTCCATACCTCCCTCCATTATGTAGTTATTCCATTCAATATACTAATATATTTAGAGGTTATTAATATGGTTGAAGTGGTGGAATGGATGAACTCGGGAGGAGGTATATTGTGGGAGGGAAGTAATCCGATCACTTTCAAGGGGAAGGACATGATTAGAAATTAATGGGGTCAAGAACTTCTTGGTTTCCGTTAGTGGGGAGTGGATACCATCAGTTTCAGTTATGAACCTCCAGTCCTCACCCTTTTACCATAGGTATCTGGCCAAGTATTTTTCATAAAGTGGTTGTGGTAACCTCTAATAACATTTCCAAACTCGGTCTTAGTATTGTAGAGGTGGGACGACTCAGTGCCCGCCTTAGTAGTAGTTTCCAACCAGGACTTTCTAGAAACAGGTAGATCAAACTCTTGCACCACCAAAGTAAAATGATGTATGAGGAGGATGACCTCAGGATTCTTCTTCGAGGCATCAAAATCGGAATGATCTAGGTTGTGTCTAACTAACGAGGGGTATAAGAGTTGGGAGTGGGTTTTTTCAAAAAGGCATGGCAGTTGATCCAGTAGGGTTATAGATTGGTCGAGGTACCAATATTTTTTTTAGTATGCTTGCTTGTGCCTGGTTTGATTCATGAGATTTTCACTCCTTTGTTTCACCCAGCCTATCCCATACAATAGGATTAGAAATATATAGAATTAGTATTCCCCATGTGTTTTATAAACTTTTTGGAGGTCATACCATTTTTTTTGATGTTTTCTTGGGATGTAGACTAATATTGTGACCAAATCAGTCCAGTGGGAATTTCTGTCTACTATAGATGCGTCATATGGCGTTATCCTTGGAATTGACTTTTTTTACTCTGTGCATGCTACTATTGACTGCTTCTGGAGAAGGGTCTTGTTTTCAAACGTGAAAGGCCAGTGTATAGATTTTTTCGGTGAGTAGAGCTATTAGGTGGGTAGCTGACGTATATAGAATCGTCTTTCCATGTTTACCATGTTATTAGTGGGATCTATGTATTCTGATATGGTGATGGTTTTGGGAGTTGTCAGATATTTTTTGGATGTTTTTTCCATGGAGGCTGTGACTCTTCCCCCACAATGTGACGTTGAGTTCATAATAGTATTACAACCTAGTGATACCCTTATTTTGATGTCTCTTATTGGATGGTTCCTTCTATGTAATATAAGTTTCAGATTCATATTGACGATTTGAGGAATAAGGGTATCAACTTTTTAGTGTTTCATCATAGGGTACTCTAGCCTTGTTTGTGCATATGGGAGATGGTGGTCTAAATATGGGAATAGACTACCAGATACTGAATTTGGTAATGGTGAAGAAATTTTACCATCTCCTGATGATGGATAATATTCTCAAATAGTTTAGGGGAGTGAGTTTATTTTCAAATATGGAAATTGGTCTAGATATCACCAGTTCAGGGTTAAGAAGGGTGACATCTGGAATACTATTTTTAGGTGTTGGTATGACCACTTAATGTTTTTAGTTATGTTGTTCGATGTTACGAAGGTATCAGCTATGATCCATGGGATTATGAACATTTTCATTCATGTGTTCCTAGATATATTAGTCATCATATTTATCGAGGGCATCTTAATCTACTCCATTTTAGAGTAGGGGCATACTGTGAATTTCAATACTATCATACGGGTACTTCAGCATAACCTTCACTAAAGAAAGATTTATAAGCGAAGGAATTGGACATGATAGGTCCACTTCCATACACAAGTGGTGTCTTATTAGGGTGTTGTTGTGGAAACAATGAAGGGAGAGGCTATTTTTTCATGGGAAGCACTGATGAATGGGGTAGAGGATCCTAATTTTCTTTGTTTGGCATGAAATAATCGGATATTCATACTTGATTTCTCTTGGGTAGAAACTCAATTGATGTCTCTAACTAGAAAAAAAACAAGATATTGTGTGGGGAGAGACGTACCATGAAGCGTTTGGCTATCTTAAGGGGAATTTGGTCATTAATCTAATTCTAAGGCTGTAAGAGGAAGCTGTGATGTTTGATGTGATTTTTGATGCTTCAAATATAGTCTTGGGTGAATGTTTTGATGAATTAATGGAGAGTGATCTCATATGGGTCTAGGATGCTACATCCCCATGAATAAAACATTACAAACCATGACATGGAACTACCTGCGGTCACGTTCATAATAATGATATGGTGACATTACCACATTGTGGATTGCATTGTGGTCATCAAGGATCACAAGATATTGATGAATATATTTTCCCATTGAGACCTAAAATTATGGTAGTAGAGGTGGATGAAGTTTTCCTAGGATTATGATTTTCATATCATATACACATCATGATAGAGGAATGTTATGGCCGATAATTTGAGAAGAAATATGCATAATGAACATGTTTCATAATCTGAAGATACATGGAGGGCTATTTAGGAGTTAGATTTCTGGCACATAGATGTGATATTAGATAGTAGTAGAGGATGCTACTTTTAGATGATAGAAGATTCTTATATGATTTGGTAGGTGGATGAGTCTTTGTAGGGAGACTCCAAGGTAGAGGTGATGCATGATCGTGTTGACTAGGGTGATGCTCTAGTTGGACGGTCGAAGGATAGTCAGAATCAAATGTTGTTCCAGGAGAGGTTGTTTGTTTGAGTTTAAATGCATGATGATGATTTCTATGTGTTTTATAGATCACCCATAGAGGTACAAAAAAGTGTTTACAAGATGTATATGGGCTTGAAAAAATAGTTCTGGTGACCTGTAATGAAACAAGATGTAGAGTATTTTGTTGAAAAGTTCACAGTGATCCAAAATCTGATGGATGGGAACCCTGTTATTAGTTGTTTTTTACAGCCACTTGATGTCCCCAAGAGGAAGTGGGATGACATCTAGATTTATTTCTTCAAAGGATTACCCAAGTCTCTAGGGGATTTATTTCTTTTTCGATAGTAGTGGATCAGTTTAAAAAATTATATCACTTCATAGTGATCATGTAGTCGAACATACTGGATGACTTAGCCAGGAGGTATGTGGATGAGGTTGTGTGGCTACCCGGCATTCCATGTTCAACAATATCATATCTAAATAAATGTTTTCTATATAGAGTCTGGAGGGTATTTCATCTTTCATATGGCAAACAATTATTCCTCAACACTTCCTTACACCCTCAAATAAATGTAAAAATGTAGAGGACCATCCAGACATTGGAGGACATGTTACAAGCTTGTGTTTTGCGATTTAGTGGTTATTGGGTTCAAAATTTACCATTGATAGAGTTTTTCTACAATAATAGCTATCACACATCCATTGGTGTGTCTCCATTTGCATCTCTATATGAGATGCCATGTCAATCACCCTTGTTATAGATTTATTTTAGGGAGGAAACTTATCTTTTTCAGGACATGGTTCCAATTATGATAGAGAAGTTGTACCTAGTTAGTGAGAGGATGAAGGCTACACAAGATCGACATGAGACAAATATTGATCGTAGGATAAGGCCTTTTAGATCAAGTTTGGGGACCATGTATTCTTTATATCTTCTGATCGACATGGGGAGTAGAGGTTCGAAAAAGGAAATAATATTTGTACTAGATTCATTAGAAATTTCATGGTGTTGGAACGGGTTAGTGAGGTGGCGTATTAAAAGGTGTTGGCACCATATTTGGGGAGGTTCCATGATGTCTTTCATGTCTCCAAGATTCCTGTGAATCATCACAAAGACTCCCATGTTATTGATTAGAGATATATGGACATAAAGGTTGACACAATGTTCATTGTGTAAACAGTTGGGTTATAGTATCATTGGTATAAGGTGTTGTGTGGAAGGACTATTCACTTTCTTTGTGTGTTGTGGTGGAAATATGACCTGAAAGATAGTAACTAGGAGTAAGAGAGACTGATGTAGGCATAGTATCTAGAGTTTCTTTGGGTTTTTACATATTTATTATTTTTGATGAATTTATTCAACCTTGTTTTCCATGAGATGAGTTGATTCCTAGTAATGTGATTTACAATAATTTCTTAATGTTTGAGGAGGGGATTTCATGATACATAATCAAGACACTTTAATGTGGATGTCATTAAACCTGTGCGGGCAAGTCAATTCTGCCCTATGTGGATAGTATATTGACATGGGGGAAGGAATTACCTAGTTAATATGTTCATGAAGTGTTACTTTTGGTGATCATGTGGTCTATCCTTCGGTTTTATGGTAAAATTTATCAGAGGATGTGTTCAATGATGTTGTGGTTTCACTCTATCGAGGCGGTTAATCATTTAGAGGTATCTAAAGAGGTGGTTGTTCAGACCCCTACTTCTTCTAGGATTCATTTTGAATTCATGTAGACAAGAATAGTTAGAGAGGTATATGATGTAATATCTCAGACCTCCATGGTCCATCACATTGTAAAACTATAGTGTTGTGGGTATTTTGGGAGAAAATATTATCTTATTTCAAGAGTTTTCCAAATTTCTAGTTTTTCCATCGTTAGGTCAATGCATCAATAGGTCAGGGTATGAGTGATTCAGGGAATCAGTGAGTCAAGGTGATGGTGAGTCACATTGTCAGTGAGTCAGGGTGTTGGTGAATTAGGGTGATAGTGAGTCCATGCATAGGTGTGTATGTGCATCAATGATTAAGGGTATTGGTGAGTCAGGGTGTCGGTGACACAATGTCACTACCACATCATTGGTGACTCACTATCGGTGTTGGTGGATTTAGGTCGATGAATCACCCATCGATGAATCACTATTGGTTTATGTGGATTGATATAGGTGAATCACCCATCAACGACTCAGTTTATATGTCGGTGGATTGTTATCCGGGACTCACCAATTGGTAAATTAAATCCAGTTTTACATGTTTTCCTTGTTTAAACCCTCTTCTGTTATATATGATGTAAATCACATTTAATACATTTTATGTGAATTTTTAATGTCATTTCAAAGGATATTAATTGTATCATTGTTATCCTAATGCTCTATGGAAATTGAAATAATTGAACAGTGTGATACTGTCCTTGATCCGACTTTAATGTCTTTTAGAAATATTTCCATCCATTTATAGAGAATCTGGTTTTTTTTCTTAAGATGAGGTCCAATGTTATGTTTTATCAGGGTTCTTGGTGAACTTTTCTTCCAAGACGAGCCATGCATCTGTGTTGTATCCCCCACTTCGATTTTCCTTGAAATATCCTACTCGAGAAACACCTCGGTTTTGATACAATGAGTAGTTTGTTCACATATT
This sequence comes from Viscum album, assembly GCA_963277665.1. Lineage (NCBI taxonomy): Eukaryota > Viridiplantae > Streptophyta > Magnoliopsida > Santalales > Viscaceae > Viscum > Viscum album. The sequence goes on from OY728137.1 coordinate 1,481,405,715, forward strand.
GTTCCATGTAGGGATTATAATATATTTTTTAAGTATTTATCATGTGGTGTGGATGTATACATGTTCTTTTCAAAAAAACATTGTATCCCACATTTATTAAAGATAAATGAAAATTATGAACTACAGACTTGGTAACAAGCTTGGAGTAAATTGGTGTACACTGCTTGTTTTACATGTTATCATTTTTTAGGATGTGATTTTTTGTGGCTGTGTGGCCTATGAAAATTATGGTTGTTTGTTGTCTTTTCCAATGTATGTGTAATTATTAATAACTATTATTATTTCATATAGGATTATTTTTGTAAATATAAATCTGATTACTCACGTACACTCAGTTATTCAAACAGATTCCCCAGTATGAAAACCCATTTGTGATAACCCCTAATTATCAAAGGAGAATTTAATGAACATCAATGCACAAATATTAATACAACCTTTTTGATAGATGTGGCTTTGTTCAATGTTCTTTTAAATACTGTTTCTTTTGTGGGATTTGGTGGTGGTTACTATGTGATTGTGTATGATGGGAAATATAGGCAGTGAGAGGGTTTTTAGATAGAGATATTTATTGATTATGAAATGGATGGACATGTTATGTAGTGGGACTACATCATGGAGTTGGTTGGGAAGCGGGGCTAAATGACTTGGTTGGGTCATGGTTTCATGTTTAAGGGTGTGTTGTTTTTGTGATTCACGGCTATCAATTTTAGTTGTGAGGTGATGATTGAGTGGGATAACATTAAAGAATGATAGTTGGATGTGGTTGAATGAGTTTCAAGTAGGGGGGTGTAGTGGGTTGTTTTAACATGGTCTTCTTCATTGTGTGATATGGCTGATTGTGTAGCTTTTGATTGTGTTGTGCTAGGTAGTTTCATTAGTAGGGATGAAAAAAATAAATGAATAATTTGATAATGTCAAATGATAATTTGATAAATAAATTAGCTGGGGGTTTGTTTTGAGTAGTGGATTTTAGTGAAGCGGGGTAAATGTGACTATCATTTGTGGTAGTATGTGCATGTATGGGTATCAAAAAAGTTTCTATTGAGTGGTCTAGTTTTATATTTGTAATCCTATAGGATGGGATCTTTGTTTGTTACTTATATATATAAACTTTTAGTTTCATTTTTTTCTATACACACCCCACCCGTGTTGTACACTATATGCTGAACAAACTCATTGTTACGGGGGAGTGTTTCTTTCGTAACATTCCAGTGGGATGATGTATAACTGAATATTGACTTTTCCATACAATATTTCTTGTAATTGATTTACCTAGACTATTCAATAACATTGTAATGGATTGAGGTATAATACTAGTTTTATGTTGTAGGCAATGTGAGAGGTGTTTCGTTTCCTTGTTGTCTTTAGAATGGGGACATGTGTCTTCAGTGAGACATGTGGTAGTTGTGGCTGATGTATATGTGGGAAGGATATCGTGTGGTGTGCGGATCAGGTGTATATGGGCAGGTTGTGGTAGGAGCACATGTGAAAGAGTGATGTAGCATCAGGAGCTTCACCATTAGGGATGAGTGGTTAAACAGTTGGAAGTGGTGTGGGGTTCCAAAATACTGATGTCTTTATTATATTAAAATACCTGATTTGCATTACATGGTGTGTCTGCCTTTGTGAGGATGGGTGTTTAGTATTCCTTGATAGGTTCATTTGGTTTCATCTATTTTATCACAGGGTCATTAGTATGTTCTTTTAACTTATACATGGGTGACTTTGAGTTTTACTGTGTAGTATACATGTATGTCCAACCTATTTATATAATTTTTTCATGTTTTCAGGGATATTACACAGACTGTGCTGGAAAATAATAGCTTGGACATTGGGGATGATTTTTATGTCTGTCCTTAGTTTAATTTTTTTACTTCATTTGGAGTTTTATTTATATTTATATATGGTTTTATTAAACATGCATGTGGGATATATTTTGGATTCAGTATATATTTATTTATGGAGTTTTTTGAGTTAGATACATATTATCTCCCAATCAATATTACAATAAAAAGGGTATTGCATCCCACTTTTTTGATATTTCTATACCCTTAGTGTTGTTCACAATCTTTGGGTCTATTGGAGGTAGGACTCAGTGGGAATTATATCTCCTTCAAATTAATGAATGAGGGTCATGGAAAATTCAATCTATGACATGAGTCGAATGCAGTGTTTTGATATCATACGACCATCGAAAATGTCGAGCTCTAAAAGGATTCTAATTAGGTATTGCAAGATGATATTATATAGGAAAATCTTCTAGCTATAAAACAATATGATGTTAGTATTGAGGTAAGGGTGTAGAAGGGAACCGTAGAGATAAAATTATAAAATAAAAAATAAATTATAATGTGATAAATATTTATTTATGAATTTTATTACTTTATTTATATATTTGAATACACTATATTTTGACTGGATTGTTTTAGACACCATTAGTGCTGGCTTACTGGGTTGTACTCACAACCTACTTGGGCTGCCTGATTGGTACATGAATATGATTTTTTCAGTAGAGGTTAATGGAAAAGTCCCTCTTTTAGATGGAATTGTTGGGTTTGGGGATTGTGAGGGAAATGGAATTGGTAATGGAACCCCATTGGAGGATTTTTTAGTGACTTTATTTAGTTTGGAGATTTCAAATTGACACTTGGCACAAAAATATGCATTGCATGTGTCCCTTTCCAGTTAAGTACTGTATTTCTTTATTTGGATATTCTTGTGATATTCATATTATTCATGTTATATAGGCCACTAAATTTGGTTATTTATTTTACACTAGTGTTTTACTCACATATAAGAGAGTATAATATCCCCATGATACACTTTCGGGACCATCACTACTAGTCAGTAACTTCTGGCATACGTGGAGGGGTATTTGAGGCCATGTGCCAGTCTAACTCAGGGAATCGTTGAATGGAACCCAGATCGAGACATTAGAAAGTGGTATCATAGTCATGTTTTATATTATTCATCTTCTGTATTTCTATTTGGGAAGCATATACATGAGTCTAGGAATTCTCATGTCTTGGTTAAGAGATCATGGATGGATGTAGCTACCCCATATATGGGGTAGAATCCAAGTACATGGGTTGGTATTGTGTAATTAATGTTTGATGTTACAATCGAATATTATTTCACATTAGGTGAGGAAATTGTTGTGTGATATTACTATTGTTTATGTGATTTTATAATATTGACATTTACTCCTGAATGGAATGATGGTTGAGCCTACATGCATCATTTTAGGAACTGAAGATTATTTTGTGAAATGCATCGTCGTAGGCACAGACAAAAAATGTGTTTTGGGTATGTTGTTTATCTTGACATATTTCTTCCTTTTTTGTGATATTGATTGAAAAATATTTCCTATCAGGAAATTGATAACAATCTCAAAGTTATTCATAATGAGAAAAAATGTGCATCTAAAATATAAACATGAATAATTATACTATTATTTCTATTGTAAAATAGGACCTTGGTGTAGGATTTTTAAGGGTAGTGATAGTTCCACAGTTTTGAACGTGCAGCAAGAAAAATGGGGAACGAATTTATATGGTTTTGTGTAGATACCTCTTATTAAATTTGATTTATTTATTGAAATCAAAATGATTCCATTTTATATTTTATCCTTGCGGCGGGTAGTTTGGGTAGTGAGAATTCCCTAGTTTGAGAAATCGGTTGGGAGTTGTGTGAATGACTATCTGATTTTGGATTAGTGTAGTGACATGATTGGTGGGAAGAGAATCCTAAGACTTTCAACACGACCAGATGCTTCCATAGAAGGGGGAAGAATTTGTAATGAAGTATGTAATTATGCATAGAATCCTAATTATGCATTGGTTTTATAGATATTCCCATGTATGTTGTTCTTATGAAATGATATATGTATGGAGATAGATAGTGTAAGGTAAAATATCATTAGTTTACATATGAGGTTCTCATGATGGATCGAAGGTTGATGAATAATATAGGACTTGGTCCATGGAGGTTGAGTTCCTTGAAAAGTAGTGTTAACAATGCTCCAAAGGTACAAAGGGTTATATAAGTAATATATTAATGTTTCAAGACCAATAAGGAATTAAAATGATGACTCTATATGATGCATGTTTAAATTCCGTGGGAAAATTCCCGGTGAGCCTTGGAGGTGGTGGATGTATAACATTTCCATGCAGTTTTGATGGTAAGGATAAGTGTAACTGTTGGTTTGAGTTCTTGAAATTGTTGGTAAAAATGAGTTCAAAATTGCATCAGGTATCTTGAGGAAGTTGATCTTCAGTCCAATACATTCATTTTTGAGCATCTAATATGTGTGTTATCTCACACTGATATTGTTTTGAAGGAAAACACCATGAAAAAAGTATTTAGGCTGTGGGAACTTGGGAATTTGTAATGGATTAATCTTGGGAGAGAGAAGCAGATAAGGGGGAACAGTGGCCAGACATTATTCCTCCCGAAATCATTGATGTTCTTGGGATTAATGATTGAGTGTGAGCTATAATAAGGTGTGGATATTGTGAGATCCATTCTTTTTAATGGGGTGACTATTTTTAAATTTTTTGGTCATGATGGGTGGTTTGAAATTTAATTCATTGCTTAAACATATTTAATGCTTCAAAAAATTTCACCCATAAGTTTTCTCTAAATGAAATTGGATTACAATGCATGAAATTAGATTCCACTACCTATAATCTTTCACCACAAATAATCCGATTTCACCACACACAATCTAAAATTAATATTTCATAAATGGCTTGAAGGGGTTTCAATAGAATAACACAATGAGTGTTACCTGATGTGAAATGGGAATTATGGTCCTGTTATTTTGAAGGGTAGAAAATGAAAAACACACCTCCAGCTCTGTATAACACTCTACAAATATTTTTCCTTACCAAATACACTATATGAACCCCCTATCTTCGACCCATGACATCTCGCATGCCTCCTTTTTAAACCGAAACTCCTTTGTAATCCTCCACCAAGATTCATGGATCCTCTCTAGAGCCTTCATCATGGACAAAATATACTCCAAACACCACCTTCATTGATCGAATACCTTTCGTGCACCTTCTAGGTATAAGAGTTATTATTTTTTAGATCTAACATTCTCTTCTACTCGTCTTCCCTGATAAAAGAATGAATTTAATCTACTATTGGATCTTGATCTATATTTATTGAACATATATCTTGGCATGGTACATATAGTTCTAGATTTGTAAAATATATATATGGGCTTATTTGATATAGATCTAGAATTTTTTAATCTAGATCTAGGGTTAGTGGATTTAAAGCTAGATTTAAGAGATATTCTTTTATTTGATTATGGAATTAGGATCTAGATCTTGATAGTGATCTTTTTCATGTTATTGATATATCCTATTCAATATGGGGTTTTCCATTATGGAGGGTTCATCACCGTTCTTGAGGTAGGTGGTCTTAAATATAAATCATATAGTCATTATTTTCTATCAAGTATATGCTTGTTATATAATTTCCTAATCAATTTAAAAATGTGATTTAAAAAAATTAATTAATTTGGTGAATTAATTTATTATGGAATTATAAGAAGTTGATAATTAATTATGGGAATTAATAGTGGAATTTTTTTGAGGGTTGAACCATGTTAATTAATTGATAAAATAATTAATGAGAATGTATTTTTTTATGGATTATTTATATTGGATAAATAATTGTTGACTTAATTATACCATGGTTGAAATCGTTGAGATTGAGTAATTAATTGATAAATTAATTAATGATTTATTGAATTTTTTAAATAGAGATAATTAATTATAGAATATATTATTAGAATTTTTATGATTATTAAATTGTTTACCATGGAATAATTAATTGAGAAATTAATTTTGGGTATTTGATTTATTGAAAATTGAACAATTAAATAATTAATTAAATGTGGTCATTAAGCTGTTTAAGCTCGAAATAATTAATTATTGAATGAATTAATGATATTAGAGTTATTATTAAATTATTTAATAAAACAATGGGGTGGAGGTAAATTAATTACTCATGAGAAATAATTAATGGAATTGGCATGGTAAATTAATTGGTGAATAAATTTTAGGGTTTTAATTATATTTATTAATTATATTATTAATTAATTTGAATTTATTGGATAAATTAATTTTTAATTTAATTAATGAGGATTTTAAGAATGGTGAAATTGAATGAATTGGATTACTTAATTGGTAAATTAATTAATGGGGATTATTAGAATGGTGAAACTGAAATAATTGGATTAATTAACTAGTAAATTAATTAATGAGGATTATTAACATGATTTAATTTAATGAATTGGATTAATTAATAAGTTAATTAATTAATGGGTATTTTCAGGATGGTGTAATAGAATTAATTGGATTAATGAAATTATGAATTAATTAATGTTTATTATTGGTTTACTAAATAGATAAAATTAGACAATATATTAGAAAATTTATTATATGGTATTGAGATTTGTGATTTGATTTAATTAATTATATATTAAATGATGAAATATTGTTATTTTGGATGAGAAAATGAATTGAAAAATTGATTATGGGATTTCAGGATTTTAGATATTGATTAATTAATTGATGAATTAATCAATAGCATTGTTGTCCTTAAATAAATGTGGAAGTAATTAAGGTATTTTATGTGGAAAACTAATTGTATAAGTAGTAATGGAATTGGAGGATAAATTTTTCGGGAGTTAATTATAGAAAATTTTATTTAGGAATTTAAAATAATTATATTGAGAATTAATTATGGGATGACGATTTTTGAATTGGTTAATAAATAGGTGGAATAAATTAATGGGATTTTTCTGATTAATTAATTGTTTAATTAATTAATAAATTTTAATTGAAAAATTGATTATTGAATTAATTGATTATTATTATTATTATTAATTAATGGGGGATATTAATTAATAAAATTCATATAATTAACTAATCAGTAGGTATATTAATTGAAATCGATTATGAATAATTATTGGATATTGATTTTTTGAATGGATTAACTAATTGTAAAATTAATTAATGGATGAGGATTATTTAATTTATGAATTATTTAATATAACCAATGAAGTTTTATTGTGATATAATGATCAAGGTGTTTATTCTTTTTTTGTTGTGATAATGTAAAAACATGTGATAATAATATGCATATGAAGTTGTAATGAAAGGTAATATACAAGAATAATTGAATGTTTGTGTGGTAGATATGACGTTCTAGGTTGGTAATGTTATACATACATTTTTAAATGAGGTATAAAAATGATTTTCTATGACAGTGATAGATATATTGGGTTTTTTAGTGTTACATAGGACATTCTACAACAGTGAATGTGTGTGCACAAATGGGATTCGGGTGTTAGATATTGATTTCTAGACCAGATATATGTTTGAACTATTTACAGAGTGGGAAAAAATGTTTTTTGGGTGATAGAAATGACGTTCTCCACCAATTATGTCCATGTATGATGGATTTTTGATGGATCACGTGATACTTATAACATTTACACTATATAGTACTATGAGATACACCCTCACGTGAGAATAATTCAAAATCCTTTATGAGTTGAATCAGGTGTTGCGATATCAAATCACCTTCAAATACTCTGATTTATGAAAAAATTTAAGCATGTTTTAAGATATGATATTAACTAGGGAATACTTAAGGATCTGGTAAGAGATGAAGTTAGTATTGTGTTATGGGTGTCCATGGGAACCTTGGAGTTAAAATGAAAAATATTGAATAAATAATATAGTAATAACTTTTTATTTACACATTTTATTTATTACATTATTGTTTTGAATACATTATCTTTTGACTAGATTGTGTTAGATGCCATTGGTGGTGTCCTACTAAGTTGTAGTCACACCCTTCTTAGGATTCCTGATTCGTACTCGAGTAGAATGTTTTTCTAGGAAGGTTAAGGTAAAAATCCTTATGATAGATTAAAGTGCTGGTTGAAGCAAGGTAAGGGAACTGACTGCATGTCAGGACAGGATTGGAGGAATATTCAATATATTTATTTATTTTGGATTTATCATATTTACACATGGAATAATAATTGGCATAACATATTTCCCATTTCAGTTAAGTAATTTATTTCATACTTTGGTTATTCTTGTGAAATTGGTAATATTAATGTTATATATTCTTCCTCAAATGTTTAATTAATTTATAACGATGTTTTACTCATATAAAAGAAGGTATAATAACTCAATGATAGAATTACCAGAACCTCAATTCTAGTAGGGAGCATTTGGAATACGAGGAGGTGTACTTGTGGTTTTTTGGTGGTTTGGCTCGGTGCTCTGGTGCATGGAACACATGAGGGGATTTTACAATAATAAACATATATCACTTGAATTGGAATTTGGGACGATTAAATATTACAAATAAAATATCACTGAATTGAGAGTTAGTTATTATAGTTATTATGTTTAACAATTGTAAATCCATAAAAAATTAAATTATTTAATTAAAAAATTTCTATATAATTTCTATATAATTATATTATAACCGATTCAATGATGATTTTTTATAAATAAAAAACAATTAATTGAGTTTTGAAACTCATTACCACTTTGTAACATAAATTCATCCCCATTAGATAAATAAATTAAAAATAAAATATAAAATACAATGATGTATGAATGAATCATGATTTAATATGTAAAATATAAGTTATATACACCATATAATAAAACAATGTGGGTAATATACAATATGTCTTATATAAGATAAAGGGTGAAGAGAAAACCCTTACAATGAGTCCTTACTTTCCAGGGGTGTCCTATAACTCATATATAATATGTTTATATTATTATTTGGAAATATTACCAAGAATTTCATGGATTAATAAATTATAATTAGAAAAAAAAATTATTCCTTTTGGAGGACCCATTATAATAAAAAATTAGTTAATTCTATCTTCAATGTGTTGGGGACATTCAGTTCATAATTTGAAAATGGCTTCAGTGTTTTGACCATGGTAAAAAGGGTCATTACATAATTATCTAAAATAATGATTATCAATAAATAATTAATTATATTTAGACATAAATTATTATTTTTAAAACCAACCATGAATTATTTTAAGGAATAATTCACTATGTTATGATTATAGAGATGTCAGGGCGTATATACGCATGAGCAACATTTCCATTCTTCAATTACAAATATGGAATGAAGGTATAAATTGTCTTATCATAATAAAATTATAATAATATCATAATATCATATTATTTATCTAAATATACTTATATAAATAATCCATATAATTTAATGATAAAAAAAGGTTCACATCACTTCATGGAGGATGTATTCTATATGTCCACGAATGATATTATCATTTTATAGGTGTGAAAAATAGAATGATATATTATCATTTAATAATTATATATTTATCCTTTATATTAATTGAATCTCATATATACCACATATATTTATTAAATATATCCCTATTATTTTTCGGGTAATGATTTAGTGGGAAATGAATCACATCGCATTGGGAGGTAGTAGTTCACCGTACAAATGAAAAATATCCACTTATCCCCCACATGAATATAATGTCATAAGGTATATTTGATATCATAAAAATTTAAGTATAAAAATATTAAATATAAAACATATATATACTTTTAAATAAATAATTACAATAATCTTTGATAGTGATTGATGGAAGATGAATAACATTGGTTGAGGAGGATGTAGTATGATATACAAAAAAATGATGATTTAATATCCCATTGGATAAAAGAAGATAATTATTTAGATTATAAAATTTATATAATAACATCTAAATATCTTTATGATATTTTTTTACTATATTATCTTAGTTCAAGAAGTTTTTTTATGAGGTGGAAGAAGAAATAATACAACAAAACATAGATAGGAATTTTAAATCTTCATGGACAACCTTTTTAAGATTATAACTAATGTATTCATAGAATAGATTCATGAAAAAGGCCTCAAGGATGAGTTAATGGAACATTTACATTGATATTTGGATGGTATTTTCCAATCAAAATAGGTTTAATGTGTTAAGATGAGGGGAGAGGGGTGGAATTTTATATGAGATGTGACTGCAACACGGGTAAAACTATTTTTATTAATATTATTAGCTATTTTTAAAAAGGTTAAAATGGATTGTTAAAGATAATTATAATTTATAAGGTCTAAATAATGTCATAAAATATTTTTTATTAATATTATTAGGGATTTTTTACCCATATAATTTTATTTTAACGCAAGGTAAACCTATTTTCATGTTAACCACAATAATTTTTTTTATATTTTTACATTTTATTATGGTAAAAAATTAAAGTGAAATTAAAATATAATATAAATTATGATGAATACTAATATATAAACCATTTTCATGTTAAATTCCAAAAATTTATGAAATTTCACATAAAATGAAACCAACAATCGCAATGAAAAAACGATTTTCACTGATAGTATTTCTCAATGAAATGATGTTTTTATATAAAATCTATAACTAATAATAATAATTTTATGACTATATATTAATATATATATATATATATATTAAGTATTTAATTTAAATCATTAATTTTTTTTTGGTTTTTTAATTAATTAATAAGGATAAACAATATAAGTTTTGAAACTGTATTTAGATAAATTTAGTTTTTAAACCGAAAGGAAAACTTATACTAAAATAATATATGACATTGTTTAAAAATAAATAAATATTATTAAATATAACTGAATAAAATTTATGTTATTTGGAATAATATTTAGGACAAAATATGAATTTTAATTTTTTTTAATTTATTGAATTAAATTGACATTTTTTCAAATATCTTTATTTTTCACTATTCCCTAAAAAATCAACATTTTTAAAAATTTCCCAAAACATTACCCAATGTGAATTTTGATATTGCGATTTAAAAAAATAATTTACATTGATTAAAATAAAATTTTAAAATTATCAAATAGAATTATAATATCATTTCTAGAAAATAAAGAAAAATCATTTTTAAAGAAAACATATTTTTGAAGAGTATACTTGTGTTACTAAAAGTGATATATTATTTTCTAAAAAGTTTTAAATATTTTATATTGAGTATAAAATATATATATATATAATATTAAATTTCATAAAAATCATAACCAATAATTTAATGGTTAGGTTAAAATATTCAGATATTAAATGGTTCATTCAAGATCAGTGTTCCGTGCTGAATATGCTATTCCACATAGTTTACCATTATAAAATCTCTGGGTGTTACATCCACCCAATATTATTAAATTTCATCCTCAAAAATATAATTTTTTCTCCATAATCAAATGATGAATATTTTAAAATATTGTTTTTTGCAAACCCACATCTTAAAATGGTTCAATAAAACATTTTCTTAAAAGAAGTTCATCTAGAAAAAAATACTAGGTGTAGAAATAAATGGAAAAATGTTGGAAGTGATGATTTTGAAATGTGAGGAATGATTAATTCCCAAATAATGATATAGAGTTATATATATCACTAATAACATGAAATAGAATGATTATGAGAATGCTAAAAACCAAAAAACTATAAACCAAAGATGTGTATAAAAAGACATTGATATCATGAAAAATGATAGTAATGGGAAAAAATATTGTTTCAAGATCATTTTAGAGTTGATTAATTTTATCCATCTATACTAAGATTATAAGGATATATACTCACTTGATGAGTATAATTTCATCATTTTTTAATTTCTAGAATAATCAAAACTTTTTATACAAACAATGAGTATTAGAAATGACTTATTCATACATGAATCACTAAAATGTACATTTAAATTACAAAAAACCATAAAAGCAGAAAAATATACACATCCTTAAATAATAAATCATCCAAAATGAAAATGTTAAGCACATTCTACAATTATTTCCAAAATTAATAAACCATCAAATGATAAATTAATTTTTAAATTTGAAATTAAATACCCAATGTGGAAACAAAATTATTCCATGAATGAATAACCATAAACCCTAAATAACCTCAACGATCATAAAATTAATGATTTTTAACCTGAAAATTAATCTCATAACATTTATCATACAAGAACTAAAATTAGGAAATCCTTATTTTGAATATCATTAATCACTTATTCACTAAATTACATTTCAATGACATGGTTATCTATATGATAAAACACATGTTACCATAATTATATCAATATACGTGATATATAAAACCTAATCGTTACCAATACCATAAAATATATATCAAATAATCTAAGTTCATACTCTACATTAAACCAAACCTTTAAATATACTTCATCCAAAATAAGCATCTCCTAAAATTTTATAAATCACTTTAATATCTCATCACAAAAAAACTAAAACCGGTTTATAAGACATTTAAATTTTGGCCATCCTTAATATTATAAACATATGATTTTATTGATAAAATTTGTGATAAACTCACATGATAATTTCCAAATTTCCAAGCTTATATAAACTATTCCATTGACACCAACGATAACACCCTAAAAATCATACTCCTAGATTCTATAATAAAAAATTGATCAATACCTTTACAACATTGATAATAATGAAAGTGACCCAATTTTTTCATTCCTATAATAAAAAAATTAAAAGGAAAAATTGGATAACATATATTCTCAATGAAATTTTATGTTTACTGTTTTCGAAAATTATGACAAAATCGTCAACAAAAATACTGATGTTTTAAATGACTATTTCTCCCACTCGTATATGTTTTTTTAATTCACATTTAGTCATAATCACAATACATATATTACCCATCATTAAATTGTTATTTTAACTTCACTTCTATTAAAATGTTGAAAATATAAAAAATATGGGTGAGATAAAATGGTCAGTATGGTTAACTATAAGAATTATTAATTGAATATCATTAGTCAAAAAATAAGGGCATTAAAGTATAATAAAAAAATTAAATTTCATAATTATGGAAAAATAAAAGTCATACCCCTCAATACATAAATTATAAAATAAGAAAACATTGAATAAAGATTAACAATGGAAAAATTTATCAGAATTAAGAATCCCAAGCCATGTGATATAAATATTTTTTAAGGGAAATAATTATAACCATATAAACCAAAATAAAAATATGTTGATATCATGGGACATCATATACATAGAATAGTTATAGAACCCTTACTGTACCCTTAAAAATGTAATAAACATATGATTAAACACCAATATAATTTTCCACTAGACATAATCATAACTCATTGCATTAAATAGTTCCATGAAAGTATATTTGAATCATGATTCACCTAAGGAAATGAAATGGGTTCCACATAAATCTCTTTGAATCTTTATCAATATGTGAAGAAAGGTTCTGAATCCTCTTTTCATAATTATAATAACCATGTAGTGGAATAATATTAATAATATCATTGGATCATGTCCCCAGTGAAGCATAAGTAACAGAAATTTATGTAATAATATATGTAAATTTATTTTGAAAGACCACTTAGAACATTTAATAATTATGGAAACATTTATTTCAAAATCATTTTTGAAAACTAAAAACTAAAATAATATTTTGTAAATTATTTTCATAGTAAATAATATTATAATCATATAAAGTAAACATTAATGAAAATAATTCTCATGACATTGGGAAAATAAAATAATGTCATAAGTGTTAAAAATAACATTTCTTTTCAAAACATTTTGAAAAAGGGAGTCAAAAGTGACTAATTTGGAAAGACTTAAGAAATTTACATTAATTATTTTAGAAAAGGTCACTTATCATGTAATTTTTTTTTAAAATAAAATATTTTTATATCGAAAATTCTTGAAATAATGTTTGAAGAAATGGATATGGAGGAGAAATATACACATTCTAGAAGAAAATACAATATCAACATCACTTACAAACTACATTATTGACATTTATTATGTATACGGTGGTGCAGATGGAAATTAAACACATGAATAAAATTTATAAACATAAGATAAAAAATTATATGTTTTTCAAGAAAATAATATTTTATTATTTCCTCTAAAATAAACATGAACATAAAATATCCTAAGTTAAAGGATATTTTAACATTAATCCATTTCTACATTAGTAACTCTTTAATTGTATTCCCTATGATAGAATAACATCCAATGAAACAATAAATATCATAACTATAATGAGATACTTTATATAAAATGAAAAAATAGTATTACATACTCCCCATATATAATATAGGTTCATATAATTAACGTATGTCCCAAATAAGTAATTTGGGTTAATTAAACCATGAAAGGAAATGTCATTGAATTTAGAGTTAATAATGGATTTATTATGATTAAAAATTTTAAATTTGTTCAGAAAATGTGTAAATTCATAATATAATAATTTGGAAATTAATTCATACAAAATCATATCATAATGGATTCAAAAAGTATGTTTTTAACCCAACAAAATGAAATTGAGAGAAATCATTCAATTCACCTCTCTTGGTAAACATAATTAATATTTAAACATAAAATACCATGATGTATGATGGATTCTAGATTTCACTTATAAAATGGATGGTACATATACCAAAAAATTAATAATAGTGTTGAACAGGAAAACTCTCTCATAGAAGTAATTTTTAGATGAGAAAAACCATTCATCGAGTCCATACATTCCATGTGTGTCATTAACTCATGTATAATATGATTTTATGAATTATTTTAATTGGTAAGAACATTTTTTACGTTTATGATATTCATAATAAATCATTTATTTAATTTATTTTTAAAGTCAAATTAAAAATTCTCAATCAGTTATGTTAATGTAGACTATTTTTTAGGGCATTCAATTCATTATTTCAAAATGGATTTGGTGTGTTGACTATTGTAAAAATGTCATTATTTTAAAATATATTTAATTATAATCCTGAAATTATCGTAATGTTTATACATCAAGTAGAATTTATAAAACCAATAATTATGGACAAATATGAAAAATTAAGTATGTTACGATTATTAATATAACTCTTATAAAGGTTATAATACATATATTCATTAAATTTATAATTATCACCTTCCATGTAATATGTTAGTGAAAAAAATAACATCACTTTAAGAGGAAGCAGTCTCCTGTAAATAAGAAAAATATCATTATATTCTCATTAGAATGTAAATTATGAAGTTATATGTGTTATAATAGCTCCAAAAGTATAAAAATTTCAAAAATATAAAACATATATATACATTAAATCCATAAATTTAAAAATCAATGAGAGGCGATGATGGAAAATGATTGACATATATTCACGAGGCTGTAATCCACCATACACTTGAATGCTGATTTATTATCTCATTTGAAATAAGAATAGATGGATTTTGGTTATGAAATTAATATAATTTCATCCTCTTCATTATGATATACTGCTATTATAATATGAAAACATTTATAGAATATTTTTATGATGTGGATGAATAAATTAAAAATGAATATTTATAAGTTTTATCTATTCCCCAATACTACATTATGATTACACCTAATGGATTCTATGAATGAATTAATGAAAAAACAATGGATTCTAGGATGGGGGTGGATGTTTAGATGTTATTTTGGTAGGTATTATATAGATTTATATGGTTTTATGTAGTGAATAAGATTAGAGTGGTGGTGTAATTTTATAAGGGGTGTGAGTGGAAAAATATTATATTTTGAAAATAATGTATTGTAAATATATAATAAGTTTTAGATATTGGTATAGGTAATTTTAACAATGATCTTTTTAGTTTAACCCACAGTAATAATTTTCACACATTAACATATAAGGTAATATAAATTATTCAGATTACAAATATCGAATCCATTATTAAAAATTTAATTATCAGAATTGGAAAATTTTAATTTAAAATTAATCACATATACGAGATAAAATTCAATTTTCCATGAAGTATAATTAACATGGAATAGTTTATTTAACATTTACCATATGACTAATATAACTTATTATAATAATCTAAATATATATTTATTTATATATTATATTAAAATTTATTTTTAACATTTATACTTTAGGGGTTATTACATTAATTAAAATTTATAAACATTATTTAGTTTAAAAATGTTCTCAGAAAAATATTATTTTCTAACCTAAAGAAAAACATATACGAAAATACAATATCATGTTTGTTAAAATTTATTAGATTTATTATATATTAAAATATAAAAAATATTTTTCATTAAATTATATTTAAAATATAATTGAATATTTATACTTCTTAATTTATTGAAAATTAAATTCATTTTTACCAAAAATATGTATTTTGACTATTTATAAAAAATCAATATTTTACATAAAATAACAAAACTAAACATAATTTAAATTCTAATATAAAGATTTAAAAAATTATTCTAGTTTTACCAAATATATTTTCTAATATTTCTTAAATTTAATTTCACTTTTTTTCATGAAAATCAATAAAAACACATTTTTATGAGAACATATTTTGGATTAATAAAATTACCCAACTAATTTTTTATTCAAAATAAAAAAATTATTATGTATGATCTTTATGTGTGTCTGTGTATTTCAAAATGTAAATGATAAAATTTATACCCTCTAATTTAATTGTTAGGATAAAATGATTAAATATTATGTAGTTTATTTAAGATCAATGTTGAGTGAAGAATACACAGGTGAACATAGTTTTCCGTTCTCCAATCTTGGGGTGTTACATTTTGGTTCTCCCTTGATCGAAGTATTAATTTTTTATTTATTATTTTTATCATTTTTAACATGGATTACATTATTTATTGACTCCTTTTGTGAATATTTGGATGTAAAAAGAAATTGAATCTATAAAGTGGGATGAGTTGAGAATTTTTTTCTAAAACAACTCTCCAAATATCTTTCATATGGTCATGGAAAATAAGGTCCTTTTAGTATGTAAAAAATATTATAAATACATTAGTATCTCTAAAAAAATTACATTACATTAAAGGAAATAATATTGTATTATCATCTAATTGAAATTAATGATTGAAGAATTAAATATTGGATGGAATCAAAATCTATAAAGGTAATTTCACATGAAATAATTTTTTTGGTATGAAGATATATTTTTATGTTTTCTTAAGGAATAAAGGCAGAAAATATTTATCCATCAATATCATGGAATTTATAATAACTGAATGATGTAACTTCAATTATATTACGACAAAAAAATTATCAAGGGGAAGTAAATGAGTCTTCTAATATGAAATAATTGTTGAATAAAACCTAGAGTTAACTGTAATAAGTGGAGTAGTAAAATATATATTTGTGGAAATTAATGTCATTGAGAAACTAAATGCTGCATTTTTTGTAAAAAGATAGTAATTGATGTTAGTTGAGAGATTTTCCCACATAATACAACATCCAAACTCAAAATTTTATAAAGTATGTATTATGAGAATTGTTCTAACCATTTATTGAAATAATGGTTTCATAATGATAGTTATTTAAGAAACCCCTCAATACTTTAGAAAATTGGAAATATTTAAAATATATTATAGATGATTTGTGTTACGAATGTTATGTTGTAAAAGTCACACTTACCAAACACTCTATAACTACGAATGACTTATTTGATTCTGGATCAATATTATCTTTTATATATGATGAATTTTCAAATGGAATCAAATTTCTTCCTCAATTATTAGATGTAGAATTATAAGTGAAATTACTAATGGTAAGATGATCACATATCAAGTCTATTATCATTCTATAATTTATTTGGAAATGTGTTTCTTGAAAAATATTCTTATTTTTCCACTAGATGATTTTTTCATGGATTTAAATTCATTATATATAGCCCTTATCAATTATCAAGGAATAATGTTAAAATTGACATTTTGAGACAATATATTTATCTTTGAAAGGATAAATATGAAAATATAATGGAAATGAAAATCATTTATTGGTCATAGTTATTATTGAATGGGTATATTTATCTCTGATTGTTGGGTAGAAACTCCATATAAAATATGTGAATATTTCATTTGTATTTCATGATGTCTTCCTAAAATTGTTAGCTATTTATCCAAATAATCAAGATGTTGAGTTTTAAAAAGAAATCATGCCTAGTGGAACTAATATTTTATAATGACCATATTAAATAGACTTTATTGAGTTATATGAGTTTTAGAATAAAACCAAATAGAATATTGATAAGGGATTCATTAAGTATAGTGATTTAATAGGGGTTCTATCACTTATTTTATTAAGAAAAAATATGGATCAATGATAATTTTTATTGATTACCTTGAACATTAAATTAACTCAATAGATAAAATGTGTCATGTCACCCATATTGATGATTTTTTTGATCAATTACAAGGTGCCCAATATTTTTCGAATATTACTTTTTGATCTGGATAATTCCAATTGTGTGTAAAATGTGAAAAAATACCCATGAAAACATTATAAAAGGGGAATAAACACTAATAATTATGATTGATTACATACGGACTTCCCTATTCTCCAGATAACATCATGGGTCTCATGAATATATTATTTATATTCTAGATTGTTAATTTTTTAGTAGTTAATAAATAAGATGTTTGAAAATATTCCAAGATAAAGGAATAACCTGAATATCAAGTCAGTATTTTACTAAATTTCCTATCAGAGGATAAGTCATATGGAAACTTTTACAAAATGAATTTTTGGTATGAATAGTGTCTTTTATTTTTTATAAAATTTCATGTGAGGTAATATCGGTGGATCAATAAAAAAAAAATTAATTAGAATTGTCTCAGACCAACCACAAGGCTTGATATATATATTTTTAATGGATTTGATTCATATTCTTGATTATTTTTAATTAATTTAATATAGAAATGAAATCTAATCACTTATTTAATTTTTAATAGAGTAAAGTTACTTTGGAATGATTGATGTGAGGAAAAGTTCATGGAACTGAACACAATGTTTGTTTTTGCACTATTGATCAAACTATCCTTCAATTGAGAAGGGTTTGTGTTTAAAAATGATTTAATGAAGAATGAGCTTGCATCACGGCCTGAACCATGTCAGGGATCGAGCCACAAAAACCAGATACATTCTTGAAAATGCCAGGGGGTTGTGACATACACGTAAGGCAGAATAAACATGTGGATTCCTTTTCATAAAAACCTATACAATTACACACATCCCACTCAATGAAAAAGTTCAGATGGAAAGTGAAAAAAGATAAAAAAAATTCTATAACAAGTCAACCAAAAATGCATCAACCTTTAAATAGTACAATTATAGAATAGTAAACAAAAAAGGAATGAGGCGAAACACACACCCAACCAAATAAGTTCAACAACCCAGCGACAAGTGGATATATTAAACAGATGAGAGATCCTCACACCTATATCTCAAGCTATGACCACCACATGTGGTCCAAGAACCCCATTTCACTAATATCCTCTAATTTCATGATCAACCAGTCCATCTTCTATAAGGTAACACCACGTTTGGGAAAATCTCAAGCATGTTTCAGTATAAAAATACTCATTAGGATGCCCTAAAGGCTCAAGAGAGGAGAAAATGATGTACCAAATAGGGGAGGAATAGAAAGAACAAGGTACAGTAAAAGGAGCACATCTCAACCTAACAAGAAATTGAAGTAAAATCATCTATGCACAAGGATCTAGAAGTGGTGAGAATATGAACTAATCATATATTTTTTTCTACCTATAGTTTTACAGTAGACTCATCCAACAATGAGAATCTAGACATGGAAAGCAAGTGCCATACCCCGAACGTCTTCACCTACTTGGGACGAAGAGTAATGAAATCCCCATGTTTTGGTCTTGAAAAGAGAATAAATATATTCACAGTCAAGGAATAAAAAATGTGAGAGTAATGTCTACCCATCTCAGAAGCTCAGCGCAAGAAAATAGAGTATCCAATAGTCCAAGAATTAACCACCATATATGCCCATCATTCTACACAACTTCCCTGAAAATCATGTCAAAGGGACCAAATCATCTCACCTCGATAATATCAACTTTAGGGGGCCCTGTATCACCCTCATGATTTTATGTGGATTCACAAGGACGTGTCTTCATGGGAAAGTATCCCTCTTTCTCTTGATTTCAACGGTACATCTACAACATATAGTCACTATAATGCACAATCTAGGGAACTACAACTCATAAATGAGGACAAAATCCTTATTGTGTCCTGGTGATTTCACTCTGATAGTCATCATAGAGGACCCACACACTAATGAATCTGGGGTATTCATCAATTATAGTCATCAAAGAGGACCCATACCCTAATTCATCAGGGGGGGTTCCACTCTAATAGTCAATGTGGAGGACCAACGACCTGATGTGTCATGGGGATTCCACTATGATAATCATTGTAGAAGACCCACACCCAGATGAAATTGGGGTGATTAAATTATAGTTCATCAAGGACCCACTCCTTAGAACATCAGGGGGATTCTACACAGAACATCCATCGGGGACCACTCACTATTGAAAAAATACCCTATACCAATGATTTGGAACCATTGGTATAGGCCTCTAAACTGATGGTATAGCTTATAGGAAAAATTTGGAGAACCATTGCTAAATTAGTCGTTGGGATAGGTATATAACAACGATTTGGCGAAAACCATTGGAATAGACCTATACCCATGGTTTTGAAATCCGTTGGTATATGTAATATAAAAATCTATACTAATTGTTCCATAAAACCATTGGTATATCTTATTCAAAATATAATCTTTCATTGGGTTCTGATCCCAGTACCTCCCTTTGCGATTGAACGACCTAACCACAAACCTAACTTATATTTGTGAACGTAATTTCATAAATATATATATGTATTATCATAAGTATTTTAATTTTTTTTATTTAATGTCCATTGTAAGAAGATTCCATTAAAAATACATGTACCAATACCAACGGTTCCCAAAACCATTGGTATAGACCTATACCAAAGATTTTGAGAATTGTTGGTATAAGTTCTTTGATTTTGGGACCTATACCAACTGTTCGTCCAATACCGTTTGTATAGGTCCATATAAGTGACTTATTCCAATTGTTTTTGACAAACTGTTGGTATAATTCCAAATTAGTGAACTATACCAATGGTTTTCCCAAAACCGTTGGTATAGAACATATTTCAAGTAGTGAGTTCTCTGCCTAGTTGGAGGTATGCCTGGATTTACAATGGGCATCATTGTTGTATGGTACCTCTCATAAAACACTGAAGAACAATGATCATTCTTGTAAGATGGTTCCTCTCAAGATGTGCCAAGGACCACTAGCCATCCCCATTGGATGGTACCTCTCAAAATGAACAACGCTGCATTGATCGGATGTCTCCCCAGATAGGCAATATTCCTAGAACTTATCGTATCACATATCATAAGAGAATAAAAAGGAAACCATCATCTTCTATAGACAAAAACACTCTAGATTGGCTACTCGTATTCAAAAGTCCATGTCCAAAAAAATAATAAACGATAGGTATAAAAATTTATAAAGTACTACATGGTGCAAGTGGGGCCCACAAATCATGTGGCCCCACTTTGTTCCCTAGTTGTGTACCTACCAATTATTGGGTACTAAATTATGAACAATTATTACATGGAATGCCAATATACACTCAGAGTACATGGAATGCCTAGTCAAATGGTCAATGGGGGAACAATGCTTGTCTATAGTCGAGATGGTCAATAACCCAACATTTCAAATATACCTCCTATCGAACTAAAACATATGATCACATATCTTCCTACATATTCTCAAATCATAAATGATTTGAGACTCTCTCAAAATGTGTGTTTTCATTAAAAAAATCATATGAGTATAAAACCAATATTCCTTTCATGTTTTTACATTTAATGGGATAACAATCAAGGATACATGCATCCAAACAGATCAAACAGTAGCATCCATTGTGAAAAAACACACATGATTGAATATATTTTATCCCCAAACGAACATCCATTGGAAAAAATTTCACAACTTCATGTTATTCCCAAAAGGTGTTTCATGGGGCCCATTTCATGGTCCTAAAAATAATTAAATTGACCATTCCATTCTTATCCTCATGTGATAAAAAACATGATGGACTACTCATTCGTCCAAAATGGATTCCCATTGTAAAATCTTCCTTTCACCACAACAAGTCTGATCCTGGGATCATGGTTCCTACATTATGTCTGCGTTATAAAATCCTGAAAGTTGTATTAAAATGTATACCTAATCATCAGGGTCACAGTGACTCTAACGATTCATTCGTCAGACTTCTGATATAGGATCTACATCCAAAATTTGAAACCACCATTAAAAAGAATTAAATTATTATTAGTAATGTGAGCCTTTCAGGACACCTTCATGGTAGCAGGAACATTAAAATTCCCAAAAGAACCATAAATGGTATTTATTGACTCGTGTATTGTGTTATAATAGACAACAAGTTAATAATATGCATGTCTCAAAAAGTTACATCCATTTTAAGTGCCTGACCCCAAACCGACCCATATAGGCTAGATAGGCACGGTCTGGCCAGTCTTCCATCCGTTGGACTGCCCGCCTGGTCCATCTACCTAGCCCACTACCTGCCTAATGAAACTAACTGGCTGAGTGGATGATATTCATAACTGCTCATGTGTCAATGTGGCAGACCCACATCGGGTGTGTCTCCGCCACCAGGTCGTCGCCTCTTAGTGCCCTCATGACCCTTCCTTACCGACATCCTCCAACCCCAGCCCACCATCTCACCTCAGCACCCTAGCTTGTCAGCCTCCCATTTCTCACTAAGAAACATTCCTAGACACCACATATCTTCAACGGCTGATCACCTCGATGCCAGCATGGATGGCGCCGCATGCTTAGTAGCACCAGCACTAGAACTCAGCCTAGCATAGTATCCTTTGCCGCTCCGCTAGTGCCACTCTCCACAGTCGCCGCACGCCACAGACCATGGCCTCCACTAGCCGGGCTTGCTCTAGTGTCCCTTATGTAGATAGTTTCATCTTCACCGAGTACCCTAAAACAAATCCGAGGACAGTTCTGAAAACACTGGGATGATATATTCACATATTTGGGAATCTCTCAAAAAAAATGTTGGAGATTTAATGATCTGAAAACTAAGCATTGGTGAACCAAAATAACCTAGAAAGGGGACAATGAAAAAGCGATTTTTTGCAATCATTTATGGAAATATTAGTGCGTCCATCAAAGATGATAACCAAAACAATTATACAAGTAGGGAATGTTGGATTTTAAATTTAAAAAAACCCATAAGAAAAACAAAAGTAGAAGAAATCCAAACATGATTTGACCAGCTCGACATCACCAATGTGTTTTCCTCACTTCTACATTGACCCACTAATGATCAGTTCTTGATTCATTGAAAAAATAATAATAGAGTGATTTTTGGGGTTTGAGAGTGGGAGTGGATTATGAAGATAACCATAATCAAAAACACTTATGTGTTTTTTATAGAAAAACAATGAACACCCCCCAACAGTTGCAGAAAATGAAACTCCCTTGACCTCATATTTTATGTCTAACATAGGATAGAAACCACATTCTAAACTCAATAGTGGTTTAATATTTCCAATATGAGTCCCTATGAATGTTATTTGACTCGACATTCAACATGAAATAATTATGTTTAATTATTTTATTTATGATCTTCCCCCATGGGTTCCTTTTCTAAAATAATCCACAGATTGAAAAAGTTATGCCCTGCCTAGGGTAAACGCCACATCTCAGACTCAACTAGTGCCTCAGATTTCCGATCAGAGCAAACTTTTAAGTGATATCTAGTTCATGTCTTTTGAATAGTATAAAATATTGTAATTA
This sequence comes from Viscum album, assembly GCA_963277665.1. NCBI lineage: Eukaryota > Viridiplantae > Streptophyta > Magnoliopsida > Santalales > Viscaceae > Viscum > Viscum album. The sequence continues at coordinate 1,481,429,536 of OY728137.1, forward strand.
TTTTTTTTATAATTTTTTCCGAGAATAACGGGCCTCAGAATTTTCTGTCGTCTCCTCTCTTAGGTCTCGAAATATTCATAGAAATATTTAAAAGTCTTAAAATGAAAAAATAAGTTTTTATATCATTCCATACTTCAATATTTTCATCCCTTAAAAGTAGAACTACTGAAAATAACATGGTATACTGATCTTAATCATGGCACTCCCACTCCGAGGAAGACCATTATGATTCAGTGCTTCTAGAGAATGCAATCCAATGTGATGGTATATCCTTGTATAGTCTTGTAATCTCTATAACGTGCAAGGAAACATGAATGTGTCTCCTCACATGTGAAACATTGGAGACATCATGGACCCACTCCAGCTGTTGAGGGTAGGGCAAGCCAGTAGGAAACCTTTCCATCTCGTTTCACAATATCAAATGGCCAGATGAAACATAGGGGATAGTTTTGCCCACCGACCAAAACTCTACATCCCACATCACGACTGGAATAAATTTTTTCCCCTAGAATAGGGTCTTATGATTCCCAGATTTAGAATATCTATCTGATTGAACGCCAACTGATATCTAGTACCATAGGATTTCACAGTCGATGACTCTCAGTAGAGATACTCTAACACACTCGAGAAGTGGAGGATTCCACACCACCAATTGAAGATAAATTAAACCATATTTCTCCATCAGGGTTAGCTTTAGGGATGAAAACTAATCTCAAACATCACAGACTAGAAATTCCCCCACAAGACCCCACTACAAACCCTCACCCCCTAGAGACCGCCTATCACACATTCTAGTATGAATCAATCATGAACACCATAAGTTGATCCAAAATCTCATTATCACCCAAAATTGACACAATAATCACTGCAATTTTCCAAAAGAATGAACCATGGTGTCATAAATTGATTCCTCATAACGAATAATGGAGTCCCCACCATATGAATCGTTATAGAGGACAATATTATATAACTCTAATGGAATTCCCAGTTCTATTCAGTTCCATTACACATTATCAATAAATGGAAATGGTTTATTCCCAAAACCCAATCCTTATTTTTGGGTTTGAGCTGAACCAATGACTCCCTACCAATAATTGAAACATGAATAAGATGAAATTCCCTTGAATGGAACTAGATTATTATAACACAACTTATTCATACTTCACAGGTGGAGCTCGATGTAGTTACCACCCACATCATTTCCGTCTATAAAGAATAGAATATAGTTCACATCCCATGTCTAGATATCCTATCGAGGACATGGATAGGGATGATATATTCCATAATCAATGTAAGAGTATTAGTCAATCTTCATATCTAATTACCTTCAAAATTCTGAATTCAAATCTATATGTGTTATATACAATTTAGTTCCATATGTATTTAATTTTGAATTGAATATGATGCACCTAAAATATCTCAAGTGGTATGGTACTTCCTCAAATCGATGAATAATCGACAACATCATTCTTCTTATCCTTCATTGAGTCTCGACATTAAAATTTATCTCTTTCTTTGATATATTATGTATTGATCTCTCAAAATTCTCACACATTTTATGCAAGTTCATTCAAAATCAACTACATTTATCTTTGTAAACACGCATAATAAATTGATACAAAATATCATTTGAGTAAAATATTCCATATTTAAAATATGGATACACTATGTACTTTGGTAGCAGGTAATATTTTCTATTTTAAATCTTAAAAATATATTATTTATTTATTCCTTTTAAAAGGAACATGGTCATGAAATCTATCATTCTCATTGACCCATGATGTATAGGAGTGTCAGAATTCTACCATATATAATATTTTTTCCATAAATATGCACAAAAGTCAAGTTATTGTATTTATAATTGAAGTAAATTTCATGGATTTATATTAATTTATATTATTTTGTTATAAATATATCACTCTATGTTCATTTATATTGTGAATTTTATATAGAGTATTGTGTCAATTATGTTTTCATATAAAGTGAAATATTCTCATTTACCTAAAAAAAATTTCAACTAAACTTCAATCATATTGAATTCCATTTGAGGAAATGACTTATAAATTTTTTTTAGATAATGGATAGATGTTGGATGTATGAAACTCATTGAATTTCAAGTGATTATAAAAACAATTTTGATACCATTTTATATTTTTCATTTCACAATGCATCATATAGTTGTTAAATACAATACCCATGGTACAATTTTGTTGGATGTCCATGGTTGAGTCGTAAAGAAGACCACTACCACATAACCAAATATGATTTTCAAGAAAACTACTATGTATGGTATCATAATGGGGATTAAATGAATCCTTAAAATGATGATGATCCAAATCAGAGGAAAATATTTGAGAATTTGTTTTTTTAATAATTTCTATTTATTTTTCTTTATTAAAAAGAAAGGATTCCGACCCATGATGACATCAATAAGAGAACACATAATGCGTGTAGTGAAAATGATGATGTTTTCAGAGTGAAAAATTAAACGATGCTTCCATGAATCTAGTATATCGACAATTTGGTCGAATAGAATATTTAGAATTTTTAATTTGATTTGCTTTATTGGAAAACTATGTATGTGATATCTAATACTGACATCGATTGGATTCATACCTTTTTCAAGGAGTTAAATACAGATGATGTAGATATTACAACAATCCACTATATTTCATTGTAGTTAGTTGTGGAATATAAATATTCATGAAACAAAATTCATGCTAGAACAATGTATTTATGTTTTTTATGGGAGGAAAATTTTGAATGAAATTATTGTATGAAATGTGGCACATCCCGCTGGAAGAAAAAAGCAGATAGAACATCATCCCATGTGACACAGAAAGTAATGTGTCACTTTCCCTTGATCCCCAGACACCAGAATCTTTTTATGTATGATAAAATATTAGTAAAATATAATGGAATGATTTTGAGAGAATGATGACTTATGGTCAAATGGTACACCCTATAGATGGATTTTCATGGTAGATATTTGATGCTCGATATCTGGATTTTGCAGATGACGTGTGTAAGGTGAGGCTGAGTCTTTCATGTGATTGTTTTAATCTTCTTGGTAATATTCTTAATTCACACAACACATGACCAGTTTTTACACATTTATATCCTCCCCACATGGTTGTGTATGAAAACACCTTTCTATTTCATGAGTATACTCATATATTTCCCTTATGATCTCAATAATGGTATAGATGTATACATGAATCCATTAATAAAATAGTTGAAACATCTCTAGTATGTGGGTGTGAGCACATACAATTCATGTTCAAGAGACATATTTCAAATGTGTGTTGAGATTATGTAGAAAATAAATAATATTCTTGCTTATACAATGATATCTTGATATAGAATGAATGGAAAACTACCATGTCCTATTTTTATAAATAATACATGATCCAAAAGACTAAAATATCAATGTACTTTCAGTTTAAGGGGACATAAATGATTCTTTCTAATTGACCATCCATATAGAAAAAATATTCAAATATTTGATAATACCATAGTGACAGATGATCCACCTCAGCGTATTTATGGAACTAATGTTCTCGATGATTTCTATGATTTCAGTTTTTCAATTGGGAAGGGGAAAATGAAATTTTTAAAGAGAATGAAATTTTCCACTAAAATTGGTTACAATTAGAAGAAGAGGGGTATCTTCTTTGATTTACCTTATTGGTCAACCGACATGATATGTTATTTTTTAGACATAAAGCACATTGAAAATAATATATGTGAAATTTTTCTTTTTATTCTTCTAAATATTATGAAAAATAAAAAAGATGATTTACAATCTCAGCCTGACATGGTGTATTGGGGAATCAGAACAATATTGCATTAAGTGTGTATTAGTAAAAATAAATGGAAAGTTCTATGTGCATTGTATGTGATGATACATACTGAAAAAGGAATTTCTAGAAGTAATATAGACTATTAAACTTCTGGATGGCTATTCAAGCAACTTATCTAAATGGGTCAACAGAGGAGAGTTGAGAAAATATATTTGAAGACTCGTGATTATCCTGTTCTTCTGCAGGAGTTGATTCCAATAGAAATCCATCAACTTTTTTCCAACAATGAAAGGGTGGTTGTTATTTGAATGTCACAGTTGTTAAGAGATATTTCTGCTAAGAATATTTTCATGTCATTCATGCAAAAAAATGTTGGGAGATTCCTAATTATTTTTATGTGAGTTAGGGAAAATATTTCCACTAATATTTTTCACATGCTTACTCCATCTGAATTTGCATATTCAAACTGAAATACTTCTCAGAGGACCTATTTATTTTACTTGGATGTATCAAACTGAATGAAATATGTACACATTTTATTCATATGTCTGAAATATGAATCATCTCGAAGGATTACCATCAATTTTTACATGGTGCAATAAGGAATGGAATTATGCACTATGTATTTTTCTTATATTGATACAAGAATTAATAGACAAATTATAAATGAGGAAGAAAATTATGAGAAAATTGAACCACATTTTTCATTATTTCCTCAAACATGGGGAATTCCAGTATCATATACATTTACTAAATTAAACCTTGAAGAGCAGGAGACGTCACATCGCACAATTTTGTTCAACTGTGATTGGTTAGATGACTACATTAGGTATGTAAATTGAATAAAGATATCTTATATATCTCTTAAAATATTCCAATTTTTATATATAGGGAGCATGAATCAATGATAAATATAAAGCATCATTCTTTATCTTTGACAGGGAGAGAGACATTGCATAGAAAAGAGTTCTCTCCGTGGTTAAAGTTGATGGAAAAAATATTACTGTTGAAAATAAATAAATAAATATTTAATTAAGTTATATATTCATTTATATATTAGGTAATGAATTATCCTACATACTCTATCTCCGAGGAAAAAAGAGCTTTGTATTTTTGTCCTAATATCGTGGTTCGTGATTGTAAATCAATTATTATCCATGGGTACAGATTTATTATCACTGGATGAGAAACAAATGTGAACAGAATATGATGGTGTTATGGTTACTTCCACATTACACTTTTATTCCATTGCATTAGATTTTACAACTTGATTTGAAAATGTAGGTTATTATGGTGTCATTGAAAAAATAATAATATAGGATTTTTACTCACATGGAAGAGTAAATATGATGATATTATAGTGTATAGATTCTATGATGAGGTAGAAAACATTTATTGATGATTGTGGATTTCATGAAACTTATATGATTTTCACTCTTACTACAGATGAACCATATTTATTGAAAATAATGGAGAAACAATTTTATTATATCAAAGACCATATTAGACCTTAATTTGGTGTAATTATTGAAGTAATTCCAAGGAATATATTTGAATATGGTGATGATGGAATTGACACCATCCCTACTACAATTGGAACTGATCAATTTTTTACTTTTAATGACTCTAATAGCTCAAATATCAGAGTTGACAGTGAACCTGATGTTGTGGGTGAGAAATATATATAATCATTTATCCATGTTCTCAATTCATTATGTTTTTCTAGAATTGGGTTGTTAAGATTGGTAGAATTAAAATTGATTTAATATTTATTATAAATATGTTATATCTGACTTGACATTAATCTAAATTTTCAGTGTTTATTGGTTGAAATTTTATTTGAATTATATTATCTAATTTGGAATTGAACTGCATTCAAACCTATGAATCCAAAATTTCGAACTTGTTGAACATTTCAATGTTTTATTGACCATGTCTTAAATTATTATAACTTTAAGACCTCCCTTTAATATTTAACTATAAAATTAACATCATAGGTTTTCCTCTTTTATATATCATGTATTAAAACCTACATCCACTACTCGAAGTCTCACCTTTCCTAATGCTTCTACACCAACAATTTGTAAAAACTGTTGCTATAGGTCCCCTTACCCAAAGGTTTGGCCAAACCGTTTGGAAAAGTCCCCCATAAACCAATGTCACCATCAAACTCAAAGCACCTATACCAACGGTTTTGACAACCATTCGTATAGGTCCTTTGATTTTTTATCGAATCTTCGTACCGAGAACATTATATAAATAAAAATTTAGAATAATTATGATAATATATATATATATATATATTTATGAAATTATGTTCACAAAATTCTTGTTAGGATCATGGTAAGGTCGTTCAAAAATAAAGTAGAGGTCCTGGGATCAAATCCCAGAGAATGATTTTTTTAAAACATATACCAACAGTTTTATGGAACTGTTGGTATATATTTTCATCTTACTTATTCCAATAGTTTTGAAAACCGTTGGTATAGGTCTATACCAACGGTTTTCCAAAACCTTTGGTATAGACCTATCCCAACAGCTTCTTTCCCATGGTTCTCCAAACCATTGGTATAGGCTATACCAACGGTTTGGAGGCCTATACCAACGGTTCCAAACCATTGGTAAAGGGTATTTTTCTAGTAGTGATCATCTACATGGGATATGGAAATTAAATATTTACTTACTTTTAACCATTTTCTTTACCCCTTAATAATCCAGTAGATATATTATCTTTTTTCATATGTTTATATCATAATTTCAACCTATATTACAGGTTTAATCATTCATAATATATACTGTGTTGAATTTTGTAGAGTCATAATACAGTATGCTATATGTATTGGTTTTGAGTGAAATAAAGCCTAGGAATCAATGTTTCATGATTCTAATAAATGGGTGACACTTTGTAAATAACCATCCAACTCAAAATTTAATGTATTTATGACTTCTTGTTTGATTTACGTAATTCATTATAAATTCATTCAAGATCACCTAAAATAATGGATTGTTAAATTATCCATGAATCCCTATATTACCTCACATATATTTGTTAATTTTGCGTTACACATTAGTTATCCAATTCTAATTACATACATATTTGTTTTCAAATGTTGGAAATGAAACCAATTGAAGAGAGGCAATGAAAAAAGGCGATGGACAAGAATCGTTTCATGACTGAGATGGGTGTTCCAACACTAGTTCCTTTAGTGAATATTTTATATAAAAAATATATTTAAATAATATTTAACATCATGTGATTAATATTGTTGTAAATTTTTTTCAGGATCAACCTCTTAGGAGAAAAATATTTGATTAGCATCTTAGTAGTTTTCCCAGTACTCAGGTCGTTGGTATGAGGGGGTGGGGGGGGTGGTACTTGAGCTCGGTGATCTGGGCAGCGTACCTGATTATAACCTGACCCTCCCACTGATATACCATATATCCCACATTTTTATCTCAAGGTGTCATTAGGGACACATATGATATTTAGGCCTCCCATGTTTTCACAACACTTTACATATGAGTCTCATATCCCATCTTTACCATACCCGATGATGATTCCCACTCCCCATCTAACATTCAACCAACCATCCATGCCATATGACTTTAAATCTACTTCTTTTTCTCTGTGCTTATATATTCCATCTTCATCAAGTCATGATATTCTATAGTTTATCCCTATAGAGAATACAATGGTACCCACTCCACCAGTATAGGGTGTTCCTTTAGTTTCTGTAGATCTAGTGGCGTCTGTTGATCAGATTATCATAGGTATATTTATAAAACCTTAACAAATATTTATACAATTATTTGTTTTAATTATAACATGTGTTGATAAAATATATATTTTTTATTTCATAACAGATACATCTACTGATAGAAGTATGGGTCGGGGGTGTACACACATGAATGCAGTGTGGAACTGCCACATGCAGTTGATGTTGGACTACAATGATGACAATCAAATAATTAAAAAACATGGAAGCAATTTTTGTGTTTATGGAGATTATGTCCAAATAATCCGACATCATTCCTATCATCCCTCTATCGTGGAGACAGATGCCAATTGATGTCAAGGATAATACTTGAGAACATATATGGGTAAATAAATCTGTTTTATTTAATGCAATAATTTTTTTGTATTTATATGAATTAGTATTTTTCTATTATCTTTGGATTAATTCCACGATGGTGAGGGGGCACGACCATCACGTCTAATGGATTTAGATAACATTTGGGGTACCTATTAGCATGATTTGTAGACTGTCTAGTGATCTAATGATAAAATAGAGTTAGAGGTGGTACATGTCATGGAATATTGTCAGGTTGACTAGTATTGGAAGATGATTACTAATTATTAAACTATATAGTTAATGGTATTAATCAGATTTGAGGTATATAGATGAAAATTTTCATATTTTTCATTTATACTATATTTTGAATTATTGAATTTAATTTGGGAATAATCTGGATGAAATTAAAATACATTGATGCTAAAATATACCACCACACATTGGGAACATACTATGATGTCAGATCATGAGAAGAATCATGTATGACAATTGTTTATAATTTTACTACACAACTTCCAAATTCTATTGTTTCCACCATAATTTATTTTATTGCTAGAGTTTTCATATAATTTTAGTTATGAAATTAATTATCGATAACCTATTTGTAATTATGGTTTCCTACATTAAATTTAACATTTTAGGAAAACATTGAATATTGAAGGATGTGTGCCTCGAGCAAAATTATTTGGCTCAAGTAGAAGCAAAAAAGATGAAAGTGCGGTTAACAATCTGACTCACCAGTAGATTGTCTATTTTACATGGCTAATTTCAAATATTAATATCTATTTTTAAATTAATAATATATTTATATTTGTATCATGATTCATTAGTTTCCCTTGATGCGCGGTAATCTGACAGTTTTGGACCATATGATCACTTACATTATGTTCTGGGTGATGGGCTCCCTCACAGAGTACGCAGAATACCTTGGGATAGAATAGTTTTGATGATGTATTTCCTTCTTCAAGAATGCGTTTTAGTGTCACCGACTACTAGCAGGTTATGGAACATTCAGAGAAGTCCAAAATAAGTTCATATAGATTCCAATACAGTTTTCTAGGGAAATCACAACATTTATGAAATTGATGAATGTTTTACATCCAAAACATCCAACAGAGGCCAACACTAATTGTGATGAATATATATTGTCGATGTGTTCTATATATGGTGCACCAGGTGGACGTTCTACTATTGTTCAAGATTATTCCTTCTGTTGTAATGAAAATTCCATGGAGGGGGCCATGGCGGATGAGGAGGTAGAAGAGGAGGTCAAGGTAGATTGTGAGGGTGAGGAGGTGGGCATTTTGGAGTGTGGGTATGATGATGGGGAAAAAATGAGGATGGGGATGATGCTGATGATGGCGATGATGACATTGAATTTGATGAGTAAAACATTGATCTATTACATTTTGGACTGATATTAATGACATATTGTGTATGATGTTTTTTGTTCCTGAATATATTTTTGATTTGGTAGGTCACATTATCATTATTTATTCATATACGAATAATAAAACATTAATTGATGATTTTTTCTGATTGAAAATATTTGTGACTAATTCACCCCTCCCCTAGACAGCTCAACCCCCTTTGGAAACTCCCACCCACTATATATCCTTACCCCCTGGACACCCCACCTCCCCAGAAACCCCCACCCCCAAGAAAACCCAACCCCTTAGAAAACACCCTTAACCCCCTGGACAAACCCGCCCCTAGACACCCCCACCCGTAGAAATACCCCACCCCCTAGGCACCCCCACCCACATGGAAACCCCCCTGGACATCCTCTACCCCTTGAAACACCCACCCATTAGACACCACCTAGAACCCCCTGGGGACACCCCACCCCCTAGAAATGCCCCACCACCCGGGACACCCCCACCCTCTTTGACAGCAACCCCTCCCCCCACACCTGCACACCCCCACCCCCGGGATTGAACCCCCACCCCTTGAACCCCTCCACACCCTGCACAACCCCACCCCTTAGACAACCCCATCCTAGGAAACCCCCCTAGACACCCTCACCCCATGGAAACCCCCACCCCAACCCACTGGACACCCTCACCCCAAATAGACACCCCACCCCTGGACACCCCAACCCCCTATACCCCCACCAACTTGACAACACCTACCCACATAGACTAAACCACCCCCTAGATGACCCTCACCCCTAGACATCCCCACCCCCCTGGACAGCCCCACCCCCTCGACACACCCACCCCTAAACACCCCACTCCAACACTGCTAGACAACCACACCACCTTGGACACCCCCACCCCTTGGACAACCCTCGGGACATGCCAACACCCTTGGCCAGCCCCACCCCAAGATAGACCCCCCCCCCCACGAGAGACCCCCACCCCCTTAAACAGCCACCCCCCTCCAGACACCACCCCATGGAATGGACACTCTCTACTGCCTGGGACTGCCCCCACCCACTAGACAACCCCCACCCCTGGACACCCCCACCCCCTGGACACCCCCACCACCCTTGAAACCCCACCCCTAGACATCCCCCCGGATTCCCCCACCCTTAGACACCCCACCCCCTTAGATAGCCCCCTACAACATTGATAAACCCCACCCCCTTAACACCCCACCCCCTTGGACAACCCCACCCCCTATACAGTCCCCACCACCTTGACTCCCCCACCCCCACCATCATGGTGACCCCCCCCCCCCAAACACCCCACAACATAGGTCACCCCCCACACCCTAAACGGCCCCCTCCCCCTGGAAAATGAAATTTTTATGTCATTTATCCAATTTAAAATATATTTACATGTGAAAAGTATTATTCAATCTTCAATAAAATGGTTTTCATCAAAAATCACCCATTCCATTAATTAAATTTTAAATTCATTTTCTATATACCATATTTTGTAAGCCATATTAGTCATATTATTTATTCTATATTAGTTATATTATATTTTTTTTATTACATATTCGTCATTCTTCCATGTTCCGTATGCCATATTCTGTAAGTTTTATAAATAAAAAATTGTATGTATTGAATGATGAGTTGAATACACTATACATAATTCATAATTATGCATGCGATTCATAATTTATTTTGAATGTGTTTTTTTTTCATAATTCAGAATTCAGTACACAATTAATTTTTTCTATATTAAATTGAGAATTTATTTCTAAATTCATTATGGAATAGGGTAATCTGTTTCTGAATTGATCACTAAATTCAATTAAATTCAAAATACTATTTTCAGTTCATCATATACATGCTTATAATTTCCCGTGCAAAAGGTATTGCATAGTGGGAGGCAAGCCATCATTCTATTTCAATTATCGCAAGGCTATACCAACAGTTTTAAAGTGTTGGTATATGTGTGAAAAGTGACATTATACCAATGGTTTACATATAACATTTGGTAAATGTATATACCAAATTTTAGTAAACCGTTGGTACAAAAACATGAATCGGTTTTTAGAAATGGTTTTATGTAAATTTTTAGTAATGGATTATTCAAACAATTTCAGAACCTTTTGAATAGATCTGAAATTCATTAATTTGCAATAGTTTTGAACCGTTCATATAAATATTTAACAATGGTTAGCTCAAAAAAACCGGTATAATGTGCATTCCAGATAAATATACCAAGGGTTATTTTATAACCATTGGTATATGTCTATCTCGATGGATAACTAGCCCATGGTTTGAACAAAAGTTGGTATAGTTTATCCCAATGGTTTCCAGTCCTATAATAACTATTTGAAACTGTTGGTATAAGTTTTTTTTAGTAGTGTGAGTTGATGATACATTCTCACTGCCCCATGTTTTTTTTATTTTTATCTTTTCTATTGTAACATTGTTTGTTTTATAGTTGTTGAATTTTTATGGTCTATCAGTTGGATTTTTTCTATAACTTGTCTTGGATTACTCTCTTATGGAGATATCTCCCCTAGGTTAGTTGTTAAGATCTGGTTGTGATTTGGTGGTACATGTTGTTCCCATGGTAAGGTGGTTTAGTTCCTATGGTGTTAATATCCTTGAGAGGTATCTCGTGGGGTGGATATCTTGATGATCATTTCAGGTTTCACTATGGGATGGTTTTGGATTTTCAAGGAAGAGAATGTTTTTTAGGTATCTATCTTAAGGGTTCATATTCACATTGTTTAAAAAATATTTCATTTTAGAAGAATGAGTTTCTTAGCGGAGGATTTGGGGAATTCTAGGTGAGTTTGGATGTGAAACTATGGAAGAAAGGAATATTCACAAGGTCTAAAGTCACACAAAGTGAAACTGTATTTTTTGGATGTGCAATAAATCTGGGATTCATAAATAAAAAGGTAACCCATTTTTGGTGAAATATAATCACAGATGAGTACATTAAATTAAATTGAATTACACATCATTTAAATCCCCAATGATATATGTTTTAAACATATTTAGCTGCTCAGGTTCATCAAACCCTACTGATATAGCACCTCTCTCTTGATTCCAGGTGACCCTTCACCCCCATCCTTGATGTTTTGGGGATTCCAATTCCAAAAATTGATCCCTATATGAACTCCATTGATTCATAGTGATCAATGATGGATTTAAAGTATGTTCAGCCTCCGTTCATGTGGTTTCATGGATCGGTTTCCTCCTATATCAGTTTTCCATTTCATGTGTCTTGTTCTCCATGATTTTAAATAAGTCATGTTGGTTGTTATTTATGAGTTTGTGGATCAAAATCCTCTATTGGATGAATTTCTTTTATTATAGGTGATTGGAATCCACAATGTTTTTCAATTCTCATTACAAGAATGTTGACACCCTTTTGAGGAAGGAGATTCCTTGAATCTCTATTTTTTTATGTGCCATCATAAATATAGCATGATTTATCCCCTTGGATCACAATGAAATTGTTCTAATAAATACTTGAACAAAATTAAAGAGTTTTCAATGATTGCATGGTGATGTTCTTATTTTGTACGCTGATAACAATTTGCCTCTTTTTTTCTAGATTGTTTGATATTTATGTTGTTGACGTCATGTATATATTAGAATATGGAATTGGTAAAACAACAATGATTTAATTATTCATTTATTTGAAAAAAGTTGTAAGAAACATGTTTAATAAATCTAATGTGTTGTAATATTATTTTTTCTATCACAATTAAATGAATGGATCTTACTTATATTAATGTAATTGAATTAATATCTGGATCTTGACTATGATTGTTGATAAAAATTATTAAATTTAAGTAGAATTAATGGTTTAATTAATTTATGAAATATTTTGATTGTTCAATTATTTGGTTTCCTGCTGTTGGATCATGTAAATAATGAATTAGTTAATTAAATAAGGATAACGAATTAATTTTATGAAAAAAAATATTATTACATTTTAGGGCCTTAGCTTCCCTCTATATTATAAATGTCATGTGCTTTATGATGTGGATATCAGAGAGCTTGTTTTTTATGAAGGATGGATTACATAGTTTAGGGCCATGAACCTGGTTTCTATATTTTTCCCCCTTTGTTGTGATGTGATGTGAACCTGGGATTGTTGATCCGGGAGGCTCTTGTGGTATATCGGATGGAGATTCCTATATGTGTTGTGGGACTAGGATGGATGAGTGTGGAGATATGTTGTGATATATATGGAGGGGATGCCTTGTTTTTGTCTTAGTAATTGAAGCTTCTAATAGAGGGATGTATTGGGATGTATGTGTGGGTGTCAGAGGGAACAAATGGTACAAATGAATAGGTTTATGATAATATTAACTACTAATATTAATGTTGGATTATTATTTTAATCTATTATTTGGATGACGACCATGTTGATTTTTATCTTGCTTCCAGTCCCCACAATTCATATAAGATAGATGTCATTGGTTGTATAAATTGTTTTGCTTCATAATATTTTTTCAAAGAGTACATAATAATATTGACTATAATGTTGTTAATAAAGTAATAAATGTTTTATCCATTTGGCTGGAGATTCATGGAATCAGTGATAAGGTTGTAATTCTGAGAATTCATGAAATCTATTTTCTTATGCCTGGAGGGAATGGATCTTTGTTGTAATGCTAATGAAATGTTTCATGGAAAATGAAAATTGTTAATTAATTGTTAAATAATTAATTAATTTAATGTGGAACTAATAAAATGCAATAAAATAGGTTGTTGTAGATATTTAAATTGTTTTGTGATTATATGATATCTGAACATAATAATTTTAGTTGGGAGTCCAAGAGACATTAGATATAGATGAGTCTGTGATTAGTTTATGCTCGTAGTGTTGTTTTGAGTTATATTATATCATGTAATTTTTTTCATACCCTACTACATCTATTTGTTAGGGAGACTAACACCCCAGTGATTCTGAGGCATGAGAGGGAGGATCCCAAACATCCTAGTGGGAGGACGTATGGATGAATACCCCATTTTCCCCACACTCATCACATGGTATTTTATTTTTTCTAATATGAATTATTATTATTTTTTATACATATGTGTGTAAATGGTTCTAGAGTATTGTGGTAATTTAACACACATGTATTATTTATTTAGTTTATTCAGGACTACAATAGGACTAACGTGTAGTGCTTGTGATGGCTTGAGGTTCCATAATCTATGTATGGGTATTGGGGGTTTGAGGTACAATACATGTTGTATGATACACATTATATGGGATGTGGTGTCTCCCATAAACTATAATGTTTTATTTGGTTTATGTTGTTTCAGTGGTGTGTTGCATGAGGTGGACATTCTGGTGCTTTTCCCAAGTATTTGTGGGTTGTCCTTTTTGGAGGGAAATGCACGAGATGTCAGATACTAGGGCATAACCACAAACCATTGAGAAGTGGTATATTGGGTTCCCATGATATTAATTATTATATAATATTCTATTTTATGTGATTCTTAGTGTGAGTAAAAATGGTGAATCTAGGAACTTATAATTCATGTTTAGGTGATGTGTTAGTTCCACTTGTTTTACACAATGACTACTCGTGCTTTCTTAGCCTTTTGCACGAGATACGTTGGGGAGGATTGTACTATGTACACTATTACAACCATCCAACACATATATAAACTATTTTTTAGGATTTTTGGAGGCGGTTAGAGATTAGGATATTTACTACTAGCTTTTGGTTTAATAGTAGTTATATGGACTTCTTGGACACATTCATCCATACTTTTTATACGATACTTGTAGTTTTCCATTCAGTTGTAGTGGTTCATGAATGTCATTATATATTTACACTTGATTTTTTGTTTATATTATAGTATGGGAAAGGGTTGTTGGGTGTCTTTATTATCTATTTCATTCAAATGTTTTCTCTTAATGGGTAATTTATCTCATAGGAATGTTTACTATTCCCAGTATTCTAGTCGCAAACTGAGGGATTACTAGGGGTATGACTCGGGTGTCATTGTATCTCATATTCCATTAATATCCCATGAGGGGCACACATTATTGGGTGAGGGTCGTGAAACCATGATTGTAAATTATTGATGATTATGGGTGATCTTGGTATATATTACATGATGGGTGAGAATGATAATTTTTATACAGTGGGTGACACTAATATTGTTCCCTAATTCATTATGAAATTTACAGTGTCTTTAAAAGTATGAATGTGGAGGTTAACCAAGTAGGTTTCACTTTTAGATATTTATAGTATTCAGTAATTTCATAATTTGGTGAACATAGGTGAAAAATATATTATTCCAACATACCAATACATTTTTTCTATTTTTTTGATTTTTTTATTGGTTCTATTAATCTAGATTGAGATCACACTACTGAAGTTATTTTTGATTCTTTTGACACTTTATGTTTCTATATATTTATTCCATGTAACATGTTTGTTGATCAATATTTTTACTAGAGTGATTTCCAATTTGTAATTATCAAACAACATGAATATGTTATATTAACACTATTCTAATCTTATTATCAATAAAGATATTCAATTTATAATTCCTTTGTTTATTATTACATAGCATCTGATCTCCCACATATTTTTTCCACTGTTCATAATAAACTAAATTATGTAACATATATCTCGATTGTTTTAAAGTGGGTTATTATTAATACAAGATAGGTTTTATGAAAATCATGGTATGGTGAACAGAGAATGATGAAAATAATGATTATAGTTATGTTATAGTTTTTCATAATTCTATAAAATCAAAAATCTAAAATATTAATGTGTTTGTAGGTGATCCCATATTTTTATTAGATTTTCAACATTTCATATAGCTATAATGGGTTCACGTGTATTAAATATCAATGCGATAAATGTAATGATTAAATTCCTATCATGGGATCAGGGAGTTAAAATTTTAGGCTATTATTGATATTTAAATATCATGTCCACTATATTTGAAATGTGGTTGGAATCAAAACCATTCTAGAATAAAAATATCTTAAACTAACATCATTCACTCTTTCGTTAATATTGATTATTATGAATAATAGTATGGATGGAAGGGAAAATCTTGAACATAATTGGATGTGTTTATAGAAAGAATGATATTGAGTGACCATATAGATGTATAAGTGAAATAGAAGATTAGATACATTAGGTAACGCTACAAGGTTGATAAAATCCTACAAAAGAGATACACTAGACACTATTAGTGAGATATATATTTCATTATTAGAGGGAAGTTATTTCGGTGAATTTAACGTTATGTTAATGTTTTGATAATATAACATTCCTTTCCTAAGTCTTGATTGTATTTGGCCGATTTATTATCACATAACCCGTCCAATAAACCTCTATCATATTTATAATGCAAAATATATATCACATTTGATGTTTTAGATATATGAACCATAAAATATAATAAAACATAATGTTATACAACTATGTAATTATATTTCATATTAAAACAACATTTATAAACCATGGATCATTGATATTAAGTGCCACAAAGAATATCACTCGCTTGGTTAATGTTATCAAGAGGTATTGGAAATCTGAGGATGTTACATGTGAACTGAGGGATATGATGTTGACATGATATACACATTTCTTTACCAAAGTAAGGAAATTTCCACGGAATGATTGATATTAATGAAAATTTAATGAAACAACCAATGATTTTATATGCATTTCCATTAAAAAAATTTATGGAAGAAGTAAATTTCTTTACAGAAAAACATTATTCTACATGAATTGTGAAATTGTAAACATTTAAAACCTAGAACTAAGAATGTAGGGTATCAATAACATTGTACCCATTATGATATATATATATATACCGTGGTTTCGGATGGTAAACATGTATTGGCATGTAAAGAATTTATGAGTAAAAGAATTATTTTCCAACGAAATGTATTATTCTACATGTTGTTTGTTTTTATAAAAGATAAGAAAATTTATCATTAGTCGGATATTATTTCAAGGAAATATATTTATAATAAATTTTAATAAATTAATAATAAATCATTATTTATTGAAGGATTATGAATGAAGATGAAATCATTTAAAAGTTGGATAAATTAATTTTCAAAAAATAATTTTATGTCAGTAATATGATTTTATAATAATAAATTATGTAAACAAAATTTTAATGTGATTTTAATGAATTTTGTAGAAAATATAATTAAATAAACATTTTAATATTTATTTGATTCTATTCTAGTGAAAATTAATCAACGTAAATTTTGTTTCATGATTGAATTTTTTTTAAAAAGAGTATTTTTTTTGTATTGAACACTTTTTTTAGAAAAAAAATATTCCATTTATATAAATTGAATATATAATATTTATTCCATATTTGGAATCCTTATTTACAATTTTGATTACTATTTCACATTTTAAAAATTTTGAAAAATAAAATCTTAAAAAATTTGTTACCGTGGCTATAGTTTAATCATGTTTATCAGGTGGGGGGGCCAAACTAATATATAAGGGTATGAATTCAATATAAACATGTATAATTATTATTTTTTAAATATATTTAGACCCTATATTTTCCTACTTTCAATAAATAGAAAAATTGTATCCACATTCTTATGGAAATAACATTATTTTATTTAAATTTTTTAAATTTTTTCAAGTGTTACCTCTTACTCATATATAAAAGGGAATATACTATACTATGTTATTCACAAAAAATATCATTTTACATTACATAATACATAAATAAAATACACTTCTTCCTTGATCCCCGATTCCATTACTTATACTAGTCATTCAAGGCATAATGTATAAGCCAATGGTGGTCTCTCAACGAAGAAGTGTAAATCCTAACCAAGATATCTCAATGTTATCTCTTATTCGAATTTATATAAATATATTTATCCATTATAAAATGACTAATATAGTATAATAAACATTTTTATATGATATTATCATCACATCATAATAAATATTCACATCATTTTCATGTTATGGTAAAAGAATGCATCACTTTGGCATACATGTGAACTACTACCTCTACATTGTGATTGAATTCAATTTCCATAAACACATCACATTGATTGATATGATTTATTTTTAATAGTTTTATATTAAATTTGATATATAATTATAATTATTAAAAGATAAAATATTATTTTTCATTATTTCCTTATTTTCTTTTAATAATAAAAACATTCAAGGTTACATACAAACTATTGTCTCCCTGAAAAATGAAATTCATTATTATCTCTCTGCCATTTATGGATTTTTATAAAAATCTCTAATACTAATATATTTTATTATTATATCAAGATTAATGTTCTCTATATGATGAAGAAAATGATAAAAATTAATTGTCTAAAACTTATTAAATGAAATATGGATGAAAATTGAAATTGTTTTCACAGAGAATAGTTTATTTTAAAAATAATTATTAATAAATGTGTAATGATATATTATAAATAAAAAATAATTATATTATAAGTATGAATATATTTATATTATATACCTTTAATAATATTAATAGTTGATTTAAAAAAATTATTAATAAATGTGTAAATAAATATTATAAGTAAAAAATAATTATATTATAAGTATGAATATATTTATATTATATACGTATAATAATTTTAATTTCATTAAATTGATTGTTATAGTCCCTAAAGAGATTTTTTGACTTAGGGTATATATTTTTTGTGAAAAAGTCATTTTCACTTGGATTGTTTATAATTAAATGTAAAATGATTAAATTATGTGTTATATCCCCCAAAAATCAGGTATTTTATTATCGTTGAATAATTTTTGTACATTACATTTTTATCATTAATTTTCACCCTCTATGTACTAAAGACATAGAAATAGTTTTCTTAAGTAAAAATAAATTTTTTATTTAGTTGATAACGTTGTTCTTAAATATCAATATTTTATTTGAAATATTTTATTTAATATTTTTATATGATATAATGGTTAATTAAAGTAATTTATACCCATGATCTAATATTAATTTTGATTAAGGTTGATTGTTTTCATTGTTGTAACATGTAATGCATGAATGAATTTTTCATTACACTATGAACACTCAGTGCATTATAGATTCACATAAAAGTTTCAATTGTAAATTTCAAATATGATATTTGGTGATATTGTATATTCTTTATATTTAAATAAGCTATTTAAAAATGAATATTTTATTTTAATGAGTTAAGATTCTAATTATCATTTAATATCATTTGTTTTCAATGATAAATTCTGTTGATGTTACACATGCTTCAGAGGGTATATAAACCTATGATACATTCATTATTCATTTTCTAGATTGTTTATATTTGTGATGTTGAAATATTTATCAAATAATAATTATTTTCCACAACATTGGATTTGGTGAAATGAAAAAATAAATTCATGATCTTGTGGCATACCTATGAATGGATTTTGATTTTTCGATGCTTGGTTTTGTTATATCCCTTTAATGTACTTGGTAAAGGATAATATTTTATGGGCTCATAGGGAATATGAGAGGTTATCCAAATACCACCAATGGAAAAAAATTGTTAAAACATCCCAATACCAAGATTCGATATATGTCATGGTGTCTATCCATGGATTAAATTTTCCAAGATTATAATTATACCACATTTATGCCTCAATTTTATGACATGATTTTCTGATAATGGTATTCTATTATGGATCAAGTACCTTGATTACAATATGAATCATATATTTAGAATCGAATGAAATTATATCATGACTAATTATCAAGATCTAAAATTTTTTGGGTATGATTTTCAAATGGTTAGTGATATTTTTTAATTCCCTTGAGCCATATTTGGCTAAAAAACAACAGTTGGTTGATATATACCTTTTTACCATTTCATATTTGTAAGTTCTTTAATTCTTATGTTTCTTTTCAAATAGGGTATGATGAATGTTTTTATTTATAATGATTCTTATAAGGGTTGTATTTTGGATGAACTTAGTGGGAGAAGATGTACATATTTAATAAATGTGTTTTTATGCATTCATAATTCTAAATCTTGTAACCCTTTACAGTTATTATTTAAATCACAATGACATGTAATGAATATTCACATTTTATGACAAACTATATTATATGAAATTATTGGGTTGACTCAGAAATATTGGTATCTATGTGATGTACCTCAAGGGAGTCAGGAAATGGGAGTTCTAGACCAGAGATAAAGATAGTTTCACATAACCCAGAATATTTTTGTCTTATAGGGAGGGATACTGGTACAGTACAATGTGTAATGGTTGTATCATCAACCCAATATGTTTTTCTAATTTTTATAATGGAAAATAACAATTATTCATAATTACTCAACATGTAAGTGATCTTAGTGAGGTAATACAACATAATTTAAGTGGGATGCATATATGTTTCCCATTAGAGTTGTGATAATGGGGTTTTTGAAGATGTCTATTATGCACTATAGAGAATGTTAGATGTATAATTTTCTTTAATTTCATTATATTTTTGATTCATAGTGATGATGTGATTTGTCGGATGAATTGGTTTATATCGTATTGTGAAAACCTTAAATGCTACCATTTTCATGTATCCACCCCATAATTAATGTGTGATTTCCAAACCAAAATATGTGAATATGATCAACCTTAAGGAATTTTGGGTCCTAGAAATCAATAGATTATGGTGATAATAGCCAAGTTCAGTATGGTTTCATAGAGTTATTATGATATGTAAACGAAGGTATTTTAATCTATTTTTAAATATTTCGAGGATATTTTTTTTGGATTTCTCAGAATTTAGAGTTGAGTGTCAGATAAATGTTAGGATTGACATTATTCATGGAATGATGACAATTACTATTTAAATTTTTTAATGACCCATCCCAAATCACCCCATAGATACTCAATTAATGTGTTATTAGAAATTATAAATACATCCCCATAATTGAAATCCCATCTACTAGGGGAGAGGGTCTAGGAGTGATTGTGGTTATACTATACCTTTATAATATAAATAAAATTAATTATTAAAAAAACTAATATAACTATTTAAAATATCCAAACATGCCAAATTTATACATATTACAATCCAATCAAATATTTACAATGTAATAAACTTCAATGAATTATTAAAGGAATCACCCATTGTAAGATCACATATGTACTAGTGGAAATTAAAATAAATGAACAACCATATTATCAATAAGGTACAATCCTAACCACATTGAGAACAGAAAAATTTATCATCTGTAAAATAAACACATCCAAGACCACCAGGTTCATGATAAATATCCCAATAACATACATGTTCTCAGGGAAATAATGTCTTTACACATCAGGGAGGGATCATATAGGGTGAAGGTATGAACCTAAAATTACCCAACATGGTTTCCCTATCATATATCTATAGATATACAAGTGTATTAAATGAATAATAAATATAATTCAAATCATATTACACACCATAATGTAGTTGAGTTTATAAATTATAGAGTGATCGATTTTTTTGTTCTCAATGAGCATTGTAGTGGAATAATACTTCCATAGTTTACCAAAAAAGAATATATCCTAACCTTCCTATCAAAATCATTTCACATAGGTCGTACACCATTCATAGTCCATATGATGATAACCGAGACACCATTACTGACTATTATAATGTTTTAAAGTATTTCAACAAGATAGTCCTAACAAATCTCTCAATATGTTCAACAAAACCCTCTCATCTGATGGTTTCTCTCACCATTAATAATGGCCCCTATAGTGTGAACTACACTAATACCGATGGTCAAAAATAATCCCCAAATAAAACAGATGTCTATGGTGTCAAAAAACCACAATGAGTGGAATAAACCAAATCATAGACCATTCGTTGCCTAAATATGATCCCAATGGTATCCCAAAACACATAATGAGCAGAAATCAATAAATCATAGAGAACACCATCTACTATCCTCTATCACCAGTAGAAAAATGGTTAACATCATCTATATCATACCAACTAACTGAAAACACATCAAATATCTAGATTATAGAATCATTATCATGATCAATCATTATAATTAAACTATAAAACCACCCAACCAATCAATTCTGAGAAAAACAACCACATCCCATGTGGGATTAACCACATCATATATTAAGTACTATAGAACCCCATGAGGTTTTATTCAAGATTACACCTAGAAAAACAAAATAATGTTATTTTATTACCAAATGTATAACATATGCATAAATCAAGAATCAATTATTCACCACCTACTAAGATTATTTGTAACTCCATTAGTTTCGATTCTCTACCTTTCTCAACAGTAATCAAAATTTTATTGAAAAACTAATAAAATGTATGAAATATTTATTTTTCCACACTAGTTAATAGAAAAATGAAAAATCTATTTTTTTAAGTAACCTTCTAGATTTTACCATGTATACTCAATTGTTTAAACGGAAAATTAATGTCATATAATTCCATTAGAATCCCTCTTGTAGAATAAGAGAATAACCAAAGATACACGAGGTCCAAAACCCCTTTTTTCATCCATGGATTCTATTTAATATATATTATAATTAATTGTACATTTAATATTATGTTTATATCATTTCAGAAAAAAATCATGATAAATTAAATCATACTCAATATTTTGACTAAAAATAGGACACTAAATCATATAAATGGTATCCTTACATTTTTTTCTAAATAGTTACTCTTAAATTCAGAAATGTAACTCTTAGCATTTAAAATGGAGAAGCATGTGTTTTATTAAATATAATTTTACAAATTTAAATTATTAAATATATTTTTTAATCATAACATTATACTCTTATGTTTCTAGATAAACATAGTTCTCATAAAAAAATAAAATAATTGTCTCCAACATACTATAAAATGAACCATAAAAATCAAAGATTTCTCAAATTTCCTAACGTCTTCTAGAAGCCCCAAAAATCTCCCAAAACACCAAAAATAATATAATCCCATATAAAAATCCAATATTTTAAATAAAAAAGGATTCCTAATTAAAAATATTTGAAAGAATAATTTATAATGAAATTAATCACCTGAGACCAGGATAACTCTAGAGGCTAGTTCCCTAGAATATACTAACACCATTGATACCTCTTAGGTTTCCAAAATCAAATATATGATCTAATACACAACCTAAAATATAATTTTAGATAAAAAAACCTTACCCCTTCTGAACTATACAAAATTCCATCCTTTGGAAATATTTACTACGTGATAACCAATTAAAAAAACAAAATAACCCCCCTTACCACTGTAACATCCCGGTTCCGAAAGCCACCAAGAGGCACCCCGTACCTAGTTGGTCACTTGGCCTTAAGGGAATTTCCCCGAACGCTAGAGGCTGCCGACTAGCAACGAGAGCCTTCGGTGTGATAGTAGGGAAACTATGACCTCATTGACAGAGTAAATAGAAGATGTAAACAACACATATACAATAGCGGAAGCAGTAAAAATCCATACAATAGTATACAGCGGAAGACTGAGATAAACAAACAACTGAAGCACGCATATATATAAATGATTCATGAGGCATATGTCTAGGAAAGAATCCAAACAAGCCACAATACTGGAAATACAAATAGTATTAAAACAAGTACAAAATATAGAAAATCATCTCCTCAGCATTACAAGGCTAAGCATGGACCCATGCTCCCCAGCTCCACAGGAAGTCATGTACCTGAAGTCAAAGGGTGCTTTCCCATATCTATACCTGCAACAACATAATCAAGGCCCAAAATGGATGTGAGACAAATTCCCAGTAGGAAACCACCCAAAGATCTGTGCCTAATAGTCTGTGAGAATATGGAAGGTAATAGTACAGTAAGCAGAAAATAGTAACCAGTAAACGAGATGATACACAATGGTAAACAGTCCACAGATCAACAAGAAGCAGTGAAGCAAACAACTAACCAAAAACATGAATCCCTCTGAGAAGTACTCACGACCATCCCCTCTAGTCCTGTCCATGAATTACCAACAACCCTCTCGGCAGTACACTCAGCCTAACCCCTCTAGTTTGGTCATACGAAATTACAAGACTCTTTGAGAATGGACGCTCAGTCAATTCCCCTTATAGTCTAAGGTAGTCAGGGAATCTCTAAGAAATATCACACAGTATAATCCCTTTATAACCCCAATGTCTAGAGACTCTCTGAGGAATAACACTCGACCAATCCCTCCAATATCCTCATGTCGATCTCAGACTATTTGAGGAAACTCACTTGGTCAATTCCTAATATAACCTAGAATGGTTTAAGGAAATTCAAACAAAACACGGACTCTCTGAGGAATCACACTCGGTCTAACCCCATATAGTCTATTGAGATCAATACTCTCTAATGAAGATTACTCGGTCTATCCTCCTGTAGTCCATAATATCCAATACTCTCTGGGAAGCTCACTCGGTCTATCCCCTATAGTCTACAATGTCCAAGACATTCTGAGGAAGCTCACTCAGTTTATCCCCTTTATAGTCTATAGCATCTGGTTCTCACGACCTCGTGCTAGTCAGTGCATAATAATTATATAAGGCCAATTTTAACCTATAGAGCTACTTGGATAACCATTCTACAACATAAAATGAATGTTAGAGAAGATAACTCTATCCTACGGTCATAAGGCATGGAAAACAGGCATAACGGCCAAAGGCTGACAAGACCAAAATGTCGTAAACAGAACAAGGCATGGGTAAAACATCCAAGCATAGCAATTATCCTCATACATAACCAAATTACCTCTACTAAAGAATAAAACCAAGGCTGAAAAACAACAGGGGTGAAACAGAAAACACGCAATACCCCATTCACTGGTATTGGTGGAAATGGCACATAAAACTCAACGACATTGAATGGAAAGGCACAAACCATATACCTTGATGATAGGAGATCGATATAATTGAACCTTGAAACTTGATTCTCCTTGAAACTTTACAGATCTATGAAAATGTCCAAAATGCTCAACCAACGATAACTTAAGAAAGAAGAGTAATTGGAAAATGAAGCTCTAGGAGAAGGAAGAGCTTACCGCTACGGTTCCAACCCAATTGATGGTGGTTGATTCGGAGAATGAACATATGATTGGGGGCTCAGAGGAGATTAACGGCCATACATGATGCTCTCAGTCGAAGAAGGTGGAGAAAAAACATGTTCTGGTGATTAGGCATGACCCCAGTGCGTTTAATGAAAAATATTAATGTACACGGCGTGTACTATTAGTGTACACATAGTGTACTAGAATTTTCTGTACTCTTATTTATGTTTCCTCCACATAACCCCATACAACCGTGTGTGTGGACCAGATTTGGCATGTACACAGTCTTGCATGGCATCAAAGTACATGGAATGTACTTATAAAGAACACGATGTGTACATCAAAAATTTCTAGAAATTCTTATTTTCAAAAAAACTCCATAAAAAGGAAAAACATACCTAAAATGAAGGTCTGGGTTCAAAAAAACTTCCCTCTTTAAAGATATTTTTTCCTGAATTTCCCTAGCGAGGCGTGGAAGAAGAAACCCCAAATAGCTCTGGCCACAGCGATCGTACATCGACCTCCCTCTCCCAAGTCTCGTCTTATACTCGCTCATACTACCATATCACCTGTACCAGTGGAACAGAATGGCCACAGAGAACCTTCATACTACGATGGACAATCCAGATTGGATGCTCCTCAAATTATGCATCTGATTTGAGCTCAACCTCCTCATTTTGAAAGAAATGAGATGGTTCTGAAAAGTAATGACAGAGCTGATAAAAATGGAAGATGTCGTGCATAGCCCGGTAACTCTGAGGAAACTGCAACCGATTGGCAACCAGATCAACTCTCTCCAACACCTCAAACAACACAACGTACCGTGGTGAAAGATTACCCTTTCTTTGAATCCTCTTGTGTCCCAACCTCGGTACGACATGTAGGAAAACCGGATCCCTGACCACAAACTCTAGAGTTCGTCTCTGCTGATCATCATAAGAATTCTGTCGGGACTGTGTCGTAGCCATCCTCTTCCAAATCAACTCTATCTTCTCTAAGGTCTACTAAACAAGACGTGGTCCCAGCAAAGAATCCTCTCCTTCCTCCATCCAACATATGGCTGATCAGCATGGCCTACTGTACAAAGCCTCGTAAGGTTCCATCTGAATAGTCACCTGAAAACTTTTGTAGTAGGTGAAGTCCAAAAGAGGTATATACTTCTCCCTAGAACCTAAAAAGATGATAATTCAAGATCGGAGCATATCCTCAAGCACCTGAAATGTACAATCGGACTGGCCATATGTCTGGGGATGGAATGTTGTACTCAAAAGTACCTGTGTACCCAAAGCCTTCTAAATCTACTGCCAGATCCGAGAAGTACAATATTCATCTCTATCTGAAACAATGGTGTGTGGAACTACATGTAGGCGTACAATCTCTCGGATGTACAATCGTCCCAGCTCATTAACACTGAAGGTCTCCTTGATCAGAAATAAGT
Organism: Viscum album; assembly: GCA_963277665.1. NCBI lineage: Eukaryota > Viridiplantae > Streptophyta > Magnoliopsida > Santalales > Viscaceae > Viscum > Viscum album. Next base: position 1,481,456,263 of record OY728137.1, read on the forward strand.
GAGAAACCATTGTAAGCCTATCGATGACAACCCAAACATCATCATTCCCTTGAGGTGACCTCGACAACCCGTTCACGAAGTCCATCGTGACATCGTTCCACTTCATCTCTATAATGGGTAACTACTGCAAAAGACATGCTAGTCATTGATTCTCCACTTTCACCTACTGACATGTGGAACACCTCATGACAAAACTAGAAACATCTCTCTTCATATCTGGACACCAATACTGGCGGTGTAGATCATGGTACGTCTTGGTGATACAAGGATGAACTTCCCAAACTGAGGAATGAAAATCCCACATCATCTCTTCGTACATGTCTGTTGGCACCCATACGAATCCCTGAAAATGCAGGAGATCTTCCTCACCCACTATCCATCCAGGAAAAGGGTTGTCTCCTGACACACTCTCTCGCCAGACTAGCCCTTTTGAGTCTGATAGCTGCTTTATCCGTAGCCGATCAAGAAGTGTAGAGGTAACAGCTATAGAAGACAGAATGGTCTGTCCCTGTCTGTCGTGCACCTGTAAATGCACCTCAGAGAACAGAGCCATAATCATCCACGCACTGCTAGACTCTTTAAATACCTATATCTGTGTTCTCCTACTCAACACATCAGCTACTATGTTGCCTTTTCCAGGTGTATTGGAAAGTTCAGTGTCAAAGGACTGAAGGTACTCGACCCACCTACACTGTATCATATTCAAATCACACTGAGTGAAGATGTACTTGAGACTCTTGTGGTCGGTAAACATCACAAAGTGCTCTCCCAAAAGATAATGACTTCAATAGCATAAGGCATGAACAACAGCTTCCAACTATAGATCATGCGTCAGGTAGTTCCTCTCATATGGCCTCAACTGCTGAGACCTGTATATAATGACTCCATCTCCCTGTATGAGCACAACACCCAGCCTAATACCTGATGCATTATAGTAGACCATATAGCTCTTCCCTGCCTCTAGAAAGACTAGTATCGGTGCTGATGTCAACCACCCTTTCAGCCCCTGAATGGCTGACTCACAAGAATCTCACCATAAGAACACTGCTCGTTTCATGGTCAGACATGTCAGTGGTGTTGCTAGGTGTGAAATGTCCTGTATGAAACACCTGTAGTATCCAGATGGCCCTAGAAAACTTTGCACCTTAAAGACATTCTCTGGATTCTCTCAGGAAACTACAGCTCTCACTTTCTCTAGGTCTACTAATACTCTTGTCTTTGAGATAAAATGACCTAAGAAGTGAATCTAATGCATCCAAAAGTGTAATTTCGAGAGCATAACATATAACTAATGCTCTCTCAGTGTACCCAGAATGATATCAAGATGGGTATCATGGTCAGGTCGAGTGTGAGAGTACACCAAGATGTCTTCCATGAAAGCCACCATGAAGGAATCCAAGCATGGATGGAACACTAGGTTCATCATTGCGATGAAAACTGCAGGCGTGTTCGTGAGACAGAATGTCATAACAAATTACTCTTATAGACCATACCTACTCCGGAAATCTATAAGAGTTATATCAGATGGTCTAACATGCAACTGATGATAACTGGATCTCAATTCAATCATCGAGAACACTCAGTCTCCTCGAATCTGATCAAAGATATCATCAATCCCCGGCAAGGAATATCGGTTCATAACAGTCAGCTGGTTCAGCATCTGATAATCCACCAAAATCCTAAGGGTGTCATCTTCCTTCTTCGCAAATAGTACAGGCGAACCCCAAGGGGTAGTACTAGGTCAGATGAAACCCTTTGCCTACAACTCCTCCAAATGATTCTTGATCTCTTGCAACTCAGGTGTATACATCCTATAAAGAGGAATGGAAATTGTTGCCACTCCTGGCACGAGCTCAATCTAGAAGTCTACCTCACGCTTTTGACGCAAACCTGAAAAGACTTCTAGAAAGACATATCTGAAACAATCCACATCTGGAGGAAATTCTTACTCTGAAGTCCCCCGGTAATCTATATAAAGACTATCAATCTGGGCTGTAACACCCCCTAGCCCATGATGCTTGGGTCCGGCTCGACTAGCCTGGACATCCCACTCGCCTCTATGTTGAAAGGATCCACCCTCTGGTGATATGAAACTCACCCTATTGTGATAGAAATCGATGACTTCCTGGAAGGGGACTAACCGATCCATTCCAAGAATGACATCATAGCTCATCTTCACTTGGACCTAGAGGTCCTATAAGAAGTGACATCGTGCAACCTCATGAGGTAACTCTCTGCACTGACGTACGCTAACCACTCTAGTACCAAACAGTGTGTATAGAGTCAAAGTATCAGCAGAGGAAAAATTACAGATCCAAAGGATCTTCAAAACAATAATAGAGATAAAGTTATGCATAGCACCAGTATTGAAAAGAGATGAAGAAAAAACTGAGGCTACAAAGATGGTACCTCGAACTGTGGATGGTCCGGGATCCTGGTCCTGATGGGTTTTCACCATAGAAAATGTATGGCATATACCGCAGTCCTGTGACCTTGGATGTCCACTCTGAGCTGATCCACACTGTTGTCATGGGTAACCTGGTGACTGACCACCACGGTCGCGACCACCACCTCAGCCCACATGACTGGAAGAACACTAGTTCCCAGACTGGTGAGAAACTGGCGATGCATCTCCTAAATGAAGGGTCATAGAAGAACCTTTACCGCCAGCTGTAGGTGAGAATATCTGATAAAAAAGTTGAAGATGGCCGATCTTGCCCCAATATTGGCACTCCATCCAGTCTCTCTGGCACTGATTCCATTTATGCCTGCTCCTCCCGCACTAGTAGCATACTACCTGTCTACCCGAAGATACATTCCACCTACTCTGATCTCCACGAGAAGACTCCCTGAGGCACATCCCACTATTAGTGGGAGGAACACTGACTATAGATGTAGAACCAGCCAAGCTCACTGCTCCTGAATCTCTTAGATTTCTCTCTATGATCAACGCTTGGTTGACGATAGATGATATCAATGTCAACCTGAAGATTTTCACCTGTGAGAGGATGTTGTTCCTCAGACTATCCTTGAACTTCTTTTAAAGGAACAAATCATTTCCTCCTGTAGTAGGCGTGAAACGCTGCAGCTCAGTAAAGTGAGATGAATACTCCATAACTGAAAGAGTACCCTACTCCAGACTCATAAACACCTAGGCTCGATCGGCCCTCAAGGTCTTCGGGTTGATGTAATCATAGAAGATGCACAAAAACACATCCCAAGACATACTATACTGGCATCCAGACTTTGAGATCACCTCCCACCACCTCTTGGCGGAGTCTCAGAGCATATAGGTAGCGAGCATCACATCTTCTCTAGAGTTATCTCTAGATGCTTGAAAACTGTCAACGTGTCCTCTAGTAATGACTCTACAGCCAGAGGACCACCATTCCCTGAGAATGTAGGAGGATGCTACTGCTGGAAAACCCACGTTAACTATGTCATCGACGTGGTAGGAGGTAGCGCTCCATGGAAGGTCTGCATAATCCTCAGAAAGTATTCCCTAAACTGCGCATTGGCGCCTGCAATAGGTATAACTGTTGGTGCCAAGACTGGAACAACAAGAGGATCTGCAGGAGGTTCCTAATTGGCCATATCTTGAGTCTGATCACCTTATGGAATCTGACGTACAACCAGAGGACATCTCGGTGGCATAACACTGAAAGGTCATAAGCACACCTTAGATCTGGATTATCAAAGATTGAGAACACAAGAGTACAAGACGGGAACCAAGAGAACGAAACATTCAAGTTTTACAAAACATGACTACACTGAGTGTATAAAACACAAGGCATGTTTTTTAAGGCCATTCACATTGGTGTGTAATTCTTCCACAACTGGTTGTGTAACGCCCCAACTACACGGTGTGTTGTCCCCACACACGGCGTGCACTTGAACTCTATTCCCCTACCCGAGTGTCCTTACATGGCTATCCCACATGGTTTTCTTAATCATAGACTACAGAGTGTGGTCAAGAAGGACACGACATGTACTTGAAAAGGATTCAATGACCCGTGTTGTTAGTTACATGAACGATTACACGGTTCACTATACGCGGCATGCTACCTGAGAACACGGTGTGTACTTGAAGGTTTTCCCTAACCCTTGTTGTTCGTGACACGACTGGGTACTTAGGTTACATGGCATGACATGTGATAGTAGGTCACATCGTGTAAAGTAATTGTTTCATCCATTCGTGTCATTAGCCACGTGGGTAAACAAATGGTCACTACAACACAGTGTGTACCTACCATACACGGCGTGTTTCTGAATATTTTTCACAACCTCGTGTTTTTTCCCACATAGTCAGTGACACATTTTAAAAACTACATGATTTGTATTAATTAAGTACATGCTATGTATTCTTGGTTTTTCTATGTAGTAGCTCAGAAAATACTTGAAATCCCATAAAACACAGAAAACAATAGTTAATGTGACAAATTCTGATCCTTGAGGGAACATACTCCCCGCGAATCAAAGTTTGGCATCTGATACAAGTTATAACAAGGAAACCAGGCAATGATCCACCAGATTCCGGTCCTTGAGGGCCCACAACACCTCAAGAACCAATTTTTGGCATCCATCTAAGGAAATTACTATACAAAAAATTCTCTATCAAACAATAGAGATTCTGTCAAAGAATATATCACAAAAGAATGCATAATCTAAACAACGTCTATCATAATAACATGAAATCGCTAATGCATCCTAAATGACATGAAAAGAGTGAATGGAATATGACTTTTAACAAGTTCCTATATGATGCATCAGATGGAATACCCCCTTCTTATCAGGTTGTGACAGAAATAGAACTGAAATAACAATAATGGTAACAACATAATGAATATGAATCACCCAACGGTGAAATCAAATCAACTATAAAAGTGGAAACTAGTAAAGCTGCAATAAATGATGTTTTATGGCTTTTCATTGTACACGGGTTAGCTACACCCGGGAATAGCTTATTACCATGTACCTATATTGTCCTATCTGTAGCTATAGGATCCAAACAGTAAGTCAATAGAAAAATGGTTCCTTTGATACCACTTTGTAACGTCCCGGTTCCGGAAGCCTCCCAGAGGCACCTCGTACCCGGTTGGTCACATGGCCTCAAGCGCATTTCCCCAATCACCAAAGCCTGCTGACTAGCAGTCAGGGCCTTGGGTGTGATAGTGGGGAAACTATGCCCTCATTGGCATCATACACAGTGGAAGTAAACATCACACATACAATAGCAGATGCAGTAAACATCCATACAAGAGTATACAGAGGAAGACTGATATGTTAAAACAACTGAAGCATGCATATATATAAATGATGCATGATGCATATGTCTAGGAAAGAAGCCATACAAGTCACAATTCTAGAAATAAAAACAGTACTAAAACAAGTAAAAAATAAAGATAATCAGCTCCACAACATCGCAAGCCTAAGCTTGGTCCCATGCTCCCCAGCTCCGCAGCAAGTCAAGTACCTGAAGATGAAGGGCGCTTGCCCTTATTATACCTACAACATCATTATCTGTTTGGGCCCGAAAGCCTGACCCAATCAGGGTGTGATAAAAAGTCCCAGTAGCTAACCAACTGAAGACTTGTTCCTAACTGTCAGTGAGCATATGGCAGGTAATAGTACAGTAATCAATAAATAGTATACAATAAAGAGGATGATACACAACGGTAAACAATCCACATATCAACAAGAAGCAGTGAAGAAAAAAACTAACCAAAAACATGAATCCCTCTAGGAATTACTCACATCCATCCCCTTTGGTCCGATCCAAGAAGTACCGACAACCTTCTGGGAAGTACACTCAGCCTAACCCCTCTTGATTGGTCATACAAAATTACAAGACTCTCTGAGGAAGCACACTCTGTCAATTACCCTTATAGTCTAAGGTAGTCAAGGTCTCTCTGAGGAAGATCATGATGTCTAATACCCTTATAACCCAAGGACTAGAGACTCTCTATGTAAGCTCACTTGGTCAATCCCTATCATAGCCTCTGGTCGATCTCATACTCTCTGTGGAATTTCACTCAGTCAATTCCTCCCATAGCCTGGAATGGTTTAAGAAAATTCAAACAAAACACAGATTCTCTTAGGAAGCTCACTTGGTCTACCCTGGTATAGTCTATAAAGCTCAAAACTCACTAAGGAAGATCACTTGGTCTATCCTCCTGTAATCAATAATATCCAAGACTCTATGGGAAGCTCACTCGGTCTATCCCCTATAGTCTATAATGTCCCAGACTCTCTGAGGAAGCTCACTCGGTCTATCCCCTAATAGTCTATAACACCAGGTTCTCATGGCCCCATGCCAGTCAATCCATAATAATTATATAAGGCCAAAGTAAACCTATATAGCTACATGGATAACGAGTCTACAACATAACAGGCATGTCCGAGAACATCACTCTATCCTATGGTCACAAGGCATGAAAAACATGTATAACTGCCAAAGGCTGGACAAGACCAAAAGGTCGTAAACCAAACAAGGCATGGTCAAAGCATCCAAGAATAGTAATTATCCTCATAGATTACCAAATTACCTCTACACAAGCATACAAGAAAGGCAGGAAAACAACAAGGGAAAATTAGTAAACATGCAATACCCCATTCACAGGTATTGGTTGAAATTTCACATAAAACTCAAATACATTTAATGGAATGGTACAAACCACCTACCTTGATGCTAGGAGATCAATATACTTGAACCTCAAAGAATTATTCTTCTTTGAACGTCGCAGATCTAAGAAAACATCCAAAACGCTCATCCCATGATAACTTAAGAAAGAGGAGGAATTTGAAAACTATGATCTAAGAGAAGGAAGAGCATACCGTTGCGGTTCCAATGCAATCAACGACGGTCTATTCGGAGAACAGACAGAGGATCGGTGGCTCAGAGGATATTCGCAGCCGTACGAGATAGTCTTGGTCGAAGAAGCATAAGAAGAAGCTTGTTCTAGCGATTAGGTGCGACCCTGGTGCATTTAAGGAAAAAAATAAAGTACACAGCATGTACTTTTGGAGTAAACAGTGTGTATTAGGCCATTCCGCACTCCACTTTAAGTGGCGTCCACATCACCCCACACGACCGTGTGTGTGGTCCGGACACGACCAGCACACGGCCTCGTGCGGCATCGAAGTACACTGCATGTACTTATAAAGTACACAGTGTGTACATCAAAAATTTCTAGAAACTTCTCTTTTCTCAAAAACGCCAGTAAAAGAAAAAAAATTCCTAAAATGAAGGTCCAGGTTCTTACAACCACAATATAGAATATTGAGACAATGATAAATGCATTCATTTCTTCCCCATATACTCGAAGAATCAGAACAACACAACATATATAAAATATTTTCTTATATTGGTACTCACACCCATAGAAATAATTAACCTTGTTGTAATGAAACTAATATACCAAACATGATTGTGATACCCTACATCTCCATTCAGTACAAACTATCCACCCATAGATTTCCACCACACATCATACAATTCCCCATCATCATCCCATATCATCCCTAATTCCCACACGATACTAGATGCCAATTTATGACACCTGCCAAACAAATGAAAATCATGCACCCATACCCAACATAATAAAAATAATATATGTGCATGCTACACCTGAAAATATAGATGGATATTTGGTTACATATATATATATAAAGAAATAATCATAGGTAACTGAACTAATGCATGACTACCAAATGAATATCTTCAATATGGATTCACACTCTATCTAGTACCTTGTCTCTATTTTTGGACATCCCTTCTATTGAAATGAACCACATGTGTAATTGATTTTTAGCTACCAGATCCTCATCCCACCATCTATCCAACCTCAGATAAATGAGTTAGATTCAGTCCATGACTCTAACCTATCTATGAGGTATTATAATAAACCTATAAAAATAATCATATTTCCACATTCTTGACACTTCCTCAGTGGCTAATCACTCTAATATTGAATATATTCTAACTACACATAGTAGAATCATGCCACTAATAACCATATTTTTTGGGGAAACATCACATATGTAATCTCAATTCCCTATCGGGTCTCCTCGTAACCCCAACTACATACCTCTAGATCTCCACAACCTATCTCACTAGACACCACTACCAAACATGGCATGATTACCATCACCCTATTTTAATATTATATGGCACCTAGTTTTCCATTTCTGTTAAATATGTCAACATAAAGACATATACTCTAATAAATTTCATAATTAATCATCCATACCATTCAACCTGATGATATTATTTCCCTATATTTAAGGAAAAAAATTTAGAAAATCTATATAAACATATTCTAAAACACAGATCTCTACCCATGAAAGGATCATGAACATGTTGTCTTGTTCCATCATCAATTTCATTGGGATGATGTTCTTAATGAACATTTCATTAATGTCATCCCACACATACCCATCATGACCTTTTTCATATATCATTACATAGCCCCCATTTTTTGATCATAAAGTTATATACACAAATAGCTTCAACCTCTTCACAAGTGATATCATAATTTGGTCAAAGATCATTTTTATGGACATGATCTAGTATTTCATCATCTATAATACTCCCTATCTTAGGAACCCAAGTGGATGTTGTGAGTATAACAATCATATATTATACAATAGGGATAGATTATTTCCTTATTTTTCCACGAAACATTTATGTAGATCAATCAAACTAAAATTTCTATTCGTTTATTATCTAACATCCACACCAACTCTCCCAGTCTCTATGGTTCTCTAACTAGTGTCAGAGCCTTTGACTGTGGATCAATATACCTTATTCACATAGGAGTGTCCTCCAATGATGGAAAATTTAGAGACATGTTTCCACAATCCTAGTAATAAAATATCAACATTCTATGTGAAATTTAATTGAGGATTCAATTAACCTACTCAATTCATACATAATAGTATAGATATCACAAATAAAAAATAATATAATTGGTCTTGCGGTGAAATTTCATATACATTACCCTTCCATAACCAATTATCATTCGATCAAGACCTATTAACCCTCTTACCAATTGTAGGTTTATAAACCACACCCACCATACCTATGGAGGATCTATATATTTTTTCATAGTATGTGAAACATATCATGTATAATAAAGTATAATTACACTAATTATAAATATACTAAAATCTATATAGGTTACTTTTTAAACTTAAAATATAAAAAGCCCTTTTAATTTCATCATCCAATACACTTTGTAGGTTAACTATGTATAATCACAGCCATACATTTTAATTGAAATTATTGTTTTTCATATCTTCTAAACAAGGAAAAATTATTGAATGTTTTTTATTCTAGGATATAAATAATTATAATTAGTAACATGAATATGTATTTTGATCCCATATTTCCAATATAATGTATTATAATTAATCTGATCCACTTGGGGAGGGCTTGAAAAATAGAAATGATTAATAACAAATAATAATTTATTCCAAATCAAGTGACCTAAATATAACCATTAAAATAAGAAAACTATATAATTTTCCCTAGTAACATATAATACCTCCCCATATTAGGATAACCTAAAACAAAACACAATATTCTTTCCGTTAACCATTTCTAATTACATAAAATTAAAATTTTTAAATCAGCATCATCCAGAGAAAAAAAACAAACTGAATTGAAAAATAATAGAATCCTACATTTAATACCACATAGAAATACCACTTCACAACCACCCAACATTGATAATTTTTTTGTAATTCCATGACCTTCCTCAATAAATAATAATCAAATCGGAGTTTCATTAGACCATAGGTGCATCTCACCATAAAAAGGTTGCAACATAAGAGATTTGTTCATGGGATATTTTTTACAAATTATACCCTCAAACTATAAAAACCATATTAACTACAAAAATTGGATGAAATAAAAAACAATTCTCAAGAAGATTAATATACACAATTGATGAACAAAATAAATATTTACCATATTATTTCAATTATACATGGGTATACATGTATTCAAATTGTAAAAAATATATACTTGTCCAAAGTAATCAAAATGAACTAATAGTCTAAAACAAAAAAAATAATTGAACCCACAAAAAACATAACATATTGACAATGCACCATCTTAACATCCCTTACAAATATCCCCTACCCCTAATTTATTTCCCTTAACTATAATAGAAGATATAAAGTATACATTCACCTTTAATGTTCTATATATGACTGTATGAAAACAATTATCCATCATGGTTGATGTCCATCAGTTATATCAACATGTATACTAGTGCATAAAAAACAACATCAGTAGAAATAAATAGACATTACAAAACATTTAAAACTTAAACTCAAATATCTCCAAGTGAGTAATTATTTACATCAGAATTTGTAAGAGTGGAATAATGAATCCATAGAATTTTATCCATGAAGTGAACATACACTTACAATCTATCCCACGAAACTCCAGTTATACACATTTTATGAACAACTTGATCATCACATGACTAATATGATCACTCAATAAATCATCAATAATTATTCCTATTAGCTATTCCCAAAAATCAGTAAACATGGAAATAAATAGTCTCAATTATAATGGTCTCTCTCAGCACTAACCATATGACCTACATTTGTATACCTCCCCCATACTATTGGTGAACAACATCCCATTTCTCTCAATAGTCATTGATGGAAAACACTCACAACGAGAGGACTAAACCACCTATTAGGCCATTCTCTTTGTAAAAACAACAAAAAAATCCGCTCATCCTGACATTGAGTGGTAATAACCAAAAACATATCACCTATGAGTGAAAAATCAATATCATCAACATTAAAATGGTAAAAACATTCAATATCACCCAAGCTAACTGTAACTACACTATATCTCAAGAATACCCAAACCATTTCATGTGTCTTCATGCCCATAAAACTCCTAAAGTAAAAAACCATTTTATACTTGTAAAAACCCTATAATTTTAATCATGTTTCTACACATGTTATTAATTAGGAATTATTCAAACCATAAATAGATTCATTGGTTACCTCACCATGAAATACATGCTTATTACCATGTACTACACATCAGAAAACACACCTATAACTATAAAAAATCATGGAACCAAAATATCAGAGTATGAAAGACTCCACATGATAAGAACCAACATTTAGTGGTGGATAAATTGTATGATTCACAAAAATATGATAAAATTAGTAAAATTTCTGTTTTTCTATGGATGGATTAATGATTAGTTTCAAAACTCAACAACATTAGGAACCCCTCCTGGGACTAAGATGAAGATAATAGTGACCCTAGAAGTCTGAACCTAATAGTAAATGGGGTGGGGACAATAATTGAGGCTAAAATCACCCATATGTGGTGAATTAAAGTTAAAAATATCATTAATGTAAAATGGAATCCACAAAATATCACTATAATTTTAATAAAAATAGTAATCCATAATTATAACAATGCATTAAAATGTGATACAAATACCGGTGGAAAAGATAAATTAATCGAATAATCTCCACTAAGGAAACTATAACCAGATCTCAACGCTCTGATCCAGTAAGGTCGAAATCAATCTCTAAATCACTCTTGAAAACAAGTAAAAAATAATTAAATATATATGTTTGAGACTAAATGTATAGTCAATTGGATCCTTTTCATGAACTACTGTGATACTGTGTATAATGTTAGACAATACCTCATTTATTAATAACAAAACCAATATAATGTTATTTTAGGTCACCTAACCTAACCACACAAATTATATCATACCCAATATTTCATCCAAGTATAAAAAAATAATATTGATGAATAGTTTAAAAGGTTACCCTAAAAAATATTATCACAAGTGTCTCAATCTCATGCACCTATGAAAAATATTATGGTGACCACAAACCTCCCATGTCATTATAACTATATCCACAAATCTATATGTCACAATCCCACAACAAAATCACATAACTGTTGTATCTATCACTACATTTAACATATATTTTATCCAAACTCCACATCAAATTTCTATTGTAGTAGGGTATCATAGAAGTAATGTCCATTAACCTAGTTCTATCCCCCTACCATGAATCAAACCCACTAAAAATCAAATAATTCTCCCACAATCATCACATCAATAAATCATTCTTACACCTGGAAATCATAACCAAATAATATAAAACTCATGAAATCAAATAAATTTCCAGTTTCGAAGAGATAGGAGAAATGGGGGTGTTGTATTGTATAATTTACCTCACCAACCAATATATTTAGTGAAGATAGAAATATTGAAATCATTTTGTAGTTATAAAAGATATATGGATCCAGAGGATTTTGGATGAAATAAAATGTAAACCATTATAAATAAATAAATAAATAAATTTATATTTATCACTTCCAAATACACAATCCCCCCCAATATATTTCAAACCAAATAACCATATAATTTCCATTAATCAACACTATATCACCTAAGAAAATCCAAAAATAATAACTGCACCTATAAACCATCAAACAATCATAATATTCCACAAAAATACACACAAAAATCCGTAGATTCCATTTTTAATCATTTTATCAACAGAATCGATAGTTACACTTTACAAGACATATTATATTTAGTAATCAAATTATTAATTATACTTTGCAAAAAAAATCATAACCCAACACCCATATTATTTATAACTTTTAAATTACCTTATAATACATTCGTATTTAATTTTCAACCCTTTATAATGAAAGAATATATGGAATTCCCCATAATATTCAATAAAACCAAGCATTTATAAATTTTATTCCACAACACACATCCATCTATCAAATTAGTTACCATGTGTACTTGTTCCATAAATCACAGCTCCCCATATAATAAGAAAATTCATCACATGAAAACTAGTAAACTAGTAGTATCACCTACTACAAACATCCATATAAAGACACAAAATTCTTCCACATCAACTCCCATCTATGGCCAACTCATTTGCAAAAAACTACAAAATCATTTATAGTGATACAAAACGAAAATATATATATGAAACCTAATGAAATACCCTTTTAGGAATTATTATATAGTATATTATTTGGGAAATCATAATGAACAATTTTCATTATTTATATTTTTCAATTAGTCCATAAGTAAACATTACAAATTATTAAGCAATTAAGAGAATGGATTACTAAAATTTAATGCCAACATCATGATATTAAATACCAAAAATAACATGAATTCATACGAGTAAAATATATATATAGAAGGATATTATAGATGTAATTTATGTCAAAAAATTTATTGAATAAAATAAAACACATTTGATGTACATTCCCCCTTAATTTAACTTTTTTCAGTTTTTATATTTATTTTACGTTAATTAATATAAATTATTCAATGGGAAATAAAAATGGTAATTCATTTAATTATAAAATAAAAAATGGTGTTTTATATTCAACTTCCACATAATTTATATTTCATTTTTCACTATACTGAATAAAGTGGTTGACGAATGACTTAAGGAATATAACTCAAAAAAGAATTCTCATTCTGATCGAGAGGGCTCTCTAAAAATGACTGGTAAGTAGTAACACCCCAAGAATTTAAAATATGAATTTTTTTGATATATTATATGAAATAAAATACACGTATTACTAGATAATGCAACGCACTATGAAATTATGATATATTAGTTTTTAAAGATATTAAATCTCTTCAATATATTATAGTGTGAAAAATAATATGTTGGAATGAAACACTATACTCTATTAAAATATATTTATTTAAAAATTAACATTATAAACTAGACATTGAGATAGAGGGTATGAATAATGATAAATAAATTATGAAATTTATATGGATTAAACTTGTATACAAAAATTAAATTTTTTTTTATTTATTAGAAAATAATAAGAATAATTGCAAAAAAAATTCCCTCTAAGAACTGTATTTCAATAAAAGGTGTTATAGTCTTGTTTTTTGCACACTATTTAAAATTAATTTTTTCCAATAATGGAAATTTTTAAAAAAATTTATGTTCTTTTTAAAAATATAAATTTCAAAATAATGTTTTCCAGAATTTTGGGAAATTTTATAAATAGATAATTTTTTATGAATATTGAAAAATAATGAATATTAATTGATATATTTAATTTTATTTAAATACTTTATAAAGATAAATTTTATATTTAAGTATTTTTATGTAATATTTGTTAAATAATATATATATATATATTAATACAATTTTTTTCTTGGAAATCATATTCATATTTAAATCTGATATAAGAACATTATAAAATTTTGAACATTATCTCTTTGATACACAACTTCCTTTTTTCATCTTATAGATTCATTTTAAATTAAAATCTTCCCCTTATGAGAATTAAAATTATAAATATTTATTAGATATTTGGAACGAATATTAACATTAACATTGTATGATATAGTTATATTAATATTTTCTTTAGAATTAATAATATAAATAGTAAAAATATTTAAACTAGTAAACGTAAAAACCGTTTTCCTGATGGATAAACAATGATGTCAAGGAGTAACATTTAGAAAACAATTGTACAAAAATAAATTTAATGTATGAATTTATACCATTTCAGATATAATACTCTATAATTATTCATTTTGGATCCTTTTTTCCAATGAAAAAATTATATACACATTTTTATTTTAAAATATTTCAAATGTGACACTAAAATCACTTATAAAGAGACCACAAACTATCTACTCTAATCCACACCTTAAAAACCTTTTTCATTATAAAATTCCTACCAAAAACATTTTCCATCCTCAATCCCCACATCCTATAATTATAGGTTTTTTCTATAGTGAAATAATATGAATATTAGGCATAATCCTAAAGAGGCGATGTATGAAGTTATAAAATAACTAAATATGAACTTTTATTTATTTCATCCTCCAAATGCTTGAGGTGTTATCAAATTATTATTATTTAATGAAAATTATATAACATATATTAATATTATATTATGTCATGTTAATATCCAATATACTTATCCTTTTCCAAGAAATGGAAAAATTATAATGTCGCTTATGTGTATAACAAACTCGCACTTTCAGAAACGAGGTGGAACTTCTTCAATAAAAACCTCACATAGTTTCATATGATGATGGATATAAATTATATATATGATATTAACAAAATATTATTACTATTTAGTTATTATATAAAATATACAATAATTTAATTTCCATTTCATAGGGAATATGATAACATCGCTCGTGTGTATGACAGACTACTACCACTCCAAGTGATGTTTTTCATTTTTTAGTAATGCATTACATGGAAGATAATAAGAATAAATTTAATCCATATATTTGATATAAATAAAATTATAGTTATTATAATTTCTTATTTACTAGTCTTACATGTCTGTATTTCATTTTTTTCATGCTTAGTTACTCATTAAATGATAGTAATGTCATTGGTCTATGTGTGAACTACCTCCATCCTGAAGTGGTGTGTCTGTATATTCATCACAAAACCATATGTATGATATATATATATATATAAATAACTAATATGGTACTAATGATATTATAAAAATTCTTTTAATTGAAAATATTACTTATATCTTTTTCATAATGATCGTTGAACATGTAAATTTTACTCATGAAAACGTATGAAAAATCATCATCAAGATGGAAAAAAACATAATTTTTCAAATAAATATTAAAAATATTTTTATTAAAAGTGTATTTGATATATAAATTTGATAATTATATCATGATTATTATTTTTGGTTTTTTTAAATAATGACCCCTTAGACCAATAGTTCGGGTACTGATGTAATTTTTAAACATAAGTCAAATATCATAGAGACATTAGACAAAAACTTCATTGATTAAGTAATTATATATTAAAATGTAAAAGGTGAAATAAAAGTAGTAAGAAAATTTTTAATTTTTTATGAAATAAAATAATTAACATATGATTATTATTATGAATTAAAAGGAAATTATGTGATGATTCAGAGTTATGGTAAGGATTTCTTATGTAACATTTACTTCAGTGAGATATAATCCATATTAAAAACATATTTCCTTTGTGTGTTTTTTATTAAAGGAAACCTATTTTTAATATAATGATTCTATCTACCTTTTGGGTATATAATTCTTCATTTCATTTTTTTTCTTTTATGGGGATTACTATTTAGAAGCTACCAATGTGGAAAGGGTTAATTTTTCAATATCATAATTATTAGAGATTTTTTTGTTTGTTTACTATTGGTTTTTAATTATAAATATCTTTCATTAAATCGGTATTTTTTAATTTTTTGATATTAAACAAAATATTAATGTAATAATACAAACTTCGACTATTTGGCACATAAGACGTTTGAGAAAATGTGTGTATGAACTATGGAATTTATTTACCCCTTCGGTTGAAATTTTTTTCATATAATTCCATTTTTCTAAAAATATATTCAAAAATATTATTAAAAATTTATAAATGATTTATTAAATAAATTTTTACTTATTTTTAATTTTTTGGAATTAAATTTTCATTATATTTTCAAAATATGTCCAGTTTTGATTTTACTAAAAATTTATATAAAAACATCATTTTAAAAATATACAACGTTAACATAATTCTCTTCCATTATGACCAGTAAATTTTTAGAAGATTATTTTACAAGTCCTAATGTGATATTTTAAACGAAAATTAATTTCATTATTTTTTGTAATATTTTATTATTAAAATAAGAATTTCACATTGGAAATTATATATTTCTATGAAATGTTCCAAAATAAAATTTTAATTGAATTTCCATTAGAAAATGATATAATTTTTTTATAATTATGATACACTATGGATATATTATACTGATATAATCATAACTATTTTTGGGACTCATTATAATTATTTTAAGAGTGATGTATAATTTTATTTCCTTCAACCATTTTAGTCTATATAGTTTATAGATGTGTTTATTGGTTGGGGTAAGTATTAACATTGCATATGATTGTTTTTTAATATTATTTTTAAGTTTATTATGTTACCCCCGTTTTATATCATAACTGCGTTGAATTTGGTATATGATGGGTGGGTCCTACTACAACCCTTTGATGCATCGATAGGTCTCAGGATACAAACTAGATTGGGTTTTGGATGAGGTGTTATATAAGGACCCAGCATGGAGCATTACATAATCTTGTGATAAGTAATGAATTATAAATTGATGATCTTTTTAGGTTTCATGTTTTAGATAATTAGGCCATGACTATTAAATTACATTTAAAAATGTAAAAAGTAGACACTTCAACTATATCGATCTTTTTTCACAATAATAAAACTCTTAAAGTAGAAAAATTGTTCTTTTCTTGGTATAAATCTTCTTGAATACTTTATTTCCCTTAACCTTCCTTATACCATGTGAAAAACATTTCAAAAACATGGGATGAGCATAGAAATATCAGTAAGGGTTATAAAATAATGAAAGAAAACAATTTTACATAAATACATATGAAACATAAGATCTTTAACATAACTCATGAAATAATCAGATTTATGAATAACATATAGTAATAAAAAATATTAAAGGTAACTTGTGGCATCAATATCATACTTACATTGAAGCTTTCACATCTATATTGGTTGTTACGTTAGGAATACACATCAAATTATATTCCCCAAATCTCTTAGTATAAAAAATAATGTTTACCTCTGTCACATTACCCAATGCATTGGAGAGCTATCTCGTTCTCACAAGCCATGTGTTTATCATGGAACCACTTGTTTAAGTTAACAATGCCCAAGAAACATCCCATAATCATAACACACAACACAAGCTTAAATGAAAGATAACATTTCTGTATATCAATCACAATAGATCATTTCAATATATAGACAAAATCAATCCATTCTAAAAATCATTTTCAATACAAAAATATTGAAAAAGGTATATGATATTTATTATCATTTTAAAAACATAATAGTATATTAAGGAATCCAATTATTAAATAATTCACGCATTGAAATAAAGGCTGTTATCACCACGCACATTAAAAATCATTCCTTTTCTCGTTTAGTAAAATGACTCGTAGAAAAAATATTCCCTTTGATTGAAATTAAATGTCAAAGGGGTTTATACACTGTATAAAGGAATGTCGTGTATAAATCAATGTATTCCTCAATGAATGGAGATTTAAACGAAGTCCATTACCTCGAGTGTGACTCGACAAATATGTTATGTCTTCTTGATGAATTGTAAAATATCAGGAATTTATACTTTCTTCTGACCATTTTTCATGTTTATTATTTTATTATCACTTTTTACAACATTATAAACCTTACGTAATTATTTATGTTAATATTAGTCTTTTTGGTGATATTTGGTACTGGTCTCAAAAATGAAATTTTTATAATTACCAATTGTCCATGAGGTCGAATCTCCATTATCTCCAGAATTGTATGCATGATTTAAATATCATATATATCTAGTATATATGTATTTAGAATTTTCCATAACATTATGATATATGAAATTAAATGGACAGTCCATGGAGATGGTAAGTCGTACATACAGATGAACAGTAATTTTAGTTTTTTCATATTTAATGGAATGAAAACTGAATGATACATAGGTATATTTTAATTCCAGTATAATATAATATTTGGTATATGTTACTTAAATTCATTTACTCTATACATTTTTTGATAAATGTATGGCATGGATGAGTCATATCACTTTGAGGGGGTGGTTACATCACTTTCTCAAATGATATTATCATATTTACCCATTATGGAAACCATAATGGTATGATATAAATGAAAAATATTGAATCATAAAGACAATATAAATGTAATATATATCATATATGAATATAGTTTCGTTATAATGTCCACCATCAGATATGGTACGAAAAAATAGAACAATCATCATTTCGTGAGGTAGTAGTTCGTCGTTCATAATAAAATAGTATGTTATAAGTCCATTAGATGGAGGTGTGTGTTAGTGTAGTTTGAATAGTTCTCATAAAAATATTCTCGTATATTTAGTATACTGGTTATTTTATGTTATCAATTAAAAATAATAGAAAATAGAGTGATGAAGTAGAATAATGGAATTAAATTTTAGAGAAGATGCATCCCCTTAAAATGTGTAACTCTCTTTGGTTTGAGCCAATAGGATTCCTTGAATTTCCTTTTTCCAAGGGGAAAACTTATAGAATAACAGGGGGTTTTTGGGTTCTTATTGTACCAGAGTTTGGATGAGAAAAGGGGCTTGGGAGGTGTGTTTAATGGGATAGTGGTGGTGACCTTTTATAGGAGTGAGGAGGGGCTCTTCATTAAAGTTTGAAGGTTTTATTTTATTGTTAAATTATTTAATAACAATTGTATAGGTTTTGTATATTTTTAACCCTTATCTTTTTTATTTATGATTTTATTACTCTTACTGTTTTATCAAGGATTTAACACTTTGACAATCAAAATAGTTACCAAAATAAGAAAAATATCCCATTAAAGAGTCGTTAATAAAATTTGAGATTTATGATAATATTTTGGCTGAATAGTAGTTTTATTTTATTTTATAATATTTAATAAAATAAATTTTATGTTAAAATATGAATTATGTAAATTTGGACACTATTCATAATATTACTTTTTAAAAATCCAAAAAAATTGATAGATTTGAGAAAACATCATTAATGAAAATATAACATTTATCTATCGTCCTGAATGTTCATATATTACGTCAAAATAACAAAATAGAATTAATTTAAAATTTTTTATAATATCATTTATTTGATTCCTTTCTTAATGAAGAAATCATTGCATCATCATTATGTCATAATTAAATCTATTTATTTAATGTCAAAAAAATATAAATAAAATTCCATGATATATGAAATCGATTTATATTTAAAATTAATATTTATAGTAAAATAGATCACCTATATAACCCCATATAAAATTTTTTTATTAAGAGATTAATGTTTAGGTTATATTTTCCTTAACATTTAATTAAATGTAATGAAATGTCATTTTCACACAAAAGTTGCTCCCTAGGGTCCAAAAATTGACACAAGGATGCCCATGGTAAGAAATATCGCATCCAATAGGATTAGATCAAGTATACCAGAAATTTAATATTATTATAATATTATTTTTACCCTTGTTTACCAGATTTATCCTTTAATGATGATAAGTAAAATATTTATTGAAGTTACTATTAATAATGTCTAAAAAAAGTTTCCTATTTACATAGTTTAGACCTCATAATTCCAAATATGGAATCCATTTTTTCTAATTCAAAACATTGAAATTATTGAAATTAATTTAAACTTAATTACCATTGTCAAAACCAAAAACATGTTTTTAAGTAGTAAAAACTACAGAAATATTGACGTGTTTTTGTGTCAAATTAAAAAGTAAAATTACATCCAATAACCATAATTATATTAAATGATAAAAAATAATGTAATTAAACATTAAAACTATTTAAAAATATAATATAAAAATATAAATAAATTATATGACAAGACAGTTTTGAATTAAAATTTAGTATTTTCACAATTCATAAATAAATGATCATTTTCAAAAAAATAAAAAATTATCATCCAAAGTAAATTTTGATTTCTTGATTCAAAATAAAAAGTATTTTTTTTTCAAATGGAATATATAAATGTCACAAAAACTATATTTAAAAAGGGTTCTCCATCAACAGTCTATAAAATGACCTTTAAAAAAATAGTAGAGTATTTAATGCTTAAAATAGGATTTATTATTATTTTATGCCTCTAAAATTTATTGGATAAATGTAAAAACATTTTAAAAAAATGAGTAATCATATTTTAGTAAGTTCTATTCATTTCCTCTAATTCAATGTATTGGTATTAACTACCATTTAAAATAATAATATTATTATATTGTAATTCAGTATAAGCCCACGTTGTGTGTAATGTAAGATTTCGGAGAAATATGCTATTTCATGTTGATTACGCTATCAGATATAAAACCCCCATTAATTTTTAGTTAATATCAAATTCAAAAATATTACAAAATATGAAAATTTCACATTCATTATTAAACTAGGATGTTACATCCTTCCACCCTTTCGTTAATTATTTCCATTAAACTCTATCCAATTATCATATTAGTGGGGGTATTTATCCCTCATAGCATTTTAAAATAACCGTAATGTCTCTTTATACATATAAATTTCCCACAAAACCATTACATGATGAATTATCGTATCCCACAGCACGTACCCTCTTTGGTTAAGAATCTGGAATGGTTGTTCCTCACAAGAAAGGTTTTATTCCAACTGAACTACCACTAGACTCAAAATAGGTGATTGGTCCAGAATATAATTTTTCCTCATTGAAACCTAAAAAATATTGTGTATTTGGGGTAAACATAGAGGTAAATCCTCTCGATATGCAACATATCAAACATTCTCTAGGATTTAATAGGGTCAAATAAACATCAGACTAAACATTCTCTTCCTACAAAAACCCATCACACTATTTCATAGAGAATAATTGAGAAAGACATGATCACCTACCTAGAAAGAAACATCCTTCCTTTTGTTATCCACATAACGTTTTTTCCTACTCTGAGTTGTTCCCATGTGCTTCTGAATCTACGGAACATTTTTTGCCATCTTTTCTACCAATTCTAGTCCCATATACATCCTTTCACAAACTTTATCCTAAAAGTTATTGTTTGATACCTCCTTCCATATAATGCATCAAATTGAGTGATATGCATATTTAAATGGATACTCTTGTTATAAGAAAACTTTACCAATGAACTAATTTGACCGCAAACTATAGTAATACATTGAGTGAGAATGTACAAAATCATCTAATGTATGAATTTTTCATTCTGAATGCCCATATGATTGCATATAAAATGATGTACTAAAATTTAATTCATAACCAAATGACATTTGATGGACCTTCTAAAAGATAGAGGTGAACTAGTGATAATGATTAGATAAAATGGAGTGGGGAACTCCATGTAACCTAACAATCATTTTAATATAAAATCAGGAATGTTGATCACAAGATAGAGGATCGGGAATAGGATGAAAATGAAATGATTTAGTCAATCAATCAAAAATAACCCATATTTCATTGATACCACAAGAAGTATTTTTTAATCCCATGAAAAAATCCATGGACACATTTTTTCCATTTTCACTCAGGTACTGGGAAAAGGATGAAACATCACTTTCGTCAAGTGTCGATCTGTATAAATTTTTCAAAAATCAAACATATCAGGTTAAAGATAGCAATATCTATTTTCATTCCATCCCACCAGTAATACTGCTAATGATCTATTTATATCTTAGTTCTTCCATGATGATATGTAAATAGATAACAATGAGCTTCACATAATAACTCTTTCTTCAAATTTGAATCCTAAGGCACACATAACCTCTTTCCAAACCTCGAAACAAAGTCTCTATCAATGTTAAACTCAGGTATCATACCCTAATTAACCAATTATACCTTTTTATGCTACTCACTGTCATCTTTTTTTACTTGGTTTATACGATCTGCTAGGAATTATTTTTCTGAAACATGAAACAAAACAGATGAATCTCTAGCACTAACAACTTTTATTAAACATTTCACAAATATTTAATTAATGGATTTTGTTACAAAGGATACATGGTTAATGTAGCATTAATTTTTCAACTAAAATAATCAACCACATTATTTACATTTCCTGGATGGTAATGAATCATGCAATCATAATCCTTTATTAATTCCATCCATCTCCTCCATCTCATGTTCAATTATTTATGAGTTATTATATACTTTAAACTCTTGTGATCAGTATTTATTTAAAAAATTACCCATATAAATGATAATAGAAAATTTTTATATAAAAAAAACAATAGCTAGTTCCAGAAAATTTTTTTGGTAATTAAACTAATGTGTTTTCAACTGATGTGAAACACAAGAATTTAACTGATCATTCTGCATTTAGACACAACCATGACCTTTCAATGAAGCATCACCATATATAAAAAATTCCTCATATCATCAAAGAAGTTCCAAAACTGGATATTTCTCCAATATTATTTTCAATTCCTAAAAACAATAATCACATTATTTTGTACAGATGAACATAACACCTTTTCGATTTAACATTGTCATTCGGCAAGATAACCATGAAATTTTTTCAACAAATCTACCGTAATAACCTAATAAACCAGGAATAATACGAATCACAATTATATATGTGGGTATTGGACATTATTTAACAAATTTTAATTTAAAATGATCTGTATTTATTCCATCATTAAAAACCATGTGACCATGGAATGAATTTTTTTGCAATCAAATCTCACCCTTGTTGAATTTCTCATACAAATTCATTTCTTTTAAAAAATGAAAGAAATCCCTCCAATGACATTAATAATCCTATTAATTCTTGAATAAACCAATATATCATCAATAAATACAACCACTATCTTTTCCACAAACACATGGAAAATTTTATTCATATGATCTATGAATAAAACAGGTGCACTGGTTAACCCAAAAGGCATTACTAAAAATTCAAAATTGTCATATATAGTATGAAACATGGTCTTAGGAATGTATACTTCCATTACTATCAACTGATGGCACCCCGAACTCATGCTAATATTTAAAAAAAACTAATCTCCCTAGAGCTGAACAAACAAATCATCTATATGAAAAAAATGATACTTGTAATTAACATTGATGTTATTCAAGGCTCTATAATCTGTGAAACTTCTTGTTGAACCATATTCCCTTTTAACAAACATGACTGGAGAAACAAACTGTGATGTTCTAGTTCAAATTAAACCTTTATCTAATAACTCCTCCAATTGATTCTTTGACTCTAAAAGACCGATTTGATCCATTTGGTAAGTGGTTTTTGAAATTGGTTTAGTATCAGGAACTAAATCAACTATAAATTGAACATCCCGATCTGTTATTATACAAGGAAACTCATCAGAAAAAGCATCATGATACTCATTTAGCAATGGCACATCATTAATCTGAATAGTTCCATTGTTTTATACAATATGTGCATGGTAACATTCATTTCTAGATGTTACTAGTTTCTCAGCTTCCGGATATTTTATCAATATTAAGGGTTCATTCTTATACACAAAATGAAATTATTTCTAAAAAGAAACCACATTATCTCTCTATAAAATCTTAGAAGGATAAATGGAAATTCATTCCATACCCAAATTAACATCAAACTCTACTAGATGAAAAATAAAAAGGTTTTTAAGTAGATTATTTCCACACACGCTGATATAAATCTTCGTATAATTTTCTTTTCTCTGAACATTTAATCGCGGTTCTTTTACTATCAATATTGAGATTGAATTCCATATTTAATAGAAAATATCCATGAAATGAATGAATGTGAAGAAACAACACATTGACATATTGTGAATAAACAAACAGTGTACCTGATACTACTTCATTTTATGGACCAACATCTACTGAGGTAGTTGTAAAGTATTTCACCACCCCTTTCTGCATGTAGTCTAGAAATATTACATTAGTTTAGTTATTCATTGGACACTGATCAACATAATGAACCATTTCATTGAACTTAAAACAATTTATTGACTGTAAATCATATTTTTTCTTAAAATTACCATTATCTTTTCTTGTGCAAATATGATCCTCGTGTCCTATTTTCCCACATTAGAAGCACTTACTAGATTTAAAAATTAATTCCCTAGTGTTTATTTTACCATAATTATCAAAAACTATATACATATGTTTCTTACCATCATAATTTTTTGAAGAGTTCTTCTGTTTCATTTTCCACCCTGACCTCTTAATCTAATGTTCATCAAAGAACCCAAGATCATTAGAAAACATCATTTCCACCTTCTCTGAAGATTGAAGAAGTTTTTCATAACTTTTAAACTCACGAGAATCTAAATACCTTCAATAAACTGGATTTATTCCAGAGTAAAAATGATCGAATTTAATATCAATATGTTGTGAGATATTTGGAGAAATACTTTCTACTTGAGGAAATTTTTCTTCATAAGTAGCCACTGAGTCATCCTCTTGCCTCAATTCCAGTATTATTTTCCCATCCTATGTCGGACCGTGTTAGAAACATATTTCTCATGAAATATAACTTGGAATTAATCCCAATCAAGATTATCATTCTCCTCAATATACATGATATTTTTATTCCTCGACAACAAGGATCAGATTTTCATTCATAACGGTAAACAATAGGACTATACTTTTGATTTCTTTAACATCCCATGATATTAAAACACTTTTCAAGTGCTTTAATCAACCCTTCATAAAGAATAAGGTCATATGATCCTCAAAATGATGGCATATGTGGCCTCAATAAATTCTCTACCACCGACATGTTCTTTTGTGGTTGATATGGATGATCTCATGAATGAATACCACCAAAATTTACAGCCTTAGTCAAATGTTTCATCACTACTAAAAATTGTTTAGTTCGGATTCCAACCTTATTAGGTAGCTGTGTTGGATGGTTATTTTCTTCTTGATGTATTCTAATCATAACTGCCATGTTTCATCTGTGGAATTTCATTCTAAACTCAGAAATGTGTTTGGTGAAGCCATATGCTAATTTTTAAATTCTATATGATTTTAATATTACAATAAATTAATTTATGTATATTAATTTAACAATATCCTAACTCCTAAAGTTTTCGAAACTCAAATTTGATACAAACTATAATTACACAGCCTTAAACATTACATAATATTTTTTTACGTCAAGAATTAGACAATGAGGATCATTTTAGGTTTAAATTTTTAGAGAAATAACACATAACTATTACATTAGATCTCAAAAATAAAAAATTAGTCACTTCTACTCTATCTAATATTTTTCAAAATAATAAAAATAATAAAATAATAAAATATTTATTTTCTTGATATAATTCTTCTTGAATACATCCTTTCTCTTACCCTTCCTTATAACTTGTGAAGAATATTTCAAAAACATGGGATGTGAATAAAAAGATTAGTAAAGTTTGTACAATAATGAAACAAAACATCAGTCCATCAATAAATAAAAATCATAATCTATTTAACACACATCATGAAATTATATGATTTAAGAATAATACATAGTAATAAAAAATCATAAATGTATCTTATAACATCTTTTTCAAAATTCTATTATAGCTTTTACAGCTACATTGGGAGTTACATTTGGAATACCTATCACAGTATTTTCCCTAAATTTCATAGGATACTTTTACCACTATCACGTCACCCAATGAATTGTATATCGTTCATGGGCTCTCCCACCATAGGTTTATCACAGAACCACCTGTATGTGTAAAAAATTCCAAGGAACAACCACACAATCATAACCCATAACACAAGCATAAAGTAAAGATAACATTTCCACATTGCAATCACAATATATCATTTCAATATATTGACATAATCAATCCATTCTCAAAACCATTTTCAATACCAAAATATAGGAAAAGAGTGTAACATCCCAGGTAAATAAAGAATAATACATTTTTATATTTATAAACATTTGTGAACTAAATATTAAATTTACATTAGAGGGGTTTCTATGTTCGATAGCGTACCCGATACGCAACAATGAGTTTCATTGAAATCTTATGTTGCACACTAGTAATATAATAATATTATTTTAAATTGTAGTTAACAAGAAGGCGTTGTATTGGAGGGAATGAATATAAATAACTAAAGTATTAATATATATGTTAGTAAAATGATTTTACATTTAACCAATAAAAGATAAAGGATTAAAATAAGTAAAAAATTCAATTTTAGGCATTGATACTCTAATATTCACTAAAAGGTCGATTTATCACCTTTTAATAGAGAACCCTCATTAAAAATAGTTTTGATCACTCTTATACAATATATTGGACCAAATTAAATCCTTCTTTAGAATCGGGACATCAAAATTTCCTTTGTGTATGTTTTTGGTTATTTTTCCGATAAAATTTATTTTTAATGAATAAGTGAAAAATGTTGTATTTTAATTGAAAACCTCCTTTTTATCTAATTTATTTATATGATTATATTATCTTTTGAATTCGTTTTAAAGTTCATTTAAAATATATTTTTACCATTTAATCCAATGGTGGTGGTTAGAATTAATTTCACATTGAAATTAGACTTAAACTAGTGTCAATCTTTAGATATATATTTATTCATAAAAACACGCAATTTGTTTTGACAATGATAATTAATTATTAAATTACATATTCAACTTATATGTTTTAAATTTTGTAAAATATAATTTTTTTTAATTCTTAATATCATTTATATCTTAGGGTGTTGTTTTGGTATTTTTCTGAAAAACGTCAATTTTTGATTAATAGTGAAACCACTAAGTGGTAGTTAAAAACTGATTTTTCATTTAAATGAAACCATATCACTTTTGTGAATTGAATTTCAAAAATACGACATACATGGTGGTTATTAGTAAGTAAAATTTGGTTCAATGGGATGAAAATAATTTTTTTGGTGAATAGTAACTTTTATGTTTTATTAACCGCGATTAGAGGTAATTATTGTAATTTAAGGTAAAAATAATGTTTTAATAATATTAAGTTACCGCGAAACATGTTATAAACTTATTGGATGAGTCATGGAAGACCAATAAAATCCATGGGTCAACTTGGGGTCCCCATCGGGCCACTTGGGTAAGAAAATGACATTAATAACATTTTATTTTAAGTTAAAATAAAAATGTCACAAACATGTATTGTTTTACTAAAACAATTTCTACATAGGGTTATACAAATCATATTTTTGAATATAAATATTTATTATAAAGATAAAAATATTTCCTACATCATGATATTTCTTTTATAATATTTAGACATTATATAAATAAATTTATTTATGACACCATGATGATGCAGCAATTACCTCATTAATAAATGATTTAAATAAAATAAAATAATAAGTTAAAATATAAAACTTACACTTGTATAAAACCTATTGGATGGGTGTATTTAGAACCCATATCTCCTTATCCTCTTAATATATCCTTTTGTGTCCTTTAAAATCCAAAAAGCATTTTATAATAAAGTAACATTTTATATCATTCCAAGAGTGCCCCTCATCCCTCTTATAAAAGTCCCCCCACCTTTACCCCCTTACCCACACCTCTCAAGCCTTTGGCTCGACAAAATATTCTCATATTATCTCTCCACATCCCTCTCATCATCCTAGATGCCTTAACAAAGGCAGAAATCTCTTCAAGAAACCCTTTTGGCTCAAACCAAAGGGAGTTACCCAATTTAAAGGTAATGCCTTTTCATATGTCCTTTTGTTTTATTTTTCTTCTCCAACCCCCTAAAATATTTTTATTCCTTTATTTTTTAACAACACGTGTATCTTCAATATACTAGGATTTTGTTTTGAGTAGGATTTGAGCTACACTTACACACACATCCGTCTAATGGTTAAAGAACATACTGTTTCTGTGGATGGTGAATTACTGCCTCACAAAACGATGATTGTTCAATCTTATCTTAAAACCATTCATGGTGGCCATTATGATGTCACTATATTTATAGATGATATATAATATATTTATTACCTCTATATTTTTCTGTATTTTATATTAAACATACCTTTATGCTTTTCATGTTGTGAAAATATGATAATTTAATCTGAGGAAGTGTGGACAACCGCCCCCTCAAGTGATGCAACTCGTTCATGCCAAACATGGAATTTATAAAGAATTTAATTAGTGAAATTATGTTAAATATATAACATATTTATTATACTGGAATTATAATATATATATGTCTCATTTATTTTTAATTCCTTTAATACGAAATAGAAATGAAAGTATAGTTCATACTTACGTACGACTTACCATCTCCATGAACGGTGTATTTCATTTCTTACCTCTAAATGTTATGTACTATTATAAACACATGTATATGTTGGATATATATGATATATATGATATCCAAATCATGAATATCATTCTGGATATAATAAAACATTGACCACATGAACAACATGTAATTGTAAGAAGTACATTTTTGACTGATGTACTAAATATCGACAAAATAAAAATTATTAACTTAAATGATTACATAATGTTTATAACAAGAAAATCAGTGATATAAAATGAATAATAAGCTTGAAAAGGGTTCTAACTCAAGTATTAATTAACATTAGTTTATTATTCAAGAGATTAAATATCGATCGAGTCAAGTTAGACAGGAGGTAAGGGACTTCATCTCAATATCCTTTCATTGAGGCATATTTTGTTCTAATACATGAGTTTCTTTTATATGCTGTATAAAACACCTTTGAATTTTAATTTCATTCTATGGGAATATTTTTCAACAAGGAGTTTTACAAATTGAAAAAAATGAATGATTCCTTTAACGTATGCGGTGATAATGACCTCTTCCATCGCCGCGAGTGTTATTTGGTCTTTGGCTTCCTAAATAAGCTATAGTGTTTTTAAAATGAAATAAATACCATATAAACTTTTATTTATTTTGGTATTGGAAATGGTTTTTATAATGGATTATTATGTCAATATATTTAATTGAGATATTATGATCGAAATGTGGAAATGTTTTCTTTCCATTATATTTGTTTTATGTCTTATGATTTTATAATGGTAATTGGACATTTGACGGGTGGTTATGTGGTAAACCATATGACGGGTGGTTCCGTGAATATCAGGATGGGTGGTTACATTATAACCTCCAATTAATTGGGTATAGAAGTCGGGTGTATGGATATTCCATTTTGTGATATGTGTGGAAGTCGACCGTATGGTCATTCCATTTAAGTATGTGTACATCCCAAGTTAACATATATGTTATGTGTTCATTATATTGGTTTTATGGTAATATTTTGGTTACAAAAGGGTAAGTAATTATACCTTATAAATTGAAGAGTATTTTACAACTTCATATAGGTGAAATGTATTACTTTGATAAAGTATTCATGGTTTACTTGTTGTTTTGAAAAAATAACAGTTTTCCTTCTTTGTATATCCCTTACTGATAATTTTATGCTCATCCCAAGTTTTTTTGATTTTGTTTTCACATAACATAATTTGGAATAGGGTCAAGGATGGGATCAAGTAAAATTCAAGCTATCTTAAACATGGAACTAGACATGACTCTTTTTTTCAAGAGTTCATGTTTTTTAAAAAGAAAAAAAGGAAACTATGTCGTAGTGTCTTCTTAGAAATCTTTTGAGATGTAATAGTTATGTCCTAATTCTCTAAAACTCAAAACCTGAAAAGTTACTCAATGGTAATTATTCATTTAATTCAATAATAAGTAATGGTTATGGTCAGGGCCTTATAGTTGGTAACAGAGGTCGGTTTAGACAACGTTATGAGTTAGAAAAAACTGTTAAATTTATGTCCATAAATTAATTTATGGTATGATTGAAATGATATAGCATTTAAAGATTACCATGTTTCTTCACCTAAGATATTTCTATGTTCAGAATGGTTTTCCACAGAGGAATTAGGGCAGCTATCTTGGGACGACATCAGGAGGAAGACAAACTTCCAAATTAGAAACCTCAGATGGTCGGAATCAGAACTGAACAGTTTGTTACAATGATGGAACATTTGACTCAGGCTATCAATGGTGGTGGTATCCATGAACGAGATCTGCCAGATCACCCACAGAGGAACATGTCAGTGGTGGAACATTTCATGAGGCAACGTCCCCCATCATTATGATGATGATTTGACCCTGTGCTAGCAGAAGGGTGGATTAAAGCACTGGATAATATTTTTGATGTCATGGGGTGTTCAGAACATCAAAAGGATAGTGTTGTTGTTTACCATTTTAAAGGTGAAGCTGATCAGTGTTGGTCGATGGTGAAAAATATCTGGGATAGTGATGAAATTGATGATCTTCACTAGGATGAATTCAAAGGTATGTTTCATGAGAAATATTCTCCTAAGGTGGTTCTACATCGGATGGAAAAACAATTCCTAGAATTAAGGCAGGAGTATGACTCAGTGGCTTCTTATGAAGAAAAGTTCACTCGACT
This sequence comes from Viscum album, assembly GCA_963277665.1. Taxonomy (NCBI): domain Eukaryota; kingdom Viridiplantae; phylum Streptophyta; class Magnoliopsida; order Santalales; family Viscaceae; genus Viscum; species Viscum album. Next base: position 1,481,487,285 of record OY728137.1, read on the forward strand.
GGAAAGGTATGCTCCGAATTTCATTAGAGATCTTGATAGTAAAATCAACTGTTTTTACTCAGGGTTAAATCCAAATTATCTAAGGTCTTTAGCTTCTCGCGAGTTTAAATGTTATTAAAAACTTGTTCTATGTGCAGAGAAGGTTGAAATGGAATTTGCCGATGATCATGTGTTCTTTGACAAACAACATAATAAGAGGTACAGTTGGCAGGAAAAGGGAAATAATTCATCGAAGAAGCCAGGAGGTAAGAAAAAAAATGTGCATCCTATGAGAAGTGTGGTAAAATGCATCCTGGAGAATGATTATCCATGTCTGGAAAGTTCTTTCGGTGTGGTAAGTCTACTCATATTGCTCGTATCTGTAAGGAAGATGATCAAGTAGGCAATGAAAATCCAGTGGTAAGATTTTTTAAGTGTAATGAAATGTCTCATTATACAAATGAGTGTCTAATGAAGAACTCAACTGGGGAAAAGCAGCCAGACTACAAGAAGAAAGGGGTGGTGAAATCCATTGTAACTACTTCAGCAGATGTAGGGCCATCGAATGAAGTAGTATCAGGTAGACTGTTTGTTTGTTCAGATTATGCCAATGTGTTGTTTGATTCAGGGTCTACACATTCTTTCATTTCTGAGAAGTTTTCTAGTAAATAGGGAATTCCAACTCAAGATATGAATCCTGAACTTATGGTAAAAACACCCGGAGGAAACGTTGATACAAAAAAAATTATAAGAAACTTCATATCCTTGTGTGAGGAAAGAATATACCTGTAAACCTTATTGTTTTGCATCTAGTAGAGTTTGATATTATTTTCGGCATGTATTGGATTTCTGTTTATCATTCTACGAATGACTGCATAGCTAAAGAGGTTTCTTTTTAAAACATTTTTTAGTTTGTGTAAAGATTGAACCCTTGCTTTTGATAACATATCAGGAAGTTAAAAAAATAGTAAAAGATGGAAATGAATGTTACCTTGCCCATATTGTTGAAAATAAAGGAACTATTCAGATTAATGATGTGCCAGCGGTAAATGAGTATCTTGATATTTTTTCTGATGAGTTTCCTGGTATTATTCATGATCGGGAAGTTGAATTTACTATTGACTCTGTACCTGATTCTAAGCCAATTTCAAAACCCCCTTATCGAATAGCTCAATTTGAACTTTTAGAGCTAAAGAAGAAATTGCAGGAGTTTTTAGATAAAGGTGTCGTTCGACCTAGCACATCACTATGGGGTGATCATGTATTGTTTGTTAAAATGAAAGATGGATCAATGAGACTTTTCATTGATTATAGATCATTGAATAACATCACTGTTAAGAATAAGTATATCTTCCCTCATATCGATGATTCATTTGATTATCTTGAGGGATCTCAGTATTTTTCAATGATTGACTTGAGGTCAGGGTACCAATAGTAGAAAGTAAAAGAAGCAGACGTTCCAAATACTGCGTTTCGTACTAGATATGGCCATTATGAATTTGTATTTATGCCTTTTTTGTTAACCAATGCCCCTGTTGTATTCATAGACCTTATGAATAAAATTTTCCATTAGTTCTTTGATAAGTTTGTGGTTGTTTTCATATATGATATTTTTGTGTTTTATAAAAGTAACGAGGAGCATGAAACTCATTTAAGGGTTATCCTGAAAACCTTAAAAGAAAAGAAACTGTATGGAAAATTCAGAAAATATGGTGTTTGGTTACAAAAATTTCTTTCCTTGGTCACATTGTTTCAAAAAATGGCATAACGGTTGATCCTGCTAAAACAAAAGTTGTTGAAGAATTGAAAAGACCTACACATATTACTGAGATACATAGTTTTCTTGTCTTGGTAGGTAATTACTGAATGTTTGATGAAACTTTTTCATGGTTATCTAGTCCAATGTCTATGTTAACTTGGAAAGGTGTTAAGTTCATCTGGACAAAAATAATGTCATGACTGTTTTCAGGAATTGAAAAGAAGATTGGTGAATGCTCCAGCTTTGGCACTTCCTTCCAGGAATGGTGAGTTTTTTATTTATAGTGATGCTTCGTTGAAGGGACATGGTTGTTTCCTTATGCATAATGATCAGGTAATAGCTTATGCTTCACGTCAATTGAAAACTCATGAGTTAAATTAACCTACATATGATTTGGAATTAGCTGTTGTGGTTTTCACTTTAAAAATTTAGAGGCATCATTTTTAAGGAGTAAAGTGTGAAATATTTACCGATCACAAAATTTTAATGTATATTTTCACACAGAAATAATTGAACATGAGACAGAGGATATGGTTATAATTAATCAAGGATTATGATTGTACAATTCATTACCATCTGAGATGAGAAAATAAAGTGGATGATGCTTTGAGTCAAAAATGTAATGGTTTATTAACCATGTTATGTTTGGAACGTGATCCTTTGGTTAAGGATTTGATGAACATTGGAATAGAAGTTGTTGGTGGAGGACGTTTTTCTGTTTTGTTTCAGGTATCAGTGAAATCTTTTCTATCAGACAGAGTTAAGCAAGCATAGAAGCAAGACAGTGAGTTGCAGAAAAAGGTAGAGGTGGTTCAGAAGGATATGTTTCCTGAATTCAAAATTGATAATGATTATGTATTGAAATTTGGGAAGAGATTGTGCGTGACTTTTGATTTATAGTTGAACAATGAGTTGTTATGTGAGGGTCATAGTTCTCTGTTTTCAGTTCATCCTGGAAGTACTAAGATGTACAGGGATCTGCAGGAGTATTACTGGTGGGATGGAATAAAAATAGATATTACTGATTTTACTATGATGTTTTTGACTTGTCTGCAGGTTAATGCAGGGAGGCAGTTACCGAAAGGGATGCTTCAGTCATTACCGGTGCCAGAGTGGAAATGGGAAAATATATCCATGGACTTTGTTGTGGGATTAACAAAGACATCTTGAGGTAATAATGCAATCTGGGTTATTGTTGATCGATTGACTAAATATGCACATTTCCTTCCTATTCGAGATACATTGTCTTTAGATCACCTTTCTGAAGTTTATGATAAAGTAATAGTCCGGTTGCATGGTGTTTCCCTCTCCATTGTATCTGATCGTGATCCCAGGATTACTTCTAACTTTTGGAAAGTCCTTTAGATGTCATTGGGTACTGAATTAAATTTTAGTACAGCTTTTCATCTGCAATCAGATGGCCAGTCAGAACGAACAATTTATACCTTGGAGGATATTCTACATGCTTTCTCGAAGGATTATCAGGGATGTTGGGATCAACATCTTTCTTTGGTTGAATTTTCATTTAATAACATTTTTCATTCCATTATACAGATGGCTCCGTTTGAAGCATTATATGGTTAATGGTGTTGAACTAAAACTTTTTGGGATGAAGTAGGGAAAAGGAAGCTGATGGGACCAGAATTGGTAGAAGAGATAGAAGAAAAAGCTCAGTTGATTCAGAAACACATGAGAATAGCTCAGAGCACACAGAAAAGTTATGCGTATAACCGGAGGAAGGATCTATCTTTTTAGGTAGGTGATCATGTTTTTTTCAAAGTTTCCCCATGAAAAAGTGTGAAATGATTTGGTAAGAAAGGAAAGTTGATTCCAAGGTTCATTGGACCATATGAAATTATAGAGAGAGTTGGATCAGTTGATTATCGAGTGACTTTATCTCCGAGTTTATCTCAGGTAGACAATATTTTTCATGTTTCGATGTTGAGAATGTATATTCCATATCCATCTCATGTTTTGAGCCCATAAGTAGTTCAGTTGGAAGATAATCCCTCTTATGAAGAACAACCAGTCCAGATTCTTGACAGTAGAGAGAATGTGATGTGGAATAAGGTAATTCACCAGGTAAAGGTTTTGTGGAAAAACCATATGGTTGAAGAGGCAATGTGGGAATCTGAAAATGCTATGTGGGATAAATACCCCCACTGATTTTGATAAGTGAATAAAATTGTGAGGACGCAATTCTCAAAAGGGGGGAAGGATGTAACATCCCAGGTCAATAAAGAATAATACATTTTCATATTTATTAATATTTTTGAATTAAATATTAATTTTACATTAAAGGGGTTTCTATGTTTGATGGCGTACCCGATACATAACAACGAGTTTCTTCGAAATCTTATGTTGAACACTAGTAATATAACAATATTATTTTAAATGGTAGTTAACACGTAGTCGTTTTATTGAAGAGAATGAATAGAAATAACTTAAATATGAATATATATGTTTGTTAAATGTTTTTACATTTAACCAATAAAAGATAAAGGCTTAAAATAAGAAAACAATTCAATTTTAGGCATAGATACTATAATATTCACTCAAAGGTCGATTTATCACCTTTTGATGGAAAACCCTCCTTAAAAATAGTTTTTTTTATCTCTTATACATTCTATTGGACCAAATTAAATCCTTCTTTAGAATGAGGATATCAAAATTTACTTTGTTTATGTTTTCGTTATTTTTTTGATAAAGTTCATTTTTAAGGAATAAGTGAAAAATGTTGTATTTTAATTCAAAACCAATTTTTTTATCTAATTTATTTATAATCCCAATGAAAATTTAGGTTTATTATAAATCATACAATAAAAAAGGACAATTGTTTTGGTTATTTTTGAATACTTATATAATTATTTTTATCCTTAATTATTCGATTTATACATAATAGTTATAATAACCATTACTAGGTCTACTATATATATTGTCAAAAAATAAATTAGGGGATATCTAATGCATATGTAAATTTTAATTCCAAATATGATATAAATTATTAATAATTAAATATACATAAGTGGGGAAAAATATTTTAAAATTAATCCACATGATGGGGTGAGAGAAATTGGTTGTTCTAATGATAATGTTCAAAATATTGAAATGTTTTACATCCAAATTAAATGTATAATTTATTTTAATTATCTATATTTGATTAAATAATATTAAATATATCTAATTATACTTTATAACTAACAAAAAAATATTTTAAAATGATAAATTATTTCGACAAAAAAATATTCCGTTCAATTATAATCCATTATTTTTCATCATTCATCATAACATAAAACTTATTTGTAAAAAAATTAATACAAAGTTATATTTTTTTATTTTTATTTCAAATAAGATTTTTTTTGTAAAATATAATAAAAAAAATGTGTAAAAAGTTAGTTATAAAACAATTCATACATTGAGAAGATGTATAACTATCTTTTGAAAATATATAACTTTCTGTGTTTATCTTTTTTTTTGTATTATTATCTTAAACCTATAAAACATATTGATTGAATATTGAAAATTTTTATGAAATTAATCCTTAATATATTTTATTTATATCTTTTACTAATATTGATTAATTTAATTTATTATGGTGAAATTTGATTCTTGTCATTGATATAGATTTTAAATAAAAAACCATTTATATTAATTTAGTTTTCTTAATTCTATTTCTATTTTATTAGTAACAAATGAGTAAAATGTGATCACTTTGGGTACCTAACTATTGTTCAAGGATTGTGGATGATGACCCACTAGGTGTGATGCACTCCATCAGGGGTAAAACCCCCTCTAATGTCTAATTTTGGGTTTTTTTGTTTTAACTTTTTAATTATTTTTTAGGTATTTACAATCCTTGAATATTCTTGGTAATAATTGAATTTATTCTAAAAACCCTATTTTCAAAATTTAGTTACTTCTTTTAATAACCTCCATTAAAATATAATGGTTATAATGGTATCATTTAAATAATAATATTTAGTAATTATCTTATGCCTAATGTAGTGTATCATAGTACTCTATTGAATGGATTATTTTTTTAAACATGGGAATTTACACTCTTCCCCCTTCAAATAAATTTTTTCCTTGCAACTTGAACTTGGTCTTGGTAAACAGGGTTAGACTCTTCAAAATACCTTTATTGAAAAACTCTATCAGAAAATGGATTAGTTTAACCTCCCCTTAAAAAAATAATGTGAAGTATGAATTTTACATGATATAACACATACCGAATATCCATGTATGAAAACTGGGAGATGGAAGAGAAAAAACTATAATGTTCTGATGGAGAGTGTTGGTGAACATGGTCATTTCAAAGATAACCATCACAAATCTGTAAACAAATTCCGAGTTAAAAAGTCAATGATTTCATCATAATAAATCTAAATATATAACATTTATGTTTTAAGATCCTTTTAATAGATTTGAAAAATTAAATTAATGCCTGGTCTAATGATATAATAAAATATAACGATGTGAAAAATATAGTTTCTTCTTTTATTCAATTTCGATCAAAAGTAATAATTTTCTCCAAATGATGAGTATTTAAGATGAATTTTTAATACCCGAAGTTGTATAATTAAAATGTTGAGACTCACAAAATCTATAAAATATTAATAATATATTTCTCATTTATTAATACATGATGAATATACCAAAATATATAGGATAATATAAGAAAATTCATTAAATATAGTAAACCATTATATAATGAAAAATTAATTAAGTATCGAAAATTTCAAAAAAAATTACCAAATTTAAAAACAAACCATTTTATAAATATCTATCCATAAAACTACTCAAAATAATCTAAACTAAGACAGAAATGAAAATATAAAAGGATTTGATCACTTATCCTTCTAAGAAAATGTTTAATAATTATATCCAAATTATATAACTTACTCATGATTTCTTATTACCAAAGGTAATGTCACTAATAAACATCATGATATTCTAACCATTGGCATTAATATTCTCAATCAAAATAATTTCCCATTAAAATCGTATATTCTTCTAAAATTTAATTAACCAATTATTGATCAAATAACATACCATTTTATTCTATTTACCTCAACCATAAATGGTTTACAAAATAGTAGTCAACTTCTCAAAAACATTATTCACTTAATCACCATATCATTTTCCAATCCCATGGTTATCTATTTGATAAATAATTTGTTCAATAAAAATTATTCTTTATCTATCAAATCATTTTAGTGAAAATAAATGACCATAATGTCATGGAATTCATGTTGTGTAGTGGCATGTGATGTACACTATTCAAACAACAGTTCTGGGTACGATTCTGACAGCCTTTCTAGACACGATGGGTTTTCTCCAAAATTTCATGTTAAACATTTTATAATACTATGTAATTATTATACCATTCAAAAAATATAATAAAATCCTCAAAAGTAACCACACAATTTTTTATCCTCGAAATTTATCTTATACCTCTCATTTTCATGTGAACGAATAATTACATCCACTTCTTAATTCATGAAATCTCTTTTATATTGAAATTTTATATATCATCACGATTGGATTTAATACAAATATTCCATGAATAATGTCCATCATACCATCATCATGGTGTTCACATGACTAAATTTTCATTCTGTTCTTGTAGATAGAATATCCTTGCATTTTAACAATTCATTAGAGCTTACACATTGAATCATGATTCCTCTTTCCAAATGCTTCATGTAAAATATGGTTTGTATGGGTGATGGTTGAGAACTAGTGTTGTGAAATCATTTTTTATGAAATATAATTTCTAATAATCTCACAAAAATAATTTCTACATAACATTTACACCATTTTTTTATTAAATTTCAATGAATAGTCCTTTTAAATTATCATATGTATGTCATGAAATACTATATGAAAAAACTAAATATATATATATATGGTTTGTTCAATGTTATTATTATTCAAAATCTGTATTAGATTCATTATATTCTCCAAAATATTGTGATATGGTAATAAGTTTGGAAAATTACGTGTTAACATGCACCTTTTTTAAAATATTAGAATATTGAAAAAATAGTTTTCGATTAAAATCATCTCATGAACCACAGTGGAATCTTGTATATAGGATGTGTTTTATATTTAATTCATCTATTTTCAGGAATTTTTTATTTTAGAAATAGTTTCAAAATCACCATGACCTAACTTTGACATATTTATTAGAAGCCTGTTATAAGTATGAGATATAAATGTAGATTGAGACTCCCCTCATTCCCTTTGTAAATGAAAACCTTGGATTAGAAATAGTTATATAACAAAGATTTAAACAAAATAATATATATTTATAATTAACCTAGGTTGAAACAAAATTCCAAATCCCAATAGTTGTCTAAAACATCATGTGATACCAAATATAAGGACCTGACATTATAGATTATATAATCTTGAATTTTTGTCAGGAAAACTACTTACTTTCACATTTTAGATCGTTTCAGGATTACTGATTTAGAGAATTAGTCAAAAAATTGTACATACAAATTCAAATATTAGAAATTACCCCCATATACTCAATAAAAATTATTTCACAAAAAACATATAAAATAAATCATGACTTAGTTTTTATGAAACATCTTCATTTCATTAAACATGACTTAGTCTATTCTCTATACGAACCATATAATATATAAAAACATTTCCTATCTTGAAATGAGAACAAAAAATATAATTAAGTGAGATTATAAGAAATATTGAAACAATTATTCATTCAATACTTGTAATCCCATTAAAATATTTCAAAAAATTAATAGTTTTCACTGATAAAATATAGGTTCTTTAGCTTATCTAAAGAAATCATATATTTCTTATAAAAATCTATAGAAAAATAAATCATATTGTTAAACTGTGGATAATATTACTTAAAATATTACATTTTTTCCCTTACTACTACATATGGAGTAAACATCAAGGTAAAATTAGAAATAACCGTTACAATATTTTCCCATTATATTTGATGATAAACACCACCCGTTAACTATGTATCTTAAATTAATACGGTGGAGTTATATAATAGGCTCAAACAAACTCTTTTCATCATAGAACTTACCACACTAATAAAAATTTACCATGGAAAATCCCCCCCCCCATACACCAAAATAGTGCCTAAGGGGAGAAAACCTTTCCATCTTATATGTTGAAATGAATTACATTGGTATTTTGTAAAAATTGTATATATAGTGACATTAAAATTGGATTTTAAAAACATTATACCCTATTAAAGACCATTAAAATATTTATATTTTGAAATAATAATAGAGAAAGATAAAAATTGAACATTTTAAACAATCATTAATATATAAATACTTTTAATAAAACCATTTTTAAATAAATTACATGAATTAGAAATATTTATAATAATAAATCATTAAAACATTCATAATGTTGTTTCAGTTAAAGAGTCCCTAATATTGAGTCCAACTCATGACATAAAATATATACAGTCATAATTGTTAAACATAGTGTAATTATTTTCATTCCTGATAACTTTTTTAATTTTTATCATGAATTTTCTATAATTCATTTTTAGGTTATATGAATTAAATTATTTTGGATGTTCATGCTAGACGAGTTGATGGTATTCAGTGCAGCAATCCATATTGAATTTGGTATGATGGTAATTTTCAAAGTGTTAATTCTTATATAAAATACAAAATAATATTAATTAAATATTAAAATCTTTTATATATCAATTATAAATTTAAATATAAACATTACATATGTATGTAAAAAAATAAACGACATTAAAATCGTAGAAATGGTGCCTGATACGTAAGAATGACTAACGTTTCTAATTTTCAATAATAAATATGTAAAATGGTAAGTATTATTTTACCTTTAAATAATGATAATAATATCATTAAGAAAATATTAATCATTTATATATTCATATATATAACAAACATTTTATGTGGTGATGAAAAATGAATCGCATCACCTCTTGGAGGTGATTGTTCACACAAACGCATGAATGCCAATATCATTTTTATGTGAATTGAATGTTAATAAAAGATAAATTATTATTGAATAATGATAAATATGTCATTTTTATCCTATATAATAATTATTTTAAAAATTATAACCAATATTGAGTGATGGTTATTGAAAAAATATTATATCTGTTCACAAGGTGGTAATCTTTTGTAATGACGAACAATTAATTTTTTTTCTCATTTGATGGTTGTAGAGTAGGATTTAGGTTATGATAGTAAAAATAAAAAATCTCATTATATTTAAGATACATTATGTAATATATAATATGGGTTGGAGAAGATTTTATGTATAGGGATGAAGAACAAAATATATATACTTTATAAAAAACAATACCATTTATAGAGACAATTTTTTTTAACTTCTTAATTCCATAAAGGAAAGTTTTATTCAAAAAATAAAATCTCTATAATGTGTATAGGTATTATAAGAAGGTACATGGTTCGATCATGAAAAAAATGCTTGTATGTTGGAAGAGTATAGTAGAAAAGAAATATTTTTATAAGAAAGGGGATGAATACTCTTAAAATTATTCAAAATATTAAATTAATATAATTTAATATTCAATTAAAAATTTTCCAAACTGATTTATATCATATATAAGATTATTATAGGCCTAAATTCATTCATAAAATGAAATTTATATATGTTTTGTTTTTTTAATCCATAATTTGTTTCTTCAACCCCTCTAACTCTTACTGTGAAAACATATCTTTTTATATCTTAAGGGTAAATATAATTACTATAAAATGTCAAAAAACCCTTTAATGGATTATTTATGACATTTTAAAACATATCCTACTTATTTTTCATAATTTTATATTTTTAATGAATTTATATAATTTAATAAAATAAGTTTTATTTTAAAATATAATTAATGTAAATTTTGAAAGTATTCAATACATGACATCTTAAAAATAGCAAAACAACATGATAAATCTGATAAAAATTTTCAAAACATCATTAAATATAAAAAAAATTATAAATAAATCAATAAAAAAACGTGGATGAAATTAATTATTTCAAGTTATGTTATATTCCTAATCATTAATATCATTTATTTGATTTTTTAAATTAATTAAATTATTAATGCTACATTAATATGTTAGAATTTAAGGTAAATTTTTTATCAAACAAGTATAATAAAAAATAACCAATATATATATATAATTATTTTTTATTTAAAATTAATATTTATAGTCAAATATATCATCCAAATAACCCTATATTAACAATGTTATAGCTATACAAACATTAATATGACATCTTGAAATTTTCATAAAAATAAAATAATATAAAGGGATAAAAGACATCCATGTGACTCAAACAGGTCATAATGATAGACCTAGAATGTGTTTGGGTCGAAAATAACTTAGAAAATAAAACTATAATAACTATTAGGGAAATTTTATAATATTTATGTTATTATTTTTATAATTAATTAACTGATTACCCATTACTATGGAAAAAAATCAATACATTTGTTATTCAAAAATTTCAAAAATAATGGGGACACATTTACTAAAATTTAACAATGTGATTTTGAATATGGAATAAATGATTCAAAATTAAAAACATAGAAGATGTGAAAATTAATTTAAAATTATTCACATTGATGAGGTGAGAAAACAAATTATTAATGCGAAAACCTTCAAAATAAAGAAATGGTTTCATGCCAACATTCAAAGGAAAATTTATTCTAACAACCTAAATTATATCAAAGGATATAATATTTATCTCATTATACTTGAAAATCCTTATAAAAAAATTACAAGATATATTATTTTTATGAAAAATAAGTCTTCAATTAAATTCTATTATTTTTGAATCTTAATTCAAACATGAAACATATTATCAAAATACCAAAACTAAACCAAAGTAAATTAATATATTCCGAATACATTGAAAAAGTTTATTTTTTTCAAATATAATAAAAAAATGTTATAGTTGTGTTTTAAAAAAATCTACCCTTAAAAGGTCATGAAAATCTATTTTTTAAATATACAAAATTTTATTTTTAATGTTGGATTTATTCTTATTCTAAGAATATAAAACATGCTGGATGAATTGAATTTTTTAATATAATTCATAAAATAGTATATTTAATTAATTTTATTCAATTATATTCATTAATTTAATTAATTATGATAAAACACCATTCATGTCAACAAATTTTCTTTTTATTAAAAGTAACATCATTTATATTCTATTAGATTTATTTACATTAATTTATAAATATTTTTAAATTAATTCATTCCATATATAACACATATTTTCATAATTTGGTTTATTATTTTCATAAGTGAAATTAAACAGTTAGTGTATATGTGTAACATTTAAAAAATAATATTAATTTTTTTCTTATTCTGAATGTGGCGTATCCTGTACTCTATCAAACATACTTTTTTAAAAAACTCATTGTAATATATACATATAAAGTAGATGATATAATCCAAAAATCAACAAGAAAAATTATAATATATGATACTCCAAAAAACAATACTTATCATCCATATTTATAATCGATGTGACAACAAAAATAACTGAACATATCAAAACTACATCTAGAAATTATTCTTATAGTTATGACTAACTCCCAAACATCAAAATTTTACTAAGATATCCAAAACAATGACATTTATTTTTTGATAATGTAAAAGATGGTCAAATTTTTATGGACATCCCACACTATAAAGACACAACCAGCTTTTGTGTTTATGAAATAGTAATGGATTGTTAAGAATATGGATTCTCATAACCACCATGTCCCTAATTACTATTCATAGCTGCTATTTCATCTTTATCAAATATAGAAATAAATAGATCATATATAAATTTCAGTTTCCGTAAAAATATTTCCACATTTATAATGACCTTATATCTGGTTTATAAAAATTATATTAGGATGAAGCTGGCTCCGGTAGATTTAATTATAAATGGAGGAAATTAATAACGAACCATATATTCCATGAATCCTCAATGACAAACACATTGGTGAAAGTAACTACAAAAAAATCATGAAAAAGTTAATCATTGAATGATCACCCTAGAGTTTCCCAGAAACTTGAATTCAATCATTACACTCATTTTTTATAAGACCATTAAATGAAAATACCATTAAAATATCCCCAATATAAAACATGAAAAATATGGGAATGAATAAAAATCATCTATCACACTTCCAACACACAATAGAATAAAGGAATAGTTTGCATCATACTGCAGGATTTTGGAGTTCGAGTCAAATTCAATACCCCTTTAGATATATCTAGCCACTAAATTTCATCATGATATCTTTTACCACCATATAATACATATGAAAATTGTTAAAAAAATCTCAATCATGATCCATGTGTTGAAAAAATGAAACATCCACTCCATGAGTTACAGTAGTGTTAGAGACTAAAATGAAAACACCTAGATCTCTAAGACATTTAAATGATGCATTCAACTCCTAAAATGCCAATTATTTATTAGGGGGAATTATTCTAAAACATCAGAAACAAAAAACTCAAACATACCACATAAAATGATAAATATAAATAAATAAACACTTCCAATCCAAGTCAAAATATTTACAAAACAACCTTAAGACATGCATTCAAGGGGAATTTAATCTAATTAAATCCCAATTGATGTAAAAATACCCTTTCGGAACTTCAAATACTAGTCTATTGAATCATTTAGTACTATAATCCCAGATGAATTTGACCAATAAAATGAATTTAATATCTCTTATTTTAGTTAAATAACATGCATTGTGATCTAAAACATATAATAAAAACATCACCCAAACTCAACAAAAACATCTCTTGGACTCCATTACCGAAGAACCCAAGCAATTATTTCCTTGAAATGTTACAAAATCCATACTATTTTTATAGAGTTCAAAAAATATTAAACACAAAAGATACTCATGCGACCAATACATGTATTTTAAAACAATTTCAAAAAATGTTTTAAAAAACATTTATATGGAATAAATCATATGTTAAACATCAAATAATATGCTGAAAAAACACAAGAATGTCTAAAACTATCAAGGTAGTGAATATATCAAAATTTCCCAACCACCTACTCTTTGTATGGTTTAGGTCGACTATTTTTTATACAATATTCCAACATTCGGAGTTCCCCAAGAAGTAATCAAAAAATGTTTTGAATGACCATATAATGATTTGATAAGATATGATCCTTAATAACATGCCCACATAAAACCATATAAATTTAGTTTGAAATTTATAATTTCTTGATATGTCACATAAAATTCTATGTAATATTACAATACCGAAAAAAATGAAAATAATTTACTATATTAGATGAAAAAAATATAAAAAATAAACCCCTTACCACCCATTGAAACTCAATAATCAACACGAGGAGGAGCCAACCAAGCGAATCCCTTGACCCAAAACTCATGTTTCGACGATTTCATATAATTCAAACCACTAAACCCCAAATAGAAATATGTATATAGGAAATTAAATTGCACCGGTAAATAATCCCAGATCCTATTATTCAATTTATAATAGAGAATATTTATACCTCTGTCCCATCTGATGCTAGAAATGAAAAACCACATATTTTCATAGCATCCTGATTCCTCCAGGTTGATGAAAACATTCAGGGTGTCAACAGATGCTTCTCGGGATAGATTATACCTCATGAATAAAAATATAAAACTCAAATAAATTCACAATTATAAATGGAGATGATGCATTCAATGATACATATCCTAATAGAACATATAATAGAATGATAATAATACAAATAACTATAAACAAACCAAATTACAATGGGTCGAAGAATAAAACTCATGCCAGCTGATTTCAAGAAACCAGTTATTCTAGATAAAAAATGCATGGTAGAATATATTTTTGTTCCCTTTTCAATGAATTTAAATGAGACACACATGAATAATTAACTTCTGTAAGGATGTAACATTTTATTAATTATCATTCCATAAAGATGGTTCTTTACCAAAAAAATCAAATAAAAATAAATCCCTAACCATTTTCATTATAACTAAATTTTTTTAAAAGAAATACCATATATAGAATAAAATAATTCAAAAATTACATATATGGAAATCACCATTGAAATTATCCCACCATTTTCCATATAATATTCTATAGTCCCAACTAAATGGTAAACATGTCAATCAATGTAAAAATAATAAACCAAAACTATCTCCAGTTAAAAATAATTCTAATAAAAGTATTTAATGAAACTAATCAACAACAACAATAAATTAAAAAGAAGGAGAAAAAAAATTAAGATATTAGATCTATTATGTAACCAAAAAACAAAATAAATAATATATAAATAAGGAAAAACAAATTCACATTAAAAAGTGCAACACTATAAGAAGTAATTGGAAAAAACCAGACACATATAGGTGGACCTACTTTCAGAAGGTTTAGAGTCACACCACCATCAACCATTTAACTATAACTAGTTTACTAGGTGACATCCACAAATATAGGGTTTTCATACAAATTTTGGCGGACAATCCAATGAGTAAATATCATCAGGACATAAATCCTCCCAGTAATTCAAAATATGTACCCTCAGTTTTCAAATGGAATAAATATTGGATGTGTTATATGTGAAAAAGTATTATCACATGAAAATAAAAAAACTCAAGGGATAACATCATAAAATATCATTCCCACCTCTAGAACTTCAATTAAAAGATCCCCAAACCAAAAAATTCCAAATTGCATATTAAAAAATTAATCTCATAGATAACATAAGAATCATCAACAACATAATGTCGATCAAAAAGGGAACAATGAATGTTACCTCAAAAGGTTCCAGCAACTCCTTTAAATTCTAAATATAGAAAATGAATTTCTAATACCATTAAAATCATTTTTTTATAAAAAAATATATAAAGGGAATCATAGTCATCTGTAATCTCAAATAGACAACCCCTGGGAAACACTATTTTTCTTACAAAACAACACGACCACCTTAAAACATGGAAACCATTTATAAAAAAATAGAAAACTAATTTGAAATCACATATTTGGATTTAATCCCAATGTACAATATCATTTCTAATAGAAGAATATATTTTTCATTTTATCCATCTTTTGGAAAGTAATAAATAGTTAGTTTTTATCATAAATCATTTTAAATAATGGATTCCAAACATTAAACATATGAAAACCCAAAAATATTATGAATTAGTTTAATAATTGAAACCAGGATTACCGAAGACATGATTATCTATGTTAGACGTGAATTTTAAACCTCAATCATTAATGAAACTATTATAGGAATCAAATAAAATGAAAACACCATCCTTATTGGGTAAACAATTATCTCCATTTGTGATATCCATTATAAAAGAAATCCTACTACAACTCATAAACATTTGTAACCAAACACCCCACACTGACTAACCCTAAACAATGAAATCATCCATTCATGGCCTCAAGATTTATAGGAATTTTTTATAACATGATATATCAAGAGATTGAGAATACATGATCCTATAACTCTTGATCCTAATGAATAATCACCATGGAATCAACAATAAACCCCAAAAAAGAATATTTGGAGAGGTATAAAATGAAATGAGAGGTTTTTTGGTAGTCTAGATTTAATCATGTGGATTGAGGTAGAATACCACAATTAAAAAATTGAAAAAAATTTAACAAAACTATCAAGGATGAACTATTTTCTAAGACAATATTTTAAACCATTCATACACCATGTTTTTTCCAATGTCTCAATACCCATAGGTTTAACACCACTATTATTAAATAATTTTTTTTACTATGCATATTTTGTGAAAACCCCACTGCCCCATTGGAAAATGCACAAAATTTATACCGCATATTTTATAAACTATTCTAATTAAATATACACACCAAGGAATGCCACCAAACATGATTATTTCAACTAGGGATTCCAATAGTCTATTAGAAAAATTACCATTATAAAAATACCAATTATTTGAAACCCCTTGCGATGATAATTCATTAAGGAAATAATTTACAGATGATGTAATTGGGATATTTTCAAATATTATGTATTATCCATTTCGATGATTAGGTTATGTTTTTTACTTTGTAATTTCTATGTCAATATAGTTAATAATGTTTAACAAATATTATTATTGATGTTTTTAATGAATGTTAAATAAATTTATATTTTTCATGTTTTTAATAGGATTCAATAAAGATCTACAATATTTTATAGTTGGATAATGAAGTTAAAGTGACTGAGAGTTTCAAATTTCATGTTTGGTTTGCTCATGGAAGTTGTTTTTGGTTCATGAAATTTATCCTATAAGCGAGGATATTTGTTAAGGTGATAAAGTATAGTATGTTTTAATGTACACTATTTATACATTAATGAGTGATGAAAAAAATGAAGTGTTTAGAGGTGTGTGTTTTTCCGACCATTATAACATTTCATTAAAAAAGACGCATCAGACATATATTCTGGTCAGGGGAATTGGTTACAGATTTGTTGGTCATATATAGTTTAGATAGATTCCAATCAATAAGAAGTATTAGATAGATATCATGATAATGTAGAATTTTTTTTCTCATTATACATGTCATTAATCATATAAGTAATGTACAAATTTCTACAAGATATTGTTAGAGTACACTAGATGGTTTCTTAATAGATTGTGGTTAACCGATTGAGATTATCTAGAACCATCATTCATTACCATAAATTATGTCTTATCATATGTTTTATTTGAAGAATTGTAAAAAATTATGTCCAATGGGAGTCAATATAAATATCAATCAGGACATCAAAAGATATTTTTGTGGGTTTTCTTAGTTTCATTCACATTCTATGATAATATATTTCCATGGACCGTTGAGAGTGACACTAGAAAGTATATATGATCCAAAATTGGGGGAACTCCATATCTCTATTTTGTTCCCTAATTTTTTCCCATAATGTCATACATTTTATGATGTTATATATAATTGGTAAGTATAAAACAATAAAATGATGAATTGGTTCATATAAAGAGAAAATAAATTACAAAATTTCTCCACTAATTCAAACTCACATTTCATAGTGGTCCTCAAATTAAATGGAATATCAATTTTTATTAGTATAATTCCCAGTACTAACATCCATATAATTTATAATATCAACTCTCTGAATAAATGTGTTATTACTATCGTCAATTTCAAAAACTATCAATAATAGATAAAATGTTAGCTTATCATCAATCTCATATCAGGGAGGTAATTAATGAATCTACCAGTGGGTTTCCACAACTTTAAAATGATTCTCCTACAAAATATTCAAATATATGGAATCATTAGGTTTTTGGGAAAGCTTATAATTATATTTGTAGACCATTATCCAGGAATATTTATATAAAGTTTGTGGGTTTCTAGAGATCTATCGAATTGTCGGACAAACTCACAGGTACCCTTGAGTAAAATGGTAATATAAAGGTTGTAAAACATCAATATCGGAGAAGCATGTTCAATGATATCAAAATTTAAAATGATTAATCTATTGATGAATACATTACTTGAGATGCCGAAATTATAAGAAACATAATATCATTTAATGATTCCATCGATGATTATACCATTGTAATGACACCGATGAAAATCATTCAATACTGTTTTGATCCAAAAAAATAGAATTTAATGATGAAGATGATTTATCCCTTCATTGATTTCATAACATTCTTGTCTAAAAATGTTTTCAAAATTATCAAAAATTAAAAAATCATATAATGGAAGAAACAAGTTTTATATATGTGAGTAGGACTAAAATCACTGATTATGAACATATGATTGATGGACAATGTTATTTATACAATATAGAATATGTTCCTAATGTATATGATATAATTATACCCTTTATCTCGTAAAAATACCAAAAAAATTGTTGGAATATAAAAGGAAAATATCTATTTAAAATTTATAAAGTGTCGTTGTAATGGATAATTTTCAATAAAATTTTAAAATAATGTCGGATAATATGATAATAATACAGAATAAATTATTTGGGGAAATATTATTACATAAAATATATGGATGATAAAATATCTAATAGTTCAAAATAATGATCACCAGAAATATATGAAGTATTTTGAGTAATAATGATGACCATGATTCCTACGGAAAAAGTATATTATAATATTATTCACCAAGGATGATCCAAACTATAATCTAAAATGTTTATAAAATTATGTAAAATTTAAATATTAAGAATAGTAAGATAAGAATATATTTAATAAGCATCAGTTTAGATAAATACTTATATATTGTCTTGAAAAAAAAGTGGAAATATTCCAAAACATATATTAAATATTGTGAGATAAATAATAATGGAATAGAAGTGTTTCACATAATATAATATGTATACAATGTGGAGTTTAAAATTTATAAACTAAATTTTTATGAACATGGGATGCTAATAGAAGATCTTGAAATTAATTACTAAAAAGGATGTTCAGTTATGTAAAACTAGATTTATATTTCATGATGTTTAATATAAATTATGAAATGTGAATGGTAATATCAATTAATCAATTGTTGTAACTGATTAAAAATAACAAGGATCTTTAATTACTCATCCTAAATTTTTTGTCATTATCAATTTGTAAACATAAATTTTTATTTGAATATTCTTACCATTCCATTTTTAAAAAAAATTATGTGAATGTTTGTATAGAAAAAGGATATGAGAATCACATCAAATAGTAAAAAGTTGAAAATTTTCCTTATAAGGATATTTGAATATGTATAAGAAAAGAAAGTACAATAATGAATATTGGAACTTAACAAAATCATTTAAGATAAAACCCATTTTTTCTAGAGGAATGAAAGTTTATGGTTTTGATGGTGTTTTGGTATATGTGGGGTCATGTGTAATAGTTATAAGAACTCAATATCTATTTATAGATGTAAAATTGATGTGAGGAGGTGTAGTATGGTAAAAAATAGAGAGTAACTATCATAAACATGAGGATGAAATAAGATGAAAAAAATGTTGAAAATTTCCCAAATAATAATAGTTTAGAAATTTTTGAGATTTTTTGTGGATGATGTGATTATATTTGGTTAATATGAAAAAGAATATAGGAATTATATTTTTGAAAATTTCACTAATTCTATAGATGAAAAGGAATATAGGAAGAAGAAATTTTTAGATAATGATTTTTTTCTTGAGGCCACAATCATATTAAAAAATAATAACAGGAAATGAATTCACGATAGTTGATATTCCTCACATGTGATGGGTGATATACGAATATTGATAAATGTTGAAGAATTTGATGGTCTATTAGTTTCATTCCAACACAATGGTTTCTTAAAAATAATAAGAATCAATATTTATGATATAGAGAATCATAAATTTATGTTAAAGGATGTTCTATTTATAAAGGTGGTTAAGAAAATATTATTATGCATCTACAAACATTGTGATGATGCTATAGAATCTATCTTCAAAAAATATTCATATATTATCTGGTGTTTTAAATAAGGAAAAATAGTTAAAAAGGGAGAAAGAACTATCTATAATAAATCCTATATTATAGATAATTTTAAAACCAATCATATAAGTACTAAGTATTAAAATAATATATAGTACAAAAGACATAGGATCCTTGTATTGAAAATAATTTGAAATCTTCTTATGGTATATGATACAAGAAAATTACCACTAATTAAAATAAATAGTGATTTTGTTTTTACAACTTGTCTAAATTTTATTAGGGTTAGGCGAAGATAAGAGAATGTTTAAATTCCTTCCAATATACCACAATATCATATTTACTCAAATCATTGTGGGGTGACGAGGCATCAATAAAAAACGTAATTTTCACTTGAGTAAATTTAGTAATGAATTCAATAACATGAAAATCCTGAAATTAAAGAATCATATATAAAATGTTTTAGAGAAGTAGATATGTTTTAGAAGGGATATTCAAAACGAACCAGGAGTTTATATTTTTAATCTACGAATATAAATAGATATGAGTAACAAATAAGTAAATTCAAATCCTTCCATAATAAGCATGGAATATTACACCATAATATATATCCTTATAATCCTTTACAAAATGTAGTAGTGGAATGTAATAAAATAAAATTATCAATAAAAATTGGATGAAGGAAGACCAGTAAATGTAAATTTTAAATATATGTATCAAGAGAATCTTATCATAGAATAATATATGTACAAAACAAATATTTATTTACCCAAAAATATAAAATCACCTTCTATAAGTTGTTGTTTAACAGAAACCCTAGGATGAAATACATAAAGGTTTCTGGGATTCCTTTATCTATAATGAATAAAAATATAGTTCATGTAAATATTGATAATGTATTGCCCCCAGTTTTAGGTATGTGGAATTGTTTATGCATTTTTTTGTGTTTAAAGTTCATGGGATGAATTGGGAAGTGGTTGGGAGAGTTTGGAATGGTTTTGGATGAGTTG
This sequence comes from Viscum album, assembly GCA_963277665.1. Lineage (NCBI taxonomy): Eukaryota > Viridiplantae > Streptophyta > Magnoliopsida > Santalales > Viscaceae > Viscum > Viscum album. Next base: position 1,481,508,487 of record OY728137.1, read on the forward strand.
GAGGCTTTTAAATGGGTGCATGGTTTGATCATGGTTAGTGGAAACCGTGTGGATTCTCCATGAAACCATGCAAGGGAGACATTTGGCTTCACACGGCCAACGCACGGTTTTCCAAACCTTGCGAAGAAACCATGCAGACCCTTTCTCTCAAGGCAGTACCATGTGCACTGTTAGTGTACATTTTTCCAAACCGTGCAGACTAACCATGCGACCACTTAAAAATAACATTATATGTTCCGGGATCCATTGGGATTAACCTATTTCACTCCAATCTTCCTCCCACTCGAGCCTAATTCGTGATTTCAGGTTCTTAGGGGTTGGAGGGGCACTCCCACTCAGTTTGGAATAATTTTGAAGAGGTTTCTTAGTGGTTTGAAGGTGATTTCTCCCAGGTAAGTCTCTCATCATGGTTTCTTTGTGTTTTCCTCTAGATCTTCTCTTCCCTCTTTCTTGGATTTCTTGATCTACACTTTTTGTGTGTAGATCTAGGGTTTTGGTTCCCTGGTTGATGTTTTTGAGACTTTTGGATGTTAGGGAAAGGGATCTGTAGAGGTTTTGGTGATGTGTTCACCGTATTTGTGGCGCTGTTGTTCGTTGGTCGATTTTGTGGGAACTCTAATGGTAGGTGGCTTCTCTCTCAACTCTACATGGATAGAGCTAATGGTTTTAGTTTCAATTAATATTTTTTTCTTGATAGTAATTGTCTTTTGATGTGTGAAATTGGTTAGAAATCTCTTGGGTGGTGTTTGGGGATTTTTGGGAAAAAGAGGGTTTTGTGGTGAAACACTATTGATGTGGATTTTAGAATGGAGATTTTAAAATGGGATCATGTCGTTGATTTTTGAAAATGATTTATGGAAATGGTTCTCAATAAAAGGGTTGTTTTATTGAAATGTTGTTTGGCATGGAAAATGGATTTCAATAAATGGGTGATTTATTGACTTGGATTGATATGCAATGGAATTGGTTGATTTCATGTGGTTGTGACCTTGGTGGGTTATATACTTGGAATTGGATTGTTCTGAATGTTATGTGGATGTGGTGAGATGTATCACTATAAAAAGGGGTGGATGGAAGGGCCACAATTAATGGTAAGTGGACGGGAAGTGCCACTAATATGTGAATGGGAGAACAGGTTGGACAGAAGCTCCACCATTTTGTTTTTTGGTTGCTTTGTTTTTCATTTCTTGAAAGTTTTAAATTGTTGTGATAGTGTGTAAATGATGAAATGTCTTGTGACATGTTTGGTTGGATTTCCCTTGGTTGTTGGGATTGGGTGTGATGCCTTGGTAAGGGCATGTTTGGCCTATAGAATTGGTTGTACTTGTGATTATTTTGTATAAACTATGTTATATAAATGTACTAATGGTTTTATCCTAGTGGTGTGTTTAGGGAAGTCATTTGGGTAAAAATTACTGAGTTTTAGTACTCACCCCCTACTTTTTCATGTTGGTGTCTTTGCAATTGTTGTGTATCGTGACGTGGGTAATGGTAAGGCATAAACCTCTTTTAGTGGTGCATTGTGATGTCTTGGTGGAGCTTGGAGCTTGGAGCTTGGTGTGGAGATATGATGGTGTCATGGATTGTGGTGTTTTCGTTGTTTGGTCTTCCACATAGTACTCTGATGTTGTATTGGGCTGTGTTGGCATGTGAGATCATTATGGATTATCTGGTTGTATTTTGGTAATGTATGAGTTTGGTTGTTTTTTGGACAAGAATCATTTAGTTTTGGAGTGTTTGGTTGGTTTCGTCTTATGGGAAAATCATTCCCCAAATTTTTCTTGGAGCCCTCGACTTTTATTACCAGCCTTTGGCGCCTTGGGAACATCACTTAAGGCCAAGTAACCCTCACCGTCTCATCAATCCAATGAGGTAGGGATGGAGCATTACAAGTTGTATCAGTTTGTTTGGTCATTTGGAGTTGATTCTCGGATATGGTGTTGACATTCATTGTGGTGGATTCCATGAGTCGGGATGGTAGAAAGGCATATGAATTTTAGAACTTGGAATGTATAGAATAAATGGACATAACTATCCCTTTTATGCTGAAATTCAAGTTACCTGGGAGTTGGGTACATAAGAGTTTTGGAGACACTTATAGGCATTGGATATCTCTTTGTCGTGGGTGTAGCCAATGAGAGGAGCATGGCGTGCATGATAGATATGAATTCCCACTAGGAGGATTATTTCATTGGACATAATGATTTATGGTCTGAATTGAGAAATGGTCTTTCAAATGTGTGAAATTGAAATGTGAATAAATTTGGTATTATGAAAAAGGTTTGGTTTTCAAAATGGTGAAACCTGGTAAATGTGGAAAGGTGGAAAGCCTTGTTGTGATAGTGTTGTGTTATGTGATTTCAAAAATACATTTCGTGATGTCTATGGAATTGAGACTCATGGATGTTTATTTAAAGATTATAGGAATGGCACCGGGTAGGCATCATCGAGACCAACCGGAGGAGGCTGTGAAGAACGTGGTAGCACCTAAGTCTCAGGTGAACCAGCAGCTAGTGAAAATTATAGTTCTAGCTATCCAAGCTGTGGAAAGTGGGAACAAAGTGGATGAACCTAGGCATGTGGATCATGCGGTTCAGTTTCAAAAGCAGAATACACCAATCTTCAAGGGTGATTCATAGCTGGAGAAAGCAGAAGTGTGGTTGAATAGAATGAACAATATTTTCAGGTTCATGGGAACACCTGTAGAGTTAAAAGTTATGTTGGCCATGTATATGTTGGGAGAACATTCCCTTCATTGGTGGGAGTTGGTAGTCCATGCTGGGGTTGACGAGGGTATGATGTGTGATCGCTTTGGGGAATTGTTCAATAAACAATTTTACACACATACGTTCATAATTCAGTGTACGACTGATTTCTTCAGTTTCAAGAAAGAGCTTCTGTCTATGACGGATAATGCAGCTAAGTTTATGAACCTAGTGAGGTTTTCACCTGAGGTGGCGGGTAGCACATCGTTGAAGGAAAGGATATTTGAAGCGGGGTTAAGGAAAGAAATTTGTTCAAAGAGAGCAGTACAATATATAGAGCATCGCACCGAGATGGTGAATAGATCCTCGGTGGTTGAGAGGTATTTGTTGGGTGCTCCGAGTGGAGGAAGCATGGTGGTACCCATGGGGAATAATGGGAACTCTAACTCTGGGTTCAAGAGAAGTAGGGACACTTATTCCCAGGGAATGAATATGGCATATAATCTGATGACAGGATTGGTAAATCTTACTCTAAATCCCCAGATCATGCTGGGATGTTTTTAGTGTGGTTCTACGAGCCACATAAAGTAGGATTGTATGGAAAAAACATAGAGCATGTCATAATTGTAAGCAGATGGGGAATCTGTAGCGTTATTGTCAGAATTATCTAAGGTCAGATGCACATCACTCTCCTCAGGGATCACAGATGTCTTACGATTCGACGAGACGAGGACAACATCACACCCCTTGTCAGTAGAGTAAAGTGGTCATGTTGTTTCACTGAATACCACAAAGCCTCTTCAGGGCAATAAAGAGTAGAGTGTGGCAAGAAAACATATGTTTAGAGCTAATTAGGTTGTGGTGGATGATCAGTTAGTACCATCCATGGTTGGAGGTACTATTCTTTTAAATTCGTCTTTGATGCAAGTGTTATTTGATATAGGTTCCTCACACTCTTTTACTTCTGTACGTTTGGTTGAAATGCTGGGTTTAAGGATAGAAATGATGCCCTTGGTTTTAAAACATCAATCTCATCTGGGTCGAAGAGAGTGTCGAGCCTTCATTTGGAGAGAATGTTGTATCTTTTTGGGTGAGGATGAGATAATGTGTATTTTTTCAATGCCTGAGATGGATGTGTATGACGTAATCCTGGGAATGGATTGGTGGGTGGCATTTAAGTCCCACATCAAATACGATTCACGAATAGTGGCTTTTATGACACACGATGGTGTTAGACATATTTTTAGAAATGATAGGAATGAAAGGCTGGGTGTAACAGGTTTGTTGGCACCAGTAGTGTGTACATTATCATATCAGTTGGCGGTATTTTCGTTGGAATTGGTAGAGGGTGTTGAGCAGAGTGTTCTTCTGACAGTGGTAGATCAGTTAATGGATGTTTATCCGGAATAATTCTCTAGGTTACCTCTCGTAAGAGAAGTGGAGTTTACGATTGATCTCCATCTGAGGACCAGTCCAATATCACTTTCATATTATCAGATGGCACCAGCTGAATTGAGGAAATTGAATGTCCAGTTGGAAGAGTTAGAAAACAATGGCTCTAGCCATCCTAGCATGTCTCTATGGGCAGCGACGGTGCTGTTAGTGAAAAAGGTAGATGGAACATTGATACTATATGTCGATTATCATAGATATAACCAAGTTACGATAATGAATAGATATCCAATTCCATGAATTGATGTTTTTTTTGATCAGTTGAGGGGAGCCTAGTGGTTACCCAAGATCTATATGAGGTGGGGATATCATCAATTGTGGGTGAGGAAGGAAGATATTCCAAAAACGACATTAAGAAGTAGATATGGCGATTATGAATATGTGGTTATGCCCTTTGGTCAAATGAATGCGCTATCAGTGTACATGTAATTGATGAATCAGATATTTCAGAGATATCTGGATTCATTTGGGGTGGTGTTTGTAGATGATATTCTGGTGTATTCAAAGACAAGGTTGGAGCATGAGCAGCACATGGAGACAGTGCTGGGGATCATGAGGGATCATGGGTTTTATTCCAAATTGACTAAGTGTGACTTTTGGATTCATGAATGTCATTTTCTTGGCCATTTAATATCTGAATGGGGTGTTCTAGTGGATCCAGAAAAGATAGAGGTTGTTATCTCGTGGTAACCGCCAAAGAATGTGTTTGAGATATAGAGAATTTTTCTCTAGCTGAGTATTATCCGCATTTTGTTCGATATTTTTCACATTTCGCTTCACCGATGATATCTTTCACAAGGAAGAATGTTTCATTCTAGTGGAATTAATAGTGTTAATAGTGTTTCAAAGAGCTAAAGGGTCGTCTTACCTCAGCACCAATCATGGTTTTACCAGATTCAAGAAAAGGGTATATAGTGTATTGCGATGCATCGGGATCAGGGTTGGGGTGTGTTCCCATGAAAGGGAATCATGTGGTTTTGTATGGCTCATGGATGTTGAGAGTGCATGAGAAGAACTACCCAACTCATGATTTGGAGATTCCAGCAGTGGTCCATGCTTTAATGGTGTGGTGTCAATATCTCTTCGGTGAGAAATTCACATTATATACAGATCATAAGAGCTTGGTGCACATTTTCTCACAATGGGATTTGAACATGAGGAAAATGAGATGGATAGAATATCTCTAGATATTTGATTTTGACATGATGTACACACTAGGTAAGGGAAATTCAGTGGAAGATGCATTAAGTAGAAAATCATATCCTCCAGTGGTGAAACAGACATCAGACCAGTGGAATTTTATGTCGGTTATAGTTGATATGCGGTTGGAATGTGAGTAAAATGGTGATAAAGTGGTCTTCTTTCAAGTTTTTTTTGATTCTTGGCTTTTTTGGCATGGTTAGAGAGGCACATATATCTGATTTTGAGTGTGACCATGGGGTCGAGACTCAGTGGTGGGGAGACCATTGAGGGTTGGAAACTGAATGGAGATTCAGTTTTGTGTTTTCAGAATCAGATGGTTGTGCCAGTTTCTTGTTGGGAGGATCTTATAAGGGCGTATCATCATTCTAGGTGGTCTTTTCATCTTGGAATTTAGAAAATGTATAAATCATTAAAAGCGTAGTTCGGGAGGGATGGTATGAAAAGAAGAGTGGCTGAGTTTGTTTCGAGATTCTTGACTTGACAGCAGGTCATGGAAGATCATCAAAGGCTAGTAGGAATGTTGTACTCTTTACCAATCCCTGTTTGGAAGTGGAAAAAAATAACGAGGTATTTTGTCACAGGTCTCCCAAGAATGGTCACAAATTATGATTCCATTTGGGTGATAGTGGGTCGGCTAATGAAGTCGGCCCATTTCATCCCGATTCGTGAATCTCATAGAGTGGAGGATCTGTCAAAAATCTATATTCGGGAGGTTATAAAGAGGCATTGTGTTCCGGTTTCGGCTGTATCAGATAGTGATCTGAGATTTACATCTCATTTCTGGAAATCCTTGCAACAAGCCCTTGGGACACAGTTGACTATGAGCATGGCGTATCACCGTCAGACGGATGGTAAATCTAAGAGGACAATAAAATCTCCAGAGGATATGTTGCGGGCTTATGTCATGGATTTTGTTTGCTCATGGGAGGATCACTTGTCGTTGATTGAGTTCTTGAAAAATAATATTTATCAGGAATTGATACAGATGGCTCCATTTGAAGCATTGTATGGGTGGTCATGTCGTTCACCACTATGTTGGGTGGAAATGGGTGATTCCTATAAGGTTGGACTGATCCTTTTCCAGGAGACTACGGAGAAGATCATGTTGATCAGGAAGAGAATGGTGATGGCTCAGATTCATCATAAATCATATGTGGATCATCGTCAATGATTGTTGTCATTCGAGGCGAGTGATCATGTTTTCTTAATGATCTCTCCTAGGTTGGGACATCATCGGTTTGGGAAGCAGGGAAAGTTACCTCTGAGGTATATTTGAAATTTTTAGATTCATGATAAGGTTGGTGAGGTGTCTTACCATTTGGAATTTCCACCTTGGTTTAGTGCGGTGAACAGTGTGTTTCATGTGTCGCAGTTGAAAAGGTATCAGCTGGATCGTGACCATGTGATTCGATGGGATCTTGTTGAGATAGAACCAGATGCTTCATTGGTGGATGTGCCAGTGTGGGTTGTGGATAGGCATGAGAAAGTCATACAAGGTAAAAGAATCAATTTAGCTCATGATTTTTGGAAACATGGTCAGAAATAAGAGGATACATGGGAGCAGGAGAAAGAGTGCTCGAGCAGTGGCCCGAGCTCTTTCGGCAATGGGCGGGTTCACTAATTTCTAAGGACGGAAAGTCCAATGGTGGGGATAATTTAGTACCCCCGGTTTGAGTTATGTGGCTTTTTTATGCATATGTATGTGTTTAATGTGCATGGGATGAGTTGGGAAGTGGTTGGGAGAGTTTGGAATGGTTTTGGATGAGTTTTGAGGCTTTTAAAGGGGTGCATGGTTTGAGCAAAGTTAGTGGAAACCGTGCGGATTCTCTAGGAAACTGGAAAAGGGAGACAATAAGCTTCGCACGACCTACACATGGTTTTCCAAACGATATGAGGAAACCATGTAGACCCTTGATATCGAGGTAGTATCATGCGCACAGTAAGCGCACAGTTTTCCAAACTGTGCGGACTAACCGTGCGACCACTTAAAAATAGGGTTATAAGTTCCCGGCTCCCTCAGGCAAAACCTATTTCACTCCAATCTTCCTCCCACTCAATCTTCACTTCGGATTTCGGGTTCATAGGGGTTATAGGGTATCTCCCACTTTAATTGGATGGATTTTGAAGATGTTTCTTGGCGGTTTGAAGGTGGTTTCTCCCGGGTAAGTATCTCCTCTTGTGTTCGTTGTGTTTTCCTCTAGGTCATATCTTCTCTCTTTCTTGGTTTTCTATGTCTACACTTGTTTTGTGTAGATCTAGGGTTATGTTTCCCTTGGATGATGTTTTAAAGGAGTTTTGATGTTAGGGAAAGGGATCTAGAGATGTTTATGTGGGGTGTTTGCTGGATTTGAGGAGCGGTTGTTCGTGGATCGATTTCTCTGGATCCCTAAAGGTAGGTGGCTTCTCTCTCGACTCCATTTGTTTAGAGCTAATGGTTATAGTTACAATTAATTTTTTGTGATTGAATTTAATTGTGATTTGATGTGCGAAATTGGTTAGAAATCCCTTGGGTGATGTTTGGGGATTTTTGGGAAAAAGAGGGTTTTGTGGTGAAATTCTATTGTTGTGGATTTTAAAATGGAGATTTCAAAATGGAATGATATGGATGATTTGTGAAAATGATTGATGTAAATGGTTTTCAATAAAATGGTTATTTTATTGAAAATTTGTATGGAATGGAAAATGTATTTAAATAAATGGTTGATTTGTTGAAGTGGATTGATATGCTATGGAATTGGATGATTGCATGTTGTTGTGTCCTTGGCGGTTTATATGCTTGGAATTGGCTTGCTTTGAATGTTGTGTGGATGTGGAGAGAAGTACCACTATAAAAAGGAGATGGATACTGGACGGAAGGGCCACCATCAGTGGTAAGTGGACGGGAAGTTCCACTAAAGTGTGAATGGGTGAATGGGTTGGATGAAAGCTACACCATTTGGTTGTTTTGTTGTTTTGTTGTGCATTGATTGCAAGATGGAAATTCTTGTGATAGTTTGTAAATGATGAAATATCTTGTGACATGTTTGGTTAGATTTCCCTTAGTGGTTGGGTTTGGGTGTGATGGCTTGCTAAGGGCATGTTTGGCCCATGGAATTCTTTGTACTTGTGATTATTTTATATAAACTGTTTTATATAAATGTGATAACGGTTTTATCCCAGTGGCATGTGTAGGGAAGTCATTTGGGGAAAACATGCTATGTTTTAGTACTCACCCCCTGCTTTGGCACGTTGGTGTCATTGCAGTTGTGGTGTATCGTGGTGCGGGAAAAGGCAAGGCATCAACCTCCTTTAGTGGTGCGTTGTGATATCTTGGTGGAGCTTGGAGCTTGCAGCTTGGTCTGGATCTATGGTGGTCTCATGGATCATGGTGTTTCCTTGTTTCGTCTTCCACATAGTACTCTGATGTTGTATTGGGTTTTCATGGCATGTGAGATAGTTAGGGATTATCTGGTTGTCTTTTGGTAATGTATGTGTTTGGTTGTTTTGTTGGCATGCATCATTTAGTTGTGGAGTGTTTGGTTGGTTTCATCTTATGGGAAATTCGTTACCCAAATTGTTCTCAGAGCCCTCGACATTTATTTCCATCCTTTGGAACCTTGGGAACATCGCTTAAGGCCATGTAACCCCCACCGCCTCATCCATCCAATGAGGTAGGGGAGGAGTGTTACAGATAAAAAGGGAAAAAATATATGTTTTGGGATATTCACTAAAAGGATGATGTTAAATGTTGTAGAATATATTTCCAAAAGTAATGGTTGATTCCAACAATAGAACTTTTAATCATAATTATACTTCCTTAACATAATTTAGTAAAAATGACATGGAAGATGTTCAGGATATAGAATATTTTTTTCCAATAATGATAATAAATATTAACTTATCCGTGAACCTTGAATTTTTCAAGATGATACAAACCAATTTAGTTATGAGTAAACTAATACAAAGAGAATGATCCATATTTTCCAAAATTTACAATGAAAACATGTTGAATTAAACGAAAATTCTATAAATTAAAAATATTTTATTCATAATGGAGTAAGCTTGGGTTATCGAATATGATATCTCGTATCTGAAAGGTGAATCCACATTCAATTTCTGAGGTAGTTGAATATTAACTGTGGCTAATTATGTCGAATGTGTGGTTAAATTAGATTGAGAAAAAATAACAATTAGGTTCTAATTCCATGAATGGTAGGAAATAATATTTTAGTATCAAAATGGGTACTCAAAAACAAACATAATGAACATTGTGATGTTTTTAAAAATAATAATAACTTATTTAATGGTTGGTCACATGTGGCATATAAATATTTTGATGATGGTTTTTACCAATTGCCAGACGTCAATCCTTAAGAATGGTCTTGGAATTTTCTTCACATCAAAGGAATGAATTCTATTAGAAGGATGTTAAGTCAATTCACTACGGGAAAAATGACTTTTTGCAACGAGAATAAATCCCATCGCACAAAGTTCATCCAAGAGGACATTTTCGATGGGGGTAACAACCCATCGCAAATATATGATTATTTTTATGAGATTTCGTGTCCCATCACAAAAGGTTTGGCGGGGGTAGCGCACCAAACCACGTGAAGGTTATTTGGGATGGGGGCCGTCGCAAATATTTGCTGGCGGTTAATAGCTTTTTGTGACGGGATGCCCTCTCCTCATAAAAGGTGTGTCGGCAAAGACTATTTGCGACGAGACCTGTCGCAAATAACTTTTTAACCGTCGACAGTAATTAATGCTGGCGTAGGTATTTGCGACGGGTCCCGTCGCAAAAGATACTTTTTGTGACGGGTAACCCATAGAAAAAAGGCCCGTCACAAATAATCTAACCTATATATACCCCATCTGTTTTTCTTCTCCTTCCACTCAATTTTTAGATCTTGTTTCTCTATGAACTCGGATTTTAGAGGGAAAATTTTTCTAAGTTAATTTTTTTGGTCACGAAGAATTTGTGAAGCCATCTACATCAATAGAAAATCAAATTTAAAGGTATTTAAGTTTTATTTAATTTCTTATTTATTTCAATTTATTATATTAATTTTTATTATTGTTGACTAGTTGTAATTAAATTTAATTTAAAAGGTTTTGGCATGAAAATTTATTTGTATTAATAAATTGAAATTTTTAGTATTAATTTTTAATAAATAGAAGTATTTAGAAATTATTAACGATAATTAGTAATGTGTATAATTAATTTGTAGTAATTAATAATAATTGTTAATAAATAATAATAAATTCAAATAATTAGTAATAAATATTAATAATTATTAACAAATTTGTAATAATGAGAAATAAATAGTAATAAATTTTAATAATTAGTAATAAATTGTAATAATTAGTAATAAATTGTAATAATTAGTAATAAATTGTAATAATTAGCAATAAATCGTAATAATTGTAATAAATTGTAACAATTAGTAATAAATTGTAATAATTAGTAATAAATTGTAATAATTAGTAATAAATTGTAATAACTAGTAATAAATTTTAATAATTTGTAATAATTTGTAATAAATTGTTGTAAATTGTATTAATTAGTAATAAATTGTAATAATTAGTAAAAAATTGTTAAAATTAGTAATAAATTTTAATAATTAGTAATAATTATAATAATTTATAATAATTAGTAATAAATTGTCATAATAATTTAAATTGTAATAATTAGTAATAAATTGTAATAATTAGTAATAAACTGTAATAATTAGTAATCAATTGTAATAATTAGTAATAAATTGTAATAATTAGAAATAAATGGTAATAATTAGTAATAAATTGTAATAATAAGTAATAAATTGTAATAATTAGTAAAAAATTGTCATAATTAGTAATAAAGTGTAATAATTAGTAATAAAGTGTTATAATTAGTAATGAAGTGTAATAATTAGCAATAAAGTGTAATAATTAGTAATAAACTGTAATAATTAGTAATAAACATTTATAATTTCTAATAAATTATAATAAATTGAAATAATTAGTAATAATTAGTAATATTTATTAATAAATACAAATAATTAGTTATAATTAGTAATAATTAGTGATAATTAATAAGAATTAGTAATAATTATTAATAATTAGTAATAATTAGAAATAATTATTAATAATTACTAATAATTAGTAATAATTATTAATAAATTGTGATAATTATTAAGAAAATGTAATAATTAGTAATAAACTGTAATAATTAGTAATAAACATTAATAATTACTAATAAATAGTAATAATTATAAATAATTAATAATATTTATTAAAAAATTATAATAATTATTAATAATTAGTAATAATTAGTAATATTTTTTAATAAATACTAATAATTAGTAATAATTAGTAATAATTAGTAATAATTAGAAATAATGAGCAATAATTAGAAATAATTAGCAATAATTAGTAATAATTATTAATAATTAGTAATAATTATTAATAATTATTAATAAACTATAATAATTATTAATAAATTATAATAATTATTAATAAATAGCAATAATTAGGAATAAATAGAAATAATTCAGAATAAATATGAATAATTTGCAATAAATAGGAATAATTTGAAATAAATATGAATAATTAGCAATAAATAGGAATAATAACCAATAAATAGGAATAATTAGCAATAAATAGGAATAATTAGCAGTAAATAGGAATAATTAGGAATAAATAGGAATAATTAGGACTAAATGGAAAAAATTAGGACTAAATATGAATAATTAAGAATAATTAGGAATAAGTAGAAATATATTACAATAAATAATAATAATTAGCAATAATTAGGGAAAATACTAATAATTAATAATAAATACTAATAATTAGAAAAAATTTCTAATAATTAGTAATAATTAGAAATAAATAACAATAAATAGAAATAAAGAGCAATAATTAGCAATAATTAGTAATAATTTGTTATAAAGAGAAATAATTAGTAATAAAAATGAAAAATTAGTAATAATTAGTAATAATTGGGAATATTTTGGGATATTTAGTAATAAATATGAATAATTGATAATAATTAGGAATAATTGATAATAATTAGTAATAAATTGTAATAATTAGTAATAAATTTTAATAATTAGTAATAAATACTAATAATTTCTAATAATTAAGAATAAATACTAATAATTAGGAATATATAGAAATAATTCGGACTAATTAGAAATAATTAGAAATAAATAGTAATAAATAGTAATAATTATGAATAATTAGTAATAAATAGGAATAATTAGTAATAATTAGTAATAATTACTTATAATTAGTAAGAATTAGTAATAAATAGTAATAGTTAGTAATAAATAGTAATAGTTAGTAATATATAGAAATAGTTAGTAATAAAAAGTAATAGTTAGTAATAACTAGTAATAGTTAGTAATAAATAAGAATAGTTAGTAATAAATAAGAATAGTTAGTAATAAATAGAAATAATTAGTAATAAATAGGAATAATTTGTAATAAATATAATTAATTAGTAATAAATTGTAATAATTATCTAGGAACAATTAGGAAAACTGAGAATGAAATTTTAATAAATTTTTTTAAATTTTAAGAACTTGGAAAAATTTCCAATGGATTGAAGACACTCCTTTTTCTCGATGACTTTTCTCATTTCAACTCTCACCAACTCAAAACATTATGAAAAACATGCTTCTACATAGGCTTATTCAATCTCGTATGCAAGATATTGGATATGCATTCATAGGATCACATTTTTTGTAATGTATTTAGGCGGTGACAGTGGGAAGAAGACGATTCATCGATGAAAAGGGCGATCTTTTGTCTAATGACTCATTTACTTGCATCTTTCTCACACTAAAATCACAATGAAGAATCTGGTCGGAGGTACACATATTCATTCTCATGCAAGAGATCATGACGCAACCCCATTTTTCATTAGTGATCAATCTAAATCAAGGTAGGGTATTTTTTATTTATATTTTATTCCTCGTTATTTATTTCTATGAAGAATGAGAATTTATTGACTAAAAGAATGATTCATGGATCGTGCATATTGCAGGATGAGTATTATTATAGGGATTTTATCTGCATAATTATTTGTGATTATTGTTTCTTTTATTTTCATTATTACAAAAATTAACTGAGGTCGACATTAATATCTATCAAGATATAGTACTATTAATTTTTCATATTATTTTCTCCCCTAATAATTTGTTCATCATAGACATTCTTCAAATCACCCACAGTTCGACGTATACCATTAAAAACGATTATTGAAAACACCCATTTTCTGGTGTAATGATTCGATATCATAGATCTCGGATCGACACGACATGAATGTGGTGGAATGTTGGAGACAATAATGGATTAGATGACTAGATACCCTATTTTCACGTTCATTGCTGCATAATAATAAACTATGAACAATCCAGTTTTCCGAGAAGATCGACGTTCCGAAGCATGTTAATTGGAAATGGAATGACGTGAAAAGGCTTGATATACAATTTTGAGATGAAATGATCACCATATCAAAGGATAAAGGAACGACTGGGATGCATAAAACCAGATATCATTTTCTCAAAAAATTACCTCTACAAGGTGCCTAACTCGGAGCTACACGCAGTGTGGCCCCCCTGTGCGGTGGCTAGGGTCTCAGAGGAACTTAAGTATCACATAGTGTGTGGATCATATTACATCGAGTGTGGCCTTTCTCCAAATACTCAACATATACCTTGGAGGGTACATGGACACAGGTTGGAGTACATGGGTTGGAGAACACCGTGTACTCCCTTAGACAGACACATCCTTGACCAACGTACATTGGCTAATCCATGTACTAGTACGTGGGCGTGGGTATAGATGGTAAAGCTGTGTACTGACACATAGGTAGAGTACATGACTATCCAACATGTTTTTTACTTCTACACGGACACAAATATGGCTTTATACATGGGATGGTTACATGGGATGGACCTGGGGGTGAGGGGTGTGGCATATAAACCCTCCTAGAAACCATGTACTTTCTTATACAAGGATTGGAGCCCTTTTCCTTTTAATCTTGTACATGGTTTATTAGGGTGAATTCCCTATATCCATTCCCTGTGTGTTAGAATGGAATAGTCTATTACTCTTAAAAAATGATCCCTTCAGCAGGACTTCTTGGATAGAGTTGTTGGAATCCCTCTGTGAGTCTCATAGTGAGATCCTCTATTCTTCTTCATTCCCTAGGTGGAGTTCTTGGTATCATTGTGACCAATTATATGTGGCATCCAATCCTTTACTTAGCGGGATATTACAAATTGATTTTCTGGTATCACCCCATGGACTTGGTAGATATCCTCATTTGTGTATCATATTCTCTTTAGACTATCAACATGTACTTATAATTGAATGACTTGATGAGCATTACCTCTCGAACGAACACTATCTGTGTTATTAGAAACATGAGTGTCTTCTCCCGGATGAGTGCATTGTGGAATCTTCAAGTTTGAATCATTGGATGTTATACAATGATTGTGACTTACCATTTGAAAATATGTATTAGTTGATTATACTTTTATATTCTTGTTATATAAGTTGTAGACATTTACCTATGTGGATCCGACTATATTTCATTTGTTGTATACATTTTGGTATTCGAGTTTTCTTCTGAGTATTATTAAACTCACCCCGGAATGTTATTTTCCTCCACGTGTGATGTCTTATAAAAATGATTGATCTTTTGATAGATTCATAGACAAACTAGGACCAGACAGTGCTTAGTGAGACAAGATATACTGAGGTGTGTTCCTATGACTTTAGACACCAGTCCCAGTTTTACCATTAGGTTGGACTTGTGTTTTAGACACTTTGTGGAGGAATATTGTTTCGGAATATTTACTTTCATTTTCTTTATGTCGTACTATTTTAAGGGTTTTAGATGTATTCCTTCATGGTTGTTCAGTTGTTTTTACATTTCAGCATTGTATAGGCCTGGTGATGTGTGCAAGTGTATAAGTACTTAAACTATGGCCTCCCATGTTAGTGATATTTCCACTCAATGCTGGTCACTAGCCTATAGAAAATTGGAGGAATACATGGGTAGTCATGACATGGGCCCCATTTGGATGTTTCATGATTGAGTGGTATTAGAGTCCATCGATCCTTCCTTTGGACTAAGAGTCTTTGATATTGGTTTGGGGAAATAGTGTTAAGTATTTTGAGTTAGTCTTTCAGGCATGGAACTCCAGTATTGGTTTGGTGGTAGACATATCTATACACCATGACTCTAATCACCTAATTTTCATATTATTACATGAGAACACTCATTGAAAGGAAGAAAATGTCACACACATCATATACGCATGGGTTGTTATTTCCTTATAATTCATGATTCAGTTCAATAGATATATTAATTGATTGTATTAAATGTTATTTACTATATGTATGCCTTCATGATGTATGCTATCTAGGATTATCTATCATGATCGCCAAGATGATCCCCATAGTGACAGGATCCCGTCCCAAATAACCCATCGCAAATACTTAGAATTCTAGTAGTGATTTAATTAAGGTGGGAAATTTAAAAGGATGTTCATATAAAGAAAAATTGTTGATTGTTTACTTGATACTGATGTAACCCTTGTGTGTAAGCAGGACAATTATTTTTACAGGTGAAAATGGTCTCCTCATACATGTACCTATTTTCATGATAGATTCCTAAAATAATTTCATATTTTATTAATAAAAATGTGATAATAACCTTTATTTTAATGATATCATCACATGTACCATAAATTTAATTATTTGTATTGATGATATAAATTATTTATATGATAGTGATAAAATTTGAGTACTGTTTATAAAATAAAGGTTATTATGGAACATTTCACATAGAATTCTTAAAAAAAATTATTTTCTATTGATTAATGAATTTAACAAAAAAATTATAAGTACATAAAATTTTTAATTTTAACACATTATAATTTTTAATACATCTACAATTTATTATTATTACATACCATTTCCAGTAGATAATATTTCTTAATTATTCATTAAATAAAAATTATAACAATGTAACTCTAGAAGGTAAAACCTAACCAAATGGGAACATGATTCAAAGGTAAGATGAGTTAGAACAAGTTATTTTTTAATGATAATATCACTATCCAAGAGGTTTAATCATTATAAAAATGACATATTTATTTCTTATATCAACTTTTAGAATCATCCTGTAATGGTGGTGAAAAATTGAATTACCCTAATACAAGTAGGTGGTAGTCCTTATATATAAATGAGTGATGTATACATTTTTAAATAAGGGGAATAAATGATATTTTAGTAATATATAACATTAAATAATTATATATATTTCATAGATGTCTTATATATTCTTTAAATACCTATATTTGAATTTTTTTGAGTGGAAAAGATGAAATCTAAAAAATATTGCTTTATGGAGGTGGTTTTCCGCATGTATGAATTAGTGATGGTTAAATTCAAAAAAAATATGTAATGGAGATAGAAAATGGTTGTAAAAATAACACATAAATGATTTATGTTAAATAAATTGGTGGAATTATGTTACGATTAATATAGAAAATTTATAATAGGATTATAAAGTAAAACCGAAAAAATCTTTGATATAAACTTATACATCTTCAATGGATATTCCCCTTTGAATAACAACCCTTTTCTTCTTCGAGGAATTTTTTCGAATGAAAAAACTCTTGGAAATGTAGAGGATTGTTGTTAAGGAATTTTTTTAGAGACACATCTAACAATGTTTCTAATGTTTTTTTGGAGAAGCTAGAAAAGTATGTGGAATTTTATAAAGGATTTAAAAGTAACCCTTATAAATATTAATGATATTAAAAATTAAAAATTATATTTATTATAGAATGTTGCTCTAATTTTATCCAATTTAGATTATTAGAATATTTATTTTCTAATTCCATTCATGAAAATCAAATTTATAATTTTTTAATACATATTGGATTCTTTATTTGTTTGTTTAACATAAATGTCAACCCTTTTAACCATTACTATGTTGGAAAAATGTTTACCATGGCAAATATTCATCAGGAATAAATAATATAATTACAATTATGATATAATTTGTACATGATGATCCCAATTGTGAAATCTATTTTACATGATTCAGTTTATATAATTGATAAAAGTTAATTTTAATATAATTTCATATATTAAAATAGATATTATTTTATAAATAAAAATATTTTTTATTATAAGAATGAATTTATAGAAAAATCACATATAGAATTGAATCCAATGGAGTAAAAATTATTATTTGTAATAAAAGGACAATAATTTAACGTTATAAAAACAATAAAATCGGAAGTAAAATTTTAGTTACATTATTAATAGAGAATAACAGAAACATTTTTCTTTCAATACTACCTCAAAATCGATATCCTAATTGTCTAACATAGATTTATAAATCATCATTATACTACTGAATTTAATACAATAAATTATAAATATACATTTTTATGGTTATAATGATTCATATAGCTTAAAAAAAATTAAAATTTAATGCCTTGGTCAGAGACCAGGAAAAAATTTATTAAAAACAATGCAAAAGTTACAAATGTTTGAAATGAGGGATTTTATTACACTCTTTAACATATGGGTGAAGAAGATAAACCAGAAGGTAATCATTCCAAGTAGTGCGTTGGTTGATTCCTTTTTTGGAAAGACCATCTTCCACCATGTTTTCTTCATGGTAAGTATGCGTGGAAATGTATCTAATATCCTTAGGAAAATTCAGACAGTTCATCCATCACGAGGTAAGCTTCCAGGCGAGATGGATCGTCCCGGTCCAAATGGCCAGAACAATGGTGGTAGAGTCACTCTCAATCCATATGTCATTCTAGCCTTTAGTTTTAACATAGTCAATGTATTGGATAACGACCATCATTTATGCTTCGAGAGATGTGGCATTACCACAACTACTATATAATTTTCAATGGCAATGTCCTAGGAAGTCTCTAAAAATAGCGCCATATCCTGCTGGAACTAGATTTCCTTTGGAGCTTCCATCAACAATGATTTTGATCCATCCAGGGATGGAAGCTTTCCAATATAATTAATATGACTAATGTGGTTTTGGGAAGGGTACATCAACACGATGTCGCCGAAAGATCATCAATTCACCAACAGAGTTGACAAAATGTGCCTTTTGGATCAAAGTTGCGTCCTTGATGGTTATCAAAATTCTTGCTCTACCTGTATTAAGATTTAATGTGCAATTTTTGTGAGTAATATTATTCCTAAAATACAAGATAATGTGGAGTAGTTCAGCTACCGCAGAGAGGAATATATTTTTGATTTGCTTTGATTTTTCGCACTCCACACAAAGTTTCAGTTGGTCGAGAATAGAATTTGAATATATCCATCTGCAGTCAAACAGGTCAGTAACATAATTCCAGAGCATAGAGGTGGTGTCACAAGAAAACAAAGGTGATTAGTATCCTCCCTATATTGATGCACATATGACATTGTGAGAAAAGTTGGATACAAAAATATTGAAGGGTAACCTCTACAGGAATACGATAATGATAAATACGCCAAATGAGGTTTAATCATGAAGGATTGATCCAACGTTTATCAATAGATTTAAACCAATTAAAATTAGGATCAGAGTTAGAAAAATTGTTATTCTAAAATCTTTTAGAATTCAAGACACCATTGTAAATAGGTTCTCAAATGATGTAGTCATCTGAGAAAGAGAAGGAATGATTATCAATAATATTTATAATGGAAATAGGTAGGTTAATATTTTGAGAGTGAATCACCTCCTGAATAGTGTACTTAATGCTATTAGCAGGGGGTTGAGAGGGAAGCATAGAAATTAGTGGTGTTCCAGTCTAATTATCAGTCTAAAAATTAAAATTAGAGTTCACATTGACTAACCATCTATAATTGACCATGATGTTAGAGACGGAATTTTTTATAGAAGGCCAAATTGAGGAATTGACATATCCAAAATATCCATTTTTTAATTTCTCTATGAATTTTTTATAGAGGAAATTGAGGGCATCATCATTCTGATTAATCATGTTCCAATTAAACATGGCTTGGAGAGATTCATTAAAAAGTTTAATGTTCTTAATTCCAAACCCACCATTTTCTATCGGCTTGCAATAAGTAGACCAAGGGATGGTGACTTGATTTCATTCAAGGATGCTACCTGCCCAAACAATGTTTTTGATAAAAAAATTAATTATTTTTAGAAGAGAGACTGGTCATTTATAAATCAGGAGGGAGTAAACCATTTTAGATATGATAATATATTTAACAAGGAAGATTCTGCAAGCCATAGAGAGGGATTTTCTTTTCCAGGAGGATAATTGGCTTAAAACATGGTCAAAAACAGAAGTAAAGTATGTAGATTTGGGAAGACCCTAGAATAATGGGACTCCAATGTAGGTGAAAGGAAGGATACAATCCTTGATACCTAGGTTCCCAATTATGATAGATTTCTTGTTGGAGGGAAAGGATTTCCCAAAGTATATGTAAGATTTATTCTAACAAATGGATTGCCCAGAAAGATCCTTATAGTGTGATAAGGCAGATTTAAGCTGAAGGATAATTTTTTTTCTCCCATTAAGAAACAGAATAATGTTATCAGCATATAAAAGATGGATAGGAACATTTATCTATTCTCCCAATAATAAAATGGTTGTATTTATAAAATCCATAGTTTTATCAATTCACCAAATATTCAACTATTTCATAAAAACAAATAAATTTAATGTAATCTAGTTATAAATGGTGAATGAAAAATAAAAATAAAAATTTTGAATTCATAAATCTGTGATTTAAACTGTTTACATTCAAATATATAATATATAATATATAATAAGAATTAAAAAAAACATATTTATTTTCGTAAATAAATTTAAATTATAAAACCATATGGTTGTTCAATCATTTTATCGATGTTATTAATTATTTTCATAATTATTTTTTATTAATATTAATTAATTAGTTTTATTTGCTTTTATAATAGAATTTCAATTAAATATAAGTGCATTACTCATCATATAATTTAAAAGAGTCTACTTAGAATCAATTGCATTTAATAAATTAAATTTTATCCATTTTTAAACCCAATTCATATAACCTTATAATAATTTCATCGATTTAATATGTTAGTAAACAATTATTCAAACAATTTAATTTTTTTCAAAAATCATTTGAAATATATTATATTAATTTTATAGAAGATAAAAATATATAAAATTTGGATTTATAATATTCTACAGCTTAAATAAATAGTGCCCTCCTTATTTTATTTTTCAATTAATAATGGAAATATCTAAGGGTATCACTGATATAGTCAATACAAAATGTTAGGTATAAATACTATCATATTTGGTAATACTATGTAATTCAACATCTTACCGTTAAAAAAATACAGTCTAAATAATATGTTTCCCCACCACAATTTATGATGAATGCCACTAATTAAGAGGTGTTAATACTTATATAATGGTTGTAATTTTTATTAGGAGTTATATTAGTTTGGGCTTTAATAACAATCATATGATATATGAATTCCCAACCTTGTAAATTGATATGAAATCATTTTAAATAGATCCAATCGAGGAAAAAAATTCTCATAAAATTTTACTAAAGGGAGAATATTATTAGTGGACAAAAGAACATTGAAGAAAATTCCTTTAAAAAGTGATAATATTAATTTTGTGAAATAATCATACAAAAATGACCTATAATGTATAATTAGTTTTATTGTTATAATTGAGATCATTTTATGATCTTCTAAAAACAATTAATATTAAAATTTGTGGGTATATCCACAATAAAATAAGGAATTAGTTGTTCATGAGTTGATGATAAGGATACCATACATCCATTCATTTATATAACCCACATCATCTATTCTGATTGCATAAAAGTTTCGTTTGACCCTTGGAATATGGGTTTTTTTTGTGTTTATAAAGATAATTATTTATTTTATTGGTACACCTACTTCACAAAATTCAATATTCACGACAATTGAAACATTGGTTTGGGGTGGAACATTAGTCAGTTGTTGTTATTATTTAATTTATTACTTTCCCTCAACATAACCTGTCAAAATTAATATACTCTATGACCTTCTCATCCACATGTGAATTACATAACTATTCCAGGGAATCAATTTACTCCATTGATCTTCTCTTATTTTCTATATGAACTATAATTTTTATTCATACATCATCAGGTTGTATCATATAAACATCCACAAGACAACAAATTTCTCTTATTTAAATTATTTAAATGACTAAAATCGTCCTTGTTGTTAATAATATCTGAGGGGATATAATTTGTAATTACAATAATATATTTGATTCTATATCTCACGTCATTTTGTTATCCATGGGGATAATAATTTCTTTATCTATAACATTCATTGTAAAATGTATTTCCCAAAGATTAAATCAATTTAGTAAAACCAAAAAGTTCAGTGTGAGTGTCCCTAACCAACCTGGGTCAACCCTAAACCAGTCACACGATCTGATCCATAGCAAGGCCTGAAGGGCCATTCCAATCCCCATGGTCTATAAACTATTTTCGGGCATCAATAGGTACACTAAATAAATAATAAATCCCAATATATAGGGAATCAACCAAATAGTTGATATATAAATGAAGTAGTCAACTAAATAAATAAAACTTAACTAAACATATTTTTTACAAGAATATGAAAATACAACAAAACTATACAACAAAACAAACATTAAAAGATGAATATACGATCTATATGTGACGCTATGATCCACCCTCAAACATGATGACCTACCATCGCCAAATGTCATCGAACTCAAGCTAAATGATGCTCCAAGGCTAGAAAGGAAGAATGTACTGACATGAGTATGAAAACTCCCTAGTTAACCTTGGGCATATACTTTCCTAATAGACTACGATTAAAATAAAATAAAAGTCAACTAGATGTTTAAAATAAAATTTATAAATGTGTGATTTTCTACACATTATACATAAAACAAAGTACGACCCATTATTATTATTCATTTATAAATCCATGGTTTATTACGAATAGTGAAACATTAACATTTTCTAGGGGAATGTGATTCTTATATTTTTTAAATTTCACAAAAGAGGATAAAACAATTTTATTTAATAAAAATTTCATAAAACTCATTCAAACAAACATATCACAATCCAATAAAAAACCAACAAGAAAGAACCACAATGATTATTTGTCAAGGGTAATATAAATATGCATACAAGTATCTCAACTATCAATACACGCTACTAAGTGATAACAGATATGTGTGATCCTAGGAGAACTTAAATAATCTAGAAGAAACTAATATATGAGACCCATACCTGGTACCATGACCCACACATTTAAGATCAAAGCACCAGAAATACTCTCGACCACCCCAATAAAAGATAAACCTTGGGTAAATTCTATACCATTAAACACTATAAATTCACCTACTATGGAACAATGGTTATTTCCCAATATATAAATTGAAACAATAATTCTCAAAATATTCTCCCACTATTCATGGTTTCCATGTCTCATGGGTAAAGGAGGTGAGCCAAGCAATGCCAAACGAGAATCCAATCAAACGAATATAATAATAATAGTCCAACAGCATGCCTCACCCATGGTCACACTATGGAATGATCTAATTCCATATAACAAATTGAACACAAGGATTCATTATCGAGGATCTCCAATAATGTATCCCAAGGATTCAAAAATGATGAAATACCAACCATTAAGCAAATAAAAGGCATTAGTGTCATTAAATATAGGTTTTATATTGAATACCATCACCATTTTCAAAATGTTTTAAATGGTTCCTTGAGCATTTTTTACAAATCCTTCACTTATCAAGGATACAAATCCACCATTAAAATGGAGTGTAAAGACACAATATTCCATTTAAAAATCATTCAAAAATTATCCTTAAAACATTCAAATAGTATATTCAGGTAAAATTAATTTGTATAAAATTTTTAAACGAGCTATTAACCACCATTTCATGAAAATCCACTTTTAAATTCAATATCATTACAATATCCCCTTTTTAAATGGAAAATCAAATTTGTAATCCATACAGGGAACCCAAAATGTCATTTCGCATGCAACAAAACTCCATTAAATTTCCAAATAATGTATTAATTATCCTAACCCATGTGTGAAAGGTAATGGGGCATTTTTTCAAACACTTTGTGAGCACTTTGATAAAATGCTACATTATTTGTCACAAAACAAGGCATAAACCACCATTTTTACCCCAATTTTTATTCCAATGATAATATAACAATATATATATTTTAAATAAGGTTAAAAGAAGCATGAAATAAAATATCTATAAACAATAAATGCATATTCAATGGAAACCTAACTTGATTCTATGGTGCACAAACAACACATGCCTGAAATCAATCCATGGGGGTTTTGAAACCATAGATCAATGAATATGATCACTAAAATAAAAAATACCCCACATATATCAATGGAAATGAAAGCCCTAGGTCAGAATGACCGTAAGTGGAGGAAAAATCGATATTAAATAAGATAAAATGGAGAGAGGTAAGCGAAGAAAAGGTTAACATAAGAGATCTAGCCAAACCCTCGATGAAATCCAGTTAGAATCTCACTTGATGGAGGTGGGTGGTGAGAGGAATAGGGGAGAGAACTCCTCGTGTGAAATGGACCAAGAGGGTAAGGAAGAGTGTGTTTTGGGTTAAAATATAAAAAGGAGTTATTTTGGGTTTAAAAAAAATTTATGTTCTAGGAAATACACACAATTTGTCTGCAAGGTTTACCAAACTATGTGACAACCACTTCCCATGATGATATCAATTGAATAGCCACCTTATATGGTCTCACTAACCTCACATAAACCTTTCGATAGTTTTGGTCTAAAACCAACCCCTTATGAATGATTACATGGGATCAGCCACACTATTTACAATGTTGTGCACCGACCAAACAAATACTATTGCCAAGATAAAAACCACACGATTTCTAAATAAACCAAAAGACATAGTGGACAAACCATGTCATAAAAAATAAAAAAATAAAAAATTTAACATTGAACCCCCATCACACCTATAACTAAAGAGGAAGTCTAATTTTCCAAAAGTCCATAACTTAATGAAAGACTTGAATACATGAGGGTTAAAATTCTCAACACTATAAACACTTTCCTCCCCCAGAATGACATGACACATTCTAGTTGATCCATCAATCACTATAGATTCTATATCAGAACGATACAACCTCTCCAATCATGAACAAGTCATCCACTAGCAATGTAAATCATTCTTCCTTCCCAAAAAACAAAAACCCAAAACAACTTCACTGAAATCAATGGAACGATTAAGATACCACAACCACAACCATGCCAAGAACAAGTTTTTTGGGAATTCTCCCAGGACACCCACTACCCACCCAAACTGAATAAGAGAATGAGAAACTCCAAAAATAAAAAAACTATCTCAACTGAACTAAAACCAAAACTAAACAATATGTAGATCACCAGTAGATAGGAGGCTCAAATTGAATCCCCACCATTTGAAAATATGTAGCACCAACCTAATTCTTAGATGAAAACTCAATGATAGCTGTTGTGTTTATCCCCAACATTATGAACTAACTATCACTGACAGAAATAGAATTTATCGTTAACCAAACATACATTTTACCACATGTGGAACCCAAAATATTCCACCAAGACCTACTGACCAAGGCTAGGAAGAACATAATAGGAATATTTAAACCACCCACAACTGAATAGATTGAACCAGATGTGAGCCAAAACTGCTACACCCCTTCGCGTTCCTAACATTGCGCTGACCTCACTCTGAGGCCTAAGGATAGAGATCTTGATGGTTGAAGCATATTCTACATTAAATTTATGAATTGATCTACTAAAAAGTAACATGAATCCCATTATAAGACAAAATAATGAACGAGACATCCAAAATAGAGACCACATTTTTATTGAAAACATGAGTTCGTGAACATCTAACATCATCAGTTACTTTTCAAGCACCAAAACACCACCAGAACAACATCCATAACAATAGTACCCTTGCGGGGAAGGAATATTTTGAGAAATAAGCAATAAAGGGGTTTCCAACATCACATCACTTATGATAGTTTGTTTCATGACTCTTTCAATAAATTCCCTAAACGAACAGATATAATTGACCAAAATGTCCAAAATCATGGAATGGAATTTCACCATTTGTACATGATGATTCCTGTTGACATAAATTTCCATAATGGTAACACGCCATGATCTCTTTTCCATAAGAGGTTGATAAAATATCCTATGGACTTTATATTTCCACAACCTGCTTCATCAACTATCAAACACATTCTCACCTCCTTACAAGAATTTTCCCAACCGCTTTCCATAATTGAAGTATCAAGGACTACCTTTCGTACACTCATCATCCCGGCTTCAAAATGGATGGATGTTACCACCACATATAAAATGAAACTAGATTGAGCCATGAAACATACATGTGTCGGTTGGGATGAATCCCAGCCTTAGAACATTGATCCTTCATGAACTCATCTATGACATACTATAGAAGGTATGAATCTATGTCTACAAAAAACCAGAGACACTCTAACACTAATATATCTCCTTTCTACTAGAAACACCACTCCATCCCCAATTTCACCATTTATTTCTTAGAGAACTACTGAAAAATTAATGAATCCTTAAAAAAATTCCCAATAGAGATCTTCGTAATTCCAATTCCAATACATTGACTTCCAAAACTTCCATGGTGATCCTTCAAGAATGATTGTTTCAAATTTAACCTTTAATAAATCAGGAAACTCATTAAGGATAATTTTACATTCGATATTTTTCATCGAATATTTTATTTTCAGAGGATCCATTTTCCCATATAAGATTGGTGGATTTTTCTTCCAAAACTCAAGAATGAAATCCTTTGATTGATCAACTGAAAAAACTACTAACAGGGAATCACCTGTTTCCACCCAACAAATAAACATCTAATCTACATGGGTGAAATACATAAAAAATAGAAGAAGAAGAACTAAATCCAAATCAACTCATTAAAAGAATCCCCAAGAACAAAAACTTCATAGGAATCAAACACTGAACCTAGGAAAACAAGCTAATTTTAATATCAAAATAACTCTTTTAAAAACATATTAGATTTAAAACAAACACAGTGGGTTGAATGCTCACCATTTGTTTTCCTTAGAGTGCCACACATGTGTATGTTTTTTGTACCACCCTGGACACCCTTCCACAATTACATGTTAGGAATCCATCCACTAATCGATATACCACTATGTATGTGAGTGCCCTTGAGAACACCAAGGATCAAACCAAACAATCCCATTTTCAAAAATAAAAAAAAATAAATCCACCCAATTGAAACACTATGTATCATTCAATGTCACACTAACCATCGAGTAAAAACCCATTTTAAAATTCTACATATCAAACCATATTATCATTTCATAAAAATAAATCATGTGGAAAACCTTGAAAATTACATTTTTAATAGATTTTATAGAAACTATTTTCCAACTAATCGTAGTTAACATTTAATCAAAATAATTTGATAAAACAACCACTCATTTTCATTAAAAAATTCAAAAACAAATTTCCTCCATCAAACTACAATTTTTTAAACCCCATGTACATATTATAAAAGTAAAATCACTTTAAATACCTCCCATTTCATCCAAATTGGTAATATTATGAAAATCATTTTTTTAAAGTCTTCTACAATGATAATTATGAAAATAATTTTTCCCATTTTCCAAAATCCAACAACTATCTATAAAAATAAGTTTTCACAATCCCAAAGAAAAGGTTTCAAAGAATTTGAATCTAGGATGATATAAATAATCTCAAAAGGAAAACTAGTTTCAATTGGGTAACATGGCTATATGGTTGGTGACCATGTTCCAAACACCCCACCTGCATAGAGATCCTTTTAAGATCAGGTCCCATATTCTAGATGGATTTCCAGGACTACTATGCTTATAGTGACCATTATCCCAACCCACTTGTCCTATGAAAAACACCAAACCAATAGAAAAGTCTAATGAAGCCAAAAAACAAGAAATCCCATGGAATTCAATTGTTTAGATTGAGAAAGGGTTCGTGATGTCCTTCTCATTTCTACTTATCGAGTCATGAAAATCATTATCCATATACATTGAAATCACCATGTAGCAATGGTCTCTGTTACAATTAGGTTCCTCATAAGATACAACCTCCCTGAGTACAATTTATTCACGATCCAACCCGAGTTAACCCTGAACAATTCACCTGATTTAATCATTGGCATGGACCAAAGGGTTTTGTCGATCCCCATGTGCTGGAAAATAGTAACGAACTTCAATAATGTACACAAATGGATTGATTTCAACCAAAAAATAATAAATAAATCAAATAGTGGAATGACGAATGAGTAGTCCAATATAAAAATAAAATTTAATTGACTATCTTTTGTACACGCATATAAAGATACAACACAACTATTCAAACAAACCAATCAATCAATAAGACTATATGATATCCATGTGTCCCCATGGGTTACCCTATAACATAAATACCAACCATCTCCCAAGGTGTTTAAACTCATGTTTAATCATTATCCGAGGGTAAAAATAGGAATACACTACACACATGATTATTAAAATTAGTTGGTAAGACCAGATAAATATATTCCCATAGCACTATCTATAAATTAAAATAAAAAACAACTTCATGTTTGAAACAAAATTTATAAAAGTATTATTTTCAGCACATTTTACATAAATCAATGTTTGACCCTTTTACCTTATTCATTTCGAAAACTAGGATTTGTTACAAATAGTGAAATGTTATCATTTTCAACGGGAAAGTGATGCTTATGTTATCATCGTGCAAAATAAAGGATAAAATACTTTTATTTTAATAAAATTCATAATCCCATTAAAACCAATATATAAAATTTCATACAAAAACCCATATAAAAAGGTATCAAAATGATCATATAAAACGGGTAATATAAATAAACATATAAGTGTCTCAATCATCACTGCATGCTATTGTGTGGTAAAAGAAATGGGTGAACCTAAGAGATTGTTAAAAATATAGAATAAAATAATACATAAGACCCATCCTTGGTTTCAGGCCTCACTTGTTGAATATCAAATCAACATAAATACTCCCGACCACCCTAATTGGGTACAGACCAAGGGGAAAGTCCCATAGTAACTAACCAAATATATCTACCTATTAATGGGCCACCAGCTTGTCGTAATCTATAAATTGAAGAAATCATTCTCTGAAAATTCTATCACTATTATAGGTTCAAAAATCTCATGATTAATGTGGGAGATCCATCCAATTCAATCCTATAATCCAATCCGATGAATATAATAATAATCCTCCAACAACAAGCCTCACCCTGAATCACTCCAAGGACTCGCCTCACGCCATAGGACAAATAGAACAGAAAGATTCCATACTAAATTTATCCATTAATAGATCCCAAGGATTCCAAATTGAGTAAATATCATCCATTTATCATAGATAAGGCACGAGAGTCATTCATGGGTGTTTTTTGTTATAAGAACCTACACCATTTTCATAAAATTTCCAATCGGGCGTTTAATAATGTTTCACGAAAAAAATATTTAGCCAAGATAAGAATCCATATTTCATGAGGAGTGTAAACACACCATTTACCATATCAATATTATTTAAACATATCTTTAAAACATTCACATTATACATTCATGTAAAAAACGTTTTTGTAAATAATCCATACAGTCCATTAACCTCCATCAAATACAAAACCACATTGGAATCAAATAAAAAATCCCCTATTAAAAACCAAAACCTCTTTGTAAATCCATAAATAAAACCAAAACAAAATTTCTCCTTCTAATAATTTATTTAAATATCTAAATAATTTTTTGAATATATCACAACCAATGTATGAAAGCTATTAGGGCATTTTATGAAACACATGGTGTGAACATTAATAACAAAAAAAAGAACAATTTATCACAAAAAATGCTCAATACACAATTTTTTACACAAAATAAATTACCCATGGATCATATAAAAATGTTTAGAATATATATAATATCAGAAAAACATGAAATCAAAGATAATTAAATAATAAAGGCATGCTCTTGAGAAACATACCTTGAATCCAAAAGGTGCAAACATCCCACACCCAAAATCACACCACAAGGGTTCCAAAACCCCATATATGTGAAGAGGAATCCTAAAAGATAAAAAATCCTAAGATAAGCTTAATGAAACTATATACCTAGGTAGAAATGACCATAGGAGGAGAGAAACTCTAGGGAAAATAAGACAATGATGTGGGGGGAGAAGAGGGGAGAGGGTTACCTTGAGAGATCTGGCCAAACACTCAGAGAAATCCACATGCGATCAACATAGATGGATGTGGGTGGCATGAAGAATAAGGTAGATCCGTCATAGGGTCAAGTAAACTGAGTGGGTGAGGAAGAGAGTGTTTTGTGATAAAATCCCAAATGACGTAGATTAGGGTTTTCATGAATTTGTTATTTTGGAAAAAAATGTTGATTGTACATAGAGTTTATTAAAAAATGTGGAAGCAAAGCGGTAGACACTACTCAGGAATAGATCAACCACATGACTAACCCACAAGGTCTAACGAATTTTTCATAGACCGCGTGGTAGTTTCAATATAAAACCAACACTTGTATCACGATTTACAAGGTTTTGTGGAAAATATTACCAAACCATGCTACAATTGTGAACATGAAATTTCCGTGCCAAAAACCAAATGTTTTATGAAAAAAATTACGGAACAAACGGAGGACCAACCACGAGATAAAAACTAGATAAATAATACCTTAAAACTGAACCCATGTCACAAAATAACTTGAGAAGAAGACATAGATTCTCAACATACCTAAATTGAAGAAAAGGCCTGCCAAACTGGGTGGGATAGTACAAATCATTAAATTAAAAATTAAAAAAATATAATATAAGTAAAATCAATCATAATAATTCATGTCATATAAAATAATTATTTCAAACCCTGACACATTCAATTTAATTATGAAATTACATCTCTATGTTAGTTGAACATGTATTTCTCTAAGTATTATCCCCTCTTCCAAATATATAACAGATAAAAAATCCTCATGATCATTCTCAAGAAATTTTAATAAAAAGAAGCATAGAAATCAATATTATAAATGTTCAACTTATCCCTATCACTAAAAACAATAATAACATATATATTATCATATATCATGATATGATATATTTTCCTAATTTTATTAATGGTTTGAAAAAATAAGCGAAATTTTTTATCAATAAATAACTTTTAAATCACCATGATTATATATGATTCTCAACACATATATCCCAAATCGATGACCAATTTTTCCAATTAATCATGATTTCTATAAAATCCATGGGTTTGTTGAATCTAAATGTTATCTATGTTTTTTATCTTATTATAAGAAAATATAGTAACAATATTCCAAAATAACCATCTCACTTTATAACTTATTAAAACTATTTTTTTTATATATAACTATTAAAACCCATTAAACATCACCCACATTATCCGAATTCACATTCAAATCCCCTCACATAAAGCCTCAATTTGGTATCTATGCCTTTATGATAAAAAATAAACATAACAACCCATAATGGAATCATAAAATCTGACATTATACCCATATAAGTAATTTAGAACAATAAAAGATATCAAATCCCAACTATTATACCAACTAAAATTTCCCAAGAACCTCACAATATGATCCGTTGGTATATAACAAAATATTTACATAAAATCATGTATCGAAAATGTAGTTACCCAATATAAAAGAACATAAATTACAAAATCATAATTAAATTTATATTCATATACATAAAAAATATCTTTTTAGGTTGTAATTTATTTTAAATTAGGGGAAAATCCATGTATTTATCTTCAAGAGACCAATTTTAAAATTATTTAAGACAGTTGTATCATAATAAGTCTAAATCATCTCCCAAACACATTCCACATATAATAAGATTATAGACGTATCTTATATAATATATCAATTCAAAAAAAGATTAAATTGAAGCATATGATGTGTGATCTTAGATAGAAAGTACTGGAAAACATAAGCATTATCTGTTGAATATCATAAGTGAAAATAGTAACATAATATCTTCATGGGAATATGATTATAAGATATGAAACCATACCCAAATTGTAATTACAATGTCATGAGTAGCCCTAAGAAGAGGTCTTACATTAGTATATTGGAATTATTATAAAGAATCACATCCCATCGGAAACAAAAATATAATAGTTTTGGAAAAATCGGTTCATAATTGGATTTTATAATAAATTATAAAATATAAAACATAACATTTTAAATCCTTTCATGACACCATTATTGTCTTATATTATCACTAAAAATAACTCATAATAAATTTCCAAGAATCCTATGGATAATTAATACATAAGAAATGGGTAAGATTAGATAGTTAGGGTTAACTATATTGAGTCAAAATATTTATTTTTGACTTTTACAATCCTTTTATTTTATAAATCCTAATATCTTTCATAAATATTTGATTACAAATTTTTTATGTCCAATGTGTTCTATTGTTTTTAGAAAAAATTCTCTTTTACCATACATAGAATTAGTTTTATGTACTAATGAATATAAAAAATATATTTTAATACCAAATAGAATAATGGGCATAAATCTAATAAAAATCAATTTCATCTTTATCATACAAGGTGTATTCATTTAATTCTTTACATTAATACTATTTTTTTTGTACAATCTAACTGATTCCAAAACAAAAAATCATTAGATTTATAGCTATAAGAATTTGTTTTATGAAAAAAAACAAGGATTCCCATCAGATTGACTGTAGTTTATATTTAGAATAATGAAAAAATATTATATTATAATGAAAAATATTTTGCACTATAATGGTGTAATTCATCGCAACATTAGACATCTAGATACAAAATGGATTATTACATGCCAATTATACATGTTGTTGTGATAAACCCTAATAAACATGGCTATTATAAATAAAATATGATCATTGGGGATTGAACTATAAATTATGAGTTATTTGAAGAGTTTGAAACATTGAATTTTTTAGTTTCTCAATTGTATGATAAATATAATGATCAAAAACATCGAATTGATATTTCCTAGAAATTTCCAATTATTTTTGAGTTTTGTATTATTAATGAAGACATATTCAGTTTCCCCCATAAGAATTATTTTTTGTAGTAAATGGTGCATCCCTTCATTGATTATAATTGTAGGATTATGAGGAACTTAAGCCAGATAATCCAATCATTATATTACTAAAGGGAATCTTGGGACAACAAGACAAACCTGATCCATCAGATTTAGGACTTCTGAGGATTCAATGATATTCCAGGACGAGAAAATATAGACATGCACGTAAATATAAAACTAGAAATACCTTTTCTATGGTTTTTCACTACCATAAACTTAAAGATGAAATATATTAATTCATTTTTAAATAGATACTGGTCATTATTATTGTTTTCTATTAGTTAAATTGTTTATTTCAACTCATAAATTTTTCTATAAAATTTGTAAATGTTTTTTCGTAACTTATTTTAAAATGATAAACATAAATATGATAATCAATTATTATGTGAATCTGATATTTATATATTTTTAGAATTCATTCATTCATTATTTTTGATAATTTTTCTCTCATATAATCATATCCACTTTTGTAATGATGTAATCATATACTTTATGAATAATATTATTTAACTCTTATATATCAAAATCATCCTGATTAGGATTCTTTGGTAATCAGAATAAGGGGTATGTATTAATCCAATCTATTTACTTAAATAGGTTTGTGAATTGGTATACTATAAACTCTTTTAAAAATTAGATTTTTAGATCTAAAATTCACTCCCCTCTTGTAATGGAGTATTCTAGAATATTTTCTTTTGATCCTAATATAAAAATATCTTATATTGATATTAAAAAATTGGTAACAATGTTTCTTTCTACTTCATACATAAACTCTATGTTTTTAATTTATTTACTATTCCACATCTATTAAATTTGTCTATAAAACAATTTGTTATAAAACATTTCCACACGAATTTTTTGGTGGAAAAAAATTGTTTTCAATTACTCCTGAAGGACTTAATTTCAGATCCAATGAAAATATTAATCCAAATAGACTAATAATTTTTTCGGGTCATAACTTTGAATATTAAAGGGATGTAATGATGAATTTTGTAATCAACATAGGTGTTGATAATTGTTTCATAATGAATAAAGATTACACGATTCATGATAAAAAAGTTGCAACTATTACTTACCAAGAAATGTATGAGTATAAACTGAATTATAATATAAGAAACTCTTTTTGAAACTCAATTACAATAGTCATATAAAGAATGGTTTCATCTTGTAAACAATAATATAGTTTTTGTAAAAAGGTATAGGTTACAAATTTTTTATCTTTGAAAGTAATTGAATCTATGAGAGTTATGATGATATCTGACTATGATGATTTTAAATTTTTAACTAGATAATCCATTTTAAATATGACTCTATTGTTTATTGTTATTATAAATCCTATACAATCACCTTTAAAAAAACTATTAGAAGAGGAAATCCTTGTGGAAAAAATTATTGATAGTATTCCAAATGAATGGGAGTATAAGAGCATAACATTTCATGATATAGTAAGGAAAGAAAATATTACACTTAGAGGCTATATTTGATCTCTTTTAAAATATGATCGATGATTTTAAATAGATTATGAAATATAGAGAAATATTAATTGTGGAATTTAATTTTCTAAAACATTAACATTACCCCATATTGTTTAGTCAAATGAGAAATCGGTAAAATAACCTAGAAAGAAAAATTTTATTAAAAAATCATACTTTAGTTCTTCAGAATATTCAAAAAATGAAATAGAAAACCCAGATCATATGATGAACAATATATTTTCTATGAAATATTTCTAATCCCACTACAAAAAGGTAAAAATGAATGTAGTGATAAAAATGATTATGAAGCTACGAATTATGAGTGCAATAAATTTGGACACATCAAACCAGATTTTAAAAAGTTAAAAAGAAAATATTGAAATAAAAGAAAATATGATTGAAATTATAAATTTATTACAAATATAATAGAATTAATGTTAACCAATATAATAATTATTATTGTGTAAAAGGATGAGATTTCTTAGAAACTCTTCTGAAAAAATAGTTACTTATAGAATTACATGGTCTTCTTATCTGTGTACCTAAAGAAAATTATTGTCATATGAATGATGTATGAATTATTGAGAACCTTATAGACATATCATTAAATAAAAAATATACTCAATATTTAATATAAAAATGATTTAAATATTATGATAATTAATATTCACCAAATAATGAAGATAATTCACTACATTCATATGATGAATTTAATCATTTTTCTAAAATATTTTTAAATATGAATTAAATGTTAAAAAAATACAAGAAAATGAAAATACATGGATTAGTGTGGTGAAAAAATAATTATCCTATCATTTTAAAAATCATGTTAAATTTTAAAAAAATAAATATTTTTAACGACTCATAAAATGCGATTTCTGATAAGGATTCTTGACAAACATATTTTGAAAAAGATGAGTTCTAAATATATTACTGATGATGATAAGAATTTTGTTGTAAAAATGTAAAATGAAATTTATTTTAAAAAAACATTAATAAAGCTTTAAAACTATTAAAACATTGATATAAAGTAAAAATAAATCTATTACCATTATAATAAATCCATAATGGGATTTAGATATAAAAACCCATTTATTTATAACAAATAATATTTTCCAAAAAAGAAACAATTTTTCACAAAATTCTAATGTAGAGGGAATTGTAAAAATAAATTTTCACATAATAGTGTTGAATGCACAGGATTCCATAAATTTTGTTTCTATAAAAAATGTTGTTTTGAAAATTATTATTTACTAAAATTTGCAGGCCCATGAAGGTTTGGGTGTTAAATGTCTACTGTATTTTAGGAAAACAATGAAAGTACCAATAATAAGATTACGAGTTACATGGATAATGGTTATTCAATACATATGACTCAGATCAATTATGTCATTCAAAATATTATCAATATGAAAGGTGAAATGATTAATTTTATAGATAATTTTTAGGGGTGATTATTAGTATAAGATACATTGTTCTTCATGGTAAAGAACAAATTTGTTATTTTCTATTTTATAAATATATTAAGAAAAACCTTATAATCAAAAATTAATTATTTGATGATGTTTACATTATTAATTTTATATATGTTAAATGTGTAAAATCAATTATTAATACATTATTACTTCTCATCCATATGAAAATGTTGACACAGTTAACATAGAAGGCCATAAGAACTTAGAAATACCTTGTATCAGTGTAATAGAAGATCAATCATAGTTATGGTATTGAAGTTTAAGACACATTAATTTTGGAAACTCATATATGTTTACTAAGAAAATACTTATGAAGGATATACCTGATCATATATTTTATTAATCAAATGTTTTTGACACTTGTCAATATCATAAGAAACATATTCGTAGTTTTTAATATATTACTGATTTCATGACTAATAATCCTTTAAAACCATAGAATGTAGATTCACTTGGTGCAACAAAAACTAGTTGTATTGGAGGAAAATTATATGTATATGTATATGTATATTATTATAAATTATATAAATGGGTCTAGATTCCAAAAAAAGAAATCTATAGCCTTTTATTTATTTATTTTTAATAAAAGATAATTATGATAAAAAAATTATTGATAACTATTCACAGTGATCTTGTTGAAGATTTTTTTAAATTCTAATTTTGAAACTAATTGTAGAAAGGACTCATAGAACACATATTTCCAAATCCAAAAAATCCTCTAAAAGTTGGTTTTATTGAAAGAATAATTATTTTTATTCAAGATATAATAAGAACTATATTGAGTGAATACCAAATTTTTATGCATTTTTAGCATGAAGAGGTTACTAATACCTGCTATAATATAAATAGATTTTTTATTAGAGCGATTATTAATAAATCTTTTTATTATTTGTGTATACGAAAAAAAATTAAATTTTTTTTACTTCAGAGTATTTTGATGCAACGTATTCATCCAGAGTATGAATGGAAACCTATATATATTTTCCACAAAAATTGATGAAGGAATATTTTTAAGTTATTCCACTAATTATAAGGCATATAGAGTTTTTAATAAATATGATTGTACTATTGAGGAAACAGTGCATATTAAATTCAATGAAACCATCAATTTTTTTTCAAACAAGAACATCCTAAATCCTCATTAGATGTGTTTTTAAGAACTAATCGTCAACATTTGTTACAAAATAATTCTTATAAATGAAAATACTCAAGAAATATTTTCATATGTATTTACTCATGAATATTTTCAACCTTGTGTTGATGAATAGGGTTTTCAATATCCATGAAATTAGTTGTCTCTTATGAATCCTCCTAGATATAGTATCATGGGTGTTGATTAGCTCTAAGTTAGGGATAAATATTCCATAATGAATGATATTTAACATATTTTAATCCATTCAAAATTTGAACTTGAGAATGTGGATGAGGATTTTGGTGATAAGGATTAAATTTAGCACATTAATGATGAGATAATTTAACTATATAGGAATAATACCTAGACTCTAGTTGAACAAACTAATGAAACATGCATAATTGTTGTAAAATGGGTTTTCGAAAGTAAATGTTTTTAAAATGTAATAATAAATATATTTAAATGAATAATAGTTTCTATGGGTTATAATTGGAAAAAGGCATAAAATATAAAGAAATAGATGAACCTATAGCTGGGCATGAAAAATTCGTGTTCAACTAGCCTTTGTTGCATCGTTTAATTTCAATACTTTGATAATTGATTTGATGTGAGATTTTGTTAGTAGATTTTTTCTGGATGAAGTAAAAATTTATCAACCCCCAGTTGTTCAAATAAAAAATATTTAATATGTTTATAAACATAGAATATCATTATAAAGACATAAAAACCCCTAGTGCTTGGTAAGATCAATTAATAAGATTTGTGTGAAGAATCAATTATTTAAGGGAGAATCAAAATTAATAATTTTTATAAATAATGTTAAAAATTCATTTGGATTCATCAAATATCTGATGATGACATTATATGTTGATTAACTCAACCATAATTAACATTTTCATTTTCCAATCTTATTAAATATGAGTTTGAGATGAGTATGATGGGTGAATTAACATACATTATCTATTTTGAAATAACATAAAATCCAAAAGGAATATATATATCTTAGTGTAATAATTTCAAAGATAATAGTAACCAGATTTGTTATAGAAAACAAAAATTATTAGTACTATAATAAGTACTTCAAATGATCTAGGTAAGGCTATATAACTAGTTAATCAAACAAAATATTCATGTCTGATAGGAATTATACATTATTTAATTTCTATTTACCCTACATTAATGTTTTTAGAATTATTATGATAAAATATTCAAGATAATAAAATGGAATCCCATATAATATTTTTTAGAAGAATTTTTCATTATCATATGGGAAAAACAGATTTACTACTTTTCCATTCTTATGGAAATGGATTTGAATTAAAAAGTTTTTTAGATGCTGATTTTGGTGCATATAGAATTGACTAGAAAGTTATGTATGGACCATGATATTAATTAAGAGTCTCAGTTAGTTTTTTCTTCTAACACTAAATAGAACATTTCACTTCTGATAAAAAAATGCAACAACTAATTTTTTTTCTCAAGTGTTGTAGATGCAACACACTCTAAATTAATACGGAATAGATTTTTCTAAAAAAACTATTATAATATAATACAAGTAGCATTACTTTATATAAAAATCCTTTACATCACTCTCCTGTATAGCACATTGATATTAAGAATCACTTTCTTTGGGATCACACACTAAAAGAATATATCATTTTACAATTAATCCAAATGCATCATCACCATGCTGATGGTTTAACAAAACCATTACCTACCAATATTTTTAATTCATTAAATATACTCAATGAATGATTAATGTCAAAATAATATTTCAAATATAATAATTTTTTACCAATCCCCTTCATTATCTACTCTTCTTCCTAAGGTGGGGGTGGTGTACATATATTGGTTGTTTTCCAAAAACCATTTAGTTTATAAAAATATTTGTTTTCATTAATTATTATAGTAATGAGATTCTCAGATGAAAATTTATTTTATATATTTATCTATTTAGTATTGGAAAAATGATCATCAGACATAGAAAATATTATAATTTTTTTCCAAATTAATATTTTTAAAAAAAAATTGAATTTTAAAAATTATTGTAATATGTTTTTATTTAGAAAATTTTATTTTAGGTTCTCAACCCATAAAATATTTTTTACATTTTCATTCAATATAATTTTTTTTTCATATTAAAACTATATTAATCTAATTAGTTAAAAAATAAATAATAACATTTTGTATATACTGATGACACTTTCCTCATGGAATGGTATTATTCTTATCTTTGATTATTATTATTTTCACTATTTCATTTTGATTAACCTTATACTTATTATTAATTTATTTTCAAAAAGCCTTTGTTTAAATTCTTTAAAATTTAATTCTAATCATATTCACTATAAATGAAATAAGATTATTAAAACCTCAATAGTTTAAATATAACTTTTAAAAATGTTTTTGATGGGTTTTTGCTAGAAGATGTTTATGTTTTATATCTCAACTATTGGAGTGTTTTGGATGTTGAACCATCATTCCACATCGTATATATGAGGTAACCCCTCCAATCCCACATCAGATATTTTAATAATTTTTTGACGATGTGTTATTACCCTCATTGTTACCCAGTACAATATGCTCATGTTGCATCATATTAGAATAACGAATCACTTATCATAATAAAATTCCTTCTATAAAAGATTATAGCTATTGGTATTTATTCTAAAAAGGTTAGTTAATAAATTATTTTAAAATAAATATGATACTAATTTGAAAATAATTATATATTTTCAATGTTATAAATATCATTATATAGAATACTCTTGTGAGAGTCACGGTCTTTTTATTTAGATCTTATTCAAAATTTAAAAAATGTATTAAGTTATTCATATAAGATAGTAAAATTTATTTCATGATTTATTTAAAAGGATACAAAATTTTCTATAAGAATACTACTAATATGCTTAAAATTGAATCAGATAGAGAAGCATTGTGTACATACCAGAAGTTATCAAATAAAAAGAGGTTCTTTTAATAAAAATACATATGATGATACCCTATTAGTTCATTTTGTATTAAATTCAATCATCTAGCATAGAATAATAAGGTTTCTTCTCTTTATATAAAAGGGTTAAAAATTTATTTAAAAGGGGATGATGATTCCTTGATGTTTTCTGATATTTTCATTCGATATTTTCTTAATAATATGAAAAAATCAACCTTATGGGATTTCTATTCCTCACAAATAAAAAATCAAGATCGTATAAATTTACTCTCAAATAATTTTCATTTCATCCATCTTAGGAAAGTTAATTATTTAGAGAATGGTCATTTTCAACATTTCAATTATGTAAAATCCGATGAAGATAAAGATCCAATTTATCAGTGATGATCCACTATCAAGAGTAAAGATTGGTTTCAATAAAGAAAAAAATATGTTTGTCGATATATTTATTTGGACTAAGTAAAAAATCATCTATTAGAGATGAAAAAACTATACAGAAGAAAAATAATGTTGATTAGGGTCAGGAGAAAAATAAAAGGAAATTTTAAATGTCTTATCCAATGAAAACTATGAATCCAAAATCTATTATGAATAATGGAAGAGATGAATGTATTATAAAGATTGATTAATTTAAATAATGATATCCTATGATCATATTTTATCCAATAGAGTCCCTCTCTGTAAATATTATTGGTTATAATATAATTTTAAATAATAAGCAAAGGAAAAGAAACAGAAAAAGAAACTAAAATCTAAAATATCATAAGATTATTTAATGAAAGATGTTTAGGTATGTTTAGAAAATGTTTTTTTCCATCTCAATCTAATATAAAAATTAAAAATTCTATATTGGCTTTTAAAGTGGCCAGAATTTTTCATAATGATGTTTCCTCATTCATTGACAATGTAAAGGAAGAAGTTATTGATGAACCAAAACGATCAATTTTTAAAACAATTTATAATTGATACCGGCTAGTAAATCCATCTTAAGAACAAATTCACAACCCCTTGTTGAGTTTCATATACTAATGTAATAACATTATACATGAATTGATGGTTTAACTACTCCTGTTGAAGGAGAAAATGTGGAATAGATTGAAGAATATATTGAATCATAATTAAATGATTATTAAAAACATAATTATAATGATGAAATTGAATAAGATGAAGAACATAGTAATGTGGTTACTAATGATTAAAAGGATGAAAAATAAATGAATCAACCTAATAAGTTCTCTAAGAAAACATTAGAAGACTATTCATAAAGATTACAATCATTTAACAATAGAAAAGTAAAACCAAATAGTATTGAAGTGAAAAAGTACCCATAATGAAAAAAAATGATGATGAGTTAATTATTAAAAATTTATTTGGAATACAATCTAGATAATGATATGGAATGATTATGTTAAAGATAAAAGTAAAATGAAATAAATAACAACTGGAAATGTGGTCTATCCATTATCAATAACATAAGATTGAAATATTAGATATAGTGAATATGATTACAAAACAAGGATTTCATATCATAGTTCAATATTTACATAGGAAAAAAGGAACAATCTCTTTAAATACAAAGATAGAATCAATGGTTTACATGATCCATGAAAATTAAATTAAAACACTAAATTAACTCAATGTTTAATTAAACAGGGTAATCGGAAATATTTTGATAATATAGTATTTTAAGAATCCTCTAAAGATCATATAAAGGAAATAAATAAAGTTGTGAAATGGCCTTAAAATTATTATTACTATGTAAATATACATGATAAATCTATTGAAGATCTAATGAAAAGTAAAGGGTGATTTACCAAATATTTTAAATAATATTCCAATGTTGTGTTAGATAGAGAAATATTTCAGGAACAGTTCAAAAATAAAACTGATATCCATAACTTTTTAGTGAAAGATCTATAATAGAATTTGATTTTTTTGTAGTTAAAAGGGTCAATAATGAAAAGTCATTAGGATGAAATCATTTACTTGAAAAATGAAAATAAATAATTGACTAAAAGGCATATATTTCAGGAATAAAAAAATCGATCTTATGATGAAATCACTAACAACCTCAATGGGGAAGGAAAACATTATATATAATATAACAATATTTATTTATGGAGAAATGTTTTTAAGGAGAATTTTTTGTTACTACGGTGGTGAATACGATCAATATGTTGAGTTTTTATCCGAATGGGGAGTTAGTATTTTTCATCATTTTTTAGATGAGTTAAAAAATCCAAATGAGTTAGGAATTATTTTTTAATAATTAATATCAATTAAATAATATTTATTATGGAATACGTTTTTCAATGTTATTTTTATATATTAGAATTGTGGTTTTTGATTTAAAAAATGGGGAAGATTAATGAGAAAAAATTTTAATAAAGAATTTTCCAATTTTTTTTTTCTGAAAATCACAAATTCCATATAAAATATTCGATTACTGACATTATTAGGTCCATAGTATGTTATATTGTTTTTTAAAAACACACACTTTTACCACATATTGAATTTATTTTTATGTATTCTGGAATACAAACAATCATTCTTAATAACTAATATTATAAAGGGGATGGATCCAAAATAAATTGGATTCATCTTATTAGATTACATGATAGACTATCTGTCTTGTATTTATTACTGAAAATTTATTTACAATAAGACTATTACTGAAATATATAATCATTGGTTTCATTACTATAAGGATTTTCATACTGAGAAAACATAACGAAGTCCATCAGACTAACATATATTAATATTCAGAATATGGAATAATAATTTTCAACAATATTGAACTTCTTTTACATTGTAATGGTGTGCTTCGACAAAAAATCAGATATTAAATTACAAAAGAAACATGGATGTGATTTTTTCCAGGATGTTGTGAAAAAACATTGAGAAACATTACAATTGGGAAGAAATTATGATCTTTTGGGATTTTCCAATAAATAAAAGGTTATTAAAAGTGTTTTAAGTTGTTTTTTTTTCATTTTATCACTTTTGTGGGAGATTTAGTGATTAAAATTTATGAATGTATTATTTGTAGTATTCTATAATTTTTTAGATTTTACTCTTTTAAGAATTTTTTTTTTTGGTTTTATCTAATAAAATTTTGTGCAATTATAAGTCACGTTTCCAATATGTGATTATGACCTAGGGCCTGCAAGATTCTAAAGATGTAGAATCTGATCCTTATGTTGATTGAGGGATTATATGGATTACATGGGAGAGAAGATCTATTAGATCGGGGGTCATTGATGATATGTAACCATATTAAATTTGATACCCTAATAAAGGGATTTCATTAGAATAGAAATGAAGAATTTCTTATTTGTATGAGAAAATGGATAACATTAACAATATTTTTGGGATACCATACAATTAAGGATAAAATGGATATATTCAATTTAAAATAGGTGTATGTCATTATTATTAATTATCATTAGATTTAATTCTTTCATTAATGTTATAAATTACATTGTGTTGTTTTTAATTGTTTTATCTTAACATATTTGATTATTATAAATGGAAATCCATTTATAAGCTATTGTGTGAATTAGATATGATTATTTTTTATAATAAAATCTGATATAGGTTCAATTCATTTTCCCCAATATAACAATATCCATCCAGATGTGATCTAATCAAATTATTTAGGATTGTAACTATTTTACTCTGATATAAAAAAATCAGATTAATTATGATACATTGGTAATCATAATGATGGCCATATCTGAATCTGATATTTTTACATAAATAAGTTCACTCAATGGTTTTGTTTTCACACTTTTAAACTAATGATTTTGAAATCTTCAAATAACCCCCCCCCCCTTTTAATTTATCCATCTACAATATATTATTTTTATCCCAATATCAATATACCTCAGATTGATATCCAATAAATCATACAGTGAATGATATCATAAATATGAAATTACAAATATGGAAATGTAAATGTTTGAATCCCATGGAATTTATCAATAACATGGGTATTATATTGTTTGGATAAAATATTAACATATAATTTCACATATATAATCATGTGTGACAGAAAAATTTACAGTATATATTCTATAAATTGGAAAATCACATGGAAAACAATAACTAATATCATAATGATGAAATGAATAATGTAGAACATATGAAACCAATATTTGAGTATTCATTTCGAGGAATATAATAATATCAAGGATTCATGCCAAGAATATATCATCACTATGTATTTGATCCAATAACCTTATAAATGGGTAAGCCCACTTCCAAAATTCAATCTAGTTTGCCTCATGAGAGTTATTGAGGAATCTAGGAACTATATCAATCCCTGACCATCACACACTATGTCCAATAAATTCATCATATTTAATTGGTGAAAAATAATCATCAATTATATTTGAATTTAAACTATTATAAAAAATATAAATAACATTCTCATCAGTTCAACATAATCACAAACCATCTAGAGTAATATGGTGAATGGTATCAAAATAGTACATCCCTAATGAAAATAGTCAATAACCATTTAATAAAAAATGTTAGATGCTACCATAAGTGATATTCCTCAATTAATTAAAATATTCAACAATCTTTTCAAAAATATATGAAACAACATTATATGTCGTCATAAGAAGTTAGTGAGGAAAATAATATTCAAACTTTCCAATGTGTCTTATACCACATTGAAACATTTGATTCGTAAAACCCCTAAATTAATAATAATTAGATGAATCATTGAAATAAAATTAATATTAATGATATTATATTTTAAATTTTAGTGTATACAGTACACATAATAAGTATTTGGTTAATAAAGAATATATCTGACAGCTGTAAAAACAAGATGAGAAAACCCTTACCTTGCACTTAATGTTAGCCTATCAATTTTTGTCATACCATATGATGGTTTATATAATGTTTTTAAATCATCAATAAACTATATTAATATTTAAAATACCGTATGTATTGATTTTATATTCTAATATGACCCATTTATTATTAATATTCCAATTTATTCTTGGTTTTGGGAGTGTTTGTTCCAAAGTTTGATGATGTGTTCATTTGTTTATAATTATGGATGTTCTAGTAAAATTTAATTAAAACACAAGGATTGCAAGGATGTATTATTAATGAAAATTCATATGTATAAATTTTTAATCATAACATTTTATTTTAT
The DNA here is from genome assembly GCA_963277665.1 of Viscum album. Lineage (NCBI taxonomy): Eukaryota > Viridiplantae > Streptophyta > Magnoliopsida > Santalales > Viscaceae > Viscum > Viscum album. The sequence goes on from OY728137.1 coordinate 1,481,553,320, forward strand.
TGGAATAGGATGATTCATTTTTTAAAATATTAATGATAACTGTTTAGTAAATTTTAGTGGATTTTTTAGAATATCTCGAACATGATTCATATAATTTAATATTATTGGCATAAAATATACAAAAATAATTATTATGATATAATATAATAATAAGTATATTATTTAACTAGAAAAATCATTTTATTAAAATCTTGAAGCTATTAATGGAAAATAAACAAAATCATTATTCATGAAATTGATTAAATTTTATAATGTTGAAAATGGTTTTGATTATTTGAATATGAGGGGGTGATAAAAGTGTTGGATAAAATATATTACACTACAAAAATAAAATTATTTCATTTATATAACTATGGAATAATTATGAATTTATGGATGAAATAAATGAGGAGAATGTAGAAGTTAAAATGATAATAGGGGTGTTTGTAGAAAATTAGATATTGAATATCAACTGCTTGGAGGATCCCTTAAGGAAATTATATTCAGTATTTTTTGGATTAAATAATAATTTAAATTATGAATGAGTGTATTGGATATAATTGGTTATATATTTAATAAGATTTACAAATTTCGAGTTGAAATGGGGGGTGGGTATTTTGTGGTATTTAGACATGAGGATAAGATTCATTAAGTGATTAAAATAATTATTGTTTTATATTAAAATACAAAAAAACGAGCATGAATTAATTTACATGAACATGGATGGAAAATAATATTTTATTGGATTTTATGGTTTATAAATACCTCAACCATCCATTACATTTCATAATTTTTATGTATGTTAAGCTTGTTTTCTTTTAACTTTTACCCTTGACACAGTTTAACATATATTTTGTTCAATAACTTTTTTAACAATGTTAATTTTTATACATATAAAATAAATTGATCATACCGAAATATTTTAATCTTAGGAAAAATATGTAATTAATTTTATGAATTTAAATTCATAGAACTGGGAAAATTATATTTAAAATTAATCCCACAAGCACACTTAAACATCCTTTTTTATGTGAGAAGATCAAATTATTGAAATGATTATATATCCAATTTCAATGTGAAATGTCATAAAATTAACTAAATTGGTTTTATTAATGTATAATATATATAATTATACATGAAATACTATTTAAAATATAATTTAATTTTATATATTAATTTGATTATTTGTATTTTTTTATTAAAATTCACTATTTTCCATTATTCATCAATAAATTATATATCTTAAAAAGTACTAAATAATTTCCCTAAGATAATTATGATAATCCAATTAATATTTTTAAATTAATTTTCGAAATTACAAAATTATAAAAGTTTCAACATTTTTATTTAAAACATGTGTACACACAAATGGAGAAAAAATTTCCTTTTAAACAATATAGTTTTTTTATGGTTAAAACATGATTTATTCAAAGCATAAAATTGTAAATTATAAAGAATGATCATAAATACATTATAATGAATATATAAAAAATAAAATTCATTAATATATCTCACTAATAGTGATTGATTAAATTTATTAATATAAAATTCTATTGCAGGCATAATTGTTTTTATAAAAATACTTCTCTTATGTTCCATTGGAATTAATTTTCCTTTTATAATTAATTGATTATAAATTAATAACTTTTGGAAATATTTTAAACTGTATTTTGATTATTTATTTATTCTAATTCAATCATTTCATTCAAAATTCTAGTTGATAACTGTTATAATTAAATAATTATATTTAATCGTTTATTTAACCGAAGTGTTTTTTCTAACGTATACTATCAAAAAATTTATTTTTTTAATAAGACACATTCTATGAAATATTGGGGTGTAACATTCTTCCCTCTTTCAATAAATTTAATCCTCAAATTTTTATATTTGACTTCAAAAAATCAATGTTTTATTCTTGAAAATAACATTGTGTAAAACAAAAACATAAAATAGGGATAATAAAACATTTTGATAATAAGAGGGAAAGGAAAACATGAAGGTCGCCACAAGATAAAGAATTTTTATAGGATAAAATTTGTGATAAGTGAAAATGGATACATAGAAGTGAAGTAAAACTATCAAGTTCAGATAGAGAGTGATGAAAAACATGGTCATTATAAAGTATACCATCAAGAATCCATAAATCTATGATGGGTTATAAAGGAAACTGTTTACATATTATTAAAATTAATATAATAGTTTTTTAAATAAAAAATACTTTTTCCTAGAGTTGAGAAATTATTTTACAACCCAGATAAAATCATGAGAAAATAAACATACATGATTCATTTCCATATCACAATAATATTATTATGTGGTTTTTGTGTTTTGATATATTTTTTCAAGATATCTTATGTAATGTAATGGATATTAAAGATGAGTTTTTATTCCGAAAACACTTTTATCAAAACAAACATATGTCTATCCTTTAACCTTAATAATTTTACTAAAATGAAATTTGTTAGTACATTTTATCCAATATGATAAATCATAATTTTACCTCAAAAAACAGAATCCAATGTTCAACATAATCAATTCTATATTTTGTTATTCTTATGAATAATTCAAGATAAGTATATCAGAATTCATAGTCCAAAAATGTATAAGGAAATCACTAAATTTTCAAATTCAACCAGATAGTAGTTTCCCAAAACCACATAATGTACTTGTTATACTCACATACCACATATATGAATAACATGATCACTGTAAAACCTCAATTAAAAGATGTATTCTTCCAAAAAATTAATGAAAAAATACTGAAATAAAATTATTATATATATATTATGATTTTTAAACATGAAAAAAATACATTAATTATACCACTTAGATTGCAGTAATATAATAAGATTGATCTTGACCCCTTTTCTTCTTGAGAGGTATATTTATCTGATTTATAATGTATTAATTTTTTAATTCCTTATATTATTATAATAGAATCAATAAGCATTAGAGATTTTTTATTTTTCTTTAAAATCATGACCATGGTGGTCTTTTTAATCTTATGTAAAACAATATACTTTTCCTTTTATGATTATAACTTGATGTTTCCATCATTAAGTATCCCATGTTGAAAAATCCTTTTTTCCCTCCATTGATTTATCTAACTCTTTCTCTACTATTGTATGCATCACATACTTTAATTTGAAGTTAGAAAACATTGATAACTTTTTTGCATTCTTTATATCATGTGAGACTATAACCTTTGATGATGAGAATGTTTAGGATACCAATTCCTTTCAATCGGACGAAATTAACCCATTAATGAAAATACCAACCATATTACATGGGTTTTGTATATTTTTAGACACAATTCATCCAACCCATGTAAAATTGTAATCATATTTTACAAGATTCTCATCCTCCTTTTGGATCATATTCAATAATTTTATCCCTACTAACTATCTATTAATGAATGAAATATTTTTTCTGTGAAAATTTCCTTAAAATTCTTTCATTACATTATTTATATTTCCTCGTGTCGTTTAGTATTTTGAATATATGATCACCATTTATCAACATCTATATATATTCAATAAAATTCCTTGAAAACCTTATACATTAATCACATCACAATGTAAGAAATATATTATCTAAGGAAATAATCTTCTTCTTATATATAAATGGGTTTGTAGTATCATTGAACGGTCGAGTTTTTATCGAATAAAGAAATATAACATTGTTGAACTATGTTTAGAATTTGAATTATTCTCTATTTAGTGAATTTGATTTCTCATAAACCCTGTTTTCTTACACCAATATAGTTTTTATTTCGTTTAGGTACAACTACAGCTCCAACAAGAGCATTCTTTCCTTTTCTTGGGTAAATCTCTACAAGAATTTACAATGTTTTAGTTCCCTTATCTTGGATTCATTTCATAAAAAATAGCACAAAATAGACTAGATCATATCAATACAAAACATAATGTATAATCTCATAAATAGTGAATGCATAACTGAAAATGAAAATTTAGGTACAACTAATATCTTTATCATAATATTGGTTTCTTTGTGAATATTTAAAAATGATGTCATAGGTTTTTAATCTATAATTTATGTTTTGCATAATCTTTTTCTTGTGGTCATTATTAAATGCCATTTGATACCATCTATAACAACTAATCCCTAATATCATGGATCCACTACTATAGTACATTGGATGGATTACACATAATCAAATATCTAAGGAATAAATGATTCAATACTTTAACTAATAAGATATATACATGGAACATAAATTAATATTATAAAATATGAAAAAAAAAACATAGATAATCCTTTGAGTACACCATTATAATCATAGATTATCACTGAATTTCAATCTCTTGAAATTTCGTATCCCTCTATAGAAAACTAAATCCTAACAAATGGGTGAGATCAACTTCTCAGTAAGAGTTATGTATACAATAGAATATATCCTATATAATAAATTAAAAATATGGAAAGGTAAATAACTATTACACAATCAATTTTATCAATAACATTATCATAAAATTTTTACAAAAAAATATGATCAAATAATGTCATATAAATAATTACATGGGATATAAAACATTCCCATCCAATTTTTATGAATCGAATAATGAAATGAAAATTAATAACTAATTTCATAATAATGGAATCCAAAATGTTATATATATGAACCATAAATATAAGGTTTCGTACCAATAAACTATTACTAATAAGGCTTAATCCCATGACTCAATCGTTAACAATGATTTGTTCTATTATCCAAATATATAGGTAAGGCCTTGGGCATAACCCAATGTTGTTTTCTATTTTAGTCCTTCCTCTGTATAGAGGTGCTATAACATGCATAATAATTATTTAATATGTCCAACAAATTGATAATTTAAATATGGTGAAGATTTATCAACATAAAAACATAAATTTAAACTAGCATAAAAAATTAAATAATATTCCATTTACGAAAACATAATCACAATCCATCCAGAGTAATATGGTGAATTGTATCAAAACAATATAGACCTAGTAAAAATAATAAATAAAAAAATAAAAAATATGTTAGATGGTATGATATGTGATAAATCTCAATTATGTAAAAGAATCACCAAATGTTTTTGAAGTATTTGAAAATAAATTAAATTATATTATTGATTTTTTTAGGGAAATAATCACTAAACATTCCAATGTTTCACAAAAAACTTTGAATCATTTAAAGAATAATCCCCATAAAAATCATAAAAATCTAATGAATCATTTAATTCCCTAAAAATAATCAGATTCATGATATCATATATTTAATGAAGTATATACATGACACATAACATATAAGTGGTGAATATGTCATATATCTTACAATTGTAAAATTGGGATCCAAAACCCCTAACCAAAAGCTTCCCATAAATGTAGAATTAATTTAAATCTTTTATTATTGTTAAAATAACGTTATTACCTAATAAAATAAGTTTAATTATATTTAAAATACCTCAGGTGATAATTTTAAAACATATTATTGCTGATTCATTAAAAATATTTCATTACATTCATGGTATCAAGTGCACCCGTTTCAGGGTTTCATGATCTGTTATTTTATATAAAATTATGGATGTTCATGTAAAATGGGATTAGAACACTAGAAGTGGAATTAAATAGTATTAATTCACATCCAAAAGTATAAATGGTACCATATATCCTTATTAGTTATTCTATGAGAATGATTCATTGGATAAAAATTTAATTATAATTGGTTAATCAATTTCGCTGGTTATTTTTGATCATGATGAAATTGTTTCATTCTATTCAATTTTATGAGTATATATTTGTTCCATAACATATACATAGATTTAAAAAATATAATAAAATATTATTTAATGATAATAATAATTTGATGACAAACCATTAAAGATTTATTGTAAAACAACAAAAAACAATATTCATAATTGTGATTTACTAGTATAACTTGAGAAATGGTTTTCCCTAATTAAATAAAATTAATTATTAAAATTGGTGGATATAATATATTCTATTTGAAACATAATATTAAATTATGAATATTTTTTTTTAATTATTTTTCATTTATTTATGATTGAGATGAGAAGTAAGTATAATAAGAAATGAAAATAAGAGATGTGTTTGTGAGGAAATTACCTCTTGAATGACACCTCCTTAGAGGACCCATATTGTATTTGTAATTTGTATTTTTATAAGAATTATAATACTTGGATCTTTTTATAGGTAGGAGTAGTGTTTTGGAGAATATTTCAGGAGCATGAAGGCCCTTTAGTCAGTATTGGTCGGTGGTGGTAGTATTTATACATAAGAAGATGTGAGTTTAGGTGATTAAAATTATGACTATTTTTTATTTAAATCCAATCAAATTGAGATGGAATTAATTTTCAATAAGTTTCTGTTATTTTATTTTTACAGGGTTATTTTATATATTTTATGATTTTATGTTTTCACTTTAACACTTCTCAATATTTTACATAGACTGTGGTAAATAATATTTTTACAACAGTATATTTTTATTCCTAAATCTGCAATTGACCATAAAATAATCGTCGTAACATATTATTCCAAAAATGAAATTAATTTTACCAAATCCAATACACATAATAAAAAAATTTATATTTAAAACTCATCTGGAAAACATAATGAAAAAAGTGTATTTTTTTATGTGATGCGTTCAAAAGTTTTAAATGTATATATATATATATCCAATTTCAATAAAAAATTGATTGATATGAGATAAATTGTATATATAGATATATAATTTATTTAATTAAACATTGAAAACCAATTTATAACATAATATATATATATATATATATATAAAATGATAATATTGTTTTTAATTAATATTTCCTTACTTTTCATTATTGATCAAAACATGAAACATCTCTAAATAATATAAATTTTTAGCACATGTCATTTTGATATAATTTTATAATAAATCTACCTTAGTTTTTAAAATAAATATAATAAACATTTTAATGTTTATATTTCAAATAGGCGGTCCATCAAATTGTGGAAAAAGTGTATTTTAGAAATATATTTCATTTTATGATTAAAAGTTGATTTAATATTTTCTTAAGAATATGAAAAATATTTAATTACTTTAAAAACATTTGGAGGAACACACAAAATATAGAAGTTATTAATATCTCTCACTAATAGTGATGAATTCAATATATTAATTAAAATTACATTGTAGGTATAAAAATAGTTTTTTAGAAAAATACTTCCTTTATGTTCAGTTAGCTTTTATTTTAATTTATAATTACTTGGAAATGTATTAATTAATTTTAAAAAAATGTGTAAAATATAATTTCATAATTTTTTTACTAACTCATTCACTCCATTAAAAAATATTGTTAATAACTATCACAATAAAAATATAATGTTTAAGAGTGAGTTATTTATAAAATGTTTGAAAATGATTCATTTAATCATTGGTAAATAATGTAAAATGTACTACCAATATATATTTTTGTGTAATTTAATATTAATATAAGAAAATTCATGAATTTTTTTAATAATTTGGATATAGATGAAAATTATTAAGAACCCAATGATAAAAATAAAGATAAATTTATTCAAAAAAAATTTCTCTCATAGCTTTTCAGTTCAAAAAAGTGAAACAATGAAATAATACTTCAAAAACCCTATAATAACAATATTGGAATAAAATAAGATTACATAAATGGATAAATAACATACAATTTATCATAATTGAAATTATATAAAAAATGAACAAAATTGAGATTTTAATGTAGTCCTTTACATATTCGGTAACATTGGAATAACAATAATGTGAAATAGATCACAATATATGTATTTTTAAATCTATATTTAATTTATGATAACATCATAAAATAATATCACATGAAGTACAAATGAAGAAAAATATAGAAGAACTTTTGAATATTTAATATTTCCGATAGAAATAATGGTGAGGGGACTAAACCTTATGAATATTCATAATAATTGAAACACAAATCTATCAATGAAAACACATCATAAACCAAATGAAAATATTCATAATAACATTTAATGAAACATAAATTTTCATATTTCATTAAAAACTAAATCTTTGAAAAACATATTTAATAGAGATGTTACAATACCCAATAATGGAAAATTATGTTAAAAACCCATTTACCACAATCTTCAGTTGGTAAAACATGTTATAAAATCATATATTATAAATATAAATATATTATAAATATATAATTTATCCATTTTAGTTCATATCATAGAATATATTATTCCATTTATGATTTCAATTTACTCAATAAACGATAGTTTGATGTTAAAATCGATTATTTTGTATTAACAGTTTAGTTTTCCTCACATGTTTTAATTCAATTGTTATGGTATTAAAAATTAGTTAAGTGTTAATAATAAATTTTTTAATTAATATTTAACATAAGTGTTGCATACAATTATAGAGATTTATAATAACATTATGGAATGGATATCATGGAGAAATTAATTTTACTTAAAAGTAAAAAAAATTAATATTTTGAATTCATAATTATGAAAATATATTTAATTAATTATCATTATGTACTATTACTAGTATATGAATTTACACTGTCCTTCATGACTGAAAATTTATAAAAAATATCAAGTATGTTGTAAAACCAAAAATAATGACAGGAAATTAAAAGAGTTAAGTGTCTGAGAACATTTTTTACATAATTATAATAAGATTCCATTCATATATAATCCAAAATAGTCATGAAATAATTTTAAATTCCCAATATAAACAATTAACCCATGAGAAAGGTGCATGTTTCCGCAATAATTAATAAATCATTTTTCTATGTCATACAAAGATATAATGTGGATGGTTTTTTTATATCATATCACTAGTGATGAATAATAATAATTAATAGATATTTTTCATTAATGAAATATAATTCTATAATAAAATTAGAAAAGTTCTTTTAAAAAAATAAAATTTATTATTAATATTAAAAATAAACATTCCCAAAATATTATTAATAGATATTCCTTTGAAAACACATGGAATAATTTAAATAAATTTATATGATGAATAAAATTATTATTGTACGGATAACCCATTCATGTCGTATGTGATAAAAATAAAATATTGTTTTCACACATTTGAAAAAATCAAATTTTATTCATATAGAAATCACATGAAAATACTTTTTGAATAATTTATAAGGATGGTTATAGGTATTTAGTATACCTTTATAGAACTGTCATGTATATATTAATACATGGATAAATAATTTTATGAAAATGGTCAAGGATGATGATGATTCATGACTAGAATTGCAAAATAATGTTGGCTTTTAATGAAAAAATTATTTGAAACAATTGATTAAAAATCATTTGAAAAAATGGAATGAATCATTGAAAATACAAGAAATACCTAGATTATAATAAAATATATATTGGATTGAATAAGTAAATATTATATAATTCTTCTCATATATATTTAAACATAAACAATATCGAATAAAAATGGTAATAAACAATAAAAACCTACCAGAACTCAGAAATTTCATAGTGTTCACTCTAAACATACCCATAATAAATATATATATATATTACATCTATTAAATATTAATATTTATACCTATATAACATTATATCATTCTTTTTTTATTTTGAATTACATATTCATTAATAATTTATTCATAAATTCCATATTTGAGTGTCAATTTTTCATTTTTCAATACAAGTTTATGTTTGATAGTTGTAGTCCTTCAAAATTTATCAGGGTTTAAGACACCTAATAATTTAAAAATATTTTTATATATATTATATAGATTTTTAAAATGTATAAAGTGGTGATGAAAAATATTATACATCACATAATGGAGGTGGTAGTCTGCCATGAGGGAGATGTTTTCATTCATCAATGAATGGAATGAAATGATAAAAAATAATACATTACCTCTCTAGATTCATAATTGTCTATCAATATAAAATATATTAATTAAAACTATATATATAACCCTCCATGAATGTTAGTGATGAAAAATGAATTACATATCATCAAAAAAGTAGTAGTCTACAGGTAAACATGATCAATGCTTTCTTTTTCCATTAGATAAAAAGGTTTATAATGAATGTTCCATCGATATTATAACATTTATATTCACTAATTACACTTAATATATTATTTTAATATGTTTCACGTGTTTTTATATAATGTGTAAGAGGATATAGCATTTAGATAACTTAGTTAAGATTATTAGCTTTTTTGGATATCATTCTTAGGAATACAACATAAGCCTTCTTAGATATTTATTTGTGGTGGTACTATGACCCTTAGGAAAAGGGAATCATAATATGTATTTTATTTGTTATATATTTATCAATAAAGTATGTTCAATATTTTTTCTATAAGTGGTTATTGGATGTTCACATCTTATGGTGAGAGGGGTGTCGTCCTTGTAAATATTATTAAATTTTAAATATAAATAACTTACATCTGCTAAAAAGGTGATATGTATTAATAAAATTTTAATTATATTATAATTTAGGGTAATAAATGACACCAGAAAAAAATTCTGATATTTATTATTGGTAATTGGGGCCTTGTCTTATTTTTTATTCCCACCGTTATCCCAATTAACACTAACTATGGAAACTAACTTTAAAATTTGAAAATAATTTATATAAAAAATACATTAGGTAAAATCATTAGATAATATAAATCATTATCATTTGGAATATGTAAGAAATTTTAAAATATTCTATACTAATATATTGAATAAATTAATTCTAATAGCTTCACACGAAATGCAAAAAAACAATTTTGATAAAAAATTAAATCTTTAGGAATAGTTATTATTTGATTGTAATTAAATTCCATTGAAAAAAATTGGATGAATGATAATTTTTTAGAACAATAATATCTACAAATTTCATTAATTTAATTCTTAAATAGTGAATAATTTATTTTATTATATTAAAAATACACTATTCATTTGAAAAACATTTTTCAAAAGAATATCATGATTTATATTGAGATAAATTTATCTAAATTTATAACAATTTTGTGATAAATGAATGGATAATTATTGATAAATTATTTTTATAAAAATATTGTTATGTATAATTAATACAATAAATTTGATAAATTATATTTTGAAGAAAATATTCATATTAATGGAATGTAATTAAAAAATTTATTTAACAAAAAAAATTGAAGTAGAATGTATTTTAATTACTTGAGTGATTTTTATAATTATAATTCATTTAATTTAATTTTTATATATTTCATTGTGATTTATATTAAGAAAATAATCACTTATGATTTTGTATCATGTTTCTCAAGCTATCAAACATGTATATTTTTTTAATTGAAATATATTCTAAAAAATCATTTTGCTAAACAATCATCCTCATTCAACAATTCCTAAAAATAATTATAAAAGTGGAAATTTCATATCACATATACCTCTATGTATCCCTATAGATACACATCCATATACCAAATAATGGATGATTTAGCCGTCACTTTGTATAAGAAACCCCTACCACAATCCTCCTCTAAATCTAGATTCATTTCTATAAGCTCATCCATCACATATCAACCATTTAGTGACTCTCAAAAATATCTATTAAATACATACCACTATACAGAAAAACTACATTCCCATTAATATCATATTTGATATTATGATGTCTTAGTCTATCAAAAACTCTATTAACTTCATTTGATAATTATTCATATCAGGTAAACTGAAAATACAATGTAAGGCCCCAGCCTTAATCATTACTTAATCTTGAGTTATTTCATGAATTCACATTGAGTATATTTTAGGTTTATAGTTTTATAGAATTAGGTCATAAATCATGCATTTCATTCCGTATTTAAAAAATGTGGTTACATCAAAAATAGAATTAATTTTTTTCATCAAAGGAAACATATATAAAATAAAACATGGTTTATTTCTTGACACGTCCTCGACACTATCATCACATCATGTACTTTTCCCATGACATTTGAAAAACATTTCAAAAATATGGGATGAGCATAAAAATCTCAGTAAGGGATACGAAAATACAGAACGAAAACATTAGTCCATGTATACATAAGAATCAATGAAATCATACTTTACTCAGAAAACATAATAACTTTAACATACCTAATGATATAATAATATTTATGAATAACACATAGAAATCATAAGATAAAAAGGAAACTTTAGGCATTCATAAAATTCTTACGTAGGGAGTAACCCTCATGGTTACCTTTGGAATACCCATCACAGTATATTCCCTAAATATTTTCAGATAAACCATAGCGTTTAACTCCTTCACATTACCAATAGCATTCGAGAGATATCTCGGGCTGACCTGCCCTTAGTTTATCCCATAACCAACTGTCTTCAATAACAATTTCCAATAACCATAACAAAATCGTATCACATAAAACATGCATAATGTAAACACAACATTTCCACATTTCAATCACAAGATATCAATACAACACATTGATATAATAAAAACATTATAAAAACCATTTTAAATACCAAAATAAAAGATAACTAAAATATGATATTTATTTTTAATTTAAAAATGTTATGGCTTGTAGAGGAAGCCGAAACTAAAAAAATGGTCACGACGGTGGAAAATTCGTTGTCGCCTCATACGTAAGACAAAAAACATCACTTTTTTCATTTAGTAAAACGCTTCGTGTAAAAATATTCCTTCTGAATGAAATTAAAAGTAAAATGGTTAATTATAAAACAAATAAAATAAGGTCGTATAGAAATTGAAGTATGCCTCAAAGAAATGAGACAGAGACGAAGTCCCTTACAGAGATAAAATATTTAGATTAAGGATAAATCAATTAAATTATTATGTTTGAAAAATATAATTACACAAAATAAATGTGTATATTAAGTGTAAAACAATTAGAGGTCATAAAAACATATTCATAGAACTACATAATAAAGATGTAGAGGTTTAACCCAAAGAATTGAAATTTGGTTTAGAAGTTTCCTTACAGAAATTTGACAACATAACAGTGTCACTTTAAATTTTATAAATTGTGTTAATGAGAGATAAAAAGGGAATATCATCACTTGGAAACAATATTTATATCAATAATGATATATTAGAACATATCCCAACATTATGAAGATGTAAATTAAAATACCTAACAAAAATAATCCTTTTAAAAATAGGAGGGTGAAAGGTTCCTTTACTGATTTGGGTAACTTTTGAAACGTACACCCCATGAATGAAGGATCATACAATGAAGATGTAAATAACAATAAATTAAAGTATATTACACAAAGAATACATTCATGGGTAGTACATACACCACACAAAAGGGAATAGTGGAAAAAGTAGCATGAATCTCACGGGAATAGTAGTGCGATGAAAGATCCATTACAAAAACACAGCAGCTTAACGACGCCACATAAAACTTCCAAAAATGGATTTATGATATCCAATAGGGTCTCTAATTGTATGAAAATAAAAACTATAGTAAGAGGAATATAAAATAACATCCACCAACATAAGAAAGTGGAGATTAAAAGAAATGACATAAAAGAGAGTACTTAAAAAGAAAGTGAGAGGTTGGATCCCTTACCTCGAGTCTGAAATGTTCTTGTTAATTATTTATACTCCTGAATAATAAACATAGGTCAATTTATAATTTCTTAAGGAATTAGTTTAATGTTCATTATTCAATTCATAACACATATTACCATGTTATAATAATTAGTTAATTATGTGAGTCATATCATACGTTTTGTCGATGTTTGGTACATGAGTAAAAAAACATGTTTGAAAAGAACAGTCCCTGTAGTTATAAGTACATCATCTCTAGAATATTATTAATTATTTAAATATATTTATTCAGTATATATTTATTTTATACTATTCCATAAATTTTGGAAATAAAAAATGAAATGCAACATTCATGGAGATGGTAGGCTGTACATACGCATGAACGCTACTTTCATTTCATTGTCATATTAAAGGAATTAAAAATAAATGCTATATATATATATATTATAATTCTAGTATAATATATATGTTATATAGGACACCTATGTTCATTAATTTTAGTCTTTATACATTCCATTTATTGCATGAACGAGTCACATCACATGAGGGGGCGGTAGTCCACACTTCCTCAGATGAAATTATATCAATTACACGACATGAAAAGAGTAAAGGTATGCTTTTAAATATAAAATACATGATCATAGGGAGTAAATAAATATAATAAATATAATATATAAATATAGTTACATCATAATTTTCACCATGAAAGGTGTTAAGAGAAGATTGAACAATCATCGTTTCGTGATGCAGTAATTCACCTCCCACAACAACAGTATGTTCATTATCCATTAGACAATGGTGTGTGTAAGTGAAAATAGAATAATTCTCATAAAAACATATTAGTATATTGAGGATAATGTTGTTGATATGGAATAAAATAATAATAATTTTAGTGGTGAGTGAAGAAGGAAAATAAAATAAACGAACTCGAGAGAAGACATTACCTCTAAATCGGGTAACTCTTTTTGATTTGAGACAAAGGATTCCTCAGAAAGAATTCTGTCCAAAGTAAGGATTCTAGTAGTAAAAGAGGGACATGAAGAGATAAAATTATCAGAGGATGGATGATAAATGGTCTTGAGAGTTGTGAGTAAGGGTTAGATTTGATGCCTTCTTATGAGGTGGAGGAGGGGCACTCTTTGAATGTTGTGAAATATTAATTTATTATAAAATGATTTTCAAATTAGAATGGTTAAAAAATTATGTATTTCTTGAATAAGATTATATGGGGTATAAATACAGTCATCCAATAATATTTAGACAATTGTAGGTCATAGAATTTTTTTTATCTTTTCATTTTAACCATTAATTAAAATTAATAATTCTTACTACGTCCATTTTTTTATTTTCAAACTATAAGGTCATAATATTTACATTAAAATGAAAATAGTCCCATAATTTTATCTATAATGATATTATTAATATATTATATGTCCTTTGGAAGAATATTATATTTTTTTACTATAATACCATTTAATAAAATAACATTTGTTTTAAAAACTCATTTATGCCACTTTTGACACTATTTGGTAGTTGAATTTTGATAAAGGCATAAAAGCATTATTACTTCAAAATAAGAGTATTAAAAAAAAATTTATATATCCTAATAATATATAAAATTAGTGGATAACATCCAATATCTCAAAACAAAAATATTTTAACACTTTTAATATCATTTATTTAAATATCTCATTAATGAGGTAATAACTACATCATAATTGTGTCAAAAATAAATTTATTTATTTAATGTCTAAAATTATAAATAAAATATAATGATGTAGGAAATACTTTTTATCTTTAAAATTAATATTTATATTCAAAAATATCATTGATATAAACAAAACATTAATTTTTTTACTTAGGTGTTACATACTTTGGTTATATTTTCCTTTCTTTAAAAATAAAAGGATAAAAGGTCACGATCATACTAAATTGATTCCATGGGGTCCCAATGGTGGAAAAAGGAATACCATGGTTGGAAATGACTCAAGATATATAATTAAAGAACATCTATGGGTAATTTTATATTATTATAACATTATTTTGTTTACCCTTTTTACCTGATTTACTAAATAATCATGGTAATTAAAACTAATTACTGTAATTACTATTAATCATGTAAAACACAAAATACTCTTAATAAAATAATTTTTAACTTCTGATTAAAAATATGGAATCCATTTTACCAAATTCCAAACATATAAATTTCATTAATTAATTTGAAAATAATTCCCATTTTCAAAACCAAAGGCGGGTTTTTAAGAAGTAAAATTTATCAAAAGATTGACTTGTTTTGACATCAATTTCGAAACATGAAATAACCTCAAATGACCAAAATTTAATTAAATGATAAAATTATAATTCAATTAAACTTTAAAACAAATTAAAATGACAATTTAACTTTATAAATAAATTGGATGAAAAGGCAGTATTGAATTAAAATGCTATATTTTTTACTATTCATTAAACAATGAACATTATAAGAAAAATACCAAAATATCACTCTAAGCTATATTTGATATTCAAAATTCAAAAATGATTTCCACTTTATCAAATTAAAAAAATATAAGTTTCATTAATAAATTATATTTTTAGTTCATGCTGTCAAAATATATATATCGGGTTTTTAAGAAACAATATCTATCAAAAGATTGGTACTTTTTCTGTCGATTTTCAAAGTGAAATTTATTATAATGACCACCATTAGATTATATGGTAAAAATATAATAAAAATAAACTTTAAAACCAATTAAAAAGATAATGTAACCTTATAAATAAATTATATTAAAAAGCACTTTTGATATAAAATAAGGTATTTTTCACTATTCATTAAAAATGAATTTTATCAGAAAAATACACAAAATTTACCCAATGTAAATTTTTATGATATAAATCTATAGTGGAATTTTATTTTTTTAATATGAACATATGAAAGTTACCAAAACTAGATTTAAATAGGGTTCTCCATCAAAAGGCGATAAATCGGCCTTTTCATGTACATTATTCTTAAAATTAGATTCATTAACATTTTAAGCCTCTAACTTCTATTGGATAAAAGGAAATAAATTTAAAAAACATATATAATCATATTGTAGTTAGTTATATTCATTCCCTTCAATACAATGACTACTTCTTAACTACCATTTAAAATAATAATATTATATTATTAGTGTGAAAATTATGATTTCAAAGAAAACTATTGTTGAGTATCAGGTAAGCCATTGAACATATCAACCCCTTTAAAGTAAAATTAATATTTAATTCAAAAATATTAATAAATATGAAAATTTCATATTTCTTTATTTACCTTGAATGTTACAACATTCCCCCCAATTTGGGAATTGCATCCTTGCAATTTTAAAATTTGGCTTGGAAACATCATATAAAGTCCCACATCGGATAACTAATCAATAAAACAATCACTTTAAAATAAACAAAAATAAATACAAAGGTCACCCGAGACAACAGATACTAGGATTCCATGAAAACATGGATATGGAGGTGAAAACAAACCATCATGTTCTCATTGAGAGTGATAGAAAATGTGTCTAGGAGAATGTTAACCACCAGAAAATCACAAACTTGTGATGGGTTAAACGGTATATGATTCCCCAGTAGGAAATGTTAATAGAGAAAAATTTTGCTTTATGTTTCTTTTCATTGAAGAATTTATTTATGGGCTTAACTAAAACATAAGGAAACATACATAGTTTTCATGTAGACTTTATATTTAACTAGATTTCTAACACAAACTCTTATTTTCTCAAAAAGATGAGTATATAGGATGAATTTTTCACATTTATAGCACTATATTCAACTTTGAGATAATCACATAATCCACAAAAGATGAAAAATATATTTCACATAACTTAGGACCTTATCCAGAACCAAAATGGTTAGAACATGATCAGATAATCCCCAAAAAGGATAATCTTTTACAAAAAGAGAAACTACTCTTAATCCCCAAAATTTGTCCAAAAAACCCAAAGTTCATTAAAGACCATTCAATAAATAGTTATCCATAAAATTCATCAAAGTAATAAAAACTAATATTTAAACCCAAATCTTTGAAGGATTTGATCACATAGTCTTCCAAGAAAAATCTTAACATTTATCTCCAAATAACATCAATTACTCACAAGGTCTCATATTGAAAAGTAATTAACCTAATCAGATATTCTCCGTGATAGGTTAATCATTTTCAGAAATAAACCAATTCATCATATGTCCGCAATAAAAACATATATTCATACAAACCAAAAATTAAACCATTATTCCACAATTGAAATCTCATAGTATTCTATCTTCCTTACAGATATAGTGCTTCTTCAAAAGAGATAACGTCTTTCACAACAACCTTTATCACTTAATCACCAAATCATTTTTCTTATACTAAGTATATCCATTTGATAAAACAGAAAATCCCAAAATCAACATTTTCTTGTTCTATAAAATCATTTTACAAAAATAATAAGTCAAACTAATCAGGGACTTCAAGTAGGCCAGTGGTTGGCAATGCGCCCTTGTTGTCTTTCAGTTGTGGGTTCGATTCCTGCGGCCTTAGCAAATGCAACAGGTTGTCACCCATCCTACAAGTTATCCTTTTTCTAAAACTCAAAAATAACCCTAACGTGTTCAAACCTCAATGGTTTTCTTATACCTCTCATTTTCATCCAAATTCATTATGATCTCAACATCTTAATTCATGAAGTCCTATTTCACCACCACAAGATAAAATAAAATGATCCCCAAAATGAAGAACATCATACCATGATCATGGTATCCATTTGGTTTCAATTCATCTTGTTCACATAGGTAGAAGGCCCATGAATTAAAAAAATGATTTAGAGATCCATAAAAATCATTTTCTTCCTCCATCCAAATACACCTTGTACAACATGGTTTATATGGGTGTTCATAGAAAAAAAGTTTTTGAAAATAATCATATATGACATATAATTTAAAAAAATATGATAAAACATGATTGCTATAAAATAGTCGGACTGAATTTGAATTGAAACTTTCAAATAATGGTCCTTTTGAAATAACATAGGTATGTTCTGAGAGACTATATTGTAAAATAAAAAATAAATAGGTTACGCAAGGGTATCCTTCATTGGAACCTTTTTTAAAATCATAATATGCTTCAAAATCGAGTGATAATGTAAAATATTTGAAAATTACTTGATAATATTTAACTTTCTTGAAAATATGAGAATATTGTGAAAAAAAAGATTTTTCTAAATACAACCCATGATCCACGATGATAAAAAGGTATAATAGAGGTGTTTGATATCTCAAAAAACTACTCGTAAGTGAGTTGTATGCTAGAAAAATTATCATAATAATTCGAACATGACTTTATAATTATTATTGCAAGCATGTCCTCAAGAAGAGATAGGAATTTCGTTTGAGATCCTCCTCCTTACAATTGTAACTGACGTTAATTGACCTGAAAATAGTTATAAAACAAGGATTTAACTGAAATAATATACATTGGGACTAACCACGTGTCTAACGAAAACTTTTAATCCGTAATGTTGTCTAAACCGACCTCTGATACCAACTGTAATGCCCTAGCCTTAAACATTACTTAATCTTGAGTTTTTTTAAGAATTCACATTGAGGATCTTTTTAGGTTTAGAATTTTAGCGAATTATGTCATAAATCATGCATTTCATTCCACATTAAAACAAGGTGGTTACATCAAAAATAGTATTCATTTTTTCTATTAAAGGAAACATATTTAAAATAAAACATGGTTTCATTGATGACACTTCTTTGACACTATCATCACATCATGTACTTTTCCCTTGTCATGTGAAAAACATTTCAAAAACATGGGATGTGCATAAAAATCTTAGTAAGGGATATAAAAATACTGGAAGAAAACATTTGTACATGTATACATAATAATCAATAAAATCATACATTACTCATAAATCATAAGCACTTTAACATACCTAATGAAATCATAATATTTATGAATAACTCATAGAAATCATAAGACAAAATTTAACCTGAGGCATTCAGAACATTCTCATGTAGGGATTAACACTCATGGTTACGTTTGGAATACCCATCAAAGTATATTAACCAAATCTATTCAGAGAAACATTATCATTTAACTCCTTCAAGATACCCAATGAATTTGAGAGCTATCTGAGGCTCACCCGCCCTTAGTATATCACGGAACCACCCATCTTCATAAACAATTCCCAAGAACCATAACAAAATCTTATCACATAAAACATGCATAATGGAAACGTAACATTTCCACATTTCAATCACAAGATATCAATAGAACACATTGATACAAGAAAAAAATTATTAAAAACATTTTCAATACCAAAATAAATTAAAATTAAAACATGGTATTTAATTTTCTTTTTAAAAATCCTATAGCTTATAGAGGTATTTGAAACTCAAATAATGGTCACGGCGGAGGAGAAGTCGTTGTCTCCACATACGTAAGACAAAAACATCACTTTTGTCATTTAGTAAAATGATTCATCTAAAAAGATTCCTTTTGAATCAAATTAAAAGTCAAATGGTTTTATTATAATACTAATAAAATAAGGTCGTATAGAAATTGATGTATGCCTCAATGAATGTATACTGAGATGAAGTCCCTTACAAAGACGATATCCTTACATTAAGGATAAATCAATTACATAATTATGTGTGACTAATATAAATAAATCTAATATAAGTGGATATTAAGTGTAAAAAATATGAGTTTATCCATAGATATTCATAGCACGACACAATCAAGAAGTAGATGTTTAACCCAAATAATTGAAATTGGGTTTAGAAGTTTCCTTACAGAAATTCGACAGCCTAACGGTGTCACTTTAAAATTTAAAAAATGAGTTGATGAGAGATAAAACGGGTATCTCATCAAATGGAAATAAAATTTACAACAATATGAATATATAATAACATATCCCAACATTTTTATGATGTAAATTAAAATACCTAAAAAAAATAAGCCTTTTAAAAAGAGGAGGGTGAAAGGTTCCCTTACCGATTTGGTTAACTTTCGAAACATACACCCCATCAAAGAAGGATCATAAAATTAATATATAAATACCCATAAATTAAATTATATTACACGAATAAAACAATCAGGGTCAGTACACACACCACAAAAAAGGAAATAGTGGCAAATGTAACATGAATCTCATGGGAATAAAAGTGCGATGAAAAATTCCTTACAAAAACTCGGCAGCCTAACAGCGCCCCTTAAAACATACAAAAATGGATTGATGAGATCAAATCGGGTCTCTAATCATATGAACATAAAAATTACAGTATGAGTAATATAAAATAACATCCCCTAACATAATAAAGATGAGCTTAAAAGAAATGAAATAAAAGAGAGCACTTAAAAAGAAAGAGAGAGGTAGGATCCCTTACCTCGAGTCTGACTTGTTCTCGTTCGTTCTTTATATTATGGAATAATAATCATAGGACTATTTATAATTTATTATGGAATTAATTTAAAGTTTATTATTCAATTCATATCACATATTACCATGTTATAAAAATTAGTTAATTATGTGAGTTCATATCATACGTTTTGTGGATGTTTGGTACATGAGTCAAAAATAAAATTGTTCGAAAAGAATTGTCCATGTAGTTATAAGTACATCATATCCAGAATAGTATTAATTATTTAAATATATATATCCATTACATAATCATTTCATACTATTTCATAAAATTTGGAGACAAAAAATGAAATGCACCATTCATAGAGACGGTAGGCCGTACGTACGCATGAATGATACTTTCATTTCTTTGCCATATTAATGGAATTAAAAATAAATGATATGTATATATTATAATTACATTAAAATATATATGTTATATAGGTAACATATTTTCATTAATTTCACTCTTTATAAATTCCATGTATTGCATGAACGAGTCAAATCACTTGAGAGGGCGTTAGTCCACACTTCCTCAGATGAAATAATCACAATTACACGACATGAAAAGCATAATGTTATGATTTAAATATAAATTACAGAAGCATATAGAAGACATAAATATAATATATATCATATATAAATATAGTTACATCATAATGGACACCATTAAAGGTGTTAAGAAAAGATTGAACAATCATTGTTTCGTGAAGCAGTAATTTCCCACCCACAACAACAGTATGTTCATTAACCATTAGATGAAGGTGTGTGTAAGTGTAAATCAAATAATTCTCATAAAAATATCCTAGTATATTGAGGATACTAGTTTTGTTATGGAATAAAATAATAATAATGTTAGTGGTGAGTGAATAAGGAAAATAAAAGAAAGGAACTCGAGAGAAGACATTACCTTTAAATCAGGTTACTCTTTTTAATTTGAGCCAAAGGCTTCCTTGGAAAGTCTTCTGCCCAAAATAAGGCTTCTAAAAGTAATAGAAATATGTTTATAGATAACATTAGAAGAGGTTTTACTTTCCAATGGCTTGAGAGGTGTGAGTAAGGGGTATAGGTGATAGATTTTTATAAGGGGGAGGAGGGGCACTCCTGGAATGTCATGAAATAATAATTTATTATAAAATGTTTTTCAAATTAGATTGGTTCCATAATGATGTATTTCTAGTATAATATGATAATGGGTATAAATACACTCAATTAATAGAATTTATACAAGTTTAGGTCATATAATTCACCTTATCCTTTCATATTCACCCTCAGTTAAAATTAAAAATTCTTACTACATCTTTTTTTTATTTTCAAACTATAATGTCATAATAGTAACATTAAAATGACAATAGTCCCATAATTGTATCAATAATGAAATTAGTAATATATTATATGTCATTTGGAAGAATAAAATATTTTTTGGTCTATTATACCATTTAATAAATTAACATTTAAAAAAAAATTCATTTATGCCAATTTTGACACTATTTGGAAGTTGACTTTTGATAAAGGAATAAAATATTTATTCCTTTGAAATAAGAGTATTAACATAATTTTTACATATAATAATCATCTATAATATTCTTGGATATCATCCACAGTCGCAAAACAAAATTATTTTTACAATTATAATACCATCTATTTAAATGTTTGATTAATGTGTTAATAACTGCATCATCATTGTGTCAAAAATAAATTTTTTTATTTAATATCTGAAAATTATAAATAAATTCACATGATGTATGGAATATTTTTGGATTTAAAATGAATATTTATAGTGAAAGATATAATTTATAAAAACAAAACTAAAATTGTTTTTCTTAGTTGTTACATACTTTTGTTATATTTTTCTTTCTATAAAAATAATATGATAAAAGGTCACTATCATACTAAAGTGATTATACGGGGTCCCAATGTTTCAAAAAGTCATACCATGGTCATACATGACTCGAAAAGTATAATTAATACACATTTATGGGTAATTTTATATTATTATAACATTATTTTGTTTACCATTTTTCCCGATTTACGGATTAATCGTGGTAATTAAAAATAATTACCGTAATTACTATTCATCATGTCAAAAACAAAAGAATTTTAATTATATGATTTTGACCTTCCGATTCCAAATATTTAATCCATTTTACCAAATTCCAAATAGAGAAATTTCTGTAATTAATTAGAAAATAATTCCAATTATCAAAACCAACGATGGGTTTTTAAGAAGTAAACTTTATCAAAAGATTGACTCGTTTTTACATCAAATTTAAAAGTCAAATTACATTAAATGAACAACATTGAATTAAATGACATTAAAATTAAATTAAATTTTAAAACCAATTAATATTACAGTCAAACATTATAAATAAATTGTATGAAATGGCATTTTTGATTTAAAATGCTGTATTTTTCACTATTCATTAAAAAATGAACATTATCAGAAAAATACAAAAAATTCACCCTAAGATATATTTCATATTCCAAATTAAAAAATGATGTCCATTTTATCAAATTCAAAACATATATGTTTCATTAATATATTATATAGTTAAATACCGCTGTCAAAACAAATAGCGTGTTTTAAGAAACAATATTTATTAAAAGATTGACACTTGTTTATCTCCAATTTCAAAGTGAAATTAATTATAATGACCACCATTGGATTAAATGGTAAAACATTATTCAATTTAAACTTTAAAAACAATTAAAAATATAATCTATCCTTATAAATAAATTATACTAAAAAGAACTTCTGAGATAAAATACAGTATTTTTCAGTATTCATTAAAAAAGGAATTTTATCATAAAAATACAAAAAAATTATCCAAAGTGAATTTTGATGTTACAAATATAGAGAAGAATTTTATTTTGTTAAATTAACATATAAAATTGACCAAAACTAGAAATAAATAGTGTTCTCCATCAAAAGGTGATAAATCGGCCTTTTAATGTAAATTATGCTTAAAATTAGATTCATTCACATTTTAAGCCTCTAAATTTTATTGGATAAAGGAAAATACATTTAACAAACCTCTATAATCATATTTTATTTAGTTCTATTCAATTACATCAATTCAATGCCTAGGTGTTAACCACCATTTAAAATAATAATATTATATTATTAGTATGCAACGTAAGATTTCAAAGAAACATGTTGTTGCGTATCGGGTAAGCCATCGAACATAGAAACCCCATTAATGTTAAAATAATATTTAATTCACAAATATTAATAAATAATAAAATATCATATTTTTTATTTACCTGGGATGTTACATACAAATTACTACCTTTTGATCCAAAAAAATGGAAAAAATCACTAATGAGGTAATGCCACAAAATATTGGGAGAAAACACTACTACCATAGACATGAGATGATGGGAATAATAGTTACACTCCTAGTAACATAACTACTTAGACTCTTTGATATCACAACCCCATTTTCCATAATGATACATCCTATAATATTCTAGGAAGAGACAAATAAAACCCTAAACATCAATCCTTCCTCAAGAAGCTAACAAAAAGGGAAAAAATCACTCATCCATATTTCTAAACGTTTTATGAAACTAATCAATCCATATGAAAAATAAATTCTTATATTTTTATCAAATCAATGGTATTAGAATATTAGAGAAGTTTCCATGATCCTATAATAATAGAACTTGAGACATGGTAAGCTAAAGGCCTCTTAAATACTCATTGAAATAAAAAACCATAGTGTAACCAGTAAACCCCATATCATGAGAATGAACACAATAAATTCACTAAAGAGAATTTTTTCACATATTTATGTAATAGGGAAAAATTATAATATTTAATTGTATATACTATAATTATAAACTATGTTTTATTTGTTGAAGTTTTTTAGAAATGTAAATTTTTTTATTGAAAGTTTTGGTTTTGAAAAAAAATATGATTTTCAATGAATTTATCATAAAAAAATCAAATAATAATTGAAAATAATATAAATGTAATAAATCATAACATTATGGAATAAAAATACTATTATAAAATAATATTTCAACATATAAATCCCATGATCAATATTTGTAGATGTAATTAATATGTCACTATAATTAAATATTATCTTCCATATTTCCTTTAAATCAAGTATTTTCAATGGATGATCAATAATTAATTTTCATGAATTATTCATAAATAATATTTTCGAACCAATTAACCTATTCATTTAAATTTATTATCCATGATAATTTTACATCGAACAGAAATTTATATTTTAAAAGTATTTTTTTTTAAAATTTATTTTTACCTAGTTATGAATGATTATTTAAAAATTAAAACTTCACATATATAGAAATATTATTTTATAATATTTTTATGATTTTTTAAATAATATTGATCAAATTAGGTAAAATTAAATGTCTAAATTTTGGGCATGAAAATTGATATGTAATGTTTCAAAATAAATCAGGGAAAACGATAATATAGTAAAAAAAATCCATAAAACACTAATTTTTTTATAAAAAATCTATGTTTAAGTTGATGTTTGAACCAAACTAACTATACCCTCCAATTTTTATCATTTTTCTATATATTCCTGAATACATACATTATATTATTGATCATTTATGTGATATTTCCTGAACTATGCTTCCCTTCAACTATAAAAGGATAACAACACCACCACTTCATGAAATCCATACCATAAAATTTGTTGATAAAAATATTCCATTTAATCCTAATAAAACTCTATCCTAGATTCAAAATCATCATTCCAATATTTTTTATATTATAATTTCATTTCCAATTATACTACTATTGAAAATAAAAACCTCCAACATACATGTTATCAACTTAAAAAAATTTCTTTTGTATTATATTCATTCAAATTTTCTATATAAACACAAATATAATGCTATTATGATAATTTATATACATTAATATTTTTAAATAATGGGTATTAAAATTTTTTGTTCATTAATCCCAAAAAATAAGTGAAATGAAATTGTCGTACAAGGGTACATGTAAACCGCTTCCAAAATGAACTATGAATTTAATTTTTAACGAAAATCCATCATTTGTGGTTCCTAGATTGGTTTTATTGAATAAATATTTCTTTTATGATATCCTTATTGTTATTTTATGAAAAATATTATATCATACCAATTATATAACCAATAATCAGTAATTGAATCTTCAATCCTTTGAAACAAGCGTTCCTTGAGGGGAATCACATATTTAATTTAATTAAAATTTTCATAGTAGATAAAAATTATATTAAATACATTATAATTATGATATATAACACAAATAAACCCAAAATATTATCAATAAGCTAATGTTATAGTGATGTTACAATAATACCACCTCATAACCATTCATTAAATTGCGGTATGTTCATATTTTGGTTGATTTATATATCATGAATTACTATAAAAAAATGATTACAATTATAAAAAAATTTAATTTTTAGGTAGTTATTTTCTTTTTATTGGGAATATTTTGAATCAATATTTAATTACACAATTATGGAAACACCTTCAATCGATAAGAATCTCGGAAACCTATTTGTTTTCAATTTCAACATCAATATATGTAATAATAAATTAATAAAATGAATTTTAATGGTCATAAATAATATGTATCACCATTAATTGTAAATTTAAATACATATTAATGATTAAATTTGCTTAAAAATTTATTATAGACATTACTATTTTGAAACAATTACAAACCATCAAAACTATAAACACATATTATATAAAATAAGTAAAATTAATATTGATAATTTATATTTATGAAGAGTATAATTGAACTAAATATTAACTAGTTTTTTATTTAACTAATTATGATATCTCTAATCATGATAGAAATGATTATGGTATTTTTAGGGATGTCAAGACAATAAGAAATCTTTTTCGGTCTCAAATTCTTCTCTTTGAAACAAGTTTTATATTATTCACATACATTCCATTATGTGGTTTATATAATGGAAATTTGAGAGTTTTTATCATAAAATAAATTTATCTATAGTATTTTAGATATATTTTAATCTCTATATATAAATTAATTAATTTAAATTACACCTATGCCATAATTTGGGGTTTTCTATTTCAATAATTATTCTTAGAGAACCAAGCAATATTCACCATATATTCCTATTTGCGTGGGGAATAAATATCACTAGAATAATTTTTAGAGATTAATACTGAAATTAAACAGATTTAAAAGTCTATATGTTTACCATAAACTATAATTATTTTTATTCATGAGTTACTAGAATGATTATTAAATCCAGTATTTTCAATTATAGAAATGCATTGTTTGTTTTGTAAAAACAATAGTTTATGTTTTTTGTTTTCCCAAACAAACAAATCTAGATTCTGAAAATCTAATGATGTTGTTGAATAGTTTCATGTTTTATAAATATTCATGAAGATTATTCTTTCTATTGAATCAATTATAACCATGAAGCATCTTATGTGGGAATCAAACTTTAAACATAGTGGGACACTCCTAGGGGATTTTCGTTGAAATATTAATATACTCCTATGGAACAATGATGGTGAATTTTTAAATCCATTTTCATATCCTACAATGAATGAAACCCATTGATCCTAATTACAATATTCTTTAGATAACCCAATTCATTCCATGTACAATTATACCAATATTTAGGTGATATTGCTATTACCTGTCACATTGATGGTACCAAAATGATTTTAAGTTGATTAAGGGATGTTTTAAAAAATTTAGGAACTATTATTTTTAATGGTTATGTATTTGTTTTCATTATTTATAATTATATAGAGAAAAATGTTTTTACTAACCCATAGGTTCCATAAGAAATGGTATGAAGCTTCTCGAAAACTATACTGGTGAATGATTTTTTACTAAACCAATTGAATGATGAGGCCTAAAATAATATATTTCCCCGATGCATAAACACATACCATGAGACAATATAGGATGGGTTTTTGTGGACACTTCTCCCCATAGAAGGATATATTTTTAGAAGAAGGAATTTATATCTTGTTTTAATTTCATGAATTACGAATTCCCTTAGTATGAGATCAATGATTTTTGTTATTCAAGCTATAATTTTTTCCATTGAAATATAATTATCTCAGTTTTAGTTGAATATAGATTCTTGTTATAGTTTTATTCATTTCCAGACACTTATGACATGTGTATGGTGTAACTACTTCTAAAAATATGCTAATATTTTCTAGGAATATGAGTTACCCATATTTGTATCCTTCCCACAAGAAATGTATAGGATAATAATGAAAATTTTTAAATAATTCAATAGAAGATATAATTATGTTATCATAATGAGTTAATGTTGTATATCATGTCCTTAAATGTTATGTATGTATATATTTGTTTTCTATGATTACAAATGTTTAGGATAATTTTTTAAATTTAATATTTTATACCGATAATGTAATATACCTATAATATCTATGTTTTTTTGGAGTCTAAAATGTTATAGTTGGAATTAAATAATGTTTTATAGAAACTATATGGGAATATTAATAGGAAAAAATTTAAATTACACATATTATATAAAGACCTATTCATTTAAATGGACCACATAAAAAAATTATAGTAATTAATATTTAAAATTAAACATACTGAGATGATTATATGTGTGGCATTGAAGAATGTTGGAATATAAAGGGATATATGGGGACCGTATCAATAGTAGAACATAATGAACGGGTGTGTACCCAAAATAAATAAATTATGTTAGAGTAGAGTATAATTAGTTTATAAAAATATTTTTTGTAGTTGACCTGGATAAGGAAAACTAATCGCAGCTAAATAAAGTACCTAGAGAATTTTCATTATGTTGTAACTATGTTGGACATCCAAATGTGAAAAAAAGCATCCCACATTAATTTGATCTACTAATAAATTTTAATTTTAATAGTGGATCAAGTCCCTAGAGATGATCAATCATTCATTTGGAATTAGAATAATAGTATAAATCATCACGAAGGCCTATCATATAAATGGAGATACAAAACAATGGTGGTCACTAATTCAAAACACCAAGGTGGAAAATTAGTTGATGTGCATGGAATGATAAAATTTTTTGGATTCATTCTATGAAAAAAAATTCATATTTAAAAAAGTGTATAAATTGAATTACAATTCAAAATTTATATATTGAAGGAGGATTCAAATGTTTTTGAGCATGAGGCTAGAATTAATGATTATAAAGACATGTTTTATACTATTTATGTATATTGGAAATTTATTTTGATATTTTATTTTCTGTTTTGAGTAGGATCCCTTTATTGATTTTAGCCTCTCACAAATTTTCATCATATGAGGACCTAATGTCAAGTGCCATTATGAAAATATGAGTTCTCTAGGATGTTTGAATTCAAGGGAAATTATGATATTATAGGAACTATATATATTCTTGTAATTAATAGTATGGAAAAGAGAAAAACAGAAGGTTTTGATTTACTTCATGTGATAATATTGGAAGAAACGCCATGCAACTTTCATGAAGGGAACCTGATATTCTTACATGTTTAGCATAAATATACATCTTGTGCCTTAATGTTACAAAAGGCATGAGATATTTATGTTACCCATATTATATATAATATGAATATAAATTATGTGAACTAATACCCATAATGACAATATAATTTAACTATGAAAATTATAAGTGAGTAAGGAAGAGAATATATATGTACCAAAACTGATGTATATGTGTACAGTGATGTGGTGGTAGGAAATTTGATCACAACCATAATGGTAGAGATTGTATTATTAAATTACAAATCATGGAACTATATTATGTCCCCCATGTTTTCTAAAAAAAATTATATTTATCACTAGCAACCTAGAATGGTAGTTATCAAATATTTATGTATGTGGAAATATTCATTCAACAATGATGTGTCCTGTAGTTAAAATTATGATGCAAGGGAATACACTATTTGTAAATTTTCTTGTTATACTTTTGTTTGACATTGATATGATCGTTTATATAGATTTTTTTCAATTTATAATGAGTAAATTTATTTCTATGAGAGATAAATTATGATTCATTAATGTGACGTGGAATATGTTTTCTTTATAGGGGAAATATCATCATTTAAATAATGTTGGGATACTCCCAAAATAGCTATCTATAGTAAAATTTATGGACTATAGGATGGTAAAGTGTTTCCATGGATATGGAATATATCCTAATAATAGAGGTTGTAATGTGGTATAAAAAATTATTTTTGTTTTATAAGGAAAGTGTCATGGTCATACACCATAGTATTAGGTTTAGTTCTCCATTTTACTCATTCATGATTCAAGACCAATAACTAAAATTCCCATAGAATGGCACCATTATTGTTTGTTTAGTTAAAGAAAAAACTAATGTAGTTTTGTAACAAAAGACTTATATTCCCATGAGCCCCAATTTTATTAATGAAAATGAATGATGGATCTGGTGGTGATGCATCTATTATAGGGATATAAAATCCATTACTATAATGAATAAAAATATTTTACCATGAACTGATGAATTATTTGATAAAAATAAAATATTGAAAAACATAAATGATATATATTAACTATGGATATCATCATTTTATGTAAGAAGAAGGGAGATATACTTAATATGGAATTTCTCACATGGTATGGACATTATGAATTTAGAGTAATTCACTTGATGTCATTATATATAAAAGAAATATATTAGTCAAGGATTAACATTATAATTTTGTGTTGGTATTTATTAATGATGTCTGGATATATCTTATGTAAAATTATGAGAATTATATTCATCAAAAAATAATTATATAGACCCTTATAAAAAGGATATATATTAAGTAAGAATTTTGGATCAATGATTTTCCGTTTCATTCCCATATTGTCTCTAAAGATATGGATTTTTTGAACCTTATAGGACAATGTTAGTAAACAAATGTCCATTAATGAGAAAAATAATTTTAATTTGATGTGTTGGGGTTCACCATGTTACAATTAATCATTAATACAATATATTTCTTGGTTGTGTAGCACCATAATCATGATAATATGTAATTGTGTTAAGTTCACATTGTCCGAGTTATCTGAGGAATGCATTGAAGAGATTATTAGGATTCTATCAAATGAACTAGTATTTACTATTCCAGAATGAAATGAAGGCTTTGTAATTAATATTTATTTATTCAAAGAAATTACATAGTTGTGCCCTTATGCTGAATGATAGGGTGTTCACCTGTGAATCATGAGAATTAAAAATATGTTGAAAGAACTATATATCAAATGAACCTATGCCAGTATCCAATATATTCTCTTTTAAAATATTGATAAAATACCTCTATGTATAATGATATGATATATTTATATCAAATTATATTTATGTATATATTATCACATAATAATCTTCACATTAGAAAAATAATATGGATAAAACTAGTCAATGACTACAATTTCTATATATACAAACACCGTGGGATGGAAAACAAGCTTAGTGTTTCATTTGAGTCAAAGAGACTATAGAGTTATAACCATAATGAGGATTACTTAAGATCACATATATATATATATATATTGATCTTTAAAAAATGGACATAGTGATTTTTAGGTAAGTGGTGGATTCGTTATTTTTTATGATGTTACTAAAATATCCTTACTATATATGATTGATATGTACCTATAGGATGTTAAAAAAATTAAATACGCATATTTTTTAACTAATTAATGGTAAATTTATAGATTTAATATTTAATGATTGTGTGATGAAATTTTGGAAGATGTTATGTGTTCCAAAAATATCAGACATGGAAAGGGAACTTCTAGATGAATTATGTAGCTCACATTTAGCTCACATTTATCAATACACCATGTTACGGAAAATATATATTAATATTTAAGAGAAACGTTTTTGGTGGGATGGTTTATAGTGCGAATGTGTGGACAATGTTCTTATATTCTTTTCATTCCAAATAGGTAAATTATGAAATAACAATCCTATTTAAGTTATGAAAGCACTTCATATTCCTGTAAAAAAGTGGTACATTATGAAAATAAACAATTTATCTTGAAACCCATAGACTCCAAAGAACAATATAGATATATTGGTCATAATTGATCATCATATTATATACTCCCATTTCTTAGTGATAAGAGAATATTCAAACCTTAATCGCATTCCCCAAATCTATATCACTTAAATCCTAACAGATCTTATGGAACCTATTTTAATTATATATAGGAATCACCTTAAATTTACATATTGATCCAAAATGAGTCTCTGATGGGATCTGACCACTATGATACTTTTATGAATTAGTTATCATCACCAAACTAATTGATAGTCTGAAAGGACAATGTGTTCAAAGAAAAACATTTTTTGATGATGTTACCTTGATTTTAAACATTTGTGGGATTATTATATTCAATTAGTGTGATTTAAAATAAATAATATCATCTAATGGAGCATACATATGGAAGAATATGACGTATATCATAGGGACAACTTTTAACAAAAATCCATTGGGAATAAATTTTGGAAAGAATGATAGATGGAATTGATCTTATGGAGGTTTTGATTATCAAACTATAATCAATTTAGGAAAATAATAGATAATCCCACATAATAAAAATGTGATATTCTATTAATTGAAATAATGAATATAAATATCATGTTGGGAATCATTTATTATTGAAGGATTCAAAATAGAAGTTTGTTTTATGATTTTGTAAATTTGGGATATTATTCCATTGGTACGTCTATCCTTCTTAAATATTTTACTGAATTAGGGTTATGGTATACTGATTTTATTTATATCCCAACCATTAAACAATAAACAATGTATTTCATGATTTTTCTAAGAAAATATATTCCATATCTAATGCTTGTGATCACATATAATTGAATCGAATTTTAGTATGAATTTTTTAGAATGAATATGTTTTCAAGATTTAGGACACAAGAGATAAATTGTTTTGTAATTGAAAAACATGATTTGTAAAATTCCATTGGGTTAATAGAAAACAAAAATATTGAAAGGAAACGATTTATGTTTCATAGAATAACTAATATCCAATTTTTTTTAATGATGATATGTACCCCAATTTCAATAATGAAATTTTTATGGTAAATAATGTAATACATGGGTCTCTTCTATAATACATAAACACAGTATCCTAAAAAATTTAAATAATTTTCACTCTATAGAGACATTATTAATGAACTTATTTAAATGAAAATTTTCAAACTTTAAATTCTATAAATTAAATTAATTTTTTAATTTATCATAATAGAATTATCATAGTATTATTATTTTATATTTTTATTAAAAAGTCAATTTTAATTTGAAAATTAATGTTTTCATAAAACATTTAGTTTGAATGAAATTATCAACATATAAGAATGGAATATAAGACTATAAAAAATTTAGGTTATCAAATATAAATTTATTTTAAAAAAAATCATTTTGAAATATTCAATTAACTTCTAAATCCCATGTGCATCATTGCATGATTGAATTCAAATGTTTTATTAATAAAAACAATTTGTTCATTTATTTAAGTTTATTGTTTTCAGAGGAGTTTTTTGGGATTTCCAAAATAGTATCGTAATTCAATTTTCATTACTAAATCAATTTAAGGATTTAAAATATTTTTCCATCATAATATTAAATTATATATAATTTTAATTCATAAAATTTTATTTCTCTAAATGTTATTTTTATACAATTAATTCTATTTATATTAAAATAGTTTTTTCAAAAAGATAGAAACATAATTAGATAAGAAAATCATCATATTTTAAATTACAATGATCAAATTAGGTAATAGGAACCACATTAAATTTATCATAACAATTCACTACTACAGTAAAAATATAATTACAGAGGGAAAAATAAAATATATAAAAAGATAAAAAGATAAAAGAATGTAGCCCTATAACACTGCATTTTTTTTCAAAAAGTATTATTTGAGTTTAATCTAAATCATATCTCACATTAACCTGATCATTTTTCTACTTTTACCCATTTACACTTGATCAGTAATGATAAATTATTTAAAATATAAAGGTTTCTTGAAAAAAATGCATTTCATAAAATTATTAATGTGTAAGGATTTCACCATTTTATGCCTAACATACCTATATAATGTAACCTTGAAACTCTTCAATTTTCCTCATTATAAATTACTCTATGACATTAAAAATCTTATGGCCACCATTACATGGCATATGGCCATTATTTCCAAGGAGATATCTGAGGAAAACATAAGTGCCTGACCTTAGTATTATCAACAATTTAGCATTTATTCATAATTTTTTTCATTGAGTCTTTTGTAGACTCACTAATACAATTATATATTATTATATAATATAATTTAGTAGTGGTATATTATTGGTATATACATTTTTTATTCATCAATAAACTCAATTATGAAAAAAAATCATAGTTTGTGCTTTTGGGTAGACTACGGCTACTGCGAGCCAAAATATTATTTCGTCATCACTACCCATAATTTAAGGTTCTTATAATATTTTTAGTGCAGAAATATTAATTTTTTTAAATTATTAATATTTTTATTTGTGAAATTTTATATCATATTAATGAAATTATAAAAGAATGACTATCATTAATCTAATCATTAATAACAATGTCCCAACGGTTAATTCCTTTATTAAAATTATGTAATATTTCATATCCATTACATCCACATCCAAATAATTTATAATTTTCATATATGTAACTTTCAAATAAATAATAATGTTTTTATAATTATGGTATTATGAAATTACAAAAAAACAACACTTCAGAATCATTCATTTTGTATGATTATATTCTTCTTCGGGACGATTTAACCTCATACATAAACAATAGTATGAATTTATAAAATCAATGGATCTAAGAAAATAATAAATATATTAATATAATATATGTTAATAATGATTCCAATTTATCTTTATATTCTATTTCAATATTTAATTCATCAGTTAATAAAACATAGTTGGATCAACAATAATCACTCAAACATGCTTATTATCTATATCATCATCAATGATAGAGACAAAAACACTTATTCAGTGAATTTGAGACATACTAAATAATTATAATTCTTATACTACAAAACAATTAATAATCTAGTACTAATTTACATTGGGATAATAATTAACACACACACCACTATTATGGACCACAAACACACTATCCAACATATTAAAACATTAATAGGAAAATATTTATAATTCATAGAGAAAATGATTATTTATAATGATTATAAATGAAAATTTAAATGTTTATGCTTATTAAATTATTGATGAATGTATCTTTTATTATAATATATTTGGATAATTTAGTTCTTGTTAGTCAAGTCATGAGTTATGGATTTTTTGTCTTAAATTCTACCCTTTCAAATAGGTTTAGTATTCTGTACCAAATTCCCTTTAGATTGTCCGTATATAACATATATGATATTTTATATGAAGAATTTTATTTTTTGGTTTCACATTATGATCTATATTAATATATTTTTTTTAATAGGTTTTGATTATGATTTAACGCAATCCATAAGTGGGGGTTTTCCATCTCAAATTCCAATCTTTAAGAATCTTGTTATATTCACAACATATATCCTTTAATAGAGTGAAAGAAATTTCATGAAATTTTTTTATCATATTAATCATTAGTATTTAATGATATATAAGTCTATGTTGTCAAACCATCCCCATATTAATATTAATTTTCAGTTACTAAAACCTATGAAAAACTCAATCTTTTTAATGTTGGAAAACCCATCATACATTATTTTAAAATAAATTAAGGGGTAGTTTCCATTAAAAAAATCCATGTGATGTTAGAGGAATGTTGATAAGGATATAAAACATATAACCCTATGGTTAATCATCTTAAAAATGGTTCACCAATCATCGATTCAGTCATCACACACAAGAATGCTGACTATACCTAATTCTACACCTTTGGAGAGAGACTCAATGAAGATATCATTTGTAATATTCACAATCCATGAATTAAAAACAATGAAGAATTTTTCGTATCATTACCTTCATCCTCAACCAATCAAAACTATTAAACATAATTATTGTATTCCATGGATAACTCATTATAATTAAATTAAAATAACCCTTATATTTAATTGATTGTTGTACTACCTATTACATTAATTATACCCCATATATTATATGTTTATTAATGCATATTATAATACATATACAAATTACTACATTGAATGGGGTTGTATATGTGTTTCATATTTCATTATTTGGATACCCATGTTTATATTCAGCCATAGGTTCCTTATTGAAGTGTTTTAAAGGACATGATGATTATTACGGTGATTTAATTACATAAAAGTTTTTGACGAGTGTGGTTTTAAATTTATATCCCATCATTTATAAAAAATCAGAATTAAAACTGGTCTGGTTTATTATACATCTTTTTATAAAAAGACTGTGTCTTTTCATATGGGATTCACCTAATGTTTTGATTTCTATAATTATATATTCTGTTAGTATGATGGTAATGATTATTGTTATCATTTTTTCTTTTATTTTCAATGATATTGAATTTGTTCAGGTTCAATTTATTATGTATTAATTTTGTTCATTTATTTTTTGGATATCACATACATCATGTCTATGTTATAATTGATTATGTAGTATTTTAATTCATACTAAGCATCTAGTATCATCCTAAACTATATTCATTTCTACTTGATTCCTAGAGAGTACGTATGATTAATTTTCAAGGGTTTCATATAGGGTCTAATTAAGTTCTCACAATTCATTCATATTGTATATTTTTTCAAAGGAAATATATGTTTCAATATTCTCTTCCAGGACTACTAATCTAGTAGATCTTATTAAAAATTAAAATTCTATTCCAATAATTTGATATAACTATTGAATTACTGTTAATGGGGATTGTGATATTATATTATTTTGTTCTACCCTAAAAATACAAACTTTTATTTTTTAAGGATCAACTGCCTGCCCAATTGAGAAACCACATTCTTGAGAGAGTGAACAACTTTTTTCTAAAATAGTTTTACTTGGATATCATTATTTATATTTGATGGTGTCAAAGTAAATGTAAAATAAAACTAATATTATGAACATGTTCCTCCATTAACATTGGCTATATGAGAATGGTGCTGATAAATAATTACAAGATCAAATGTACTAACACACAAAACCCCAACATCATGATTCATATGAATAATTTATAGAATTAATGAAATTTAATTACATAACGAATATGTTTAATGGGTTATAATGAAATATGAAACATTTCATTGTATATTATCCGCTTTTACTCTCTTCAAAATCGATTTTGTATATTGGTAAGATAAAACACTTTTTTGGGTTTTACAAGGAACCCATCAAACTTCTAAGAACAAATAAAATTGTTTTTATATATAAAATACTTTTGTTAATGAATTTTAAAACTCTTAAATACATCCTATAATGCTACATCGTTCAATTGCAGTTCGAGCTATAGTGATTTTCAATAGTACCATATACAAAACTACACTAAATATTTTAATATAAACTTAAGTATTATGTTGGTACATGGGGTTTACCCCATTACCATAGTGTACTATTCGATCTCAAATTACTAATGGTATGTTGGTCCATTATCATCCTCCTTCACCCTCATCTAATAGAATAGATACCATAATAAAATATTTAAAAAATAGATAGCTCCTTTAAATAGATTTATTAAATCATCAATACAATATA
Organism: Viscum album; assembly: GCA_963277665.1. Taxonomy (NCBI): domain Eukaryota; kingdom Viridiplantae; phylum Streptophyta; class Magnoliopsida; order Santalales; family Viscaceae; genus Viscum; species Viscum album. The sequence continues at coordinate 1,481,590,989 of OY728137.1, forward strand.
ATGATTATAATTCCTAATCATCTAATAGTTTTTCATCCAATAGAATATATATATCCTTATATGTCTATATAATTCTTTGTGAAAAAAATAATTGAATCCTAATAAAACATGATTGGATGGATGAAACTATTATGTGATAAATCATAAATCTATACCCTCAACATATGCATCCTAGAAGGTTTCATCTAACAGGTATCCATCAATATTTTATGCAAACAAATCTATAAATCTATTTCCAAACTGATATCATGTTATGTTGGTAGTATCATGAACTATTTATAAGAAACATTTGGAAACACCTTGAATTATCTAAGTAATTCAACATATTTTTCATCGTTTGAATCCGAAGATAGATTTATTAGTGGATATAATATTTTATCCAAATTAATATGGCCCATATAATATTACCTATTGAAATTCACTAGAAAAATCAGTTGTTCCCTATTATAAAAGTAAATGACCTTGAAAAAATTGATTATCATTTTAATATAATAACTAATGTCTATGCAATGAATGTACTCATTTTATGGTATATGATGTATATATGAATACCCCAATTAATGATGTTTATTCTTTATCAGCTTATATCCCTAGAATTTATCAGAAACAATGGATTGACCTAAAAATAGATTAGTCAAAAATATGGTCATTGGAAACCAATACAGTACAAGTAAAAAGGTGAGAACAAGGAATTTGTGATTAAAGAATTTGATTATCCATAATCCAAAAAGGAATTATCTAATGTAAAAATATGATAACATTACCTTGATATTTCTCTAAGTCAACTAACATTGAAACCCCAAATGTATGAATGTATACATTTTCTTCTCTTATTTCTCCTTAGAAATTCGAAAAAACACCTCCATTTGCACATTTATATATATATATCCCTAAGGGAGGGGTACACCATGAGTCTAACCATTACCCAAACCACCTCCTATCCATGTAACATATTCTTGATGCCCATGCTAATAATAAATCCCTTGAAGAATCTTCACCATTTTATAATATAAAATATTCCTAGAGACACCATGTTGGTTCTAATATATAGTGGAGAACATAAATCACCAATGTACACAGCCTTCATTAAACAAGGAAACTGACATCGTTCCATGAGTGGATGCATGTGAAATACTATACCCAGAAAACTGATAGGAATATGACTGAGACTGGATTCCCAAAAATCCAATCAATTATTATGTTAACATACAAGACCCTCTATCTACAACTATATATTCGAGGTAGAAATTATGGATCCCTTCCAAAGATGATCTCGTCAATGAATTCATCCACATGATAAAAAATCCTTTTTATACCTCCAGATATTAGGGAACCATAAATGGGATAACAACAAATTGAATAATTGGACACAAGTCCTCATCAAGGTTCTTCTCATAAGATTCATATTTTGTAAAATGATGTGGATAATAGTTAAGAAGGAATGTAATGTGAATCCCAAGCTCCAACATGAAAATATTATCCAATTATATGGCTAAAAATCATACCCATTCATTTCCATTGTCAATTATGACAGGAAGTGCACAAAATTCTAAATAAAAAATAATCCCATGAGAACTCCACAACCTTTTATCCCTAATGAGCATGATCCACCGCTAAAACAAGACACCTCCCATTTATATAATTACCATTGGAACCTAATAAAATATACATTTATATATGAAACTTAATGAAATCATTATATCATCCATCCATGTGTAGTCAAATAACCAGATGCATTACCCTAGTAATCACAAATCCTTATATCCAAATATTACACAATAAACTCCATTATGACTCATCCTTCTCAGTTATCTCATCCCATAGACAATCTACCTGATTATTCAACTATTCCACATCAACCTAATAAAAACATGGATTAGGATATATAAGAATCACTACAATTATGAAACCAAATTTTCTTCTCAATGATATATAATTCATAATAGTTTATTTCATTTGATACATTTTAATATTCCCAAAAATTCCAAAATTAAAAAAATTTAAAAATTAGGATGTACATCCCACTCATAAAAATATACACCACAATACATATAATGTATCATAGGGTGTTTAGAAACATTATGTTACTTGCATCTGATTATTTGTTTCCTTGATAACCTATATCTTAAATAGTCTCCATTCTATCATTCCAACCTATGTTTTTGGAATATTGTTTCCCCACTGATACTATTTAATTCTAATCAGTTCCATATCTGGTCATTATCAAAACTCTCAAATTAAACATTATTACAAAGTGATTAGTGCAAGACCTTCCCCACATGGAATCATTCCAAGGGTTATAGTAATGATAAATGTGGCTTCCAAATCATTCCCCCAATAGGAATTTTAGTGGAGACTAGAACTATAGATATAATTAACCAAAATGGGGTCTATTTATACAATAGTTTTCTTGGATTCAAAAAAGAAATAAACAAACAAATTCATAATTTTAATATATCTAGAATCCCATAGTAATTACATTTCATTGAAATATTAGACCAATACTGGTCTCTGAGAAAGAATACGAAAGTAAACTCCAATGAAACTACTATTACCGTAGATCACCTAAAAATGACAGTGTTTCTTTATTCTTCTATAAATATAATCGTAAAAAATATAAAATTTATGTATATATTGGGGTTAGAATACATGAATACTTAGTAGGATACTCATAATGACCTCTCATGATAAAATGGATGATACATAATGATCCTTCATTGAGGAAATACTAGATCCAATATTCTCCCATAATTGGTCTACTAATTGAACCTCAGCATGAATATTTTCCCAAACATAAAATACATTTATATAATAATAATGTAATATAATTTTTTATATGGTATCCTACACCACTTTAACAATGGGTTTCACTCTCATTCCCCAACAACAAATATCACTAGCCTCCAATAATTTCAATAACATAATAACTAAACAAATATATATTCAAATAACATATTCCAACCAAATAACTGTGATGAAATCCAATATAGATTCACCACCACATATCTTATATCATATATCATAAATATCCACCAAGACATATTAGATATCATATTCCAACCACACATCAAACATCAAAAATAAAAATCTTTCATGAACATCAATGAAATCAACCACATTACTTCATCATTTATGAAACAACCATCACTATATTATACATCATCATCCACCTATCATAAAAAGAAAAAAAATTTCCCTAATAGAAAACAAATATCCACAATGCAATCCAATATTTATTCACTTTTTAATAATTTAATCAACTAATTAAAAATATACCATTCACTATAGAGTTTATATTATTTATTTCATTCTTCAATTGAAACAGCCAGCGATTTTGAGAATTATTTTTATTTTAAATTATTTTTAATTTCACATGACACTAGAAATAGTTATATATATATAAAAATATTAAAAACTATTTTAAATATTCTTTTCACACCAAATACCAAAATGTCTATCACTACACAAAATACCAACATGGGTTGTGCTGTATATAACACTAACATGGCGTACGGTATATGAAACACAAGGTTCGTATGAATCCCATATTTTAATTATAAAATTTATAAAATTAATATAATAATTTAATACATGTTAAAATTAGTGATAAATACATTTGAATTTTTTTTTCATATAAATAAAACATATTGATAATGAAAGATAATATTTTTAGGAAAATCCTTTTATAATAAAAATATTCTTATCTTGAATGATTCACATTAAATAATAAAAGTAATTTTTAAAAAAACATTAAATATTGGATTGGATAAAATATAAATAATTTTTTAATTCTTAAAGTCGCAGTTATCCTAGTGTGAAATTTTTGAGGTTTTCCAACAAACAACATTTTTTGACGAATATTTAAAAATACCACTTTGTAGTTAGAAAATATTTTTGTCTAATTAATTATTAGTGATCATTAATATTGAAAATATTTTTAAGGACAAATTCCCTAAATATTACATCTTATAATATAATAAAATTCATTATAATGAATTTGAACTTAATACAGAATATAAAATCTTAACAAACATTAGAACTTTTTAAAACAATAAAACCATGTTATTTCGTCCCATCAACAAGATTAACACTAATAATGATTTTGATGCTTCTATGATTTGAATTTAAAAAATATAACGTACACCATTTTATTCACTATAATGATTGCAGTCTAAATATATTATTTTATTTTTTGACAAAAATGATATGTAAAAGTTATTAAAATTATTGACAATAGTGAAGGCCCAATTAAGCTAATTTGGGGACTTAACCATAAAATTCAAGGCCCAAATGAACTACACACTTCAAAAAACCACATTTTCTTATCCATATTTCATCCAATAAACTCCCATTATTTGATCTTGTTGGATTTTTATTACATCTCTTAGGTAAGAACATGTGGAAACCTAATTTCTTTCCAAAAATTCCATGTGAGTCATTTTTCATCCCTATAAATGGAAACCATCTCTACCCATTACTCACACCTCTCAAGCCCCATAATGTTGGCCATGATTTTCTAAAATTGCTTCCAAACAATACACTCTTCGATCATGAATCCTATCTTTGGGAAAAAACCCTCCCAATAATTTTTTTTCACAAACCCAAAGGAGTTTCCTTTTTAAGAGGAAAAATATTCTCTCAAAATCTTTTCCTTTATTTTCCATATCCACCTCCTACACGATATTTATTACCATATTGTGTGATAAAAGTTGTATCCTTTATATAATTTAATTTTTATATTAATCATTTCAAAAATACACTTACACACACCTCTATCCAATTGATGTTGAACATATTGTTTCAGTGTACGACGAACTAATGCGTCACGAAATGAAGATTCTTCCTTTATCCGTTACCACCAATAGTGGTGGCCATTATGTTTCAAAATAAATATATATGTAATTTATTTTATTTAATATTTCTTTATGATTAATTATTATTTTTACAATGCACATATTTTTTCCCTCTAGATGGTGTTAATATGATTACCTCGTCTAAGGATGTCTCGACTACCACCCCTATATGTGATGTGAGTCGTTCACACACCACATAGAATGTATTGAGGATCAGTTTAATGAATTTATATGAGACATATGACATGTTAATTAAACTGAAAATTATATATAAATATATACATATGTAATTTACAATCATTCATTCAATGCGATAATAAAAGCAGAAAATAACTTTCATGCGTATGTACGACATAACAGCTCCATGAATGGTGTATTCCATTCCATACATAATTCTGATATAGATTATTATAATATAATTATAATGGATATACCTGATATTTATATCATTTTATATGTAATTTATTCATGATATAGGTATAATGATCATAGATATGACAAATTAAGACACATGTGAAGAAAAAAGAGAATATTACACGAAGTGAAACCTTAACACATGATTATTAAAATGTGTGTAATATAAGGATATAATCAGACTATATATTTTAATAAATATTGTAATATTATACAATAAAATAATTAATATTATATTATATTTATTATATAATAATCTTTTATGAGTATTGAGAGAGTCAAGACACAATGTAAGGGGATTTCATCTCACTTTCAATTATTGTGAGATACAAGCTAGGCTAACCACTCTTTCAATTTGTTTTGTGTATGTACTGAACATGATTTTATAATATGTATATTTTTCATATATTTATGGGTATTAACATTCCCATTACATGACCGTCCTTCAATGGGTTTTTTCTTTTAAAATCTACCCAATCGGTAGAACAGGTTTTTACCTATTTTCATTCATTGAGATTCTTGTGTTGTTTTGAACCTAAAATATTATTAAATGGGTATAAAATTCCATTTAAAATATTATAAATTAATATAAATATGTTCATGATATTTTAATCTTCATTTAATTTCATTTTTTACAATGATATTTTCATCCCATGTTACCGAGTTATAAGGGTTTATTGAGACAATATCAACGCTTTCAGAGATTTTTTATGTTATTGAATCCCTTGAGGAAATATTATGATACATATCTCAAAAACATTTATTATTTTAATTTTCAACTTCTATTTTGTGATATAATAAAATATTAGTATTATATTATACTCAATGGTAGATAATATAGTTATGGAATTTATTTTTGGAAAGCCCAACATTATCCTTTCATAGATCAGGAATTTATGTTTTTTAAAAAGGTATTCAATGAAAATTATACCATTGTCCTATAAACATTTAAAGTCATTTTTATCCTTTTTATCTTTTACCAATTTCTTAATGGGGATATTCTTATCACTTTTTATACAATTCATTCCTTATATCCTTTTTACCATTCAATAGGAATGTTCATTTTTTACTTTGTATGACATGTACAGATTTATCCACCACCATTCCTTTGATAATTCCATAAATTTCCTAGATGTTAGTATTTATGAAATTTATTTAAAAGTAACTTTCAATGAAAATAGTTTTCAAAATTGATTAATGTTTTTTTTTATTTTTTCAATGTATTTTATGAGAAAATGATTTTGAAATGAATGAGGGTACACAAGTTTTATCACAATCCTAAAAACTAGAAGGTATATGGAGTGTAGACCATGAAAAAAATAATGTGGTTACACATTTTCTTTCACAACACCAATGTATATACATGGGTAAAAGCCCAATCCAATCATGTTATAAAGGTCATTCTAGGTAGCCCTAACAGAAAAGATTCATATATATGCCAAAAATTCTATGTCTTATTCCATAGTTATGATTTCATTACTAATGGTGATTATTTCCTTACAATTCATGTCTTATGGAATTAAATTCATTCGGAAATGATCTCTGTTATGATATTTTATATGTAGGGTGTGATCTTCTATCGTTATGATCTTGGTCACATACTCATAGTCTCAAGATTAAGCTTACATGTCTCAATTGTTTACCATTTCTAAGAATTTGATCTCACCCCATTATTATGTTTCTTTTCTCCAGGTTATGAAGAATGGTATTAGGTATAAGTCATAGAGGTTGAGATTTTTATGGGAGATGTTAAATATCATTCCCCAAGATTGAAGATTCTGTTTCTAGATTTACATTGACACTAAACTATTTTAATCCTCTAGCATGTATTTTTGTAATATATTGAATATTCATCTAAAAGGAAGAAAATATCCATGTAGGATAAGACTGGGTCTCTATATTTGGTATTATAGGGAAGTCTTAGTCATCCATTAGAAACTAGGATAAAAAATCCTTAGTGAGATCCCAAGGTTTATTTCTATGTATTTCATTATGGTTTTCTCTAAGAATAAATATAAGGATGAGTAAATGTTTTAGATAATAGCCAAGAATTTTTTAAATGTATAATGTGAGTGTTCTCCTAGAAATAAATCCATTTTGGATACTAAAAGTGTATGTGCATCTAGCACAAATGTACCTAGGGGTAACAATTCCAAAAGGATGTTCTGGGCTTCATTTGGGGTAATTTGGTACACAATAATGGGATCTTCTATAAAACTGGTTTGAAACTCACGGGGGATATGCTTTTGGAATTTACAAGCTCTTCATGATTCCCAAATATATATATATATATATATATATATATATTATCTATGAATAACATAGGATAAAACCAAGGTGTCGTAAATTTTGGAAGCTATCATTATTTAGACATCCTATATGTAATTATTTTCATTTCAATACATTTTTCTTCTATGAAAATTAATGATCACACTATGATTATGGTTTAAATAAATGGTGGGAACATGAAGGAACTTGATTAATGTTGAATGGGATGAAATGTTTTCTAATGATAATTCAAGTGGGATGATCATTCTAGCGAAATATGTCATGATCATGCCTAATTAGTTTTCCTAGAACATGATTAATAATGATTACCTTTACAAAGTCCCAGACACACCAAGGATGAAAAAAAGTAGTTTTCTAGGATTTTGGGTAATGGAAACCATGGAGGAATGAATATTCAGATTTATTTAGTTCAATATTCTGAAAAAAAAATCACATAATTTAATTCCTTAGGGGGAGAAGAAGGTGTTTTGACTATGTAAAATATGACACAATGCAATTGCCTTCAAGGGAAGAACGAAGAGTTTGGTTACTAAATGAATGGGAGTTTAAGAATCATTATGTAATCAATGAAGGTTAAGTAAATTAAGTTTATAAAAAATGATCTTTATGAAAATTAATGTCCCAAGAGGACTCTTCCTGAAGGGAATCATCATGGTGGGATGATAAATGGTTACATTGTTGAAGATGAAGACACTAGAGATGTAATGTGAAAATAAAATGGTATTATTCTTCATGGATTATGGTTGAATTAATAAAAGTCTTTATGTGTTTGGATTTCTGAATTATGAATCATGTGTTAGGTGTGGATTGTTCAGTTAATATTTTGATAAGGATTTATATTAATATGTTGAATGGTCATGATGGAAAAGAAAAATTTTCTCATGAAAGTGATTATTTTGAGTAAGATAAGGTATCCCCTAACATTTTTTATGTTAATATAATGTAGTATGGATAATGGTACGTGGGATATGATTACATAAATCTGCCATTATTGATTACCATGGAACTATGTAAGGACATATTTATAGGTGTTTTATGCTATAAGTAATTAAGTTTTCAACATTTTTCAGATTTAAGGTGTAAATCCAATATCCTGGATTTTCAAAGTTTATATAATAATAAATTCGATAACTCGGAATCTAGTTTTTTTGTTTAATTTTTTTGACAAATCTTGGATAAACCCCTCAGGACATATCCTTGTTTGGTGTATAGCTTATTATTATATTCCAACAGAGGGTTGTATCCATTAATTTGGTGACCAACTCTTCTCTAAATTTCACCTATTTCATCAAAATAGAGAGGACACCAACCACCTCTTTTTGTATTTTTCAACAGCTTCTTCCTTTTTGTAACACCCCAAGAATTCATAATGTGTTATTTCTTCAAAATAATTCAATAACATGCACTACACGCAACACCGAGTTCACTTGCACAATGAATTACCAAAAATCCATTCAAAAGAGGTTATGAATAGTATTAAATAAATTTTAAACTTTATATAATCCTTATAATTTTTCCATATTATGAGTATCTTAGACATAATTCAAGAACAAATTCGTTTTCAGTATTGCACTTTTATCAACTTTTAATAGTGAACCCTTTTTAAATACAATATTTTAAACTTTTTGACTAAATGGGGACATCAAAAATTTAAAATGAAACATCCCAAGCTTCCACGGTACGTTTTCTTTGAATAATACAGTAGCGTGTGTTGTACGCAACCTTGAGTTTTAACACACACCACAACCAATCAAACTAGCCGTTATGAATAGTAATACCTAATTTTTGAAATTTTATATATTTTATATTTCAAAATGGACTTCATTTTTGGATTCGGAATATCGAATTTAGCCTAAGGTGAAATTTTGGTACATTTCGGATAACTTCCATATTTTGATGAATAGTGAAAATTACTAAATTTTAATTAAAAACAACATTTTTAATCAAAATAATTAATAGTGATAAATTATGAATTTGAGTGGTTTAAAGTATATTTAGAATATATTTTTTCTATTTAATATAATTTTTTTCATTGGACATAATTTTACAATTAAACCGAACATAAACAATTGTCAATCTTTTGATAGTTATTATCTCTTAAAAACACGATTTTTGTTTTGACATCGAGAATTAATTTTAAATTAATTTCTGCCACTTCTGTATTTTGAATTTAGAAAATTGGATTCCATATTTGGAATCAGGATGTTCAAATTGTGTAAATAAGTAACTTTTATTTTTAGACATTTTGAATAATTACTCCGGTAAATATTTTATTTACAATGGTTAAGGGTAAATCCGGTAAATAAGGGTTAAAAAATAATATTATAATAATAGTAAATTACCCTAAAACGTGTCCTAGCCTTATTTTTTGATACATGTTCGACCATAGGCATCTTTGGGTCGACTTCGGGACCCCATGGTGCCACTTGTAGGTGATAAGGACACTTTATTTTAATTAAGTTAAAATGAATACAAAAATGACACAAACATATATCTTTTCGAAAAACAATTGTTACATAGGGTTATATATGTTGGATGTTAGATTATAAATATTCATTAGAAGGATAAAAAGATTTCCTACATAATTATATTTTATTTATAATTTTTAGACATTAAATAATGTATTTTATATATGACACAATGATGATGAAGTAATTACTATAATAGTGAAAAATTAAAATAATTGATATTATAAATACCCAAATAAATATAATATGAAACATTTAATGAATTAAACTAATTTTCTATAATAATATGTTATATTAGGATTGATTTAATTGACATTGTTCGAAGTAATCAATCTGTTATGAGTTTCACAAAAATCAACTATTGAATAGTGTCAAAATTGACATAAAATAGTTCTTAAACAAATATTATATTATTAATTGATATTAAATTCCTAAAAATCTAAGGTTTGGCCAAGAGACTTATATCATGATAGGTTCATCATTAATGGACCACTTGGGGGTCGCTTGGATGTATATAGTAAGTTTATTAACCATATTATATAAAAATACAAAGAGACATTGTAAAAGTGAAACTAATTAACTTAGAGTTAATACTTAAAGATAACTTTTATATAAGTACCCAAACATGTCTAAATTATATTTATTGAGTGGTTTTATACCTATCCCCACCTTAAACGTTGAATAATCATCTTTGGAGCCATTAGAAACGGAATATGAATTTATTATAAATTAATATTTCTAGCTTTTCAAAAGGTGCCCCTCACCCATCTTATAAAAGGGCACTCCTCCTTCTCATTTATTCACACCTTCAAAGCCTTTTGGTTCGGCCAAACTCTGCCCAAATACTCTACCAACATCCCTCAATATAACCTAAAGGAATTAGTTTGATCAGAAATCCAAAATAAGGAGCCCTTTTGATCAAATCAAAAGGAAGAACCCGAAGAAGAGGTAATGTTTTCACCACCCCTTTTCAAGTTCCTTTCTTCTTCCACTTCTTCTTTCTTTGTTCTTACCATTATAAAATAATAACTCCAGTATCTTACATATACTGTGATTTTATTATAAATATGGTACAACCATATTCAGTATTCTATCCACCCTTTTAATAACATGTCACCATACGTGCGAACGTACGGCTTACCGTCTCCACGTCATGGTGTAATTGTTATTCAATATATTATTATTTGGATGGGTATAATAATGATGTTTAACTCATGTAAATAATACATATAACATGTTAATGATTCTGTATATATGATATACCATCCATTTATATATTATTTTAATATCAAAAGAATGATATTGTCGCTCGTGCGTACGTACGGACTACCGTCTCCATGTTTGAAAGGCTTTTGTTTTAGTTATACATTGCCTTAAATGTTTATTATTATTTATGAAAGATTCCGCTATATTGTTATCCTTACTGGGCATTTGAGATCACCCCTTTTCTATGTTTTATTTTTCCCAGTAAGTGAAGAAGTAAATTATGAATGACCTTCAGGGATATTATGTGGGGATATGAGTGTGGATTATGGAGACATTATGTTGTTGTAGTAGTTTTTCATTTTATAAAGTAATGTAAAACTTATGAATATATCTAGTGTTTCCAAGGCTACTAAACCAATCGGTCTTTCGAGATTTGATCTTTCTTGTGATCATGCCAATGTTATGTAATAATGCAGCGACTCTAGGTAACTAGGGTCGGGGCGTTACACTTTTGGAATTATATTATAGACATTTTTACTGTTGATTATTATTCAACGACATTATTTTCTCTTCGATAAAATGTTTTGTGTAGCTTGAAACTTTTTGAAAAATGAATAATATCTTCTTATCCGCTATTGCTGAGCTCCTCCATGTGATATGGTATAATAGAAATGCTATTATTCACAATAAATACTCATTAAATCTTAATACATGTTGGAATAAAATTCTTATCGCCACTAGGGATGTCGTCTCGCTTCAGAATGCTCATTGTGATAACTTTGTTTGTGACTTTGTGATTTTATGACTTCATGGAATTGAATGTATCAATAAGAAACCGAGGTACTCATTTGTGGTATTGTATAAATACCTACATTAGGTATGGATCATAATTAATGGTGATGGATCTTCAAAATGAAATTTGGGACCTGTGGGCTATGGGGCCATTTATAGAGACTTTCTTGGACAATGTCATGGTTGTTTCTTTGGTAGTTGTGGTATCACGTCCTTCATAGAAGAAAAATTTTTGGATGTGATTGAGGTTGTAGAAATTGTTAACCTAAAAGACTGGAACAACATCTTGATTGAAAGTGATTCCACCATGATTGTGAAAGCTATTTAGAATGGGTGGTTCACCTTTCCTGGATGATTACTACACATTGGATAAGCTTCCTTGACTTGCTTCTGGAGATCAAATACATTGTCACCCATGCCTATGATGAAGCGAACATGATTGTTGATGGTCTATCCAATAAATGTATCAACCTGGGCATTATGTGGAGTGATGATCTACCAATTTACCTTCTCCCAGATTATGAAAAATATTGTTATAAAATTCCCTCATTCAAACTTTTGTATTTCCTTTCATACTTTTTAATAAACTGTATCTTTGTCTTTGACCAAGGCATTTCATTTTAAAAAAATATAGTTATACATCCACGAAAATTTTCTATTAATATTTTGAGGAATTATTTGGGCACCATGTGTGTGTAACACAAATTAGTTAAATGTCTAATCAGTTTTTTACTATATTTCAAGGATGATGATATAATATATTATATTAGTGTTGTCATTCAAAAGGACATCGTGTATGGAGGGTGACAAAAAATAACATTCTACAAGGCCATGGGTCTTGAACACATAACCAAAGGATGATGAGGATTTCACACCTTCCACTAGCCTACACAATGTCCTGGAAAATTTATATCTACCTTTTTGAATAAATATTTATAATTAACAAATAGTGTTACTTTTTATTGCATGTTTAATTTTGTTTAAGAGACAAATTGTTAGAATTTTTTAATTTATGGGTATTAAGATCATTTATGTGCATATTTTAGAGAATTGGTTCTCCCACATAATTTCATGAAATTAATTAAATGTGTTAATGAATGTGTTGTATATTTTTCAATGAACAACCGAAGAATGAATTTTTTTAATGAATTTTTTCGTGAATTACTCAACTTTCGGAAAGTGATCGAAAAATATTTTTGTCCTAATTCCTTAATTTTCATTAATATGATGGAATTATAAATGATTATATATTTATTATTTTGAGGCCCTAGATATTCCATTTATATTTCTCTTGTTTGTTATTTTTTACTTAAATCTCTCCCCATAAATATCTAGGTTATTACTCCATGTCCAATCCTCACTCCCAACCTATGTTCACCTATGTGAAGACACAGTTATATATTACATTGGGTAACCGTTATTTTCGAAAATTTCAATTTTAAGGATTGTTTTAGTATCCATTATTACAATGTGTGATTTTATGAATGAAACTATCATGTATAAACCTTTGATAATCCAAACGAATTTCGAGGGGAAATTCATTTTAAGGGGGGGTTGAATGTAACACCCTATGATTTTTAGAATTATTTTTTTTAAATTAATTTATCTCCTAAATATTTTTCATTTCACATGAATTTGGAGATAGTTGTATATATATATATATATTACACACTATGTCAACAATTATGTTCACACACAATACCAACTTGGTTTGCGCGACAAACAATACCGACTTATCTTGCACTACAATCAACCACAATTTGGCGTACGATACACACTAGAATTTGTTTCTAGAAAGAAACTCTTTTTAGTGTTTTAATTATCTAAATAGTTCAATTTGACCTCGAAATAATAAATCATTTTCAAATAATTTTTTAATATAAATAAAACGTATTAACAATGAAAGATAATATTTTTGGAAAAGTCAGTTAATGTTAAAAAAAATTATTCCTTGAATAAATATCATTTAAAAGAATAAAAAATTTATAATCATTTATAAATTGAATTAGATAAAATATGATTAATTTTTTAACAAATAAGGTTGAAATTTTCCTTGGTTGAATTTTTGGGTTATTTAAGAAGCAACATTTTTTTGATGAATGGAAAAAAATATTAATTTTCAACAGCCTTTTTTCTAACTAGTTATTAAAGATAAATGATATTATAAATTATATTTGAAGTCATATTAGATAAATATTACATCTGATACATCAATTTATATCATAATAATCAATTCCACCTTCTAATGGAATATAAAATATTAACACACCTTTGAACGTTTTCCTACTCTAAAACCCTATTATTTCATCTCGTCTGCAGGATTTAGAGTAATATTAATTTTTCCACATATGTTTATCAAATTTAAAAACCCCAACAAAAAAAATTAATTAGTAAATTTTTTATTGTCTAATAATATTATTTTAATTATGGACAAATTTTTTTATTAAAAGTGATTAATATTAATCAGAACCATTAAACCCAAAATTTAGCTTACTTTGGGAATACACTTTAAAATTAAGTGCCCAAATTATCTCGAAACTATTCCGAAGCCCATTTTAGGTCTGTAGTCCATAATCCTAAAATTTTTTATTTTGGTTGTTTTGGAAAGAAATTTCAAGTGTACAAATATGTGTGCTCCTAAAATGATTCTAAAAATTCCACGTGATTCATTTTCCCTCCCAATAAAAGGCTACCACCTCTTCCCATTCCTCACACATCTCATGCCTCATAAGATTAGAAAAGAAAAATTAAAATTAACATCCAAAAATCAACCCATCAACATTGAATCATTATATTGTGAATAAATCCTCTCAAGGATGTATTTTGGAACATATCAAAAAGAGATACCCGATTTAGAGATAACATATTCTCTCAATATCGTTTTATTTATTTTCCTTCTCCAACCCCTCCACTGTATTGATTCCCATATATTGTGATAAAATAAATATCCTCAATATAATAGTATGTTTTTATGAAATTTTATTAACCTAAAATTACACAAAACACCATTGAATGGATGTAGAACATATTGTTTCTGTTTACAGCGAACTACTACCTCACGAAATTATGATTGACCATTTCTCATTTAACAATGATCATGACTGCCATTATGATTGAAACTATATTTATATATTTAATATATTTTATTTATTATGTCTTTAATATTCTGTATTAATTTTTCAACACACATCTTTTTACCTTCCATTTGGTGTTAATATGATAGTCTTGTCTGTTGAAGTGTGGACTACCACCCCTCAAAGTGATGTCATTCATTCACAAAACACCTAAAATGTATTAAGGAAAAAATTAATGAATTTTTATGATATATATATGAATTATTAATGATAAATTAATGATGATATTTATATAGATACATATATATATACATTTGTCTTTTACATACTTTATTTCAATTTGATAAAAAATGGAAAACATCTCTCATGTGTATGTACGTCTAACCATCTCCATGAACGGTGTATTCCATTACATTGTTAATTATGATATAGATTGTTATAATATATTTATACATGATATACCAGAAATTTATATCATTTTATACATTCTTTAATAAATATATATGTATAATTTTCAATGATATAACAAGTTAAGACACATGTGAAGAACAAAGAGAATATTACATGAAGTGAAACCTTAACGCGGTATCCTCAGAAAGTGGGTAAAATATGTAATGTTCATATGGATATAGAACATATAACCCTATGGTTAATAGGGTACATGGGTAGTACCCCATGCACAAAAATAAGAATATACATGGCTTGTAGCCCCAGAAAAAAATAATGTCAGTACATGGTTTTCTATTCCAATCCTAATGTAGGTACTTTGGTTGTAACTGAAGATTAAGATATTATAAAGGTGTTGGTATGTAGCTATAACATTAATTTTTATATTCTTATATGTATTCCAAAAATCATATGTCTTTTAACATATTAATTATTTCATGGCTCGTGTTTTTTATTTAATTATGATTCTTGTCCTATAAACTTACATTATTTATGCCATTCTGTCTATTAGGTTCATTGTTATGAAGGTTATGATCTTCTATCAGCATGATCGTGTTCTCATGCCCTTATGATCATCATTATTCTTACATGAATCCCTTGTTTACCCTTAATGAGTATTTTATCTCATCCATTTCTTATGTTTCCATTATCTATGTGATGATGAATTGTTTTAGGTAGAAGTACTATAGGTGGAGAACTATATGAGAGATATTGATGATCATTCATCACGATAAAAGATTTTGTTTCTATGTTTTAAAAGACACTGACCTATTATGATTCTGTAGAATGAATATTTTTTATGTACTAAATATTCATATAAAATGATGTAGTATCCTTGTACGTTATGCTCAAATAGCTATATAATTCATATTAAAGGAAAACCCAATCAGTATGGAACACAAAATTTATTTTCATATTTATAATTATAATTTAATAAAATAATAATTTATTATATTTACACATTTTAAATTCAATCTCACTACCTAGAATTTTATTAACCATTATCTATCATGTTCAATGGTAGAATGTATCTTTAAATTCCACTTATAATCTCACAAAATTCTATCATATGATCCATAATGAAAACCCAACGAATCAATCATCACCTATTTAACATCACAAACCTCTTCCTAAGGAAACTGGGAAATCAACAATAACACCCCTATAGAATCCCATACCAACACCTCAAATTATTCTAAATAAACCCTAGTCAAAGGCTAAACCAATTAAAAATAAGAACAACCATTCGTAGTGGACCACATGTAGTACTAGTGGAGACAAATAATATAACAATTTTTTAATTTATTCCTTCTACATAGTCAATTTATGCCAGAATAAAAAAATAATTTCCATATATCATGTTTTTCAATTTGTATTTTGATTAATATAATTATATCATAAAAAAAGATATTTGATTCTATTATTTCTATCTCAAGAACAACATTATAAATAAAAAATTTAATTTCGGTAAAACAAATGAAATAAAATTTGGTAACATATTAAAACATTTTATTATTTAAAATATATATAAATAAAAATACACTAGTTATGTTGATTTTCTCCAATTTTATTATTCATGATATTTTTTTCTAATTCATAAAAATTAGTAACTTGTAAATTTTTCATGACAATTAAATGATTTATATAAATTAAAATTGAGTTCATGAATCTCATAACTCATTGTGAATCTCTCACTATTTTCATTACATAATTTAGAAAGGAGGATGTAAATAATTCCCTAACACTAAAAAATGGAAACTCATATTGATTGATTGGGCTCTATAGAATCTAATGGTAGTCATCATTGATTTATATGTGTTAAAAAGAGAATTGAATATGGGAGTAACTTCATAAATATTATTGCAACATGATCTCAAACATTGTGCTGATCGTTACTAGAGTTTTATTTTTAAAATATATGTCAACCCCCTAATTACCATTCATTGTAGACAAAGAATTTACGATCATCATATTTTTCTAGAAATTCATAGAATTATCATTTAATATTTTATGGATATATTAATTAATATTTTGTAATTGAATAATTTATTTTGTTTTTTTTCAATTCAAAATAAAATTTTAAATAATAAATTTTTATTTTCAGTATATTATGAATAATTCACTATATTATTAACTCTTTCATTAAAATATATGAGTTAACCTTGGATGATGATAGAATACATTTATAAATATACTGTACACTTTTATAATTAATAGAATTAATCTTATTTAATTTGAAGACCATTATGAAAATAAAATACACTTAAGCAATCCAAAAGTTACTATTATAAAATAAACTGTGAATATTACAATAAAAAATAATGATTGTGATGGAATAATCATAGAATATAAGAAAAAAATAAAATATCACTTTTGAAAATACATTTTACTCTAAGAGTACGAAATTTCAAAAGGGAAAATAATGGTAGTGTTTCAGTATAAACCTCTTAAGTGGAAGGGTACCTAATCAAAAAAATTAAAAATATGTCAAACACTTCATATATTAATGGATAAGCTTCCATCTAAGAGATAAGAATATGTTTTATAACTAAGGAAAAAAGAAAAACATTAATTTAATTCTAAACATCTCTAAAAAATCTAAAATAAAAATCAAAAAATAAAATGAAACTTAAAATTTATAATTTCATAATAATTCAATTAATTTAGGAAAAAAACATTCCCTAACCACCCTAACCACATGTAAAATTCCCCAAACTCATAAAAACCATAATAATTGACAAATATAGGTTTTTGGAAAACACACGATCGTACAAATAGGGAGACATAGGAATACCTAAAATATAGAGATTTTTATCCCAAACCATAAATCCATGATACATCATAATACCCAAAAAAACAGAAATAATAATATAGAATATCCCATGGATGTGTTTAAAATAACAATAAATATTTTTAGTTTCAAGACTAACATGTTATGGACATGGAGTCCCTAATATTCCATTTATAATAAATTACCTCTTTAATAAGTCATTTATAATCTGTATACTTAAAACAAAAATACATGAATACTTAACATTTGACAAAAACATGATCCCTTACAAACACAAAAGGTCCCCTTACATGTTTCATTTTGCATATATTTACTGCTACCATTAGAGAATTTAATATAACTTTTATATGGTTTTACCATTCTTTTTTGAAAATGTGCTCATACTCAATGAAATTCAAAAATATTTACAGATTATTATAAAACCGACATTTAAATTTCTAGACATTTTAATTTTACCAAGAATCATAAATAATACTATTAAAAATATTAATATTTATGCACCAGATATTTCCAAATTTAAAAAACTATGATTTATGTCCCCCAAAACCCCCAAAAATTGAATAAAAAAATTCAGTTCTACCATAAGTAATGTATATAAAAATATGTTATTGTAGATTCATACATAAAATAGCTGAAAAAACATTTTATAAATATAAAAACACTAAATAATTCACCAAATATTGAGTTTCTACCTTTACCTTTAACAAAACTCTGGAAAATGCTATAGGGTCCAATGTGATACAATCAATCTAAGAACAAGCATAAAAACTAAAAAATTAGCCAAGTCCTTCAAACCATACAATTTAGATCATATATATCATTAGGTTTATTCTAACATGTTTTGTGTATATGTGGTAAAGAATTGTGGATATAGGTGGATTAGGATGGTTGATCCTAGTGAAATATAAGAATAGGTATCTTCTTTCTTTTATAGGTCACATATTTTATTAGTTTAGAGGACACCTCTTTTCTATGATGGTTATTCGTTTTTTTCTACTACAATGGCGGAGGAATTAAAATGTTTTGTTTTTTTATTTTAATGAGAAGTAAGGAAATATATAAATATATTTTCATTCTGTTTGGGTTGGTTAATGTGTCGGAGAGGTTTACAACCATGATTAATATGGTATTGCGTCATTATTTATATTCTTTCAGGTTTTTATCATTATCTTCATTATAGTGTACTCAATTTTTAGGGATGATCATACATTCTATATGGTTTTTATTTTGAGTAGAATAATTTAACACATAATATTTTCAATGATCACAATATATCTATTCAGGATTATTTGGGTGTTATTCATTGGGAATGTCATATTTGAGGTAGGAAAACATGCCTTTCTTGAGGAGGTTATGGTTATGGTCTCTTAGTACATTCTTATGATTGTCTTCAAGATTAAAAGTTTCCAAATCATGGAAGGTTTTTAAGATTTTTATGAAGGAATAATCCATTATTTAAGAAGGAATGTACTCCTGAACATTGAAAGGGATTAATTTAATGTTGTTAGATGCTTGGGAGAGAAAATTTTTGGACATGAATTGTGGATTTGTTCCTATGTTGATCTAGAAATTAATTTATCCTAGTAATATTTATACATTTATTTTATAATTCATCATTATTTGGTCTTGGGGTACATATGTTGTTGGGGGAGTAAGTGGATACATATGGGTATGGGTAACATAGGTTATATGATAAAAATTTCATAATACATGACCATGAGTAGTCGTTGGTGGTGAATTCACTAATATGTTCACATGAAAATCAATTGTGTGAGAGGTTAATGTTATATATTTTCCATAAAATATAGAGGTATATCATTTCTCATAGTTAACATAAAAATATGTAGAGAAGGTGTGTTATGTACCTGTTGTCTTTTAGATTCCTGATAACCTACACCCATGGGAAATGGGAATATTTGGGAGATTTAATAGAGTTATAATTCATAGTAGTGGGTGATGTAGGGGTATAGTATGAAGGAAAATATTATGAGACTCAATATTGAGATAATCCTCAATGTATAAAACTATATTGTAAGAGAAAAAATTACATCCCTGAATATTACTACATCACTTCTTGATATGTTTGAGTGTTAGTTATCAATAATAGATTGTTTTGCGATAACAGAATATATATATATATATATATTTATGTGTATGTATGTATATTTATATATATAAGGGATTAAACACCTTATTAGACCTATTATTTTATAAACATTATTTTAGTAGATGTTTTCGTTATGTTTCTTATGATCGTACATGTGGAGATGATATAACATTCACATGAAACATAATATTTTATTTAGTCAAGGATTACCATGTTATATCGTGAAAGTAGTCATGATTATAGGATTTGAAGTATATTTATTGTCATATTTGGGTTTATTTGACTATGTATCCATTGTTATTAGGTAAAGGATGAGATCCATTGAACCAAAGGGCTTGTAAAGACCGTAAAATTCAAGGGAAATTTTTTCTTAATTTTCTTTGGATTTTTACAAGAGCGCGGTTTCAGACGGCACCTGATTCCGAGGCCCGGAGTGCCCGGAATTAATTTCCGAAGTTTGGCTCGGGTACGTTCAGTGAACGAACGAGCGGGAATTCCTAACATTTGATCCGGTGCTCGGAATTGAAATCCGAGGGCACCGATGAACTCGCAGCGCCGATTTTCGCTTAATGAGACCTTTTCGGGAGTTGCGTTTGTTGCGGGTTGAAAGTTACGTTTTGGGGTTTTTCAGATAAGTTAAATAAAATTGTGTAAAACAAATTTTATTTAAACTTATTAAAAAAAAAACCTACCTAAGGGGGTTAGAAGTGGGACCCACACCCACTTAACCTCCCTTGGGAGGATTAAGTGTGGTGGGGCCCACACGAACCCCTAAATCTTTTAGTAACCTCTCAACTTCCCCCTTAAACTCCTCTTTTAATAACATGACAACTTTGTTAATTAATGGAGTTGAATTGTTTGAATTGTTTGAATTTCAAACCTTTGAAATTCAAATAGATAATTGTGTGAATAAAATAAGTCTTTAGCTTATTTTATTTGGGTTAGAATTCTCTAGCCACCTTGAGAGAATTTGGAGCCTTCATCTTCTTCTTCTTCAAGCTTTGACGAAGAACGCGAAGAAATCGACGAAGAACGCCACGTTCTCGGGAATCGTCTTTCGCGACGCCATACCCGCGACACCGACGACGTCTTCTTCCGCGTCATCTCTTCCGCGACGATTTCCCACGACGAAATCGTCGTCAAAGAACTTCGAATCCTCGCTTCACGACATCGACGTTCTTCTTCCGTGACGCCGACCACCGCGACGCGTCTTCCGCGGGTCGTTGACGATCATCGTTCTTGAATCCAGAGGTAGGGGATGTTATTTATTGTTTATTTTTTTTCCATTCTTGAATCATGGATTTTTAGCATGACTAAATGTGTGGCTTTCGGTTATTCTTTAGTTATGTTATTATTTAACGTGAGGGGGGTCGGACCGCAAGAACACGGCCGAACCCCCCCTCCTTAGTTCTCGTTTTATTCATGCGGGTGGAAGCAAGAGGCGTGGTGCCGTCGCACCACGCGGATGAACATGCTTATAATTTTCCGCAACCCGTCGCGCTTCGCCGAGGAGAGATTTCAAGAACGCGACGCCGTCGCGCCGCGTTGGGAGGATTCATGGCACGGCGAAAGGGGCGCGGTGCCGTCGCACCGCGCCGGACGACGAACACCGCGGCCGGTTCCGGGCCGCGGTGAGACGAGGAGACCGCGGCCGGTTCCGGGCCGCGGCGGAAGGAAAGACCGGCGGCCGTGCCGCCGGCGTCGGAAGTCGAGGGCGGGACCGGAAATTCCGGTCCCGTTGGTAAAAACCAGCCGGCCAGCGGCCGGCCGGATGTCATAAAAACCGGGGGATTAAACCCCCGGCCGGTCCATCAAGACCCCCCCTCTTAATGAGGGGGGCGGTTCATTTAAGAAGGGGGGGGGGCAAAGCCCCCCCGGTTTTCTTCAGTCGGCCCCCACTTGCGGGGGCCGTTTCTTAGCAAGGCACGGCTTAAAGCCGTGCCGTTTTGTGAAACGCGGGGCTCAGCCCCGCGTGCCTTCCGCCGCCGCCACGCGGCCCGCCGCCGCTACGCGGCCCGCCGCCGCGCCGCCTCCCGCCGCCACGCGGCCCGCCGCCGCCGCCACGCGGCCAGCCGCCGCCGCCGTCCGCCGCCGTCCCCCGCCGCCGTCCGCCGCCGCCGGCCGCCGCGCCGTCCAGAGGGGGGGGGGGGGGTCGGGCCGGGTCGGCCCGGACCCGGACCCCCCGTTTCGGACCAGATTCGGTTCTTGGCTCATAACTTGAGCCTCGGACCTCCGAATGACGAACCGTCTGCGGCAACGCGATCCTTGGATCGAGACGGTCGTTTCGGTATATCGCACTCAAGGTTTCGGATTACTTTGAGTTCGGCCGGGTTGGTTCGTTCACGAAACCAACCGGGCCTTCGGAGCGGAAACGCTCATATCTTGAGCTACGGACGTCCGATTGACGTGCCGTCAGTCGCGTAGTGTTCCTCTTATTGAGACGGATCTTTTGGCATACTCCGCCCGAGGTTCGGACGCAGGTGGAGTACGGTCGGGTTGGTTTTGCCTTAAAAACCAACCGGGCCCCGGAGACGAAAATGCCTATAACTCTCAGACCGGGCGTCCGATCGACGCGCCGTCTGTTGCGTTGAGTTCCTGTTGACGATACGGAACTTTTGGATACATCAACTTCGGTCTTCGTGACAGTTGATGTATCAGCCTCTCGGCTCGTGGAGCGGACCCTCCGTACGAGCTTGCTGTGTGCGGGAACCCTAGTGCTGGCTGCGACTGTTCTACTGCTGCGACTGCTACTGTGACTGCGACGACGACAGTACAGAGATCCTGTGTGGATTCGACGACGACAGTACAGAGATCCTGTGTGGATTCGACGACGACGACTACAGCACTCAGCGATCCTACGTGGATCAGTGCTACAGGTTCTGTGTGAGCCCGATCCTGAGTGGGTCCTTGCGCTCAGCGGTTCTGTGTGAGCCAGCGCCTACAGGTTCTGTGTGAGCCCGATCCTGTGTGGGTCTTGCGGGGGTTAGTTACCTATCGATCCTTCGTGGGTCCGACGACTTAGATGGATCAGTGATCATCTTTATCGTCCTTGAAGAAGTATACCTGTGTGAGCTGAATCCTGTTACTTTCCTTTGTGGAATACGTATACTTTCCTGCGTGGACTGAGTTATACTTGGGCTCGGAGGTTGGAGCGTATTTGAATTGATGACTTAGGTATATGTATGGGCATATACCTAAGCAGTGTTGGTTGTTACTTCGGGATTGTACTTTGTTTCGTGGTTTAACCTTTGTGGATTTGAGAGACCTTCAGGGGTCTCGGGGTCCCTACTGAGTAGCTTATACTCACCCCTGCACGGGCTTCGCCCGCACTACGTTGTGTTGGTTGCAGACGACGGACAGCGTTGACCTTAGCTGAGGTTTGCGGAGCGGGACGGTACCCGGAGGTGGACCACTGGGCGGGACGAGCACGGAGCGGACGGTGGGACCCGTGGAGCAGAGGAGCTATCTGTACCCACCCTTCAGGTGGGATTTCCGGTGGACAGCTCGGAGTAGCGGCCTTTACTTTACAGTTGCTGTTTTTCCCTTTTCGAGTTGTACTTTACTTTCAGTTTGGGTTTGTATTCTGGCCCATTTACTTTTCCGCACTTTCAGTTGTACTCTGCTTGTTTAGTGTTTACTTCCGCTTGTTTACTCTGTGGTGTGTGCTTACTTTTCTAAGGCAATGCCTTCCCTTTTTACCGGGATTTACGCCTTGGTGCTAGTCGCCAGCCCCTGGCCTATGGAAGGCGGGCTTGGGGTAGTCACGACACGGACCCCGAGGGCGGGTCGTGACAAATTGGTATCAGAGGAGTTCGGTTCTACCGCGAACTCTGATCTTTTCTATGTGAAGCAATAATGTTTAGCGTATTGAGTGTGGTTATCAGTCCAGGGAGTCCAGTGTTGGTGCGGCGGCCGACGTATCCGTACACCAGGACCCTGACTTCTGATTTCCGACTTAATGCACGAAAACATTGATTGCGTGTGTGTTTCAAAGTTTTCTTTGTGATTACTTGTGTCAGCTCACCGGGTATACTGATCTGCTTAACGAAAGTCTCAAGTTTTCTTTGTGATTACTTAATTCAGCTCACCAGGTATACTGTTCTGACGATGGTGCTCTTGTTCTCCTTTTCAGGATGGCCCCACGACGGCAGCCAGCTAGGGTTCCGAGAGTCGAGCGAGATGACAGCCCCCCGAGCGACGAGGCCTCGGTGCAGGGCCCTTTTCCAGTAGTGGCACCGGCGGTAGCTTTACCCGCCGAGCCCCCGATGCTTCCAGCAGCAGCCGCTGACGATGCACGTCGCCTCAGCGCACTGCATGAGTTTCAGCACCAGCGACCGCCCAGGTTCCGCGGGGAGACGGATCCCCAGGCAGCAGAGGACTGGCTGGAGGCAGTGGTTCGAGTGTTTAGGCTAGTGAGGACACCAGCAGACCTCATGGTGATCCTCGCTGCGAGCCTACTACACGCAGCAGCTGGACGATGGTGGAGCTTGATGCTCCAGGTGCACGATGAGGCATCTCTACTCTGGACGGACTTCGAGAGCCTCTTCCGCTCTGAGTTCGTCCCGGCCACCCTTCGAGCGGTGCGCATCCAGGAGCTTCTACAGCTGCGGCAGGGCAGCATGACGGTCGCCCAGTACTCGGCGAGGTTTACCGATCTCTCGCGCTACTCGACCGACATGGTACGGGATCCATTCTTCCGGGCCCGGACCTTCGAGCAGGGTTTGAGACACGAGATCAGGGCATCGCTGATCTCCCTCAGCATACCGACTCAGACAGGAGTACTGGAGCGGGCACTTCTGATCGAGAGCTTCCTTGCTGAGTCTACACCAGCACAGCGACCCACCGCAGGGCGGCACGTGGCAGAGTCATCTGCAGCAGGCAGTCGACGGATGACTCAGGGGTCCAGACAGACCAGACCTTCAGGCCGACGATCTCAGGGCACTGGCTCAGCAGTGCGGGGCACACAGCGCGGAGCCAGTCTTCCGAGAGGCAGGCAGTGCTACTCGTGCGGCGGGCAGGGCCACATGGCTCGCGACTGCCCGACCCGCCGTGCCGAGGAGCAGCAGTCAGTTGATGGACCACCGAGGCAGAGGCAGAGGGTCGACCGTGGCGGTCCGCAGGGAGGAGGCGGGCGAGGCAGAGGAGCTGGGCGAGCAGCTGGTGGTGGCCGACGCTTTGAGGCTCTACCACCACCACCACCAGGAGGTCCACCCCGACCACAGGGAGCTGGCGGGCAGCGACAGGCACAGCTCCAGGCAGCAGAGGCCTACGACCACGGCGCACCTGAGATGATTCGAGGTACTATCTGTGTCTATTCCACCCTTGCTGCAGTTCTTATAGACACAGGAGCGAGTCACTCTTTCATAGCCGCTGCCCTTGTTCGGAGCTCGGAGATTCCGACAGAGCCGTTGGCTCGATCCTTACGGCTAGAGACTCCTACGGGAGCAGACTCGACGATTACGCACTGGTGCCGGCAGTGTGAGCTTACTCTAGGAGGCGAGAGCTTCGGCTGGGATCTTCTTGTAGCAGCGTCGAGGCCTTACGACGTCATCTTGGGCATGGATTGGCTGTCTACGGTCCATGCACAGATTGACTGTTTTAGGCGCAAGGTGCGATGTGTACGCACCGACGGGAGCAGGTTCACCTTCACTGGCGAGAAGGGAGCCTTAGCAGCACAGGATGGACTTCCGCGGAGGAGAGGACAGCCCATCACTCATCAGTTGGCTAGCCTTATCCTTGGAGCAGTTGACGTGCGGAGTCCTGGTTTTCCTGCAGTGGTGGATCAGTATGCGGACGTTTTTCCCGACGATGTTCCAGGGATACCTCCTCGCAGAGAGGTAGACTTTTATATTGACTTGTACCCCGGGACAGCCCCGATATCCACACCAGCATATCGGATGGCCCCCGCCGAGCTTCGAGAGCTACGGGTACAGTTGGAGGACTTGCTGGGCAAGGGGTTCATCCGACCCAGTGTTTCACCCTGGGCTTCCCCGATATTGTTCGCCAAGAAGGCGGACGGGAGCTTGCGACTTTGTGTTGACTATCGTCGCCTGAACCAGGTGACAGTGAGGAACAAGTATCCGCTACCGAGGATTGATGACCTCTTTGATCAGCTCAAGGGAGCACGGTGGTTCTCGAAGATAGACCTCAGGTCAGGCTATCATCAGCTCAGAGTCAGAGACGAGGATGTGCAGAAGACGGCCTTCAGATGTCGGTATGGCCACTATGAGTTCTTGGTTATGCCTTTCGGTGTAACCAATGCTCCAGCAGTGTTCATGGCTCTCATGAACAGGATCTTTCAGCCATACCTCGATCGGTTTGTCGTGGTCTTCATCGACGACATTCTGATTTACTCTTCGACAGAGGAGGAGCACGCCTATCACTTGCGAGTTGTTCTTGACACACTCCGAGAGCACCAGCTTTATGGTAAGCTCTCGAAGTGCCAGTTCTGGATACGTGAGGTCCACTTTTTGGGACACGTTATCTCTGAGGCGGGAGTTGCAGTGGATCCCGCGAAGATTGAGGCTGTGTTAGCATGGGAGCCACCCAGGAGCGTGACTGAGGTTCGGAGTTTCTTGGGACTAGCTGGATACTATCGGAGGTTTGTGCCGAACTTCTCCAGAGTTGCGGCAACACTCACAGCTTTGACGAAGAAGGGGAAACCCTTCGTGTGGTCAGACAGTTGTCAGCAGAGCTTCGAGGAGCTGAGGCAGAGATTGACTAGCGCACCTATCTTGAGGTTTCCTGAGGAGGGAGTAGGGTACGTAGTCTACTGCGATGCATCAGGAACCGGACTCGGGTGTGTTCTAATGCAGGAGCGGGCAGTGATCACCTATGGATCACGACAGTTGAGGCCGCATGAGCTGAACTACGCTACCCATGACCTGGAGTTAGCAGCAGTGGTCTTCGCTCTGAAGACATGGCGACATTATCTGATGGGCGAGCGCTTTACAGTCTTTTCCGATCATCAGAGTCTCAGGTATATCTTCTCGCAGAAGGATATGAATCTGAGACAACGACGATGGCTCGAGTTCCTCCAGGACTATGACTTTGAGATAGTCTATACTCCAGGGAAGGGGAACGTAGTAGCCGATGCCCTCAGCAGGAGGACGGGCATTCAGCTACTCGAGGAGGCGACGGAGCAGCTAGCCTCTTTGCAGATATCCTTCGTGGATAGAGATGGAGCAGCCTTTCTTCAGTCTCTCACAGTCACTCCTCCACTACTGCAGCGAGTCAGGGAGGCACAGCGCGGGGACGCTGACTGTGAGACACAGCGTGCACAGATATCCTCGGGACAGGCACCTGATGGTTTCTCCCTTGGAGCAGAGCACGACATCCTTTTCAGAGGACGTGCCTTGGTACCAGTCACATTGCGAGAGGAAGTGCTGAGGGAGTTTCACACTTCTCCTTTAGCGGTACATCCTGGAGTGGCGAAGATGTACCAGGACCTCAGACGACAGCACTGGTGGCCGGGCATGAAGAAAGCTGTAGCAGAGTTCGTTTCTCGATGCCTTACCTGTCAGCAGGTGAAGGCAGAGCATCAGGTACCAGCAGGCTTGGTACAGCCCTTGGAGGTTCCGGAGTGGAAGTGGGACGGCATATCTATGGACTTCGTGACTGGACTTCCACGCACTTCCAGAGGTCACGACTCCATCTGGGTGATTGTTGACCGACTCACCAAGTCGGCACACTTCTTACCCATCAGAGAGCAGGGCTCGGTGGAGAGCTTGGGACGTCTCTACGTTCAGGAGATTGTGCGGCTCCACGGCGTGCCATCATCTATCGTTTCCGATCGTGATGCCCGCTTTACTTCCCGGCTTTGGAAGGGGTTACAGGAGGCGTTCGGGACGCAGCTACGTCTTAGCACAGCTTTTCACCCTCAGACGGATGGACAGACGGAGAGGACCATTCAGACTCTCGAGGACATGCTCCGTGCATGTGTCCTTGACTTTGGTCGTAGCTGGGAGGACCACCTACCTTTGGTGGAGTTCGCATACAACAACAGCTATCACTCCACCATCGGGATGGCACCGTACGAGGCGTTGTACGGCCGACCATGTAGATCTCCTTTGTGCTGGACAGACCCAGGGGAGTCAGCACTAGTGGGACCGGAGATGGTCCAGGCCACGACAGAGAAGGTCCAGGTCATCCAGGAGCGGATGAGGACAGCTCAGAGCCGGCAGAAGTCATACGCTGACAGGAGGCGGAGACCACTAGAGTTCGAGGATGGCGACCACGTCTTCTTGCGGGTCTCACCTCGACGTGGTATTCGGAGATTTGGCCGAGGCGGCAAGTTATCTCCGCGCTTCATCGGACCTTTTCAGATTCTCAGCAGGTTTGGCGAGGTGGCTTACCGCCTGGCTCTACCACCTCAGTTACACCGGGTGCACGACGTCTTTCACGTATCCCAGCTGAGGAGATACGTGCACGACCCGACGCACATCATTGACCATGGGGAGCTTGACGTTGACGATGGGGCGACTTTTACGGAGGTCCCGGTTGAGATAGAGGATCGACAGGAGCGGGTCCTGCGTGGGCGATCGATTCCTCTTGTGCGCATCAGATGGCAGCACGGGAATCTCCAGGAGAGCACTTGGGAGCGGGAGGCTCAGATGCGTGCTCAGTACCCTCATTTGTTCCCCTAGTTTTTGTTGTATCTTTACGGGGACGTAAAGCCCTGAGGTGGGAGTAATGTAAAGACCGTAAAATTCAAGGGAAATTTTTTCTTAATTTTCTTTGGATTTTTACAAGAGCGCGGTTTCAGACGGCACCTGATTCCGAGGCCCGGAGTGCCCGGAATTAATTTCCGAAGTTTGGCTCGGGTACGTTCAGTGAACGAACGAGCGGGAATTCCTAACTTTTGATCCGGTGCTCGGAATTGAAATCCGAGGGCACCGATGAACTCGCAGCGCCGATTTTCGCTTAATGAGACCTTTTCGGGAGTTGCGTTTGTTGCGGGTTGAAAGTTACGTTTTGGGGTTTTTCAGATAAGTTAAATAAAATTGTGTAAAACAAATTTTATTTAAACTTATTAAAAAAAAAACCTACCTAAGGGGGTTAGAAGTGGGACCCACACCCACTTAACCTCCCTTGGGAGGATTAAGTGTGGTGGGGCCCACACGAACCCCTAAATCTTTTAGTAACCTCTCAACTTCCCCCTTAAACTCCTCTTTTAATAACATGACAACTTTGTTAATTAATGGAGTTGAATTGTTTGAATTGTTTGAATTTCAAACCTTTGAAATTCAAATTGATAATTGTGTGAATAAAATAAGTCTTTAGCTTATTTTATTTGGGTTAGAATTCTCTAGCCACCTTGAGAGAATTTGGAGCCTTCATCTTCTTCTTCTTCAAGCTTTGACGAAGAACGCGAAGAAATCGACGAAGAACGCCACGTTCTCGGGAATCGTCTTTCGCGACGCCATACCCGCGACACCGACGACGTCTTCATCCGCGTCATCTCTTCCGCGACGATTTCCCACGACGAAATCGTCGTCAAAGAACTTCGAATCCTCGCTTCACGACATCGACGTTCTTCTTCCGTGACGCCGACCACCGCGACGCGTCTTCCGCGGGTCGTTGACGATCATCGTTCTTGAATCCAGAGGTAGGGGATGTTATTTATTGTTTATTTTTTTTCCATTCTTGAATCATGGATTTTTAGCATGACTAAATGTGTGGCTTTCGGTTATTCTTTAGTTATGTTATTATTTAACGTGAGGGGGGTCGGACCGCAAGAACACGGCCGAACCCCCCCTCCTTAGTTCTCGTTTTATTCATGCGGGTGGAAGCAAGAGGCGTGGTGCCGTCGCACCACGCGGATGAACATGCTTATAATTTTCCGCAACCCGTCGCGCTTCGCCGAGGAGAGATTTCAAGAACGCGACGCCGTCGCGCCGCGTTGGGAGGATTCATGGCACGGCGAAAGGGGCGCGGTGCCGTCGCACCGCGCCGGACGACGAACACCGCGGCCGGTTCCGGGCCGCGGTGAGACGAGGAGACCGCGGCCGGTTCCGGGCCGCGGCGGAAGGAAAGACCGGCGGCCGTGCCGCCGGCGTCGGGAGTCGAGGGCGGGACCGGAAATTCCGGTCCCGTTGGTAAAAACCGGCCGGCCAGCGGCCGGCCGGATGTCATAAAAACCGGGGGATTAAACCCCCGGCCGGTCCATCAAGACCCCCCCTCTTAATGAGGGGGGCGGTTCATTTAAGAAGGGGGGGGGGGGCAAAGCCCCCCCGGTTTTCTTCAGCCGGCCCCCACTTGCGGGGGCCGTTTCTTAGCAAGGCACGGCTTAAAGCCGTGCCGTTTTGTGAAACGCGGGGCTCAGCCCCGCGTGCCTTCCGCCGCCGCCACGCGGCCCGCCGCCGCCACGCGGCCCGCCGCCGCCCGCCGCCACGCGGCCCGCCGCCGCCGCCACGCGGCCGGCCGCCGCCGCCGTCCGCCGCCGTCCGCCGCCGCCGTCCGCCGCCGCCGGCCGCCGCGCCGTCCAGAGGGGGGGGGGGTCGGGCCGGGTCGGCCCGGACCCGGACCCCCCGTTTCGGACCAGATTCGGTTCTTGGCTCATAACTTGAGCCTCGGACCTCCGAATGACGAACCGTCTGCGGCAACGCGATCCTTGGATCGAGACGGTCGTTTCGGTATATCG
Organism: Viscum album; assembly: GCA_963277665.1. Classification (NCBI taxonomy): domain Eukaryota; kingdom Viridiplantae; phylum Streptophyta; class Magnoliopsida; order Santalales; family Viscaceae; genus Viscum; species Viscum album. The sequence continues at coordinate 1,481,622,072 of OY728137.1, forward strand.
CACTCAAGGTTTCGGATTACTTTGAGTTCGGCCGGGTTGGTTCGTTCACGAAACCAACCGGGCCTTCGGAGCGGAAACGCTCATATCTTGAGCTACGGACGTCCGATTGACGTGTCGTCAGTCGCGTAGTGTTCCTCTTATTGAGACGGATCTTTTGGCATACTCCGCCCGAGGTTCGGACGCAGGTGGAGTACGGTCGGGTTGGTTTTGCCTTAAAAACCAACCGGGCCCCGGAGACGAAAATGCCTATAACTCTCAGACCGGGCGTCCGATCGACGCGCCGTCTGTTGCGTTGAGTTCCTGTTGACGATACGGAACTTTTGGATACATCAACTTCGGTCTTCGTGACAGTTGATGTATCAGCCTCTCGGCTCGTGGAGCGGACCCTCCGTACGAGCTTGCTGTGTGCGGGAACCCTAGTGCTGGCTGCGACTGTTCTACTGCTGCGACTGCTACTGTGACTGCGACGACGACAGTACAGAGATCCTGTGTGGATTCGACGACGACAGTACAGAGATCCTGTGTGGATTCGACGACGACGACTACAGCACTCAGCGATCCTACGTGGATCAGTGCTACAGGTTCTGTGTGAGCCCGATCCTGAGTGGGTCCTTGCGCTCAGCGGTTCTGTGTGAGCCAGCGCCTACAGGTTCTGTGTGAGCCCGATCCTGTGTGGGTCTTGCGGGGGTTAGTTACCTATCGATCCTTCGTGGGTCCGACGACTTAGATGGATCAGTGATCATCTTTATCGTCCTTGAAGAAGTATACCTGTGTGAGCTGAATCCTGTTACTTTCCTTTGTGGAATACGTATACTTTCCTGCGTGGACTGAGTTATACTTGGGCTCGGAGGTTGGAGCGTATTTGAATTGATGACTTAGGTATATGTATGGGCATATACCTAAGCAGTGTTGGTTGTTACTTCGGGATTGTACTTTGTTTCGTGGTTTAACCTTTGTGGATTTGAGAGACCTTCAGGGGTCTCGGGGTCCCTACTGAGTAGCTTATACTCACCCCTGCACGGGCTTCGCCCGCACTACGTTGTGTTGGTTGCAGACGACGGACAGCGTTGACCTTAGCTGAGGTTTGCGGAGCGGGACGGTACCCGGAGGTGGACCACTGGGCGGGACGAGCACGGAGCGGACGGTGGGACCCGTGGAGCAGAGGAGCTATCTGTACCCACCCTTCAGGTGGGATTTCCGGTGGACAGCTCGGAGTAGCGGCCTTTACTTTACAGTTGCTGTTTTTCCCTTTTCGAGTTGTACTTTACTTTCAGTTTGAGTTTGTATTCTGGCCCATTTACTTTTCCGCACTTTCAGTTGTACTCTGCTTGTTTAGTTTTTACTTCCGCTTGTTTACTCTGTGGTGTGTGCTTACTTTTCTAAGGCAATGCCTTCCCTTTTTACCGGGATTTACGCCTTGGTGCTAGTCGCCAGCCCCTGGCCTATGGAAGGCGGGCTTGGGGTAGTCACGACACGGACCCCGAGGGCGGGTCGTGACAGGGCTTCCTCAATCATCACTCATTCATCTGTTATAATTGAGATGATGAGTGAATGGATTTGGAGATAATTTTATTGGGGTATTCTAATGAATGTGGTTCATTATGGGATATAGTTGAGTGGATAATAAAGGCCTCTCATTTAATAATAATCATGGAAATATATTTTATTACTGAGTTCTGAAATATATATGTTTGAGATAAAGTTTAATGTAATGGGGTGTCAATGATCATCATTTCTAATATGTATTTCTATTTTAAATAATTATTATAGAAAGGTTTTTGGAATTTCATATATACATAGTTTTAATTGATTATCTTTTTCCATCATCTCACTAATTGGATGTTAGAGTACACCATCATAGTGTTGAATGGTATATTGTGATCATGTCTCATTTATTTTTGAGGTATATGTGAGAACCATCGAGATAATTGAAATTTTTATTATAAAAATATTGACTATTAATTTATTTATAAAGACACTACTTATGATTTATACATTAAACTATATTTATTTCCTCTGTATTGTCTAGAGACCATAGGTTAAGTGGTTATCATGAGGACTCACGTGTAGAACATGTCAGATCATATTCAACTGAATAGGTAGTGGCATGAAATATCATAAAGAGAATATATTGTTAGTCAACCAATGAAAACATCTTCTATAATATATTATGGGTGAAAAAATTCATCATATGGGCATCTCCTCTTTTAGAAAATATGTATATTCAGAGTTTGGGGAGGTTGGAGATTCAATTATCGGGGATACTTGAGGTTTACATGGTAATATAAACCATATAATCTCAGTGAGTTATTTCACAGAGATATAGTGTTATAGATAATGTATTATATATATCAAAATATTAGAGATACCACTATGACCCTTATAATGATGAATATTTGAATAGGGTCATGATGGATCTAGAAATGACATTTGAGATGGCATGAGATTATATATTGGAGAGAGGAGAATCAATATTGGTTGATTGTACATCCAATTTGGGGATAGAGTTTTACCAGGAATATCCATGAGAATTTTTCGAGTTCAAATATATTATTTAGGTCTAGTGGAATTATCAATTAACTGGTTAGGCTTGATGATGTTCAGCGGTGGAACATGGGTTTGAGATAGTATATAGAAGGATGTTTTTATCTACCAAATTCCATATCTTGATAGAATTTGTATCATTTTCTGCATATTTATTTTGATGTATTTCATCAACATGAGGTGTTTTAAGGGTTCTCGATAGCTTGTCTTAAGAGTTTTCCCATGTTTCTTACAGAGATTTTATTACTGGTGTCCTAGGAAAACGTAGTTTAGAGGATTGTAACCATGATGAGGGAAAAGTAAAAATATTTTATAGACATTATAAAATTATTATTCTTTGTCAGATAATAGGTTTTTATATAGAATAGGGATAAGGGAATAATTGAGTAATAAATAAGAGTAATTATTTATATCTAGATAATTAAATTTATTTATTCAAAATTTATCTAGTCGAGACCCATACACTGTTTTGTGAAGTCATACTTTAGATTAATGTCTCATGATAGCATGTGTGAGGGATACATCATAAATCCAAAACATTAGGGGACCATTGCATCGTGATGGGTGAAGCAGCATCATGAAGACCTATGGCTCATGATTCATGATTATACCCTAGATGTGTGTTATTCACAATGAACCTTATGTTCACGACCCACCAAAAACACCCAAGCCCTCTTTTTTTATTATGTTTTTATAAAATTTAAATTATTAAATATTAAACATTATATACGGATCCCTCGTTTCCCAACTATATCAACTCAATAATTCCCCCATCATTCATTTACATTTTTTGAATGATTGGATCACCTTCATCAAGGAACATAATCAGAGGATTTATATATATGGAGGCCTCCTTAGGTTAGGATAACAATCATCATCTGATATTTCTTTATTTCCCTCCCAATTTCACAAGGTATTTTAAGATAATGAATAATATAGTGGGGTTTTTAGGATTTCTAATTTAAAATGATTCAATAATAATAATCCAATGCTTTTAATTGATGGTAACACCTCTTGACCTATGTTGGTGTAAAATTATTTTATCATTTTTATTTACTTATATTTAATGAATCATATTATATATAAAAAGGTTAATATTGTGAATATTACCATGAATTTAATTTTAATAAAATTATTTACATTAGATGTTATTGATTACATATTTTAATATGTGATAGGTGTATTGATTAGTTTGAATTATAAATGTTAAAACTAATGACCATTTACACTTGACATGGAAATTGAAACATAGAAATCAGACTCGAGATGGGTGATAAAACATGAGATATTACCCTATGAGCATAGGGAGGTGTCCTAGATAAATTACCTGGAAGGGAAAACTATGATAATTTGTTAAATAATGGGTGATATGGATCATTACAAATAATTTTAGTAGGTTAGTGGTTTTTCTACATGATTGGAATAATATAAAATGAACTATAATGATTTAAAATGTTAATATCTACATCTTGTTAAATAAATAATGGTATATCACCAACACTTTTTGTGAGGGTGTTGTCTCATCCACCATATGAGTTAGGTTGGTGGTATCTAATCCAACCCGATATTTTATTTCTGTGTTAATTCATCTACCATGTGATGTGATGTTGGTTTCATATCGTCCACATCAAATTTTTCTTTTAGGGTAAATAGTTCACATTCATACTGTTGATTTTTTTGGATTTTCCTAGAAAATATATATTTTCATGGTATACCATCTACATACGTTGGTTGTCCATGATGTGAATTATCCATTTAGGTACTAATATTGGTGGTATATGATCCACCCAGATATTGATATTGGAAGTTTGTTGGAAATATAGAGTTGGGATACTATCAATTTCATGAAATCCCAAGGAGTTGCATCTCATTCGGAATTTTCCACCCATGGTGTTTTGTATTGGTAGCATATCATCAACATGAGTTAATAATAGTGATATAACAATCAAAAAATTATGGATGGGTTGTGGAAATAAATTTTCAACATGGAATTTTTGATTCCCCATGCATAGATAGGTGTCTCATTTTTTATAGATAATGAGATGGTGGTGAATATTAAGAAGATTTGGTTTTGGTAGTTTTGCATCACCTTCCAAGAATATATGACAGGGACAGCTCAATTACACTAGTTATTATTCATGTATTGATAAACATTTAATTCATTATGATTTTTGATTCCATTGGTTTTTAATCTCATTTCAACAAAATTTAAATAATGTATTGATGCATGAATCTTGTATGTAGAGAACTCCATGAGGTTAGACGATATTTTTTTTATTTTCTTTATTAAATCTATTTTGTCCAGCATGGAATATATATTATACATATTAGGTAAACCATCATAGTTTGACTACTAAGTTTTACTCACACCCTTCTTGATGGCCTTGGTACCCATGTATTATTTTTTGTTTTGAGTAACAATTTAGGGAAATGAAATTCCGTCTTTTGATGGATACGATAGTAGATAATGATGGGGGTTTTGATACATGAATTATCTAAGACTTAAATCCATTTCTATTATTATCTCTTTTAAATTATGATTAATATTGGACCTAGTTATATATGATATTTGAACTTGTGATCTCATTTATGTTTAATTGCATTAATGGAATCAATGTAACCTTAATTATCTATAGAATCAGATTAATATTTTTTTTTGTATATAATTTATGTGTATTGGGTGTCTTATATAGATAATATTTTTGAATGACCACTTCTATATATTTTTTCCCCTTTGCATTCATGAATATCTATCACTAATATTATAGTCCCCCAAAATTTCATATATTAACCCTCACATCAATTCTATAGACACTAGTGTGTGTAGAGGTAGGATTGAGGTATCAAAAATCCTACTTCAGTAATATTATAGGTGACCCATTTTAGGGATATGACACCTATATTTTCCCCACAACAAATATTACTAACAATAAGTGTAATACGGTTTTAGAAATTTATGTTTATAAGTATCCCATACTTGTGTAATTTTTCTATAGAAGACATATTGAAGAGAAATACTAAGGATCATATTGGACTTGAAAATTTAAAATAAATTATATTAAAATAATTTTTAAAAACCTCCTAAAAATTTATTTATTAGAAATATTTTAATAATAATTTTATAAAATTAGTAATTAATTAATTTTTAATATACCAATATTCATTCTTTTTATAAATTTACATAAGAGACACATTGTCACAAAATAGATGAATAGCCATTTTTCATTTATATGTATACGTATTACCACAACATATGAATGAATTCTAGAATTAGAAAAAAAATAAAAAATAAAAATATATATATACCATTTTTGAAAAAAAAATATATACATTATAGTCATTATTTAGTTAATTACATAGAAGAATAAAGATATATTCACGAGTAAATGTTATGAACATTTTAATTTTGTAATAAATTACATGATTTTTCTAATAAAATTAGGATATATTGGACTGTTAATCAAACTAGTTAAGTTACGTAAAAATCATATTTTATGGGGACACTTTTTAAATATATGTAAAATCACATATACGTGATGTCCATTTGAATTTTTTATTCATTATCTACTTCATATTAGTGATAAACTGTAAATTATATTTTTTATAATATATATTGACACGATTGTTAATGTATTGAAGAAAAAATTTTACAATGATAATATAAGAAAGAAGGATATGATTGAAATAATTTTATGGATATTCATTAATATATATATATATTAGTTGTTGATAATCAGTATTGTAACTGGGATCAAATGACAATGAATAGAACCTCAATTAACTAGAGAGATAGAGAACCTAAAAAAGAATGACACAATCATTCCCATGATGACATGAGTACACACACTTGCACATCAAAAGGCTTGTACATCACAACTGCATAGCACATAAATGTAGGACAACATTGTGGGCATCACCTTCATCAGGAACATTCTCCACGGACATGCGTGAGGTAACTCCTTCAACCATGGTCCACTATATTCCTTTACATAATAGACCATGGATCCCAATTAGTATGAATATAAAATATTATGAATCCATGAAGATCTAGATACACAACCCCTTCACCCATATCCTCCAAAATCCCTTAAGAAGATCTACACAACATGAGAAAATAGGGTAATATGGGGTATCATGGGATCAATGTCCATCTATGGTCTAAATTACAAGAAACTTATATGAACACCTTATTTACCTGTAGGGTATAACCACTTCTACATTTCTCCATCCAGAATTAGGGATGAATTTTAGACCCATCAAAGGACACATGAGGATCCCCAGGGGCGTAGGAAAATTCCTCTTCCCTATTTTGTATCCAAGGTGATACATTTTTAAGGCATCATTATCTCACTCTATCCACCCCTCTATGTGATTCATATACATATCCTGCTAGGCCCTATGTAAATCACCTTTTCTTTTCAAACCATGACATACTCTATCCCCCCGTTGATCCCTCTTACAAGCCAACAATTTAAGGTCTCCTCATCATTTGGACCCCTCGTTTTGTGGGATTCAAACAGAAATACCCAATGAAATAATAAATAAATAAAAAATTGTAAGAGTCACAAAAAAATTTCATCCATTTCTGTATGAATTACATCAATCAGAGGTGTACTACACTATTCCAATAAATTAGGTAGGACCCTCACGGTGAATGACAGTATGCATTCCAGCATTCAGGAGGACACTGACCATAGGGGATGTTTTAGGGAACATAAAGAATAAAATACAATGGATATTACCACGTCATTTTCTAGTCTTTTCTAATAATAGGGACCTCTGGTTCCAGACAGCAATACATGATATGATATCATCTCCTCTTCCATAGAACAAATTTTAGGTAATTCCACTAGAAATTCTTGCAGAACCTCTACTGAATCATTTCTTCCTTATAGTCCATACCCATGGTCCATATCCATATAGAACCACAAATTTGAATATCCATTTAAAAAAATAAGAGCATAGATGGAAACATAGTTTCTCATTCTATATCCCATTAGGTACATGGCACAATAATGGGAGTGATTTTTCGCCTCCTCAACCTCTTCCAATAAAAGAAGGAGGATCATGTGTTTTTCTAGATATTTTTCCCCTTTCTCACATTAAATCATTGATCAAATGGGTTGAAAGGTTATATAAGATAATGATATCCATGCATTTTTATTCGGTTTTTGTAACAAAAACTTTTCTCAGATCATCCCCTAATCTTTCTTTAGTAGTCTTTATGAGGCCTAGGTTGTCAAGACCATGTATTCAGCCATAGGTAAAAATTATTAGTTTGTTTATCATATAAATCACTTATACTTGTTTCTCACCACAATAATGACTCACATGGGCTTATATGTTTTGGTTATCAGGATAACTGCACGATCCCCAAACAAAAATTATGGGCCTTTTTCTTGGATTAGGAAAAAAATCTCACAAATGGGAATCATTTGAAGTTTAATACGAATCCAATCATGACAGTCTTATTCTGTTTTTCAACATTAATTACCAAAGACATTGTTATTTTCTATTTTTTATCACTAAATGAACCTATGGGTGTCCTATCTTGTACAATCCCCAATTATTTCTCCATACTCATTCACCAAGGCATCCTACTTAGGGGTATTCCCCAACTAAAACACTCAATAAACAGGTGTGTCCTCCTTTGGAGTAATCCCGTATCTAATACTCTAAATGTTCCAAAGTCACCTATGTGGAAAAACATAAGAGGGCCTCTAGAGGAACATTTCACTATAGTCAAAATATGTGGTATTTGATTGTTATATAAATGTGATATGTAGGAAGCCTCCTAGAGTTCGAAACACAAAACCTCAAACCTATATAATTCTTTGTGGTCCATATTCCCAAATGATTTTTATCTAACACGAGAGACCATATCCTATGTTCCCTTGGATGCTTCTAAATATGTACCATGACAAACTATTTCGTGGAACCTTTCACTATACTTTCCATGGAATATGATCAAAAACTTCAAAATTTAGTCTTTATAACATTGCCAATAAAGGTATGATGATCCCCATTAAGTGGAACTAAACTATGTGGGTTCTTATTTAATTACCAATGATATGTTGAAATCCCATCTCATGGGTAAGATCCTGATATCAAAACTACTTATATCATTACTGATGATGACTTACACCTCATTGCCCTACTGTGATGCTCAATACTAGCATCAAAATAATAAATGAAAAAAATATTATTTGAATTGAACATATGAGGTTACCATAGATGGATTGGCTCATATAATTATAGATATATATGATTATGAAATATCTAAAATACATACATATGATTTTAAATACCGTACATGACAAAAATTGATTGTTAATACATGGGCGACCCATTTCATAAATGTGATTCAATGAAAGATTCATGAACATATATATAATCCTCCATAGATTCTATGAGTATTAGAACCTACCCGTAAAATAATTTGATTATCCTGACCTCCCATCCTCATGAAAAATGTATGTTCTTATGTATTATTTTTCTACTGTCCAAACAACCACATACCTTAGGAATAACGGTCCATTAGTTATCACAAGTACAGAATCATTGGGTGTCCTCAGATCAATGAAAAAGCCCTTTTGGAGACAATTAATATCTAGTTAACATGATGTGAGAAATTTAAAAGGCTAAACCTACAAAAATGAATCAAACGGTGTAAAATTGTTCCTTTCAAACAAAATATGGTGAACCTAACTTCAATCCACAACCAAGATGATTTTTTAAACCACATTTTATGACCTATTCACTACCATACTGAGAATGGGATAATAATGAAATTTAACCATGCATGTGTTCATTTAGTGAGATGATAATTTGAATGTGGTTTCTATTTTTTATACCAATATTCAAAATACATTCAATAGGATATACATTCAATCCAAATGGAGTTGTACTTAGTTTTCCAAATGCAGGTCCTAAATTAAATTAATTTTTGGTATTCTTCCAATCATAAGCTTTCATCACCAACCAAGTGTCCTTGATGACATACATAGAATGAATTAGTCTAGGAGTGTCCTTAGAAAAGAAAAATCCCCACCCTAGAAGTATCTTGAAAGGCCAACCAGCATGAAAATCCCCACTAGTAATCAAATACATGATGACCAACATACTATTAGTATGCAATAAAAAAATTATCCATCAATCATTTACAGATAATATACAATAAATACAGTTACCATTCATTCCCTTATTATAAGGAGATGATTAAGAGGAAATAGATGGAATCTTATAAGCTACATAAGGTCCATTTCAATGGGATCCATAGAATAGTCACCATGTGGTCTTCCACACTCAAGATGAAGAGGGTTTCATAATTGATAGTCTTCCCCTAGTCATCCAGACATAGGAAATCATGACGACTCGCCATGGGTGGAAACCGGAAAACAACGAGCATGGATAAACCTATATACCCTCAAAATAATACAATTAACAATTTTTTATGGAAAATTATAAGCATACACATACAACATTCCACCGTAATTTATATATCCAATAATTTATCCTAAAAGAATTTAAGGAATCCATCCACTCAAATATTGTTCAAAATGGCTAGCAGGAACCCACACCTACCCGCACTAACCAAGACTATATGAAAATTATTCTAGAAGAATATGAATAATAACATTGATCAAATATGAAAATAAACCTTAATCATGAAAAAATGACTACCCATATAAATGTATCCTTCTAGTATACTCATCATGAACCACCTGAAGAAGTTATTCAGAAAGTCCCAACAAAAAGTAGTGGGCATAACCAACTCAATTCCACCACATATGTTTACTGTTATAATCTAATGAAAGGAATGAGAGGGAAGGATAAGTCACCTACCCTATATTGAGATACTAAATGATCATTTATCCCCATTACAATCATTGAATTCACTAATAATATCTTCACAATGGTTAAAGGGATGATGAAAATTTATCCCAAATCATGCAGTCTTACCCAGACATCATAACAGTGAAAAAGTTGTATTAAATGGATAAAAACATAGCTTTATCCCCACAAATGGTGTGTGTCATTAGCATTCCCCCCATGGGTGTGACATAAACCTTCTCTTATATAATAGGTTTTGGGGGAAATCAACCCTAAAATAAATGGAAAACTAGAACCACATCATACATCCATTCCAATATGAGGTAATCAGAAAATTCAAATGGTCACACCAATGAACAATCCCCTTACAAATATATAGTATCCTAGAAAAAATATATTATAGTATCATGGTGTCTTATAAACAAATAATTCATGCTAGAAAACCAAATTCCCTAGAATGTGACAGTAGTAAATTGAAAGAATGCAAAAAATCCACAACAGAAACCACTAGAAAATTAATAGTCGGCCTACAATCCCACTCTACTCAATATTTGAGTCCTTGAATCCCATATACAACTATATATGGAAGCATTGGTCTCTGTTTTGTTTTACCATGTTTTTATGAGTAGTATCAATAATTTTAAAGGTCCTCCTTGGACACTCCACCATGATGGCGGGTTTATGTTCATATAACGATTGATCTTGAGAGTACACATCCCAATGAGAGACTATAAATATCTCTACATGGACAGAGGATAAACTATAAATAGGGTATTACCTTTTCTTTAATCGACCATGGTAGTCCTCCCCATGAGGTAATTCGTTGTGAAATTTATCTGCACAATAGTGTTTATGTTCAAAAGTGGGGCCTCACATAAGATATGTAGTGATGAAAAAACCCTCGACAACTGATACAATTGGGAAAATAATTTAGATATTCTTGATTCCTTTTCATTGAAAATTGAAATAATTTTTCAGTGGAAGATAACTGATGTAGACATTCATTCTAAAAACCACTCATGGACCTCCTACGATCCAATTGGGAAAAGGAATCTCTAACCATTATTTCTATTCATGATAGAGTGGTTGGGAAGTATCTTCTTTACTCTGTTCTGGTAAAGGAACCTTTAGTAGAATATGAAGAATGAATGCTGAACATTAGGAAATACCTTTATAAAGACAATATACCCTTAATGTTCTAGCCTTTTGTCACCCATCAATATCTAATTATAGAGGTGTTTTCAGAAGATTTTGTTCACAAAATACTCTTCAATATAAGGAAATATATTCATTACATTATGATAAAATATCACCCTTTGAAGAGTATATAAGTCACATCAAGGTAATGGACAGTATGCAATTCCTTGTTGATGTGGATGATCACCTTTCTGTATAACATCCTTACTTCACGAAACAAAAAGGATACTTTCTACATGAGAACCTCGGCAGATTAAAATTATTGTGATAGCTCATCGATGATACCCCGTCATGTGTTCATATTATATGACCACATGAACACAGATAATTACATTTCACCATTATCCCAACCAGTAAAACCTATTAAAATAGTTATCATGGAATTTGCTATTGTTAGGCTAACTCCAACGAACAGAATCTATTCATAATTGATGATGTGATCAAAAAAATAGGCCTCAACCAAATCACATCAAATGTAAGGATATAAGAGAGTAGGATATTGAGAGAATTTTGCATCAAGTATCTAAAAAATATCAATCATGCCTCTCTATTAGGACATATATGTTAGTAGAGTGTGAAAATATCAGAAATATCACAACAATATTCAGCATTAGGTAACTCTTGAGCATTCCAAATGATGTACCCAACCCATGTCGGAAATAACACCATAAAATCATAATAGAGTCCACATTAGTAGAATCCCCAACAGTTCAAGGGAAATCCTAACCAGCATTCTTGGGAGATTTTTTAATATAACATTTGAGGTCACCAATTTAAGCATAATGAGTTGTTAAAGTTAAATGTAAATAGCCCAAACCCTTAGAAATGGGGGATTTTGAACCATTGAAACTGCATCCTTAGTGTATTTTAGTCATTTACTTATTAATGGAAACACCATAGAATTAATCCTAACAATTTTACCATCCCACGATTAGATTTTATCAATGTTATCTGGCCTGAATAAACATTCTAGAGATTACCTTCAGATTATTTTCCACCAAATAGCTTCTAGAAAATCAGGGAATGAGAAGAAAAGCCTATAGAAAAGGTATTATTTAGAAGACTCTGTTAACTTCATATAATATATTATGCGATTTTGACTTTTAGTAATACTACCCTTGCAGAGCTTATAGAAGGCGAGGGCAATTTAAAAAAGGATGTAGAGTTAGAAGTTTTTGTTCAAGGTACATTACACACTAAAATTATAGAATGAGGTTTTCATACCTGGAACCATATAATCTCTCTAAATCTAATACATAACAAAATCACTCGATCATTACCTCATCAAAGTGAAAATAACATTGGAACGGGGAAATTTAAGCCTGCGTATCACCTACTCCCTGAAAATGTTGGATCCCTTCCACTTAAGAAGATCATATCTAAGCATGAGTAAATTATGAATAAATTGATGAGATTAAATGAATAACTATACCAAGCCTTCCATCCATCTAGATATGATTGTTAAGAATATCCTCAGCTTGTAATCCTTTATGGAACACATCAACAAATAGGGATTTTCAAAATTAAATAGCTCTGTGACTTCCGATAAATGAGGGAAACTGAACAAATAATATACATAGACATCATGAATGTTGGTTTGGAGTTCCCTCAATTGTAGATAAATCAATAAATGATCCATTAACATCTTTAAAACCCTTCCCCTAAATGCTACTAATGACAAATACCAGTAGTTCCTCTACTGAGGGACCTATCGACTACATACCGTGTTCATACAAATTCTTATCTAGTCATTCCTCAAGGGATCATCAATATTATTGACTCACTAATGGATGGATTTGAATATATAATTTAATGGTGTGTAAAAGTGAAACTAATGATGAATCCTTACCGAGAATGGTCAGATTTGACTTCCCCACTTTCGAACATCGATAATCCTACATTTCCAATTTCCTATAGCTCTAGGGACCTAGAGAATCTTTGGACCCATATTTTAGAGACCCGACTCTTGATGTACACAGACATTACATTACTTTTGCAGAATACTTAATACATAACAAAAACAGACACCAAAGGACCGTAATAGTTTAGTGTCGTTGGAAACATGGAACATAATCTTCTAATCATGGTGAAATATCTTCAACATCACGCATACAGATCTTCCCCGTTTTTTTTCTTACCTAAAACCTTTCTTTATATCATGGGTAAAAGAATACATAAAAAGGGTGAGCTGAAATGCTCAGTAAGGTTAAACATAGAGAACATAAAACAATCCAGAAACATTTGAATGCAAAAACTTGAACATAAAATCTAAACATCAAAATCTTGAGCAAAGACATAATTCTTCGAAGTACATAAGGCATATATCATAATGAAATATAAATCATGATAAACTAGAATGGGAAGAAAACATGTAGTTGTGGTAACCCATTAAGCACATGATGTGATTTCCATAGTATCCAAGGAATTACCGCCAAGACCATCATAGTGGACAAAGACCCTTTCTGAATCGAGTTCACTCCTCATTCCAGTCATGTATTACTGAAACGGATTAACTTACCGTTCCAGACATGTCTATATCATGAGATATAAATATTCACCCAATGCATTGGAGGGAGATATAGGTCCCACCCATCTCATAATGAAATATTTCTTACTTGTGCCACAAAATAAACATAAAACATTCATCATAACCCAAATAATAAAATGGGATTCAAAACATCATTCCATCATCACATAATCCATATAAAACAAATGGATATTACATCATAAGAAAAGTGAAACCTTGTAAATCATAGATTCATTATACTTGAAACATACACATATGAAATAATGTCATCTTATATGGAAAATGGTTTTGATAAAACACTTGAAATGAATTCTTGGGGAAAATATCCTTTCTTCTTCAAAATCATTTTCTTTTCCCAAAATTCCATGCAATTTTAAAAGAAAAGTATTTTGTTAAAAATAGTTATATAATCCTGTAGTAAGATTCATGAAAATGAGGCGTTATGAAACCGTAAAAATCCGTTCACGCCGTATAAGATAATATAAAATTCTTCTCATACTTTTGTCGAGAAAGACAAAAAGTTCCTCATGTGGTAAACAAAAGTAAGATTCCTTTCATAATATGTGGTAAAGTTAAAAAATGGGTAAAAATGACTTTAAAAATACATTTATTTTTGTTATAAAACATGGTCATGGATGATAACAATAACCCCAGTAAATATATATGAATAAACAATCTCGGATAAAAATGAGATTGGAAAAGTTATCCCTTAGAAAGATATTTTTGTAAATAAAATAGATCAATTATGTGTATTCACTATAAGGTCACATAAAGAAAGTATAAATACATGATAAGATATAAATATTCATTTTTCACATAATCAAACAACGTCATTAACAAGAAAGAGAAGATCAACCCAAAGAATGGAAATTGTGTTAAGAAGTTCCGTTACCTCGTGTCCGACTTGACTCAATCGTTCTTTAATCTCCTTTAACATGGGTAAATTCCTTTGGTTTGAACCAAAAGGGATTCTTGGCGTGCCTTCTACCTAGGGTAAGGCTTCTAGGGGGAGGAGAGGGATGTAGGGTGATTAATTGGGTAGAGTTTGGATGAGCCAAATGGCTTGAGAGGTGTGTGGAATTGGATAGAAATGGTCTCCTTTTATAAGGGGGGGGGGAGGAGCTCTTTTGGAAAGTGTGAAAATATTATTTTATTATAAACTTAACTTTGGTTTCAAAATGTCCAAAATTATTGAAGATAAAGATAAGATGACTCATGGCGGAAATAAAATCATCAAATCATAATTGAACAAGTTTTGGATAATATTTTAATCAATATAATCTAATTTATTTAAATCATTTATTAATGAGGTAAATACTACATCATTATTATGACATATATAATTTAATTTATTTGATGTCTAAAAATTATAAACAAAATATAAACATGTAAGAAATCATTTCAACTTTAAAATTAATATTTATAGTCCAAAAGATAATTTATATATCCCCTTATAAAAATTAATTACTAAAAGATTTTTGTTAATGCCAATTTTGTCTTTACATTTAATTAATTAATCTAATGTGTCATTGTATTTCATAAGTGGCTCCATGGGGTCCCACAATCGACCCAAGGATGTCCATGGTCGGTCATTACTCATCAAAAAAGGTTATAAAAAGTTTCAAGGTAATTTGGAATTATTATAATATTCTTTTAACCAAGAATTACCCTATTTACCTTTAACCGCAGTAAATAAAAATAAAAAGTTACTATTCACCAAAAATTATTTTCATCTCATTGAACCACATTTTAGCCTTTGATATTAACCGTGCCTCTCTAATTTTCGAAATTCCACTCACAGAAGCGGTAAAATAAAGTTTTATGTGAATTTCCAAATTCTCCTAGGAGATGGGAAAAAAACGATGAAAAGTTCAATAAAATTTTCATATATCTAAAAATATTATAAAATGATTTAAATTAATTAAATTGAACTTATATAAGTATTATTTACAAATTTTTACCGATAATAAATTTAAATAAAATAAATAATTATTTAAATAAAAAGTCTGTTTTTAAATTGTAACCTAGTGTTTTCACTATTCATCAAAAATTGAAAGTTTTCAGAAAAATACCAAAAATTCATCCTAAGATATATTTGATATTATGAATTCAAAAATGATATCCATTTTTCCAAATTCAAAACATAGAAGTGGCATTAATTAATTTTAAAATTAATTCCCGTTATAAAAACAAATAGCGTGTTTTTTACGAAACAATAACTATCAAAAGATCGACACTTGTTCATCTCCAAATTCAAAGTGAAATTAATTCCAATGACCACCATTAAATTAAATGGTAAAAATATATTCTAATTAACCTTTAAAACCAATTAATAAGATATTCTAACCGTATAAATTATTGCGATGAAAAAAGTTGTTTTTAATTAAAATATAACGTGTTTTTACTATTAATCAAAATATGAAAGTTATCAGAATAATATGAAAAATTTATCCAAGTTAAATTTTTATATCCTAATTCCAAGGAATAATTTTATTTTTTAAAATTGAACTTAAAAACTTGTCAAAAACTAGATTTAATGTGGGTGCGCCATCAAAAGGCCGCAAAACTGCATTTTTAAAAAAATTACTATTTTACCTGAAAAATTTATTTTATTCTCATACCATGTTCAAGATAATAAGTAAGATGAATAATAATGTTATAAAATTCAAAATGTAGTTAATACTATTCATAACGGCTAGTTTATAATAATATTATAACCATATATCATTGTTTAGTGAAACCCGATATTTGATACAACACACGCTATCGAGGAAGGTTGTGACTGCGTGTAATGCAAGCCAAGTCAGGGTTGCATGTAGTGAAAGACTCATTTGTTGTTGTGTATAAATAAATCCAACCATATTTTATTTACACATTGAATATATATATGTATACACACACTCAAAGTTGCGTAGAATAACTACTATCAAACAAACATGAGATTGTGTGTAACACGATCCAAGATTAGTGTTGCGTATACTACAAGCAAATACGGTGTTGTGTAAAGTGAAATAAAATATTATTGTAGCATACAACAGAAGATATGAAAGAAATTAAAAGTATATATCTTATAAAATCTCGGGTTTTTACATTCTTCCCCCCTTAAAATTAATTTCTCCCTCAATATTCGTCGGGGTTATAAATGATTTACTACTTGAAAGTTAATTTCATAGAAACCCACATCGTAAAAATGAATACTAAAACATAATTTAAAAAATTAAAGTATGAAACATAACGGTTACCCAAATTAACTCATCACTGGGTTTCCACATTGGAGATCATAGGTGAAAATATGGATATAGAGGAGAAATCTACCCCTCAAGTTCTGATGTAGAGTGGTGGAGTACATGGCTATGAAAAAGCCAAAAATCACAAAGCCAAAATTTTTTGATGATCTAAGGTACCATCTGATTAATCAGATATATGGTCAGTATGAAAACATTTTTTGTTTTCAAGATCATATCCCTAAAGTTGGATAATTTGAACTAGAAGAAATACATACATTATTTTGGTACAATATCACTGTTGTTCGTGCCTTGAACAATTTATACTTCATCTCTTAAAGAAATGAAGTTGAATTTGTCATTCTTGATGTGTTAGCAAATCACGTGATAGAATGATAGGTCATTCCATCTGTCTCAAACGTAAGGTTTGAAAAAGTTATCAAATATACATAAGTCCATCTATGTTGTGGTAAATCATATATGATTCCAAAAATGGACTTATACTTCATCTATCATAGTGCTTAATAAAATAAAACTAGTTTCTACTGACCAGGGGATTCCTGTAGGCTAGTGGTAGGCAATAAAGGCCTGTCTCACATCAGTTGTGGGTTCGATTCCCACAACCTTGTCCGATGCGACACATTATCGCATGTCCTACATGTTGCCATTTTTCTAAAATTACATCATTATGACATTCCATTGATAATATCGAAAACTGTTCTAGCCTTAAACAGTACTAACTTATTTCCAAAATAATCCATTTCAAATCTTTAGTCTTTTCCAAAATACTTCTGTCCAAGCCTATAGTATAAAGAAAACAATTACTAGAAATGTCATCTACCGAGCATGTGAATACCATCATTTATCCCCGATATATCTTGTTGATCACAGTCCAATCATGTGAATACCATAATCATGTATTCTCTTGAAAAATTAATACCCATTGAACCTTACTGAAAACATAAATGTTGTCAAAATTTAAATATTTACACATACCAAAATCCCAAAATTTCACTATACTCAAACCATGATATCACTTTGTCCTTATATCAGTCATGAGCTCATGAATACTATAATACATATTATTTTCTACTTATCCCATCGTTATGCGTATTTCAACTGCTTTCAAAAAATATTTCAATCACTTTTCCTAGTTACCGGTACCATTAAAGTATTAAAAACCACAATGATCCAATACATTGATATTCTAATATTCTAGGATACATTAAATGAAATTCCACAACATTATATCAGAATACCATTACATAAGCACTTATTCATTCCACCACATAGTTGTCATAGTAAACATCACAAATAGTGATTTCATGTGACTAGCCGTTATCCTTTTCTTTAAGAGTTTGCTCCCATCAATCATCATTAACCCTTGGATTATGGAATTCATTAGAATAATTCCCCATTTCCTTGCACTTGAAGCAATGAAGTGTTGGTGGAGAGTTCTCTATAGTATTTTGTCTATTCACATCATTAGCAACCTTTTTCCCATTACTTTGACAATCAACTGCTCGATGACCTTCTTTTCCACACGTAAAACATTTTCTAGTACCATTTAGGAAATCTCCACCATGCTTCTTTCCACACTTTGAGCGTAAAGAAACATTCATCTATTTTTCACCATTGTTCTGAGATTTCTCCATTAACTCCATCTTTCATTTCTTGTCAAAAAAATGAGATGGATATATAACACCAACATCTATTTCTACCTTGATAGTACAACACATGATTTCTTCATAGCTACTGATGTCTCTTATAGATAATTCCCTTCGAAGACTTGGTTGTAAGCCACTGAAGAATCGATCAACTTTACTTTCAGGTTGGATGATAAATCCATATACATACCTTCCAAGCCATGTAAAATTCACTTCGTATATACCAACAAATTAATCATCCATTTTCCTAAGCACAAGGAACACTTTTTCCAACTTTTTTCGAAGAATACGAGGGAAGTACTTATTGAAAAATATATTCATGAACTCATCCCATCCAATAGAGTAAATTTCACCTTGGGGCCTTGTCTTCTTAATTAAAGTCCACCATTGATCTGCTTCGCATTCTAATCGGTAAATAGCCAGAATGACCTTTTCATGTTCCGAAAAACGAAGTACGTAAAATATATTTTTAATGGTATTGATCCATTTTTTAGAAAAAAGTAGAATATAAGACCCACTGAAAGAAGGGGGAAGCTTCCTCATGAAGGAATCAATAATATATTGTTCCCTTCTCTGCTCATTTGAAAGTCCAGAATGATTCATAGCATGAGTATGTATAGCAATATGATTTTTCACTCCATCTCCCATAACACTGGTTTGTTCAGAAGGACAATCATTTCATTGTCCATTACATTGATCAACACTGTTCCTTTGTGTTCCAGCCATTATCAAAAACCCAAAAAAATTAGTGTGAGAGGAAAAAATCATAATAGGCAAAACAACATGATAAAGGGGGAGTAACTATAATATCTAACATCTTAGGATTAATTCTAAGATCGTTACCATAAATTTAGGACTATAACCAATACATATACTTAACCTTTGGGACATCCCTAGACGTACCTTAGAAATATCTCTCGGGATCTCACTAATGTTTTCCCATCCTAGTTTCCAAAGGGTAACTAAACCTTTCCTCTAATACCAACTGTAGAGACCCGAAGCTTTACGTGCACGAACATTACATTACTTTTGCAGAATACTTAATACATAACAAAAACAGACACCAAAGTACCATAATAGTTTAGTGTCTTTGGAAACATGGAACATATTCATCTAATCATGGTGAAAGATTTTCAAAATCAGACATAAAGATCTTCCCCTTTTGTTTTCTTACCTAAAAACTTTCTTTATATCCTGGGTAAAAGAAAACATAAAAAGGGTGAGCTCAAATGCTCAGTAAGGGTAAACATAGAGAACATAAAACAATCCATAAACATTTGAATGCAAAAACTTGAACATAAAATCTAAACATCAAAATATTGATCAAAGACATAAATATTGGAAGTACATAAGGCATATATCATAATAGAACATAAATCATGATAAAATAGCATGGGAAGAAAACATGTAACTGTGGAAAACCAGTAAGCACATGATTTGATTTCCATAGTAGCCAAGGCATTTCTTCCAAGACCATCTTAGTGGACAAAGTCCCTTTCTGAGTCGAGTTCTCTCCTCATTCCAGTCCTGTATTACTGAACCAGATTAACTTACCATTCCAGCCATGTCTATTTCATGAGATATAAATCATTACCCAATGCATTGGACGGAGATATAGGTCCCACCCATCTCATAATGAAATCATTCTTACATGTTCCACAAAATAATCTTAAAACATTCATCATAACCCAATGAATAAAATGGTTTTCATAAACATCATCCCATCATCATAGAGTCAATATAAAACAAATGGATATTTCATCACAAGAAAAGTGAAACCATTTAAATCATAGAGGCATTATACTTGAAACATACACATATGAAATAATTTCATCTTATATGGAAAATGGTTTTCATAAAACACTTGAAATGAATTCTTGAGGAAAATATCATTTCTTCTTCAAAATAATTTTCTTTTCACAAAATTCCGTGAAATTTTAAAAGAAAAGTATTTTGTTGAAAATAGTAACAAAAACTTTTAGATTAAGCTTCATGAAAATGAGGGGTTATGAAACCGTAAAAATCCGTTCACTCCGTATAAGTTAAAATAACATTCTTCTCATACTTTTGTCGTAAAAGTCAAAAAGTTCCTCGTGTGGTAAACAAAAGTAAGATTCCATTCATAACATGTGGTAAAGTTAAAAAAAGGGTAAATAGGACATTAAACATACATGAAATCATTTTTAGAAAACATGGTCATGGATGATAAGAATAACCCCAATAAATACATATGAATAAACAATCTCGGATAAAAACGAGATTGGAAAATTTATCCCTTACAAATATCTTTTTGTAAATAAAATAGATCAATTATGTGTATTCACTATAAGGTCACATAAAGAAAGTATAAATACATGATAAGATATAAATATTCATTTCTCATATAATAAAATAATGACATTAATATGAAAGAGAAGATCAACCCAAATAATGGAAATTGGTTTAAGAAGTTCCCTTACCTCGTGTCCGACTTGACTCGATCATTCATTAATCTCCTTTAATTTGGGTAACTTCCTTTGGTTTGAACCAAAAGGGATTCTTGGAGTGCCTTCTGCCTAAGGTAAGGCTTCTAGGGGGAGTAGAGGGATGTAGGGTGCTTAATTCGTCAGAGGATGGATGAGCCAAATGGCTTGAGAGGTGTGTGGAATTGGATAGAAATGGTCTCCTTTTATAAGGGGGAGGAGGGGCTCTTTTGGAATGTGTGAAAATATTATTTTATTATAAACATATATTCGGTTTCAAAAGGTCCAAAAAACATTAAAGATGAATATAAGATGACTCATGGTTGAAATAAAATCATCCAATCATAATTAGACATGTTTTGGATAATATTTTAATCATTATAATCTGATTTATTTAAATCATTTATTAATGAGGCAAATACTGCATCATTATTGTGTCATAAATAATTTAATTTATTTGATGTCTAAAAATTATAAAAAAATATCAACATGTAGGAATTATTTTTATATTTCAAATGAATATTTATAGTCCAAATGATAATTTATATATCCCCTTATAAAATTTAATTACTAAAAGATTTTTTAATGCAATTTTGTCTTTACATTAAATTAATTAATCTAACGTGTCATTGTCATTCATAAGTTGCACCATGGGGTCCCAAAATCGACCCAAGGATTCCCATGGTCGGCCATTCCTCATCCAATAAGGTTATAACAAGTGTCAAGGTAATTTGGAATTATTATAATATTATTTTAACCTTGAATTACCCTATTTACCTTTAACCGCAGTAAATAAAAATAAAAAGTTACTATTCACAAAAAAATACTTTCATCTCATTGAACAACATTTTTGTCCTTGATATTAACCGTGTCTATTGGATTTTAGAATTTTTACTACAGAAGCGGTAAAATTATGTTTTATGTGAATTTCCAAATTCTCCTAGGATGTGGGTAAAAACGATGAAAAGTTCAGTAAAATTTTTATATATCTATAATTATTATAAAATGAATCTAATTAATTACATTTAAATTATATAGGTATTATGAATCAATTTTGAACTAAAATAAATTTAAATAAAATAAATAATTATTTAAATAAAAAGTCGGTTTTTAAATAGTAACCCAGTGTTTTCAGTATTCATAAAAAATTGAATGTTTTCAGAAAAATACCAAAAATTAAGCCTAAGCTATATTTGATATTCTGAATTCAATAATGATGCCCATTTTTCCAAATTAAAAGAACATAAGTGGAATTGATTAATTTTGAATGTAATTCCCGTTATCAAAACAAATAGTGTGTTTTTTAAGAAATAATAACTATCAAATGATCGACACTTGTTTATGTCCAAATTTAAAGTGAAATTAATTTCAATGACCAACATTGTATTAAATGGTAAAAATATATTCTAATTAAACTTCAAAACCAATTAAAAAGGTAATCTATCCATATAAGTTATTGCGATGAAAAAAGTTGTTTTTAATTAAAATATAGTGTGTTTTTACTATTCATAAAAATATGAAAGTTATCAGAATAATATGAAAAATTTATCCAAATTAAATTTTTATATCCTGAATCCAAGAAAGAATTTTATTTTGTCAAATTGATCTTATAAACATGTCAAAAACTTGACTTAAAGTGGGTGTGCCATCAAAAGGCGGCAAAACTAGATTTTTTTAAAAGTACTAATTTTACCCGAAAAATTTATTTTATTCTCATACCATGTTCTAGAGAATATGTAAGATGAATAATAATGTTATAAAATTCAAAATTTAGTTAATTCTATTCATAATGGCTAGTTTATAATAATACTATAACCATATATCGTTGTTTAGTGAAACCTGATATTGCGTACAACACACGCTATCGAGGAAGGTTGTGATTGTGTGTAATGCCAGCCAAGTCAGGGATGCATGTAGTGAAAGACTCTTTTGTTGTTGTGTATAGAAAATAAAACCATATTTCATTTACACATTGAATATATATATATATATATATACACTTAATGTTGCATAGAATAACTACTATCGAACAATCTTGAAATTATGTGTAACACGATCCAAGATTCGTGTTGCGTATAATGCAAACTAATACGGTGTTGCGTATATTGCAAGAAAATATTGTTGTAGCATACAATAGAAGATATGAATGAAATTAAAAGAATATATCTTATAAAATATCGGGTTGTTACACATACCATGTCCTAAAATGATACAATGATCTGGACCCCAAAATAACAATAGGAAAAAAATAATGTTCATCAGAGGAAACATTAGGTGCTAGAATTTATATGGTACATTATCTTGTGATATTGGTCAATTATATGGTGTGACAATCTCCATGGGATGGTTATCATCACATTCAGCTCAACATGAAAGTACAGAACATTCCTTGAAATCTAAAATTTTAAATATAATGAGAATAATAGTTTCTTAGATTTCATTTCTCAATTGAAATTATTAACATGATCAAGAAACCTATATATTAATAAAAAATACTTGTTACCCATCTATATAGTGAATATTCACGACTAATTTCACATGACACTCATCAAAATGAAATAAAAAACGAGTATTTTAGGAAACCTCTATGATTTATCAAAGTGTGAAAGAATATATTGCATATATCATGAATAATTCCTATATATTTAAATTAAGTAAGTTAATGAAAATGTGGAAAAGAGAGGACCCCACTATTATACATATCCATGCCCTGACACCCACTTCCTCGCCAAATAATGTACCATATATTGAACTCAGCCTACTAAATTTTAAAATCAATTCTTAACATGTTAGGTCGTTCAAAAGGATGAGAGGAGGGATTTTTTTAGGAGATGAATAATATGGTTTATTCATTTAAGAGAAACATAATCCCTTGATAATTTATCTCATCATTAGAGAACAACTTAATTGTGTTTCTAAAGGCCATGAATCCCAGTATGGATAGAGATGAAGATATCGAAATATATTTATGATTATTTCAATACATTGTTCAAAACCTCCATGAATGTATCATTTTCAATGATCTCCTACTAAATATTGTGGACATCGAGCATATGATGTTGGGTAGTCCACCTAATCCTGTAGTCTGTGTCTCTATCATTGATCTAAGGGAGGAGAATGCATGGAACAATGATAATATATCGGTAACATAGAATTTCAGTAAGTGGATGGTAAGAAAGATGATCAAATGGATCATGATATCCCTCTATCATAGTTAAAAAATCTTATTGTCCCTTCAACCACTTCTACAACAAAATACATGACACCATCGATAGTTCATTAATATAAAAAAAGTCTTTCCAAAAAAGAAACAAAGCGAGAAGGGTAGGAAAAAAATTTAAGATGATCTGCCTATGCCAAAACCACTTTAATTTTTTATATTATAAGATTACGTTTTTATAGGTACAAATGAACCCCCCCCCCCAAAATGGTACCACAAGGGTCAACATAGTAGTTTGGATCTTAAATATATGAGGAGTTGATCTTCAGTTCCATTAATGCAATTCACTTAATGAATAATTTAATAGATTGTGTATATGACTATGTACCAGAATACATTATTTTAAATTTGGGAATAAGGGTAAGTGGCTATTAGAGTTGAGGATATTGGGGATTATTCTGTTTTCCCTAGAGTCACAACTGTAACATCACCCTTCATAAAGCATATAGTTGAAAAACACTCATGGGAGAGATATCTAACAAGCTCAGTCTGGGATTGAATATTATCCCGTAGATTTCAAAATTTATCTTGAAAATATAATCCTACAAGACTGGCTTTAGGAAACATTATAACCTGATAAGCATCGACATGTATGATTTCCCAGTCAACAAAATCTATCAAGAGTAGAGGTACCTCAAGTTCTTATTCCATGGGATGATCTATCCACCTCAAGATACTTAGTTCCTCAATCACATATAGAAGAGGATCCACATACTAGGAATCAAATACCATTTGACTAGAAGTATGATAATTTGAAGAAACTATACCTAGTTCCAGATTTGTTTTCAATAATGAATTATTTGAGTCTATATAAAAACCTATGGAAGGCATTCATATAGGCCTCATCAAGACATTGTGAATTTTATTTCAATGTTTTGACTTCCAATGTATATCCTGTAGAGAATGGTCATGAGGAATTCCACATGATCATCTCATTCATAGACATAGACGAGGACTCTATTATATAGGGACACGTTACACCCATAAATATAATTATCAGGATAAATGAAGTTGAAATCCGATTATCCTTCATAGATAATGGTTGAGGAGTCAACCTCATTCCAGTTAGGATTGTTCATCAACAGGGATTCAAAAAATACCACATTTACCCCGTATAATTGGATGTTATATGTATAATAAAAGAATGAGAATAATCCAACTTAAAAATAAAACTAAAGGCTCAATTGAGGGATATCATGTCCAACCCAGAATTAATGGATGTTCATCAAGATACATACCTCAACATTATACTAGGAATATCATGGCCATATCATCTTGTACCTATTCTATTATTGTACCACTAATTACATAAATATTGTTTCAATAGACTAATTGGTACACATCATGGAATCAAATCCCCATTAAAATCCATTTAATCATTGTACATTGACATATTATTCTATCAGAGGGAAGAGAAATAGTCCACAGATGATGATGTCTCTTAGATCAATGCCCTAAATTTTCTAGATATTATTTTGGATATCCATTTCAAACAACATAGTTCATAGTTCATGACTCACATCAACCAAATGAAATAAGAGTGTCTGAATTTGAGCTCACATCAAAAAACACCCTTTATTTTTTTCATAACAACTAAACCCAACAACACTAGAGATGTTATGAACTATCTAAGAATTAATGATAGAAAATATGATTATTTCATCATTGAATCCACTATCCATTTAAGAAACCATGTAATATCACATTGGGTGGAAGAAGATGTCATAAAAATGGGGGAAATATGCTCCTTCTCAGTCACTCGTCTCCCCTTCAGTTCATGAAAACGTCCTTGCACAATCAATAATGACAAATGTTTTTTCTTTGATATAAAAATTTAAAAATGTTGACTGGACCCATTAATAGGAGATACATTCATCATCACCAATGTCCTAGGAGTTGGAATAAGATGAAAAGGAAATGTGATATGGATTTCTAGATGGCCAGAGAGGATACAAATAATAACCCAGAAGAAGAAAATTGAACCATGATTCAAAAATTGAAATTGATGTGGACAACCAGGAAAAATTCCTTCAAGATGTTAAATATATGAATGTTCTAGAAAATAATGACTCAAAAACCAAGAAAAATTGGGGAATCAAGGACTGCATCAACAAAATAGATCTTAATATCCACTGTCCAAAAAATGAATTCCTGGTTCAAATCACATTACTACTGACTATTCTAACAACTAGTGATCATTCCTTCGATATCAATGATAACATATCAGGTTACAACAAAATTCATATAGCCATATAAGCTGATGAATCCATTGCCTTTAGGGCCCACATGGGAGTATTCATCTCCAAGGTAATGCCATTTGGGTTGAATAACACAGGTGCACATTATTATTATTTAACACATCACAACTTCAAACAGTACTTAGGGATGTTTTTTTAATTCTAAATTCATTCTCAATTGTTTATGTAAATAAAATTTTCTATTCACCAAGATAATATTGAAACCATATTCCATATGATACGACAAAAAATCATGAAAATAAACCCCTTAAATTTTGAATTTATGATAACCATGTGAATGTTTCTGGGCACCTTCCTTCACCATTGTGACATCAATGTTGATTCTAAAAAAACACATGATATATTTAGAATGTAAGGTCCTTTAATCCTTAAGTATTTGATATTAATTTATGTACACTTTTTGTACATTCAATTCCTTTCCTCCATCCTTGTAGGAAGGTGTTTTCTATTCTATAAATTGATGAACAAGGGGGTCACATATTTTTTTACCACCAGTATTAATTCCACATAATGAGGGATAACTATTACTTTTATATGTGATTTCCCTAGACTGATCAATGGGAACAATATCCATGAACTGATGATGGTGAGGATGAAAAAAATCTCTATTATCTCAGATGAACCATGATCAACACTTAGACTTGTTTTTCAGATATCAAGATGATATTCCTAGAATTAATCATCATAATTTAGAAACTGAGGCTCTACATAAAGCATCACGAGGTTGAACCGGTCATCAAAAATAACCTATAAAAATATTTTTATAGGTTCTCTGTATTGAAATAATTTTTATACAATCTATAGATATCCTATAAAATTTTGATATATATTTCATGACTCAGAATGATGTAAAAGGCCTAAACATGGAAAAAATATATTTGGAACACCCATCTACATAAGAAACATCGTTAAATACTGAATTTATAGCAAAATATATCATTTCTATAAGATCAAAACCCTAAATTTTTGAAATTTATTTTAATGGAGCATCCATGAACATAATATGGAAGAGAATGTAACATCCTAAACAATATAATGTAAGATTAGGTATTGTGCATATATATCTATAAAATTTAGTATTTCCTTGATCATTAATGTAAATAGATAGTTTTTACTAACAGTGTTGAATAATAACATACCCTTATTTCATGACTTTAATTGATTCTTGAAATACCATTTTACCACCTATAGGTGAAAGGAGATTCAATGTTTGTAATCAAACTGATCGATCAGAATTATTACATCATAAAATAAGTGTTAACACCTATAAAAGACTATGTCCATGGGTTAATGGCTGAGATACCCACAGAGCCAACATTTAATCACATTCCATGATAACATAATGACCACAAGGATAGATTGGAATTTGTAGTTATATCTTAGGTTGATCCAAATTAAAAGAAAATTTTAATCATCATTACATGCCACAAAATGATCTTTTATTTTTTTCAAGTCAGAATGGATGGAATCAATGAAGTCATTCCATCCATGAAACCACATGGACCTCACACCGGGTGGATTGTTCCAATCTTATACAACCTTAAAAATAGATTACTCCAATCAGATAGATCTAGGAAATTAAAAAAATATAGAGAGCATCAAACATCTTTCTTTAGGTTTTCCCAAACCACCCCTGAATGTCCTCTATAAATAAGGCTTTAATGGATCTATTCTCATATTTATCAATGCATACATGAGAGATGATATCTTGAAAGAAGTACTGTTGTCAGCCTATGGATCCCACCAGTTAGGATACACATATTTCTTCTAAATCCAAAGGCTTCAATTCTTCTATCCTTTTATGATGTCAGATTGCACTGAATTGACCAAGAAGTGTCACTACTACCAAGAGCATTCCCTCTTCATCCATCAACACTTATAGATACTAACTATTAAAAAATAATCCTTTCCATATTACATTCATGGAATGGATGCTGTGGCACCATACCCTCTAGCTACAACAGATGATTTCAAATATATCTTAACTATTAGTGAATTATTATCTAAATGGGATCATGAAATACTCCTTAGTGATGTAAGGTCCAAAATAATGTGTCATATCTATAAAATCAATCATCATTACTAGATTTGGTATCCCATATACTATAATAAATGAAAATGGTATGAAGTTCTATCATGTTTCGATATATATAATGTAGAATAAGTAAAATATAAATATGACAATTCACCCCGCTATCATATAAAGGATAATGGAAGGTTATATTATTTCAACATGTCCCTATCAGAAATACTCCAAAATATTTTTGATAATGTAAAGAATTCCTTTCATGATAAACTATATCTTGCCTATTGGACCTACTGAACCATAACCCATACATCCATTTGGGTGACTACGTATTTTCTAGTATACATGATAAAAGTTGTCATGAACATTGATGTCCAAATTCCACCACATTATTTTTCAATCTATAACCAGTATTCCATGTATGATGAATCTAAGAAATCACATGGTGAATTAGAGTGACTTGATTAGAAAATATGGCACATATTCCATCACTTAGACATCTATAGAAATCAAATAGAGTAGTATTTTTATAAGATTATATTCCCATGTTCATTACTCCATAGAGATTATGTATTTTTCCAATGGTAACTAATTATACAAGTATAAATTCCCCCAAAACATGAGTAAATTTGGAAGGTACATTATTCTATATGTATGGTCCACTCTAATGATGTTTATTCCTTATTATCAAAGGAAATTGATCTCATTATGATCTAATTAAATTAATGGTTCTGGAATAAATATTTCTTGTAATGACTAAAATTTTATCTCTACTACAATACATTAAAATATGAAGTTGGCCTTTGTCACATTACCTTAAATGGTATGAAAATTATCCTAGATATGGGATGTAAAATTGTATTGTTTGTGTCTTAGTTGTATAATATAAAACTGCATACTATATCATTTTCACATGACATTAAATGGCACAAAAATAATCCAAGATATAGGATATTAAAATGTAAAACAACATATATAGTCCAAGAAGTAAGACTGTAGGCTATATAGCATACCAACATCACCTTAAAAAATTAAACATCATTGTTCAGTTCCCTGATGATTGACATAAGTTAAGGGATAATGTTGTAACTTCATTATTATTAGAGATGGTTGGTTTCAAGTATTCAATGTGGTATATTTATCATTCATGTCCTTATTGCTTAAATATATAATATTATCTCCATTCATATACTATTTTAAAGTCAATTTTACTCATTGGTGAATTTTTTTCATAATGATATGGACGAGATGTTTCTTTCTTTGCCCATATGAGGTACTTTTGAATTTTATAGAAAATGTATATGGAGACTATTTTGTTACTTATATTGAAAAAATGGATTTTCATGGTTTCATGACACATTATTTCCATGGAGACTGCTCTACATGATTTTATATTTATTTTCAACTAAATTATTTTAATTTAAAATTTCTCGTCATTTTTTATAAGAAAATGATTTATCCTGATGAATCAAGTTCATGTGTTTTATGAAAATAATTTTTCATCTATGATGACTCTGTTTAAATAGGTTTATGTTTATATCCATATTATTACTTTGATTTTATTTTGATTGTGATATAATTATTTCTATGAAATCCATTTATTTTATATTGATTATGATTGAATTATGTTTACGAAGCCCATTTTTGTTCCTTGGGATATTCTATTATGAATGTTTTTTTATGGAACAAATAATAATGATTTCTTTATGAGATGGGTGAGGAATATATCTCCCTCCAATACATTGGGTAACGATTTATATCCCATGGAATAGATATGACTAGAAATACGTATAAACTTATTTCAGTAATGGACTATGTCTGCAATGATGGTCTTGGCTACGATATTTGGCTAATATGGAAATGATCTTCTCTAAATTCAATAAAACATCATGTCTTATTTTTTTACTTTTAGGATTTTTTCCAAAAATTCTCTAGAACATTTATCCCCTGACATGATATCATGATATTTTGTATACAAAAAATTATATTAAAATGATATGTTAATATGTCTTATGATTATGATATGATTTATGTTTCCATTGGATAGCCTTATTGATCATTTTAGATCACGATTTCATAGGATTATTTTCCCCAATTCATGAAGATGAGAAATAAGTATGCAATTTCAGAAAGGAATTTAGTTATGAAAAAACAAGTGGGAGACAATGTAGATGTTTTATGAACCATTTGGTTATGTTTCCATGTTTTTGATGACATTATACTTATACAGTCATGTCATGGATTTATTAGATGTTGTAACAAGTGTACTTCAATTTTTATGTAATAGGAATGTTTGTAATGTATGGGTTTCTATAGTTTGTATAATATGAAAGGTATAGTTATCCTTTGAAACTAGGATGAGTATTCCTCAGTACGAACCCTAAGGATATGTCTAATTATATGATACAACCATAGGGTTTTATAAATGACCATGGATAACCTATTATAAAACATAAAGTACACTAAATTTAAATTTTATTCATGATTAAGTGGTTTAAAAGTTATGATAAGTGTAGGTCACACTATGATTCGTGGTTTTAGTCTATGACTGGAACCCAAAAGAGTCGCATTAATGATGAATGTGATAGACAATGAAATGATTGTCCCCCTAAGATAGAAAATTAAATGGGTTATGGAATGAAAAATCATATATCCATTATCACACAACTTTTTCAATATATGAATCATGTAGTAATTCCAATCTAGTAATGGGGGGATAAACATTATGTTGAGTCCATCATGAGGAAATATCCACCTTCATCAAGTGGGTCTTCTGATCCATTAGTGGCTTAAAAATTGATCTGTACCATTGAAAATATAATTTCAATTTTACAGTGATATTAACATGATAATGTCACCTTAGCAGTTTATCGTTTTTTTGTTGAAGCTGGTCAATGGTAGATACATTTAAAAAATACAAGGCAAAGAGATGAAATTTAGTCCATGGATTGGGATATGTTAAAGAACTTATTTTTCAATAAGTACATTCATAATATTCTTCAAACAAGGAAAAAGAATGAGTTCTATGAACATAAGAAAAAGTATGATGAATGAGTTGGATCTTATGAAGAAAATTTTACAAGTCTTTTATGGTATGCTTCTGTAATTATTATCCCACCTCAGAGTAAAATTACATGATTCATTAGTGCATTATAACCAAGAATATGAATGCCATTATCCATAAGGTAATTTAATACCTATGAGTAAATCATTTAATGTGCTCTCAATGTTGAGAGGGAGAGTTGAGTAACCCATCATTCGTATGGGTCTGATAAGATGATAAAAATGAAATTCAATGGAAACTCAAAAGACCACACTGAAAATAAGAAAGTCTCCCCTTATGCTGAAAGTGTGGAGAAAAACATGCAGTAAATAATCTTATAGGTACTGGTAAATGTTTTATGTGTAGAAAAAAGTTCACCTATTAGTTTAATGCCAATGGGATGGGAAAAATATGTTTAATGATGCGAACAAAGAAAAGGAAACACAGAATGAACCTCCAACACATAAATGCTATAAATTCATGGAAATGGGGATTTATTCCAATAAATCCCCATATCCATGATTTATTTATGATGATAGATGTTTTAAAACTATTAAGGACCAATACAAAAACAAGTCACATGAAATCATTTTTTGTGACATGGAGTATGA
This sequence comes from Viscum album, assembly GCA_963277665.1. Lineage (NCBI taxonomy): Eukaryota > Viridiplantae > Streptophyta > Magnoliopsida > Santalales > Viscaceae > Viscum > Viscum album. The sequence continues at coordinate 1,481,654,684 of OY728137.1, forward strand.
TAATGTCCTCATGAAAGGTACACTTAACATCCAATATAAAATACATAAAGTTTTATTTTATTCTAGATCCACCCACTCTTTTGTCTTTGAAGAATGTTCTGAGGGTATCGTCGTATTACCACTTCAATTAGAAGTTTAGTTATCTATGACAACTCATAATAGCACAATAGTGGCCGAAAAAGTTTATAATTATTCCCCAGTTTAAGTTTATGTAGAAGTTATTCCAAAAAATATTCTGATCCATTATACAGTGGAATTTGATGTGGTTCATGTCATGTATTGAATTTTTCTATATAGAGCTCATATAAATTTCCTATGAAGGTAACTCATATTTCATATTCTAGATCAATCAATGTTCAAATATTAATGAATGAATGAATATAACCATAAAATTGAAATTTCATCCAACATATGGGATTTGATTCCTTTTAATGAAGATTTTTTATCTCAAATTATTTGGGAAAAACACAAAATTATGAATACACCAATTGTACAAGAGTTTGATGATGTCTTTATAAAGGTATTTCTATGTCTTCCACAAAATCATGTTGTTGATTTTTCAATACGACTCCTAATGAGTGTTATGCCTATTTAAAAATTACCATATACAATGGACCCAATTGTGTTGTAGTAATTAAAGAGGAAACTCCAAGGGAATCTTGATATGTGGTACATACTCCCTAGTGTGTCAAATTAGGGATCACATGTTCTACTTGTTATACATGAAATAGATCAACGATACTCTTTATTTATTATCAATAACATTACATGTTTAATATCAAGAAAAATTAACCTCTTCCACAAATTAAGGACTTATTTGATCTTCTATAATGATTTTATTATTATTCCATGATTTATCTTTTTTCAGGATATAATCAATTAAAGTTCAAGAAAGAGGATATAACCAATAAGACATTATATACATGTTATGAACACTATGAATTTATAGATATTCTTTTTGGTGTTACTAATGCCCTCATTATCATCATGGATCTAATAAATAGATTATTTAGATGTTATCTTGATCTATTTGGGGAATCCATTATAGAAGATATTCTTTTCTATTCAAAGAGGAAGGTAGAACATGAATAACTCTTGAGATATTTTATGAAGACCCTGAGAAAAGATAAATTTTTTGAAAAATTAATAATCTATGAATTTTTCCTTCAGAATGATTTTTTATTTGGTCACACAATATCATGTGATGGTATATCTATGTATCTATCCAAAACATATGTTTTCTAATGTTGGTTGATACAAAAAATGGTGACTAAGATATTATGATTTCATGGGTTGGATAGATATTAACATCATTTTTGTGAATTGTTTTTCATGATTATGTAATCCACTCACCATATTGACTCAGAAAGGAGTTATGTTCATATGGACGGAATAATGTGAAGATAATTTTAATGATCTAAAAACATGTTTTTCCAGTGCACCTATTCTCACACTAGATTGCAGTGGATAAATATATGTGATCTATAGTGATTCATCCAAGAAGGAACTCATATGCGTTCTCATGAAAAATGATATGGTGATTAATTATTCCTCACACCAGTTGAAACCCCATGTGAGAAATTACCTAAATCATGATTTGGAGTTAGTAGTGGTAATATTTGAATTAAAGATACGAAGGTATTATCATTATGGTGATAGAAGTGATATTTATAGGGATAATAAAATATTAATTTATATTTTCACACAAAATGATATGAATATGTGCTGGAGAGGATGGTCGGAGTTGATTTAAGATTGCGAATTATTAATTCATAACCACCCTAGGAATAAGAAAAATGAGGAAGATGTTTTGAGACAACAATACTGTGGTATCCATTCCATGACGAGGATCACAAAAGATCCAATATATATGGATTTTCAATGGATGGATCATGAGATTTTAATGAAAGGGGGGACATCTTATATTTCTCAAATGAATGTTCAACAATCTATATAAGTGATGATTAAGGAGTAGAAGAAGAAAGATATAGAGTTTAAAAGAAGGTGAGAAATGTTCTAGAGTTAAATCTTGATTGTGATGAAATAAAAAATTTCAGGAAGTCTTTCATTCCTCCCATATATATATTAAAAAGTTAAAATTGTATGTGGCTAATAGTTCTTTATTCTCTATTCACCCTAGAATCAAAAATATGATCTGGTACATGAATGGGTATTTATAGTGGGATGACATGAAAAGATATGTTACTAAATATGTTTGTCGATGTTCTGTTTTTCAGCAAGTTAAGGCAATGAGATAGAATTATATTGGGATGTTACAACCACTGCTCATACAAGAATAGAAATAGAAAAACAAGACTATGGAAATTATAGTTAGACTTGATAAAACATCATCAGGTAATAATGTTATATGTCTTATAGTTGATCTCCTTAAAATGTTGGAATACTTTATTGATATTAGAGATTATTTCTCTCTTGACCAACATTCAGGTATATATATAAATGAAGTGTTAAGATTACATGGAGTTCATCTTTCCATTATATGTTATCGTGATCCAAGGTTTACCTAGATGTTATAGAAAAGGCTTTTGAATAATTGGGATAAAGAGTTTGGTTTCGTCACTACATGTCATCCTTAGATAGATCATCAGTCTGAGAGGAAAATTCTCACTATATAAGAAATTTTGAGATCTTCATATATAGATTTCAAGGGTGGCTAGGATCAATATCTACCATTGATATAATTTTATTACTACAATATATTTCACTTCAGTATAAAGATGGCTTCGTTGGAATCCCTATAAGGAATGAAGATTTATACTCCAACATGTTGGGATGAAGTTGGGGAAATAAAGATATCAAGAACTATTCTTATTGATGAAATGAAAGAAAAGGTCAAATATATTCAATTGCCCATAAGAGAAGCTCTGTAACACCCAAAGCTTTTACAGTATGCCTCTCTTTGAATAATGCAATAGCATGTGTTGTACGCAACACCGAGTTCTAACACACCACAACCAATCAAACTAGCCATTATGAATAGTAATACCCACGTTTTTTAATTTATAAATTTTATTTTAATAAATGGACTTAATTTTTTGATTTGGAATATCAAAATTATCTTAGGGTGAATTTTTGGTGTTTTTCTGACAAACTTCAGTTTTTGATGAATAGTGAAACCACTAAGCGGTAGTTAAAAAACTTAATTATTCATAAAACATAATTTTATCGCTTCTGTGAGTGTAATTTTGAAAATCTGAGAGACACGGTTAATATCAAGGTGTAAAATGTGGTTCAATGAGATGAAAATAATTTTTTCTAAATAGTAACTTTTAGCTTTTATTTACCACGGTTAAACGTAAATAGGGTAATTAAGGGTAAAAACGATATTAATATTACCCTAAAAAATGTCCTAATTCTATTGGACACATGTATCTCGACCAAAAACAACATGAGGAATAAAATATTATCATTTAGGTCCACTTGGATTAGATTATGACAATTATTATTATTTAATTCAAAGAAGAGTTAAAAGAGTTAAAATCAATGGTTATTTTCTAAAACATTTTTAATATAGGGTTATACATAAGATAAATTCGATTGTAAAAATTCATTAGAACAATAAAATAATTTCCTAAATAATTTTATTTTATTTATAATTCTTAGACATTAAATAATTTAATTTATTTATGACACAATGGTGATGCAGTAATTACCTAATTAATGAAATATTAAAATAATTAATATTATAAATATCAAAATAAATGTAATTTGAGACTTTTTATGAATTACACAAATTTTAGAGGATAATAAGACATATTAGGATTGATTATATAAATTTATTTAGAAGTAATAATGCTATTATGAATTTATCAAAAACAAAATACCAAATAGTGTCAAAATTGACATTAAAGTGTTTAAAAAAAATATTATATTATTAGTTTATATTAGATTATTAAAAATATATGGTTCGTCCAACAGAATTATATCATGATAGGTGTATCATTAATGGACCACTTGGGGGGTCGCTTGGAGATATATAGTAAGATTATTAAATATATAATATAAAAATACAAAGTGACATGGTATGTGTCAAACTAATTAACTAAGAGTTAAAACTAAAATATAAGGTTAATATAATGACAAAAACCTATCTTAATTATATTGGTCGAGTGGTTTTTGACCCATCCCCACCTTAAAATTTAAATAATCCACTTTAGAGCCATTAGAAACAGAATATGAAATTATTATAAAATAATATTTCTAGCTTTTCAAAAGGTTCCCCTCACCCCTCTTACAAAATGGCACTCCCCCTTCTCACTAATTCACACATTCAAAGCCTTTTGGCTCAGCCATCCCCGACCCAAATACTCTGTAAACTTCCCTCACATCATCCTTGAGGCCTTAGTTTGTTCTGAAAGCCATCTTAAAAAGCCCTTTTGATCAAATCAAAAGGAAGAACCCGAAGAAGAGGTAATGTTTTCACCACCCTCTTTCAAGTTCCTTTTTTCTTCAACTTCTTATTTCTTTGTTATTACCATTCTAAAATATTAAATACAGTCTCTCCTATATAATATGACATTATTATAAATATGGTACAACCATATTCAGTATTCTATCCATCCTTTGATTGACATGTCACCATACGTGCGTACGTACGACTTACCGTCTCCACGTCGTGGTGTAATTTTTATTCAATAAATTATTATTTGGATGGGCATAATAATGATGTTTAAATCATGTAAATAATAAACATAACATGATAATGATTCTGTATATATGATATACCATCAAATTATATATTATTCTAATATCAAAAGAATGATATTGTCGCTCGTGCGTACGTACGGACTACCGTCTCCACGAACACGGTGCGATTCATTCTCCATCGTATCCATTAAATTATATAATTCTCATTTGATGATTAAAAATAATGTTTAAGGACATGGTATAATTCTGGATATGAATAAGATACAACCTATCCATAACAAACACGGCTTATGTAATAAAACATATAAAAGAAAATGAGTAACTTAACACCTGGAACGATGATAATTCTAAGATATTATTAACAGAGAAATGTTAAAAGATCATATATGATATCATATTAATGTATATGATTCTTTTATAACAATTATTTCACCATTACACAGGAGGTTAAACTACCCTCAACCATGGAAAATTACACGGTAAGGGTTTATTTCACAATCTCTTCATTATCCAAGGTTTTTTATATGTAATAATCTACTTGGATTTCTTTATCATCCACATCCATGTTTCTTAAAAATATATTTCAAAACATTTTTACAATTTACAAGAATATGTGTTCATGTCATTTATACCCTTTTTTGACTTTTTATAAGAGGTTTATAAATAAATATTTCCGTCGTTTTCTAATCAAGGTTCTTTTTATCATTTTCAAAAGAATTAGGGTAAGAATGTTTTTTTAACTTATACGGCAGGTGTGGCTATTTTCCACCGTTATAAAATCTTCGAAGCTTCCATTAATATCTTATAATAAAATTTTCAAATTAAATGTTTTATTCTAAAATTATGGGACTCTGAAAAGATTTAAAAATAGGAAGAGCTATTTTTCTAAAAAGAGTTTTGATTTCATCTATGTCAACATCCTTTGATGGATTTTAAGTTTATTTGGAGTTGTTTTATTATGATACAGAACATCCATATTGTATTGATGGTTTTGTGATATATTTGAATGTTTTTGTGTTATTTTTATACCATTCATGGTTTATAAAGAAATTATTGACATTTTGTATCTAGTTTTAATATAAATGTGTATGTTCTGTTTAAACTTGTTCATATGAGGAATTCATTGGACTTCATAAGTGACGGGTGGAGCTCTCTATAGCTCCTCGATGCATCGGTAGGTATCATGAGACAAACTAGTGTCTTGGCACAATGCCTTGACAAAATCTTATTTGTAGTCTTGGCACGAGGCCTTGGCTATGTGGTTATGATAGTCTGGCATTATACATTCCATCATTATAAAAGTGGTTATTGATATTACATGTGATTATTCGATTAGTAGAATATCCATGTGAATAAGTAAATGGAATTATTTCATTTTATTTTTTCCATACTATGATGATGTTAATGTTTAAAAGGCTTTTGTTTTAGTCATACATTTCTTAAATGTTTATTCTTATTTATGAAAGTTTCCGCTATATTGTTATCCTTACTGGGCATTTGAGCTCACCCCTTTTCTATGTTTTATTATTCCCAGGATGTGAAGAAGTAATTTATGAATGACCTGGAGGGATAGTATAAGGGGATAAGTGTGTGGACAATGGAGACTATATTGTTGTAGTTTTCATTGTATGATGTAATGTAAACTTTATTAATGTGTCTAGTTATTGCAAGGCTGCTAAACTAATTTGTCTATTGAGACTTGATCTTTCTTGTGATCATGCCAATGTTATATAATAATGCACCATCTCTGGGTATCTAGGGTCGGAGCATTACAGTTGGTATCATAGAAGTTTACAACAAACCTTAGAAGCCAGATTTAGATAAACTCTGATTAGAGCACATAGATTTACAATGGAATTTGAGGATTAATATAGAAGAAATTCCTAAAATTTTGTTATTGTAGAGATTTTGTTAGTTTTCTGAGAAATACATCTCTTTCTGGATACGAGCAGGTAGAGGCGGCTCTGGAAAAGATGTACCTAGGGTTAAAACCTGAAGTCGCCGCTTTGAGCTAGACTCGAATGGGAACTGGTGCATGACAACGGGCCTTGCTTCACTCTTGGTTACGACACTCCCAGGGGAAATTCTTAGGATAACCATCATTCACTTTACTAATAATTATGAAGGTTTTATGAGTATATAATTCCTCAAAGAAAAAATTTTATGATAATGGATTATATCCATTAATAGTTCAATTTATGTTAAGTGTTTTATAAGTATGGAATTATGTATTTTGATTCATAAACTGATCTAGTTTATGCCATTGTTTAGAAATGTCTCCTAGTGGAAAAAATGGAAATCGTATCAATGCATGCACTCCATGTAGGTATTTCCATCCTTCTCAAGATGATTATAGTGGAGCTGGTGATGCAACTGGTGCTGATCAACTAATCACCATACTGGGACAACTCAATCAGGTTATTAATAATAAAATTACCCATATGGAGAACCCATGATCCACAACGTGGAGGATCAATGTTAGATCACTTCATTAGGAAATGACCACCAACATTAAATGGGAGTAAAAATCCATTGGTAGTTGAGCAATGGATAAGTTCCCTAGAGAAAATATTTCAGGATTAGGGAAGTAGTGAAATGGGAAAAGTTATCATGGCAGTTTACCGCATCACTGGAGATATCGATTAATGGTGGTCATTGATTCAAAACATGAAGGATGATGATGATATATCAAATATGGAATGGAGGGAGTTCAATAATATGTTTTTAGAAACATACTTTCCTCATGACCATTGAGCAGATATGGAAAGGCAATTTCTGAGTCTAAGGAAAAAGGAGGATGAGAATGTCACAATGTATGAGGCTAACTTCACATGGTTAGCATGGTATTCTAGAGATTATATACGTAACACAAGAAGTAATATTGAGTGTTTCTTTGATGGGTTAAAACTGTTTCTCTGTCGATCAGTAGTCTCACAATCCTTCTCATCGTACGAAGACGTTGTCTCATGTGCTATCAAGACAGAAAAGGAATTCTCAATGTCTTATCACTTTAAAGAAAAGAAAGAGAAGAAAAGATCTGCTGATCAATCTGGGAATGGAATTAAGGGGAATAAGGGAAAAGTTGAATATCCAAACTGCAAAAAATGTGGGAAGAAACACCCCGGTACTTGCTTAAAATGAATTGGAGTCTATTACAAGTGTGTTGAAAAAGGCCACCAAGCTCGTGATTGTAGTGGAATGAAAGAAGATACTGATTTCCAATGCTATAATTGTAGGGAGCTGGGACATTATGCAAATGAATGTCCTAAGTGTCAGGGGAACATACCTAAGAAAAGGCCAAGGGGTCAAGGACAAGCTTATGCTTTCACTACTATTGAGGTAGAAGCTCTAAAAGAGGTAGTGGCAGATAATTTAATGGTTTCCTCAAGATTAGAAAATGTATTATTTGATTCTGGATCATCTCATTGTTTCATATATTCCCTGTTTCCTAAGAAAATTAGATATTTCAAATTTTATTTAACAAAGGAGTACTTAGTTAAAACTCCTAAGGGATGTATCATTGCAATAAGGTTTTGTGAATCAGTCCCCATTAGAGCACATAACTATTCTTTATCCGCTGATCTCATAGTCATACCTATGATTGAGTTTGATATAATCTTCCGTATGGATTGGCTTTCAGACCATGATGCGAAGATTTATTGTAATAAGGAGGAGGTTATGATTTTGGATGATGATGATAAGGAAAACCTTATCTTTAGAGTAGAATCATCACCACCGAATTCTTATCTAGATCCACCCCCAGTAGCTCAACTAAATTCAATTATTAGGGAGGAAGAGAATGAAATTACAGTCGGTGAGGAAAGGAATGTTAAAATAGAGGATGTACATATTGGGATAGAATATGTAGATGTGTTTCCAGAAGATTTACCTGGACATCCTCCCGAACGAGAAGTTGAGTTTTCCATTGATTTAATTCCTGGATCAAGGCCAATATCGAAGACCCCTTATAGAATGGACACTGTAGAATTAGTTGAACTAAAGAAACAACTAGAGGAATTGAGTAATAAGGGATTTATTCGACCTAGTGTTTCTCCATGGAGAGACCATGTTCATTTTGTTAAAAAGAAATATGGATCTATGAGGTTATGTATCGACTACATGGAGATCAATTCTATAACAATAAAAAACAAGTATCCCCTACCTCGCATTGATGATTTAATTTACCAACTGCATGGAGCTCAATACATTTCAAAGATTGACCTTCGATCTAGATATCATCAGTTGTGAGTGAAGAAGGAAGACATTCTGAAGACAACATTTCGAACCAGGTATGGGAATTATGAGTTTATAGTAATGCCTTTTGGATTGACTATTGCACCCTCTGTATTAATGGATCTAATTAATAGAGTTCTCATGTAATATCTTGATGAATTTGTGGTGGTATTTATTGATGATATCTTGGTATACTCCAAAAGCTACAAAGATCATGAAAATCACTTGCGCATTATCCTGAAGACTCTGAGAAAACATGAATTATATTGGATGTTTAGCACTAGTGAATTCTGGGTTCAGGAGATTTATTTTCTTGGCCATATTGTATCTAAAGATGGAATCTATGTTGATCCTTCTAAGAAAAAGGCAATCCAAGAATGGCCTTTATCGACGAGTATTAATGAGGTATGTAGTTTTATTAGTTTAGCGGGTTATTATCAACATTTCATCCAGAATTTTGCCCGGTTGGCTAACCCATTAACAAAGCTCACACGTAAAGTGGTTAAATTTGTTTGAACAAAAGCGTCTAAGGAATGTTTCGAATAACTGAAGGGAAGATTAGTCAATGCTCCTATATTGACACTACCATTGGGGAATGATGGGCTCGTTATTTATAATGATGCATCGAAGAATGGATTTGGTTGTGTCCTTGTGAATAATGATAGGGTTATTACCTATGCATCATGACAGTTGAAAATTCATGAACAAAACTATCCTACTCATGATCTCGATCTAGAAGTTGTGATCATTTCTTTGAAGATATAGAGGCACTACCTCTATGGTGAAAAATGTGTTATTTATACTGATCACAAAAGTTTTAAGTATATTTTCTCACAAAAAGAACTCACCATGAGGAAAAGGAGATGGATTGAATTACTCAAGGATTATGATTTTAAGATACACTACCACCCAGTGAAAGAAAACAAGGTGGACGATGCTTTGAGTAGAAAAGATCATGGAGTTTTAAACAATATGATAATTGAAAGGGATCCAATTTTCATGGATCTAGTGAAGATGGACATGGGAATAACCAGGGAAGGTGAAACATCAATGCTTTTTCAAATGGTTTCCAAACCATCATTACTAGAAAGGATTAAGAGTTCTCAGACTGGTGATAAATAATTTCAAATGATGATTAAATATGTGAATGATGGGAGATTGAGAGACTTTTTATGACGATGGAATTTTGATATTCGGGAAGAGTCTTTGTGTTCCTGATATACCGGATCTAAAAAGAGAATTGCTGGATAATGCTCATAGCTCCAATTTCTCTATACACCCTAGGAGCACCAAAATGTATAGAGATTTGAAGGAACATTTTTTGTGGGACAACATGAAGAAGGAGATTGCTGATTTTGTGTCAAGATGTATGGTTTTTCAACAAGTGAAAGCTGGAAGGCAACAGCCTGGTAGAGTATTGCAACTTATTCACATACCTAAGTGGAAATGGGATAATATCATGATGGACTTTGTCATGGGACTACCACAGACTCCTAGAAGGAATGATGCAATATGGGTTATTGTTGAATGTATTACAATGTCAGCACATTTTCTTGCTATAAGAGAAGATCTACCGTTTGAAGGTCTAGAAAGACTATATATTGATGAGGTTGTGGGACTTCATGAAGTACCCCTATCGATTTTTTCTAATCGTGATCCCCATTTTACTTCAGGATTCTGGAAAAGTCTTCAGAAAGCCTTGGATACTGAACTTCATTTGAGCACTTCCTACCACCCTCAAAGAGATGGACAATTAGAACAAACTATTAAAACCTTAGAAGACATGTTGAGATCCAGCTCACTGGACTTTCAGGGTATGTGGGATCAATATTTACCTCTGGTAGAATTTTCCTATAACAATAACATCCATTCGAGTATTCAGATGGCACCATATGAAGCGTTGTATGGAATGAGATGTCGCACACCAACCTGTTGGGATGACGTTGGTGAAAGAAAACTTGTTGGCCCAGAACTGGTGGAGGAAATGATGGAAAAGGTGAAGGTAATCCAAAACTATATCAAAGTAGCTCAAAGTAGGCAGAAGAGCTATGCTGAAAATCGAAAGAAGGATTTGGAATTTCAATTCGGTGATCATGTTTTCCTGAAGGTATCTCCATGGAAGGGAGTCATATGTTTTGGTAAGAAAGGTAAATTGAGTCTCAGGCACATCAGACCTTTCGAAATTCTAGAACGAATTGGGGATGTAGCTTACCGATTAGCAATGCCACCAAGTCTCTCCAAAGTTCACGATCTATTCCACGTATCTCTGTTGAGGAAATACATGCCTGACCCAACGCATGTACTCATCTTTGAGGAATTAGAAATGTAACCAGATCTGTCTTATTGAGAAGAGCCCGTCAAGATTCTTGATACGAGAGAACAAGTACTAAGAAACCGGACGACTCGTCTGGTAAAAGTCTTGTGGAGAAACCATAAGATGGAAGTGGCAACGTGGGAACCCGAGGAACTTATGATGAAGAACCACCCAAGTATTTTCATGCGGTAGTATTCTAGAAATTTCGAGGATGAAATTAATTGAATGAGTGGAGAATGTAACACCTCAAGCTTCTACGGTACGCTTCTCTTTGAATAATGCAATATCGTGTGTTGTACGCAACATCGAGTTCCAACACACCACAACCAATCAAACTAGCCGTTATGAATAATAGTATCCAAATTTTTTAATTTATAAATTTTAGTTTTCACAATGGGCTTCATTTTTGGATTCGGAATATCGAAATTATCCTCGGGTGAATTTTTGGTTTTTTTTTGAAAAACTTCATTTTTTGATAATAGTGAAACCACTAAGTGGTAGTTAAAAAACTGAATTTTTCATAAAACTTAATTTTACCGCTTCTGTGAGTGGAATTTTGAAAATCCAAGAGACACAGTTAATATCAAGGAGTAAAATGTGGTTCAATGAGATGAAAATAATATTTCGTAAATACTAACTTTTTACTTTTATTTACCACGGTTAAAAGTAAATAGGGTAATTAAGGGTATAAATGATATTAATATTACCCTAAAACATGTGCTAATTATATTGGACAAGTGTATCTCGACCAAAAACATCCTTAGGAACAAAATATTATCATTTAGGTCCACATGTATAAGATTAGGACAATTTTTATTATTTAATTCAAAGAAGAGTTAAAAGAGTTAAAATAAATGTTTATTTAATAAAACATTTTTAATATAGAGTTATACAGAAGATAAATTCAATTTTAAATATTAATTAGAAATATAAAAATATTTCCTACATAATGGTATTTTATTTATAAATTTTAGACCTTAAATAATTTAATTTATTTATGACACATTGGTGATGCAGTAATTACCTAATTAATGAAATATTAAAATAATTGTTACTATAAATATATAAATAAATGTAATTTGAGACTTTTTATGAATTACACAAATTTTATAGGTGAATATAAAATATTAGTATTGATTATAAATTTTTTTTTCTATGTAATAATTATATTATGAATTAATCAAAAACAAAATACCCAATAGTGTCAAAATTGACATAAAAGAGTTTTTAACACCAATATTATATTATTAAGTTAAATTGAATTCCTAAAAATCTATGTTTTGGCCTAGAGACTTATATCATGATAGGTGTATCATTAATAGACCACATGGGGGTATCTTGGAGGTATATAGTATGTTTATGGACTATAGAATATTAAAATACAAAGTGACATGGTAAGTGTTAAACTAATTAACTAAGAGTTAAAACTAAAATATAAGGTTAATATAATGACCCAAACCTATCTAAATTCCATTGGTTTAGTGGGTTTTCATCCATCCCCTACTTAAAATTTAAATAATATACTTTGGAGCCATTATAAACCGAATAATAATTTTTTAGAAAATAATATTTCAAGCTTTTCCAAAGGTGCCCCTCACCCCTCTTATAAAAGGGCACTCCCCCTTCTCACTAATTCACACATTAAAAGCCTTTTGTCTCGGCCAACCCCTGCCCAAATAATCTCTCAACTTCTCTGACTTCAACCTAGAGGCCTTAGTTTGATCATAAAGCCAAACTAAGGATCCATTTGATCAAATCAAAAGGAAGAACCCGAAGAAGAGGTAATGTTTTCAACACCCTCTTTCAAGTTCCATTATTCTTCAACTTCTTCTTTCTTTGTTATTCCCATTATCAAATATTAAACATAGTATCTCCTATATACGATGATATTATTATAAATATTGAACATCCATATTTATTATTCTATCCATCCTTTGAATGACATGTCACCATACGTGCGTACGTACGACTTACCGTCTCCACGTTGTGGTGTAATTGTTATTCAATAAATTATAATTTTTATGGGTATAATAATGTTGTGTAATTAATTTAAATAATAAATATAACATGATAATGATTATTTATATATGATATACAATCCAATTATATGTTATTTTCATATCAAAAGAATGATATTATCGCTCGTGCGTACGTACGGACTACCATCTCCACGAACGTGATGAGATTCATTCTCCATCGTATCCATTCAAGTATAATTCTAATTTGATGATTAGAAATAATGATTAAGGACTTGATATAATTCTGGATATGAATAATATACAACCTATCCATAAAAAACATGGCTTATGTAATAAAACATATAAAATAAAACGAGTAAGTTAACACCTGAAACAACGATATTTCTAAGATATTATTAACAAAGAAATGTTAAAAGATCATATATAATATCATATTACTGTATATGATTCTTGTATAACAATTATTTCACCATTATACCAGATTTTAACCTACCCTCAACCATGTAGAAGTACAAGGTATGGGGTTTTCTCAATCTCTTCATTATTCGAGGTTGTTTATACGTAAAAATCTATTGGGATTTCTTTATCGTCCACATCCATGTTTCATAAAAATGTATTTCAAAACATTTTTACTATTTACAAGAATATTGGTTAAAGTCATTTATACCCTTGTTTGACTTTTTATAAGAGGTTTATAAACTAATCTTTCCATTGTTTTCCGAACAAGGTGCTTTTTAACCTTTTCGAGAGAATTATTGTAAGAATGTTTTTTAACTTATACTGTGGGTGCGGTTATTTTCTGCCATTATAAAATCTTTGATTCTTCCCTTATAAGATTATAAGAAAATTTTCAAAGTAAATGTTTTATTTTATAATTATGTGACTCATAAATGATTTCAAAATAGGTATAGATATTTATCTAAAAAGAGTTTTGATTTCATCTATGTCAAAATTCTTTGATGGATTTTAAGTTTATTTGGAGTTGATTTATTATGATACAAAACTTCCATATTGTATTGATGGTTTTGTGATATGTTTGATTGTGGATGTGTTAATTTTATACCATTCACGGTTTATGAAGAAAGTATTGAAATTTTTTATTCTAGTTTTAATATGAATGTTTATGTTTTGTTTAAATCTGTTCATATGAGGAATGCATTGGAGTTAATAAGTGACGGGTGGAGCCCACTATAGCTCCTCGATGCATCAGTAGGTCTAATGAGACAAACTAGTGTCTTGTCACAAGGCCTTGACAAAATATTATTTGTAGTATTGGCACGAGGCCTTGGCTATGTGGTTATGATAGTCTGGCATTATACATTCTATCATTATGAAAGTGGTTATTGATATTTCATGTGATTATTCAATTAGTTGAATATCCATGAGAATAAGTAAATGATATTATTTCATTTTATTTTTTCCATAATATGTTGAAGTTCAAGTTTAAAAGGCTTTTGTTTTAGCTATACATTTCCTTAAAGGTTTATTCTTATTTATGAAAGTTTCCGCTATATTGTTATCCTTACTAGGAATTTGAGCTCACCCATTTTCTATGTTTTATTTTTCCCAGGATGTGAAAAAGTAATTTATGAATGACCTATAGGGATAGTATGAGGGGATAAGAGTGTAGACTATGGAGACTATATTGTTGTAGTTTTAATTTTATGATGTAACATAAACTTTATTAATGTATCTAGTTATTCCATGTCTACTAAACTAATCAGTCTTTCGAGATTTGACCTTTCTTGTGATCATGCCAATGTTATGTAATAATGCACTGACTCTGTGTATCTAGTGTCGGGGCGTTACAAGCTCATAGTAAAAAAAACGTTATGATCACAGCAGGAGAAAAGAACTATAGTTTTATGTGGGGGATATATTGTTTCTAAGAATATATCCATGGAAGAGTATAATGATAATTGGAAAGAAGGGAAAGGTAAACCCTAGGTATATTGGTCCTTTTGAAATTACAGATAATGTTGGGAAGGTACCTTACCAATTGTCACTTCCACAAAAACTCTGTCAAGTTAATTATGTTTTCCAGGTATCACTCCTAATAAATTACAGACATTATCCATTACATGAACTAAATTCGGATGTCATACCACTAGACAATGATCTTTCTTATGAAGCACAACTGATAGAACAAATAGATTGTAGCTAAAAATATCTACAAAACTAGTCCACACACTTGGTTACTATTTCATGGTGGAACCAACAATTTGAATATGATACAAGGGAACTTGATGATATGATGAGGGAGAGGTATCATCTTATGTTTGTATCCATGCATCAAATTTTGAGTGTGAACTTTAGTGTAGGGGGTTATAATGTAACACCCAGATGTTTTTATGAAATATTGTCTTTAAGTAATTTTTATTTTTCAGTATCTTGAATTTCATGAAATTTTGAGTTTATAATAACTATGAGATTTCCATAGTAAAAAAATACCATTATAGCCTATACATTAGGTTAGTGGGAATAAGTATAACTACTTTATGAAAATGCATTGGGAATTTATTGGGTATAAATTATTTATGAATAATAAATATTATTTTTTGGTTTTTTTGAGTGAATTAGTATTGGTAATTAAATTAATGAGATATATATTTCATAGAATATATTTTTATATCCATCCAATATTTATTATAAACATCAGGGTGAATAAACCTTATTTTTTGTATAAAAAAATTATATTTTTATGGGTTATATTATTCCATTAAATGTAAAACCCCTATTAAATTATGATTTTGAAATATTAATAATTTTTACATGAAAACATAAATATGTTCTTTTAAATAAACATAAAAAAAATTTACTTTGGATCAATTCCTGATATTTTTCTCAAATCATTCAAATGTTGAAGATTTATAAAAATACATTAAATTGTAAGTGAATACAACTTTTTAATCAAAAATAATTTTTATTGTTAAATTATAATGTTGAATGGTTTTCAAGTATAAATATTATATATTTTTATCATTCAATATAATATATTTCATTATAAATCATATTTCACTAAATTCATTTAAAAAAACAATTCAATCATTTACAAAGTTTTATCTTTTAAAAAAAAATTCTCTCATTTCAACTACGAGATTGATTTTAAATTAACTTCCTAAAATTCGGTGTTTTGAATTAGGAAATAAGGATTTCATATTTGGATTCATAATTTCCATATTGTATAAATTGGTACCTTTTATTATTTGACATTATGAATAACAACTTCAGTATTAAATTTTAGTTACTATAGTTAAAGTTTAAATCTGGTAAATAATGTAAACCCAATAATCTTATAATAATATAAACTAAACAAAACCATGTACTACTCATATTGGATGAGATCATTATGACCACAGGCATACATGGGTCATCTTTGAGACCCTTTGGACCCACATGACTGTGATAACGACGTTTTATAAATTTTAATTTAAATAAAGTCGAATTATTTTATAAACATGTATCTTTAACTAAAAAAATCATATATTGTAAAAAAACAAACTTATTCTACTATAAATAGTTAGTAGAAATTTGAAATGATTTATAGCGTCCTGGGTTTTATTTATAATTTGTATACACTCTATAAAAATATTTATTTATGAAACAATGATGAGGTAGTGATTACCTTATTAAAGAATGATTAAAATAAATGATATAATAAACATTTAAATAAATGTAATTTAAACATTATGATTTCATCAATAAATTTTTTTTGGATGAATATGAAATTTTATCTTTTAGTTAACGTAGTTTGTTATAATTAATAATGTTGTAATGACTTTATGAAAAATCATTTTTCAAATAGTGTTAGAATTTACATAAATGAGTATTTAGAAAAAATACTATTTTATTAAGGATTTAATAGTCCTAAATATTTAATTTTCTAACAAATTACTTATATAATGTAAAAAATATCATCAATTATCCACTTATGTTTCTATTTAGATTCTATGGTAACTATAGGAACCATATATTATAAAAATATACTTAGTAAGAGTTAAAGTTTTTAAATAAGGATTAAAACTAATGGATAGGGTTAATTTTGGGACCTAAACTTGGCTAAAAATTATTGGATGAGGATATTTAGACCCATACTCATCTTATCCTCTAAATTTTTTACTTTTTAAATATTATAATTCTTAAATCATATAGTAATAAATAATATTTCCAAAAATTTATAAAGTTCTCTTCCTCCCTCTTATAAATGGTCACCACCTCTACCCACATACTCACACCCCTCATTCCCATTGTGTCAACAAAATTCAACTGAAATAAAATCCCAAAATCCATCCCATACTTTTAGAGTACACACATTGGGAATAAGTACTTAATATGGATTCCTTTTGTCAAAATTTAATATAGATACTCGAAAAAAGGTAATTAATTTATCACCTATTTTAAAAGTATTTTCATCTTCTACTTTTTATTATTATGTTGCTTCTATAATAATGTAATAAATCTAGTATCTTCAACATACATCTATTTTATTATAACAGTGGGAAACCCATACACCTCCTTTTATGCATCCTACAAAAAACAATATCACCATTTGTGCGTACGTTCAACTTATTGTCTCTATGTTGTGGTGTAATTTGTAATTTAAACATACTTTATTTGGATGGGTATAACGATGTGTAAAATTGATATGAATAATTATTATAACATGATAGTTATTCTTTATAGTTTATATACCATCCAATTACATATCATTTAACCATTAAAATAATGATATTGTCGCTCGTGCATACGTGCGACCTTATGTCTCCATGATGTGATGTGATTCATTATATGTGGTCTTCATTAAACCATGATCATATTAATGAATGGAATGAATAAATATGACTTATATTATATAAATAGAATTCATTAAATGATATAACTATAACTAAAGAAGTGGAATGGTATCATACCCAACAAAACTTTCATAAGAACATAAAGCCATTAATATCCAAATACCGAGTGACAATAAATTATTACAAACAAACAAAAGATAAAGTAATAATATATTTTGTCAACAAAATGACTACGAATGTAGAATTAGTGAACAACATTATTTAAATCACTATACATGAATTTTAAAAACATATGATGGATATCAGATCTATGGCAAGGGATAAATTTTTGATCTCGTTATTATTTAAGATTGTTTATTTGTAAGTATTTACTAGTGTATAATTATACTTAACGTAGATGTTTCTTTAATATAAAATATTATTTATATTATTATACTATTTATTTAAATTCATTTTTATCTATTGGTGAATTATTTGTATTAAATGATAGGGACATAATCTTTCGTTCGATTTTCATACGAGCTGCCATTCAAATTTTCTAGCAATGTATGAGGATAATATTATTTTTAACTAATAAACAATTATTGGATTATTATGGTTTTAGGACATATTATTTCCATGAATCATCCTATAAAGGATATCATGTCTATTTCAAACTAAATTATTTTATTTTATAATTCCTTAGTATTTTGAGTAAATAAAATTTTTATCTTCACAAATTATGTTCAAGTGTTTAAGAAAAGTATTTTTCATCTAAGATGACAATATTAAAATAATGGTAGGTTTCTAGACCATTAGTAATTTAATTTTATTATATTAATGATGGAATTTTAATTATGAAATTTATTTATTTTATATGGATTGTTATGGAACTTGGTTTAGGAAACCCATTTTTGTTCCTCAGGTAATGATATTATGAATGGTTTATGTTTTTGTGGAACATATAAGAATGATTTAATTGTGGGATGGGTGTTACCTATATATACCTAAAATGGATTTGTTAAATATTTATATATCATGAGATATACAAGGGAAAAATGATAAGTAAACCTAGTTTAGTAATGGACTATGTTTGGTATGATGTTGTTGGCCATGAGACTTGGCTAATATGAAAATGATTTCTATGCATGGCACAAAAATTCATGTATAAAGTTTTTTATTTTTGGATAATGCCTCTGAATTCATTTTTTCTTTTATCCCTTCACATGATACCATTATATTTCATATACACGAAATGATTTTAAAATGTTATGTTCTTATGTATTATGATTGTGATATGATTGATGTTTCCCTTGTATACCCTTAATGAGAATTTGACCTCAGCATTTTATATGTCTCATTTCCCCCGGTCATGAAGTATGATATTAATTAAGCTTTGTCAGAAATGATTCTAGTTTTTATGAAATAAGTATTAGACAGTATAGATGATTTATGATGAAATTGTTTATATTTCCTATTTTTTAATGACATTATACCTATACGATCCTATCATGTATTTTTTATATGTTGTAATTAATGTACATCAATTTCCATGTAATATAAATATTTGTAATATATGGGTACCTATAGTACAACCCTCAGCATGGATGGTTATAAATCCTATCTGAATAGGAACTCAATCATTTTCCCAGAAATAGATTCCATATCCAAAGATTGGGCAACTAACCCCCACATCTTCCTATTGATGCATGAAGAAAGATTGTGGTTATGACCAACATCTGATCAACTAGTTTCATAACTAGACAAAATATTATGGTCACTACCTCAATCTAATCATCTACTTATTATAGGTATGCCTCTCCTCATATCATGAGGGGTATCATTTTCTGAAACACAAGAAATGTTCTCCTCAGGTGCACCTCATCCATTGGTTTTATGGGTAACACATGATGCTCAATAGGTGGTGGTATGGATGGTTCACCACCAAACAGTAACATCATGGGAACTGGTCCATGAATCGATGTGTAGTCACTGAGGGTATCATCCTTGTGATCATCATAGTAAATACTTGATGGACTGTCTTAGAGAGGAATCATAAACAAAGAAAGATGTTACAATTTCAATGAGTATATCTAAAGAACTGACTAAATAATGTCATGGAAACACAAACAAACTATAATATGATGGATGTACCATTATTCTCCATTAAACTTATTTTCTCATCTACCAAGTCAAAAATTAGGTGATCTGAGTCCAAGTGTATGGATAAGTCGGTAGACAAGCCATAAATAGAGTCCCTGGCCTCAGTGCTGATCTCGAAACACTTAACTCTATTTCCTTAACCCAATATCAAATATTGTCATTCTTAAAGTATAACTGACCTCTATGATACCACTCTATCATGACCCAGCCCAATGGGGCCCATGTAGTTAGACCTTGAATTCGTCTCCAATAAACCAAGGGATGATGACCAGCACTGGGAAGTTATATCCCTCACATGTGAGGCCATAACCCATGTATATGTACACATGATCATATATCAAAGCCTATAAAATGATTAAAAGTAATAAAACTAATCAAACCTTATTGAAAACATATAAATCATGTAACTATAGTTTGTTATTATTTAATGAAAGTACACAATGCCAAATACAATACCACCATGAAGAGTCTCTCACAATATTCCAACAAGAATATATGTAGTGAGACTATTTTAAGAAATCCATATTATATTTCCTTGGACTATAAGGTCGTACTAAGAACTATATAGTCCAGGTCTCTTTTTGACTCTATCAAATGTTTGATCATCTAGAAAAGACATGACACGTGTGGGAAAATCCAATATTGGGGTGAATCAAACAATTTTAAACATGACACCATATACAAGAAATCATATAAATAATGAAAGACAATCATCTCTACTCATATATATATCCAAATTACATATGTATGAAATATTCAGATATGTTCAAAAAAAAATAAACAACCTAGAGGTATATCTCAACAACAGCATAGAATCCTATAATAGCAGCTCGATGAATAAAAAAACAACACATCTAGGAGAACACACTTCTGATTCTAATAACTCCCATGTAAGATATGTGAGATGTAATAATCATATCAAGTATCATCATAAGAAATAAAGTAATGATCATATGAATATTATATGATTTAAAGATGAGGATAACTTCCAAGGCATTGGAAGTGATACTAACAACCAAATCTGTATTAACCCTCCCAGTAGAGGATCCATTCTTGTTTAGTGTTGATCAAGACGGTACTAGAAACTCCACATATGGTAGGAATATGAATAAATAATCTCACTATGGGCCTCTCATAGGGATTAAAATGAATTTATACACATAGTCATTTTAATAGGACAATAGTCCAATGATTAGGATATAATTCCATACCAGCCTTATGTGAAAGGATAATGGGACCAAACCCTAATGAAACTTGTCCATGATTTCTGGGACATGAGATCCAAGGAATGTATAAAATAGTCATGGCATGTTGTATGGTTCCCATGCCATGTCTATTGACCATGGTTCCAGAATTTTTATTTGGATCATATAATCATGTTGTGCTAGTCTAGGGGAGTATATGTCATGTAGGAAGATTGTGTACTCCACCCTGTGTTTGTATACATTCTAAAGTACACACCAAGTCCACCCAGGAGGGACCAGATTCTGTCTGATAGTGGTCACATACTGTGTGATACATTACTTCCTCCTGAAATGATTCCATCTATAAGGGGTCCCAAACGGCTTCTTTCTCTTAATAACATAACATGTGGCAAATAATTTTAAAAAAAACTCCGTATATTCCTCCACACATCTCAGTGGATTCTCAAGACACTTATTTTTTAACTACCATGTTACGAAATCGATGATCATGTTACATCCATGCCTTATTGTCATCAATAAATGCATTCTTCCACCAAATATTCTCAGAAAACAATTCAAATCACCAGTCATGATTTTCTATAGAAGAATGGAAAATCATAATTCCATCATCATCTGAATCACCAAGTCTCCATCAATTTAAGACTATAGTTTCTAGAAGATACCAAATCAACGATATCAGATCATTGCACAAAAAAATTGGTGCATAAATATCAATCAATAATGACATGTTGATCCATGGATAAAAAAGAATGCTCACATTGAACGATGAATCATGAGATAAAATAACACAAAATAGTAGACTAATGAATCTCAATCGATTTTTGTGTTGTTCTAGATTCATTCCTATTAGAAATAAAAAATAAATAACTAAAAATAAAACACATTATCCCTTAAAAACCAAGGATTATAAACCCATATGACATTATAATTGAATTGCAGATCAATTTGTTTTTTGATTTATTCAGGTTTTTCATAAAAAATAATGAACGGGGAAGAATCAAATGAAAAAAAAATCTATAACTCGGTTCGGAATGATCACAAATAACGAATGAATCTACATGACATTAATAGGAGAGAACATTTGAATCTGACGCATATTGATTGTAACTCCATAATCCCATCATCTTCCATCTAAGAGAATTATCAAAAGCTATGTCGAGCAGACCTCTAATTTTCGAGGGCTCGGCTACTGATAATGGGATTCTGACATAACAATCTATTTAAAAATTACTAATCACTGCATCAAAACAAATTAAAGAAAATAATGTCTATAAATTATTTTATTCAATTAGTCTCTCATGATTAGTTTTCCACAAATGGTATGTTCAAACTAATTTTAGATCATTACATGGGAAAACTATCTTTCTGAACTATAATGTTACCTTAGATTTTTTATCAGTGAACATGTTTAAAATTTATTCCACTTCTTTATGAAAATTACATGTTTGTACTGTTTAATATGTATCAAGAATTTAATTTGAGAAGACTGGTCATCAGAACAACACATCTTCTCCACACCCAGTCTTCAAAATCATCCATGTAATATCCAAATATAATACATAGAAAATACATGACATAACACACAGATTTATTGGGAAAACGTATTCAAAAAATTTATGATGATCATCGCCTTCGTGAAATAGACCTCTTTCCCCAAGTTCAAATAGCCTTCATGAACCAACCTCCATACATGATGCTACCTTAGCCTTCATGAAGCACACAACATTCATGAAGCTCACATAGCCTTCACAAAGCTCAAATTTTCATTCATATTTTAATCTCCATAGTGATCTTTTATAATTTCAAGAAACATAAAATTTCTGATAATCTTTTATAGCCTCTATAAAATACCATGCTTCACGATGTTTTTTTTTCAGAACCACAATCACGAATCACCTTTGTGAATATAGAGCCTTAGAATCCTTGTCAATATTTAATGTACTTTTATGATGGGGTAGGTGCATATTAAAAGGTTTTCCATCCAATTTAAGAAGATTTCATCGAGATAGTCTCCTTTTCATGATTCCATCCCATCTCATTGATGATGCTCCATGTTTAGTGAAGCCCCTAGAAAATTTCTCCATTCACAAAGATTCTTGTAGTCAAGAAGAGTAATATCATTATATCAGATGTTCATGATGCTCATTCATAATAGTCCACACGTTTGATAGACACTCTTTGAGAAACCTAGTCTCTATGAAACTATATTCTTTACCATATTTTTGAAAGGCCTTTAAAGAAAATAATCTTTTGTGATGACATCCATTCTCCAAATTTTGGATCCTAGAATTTTGGAAAATAGTAGTAGACGGTGGAACCATGTGCATATAATTTTTTGTGCTACATCCAAATCGTCAATTATTTTGTCTTAAATAATTTTCAATATAACTAGTCAAAGATTTCATTATAACTCTACAACTAACAATAGATAATATTTCTATTAACATGGATAATAAATCCAGAAATACCATAATGTTACCTTGAATGATGTTTCCCAACAACGTATATTCATAATATGAACCGATTCATTTCAAATATGGAATCTGTTTTTATATAATCCATTTTTTAAAGTGGAATAAATACATTTTTAAAAAAGAACAAAAAATCCATTTAGAATTGTTATTATAAATTTCAATTTTAAATCCTAGACCTGAATTTTTTATAATCCCATGCATAATAAATTCCATTAGATGTTTAAAAAATAAATTATTATATTTTTTCAAAATTAAGTTCATAAAAAAATTCAAAAATAGAGATTAATATAATATATTATGTTAAAAATTCATTGTCTTCATAAAAATTTTTTTTAGAATAACATATCTATTTACATTGTAATGTTATTGTTTTCCCTTCTAAACCATTGATAATGAATCAACTAAATTTATAAATAAAAAAATGACAAAATGTAAGGTAGCCTTATTCATACATACCAATTTAATTTCTATGGAATAATTTTCATATTAAATAATAATTTTAATAGTAGATAATAATTCTATTAGTATTGGATATCATATAATAAAAATATAAATGATATAAAAATCACTTAAAGGGATATATATCATAAAATCACATTTGGATACATTTTACCCACCCACAATAAATTCAACCATTAAATTCCATCACTCTAATACAATAAATGATTGATACTTTTTTCTAATCACATCATCACGTTCCCATGTTTCTTCATAATATTTAATGTCTCACTATAGATCACTAGCCATGTAAGTGTTTATGTTTATATAATGTTTGTTTTTTATCTGTATTCTCAATCGGTTGTTCCAGATATGTGAGATCCTTCTTAATTGGTGAATCCATTGAGTTTAGTACCGGTAATGGAGAAGCTATACACATCCTTTGGATATGGTTTTCCATCATTTTATTGAAAATTATTTAGGTGAACCACCAAGTGGTAATTTACCCTCACATAAGACTAATAATTTATAAAGGAAAAATATTTATTTGTATTATATTTCCCTTATTATTAAATTATAAAACCTTATTCCTTATTTATATTTATTATAACATATTGTCATCAAATATGAACTATATATATTTCTAACCATGTTTTGAATAAATTTCATGACAAAAAAAACGTGACAGTAATGTATTTATTAATGGATCTAAGATTCCATAATATTTACATATTTAAATATGTTTCCAATATCATAATTTCTATATGTGCATTCTAGTATGTCTCGTTTATGTCCATCCTTCCATAGATGGAATCAAGAGAATCCATCTCAATACTTTAGTGAAAAATATTATTTTAAAAAACATAGAAAAAATGAAGTTGTTTATCCCAACCACATTTAAAATCCATAAAAATGCTCTCAAATTTTCTTATAGAGTTTTATTTTCCACAAAAATTGACTCTGTATAATGATGATATAAAATATTGAAATATTAATTTATATCAAGAACATGTTCAATACTTCCCCATAACATGGAGGTATACCTCATCTCCCAATGAGATAAAATTGATTGTGGTACTCTGTGAAATTTTAATTCTTATATATTGTACAACTAATTAGTTGATCATGATAAAATTATTCTATATTTTATGTAAAACAATTTTATTTATCATGGAGATAGAATACAAAGAAAATATTATTAGGCCTTTTAGATGTTTTGTGGATCCTAATGATGAAATCCTTGGTTATGATTGCCTATTTCCTTTCTAGTATATAAAATGGTTGCAATTTCACCTTATAAAATTTTCTATCAACCATTATTTTATAACATTATAGAAATTAGAATACATAAAATCCAATATTTATATTCATTTTATGCATCTATAAATAAATATTCATATCTCTATTCATATTCATATTTCAAATATGATTAGTAAATTATAAACTACGAGCTTCATCCAAAATATCATTCTTAATGTGTCGTATAGAAAGGATGCATACTTGGTTCCATAACCTTATCAATCTGTCCCAATCATGATTAAACATAGGAACACTTCTCACATTCTTTTATAGTTCCACATCATCCTTCTGTGATTTTTACATCACAAAATGGATGGAGGTTTGAACATTAATCTATAACAGATAAGATCTACCCAAATCACTTGTAATTTTAGGATACATATTCTTGAAATTAATATATATTAGATATCTGTCAATCATCATCATAGACATGAATTGATTTATATTTGAAACCGAAAGCACCATTAACCTTTTTCTCTTTGATAGAGTTGTATTGTATTGATCATCCATAATCATTGATCAACTATAACCACCTTTTTTTAATATATTCAACTCTTTCTATGAAAATATATAATTATATATTTTAATATTAGTATATACTTCACAACATTATCCTAGTTTACAATTACTTCATATCATTAATTAATAATCTACTTCTACCAGCACCAAATTATGTGTTGGGTAATTTCACTCATGAATTATAAAATTTTGTGAGGCATAAGATATCACCATATAATTCTAAATGAGTCTTTATCCTACTCGCTTCTATAACATGTCACATTACATCAAAAAACGGTATTCTAATCTTTTCTTTTTTCATCAGAAGTTCTCTAAAAACCATTATTTTAGTTCATTATAATTATCATCAAATTATTCTATCAATAAGTACCAGGATAACATTCACGTTAACCTAGCTAAGGGATTTTATAGCGATGATAATTTTCTCACAAAATATTTTTAGTATCCTACCATCCCAAGAAAGTTTTAGGTCTTGTTCCTTATGGTTCGTCATGACGATTGTTCAGCAACTTCCATTAATGAAGGATCCTCCAATATACCATCACCTAATTCTATTTGACCTATGAATTCATCTTTTTTATATCTAAAATTAAAAATGGGTAAATATAAAAAATAGAATCTCCTTGCCCTGGGTCTTTAGAACAATACTAATGTATTTGTAATTCATATCATTTATCTTAAAATATATAATAATATAATCTTTAATGACTACCAAAAAATGGTCAAGGTAATCAAAAAATAATTTATTTATTAATTCCCAAATGATATATTGATAATTCATATGTTGAAATGAAATTACTATAACTATTTATCGATAAAACCACATAGGGAAGGTTATATTGGGTACATAAACATTAATATCCATTAAATGCTGAAATCCTTATTGATGATCAATCTTGAAAAAATATTTATATCCTAATAATTGATCAAATAGATCATTGATACAGTGTATAAAACACAATTTTTTATTACTGATATTTTTAATTTATCGAAAATTAATTAAAAAACACACAGACTTCTATTTATTCCAAAGAAAATGAATAGTTTTACACCATAGATTACAACTAGGTTTAATGAATCCCTTATCATTATACTCCATGAGTGATTCCATCGGTTCCTATAGACACATCAGGTCAATTCTATATGGCTTCCATTAAATTGTCATAACATAAGGAATGATATCTGTTGAAAACTAAACTTCATGATTTATTGTATGACACGTAATGTCATTAATAAATACATTAGAGTATTCCTAAAAATTGGTATCTTTTTAAAGTTGAATTTTCCTAAAAATATTGAGATAAATTTCAATCATTAATATGTATTAAAACCCATATGATGTAAATAATTTTCATCCTGAGAACTGGTTCTTCCTCTAACTGATAGATGATCATAGGATGTTTTTGACTATCAAATATTGAATTACTAACTTGATTGTTGTTATGGTCATTCTACAGAGATAGAACACGCATTTACAATATAACATCAAATTCAATTAGTGGATGAATGAAAATATATTCATGTACAAAATTCTGACCATTTTGTTTTCTAAGAGGAGTCGTTGACATTTTATATGTACATCGTACAATTAGGTTTTTTCAGTAAAAACTATAAATTTAAAAAATGATGAGTGATTTGATAACATTGAAAAATTATTCAAATAATAATAAGTGGGTAGAAACTAAATCAAATAAAACATTGGATATTAAGGAATGTATAATAATTATATCATTCAACACACTATTAAAATATAGAAATTACAGAATTGTTTCTAACCAATAACAGTTTTTAGCTTCATGAGGTTCCCAATCACCCTTTTCTTCTCTTGATTTACATTGAATCTGTATGAATTTTATAATTACTAAATTTTCTATATATCATGTTATATTATATCTTCATATGATGTGATTGATTTGGATATTTATATCCATAAATGGATTGGTTATAGTTCATAAAATAAATGTTCAAACATTATTTTAAGGGAACATATATAGTTTATATCATGCCTTTATAACACTCTAATTTTAGGTTTTATACATATCAAAATTTCTTCCTACATTTGTCATTTCCTCGAGAATCTCCCCCCCCCATATTTTCATATTTTCAGGATGAATGTATTTTTCAATGAAAATTTTCATAATATCCTTCAACGTCATTTTATTTTTTTTCAAAATTAGTTTTTTGAATTAACTATCAAAATTAATCTACAACCACATGGGATAATAAACATCCCTTAAAACATTACATCTTTTTTTACTCATCAATGTATGAAATAATCATTCTAAAAAACAAATCAACTACATGGATACTAATGGGTTTTTTCATCCTCTGAATTATGAATTCTATTCTATCATGAAAGCGTCTTACATTATTAATCATTGTTATAGATTAATAGGTTTCCAAATAGTAATATTTGATCATCATAAAATGAGTCAGCCATTCCAGTAAAATTATAATTTCTTTAGATATATGTATAGATTAATTTTCAATACCGAGAGAGTAATACCTAGATATATAATTCATCAATTAGATTTATATTCCCTTATCTTTCTACCATTTAAAAAAAATTTAAATGATATATAATGGTATTTCTCTCCACATCGGGTCCACTTTGGAATCACTTCAGTCTCCAGCTTAGTGCTCATATGATGTTAGATCCCTCCTTGGGAAGGTGTCATGTTTTCCAAGGGGGAGATTGCCTTCGAATATCCCACTAGTTGTTGGACTATCTCCGCTATTTCCCTTATCACTAGGAAGGGAATATTTTGGTGGTGCGAGGAATATAGTGGTCATTACTCTAGCCTCTCTTGGCCGAGGATCAGTTCAGCGATTATGTGTCTGTTAGAAGTGCATGAAGCAATTCGAGGTTGTCTCTAGGTGAGAAGAAGAGGGTGACGATGGGATTTGTCTCTAAATTGCATCTGGAATTTTACTATTCGTGTTTATAGGTCTGTATTCTCTCTAAATTGTGGTGGAAGAATGGATGATATGCAACATGATTGTAATCCATTGGTCTTTTTTGTGTAATTCTATTTTCGGTGGTGTTTTTGTGGCATGATTTTATTAGGTTTCATGCTGTGTGATGATGGCCTTGTAGGTTCTGTTTTAAAGAGTGTGATGGATTTTTTGTTTAATTCCATTCATGTTGTGGAGGATTTTATTGAGGGCGACATATACATTGATGAATAATGTAGAAGAAGCATGTCAAAGAGGTTGAGGATGAAATCACATCATTGAGGATGGATTGGTAAAGGGTATTTAAAAATATTTCATCTATAAAGGGGATCTTCAGAAGAGTTTCAGATCAGAAGTTTTCACCTGACATTACCATTTGGATTCGAAAGGTAGAAAAGGTATAACACTTCCATCCGTTCCAGTCTCGTGCATTCGTGCACAGGACAACTCGATGACCAGTAATGTATAGGTAGAATCTGGTCTTCATGGTTATGTTGATGGGTTGGAGCCTAGCATTTTAGTTTTGAATGATTCGATTCTGTCCATGATTTGACATTCAAGTCTTGGTTGCTGTTTATGTCAGCATTTCATGTTGGGATCCCCCTTGTCCCTTAAAATGGGGATAATGATAAAAACATTAATTTTAAGTCATACTGTATAATTATTGAACTAGTGAAAAAATTACATAACTTGACAATTTATGTACTGATTATCCCAAAATCATAAGGATGGTATAATTGGAAATATACCAATGTCAGAATTTTTTTTCTAATACATCATTGGGGTATTTAACAAGCATCATAATCAACCAAAGAATATCCCTTATAAGTGTCTTTCTATTTCTTTTGTCATATTCCAACTAACCATTCCCTAGTGACAATATAGTAAATAAGTATTCATCCCCTTATAATGTTTTTATCATATGGGTAATTTCTACCAAAACCACCTCCACATTAAATTATCTATAAATTTATGGTTTTTCATGTATAGCACACATTATCTTCCTTAGGAAACAACGATGATATTATCGTATGATTAGTCATAATGATACATTTTATTCATAGTATTATATTCACAATTTTATGTAATTCTAAATCTATTTCTCATGGCATATAATAAGAAAAGGGTGTTGTTGGATGATTAGTAATTTTATGTGAACGTTGGATGCTATTGTTGATGAAATAAGGGTGGAATAATATGGACTGAATATATGATAAAAAAATAATGTAATATAAATAATCAATATATCTTAAAACATAACAATGTATATTATAATTATTTTTATAATGACATGTAACAAAATAAAATATTTTTTATTGATGGAATTATTAATTACTTACATATTAAATTTACCATTAATGGGTTATGCCAATGAATCTTACATAAAAGGGTTAGAAACATGTAGGAGTGAAATATGAAAATATATGCTCAATTACTGGGGGGTTAATTGTAAATTTAAAAAATTAGGGTTTTAACCTAAAAAATGTTAATCAATGTAAATTCACAAGACCTCTTAGTTCTTCAAACAATCTAGTTTCCAGACATATGGTTCTAGAAATGAAACTTAATAAAAGTTTACAAGGAAAAGATTCTACCTTAGAGCATAAATAATCTTACATATCTGAGTATAAAAAATAACAAGAAATTATAAGAAGGTAATACATTCTTCCGTTATCAAAATACATTGGAAAGAATCTTGAAACCATAAAAGTAACAAGTATGAAATTTTTTAACCCAAAGAGTAGGGTATCCAACAACCATGGATAATGGTCCCTTGATTTATACATTCATGAAAGTCTGTTTTAACCATAGTAGGGTAATCCTTCGACAGAAATATCAGAATCTATCTAGATATCCCCTCAATCCGTCAATATTTAAGGGGGTCATGACCCATCCCCTGGGTCCCATGCCGTGACTACCCCAAGCCCACCGTCCATAGGCCATAGGCAGGCGTCTAGCACCAAAAAGCATATTTCCTAAAACCAGTAAGGAATTTCCTTTATATCCTTTAGACACATGCATCCAACCACATAGAAAGATACGAACACAAATAAACATTATAGAAAAAAGAGTGCTAATAGGGGCCAGAATACAAGCCCAACAATAAAGGTACACGTACAACATAAATACAATACAACTGAAGAAAGAGAATGAAAACTATTGGCTCATCCTTTGAGGTTTCTACCTCGAGGGTAGGTACAGATTGCCTCATATGCACTTCACATCCACTCGTCTCCTCTGTGTACTGACACGCCGTATAGTCCACCTCCGGGAACCGTCCAATCCAGGTACCCTAAGCCTCGATCAGTGCTATTTTTTGCTTTCACCAAACCCAACAAGGATCGGGCATAACCCCTACAGGGGTGAGTATAACGATACTATGTAGGGACCCCAAGAATATCAAGGTCTCAAAAAATCCAAAAATGATAAACCATATATCATGAAATCAACTAACAACCCTACATAGGTATATACCCAAACAACTACCTATGTTATCAAGTATGACCATTTCAATCATGAGGAAAAACAGATTCCAACTCAAGAACCCAAGATCAACTGTTCCACAAAGGAAGGTGTACTGCAATTATAAGTACCACAATGGTGTTCTACAAAGAAAAATACCACCATGGTATTACATAAAATGAATGTACCCCAAAGGTATGAACTCAGCTCACATCAGGTATATCTTAGTTATAATAGTAGTGATGATTAGATGAAACTACTAATTTATCATAAACTATTAAGGGGCTAGCCCAAAAAGGATCCTAAATCAGCATCAGACCCAGAGAGGTTCATATTACATCATTAGACCCACATAAGATCATAGTAACTCATCAGAACCACACAGGATCCATGTACATCGTCAGTCCCACATAGGATCCTACTACATCATCATTGCGTCGTTAGACCCACACAAGATCCTAGTGCATCTTCAGTACATCGTCATACCCACACAAGATCCTAGTACATCATAAGTATGTCGTTAGACCTACACAGGATCCTAGTACATTGTCATTACGTCGTTACACCCACATAGAATCGTAGAACATCTTCAGTACGTCGTCAGACCCTCACAGGATCCAGGTACATTGTTACTACGTCGTCAGTCACACACAAGATCCTAGTACATCGTTAGTACATCTCCATAACCACACTATATCCTAGTACATTATTAGTATGTCATCAGACCCACACAATATCCTATTACATCTTCAGTACATTGTCAGACCCACACAAGATCCTAGTACATCATCACAGCCAATTACAGGGTTCTCGAACTAAGCTCTATTGTCTTTGATAGGTTCCTCTCCTCAGGCCACTAGTCAATACTACAACTATCACGAAGTCCCATGATGAAGTATCCCTATGTACCTCAATGTCATAGGGGTTTCAACACAATAGACAGTGCGTCAAACGCATGCCCAGTCTGTAAGTTATTAATCTTTTTGTCTAGAGTTCACAGTTGGATTCATGCTCAATCCATCCTAAACTTTCCCCAAATATATCCAAATTATTAGTGGGGGTATACCAAAGGGACCGTCTCAATCCATGGTTTCAAACTTCGCAGACGGATAGTCAAACAAGAACACGGTGCTAAAGTTATAGTCAAAATAGTGGAAATGGGTCAATGTTGGTCTGGGTCCGGTCCAACCCAATCAGACCTACCCAGCCCGACCCAGCTTGCTGGGTCCCACCCAGCCAAATGGTTCCAGCGTGGCCCGTGCGGGGTGTCCCAGACCGGGCTGGGCAGCCAGGCCTGGCAGCGGGGCGGCGCGGGGGCCGCGGTGTGGCGTGTGTTCGACAGGGTGGCGCGGGGGTCGTGGGGTGGCGTGGGGGTAGCGGGGCAACCTGGGGCGGTGCTGGGGCAGCGGGGAGGCACAAGTGACGTGGTGTGGTTTTCCACCGAGATGGGTCGTATGGCCAGCCGTCCGCTTCCCGCGGCGTGGTCACGCTCCGTACCTTCGCTAGCGGCTGGCTCGGTCGGCCGTCCTCCCTTTGACACCGCAGAACAAGCAACGGTTATGTTTCGTCGAGAAGCAAGGTTGTGCCAAGGCCTTCATCGCGGATGGTCGTGGTTCTGGCCACCTTTCTTGTGCCCCGCCCATGTTGGTATCCATCCTCCTCCATCGCGAAGAACAAAATTATTAGTCACAAAAAATTTAGACAGGTCCGGACATGTTTTTTTTGGCATGAAGTCTCTATTTTAGAGCAGTAACAAGCTGCTATGATTTCTTCATGATTTTAGAAGAATTTTGAATAATGGGTACGGGCGAAAATTCAAAAAACCACCTTACCTATAAGGTTAATTGATGTTGGGGCATGAAATAAATTGAATATGTTGACGTTCATCGCGCCCGCCACATGCCTCTGATCCTAGGCTCATTCGTTAGTTCATCAGATAATCGTTATTCGATGGAGGTTGTTCTTCATTTGAGAGAAGATCCACAAGCTCTCCCCTTCTCATTTTCCATCGAAATCCCCTCAAAGTAAAGAGGTTCCAATATAATTTAAATTTTCTAGAGTTATTTTGTTGGAACATTGTCATAATTAATTGGATTAATTAATTGAAACAATTAAATTAAAGGTTTTGGGAGAATTTAATAATGGGTGGATGATCATGAGTTACCTCTCATTAAAAAGGTTCAGGTGGTCACCAACATTGAACTAAATGTGTTGGTAATTTTTCTGGAGGTCCCCACCTCCATAACCCATGTATAATGGTTTTAATTGAAATAAAATAAAATTTTCTTTTATTTTATTTTCTTTTCCACGAAAAACACAAAATATGTCTTTCACCCTCAACCAACTATGGTCGAGGTGATGGTCTCCTTAAGCGAATACCGGTGCTACGAGTTCAATGGTGCCCTCAGATTTTATTTCCATGAACCGGGTTAAAAGTTACATAAAATCGCTCACATGTTTACTAAACGTACCCAATTTTGTTTTTCAGAAATTCATTTTGGGCAAACCGGGACTCAGAATCACAAGCTGTCAATTTTTTTGGACTCGTAAAACTTCCATATAATTAAAAAAAATTAATTTAATTTTCTAGTCATTGCAATCTCCCCTCCTCAAAGATTTTCTTCCCTAAAAGCCACATCATAAAACATGGAAAACAAGTGACGGTTCCAAGCACTAATTTGAGCCTCTCGCTCCCATGTGCTCTCTTGGAGGTTTCTGTGCTACCAGGGAACGCGCATCGGATATTTTGACCTCCCAAAAGGACCCAATCATGTCAATCCTCAATATCTACTATAACCTCAGTAAATGTCTCCCCATCATTGATGTCTTACTCGCTGTGGTGTTGACATGGGTAGCGTCTTGCACGTATCTCCTCAAATGGGATATGTGGACGACGTCGTCCAAACAGTGCAACTAAGGTGGAAGAGATATGCTGTTAACCACCTCACCAACATTTCTGAGGACCTTAAAAGGTGTGATAAACCCTCTTAGATAACTTGTCACCCCGGCGAAATATCTGCAAGCCTCTTCGGGGTGAAACTCATAGGAATACATGGTCACCATCATTGAATACCATAGGTCTCTATCTTTTATCACCATAAGACTTATTCCATCACTGTGTAGACTTCATCCACTCTTGGATGAATTGTAATTTCTCTGTGGTAGCCCGTACCATCTCTGGTCCCAGGAGTGCTGAATCCCTGGGGTCAGTCAAACCCAAAGGTGATCTGCATGGTCACTCGTACAAGATTTTGAAAGGTTCCATCCCAATGGTGGAGTGATAACTGTTGTTGTATGAAAAATCCATCAAAGGCGAGTGATTCACCCAGCTACGACCGAAGTCGAGGATGAAAGCACCTAGCATGTCCTCGAGGGTCTGGATAGTCCCCTCAGTCTGGCCATCCGTCTGAGGATGGAAGGTGGTGCTCAAACGAAGCTGCGTCCTTAAAGACTCCTTCAACCACTTCCATAGCTGGGATGTAAAATGTGTATCATGATTAGAGACAATCGTCGAGGTTACACCATGTATCATCACAATATCTTGCACATAGAGGCATCCCATGATCACTACTGAACCCTGCTCTCTAATCGGTGGGAAGTGGGCCGACATGGTGAGTCGGTCGACGATCACCCTGATAGAATCATGACCCCTGGATGTATGTGTATGTCCTATCATGAAGTCCATGGATATCGCTTCCCACTTCCACTTTGGGACCTCTAAAGGTTGAACTAATTCTGCTGGTTCCTGACGCTCTGCCTTCACTTGCTGACAAGTGAGGCACCGAGAGAGAAACTCCACTACTGATTTATTCATTCCTGAACACCATTGTTGTCATCAGATGTCCTTATAAATCTTTTCCACTCCTGGATGTACCACTAAGGGGGAAATGTGTAACTCCCTCAACACATCATCCCAATGCGACACTGGTCCCATGGTATGTCCTCTAAAAAAGATGATATGCTCCCCACCTTCAAAAAATCCATCTGGCGCCTGTTCTGTGGATATCTGAGCACGTCGAGCCCTGCAGTCAGTGTCCCCTTTCTGCACCTCCCTTACTCGTTGGTGAAGTGGGGTAGTGGCTATAAGAGACTGAAGAAAAGCTGCACCATCTTGATCCACAATGGTTATCTGCAAAGCGGCCAGCAGCTCCATCACCTCTTCTAGCAGCTATATACAAGATCTCCTACTGAGTGAATCTTTAAACACATTCCCCTCCACAAGAGTATAAAATATCTCGAAGTCATAGTCCTGGAGGAACTCGATCTATGTCACTGTCTCAAGTTCTGTTCTTTGGAGAGAATATATACCTCAGACTCTCGTGATCCGAGTAGACTGAAAAACGCTCTCCAATCAAGTAATGTCCCCACATCATCAAGGCGAAGACCACTACTTCTAAATCTAGGTCATTGGTAGCATAGTTCTACTCATGTTGTCTTAGCCATCGAGAAACATATGTGATCACTGGTCACATCTGCATTAGGTCACATCTGGGTACGGTCCCTGATGCATCGCAGTAGACTACGCACCCTACTCCCTTTTTCGGGATCCACATGATTGGGGAACTGGTCTGCATCCGACTCACCTCTTGAAAACTCCACTGGCATCACTCTGACCACTCTAAGGGTTTCCCCTTCTTCGTCAGTTCTAATAAAGGTGCTACAACTCTAGTGAAATTTTGCATAAACCTCTGGAAGTATCCAACCAATCCAAGGATACTTCATACCTTTGTCACACTCCTAGGTGGCTCCCAAGAATGTACCAACTCAATCGTAATTGGATCCACTACAACTCCAACCACTGAGATGACATGTCCCCGAAAGTGAACCTCGCAGATCTAGAACTAGCACTTCAACAGCTTACCATAAAACTGGTTCTCTCAGAATGAGTCCAGTACTACCTGCAAATGATAGGCATGCTCCTCCTCCGTAGCCAAGTAGATCAGAATGTATTCAATGAAGACCACCAAAAAGTGATCAAGATGTGGCAGAAAGACCCTGTTCATGATTCCCATGACCACTACTGGAGTGTTGGTTATGCCGAATGGCATGAAAAAAACTCATAATGGTCATACAGACATTTGAAATCCATCTTCTGCGTATCCTCATCTCTTACTCTGAGATGGTGATAACGAGATCTGAGGTCTATCATTGAAAACCACCATGCCCCTTTCAGCTGATCAAAGAGGTCGTCAATCATTAGGAGTGGATACTTATTTTTTATGATCACCGGGTTCAGTCACCAATAGCCATGACAAATCCTAAAGATCTCATCTGCTTTCTTGGAGATAAAAATCGAGGCTGTCGAAGGGGAAACATAAAGGAAAATGAACCCATTTATCTATAATTTCTCTAGCTATACCCAAAGCTCAAAAAGCTTAGTGGGATTCATCTGATACGCTGTTGTAGATACCGGTGTCGTCTTGGGGTACAATTCAATTGAAAAATCCACCTCTCTGTTAGGAGGTAGTCCTGGAACATCATCAGGGAAGTCATCCGCGTACTGGTCCACCACTAAGTGGTTGCTCGGACTCGCCGCATCAACCGCTCCGAGGGTATGTCTAGCCAACTGATGTGTAATCGGCTGCACCCTCCTCCAGGTAAGTCTATCATGTGCTGCAAAGGATCTGTTATCGATGGTGAAGGTAAAACTAGTCCCATTCATGTAGACACACCACACTTTGCACCTAATATAGTTAATCTATGCATGTACTATAGATAACCAGTCTGATCCCAACATGACGTCGTAGGGCCTCAGAGCCTCTACTAAGAGATCCTAGCCGATTCTCTCACCTCCTAGAGTAAGTCTGCACTACCGGATCTAGTGAGTAATCATCGAATCTGCTCCTGTTGTAGTCTCTAGATGTAAGGATTGATCCAAAAACTCCATCGAAATCTTTGTGATCTGAAAGATAGCCGTGGAAATAAAATAATGGCTAGCACATGTGTCTATATATACCACATATTTGGTAGAGTAGACACATATCGCACCTTCTATAATCTCTATAGTGTCGTGATCATAGGCCTCAGATACCTGGAGATGATCTCTCCCCTGTCCTCCTGCTCACTATGGTTGGAGTGGAACCATCTTTTGGTGGTGGTGGTAACATCTCAAATCGCCACCCACCGCTAGCTGCGTAGACAAATCCTCTTCCACGTCCGCCTTCTCCCTGTAGACCTCCTCGGTGGAACTTCTATCTCTACCTAGGAGGTCCCTCAATGGTCTGGTGATCATCTGTACAGTGGTTCAGACAGTCACGAGCCATGTGACCATGCCCACCACATGTGAAACATTGCATGTTCCTCTAATGACTGGCTCTATCTCTGTTACCCCGCACAACTGATCCTAAATCATGCGGTCGTCCACCAGTATGTCTGGACCTCTTGAACCTCAATGAGATTTGTCTACTACCAGTTGTAGAAGACTACACTATGTGATGACTGGTAGTGGGTCTCGATATTGGTAACTGCATAGAAAGAAAAATCTCCACTAATATGGCTCGATCTAACTCACCTACCTATGTTAGGATGCTGAGTGATATCATAGAAGGCCTGAAATCATGACTTAGTCCATGCTCGAGGGTCCAAGCCCTGAAGAATCGGTCCCATATCATATTAGTGGAGAAGTATGAGAGTTCGGTGAACCTCACTTGAGAATTGAGCCACAGTCATGATTCCCTACTGAAGATGAAGAAGCTCTTTAATACTCATTGGTTGAAGAGTAACTTGGACAAAATCAGCCCTAAACATGCCCTCAATGTCTTCCTAGAGGAGTTTCACCTCGTCGTGAAACTGGAGAATAAAGCTACACTATCTACCTGCTACTGCCTGTAGAAGTATGGTGGAAAGGATCACCATGAGATCAGCTGGTGTCCCTACTAGTCAGAAAACACTCACCACAGCCTCCATCCAATCGTCAGCCACATGTGGGTCCATCTCTCCCATAAACATGGGTGGCCTCTTGAACTGGAACTCATGAAACATGCTCAAGCGGAATGCACCCTCTACTACTTGGGCTTGTGTAATATTACCATTGGTTCCTCTACTAGGGCCTCTATTAGAAGAGTTCCCTACACCGAGGCCTTGTCGCTCGGTGGGCTATTAGTGTGTACTATATTTGGAACCCTAGCGGTCTTTCTGCGTGGAGGCATCCTGGAAAGAAATAGGTGCTACATTTTTAATATGTTATACCTGGTGAGCTGATGAAAATATTTCACAAAGAAAATTTTTAGAAACACACACGCAATCAGTTTCTTCTTGAAATAAGTCTGAAATCAGGAGTCAGGGACCTGGTGTATGGATACATCGACAGCCGCACCAATACCGGATTCACTAAACTGATAACCATAGTCACTACATATAAAACTATTTCCATTAAAAAAAGATTAGAGTCTTATTTTCTATGGTAGAACTGACTCCTTCGAACATTAAGGTTTTCATAACCCATCCCGCGGGGCCCGAGGCATGACTACCAAAATCCTGCCTTCCACAGGGTAGGGGCTAGCGACTATCACCAAATGATGAATTCCCTAAAAATGGGAAGGCATTGACTTTATATCCTATAAACACACCCAACAAATAACACACAAGATATGAACACAACTAAACTGTATAGAAAAAAGAGTGCTTAAAGTAAGAGGGAGAGAATACAAGCACAACCGTAATGGTACAAGTACAACTGAAATACAATAAAACCGAAGAAAGAGAAAGATATCTACTGGGCCGTCTCCCACGGTTCTAACCTAAATGGTAGGTGTAGATCGCCTCCTTAGCACTCCACATCTTCCAATATCCTCTACGTACCGACACACTGTATGGTCCACCTTCGGGCACTGTATAGCTCTGGTACCCTCAGCCTCGATCAGTGTTGTCCATCATCTGTAGTAAACACATATTGGTGCGGTCATAACCCATGTAGGGGTGAGTATAACGATACTCATTAGGGTTTCCGTGACCCTCAAGGTCTCACAAAATCCACAAACGATTAACCACATAGCATGAAATCAACTGATAACCCTAATTAGGTATATGCGCACACATATACCTACATTATCAAGTATTCTCATCTCAATCATGAGGAAATAGAGAGTCCAACCCAAATGCCCAAGATCAACTGTTCCACAATGGAAGGAGTACCATGAATGGAGGTACCACTCAGGTATGCCAAAAAGAAGAATACTGCCAGTGTTTTACCACAAAAGAATGTACCACACAGGTATGGACTCAGCTCACACCATGTATATCATAGGTATAGTAGTAGAGATGATTAGATGTAACAACTAATTTATTTTACTCTATTAAGAGGATGAACCAAGAAGGATCCTAAATCATAATGAGACACCTAGAGGATCGTAGTACGTCGTTAGACCCACACAAGATTCTAGTACCTCATCAGACCCACACCGGATCCTAGTGAATCATCATACCCACACAGGATTGTATTCTATCGTCAGTACATCTTTAGACCCAGACATGATCTTAATACATCATCAGAACGTCGTCAGACCCAAACAGGATCCAAGTACATCACCAGTATGTCTTCATACCCACACATGATCGTAGTACATCGTCAGAACGTCGTCAGACCCACACATGATCTTTGTACAACATTAGAATGGAATCATACCCACATAGGATCCTAGTACATCATTAGTACATTATCAGACACACACACATGATCCTAGTACATCGTCAATATGTCGTGAGACCCACACATGATCCTATTACATCATCACAGCTAGCTACTGGGTTCCCGCACAAAGCTCACTTGTCTCAAGGATGGTCTACTACTAAAGCCTCTAGTCGATAGTCTACATTTCATGAAGTCCCACGATGAAATATCCCAAAGGACCCCCACGTCACATGGGTCTCAACGCAACAGACGATGCGTAAAAAAGATACCTAGTTTGAATGTTATTAGCATTTTAGTCTCGAGGGCCCAGTTGGATTTTTGATCGATCCAAACGAATACTTCCTCAACATTATCCAAATTACTAGTGGGTTATACCAAAGGAACTGTCTCGTTCCAAGATTTCTAGCACTACATTTGGTTCGTCAAACGGACACTCCGTGCCAATGTTATGGCCCAAAGAGCAGAATTTGGTCGAATATATTACGGGTCCGGTCCGAACTGAACCGACACAACCTAGGATAAACCGATCTGGTTCGAGTCGACACGGCCCGCTGGTTCAGTCTCGGCCCACTGTTTTTGGCCCGCCCCCCCTATGAGTCCCGACCGGGTGGTGGGGCAGATGCGGTGCAGCACGGGGGCCGCAATGCCATGAGTGGGCCACATGGTAGTGCATGGGATGCGTGGAGGCTTCGATCCTATGGGGTGTCGTGGGGGCAGTGGGGCGACATCAGGGAAATAGTGCGGCGTTCCGCTGTGGTTGGATGGATAGTCATCCATCCCCTCCACGCGGCAAGGTCGTGTGGCGCACTTTCACCATTGGCCGGCTCGGTCGGCCATCCTCCCTTCACTACCATGACACAAGCAGCAGTTCTCTTCAGTAGGGTGGCACAGTTGTGACGACTTCCATTCTCATACCCCACCAGTGTTGGTTTCCATCATCCTCAATCGTGAAGAATACACCAATTAATCACGAGAAATTCAGAGAGGTTGGGCCATGTTTGTTTGGCATAAACTCTCAGTGTTAGAGCGGTAGCAAGCTACTATAATTTCAACTTGATTTACAATGAATTTTCAAGAAATGATAAGGGAAAAATCTAAAAAACCAACCTACCTAGAAGAATAATTGATGTTGTCATGAGAAAGAATTCAAAGATGTCGACGTTTGTCAAACCCGCCACACACCTTAGATCCCGGGCTCGTTCATCGGTTCTTCGGATAATCGTTCTTCGATGGAGGTTGTTCTTCATTGTAGAGATGTACTCCAAGATCTCCCCTTCTACTTCACCAGCTAAATCCTCTCAAAGGAAAGAGGTTCCAATATAATTTAAATTGGCTAGATTAATTGTGTTGGCATGTTGGCATTATTATTTGGCTCATTTAATTGACTCAATTAAATGAAAAGTGTTGGTATAATTAAATAATTAGAGGATGTTCAAGGGTTACCACTCATTAAAGGTGTTCGAGTGGTAAACAACTTAGAATTCAAAATGGAGGTTTTAGTTTGGGTGGTCCCCACATCCATAACCCATGTTGAGCGATTTCAATAGAAATAAAACAAATTTTATTTTATTTTATTTTCATTTCCATGAAAAACCCAAAATCTATCTTTCAACCTCGACCTACTGCAGTCATGGTGATGGTCTCCTTAAGAGAAAACCGAAATTGTGAGTTCAACGGTGCCCTCATATTTTAATTATGAGCATTATTTTAAATGTTAAAAAAACTGATCGCATGTTTACTGAACGTACCCGAAAAATAGTTCAGAAATTCATTCTGGGAACACAGGGCCTCCGAATAACGTGACATCAATTTTCACAGACTCATAAAATTCCCATATAAATAAAAAAATAGAATTTCCGGGTCATTACAAAGGTAGTTGGATCATCTATCTTCCATTCCAACGAAGTCCTCAAACATTAAAGTAGTCTTCACCTTTATCTTCCTATCCCTCGAAGTCCTCTATTGTACACAGTAACAATCGGAGTCACATGAAGCAAGATGAACTAGATGTCTAGTATGAACAAGGAATAAGAGTCTCTCACACTAGAAATTTCTTCAGCAGAATGTAATTACTATATTGAGGGATCGGTTATGAGCTCATACAAATGATCTCTTATTTATAGGCACTTCTCCAATGGACGAATCCCTACTCCAATGGTCATATTTCCCCTTGAATCTCAACGAGACCTGTACACGTGTCTCTCATATAATGGTAAGTTAGAAAAACATTACAATACATCATTTCATAATTATAAAAGGGTTATGAAAAATATGTTTTCTTAAAAAAATACAATTTTCTGGATTTTAAGGAAAAATAGTCCAGAGTCTTTACAAATAGACACTTAGAGACTATAGAACATAGATGTTAGGATTCTGGTTTCCATGAAATTCGTTACCTGAATTCTGTAGATTTCAGAGCTTGAATTATAATGAATTCCGTGTCAGGACTCTATGGAATTTGGAGCCTGAATTATGAGGAATTTAGAGTTTGAATTCTAAGGAATTGTTATTCTAAATTTTTTGGAATTCTGAGTCTGAATTCTGAGGAATTAGGAGTCTGAATTATGAGTAATTTGGTGTTGAAATTATAAGGAATACAGATTCGGAATTTTGAGGAATTAAGTGTCTGAATTTTAAGGAATTTGGAGTCCTAATTTGGAGTAATTTGATGTCTGAATTCTGAGAATTCAGAACCTGAATTCTAGGGAATTTGGATACAAAATATCAGAGAATTTAGAATCTGGATTTTAGATAATTCGGAATCTGAATTCTAAAGAATTCAAAATCTGAATTTCAAAGAATTAAGAATCATGAAACATAATAATCTATATCTAATATTTTATACAATTTCATGATTTTACATGTGAATCTAAATTTTTAATTAGGAATAAAATGAGTTAGATTTAGCGATTGAAAAAGTGAACAAGGATTACTAGGATAAAGATAAATTTCGTTGGGGAAGGAATATTTTCTTTATTAAGATAATTTTAGGGAAAAATATATTTACCTTAAAATATATTTTTTGTGATTTTCAAAAACATAGAGGAATGGAAAATTCATAAGGAATCCTTATTGACTCAACAGGACTACCCCAATTCACAACTTATGTGTTTTCTCATAAGAACTTATAGTGAATTGATAGCCTATTTAATTCTGAGCCACACCCATCATATACTAATTTCAATTCATTTATTTTATCAATAAATCATCTGATCATATCAACATTACTTAATTATCAATAATTTTAAATATTGAAATAATTGAAATACAGAATTTCAGTACATTCCACATTCTAAATGATCATAAGAAATATGAATAAATGCAGTGGATGATATAATTCGAGTGTATCCATATTAAATGATATGATTCGTCAAAATATTTTATCATAGATGAAAATAATTTTAAATTATCACTTGAATATTTCATTAGGAATAAAAACTATTCATTTGGAAATAATTTATTTAGAAAACAGTATTAGAAGAAACTAGATAAGTAAATACTGATTGTTTCAAAGAGAAGTGTAGTTCAGATTTTGAGAAACCATTTTCATGGAATATGGTAAAAGAAATATTTTTTTCACACCATTATTAAAAATTAAACAATTAAAAAAACTAGAAGATTATTTTTTGAAAACAATTATATAAATTCAACAAAGGTTAATATTTAAATTAACCAACCATTGGAGAAAAGTAAATATACTCATAATTTTTAGGAAGAAAATATAGAAAATGAAAAAAAATAAAATTGAATATAAAATAATAGATATTTTTATTAAAAATATTCATTCAGTCTCTTGAGTAATTTTAAAGTGGAAAATTAATGGGGAAAATTTTATCCAGGGATTGTCGATGGAGAATGAAATAGATGTGGGTTTAGGAATGAAATATTATATAATTATCCAAATGAAAACATAAACATAAAAAATACTGAATAAGGATTATATTATAAAATAAAACCTTACCCTATCTAAGAATTTTTTATATTTTCTTTTAGAATCCTATAAAATTAAGTTTTATTTACTTTTGTTCTTTTTTAGAACCATTTAAAAATATAATAGAAATTTTTTTTAAAAAAATTAACATTTGAAAACAGGAACGTAATGTTCACTATTAGATATGAGACAAAACACCAAACATATAAGTTAACTGTAACACCCCGGCCCCAGTTACCCAGAGTCGGTGCATTATTACATAACATTGGCATGATCACAAGAAAGATCAAATCTCGAAAGACTGATCGGTTTAGTAGCCTTGTAAACACTAGATATATTCATAAGTCTTATATTACATCATAAAATAAAAAACTACTACAACAACATATTTTTTCTATAATCCACACTCATATCCCCACATAACATCCCTGCAGGTCATTCATAATTTACTTCTTCACTTCTTGGGAAGAATAAAACATAGAAAAGGGGTGAGCTCAAATGCCCAGTAAGGATAACAATATAACGGAAACTTTCATAAATAAGAATAAACATTTAAGGCAATGTATAACTAAAACAAAAGCCTTTTAAACTTGAATATTTAACATAGTATGGAATAAATAAAATGAAATAATTCCATTTACTTATTCACATGGTTATTCTACTAATTGAATAATCACATGAAAAATCAATAACCA
This sequence comes from Viscum album, assembly GCA_963277665.1. NCBI lineage: Eukaryota > Viridiplantae > Streptophyta > Magnoliopsida > Santalales > Viscaceae > Viscum > Viscum album. Next base: position 1,481,699,421 of record OY728137.1, read on the forward strand.
CTTTCATAATGATGGAATGCATAATGCCAGACTATCATAACCACATAGTCAAGGCCTCGTGCCAAGTCTACAAATAATATTTTTGTCAAGGCCTTGTGCCAAGACACTAGTTTGTCTCATGAGACCTACCTATGCATCGAGGAGCTATATCGGGCTCCACCCGTCACATATTAAGTCCAATGCATTCCCATATGAAAAGGTTTAAACATAACATAAACATTCGTATTAAAACTAGCATATGAAATGTCAATACTTTCACCATAAACTATGAATGGTATAAAAATATCACATCCACAGTCAAACATATCACAAAACCTTCAATACAATATAGAAGTTTTTTATCATAATAAATCAACTTCAAATAATATTAAAATCCATCAAAGGATGTTGACATAGATGAAATCAAAATTCTTTTTTAAAGAAATATCTCCTTTTATTTTGAAATCATTTAAGATCTATATAAAATAAAACATTTTCTTTGAAAATATTCTTATAATCTTGTAAGGGAAGCTTTGAATATTTTATAATGGTGGAAAATAGCCGCACCCGCCGTATAAGTTAAAAAAACATTCTTACCTTAATTCTGTCGAAAAGGTTAAAAAGGACCTTGTTTTGAAAACGACGGAAAGATTCCTTTATAAACCTCTTATAAAAAGTCAAACAAGGGTATAAATTACTTTAACCCATATTATTGTAAATAATAAATATTTTTTGAAATAAATTTCGAAGAAACATGGATGTGGATGATAAAAAAATCCCAGTAGATTATTACGTATAAACAACCTCGGATAATGAAGAGATTGTGAAATAACCATTACCTTGTACTTTTCCTTGGTTGGGATAGGTTAACCTCCTGTATAATGGTGAAATAATTTTTATTAAATTATACAATAATCATATACATTAATATGATATCATATATGATCTTTTAATATTGATTTGATAATAATATCTTAGTATTATCGTTGTTTCGGGTGTTAACTTACTTGTTTTCTTTTATATGTTTTGTTACGTAAGAAATGTTTGTAAAGGATAGGTTTTATATTATTCATATCCATAATGATATCAAGTCCTTAAAAATCATTTTTAAATAATCAAATGATAATTATACTTGAATGGATACGATGGAGAATGAATCTCATCGTGTTCATGGAGACGGTAGTCCGTACGTACGCACGAGCGACAATATCATTCTTTTGATATTAAAATAATATATAAATGGATGGTATATCATATATAAAGAATCATTGACATGTTATATTTATTATTTACATGAGTTACACATCATTATTATACCCATCCAAATAATATTATATTGAATAACAATTACACCACGACGTGGAGACGGTAAGCCGTACGTACGCACGTATGGTGACATGTTATTCAAAGGGTGGATAGAATACTGAATATGGTTGTACCATATTTATAATAACATCACATTATATATATGATACTGGATTTATTATTTTATAATGGTAACAACAAAGGAAGAAGAAGTGGAAGAAGAAATGAACTTAGAAAAGGGTGGTGAAATCATTACCTCTTCTTCGGGTTCTTCCTTTTGATTTGATCAAAAGGGCTCCTTAGGTTGGATTTCTGATCAAACTAAGGCCTCTAGGTTGTAGTGAGGGATGTTGGGAGAGTATTTGGGCAGAGTTTAGCCGAACCAAAAGGCTTTGAAGGTGTGAATAAATGAGAAGGAGGAGTTCCCTTTTATAAGAGGGGTGAGGGGCACCTTTGGAAAAGTTAGAGATATTAGTTTATAATAAATTAATATTCGGTTTACAATGGCTCAAAAGATGACTATTCAAAGGTAAAGGTGGGTATAGGTCGAAAACAACTCAACCAATAGAATTTAGACAGGTTTGGGTACTTATATTAACCTTATCTTTAAGTATTAACTCTAAGTTAATTAGTTTCACTTTTACAATGTCTCTTTGTATTTTTATATAATATGGTTAATAAACTTACTATATACATCCAAGAGACCTCCAAGTGGTCAATTAATGATTAAACTATCATGATATAAGTCTCTTGGCCAAACCTTATTTTTTTAGAAATTTAATATCAATTAATAATATAATATTTGTTTTAAGAACTCTTTTATGTCAATTTTGACACTATTCAATAGTTGATTTTTGTGAAACTCATAAAAGATTGAGTACTTCGAACAAAGTCAATTAAATCAATCCTAATATATCATATTATCCTAGAAAATTATTTTAATTCATTAAAAGTTTCATATTATATTTATTTGGGTATTTATAATATCAATTATTTTAATTGTTCACTATTATAGTAATTACTACATCATCATTGTGTCATAAATAAAATAAATTATTTAATGTCTAAAAATTATAAATAAAATATCATTATGTAGGAAATCGTTTTATATTTCTAATGAATATTTATAATCTAAAATCCAACATATATAACCATATGTAACAATTGTTTTGCTAAAAGATATATGCTTGTGTCATTTTTGTATTCATTTTATCTTAATTAAAATAAAGTGTCATTTTCACTTACAAGTGGATACATGGGGTCCCAAAATCGACCCAAAGATGCCCATGGTAGACCATGTATCAACCAATAGGGTTAAGACACGTTTTAGGGTAATTTAGTATTATTATAATATTATTTTTTAACCCTTATTTACCGGATTTACCCTTAACCATGGTAAATAAAATATTTACCGCAGTAATTATTCAAAATGTCTAAAAATAAAAGTTACCTATTTACACAATTTGAAAATCCTGATTCCAAATATGGAATCCATTTTTCTAAATTCAAAACACATAAGTGGCAGAAATTAATTTAAAATTAATTCCCGCTGTCAAAACAAAAAGCGTGTTTTTAAGAGATAATAACTATCAAAAGATTGAGACTTGTTTATGTTCGGTTTAATTGTAAAATTATGTCCAATGACCAACATTATATTAAATGGTAAAAATATATTCTAAATATACTTTAAAACCACTCAAATTCATAATTTATCACTATTAATTATTTTGATTAAAAAAGTTGTTTTTAATTAAAATTTTGTAATCTTCACTATTCATCAAAATATGAATGTTATCCGAAAAGTACCAAAATTTCCCCTTAGGGTAAATTCGACACTACGAATTCAAAAATGAAGTCAATTTTGAAATATAAAATATATATAATTTCAAAAAGTAGGTATTACTATTCGTAACGGCTTGTTTGATCGGTTGTGGTGTGTGTTAAAACTCGAAGTTGCGTACAACACACGCTACTGTATTATTCAAAGTAAAGCGTACCGTGGAAGCTTGGGATGTTTCATTTTAAATTTTTTGATGTCCTCATTTAGTCACAAAGTTTAAAATATTGTATTTAAAAAGGGTTCACTATTAAAAGTTGATAAAAGTGCAATACTGAAAATGAATTTGTTCTTGCATTATATCTAAGAAACTCATAATATGGATTCTAAAATTATAAGGATTATATAAAGTTTAAAATTTAGATAATACTATTCATAACCTCTTTTGAATGGCTTTTTTCTGTAAGTCATGGTGTGATTGAACACGGTGTTGCGTGTAGTGCAAGTTATTGAATTATTTTGAAGAAATAACACACTATGAAATCTTGGGGTGTTACATTCCCCCCTCCTTCAATAAATTGCGTCCTCGCAATTTGAAATTGTTCTTCGAAAATAAAAGGTTGAAAATAAAAAATATATTTGTGGGAAAACCCACATCGGAAATTGGGTTACTAAAATTTAGTCTTAATATGAGGAAAAGAGAAATGAAAGGGTCACCACCAAATTATGACCTCGATTAGGAGAACATTGGTGGAAATTAGAGACATATAATTGGAGGAAAAAGTAAATATTTATAGGTAGTGATTGAGGTCATCAATCACAAACAAGTATAAAATTGAGGTCCTTAAATTCATCAATCTATGATGATTTGAAATACCATCGGTTCAACAAAACATAGGGTATTAGGATAACAAATTTTTGACGTTTCAAAATATCTTAGTTGAAATCCCACATCGAAAAATGAATTAATGAGTCCTCTATTTAAAATAAAGAGTCAAAAGTATGAAGATTACCGAAAATAACACATACTAGGGTTCCATGTAAGAAAATATTGATATGGAAGAAAAATCTAACCATCAATTATCTGATGGAGAGTGGTAGAGAACATGGCTATGAAAAGGCCAACAATCCCAAAGCCATAAATTAGTGATGATTTAAGGTACCATCTAGGAAAAACATTTTGTTCTAAGTTTCTTTTCTTAATATTGAGGAATTTATTTATGAGATTAGCTAAGATCATAAGGAGATATACTTACTTTATAATTAGAGTTTTATCCATTAATAAATTTCTACCACAAACTCATCATTCACTCTAAAAGATAATAGAATGTAAAAAAAATTTATGTACACTATTCGTATAGGGTTCCAAAATAAACGAATTTATAATTCATCTACAAGATCTTTTAATAAAAACTACATTATTTAATCCAGGACATCTCGTGGGCCAGTGGTAGGTGATACACCCTTGTCACCCTTCGGTTGTGGGTTCAAGTCTCGCAGCCTTGCCGGACGCGACGGTTTGCCACCCGACCTCCGGGTTGTCCTTTTATGGAAATACAAAATAATCCAAACTAGAACTATCCAAAATAATTCTGTCCAAACTCACAGTCCAACATTTATAAGGAAGGTAGACATAATATAGATCCTTTTTACCCCATAATAGAATATGAATACCTTCATCATGTATTACCATACACTTTATTGATTCCATTCATGCTCCCTTATTCCATATAGAATGCTAGATATACTTCAATAATCCAAAAATGTTTTAAACCCCAACAATGATGGAATATACAAATCATTAATCAGTTCCAAGGTAGTCAAGAATATCCAATATAATTTATCCAAAACAATCACATATTATTCCAAAATCACTACCTCAGTATCAGAACTATATTATGATTTATCATTATCTCAACCATATATTTTCCAAAAATTTATCCTGCTATTGAGTCACTTTTCTTTATTCCACACAATTTCAAGTCCTTAATGAAATAGTACTGCAGTACAATCCTTATATACTCCATAATTATTATAACAAGTACATTTTTGATACAACACTCAATTGGCATAATCAACATAAGAACTCTAATCATTCCTCTTCATCTGTGGTAGTATTATAACTTGATTATTATCCAATAACATCATTTGCGACATAGTCTGATGACTGGGACATAGGTTCGCGTAGTGTCCAAACTCCTTGCAAATGAAGCATTGTACATTTAAAACCATTTTCTTACCCTTGCAGTCACGTACTTTGTGCCCTTTTCCTCCACACTTATAACAAACTCCCATTCCTTTCAGGCACGTTCCATGGTGTTTCTTTCCACAGTTACCACATATGGGAAAATTCTTCTTTTCCCACTTCCCTTTATCCATCTTTCTCTCTTCCATCTTTTTCTTCTCTTGCTTCCCTTCAAAGCCATATGTCTCAGTAAACTCTTTACTTATCTTATATACACATGATATTATTTCTTCATATGATTATAATACATGGGAGACTATTTCTCTTATAAATTCTAGCTTAAGACCATGAAAGATATGATCCTTCCTTCTCTTTGGATCATGTGCATTTCTGGAGTTCTCATTCCTTCTACTGGGCACCATTTCTAAACAATGGCATACACTAGATCAGTTTATGAATCAAAATACATAATCCCATACTTATAAAACACTTAACATAAATTGAACTATTTATGGATATAATCCATAATCATAAAAATGTCTCCTTTGAGGATGTATATACTCATAAACCCTTCATAATGATTTGTAAAGAAAATGAGAGTTATCCTAAGCATATCCCCCGGGAGTGTCGTAACCAAGAGTGCAGCAAGGCCCGTTGTCGTGCACCAGTTCCCGTTCGAGTCTAGCTCAAAGCGGTGTTTTCGGGTTTTACCCCTAGGTACATCTGTGCCAGAGCCGCCTCTACCTGCTCGTATCCAGACAGGGATGTATTGCTCGGAAAACTCACAAAATCTCTACAATACCAAAATTCTATGAAGTTCTTCTATACTAATCCTCAAAGTTCATCTTAGGTCTACGTGATCTAATCAGAGTTTATCTAAATCTAGCTTCCAAGGTTTGTACTAAACTTCCTCTGATACCAACTGTAACACCCCGACCCCAGTTACCCAGAGTCGGTGCATTATTACATAACATTGGCATGATCACAAGAAAGATCAAATCTCGAAAGATCGATTGGTTTAGTAGCATTGGAAACACTAGATATATTCATAAGTCTTATATTACATCATAAAATAAAAAACTACTACAAGAACATATTGTCTCTATAATCCACACTCATATCCCCACATAACATCCCTGCAGGTCATTCATAATTTACTTCTTCACTTCCTGGGAAGAATAAAACAAAGAAAAGGGGTGAGCTCAAATGCCCAGTAAGGATAACAATATAGCGGAAACTTTCATAAATAAGAATAAACATTTAAGGAAATGTATAACTAAAACAAAAGCCTTTTAAACTTGAACATTTAACATAGTATGGCATAAATAAAATGAAATAATGCCATTTACTTATTCACATGGTTATTCTACTAATCGAATAATCACATGCAAAATCAATAACCACTTTCATAATGATGGAATGCATAATGCCAGACTATCATAACCACATAGTCAAGGCCTCGTGCCAAGACTACAAATAAGATTTTTGTCAAGGCCTTGGGCAAAGACACTAGTTTGTCTCATGAGACCTACCGATGCATCGAGGAGCTATAGCGGGCTCCACCCGTCACATATTAAGTCCAATGCATTCCCATATGAAAAGGTTTAAACATAACATAAACATTCGTATTAAAACTAGCATACGAAATGTCAATACTTTCACCATAAACTATGAATGGTATAAAAATAGCACATCCACAGTCAAACATATCACAAAACCTTCAATACAATATATAAGTTTTGTATCATAACAAATCAACTTCAAATAATCTTAAAATCCATCAAAGGATTTTGACATAGATGAAATCAAAATTCTTTTTTAAAGAAATATCTCCTTTTATTTTGAAATCATTTAAGATCCATATAAAATAAAACATTTTCTTTGAAAATATTATTATAAGCTTGTAAGGGAAGCTTTGAATATTTTATAACGGCGGTAAATAGCCGCACCCGCCGTATAAGTTAAAAAAACATTCTTACCTTAATTCTGTCGAAAAGGTTAAAAAGGAACTTGTTTTGAAAACGACGGAAAGATTCCTTTATAAACCTCTTATAAAAAGTCAAACAAGGGAATAAATGACATTAAACCATATTATTGTAAATAATAAATATGTTTTGAAATACATTTCGAAAAAACATGGATGTGGATGATAAAGAAATCCCAGTAGATTATTACGTATAAACAACCTCGGATAATGAAGAGATTGTGAAATAACCCTTACCTTGTACTTTTCCTTGGTTGGGGTAGGTTAAACTCCTGTATAATGGTGAAATAATTGTTATTAAATTATACAATAATCATATACATTAATATGATATCATATATGATCTTTTAATATTAATTTGATAATAATATCTTAGTATTATCGTTGTTTCGGGTGTTAAATTACTTGTTTTCTTTTATATGTTTTGTTACCTAAGACATGTTTGTAATGGATAGGTTTTATATTATTCATATCCAGAATGATATAAATTCCTTAAACATCATTTTTAAATCATCAAATGATAATTATACTTGAATGGATACGATGGAGAATGAATCTCATCGCGTTCGTGGAGACGGTAGTCCGTACGTACGCACGAGCGACAATATTATTATTTTGATATTAAATTAATATATAAATGGATGGTATATCATATATACAGAATCATTAACATGTTATATTTATTATTTACATGAGTTACACATCATTTTTATACCCATCCAAATTATATTATATTGAATAACAATTACACCACGACGTGGAGACGGTAAGCCGTACGTACGCACGTATGGTGACATGTTATTCAAAGGGTGGATAGAATAATGAATATGGTTGTACCATATTTATAATAACATCACAGTATATATATGATACTGGATTAATTATTTTATAATGGTAACAAAAAAGGAAGAAGAAGTGGAAGAAGAAATGAACTTAGAAAAGGGTGGTGAAATCATTACCTCTTCTTCGGGTTCTTCCTTTTGATTTGATCAAAAGGGCTCCATAGGTTGGCTTTATGATCAGACTAAGGCCTCTAGGTTGTAGTGAGGGATTTTGGGAGAGTATTTGGGCAGAGTTTAGCCGAACCAAAAGGCTTTGAAGGTGTGAAGAAATGATAAGGAAGAGTGCCCTTTTATAAGAGGGGTGAGGGGCACCTTTGGAAAAGCTAGAGATATTAGTTTATAATAAATTCATATTCGGTTTACAATAACTCCAAAGTTGACTATTCAAAGGTTAAGGTGGGTATAGGTCGAAAAAAACTCACCCAATAGAATTTAGACAGGTTTGGGTACTTATATTAACCTTATCTTTAAGTATTAACTCTAAGTTAATTAGTTTCACTTTTACAATGTCTCTTTGTATTTCTATATAATATGGTTAATAAACTTACTATATACATCCAAGAGACCTCTAAGTGGTCCATTAATGATGAACCTATCATGATATAAGTCTCTTGGCCGAACCTTAGATTTTTAGGAATTTAATATCAATTAAGAATATAATATTTGTTTTAAGAACTCTTTTATGTCAATTTTGACACTATTCAATAGTTGATTTTTGTGAAACTCATAACAGATTGATTACTTCGAAAAAATTCAATTAAATCAATCCAAATATATCATATTATCCTAGAAAATTATTTTAATTCATTAAAAGTTTCATATTATATTTATTTGGGTATTTATAATATCAATTATTTTAATTGTTCACTATTATAGTAATTACTAGATCATCATTGTGTCATAAATAAAATAAATTATTTAATGTCTATTAATTATAAATAAAATATCATTATGTAGGAAACCTTTTTATCTTTCTAATGAATATTTATAATCTAAAATCCAACATATATAACCCTATGTAACAATTGTTTTTCTAAAAGATATATGCTTGTGTCATTTTTGTATTCATTTTATCTTAATTAAAATAAAGTGTCATTATCACTTACAAGTGGATCCATGGGGTCCCAAAATCGACCCAAAGATGCCCATGGTCGACCATGTATCAACCAATAGGGTTAAGACACGTTTTAGGGTAATTTAGTACTATTATAATATTATTTTTTAACCCTTATTTACTGGATTTACCCTTAAACATGGTAAATAAAATATTTACCGCAGTAATTATTCAAAATGTCTAAAAATAAAAGTTACCTATTTACACAATTTGAACATCCTGATTCAAAATATGGAATCCATTTTTCTAAATTCAAAACACAGAAGTGGCAGAAATTAATTTAATATTAATTCCCGCTGTCAAAACAAAAAGCGTGTTTTGAAGAGATAATAACTATCAAAAGATTGAGACTTGTTTATGTTCGGTTTAATTGTAAAATTATGTCCAATGACCAAAATTATATTAAATGGTAAAAATATATTCTAAATATAATTTAAAACCACTCAAATACATAATTTATCACTATTAATTATTTTGATTAAAAAAGTTGTTTTTAATTAAAATTTTGTAATTTTCACTATTCATCAAAATATGAAAGTTATCCGAAAAGTACCAAAATTTCACCTTAGGGTAAATTCGACACTACGAATCCAAAAATGAAGTCAATTTTGAATTATATAAATATATATAATTTCAAAAATTAGGTATTACTATTCATAACGGCTAGTTTGATCGGTTGTGGTGTGTGTTAAAACTCGAAGTTGCGTACAACACACACTACTGTATTATTCAAAGGAAAGCGTACCATGGAAGCTTGGGATGTTTCATTTTAAAATTTTTGATGTCCTCATTTAGTCAAAAAGTTTAAAATATTGTATTTAAAAAGGGTTCACTATTAAAAGTTGATAAAAGTGCAATACTGAAAATGAATTTGTTCTTGCATTATATCTAAGAAACACATAATATGGATTCTAAAATTATAAGGATTATATAAAGATTAAAATTTAGATAATACTATTCATAACCTCTTTTGAATGGATTTTTTTTGTAAGTCATGGTGGGATTGAACTCGGTGTTGCGTGTAGTGCAAGTTATTGAATTATTTTGAAGAAATAACACACTATGAAATCTTGGGGTGTTACATTAATGAAGCCCCTTGAAGCATTATAACATATCTCTTTTAAATAAGTTGTATCATTTCAATAGATTTTGAAAAATGCTACACTGCATTTAAATGAAGCATGATAATCCATTGAAATATTATTATTTAAACATAACCATTAGTATAGGTTGTTACATTTTAGTGTTTGAATAGAAAAAAATATTCTCAATAAAATTTATTATAAATAGGTATAAAATAAATTCAATCATTATCTATTGATGAGAAATAGAAGAAAAACCATATTAATGAAAAATAAATGTTTTCAGAAAACTACAATTTTTTATAATGGGGTTTACTCATTATTTAAGAACGTAATTTAAGATGGTATTTTAAAAATTATATAAAATTGATTTGAATAAATAAAATTCAATTCTAAATATAAATTTTATTATTATCTTTTCTATAATTTTCTATAATTTTTGTAAAATGTTAATTATTTTGGTTGCATACTAAATAATAATAATGTTTATTATAAACTACATTTTTTAAAGAACTTATATGTTTAGTTATTTATTTAAAGGGAATAATTTGTAAAATTAGAAAAATTATATATTTATTAATCGAGTTTTGTCTATATATTTAAATTAAATATTGAATTTGGATTTTTAAACATGATATACTTATTTAGTTATTATCTTCAGAAACAGTCATTTTTTCACAAATGTGGTATTAATTTTCAATTTATTTTTTCCACTTCAATGAATATAAATAACAGAAATGGATTCTACAATTGGAATTATAGTATTTTATATTTTACAATACATTAATATTTATTTCTTTTTCATAATAACTAATTAAAATTGTAAAAACAATTTATCTTGGTTATGGTTAAAATGTGTTGTATCTTGGTTACAATAACAATATAATGTTTAAAATTACCCAAAAATCATTAATTAAAATTATGTATTCATATACAGGGAAAAAATAAGGAAAATTAATTACCCTTTTGAGTTTATTTCCACAATAAAAACATAAGTTTCACCTTTTCTTTACAATAATTTCACGTATTTCCTCTCCCACACATATATAAGGCAAACCCTTATCATCCCCTAATATCAAATCCAATTATCATTAATTGATTCATAACCATACCAAATACATTACTTACATATCCTCCCACATCTTATATTGCATAGTGATTTTATGTATCCCACCTATAGTGTTTTTAGGTATAAAACGAAAATTAATTTCCATTGAAGTGGTAAAATTCATAGATATATATATATATATTTTATTCTTCCTTATTAGAAAAATGTTTTTAAAAAATTATAATATAATAACAATTTTTTATTATATATAAGGAAAGATTATTATCTTAATTTAATATTATATATCCCTTATAACATCAATCAAATGAAAAAGAAACTCATCGATAATGTATAGAGAAAACTACTAATTCACAAACAGATGTATTTCCTTTTTCATCACCGCCTTCCAATGTAATATATAAGGATAAATTTGAAAAAAATGATTATTATGAAATTATTTTATATTTGGATTTATTATGTGATATTTTAGTGGTTAATTTACCTTTAATGGGGGATATCATAGTCTATCACATGTGTATGGTAGACTACCACCTCGCAAAGTGATGTGATTCATTTTCATATAAACATTATAGAGAAGGTATTAGGGATATCATTAATGAATATATGTGATATTTATGACCTCACCGCCATTGAAAAATTTTAATATCACATATAACTTCATACCTTTCAAAATATTGGTAGTCAATAACATCAGTTGTCAGTACATGTTGACTACCACCTCTACAAAATAATGTGAATCATTTTTCATTTTATTTCTCTATGATAGTAATAACGAAATATTTTATTAATATAAATTCAATATAAAATGTAATAATTTTTATATAATGAAGAATTAATTTTTATTTTACATTGATTTCATCTATTGACAAATTGGAAACAATGTTCTTGCATAATTACAACCCGTTGTCTAACTAAATAGTGTATTTCATTTTCAAAATATATCATTTTATGGAATACTCTAAACACATATATAATATGTAACATTCCAGGAAAATAATGAATATGAAATTTTCATATTTAATAATATTTTTGAATTAAATAATAATTTTAATGGGGTTGTTATATTCATGGTCGTACATGACATGCATCATGGGTTTCTCCGAAGCCTTTTGTTGCACATAATGTTGAATCATATTGATAATTATTAATATATTATTATTTTAAATAATAGTTAATGCCTAGCCATTTTATTATCTGGAACGAATATGACTAACTACTATATTATTATACATGTTTGTTAAATGTTTTTATATTTATCCAAAAAAATTTAGAGGCTAAAAATGTGAATAAATCAATTTTTAAGCACAAATACTCTAATATTCTTTCAAAGGGATATTTACCATCTTTTAATGGAAATTCCACATTAAATCTAGTTTTGGTTACTTTTATAGGTTGAATTTGAAAAATACAATTCCTCTTTAGAACAGGGACATCAAAATTTACTTTGGGTAAATGTTTTGTATTTTTCTCATAAAGTCTTTTTTTGGATGAATAGTGAAAAAATAATGTATTTTAATTCAAAACTGCCTTTTAATATAATTTAGTTATATGGTTATATTATATTTTTAATTGTTTTTAAGGTTTAATTAGATTATATTCTTAACATTTAATCCATTGGTGGTCATTGGAATTAATTTCATTGTGAAATTGGACATTAACAAGTGGTAATCTTTTGATAGATATTGTTTCTTAAAAACACGCTATTGGTTTTGACAATGAAAATTAATTTTAAAATAATTAATTCAACTCCTATGTTATTAATTTTTTAATCTAGTCATAATTTTTTAATTTGGATGATCAAATATATCTTATGATGAATTTTTTGTATTATTTTGAAAAACATCCATTTTTTATTATTAGTGAAACCACTAAAAGTAGTTAAAAATTTGACTTTTTCATTTAAATGAAATTTTAATAGTTATGTAAATTGATATTAGAAAATCCGACATACATGGTTGTTATTATAAAGTAAAATGTGGTTCAATTAGATGAAAATAATTTTTTGGTAAATAGAAACTTTTGACTTTTATTTACCGTGGTTATAGGTAAATAGGGTAACTCAAGGGAAAAAGAATATTATAATAATAAAAAATTACCATAAAACTTGTCATAACCTTATTGTATTATTAATTTCCGACCATCGGCATACATGGGTGGATTTTGGGACCCCGTGGAGCCACTTCTAAGTAATAATGACACTTTAGATTAATTAATTTAAAGTAAAGATGTAAATGACATGAACTGATATATTTTAGTAAATTAATTATTAATGTGTTTATATTAGTTATATTTTTGTCTATAAATATTAATTTGAAATCATAAATAATTTCCTATATCATTTTATTTTTCTTTTTAATTTTTATAAATCAAATAAATAAAATTATTTATGAAAATAAATTGATGCAGTATTTACCTCATTAATAAATAATTTAAATAAAGAAGATTATAAATATTGAAATAACATCCAAAACCTATCCAATTATTATTGGATGAATTTATTTAGACCATGAGCCATCATATATTCTACTTTAATTTGTTTTGGACCTTTAGAAATTGAAAAAAAATTATAATAAAATAATATTTTCACACCTTCAAAAAGAACCCCTCCTCCCCCTTATAGAAAGCCCTCACTTCTAACCCATTCCTCACACCTATAAATCCCCTTGTCTCATCCAAAACCCTATGAAAATAATCTATAAATATTTGTATCTTCTTCATAGAAGCCTTACGATAGGCATAAGGCATTTCAAGATGAACTTTTGGTTCAAACCAAAGGGAGTTACCCGAATTAAAGGTAACTGTTTTCATAAAATCTTCTTTTATTTAACTTCTCCAACCCCTAAAATCTTTTTATTACATTATTTTATGAAAAACACAATATCCAAAATATATTAGGATATTTTTATGAGATTTATTCTAATTACACTTACACACAACTCCATCTAATGGGTAGAGAATATATTGTTATTGGGGACGGTGAACTAAGGACACAAGAAACGATGATTGTTCAAATATATCCTAACGCCTCTCATGGAGGACCTTTTGATGGCACTATATTTATATTATATTATATATATTTTGATTATGTTTTATTTATTCTTCTGTATTTTTTTCATTTATATCATACCTTTATGGTTTTCATTATGTGTAAACACGATAATATCATTTTAGGAATTGCGGACTCCCGCCCACTCAAAGTGATATTACTCATTCATGCCATACGTGGGATGTATAAAAGATGGAATTAATGGAATTATATATTATATTATAATGTTATTATAATATATAGATTTATCACTATGTTTTCATTCCATTAAATATGAAATTGAAAAGAAATAAGCGTTCAGGCGTACGTACGACTTACCGTCTCCATGAATGGTGCATTTCATTTCTTACCTCTAAATGATATGTAATACTTTAAAAACATATATATTGGATATATATGATAGATATGATATTTAAATCATGAATATAATTATATAGATTATTAATTATTGACCACATGGACAACTTGTAATTATAAGGTATTCATTTTGACTCAAGTACCAAATATCGACAAAACAACCATTATTAACATAAATAATTAAAAAATGTTTATAACATGGTAATAAGATATATAATTGTAATAATAAACATTAAAAATGTTTTTAATCATGTATAAATTAAATTAATATAATTATTCGGGAAGAAAAAGGAACAAATAAGTCAAGACGTACATATGGTAAGCAGTTTCTTATATTACTTTTAATTCCGCTAGATTTCCATTGTTCGCCACTAATTTATTTCATGTGGTGTATTGGATAATGAAATTTGATATATATTATCATGATTCAAATTATATTTATGTTATTCTATGAATCATTTTGTGTTTATTAACTTTTCGTCATATGACTCAATAGATTACAACGTGGTAAGATATTTTCATCTCAATTTTTATTCCCGTGAGATTCATGCTATATTTTATACTATTTCCTTTTGTGTGGTGGATGTACATCCCATGATTGAATTCTTTATGTAATATAAATTAATTTATGGGTATATACATCTTAATTAAATTATCATTCTTTCATGTGCTGTATGTTTCGTATGATACCAAATCGGTAAGGGAACCTTTTCACCCACCTCTTTTTAAAATACTTCTTTTTGTTATGTCTTTTAATTTACATCTTCTTTTGTTATGATATGTTATTATATATACTTATTACTTTAAATATTCATTCGATGTGATGACATACCCTTTTATTTCTCATAAATTCATTTCTTGAATATTATAGTGATGACGTTAGGTAGTCAATTTCTGTAAGGTATATTCTTCAGCAAATTTCAATTCATTGGGTTAAACATAAACTTCTAGATTATTTCATGCAATGAATATGTGTGAATAACCCCTGATTGTTTCACACTTAATTTCTAATTAAATTCAGTTTATTATTATTTGTCACACATTATTATGTAATTGATTTATCATTAATCCAAGGATATGAATTTTATAAGGGATTTCTTCTCAATTCACATTCCATTTAGACGTCACTGTTGTAATGCACCAATTCAATCTTATGTGGTGTATATACATTCATTTGGAATAACATATCATGATTCCATTTATTCTCATTATATTATACGGTTATGCATAAATGTTATTCCTCAATTTTTTGTATTCAAGAATCTCTCATTTTTTTGAATACTCTTTAACTAAAATTTCGTTTTAAAAGTTTTAAAGATTTATTCTTCTAAATATTTCACATTAATGTCCATGTTTTAAAAATGGTTTTTTGGATTTATTTATATGGACATTTATTTTTTCAAATTATAATTAATTTATCATATTCAAAGTGGTATGGGAAACATTGATTCAAAAATATCATTATTAAATTTTTTAAATTGTTTTGAAAATGAATTGATAAAGCATTCTTTATTTCAATATATTGATTTGATATATTGTGATTGGAATGAGGAAATGATATATTTCTTTTATTCTTGTATTATGTGTTATGAATATTTTATGGTTATTGGGAATTGTTTTCATATATGGATGGTTCCCTGATAAACCTAGGGAGGGTGAGCCCGAGATAGCTCTCCAATGCATTGGGTAACATGACAGAGGTAAACATAAATGTTTCTACAATGAGATTTAGGGAATATACTATGATGGGTATTCCATGTGTGACTCTCTCTTTAGCTGTGATAGCTACAAGTAATGTATGATATGGATTCCTCATGTTACCTTTATGATTTATGATTACTATATGTTATTCATAAATATTATTATTTCAGAAGGTATGTTGTGTTTGAAAATTATGGCTGCATTGATTTGTATTTATTGATGGGTTAGTGTTTCCATTACTTTTTTTATAACACATACTGAGCATTTTATGCTCATCCCACGTTTTTTAAATTTTTTTTACTAATTATAAGGAAGGGTAAGAGAAAGGATGTATTTAAAAATATTTATATCAAGAAATGAACTCAAGTTTTATTTATGGGGTTTTACTATTTTGAAAAATAGGTTAGAGGAGAAGTTAATGCTCTGTAATATTTTAGTTGATTTGTAATACTAATTGCCTAATTCTATAAATCTCTGAATCTGAAAATATCTTCTATGTGAATTCATGAAATAATTCATGATTATTTAATGTGCAGGGTTAGGTCCGTATAGTTGGTATCAAAGGTCAGTTTAGACAAATTTAGTGATTATGTGTTTTCGATAGACATATGGTTCATCTTTATGTCTATCATTTCAGTTAAATACTTGTTTTATAACTTTTTCAAATAAATTAATATTAGTTACAAATGGAAGGAGGAGGATCTCAAATGACATTTCTATCTCGTCCTAATGATTTTCTTGTAATAATTATTTCAAAGTCATGTTCAGATGATTGTGAATCTCATTATAGCATAGAACTGACATGGAAGAAGTTGTTTGAGATATCCAACACCTCCACTATACCTCGTTATCATCCTTGATCATTAGTTGTATTTAATCAATTCCAATTTTTACAATATTCTCATATTTTCAATAATGGTAAATATTATCAAGTCATTTTAAAATATTTTACCTTATCACAAGATTTTTAAGAATATTGTGATTTTGAAAAAGGTGCGGAAGATGGAGACCCTTGAACAATCTATTTATATTTTATTTTACAATATTGTCTCTCATAACATGCTTATTGTATTTTAAAAAGTCTATTAATTGGAACTTTCAACTCAAATTCGGTCTGACTGTTTTATATAAATTATGTTTTATCAGATGTTTTGAAATTAAAGGTCATACATTATTATTTTCCAAAAATATTTTTCTATGAACACCCATATGACCCATGTTGTACAAGGTGTATTAGGATGAAATAAGAAAATGATTTTGAAGGGTCTCTAAATCATTGCTTCAATGCATGCAAACAATATTTTTGGGAAAATTGGTCTTGTGTAAGATTATAAAAAACCATGTGGATGGTGACTTTTTGGGGAAAGCCTTCTCTCATGGTTGGTGCATGGATTCCTAACCATGTGGCCTAACTATTAAAGTGAACATTCATTATTATGTACACATGCGTGGTGGGAAAATGGTTTGGAAACCTATATTTCCCAACCATGCATAGGCTAATTTCAAGGTAATATTACTATTTTACCTTAGTGATCTAATTAATCTCCCTTCATCCTCCTAATTCATGTTTATACATTTTTATTAATTTGTAATCCCTTTTGAAAATCATTGAAGGCCTAATATATGGATTTTAATATATACTTCTTCCATGATCTTATCGTGCTTATTTTAATCATGTTGGATGCACAACAATATGTACTGAAGAATTTTGTAGTCATTCATATCCTCCCTTTCTCTCGACCTAGTTATCACAGTGTGAATGTTTTATACATTTTTCACTGATGTAATCTATTCTAATCCGAATTGTAGGACAATATCTGAGAAGGATCATACAACCCTAATGCTGGTTGATTATAACTCATCGTACATATTCGTTGGTTTTGGAATTGTCATGTGGGGCCCACCGATTTCACAATTTTATATTTATTGAATTTATATATCATGATTTTTGTCATTATAACCATATGAGTATGTTATTTCCATGTATGTGATTATTATTTTTTGGATACTCCCACAAATATATCCATCCCACATAGGATGATATTCCCTAGTTGTGTTTTTAGTGTTTCAACACTTTTAAGCCATTTTTCTGATCGGATCGAGCCTGACCAGAGTAATGTTAGATCTTTTTATAATAAATGCTTGTAATATAATGTCAGTGTTAATAGAAATTTCTTGGACACTGCCTCTTGTCCTACCCAATGTATGTTATTCAAATTCATAATTAAACGTGAAATGGAAATTAAAAATTATGATATATATATATATATGACTTTAATGAATTTAATGGGAATTATTAATAGGTTGTATATCCATAGAACCCCAAACCACATTAATGTAATGGAGAAAAATAAATCATAATTAGTCAATATGACTTAAATGGGATTAATAAAAGTTGTATTATACATGAACTTATCACAATAATGAAATGTAAGGCCGGAACCAAATGAAAGATTGCATGACTTCATAATTAAAAAAAAGTAACCGCACTCGAACTCACCATGGATTATTATCAGGTAATTCCTTGAACATTCAAGAACCCCATTCTAATTCTAGGATAGGGATTTCTTATGTTGAGACCCACATGATCCCAATTGTTTCTTATTCTTTGATGCTTGGTATTACACATTCGGATCCCTCACATTGAATTAAAGGATTCCTTGGATACGCTCCTTCGACCCATCATTGAAAAGTAGGTTACATAATAAAAGACCAAAGTTCATAGTCTCTACAAATCCCCATTTTAACTTGGAATATCTCCTTGGATTTGTTGTGAATCTTATTTTTGAATTCCTGGAAATATTATCCTTGGAATAAATTCATAGCCTTAGCTAGATTATAGTTATCACTGGGTTAGAGACCCATGAGGTCTATGTTTCTGTGGTTATTAACATTGATCATCATTACAAAATGACATTACATGTTGCCTTATCATTACACAGAACCATCGCTATTCTTAACATGTGACCAATTTATTACCAAGTAATAATCAATGACCAGATGGGTTATGTTCAAACACTAGCCATAGGCTGAAGCAGGTACTTGTGTGTTTAGTTTCATTGTGTTTCTTTACATTATATATACATACATGCACACTATTACATTTCCATTACACTGGAATGTTGTTATGGACATTTTTGTGTGTGGTCCCACTAATATTTATCTCTCAGAATCTCTGGGAGTCATTTGATACCTGGGGAAGATTACTGGAATGCATTTGTTGATAATGGGATGTATACAACATCAAATACTCAATTGCATTCTGTTTAGGAATTATATTTACAGTAGATGGTCGAGACAGAACTCAGGATGCTTGAGATAGTATTTAGCTATCGTTTATAATTTATTGGTACATTTTATTACTACTAACTTGTATAAATGTTTTATAGTTTGTAGATACATGTCATATCATCATTTGATGTTGAATGTGATTCCGATTATTTTGTTATTTCTATTTTTATCTCTATTTTTCTTCCATGCCAAATGTTTACTTATATTTATTCCCCTATTTAAATCAGTTAATATTTAACCAATGTCATGCACTTTTATAATGAGGGCATAGTCTCCCCGTGGACACAGCCCAGGCCCTCGATTTGAGTTAGTAGCCTCTTGAATTTGTGGAGTTGCACTTGAGGCCATGTGGTCCACCAGGCTTAGGGAACCTATTAATTGGAATGTAGCTCTCAGACATTATAATGTGGTATCAAAGATTATACATTTTTTTTACTTTTTGGATATAATAGATTTTAGATTTTGAATTCAGGGGACTTAGTCGTAAGCCTTGATTGGGTGTTGCAAACCCTAGTTCAGGGTAAAATCCATGTTACCAAAAACTATAACTGTCATATTATTTTTCCTATTATAGATGACATTATTTCATAATTGGGTTGCTGAAAATGTTGTTTGGTTCTGATGATAATGACTATTTTTCTGGACATTCTTTTAACCTTATCTTGATGATATAACGCAAAATAGCATTATTATGTGCATAATTATTGGAACCTATAATTCACATGTCATGTATATTTCCATTAGATGTAGGTGAATATCATGACTTTCATTGCTTGATATTCCTTATACTTTTGAGTGATGTTATAATACTTCGTTTGAACATGCATTAGCAGGGGTTGTTATTTACTGATTTCCTATCAAATTCAAGAGGTGTATAGGGCCTCAGGGGTAGGAATGGGTAATTTACCAATTTGAGCCACATCCTATAAATAAATGGGCGGCTTTTAAAGTGTAAAGTGTATGGTAATTGATTCAATATAAATGTATATACATTATAAGGTGAATAATGACATTTAAAATGATTTGGTTGCACATCCTTATTCGACCTTGTCACATTTATTAATGGTAAAATAGTGAAACTAATGATTTATTGTAATGAAAATTGAATATTATACTTATGATCTAACTGATACCTTAACATCTATGTTGGTATTTAGGGTAATATACCATGGGTAGTGGGTATTCTTGTGTTCACCTTAATCTAGTGATTCAATCATTCTTATTAATCTTGTTATGTGGCATGTTCTTGGAATTTTTTGGACCATAGATGCCATGAAATCTTTATATCCAATATGAAGAAGTTGATAATGACCCCACTCTAGACGTAGTGGGCCTTGAGCCAAAACTCTTACATCAAAGAGGGACACTCGAGGCACCTCTTTCTAATACAGACATGGTCACAAATTAAAAGGTTCATTATATTTTCCAACATCTGATGCAGTCCATGAATGGGGCTCCATGGCTTGATCCTATGATGGCGGTCCTGACTCTAGATTTTGAGTAGCAAAATCATCCTACTTTTATAGGGGGTGGTGGTCAACATGCTACTGAGTATTGTCTAGAGGAGAAACTATCTATATTTGATCATCTAAATATCCATCCATAGAATATGATCATTCTTTCCAGATACATGTTTCGTGATTCACCCATGTGATAATGGGATGAGATTACCCAGGTTGGTCGTCATCTGGGCATGTTATGGGTTGATTTCAAGACTGCCTTCAATGATCAGTTCTTTCTCCGAACATTGAGATCCCACAATGTGAAATATTTCATGCTTCTTTAGTGGAGTTCAATTTCCTTCATGGATTATTAATTTTTATATGGATTTCAATGTTTTTCACCTCTTCTAGTTGATGATGATATTTAATGTAATATGTGTTTCGAGGATGGGCTCAAGTATTCCATCTATATATTGGTGAATTTATTTTTCATAAATACTTTTTTAACAGAAAATCACTCTCTTATCACATATTGTAATCTGAGGGAAGGAAATACATCCAAGAATATAGGACGACCATCACATCTGGGTAGTAGTTCCTCTTGTGGTAGGAAATATTCTCTTAAGGTTTTTTGTCAGTGTAGTGACGACTAGAGTTCCCATTTTGATTGCTCCAAATTGTTTCATTATTATGGATGATGGGGTAACATGAATCCTCTTTGTGATGGGGATATAATGAATTGACATTAGTGTGTACATATGGGGACTCTTGAAGGGTTCTGTAGGACCGTTCAGATAGCTTCATGTGGAAAAGGACCATGTTATCTCCTCTTTCATGAGAGGGTTTATTTATCTCATGTTATGTAACACCCTAATGTTTTTATGAAATATTTAATTAAATTAAATTTTTAGTAGTATTATTTTTCATGAAATTGTGTCTTTAATCAAACTGCGAGGTTCCCATAATATAAAATTACCATTATAGCCTAGCCATTAGGTTATCGGTAATTTTTATTACTATCTTATGAGAATGAATTATGAATTCATTGTTTGTTAATTATTTATGAAAAATATAAATCAAATAGATATTTTTATTTTTGAGTAAATTGAATTTGGTAATGAGATTAATGAGATATATGTTTT
Organism: Viscum album; assembly: GCA_963277665.1. Lineage (NCBI taxonomy): Eukaryota > Viridiplantae > Streptophyta > Magnoliopsida > Santalales > Viscaceae > Viscum > Viscum album. Next base: position 1,481,721,737 of record OY728137.1, read on the forward strand.
ATATACTAAAATTTGTCTTATATTCATACATATTATATTTTAGTCATAGGGTATGAATTATTTTTTTTATGAATGAGAACATATTTTTTAAAGGTTCTTTTAATATCGTTGAATGGTAAACCCATTTCTAATTATGATTTTTTACATATTAATAATTTCTATATTTCAAAATAAACATGATATATTGAAGAGGGATATTAATTTTTACTTTGGATAAATTTATGATATTTTTTCTAATAACATTCAAGTTTTGATGAATAGTAAAAAGACACTATATTTAAATTAAAAATAACATTCTTCACCGAGATACTTTATATGATTAAATGTAACACCCCAGGTAAATAATGAATATGACATTTTCATATTTATCTATATTTGTGAATAAAATATTAATATGACTTTAAACGGGACGTTGTGCTCGATGGCGTACCCAACACGCAATAACGAGTTTCTTGGGAATCTTACATTGCACTCTAATAATAAAATAATTTATTTTAAATGGCAGTTAACATGTAGCCGTTTTATTGGCGATAATGGATAGAAATAACTAAAATATGATTATATATGTTTTTAAATGTTTTTACATTTATCCAATAAAAGATAAAGGCTTAAAATACGGAAATAATTCAATTTTAGGTTTATATGCCCTAGTTTTCGCTAAAGGTTCACTTATCAACTTTTTATGGATAATCCTCTTTAAATATAGTTTTGTTCACTCTTATACATTCTTTTGGACCAAATAAAATACTTCTTTATAATTGGGACATCAAAATTTACTTTGTGTATGTTTTTGTTATTCTTCTGATAAAGTACATTTTTTATGAATAAGTGAAAAATGTTGTATTTTAATTCAAAACCACTTTTAATCTAATTTATTTATATTATTAGCTTATCATTTGAATTGGTTTTAAAGTGAAACCATAAAATATTTTTACCATTTTAATCAATGGTGGACTTTGTAATTAATTTCACTTTGAAATTCGACATAAACAAATATCAATCTCTTGATATATATTGTTTCTTAAAAACAGGCTATTTGTTTTGACAGCAGGAGTTAATTATTAAATTAATTAATTTTACTTATATTCTTTGAATTAAATAATATAAACATCATTTTTTAATTCGGAATATCGAATATATCTTAGAGTGAATTTTTGGTAATTTTCTGAAAAACTCCAATTTTTGATGAATAGTGAACCCACTAAGTGGTAATCAAGCAAACTGATTTTTCAGTTAAATGAAAGTTTACCAATAATGTGTATTGAATTTTGAAAATCCTACATACATGGTTTTCATTAGTACGTAAAATGTGGTTCAATGGTATGAAAATAATTTTTTGGTAAATAGTAATTTTTTTCATTAATCGCGATTAGAGGTAATTAGTGTAATTTAAGGTAAAAATGATATTATAAAATTATAAAAACACCATGAAACTTTTCCTACCCCTATTGGATGAGTCATGGCCTACCAATACAACCCATGTGTCGATTTAGGGGACCCTATTGAGCCTCTTGGGTGAGATAATGACTTTAATGCCTTTTTTTAAATAAAGGTGAAAATGACACTAACATAAATTGTTTTACTAAAACAATATTTATAAGGGGTTATACTAATCATAATTTTGTCTATAAATACTATTTGTAAAGATAAAAAGATTTCCTACATCAGGGTATTTTTGTTATAATTTTTAGACATTAAATAAATTAATTTAATTATGACATCATGATGATGAAACGATGACCTCATTAATGAACAGTTTAAATAAAATGAAACAATAATATAAAATATAAGACCTACACTTTTCCAAAAACTATTGTATGGGAATATTTAGAATTCTTATCATCTTATCTTCGAAATATATCAATGTGGGACCTTATAAATTCTAAACACTTTTGAAAATAGAATAATAGTTTCATAATTTCCAAAAGTGCCCCTCCTCTCCTCTTATAAATGGCCCCCACCTCTACCTCATTTCACACAATCCTCAAGCCTTTGGATAGGCCATCCCCTGCCCATTTACTCTCTAAACATCCCTCTACTCATCCTAGAGGATTCACTTTGGGCAGAATCCTTTCAAAGTAAGCCTTTAGGCTCAAATGAAAAGGAGTTACACTTTTAAAGGTAATTCATTCTCTTATGTTCATTTGTTTTATTTTGCTTCTCCAACCCCATAAACTCTTTTTATTTAATTCATTTGTAACAACACAAGTATCTTCAGTATACTAGGATGTTGTTATAAGATTTATTATAGCTACACTCTCACAAAACTACATCAAATGGTTAAGGAACATACAGTTTCCGTGGATGGCAAAATTCTGCCTCCCGAAACGATGATTGTTCAATACTCATTTAACACCTTCAATGTTGGCCATTATGATGTAACTATTTTTATATATGATATATAATATGTTTATTCTTTCCTTATTCTTCTGTATTTTTAATTTATGGCATACCATTATTGTTTCCATTATGGGTATACACGATATCTTCATTTTAGGAAGTGCGGACTACCGCCCCCTCAAAGTGATGTGATTCGTTAATGCCATACGTGGGATGTATAAAGGATGGATTTAATGTTATTATATATGATTTTATACTGGAATTATAATATACCTATATATCATTATTATTTATTTCCATTAAAGTATGAGATAGAAATGAAAGTAGCGTTCATGCGTACGTATGGCTTACCGTCTCCATGAACGGTGCATTTCATTTCTTACCTCTAAATGATTATGTAATATTATAAATACATGTATATGCGGGATATATATGATATATATTCTATCCAAATCAGGAATTTCATTCTGGATATAAATAACCTTTGACCACACGAACAACATGTAATTGTAAGAAGTCCACTTTCGACTTAAGAACCAAATATCGACAAAACAAACATTATTAACTTAAATGATTACATAATGTTTATAACATGAAAATTGGTGATATAAAAGGAATAATGAACTAGAAAAAGGTTCTTAATAAAATTTAAATTAACTCAAGTTTATTATTTAGGACATTAAAGAATGATCGAGTCAAGTCGGACCCGAGGTAAGGGATCCTACACCTCTCTTTCTTTTTAAGTACACTCTTTTATGTCATTCCTTTTAAGCTCATCATTATTATGATTGGGATGTTCATTTAAATTACTCCTACTATAATTATTATGTTTATATGATTAGAGACCCTATTTTCCTCTCATAAATCCATTTTGGATGTTTTGAGTGGCGCTGTTAGGCTGCTGAATTTTCGTAAGAGATCTAACCTCTCTCTTTCTCTTTAAGTACTCTCCTTTATGTCACTTCTATTAAGATCCTATTTGTTATGATGGGGGATGTTCTTTTATATTCCTCTTTATGTAAATTTTATTGTAATGTGATTAGATACCCTATTTGATCTCATCAATCCATTTTTGGATGTTTTATGTGGCGCCGTTAGGCTGTCGAGTTTTTGTAAGGGATTTTTCATCTTACTTTTCTTTCCGTGAGATTTATGCTACATTTTCCACAATTTCCTTAGAGTGGTGTATGTACTGACCATTATTTTACTATTTGTGTAATATTCTTTCATTTATGAGTATTTACATAAATGTTTTATTGTCCTTCTTTCACGGGGCGTATGTTTCGAAAGACACCCATGTCGGTAAAGGAACCTTTCACCCTCCTCTTTTTAAAAGACTTATTTTGTTATGTCTTTTAATTCACATAATATTATTTTGGGATATGTTATTATATATCCTTATTTATGTAAATTTTATTTCCAAGTGATGAGATACCCTTTTTATCTCTCATCAACTCTTTTTCTAAAATTTGAAGTGACGCTGTTAGGCTGTCTAATTAATGCAAGGGAACTTCTTAACCCAATTTCGATTCTTTTGGATAAACTTGTACACCTTGAATATGTAATTCTATGATTATTTGTGAATTTCCTCTGATTGTTTTACACTTAATACCCACTTATATTTCGTGTATTCGTTTTCCACACATAGTTATGTAACTGATTTATCACTACAACAAATGCCGGTCCTAGCGGCAGTTTTTTTCCGGTTTAGCGGCGGTTTAAACCGCCGCTATATTGTGTGGCGGCGGTTTACAAAAACCGCCGCTAAGTTTGGCGTCGGCAATCTATTAGCGGCGGTTTTTTAGATTCCGCGGTGGTTTTAGAAATGTGTCGTAGGTCCGTCATTTAGCGGCGGTTTCTCTTCATTTAGCGGCGGTTATATGGGTATCTTATTCGCGGCGGTTTTAACCGCCGCTAAATTCAGGCGTTTGATGCGCCTATTCTGCGGCGGTGAATACCGCCGCTAAATATCTTCATAATATATTTAGCGGCGGTTAAAACCACCGCTAAATTCTGCCCAGTTCATCATTTAGCAGCGGTTTTAACCTCCGCTAAATGATTCCCGGTTATTTAGCGGCGGTTTTAACCGCCGCTATATGTTGAACTGGAAAAAAAAAATATGTTGGATCTGCTCCACCACTGCCCTAAATTTTCCAAAACCACAGCCACATCTCACCCATCAGCCCCACATAATATCACATCCACACATATTTGTAATGTACAACAACTTAGAACATTATTACATCATTACCATTTCATATTCCATCACTAAAAGAATACTACCACAAACCACTACACACAAAAACCAACATCCTCATAATAGTGACCATAACATCTCTTACCATAATAAAATCCAACATTAAAAACACCATCCCTCATAGACAAAACCACACCATAACAAGAAACATGTATCTCACTATGAGAACCAAATTCACCCATAACACGTCCACAATTAAAAACAAATTGTGAAACCAAACTTGTTGGTTCCATCATACTTCAAACCCCTTAAATCCCACACAAAAAAAGATGAACAACAGACAACCAAATGTACACAAGAATATATTTCTAGATATATGAAGACAATTTCACATTAATTCATCATCTCATGTGGTTTTTTTCATAATTATCAAAATTTTCAATGTAATTGATTCTTATCAAAATATACCTATTATTCCTTTTTCGATGGATGAGTTAAAATAATCATCCAAAAGAAGATTTTATAAATAGACAAATAATACATTCAGGAATCACAAGGAAGAAGAGAATGATACTGTGTCATAAATGTTACATATACAAACCAACTGTTATCATACTTGTTCAACACATCAACAATACTACTACTCATCATCTGATGCTGCATCGTCACCCTCTCCACCTTCATCTCCACCACCTGCTGCCACCTGTAATAACATTATATTGAAAATTAAATATTTTTGCATATTTATAATAAAAATTAAAACCTATAACAGTTTTAAAACTAAATGATTTTCATTTTTTTGTGATTTACCTGCTCACCACTACCCGATGCACTACCACCGGGGGCATATCTGCTCATATGCTGACGTATTTCAAGCAACTCTTTCTGCAAATCAGATATCTGATTCCCCTGCTGGTGAACTGTGTTTCGTAGAGCATACATCTCCCTCTGAGCATCTTCAGGTATGAAATGACTATAACCAGGAGTAGATGAGGCCGAAATCCCTGATGGCATGCGAAAGACCTCAGATGGTACGGGTCCCAAACCCATCCCGTGCACTCTACCAGGATGCTCCTTCCCAAGGACTTGACCAACCGGGTCATCCTGGGAGATTGAGTAGGATTTCCCAGGATTGGCATCCCATATTTCTTTAATTTTTACCTATAAATCAAATATCAATATATATTAACACAGTAAAAACTGATATTAAGTTATTATAATAAATAATTGACTTAATACCCCTACTTCTCTGGCAGGTTCATTAACAAAACTTCCATCTGTTTTTTTATGAACATCCAGCCACAGTTCTGTTCGGGATGCTACATTCCCTAAACTCTGTGACTGCATTAAACAAAGATAAATCATCAATCAAATATGTTAAATAGATAATATTATCTTATAAATATTTAAACTAATTAAAAGATTACCAATGACATTCGGCTTCTTGAAAAGCTTTTTGAACCCGCAGTGTGCGGGATTACCTGCTTCACCCGGTTTGAAGCATTCTTTCTTGATAGATCCTGTAATAAATAAAATTCAATTTAACAGTATTGTATTCAATGTCTATCTCCTCTTCATGAACATGTATAAATGTAAAATGAGGATAATATAATAATATATATTTCAATACCATCTGCTTCTCATCACGATGTCTATCGACAAAAACCTTCCACTGTTCTTTCGGTACCCCACTGGGTATCTTCTCATACATATGCTGCACGGTCAATGAAGAATCGTTGACATCACACCACAACCTCCATTTGAAATCTTTCCATTTTTTTCCAAGATTTTTCAATATCCACTTCCATGCTATCACATCAGCAACGGTAAAGTGGAAGAACATCTATATACAGAAATTCATTTTGAATATATTAGTTAAATGACATTCAATTAAACCATAAAGTAATAAAATTACCTTTATCTGAGAATCATAAACTTCATTTTTCCAGTTTGGAGGCATATGCCTCCAATCATCATACGAAATAGGCAGGGAAACGGGCTCCGCTGCCAGCTGACCTATAATCTGACCAAGTAAACCTGTGGCGTCATCCGTCGGGACCCCATAAGAATCAAATGGCACCACTATCTTCTTGCCATGCATGTTCCAAACATCAGAACTTTTTATGTCTCTTTACACAGTTTCATTGTCTTCATATGAAATGAGCAAACAATTACTATAAACAAAATGCAATAAATTTATTTAATTAAAATTTGTACCTATGACTGCGACCCTCCAGAATGTCCGTGATGAACTGGAGGGGGCGTGTCACTGCCCCGCTACTGAAGCTCCTGTAGGGGGAGGCGATGACTCATCCTCTAATGAGGCATCCACTGATGGTGTCAGAGATGGTGCAGGGGGAGATGATGCCGTGGGGACAGACGGATCGTCATCTGTCGCAGAAGAAGAAGGAATAGTGTACCACTTCTTCCTTGGCATTCCTGTCATTTAATCAAATAAAATTAAGTTCAGAATATATATTTCAAAAAATTTATGCAGAAAAAAAATTAAAAATGATAATAGATGCCCAGTATTAACAAACAAAATATATATAACAATGATAATGAATGACTACAAAAATGAAACAAGTAGTTTCTGAATGAATAAATAATTGTACATACAATCATTTTCCCCTTCAATCATGTCAGTTTCCAGCTCCATTTCTTCATCCACTTCATTCATCCTTGCTAGACCAATATTTTCAATATCATGATGGACAAATAATTCTGCTTCCTGTTGTTGATGAAATTCAATTGCAGAGGTCAAATCTTCCACTTCATCACCCATATCATACAAATCTCTTTGTATTACGTGAGTAACTACACTCCACCCTTCATCCACAACATCATTCACATAATATACCATTTTTGCCTGCGATGCTAAGATATATGGATCATGCAGTTCATGATCACCAACATCCATCAATCGAGAGAAGTTTACAGAAGTAAATTGCAAGGAATCTATTTTAACACCTCTGATAAAATCGACCCATTTTCATTTGAATAAATCAACAGAAAAATTCTCGTGGTAGTTTAATTCAATAATATCATGCAGCTCTCCATTGTATTCCACTTCAGAAAATGTAAAAATACCACTATTCTGTGTTTTCAAACCCACTTCTCGATCGACTGTACGAAATCTAAAACCATTCACATTATAAGCATTGAACTTTCTAACTTGTTTTATAGGACCTCTAGTAAGAAACTTCAAATCTTCTGAAAAGTCAGCTCGAGTATCAGTATTCATGATCTGAAAAAAAAAATTTAATAGATTTGCAAATTGTACGTGTCAACGTAATATTCGTATTTATTGCAATATTTATAAACTTACACGTCGTGAAAACCATTCTACCCGCTCTTTATTCACAGCTTTCGTTATATCTTTTTCATTTCGTGTTCGGCTTCTCATTCGTCTCTTTGTTTGTATCCTCAACTCTTCAATAAATGGATCTGCAATTCCACTATTCAGCAACACATATCTATAAGCCTGTAATAATTCCAATTCTGTTAGTGTCGCGTATGAGGTCCTCCCAACTGATCGGCCAATAACAGGAAATATTTTTGATTTCTGATGCATTTGAGATTGAGTTGATGTGTCGTCAACACGTCCAAATCGAGTAAATCTTGTCTCAATATCATCCAAATATCTGGAACAAAAGGTGAGACACTCCTCGGCCAAATAGCCTTCAGCAATAGAGCCTTCTGGTTGAGCTTTATTTCTCACGTATTCTTTCAAATGCCCAAGATATCTGTGAAAAATAATAATAATATTATGAATTTATTTAAATGCCAAAAAATGTTTACTTAACTGGAAACATATAAATAAAATACCTCTCAATTGGATACATCCATCGATAATGAACGGGGCCTCCTAATTTAGCTTCGTCAACCAAATGCACAGTTAAATGCATCATGACAGTAAAAAACGATGGAGGTAAGATCATCTCCATTGCACAAAGGGTCAATACAAACCTCTCCTGTAGGTTGTCAAGCTGAAATGGATGTAGAGATTTCTCACATAACTGTCTGAAAAATGTCTAGAAATGGAGTACAACAGCAGTAACTTTTTCAGGTAATAATGTACGCAATGCCAATGGTAGTAACTGTTGTAACAAAACATGTGAATCGTGACTTTTCAATCCATATAACTTACGATTTGTCAAGTCAACACACCTCGAGATGTTACTCGAATACCCATCAGATACCTTCACATTCTGTAAAATTTGAAGGAACGTATCTTTATCCCTATTTTTCAATGAAAAAATGGTCGGAGCATACTTTTCATTCTCATCTGGCCAGAGATCACGTTTTATGTTCATTACTTGTAAGTCTTTCCGAGCATTGAGATGATCCTTCGACTTTCCATGCTCATTAAGTAATGTGAAAATCAAATTATCACATACATTCTTCTCAATATGCATCACATCAAGATTGTGGCACAAAGAATTAAATTCCCAATACGGATGTTTGAAGAATATACTTTTTTTCTTCCATTGTTGCGTTCTGATTTCACTTGACGATGCACTTCGCACTCTTTTTCCGCTATCATTCAAATGATGAACCTTCCCAAATTCTGTTTTAACATTTTAAAGCTGTGTCAATATTTCAGAACCGGTTAAAAACTTTGGAGGTGGTCTACGATCAATGCAACCATTAAATTTTTATTTGTTCAGCCGAAATCTATGAGATGCATCAAGAAATCTTCGATGGCACAAGAAGCACCATTTTCTACTTTGAGGTAGCCGTTTGGGCTCGAAATCAAAGTTACAAACGGGACAAGCCAAACCCGTATAAGTGTTCCAACCAGATAAATTTCCAAGCCCAGGGAAGTCACTAATGGTCCACATTAAAGCAACATGCATTTTAAACATTCTTTTAGAAGAAACATCAAATGTCTCAACACCGTTTCTCCATAACTCCTGCAATTCTTCAATCAAAGGCTGCAGGTATACAACAATATCATTTCCAGGCATTTGTTTTCCAGGAATAATCATCGAAATGATAAAATATGTTTGTTGCATACACATCCACGGAGGCAGATTATAAGGGATCAAAACAACTGGCCAAATGCTATAACTCGTACTCAAAGTCCCAAATGGGTTGAATCCATCGGCAGCCAATCCCAATCGAACATTCCTAGGATAAGCTGAGAAATATGGATGTAATGAATCAAATGTCTTCCACGATTGGGAATCTTGTGGATGTCTCATTAACCCATCATTTTTATTATCTATAGCATGCCACTTCATGTGTTCGGTGGTTTTTGATGACATGAATAATCTTTGCAATCGAGGCTCCAAAGGAAAGTAACGCAAAACTTTTGCAGGTGTGTTCCTTTTCTTCTTCTCCATGAAATTATGTTCAGTCATACTTCCAACATCACCCTTTGACTGCCATCTAGAAGAAGAACATTTCTTACAATTATGTCTACTTGAATCCTCTCCCCAGTAAAGCATACAATCATTGGGGCACGCATGTATTTTTGTATAATTCAGACCAAGCTTGTTAACAACTTTTTTCATATCATAAAACGATTCTGGGATTTTTGCTTCAGGAAATGCATCACGAATCAATTCCAATAACATGGACATTGCCTTATTTGTAATTCCACATAGACATTTGATATGGTACAACTTCAGTAGAAATGAAAGCTTTGAATATTTCAAACACCCACTATACAACTCTTGATTTCCATCGTCAACTAAATCATGAAATGCATTTTCCTCACTGAAGTTTTCCCTTACATTTGGTTCCACAGAATCAAGAGGATCCAATGATATGTTACAATCTTGATCTGCTGGTGTTATAGTCTCAGAAACATCACTTGTCACGTTGCAATTTGTAGCACCCTCTTCTGGTTGTTCTGATATGTTTTGATGCTCATAGTGGTGTCTTGAAGTGCCGAATGCATCATTTATGAGGTTTTGCATTTCATTTTCCATTGTCGAAGAACTTGGGACCTCATTCTGTGGATTAACATCAGTCCTCAATCTTTCTGTATTGTTTGATTCTTCATGCCAAATCCAACACAAATATTGCTCAGGGAATTGCTTCAGTATTAAATGTTCATAAACTTCATCTCTCTTCATCCATCTTCTAAATTTACATTTAGGACATGGACATCTTATTCTCCCTTCAACGGATTGATTATAAATTTCAAAATCTAAAAACCCATTCAAACCCTTAACATATTGAGATGTGTTCCTCAGTAATGTGATCCAGCTTTTATCCATGTATATCACAATGTGCCTACACAAAATATACGATAGTGTAAGATTACAGAAACATAATATAATAAAGATGAACCATTGACCATAATGTATGCATAATATAATAAAGATGATTCATTGACCACATTTACCATTTCAGACCAACTGAACAAGTCTGGTCCATAGGAGACAGCGTCAACACCTCATTGAGGAGCAATAAGAATATCGGGATACACACTTATCATAACACCATCGATCACACATTTATGTTGACTCAAACAACACCCCATTGATGTGTGATCGAAACTGATCATAATGCATTTTAAATCAAGTTAACTACATTCACTGAAACCATTTTCACAATGGGTAATTTTTGTTTTATTGTTCTAGGGAAATCTAAATGGCCACATTTAAGTTTTGGGGTTCATCTTGTGATGGAAGCATGAGACATGGTGTTTGAATTTCTTGAATAAATTAGTGATAATGACCCTCCTAAGGTGGAGAGAATTATGTTAGTCATGGAAATGTGGAGAAAACTGTAGAGTGGATGTGGAGGAATCAAGGTTCCAAATAGAAACCTATAAGGGACATGTTTGGGGGTTCTTAGGGAAGCCTAGGTGGAACTTGGATATGGTGTGTGTAGGTAAATTAAGTAGGCCACCACTAATGGTTTCTAATTCATAATCTAGTCCATGAATATAAAACAAACAATAGTTGTTGTACCCGTCTCTCTTGGATTTTAATGATCACAATCACTCTATTTGTGTTCTAACTTGTTTTCAAGTGTTTTTGATGTTAGGAAAAAGATTTCCTAGGAGCTCGCCCAAGAAAGCTGAAAATGGATTGACTGAGTCTACTGGCCAACCGGTGGATTTCCACCGGCCAGCCGGTGGATGACCATCGGCCAGCTGGTGAGACACCACCGGCCAGCCGGTGTGCCCAGTCAATCCTTCTGGTGGATCCTAAACTGCAGAAAGTACTAATTATGGGTGCCATTTTTCATTGCTACGATCATGTGCTTACCACTGTGGTCGGACGCAGCGTCATGGATACTTTAGTTCTTCCTCAAGATAAAAAGCGCTTTAGCTGTAATGGTAAAATCTAGATTTTCTGCAATGGATTACAGTGATCGTTTGGCACTTCATCTGATTTATCAGAGATGGAATGAAGCTGAAAATAAAGGATCAGTGTATGAGTATTGCTGGGAAAAATTTCATCATGTGGAAACTTTAAAGGCAATTCATGCTATTCAAAAGTAATATTTTAGAAATGCTGGACTGTTGGATAGAAATGCAGGCTAGTCACATGATCTTCGATAAAGCTTGTATGGTTTGTTAAGTCATGCTATAACCATGAGGAATGGGTTATCCATTTCCACTTGGTTTATTCTCCCCCTTTCCTTATTTTTTCATTGAATTTACCCCACCTCTTGTAAATCATGGTTAGGGAACACAATAACTACTAACTGGGCTCCGATCGTATTACTTGAGCTGGATAGGCACTTTTTTAACCTTTGTGTCCTAAAAACCCTGGACACCCCAAAAACTGTTCATACATCCAGTAAACATTTTGATATCCCAAAATTATCTATTTAAAGTAAAATTGAAATGAGAAAGTTCCTGAAAAAATCATAGAATATCATACCCTCCATAACATGAAATGTCTTAGCTTTGAGCCACATTTCAAAGTATCACTAAGCTTTTTCAGAAAAGAGATTGAACCACTATGCCTACATATTCATCTCCCCTCCCATGTCTCTTCTTTAATGGTACTATATAGTAATAAAAGCTTTGTTAAAAAAGAGATTGGACCACTATGCCTACATATTCATCTCCCCTCCCATGTCTCTTCTTTAATGGTACTATGTAGTAATAAAACTAGAAAAAAAGGTACAATACTACCTTGCAAAACCATCCCATTGTGATCCATAAAATGAACTAGATTCTCTTAAAGGATGATTCAGCCTCCAACAAAAATTCAGCCACATGGAGTCTATAGAGAATTCTAGGAAACATCACCTAAAATGAAACATAACGAAATAATTCACATAAAGTCATACCATCATGGAATATCCAATATATTCCCCATCGGCCCGATCCTCTTCACAACACATTACTCAAAACGCTTGACACCATCTTAGCATTTTTTCAAAACATTATCTCTAAACAAAAAATCACACGATATAAAACTCACTTTGAAATCATGCTTTACACCTTAAAACACATTTTAAATGTTTAGGATAATTTCTATCAACCACATTGGGAGATACATTCCGAGAAATAAAACCAATAATATATATAAAGAGATATACAATATTCAATTGATAAAATAATGAATAATAGATTAAAAAACATCCATGCTATCATGGAATTCAAATAATGGTAACATGAATATGGAAACTACCTAAAACTCAAGCCATGCTAAAATAGATGATGGAATCTCAAATTTTAATATTTTCAAATGCACACATATTCACCTTAACTGATATGTAATGATACCTAGTCCATATATACATATTAAGGTGTAAAAATATGTATATGGGATCTATACATATTTGACTATACTTTCATATACCCCTTTTCAATGATACACATATTCATTTTCATATACACATATAAGCACATATAGCCCCACGATATATATTAATACTTTCAAGGTTGAATATATAAAAATGGAGAACTTATATATAGATTCTTAATTATGAATACACATGTAATCATTTGATGATGACAGCTCAAACCTGCCAAAATGAAGACCAAAACACACTACAACGATATTTGGAATATAAAAATCACAATATCCCTAATTAAAATGTGGAAAAATAAAAATTATATATAAATAAACCTGAAAAGTATGGTGGGAGGACTGAAATTATGGTGCGGGGGTTTCCGGAGGCCGCGGGGGGTGTGGCGGTCGCCGGAGGGCGCGGGGGGCGCGAGCGGCGTGGGGGCGCGGGGGTCACCGGCAGTCGAGGGGGGGTGCAGGGTTCGCCGGGGGGCTCGGGGGCCGCGGGGGTCGCCGGACGGCGCGGGTGTCGCCGGAGGTAGAGGGAGGGGGATCAGGGAAGAGGGGAGGGTTTGTGAGGGGGATTGGGGAAGAGGGATACGAGATAGGAACGGGGAAAGCGTCACGGCTTTTCAAAATAGATTGGGTTTCGCGGCGGTTTTTAACAAACCGCCGCTAAATCTTTCACTGATAACGTTTAGTGGCGGTTTTGTGAACCGCCGCCACAAAACCGCCGCTAAACACTGTTTATGTTGTAGTGTATCCTTAATCCAAGGATACCGTCTTTGTATGGGACTTCATCTCAATATCCTTTCATTGATGAATATTTTATTTTATACACAACCTTCTTTTATACGGTGTATAAACCCCTTTTACTTTTACATTTATTAAAAAGGAATCTTTTTTATATAACGCGTTTACTAAACGACAAAAGGGAATGTTTTTGTCGTACGTATGCGGCGAAAACGACTTCTCTGTTGTCGTGACCATTATTTGAGTTTCGGCTTCCTCTACAAGCCATACCTTTTTTTTAAAAATGAAAAATAAATACCTTGTTTTACTTTTCTTTTATTTTGGTATTGAAAATGGTTTTCATAATATTTTTATGTGGTATTGTTATCTTGTGATTAAAAGGTGGAAATGTTATGTTTCCTTTATGCATGTTTTATGTGATATGATTATGTTGAGGTTCTTGGGCATTATTATGAAGACGGGTGGTTCCGTGATAAAATAAGGGAGGGTGAGCCCGATATAGCTCTCCAATGTATTGGGTAACGCGAAGGAGTGAAATGTTAAGGTTTCTCCGAAGACATTTAGGGAATATATTGTGATGGGTATTCCAAAACGTAACCAAGAGGGTTACTCCCTACGTAATAATGTTATGAATGTCTCAAGTTACCTTTATGTCTTATGATTTCATTGATTTATTCATGGTTTGATGAGGTATGTTAAAGTGCCTATGTTTAATGGGTAATGTATGATTTCATTCATATGTATATATGAGCTCATGTTTCCCTTCCATATTTTTATAACCCTTACTGAGATTTTTATGCTCATCCCAATTTTTTTGAAATGTTTTTCACAGGTCAAGGGAAAGGTACATGATGTGATGATAGTGTCAAGGATGTGTCAAGAAAGAATCTGTGTTTTATTTTAAATATGTTTCCGTTGATGGGATGAATGAATATTGTCTTTTATGTAACCACTTTGTTTAAATGTGGAATGTAATGCAAGTTTCATGATCTAATTCTGTAAAACTCTAAACCTGAAAAGATTCTCAATGTGTAATCTTGTAATAAATCAAGATTAAGTAAGGTTTAAGGCTGGGGCCTTATAGATGGTATCAAAGGTCAGTTTAGATAACTTTAGAGGTTAGGGTATTCTCTAAGCATAAGTGACATTACCATAATGGTTAGGATTTCAGAAAGAGTCCTAGTTTAAGATAAAGAGAATGAGTAAGTATATATTAGTGTTTACCTTCCTCATTAGTACATGATGGTTTTGTTGATATACTCGCACCGAAATTTTTGTTTTTATTGAATGGCTGGATCTCGCAGGCACCAAAGTGACAATTGGATTGAAGGAAACTATGGTGGTTCTCTAATTAAGATACTCGATGAAATGGGGTATTCAATGAGGAAACTCGTGGTTGTTCTAAACAAACTATCAAGGAGTCATGATCAACCACGTGAACCTTGGTATGTTCTATAATGCATCATGTACGAGATGACCAACCAATGTGGAAGTTCAGGTAATAATTAAAAAGGTAACCATTAGGGTTTATATGATCCTTACTTTTGATGTAATTATGGGTTATTATATGTTATGATGGAAAATGAAAGGAATGGGATAAACTTGAGGTTAAAATATGTTATGTTTATTTTGGAAGATTTTACCTCATTTTGGGAAATGTTTTGAGAATTATATATTTTTGGAAAATGGATAACACGCAGACCGTGTGACAACCCGTCACGTCGGACAATGTTGCAGGAATCGAACCCACAACCAAAGTGCGACTGGTATTTATCGCCTACCACTGGACTACATGATGTTCCTGGTTAGTTTGACTGATTCTTTCTAGTTATATGATTTTATGAATTAAGAGTAAGTTCATTTTGGGTTATTTATGAAAATGATTAACCTATCATGGAGGATATGTGATTAGGTTAATTACTTTTCAATACGCGACTTTAGGAGAAACTGATGTTGTTTGGAGATAAATGTTATGATTTAACTTGGAAGACTATGTGACTAAATCCTTCAAATATTTGGGTTTCAATCTTATATTGGTTTACTTTGAATAATTTTATGGAAAAATTGTTTATCTAATGGTCCTCGTTGAAATTTGGGTTTTGTTGGAAAAATTTTGGAGGTTAAGAATATATTTTCTTTTTATAAAGGGTTATCCTTTTCTGGATTATCTGGTCTTGTACTAGCCTTTTTGGTTTTGGTTTTGTTTAATGTCTAAAGACATGGGATGTATATAGTTCTCTTTTGGGGATTAGGTGATTCTCTAAAAGTTTATTATATTACTCTTAATGTGAACATGTCTTCCTAAATACTCGCCTTTTGGAGAAAATATAAGTTTGTGTAAGGAATCTAATAAAAGTTGAAAGTCAACATGATAAGTGATTATGTTTCCTTATGAATAAATTCCCCAATAAAAATTATCTTAAAACAAAAATGTTGTCTATTATCTTTTCCTACTGGGGAATCGAATACCGTTTAACCCATCACATGTTTGTGATTTTCTCATGGTTAACTTTCTCCTAAACATGTTTTCTATCACTATTCATCAGAACATGACCCTATGTTTTCTCCTCCATGTCCATGTTTTCATACTTGGAATCCTAGTATGGGTTAACTCGGGTGACCTTTGTACTTATCTTTCTTTATTTTAATGTGATTGTTTTACCGACTCTTCTTCCGATGTGGGACATTCAAGGATGATTCGAAGACCAATTTTAAAATTGCGAGGACGCAGTTCCCAAAAGGGGGGAAGGATGTAACACCCCAGGTAAATAAAGAATATGACATTTTCATATTTATCCATATTTGTGAATAAAATATTAATATGACTTTAAAGGGGACGCTATGCTCGATGGCATACCCAACACGCAACAACGAGTTTTTTGGGATTCTTACTTTGCACTCTAATAATAAAATAAAATTATTTTAAATGGTAGTTAACATGTAGCTGTTGTATTGGAGAGAATGGATAGAAATAACAATAATATTATTATATATGTTTTTAAATGTTTTTACATTTATCCAATAAAAGATAAAGGCTTAAAATACGGAAAGAATTCAATTTTAGGCGTATATGCCCGAGTTTTCACTAAAGGTTCACTTATCACCTTTTGATGGAGAACCCCCATTAAATATAGTTTTGGTCACTCTTATACATTATTTTGGGCCAAATAAAATCCTCCTTTATAATTGGGACATCAAAATTTACTTTGTGTATGTTTTTGTTATTCTTCCGATAAAGTTCATTTTTATGAATAAGTGAAAAATGTTGTATTTTAATTCAAAACCTCTTTTAATATAATTTATTTATATGATTAGATTATCTTTTTAATTGGTTTTAAAGTGAGACCATAAAATATTTTTAACATTTTATTCAATGGTGGACTTTGGAATTAATTTCACTTTGAAATTCGACATAAACAAATATCAATCTTTTGATATATATTGTTTCTTAAAAACACGCTATTTGTTTTGACAGCAGGAGTTAATTATTAAATTAATTAATTCTACTTATACTCTTTGAATTAGGTAATATAAACATCATTTTTTAATTCAGAATATCGAATATAGCTTAGAGTATTTTTTTGGTAATTTTCTGAAAAACTCCAATTTTTTATGAATAGTGAAACCACTATGTGGTAATCAAGAAAACTGAATTTTCAGTTAAATGAAAGTTTACCACTAATGTGTATTGAATTTTGAAAATCCGACATACATGGTTGTCATTATTATGTAAAATGTGGTTCAATGGGATGAAAATAATTTTTTGGTGAATAGTAATTTTTTTCATTAATCGCGATTAGAGGTAATTAGTGTAATTTAAGGTAAAAATGATATTATAAAAATATGGAAACACCATGACACTTGTCCTACCCCTATTGGATGAGTCATGGACGACCAAGACAACCCATGGGTCGATTTAGGGGACCCTATGGAGCCTTTTGGGTGAGATAATGACTTTAATGCCTTTTTTTAAATAAAGGTGAAAATGATACTAACATAAATTGTTTTACTAAAACAATTTTTAGAAGGGGTTGTACTAATCATATTTTTGCCTATAAATACTCTTTTTAAATATAAAAATATTTCCTACATCAGGATAGTTTTGTTATAATTTTTAGAAATTAAATAAATTAATTTAATTATGACATCATAATGATGCAACGATGACCTCATTAATGAACAGTATAAATAAAATGAAACGATAATATAAAATATAAGACCTAAACTTGTCCAAAAACAATTGGATGGGAATATTTCGAAGCCTTGTCATCTTATATTCAAAATATATCAATTTGGGACCTTAGAAATTTGAATCACTTTTGAATATTAAATAATAGTTTCATGATTTCCAAAAGTGCCCCTCCTCTCCTCTTATAAAAGGCCCCCACCTCTACCTCATTTCACACACTTATCAAGCCTTTGGCTCGGCCATCCCCTGTCAATTTACTCTCTCCACATCCCTCTACTCATCCTAGAGGATTCCCTTTAGTAATAAGTCTTTCAAAGGAAGCCTTTAGGCTCAAATCAACAGGAGTTAAACTTTTAAAGGTAATTAATTCTCTCATGTTCATTTGTTTTATTTTGCTTCTCCAACCCCCTAAACTCTTTTTATTTACTTATTTTGTAACAAAAAAAGTATCTTAAATATACTAGGATGTTTTTATAAGATTTATTCTAGCTAAAATCTCACACAACTACATAAAATGGTTACGGAACATACGGTTTCCGTGGATGGCGAAATTCTGCCTCCCGAAACGATGATTGTTCAATACTCATTTAACACCTTCTAAGGTTGACATTATGATGTCACTATTTCTATATATGATATATAATATGTTTATTCTGTCCTTAAGCTTCTGTATTTTTCATTTATGGCATACCATTATTGTTTCCATTATTGGTATACACGATATCTTCATTTTAGGAAGTGAGGACTACCGCCCCCTCAAAGTGATGTGATTCGTTAATGCCATACGTGGGACGTATAAAGGATGGATTTAATGTTATTATATATTATGTTATACTGGAATTATAATATACCTATATATAATTATTATTTATTTCCATTAAAGTATGAGATAGAAATGAAAGTAGCGTTCATGCGTACGTACGACTTACCGTCTCCATCAACGGTGCATTTAATTTCTTACCTCTAAATGATTATTAATATTATAAATACATGTATATGCCGGATATATATGATATACATGATATCCAAATCAGGAATGTCATTCTGGATATAAATAACCCTTGACCACACCAACAACATGTAATTGTAAGAAGTCCACTTTCGACTTAAGAACCAAATATCGACAAAACAAACATTATTAACTTAAATGATTACATAATGTTTATAACATGAAAATAGGTGATCTAAAACGAATAATGAAATAGAAAAAGGTTCTTAATAAAGTGGAAATTAACTGAAGTTTATTATTCAGGATGTTAAAGAATGATCGAGTCAAGTCGGACCCGAGGTAAGGGATCCTACACCTCTCTTTCTTTTTAAGTACACTCTTTTATGTCATTCCATTTAAGCTCATCTTTATTATGATTGGGATGTTATTTTATATTACTTATACTGTAATTATTATGATCATATGATGAAAGACCCTATTTTTCTTCTCATCAATCCATTTTGGAAGTTTTGAGTGGCGCTGTTAGGCTGCCGAATTTTCGTAAGAGATCTAACCTCTCTCTTTCTCTTTAAGTACTCTCCTTTATGTCACTTCTTTTAAGCTCCTATTTGTTATGATGGGGGATGTTATTTTATATTCCTATTTATGTAAATTTTATTTTAATGTGATGAGATACCCTATTTGATATCATCAATCCATTTTTGGAAGTTTTAAGTGGCTTCGTTAGGCTGCCAAGTTTTCGTAAGGGATTTTTCATCTCACTTTTATTTCCGTGAGATTTATGCTACATTTGACACAATTTCCTTTGAGTGGTGTATGTACTGACCATTATTTTACTCATTGTGTAATATTCTTTCATTTATGAGTATTTACATCAATGTTGTATTTTCCTTCTTTCACGGGGCGTATGTTTCGAAAGATACCCATGTTGGTAAGGGAACATTTCACCCGCCTCTTTTTAAAAGAATTATTTTGTTATGTCTTTTAATTCACATAATATTATTTTGGGATATTTTCTTCTATATCCTTATTGATGTAAATTTTATTTCCAAGTGATGAGATACCCTTTTTATCTCTCATCAACTCTTTTTCTGAATTTTGAAGTTACGCTGTTAGGCTGTCTAATTATTGCAAGGGAACTTCTTAACCCAATTTCGATTCTTTGGGATAAACTTATACACCTTGAATATGTCTGTCTATGATTATGTTTTAATGTCCTCTGATTGTTGTACACTTAATACCCACTTATATTTCGTGTATTCTTTTTTCACACATAGTTATGTAACTGATTTGTCCTTAATCCAAGGATATCGTCTTTGTATGTGACTTCGTCTCAATCTCCTTTCATTGAGCCATATTTTGTTTTATACACAACCTTCTTTTATACGGTGTATAAACCCCTTTGACTTTTATGTTTATTAAAAAGGAATATTTTTTATACGAAGCGTTTACTAAACGACAAAAGGGATTTTTTTTGTCGTACGTATGCGGCGACAACGACTTCTCTGCCGTCGTGACCATTATTTGAGTTTCGGCTTCCTCTATAAGCCATACGTTTTTTTAAAAGAAAAATAAATACCATGTTTTACTTTTCTTTTATTTTGGTATTGAAAATGGTTTTCATTATATTTTTATGTGGTATTGATATCTTGTGATTAAAATATGGAAATTTTATGTTTCCTTTATGCATGTTTTATGTGATATGATTATGTTGAGGTTCTTGGGCATTATTATGAAGATGGGTGGTTCCGTGATAAACTAAGGGCGGGTGAGCCCGATATAGCTCTCCAATGCATTGGGTAACGCGAAGGAGTGAAACTTTAAGGTTTCTTCGAAGAGATTTAGAGAATATACTGTGATGGGTATTCCAAAATGTAACCAAGATGGTTACTCCCTACGTAAGAATGTTATGAATGCCTCAAGTTACCTTTATGTCTTATGATTTCTTTGATTTATTCATGGTTTGATGAGGTATGTTAAAGTGCCTATGTTTTATGGGTAAAGTATGATTTCATTCTTATGTATATATGAGCTCATGTTTCCTTTCCATATTTTTATAACCCATACTTTGCTTTTTATGCTCATCCCATGTTTTTTGAAATGTTTTTTCACAGGTCAAGGGAAAGGTACATGATGTGATGATAGTGTCAAGGATGTGTCAAGAAAGAATCCGTGTTTTATTTTAAATATTTTTCCGTTGATGGGAAGAATTAATATTGTCTTTTATGTAACCACTTTGTTTAAATGTGGAATGTAATGCAAGTTTCATGATCTAATTCTCTAAAACTCTAAACCTGAAAAGATCCTCAATGTGTAATCTTGTAGTAAGTCAAGATTAAGTAAGGTTTAAGGCTGAGGCCTTATATTAAATTATAATATATAATGGTTTTAAATTATAAATAGAGTATATATTTTCTATTTTTTTAATTTATGATATTATGATTAATTTTACATTGAATTCTAATGTAAAAACCATTCAATATTTTTGCAATGTTTTAACATGTAAAAGTTGTATTCTCATTTCAACAATGGGATTATTTTTAAATAATTTACTGTTTTAAAATTTGAAAAATGGATTCCATATTTGGATTTATAAGGTTTTAATTATGTGAATAGGTAGCTTTTGTTTTGGGACATTATAAATAGTAACGTCAGTAATTATTTTATTTACAATGGATGAAGAGTAAATATAGAAAATAATGATAAAACATAACAATTTAATAATATTATACTATCCTCAAATCTGTCTTAATCCTATTGTTTGAAATATTTTAGAACATGACTATTTATGGTTTGTTTTTTGGACTCCATGTATTCAAATGGTTGTGAAAATGTGATTTTATAAGAATTAACTTAAAAGTAAAGATAATTATTACATAAACATATATTTTTTACAAAATAGGTTTTCATATAGGGTCCTATAAATGATATATATTATTATAATTAGTCGTTAGAAAATGAAAAATATTTCCTATATCATGGTATTATGTTTATTATTTTTATATATTATATAAATAGTTTTAATTATGACACAAACATGATGTAGTGATTTAATCATTAATGAATGATTTAAATAAATGAATTTAAAAAAATTAAAACTAATGTAATTTGGTTATTTTTATGGTATAAAAGAATTTTATGAATACCATTGACTTATTAGTTTTTATTTAATGCCTTATTTTTGTTGGAATAATGTTTTATGGAATTTTTATGAGATTCAATTATGAATAGTGTCCAAAATTGACACAATTCATAACTTAAAAATAAAATTGTTTATTACCTAATATTAAATTCGTAAAAATATATTATTTAGAAATATGGTTAATATAATTCCATATATGTCATAAATAAATTTTTGGGGTTCATGTGACATGATATTTTAATTAAATTAACACAAATGTGTAAATCACAATATATCACGATAAGATTAAAAAAAGGTAAAATAACTATAAAACCAAAAAGGTAATGATAAAAAATATACTCTAATCTTGATTAAAATTTATTGGGAATATTTGTATTTAATACTATGACATCTTATATTTAAATTAAATATGTTTTGACCATATCTAGTCAAAATTGAATTTATTATAAATTAATATTTTTGAGAGTTTCCTAAAGTGCCCCTCTCCTCTCTTATAAAAGGGAACCTCATACATCTCTTCTTCACACCATATTTAAAGCTCAATCTTGGACAAACTATAACCATTTTACTCTTAAAATTTCCCATGTAACATTTCAATGGTTCTGGTCTTCACAAAAGACTAACTCTATTGCCTTAATTGTAAATTTAAAGGAGGAAGGTCGTGGAACTGGTAACATCGTCTAGTGATTCTTTCAAATTTATTTCTTCTTCTACGTCCTATTTTTTAGTTGTTTAATTATAAATTAAATAAATAAGTATCAATAATATATTTATATGTTATTATAAATATTAATCCAATCTATTTCACCATATATTCATCCTTCGAAAAATGAAATCACTGTGTGTACTTACATACGACTTACCGTCTCAACACAGTGGTGCAATCTGTTTTTCACCATCACCTTACATGGATGGGTATGATGGTGAAAATAATAACTATATATGAATAATATAACATTATACTAATTCTTGGATACTATGAAAAATCTGGTATAATATCACTCATCAATTATGGGAACTATATCGTTGCTCGTGCGTATATACGGCTTACCATCTCGACAGGGTGATGTGATTATTTATAAATAATCTTAATTAAATAATGATTATATAAATTAATTTATTGTATAAATATGATATATATTATACTAATAAAATTCTGTAAATGATATATCTATGACCAAAAAACGAGGAATTTGAACTTAGTCGACACAACATATATTACAACATAAAGCAGTTAATACACAAATCACGAGTAACAATGAAATGTTACTAACAAAAAGATAAAAATATAATCGTAAATGTTATCATAATAATTATTATTATTATGTAATAAATAAGTATAATTATTCAAATAATTATATAGGTGGTTTGGATGAATACAATGCTTATCAGACCTAAGGTAAGTGATAACTTTTGAAATCTCATTTTTATCTTAGATTGTTTATTTCTAAGTATTTACTAGGGTTATATTTATCATCAATGTTTATGTTTTATAAATTTTTATCCTAAAATTATTATTATTTATTAATTTAGGTTTACAGTTATTTCATCCCCTTTTGACTTTTACTATATGGTATTAAAGGAATCTTTAGTTTTTTTACCATACGAGGTTCTTTTTAACTTTTTTTGAAAACGTACAAGAGAATATTTTGTAAATTATATGGAATGAATGAGTTTTTACATATTTATAACTCATTATTTCCACAAAGAATCCACTACACATTAACATGTGTGTTTTAAATAATATTTTTTTCTATTAAAATTGCACGACATTTTGAGAGATGAAAAAATGTCGGAAGAAGAAAAAAAAAACATCCACAAGAACTAATTTAAAGTGTTTTATCAAAATTATTTTCCATATAAGATGTCATAGTGTTATGTTCGTATCCCTATTGTTACATTAATTTTGTTTTTTTATGATGGAACTATTTTTATGAAGTCCACATATATTATATGGATTACGTTATGATGATATAATTTTTAAGATTCCCATTTTATTACATGTTTTCTGCTATGATGAATGATTTATGTTTTTGTGGCAGACATAATAATGGTTTCATTATGAGATGGGTGTGACTTATATCTCCCACCAATGCATTAGGTAAGGATTTATATTTAATGATATTTTCATGGTTGGAACAATAAGTAAATACGGTTCAGTAATACAAGGATTCTATGTGGAGTGAACTCAGTTCAGTGATCAACATCATCCACTATGTTGGTATTGACAATAAACATTGAATAATATTAAATTATTATATATGATTATGTTTGTACGACAAAAAGTATCATGTCTTATGTTATAATTAATGGGATTACATTTCACTTCTATAACATATCCCATGACATGATATTATGAACTCTTATATATAGAATATGATTTTAAATTGTTATATATGATTGATATTTCCTTTCAAGGCCCTTAATGAGTATTTGAGCTCACCATTTCATACATTTATTTTCCCCAGGTCGGGAAGAAATGTATTAATTATGATATCCAAAAAATGATTCTTGTTATGATGAAATAATGGGTGATAATGTAGATGTTTTAGGAACTAGTTGTTTATGTTTCATTGTTTCTAAAGAGACTATACCTATACAGTCCTGTTTTGGATTTTTTATATGTGGTAAAAAAAATACTTCAATTCTAATGTATCATCAATGTATGAAATTTATGGGTTTTTATAGTTGGTATTAGAGGAATGGTATGGTTATATTATGGAAACTAGGATAAGAAATACTTAGTAATATTCATAAAGATATGTCAAAGAATAGGATAAAATCATAGTGTTTTAGAAACCACCATGAATAACCTAGAATAAAACCTAAAGTGAAATAAATTGAAATTTTATTCTTGATTATGTGGTTCTCCTGTTATGATTAGTGCATCTCACATTATTATTCTTGGTTTTATTTAATGGTTGGAACCCGAAGAAACCACATTAATTATGAATGGGATGGAAAATGCAATGATTGTCCCCTCGAGAAACCAAATTTTATGGGATCTAGAATTCAAAATCTTGTAGACTTCCTCACAGAACTTCTTCATGATATGAATAATGAAGGACTTCAGAATGAGAAAAGGAAGGAGAATATTCTGTTAAATTCTTAATGAGGTAGCATCCACCTTCATTTAGCCAGTCTTCTTTTAAATTAGTTGCTAAAAAATGGATTAATACCACTAAATATTTTTTTAGTTCTACAATGTTCTAAGCATGATAAGAACTTCTTAGTAGTATATAGATTGGAAGGTGAAGCTGATCAATTGTGGAATCTTACCAAGAATAATAGGCAAAGAGATGAAATTGAGTCCATGGTATGAGACAAGTTCGAGAACATATTTTATAATATGCAATTTCCTCATATTCTTCAAACAATGATGTATAAGGAGTTACTTGAACATAAGATAAATGAATATGAATCAATTTTTACGTACGAAGAAAAATTTACAACAATTTCAATGTACAATTCGGGAAGTATTATCTAACATGAGAGTAAGATTTATCGATTCATTAGTGGAAAAAAACCAAGTCTCCTAAGGGCATTAGCCATAATGGACTTCAATAGCTACAAAGAGATTGTTCAATGTTCTCTCATGTTTTAAATGGAGATTGATGTAACCCATCAATAATATGTGTTTGATAAGACGAGGAAAATGGAATTAAAATGAAAATCTAAATACCACATTGAAATGAAGATGATTTTTTTTGTAATCTCAATATGTCAAAAAAAACATGGAGATAATTGTATTAACGTGACTATTAAATGTTTTAAGTGTGGAAAAGATAGTTATCGGGCAATTGAATGCTGATGTGATGGGAAAAATATGTCTAATAATGAGAAGCAAGAAAGGATAAATAGAATTCACCTCCTACACTTAAATGTTACATGTGAAAAGAAATTGGGAATGATGTGAATCAATTCTCTAATCCAAGGGTTATTGATGATGATTGAAGTCAACAAACTCAAAAAGAAAAACACAATGGAATGTCCCAATAAATTACTATTGGTGACATGGAGTATGATAATGAAGTGGTGAGAGGTACACTTGCCATCCAATCTATGGTAGAAAATGTTTTATTTGATTCTAGATCCACAAAATCATTTATTTCTATTAAATTTTCTAAGGGTATCTCCATATTAAATCAACAATTAGACATTGAATTTGTTGTGAAAACTCCTAATGAAAAAATAGTCATATTAAAAGTTTACAATTTATTTCCAATTGTAGTTTGTGGGAAAGAGATTCCTTCGAATCATGTGATCCTTACTATAGTGGAAGTAGATGTGATTCATGACATGTATTGTATTTTATAAATGGAGATTATATCAATTTAAAAATAAGGGAAGTCACATTTAATATTTCAGATCAAATGCTGAACATTTATCAGTGAAAAAATGAATATAACCTTCCAGTGTAAATTTCTTACATCGTATGGGTCTTCATTCCAATAAATGATGGTTAATTATTAGAAATGGTTTGGGAGAAACACTAAATAAAGAATACTCCCATTGTATGGTAGTTTTATGATGACTTTCCAGAGGAATTTCCAGGCCTTCTACCAAAGAGTGAAGTTGAGTTTTCAATGGAACTCATACTATATGTTATGCCTATTTCAATGTCACCTTATATAATTGAACCAATTGAGTTGAAATAATATAAGAATAAACTCCATGAGAGTCTTGATAAAGAATTCATACACCCTTGTGCATCACCTTGAAGAGCACATATTCTCATTATTAAGATGAAAGATGGATCAATGAGACTTTACATTGAATATAGAGAACAAAACAAGCTCACTATTAAGAAAAAATATACCCTTTTCCACATTGATGACTTATTTTACCAACTATATAGAGATCAATAAATTTATTAGATTGATCTTTTTTCAGGGTATCACCAATTAAGGTTCAAAAAGGAGGATATGACAAAGACGAAATACCATACAAGTAATGAACAATATGAATTTATAGTGATGTATTTTTGTCTTACTAATACCCCGTCTATCTTTATTGATCTAATCAATAGTGTCTTTGGAGACTATATTCATCAATTTTTGTTATACTTCATAGACTATATTCTTGTCTATTAAAATAAAAGGATGAAAATTAATATCATTTTATAATATTATTGAAATCCCTAACAATTGAAAATCATTATACCAAATTTTTCAAGTGATAATTTTGGCTTCAAAATGTTTCATTTTTTGGGTCACATAATCTCAAGGGAGGGGATATCTATGGATCCAACAAGAACATTGGTTATTGAATGATGGTCGAGACCAACAATAGTAACTGAGATATAATGTTTTCTCATATTTTTATGATATTATCGATGTTTTTCACATGAGTTTTAATGATTACCTAATCCAATCATCATGATGACTTAGAAAATAGTTAATTTCATTTGGACGGATGACTGTGAAGAGTATTTCAAAGAGCTAAAAAAGGATTTCCACTTCTCCTCTGCTCACTCATCCTTGTAGTGGATAACCTTTTTTGATCTATAGTGATTCATACAATAAGGGGATGTGGTGTGTTCTCATTCAAAATGACATTGTGATAACTTCGGACTCACAGTAGTTAAAATCCATGAGCAAAATTTCCCAAATTAGGATTTAGAGTTAGCTGCGGTAATATCTGCATTAAAGATATGGAGTCATTTTCGTTATGTGTATAGGTGTAATATTTATAAATATCATAAATGTAAAATGTATATTTTCAAATAAAAGGACCTGAATATGCGCCAAAAAGACAGTTGGTGTTGATTAAATATTATGACTGCTCAATAGATTACCACACTTGGAAATCAAATAAGGTTGCTGATGTATTAAGGCGATAAAACCATGCCAACTTATCCATGATAAGGATCACGAAATATCCAATATTTATGAATTTAAAAAAGATGGATCTTGATATTTTTAAAGATGGGGAAAAATATTACCTTTCTAAAATGAAAG
This sequence comes from Viscum album, assembly GCA_963277665.1. Lineage (NCBI taxonomy): Eukaryota > Viridiplantae > Streptophyta > Magnoliopsida > Santalales > Viscaceae > Viscum > Viscum album. Next base: position 1,481,749,978 of record OY728137.1, read on the forward strand.
TTCAACCATATATTCAAGTGATGATTAAAGATGCAATGATGGAAAATGTACAGTTACAAAATATGGTGGCAAAATGTTCTTGAATTCAGCATTGATTGTGATTAAATAATATAGTTTAGAAACCAGTTTTGTGTTCCTTCCATACCTGAACTGAAAAAGGAGCTATTGGATGCTACTCATAGTTCTTCATTCTCTATTCAACCTATAAGCACAAAGATGTATAGGGACCTAAAATAGTACTTCTGGTGGGATGGAATGAAAAATATATTTCACTGATTATGTCTCTCAATACCTGGTTTGTTAGAAAGTTAAGGCTATATGATAGAAGTCTAAAGGGATGTTAAATCCATTACCCATACCAGAATGGAAATGGAAAAACAACACCTTGGACATTGTCATCGGACTTCAATAATGATCCAAATGCAATAATGAAATATTTTTTATAGCTTCTCACCTTACGATGTTAGCACACTTCATTTTTATTAGATAGGATTTCTATTTGGATGAGATTTCTTGGATATATGTAAAGGATGTCGTAAGATTGCATGAAGTTCCACATTCCATTATATCTTGTTAGGATCAAAGGATTACCTTAATGTTCTGGTGAAGTATTTTCATGCCCTAGATACATATTTATGTTTCATAATTGCTTATCATCCTTAGATAGATGGAAGTCTTAGAGGAAAATTCAAACTATGGAAGACATGTTGAGAGAAGGATATGTGGTTTTAAAAGGGGTATGGCATCGAAACCTACAATTGGATGAATTTTCATACAATAATATCTTAAACTCTAGTATTTAGATGGATCATTATGAATCCCTATATGGAATGAATTAGATAACACTAAAATATTAGTATGAAGTTGGGGAATGAAATCTATTAGGACATGGTCTAGTTAGTGAAATGGCATAAAAGGTCAAATATATTCAAAAACATATAAATGCATCTCAGAGTTGAAAAAAAGTTATGCTGACAACCAAATAAAAGACCTTGAGTTTTAAGATGGTGATATGATATTCTTAAAAATATCTCTATGAATGAGAATAATGATATTTGTATATAAGGGCTTGTTGAGCCCTAGGTATATCGGTCTTTTTGAAATTTTGATCGTGTTGGGATGGTAGCTTACCGATTGGAGATTCCACCAAATCTCTATCAATTTCATGATGTGTTCCATGTATCTATCCTGATAAATTACATACTCGATCCATCACATGTATGTGATCAGATGTTATACCACTAGAGCAAGATCTTTCTTATTATGAGCAACCGATAGAGTTTCAAGATTGTAGCGAAAAATTTCTACCAAACAAGACCACTCTCATGATTAATGTTTAATGGAGGATGCACCAATTTGAAAAATATACTTTCAATCATGAGTATATGGTGACAGATATGTATGCTCATCTGTTTTTTTCCAAGTTATAAATTTTGAGGGTGAAATTTAAATCGGTGTAGAATGTACCACCCAAAAGTTTTTATGAAAATAATTAATTTAAATAATTTTTTTGTAGATTTTGTTTCATGAAATAACGAGTTTAAACAAACCAAAATATGTCCCTAATGTTAATTTATTATTATAGCCCAGCTATTAACTTATCTGGAATAATTATAATAAACATATGAAAATTCATTATGAATTCATTTCCTATTAATAATTTATGAAAAATAAAATTTAATTAGATATTTGTATTTATTTTGTAAATTATATTTTGTGATAAGATTAATGTTATACATTATATATATAATTAATATAATTTTTTTTATATTCATAAAATTGATATTTTAGTCATATTTTATGAATAAAATCCATTTTTATGTATAAGAACATAGTTTTTAAAAGGGAAATTTCATTAATTTGATTTGAGAACCCATTTTAAATTAAAAATTTGACACATAAATAATTTTTATATGATATCATAAAGATTAAATTTTTATGAGGGATATAAAAAATAACATTGGATATATTTCTAATATTTTTTCTAATAATTTTCAAGTTTTGATGAATTGTAAAAATTCGCTAAAATTTATTTAAAAACAGCTTTTTTCATCGAGGTAATTAATTTGATTAAATTATAATATTTAATTATTTTGGATTATAAATAGAATATTGTTTTTACATTTAATATATTGTGTGTCATTAGTGATAATTTTACATTGAATTCATTGGTAAAAACATTTCAATCTTTTGTAGTGTTTTAAATATTAAAACATATATTTTTCATTCTACAACGAGATTAATTTTAATCAATTATTGCAACTTTTTTATTTTGAACTTGGAAAAATGGGTTCCATATTTGGAATCAAATGGTCTAAATTTTGTTAATAGATACTATATATTTTCATGCATTATGAATATTAACATTAGTAATAATTTTGTTTACTACGGTTAAAGAAGAAATCTCATAAATAGGGGTAAACACATATTAATTTAATAATATAATACTACACCAAAACATGTAATAATACTTTTAGATGAAACATTTCTGACCATGGGAATACTTGGGTCGATTTTGGGGCCCCATGGATTCACATGGATGTGAAAATGACATTTAATAAGAATTAGTTTAATGTAAATATATTTATAACACAAACGTATATACCTAACGAAATAGATTTTAATATGGGGTTTTATTGAAGATATATATGATTTCAAATAGTCATAGGAAAACTAAAAACATTTCCAACATCATTATATTTTATTTATAATTTTTAGAGCTTATATAAATACTTTTATTTATGACACAAATATGATGTAGTGATTACCTCAATAATGAAAGAATTAAATAAATTAATTTATAAATATTAAAATAAATATATTTTGGTAATTCTGATGTTATCCATTAATTTTATATATGACATTGATATATTTTATTTGATTAAATTCCTCATTTTTAAAGGAATAATTTTTTATGAATTTTAAAAAATCACATGTCTGAATAGTGTCCAAAATTGACACAATTCCATACTGAAAACATAAGATAATTTATAAAATGATATTATATTTCTAAAAACATAATATTCATAAAAATTGTAAATATAATTACAACTATATCATAAATATTTTTTTGGTATTTGGACCTTATATGGTAATTAAATTAACCCATAGTACGTAAACAACAAGATCTCATAGTAAGATTAAAAAAATGTTAAATAAGGGTTATTCTAACATGTTATAGATAACAAAATAATACTAAACTTGTCTAAAAATTATTGGATAATGGTTATATGAACAAAAATCTTATTATATTTTTATTAAATAAATTTTGGACCATTTTTAGTGTAAATCAAATATATTATAAATTAATATTTTTGAGAGTTTCCTAAAGTGCCCCTCACATCTCTTATAAAAAGACACCTCCTCCCTATCATAGTTACTCCATTTTGAGACATCAACATATTCCAAAACCTGTCAAGGTCTCTTCCAATAATCACTAGTAACGTTTTAGTGGTTCAAGTCTTCTCAAAAGTACATCTCTTGTTCCAAATGATAAACATTAATGGTGGCATGTCGAGCAAGAGGTAATCTCTTCTAACGATTCATTCATATTTACATCTTCTTATACTTCATCTTCATTATTTGTCACATTATAAATTAATAAAATAAGTATAACTCCTATAATGGTATGTTACTATAAATATTAACCACAAATATTTAACCTTCTTTTCATCATATGAAAATTGAAATCACTACCTGTGCGTATATACAACTCATTGTCTCCATGTTGTGGTGTAATCTGCTTTCACCATCACCATACCTTGATGGGTAAAATGGTTGAAATAATAACAATATATGATTAATATTTAATTATACTAATTATGAGATACTATAATCCTTCCAATTCAATACCACACAACAATTAGGGGAATCACAGCGTCCCTTGTGCGTACGCACAACCTACCATCTCCACAGTGCGATGTGATTCGTTCTATATAATATTCATTAAATTATAATTATATAAATGAATTTCATGAATAAATATGAAAAATATTATACTAATACCATTTTTTAAATTTTATATCAATAAAAAAGATGAATAATAACTTATTCGAAACAACATATATAAGAACATAAAGGATTAAATGCCTGAATAACAAGTAATAATAAATGTTACTAAGAGATGGATAAGAATATAATAATAAATGTTATCCTAAAAATAATTATGATTCTAGAGTAAATCTATAAAATTATTTAAATAATTATACATGAGGTCTGGATACATACAAAGCATATCAGACCTAAGGTAAGGGATAAATTTTCCAATATTGTTTTTATCTAAAATTGATTTTTTATATGTATTTACTGGTCTAATATTTATAATCATTGTAGATGTTTTCTATAAATGTTTTTGTAAAATATTTTCTATTCTTCCATGTATTTTTAAAGTCATTTTGACCCAGTTTTTACTTTTACTACCTGGTATGGAAGGAATCATTCAATTTCTTACCATATGAGGTGCTTTTTGACATTTTTGGTAAAAGTATAAGGAGAGTGTTTTTTAACAGATATGACATGAATGAGTTTTTACATGTTCGTAACTCTTTTTTCCCATTAATATTTCAATGAACATTTACAAGTGTATTTTCAATTATATTATTTTCCTTTAAAATTGATGACATTTTGGGAAAAACATTTTTTTAAGAAGAAATGATATTTTCCTCAAGAATAAATGTCATGTGTTATTTCAAAATTATTTTCCATCAAATATGACATAGGGTTATGTTTATATCACTATTATTACTTTGATATTATTTTTTATATGATGTAATTATTTTGATGAAGACCATTTATCTTATATGGATTATGTTATGATGAAATAATGTTTAAGAGTCCCATTTTATTAAATGGGTTATGCTATGATGAATGATTTATGTTTTGTGGATCAAATAATGTTGGTTTAATAATGAGATGGGTGGGACCTAAATATCCCTCTAATGCAATTGGTAAGAATTCATATCTCATGATATTGACATGGCTAGAATTAAAAGTAAATCTGGTTTAGTAATGTAGGACTGGAACGAGGAGTGAAATCGGTTTAATAATGGACTTTTTCCACTATGATGGTCTTGTAAATTTACCTTGACTAATATTTAATGATTTTATATACTTATGTGAGTATAAAACAATTTTTCAGGACTTATGTTATGATTACTGTGATTACATTTCACTTCTATGACATAAGCCATGTCATGATATTATGATCTCTTATATGCAGGAATTTTTTTCAAATGTTATGTATAATTGGTATTTCTTTTATTTACCCATACATTGAATTTGAGCTCACCCTTTCATATGATTGATTTGAAATAAACTAGATACAACATAGATTTCTTATGAACAAGTTGGTTATGTATCCCAGTTTCTAAAGAAAAAAAATACTTATACGGAAGTATTATAGTTTTTATATATGTTATAATAAATATACATCAATTATTAAGTTACATCAATGCATATAATCTATGGGTTGTTATACCTTAGGTGGGGAGATGGAATAGCACCATCAGGACTGGATGAGAAAAAGGTTGTGGCCATGGAATCCAGACTACGATCACTAGCCACATCAATAGAGTAGTTATGATCATGGTAGTCCATCTGTTGTATAGGGTCAAATGTCTTGTCAATTGCATGGACGATATCCAATAATTGAGGATAATGTTGTGAGACCATCTATAGTATGAGAACTATTTTTATGGAATCTACCATAGTATCTTCTTTTCTTGATACTAGTGCAATATACACTTGTATCTCTATATCTATAGTGTGATGACTCAGAATGGAGATACAATATTAATATGGTGTAATTTACCTATATATGAAATTATCCATATTAATAGAGGGTATACAACAATGTATGGAGATACAAAGCATTAGGACCTCTAGAGGTAATTAGAGGATATAAAGTATAATGATTTTATACAACCCAGTACATCCTCTTAGTGTTCGCACGAGATTTTTTCAAATATGTGGGATGGAAATTTATGTATATGCGTTGAATACAATATTCTGAAACAAATTATGATCAAGAACCGGTATCCACTACCTCAAATAGATGATCTACGTGACATGCTCTGAGGAGAGAGGGTCTTCTCTATGAACAACATGAGATTGAGTTATAATCTATTGTGAGTAAAGCCATTATACATACCTCATACAACATTTCATAGTAGTTATAGTCTGTATGAGTACCTAGTTATGACATTTGGTCTTATGAATGTTCTTTCCATTTTCATGTCTTTGATGAATATAGTTTTCCACCACTATTTGGTTACTTTTGTGGTGATCTTTGTGGACGAAATCTTAGTGTATTGTCACACTCATAGCGACCCTGAAAATCATCTAGAGATAGTTCTATGTACACTGAGAGAGTATCATCTTTATTTATATAATAATATGTGCATCTTATAGATAAAAAATGTCACTTCATGGGTTATATTATCTCAAGATCAAGAGTATTGTTTTACCAAAAAATTGTTAGTACTATAGTCTCTTGGGAGCTTCCCAAAAACATGATTGATATTTGAAATGTCTTGGGGATGGATGGATATTAAGGGAATTTCATACATAATTTATCACATATTGCATTACCTCTTACATGAATTAAAAATAAGAGTTTAAAGATCCTTTGGTAAGAAGGGTGGTAGAAAGCCTCTCCAGTGCTGAAAGGGAGGATTTTCCCAACACATATTCTAATTTCTCCTAAGCCAGGTGTAAGTTATACAATATTCTGTGATGCATCAGGAATCATCATAGGTGTATTATAGATGCAGGAACATGGATTAATTGTGTATGTGTCTCAACATTTGAGGCCTCATGAAAGAAATTACTCAACATAGGAACATGAGCTACCAAAAGTTTTCAATGACTTACGTTGATGGAGACACAGTCTTTTTGGGGAGCACATTGTGTTGTACACGGACAACAGGACCCTCAAATATATCATTACGCACCGTAACATTATCATTGGATAATAGAGTTGGGTAAAAAATATATAATCCCTTGATTTTGGCCTTGCCTATATTCCTGAGAAGGGAAATGTATTTGAAAATTAACATAATCAGAAAATGTAGGCTCAAGCACTATAGGAAGTCATTAATGAATCTAATGTAATGGACATTTTCTCTAAGATACAACTAAAATTTTATAATAGTCATAAGGAGTATTATATCTCCTATTGGGAAGATACTTATTCCCTCCCCAAAAAGGTGAATGGAAAATAATTTTCACATCCTCACAGCATGGTACTCTATGAGATAATAATAGGAGATAATCTGCCTCCAGATTTGTTTGTAGAAAGAGATGATATATTGGATATCCATGGAGATTTTTGGGTCCCTACAGATATGAGATATGATTTTATGAATGTGTGGAATTTATCTCAATGGAAATGTTAGCCGAGTATCATGAAGATTAATCAAGATATATGACAATAGTATTGTTCTATTGGTATGAAAAGTTTTATATAAGCCATTATAACTATTTTTTCCACCTGTCAGTAGTTGGAGGTGGATCACTAGAAAACTAAAGGATTCTGATAGCCACTTTGAGTCCTTGAATGTAAATGGGAGGATGTTTATATAGATTTTGTAGTTGGTTTACCATGGTAGCCTAGAGGTAGTGACACTGTATTAGTTTTCATTGAATGACTGATGAATATAGCCCACTTCATTTATATTCAAGATCCATTTTCAGATGATGAACATGGAAAACATTAAAATCATGAAATCATATGACTCCATGGGTTCCCCCATACAATCGTTTCTGATTTGGATCTTCATTTGACATCATGTATCTAGTATGAATAGAATAAGGCTACGGGAACACATGTTCTTCTAAACAAATCATTTCATGCACAGAATGACAGAAAATTATAATGGATGATAGATGTTCTAGAGGATATTCTCCGAGCTTGGGTACTTGAATTCAATCGTTCATTAGAATAGAATATCTCTCCAGTTGAGTACTCCTATAGTAAATGCTTTTAAAAATAAATTTAGATGGATGATTTTGAGGCTTTATATGGTAGGATGGGTTGTTCACCTCTATTCTAGTTAGATTCAGGTGAGGCAGCACTACTGGGTCCTCATCTCATTCAAGGGACTTCATAGCATGTTTAGTTGGTCCGAATGTGTATGACTACAGTCATGTCTAGAAAAAAATATTATGCCCATCGCCATCGACGACAAATAGATTTTGTGGTCAGTGATCCTATTTTCCTTTTTCGAAAACCCAAACAAGGGAATATACTATTATAGAAAAAAGGAATTATTCCTCTCGGTATGTATGAGAATTTTATATCCGAGAATTAGTTGGACTGGTAGCCTATCGGTTGATACTACCTCAGAGGTATTTAACCATGCACAATGTCTTCCATGTTTCCTAACATAATTAGTATCTTACTGACCCATCTAATTCCTTAGATCTATAGGAAGTTGAGTTAGATTATCATTCCATTATTAAATATTATCCAACATGCATCAATAAATAGAACAAAAAGGTTCTCCTGGGCCAATATGTCCATCTGGTATAGGTAATATGGCAGCATGGTCTCGTTTTGGATAAGACTTGGGAGTGGGAAGATGAAATACATGTTTAGTGTCCAAAATTGTTCTGATATAATTTTTCTACACCCTTGGAATGTTAACTTGAGTAAGAGTTCAGTGGGGAATACTATAAGATCTCATGTTTTTAATCATGTATGGATAATTGAAATGTTGGTATAATTATTTATTTTTGGCCTAATATGGATGAATAATTGGATAGTGATGGTACCAAGGGTGTATGGGGCTTGTTCGGTGCCTAAAACAAATTGATTTTGGAAAACAGACATGGCTCATGGTTTAGAGTAAACTGGGTGGGAAGGCTACACGGTTATGAAAAACCAGACAGAGGGTGACTTTTTGAATAGATCCTTACCACACCGTTGGTCCATAGTTTCACTAACCATGTGTCCTAAACATGCAAGTTACCATCTTTTCTGAGGTACATGTGTTTGGTTGGCACATTGTTAGAGAAACCGTGTGGCCAAACCTTTCATAGGATAATTTGAGTGTAATTTTACAGTTTCCCCTTAATAATATAATTTAGACTCCTCCATCTATATAATCCATGTTTATGCGAGATTGACTTATTTATATTCTCTATTAACAAAATTTTAAAGAAAAAGCATGGGATCAAAATACTCCAACATTCAGGATTCGATCGAGATTCTATTATTCTTGTTTTTTATGCAACAGTATGCACTCTAGTGCTATTTATCCATTTTTCTCATCCCTAACTCACAACCTAGTTATCGAGGTGTGTCTATTTTTTCATTTTTTGAATCTACTTTATTCACAGAAAAATTTGAGGCCTATATTGGAGTAGAAGAATATTAAAACCCTAAAGTCGGTGGTATATAACTCATTCTTCATGTTCGTTGATTTTGGAATTGTCATGTGGGGCCCATCGATTTCATTTGGTGTTGTTTATTGAATTTATAAGTCATTCATATAATCATTAAAATGATATGGTTATGTTTTTTCTATATATGGTACAATTTTTTGGTGGATACAACCATGACTATATCAATCCCATGTATGATGATATTACAAAGTAGTGTTTTTAGTTTTTTCACACTTTGGATCCATTATTCATATCTGCTCAAGCTTAACCACACTAATGTTAGACCTATATTGAATAAATTATTTTTGAATAATATAAGGGTGAATGGAAAGAACCATGTAATTTACACATGACTCAACAAAATGTACGTGTTTCAAATTGATAATTTAATATGAAAGTAAAATTTGAAATTATAATAAGTATATGAATTGATAAAATTAAATATGAATGATTAATATGTTTTATGTCCATAAAACCCTTACCCCATTAATTGTAGGTTATATAATCAACCATATATATTGAGATTTCTTTAATCAAATTAATAAATGTTCTGTGCTACTGGAACATATAACACTAATGTATGGTTGGGATTTATCCAAATGAAATGTTATGTGACTTCATAATTAAATTGGAGTGGATAGAATCATGCTCACTATGGATTCTTTTGGGGGAATGGGTTGATCACTTGGGCACACCATTCTGATTATATAATTCTTGTTTCTTATGATCATACCCACCTATATCCCATTCCTTATGTATTCTTGAATACTTGACATGACACCTTAAGATCCCACCAAATGTATATAAGGATTCTTTGGATACACTCCTTCGATCTATCTTTGACATATAAGTTCAACGATTAAATCGCATAAATACCAATCAATACATATCCTCATTTTACGTAAGGATAACACCATGTATTTTGTAGGAATATTATTGTTTAATCCTTGTAAATATGATCTTCTAATTACATTATTATACATAGACTAGTTATAGTTATCACTTGACCAAGATAACATTAATGTAGGATGTTTTCAATTTATTCCTTGTGTGACATGGTAGTGTTAAGTAGATTTTAGCCTTCTGAATGTAGTTTTTGATGTTTTTCATTTTATCTAACTTGGTGGGGATGGAATAAATAAAAGAATAAATTTAGGGTTCTAGTTTGCCTTGAATCTATGTACCTCTCCTTCTCTGATGCCTTCTTAATCATTCGACCCTCGCTTTCATGTTGATGGGTCCTATATCCTCTGAAATATTCAGGATTCATCCACAAAGGTTCATTTTCTTCAGGTTCTATGAAGTTGTCACGTTTTATTCTCTTCCATCCCTACTCTTACGATGTGGTCCGGCACATTCAAACCCATCTTTGTTGGTTGTGTTGTTTTTATGATCAGGTTGGTATATTGGCGGTGGAAGTAAGGGTAACGCGATATCCTATGATTCAATGTATTCATCCATAGTTTCTATTGATTTATTTTGGGTTCATCATCAGGGCTTCAATCCTTTTTTCTTATTATGGTTTCAATCCCAGTTCACTATTTGTTGATCCTATTTCTTCCATTTATTGGTATCAATTTCTATTTTATTTGTATGGTTTCAATTAAAGTGTTTATATATCATGTTTCTTGTCAGTTTTTTCTTGTCTTATCCCATTCTCTACTGCTCTTACATGCTCATTCACCATAGTCCTTTGCTTCCATCCAGTTTGGTCAGGTTCACCAGATACAGAGGGAGTTTTGGGATTTGTCTTAGGAGCGGCAAGAGGTCCTATGTGAAATGATATATGGTGGATTTCTCTTCTTACAATGTTGTTTCATATTTCTCTTTAGATGAAGTTTTTAGTTCCCTTTGGGGGTCATTAGTGATGCTCAGAACACTTTCACACTTCTTGTTTATATTGTTCGGTAATGGGGATGCATGAAATTCTCAAAGTTTCTCGATGGCTCGATGATCTGTGACGTTCTCCGGTTGACTGATGCGTTGTCTGGTTTATGACAATGACAATGGAACTAGTTAGGTGTCAATGACAGTGAAAATGATAATGTGAAACTCTGAGGCATCAGTGAAGATGAATATGACAACGATGGGGATTCTGTTATGTCTTTATGTTGTGATGATTATGAAGTAGGTAGAAGGAAATAATGATGGAGGCAATAGATGTGTGACTCGAGGTAGGAGCGTGACTCGAGAATCAAATTGGGTATTGTTTTTTATCTTGAAATTTTTTATTTGAAATTTTAATTTTTGGACTGGAATAGATTTTCAACATTTGAAATGTGAAATTTTGAAATGTAATATTTCCTCCTAACCCTAACAGAGGCCTTTTGAAAAAGAAAAAAATTGATTTCTAGAGTGGTATTGAAGACCCCTATGTTGGGTAGAGTGTTTGGTTCCAATATATATAATTGTAGTTCATTTTGTTTTCAATTCACACTGCACCCGGGTTGAGCACTTTGTGCTGAAGATCCCCATCGGTGTGGGGGAGGGTGTATTTTCCAAAATCCTAGAGCGAGGATTGATGGCTGGTTATTAGATCTTCTCTACTCCCTCTTCTAGGTATTTACCACCCAATACTCTTTGTGCAGGCTATAATGACTTGTGGGTTGTTACCAGATCTATAATATTGGTTTTTTTAAATTTTGTTTATTTCCCAAGTGTGTATTGGGTGTGGCCCATTTGGTTTTGGGTAGGGTGTGGTATGTGTGGGTCCCAAGTGTTTGTGAGCTGGATTGTGGTTTGTTAGTGGCCCCAGCGTATATGGGAAGGAATGTTTGTGTCTTGTGACACATGTGTGTGTGGGAAGGTTGTGAAAGTGGTTCTAGTGGAAAAGGTAGATGTGTCAGGATGTTCCAGTTAACTAGTGGGAAGTTGTGCGGTGTATCCAAATATAAATGGTTTTAATCCAATACATTAATTATTGTGTTATGTGGGTAGTGTTCCTTGGTGCGGATGGGTGGTTAGTATTACATGTTAGAGGTTGTTGGTATCTTCTTTTCAATCACATGGGAATTAGTTTTGTTCTCCCACTTGTGCACTAGTGACTTGGTTTTTTCTCTAGAGTATACTTGTATGATCACCCAAGGTATATAAAATCATTTTTAGGTTTTGGGGGAGATTAACCAACCATGTTGGACCTTACTAGCTCGTACATTGGGGATGATTGTTGTGTTTCTTCTTAGTTTTATTTTTGGTACTTACCTAGACTTCTCATTGTATTTACACCTGTTTTACTTTAAAACATCCAAGTGGTAAGGAGTTTTGGTCCCCTAATATATACATATATGTGTTCTGAACTAAATAAATCCTATCTCTTGATCTTGGTTAATATAAAAAAGTAGTAATTCCTCATATTTTTTTAAGACTTATATACCCTTGGTATTGGCCTCCACCCCGAGACCTATTGTAAGGTGGAATAGGGGTGATTATCCCTCCTTTTTCATCAAGAAGGAAGGTCTCTGCATATTTCTATCCCTCCCATCATCTTGAAGAATGTAGGTCATGACAGAATGGTAATAGAGCTTATATTTGAGATATATAATGGAGTTTGGTGTCAATAATAGTGAGGAATTAATGGGTTAATAGGGAAACACTGTTAGATGATCTTTTTGTGTAACATAGTCCATTTAAGACAAGATGGGACACAAGTTTTAGGTCCCCCATGATCCGATGCAATGACCCTGATCTTAGTGAATGACCAAGTTAGGCTACACAGTTTGCCGGATGGGGGCCCATGGAAGGGTACATGAATCATGATGACTTGTGCTCTAGTTTTTATTAATAATATTTGGGAAATTAATATAAATAAGTTGTTAAAATTAATCATAAGAGAAATCATTCGTACTAAGTGTGCTTAGGTGTTCCATGTTTTCCTTTCACTTGTGGCTCCTATATTTCATATGCACGTGGTATGAGTAGTGGATGATCAGTAGGTTAAACCAGTTGACTATTTGAGGGTCAATACAGTGGAAGAGGATGATTAGTGGAAGAAGACACTTCGTTCTTTCCATTTTTATAATATGGAAATGTTTGAGGGAATTGTCTTAGATATGGAGATGGAGAGTAGGATCATGGAGCTGGTGATCACTTTCAGCTTGATTTGGGATTTGTAAGACTATTGGGTACCCCTAGAAGTGATCCAGATAAGAAGAGTAGCACATCACCAGTGGACAAATTATATATGGGAGAGTAAGGAGACATATGTTCTGTGGGTTGACTCCATGTAGGAGTTTCATGCAGAATTCATTTCTTCCATGATGAAAGTCAAGAAGAGGTAGGATATACCCTCCCTCTTGAAGGTCAGTATGTCAGTTAGGGAGTTGGGGATAAAGATCAAATATATCATACATTTTACTTCATATATCTTTTCAAATGAAGAGTCTTAGGTGACAATCTTATAGGAGGAAATCTATCATTCTCTATAGTATGCAGTTACTCCCTTATCCCAACCAACACACACATAGGTTCAGAAGAAAGATGTGGTAGTGATATAGATGCACAAGCAAGGAGGTCTATAGTGAGATGGAGTTCATCCATGTTCATAAAATGTGAATACTATCAATAACATGACTTTTTCATCAGTGTTTTGTTGGGTTAATATAGTGGGGAGCCAAACCTAGTAGTTTTAGTTTCCCCCTATATTCCTCACACATTTCTTACGGGCCAATATTCAAGGTGTTAAATCTTGCGGAGGTCATGGGAAACACTAGGGATAGTTCCCAACTCGAACTCAGTATAGTGGATATGGGTAGGTCCAGTGCCTACTTTAGTATAGGTTTTAGACATGACTCTCCCATAGTAGCGAAAATAAGAACCTAATTCACCATTTTTGTATATAGAAGGAGGATGCCAACATCTGGGTGCTTCATAGGGATCTCGAACATGGCGTGGTCTGGGAGTCAGCCAACATCCAAGTGGTTGTAGGGCTAGTTGTGGGTAGTTTCACAATGCAAAGGCAGTAATTCTAGAAGGGTAAAAGATAATTTGAGATATGAACTATATTTTTAGTATGATTTCATGAGACTTGTATGATTTTGGAGCCTCACATGCCTTTTTTTCACCCTTTCCATCCCAATCATTTTGTATTTGACATAGAAAGACAATCAGTTCCCTTGGGGATGAGTACACAAGTTAAAGGTTAAAATAGTATGTTTTATGTTTTCTGGGGATATAGACTAATGTTGAGGCCACATCAGTCCAATGAGTATCTATTTCTATTATAAATACAATAAAATGATGCAATAAGTTGAATAAAATGGTTAAACTCTATATGTGCTGTTATCGAATGCTTCTGGTGATGATTCATGTTTTCAGATGTGAAAGGCTGATGTGTAGCTTTTTTTTGTTGGAGTTCTTAGATGGGTAGTTAGCACATGAAGCCTATTATTTCTGTGATATATGATCTATTAGTGGGATCAGTTGATGCTAAGATGGTAGAGGATCGTAGAGTTTTCAAGGAGTGTCTGGATGTTTTCCCAAAGGTGGTTGTGACTCAACCTCTTCATCGTGACATTGAGCATGTAACAAACATACAACCCACTGCTAGTCAAATATCAATGGCTTCTTAATGGATGGAGCCAAAATAATTTCACAATATGTGGATTCAGATTGATGATCTGATAAATAAGGGTTTTTTCCAACATATTGTATCGTGGTGGGGTTCTCCGATCATGATTGTGATGATGGTATATAGCGGTAGGAGGCCTTACATAAACTAACAAAAACTGTACCAGGTAACAATTAAGAACTATTACCATCTCCTAATGATATATGATCATTTTGACCAACTAACAGGAGTAGGTTGGTTCACTATGGATGATATGTAGGATGGGTATCATCAATTAATCGTGAAGAAGGGTGACATCCCGATGAATGCTTTTAGGGGTAGATATTTTCACTTTGTGTTCATCGTTATGTAATTTGGTTTCATGAAGGCACTATCTATGTTCATGGTGATTATGATCATTATCGTTCTTGAGTTCTTATTCTTGATCATCATCGTATTCATTGATGACATCATAATCTACTCGGTGTCAGAGGAGGAGCATACCATGAATCTCAATGCATTCCAAAATCTCCTTTGGAAACACAAGCTCTACAAGAAGGATTCTTAGTGAATTTTTTGGACATGTGAGGTCCACTTCCATAGGCATGTGGTGCCTCAGAAGGGTGTAGAAGTGGAACTGATAATGTTTGAAGAATTCATTTCTTTTGTAACTCTTAGGAATGTGGAAATGTTTTGTAGCTTTTTTCAATATAGAAGTCATCTACCAGATATTAAAACATGAATTCTTGTGATTAGTAACTCCATTGACGACCCTGACATGAAATGGGCCTATCTATTGTGTGGAGCGAACACTGACCGGAAGCATTCAAATACATAAAAGGGTTGTTGGTTTGTGGTCAATTACTTAGGCTTCCAGAGGAAGGGGTGACATTTGAGGAGTTTTGTGTCACATCCGGACAAGGTATGGGGTGTGTTCTTATGCGAAAATAGAGAGTTATTGTTTAAGTGTTTTGGAAATTGAATCCCCCTAAATGTAATTATTACACCAATGATCTCGAGGTAGTAGCGGTCATGATCACACTAATGTTTTGGCGACATTAAATTATTAGGGAGAACTTTTTGTTCTTCAAGGATCACAAAAAATTTAGGTACTTCTTTTCCCAATGTGATATGATCTTATGATAGTGTATGTGGATGGATATTCATGAGGATTGTGATTTTGAGGTCTTTGAAACCTTAGGAAATGTAAATGTCATGGATCATTCTTTGATGAGGACATCAGTGAAGGAGTTAGTTTGGGAATATAAAGACACATGGAGAGCAATGGTGGAGTTTGAGGCCCACCACTTTGATATGGGAATAGATGGTGGTAGGGTCTCCAATTTCAGATTAAAATGTTGTCATCCCCGAGGAAGAATGTGGATTAGTGTCATTGAAGAGACATAGAGTTGGAGGTGATGTGTTATCACATTGACTAGGGTGATGCTCTTGAGGGACGACCAGAGGAATGTCAGAATCAGATGTTGTTCCATGGCAAAATATTTATTCCAGTGGTAATGTGTGAAGGAATTCTTTGTGATTATCACAGATCACCCAAAGAGGTACAAAAAGAAGATTCCAAGATGAAACAGGGCTTGAGTAAAAACAATTATAATGGCCCGAGATGATATTGTAAGGGGCAGAGAATGTGACAAGGTGATCAGAGTTCTATTAAGTTAAGTCTAATCACCATGTTCCCAATGGTTTTCTGAATCACCTAGATGTCCCTAAGTGTATGTGGGATGAAATATTGATGGATTTCTTCATGGGATTACCCATGGATTAGGTAGTATGTGATTCTATTTTGTTATTATTCTATAAGGTGAATAAATATCTTCATTTATTTGTGATCAAGGAGTTGAACAAAGTGGATTACATAGCACATTGATATTTGGAAGTGGTGGTGGTGAAAGATGGAGTTCCAATATAAATCGACTCAAATCAGGATACACGTGTTGAATTATGCGACTAGAGTGGATTGCAACATTCCTTTGGCAACCAGTTACACCTCTGCACTACGTTACACAATCTGATGGATGTAAAAACATATAAGACCATCCCGACACTAGATGAAATAATGTGGGATGGTTTTCTATACATTTATGGTTTTTGGGTATGATATTTTTCAATTTTAGTGTTTTCTGACAACAATAGATACCACTCTTCAATTGGAATGGCTCCATTCAAGGATTTTTATGAGAGGTCATGTTGTTAAACCTTGCAATGGATAGAAGTTGGGGAGGTAGATGTTCATGGTCCAGATGGGGGGTAGAGTATGACAAGGAATTTGGAGCTTGTCCATGAGAGGATGAAGGGAGTACATTATAGGGAGAAGTCACATGAAGATACTAGGAGGATGCCTTTGGAGTCAAGGTTGGGGACCATGTGTTCTTAAAGGATTCCCAATGGAATGGGTAATGATGGTTCATCAGAGGAAGTAAGATTTTATCCAGGTTCATTGGACACTCATAGGTGTTTGGAAAAGTTGGAAAGGTGGAATATTATCTGTAGTGGCAGCCATTGGGGATGATCCATGATGTCTTTCTGGTCTCCCAGCTACACATGTATCTTCATGATGAATCCCATGTAATTGATTTGGGAGTGTTGGATTTCGAGGACGGTGAAATATTTTCTTAGTTACCATTAGCGGTCTATTACCATTTGTATAAGGTGTTTCACAAATGGAACATTCCAATTGTTCACATATTGAGGATTCATGGTGGTCTGGAGGAGAGTACTTGTGAGTGAGAGACATTGATGTGTTCCTAGTACACTAAGTGGTTTTGGGTTTTGCCTCTGTGTTTTTATATGTTATGTAATTCTAGAAAATTGATTCAAATGATATGGTTTGTTTAATTTTTATGTGATGTATGATAAATTCATGACATATGAGGAGGTAAGGTCCTAATAATTAATCTATATTTATTAATGAGGATGCGATTAAACTCATGCGTGCGAGTTAGTGCCACATAAAGAGGACATTATCTTGACCTTGGAGAAGTATTTCCCTAATCCCTATTTTTCATAATTGTGTATTTTTTTGGTGTGTTTTATTTCTTGAGGATTTATGCGTTAGAAGATGTGGTAAGTATTTTTCTTAGATGTCGTGGTTTCAATCCAACAATATAAGCTAGTTCTTCCTTGATATGTATATGAAAACAAATGGTGGTGGTTTTGAACCAACTTTCTTCTAGGTTTGGTTTTAAATTATCAAGGTAGAAAATTGTTTGAGAGTTTTACGATGTAATGGAGCATACATCCATGTTCCATTCCATTGTCAAAATTCAGTGGGTGGGGTGTTCTGGGAGGTAGTATTAGCTCATTTCATGAGTTTTCCAATTTTTCAGTTTTTCAATCAGAGACTCAGGATGTCAGCGTCAGTTACTCAAGGTGATGGTTTCATTGATTTAGGATATCAATGTTAGTGAATCAGGGTATTGATGTTAGTGAGTTAGGCTATTGGTGTTAGTGACATCATAATTATGTGTTGGTGATCCTGGGTGTTTGTGTCGGTGACTCTGGCATTGGTGTATGTGAGTGAGGGTGTCGGGGTCATGAGTCAGGGCATTAGTTAGTTAGGGAATCAGTGAGTCAGGGAATCGATTTGTTAGGCATTGATAGGCCACGTCGGAGGATTAGCATTGGTGACTCTCCAATTGTTGACTCCATTTCATTGTTGGTGACTCACCAATCTGTCACTCATTTATAGTTTTTCTTAGTTATTTCGGTTTCACCCCTCTTATGTTTTATTTGACATAACCCGAGTTTAAATATTTTTATAGGAATTTAGAAGGGTGTTTCAAATTATATTAATTATATCTTTAATATATTAATTCTCTTGGGACTTTGAGATATCCATATGCAAAATCCTAGCCACGATCCCTTATTAATGACTTTTTAGACTATCTCTCATTCAATTGATATAATATATGTCCCTTCTAAACCAAGATCTTATTTTCACTGTGTGTTTCCATTTTCCTTGGGAATGCCTAGATTCTTTACTACATATGTATAAACTCATTGTATAGTACCCTTCGATCGAGTTTCCCTTGATGTCTTTTCTACTACTCGTGAAACCCTCTGTTTTGGTTCTGAGGAAGAATTGTAGATTTCCTGATTTTTCTTGTAGAGATTTCCTTAATCTCCTTTATAATTGTGTATAATGAAGGGTTGACTTTTACTGTTTCTTTGTGGAATCTACATAATCCGATTTTAAACAAAAATTAATGCTAATATGAACTTGATAATAGGATGGGAGTATATTGATGATGATTTCCTGTTTTATTTGTAACTTTTGATGATGATGTGATCTATAGTTGTTTTACAGCTTCAGAAAATAAGGTTCTATGATTGTATTTACATGGGAATTGGTGATTATGTATAACTTTTGTCACTTCCCTTAAAATAATTTATGTAATTTTTTATATGAAAAATCACATACACTTGGATAAATGAAATGGAAGCCCCAGGATGAAAACCCTTTTGTGGTCACACATGTTTATCAAAGTATAATTTAAGGAATACTATTTACTAAATATGAACTAACCATGTTTCATAGGTGTGGATTGGTGCTTTCTTCTCTTTGGTTTTTTTCCTTGTGTGGGTTTTGGTAGTGTGGTGCAATGGTTGGGGGGTGTGATTTTGTGTTTGGGGAAGTACAAGTAGTGTGATGGTATCTCAGTTTAAGAGACTGATAGAATGTGGGATTGATGGACTTGTTATACATATGGACTAAATTTGGGAAGTGGATGGGAAGTGGGTTTGTAAGATAGTGTTGTGCCATGATTTAATTTTTTTTTGTTTGATGGATGTTGTGTTGTGGTTTAGGATGGTTTTCATGTTTTGTTTCAGAGGGAATTACTTGAGAGGGATAACATTGAAGAAGGATGTTGTTAGATTCCTCCTTGTTTCAATTAGATGTGTTTAGTGTCTTTTAGTCTTCTCAAAATGGTTGTAGATATTATTCATATTTACTTCCTATGTAGGGATAAAGGAATAAATAGATAAATAAATAATTATAACTGGTTTAATGAATTGGATCTGAGTATAATTTGACTTACTAATGTGATTGTCGTTCATGGTGATATGTTCATTTAGAAGTTACATTAAGGGAGTAATTGGGTTCTCTGGTAGTTGTTTTAAAAACCTATATGTTGGGTAGATTATTTGGTACCAATATATATTAATATTTACATATAATTCCTTGTGTTTTATATACTCACCACACTCATGTTGAGAAATATGTGCCAAACACCCCCATTGTTGTAGGGGAGGGTGTCATTCCCAACATCCCATGTGGGAGGATGTTTGACAAGTTATTGTATCTTCTCTGCTCCCTTTTCTAATCATAAACCACCAAGGCTCTTCAAGTAGTCTATAATTTCTTGAGGACTATTACCAGATCTACCATACTAGTCGTTAGAGATGTGGATTTATTACCAATTGTCTTGGGATTAGGCAGATGTATTTTTTGGAATGGAGTTGTATGTGTGGAGCCAAGGTGTATACAAGCAAGATTGTTGTGTGGTTTTGGCCGAGGTGTCTGTGGGCAAGAATATGGTGTGGCATTTGGTCGATATGTGGATGGAAAAGTTGTGATAGTAGGGATTGAGGAAGTGGTATATATTTCAGGATGTTCCAGTTAACCAGTGTGAAGTGGTTCGAGGTACGAAAATATCAATGTGCATATTAAATTACACTACTTGATTTGTGTTACATGGTGAGTGTGCCTTGGTGAGGATGAATGGTTAGTATTTCTTGAGAGGTGGTGTTGGTCTCTACTTTTTTCTCAAAGGGGTGTTAGTATGCTTCTCCCACATTTGCATGGGTGGATTGGTTTTTCCTACTAAGTTAACATATTCGGACACCCGACATATATAAAACTATTTTCAGGTTTCCATGTATATTATTTAGACTGTTCTAGACATTACTAGATCGGATGCTTGGGATAGCTGATGTGTTGCTGCTCAGTTTAGTATTTGTTTTTTACATAGAGATTTATTTGTATTTCTAAAAGTTTTATATTAAAACATATATCTGGGGTGGATTTGGGTTTCCTTATATATATATATATTGGAGTCGTTGATGTTGACAAACCTTATCTACCAATCATTGTTAATATAAAATAGAGTCAATTCCTCCCATTTCTGTGACATTTCTATACCCATGGTGTTGCTCGCCACCCTATGGACTATTTGAGGTTGGGCTCTGGGGTCATTATCACTACTTGGTATTGATGATGGAATTTATCGGCAGATTGTTATCCCTCCCCTCATCTTGAAGAAGACTGGTGATGAAAATTATATCTTAGACATTATGTTTGAGGGTATAAATAATAATAACTAGATTATATAATTTATTTATATTAAAAATGATTGAAATAACATCCATGTTAATCTATTTATTATAAAAAAAATTAGTACTATTTTATCTACAAATAGATGTCTTATAAAAAATTATATTTCACTAAAAGGTTGCTTACACGTGAGATCAAAACAAAATTTAGAAATAATTTTTTAAACTTTTATATATAGTATTTGAAAAAAATGATCATTTTATTATTACAGATAAAAAAAACTCTAATAGCGGGAAATTATAATAAATTTATGAGAAGATTATTTTTGGGATGAATAGTGTAATATAATGGTTTTATATTTAATGATACCTTTTCATTTAATGTGATTATAATGATTTAATTTATTATTAATTATTTTCAATGTAAATTCTATAAGTAATATATTTATTAATCCATATTATATCATTGGAATGAATTTCATATAGAATATTGATATTATAACATTATATAGTTATGAAAAGTTTATCTTTGGAATCCCACTTTATTATCATGATTGCATGTTTAATTACAAATTGAATTTCTACAAATTAAATAAAATGAAATTGGAAAAATGGATTAAATATTTTTTTAGAATAACTTTTATTATAACAAATTTAATAATAGTTTTTGGTCATAAATACGGGTGAATGAAATTAAAAATCATTACCACGATTAAGGGATAATTTAAGTATGAAGGGGTTAAAAATTATCTAAAAAATATCTAATTCCATTTTTGTGTTCATATAGAGAAATTATCAGAACTATGTTTTGATAATAACATATTTTCAAGGCTGTTTGCATCAAAAAATGTATAACTTTTTGTTTTAATAAAATTAATTTTGTATCCTCTCCCCCAATTATAAAATTCAACCCCACTCTTCCCTTATTCACATATACAAATAAAATTAGTTTGGTGAAGACATATAAAAATATAATTTTTAAATCCATAAAAACAACCTAGACGTCCTATTTGGAATATTAAACCCAGATATGATGGCTTTATCCATAATCCTTGATCCATGTTTGAAGGAGTGTTTAAATTCCAAAACCTACATCTTTTGTATTCTTATTCTATCTCCTTAAGATAATTTCAATCTATAATAAAATTACAAAACAATTATATCCTATAAGGTAAGATATAATTATGATTGATTTAAAACCTGGAAAATATCCCCCACTTGCATCAAATGGAAACAAAACCACGGATCATCTGTACGGAGGAGTACCACCTCACGAAACAATGTAATTCAATTTCTGTAACCATGTTCAATAGTTTGATGTAATGATGGATTTAAAATTTATATATGATAATTTTAACAATATTATACTTTTTAATTTAATATATCACCTATATATTCTTACTCTAAATATCTTGATGGGATACGATAATGTTACTCGTGTGTACATCGGACTACAGCTTGACAAAATGTTGTGGTTCATTTTTAAATTATAATTTACATGAAATGTAGTAAGGATAAATTTAATTGATATATATGATATTTATTACAAAACCATAAATATTTAAATATGAAATCAAATCTAACTTCATACCACTTTATCCTTTGGAAAATAATAACATCTCTCTCAAGTACATGTGGGGTAAAGCCTCAATGATGTGATGGGAAATATTATTTAGATTTTTTACATGGATCTTAATAAGGATATATTTGATTAATTTAAATTATATATATATAATAATTTTAAAAATTTTATTTAATATTAATTTTCATTTTTTTCTATTTGTCAATAAAATAGAAATATTGTACGTGGATATATACAAATTACCATCTCTATGTACAATATAATGCACATTATATCATTATATTTTATATATTTCCCCAAATATATATATAATTAATTGATATTATTTTAAAATCATGTTTTCAATTATCTATATAAAGAAACGTTGATCATCATATTAGGGAAAAAATAAACGAACCAAAAGAGATGTGAAAAATGATGCAATAATCAAACAAAATACTTTTTTTAACATTTAATTATTTATAAACTGGTTAAAAAAGAATATAAGTAAATCATATAAGATATAATTATATGACTATGGTTTTCTAATATATTTATATTAAATATATATTTATTATAATGAATGTAAATATACATATAAATGAAAATTAGACCTGAGGTAAGGGTTTCTAATCTCACATTTACTTCTGTGCTACGAATCCCTTATTTACAAGTTATTCCATTTTTTCTTGTTTATAAAATCACTTTGATATGTTATATCATGTATATTATAATGTTCATGTTATTAAACATTTCCTTATTATTTATTTCTTTATATTTGATTTTGATTTAGGCGTAACCAAAGTGGTAAATTTTTATGTTCCAATCTCATCCACTATTTGGGTTTTTATGATTTCATTTTCCTTGAGGAAATATTATGATATATCACTCAATAAATTCATGAATTTTATTTTTATTTTTATATTCATGAAAATTTCTTGCAATAGTACCATTTTTCTCTCTTTGTGGATCAATATTACTGAGTAAATGATTTTAAGAAATGAAACCATTATGTCTATCTTAGATTGAAAAAAAATTTCTCTTCCATTTTAATAATCCTAAAAAAATATTAAAAAATATTTTATTTAATTATAAAAATTATAAATGAAAGAAATTTTAAGCCATGATTTTTTTTAAAAATACTCAATTAAAAATAATCTTTTTTTATTTTTTGAATAATGTACTTTTTTAATTTTTTTACTAAATGTTAAAGGTATCCTGGTTTTTACATGCATGGGATGTACAAAATTTCAATCTATCTAGACCACTAATTACATATATGGTTACATTAAATGTTTACTAGTTTCAATTCAAATAAAATTTAAACCTAATGTTTTGTATTTTTTTTCAAAATGTTTTGTTTAAATTGAAAAGGGAATTTTTTTAGAAGAATATTATTAATGGTTTTTTCATTTTTTTTCTATTAATAAATAAAAAAACATAATTTTACAATATTCACTGTTAAAATAGGTTTTATTGGTACTATACATAAAATTTCATTTGATGGTTTATTATCAGTTTCACTAAAATGTACTATTTTGATACAATTCAACACATTACACTGAATATATTTGGTATATTTTATTTTATTTGGGATTTTATTATCATTTAATAAGAAAGTTTTTGATATGAATGTTATTGTTTACTATGTTTCACAAATTTTCATATGAGAAATGAATCAGACCTAGTATGTGAAGTTATAACCCAAATATTTCCCCTCAATGTATTAGTAGGTCTCATGATTCAAAATAGATTGTGTTTTGGATGAGGACTTACAAATTTATAATGATTTTTAGCACAAGGCCTCATTAGTATTTTAGATGTCTTGAAATAACACATTGATGGTGTTTTTTTGACATCTAGTATTATTGAGTCCATAATTATGAAATAGATATTTATATCCACGTAATTATTCAACTAGTTAGATTATCGACGGAAACTTTTCAAGATATTGTTATTATAAATATATATATATATATATATATATATATATATATATATTGTTCATTATTTATTTCGTCCATATTATTATAAATCATTATAAAATTTATTAAATTACATGTGTTTCTATTTTTCTACTTTCCATTTTTAATATTCCTAATTTATTGATGACAGCTTCTTCTGTACGCATATCCTTACTTATAATTATGATCACAACATAATAATAACTTATTTTATAGGATTCCAAGAATTTTATTACATATTATATGAAGGTATATACAACATGAAATAATTCGTTACGTGTAAAAAATATTTTTTTGAATATTATGTCATTAAATGTAATATGAGACTCATGTATGTATGTTCTTCACTAATACAAAAAAAATATTTATTATTTTTAGAAGTAATTACAATAATATTTTTCTAATGTTAGAATCTATACAGTAGATATTGTTTAGTGGATTTATATTAATTACATATTTGATCCAACCTAAAAATTTTAACACTCGTTTAGTAATAACTCTTTTTTATACCATTGTATGCTAGTGTTAATTTATTTAATTTTCATATATGAATCAGTTTGATAGTTTTTTCAATTAGACCTGATATCAATTTTATAATCGACAGATAGTCATTAATGATAAAAATATAATACATATTATTATAAAAAAATATTTAGAATTATTCTTTTAAAGTGGATATGAAATTTGAATCACATTTCATTTGTAGGTGGTAGTCCACACATATGCATGAGAGATGTTAAAATTACATTAACAGGGTGATTGGTAAGATTATAAATTAAATCCTATACATGTATAAATATAATGAATTAATTAATTTCATATATTTTATGTTATTTAAACATTATAATCATCCATTAATATAGAGATTGAAAAAAATTACGCTACAATGTGGAGGAGGTAAGCCTTATGCACACAAGGATGATGTTTTCATCATTCTATATGACATAAAGTTGGTGGAGAAAAGTATTATTTTAATAATAATAAAATATCATTTTATTTCAAATACAATATTATTTGATTATGGATGGTTAACGTATATTTATAGGAAGACTATGAAATAAATAAAATTGAACCAACTTCTTTAAGATTTATTCCACTTCTCTGGGAAACATATTTGGAAAGAACCTTATTCATTGAAATTGTGGTATTTTTTAATGAATTAATTATCTAGGATATAGGTATGGAAAGTAATATTTAATTTGGGTAGGTATTCGCTGATAAAGGTACTAAAACTATTTTATATGGGTAGGATATGAGGATCCCTTTTATAATTGAGGGGAGGGGAACCATTGGAATTAATTAATGTATAAATTTTATGGAATTTTAATTTTATCATGGATCTAAATTGATATATTTTCAATATAAGATAAGGCTATGTTTAAATCATGTCATCCAAGGATATTTATTCTTGTATAGTTTTTTGTTTTAACAATTGTATGATAGTTTTAACCCCCATTAACCCATTTAATGATTACACTGATAATTTTTTTTTCTATTTATGGGCAATGGATGTTATTGTAAAACGATAAGCAACCCATAATTGTAAAATATTTTTTATTAATTACAATATTAGATTATATTTTATAAGGACAATATTTTTAATAATTATAATTCTTTTAATAAAATAGTATGTAATATTATACACCATTAAATTATATTTCAGGACTGTTCACATAGATAACCATTAAGAAAAACATGATTGAAATAGAATCTGATTGATAAATATAAAAAAATAAGAAAAAATATTATATTTATCTAAAAAATTCATTGGACATAGTTATTAACAAAAAATTTAATATTTCAATTATTTATTAAATCATATATTTTAATTCTCCATTAACTAGACAATGACTTTGTCGGCGCTATATTAGTATTTAAGGTAATTATTCGCTCTGTAAATATTTTAACTAAAATAACATGAAAAAAATTAACCATTAAAATATACGATTATAACTAAAGATAACATATTTTTATCTTTATTTGAAAATATTATTGATTTTTAAAAAAAGAGAATGACATTTTGTATTTAGTCATTACAAAAAAATTATTAATTTCATTATATTAGAAAAAATCATCATATTACAATATATATAAATATTGGATGATGATGGAGAAAATAAACATATGTAATATAAATAAACTAGTTATTAGATAGTGTTTTGAAGCATTATAAAAATTTCTTTTTGACCTAACTACATGATATACTATTATATAGTTGATAAATGCTTACAATAGTTTCTATTGAAAATGAAAAAAAGGATTGGGGAATACTTACCAAATAATAAACTCTTGATTCCAAAATATGGAATCCATTTTTCAATATTTCACTTTTATAGGTTGTATACATCCATTATAAAATAATTATAATTAACTAAATGAAATATGTTTGTAGAATAAAAATGTATTTTTAACATAACAATAAATTTATTATTTTAAAATTTGTATTAAACGCCATTTGATGAGTATAATTTTTTTATTGAATATATAATCAGTAAATTTCATGAAAATAATTAATAAATAATAAATATTACTATTTAATTAGATAAAAATACATTGTGTAAAAGTGAAAGTTTTTTCAGAAAAAAAATTATATTTACAATCAATTGATTTTATTTTTATAGTAAAATAATTCAAACCAATGTAGTTATTTTATACATATGTAAAATATAAATATTCACACTTCAGTTTTCACAATTAATATCCTTATATCTAAAAATAATGTGATAAAAATCATATAAAATAATCATCTTTCATTAATATATCAGAGTTCGTTTAAACACATTTTTTCATTTAAAATTAGCTATCAATCAAATCCAATTAATTAATTGTGAAATATTACGTAAACTATTCATGTGTTATTGTATATCTAATTTTATATCTTAATGGGCGTTTTAACTCAATTTCCTTAGAATCCCTTGACATATTTGTTTGGTTTTAGTAGTGTTTGATCCCTAGATAATGTATTTTCTTATCTATGGAAGTACTAAATTAAGTAATATTGTCAAATAATATAAATTTATTTAATTTAAGTTATTTGAATGTAGATGATAATTAAAAATAAAATATTATAGATTTAATAAGAGAGTTTTAATAAATCCTTACAAAACAATGATCCTAGTATGCTCTCCATGGTGAAAACATTACGAATCACACTATGAAAAAAAACTACTATGTAATTCATGTGATTTCAATATATATTTATTTTCTATGTTTTAATATTTTCTATACATTTGGTTGTGACCATATTTAAAGGTTTTATTTGTAATAAATTATATTGGTTCTAATACAAAACGCATAGAGTTAATTGTAACAACATCAATAATAACTATGATATCTACATATGACCAAAATGTATTATTTCATCTACAAATTATTTTATTAAACACCATTATAGTTATCTTGAAACCACATTGTATAGTCTAGCACTTAAGTAAAGATTTATATATTTTAACAATTCGTTTATATAATTCAGTTTTATATTACCATAATTTTATTTTTTATAATCATAATGGCTAAAATGAAATATAATTTTAATTTGTTTTATATAATGCTTACTGTTATTAATAAAACAATGAATTTAATTGATAATTATACTGAAAATTAATCCTTACTATGGAAAGAACAAGACATTCCAGGGAAATTCAAATGATCTACCCAAAATTAAATAAAATATCCATGGGTATTTGAGTAGATCCTGGAAATTGATGAAGTACGCAATACACCATTTCTATATTAGAGACACCATTAAAATAATAAAAAATAGACATAATAATTTTATAATAATCATGATTATAATACTAAAATACCTTACACTATCCTTTCTTGACTTTTAGGATGTTCTTAAATTTATAAACCTTTATTTTTTTTGAAATAAAAAACATGGAATAAAAAAATTGAAATATAAAATTTGAAATAGAAATTAAAACATTTGAAATATATATAATTTTTGGGTTATATATTTTATAAAAATAAGATGTTTTTATCTCTTATCATATTATCATAAATAGTTTTATCGATGTATATTAGAAATTATTTATTATTGTGAGATCTATTTGACCCATATTTTCTATTATAATATGATCGTATTATGATGATTCCATATGTTTAAAATTATCATATCCTCCCATCATCCAGATATTATGTAGAATTTTTTCATAATAAATAATCTTTTTATAAATTATCTGGAATTTAACATAAAATTCTCTTCTTATTTACCAATAGAGTGATTATTCTAGATCATGCGGTTTAACTTTTTTAGAAGAATGAAAAATTAGCTTTATAGCAGGATTTTGGGACTCATCTAATGAAGTACCACAGATATAATTTTATTAAAATCTATTTGACCATAAACAAGTGAGGTATAATAATATAATATTTAGTGAGACTAAAATAATTGAAAAATATGTGAAATGATAAACACTCTAAAATTATGAAGTAATTCTTACAAATAAATAAAATCCTAAGAGATATTATATTTTATTAAATTTAAACACCATCCCATTGGATAATCATAGATAGTAAGGGAAAAATCAATAAATGATATAATTGTATGAGTTAATAATATAAAAATTAATATTGCAAAAAATAGAATGATATTCTCTTTTCTAGGACAAATAACGGAATGTTTAGTTTCGATTTTAAATATTTAATAGTATTCCAAAATGTGGTTGATTTAATTTTAACATAAATCTATAAAAACAATTATATACATTTGATAAGAATTTAAATGATAAAAGGATAAAAATTTAAAAATTTAATAACATTTGTCTTTAGAAAACCGAAAATTATAAAAATTAAGAAAAACATTGAACGTTAAAAACTAAAATATTAGCACTCCCTTAGTAAATGTAATTTTTTCATTATTAGAAGATAGTTTAAAAAATTACTAAATTGATGATCAATTTAGGTAGATCATCCCTAAGTCTTGTCTAATTAATTTTAATCTATTTGACTTTTTTTGGAAACATATCAACGAGATTATTATTAGTCATGATAAAATCAAAAATTATATCTAATATTACTGGATGCTACCTATGAAAATATTTTATTTTTTATGAGAATAATGAAGTGTCAGATTATAAAAAATATATACACTTCAAGAAGAATCATAAAAGAATTTTTTTAGAAGTAAAACTGAAGGCATAATAAACAATTTTTTGTCCTATACACAGTAGAATCACAAAAAAACATCCAGTAGAAACATATAGACATTAAATAGTGGAATGTTATGCATTATGCTTTTTATTTCTAGACCATGATAAAAAATATTATAATAAGAAATTACATGATATATAATTTATTTTTCAATCTATTTTGAAGCCTCATGAGATAGAATATGACTAATTTAGTTAGACAAAATATTTTGTAGAATAATAAATAAGCATTGTATGAAGTTACATTATAGTAACAATATATTCATTTTATTAATTTTGAATTCCATTCCATAGGATTTTATTTAACATTCCTATAAAAACATGCTAAAAATTATTATTTGGTAAAATTTTTGTCACAAATACTAAAATTATTATTGTATTAAAATAATTTTTTTATATACATGGATTATTGATTCAGCATTATCATATTTTAAAAAAGTTATTACCAAATATTCCAGATATAATTAAAACCAATTTTTTGGGAAATCATAAAAATATTTATGTTGAATTAAACTTTTTCTTTTTCATTTCTGATATATTTGAAACTAAAAAAATATGGTAACATCTATCATGCTCATTAAAAACTCATTTTTATTAATTTTAGAAAAATAATCATAAATATAATTTTGAATTGAAAAAAATAATGTTATCGATATACATTAGAATAAAGTAAGTGTCTTGAAAAATTCTCTTAAAAATAAACATAAAATTGACATTTTTATTAGTGATATATTAAAATAAATATCACATAATCTATCATTCCATGGTATTACATATTTCATAAATCTAGACAGTTACTTAGTCTCTTTCATTAAATTTTATTGAAATTTTGTGTTCTGGTTGATATGATGTTGTTATGAAAAACTTTTTTGTGAACATGCCTTTTAATATAAATACATGACAAAATTATTTAACCAAATATAAATTATTAATGTATCATAATGTCTTCTAATATTCTAATGAATTCTAATATTTATACCAATGTGATATTGTAACTATTACCGATGGCTTTCTCATGAAAATATGCTTATCACACAATTCAATCTTTATTTCTACCAATAATTAAATTTCATTAAATTTTCCTTCTAAAAAACTATTTAACTCTAATCATTATTATATATTAGGTCATTCAACTAAGGTCTAATCCGAATTCCATT
Source organism: Viscum album (assembly GCA_963277665.1). Lineage (NCBI taxonomy): Eukaryota > Viridiplantae > Streptophyta > Magnoliopsida > Santalales > Viscaceae > Viscum > Viscum album. The sequence goes on from OY728137.1 coordinate 1,481,781,036, forward strand.
CAAATTGATTAAGATATTAATCAATAAACCATATCAAAATATCATCACCAAATGATACATTTTCCATTTATTTCCAATCACTGATACAAATACATGATTATAACATTGATTTCTTAAGAAACTTCTAGTTCTAAATGGTTTTCTAAAGTTACTAGTAAAAGTTTTAGTAGGATGACTCCTTTTGATCAAAAAGATATTTGGTATTGTGGTAAGTCCATTATCAACCCACATATATACATATTTTTGGTGTTTTTTAATATAATTATAATATAATTATCATACTTATGTAGGACATTCTATCGTCATATTTGAATCAAATTATTATGAATTGTCATGGTTATGTAAAAAAATACCACAAAAATGATAAAATTATAACAGTTTTTAAAAAATTATTGCGATTAGATTCCATAATCATTAAAAAAAATAAAATTTTAATACCATTAATAATCTTATAAAATAGTCAACAAGTCTTACTAGTTATATAAAAATAAATATATATTCCATCATCAACCTCATGATCATGTTATTGTAGTTTCTATTTAATAATCATGATGAATACATTACACCAAATGAATTTAACGTATCAGAGAATTGTATTATATCCAGTTCAAAACCAATATGTATTTTATTAATCTATTGTTTAAATATAACTCAAAAAATATTATAGAATTCATTACCTTTATCCTAATTCAAAAAATGTCAAAAAATAGAGCCCTAAAATAAATTTTTTTGACTAACTTCTTAAAGAATAATAATTCATTTTTGGACTATTTTTTTAGTTTTTTGAGATATTAAAATTTATTATTATTATAGTCTATTCAATATATAGGGTGAAATTATGAGTTCAGAATGTCAACACCATGATCACATCAGATAGAAGCCAAAGCTATATTATTTTCATTTTTAAGAGAATCATGAAAAATTATAAAAACATTAAGAGATTAATTTTTTTTATTCAGAAAATAAATTTATTTGAATATATATTAATCAAAATAAAATATATAAACACATTTATTTCATCTAAAATTAATAATATTTTATAAAAATGTATTTATGAGAACTATATCGAATGCATTGAATGTTGAGACTTCACATTTAGATTAAAAACTTTTATTGTGTTTCTTATAAAATTAAGAATATCACAAATTATGGTTGCATTAAAATAAAATTCTCAAATATAAATAACATTTTTAATAATATAATGTTAATTAAAATACTAAAAATTCTACCGTTCTAGTCTAATATTCCATAAAAATTATAAATCTCCAATTTTACTTAAAATAATTCGATTTTGATTTCTTCTGTCTTATTTAACAAGACTGTAAAAATTTACCTATCTATTGATCAATATATTAAAAACCAATGTAATTTTTTAATAGTTAAATTTCATTCCATAGTAATACTCTTCAATTATATTATAATGATCTATATTCATTATAATAATTGTTAATAAATTTTTGGGAATGGGGGAAAATTTTATCTATCCAAAATGGGTATTCCTAGTTTATTTTTACCTATTAAAAAATAATATATTTAAATTGTAATTTTTTTAAATAATCAAATCATTTGTTAATTTAATATGTTAAAATTACATTATTTTGAGTTTTTTCAAATGGGCTGTAAAATTTTATTTTGGGTGAGTAAAGGAAAATTAAAATTTTTGTAGAAAACTATTTTATAATTACTAATAAATTTCAATAATAAATTTATATGGATTTATTTTAATATTTATGTATTTAAATTTGATTATTATTTATTTTTGTTTTAATTTTATTTGGATAGGTTAATTCTATTTTTAATTCTATTCATTACGAAATCCATTTTTTTCATGTTTGTCTTTTAAAATTAATTTAATTTTTTCCATTACATGAGATTGAATTTTTAAAAAATTATTTATTATTTTTAATTAAAATGAAAAAATTTATCAATTAATCAAAAAATTCATTTTAATTCTTGTTAGATGGATTTAATTTGAAACATATCTATATATTGATGAAATTTATTTTATTTATGATACAGGTTCCCATGAAAATTACATAATACTGTTGAAATATTTTAATAAATACCATGTTTGTTTAATCCCTCACCTAGGAATAAAAACCCAATCAATTATTCTATCCACACATAAAGAACTATTTAGTTCAACTAATACCTTCCCAAAAAATTCATAGTCTCCAGAATCACTTATTATAAGACTTATTTTTATTTTTATACCAACCATCAAAGGATTGAGGTATAATGAAATCGATGTTGTCAGAATAATATGTAATACTTTTAACAAAATAATTTTTTTTTATATCATCCCGTGCCACATTCAAACAATTATAATTGTTTTTGAACTAAATTTTTTATAACTTATAGTAATATTTTAAAAACATTATTTAATTTCTTTCAACAAAAAAATTCTATCAAATTGGGATTAAACCATCCATTGTGTGTACAACGAACTACAACCTCACAATCTGATGTGATTAATTTTCCATCCCCTCCCTTTAAAGTTGGTTATAATGATATATATTTTATGTATATATTATAATAATTAATTATTTATACATATTTAAATATAATATATCATCAATTATAATACATTTACATCCTTGAAAAATTATAATTTCATCTGTTTGTGTGTATAAAAAACTCTTTAATGTGATGTTACTCATTTTTCATCACCACATCAGGTGGATGTTATATATACCAATATTTAAGGATATAATAAGATATTTATTATATTATAAAACATATATAATGATAAAATTTTACTTATCATATTTGTTTCATATTTATGTACGGACAACCGTCTCCAAGTTGAAATAGAGATAAATTTTCCCTAATATCAACCAATAAAAGGTCGTAAAGTTATATTTTCTTTTTTTAATAATATATTTATCTCAGGATTAATATTATGGATATGATATAACAATGTCACATTTTATGATGTTAAACATAACAATGTTATCTTTATAATTATGAGTTGAATGTTCTCAAAATATATGATGAGGACAGAAGTTATTATGTAATTATTGTTTTCATTGAAATAAAAAAAGATTATTGATTACAAAATAATTGTAAAATGTAATTAATAAATTATATAATTAATAATTTTTATTATAATTTTTATAAAGGGATGATATTGCATCTTTTTAGTCGACATAAGAAATTTCATAATTCAATTTTATTTGTTTTTGATATATTTCATATTCATTATCTATTATATTCCATTATTGTTTGCATATTGAACAATTATTTATTTTATATTGTATCTAATTTTTACATAGATTTATATATTTAAACATAATTAGTTCATTGATTAATTATAATTTATATGTTATAAAATTTATAAGGGATTTCATAACTCAATTTCCATTTATTGGGTCATAAAACATCATTGTTTATTTTTTATGACATGACTATATATTTCTTTTAAATAAATTTTCATTTATTTTATTTATTTATATTTTAGATTGACATATTAAAAAACAAATTATTGCGTTAATTAATACATCAAATATTATGATATTTTATTGTGTTTTTATTGTCTCTGTGTCAGAATCATGAATCATGTATCATGTTGCTAACATTGCATTCACTATGTGGTTTACATACTATACAATTAATGAATTATGAAATATTAAAACATGTAATTAATTTTATGTATGTTTCTAAATAGTGTTCAATCATAAAATATCTTTTGATTCGAATGTTACCAAAGTGATAATGACATTATGCAACAATCTCATTTAATTTCAGGATTGTTTATTTTCAATGTTCCTTTGGTGAATATAATATAATCTATTTTCATTAACCGAACATATTTTAATATAATAATACTATTCATGTTGATTCATGTATTATTATAAATATTTTCACTTTATTACACAAAATGATATAAAAAAATTTTAATTGATAATCCACACTGATTTCAACTTTGGTCGACAAAATTTTTATTCTATATAGATAAACATCAAAATATATTTTTTAATGTTCAAAAAAATATTTTAAATGTTTAAAAAATGTTAAATTTCAATATCAATGACTAAATTTAAAATGTATTGAAAATTAATATTTCTAATTTTTTTCCTAAAAACACAGTTTTTATATTTTACAAATTTTAGAAAATATTCTTCTTAATATATAGATAATGAATTAATTTTATAGCCTATAAGATTTTTTTAATTGAGTCTAAAATATTATTTTATAATTTTTTTATGAAAATATTTTTTCAATATTTTTTAAAATTTTATTTTATTAAATTATCGAAAAATGGTATTTCCCCTATTTTCAGATAATTTTTATAAATAAAATTTTTATATTTTTTCAATTATTTAACCATCATTCAATAATTAGTCAAATTAAAATCAAATATATTATTATAATTGAAACCATATTATTTTAAATTCATTGCATTGGGTATTATTCTTTTTATTCAACTGTTAGAAGGAGAAAGAAAAATATTGATGCCTCTTATATAGATTCAACATAGTTTCAAATATATATATATCTCGTGTGTAATTAGATTATAAAGATAATTTTCTTATATTTAAAAACATTTTATTTATCAATTCTATTAATTTTAAATTCTTAATTTGATCAATACATACATTAAACTGATCATGATTATTATGTCTTATTATTTTTCCCTTCTTAAATCATTATAAATTTTTACATTTTTAATGATAATTATTTAATGAGCATGAGTTATATTATTTTATAGACATATAGCTGGAATATTTTCTCAAATCCATTTAGTCATTCCATGTTCACTGAAGATATTTAATTATTAATTCATATCATTACCCTTAAAGTGAATTGGAGTTCTACCATATTATGTTTTTTCCCGTAGGATATAATAAAATATGTTATGTAAGATATTATAAAATTATTCCACGTGGAAGAGTATGGATAAATAATTATGAATTAGAAAATTTGGGTATATTAGAAGAATGATCACATAATCTCATGGGTATTATTATGTAATAGTTTTTCAAACATATATAAAACAATTAACCTAGATAGTATTTTTGTATGTATATGACACACTATTTCCTATTTATTTTTAATATTTCAAATGTCAAAAATTATATAACCTTATTCAGTACCGAGGAAAGAAATGTGAAGATTACATTTTAAGAACCTTAGTTGTGAGTATGTGTTAAGGGCTTTAATATATAAATTATAAATACCATATGAACTATATAAAATAAATCTATCATTCCAAAATCCCACAAGATAAACCATATTGGATAATTGAATAATTTTTATAATATTGTTTTTATCAACTAATATATAAATTATTTGAAATTTAATAAATTATATGAAATGAAACCTCACAAATTATGATGATTTATCCCAAAATGTTGTCTCTAATAATTACTTATCTTATGTTAACCAATTTATAATTTATCCTGTAAGAGCTTTATATTATTATATATTTAGAATATAGAATATCCATGATCAATTATATCAATTTTTACTACTCAGCCTATTTTCAAGACAAGTATAAAATTATTTAGCAGTCACCAAAACAAGATTGAATGCTGTTATGTCTGTAAAAACATTAGGAATCCACATCTTTACAACTATTTTATATTTAGAATCTTTTTGTTCATTGAAAATAAATTCATTATAAAAATAGAATTATAGATTATTGTTCAAAAAATGAAATTTATTCTAATGTCCCCCGTTTGATATTTACTAAAAAATGGTGTACTTTCAGTTAAAAACAACTTATTAAAAATTAGATTAAAAAAATTATTTCCAATTCCATTTTAAATTTTTACGTTCATACATTATAATAAATTAATTAGATATTTTATTCATTAGAAGTAAAATTAGATAAAATATTCATGAAACTAATAATATAATCCTTCAGTTGAAAAATTTGATTATAATCATTCATATTTTAATAATAATTTTACTTGAAAACTGTATCAGATGATGGTGTTAAAATTTTTGATGAAATTTTTTAAATTATACAATTATTCTTGACAAAACATTGTATGATAAAAATTATAATTGTTAATCAATGTCATATGTTTTATAGGGATTAACACATCTATCTATTTTTCAAATGTATGTAAATTATCATTATCATCTAATGTAATAAATTCTCGACCTTCCATTATTTTTTATTTTGACCATCTGATGAAGATGAATACCCATATTTATTATAACAAGTAAATATAGATCCATGATATAAAATATTGTATTAATTATATGTTAACTTATCAAGGTTCGATATTCCATAATTCATTAAATATTTATTTAATCATAATTTTTTTTATGTTTTATTTCAATATTTGATAATGAAAAATTAAAAGATGAATTTCCATCATATACACTCATGGTCTCTAATGTTAACAATAGTTTTCCACTTTAGATTTAGAATAACTTAGTGACGTTATTTCTTTTCTCCATTAGTGACCAGAGTATTCATATATACATTTTTTATTCTTGTCTTCATATTATAAAACATTATAAGAGTATTATTTATTGTATTTACCTTTCAATATATTACAATCAGTATATGTGATATTCTTCTCACAAACATGCTTATACACATATATATAAATTTCTACCAGTTTATTCTCTATATCTTCTAAAAGTAATGAATTATAATGCTTAAAAATATTTTTTGAAAATGATATTTTGAAGAATTGGCATATGATATAAAATTAATAGAAGTAGAAAAGTATTCTAATGAAATTTTAAATAGTCTTTCACTTGATCTATTTTTATTATACAATTATATTGCATAAAGTTACAACTTGTGAAATCATGACTAATATTAATTATTTTTATAGTGTAATTTATTATTTTTCATATCCATTCCCATCCATTCAACACTATAGCAGTAAAAGTATTTTAGAAAAATATTCTAATCTATATTAATTAAGAAATTATTATATTTTTTTTTAAATTCTATGAATATTTTGAATTATTTGTATTCTATAACAAGGTTATAAAATAATTCTTGATAATAAAAGTTCTATGATTTTTTTAACTATGGAAGTTCAAAAATTGATGTTTTCTAGTTTCGCCAAAATATCTTTCATCATTTCAATGGTTGAAATATGGATATAGATATATCTTTTTTTGAAAAATGACATATTATTGTGAAAATTATACTTTATGTTTTATTATATCATTTTCTCGTGAGAAAAATGTATAATTTATTTCTTTAAAAAACTGTGAGTCTGTTAGGAACCAGGTCGGATCACCATCTGACCCAGTGCCTAACCCAGTCCGCGACATGTCCTAAAGGGTGTTCCCAATCCCCACGGACAGGCATATGTGCCTGGGTATCAAGTTGAAATTTTTAGGAATGATTTACTCGTATAAACAACCAAGAATAACAACATGTCTTTAAACAACAAAAGTGAGTCTCAAATACAACTACAACCCAACTACAACTAACTCTAAAAGGGATGACCAAAAACCAAGTCAGCAACTATCACCTGATGGAGGGATACCACCATCCGGCCTTCACCACCTACGCCATGTCAGAAGAAGCAGCTAAAAACTTGGAAAACTACTCTCAAATCCTTTTCCTTTCCCTACATCATACATAATTTGACCTACTTACAACCAATGGTGTAAGTAGGGTGTAATCCATCACACACTAGGTTGGCACTAGAGAAAAGATTCTGCATGTAAAGTTTAGCTGACCAAAACAGTTTGCAGGTTTAAATCATAGAAAATAAATAAATGCACAAAAAATTTACTGATTAAATTTTTTTAAAGAAACACAGTTTTAAATAGGGAATGAGGTTTTTGGTACTAAAAGAAAATGTAAACAATCTTTCATTTTGACACCATAGAATTCACACAATCATCCAGTGATGAGTATATAATCTCACAGGAACAAAAAAAGTGGGAGAGGCCCTAAAGGGACTAAAGATGTATGGTGCCCTAGAACCTCACGTCTCAGTGTACCAATGATTCCTTATCATATGTTCCCATGAACGAGAAAATATTAGGGAAACACCTCCATAACCTAGTGGTATCCAGTCATCAACCAAGGTTTATTTAGTGTTGTAAGCGTCTATCCAACTATGTGAAATAGGGTTGAGGCCACTCTCGTGTCACTAGCATGCTAGTTTAGTCCTCCAACCTAGTACATAGGCTTCCCCTTTTGTGCTCAATGTTCAATGGTCACCCTAATCATCATCGTCAAGACACAACACACCTGGATTTCGACTATGTCAAACACCATACACCGAGAATGTCTACTAAGTCAACCATCACACTTACACATTCAAAATAAATTAATAAACAAATAACCTTTAAAGGTATTAAACACGACATATATCCTCAGAAACAGAACACAACTTGTAAGAACTACTCAGTATTATAATGGAAACAATTCCAAGAACCAAACTAAAATTTATCAAAAATTTGGAAAATTGGTTTAGTAGTTTTAAAAATATTAAACAACACAATCATCAGTTCCAAAACTCACTCGAATGCACACTAAGACTACAACAGGAATCAAAATTCAACTGTTTCATTTGTTCAAAAACCAAAGCCACAACACAGTATAAACCAGAAAACCTAAACATGCCACTAATAAAAATAAAACACAAAATTCTACCAACCAAAACCAACAACTCATAGAAGTAATTAAATAAAAGACATATTAATTTAATTAAACCAGAAGACTAATTGATCAGATAACCTAAGCATGTGAAACCACCTACCTCAATGTATGTATGAAAAAGTGATACAGTGCAACACTCCCGTTGTGTAACGGTCGCACTGCATGGATCCGTAAAAAAGTTCAAAAAGCAGTAGACCATGTAATCTCAACGAGAACATAATAAAACATCAGTGGTCCATAAAAAACACATCATCAATTAAAAAATTTAATTAACATTTAATCAAATTAAATAATAATTAAATAGATTAATTAATAATTAAACAAATTCAGTTAATATTAAATAAATTAAATCAAAAACTCTAACCATGGGAATCATCATAATGACTATCGAGGGGTGGCGCGATGGTTGTCTGGTGGTGCTAAGGGGTGCGGAGTGGCTTGTGTGGGGATGGCTGGTCCGCGGGGTCACCGGAAATAGGGGAGGCGGTGCTGATAGGGGTCAGGAGACGCGATCAAGTGTGGGAGGTTAGTGAGGGAGGGAAAAACACTGGTAGGCGGTGCTGCGGGGGTCGCTGGAGGGCTGGCGAGGTGGTCAGTGGGCGAGGCGGATGGCGGTAGGGCAGAGGTTGGGTAGTCTGGATATGCGGGTTCGGTGTGGGAAATGAGGGAATCGCGGCGAAGTGTGCCGCGGGGCGGCGAGCCGGCAGCTGGAGAAGGAAGGGGAGTCGTCGGTGAGCGGGAAGGGTAGGGCGAGGCAGCGCGTTCGACCTGGGCAAGGGGGAGCAGAGGGGAGGTCTGCCCGAGCGGGAGAAGAAGAAAAAAAATGATGAAGGGGGGGGGGGACCCTATCAAGGGGGAGGAAAAAAATACAATTACATATAATGATAAAGATAAAATGAGAATAAAAAAATTAAAATAAAACAACTCATAATATTATTAATATTAATAATAATAATGATAATAATAATAATAATGATTAAAATAGTAATACAAATAATAATATCCCGGACTAGATTTTTATTAAAAAAATCATTCCAAAACACGTATTTTATTTGATTTCAATTTCCCTACATTCTTAATTTTTATTTATTTATTAAAATTCATTTTATATTATTAATTGAGCATCTAAAAAATCGTGCGGTAAACCGAGTGAAGTCACATGGTGACCCGGGTGGGGCTGCGCGGCTTCGACCACAATGCACTGGTCACAGTCAAGGCCAACACATGCATTTTAAAATTAGAATTCAAAATTTTAACTCGGGTTTCAACCCGAACAACCCGAGGTCCAAAAATTTGATGAAATAAAAAAAATAAAAATGATGGGTCTGAAAATTCTCCCTACCATAATGCATTTTACCTCCGGAAAGCCAAAACTAAGGCTGAGACCCAAAGTATGAAACGACACCCCCTTGGGGTTTAGAAGGTATCCCCATGAAAAGAAAGTTAAAAGAGGAAAATGCACCGTGCTCAGAGATTGCGACTCAAAAGACAACCTCATGGAACTCGTAAAAAACTTTTTGCTATGTGTCACCCGACCTAGAGCGCTAGAACACATCCAGTTTATATATTAAAGAAAATAACTCTCGCACCCATGGAAACCAACTTTACAAACTGAAACACCTCAAGCATTATTTAAATAAAATCACACAATTTTACTAGAACGAAAAAACAAGAACAACCCACATCCAAAGAATACTCCAATAACCTACCACTGAACCATCTCTAGGAAAAAACTGAGTAGTCCAACATAGGAAAGCACAATGGGGCTCCCCACCATTAAAAACATTCTGATGCCCGAGGCGAGACTAGAAAATTGACACGAGGAGGCCCGTGCAGAATCCCAACCATTATGAGAAAGGCTCACACCAACTCATTCTAGAGATATTTGTGTGAAACCCATCATTGGCCTCCCCACCATTAGAACTCACAGTGGGTAAAAAACTTTGAACATTCTCCAATAGTGACTAAGCACCCCACCACAAGGGACGGGGAGGGTGGGGCCCATCTTCCGGGGTGTTAAACCCACATCCCAAAACAAACTAGAATCTTCACGTCCCTGGATGAGCACTAGTCAAATTTGAGACTGCTTAACCCAACAATCCCCATAAAGACCATTAAATGTGATATATCTGGTGGGCTGAAACCCTTAGGACATTAAGGTGACGAGATGATCATGCATCCTCATAGCCACAAGAAACCCCATTCACCCAAATGGGTTGTTCAGAAAGGAACAATCATAGAAAACAATTTAAACCTCATTCACCTTCAATACCAATGACAGAAACACGGTTGGGGTCCCATACAATCCCAGGGTTCATGAACACACGCCAGCTTCACTCCAAGGCCTATGGCTGGAGCCCAGATTATTGAAGAATCTCCTACCTCATAGTCAGGTATTGAAGACTCCCGAGTGGTGCTTCTCCTTTTGGTGCCACACGCAATCATACTGCAACCGAGGCAACACCATCAGTCACAACACACCATGACATCCAATTACTCTCACACTGAACTTTCACCAGAACAAGAGCTTAGATGGCACATGCGCATCACCCCTTGATACACTTAATGAGAACATGACACCACAAATCGTCACCGAGCACGATCATTATTTTCGAGAGAAACATTAATATGAGAAAGTCTTTAAACCATGTATTGAACAACATGTGATTCCTGCAAATGACCATGGTAGACTCACACATCTGGGTATACAAAACTAGTAGCCAAACACAAAACTTTTCTCAAACGAAACAAACCAAACACCAGAGGTCATTCAAAACAATAGACCACACCAACAACTTCGGATTGCTTCCACCTTTTCCCAATTGGAGTATCCTTTACCACTTTTAATCCACCGTTGATTATCAAAGGGACCTCACGCTGTAAGATATCACGCAACCATGACCATTTCGGCTAATAAAAGCACTAAAAATCTTTCAATACATTGGTTAGAACCAATAACTCCGAAAAACCTTCACCCTTCCCTGTTGGAATTCCTTTCAACGTTTCAAGGGGGAAACTTCAGACGCAATGACGTCAAACTTCATACCCGATGACTCAGACAACATAAAGAGATCGAAAAACGCTTTATCTCCCGTTGTATATGTCATCCCACTATGAGAGGATCTACTTAACTGAAAAGAAAAAATGAAAAGACTTAGCACTATCAACCATAAGGGAGTGTCCTTTCTTAAATCAACTGGATGGTCGGCCAACGATGATCTATCTGTGGCCGCACACCATTTTCACATGAACTCTTTATTGGGGCATATACTAGACAAGAAGGTGCACTGAAGACTCAATCAAACTGGTCCAATGACCAAGACATACATCAAAAGATCACTAAACATTTAGTGGGAACCACTGCAAGGGCTTCCCGAAACACTTTTCGAAAGAACTCATTAACTACACGTTTTCACAACAACTCACGAATAAGAATTCATACTCAAAAAAGAATCAGCCAAAATTATTCTCATCTCAAAACTCCTTACACCAAAAATTTACAAAACACAAGGACCCACCACACAAACACTGGTTGTTTGAAACACCAAACATTTCCTTTAACAAAACTTTTTGAAAAGGGAAAAAGCGGTTAGATTTCGCCACCACCAACGGTGTCCCATAGGCCTCAAACATTCATGTTCTCGTTCCAAACTGGCACCAATCTCATGTCCATCCAAGAACTCATCTGCTCATTCCACTAACCATTTCTATTTCTATATACGCCCATGCATGTGGTTGCACAGGAAAGCACAAAAGATCAAAATAAGATGTTTCCACATTTTGTTTCCAGAACTGAAACATTCAATCCACACTTTTAAAATTTCATACATCATTTTCTATTTAAGGGTCTTAATTACAATGCATTTTCCAAAAACCAATCATTTTTACTTAGAAACCATGTTTCCATGATTCCAAAACAAAAGGATGATGAACCAAGAAGGTAGAGACTAGTGTCAGTGGGTGATTGGAGCATATGGTTGGCAGCCATATGCCAATCACACCATTGGCATAAAGTGTATTATAGGACAGCACCCCTGACTACACATGGCTTTACAGACCCTGCGAGATCACTGGGACCACTGACCCTACTCCCTTTTCATTTCCCCTAAATAAGGTTAATCACAGGGACCAACGACTCAGAAACCTCAAATTACTCAGTAATCTCAAGTGCTTCCATGAGTTGTGCTGGCTAGGCACCTTACCCATATCCAAGATGTCGAGTATCAACAAAACTAGTTTCGGTCTACCATGAAACTTTCCAATGAAAATACCCAAAAGAGAAAACATCATCCGATACCATTTTGTTACGAACCATGTCGGGTCACCATCCGACCCGGTGCCCGACCCAGTCCACGACATGGATCAAAGTGAGTTCCTAATCCCCACGGGCTGCCACAAGTTTTTGGGTATCATGTAGAAATTTTGGGAACATGTTACCCGTATAAACAACCAGGAATAACCACAAGTATTTAAACAAAAAAAAAGTGAGTCTCAAAAACAACTATGACCCAACCATAATTAACTCCAAAAGGGGTGACCAAAAACCAAGTCAGCAACCATCACCAAATGGAGGGATACCATTGTCCGACTTTCACCCACAATGCCAAGTCAGAAGAAGAAACTAACATATCAGACCACCACTCTCAAAAACTTTTCCTTTTCTTGCATCAGACATAATCAGATCTACTTACACACAAGGGCGTAAGAAGGGTGTGAACAATCGCTCAATAGGTTGGTACTGTAGAAAATATTCCACATTTAAATGTTAGGTGACCAAAATAGTTTGCAGGTTTAATTTATAGAAAATAAATAAATAAACTAACAATTTAATGAAAATTGTTTTTAAAGAAAGACAGTTTTAAATAGATAACGAGTTTTTTTGTACTAAAAGAAAATGTAAACATTATTACCTTTTGACACAACAAAAGACACAAAATCAACCAATGATGAGAATATAATCGCACAGTAGCAAAAAAAGTGGGAGGGGCCCTAAAAGGACTCATCCTCTGTGGGGCCCTAGAACCTCACATCTCATTGTACTAAAGAAACCATATCATACGTTCCCGTGCATTACCACTATGAGGGAAAAACCTCCATAACATAGTGTTCTCCAGTCATTATCCAAGGTTTAGTTAGTGTTGTAAGCATCAATCCAGCTAAGTGAAACTGCTCCGGGGCACTCCTATATCACAAGCATGCTAGTCTAGTATGCCCACCTAGTACTCAGGCATCCACTTTTGTGCTCAACATTCAAAGTTCACCCTACTCATCAATGCCAAGACACAACACACCTGGATGTCATATAAGTCAAACACCATTCACCTAGGATGTCAACTAAGTCAACTATCACACTTACACATTCAATATAAATGAATAAACAAATAACTATTAATGGTATTACAGAAGATATAGATCCTCAGAAACAGAACACAACATGCAAGAACTACACAGTCTAATAAACTACAAAATTCCATGAACCAAACTAAAATTTATCAAACATTTGAAAAATTAGGTTATTAGTTTTAAAGAAAATAAAACAAGACAATCATCAGTGCCAGAAACCACTCGAACACACACTAAGACTGTAACATGAATCAAATTTTAACTGCTTCATTTGTTCAAAAACCAAAGTCACAACAAGGAAAAAACGATACAACCTAAACATGACACTACGAAAAATAAAACACCAAATTATACCAACAAAATCCAATAAATCACAGTTGCAATTAAATAAAAGACATATTAATTTAATTAAACATGGAGACTAATTGATCTGATAACTTATGCATGGGAACCACCTTCCTCAAAGGAGGTACTAAAAAGTGATACAACACAACACTCTCGCATCACAAATGTCACAGTGAACAGATCAGTCAAAAATGTCCTAAAATATTAGACCAAGTATCCTCAAAGCCAACCTAGTAAAACACCAGTGGTCCATAAAAAACATCATCAATTATATAATTTAATTAATAGGTAAAAAAATTCAATAATAATTAATTAAATTAATTAACAATTAAACAAATTCAATTAATATTAAATAAATTATATCCAAACCCATAACCATGGGAAACATCAGAATGGCGACCGATGGGCGGTGCGTCAGCTGTCTAGTGGTGTAAATGAGTGTGGGGTGGCCGGTGCGGGGTTGGGAAGTCGGTGGGGTCCCTGGAAAGAGGGTAGGCGGCGCCAGCAGGGGTCGGGATACGCAGCGGAGTGTGGGAGGCTAGTGAGGGAGGGAAACCAGCAAGAGGCGGTGTTGCGGGGGTTTCAAGAGGGTCGGCGAGGCAGTCAGCGGGAAAGGTGGATTGTGCCAGCGCAGAGGTCGGGCTGCGCGGGTGCGGCAAGACAGATGAGGGAAGGCTAGCGCAGGGTGCCGCAGGGCGGCGAGCTTGCTGCTGGAGGCTGAAGGGGAGGCGCCGGTGAGAGGGAAGGGTAGGGATATGCGACGCGCGTGGCCTGGCCAAGGGGGAACAAAGGGGAGGGCGGCCCGAGCAAGAGAAGAAGAAATAAATTGAAGAAGGGGGTGGCCAAACCCTAACAAGGGGGATGAAAAAAATAAACAGAAAATAAAAATAAAGATAATGATAAAATAAAAATAAAAAAATAAAAAAAAATAAACAAATAAAAATATACTAATAATGATAATAATAATAATAACAATGATAATAATTGCATTAAATATAATAATATCCCTAGATAACATTTTTATTAAAAAAATATATTTTAGAAAACTTATTTTATTTTATTTCTATTTCATCACATTCTAAATTTAAATTTCTTTATTACAATTCATTTAATTTAATTAATTGAACATCAGGAAATTCATTCTATAAATCGAGTGAAGTCACGCGACGAACCAGGCAGGGCTGCGCAGCTTTGACCGTAGTGCGTTGGATGCAGTCAAGGCAAAAACACGCATTTTAAAATAAGAATTCAAAATTTTAATTCGGGTTTCATCCCAAACATCCCGAGGTGCAAAAATTTAATGAAAAAAAATAAATAGGATGGGTGTGATAGAATCCCACTCATAATAATGGTGTAATCAAATAAAATTTCAATTACATGTCAATTGTTTCAATTGTACCGAAAATAATAATTACCATCATAAAAAATATGTGGTCTGAGTAGATTTAAATTAACATGAGTTCTAACACCAAAGCATCCAATTTAAATGAAAATAATTCTTCACCCAATTTAGTTAGTGCATGTAAATTGGTATGAAAATAATATGAACAAATGATAATTTAAAAAACCATCATATAGTATTTTTATAATTAATAATGGAACTATTTAAAAGTATTATGATTTCTAGAACCTAATGTACTAGTTTAGGAATAGAAAAATATTTTCCCAAAAATTAATTGTATTTAATCTATGGAAGTGGAGGTGATTTTTTTTAAATAAACTTTTATCAAACCCTAATAATTTAGGTTGACTATGTTTAAATAATATAAACTGATTAAAATATCAAAGTAAAATAGTTATTGGATTTGAAATTAAAACTATATTAAATAATGTAAAAGATCATAAATATATTCATATGATGTTTATAAAAATTCATCAAATTAAATATTGGATTTTGAAAAAATGTAATTTATATTTATTATATTTTAATAATAAATAAAACTTAAATTTAAGATTAATGCATGGATAGTTTTTAATTTATCATATAATTGTTTAAAAGGATATTATTAAAACCACATATAAAAAAATTATAGTGTACCCATAAAAAAAATCAATGTTATCCATGACTTTTAACATCTTATATGATATCCTTGATTTTAAAAGTTATAGAATATTTATCCTTTGGATCCCCAAAAGTAATCATCTTTTTTTATCCGTATATATAGTTTTTTATCCTTGATCACTTATCCTTGCTAAAAATAAATGTCCATAATCATGTTCTATAAGAAAATCCTATTTCCCCCATAGTATATGAATATTTGTATAATGAAGGATATTAATAATATACCAAAGATACACTAAGTTACTTATAATAAATCCTCCAAAAACAAAGCTCTTAAAAAGAATTTATAATTCAAATCATCTAAATGTATGTTAATTAAATAGAATGTTGAGGAAACTGTTTTATTGGATGTTTTATCAAGGACTATGTTATCAAAACTTTTTATTATTGAGATAGTGACTCTATTTATAGTATTTGTTATATAAAACACTATCATTTAGAATATGAAAATGGTAGAGAAATTTTGAAAAATATTTTCTATAACTTAATAATCTACTAATATAATAAGAATGTTTCATTATTTAGTAACAATTAGATTATGAACCATTATAGTAATATTTAATAGTATACATATATTCCATAATATAAGTTCAAAATCAATGATTTTTGAAAATCATAATATGTTCTTTAGTATTCATATTACCAAATTCCATTCAATTAAAACCAAAAAAATATATTTAAATATATGTTCGGTAGCATTTTTATAATTTTTAATGAAATTTGAGAAAATTATAATGGAATTGAGTCTTTGATATAATGAAATTACTATGGTTATGTACATGGATCTGCAATAATATAGTAGTATATGAATGGTAATACATATTCTTGATGAAGATAAAAATTTTCTATACATCTAGCCTTTTTAGTATGAATAGCATTCGAGGAGACTTCATAGTAAAAATTATTTGTGAAAAACAAAATTATGATTCACATAGTGTCCCAGTTGTTCTACGGTCGTCCTCATACAGGTGTATTATAAATATCTTGGGGAGATCCACAATGTTGTTTCCTAAGCTCTAGTGGCCTATAAAATGGCTTGCGAAGAGACACATTATTGTGTTCAAAGACATGGTATCATTCCATTAATTTAAAAAATATCAAAAAAATATATAATTTTTTAGTAATATAGACAACACAGTTGGTAAACCATGAGTGAGATTTATGGAGATAATTAAATCAAATTTAGAGTTGACGAATGTTTCGAAATCAATCAATATTTATCACTATGTATAAGAACAAGAAATTAATATTTTAAATAGATGTGTTGGATGAATTACATCATTTAGAATCACATTATATTAGAGTCTATGGGATAATTATGATTTAATTATGTTGCTTTCCTCCAAATATTTATTTATTTTGACTTTAAATATAATAGTTTTTAATGTAAAGAATTTAATAATTAATAAAATATAGTAAAAAAGTATTTTGTAATCTATATTTTTTTCTTGCACGGTTTTTATGGAGTGGATTTTAGTGTGTTTTTATGACAAGAATTTTGGGGGCTTTGTTTTGTTAAAACATTTATATAAGTAGTGAATTTAGTTTCATGTTGGCTGCATTGACATTTTATTACCCCTTAATGTGAATAAGGGTTTGACTCACGAGTCAGTCTATTCATGAAGTTTCATAGTGTGAGTGTTACATAAGGGTCAAAGAATAAGATATATTGGGGGAAGTATATATTTCATGGATTAAATTTCATTTCATTGATTAATTTTTATATAGATTGTGTAAATGAAAAATTGCATTCTGTGGATTTCTATATATATTTTTTTATTATTTAATGTGCTCTGGTCATTTTTTCATGTTTGGGAAGTATCAATTCTATTAACTACTATTTTTTAATCCCAAAATATAATATTCACTTTTTTGTATTCAAATGTTGTATTCGATGATATATTTTTTATAATGATCTCAAACATTACTGTTGGATCACCCTAACATCGTTTCAATGGATCTGACAGGTTGTAGCTTGGATTTGGTGATTGTGAATAGTATGGTATTTTTCAATGTTTTGTACTATATCTATATTTTCTATCTTAATATATTATTATCTCCTTTGGTTATATATTTTATATAGAAACTTTGATACATATATGTTATTTTTTACAGTTTTTGGTTTTATTTTCATATGGAACATTTTATTGGTATTTTTGTTTTTTTCTTTATAGGCCAAATAACAAGTTATGGTAAATCATCCCACCATGTTGTCTTATAAAAATGGAATTTATTTTGATTCATTGACTTCTAAGGGAAGAACCATATTTTATTTCAAATATATTCATTTGAAATCTGATGTACTCAATCACTATGTCACAAATGGTATTATTTTGGAACAATATGTTTGATAGGATGTTATGTGTGGAGTTCTGATGTGTCAACGAATTGAATATAGCATATATAAAGGTATATATGATATTTGATATACTGAAATTCAGCGATGTTTTTTAATCATGTTAAAAAGGGTTTTTTAACGCAGAAAAATGGTTCATCACCCCATTTTTTAGGGTTTTTCATATTATTGTGCATTAAAAATCAGAGATTCTCCAATTGGAATTTTAAAAAAAATTATTTTTTATGGATCAAAGATTGAATGTTTCACATTATGAATTGATCTTTTTTGAAATAATGTTGGTGAAATGAATGAATATAGTGCGGGTGATGTTAATATTTAAAATTTTTCAATTACTAACAGGAGGTGGTACTAGTCAAGAATTGGGGAGTCAATAAAACAGAGTTTTTGGGAATGTCAACACAACTAACCAATATATGAACCAATAGGTCATGAGAATCATTACGAAATGATTTCAGGATGTTAAAAAAAATTGGATAGAAGAACCATTCTATGTCAGTTTTATGTTGTAAATTTATTGATTAAATGAACTAAAAATTCAGTTGTTCTTGAGACCTAAAAAAATAATTTATGGTTTTTAATAATAAACAAAATATTTACATCCATATCTACACCAACCTATTATAATGTGAATCTATACGTGTATATGTTTAAATATTTGTCAGAGTGATGGTGGGATCAATCTATCCTTGAAAATATTAATCAAGTCCTTACCTTGGAAATATTGGATAAATTTTCTAATAAAGAATTCAACATACATAAATTATCCATATATAAGAAAACATATTTCTTAAACATGATTAAAATTGGAATTTTAGTTTTGGAACATAGATATCAATTTTTGTACCTAGCCTAAATTTCATGAAATGTGGCCACTAGTGAATTTCATAATTCATGAATGACCATGTCAGGTTTATGAGTAGGAATTTTATCTACATTAAGGATGTTATTTATCAAAATATATACAACAATGGGGAGTAAGGAAATAATGGAAGAGAAGGAATTTTTGGGAATCATAGTAGTGGGAACTAATTTGTCCACAGAGGCACATATGGAATCTATTGTGATAAAAATTATCAAATGAGGGATAACTCCCCAAAGGTACCAAAGAAATAAATAACCAATCTTGAGCTTCAGATTTATTTCATCTATATAGTAGTATACACCATTGTTTTTTAATGTGAATCATTAGAACAATTCAAATGATAATGTATGGAAACACCTAATGCATTTCCAATTTTGGTTGGATATGGAATATCATTCATTTTTACAACAATCCTCCGATGATGGAAAAAATTGATCAAGCCTAACAATGGATGTTAATTCCGAAACAAGATGATTTCATTAGGGTGTCTCCAGTTATTATTACAAAATTGGTTAGATTACTCTAAGATAACAACTAAATCTAAATAGGATAAATATTCCCATGGATGAAGCAATTACCTATGAGGGAAATACTAAAAACCTTATGGATCTATGAATATTTTCATAAATGATGAAATAGGTTCAAAATCCATGCAATCTATAATTCATTATAATATTAATTTTAATCTTGTTAATTATATAATAAATAAGGAAATTATTATTATTTATTCATGTATGGTGACTCAAATGATATTATCTTTTGAAAAAACGATTACTGTTTAGAAAATCAAGATGCATGTTTAGAAACTAGAGGCTAGAGAATTTTGTTGAGAAACATGATAGTATAAAATAAAGATAGAGGAGTTTCCATTGGAATTTACAATATTATAAATGAATAATTTATATATTATCGTGTTTTTGAAAAAGTTTTTAGTATTAAATATTGATATTTATTTCATTATAGGGCCTTTAATATTTGTACAACACAATGTGGAATGAATGTAATAATACATGGAATGTTAGTGAAATAATTCCTAATGAAAAAAATATAAATTTATAATAATATTCACAGTTAAAAAGTATTCACACAATTATTTAGATCATACAATCTTGGTAAATTGATACCCTAATTACATTCCTAACATTTCTATAGATTATAACAGTAATGGGAAGTTGAATTCATTGTCGAGATACTTTCTGAGATGAGTATTATTTCAATTTTTTCTTCACATATAATTTCATAGACATATCTATAGGTAAAGTATTCCCATTTGGAATAATTGGAATGAAATGAATTTTTAAGACCATGTACATCTCCTTAAGCTATTCCGCCATGATTTAAAAAAATTATTGTAATCTTCCTCATTTTATTTATTATCACATACTTACATAACTTACAATGATGAATCAAAAAATATTTAATGAACTTATAATTTTTTTTCTTCAATTGATGTGATATAAATTGTTCTCCAAGATTGATCATTGTTGATTGTATCATTAACATAGGTTTAGGAATAATGATATTTTAAATGTTGTTTTTTGAAGTCAATGCTTCCACATGGAGTAATTATCCTTAACCTAAGGGATTAATATTCACATGAAACATACATACAATTGATGAACTATATATTTTCTAATTAAATTTTTACATCTGCAGTTTCATTTTTTGATGAAATATTGGTTTAATCATGAACTATAACTATATAGGGAAGGAAATTAGTGATTTTTATTAAATCTTTACCAGACCATACTCTCTATGAAATATTCAATACGCATCGAAAATAGATTCAATAAGTTTCAATACTTTCATATCTAAAAATTGTATATTTTTATACCCTATTAAAATATAGACATTCATTTCATTTCACCACCATTTTTATTTAAATGTGATAATGATATTTCTATGATTAGTGGGTAACTATTTATGGGTTTTCCCTAAATTTACCAAGCATTGATTCCCATATAAATGCATTAACCTCATGGAAAATTATATTAAATTAGAGAGAATATTGTTTAGAATATTTTCATGAGATTAAGGATCAACATGGTATTCAAAATAATCTATTTTTTCACAATATAGTGAGAACTATTTGTTTTATTATGACCCATTTCTGACAATATTTTTTTATATTCACATGGAGGGAGATGATTTCATTGAGTATAGTTCATTGAAATTGTAGACACCTGATATTAAATATCTAATACATTAACTAGAATTAGAAACAATAGACCATACTATAAATATGGTTCCACTGTATTTTTTAAGATAAATTCACTATGTTTATAGATCATAAATGATTGAAATAAATATTATAAAAAATAAATCATAACTTAATGAAATGATGTTGGATTGAGTACCTCTACATATTGGATATAAATATTTTAGGGACCTGGGAATAAAAATGAAAAAGATAATGAATTAATCATATGTAATATTATCTGGTGTGCAGTGAGGCATGTAATTTTTGGGAAACTATTGTTGTTCATATTTAATATAAACATGGAGTGTATAAAAAATTGTATCCTCATTATTTACAAATCACAAATTTACCTTACACGGAGTAGAAATTCATGGATGACCATTAGTCTGACGCTATCCACATTATCATTAGGTCAAAACCTAATAGTGGTAGAATATTTATTCAAATATGTTGGATGTTAATTTTGTTATGAATTTTGGAGACCTAATTAGTGTACGGACATTATTCATGCACCATGACATTTTTTATTTTAATAATTATATATAGGTTTTCAAATCAGTTTTTTATATGTTTTATCATGTAATTAAACAAATTTTGTGGTTATGAATAATGTTATTATTAAAAATTATGGGGGACCATTCGTAAAAGTTCACTATGTTTATGTTGAAGATCAGAAAACAACCAGTAGTATGAAAATTTTACCAATACATATATTGAAATATTTATTAATGTTTTTTTTTCATAGAGTAACTTTGATGGTTAAGAAATCTAAATACTATGTGGGTATTTTTAGACTAATTTTCCCATCTAGAACACTATATATAAATTAGGAAAACAAATTATGTTTATGAGTTTAAGATGTTATAAATGGGTGGCAGATATTGATTCTTATTGTAAAAGTTTTAATATTATCAAATTCTGAAACTATAATAATACATAATTAGTGTGGTGTCTAAAGCCATCCCCTAGAAACTTGTCAATCATGGACATAAAATAACACCCAAAAATAGATAGGAAGTCTTATCATACTATTTTGAATATGTAGGATATGGTTAAAGATTCATGGAAAAACAAGGGTGGTTCATGGGATTATGATATTCCATTAGTGTAGTTTTCATAAACAAATAGTTATCAAGCATTGATTAGTATATATACATTTCAATCATTTTAATAACGACAACAGAATCTAAAATTCTTCAGGTGGAGGTTGTAAGAAATTCATTGATTGGTCGATGTATTGTCCATTAATTAATAGAGAATATCTAGATGAATAGAAAAACATAGTAACATTATAAATCCATAAAAAATTAATTACATCATTTTACTCATCCATAATATATTAATGTGGCTTATTATATTTTCTTCCAACTATATTAGTTAATAAGAATCCTTCATCTAGGTAAATAGGTCATGATAGTTGGACAATGTTTAGGGAATTTTGAGATTATCAATAACATTAGTAAGGTTTTTTATGAACTATCCTAACACCAATATTCAGGTCATCCCATAATTTATTCAACATATTGGATAAAAATAATTTCCAATAGATTCTAATGAACTTAATTAGATTGGAAATTGTTATACATTAATATGATTCTTCGTTATATCCCACCCAGATACCCAAACTGAATTAGCATTAAATGGTATTTTAGGGTTGATATATATCCGTGGTCAATGTTCTATAAAAATAGTGAATTGTAGGGGTACTTGTGAATATGAGAAAACAATGAAATATCAATGGATAAACCTATTTAGGAACACTGATAACATCCATATTTTTTGGGAAAATTTCCCAGTAGTTATGAGAATGTGACAACCACTATTTTATAATTTTTATAAAAAAATTGGAGGGCGTGTGTGGTTTTAAGAATACTAAGAGATATCATTAGATGGGAACATTATATGGGATCAATGGAATTCAAAATATTCTGGGGTTGATAACAATTTATTATGTGGTTTGGCACATTTTAGGGATTTTTATATAGTGATCCAATGATTTAATTTAAACAAAACAACTTCATTGAACCATCCATTTAGGTAGGTTTTTAATATTAAGATTCACTCCCTATAAAATTAGTGGGATATCATGATTTGGTAGTAGGATTCATGGATATGTAGATTTACAACTAGTATTTTGATGGTGATTCAGAAATTCTTTTTGGGGATCCACCAAACCATAGTATTTTATATAGTTTCATTGAAAATGTTTTGGTTAGATACACCACACAATGGATGATGTCTTGGTTTTGGTAATATTAAAAATTTAATATTAAAAATAACACTTTTTTTGATGCAGGTAAATATAAATAAGGGTAATCCAGAAGAGATATTGATATGTTTCATCAATTCTATTTATGAAAGGTTGGTTCATATATAATCCATTATTAATTCTGTCCTCCCTATGGAATCTAAATTAGATGTTTTTATAAGGTGAAATGTGCATCTCTCTAATTTTAGAATCATTTTATATTTGTTTTTATGGGAAAGAATGATTTAGTTAAGTTATTATCTCCCACTATAATTCTTTTATAACATTTAATATTATAATATTCAACGAAATTATTTATCATAGTACCAAAAAAATTACATGTCTTTTGTAGAAGATGATTATATCATCCCTTATTGGTAATGACTATTTTTTTGTGAAATAATAACTTTCATGTACATAGACTTATTAACTAAGACAAGACTTAAAGTTTCAGGTTTTGGGGAATATTTATTTGCAAATATATATAATTTCTTGGTTTTGGTGAATGAGAGTTTGACACAAAATTTAGTCAGTTCAGGGAGTCCAATGTAATGGGGGTTTCATTAGATTCCACCAACCGAATCTGTTGGATAAATTTTTTAATATTTAATGAATAATTTTCACCCCTTGGTTTCAATTAATTATTAAATATGAACATGATATCAGTATTTCTCATGTTTTATAAGTATACATATTACAGTGAGATAATGTATTCATTTTTTAAGGGTTGTTGGGGGATCTATAAGGTGGATTACCTCGTAGCTTGTAAAAATTATCCTTAAATATTAATTTTTGATCATATAAATATGTTTTCTATCGTGATATATTTGATGGAAAGGTCTTTCAATTTTCTATTGGGTCAATCTGAAATTAAATGTGTTGATTTGAGAACATGGTGACTACAGATGGCCACTATATGGAGTTTTGTGACTATTCAACGTTTGATACTATATTTGTTTAGGGGTTCTTCTCATCTAAGGGAGACATATTTGAATATTTTAATACATTGTATCCCAGAATACATTATGATAATTTTAATTGATGTTTGTTCTTTTTCCTAAGGAAAATCTATATATACGTTTCATTTTAATTTATTTTTATAGGTTGAATGGTATCTGATATCAACCGAATATTTATGGATTTTTGACCATTACAAGATAATGAATGGGAGTTAGGATGTTAAAAATGTATTAAAAAATCATCCCCCAGATATACTTTTATGCGCTCCTTGACGCTCCAGACCCAATATAGAAGGTTTTTTCACTGAATTTAGATATTATGTATTCTGTTTATTATATGATTCTATTTTGATTCACATTATAAATAAAATTCATATTAGGTTCCTAGTAAACAATAAATTAATTTTATTTTTTTATTAAAGTATTTGGGAAATAGATTGAGATATGTCTTATATTCTAAACACGTATTTATCAATGAAATGAATCCAATTCCTTAGTACATTATTTTAGTGATAATAATGTCTAACATTCATGGTGTTAAAAAAATAATAGTGAAATACTGTTATTTTGACCATGAATTATATCCTCATCGAAGGGTAATTTTTTTTAAAATATAAATTTTTATAGATTCTGCAACTATAAATTCTAATCAATACAACTATATACTTTATCAATGTTAAAAAATGAAAATAATGGGAAAAATTTTATTTAAAAAAATGGAAGAAAAATGTAAACATTAATAGTGGTAAAAATAACTGATGAAAGGGAACCTTTTTCTTATTTCCATATTTATCATTGTAAAAGGAATTCATTATTATCGGTTTTAGTGCTAATAAAAGTGAACCATTTATCAGAACTATTTTTGTTAATAATACATTCCATAATGACAAGTTATTATATATATACATAATTATATAATCTTAAATATTATTTCTATAGAAAAAAATACAGATTTATTTAAATTCCATAAATATTATTTTCAAAAATTTTACATAATTTATTTGATTATAGTTATATATAATTATATATATATATATATATATATAATTACATATAAATATTATAAAATATACAAATGTGATCTATATAATGGAATATATAAATACATAAAATATATTAATATTATCTATCCAAATACATTAAATATGGTACATATTCAAATATATACAGTTCAATTCAAATTATATAATTTATAATATATATATATTCTCAATACATATATTTTATTATAAGTGTGAATGCACTACTATAAATTTAAATATGAGATTATTTGTTAGAAAATATAATTATAGATATATAATTTTTTTAAACATTTCAAATATAAGACATATATTTAATAATATATAATATATTAAATAAATTATTTTTTAATAATAATATTTTAATAATTTTTCTGATATTGAATTATAAAAATTATATTAATATAACCAGACATTCATTCATTATTTAAGGATATGTATATTTGTATATAAGTGTATTTTATTATCTATATTTGTTGAAAAGTTTATGTGCACATGTTCAAACACACACAGATATATATATATGTGTGTGTGTGTGTGTGTATACATTGAAAAAAATATATATTAAAATATATTTACAAACACATTTATAAGCACATGCACAGTGGATAATATGTAATTAATGAGATTTTTTTAATTACTGATAACTAAAAAACATAGTTCGGTGATGCCTAAAATATATTATTCTTTGTAAAACTCCATGAAAAACATCCTTACATTCTAGGGGATGCTATTCAATAATAGAAAAAATTATAGAGGAAATTTAGAACTATTTCTGTGGAATGGTTTTATACCACATTATTTTATTCACAAAATGGTCATACAATCATCAAAATATTCAATAACATACTTCTAAAGGTCATAATGTAATATTTTTTAGACTAATCAGTTGATAGATTACATAATAAGATAATCATCATCAATGTTGAAAAACATTAAATTGTAATTAGGATTATAATAAAATACCTACAATGGGTGAGACCATTGTTAAAATCCTCACTTCTTCCTTAAGAGAATTTTCTTAGATATAAAAATAATTAATATCCGTATTCGTAAATCAATCAGTGTTTGGAATGATTCAACCACCCCTCACAATCTCTGGATAACCTAATCCTTCAACATTAAATTAAATTTTTAAAGAAGGATCTTTCCAAACAACCAAATGATCCTTTGGCCTCCCTTAATCTAATAAGCAGAGATGTGTATTAAAAAACACACAAAAATATAAATATATTTTTCAATTTAAACAAATATACATACATACATATAGATAAATTTATTAATATTTATCTATATAATTTATTTAAATATATTTATATATATGTTAGAATGTAAATATATCATTATATGATGTATTAAAGTAGATTTATTTATATATATATAATGTAATATAAATATATAAATATATTAAGAAATATATATAAAAACATAAATACATAATCACAGATAAACACAACTGTATAATATATCATATCACACATATATATATATATATATTCATATTTATATATATAAATATAAACATTTATAATTCTATAATGTATGTATGTGTATATATAAATATACATAAATAACTATAATATTTAATAATTTAAATATATATTTTAAAAATATATAATATTTGAAAATATATGCACATACATATATAAATTTATCATGGTAGAATTTATTGAAGTAAATTTTTATTAATATAAATAAGTAAATGTGTATATATAATTGAATAAATATATTTTATAAATTATAAATATATACACACACATTTATAATGTCTAAATATATATATATATACTGTAATTATGTATTATTATAATAATATTTATTAATAAAAATATATAAATATATTGAAATATATATATATATATTTAAATATATATATATATATATGCTTGCATACATATATACAAATATATATGAGAATGAATATATCACTATACACCATAAATAACATTTATGTAAGAGATAAATGAATTTTTAAACAGACTGCATTTAAAGGGCTCAAATCTCTGCTACATCAATTTAAATTATAAATTATTGGTTTTTAGTGAATCATTGTTGTTGATTAAAGGTGGTTAAATAATTGTTGTTAGGGCAACTGATTATGTTATATATGGAGGATGGGGTGTGTTGGGGATTAGTAACTAGTTTTATTTCTAGTTTATTAGGCTAAAAATTAAAATAATTGTTTTTAATTGTTTTATCATTGAAGATAATGTAAAACTATTTTAGAATACTTCCTTTTTAATGGTGTAAAAATGATCCAAAAATTGAGTTTTTCTTATTGGAGTCTCACAAGGGGTATATATTTCATTTCCCTTACCAAAATATCATAGTTAAATTTTCCAAAAGGTCAATTATTCCTAAAAATAGGGTTTTACTATATTACATAATTTTGGGGTAAATCTATGTCGTATTAATTTTAGAGAGATATTTAACTTTTAATTAATTAAATATGTATTTACTCATACATGTCAATTCTATGATATATGTTGAATAATTATTTTAAAATATAGTATGTCTCTATGTTTTTTTCTAGAATATGTGTTTTTCATTGGTGGGTTGCAATCCATATTTGAGTTCTTGAAATCAGGGTGAGAATTTAAATTGCTGTTTATAATTAATTTAAATTAATTAAATGATTAGATTTTATTTTAGTATAGTCCCCCAATCGTTTTTACATATTATATTATGGAGGTAGGATACCCCCTATCACAATGTAAATGAAAAGTGGAGGAGTAGGTGGAGGATGAACTATCGATCTATATCCTTGATGACGATATAGGCCATCTTGGGAAACATTTTCAATGGGGAAAAGATATGGACATGAAACATTAGAGATTTCTCCTCAATTAGGATGGGTTTTCAGTTTTTTTTCTTTAATCGACATATAATAGTTTTATTCCAATATTAAATTTATATATCAAATGGTGGGGATCCCATAGAGATAAATTTGGATTTATATTGTCATAAATGGGGGATTTAATTAGATTATATGTGTTTCACATTCATAAAAATCAATAACACAACATGTGGTTTCAAGAAGACATGTTTTTTCTTGTCCATGATTGTGAAAAAAAATGTTTTTGGGGACAAATAATATATAGTTTGAGTACACACCAATTACCAAGAATATGTGTGTGTGACCATGTAGATGTAAAGAAACATCTAGCAAGTGGGAAATTGTCATGTATAATTACACACCCAGACCCCTTATGTAACTAGGGTGTTTAAAAGTTGTTGGAATGGTGTTATTTATAGACCACATTGTCTAACCATATGAAAATTTTATGTAGTGCCTTATTTGATGGTTTTAGATTATTTTATGTCTTGAAGATGTATATTCGCTCAATATGGGAAAATTTTGATGATTTTCAGTTAATATTTTAACGGTCGAATAATTTGGGATGTAGGAAGAATTTTGAGATGTGATCCATATAGATAAAGATATTTTGAATATTTTATTACAATATAGAAATGACTTATAGGTATCTTAGGATATGCACAGGGTGAGATCTAAATTTTAAACATGATGAAATTTAGAAAACTAGGAATATGTATTAAATATAAAGGATTTATAGTTGAATTTGAAATTACCTAGTTAGTGGAACCATGGTTCAAAATGAGGATATGAATTGGTTTGGGTTGGTTAATCCCTTTCTCATTAAATGATAAGTATCCTTTGTTCATGACATTCGGTTATACAAGTGTCAAGTTTGGATAGAGGAGAAAAAGAGTGGTACCATGTAATAGAGATGTCCTATGATCCAACCCCTTATAGATATTTATGTAGATTACCCTGTGAGATCAAAATGTCTAATTATGTGTCCACACTATAGAGAAGTTTGAATTACCAAAGATGATGTATTTTTTCCATGGTACTAGTTGTAAATGTGTATTCTATAAGGGATGAATCACTATGAATAATATCTCTAAGTATCTCTATAGGGATGCCTACACTTATCGGCTGACCTAGAAGACCCATGTGGGTTCCCATTGGTAGATTGACCCCGAGATTGTTCAGGTGTGGGGTAGTGATGGTTGTTTGTGTCACCATTGAAACCATCCTCAATATGTCAGTATGAGGGTCTATGTATAGTGTGTTATTAAGGATTTTTTATCCCACCAACATTATTTGTTTATTTATTTTTATGATTTTTTATTTTAAATGACTATAGATATGTATAGGATATTATATCATGATATACTAGTCTTGGATACATGGATCGGCTGGAGTCCAATGCTTTGGTTTATGATGGAGTGTATTCCCAAAGGATTTACATAGGATCCGGCAATAGATAATGTTTCGACAAATATATAGATATTCCTTACATGAAAGGGATTTCATTCCTATTGTGATACAATTATGAATTAACAGCTGACCCAAATTGAGTGTTTATAGTATTAGAAAATTGGATATTCCTGTTGTTACTAATATTCAAATGAAAGTATAAATTTTTTTTGTATTTTTTATACCCAGCTAATATAGGATTGAAACTTTTTGGAGCTTTTTGAATCCCATGGATCGATGCAGATGACACCCCATAAGATCAAGTGGACATAATAATGATGGATTGGGTGGGGATTTGTATTATCTTGGATTCCCCTGATATTAATAGTGGGATCCAAGGATGATTTTTTGTTTTATTTCTAGATCACTGAGATATTATTCATTCCTTCTCATATTCGATTTCTTAGTATATCATGCTTCACAAAATCATACATCCACATAACATTAAGAACACACATGTATTATAGTGGCGTTAATATTAATTATTTAAAGATGATGTATTCCATGTGATTGTTAAGGGTATATTAATTACAACAGTTGTGGAATGTTCATGGTACCCAAATAGTTTTAAAATATTTACATGATGTGATGCTTAGTCTCATAGACTCAATAACACTACTCAAAGAAGTTATAGTTGATTGAGTTTGAGGACCCTTGGATAAATGTTTTGAATTTTTCCAGTCCCTTGATTTTTGTATATCCTCCTAAGGTGATAGTTATAAGATTGCTGTAATGGTACTCAATACATGATCAGATATATCACCACACTGGTCAAAAAATCTATGTCAAATCATGGTCTCAACCGTAAGGATAAATAATGGATTTGGATTCTATTTTGGAATTTTCCCCACTGGGGGAGAATTTTTTTATTTTTTTACTCTTTAACTATTTATTTTATTTTTATTTTTTTATCGGAATATTTCATGACAATTTACATTGGATACTATGTTCAATGTTTACCAAAGGTGGTGGACTAATAAAATTCCTTTAACACAACCATTACATATACCTATGTGTGTGTCCAGACCGTGTTCCTTATTTTATGTTGAACACAATATGCACAATATATAGAGCAGATGAATTGTATTACATGATTGTGTAGAGATTCCGAATAATACAATATTATCAAGGTAAATAAATTTATTTTATCATAGAGGCCAATATTTTAGTTTGGTATTAGAGTTAATATAGAGAATTTTATTTATTTTATTTATTTTTATTCATGATCGGCCCAACATAAGATTAGTTATTTAATGTGATCATGATTGTTCATATACATATGATGTATTTGATTTATTATTTCATGTTTTTAATTTTTAATTTTATTATTTTTACATTAATTTTCATTGATGTTTATGATTTAATTTTTTTTTCATTGGATTCAGAAATTTCTACTGGGTATAGCCTCAACACTATATCACATTTGACCAGCAATGAAAGTAGGTGGGCTCTACTATATGAGGAGGAGAACCGTAGGTCTCAGGTAATACTAAAAATAATCACCAACCATGTTTTTTATAGTTTATGATATTTAAAATTAGTATTATATTTGATTTTAATTTCCTGAAATTTTGGGATACATTTACCAAAATACTTAGGGATGTGTTTGAGACAGTGATGGAAATATGGATGGTGAATCATTAAAACCATTAATAACATATTTTTTATGCTTATATGTAGGTTATTGATATAGTATATTGGTTTTCTAATGGTTACATGAATTTAACCTTGTTCGAGGTACAAGATTATTGACGTGTATGATTTTTTTGTACTCATTTTTTTTTCATTTGAATGAGACCATTTGTTGATTTTGAATCATATCTATAGAGGCAAGATGTATATTATTTCATTATGAATCGACATGTAGTATCCAAATGATATTTAAGGGATTCTAAATGATATTTTTTTTCATCGAAGAGTGGTTCCTATGTTTAGATTGTCAAAAAAATCCCATACTATGTTTTCCCATATAAGTTGTCGGTGGATATATGCATAATTATATTAAGTTATGTGTGTTTTATTTTTATGAATGTTCAGGTTGATTTATGGTTAGATGATCATTTGTGATGGTGAGTTGGATGACTAATTGAAAAAGAGGTGAGGTGACCCATATGGGTCAAGGTCAGAATATAATTCAAGGTGGAATAATACATGTGTGTTATTTTTTGAAATGTCTTGTTATTTAATGTTGATGTAACATCATAGATAGATTTTAACAGTATATCTTGGAATGAAACACAACTTAACCAATCCACATGATAACGATGTTTGTGATATAGATCAACATAGTGTGATTATAGATGTATGGGTGGGTCTGGGTGATGTGAAACCATGGAAGGTTTTTTTATTGTTCTAGTAACAAAATATAAAATGTATTCATATAACTAGACAGACATAACATACATGGATATTACATAATTATCGATGAATATTCAGAATATTAAAAAATTATATGCACAAGGACCATAATATTTAATTATATTTTAAAACATAGTACAAAATATTCTAATTTGGAAAAGAATATCCCAAATCATACATAATGGTCTTCCCCACTAGAAACCCCAAATTAATGATTTTCTAAAATCATTGGAGAATGAAGCGTAAGAAATGGGTGAGCATAGATTTCTAGTAAGGTTAAACAATGAGATATTTAAGCCACATCATTAGCATGAGGTTATGAGAACATGAGAATAAATTTTTGAGATCATACCATACATATTAAAGATCATATGCATGAGTCAAAACATATATATTGAATGTTGATAAGAAATTAATTTTCATGGAATCCATAGCATAAGAAATTAGGGTATAAAATATGAATACAACATAGAATTTTGGGCATAAACAAATCATCCCTATAAGTAATGGATTATTTAAAAAACCTATCATGGTACTTAATGGGTAATACACCTACTTGGTTTCATACACCACCATCCCTAGTCTCATCCCTTTTCATGATGTTTAATGGATTCACACCCCAAATCATCTTAGTTTTAAATTTTTACTCCAAATATCATCTTAGTAGTTAGGGTTTACTTTATGAGCATCTTAGCGAAAAAATTTCATTACTAAGCCGATTTCACCCCTATACAATCCATTCATATCTCATGATATATAAGTCTTTACCAAAAGAATTATTGGGAAAAATTTGCCCCCCTAGTCACATAAATAAATCATACTTACATGTTCCATAATGGAAAATCACATTGATCATATCTTGTACAATAAAAAGATATGGGTTTTGTAAACATCATATCATAATCCATGAAATGTAATTTGTATCATAAAAATTGTATCGTATCATAATATAAGGAAAATATTTGGGTTTCATAATCATTGAATAACCTAAGAAACGAAGTGGGTATGATAGCGTAATGTCATGATAAAACATGTGGATATGAAAAGTGGTTCATAATGAACATTTCTTTTTAAAAATGAACTGTTCAAAGAATGTATATGAATGGAAACATCATATAATATCCTTAGTAAATCATTAACTATATCAATTCATGAAATCAGATATATAAATATACTTTTAATTATCACTTGGAAATTCTTAAGGAAAATTATGCTACTTTAAAAATTACTTTTTAAAACAATAAGTGTTTTCTATAATATTTTATTTCAAAAACACATTGGAAAACTTATAAAGTATTATATTTATATCAATTAATACTTATATTTTGGAAAATATTATTTCCTCTTTGAAATACAATTTTTAAAACATAAAACATGATAGAAATATTTTCTTGGAAAATAACCATTAAACATATAATGGAAGCTTCAAAATATTTTGAACATCTTTTTCAATGAAAATTTAATTAAAATTTGTTATGAATTACTGAAAGCATTATTAAATCAACTTTATTTTAAAAACATTAAAAAAATAATAAATAAATTAGTAGTTCTTTCAAAAATATTTTTATTTGAAATTAAAATGAATTTTTTGATGGAATCATGATTTTTTTAAAACATTTCCATACAAAATAATATTTGAAAATTATAATGTATTATATGGAAGTATTTTAATAACATTTACATTGAAAATATCATTGAAAAATATTTAAATAATTTATGAAAAAATTTTGAAAAAAATATATTTGAATATATATTTGAAAAAATATACTGAAATATTAAATCATTTTGATAAAATAAATTCTTAGAAATTAATTTTAAAACATTTAAAGTCTTATTAAAAACATTTTTAATGCATTATTAATTCAAGATACATTGAAATCATATAATTAATGCTTGATTTATTTTTGAAATCATTTTTCTATTAAGAAAACAATAAAATATTAATTAACCAAATATTATGAAAATAAAGTAATTTAAGAAAATATTATTAATAACTAAAAAATGAAGATTCATTTAAATAGTTTTAATAATAGTTGGTAAATCCATGCATTTATAACATTTTGTTTATCACTATAATATGTTATGAAAAGTGCCACTATATGAAAAAGAAAAGATGATTAATTTTATAATTTTTTTTAAAATGATAAAACTTGGAAAAATATATCTTTTAAAATTCATAAGATAATATTATAACATTTTAGATTAAAATATTTATAAAATTTGATTTAGAAAGAAAAACAAATTTTTGAATCAACAGATAAATAATAACATATTTTCATAAAAACATTTTTTAAATTATCATAAGAACCAATGAGTGGAAAATTGTGCCATTAATGTAATAAATAATGAAAAAATCATGATAAGATAATTTATGAGATTACATGAGAGATAGATTATAATATTTTATCAGTGGAAGTATAATTTTAAACAACCACAACAACGGATGAGACTGTAAAAATACACTCTTACAACATTATATAATTTCAATCATTATCCAAATGAGGGAATACAATTGAATTAAGAATAAAATATCATGAAAATAAAAATATTCTAGATAAAAAATATCAATATTCTGTATATCTATTTAATGAAATAATATTAGTTCAAAAAATAACTTGTTTCTCAAAGAATGATGCTTGATTTAAAATTACCTTAATAAATTTGTAACATTCGAACCATAATCCCACTGAATGATAGATAAAAAAAGTTATACATAAATACCAATAAATTTAAGGATAGTGATCATATAAAACATTCATTGAAAATATATATAAATTGACAAAGAAACATGTGGTGAATATATCATAAGTCCCACAGAAAATAAAGGAGAAACTCGAAACCCCATAGCTAATATATGGACTTTCATTGTACATATTAAATCTGATCGTATAAAAAAATATAAATCTATTAAACATAGATAAGGAACCATATTAATTTTCATAATAACATTTATTATTAAATAATAACTTTATATTAAACATTTATCAACAATTATATAGTAATAACTAGCTTTTTTTCAAATATATTATGACTTTATACTATTGGTCCTATTACATATATCATGCTATAATTATTTAAATCATTTAAATAATGATATATTTAACATATATATTATATATACATATGTATGTATTTATAATAACATAATAAATATATAAATTGAAAGTAGTATACACAGCTAATAGAGATGGTAGGTTGTTTGTATGAATGAACGATGTTTCCATATTCTTATTATATTCAATTAATAAATTAAATGATACATATATATATTTAGATAACAATTACCTTATAATTATTATTCCATATATATAACATATTTTTATTAAAATTATACCCAATTCATTCCACATAATGTATGAACGTATTTTGTCTCATTGTGGAAATGATAGTCCACACATCCACAAACAATGTTATCATATACACATAAAATTGAAACCATTAATATATGTGTTATAAAATATTTATAGAAGTATAAATAAATCATATATATCATATATATCATATATATCATGTAAATATAGTTTTTTTATAAAATTTCCCAGCCATAATTTCATTCAATGGATAATAGAATGATATCGGTATGTGAGGTAGTTGTCGACTTGACACTCGGATAATGATTAAACATCCTATTTGAGGGATATGCATGTTAATTAAGATCATACAATTGGAATAAATTCATATCAGTATATTGAGAATAATAATGTTTATATATAATAATGTAATAATAATATTTGAGGGTGTATAGAAAAAAATAAAATTATAGTACTTGTTCAAAGATAACAACTCCACTTTGGGAAACTCATGGTAAAATTCATCAAAGGTATTCCATGCATGGTATTATTACAAAAGTGATTAGTATAGGATGATATGAGGGAATTATGGTTCTTATTTATTCATGTTTTGGACGATCCAAATTGATTTATTGATATGTCGAAGCTAGGCTACTTTGTTCCCTTTTTATAGAGGAGGAGTGGAATTCTAGTAAATGTGAAAAGGAAAACACTATTGAGAAGTAACCCTTACATCATATGTATACAATAATTTTAAAATTTTGATAAAATTTTATAATTTATAGAAATAGGTACATACAATAGTTTTTCAACAGGATTTATGTTTAATTAGACCCTAAAATTAATTTTGTCAAAAATTTTATTAAAAATATTAGAAATTTAAAAAAGGTGTTTATTAAAATTAATGAATCAGTTTTTACATATTTTAACCATATAATTGGTAGAAATTAATTTAAAATGAATTACATTGACGTGTTGTGAAACTAGGTCTTCAATAATAAAATTTTGAAAAGATTGAAACGTTTTTAAATCAAAATTTAAAATGAAATGGATTCAAATGATATAAATTGGATTAGTTTATGTCATATTGAACAATATAGACCATAAAACCGAAAAAAAACGAAATTCTAAAATAAAAATAAACAATGTGGATTGTATTTTTTAATTCAAATTTAGTTGTTTTCATTATTCATCAAATAGTTTCACTTCTAAGAAAAATTCCAAAAATTCACCCAATGTCAACTGTGAAATCTCACATTAAAAATTTATTTTTATATTTTCATTTAATAATTATAAATTTCTTAAAAAAACAAATTTTAAAAATGTCTTCCATTAAAATGATTTATAATTAAATTTTATCAAAATATATATTTTTATTAATAAGATTGTTTTATTCTAGTCTTCTATGTAGAGAAAAATAATATCATAATTAAACTATTGAATTAATATAATATATTTATGTCATTAAAAATAAATAAATTTTGCATACTAATTAACTTATTGAGGTGAAACTTGTTTGATTTCGTTAATATATATTTCCACCTAAAAATTTCCATTATTTTTTTGAAGGGTTTTATTTTTATTTTTAGTTACCTAGATAGAAAATAATTTTTATTATATACATCTATATTCCATAAAATAATAATTTAATTAATCTTATTTATAAACATAATTCCAACATCTTGGTGAAAAATATAATAATATTTTCAAAATAATATAAATAATACATTGTATTTTGTTAAAATGATGTCATGCTCATGAATCATCTTACCGAATGAACTATACATTGTATAATACACAATCCAAACATAGTGTTTCATGTACCAATAAAATAACTTATTGTTTTATATCATAAAATCAGAACGTGGGGTTTCATAAAAATCATGAATATCATGGTTCTTTAAAAAAATATTTGTAATATTCAGTGTTATGCGAAATGAATAATATTGAAAAGATTATATTAATTCAATAAAAACATTTCACAAAATCACTGGGTGTTAACTTCTACCCCTTAAAATCATTATATCCCTTGAAATTCATTTGGGTAATCAACTGTTTATACATTAAGATCCATTCAATAAAAATGAAATCGTAAAAATGAATGCATAAAAATACTTTAAAATTCAACAAATGTGACCATAAATGTTACCCAAAAACCCCATAACTAGGTTTACACATAGTATATAATATATTGGTAGTGAATGATTGTCATGGAAGAAATGCATACATAATTATAGAGTGAGAAAAATAACATTGATCACCAGAAGGGTAATGATTAATTCCACATTAAGGGCTCGTGAACATAAATCTATTATGATCTATAAGATCATTAGTTCAATAGAAATGAAGGTCATTGAAAAATATTTTTCAATATCCAATTTCTATAGATGATGAATTCTTATAATATCTAATATCAAAATGAAATATAATTACTTTATTTTATTTATTTTCATATGCACAGTCTCACACTTTTGTTATGCCATTATCGATTTCCATATTATATCATAAAACATGAAATAGTGGTGAATTTTTCATTGATTAGGAACTAAAATATCTTGAGGTATAATTATTAGTCATTACATCTGTCTATAGTTTATATCACATACAAATTGTAAAAAATATTTATTTGACATGAAAAAATCCTCATATGGTTAGATAATACATTACTTTCTCAATTTTCTCTTAATGAGTAACATAAATATTATAGAAATTTTTAACCTTATATCCAATTCGAATGATAAAAATACTAAACATTATAAATAATGTCACTAAATTTATCAAAACAAGCTTCACCTTAATCCCCCATATATTATAATGTTTCTCTGTTTTTCTCATACCAAACTAGTTAATAATATTATCATTTTTTTGAAAAAGTGTAATAAAAAATTACCATATATGATATTGAAAACATGAAACCGTCATTATTCCATATATTATTCGATATATCCCATAAGACTAAAAAATTCATAAAATCCCTATATGATCCCATAAACCAATTTTCCAAAATATCATTAATATGTACTATCTAATTTACTTATACATATCCAACATATCATTATTCAAATATCATTATCTAAATATTGGGAATATATCAAGGATTATATTTCCCATGAGTTTGGTAATACCCATGTACTCCACTAATAAGAAGTTTAACTCTTTGATAATTTTTTAATCTATAATTCTATTTTCAACATAGATAAATCCATCCTCTTCATTTGAGATATTCCTTTAGGTTTTCCTTCCATATTTCTCGACATGTTGAAAGACTATTCTTCTTTCTTCTATGTTCATTACCTGAAAACATTAGTAAATTCAAATCGTCAAATAATTCAATTTTTCAGTATTCTAACTGAATTTTATATTGTTAATCATATACCTAGATTGATAATCAGGCATAATCCCAACATCCCTTACTCATATCATCATTCCCCTTTGATACTCATTTTAGAAATCTCTATCACATTAAAAATTAACCCATATCTTTCGTGTTCCATATATTTACTGAAAATATAAATCATTGTTTGATAATTAGTTATCACACCATAAAACCACATAATCATGAAAAATTACTTAAATTTTTTCGAAATAATTAAACCTTATTTTATATGTATGATACCTTAGGATTATCCATAGATACATACATAGACATTTCCATAGAAATAACCCTTGGGATATCACAATGTTTTTATTATCCTAGACTCAAATGTTGACTAAAACTTTCCGTCAAAAAAAATATAACAATCCAAAATTCTTATATATAGATATTTCAATAATTAATATTAATATTCGGTACATTATAAAAGCACACATCTGAGGACTCTAATAGTTTAGTGTCTCTGAAAAAATGTAAGACAATATTATAATTTTGAAAACGATCATCCACATTTGCCTTAATGATCATACAATTTTCTGTACATACATAAAGCCTTTCTGCATATCCTGGGGAAAGTAAACATAAGAAATGGGTGAGCTATGATTTTATGTAAGGGTATACAATGAAACATCTAAGAATAGAAATGATCATATGGGTATGAGATAATGGGATTATAATTTAATGATCATACCCTACATAAAAATGATCATATACATAAGTGAGGACATTAATATAGGATGTTAATAAGTCATTAGTCATAATGGAATCACGAGAAAAAGCCATGATATCATAGCATATGAAAATGAGAATAATTTTATTTTATTCACATAAACATAAGAAACACAATCCCTTGTCTGTCAAGGATCATTTCCAAAAACCTAATAGGGATCTTCATGGGAGATACACATATGGGACGGGACAAAAAAACATTCCCAGGCACATACCTTTTCATTTTAGTGGAATTGATTCAATTTCATAACCATATTAGCAGTCAAATTTCACTCCCAATACCAAATAAATAGCCATGATTCACACCCAAGACCATCATAGAAGAAAAGACATTTTTAGAGCATAGTTCATTCCCCATTTCATCACTGTCTATCTAATGAAATTTAAATCTTTACCAACTAGAATAGATGCATATATAGGCCCCAAACGTTAAATAATAAAATCATACCTATGTTTTCCAAAAGATAATAAAACATTCATCTTCGCATTTATCATACAATGATAT
Organism: Viscum album; assembly: GCA_963277665.1. Taxonomy (NCBI): domain Eukaryota; kingdom Viridiplantae; phylum Streptophyta; class Magnoliopsida; order Santalales; family Viscaceae; genus Viscum; species Viscum album. The sequence goes on from OY728137.1 coordinate 1,481,821,569, forward strand.
GGGTTTCAAAGAAATCATTTTATAATCGATGAAATGAATTTGGTATCATAAAAAACATTATATCCCAATCTGTGTAAAAGAGGAAAGTTGTAAAATGAAATAATACCCTCAGAATGAAACTATTTTTCATAATAATTTTACCATTTTATATCCAATGGAAGGGAAATGGTTTCATAAAAAAACTATTCATCATAAACAGAAACAATTCCATGAAGGAATTATAATGGAATCAATGCATCATATCCCTAGTAATGTAGAAACTACATCAATAGATGAAGTCTTATATGGATAAAGATTTGGAAAGATCACTTGGAACAATATTAAAAGAAAATAATACCCTTTTTGATAATCTTTTTTAAAAACAGGAAACATTTTTAAAATCCATTTCATTAGAAACCACTCTTAGAAGAATAAATTAGAATATAATATAATAATTCAATACTTTTATTATGGAAAATATCCAATCCTCATAGAAAATTGTATTTTAAAACATAATTTTTTTTATAAATTTTCATTGAAAATATCCTTGAGATCATATATATTAATCATGAAATAAATCTTTAAAAAGTACCTTGAAAATACATTTAAAATATATAAAGAAATATTGAACCAATTTTGAAAACCTTTGTCATTGAACTCTTTTTTTAGATTTATCATGATATTTGGAAACCTTACTCAAAACAATTTCATTGAAAATAAAATTTAATACAGATAAATAGAGATTTAAAATTTTTTGAAATAATATTCAATTAAAAAAAATTGAATACATATAATAGAATATTTTAAAACATTTATAAAAACCTCTCCATGATAATATATTTGATAACATATAAATTAGTCCTTGAAAATGATTTTTAAACAACATTTTTGAATGATTCTTTCAAATGCTATAAATAAATAATGAATTTTTTTATGAATCCTTTTTATTTAAAAATAGCTTCTAAACGTAAAAATACAGTATAAAATCATTTCAAAAAACATTTTCATTTAAAATTATTTGAAAAATTAATAAGAATTACTGAAAACATTTTGAAAACATTTTTCTTTTAAACCCACATTAATGACAATTAATTTAATGGACTCCTCTAGTTTTAATGATAACAAATCATGTTTAATCATGTTTAATCATGATTAATCGTATCTTAGTATGTTTCATCATGCCTATGTATAATCTCAATATACTCAGTCAAGTAGTATTTCAAATGATAGGTTGAAAATATTTGACTAATTACGGGTAACCAGTATGTTGAATCATAGTCACAGGTCTCACCGTTCAGCTAGAAAAGCAGCAGAGTGTGAGTCACCATTGTAGTGACATAGCTCATCCAAAAATTTGGTAAACTATTAGACACCCTTGTTACAATATTCCAGTTTAGAATTATCACAAAGTAAATGACATTGTTCCTAATAGTTTACATTTCTCTCAAAGGAAAACACATCATTCTTAACTGTTTAGAATTTTCACAAAGGACCAAACACCCTTGCAGAATTTTATGAATGTATGAGAACACATTCTTATGACACTGGTCCAAAGTTTTCGAAATGTCATATACAATGTTCATAATACACTATTAATATACAAAGGCTGAGTCACCACTCCTGTGTCACCACACATATGACATCCCTCCTGTGATGCCATTATTGACATTTTCATTTCATCATTTGTCATTTAAATTAAAAATTATTACTAATATTTATATTTGAGTTATATAATGATACTGAAATTATTATAGATATTTTTTACCCTTTTTACTAGTAATTACTTTGTATATGGTACATACATTAGAAGGATATAATTCTTCCTATCATCCAAAATAAAAATACCCAATAATAAATTAAAGAGGCGTGTGATCAAATTAATATTCAAGGTGTGACATAAAAGGCAATGCAATAGAGAGAACAAATACACTCCTATCTTATTATTTTATAAGATGAATGATTTTTCTTTGAACAAAATAGTGAGAACAATGTTTCATTAAAAAATAAATATAGAGATTCTATAAGAAGAATCACACAAAAATCATAAACATAGAGCATCAATGACACACTCTTTAGGTGTTTTTTTCAAAAGTGAACATTAGATTCACCTCTATATAATATTGAAGTATGAATGCATCAAGATAATATCTCAAATATTTCTAAATCCTCTCTCATTATTTTTTCTCTTTTTGGTATATTTTTACTACTTTTCAAGTAGTGTGTGTATCTGCATCACAAACACACATTGTCCCTTGAGCTAAGCTTGCAGATACAATATTTCATTACTCACTCATCATTCTTTACCATATTACTCCAAAGTATAACTATATAAGTGGTATTTTTGTGACTTACATGTATTTTATTTTCTACAAATAACTATGGTAGATGTCTTGTTGACCTGGAATGCTTTGTGTGATATTGAGAACAACAATCTAGGGTGTGGATAATGTTTATTAATATAAACTAATTGTTGTCAAGTGATCTAAATTTGGAGAGGATTAGGTCTCTTATAGAGAGTGAACATTTGGTTTTTATCCTCCATGTTAGAGTTCTATTTTATTATCTATCAACAATTATTCAATTTGTAAAAATATTTTCCTTTAATATTTCATCATATATACTGTTTATAACTATTTTTGACTTATTAAATTACTTTAAAACATTTTATAAATCATTAAAATTTTTGAAAAATATAATTAATAAATATATTGAGAAATTAAAAGAACATTGAAAACTATTATTAATATTTTACATTGGTTAACTTGGTTTTTAGGAATAAAATTAAGGGAATATTTGAAATAATGTTTTTAATAGAAATTTTTATAGGAACTCAATTCACCCCCACATGAGTGTCCTACTCTGACAATTTTTTTATCAAAAGGTTATTTAAATATTATAGTTTAAATGTTTTCAAAGTTTTTCAAAATCTTTTCAACTGTTAGTTTTGTTCTGTTTTAATGATCTATAAATTTCTATTATTTAATATTGTTTATCTATATAAAAACATATTCATTATAATTTTTTATAGATATTTGATTGGATGGGGATGGTACCAAAATAACTGTATTTTTCAATAGAAATCTATTACTAGGGTAAAATTATTATGAAAATGAATTTGGAAAGCACGTGTTTGGAAATTTTGACTTTCATTGTAGATGAATATAAGATTTATTATACTACCAGAAATACATTGGATGACTGAACCAAGACTGATTGTAATAATGACTGAAAAAATTTGAATTCATTAAATTTTTTTTAGGAGATGAATCATTATATAGGTTTTCTTCAAGTAAAACAATATATGAAATTTTGGAGATAATAGCTCTTTCTATTTAAAGAAGAACTAATGTTTAAAAAATGTGACTAAAAAAATTCTATAATCCAAGATAACTTCAACATGATATCTGATGAACCTATCTCTGAAATGTATCCATGATTAATGAAATTGAAAATATTATTACATCTTTAAAAATGGATGTTACTAGTAGGGAACAAATCATGCATTTTATCAGATGTTTACCAGATATATGGAAAAGAACCTCACTATCAGTTATAAAATCCTATGATATCAGTGTGATTCCAGTAAATGAGTTTATAGGAATGCTAATGATGTACAAGGAAATATTAATGGACAACAATCAGGATGATAAAGAACTAAAGAAAAAGTCAGTGTATATCTAAACCAATTATTCTAAAAATAAATAAAATTATAAGGAAGAAACTCATTCTGATATTTTATGAAATTATGAATCATTATTTTAATGTGATGACGAAGTGATTTAGATATCCAAAAATTCCCAATAATTCTATAGAAGAAGCAGTTTTTCGGAAACCCCAGCTATAAATGAAAGTATGAAAATAAGAGAAAATTGAAAAAAGAATCAAAATTAAGTGAAAATACTAATGAGATATATTGTTATAATTATATGAGGATATGATGTGTAAAGGTTGATTATTGAAAATTATTTTAAAAAAATAAATATGTACTTAATGATAGACGATGATAAAGGAAATGAAAAAAATATGGTATGCTTTTGATGATAGCTCTAGTGACTCTGAATAATCGCATGAAGAAACATCTAATAAATCAAATGTGTGTTTTAATTAAAACACATCTACGATAACACATGAATCTCCTTTATACATTTCTTATTACTTGGGCAATTAATCAAATTCCTTAAACATGACAATTGAATACATGATTGTGTACTATAAAAAGGTAGAAGGCTCATGTAATGGATTAAGAGATAGAAATAAAATTTTAATGAAAAAAATACTATGAACACCACTATGAAATATTTTATTACTATAGATAAATAGAAAAATGCTCAATTGCTTAGAGAAAATAGTTAATGCAATTTATCAAATGAGAAACTGACAAATGACATAGTGAAGTTTACCAATAAAATCAATAATCTCACACAAATTCTTGGTAATCTGGTTTCACTTAAATATTCTAATGGTATAGGATATAATATAGGGAAATGAAACATTGGTATAAATAATTTTCAGTCAAAATAGTAAAAATTTGGATATGTACCTATATTTGAAAAATCTATATCAAGTTCCGACAGTAGAAAATCTTCTACATCTTCTAGTTTTATATACAAAATAGAGTATATTTTATAAAATAAATTCAAACAATTTATAGGAAACCTATAAATCAATGTTGGGTTCCAAAATATTTTATGAATAATGTTACTGGACCCAGGCAATCCTAGGTACCAATATATTTTCTTGTTTAATTTGTCTTTGTTGGAATCTTTCTTAAAGATCCCCTGTAAAACCTTATGGTATTGGATAGTAGATGTTCAATGTAACACCCAACCCATGTTACCCAAAGTAGATTAATTATTACATAAAATTTTCAGGAACACAAGAGATAATGTCTCGAAAGACAGATTAGTTTAGTAGCCTTCGAAGTACTAGATACATACTTAAGTTTTACATTACCTAAAAATATAACAAAAAATGTGTCCCCTATGAAAACACTCACACACCATAACATATCTCTGTAGGTCAAGTATAATATTCTTTTTGACATAATGGGAAAAACAATACATAATAATAGGTTGAGTTCATATACTCAGTAAGGATAATAATATAGCAGAAACTATCATAAATAAGCATAAAAATATAATGAAATGTATAAGACTACCGTATAATATGGAAAATATAAATCTAATAATTCCACTTACATATTATGATGGATATTCTACTAGTCTTAATATCACATTTATTATCAATATCTATTTTCATAATGATGGAATGCATAATGTCAGAGATCATAACCACATAGTCAAGGCATCGTGCCAGACTACAAATAAAGATTTGGCCAAGGCCTTAGGCCAAGACACTAGATTGTATAATGAGACCTACTGATGCATTTAAGTGCAATAGCAGGCTCCACCCATTACATACTAAGTCCAATGAGTTCCATATATTAAAAGATAGAAATGAAACATAAATATTCGTATTAAAAATAGAATATGAGATGTTAATAATTTAATCACAAACAATGAATGTAATAATAAATAGCACCTTCACATTTAAACATTACTCATTAAATACATTATTAAAGAAAGTATTGTGAAAAATCAATAGAAATCAAGAATAATGAAGGATATTGGCATAGATGTAAATAATCACAACAACTATTCGATTGAAATATCCATTTTTTCTTGAAAACATTAAAAAGTTTCATTATTTATCAAATAGGTGTTTAAAAGATACTTTTGAATAAATGTCTCTAATACGACATTGAAACTTTTAAAAAGATATTTTAATTTCAAACATTCATGTCTATATAAATAAATGTTTAAAATCATTTTTTTAAAATTGACATTAATGTGAAAGATTTAGAAGAATAAATTATCAGAACCTTTCAAATGATATATTAGAAAGTGTTTATAATCGAATGAGAGAAACCTGAATAAAATAATTGAGGTGATAAAAAGATTAAAATATATTGGTAATGAATAGATTCATGATATACTATTTAGAATTACATTATATACACTACATAAAAGTTAATTGGTGCATAACAACAAAGAAGTTTCAATAGAATGTAAATTGAGATAAAACCCCTTTTGAAGACTGCATCCTTAGGTTAAGGATAAATCAATGAAATAATTATGTGTGAAAAATATAAATACACTTAATATGATGTAATTATCAGTGTAAATATATCATGACATTCACAAAAATTCTTGTAAAAACAACACTATTGACTTGTATGTTTAACACAATTCATGGAAATTGAGTTAAGATTGCACAAATCAAGTTCATATATATGACTTCATAATTTATTATGGGAGTTTTTACGTGTATAAAAATTACATTCCCACAAATGGGAGTATATATTATTACATAAATAAATAAATAGTTACTTCACAGATAATCTTCGAGTAAAATAATCAATAAAGAATGCTTAAATACCAATTAGTGGAAATCGAAAAAAGAAATTCCCTTAACAATTTGATAAAATACGAAACTTATACCCCATGAAAGAAGGATAATAAAATGAATATTTAAATTCCCATTAATCAATTTATATTACACAAATAAGTCCATCTTGGGTAGTACATACACCACACAAATGGATGTTTTTGCAGTATAGCATGAATTTCATGTGAATAAGAAGTGTGATGAAAGCACATTACCTTGTACGTTTCATTAGTTTAGGGTAGGTGAACCTCATGTATAAGGGTTAATTAAATTTTATTAATTTATAAAAAAACTACATACATAAATATGATTTTATATATGATCTTCTAAAATTTCATTGTTAATAATATTTCCGCAGTATTATTTTTTCGTGTGTTAACTGATTCATTTTCGATTATATTTTTTCTTACGTAAGTCATTTTTAATATGGATAGGATGTCATTGATTCATATGAAAAATTATATTATGTTACAAAACATTATTTTTATTAATATAATGAAAATTATTCTTGAATTTTTACGATAGAGAATGAGTCAAATTGCGTTCGTGGAGACGGTAATCTGAACGTACGCATGAGTGACAATACCATTCTATTAATGGTGAAATAGTATTTTATTGGAAGGTATATAATATATAAATAATCAGTAAGATGTTATATTTATTATTTACATAAATTATACTCATTATTATACCAATCCAAATGATGATGTATTGAATAAAAAACTACACCATGATGTGGAGATGACAAGCCGTACGTACACACGTTTGGAAATTTTGTTATTCATTGGATGGATAGAATAATAAATATGGTTGAACCATATTTATAATAACATCACAAAATGTATAGTGTACTGGAGTTATTATTTTGTTATGGAAATAACAAAAAAAGATGATGTGGAAAAAGAAAAGAACTTTGAAAGAGATGATGAAATTATTACCTATTTTTTGGGTGATCCTATTAATTTGATCAAAAGGGCACCATAGGATAGTATTGGAACAATTTAAGGCCTATAGGTTGAAATGAGGGTAGTTGTTAGAATATTTTAGTAGGTTTTGGCTGAGCCAAATGGATTTGGATGTGTGATTTTAAGATAGCTGTAAGTATTGTTTTATAAGTGAGGGGAAGGTCACTTTAGGAAAAGCTTGAAATATGAACTTATTATACAATCATATTCTATCTATAATTACTCCAAAATTATAATTTTAGATGTTATGGTAGGTCTTCATCGAAACAAACTCTACCAATATGTTTTAGACATGTTTGGGTTTTCATTTTAACAATATACTTTAGATTTAACTCTTAGTTAAATAGTTTACCTTTTACCATGTATTCTTGTATTATTATGATAAATGCTTAAAAATTTTACAATAGAAAAAAAGATATCCCAAACTAGTTAATTATGGATATATTTAACCATATATAAGTCTTTTTATGATCCTTAAATATTTATGAATATCATATCAATTAATAATACTGTATTTGTTTTCAAAACACATTTATGTCAATTTTGACACTATTTAGTATTTGGTTTTTGTGAAAGTCCTAAAAACATTATAACTTCAAAAAAATTATTTAATCAACCATAACATATTATATTAACCTTGTGAATTCATGTAATACATTAAAACTCTCAATTTAAAATTAAATTAATAGTTATAATATCAATTAATTTAATCTTCTATTAATAATGTAAATACTGCCTCATCATTGTGTCATTAATAAAAATAATTATTTAAATTATAAAAATTAATAATAGAACACCATAACGTATAAATTTTTTTTATATTTGTAATGAATATTTATATATGAATTAAACTTATCCATAACCCAATATTAAAAATGTTTTAGTTATGAAAATTTGAATTTAACACTTTTAACACTTCTTTAGATAAAATAGTAATAAATGTCCTAGTCTAATCCATGTGGGTAAAAGAGGATAATATTTTATTTCTAAGGATTATTTTTTATTGAAAAACACTTGTCTAAAAGAATTTGGACATGTGTACATATAATTATAATATCATTTTTACCATTTATTAAAATATTTACTTTTTTACATTGGTAAATAGAATTCAAACGATACTATTCCCAAAAAAATTATTTTCATTCTATTGAACCACATTTTACAAAAGGATGTCAACCATGACTTTTTTATTTTTTAAATTTAATTAACAGAAGTAGTAAAATAACATTTTACACAAATATCCAAATGTGCCTAGAAGGTGGGTAAAAGACGTCAAAATCTTCAATAAAATATAATAAATCTAATTTTAATATAAAATGACTCCAAAAAATTACATTGAAATTATATATGTATTATGTATCTATTTTGACCAAAAATAAATTTAAATAAAATAAATAATTATTAAATAAACAGTAGGATTTAAAAAATAACACAGTGATTTTCACTATTCATAAAAAATTGAATTTTTTTAAAAAAACACAGAAAATACACCCTTACCTAATTTTGATATTCAAGAATTAAGAAATGATTTATTATTACTGAATTAAAATCATATAGATTGTATTGATTAATTTAATAAAATATTCTTGTTGTCAAAACAACAAAGTGTTTTTTTAGAAGTAAAAATTATCAAAAGATTGATATGTTTGTCTGTCTAATTTAAAATGAAAATTACTTCCAAAACCAACATTTGATTAAATGATAACAATATAATATAATTTTATTTAAAATCCATCATAATGTATAATTTAACACTAGAAATATTTTTTTCTAAAAAAGTTTGTTTTCAAATAAAATTTAGTATTTTTTATTATTCATCAAAATATGATTGTTATCCAAAAACCACCAAAAATTAATCCAAACTAAATTTTTAGGTCCCAATAATAATTAATAATATTATTTTATCAAATTAAATATATAAATGTGTCAAATATTCGATTTATAAAGGGTTCCCCATTAAAAGGCGCTAAAATTTCATTTTTTGATATATTATTCATTTATCTAAACAAATGAATTTGTTCTTATATTATGTCTATGAAAAACATAATATGGATATTAAAATTATATAAAGTATATAAATTTCAAAATTTGTTTATTTATATTTATAAACACTTGTTAAATGGATTTTTTGATAGTTCATGGTGAGCTTGAACTCGGGGGGTGAGTATTTCGCACGCTATCATATTATTCGAAGAGAAATGTACCATGGAAGTTTGGGGTGTTACATTCTTTACTAAATCAATAAATTGCATCCTCACAATATGAAATTCTTCATAAGAAATAAATGGTCTAAAAATAGAAGAAACCATTGTGGAAAACCCACATTGGATATAGGGTTAATAAAATTTAGTCATAATAAAATTTTATGGGAAATGAAAAAGACACCATCAAATTAGGCATTTGAATAGGGGAAAATTGGTGGAAATTATAATTGAAGGAAAAAAGTATATATTTATAGGGAGTGAATGATGTCATTAATAAAAAACAAGTTAATGGAAATTGATGGTATCAAATCCATAAATCTATGATGATTAATAATATATCCTGTTTAACAAAACATAAGGTATTTGGATAACCCCTTTTTGGTTTTACGATCCTTTCCCAAAATTTGAATTTGTATTTTATTCATCGAATATGAAAAATATGTGACAATTAGAGTTCCATCCTATAAAAAGTTTCTACCACAATCTAATATTTTAGTTCAAATGATTAGTATTCAATATGTCTTGGTCACACCTCAAGTGCTCGAATCAACTTCTATAGAATCACATAATACACAAAAAATGAACTATATATTTCCCTTGCCTTAGACATTAACAAATACTAAAAAATTTATTACAAGATCAGACTATCCTTAAAAAGAATAATCCTTTATGAAAATAAATACTACTCCTAATCTCTAAAATTACACATAAAACTCCCAATGTTCAATATAGACCATTCAAAAAAAATTGTCCCGAAAATTCTTTAAAATAATCCAATCTAAGTTTGAAACCCAAATTTTAGAAGGATTTGATCACATAGCCTTCCATGATAAATCTTAACATTTACCTCCAAATAACATTGAATACTCTTAAAGTCACATACTTAAATGTAATTAACCTAGTCACCTATTCTCTATGATAGGATAATCATTTTTTTAAATAACATAATCCTCTATATGTCCACAAAAACATACATTCTTCCAAAATAAAAATCCACCAGCCCTAGTCAAATGATATACCATTATATACTAATTTATTATGCATAAAATGTTCCCAAGAGTGAAAAAATATTCCAAAATAACATTTCTTACATAATAAACAAACAATATTCTTATTTTATGGATTAATAATCTGTTCCCAAAATCAAAATATTCTTGATACATAAAATAATTTTACTAAAAATAATTTGTTATAATAACCAGGAAAACCACATAATCTAGTGGTATGTGATAAATCCCAGTCACACATTGGTTGTGTGTTCAATTCCAATAGCTTTGTCCGAATTTATGGGTTGTCACATGGTCTACATGTTGTCCTTTTTAAAAAACTATTTAATTTTATAACATTCCAAAAAAATAATATAAATTCATAAAAATCAATCATAACTTTATTTAACAACAAATGTTATCTCATACCTTTCGTTTTCTTCTCATAAAGTAATTACCTGTTACCGACTCAAACTCAAGGATCATATAAGCCCCAATTGGTTATTTATAAAAATAGCCACAAAAGAAAAGAAAATTCTTCCTCAAATAGAATTTTCACAAAACAAGATATAGGGTTACACGTAGAATAGAAAATTCTTCCAAATAAATTCCATCAACAAAATATCATTAATACTTTTAAACATTTCGACATCTATTTATTTTCTCAATGGTTCTTCCATAACTAAAAGCTTATCCCATAGAATAGGACATTGACTTGTGTAATTCGAAGGTCCCCTACATTTACAAAAAATGACTATAAAAAGATTTTTATCATTATTTTTATTTTCGTCCATAGTACTCTAAATTTACCCTTGATAATTAATTATTTATATCCTTATTTCATAGGTATAAATCATTTAATTTTCCATTGACACACTTTCTTGGGGGTCTCTTTCCACATTTTCTTCATGATGGAAAATGATCCTTCTTTTCTCCATGGTCTCAACTGCCAGAGCTCTTATAATTTCTCACCTTTATCTTCTTTTTTGAGTTTGGGAGTTGGTTAATGTATATGTTGTGGATCATATTTTGTTAAAATTGACTCGACATGAACAAAATATCATTTACACCTATCAAAAATCCATTTCATTTCTCACATCCTACATTTTCCCACCTTGTATATAATGTTAAATATTACAATGAATTCCTTGGAATCTATCCAATGACTAAAACCAAAAAGTAGAGTGTGAGTAACAATAGTCCTAAAATCATTTCTAGAATATCACAACCAGTTATCCTCAATCTAAAACACCATAGGATTAGTCATGCTTATCTATACAGATCTCATTTTATAATCATTCAAATCAGTTTGTAATGAAAATGTTAATTATCCTAATAATATCCCCTAGGAGTGTCCTAACCAAGAGTGCAACAAGGTCCATTGTCGTGTATAAGGATACCCCTATTCAAGACTGGCACTCCTTGTCAAAGGTTTCACTTAATGGTACATGTGTACTAGAGCCACACCTACCCACTCATATCTAGATATGGATTTATTCCATGGAAAATACACAAAATATATACATTACCAAAATTATAGGAAGTTCATTTATACAAATCCTTAAAGTCTTTCTTATGGTACTATTCTCTAATCAGAGATTATCAAAATCTATCTTCCAATGTTTTTAATAAACATCCTTTAATTCCTACTGTAACTCCCTGAACCTAGTCACCCAAATAAAATGTACTATTACTTAATAATGGAATGATAACAAGAGATGATGTCTTGATAGACTGATTAGTTTAGTATTCTTTGTTGTACTAGATACAAATATAAGTTTTACATCACATCAAAAAACGAACAAAAACAACATGTCCCCTTTAAACACACTCGTATCCCGTAACCTATCCCTGTAGGTCAATAATAATGTACATTATCACATCCTAGGAAAAAGAAAACATTATAAAGGGATGAGTTGATATGATCCGTAAGGATAACAATATAGCAGAAACTATCATAAATAAGTATAAACATTTAAGGCAATGTATAAGACTAAAACACACACTTTTTAAACATAATCTTCTGCATAAAATAAAAATATAAATAAAAAAAATCTATTAAATAATTCTTATAGATATTCTTCTATTCAAATAATCACATGTAATATCAATAGCTAATTTCACAATGATGTAATAAAAATTTCCGGATATCATAACCACATAGTGAAGGCCTCGTGGCCAGACTACAAATAAAGATATTTTCAAATCCTTGTGTCAAGACACTAGTTTGTCTCTTGACACCAAACGATTTATCGAAGAGCTATAGCGGGCTCCAATAGTCACTTAACATGTCCAATTAATTCCTCAAATGAATGAGATGGAACATAACATAATCATTCATATTAAAACTGGCATACAAAATGTTAATACATTAACCACAACAAAGAATGGTATAAAAAATAGAAAATCCGCATTCAGAAATAACTCATTCAATACAATATGGAAGATTGTATTGTAATAAATCCACATCAATTAAGAATAATAAAGAATATTTATATAGATGAAAATGATCTCTAAAACTATTTGAGGGAAATATCCCTTTTGTTTGGAAAACATTAAAACTCATATATATTAATCTAGAAGTCATTTAAAAGAGATTTCTAAATCAGACTTTCGCACACCACAATGAGAAATTTAAAAGGATATTTTAATTTTAAAACATTCTTGTCCATATAAATAATTCATTAAACCCTTTTTTAAATCATGGACATTAATGAGAATGATTTAGAAGAATAAATATTTCAAACATTTAAAATGATATTTTATTTAGAGTTCCTTACTCAATTAGGGAGGCTTGAATTAAAATAATTAAGGTAATAAAAACATTATAATATCATGGGAATAAATGGATTCATGATATACTCTATCAAAGAAAATTATAAAGACCATAAAAAAGTTAATTGACATATAACAACAATGATGTCTTAATAGGATGTAAATTGAGATGAAACCCATTATGAAGACTGTATCCTTTGGTTTTGGATAAATCAATGAAAAAATTATGCGTGAAAAATATAAATAAACTCAATATCATTGGATATTAACTATAAATAAAATAGAGTACATTCCCACATATTCTTGTAAAAACAACAGCAATGACTTGGATGTTTAACTCAATGAATGGAAATTGAGTTAACATCACTCTTATCAAGTTCAAATAGATGACTTGATAAGTTATCGGTTGAGTGATTATGTGTATCAAAGCTATATACACAAAACGGAGAGTGGAAGTTACTATATAAATAAATAAATATAGATTTTACACATAATCTTGGATTAAAATAATCAATGAAGATTGTATAAAACCCAATGAGTGCAAAATGGAAATTAGAAATTCCCTTACCGATTTTGTAATTTACAAAACATACACCCCATGAAAGAAGTATCAGAAAATGAAGATTTAAATAACCTTAAATTAGAATATATTAGACAAATAATACAGTCATGTGCAGTATATACACCACACAAAAGTAAATAGTGGCAATAAAGCATGATTATCACGTGAATAAGAAGTGAGATGGAAACCTCATACCTTGTAATATTCCTTAGTAGAGGGTAGGTTAACCTTCTTTATAATGGAGAAATATTTTTTTATTAAATTATTCAAGAAGCACATACATAAATATTATATCATATCTGATCTTCTAATATTGGTTTGATAATAATATTTCAGTAGTATCATTGTTTCGGTGGTTAACTGATTCATCTTCTGTTATATGTTTTGTTACATTAGTCATGTTTGATATGGATATGATGTATTTTATTAATATCCAGAATGATATTATGTTCTTAAACATTAATTTTATTCATAAAAGTAAAATTATTCTTGAATGGTTACGATGGGGAATGAATCTCATCGTGTTCGTGGAGACGATAATTCGTACGTACGCACGAGCGACAATAACATTCTATTGATGGTTAAATCGTATTTAATTGGATGATAAATAAGATATAAATAATCATTATCATGTTATATTTATTATTTATATCAATTATACTCATTATTATACCCATAAAAATTATTATGTTTTGATTAACAAACTACCCCATGTTGTGGACACGGTAAGCCGTACGTACGCACGCATGGTGATATTATCAATCATAGGATGGATTAAACTGTGAATATGGTTGTACCATATTTATAATAACATAGAATTATGTTTACAGTACTTGAGATATTATTTTGGTATGGAATCCACAACTAAAGAAGTTGTGGAAAAAGAAATGAACATTGAACGAGGTGACAAAATTATTTCCTCTTCTTCAGGTGCTTCTTTTCTATTTGATCTGAAGGGATCCTATGTTAGCTTCTGATCAATGTAAGGACTCTAAGATGATCTGAGGGTATATGGGAGGATATTTGAGTAGGGGTTGGCTGAGACAAATGGATTTGGAGTTGTGTTTTAGAGAGAATGGTATGTACCCTTTTATAAGAGAGGTGATGGTCACTTTAGTAAAATATTGAAATATTATTTTGTAATACAATCATATTCATTTTATAATGGTTCAAAAAGGACTTATATCTAGGATAAGGTGGGTCTCGGTCGAAAAACTATCAACAAATAGGTTATAGACAGTTTTATCTCAGCTTAGTAACCGTATCTTCTAGATTTAACTCTTAGTTAAATAGGTTAATTTTTACCATGTATTCTTTTATTATTATAATTAATCGTTAATAAACAAACAATTAAAAGCCAATAGAACCCCAATTGGTTCATTATTGAGATATATATCCTTATCTATGTCCATTATTGAAACTTATGTTTTTAGAAATATTATATCAATTAATATTATAGTATTAGTTTTAAGAAGTCATTTATGTCAACTTTGACACTATTTTGTATTTGGATTTTGTGAAAGTCATACAAACATTATCACTTCAAAAAAAATTATTTCATCATCTCTAATAGTTCGTATTAACCTATAAAATGATTTTAATACATCAAAAGTTTCAACATAATATTATATTAATATTTATATTATCAATTATTTTAATCTGTCATAAATAAGTTAATTAGTGCATCATCATTATGTCAGAAATAAATTTATTAATTTATTGAATAAAAATTTTAAAAAATAAAATTAAGTAAGAAATAGTTTTAGTTTTCTAATAAATATTTATAATAAAATATATCTTCTGTATTACCCTATATTAAAATTGTTTTAGTTATAGAAATTTGAATTTAAAAATTTTAACTCTTCATTAAATAAAAAAATCATAAATGACTTAATCTAATTGAAGTGGATCAAAAGGGTGTTATATAT
Source organism: Viscum album (assembly GCA_963277665.1). NCBI lineage: Eukaryota > Viridiplantae > Streptophyta > Magnoliopsida > Santalales > Viscaceae > Viscum > Viscum album. Next base: position 1,481,837,415 of record OY728137.1, read on the forward strand.
TATCCTTAATAATGGTTTTGGTAGAAAACTAATTATCCAATAGAATTAGGACATTGTTTTGGGTAATTATAATATCATTTTTACCATTAATTACCATATTTAATTTTAACTGTGATAAATAATAATTAAAAGTTACTAATCACTATGGATTATTTTCATCTTATTGAGCCACATCATACTTACAGATGTTAGTAGTGTCTATATAATTTTTGAAATTCAATTCAAAAATGTGGTAAAATTATTTGTTATGCAAATTTGAAAATGTGCCTAGAAGGTGGGTAAAAGACGTTAAAATCATCAATAATATTTTATATATCGAATTTATTATAAAAATAATAAAATGAATTACATTGAAATTATATAGGTATTATGTATATATTTCTAACATAAAATTAATTTAAATAAAATAAATAATAATTTAAAAAAAAAATAGGTTTTAAACAATAACATAGTGTTTTTCACACCTCATCAAGAATTGAATGTCTTTAGAAATATTGGAAAAATTAATCTGTAGCTATTTTTGATATTCAAAATTAAATAATGATGTCTATTTTACCAATATAAAAACATATATGTTTTAATAATTAAATAAAAAAATATTTCCATTGTGACCACCAAAAAACATGTTTTTGAGAAGTAAATCCTTTTAAAGGATTCATATGTTTTATGTAGAATTTAAATGTTAAATTATTTCCCAAAAAAATATTTCTATTAAGTGATAAAAATAAAATATAATTATTATTCAAAACACTTCAGTTGTATAATTTAACACTATAAATTATGTTGATTGAAAAGTTATTTTCAATTAAAATTTAGTATTTTTCACCATACATCAAAATATTAATGTTATTAGAAATCCACCGAAAAATTATCTAAACGAAATTTATATGTCCCGATTATAAAGAAAAAGTTTAAATTATAAAATTAAATATATAAAACTATCCAATATAGGGTTTAAAAAGGATTCCTCATTATATGGTTGTAAAATTTCATTTTTTAAAAAATACATCTTTTATCTAAAAATTGTTTATTTATATTATAACTAAGAAACATACAATGTAGTTGTTAAAAATATATTGGGTATATAAAATTGAAAATTGGGATATTATTATTTATAACTGATATTTAAAAAGCTTATTTTATAGGCCATGCTTTGCTGGAACTCAGTGTTGCATTCTTCACATGCTATCGTATAATTCATAGAGAAACCTGCCCTAGAAGCATGGGGTGTTACATTCAAAAAAAAGATATGGGACTACTAGAGATTTAAAAGGACTATAAATATTTATGTTTGGAATGTCAGTGTTGGTGACAATTCAAATGGAAAAAAATGGTCGTGGAGAAATTAGTAACAAAAACTCAATTTAAATTAACAATGTATTTTTTTGATGGATTTAAATATAATCTTCATAGTATATCTCTAATATGAAATGTGGTTTTCAATGTTAATTTTTAAAGTGATTCTTGTACTTTGTTTAATTCTAAGAATGAGTAAGAATTTATTACATTTATTAATGATAATGTTTATGATGTAAAAAAATGATTCTGTTGTTTCTCGAAAACATTTTTTCTTAATTGTATTTCATAAATAATACAGGATTTGGGATAGGAGATTTGGTGACTATAAAACTCACTCACTTAGAAATATTTCAATGAAGGGGATAGTTAAGGATATAACCAAATTATAATTTCAAAACAATTTAATTTTTTAATCCTTGTCAAAAGGGAAAACAACACAAAATATTATTCAAACCAATGAAATAAGTTTCAACATCTCAACCACTTGATTTGGTTCACATGGATTTTTTTGGGAAATCTGCATATTCATGGATTAATGGGAAGCACTATGTCTATTTTTTGTAGATTAATTATATAGGTATACAAGGAACTTCTTTTTAGAGAACAAGCCTGAATCTTGTTCAAATATTACCATGTATTCTAGAAGAGTTGAAAACTAAAGTGTATTATAATTAAATCCATAAGAAGTGACAATAGTTGTGAGTTTTAAAATCAAGAGTTTGAATCTTTTTTCTAAATGAATGGATATATTCAAAACTTTTCTACCCCTAGGACACCCAATCATAATGGAGTTTCATAAATAATAAAGAACACCCTACATGAAATAGCCTAAAGTAGGCTTAATGAATATGATCTACCTTTTGATTTTTGAGTAGAAGATTTGAATAAATTTTGTTACATTATTAATGGAGTCTTAATCAAAACAAAAATATTTAGAAAACCACATATGATTTGTTGAAAAATAGGAACCCTGAAGTTAGTTAATTCAATGTTTTTGGTTCCAAATTCTAGAATCCTAACACTAATTGAAACTATGAAAAAATTTCATCCAATAGTGACGAATGAATATTTATAGGATATTCAACCTCTAAAAATTCCCATAGAGTTTTTAATAAATGAGATAAATGTGTGGATAAATCTATGCTTATTAAACTAGATGATATATATCCACAATAAACTAGAGCCCCTACTTAAACAATTAAGGATGGTGTATCCAATCTGAACATAAATTCTAGACCCCCAGATTCTACTTTTATGATATACCTAATGTCTTTTAGTTATAGAAAATATCTAAACTCATATCATAGTGAACCTAACCCTATATATGAGACTAAAATACCTATCCCTTCTTTGTAAATACCTATTAGAACTCTTAAGAACCATACGATAGATGTTGAGGTTGGAGACATAGATAAAGGGAAATAGACTACATATTATATTAGAAACAAGGTTGTACATCAAGCATTATGGTCACATAACTAACCAACGAACATCAATGATGTATTCAATGATGAAATATGTGTAATGGATTTTCATGATTTGATGAATTGTTTTGAATGAAATAATGTTCAAAAACTAGTGTATAAACTTATATAACCCTTGAACATATGAACTAAATGGGACTTTAGAAATAATGTGGGTGAAGCTAGTACCATAGTAAGAAATAAGGGAAGACTATTTTCACAAGGATATTATTACGAAAAAGGAATTTACTCTGAAGAATTTTTTTACCTGTAGACAGAATTGAATCCCTCAGACTCTTGGAAGCCTATACAACTCATTTTAATTTCATGCTTTATCAAATTTATTTCAAGAGTGCATTCTTAAATGGGTATACAGTTGATCACGTTTTTGTGTCACGACCTCCTAGTTTAAAAAACTATCATTTTCGAAATCATGTCATAAAATTAAGAAAATATTTTTATGGTTTAAAATAGGACCCATGAACTTGTTTTTATAGGCTCATCACTTTTCACAATTCTAAAGGTTATAATGAATGTATATTTTTTCCCACCATTTTTTAAAAAGAATATATAAAGATGTTTTGGTAGTTCAAATCTATGTGATGACATTATTTTTAGACCATAAAAATAATTTATATTTGTTGATTTTTCAAAAATAACGGATAATCAGTTTGAAATGAGTTTAATGGGTGACCATTAATTCATTATTGCAATTAAAAATTTTAGAAATAAGGATGTTATAATTTGATATCAAACTAAATATACTAAATATCTGCCAAAAACATTTTGGTTTGGATTAAAATAAGTAGTGACACTCCTTTGAGTAACACTTACAAATAAGATCTTCATGAAAATGGAAAATCATTTGATAAATCCAATTAAAAAGGTATGATTGGATGACATCTCTACATGACTTATGGTCCTCCTGACATTATTTTTAGTGCGAGTATGTGTTCTAATTATCCTGAAAAATTTAAATAGCCAAATCATATTACTATTAAAAGAATTTTAATGTAAATCAGACATACTAACATCTTTGGAATATTCTATACTAGAGTACAATTAATACACATAAATAATTATAATGATGATGATTTTGTGGTTTTTTTGTTAGATAGAAAAAGCACCGATGAACCAATGACTTATTTTGAATGAATCGTGTATCATTGTATAGTATAAAAGAAAAATTATTTTTCATTATCTATTGCTGATACTGAATACATATCTAGTGACAGTTGTTGTGATCAAATTTTGTTTGTTAAACAAACTTTACTATATAATAGATATCAGGTTAGAGATTTCCCAATAAAATGTGATAACAGCAGATATAAGTCCCCGGCCTTAAACCTTACTTAATATTGAATTAAATGAATAATTCACATTGAGGATCTTTTCACGGTATAGAGTTTTAGAGAAATAGGTCATAACTATTACATCTCAAAAGATTACAAAGTAGAAACTTCTACTAAGTTTCCATAAAATAAAAACTCTTAAAAGAAAACATGTCTAGATCTATGTTTTAGATAGCATGACTTTCCCTTGATCCCATCCATGACCCTATTCCACATTAAGTCCTGTGAAAAACATTTAAAAAAACATGGGGTGAGCATAAAAAGCTCATTAAGGGATACACAATGAATGAAAACTGTTAGTTTTTCAAAACAACAAGTAAACCATGTATACATTTTCAAAGTAATACTTTTCGCCTTTTTGAAGTAGTAAAAACTCTTCAATGAAATAAAAGATCATTACTTACCCTTTTTTAACCAAAGGATTACCATAAAACCCATATAAAGATCACATAACATATATAGTTAACTTGGGACATAAAAATACATAAATGGAATAACCATACAGTCGACTTCCACACATATCACTTAATGGAATAGCCATACGTCCGACTTCCATACCCAATTCATTAGAGGTTATAATGTAACAACTCGTCCTGGTATTCACGAAACCTCCCGTCATATGGTTTATCACGTAACCACCCGTCAAATGTCCAAGTACCATTATAAAATCATAAGACATAAAACAAATATAATGGAAAGAAAACATTACCACACATTGATCACAATATATCACTTAAATATATTGAAATAAAAAATCCATTATAAAAACCATTTTCACTACCAAAATACCTAAATGATTATATGGTATTCAATTCATTTTAAAAAACATCACGGCTTATTGAGTAAGCCAAAGACCAAATAATACTCGCGGTGGCGGAAAAGGTCGTTGTCACCACGTACATTAAAAGAAACATTCATTTTTGTCGTTTGGTAAAACGCATCATCGTAAAAGATTCTTTCTGTATAAAAGTAAAATTCAAAGGGGTTTATACACCGTATAAAAGAAAGTTGTGTATAAAACGAAATATGCCTCAATGAAAAGAGATTGAGACGAAGTCCCTTACCTCGGGTCCGACTTGACTCGATCGTTCATTAACATCCTGAATAATAAACTTGAGTTAATTTATACTTTCTTAAGAACATTTTTCAAGTTAATTATTCCTTTTATATCAATTGTTTCCATGTTAGAAACATTGTGTATTCATTTATGTTAATAACGTTTGTTTTTTCGATATTTGGTTCTTAAGTCGAAAGTGGACTTCTTAAAATTACATGTTGTTCGTGTGGTCAAAGGTTCATTATATCCAGAATGATATTCATGATTTGTATATCATATATATCATATATATCAAGCATATACAAGTATATTTAATATTACATAATCATTTAGAGGTAAGAAATGAAATGCACCGTTCATGGAGACGGTAAGCCGTACGTACGCATGAACGCTACTTTCATTTCTATGTCATATTAATGGAATTAAAACTAAATGAGAGATATGTATATTTTAATTCCATAATTATATTAATCATTTAGATGTAACATAGATCATATATATCCATTATATATATGTACTTATAGTAGTACATTACATTTGGGGATAAAAAATGAAATGCACCGTTCATGGAGACGGTAAGCTGTACGTACGCATGAATGCTACTTTCATTTATATCTCATTCTTTAAAGGAAATAAATAATAATGATATAAAGGAATATTATAATTCTAGTATAAAATCATATATAATAACTTTAAATCAATCCTTTATACATCCCACATATGGCATTAACGAATCAAATCACTTTGAGGGGGCGGTAGTCCGCACTTCCTAAAATGAAGATATCGTGTATATCCATAATGGAAGCCACAAAGGTATGACATAAATGAAAAATACAGAATCTTAAGGAAAATATAATCATATTATATATCATATATAAATATAGTGACATCTTAATGGCCACCATTGATGGTGTTAGAATAATATTGAACAATCATCGTTTCGTGAGGTAGAAATTCACCATCCACAGAAACAGTATGTTCTTTAACCATTAGATGTAAGTGTGTGTAAGTGTAGCTCGAATTATTCTTATAACAACATCCTAGTATATTGAATATACTGTATTTGTTACAAAATAAATGAATTAAAAGGGTTTATGGGGTTTGAGAAGAAAAATAAAACAAAAGAACACAAGTGAAGACATTACCTTAAAATCGGGTAACTCTCTTAGATTTGAGCTCAAAGTCTTCCTTGGGAATACTTCTACCCAATGTGAGGCTTCTAGGAGTAATATAGGGATGTGTAGAGACACAAAGAGCAGAGCTGGGCCGAACCAAAGGCTTTAGATGTGTGGGTAAGGTGGTAGAGGTGGGGGCCTTTTATAAGAGGAGAGGAGGGTCACTCTTGGAATGTTTAGAAAAGATACTTTATTATAAAATGGATTTTGGATAAAAAAGCATCCCAAAATTATATATTTAGAGGATAAGGTGATACGAGTTCCAAATCCATATATCCAATAGGTTTATGACATGTTTAGGTCGTATATTTTACATTATCTTTTCATTTTTTTTAAATCATTAAATAATGAGGTAATCGCTGCATCATCATGGTGTCATAAATAATTTAATTTATTTAATGTCTAAAAATTATAATAAAAACCATCATGATGTAGGAAATCTTTTTAGCTTTCTAATTAATATTTATAGTAAAAAATATTACTTGTATAACCCCATTTAAGAATTGTTTTAGTAAAACAACTCATGTTTGTGGCATTTTTATTTTGACATTAAATAAAAAGGTATTTATGTCATTTTCCAACCAAAGTGGCTCCATGGGGTCCCCAAGTTGACCCATTGATTGTCTTGGTCGGGAATGACTCATCCAATGAGGGTAGGACATGTTTCTAGGTCATTTCATATTATTAAAACATTATTTTTACCTTAAACTACACTAATTACCTCTAATCGTGATTAAAAACGTAAAAGTTACTATTCACCAAAAAATTATTTTAATCCCATTAAACCACATTTTACTTCTTAATGACAACCATGTATGTCGGATTTTTTAAATTCAAAACATAGAGGTGGTAAAATTTCATTTAAACGAAAAATCAGTTTTTTAATTACCACTTAGTGGATTCACTATTCATTAAAAATTGATGTTTTTCAGAAAAATATCAAAACATCACCCTCAGCTATATTTTATATTATGAACATAATAATGATGTATATTTTACAAAATTAAAAACATATAAGTTGCATGAATTAATTTAATAACTAATTCCCGTTGTCATGACAAATAGCATGTTTTTATGAAACAATATATATCAATAGATTGACACTAGTTTAAGTCCAATTTCAAAGTGAAATTAATTCAACGACCACTATTGGATTAAATGGTAAAAATATATTCTAATTACACTATAAAACCAATTCTAAAGATAAAATAATCATATAAATAAAATATATTAAAAAGAGGTTTTGGATTAAAATACAACATTTTTCACAATTCATTAAAAAATGAACTTTTTCAGAAAAATACCAAAAATTTAAACAAAGTAAATTTTGATGTACAAATTCTAAAAAAGACTTTTATTTGTTCCAAAATAAAGTACAAGAGTGACCAAAACTATATTTAAAGAAGGTTCGACAGGAAGTGGCGATAAGTCGACCTTTAGTGAATATTAGAGTATCTATTTCTAAAATTGAATTCTTTTCTTATTTTAAGCCTTTAGATTTTATTAGATAAATGTAAAAACATTTAAAAACATATATAATCATACATTAGTTATTCCTATTCATTCCCGCCAATAAAAAAACTATGTTTTAACTACCATTTATAATAATTTTATTATATTACTAGTGTGCAACGTAAGATTTCAAAGAAACTCATTGTTGCGTATCAGGTACGCTATCAAACACATCAACCCCATTAAAGTAAAATTAATATTTAATTAGTAAATATTAATAAATATGAAAATGATTTATTCGTTATTTACTAGGGATGTTACAACCTTCCCCCCTTTTGGGAATTGCGTCCTCACAATTTTATTCACTTATCAAAATAAGTGGGGGTATTTATCCCTCATAGCATTTTCAGATTCCCACGTTGCATCTTCAACAATAAGGTTTTTCCACAAAACCTTCACCTGGTGAATTAATTTATTTCGCAACACCTGCTCTGTTCTGTGAAGAATCTGGACTGGTTGTTCTTCATAAGAGAGATTCTCTTCCAACTGAACTACATCTGGGCTCAAAACATGAGATGGATCTGGCATATACTTTCTTAACATCGAAACATGAAAAACATTTTGTACCTGAGATAAACTCGGAGGTAATGCCACTCTGTATGCAACTGATCTAGATTTATACATAATTTCATATGGTCCAATGAACCTTGGACTCAGCTTTCCTTTCTAACCAAATCGCATCACACTTTTCCACGGTGAATCTTTGAGAAAAACATGATCACCTACCTCGAAAGATAGATCCTCCTCCGGTTATCTGCATAACTCTTCTGCCTTCTCTGAGCTATTCTCATGTGTTTCTGAATCAACTGAACTTTTTCTACCATCTCTTCTACCAATTATGGTCCCATCAACTTCTTTTCACCCACTTCATCCCAAAAAGATGGAGTTCGACACCGCTTCCCATATAATGACTCAAATGGTGCCATCTATATACTAGAATGAAAACTGTTATTATAAGAAAACTCAACCAAAGAAAGATGTTGGTCCCAAATTCCCTAATAATCCATAGAGAAAGCTCGTAGAATATCCGCCATGGTCTGAATTTTTCGTTCTGACTGCCCATCTGATTGCGGATGAAAAGCTGTACTAAAATTTATTTCAGTACCCAATGACTTCTGAAGGCCTTTCCAAAAGTTAGAAGTAAACCTGGGATCACGATCAGATACAATAGAGAGGGGAACTCCATGCAACCTGACTATCTCTTTAAGATACAATCAAGAAAGTTAATATAGGGAGAATGTATCTCTAATAGGAAGGAAATGAGAATATTTAGTCAATCGATCAACAATAACCCAGATTGCATTATTACCTCTAGATGTCCTCGGTAATCCCACAACAAAGTCCATGGATATATTTTATCATTTCCACTCTGGCCCTGGTAATGGCTAAAGCATCCCTTTTGGTAACTGTCGCTCTGCATTAACCTGCTGACAAGTCAAACACTTCACAGTGAAATCAACAATATCTGTATTCATTCCATCCCACCAGTAATACTCCCGCAGTTCTCTGTACATCTTAGTACTACCAGGATGAACTGAAAAAGGGGAACTATGAGCCTCACATAACAACTAATTCCTCAATTATGAAAAACTAGGAACACATAATCTCTTCCCAACCCTCAAAACACAATCATTATCAATGTTAAATTCAGGAAACTTACCCTTCTGAACCAGCTCTACCTTTTTCTCCAACTCGCTATCTTGCTTCTGTGCTTGCTTAATTCTGTTTGATAGAGAAGATTTCACTGATACCTGAAACAAAACATAAGGACATCCTGAAAAAACAACTTCCATGCCAAATTTAATCAAAACCATAACCAAAGGATCATGTTCCAAATGCAACATTGTTAATGAAGCATTACTTTTTTTGACTCAAAGCATCAGCCACTTTATTTTCTTTTCTTGGATGGTAATGAATTGTACAATCATAATCCTTGATTAATTCTATCCATCTCCTCTATATCATGTTCAATTCTTTCTTAGTGAATATATACTTTAATCTTTGGTGATCGGTATATATTTCACACTTTACTCCATACAAATGATGCCTCCAAATTTTTAATGCAAGAACAACAATAGCTAATTCCAAATCATGTGTAGGGTAATTTACCTCATGAGTTTTCAACTGACGTGAAGAATATGAAATTACCTAATCATTCTGCATTAGGACACAACCATTCCTTTCAATGAAGCATAATTGTAGATAAAAAAACTCACCATTCCTTGAAAGAAGTGCCAAAACTGGATCATTCACCAATCATCTTTTCAACTCCTGAAAACAATCATCACATTATTTTGTCCAGATAAACATAAAACCCATCCAAGTTAGCATAGTCATTGGACTAGATAATCGTGAAAAACTTTTTCATCAAACCTTCAGTAGTAACCAGCCAAACCGAGAAAACTACGGATCTCGGTTACATTTGTGCATCTTGGCCATTCTTCAACAAATTTTGTTTAGCAGGATCAACAGTTATGCCATTTTTTGAAAAAATGTGACCAAGGGAAAAAAATTGTTGTAACCAAAACTCACACTTGCTGAATTTTCCATATAGTTTCTTTTCTTTTATGTTTTTAAATATAACCCTTAAATTACTTTCATGCTCCTCTTTACATTTCGAAAACAACAAAATATCATCAATAAAAACAACCAACATTTTTCACCTGAGTCAAATGAGCCATCACTGTAGTAAACTGCTCAATTCTGATTCTGACCCTCTCAGTATGCTGATTTGGATGGTCATTTCCTTCAATATGCCTTCCTAAAAAATCTTCTTTGTTTCCTCTAAGAAAAACCTTTCTTAACACTGAAATACCTTGGGTGAAGCAACATTGTAATCTTTAAATTCTATATCATTTCAATCATACCATAAATGAATTTATAATTTAACAATTTTCTAAATCCTAAAGTTGTCTGAACCGACCTTTGATACCAACTATAAGGACTCGACCATAAACCTTACTTAATATTGAATTAAATGAATAATTCACATTGAGGATCGTTTCACGGTTTAGAGTTTTAGAGAATTATGACATTACTATTACATCTCAAAAGATTAAAAAGTAGAAACTTCTACTATGTTTCCATAAAATAAAAACTCAAAAAAGGATACACTTCTAGTTCCATGTTTTAGATAGCATGACATTCCCTTGATCCCATCCATGAACCTATTCAACATTAAGTCCTGTGAAAAACATTTCAAAAAAAAACATGGGGTGAGCATAAAAAGCTCAGTAAGGGATACACAATGAATGAAAACTGTTAGTTTTTCAAAACAACATGTAAACCATATATACTTTATCAAAGTAATACTTTTCACCTTTATGAAGTAGTAAAAACTCTTCACTGAAATAAAAGATCCTTACTTACACTTTTGTAACCAAAAGATTACCATAAAACCCATATAAAGGTCACATAACATATGTAGGTAACTTGGGACATAAACATACTTAAATAGAATAACCATACGGTCGACTTTCACACATATCACTTAATGGAATACCTATACGGCTGACTTCCATACCCAATGCATTAGAGCTTATAACATAACCACCCATCCATGTATTCACGGCACCACCCATCATATGGTTTATCACTTAACCACCCATCAAATTTCCAAGTACCATTATCAAATCATAAGACATAAAACAAATATAATGGAAAGAAGACATCTCCACACATTGATCACAATATATCACTTAAATATATTGACATTAAAAATCCATTATAAAAACAATTTTCAATACCAAAATACGTAAAAGATTATATGGTATTTATTTAATTTTAAAAAACACCATGACTTGTTGAGGAAGCCAAAGACGAAATAATACTCACGGCCGCGGAAAAGGTCATTGTCACCGCGTAGGTTAAAAGAAACATTCCTTTTTGTCATTTTGTAAAATGCTTCATAGAAAAAGATTCCTTTTGTATAAAAGTAAAAGTCAAAGGGGTTTATATACCGTACAAACAAAAGTTGTCTATAAAATGAAATATGCCTCAATGAATGGAGATTGAGACTAAGTCCCTTACATCGGGTCCGACTTGACTCGATCGTTCATTAACGTCCTGAATAATAAACTTGTGTAAATTTCTACTTGATTAATAAATTTTTTAAAGATAATTATTCCTTTTATATCACTTTTTTCCATTTTAGAAACATTATGTAAACATTTATGTCAATAACGTTTGTTTTGTCGATATTTGGTTCTTAAGTCGAAAGTGGACTTCTTACAATTACATGTTGTTCGTGTGGTCAAAGTTTCATTATATCCAGAATGATATTCATGATTTGGATATCATATATATCATATATATCTACAATATACATGTATTTTTAATATTACATAATAATTTAGAGGTAAGAAATGGAATTCACCGTTCATGGAGACGGTAAGCCGTACGTACGCATGAATGCTACTTTCATTTCTATGTAAGATTAATGGATTTAAAACTAAATGAGAGATATTTATATTTTAATTACAGAATTATATTCATAATTTATATTTAACATAGATCATATATATCGATTATATATAGGTACTTATAAAAGTACATTACATTTGGGGATAAGAATTGAAATGCACCGTTCATGGAGACGGTAAGCCGTACGTACGCATGAACACTAGTTTCACTTCCATATCATACTTTAATGGAAATAAATAATAATGATATAAAGTTATATTATAAATCCAGTATAAAATCATATATAATAACTTTAAATCCATCCTTTAGATGTCTCACATATGGCATTAACGAATCAAATCACTTTGAGTGGGCGGTAGTCCGCACTTCATAAAATGAAGAAATCGCATATACCCATAATGGAAGCCACAAAGGTATAAAATAAATGAATAATAGAGAAGAAAAAGGAAAGAATAATCATATAATATATCATATATAAATATAGTGACATCTTAATGGCCACCTTTGAAGGTGTTAGAAGAATATTGAACAATCATCGTTTCGTGAGGCAGAAATTCGCCATCCACAGAAACAGTATGTTCCTTAACCATTATATGTAGGTGTGTGTAAGTGTATCTCGAATGATTCTTATAAAAACATCCTTTTATATTGAAGATACTGGATTTGTTACAAAATAAATGAATAAAATGAGTTTAGGGGGTTGGAGAAGATAAATAAAACAAAAGAACACAAGTGAAGACATTACCTTAAAAAAACTCTCTTAGATTTGAGCTCAAAGGCTTCTTTGGGAAGACTTCTGCCCAATGTGAGGATTCTAGGAGTAATAGAGTGATTTGTAGAGACATAAAGAGTAGATCCTGGTCGAACCAATGGCTTGAGAGGTGTCAGTAATGTGGTAGAGGTGGGGGCCATTTATAAGAGGAGAGGAGGGGCACTCATGGAATGTTAAGAAAATCTACTTTATTATAAAATGATTTTCGGACAAAAAAGGGTCTCAGAATGATATATTTAGAGGATAAGGTGATACGAGTTCGAAATAAACCCATCCAATAGGTTTTTCACATGTGTAGGTCTTTGATTTTACATTATCTTTTCATTTTATTTAAATCGTTAAATAATGATGTAATCACTGCATCCTCATGGTGTCATAAATAATTTAATTTTTTTAATGTATAAAAATTATAAAAAAATATAATGATGTAGGAATTTTTGTTTTCTTTATAATGAATATTTATAGTCAAAAAACTGACTTGTATAACCCCATTTAAGAATTGTTTTAGTAAAACTACTCATGTTTGTGACATTTTTATTTAAACATTAAATAAAAAGGTATTTATGTCATTTTCCAACCAAAGTGGCTTCATGGGGTCCCCATGTTGACCAAAGGATTTTCCTGATCGGCCAAGACTCATCCAATAAGGGTAAGACATGTTTCTAGGTCATTTCATATTATTAAAACATTATTTTTACCTTAAACTACACTAATTACCTCTAATCGCGATTAAAAACATAAATGTTAATATTTTCCAAAAAATTATTTTAATCCCATTGAACCACATTTTACTTCTTAATGAAAACCATGTATGTATGATTTTTGAAATTCAAGACACAGAGGTGGTAAATTTTCATTTAAACGAAAAATCAGTTTTTTAAGTACCACTATGTGGTTTCACTATTCATCAAAAAATGTTGTTTTTCAGAAAAATACCAAAACTTCACCCTAAGATATATTTGATATTCCGAATTAAAAAATTATGTATATTTTATAAAATTAAAAACATATAAGTTAAATTAGTTAATTTAATAACTAATTCCCGCTGTCATGACAAATAGCGTGTTTTTTTGAAACAATATATATCAAAAGATTGACACTAGTTTAAGTCCGATTTCAAAGTGAAATTAATTCAATAACAACTATTGGATTAAATAGTGTTAATGTATTATAATTCCACTCTAAAAACAATTCAAAAGATAATATAATAATATAAATAAATTATATTAAAAATATGTTTTTGATTAAAATTCAACATCTTCTCTATTCATTAAAAAATGAACTTTATCAGAAAAATACCAAAAATTTAAACAAAGTAAATTTTTATGTCCCAATTCTAAAGAAGAGTTTTATTTGGACCAAAATATAGTATAAGAGTGACCAAAATTATATTTAAATAAGGCTCTCCATGAAAAGTGGATAAGTCGACCTTTAGTGAATGTTAGAGTATCTATTCCTAAAATTGAATTCTTTTCTTATTTTAAGCCTTTATCTTTTATTGGAAAAATGTAAAAACATATAAAAAAACATATATAATCATACTTTAGTTATTCCTATTCATTACCGCCAATACAACGGCTACATGTTAACTACCATTTAAAATAATATTATTATATTACTAGTGTGCAACGTAAGATTTCAAAGAAACTCATTGTTGCGTATCGGGTACGCTATCGAACATAGAAACCCCTTTAAAGTAAAATTAATATTTAATTTGTAAATATTAAAAAATATGAAAAAGATTTATTCCTTATTTACCTGGCATGTTACAGTAGTGCTATTATCATCTCTAAGAATATAGTTTCCTGTTAACAAACAAAACATATTCATGTAAGAAAACAGTTTTTGAGAGATCATTATCAAAAAAAGATTAAACATTATAATTCACTGGTACAAAACATCACCTTACTAAAATTTTTATATTCCCTTAAATTATGTTAGAATTTATTTCATCATACATGAATTTGTAATGACCATTTATGAGTAACTTTTTGGTATTTCACCAATATTTATCTCGCCATTTTTGGTCTCACAGGTTGATGTCTCTCTATTTTATGTGACACTATTGCGAGGACACCGTTTTCATCACATGGTAAGGACAAACCATTTAACACTTACTAATTTTTACTACATCACTTTTAAGTTATTTTTTAAATTTTATTTTATACAACATATTAATTTTAATAATTTAAAACCCAATAATGAAAAAAACCAGTCACTCAAAAAACAAACTCACTTCACTCATACATTTTTACTCCAGAAATCGAAGTTATTGTCTCTTGAACCATTCATTGTCCTTAAAACCCTATCTAAATGTTTTGAATGGTGATATTTAAGCATCCATCTTCTTAAAACCTAAAAAATGTCTATCATCAAATAGATCAAAATAATCTCTAATAAAAATTCCTAAGGAACATATGAACCCTGGACTCACAAATAGAGTAGTCATGCTAGAAAAGTACATTTGTTAAAAATCGCATCTATCTTGTAAGTCACTCGTTTAATGGGTATTTGAAAATAAGTGATGACTAGAATTGTGTACCAATGACAATATACCCTTGTACCTAAAACTTTTTTTTTCAGTTTTATCAATACATTATTTTTTCATAGAATGCTAAATATGAAATAAAAATAAAATGTTCAGTAAATGGAAAACAATTCTTTTCATCGAGGATATATGGTGATTTTTTAAAAGTACCTTATAAAGGTATCATTTAGGATCATCATGGAGGACCTCCACCTCCAAGTGCTATTTTTTAACCTATAATGGCATTGAGTGTTTTAATATGAGACAGAAAGTGGAGAAGTCCTATTGCTTCTTTGTTGGATAGAGAAACCATGTTACTATTCATGTTCATACAAAACACTACTTTTCAAAGGAAATGTTATTTTTCAAAATTTAATTATCAATATTAGTTCTTGTTATATCTCTTAAAAATGTTCATAAGATAAACTTGTGAAAATATCATGTTATTCATATGTGTTATATGATAAAAACCATCTATAAATCCAATTCATTTTTCTATTAAAGGATCATATCTGTAATGTTGTACGAAAAATGATTAAAAAGGGAAAATGGAAAATCATTTGAGGTTTATGATTCTTGTTTGTCTAAGGAAATATATAGACTGATGACGATTTGTTGGAATACATAGAAGGACACATTATTTGATTAAAATGAAATGATTCAAGATTAATTTAATCTTATTGGACATTTCATGATATCCAACGATATAAGTGACACTATTTTGGAACTACATGAGGCAGTGGATTACTCAGATAAGTAAATAGATGAAGATATGGTATAAAACATTGATAATGAGAAATATGAAGATGGAGCAATTACAGAAGGAGAAGACATTTTAGAAGAAGATGAAAAATATAAAAGTATAAGAAAGAATAAGATGAAAGAGCCAAGTGATGGTAATGACACTAATCATTATAATGGAATGGAAAAAGATGTCCCTTTTCATGGTATAAATAGTATTGAACTTGATGTTCAATAAGAAGGAAATTTATATGAGGATGAAATGTATCAAAATATTACAGATGATGTAGAAATAGTTCAGGTGATGGAATCATTCAATTAACCAATGTAATAATATATTAATGGGGTTGAAAACCTCAGTTTGTAATGATTTTCCTAAAAACTTCTCTTGATATATGTTGAAAATATTTCTGATACATGTCTCCATGATATTTTTATTTTTATGTCCCTTAGAGATACAATGTTAATAAAATGGGTCTTTAGAAAGTGTTTCAACTTGAACCCATCACATCTGATGATGTGATTTCAATTTAGGAGCTGGTGCATATTCCTTCACATGTAAAAGAAACCACAAAATGTGTAAGTAATGATGATTTCAATTCCATTAGAATAATATTTTATCTGGAATTGGAAATCATATGATGTCACATCCTGCTCCTTGGAGTAACCTTAGTGAAATGGTTGTCGGAATACTTCTACAAAATTTAATATTGGAAACTCAACACAATATTATTCATGGGATATAAGAGTAATGGAATGAAAATATAAACCTATATGATGAAATTATGTCTTTTAAATTATTGGTTGATGAGATAATGAATGAATTTCCAGCTACTACTACTCAATCTTCGAATGCATGTCTAAGTGAGGCTAATGATTCCATGCTCCCAGAAAAGTTTCCATCTATGATTCTACCTTATTTGATTTCAATGGTTAAATTAGTGGTAAATAACAACACTAAATTAGAAAATGAAATGCATGGGCTTGTGTTTTTTATGATTCTACTAATAAATGAATGTAATGGATCTTTATAGATGATTCTTAAGGGGAATAAAACCATAACCTCAGATGCTCGAGCTCAATCAGCTTCTATAGGAACCTCTCTAACATTATATGGAGATTTGATAAGATCATCGATTCAAGAATTGAATAATTCCTTGCATTTTTGTTCTGATATGGAAATGCATACTATGATTCAAAATAACAATGACCATTTTGAGGTCATTGTTATATTTTACTATGAAACTACAAGTGATCATCATGGAGAAATCTCAAAAAATATGGATTACTACTTTAATAGGTTATATAACATGAACAAAATGACATATAATTTTATGTATTTAGTGGAGAATTTTATGCTACCTTTAGCGACTCATTATTTCAAAGATAATGCCAAATAGTTTAGTGAATTTTCACCTAAACCTGATCAGTTCATTGAGAACAATGATTATTTTGATAAAACTCAGGATTATGCTCGTTATATCGTCATGGAATTTATAAATCTATTGAATCCATATTTGTGTATTTACAACACAATAACCGTTTCTCCAGAAGATACCCCTTTCAGTTCTAGCTAGATTCCTTCTACTTCTATATCTTTGGCACCTGTTACTATGAACGCTTCATATTATATGAGCTAGATCACACTAGTCCTTAATGAGAAACCATTACCTCAGTCTTCTTCCTGAACAACCCTTGATTATTATATTATTCATGGGGTGACTCTACCTCCTCTCAGTATCCACTTCGAACCTACAACCACTACCACTTCTACACCTCATACTACTCAACCAAATGTCTCTCAAAGGGGAAAAAAGATGGCAGAATTTGAGCTGAAGTGATTGGATGATATTGTATAGGCATATAATATAATTTATTGTATTTTAGTATTTTGATGTATTCAATAAAATTTTCTCACACTTTTATTCAAATGATTATGAACTTTAGTTCTTATTATTACACTTCATTTCCCAATTTTCGTTTTTATTATCCAAAATGGGAGAGAACTCCCAAATAGAATTTATCTGAACTACAAATCTTTATGGTATTAAAATGTGGTATTATATGAATTACTACTACGAATAAAATTGATCTATGTTTATGTTTTAATTTCACATTATCATCCTTTAATCATTATGAATGGTAGGTAAATTCCCTGATTAGTGATCATAAAAAATAGATAGGTTATTTTAATCCACTTGTTTTGATGCTAAAAAATCATGTTTTATCCGGTTTAATAATGTTAAATCTTGTCCCAGTATGTTTCTTCATGATTATATATAATCATAATATTATTTTTCAAGTATTATTTCATAAGACATGTTTCAAATAATTAACTTAGATTGAGTCAATGGTCAGTGGAATCAAAGTCATTGGTCTCGTCATTCATTTTGAAAATCGGCATAGTATAAGTCACCATTTCAGAGGCATCGCTCTGTCTGGAATTTGGTAAAGGATGTGACACCATTGTTTTGATATACTTGTTTATAATCCTCAAAATTGAAAATACATTTATCCCTCTATCTTCTAATTCTGTCAAATGACTAAACATTGTACACAAAAATTCATAATTTTCACAATGGGCCCAATAATATTGCAGAAACTTCAAAAAGTATGAGACATCATTCTTTTGATAGTGGTCCATAATTTTTTCAAAGTGTAAGAAAATGTACTAATTACACCATTAAGAGACAAAAAATCATTAACTACTTTTGAGTCACCACTCCAATGTCCCCTCTTCTGTGACCCCATTCCAGACAGTGTCTTTTCATTATTTATCATTAAAATTCAAAATTATTTTTGACGGTTATATTTTTGTTCTTAATGATACTGATATTTTTAATGCTCTTTTGTACCCCTATGAGTATTCATACTATATATGAGGTACCTACATGTGATGGAGATCATACTCTCTATCAACAAAATGAAAAACTCCCATGAATAAATAAAAGTGGAGTGTGAGTATATTAATATATATGGTGTTACATTAAATACCACGCAAGAGAGAGAATAGATACATGCCATTCATAATAGCTTTGATTAAGAATGATTATTATATGAACCAAATAGTATAGACATACATGCAGCAAAAAATAAAAATAGACAATCTACATGATTTTTATCACTATAAACCAGAACACAAAGCATTATCAACACTATGTTTCTGTGTCTGTATTCCAAAAGTGAAATCGAGCTTTACATCTTCTCACTCATGATGTTTAGAAGCATCAAGAACATAACTAATAGCATTATAAACCATCTACATTGATAACTTATCTATTTTGTATAATTTTAGTATATTTCGAGCAGTGTGTTTTTCATTATCAAAAACACACATTGTCTCCTGAACTATGCAAGAGGATAAAAGATATCCTCCCTCACCCATCTTTCAATACCACTTTATTCCAACATATATGTGAGGAATAGGTTTCTTTGTGACTTGTTTTTATTTAATTCCCCATGAAAAAAATAGTGGAATTTTTGACATGGATAGCCTTGTGTGCTGTTGAGAACCCCGATCCAGGGTGTGGATCAGTTTTATTAATATAAACCAGTTGGTTGTTAGTGATTTAAAATAGGAGAGGACTAGTTATTTTCTTGAGACCGAACCTATTATTTTTATCCACTTTGTTTACATGTTATTTTATTCTATATCATTGTTTATTCGAATTTGAAAACATTAATTCACTTTGATTATTAATCTAATATAGAGTTTGAAACTATTTTTTATTCAGTAAATTACTTTTAAAATTTTATATAAATATTTAAATTTGCTGTAAATTTGAAATAATCAATATATTTAGAATTTAATCAATCATCAAAAACTATTATAAATCTACTACTTTTTTTAACATGTATGTAAAGATCCTAACTTGTTGAATTTATTAAATAAAAGTTTCAATATAAATTTTAATAGGACCCCAATTCATCCCCCTCTTGAGTGTCCCACTCCGACCAAAGGAATTTATATAATAAAAATATTTTTTTTCATTAAAACAATAACATTATAAAAATGACATTTAATCTTTATGTAATTGATGGTCATGAATGAAATTATATCCATAATTGCAAAACATTCCTTTTTTACACCAAAAATTGATTGGAAAAGTGGCTAGATCAAAAAATAAAAATAATATTTATTTAAAAATCATCCATAATCAGTTAAAAATGTTTAGAAACTTATTTTTTAAATAATAGAAGATTATTATATCATTTTAAATCCATTTTTAGAATATATGGTTTTTATGGAAAAGATATTTCTTGACTTAGGTGATAAATATGGTCGAATTTTTATAAATTTTTATTAATTATCTTAAGTACCAAATCTTGTAATATTTGTACCATTAAATTAATATATCCAGAAAACGAGAGGAAAATATTCATTATAACATTTCATGAGATATTTTTCATAATATTTCATTAATGGAATCATAATCGTAAATTATCCTGTTAAATGGTGATATTATAAAAAAAATCATCTGCCTTTGGTATCATTTAATCATAATACACAAGAGATAATATCATTAAATAAAGAATAAAATATCATGTAAATGAGGAGATACATGATATAAAACTTAAAAGTGTAGTATATACAGCTCATAAATAATATTGGTTCATAATATAACTTGTGTATCATGGAAGGAAAATAATGATAAATTATCTAATTGATTTGGAAAATTTTAAAAAATATATCCCATGAATGATAGAGCATAAAACTAATATGAAAAAACTGTATAATTATGTATAATATTCATGTAATATATTCATCATCAGTATTTAAAAGTAAAAAATAATCGAGTTTTGAATCATTCATAAGTATTGTATAAATAAAAGTGAAAAAAGAAAACCCTAACCTTATGTCATGACTATCAATAGACTAATTAAAACCCGATTTATAATACATTAATTTTATTATAAATCATAAGAGGAAAAATATTAAGGTATTTAAAAATATGTATTATTTACCTATGATATTATATAAATAATTTACTTATAAATCTATGTTAAAAGTATTTTTCATATAATAACATTCTAATTTGTCACACAAGTATTAGATGGATATTCTTGGTCCTCTTACTTAGATCATGGTTTATTTATGTACAGGATGTAATCTATGATATAGATAACATATATCATTAGTATATATGTATTTATAATTATATATTACTAATATAAATAAAAAATGAGATATACATTCATTGAGATGGTCGACCATACATACCCATGAACGTGGCTTCAATTTTATCATCTTATTGAAGAATGAATGAAAATGAAATAAATTAATATTATCAATATAAAATTACTATTTTAAAATATATATCACCTATTTATATTAAAACCAACATTAATAATTTCAATGTAAATATTGAATGAATCACATCATATGGAGAGTCTGGTAGTCCAAACATCTACAAAGCTATTGTATTCCCAACAAAGGGAAAGCATGATGGTATTTGTTATATAACAATTAAATATTCGTAATGACACAATAACTATTTTATATATCATATAAAAATTTCATCTATAATTATTTTCATCGATAATTGGTGGTAATGGATGATTGAATGACATTCGTTCATGAGGTTGTAGTCTTCCGTAGACATTAACTATAATTGAACATCCCATTTTATGGAAGTGAGTGTGAGTTTATCTCATAAAAATAACATAATAACATATCATTATATTGATATTTTTCAATACTCACTAAATAATAATAATATTGGGGTGGATAATGGAATAAAACAAAAGTTTTTATTAAAGGATGACACCTCTTCTTGGGGTAACAAAGTTTGGTTTCTTCTAGTGGGTTTTTGCTAATGGGTTTTTTTGGTTGGGTTTATACCCCATGTGAGAATTTTATTTTTTTAAAATTGATGTTGGGATATTAATTTAGAAGGGTTATTCTGATCTAGTTGGTTATTAGTATAAGCAGAAGTGTAGTGGGGTGAGTTATCTTTTTGTAGTGGAGGAGTGGAATTCATGTAAATATAAAAAGGGAAACACTATTGAGATGCATCCCTTGCATAATGTGCTAGAAATAATTTTCACGTTGAAAAAATAATTTATTTGGTCAAAATATGATAACAAATTTATTTTTTACTCTTTTATTTGTAATTTTTCCACAAAAATTATTTTAAATAACATGTTAAACATGCTTTTAAATTAATCACTCTAATTAATTTTAATTATTTATATTTATAATTTTTGTCCTAATTTAAATAAAAATTATTATAAATATTGAATTAATTTTACTAAAAATGACAAATACATTTTCAAAAATTATAATTACATAAGTGGCATAAAATAATTGATAATTAATTCAGTTGCTATGTCTCAAATGCTAGTTTTTATAATGATCAGGATTAAATGTTTGAAATGTTTTTTTATCCAATATAAATGTAAAATTAGTTCCAAATACCTGAATTCGATTAATTGATGTAAAATACAAATAATTGTATATTAAAAACAATTTAAACTATATTTTTTTATAAGAAGAAATTATAAGAAAAATATTTTTCAATTAAAATTCTCTGTGTTCACGCTTCATCCAAACTACTTCTAAGAAAAAATAATAAAAAATCACACAAAAAATTATTAATATAAGGAAATTAAAAATATATTTTATTTATTCAAATAAAAATAATAAATTTGTTAATAATAAATTGAAAATAAGTTCACTATTAGAAGTAGGTAAACTTTCATGTTAAAAAGATACATTTTTATTAATAAAATTTTATTTATTCTTATCTATTATCTATGAAACACCTGATATGATCATTAAATAGTTGAATGAATATAATATATGAATGTATATATATATATTTAAATAATTTATAAAAAAATTTAAAATAATTTCTTTAGGTAAAATGTGTTTCATTACTTATATTTAAAATTAAAGAAAAATAATTACAATATTTTAAAAATTTTGTTATTTTTATTTCATGTTATTTCAACACAAAACAATTCTTCTTGTAGATATTTTTAATCATTATTTTAATAATTTAATTATTCATTTTCCGGACCTAAATTCCAACAGCTCTGTCACAATAATAATAATATCTAACTAAAATTTGTAATAGTATATTATAGTTTGGTAAAACAACATCGTAAATGTCACACAAGTTAACTAAGAAACACTATTTTATATAACAGAAGATAAACATAGTGTTTAATGTGCCAAAATATAATTTATGGTTATCATTTATCAATAAATCAAAATGGTGTGTCTTATAATGTATGAATAACTTGGTCATTTCATATAGTAGAATCTATATTTAGTTTTGCGTGAAATGAAAAATTTTGAAAAAGTAGAAATTAATATGAAAATATATATTTAATAAAATCTAAAGGTGTTACATTTATTATATATCTTGGAATGGAATTCTGAATTTTTGACCATTTTTTATTGATTAAATTTATTTGGATTATCAAGGAAACCATAATTCTCTATGGAATTGGTTACCTATGAAATAATTATTCATGATGGGGAAGTCCCATGTGAGTATTCTTGGGGAGAGTTAGTTCCTAGTGGGATAATGGTTTTGCCATTTTCAAGTTGAGGAAATGTTATGTGAGACCCTAGTATGATAATTAGAATATATTTTTCAATCAATTATGATAATTGAATCAGACGTTTCTCATTTTTTGGGATATGTATGAGAGAACTAGTCTTTGCGCTAGGTAAGAGGATCCAAAGAACCTTGAAATATGACACAATAGTCAGTAAGTATGAGGTTTTTCATTGTGAGTGAATCCCATGCGAGGGGTAATCTTGAGATTCTAGTTCAATTGATGAAGTAAGCATGCGTAGGTTATTTCATTTTTAATTAGAGTTCCTGCAGTTATAATGAGTATATTATGAGGGTCTAGATATTCCTTTGAATGTTTTTGAAAAAAATAAGATCATGTGTTAGCATTTATTATTCAAACATGTTTTCAGTGAAGGGATGATCTTGTGTGTGGTCCTATTTTTTCGAGATTCTCACTAGCACTGTGTATAGAGAGTGGACGGATTATCATGATTGAGAATCATTTCATCTTGGGGAAAAGTGTGTGGTTATTCTTCGAATATATTATATATTTAAAGGGTATTTCATAAGGTGATCTATCTTATTAGAACATACAAATTTATAGAGAATGTTCAATGACTTATTTATGTTGTACTAGTTACCTCATTTGTGTGTCCGTTGGACAGAGAGACTATGAGTGGTTATTAGAGAATAAGTCATATTTATGGAGTATAGTGGTTGTTGTAATTTTTTTGGGGATAAATACACATCACATTAATGATTGGTCTTCACGGTTTTCTTTATATCTCGTTAGACCATGTTTGGGTTCATTGTCTTCCATCAGGTCATTTGGAAATGCAAAATATATTGCAAAGTTGATCTATTAATGACATTTCTAGAGGAATATTGTAATTAAATCTACATGGTGGGGTGAACTGAATATTCTCATGATGGGTGTGACCCAAATTTTAATTTTTTTTTGTTTAGTGGTTTCCATTACAAGTGAGTCGAGGTTGGGTGGTTGATGATTTGATAATGGTGATCATGTGTGTGTGTCTTGGGATGGTCTAAAAATTACATATATAAATGGATAAAGAATTTTCTGTAGATTATTATTTGTTGGGTGATGATAGGGATACTAATATGGTGGGGGGAATAAAATCATTCATGGTTAAATGTCTTTTATTTTTGGAGAGTTTTATAGGCACTACAATACTAGTCATTTAAAAGATAATATATAATTTGGATTTCCCATAGTATTTTAATATAACTTTTTATGACCCATGGGAATATAATATTCATGATTTAGAAGTGATATTAGATGGTTTCATTTTATTTCCATTGATCTCATTGATTATTTCATATTATTTGAGGGTGATAGAGTTTGGAGGCATGTTGTTGAAAATCAGAATTGTTAGATAAATTATATAACATCAAGGGTTATTGAGGATGATATGTATGGTGGTGGTATTTTTTAAAACCCCATATTTTACTAGGATGTTAAAATGACTATAAATATGAGTTTTTGGATCCATAGGCTAAAGAATTGTAAAATGGTCATCATCCTCTACCAAGATTTTCAGATAATTTTTATAACCACTTTCTCGGCCTACAAATGGGGTATTTACACTATGATAGTATTATAGTGAAACGACATCTTGCATAAATTTTCAAGGAATATTATATATTAATTTATTTGTATTTTTTTATTCGGTGATATTTGTATAATGGTGTATTAGACTGATATTAAATCGACATGTTATATTTAGAAATATATGTATTTCTATAGGCAATGTATAAACCTGCTTTCGGTTATAGGACTCAGGGTGATGGTTATAAATATTTTTTTACATTAATATAATAAAAAATAATTATACCCCCTAAATTATTTCATGTTTCGGATATGTTGGGTGATATATTTTCCAACATGTGAGGGATTAAAAAATAGGACTAAGAGGAGAAGGCACGCGAGACTACATCACTGATGGAAATAGAGGAAAAATAATGTTGCAATACCTAGGATGTTCCAATTTAGATGAGATGTTTTGACTATTTCTCCATGATTTAGGATGTTTTTTTACATTCAATCTCCAATACCTGTAGAGTTGTTTCATCCCAATTTAAAATCTAGATATGTGTTTTTGGGGTCCCCATAATTGTAAATATGTGGTTACTTTGGGATAAATGGGGGTGTGGTAGTGGGGTTTTGATGGATCATAGGGGTTTCCCATATGGAAAACCCAATCACAAGGAATTATTTTTCAAGAAAACCTTCTTTGTGGTCTTTCAAATAAACTAGATGTTTTTTTAGGAGTACATGATTTTTAGTTAATGTATACATATTACAGTGGGCCGATATGGGTTTTATTACATACATGGATTGACACCCCATGTGAGGGATACATGGTTTTGCACTTATATAAAGATAGACTGTAGGTGTAAAATTGAAAATGAAAACATCATTAAATGGTTTGGTTTTAGGATAACATTAATTGAGCAAAGAATTATATATTTTTCATTAACCAATTTTATGTGATTTCAATGATATTTATCTTTAAGATATAAATAGACCAAACATAATTCAATTTTGATAATTTTTTCACATATAACATTATGGTGGAACCCTTAAGTTGCTCTAATGACTTCTCAGAGGTGATTAAATATGAGAAACATATAATGGATAGGTTTTTTCCTATGGAATTTTTCAACCACATGACTTTTTAGATTGACATGTTTGATATTTAGATGTGGGTGGTGAGGTCATATGGATCACATGGAAAGGACAACCATTATCATAAATTTTTATTAGAATACAAAATTTCATGGTTATAGGTATTGGGATTCAACTTTAGGATATGAAATAGTATGGATAGGCCATTCCATTTTTCATTAGTACTACATAAACTTGGTGGATGACCATAGGTTAGATAATAATTTTATAATGTGAGTGAACTAACCAAGGGGGGAACGTAAATGAGAAGGTATACCAACTATCTCCCTGGAATGATGTTGTTGTGGCCTACCACTTTAAGGCGAATATGATGTTTTATTTATTTTCACTACTAAGAATTTTTAATTCCATTTTTAATGGTTCTTGTACAATGATATTAATTATGTCCAAGGATCCCAAGAGGGATGCCTCCACATATGTTTTAACCTACATTATCACAAGTGATATACCTATAATTTAATAAATACTTAGAGGATACCTTGAGTGATGCTTTGAGTAACATGATCACCTCGAGGGCCTATGTGGGTGTTTTTTGATAGAACAAACATGATAGGGTGTTTGTGTGTGTGTTGGGTAGTAATGGTCTTAGGTTTAACTCTAAAAGGATTAGAATACATATGATCTACAAGGGATAAAAATAGTGTGATGAGAATGGGTGTTCAATGAATCATCTTGGAAATTTCATATACGATTAATAAATGAACTATTTTTTCCATAATTATTATTTCATTACATTACAAAATGTAATTACATAGATTGAATTTTATAAAAAAATTATTACATGTCATGTAATAATAACACTTATAATATCTACTACATGTTAATAAATATAAACAATATAAAAACCTAGCAAATGGTTAACTTATTAGGGATAAACATTGTTAAGAAGATTAAATCATCAATAAAAAGTGTTAAAAGAATTATAAATTATAGCAATATCATTGAAAATATTAAATAAATTTTAAAAACCCTTCATAACCAACTATTAAATTTTGATTAATATTTGAGTATATATTGATTATAAAGTGCGATGTGATCCTCGGTATCTAACTGTTACCAGACTCTTCTCCTCTGCAACCAATGTAAAATATGATTGTTGGTCAAAATAACCATTTCTATATATGAACAATTAGTAATATGACATTCAGAAACAACTATACAATTATAATTTATGTTTATAATGATTAATGAAAAATTATACATGATAATTAAATAGGGAAATATTGAATAAACTAGTAAAATCATTCCCATTAAAGATTATTTTGTAGAACATATGAGGCATGCTTAATCAGTCGGGTTCTCCCTTAGCTATTTCCAATAAGATCTTCAATAAGTGTGTCTTGAATGAATTAACATGTGGGAGATGTTTAAGTTATAATAGATCACCAATATGTCAATGTTAGCTAATCCAACCAATAAAACTACCAAAATTGTGAACCATACCCTTAGGGGGTGTATTCATTTGTAAAAAAGGGTCTATGTATATTCACATTACTAGAACAAAATAATAATTTTCAATTTATAATTTAAATATTCAATATTTCAATACCATCTTTATTAAAATTTTATTAAAAAAATTCAAATGAATATAAGATAAATTCGATAAATAGATTGATGGATAAGAATAAAATATTATTTTAATTTTAGAAAATATATAAAAATTTATAATAAAATCATGTGTTCTACGTAATTTTTTTATATACATATTATTTTAAAATAAAATTAATTTAAATATAAATTATAATATAATCTTATTATATCATAGTGAATATTTTTCAATTATTAATAATTTAACAATGTTCTTAATTCTAAAATTTTCCTATATATAAGTCTTTTTCATTTAAAAGAAAATATTATAATATTTGTTAATTTATTCTTCATAAAATTTTTATTATACTTGGAATCATTTATTCAAAATTATGTTAGAGTGAAATTTTCAAATATTATACCATATTATACTTTTATTGAATAATAGAAATAGATTTTGGGGTTTTGGTATGTTTTTTTGACTAAATATTTATTTAATAATGATGTAATAATCAATTATTATTAATCAAAAACAAAAATATTTTATTATATTAATATTTATCATTTTAATGGTTTCGTATAATTTCCCAACCTATAAATGTCTTTACAATGTCTAAATTAGAAATTGTTTATTTAAAAACAATATTCCATTGAAAAATTTCATTTCCATGTTGAAAGTATAATTAAAAAATTTTCTTCGGTTCAAACATAATAAAATAGTATAAATCATGAATTAAATTACCATAACAATGGAAAAATGTGTAATATATTGGTTTTTCATTTTTCACATTACAGGCTTCCAAGATATATCTTTATAAAGTTTTAATCAAATCTATCTTTTTACAATAAATTAGCATAAATACTTATATTACACTCCACTCAAAATCCATTATGCATATTTTTTTATTCATTTTAAAATAAAAAAAATTACCTCTTATTTTCAAAATAACTTATTATTATATCATTCTGTTCTAAGTATCAACTCTTTAAGGTAAAGGAATTATCTGATACCTCTTCTTAATTAAATTACTTAATTACTTGTATGTTTAATAATTATTGAATTTAAATTTATTCATAGACTACTTTATTTTCCAATTACATCCAAATTGTTTTTTTCTTGGGGAGACAATCATTTCCTCTCATTATACACTTTCTTTATTACAGATTTTATACCATCAAGTTTATAAATTCATCTATTGAATTCCAATACATTAAAATAAATATTCTACTATAGTGAATACGAAAAACCCTTTATTTTTCATTGTATATCACATATAAGTGAATTAAATTTATTTATTTATGTATTTATATTTTTATTCACATAATCAATTTTTGGTTAAATATTATATAATTTTAAATCCCTTAAGAAATTATACACTGAGTGTTTTTTATGAAGATATTTCTTTATTCACATTAGAATATTATTGAAATTATTTATTATGATCAATATATATCACATGAATTAAAACATATAATGGGTGCTCCATTATTTATTTCAAGTTCAATAGGATATCAATAAATATATAAGGATGAAATGTATTATGATACATTGGTGAATAATCATAGTAATTATATTTTATTACAACACCTTGATAAACCATAGTGATATTCTCATTAATGTATCAGTTTTATATTTTATTCAAAATTTTCAATGTTATTTATCACATAGTTATTAATATTACCTCAGGAATCCTTTTATATTTTCTATAATGGTCATCATGTTATATTTGTTTTGGTTTTTCCCTTATTGGGATTTACACTCGCCATTTTCTAATGATTCGTGTCACCAGGAAAATACGTGAACTTAGGAGAAGAATGAAGGATTGACTCAAACTTCTATTAATATATTTTAATAATATTTATGTATGTGTTTTCCTTATACAATTCACATATTATATACCAAGATTTATAGATAGTAGACCATAAAAGAACATTTGATGTTATTAATTTAATATTTATATGTAATTTCGTGGGAATTCATGTACTAAAAATGTGTGATGTTGTACTTTGTATTAGAGGTAAGGTTTACTAATTTTTTAAAATTAGAATTGAAAAATATATTCCATAACCCTTTGGATATGTCTAGTTATAAAAAAAATTATTATATTTTGGTGATGTGTAGAAAGGGTGGTTTTAATGCAATAAAATAAATGACTAGATATTAAAAGATGATTTGGATATGGAACAACAGTACCTTGTAGTAATAAAACAAAAAACATTGCTTTGGGATTCGATTTGATCCTAAAATATTGTATTGTAATGAGGATATACTGTAAAACTATTTAGGAATTTGTGAGGAATATTTGGGTTAATCATATGATTTTTATAATCCATTTTCAGAGATAAGTTAATAATGTAAAGTATATTTCTATATTGATGTATATAATCCTAGAATTTTGATATTTGATTATTTTATGGTAAATATTACATTTTTATTACAATATTCCTACTATTTAAAATAATGTTTCATCGATTTTATTCTCATCAAAAAATGGAAGGAATTAAATTGGATTTTGAAAACAATATATGTAACAGATAATGTGATGATTACCGCATAAATATGGGGGCCATTGGATTTTAAAACAATATGATGATAATTTCTATATTTAATTTGTTCTTTATCAACAAACTAAACTATTTAGAGAATCCATATTTAACAATATAGGATAAATTAGATGTTGAATCCTTAATACATCAGTAACACCATATTTTTAGTGGATTCAATGATCTAATGGTCATTAATCAGTAGATTAATACTATATAGTTTATATTTTCCATACTCTATTATTATGAGTAATAAAATGCTACATTCGTATTATATATAATAGTGGGAGATGCTGATATTCTGAGGATGATATCCACGAACACAAATCTAGGAGATTTGGAGGATGTCGTGGAAACAGAAACATAAAAAAGTATTTCCCAATAAATATTTTCTTTATAAAATGGATAAAGACACGGATATGTAATCAATTGAGTTGAAACAAAGGGAAATAGAATGGGTGGGAAATTATAAGATCAATCTTACATGGAATGTGTGATTCGCTACAAGATTTAATATCAATTCTGATAGAAATATTGACATATTATTTAGTAGATTGAGATCCCATAAACATGAAAGATTATCAATTCTAAAATATGTTATTTATGAGGAGATAATTTTATATGTTGTCAATGTTGAAATCGAATTTTAATATTTCGATTAGACACAAGGATATAATTCCATGAAAATAATGAAATATAAATTTTTTCTAATGAATATGAAAGGGGAGGGAGTAACAAATCCCTTGTATATAAAATATTGGAAGAAACATTTTGTGAATTATTTCCAAGTATATGGAATTTTATTCAATTATTACTGATACTTAAATATATCTTGAATTTTTTATGGAAATGTTAAGGCTCAATATATGAAAGCTGATGGGAATGGGATGCAGATGTATGAACAACCATCTATTCATTTTTTCAAGTGTGGAGACAATTGATATTTTTTAAATCAATGTAAAAGACATAAGACAGTGTAGGGTAATTACCCTCAACTTCATCATTGGCCTATTGAGTGTGATTTTTCATTTTTGATTATAAATCATGAAGTATAATATCAAAATTATAATTTCAAATTTACTACATTTATTCACTCAATGCTTGAAAATAGGTTTTTTATTCTAGTTCTTTGTATTATTTTGTATAAGTCATTTTTTCAAATAACATCACGATATGCCCCGAGATTTTTGTGTTAGAATTTTTCGTTAAATCTCTTGGGGGAAATTTTCAAGGATATATTTTATAGATAGATTCTCAAATAATCATTAGTGTGTAAAATATCCATCTTATCCCAGTAGTCCTTGAAATAGTGGAATCTAAAATCATTCTATATGGATTTTTTGTCAATTTATAACTCCATGAAAATCTATTAAAGTAATAATATTTCTATTATCTTGAAGTAATTAACCATAATTATCTTCATTGGAGAGATACACTATCATGATTCTTTTATATCAACCTTCTATATCATTATTTAGGGAAATTAATGGTAGTGAACTAGAAAAAAGGGAAATCCAAATGATTTTATTTGTCCTGATTTTCCATGAATTCATTTATGTATTTCTTGATGACATACCAATACATAACCCATAAAGGGATGTGTATTTTTCAATTAAACTCATGTTTGGACCCCAGTTAATATATAGGACTCTATGTGATATAGAATATGTGGGTTTTGGGGAATTAATGAAGTGATGTAATGATCTTATACAAAAGATATTTATATAACAATGTGTTTCTATATAGATATAATCTATTCATTTTTTGGAAAAGAATGATGGATTGGTGTAGATATGTATTAACTTTAGTGATCATAATTAGATATCTAAAAAGAATAAGCACCCTCTCCTATGTATTGTCTATTTTTTGACCAATATTGAGGAGCTCAACTATTATCAAAGATTATCCACTGATAATGTTCTCATTAATTGAGTGTGAACAAATAATATGTCCCAAAGTTTTCTTTCTAGATTAGATATTGGGATATTTTCTTATTGTAATGTGATTTTTATTAACTAATACAACTTCCACATTTAAGGATTTAACTAATAGTGTATTTTATGTCTACCTTGAATTTTTTTTAATATTTTCTATTCATGAAATTACTTCACATTATAAAAGGAATGATTATAATTTTTTTCATCCCTGGGTTATATTTAAAACACTGGGAACCAAAAATATATATGAAAAAAATTAGAAAATGTGTGTTTAGGATGAAAAAAGATACTTTATTGGATCACATCATGATAGTTGAATAATTATAAGTAAATGTTGTAAAGTCAAAGACTGTTGTTGAATTACCATATTAGATAAATTTAACAAATATTTATTGTTTCCTACGTCTAGCAAGAGAATATAGAAATTTTATTAAAAAATTCATAACTCTATAATCCAATAACCATTTTAACATCAAATAGAGTTATGTTATTCATGATAAAAGATTATTATTAATGATTCCATAAATTAAATTAATGGTTTTCTTGTACACCTAGGATAACATTACACTCTTATAAGAAACCCTTTCTATCTCTACAGATTCATATATGGAAGGTATTGTATGTGCTATCCTGAAAAAATAGAATGTGTTCACCGATGAGTTTCTATGGTTAAATCAAATTTTGAATAATTATCTTACTCATGACATAGATTTTTTTATGGTTATTTTGGAAATACATATATGGAGACACTATCCTTATGGAGAATAGTGTGATATATAAAAATATCACCAATAATTTAAATATATATTCATAGAAAAGAAATTACCATGAGGAAAAAGATATTGATAGAGCTTCTTAGAGACTATTAGTTTTTAATATATTATCAAATCTAAATAGAAAAAAGATTTGTAAACTCATTGAGTAGGAAATATAAAGTTGTTCCTGAAATGATGAGGATTGAGCGAGTTAGGTGGATCATGTAAAAAATAATGTTTTTCACAGGAATCTTAAAAACATACAAGATTAATTCCATAAATAATTATTTCTCAAATTTCATTACTATAGAAGTTTGAGATTTATTGATTATATTATCCCTTGGTATAAAAGACGACATAGGAAATGAAAAAATCGTATGTTCCCTAAATTATATATTTGTCATGAATGTGGGATAAAATTGTGTACAAGGTAATGTATTCCATTTATAACGTAGATAAATAATGTGATTATTGATGAAGATCACATCTTTTAATCCTCAATACATACATAATTAACTATAATGTATATCGACATTCATAATAATTAAGTGGTAAAATAATGTATAGAATGATATTTTTATTATATATCATGGTGATTGTTTTGTAAAAATATGAAGGTGGTGGGATTAATTTCAATAGGTGTATTAAAACCACTACCCATGCATATATTGACGTTAGATAACATCACAATCGGTATTGACATTTTCCTATTGGAGAAATAATTGTAAAACACTTCTATGAGACTCATCATCGATAGATTTGAAAAATTATTCCCAATTTGTTGCATTGGGAGTGGATTTATTAGTTGAATAACTATCTCACTTGCATATTTAAAATGTAGTTAGACAACATGTAATATATATGTCAATTATCTATGATCTAAATCCAATATTTACATATATATTCTATAAGATACAAAAAGGTTATATCAATACAGAAATTACCCTGTGAAAATGGATTTATCCTCGTACTGATGTTTATTTTAAAAGACCTATTCAATCATTTAATAACATATTACATGATATCCAACTTGATTCTTATGGATTTTTTGGTTAAATATACTACCCGTATTGAATTTTCCAAATACCATATTTTCCAATAGATCTTTAAAATATGACCATTCGAATCCCCCTACAGAATGATGTTTACAATTCTATCATGTTGTGATAAATATTTATAAGGTAAATATTGAGACAAAAATATGTGATGGATAGTATAAATAATATAAAAGTTATTTTTAAACACATCAAGGATACATAGATCTGATAGATAAGTTATTTTTAATTTTATGGATGGACATAATGTTTCAGGTGATGAATCATGTATTTCTCATGTTATCATCATGGTATTGGGACACGAGGTTTGAATTGTGTGGAAGTAGATTCCATGGTATGTTTGACCTGTTTGGATTCTAGAACATGTTGGTTCGGCTTTTTATTATTTAATAATACATCTAAATAATTCTAATGTAAAAATAAGTTTTCTGTGGGTCTATGATAAGAATGTTCATGGATGACCAAACCCATAAAATTGGTATTTGTAGTTTCGTCTTGGATCATGACTTGACATATAAAGAGAAACAAATATTGAATATCTATAGACGGGATGAAGTGTTGAGGAAAATAAAACATGAATTGTGATTGTAATGTGGAGAAACCAAAACATTATAGAATCTACATTGGAAAATTTTGAACAAATAAATGAGAAATCCCCACAATTTTTCTAGATTAGACACAAATTTGGAGAGTAAATATTCTTAATGTGGATAATTTAATGGTCTAAAAATTAAATATATGATTAATAATATTTATATTTTTCCAAAATGACAATTTTATTACATTTCCATGTGGAATTACAAAAAATGAAATCTATGTAGAAAATATTATTACATGTCAAGTAATAATACAAATTATAGTAGCATAGACTAGTAATGACTTATGTATACTAGAAAAATAGTGATAAATAAATTGTTTACATTATATGATCAATGTCTCCAATAAAGATTATATATTCCTTGATAAATTTTAAAACATGAAATAATCTAATTAATTTCAATGAAATTATAAAAGGAATTATTAAAACATTTGGGAACAATATTTTAAATGACGATTAATGGTTGAGTAAAAATAGATTATAAAAAAAGTGACCAATATTATATTTTTATTGACCTATAAAACCATTGGACTATATGGAAATTGGTCAATATTGTCGTTGGTCAATATAACTTTTCGAAAATATGGCCATTTATTATTTTGAATTTGATTAATAATTATACCACTATAAATTGTGTCTATATAGTGAAATGTTATATAATTATTGAAATGAAAACCCTTTTATTTATTATATATTACTTCATGATTTATTAAATAAAAATAAAGACTATACAACTCAAAATATCCAGAAGTATAGTATATTTGGGAGTTTGTTACATTTCATTAAAATTTCAAACAATAAATTCCACATATTTATTATAAATTTCCTTAATATTCTCATAATTAATAACGAATGATATAACATATAGAGATACATAAGAAGGTTGTGATCTGTAAAGCATAATAACTATTTAAACATTGCATAATATGATGAATGTAATACTGGTTTGAAAATAGAAATATCAATAGGGCATAAAATCGTTGAGAATCATAATCATGAAAAATAAGGTATGATATGACATGATAACATAATGGGAACATTTGAAATGGTGAAACGACATAAAATAAATGAATCATAATCATAGGTCAAGGATAACAACCAAGTCTTCATGATAGAAATATTTCATGTGATATATTAGGTTTTCACCAAAACCCCTTGTATGAATCCTCCTAAGAATAAAAAATTATCCATTGCATTGGAGTGCTATATATTTTCTAGAACACCATTACTTTAATTTAATTATCATTATTATGTGTTCCACATAGATCATAAAACATCGAATCATGATTAATCACATTTTATCCATGATAATAGAGTGTGGAATACATAAATTTCGTTACCCAATAATATATGTATATGTTTATTATTTTGGACATCATTGATTTTAATTTGGAATGTGTATTCACTAGATATTTCCCGCTATGAAATACCACAGTGAAATTTAGGAAGTATAGTAGGGGAACATAAATGCTCATGTGAGTTATTAATGAATGTGAAATGGGTCTATTATGATTTATACATAATAAGGGATGTATGAAAAATTTGTAAAAACACAGACAAACAATATGAATTGAAAATAAAATGATATAAAAGTAATAAGATTCTTAAATAAAGGGAAGAAAGAGAGAATCCCTTAAATTGAAAGTGCAACTCAAAATAATTTGTAGTTTCTTAATGGGGGCATGAGAGAATCTTGAGTGGATTCAATAGAGGTGAGGGTAGATTATGTATGAGATCTAATGATTTTTCAACGAAATATGTTGGATATTGTGTGGGTTTATAAAGGAAATGATTGAGTAAATTTTTATCATTTATCAATAATAGGTTTTGGATTCCATATAATAATATAACCAAAACCGAAAACAATACCAAGGTTTCGTCTCATGGTTTCCACCAATGATGCTTTTTTCCATTACTATATTAGGTTGAGTTCTAAACATCTTAAAATAATACTCTTGGTGATATGGAGGAGCATCATACTCTTAAATAAATGAATTTAAAACCTTAAAATAAATAATAGTTTTTGGTGGATTCATAAACGATTTATAAATTTACTAAAATAAAAATAATATTAAAATATTCTACTGGAAAATAATATATTTTCTCATTAATACATTTTATATTATTCATAACATCATGTTTTGGGAATTATTATGTCATAATACACACCGTCTATTTATATGTGTAACACCCCAGGTAAATAAAGAATATGAAATTTTCACATTTATCTACATTTGTGAATAAAATATTAATATAACTTTAAAGAGGACGCTACGCTCGATGGCGTACCCAATACGCTACAATGAGTTTCTTGGGAATCGTACGCTGCACGCTAATAATAAAATAATATTATTTTAAATTGTAGTTAACGCCTAGCCATTGTAATATTGGGAATGAACCGAACAAACTACAAAATGATTATATATTTTTTTCAACTATTCTAACTTTTTACAATAAATGATAGAGGATTTTAAATGCGAATGAATCCAATTTTAAGCGAAAACATTCTAATATTCTTTAAAAGGTCGATTAACTGCCTTTTGATGAAGAACCTCTTTTAAATCCACTTTTTGACAATAATATGTGTTATATTTGACAAAATAAAATTTTTCATTATAATCGGGACATCAAAATTTACTTTGTGTAAATTTTTGGTATTTTTCCGATAAAGTTATTTTTTTAATGAATAGTGAAAATTGTTGTATTTTAATTCAAAACCACTTTTTAATATAATTTATTTATATTATTAGATTATCTTTTGAATGGATTTTAAAGTTAAATTAGAATATATTTTTACCATTTAATCCAATATTGGTCGTTGGAATTAATTTCATCTTGAAATTGGACTTAAACTAGTGTCAATCTTTTGATACTTATTGTTTCATAAAAACACGCTATTTTCTCTGACAGCGGGAATTAATTATTAAATTAATTAATGAAACTTATATGTTTTGAATTTTGTAAAATGGAAATCATTTTTGAATTAGGAATATCAAATATAGCTTTGGTTGAATTTTTGGTAATTTTCTGAAAAACATCAATTTTTGATTAATAGTGAAACCACTAAGTGGTAGTTAAAGAAACGGATTTTTCGTTTAAATGAAACTTTACCACTTATGTGATTTGAATTTCAAAAATCCAACATACACGGTTTTCATTACGAAGTAAAATGTTGTTCAATGGGATTAAAATAATTTTTTGGTGAATAATAACTTTTAAGTTTATTAATCGTGATTAGAGGTAATTAGTGTAGTTTAAGGTAAAAATAATGTTTTAATGATATGAAATGACCTATACACGTGTCCTAACATTATTGGATGTGTCATGGCCGACCAAGACAATCTATGGGACATCTTGGGGACCCCATAGAGACACTTTGGTAGGAAAATGACATTAATACCTTTTTATTTAAAGTTAAAATTAAAATGTCACAAACTTGTGTTGTTTTACTAAAACAATTCATAAATGGGGTTATATAAGTCATATTTTTGACTATAAATATTCATTAGAAATCTATAATTACTTCCTACATCATGATATTTTTTTATAATTTTTAGATATTAAATAAATTAATTTATTTATGACACAATGATGATGTAGTGATTACCTCATTATTTATCAATTTAAATAAAATTAAACAATAATGTAAAATATAAGACCTACACTTGTCAAAAACCTATTTTATGGATGGATTTATAACCCTTATCAACTTATCCTCTATATTTATAATTGTGGGACCTTTTTATCCGAAAATCATTTTATAATAAACTATCTTTTCTTAACTTTCCAAGAGCGCCTCTCTTTTTCTCTTATAAAAGGCCCCCACCTCTAGCACCTTACCCACACATCTCAAGCCTTTGTCTCGGCCAACCCCTGCCCATTTCATCTCTCTAAATACCTATATTCATCATTGAAGCCTCACCTTTGGGCTGAATTCTTTCCAAGGATGCCTTTGAGCTCAAATCAAGAAGAGATACCCGATTTTAAGGTAATGTCTTCACTTGTGTTCTTTTGTTTTATTTTTCTTCTCCAACCCTCTATACTATTTTTATTCCTTTATTTTGTAACAAAACCATTATCTTCAATATACTAGTAAGTTTTTATGTGACGTATTCAAGCTACACTTACACACACCTTCTTCTAATGGTTAAAGAACATACTGTTTCTGTGGTTGGTGAATTTCTACCTCACGAAACGATGTTTGTTCAATCTTCTTTTAACACCTTTAATGGTGTCCATTATGATGTAACTATTTTTTATATATGATATATATGGTATTTATGTTTTCTATATGCTTCTGAATTTTATATTTAAAACATTCCTTTATTCATTTCTTGTTGTGCAAATGAGATAATTTCATACGAGGAAGTGTGGACAACCGCCCCCTCAAGTGATGTGACTCGTTCATGCAATACATGGAATGTATAAATAATGAAATTAATGAAAATACATGACCTATATAAAATATATATTATACTGTAATTATAATATATATATATATCAATTATTTTTAATTCCATTAATATGACAAAGAAATGAATGTAGCGTTCATGCGTACGTATGACCTACCGTCTCCATGAACGGTGCATTTCATTTCTTTTTATCTACAAATGTTTTGGAGTAGTATAAAATGAAAATGTACTGGATATATATGATATTTAAATCATTAATACTATTCCAGAGATTATTTGCACATAACTACATGGACAATCATTTTCAAACAAGTTCATTTTTGACTCATGTACCAAACATCAACAAAAACGTCTGATATGAACTCACATTATTAACCAATTATTATAACATTATAATATGTGATTTAAACTGAATAATAATATTTAAAATATATCCTTAAGAAGTTATAAATTAACCAAAGTTTATTATTTGGTAATATAAAGAAACGAACAAGACAAGTCAGACTTGAGGTAAGGGATCCTACACCTCTCTTTCTTTTTAAGTACACTCATTTATGTCATTCCTTTTAAGGTAATCTTTCATATTATTAGGATGTTCATTTATATTACTACTACTGTAATTTTTATGTTCATATTATGAGAGACCCTATATTCTCTCATAAATCCATTTTGGATGTTTTGAGTGGCGTCGTTTGGCTGCCATATTTTCATAAGAGATCTAACCTCTCTCTTTCTTTTTTAAGTACTCTCCTTTATGACACTAATTTTAAGCTCCTATTTGTTATGATTAGGGATGTTCTTTTTTATTCATATTGATGTAAATTTAATTTTAATATTATGAGATACTCTATTGGATCTCGTCAATCAAATTTTGGAAGATTTATGTGGCGTCGTTAGGCTGTCGAGTTTTCGTATGGGATTGTTCATCTCACTGTTAGGCCCGTGAGATTTTTGCCACATTTGCCACCATTTTTTGAGTAGTGTATTTAATTTCCATTATTATACTCTTTGTGTAATATACTTTTATTTATGGGTATTTACATATTCATTGTATGACCCTTCTTCAATGGGGTGTACGTTTCAAAAGTTACCCAAGTCGGTAAGGGAACCTTTCACCCTCCTATTTTTAAAAGACTTCTTTTGTTATGTATTTTAATTCACATACTATTATGTTGGGATATGTTCTTATATATCCTTTTTGATGTAAATTTTATGTCCAAGTGATGAGATACCATTTTTATCTCTCATAAACTCATTTTCTTGAATTTTGAAGTCATGCCGTTAGGCTGTCGAATTTCTGTAAGGGAACTTCTTAACCCACTTTCAATTCTTTGGGTTAAACCTCTACTTCCTGATTTTATTATGCCAAGATTATGTGTGGATTCTATATGTTCTAGTTTCCACAATCCTTTTTTTGGATATAATATTTCTACAAATAATTATCTCATTGACAAATTCTTATGTCATTTACACGAACTTGTATCAGAAATCAGAACTCAATCTCATTTCATTGAGTTAAATATCTATGTCATTGGTTTTGTTTTTCCAAGATTATGTGTGAATGACCTATGATTTTTTTACACTTCATATCCACTTATATTTTGTGTATTCATATTTTTCACACATAATCATGTAATTGATTTATCCTTAATCTAAGGATACTGACTTTGTAAGGGACTGCGTCTCAATCTCCTTTCATTGAGTCATATTTCATTTTATACACAACTATATTTTATACGGTGTATAAACCCCTTTCACTTTTACTTTTATACAAAAGGAATCTTTTTTTACTAAGTGTTTTACTAAACGACAAAAAGGAATGTTTCTTTTAACATACCCGGTGACAACGACCATTTCCGCCGCCGTGATTATTATGTGGTCTTTGGCTTCCTCAACAAGCCGTAATGTTTATTAAAATGAAATAAATACCATATACTATTTTATGTATTTTTGTATTGAAAATGGTTTTTATAATGGATTTGTTATGTCAATATATCTATGTGATAAATTGTGATCTAAGTGTGGAAATGTTTTCTTTCCATTATATTTGTTTTATGTATTATGATTTTATAATGGTACATGGACATTTGACGGGTGGTTACGTGAT
This sequence comes from Viscum album, assembly GCA_963277665.1. Classification (NCBI taxonomy): domain Eukaryota; kingdom Viridiplantae; phylum Streptophyta; class Magnoliopsida; order Santalales; family Viscaceae; genus Viscum; species Viscum album. The sequence goes on from OY728137.1 coordinate 1,481,878,909, forward strand.
AAACCATATGACGGGTGGTTCCATGAATACCAGGACGGGTGGTTACGTTATAACCTCCAATGCATTGGGTTTGGAAGTCGGCCATATGGCTATTTCATTAAGTATGTGTGGAAGTCGACCGTATAGTTATTCAATTTAAATATGTTTATGTCCCAAGTTAACTTTATATGTTATGTGTTCATTATATGGGTTTTATGGTAATATTTTTGTTACAAAAGTTTATGTAATGATCTTTTATTCAGTGAAGAGTTTGTTTACTACTACATAAAGGTGAAAAGTATTACTTTAATAAAGTATACATGGTTTACATGTTGTTTGAAAAAACTAGATGTTTTCATTCTTTGTGTATCCCTTACTGAGATTTTTATGCTCACCCCAGGTTTTTTTGAAATTTTTTTAACAGTACTTAATGTGGAATAGGGTCAACGATTGGTTAAAAGGAAAGTCATGATATCTAAAACATGGAACTAGACATGTTTCTTTTTAAGAGTTTTTATTTTAGGGAAACATAGTAGAAGTGTCTACTTTGTAATCTTTTGATATGTAATAGTTATGTCCTAATTCTCTAAAACTCTAAACCATGATAAGATCCTCAATGTGAATTATTCATTTAATTCAATATTATGTAAGGTTTAAGGCTGGGGCCTTATAGTTGGTATGAAAGGTCAGTTTAGACAACATTAGGGATTTTGAGTTTTATTTAGACACATGGTTAGTCCCTATATCTATTATTTCATTTAAATCCTTATTTTATAATTTTTTTCAGGGCAAGTAAGGTCAGTTAAGAATGGAAGGATAACGATCTCAAACAACATTCCTATCTCTTCCTAATGACATGCTTGCATTAATTATTGAAAAATCATGTTAGGATGATTGTGAAACTTTTTATACCATACAACTCACTTTCAAGCAGTTGTTTGAGATATCAAACACCTCCACTATACCTAGTTATCATCGTAGATCATGGGTTGTATTTAGAAAAGTACTATTTTCAAAATATTCTCATATTTTCAAGAATGGTAAATATTATCAATGTATATTCAAATATTTTACCTTATCACAAGAATTTGAAGCATATTATGATTTTAAAAATGGTGATGAGGAAGGAGACCCTTGTGAAGCCTATTTATATTTGCTTTTAAAATATAGTCTCTCAGCAAATACTTATGGTATTTTAAAAGGACAAATAATAGAATGTTTCGACTCAAATTCTGTCCGACTATTTTATAGAAATCATGTTTTAGCAGATGTTTTGGAATTATATGTCATACATGATTATTTTCCAAAACTATTTTTCTGTGAACAACCATATGACCCATGTTGTACAAGGTGTATTTGGATGGAGGAAGAAAATTATTTTGAAGGATCTCTAAATCCTTGTTGTAATGAATGGGACTTATACCTACGTGAAAAAGATGATGATGAAACTGAGTGGATGTTATGATCAAGGTATGCTGTTATTCATTTTGGGAATCATTTTATTTCATCTTATGGTGGTGAAACAAGACTTCAAGAATTAAGATGTTGAGATCGTAATGAATTTTGATGAAAATGAGAGGTATAAGAAAACTACTGAGGTTAAAACATGTTAGAGTTATTTTTGGAGTTTTATAAAAAGGACAACACACAGACCATGTGACAACCCGTCGCGTCGGACAAAGCAGCAGGAATCGAACCCACAATCAAAGTGTGACTGGTATTTATCACCTACCACTTGACTACGTGAAGTCCCAGGTTAGTTTTACTAGTTCTTTTTAGTTATATGATTTTATAAATTAAGAGTAAGTTTATTTTTGGTTATCTATGGAAATTATAAACCTATCATGGAGGATATGTGATTAGGTTAATAACTTTTCAATATGAGACTTTAAGAGAAACTGATGTTATTAGGAGATAAGTGGTATTTTGTACCTTAGAAGAATATGTTATTAAATCCTTCAAATATTAGGGTTTCAATATTAGTTTTGTTTACTTTGACGAATTTTATAGAAAAAATGTTTTATCGAATGGTCTTCGTTGAACTTGGGGTTTTGTTGGACAAATTTTGGAGATTAAGAATAGATTTTCTTTTTATAAAGGGTTATCCTTTTCTGGATTATCTGATCTTGTACTAACTATTTTGGTTTTGGTTTTGGTTAAAGTATAAATACATGGGAAGTATATAGTTCTCTTTAGTGGATTAGGTGATTATCATGAAGTTGATTATATTACTCTTAATGCGAACAAGTCTTCCTAAATACTCATCTTTTGGAAAAAATATGAGTTTGATTAAGGAATCCGCTAAAAGTTGAAAGTCTACGTGACAAGTAAGTATGTTTCATTATGATTTAGTTAAGCTCAAAAATAAATTCCTCAATTAATAGTAACTTAAAACAAAAATTTTGTCTGTTAACTTTTCCTACTGGGGAATCGAATACCGTTTAACCCATCACAAGTTTGGGATTTTCTTATGCTTAACTTTCTCCTAGACATGATTACTATCACTCTCCCTCAAAACATGAACCTTTGTTTTTTCCTCCATATCCATGTTTTCCTACATGGACTCCTAGTATGGGTTAACTCGGATGACCTTTGTACTTCTCATTCATTATTTTAAAGTGATTTTTTACTGACTCTTGTTCCGATGTGAGATTTTCAATGAAGTTTCCAAGCCCAATTTTAAAATTGCGAGGACCCAATTTCCAAAAGGGGGGAAGGATGTAACACCCCAGGTAAATAAAGAATATGAAATTTTCACTTTTATCCAAATTTGTGAATAAAATATTAATATAACTTTAAAGGGGACGCTATGCTCGATGGCGTACCCAATACGCAACAACATGTTTCTTGGGAATCTTACATTGCACTCTAATAATAAAATAATATTATTTTAAATTGTAGTTAACACCTAGCCATTTAATGGCGGGAATGAACAGAACTAACTAAAAAATGATTATATATGTTTGTCAAATATTTTTACTTTTTACAATAAATGTTAGAGGATTAAAAATGAAAATGAATCCAATTTTAAGCGTAAACATTCTAATATTCTTTAAAATATCGATTAACCCTCTTTTGATGACGTACCTCTTTTAAATCCACTTTTTGACAATTTTATGTGTTATATTTGACGAAATAAAATTCTTCTTTAGAATCGGGACATCAAAATTTAATTTGTGTCAATTTTTGGTATTTTTTCGATAATGTTCATTTTTTAATGAATAGTGAAAAATGTTGTATTTTAATTCAAAAACTATTTTTATTCTAATTCATTTTTATGATTATATTATCTTTTGAAATGATTTTAAAGTGAAATTAGAATATATTTTTACCATTTAATCCAACAGCGGTCATTTAATTAATTTCATCTTGAAATTGGACTTAAACTAGTGTCAAACTTTTGATACTTATTTTTTCATAAAAACACGCTATTTGCTCTGACAGTGGGAATTAATTATTAAATTAATTAACAAAACTTATATGATTTGAATTTTGTAAAAAGGACATCATTTTTGAATTCAGAATATCAAATATAACTTAGGGTGAGTTTTTGGTAATTTTCTCAAAAACATCAATTTTTGATGAATAGTGAAACCACTAAGTGGTTGTTAAAGAAACTGATTATTCATTTAAATGAAACTTTACTACTTTTGTGATTTGAATTAAAAAAATCCTACATACATGGTTTTCATTAATATGTAAATTGTGGTTTAATGGGATTAAAATAATTCTTTGGTGAATAGTAACTTTTAAGTTTATTAATCGCGATTAGAGGTAATTAGTGCAGTTTAAGGAAAAAATAATGTTTTAATGATATGAAATGGCCTAGACACATGTCCTACCCTTATTGGATGTGTAATGGCCGACCAAGACAATCCATGGGTCAACTTGGGGATTCCATGGAGCCACTTTGGTAGGAAAACGACATTAATACCTTTTTATTTAAAGTTAAAATTTAAATGTCAGAAACATGTGTTGTTTTACTAAAACAATTCTTAGATGGGGTTATACAAGTCATATTTTTGACTATAAATATTAAGTAGAAAGATAAAACAATTTCCTACATCATGATATATTTTTTTTAATTTTTAGAGATTAAATAATGTAAATTATTTTTGACACCATGATGATGCAGCGATTACCTCATTATTTAACGATTTAAATAAAATGAAACAATAATGTAAAATCTAAGACCTATACTTTTGAAAAACCTATTGTATGTGAGTATTTCGAACCCTTATCACCTTATCCTCTATATTTATAATTGTGGGAAATTTTTATCCAAAAATCATTTTATAATAAAGTATCTTTTCTTATCATTCCAAGAGTGCCCCTCCTTTTCTCTTATAAAAGGCCCTCACCTATACCACCTTACCCACACCTATAATGCCTTTGGCATGGCCAGACTCTACCCATTTCATCTCTACACATCCCTATATTCATCATTGAAGCCTCACCTTTGGGCAGAATCCTTCCCAAGGAAGCCGTTGATCTCAAATCAAGAAGAGTTAACCGATTTTAAGATAATGTCTTCACTTGTGTTCTTTTGATTTATTTTTCTTCTCCAACCCTCTAAAAACTTTTTATTCCTTTATTTTGTAAAAACACCAGTATCTTCAATTTAATAGGATGTTTTTATGTGAATTATTCTAGCTACACATACACACACCTTCGTTTATGGTTAAAGAACATACTGTTTCTGTGGTTGGAGAATTTCTGCCTCACGAAACGATGATTGTTAAATATTCTTTTAACACCTTTAATGGTTTCCATTATGATGTCACTATATTTTATATATGATATATATGGTATTTATGTTTTCTATATTCTTATGAATTTTATATTTAAAACATGCCTTTATGCTTTTCATGTTGTGTAAATGCGATAATTTCATACGAGGAAGTGTGGACTACCGCCCCTCAAGTTATGTGACTCGTTCATGCAATACATGAAATGTATAAAGAATGAAATTAATTAAAATATATGACCTATATGACATATATATTATACTAGAATTATAATATATATATATCTTCCAATTATTTTTAATTCCATTAATATGACAAAGAAATGAAAGTAGCGTTCATGCGTACGTACGGCCTACCATCTCCATGAACAGTGCATTTCATTTCTTTTTATCTCCAAATATAATGGAGTAGTATAAAATGAAAATTTACTGGATATATATGATATTTAAATCATTAATACTATTCTTGAGATGATTTACTTATAACTACAAGGAAAATCATTTCCAAACAAGTTCATTTTTGACCCATGTACCAAACATCGACAAAAACATCTGATATGAACTCACATTATTAACCTATTATTATAACATTATAATATGTGATTTAAAATTAATAATAATCTTTAAAAGATTTCTTTGAGAAATTATAAATTGACCAATGTTTTTTATTCAGGAATATAATGAAACAAACAAGACAAGTCAGACTTGAGGTAAGGGGTCCTACTCCTCTATTTCTTTTTAAGTACACTCTTTTATGTCATTCCTTTTAAGCTAATTTTTCTTATGATTGGGATGTTCTATAATATTACTAATACTGTAATTTTTATTTTCATATGATTATAGACCCTATTTTCTCTCATAAATCCATTTTGGAATTTTTTAGTAGCGCTGTTAGGCTGCCGAATTTTCGTAAGAGATCTAACCTCTCTCTTTATTTTTTTAAGTAAACTCCTTTATTCCACTTCTTTTAAGCTCCTCTTTGTTGTGACGAGGGATGTTATTATATATTACCCTTGATGTAAATTTTATTTTAATATTATGAGAGACTCTATTTGATCTCATCAATCCATTTCTGGATGTTTTATGTGGCTCCGTTAGGCTGCCGAGTTTTCGTAAGGTATTGTTCATCTCACTTTTAGTCCCGTGAGATTTATGCTACATTTTCCACCATTTCTTTTGAGTGGTGTAATTACATCCCATTATTATACTCTTTGTGTTATATAGTTTCATTTATGGGTATTTACATATTCATTGTATGACCCTTCTTCAATGGGGTGTACCTTTTGAAAGTTACCCAAGTCGGTAAGGGAACTTTTCACCCTCGTATTTTTATAAGACTTATTTTGTTATGTATTTTAATTCACATAATATTATGTTTGGATATGATCTTATATATCATTATTGATTTAAATTTTATGTACAAGTGATGAGATACCCTTTGTATCTCTCATCAACTCATTTTCTAAATTTTGAAGTGATGTCGTTAGGCTATCGAATTTCTGTAAGGGAACATGTTAACCCACATTCAATTCTTTTGGTTAAACATATAATTCTTGATTTTATTATGCCAAGATTATGTGTGGAATCTATATGTGGTATTTTCCACAAACCTTTGTGTGGATATACTATTTCTACACATAATAATCTCATTGATAAATTCTTATGTCTTTTAGACGAACTTGTATCAGAAATCATAACTCAACATCATTTCATTGAGTTAAATATCTATGTCATTGGTTTTGTTTTTCCATGATTATGTGTGAATGAACTGTGATTTTTTTACAATTAATATCCACATATATTTTTTGTATTCATATCTGTCACACATAATCATGTAATTGATTTATCCTTAATCTAAGGATACCTACTTTGTAAGGGACTTCATCTCAATCTCCTTTCATTGAGGCATATTTCATTTTATACACAACTACCTTTTATACGGTGTATAAACCCCTTTGACTTTTACTTTTATACAAAATGAATATTTTTCTACGAAGTATTTTACTAAATGAAAAAAGGGAATGTTTCTTTTAACATACGCGGTGACAACGACCTTTTCCACCACCGTGAGTATTATTTGGTCTATGGCTTCCTCAACAAGTCGTAATGTTTTTTAAAATGAAATAAATACCATATACACTTTTATGTATTTTGGTATTGAAAATGGTTTTTATAATGTATTTGTTATGTCAATATATTTAGGTGATATATTGTGATCGAAGTGTGGAAATTTATTCTTTCCATTATATTTGTTTTATGTCTTCTGATTTTATAATGGTACTTGGGCATTTGACGGGTGGTTACGTGATAAACCATATGACGGGTGGTGCCGTGAATACCAGGATGGGTGGTTACATTATAACCTCCAATGCATTGGGTTTGGATGTTGGCCGTATGACTATTCCATTAAGTATTTGTGGAAGTAGACCGTATGGTTATTCCATTTAAGTATGTTTATGTCCCAAGTTACCTTTATATGTTATGTGTTCATTATATGAGTTTTATGGTAATATTTTGGTTACGAAAGGGTAAGTAATGATATTTTATTCACTGAAGAGTTTTTTTACTACTTCATAAAGGTGAAAAGTATTACTATGATAAAGTATACATGGTTTATTTGTTGTTTTGAAAAACTAACATTTTTCATTATTTTTGTATCCCTTACTGAACTTTTTATGCTCACCCCAAGTTTTTTTGAAATGTTTTTCATAGGACTTAATGTGGAATAGGGTCAAGGATGGGATTAAGGTAAAGTCATGCTATCTAAAACATGGAACTTGACATGTTTCTTTTTAAGAGTTTTTATTTGATGGAAACTTAGTAGAAGTGTCTACTTTCTAATCTTTTGAGATATAATAGTTATGTCCTAATTCTCTAAAACTCTAAACCATGAAAATATCCTCAATGTGAATTATTTATTTAATTCAATATAAAGTAAGGTTTAAGGATGGGGCCTTATAATAAGGAATTCAATTTTTTACTCGAAAATTCAACATTCAAAAAACATTTATTGAAAATTAACTATTGGAAAATTTTAATGTTATGATCCTAAAAATAATATTAACTTTTCAAATTAATTTATTAGATTTGTGAATTTTCACTTAATAAATATGAATGGAAATTAATAAATAAATTCTTGGGTTTTTTACAATAATTACTTTTGAACCCATATAAATTTTACATTTCACTTCATGAAAATTATATAATAATTTGAAATTAATAAAATTTATTCAAACAAATTATTTTATTAAAAAATAATTTTTTAAAAATCCATTAATTATTTAAAATAATTTTCTTAATTGAGTATTAATATTACTCGAATGTATGATTGGTATTTTATTATATATACATAAAAAAAATTATAATATAAAATTAATAAAATTTAAATATATTATTATTCTATACAATATAAATATTAATAATATTAAGGTGTTGAAAAATATTCTTTTAATACAAATAAAAATGACTAAAGACTAAGGATTGCGATAGTGATACATCCATGTTGTGGTTCGACATACACAGTTTTGGTCATTATCTAGATGATCTTGAAAATATTCCATAAATGGTTTCAATAATGCTTAATTTTTTTGATCTTATCTTTGATTTGGTCAATAAAAAATCGCAATGATGTTTTTTTCCATCAAAATCTCTGATAAATGGGGTTCATTGGTTGTGATCCTAGTAGTTGTAGCCCCAACATTCATTTTCTATATCTATTTTATTTGTTGATACCCTATATTTATAATAATCATATGATAACTATTAAACATCTATATTATCGATCATTATTATTATATACAATCTTTATGATCCTTTACGATATAAAAAACAAATAAATGATTCTGTTTTCTATAACTATATCTTGTAATCATACATTAAATTAAATTTTAATGGGAAATTTTATTATAAGTGTCAGTTTTTTAAGTTCGAACCATTAGGAATTTCTCATAATAAATTTTTATCTCACACTCGAAAAAAATGTTGATGGTAACTTTGTTTCAACACCTCAACCAGTTCCAGCAACATTTATTCCAACATGTTGTTTCTCCACAGCACTTTGACGAGTAGCATTTTATTATTTTTTAGAACATTGTCTCTATGTTCTAAGATCTCCACTCCATATTCCTTATATGAGATATCATTCTCAAAATGTACCACTTATAGATTGAGTACATGTGAGGGGTAATGTATGCACATTTTGATGTTGGATACAAGGAAGGCACCATATACGTGACATATAATAGGTGGGAGTTCTAATCAATAGGCCTATAATTTTATGTAATCAAAGATATAAAAGGGATTTATGTATCTTGGAATAATCATTACTTTAATCGCAAATCTCATGACCTTTATACTTAGAGATATTTGGAATATTACCATGTTTACAACATCAACCTGTAGGTCTCATTGACGATTGTTATCATATTAAATTTGTAGTCTATAAGTATATTTGATGTGCGTCTAAATGGTCTTAACTTTTTCCACCAATTTAATTACTGTTTTAGGACCTAGTTGTTTCTTCCCTCCAATTTCATCCCAACATGCAGGTGTTCTACCCCTATTCCCAAAATGTATTCAAAGGCATCCATTTGGATTCATGAGTGGAATCATTTATTTTATATAAATTTAACCAGTGGAAGATATTGATCCCATCATCCTTTGAAGGAAATTTATCATGCTATCAAAATTTAATTGAATTTCTATATAGTATACTTAGATTATAAACTATTTTGGGGGTGATAAATTGGGAATATTTTTTGGCACCGTATTCAGAGCCTATTGTAGACTATTTCAGAACATGGAGGTATCTGATGAACAAAAGAAAGTGTCATCCAACCCAACACCAGACCCTGTAGGTGGCATGGATCGATGGGTATTATTGATCCCCATGTGCGGGAAAATTGAGTATAAGAAAAAAAAATTGAAATAATTTAACCCTATTATTTAATCATAAACAACCAATAACAATAAAGATCATAATTACTGATAACCATAACCAAATGAGGAAGAAAAATTTCATGATTCAATTTACAAAACATTTACAAAAACCATAAGTGAGATAAAAAACGGGAAAAAGTATATCACAAAAAAAAATCATGAAATAATAAGGACATCTCTCTCAAGAAACCAGCCCAAAACATACAGGAAGTGGAACACATGAAACCGGATCCACTATTACCACCATTAATCATGTTTCCCTTACCTGAAACATATTTAACAATGACTACATACACCCAATGGTGTATACAGAGTGTGATTAAAATCCTAGTGGGATTAAAGCCTAAAAAAATATTCTATGGTACAACAATAGAAGATATATTTTTTTGTATATTTTTATAAGAATTTTTTATACATTTTTTGGAATATATTTAATGGAAATAATTCTCATTAATCACTTTTAAAAGAAAAAAAGTTTTAGCTGTAAGAATGATTGAAATTAAAATATAAAAAATTATAATATATATCGATGGCTAAAATAAAATAACATATGTATAATATACTAAGGAGGATCTGTGGTAATACATGTATATATTACGAGTAGAAGAGGGACACAATAAACCACACAACGTGGTGATGAAAATCCTCCCCAAATCAACTGCCAAAATTGATCCCATGAACGAGTCATTATATGATATCTCATCCTAATTTATAATGGTCTTCGTATCATAATCCAAAACCATCAATGTTTCAATGAATTATTGACTAAAGTAAATCACATACCAAGGTCTAGAGGTGTCTGATCATATCACATATTTAGTTTGTGTCATAATTTCCAATCATTCTAGATGAATATGGGCCTTTATCGGTGCCAAATCAACTAGTGTACTACTTCTAGTATTCCTAACAAAAGACATTGAATTTCCATTTTTATCACATTCCACTTCAAATTTCACATAAATCTACACATTTGCATATATAATCAATGAATTGAATGGACCCAAGTAAGACACATGTTTCACATTTTCACTGGGTTTCAATGATATAAAATGACATTTGAAGCACCCATATTATTGAACCAGACCACATTCCATTTTACACACACGATAAAAAAATTTAGAAATACATTACACACCATATACATATTTTATGAAACACATATGAAAAACAAAATATAAAAACACATATAGAATCCCACAATTTCCATGGGAAATTAACATTCTAGATGAAATACACAATAAAATCAGTTTAAAAAATTATTGAAAATTTAATGAAAATTCTAATAAAAAAAACATGAATCCAACATGAAAAATCCCATTTCACTTAAAAATATAATTTCAACACATATCTATCTTTAATAATAATTAAAAATCATTTTTAACCATAAACCCAAGGCATAAAACATATCTACAAAACACCACAGCAAAGAAACCATGAAAATTAGTTGTTTTCCTTATAAAAACCTATTTTATAGGATATGAATTTATAACCCCCTCCAAACCATATTAATAACAAAAAAAATAATCTATATACCATATTTATGTAGCAATGTATGAAATCAAAACTCCCCCAATATTATAGAAGTATGGAACTGCATACCTCACACATGGAAATATTCAAAAATCAGTGTGAAACGATAATCACACCACCAAAATACCCTATAAATGAATCATTGATCAATAAACATAATTATATCACCCAAAATCACAGTACTATATCCTTATTTAATTGATGATCCTAGTAGAAAATAAGAACTCATGAAATATGGAAGATGATCAATTGAAAGAAGAGGAAATCAGGAGAAAAATAACATAATTAATGACTCTATGAAAAAATAGGGTCAATCCCACCTAAGGATTGAGTCTTGAGAGGTCCATGAAATATTTGATGAGGCTCCCATGGCTAAAAATATATAATGGGGTGTATGGAAGCTGTTTCAGTGTAAAAATGATAGAGGGGAAGAATGTATGTTCCCAATTATTAATGACCAAGACAACTTGCATGGTTATCCCGCATAGTTTTCCAAAAAAATGTGGAAACTGTGTGGCCCTCACAATCCAAGAGAATCATGTAGAACAATTATCCCGTATAGTTTTTCAAACAATGTTCCAACAGTGTGGTCACTATTTATGAAAATGACTATTGGCTACATGCATAACTGGAGGAGGGAGCATGGGTTCACCTAACCATGCTATAATCATGAGCAACAGGATATCTATAAAAACATTAAATTTTTATTAATAAATTAATCGTAACCAGATGGAATAATGAATTGACTAAAATAAACAAAATATTATTTCAAAATAAAATATACTATGTCACATATCTCCCCACATTGAAAAGTTTATTCCCCTGGAAAGTAAACTCGAAGCATGATTAGACAACCAAATGATACCCAACCTATTCCCATGATTTCCACTACTATTTATAATGAATATAATGACCATGCATCCAAATAACCCAAAACAAAATAATAGACATACTATGAATCACCTTATCATTATAGTCCATAATCAATATCGATATTGAAAATATATAAATATCATTCTCTAAATCCAACTCTTCCCAATTCAGTACATGACAATGTTATTGGTTATACATTTCCAGTGAAGAGACAAAGAACACATTATGAATTAAAATCAACTGAGAGGGAAAAAGAAAACTTTTTTCCACCACTCCATCTCGCTCAGTGATCTCACATGGTCTGATATACCACATTATAAAATTTATTTTCATACCCAAATGATGAAGAATCAAGTGAGGTTCCACTTTCAGTAACAAAATTTCATCCATTGAAAACACAAAATATCATCACCAACAATTGGCTTATAACATGTAATGATTTTTTCCATCAACAACCATTAAAGGATAAACTAAAATTCTTTTCAGTATTCTTCATTAATGGTTGGTTACCACAATGATCTCTGATCTACCTCTTCCCAACACAAATGTGATAGACACGACCAATTGTAAATCACCTCAAAAGGGGAAATTAGAATCAAGGATTGGTAACTATTTTTATATGAAAACTAAAACAATCTCAAATTGTTATCCCATTATCAATTGAACTACAAAACACATACCCATATCATATATTCCAAAATCTGATTCACCGCCTTAAATTGACCATCCATTAGAGGATGTTATTCATGCACAATCTGAACTATGATACCATTATCATCGAAATGTATAAAAAAACCATAGGTAAAACATGGGTCCCTATAAGAAAAAATTAACGATAGAGAACCATGAAGCCATTCAACTACTGAATATATAATTGGCTTAACTAATGAAACATGGATAAATCTATGATTTGAATGAAATGGTCTGATTCATTCAAACGTTAAATCACCACACAAATGGAATTCCTCCCTACGGGTGTACGAGGTAAAAAATATTAAAATCCATGGTATTCACATCTCACATATGGGTAGGAATAGGTTGTGTATGAAGCAAATTAGAAGGTCGTTGGTGCTCATCATTAATATACTATCATTTTTAACACAATGATACAATGCCATCTATGTACCACATCATACCAAGACACCAGAACTATTTAAAATGTTATAGTAAATGTTGGTGTCACAATGGTGAAAGACCCAATGTGATTGATAAATATCCTATATCACCACATTTATCAACTAAAACAAAACAACATGGTGGGATCTTAATAAAAAACTCCCATATGAGAAGACAACCATTCACAAGGCACCTATGCAAAAATAATTAACTACATTGAATGTTGAAAAAATAATCACCAGGATACTCTCATTGAATCTATTCTATAAGGGAATGTGTGAACTGAACAATATCCATTAACACACCTTAATCGTGTTTCTTTATCTCAACATATATTTGAGCAAGGAGTCTCATCAACATCCACTCATCACTAGACTTTTTTAACACCTTCACTCACAATTTCCATATCAAGCAATATTCCATTACATTACCATTTCATATGGTGTAGACTATGAAAAATTAAAAACCCTAATGATACTAAATACGATATCATTTTTATAAATTCAAATATTTTTCAGAGAAAATTTTGGCCAAATTCATGTGATCTGAATAAACTATAGACTTCACCAAAAATGATAATGGTTACAAATCTCCATGAAATATATCAATGATATTAAACCTAGGCCTTTGGGTTGTTAATTCCATTAATTTGGTCAGAGATGGCATGAACAATAAGCCAACACATGGAAATTCTTCATCAGCACCCACAATAAAACCATACATGAAACATCACAAGAGACCATATATCCCATTCCATATGTAGTTATGATCATAATAGGAGCTATGTTAAACCTATATTAATGTTCCTTAAAGGATTTTTTATACCCTTGAATCCATTCAAACATTACACCATTTCGGGTGGGCACTGTCATGGATGAAGCAAGCCGAGATAAATCTTGAATGAACTGCATGTATTACCCTTTAATGCATAAAAATGTTCTGATTTAAATCAAATTCTCCAGTTGTTCCCATGAAATAGCTATTATAATTATATCAAGGTCCACCTAAACCCCTTGTTACAAGATCACATGGCCCAGAAACATCACCTCCCTCATCCAGGTGGTCATCGTAGAAAACATTTCATAGAGATAATGATTTCAGAGCATGCCTATAATAAATCTCACATTATTATCATCCTCTTACATGATCCCATAATATATCGAGATGTCTTCCCCGAATACCATGTTAATGTAATTGAGGTATTGGTTGAACACCCTATTCAATAGTTCTATGAATAATTCATGAGCATTTATCAACCCGAAAGGAATGACAAAGTACTTGAAATGATTATACCTTCTTTAGAAGATTGTTTTTGAATCATCTCCCTCTCCAACTATGACCTTGTGATACCCAGAACAGAAATTAATTTTTAAAATTGACCTTTCCCCTTAAAATTATCAAAAATTTCATCAATACAGGGAAAGTGGAACTTATTATTGATCATGATGTTATTCATCTTCCAGTTACCAATGCACCGATAGAGCTATCCATCGGCCTTCTTTGAAAATAGAACTAGGGAATACCAAGGCAAGACAATCATCATAATAAAAACTTTTTTATCCCAAATCATAAATATATTCTATTAATTAACTTAACTTAGTCTCATTCTTATGGTACAAGGTAAGTGATTTCAGTTGTGTTCCCATCACAAAGTCGATATAAAATTAAAAAATTTTCTCTGGATGAAAACCCAAAAATTCCTTCGTAAAATCCTCTTGGAACTCATCCAACACAAGGGGAAACCCATCCTCAATATCACCACCAAAATCATCTAAAATTAATGATTAGATCTGAAAAACAATGTTTCTTAATTCTATAAGTGGAGATCACGCATGTCGTGACCGAGGATCCCATTCACCATAAAAA
This sequence comes from Viscum album, assembly GCA_963277665.1. Taxonomy (NCBI): domain Eukaryota; kingdom Viridiplantae; phylum Streptophyta; class Magnoliopsida; order Santalales; family Viscaceae; genus Viscum; species Viscum album. The sequence continues at coordinate 1,481,893,958 of OY728137.1, forward strand.
CATTGGTACATCCATTAGGTGAAACAAAAATCACTCTCCTCCTATATATATATATATTCCTAAGAAGGAAAATTCCAATCCATATTGAGGATCATTTCAAAATGGTCCACTTCAAAAAAAAAATCCCAATCCAACTCATACCGGCACAGGGTGAGTGTGGTTGATAGACACTTGAAACCCTCATATCACTTCCTTCTAAGCAGCATAACCAACTCCACTACATAGGACCTAATATCAGATAGAAAAATTAACACATACACAAAATGGAAAAAAATTCAATGAAATATAAGAAATGGTATCAGATATAAAAAAACTTAAGATAATTTAATAAGAATGATAAATCAATCTATCATATGCCATACATCATATTCCTATAGACTTTGATCCCCATATAGAGTTTCCTAATCACAATATTATCCTATGAATGACCACTAGACTATCACTCTTCCCAAAATGAATATTACTAGTAGAGTATCTTTATATGCTTCCATGACATCTAAACTAAGAACTCATTGACCTTGGCATTACTGACCAGATCAAAATCCCTCTAAAAGCTACATATCCTTCACAACTCTTAGATGGATGTGTCACTATGAAAAATCACATGAACTTTCATATAACACTATATCAATAGAACGTCTTGGGTTAAGAGGAACATGCTTGTCATAGGTTCCATACTTACCCACACTGATGGCACTCAATTAACCAAACATTAGAAGCCATGAATAAAGATATCATGAATCGAGGGCCTAAACTACCACCTCTACTCTTTCACAACTCCTCACATTTCTTCATATTCTCAGAAGAACGATCACTACATAATACTGATACTACTCCATAAAAACTTGACTTGATTCCCTAACCAATTTCCTCCATCATGGAACAATCAATCACCTTAGAATTTGTTTTTTATCATGAACTATGAAAATATAGGGGTAGATTTGTAGAAAGAATCAAATCTAGAACATTTTACCCTATATCTTCTCATTGTAAAATATGATGGGTATGTACAGAAGTAACACTAAATAGTGGATAGAATATCTCAACACAGTTTGGTCTAATGAGATAAGGTCCAAAAACTTCTAGGACCTATAGAAGGAATCATTATCATGATACCTCTAATCATTGGATGTGACATTTAAGCATTTCCAACCCAAAAGTTCCTACATTTCACATTTCACCATAGAGTCCCACCACTTCCTACTATGAACATCCATTATGAATAAACCACATTTCACTACAACTAAGTTAATATTTTTAGGAAATTAGAATGATTTATCTATCATCTCATACCACTCTAGAACTTCATAAGGCTTTGTGAAACCTTGTAACCAATGAGGATTATTCTTATGGAACTCATAAGGATTTTCCTTTCTAGGACATGGTTCTATTAATATTTATTGAGTATGACCTGAGCCACTCATTGTCCCAATGCATGGACAACCTAATACATGGATTCCACTAAAATATTAATGCATTATAACGGAGAAATATTACATTCCAACTCTCGTGACTGCAAAAGAGGAGTCCATGGAAGAATATGTCAACAACAAGAAAAAAAAATGAATCCTTGTCAATGAACTATTCTGTAAAATTTCAGCAACAAGAACATATCTAAAATTGTTCCATAAATTATAACATATCATAATCAATCATAATAAAAGTACATAAAAACCAATCCACCTCCCTTAAGTGTTCATATATACTCTATATATGGAACTTATCACCCGGAGGATAATTCAAGACAAATACCAACCTCCCACTTTAACTCAAATCCTATCAGATTGTCTGTTGGATTGACACCCAACATCCAAATAGAACATAAGTACTCGTCAATACTATATATTTTCTATCTAGACCCATGCCCAAATAACTTAACCCAAAAGTGCATGACCTTCCATGATAACATTTTGTCACAAACAATGCAGGAGTGCCATCCAACCCGACAACAGACCCAATCTGTGTCATATCAAAAGAGGCATTTCGAATTCCAAATATATTCTAACTAGTTATTGGGTTTGGAAAATATAATTTTGGAAGGATTTCACCCATTTATATAATTAGAGAAAAAAAATATCGATAATCATAAAAAATACTATTAACCATAATGAATTGAGTTTCACCAATTATTATATCAAAATTACAAAACATTAACCAAAAGAATGTTTCTACAACGAAAAAGGATTAAAAAAATATCCTAAAACCCTACATGAAAAAGAGGGACCTCACCCTCAATCCCCCACCACCAACACCTGAAATATGTGGAACACTAGATATTGGATCCATGATCAGCACCACAAAAAATCATTCCATTACATGGGTAATACATAATAATGACTAAAAACAACTAATGGTGTTTATAGGACCAAAACCAATTCCTTGTAAAATTCCACCCCAATAAATGATTACATGATATAACATTAGAATTAAAAAACAAAATTAATATTTCAATAAGAATATTTTAATAAATTATAGTAAAAAATTTTATGGAAAAATTTCCCAAGAAAAAAACATTTAAGATAAACCCTTTTTATCAATAAGATTAATTGAAATAGAAATATACATAATGTCTACCATATACTGATGGATAATAGAACATGAGATTAGAATCATGTTATAATAAACAATTTTGGTAAAACCCATATAGGCAATTGTCACAAGTGTGACACTATAAACCTAATAACATAGTGATAAAGATGTTTCAATTCAACTACCAATATTTTTCCTGTGCATGATCCATTCATGTTAATCTCATCTGAAGGTCTAATTATTTCTATATAATAGCCATAAACAACAACATTCACCTACATGAGCCACTAGAGGATAAAACATACCATGTAATTGTGGTCTCATATCATGTCATATATATTTTTTAATTGTCCATCAAAATAGATGAATCCAAGCCCCAGCCACATCTAAATAAAATTGAATACTATTTCTAGTTCACCCATCGAGATACATAACATTAATACTTCTCAAAAATTAATTTTCAAAATAATATATATCAAAACATTCACATATACATTCCAATCATCATAAGAATGCATGGAAATTAACGTTTTTACATTTTAATATTGAACCAATGATAAAAACTGGCATGCAAACCAGCCCTTTCCATAAAAACCTCTTTTCATTTTCCACACACTGAAAAACCATTTAGACAAACATTTAAACCATATTTAAGAAGTTATAAAACTCATTAAAAATTAATCAAGAATAACACATTAGTAATAGAATAATTTTAATGGGAAAATCCACTTGCTAAATCATATTTGCAACAAAATAATTTTGGATGTGGGATCAGAATTCCATGACACATTTGTATTCCACTATTTGAAATATAAAATGAATTAAAAAACATTTCTGGTGGAAATCCATATTGAGAAAATTCTCACATTTGGAACATTTGAAAACACAATTCAACCCTTCCACACAAGGCATGGAACAGTTCCATAAAACACCATAATGAAGAACTCATGAATCATAACCAATTTCCTTTAGTAACCCTATTAGTAGTACACAACCACTTATAAACATATTTACCTCTAAAAAGTAATCCATATAGCTTATTTAAACAACCATGATATAATCAACACGCAAAAAATAATTTAAATTCTGGGAACCATGATCTACACACTTGGAAACTTCTTAAAATTGGGGTGAAACTTCAACCACACCACTAAAAGACCCAATAAAGGAAATAGTGAATAATTATAATCATGATTCCAACCAACATAAAATTATTGGAACCTCAATAGGTCAAAAAACCCCTTGGAAAAAAGAGTCTCATCTAAGAAGGAAGATGAACTCTAGGAAGTGGTGGAAACCAAAATAAATAGAACATACTAGATGACGGATTGAAGAACAGAGGTCAACCCCACCCGTGGATTAAGGCCTCAGTGGTCCACGAATGCATGAAGGAGTATCCAAGTGTATAATATATCGAATGGGGTGGAAGGGATGTGTTGTAGTGTAAAAATAGAAGACTGAATGATGTTAAATTACCATGATTTAAAAAAATCTAAAAGTAAAACATTTAGCTCACAAGATTTTCAAAACCATGTGGAAACAGTGCACCCCTTACTCTATAAGAGTTCAATGACACATAGTTATCCCATGTGGTTTTCCAAACATTGCACCAATAGTTTAGCCTCCACTTTTCAAATTGACAAATACCCACACCCAAAACTGGAGGAGGGAACCCAGTTTATTCCAAATCTGCGCCAACCACGTGGAACCTATTATCAAGCCCAAACCACTCTAATTTTTATAATAAAATCTCATGGGAACACCTAGGAATATAGTAATTTTGAAGAAATGTTAAATATTTCCTCAAAATTAAATAACTAATATATCAAGGTATATATTGGATCTCAATTTGATACAATTGATATTAGTGTACCATGAAGCCTCACCCCATATTTACTGTATATCCTTGAATGTTATAAGAGTAATAAGTCATCTTGAATTAATATGAAGTGAGTAGTCTTTGTATGAATTTTCATCAAATACCATATAGTAGTATTTCCTATTAATGTATTAAAAAATTCTAGTGATAATTCCTATGGTAACATTCTCCCATTTCCATGTATCTATGGGTAATGGTGGCATCATCCCCTTGTATTTTTACCATTCCTCAATAACATGCTTACATATAAGTAATGTTAATGTATAATTTCAGATCTCATAATTCATATCATCCCCCTAATAGTTATTTAGGATATCTCAATACATCTATGACCTTACCTGATGGATGGATAAGGATGAGCTATAGAAATCATCCAACAACTCCTTTAACAGATAATATGATGGTAGACATTTTCATGACCTAGATATCATAACTCTTTCTTAATTAATATTGTAATACAATTATTTTCCATTTTATAAAGATTATAATTTATTCTAAATTCTCTAATAACCTTTTTGAACACCCTTTATCTACTCTACAAGGTATGGTTGAAGAATAATTTATGAAATTATTGATGATTTGTCATTCTTTATGATTCCCATTTACATCCATTTCAAATTGTAGATTTTTGGACCATTCTCAATTCTCAACAATGATAAATATTTTGGATCCTTTATACTTATAAATTGAATTAATTTATTCAATTTTACAATATGGTTGTGGATTTAGTAGTAAAATTCCCTGATTATCTCTATCCTTCTTTGTTGGTTCCTATTGAACTCTTTTTTTATGAATATATATATGAGGTGTTTTTGGTCCTTATATATTTCATACTTCTCGACAGAGAGATAATTCACGGATTATTTTAATGTAATGATCATAGAAATACCTCTAGATTTTTTTGGGTATTTATTTTCATGAATCCTTAATTTTATTGAATAATAGTTTATCACTATTTCATTATTCATTAACATAGAACCCATGAAATTCTTCAAAGCATATTTTAATACAAAAAAATGTTATCCACATGTGGGTAGTGTGAGTACATGTGAAATGAGAATACTAATTTTCAAATACATGACACCCTCTTAATATTCATAATTCAATGAAAAAAACTCATATTTGAGTTATCCTGGTTAGAGTATTGGAAGATAGAAAAATATTTCTCCAAAGTAAATGATAATACTTATCTAATTCTAGGAAACTATAGATTTTTTTCCACAATTTTTTCCACATCCATCCTTCAACTTATTCCATATATGAATGGTTCATAGATATAGGATTTCGTGATATAATAATCCAAACAATTATAATTCATTAAAATATAACTAACATTTTATATACATAACATAATGATTCTCCTTTCATAATGTATTTAGATTAGTGCTCATATGCTCTTAATGATCTTCCGTTAATTTTTTGTATTTTATAATATCATCTATATAGATAACCAAAAATATATCAATATATTCTATAAATACACTATTATTCCTGTAAATGAAGATTAATAGAACATTATTTATTTCTAATGGAATTACTATGAACTCAATGTTCCAATAAAATATATAAAAACATGTCTTACTGATATCCTCCCTCACATTAATTGGTAATAACCAAACTGTATATTCACCTATGATAAGTATTGTAATCCATGTAGCTTCTTGAGAATGTAATCAATCCAAGGTATATTATACATCATCATTATTGTTATCTTGTTGCACTTAAAATAATTAATGATAAGTTGCATTGACACATCCATATTCTTAAAGAAGAGAGATGATGCACCCCAAGGTGAATCAGTTGGGTATATAAACCCTTAATCCATATTATCCTATAAATTTTATTCAACTCTTCATGTTACTAAATATCCATTCTAAAAAGAGTATTGGATAATGGTTATAGTCTAGATATAAGGTCAATTGAAAACTCAACCACTCGGTTAGTAGGAGGATCAAAAAATGTATTAGAAAACAAATTAGTGTATTATTATTGAATGCAGATGTATTCAAGGATCGTCATTTCCCTAGAATCAATCATTTAATCATGATATTCCTTATCATACATAAATAATATATACTCTTTTGGTTTTTGTGTTCAATAAGATTCATCCATCTCCTTGTATTTTTAAATAATTGGAAGAAATTTTTAGGACATGGAGAGTAATTTACTTCTCAAGGAAATTTATGTTGGATCTATATAATTAAATACATTTTATACCCATAATTGCATGAAATTACATCAATGGGAGTATCAAAAGTTTTACACGGATGTTATGCCCAAAAATTTTTATAAGGGAAGAGGTATATACTTAGGATTCCGAAATTATCCCATTTTCCTTTTTCATTGTCTACTCTACTTCTGTGATTTGTGGTGGTGTATTAAAAGTTCATTTAAAAAATCCATATATATTGGAATGTGTAGAAATAGAATAAAAAATAAATTCTCTATTCGTGAATGGATATATAGAAAACCCATCACAACTTCATTTTTTGGGATCAACCACATATGTTATGATAGAGAAAGATATCCATTTCTTCTATCGAGGATGATTTTTTGTCACAAAAAATCCATGGCTTAGTGTAATCATTATCAATTTTCTCTAGTTACCAATATTTGAGACAATGAAAAATGTTATGGGGTTTGACCAAATCATTCATTTTCTCCAACACATGTGTGGGTTTCCCCTATCTAAATTTTGTATATAGTTTTCCATTATATCCTCACCTAAGTCATTTCATCACCGTCCTTAGGAAATTTATATGGTGCTTCTTTATACACACTTGATGTGTGGAAATTTTAAATTTCATATATCTTTTATATTTATCCATAAAACGCCTATAATTTAGCTACACTTTCTATTTTTTCATCACAATGATACCAATGCGATTCAGCAATCTCCATTTCCATTTTTAGAGAATCTCAATCAATTTTCTCATAACTATCAATGTCCTATATTACTATGTATTCCCATATACTAGGTTTTATCTCACCAAAAAAGTGTTTAACCATGCATTTAGGGGTAACAATATGGATAGAGGTGTATCATGAATGAATTGAGAATTCTTCTCATACACCATGATATATTTTTCACCATTTTTAATATGGGAATGGAATTATTTTTGTAGTAATATAGTGTGGGGGAAGTATTTATTGAAAAAAAATTCCTCAATTTCTTCCACACCATAGCTTTTATCTTATAAATAATCTACTTATTTTTTATTAATGTCCACCACTAATTAGTTTGACCATCCATATGATAACAATCATTTAGAACCTTATCTGGATCGCAATATTTTCTGATGAAGATGATATTGTCAATTGAACTGATATATTTTTATATGATTAATGGATTTTATTATACAATGAATTCCAGAGGAAATTTTCACAGAATGGTCTGAATTTTATATTGTAATTTCATGTGTTGATTTAGTCAGTCCTTCTGATCTACGATTTTCTTCAGAACCTAATTCCTCTTAGAGGGAATAATCATAATTTTTTTCGATTCTCACTCCCATTATATTTAGAGTCTCATTGGGGAAGCCATCACATTTAAATCATAGTGTGTTCATACCTAATTCCTCGTATTTCTGTCCATTATCTTGAATAACAAAAAAATTAGTAATTATATTTTAACACTTAAACTCATAAATGGGAATCCAATGAAATTAATAAGAAAACATATAAATTAGACGTATTTTATTAACATATTATCTTATATGATTCAATCTTTATTATTTGGTATCTATTTCCTATCATATATTCTTATGAGAATTTTTTCCCCTTAATTACAGTCCATTTGGACATGATAAATTTTCCAATTCATATCCCATGGGTGTGTCAAAGTAGGTGTATAGAAAGGCCAATTTTGATTCAGTAGTTCAATCTTCTGTCTAACTCAACATTTTGGTTACATGTTTTATCCATTTGTACATTTAATCAGTAGCCACATTCAATTTAATTTTATGTTAAGGGTTTTGTTTTTTTTGATAAACAACTTAATATCTACTTAGAAAATTTTGGGGATGTTTTCATATACATATTATCATGCCATTGTATTTCAATAGAGTTTTCTAATCATAATCCTATCAATATCTAAAATATTCCATGGGTAAAAACTATGACTAAATTTATATTTATTATATATCAATTCATGATTTATTAAAAAATCTTAATGATAATACAATGAGAAGATTGATAATTATAGTGTATTAAGAAATTATTTACATTGAATAAAAACTTATAACATTATATTCAACATATTTATTTAAAAAATCCTTTACATGACCACACTAAACTATACATGGGAAAAACTAGGGACATATGTTAGAAATGGGTGAGCTATAAAGAACAATAAGGGAATAAAAGTGTAATAACATGACAATAGTTATACATGATAGAAAAAAGTCTTATTAATGGGGTATAATATGGGTTAGTATCATAAACATGAACAATGTGGCATGATATAGCATGATAACATAAGGGTAACAAACTAAATGTTGAACCAATATAAAACACCACATCATAAACCTAGGTCCAGGATAACAACCAAAAATCAGGGTGGAAAAAGAATCAATATTGATTAGGATCACTCTACAATACCTTTGAATTATGTCTCTTGATATTAATACATAACCCAACGAATTAATGGGCTATATTATTCTAGGCGAACCAATCACATTAATTTCATTCTCATCCTTAAGTGTTCTGTATAAATCATATTACATGGAATGAATTTTCATCAAATTTTATTACACAATAAAGGAGTGTGGGCTAAATAAATATGCATCCCCAATAAAATATTTATCAGTCCATAATGTTCAATAACATTTATAGGACTTGGGAATCTAAATTCCTAATAATTCTTTTGGGATAGAATCCCATAGTGAAATTTTAGTAGTATAACAAGAGAATAAAAATATTCATGGGAGGGATTAATGAGATTTTAAGTGGTCTTGAATCATTTAGAAATAATTTTTTAAGTATGGTATAAGTGTAAAAACACAACCCAATTTTAGAAATTGAAAATAAAATTCCATAAAATAGAGAAGTTCTTAAATCATGGGAAGAAAGCGATAATGCCTTAACTATAGTTAATAACATTAAATGCTTGGGAGTGGATTATTGAGAGTTTTAGGGAGCCTTGGGAGGACTCTCAAGAATATAGAAAAAATTAATGACATTATCCAATGATATTTAGTTAAGAGAAGTGGGATCAAGTGTGGGTTTTTATAGAAAATGATTTGGGAATTGTTTATTATATCTCAAACATAGGTTTTTGTCTCTATATAAAAAAATAACCTAAACTAAAATCCTTAACATTTTTATTTAACTTTTATCTAAACATTTTGAGTTTTTAAAATTAATTCATTATTAAAAGGGACGTAATTAATAATATTTAACTATTGGTGATGTGGAGGTGATTATTATACTTAAATATATAATTTTAAATCCTCAAAATATATTATATGTCATGGAGGAATCATAATAGATTTATAAAATAAATTAATTAATCATAATATTGTTTAATGTTGAAGTTAAAATATATACATGGTCATTGATTCTGATTATAGTATTTATTACATCACTTTTGAGTCATTATTATGTCATAATAATCAATGTTTTATATATGCTAATTATTTTTTACAAGAAAATTCCAGAGTATTAAAAAATTTATTTATATCAACTTTTGGATAATTTTTATTTTAAGATTCCAAAAATATTATTCAATATATAAATAGATTTTAGTAATTATTTAAATACTCATTTTTAAAATTAGAATCATCATTTTCTAAGAAATAATGGTTTTTTACAATAAATTTTTTTGAACCGTTAACAAAATTCGATTTGAAAAAATAATATATATTTTATAATATATATTTAATAAAAATTGGTTAATAATCATATTGTATTAAAATATTATTTGTTTAAAAAATCAGAAATTCATTGAAATAAGTTCATTAATTGAATTTTATTTTTATTTGAATGTAAAATTACTTTTATATTTTATAACCATGATAATAATTTTCAAAGTAATAATAAAAATATAAAACTATATTAATTATTATATAAAATATAAATATTAATATTCTTAGAGTGTTGATAGATATCATATTTATACACCAGAAAACTCACTAAAAGTAAGGTTCATGATGTTGATACTATGATTTGGTGCTTCAGTTTAAATAATTGGGACTGTGATCTCGATGTCCTTGAACTTCTCTAATAAATTGTTTCACATATGCATATATTTTTTTGGCATTCGGTTGGTCTTGATCATATAACAATCCCATTCATTATTTCTACCTCATAATCTGTGATAAATGGATATCATAGGGTATAATCATATTATATGATCCATCACTTCCTTTTTTCTATTTCAATTGGAATTGTTAAAAAACTATATTAATACTAGTCATATGATCACTGTTAAACATCAATATTATTAACTTTTATGATTCTTAATGGTATATAAATCTAATAATTTATAAAATCCAAATAATTTAATGTGTTCTATATTACCATAATACATAAAAATATATTTTATTATTTCATAAGGGTAATTTTATTTATAAAAGTCTGAGTTATTATAGTTGATGTAGAAAGGATAAATGATGGACTAAACTAGTAGAGTAATTCCTTTTGTGACAAATTATGTAGGACAAGAAAGGGAGTTAGTTTCACTGGAGTTGTCACATGAACAATACCAAGAAGGTAATAAAAAAGTGGGGCTTGATCAAAATCATCTATATGTGGTGCTATTGTTATTAGAGATAATCACTAGCTCGATATTAACTAACCACACCATGAATCTACAACAATCACGCACCAAAACCAATGGGTTTATGTTTGTGTAATAAGAGGTTATATGTACACCCACATAAACTTTCAGTAGTAATGATTTTCACTTTAGGGAAAATTGATATTGCCTAATAGAGTAGATTCTTTTATATTTAGTGCTACCATTTTTTAATACAAATTAAAATGATGATAAATTTTATGCATTTAACAATGTTAATCAAGAGCAATGATAATTGTCGTCAATATCAGTAGTGTAATTTATTTAATAAATGTGATTACTTTTTCATCACTTTTGTTATCATTGATGAGGGTATCCATTTGTTAGTACTTTATTTACATCTACTAAAATAATTAGATATAATGAATTTTATAAATATACATATTTATAAATTATTAAATACAATTTACATGACATTAATCATATAAATATATACATATTTATATATAAATACAATATACGCAGGCATATATATAGTAGATTAATTATAATTTTATATATAATATTACAAAATTAAAATTATAAAATTTACAATTTATATATATATTGAAATTTGTATTCTATTTTTTGTATTTGTATTAAAATTATTATTTAATTTAATACATATATATATGTCTTCATTTGGATTTATATATTTTGTCACAAGTAGACACATATATATGAATATATGCACATATATATATATATAAATATTCACACATAGACACATAAACAAATATAACAGTTATATATACAAAAAATTATAATTTAAGCTATATAAATGAATATATAAATGTATTTCATATAGTTATCCTATAAATTATATATATATATATATATTCATATTTAATTATTTTATTATAACATACATTCATTTAGAAACATATCTGTGATGGAATATATATATATATATACATATTAAAATAGTCATTGTTGTTGTGACAGAAATCATATAAAGGTCCAGAAAAGATCATGGTGGGAGAAAAGAATAAAATGAGAAAAATAATAGGGGAACAAAATAACTGAATGTATATAAAATAAATGTGTGTGTGTGTGTTTATATGTTCATGTTATGTATGTATATCTGTAAATATATAGGTATATGTATGTATGTATGTGAATTTATGTGTGTATGCATATGCTTTTGTATGTGTATCTATATATATTTTCATGTTTGGGCGTGTTTGTAGGTATGTAACTATATTTATATGTGTGTGTGTGCTTGTATTTTTATCAATGTGTATGAATGTATTTTTATGTGTATTCTTGTGTATCATTGTGTATATATGAGTTTGGGTTTCTGTATGAATTATTTTTTATCTATATCAATGTGTATGTTTGTGTATAAATGCGAATGTATGGTTATGTATGTGTATATAGGGGAATTTATGTGAATTCATCAGTAAGAATTTGTATATTTGTGCACATATAAATAGATTGATGTGTATATATTTGTATATTTATGTAAATATGTGTATGCATGTGTATGTGTTTTTGTGGGTGGTGTGGGTGTATGGGTTTGTGTCATTTTATGTGTGTGTATGTGTATGTGTATGCGTGTGTGGGTATGTGTTTGTGTATTTGTATATGTATATGTATGTGTTTACATTTGTATATGTTTTTTGTGTGTGTGCGTGTTTTTGTTTATTTATGAATGTATTTGGGAATGATTACACATGAATATGTGTATTTATATTTTAGTATGTGCATGTTTATCTAAATTTATTGATAAACATAGGTTTTTGTGGGTTCACTGATACCCAACACACATAATAATAAAAAATATTTATATATTTATATAAATTAATATATGATTAATAAAAATGTAAAAATAAAATCCTAGTTTCTAATTAATTATATTTTTTATTTACAATCAATACATTATATAAATATATATAATTAATGATTAAATTATATATTAATACATTAGAAATTATAATTCTATATAAAATAAAATATGAAACTACTAGATTTTAATTGTATATATTTGTAATGAATCATATATTATGAATGACATTTATTCATAACATTAATATTTATACATCTTAATGAAATAATATTGATATGTTTTTAGTGTATATAAATAGTTTTTATTCAATTTTTGTAATAATTCAATTTTAATTTAATATTTTAAATTTAAATTTTAGTACAACAAATATTTTTCATTTTGATGTTGGGTGGTTGATTGAGTGTTAATGCCACCCTATAATTCAATATATGATTGATATTTAAACCGAATCTGCCTCCCTTTGTGAGGGGGTAATTTAAGGCCAATGTCTTATGTGGTGATGCTAAAAAAAGTCATCGGTTGGGGTTTAGATTCATGTTAAAATTGGTGCAGCATTGTATGTAGGAAGAAAACCTTCTTCTTATCATACGGGGGTCTTTCATGCTTTAAATTTATATTGACCACGGAATGGAGTTGGGTGGCACTTAGAGGATGGTGTACTTTGTCCATACTGGCCTAAGGGGTGTATATTGTTTTGTTTCATATTACATGAGAGCAGAATGTGTTTTTTAAAATACTATTATTTTGTAATTTTTTATATATAATAGTAACATTTATATTTAATCATTTTTATATAATTAACAATTCATTATTATGCATTTTTATAATTATTATAATTAATATTATTCATTAATATTATTCATTAGTTCGTAATATTTTTATAATTTATATATTTAAAAAAAATTAATATCTGTAATGAATTTTATGAATAGGTTTTTAAGAATTTTAAATCATATTTGATACAATTTTTTTATTTTTTATTATTTAGTATTATTTAATCATTTTAATAAATATTTATTTTTATAATTTATTGAATTTATTAATTTACTAAATTTTATTAAAACATTTTAATGAATGATATTATAATTTTTCAATTTTTTATAAAATTATTTTATAGAAATGTTTTTTTAATATTATTGGGATTTATATAATGATTATAAATAATCTTTAATTTATTTATATATTTTATATAATTTACAATAATTATTCACTCATTTTTATTGATTTTTTATGTGTTTATCAATGATAATTACTACATTAATAACAGACAATTGTAAAAATTCTAAAAAATTGTTTATAATGATAATTTCATAAGTACATAATTGGAACTCAAAAATCTATTTTCTGTCACCACAAAAAAGATCAGATTGATGCCTCAAAACTGAGAACAATATTTTTTAGTGATATTAAAATACACATTTATCAATGCTTTTGGGTTTCTAGTAATAATACCATATCTATATTTTTATAGAACCATAAATGTTCAAGCCACTCCTCTTGTCAATCAGGCTTTCATTGTTCTGAAGCATTATTGTGCCAACGTACTCAATTTTTTTGTGGATAAATTTCTCCTCAAAACTATGGTATGCTATTCTTAGTTTAAATTAATTGAGTTCTCAATCTCTCATTATTCGGTATTTATCGATATTTTGTGTTCCCATTACCTTCTGTCCCTTTTTCTGTTTTCCCATATTCGTTCATCTTAACATTTTTTGTTCATTGTTATTTTATATTTTTTTGGATAAATCGACCCTTTATGGTTTATTCTATGTTAACAATAGTTTATAAAAAATGTTGGAATCATTTTCTTGCACCTAGTGTTTTCATATAACATATTGAAAACATTTCTTTTATAAATGTTGTATCAACACCCAATAATAAAACTTCTTTATGTTATTTTCCTATTAATCAGCACTGATCAAATCCTCATTAATGATTGAGAGAGATTCCATTATCAATGTTATTTTATTCTTGAGAAATATCCCATTATTTTCTGAACAATACTATATATGTAACCCAATTATCACTATATTTAAAGTCAAAAAAAAATTCAAATAAAAATTAATAAACAAAATATATGTTTTAAAAAATGTTAAAATCAAATATATTAATATTTATAATAATTTAATACTATTTTATTTTATAATTTTATATATAAAATTTTTTTGAATTAATTAAATAAAATAACTCTATTTCTATAATGTTATATAATAAAAAATAAAAAATATACAAAAATAATAATTACCTATATTTGGATAATATGTGACACTATATTTTCCATGGTCCATGAGAGTGTTGTGGTTGAATGTGAGTCATTGTTTTTTATTGATTAAATTTTCAGCATAATATTTTTGTTGAGAGTAATGAAATAAAATTTTGATAACAAAAATTCATTTAAAACAAAAATCTCAAATATTATTTATTTATAACATGAATAATCCATGAATTTTTTAGAAAACCCATTAATATTTGAAATATTTTAAAAAATAGCAGTTAAAACTTTTACCATTTTATAGTAATTAAAAAATGAATTAAATAATGTAGAAAATTTTAGTATCGGTCTATGAAAAATTAGGAAAAAGTATCAACCAAATTATTTTTCAATCGGAATATTTTTTTTGATATTGTATTTTACACGAACCACTAATCTTAAATGATATATAAATTTTATTTATATAAATTTAATATCTTCGATGATTTCTAGAACACGCAACACTGAGTATAAATGAACCGTAATATAGAATAATTTTCTAACCTAGATGTTCAATTTTTAGGAATAAATATGACTGAATAAATATGGAATAATATATTTTTAATAAATTTATTTGGTAAATTAAATGTTTATATATTACATAAAATATAAAATAAGATTCATTTGAAGGAAAAATATATATTTTTAGAAAAACTGTATTTTTCTAAAATGTAAATTCATTGTGCATTTTGTAGACAAATTGTAATTAATTTTTACAATTTCTATAAAATTTATTATAAAAAAATTAAAAATATTTTTTCATTCATCATTACAATGTTATGTTATGGTAACATTTAGGTATTTATTTGAAAACAAATAATTTTTTAGTGAATAATGATAATACATATATTATCAGAAATTTTATTTATATTAAAAAATTTAAGAAACTTTAATATCCTATTATCTGTTTAATATGAATTCATGAATGATAAGTATTATTTTTAATAGTTATTAAACATAATTTTATTTCAAATATATGTATAAACGTTTTAGTATGTGATTTGTGTTGGGTTTAAAGAAGATGGGTTACTGAAGACTCTTTAAAAGTGTTTATTTTTTTTCATTTTATTTAATTATTTTTACCCATAATTATGGATGATTTAAAATAATTATGTTAATTATATATATATATAAATTTTAAATTAAATTAATATAATTTATATATCTTTTCATGGAGTTAATATATAATCATCTTATTGTGGAAAAATATGTTTCTTGAAAGCCATCCTTTTCCTTGCCAATGTGGGTTTTATTTTTAAATAATTCTACCTTTCATGTGATCTTTATTTTGATAAATGTATTTAATATTATTAAGTACAATAATTTAAATTACCTTATTATATAAAAAAATTATATTAAATTATTCAAATAGGAAAACAATATTTTACCATATCCAAATTTAAAACAAGTTTACCGAATCATAATATATTAAGATAAGGCTTGGTGTCCTAATTAAACTTGTTAAATTTTATATGTGGACATAGTTAAATGTTTTAAATTAAATTTTTTAATATATATTATTTCTGAATATGTTTTCATTCTAATAGCTCTATCATTTTGAATTGTTTTAGGAAATATCTAGGTAGTTCCCATGTGTGTTCCTTTCTCCACATAAAAAGGGAACCCAACCATATCAATTATTCACACCACATTAAACATTTGTATCAACCAATCCTTGATAAAAATTTTTTTTTAACATAGTGATAAATATTTTAGGACTTTGGACATCCATAAATTCAACTATGGGGTCCATAATAAGAGATTTGAATGGTGTTGTTCTAATAGAAGGTAATTATCATCAACGAACATTTCATTTTATTATTATCTTACTGCCTAAATTCATGTATTAATTATTATTATATAATTAATCTAATATATAACATAAATATATATTTTAATAATTTAATGTAATTATCCATGTAAATATCCACTTACACCATATGAGAAATGTAGATTTCATTCGTGTGTATGGTGAAATACATCATCATGGACCAATATAATACATTATCCATCATCTCCTCTCATTCATGTTAATAATGATGGAATAAAATTAAATAAAAATATTTTATATTTGAGACATGATTATATTTTCTGGAAATTTTATATCACAAATACCATGTTAATTTCCATTCATTGGGGGATGCAAAATTTCCCCTCGTGTGTACAGTGAACTACCACATCATAAATCTTCCTAATTTTTTATCTAAGAATTTTCATAGAAAATAAAAATAAGACATTTAATAAATATATATGATATATGAGACTAAATTATAATAATAATGATATATTTATCATTATGAAATTATAATATATCATTTTTTCTTCCTTTTAGATCATTAAAAATTATAATGTCATTCATGTGCATGTCTGGACTATTAAATCCAAGAAGCGATATGATTCTTTATTCATCACCATACTATATTGATGAAATGAATAAGTATAATTAAATAATTATTATTTTATTGATTATATAATTATTATTATTTACTGATAAACAATAATTACCTTATTTCCATAATTACTATTTAATAATGGAAATAGTACTCATGCATGCATACGATCTCTAGACTGCATGATTGTAACATAATACATTTTTCATAAAAAACCCATTATTATTTTTATAATTATAATTTAATTTTTAACAAGGACAATTAAATCATGATTATTATTCATTATATGTTGAAATAATATCGAATTTATCCACAATCAACTCATTGAGGGTGTTTTGAAAAAACCAAACATATTCAAAACACCATGTGTGAAAATAAATGATTCAGTATTTAAATGAGTGATTAAAAAGATATAAAATAAATTATTTATTAAAAATTTATTAAACAGTGAAAATTATTCTTAACAAAAAAATATTTTTAATATAATTATATTGTTCAAATTTTAAAGAAATACATGGAATTAATTGACTCGATGTAAGGGGCGTTAAATTTATTATCCATAATTAAGGAATATTTTAATATTATAAACTAATTATAGATTATATGAAGTATATACTATCCATTTTACATATTTTATCATAAATAATTTATAATTATTATTATTTAATGATTCGATTTGTCTCATTTTATACATTTCTATTTTACAAGAATTATACCACGTGGTAATAGTTTTCTTAACTAAATTTCCATTAATTAGGCTATAATTATTTATCCCCCAATTTATTTTTTCATGAATAAATTGTGAATTTTAAATTAATTTTTTATCCTATATTTCATATAATTTTGAGAGTATTTACTTTTGTTACATATAATTCCTTTGTTTATTAACTCTCAATTCATTGATATAATCTTTATATGGTTTATTCATCTCAAATTAACTTTCTTTTGGACATAAGACTTTGATATACCCATATCATTTTTTCAGTTTTATATACAAGCTCTTTTGACATTTATATTTTGAATATAATTATGTTCATGATATTTTTATTTTCATTTGATGTTATTCTTTCAAAGGGAAAACTATTGAAATGTTATGAAAGTGTAAAAGGAAATATGTTACAATCTCTGGTCATTTAAGAATTTTTAAAATTCATTGTTACAATGGAAGAATAAATATTATTTTATTTAATTAAGCCACATTGGTTTTATTATGATTGGTTATAAATATGGATTACATTTTTAGTTTCTATTTCCACTCTTATTGACTATAGAATCCACACGAATGTGATTTTAATTTTATAAAAATATTGTTTCTTCTTTTAGATTGTGAATATCTCACTTTCATATTCATGTTTTTAAAAATAATTTAAAAATTTCCATTTTATTTAAAAACATTTTCCAAAAAATATATTTTATTGTATTTTTATTTATTTTAAATTGATTTTAAAAAGAATATTTTTAATGATTTTCAAATTGGTTGCATTTGACTCTCATTCAAAAATATTTGAAAATAATTTTTAATTTATCACTTCAAACATAATTAGATTTTCCCCCTGATATGTACATTATCATCCATGAAGTTTAATTTATATTCCTCAATGTTTGTTCTAAAATATAATAATAAACATAATATTTTTCTAAATATTTTCATTTAAAAACTAATATTAATGTAGGAATTTTATTTTCATCGTAAACATTTCAAACAGTATTTTAATGGTATTTCTATCCATCAATATTAACAAATATTTTTGTTATATATTCTCAAATTATGATATATTTTTTATGATACTATACTTATTCATTATCTTGATGGATTAGGATTGTAGAAAATATATTTCGTCGGAACTTGTTTCTTTTCCATGGGTAAATAAATATTCAATGAGATTTTCATAGAACTAATTTATATTCAATAGGATAATCATGTTATAAAAGTAATAATGGGTAAAATTATTATATTATTGATGATATCCATGTTCTAGATACATTATACATGATATGATTCTTGGATATTGTTTATGATGGTTTCTCTATCATTATAGCTCTTCGATGAGGCAAAAAATAGTTCATATAATTGGTGCACCCATAGAGTTGTCCAATTTATTTGTAATGGATGTTTACTATATAGTTATTATATCTGTTTTGTTCATATATTTGTTATAAGAGTTTTATACAAAAATTATGTTCAAAGATACCAATAAATTTTCATTTTGATTTATATTGGTTTTTAATGATACATTTTTTCATGATTGACATAACATTAATCATGGTTATTGATTTTTTTATAAAAATTACTTTTGATGATGGTTTATTCATTCTTTTAATTTTGATGGTCAACGCATTGTTGAGTATGATATCATATATATTATTCTCATTCACTTTTATTATATTATCATATCCATATTATGTCCTTTTTCTCACCAATTAAACTCTCTTGTTAATGATTATGTTTTACCATATTAACAGTTTATGCTCACCCTTGTCAAATTTTTTTATCCCGATGTTATGAAGAATTATATTAAATGAATATTTTCTCTAGGTGTTTTCTTGTATATTTATTAAAACATAATATGTAAAAATATGGGTAGAGTGGGAATGAAATATCCTGATGTCATGTGTATTGTTTCTATAAGAGTTTATCCTAATTCTATAATAATTATAACATAATAGTAAATTTGGAATGTTAGTGATATGATATTTCCTTTTAATATTTTATGTTTTGGATGGAGAAAGATTTTCCACATTTTTGAATATCAATGATAGAAATGTAATTTTTAAGATTTTCACACTAAATCAATGAGTTTGGGTTCAACCCTATTATATTGTTTTTAAAGGAAATAATTATATTACCTTCAATACTAATATGATATCTTATGATGTTATTTTATAGTAATGGTTTTCTTAATTGGTTTTCAAGTTTATGTTTTATCAATATTTTAATGTCTTATAAAACAATTTATTTGTTTTAAGTAATAAGATATTTAAGTTATTAAGAATTCTTTGGAAGACTTATTATTGGTATGAGATATATATAACCCAAAGGATTAATGTGAGGGTTCATTTGACTTATAATTATAATAATTTTATGAATATGTGAATAATGGTATTGGTGCCCTTTAGGGTTTATAATATCGTTATTATGGAAATTGTGGGTCATTATAATTTTTGAACATATGATAAAGGTATCCATGGTATCGATAATATATATTTTAACTATGTCACTAATGGAGAATTAAATTATTTTAGGTAGAACTATATGATAATGGGAAATATTTCATTATGGGCGTCTATTTGGGAAATAATGGATGAATTATCTTTCCAGATAATATATGATTGAAATGTGGCGTTATGGCGATTTATGTTATTCATGGGCCACTTGGAGTTGGGCATATAGGCTATATAATGGGTATCCATCTTTCTATATAGAATAATGTCATTAATATCATAATACAAATATGTATCATGTCTATGAATATGAAAAATGGATAATGTTGTATGACATGTTGACTGGGGTTCCACACAATGGTTCCTCGATCCAGGTTGTCTACATGACACCAACCAAACCTCCCCACATTCCAGTGGCCTTAGACTAGTTGCGAGGGCCCATGTAGTGATTATGGGAATACTTTTTCCTAATGTTAGAGTAGAGAATAGTGTATATATATTATAATATTTAAATAATTGGAGTAGTGTAACAAAAAATAAATTTGTGGAAGAAAATATAATTGACCCTAAAATGGATAAGAATTCTCAAATGTTTAAAACAAAATCATATAAAAAATTATAATTTCTTTTAATGCCTCTACAATACCTGAAAAAAAGTATACATGCAAGCATGAAATACAAGATTCAAAAACAAATTAAAAATGATCCAAAATCTATCTAGAAATCTGAGTGTTGGCTCAGTCATCTATTACCAAGATCTCATTAAAAAGTAATCACGCTCGTTCATTGTCCAGTATTTGATTGTTCCCCTTATTTGAATATGAATATATAAAATTTTTCCCAGTACTGATGGGTTATTGGATAAGATATGAGATAAATATCATTACTCCACTACTTGAGACATCTTTATAAAATCGGTGTTTGAATATAAATTAAGTGGGTAATAGATATATTTAAATGTAAATCAATGCCAAAATAATAACTTCTATTTAATTTATCCTCATATAGTAATTCAGATGAAAATGAGATCATCCTAACAATTATTTTATGTTTATTTTATATAGTTAAATCATGTACAATTTTCAACAACAATGAATTAGATCATAATATTAGTAAAGTTGGATCCAAGATGAATCATAGAAATCCTTGAATGAAGGGATTTGTAACTCATATTAATTATTTATTCATTCAACAAATAAGGGTTCTGATTACAATACATGTAGAACACCCAATTCATTCCACTATAAAATATTCTAACTATGTTCAGTGATGATTTTTAAATATAATCATGGTTTAAGAATGACATGAAAAAATATAGTTAATCCATGGTTCCATGTGTCTAAAGACATAATTCAAGATCCAAGGAGTGTCTGCCAGACATCATAATATCCATGGAGATATTGAACGTATCCTATGATGTAATGTTAGGAAACCCCTGATGGACATGTACCATGTTTTGATGAGCGAATATCTCTTGGTAACTGGAACATTTAATCAGAATGATGTCTCTTGAGTTCTTAAGGAATTCCCTTAAATATCTAATCCTATATTAAATTTGAAAATTATGATATAGTAGAAAATGTTCATATGAGATTGCAACCTCATACTCAATTCATTATTTAATATAAGACATGTAATTACTATTCCTTTAAATTGGTCAGTATTTTTATTCCCTTACCAATAATTAATTTGATGTGTAAGGATAAGTTAATTAAACAAAGATCCATTAATTATTGAAAAAGGACAACTAATATCTTTATATATATATATATTATTTTTTTAATTTATTAGGTTCATTATTTTAACATTAATCAATGGTGACAAGGATAGATATGACATGAAATAATGTGTCACTTTAATTCTTAAATATTTTGTACAATCATTCCATATAATTCATTAATGATTAAATTGGTAGGGAAAATTCAAAAATATGAGAGTCAATTGTAATTATAAAATTGAAAAGTGATATTTATAGATGAAAATTCCATGAATCCAATAAAAATTTATTTATTTAATCAAAACATGTTTCACTTCAATTTCAAAGAATAGATTACCAAAACGGTGGAATATGAAAACACAGTTTGGTTAACGAAGTCATTAATATAGTCACACCATTCATTGGGGGAGAAATTTTTCAATTCTAGCCTCAACAAACAGTAATAACAAATATAGAATGGTCTCTTAAATATTATTCTTACAACTATAAGCAAGTCATATGAATTTAAGGTGCAATGCCTTCTGAAACTAACTTGCATACAACAATGGAAATTTATTAATAAAAGAAACATTTAGTGAAAATTCATTAAGGAGATATCATATATCAAAACTCTTATACTCTTATATGATGTCCCATTAGTCTTGGATGGATTATATGCAAATATAATAATGGATAAACACAATAAAAAGGGAATAATATCATACATCAGAATAGATTTATCAAGTGGAAGACCAATGATGAAGTGAGGCACACGTGTATAGAGCATAGTGGTTTAATTCCAACATGATTGATGGATCTGAATTCAGATGATGGATGATGAAATGGGATTAAATATTATGTTTAGGATTCATGGGGAGATCCTATAAGGGATAAGGGAGGGAAAGGGTTCTGTTGTAAAATAGTGACACCTCCTCTCATTTTAAAATCTGAACTTGTACATTTAAATGGACTGTAAATGATATAAAGAATTTCTAATTCATTGTGGTCATCCCCCAATGAAACACCGTTTACACATCATTATTTGGTATGCCCAATCCATTACATTTCATGTATTGAATACACTATATGAATTATGAATACAGATTGTGAATTTGGACTACATGATACATTCATCCCCTTATTTCCTACTTGATAAAATGGAACCCTTTAGACCATGGTCTTGGATTGGGATTTATGATAGTGTATAACCTTAATAAGGGTATAAAAACTAAATTAAAAAGATCAATACCTAAGTGAAAAACAAGGATCCTAAATTCACCCCACATAATAGTACTCATACCTAAGATTCCCTTATGATGGTTGTTAAAATATTATAAAAAAATACTCCACCCATATAAAATGTATGTCCCCCTACTGCATAGAAGTCTTGTGTTGTATATGGAAATGCTACCATAGAACCAATACTAATGGAAAAAACAAGTCTTCATAATCATTCATGATATGATTAAAGAATTATATTTAATTCTTCTAAAAGATGCATCAGAATCTATCTCCACAACCTCATGATCAAAATATTGAGACGAGTCATCATAATAATGGAAAAGTTGTGAATAATGGAAGACGTCAAGCATGACATGGTACCTAATATGTAAAATAAACTAATATGAATTCATAATGACTCTATATAATATATAAATTGGTTTGACAATAACAGGTGACTGTTTCTAGTGCCTTTGTATCTATCTATGACTTAAAATGGGTGATACATGTAGTAAAACATTATCCCTGAAATAATACTCTAGAGTATGTCTATAGTGAAAAAATTTTGATTTTATTCTAGAAAAATATGTAGACATATTATTTTTATTAGGTGTAACTACTCTAATGTGTCCATTACAAGATAAATTACACGTAGTGATACCTCTCATGCCTCAAATCTACATAGGGGTGATTATCATATCATCCTGTAGAAGTTGTCAGATAGGGCCATCTAAATTCTCAAATGATATCTGTTATAGTATATGAAATTTATTAGAGTGATATTATTCTCCCAAACATTCCAAAAATTAGGGAACTATACTCCTTTAATTTTCCCTTTCACATCTATAGTTTTTTCTAATTTCTATTGTTTGTTTGATGAGAATCTGTGGTCATAAGAACTTATATACCCATAACTCTCTGTAACCCATTCCACAACCTTGATGAAAAAAGAGTCTCACTATAATGAATGATTGTATGATGGACCCTCTTATTCTATATTAAATCATCAACATACAGTATGCATTTCCCATCAACTACGAAATTATTCTAGATATGATGTATGGAAGATACATCACCAACTGACCATTGTAACACCTTTTGATAAGACATTCTATCTGACATTTCATCCCAGGACACCAAAAACTAGAGATGTCTATCATTATAAATCATGGAGATACAAAGGTGAACTAGTCATTAGGAAGAATGTCTCTCTCACATGAATTAAACTCTAATATCTATAGAAACATAGACATTAAATTGAATTCATATGAAGATATCTCTCCCAAATATATAATCTAGAACAGGGTCATCACTGAATATACTCTCCAAGAGAACCAACCCCTATGGATATGAAAACATCATACTCATTACCATACCAAGGAATTAAGTGGTTACTATTATGGTTGTATGGAAAGGATTATAATGAAACATAAGAAATTATATATGGAGCTGAGAAAATAGATTTATCAATTTATATTAATCATTATAATCCTTTATGACATGAGATCAAATTTTATGAATCTGTGCATTTGAAACTGCATTTACCATTCCATGCATATACACAAGATAAATGTGAAAATAAATAATGTATTAGAAATATATTATCTATCTTGGTTTCATTTAATGATGCATAAATTTATATTTGAGGCACCTTTTGTCCATATATACATAAAATATCTAAATCTTTATATTGTGTATCCTGCTGTATAATGTGCGGACAACTACTGCTATCTCAAGGTAATGTGTCGGGTAATTACCCTTCTGAGGTCTCAACTGGTGATACAGAAATGTAAATATTATATCCTCATACACCTTTACTACATATAGATAGATGCTAGATCCATAAAATAACACTATATAATCTCTACCAGGATCTATAATAATTAGAATCATTGTTAATATAGGAAATCCTTTCTTTAATGGAATTATGTTATTGCATTCTATTGACCACATGATCATCAAATTCTTATTAGTACGTTGGTTAATAGTGGTAGTAAGGAATTATATGTCAGAAGTTAAGATCCCCAAATATCTAGACTACCCAGTGAGACTCTATATATCATACATGTTCTTTGGATACTCCCAAGAAACCACATCAATCACCGTTTTTGAGTCAATATATAATCATGATTTTGAGATAATATGACCCGTTATGTGTATTTTTTTCGATAAAAATTTGGAAGTCATAAAGAAAAAAAATATCTCTCATACTCTCTCATTATATTCAATGTGATATTAACTTGTTTAACATGGTCACTCTAAGTACTAGAATAAACTAAGATGTCATCCACAAATACCATGAAAAATGAATCCAGATGGGGGTATAAAACCATATTCAAAAAATTCATTAAAATAGTGAAATTATTTATATGACAATATAACATAACCATATACACATATAAATTATATCATATATGAATTGTTGAATATTGTATATCCGATGGAATAAAATTCTCCTAATGATACCATGACCTATGGTCAATCATTTAGACCTCTTTATCACCTCATGCAAGGTCAAATATATCATCTATTTTTGTTAGTGTCTACCATTTCTTTAATGTAAATGGGTTCAATAGTCAGTAATCCCTATATAAAATAGGGGTCCAATATACCCTATTGAAGAAAATAATGGGTGAACCCCATGAAGAATTGTTAGGTCGGATAAAAACATGTTATTATCAATCCTAAAACTATATCTCAGCTCATATATCTCATTATTATCCATAATATACAAACAAGTAGGCACTGGAGCTTCTCATAGAATAAAATAGATCATAATATCTATCACTCTATTAAAATGTAATTTTGAAAAATATATGGGAAATACATAATTTAAATGATATGACATGGCTGGAAAATTTTCAAGATGTATTCCCTATTGTTCCGTTAATAGTCTAGGAATCAAGATTGTGACCCCATATAGCCCTATTTAGACATTTATAACTCTACCATCAATGACATTTTAACCATGATTTTAAAGATAACTTCCTCCCTCTGGTGATGTAATCAACACCCTAGGATGATATCAGTCCACCTTGGTGTGATGTAGAAAAAACAAATCCATTTTAAAATTTTCATAAGAAACAATAATCTCATATATGAAGAGGTCCCAAAAGATGGGATAACTGCCATCCTCAAGAGGTTGTCCCTCCATTGGGTTATGTCCTCTGACCACACTACCGACTGTGTGTCATGGTTCATCACACCAATGCAGTACTGAATTTCCAACCCGAGACATTCCATGTTTGATATGGAGATGAAAGAGTGAGAAGAAAATATATCAAAAAAAGTTAGACACAATTGTAGAGTACTATAGAATAGTACATTGTATTTTCAATTCTCCTAAAATCTGAGTCTCAGGTATCAGCTGTATATTATGCATCTATCCTGATCATTGACTATGTTATCCGAATAGACTGTCGTATGGTGGGATTCATTTCTAGTGCTGATAATCCTATGTCTACATTCCATGGCTGTGAAATCCTCCATGATCTATCTAAGGAGTGATACTCCAGCTTATAGACCACCCAAGTGAAATTGATCCTACAACTTATGTTTGAGTTATTCCTGATGATTCTTCCTTTTGAAAAACGAGGAATTTAATGCCAGAATCATTGAGGATGACCCATTAATCGACAAGAATTAAAATATAGAGGATATTTATCACACAATGGATTCCAGATTTCCCTTATTCCCACACTGATGGAATAAAACAAAGCTGGTAGGGAATATACTCTAGCTGCCACTTATCTAATGAGAAAACTCAATGATTCTCCCATACTAATGGATGGTCAACTAACATTCCCTGAATCTGAATGTCTATTAGTTTTTTATCATATTCTTTATCATAATAATCATTGATATTCTCTTGATTAATGATCTATGAAAATGTTGGTAGGAAAAATACATTCACTTATATGTCGATGGAATAAATGAGGCTAACCTTACATCATCTCATTTTTGGTAACTCATCAGAGGCTAGAAGTAGTGAAAATAAATAAAACATAGTGAATCAATCAGATTTTTCCATCACATACATATAACCCTACTTCTAGTGTAAGAACTCCATTGCTGGGTCATCTCTCACTGTCTGAGGAAATATTAAGTCATAGAAGGAAGTCTGGAAGACTGGCCACCCCATGACCTGATAAATACCATCTTGAGTAATCCAGTCCCACCAGTATTTTGGTGGAATCTCAAAAAACATAGATGGAAATCATGGCCCTCATATCTGGAGGTTTCTCCATATTCTCAATGATTAAAATAATGGAATCTTTTAAATGATCAACAGATTTAGTACCACCATGTTTGAAATGATGGGAGGTGGATGATGCTAGACCACAATACTCAGAAACCACATACTAGGTGATGGTCATAGAGAAAACTACATGGACATCACATATATGTGAAAATCTCACTCAAATAAATGTTTCGGTTCCTAGGTCAAGTATTCCACGATATACCACAAGTGGGGCAGTTGGTTTTATGACTGGTGGCATGTGGACCACATCTATAGTGCATCATCATTGCCACCATATAGGTATATCATAAAATTATATCATAGTTTATTATGATTGAATATTATAAGAACCGACCTCATATTATTATTTGAGAAGATAGAAAAACAATATGGAGTAGAATATAAGAAAATGGATCACTATACAAGGTATACCACCCCAACTATATCTTAGATTTCAAGAGTATTGGTAATCATTAATGTCTAATTTACATTGGTTTCAATAGCTGAAGGGTGATTTTCATTATTCCTCTACATTAACTAAAAAACCAATAATTTTAATAATATTTTTTAATATAAATCATGTATTTTATTATATATAAATAAATTTAATGGTTATTTGGATCGTCATTCCCACATATTAAAGGCAAATACAATTGATAACGGATTGAACTCTCATTTTATACCAATCATCCCTCTATACTTCCAGTATCAGAATGTAAAGGAATAATTTTGATTGATCATATCATTTAATTACCCATTCCAAACATTATTTATTCATACACCATATAAATTGAAACTGGTAGTCACAAAATCATAGAAACATTCAATTTAATTTAAACATGGGAACAAAGTTTTTTTGGATAGAACTTATTCATTTAATATGAAACTGCTAACCGATATAATAAAACAATATTATATTGATGCTAAAATTTTAAATAACCAAATAACATTCCTATAAAAATAATTTTGTTAGACAAGTATATATAACAACCATGTTTCACTCAACAATCACCAACAACACAAGCTATTCAATGATTGAAATGAAAATATATAGAATGGAATATTCAAGAAATGTGAGATCTAGGTTCCTATAATGATGCATGATACAATTCCACATACCTTACCATGCCAAAAAAATATAATCATAAATCATATAAAATAATGAATTGAATGTGAATCATAAAATAGTTAAATAATATAATCAATAACTATATAAATAAATAATTCCATTTTCCCATTGCTAAAAAACACGGTATATTCTCTAAGAATTGGTTAGAAACTCCCATGCATTGATTATAACCAATATCCAAGAATATTCCTAACATCATTTCTATTTTCAAAAATAATAATATAAATGAATACAAAAATTCACTAATATAATATTTTGATGTCCCTACTTAGGTTGCACTCTAATGTTTCGCAACCCAGGCTGGCCAAATGGCATCAAGAACGATTCACCATTCCCTAGAGGCTTTAGAACAAAAGTGAAGGTCTAGGTTATTTCCATGGGGATACTATTACCTCTTGTCATAGTGGAAAAATGGATTTTTAAAATAACATTATGATAGTTGAAGTATCGTAAAAACAACAGATCAACAAAAATGACATAAAAAATGAAATAGTAAATATGACTCAATAGATGAAAAAAATTATGTTCAAATTATAATTTCATTTAATGTCTCTAAAAAATTGAAAAATAGGGAAATAAGTAGGTAGGAAAGACATTCAATTCAAAATAATAAAAAATAATTCAAAAAAATCTTGCATCCCATGTGTGGGTTCGATAATCACCAACCAATATATCATCAAAAAGAAATAATTCATGTTTGGTGATAAAAGAGGGATTCATCACTTTATAAACACTGACATATATATAATATTCTTGTGTATTTATGGCACCCTGAATAGATTGTGATATGAATATTAATAGTACACCACCAATAACATCTATACAAACCAGTATGTGAGTACAAATTAAGTAGTATTAAGGAATTTATTAATGTTGAGAAATTAAAAATAATAAATCCTGCTTGATTTATAGTCATTTGGTAATTTCACTAAAAATGAGGCCATTTAGTTAATTTAAATATTTTATATAATATTTAAAAAGTTTTATTGGTTGGAAAAACATAATTAGATCATAATAATACTAAAGGAGGATCCAAGGTAGAACCAATGTATGCTTGACCTCATTGATAAGAAAAATAAAACTAATAACTCCTGATGTCTATAAATAGGATTATGAGGGATATAAAATGGAAGGACTATGGTATTAATATATAATAGGTGTCTAAGGATATCATCCTCTTTATTCCTGATCTAAGCATAACTTCACCAAATGGTGTGAATCTGATGCTCCATGTGTTCGAAGACATCAAGCTAGATCCAAGGATGTTATCTGAGGAATCCTAGTATATGGATATGTATTGAAGGGATCCTTTGGAATTATTTTTTGAATTAGGTCTTAAAAAAAGACCATGTTCTAATGTGTTAATCTCTTTTGGAAACTGGATCCTATAATTGGAATGGGATCCTCTTGGTGCACAACACATTCCCATCAAAATCCAAGGATAGATCAACTCTTTCCATCCTATATTGAAAATAGATCAATGTGTGATATTCAACTAATTCAAAATTCATTATTTAATATATCTCATGTAATAATCATTCCTTTTAATTAGAAATTATAGTCATTACATTACCTTTCAATAACATGACAAGGAGAGATACAGATATGTATCCATGTTCTAATAATTATATGAAATAGGCCAAGTGATATATATATATATATATATATATACATATTCTATTTTCTATTTAATTAGGATCTCTCAATTACATTTCGTCTATTTGGGAATGTTTATATTGTACATGAAATAATTTTTCCCTTTAATTGATAAACTATTAATAGGTGCATTCCATACAATTCATTAATGATGATAGGGATAGAGGATATGTAGCCATGTAAAATTCTATTATAATTTAACTAGTTTGTGTGATATTTGTAGGCACAATTTCCATGTAACCATAAAATACTCCAATATTTAATTAATCCAATTACCTTTATTAAATCCATGTTTATCTCCCCCAAATTATAGTTCAGGTAAGCCAAAAATGGTTTAAAATGAATAAAAGTGGTCAGACCCTACATAGGGAGGATGGAATTTAGTTTTATTCCTAAAAAACAAGAATAAAATATATATAAGATGATCTTGAATATATGTGTAACAACCATAAGTTAGGACTTTGAATTTATAGGGAAACACCTAGTGATGATTCATTTCATACAAAAAGGTAAATTTATAAATGATAGGAATTCTTTTCAGATGACACTGACCACCTACTGTATACTCTTAGTATTCTCCACATATGGTATCATCCCTTAGTGTGCCTTGGATTGGAATGAAATTAAATAATTTATCGACACCCCAATATTTGGGCATAAGATATTTCATTAGAATATAATCATCAAGAAAAAGAAAAAGGAGGAATTGAGCATATGTAGGGGAGAAATTTGCAGTGCTCTTGTATCATGATATAAAAATATGAAACAAGTGATCAGAAAATGAAATAAGATCAAATAATAGCATAAGGATTCATGGGGATCTCCTTCATAAGAGAATATAGGGGGTGTAGTTATTTTAAAAAATAGAGTCCCTACAACTGATTATAATAATTTTCATTAGGAATTTACATGTCATGTAAATTCTATACATGGTGGGTAATGCTCAGGGATCTTTTACCTTTGTAAAACAATTAACACATCATGAATTATCATTGAAAGTCCATTACAAACCGTGTATAGAATAATCAACCTATATTCTGAATACCCATAATGTATTTGGGGTGTAGGTAGACTTCATCCCCAAGAATCATTCTTCTAAAAATTATAATTTCCAATGGGCCTGACATCATATTTAATAAAAACCGGAACCTTCATAAATTTAATAACCAAAAATTAAATATATTCATATATAATAAAAAACCGGGATCATACACTATTAGAGGAATATCATATTATCCTTTTATGTTTATATAATCATTTAGTTGTTTATTTTATTTCATTATGAATGAATATTTTATATTGAATAATCGTTATATAAAAGAAATGAAAATATTTTTTTGAAATTTATAAATTTAATGAATTTATCTTTTTGAGGTATATATATTTCCTTAGGTTCATTGACATTATTTTAAAGAGTTACTAATATCATGGAATAAAATCATTTAAATGGAAATATTATCCTATTACATTCATATCCAATGAATCAATGATTTTCTTAATTCATAAAATTTTTATGGTGTTGTGCATTTTTATTTTCTGATCGTTATTCAAATTATCATTATGATTAAATTTAATAATTCTCCATTAATATTTTGACCAGAAATATTTTTATATGTTTAAACAAGAGAATATTACCTATGTTATCCAATTTTTAAACCCGGTACATGTTATTTTGGATGCAGTACCATAGAACACCTTGATGGGGGAGTGGAGAATTGTTTGTCACCAATTTCATTAAATCAGATGGATATTTTCCCCACATTGGTAGGAACTTGTCAAACTTATCTGATGGAATCCGACAGTTATCAAACACCCATATGTAAAAACAAAAAATATCCACTATGTTTAACTTGGTTAACCACTACAGGCTAGTCCAAGAAGCATACACTGATAGTGTGTCATTCATACCAGAATCCACATAGATTCACTAAATATAATGGTTTATAATTATCATACATGGTGACTCCATTCATTGGAACAATTTCATTATATTTTTTTAAGTATATTAACCTACCTTCCTCAAATGAGTTTTGTCAACTCCCCCTTGATCACTAATTTTGGTGAACAATATATTATATTATTTTATATAAGGTCACATACATATAAAAATACATGAAGGTTAAGTTTTTATTTATTTTGGTTCACTTATGATTCATTAATACATTATAAAAACATTTACCATGTTAATGTATTTTTGTATAAGTTATATTTGAGAAACACCCTTTTTGTGAAAACCAATTTGTATTTCAATGATATTGATTCTTTCCCAAAACATCACACTTTCATGAAACTCTAAAATTTAATGGAACTATAAAATTATATAAAACTCCATCACTAAAATTATTTAGAAAAATTAGTTATCAAACACTATATTAATATATCTTTTATTTGTGGGAATTTCAAAAATAGTATATGAATTGTCGTCATGTAGTCCAATATAAAATCATAGAGATTTGGACATCCCCAAAACATGTTTTGTGTTCATATGATTAAAACACCCTATTTAAAGATGATACAAACACTATATGAACCATTACGAATCACCACTACAATTTTGTGAAACACTTCACTCATTTTTTTGAATCTTACATTCTTTTTGATGCTTTCCTAGGAATTTTCAGTTCACAAAAAATCTTTTAATCACATCACATACCATCTTTCATTCTCACCTCAAAAATCATTCAAGGAACATTTTTTTGAAATATCTAAAAATTTTCATAACCAAATATTCATGACCAAATATTCATGACATCCATGTTTTTTTTTATTTTCATGAAGCATTACTAGAAATACATATTTTATGAAACTTCCACCTTACTGAAGATTTTATTCTCCATGAATATTGAATATTTCAATAAAATGATTCCACCTATAATACTGAATCTACATGCACTGTATGTTTACCTGGATTTTAAATTCTTCATCAAACCATGTTGGAGAGAGAAAAACGCATAATAAAATTCATTTTCAATTATGAAACCTCTTTTGTTTAAAAAACATCACTCCATGGGTTTGATGGAAATCTATAGTGAAACAAAATAAATCAGTGTCCTTAAAAAACATAATATTTATGAATAAAATTTTCCCCCAATCCTAAAATCTACTTTAGTTTATCCCATTTCCCCAATAAAAATAATCCAAAATGAGAAATATCTGTAACATAGTCCCCGAAAAACACTCTTGGATAATATCTCACTTATATACTATCATCACATCTTCAAACATATTATAATTTATAATAATAATAGGGAGAAAAAGTTAAATCTTAACCTCCTCAATAAATGGGAGGTGTCTGAATAGTGTGGTTCGATATATGTATATCAATAAATGGTGAAAAAAATGGATTGCTTTATATTTTATCCACATTATCATTATTTCCATCATGATCCATATTAATCACACAATGTTTACATTTTACAATGGTGAATTGATATATCATCTCAGCATGTTGGGTATGAGAGTGTCGAACAATATTTTTTGGGAGTTCAATTTAAATCATGTCGGTTTAGTGTATCACCATCAACAATTTCACCTTATCACCAATATTTTTAATTTTTCCCCTAACCCATTCAAATTAAGGGAATTATATTGTTACAATGATATTCTCCACTTCATCCATATTAAGCAATGGGAATTACCATTTCTTGTTCAAATTACCCCCAAATTTTTTTACAATGATGAATTCGCCATGAATTGTTGTATTTTGATTCATAAAAAATATATCCTAGTCATCTTTATAAGATGATGAAAATTATTTATACCATTATAATAAAAAATGTATGTAAATATTAAGATTAATTTAAATAGACCTTCTAATTCTATTATTGGGTGTATGAAAATCTTAAATGGAATTACTTTGGAAGAGACCCACTAAATATGTTGTAGAGGTGATATATAACAATATTGTAGTAAAATAAAATAATCATTAAATAATCCTTAATAAATTGTGTGATCCATATATTTCCTATTTCTATGTATTCCATTTTTATCCTAACTGTAATCATAGTCTACAATGATATGGAGTCCTCAAAGTTTAATTTATTTCAAAATCAGTCTTGTATACCTTGAATATTAAATTAAGGTGTAATGAATTTTTTAAATTACCTGAAACCCTAAAAAGTATACTAGATCACAAATTTTTTAATTTTTATATTCAATTTTCATGTTATTTTAAAATTATTTCAATTTTCTATACATGATTATCCAAAAAACCACATCATCTCAATAAAAAACTAGAAATTGATCTCATTGAGAGTTCATAAATTAGTGATTATGGTCAATACCTATTCATTTCAATTGATGATTAATCATATAAGAATACTTTCCACAGTACTATTCTTATGGTTTAATATTTAGACCATACACATCCTAAATTAATATAAACATTGTTTTTCACATTTTCCAATAAAAAATTTGACCTGTTAAATGTTGCCTTTTTTATTCAAGAATAACATTTCTAAATTCCACCTTTACATCCATATGATAAAATATGTAGTATATATGAATCACCATGTCTTTGACTATCCTAAACTACTTATTTGAGATACTAGAGAAAATTATTCATAAAAAATAGATTCCTTAAATATTTTCATATAATTTACACACCATGCAATCTAGATTATTTATCACATTTCATAGATAATTTTTTCAAGATCAACATTGTTCCAAAGAATTTTTCAATATCTGATTTCCAAAAAGATCCAATATTATGTTTTTATAAATAAAATCCTTTTCATAATTCATTTAATTAACCCATTATTCATCCTCCAACACTTATTAAAATAATTTTGGTTCAATAATTGATATGAGAGAATAATTTACTTCATTACTAAATCTACACTTCTATGTTGATTATGTATATACACAAATGAAGTGGGATTAATCAATATTCTTTTATTCCTCATATGAGGTCTAAGAAGAGTTTAGAAAAACTGGTTACCACATCCGATTCTACTTTTGAATCATCATAATTTCATGAATCCTAAATTATGTTATTTCTAATCACATTTTAAATATTTTAATCCAACTAATTTCTAATCTCTTCTTAATAATCTATCATATCAACAAATGATCTCCTCTGATTATTCATAATTTTATCCTCTATGATATTAACATCATTTATCTCTGAGATACTTTTAAGAATATAATTCTTGCATTTATATGCTTTAATAATCATTGAGTTAGCAATGAATATTCACTCATTGAAATAATCACGACACCTTATTTAATTATATGATTTGTTTCTGAAAAACAAATTATAGAAAAAACATGAAAAATATTTTAATGAGGGATTACTCACAAGTGAAATCTTATACGGTTGATTTTCATCTACTAGACACATAGAAATTTCAATTTGGGTGTACACTGAATCTTCAACATCCTATTTCTAGTGATTACAAGAAACAAAAGTGTAAATCAATATATTTTGCCCCAAATTAATCATATGTCATTTTTTCATTCAACAACACATTTTTTTGGATTTCATCACGAAATATGTCTCATGATAGGTCCAGCATTTTTAGGTAATTTTCAAATTCGATGGATAAATATTCAGTTTGATTGTCAGATTATATTATATTTATTATATGGCCAATTTAATTCTCAACTATTTATAGCTATCTCTTCGTGAAGTAAATAAAATTTTTTTACACTGCATAACAAACACACATTCCATTAGTCATTGATAATAAATTAAAATAATGATGTACCTCTCTATATGTTCTAGACACATTCATTAGAGCACAGACATATATGGGGACTATATCATATAAATTTGATTCTTCTTTGTTCCACAGACGATAATAATTATTGATTATCTTTCCTCATATGATAACATTAAATATATTTTATTAATCCTGATTTATATGCAGTATTTCTGAAAAAACACATTTTATTAGATAATTATTCTAGGATATTTTGACTAATATGACCCATCCTCTAGTGGAAAACTTTATTCCACCTTAATTATTTAAAAAAAAATTACTATCTACATGGTATAAATTTCAATCTTCCACTATCCTTATAAGGGGAATTACATGTATTTCTTATTATAGAGAACCCATTATAATTAAATATTACTAACTATCCCATGTCATAGATTTGATTAACATTAATGAGATAAGGATTCAATACTTCTAAGGAGAATATTTATGATTTCATTAGCTCTTCATTTTATAATTATTTTTTTCATGTGATATTTATGTGACCATCATTGCTTAATATCATTTTCTCATCAACCATTTATATAAATATTTCCAAAAAATTATTATTTCTTTTATTTTGGATTAGAATACCCATTTAAGAATCTATGTTCTAATATTCGTTGTAGCATTGAGAAAGCTCTCTTTTAGGTTAAATTTGTCAATATTTCACCTTTCCTTTTATGATATACCTAAATAAGTGGATCTATATGATGGAATATACAATGTTTTATCAACATGTATGGTTGAATCATATTGAAAATTTTATTACATATGATAATATTTATTTTTAAGGCTAATTCTTCTTATTTTACCAGTATTGATTTTTCTTAGAGTTCTATAGTTATGGATTCCAACATTCCTCTACCTTCACTAAATTGAATTATGGATATATATTTAATAGAGATACCCAAATGTGTAGAAATTATATCTTCCATATGAAGAAGGTTATCATCTCATTATCCTCTATTGACTACTAGATGGTTCCCTATTCAATTAACTCCTCACCTCTTTACAATATGACTTTAAATGGTCTATAAATTCACAAAAATTATATTTAATAAGGGTAATTATTTTATCTCTTACACTCCTCCAAATTATAAATTTCTTTTGTGAAGATATTTTATCAAGGATCGTCTCTCTATAAGTGGGGAATATCTTCATTTCTCATAATTATTCAGTTCAGATATGTCTCTATTAAGACTTAATGTTCTATTGTGACATGTATGTCCTTCTTTATCCATTGTTTTGGATTATCTTGTTTCCACATTGATGTTTCTATATGAAAACCATTTAAACCTCTTCATATAAATTTATATTCGTGAAAAAGAATGCCTTTCAATACTCCATAAAATCATCTTTCAGCTCTTGTTAAAATATATACATTATAAAAACATCCAAACATTACTTTATTTTTCATTTCCCTCAATTTTTATTTGGTTTATATATTACTCAAAAAAGAATCAATTCTTCTTCGAGGAGCCTAACTGTGTTATCCATTTTTTAACAATATATCGTTATGTTCAGTGATTACATTCTCATATTCTTCAATCCTTAATTTAAAATCAATAAAATGTTGTAAGATTTCATGTGTATCAAATATTAATAACCTCTCTTAATAGTTTATCAGTCTACAATTCATGTTTATCTACATACTCCAACAAAAGTTTCAAAAAATATTTTTACATTATCGTTTTTTTTATTTTAATTATCCTCATGAGCACCCATATATTACAAAAAGATGTCAGAAACATCATCCAACTAATGGTCTTCTAATATTACAGGTACAATATTTTTAAATATATACATCACAAAATAATAAATATCAAATTTATACTCAATATTTACACTTTCCAAAAGTCATTATCATCTTTTTTCTCTATAAAACTAATATCAGAGTCTATAATTTAATTTTTGTTTGTAATTCAGCCTCTCATGGGAACCTCCTCTAATTCCTCGTTATGATTTTTTATTCTCTTTATACATATTCAAATATACTTAACCACCTACGAAAAATGTATCCTTCCATAACACACTAAATGTGATCCATGGGTTTCCCCCATTCAAATATCCCTTTTCTTCTTATGAAATTTCTATAATAAAACATAAATTATTCCCCCATTCAAATTGTCTCCATCATAAGTAACATTGTAAATTTCATATTTACACATGAATTTTTCAATTAATATCCAAGGGTATTTAATGTTTTGAATATTCAGATATGATTATAAATTTATAACCTATTTTAATACTTAGTAGATCCTCAGAATAATTTTCAAAAATATCACAATCCATAGTGGATGAATGTTTTGAATTTAAAAATGGGTAAATACTTCAAATGATTTTTTTCTCAATATTAATATCCATAATTTCTTCCCTATTCCCTAAAAATTCTCCAAAAATATTTAATTCAATTAAAGAAACATTTTATATTATTATTATTATTATGAATTTTATGGTCATCAAAGTGATTCCGAAAAACATAATATTTGGCCTCTATTTAATTTTATCAAATTTTTATATATTCCAAATTTTTTACTACATTAAATTGTCTGTAGTAAAACTCAACAACAACAAATAGAGTTGATCAGATAGTGAAGTGGTACGAGAATTTTGATCTTTATCCTTTCCATCAAGCATTTTATTATCCATTGTTGTTATAGATATACATGTGGCATCTCTAAAGTAAATCCCTTGAATATTTGATTTGTTATATACCTTCCAATGATATCACTAATGAGATCTCATTATATTATTAAAAATCATCAAGTTTCTTCCATAAAAAAGGGAACTCCTATAAAATTTACTAAAATATCTTGAAAAAGTTGAGGATAGAATAAACACATGTTGAATTTTAGAAGATGATACAACTTGTAATACATTAGTAAAATATGAAATGGGTTGGGTGAAATAGGTGGCCAAATTTCTCATTAAATGTGATTTACCTAGTCACTATATCTCTAAGAGCTACTTAAACATGTATGATGTAATCATTCAATTATCAAATACACATATGCTGAAATTCAAATATAACACATTTTCTAACTAGGTTCAACACTAAAGGTTGTTATAAGGTGTATTCTCATTTAGTGTGTGGTTAATTCCTAAATCCCATAAGATTAAATATAAATTAATGATTAAAATTGTTCATACTGGGTCATTATATCTCAACCACACCTCATTTACTGGAATTTTAGGGATAACACACCACCATCCTATGATCAATTTCATCAACTCTCCATTTATCATCACATTGGTTGATGTCTATCCCATTTTATTTAAATGATGGATTATTCATTATTATAGAACTTGAAGGTGATTATTTTAATCATTTAGGTCCACTTATTATTATTCAATTGATTTCATTATTTATTCCCAGGTTTCTGTATGCATAGGTAAATTTCTATAGCGAAACACCCTTTTTTAAACAACCATTTCTAAATGATCACTTAGCTTTTTTGAAACTGCGCACTTTTAAGAAACTCTCAATTTTCATGATGCTCATAAATTTCATGAAACTACTTCACCGAAATTCCATATAATTATTTATTTATAATCTATAATTTAAATGAATTTGTTGCTCACATAATTTTTTTGATTCAACTAAGAATTATATTTGTGTAAATCAGACATGAAATAATATAGATCATCACATCTCCAAAACATGTTCGATTATGAAATGATGGGAATACTCATATTTAAAAATATTTCATATCTATCACGAAAAACTCAGTCTCACCATTTTTGGTATGTGAAACTATTCATCCATGTTCGGGAAACTCCCTTCCATCCCAAATCATTTATGGAATTATTTTATTTGGGAAAATTCTTATAATCATGTAACATACCATCTATCCTTTATGCCTAAACAATATTTCTCAAAATAATTATTTTGAAAATCTCAAATCCTCCATTAAAAAATTACTTCATAAATTTTATTCCATGGAAATATTTTCATGTGGTAGTCATAGAAATATATATTTCTTAAATCATGCCCCCTACTCTAGAATATGAACTCTAAAATTTTGAAAAAACCTAGTAAATGATAATAACATCTATACACAATCCACCCCCAACATGAGATCAGTTTTCTTGTAAACTCCCTCACCACCCAAGTGTGAATTGAAGAGAAAAACAAAATAAAATACATTTACATAGGTGAAAAACCATGGATCCAACACCAGATAACCATCATAGTTCCTTTTTTCACTGGGTAATGAAATCTTTATTAAAACATGTTTTTGATGTTGGTATCCAACTAAGGTAGATTAAAATTTTAATCCT
Source organism: Viscum album (assembly GCA_963277665.1). Lineage (NCBI taxonomy): Eukaryota > Viridiplantae > Streptophyta > Magnoliopsida > Santalales > Viscaceae > Viscum > Viscum album. Next base: position 1,481,934,658 of record OY728137.1, read on the forward strand.
TTAATTTCCAACTTAAAGATCCACTTGTGAGGACATAATTTATTAAGGGGATGGGGAATTTTACACCCCATTAATTCATCTATTTTAAAAGAAAGAACATTTTTTACAGCATCATGTACATGTAACACCAGTATAAAACAAATAGTTAAATAAATTTATATAAATTTAATCCCTTCAATAGATGATGGTATACACAAACCTGAGTGTAAATGAACTGTAATGTCTTATACCATTATAGCATAGCCTTTAAATTTGAAGGGATATAATAAAAACAAGTCTATCAAAATTATATGGTTAAAATATAAATAAAATATATTATATCATTATCTAATGACTAGAGAATAAATCAAAATTAATTTGAAAATTGAATAATTGTTTTCTAAAAAACTATATATCTCTAAAAGGTAGTTTCATCACTATTATTTCACATAAATTAAAATTAAAATTTACCTAATTTTAAAAAAATATTTTTAAAATATAAATAATATTTTGAATCATCATATATTGTTTTTCTTATTTTGAAAAAATAATATTTTTATGAAATTATATGAATTTATAATGAATAGTTAAAATACTCATTATTTTGATAAAGTCATTTATTTTCAATAAAATAAGTAATTTAAAAGTACCAAATTGTTTTGTATATAATTTAACATAACAAAATTATAATTTATATAAATTTTATCCACTTAATTAAATTTTGTACTTCTTTATATTAGAATTTGGTATATATTTATTTTTGGGATTAAAAAGGGTTTTCATTATTAATAATCTCCAAAAGTGCGTTATATTTCCCCCTTTTATTTCATTTAAATAATAACAAATTATCAAAGACTTAAATTTAATTTATATATCATAAATATATATTTGAATTAATACTGATATAATTATTTTTAGTTATAACTAATTTAATAAATAATAATCTCTAGATTTTTTGTTTTAAATTTAGATTTTCCACTTTTGTGTACGGAATTTGATAAAATTGATTCAATATTTGTAATCCTAGAATGATACATTATCTGACAAGGTAAATTTATTTTTATTCAAAATGAATACTAAAAATAGTAAAACAACGTTTTATTGGTGTTAATGTTGAAATTATTTGACTTGTTCGCAAAACAAATAATATAAGGGTATGTTCTCCAATAAAACATATTCATATCCAATTGTAATGAAATATTTCAATATTAACATTACAAATATATAATATAAGGACATATGTAACATTTTTTAAAGGTTATGAATTCATCATTTTCTCTTCTTTTGGGAAATTTTCATGTAGTTTTAATGTGGGTTCCTTTCCCCACTTGTAAAAATCCACCTACTCTAGTCAATTATTCTCTTCAAAAATTCCATTTTTATTAACCAGAAACTTCTTCATTTCTTCCCAATACCCTTATATACGTTCTTGATCTACATTTCATAAAACAATTACCATACCTAGGGTTATCAATAATTCAACGTAAGAGTATTTTTCTATGTGTAGGTACTTATTATAACTGAAATATTCCATTACAATTCTTCCCTTACCACTTACATTGATGTATTAAAAATTAAAATATTTAAAATAATGTTTGTAACTTATAATTATAAGTTATTAAGTAAATTTAAAAATCCAGACCAACAACCTCTTCCATAAATTAGTAATCAAAACCATCATTTGTGTGTATAAAGGACTACCAACTCGTGAACCCATTTAATATGTTTTCCATATTCATCTCACAAATATATTTAAAATGAAAATTTTAGAGTATATATATGATATTTATATTGTAGTTATAATTGTTTTATTATAAAATTAAATATTCCTTCTTACTTTTCATTCCATAGGGGATCCAATGATTTATATTCTGTGTCCGGTGGACTGTGACCTTATAATGCGATGTAATTCATTATTCTAGGTAAAAAGTACAATAATAATGAAATAACTATATATATATATATATGAAATTATTATAATACTCATGAAATATTTATAGTTTTTAAGTCAAATTATATTATTTTACTTTTTTCCATTCCACTCACTAAAAAATGATAACGTCATTCAAGTACAAGTGTGAACTACAACCTCAACGAAGGGAAGCGATTCTATTTTTATCACCACATCACATGAATGATATGTATTGGTATATTTAAATATAGTTATTTTTTATTTTTTGATACTATGATATTATGATCATATTCTGATGAACAAATATAACGAACCTTCATTCCATAATGATCAATGAGTAATTGAATTGTTTGACATGTGTATAGGTATGACCAAATATCTCCATGATTGAAACATTGTAAAATTTACAAAACAAAAAATAATGATTACTTTTAAAAATGTATATGATGTGTGACAATGATTATTGTTCTTTTACTATTATTCTATAAATTTTTATATAATGACCATGATGACCACAGATAACACACTGAATCTGTTTTGTAATAATGAACCAAACGTCCAAAAAACACTATATGTGGACATAATTGATTTTTTATTTTAATATCTCATTAAAAATAAATGACATAAATGACATAAATATAAGTAATTTATCCTAAACAATTCATCAAAATATTAGTTAATTGTGACATCTCAACCCGGGAGCCACTAAACGATGCCCCTAACCGGTTGACCACATGCCCTCAAGTGTGCATCCTCATACTCTAAAGATTGACGACTATAAAATAGGATATGGTATGTCATTATCGGAGAGATTATACCCTATGTTATCATAATAAAACACCTATGGAAGTAAATAAAATTATCTATGTATGGATGTTTATAAATAACCAGAAAAATTCCATGATATATTAAAGAGTAAAACAGAAAATAAAACACTCAACTAAAAGGTAAAACATACATTGACAATGGAAGTGACAATTGTGTAAAATGAAACTCAATGTAATAAAAAAATGATTTCAAAATGGGACTAGAACTTTGTTCGGTTCCCTCATCCATGATCCAATCCCAACAATCAACCTATCCCAGGGCCTTCTCTTATCTTGTCATTCAACAATATCTTCTTCTCTGGTGCCGATTAGACGACCCGAATAGGGTGTGGGTAGAACTCAGAAGGACATAACAAATGGTTTCTAAAATTTGTCAATTCAATAGATAGTGCATGAAAATATATGAATAAATAAATACAATGCATAATTCAAAGAGCGATCACATTGCCGTTTAATATTTAACTATCATATTAGGAAAATTAAATTCATGTTTCCCAATTAAATAATCATTCATTATTATCATTCATTTGGTGTTGTCAATCATTCCTATCACCCCAAATCTCATATGAAGCATCATTCAATATTATCATTAATTTGGTGTAGGTCATCGGGATGAGCACCCCAATTCTCATTGAGTGTATTTCGTCAATCCTATAACTTCTTTTCTCATTCGGTGTAGGTTGACATGCCTAACACCCCATAATATCAAGTGTGGATAACTATTGTGTAGGAATTACATGTCCATGTCCCAACTAATATTCAGTCTAGGACACCATGCATATAACAAAAAAATCCCATCTATTTAGTCATTCTTTAAGTCTAAAGAATTTTCCACATTATTACTATACTAATCCATTAAGTAGTTAAACATTAAAAATGACATTAGTTAACAAAACAATTAACATAGAACATACCAATTAATAAATTCATTAATTAATTAATAAATCATTTCCATTCTCATTTCAAAATTAATTATTTATAATCAATTATCCATAGAATTTTTCAACTTGTCATAATTAATTCCTACAATTATCATTCACTACCAAACATAAATCCATAATTAATTTTCCATAATTAATTATCATATCACAACAATTAAATATTTCAATTACAATATCTATAACAATATGAAATGTCCAAAAGATCTATTTGGGAACCCCCATCATTTGTTTTGTGGATCAATTATCAATTAAGTCACCAAGGAAACTCAATTCAGTTTCACATTCTAAAAAACTAAAATTAATGATGTAAAACATCATGTTAATCTAGAATATCATTAAATCACATTTACATAACATAAAAACGAATATGGAAGATCTATTTATACCAAATACCTCAGTTTCTTGATAGACGTTAGCACAACAGAAATCCCCAAAATCCGAGTGGAACAACGTCGTTGACCATGCTTTGGATCTATATCTATAAAAAAATTAAGATCAATGGGATCAAGATATTATATATCTATAACTAGATCTAAAATCCTAGATCTAGATATTAACTCATGGGTTTACATATAAGCATATGGTAGAGATCATCAATGAAATGATCTGGAAAATATAGGAGAAACAACAGAAGATGCATCATGATGAAATCCACATTCTAGGAGGAGAGTATATCTTCAATCTAGGATTGCAATCTCAAGGAACGTTGTTCAAATCACTTTTTCATCTCTTCAGGTGTCTTTGAACAAAAAATATAGATTATCAAGACCGATATGAGGTTGAAAATATGGATGTCTAAGGGGTTAGGTATGTTTTAAAAAGGATTTTGGGAATTGAAATTCCATACGTACAGTTTCCAAGGCAGAGGCACAAAGTTAGGGAAAAGTGTGTGCCAACCGTGCAAACCCCTCTGTCCATTATTTCATAGTTTAAAGGGTTTGGTATTATGGTTTTTCAAAACAGGCACAAACCATGTGGACCACTCTACCTTGTTTCACATGCTTTCCATGGTCTGGTTTCACTGTTTTGGAAACTGTGTGCAAACCGTGCAAAACCAATTGTCCTTATTTTTTCTTAAAAATCCACCCAAACGCACCCCAAGACACTACTCCAAAAAGGTACCTAAATGCTTAAAAAGTACCTGAAAATATCTCAAAGATGACTCCGGAAAAGGTCGTGATCTTAAAATCTCCCCACCTTATAACAACTCGTCCTTGAGTTTCACTCTCAAACATCTACTAAATTCTAGGCCAAAATGATTGGGTCATTGTGCCATCATGTCTGGTTCTCTTTCCCAAGTATCCTCTTCAACACTTCAATGTTTCTATAACACCTGATCTAACGACACAATAATTTCCCATAACACATTCTCACTACGACTCGACACACCTATCAGATGCTCCTCAAAGGATGAATATGTCTTGAGGTCAACCTCTTCCACATCAGTAACACATGATTGGTAAGGGTGATACCTCTTTTTTGTGAAATAAGGAAAACATCATGCAAGGTGCTTTATTTCTGTGGAAGTGATAATTAGTACACCACTGGCTTGATTCTATCCATCACCTCAAATGGTCCCACAAACCAAGGTGAAAACATGAACACCCTCCGCATCCTATGGTGACCAAATCTAGGTGACACCTAAAGAAATACACGATCACCTATGAAAACTACAGGGGTTTTCTCTGTCTATCATCATAAAACTACTACCTACTCTGAGTAATAGCCATGATATTTTGAATCAACTACACCAGCAAATCGCAAATATCATCGAATATCAAAAAAATTCAAGGGTTTCTCCCACGAAATCACTTCCTCTATTTTTTCTATTTCAACTGGAACATCATCTTATTATATGATCTATCCCAAAAATTGTACCATGCCAATCCAAAAAATAAAATTATATTTCTTGGAGTATAGTTGATGCTCTCCCAGTGTACCCAGGATGATGTCAATATGTTGATCATGATCATAATGCTTCTTATAGTACACTATGATGTCGTCCAAAACCACAACAACAAAATGATCAATGTATGGATGAAAGATCATGTTTATCAAGACTATAAACACTGTTGCAGAATTATTCAACAAGAAATTCATTATGACAAACTCATAATGTCCATAGATTACCCGAAAAGTAGTTCTTCGTATATCATAGGTCTGATCTCTCACCAGTTGATACCATAATCATAGATCAATCATGGATAAGTCTCTATCCCCCATCATCCAGTCCAGCTAATCCTCGATAGATGAAAGATGATATACGTTTTGCACAGTGATTTTGTTCAGATTTTGGTAATCAAAAAACATGTGTAAACTCCCATTTTCATTCTTTGCAACGAAAACAGGTGATCCCCAATGCGATGTACTTGTACTGATACACCCTTTATCCACCCACTCTTACAACTATGTTTTGACATCTTGATGCTTTGCTGGTGCCATTATATAATCTGGAATTGATATCGGCTCAACCCCCAACATGATATGAATAGTTAATTGCACATCCCTCTTATGTGGTAACCATAAAAAGTATTCAATAAAGACATTATGCTGCTATTCTACTACCAGTGGAAGGACATTTCACCTACCTCCCCCATCACCCATAAAAAGACAATCAACATTGGTTTTGAACACTCCCAATCATTGAATTATTGGCCCAGCTATGCCTGCATGGATATCACATTCCCCATGAAGGAAATATTGTTCACCCTCATGATATATAGAGCCCTATCTCATGCGATAAAAATATATGTGGGATAGGTATGCGGTTATCCATTATATACCCATAATCAGATAAAATCTCATGATTTAAAGGACTTATATATCACAAATGAAATGATACTCTATGACCTCTGGTGAACATCCTGTACATAAATAGATATCTCAAGACCATTTTCACCATATTTTATTGATATTTATAAACACTCTGATAGACTCCTCCTCCAGGATCAAACCATTAATTGTATTTGAAGATAAAAAAGAATGAGAGGACCTAGAATCAGTGAAGGAAATATCTAATGTAGAATCAACTAGAATAGTACATATCACTTGGGATGGACCAGCCTTGCTCTCCATAAATGTATGATGCACTGCATAAATTTGTCATACCCCTCTTCCCAGTTGTATTTTTTGACTCCCTTGAGTTGCACCACTCTTCTGGTACATGTTCTCAAAGCCTGAAGTACCACGCCCTCTTCCTCAACCACATCTTCTAGTAGAACTATAGAAACTATACCTATGTGGTGAACTGTGTTCCCAACCTCTGAATTTGAGTAGTTGCAACCTCAGCACCAGATTTACACTACATCCTAGATAAACTATATTGTTTTCCCATATTTCCACAAACCAATACTATACTGGTGGTTGAGGACAATGTGTACGATACTATCACTCTCTGCCACATTGGTGGAAAAGCACATGAGAATCATCTGGTGTAAATGTTCCTCATAACTGTCCACCATTCTCTCAATTGACCAAACTAATAATCTCAGGATGGTGCTTCCTTTTCATAGAAGGCAGACTACCTAATCGTCCATCTACCTGCCCAGTACTGGAATCCTCCTTCAGGTTCCCATATGAATTGAGATCCTGATTAACATCCTCTAAAAATTTCTTCAGCCTAAATATATTCACCTATGACTTAATTTTACACTTATGTATGACCTGAAATCATTTTTTTGAAGTGGCCTCATCTCCCAAAAAACATGAATGTAGCACTATAAATCGGTGAAACGTTTTGCGTACGTCATTATTGACATGATTCCTTGAGCTAGATGTATAATCACCGAAGCCTTGTATTGCTTCAACGTGTCTGTAAAGAAATGTTCCAAGAACATCTCCAAAATTTCCTTTCATAAAAACTCTTCAATATGTCCAGGTCATAGCTAAATTTCCCTCCAAAACTTCACTGAACCACATACCATATATGTATCCAACATGACCATCATCTCAACTAGAGTCTCTAAATGGTGAAGTATCATCTCTATAGATTCTATAAAAAATTATGCTCCCTCGGGTCCACCAACTCCAGTAAATATAAGATGGTGTTTTAGTAAAAACTCTCGTGTCAACTTAGACATGCTTTTCAAAACCCACCATTGGTATCTCTTTATGAATTTATTAAAATGGGAAATGATCTCTGTGAACTAATCACCTTCATCCCTGGCTTTGAAAAATGGTTTGCCGAGCTCCCTGTCTAGAAGTACATTCCAATCCATACCCCATGGTCACTCCCTCAATAAGCCTCATGGAGGCATAAATCTAAAAATCAAAACAAATGTCTTTGGTCACATGACACAACCTTATAACTTTTACATAAGAGGATAAACTAAGACAACAATTTTCAACATGTATTTTCCCACTATTTCTCACCACACAGTCATCACTGAGGCCTAATCACTACCCTTAACCATCATACTCATAGGGCTTGGTTAACAAGGGTATATTCCTTCTCATTAATTAATTCATCCATTAATTAATCACATTACCTCTAATTAATTAATTCAATAGTTAACTAATTTATCATACCCAATTAAACAATCATTGTTCTCAATAGACACCCAATTTTTCTCATTATCCATCTTTATTCTAATATCAGAACAAATAAAATAGTTCATTTTTAGCAATGTACCAACAACCTAGTTTCTGGTTAATGCCTAGAATGATGCATCAAAACTCAAGTATTGTGCCTCCTTAGACCATGAATAAAAATTAAACAATTTTCCAAAAAAATATCAGATCACAACATAAGTCTGTCACCCAAGGTCAAATAATATCCAACTATAACCACAAACAACATTAACAACAATCCCACACTAAGTACTCATATTTTTTCCCATACATGATTTTGAAACTCTCATGGATGTGCTCATTACCATGCCTTGAAACTTCCTTGTTTCCTTTTTACGTTAAAAAAATAGTAAGACAAAACAATAATAATGAAAAGACAACTCCTTTGATACCACTTTGTGACGTCTGGTCCTATGAGACACTAAATAGGGCTCTGAGCCTGTTGGCCACATGCCCTCATTCATGCCTCCCCATATGCCAAAGGGTTCTAACTAGTAGCGAGGGTCTTGAAAGTCATTCATGGAAATTCTATACATTTTTTATTAGAATAAAACATATTCATAATGAACTAAAAATATCAATGTATGGATGAATAAAAAAACAGAACAATACCTTGACATATGATAGTCAAAATCAAAAAAGGCAACCCTCAACTAAAATTTCAAACATTCTATGATAATGCAAGGGCCAAGTGTCTCTAGTAAAACTCAATCTAAAGACACAACGACTCCAAAACACTTTCATAACAACGTTTGGGTCCCTCTCCAATTCTCCAAACTCAAAAAAAAACCAATCACATGGCCTTGCCCTTATCCTTTAATACAACAACCTTTGCACGGTTGATGATCAGGTGGCGTGAAAAGGGTGTGAGGACAACTAAGTAGGCCACCACCATTGGAGTCTAATATAAGTCTAGTCATGTGATAGATCATGATGATTTATGAAGAAATAAATATAATGAATAAATTTACCATTTATCTTATTGTCATTTAATCAGTAACCATCACATTAGGCCAATTTAATTAATTTTTCCCATTTAAATCAGCATTAATTATTTTCATTCATTAGGTGTAGGTCATCATTCCTAGTATCCCAGTTCTCATTGAGTATATGTCATCATGCCTAGAACTTCATTTCTCATTCGGTGTAGGTCACTACGCCTAACACCGGAAAATCTCAAGATATGACAACTATTGAGGACAAACACCATGTTTATGTCCCAACTTCTATTCAGTCTACGACCACATGCCTAAAACCACAATAACTAATCCATTTAATCATTTTATAATTAATTCTAATTTTCCACATTATTCATTTACTAATACATCAATTTTCTAAAAAAATAAATGGCCATTAGTCAACTCAAAAAATAACTAAGAAAATTCCCATGAATTAATTTTTAAATTAATTAATAAATCAATAAAATTATCAGTCCATAATTAATTCTACATAATTAATTATCCATTTCAATGTTCAACTTCTCTTAAATAATTCTAACAATTAATTACCTCTCACTGCCAAACATAATTCCATAAATTATTTCTCCCAATTAATTATCTTAAAAAAACAATTAAATTTTACAATTTCAATATATATTCCAATATAGATTCTCCAAAAGATATTTTGGGGAACGACCCCATCATTTATTCCATGGTACAATTATCAATTAAATCACCAAGGTAACTTAGTATGTTTTCACATTCCGAAATAATCCAATTTAAGAAAATAATTTCAATTTCAATAATTAAAATCCTAAAATCTCAATAAAAAATCATTAAATATGACTATGGGATTTTTATTTTGACTACCTACCATGGATTCTTGATGGATGTGAGCGCAATTGAAATTCTCAAAATCTAAGCAGCACAACGTAATTGATCATGCTACGAATCTGAATCCCTAATACCAGAATTTAGTTCAAAGGAATCAAGATATTGAAAATCAAAATATACATATAAAATCCTATATATATCTTAACTAATGTGTTTCAATCTAAGAAAAAACTAGATATATTCCACCAAAATATCTAGAAATGATAAGTGAAAGAACGGAAGAAGCATCATGATTAAATCCACTTATCATGAGGAGAGAAGATCTTTATTCCGAAATTTCAATATCAAAAATTGGTGTTCTTATCACCTTGTAATATCTCTAAGAGGCATTGGAAACATCTATAATTCATCAATATGGAGCCATGTTCTAAAATATGCTTTTTCCTAGTGGTTCAAGTTATTTTAATAAGGAATTTCAAAAAATAAAATCCTACATGCACTGTTTCCTTGGTAGAGGAGCACTGTTAGAGGGAAACCATGCACAAACAATATAGACCCATCTATCTAGTTTTTAATGGTTTCCACAATTTGATCATATAGTTTTTCAAACATTTCGCAAACCATAAAGACCTCTCCATCTTGTTTCGCATGCTTAGGATGGTTTGGTCGCACGATTTGTCAAACCTTGCACAAACTGTGCATAGCCCTCTCCCCTTATTTTTTCATAACAATTCACTGAAACGCACCCCAAGCAACATATTTAAAGTAATGTTAATTAAAGGATTAAAAAATTACTTGATAACATGATAGATACGACTATATAAAAAATTGGGATCTTACATTAATTGATATGGAATTCCTTGACTCGAGGTAAGGGACTCTATCACATTTTTCCTTCACAAATGAATATTTTATTAATATGCAATGAATTTATTATTTTGGTTTATATAATTTAGTTTTTAATTATTATATAATGAATAATGTATACTTCATGATAGTTTAATTTTCAATTTAACTCATTTCATCGTATGATATTTTACTCAATGGTTAGCATGTTATAAAACGTTTCGTAACACTTATTACCTAAAATTTTATTCCATTATTATATTGTGAAATGATATATAAATTTTATTATTCTTTATTTTGAATATTTTTTGTATATAATTTTTTTACACATTATATCTCTATTTACTAACTCTCATTTCATTGTTCTGATCCATTTATGGGTTATTCACATGAAATTATTTTTCTTCATGAAATACAACTATTATATACACCTTTTTTTATTTATGTGGTGTTTATAATCCCCCAACATAAATTTTTAACATTAATATATTTATTTTAATGTCATATAAAGTATTATTTTATGTTATTATTTCATAAGGATAAATATTGAAAAGATACCAATGTGGAAAATTGTTTATATTATTACACTTTTCATTTCAGAATTGTTTATTTTCAAGGATCCTTTGGTGGAAATATTATGAGATTATTATTTTGAACCACATATCTTTATTCTCAATTTTTTTTAGAATTTTTTCTATATTTAATTTACATTTTCTCCTATTTTGATTATTCAAAAAATATGGAATTATTTTTTTATATGATACCAATATTGTATCTTCTTTCAGATTGAAAATCATTGTCTACCAAAACCATGATTTCTAATTTTTTTGAAAAAATAATTCTTCCCAAAAAAAATCGATTTAATAAAAATATTTTATTTTCTATTTGACCTAATTTTAAAAAATTATATGAAAATAAATTCTTATATGTACTCTTTATGGGTAACTTTTGACTCCCATTAAAAATTCTTGAAAAAATAGGTTTTTTATCATTTACAACATGAATAGATTTTTCCACCATCATGTCCATAGTTGACCATTATTTTTAAATTATAAATTTTGAGATTTAATGTCAAATAAATAGTTTTTTCCAATAGTTTGTCAATTTTTAGTTTTTCAATTTAGTTTTTCAATTAAAATATTTTTTTCTCTTAAATAATGTTTTTAATGATATTTCGATGGTATTTACATCCATCAACATCAAAAACTTCTTATATTACTCATGCTAAATAAGAAATATTTTATAATTATACCATCATCATTATTTCTATAGTTGGATTATGATTATTTCAATTACATTGACATGGATCTCATTTATTCTATAGTTTAATGAAGTTTCATAGAGATTTCCATGGAACCCATTTAACATCCATCAGGTTTTAAGGATATCAATGAAATAATATGTGTTATTGTGAGTATTAGGATGTGATAAATGTTCAATGAACATTATTAATGTAATGGTTCATAAAACTTTTATATAAAGCGTTGATATCCAATATAGCCCATGGCTGAGCTCGATATATCTTATACGTTGTTCGTAAAAATATAAAACTCCAATGAATTGTTTATAGAATAATACCATTTGGTTCAACAATTGTATTATTTTCATATGGGTTCTTTTAAAATGATCTTCCAAGACATGATAAAAATTACCTTTTTACTTGTTATGGTTTTAAAATATTCCAATTGGTAAATATTGGCATTATATAGACAATGTTAATTGATTATAATTACTCTTTATTTTGATAAATTTTTATAAATTTATCATTATTTAATTTCCCCAAAATTATGGGAATGATTTATCTTATGTTATGGTCATGAACTTTGGTTTTTTACAATTCCTTTATTCTCATTATTCCTCAGTGATGACATTATGTTGTTAATTCTTATGTTTTCCCTTACTAGGCATGTGATCTTACAAGTTCTCTAATTCCTTTTTCCCATGTTATAAATAACGATGATAACTAAATTATTCCCCAAATTATTTATTTGTATGATTATGATGACCTATTTTGAAAATTTTTATGGGGGTAAAATGGAATAGATTATCTCTTGAATTCAGGAATATTGTTTATATAAGAGTTGTTCCTAATTATTTAAAACAACAAATTTAAATGCTAAATTGGTATGTACATCATAAAATATTTCAATTTGATATTTTTTGTTTTCTATGGATAAAACTAGGCCACATTTATTGATATCAAATAATAAAATATATTGTTTATGATTTTAGTACCAAAAACGGGAGTGAATGATCAAGAATATAATTAAAAATATAATAACACTCTTTAAGGATATATTATATATTTTTTTACTGAAAAAAATTAATATTTCTACATAAAAATAATTAATATATTTGTCTTTAACTTATATAAAAAATCATGTGTGATATAATAAGAGATTTTATTAACTATATTGGATCTAAATTTGAGATGGACATTGATTTCTAGACATATTGAATTTTTGACTTCCATACTTTTATTGATAAAACATTTATTCTTCTACAAAATGATAAAAATAATTTTAAAAGTCATTCAATGTATTATAAAACAATGAGATTTTATCTATTAGTTTTTATAATACAAATAGATAATATAACTTAAAACTATAAATTTTGATTTAATATATTGAAAACAATTTCTTTAAAAAATGATACAATATATGTCTTTCATAGTTTTAATTTTTTAATATATTATTATTTATCAACTAAAATTGTGTATGTATAGTAAATTGAGATTTTCTGATTAAATGGAAAAAACTTTATGGGAACGGAGTTAATGAGTTCTTTATGTAATCAATAGAGCATGTATATTCCCATTCTATACTAATTTATTCATGCTTAATGTATTGATACTCGTGATGAATTTATTTATATCAGTTTTTAAGAACAAATTAATTTTTTATGGAAAATATGAGAGTTATAATTTTGGAACTAATCATAGTGAAGAACCAAAAAATACTGTGATTTGAAAAACAATGTGTTTTGTAAGTCATCTAACAAAATTACAAATTTAAATGGTTTTGTTGATTATATTTAGGAGATAATTATAGAAAGTAAATCTATCCAAAACAATATTACAAAGATGGATGAATAAATTATTAATTGCATATAGAAACATTATAATGTTAGTTTTACCATATATGCAAGATTGTCAGCTCTACTGAGGCTGTAAATTCAAATGTTTATAAAAGATAGTGACACCCTTGATTCTGAGAACTACCTTATCTCTTCAATTGAATTCTAATAGAATTTATTGATCCCAATTTTTGAATATATAAATGTAATCATATTTTATTTTCATTGGGTAGGATCTATAAAAAAGTGATACATGTACAAATTCCAATATACTTTTTCTCATGGCCCATGAATCACAATTAAAAGACCTAATTGTGGTGTGGCTTAATATATAAAATATTAATCTAGTCCAATGAATGTTATTTTTAAAATTCTAATCATTAAAATATTAGGACAATCATGTGAATGTGAGGAAACTACATTATAATTAGTATTACATGATGATAATAAAATTAATTTTTGGAAACATTTTCACATAGAATATATTCTTGTGTAGCTGAACATTTATTAGGAGTATTATAAATTATCAAAATAGATAAGAATCAATCTTCTTATAGTAGAATTAAATAAAATTAAACCATCTTGTATATGAAGTACCATTCATAGTACATGGAAAATAATTTCGATAATACATATATCCTTCAAATATGGTGATGCATTGAAAAAAATACAACAAGTTTCCTCTTATTATATCTAGGCAATGAAGATAAATTAATTACATTAATGTTTATTTTGATCCATTGATTGAATATCGAAAATTAATTGGAGATTAAAGTGTTACATTTTATAATTTTTACTTAAATGAAATTTCATATTGAGAGGAATATTTTATTGAAGGATAAATAGATATTAATATTTACAAAATTTTATAGGGATACAAAATTAAAGGAACTCTACTTCTCTCATTTATCCGGATGTTAAACTTTCTGTATGGTTGAAATTTTATTTAATTACTATGATTTTATGTCACTTCATGTTTTATGCCAGTGGAATAATTCCCAATTATAGATAAAATAATTTGATGGGAATTTAGATACATTGAAAACAATGTATATACTAATATATTCTCTAATTATATATAAATTTTATAATAGGATCCCTAGTTTTGGTAAACACATTACAATAAACATTACAAAAATTCGTGGGAAAAAGAGATTCACTTTTCATTAATTACAATACAAGATTTTTTTATGAATTAAACATTACCTTAAATTTATGAATGTAGAAAAAATGTTTGTGATTGTGTAATATATGTGCTGCTAAATAAATTCACAATACAAAAAATATATATATTAAGTCTATATTGGAAAATATTTCTAGGGGATAAAATAACTGTTAGTACCCATAATGGGTGGCATGTCATCATTTCTTCCTCAAATGTGGTATAATATTTATTAAAAATATATATTTTAATTTGGAACATCCTGAATGGTGTAAAGGTTATTGAGGTGTGTTTAAAAATTATGAAGAATATATTTTTGATGAAATACTTGATGTTTAAGGGACTAAAATGTATGAAATTATCATTTTGATGGGTGTTTTAGTACTATTGTCTTGAAATTACATTCAGTCTAAAAAACATCAACATAAATTAAAAATGTATTATTTATTGTCAAAATATATTTTATTTAATATTATATACCTGATGGTGTTTCCAAATATAGAAATAGAACTTTTTTTCAAATTAAAATACTTGTTTATATTCATTCCACCACTATTCATTTATATAATCATATACATAATGGTTTTCTTATTGTAGGATATTCAAATATGTAGTCATATACATTATAGATGGTTGTATCCCATTTAATGGTATATAAAAAATGAGAAAGGATACATTCAAAATTGAATTCAACTAGAAGCTTTTACTTTTGTGAGATATATTAGTGGGGAAGCTTGTCAATTCTGTACATACTACATGCCAAATTTGAAATGAATTGATCTACCAAAATATCATAAAAAGGGATACTTATGGGTGGAATATTTTAAAGAAAATATATGTTCAAAAAAATAACAGATTGTTAATAATCACACCATTCAATTTTAAATTAAATTATAGAGGTTCTGCCATATACTGAAACCCACTAAGTAATACATTGGATTTTTAGTCTATGAGGAGAAGAATGAAAGATATTAAATACACCTAATAAATATTCAATTTGATACTCTTGAGCACATATCATGAATTAGTTATCTAAAAAATTGAATTCAATTTTATAAAGGCTCTATCAGTAGATATATGTCCATGTTTATATGGATAATATGATAATTATAATATAATTAATGGAAATATTTTTAATATAAAGGATGAAAATGAATGTTTTTATGAGAAAAAGTGTTGTTACTATTGCTGATGATTTTATCCATGTATCAAGTACCAAAAATAGAAATCTAATTTATATAAATATTTCAAACATTGGAATCATCAAACAAATATGGAAGCTTGGTTATTCACCATTCAAAAAGATAATTATTCATTCAAAATGGGTTGATCTATGTTGTACTATTAAAATGGATGATGTGATATTCATGAATGTGAATTATAGTAAGTATGAGAAATGTAATGATACATTCATTATAGAATCATAGTCTCCAAAAGTATTTTATGTTCTAAATAATAAAAAAATAAATTAGTTAGATGATATGTTTTATGGTAAATTCACTATAGGTAAAGATGAAAATTAAAATTAGAATGACCCTTACACTAGTACATCATAATCATTTCACAGTGGTATAAATTTATATACTATATTTTATATTATTTGGGTAAAAATTAGGTGATCCCTTCAGATTATAGAGGGGTTATCTACATTCATCCATTGATAAAAAGAACTATTGTTCAATTATATAGTTATTTTTTAAAAAATTATAAAATATGGTTCTTAATAATATTTGATTTTCACTACAACATTTGTATAAAAAATAATTGATTAAATACATTTCATGATAATGAATATTTTATAGGTAGATTCAAAAAATATTAACGATAAAAATATTTATAACATTGAAACATAGTAATGGAAGTTGAATATAATATGTGTTAAAATTGATTGAGGAGTTGTAATATAATAGTCATAACAAAAAATATCATGTGGAAAAGGAAAGGACTAAAATCGGATGTTGAATAGAATACACATGTCTTGAATATTAAAAACAAAAAATATATTTTAATTAGATTCATTGGGGTTACTTATCGAATGAATACATATATTAACGTAGATATATAGAATATTGTTGAGTATGCATTGAATAAAATAATTTAAAAAAATATTCTGGTGATATTATAGTATACTATTTCTAATTTACTGAAATAAAATTCCTAAAATATTTATTTATTCAAAACTATCCCATATAGCATATATTTCTTTTAGATGGTTGTCAAATGATATTATTATTAATGGTAAATTAAAAGGGTTTTAGTATAATGACACATAAATTTACTACATTTAAATTAGTTCTGAATTGATGTATATTTATTATAACATATAACAGAACCATGAGAAGGCTATATATGTATAGCGTCTCAAGAAACTGGGAAACATAAATAACTGGTTCATAAAACATCTACATTATATCCCTTCACTTCATCATAACTAGATTCCTTTTTGTAATATCATACTTTATACATTTATTCTTGACCTAGGGAAAAAATACATTAAATAGAGTGAGCTCAAATTATAAGTAAGGGTAAACAAAGAAAATATCTATCATATAATATTCTTAAAAAAATAACATGTGAAAATATTGTCCTTCATATACAAGATCACAATATTATGTCATGGGATAAATCGTCAAAGTGAAATGTAATCCCAATAGTTATAAAATAAGACATTAAATTTTTGGACATACACACATTAGAATAAAAAAATTCATATTGGTCAAGGCTCATTTCTAAGACAATCATAGTTCACAATGTTCATTACTGAATTGAGTTCACTCCCCATTCTATCCATGTATCACTGAATCATAAATCATTACATAACCCATGAAATAATAAATGTTTTTATAAACATCATTCCATCATAAAATAATTTATATAAAATACCATTCAAACATTAAAACAACCAAATCATAGTAATAATAGAGATAACCCAATTTAATTAAAGTCATCTTAGATGTATAATAATTTTTATAATTCACTTGAACTATGTTCTTCAGGAAATTATCATTTTTTAAATTGTATTATTTTCTCAAAATGACACCCCATTTTAAAATGAAATTAATTTGTTTGAAGATATAAATGAAATAATTTAGAAGAAGCTTCATGTAAATTAGTAAATATGAATATGTAAATTTTTTTTAATTCCATATAAGATAAAAAACAATCTTCTCATACTATTGGTGAAAAGGTCAAAAAGTACCTCGTATGGTAAACAAAAGAAGATACCTTCCATAACACATATTAAAAGATAAAAAGGGTTTAAAATAACTTTAAATGTACAATGTATAATATTAAACATTTTATGTAATAATTAATAGAAACATGGACATGGATGATAAATATATCCCTCGTAAATACTTACGAATAAACTATCTTGGATAAAAACGAGATTGGCAATGTTATTCCTTACCTTAGCTACATTATGGTTGGTATGTATCTGAACCTCGTACATAATTATTTAAATAACATTAATTATTTATTTCATAGTAATAATCATTTTTAGGAAAACATTTATTATAATATTTGTGTGCATTTGTTAGTAAAATTTCATTGTAACTCATTGTTCAGGTATTAACTACTATATGTTTTTATGTATGTTTTGTCAGATGTGTAATTATTACTATTTTTAAGATATATTTATATCATTTATAGTGTGGTATTAGTATAATATATTTCATATTTATTAACTAAATTCCATTATAAAATCATGGTTTAAAGAAGATTATGTATAATGAATCACATCCCACCGTGGAGACGGTAAGCCGTTCGAACGCACGAGCGGCGAAATCGTTCCCATAATTGATGAATGGTATTAAATTGGATAGTGTATAGTATCTATAAATTTTTATCATGTTATAATAATAATATATAGTTATTATTTCAACCATTACACCCATAAATATATTGTGTTGGTTAAATAAAGATTACACCACGACATTGAAACGGTATGTCATACACACACACGCACAATGATTTCATTTTCTGTATGATGGATAGAAGGTGAAATAAGGTTGTTTCATATTTCTAATAATATATTATTATATGAATAATACTTATTTTATTACTTTAAATTGAAAAAAATAAATAATATGAAGAAGAAGAAAAAATAAATTTGAATAAATTGATAGAAGGAATTACCTCTTCTTCGAAGTGACTTCTTTAAATTTCCTATTAGTGTAATAGTGTTGGTATTTGAAGAAGACCAGAACCACTTGAATGAGAATTGGGGAGGTTAGAAATAAACATGGAAGGATTGGCTATTCATAAAGGCTCCAAATGATTTTTAGAGGTGAGGTAGGAGGTTTCTTTTTATAATTGTGTTGAGGGGAACTTTTGGAAACCACAAAAATATTAATTTATAGTAAAATATAACCCCAAATAAAATCCTATAAATTGTCTCAATTTAGAATATTATAAGTGATAGGGTTTTAATATCATTAATTAATAAATTTTAGATTTGTTTTTATGTCAATTTAATAAGTTTCATTTTAAATTAAACGTAGTTATTCTATTTAATTTTAATTGTCGTAATAACTCAATAAATATTTAATGGTTATATATTTTTAAATTATGATAGTAATTGACCATAAATGAATATTTAATGAAATTTTGGACTTCATAATTCTCATTTTTAATTTATAAATATTTTTATAATTTTTAAATAAATTAATAAAATGTTATTTTCACAAAATATCAATAGTGTCAATTTTGAAACTATTCATTTATTTGACATTAAAAAAATACAAAAATGATATAAATCTGAAAAAATATATTTAATACACCTATAACATTTCATATTAACCTATAAAATATTTGGAGCACATTAATTATTTCATATGAAATTTATTTTAATATGTTCATAACCATTTATTTGATATTTATATTAATAATATATTTTTACATCCCTCTTGTGTCGTCATTAATGGTAATTATTTAATATATAAAAATTATAAATAAATTTATATGATGTAGGTACTTTTTTATCATTCCATATACTATCTATATTTGATATTATATCCATGTTACCGATATATTAAAATTAATATTGTTATATAAAATGAGATTGTGACATTTTGTCACATTTATTAATTTTTATTACATTCTCTTTATATTCATAGGTAATTGGCCATAATGTGTTACAGTTTCTATAAAATGTTTATAAGGGTCTTATTTAGTCATCTAATAGTATTTATATTGGTGTTATGTTAATTTTATAATATTATTTTTACCCATAGTTTCCCTATTTACCATTAACCATAGTAATAAATTAATTACCAAAGTCAGTATTTATGATGCCCAAAAATAAAAGTAGCCTATAAACATAATTTGGAACCACTGATCCAAAATATGGAATCTATTTTTCAAAATTATAAACATAGAAGTTGCAGTACTTAATTTAAAATTTATCCCATTGCTGAAATAAGAAAATATGTTTTAAAAGTTAAAACATTGCAAATAGATGAAATGTTTTTACCTATAAATTTAATATAAAATAAATTCTAAGGAAATTAAATGAATTAATTGGTAAAAAATATTTTATATATACCTTAAAACCCTTAAAAATTATTATATAACCATATAAATTATCTCAATGAAAATGTTTTTTTAATTAAAATTTATTGTATATTTAATGTACCTCAAAATTTGAATGTTATCAGAGAAATATCAGAAATTTATCCAAAGTAAATTATTATTTCCCACTTCAAAATAACCTATTTATGTGGTAATATAGAAATTATTAATGTGTCAAAATCATAATTTAAAATGGGTTCTCTATTCAAAGGTGTAAAATTTACCTTAACAATAGGTTCTTATACATAAAATAGGGTTTTATTCATACCCTAAGACTTAAATATCCATTGAATGATAATAAAAAATATGTTATTAAGTATATAACACACATATATCTCATTAATATCATTACCAAAAGTAATTCACTAAAAAAATACAAATATCTATTTGATTTATATTATCCATAAATAATTAATATCCAATGATTTCATAATGTATTTTCATAAGTTAGTTATAATTGTTACTACTAACCTAATGGCTAGACTATAAATGTAATTTTATATAAAGTGCATCTCAGGGTTTTTTTAAATCATGATTGTGATGAAATTACGATATTGAAGAATAAAAATGATTTAAAGAACTTATTCCATAAAAACATGTGGGTGTCACATTCTGCACCCCTTAAAGTGAATTTCTCCATCGAAATTCATCACTTCTAAACAAACAAATGAGGATACCTCTACCTCATCATATCATCAAGTTCCCATTTAAATTCTTCAAATTGTTGGTTCGTCCATAAATTCATAACCAAGTGACTGATATTGTTTCATAGAACCTTTTCTCTTCAATCTAGAATATCTATATGTTTTTCTTCAAAGAAATCATCTTTCTACAACGGTAATACTTCTGAGCTTAGTACATGTGATGGATTAGGTATATATTATCCCATGACAGATAAATAGAACACATCATTATCATGAGAGAGATTAGGTGGAAGCACTAATTGGTAAAATACCTTCAAAACAAGATATAGTATTTCAAATGGACCGATATACATAGGGCTTACCTTGACCTTCTTCCCAGATATCATTGCTTTCTTCTTATGAGATAGACGTATAAACCCCTTACGACCAACATTAAACTCTAGGTCTTTTCTTTGGTTTTCAACATAACTTTTTTCTCGAATTTGAAATTATATTATGTGTTGTTGAATATATATGACCTATTTTACATTCCAACAATAAGATCAGGTCCCAATTTTTTCTATCCCAATCTCTATCCAAGCATATTGGAGTTATGCACTTCATTCCATAAAGGGATCCTTATGAATCCAACAGAATACTGGTGTGATCTCTATTATTTTAAGGAAATTCCTCCAATGGTAGGTATTAAAACCAACCTCTTTTGAAATCCATTTAGAAATCCCTCAACATGTTTTCCAATGTATGAATTGTCCTCTAAGACTGATAATGTGTGTGGGGATGATAACCGATGTTGAAACATTACTCTGTATCTAGAGCATCATGAAGACTTCACCAGAACATTGAGGTAAACATTTGATCCTGATCAAATATAATGGGAAGTGGTACACCATGAAATCACACAAATCCATTACATATATCCAAGAAAGCTACTAAGGAGATAAATCCTCTCTAATAGCAATGAAGTGTTTTGACTTCCAGAGATAATCAACTATAACCCAGATAACATTATTTCCTTTGGATTTTTTGGGATGTCCAATGAAAAATTACATAGTTATGTTATTCTATTTCCATTCTGGTATGGTTAATGGTTTTAACATTCCCTAATAAGTTTTACTATTAGACAGAACTTATTGAAAAACCAAGCATCAGGAGACATATTTGGTGATATCCCTTTTCATACCATCCCACCAGAAGTACTCTTCCAGGTCCTTGTACATCATTTTTCTTCCAGAGTGAATAGATAATAAAGAAATATGATCCTAATACTATATTTAAATCATTAATTATCGAGTTGTATGATTACAAATCAGGTTCTTAAACAATATTATTTCTCCACAATCATGTTTGAATTTAGGAACGTTTCTCACCATCTTTTAAAACTCTACATCTTTATTTTTTTGGATCCTTAATCATCACTTGAATATATGGTTGATCATTCATTAGAGAGAGATAATATTTCACCACATCCATTAATGTTTCTTCATCCATACTTTTAAAATACAAAACTATTTTATCTTTCATGATCCCCATCATGGATATGCAAGAACAGTCTTTTTGGTTCAATGCATCTGCCACCTTGTTCTCTTTCCCAGGGACGTAATATTTTGTACAGAGATAATATTTAATCAAATCCAAGCATCTTCTTTGGAACATATTCATATCATACTATGTGAAAATATAGTTTAAACATTTATGAATATTACAAATATCTCATCTTTCACCATAAATATAATGGCTTCATATTTTTATGGAAAAGATTACAACAAATATCTTCATATCATGAGTTGGGTAATTTTACTAATGGAATTTGAACTACCATGAGAACCATGAAGATAAGAAAAGAATTATTAAGAAAAAAAGGCACCACTATAAATTCATATTGTCCATACCTTGTATGGGATTCCTTATTTGGTTTATCCTCGTTTTTGAATATTAATCGATGATATCATGAATTAAGATCAATCTTGGAAATGTATTGAGATTTGTGTAGTTGGTCAAATTATTCATCAATGTGTGGGAGATGATATTTTTTCTCAATAGTTATATATTTATGGTGTCAATAATCAATACAGAGTCTCATTGATCCATCTTTCTTCTTATAAAAAATAACAGGTTCTTTCCAAGGAAACACACTATGGTGTATAAATCCCATATCAAGATTCTTATGGAGTTGATTATAAAATTTCTACAACTCAATTGGGGTGATTCTATATGGTTTCATTAAAATAGGCATAGAACCCATTATGAGTGCTATTGAAAACTCGACTACATGATTTGGTGGTAGACCAGACAATTCCTTTGGAAAGACATCATCAAACTCTCTTATGATGGGAGTATTATAAATTAAGAATTTCTCTCTTAACATTTGATATAAATAACATTCATTTATTATAATCAAGACCCATAAGATGGCTAAATTTTCTATAGGAAGGTTACATTCATCCTTGCATCAAAATATAATTATTGATTGACCTGGTATATGCAATGTGACATCCCTTATTTCTAAATTGATGTGAAATCCATATTAATAAAGACAATCCATTCCACGAATCACGTCAAATTATACTAAATGAAGGATCCCATGATTTGTAGGAAGCACGTTCCCACAAACATCAATCAGAGAATAATTTTAAACATTTTATGTGACCGTTGGTCCTATAAGAGTTGTCACAACTAAATCAACATAAAATATTTGAGGAAATATGGTGATACCCTTATTAAATTATTTAGAAATAAAAGAGTGGGTACATCGTGAATCAAATAAAACCTTTTTCCATTATAGTTGATGGTATGTGTACCTTTAACCACATCATTACCACATATCATGTCGCTAATTGTAATTGCACGTGACTTTCCATTGTATTTGACATTAATTGTTTTTTGATTCCTATCAACATCAATATCCATTATATTAGTCAATTTATTGGCATAATTTCCCATTTCCATTCACATGTAACATTATAGGGAAGGAGGCTCATTCCATGTAGCCTTTTCCTCTTTCACATCATTAGATAGATTTTTCTAATCACTTCAACATTCACGTGTACAATGAGATTCTTTTCCACATATAAAACATTTACTAGTCTCTTTAAAGAAATTCCCATCATGTTTGTTCCCACACATTGAGTGTAAGGGAAAACTCTTCTTCGTTTCAGTGTGGTCTTTTGATTTTCCTTAGAATTCCATTTTTATCTTCTTATCAAACCCATATGACGGATGGGTTAATACAATATCCATACCAACATTGAGAGGGTGTCAAAAAATTTCCTCGTAGATATTGAAGTCCCTTATGGATAATTCCCTAAAGAGAATTGGTTTTATGCAATTAAAGAATTGATCAATATTAATCTCAGGTTGGATAATATTTCTAGAATCATACCATGAATTTATTGTAAAAAATATCATAGGTACCAACATATTTGACATCCTTTTTCTTACGTTCAAGGAACTCTTTCACTATAATTTTGTGAAGGATATAAGGAAAGTACTTATTGAAAAATAATTTATTTCACTCATCCCATTCTATGGACTCATTTTCATATCGTTTCCTCGTATTATTTTAAATATTACACCATTTATCAGCATCATTATCCAAATGATATACTGCTAAGATGACATTATCATGTTCAAAACATTGTAAAATGGAAAATATCTTTTTAGTGGAACTGATCCATTGTTCAGATTCTAATGGAATAGAAGTCCCGGTAAATGAAGATGAACACTACCCCATAGATAATTCAATAGAATGTTTCTATATCATTTTATCATTTCGATGTCTGGAATGATTCATTGCATGATAATGTTTTTTGAGCATGGATACAAGATTTTTCATTCCATTTCCCATAAAATTTTTTTGAACATGGGTACAATCATTTCATTTCTCATCACATTAAATATTAACATGGTTCCTTTAGGGTCTATCGATTAACAAAAACCAAGAATCATTCGGTGGGAAACCAAATCAAAATAGGGAAACCACATAATCATGAATAAAATTTCAATTTAAAACCCATTATATTTTATCCTAGTTCATTCATGTTCATTTCTAAATAACTATGGTTGTGTCTTGTAATTTGACACATCTGTAAGGCTTTTCATCCTAGTTTCAATGGTTAACAATACCTTTTCTCTGATTCCTTCTATAATAACCCATTCATTACGAAAATTTATATTACTTCATAATTGAAGTATATTTTTTAAAACATATAAAAATAACATGACACGACCATATAGGTTGTGTTTATTTAGATACATTGAAACATAAACAACTGGTTCATAAAACATCTACATTGTCTCCCAATTATTTCATCATAACTAGACTCTTTTTGGGAATATCAAACTTAATACCATTCTTCATGAACTAGGGAAAAGATACATATAAAAGGGTGAGCTCAAATTACCTGTATGGATTAACTAAAGAAATATTAATCATTTCATATTCATAAGAAGAAAACATCTAAAACACTTATCATGTATATAAAATATCACAATATCATGTCATGGGATAAATCATAAAAGTAAAATATAATCCCAATAGTCATACCATATGACATGAAATTAGGTGGAATACACACATAATCCTAGAAAATCATTTCTTATTTGAAAAGGATCATTTCCAATACTATCTAGCAGACAAAGTCAAATAATTAATTGATTTCACTCATTATTCTAACACTATATCACTAAACCAGATTTTCTTTCCCATCCATCCATGTCTATATCATGAGATATAAATCATTATCCAATTAATTGTAGGGAGATATAGGTCTCACCCATATAATAATGAAATCATTCTTACAAGTGCCGTAAAAAAACAAAAACCACATCTTAAAAGAAAGAATAAACAGGGTTTTCATAAACATCATTCCATCATAACATAATCCATATAAAATTCAATTCCTTCATTAAGAAGTAAATTAATAGTAATAACATTGATAACCCTATTTAATTAAAGTAATATTTTATGGAATATAAATTTTGATAAACCAGTTGAACATAATTATAGTGGAAAATGTCTTTTCTTTTAAAAAAACTATTTACTTTCTCTAAATGAAACGACATCATAGAATAAAAAAAATAATTTGAAAATAAATTGAAATATTTTAAATGAGGATTCATGTAATTAAGTAATTATGAATATGTAAAAATATTTTCATTCCATATAAGGTAGAACAACATTCTTCGCGTACTTTTGCTGGAAAATAAAAGAAGTACCTCATTTGGTAATCAAATGAAAGATTCTGTGCTTACCACTTAGTAAAAGTCAAAAAGGTTTAAAAATGAAATTGAATATACATAGATGAATATAAAAAATTTTATTAAAATTTTACTAGAAAACATGGGCCTGGATGATAAATATATCCCAAGAAAAGAAATATGAATAAACATTCAGTGATAAAAAAGATATTGGAAAATTAATTTCATACCTTATGTCTGATATGCTTCGTAAGTATCTGAACCTCCTATATGATGATTTAAATAATGATAGTGATTTATTATAGAATAATAATAATTTATAAAACAACATTTATCATCATATGTCCATATTTCTGTTAGTAATATTTCATTGTTACTCATTATTCAGTTATCAACTACTGAATGTTCTTTTGTATGTTTTTTCCGAAAAGTTCTTTTTTCTATTTTATGGCTATATTTATGTCATTTAAAGCTTGGTATAAGTATAATATATATAATTTTTATTTATTCTATTACCTTATATAATCATGGTTTAATGAATATTATGTAGAATTAATCACATCGCACCGTGGATACGGTAAGCCATACTTACACAAGAGAGATGATATCTATCCTATAATTATTGAATGGTATTGAAGAGGATGGTGTATAGAATATAATAATTATAATAATGTTATATTAATCATATATAGTTATTATTTTCACCATTATACCCATCCATGTATAGTGGAGGTACAAAACAGATTACACCACGACATGGAGATGGTTGGACGTACATACGCACGTGCAGTGATTTCATTTTTCGTCGGATGGGGCGAATGTGGAATAACGTTGTTTAATATTTATAATAAAAAAATCATAATATTATTGATAATTATGTCATTAAATTTTAATTATACAAATAAATAATATTAAGTATAACAATACTGAAATTTTAATGAATCAGTAGAAGAGATTACCTTTTCGTCGATGTTCCTCCTTTAAATTTTATGTTAAGAAACTAGAGTTGGACTATGAACAAGGCCATAAACTCTATATTGATAATAGAGTAGATTAGAAGTTAAAATGGCTATGATGGTCAAGCATGAAGGCTCAAAATGAAGTGAATAGGTGAGGGAGAATGTTCCAATTTATAATGGAGGTTATGGACAATTTCGGAAGACCGATATAATATTAATTAATAATAAAAGAAAACCCTACATAAATTACAAATAAATTTCTCAATTTAGAATATTATATGAGATAGGGTCTTAATATCATCATCCAACAAATTTTAGACATTTTTTTGTCAATTTAAAAAAAAATTTTAATTAACACATAATTATTCTATTTAATTTAAATTTTTGTAATAACATTGTTGGTAAAAAATCCCTCAAGGTATCAGTGATGAATTTTTGAGGTGATTGTGTCTATTGACAAAGTGAACATCTGTGTTGTGATTGATGATAGTGAAAACCATGACATACAAATTTTTTGACAAAGGGGATATCATGGTGGCATGTCGAGTTCAAGAGATGTGGTTAACGATCAACGATTGATTCAAGAACATCGACAAAGGAATGAATGATCTGGAGGCGGTACAAAAAGAACAGATGCAAGGTGGCGCCGTTTTCCAGTGTTTGAAAAATTTTTGTTCCTAAAAATCAACAAATGAAGAAAAGTGTTTTTTTGAAAAGTTACTTGCGCACCATGTACATGAAGGAGAGTAAACATTCACGCAAATTTTTTTCAAGATTATAACATCAAAAAATGAAAAAAGGAAAAGGAGTGCTCATGTATTGAGTAGGTCGCAAAAGTGACTTGCGCGCTGAGGAAGGACTTGTGGGCTGGTGCCTAGAAGGATTGTAAACTTGCACGCCATTTGTCCTTCTTGATCAGATCATCAAAATATGGCAATGTAAGAAGGGGTGTACAAGTTTTTATGTTGGTCGGGCAAGTGTCTAGGGGGACAGAATACTTTCGCGCCAAAACGTGCGTGTTGTAGGAAGACTTGTGTGCCGCCGCACTGGGTTTCCAAACGCATATAAATACAGGTCGACCGCTCCCCATTCTACCCGAGTTCAGGACTTAGAGAAAATCAGAGCTCCCGTCGTGCAGGTGTAGTAGTCACACAAGTGGTGGTGGGTCGCGCATGTAGGACCTACATGCCTATTTTGAAGAAGTGCGGTTGTTATTAGTTGCGCATCAATATTGGTTTGGGCTTAAAGGGTAGCGAGTCGCGTATGTTTGGAGTTGCAGAAGCTTATGTCATGCAAGTGGTTGAGGTAGACCTGCGCCCCAGTTATAACTTGTGCGCCAATACATGCGCGCCGCCTTAGATAAGGGAGCCAAGTAAGGTTGATTCTCAGCAGTATTTTAGGGCTGCATGGAAGCTGAATGATTTCCCAATACCTTCGGTGCAATTTGAGATATATCTATTTGTTAAATATGGACTTCAACAGAGAATCTACATACAATATGGGATTTATTCATTTGTGATGATGAAGAGACCTATAGGTCTATAAACATTGAGTGGATCTTTTCTAGAGCCGTGAGAAAATGAAGAGGAAGAAGGTGATCATCTCCACCGACATTGAGCTACAGAGAGTGAAACCGGGAGTGACCCTTGGGAAATCAGTGAGATGACCATAAACCTTGTAAAGGTAGTGAGCATGGGCATTGATGTGATCTATCCCAAACCTTGTAAACAATAGCATTCTTTTGTAAATTTGGTACAGCGGAAAATCGTCATTGTATGCTCCTTGGACGTAGCCCAGTGAGGGTGAACCAAGTACAAAATTTTGTGTCATTTGCATGAATTACATTCTACTTATATTGTGAAATGGAATGAGAGAGAAGAGTTTTTTTAATAGGGAAACAAGATCATAAATGCTGTAATTTTTAATTAGTCATACCCTGATTCACTCCCCCTATCAGGGTATTCATCCTTGTGGACCTAACAATTGGTATCAGAGGGACGTTAATATTAGTTTGTCACTTAATGGAGGACACCAATCATAAATGGATTCTGATCTTCAACAAGAACAACTTTATTCTATGTAAGAATCAGATGCAACACTACTTCCGATCTTTCAAAATGAATGTATTCACAGCAGCAATTCATGGCATAACAGCTGATATTAATAGTGGTGCATTATCAGAAGTTGAACGTAGAGAGTTGGATGTAGATGCCAAAGAAATTAATGCCTTAGTGGGAGCCCTATCCAATCCTATCTATACAAAGGAGATGTTAGGGAAAATGTCACATGCCATGTGTGAAAAGGTATTGAATATATATGATGGAGATACAATGATCAGAGAGTTAAAGCTGCAAGTGTTGTGGAATAAGTATGAAGATCTAAAGATGGACCCTAATGAGTCTTTTCATGCTTTTTTTGATAGGGTAAATATTGTTGTAGACGATATGCGAGGAATTAGTGAAGTCATTGAAGACATAATGATCGTAAAGCACATATGGATGAATCTTCTACCTCGGTTCAATCATAATGTTCCAGTACTAGAAGATAGAGATCCCAAGGAGTTGACATTGGATAATTTGAATAGCACCATGGTTGCATATGAGATGAGGAATGATGATAACGAGGCTGTGGAAAAGGGGAAATCCGTAGAGATGGAATTTAAGGCCATGAAGAAGCTCACCATTGAAGATTCTCAGGAAGAAGAAGTGAAAGACGAGGTAATGCCATTCCTTTCCTCAAATCATCAAAGAGGAAAAAATAAAGTTCAAAGGGAAACTTCCACTTTCTTACTTTAGATGTGGAAAAGTTGGTCATCTTGCTGCAAGATGACCCAAAAAAGTCTCAAGAAGAAAATGATGAAGATGGTGTTGAAAATACCAAGAAGAAATATTCATCCAATGTGAAAGGGAAGAAGCAGTTCAAGAGAAATTTCTTCAAGAAGAAGAATCTTCTTTCACACAAAATAAACAGTTTAGATAAATCTGATGGTGAAGAGGTTGAGGAGTTTGAAAATTTTTAAATATCATGGACAAAATGCAATGGTGGTTGTTGTCGGTAGTGGTCATGAAAAGGAATAAAATGATGCTGATGAAGAAGAAGAAGAAATTGAAGGGAGAGTTGACATGGAAGCTGAATTAGAAGCAACTCTTGAAGAGATAGATATTTGGATAGAAAAAACAAAGAAAACCAACAAGGTGGTACATGATGCCAAACTCTACATGCAACAGAAGGAAGAATAGAAGTTCAAGCTAGTGAATGAAATAGAAAACCATATTTCTGTGATGCCACAGAGCACAAAAAAGTTTTATGAGAATAATATCAAGATTGAAGAACATAAAAGAGTGATCGATGGATTGAATGGAAAATTGAAAGATCATGTCAACCGTATCAAAGAGCTTGAAGAGGAAGTTGTTGGTCTGCCGAAAAAATTCAAAGACCTAGAATAACCTTTGATTTATAACACATTCTTGGGAAAGCAGGTTATTATGAATACTGAAAAGATGAAAGAGGACTTAGTAGTTCATAAGGGAATAATCAACAATTGAGCACAGACGTTATGGTTGTTTAAGGGCATAATAAGAAAAAAAAATCCGTGACAATTGAAGTCGGACCACAAGCACCAGTCCCATGATTGAAGGTTGATTTAGGAACAAAGAAGAATCATAATATTAAAAGATCCCAAGGGGACACTCATAGTGCTGAAGTACCACGAATGAATGCACCATATATCAGGTGTTATTGTTGTGGGAAGATGGTCCATTCACGGTATGTATGTTCCATAGCCAAAAGATATCAAAGAGAACAAGAATAATCATTGCAGTCAAATAGAGAATGGTTCTTCATAACATATTTTGAATGACACTATTTTTGGTGTGGAGGGTTTGGGCACAAGGATAGGTATTTTCCTTCATCAATACAAGGGAATGTTCCAAAGAAAAACCAATATTTTCGTAAGAAGTAGATCAATAAACCAACAGGTGAGTTAAAAGTGAAAAATATATTTGAAGTGTTGCACGATGAAGCTGTTCCACACACTAAGGAAGATCAAATTCTCAAAACCACACTGAGTGTGAAGTCAAAGACATGGATCAAAAAAAATAATGAAAAGGCAGTAGTTGCAGAAATTGACCTTAAAACTTTAGATCGTTCAGGAGTATGGATCCTTGACAGTGGTTTCACATACCATATGACATGAAAAAAGGATCTCATTACAGGCATAAATTATGAAAAAGAAGGAGTTTTCAAGTTTAGTAATAACAAAGGGATGAAGATTTTTTTTCCAGAGAGGCCAAATTTGGGAAAAAAGAAGTGAGATGGGCTGATGTCTTGGAAGTAGAGGGTCTTAATCATAACATACTCAGTGTCAGTCAAATATGTCACTCTGGGAACTCTATTTGATTTTCCAAGAAGATGTGTGTTGTGAAAGGAGAATATGTAGCGGCTGTTCTACAAGGAAAAAGGAAAAAAGGGAAATATTTACCTTGTAATTGGGGAAGAAGATATTTAATTTTTATCCAGATAGGAAGAAAACCATTTGTGGAATAAGCAACTTGGTCATCTATGCCAACCATCCGTGGAAGATCTGGTAAATTTTGATGCTTCTAGAGACCTTCCCAAACTATCACGTGATCGTACTCATACATGCGATGCTTTTCAACAAGGGAAGATCATCAGAAAGACATATAGGCCTAAGGAACAGAAATCAACCCGAGTGCTCGAATTGGTGCATGTTGATGTATGTGAACCTATCTCACCACGAGCCAAAAATGGGAAAAGGTACTATGTCCTTTACATTGATGATTACAGTAGAATGGATCGGGTATTTCTCATTACCCATAAGACAGAGGTGTTCAGTTGTATCAAGATGTATAGAAGGGAATCAGAAAGGATGCTTGGGCAGAAAATTTTGATGTTTCATATAGATAACGGTACAGAATTCAAAAATAGTAAAGTGGGAGACTATATCGAGAAACATGGGATAAGGCATCAAGTTTCATCAGTGAGAACTCCCCGACAAAATGAATTTGTTAAAAGGAGAAGTTGGATCATCAAAAATATGGCCAGAACAATGTTTTTTGAAAAGGACCTACAAGAGAAAATTCGGAACGAAGCAGTTTTGACATCGGTCTATATTTTGTACAGGTCTCTATTGTGTCTGAAGCAAGGGAAGACTCTATATGAAATGTGGTATGGAACGAAGCCAACGTTGAAATAATTTCAAATCTTTGGAAGTAAGTGTTTCGTTCTCAATAAAGAAAATCACAGGAAGATTGAGTCATAAGAAGATGAAGGAATATTCTTTGGATACTTAGGAAAATGAATAGCATATAAATGCTTCAACAAAAGGCTAGGAAAAATTGTTCAGAGCAATGATGTCACTATAGTTGAAAATGAGCAGAATACTCAACGACCTAGTTACTAGTTTCTCGATGAATGTTATGAGGAGTTAAGCAACACAGGGAGAGTAGAAGTGGCAGAAACTGACTTAGAAGAATATACTGATAATGAGAAAGAGAAAACAAAGTCCGTGTCTTCAATGAAGCCAAAGAGTCGAGCTGAAATTTATAAGAAGAATATCATTGGTGATCAGAAATATCCAGTTCAGAGAAGAATAATGAAGTCACTGTAGCATACATATTTCCTATCTCAGGTAGAGACAAAATGTTTTGCTGATATAGTTGAAGATGAAAACTGGGTTCAGTCAATGAATGAAGATCTTGATCATATTGAGAATATCCAGACGTTTGATATTGTTTCGAGACCAGCAGATAAGAATGTCATCGGGACTAAATGGGCCTCTCGTAAAAAGATGAATGAATATGGTGTTGTGGTTCAAAATAAAGCACGAATACTGTGAAAATGGTACTCATAGATAGAGGGAATTGATGTTGAAGAGATATTTGCACCAGTTGCGAGGCTAGAGACAATCAGATTACTTTTAGCTATAGCAGGGCAATGAAAGTTCAAAGAGTTTTAGATGGACGTCAAATCTACATTTTCGAATGGGGTTCTGGAAGAAGAGGTGTACATTGAGAAGTTCGATGGTTTACATATTAATGAGGATGAGAACAAAGTTTGTAGGCTGAAGAAGGCGTTGTATTTACTGATACAGAAACCAAGAGCATGGTACTCAAGGATTGATCATTACTTGAAAAAGCGTGGTTTCCAGCATGGGGGTGTTGATTAGAATCTCTACTTCAACAAAAATAGTAATCAAAGGATTATGGTGGTGGTTGATGTCTATGTCATAATATTTTGTGGATCAGATGATGCTCAGTGCAAATAATTTTCCAAATTCATGAAAAATGAGATTGAAATGTCAATGATTGGAAACTAACATTTTTCTATGGTCTATAGGTGACACAAGGAACGAATGGATCATTATTTTCTCAATCTAAATACACCAAGGTGGTTTTGAGATGGATTTTAATTGATAATTCTAGGGAAACAAAGACTCAGGTTGCTACCTGGATGAAATTATCAAAATATGATAGTGGCAGGGCAGTGAATATCATTGAATATAGTCAAATTATCGACAGTTTACTCTACCTAATAGTAACAATACCTTATCTTATTTTCACCACATTCAAAGCATCATGTTACCAAATAAATATAAATTAAATTCACATGCTCGTAGTAAAAAAAATACTTCGGTATATCAAAGGCACTGTGGATTTCGGTTTGATGTATAATGAAAAATCTCAAAAAGTGTTATTGGGTTACACAGATGCAGACTGGGCCGGATCAGCAGATGATAGAAAATCAACATCAGGAGGTGCATTCTATCTTGGTGGACTGTGTATTTCTTGGCAAAGAAAGAAGCAAAATTTCATTTCACTAAGCACTGCAGAAGCTGAGTATATTTCGGTCACTCAAACATGCACACCGTTATTGTGGATGAAGCAGAAACTTGATGATATGGGAGTTAAAGTGAAGTCTCCAATCGGATTCCAGTGCGATAACACATGTTCTATAAATCTTAGCAAAAATACAGTCCATCACTCAAGGACAAAGAAAATTGATATCAAATATCATTTTATCAATGGGAAGGTGGATCAAGGTCTTTTAAAGTGGTAGTATGTGCCTCCAGAGCTACAGGTTGCAGACATTCTAATAAAGGCCTTACTCAAGGAATCCTTTGAGAGGCATCAATGGGTTCTGGTAGTTTAGTCGACTCCCCACACATAAAAGAGTGTGGATGTTGAACCCCCCTCCCTCCCTGAGGTATGATGTGTTTTTCCCTAATGTGCTGATATGTGTTTTCTACTCTTTTACACACTGCAAAGGCGTGACATTTTGGTTCTTTGATAAAGGTTGAGAAAATAGTGATTGTTCAATGGGGAGACAATGTGGCTATTTGATAAATCATGAATGATATGGGGAGAAGCCGATAGTTGGAGTAGCGAAAGGGGGATCAATGTGAAAGGGGGAGCATATTAAATATGACGATGTTAGATGTGTTCGATCAAAGAATAGATATCACAACAGGTGAGGATCGTGATAAAAGAAGAAGAGTTGTTTGGGATGCGGCAACAGTGGATGTCAGAGTTGATGTGATTCATTGATGAAATTTTCATTTACTCTTGTTTGTCACACATAGCATTTCTCATGTGGTCTTAGAGTATGTTTTGAGTAAATCCATGATCGCTAAAGGAATCACAATAGGCGAATGGTGGATGTAGAATTAATGATATATATTTTTATAGAAGATTTGTCAACAAACCCAAAGGGGGATATTTTTGGGAAAAAATCCCTCAAGGTATTATTGAATAATTTTTGAGGTGATTATGTTTGTCGATAATGTGAACATCTATGTTGTGATTGTTGACAAAACAAACCATGACATAAAAATTCGATGAAAAAAGGGGATTTCATGGTGGAATGTTGAGTTCAAGAGTAGTGGTTAACGATCAATGTTTGATTCAATAACTTAGACAAAGGAATGGATGATCTGGAGGTGGTACAAAAAGACTAGATACAATGTGGTGTCGTTTTCCAGTGTTTTCCAAATTTTTGTTCCTGAATATTGAAAAATGAAGAAAAGAGGTTTTTGGAAAAGGGACATGCGTGTCGTGTAATTGAACGTGAGGAAACATTCACACCGAATGTTTTTAATGATTAGAACATAATAAAATGGAAAAGGTAAAAGGGGTACTCAAGTATTGGGTAGGTCGCGCAAGTGACTTGCGCATTAAGGAAGGACATGCACGCCGGTGCCTAGAAGGATTGTAAACATGCATGAAATTTTTCCTTCATGATCATATCATCAAAATATGTAAAAGGGAGAAGGGGTTCCAATGTTTTTAAGTTAGTCGTGCAAGTGTCTAGGGGGACCGAAGACTTCCAAGCCGAAAGTTGCGCGCTGGAGGAAGACTTGCGCATCACCGTGCAGGGTGTCCAAATGCCTAAAAATACTGGTCGACCCCTCCCCATTATACACGAGTTCAAGGCTTAGAGAAAACCAGAGATCCCATCGCGCAGGTGTGGTAGTCGTGCAAGTGGTGGTGGGTCGAGAAAGTAGGACATGCATGTCTGTTTTGAAGAAGTGCGGTTGTTGTTAATTTCATGCCAATATTCGTTTGGGCGTAAAGGGTAGTGAGTCGTGCAAGGTTGGAGTTAAAGAAGCTTGTGTCGCGCAAGTGGTTGAGGTAGACCTGCACACCAGTTATAACTTGTGCTCCGCCTTAGACAAGGGAACCAATTAAGGTTGATTCTCAGCGGTATTTCAGGGCCGTGTGAAAGCTGGATGATTTTCCAATACTTTCGGTGAAAACTGAGATTCATCTACGTGTGAAAGCTTGACTTCAACAGAGCATCAACATAAAACAGAGGATGTATTAATTTGTGATGATGAAGAGACCAACAGTTCTATAAGCTATGAGTAGATCCTTTCCAAAGTAGTGAGCAGAGGAAGAGGAAGAAGGTGGCCCTCTCCACCGGCAGTGAGCCAGAGAGTGTGAAATAGGGAGTGACCCCTAAGAAAGCAGTGAGTTGAACCTAAACCTTGTAAAGGCATTGAGCCTGGGCATAGAAGTGATCTATCCCGAACCGTGTAAACAACAGTGTGTTTAGTGAATTTGGTATAGCGTCACATCGTCGTTTTATGCTCTTTGGTCGTAGCCTAGTGAGGGTGAACCAAGGAAAAAACGGATCTATCCTGTGCATTCATTACTTTTTACTTATATTGTGAAACGAGAAGAGAGAGTATTGTGTTTTTTTACAGCGAAATAATATCAGAACAGATAATAATTTTTAATTAGTTATACCCTGATTCAACCCCCCCCCCTGTCATGGAATTTAGTCTTGTGGACCTAACAAACATTATATATATTTAATGGTAATAAATCTTTAATTATGTACTATTAATTGAGAATAAATGGATATTTAATGAAATTTTATACAGTATAATTATAATTCCGTAATTTTAAATATTTATTTGATTTTGAAATTAATTAATAAAATGTTATTTTCATCAAATATTAATAGTATCAATTTTGACACTATTCATTTATTTGACTTTACAAAAAATCAACCTAGGAGATAAATTCGATAACAAATATTCAATACACTACTAATATGTCATAAGCACCTAGAAATTCTATGGAGCACTATAATTATTTCATTTTTATTTATTTGAATATTTTTAAAACCATTTATTTGATATTTATATTAAAAATAATTATTTTTAAAACACTATCATGCCATCATTAATTGTAGTTATATAATATCTAAAAATTATAAATAAATTAATGTGATATAGGTATTTTTTAGATTTTCTGAGACTATATATAGTTGATATTATCTATTACTGACCCATATATTAAAATTTATATGCTTATATAAAATATGATTGTAACATTGTGTCACATTGGTTAGTTTTTGTTATAGTCGTGTAATATTCATAGGTAAGTGTCCATAATGTGATATCATTTCGAACAAAATATGATAAGGGTTGAATTTAGTCATTCAAAATGATTTTTATAGGTGTTATGGTAATTTTACAATATCATTTTTACCCTTAATTACCCGAGTTAAAATAAATTACGATAATAAAATAATTAACCAAGTTACTATTCATAATTCCGATTAATAAATGTAACCTATTAACATAATTTTGACTTAATTATTCTAAATACAGAATAAATTTTTCAAAATTAAAAGCACAAATTTTGTAGTAATTAATTTAATATTACTCTCAATGTTGAAAAAATAAAATGAGATTTAAAAGATAAAACATTACAAAAGATTATGATTATTTTAGCTATGAATTCAATGTAAATTTTTTGATAATTACATAAATTATAATAAATGGTAAAAATATATTCAATTAATAAATTAAAAAACTTTTCTACTATAATTTTACAGTTTAAATTTTCTTGATGAAAAAAGTTGTTTTTAATTACATTTTTCTTATTTTTACTATTCATCAAAACATGAATGTTATAAGAAAAATCTCTTAAATTAATCAAAAAAATAACTATATCCAACATCAAAATAAAATGCTTATTTTTTCATATATAAATTATTAATATGTCAAAATCGTAATTTAAAATGGGGTTTCTATTAAAAGCTGTAAAATTAACCTTTTAAAAAATAAGTTCTTATACAAAAAATAGTGTTTTATTAATAATGTATGACTAAAATAGACATTCGATTAATATAAAAAATATTATATTATGTACATATCACATATATATCTGATTATTTTCATTATCAAAATTAATTCACTCATAAATAGAAAAATATAATTGATTTAAATTTTTCATAAATAATTAATAGCCTATAAATTAATAATGCATTTTCATAAGTTAGTTATCATTAGTATTCCTAACCTAATAGTATGTCTATAATAGAAATTTTATATTAAGGGAATATCACAGTTCATTTCAACTCACGTTTTCATACAATGAAAACTAATGATGATTAGAAATTATTTAATTAAAATATATCATAAAATGATTTGAGCAGTACATGTAGTAACTTTAAAAAATTTCTTATAAATCTTTATCTCTGGGATATTTAATTGAAGGTAAAATCCCACCCATAAGCCACATATACACACATGAAAATATTAGAATCATATATTCCTTTAATTTTAATCATTATAGGGAATGATTATAGGTATTTAATCAGTACTAATGATATTATTATAGTTATGTTTATCAATTACTATAATTAAGAATTTCAAATATATAAAGAAAAAATTAATTGCTAAATATGGGAATTATAGTTTAAAACAAATGTGTCACTATGAAAAAATGATATGTGTAATGATCCAATTGAATAATATGATACTTATTTTAAATATAATGTATAATATTATTATTATATGAAACCATAACATATTTTTGAATGTTTTTATATTCATATTGATGAATCAAAATCTATATCAACATATATCCTAAGTGATGTTCTATGGAATAATGAACCTATAAATAAAAATAATTTTATGATAACATAAGAAATAATTAAGGGTATCATGAATGTGTAATTGATAACATATATTTTTCCAACTATAAATCAATATTACATAAAAATGATGACTTATTTCCAATGTTTTTTATTTATTTTTTGTCTCCAGTATCTGTATCGACTATACTCAATTAATAAATCATTTAATTAACCTTAATGGATCCAGAATAATAATATTAATTTAAGTGTGTATATATTTTAATTTCACCTAATAAATATTTTGATAATGAAATGACAGAGGGGGAAGATCATAGTCATTTCATCATACTACTTTTAAACAATATATATATGGATGAATAAAGTGAAATATGATGACTTTATATGAGAAGTTTTAGACAAGAATCTTAGATTTTTATGGTTCATGTGTGAGGTATCTAGCCTTTTGGGAGTTTTCCTAATATAATAATTCATAATATATTTTTATTAAGACTTATTTGGAGATCTATATGGATAAATTTTCTGATAATCTGTGAGATAAATTGAGGTTAGAGAGTCATATTTTCATAGATTAATATTAGTGGAGAGTTCAACAATGAGACTATATGTGATATGATTGATAATAAAAGTGGTGAAATATCATCGATATTCTTATGATGACTATAAGAATATTAATAAAGAGATAAAAATAGGATATCTTGTTTTATTTAGGTTTTTTACTCATCATGGGACTGATAGTTTTTTCAAGGGAGTAAAATTTCATCCAATTTCATTGAACCCTTTGATGTGTTTCTTGTTTTAGACTAATGGTAAACTAGTTTACACTATATCTAAAATTTCTATAGACTCATTAAATACTCTATGATTCAAAAAATACTGGATATATTCTTGATTATTAAAACAACATTAATTTATGTGATTTGGTTATTCCATATTTCATGACCTTTATAGAATAACTGAATAAGATTCATGATCACTAGATGATGGATCAATGTAGCAGTGTTATTACTTTGTTTATTATCCATCATTTTCATGAGAGCATCAGGGAGATCACTTAGGGCATGAGTTATAGGATAATGCTAAATATCATATGTTTTTGTGAAACTTTTTGGGATCCCTATTCCGAAATGGGGTTTTTCATTATACAACATTATAGAATTGTTTTTTATTCAGATGTTATTAATTTTTCTACTACATACAATTTTTTATAGGTAACTCCATTTCGAGTATGTTTTTTGAATCATTATTAGTGTTCCATGTTGGTGAAATTTCTTCTACTAGTTGGTTGGAAGTGGTGTTGATGTCATGAACTCTCTTATAAGTATATCATAGGGTAGTTTTTCATTCTTTTTTTCAGTCATCTCTATTTCTATTTCTTATTGTCATGGAAGATAATTCTTTAAGTGTTCTATGATTAAATTCATAGATTTCTAAAACCCTTATTTTGTGTCAATTCGATGCGTAGAGATATATAGAGGGTGGAAAAAATACATTTTAAATGAAATAAGATTTTTTCCATCTTATTTATTCAATATGATCATGTATTTGATTCTTTGTCATATTTCATCATAGTCATGTGGTATGTGCATCCCAGTTTTTCATTTCATATTTATGCTACGAGTTCTACATGGTTGGTCATTTTTTTCATGTGGTAGGTCATTCATGGTTGGAAATTTTGGTTGTCTGGAAATTTAATCAGGGTTAATCAATTTAGTTATGAAATATTCCCTTCATGTTTAATCATTTGGGTTATTTTTTTAGTAATTCATATTTTGATATTTCGGTCATTTAATCATTCCAATGAAGATGGTATTTTTCATCATTCATTTAGTTTATTCCATTGAAATATTTTTAAAAAGTGATGTTTTCCCATTTTCTCCCTAAATAATATTATTATTTGTCTTAAAATATTTGTAGAAATAATGTACAAAAAAAGAATATTTAATCATGAATAAATAATGTTAATTTATTTTTATTATTTAAAAATGTTTGGGGTTTAATATAAATAATTTAATAAAAACTAAAACAAAACCTAATTATTATTTTCAATAATTAAAATTCAGATTATTTTTGGAAAATAGAAAATAATTATGTCTATTTATTTTGAAATGATTATTTTCCCCCATGTTCAATTTTGTTTATTTCCCTCAATTCCAGATGATCATGATTTTTTAATCCTAAAAAACCCCATATGTGATTATTGGAATCATCCCCATGTTTTTTATACCTTCATATAACAATTCCATCCTCTAATTTAGTGTAATAATATTGTGAATTTTTTTTTCCATAATTAATGAAATCATCAAATTGTCATATATTTTATGAGAATTTTGATAAACAATTATTTATCTATCATTGTCTAAATGGGTGATATTAATATTGAAAGCACAGCCATCTATAAATTAAATGAATAAAATAATATTTAGTAATATGGATATGATTTTTAGAATGTGTATAATAAATAGAATTATATGCTGTAGATGGATGTTATTAACTAAAGATACCTGAAAATCACACATTGAGGTATATTTATATTACTGATTATTTATAATTGTGATGTGGGGAACTTAATAAAATTTCATATTACCACAATGGGATATGTAATAACATCATTATTGAAGGTATTGAAGAGATATATGAAGGATAATATCACATTACAGTTTTATTCATTTATGTTTCAAAAAAACAATTATTCTATAATTATACTTATTGAATAATTTTTTTGAATTATCAAATATCATAGATATTTTATATCTAAGGTTTGTTCATTAAATAAGACATTGGAATATTTTTATTTTAGGTTATTTGTTATTTCATGGAGATCCAACGTGAAATTTTTGTGAGAAATTTTCATAACTATTTTATAGTGTCTTCATTTATTTCTTAACATGTATAGTTTCTCCAAAAAATATTATATAATCTGACGAATTTATATGAATTTTGGTTGAAGAATGATACGATTATTTAATGATTCTTATAGAAAATGTAATGATACATAACTACATCATGAATCATATTTTTATTGGGTTTTTATATATGTATTCCTATTACAAATTGTTTAATTTTTTCGAAAAAACTATGCATAACAAACTAGTAAATTGAAGAAGAAAATAAAATTGATCTTCTAATTATAAAATATTTTTGGGTGAATAATATAATCACTATTTTTACGTATTTAATTCCTAAATTTCATGGATTAGATTCTATTCTTCCTTGAGTTCTGTGAATAAATTTAAGGATTATTTGTTATATATAATGATTTGAACATCAATGTTGTTTTATGTGATTTATTATAAACATAGAATGGTTGATTATATTTTATGAGTAATGGATCGGGTGGTTGGGATGTGATGATGGTTGATGATATTGTTTATATGACATATAATACTATACAAAATGGTGTCTGAATTACATCGGTGTGGTTGAATGATTCCAAATATGGAATCACACATTGAAATATGTTATTATCATGTATCATTGTAGATTCATTATCGATTGCCAGATAGATGGACGTTTTTAAATGATCGATACAAAACTACATGAGGTAAATTTACATTATATATCAATAATTATCTAGGTTATGGTATTTTATCTAGAGTCCTAGTGTATCTTAATGATTAATAAATTATAAATAAATTAATAAGTTATAGTCAAGGGTTAGTAATCATTAAAAAAGATGATCACATTGTCATGAATATAAAAAAATTAACTTATTATGTCAGCTGAACAAGCATAAAATTACGAAGTGTGATATATGGAAATGAATATTAAATATTAGTAATAATTGTATAATAAAATAATTTATAATGATTTTTGGTTTTATCAATATTCTTTAGTCCTTTACATTATTAATGGTATCAGGGGTCCTTGGTCATAATAGTGGATGTTTAGAATTAAGATACATTTTTTCCCTTTCCATTGTTGATTATAATATTATTTCATATTTTTAGACTCTATATGCTACCATAGAAATGTATGATAGGAAAAAATCACACCTTTTTTTCTTATATTCTTTTCCAGTCATTCAGGTATTCCATTTTTCGTTATTTGGTTTCCTTTTAAATTGGGTGCATTATGGGACACTTGTAGATGTAGAGAATTTTCTATAATAAATGCGCTCAATATCTTGGAAGTGTGTTTATATTATTTAATGATGTATGTTTATCAATTATTTAATAGATATCTAGGGTTCTCCCTGAGTTCAAAGAATATGCGTTGTAGTTTAGAGTTTTGTGTTGAAATCTAGAATAACTACTATCTGATAAAGAAGTACACAATGTGTAATGATTTATATGAACATTCCTTGATCTTATCACACTACATGAAATTTTAAATTATATGAATAGTATTTACACAATGTGCATTGGATAAATATTTTCTCTAAATGGTAACAACTATTTTAGTGTACATGGATTTCATAGATTACACAACATATAATCGGATTACACACCATGTAATTCACATAGATAGGTCATTTAGGGTGTTGCACATATTATTTACTAATTAATTCATTATTGAATCTTTTTGTCTTTACCTAAGTACTCTCCAAGACATTTTTGGAGACTTACTCTACTTCCAGATTACATCGTTGAACGATTGATCATCATTACTACTGCATAACAGTTATTCAAGAAAGAAACAAATTCTATTCCCTTGAATACTTTAAATAACATTATATTTATTTCAATGTTTTATTATATATATTGATCTATGTTCAAAATTTTCTTTGTTCCTTTTAGATCAGTTTTTTATCTTCCTTTCGGTGTTTTCCATTTTTGGTAGTAGTGCAGAGGGTGTGTATTCTTCAACGTCAAACATGATCCACCCATTCCACCATCCATTTATTATTTTTGACTGATTATAAGATATGAGACGATTGATTCTAGGGATAATGTTTTTTTTATTTCAGTATACCAGGTTGTTGGATCCTTTTGCATGACTGTATGACATGGTTCTGAAGAAGATGGTTTCATCATTACCGTATATTTGAAGAACTACATTTCAATGTTTTATAAATTTATTTATAAATTAAATGGCCCGATTGATTGATTAATTTGTGTTTGTGGAAATATTATTTCCTTAAAATACCGTTTCCATTATATTAGGTAAATAGAATGGGTTTTAATGAAATTTTAAATCTATTTCAGAAATATTTTTTTATATATGGTTTTAAGGAATTTGTACCAAATATACATCATAAAATAACCCTTACATATAGATGTGGAAGGATAATATTATGTTTGTTGTCTATGTATTGTAGTGGAGGGGTTCACTATAGGGTTTTCCATTATTATCTACTTTTATTAGTCTAGGAAACTGATATTCACATCATTGGGGGTTTCAATAGGGGCATTCCTCTATTGATCATGCCTATATTCTAAGGACATGATTGTGCACTAGTCATTTTTTTT
Source organism: Viscum album (assembly GCA_963277665.1). Classification (NCBI taxonomy): domain Eukaryota; kingdom Viridiplantae; phylum Streptophyta; class Magnoliopsida; order Santalales; family Viscaceae; genus Viscum; species Viscum album. Next base: position 1,481,978,931 of record OY728137.1, read on the forward strand.
GGTTTTAGTTGCCTGATATCCTATCCTAGTGTGACCCATGAATGATATTACCAATTATTTGGCATTTAATTTTTTTCTTGTAATTCATTATATTTTATAGGATATGTGATAGATAAAGTGATTTTACATGAATGACGTTATTGAAAAAAATTTACGTACATTATATTAAATATGGAATAAAAGAAAATTAAATTATTTTCACCACCCTTGATATAACACTATTAATTTTTTTATCAATAATTAATTTTCATAATGTTGAGAATGATATTATTATTTTAAAAAGATAATATATGCCATAATTTGGTGGAATCATACCTAGACTATTTATCACAACCCTACACACCAATTTGGTGGTACATAAACCCTTGTGTTACTCTCTATACAAGGAATATAAAGGATCCATAGTGAGGTAGTGGGGGTCCATTTTCCATTTCTATGAATATGGTTGTGAGATGGTGGGTGTTTTCCTATGGTATAACATAGAGTATCTATTTAGTTATTTTGACCATAAATGTTGGACACAATTCCTAGAGACTCTTTTTAAACATTCAAGTTATTCATTATTCTCTGTATTTAATCAATAATGAAATATATAGTAATGATTTATTTTTTTCTATCTCTTTGTTTCATATATACAGGTCATGTAGTCTGTTTCATGTTGGTCGAAATCAATCCCACTTTTTTTTATTGAAGCATGGTTTCTATATTCCATCCAATTTGGATCGAGAACACCCTTTGGATATGTGGAAGCATATGTATGGTACCAGTATGAGAGGGTATCCAGGTTGGTATCAATATAGTTATATATAAAATTTGATGATTCTTCTAGAATACATGTCATACAATGTTTGGTGGCATGGAGAGAGGACTATTTGGACATGAGAGGTTGGTTTCATTGAGTTCATGGGAAACTAATTACTGGTTTAGAAATATGTTACACTGGGATGATGTGATGTGTATATCATGTTTTATGTTCATAATTTTAATATTTGTTTTTGTGGGTTTAGTAATTTGTAATCATATTATTCTATTTTATAGGGTTTTTATTCAATTTCGGTGTGAAATTTCATGAATATGAGATGTCATCCACTGGTTTCTCAAGAAGTTACAAAGGATTATACTTATTTGAATCCAACCCATGAAAATTATTTTATTGATTAAATCATTTGTGTAGTTTGTTCCACTAATCATAATGTGTCATAATATTAGAATACATTTTTGAGGTATATCGAACAATTTTAGGATATAATGATCAATAGTGGGAGTTCTTAAGGGAGAAACCACTATCAGTTACGGTTTTAATGAACCACATGATGTGGTTGAATGGTTTAATAGAATTGATCATATTATTTACTTCTATGATACACCTAAGAGTATCCTGATAATGTGTTTGGCATTTAGACAATGAGGGTCCTAGTAAGAAATTGTGTAATTATGTGTTGTAGGTAAATTGGAACATTTACATGGATTGGATTTCATCATGTCCACCCATAAACCTGATGTTTTTATAGATTTTGTGATGATGTTGATGTATCTAGAGTTCCTTCTTTTTAGAATATATAGTGTTCATTGTTGGTGGAAAATAATTAGTTTGATTTGATGGATTGTTTTTCTCCACAGGTAGAAATTATTTACTAGTTAATGGCTTAGATATTCCATTAGGGATTAAGAAAAGATATTTTATAGTTGTTATTTCTAGAGAAGCATTATAAATATTTGTATATAGCATACATGGTGATGATGGTAAAAATGAATTTCAAATGAAAGGATGGATATTTCACACTTATATTCCAATGAGTGTAATAATTAGTAATGGACTACCGAAAAAAAGTAGAAATTTCTGGATCGTCATAGCTGTGGGGGGTGCCAATCATAGGCCTCCAATATATAATTATTACATATGGAAGTGTTTTTATGACTTTTAGTCATTTTGGAATATCTATACTCACCTAAAATTCTAGTCCTTCTCATGGAAATATGTATATTGGTTTTCGATTATATGCCCATCTATAGCATATCTATCAGGAAATGTCTACCCATCATTATAGTTATGGATCATTAGCTCCAAAGGATACTTTGTAAAATTTAGATGCTTTAAAAAATCTAGTTCTATAGTGATAGGAATCAAGAGTGAATCATCTTACCATAGTAGATGAGTTCATAGATGTGGTCGATGTCGGCCCAATGATAGTGATAGGTTCTATATTTATTTAAATTTCAGCAGAAACATCTTCATTTAATATAACTTCCTCCCATTCATTTAAATCAATAATTTTTTCTGATTTTCTTAAACTTCAAGAATATCACATCCCTATTGTTATGAAGCTAGAAAAACCTATCTATGAGAGTATAAATAAATTTTTTTTGTCCTTAATGTATGATATAAATATTTGGTACATTTTTACTCAGATATTTTCTTATTATTGATCTTTAATTTCTGACATCATCATCATGATGGAATTCCTTATCTCTCATCAAACAGATGGTGATTGTTATCATTAATTTGTCTCACTTATTGAATCCAATGAGAAATCATATGTATTTCATGTAGAGAGAAATATGAATTACAGATGTGTTCAACCTGTCATTATAGAATATAGGGTTTCTTCGTCTGTTGTTATAACTATTTTTTTGGGAAAATCATAATATTTTCCTTGGTAATGACTATAATATTCTTCAAAATATAGACGTATAGTTTATAATTGAAATGTATCTAGGTACAAATCCAGTTTTGATACCCTCATATTCTATCATACCATCAAATCTGAAATATTTGAAGATACAATTGGATGTCCTAATGAAAATGGTTTTGTTCTGCCTTGTGTTTTATGTGTCTATCCCATGTGCTTTTTTCTTGAAATAATATCGTTCAATGCAATTGTGGGTATTATATAAGTTATTTAATAGGGTAACATTTAAGAACAAGTATCATATTCTTTATGTGGATGATTGTTTTATCAATTAACGGGTAAATTTTTATTTCATCATGTGGATGATTTGTTTGATTGGGTTTTCATCATCTCAATTTTCAACATACAAACATCTTAAAGAAGGATTTTAAGAGAACATATAGTTATTATTAATATATTGTAATTATGTTTGGTTTAAATAACACTCTTATAGTATTAATGGAATTTATGAATGGATTATTACATAATATTCTCGACACCTTTGCTGAAGTGTTCGTAGTTGGTATTTTGGATTACTAAATATCTATGTGAGAGAATAAGAACTATTGGTATATGGTTCAATAAATATTGAGGTATCCTCAGTGTTGTGTGGTAATTTATAAATTAAATTCCATGAATTTTGATGTAATGTTCATAGGGAATATGAATTTATAATATGTATTATAAGTAGATCCTAAAAAGGTTTTGTGTTTTATTTAATGGGAAGAGCCACAAAATGGGTTTGAGAATCAAATATACCATTGTCTTATTGGATAATTTCAATGATTAAGAAATGATAATAAAATTTACACCACTCATGATATAGATATTTGCAAGGTTAAACATGCATTTAATTGTCGGCGGAAGAACCCTTTTTTGGGATAGGGTCACAATATTTTATATCAACCATATTCAGAGATATATCATTTCATATAAGAACATTAATATCACAAAATTTTTATTATCCCATTACCATAAAATTGTTTGGCATCATCATCTATTATACTCTATAAATGGGGGATGTCGATGCATAGAATCATTGTTGGAAATATCCATCATATGATATTTGGGAATCGAATGTGGGGAAGAACCATATGTGGATTTTTTTCGAAGCAATATCTAGATTCATAGAATGGTGGTATAGATATATTTCTAAGAAGTTCTAAATTATCATCACCTTTCATTATGAATATTCTATAGAACATGAAAAAATGATGAGTTTAGATGAAATTGAGAAACCCTATATGACAAAACTATATTTTATAGTTTCTCTATCCACATAGAAGTTATAATTTATTTTTGAAATCTATTTATTTTCCCTAGAATTTTGAGGTCAGTTTTGTTTTATTTTCAAAGTTCATTATCATAAATTGATATATTTACAATGAATTTGTTTTCTGATATGTTATGATGATTCTAGAGTCTCGGTATGTAGTGTGATATTTCATATATTGTGTCCCGATGTAACTCCAACCGATACATAAAAATAAATTATATGAAAATTTCTATTTTTCACTTGCCAATTCAAGATCGAGTTTTGAATAGTGATGAGCTATATATTAACATTATTATTTTTATGATCATGAAATCCATTTTGGAGGTATCTAATATTGGTGGTGATTGATCAACTGACTAATGTAATTGATGTTAATTTTGGTCTCTCTATAATATAATCAACTATTGAATGCATTAAAAGTTTAAAGAATGGAAATAATGTAAACATATGTCCCATATGGAGTGATCGTGTAGAAAATTTGCAATGTTGTATTATTACTTTTCATATGTAAAATAATGAAGATACTAAAATTAAAATATTTAAGGAATAACTGTTAAAGAATAAGGGAGTGATGACTGATTAATGGTGTTTAGAGAAAGTGAATGATTGATATATTTATGTTTTGGGAATTAAATAATTATATTTTAATTAATAGTTTATTGGTAATTAAAATCCTCAAACACTAATAGATTTTATCCTAATAGACTTTAATTTAGGAGTTTCAAGAATGTGTTAATTGGTAGCGAAGGATTGTAAAATTTATTTAATGATAAGGAGATACTCATAAAGAATAAAAGATTAAGGGAGATATAAATTTTAATATGATCTTGATGTTGGGATATTGATTTTATGATAAATATATGATTAATTTTGAGATTATAAATTTTATATTATTGATGATATCAAAATAGATAATGTATTTGATGACAAAATGATTTATATTATCATTGATGGACTTTATAACATTTTTTCGAGTTAAAGAAAATAAAAAATAATATATGTTATACTATTAATCAATAAAAAAATGATTTATGATTGACATTGAATTTCACCTTATATATATTTTATATTATTTCATTCATATTGGATAACATAGGATACCCATTTTGTTTTGATGATATCTGGTGATGAAAAATGACTTATCATTCTGTTATTGGATCATATGATGCATTAGAGATTTCAGAAAAAAAAATCAACATGTTTTCATGGATTAAGAGATGAATAGAACATTGATCAAGACGTACCAAATGGTTGATATTGTTCATATGAAATTAAATTCGGTCAAATAAACATACATTCCTAATAAAATTCATCATCTTCAAGAAAATGGTCCTAAAAAAACTATTATATTATTATCTTAGTTTAAAATGAATAAAATGGTACCTTATATCATCAAAATTTTATTTTTTTGTGGTTTTTACCATTCTATTTAACACCCAATTTTTTTATTAGTGATAATTATAACTTTCTACAATCATTTGTAATTTTCTCACATTTCCAAATCTTTATTTCCCGCCTATGTTTTATTATATGGAAGAGAAGTTATGAAATATTTTTTGTAACCATTATTATTTTAACATTACCTTTTTATAGGATATTTTATAAATCATTTATATATTGTGGGATTATATGATTTAATTATAAAATTTTAAACCATTGATAATAAATATGAATTATTTGGGTGGAAATTATATTAAGGGGGTGGAAGGTAACAAAATGTGATTTTGGGGAAAAAAATTAAGAATATATTTACATTTCGAGATATTTCAGGCAATTGGAAACACTGATTATTTTTTTGTTACAAAGAATACTAATTTTTCCGTTTGTTATTCACAATTCAGTGGATTTCTTATCTTAGATGCAACAATGAGTTTAAAACAAACAGTTTATACTACATAGGTATTAATATTTAATATGGTATTTATATACAATACATTAGAATTTAATATATGAAATGGATGAAATATATTATTAATATATAGTTTACACATGTTTAAATAATACTTTGGTGACTAATTATTAAAAAATATTTTTAAAATTAAATGAAAATATTTTTACAAAAATCAATTTTTACGCTAAAAAATGTGTTTTATAAAAATGAAATAATCAAATTAAATAATTTTAATTATTTTAATGAAATTGTTATATTATATTTTTATTAATATTTTTATAAATCTTATTAATTGTTTTTTGAAGGAGAAATGAATAAAAAAAATTTATGACTAAAAACAATATTATTATAAAAATGTGTATTCAATATATTTAATTGAAACATTTGTTTGAAAATAAATTGTTACAAATTTATAAGAATATTTTCATAAAATAAAAATATTTTTAAAATCATAATAGCCAAATTATGTTTCATTTATTTTTTATTTTACCTCAAAAGACTTATTTTTTGTGAATAGTGAATAAGATAGATTTTTAATTGAAACATCGACTTCATTTGTTTTTTTATAATGTTAAAATAATTTTTATCCTTTTTAATGAATATTTTCTAAAATAATATTTCCAATAATATAATTTTGGTTATTGGAAACAATTTCATATTGAATTTTGATATAAAAATATTACAACATTTGAACATTTTCCCTTCAAAACCCCACATTCTCATTATGTCTATGAGAAATATTTTAAACTATATTTTTTTCAGTTATGTGAATTTAATTTTGGAAAATTTATTTCATATTTGGAATCAGTATATTATATAATTTTTATCATGTTCAGCATAATGTTTTACCAAAATTAATATTATGTGAAAAAAATTTCACACAGTAGTTAATGTAAGAATGACTTTACCATGGGGATAACTAAAAAATAAAATAGTTAATGTTATCTAAAATGTAATTTTAATTATATTTAATAATTTTTTTAATACAATTAACATAAAATTATTTGATATATGGAACTTACAAGACAAATTCCTATGAAAATGATCCATATAATAAGATATATAATAAAAAAGACATGAAAATAGATTTCTTACTTTAAATGACAATAATACATTGGGATACACACAAAAACTAAATTATTTTGGTTATACATATTATTTTGAAATATAAATGAGTTATTCATTATAAATATATATAATTAATTTTTAGAGGTAAATTAGTAAATTAAAATTGTTATGAAATTCTGACATAGTAATTTTTTTAGTAAATAAAAAACAAAGAAACATTGACATAAAATAATAAAAGAGATGTATTTAGAATTAATTATTGGGTTACATTTTTTTCATAGATGAATATATAATGTTAAATATGAATTTAATAAAATTGGTATAATTTCAATTATTTTCAAGATATTTTGAAATTCAATTTAAATGAATAATGTAAAAATTTTCATTACTTTTATTTTATGATAAATGTTATTTTTAAAACTGGTTTAAATAAACTAAAAATCCTAAATTCTACTAGGAGATATTTATAAGATAATAATTATCAAATATTTTGCATTAATTGACAATTATATCTTTTATGATGAGTATGTATACCGTCATTGATTAAAAAACATTGTTAGTGTAGTAAAGGTTAATGTGTTGTTTTTGCATATTACATACACTTGGGTGGAAATTATTTTTTATCACGGGTAGGATTTTAATTTGTTAAACTATAATTAGTATTTATAATATATGGATAATTTTTTTAATACATTTGGTTCAATCTTGATGTTTCCAAATCAATTCCGAACACATCTACCATAATTATAGAAGACTTATTTAGGGTATAAATAAATCCTATGATTGATTTAGTGAAAACCAAATGAGATTACCCAAAATAATATGTAATGATATTCAACATCCATTTCTATTTTATTTCATTCTCCAAATAGTGTGATTCTTATAATATAATGAATATATAATAACATAATTTACTTCTATATTTTATATTTTTTGTTATTTTTATAACCGACAAAACCTAAACTTCCTTCAATTGGGTGTTTAAATCATCATTGGTGTATACAGTGAACAATAGCCTAAGGTATAGATGTATTTATTTTTTCCATTTAGATCACTAATTTTTTGCCATAATGAAGTATTTATCATTTATATATGACTTATTTGACCATTATTATGTTATTATGATTCATTAATGATTATATAACACAAAACAAAATTCTTTTTATTTTCATGGTATACAATAATATCATTCATTTTTATGGAAAACTACAACCTATTAATGTGATATGATTCATTGATGCTTTTCATGGAATTAATTTTGTATAGGTATACTAAAAAATAGTTATATGTAAAAAATAAAAAATATTTTAGGGTGAGGATGTATAAAATTTACTTTTCATTCTTTCAACACAATAATTAAATGAAAACCAGTGATAATACATAAGTATGACCTGTCAACTCCAAGAATGGCGTGTTTCATTTAGAATAACTAAATTATATAGATTACACTAAATACATTGATATATAATAACTATAATATCTTTGTTTCCATCAAAATGTTTTTCATTAGGAATCACTATTTTCAGACAATTTTCAGCGGATTTGTTTAAAGAACTGAAAAGAATCAATGGTTATTTATCCAAAGGTACATACTTTCCAAAGGTAGGTGTTCTTAAGGTTTATTATCCTGAGATACATAATAACTCACATGAGTCGAAAGGATTTAAGGTCGGTCTCATCACAAACATTTTTGGTGGGATTATTTCATGCTCTGTGAATTTCTTATAGATTAAAGATATTTGAATGCATTTTTAATTTATTCCTATGTATGATGTGATTGATCCCAAAATTTGAAATCAATTAATATAATGTGTATAATTAAAAAAACATATGTATTTATTTGACGTTTTCCATGAAATGTAAATATCTATTTGTATCTAGGGATCTAAATTGATTAAACCCTATTATATTATACTTAGAGATTACTTGGTCATTATAATGATGATGATAGTTTTTAATCCACTCAGTGGGGAACTCTTAATTTTCTGTTCACATGGGTTGATGAGTTTCTCTCTGGAATTTACCATCTTCTTCAGATATTAATATTTAATATGGATTTTATTTTCATCTATGTATACAAAGGTTACTCTAGAGTTTATCATCATCTTGGGAGATAAAATATTTTATGATGTTGGGATCGAACCCATAGATCAGGTACCTACATATCACTATGAATGGAATTAGAACCTACATAGTTTTTTTCAATTTAATTTGATACATCATTCCTTTTATGGTCTTGGGATAAGGACACAACCATACACATTAACATCATGTGGTAAGGACATCTTGGCGAAATGTGTCGTGTCAAAGATTTCTATGGGAATTATGCCCAAAATCCTAAGAAACCTGGATGAATCAAGACCTTCCATGATGAATTAGAACCTTATAGGGATATAGACCATATCAATCAAATCTGACATGAATTTTTGGGTTTGAACCTCAAGGAGGATTTCTACATATACTCTATGGATTGGAATGAAAGTCCACATAGTTTTATATGACTTTTATGTAAATATGAACATTGAGATGATTATGTTGTGGTTTATTCCTAAATAGGATTACCTAATGAAATAGATCTTGAGTGATGTACCAACTCATTATGGTTTGGGGTATTAATTTGGGGTTTGCATCTCAAGAGGAGGCACTAGTTAAGGAAATTAGTGTTGGACTCCTGTGGAGGATGTCCAATGATCTCGAGTCCTAGATGAAGGTTTCATAAGAATCCCAATTATGTTGGGAATATGATATCTCTTTGTTCATTCATTTAGGAGGATTGCGTGGGTGTTAGGGTCATTACAAACATCTAAGCTGACCAGATTCATTACTTGTGTAACCCAGAGGATGTGAATGATTAAAAAAACCAGAAACAATTTTCCTCCATCACTAGTGGAAGAGTTCGAGACTACCTTTGAATAGGTTGTGGGTATGGTGGGAGATATTGTGTCTTTTGTGCTTCCATATCTTCAATTTACATAGGACTGGTATCCAATATAAAGAAAGAATGATTTTTAAGGATTTATATTGGATCAAGACTAAAACAACTTACGTGTAAAGATAGAGGCTTACACTAGGATTGTTTCCCATTGATGGGTCCTAGTATAAGAGGGAAAATTTTCCTTCGTCAAATATTAAAGAAACATTGATCATTATCCTCCCTACTAGGAACGTGAGGGTCAAGGTCTTAGAGATGAATAGGGTATGATAATGTCATATCCCTTGAATCCAACATTATGAACTCCAAAACATTGTACATGTGGTAAGGGTCCACATTACCATATATATACAAATCTATAGTTTCCCCATAACTCTGATGGTCTAGCCAGTCATATGTGGGGAACCTCCAAACATAGAAATAAAAAATCAATTGGGAGACATGTTGATGTGACATTACTGATGGTTTTGTAAATTAGGAGGTCTTTTTAGAGGTGTAAAAATGGTTCCTTTTTAGGAATCGGTTCCAAAAAAGGATATTCATTTCCATATGTGGAATTGAAGTGGGTGTATGAAAGAAACACATAGGCTGATCAGATGTGGTGATCCAAGGAGGACCTCACAATGTGTGCACAGTGGAAGGGTTCACTACAAATGTAGGCTTATAGGAATTGGGTGAACCATAGGTGATGAAAAAAATAGATGACTGAACTTCGGTGAATATTAGTTAATTCCTTCTAGGGTCTCAATAGGGATTCCAAAAACAGAGTATAAAAAGTTTATATTACAGGAAGGGCAGTCATTCTAGTCATCTTGATTCATGGATTTGTATGAACTGGTCACCCAAGTGTTGTTTATTTTTATCGATAAATATTCTTAAGTCTCACTACCCCCTATTAATTCACTCTCTCTAGGTATTATAATACTACCATGTAGGTTTCATAATACTTGGGATATGCACAAGGGAGACTAGAGTATAAAAAACCATTTTGTAAAATTCATTTACAAAAATGAAGACCCCAACGGTCTATTTATAGGAAAATATGAGATCCTGGGAGAAGGTGTCAGGTGATGCAAGTGAGGTGGAGTAAAATAACATTTCCATCGTTAGTGATTTCAGAAACCTTTGGAGAACCACATTGTGATCCTTCTCAAATATTATCATTATTTTTCAATTTTTTCCTCCTTTTTCAATTTCATTTCACATTGTAGATTTTTCATCCTTGTGATAAAACAGAGTGTCAACCCTCCCCCCCTAAGTATTGGATCTAAAATGAAAACCATGGTCTAATCTTGATGCAGAAAAGGTATGAAATAAGAATACATGTTATGTAGGTTTTTGGGTGTTTTTGAAAGTGGGTGTCATGAAAGATGGATTCCTTCTCTATAAATCGACTCTTCACATTAGTGAAGAACTATCGTAATTCGGAAAATGGAAATCCATATGTGCAATCCATTTCCATGAAAATGAATTTCATTCATTCGTGCAGATACACTACATATTCAAGTGATACACTTGTGTGCCACATGTTTAGTGACATACTTGTGGACCGAACATTATCTTGTTCACCATAATGTATAAACAAATTTTTTTTTATTTTTTGAATTTTTTTCAAAATAAACATAATCTGAAATAAATTTGATATCTCTATGTCGTCCCAATGGAACCTAAGAAGATATAAACCACTACTGAATAGGTTGGCTAGGGATATGAGGATATGATGAAAATCATAGTGCATCATTACTATTATAGATGGATACCACCCTTCTTGTTATGGTATGGAATATGAATAAATATCAGTGTTATTTTCCAAAGTGTGCTTATCTTCCACTTTATGGTCACATCTATCAATGGGAGGTCCCCATGACTGAACTGAATAATTATCTCATGACCTCTTTCATTAAAATTTACTTGAACTACTCATATGCTAACATTTTTATTGTGGGAACATATATTATTGTCAGGACAAAAAAACGAACCTATGTTATGAATCATATCCAATGTTCTATATCTGAATCCACATACTATCCAATTAATTCCACAAATTTATTCTTCCATTTTTTAGATTCAGAAATAGATCAATTGAAGGGATAAAGAAATGTTTCTACTTTATCATAGGATGGTGTGTTAAGCCCGCATGAATGTGGGTGTACTGGGTACCAAAAACATGTGAATAGATCAAACCCGATCTGTAAAGCGTCGGGGTTTATGTGGATGTATGGGTAGGGGTATCCTATATGTATTAAAATGAGGATTTTTTTTACTAGAATGTCTAAGCCAATGGAGTCTATATATGATTTATTCCCATTTGAGACATGGATATGTATGATTTATTTTTTGGGACATCCAGAAAATCTATGGGGATCATTTACGTGGATATAACTATGATTAATTCATCCCCCTGACGAAAACACGGAATGATGATGACTGGATGCCAGCATTTTCAAAGGAGCAACCGAAGATAGATCATAAAACCAATAAAGAAAAATCCCCACCCCCAAAAATGATATTATTCCAAATACAAGGATAGGAATATTATTTAAGGATACTGTGAAAGACCCTAAGTATGTGTGTCTAATGAGATATTTCAATCATGTTAAGGGAAGAGTGGCATACACATTCTATTTGATGATAGAAGAAGGGGAGTTTGACAGGTGGGGATATGAGATATACCCCAAAATTTCTTCAACAACATGTATTGCGGGGTTTTTTGGCTATGTGATCAGTATTTATGTTTTGACATTTAGTGATTCCAATGGTGGAATAATGAATGGAAGATTTATTCTAGCAGCCTTGTTATAAGAGAGAAATATAGTGGTGTGGGATAACTTTATTCAGGAAACTATTTATATGATTTTATTTCAAAATAATGGTGGTATGGATCCATTCAGAATTTCAGGATATTTTCGGGATATTTTGGTATGCATTGCAACTCCTTTCAGAACATATATTGTTAAGAGTGGGATCCATGTCCATGTTATCTCGTTCTGGCCATTCATTCAAGAATTATTTGGTATTCTGCCCCTATATTTGATTCCAAATGACATTCAAACAAGGTTAAATTTACTAAAGGAGTTCAACTTATTTCCTTATGGAAATACTCACATGAGAAGGATTGATGATAATGTGACAACCATCATAGAGATGTGGTCATACACAATATCTTTCAAGGATAGTGTATTGGCAACCAAGATCTATGAATAAATCATATATGAGGAATAATATCTATATTGGTTTTAACGCCAATTAAAATTCATGAAACTGATTAAAGTATCCCCTCCATTAAAAATAAGATTAGATCAACATCTAACGATGTCTTGATAGCTATGGCTTCTTGCTACAATGGAAAATTCCTGGTGGTGATCTATCTACCCAAGGAAGATGTAGAATGTATATTGACTATATGTTTTATTGACGCATGGGTTTCACCATACCCTGAAAGGATTCTAAACAATTTTGTTCCTCAGGATGGAGTAAAGAGGCGAAGTAGGATATAAATTATCGCTTGAATGGGGAATTATCTACTTCATTGGCAGAGTGATCCGAGTCGGTGGGTGAGGATATAATTCCTCCTAGAACACTTATGTGAACTTATAAAATATATAATCCACCATAAATGTTTAATAGGGAAACACCATTGTCACTAGTTGAAAATTAAATAAGATGGTATGGCTGTCAATTCCAAGAAAAGGACCAGGATCCGTTTTATCATCCTCCATCTACGACTGCATGCATTGGGAAGCCGGTTAAATCTATGAATATAGGATTGACATCACTATAGGTTGGAATTTATTTAGACTATATAAAACTAGAGAATGTTTATATTATGGATAAATTGATTTGTGATAATGAAATTTTGTGGGAGCTTCTACAGATGGGTTTTCATATTCTTGGGATAATAGATATCTCAGCCTCATCTGATAATAACAATGAGGATAACTTTGTAGAGGTGTGAATACATATCATGGAAATACAGGGTCATATATATGCAATCATTGATTCAATCCCCCCAAAAAATTGGGTGATCGAAAGGATTCATCATGGAACCATTGAAGGGATCAAAACATAATCATTTGAGGAATGGGTTGATTTTGTTGATCCTAAAGATGTGAATTTTCTTATTCTCCATCTACATTCAATATTTCCTTTAATTTTATCCATGTTATTATATATTAGGTGAATACCATTTAAATTTGAAAATGACTATAGAAAAAATAAATGACATTCTGCTATTAGGGAATAGCCCTGGTGGCACTATGAGCAAGGCTCTTGAATCACCACCCAAATAAGGATAAATATATTTAGGCCTACAGGCTATAGAGGAGAAGATGGAAAGAGGCTTTCCATCTACAATACCTATTTTTGAAGATGATTATTCTAGTTCTCCATTAGATAAAATGACAAACCATGTACACCAAATAATGAAATATATGTCTAAAAGCATCATTAGTAGTGGTATGTCTTCCTGGAATCATCAATTTTTACCTGAGGCAGATAATGTGCATAAAAATCATAATTTTTTTGGAAATTATTATGTCTCTTATCTCAAGGAAGTTAAAAATTACCCTTTGAGATGTTAGGAGGGAACATCTTACCTAGTGTAGATCCATTCCAATGAAACAACCTATTTGGCTGATGAGGCATCCAGAGAAGATAAAACATTATCTTCTCCTAGAACTACTATTATCACTACTGTAGGGAGAGAAGAAGAATCTGGTATGTCATAAGTACTTCATGAGAATATATTTTAATAGTTTACTTCCACCACAATAACCTTTTTGTTTCATCATATGCACCAAAAAATACAATGACGAATGAGGAAGACCTTGCAGCTGTCACTAAGAATTTTATTGAAGGTCCAAAGTCATCTGAGGAGGATTATAAACCAACTACTCCATTTTCTCTGACAAGAGATATAATCATCGATCATGAGATATCAATATAAGCTATAGATCAACATTTCACGTCTCTTGATGGAATATGGTTACATACTAATATTCGTAAAACTTTTGAAGTATTTGGGATACTAAATAATTTAATTGGATATGAGTCATTATTTTCCATCCACTCAATATTTTAATTTGCAATTCTATAATCATGTTTAGTTGAAATATGCATCCCCATCCATTGAAAGTAATAATGTATTGGTGCATGGATGTGTTGAAACAACTCTTTATACCACTATTGAGGAGGAGTCAAATCATGTGATACTTGAAATAGAGAGTTCACATGATATTCATCTGGATGGTCTTCGGATGACCAATGAGAATTTCCCCAAAAAAATGCACGCCCAAACTATTGAGGATGAGAACGGTGTGGAAAATCATCTAATGTTGCAGATCTACTATTGAGTAAGGTTCACCAACTATTGTGATTATGCTCCATTCATTACATTCATTTTATGTTATCAATTATTTTAGTTCATCATTTAGTATTATAATATTTTATTTCTAGGTTTGAGGGTTAAACATTTTCATAGGATCAACACGCATCAAGAGGAAGGATAATATTGTTCAAGAGGGAATATAATAATGTACTTCATTGGGAGCATTGATTCTCGAGTACACCTCTATTTATGATAGGGAATCTATGTCAGATTCGGAATTTCACAATTCTATCTTAATCACATGTCATAATGAATGATGAGATATATGGATTCATAACACCAAGATACTCCTCGAGGAGCTTTTTTCGCAAATACAATGACTTTTAGAATTATTAAGCATGTTATTATTTTGTGTCTTTGATTACTGTGTAATCCATACTATGTTGAGGGATACTTTTAGTATGCAAGAGAAATAGAATAAACCTCAGAAATATATCATCAATTCAAAACTAGTCATCAACATTTATGTTGTTCGACATGTAGTATCCCATGGGGGATCCATCCATAATAAGAATTTGGTTTAAATCAACTAAAAAATTGAAGATAATGTTGTTCAAGTGTTGCTCCTACAGAAATATATTGACGATACTCAAGGTTAACATGATCAACATCACTTCTCAGAAGGAGAAACTCAAAAAGAATGGGTCAATTTCATTATGACATCCAAATTATTACTTTTCCAGGCCCATTAAATTAGGGTTGGTTGACAAATAAAACTTAAAGAGGTAGGAGACGGGTCTCAGCAGCCTATTTAACAAAAGATAATTTATGTAAATATCCCATAGTGATATAAGATAGTGAGATTCCTTTTGTTGAATGTTACATTGGGTTTTTTTTCTCATACATGAAGAGACATTTTTTCTGATCATTTATGTCTTCATCATTGCATTTTATTGTAATTATAATTTCGAAACTGATTTTTATTGAATGATTTTTCTTTTTCATATTACCTAATCATAATTTCAAACATATTAATGGGATGTGATCTTACTTGCACCTATGAAAATGGACCTAGTTCTCATAGATTGATTATTTATATAGTCATATAGAAACCCTAAAATAATTTTTTTCAATTATCACCTTAATTGTTACCTAATCCCAATATAGAGGAAACTTAGTGGGTGTGATGTGGAATTTTCATATGCTTCCCCATTTGTTTCCATCAATTAAAAATTTTAATTTTAATTTTTTATCACACGATATTGAAAAAACTATATAGAGTGTTTGTATAGCAAGCCGAGAATCAGATTTTTTATAGCGTTTCATTTTAATATTTTCTTTCGGGTGAGAACTATGTTGATTTCGGGGGGATGTTTAATGTCATGAATATTGTAGAAATAATGATTGTGTTTTAGCTTGAATAGATTTAACCATGAATTAAAAAATTTATTACCCAACAAGGAATGATGAAAAGGTATGTCCTGATATATATATATATATATATATATATACACACATGATAATCCCAAGGGTAATATTGTGTCATGATTATTACGGTCAGAAAATCTAATTTATAAAGTATATAAATAGTGGTTTACTATTCTTATAATAATGATACAGCTATTTGGAAAACCAATTATGGGGGTCGTGTTATGTAGGTCCAGCAAGGGAATATGATGTATATCCAAATAATGGAATCCTTTGCCTATTGGTATTGTTATATAGAAAACATATTCAAGGACAACAAGGGAATGTATTTCAATGTCTAGTAATGGAGTTCCAAGGAATGTTAAAATTATAGTAATGATTGAATAAGTGATTTAGCATATGAATGTCTCAATACAATAGTGGGTGGCATTTTCAATGAACGATGTATTAAAATAAAAGGGTACATATGGGCCGGTACATGGTATGAATGAGAAACTACATCTATTGAAATTTTTCGTGTGAAAGAGGGAATATTTTTTAGAAATTGGATTTATGATATTATATTGTGCAGTATCTAGTCATACATCAAGGTCCTTATATTGTGTAGTTTAATGTCATGAAGAAACAACATTATGTTGTGATGTTTCAATTCATCTAGTAAGGACATTATGTTTTGCAGTTTCATGTCATGAAACAAGGAAATTAGGTGAGTTTTTCTATTTAAATTCATACATCATGTACATTAGGAGGGATGTTCTGTTTAAGTTCACGAAGTAAGCACATAAGTGGTATGTGGCGTTTATATTCATGTAGTATTGACAGTTGGGGATTTGATTTAAGGCCTTTCACATTAACATGATGTTTGATGGTTCTCCAATTCCTAGAAGTATATCTGAAAACAAGATACTATATTCATGTAATGAAGGATAAAATTGTAGGATGTGATTTAGGGATTCTTGAATCTCAAGAGTGATATTCGAAATGGGATAAATGGATTTTTAGGAGGTCTCTAACAATAATGTGGTTACCTCTATTTGAAAACCCCATTATTCTAGTGTATTATACAGGTCCACCTAGGGAATATTCTAGAAAATAAAATCATGTCATCCATTGGCTGACTTACCCATTATGTATGTGGCATTATACATGTCCATCTAGGGGAACATACTGTATAGTCTAGTAAAATAGATTTCATGAATTCTGACACTTTATTTCTAACACCGATTAATTTTTAAGGAAATTTAGATATTACTAAGAAAATATTTTGATTTATGTAGAAAAGTACTTAAATACATAAGATTAATTTCACGTCATAATTTCTATTGAATTTGGAGAATTTAATCACTATAATGTTCTAAGACTAGAACATGAAATATGATGGAAGTAGTGTTAGGCCATATGACTAGGACCAAAATATTAAAAAATATTTAATCATATTGTGGTAATATTACCCATGGTTATTCCAATATTCTTTTAATGAATGAGATAGGAAAATAATAAACTATAGTCACGGAAACCTTTAGGTGGAGAAAAAGGTTATTGGAAAAAAATTTAAATGATGACCCCTTTAATCTATGGTCTTCATCATTCCATCATTAATGCTTGGAGGGAAGAAGAGGCTACACTAAATAAAAATGCTACCGCTCGGTTTCAAAATCGTTCTGGGGATGTATTATGCAGGGTCAACATAGGAATATTCTGTATAACCAAAAATTGGAATCTTTCCGATATCATGTCCATTATATAATAAATTGATTAATGGATAACTGGGGGCCCATATTTTATATTAAAGAAAAATTGATTTCTTGTATCAGACATTCTCCTAATAAACAGAAGAAATCTTATGAAGATGTTATTTTGTTCATGATTAAAAGAATGAAAAACTAATGGGGTAATTTTCAATTAATGAGGGATGTATTTAGACCTATATTATCCATGAGTTTGGAGTTCCATTCATCTATCTAACTCATATTTATAATAGGGACATTTATTGTTTCTATGGTTGGATCTCTAAGTAAATGACCCAACATAAAACCTCCTCCATAGAAATTATTTATTTTTATGTTGGAATGTGGTATCTTTAGTTATATTGTGATGTGACTGATACTAGGGTTGACGATCTGGAAATAACTATTTATCTCACAGGGGTTAGAATAAAGCTACAAATAGTTCATAAATAGAGACCCCCACCATGAATGAATTAATGAGTGTAGCATAATGGGAGATTCGTTAAATATGAGTTCATACATTAGAATAGAACTCGTATTAAATCTACTCATGTATATCGAACACATATATGGGAGGAAAGATGCATTATTTTCATAATGTAATGATTTGGAACAAGATCGAATGTTTGTACATCACTGCATATCTTAAATGAGTGATAATCAAGACATATGTATTTCTAGCAATTGGCCACCTTTTGTAGTCTTAGTCTATTCATAGGGGGTGTAGAATTTTTTATGAATGGTTTCTAGACCAGGATGTAGGATTTGGGATCACAACATATCATTCTAGGAAAGAAATCATTTCATTTATATTTCTTGAAATTTTATGTTCCTTATTGTTACGTGGAAAAGAATTATGTGAACATACATGAGGTGATGGTAACATTGTTTTGGGACTCGGAATTAAATTATGTGAATCAAAAATTATATCATATGGGTAATAATAACGCCTCATGTAGTCCTTGATAGGCTACTAGAATAGATCTGGTTAATTCATTGAATGTAATTGGGATTTATAATTAATTACCGGTGGACTCAGGATTGGATACCCATCTTTCACTACGTATCTTACTGTGGAATGAATCGATCCACATGTACATTTTGAAAATTATTCCCCACATTAAATAGAATTTAATGTGGGAAGGGGTTCTTTTGATAACTTTTATGCAATTGGTTAGGTCAAAAGCATGAATTCATGGTGTCATCATGCATCTCATTGTAATGGAAAATGAGGAATAAGTCCTGAAAATGTTCTCTATGAAGATCAGGTTCAAGCATAGGGAAAAGGAAGTGGAATTTTCTTTTCCAAAATCACTATTGGACCCATGAATTGATATATGTGCATCACAAGATATGTCATTGTAACATGATTAAATCCACACATAGTTCTTGGATAACGTTCCCAATTCCAATTAAGGTTTGATGTGAGGAAGAGGATATAAAAAAATTTAGATATTTTCTATAATATTTGTTGGGACCATGACACAAAAGTGTTATAGAAAAAATCTATACATTCTGAAAGAGTTCCGAGTAAAGAATTTGTTCATATATTTGGAAATGGGAAATTTTTCCTTTTATGATCATAGTTGTTCCCGAGATTGGAGATCTGGTTGTCACTATGTATATTATTAAAATGAAAATCAAGCCACATGTATTTCCTAAAGAACTGTGTAGTTTAACACCATTTTGTATGGATGCTGGTGTTCTGATATAAAAGAAAAATTATTATTGGACAATGATATAGGACCCATGGGTAACTAAGTATTATAAAAAAATAAGAATCAAACCACCCACAGTTCATAATGAAATATTACCTATATAGATTTGACTCATACACACAGGGAATGAAGGATCTTTTTTATCATGGATTGACATGAGAATAGATATTCAGGCATCACTATTTATCTCATTGGAATGAGATTTATGCAATATGATGTCCTTGAATATGGTTTCCCATATGGTTCTAGTCAAAACACAGGGATGAAATGGGGCTCAAATTTTTCTTGGGAGTGGTAATGATTTGGGTAAGGCTTATTCATGGATGATGATCAGTATTTAAGGGACCAAATAGAATCTCCACTCATGCAAACTTGAGGTATTTATTAACATTAAATTTGGTAGATGGGAACGTAAAATTTTAATGCCATGTGGAATAGAAAAATGGTGTTTTCAGTTCTCGTTCATCCGACTAGGACCTCATGTCGAGTAGTTTATTATCATAGAACAAGAATGATAATGATACACTATTTAACAATGTGAAACATTGATGATTAATTTAACACAGTTTGTTATCATACAAATAGGATGAACATTGTGTTATTACAAACACTACTTCAAAAACATTAATTGATTAGTGTGGTAATGAGTTCTTTACCCATTGAGATTAAGGAATATGATTCATTAGATTAGACATTCTTTATGGAATTAGAATCTTCCAACATTTTATCAATATTCATAGGATTTTTCCAACATTCACTGTAGTCCTAATAAAAAAACCAACTCTCCAAGAGGAAAGAACACAGTCAAACATTCTTGTTAATGGAATGTGCAATTTAGTTCTGATAATTATCCAAGTGATATATGGTATTAAATCTATTTTCATACAGTTGATCCTACTGAGCCATCCATGTATGGGATTATTCATCAGTTTATAATTAATTATAGATGTCAAAATTTAGTGATGTAAACTAAATTTCAATGGACATGACTACTTAAGTCGCATGTAGAAATGTGTATGGGGTTGACCATGTTGAAGTACGTGTACTAGTCTTGTAATCCCATAAGGCATATAAGAGTTTATCCGGACATAATTTCTTATCTTTATCCATGATTTTATGATGTTGATGGAATTGAAGTTTTGTAAAAACTATACTGTTAAATTTTTTATTGCATGATAGTAGAATTAATGGCTAGATTTTATATTGAATTCATAATATTACATCTCAACATCAAGTGAACAAAAATTAGTGTCATTATCCATCAATATTATATTTGGGAAACCATTATGAAGTTATCCTTCACAAACATAACAATTCTTTTGGACTCGTCATCCTTGATATGTATTGCCTCAAAAAATTTGGAAAATAAATCTACAACGGCAATGATGTACTTGAACCTCTTAGTCATAGATAGTGTATAAGGTCCAACAACATCCATTACCCTTATAGAAAAAGTCTACAATTATTTGGATGTATGTAGGTAATTCAATAATTTATGGATGAAGTTAGAATTCATCTTGAAGGGATGAGACATGTTTCTAAAATATGTGAAATCCTACATTATTGAAGTCTAAAGGTATCTAAGCCTTCATATTTTATCAGGAAGCATGTACCCAAATTAGTGGGCACCACATACTCCTACATGTACTTATTTACTGATTATCTTAGTTTTTCCCCATTAATGTATTTGGGTATAATTTTTTTGAACACTCTTCTATAGATTATGTTCTCATAACATAGGTCATCGTAAGGATTGAAATTAATTACCCGCCACCAAATCATCTCTCTTCCAATTATATTTAGTGGATTTACTTCATAATGGAAAAATTCCATGATGATTGTTATACATATCATTGTATGACCAAATTGTTTGTAAATTTTAGTTATTTCATTTATTTCTATCATTTTGATATAATGAAAAGGTGAAAACACATGACAATGATAAATTTTGGTGATTGTTTCCTCCTGATTCTAATCTTCTTGGCCTATAACTACATTTACCAATTCTTCGTATTTGGAATTATGTAATGGTGGGACAAAATACAATGTTGGTTTTGATGAAAATTCTAAAATTAACCATTAGACATTATCACATGGGGGAATTTTCTCTTCATTTTAGGTTGTGTAATCCCCATTAATTTAGTTTATTACCAACTCAAAATCATTTTTCACTTCCATGTGGTTCATTGGTACATGGATTGAAAATTAAAAACCAACAATTAGAGTAAGATATTCTACCTCATTTTTGTTACGACCGTCTAGTATCCCAAAGGTTTATGAAAATAATTCTTTTTCTATGGAGATAAAAATAATTCCCAACACAACATTAGTAAGATTAGGATCTTTCATTCACTTTCTTATTTGATGTATGGATGTTACATCATCATACATTAACCACATCTAAGGAATAACTTGAATTGAGAATATTTCTTCAATAAGAACTTCGGTAGTCAATGATGTATCTTCTATATATGGGTGTTCAGTAATGATGGCTACTAAGGATTTTCATTTTATTACATTTTGATAATTGAAATGTATATAAAACTACTGAAAAATAGATTTCCACCTTTTCCTATATCCAATCAATATTAAATGAATGGGGATAAATTTAAGTGGTTTTTTCTATAGAGTATGTGGAAGTCGTGATTCTGAAGGTTTTGGCTTAATTTATGAATTGTAAAGATTAATACCCAGAACCTCTCCTCAATTTCAAAATATCAAGTCTCTATTTCATGCATGGTTCCACTGAGATAGTAGAGGTTTTTCTCATTCCTAGCATCATTCCATGGTGTTAGGAATGGGCCTGAGGATCGATCCAAGGCTTTCACACAAAACAAATGAGTGGCTTTACATCAATAGGTGGTGTAGATAATGATGTTATCAAGATATATTTCATGAGGGTATCAAATTACTTTTATCATTAACTTGTCCATTGATATGTGACCCCCTTCTCCATCAATTTGGTTAATGGAAAACAATTTGATAACATATTCTCTATGTAGTGTCGGATGTGGGCCATGTGTTCTAGAAGTCCTATAATCTCATTCATGTTTTGAGGTGGTGACATACCATGGATAGACTTATACATTTTGTGATCAATTTTTATGTTATGATGGAATTCAAAAAAAAATCAGACATTTTTTCCAAGGTTACCTATAAGGCACATTTCTAGGGGTTCATCTTCAGATTATGCGATCAACGTGTTCTGAATATGGTTTCCAAATAATTCAATTAATCAGAACGTTTTCTGGGTTTGACCACAATATCATCAACATATTATTCCAAAAATTTATTCAAGAAGGTCTTGAATATGTGATTTATCACACGTTGTTATGTTGCAATATAATTATTTTATCCAAACAGAATTACCCTATAGAAAAATATTCCTTGGGTTATTTGAAGGGTGTGGCTTTCTCATATTATGGGGTCATCAAAATTTTGTTATACCTTGAAAACCCATCCATGTGGGAGAGAGGCTGGTAGCCAGCTATTGTATAAACATAAAGTTCTGTGATCAGAACTAAGATATAATTATTTGGACAATACAGGTTCAGATCACTAAAATCAATGGAAACTCTGATATTTATATTCTTATTTATTACTGGGATAATATTTGATGAAAAAATTAGATGCTTCACCTCTCAGATGAATTCATCTTTGATAAGTTGGGATGTTTTGGCCACAATTTTAGATGTTTGAGATAGGTGCGTTATTCATACTACTTTCTTTTATCCTTTATGATCTTCTAGAAAACCCAAATAATGTGTGACCGCCTTGTGGTCAAGTCCTAACATTTCAATATAACTCCAACAAAATTCATCCTACTGATGTAGTAAAAATGACTTATAAACATCTTTCTCTTCAGAAGTGATGGCCACAGTAATCATAGTGGGGCATATATCTTCCTCTCTAACAAGATTTATTTCATTGAGTTCATCTATAGTGGTGGAGGCACCATCCTCAAATGATGGTGGGGCGTCCCTGAGGTCTTCTTCTTCTTCCTCTTCTTCATATATTATTTTTCATGCCTCTTCTTGGAGGATATTTGATGAAGCACAGTTTTCATGGAAAGGGGAGGAGTAAGTGTTTGGAAACTAAGAAGAGGAGGCAACCATATCTGACCTAACTAATTGTCAATTGTCTTTTTGAAGATTTGAATGGAAGATTATGGGATGAGAATTAGGATCCCAATCATTTTCCATGAGTTTGACAACTATGTCAAGACTAGTTGATTATGTTGAGACTTGTTGAATCTCGATGGAAAGAATGAAGACATCCCCATTTAGTATTTAATCACTTCATAGGGATTTAATGATTTCTCACATGCCTTCAAGTTTGGTTTCCACAACTGAAATTATAGATGGAACTTAACAAGTGAATGTATTTGGTTCAACCATTTCAATTTGATTAATGGAAAGCATGTAAAATGCACTAAGATTACAGAATGTGAAAGATGAGATATTTTGTAGAAAATTTAGAGGATTTATTCATGTAACATAATTTTCCATGGAATTTTTCCTGATTGTGTGATAGAATACTGCATCAATGTATTGGCATTCACATGTTTTGAACTAAAAATTATCACCATAAAATATCTAAATATGATTATTCATACAATATATGAGACACTAGTATAATGAGGATTGAATGGAAAAATGTTGATGTAGCTATGGTATACCCCAAAATATGATGAATGTTGTGTATTTTCAGAGAACTATAAACATCAAACCAGATTTGAGATCCCAAAACTGAGTTTTGAGTGTAATATCACCGAGAGAATATTCTCATTCTTATCATAATCATGTAACCTCAATGTGGATCAAGACAAGTGGATTGTTGTGAAACTCAATCAGTAAATTGTATAAATGGGAATGAGATTTACGCCTCATCAATTTTCAATTAAGGATCATTAGATATCAATATAATTGATTTCCCCATATAGGTGCATGGTCTTGATATGTCCTTTTAAAGAAGCATCCACATCCAAATCTGTGAATGATATGACTACATGGAATTATATTGGGTCATTCTCTATAAAATAAACATCTATAGCAGAAACCTTATCTTGAAACACTTGAGGGCCTAAAAAAGCCTCAATGAGTGCTTCCAATAAATTCAACAAAAATATCATGGGAAACAAGATTGATAAATTGGCTGTTACATGGGCCAATTACTTCAATACATCATTATTTGGATATTTATGTTTTTGTTTTCCAACCTATAGATTCACTTCTGTATGTTCCTTATAATAATATATTCTATATGTTGATAGGCCCCCTCTTGGGAAAGATTTCGGAATTACTACTCCTATTGGTGTATTAGGTTGACTAGGTCTTCCCACTCACCTAGAAGGTTATGGTATTCACTCTAACTAGTCTTTCAAGATGATCACGTCATGGAATACCCAATCATGTGTTGGATAATTCCATTATTCTTATTGATCCCATTGTAGGGCTCTTCTACGAGTTCATACTATATACAATGTTTGTGTAAGGTTGTGGTTGGAGTAGTGGATTCTTGTACAACCACATTTTCTAATGTGTCCTCAACCATGGATACCTCTTCTCTAATTGACTAATCATGTTCAAATAATTGACATTCATAACAATAAACATAATTTGTGTAGGGATCCATTAGGTGATTAGTACTAAAATAACCCATGATCAAATCTTCATCTAATGAAGATTTATAAAGGGGGGTCACCTCTTGTTATGCATTACGGAAGGTTAGTGCATTTTATTTTGAGATAGTAGGAAGAAGATACTCTGAGGTCATGGAAAATTATTTTCTTGAATCAAACTAATATCTCTAAATATATCCTTATTATTCCAACCTTGTAGCTTAATTGAGGATTGGGATTCAATGGATTGGGGATTTGATGTAGATGGCTTTGCCGAAACATAAGCGGTAGGAGACTCAGTCAGTTATTTCAACTATTTTTGTAGAATGCTAGAATGTCGGTCAAGTGTTTTCCAGAAAATCCAATAAAATAATTTAACGGAATTATTATTTTTTTAATTTATGGCATTCTCTTTATTCCACTTGATCAGTTGTAGTAACACATGCTACTAAGGTTTGTTAATTTTATACAGTCACTTTCCTAGAGTCCAACATATTTTTCATGAATTTCCCTAAAAACAAAACACCACAGGATGTGGTTCCCTAATAATTTATAGAAGTGGATATGTTTCGGGATCTCCTCATTTCTTTTATTGTTAGGATTTCAGGGCATTAGTAACATTCCATTGTTGTTTTACTATGTCGAGATGATATTTTCGAGTAAATGGTAATTTTGAAAAGAAATGATCTTGTATTTTAACTCATCAAACTACATTACATTTTATATTATTAATCATACTGATAAATATGTAATTTTTTCTGATGCTCAGGAAGAGATTCCCTATTGTATGATGATGGATTTGATGTAGGAGAAGGAACATGGGCCAGCCTAAGTGTTACAGCAGTGGCATATTATTTTCCTAATCTTCTTCTCGGACTCGATGAGATTACTCCAAATATGGAACTAGATGCTACAATGGTGATTCCACCTATTGATTAATCAAGTCCAGATCCAAAAATCTAATACTGTATTTCACATGGATTAACGCTATGGGTTACTCATCTTGGTGAACTTCTACCCAAGTGGGAAAAAATCTTCTTTGGAAAGTGGTATCTTCAAAGAGTAGGTTAATACATTCCAGAGAGCAATAAAAGACGGAGATCTTTCATTCTACCATTAATATCATTATGTGAGAGTGAATATTGTTAACTTCTACAGTGTTTAGATGAAATGGAAAAAGTACTTCTAATGGAGATGATCCCGTCTAGTGATTGATTGAGAAAACAAACTCATGTACCATAGAAACTATGGCCCCATAAAATTTTGTACGAAGCATCAGAGTTCCATTGATTGTTATTTCAAAAAGGATCCCATAATTGGATCACATTGAGAGGGGAAATGATTCAAGTAATGTATCAGATCACTGGAGCAAGTGAATATTAGAAATATGGGATTCCCAATGACTGTCAGGGGAGGAGTCAGATATACCCAATCTGGGTGAGCCTTATTTCACGTGAACCAGTGCATGCCATCCTTCTATAGCTTCAAATTGAGTCATCAGTGAATAAATCTTATTCATAAATTTTTTATGAATATATGGAAGAGCTCGTACATGAATAGGTGTTGCTACTAGAACCTGAACAGGTGAGGCAAGTCAAATGACCACAAGTGGTGGAAATACTGGTATCTGGTGCAGGTAACCATAGAGGAACGCATGTATAGATGTGAATAATCATTTCCTGGTATTGTACCCGATGGTTGGAATTATTTACCTATATTACTAATTTCTACAAATCCTATTTTTTGAAGTTCTCTAATTAAATTAGCATGTTGAGTATCTTCATTTAGAGGATATTATGTAGGAATTCTAGCTCATAGTAACTATACATTGTGACTTATCGACTCAATCATTGCATCCTATTGATGATCATATCATTCTACAAGAAAAAATGGTTGACCATCTAAAGGGAATGTGATACGCAGTCTGAACTTTATGTTTTCAATTTATAGGTACCTTTCAAATAAGTGGATGTTGATTATTCAAAGGGATAAAGAATTTTTTCATAAGCCTCTAATTTCTTGTATGCACAACTTCATTATTTTCTTCAGTGTGGACTACATTATAATATAGAAATTAGTACTATAACTCCTCTGAACAGTATTAAATTTATGGAGGATCTTCAATGATATCATTGATCACATATATAAATTTTTAGTGCACTGCAATAATTCCTTCATTACATTTAAATGATCGTCTTATTTTGTGTCATCCATGAGAGATTATACTACTTTTATTGGGTTCCCCTGGAACTATTTTATGGATAGTAACCTGATGGTAATTCAATGACAGTTCTTTTACGTGTTTAATTTGTGGTTTCATACATAATCATGAAAAAAATGAGTTCTGATGAGGAGGGGATTCAAAAATGTGAAAAATACCCTAGCCTAAGGGGATGCGGTTGTTCACGTTCTCCTACCTCAACCCTTCAGGCACAGTTTGCTGACTCCGAGGGCTTGGAAAAAAATTCATTCAATGATACGAGATGGGGAGGATTTTGAACTTTTATGGCTAATATTAGTTCCATTTCACTTCTAATTTTATCAATTCTGGTCTGAACATTGTTTGGGTGCAATATAAAATGATTAATTAAATATCCGTATTTGAAATATTGTTATCTTATTTTAGAAATGTTTGAAATCTGATGGACGACAACATCTTGGAAGGATGCATGCTCAATGTTCTCATTTTATTTCTGTAAGTGATTATCAATAGCTTTCTCTCGCTAGGCCATACTTTGGTGGAATCTAGTTGAGGACGATTTTGGTTGAGCATCTCTTCATTCATGAAAAAAGTTGTTTATGGTTGTCGGGTAATAGAAATATCATTTAATGAGACCACTCTTGGAGGGATTTTCTAAATTTTTATCATAGTTAAATGGAATTCTCCATTTTCACCCCATCATCTTATATGGATTCCATGTGAAAATTTTGCAAATCAATTATTTCAACCTCATCATTCCATTGAGGCATGCACATTAATGGTTTTCCTATTATTTCTCAACCATTTTATTTCAAGAATCAATGAGATATGCCAATGCAATTTGGAACTAAAATCCTTATTTTACTTTTATATGACTTTTATATACTTCATAAGAAAATATATTGGATTTTATTTTATGAATAGTCTTAAAATTGTTGAGTTAGATATTAGGAATTCAATATTCTTCAGACCCCTTTGAAATGTTAATTTGAAATGTTGCCAAAGGATAGAACATGACGTATATTTCACCTTTAGTCAATTATTTCCACATTTTCATTATATCCTCTTCATCTTTATTGTCACACCCCGACCACGGATGCCCATGTTTTTACTATTTTCTCGGTCCCGCGACTTTGGGAAGAGTTGCGGCGGGTCCAGGTTTGAATTTTCGTTGAAGCATTGATGTTTTCGGTGGGTTTCGGGCCAGTGCGTGGACACCGCACTGCTAGCGGTCACTGCGCATTCGGTCCGGGGTGGTGCGCGGTCACCACGCTTTCGGTCCGATCATGTGTTCAGACTTGGTGAGTGCGCGGTTGCTCAACCGATTAAATAAATAATAAAATTTAAATGAATAAATTCAATTTAAAATAGTTTCATAAGATTTTCAATAATAATAATAACAATAATTTATAATATTGTTATTATTAAGATTATTATTAAGATTATTATTAAGATTATTATTAAGATTATTATTAAGATTATTATTATGATTATTATGATTATTCTTATTAAAATTATTACTATTATTAGTCAGATTATTATTATTTATCTTTGTTTACTTTTACTTTTTTTTTCTTCTTCTTTCTTCTTATTTATTCTTCTTATTTTCTCCTTTTTTATTTTCCACGTGGGTGTTCCCCCGCTCCACTATCTCCTATCTTCTTCTCCCTGAGCAGCCCGCACAGCCTACCTTCCCCGCATCCTGAACCTCCTGCTCCACTAGCGCCTTCGATCGGCTGCAGCACCTCTCCGGCGCCCTCCCTGCTGAGCAGCAGCTCCCCTACCCAGCCGGCGCGCCACCCTCCTGCTACCCCAGTCCGGCATGCACGCCCCACGCACCATCCGCCTTGGTGCTCTACCTCGTGCCGACGCGTCTGTAGTCTGCCTCCGCCTTTCATGTAGCCTCCTCGGCCCACTGCGTTACCCACATCATGCATCCCCAGCGGCTTTCCTTCCTGCTGTCCGACCTCCTTCAGCAGCTCCAACCAGCTCCCAGCTCCGGCACGCCCCATCAGGACCTCCAACGACAGCCTTTCTCCCCTACTGCCAGCCGCGATCCCCTCCTGTCCGGCTCCTGCCTCCTTCTCACCAGCCAGCTCCTTCCTTGCACCGTCCAACCTCATTCGTCTCTTGCAGATCCCGATCCAGTCACGCCGCACTCCTGCAGCCCACCTTCGCTCCCTGCATCCAGTCGTTCGGATCCCACCTCCCTACTTGTCGGGACCCCGCGCCACCCCCTTCCTTGCGCACACCAGCCCCAACGGCGCTGCCTCGGCCTGCACGGACTCCCTCTAGTCCCGGCCTACCACCGCCGACCAGCCCCCAGCCGATCTCGGCCTCTCTTTCTCCTGCAGTGCCTCCCGACCATCCCATGCTCCGTTCTTTTACAGTGACCCGCAACCCCCTTCCCTGTCCTTCTGCCCTGGATCCAGCCGCGAGACCGCTTCTCAGCTCACTCGCACCCTGCCCATCGGCCGCCTCGCATTGCTGATGTCCGACGACCCTTGCCGCACCCCCTGGTCGGACCGCTTCCAGCTGCGTGCCATCCGTTGTTCCGGCGCGACGCCCTCCGGCGGCTCGTATCTTGTCTCAGCCCCCCCGATGGGTATACCCTATTATTTTATGCCAATTTGATATTTATATTTGAGATACATATATATATATGCCTTGGGTTTATTAGAGATTTTAATTAATTAATTTTTTTTATTTGGGTTGGCTTGACGTTCTAGGACCCGCGCGGGGCGTTTCTGAGTGAGAGCCATCGCCGCGGTTTGTTTCGGAGGTTGCGTCGACGTCGCGCCTGTCTCCGAGTGAGCGTCGTCGTCTCGCCTGCTTCCGAGTGAGCGCCGTCGTCGCGCTTGTTTCCACGTGAGCGCCGTCGTCGTGCCTGGTTTCTGAGCTTGCGTCATCGTCACGCCTTGGTCTTGAGGTAGGTCCCCCACTGCACTTACTTTTCAATTGAGAATTTATTAATTGCTTGTCGTTTTATTAATTTTTAATGAATTAGACATAATATTAGACAATAAAACTTTAAATGACTTTTTAGTGTGAAAAGAGCCGTTAATTTTATACCAAAAAATTGGAACATTTTCTTGACGGGCGGACACCCAGTATTGAAAGAATGCCTATTTGGCCTCTAAACATAATTCACGGAATTTCAAATGTACTTTTAGTTTTAAAGATAAATGATTTCATATGAGAATGTGTTTTTGGATTTCTTGAAAAATGAGGTTTTGCGTTAAAAGTTGGGAAGGCCCATTTGGAACTTTAATAAAATAAATTATTTTGGAAAGCCCACTCAGGGGTGACTTTTGGTGTGCGTTGATTGTATGAGTTGTATGTGATGTTTTTTCATCGTGACTGATTGATTTAAATTGTGGACGCACCCCTGTGTATTTCTTGTGTTGACATGGGAACCCGACATAGTGAGTGAATCTTCTGAGAATGATTGCTGCACTAGTTTAGATTACGCACTGGCTAGTGGCCCCATAGCAGGGGAATACTGAGTTATTGCTGCTATGGGGATTGGGCCCCTCAGTTAGGCCATGCAGGGCTATGTCGGGCGTTAGGGCGTTATGACGTCATCGAGTTAGGGCATGCCTTCAGGATGAGTCAGATGTATAGTACGTTCTGGATTTTTCACGATCTCCTAGGTTCGACCCATGTTTCTTTTAGTGTTCTTTTTATATATGGTGGACGGTTGAGAGGTCTAGTTCGATCGCAGACCCCCGTGTACCCCTTTTTCCATTGCCCTTGGTGTGTGTTGTGTATTATGTGTGGTTTTCTTTTTTTTGGCTAATAACTGAAGTTTGTATTTCTAAATGGTTCGCAGAAAATGATTTGAAAAGAAATATGCCTATTCCGTTCAAACATCAAACTTGTTTTATAATTATAAAGGGCAATGGACTGATACTTCTTTTAGAAATTAAAGTGTGTGTGTGTGTGAAAACCAATATTTTGTATATTTAGTTCAAACCTGTAATTGGTAAATTCTTCTTTTAAAGGTAGTGCATTGGGAATAGATATCGGGCTAGCCTACTGAGTTTTAATACTCACGCCTATAGTGCTTTTCTGTTTTTAGTGTTTGTGAAGGTTACACCTTGGGTGCGTTCGCCTTGGGTGACGTTTGGTCGTGAGTTGGAGAGTGACCCGCGAGGTCACACGGAGATAGTGGTTGTCTCTTTCGGTTAGTTTTATTTTCTTTTATTCTTGTTAGTTACATTACTCTGTTTATTTTCTGCTGCTCTAATTATTTATTTTTACTGGGCGAAATCGTTCCCACTTGCTCACTGTTGATGCCCTGGTGCTTGTCGCCAGCCCGGGAGGATCGGGAACGCCTCTCGGGTCATGTCGCGGATCGGCTCGGGTGACCGGTTCAGGGTTGACCTGGGTTGGTTCGTGACAAAATGGTATCAGAGGAGGTCGGCCCTTAGGGGACCTCACTTTTCAGAGCGCCCTTTGTTATTTTGGGATGTCTGGTAGAAGGAGATTAGGACTGTCGGAGCTCAGGAGGTAGGTTACGGGTCGGTGCCTGATCACCACCACTTGTGACAAGACCTGAGTTACCAGGGTAAGTCCGGGATTTGAGTCTTTTTTTTTCTTTGGTTGCTTTGGATTGAGGGATGACAATGGAGGCGAATCAGTTCACCTTGCAGACTCACATGGGGTGGTTACCCATGTGGAGTCCAAGTGTCCGGCTCAAGATCCTCTTAGTGTTATGCTTTACCTGAGGCATGACTCACCACCATGTCACCGAGTTAGGCATACGCACTAGTCCCTCGTTCCGGTGTTTTTTTGTTGGTTGTGTTTTATTTTGAACTCGGTTGATGGGTGTGTGTGTTGAAAATGAAAGTGATTTCGAAATGAAAAAAAGGGGTTTTCTTCCAAATTGTTTTTGAAATTACTAAAGTGGGTTTTTATAGAGAAGGTGTATAGGTTTGGAAAAACTTGGTATGTGTTTGGATTTGGTAAGGAAAATAAGTGTTTGAACCTTGGCACTCCTTATTGAGGGTCACACGTGCGTGGGTATGTGTGGAAAGTGCGTGGAGGCACTTGTTTGCAACTGATATGAGGGAGATTGAATGAACGCACATGTGACGGTTCATAAGGTTCCATAGGTGAGTTTTTTTAAAAAAAAATTGTAAAGAGAAAATGGTTTTGGAAAAGTGATTTATCCTTGTGTTGTATATGTTTGGATTATGGGCCTATTTCCATTAGCTTGTGTTGTTGATTTGATTGAGTTTTGGCTTGATGCCGGTTTCGATGGTGTTTTTCGTGATAGTCATGAGTATGCCGCCCAGAAAGCCTCCCAAAGTTGTCAATAAGTTATTCTCAGTTCTCAGTTCCTTTTGTGTGTTTCTTGCTTATCGAGGTAGTCAAAGTCTATTAGAGGTAGTGGTATTGTTCTGAAAGATAGTGTGTCTTCGAGTTGTTGGGATCTCCCAGGGTAGTTAAGGTTCGTACCACCCTAGATTTATTTGAGGGTTCAGTTCTGGACTAGTAAAGATAAAATGTCTTATCGCCGTTAGAGTTTTGGGTGTGATAAATGGTGTTAGATTACTGCGAAGGTTCTCCATCAGGCAAGGAGTGTGGGATGGAGGAACCTGTCTCAATGAAACTACCATCGTCGGTACCGGCTCCTAGTTCGTCGGATTGCTCTTTTGTGTGCCACCAGAATGGCCAGTCCAGGCATTCTAATCCATCATGTTTTATCTCTTTGAAAACGTACGACCATAATGGTTGTTTTAATCATTGAACGGAAGGAGTTAGAGACCACAAGATGAAAATACCTGGCTGTGAGGCAAGAGATGCTTCAGTTATCAGGGCCCCATCCACATGTCTCGGGGTGAAGCTCGCGCACAGTCAGGAGTTTTCGAGGGTGTGTGGAACCTCAGTCTAGATAATGTCTTTGGATTTGGAATGGAAATATCCAAAATTTCCCTTGTTCTATTCTCTTCGCTTTTGTAAGCTCATCTTTTTTCGCCGTGGCGTGATGAGCTCTTTTCGCCATAATCCAAGCGGTCTTGTCTACCCTCAGTGTTGTTTTTATGTTGTTTGGTCTCTTTGAATGGTGTGGGCCCATGAATAAACGGACATGTTCTGTCTTTGAGTTGGTCCTAGTTGTGTTCGATAGGGTAATGTTCGTTATGTAATGTTGATGGGACGTGTTGAGTTAATTTCTCATCCTCAAGTTGCTAGATTGTTCCGTGATAAGCTTTTCATGAAGTCTCAGGTGTGTTGTTTAGTAAATGTGGGAAAAAAATGAATGAGTTCTGTTCGGGAGTTCCTGTATTGCCCCCCCCTTGGGGGTTGTTTGTTCGGGTTTCAAGGGTTTTTGTATTAGTAGATTCTTGTGGTGGGGAGAACCCTCTTATGTTCTCCCCTCAATCTCAGGTGGTGGTTTTTCTTGAATTAGTCGGGTGTGACGTTTGTTGGGAATGGTCACCCTGAAACTCTAGGTTCTCTATGATTTTTGTCTGGGAATGGAATTATGTTGTGTCAACTATTGGCTTGGTGACTTTCTGGGGGCAGAAAGTGTCTGTGGTGGGGAGAATTGTCACACCCCGACCACGGATGCCCATGTTTTTACTATTTTCTCGGTCCCGCGACTTTGGGCAGAGTTGCGGTGGGTCCAGGTTTGAATTTTCGTTGAAGCATTGATGTTTTCGGTGGGTTTCGGGCCAGTGCGTGGACACCGCACTGCTAGCAGTCGCTGCGCATTCGGTCCGGGGTGGTGCGCGGTCACCACGCTTTCAGTCCGATCATGTGTTCAGACTTGGTGAGTGCGCAGTTGCTCAACCGATTAAATAAATAATAAAATTTTAATGAATAAATTAAATTTAAAATAGTTTCATAAGATGTTCAATAATAATAATAACAATAATTTATAATATTGTTATTATTAAGATTATTATTAAGATTATTATTAAGATTATTATTAAGATTATTATTAAGATTATTATTAAGATTATTATGATTATTCTTATTATGATTATTACTATTATTAGTCAGATTATTATTATTTATCTTTGTTTACTTTTACTTTTTTTTCTTATTCTTTCTTCTTATTTATTCTTCTTATTTTCTCCTTTTTTATTTTCCACGCGGGTGTTCCCCCGCTCCACTATCTCCTCTCTTCTTCTCCCTGAGCAGCCCGCACAGCCTACCTTCCCCGCATCCTGAACCTCCTGCTCCTCTAGCGCCTTCGATCGGCTGCAGCACCTCTCCGGCGCCCTCCCTGCTGAGCAGCAGCTCCCCTACCCAGCCGGCACGCCACCCTCCTGCTACCCCAGTCCGGCATGCACGCCACACGCACCATCCGCCTTGGTGCTCTACCTCGTGCCGACGCGTCTGCAGTCTGCCTCCGCCTTTCATGTAGCCTCCTCGGCCCACTGCGTTACCCACATCATGCATCCCCCGCGGCTTTCCTTCCTGCTGTCCGACCTCCTTCAGCAGCTCCAACCATCTCCCAGCTCCGGCACGCCCCATCAGGACCTCCAATGACAGCCTTTCTCCCCTACTGCCAGCCGCGATCCCCTCCTGTCCGGCTCCTGCCTCCTGCTCACGAGCCAGCTCCTTCCTTGCACCGTCCACCCTCATTCGTCTCTTGCAGATCCCGATCCAGTCACGCCACACTCCTGCAGCCCACCTTCGCTCCCTGCATCCAGTCATTCGGATCCCACCTCCCTGCTTGTCGGGACCCCGCGCCACCCCCTTCCTTGCGCACACCAGCCCCAACGGCGCTGCCTCGGCCTGCACGGACTCCCTCTAGTCCCGGCCTGCCACCGCCGACCAGCCCCCAGCCGATCTCGGCCTCTCTTTCTCCTGCAGTGCCTCCCGACCATCCCATGCTCCGCTCTTTTACAGTGACCCGCAACCCCCTTCCCTGTCCTTCTGCCCTGGATCCAGCCGCGAGACCGCTTCTCAGCTCACTCGCACCCTGCCCATCGGCCGCCTCGCATTGCTGATGTCCGACGACCCTTGCCGCACCCCCTGGTCGGACCGCTTCCAGCTGTGTGCCTTCCGTTGTTCCGGCGCGACGCCCTCCAGCAGCCCGTATCTTGTCTCAGCCCCTCGATGGGTATACCCTATTATTTTATGCCTGTTTGATATTTATATTTGAGATACATATATATATGCCTTGGGTTGATTAGAGATTTTAATTAATTAATTTTTTTTATTTGGGTTGGCTTGACGTTCTAGGACCCACGCGGGGCGTTTCTGAGTGAGCGCCATCGCCGCGGTTTGTTTCGGAGGTTGCGTCGACGTCGCGCCTATCTCCGAGTGAGCGTCGTCGTCTCGCCTGCTTCCGAGTGAGCGCCGTCGTCGCGCTTGTTTCCACATGAGCGCCGTCGTCGTGCCTGGTTTCTGAGCTTGCGTCGTCGTCACGCCTTGGTCTTGAGGTAGGTCCCCCAATGCACTTACTTTTAAATTGAGAATTTATTAATTGCTTGTCGTTTTATTAA
This sequence comes from Viscum album, assembly GCA_963277665.1. Lineage (NCBI taxonomy): Eukaryota > Viridiplantae > Streptophyta > Magnoliopsida > Santalales > Viscaceae > Viscum > Viscum album. The sequence goes on from OY728137.1 coordinate 1,482,015,251, forward strand.
TTTTTAATGAATTAGACATAATATTAGACAATAAAACTTTAAATGACTTTTTAGTGTGAAAAGAGCCGTTAATTTTATACCGAACAATTGGAACATTTTCTTGACGGGCGGACACCCAGTATTGAAAGAATGCATGTTTGGCCTTTAAACATAATTCACGGAATTTCAAATGTACTTTTAGTTTTAAAGATAAATGATTTCATATGAGAAAGTGTTTTGGGATTTCTTGAAAAATGAGGTTTTGCGTTAAAAGTTGGGAAGGCCCATTTGGCACTTTAATAAAATAAATTATTTTGGAAAGCCCACTCAGGGGTGACTTTTGGTGTGCGTTGATTGTATGAGTTGTATGTGATGTTTTTGCATCGTGACTGATTGATTTAAATTGTGGACGCACCCCTGTGTATTGCTTGTGTTGACATGGGAACCCGGCATAGTGAGTGAATCTTCTGAGAACGATTGCTGCACTAGTTTAGATTACGCACTGGCTAGTGGCCCCATAGCAGGGGAATACTGAGTTATTGCTGCTATGGGGATTGTGCCCCTCGGTTAGGCCATGCAGGGCTATGCCGGGCGTTAGGGCATTATGACGTCATCGAGTTAAGGCATGCCTTCAGGATGAGTCAGATGTATAGTACGTTCTGGATTGTTCACGATCTCCTAGGTTCGACCCATGGTTCTTTTAGTGTTATTTTTATATATGGTGGACGGTTGAGAGGTCTAGTCCGATCGCAGACCCCCGTGTACCCCTTTTTCCATTGCCCTTGGTGTGTGTTGTGTATTATGTGTGGTTTTCTTTTTTTTTGGCTAATAACTGAAGTTTGTATTTCTAAATGGTTCGCAGAAAATGATTTGAAAAGAAATATGCCTATTCCGTTCAAACATCAAACTTGTTTTAAAATTATAAAGGGCAATGGAATTATACTTGTTTTAGAAATTAAAGTGTGCGTGTGTGTGAAAACCAATATTTTGTATATTTAGTTCAAAACTGTAATTGGTAAATTCTTCTTTTAAAGGTAGTGCATTGGGAATAGATATCGGGCTAGCCTACTGAGTTTTAATACTCACGCCTATAGTGCTTTTCTGTTTTTAGTGTTTGTGCAGGTTACAGCTTGGGTGCGTTCGCCTTGGGTGACGTTTGGTTGTGAGTTGGAGAGTGACCCGCGAGGTCACACAGAGATAGTGGTTGTCTCTTTCGGTTAGTTTTATTTTCTTTTGTTCTTGTTAGTTACTTTACTCTGTTTATTTTCTGCTGCTCTAATTATTTATTTTTACTGGGCGAAATCCTTCCCACTTGCTCACTGTTGATGCCCTGGTGCTTGTCGCCAGCCCGGGAGGATCGGGAACGCCTCTCGGGTCATGTCGCGGATCGGCTCGGGTGACCGGTTCAGGGTTGACCTGGGTTGGTTCGTGACATTTATTTAGATGTTTCTCTACATGATCATACCAAATATGGCATTTTCTACCACATTACTAGATTCATCAAAACTGGTATAGTGTTCCTCTATTACATTGGATGATAAATAGACTAGTGGTGGTCTGAAGAATTGCCATCAACTGGGGTTGTCTTGTAGTGGAGAAATAATTTCACCCACTGGTGACAAGGCATCAGACATTACTAGCCATTTATTTTCATTACCTCAACATAAGTGGTATTTCTCGTCACTAATTTTTCAGTTGGAGAATTTTGTTGACAATTTGAATCAGTACTATAGAGAAAAAATTATAGTGAATGTCGTCATGGGGAGGAATATTATATCAGATTATAGGAATGGGTAGAACCTATTTTTCAATGGCCTTCTATCCACATTGTGGGTATCCTTGGTACTCATAAATATATATAATAAAAATATTGACTGAATTGTCATGAATTAGCCCTTCATGAGGACACATTTGATGTGGTACTGCAGAGTTACTTATAGTTATCCTATAATTTGGTAATGGGAGTGTAGCATCTTCAGATTTAGTAGATAAATGACTAAGTTATTCATGAACACCACTATTGAGTGTATCTAAATAAAAAACTACACTATTGATTTTTCAGCATTTTCTGATAAGACTTTTTCTAGTATTATGTCATACATGATGTTGGATCCACTTATTGTTAAAATTGGTATCATATGTAGGTCTATGTGAATTTCTTGGAGTGGTTATCAGAAGGGGTTGATAATCTCCAATTATAATGGGTGTGTGTTCCTGATTTGGTTATCTGTATGATATGGGGGAGTATGCCACATGACTCTCCTCGACAAGAATATAGGTATGTATCTTCTCTTGGGTGAAATGTTGATGAGACACCCAACAAGGGGGGATTGCGTTATGATTTTATACATCAGGTACTTCAGTTTCAACCATGATGATATCTTGAAATGATTCTATAACATTATATGGAATTTGAGATTTCCTTTTCACAATTTCCAAGATGTTTTTGGTGACATCTGTGGTCCAAAGAAGAATATAAATCCATTTCTTGTCTGGAGTATGTGTATTTACCCGATTATGTCCTCCCATTCCTAATAGTGTATACTAATAATACTCTATCCTTAGTATATATAGTTGAGTCATACATGTGCTTACCGTTGAGACTTTCTGATTGAATTATTTGTGTTATACTAGAAGTGGTTGTTGGCAGGTTTGATGGGTGTATGCAGGTGTACGTTTCTGGTTATGGTACTCCAAAATATTAGAATGGAATTATTAATTTGATTACACCTGACATTTCTATTGGTTAGATGATTCATGGTGAATGGGTGTATATGCTTGATCACTCTTTTCCACAAAATTAGTTTGGGAGGATTCTCTGGTAGGGAAAATGGATGGATCTGGCTTTATTTTATCCAATTTTTTTCCCTGAAGGCCCGTCTACCATGCCTCATTCTAAATGATCGGGTTCATACATCTAATGTACACAAACCCATAATGTACAGAGCTTACTAACATTGGGCATTGGTTGTAGTGATTTTAGGGAAATTCCCTTGGGAAGGACCCCGATGTTTTTCGGAGCAGGTGGTAGGTAAAATCTTTTTCAACCTCCCTAGAATATGGGAGGGATTGGTGGTTGAGTATTATGATTAAACATTAGAAATGGTGGAGGACTGTGGTTGGCACTTTCTATATATGGATCATCAATTGTCTCTAACCATTCAATCTAAGAATATTCTTGACCTGGAAGGCCTATCAGGAATCCATAGTGGTTGTAATGGTACCATGTTGATGGTACTCGTGAACCACTGAGTTAGAGAACTAGTGTTGAAATTATGAGTCAGTGACAAAATATTTTATTCATAGAAAAATCAGTCCTGAGAAGTAGCTGGGGAATTCCTGGTTGTAATCTTGAAGGAGTCCATTTGAATTGACCTGAGTTCATGCAATAGAGTGACATTAAAAATTAAAATAACAATAAATATCAGTGTCTCATTCCATAAATAAATCTGATAGATTTCTATTTCTAGATTGGGAAAAAAATACCATATTGATAAAGGTTTCACATTGGGATTACCCTTTTTTGATTCCCTCAAACCACATGTTTTGGATAAGAATCACTATTTCCGAATAGTTTCCATTGGATTTGTTTATTCAACCATAAAAAATGAATGGTTATATATCCAATGGGACCTTCATTCCAAAGGTAGGCGTTCGTTAGGTTTATTTACCTATGATACATAAGAACTCTCATTAGTCGAGTGGATGGGAGTTCATGCACATCACACACTTTTTGGGGAATTATTTCCTACTACAGGATTCTATTATAGATTTAAGATATCTCCATAACTCATTCATTAATTACCATGTATTATGTGAGTAATCCCAATACTAGTAATAAATTATATGCATGTGTGGAATTTGAAATATTCTGTATGTGATCGAGGATCTTTATAAATAGACGTATCTATGTGTATCTTGGTTTCTACATTGATTACATCCTATTATATACTACTTACACATTATTTTGTCATTTTTATGAGGATGTTGTTTTTAAAGCCACTTATTGTGGATCTCTATAATTTTTGGTAATTTAGTTAGATGAATGTCACTATGGAATTTATGATCAACCTGGAAGATGGATGTTAACTATGAATTTTATTGTCATCCCAGTATAAAAATTGTTACTCTAGAGTTTATCATCATCCATAGATACATAAAGTGATTTGATGTTAGGATTGAACCCATAGATGTAATACCTATGTATCCTTATTAAAAGAACCAGAACACACAATGATCGGGGCCATTTAGTGGGACACATCATAACTTTTAAGGTCATGTGATTAGTAATGAACTATATAGTTTAATATTTTGTGGAATATACTTCTAGGGGGAGCTGAAGAGTCAAGTATAGACACGGGACTTATGACTTATCAGCCAGAGGAACCGGAAAGAAATATTAGTTTCCATTTTTTATTATGCCCTACTATGGATATAGATAATGGAGAACTTGTTTTATTTGGAATTTTTGGTTTGATCCTCGAGGAGGATTCATACGTATCTCATTTGTATGGAAATCAAATCCCTTGTAATTTGATACATCTCATAGGTGAATATGGTCTATTTTGAGGATTATGCTCAGGAATATTAATAAAAACTATTCTCAATGGAAAATGACCATGATTGATGTATCAACTCATGATTTATTAGTGGATAAATTCATGGTTTTATCAAAATAAGGATGTATGGATCAAGTGAATTAGGTTTGGACTCCTGAGGAGGATATCTAGTGACCTCGAGCCCTGTTTGAAGGCTTCTTTCTTATCCTAGTTGTGGTAGGAATTAGAGTTTTCAATGTTCAATCAATCTGGTGGATTTTGTTCATGTTATGATCATTAAAAACCTCTTTGACCATGTGATCCATGGTCACTGTGATAAACAAGAAGATGTGAAAAATTTATCCATCCTCACAAACTTTTCCTACTTCATTGGTGGAAGGGAATTAGGATACAATGGATAAGTATGTTTCTAAAACCGAATAGGATGTGGATACGACACTTCCATCTATTCAATTTTACATTGTAAATGGGTCCAATGTAACGAAGGAATGATGGTGAAGGATGTAGAGATAAGCATGAATGTATCCCCCGACATGAAATTCTTGGTGCTTACACTATGATGGTTTCATGTTGATTGGCCCTGGGAGAGCATAGTCAGTTTTCATTTATCAATAAGAATAGAATGTGTGATCCTTATCCCTAATACAAGGAATAGAATACTCATGGTCTTATAGATGAGATGGTTAGGGAATTGTCCTGTCAAAAAGATCCATGATTGAGAACTCCTCAACCTTGTCCCTATTGTATGTTTCCTTGTATCCATAGATATAAAAAACTATATACTCCCCAAGATCCTGACCCACGTATATGAAATGTGTGGGAAAAATGTGACTGTAGAAATAAAAAACCAAATGGGAGAAATGCGAATATGCCGTTTCCTATGGTTTTATTAATCAAGAGGTCATTGTGGAGGTTTCAACATGGTCTCATTTAGTCAATGTTACTGGTTAAAGAGAATACCTTAAATGAATGGATTTGATAGAGGCTTCATGAAAAGAAATCATAGACTGCTGATATGTGGTAAACTAAGGATGTACGCACAAGGGGTGAATCAGGCAACAGGTCTCTATGTAGTTTGACCTTGGAAAAATGGTTTCACTATAGGTGAAGAACAACCTAGATGACTACACATGGGTGAAACATTGTTCAAGCCTTCAAGGGTATTTATGGGGCTTTCTAAAAGGGTTTATCTCATGATCCTATCTAGGGATGGGAGATCATACTAGTCTTCTTGGATTTGGGGGTTGGGTGAACTGGTCGTGCAAGTGTTGTTGGTTTTTAACACTGAATTGAATTAAGTCTCACTACCCCCTTTAATTACCAATTTTTTTCCATTATGAAATTACTATGTACACTTAAAAGTAATTGATAGAAAAACTAGTGTGATTAATGAAGAAATCATCCTTTAAGAAAATTCATCCATACAAATAAAGTACCAAATGGACTATTTATTGGGAAATATGTGAAATTTGGAGAAGGTGTATGGTTGCGGAAGTGGGGTCACATATAGGTACGTGTACGGTGATCATGATTGCATCTACCTTTGGAAAACTACATTGTGAGCCTCAACAAATCATGGAATTATTTATCCATTTCCTCCTCCTTTTTCTACAAAATTACCCTTTTTGACTTTTCCATCCATGTGATTAAATAGAGTGTAAAAAATATATTAATTTATTTATTTTTGGATTTTATGGAATGATGATCAAATTAATGGGTAGAAAAAATAACAAATAAAAAATTATATGAAAAAACGAAGATGTTATTACATGAAACTTAAATTTTACATGGAATTGTTAACAAACTAGAAATAACAATTCATATGAAAATAATATTTTATATGATATATATAATATTTATTTTGTTATATGTGTTCAAAATTTATATATTTATTATAAATATGGGTTGAAAGAGAATGAATGTCTTTAGGAATTATAATATGGATTTTTTTTCACAGTTTTTATTTCCATAATACATATGTGATATTCACCACCTATTTATTGTCTACGGTGTATATAGCTAAAATTAATTTATATTATGATGATATAAAATTTAAATAAGCAGGTTTGGAATGTTAATTTTAGGATATCACATTCATGGGGTTTATAGATCAAAATTTAATAAACCGGTATGTGAATTTATCTCAATTACCCTTCATTGAGACATATGTTATATTACGCACCAATATTATTTCACTACGTCTATATACAACATGTTTTACATGAAATGTATTGAATTTACAAATTCTCAATAAAATTTATGATTCAAATAATGATATTAGTAATTTATATTATGATTCAGTGTTACCGATTTTAGTAATGAAATCATTTAAAATCTCATTATTTATCAAGGTTGTTTATGATTATTTTTACAATAATAAAATTTTATGATACATTTCTAAATAATTATCATAAAATTTAATATCATCTCATTATTCTAGATATATTCATCTAATAGTACCAGTATTTTACTCATTGGTATTTAATATACATAATAATTAATTTTATAAAATAAATTTATTTTATTCCTATTTCCCATTAAAAATGTGTTTTCTTTAAAAAAAGTTTTCAATAAATTATTTTAAAATATTATTATATGATATTTAATACTAATTTTCATGGAAATGGATTTTTAAAATTTTTTTTTTTAATGGTAATTTAACTTAATTTTTATGATTCATTTAAAAATTTAGAAGATTATTTTCGTAGAAAAATTCTTTTTTTTATTTAAAATGTTATTATCATTAAAAAGAGGTTAATTTTATAAAATAAGTTTTCAAATGATATTAACAATTTATTTTCTATATAATAGTATATCTGTTGATTTTACCGATTCATTACTAGGGATATTATCTAATGATTCTGTTCATTTTCCTTCTCTTAGTGGTTTTTTTTATGATGAAAATTTTTATATGATACATTTTTACCTTCCATAGGTTATAACATGAGGAAATTCTTAGAAAACCCACTTCATTTCATTGGATATTCTATGAATGTATTTTTAAGAAACCTATCTCTTTTCCTATTGTTATATGATAATGAAATGTTTATAATAAACATTTTATTTCATTGGTTATTATATGATGAATTTTTATGATCATGTGTAAAACATAAATAAGGTTTTCATTATGCGACGAGTTAGACATATTTCTATCTCTAATGAGTTGTGTAAATATTTTCATCACATGAGATAATAAAGGTAAATATGTTGATGTGATTGTTCCATGATGGGAAACATGTGTTTCCGAATCCACTATGGTAAACTGGTGTGTCTTGATCCACAATGGTAAACCGTTGTTTCCATATATAATGTGGGAAATTTTGTATCCTAATATGCCATGTTGATGGTCTTAGTATTTGAACTAGAAAAATTAAATGATTTTATATATTAATGATTGATCGACATTTCTACGACATAATGTTTCTGTTCATGATTGATTTTTGAAAATTTATCACTATACAGACAGTGTTTTCTGAAATGATATAAAATTTACTGCATTCCCCGTGTTTATGATCAATTATAGGTCTGTTAAAATATTATTAAGTTTTCTTCATAATTAGATGTTTTTATTGTTATCTTATGTGTTTATATGAGCATATATTGATATCTATTATTGTCATCATTGCTAACCATCAAATATCAACCTTTTGTGTGATTTCTTCTATTGGTTATTGGAACACCCTGACCCCAGAAGCCTAGAGCCAGTGCACTATTTTAATACATTGGAATGATTATAAGTAATCATTTTCCGAAAGACTGATTAGTTTCACAGTCATGGAAAATAGATTACATACATAAACATCACATTATAATTTCTAACATAAAACATAGCATAAATAATCCTTTTAAAATGCCATTATTCCCTTTATCATAACATTTCATATCAATCACAATACACTTCAAGTAATACTGGGAAAATAAAACATAATAGAGAGGTGAGCTCAGATTCTCAGTAAGGGTAAATAATTAAGTAGAAGCTATAGTTTTTTAAGGAAATATGTGTTATAAAAACAAAAACAATTTAAACATAAAAATAAACATAATATAGAGAAAATAAATCATCCATTATAATTTAAACTAGATATTGTATATTGTACTTGTTGAATAGTCATATGTAATAATTAATTTGATAATGATGGAGTGCCTAATGTCAGAAATCTTTACCACATAGTCAAGGCCTTGTTCCAAGTATAAAAATTAAATTTTCATCAATGTCATATGACAAGACAATAATTTGTCTCTTGAGACCTACCAATGAATCGAGGAGATATTGGGGGATCCACATATCACTTTCTAAGACCACTATATTCCTCAAATGAAAATGTTAAAACATAACATAAAAATTCATTTTAAAACCAGCATACGAAAATCCAATACTTCAACCATAAACCACGAAGGGTATAAAACTAGCACATCCATAATGAAACAAAACATAACTAATTCAATACAATATTGAATAATGTATTATAATAAATAAACATTAATAAAAATTAATATCTAGAAATGTTTTTTGATATATTTGAAAATGATCATGAAAACATTTTGAGAGAAATATCCCTTTTTTGAAATCATTTATTGATCACACATTTATAAATTAAGTGATTTAAAAGATAATTTTGAATCAAAGTGTCTCATACCACATTTAATCTTTTGAAATGAATTTAATTTATAAATAAATCATGTCCATATAAATAAATATTTAAAACCATTTTGAAAACATGGACATTAATGAGAATGATTTATATGAATTAATATTTAAAATATTTAAAATGATGTTTTAGTTAAATTGACCCTTAAAAAAATAATTTTGAAATTTCTTTTATGAATCATGGAAATAGAAAATAAATATTTCCTTGAAAATACGTACACATAAACAATATCAGATAATAATGAGATTGAGAAATTAACCATTACCGTGCACATTCATTTGGTCTATAGTATGATTAACAACCTTTATAATAACCATAGTATGTTATCAAATTATACCAGAATAATATTAATATTTATAATATCACAAATTATTCATTTATAAATTTATACTACCCATGTTATAATGTTATCAATGGAAAATTAACATTTCATGTAATAATCTCTTTCTTTATCAAATGTGTTTGAACTTCTTATTCTTGATCGTATCATTTAGATCATAATTTAATTAAATCCATTATATAAAACATTATTTTTATATCATATATATTTAGAATATAAAAATTTATAATATATAGATATATGAAATAAAAAACACCATTTATGGAGATGGTACACCATACGTACGGATAAATGTTGTTTCTATTTTCATATCATATTGAATGGATGTATGTGAAAAAGATATATAAAAGGACATATGTATATAAAAATATATAAAGTATAATAACTATGTCATATATTATATACTTATAAATAATATATTTATTTATAATCATCATTTAATGGTGAACATGGAAATGAATCTCATCGCATCATGTCAACAGTAAGTCGTACGTACACACGAGTGACGATATCATTTCTTTAATGATTATAATGTGTGGAATTGGATGGTATATTAATTTGTACAGATAATTAATAAGGTTATTTTAAATATTTATATACATATTACTCACCAACATATACATAAAATAACATAGTGTTTAATAAAAAATTACACCACGTTGTTGAGACAGTAAGTTATACGTTCGCACACATGGTGCCATTATCTTCTATAGGACGAGTAGAATAGTTAATACGATTGTACGATATTTATAATAACATCATTTTATGAAGATGGTACTGGATTTATATTTTCATTATGGAAATAATAAATAAATGGAATGTGGAAGAAGAAAAGAACTTTAAAAGAGGTGATTAAATAATTACCACCTCTTTGGGTGTTTCCTTTTTATTTGAACAAAAGTGGCCCATAGGTTGGCTATCTACTCAAGGAAAGGCCTCTATGATGAAGTTACAGAAGTAGGGAGGAGATTTGGATATGGTTAGATAATATAAAATGGATTTGGAGGTGTGATTATGAGCTAAGGGGAAGTGTCATTTTATAAGAGAGGTTAGAGTCACTTTAGGAAATGTTTTAAATTTATTTTATTATAAAATCATTTTCAGTTTATAATGGCCCTAAATTGATTTATTTCCATGATAAGGTGGGTATGGGTCAAAATACTCTCAACCAATAGGTTTTATTAAAGTTTAAGTCACCATATTATCCTTATCTTTTAAATTTAACTCTTAGTTAGATAGTTTTACATTTACCATTTCCATTTGTATTATTATAATAAATGGTTAATAAACATACTATAAAAATCCATGTGAATCTTAAGTGGTTCATTACTGACTTATATATCATTATATATGTTCTTTTTCCGAACATTTGATTTTTAGAAATATTATATCAATTACAAATATAGTATTTGATTTAAAAACTCAGTAATCATTTGATATTTTTCTGAAAACATTCAAATTTTGAGGAATAGTTTGAAACACTACATTATTGTTTAAACCCAACTTTTTATTTAACTATATACTTATTTTTTTCAATTTATTTTAAGTCAGAATTGATATATAATACATATATAAGTTAAATGTTATTCATTAGAGTCATTTTATACTAAAATTATATGTATAAAATTTTATTTGACCTTTTATTGTCTTTTACCGAACTTATCGGAAATTTTTCCAATTTGCATAAAAACACTCAAATTAATAATTTAACACTATAAATTATTTTTATTAGTGAAGATGTTTTCAGTTAAAATTTAATATTTTTCACTATTCATGAAAATATGAAAGTTATCATAAAAATACCAAAAAATTATCCGAAATAAGTTTTTATATCCCCATTAAAAAGAAAAATTTTATTTTGTCAAATTAAATATATAAAAGTGTCATATATTGGATTTAAAAAGGTTATGCCATTAAAAGGTGGAGAATTGATTTTTTTTTAAAATACTTATTTTGCCAAAATAATAGAATTTTATCTTATATTATGACTAAGAAACACGTAAAATGGATTCTAAAAATATATTGAGTATATAAAATTCAAATGTATGTAAATACTATTCATAAGCACTTTTTTAATGGCTACTTTGGTAAGTTGTGTTGCGCTTGAACTCGGTGATGCGTGTAGCACATGTTATTGAATTAATTTTAATAGATAACTTATTATGAAATTCTAGGGTGATACATTGTCCCCTCCTTCAATAAATTGTGTCCTCATAATATGAAATTGTTCTTCAAAAATAAATGGTTAAAATAGTAAAATACCTTTTTTAAAAACACAATGCATAAATTGGGTTAATAAATTTTATTCTTAAAAAAGAGAGAGGGAAATAAAAAATTCACCACCCAATTATGATCTCGAGTAGGTGAAAATTGATGGCAATTAGTGACATATAATTAGAGAAAAAACATAAATATTTATAAAGAGTGATTGATGTCATCAATCATAAACAAGTGTAAAATCGAGGGACTCAAAGCCATCAATCGTTGATGATTTAAAATATCAATAATTCAACAAATCAAAAGGTATTATACGAAAATATTGTTGGTTTTACAATCCCTTCCCAATGTTTTATGAAATAATTTATTCATATAATAAGATATAAATATATATATTAACATGTAGAATTTTTTCCTTCATCTAATTTCTACCACAAACTCATATATCACTCCAAAAGAAAATAGAAATAAAAAATATTCAAATTATCCAAATCATATAGGGTTACAAAAATAATGAATATACAATTATTTTTCCAGACTATTAAAAAAACATTGTACAAACCAAGATGTCATATAGTCTAGTGGTAGGTGATGCACCCTTGTCTCCCTTCTTTTGCAGGTTCAAGTCTCGCGGCCTTACCGAACGCGACAAGTTCTTTCCCGACCTCTAGGTTGTCCATTTTATAACAATCCAAAAATAATATTTAGAGATTCTTTATCATTAATAGTAGTACCCAATTTCAAACATAATCCATTCAAATCTTTGGAATTATCCAAAATACTTTTGTACAAACTCAAATTCCAAAATTATAAGGCAGGTGAAAACAATGAAGATATTTTTTTCCACATAATAACATGCGAATACCTTCATCATGTATTAATTTAAAACACGATAACACATTGAATTACAATAAAACATTATTAATTACATTCATGCCCCCTTATTCCTTATATAATAATGTATATACTCCATATATTAAAAAATGTTGTAAAATCCTATAATAATGGAATAAAAAACAATTAATTAGTTTCCAAGTAGTCAAGAATATAGAATATAATTTATACAAATAAATAATATATTATTCCATAATCAATACCTTTGTATTAGAAATATATAATGGTTTATCCTTCCTTCAACCATTTATTTTCCAAATAATTTAACTTTCTATTGAGACACTTTTCATAGAACCATATGATCTCAAATACTCAATGAAATAGTAATGCAGTACAATCCTTATATACTCCATAGTTCATAATATTATTAAATCCTTTAAACAATAATGAAATGTCATAATTCATTAATAACAACATAAGAACACTAGTCATTCCACTTCATCTACAGTAGTTTCATATCACGATTATTAACTAACAACAACATTTCAGGCATACTCAAATGATTTGGACATTGATTCGGGTTGTTTCCCAACTCCGTACAGATAAAGCATTATTCATTTGAAACCTTTTTCATACCCATGCAATCACGTAATTGGTTTCCTTTTTATCCACACTTATTTCAAACTCCCCTTCCATTCAATAAATTTACCAAAGTGATTCATTCCATAGTTATCATATATGAGAAAATCCTTCTTTCCCTCTTCCCTTTAACCACGTTTTCCTCTACCATCCTTTTCATCTATTTCTTCCCTTTCAAAGCCATAGAACTCAAGGAATTATTTACTTATCTTATAACACATGATACTATTTTTAAATATGATGATTATAAGTATGAGAATATTTCCCTACTAAATGTTGGATTATTACCATGAATGATATGATGTCTCTTACTCTATGGATCATGCATATTGGTGGAGTACTCATTACATCTATTGGGCATCATTTATAAACAATGGTGTATAATAGGTTAGTTTATGAATCCCAATGCATAATGAAAATCATGTAAAATACCTATCATTAACTGAACTATTTGTGCATATAATCCATAACAATAAATATGTTTTCATTAAAAAAGTATTAACTCAAAAATACTTTATAATGGTTTGTAAATAAAATGTAAATTTACCGAAAGTATGTCCCCTAAGACTGTCATAACCAAGAGTGCAACAAGGCTCATTTTCGTGTACCAGGATACCCCTGGTCATGCCAAATACTCTAGGTCATAGTTTTACCTGCACAGTACATCTCTACTAGAGCCACCTCTACCTGCCCGTATCCACACCGAGATGTACTGCTTGGAAAATTCACAATATCCCTACATTACTAAAATTCTATGAATTTATTATATACTAAATCTCATTTTCACCCTTAAGTAAATCTTCTCTAATCAGATTTTATCTAAATCTAGTTACCAAGGTTATTGCCAAAATTCCTCTGATACCAATTATGTGGTCCGAACCCCAGAAACCCAGAGCCGGTGCAATATTTTCGTATGTGTTTTAACTTGTTTTTCTTGATCGTATCATTTAGATCATAATTTAAATAATTATATAATATAAAACAGTATTTATATATCATATATATATATAATATAAATATGTATAATGGGTTGATTTATTAAATGCAAAACACCGTTTATGGAGACGGTAGGTCGTACGTATGCATAAACAATGTTTCCAATTTCATATCAAATTGAACGGAAGTGAATAAGATATATGAATGTATATATATATATCCCGCATATAATTAATATGTCATATATTACATATTTATTAATAATATATATTTTTATAATCATCATTGAATGGGGAACGTGGTAATGAATCTCATCACCTCGTGGAGACAGTAAGTCATACACACCCACATGCGGCGATATAATTTTCCTAATGATTGACATGTGTGGAATTGGATGGAATATTAATTTATACTGAGAATTTATCATGTTATTTTCATTTTTTATATACATATTACTAATCATTATATGCATCCAAATAACATAGTCTTGAATAAATAGTATACCACGACATGAAAATGATAAGTCATATGCACAGACGAACGGTGACATTATCATTCAGAGGGTTGATAGAATAATGAATATGGTTGTAACATATTTATAATGACATAAAATTATGTAGAAGGTAGTTGAGTTATTATTTTTTATGGAAATAAAAAATAAAGAGAATGTGGATGTAGAAAAGAACATTAAAAGAGTAGAATAAATTATTAAACCTTCTTTTGGTGTTTCCATCTTATTTGAACAAACGAGATCCATAGGATGGATTTATGCTCAAGGTAAGGCCTCTATGTTGATGTTAGGGATGTTGGGAGGTGATTGTTTCTGGGGTTGGCCAAGCCAAATGGCATTGGAGGTGTGTTTATAAGAGAAGGGGATGTAAACATTTATTATAGAGGTGAGGGTCACTTTTGGAAATGTTTGATATATTATTTTATTATAAAATCATTTTCGGGTTCTAATGGATAAAAATTCATTTACATAGATGATAAGGTGGGGATGGGTTAATATAGCCTAATAAAATAGGTTTCAGACATGTTTAGGTCACCATATATACCTTATATATTATATTTAACTCTTTGATAAATAGTTTATCTTTTACCTACTCCTCTAGTATTATTATAATAAATTTTTAATAAACATATTATAAAAAGAAAAGAGATCCCAAAGTGGTTAATTAATGAAATATATATCAATATATATGTCCTTTGGAATAACCATAGGTTTTTAGAAATATTATAACAATTTATTTTTATTGTTATGATAAAAATATCAAATATTTAATATTTTATTGATAAAATAATTACTCTATCATCATTGTGTCATAACTAAATTTAATTAGTTAGTCAATAAAACTATAAATAAAATACCACTATGTAGATTTTTTTATATCTTTCTAATGAATATTTATATTTTAATTTCTCTTATACATTACCCTATATTGAAAATGGATTAGTTAATAAACATTGAATTTATCACTTTTAAATCCATTTCATGTAAAATAATAATAAATGTACTAATATAATCCAAGTGGAGAAAAATTTAAAATCTTATTTATAAGATTTTTTTGTCGATATACAGTAATCAAATATAATTAGGACATGTGTTATTGAAATTATAATATCAATTTACCTTTAATTATCCTATTTACTTTTAATCGTGGTAAATAAAAGTCAAAAGTAACATTTCACCGAAAATTATTTTCATCTTGTTGAACAAAATTTTACATAATAATTTCAATCATGTCTCTTGGATTTTTGAAATTCAATTCACATAAGTGGTAAAATTACATTTTATAAAAATTTGAAAATGTTCTTAGATGGTCGGTAGAAGACGTTAAAAAGTTCATTAAAATTTTATACATCAAATTTTATTATGAAATGTCTCTAATGAATTAAATTGAACTAATATATGTGTTATATATCTATTTAGACTTAAAATAAATTTAAATAAAATAAGTTATTTTTTAAATAAAAAGTTGATTTTAAACAATAACATAGTGTTTTGTACATTTCATAAAAAATTGAATGTTTTCTGAAAAATATCCAAAATTTACTAAAATATAATTTTGATATTCTTAATTCAAAAAAGAATTCTATTTTACCAAATTCAAAACATATTATTTTAGTTAATTCATTTAAAATTAATTCACGCTGTCAAAACCAAAAAGCATGTTTTTATGAAGTAATAACTATCAAAATATTGAAGTGTGTTTATGTACAATTTAAAGGTGAATTTACATACAATGAAGTACATTATATTAAATAATAATATTATAATCTAATTATACCTTTCAACCACTAAAATTAATAATTTAACACTATAAATTATTTACATTTAACAAGTCGTTTTCAATTAAAATTTAGTATTTTTCATTATTCATAAAAATATGAAAGATATCTTAAAAACTGAAAAAATTATTTAAACTAAATTTTTATGTCTTGATACTAAATAAGAAGTTTATTTTGTCAAAATGAATATTTAAAAGTGTCAAATATTTCAATTTAAAAATATTTTCTCCATTAAAAGGTGGTAAAATAGCATTTTTTTTTAAAATACTTCTTTTATGTGAAAAATTGAATTTTTTCTTATATAATAAATAAGAAACACATAATATAGATTCTAAAATTATATGTAGTAAATAAAATTAAAAATTCATTTAATACTATTCATAACCTCTTTTTGAACATCATGTTTTGTATGTCGTGGTGTGCTCGAACTCGTTGTTGTGTGTAGCTCAAGTTATTGAATTATTTTGAAGAGATAACGTACTATGCAATATTAGGTTGTTACAGTTTTGATGACTGGTTTTGGTAGGGTATTTCAAAGAGGAGTACTATGGGAGATTTTCATTGAGGTAGATGATGTTGATATTTCACCAAATTAGATAACTATGTTCCTTTTTTCCAAATCTACATAATTATTGTGATCATGAGGATTCTAATTGTGAATTTTAGTGAATATTAAAAAAAATTGTAATATATTTGTTTGATATAACTTTTTCACTATAACATGTCTTCATAACAACAAAAAATCCCTACAAATTTACAATTTTCCCCCATTGAACCATGATATTGTCCAACTGAGTCTCATCATCACCTGTTTAACAGATTTAGACCACCAAATTATGTGGGGAAGCCTCCTTAATCCCTAGTGTTGTCACCATGTGCCAGCTTAAAAATAAAGGATCCTATGACATAATATAATTAATCCTTGAATCAAACACCTCTACATGAATTGTTATTTCATAACAAAATCATAAATATTGACTTGAAAAAATTTTATGCTGTGTAAAAAATGTAATGCACACTGATAATTTTCCAAGTATTTCATGAACCACTAGAAAATATAATTTCAATGATGAAATTTCATAGATCTAGGCGAGAAAAACAAGAGAAGAAATAATTTTTATGAACATGATTTTTTTTTAAAAAAAATTAATCAATATATTTCTATAATAATATAAAATAATATCCACATATAAACAAAAATATAATCAATTTTGACGACTAAGATGCACTAACCCATACTTAAAAATGATTGATTTGTGGAAAAAATCTTTTAGTTGCCTAAATTATGTTCAATTTGGAACAATAAACTATGTATAAATATAAAAAATGGAATTTATAAATTTGGTCAACCTCTAATGAAGAATGATCAAACATCATTATAGTTGGATATAACAACAAGATGCATTGTTGGTGGTGTTACTTATAGTACATTAATAATCAATATACTCTCTTGATGCGCAAAAACAGTCATCAAAACTATCAACTCAATTACCCTTGTTATTAGGCTCACTGTGGAAATTAGTCAAGGAATTGTATTTATAGTTGAAAAACAAGGTTACTTCCTTAACATAAGAAATAAATAATTTATAATAACTTATTTCATTATAAGTTCATGAGAATGTTTTTAATCAAATGACCAATAATGGAAAAAAGTACATTACACCTAGTGTAAACCCAACATTTTAAACTCAATGATCATATCCGATTATATATATGAGAATCCATTTTTGTGTTATTTCAGTATTTCATCAAAACTACTCCCTTCTGATATAAATAGTTTTAATATTTTTAAAATATCAATTCAAAGATCACAGAGCCGTAAAATATTTCTCTATCGCATCCTTAGGATTTAGAAATATTATTATAAATATTACAAAGTATTAAATGATTAAAACTGACATATTTAAATATTCACCTATTACAAAAACATTATCCATAAAAAAATGAAATGAAATGTTAGGTATTCTAAGATCTTATTGGTTCTCCCACTCAAACAATCTCGGTCAATTCATTCCTATGATTCCAACAATGACATATACCAGTAAAACACTTTCCTAAAAGGAAAATAAATCTTTTATTTCTAAAATCCATCAACTACGTAAATGATAGAACTCCACTTACATGGACCATATTTCCAAAATACATATCATAAATTGAGTCATGAATATAGATCCACATATATGACATGAGTAAAAAATAGAAACCAAAACAACTATGGTTATGAGGTTACTCAGCACAACACATCACTATACTGACACAAAAAGTTTGAATATAATGTGTCTAGACACTCCAGATATAGCCTAACACCGTTGAAAAAACACAACATCTTTCAAACACTAATGGATTTCATCATTGGTCCATACTATACAATGGAAATTCCATGGTCATCCCTCATACACCGCCATTAATTCTATAAATTCCCTCCATAACTATTTCAAAAAATTAGTCCAAACATTATCACCAACTAGATAAAACCAGTATTATAGTGACATGAATATTCACACAAACATGGACTTGAATCGGGAATAGATCCATGGTGGAATGGTTTTCATTATGACTATAATTCTACACTGATTGAAGATGATTCTCCTATAAATGGATAAAAACTAAAATGAAAACCTAAAGAATGTTTACATGAACCAGAATTGTGCACTTTAACTGGTTAGCTGACTAGGGTAAAACACTAAATAGAAATGTTACCAACAACCTAATGAAATCATGAATCCACTCTCTAATCATTTTTTGAAGTAATCATCAGAGTCTGAAATGATATTTAAGGGAATTCCACAAATCCCAACTTCCCCCAATCACAGCCATGTTTGTTGAACACACAAAATATATAAATTGGTCATCACGTTTAGAAATTAGAGAGAAAATGAGTTTATCTATAAATAATACTCCAACTCTCTTGGATTTTGATCTTATTACAATAGATTCGGGTATATACTATCTGCTATCAAAAATATTGCAAAGGGGAAACAACCTCCTCTGTACCTCATTCCATAGTATGGAATGTTTCATTGTCTATCCTCATACAAGGATAATATTATTCCCACCAATTTAAAATATATCATGATCATATCAAGAGTTTATCAAGTCATGTGACATCTCATAATAGATATCCTTGAGTGGTACCTCCCAAGCTCTCAAAATACGAGGATGTTTAACAACTATAATATGGATGTAATCCACACCATAATTAGTTTTCTCATGTTCTATAACTCAGATAATGATCACACATTGATGTAATGAAATAATACTATAGTGAACTTATCCACAAAGGTTTATATATCTAGTCAAAAATTCTTTAAACACTACTAATGTGTACAACATGATAAGGGGTACTACCACGAACTAAAAACATACATGGAGGATTTAGAATTCCATTTCTAAAATATCATATTTCTAAAATAGAGTTGTTAAGAACCTATCATGATGTAAAACACTAAAAACACTTCACCCCAAACCCCTGGCCAATGAATTCAAGGATTCTTGGGAGGGTATTTGCTTTCAAATGTAACATAGTTTAAATGAAAATAATTCAAACCCTAACTCAAACACCAATTATCCACTAATTCAAGGAACCCTTGGCTACCTAGTTGAACACACTAGGTCTTATAAACCCTATTTAGTTTTAACTTCTCAATTGCATCTTAAATTTTATAAGCTCGACATGTGCCCTATGATATGAATTTGGAAAAATCAGGGGTGATCCCTTGTCGCAGTCCTTTTATAATCCAAACTCTCCTAACTAGGAAAACCTAACACATCCCAAGGAATCAATTCCTCATAAAACACTTCCTAGATAGGGGAAATCAGATCATATTACACTTTGATGGAATTAAAATCTATCCAAAAATAATTTATTTGTAACCTCAAACACATTATCTCATCCTTCTATACTTGGAATTACTCATCATCAAATGAGAAAAACTCAATCCCCACATGTTGAAACACTGAAACACCCACTGGTGGAAAAAAATTGATCATTAATGTTGGAAGCTATTTCATAAATAGTAAAACAATAAAGGACCTCACATCAACTATAATGAGAATCCCTATGATGCTCTCATTTTATCCTCGATGTTTTAGGTTGCACTATCGATAAAAGTGGGTATTAAATAATCCTATATAATGGATATTTACAAATAATGGTCAAGAAAAATGTTTGAATTGGTATAAATAGTTTTTAGATAGAGTTTATTCTTAGGGATAAGGGGCTCATGACACCATGTAAAAAGTACAACTGGGTATTTGAAATAAGGCACCATAAATCGAACCACACTCTAAGATTATATGAGATCCTGATTCATAAAACTAATTATTTACACTTAATGCAGGTATTCCACAACTATGGAGTTCCCCAACGTATAATCACAATAGAAAACATAAAATGCACAAGTCATAGGATCTCATCAACCACATCATGAAACTATCTACTATGGGTGGAATTGACTCACCTTCATGGTTTTGGATCATGTTTTTAAAATGTGTCTTGGTTGGGGATTTGTACATCTTCCATGAATTTCTATGATCATCTTAAAAATCACTAGTATACATATATTTTGATTCCTGATGTATCCCATGAAATGAATTGGATAATTGAGTACATAGAGTGAAATATACATGGGTCTAATAGTGCTTCAACAATATTAGATGGAAAATATATTGTACATCAAAACAACATGGGATCATAATGGTAAAAATATCCCAGAACATTTGGATATCAATTATTGTAACATCCCAGATAAATAAAGAATATAGAATTTTCATATTTATTAAAATTTGATAATTAAATATTAATTGACCATTAAAATGTATACTATTTTCATTGGGATACTCGATACACAATGATGGGTTTCTTTGAAATCTAACATTGCACACAATGTTGAGTTATACTGAAAATTAACAAAATAATATTATTATATAAAATGGAAGTTAACACTTAGTTTTATTATTTACATGAATTTATAGATCTAACTAAAATATGAATATACATGTTTGTTAAATGTTTTTACATTTATCCATTAATATTTAGAGGCTTAAAATTTGAATAAATCTAATTTTATGTCTAAATAGTCTGGTATTCTTTAAATAGTTGATTTACAGCTTTTGGGTGGAGAACCCCCTTTAAAACTAGTTTCAGTCACTTTTATATGTTCTATTTGAAAAAATAAGATTATTCATTAGAATTCAGACATCATAATTAACATTGGGAAAATTTTTGGTATTTTTTTGGTAAAATTCATTTTTAATGAATAGTGAAAAATAATGAATTTTAATTCAAAACTGCCTTTTAATATAATATATTTATATGATTAGACCTAATTTTTAAATGTTTTTAAAGTGTAATTATATTATGATTTTACTATTTAATTCAACGTTGTTCATTGGAAGTAATTTGACATTGAAATTGGACGTAAATAAGAGTCAATCATTTGATAGTTATTATATCATAAAAACATGCTTCCTATTTTGATAGAAGGAGTTAATTTAAATTAATTTCTACCATTTCTGTGTTTTGAATTTAAAAAAATGGATTCCATATTTTGAATCAGGAGGACTAAATTTTGTAAATAGTTAATTTTTTTTAGACAATATGAATATTTTCTTCAGTATAAATTTTATTAACCAAGGTTAAATGGTAAATCTGGAAAATAATTGTTACAAAATATTATTATTATAATATGTAATTACCCTAACATGTGTTCTGAATCTATTATTTGATACATTTAGGACCATGAAAATCCCTGGGTGGATTTTTGGACCCCATGGAGCAATGTGGGGGTGATAATGACAATTTATAGTAATTAATTTAATGTAATGACAAAAATGACACAAACATATATCTTTTAGTAAATCAATTATTACATGGGGATATATATGTTATCAATTCGAATATAAATATTCATTCGAAAGAAAAAAAATTT
This sequence comes from Viscum album, assembly GCA_963277665.1. NCBI lineage: Eukaryota > Viridiplantae > Streptophyta > Magnoliopsida > Santalales > Viscaceae > Viscum > Viscum album. The sequence goes on from OY728137.1 coordinate 1,482,037,623, forward strand.
CCTACATAAATTGTTTTATAATTTTTAGACAATAAATAAATAAAAATATTTATGAAACAATAATGATGTAGTGTTTACCTCATTAATGAATGATTTGAATAAATAAAATTAAAAATATTAAAACAATATTGAAAACTTATACAATTCTTTTTGGATGGTTTTATTTCAAACATGAGTCATCTTATCTTTGACTTTAATAAGTTTTGGACCTTAAGAAACTAAATATCATCATATAATAAAATAATATTTTCATACTTTCCTAAAGAGTCCCTCCTCCCCATTATAAAAATCCCGAATTTCTAACCAATTTCTCACACTACTGAAGAATGTTATCTCATCCAAAGTCTGCCCAATTTAAATCTATATATTCCTATCCTCCTCCTAGAAGCCATTCCATTAGCAGAAGGAAATTCAAGTAGACCATTTCGTTCAAACCAGAGGGAGATACCCGATTTAAAGTTAATGCATTCTGTTAAGTTCTTTTGTTTTATTTTACTTCTCAAACCCCATTGTAAAAACACAAATATTCTTTTAAGGTTTTTTTTCCTTTTCTAGTTTTTTAGAAAAACTAGGAAATTATGGAAAATTTTAGAAATACGTGTCGTGTACTTTATGAGAACACAATGTGTACTTGGTTACCGCAGGTAGCCGTGTGATGGCCGTGTAATGGCCATTCACATCTCCCTATGGGGTGAATTGGAGGCTTCCTAATGTGGAGTACAGAAACGGCGAGTACACACCACGTACAACAAAAGTACTTGCCATGTACTTTTTCTACATTAGAGGCACTGGGGTCATGTCTCATTTCCAGAATCGTCTTCTTCAATGTTTTCAACATCCAAAAGAACACTTATGGATATTATCCTTATCAAATCCCCCAAGCATCCATATGATCTCTAATTCGACTGATGTCGATTGTGTTATGATCTCCTCGGTAATGTATCTCTTATACATGATCCTCGGTTCATGATTCCCCTTCTTTTTCATGTAATCCTTTATTGAACCTTTTTGACATTTTTGTAGATCTTCATAATTCTAAGGTGATTCATGCCTCGAGGTTCACATAAAGCGATCTCATAAAGTCGAGGTAGGTGGTTTGTGACTTTTCGTTGAATGTCATTGTGTATTATGTGCAAATTCGACCAATAGCCCTGAACGATGTATTTTTTGTTTACCATTTAACCCATGTTGATTGCCTCTCATGATTGTATGATTGTGTAGAGGTTAATTAGATATGAATAGGATTGATTGATATGCATTGGAAGTTTTACCCACACATGATCTGTTTACAACCGTTTGGTCCTTCATAGACTTTTGAAAGCCTTTCTTATTTTCCATGATTCTTCTTTTAGGGTGGAGAGTTTGCATTATGAAATGTTTGATATGGTGAAGACAGGTTAGACAAGTAGTTCTATAGGTTTGCATTTGTCATATTTCATTTCTATGATTCTTGACCTACATAGGGCCTCGAGAACCTGGTGTTGTAGACTATAATAGAATTGACTGAGTGATCTTCTTCGGAGAGTCTCTGAGCACTTTAGGCTATAAGGGGGATTCACAGAGTGAGATTCCTGAGAGAGCCTAGGACAACATGGGTAAATAAGGGGAATTGACCGACTGAGATTCCTTAGAGAGTCCTTGACTTCTTTAGACTATATAGGGAATTAGCTATGTGACCTTACATAGAGAGTATTTAAATTTCGTGAATAACTACGGGATATAAGGGTAATTGATCAAGTGAGCATCCTCAGAGAGTCATTGACCTTGGGAATATAAGGGTAATTGATCATGTGAGCTTCCTTAGATATTCCTTGACTACCATAGACTATAAGGGGAGTTTACTGTGTGATATTCCATAGAGAGTCTTGTTTTACTTAAGACTATAAGGGTAATTGACTGTTATTGTTTCCTTAGTGATTCTACTTATATATTCATGTGACCGAACCAGATGGGTTAGACTAAGTGTACTAACCTGAGGGTTTCTTGTATTTGTTATGTATGACCAGAGGGGATGGCCTGTGAGTTTTACCAGAGGGTTACTTGTTTCTGTTTAGCTTCATGTTTAGATGTTGCTTGATATTGAAACTGTGGATTGTTTACTCTTGAGTACATTCCAGTTTAATACATTCCATAATATTACCAACCATATATTCACAGACTATTAGGCACAGATCTTTGGGTGGTTGCCTACTAGAATTTAGTCTCACATCCTGTTTCAGCCATGATTTTGGGACCAAAGAGATTATATTGCTGCAGGTATTGATATGGGAATGTTCCCTTCTACTTCAGGTACATGACTTGCTGTGAGGTTGGAGAGCATGGTACCAAGCCTAGGCTTGCGATGATGATGATCTATTTTTATGTTTCTTTTTTTACATTGATTTAGTATTGTTTTTATTCAGAATTGTGACATGTTAGGCTGTTTTCTTATACATATCAATCATGCATTGTTTTATATAAATGTGCTCCAATTTTTTCTTATTTCAGTCTTCCGCTGTTTACTATTGTTGGATATCTACTGATTCTACTATTGTATATTTTGTTCTCTTCTATTGTGTTACTCTACTAGTGAGGGAATAGATTCCCCACTATCACACCCAATGCCCTCACTGCTTGTCAGTAGCCTCTACCATTCGGGGAAATGTGTTTGAGGCCATGTGACCAACCAGGAATGGGGCGCCTCTGGGTGGAATCCGGAACCAGGACGTTACAAAGTGGTATCATAGGATTCTTTTCTCTTGACATACTATTTGGTTCCTTTATCCAGGGAAAGGAATGAATTGGTTCATGTTTATAAGTTGTGCTTGGGAGTAGCTAACCCATGTACTGGGGAAATCTAATCTACCTTAGTTCTTGTGATTTTTCTAGTTTTCTATTTTACAGTTGATTTGATTTCCCATTGGGTGATTCAAATGCTTTGTGCTATTACCGTTGATGTTATTGTGGTTCTATTTCTGTCATAACCTACTGAGATGAGGGTGTGCCATCTCATGCATCATATAGGCCCTTTCTAGGAATCACATGTCACGCATTCTTTTCATTCCTTCTAGTATGTATTAGTGATTGCATGTTTTTGTGATAGATGTTGTGTAGAATATGCATCATGTTGTGAGAGATGCCTTGATAAGAATACCTACTATTTGATAGTGTATTGTTCGTGTAAGGTATTGTTTGATGAACACCAAACATTGGTTCTTGAGGTGTTATGGGCCCTCATGGTCCAAAATTTGGTGGATCATTTCCTTCTTTTCCCTGATTATTACATGTATATGAAGCCAAGAATTGATTCACGGGGAGAATGGGCTCCCAAAGATCAAAATATGGAAGTTTCAATGTTGGTTGAAGTGTTTTTTTGGGCCCTGGAGTAGTTTCTATGGCTTACTGTCTGGAAAAACCTGGAATACACACCGTGTAGTTTGACTAAATTCCATTTTTTCTTCAGTTCGGGTTATGTACATGTCGTGTACTTTATGTATAGGTCGTGTAGTCTCTAACTGTGTCATAGGATGTTTGGGTAGAGACATTGGATGGGAAAGGCTTGGTTGAACATGTCGTGTACTAGTTGAATACAACATGTAGTGTTGAGTCTACGTCTGCTCATGTAACTAAAAACACAGAAGGATAAACATTAAGCTACACACGTCATGTCAGTATTGAACATGTCATGTAGTCTGGCCCATGTACATAGCAGTGTCACTAACATCATTGTTTAGTATTGTCCTTTCTCATACATGACATGTCTTCCTTTAACCCACCGTGTAGTGTGAGCCATGTATTTGGCCATGTCACTAACAAAAATGTCCAGGTAATTCTTTTCTAGTACACATCATGTCTATTGTGAAGATGCATTATAGACTTGTCTTATGTGAGCCATGTGCCTGAACCGTGTAGAAGTACTCAGGTAGGGAATGAGGAATCATGTACACACCATGTGTTAAGAGAAAACACCGTGTGTTTGGGGTGTTACATGACTAGTTTAAGCATGAGTACACGCCCATGAAAATGACTTAAAGGAAAAGGTCATGTAGGATTTGTACACACAATGTAGTCATGTTTTGCGAAACATGAGGGCTTTATTTCTCACATTCCTTTCATAAAATTCTAGTTTTTAGTCCTTGATAATCTTATTTTAAGGTGTGCGCTTGACCGTGCAGAGTCATGCCACCGAGATGTTCTCTGGTTGTATGCCATTACCCATTAGGTGCGCAGACACCAAACATGGCTGCCCAGGGACTACCTGTCGATCCAATTTTAATTCTAGTCTTGGTAACATACATTATACCTGACATAGGTGCTGATTCATAGTTTAGGGAGGGGTTTATGAGGATGATGCATGCCTTTCATAGAGCGTCGCCTCCTTCCCGATCGAAGGCAGAATTTATTTGGGTCATTCAGTAGTAGCATCCTCCCACTTCCTTAGGATATGCAGGACCCCAGGCTATAGATTCATGGCTAGAAGCCACACTGTTGATTTCCGAGCATCTGTAGATACCTTTAGAGAAGAGGGTAAAGTTCTCTACCTACATTCTTCGAGACTTCGCCATGAGGTGGTGGGATGTGATTTCACAGGCAGGACGCCAGCAATAATATGGCTTGCGATGAGTTTCGGAGCATCTTATACGATTACATCTATCCAGAGACCTTGAGGGTCGATTTTGCCTAAGAGTTCATGAGTCTGTAGCATGGTACATTTAATATTATGGAGTATTCCTCTGGCTTCACATAGATGCAGTGTTTCACACCAATTCTAGGAGGTGATGAGTTTTTCCTTCCACAGAAGTTTGATGATGGTTTGAGGCACAACATCTGATCGCAGGTGAACATCTTCAGGTTTACTTTTATATCCTCTATTTTCAACTAGGTGCAGATCACAGTGCGTAATATGAGGGATTTAGCAGCTGTGAGTTTGGCAGTTCGGCATACGGAGTTACTATTCCTCCTACTAATAGCAGGTACTGCCCCATGGAGTCTTCATGTGGAGATCAAAGTAGTAGGGATGCATCTTCTGAAATCCAGGTGGTGTGCTACCAGTGTGGGAAGTGTTGTAATATGAGGCCACATTTCCCGATATACCTAGTGGAATGTCGATAATGTGGAAAGATGGGTCACCTTCCGTGCTTCTGTCAGATCTTCTCACTAGCAGCTGGTGACAGGGGTCCATCCATGACTCCTAGTTCTGGCGTAGTACCACCAGTTTCACACCAGTCTGGGAACTGGATTTTTTCCAGCCGTTTAGGCCGAGGTGGAGGTCATGCTTGGGGTAGACAGTTGCCCAGTTTTATGCAAAATCAGGGTGGATCATCTTAGAGTGGTCAGGCAGGATCACATGGCCATCGGGCAGGCCAAACTTTTGCAGTGGAGTAGGATCCCAAACCCTCTACAGTTAGCGGTATGATCTCAGTATCCACATTTATAGTTTCTTCTCTTTTCAATACATGGGCATCACGTAACATTATATCTGTTGAGTCTGTGGAGATCCCCGGGCTCTGTATCTTTTCCTATATCGATATATTGACCCTAGACACTCTGTAGGGGACTAGATCAACTAGTGTATGTTAGTGAAGGGTGTTCCCTATAGTGGTTGGTGGGAGTCGCATATTTTGGGACCTCTATATCCTAAAGATGACAAGATATTATGTCATTCTCAAGATGAACTAGATAGTTCCATTCTAGGAAGTCCTCAACTGTTATCACTGTAGGGTGAGTTTCATGTCACCAGAAGGTGAATCATTTATTAATAAGGGCGAATGGGATGTCCAGGTGAGAAAAGTGGGACCCGAGCCTCATGGGATGGGATGAGTTATAGCCTAAATTTCTATTCTATATTTGGATGTCCAGGGAACTTCACAGTTCGACATTCCTCATGTGGTGGATCTTTTCATAGATGTCCTTCGAGAGGACTTTTTAGGTTTTCCTCTGGAGTTTGAGGTTGACTTTTCTATTGAGCCTATTCCATGGGTGACACCAGTTCCCATTCCTCTTTATAGGATGGCTATAACTATGTTGCAGGAGCTTAAGAAGAATTTGGAGGAGTTGTAGGAAAAGGGTATCATCCAACCCCATACTTCTCCTTGGAGATCGCATGTCCTATTTGCAAAGAAGGCAGACACTACCCTTAGGTTTTGTGTGGACTATCGGATGATGAACTAGCTGATGGTCAAGAACCAATATCCATTTCCTAAGATTGATGATCTCTCTAATCAGCTTCAAGGATCCTAGGTGTTCTTTAATTTTGACTAGAGGTCCGGTTTCCATTAGTTTCACTTTATAGAATTATATATAACTCTTACAGCCATCTGTATTAGGTATAGTCTATATGAATATATGGTTATGCCGTTCGGTCTCACAAACGTGCTTGTAGTTTTTATGAAACTGATGAACCAAGTGTTGCATTCATACTTGGATTCTTTCATGGTTGTCTTCATGGTTGATATCTTGGTGTACTCTAACATTCGAAATGGACATGCTACCCATATTGAGATCATTTTGAGTATATCGATAGAGAATCAGTTATATGATATTCTCCCAAAATGCCACTTTGGGGTGGATCAAATTCATTTCTTAGGCCATGTTATCTTGGAGGTAGGATTATCAATAGACCCAGAGAAAGTGAAGGTAGTAGTCTCAAGGGAGTATCCGAAGAATGTCTTCAAGGTGTGGAGTTTTCTAATGTGGGTTGGATACTACAAACATTTCATTCAATAATTTTCATGCTTAGCAGCACCGCTGACGGGTTTGACTACAAATTGTGCAAAGGACTTGTGGTTAGATTCTTTTGAGTTGTCCATTCATGAGATGAAGGGGAGGCTGACTTCAGCACTGATACTAGTCATTCCAGAGTAGAGAAATATCCATACTATTAACTATGATGCATCAGGTATCAGGATGGGAGCTGTGCTGATTCCGGGAGATGGAGTAATTGCATACGGGTTTCAGCAGTCGATGCCTCACGAGAGTAATTACCCGACACACAATCTAGAGTTGGAAGATGTTGTTCATGCCTTTCAATATTGGAGAATTTATCTTCTGGGGGAGAATTTTCTAGTTTTCACAGACCATAAGCGTCTGATGTGCATCTTTACTCAGTGTGATCTGAATTTGAGATTGCGAAGGTGGGTTGTGTACCTTCAGTCCTTTGACATTGAGCTTTCCTATACACCTGGGAAGGAAAACGAAGTGGCTGATGCGTTGAGTAGGAGGACACAGATAGAGGAAGTTTAGGTGGCCCGAAGAAATTGGAAACATATGGCTCTATTCTCTGTGATACATTATGATGTGAATGATAGTCAGGGGCAGACATTTCTATCTTCTTGTAGCTGTTTCATCTACCCTTCTACATCGAATGCGAATAAGGAAACTATCAGATTCATAGGGCCTTGTCCTATTGAAGAGTGTGTCAGGGGAGGACCCTATTACTGGATGGTACATAGGCGAGGATATTATCTTCTGTTTTAAGGGGACTGTATCGGTGCCAGTAGATATATGTGAGGAGATAATACAGGATTTTCATTCATCGGTTTGGGCTGTTCATCCTGGTATCACCAAGATGTATCGCAATCTGCACAGTTAGTATTGGTGGCCAGGTATGAAGAGGGATGTTTCTGCTTTCTTCATGAGGTGTTCTACATGTCAGCAGGTGATGGTGGAGCAATAGTGGCTAGTAGGGATTTAAAAACAATTACTCATTCTCTAGTGGAAGTGGAACAACATCGCAATGGATTTTATAATGGGGTATCTGATGTCTTCTCAAGGGAATGATACAGTTTGGGTTGTCATTGAAAGACTCATGAAGGTTTCCCACTTCGTTACAATCAAGGAGACCGTTAGTGTCGATGAGCTAGGATGATTGTACGTCCATGAGTTTGTATGTCTGCATGGAGTTCCACACTCCATTTTTTCAGAAAGGGATGCATGTTTTACTTCCCGAGTCTAACAGGGGATTTAGAAGTCTTTGGGTACATAGGTAAATTTCAGTACGGCTTACCACCCCCATAAAAAAGCCCAGTCTGAGTGTACGATTCAGGTGTTTTAGGACATGCTCCGAGAATGCGTTCAGTGTTTTGGAGGTTCTTGGGAGTATCATATACCTCTTATGGGGTTTTCCTACAATAATATTTTTCAGTAAACTATTCAGATGTAACCTTATGAGGATTTGTACAGTAGGCCATGCCGATCATCCTTATGTTGGCTGGAGGCATGAGAGGCATCTTTTCTGGGACCTCGACTTGTTCAGAATACAATGAAGTATATAGAGATGATTCAGAAGAGGATGGCTACTAAAAAGTCTCAACTGAAGTCTTATGTTGATCGGTAGAGACAAACTCTAGAGTTCGAGGTCGGGGATCAGGTTTTCCTGCGTGTCACACCAAGGTTGGGACATAGGAGGATTAGGAGACAAATTATGCTATCACTGAGGTATTCCAGGCCATTTGAAGTGTCAGATAGAGTTGGGCTGGTTGCCTATCATTTGCAGTTACCATAGAGGTATCGGGCTATGCACAACATTTTTCATGTTTCTCATATCCAGCGTTACATTTCAGACTGGTCTCATATCTTTCAAGTAGAGGAGGTTGAGCTCTATGTGGATGTGTCATTCAAGGATAATTATATCTATATTGTTGTTCATAGTACAAAGGTTCTATGTGGTTGGGATGTTCCTTTGGTATGGCTGTTATGGAAGCATCGGTGAGTACAAGATGAGACTTGGAAGAGGGAGGTTGATGTATGAGCATAGTGGTCAGATCTGTTCAGGGTTTCTTCTTCTACACCGCGCTAGGGATATTCGGGGACAATTTTCTTTAAGGGGAGATGTTTGTAAGTACCTGGATCTTCATTTCATGTATGTTTTTCCTTATCTGGTAATTTTTTAGGAAAAGTGGAAATTTTGGAAATTTCCATGGTACACGCCGTGTACTCAGTTACTACAGGTAGTCAGGTGCAGGCCGTGTAACAGCCATGCACATGGCCGCGTGGGTGTGAATTGGAGGCCTCTTAATGAAGTGTATGGAAACAGCGAGTACACACCATGTACTTCAAAAGTACCTGTCGTGTAATTTCTTTTTTAATTAAACGCACTGAGGTCGCGTCTAATTTCCAGAAATGTTTTCTTCTAGGTTTTGTTCATCTGAGAGAACCCGTACAGCCACGATCCTTCTACGATCCCCTGAGCCTCCATCCGATCCCTGATTTGACTTCCGTCAACTGCGTTGGGATTTCCACGGTATTATCTCTCTTCTTCTTGATCCTCACTTCTTGAATCCCCTTCATTCTCATCTTATAATCTATTGAAATTTTTAGTCCTTTTTGTAGATGATCATCATTATGAGGTTATTCAATCCTTGAGTTTCACGTAAATCTTTATCTCAATGTCGAGGTAGGTGGTTTGTGCCTTTCCATTGAAATTCGTTGAGTATTATTTTCAAATTTGACCAAAACCCTTCAACTGGGTATTGTGTGTTTACCATTTTAGCCATGTTGATTGCCTACAATGCTTGTATTCTTGTGTAGAGTTTAATTTGATATGAATATGGTTGATTGCTAGGATTTGGATTTTTTACCCATTCATGATCTATTTATGAGAATTTGGTCCTGCTTAGCCTTTTGGCCTCCTTGCTTGTTTTCTATGCATGTTGATGTAGGGTGGAGTGTTTTAATTTTTACATGCTTGATTTGTTGTTGATTGGTTAGCCTAGTAGTTCTGTAGGTTGAATTTGGCCATATTGAATTTCTACGCATGTTGATGTACAAAGGGCCGTGTGAACCTAGTGTAGTATACTATAAGGGAAATTGACTGAGTGATTTTCATCAGAGAGTCTTTGATCACTTTAAGCTATAATGGGGATTGGCCAGGTGAGCTTCCTCAAATATCCCAGGACCACTTGGGGATATAAGGGGAATTGACCAACTGAGATTCCTCACAGAGTCCTTCACTGCTTTATACTATAAGTGGAATTGACCGTGTGAGCTTCTTTAGAGAGTCTTTGAATTACTTGAATGAATTTGGTCTATAAGGGGAATTGATTGAGTGAGCTTCCTCACAGGGTCCATGATGTTGAGGATATAAGGGTAATTGACCCTATGAGCTTCCTTAGATAGTCCTTACCTAACTTATAATATAATGAGAATTGACTATGTGAGCATCCTCAGAGTGTCTTTTTTTACTTATGTCTATAAGGGGAATTGACTGTGAGTATTTCCCCAGAATGTCTACTTATATATTCCTATGATAGAACCAGAGGGGTTAGACTGAGTTTAGTTCCCAGAGGGTTGCTTGTACAAGTTAGGTAGGACTAGAGGTGATGGGATATGATTTTTCCTAGAGGGTTACCAGTTTGTGTTTAGCTGTTTGTTTAGCAGTTTCATGATATTGAAACTGTGGATTGTTTACTGCAGAATACATTCTTGTTTACTGCTTTGTGTAATTTTACATGCCATATATTCACTAACTGTTAGGAAGAGATCTTTGGGTGGTTATATAATGGGATTTAGTCTCACAACCTATTTGGGACATGATTTTGGGCCCAAACATATTATATTACTACAGGTATAGATAAGGGCATGTTCCATCTACTTTAGGTACATGACTTGTTGTGGAGCTGGATGACATGGGACCAAGCATAGGCTTGGGATACTAAGGATCTATTTATCTATTTATTTTGTACATTGGTTTAGTATTATTTTTATTCAATATTGTGACTTTTTTTGCTGTTTTCCTAGATATATGCATCATGCATCATTTTATATATATGTGCTCCAGTTGTTTGTTATCTCAGTCTTCCACTATTTACTATTGTTGGATATCTACTTCATCCACTATTTAATAATTATTTTTTGTCTACTGTGTTACTTTGATAATGAGGGCATAGTTTTACCACTATCAACTCAAGTACCTCCCTACTAGTCAGTAGCCTCTGGCATTCATGGAACCTTGATTAAGGCCATGTGACCAACCGGGTACGGGGTGCCTCTGGGTGGATTCCAGAACCGGGATGTTACACCCATAAAATCATTTTATTCTTTTATTTTATCATAATAAAAGTATCATAAATATGCTAGGATTTTGTTATGAGATGGAATATAACTACACAAACCCACACCTCTATCTAACGGATAATGAACATATTGTTTCTGTGACGGTGAACTACTGCTTCACGAAATGATGATTGTGCAATCTTCTCCTACCACCTCTCATTGTAGATATTTTGATGGAATTGTATTTATATATGATATATATTATGTTTATGTTTTATCCAGGATTCTGTAATGTTTATTTACAAACATTCATTTTTTTCTTTCATTTATGTGTAAATACGATAATTTCATTTGAAGACGTGTGTATTACCACCCCCTCAAGGTGATATGATATGTTCATGACATAAATGGAATTTATAAAGGTTGGAGCTAATGAAATTATGTTACATACATATCATATGATATTTTACATTAATTTTAATATACATATGTATCATTTTTTTTCATTCCATTAAATATGAAATAGAAATGAAAGTACAGTTCATGCATATATACGACTTACCATCCCCATAAACAGTGCATTTCATTTCTTATCTCCAAATATTATCTAATATTGTAAATATATACATATACTGGACATAAATGACATAAATGATATATAAATTATTATTATCATTCGAGAGATAATGGACATTTCACCACATTAACAACCTGTAATTATAAGAAGTTCATTTTTTCACTCAGGTACCAAATATTGAAAAAACAACCATTATTATCTTAAATGACTTCATAATGTATATAACATGGTAATAAGTCATATAATAAGAATAATATACTTAAAAATGCTCCTAAGAAGTAGAAATTAGATTTAGTTAATTATTCATGAGATTATAGAATGATAGCGACAGGTCAGACATGAGGTAAGGGGTTTCTAATCCCACTTTTTATTCTATGAGATTTTTATTGTTCATCACTTAATTATTGAAAGTTGTGTATTTTGTACTACCATTTGATATATATTATCGTGATTCTCTTTATATTCATGGTATTTTTTGATTCATTTGGGGTTATTTTCTTTTCGTCATAATAATCAATTGATTACAATGTGGGGATGGGTTTTCATCCCACGTTTTATTCCCATGAGATTCATGCTATATTTTCAACTATTTACTTTTGTGTGGTGGATGTACTTCCCTTGATTGAATTATTTTTTTAATATACTTTATGTTATGGTTATTTACATCGTCATTGAATTATCCTTCCTTCATTGGGGGTATGTTTCGTATGTTACCAAATCAGCAAGGTAACCTTTCACCCTCCTCTTTTTAAATGACTTTTTTTGTTATGTCTTTTAATTTACATCTTATTATGCTGGGATATGTTTGTCAATATCTTTATTACTATAAATTTAATGTCCAATTGTTGAGATAACCTTTTCTCTCTCATCATATCAATTTCTGAATATTAATGTGACGCTGTTAAGTTGTCAAATTTCTTTAAGGGAAATTTTTCACCCAATTTCAATTCTTTGGGTTAAACTTCTACTTCGTGATTATGTCATTCTATGAATATGTTTGAATTAAAATTTATTATTTCACACCTAATAACCACTTATATTGTGTTTATTATTATTTTACACACATAATTATATCATTGATTTGACCTTAATCAAAGGATATGATCTTTAAAAGAGACTTTGTCTCAATTTAAATTCCATTGATACTTATTTGTCGTTATACACCAATTAACTTTTATATGGGGTATATACTAACCTTTTGCATATTATATCATGGATATCTTTGTTATCATATCAATATAATCATTGATTGATGTTATTAATCAATTTTTTTTGTATTCAAGAATCCTTCATTTTGTTAAAAACACTTTAACATAAATATCATTTAATTTTTTTTAAAGATTTATTCTTTTAAATATTTGCAATTAATTTCCATGTTCTAAAAATGGTTTTATAGTTTTTTTTATATAAACATTATTTTATTAAGATGTTAATTCCTTTAACCCTTCAATGTGTTATGCGACACATTGATTCAAAAATATCTTTAGTAAATGTTTTAAATGGTTTTGAATATGGTTTGTTAAATAATTGATTATGTCAATATCATGAAATGATATATTGGGATTGAAATGTATAAATGTTATATTTACTTTATGCTTGTTTTATTTTTTATGAATATGTTATGGTTACTAAGAATTGATTACATATAATGGTGGTTCTGTGATAAACCTTGGGAAGGTGAGCCCGAGATAGCTCTCCAATGCATTGGGTAACATGATGGAGGTAAATGGTAATGTTTATCTAAAGAGATTTACAGAATATTTTGTGATGGGTATTCCAACATAACTCCCTATGTATCTATGATATCTACAATGTAAGTACGTTATGTATGCCATAATTTACAATTAAGATTTATGATTTCCGTGTGTTATTCATAAATTTTATGCTTTTATAAGGTATGTTACGATTGAAAAGTATGGTTTCATTGTTATATATTTATTGAGGGGATAATGTTTTTATTCCTTACTTTATAACAATTACTATTCTTTTTATCTTCATCACATGTTTTGGAAATGTTTTCCGTAGAACTTAATGGTGAATAGTGTCAAGGATGGGATCATAGAAAATTCATGCAATCTAAAACATGGATGTAGACATGTTTCTTTTTATGGGTTTTTATATTATGAATTAAATGGATACTGATTAGCAGTGTCTATATGTAATTTTCATGAAGATATGTAATAATTATGGCTTAATTCACTAAGACACTAAACCTAAAAATATCCTCAATGTAAATTTTTCATTTAATTAAATATTAAGTAATGTTTATGGATGTGTCCTTAATGTTGATATCATTGGTAGGTTTAGGCATCTTTAGAGATTAAGAGTTTTAGGTAATCACATGGTTAGTACCTATGTCAAATATTTCTTTTAAATCCTTATTTTATAAAAATTTCAGATCAAGGAAATTCAGTTACAAATAGAAGGAGGAGGATCTCAAACAAAACTAATATCTCTTATTGATGACATGCTTGAAATAATTATTGAAAAGTCATGTGCAGATGATTGTGAAATTTTTTTAGCATACAACTCATTAGAAAGAAGTTGTTTGAGATATCAAACACCTCCACTATATCTCAATATCATCGTGGATCATGGGTTGTATTTAATAAAATATGTATTTCTCAATATTCTCATATATTCAAGAAAGGTAAATATTATCAAGGAATTTTTAAATATTTTACCTCATCAAAATATTTTGAAGCATATTATGATATGGAAAAAGGTTCAAAAGAAGGAGACCCTTGAAAAACCTATTTATATTTTCTTTTACAATATATTCTCTCAGCACATACTTATAGAATTTTAAAAGGACCATTGATTGAATGATTCAACTCAAACCAGGCCTGACTATCTTATAGAAATCATGTTTTATTAGATTTTTTGAAATTATATTCCATACTTGATTATTTTCCGAAACTATTTTTATGTAAACACCCATATGACCCAAGTTGTACTTGGTGTATTTGGGTGAAGGAATCAAATGATTTTAAAGGATCTCTAAATCATTTCTCCACTGCATGGACATTCTACATTCGTGAACAAGATGATGATGAAACCATATGGCCAGCATGATCAAGGTATAATTTTTTTTTCTATTGGGGAAAGTATTATTTTATCATATGGAGTTGAAAAAGAAATGAAAAAATATAATAATATGTCATTTTCTTAATACATTGGGATGAAAATGAAAGGTATATGAAAACCTTTGAGGTTATAACAAGTTAGGGATGTTTATGAGTATTATAAAAATGATAAAAACATATGGGCGATGACCTGTCGTGTTCGGAAAAGCCACATGAATCGAACCCACAACCAATTGGTGATAAGGGCACATCACCTACCACTATACTACATAAAGTCCATGGTTATTATGACTTATTATTTTATGTTAATTGATCTTATGGATGAATAATAATTTGATTTTGGGAATATATTTTTTATTGAATGGATATCCATAATATTGGAAAATGACGTGGGGATTAATTGGTAATGGTTATTTTAAAAAATGTTTGCTCTTTGGGTAACATTATATGATTAAGGGAAATAAAATACTGTGGGATTCAAGTTGTGGAATAAAGGTTGAAATGTTATTTTGGAAGAATCTATTTTTTTATTGTGGAAATAAGGTGATTTGGATTATTTATTGAAATGATTAATCTATCATAATGAATATGTGATCAGGTTAATCACCCATTCGTATGATTCTTTAAAAGTAGTCGATGTTTTGGAGATAAATGTTAAGAATTATTGTCGAAGACTATTGGATTAAATGATTCTGTGTTTTGGTTTTCAATCTAAGTTTTGATTATTTTGATGAATTTTAAGGATAATTTTATATTGAATTGTCTTTCTTTATCTTTGGATACTTTTTGATGAATTTTTGATATTAAGATTAGTATTTCGTTTTATAAACGATTATCCTTTTGTGTCTTATGTAATCTTTTGCTAACAAATTTTGGTTTTAATTATTGTATAAAGATAAGGGAAATATATTCTTCATCTTTTATAGATTATGTAATACATTTAAAGTTTATAGTATCACTTCAAGTGTGACAAATACATCTTTAATACTTACATTTTGGAGAAATGTTGAGTTTTTGGTAGAATTATATTATAGGATGACACTCTATATGAAATGTATGTATATTTCCTTATGATATTGGTGTACTTATTAATATAATTATTCAAATTTATTAAAAATATCTTGAAGAAAAAATTTAATATGCTCTCTTTTATCAGTATACTTTTTCCCAAAAAAAAATTTATGGTATTGTGGTGGTTAACTATTCATGATCATGTTCGGTATCACTCTCTATTAATCTATTAGACTTATTTTCTCTTCCATATCAATGTTTTAATGGAATACTAGTATATGTTTTCTAAAGTTACCATTTTAACTTCTCATCCATTATTTTAAAGAGATATTATATTGACTATATTTCCAATGTGGGACATTCAATGATGTTTCCAAGACCAATTTTAAAATTACGAGGACACAATTCGCAAAATGGGTGAAGGAAGTAACATCCCATGTAAATAAAGAATATAAATTTTCATATTTATGAAAATTTGTGAATTTAATATTAATTTTACATTAATGTGGATACAATGTTCAATGGCATACTAGATACTCAACAACAAGTTTCATTGAAATATTACGTGGAACACAATGTTGAGTTATACGGAAAAATAATATTACATTGTTATTATTTTAAATGGTATTTAACACATAGTCGTTATATTGTCGCGAATGAATAGAACTAAGTACAATATGAGTATACATGTTTGATAAACGTTTTTACATTTATCCAATAAAATTTAGAGTCTTAAAATGTGAATCAATCAAATTTTTAATCATAAATACTCAATTTTTTTAAGTGGAAGATTTACCACCTTTTGATGGAGAGACCACATTAAATATAGTTTTGTTCAATTTTATATGTTTTATTTGAAAAAATAAAATCATTATTTAGAATTGGGATATCAGAATTTACATTGGGAAAATATTTGGTATTTTGTTGATAAAATTCATTTTTTAATGAATATCGAAAAATGCGATATTTTAATTCAGAACTACATTTTAATCTAATATATTTATAAGGATAGATAAACTTTTTAATTTATTTTAATGTGTAATTATATTATTATTTTACTATTTAATCCCATTTCATTCATTTGAATTAATTTCACTTTGAAATTTGAAATAAATTAGTGTCAATCATTTGATAGTTATTAGTTCTTGAAAACATTGTTTTTGTTTCGAGAGGGGGAATTAATTTTAAATTAATTTCTGCCAATACTTTGTTTTGAATTTGAGAAAATTAATTCCATATTGGGAATAATTATTTCCAAATTGTGTAAATATGTAACTTTTTTAGGAATTATGAATATTTACTTCTGTAAAAATTTTATTTTCCTTGGTTAAAAGGTAAATATACTAAATATGTGTAACAAAATATTAATATAATAATTTTAAATTACACTAACATGTGTCTTAATCCTACTAGTTAATACATTTACGACCATCGTCATCCTTAGGACGATTTTGGGACCCAATGGAGCCATTTGGGAGTGATAATGACAATTTATATTAATTAATATAAAGTTAAGACAAAAATGCCACAAACATATATCATTTAGTAAATCAATTGTTAAATAGGGTTATATAAGTTATATCTTTGACAATAAATATTCATATAGATTATAAAATTATTTCCCACATAATGATAATTTTATTTATAATTTTTAGACATCAAATAAATAAAAATATTTATTACATAATAATGATGCAGTGTTTACCTCATTAATTAATGATTTAAATAAATAAGATTAAAAAGATTATAAAATTATACAAAACCTATACAATTATTATTGGATGGTTATATTTCAATCCCAATTCATCTTGTCTTCAATTTTAAAGGGTTTTGGACCTTTAGAGTCCGGAATTCATTATTTAATAAAATATTTTTTTCAATCATTCCTAAAGAGCACCTCCTCCCCCTTATAAAAGGCCTCCCTTCTAACCCATTTCATCACAAATATCAAGCCCCTAGGCTCATCCTAAATCTACCAAATTAATCTCCCTACATTACTATCCTACTTTGTGAAGCCTTCCCTTAGGCATAAGGCAATTCAAGTAAACCTTTTGGTTCAATCCAAAGGGATATAACCGATTTAAAGGTTACATTTTCTCTTAAGTTGATTTGTTTTATTTAACTTCTCCAACCCCATAAACTCTAATTATTCCTTTATTTTTTTTAATAAAACTAGTATCCTCAATATATAATGTTGTTATTATAAAATTTATTAGAACACCACTTATACACACCCCCATTTATGGGTTAAAGAACATACTATTTCTATGGATGGAAAACTACTGCCTCACGAAACGATGACTGTTCAATATTCTCCTACCACCTCTCATGGTGGACATTATGATAGAACTGTATTTATATATGATATATATTATGATTATTTTTTCTCAATTTTTATGTAATTTTTATTTACAAAAAATCATTTATTCTTTCCAATATGTGTAAATTCGATAATTTCATCCGAGGAAGTGCGGACTACCGCCCCCTCAAGTTGATATGAATCATTCATGACATACATGGAATGTATAATAGATGGAATTAATTAAATTATGTAACATATATATCATATGATATTATACTGGAATTATAATATACATATGTATCAATATGTTTTCATTCCATTAAATATTATATAGAAATTAAAGTAGCGTTCATGCGTACGTACGACTAACCGTCTCTATGAACAATGCATTTCATTTTTTTCTCCAAATGTTATGTTACATTATAAATACATAAATATAAAAGATATATATGATATATATGAGATATTACTCATGAATATCGGTCTATAGATAATGGAATTATGTCCAATTAAAATCATGTAATTATAAGAAGTTCATTTTTTACTCAAATACCAAATATCTACAAAACAACCACTATTAACATAAATGATTTAATAATGTTTATAACATTGTAATAACAGATAAAAAAGGAATAAAAATCATAAAATAGGTTAAAAATCACATTGAAATTAACTTTAGTTTATTACTCAAGAGATTTATGAACGATCGAGTCATGTCAGAAACACGGTAAGGGGTATCTTATCTCACATTCAATTCTGTGAGATTTACATTGTTCGCCACTTATTTATATTATGTGGTGTATTATAAACTATAATTTCATATATATTATCATTAATATATTTATATTAATTTTATTATGTGATTAATTTTTTTGTTATTATCTTTTAGTCATACGACTCGATTGATTACAAAGTGGTAAGGGGTTTTCATCTCACTTTTTATTCCTGTGAGATTCATGAAACATTTGCCACTATTTAATTTTTGTTGTGGATGTACAGCCCATGAATTTATTATTTGTGTAATATAAATTTACTTAAGGTTATTTATTTCATCATTTAATTATCCTTCTTTCATGGGGTGTATGTTTTGTATGTTACCAAATCGGTATGGGAACCTTTCACCCTCTTAATTTTAGAAGTCCTTTTTTTCTATGTCTTTTATTTTAGATCTAATTATGTTGGGAAATGTTATTATATATCCTTATTTCTGTAAATTTTATGTAAAACTAATGAGATACCCTTTTTCTCTCATCAACTTATTTTTTGAATTTTAATGTTACATCGTTAGGCTGTCGAATTTTCGTAAGGGAACATCTTTATCCAATTTCAATTATTTGGGTCAAACTCATACTTCATGACTATGTTATGATATGGAAATGAGTCAATGAACTCAGATTTTATTACACATACTTTCCAATTATATTTGTTGTATTTTTATTTTTCAAACATAATTTGTTCATTGATTTTTCATTCATCTAGGTATATGTTCTTTGTAAGAGACATTGTCTCAATTTACATTCCATTGAAACTAATTTGTAGTTATACACCAATTCACTTTTATATGGTGTATATATTGCACTTTCATATAATATATCATAAATCTATTTATTCTTGTTATAATATAATCATTTATTGATGATATTCCTCAGTTTTCTGTATCTAAGCGTCTCTCATTTTGTTATAATTTTATTAAATTAAATATCATTTTAAATGTTTTAATGATTTATTCTCTAAATAATTCTCATTAATTTTCATGTATTAAAAATGGTTTTAAGGATTTATTTATATGAGAATTATTGTTTTAAAATGTTCATTATTTTAACATCTTCAATGTGGTTTGTGAAACTTTTATTCAAAAATTCCATTATTAATTTTACTAAATTGTTTTTAAAATGATTTGATAAGGAATTGATTATATTAATATCTGGAAATAATATATTGTGATTGAAATGTGGGAATGTTATCTTTCCATTATACTTGTTTTCTTAGTTATGAATATGTTATTGTAATTGGGAATTGATTACGTATACAGGTGGTTCCGTGATAATATAAGGCTGGGTGAGCCCGAGAAAGCTCTCCAATGCATTGTGTAACGTGAGATAGCTAGACGTTATTATTTCTTCTAAGATATTTATGGAATATAAAGTGACAGGTATTCCAAAGTAACTCTCCACATTGTTGTGATAGCTACAAAGTAAGTATGTTATGTATACCATAAGTTACCTTTATGATTTATGATTTCTGTATGTTATTAATAAATCTTATGAATTCATAATGTACTTTATGATTGAAAAGTATGGTTTCATGGTTTTGAATTTATTGATGGAAAAATGTTTTTATTCATTATTTTATAACCCGTACAGGTCCTTTTATGCTTATCCCATACTTTTTAAATATTTTCTACAGGACTCAATGATGAATAGTGTCAAGAAAGGGATTAAGGAAAAGTCATGATGTCTAAAACAAGGAACTTAACATGTTTCTTTTTAAGAGTTTTTATTTTTATGGAAAAAATGATACTATGGAGAAGTGTCTACATGTAATTTTCAAATTGATATGTAATAATTATGGCTTAATTATCTAAAATGCTAAACCTGAAAAGATCCTAAATGTGAAATATTTATTTAATTCATGATTATATAATGTTTAAGGCTAAGTCCTTATAGTTTGTAATAGAGGCCGGTTTAGACAATTTTAGGGATTAAGAGTTTTGGTTAAACATGTTGTTAGTCCATATGTCTATTATTTTAGTTAAATCCTTGTATTATAAATTTTTTCCATTAAGGAAATTCGGTTACAAATGGATGGAGTAAGATCTCAAAAAACATTCATATCACTTCTTGATGACATGCTGGCAAAAAATATTGCAATGTCATGTTCAGATTATTTTGAAGCTTTTCATAGCATACAACTCACTTGGAAGTAGTTGTTTGAGTTATCAAACACCTCCACTATACCTTGTTATCATTGTGGATCATCGGTTTTATTTAAGAAAATACGATTTTTTCTATATTATCATATTTTCACGAAAGGTAAATATTATCAAGGAATTTTTAAATATTTTACCTTACTACAGGATTTTAAAGAATATTATGATTTTGAAAAAGGTACAGAGGAAGGATACCCTTACACATTCTATTTAAATTATCTTTAACAATATAGTCTCTCAACATGTACTTATGTTATTTTAAAAGGACCATTGATTGAAATTTTCTTCTCAAACTTGGTCCGACTATTTTATAAAAAATAATTATCACATGTTTTGAAATTATATGTCATACATGATTATTTTCTGAAACTATTTTTTTGAGAACACCCTTATGACCCATGTTGTACAAGATGTATTTTTATGAAGGATGAAAATGATTATGAAGGATTTCTAAATAATTGATTCAATGAATGTACCTTCTACCTATGTGATAAAAATTATGATTAAACTATATGGGCACCATTATCAATTTATGTTGTTATTTATATTGGGAATAGTTTTATTTAATCATATGGAAGTGAATAAAATGACAATATATAAGATGTTGATGTCTTATGTATTGGGATGAAAATGAAATGTTTAAGGAAACCTCTGTGGTTAAAAAAAAGTAAGAGATATTTTTTAGTTTTATAAAAATGAAAAACTATAAGATAGGTGATAACCCAACATATCCAGCAAGGACATAGGAATCGAACCCACAATAGAAGGGTGATAAGGGCATATCGCCTAATACTATCCTATGTGATGTCCCTATTTAGTATTACGTATTATTTTAAGTTAAATTATTTTATGGATGTAGAATAAGATTATTTTTGGAAATAATAATTTATTAAATGGATATCCTTAATATAGGATAATTATTTGGTGATTAAGTGATAAAGGTTATTTTTGATGTTGTCTACTCTTTTGGAAACATTATAATGCTTAAGGGAAGTGATATTCTATGGGATTTAATTTGTGGAGTAATGGATGAATTATTGTTTTGGAAGAATCCAGGGTTTTTTGTGGACATATGATGTTTTGGTTTATTTTTGGAAATGGTGAATCTATCATAGAGAACATGTGTTTAGGTTAATTACAAATTGGTATGAGACTTTAGGAGTAGTCAATGTTTTTTGAGATAAATATTTGGATTTTCTGTGGAAGGCTATGTGATTAAATCAATCTGAGTTTTCGTTTTCAATATGAGTATGGATTGTTTTGATGAATTTTTATGAAAATTTTTTATTGAATGGCCATTCTTGAACTTTGGGTTTATTTTTTAAAATTTTTGGGATTAAGGGTATTTTTTTATAAAGGATTATCTTTTTGGGGATTATCTGATCTTGTACTAACCAATTTTAGTTTTTGTTGATGTCTAATGATATGGGAAATATATAGATCCTCTTATTGAGATTATGTGATACTATATATGTTTATTCAAGCACTTCAGGTGTGACCAAATCATCATGAATACTTACCATTTGGAGAAAAGATGAGTGTGAGGTATAATATTATTCAAGGATGACAATCTACATGTTGAGTAAGTATATTTTCTTTAGGATTTTAGTTTTGTTATTCTAATAAATCTCCAACTCTATGAAATGAATCTTGAAGAAAAAAATGTTATAAACTCTATTTTATCATCATACTATTACCCAGCCACAAAGTTATGGAATTTTGGTGGTTATCTTTTTGTGATCAAGTTTTCTATCACTCTCTATTAATCTATGAGAGCTAGTTTCTCTTCTACTTCCTTGTTTTCATTAAATACAAGTATATTTTGTCTCTAGTGACCATTTTATTAATCTTATTTTATTTTAATGTGATGTTTTCATTGACTCTTTTTGCGATGTGGGACTTTCAGTGACGTTTCCATGCCCAATTTTAAAATTTTCAGGACACAATTTCTAAAAGGGGGGAAGGATGTAACATTCCGTGTAATTAAAGAATATAAAATATTCATATTTATGAAATATTTTGAATTAAATATTAATTTTACTTTAAAGGGGATTCAATGTTTGATGGCGTAGCTGATATAGAACAACTGGTTTCTTTGAAATCTTTTGTTGCACACGTCGTTGAATTATACTGGAAAATAATATATTGTTAGTATTATTTTAAATGGTAGTTAACACATAGTTTTTTTATTATTGGGAATGATTATAACTAACAACAATATGAATATAAATATTTGATAAATGTTTTTAATTTTATAAAAATAAAATTAGAGGGATAAAATTTGAATGAATCCAATTTTAACCATAAATAGTCTAATATTCGTTAAAAGGTTGACTTACCACCTTTGGATGGTGAACCCACTTTAAGTCTAGTATTTTTCACATTCATATGTTCTATTTGACAAAATAAAATTCTTATTTATAATATGTGCATCAAGATTTACATTGCATTAAATTTTGGTATTTTTTTCCTAAAATTTATTTTTTAACGAATAGTGAAAAATAATGTATTTTAATTCAAAATTGCCTTTTAATCTAATTTATGTATAGGGATAATTTATCATTTCCATTGATTTTAAAGTGTAATTATATTTTTTTAATATTTATTCCAGTTATGGATATTGGACGTTTTTTTACTTTCAAATTGAAAATAAATATTTTTCAATCATTTATAGTTTTTATTTCATTAATAGGTGCTTTATGTTTTGATAGAGGGAATTAATTTCAATTTAATTTCTGCCACTTTTGTGGTCTGAATTTGGAAAAATTGATTCCATATTTGGGATTATTAGGTCTAAATTGTGTAAATAGTTAACTTATATTTTAAAAATTATAAATACTAACTTGAGTAAAAAATTTACTTACCATGGTTGAAAGGTAAATATGTTAAATGAGGGTAAAAAAATATTATTATAATAGTACTAAATTTCCAAAAAAAATGTGTCCTAATCCTATTTTTTGATACATTTATGACCTTTTTCATCCTTGGGTCGATTTTGGGACCCCATGAAGCCACTTGGGAGTGATAATGACAGTTTATATTAATTAATTTAACGTAAAGACAAAAATAACACAAATTTATATCTTTTAGTCAATCAATTATAACATGTGGTTTATATAAGTTATATATTCAAATATTAATGTTAATTTGAAATAGAAATTTATTTTCCACATCATGATTCTTTTTTTATAATTTTTAGACATCAAATAAAAAAAACTATTTATGACACTATAATGATGGAGTGTTAACCTCATTAATGAATGATTTAAATAAATAAGATTTAAAATATTGAAACAATTTCCAAAACCTATAAAACTCATAGTGTATGATATTATTTCTAACATGAGTCATATTGTATTCTACTTTAATTCCTTTGGGTCCTTTAGAAACCTAAAATAATTATATAATAAATTAATATTTTCAAGCTTTCCTAAAGAGCCCATCATCTACCATATAAGAACCATTCACATCTAACCCATTCCTCACACTTATCATGCCCCTTTTCTCATCCAAACTCATCCCAATGAAGATCCATATAAACCTCAACTCATATTATAAGACTTTTACTAGGCATAAGGCAATTCAAGTAAACTATTTGGTTCAAACCAAAAGGAGATACCCAATTTAATGGAAACACATTCTCTTAAGTTATTTTTTTCTTTTACTTCTCCAACCCCATAAACTCTTTTTATTACATTATTTTATAGTAACAGTGGAATACTAAATATACTAAGATGTTGTTATTATATGTATTCTAACTGCACCTACACAGACCACTATCTAATGGGTAATGAACAAACTGTTTCTGTGGACGGTGAACTACTGCCTCACGAAACGATGATTGTTCATTCTTCTACTACCACCACTCATGGTGGCCATTATGATAGAATTGTATTTATATATGATATATTTTTTATCTATTATTCTATAATATTTATTTACAAACATAGATTTATTCATTCCAATATGTGTAAATACGATAATTTTAGTTGAGAATGTTCGGACTACCGCCCCCTCAAGGTGATATGATACATTCATGACATACATGAAATGTATAAAGAATGGAGTTAATGAAATTATGTATAATATATATCATATGATATAATAATGGAATTATAATAAACCTATGTATCATTAAGTTTTCATTCCATTAAATTTGAAATAGAAATGAAACTAGTGTTCATGCGTACGCACGTCTTACAGTCTCCATGAACGGTGCATTTTATTTCTTATCTCCAATGTTATTTAATATTATTAACAAATAAATATACTGTATATATATATGATATATATGATATCTAATTCATGAATATCATTCTTTAGATAATGTACTTTTGATCACATGATCCACTTGTAATTATAATAAGTTCGTATTTGACTCAAGTTCAAAATATCGACAAAACCACCATTATTAACATAAATGTTTTCATAAAGTTTACCACATTGTAATAAGTGATTTTAATGGAATAATAAACCTGAATATGTTTTTTTCGAAAATGTATAAATTAATTTTATTTTATTATCTAGGAAATTAATTAACGATCGAGTCAAGTCGGACAAGAGGTAAGGGCATTCTTATCTCACTTTTAATTACGTGAGGTTTCCAATGTTTGCTAATTATTTATTGCATGTGGTGTATTGTGTTCTATGTTTTGATATATATTATCTTTATTCTATTTATATTCCTGGTATTCTATGATTCATTTCTTGGTTATTAACTATTCATGCTATATTCGCAACTATTTTCCTTTGTGTGGTGTATGTACTACCCATGATTGTATTATTTCTGTAATTTAATTTAATTTATTTGTATTTAAATATTAATTAAATTATCCTTCCTTCATGGGGTGTATGTTTTGTGTGTTACAAAATTTGTAAGGGAACCATTCAACCTCCAGTTTTTAATAGTCTTCTTTGTGTTATGTCTTTTAATATACATTTTATTATGTTGGGATATGTTTTTATATATTCTCATCACTGTAAATTTTATGTCCAAGTGATGAGATACCTTTTTCTCTCTCATCAACTCGTTTTATGAATTTTTAAGTGACGTCATTAGGCTGTTGAATTTCTGTAAGGTAATTTCATCACCCAATTTCAATTCCTTCGGTTAGACTTATACTTTTTGATTATGACATTCTATGAATATGTCTAAAATAACTCTGATTTTTTTACACTTAATATCCAATTATATTTTGTGTATTTGTATTTTTACACATAATTATGTCATTTATTTGTCCTTAATCTAATGATATGATTTTTTTAAGGGACTTTGTCTCAATTTATATTCCATTGAAACTTATTTTCTGTTATACACGAATTCATTTTTATATAGATTATATACTTCATTTATATATATTAAATCATGAATCTCTTTATTCTCATGATATTATATTCTTTTATTGATGTTATTCCTCAATTCTTTATATTCAAGTGTCTCTCATTTTTTTAACAACTCTTTAACTAAAATATCATTTTAAATGTTTTAAAGATTTATTCCTCTAAATATTATTCATTAATTTCTATGTTTTAAAAATGGTTTTAATGATTTATTTATATTTACAATATTGTTTTAAAATGAAAATTCCTTTAAAAGCTTCAATGCGGTATGAGACGCCTTGATTAAAAATTCTCTTTATTTAATGTTTTTAATGATTTTGATGATGGTTTGACAAATCATTGATTTTTTAAATTTTGTGAGATGATATATTGTGATTGAAATGTGGAAAAGTTATATTTCATTTATGCTTGTTTTATGTGTTATGAATATGTTAGGGTTATTGGCCATTATTTACATATATATGTGGTTCTATGGTAAATCTAGGGCAGGTGAGCCCGAGACAGCTCTCCAATGCATTTTGTAACGTGACAAAGGTAAAATATAATGTTTATTCTATGATATTTAGGGAATATATTGTGATATGTATTCCAACTCAACTCCTTACATAGCTGTGATAGCTACAATGTCTGTATTTTATGTATGCCATAATATTCCTTTATGATATATGATATTTATGTGTTATTCATAAATCTAATGATTTCATAAGGAATATTATGATTGAAAATAATGATTTCATTGTTCTTTATTTATTTATTGTCCAATGTTTTCATTGTTTATTTTATAACTCCTGCTATGATTTTTATTCTCATCGCATGTTATTGAAATTTTTTCCACCTGAAATAAAGATGAATATGGTTAAGGATGGGATCCAGAAATATTAATATTGTCTAAAACAAAGATCTAGACAGGTTTCTTTTTATGAGTTTTTATTTCATGAGAAAATGGATTTTGCGTAGTAGTTTCTATATATAATTTTCATGTTGATATATAATAGTTATGACCTAATTATCTAAAAATTCAATACTAAAAAGATCATCAACGTGAATTATTCCTTAAATTAATGATTAATTAATGTTTATGGTCAGTCCATAAAATGATTCTTAACAATATATTCATGATATTCAAGCATTAACCTATGGGGTGGTGTAGCTAGAGTCAAACAAAAGTCCATGCCACATCCTACTTATCCACAAGAATCCTAATTTCTTATGTCACCCAGCAGAACTTCTTTCACAATATACTACCATTAAATAACAATTTTATGGGAACATTTATGGCTATAGAATGATTTTTAGTAAAATAAAATGTTATATGTGTTATCCCATTACAATCCTAGAATCTTCTCTTCCACAAAGAACTGATATGTCCTAGAGGTCTTTAATGAAATTTCATGTTTAGTGATTGGTGTCAAATAATGCGATCAGTGGTTCCCGTTATCATTGCTTCTTATGGGATCCATACAATAGAATCTCATGATATGAATGCAATGAATTAACATCATCCTGAAATAAAAAATATTAATCCATGACTTACTCTTACAAAATGTATCCTCCATAATGTAATGAACCAGACCCTCATGGCCCCTTCCTTTTCCAATTATCGGTTTTACTGATCGGCGCGACCCATCGGTGAGACTGATCGGCGCCACCGATCGTTGAGACCGATCGGTGCGACCGATCGGTGTCACCCAGCCTTGGTGGGCTTTTCTTATGCAGCCTTCCCTACAACCCCAATTTTTGGCCTTTTTAACAATTGGAAGTGGTTCAAATCCATTTATAAGCTCTCAATCAATGCTTTAAAAATCCTGAGTGTGGAGCGACCGTCCCCGACCGACCTAGATGTGCTTTCTCATAAAATTCCCCTCTGTTTTATTAAATTCTTTAAAACCACAGCTGTTACCACCTTTTTGATGGGGATTATTAAATAACAATTTATCCTGTCGTGTGTAACCACCAAACCGCATGGGGAATAATGATCCAAATTCCAAGCGTTCAAATTTCACATATCCTGTATCAACGGGATTATATATATACATCACAGAATAAGTTCTTCTTCCCCCTCCTTCCTTTTTGACCAACTTCTCTCTTCTCAGTGGTGTGCTTGAAGTCCATCCTTCCCATGACTTGTGTTGCACCTAAGCTTAAGTCATATGCTCATCCTTGGAGTTCCCGATGTTCCTCCCCTACAAGTCACACATCCCCTGTTCGTAGCGCATGGAGAAAACATCTACTTGATCAGTCAGGTAGGGGTTTCACCTTCGTCTCTCCTTTCTGTGTATCATGCGGGGTGGGTACTATACTGCATCTATAAAATTGGATGAAACAAACATTAATGAAGATAATATATGGATTCTAAAGAATGAAGAGGAGGGGTGTGATCGATGATGCTGCACTGTTTTTATCCTCTTTCATGATTAATTATTTCTGAATTGTATGGTCTTACACCTACTGAAAATAATGGCCGTCGGTGGTCCTTCTCTGTGCACTAATAAACCCTTACCCCTTGTGATGTTTAAATGGATTTTATTTTGAGTTGTGAACCTTTTTCTATTTAAATAAAATTGGATAATTACATATATTCAGCTAAACAAATTGGAAGCCCCAGGATCAACTCCTTTTCTATGATAACCCCAGTTTAAGCCCAGTGGAATTGAAACCATGGAGTGTGTTAAATATTTTAAGTCTGATAATACCTATATGGGCATGCCTTGTGTTGGTGGTAGCGGTTTGGTTGTTTTACTTTACGAGCTGTTTGCGGGTGACCTTATGGTTTTCTTGGATTGGGGCTTAGATTGATGGGGTTGTATCTTGGGGTTTTCGTTGGTACCATTACATCGAGGGATCTCACATATCCCTTTGTTGTTGTGACTTTAAAAGAGAACCGTGTGTGAATGCTTAAATTGCTGTTGGGTGTACTCTTTCCTTGGCTAGTGCTTATGCTTACTAGTTGCCCAAGTAGGTGCAGAAACTTTTTTAAGCATTATTACTGAACGTGGAAACAAGGATGGGACAAATGGGGATTTGGTTTGGTGTGAGTGGTGACTTGGGCATGGGTGTTGTTCTCTTCTCTTAAGAATGAATATTAAGGATAGTGTTCTTTAGGCTAGCTGAAGAAAAACCTAGATTGGGTGAGTGCTTGTTATCTATACAAATACATTTAGTTTCTTTGTTTCTTATTCGCACCCCACCCAAGTTGAGCACTTAGTGTAGAACACCCCCATTTCATGGTGGAGGGTGTTTTTCCCAACTCTTCTATTAGTGGCTGGTTATTAGCTCCATTCTCCTCAACTTCCTAGATAGCCGAAGTATCTTTGGGCAGGCTGTGATGGCCTGAAGTCTATTATTATCCCAGGAATCATTGGGAAGGGTAGTGTGGTGGTTGGACCATGTGTGTGCGGGAAGATGGTTTCCCAAGTATCTTCAGGATGAGGCCCTTGTGTCTTTAGGCATGGCAGTGGTTATTCTAGGCTAGGTGTTTGCAGGCGTGGTTACGTGTGACAGTTGTGGCCCAGGTGTCTGTGGGTGGGTTAGTTGTTATGGCCCAGCTGCTTGTGGGAGGGATGTGTGGTTGTGGCCCATGTCTGTGTTGGCAGGGTATGGTAGTGGGACTGCGATGAGAATGGCGGGACTGGTCCGACGCATAGGATGTCTTCAATAACCAGTTGGAAAGTGGCATGGGGTACCCAAACATTGATGTACTATTACTATACATTACATGTCATGCGTTATTTAGGGAGTGTTCCATTGTGACGCTTGGGTGGTTAGTTTTGTTTCTGGGTGCTTGGTTAGCTCTTTTCTCATAGGGCATTAGTATACCTCCCCACATGTGCATGAGAGTCTTTGGTTCATCCCTAGTGAGTATAAATGTATGCTCACCCTACGTATATAAAACTGCTTTCTGGTTTCCAGGAGGACTTCGGGGATCGTGCTAGAACGTAATAGCTCAGACCTTGTGGCAGATCACCGCAGTTGATGTTGTTCTTTCTTTTAGTATTTTTCCTTGTAGTCTCCATATACATTTTAGATTTTTCTTTTGTAACATGAATTGGGAATGGTTCTTGTATTTAATTTTACTTTCAGTTTTGGTGTTGTGGGATTTACTATCTTATCTCTCGATCCTATTAAAGGAAAAGGGGTAATGCCTTCAATTTATTGTGTGATTTTATACCCTTGGTGCTGGTCTCCACTATAGGACCTATTGAAGATAGGTTTCGGGGGTCATTATCTCTCCTTTAACATAAAGAAGGAAGGTCCTGGAAATTTGCTGACCCTTCACTTCTTTTGGTGAAGGCGGGTCATGACAGAATTGTATCAGAGGAAGGTTGAGAGATAGGATGGAGTCTTGGAGTTAAGCACTGTGAGGATTGCGTTGGATGATAGGGAGATGGTGTTATGTGACCTTGGTGCGTGAATTAGGCCAGGGAAGACCGGCTAGGACACGGGATTTTAGGTCCCCTCGTGATCTGATGCAAGGACTCTAGACCTACCGAACAACCAAGTGAAGCCACACTGATTTCCAGGTAGAGACCCTAGGAATGCTGAATGCATCATAATGACATTAGTTCTCATGTTTCTGGGGTGTTTTGGGATTTTGAAATAAATATAATGTTTAATGAGTTCTAAGAACAGTATTCTACACTACATGGGTTTATGCGTCTTTATTTACCTGGTAGGTATGGAACCTCGTAGAGGACCATGAGTTGTATGGGTGATAGAGGCCCAGAAGGTTGACTTGACAGATCAGCAGAGGGCTGACCGAGAGGAGGAGGAAGACCAGTGGAAGAATACGCTTTGAGCCTTCCATTGACAGACCCTCGATAAGTACGAGGGCAGCACCTCTGACATGAAGACGGAGGGCTGGCTAGAGGAGTTGGCCATAGCCTTCGGCTTGATCTGGGCTTCGACCGAGTACTGGGTTCCTCTGGCCGTGATCCAGATGCAGGGATTACCGCATCAGTGGTGGATGCTCTACCTAGGGGAGCAGAGAGAGGCTGAGGTGGCATGGGATGATTTTGAGAAGGAGTTCTGGGAGGAATTCCTCTCTTCTACGATGAAAGCTGATAAGGGGTAGGATCTACTCTCCCTCCAGCATGGGGGGTATGTCAGTAAGGGAGCTGGGAATCAAGTTCAAGGACATTCTCCACTTTGCTCTGGACCTCTTTCTAGATGAGGAGTCTTGAGAGAGACGTTTAGAGGAGGTGCTCCGACCCTCCCTCCAATACACCGTTACCCCCATCACATTGCCGACATACATAGAGGTCCAGAAGAAGTCATAGGTGGTGGAGAGGATTCACACGTTGGGAGGTGTGTCATGAGAGAGGATCCAGCTAGGCCCGTCAAAGGGAAAGGCACTCAACACTAGATCTCCATCACCAAGACACTCTAGGTTCCGACTAGTAGGGAGCAGGCCGTAGTAGTTCCAGTTCTGGTCCCCCAGTCCTCACCCATTCCATTCTGGCCCAGGACCAAGGTGCTTCGTCTGTGGGAGCCATGGACATCTCCGGAATCAGTGCCGGGACCATGTTCATGTTGAAATAGTGGGTTCCCTAAACCCAACTATTATGTACTTTTAATTACCATATCATGTATAGAGTTAACTATGCATGATTTCAACTTACCATTATAGTGTAGACTTTTCTGCGTCCACTATTAAAATGGTAATGTCTAAAGATTAATTTTCATATCAAAATGTTATAGTAGTTCCCGGGCTATAATGAGAACCTCTAGATACTATGACATTAATCTTAAATATATGTTGTATGGTCTAGATACATCTTACTAATTGGACATAGTATATGTTTTCCCATCGGGTAATGGGGCTCATAAGCATTGATACTTCTTCTCATGAAGTTCGTACTTCAGGATCTCTAGTAGTGAGATCATGAGAACTGCCCCCAATAGAAACACCACATGTTTCAGGTGTCATTGGATGTTCCTATCTCTGATCATGTGTTATGGTCTCCTGACATGAGATCATTAACAATGTATGTCATTTGATTGCGAACTTTGATGCAAGACGAAAACCATGGCAATGAAGTCGTGGTGAGGTAGTTTTTGTTGAGTGCGTCATTGGTGGCATGACATTGGTTGAATGGTTAGGAAAGGATTTGCCACTTCCAGGTTATGGATGTAATATATCTCTTCCCATGTTTATATGGATGGAAGTACCTTATAAGACCATTTCCATGGAAGTCGAGGGTAAATCCATCCAATTATATCAAAAAATTATAAAGAAAGAAAAGGGCGATGACACGAGAGTGCGTCCGGCTTTATGAGATATTATAGACAATGAGATTATATTACATAGTACATGTTCGTAGGTTGGTTTTCGCCACTGTGAAAATCCTTATTTCTTCATGGGCCATGATGGGTTGCTAGATCCCGCTCTTGGTCTATGAATACTATTCAAAGATGTCGAAATAAGGGCCTAGAGGGTCACACACAATTGCATTTTCAAGAATCTTCTTTATTCAGTTCAATAGGAGAATTGGATATAGTGGGCCCCGCCACAAGGGTCCGGGAATTGTCCAATGTAAAATGATCACCAATGTAATAAATAAATTTGTATTACTCGAGTTTAGAATAATGAGTATTGAATTTATTTATTAAATGTATATATGAGTTTTAAGTAAATATATGAAAAAACATTAATAGATGAATATTAAATTATTCAAGCTTCAATTAATATATATGGGAGCGACGAGTCAGGGTAATGATTTAACTATTATCATGTAATATATTTTAATATATTACAAGTAAATGATAATGATATTTATGGATTAGTTTAGTAGTCATAAAATGTCATTGATAATGCGTTAATTATTCTGGGTCGGCAAGGCGATACCAGGTATTTTAATTGAGCACTATAAATAGAAGAGGATGGGAATTTTCCAAACACTATTCATGGTTCTTATCTCTCCTCTCCTATATCCCACATTCTAGAGAGAGATGCTCTGGATCCAAGGAGCTCGGATGGAGCTCTCTATCGGGCATCGATGGCGA
Organism: Viscum album; assembly: GCA_963277665.1. Taxonomy (NCBI): domain Eukaryota; kingdom Viridiplantae; phylum Streptophyta; class Magnoliopsida; order Santalales; family Viscaceae; genus Viscum; species Viscum album. The sequence continues at coordinate 1,482,070,841 of OY728137.1, forward strand.
TGCGATGCGGTGGTCTTTGGAGCGTCGAAGGCATCGTCAGATATCTGTACTAGCACCCGGATTACGATGAACGACGCTCCAGCGAATTCCTTGAAGCGTGTGTATATGATCTAGAGGAATTCAGCTTCTTATTCTTTGAGCAGCGATCACCAACGACGAGTAGACATCATGTGCAACTTCAGATATGAACCTGGTTTTTTACGGTTTATATTTGTGCTTAAAATCCTCCACGCAAGGTCCTCGACAAAGACCGGGCTGCTCTTCTATGACGTCGACAAGTTTACGTCGACCATCAGTGGAAATTTTTTAAAAACCCACCTTTTTAGGGATTCCGCTACATACCATGTTCCAATAGTTTAGTATGGCAGTGGCGAGAAAGGCCCAGCACCCGCCTCAGTAGCAGCATCCAGCTAGGCCCTTCCAGCAGCACCAATAGGTGCAGCGAGCTACCACTCCTCTGAGTGCAGACGTTTTTGGGAGAGGCCGACCTCCGGGCGCTCTTCCGGAACCTTGACCAGGGCGTGGTCGGGGAGGAGGCCGAAAGCAGAGAGGCAGGGGAGCTGGGCGTGGGCAGTTGCACGCCATGGAGGTAGTAGTTCTAGCAGGATGGGAGAGCGTTCAAGGTATGATAAGTTTGTTTAGTACCCTTTCATATGCCTTGTTTGATACCATAGCTTCGCACTCCATTGTTGCACCCGGTCTGCCCCGTGCTCTGGGTCTAGATACCGAGAGACTTCCAGTGCCCCTGGTGCTGAGCACACTAGTCGGAGGTCAGACCGACATGTTATATGTTTGTAGAGGATGCAGACAAATGATAGATCCACATTAGTTGGTCAGGGATCTATGAATACTATAGATACAACCATACGATGTCATCCTAGGAATCGACGAGTTGTTCTCTGTGTGTGACACTATCGACTTCTTCTGAGGAAGTGTTGTGTTCTCAGACTCGGGTGGCCGACGTGTTACTTTCACTGGCGAGCGGAGTGGCAAGAAGGTCAGCAGGTGAGAGGAACCACTCCTCTCCTTGTTAGCCAAGCTGTCAATAGAGTCAGTGGATGCTGAGATGGTGGGAGTACCAGGGATCGTCAGTGAGTTTATGGATGTCTTCCCTAAGGAGGTCAAAGATCTACCCCCTCAACGGGATATCGATTTTGGGATAGACTTACAGCCTAGTGCTCATCCGATTTCGATGTCTCCTTACAGGATGGAACCTTCGGTGCTATGGGAGTTGCGGATTCAGATTGACAACCTAATGAAAAGGGGTTATGTTCGACCAGGTGTGTCACTGTGGGGTGCTCCGATCTTGTTCACAAAGAAGGCAGACAGTGGTCTCATGTTGTGTATAGACTAGAGGAGGCTGCATCATGTGACAATCAAGAATCGCTAACCTCTTTTGAGGATAGATTATCTCTTTGACCAGCTGAAGGTGGAAGGGTGGTTCTCGAAGATCGACCAGTGATCTGGGTATCACCAGTTGAGGGTAATGTGGGCGACATCCCAAAGATGGTCTTCAGGTGAAGATATGGGCACATCAATTTGTACTCATGCCTTTCGATGTTACGAATGCCTCGTCTGTGTTCATGGGGATTATGAACTCCGTCTTCCAAGAGTATCTGGATCGGTTCGTAGTCGTGTTCATCGATGGCATCCTGATCTATTCAAGATCAGAAGAGGACAACGTGAATCACCTGAGGACAGTTTTGGATGTCCTCCGACGGCACCGGCTCTGTGGGAAGTTGTCGAAATGAAAGTTCTGGACCCGGGAAGTGCACTTCCTTGGGCACATAGTGTCTGAACCGGGGGTAGCAGTGGTCCCATAAAAGGTTGAGGTAGTTGTTTCTTGGGGATCACCCAAGAACATGGAAGAGGTTCGTAGTTTCCCCAGGCTGGCAGGTTTTTATCAGAGGTTCGTACCAAACTTCTCCCGATTTTTCAGCCCCTTTGACAGCCTTGACCAAAAAGGACCAGGGTTTTGCATGAAGTGATTAGTTCGAAGCAGCCTTCAACTATCTGAAAGAGAAGTTGGTTAGTGCCCCAGTGCTAATACTAACAGAAGAAGGGGTGACTTATTAGGTGTTCTGTGATGCTTCAGGGTGGGGCCTCTGATGTGTGTTGTTGCCGCAACAAAGGGTGATCTCTTATGGGTCTAGGAAGCTATGCCCTCATGAGAATAATTATGCCACCCATGATCTAGATCTTGCAGCGGTTGTTTTCGCACTAAAGTTGTGGCGGAATTACCTCATCGAAGAATGTTGTGTGGTCTTCCTGGATCAAAAAAGATTGAGGTATATCTTCTCCCAGTGGGACCTATACTTATGGCAGTGAAGGTGGATGAAGTTCTCTAGGATTATGACTTAGACATTTCCTACACTTCAGGAAAAGGGAATGTAGTTGCCGATGCTTTGATCAGGAGGTCATAGAAGGATGAGGTCCGAGAATCGACAGACACTTGCAAATAAATAGAGGAGTTGGATTCCTTGCACATGGAGGTGAGGATGGATAATGGTAAGGGATACATGTATCATATGACAGTACAATCTTCTCTGTTGCATCAGGTGGAGGAGTCTCAGTGCGGAGACTCATAGAGAGAAGTGATGCGTGATCGAGTTGACCAGGGGAATGCTCAGGAAGGTAGGAAAGAGGATGGTCAGAACCTGATTCTTTTTCGAGGAAAGTTGTTTGATCCAGAGGCAATGCGTGACCAATTTCATAGTGAGTTACACAACTCACCCCTAGCAGTGCACCCGAGAGTATCCAAGATGTACCAGGGCCTGAAGAGACAGTTTTGGTGGCCTGGAGTAAAGCAAGCAGTGGCAGAGATTGTGGCCATGTTCCTAGTGTGTCAGCAGGAGAAGGATGAACACCGTGTTCCAGGCGGGTAATTGCAACCCTTAGATATTACTGAGTGGAAGTGGGATGACATCTCTATGGATTTCGTCACGGGACTACCAAAAGTGCATGGAGGATATGACTCCATCTCGGTAGTAGTGGACCGGTTGACTAAATCGGCTCACTTTCTAGCAATCAAGGAGTCGAGTACAATGGACGTTCTAGCAGGGATATATGTGGACAAGGTAGTGTAGTTTCACGCAGTTTTGAGTTCCATAGTCTCAGATATGGATGCACGATTTACCTCTCATGTCTGGAGGGGTTTGAAGCATGCTTTTAGCACCCAGATATGCCTTATTACTGCCTTCCACCCCCAGACAGATTGGAAGACAGAGTGAACTATACAAACCTTGTAGGATATGCTGCGGGCATGTGTTCTGGACTCAGGAGGATCATTGGTGCGACACTTTCCTCTGGTAGAGTTTTCCTACAATAATAGCTATCACTCTACCATTGGCATGGCTCCGTTCGACGCCCTATATGGAAGGTCATGTCGCTCACCCGTGTGCTGGACTGAGGTTGGGGAAAAATGTGTTCTTGGCCCGGAGGTGGTGCCGAGCACGACAGAGAAGGTTCAGATTATACGAGAGAGGATGAAGGTATCTCCGGATCAGAAGAAGACATATGATGATGATAGGAGGATACCCTTGTAGTTCGAGGTTGGGGACCACGTTTTCTTGAAAGTCTCCCCTCGGCGTGGACAGCGGAGTTTTGGCAAGGGAAGTAAGCTTTCTCCCAGGTTCATCGGGCCCGTCGAAGTGTTGCGATGGGTTGGGGAAGTGGATTATCAGCTAGCGCTACCACCGTTGCTACTGAGGATACATGATGTATTCCATGTGTCCCAGCTCCGATGATATCTCCATGACGATTCACACGTCCTCGACTGGGGAGGGCTAGAAACCGTAGACGATTCAACCTTCATAGAACAACTGATCAAGATCGAGGATCGTAAAGAGAAAGTGCTTTGGGGGCGAACCATTCCCTTGGTTCGTGTGTTATAGAGACATGGTGGGCTTAAGGATTGTACCTATGAGAGGTAAGAACAGATGCGTGCCATATACCTTGGGTTGTTTTGAGTTTTATCATGTTTTTTCAGTACTTGTTTGCTGTAAATGCTAACCTTATCGGCTATGGATGTGCAGTTTCCTTTTCTGTGGATGTGTGTGTGAAGTGACATAATGAATGGGGTGTGGAGGACATGATCCCTAGTTAAGACTCATTAAATAAGATGCTCATAAACCCATGCAGGAAAGTTAGAGCCGCCCAAATTGGGTATTATCTTAACCCAGAAGAAGGGAAACCCTTCTCCCACTGGACCTGGCAGTTTAGCCCTTTTGTATTGCATGCAACGGGAAAGAGCAGTAGGGTGTTTGTGTTTGTTATGGAGATAAGATATTTCTATATCAGAGAGGTTCACTCCTAAGTGGTATCTTCCAGGGTGGTTTTTCGGATCCCCCCTCCATCATCTGGGTCTAGTTTTGATTCTCGAGGTCAAGAATAGTTTTAGAGTTATCTTATGTAATGACCCAGACCATCATGACCCCTTCATTTTCCAATTATCGGCGCAACCGATTAGCGAGACTGATCGGTGAGATCGATCAGCGAGACCGATCAGCATGACCGATCAGTGAGAGAGATCGGTGCGACCGATCGGTGTCACCCATCCTTGGCGGGCTTTTCTTCTACAGCCTTCCCTGTAACCCCACTTTTAAGCCTTTTTAACTATTGTAAGTGGTTTAAGGCCATTTTTAAGCTCTCAATCAATGCATTAAAAATCCTGAGGGTGGAGCAACCCACCCCAACCGACCTAGATGTGCTTTATCATATAATGCCCCTCTATTTTATTAAATTCCTTAAAATCACAATTGTTGCCACCTTTCTGATGGTGATCATTAAATAACAATTTATCCTGTCATGTGTAACCACCCAACCACGTGGGGAATCACGATCCTAATTCAAAGCGTTCAAATTTCTCATATCCCATAACAACATGATTTTATATATATATCGTAGAATAATTTCTTCTTCCCCCTCCTTCCGTTTTGACTAACTTCTCTCTTCTACGTGGTGCGCTTGATGTCCTTCATTCCTGAGACTTGTGGTGTGCCTAGGCTGAAGTCATCTGCTCATACTTGGAGTTCTTGATGTTCCTCCTCTATAAGTCGCGCATCCCCAGTTCTTGGTACTTGGAGAAAACAACTCCTTGATCAGTTGGGTAGGGTTTTCACCTTTGTCTCTCCTTTCTTTGTATCATGCGGGGTGGGTATGCTAATGCTTCTGTAGAATTGTATGATCAAATATTTAATGAAGATAATAAACGGATTCTAAAGAATGAAGGGGAGGGGTGTTATCGATGATGCTGCTATGTTTTTATCCACTTTCATGATTAATGATTTTGAATTGTTCAGGCTTACGCCTACTGAAAATCATGGTCGTTGGTGGTCCTTCTTTGTGCACGAATAAACCCTTAACCCTTGTGATGTTTAAATGGATTGTATTTTAAGTTTTGAACATTTTGCTGTGTAAAGATAATTGGTTAATTATGTATCTTCAGCTAAACAAATTGGAAGCACCAGGATCAACTTCTTTTCTACGATAACCCCGGTTTAAGCCACGTGGAATTGAAACCATGGATTGTGTGAAATCATATAAATCAGAAAATACATGTATGGTCTTGCCTTGTGTTGGTTCTAGTGGTTTGTTTGTTTTCCTTCATGGTCTTTTTGCGGGGTTCCTTTCGATTTCTTGGATGGGGGATTAGATTGATGGTGTTGTATCTTGGGGTTTTCATTGGTTCCAGTACTTTGAGGGATATCACATACCACTTTGTTGTTGTGACATTACAAGAGAATCGGGAGTGAATGCTTAAATTGTTGTTTGGTGTACTCTTTCCTTGGCTGGTGCTTATGCTTACTAGTTTCCCAAGTAGGTGCAGAAAATTATTTAACCATTATTACTGAACATGGAAACAAGGATAGGAAAAATGGGGATTTGTTTTGGTGTGTGATGTGACTTGGTCATGGGTGTTATTCTCTTCTCTTATGAATGAATAGTAAGGATAGTGTTCTTTAGGCTGGCTGAAGAAAAACCTAGATTGGGTGACTCCTTGTTTCCTAAACATATACTTTGAGTTTTTGTGTTTCTTATTCACGCCACACCCAAGATGAGAAATTAGGGCCGATCTCCCCCATTTCCTGGGGGAGGGTGTTGTTTTCCACACTTCTATTAGTGGATGGTTATTAGCTCCTTTCTGCTCCCTTTCCTGGATAACCCAAGTATCTTCGGCCAGTCTGTGATGGCCTGATGTCCATTATTAACCAATGAATCTTCGGGCAGTGTAGTGTGGTGGTTGGGCCAGGTGTGTGTGGGAAGGTGGTTTCCCAAGTATCTTCGAGAAGAGTCCCAGGTGTCTTCGGGTGTGCTTGTGGTTGTTCTAGCCTAGGAGTTTGCAGGCGTGGTTACGTGTGACAATTGTGGCCCAGGTGTCTGGGGGCAGTTTATTGGTTGTGGCCCAGGTGTTTGCTGGCAGGATGTGTCGGTGTGGACAAGGTGTTCGCGGGCGGGATGTGTGGCTGTGGCCGAGGTGTGTGCGGGCGGGGTATGGCAATGGGACTGTGATGATAGTGGCGGGATTGGTCCGACGAATAATATGTCTTCAATAACCAGTGGGAACATGGAGCGGGGTACCCAAACATCAATGTTCTATTACCATACATTACTTTTCTTGTGTTATTTGGGGAGCGTTCCTTGGTGAGGCTTGGGTGGTTAGTTTCCATCCTAGGTGATTGGTTATCTCTTTTCTCACAGGGCATTAGTATGCATCCCCACTTGTGCACGAGAGACTTTGGTTTTCCCTACTGAGTATACTTGTATGCTCACCCTACGTATATAAAACTACTTTCATGTTTCCAGGAGGTCATTGGGGATTGTTCTAGACCGTACTAGCTCAGACTCTGTGGCAGATCATCGCAGTTGCTGTTGTTCTTTCTTTTGGTATTTTTCCTTCTAGTCTCCTAATACATCGTAGATTTTACTTTTGTAACATGCATTTGGAATGGTTCTTTTCATTACATTTACTTTCAGTTTTGGTGTTGTGGGATTTACTATCTTATCTCCCGATCCTATTAAAAGAAAAAGGGTAATGCCTTCTATTTAGTGTGTGATTTTATACCCTTGGTGCTGGTCACCACTCTAGGACCTATTGAAGGCGGGTTTCGGGGGGTCATTATCTCTCCTTCAACTTTAATAAGGAAGGGCCTGGAAATCTGCTGACCCTTCCCTCCTTTTGGTGAAGGCGAGTCATGACACTGAACCATTGGGGTGGGTCTAAAAACTAATAAACATGAGAAGACACCACGTGCTATCCATCTTAAAAGAAGATTTTTTCTTAACTAATCTCCTTAAAAATTCCACAAAACTCATAGGATCAAACTATTAAATATAATATCGAACCCATTCATTATTTCATTGTGGAAACATCCTGAAAAAATACAATATATTCCATGATCATTGAGTATATTAAGTGAACTGACTCAAATAGTGCAAGAAAACCATAACCCATTACAATGTGATTCATGTACCGATGTTTCCCAACAAACAGTGTACATATTTACCCAGTCAACTAGTAGGTCATCAAAGTCACAATGATTTTATATTTTATCCACCACAATAAAATTGGTTTCCCATAGTTGAAATCTAATATCAAAACCTTTTTATATGGCTTCCCTAGGGCCCAAACAAAACCTCACATCAAGAAAACCACCCATATTTCCCAATAGGATTGAAATGTTCTCAAATACCACTCATTCATGTATGAAATCACTATCTCCCTATTAGTCCAACAAAAGTCCAAGCCACAACTACCCCTATCCCACCTCCATAAGCCAGAGGCTGGTGACTGGTACTGAGAGAACATATCTAAACTGCGGGGCCTTCGACTAATGTTGCTATACTTATGCACACATATACAAGCTCGTTGAACTTTAAACTATGAGAAAACTAATATATATTCATGTATAAATATATGATACCATAATTATAGTATGATATATAGTACTAGATAGAATAAAAATTGAAATATACAATCCCATATAAAATAGTTAAATAATGTACGAACAAATTAGACGGAGTGGAATATTATCCCAGAAACACTAAAATACACCAATTTTTTCTAGACAAAACTAATATAAAACTACTCCTAGAAATATATGTACTCCATTGAAAAGTAATTCTTATACATTAGAGATTAAATGTTCTAGCAGATCTTACTTAGGGGTGAGCATAGAAATACCATGTAGGACACCCTAAAACACCAAAACATTCAACTTCAACAGTTGTCATCTCATAAAACACCTATATGTCCAAAAAATGTGAAATAATGATATGCATGTGTATCCAGCACGTAATCATAAAATACATTTAGTTAAGAATGGCCTAAACCACTACTAGCTGTATAAATGCTCGAGGATTCGATGGTAATTCTCATATGTGTGGAACATCTCCCTAAGTTATAATTCCACTGATGAATCTCATTAGAGAGTTAATGCTCATATGAGATGAATTCCTCCCTAAGATATAAATCTAGTGAAATAAGTAACCCAATATTCTATGGAAATTTGGAATGGAAAATATATTCATATCTTTCAAACTATGATGAGTCATCTATACACAGAGTCCACTAGAATAATACCTCCTCCGAAACATAAAATCTCGATACATGGAGCTGGTGTCATTACATAGGGCTCATTAGGGGACACCATACCCAAATGGAAACATCCTACATGATAAATATTGAGTTCTGTTTTAGTTTTTTTCATTCTCTTTTAACAAAACCTACACAGGGAAAACAAATATGACCTGATGATCCCTTCAGAATACTCAAAGGGAGACAGTCTCCATGCCTCTTTGGTGGCTAGTTAAAGCATAGTGAGGAAAATTACAACTGAATATGTGAAATCACTCACACTCCAATGAACAAAAAGAATATATAGAGGGGACACCCTCTATTGAATAATGGGATGCTTCATCAATACCACATTGTAATAGATCATGAAAACCAAATCAATCTGTTCTGGTCCATGTAAGCTTATAGAAGCTCATAATAAAGCTTAATTACGGAGAAATAGGGCTCCTTATAATCCTCAAATGAGTATCCCAAATTTATTTGGGGGTACACATTTTCTATCACAATTAAGGGTAATATTAGTTTCTCATTAATTTACAACATGAACTTTCCCAAAAAAAAACACTGTGTCTCCCTTTAGGTGAAAAATGAGTTGATGTCGACCTAATAGTCGACATTCCGTCTAAAAGGACTCATTTACACAACTCCATGCTTGTGTACATATCTATTGTCAAGTACAATGACCTATATGTGTATTTAGGTCTGTACATAATCTTCTGAAGTACCAGATATGTGGGAAGACATGGTCACCTTGGCTTGTGCCTCATGTATACTCTAAGCTGCCAGCCACATATTTCACAGTGTATAACCTAGTAAAAATTGAATGTAACACTACATAGAATCCTATGTGTGTACCCCATGTAAACTATAGCATTTTCACTAGTAGAAACATGTTTTATAAAACATGTGACATGTCTTGAGATAATTTCTTCTATATGAAAATACTAGTGCTAAAAAGGAAGAACTATACCATGTGTATTCATTATAAATTAGTTATATAGTCGCGTTCTTCACATATCCTAAGGTATTATTAATGTTCCTTCCTCCAATCCACCAATCCCATCCAATCCTAAAAAACATCACCTATGGAAGTAAGATCTGGTCTATCTATGTCCAGGCGTCACATGCTTAATAGATTTTGACCAACAAATTTAATTGGGGAACCTCCATTGTCACTAGTGTCTTTGCAGAACTCCACTTTGAGAAATGTGGAACCTATAATTAAATAAACAACAGAATTTTAATATATTATCATTACATAAATATTTTGGAATACATAAAATACTATACAAATAGAAGGCTAAAAACTAAATTAGTCAGCTAACTTTGAAAATATAGAAATATAAATAGTAGTATATAAATGAGGAATATTGTATCCACATGGTAATTCATGTCTAGAACCATTATTATACACATCAATAATAATACATATCTTCATAACATGGAAGATGGAAACATAAAAACTGGGTGATCTCATTTGATTATTAAGGTTACACAATGTAGATACATAAGCATAATCATGCGCATAAGGTTATAAAACCATGATCCTAAAAATAGAAGATCATGCTCTATTTATCAATGATCATAATCATTAATAATGGAATACACATTGTTATTTCATAATAAGTTAATAATGAATAAATAAGTAACAAAGATTTCAAATCATAACATATGATGAAAATGTGGAATTGGGGAAAATAGTATATATGTAATATGATTTTCATAGTAGTAAAGGAATTGCTTCCATGATTATATTGGTTATACCGATTCACTCCCCATATAATTTTAGCAGTCATGGATCACTCTCAGGTATATTAATATGCATGATTCTGACTGCTCATATCATCTATGTGGTCTTCGTTCACTCCCATGGCCATTTTGGTTCTCAAGGTTTATTACTATGGCCATCTTATTTTATCTAATTAGATTTTTTTAATTACCCCTTTCATTAGAGAGATCTATCAATCCCACCCATCTCATAATTAAATCATACATACATTATATAGAAGATCATAAATTATTATATTACAACACATGAAATGAAAATTTTATTATATTAATATAATCATTTTTTAACATGTGGAAAAAGACATATTTCATAACAATTTCAATAGAACTATATCAGGTGTATGAGAAAAGTATTTCATACACATAAAACCATTGAAATAGAAACCTATTTTATAGACTTATAAGATATGATTGATAAAGAGATTCCATAAACAAATCACCCATGAATGAGAAATGAGTTTCAAAAATATGTAACTCGTAAAAAGTGAATCTTGTTATAAAAAGATCACAATAATAAAAACAACCATTAGATGAAAAAATATTACTGTATAGTTTATATAATTTTGTTGAAAAGAATTAATAACATAAAATATATTCATCTTAGATAGAAAATAACAAATAAATATTCTTCAAAAAAAACATTTCATGTGGAAAATATCAATAATTCATTGAAAAAAATTAATTCATAAAACCAATTGTAAATAAATTTCATAAAAAAAACCTTCAAAAAATATAAATAAGATTTCAAATCATCTTGAAAACCCATTTCCATGAAATATTATAGAATAATCTTCAAAACATTTTTAAAACTATTTGTAATACACGTACCAAACATAAAAATTTTGATTGAAAATGTTTTGAAAACTGTTTCATGGAAAATAACATTTAAAACATGAAAAGATAACATTAAAACGTTTTGGAAACCATTTACTTTCAAATAAAATTGAAAAAATCTTAATAAATATTTAAAAAAAATGGAAACCAATTTAGCTTAAAACATATGTTATAATATTGGAATTTTATTTAAACTATTTCCCTTGAAAATATATAAAAGCTCTTCGAATACATTTTCAAAAATAATTTAAATGAAAAATAATATGGAATCTGATAAATAAATCGTCAAAATGGTTTAAAAAATATTAATTGAATTTTTTTTAATCTTTATTAACCTATTAAACAAGAAAATTATTCTTCATGGAAATGAGGACAGATAGATATGTGCATTCCATATTATGTAATAAGAACATTTCATTTCCATTGTAAAATGATAGAAAAATAACATGTTTGAAAAATTAATAAAATATTTCATTAAATAAATTTGTAAAACAAAAAAAGTAGAAATATTTCATTCAATTAATATTGGATAATTTTATAATATTTATGGAAAACGTTTTTTATAATACATTGTATTAAAGGAAAATATATTTCCAACTGAATAGAGGGTGAAGTCATGATTTTGAAAAAAATATTATTAATTATATTATGTATAAATGAGTGGAAATATTATAACAATATATGATAATATTTTGAATAATTATAGGATAATAAAATTAATTAGTTTTTATGGGATATGTAACACAATATTTCATCAAAGGAATCATAAACATAAACCATATTGAAAAGTAATTAAATTGTTTCAATAAAACGTAAAACATGGTAACTTGGGATGATACTCACCTTTTATTACATGGGAATTACTTGAATCTAAAAAAATATTTTGAATAATGATATCAATGTCCTAATAAGTAAAATTTATTTATATACACCTTGAAAAGAATTTAGGTGCATAACAAAACATGAGTCTCAATGGAGGGAAATTGAGACAAAACTATTACCTATTAGGTAAATTTTGAAACTAAAACTCCATGAATAAACGAATATAGAATATATATTTAAATACCTATAAATTTATGTATAATAATAATTGAATACAATTATTTCCATTATACACATAATACAAAACGAATGGGTGGTGAATTTAGCATGTATCTCACAGAAAATAAAAGTGATAGAAAATCCCCTTTAGAAGTCTATTGTGTCTCATCATACATATTCAAAATTCATGTATATTATAAATAAATTTATTATTAATAAATAAAATAACATTTTTATTATATATAATAATATATCTGATTTTATAATTATCTTATATTACCATCTTGTCAACAATACTATGTTAAAGTTTCACTTCATGTAATATATTCTTTATTCTTCGCATGCCTCTTAATTTGTTATATCATCATTGTTTATACTTGTACCATAATATCATCAATGTATTTCATAATATAAATATAATTCATATAATTTATTTTTTTTTATAGTAAATTATAAAACATGGAATTTTGAAATGGAATATACCATTCATGGAGACAGTAAGTCATACTTACCCTTGAACGATGTTTATATCATTATTGTAGTATTGAAATAAATAAGTTTAATGAAATACAAGTATATATATATATATATTATTTAAGTAGAATTATCATATCATATATATCATAAATTTTCACTAATATTATCTTTATTACATTCCATGAAGAGTGTGAGTGAATCACACCACATTGAGCGTTGGTAGTCGACACTTCCTCAAATGAAATTCTTAAATTTATTCCTAATGGGATGTATAGAGATATGTTTATAAAAGGTTTAATGAATACTATAAATATAATAAATATAATATATAACATTTATAATAAATATTTCCATCATAATACCTACCATGAGAGGTGGTAAATAAAAAATGAACAATCATGTTTTTATGAGGCAGTAGTTCACCAAAAACATAAAAAGTATGTTCATTACCAACTAAATTGAGGTCTTTGTAGTATATTTGTTTGTATGTTTAGGTCAATCCATTATCATAATATCAGATTATTATATTTAATATATATTTTTTCATAAAATCATGGAATAATGTGTGTGGACTGCTTGTATAGTTAAAATAAAAGAATGGAGATTGGGAGAAGTTGTTACGTCATAGTAAGGAAACTCCATTTGTTTTCTGACAAAAATAATCATTGGATTGATTTATAACTAATTATTGTATTTTAAGAGGAATAAAGGGATTTTATTATATGTATTGGATAAACCTTTCTATTTTTAGTGGTGTGAAAAAGAGGGAGAGAGCATTCATTTTTATAGTGGAAGGGGAGTGGCACTCATGAAAATACAAAAAAATAATTCATTAATTGGAGGAATACCTTATATGATGTGCACAACAATAAGAAAAATAATGTATTAAGGGATAATCATGACTGAGAAAATCTTCCACCCTACAAAACTATGTAATTTTTAATAATTAGGTTTCTTTACTTCTAATATTCCTAAATATTATCATTTTGGTTTTCATAAACCATCAGGTTTTATAACCTAAGTAATTTTTAAATTAAGAATAAACTAATGTAATTTTTTTAAAAATTATAGACCCACTAAATTATTAATATTATTTCTAATTTATAAAAAACATCTCATTGATTTTGTAACTTTTTTTTAACAAGTACTTTTTACATGCAAAAACTCTTCTAAAACCCAGAACATGTTAATAATTAATTTACAGTTCATGGGTCAATATTTTAATTATAAAATGATCATTTGAAACATTCAAAAACCATATTTAATATTTTTTCACTTGAATGTCAGATTGAATATTATAGTATTTTTATTATTTTTAAATCATTTCATAAAATATTTTTTTTGTAAAATAAAATTACTGTAACTTTTCATATTGTTTTTTTTTAATTATAATTTTATATTATGGATACTATTTTAGTATTTAAATAAACTCAGTGTATATATTATTCAAAAAATTAATTCATCTAAAAAATTAATTATAGAAAATTATTCAACTAATTTGAACATTTTTTAACATTTATAGTATCATTTATTTTAGTTAATTATTAACTTAATAATCATTATGTTCGATTATCATAAGACTTTTTTGTAAATAAATCATTTTTAGAAAATAATGATACATTATTATGGTAATAATGAACCATTTATATTTCAAAAGGATTTTTTTATCCCAAAAGGATGTTTTTGCATATCTCAATTTTTTATAAATGATAATGTTATAGAAAGTTCTCTTCGTGTCTTTTTTCTTACATAAAATTCTATATAGGGAAAGTCTATATAATAATATCAAATTAACCCATTAAATTACAAAAAATAGGATATATGGTAGAATTATTGAAATAAATGTAATTTCGAAATGTTTATAGTTAATTTTGGTAATAATGTTAATAGTTTAGTCGTTAATTAAGAATAATTTTACAATAATAATTATGATTAATATTAATCACATTTACTAAAATATTTTGTAAAACATTTGGTTGATATTATTTGACCCAAAATATTTTAATTAATAAAATATTTTATATATGTTATTAAAAATAAAAATCATACATATTGGAAAATTATGTTTTAATCTATCCTGCTGATGTGGCAAGAATGCAAGGTTTTTAATAAAAACATTAAAAAGATCAATAAGAATTTATATCTAATTTCAGTTTAAAAATTATTCCTTTTACCTATAAAAGGATTAATATATATAAATTAACATCTAGGACTTTATAAAGGAATTTAAAATATAATTTACCATTAATAATTATTTAAATGAAGATGTGGTTTTTAAATAAAATACATTATCATTCACTATTCATAGAAAAATCATGTTTTATTGAAAAATTCCAAAAACTCACCTTAGGATAATTATGATATTTAGAATTTGAAAAATAGATTCATTTGATAAATAAAATTTATAAAATTTTAAAATTTTTTTTTACACAACTTCTCCATTAAAAGGAATTAAACACATGGTCTTGTGTGCAACTTAATCGATTCATGATGTTCCAGGTAGAGAAAGCTAAACATTATGTTTTTTGTAGTTCATGATTAAATTTATCTTTCATATTAAGAATTACTGACATATTTCATTAATATTAATTAAAATATTTCCAATGTTACATGAAATGAAAAATATCAATATGATTAAATTAATATGAAATAATATATTATACAAAATCACGAGGTGTAAAATTTTACCCCACCTTAAAATGATCTTTAACCTATAAATTCATTTGGGTTATCAAATGATTAATACAATAACACTCTATTTATATATACCCAAATCTTAGGTGTGAGTACTAAAACATCACTTATATAAGGATAGTTGGAAGCATAATGGTTACCCTTAGAAATAGACAGTAGGGTTTCCACATAAGAGGACATATGTGGTAAGTGAAAACATGTACATATAGGAGAAATATAACAATAATGTTTTGGAAGATAATGATTGATAACAAGGTAAGGATAATGTTTACAATCATATACATTAATATATGATTATCTGAGGAACCATTTGATTCATTGAAAATGAAGGTATTGGGACATCATTTTTGACTTAAATATCTTTTTTTGAATGTTGAATAATTTTCCTAAAAATAGATACTGAAATTATTTCTGGCCACTTTCACCCGTTGTTGTTCATCAATCCACTTCACCACATTATCTAAATATATGATAAATTATTTATTCCTAATTTACTAATAGATCATGAGATCCATGATATGTCATCCCATTTGTCATAAGTTATAATAAACACAATATTGTTTGAATAGGGTCTCTAATATGCATAAATCCCCATACATATAGATAAAACTTCATTCATACTGACTTCATCTTAATATTTAATTAAAAAACCCTAAAATTGTTAACTTATAACCCATCCAAAATATAAAATTACAATAGATTAGAATGAAAATCAGGAAATATGATTAACAGTGGTCCCCCTTATATCACAAAATATCATTTGGTTAAAAAATTCATATTGTGAATACCCACATTGTATGTTCCATTAGCATATGGTAACAACCATAATGACCATAAATCCATTTGTAAAACATGCATAATTCCTTATTCGAATAAATTCAAGATATATTCATTAAATCCATAATGTTTCAAACATCATCATTGATGACACATAACACTTTTTCAATCCTCAGTTCTAGGGTAATCTAGACAATCCAATTTTACTATTCATATCTAGAATATCATTATCTAAACATCATTTTCTCAATTTCAGGTTTTAATTTAGGACATAACATTATATAATATATACATTACCATTCCTTACAAACAAATTTCAATGTCTCAATAACTGTTAAAATTTTTCTTTTCAGTCTATAGGAAAATTTATACTGAAAATAGTTATCTATTTCATGATTAATATAACATAATCAATGAATATAAAAACATGAATAGATCATTATTCCAAACCTATTATTAATGCATTACTTTGGTCTCGTAATCTAATTATTTAATACCTATTTCCTATATTATGTAATATGAATCATTATTAAGTTTCCTCAACTTCATCAAACCATTCTCCATATGTTTAATGTAAACAACACTAGAAGGACATTGCATACCATTCATATTTTCATGAAAATATATTTATATCAAGAAGTATTACCAATACTCATACATATATCATAAATCTATTTATGATATTTCAACTAGAAAAATATGATTCCAATAATACCCACTATTTCCACATCTAAAATAATAAAAAGTTAACCATATTCTGTTAAGTTATCTCAATCGACTAAAATGACAATGAATAATGTGATAAACATTTATCATATTATTATAAATTATAATCCTGAAAAATTACTTATATAGGGGCTAAATCATGGATCTTATTTCATAATCTATGAAACCATAGGTTTATATTAAGTTATTCATAGTCATAGTCTATTTAAATCTTTAATTACGATTTGTATAGTGTTATTGAATTCCCAAATCATATCCATCTTGAGTGTACAACTATGTGTGTGGTAAGGCATGTTGTCATGTACTAGATTACCCCCAGTCTATCATTGACATATTGTGAGATTTTTTTACCCATGTATCATATGTTCTAAAGCCGCATCAACTTGTAGTATCCATATAGGGATATATTTATAGAAAATTATTCACTATATGATTTACTACAATTCTAATACATTTTCCAAAAAAAATGAATCATCCATATACATATACATAGAGATATCCCTATATATATCATTATAAATCTTCTAATAGATATTAGTAATGTACTCTCAAAGTATTATGCAATGGTTAACTAAAACATTTTTATATAAACTATAGCGATTATTGTTTTTCATATATTATCATTACATAACATTTGTAGAATACATAAATCATTATGAAAATATATTACCAAAATATTGTACTAGTCATGTACCTTGGGAAACATGGAAACAATAAATATTATATAAATGAGTTATATATTCTCGCACTATTTTCTTCATGAATAAAACCCCTATAGAAAACATCAAACAGAAGACATATTTTTATTACACGGGGTAATTGAAAATAAAAATTGGTGAGATTATATTCCCAGTTAGAGTAAACAAGGGTGAAACATAAGAATAATCATGAGGATAAGTGGTTGATAAAATGATCATGAAAAACTGAGATCATACCGATTATATAAAATATCATCAACATGCATCATTTAATAAATCATGGCAGTTTATAATAAAATATTAATTTGAAATAAATAACATAAACAATGATACAATAATATAGAAATAAAATTTTTAATTTGGAAGAAAAATAATAATATAATATGATTTTCATAATAGGCATGGAGTTTCTACAAATACCATTTTGAGAATTTTTGTTCACCCCAAATACCACATTTTTTATCATGGTTTACCCCCATGGATATCTTATATTGCTAGAGTTTCACTCCTAATACTATCTTGGGGGGGGGGGGGGCATGGTTCTCTCCCATAAAAATCTAAGTAGACAATGTGCACTACCAAGACCATCTGAATATGTCTTATGGGATATAAATCATTACCTAATGCATTTATGGAGATATACATCCCAATATAATCATAATGAAATCCTACATACAAGTTCCATAATGTGGTACAATAATAATATTTTAACCCATTAAATTAATTGGGTATCATAAACATGTAATCATATCATATCTTATAGAGAATGCAATAGTTTCTAAAATCGTTTTATCAAATAAAGAAAACTAAAAATATAAATTAATTTCATATAAATATAAACTTTTAATGAGAAATTTCATTCATGAATATATAACATGTGAAAATGAAATTTATTTCATGAAAAAATGAACCAATAATTTGAAACCGGTTTTATAAACATATAACCCATGATAGAGAAACGAGTTTCATACATAAAATGATGTTGAGCATATCCTTTCTGAGAAAAAATAATAATGGTAATTTTAGATAATTTTCCTAGAAAGGAATGTGTAACATCAACAGATGTTGTCTTAGATGAAATATAAATTTTGAAAACTATTCAGAAAACAAATTATTGAGGAAAATATCATTTTTTCATTGAAAAAGGCTTTTAATTCCATAAAACCATTTTAAAATCATATTCACATTAAATACCTTGAAAAAATATGCATAATTCGTTACTTTATTTTTAAAACCATATTCCATGAAAACATATAGAATAGGCATCAAAACATTTTAAAATCATTTTACATTGAGAAAACATTGAAAACATTAATAGATCCCTATTGAATGATTTTAAGACCAGTTCATTGAAGATAAAATTGAAAACATATAAATAAATCTTGAATTATTTTCCCAAACCATTCAATTGAAAAAAAATAAACATTATGATGACATCATTAAGAAAATTTTAAATCAGTAAAAATGTTTACACTGAAAACTACTGAAATAAGAATGATGTTTTTTTGAAAAACATTTCCCATGAATAATAATTTGAAAACATATTTGAAAATCATGAAAAATTGTTTTAAAAAATTTGTTGCAAAATATTTTATTTAAAAAATATTTTAAATATGATAATTTAAAACATGAAAAGGATGATTCAAAAAAATGAGGATGGGTAAATCCTTACATGTTGTACAACATAAGAAGTATATTCTTTTCTCATGGAAAAATGATGAAAAAATACGTTGTTTGGAAAAGGACAAGAAAATTCATTTAAAAACATTTTTAAAAGAAGAAAATGAAAAAAATTGTTTAATTTTGAAAATATAATTTTATAATATTTTTGGATACCGTTTTTAAAAAAACATTTAATTGAAGGAGCACATATTCATGACTGAATAGAGTGAATGTTTTTGTATTTGTGAAAAACATCTATAAATATCTTATGTACAAAATATTGGAAAATTGGTACCAATAAATGAATATGTTTTGAATAATCATACTGGAACAAAACTAATCACTGTTCTTGAGAGGTGTATCATAATATTTCATCAATGAAAACATAAACCTATAAAATCACGAGATGCTACGAGACTGTATTAAAAAAATATTGTTACTTGGTAAATTGGGTTCATACAATACATATTGAAAAAATTTACCTTAATCATACAATAATACGAGAAGAATTATATTTAGAATAAAAAAAGTAAAATTTAATTATATACACCTATAAAATAATTTATCTATATAACAAAATATGAGTCTCAAATAAATTATACTGAGACAAAATTATTATTCTAATTTTTTATCTTATGTAACATAAACTGGATGAAATAAATATCATAGAATGGATATGTAAATACCAATAAATTAATGTATAAGAATCATTGGATAGATCCATGGTAAATATATACACCACCCAGAGGGAATTAGTGCTGAGTATATCATGTATCTCATAGAAATAATAATTGAGATGAAATCCCCTAAAATTTTTTATGGAATATCATCAGTCATTCAAGAATACTATATAATAAATAAATTTTTATCATAAATCTATTTTAGAAAAATATTCCTATATATAATAAAAAATATATTATGATTATGAGCTTATATTAACTGTGTGTTAACAATCATATGTCAAGGCTTTACTTTAGATAACAATATCATTTTTTTTTGAATGTGTCTTAATTAGATATATAAATGTGGACCATTTACGTATATCCAGGTATGAAGAATGTTCTTAATCATATAAATATAATTTATACTATAATTTTTTTTATTATAATAATTTGTTGAAATAGAATTTGGAAATGGAACACATTTTTCATGGAGTCCATAAGCCGTACATACACATAAATGATTTTTCTGTCATTATTGTCGTATTAAAAAAAAGGTAAATGAAATATTTTCATATATTTATATGAGTATATATATATATATATTTATTAATATATCATAATTATATCATATATATCATATAAGTTCGCTAAACCCATTCTTGAAAACATTTTATGTAGTGTGTGAATGAATCACATCGCGCTCAGAGGGTGGTGGTCCACAATAACTAAAACAAAAATACCATATTTACCCAAAATTTAATGTATAAATATTTGAATTTTAATTCAGTTAAATAATGTTGAATACATAATAAATATTATATATTACATAAATAAATAATTTTTTGATCATAATATCCACTATGAGCGGCAGTAAGGGAAAATGAACAGTAAAATTTTTTTTTTGAGGAAATAGATAGATTTATAAATAAATATCACACACATCACCCAATAAGTGTATCTATTTTTATGTGTCTAAACAAAAAATAACATAACACCATTTTATTATATTTAATATACTAATGTTTTAGTACAGACATAGAGTAAGGCGAGTTGAAGGGGTGAGGAAAGTAAATATTAGATATGCTCTTGAGAGAAGTTGTTAACTCTTAAACAGGTTATTCTGTTAAGTTTCTCAAAAATATCCTTGGATTTCATTCTGACGTGTTGAGGATTATAAAAGCAATGGATGGAAATTTTTATGTGTATTGGTCAGATATTGGATGAACCAATGCTTCTTGAGAAGAGTGCGGAAGAGGAAGAGTTCTTGCCTTTTTATAGTGGAAGGGGAGTGTCATTATACTAAATATCAAAGTGTATTCATTATTGGGAGGTATACATTACATTATGTTCTTAAAAATGGAAATATAATAATATAAATTAGATTCATGATTGGGAAAAATCTCCACCACAGAATAATTTGTGCATTTTAATAATTTTGTTCCTTAACGTCTATAATTCCCAATTTAATCATTTTGGTTTTAAATAAAACATCTAGTTCTATAACCTAAGTAATTTAAAAATTAAGAATAATATAAACTTAGTTTTTTAAATAAAATATAGATCCATTTATTTATTAATTTTATGTAAAATTATTAATATAAAAATTTGATATGTTTTCTAAATTATCTTTTAAACAAATTCATGTGATCCGAAAAAACACTACTTAATCCCAGACCATGCTAAAAATAGTTTTTACAGTATATGGGATAATATGTTTACTATGAATGATCAATTTGTACATTAATATAAAATATTTAATATTTAGTTACACTTAAAGGACACCTACATTAATATATTATTTTTTGTTAATGTCAAATCATTTATAAAAATATCATTTATTGTTAAAAATTATAATGTCACTTTTGATATTTTTTATTAAATTTTAATTTTTAAATATCAAAATAATATTGTAATTAAAATATATTGATTTAATATATGTCTAAAATTATATATTCATGTAAAAAATAATTATAGACAAGAATTATATCAATTTAATTTACTTTTAACATTTATTTAATCATTTATTTTTGATAAATATTAATTAAATAATCACTATATTGGCATTTTGTAAGCATTTTATGTAACTTAATCTTCTATCAAAAAACAATTGATAAATTTTATAGAAAAAACATCTCATTTATATTTCGAAAAAAATATTTATATGAAAAAATATAATGTTTCGTACATATATCTATGTTTTATAAATGATAAAGTTATGTAAAGGTCATTTTTTATTTTTATTTTCACAAACCATTTATATATGGATCTTACTTTTTACAATGTCACAATAACCCTTAAAACACTATCCAATAGTTTATATGGTCATTGTATTTGAATATAATTAAATTTGGAGGCGTGTCTAGGTCACCATTTTCATTATGGTTAATATTTATTCCTTAATTAATATTATTCATAACACAAATTCAATGTTTCATTTTAATCACATTCACTAATTTTTTGTCAAGAAAATATTTTGTTCTTATTATACAACAAATATTATATTTATTAAAACTTTTAATGGTGGTTTTTAAAAATTCCAAACACATTGGTTGGAAAATCATTCTTAACGCTAATCCAATAGATATAGTGAGAAAACGTAGTTTTAAGGAAAATAGTTTAAAAGATAAAAAGTTTTTGTATCTAATTTCAATATAATATAATTTTAATGAACATAATTTCATTAATATTTGTATAATTTAACAAATTTGTCTTTATTAACATATTTAATGTTTAATTTATCAATAATAATTTTCTAAACAACAAAGCATATTTTACCTATAATACATTATTTTTCTCTATTAAGAAAATATTCTCATAAATTTCCAGAATATTTAACATAATCTTGTTTTTATAATTTTAATAAAAAAGTAATGTTCATTTTGAAAAATAAAATTTATAAAATTTTCAGTATTTAGTTTATAAATATCTTCTCCATTAAAAGGTGGTAAAATTATTTCCTTGCGTGTAACATAAGCTAACATCATTGTTCTGTCAAGAGGATGCTAAAATTTATGTTTCGTGTAGTGCCTGATTAACATGATGTTTTTTGTAATCCATTTCTGAAAAAGTTATTTAACATAGAATAAAATATTTTAAGTGTTTCGTGAAATTAAAAATATATAATGCATTAAATTTATTCAGAAAAAAACTTTTAACAAAATCATGGTGTGTGAAACTAGTCCAGTATCATTAGCAATTGAATCACCCACCGTTGACATGTCATGTTATTTCGTTAGAAAATCTATAATATTGTTCTATGGAAATGATATGTTCTAGATAATATTGAATATAAGCTAATTTGTTTCTAGGTATTCGTCGATCCAATGACAACAGAAATTATAATGATGAAGAATTTTAGAATTCTGAGGGAAACAGAAAAAACAAAATGGGTAACGAAGCTGATATATTGTTGTGATTTCACATGATATCATTATATATGAACAAAAAATCAATATCCAAAAATAGAAAAATATAATAATTATAACTCAAATCCATTATAAATAAAACCATTCCCACAAAATAAATTATCCACAAATCAATCGGATAATCAATTGATTAAAATTTTAAAAGGGATAAGATAACTGTGATAAATCTATATTACAAAAATCCAACATTTATTTGTATCAATTTCTAATGAATAAGGATGAAAAAACTATTTTTTGATAATATCCAATGCTAGATTTTTTCTGGTTTTACTTATGGTACTCTAAAAATTGATTCAAGATCCTGATACCAACTAACATTCATCGAAACTATCCTACGAATTCCCATGTTTTTTAGGATAAAGCATAGAAATTGTTATAGCTACTTATTTAGATTGGAAAAATGAGGCCTTTGTGTTAACCTAATAAATAGATAACTTAAATTAATTCATTTTATTATTTTATACTAGGAAATATTTTTACTAAATGAAAAAATAATAATTCATATTCTGTTTTGGAATGCATAAAACCTACATTATGAACTCAATAGTGATATCAAATTTTTGATATGAGACATTGTCAGTGACTAATTCCACTTTTTTAAAAAAATCATCCCCCGTGTTAAGGTATTTAATATTTTTTAAATATCAATTCTAGGAAAATAAAGACATACAAAATCAGACCACATCAGTTTTTAGATCTATAAAAATTCATAAAATTATTCATAATCCATTAATGGAAAAAACTCGGACATTATAAACACAACAAATACATTTTGAAATAGTGAACTGAATTTCTTCAAAACACGCGATATGGACATAACTAACAAAGTATTTACATATGTCCTTAAATGTAATCTAATAAGTTATTTATGAGTCAATAATTAAATGTCTAAAATGTTGTTAAAAAATAAAATAATTTATCTACTTTTAATATATATGTGTTTTAGGACACACATGTAACATATATACTTTCCGTAAGGGTTTCTTGTCTCACTTTTCATTCATTGACATGTATGACATATTCAGTAATAATTTTTTGTATGTGGTTAATATAATAACCATAAACATATTTTATGATTATTTTCATGAATATTTTTTGAATTTATAAATCTATATGAGGATCCCTCATTAATGATGTCTTAATCCAAGGATTTCCAAAGAAGGATGCGTCATCATGGAAATTTCTCTTCATTAAGGAATATTGTATTGTCACGAACCTAATTACTTTTATGTTGTTTATATTCTATACCTTTTACATGTGATATCATGAATAATTAAATTTTATTATTTGTGAAATATGTTGCGATCTACCCATATATTCATTTATGATATCTGTCTACTACCCCTTTTAATTGGTACATACTGAAAAAATTAGGTTCTTGAAATTTAATTTATCATGTGAAATTATTCATCCAAGGTAATTATCATGAGAGAGTTACCAAAGTTGAATAATCTTTATGATTCAATCTATTTTCATCCAGGATAGTTTATATTCAAGGTTCCATTAGATGAAATCATATGATATAATTTTACGAAACCAAATTAATTTTCTTTTTCTATTGTCATGATGGTTGGTAACATGTTTAAATTCAATTCCATACATTATTTCCTGAAAAAAATTTAGGGAATTAATTTTTTTAGTGGTATCACTCTTGTATGTTCTTTTATTTCGGGAATCATTATTTTTCATTGGAAGGTATAAAAAAAATTAAAATATTATTTTTTATACACAAATTATTTCCTATATCATTATAAATTTCTTAACATATTTTAAATATCATAAAACAATATTTTCTTACTATTTTCCAACTTCGTCACTTTTATCTATCTTTTAAAAATATATTTTTAAATGGATATTTATTTTTACAATTTATGAAATGAATAAATTTTTCAACTATCATGACCAATATTCTCATTGATCATTCTTTATTAACTATATAAAGTTATTTTCAATGAAAATTATTTTAAAAATATTTTTCGAATTTGGAGATTTTAAAATTTATTTTCAATGTAGATAGGGTATTTTCATAAAGAATTTTTTTAATGATATATTACTGGTTTATCGACCCCAGAAAATAAAAACCCCTTGAAATTACATATCTTACTATAGATATTACTATTTTTAATGATATCAACCTGATTCATTCTCTCTATATATTATTATTATTTTCATGAGATAAACATTTTTGAGATAGATTTTCATCCAACAATTTTCTATTCAATGGGATAATCATTTTTCAAAATAAGTTCACATGAAGTAATGTAAATATATTTAGAACACATTTATATCTGAACATATATGTTGGAATAAAATATTTTCACATGATTTTATATGTGGATATATTTACATATTTTTAGAAACTAGAATAAAATCAGTTTCACATGAGATTTTATATATAAGTGAAAACATATATATACACATGTATAGAAATACCTATTTTAAAATAAAATATTGTTATAAAATAAATTTTTTTAAAATATAATAAATTATCTCACCTTATCAAATGAATAATTTAATTTTATTCAAAACAATTTCATAAATTTTATGATCTAAACAAAATTGTTTCATTAAAAATTATATTAGATAAACATTTAAAAAAATTAATGAATGGTTTAAAATAGCATTATATTTACATTATAAATTCATAACTTGAATTATTTAAACAATAAAAATACATTTTCATAAAAAGTAAATTAATTAGATAAATCATTTTCTAAAATAAATTATTTAATTTACAGACCACTTCAAACATTTAACCAGAGTTTTAACAAAAATAACGCATCCTTTAAACCATGTTGAAATTTAATTTTAAATAAATGTTGGAAATAGACTAACTATTTAAAAATAAGGGAAAATAAAATAGTAACACCAATATTTATTTTTCAAACCAGAAAAATAATGGGGTCTAATTGAAGGGAATTGCATATTGATATAGAGGAAAATACCGCTATTCTATAAGGGTTTCAATCACTGAAGTGTTTTGTGTGTATATAAATATATCACCTCACCATGATTAAATGTATATATATATATATATATTTCCAATTGTGATATCTTCCAAAACTATTATCAATATTTCCTTATAATAATAGAATATATTAATAAAGGTGGCGTATCGACCGAGAAATCATGAAAAATCACATAGTCCTACTCGGATTTCATCACCCTAAAACACTATATGATCCAAGCATAACCCTGTGATCTGAGTCTTCCACACATCTTGAGATTCACTACTAGATCAATCCACAAGAAATACAATACCTGCAAACCATCATCTAGTTGGATTCATCATGATTATAGGATGATCCCATTAATTTTAGGCTGACCATTAGTGTGTTGTGAGGATGAAAATGGTGGCGAGGAAAGTCATATTCATCCCTAAATCCAAACCAAGACCCCAACATTCAATTTATAATTATTATAAAAACTTATTTTTAATAATATAACTATTTATTAATATTATTATATCGTTTATTAGTATTCACGCACACATATATAAATTTATATATAAGTATATATATATGTGTATTGATATATAAAATGTAATTCTAGAAATAATATTCTAATATTTATCCAATTTATAGGTTCATGTAACACACACACACAATTACTCATTCATATAATTCTATTAATTGATGTTTTTAGTTAAACACCATTATCATTAATATATATATATATATATATCAATTACCTAAAAAATCTATTGAAAAGTTTACAATATTTATATTGATGATTTTTAATCGTATATTGGGTTGTAGAATGTAAAAAATCAATAATAATAGTACCTAACAATTTATTCCTATAAATTAATCTCAAATATATTTTTATATTTCATATTTAAATTTTGTTTAAAGAAAAACTATTAATGTAGTAATAATTAATTCTTTCTATAATATAATATTTATATTTTTATGTATTATTAAATTATGTTGTATTTAAAAATAAAATCATTTAATATTTAAAATAATACAATATTTAAAATAAGTAAAATCTAAAAATCTAAACTATTATCTTTTTATTAAAATAATAAAAATAAATTTTAATGTGATCGAAACACTATTATGATTTAATAAGAAATGTAGGTTGAAAAAGACCATATTGTTGTTATAAGTATTAATATAGATCGTCATATTTAAATTCAATATTAATAACACATGTATGGTCAAAATATAAATTTATACAATAATAAATATTTTTTAAATGTTAATTGTGGTAAAATATTCATTTATATACAGTTTTATTAAAAATACTTGAATAATAAAAAATTAAAAACATGAATAAAATTTAAAACAAAAATTTTTCATAGTCTATTTTAATTTTGAAAATCCTTTCTATATGTTATTATGTATACACACACACAAATTTAATTAGTACATTAAAAACCAATGTTGATATATATAAATATATAATTTCACTAATTATTAAAATCAGTTATTAATCCTAGAAAGAAATTTTTTTGGACTACACTAAAATATATTTATTTAAATGTCAAAAGAGTTATTTTTCTAATATTTGAGAGTTTAAACTCAGCCATAAAATGAGTGTGTTTGTTGATATATATTTTTCGAATAAATATTTTTCATGGGAGGTCATGTGTGCATGGGATTTTGTTTAATTGATGGTTAGAAATTGTGTGATTTTGTTTGTATTTGTTCAGGTGTTTATGAAACATAAGTGTTGTAGTTTTGGTGGTCTAATTGAGGTCATAGAACTATGAAAAATATAAATAAAATATTATGGGGAGGGGATTTTACTATAGTTCATCAAATTGTGTGATCCTTTTTCCAAGTGGTTTCTTGTGTGGGGTGGGTTCCATTCTTATGTACACCTAGGATTGTTGGTTAATGTTTTCATATTGGCTCTCAGGTGAGAGGATGTTGACCCCATCTACTCATTGTGTTCATCAATGGATGATATGTGGGTCACATAAGCTTGTATTGGCTGTATGGTGATGATAACTATAATCATATCATGGGGTTATTTAGATCATTCATTGTTGATGGTTTTTTATGATGGGGGATCCTTATGTAAACAATAATACTAGTCAATTAAAGGTCAATATATAATTTTTTTGTCATTTAAAAGGTTAATATGATTTATATGGACCTATATGAATAGTATATTTCAGATTAAAATATAATTTAATATGATGTTTGTGAGTTTGCCTTAGGATATGGATTTTATTAGTTTATCTGAGGATGATTTAGTTTTTTTGTGAGTGGGAAATTTAGTTAAGTGCTAGAGAATATGTTTTCCACAAATAGTTCTCATGGAATATAATTTTAATAGTGGGGAAATTTTAAAACACCACATTTTATGGGAAGAAAAATCAAGATGAAAATTGAATTTTCTTGTTTAAATGATCATTAGGGTAAAAATGGTAACTATCCACAACTAGGTGATGTCAAATAATAATAAAAACCCTACCATTTGTCTTATAATAGGGTTTAAAATATGACAATATTTCTATGAATATATAAACAGTAGAAATATTCATTGAATTTTAAATATTTAATATATATGATATTAAATTATTCATATGAATTCATTCAGTGATATTGTATGAATTGAGTTTATATTGAGATTGTTTATACACAATTGATTCTGGAATGGGGGTTTCTTATGTAAGGTGTAAAACCACTATGATGGTTCGTGAGATATCACTTTTTACTAATGATTATGTGTGTTACCCAAAAAGTCCAAAAAGAAGATATATAAGTTATCACTACCTGAAATCATTACATCGATATGTGATATGTATTGTCATGATACACTAGTTATGACATAGGACCCTATGAGAGAAGCATCTACATGTGTCAAGACTCTATGGAAATTGAAAGTGATACCTCCTTATATGGGATGATAAGAAGGACCCATGAAAATTCTTGTTGAATGGAAGACAATGATCATGTGTGAGTGTTAGGTTATGTTGTTTTCAAGAATCACCCTGGAACATGTACTAAATATATCATACTAGGAGGATAAAGATAGTGTGAGAGCATGGAAAATAGTCCAACAGTATTTTTTTTAGATTTTCGGATGATGATATGTGATATCCATGATACATAGAATTTTCTTTTTGGTTCTTTCACTACTTTAATTTCCTTGGACACCCAGGATTTACCCATTGACATGAATGAGACATCGGTATTCCAATAATGCATGGGATACAATTTCAGGATATACAAGGAGGATTCGTAGCACTTAGAGCTTCCAATAGTTTTTTTCATCTATTAGTGGATATATAAATATGGTACCTAGGTTTAAAATATCATATTTTGTGTGGAAACATATGCATGAATTCCTTCTATTGTAGGGATTACTCTAAAATCATGATTCCATTTTGAATAATCTTGTGTCAGGATATCAATAGGGATACCAATAGTCCATTATGAGTTTTAAGAATTCATTGTATCACCCGAGATTTTATGAGAAATATTTTGTTTTTATATACATCACCAAAAGAATCTTTCACTACACACAAAACTATCTTTGCTTGCGAGCAACTTTCCTCGATAACTTGCGTTGTATGCAATACCGAGTTTCACTAAACAACAATATATTATTAAAATATTATATAAACTAACCGTTATGAATAGTAATACCAAATTTATGAAAATTTATACATTTTATCATTCAAAATGGACTTCATTTTTGGATTCAGAATATCGAAATTAGCCTCGGGTTAATTTTTTGTATTTTTCTGAAAACATTCAATTTTTGATGAATAGTGAAAACACATAGTTATTGGATAAAACCGAATTTTTATTTAAATAATCATTTTTTTATTTAAATTTATTATTAGGTCAAAATAGATACATAATACCTATATACCATCAATGTAAATCATTGGGGATATTTTATAATAATATAGACACATTAAAATTTTATTGAACATTTTCCCGACTTTTACCCACATCCTATGGGCATTTGCAATTCTACATAAATCATAATTTTACCACTTCTCTAATTTGAATTTAGAAAATCTTAGAGACACGGTTAATATCATGGAGTAAAATGTGGTTCAATAATATAAAAATAATTTTTGGTGAATTGTAACTTTTTACTTTTATTTACCACGATTAAAATTAAATAGTGTAATTAAGGGTATAAATGTAATTATTATTACCCTAACACATGTCCTAATTATATTGGATAAGTTTAATTCGACCAAAAATAACATTAGGAATATAATATGACCATTTAGGTCCACATGGATTAGATTAGGACACTTATTATTATTTTATTTAAAGAAGAGTTAAAATAGTAAAAATTAATGTTTAATAACTAAAACATTTTAAATATAGGGTTATATATAAGATAAATTCGATTATAAATATTAATTATTAAGATAAAAATATTTATAACCTATTGGTATTTTATTTATAATTTTTAGACATTAAATAATTTTATAAATTTATGACACAACGGTGATGCATTAATTACCTATTTAATGAAATATTAAAATAATTGATTATAAATACCCAAATAAATTTAATTTGAGAGTTTTTATGAATTCCAATAATTTTATAGGTTAATATGAAAAGTTATTATTTATTTAATTTAATTTTATTGAACTAATCAAGGTGTTATGATTTAAAAAAAAATCAATTACCAAATAGTTTCAAATTTGACATAAAATAGTTTTTAAAAAAATATTATATTATTAATTGTTATTTTATTTCTAAAAATCTACGGATTGGCCAAATGACTTAGATAATGTTATATATATTAATAATGAACCACTTGAGGTTCTTTTGGCTTGTTATAGTATGTTTATTAATAATATAGTGTAAGAAAACAAGAAGACACAGTGCAAATTATATTTATTTAACTTACTGTTAAATCTAAATGATAAGGTTGAAATAGAAAATTAAACTTGTATAAAACTTATTGGTTGAGATTATTTCGACCCTTCCTCACCTTATATTTGAAATAAATCAATTTTGAGAAATTAAAAACCGAATATTACTTTATTATAATATAATATTTTATGTTTTTCCAAAGTTGCCCCTCTCCTCCCTTATAAAAGGGAACCTCCTCCCTCTCCTCCTCACACAATTTTGAGCCTTAAATCTCGGCAAAAACCTACCCATTTCCCTTCTCCACTTACCTAGAAGCATTCTAGGGGTATTTGTTTTATTCAATGACCAATTTTAGTGCCTTAAGAGGAGGTTTCAAAGAGGCGTGTCAAAGAAGAGGTAATATCTGTTACCGATTCCTTCAAATTTATTTCTTATTCTACTTCCTCTTCTTTAGATGATTCATTATGAAGTAATAACATCAGAATCACTCATATACTGATATGTTATTATAAATATTAAACAACTCTATTTCACCTTCTATACATCTTATGAAAAATAAATCACCGCGTGTGCGTACATATGGAATACCGTCTCCACACCGTGGTGTAATCTGTTTTCCACCACCACCTTACTTGGATTGGTATAATGGTGTGAAGAATAACTATATATGATTATTTTAATGTTATATTGATTCTGATATTGTATACATACACTTAAATACAATTCCATGATCATGGGAACGATATCATCGCTCGTGCGTACGTATGACCTACCGTCTCCACATTGTGATGCGACTCATTTTACATGATATTCATTGAATAATGATTATATAAATTAATTGAATGAGTAAATATGATATATATCATACTAATACCATTCTGTAAATGATGTATCTATAACATAAAAATAATAATAAGAATTCATTCGACAAAAAACACATAAGAACATAAAGCAATGAACACCTGAATAACATGTAGCAATGAAATATTATTAATAAGAAGATAAGAATATGACCATATATTATATCCTAACAATGAATATGATACTGTAATAAGTCAATGACATTATTTAAATCATTATACAGGAGGTTCAGATCTGTACGAAGCAAATCGGACCTAATGTAATGGAAAATCTCGTAATCTCATTTTTTATCCAATATTGTTTATACTTCGGTAATTACAGGTGAATATTTATCATCCACATCCATGTTTCATCAATATGTATTATTATTTCTATCTTCATACAATAGTTTAAATCCATTTTACCCTTTGGTAAGTTTTTAGTAAAAGACATCAATGGAATATTTTGTCGTTTTTAGTACGAGGTACTTTTTGACTATTCCGACCAAAGTACGAGAAGAATGGTTTTTTAAATTATACGGCATGAATGGATTTTTATGTTTTCATAGAACATTATTTCCATGAAAAATACATTAAAAGTTTTCATGTATATTTTTAATCAGTTTCTTTAATTTAAAATTGAATGACATGTAAAGAAAGGAAAAATGTTTTTGAAGTAAAAAATTATATTTTTCTCAAGAATGGAGTTCAAGCGTTTTATCAAAAATATTTTCCATATATGATAATATAGGGTTTTGTTTCTATACCTGTTTTTACATTGATTGGATTATGTTATAATGGAATTATTTTTTTGAAGTCCATTTATCTTACAAGGATCATGTTAAGTTTATGAATCCCATTAATATTACATGGGTTATGGTATGATATGTGCTTTATGATTTTATGGAACCCATAAGAATGGTTTCATTATGAGATGGGTGGGACCAATATATCCCTCCAATTCATTGGGTAAAGATTTATATCTCATGATATAGATATTGATAGAATGAAAATTTTATCTGGTTCAGTGATACAGGACTGAAACGAGGAGAGAACTCGGTTCAGTAATGGACATTGTCCACTATGATGGTCTTGGAAAAGAGCCTTGACTAATATGAAATTATTTTCTATGATCATGTGTGTATGCCACAAAGTTTCGTGTTTGATGTTATGATTATTGGGATTACATTTCACTAATATGATTTATCCCATGTTATGATATTATGATCTCTTTTGCAGGTTATGATTTTCAAAATATTATGTTATTCTAAATATGATATAATTAATATTTTTTTTATTAACCTTACTGAGCATTTGAGCTCACCCTCTTGTATGTTTTCTTTTCCCCAGGTCATGAAGAAGTGTATTAAGTAGGATATGGAAAAGGGGACTCTAGATATGATGAAATAAATGGGAGACAATGCAGATGATTTATGAACCAGTTGTTTATGTTTCCTAGTTTATATATAAATTATACCTATACGGTCCTATCATCGTTTTGTTATATGTTGTAATAAGTATTCTTCAATTCTAATTTAATAACCATGTATGTAAAGTGTGGGTCATTATAGTTGGTATTATAGAGAAGGTATAGTCAACCTTTGGAAACTAAGATTAAAAGCCTTAGTAAGAACCCTAAGGATATGTCTAAGAATAGAACAAAATCATAGTGTTTTAGAAATGGACATGAGTTACCTTTGATAAGACCTAAAGTGTGAAATTTTATTACTGATTATGTTGTTTTCCTATTATGATTATTGTTTCTCACACTATTCTTATTTGTTTTAGTCAATGGATGGAACCCGAAGGAACCGTGTTAATGCTGAATGCGACGGGCAATGCAATGATTGTCCCCCTGAGAAACCAAACGATATGGGAGATGGAATGCAAAATCTTGTAGCCATGCTCACACAACATTCTCAAGATAAGAATCATGTAGGATTTCCAAACGAGAAAAGGAAGGAGCAACATTGTGTTGAATCCTTCATGAGGCAGTGTCCACCTTCATTTAGCGGGTCTTATAATCCATTAGTGGCTGAACAATGGATCAGTACCACTAAAAAGATATTTTTAGTTCTAAAACATTCTGAACATGATAAATTTATCTTTGAAACATATTGTTTGGAAGGTGAAGCTGATAAATGGTGGAATCTTGATAAGAATACGAGGAAAAGGGGTGAAATTGAGTCCATGGAATGGGATGAGTTCAAGAACATATTTTCAATATGTAATTCCCTCGTATTCTTCGAACAAAGATTGAGAAGGAGTTTCTTGAACTGAAGCAAAAGGATGATGAATCTGTTGGTACCTATGAAGAAAATTTTACAGTACATTCATATTACACATCCGGAAATATTATCCAACCTGAGAGTAAGATCGATCAATTTTTTAGGGGCTTAAAACCAAGTCTTCTAAGGTTATTAGCCATAAGGGACATCAATAGCTACGATGAAATCGTTCGATGTTCTCTCAAGGTTGAGATGGAGATTGGAGTAACCCATCAATCATATGGGTTTGATAAGAAGTGGAAAATGGAATTCAAAGGAAAATCTAAAGACCACACAGAAAAGAAGGTGATTTTTCCCTTATTCTCAAAGAGTGGAAATAAACATAGAGGGTATTTTCTTAAAGGGACAAGTAAATGTTTTATGTGTGGAAAATATGGTAATCAGGTAGTTGGATGTAAAAATAATTGGAAGAAGATGTCTAATGATGCGAACAAAGAAAGGGATACACAGAATGCACCTCTTACACTTCAATGTTTCAAGTGCAAGGAAATGTGGAATTATTCCAATCAATGCCCTAATCCAAGTGTTGTTGATGATGGTAAACGTCAACAAACTCTTAAGGAAAAATGAAAAAGGAATGTCACATTCAATTTCTATCGTTGATGTGGAGTACGATAATGAAGCGGTGAAAGATACACATACAATCCACTCTAAAGTAGCAAATGGTTTATTTGATTCTGGATCCACCAAATCTTTTATTTCTGAAGAATTTAATATGTGTATCGCCATAATACTTCAACAATTAGATGTTGAGCTAGCTGTGACAACTTCTAATGGCCCAATAGTTACATCAAAAGTTTATAATTCTTCTCCAATTGACGTTTTTGGGAAGTGCTTCCTGCAAATATTGTGATCCTTCCTATAGTAGAATTTGATGTAATTCTTGGCATGGATTGGCTTTCTATATACAGATCTCATATCAATAGACAAAGAAGGTAAATCACATTTAATATTACTTAACAATATTATATCATCTTATCGATGCAAGGATGAATATAACCTTATAGTAGAATTTTTTTTCATTATATGGGTCTTGATTCCAATTAATTAATGTTATTTATCTCAAATGGATGGAGAGAAACTCACGATTAAGAATACACCCATTGTACGGGAGTTTGATAATTTCTTTATAGATGAATTGCCAGGTCTTCCACCAAATCGTGAAGTTGAGTTTTTAATAGAACTCATAACGGGTGTTATGCCCATTTCAAAGACACCTCATAGATTGGCCCCAATTGAGTTGCATGAATTGAAGAAGAAACTGTAAGAGAATCCTAAAAATGGATTCATACGCCCCAGTGCATCACCTTGGGGTGCATCTGTTCTGTTTTTTAATAAGAGAGATGGATCAATGACACTCTGCATTGATTATTGAGAACTTAACAATATCACTATCAAGAACAAATATCGTCTTCCACGCGTTGATGACTTATTTTACCAACTACGCAGAGCTCAATACTTTTCCAAGATTGATCATCGTTCACGGTATCATCAATTAAGGGTCAAAAAGGAGTATATACCAAAGACGGCTTTCTATACTAGGTATGGACACTATGAATTTATAGTTAATCCATTTGGTCTTACTAATTCCCCTTCTATCTTAATGGATTTAATGAATAGATTATTTAGAGACTATCTTGATCAGTTTTTGGTAGTCAGTATAGATGATATTCTTGTCTATTAAAAGAGCACAGAAGAACATGACGATCAATTTGGAATTCTATTGAAGACCCTAAGAAAAGAGAATCTTTATGCCAAATTTACCATGTGTGAATTTTGGCCTCAAGAAGTTTCATTTTTAGGTCACATAATCTCAAAATAGGGGATATCTGTGGATCCAGGAAAAACAGAGGTTATCGAAAGATGGTCAATACCAACAATAGTAACTGAGATCCAAAGTATTCTTGGTTTGGCTGGATATTATCGACGTTTTGTGAAAGATTTTTCCTGATTATATAATCCACTCACCATGTTGACTCGAAAATGTGTTATGTTCGTTTGGACGGAGGATTGTGAAGATAATTTAAACGAGATAAAATGAAGGTTATCCAGTGCACCTATGCTCACTCTACCGTGTAGTAGAGAAAGCTTTGTGATCTACATTGATGCGTCCAAGAAGATATCGGGGTGTGTTCTCATGGAAATGATATGGTGATAGCTTATGCCTCACAATAGTTCAAAATCCATGAGCAAAATTACCCAACTCATGATTTGGAGTCAGCCGTGGTAATCGTTGCGTTAAAAATATGGAGGCATTATCTTTATGGTGAAAGGATTGATATTTATATTAATCATAAAATTTTAATGTATATTTCCACAAAAAATGAGATGAATATACGCCAAAGA
This sequence comes from Viscum album, assembly GCA_963277665.1. Classification (NCBI taxonomy): domain Eukaryota; kingdom Viridiplantae; phylum Streptophyta; class Magnoliopsida; order Santalales; family Viscaceae; genus Viscum; species Viscum album. The sequence goes on from OY728137.1 coordinate 1,482,107,478, forward strand.
AGATGGTTGGAGTTGATTAAGGTCAACGACTGCTCAATTTATTATCACCCTGGGAAAGAAAACAAGGTGGAAGATGCATTAGGTCGACAAGACCAAGCTGGATTATCCATGATGAGGATAAAAAATCCAATATTTATGGATTTACAAAGGATGAATGTTGTAATTATAATGGAAGGAGAAAAATCTTATCTTTCTCAAATGAATGTTCAACCATCTATACATGAGGATAATAAAGAGGCACAAAAAGAAGATGTAGAGTTACAAAAGAATGCGAGAAAGGTTCCTGAATTCAACCTTGATAGACTAGTTATGACATAGGACCCTATGAGAGAAGCATCTACATGTGTCGAGACTCTATGGAAATTAAAAGTGATACCTCCTTATATGGGATGATAAGAAGGACCCATGAAAATTCTTATTGAATGGAAGACAATGATCTTGTGTGAGTGTTAGGTTATGTTGTTTTCAAGAATCACCCTGGAACATGTGCTAAATATATTATACTAGGAGGATAAAGATAGTGTGAGAGCATGGAAAATAGTCCAAAAATATTTTTTCAGATTTTTGGATGATGATATGTGATATCCAGGATACATAGAATTTTCTTTTTGGTTATTTCACTACTTTAATTTCCTTGGACACCCAGGATTTACCCATTGACATGAATTAGACATCGGTATTCCTATAATGCATGGGATACAATTTCATGATATACTAGGAGGATTCGTAGCACTTAGAGCTTCCAATAGTTTTTTTCATCTATTAGTGGATATATAAATATGGTACCTAGGTTTAAAATATCATATTTTGTGTGGAAACATATGCATGAATTCCTTCTATTGTAGGGATTACTCTAAAATCATGATTCCATTTTGAATAATCGTGTGTCAGGATATCAATAGGGATACCAATAGGCCATTATGAGTTTTAAGAAATCATTGTAACACCCAATATTTTATGAGAAATATTTTGTTTTTATATACATCACCAAAGGAATCTTTCACTACACACAAAACTATCTTTGCTTGCGAGCAACCTTCCTCGATATCTTGCGTTGTACGCAATACCGAGTTTCGCTAAACAACAATATATTATTAAAATATTATATAAACTAACCGTTATGAATAGTAATACCCACTTTATGAAAATTTATACATTTTATCATTCAAAATGGACTTCATTTTTGGATTCAGAATATCGAAATTAGCCTAGGGTGAATTTTTTGTATTTTTCTGAAAACATTCAATTTTTGATGAATAGTGAAAACACATAGTTATTAGATAAAACCGAATTTTTATTTAAATAATCATTTTTTTATTTAAATTTATTATTAGGTCAAAATAGATATATAATACCTATATACCATCAGTGTAAATCATTGGAGTAATTTTATAATAATATAGACACATTAAAATTTTATTGAACTTTTTCCCGACTTTTACCCACCTCCTAGGGGCATTTGCAATTCTACATAAAACCTAATTTTACCACTTCTCTGATTTGAATTTAGAAAATCTGAGAGACACGGTTAATATCATGGAGTAAAATGTGGTTCGATAATATAAAAATAATTTTTGGTGAATTGTAACTTTTTACTTTTATTTACCACGATTAAAATTAAATAGAGTAATTAAGGGTATATATGTAATTATTATTACCCTAACACATGTCCTAATTATATTGGATAAGTTTAATTCGACCAAAAATAACATTAGGAATATAATATGACCATTTAGGTCCACATGGATTAGATTAGGACACTTATTATTATTTTATTTAAAGAAGAGTTAAAATAGTAAAAATTAAAGTTTAATAACTAAAACATTTTAAATATAGGGTTATAAATAAGATAAATTCGATTATAAATATTAATTAGAAAGATAAAAATATTTATAACCTATTGTTATTTTATTTATAATTTTTAGAAATTAAATAATTTTATAAATTTATGACACAACAGTGATGCAGTAATTACCTATTTAATGAAATATTAAAATAATTGATTATAAATACCCAAATAAATTTAATTTGAGACTTTTTATGAATTCCAATAATATTATAGGTTAATATGAAAATTTATTATTTATTTAATTTAATTTTATTGAACTAATCAAGGTGTTATGAATTTTAAAAAAAATCAATTACCAAATAGTTTCAAAATTGACAAAAAATAGTTTTTAAAAAAATATTATATTATTAATTGTTATTTTATTTCTAAAAATCTACGGATTGGCCAAATGACTTAGATAAGGTTATATATATTAATAATGAACCACTTGAGGTTCTTTTGGCTTGTTATAGTATGTTTATTAATAATATAGTGTAAGAAAACAAGAAGACAGAGTCCAAATTAAATTTATTTAACTTACTGTTAAATCTAAATGATAAGGTTGAAATAGTAAACTAAACTTGTATAAAACTTATTGGTTGAGATTATTTCGACCCGTCCTCACCTTATATTTGAAATAAATCGATTTTGAGAAATTAAAAACCGAATATTACTTTATTATAATATAATATTTTATGTTTTTCGAAAGTTGCCCCTCTCCTCCCTTATAAAAGGGAACCTCCTCCCTCTCCTCCTCACACAATTTTGAGCCTTAAATCTCGGCCAAACCCTGCCCATTTCCATTCTCAACTTCCCTAGAAGCATTCTAGTGGTATTTGTTTTATTCAATGACCAATTTTAGGGCCTTAAGGGGAGGTTTCAAAGAGGCGTGTCAAAGAAATGGTAATATCTGTTACCGATTCCTTCAAATTTATTTCTTATTCTACTTCCTCTTCTTTAGATGTTTCATTATGAAGTAATAACATCAGAATCACTCATATACTGATATGTTATTATAAATATTAAACAACTCTATTTCACCTTCTATACATCTTATGAAAAATGAATCACCGCGTGTGCGTACATATGGAATACCGTCTCCACACCGTGGTGTAATCTGTTTTCCACCACCACCTTACTTGGATTGGTATAATGGTGTAAAGAATAACTATATATGATTATTTTAATGTTATATTGATTCTGATATTGTATACATACACTTAAATACAATTCCATGGTCATGGGAATGATATCATCGCTCGTGCGTACGTATGACCTACCGTCTCCACATTGTGATGCGACTAATTTTACATGATATTCATTGAATAATGATTATATAAATTAATTGAATGATTAAATATGATATATATCATACTAATTCAATTATGTAAATGATGGATCTATAACATAAAAATAATAATAAGAATTCATTCGACAAAAAACGCATAAGAACATAAAGCAATGAACACCTGAATAACATGTAGCAATGAAATATTATTAATAAGAAGATATGAATATGACCATATATGATATCCTAACAATGAATATGATACTCTAATAAGTCAATGACATTATTTAAATCATTATACAGGAGGTTCAGATCTGTACGAAGCAAATCGGACCTAATGTAATGGAAACTCTCGTAATCTCATTTTTTATCCAATATTTTTTATACTTCGGTAATTACAGGTGAATATTTATCATCCACATCCATGTTTCATCAATATGTATTATTATTTATATCTTCATACAATAGTTTAAATCCATTTTTACCCATTGGTAAGTTTTTAGTAAAAGACATCAATGGAATCTTTTTTCGTTTTTAGTACGAGGTACTTTTTGACTATTCCGAACAAAGTACGAGAATAATGGTTTTTTAAATTATACGGCATGAATGGATTTTTATGATTTCATAGAACATTATTTCCATGAAAAATACATTAAATGTTTTCATGAATGTTTTTAATCAGTTTCTTTTAGTTTAAAATTTAATGACATGTAATGAAAGGAAAAATGTTTTTGAAGTAGAAAATTATATTTTCCTCAAGAATGGAGTTCAAGAGTTTTATCAAAATTATTTTCCATATATGATAATATAGGGTTTTGTTTCTATACCTGTTTTTACATTGATTGGATTATGTTATAATGGAATTATTTTTTTGAAATCCATTTATCTTACAAGGATCATGTTAAGTTTATGAATCCCATTAATATTACATGGGTTATGGTATGATATGTGCTTTATGATTTTATGGAACCCATAAGAATGGTTTCATTATGAGATGGGTGGGACCAATATATCCCTCCAATGCATTGGGTAAAGATTTATATCTCATGATATAGACATGGATAGAATGACAATTTTATCTGGTTCAGTGATACAGGACTGAAACGAGGAGAAAACTCGGTTCAGTAATGGACATTGTCCGCTATTATGGTCTTGGAAAAGAGCCTTGACTAATATGAAATGATTTTCTATGATCATGTGTGTATGCCACAATGTTTCACGTTTGATGTTATGATTATTGGGATTACATTTCACTAATATGATTTATCCCATGTTATGATATTATGATCTCTTTTGCAGGTTATGATTTTCAAAACATTATGTTATTCTAAATATGATATAATTAATATTTTTTTTGTTTACCCTTACTGAGCATTTGAGCTCACCCTCTTGTATGTTTTCTTTTCCCCAGGTCATGAAGAAGTGTATTAAGTAGGATATGGAAAATGGGACTCTAGATATGATGAAATAAACGGGAGACAATGCAGATGATTTATGAACCAGTTGTTTATGTTTCCCAGTTTATATATAAATTATACCTATACGGTCCTATCATCGTTTTGTTATATGTTGTAATAAGTATTCTTCAATTCTAATTTAATAACCATGTATTTAAAGTGTGGGTCATTATAGTTGGTATTATAGACAAGGTATAGTCAACCCTTGGAAACTAGGATTAAAAGCCTTAGTAAGAACCCTAAGGATATGTCTATGAATAGAACAAAATCATAGTGTTTTAGTAATAGACATGAGTTACCTTTGATAAGACCTAATGTGTGAAATTTTATTACTGATTATGTTGTTTTCTTATTATGATTATTGTTTCTCACACTATTCTTATTTGTTTTAGTCAATGGATGGAACCCGAAGGAACCGTGTTAATGCTGAATGCGACGGGCAATGGAATGATTGTCCCCCTGAGAAACCAAACGATATGGGAGATGGAATGCAAAATCTTGTAGCCATGCTCACACAAAATTCTCAAGCTAAGAATCATGTAGGATTTCCAAACGAGAAAAGGAAGGAGCAACATTGTGTTGAATCCTTCATGAGGTAGTGTCCACCTTCATTTAGCGGGTCTTCTAATCAATTAGTGGTTGAACAATGGATCAGTACCACTAAAAAGATATTTTTAGTTCTAAAACGTTCTGAACATGATAAATTCATCTTTTCAACATATTGTTTGGAAGGTGAAGCTAATAAATGGTGGAATCTTGTTAAGAATACGAGGAAAAGGGGTGAAATTGAGTCCATGGAATGGGATGAGTTCAAGAACATATTTTCAATATGTAATTCCCTCGTATTCTTCGAACAAAGATTGAGAAGGAGTTTCTTGAACTGAAGCAAAAGGATGATGAATCTGTTGGTACCTATGAAGAAAATTTTACAGTACATTCATATTACACATCCGGAAATATTATCCAACCTGAGAGTAAGATCGATCAATTTTTTAGGGGCTTAAAACCAAGTCTTCTAAGGTTATTAGCCATAAGGGACATCAATAGCTACGATGAAATCGTTCGATGTGCTCTCAAGGTTGAGATGGAGATTGGAGTAACCCATCAATCATATGGGTTTGATAAGAAGTGGAAAATGGAATTCAAAGGAAAATCTAAAGACCACACAGAAAAGAAGGTGATTTTTCCCTTATTCTCAAAGAGTGGAAATAAACATATAGGGTATTTTCTTAAAGGGACAAGTAAATGTTTTATGTGTGGAAAATATGGTAATCAGGTAGTTTGATGTCAAAATAATTGGAAGAAGATGTCTAATGATGTGAACAAAGAAAGGGATACACAGAATGCACCTCTTACACTTCAATGTTTCAAGTGCAAGGAAATGTGGAATTATTCCAATCAATGCCCTAATCCAAGTGTTGTTGATGATGGTAAACGTCAACAAACTCTTAAGGAAAAATGAAAAAGGAATGTCACATTCAATTTCTATCGTTGATGTGGAGTACGATAATGAAGCGGTGAAAGATACACATACAATCCACTCTAAAGTAGCAAATGGTTTATTTGATTCTGGATCCACCAAATCTTTTATTTCTGAAGAATTTAATATGTGTATCGCCATAATACTTCAACAATTAGATGTTGAGCTAGCTGTGACAACTTCTAATGGCCCAATAGTTACATCAAAAGTTTATAATTCTTCTCCAATTGACGTTTTTGGGAAGTGCTTCCTGCAAATATTGTGATCCTTCCTATAGTAGAATTTGATGTAATTCTTGGCATGGATTGGCTTTCTAAATACGGATCTCATATCAATAGACAAAGAAGGTAAATCACATTTAATATTACTTAACAATATTATATCATCTTATCGATGCAAGGATGAATATAACCTTATAGTAGAATTTTTTTTCATTATATGGGTCTTGATTCCAATAAATTAAGGTTATTTATCTCAAATGGATGGAGAGAAACTCACGATTAAGAATACACCCATTGTACGGGAGTTTGATAATTTCTTTATAGATGAATTGCCAGGTCTTCCACCAAATCGTGAAGTTGAGTTTTTAATAGAACTCATAACGGGTGTTATGCCCATTTCAAAGACACCTCATAGATTGGCCCCAATTGAGTTGCATGAATTGAAGAAGAAACTCTAAGAGAATCCTAAAAATGGATTCATACGCCCTAGTGCATCACCTTGGGGTGCATCTGTTCTGTTTTTTAATAAGAGAGATGGATCAATGACACTCTGCATTGATTATTGAGAACTTAACAATATCACTATCAAGAACAAATATCGTCTTCCACGCGTTGATGACTTATTTTACCAACTACGCAGAGCTCAATACTTTTCCAAGATTGATCATCGTTCACGGTATCATCAATTAAGGGTCAAAAAGGAGTATATACCAATGACGACTTTCTATACTAGGTATGGACACTATGAATTTATAGTTAATCCATTTGGTCTTACTAATTCCCCTTCTATCTTAATGGATTTAATGAATATATTATTTAGAGACTATCTTGATCAGTTTTTGGTAGTCATTATAGATGATATTCTTGTCTATTAAAAGAGCACAAAAGAACATGACGATCAATTTGGAATTCTATTGAAGACCCTAAGAAAGGAGAATCTATATGCCAAATTTACCATGTGTGAATTTTGGCCTCAAAAAGTTTCATTTTTAGGTCACATAATCTCAAAATAGGGGATATCTGTTGATCCAGGAAAAACAGAGGTTATCGAAAGATGGTCGATACCAACAATAGTAACTGAGATCCAAAGTATTCTTGTTTTGGCTGGATATTATCGACGTTTTGTGAAAGATTTTTCCTGATTATATAATCCACTCACCATGTTGACTCGAAAATGTGTTATGTTCGTTTGGACGGAGGATTGTGAAGATAATTTAAAAGAGATAAAATGAAGGTTATCCAGTGCACCTATGCTCACTCTACCGTGTAGTAGAGAAACCTTTGTGATCTACATTGATGCGTCCAAGAAGATATCGGGGTGTGTTCTCATGGAAATGATATGGTGATAGCTTATGCCTCACAATAGTTCAAAATCCATGAGCAAAATTACCCAACTCATGATTTGGAGTCAGCCGTGGTAATCGTTGCGCTAAAAATATGGAGGCATTATCTTTATGGTGAAAGGATTGATATTTATATTAATCATAAAATTTTAATGTATATTTCCACAAAAAATGAGATGAATATACGCCAAAGAAGATGGTTGGAGTTGATTAAGGTCAACGACTGCTCAATTTATTATCACCCTGGGAAAGCAAACAAGGTGGAAGATGCATTAGGTCGACAAGACCAAGCTGGATTATCCATGATGAGGATAAAAAATCCAATATTTATGGATTTACAAAGGATGAATGTTGTAATTATAATGGAAGGAGAAAAATCTTATCTTTCTCAAATGAATGTTCAACCATCTATACATGAGGATAATAAAGAGGCACAAAAAGAAGATGTAGAGTTACAAAAGAATGCGAGAAAGGTTCCTGAATTCAACCTTGATAGACTAGTTATGACATAGGACCCTATGAGAGAAGCATCTACATGTGTCGAGACTCTATGGAAATTAAAAGTGATACCTCCTTATATGGGATGATAAGAAGGACCCATGAAAATTCTTATTGAATGGAAGACAATGATCTTGTGTGAGTGTTAGGTTATGTTGTTTTCAAGAATCACCCTGGAACATGTGCTAAATATATTATACTAGGAGGATAAAGATAGTGTGAGAGCATGGAAAATAGTCCAAAAATATTTTTTCAGATTTTTGGATGATGATATGTGATATCCAGGATACATAGAATTTTCTTTTTGGTTATTTCACTACTTTAATTTCCTTGGACACCCAGGATTTACCCATTGACATGAATGAGACATCGGTATTCCTATAATGCATGGGATACAATTTCATGATATACTAGGAGGATTCGTAGCACTTAGAGCTTCCAATATTTTTTTTCATCTATTAGTGGATATATAAATATGGTACCTAGGTTTAAGATATCATATTTTGTGTGGAAACATATGCATGAATTCCTTCTATTGTAGGGATTACTCTAAAATCATGATTCCATTTTGAATAATCGTGTGTCAGGATATCAATAGGGATACCAATAGGCCATTATGAGTTTTAAGAAATCATTGTAACACCCAATATTTTATGAGAAATATTTTGTTTTTATATACATCACCAAAGGAATCTTTCACTACACACAAAACTATATTTGCTTGCGAGCAACCTTCCTCGATATCTTGCGTTGTACGCAATACCGAGTTTCGCTAAACAACAATATATTATTAAAATATTATATAAACTAACCGTTATGAATAGTAATACCCACTTTATGAAAATTTATACATTTTATCATTCAAAATGGACTTCATTTTTGGATTCAGAATATCGAAATTAGCCTAGGGTGAATTTTTTGTATTTTTCTGAAAACATTCAATTTTTGATGAATAGTGAAAACACAGAGTTATTAGATAAAACCGAATTTTTATTTAAATAATCATTTTTTTATTTAAATTTATTATTAGGTCAAAATAGATATATAATACCTATATACCATCAGTGTAAATCATTGGAGTAATTTTATAATAATATAGACACATTAAAATTTTATTGAACTTTTTCCCGACTTTTACCCACCTCCTAGGGGCATTTGCAATTCTACATAAAACCTAATTTTACCACTTCTCTGATTTGAATTTAGAAAATCTGAGAGACACGGTTAATATCATGGAGTAAAATGTGGTTCGATAATATAAAAATAATTTTTGGTGAATTGTAACTTTTTACTTTTATTTACCACGATTAAAATTAAATAGAGTAATTAAGGGTATAAATGTAATTATTATTACCCTAACACATGTCCTAATTATATTGGATAAGTTTAATTCGACCAAAAATAACATTAGGAATATAATATGACCATTTAGGTCCACATGGATTAGATTAGGACACTTATTATTATTTTATTTAAAGAAGAGTTAAAATAGTAAAAATTAAAGTTTAATAACTAAAACATTTTAAATATAGGGTTATACATAAGATAAATTCGATTATAAATATTAATTAGAAAGATAAAAATATTTATAACCTATTGTTATTTTATTTATAATTTTTAGAAATTAAATAATTTTATAAATTTATGACACAACGGTGATGCAGTAATTAGCTATTTAATGAAATATTAAAATAATTGATTATAAATACCCAAATAAATTTAATTTGAGACTTTTTATGAATTCCAATAATATTATAGGTTAATATGAAAAGTTATTATTTATTTAATTTAATTTTATTGAACTAATCAAGGTGTTATGATTTTTAAAAAAAATCAATTACCAAATAGTTTCAAAATTGACAAAAAATAGTTTTTAAAAAAATATTATATTATTAATTGTTATTTTATTTCTAAAAATCTACGGATTGGCCAAATGACTTAGATAAGGTTATATATATTAATAATGAACCACTTGAGGTTCTTTTGGCTTGTTATAGTATGTTTATTAATAATATAGTGTAAGAAAACAAGAAGACAGAGTCCAAATTAAATTTATTTAACTTACTGTTAAATCTAAATGATAAGGTTGAAATAGTAAACTAAACTTGTATAAAACTTATTGGTTGAGATTATTTCGACCCGTCCTCACCTTATATTTGAAATAAATCGATTTTGAGAAATTAAAAACCGAATATTACTTTATTATAATATAATATTTTATGTTTTTCGAAAGTTGCCCCTCTCCTCCCTTATAAAAGGGAACCTCCTCCCTCTCCTCCTCACACAATTTTGAGCCTTAAATCTCGGCCAAACCCTGCCCATTTCCATTCTCAACTTCCCTAGAAGCATTCTAGTGGTATTTGTTTTATTCAATGACCAATTTTAGGGCCTTAAGGGGAGGTTTCAAAGAGGCGTGTCAAAGAAATGGTAATATCTGTTACCGATTCCTTCAAATTTATTTCTTATTCTACTTCCTCTTCTTTAGATGTTTCATTATGAAGTAATAACATCAGAATCACTCATATACTGATATGTTATTATAAATATTAAACAACTCTATTTCACCTTCTATACATCTTATGAAAAATGAATCACCGCGTGTGCGTACATATGGAATACCGTCTCCACACCGTGGTGTAATCTGTTTTCCACCACCACCTTACTTGGATTGGTATAATGGTGTAAAGAATAACTATATATGATTATTTTAATGTTATATTGATTCTGATATTGTATACATACACTTAAATACAATTCCATGATCATGGGAATGATATCATCGCTCGTGCGTACGTATGACCTACCGTCTCCACATTGTGATGCGACTAATTATACATGATATTCATTGAATAATGATTATATAAATTAATTGAATGAGTAAATATGATATATATCATACTAATTCAATTATGTAAATGATGTATCTATAACATAAAAATAATAATAAGAATTCATTCGACAAAAAATGCATAAGAACATAAAGCAATGAACACCTGAATAACATGTAGCAATGAAATATTATTAATAAGAAGATAAGAATATGACCATATATGATATCCTAACAATGAATATGATACTCTAATAAGTCAATGACATTATTTAAATCATTATACAGGAGGTTCATATCTGTACGAAGAAAATCGGACCTAATGTAATGGAAACTCTCGTAATCTCATTTTTTATCCAATATTTTTTATACTTCGGTAATTACAGGTGAATATTTATCATCCACATCCATGTTTCATCAATATGTATTATTATTTCTATCTTCATACAATAGTTTAAATCCATTTTTACCCATTGGTAAGTTTTTAGTAAAATACATCAATGGAATCTTTTTTCGTTTTTAGTACGAGGTACTTTTTGACTATTCCGAACAAAGTACGAGAAGAATGGTTTTTTAAATTATACGGAATGAATGTATTTTTATGATTTCATAGAACATTATTTCCATGAAAAATACATTAAATGTTTTCATGTATGTTTTTAATCAGTTTCTTTTAGTTTAAAATTTAATGACATGTAATGAAAGGAAAAATGTTTTTGAAGTAAAAAATTATATTTTCCTCAAGAATGGAGTTCAAGCGTTTTATCAAAATTATTTTCCATATATGATAATATAGGGTTTTGTTTCTATACCTGTTTTTACATTGATTGGATTATGTTATAATGGAATTATTTTTTTGAAATCCATTTATCTTACAAGGATCATGTTAAGTTTATGAATCCCATTAATATTACATGGGTTATGGTATGATATGTGCTTTATGATTTTATGGAACCCATAAGAATGGTTTCATTATGAGATGGGTGGGACCAATATATCCCTCCAATGCATTGGGTAAAGATTTATATCTCATGATATAGACATGGATAGAATGACAATTTTATCTGGTTCAGTGATACAGGACTGAAACGAGGAGAAAACTCGGTTCAGTAATGGACATTGTCCGCTATTATGGTCTTGGAAAAGAGCCTTGACTAATATGAAATGATTTTCTATGATCATGTGTGTATGCCACAATGTTTCACGTTTGATGTTATGATTATTGGGATTACATTTCACTAATATGATTTGTCCCATGTTATGATATTATGATCTCTTTTGCAGGTTATGATTTTCAAAACATTATGTTATTCTAAATATGATATAATTAATATTTTTTTTGTTTACCCTTACTGAGCATTTGAGCTCACCCTCTTGTATGTTTTCTTTTCCCCAGGTCATGAAGAAGTGTATTAAGTAGGATATGGAAAATGGGACTCTAGATATGATGAAATAAACGGGAGACAATGCAGATGATTTATGAACCAATTGTTTATGTTTCCCAGTTTATATATAAATTATACCTATACGGTCCTATCATCGTTTTGTTATATGTTGTAATAAGTATTCTTCAATTCTAATTTAATAACCATGTATGTAAAGTGTGGGTCATTATAGTTGGTATTATAGACAAGGTATAGTCAACCTTTGGAAACTAGGATTAAAAGCCTTAGTAAGAACCCTAAGGATATGTCTATGAATAGAACAAAATCATAATGTTTTAGAAATAGACATGAGTTACCTTTGATAAGACCTAAAGTGTGAAATTTTATTACTGATTATGTTGTTTTCTTATTATGATTATTGTTTCTCACACTATTCTTATTTGTTTTAGTCAATGGCTGGAACCCGAAGGAACCGTGTTAATGCTGAATGCGACGGGCAATGCAATGATTGTCCCCCAGAGAAACCAAACGATATGGGAGATGGAATGCAAAATCTTGTAGCCATGCTCACACAAAATTCTCAAGCTAAGAATCATGTAGGATTTCCAAACGAGAAAAGGAAGGAGCAACATTGTGTTGAATCCTTCATGAGGTAGTGTCCACCTTCATTTAGCGGGTCTTCTAATCAATTAGTGGTTGAACAATGGATCAGTACCACTAAAAAGATATTTTTAGTTCTAAAACGTTCTGAACATGATAAATTCATCTTTTCAACATATTGTTTGGAAGGTGAAGCTAATAAATGGTGGAATCTTGTTAAGAATACGAGGAAAAGGGGTGAAATTGAGTCCATGGAATGGGATGAGTTCAAGAACATATTTTCAATATGTAATTCCCTCGTATTCTTCGAACAATGATTGAGAAGGAGTTTCTTGAACTGAAGCAAAAGGATGATGAATCTGTTGGTACCTATGAAGAAAATTTTACAGTACATTCATGGTACACTTCCGGAAATATTATCCAACCTGAGAGTAAGATCGATCGATTTTTTAGGGGCTTAAAACCAAGTCCTCGAAGGTTATTAGCCATAAGGGACATCAATAGCTACGATGAAATCGTTCGATGTGCTCTCAAGGTTGAGATGGAGATTGGAGTAACCCATTAATCATATGGGTTTGATAAGAAGAGGAAAATGGAATTCAATGGAAAATCTAAAGACCACATAGAAAAGAAGGTGAGTTTTCCCTTATTTTCAAAGAGTGGAAAGAAACATAGAGGGTATTTTCTTAAAGGGACAAGTAAATGTTTTATGTGTGGAAAATATGGTAATCAGGTAGTTGGATGTCAAAATAATTGGAAGAATATGTCTAATGATGCGAACAAAGAAAGGGATACACAGAATGCACCTCTTACACTTCAATGTTTCAAGTGCAAGGAAATGTGGAATTATTCCAATCAATGCCCTAATCCAAGTGTTGTTGATGATGATAAACGTCAACAAACTCTTAAGGAAAAATGAAAAAGGAATGTCACATTCAATTTCTATAGTTGATGTGGAGTACGATAATGAAGCGGTGAAAGATACACATACAATCCACTCTAAATTAGCAAATGGCTTATTTGATTCTGGATCCAACAAATCTTTTATTTCTGAAGAATTTAATATGTGTATCGCCATAATACTTCAACAATTAGATGTTGTGCTAGCTGTGACAACTTCTAATGGACCAATAGTTACATCAAAAGTTTATAATTCTTCTCCAATTGACGTTTTTGGGAAGTGCTTCCTGCAAATATTGTGATCCTTCCTATAGTGGAATTTGATGTGATTCTTGGCATGGATTGGCTTTCTAAATACGGATCTCATATCAATAGACAAAGAAGGTAAATCACATTTAATATTACTTAACAATATTATATCATCTTATCGATGCAAGGATGAATATAACCTTATAGTAGAATTTTTTTTCATTATATGGGTCATGATTCCAATAAATTAAGGTTATGCATCTCAAATGGATGGATAGAAACTCACGATTAAGAATACACCCATTGTACGGGAGTTTGATAATTTCTTTCCCTATGAATTGCCTGGTCTTCCACCAAATCGTGAAGTTGAGTTTTTAATAGAACTCATACCGGGTGTTATGCCCATTTCAAAGACACCTCATAGATTGGCCCCAATTGAGTTGCATGAATTGAAGAAGAAACTCTAAGAGAATCCTAAAAATGGATTCATATGCCCTAGTGCATCACCTTGGGGTGCATCTGTTCTGTTTGTTAATAAGAGAGATGGATCAATGACACTCAGTATTGATTATTGAGAACTTAACAAGATCACTATCAAGAACAAATATCGTCTTCCACGCATTGATGACTTATTTTACCAACTACGCAGAGCTCAATACTTTTCCAAGATTGATCATCGTTCACGGTATCATCAATTAAGGGTCAAAAAGGGGTATATACCAAAGAAGGCTTTCTATACTAGGTATGGAAACTATGAATCTATAGTTATTCCATTTGGTCTTACTAATTCCCCTTCTATCTTAATGGATTTAATGAATAGATTATTTAAAGACTATCTTGATCAGTTTTTGGTAGTCATTATAGATGATATTCTTGTCTATTAAAAGAGCACAGAAGAACATGACGATCAATTTGGAATTATATTGAAGACCCTAAGAAAGGAGAATCATTATGCAAAATTTACCATGTGTGAATTTTGGCTTCAAAAAGTTTCATTTTTGGGTCACATAATCTCAAAATAGGGGATATCTGTGGATCCAAGAAAAACAGAGGTTATCGAAAGATGGTCGAGACCAACAACAGTAACTGAGATCCAAAGTATTCTTGGTTTGGCTGGATATTATCGACGTTTTGTGAAATATTTTTCCTGATTATATAATCCACTCACCATGTTGACTCGAAAATGTGTTATGTTCGTTTGGACGGAGGAGTGTGAAGATAATTTAAAAGAGATAAAATGAAGGTCATCCAGTGCACCTATGCTCACTCTACCATGTAGTAGAGAAAGATTTGTGATCTACATTGATGCATCCAAGAAGATACCGGGGTGTGTTCTCATGGAAATGATATGGTGATAGCTTATGCCTCACAATAGTTCAAAATCCATGAGCAAAATTACCCAACTCATGATTTGGAGTCAGCCGTGGTAATCGTTGCATTAAAAATATGGAGGCATTATCTTTATGGTGAAAGGATTGATATTTATATTAATCATAAAATTTTAATGTATATTTCCACACAAAATGAGATGAATATACGCCATAGAAGATGGTTGGATTTGATTAAGGTCTACGACTGCTAAATTTATTATCACCCTGGGAAAGAAAACAAGGTGGCAGATGCATTAAGTCGACAAGACCAAGCTGGCTTATCCATGATGAGGATAAAAAAATCCAATATTTATGGATTTACAAAGAATGAATCTTGTAATTATAATGGAAGGAGAAAAATCATATCTTTCTCAAATGAATGTTCAACCATCTATACATGCGGATAATAAAGAGGCACAAAAAGAAGATGTAGAGTTACAAAATAATGCGAGAAAGGTTCCTGAATTCAACCTTGATTGTGATGGGATAATAAGGTTCAAGAATGGTGTTTTTGTTCCCTACATCCCAGAATTAAAGAATGAGCTGCTAGATGAGGCTCATAGTTCTTCATTCTCTATTAATCCTAGAAGAACGAAGATGTATAGGGACCTGAAAGAGTACTTTTGATAGGATGGAATGAAAAGAGATGTTGTAGAATATGTCTCTCGATGATTGGTTTTTCGACAAGTTAATGCTGAGAGACAGAAGCCTAAAGAGATGTTACAACCATTACCCATACTTAAATGGAAATGGGAAAACATCACTATGGAATTAGTCATCGGACTTCCTAAAACATTCAAAGGAAATAATGATATATGGGTTATAGTTGATCTACATACGATGTCGGCACACTTCAATGCTATTTGAGAAGATTTTTATCTTGATCAGTTTTCTTGGGTATATGTAAATGAAGTGGAAAGATTGCATGGAGTACCACATTCCATTAAATCTGATTGAGATCCAAGGTTTACCTCTTTGTTTTGGAGAATTCTTCAGCATACTATAGATACAGAGTTGATTTTCAGCACTGCTTATCATCCTAAGATAGATGGTTAGTCTGAGAGGACAATTCAAACTCTAGAAGACATGTTGAGATCTTGATCTATGGATTTCAAAGGTGGTTGGGATCAATACCTACCTTTGGTGGAATTTTCTCATAATAATAGGATTAACTTTAGTATTCAAATGGCTCCAAGTGAAGATCTCTATGGAAAGAAATGCAGAACTCCAACTGGTGGGGATGAAGTTGGGGAATGAAATCTATTAGGACCGGATCGTGTTGATGAGATGGCAGAAAAGGTCATATCTATTAAACAACACATAAGAGCAGCTCAGAGTCGACAAAAATGTTATGCCGATAACCGAATAAAAGACCCAGAGTTTGAAGTGTGTTATAAATTGTTCTTACGAATATCTCTATGGAAGAGATTAATGAGATTTAGAAAGAAGGGAAAGTAGATCCCTAGGTATATCGGTCCCTTCGAAATAATGGATCGTGTTGGGAAGGTGTCCTACCGATTGGTGATTCCACCGAATCTCTCTCAAGTTCATGATGTGTTCCCTATATCTCTCATGAGAATGTACATACCTGATCCTTCACATGTACTATGCTCAGAAGTTGTACCACTGGAGAAAGAACTTTCTTATGAAGATCAGCCGATAGAGATTCCGAATTATAGCGAAAAAGTTCTACAGAACAAGACCACTTGCTTGGTGAATGTTTTATGGAAGAACCTCCAATTAGAATAATATACATGGTAACATGAGGATATGATGAGGGAGAGGTATCCTCATCTGATTGTTAAAAAGTGACGAATTTCGAGGGAGAAATTCATTTTAAGGGAGGTAGAGTGTAACACACGATATTTTATGAGAAATATTTTGTTTTTATATACATCACCAAAGGAATCATTCATTACACACAACATTGTCTTGGCTTGCAAGCAACCTTCCTTCGATAGCTTGCGTTGTACGCAATACCGAGTTTTGCTGAACAACGATATGTTATTAAAATATTATATAAAGTAGATATTCTGAATAGTAATACCCACTTTTTGAAATTTAATAAATTTTATCTTTCAAAATGGACTTCATTTTTGGAATTGGAATATTGAAATTAGCCTAGGGTTAAATTTTGGTATTTTTCTGAAAACATTCAATTTATGATTAATAGTGAAAACACTGAGTTATTGGTTAAAACCGAATTTTCATTTAAATAATGATTTTTTTATTTAAATTTAATTTTGGTCAAAATATATACATAATACCTATATAATATCTATTTAATTCATTGAAATAATTTTATAATAATATAGATACATAAAAATTTTATTGAACTTTTTACCGTCTTTTACGCACCTCCTAAGAGAATTTGCAACTATACATAAAACATAATTTTACCGCTTTTTTGTGTTTAGTTTTTAAAATATGAGAGACACGGTTAATATCAAGGAGTAATATGTGGTTCAATATGGAAACAACAATTTTCAGTGAATAGTAACCTTTTACTTTTATTTACCATGGTAAAAAGTAAATAGGGTAATTAAGGGTAAAAATGATATTATTATTACCCTAAAACATGTTATAATTCTATTGGATAAGTTTAATTAGACCAAAAATAAACTTAGAAATAAAATATGACCATTTACGTCCACTTAGATTAGATTAGGACATTTATTATTATTTTATTTAAAGAAGAGTTAAAATAGTTAAAATCAATGTTTAATAAAAAATCATTTTTAATATAGGGTTATATACAAGATAAATTAGACTATAAATATTCATTATAAAGATAAAAAAAATTCCTACCTAATTGTGTTTTATTTAAAATTTTTATACATTATATACGGTTATTAATTTATGACACAATGGTGATGCAATAATTTCCTAGTTAATGAAATACTAAAATAATTGATATTATAAATACCCAAATTAATGTAATTTTAGACTTTTTATGAATTACACTAATTTTATATGTTAATATGACATGTTAGTATTGATTAAATTAACTTTTTGGGAACTAATCTTGCTGTTATGATTTTCACAAAAATCAATTACCAAATAGTGTCAAAATTGCTATAAAATAGTTTTTAAAACAAATATTATATTATTAATTGTTATTTTATTCCTAAAAATCTAATGTTCAGCCAAATGACTTATATAAGGTTATATATATTAATAATGAACCACTTGGGGTTCGTTTGTCTTGTTATAGTATTTTTATTAACCATATAGTGTAATAAAACAAGAAGACACAGTATCAGTAAATTTATTTAAATTAGAGTTAAATCTAAATGATAACGTTAAAATAGTAACCTAAACATATCTAAAAAATATTGGTTGAGAGTATTTTGACCCATCCACACCTTAGCTTAGAAATATATCAATTTAAAGCAATTAAAAACCGAATATGACTTTATTATAAGATAACATTTTATGTTTTCCAATGGTGCCCCTCTCCTCCCTTATAAAAGGGAACCTCCTCCCTCTCATCCTCACACAATTTTTTTAGGACCCCGGGACACCCTGAGAGGTGATGGGTGAATCAAGGTGTCAAATTTTTCTTCTTAAAGTTGTGGATCTTGTTCCCACGTTGGTAGGAACTACTTAAACATGTATGATGAATATAATCAGCAATAAAACATTCACATGTAAAGAGATGAAACATCAATTTTACTTGGTTCACCACTGAGGTCTACGTCCAAAGAGCATATGCCGACAGGTTGTCGGTCGTACCAAAATCCACTATTCTTCACTAGTTTTATATTAAAAATGTTCGAGAATAGTCACTCTATCCTAGGCTCACTGCCTTTACAATTGTTCAGGGATAGCTCACTGCATCCCTCGGGTCACACCCATTAACTCCCCTTGGCTCACTACCCTTGGTGAAGTCACACTCAGTTTATCGACGTGAAGGTCTCTTCAATATATTTGCATTGAATTCTTTGTCTCCTGTTCAGCATGAGACTTTTCTTGCATCAGGGTTCAGAGTTGATGCTCTTTTCTGTTCAAAACTACTTCTTTAGTGCAATGACTAATGCACTAGATCCTCTTGTCTTAGTTTGCCTAAATCACAACCACTCATGTGATTACATAATAAGAGAAGCTCAGTTTACTAGGCATCGTCAGAATCAATTCTCTATGTATGCATGAGATCATGCGTGTATAATTTAGATTTCCTCTTTAATCTCACTTTGCACCGAAAGGTATCAGGCAATCTTCCAGCTTTCGTGCAGCTCCAGAAAGACAGGCGTACTTCAACAATATCTGGCAGTCTCCTCAAATCCCGACGCGCAAGTCCCAACACGGCGCACAAGTCCCTGGAATGAAATTCCATACTGGTGCATAGGTGTCAGCAAATCACATGCGCAACACTACCTTATAGAACTTCAATCCTGCACGACTCACTTCCTTTCTCGCCCAAATCACCTTGGGCGCACAACCATCAATCGGCGCGCAACTTCTAAGAGCTGGCGCACAAGTCTCTTCAAACCACTTGTGCGACCACTCACCACTTTCACGACTCCTACACATACGTGACGGGAGCTCTTATTTTCTCTAAGTATTGATCTAGCTGTAAATGAGGAGGGGTGGTCCTCTATTTATAGGAAAACTGGACCACCTATGCGGTGGCATGCAAGTCTCCCCTCGGCGCGCAAGTCTCGGCGCGCGGCTCATCACTCCTGGGCTCTATCGCGTAACTCACTTGCACGACCCAACCAATACTTGCATGAACTTCTTTCCTTTTCCATATTTTGATGTTTTGTTCTTGAAAAACAATAGGCGTGAAAGTTTCTGATCCTTCTAG
The DNA here is from genome assembly GCA_963277665.1 of Viscum album. Taxonomy (NCBI): domain Eukaryota; kingdom Viridiplantae; phylum Streptophyta; class Magnoliopsida; order Santalales; family Viscaceae; genus Viscum; species Viscum album. The sequence goes on from OY728137.1 coordinate 1,482,127,731, forward strand.
GCACTGGCGTGAAAGTCTCTTCACGGCGCCACCTTGTATTTGTTCTTTTTATGCCGCCTCCAGATCATCCATTCCTTTTCGACATTCTTGAATCAAACATGGATCATTAACCACATCCCTTGAACTCGACATGCAACCATAGAAGCTCCTTTTTCAATAAATCTGTATGTAATTTGTTTCGTATGTCAACAAGAACAATCTCCTCAAAAACACGTCTACTCGGTGATTTTTATCCTTCAGCAACTCTCCTGCTTTCATCACAAACTCCACTATCGTGATATTTCTTCTTTGAAGGAACAACTTTAGCATCATCATCTTGTGGGACAATGTGATCTGCATGGCCATCTCAGAATTACAATCTCCACATGGACATCTCAGAATTCCAATCCCTTGTACATTGTCTTCTTCTTCAACCATCATTATCTACTTCATACAAAACATATGATTTATTTCTTCAAAAAGTCTCTTGCATGGTTCCATGCAATCATAAGTAATTTCATGGTCATAATCAAAACCCATGGTTCCTTAATAATCCTCAGATGGATTACAACCCACATTCTTCATTGTTGTAAAAAATGTGTCAACTTCGACACATCTTCTTTGAATTTATGATCAGCACAACAATCATCTGAATTTCCATTCCTCAACATCATTGGTGTACTTATCCATTTCCTTCGTTTTGATCTTCATTGACAACTATGATAAGAAATGAATCCTTATATGCAAAGTGGTTACAACAATTTGGAGCCTTAAATCTCGGCCAGACCCTGCCCATTTCTGTTATCAAATTCCCTAGAAACATACTAGAGGTCCTGGTCTTTTGCAAAGACCAATTTTAGTACCCTCTGTGGAGGTTTCAAAGAGGGGTGTTAAAGAAGAGGTAATATCTATTACCGATTCCTTTAAATTTATTTCTTCTTCTAATTCCTATTATTTAGTTGTTTCATTATGAATTAATAACATCAGTATCACTCATATACTTATATGTTATTATAAATATTAAACAACCCAATTTATCCTTCTATTCATCATATGGAAAAGAAAATCACCGCACGTGCGTACATATGGAATACCGTCTCTACGTCATGGTGTAATCTGTTTTCCATCACCTTCATATTTGGATGGGTATAATGGTGAAAAGAAAAATTATATATGATTATATTAAATTGATATTTATTCTGAAATAGTATACATACACTTACATACAATTCCATGATCATGGGAATGATATCATCGCTCGTGCGTGCGTACGGTCTACCGTCTCCATGATGTGATGCGACTCGTTTGACATGATCTTTATTGAATAATGATTATATAAATGAATTGAATGAATAAATATGACTAATATTATTCTAATACCATTCTATAAATTATGTATCTATAACATACAAATAATAATAATAATTTATTCGACAAAACACAAATAAGAACATAAAGCAATGAACACCTGAATAACAAGTAACAATGAAATATTATTAATAAGAAGATAAGAATATAACAATATATGATATCATACCAATGAATATGATTCTTTAATAATTAATTTTCATTATTAAATCATTATACTGGAGGTTCAGATATGTACGAAGAAAATCGGACCTAAAGTAAGGGAAAATCTAGCAATCTCAATTTTTATATGAGATAGTTTATACATCAGTAATTACTGGGGCATATTTATCATCCACATCCATGCATTTTCTATATGTAATATTATTTCTATCCTCCTACAATTTTTTAAATCCAATTTTACACATTGGTTTGTTTTTAGTAAAAGACATGAAAGGAATCTTTTGTCGTTTTTAGTACGGGGTACTTTATGACATTTCCTGCCAAAGTACAAGAAGAATGTTTTCTATCTTATATAGAATGAATGGATTTTTATGATTTCATAAAACATTATTTCAATGAATCTTTAATTACATGTTTTCATGTTTATTTTTAATAAACTTTTTTTAGTTTAAAATTTTATGACATTTTAAGTATAGAAAAATGTTTTTTAAGTAGAAAGGATATTTTCCTCAAGAATGGAGTTCAAGCGTTTTATCAAAATTATTTTACATCTAAGATAATATAGGGTTCTGTTTCTCTCCCAATTTTTACATTGATTTGATTATGTTATGATGGATTTATATTTATGAAGTCTTTTTATCTTACATGGATTATGTTATGATGTCATGATGTTTAAGAATCCCATTTTTATTAAATGGGTTATGTTATAATATATGCTTTCTGATTTTGTTTCACACATAATAATGGTTTCATTATGAGATTTGTGTGACCTATATCTCCCTCTAATTCATTGTGTAAATATTTATATCTCATTATATAGAAGTCTATGGAACATAAAGTTAATCTTGGTTAGTGATACAGGATTAGAACGAGGAGTGAACTCGGTTCAGTAATATACTTTGTCCGCTATGATGGTCTTGGCTAAGTAAGAGCCTTGACTAATATGAAATGGTTTTCTATGATTGTGTGTGTAAGCCAAACAGTTTCATTTTTTAAGATATGATTATTTGGATTATATTTCAGTACTATGATTTATCCCATGTTATGATATTATAATCTCTTTTTCAGGTTAAGATTTTAAAAATATTATGTTCTTATAAATATGATATGATTAATATTTCTTTTTTTACCCTTACTGAGCTTTTGAGCTCACCCTTTTTTATGTTTTATTTTACCCAGGTCATGAAGAAGGGTATTAAGTAGGATATGACAAAAGGGACTCTAGATATGATGAAATAAACGGGAGAAAATGTAGATGATTTATGTACCAGTTGTTTATGTTGCCCATTTTCTAAATGCACTATACCTATACGGTCCTGTCATGGTTTTGTTATATGATGTAATAAGTATGCTTTAGTTCTAATGTAATAACCATATATGTAAAGTATGGGTCATTATATTCATAGAGATAAAATTTTGGTATTAGGGTCATGGTGGGTTTAATTCCCCGTTAAAATATTTTGTTAAGCTTATTCTAGACCATTTCAACCACATAATCAATTATTATAATAAATATGTGGAATAATATGATCCACCAATGGTGTAGTAGTTGGGTTTATATGGGATATTTTATTCCCATAACATTGAATGTGGGATATATTGAGTGTGTATTATTTCATTACCTGGGTATCAAATGATTTATTCTTTTAAGGGAATATAGGAATTCAAAGGGCCACCACCAGCAAGGATTATGACAATATCCAGAATTCACGAATTCCCATGTACATCCATGTGGTTTAGGTTGAGGGATTGATGTTAAGGTATTTGTGACGATTGATTATTTCTTATGAGGTTGGGTATACAACTCAACATGGGGAATGAATCGATTTGTGATCCTATGAGTTATGATATAATTCTCCTAATGCAATTCTTAATCATAGAGATTTCCTAACACTAGTAGAATATTGCATGGTTTCTTGAGGTCATGGAACTGAGGATCGATGATGGATATTGGTCTAGTTTTTATATATATATATTCATGCCTCTACGGTTGTGGTGATAATATGGATAGAATTTATATTATAAAAAATTGTTAGACATTAAAATTTTAGAAAATGTATGAATAATTAATTATGGTCTTAGACATGAGTATTAACGATAATTCTGGTTTTAGGGTAGGACTGGTCCTTATGGGATATGATTTATTATTTATTTTATTTTTATTCATAAATTAAATTTCATTAAGAGATATGTTGTGTTTATTTCATGATCATACACTTATGACGGTTTCTTATAGGTTCAATTTTTGTAGAGGGCAATTAAGATTCATTTCTACTTATATTTACATTGACCTTAGTGTGTGTGTAGACCTTATGTTTTCCGTATAAAAGAGAACTAGATGCACAATGAATGGAATAAGGGCCAAATATTAAAGGATCATGCATGGTTGATTTAGAGGCATCAGGGATAGATTGGGATAATATCAATTCTCATATAGGTAATGTGACACCCCAAGAATCCATGGTGCGTTTCTCTTTGAATGATACGACAATGAGGGAAGTATGAAACATCGAGTTCAAGCACACCACGACCTATTAAAATAGACGTTTAAAAAGTGGTTATAAACATTAAAAACAAAATTTTGAATTTTATATACTCTATATAATTTTTACATCCATATTATGTGTTTCTTAGACATAACATAAGAACAAATTAATTTTTTTAGAAAAAATAAGTTTTTTTTCAAAAAATGAAATTCTAACACCTTTTAATGGGGATCCCTTTATAAATAAAATATTTTTCACTTTTTATATTCAATTTGATAAAATAAAATTTTCTTTAGAAGTGGGACATAAAAATTTACCTTGGAAATATTTTCGGTGCTTTTCAGATAACTTGCATATTTTGATGAATAGTGAAAAATATTATATATTAATTGTAAATAACTTTTTAATAAAAATAATTATATTTTTAAATTATAAATTTGTATAGTTTTTATGTATAATTATATTACATTTTTATCATTTAATCCAATGTTGGTTATTGGATGTAATTTTACTTTTAAATTGAAAATAAACACATATCAATCTTTTTGTAGTTTTTACTTATCCAAACCCCACTTTTTGTTTTTGACAATGGGAATATTTTTTAAAATAATTTTATACAACATATTTTTTATGAATTTAGTAAAATATACTTCATTTTTTGATTTGGAATATCAAAATTAGTATAAGGTGGGTTTTTTTGTTTTCCAGAAAACAATCAACTTTTAATGAATAGTGAAAACACTATGTTTTTGTTGAAAACCAACTATTTATTTAAATAATGAATTATTTTATTTAATTTTTTCAGTCAAAATAGATATATAATACCTATATAGGTTCAATGTAATTCATTTGAGTCATTTTATATTAAAATTAAATGAATAAAATTTTATTGAACATTTTAACGTCATTTACCCACCATCTAGCCACATTTGCAAATTTCCATAAATTGTAATTTTACTACATCTGTGAATTTATTTTAAAAATTTCAAGAGAAATTGTTGACATCCCTAGGTAAAATTTGTTTCAATAGAATGAAAATAATTTTTTGTGAATTGTAACTTTAGAATTTTATTTACCAGGGTTAAAAGTAAATTCTGTAATTAAAGGTAAAAATGATATTATATTTACCCTAAAATATTTCCTAATTATATTAAATAAGTTTTTTTCGACAAAAATCAATTATAAGAATAAAATATGATCTTTTTTACCCTCATGGCTTCAAATAGGACATTTATTATTATTTTATTTAAATAAGAGTTAAAAGTGTTAAATTGAAATGTTCATAACTAATTTTCATTAAATATATTGTTATACATATTATAAATTTGTTTATAAATATTATTTAAAAAGATAAATTTATTTTATACGTAATTGAATTTTATATATTATTTTTTAGAAATTAAATTATTAACTTTATTTATGACAGAATGATGATGCAATAATTACATTATTAATGAAATATTTAAATAATTGATATTATTAATATTAATATTATTATAAATTGAGACTATTGATATATTCCTATAATTTTATAGGTTAATATTAAATGTTATGGTTGATTAAATAATATTTTTAAGTGATAATGTTGTTATGACATTCACAAAAACCAAATACCAAATATTGTCAAAAATGGGATAAATGTGTTTTTAAAATAGATAATATATTATTAATTGATATAAATTTTTTTGAAAGCAATTGTTTGTAAAAACACTTATATAAGGTTTGATATATCATTAATTAACCATTTGGGGTTCTCTTGGATTTTTATAGTAATTTTATTAACCATTTATTATAATAATACAAGAATACATGGTGGAAGTTAAGCTATTTGATTAAGAGTTAATGCTAAGAGGAAAGGATAATATGGTGACCTAAACCAGTCTAAAACCAATTGTTTGAGAGTTTTTAGACAAAGACACACCATATCCTCGATATAAATCCATTTTTATCCATTATAAACAAATTATGATTGTATAATAAAATAATATTTCAATCTTTTCCAAAAGTGACCCTCGGATCTCTTATAAAAGTGTACATATGGTTCTTTCAAAATAACACCTCCAAAGCCATTTCGATCAGTAAAAACCTACTATTATATCCTCCCAACTATCTCACTACACCGTGGAGTCCATACATTGATCAGACACTAATCTAAGGAGCCCTTTTGATGAAATCAAAAGGAATCACCCGAAGAAGAGGTAATAATTTCATAACCAATTTAAAAGTTCTTTTCTTTTTCCACTTCGCCTTTCTTTGGTGTTTCCATAACTGAATAATAAATCCAGTACCATATACATATTATGATGCTATTATGAATATTTTACGACCATATTTATTATTCTTTCCATCGATGTAATGACAAAGTCACCATACAAGCGTACGTACATATACCATCTCTACGTTGTGGTGTAGTTTGTTATTCAATACTTCATCATTTGGATGAGTATAATAGTAAGTATAATTGATGTAAATATTAAATATAACATATTTATAAATATATTTATATTATTTACCATCCAATTACATATTATTTCACCATCAATAGAATATTATTGTCGCTCATGTGTACATACAGATCTCCGTCTCCACGAACGCTATGAGATTCATTCCCCATCATAACCATTCAAAAATAATTTTAATTTTTTTATTAAAAATAATTTTTAATAATATAATATAATTCATTATATGAATCAAATAATTCTTATCAATATCAAACATTACTTCTGTAATAAACCATATAAGGGAAAATGAAACACATAACACCTAAAACAATGGTACTGTTGAAATATTATTAACAATGGAATATTAGAACATAATATATGAAATCATGTTTATGTATGTTGTTATTGTATAATTATATAACAATTATTTTACCATTATATAAGAGGCTAACCTATTATCTACAAATAAAATGTACAAGGTAAGGGGTTTTCATCGAACTTCTTATTCGCGTGGGATTCATGCTATATCGCCACTATTTCCTTTTAGGTTGTGTATGTACTGCCCATGATTGTATTATTTGTGTAATATACAATAATTTATAGATATTTACATCTTCATTTTATGATACTTAATTCATGGGTTTTATGTTTCATATGTTACCAAATCAGTAATGGAATTTCTATTTTTGATTTCCACTCATTGGATTTTACTCGAACATCATTGATTATTTTACTCCATGATTATGTGTGAAATAAATATTTATTAATTTATATAGTAATTTCAGCATCCCTTTGTTTGGATATTATTTTGACACTAATAATAAATTCATTGATAAATTCACAATTCATCTATATGAACTTGATAAGAGTATTCTTAACTTAATTTCCATTCATTGAGTTAATCATCCAAGTCATTAGTGTTGTTTTAACAAGAATATTTTTGTATTTCCTAAGATTTATATATACTAAATATCCAATAATATTGAGTGTATTTATATTATTCACACAAAATTATTTTATTTATGTATCCCTAACCTAAGGATACTATCTTCATAAGGGGTTTCATCTCAATTTATATTCTTTTCAGAATTTTTTGTTATTATGTGCCAATTCACTTTTATATGGTGTATATATTGTATTTTGACAAAGTAAATCTGAATCCATTTATTCTCATGATATTATAACGTTTTTATTAATTCAATTATTTTTATTCAATCATCTCTCATTCGGTAAGTAACTCTAACAAAAATTCAATATAAAATGTTTTATAGATATATTCTTCTAAATCATTCTCATTAATTCCCATGTTTTAAAAATGTTTTTAAGGATTTATTTAAATGGAAATGAATTTTTAAAAATTAAAATAATACATAAAAAAATTCAAAGTGGTATGGGACATTTCGATTCAAAAATCTCTTTTAATCTACTTCTTGATAAATAGAGAGAGTTTTAAATTTTTTCAAGAAACAAATGGATATTTCTCTCAAAAATATTTTGTGATTATTTTCATCTATGTCAATATCCTTCATTATTATTTATTTATGTTTTTTTTATTATAATGACATCCTATATATTTTAATCAATTAGTTTTGTATGTATGTGGATGTTCTATTTGTTATATCATTTATGATTTTTTATAAAATTATTAAAATTTTGTATGCTGGTTTTAATAATAATGATTATATTATGTTTCAACCATTTCATATGAGAAATTAATTAAAAATAGTAAGTGATGGGTGGAGCCTTCTCTGGATCCTATATGTATCGTTAGGTCAAATGAGACAAACTAGTGTCTTGGCATAAGGCCTTGACAAAATCATTATTTGAAGTCTTTGGCTCAAGGCCTTGACTATGTGGTTATGATGTCTGTCATTATGAATTACACCATTATGAAATTTGCTATTGATATTAAATTTTATTATTATACTAGTAGAATATCCATGTTAATACAAAAATGGAATTATTTTATTCATATTTTCCATTTTATGCTAAATTTTATGATTAAAATGCTTGTGTTTGAGTCTTATAAATTGCCTTAAATGATTATGATTATTTATGATAGTTTCTACTATATTTTTACCCTTACTAAGCATCTGATATCACCCCTTTCTTATGTTTTCTTTTTCACAGGATGGGAAAATGTATATTATGCTTGACCATCAAAGATAGGTTAATGGATATGAGGGTGTTCAAAGAAGACACATTGATATTTTTATGTAATGTAAAACTATTGTATGTTTCTAGTACTTCCAAGGCTACTAAACTAATAAGTGTTTCAAGACATGATCTCTTGTGATCATTACAATGTTATGTAATAATGCATCGACTCTACATAACTGGGGTCAGGGTGTTACAGTTGATATCAGAGGATGTTTAGTACAAACCATGGAATCTAGATTTTGATAAACCATGTTTAGATAACATTACCCTAAGATAGAAATTATGAATTAATATATAATAACTTCAATGAATTGTGGTAATGTAGTGATTTTCTCTATTTTCCCAAAAATACATCTATGTCTAGATATGAGCAGGTTGAGGTGGCTCTGGCACAGATGTCCCTACGAGTGAAACATCTGACAAGGAGTTTCAGTCTTGACCCATGTAATCCTGGTACACGAAAATGGGCCATGTTGCACTATGTGTTACGACACTCTCGATGGATATTCTTAACATAATTCATGTTTTATTTAAAAACCGATTTGATGGCTTTTAATATAATATCATAATAAATAACCTTGATTAATCCTATGGTATTTTATATTGAAAATAAGGTGTCATGATATTCACTAAATGATATTATGAAGACAGTAACTGACACTCTACTTTCTGGTTTTAGTCAATGTCTAGATTCCAAGGATGTCATAGTAACATTGAACAAGATGTATAAGGTGGGAACTGTGGTGAAAATGAGAAATGAAATAGATTTTTTAGAGGCGTGAAATATATTGTGTTCATGTAGAATCAATTTTACAAAACAATGATCAACAACATATACATTTAATAACTATCAAACTCAACAATGAAGAGAAAGGAATAGAATGATAAGATCTCTAGTAGTGGATACCATGGAGAAACGAAAACTCATTTTCCATCATGTAGGAAATGTGGATGGGGATACCCTACATAGTGTCTCAATTAAAAAAATAAATACATTATGTGTTGGAAATAAAGACCTAAAGTAAATAATTGTTGAGGGAAAATGAAGAGTACTATGGAAGAAAATAAAAATGATCCTAACAATCCATTTACAGACATTTTCCATAAATATAGGGGAACTTGGAATTACCCAAGTAAATTTACTATTCTATATGATAACCTCTAAGTCAAGGAAGAACCTATGTGGAAATAAATCTATGGAGAAATTATTAAATATATTAATGATCATTGTTTATGGGATTACATTGGAAGAGTATTCACTTGTATATGTAACCATGTAGTTTGTTATGTGAAAATTCAATTTTAGGAAGAATTATGTTTTTTTGTAGATTTAGTTATAAAGAACCATTTAGGTTTTTATGATCCTTGAATTTGATTCAATTTCTATATTTTACTTTTTGGGTAGGAAATGTAAGGTATGAGATAACATTTGTGGTCAAAACATGTTATGATTATTTTTAAGGAATTTATCTCATTATTGAGAATGTTATAAAATTATATTTTTTTGAAAAAGAAAAATATCCAGACTGTGTGAAAACCCATCACTTCGAACTATGATGTTTGAATCAAACCCACAACATAAATGCGACTAGGATTTATCACCTACCACTGGACTACCTGAAGTCCCTGGTTAGTATAATTAATTCATTTATGTTAATTGATTTTATTAATCAAGAATTTTTTGTTTTTCGTAACATATTATTTATCCTATTACAGGAAAATGATTTGTTGGTTAAGTGATAAATTATATTTTGGAAGACATTCGCTCTTTTCGGAACACTATATACCATAAGATAATAGAATAATATGTTATTTAATTTCCAGAGTAAAGGTGGATTTTTATTTTGGATGAATTTATGTTTTTTGTGGACTTATAGAGATTTGGGTTATTTAAGAAAAATGATTAACCTATTATAGAGAATATGTGATTAGGTTAATCACATTCAATTATGTGACATGAAGAGTTGTCAATGTTATTTGGAGATAAATGTTAAGATTTATTGTGGAAGACTATGTAATAAAATACTTCTTAATTTTGAGTTTCAATATTATTATGTATTATTTTGAAAAAATTATGGATAATTGTTTTTTTTCAATGGTCTTAGTTGATCTTTGGGTGTTGTTTGTTTAATTTTGGTGATTAATAGTAGTATTTATTTCTAGAAAGTTTTTTCCTTTTGGGGATCATCTAATAATGTACTAAACATTTTAGTTTTGGATAATGACTAAAGAAAGGGAAACATATAGTTCATTATTTATGGATTATGTGATTCTCTAGAAGGTGATTCTAGCGCTTCAGGTGTGAAGAAGTAATCTTAAATACATATTTTTTTATTTAAAGATGAGTGTTTGGTAGAAATTATTTAAAAAATGGAACTCTACATTTCATGTATTATTTTTATTATTCTATGAATAAAATAATTCTTAAACATTAGAGAAATGATCTAAAAACCAAAAATGTGATATCCAAATACATTTATTTTTGTTGAACTGACGATATTTTAAATCTTCATAGATTTATGGTTTTGAGACACATAATTTTCCATTCAATTTTTTGTGATTGATGACATCAATCACGTCCTATAAATATTTACATTTTTCGTCCAATTATAATTACCACTAAGGTTCTTCTATTCGAAATACTAATTGGGTGATGACTTTTCCATTACCCATTCCCTCTTATTAAGACTAAATTTTATCAACCATATTTCTGATGTGGGTTTTCCTCAAAAAAATCTTCTATTTTTAACCTTTTATTTCCAAAGGTAAATTTAGAATTGTGAGGATGCAATTTATTTAAGGAGGGAATAATTTAATCCTCTAAGATTCAACGGTAATTTTCTCTTTGAACAATATGATAGCATCTCAAGTACGCGACACCGAGTTCATGTACACCACGACCTATCAAACTATCCATTTAAAATGTGGTTATAAATAATAATAACAAAATTATGAATTTTATATACTACATATAATTTTAACATCCATATTATATGATTCTTAGAAAAAATATAAGAATAAATTCCAATTGTTAGATAAAAGAATTATTTTTCAAAAAATGAAATTTTAATACCATTTAATGGGGACCAATTTTTAAATCCAATATTTCACACATTTATATATTAAATTGGATAAAATGAAATTCTTCTTTAGAAATGGGACATAAAAATATAATTTGGTTAAATTTTCATAGAAATTCTGATAACATTTATATGTTGATGAATAGTGAAAAATACTAAATTTTAATTTAAAACTATTTTTAATCAAAATAATTTATACTGTTAAATTATAAATTTCAATGGTTTTGAAGTATAATAATGTTTTTTTTATCATTTAATCTAATGTTGGTTATTTTTAGTAATTTTACATTTAAACTGGACAAAATCTCATATCAATATTTTGATAGTTTTTACTTCCCAAATTCCGGCATTTTGGTTTGGGCAATGAGAGTATTTTTTAAAAATTAATTAACACAACTTATATGATTTTAATTTGGTAATATAGACATAATTTTTGAATTTGGAATATTAAAATTATCATAGGGTGCATTTTTTGTATTTTTTTTGAAATTATTCAAATTTTGATTAATAATGAAAAACAATGTGTTATGGTTTAAAACCTAATTTTTAAATAAATATTAATTTATTTTATTTAAATTTATTTTAGGTAAAAATAGATACATAATACCTATATAATTTCAATGTAAATCATTTGAGTAATTTTATATCAAAATTTAAGTATAATATTTAATTTAACATTTTAACTCCTTTTACCCACCTTCTTGGCACATTTGCATATATCCATATAACGTAATTTTTCTGCTTATGTGAATTGAATTTCAAAAATCCAAGACACACAGTTGACATGAGTAAGTAAAAATTGGTTCAATTGGATGAAAATAATTTTTGGTGAATAATATCTTTTGAATTATATATACCACGGTTAAAAAGAAATAATGTAATTAAAGGTAAGAATGATATAATAAATACCCTAACACATGTCCTTATTCTATCAGATAAGTGGGGTTCCACAAAAATCAACATTAGGAAAAAGAAATATGACCTTTTTTTACCCACAAAGATTAGATTATGACTATTATTATTTTATTTAAAGAGGAATTAAAATTGTTAATTTCAAATGTTCATAACTAAATAATTTTTAATATTGGTTTATACATATGATAAATTCAACTATAAATATTAATTAGGAAGATAAAAATGTTTCATAGCTAATAGATTTTTTTTTAGTTTTTAGACATTATATAATAAAATTTATTTATGACACAATGATGATGCTGTAATTATCTTATTAATGAATGATTAAAATAAATTATATTATAAATATTAATATAATTGTAAATTGAAACATTTAATGTTTTCCATGAATTTTATAGGTCAATCTGAATTTTTATGGTTGATTAAATATTTTTTTGAAGTGATAATGTTGTTATGACTTTAACAAAAACCAAATACTAAATACTATCAAAATTGACATAAATGAGTTTTAAAAGTAGATACTATATTATTAATTGATATAATATTCCTAAAAAAATTAATTTTTAGTAAAAGGAAATAGATTAAGATAGATATATCTCTAATGAACCACTTTGGGTTCTATTGTCTTTTTATAGTATATTTAATAACAATTTATTATAATAATATAATAATACATTGTAAAAGCTAAACTATTTAACTAAGAGTAATATCGAAAATATATGGTTAATATAGCTTCCTAAACCAGTCTAAAACCTATTGGATGAGTGGTTTTCAAAAAATCCCCACATTTTCCTCAATGTAATCCATTAGGTGCTGTTATAAACTGAATATAATAGTATAGTAAAATATTATTTTAAGCATTTCCTAATGTGACCCATACCACTATTATAAAAGGGTGCATCCCCTTCTCTCAAAATGACACATCAAAAACCATCTGGCTCAGCCAAAACCTGATCAAATATCCTCCCAACTACCAGAATTTCAACCTAGATTCCTTAATTTGATCAGAATCCATCCTAAATATCCATTTTGATCAAATAAAAAGGAATCACTTGAATAAGAGGTAGTAATATCAACCCCTCTTTCACTGTTCTATTCTTTTTCCAATTCCTATTTCATTATTTTTTCCACAAAAAAATAATAACTCCAATACCTTATAAATATTTTGATTTTATTATAATTATGGAAAAACCAATTTCATTATTCTATCTATCCAATGAATGACAAAGTCATCATACGTGTGTACGCACGACTTATGGTAACCATGTCATGGTGTAGTTTGTTATTAAACACGTCATCATTTTGATGGGTATTATAATGAGTATAATTGATGTAAATAATAAATATATAATGTTAATGATTCTATATATATGATATATTATCCAATTACATAGTATTTTAGCATTAATAGAATGGTATTGTTGCTCGTGCGTATGTACAGACTATTGTCTCCATGAACGCGATGTGATTCATTCCCCATCGTAACCATTCAAGAATAATATTCATTTTTTGATTAAAAATCTTTTTTAATAACTTAATAATAATATTTATTTGAATCAAATACATCTTACCCATATAAAAAATGTCTTCTGTAATAAAACATATAAAGGAAAACGAATCAGTTAACACCTGAAACAGCGATATTACTGAAATATTATTAACAAAGCGATATTATAAGAATATTTATTATATCATATTTTTGTATGTGGTTCTTTTATAATTTACTAACAAAGATTTCACTATTATACATGAGGTTAACCTACCCTATACTAAGGAAAAGTAAAAGGTAAGGGATTTTCATCTCACTTCTTCTTCAATTGAGATTCATGCTATATTGCAACTAATTCCTTTTGTGTGGGTATGTACTACCCATGATTGTATTATTTGTTTAATATAATTTAATTAATTATTATTTTAATATTTATTGTATGATACTTATTTCATGGGGTCTATGTTTTGTAAGTTACCAAATCGGTAAGGGAATTTTTAATTTTTACTTCCACTCATTGGGTTTTACAAAAAATTCATTGATTATTTTATACCAAGATTATTCTTGAAATCGCTATTTCATTTGTATGTAGTAATTTCAACTTACCATTGTGTGGATATAATTTTTATACACATTATCACTCCACTAATAAATTTTAATTCATCTATATGAACCTTATAATTGCATTCTTAACTCAATTTCCATTCATTGATTTGAACAACCATGTCATTGGCGTTCTTTTTACAAGAATATGTGTGAATGTTATCTGATTTATTTAGACTGAATATTCAATAATATTTCGTGTATTTATATTTTTTAAACATTATTAAGTCATTTATTTATCCTTAACCTAAGGATACAATCTTGATAAGGGGTTTCATCTCAATTTAAATTCTATTGAGGCAACATTGTTTTTATGCACCAATTCACTTTTATATGGTGTAAATACAGTCCATTGACATAATATATCATAAATCCCTTTATTTTCATGATATTATAATTTTTTTATTGCCTCGATTATTTGTATTCATTTGTCTCTCATTCATATAGGAACTATAACAGAAATATCATTTTAAATGTGTTAATGATTTATTTTTTTAAATCATTCACATTAATGTCCATGTTTAATAAATGGTTTAAAATATTTATTTATATGGAAATGAATGTTTTAATTTTAAAATATCCATTTAAAATTTTCAAAGTGGTTTGAGACACATTGATTCAAATATCTCTTTTAAACTAATTCTTGAAAAATAGTAATACTTATAAATGTTTTCAAGAAAAAAGGGATATTTATCTCAAATAATTTTTGGGATAATTTTCACTTGTGTAAATATATATAATTATTTTTTATTGATGTTGAATTATTATAATACCATATTTAATATTGTATTGAATGAGTTATGTCTGAATGTGTATGTGTTATTTTTTTCACCAGTCATGGTTTGTGGTTAAAGTATTATCATTCAGTATGCCAGTTTTAATAAAAATGTTTATGTTATGTTTCAACCATTTCTTGTGAGGAATTCATTGTACTTAGTAAGTGATGGGTGGAGGAAACTATAGCTCATTGTTATATCAGTAGGTATCATGAGATAAACTACTGTCCAGGCATAAGGCCTTGAAAAAAATTTATTTCTAGTCTAGGAACGATGCTTTAACTATGGGGTTATGATGTCTGACATTATGCATTACATCATTATGAAATTAACTATTAACATTGCATGTAATTATTTGACCAGTAGAATATGCATGTGAATTATTGAATGGAATTATTTGATTTATATTTTCCATTTTATGCTGACATTTATGTATGAAAGGATTGTGTTTTAATCTTATACATTAACTTAAATGTTTAGGCTTATTTATATTAGTTTACAATATATTATTATCTTTACTGAGATTTTGAGGTCACCCAATTCTTATATTTTCTTTTTCCCAGTATGTGGAAAATTATATTATGATTGACCTATAGGGATATGATAAGGGATATGAGTGTGTTCAAATGGGACACAATGTTGTTGTTTTGTTTTAGATATAGTATAAAACTTTTGTATATATCTATTACATCCAAGGCTAAAAAACTAATTAGTCATTAGAGACTTGTTCTCCAGTGATCATGCAAATGTTATGTAATAATGCAATTACTCTGGGTATCTAGGGTTGGGGAGTTATAAGGAAAGTATTTTTTTGACATGGATTTACAATGGATCAAAGAATATCATTTCTTTTATGGTCTTATATATGTGATTGAACCTACATGAGATTAGTTCTTATATGTGGGCATAACCATTAATGCCTATATGATGAATTAAATTTATTTTATAATTCTTCTATTATTGTCTTTTGTTATTAATAATATTATGTTCATCGATGTGTTTGATTTATGGTTTATTTCTATATGGGTTCCACTCTGATATTGGTGTATATTATAGTCAATGTACCATACTAAAGTATTGGAACAATTTGGTAGGCTCTGGAATATGTGAAGGTTTCATTGTCTCATCCTTATGTTTTATGAATCATACCATTATATCATATTACCAGAATATTGACCTAGTCTAATACAACTCTAGATGGAAATTTGTGATCCCCAACTATTTTAAACTAGTTCATAGGTATCATAGAAAATACCTAAGAAAAAACATATAACTGATGAAGAAATGAAAATAATTATCATGAATTACAGAAATAAACTAACTAATATGTGATACGAACAAAAACTAAAAAATAAAATGATATAAAACATATAAATAAAGAAATAAACAATCAGAAAAATATGAAGTTTCTAAGGGCTAGTTAATAGAATTCAATAGGCATAAAACAATCATTTGAGTCAATAGACTAATTTCCATTACTCAATCACAAAGAACTCGAGACATAAATTGATGAAATGTAAAAAAATAGATAAACATGAATTCATACATATTTATCACAAAACGAAAGTATGACAATAAGAACTATAATATAAATAGGTACAAATACAATCCCACCACAAATATTCTGAAAACAATTAAAAACTAAAGTTAATGATGCACATTACTGTCCATATAACCACATGAATAACCCTTGTTCTGTTTAGCTCACTAAGCACCTCCTATTGCTAGACACACGAGGATACATTCAAGGGTTCAATCATATTCACAAGATAAGACATGTGTGCGAAATGATCATGAAAATCTGAGTATATAAATATGTAGCAGGAAAACCCAGATCAAAAGTAATATAACAACTAGAAATATAGTCAACTATACAATTGTGTATATCTATAGAACATATAACATGAATGTATTGATATCCTGAAAAAGACAAATAGTCTCACATAAAATTGGAATTATGAAGAGAACTTATAAATTCTACTCGAATGTTTTAAATCGCACTCGTCCAGGATAACACACTCCAAAAGTCATATAACATTGATGATGTCTATATAAGTAGGCTTCTCATTAGGTCTCATCATATGTATTAAACACTAGATGGATGAATTTAATGATACACATAATAGGATCATACAAAATACCATGAGGTATACTAACAACTCAATTTAGATTAACCCACTATGTTGTGGATCGATACCCATGCCGTCTTGTTCCTGATGACACTAAGAACTCCACCATGGGAAAGAATATTGTAGTGGATCCCACACGGGGACTCATGAAAGGATTCCAAAAATAAAATCCAAGAACTAGTGACTAATAGATCACTAACTAAATCATAAGAACAGATTAATTAGTAAACCTCAAGGAATGCATATAGGGAAAACAAAAAAAAGAAACATGTACAAGATACAAATGAAAAGGGATATGGTCTGTCTTTGAAGGGCTACCCGGTGCATACTAGTAGTACACATTATTTCCCTCGAGTATAAGGTTATACTATTTTATCAAGGATCATGCCCATTTCCATATCAAATTACATGGAATGTCTATTCCTATGTACTTATGAGCATGTCCTTGTAAAATACTCTACACATGTACACCTATATTGGTAATGTTAGAATATTAATACAAGTAGTTTTCCAGACTGTGTCCTCCTATCAAGGTATGTTTACTCTTTGATGAGGATATTGAGTTTCAAAGTCATGGAACCTAAAATTTTATAAATTCTCAAGTTATGTTATATTTAACTTCACAATGAAAACCCTAACACCCACACCAGGGGTCCCACGTACTGTTTAATCCTAGATTATGTACTATGTGTTATGGAAATTTTTGGAATCTCAAATATAGTTCATGCCTCATTATCTACTTTTACAGCTATTGATTATGCAAAAAAATATTCTTGAAGAAAAATGACACCATTGGGTAATTATTATCATCATTTAATATGAGGATCCGGACGTTGAATCCATTCAGAAAACTCCCCTAATACATTATCTTTCATCGTGCACCTATGAACATAAAACTAAAAAACCCAAATCCATCTAATCCATGATTGATTCCATAAAGAAAATAAACATCTCAAACCAATCTCATATCTATTATTTAAAATTATTTGTTTATGAAATATGTGTGAAATGTTTGTTTCCTCAGAATTTTGGATGAAACACCAGTCAAACAAATTTTTCATGATGAATTCTCAAGAATAGTGTATGATATATAGAAAACAAAAAAATTGGAATGAACCCCAAACATCTTTTGTTGGACTCAATTAACATACATTGAATAATTAATAATGAACAAACTATAAATTAAAAACTATCTCATCAAAATCCATGTAGTTATGCACAACCCGCAATACGACTGGTCTACGAATAAATCCGTCGATTGATTGAGTTTTTTTCATCATGGAAATAATAAAAACGGTTAATTGCCAATAAATAAGCATTATAACTATATCTGGATCTATCTTTTATGATGAATGATGTTTCAACATTTTCATTGGTGAGATCATGTAATTCTATTTCACATAGATCATTGAACATTGATCTATTTAATGTCTATATGAGAGAGATCCCCCAATTTTATTTCCAATGTTTCTGTAAAATGTATTAGGTTTTTTAGATAACTATTAGAATATTCTATAACATTATATATATAGAATTATTATTATTTTAGGTAATTAACATAATTATATTTATTAATTTATTTAATTTTAACCATACTCCAGCAATCAGACTTCATCCTGAACGCCTAATATGTTCCTAGGATATAAAATTCTTATGGTAAAACTCATGATCTACATTCAATGGAGGGATCCAATTTCAATTAAAATATTCCAATAATAGGTTTTTCATATTTTTCTTGAAAACTATGTAATTGTTAATTTAATATATTTAATATATTTCAATCACATTTTCAGGATCACCAAACCTCAAAATCACATGTCGTTACAATAAGGGGTCTCAAAAATAACACATAAAATATTCAAAAAATAAATAATTGAAAATTTGAGTCACCATATTCTTTCTACAATGGGGATTTACATATACAAAATACAAAAGAAGTTCCCATATAACGAGAAGTGGCCAGTTATCTCACATATTGGTGCCCCTCTATTCGGTGCTCTCTTTAATATTACCATGCTTCCACTGGGCACACACTAAATAAATAACTCACCCACCGAAGAAGGATCCCCTCGTTCTGACCCTTGATCACTATTGGGTAATATTGAAGTTTATATCCATCCTTGATGTCTAGATCATCCCAATCGATAAAAGGCAATATATCATGCACATATAACCTTAGCTGCGACATGATGAAGGAATCATGTACACGATATGACTATAAAGGCAGAGACAAGATTTTTCCACCTCACCAACTGTCTTCACTATCACTAAAGTTAAACTAAATCTCAGAGATTGAATTATTCCCATCATTATTTCTATAATCCACATCTAGTTGAAACTCATATGAACATATGGTCTCCCACCATGATCTCCAATGTCTGCTAACATCCATCATCGAATGAAGTATACATAAATTATCGAGTCCTCATATGATTTTTAATGATATATACCTCTTTAATAGTATATATCACCAACTCTTAACTGATATTTGATGACTCTCCTTGGTCGCTTCAACAAAATGGTGACTTATAGGGTCTCCTATATAAGCCCACAAATGATTCCATATCTATTGTGGAATGGTATAAGTTGTTTCATGAAAACTCCACCAAGGGTTTATGATCTGACCAATTATCTCCAAAGTACAAAATGAAGTCTGAAAACATGTCATCAATAACATAAATGGGTTTATTAGTCTGGTAGGCCGAATGGGGGAGAAAATATATGCTCAAACACTATGGAGTCCAAAAATCATCCACAAATATGTTCCATAATTAATAACTAAATTGAACATCTTTTGTTGAAATGATCGCCATGGGGACTCCATGGTGCAAGAATATTTTATGCACATAAAAGCATTTCATTCTCTCTACTGAAATATTATTTTGGACTTATATGAAGTGGGATCAATTGGTTGCTCAGTTTATGATCACGTGGATAGAATCATGTCCCATATCTGAATACCATAACCCAATCATGATTTATAAAATCATATCTTTAGAAATAAAATATGGAAATTCAAGGGGTAAATATAAACTTACTAGAACATAGTTTTTAGCCTTCTTGTCAGAGATTGTACTACATCGATAGATAAATAATGCATCTAATGTATTCAACCTTTTCCACTAAAACTAATGTCGATGTTCTTGGTAAATATTTTCCACACTCAGATGTACTACAAGTGGATATGTATGATAATATACCATTACCTCATCATATAATGTATCTTTATCTATCAATCATCATTTAAAATGAATTACATGATCCCTACCATTATAATATCCATCAGGACCATGTTCAGTGGATTTCTGTGTACATTGGGTCCCACAGTTGGTATCACCATGATGTGCCTCCCAAACACACTGTAAAATAACAAGGGTAACAAAAAAAAGTGGAGGTAAGATTCATTATACCTATCAAAACATGATAGTTGAATAGAGTTCCACTTCCCTGATTCGTCATTCAAAACTACAAGCAAGATCTCTTGTTGGAAGAATATGATACAATGTTTCCCTTCAGTGGAGTATAGAAATAATGATTGTAAAAATCCTTGTGAAACATTATAAATTACCACTATCTCAGGTTTAAATCATTCCATGTGACTATGTACTTGATATTTTTGTGTTTAGAATAGATGTTAAACCACTCTCCCATCAGTTTGATTCATCATATATTTAGTGCAAAGACTACCATGCATAACTCAAAATCATGGGTCAAATAGTTCTTCACATGTGGTCACAAATATCATGAATCATAAATAATCCGTTAATTATAGTGCATTATAGCATATCAATTTATATTTCCCAATGAATCATTGGCCACTATGTACTCAAAACCCTCCTTTGGAAATTTAAATATCTAACTACGCATCAATATCTTTGTCAAAAACATGGAATGCTTGTTGTAAAATCTCTATCTAGGTGAAATTTTACCCTTTTATGTAAAAAATGCACTAGGGGTGATACCTTAAAAAAATTCATGTATGAATCTATAATAATAGCCCACCCTCCTAGTGAAATTCAGGGCCACCATCAGGCTATTTTGTGTCTCCCAAGATTACACAACCTTGACCATTTTCTGGTCCACTAATATTCCATTTGATGATACTAAATTTCCTAGAATGTGGAACTCTAAAAATCTTTAGCTTTCTCTTTGAGAACTTCTCAAAATGATTCTTCTCATGAATTAGGTCAGAAATCATCCTCACCTGTCGCACATACTCCTCTTTATATGATGAGTTCTCTAGGATATGATTGATGAATTCTACCAAAAAAAGTCTATGAAAGGATAAATTATCCCGTTCATTATTCCCATGAACACTGATGAAGTTTTTATTATTCCAAAGAGCATCACTATGTACTCAATGTTTCCATAGTGAAATGTAAATTCAATCTTAGGTAAATCCTCATCTCGTACTCTAAATTAGTGATAGCCTAATCTGAGATGAATATTTGAAAACCATCATGCCCCTCT
Source organism: Viscum album (assembly GCA_963277665.1). Classification (NCBI taxonomy): domain Eukaryota; kingdom Viridiplantae; phylum Streptophyta; class Magnoliopsida; order Santalales; family Viscaceae; genus Viscum; species Viscum album. Next base: position 1,482,149,789 of record OY728137.1, read on the forward strand.
TAATAGATCAAAGTGGTAATCAATCCTTGGATTCATATACTTTTTCATCATAGTCAACTCATTTAATGAATGGAAATCCACTCATAACCTCATTTTCATGTCCAAAATCATGGTGGACAGTAATCTATGGTGTAAATTTAGGTCTAACAAATAACATCATCATTAAGTACTCTAACATCGTCGTCAACTTGTTATTATTTTCCTAAGATATCTGATATGTTGGAACAAATATCCTATTTATCCTATGGTGTATATCAATAATGAAATATATATCCTGGTGGGGAGGTAATCTAGAAATGTCATCTGGAATGTGGTCCTCATAATCCGTCACTACAACAGAGAAATAAAATATTATTACTTCCATTTACACCACAAATGATTCATATCGTCAAATTATGTAGAGGGATGAGAATAATAGTACCCAATATGAATCCCATAATACAGAAATTATAAAAAAACGAATAATTGTATTATTTAAAAGTATATATATCTACAAAACATGAAAAAATAATATAAACATTTACCCAAAAATGACACAAAATATTAAGTAAAATCACAACTATAATTCCATCATTGGAATTATGCTCAAATAATCTATATTGATATATTCTAGTGGAATACAAACCACAAGTCATATAACAAAGATGGAATTTTTTCGAGAGTTTAGGCTTTTGAGGTATCATAATTATATGTATATGATGTATGTCTAAATAAAATGATACATAGAGGAGGATCACAACCATGGACATGGGGTATACCAACAACTCAATATGGACTAACCCCCAATGTAGAGGATCAACGCCTTTGAAGTGATGGTTATGATGATACCATGAACTCTACCTTGGAATCAAATATGTTAGAGGATCTCAATATGGACCTCACTAATAAAATAAAACTACTCTATCAAAGAAGTCATGATGAAGAGATCACTATCCTAAGCATATGATACAATTCCATACCAACCCTTAGTGATTGGATATTGAAAACACACCATAAAAACTACTCCATGATATATAGGATAACGCATTGAATTCATATTTGAAGTAGTACATGACGTGTACTAGTTCAACACATCATGTCCCTTTGCCATTGATTTATACCCATGTATCAAGGGACATTCCAATTTCTATATAAATATAAATGGAATTTATCTTCTCATATACCATTCTCTATATCAATGTACATAAACATTTCCATGATCGTGTAATGCTGGTGATGACCATGTATGCTCTGAGGCAGTGCCCAAGATATCATGTCAAAGAACACATTGTATGACAGTGTCACACACCGTGTGATATTTTAATTCAAAACAGAAAGACTATCAACCACACCAGTGTTCCCCCATGCTGTGTAACGTAGGATTAGACACCGATTCTTACGAGAAAATATAAAAACACAGACCTACTTAACACATCACTGTACACTCCTTCGGGATTTGATCCTAGCCTTGCACGAGAGATATAAACCAAATAACATCATCATCTAATCCTATAGGTTGTCAAATAGTAGGATATGGCCTTTTGAACTATTCAAATAACTCCCTTGTGCATCACCGAGCATCACAAGCAGAATAACACAAAATTAGGCACCCTAAATCAATATAACCAACTTCACAATCCTTCATTAGAAAATTAAAATGTTTTAATGATCCTAGATATATGGTATCAAATTGGTGAAACATGAAATGAGTGAACCATGATCGATTCTTGGTATTTGGGTCTGACCACCAACATAACACATAATTTATAATAAATGATCAATAATGGTGGGAGAAATCCAAAAACCACAAAGACATGAACAAACCTCATCCATTTCTATTTTCATTGATTAATTTTAATTATAATGATGACCTAAGAAACAGTAATGTATAAAAATCAACCAAGAAATCACCATTGGTAAACCCATTCTATAATATTATAGATCTGTGAATGAATACATTGGTCAATCGATCTACATTCATCATACAAATAATAATTTAAGAATAAATTAAATTTAATAACCATCCTACATGAATTGGGACCGATCTATGATGAATAATGAATACACACCATTGTTTTTTGTGAGGACCTCATTTTATTTTCACACCAGTCGTCGATCTTAGATCTGGCTGTTGTTTTTCTAAGAGATATCATCCAATGCTTACTCCAATGGTTCTACAATGACTCTAGGGTTATTTGGATAACAATGAGAATAATCCAAAACTATAAATTTATAGGATTGTTATTAGGTTGTGTAACTAAAATAAATATTTATATAAATTTAATTAATTTAAAACATTTTTCCATAATAAATCATCTATTAGAACATCCACATTTCCCCAGGGTTATATACACCCAAGGTTAAAACATATGTATTGAAGTAAGAATAATGAATAAATTTTTTATTCGAACCTACATTTAGATGTTTCTCCACATTTTATCAAAGCATTCTATGAGTGAATTTAATATAGTTAATATATTTAAAAATTTATTTCATGATCAGTGGACCTTAGAATTACATGCTATTATATTTCTTGGTCTTGATTATAATCCATAAAATATTTTAAAATAGTTCATGAAATACATTACTCACTGAAATATTATTTGCACTATAACTCAAAGATGATAAAATACACCAAATGATCTACAATGAACTTCAACAAGAACCAAAGTCACCATAAAACCATACATATCCCCTATAAGTGTGAGATAACATCCCAGTATGACGACACATGTCGATTATGTATAGTATATTTCATATTAAATCCTAAAAATTATATATTTAAACCAAAAAGTAAAAGCCATTTCCTTAATTATGTATAATATAAATATCCCCACATCGAAAGTGTGTTTAGAATCATTTTATTGGAATATTATTATATGAAACAACAAACAAAAAAATTAATTTCCCTAATCAATACCTCATTGGAAAATCGCAATTTTAAATACTAAATTTAATCAATTGCACAAATATTTCATTTTGAAACACACATTTTGAAACTGAAAGTAGAATTCAAATTCAAAAATGGTTTTCTAAAACACAATTTAATGATTCTTTCATAAAACTAGGCACAATGGGACACATCAAAATTTTTAAATCCTCTATGATTATGAATTAAAAAAACAACATTCCCAAATTTATCAAATCCCCCAAAATATAATTTGAAATTTATTTTTCACATTTTGTATAATACATATTTAAAAATTATTCTACTAATAAATTATTATGTTACTCGTAAATCATATTCTAACTTTACTTAATTTAAATCATTATATATAAACATTTACAAAACATTAGAATGTGAACCATAGATAAATATTTAGTGAATAATAGAAACAATGACAAATATAAAATGTAAAACAGTATGGGTATGTAAACATCAAGAACATAAGTAAAAAAATTAACCCATGGATAAGTGGAATATAATTTAAATAGAAGGATAATTCCCCTAAAATTATATACGATGGATCTTAATATAAGGTGAATCATCCTTAGATTTTAGAAATAATTTTCCTTAACAAGAGATAAGGAGACCATGTTGGAAGTATTGAGCGTCTCCCATCTATTGATATATAATCAAATTATAAAAAACAATCCTATAGAGGTTTATACATTCAACTACATACCATAAATGGTCCCTGGAATAACTTCACCCATTGGATTAAAATATATCTCTATGATTATTTCTTTCCACTCCTTCCATAATATCTATTTAAGAGTATCCAAGAAACACTCCTTAGTCATCCCACTATATCTACTTGTATTTTCCTTCATATAGGTCACCCTATATATCCCTAGTACACTCAAAAAAAATCAAATGGAGGATTGTAAAATCAATCATTATAGAAAATATAAATATTTTTTAATGACTCATACCATACCATATATTCCATTACAAGGAGCATCTACAAATACATCATTAAGAGTAATCCAGTACAAATGCATCAGTAATTAAAATAACCACATAGGATCACACTCCCAAACATAAAAATAAAAATTATATGGGGATTAAGAGAGTCTCAATCAATTATTTTTATAAACTAATTAAATATATAATTCAAAATGGGCATTAACTTTGGAAAAAATGATTTGAAATCCAAGGCTACAAATTATTTTAAAAATACCATCTCAATTAGTTGATTTGAGCAACATTATCGATTCATTGATAAAAAACAATGGAAACTAAAATATTTAAGTAAATGGACTTTAAAAACGTTAAATACAATAAATGAGTATCAAAATATAAAACGAATGGGATGTGTCTCCCAATTCAATTGAACAGAACACTATGTGTATCTCAGAAGATTCAAATAACTCCACACTTTGATTTAGAAGTAAACCAATGTAGAAAAATGGTTGAAAAATTTCACACATAAGTTTTATAACATGTTTTAAAAATAAATTAACCATTATATACCTTTTACACACAATTATACAATCAAAATCTTGTTTGGAAAATCATTTAATTCCAAAAATTCTGTTAAAACATAATATTGGTGTTAAATACATATTTTAAAACAAAATTTAATCTTTAAACTTTATTAAGATATTTTGAAAAATAGTTTTTAGGGGATTACATGCAATGAAAAGGGTTCAAATAACAACAAATAATCATTTTCCCTTATGGGTCACATAAATAATATTAATTTTAATAAAGACCCATTTTCAAACAGTAAATATTTTTAAGGGATGAAGTAGAAAATGATAAAATGAAACATCTAAAATAATTTAGTGGAGACAATATGAATATCATCGCCTAAATTAACACCACTCCCATATAATATTATGTTCCCTATACTACCCTTACTTTAAAAATCCCAATAAATCAGATAAACACAAACACTATATTCATCTAGCATACTGATAAGTGTTAATGGGAGGATTCTAACAAAGTGAATAAAGAAATTATCGAATATGGGGAGGGGCATAGGGGGATATACCATAGAACAATTCAATAATAAAAGAAAATGAAAAAAAAATAATGGAAGATGAGGAACGTAGGAAGCAACCATATACTATACTGGTTCATTAATTTGAGAGGGATAAGAAATAGCAGGTCTGGGAAATTATTTGGAGGATGTGAAAAGAGGAATATTTAAATTTAATGATTTGGGTTATGACAGTAAATTTCTTCCCAAGGATATTAAAATAATCGAACAACCATGTGAACACATATTCCTACCTGAAAAATACTTCCATAGTTTACATGTGATTCCACATGGTTGGGAATATAATCTGATAGCCATAATAAATATATTTTTTACAATTTTGTGCAAATTCACATTATTATCATATGATTATGTATACCATTCATAAGTGATGATCTACATCTAGACTCAGCAGAGTTCATGCGGGTTTTATCCTAGGATCCTTAAAATTTAGAAATAAGTCTTGTACCAACTATGTAACCCACACCATGAACAATCAAAAATAATTTCAAATAAGGGTTTCCTACCACCACATAAGGGTGGACCGTGTTTCTCTATAATTCACATGAAAGACGTGAAAATTAATAAAAACCCAAATATTTTCATGTTTTAGGATGAAACAACTCAAAAACATAAATTTACCAATAAAAACATTACATAACTTATTATGTGCAACAAAAATACATTGAATGTGTAAAAATTATACTCACAATTAAATGTTTTCCACCAAAATGACACATGTCCATGAGGTGTCCAATTGAATACAGATTATATAAAATTATATGATGAAATATATTAATATTCTAAACCAATCTAAGAAATAAAAAATAAAAAATTCTTCATGTAATAAAATCAACAAAATATCATTTAAAAGAAAAAAATAGATCATGATTAGGCATCGATCACAGTATTATTTAGAAGTAATATAAAATGGTTGAATAACATAAGAAACAATTTCCATAATACATTATAATTATACTGGACAGAAATATTCCCAGTATATCTAAAAGGAATATAAATATATCTAAAATCCATATAAAAACATGACGAATTATTAAGAAAAAACTACATCATAGTTAAGAAAACATTTCTCCCCAAAACTAATGGTCAAACCAACAAGAAATATTCCTCGTGAAAAATGCCTTATATCTAACCCATGGTTCACATCCAACATATGAGGTTGTTTAGATCCCAAGTCCACTCAATATCATTCTAGAATTATTCTTTTAATAAATGAATTCTAATAATCATTATGGTTTTAATGGAAACAAAACCGAACCTCTATCACCCTTAAGTGTATCCTAGTTTTAATCCATTTTTAACCCAAAAACAAAAAAAAACTATCTTATAAACAATGAATAAGAAACATAAATGAAAATTAGGCACAATAATAATCCATATAAAATAACTTATCATATAGTAAAATCGAATTGGAACCTAATAAACAACAATAAATAATATCATTAGGCCAATACTACTCCAAAAACACTATATATAAGTCATATTATGGGAAATTGTCCCATATAAACAAATCCAAACAACTACTTGTTACAAATTTTTTTTAAAATCATAGAACTCAAACATCGACATATTTAAATAAAAAAACTACAAACTATATATCTCACAAGAGTCTCCAAGACAATCAAACAGACCATCAAACCCTTCATTAGAGGTCTAATCAACGTGAACAACATGATACCACTTGATGTCATTCCAATACAACATGTCTTATAATTAAACTCTTATATACCAATAATAGGGTACCATAATTGATACTTAATTTAGAGTGTGGGAAGTGTTAAAACAAGATAGAGATAATATACTAATCTATTCATGTCTTCCTAGGTTAACTAGTAGCACTATAAACACAAAGAGGATAAAACGTATCACATGATTCCTAAAAACAAGAGTGATGCACTATTAAAATAATATAACCATAATAATAAGTACTAAATGCCATTTTAAAAAATAATTCATCACTAAAATTTTCCATTTCATTATGAAAATTTGAGTGGAAACCATTTTACAGTTAAATACAACAATAAAAAACTATACATGGAAAATATATAGTGTTTCAAAAACAAATTTTATAATAACCACCATCTAGTTTAAAAATAAAATAACCATTTAAGTCTCACAAAAAACAATTAATTTTTTATAAATCGCCTTTTACCAATACTTTATAATGGTCCAAAATGGTAAAAATCCATACATGATGAAAAATCCAATTTAGATGTCATCGGTTTCCCTTAATGTGGGAAACCCACCTATAAAATTACCATTAAATTTTTTCAAGGACATTTTTTAAACCAAAATAAAATCAACAATTCCATAAGAATCCATGAAATAAGAAACAATTTATAAGGAAGATTAAATTCTATATTTTAAAACCTAAAATGTATTATCATGGAAAAAAAAATTTATCCAAAAAAATAGAATATCCCACCTCAAAAAATTTAAATAAACCAAGTCATAACATAATCCTCATAAAAAAAGATGCCAACATATCAAAAATCCAAACATGAATCTCTTACCATTTTCCAAAAAACCAATGAAATATAAGGGTCAAAGGTTCGATGATAGAAAAATGAAATTGGATGAAGATCCATTCCTAAAAACAACCCATGGTAAAAAAACACATGACAACCATGAGTTAGTATCTATACAACATGAAAAATAAATTTTTCTCTTTTTGAAATATTTTTTAAGACCTATTAAAAAACATCATGAATTGACCCCTAGGTTTTTAAATACCCTTACATTAATTGTGATCTCCCAAGAAAAATCTTAAAATAACAGTGAATATCAATTCACCATTGTGTATGGGAATCAAATCACAATCCAAGATCAACATTGAACAACAATAAATAATCATCAGGAAAAGCATAGAATCCAATTGAATCATGAGGCTTTGGGTGAGAAATATATCATGACATTATCCATAATACTACATCCCTTTTCCAAACAACCATACATGTAAAAAATGGCATACCAAAACCCTAATTCCATTGTGGAACAAGGATTCTATTGTTATTTTAGAAGAATTGGAACGTGGTTTCATCTAACATGACATCTCATATCTTCGTTCCAAGGCTTGAAGGGTGTTCTCGATCCCAATAGTCCTAAAGCTAGTGCCTTGTAATTTTAGAATATACATTGGTAAGGGATCCCCCATTATGAAATATTGAAAATATGCAATGAAAATATAATAATAAAAATAACTAACATGAGATAATCATTATAAACAAATAAAATGGATACACTACGGATTCAAATATAATGTAAAAATGGATACATATATACATTATCTAGTTAATAAAATAAAACAACCCAAATGGTTGATAAATGTATAGAAATATGATGAAAAAACCTAAAAACATGAAAAAGTCTGAACATGATCAACAATTTACGTTTGACCATACATCTCCCTATGATGATCAGAGTGACTAATGATTCGGAAATAAACAATAATGTATTGAATCCATGCATGAGTTAATAATAATGTAGGAATCCATATTTTAAAAATATTTACTTAATTCCATATTATAAAATGGAAATTATATTTTTGAAATACAATAAACTTGTAATCACGTACCAAAATTCATTAAAAATAAACAAAACTCGTAAAAAGTGTTGTAAAACTCTTGCTGGAGGATTTCCATTAAATTAAAACAAGAAAATAGAAAATAATTTTTCCCAATGGAGATATAATGTCCAAAACATCATATTAATGGATCATTTTAAAACTATTTAATAAACATGTAATTTTTTAAATAAAAATTAAAATACATAACAATGGATTCCAATTAATAAATGGTTTCCCAAATAATATATAAAAAATAAGAAAACTATAAACAAATACATAATACATTCATTATAAAATGAACACACATAGGTCTTAAAAAACCCATCTTCATTTAAATAAAAACCATCCAAAACTCCATGTAAAAATATATTTCATATTTTAAGGAGTAAATATTCAATTTTATTCTAAATTATAGTTCAAATTAACATTGAACTAAACACACACATTCCATTAAAACATTATTGATAATCCACCTAACAATTGTTTAATGTGAACAATGATTAATGAAAGAAGAACAAATCTAGACACATTTAGGTCAAGTCACATAGTTAGGAAAACTAAACATCCTTAACATAGGTTATATGTAATAATACTTGGATCACGAGAATACAATCAATGTAAAAGAATATAAACTCCAAAATGATTATAAAAATGATCTCGGTTTATTGAGAATCACACTTAGGTACTTGTATTTGAGGACTAATACTAGTGACACAAAATTTAGCCAGGTACTACTAAACTAGTTACTTCTCAAGAATTCAAATAGAACTATCTATAAATAAACCTATAGGGGATTATAAATATACAATAGGTCACAAAAAAACATTAGATATTTTTTCTCCCCTGTATAAAATAAGATTATGAGTATAAATTATAGATACCCCTAGGAAACATTCTATCATTGTGTATCCAAGATACACTCCCTAGTAAACATACTATCATTACATTGGTTTTCCAACACATAGATAACCTAATATATCCCTAAGACTCTAATAGAATGTAAAAATGAGCTGAAAGAGAGTCATTCATCACATAATATTAAAAGAACAAAAATAAAATCACTCTTCACCTCCTCTACCACATATAAGGTAGTCCCATATACATCACCCGAAAAAATTATATATGTATGTATCAACAATAAATATTCCCTCACAGTATTACATGACACCAAAATCATACATGAATCACAATTATTTCAATCCCTTTATAAAATTTTGGTATTCAAAAAATTTAAAATGGGCTTTCTCTTTTAAAAACATGTGTGGAATTTACTGAAAAATATCTACTTATAGAAGTAATATCAATATACATTTAAACGAATATTATAAAAAAAACATTGAATATTAATGGGAACTCATGTTTTACATTAAACCACATTTGAATATATTCAATGAACTAAGGATTTAAAATATGAAATGCATATCTATAAAAATCTCATTTAAAACCAAATAACCCATTAGATGAATCTTGCTCATTTTAAACAATTTCATCCCTATTATATAGAAATAGAAAACTTTATTAATTTTTTTTTTAAAATTATATATACACGGATTTACACTCCATTTTAATAATACAAATCCCAAAACAACTGTCTTACAAACATAAAAACACTCAGACACTTGGTTTGAAAAATAGTTAATGATTAAAAGTCCATTAAAATGTAATTTCATTTCACACCAATACATCTAAAACCAAATTCATTTATTAAAATACATTTTTATATTTTCAAAAACACTTTTCATGAATTCCCAATCCATTAAAATGTTTAATTTTACTTCATATTGATACGACCCCTTTTGGGTTAATCATATATGAAAAAACTAAATGACATTTATTTTTCAAACAACTATGTTTATAATTTGATTAAATAATATTTTTGAAAAATAAAATCCTTCCATGTTTTTATGGAGATCATACTGATTTTTTACCCATAATGGATAACACACCAAAATGTATTACAAATCCCCCCACCCCACAACCCCTATTCCATTAATAACCAATGAATTAAACCAAATGAAACCCTAAATTTGAAAAACATATCGATCAATTATGATGGAAAGGTAGAAATTGTGTGGTAAATATGTAATATAATATGGGAATAGGATTACAGAAACATAATATCAAATATATCACATGAAAATAAGAAATATACCACTATAAATGTATGAGGAAGGGAATTGGGGAAGCTCCGTTTAATGTAGGGGGTTTATTCAAGATAAAAGTGGAATAAATTTAGGTTATAAGAGTTCGTTTTTAGAAAGGGAATAAGAGGAATGTCTAATATTTAATGAAAAATGACATGCCACATGGTTAAAAAAACTATATGCTAACCCAGTGCATCATACTCATAAGATTAAAATAACATTCATGGATTAACTAAGACATTAAACGTTTGGAAATAAAATTGGCATAACGATGAAAATTTTAACTATTATTATTTATTATATATGTACCTGAAGTTTGTACTATATTCCAAATTGTGTACATGTTATGCACTACCCAAAACTCAAAAGAGATCTCGCAAGATTTCTCATCAGGTCCAAACTATTTAATAACAACCCAATCATCTACTGTGAATCCTATATAGTTTACAATCAAATTGAATAACACATAGGTGTTTATTAGCTCTATGGAAGTGTATATTTATATTTTCTTATAAAAAATTCATTAAAACCATGAATAGTAAGAAAAACTCTAAAATTTCAATATATTAGGCTAAAACATATCAAAAACCACAATTAACTATCAATAACATAAAATAACATAAAATAAAACCCACAGTGACTTGTGGATGTCATATTTCTCCATATAATTCATTTATTAATGCCAAGAATGTCTTTATTCTTTATTTTAGTCAAATGAAAATGGATTCTAAATCATTCCCTCAAGAAAAAATATGAGATTCCAAATATCCCAGTGTGTCCTAAATCCACAAAGAAAATTAATAAGAAAAAGTATCCCTTATGAATGAATGGAGAATCTCTAAAAATATAGAGTCCAATACTATATCTCCCCTAACACATTATAATAATATAAAATAGAGAAAAAAATGATTACCTATTTTCCATTAAATGCACGAATTCCACCATATAACAATACAACCAAAACTATTAAAGGGAATATACATAACTACAAAGGTAAAAAAATCTAAATAAAATTTTCAAAAAACAAGGCATTAAATCCTAAAATATCAAAAATATCCACAATAAATAATTTTGTAACCCATGGAATCACTAAACCATAGAGCACATCTACCAAAAACATTCATTATAAGTAAAAAACAAGGCTCTACCCTAATAATTGTTTTTGGAATATGGGTGTTTTTAGTTCCAATTTATATGTACTTCTATACCTTGTTAATACTAATATAAAAACATTTATGTTGATAGTTATTATATTAATAGAAAAATAACACCCAGTCAGCCATACATGGATCACATGATTTTCCATTATACAAAAGAACGAAGTATTTCCCATTCCTTATTCCACAACATAAACAACAAACGTATTTTACATCGATGGACAATATTTATCTATAAAAAACCACACATAGAGGTATATTAAAGAGTCATGCAAGAATAAAAATGGATTTTATTAACCCATATATCCTCTTATGTGAGTAGTAATAAATCCCAAATTGGTTTAAAATCCCAAGGAGACCCAACTAAACAACCACAGAGAGGTGAAGACACATACCATTCTGTTTGTTGTATGAGAAGTATAAAAACTATTGGGTGTAAAGAAAATCATGAAAAAGACACTATATATCAAAACTAAACCCTTTCTAGGAGGATATAATAAATACAAGGAAACATGACCTCCACCTGATCATTTCTCCTAATGAATAAAAAACATTTCTTAACAATTTAAATCACATGTCTCATAAAAATATAAATAATACGCTTGTAAGACCATGGAACCATAAAATTGAGTCCCCAAAAACAAATTTTAATAGTAATGAATGAATTAATATTGGTTCTAAAATTCACTGATAATTTCAGAGGATTAAAATTTTTAATTAATACCCCCATCTATAACTCCACATGGTAAAATTAAAGTACATAAAAATTATTTTAAAATAAACACTATATAGTTTTAAAATAAAAACTCTATTACGGGTTAAATAATAAAATATACACCAATATTTTGAGACCACATTATGTAATATTAACTTTTACATATATTTTATGGGAAAAATTCTATAAAATACACAACCAAATGATTTAATTTCATCAGTTTACTATAATATTGTAAAACTACAAAATAGATAAACAATGTTGTAAAATAAGACTCAACACAACATCCAATTATCCCAAAAAAATGAAAACAATTACCATGATACCCTTCCAATTTCCCCGACACCTTAGGAAATCCTAGGTCAAACGGTTATAAATAGAAAAAAAATCCGGATGTAGAACCATTTTTGACATGGACACATTGTTAAGGACATTATTTCAATCACACATTAGACCCTCTAAATGAATAGGTTTATGAATTTTTTCTTCATATGGTTTTCTAGACCTAGATCCTAGCATCACTATTTGATCCCCATTTCTATGAATATACCAAAAATCAAACATGATCCACTAATAAAACTCAAGTTACTTATTTTTAGATCAACCCCCCCCCCCCCACACACACACACACAAACACCACACACATGACTATGATCATAATTCAACTACACCATCAAAAAAAAAGCAATAAATAAAGGGAAATCATAACATGTCATAAAAAATAATGGGGAATGGTGAGAAGGAACCTATGAATATATCCCTTATCCTACTTCTTGATATTTGATATCATAATTCCAGAAAATAAAAAATAATAATTGGCATGCCATTACATACTTCCAATTGGGAACCAAGGGTATGATACCATTTTATAGAGAATTGGACTATGTTTTCATCAAACCTGACACTCTACTCAGTCGAACATATTGAAAATGGTATTTTTCATTCCCTACGGGATTACTATTAGTTATTGGGAATCATCGAATGTACCATGGGAATAATTTCTCCTATATACGACAATGTAAATATGAAGAATAAATAATATCAAAAAAAACTAAAAGTACATAAGAAAAAACGATCATACCAATAGGATACAAAATTGATTCATAAAAAAAGACATGAATACCATATACAATATCCAAAATTATAAATTAGTATGGTCAAATTGATCATACATGAACTCAAATAAAAATGAATAACCAATAACAAACTCCTAATATCCTGCACATGACCGATGGTCACCATCCAACCATATGTCTCCCTTAGTATAACACAAAGGTTGGTAATTCTATTATAAACATGATTATTAAAATATATTAAGCCGTTAAAATCCTTCTATGTCTTTAAAAACTGATAATATGATATCACTATAAAATTAAATCATTAAAATTATAGTTTTAAATATAATAGGAAACTAATCCTCTGTTTTAAGGCATTACAAAATTAACAAAAAATTAAAAATTTATATTTAAACTAATATTTAAGTTTTTTATTTAATGTAAATAATAAATGTGAAAATATTTTCCTTATCCAATATTCCATTGTAAAATGAATATTTTAATGACCCTGTTTTAAACAATTTAATGACCACAACATATTAAAAAAGTTATTAAAAAATTGATCATCTTTATGGTTTCATAAAAAAAATGAAAACAATTTTCCATAGAATAATTATGAGCAATAACCATATATTTAAATCACACACCAAAATGAGTTAAAACCCCCATTTACACTTTAAATTATAACATACAAAAACATCTTGTAAAAACTGATTTTAAATATTATATAAAATCTTTTCAATATAATTTCAAAATATAATGTTTTAAACTATAATAAAATCATATTAAAAATTTACATACATTAATGCTTTTGCATGTTACCCATTTAGAAATATTGGTAGTGAACCACAAATAATTAAGTAAAGAAAAAAATACTCCACAACCTCTATATAATGTTATATTAAATGGTTATATTAATAATAGAATCATAAGATTCATGTAATAATCCTATGAGAAGGGAAATAATATCATTATATATAAATAAATATCGTAGAATTATTCAATGAAGTATCATACTATTATGGGAATCAACATTAGGATTTTTTTATCAAGGACTAGAACTAATGGATAGAATCCTTGTTTGACACTACTGAAACATCCGTACATCTTGATTTATGGGAGAACTATCTGATAAAATACCTCCTATGGTGGATACCTCATCTATGGGCCACATATGGTCCCTAGAAAATTTTCTCCTATAGAATCAATGTTGATTTATATAATGAAGTCAAAGTCATACTTATGGAATATTCATCTCAGAGTTTCAAAACACACTCTATCATCAACCAACTACATACATTTGGTTCTTCCACTACAGAGGTCACATACTATATCCCTTGGAATCCCATGAAAAGATAAAAAAAGGTGATGAAACTCAATCATTAGATAATATAAAAATAATTTGATGTAACTCATGCATCAACACCATCACCCTCCTAACGAGTATAAACATGTAAATTAAAATAAGATTCATGTTTAATGAATCAATAATAAACATATCATCACAAAGAATCATGACAACATAGTAAATAAGGATAAAAAAGGGTAAAGAGGGTCTCAATGCTTTTATGAATTAATAGTCATTATCAATTAGAAAAAGATCATTATCTATTAAAAATATACATAAAATTCCCTGAGAACATAGTATATACAAAAATAATCACAATATACTCCTAATATTTGTTTTATCCAAACACACAAGTAACTATATATGAACTCAAACATCCCATTATAAAAACTATGAAGACAATAAATTCCACTAAAGTGATTGAAAGTATAAACTAGATATGCTAACTCACCCTTTAAAATTTAAACCACCCATTTTGAACATCTCAAATGCTATAATTATATAAATCAATTTATTTATAAAATAAAAAAACATATAAAAAGTATTAAAAACTAATCTAAATGGGGAAAATATAATTTGAAAAACATAAATCTTTTAAAACCATTTTGCAGTCTCTAAAAAACTCAAACATATTTTTGGAAAATTAATATCATTCAAACATGTGCTTAATACCCCAATATAGTTCTCATAGCCACTTTGAAAATAAATGAAATCATTAAAACCAATTTAAAAACTCTTCTAATACAATATAATATAATATAATTCCCCATAATTTGATATAATAAACTTATGATTAACATGTTCATCCATATTACATATGTATATGAATAATTAAAATGAGAATCGAATTTTATTCCCAAAAAAAATTAATGTATTTCCCTTAATAGAAATTAAAATGAAACAACCACAATTGATTGGTGGAGAAAAATATATAATTAAATGTCAATATTGGAGAACAATATAGAGTGGAATTATGTGGCCATTATACCCACTAAAAGAGACATGCCTCATGAATAAAATAGACCTCGATAGTAACTTCTACCAAATAACTGATTATGTTTCTTGGTTGTAGAGAAATAAAGTGGGAATAAAAAAACTAAAGAGGGGATGTGACATAGAAAGAATTATAATTAAATAAATCACTTAAAACCAAGGAGAACACCACCATGAATGGATAAGGAGGAAGTGAGGTGGATTTCATTGAATAAATTATTTCATTCAAGTGAGTGGAATGTGAAATGTTTGGTTTTCGTGATTAAATCATGTTTTATAAAAGGTGTAATTCACAATATTTTATCAATTTAGGAAGGCCTCACGGTTTCACAAGCCATGTTCTAATAGTGTGAATGTGACTTCCTCTAAAAAAACTCACATAGTTTACCTATGAGATTCAAGGTTAGAACAACAATTTTCAAAACATACCTTATCTACCTGTTATACAATAAACTGTATTTACATTCCTTTATCATTGGTTACCAAACATTTCTCCATATGTGCACTACATCTAGACTCACCGGAGTTCTCACATGGTTTCTATATGGATATAACTGGTTTGAAAAATCTCATGCATAACCAATGAATCCAAAATACTTTACATTAAAAATAATCTTTGTGCAAGGGATTCATAGTGTTCTGTAAGGGTGGTGACACATTTTCATGGAAACTATTAATAGATAATTATAGAATTATGAAAAATCCTAGTTTTTCCATGATTCAGACTAAAATATCTCAAAAAACTAAAACATCCCCAACCCCATAATATAATATAATATAAACACATCGGTTACATAATGGTTGTCATTAGGTGAAATTGTCTAGGATAAAAGTCCATTTGTCTCTATAACATAGAATTAAAACATTAAATGATTGTAAAAATACTGGGATAGGGACCCCATGGTCTATAAATTTTAAAGATTATAATTGTTTTCTTTATTATATATTTTTTACCAATGATTGATGAAAATTTATTTTATTAGTGATTAAATGATTATTTCCCTTTGAGCCTTGACAATAGTTATTTCTAATTATTATAAAACTATAATATATAGTCTAGAAAATTACATTTTTAAATAATTACATACACTCAAACACATTATTCATTTTAATAGTCAGATATCAATGAAATAAATTTAAATTATAAATATATAAATATTATATATATATAACATCATTAGTATAAATATTTTTTTGGGTTTCTATGTGTGTTTTTATATATACGTATATATTGACGTATTTAAAATTGTAAACACACTTACACACAAACAAAGACAAAAACACTCATATTATTTAGAGAAAATCATGTATGGAATAGTGGTATAAAATGATATATATATTATTTATACAAAATTATGTAAATAAAACTATATACATAAAATATATTTAAAATTACAAATTTAATCCATTTGTTTTGTGTATCCATTTTTATAGGCCATCATTCAATGTTTGCATATTGATTTTAAAAAATTACCCCTCTTATATGACACTCTTTGTAGGTAGTGTAGTCCTCATCTAGTTTTTTAATACATGTCTAATTACAGTTCTCCCTTTAAGGAAATACATTCCCTCACTTGGGAATTCAACAAAAATGCTATTCATTTTATAGAAAAATTATATTTTCCACAACTAATGATTCATTTATATTAATTTCCAAATATTATCAACAATAAATAAAATTACAGAGATGAGGTGATATATTGGTAGTGATACACAAAATCATTAGAAATTATATAATTTATATATTCTAAAAAATCTATAAAATTTAACCCCATTTATCGCAAGTTATATAATTGATAAAAATTTATATTAGTTAGTGCATTATTTAATGTTGTTAATGTGTAAAACATATATATTATTTTATATATAAGAATTTATATATTCTTAAATAATATTCATATATATATATATGATAAGTATTTACATATTTATAATTTTTCTTATAAAATATTTATATTTTGTTTTACAATTTAATATATGAATATATATTTATATATAAATTTACATTTATATATTAATATTCTAAATATTATACAATTTACCATTGAAATTTGTAATTATAATATTGTCTGTGTGAGTTTATATATATTGAAACAAACAAACACACACACACACACATATATATTTACACACAAACACACAAAATTGTTATATATTTTTATATTATAATATCATATAAACTATATAAAATAATACAGATATTATTAAATATTCTTCATAATTAAATTTTTTATTTATATTTATATTAATAATTTAATTATAACTTACATATATTATTAATTATTGGTTTTTTGCATATATATATGTATATATTATTTTATAAGCATAAATATATAAATATATAAAAATATATATGTTCTAATATAATGTATATCAAATAAAATTATTCACATTAAAATGAAAATTTATCGGAATTTTATTTTCTATGTTTTTATATGTACTTGAAATTTGATATTTCCATTTATTGAATCATATAAATATATAAGTGAACATATTACAATTTAAGAATATTAATTTATACATATAAGGTGAATTAGTCATTGGTGTTGTGATAAAAATCTTTTATATATCATTAAATTAATGTGTTGTGATGAAAGAATATAAAGTTAAATGAAAAGGGTTCAATATACATGCATGTATATAAAATTTGCATATATTTGGGTGGGTGGGAGTATTTTAATGTATATGTTCTATATTTATAAGTAGTTGAATATCTGTTTATGTATTTTCATGTATATCTGTATTTTTATGTATGTATATGTGTATGTATGTGTATGTATGATCATGTTTGTATGTATGTGTGAGTATATACATGTATGTGTTTGTGTATGTATGTGTGTGAAAATTTATTAGTTTTTATGATTGATTGAATGAAATTATAAATATATATATGTGTGTGAATGAATGTATATATACATGGGTGTGTTTTTTTATGTATTTGAATATATATGAACGAATTTGTGTGTATGTGTATATTTGTAGATGAATGGATATGTATGAGAGAGCATGAGTATGAATACGAATATACATTTATGTGTACATGTATGTATATATATATGTTTATATTTAGGATTTCTTTCTGTTTATGTGTATGTATGGGTATGCATGTGTATGTGTGTTTAGGTAGTTATTTTTGTGTGTGTGGATCTATGTATGTATATTTGTGTGTGTGTGTGTATCCATATGTGTATATATATATGTTCTTGTGCGTTTTTACTTGTATTTGTATTTTTATGCACATGTATATTGTGTTTGTGTTTTTTGATGTGTACGTATATGCATGTATAAGTGTATGCGTTTGTGCATGTGTGTGTATGTCAATGTATGTAGTTGTGAAAGTTTATGTTTTGATACATATATGTACGTATTGGTTCGCCAATACATCACAAACATTCACATCAATCATAATTTTACATTTATATAAATAATAGTATTATTAATTCAATGTAGAAAACATAAATTTTGTTTCTAAAGAGATATAATTTTTATGTATAATCAGTACAATATATACATCTATATAATTAGATGATAATATAATAATTATAATATTTTACAAATTGTATATAAATTAAAATTAAAATACTAATCATCTTACTGCTAATTTAAATTTTTGTAAATAATAATATATTGTGAATTACATTTAAATAGAGAATTAAAAATTATTCATTTTTATGTAATATTTTTAATATGTTTGAAATTTTAAAAATTAATATTTACTATTTTTTTACTAGTTTTTATATTTTTATTTAATTCTTCAGAGAATTATTATGTATTCCTTTTTCAGTTGGGGTTTGGCATCAATTGTAATGTCACCTCATAATCTTGGATATGAATAGTATTTGACCATTAGAAACCTCCATTCTGGGTAAGAGAATTGGTAAAATTTAAGTTTGATGATGTAGGTCATGATAAAAATGAATTTTCTAGAGGTTTTTACCCCTGGAAAAGGTGGCATAACAAACGAAGTAAGAAGAAGTCCACAATTCAAAAAAAATGTGGCCTTTTAGGCGTCAAAATTGTAATGAGCTATCTATGGAGTGGGTCATCCAATAATGACGGTTTTGATTTATCCGTACAGGGTCGTAGCTATATGTTGTTTCATTATTTATTACCACAAAGACCTCAAATAATAAATTTATTTATTTTAAATTGGTGATTTTTTCAAAAATAATATGTACAAAAATTTAATATATTTATTTTTTAATTTTTATTTTTATTTTTATTTATTTTTATTATGTTGGAAATTTTTTTGATTAAAATTTTGAAACAGTTTTTCAATATAATTTTAAGAATTTTAAATACTTCTATAATTAATATTTTTTGAAAATTTATGTAATTAATATTATGAACAATTTTTTAATATATTCGTAATTTAATTAATTTTATTTAATAAATTAATTTTATTTAATTTATTTATTTATTTCTATTATTTTTTATTTTCTAATATTTATTGAATTTTTAAATATTTAATATTTAATAGTAAATTTATATTTATTATGTATTAATTTTATTATAACAAAAGTATTTTATATAATTTATTTATTTAATTACATTTTTAAATAATGTTATAAGTCGTATAATTAATAAAATTAACATTTATTTTCTAATTCATATAATTTACATTATTTATATATTTTATCTTATGAGGTTTTTAGTCATATATTTCTGCTCTCTAATTTTAGCATTGATTAGGCCACATTTAACCATCGCTAAAAAGTTACTTATAAATTTTCTATTATAAATAGTTTTTCGGCACTCATAAATGAATATTTTCATCCTCTATATTGAATAAATGCTGAAATCGACTTATGTAAACACCTATGTTTTTAATTATATATAAAGTACAGTTTATCAGTGATTCTTTAACACTAGTAAAAGTATTCCTATCTTTTGAAGGGACCCTAATAGATCAGACCACTTGTACTATTGGTCATGCTTTCCCAGAGTTGAAGCTATATATTAGACACTAATGTTTTGGTTGAATCATCCCTCAAAATTGATGTTCAGTTATATATATCTTGTATTTAATTATTTCTAAATCTAACATTCATGATTTATTATTATTATTATGGGGGCTTATCTTTTGTATTTTTATTGAAAAAAGTTTTCCTTATGTGTTTTCTTAACCATTTCTTATAATGTGTCCACCATATCAAATTTAATTCCATATTAATGGTATATGATTTGATATTTTGGAATCCACTTCATAGTATTTGTTTTTGTTTATAATAAACATTCATTACTTTTTTTTTTGAATTTTAATATCATTACCTAGTAATTATATTTTTGTTCTTAAATTGTAATTAATTCATATCAATTTAAATCCAATTTTTGGATTGAGTTTGAATTATTTATCATTTGATGCTTGTTACTGAGAAATACCCAATCTTCAACCATTATCTATCATGCCACTAATACAAAAACTAATTTTTGAAAAAATGTGTATCAATAAAATTAAATATACATAATATTTTATTTAAAAATAGTATAATTAAAATATAATAATAATAATAGTATATAATGTTTCTTATAAATAAATAAAAATTTTAGATTTATTTTAATTAAATTACTAAAATAACAGTAATTTCAAATATTATTTCTAATGAAAATCTTATTCGCCAAAAAATATTAATTATATGTATATTATTAATAATTAAAACTGTTATCTTTCGTATTCCATAGGTTTTTTGTGGTGGAATTTGTTTCCTTTTTTGGCATTGACTATCTTTTGACTATAATCAAGTCCATTAGTTTATGGAAATGAAATTATTACAATAATTATTCTTTCCCTAAAAGAATTCCACACATCATCTCAATGATGAATGTATTTTTATATAGTCATAGCACTATCAAGATTTAATGGAAAATAAATAACTTGATTTCAAACATCATGTTCAATACCATAAAAAATACTATATGACACATTATATCCTTTGACTACATGAAAACCTAGTAATATGTAGTATTAATCTAAAAAATATGCTGATAATAAAAATATTCAAACTTCATTAATATTTTCTATGAATTATGTTATTTCATCATGATTTTGAAAAAATTCAGTGACTATCTCTTCACTGCCAGATTTTATATATTTAAAAAAATATCATAAATTATACCAAAACCTAGGAAATTTGGTCTCATATATGTTCACATCTCTCTTACCACTTATATAACATCTACAAAGTTATTGAATAACATTATAGGAACATATTATCGGTCTTTATTGAGTAAATTATTCCATACGATTAATTTATTCAGAATATTTCATCTATATCCAAGTCATGTAAGTCACTTGATAATAAACTGGTGATGTTTAACTCTAGAATATGAAAAACAACCACATGCACATTTTAGTTTAATCACAAATTTCATTTGATTATCCTCATGATACATAATGTTTTGTCTTTATACAAGTCTATATAATAAAAATTATAAATTATAAATCTAATTATTATCTAGGAACAATTGAAAAAAAACATCTAATAGACTCAACCCCAATGAAATTTTAAGAGATAGTTCGATGAAGTTAACCGAATGGAAATCATTGGAAAAATTTATTTGTACTTCCTGAAAATACTCTAATCGGCTACATTAAGAATGTAATAATTCATAACAAAAACAAGATTCAGAATCAACAGTCTGATATAATTTACATGACATAAACACTATACCCATTGGTTGTCAAATATTCATTAACCTAAATCTCAATATTGTCAATTATACATAGACATGGATAATGAAGAATTCCAGAATTCATTTGGTCTGATCATTAAAAATTTAATATCTCTTCAATATTTTTATTCATTCCACAATCATTCAGATCAAACACGTAATGTTATATATCTTTACAATTATCACCAAATACCATAACAATTATATTAGACCAGTAAACATTATCTGATGGATTCAGTCTTGTAAACCTGATATGAACAACTCAATTAGATCAATTTTGTAACTAGAAATTGGTAATTGATATATATTCTCTTAAAACATATGAATATATCATTGAACAACAAAATAAAAAAACAAAATGCAATTGTTAAATATCCATTTATTTCTTATCTCATTCACCTTCTCCTAAATAACTCCAATGTTTCATGTCCTATCAATATCCACCTTTTTATTTTTCATCAACCAATATACATAAATCATCAAGTCTCTATAACTCAATAAATGGATTAAATATCAATATATTTGTAACATATATGTGTGAACTATATATTGGGAAAAATAACTGAAATATAATACCATTATTTACTAAATAAATGATTTAATAAAATTTTATTACACATATTCGAAAACATATTCATTCAAAAGGAACACTAATTACATAAAAATCGTCAACTACAAATAAACAATTCTTTTTTTATTTTAAATAACATGGTAAATAAATTGAATCATTCAAACATCACAATATACTGATTTTAAAAATACATATAAATGCATTCTCATCCTTATAAAGATATGTATATTCAAATAGATTTGTTTTTATATGTTTTGAACCCTATTTACAACACTATCAAATTATAACATATGGATGGGATATAACTTATTATACCTTATACCTATAGAGTGTGATGTTATAATACCAAGACCAAACATGTTTTTTGAAATGATTCCTCAAATAATGAATTAGTTAATATATCACTATATCGCTATATTGTAGGAACATACCATAATATTAGTTAACTTAATTCAACATTCTCATTTATGATGTGGTATATTATATTAATTATATTGGAAACATTATTTTTTAATATATTTTTAGTGATATTTATAGAACATTAAATATCACAACCAAATATAAGGGGTATATATTCATCAACCAATAAATCGTCCAACTATGTCTTTATCTATTTAAAAATAATCTTCTATATTTCCATATCAATCCATTTAAAAATAATATCATCAAAATAAGTAATCCCAATGAGGGAAACCACAACAGATTCTTTTATTATATAGGGTTTTATCAACACTTGTTTTTTAATTGAAATTATCTATGAAAGTCTCAAATTTTAATTAGCATGATCTACGATCCCACATCACCCCATTCAAAATCATATCTTCAAAGAACACATAACATTAATTGTGGAAAATCATGAATCCATTAAATTTTTCAACATAGTATTCTTCCTCAAGATATCAATTATGAAAATATTACATGACATCAATCTATAATATATTTTATCTGAATAGAATAGAAATTAATAAAATGATTATTATTCTATAAATCATTTCTATAAGGTCAATGGTGTCCTTAGAATCTGTAAATTTCATTTTTGTGTAACCTTAATAAACCATAAATGCATTTTTTAAATTCAACTTATTTAAAAAATACGTATTGGAAAAACTACATTGTAATAATAAAATTCATATTAATTTTTTGTGTTCAATTTCTTATCTATAATTCTTCTCAATTTGATAATACTCATCATTCATGAAATAAATCTATAATTGATTCTATAAATCATATCTGTATTCATTTTCATCAACAAGGTAATACAAAAATGTGTGTTCAACTATCCTTCCAATTGTTCTATATTGAACCCATTGTCTGTTATCACTAATGACATTTTGGACATCCACATTTTTATAAATCCTTAGATGAAATGGATGTTTTTGTTCCTCATAAATTTCCATTGGCGATTCATTACATACATATTGAACAATATCATAACTATCACCAATGTTGAATCAATATTAATTCTTTTTAGTAGAAGAAAAATAATCATCAACATATTTTATTTGATTATTTTACTATAAAACATTAGTATCTGTTGTTTATATAACATTCACATATATAGAGAAAGTACTAATTCATGTTTCCTTACTATCACACTATTATGTTCAACCATTATGATTATAATTTAAAAATATTATATCAATCTCTCAATTATTAAACATCCAAATACTATCACCATTCATGTTGATAATGAAATATTCACATAATATCATATAATATTCCCAACATATAGTTTTATTATAATATATATCCTATGAATTCATATCTGTGTTCAATCAATAGAGGCATCAATTGTTAATCATCACTACTACTATAATATATTGCCTCCAAATGTATCAAGAAGTTTCACATTCATTCAAAATTGTTCTTATCATCTAAACCAAAAAAAAATTTCTTCATAAAAATACTATTTTTTTATTGTGACAAGTATGGTGCACTAAAAATATGAATACTTATAATCTTTTCATTGTATTCTTAAAATATGTAATTCTTATATTTTTCACTATTATCTCTTCTAATCTTCTTCCTATAATTGAAAAAAATATATTATGAGACAATTAATTTGTCATAAAAAAATAACACATGTAAGTCAAGTATAATAATCATTAATGGAAATTAATACATATCCTCATTTTTATTGCTTTCTCATTAGAATACATGTTTTCCGAATGAATATACTCCATGAGATGAGTTGAATGTATATCAATGGTGTTATGTGTGGGTTTTTCAATCATCAGATTTTGACATATTGGATATCAACAATTTATTTTTATTTTCATGTCAAGGATATCGCAAATAGATTCTCTCATTTTCAAGTTTCTCATATTCCCATATAAAATATGTTCGTGACTATTATTAAAAAAATAATTCTCTTCCATCATACGAAAATATCATGAATATTGTACATCACCAACGTCATTCAAGATTAAATTAGTTATTTGGACATTTATTATAGTTTTTAATGACTATATAATTTTAAATACAAGTATCTATACTCTAAAAAAACAGCATTACCATCATTACAATGTAGTGAACTACTTAACAGTTTGGGAATTATCTCATGAATTAATAATGTACTTCTTAATTTTATTTTTTTCTTTTAAAAAAATATTTTATTCTATGCCATTGAATTTTTGAGACTCTTCATTATCTAAATTGAATATACATTCATAAAAATAATTTTAATTTATCAAAAGAGTGAAATGTCTTATAATGTGGAAAAAACCAATTTCTAATTTATAATGTTTGTATCCTTTCTAACTTCGTGGAAAGTTTCTACAAAAAATGGTTTTCCATTAACATATTCATCCTTTACATATATATTTTAACAAATATATTATATTATTTATTTAATTGGAAAAATTAAATTACATCAATTGGAAATATTTCTCAGTTGATCATATATTAGAAAAATAGTCTTTGCAGTTTTATATTTTAATTAATGTTTCCCACCAAATTTTTCATTTTACATTATTTGAGTGGGTAAACTACCACTAGAACTACTACTGTAGTTCCTACTATAGTCATTATATTGTTGATAATCGCATCAATATATTTTTTATTTAGGCCACAACATTCCACAATATAATTAGAATGAATAAAATGTAAATTTTGAGTTGTAAAATATATACTATATAAATTTTTTATCTTCATTTTATACTATTTCATATCATCCATGTTTAAACATTATTATGTAGAAATGTTTTGGTTACCCCCTATAATATTATTTTCATTCATATATTTATTCTCTAATGTAAAAGAATTTATTTTCTAAAGTATTTTGGTTCATAAATTAAATATTTAGAAAATTATGGTTCTTCACCTCCACTTGTTTTTTCTACATGTACTCTTTGACTAAAATGAAATTTCATTGAAAAATAATTAGCATTATTTTTAACCGTTGAGGATAATTTTAAATAAATCTTCTCAGGTTTATAATTATTATATTTTTTATCATATTCTGTGACTGTATTTTGGATCTTTTTAATTCCTTACTCAAAATTATTATTATTTATTTGAAAAAGATAAAATGCTGAAACATTCACATTCATCACCAAGATTCATGCTAAGGTACATCATTTCAAAAATTAGCATCATTATATCATCATTATCTTTTATCATCTTAGGTTTTTTTTCATTTAATAAATGATTGATATTTTTTATAATACTTTCCCCTCTCATGTTATATTTATCCCATTTGTTACTAATAATCATTTTATGACATTCTTGGATCTCTCGCATAAGTGTAAATTCCATATTGGTCTCATTCTCATCTTCTTCTGATAAGATAAATCTTTTATCACTGGTGATATTTCCATAAATCAATTTTTCAAAAAGTAACTATTTAGAGGTATTACCAATCTACTATAAAACTACATATTCATTATCATCATCTTCATCATGAATATAAAAACATACTAGTTTACATTTAAATAACATCATATCATTTCTTATAAAAAAAATGTTGGTTTGTCTCCCACCAATTTATTGTTCATATTGGATTTCATTATTCATAATCAAAATCTCCATTTTTTTATGTCTTTGTCAATTTTGGGTAAAATCTACAAAAACAAATTAAAGAAAACACTATGGTGTTAACATCACCTTGTATAATAATTTGTTTTTTTCACTATTTTAAAAAATAGACATAAATTCATCCAAACTTTTACTAACCTCGTCATTAGTGTAGATGTCACTGACCCTTTCTTGTATTAAAATATTATCTTATATTATTTTAATGGAATCCCTGAAAGATAATTATCAATAATTTTTATTGTATATAATGGTAGCTAATTATCCTCCCATTACTTTTGTGATGAAAATTTCATGTAGATACTCTAGAGATTATGTTTTTCTGTATCTGTATTTAGAGGTTGAAATAATAGAAACCAATTTTTCATGAGGATTTATAAGATCCATTTAATTTATTAAGAAATTTTAAAAATTTCATGAATATATGTTTTTCAGAATATAATTTAATTTTCACCTTGAAAATATTTCAATAAATATTATTTATCAAACAAATTATGATCTTCATATTTGGTTCCCATGAATGTACAAATCTATTTCTCAATTTTAATATTCCCACCATAGATGATTATAAATGTAATTAAATTCTTTTAGTAATTCCAATTCCATAAACTCTTTGATACTCGGTTTTATAGAGTGAGTAATCTAAGGAATATTTGGCTCATCAATCAATCACTAATTATTTTTATGTTGTCTTTTAGGGTAACACCATCAAGGTGAGGATGGAAACTATCTACAGTTGCTTCACAATCTTCATAACCAGTGGATATATTATCTGGTAATATTATATATTTCTATTTATTATTGTTATATCCATTGATAATTGGAATCCTATTACATATAAAAGTGTTTTGAACATTAATGGGAACAGTATTGTAATCTAAAAATATCAAATAGTCAAAAAGGGATACTTCACTCCGATACCACCCAAATGAACCAATCAACATATGTTTCGACACTGAGAGGGGGAGTGGGTGAATCAAACTTAATCACTTTTCCTAATTTATTATTTTGGAACGAAAATTTCCCCCTATATTTAGAGAAATAACATTAATGTAGAGAATAAAAACATCCACAACAAGAAGAACCCAGATTATTAAATGGTCTTTTAATAAATATGTGTAGCTTGTCCTAGAAATTATTTATAAAAATTATATGGCTACAAGATTACATGAAAAAATAATGTCTCTTTGGTTACATTAAGGTGAGAGTATCCTTTCACAAAAATAGAAATACATTAAATCAAAATGACATGTAATCCACATGCTGATATTAGATATATATATTTATGTGATAACAACATGAAACTTCATTAAGTGGATTTAGTATGTTTTTACTGTGATTCTTATACATTCTTCCCACAATGAATTCTTGAATTAACATATTCCTATCAAATTTCTATCAATACAATTTGAAACAACCTTATATAATATTATGTATGTTTTTATAATATCTTCTCTTTAGTGCCATCAAATGAATGGTACAAGTTCATGAAAGTTATCCATATCATCACATCAGTACACAATTCCTCTAATAACAAAAATTAAGAAACACCATATAGTAACTTTCTAGAAGATTTCAATTCATCATATTCATACAATAGATATTACAGTTCCGAAACACATTACCTAATTTTTTAATACGCTATAATTCTATAATAGACACTTTCATATTAGAAATGTAGTACTAATTTTTTTGTAAAATCTTTGGCTTTATTTTGATACTCCATTTCTAATATTAGATCTTCCCATATAGATTCTTCTTTCATTTGATCATATTAAATACTCGTAAATTATAGTATTTATCACATGGAATCATTGATAAAATGATTATTCAAATATACATAATATGATTCAATAATTATGACAATCCTTTACAATTTTTGAAATATTGAATGACCAAATCATAAACTTTACATTTAATATATTTACAAAAACATCATAATGATTTTTAATCCCTCAAATGTTATATCACGAAAACCATTATTGAATTATTCCATCTGATGTAACTCAATTTAATAATCATACATATATTTATTAGAATATATAATCAGTTTTTACCAAGAACCTTTTTGATTCAGATGATTTATATCAAAATCATTTAACCATGTAAAAATCGTGGAATCCTCTAACTGAAAAACTTCTTATGATAACATTTTCCTGATGATTTCAACCATGTACATGTATTTTATGACTCAAAAATATACATATGAACATCTTATTTTATCATCACTTCATAATATCATTTAATTATAAATAATAGACTTTTCATGTAAGTAATAATTAGCTTATAAGAAAATATTTTAAATATTTCATCTAAAATAAATATAAACTGAAATTATAAGATATTTTTTTCCTG
Organism: Viscum album; assembly: GCA_963277665.1. Taxonomy (NCBI): domain Eukaryota; kingdom Viridiplantae; phylum Streptophyta; class Magnoliopsida; order Santalales; family Viscaceae; genus Viscum; species Viscum album. Next base: position 1,482,179,324 of record OY728137.1, read on the forward strand.
TTTTTGTCCAATTAAATACATTATAAATGTTTTTTTACAATTTAATAAACATCATATGATTATATATATCAACAAATCATTTAATCATAACACTTTACTATGAGAGAATTATTTGGATTCCTTAATCCAGTGTACATTTTGTTACAAAAAAAAATAGAATAGTCACACTAACAGAAATTCATAAATCATGATCCAAAACACCTCCATTATAAAAAAGATTGGATCATGATATTTTTTATAAATCATGATTTTGGGACCAATAAAAATAGTAAATAATGACTATTATTTTAATCACTAAAAATGCCCTCAAATGTAACTTTTAGCCATTTGTGAATTGAAATTTATTTCTTAAACACTGACAGGTTAAATCAAATAAGTAAGATTTATCTTATGAAATCAGTATATAAAGTCAATCTAATAAACACTTTTTCACCATATTATGTAAAACAAATTTGATATGTGAATTATATTATCAATAATAGTATGTATAAAATTATGATAATAAATGAAAATAAAACAATTACTCTTATCAGAAAGAATATATTAACTCTTTCATCATCTTCAAGACAACTCCTAGCATCCTGGTCCCAATACCATTTACCCAATTCATTATTTATAAGGTGAAGGTAAATGAGGATTAGTTCATTAGTAATTATATATCCTTGATTTCTTGGATACTTTATATGAGAGAGTGATGTGATTATTTAACTACTACGTATAATAAAAATTAACCTAGTTAGATAAATTAGTTATGGTTTCAAATTATTAGAGATATAAGAGAACAATTTAATTTAGTAAATCATGATTTAATGTATTTAGGTTATATAATATCTAATGGGTATTATTTTTTTTGAATTTATTTAAATTAATACTGTATTGAAATACTAGCAGCATTGCCTTCTATTTTACAACATAATTCAATCCCACATTCCTAACAAAAATACACAATTATATGACAATCTCTCTCATCAAGATTCACACTACTAAATAATTTAAATGGATTATATTTGGTTGGAAAATAGTCTTCTAAAACAATGAAAAAATATATCACCAATACCATGTTGTAAAACATTTGTTCTATGATTTTGTTTTATGTGTGTCAATTTTTTATATTTTGTTAGTTAATGTATAGACTTAGTAATGAAAAGATTATTTGATTTAATTTATTCCATAAAATAAAATTATTTTATATATTAAATAATATGTGGTTCACTAAAGTAGTTGTTATGGATTTCTTCAGCATTCCCTTTATGGATTTCATATAATATTTTACACCTATAATAACTACCTTTGGATATAGAAAAATAGAGGAAATCATATTAAAAATAAATAAAACACATAGATTACTATAGTTATATTGTTTAAATATAATTAAGAATCATTATTTGTGACCAAAAAATAAATATAATTTTAAACATAAGATTAGTCTAATTTAAATTTTATCTATATTCCATGGCATTGACAGAGAAAATCCAAATAAGAATATAAATGATTCTGGGATTCTTTGTAACACCTATAATCCAGGGGGAGTCTCATTAGCTATGATAATGTTAATTAACATCCCATTTTCCTAAAAGGTACTACCAAAAAAATGAATGGAAAAAATACTTCCTAGATTGGTGACCACCTGAGATGATATTAGTGGGTCTTTTCTATAGATGTTTTTAACACATTAATGATTTACCGATCTAAATAATTAAGTATTAGGAATTTTTCAGTCCAGTGGGATGTCCGTAATTGTATTTTAGGTTTTGAAGATGCAAACTTTCTCTATTCAACATCAACCATTTTAGGGTCACCCTTCATGGTGTTTTTCTATCATGTTTTTGAAGATGATAAGAATCTTCTCGATTATTCTACTAAATGATTCCTTTTAGAAAAATATTTAGATTAGGATATAGAGTTGATAAATATGATCTAAAATAACACTCAATAACTCTATGTAAAGGCCACTTCCAAAAATAATAATTAGGTAGTGGTTTCCAATAATAATTTACATGTAAATATAATTATAGAGATAACCTCATTTATGAAACTATTATCACTAAACAATGTCAGAAATGATTTTTTATCCACACCATCAAGAGTCTCTAACAATGATGATAATCAAGGATTTTGAAAAAACCATCCCTATTGTTTATGAAAATAATATTAATTATTCAATGTACCATATTATATTAAAAACACATAAAAAAGATAAGGATTCATAGAATACCCAACAATTAAATATGGAGGAATAAGTTAGTACCCATTAAGTCCACCACACCAGTATAATCATAAAAAATGATACCATCCACCACTATTTCTATGTGATACATATAAACCATATATATGATATTAAAATCATGAAAAAACTCACCATCATTTTATTAATTAAGTCATAAAACAATTTTTAGACCCTATATGAGATCTTTAACACTACCTGATAAATCATTAGTCCAAGAATTATGAATGAAAAATCCAATATGATTAGTTTCACACTACTAAAAATAAAAATGTAAATCATGATCCTAGAAAACTCATAGAATGTTCTATTTTAAATCCAAAGGATAATGTTAATTATAATTCATTAATAAGTTGAAAAAATTAAACGGTACTTATGAATCATATTTAGAGGTGAATATATAAATTTTAAACCAAGATAATAGGAAAAAAATTACTTTGATCCAGAATTGAAGGTACCCTTTGAGACACTAATAGAAAATAAGGATATAGGAAATGAGAAGATGGATGATCATACTTACACCCTACCATCCATACCACTAATATTGGATCCAATGTTGAAATACATTAATTCTGAAATTATGAAATACTTAGGAATGTATAAGAAATATGGACCCCATTATATAACCATAAAATCCTAAGAGGCTTTATATTTTTGGCCCAAAAAATTTAAGGAATCCCATAATTTATTTAAATCAAATTATATGATAAAATTAATATGTAGCACTCCAAAATTATAGGAAATTATCTAAAATACATTGTGAAGTAATTATTGGAAAATTATTAGATTCCATTACATTAAACTATTTTCTATTATTGGTTGATTATTTTGAAATATTGAAGGATGATAATGAATCAAATTTTTTTTTTGAAGATTTGTTTTTTTGAAGATCAAATATTTTATAAGGATTGGATGATAACATGATGTGTTTTGATAAAGGAACATGATTCTATAAATGAGATATTTAATAAATCATGAAGCCCTTCATGATGTGTGAGAATTAACTATAGAAAAAAAATATCCATACCCACCTATTGATACAAAATGTTAGTATTCATATAATACAGTTTATCATAATTGGTAAAAACTGAATAAATATCAATATTATTATTATAGAAAGCCTATAGTACAGTGCACAGACCATCATTATAAATATGAATGAATACTTCTAAAATATATTTATGGGAAACGGGACATGTATATTAGGTTATAGATATATATTAATATATATCATTACTTTTGAGTTTTGTAAAAATTATAATAAAAATAGAATTCATGTATCTAGTATTTCACATCGAATTCATTGAAATTATTAAACATGTTATAATTGTAACAACGTTTATATCTATTTTAGAATAACATAAATCTTTTATCATAGTAAATAATTATGTGTAATCAGGATTATTAGGTGAGAAAACTAGTATTTTGACATTATACATATTTAACCTTACCACTATGAGTGATTAAATCCTTTGTGGGCCTCACTAAATAAATTTTTTACCTCATATTAATTGGAATAAAAAAATAATGGAAACTGATATAGAAATCATATTTAATTAAATGATCATAGTTGTGTATGAGGTTTCCTATAAATATTAGTTATATAAATCTACAATATAACTAAAAAAACATTTCTTTTATTCCCTGATTAATAAAAATAGTCCGAAAGATTCCTTCTATCATGGGATGGTTTAGTGTTATGTTTCACTACAATCCTCTAATAAGTGATTTTAAAAAACCGAGCTAGGAATAATATAATAACCTATATTTTAAAAAGATGATGGAATGGATTGGGATATTATAAACATGGATGAGAAGGTTAAAATTATTTATTTTAATGTTATATAAATATTATCAAGTAAGTGTGAAATAATATTTAGAATAAATAGCTTAAGTGAGAAGAATTAATTGCATTCCAACATGTGAGAATAATAGTAACACTTAATTCCAATCTGTTAACAATAATGGAAATATGAATTTCATATGAGAAGAATAAAGACCCCAATAAACATGAAATTAATTCATGTTAATATAATATGTGTGGTCTAGAAACTAGAATGGAAATATTTTTTTCAGTATTTTATAGTAAGTTTTATTAAATATTAATTAATTTAAATAACTGATTTATTTCAACAAAAAATGTAATCATATGAGATTATTATAAACAAAATTAATTGTAGTAAAATTTACCTTAGTATCCCAGAGATGATTTCTAACTTATTAAATTGGAATTTGAAATAAGGAATATCATCCTAAAGGACCGAATAGTCCAATAGTATTGGTTAACAAGATATATAAATGATTACTGTATTTCATTTTAGAACACAATATTGAACTAAATTATTTTTTATAATAACATTATTTTTCACAATATTTTCCTTTCACATAAATAATGGTACAAATCATGGAATCCTTGGGTAATAAAATAATAAAAGGGTGATCTAAAATGATCGGTAAGGGTCAATTAATGCAACATCTATAATGAATCAATAAAAAATAAAAATAATGGAAAGGTAAAAAATTGATCACATATTTCTTTTCAGTTAAATGAAAACCATGATATGATATTTTATAATCTCTATATCATGGTAAGAAAATGATATCACATTCTATTTAAATTACTTGATAGTATAAGGAGTAATTAATATGTAAAGGTAAATAACGGAAAACACATACCATTTTATCGATGAACTAAAAATTAATACATCATTATGTAGCATCATTACAAAAATATAATTTTTTATAATAACATAATTACCAATGAATTTAAAATGTAATTATTAAATTTAATTAGGTCAAACATCATAATTAATTTACTATCATAATAATTCCTCAAGATAGTTTAAAACTACAGGACCAACCAAATTAAATTCATTTTTAATGATTTACCTCATCACACTACCGATGCATTGTGGGGAAGTCAATAACATAACCCACCCACATCTACATATAAAAATCATTCATTATATATTTTATAAATAATATCATTCGTTATCAATATGACATACCATTAAATATTATTATTGATATAATATATGGAGTATATTTAATTCTCCTACAATCTGATAAATTTCTATGAAAAACACCATATGTAGAAATGATATAACAGACATACAATTAGCATATCTATGATAAATAATATCTAGCTTTAGTGTTAATTTAATGACCAATGATCATATGAATGAAAATAATTCAATAAATTTTTAATAACATCAACAATAATATTTTTATGTAAATGTAAATATATTACATTGGAAAAATGAACACGAACCATAGATAGAAATAATATGGTTAATATAAATCTAATGTATACAATTCAGAGGTATAATAAGGGGTTTTTGTTACTGATGAATAAAAATTAAAAAAAATATCATTACAAACATTAATGTTGAAATTATCCATTTCAATTTGTAAATAACACATGAAATTAAAAAGTGAAAATTTTTAAAAACACATTTAAATAAAAATATCATTTGAAAAAAATAAATGATGTCTTAAAACATGTAAGGGACAGTAAATAATGAATTTTTATAAATTGTGAGTTTGTTAAAACAAATATTACTTTCCCCTTTTTGTTAATATCTATACTAACCTTGTTTTGAAAACAAAATCATTTCTAATATTATGACCCATCCACCTAGGGACCATTCCTTGACTACCCCAAGCCCACCTACAGAAGCTTGGGGATGGAAACAAACATTGAAGGGTGTATTTACTAAAACAGAAATGCATTTACTTTAACATGTACAAACACATGGTCCAAGAACACAACAAGAATCCCCAGTGAAGTAAACTACTTTAGTCAAAGAGTGCTGAAAGAAAAAGGGTGCTATAATACAAGAACAACTGTAAGATTACAACTACAACTAATAGAACGATACAACTAAAGAAGGGAAAACAACTATTTTTCCGTCCTCAAAGTATCCTCCCAGAAGGGTAGGTATAGATATGCTCCTCAGCACTCCACGTTAACATGTCTCCTCCGCATACTACCTGGTCTGGTGTCCCTCAAGCCTTAGCATAGTTGCTCATCATCTTCACAATACACATTAATGTGTCGGTGATTCCCATGCTGGGGAGTGTATAACGATACTCAGTAGGGACCCTGAGACCCAAAAGGTATCCTAGTGTTCCACAATGAAAAACCACAGGTTAATACCACGTAGGTAATGTACCACACATGTAAAGTAGCAAATATCATAACCTCAATTATAAGCCCAAACTAAAGACTACACACACTAGGATTTTTTCTAGGTTTAGAAACAAGTAACATCCCCAATCACATCGTCAAACGCCTCGAATAAGGGATAAATCCTCCACTGTCGAGTACAGTGGGCTACCGCATCACACAAATGTGCTTCCTACTAATCTTGAACTGCTGATTTACTCCTCCCTATCGAATACCGTGGGTCTGTCGGGCCACACAGAGCCACCCTACACCAACGTGGAAAACTAAGGTACTCCTCCCTATCTGGTACTGTGACCACTCCCTAATGTGGCATTCTGAGGTACTCCTCACCATCGCGTATTGTGTTCTTCGAGTAACTCTAAGTTGAAAAGTCAACAGTTGTCAGGTATCATCCAGTCGTAGGATTCTGTACGTCGTGCACTTGGGAGAATCACTCCCCAAGGCATGAGCCATTTTACAAATAGAATGAAGTCTCACAAATAAATATATTTATGACCATCAATGTCATAATGGTTCCAACGCAATAGAAAGCTTGTTAATTGGACTCCCAATCTGTGAATTATTGGAAATTCAGTGTCGTGGGCCCCGAAGAATTCAGATGCGTTCCAACCCAGCCATACTCTATGTTTCTTCAAAACTCTAATTGAGTAATTCAAAAGGAAATTCTCACTCCAGGGGTCCCAAATCCACAGAAGTTTTGTCAGACGAGCGTCTGGTTCTCATATTAATGTATTTTGAGTGTTTCTCGGCCCGGTTGGGGCCCTGGTCCTGTCTGACCCGGTCGGCCCGACCCCATCTGGGCTAGGCAGAGGTCAGGATGGCATGTTGGGCCAATGTCATGTTTTCTCACAAGTGGGGAGACCCGCTAGGTAGGCACAACCAGAATAGGGAGGCCCATAATGGTGCTCCCTTGCCTGTGTGGGGCGGCTGCGCACTAGGGCAGCAGCCCGGTCCGAGGGCGGCGACCAAGACTGAGGGCGGCAGCCCAGCTCAAGGGTCGGGGCCCGCACTAAGGGGGGCAGCCCGGTCTGAGGGTAGCGACCCTGTCTGAGAGCGGTGGCCCGCAGTGATGGCGGCGGCCGGCTCCGAGGGCGGCAACTCTATCCGAGGGGGAGGCCCAGCTCAAGGGAGGTGGATGGGTCCAAGGGCAGCGGCCTGATCTGAGGGTGGCAGATTAGCTCGAGGTGGCGGAATGCTCCGATGGGGGCAGCCCGGTCCGAGGGCAGCAGCCCGAAATGAGGTCAGCGGCCTGCTCTGAGGGCGGTGGCCTGGCATGACGGCAGCGGCCCTGTTCAGTCTGACGTGGGGGGTGTAACCCTCAGTCTCCTGAATTCCGGAACTGCTTGGAGGCCATTCAGTTTTTGAGGTCGCGACACTACTCGGTCGACGTAGAACCATAGAAGGAAGGTTCAGCCTCCACTGCGGCTTCTGTTTTCCGGAGGCACGGCCGTCGCGCCGCCTCCCTTCCTGCAGCTAGCCATCGTGTTGGCCGTATCCTTCATTCACTATGGCTGACAAGCCACATCCTTCCTCTTGATGACTGTGTCGATTTTCTCACAATAGTCCAAAGTGGCACAGGGATAGAAAGATAGCGGAGGGTTTGGGTTGGGTTCATTAGGCCCACACCCTCCGTGTTAGCTCATATTATGGAAGACATAAAGAGAGTCCAATAAATTTATATGAATTAGAAATGTGAATCAAAACCCCTACCTCGATACATCGGAGGAACGCCCCTGCTTGAAGGTGGTTAATGTTCTTCGTTCCCACGACCAGTTCCTAAATACGACACTCGCTCGTCACCCTTTGGTTCAGTATCGATCGTCACCTCATGTTGGGTCGACTTCGCCTTTTAATGGTCTTGCATCATGGTGTTCCTTAACAACATAACTGCTATATGAAGATCTATGATATCCCTTCCCAAGACCTATATATACTGGAGAGGGGGAGGGTAGGTAATAGTGTGGGGAAATAATGGGTCTCACCAATTAGGAAGCTTCTTAATTTCCCCAATTTTCTCATTATTTAAGGCTGGCAGGTCAATCCATTTAATGTCTTGACACACCGCCGACCCCTCCGATTAATTGTTCCATTGGAGGTTTTTGACATAAAATAAGAAAATTATATTATTTCAATTAATTTAAAAATTCACAAGGCATATATTTTTCTCTGGACCTCTTAAGGTCAATATAAATCCTCCCTTATGTGAATCTAGACATTATGGATTCAACAGTGCCCTCAAATTTTTAATCCAAGATTCTGTTCAAAGGTTAGAAAATGCGGCTTATGCATTTAATGAACGTATCAAAAAAATGATCAGAAATTAATTCTGGGCACACTGGGCATCCAAATTATGCACCACAAATTTTTTAAGACTCGTAATAATTCCATATAAATAGATAAATTTACATAGAATTAAAGGTCTTTACATTCTCCCCACCTTAGGTATTTTCATCCCCAAAATCCACAATATAGACTAAGGAACCAAATAGGGGTACTAAGAACAAATCTGAGCCTCCCGCTCCCATTTTCTCTCCTGTAGGATTCTGTGTATCCATAGAATGCGCACTATAGTTTTCAACCTCCCACAAAGGACCCACTCCTTTTGATCATCAATCTCTACTGGAACCTCTGTAAATTTCATCCCATCATCTAATTACATATCTCTATTGTCGAAGACATGAGATGTGTCGTGCACGTATCTCCTAAACTTAGATACGTGGAAGACATCATGAACCTTCTCTAACATCAGTGGATGTTACAAGCGGTATTCCACCTCAAATATCCTCTGAAGTATCAGAAATGGCCTGATAATCCTCATTGATAACATTCTGCCTCGACCAATTATTCTTAGTCCCCATTTAATAGAGACTTGCAAGAAAACATTACCCCCACCAAGAACTCGAAAGGTCTTCGTCTTCTATCAGCATATGACTTCTGTCTACTATGGGCAGTCTTCATCTGGTCCTGGATGATCTACACCTTCATAGTGGTAGCATGTACTTACTCTGGAACAATAAGTTCTGACTCCCCTGGGTCTATCCAGCATTGATGTGATCTACAAGGTCAGTCATATAGGGCCTCTAATAGTGCCATACCGATGGTGTAGTGGTAACTATTGTTATAAACTATCTCCCCTAAGGGCAAGTGATCATTCCAACTGTGGAAAAAATCTTGGACTCATGCATGAAGCGTGTCCTCTAGTGTCTGAATGGTCTGGTCAATCAGACCATCTATCCGAGGATGAAAGGTAGTGTTCAAACAACAATGTTTCCTATAGGTCTCTTGAAATCCCTTCCACAACTGGGAAGTAAAATGTTCTTCATGGTTAAAGACGATCATCAATAGCAGCCCATGAAGTCGCACGATCTCCATTACATAGAGGCGTCTGAATCCCTCTACTCATCCCTACTATAGGATTGGTATGAAATGTGCCAACGTGGTGAGTCATTCAATGATAACCCATATTGAATCATGTACCCTAAACATTCATGGAAACCATGTAACAAAGTCCATGGAGATCCCATCCCACTTCCACTCTGGCACCTCTAGTGGCTGAGCTTAGCCGACTGGAACCTAATGCTAGACCTTCACTTGGTGATAAGTGAGGCATCTTGAATAAAACTCTATTACATCCATATTCATCCATGGACACCAGTTCTAATGATGGAGGTCCTGGTACATCATCTCCACACCAAGATGTACCGCCAGAGGGGACATATGGAACTCCCTGAACACCTACTTCCATAGCACCACTAGTACCATGGTGCGTCCTCTAAATATGATGATGTGCTTCCCGCCATCTGAAAATTCATTCGGTGCGTACCCTGAGGATATATGAGTAGGTTGAGCCTTGTAGTTATTGTCCCCAAGTCGCACTTCCCAATATCACTAAAGCAGTGGGGATGTGACTATCATAGACTTGAGGTATGCTGCTCCATCTGTATCCATGATGGATATCTTCAATGTGGCTTGCTGCTCTATCGCCTCACTCAACAACTGCAGACCAGACCTCCTGTAGAGTGCATTTTCTTCCACATTCCCATTCCCTATAGTATAGACTATCTCAAAGCCATTGTCATGGAAGATCTCTAACAATCATCATTGTCTCAGGATCAGGTCCTTCTGAGTGAAGATATACCTGAGAATCTTATGATTATAGTAGACTGTAAAATGTTCACCCATCATGTAATGTCACCACATCTTCATGTAAAATACCACTACTGCTAACTCTATGTCAAGGGTAGAATATTTCTTCTCATGTTGTATCATTTTTTCTAAACCATAAGAGATTAGTGCTTACTCCTTCATCCGGATAGATCCACACCCGGTCCCTGATGTGTCATAGTATGCAACATACCCAGTGTCCTCTTAAAGAATTCTCAATATGGGGGCACTCATCAGTCTCTACCTCAGCTTTTGGAAACTCTGTTGACATCACTCCTTCCACAAGATAGGTTACCCCTTCTTTGTTAAAGGTGAAAAGGGTTCCGGAACTCTCGAAAAGTCAGGAATGAATCTCCAGTAGTATCTAGACAACACCAAGAAACTATGCACCTCTTTCACTCTCCTAGGTGGATCCCAAGCTAGAAAAACCATTATCTTCATAAGATCTACAAAAACACCATCATCTGAGAAAAAAAATTCTTAAAAAGTGGACCTCTTTCTTCCATAACTGGAACTTCGAGAGTTTACCATAAAGCGAGTGATCTTGTAGTGTATCCAGAAATATCTGTAGATGATAGGCATGCTCATCCTCTGTCACCGAGTATTTAAATATGTCATCAATGAACACCACCATGAAGTGATCAAGGTATGGCTGAATGATCTTATTAATGAGTCCCATGAACACTGCTAGGGCTTTGGTCATGCCGAAAGGCATAAAAAATAACTGATAATGGCCATAATGACATTTGAAGTCCGTATTCATCAAATCATCATCTCATATCCTAAGTTGATGATATCTTGATCGGAGGTCTCTCTTCAAAAACTAGCAAGCTGCCTTTAGTTGATAGAAAAGGACATCAATACTTGGGAGTGGATACATGTTTTTCATGCTTGTCTGGTTCATGATCCGATAGTCCACATAGAGTCTCAAACTCCCATATACCGTTGGGTAAAAAATCAGGGCTGCCCATGGAGATAAACTGGGTCTTATGTACCCCTTTCCATTAATGTCCTCTAACTATACACGTAACTCGCAATGATATGTGGGAGCCATTCAACATGCTAGTGTAGTTAACAGTGTTGTCTCGGGGTATAGGTCAATGTAAAAGTATACCTCTCTACGTGGAGGTTGTCCTGGAACATCATCAGGAAAGACATCAGCATAGTGTTCCACCTCTATAGGATAGCTCAGACTCTCAACATCATCTTCTTTGTGGGTAATGCTTTCCAACTGATGAGTAATTGGCAGCACCCTCGTCTCGGTAAGTCCAACATGTGCTGCAATGGTTCCCTTCACACCTGCGATGGAAAACCTGGTCTCGTCTGTGTAGACACACCGCATTTTGCACCTTATACAGTAAATCTGAGCATGGACTGTGGATAACCAGTCCATACCCAGGATGGCATCATAAGGCCTCGACGCCTCTTCTTGGAGATCTCAGCTGAATTTTATACCTCCTAGAGTAATCTCACACTTCTGGCCCCAGTGTGTAATCGTCTAATCTTCTCCTATAGGAGTCTTTAGCTGTATGGATTGAGAAAACAGCTCCACTGGTATCTTCAAGCTCCAAACGAGGGTCGTGGAAAAAAAGAGTGACCAAAACCTGTGTCTATAAATACTGGAGGTAAGGTGGAGTAGACACAGATCGTACCATTAATCATCTCCGGAGTGCCTTTGCCATAAACTGCATCTTCCTAGAGGTGAGCCCATTCCTATCCTCATGCTCCATGTGGTTAGGGTGGACCACCTAGCGATGGAAGCAGTAGAATCTCGAAACGCCGACCACCATCTACTGCACAACCATCTCTTATACCACGTCCACCACCTTAAGGACCTCCTCACATGAACCTTTTCCTCTTCCTCAGTGGTCCCTCGACCATCTTCTTGTTGTTGGTAAGGCTGGTCGGGAAGTCGTGTTCCATATGAACCAACCTGCCGTACGTGTAATATTGTGTGTCCTTCACCCATCTTCCTCTACCTTTTGAGCCTCCCACATATGACCATGCATCCTCCGGTAACCCACCAGAAGTTCTAGTCCACTTGGACCTCTGTGTCACCTTCCTACTACCTCCTGCATATGACTCAACTACATGTCATTTGTTGGTAGCTCTCGATGTCGGTGATAGCTCAGCTAAGAAGCTCTCCACGAAAAGTGATCGCTCAAGCACCCCAGCCCACGTCGAAAAGATGATTGATACCATAGATGCTATTATATCATATCAAAGACCCCGATAAAAGGTCTGGTCCATAAATAAGGGGTCATATACCATGTTGGTGGAGTTGTAGGAGATATCAGTGAACCTCACCGAGTACTGTGACACTTCCATGCTTCCCTACTGTATGTGCAGCAGCTCATGTATACGCATAGATCATAAGGTCTCTAAGATGAACTCAACCTTGAAAATTCCCTCGATGTTCACACAGATGAGTTTTACCTTATTGTGTATCTTGACCATCAGGCTCCACCATCGCCCTATAGCCTCAGGAAAAAAGGTTGTCTTCCTGGATCACCATAAAATGAGCTGGCATCCCAACTATGCAGAAAACACTAGCCACAGCCTCCATCAAGTCCTCAGCTGCCTGCAGGTCCATCTTACCTCATAACCATAGAGTCCTCGGTCTTTGGAACTCATGTAATTCGCTCAATTTTTGTGCAAACTCTACTGGGGGGATGGTGGCAACGTCTATCGAACGTGTAGTCGTGCTGCTGGTACACCACCTTAAGGTGCCAATTTTGTAAGGGGGCCCTACACCAATACCTCATCGCTCAGTGGGAAATCATCTCATTATCGCTTTGGGAACCTGGGTGGTGGTCTTGATGGTGGAATTCTAAAAAAAATTGGTGTTCCATGACTAAAAGTTATACCTAGTGAGATGACTCAAGAAAACATAAGAAATACTTTTCAATACACACGCAAATATTGTTTTCATACGCTGAGTCAGAAATCATAACATAGGGTCCTGGTGTATGGATATGTCGGTCGCCGCACCAACACATGACTCCCAGAATTGAAGGCCACTCTCAAAACACTTAACAAAATTTCCACATAGAAAATATTAGAGTCCTAGTTCTTTGGTAGAACCGACTCCTCTGATACCACTTTGTCATGACATGTTCCCTAGGGCCCATTCCATGACTACTCCATTCCCGCCTTCCAATAGCCTTTGGGCTGGAGATTAGAACCGAAAGGCATATTCCCTTAAATTAGAGGGCATTTCTTTTAGTCTGTACAAACACATGGTCCATGAACACACAAAAAATCAACTGTGAAGTAAACTGTTGTAGTAAAAGAGTGTTGAAAGTAAAAAGGGTCTGCAATACAAGCCCAACTATATGAGTACACGTAATAATTTATGAGCAATAAAAAAGGAAAAATAACTACAGGTTCATACATTAAGGATTCAACATGATGGTAAGGTACAAATCTGCTCCTCAACGCTCCACTTCTGCATGTCTCCTCCGTGTACCGTCTTGTCCTAGCTTCCTCAATACTCATCCTAGAAACTCGTCATCCGTACAAGACACAAAAATGTTCAGGAAAACCCCATGATTGGGTGAGTATAATGATACTCAGTAGGGACCCCGAGACCATGAAGGTCTTCTAGAGTTCCACAAAGAAAAACCACTAGTTACACCGTGATGGTAAATTACCACATAAGTAATGTACCATATAACATAACCTAAATAAAATTCACCAAGTAAAGAAAAATAACCCCAGGAATTATTCTAGGGGTAGTAACAAGTAACATCCCATGTCACATCATCGAACACCTCGAATACTAGGGAAACCTTCCCTTACCGAGTATAGTGGGCATGTCGTGTCACACAGAGACACTTCCCACTATCCTTGAATTGATGAGGTACCCCTACCCATCGCGTACCGTGGGTCCGCTGGGTCACATAGAGTCTCCCTCACCCAATGTGGCCTTCTAAGGTGCTTCTTCCCATCACGTACCATGACAGATCACCACCGTGGCCTACTGACGTACTCCTCCCCATTGTAAACCATGGGCGTCGAGTAACTCAGAGTCGAAAAGTCAGCAGTCGTCATGTCACAGCCAGTCGCAGTGTTTAGTACATAGTCCTCTTGAGAGAACATCTCCCCATGCCATAGATAATATCTCTACCACAATTACGTCTCACAAATAAGTAACCCAAATGTCTACCATTTCAATTGATTTATAATGTAATAGACAATGCATCAGTAGGATTCCCGATCTATCCGTTATTGGCATTTTAATGCCAAGAGCCCGACTGGATTCATTTGTGATCCAACATGGCCATACATAATGTTTCTCTGGAACTCTAATGGAAGAATGAAAAAAGGAATGTCTCGCTACAAGGGTCCCAATGCAGTAGAAGATGTGTCAGACGAGCGTCGGTTCTCATGTAAATGTCATTTGAGTTTTTTTGGGTCCGGTTGGGGCCCGAGTCTGGTCCGACCTGCTCAGAACGACCCGGCCCGACCCGGTCTATGTTGGGCCGAGGTGAACTCAGGCAGCTGGTATGAATTTTAGTCCGACCCGCAAGGGGGTAGACCACAAGGGCAACCTGAGCAGAATAGTGAGACCCGGACCCACGGGGGGTGGTGGCCTGGTCTGAGGGCGGAGGCCCGAATCGAGGGCGGTGACCTGCTCCGAGTGCGGGGGCCCTCTTCGAGGGTGGCAGCACTCTCTGAGGGAGGTGGCCTCCTTCGAGGGAGGTATACTGGTCTAAAGGTGGAGACCCCACATGAGGGAGGCCCCCTGCTCCGAGTTCGGCGGTCCAGCCCGAGGGCAGTGGTCCGGCTGAGGGCGGCGGACTAATCCAATGGCAGCGACCCGACCTGACGGCGGCGACTCGACCCGAGGGCAGCAACCTTCTCTGAGGGAAGTAGCCATGTTTAAGTTCGATATAGTGGTAGGGGGTGTAACCACCCGATATCATGGATTCCCGAATAGCTCATAGCTCATTCGTTTTGTGAGGGGGAAGCATCACATGGGTGCCAATCGGTCGCCACAGAACGCATCAGAGGAAGGTTTAGCCTCTACCATGGCTTCTATTAGCCGACGACACTGTAATCGGGCCGCCTCCAATCCCATGACCAGCCTTCGTGCCAGCCGCATCCTCCATTAATCGCGGTGGATGATCAAAAACCATCCTTTTGTGGAGTGTGTCGATGTCCTCGTGGTCTTTCAAGGAGGTAGAAGGATATAAAGATAGTAGAGGGTTCAGGCTGAGTTCGTTAAGCCGACACCCTCCAAGTTAGCTCATATTATGGAGGATATTAAAGGTTTTCAATAAATTCACATTAATTATAAATAATAACCGAAACCCCTACATCGAAACATTGGTGGAACGTCTGTGGTTGAAGGTGGTTCGGGTTATTCTTTCCTATGACCAGTTCCCAAATATGATACTTGCACATTGCCATTTGGTTTGATATTGATCATCACCTCCCGCTAGGTCGGCTTTATCTTCTATGGTTCTGGTGTCATAGTGTTCCTTCAGCACTTCGTGGGTTGGTGAAACTCTATGATACCCCTTCCCTATCTCCATATGTATAGTATATGGGGAGGGTAGGTAACTGCATGTGGAAATAATGGGTCTCAATAATAATGAAGCTATATATTTTCCCCTACGTCGTTGTTACAAAAGTTTGGAAAGTCAAGCCATTTAAGGTCTTAAAACACCACTGACCCCAACCTTTAATTGGTCTATTGGAGGATTATTAAATAAAATAACAAAAGCTTTTCAATTCCTTTCATTTAAAAGTCACAAAACGTAGCTTTTTATGTAGACCTACTATGGTTTATGTAAAGATTCCATTAAGGGAATCCTGGTGGTGTAGATTCAACGGTTCCCTTGTATTTGTAATCGGATAAAAAGTTTAAATGTTAGAAAACGCTTCTCATATGTTTACTGAACATACCAAAAAATTATCACAAATTCATTTCGAGCAGAGCGGGCCTCTGAATCATGCACTGTCAATTTTCCTAGACTCGTAATAATTGTATTTAAAAAAATTGACTGAAATATTGGTCTTTAAAAATATGTTCTGAACAATTTGAAAAAATAAAAACATGATGATTTTTCTAATAAATCATTTTATAGAGTGTAAAAAACATTTTATAATTTATTTTTTGAAAACATAATTTTTGAATTATTTTTTTACTATCTAAGGGAGAAATTAAGTTATTTCTTCTAAAAAACATTTTCTCAAACATTTTATTTCTGAAAAAATTGAATAATGGTACTATTATGGAGTAATATCATAAAAAATAGGATATAATAATGGAATGTGTTTATAAAAATATGATCAAATAATTTACTTCAACTGCATTTCATGAATAAAAAATCTCGATTAGAATGAGATTGTGAGATATCACCTTATAGAGATCATTACATTAACATTTGAATTATAATCACAATTTATTATGTCTATGTAATGAAAAACCACAAAATAAAATTAGAAATAGATTAATATATAGAAAAGATCATTACACACATAATATTAGAATATAAAATACAGTGAATGGGAAATATTACACAATTAAAATATATTGAATTGTGATATTATTTAACACTTGATAACATCTTATTAAATATCATTGGATGAAATACGTAAAATTGACTGTTAAAATACCATTAATTTTTAATGAAACACTAATTTTCGTGTAAAATGTTATCTATACACACCGTATAAAAAAAATATTTGCCTAAAATCAAAATAGGCTTCAATGAATGCAAATTGATATTAATTACATTAAAAAGTTCCTTTCATTGAAGTGGGGACTAATAAATGAATTTATTATGCATATCATTTGTAAATCAACATTAAAAAATTATATACAGTGTAAAATATTCAATGGTTATTACTCACATAATCATCGAATGACAGAATCAATGAATATGAATATTAACCCAATGAATGAAAATTGAGTAATGAAATCCCTTACCTAACACATCATATTAGATTAACATTATTTAACCACATTTATAGTGGTTTTAGACTTTTTTAGATTATAACAGAACAATATTAATAATTATAAAATCACATATTTTCCTTTAATAACATATTATCACTCATTCAATATTAATCAGTCATTATTTATATTGTTTTGGGTTTTAATTTCCTTTTTTATCATTCTTGATTTATCATTCATTTTCCCACTCATATAAAAATGATATAGTTTTTTCATATCCATAATAAAAATTAGGAAATAATAATCGTATATATACACATCAATATTACTTTTAGGACCATTCATGAATGTGGGTTTTGGTAATTGAAGTATGTTACGAACAAAGAGATGATAGGTCATACCTATGCATACTGACATTTTTAATATTCAAATATAATTATGGAAATGTGAAATTTCATATTTTCAAATTGAATAATTATCATGATATTATAACTACCATATTATTTGTATAAATATATTTATAAATACCATCTATTAGGTATAGTTAATAAAGGAGAGTCACATCGCTACTTGATGGTGGTAGTCCACACATACATGAATGACATTATCGTCCTTCAGTGTTAGAAATGTAAGAATGAAAATTGTATATTATCTTATGAAAATGAAAAAAATTTAATAAATTTAATAATTATGAAATCTATATCACATATAGTAAATTATTTAATACTTGTTACCTTCCTTGTAAATCAGTAGTGAAAAGTTAATAACATCTCTTCTTAAGGAAATAGTCCACTATACATATGAGAAACATTATCATATACGTTATAAAATGTAATGTAAGAAGATATATATATATATATATATTATCAACTACACCATTATAATGAAATTGTAAATATAATCTATATAATTTGTATCCCTAATCATACCAAACTGTGGGAGGTCGTGATGGAAAATAGGTCACATCAGTTTGTCTTGAGATTATATTCCATATACCAGAGTGGTGTTATTATTTCCCATTTGATAGAAGAGGATTTAAATATAAGACAACTAATTTTTGATAAATTATCACCCACAATCGATTAACACAACAAAAACAAGAAGCATGGGTATTATTATTTCCAAAAAAGAAAGGTGTTACATATCTACATGAATTCAGAGAGGTTGAGTCATTTGGATCACATATCAACCAGAATGACACATGAACAAATAACCTATGGATGTTTATGTGAATGAAACATTTTCTAAAGATGTTCCATCTGTGATGGTGAAAATAGCTGATGAAAAATCTTCAATTTTTGAAAAGGAATACAAAAATTAAATGATTACCATATAATGAAATCCAGATGAGTACCATTGACCATGTAACATGTCAATCGATATACACATAAAAAGAAACCAAATTATATTAAAAAGTAAATATATAAAAAGATCAATGTGTCATGTGATATTAATCCATTCTTATTTTTACGATTACACTAGTATATTTTTCAAAAAACCACCTGGATTGTAATGAACTGCTAAATCACATTGGTTTGAGAGTCCAACGAGTCATTACATGGGCTTAAGTGAATTCCCCAAGACACCAAAGGATGTAAATAAATTCTAATATGTTTCAAATAGAAGTGGGTGATGATTTATCCTTGTAGAAATCAACCAACAAGCTATCCAAAAAACCCTTAACTGATGTTGACTGAAAAAGATCGTTATGTAAACAATATCATGCATCTCAAAACCCCACCAAACTGAACGGCAATAGAAGACCAAAAAATTATTAATGTACAATGTAGATAACAACTAAAGACCCACAAAAGACAATAAGACTTCATGATCCATAATCTATATGAACCACAATCACCAAGAAGACCAAACATCATAAGGTAGTGTTGAACACTTGTGAAACATTACTTTTTCCCATGTCCCTGATGATATCATCTGCAAATGTACCAAAGTGACATGGTAGGGGTGAGAATAAAAAGAAGTAATTTTTTTCCAATGATTTCCATAATTTCACAACATGGATAGATGAGGTAAAAACACTTACATAAAACATTTTATACAAAACATTATCTCAAAATAGTTTATAACAAAATATAAAGACGTTTCTTAAACGAATTGTAAGCAAAAGCATACAAGTGCAATTAAACCCAATTTTTCCCACAAGTTATTTTTTTTGGAAAAATAGCTAAACAAAACTTTAAAAAATTTATCAATATCCATTTTTGGCATACCCAACCATTCTTAAAACCCTTGAAACCAAGCATGCATGATACAATATGACAGTTCCGTACTCATGAGCAGTTTCTCATCGATCTACCAAGTCAACACAATGTAATTATTTCCCATGTTGAATTAACCCCCTTTTCCCTAAGAACAAGAAAATATATCATCCAATACCCTTATATACAACATGAACTTGCACCAGATATTACCAATGATCAAGCCAAACCATCCTTTCAAATAAAAACACCTTTTTATTGAAATCATTTTCTCTCAAATCCATTTCAATGCCAACCCATTTCGATATCAAACTATTTCAATAAAAAACATTCTTATTTAAAAACATTCCTACTGAAAACTCCCTTTTCATAAAAAATTATAAATTCAATAAAATCCATAATTTAAAATTATCATTTTAAATCCAAGAAACTAAAACCCTTTGGATAAAAATAAACAAGTTAACAAAATTTCTCAAAAACCATAAATCATCGCCAATTAAGACATATTTCATGATTTTCACATTCAATTTCTTTCATATAAAAAAATTAAAATCTATGAAAATCAATTCTAGAATGAGTAGTTGAGAGATAAGAATCATACCATTATGGTTATGGTGAATTCAACCCACAAGCAACTGCACCCCAATCCACGAAAATGCACCAGCAAAACCACTCTGGATCCTCCTTCCCTAAAATCCAAAGTCCTTGAAACCAACAACCAAGGAATCCAAAACAATAAATATACAGAAAATAGGTTTACATCTAGAAGACCAAGATAAAAGGATATGTATATCTAGATGAAACCACAATGAACCACGAGAGGATACTTACTTGAGAAGAACTGCCTATAATCAACCCAAAAACCCCTTCAATTTTAAACCAAAATTTGTTAAAGAGAACTTCTATACTTTGAAAACCCCAAATAATGAGTGATGATTGAGCTAGATAGTGTTAGGAGTGAAATAGGTCAAGCCTGAGGGTGCCTCTATTTGAAAACCATACATTTAAGTGGTCACACAATTATGCTACACAGTTTGGAAAATTGTGTTCTAATTGAACGCAATCCACTACCTCAAGAGTGGGGGTCTGCACTATTTCCATGCATTGTTTTGAAAACCGTGCACAGGTTGTGAGAAGGCCCACTATCACCCCCTACACAATTTCCTGGAGAACCCGCATGATTTTCTCTAACTGTTCTAAAGTTGTACGCCTTTGGGAAAGCCTCCAAACTTATTCAAAACCATTTCAACTCTCTCAATGTCTTCCAAACTCATCCAATAAAATTTAAATGCATAACAATGAATATAGAAGGGTGAATAATTCAAACCAGGGGTGTTGCATTCTCCCACCATTCCACATTACGTCCACAAAATGTAAGAAACCTTTTCATTGCTGAAAGTGTTTTGGGATATTTCTTGACCATATCCTCCTCCCATGCCCATGCCTCTTCTTGAATATGACCATGATACCACAAAACATGAACTAAAAATATTATTTTACCACACATGAAATTATCTTTCCTATCCACAATCAGTACCAGAACATGCACCAAGGATGCATCCGGTTCTATCTCAAAATGTTCTCAACGAATCACATGGTCATGATTCGGCTGATACATTTTCAACTAAGATACATGGAAAACATTATGCAATGAAAAAAACTGTTGTGGTAATGAAAAATTATATTCCACCTCTCCAATCCATCCTAGTATCATTGAAGGTCTAATGTATCTTGGAGATAACTTACCCTACTTCCCAAAAGAAGATGGCCAAGTCCTGGAGAGTTCCTCAACAACACATGATCAAAAACAGAAAATTATAATAGCCTATGATGGTGATCTGTATAAAATATCTGACTCCTCTAAGACATATCCATCCTCTATCAGATCAACTTGATCTTCTCCGTTGTTTCTAAGAAATGGATTATCCCCACTAGTGATGTTTTACATGTTCCCACCCAACATTATGGAGAACAAAAAGGGTATCATACAGTGCAACAAATAGAGCCATGTGAATCACGGAATGATAGTTGTTATTGTATTAAAACTCCTCTAAGGGTATATGTTCCTCCCAAGAGCCACAGAAAACCATTACACAATACCGCAACTTGCCTTCCATCATTTGTATAGTATGGTTGGATTACCCATCTGTTTGTGGATGATAAGCTATGCTCATAGTCAACTAACCCCCAAGGGATTAAAGTATGTATTTATAGAAACAATATGTGAACATAAGATCTCTATCTGATACAATTGAAACTGGTACTCATTGACTCTTTACCACTTCTCAGATATAGATTTTTGACAGATCCTCCATGATATAAGTTTCACGAAATGGTATGAAGTGGACCTACATGGTATGTTAATACACTAGCACCCAAATGGAATCATGTTTTCCATCCATTCATGGAAGACGTATAACAAAATCTATTGATATTTTCTATCATTTCATCATAAAGATAGTTGAATACTACAATATGCATCATGTTCTCTGATTCTCTGCATTAACATGCTGAAAAGTTAGGCACTATGAGAAAAATTTAGCCACCATTATTTTTCATGTTGTTACACCAAAAATAGACCCTTAATGCCGTATAAAACATCTTTGTACATGGATGCACCACCCATCTCAAGTGGTGGAATGCATGAAGTAGTTTTTCCTGACAGACCATAGGTAGAACCATCTGATCTCTAAAACACAAAACTGATCTCCCATTATTTTTCCAGCCCTCAATGATCTCCCCACTATTGTGTTTTGAACTCATAGACATACCTTATACATCATATGTTCTAAATTATTTGACATATTTTACCAAATCACGAACAATAGTAGCTGAAAATAAAATGACAAAATCACCTTGGTCATCACATCCCACATGCATGTCAGTTATGACCGACATCAACTGCCATTCATATGATGTTTCATTCACCGACTGAGCATATGATTTTATAATCAAATCATATAACACCAAATTTCCTTTTCATAGTATATAAATCAATTCAATGTCAAATATTTTAAGATACTCAATCCATCCCCTTTTCCTCAAATTAAAATCTCACTGTGAAAAAATGTATTACAATATTTTGTGATCTATGAAGATAGTAAATTTCTCACCCATGAGATAATGTCTCCATCTATTCAAAGCATGGATGACAACAACTAAATCCAAATAATGTGTTGTTTAATTCTACAAATTCACCCTAAAATGTTGGGAACCATAAGAAACCACATGGTCTCCTTGAATGAGAACACAACCCATCCATGACCTGAAGTATCACAATACACCACATACCGTGGTACTGATTCTGGAAAGATCAATATAGGTGTCTATATAATATAGAACATTAGTTCCTAGAATAATTTCTAGAATTTCTATGTCCATTGGAATGGATGATTCTTTTTTTTTCAATGCCGTCATTAGAAAAGGAAGTCATGAGAAGTCATGCACCAAGTGTCGGTTGTAACTAGCTAGACCAAAAAAATTTCATTTCATTAATACATTTTCCTATGGTTTCTTGGATATAACAAATTCTATTATTTCGGGATCAATAAGAACACCCTTCTCAGAAATGAATGGCCATGGAAACATACATACATTATGAAACAATAACCCTTTGATAGTATTGCATACAAATGATGATTTCTCAAAATTGGTTACATTGTTTCATGGTGATCCTCATGGCCAGAACATGTCATTGAATACACAAAAATTTCCTCCATAAACACCACAAATAATGAGTCCAAATATTGCTAAAATATATAATTCTTCAAATACATGAAGGTCGATAGTCCATTCATCAGATCAAAGAGCATGACATCATATTTGTAGTGGCCATATCATCCTTTTAAATATGTATTCAGAATATCTTCCATCCAAACTCACAATTGGTGACATCCTGGTCACAAATAAATCATGGTGAACCATTGATATCCCCTTAATTTATTGAAAAAATCATCAAGGGGTGGATGTGGATATCTTTTATTTATCATAACGGGGTTAAGCATACGATTATTAACACATAGCCGAAGAGTTCCATCTTCTTTCTTCACAAAAAATACCGGAGTTTCCCTTGGTTATATATATGGTCGACTAGAACAATTTCTTTCCAACTCCTCCAACTACACATTCAATTATGGTAATTTTGTTGGTTCCATCTTATAAGAAGGAAGGGAAATGGGACTGGTCCCTGGAAGAAGATCAATTGTAAACTCCGCTTCCCTTATATGTGGTAACCCTAATATGTTCTCCTGAAATACATCGGGAAATTGATCCACAATTGTTGGAAAAATAATTTCATCTACCACTTCAAATGATACCAAAGTCAACTCTACTATGTGAGAAGATATTATAAGGCCCCAGCCTTAAACCTTACTTAATCTTGAGTTATTACAAGATTACACATTGAGGATCTTTTTAGGTTTATAGTTTTAGAGAATTAGATCATGAAACTTGCATTACATTCCACATTTAAACAAAGTGGTTACATAAAAGACAATATTATTTCTTCCCATCAACGGAAACATATTTAAAATAAAACACAGATTCTTTCTTGACACATCCTTGAAACTATCATCACATTATGTACCTTTCCTTTGACCTGTGAAAAACATTTCAAAAACATGGGATGAGCATAAAAAGCTCCGTAAGGGTTATAAAAAATATGGAAAGGAAACATGAGTTCATATATACATAAGAATGAAATCATACTTTACCCATAAAACATAGGCACTTTAACATACCTCATCAATCCATGAATAAATCATACAAATCATAAGACATAACGGTAATTTGAGGCATTCATAACATTCTTACATAGGGAGTAACCCCCTTGGTTACGTTTGGAATACCCATCATAGTATATTCCCTAAATCTCTTCGGTGAAACCTTAATGTTTCACTCCTTTACATTACCAAATGCATTGGAGAGCTATATCGGGCTCACCCACCCTTAGTTTATCACGGAACCACCCGTATTCATAATAATGCCCAAGAACCTCAACATAATCGTATCACATAAAACATGCATAAAGGAAACATAACATTTTCACCTTTCAATCACAAGATATCAATACAAAACATAGATATAAAAACATTATGAAAACCATTTTCAATATCAAAATAAAAAAAAGTAAAACATGGTATTTATTTTCCTTTTAAAAAAGAAGGTATGGCCTGTAGTGGAAGCCGAAACTCAAATAATGGTCACGATGGTGGAGAAGTCATTGTCGCCGCATACGTACGACAAAAACTTTCCCTTTTGTCGTTTAGTAAACGCTTCATATAAAAAAGATTCCTTTTGAATAAACATAAAAGTCAACGGGGTTTATACACCGTATAAAAGAAGGTTGTGTATAAAACAAAATATGGCTCAACGAAAGGAGATTGAGACAAAGTCCCATACAAAGAAGGTATCCTTGGTTTAAGGATAAATCAATTACATAATTATGTGTGACAAACGAATACACCAATTATAAGTGGATATTATGTGTAAAATAATCAAAGGTAATTCACACATATTCAAAGGATGACATATTCAATAACTACATGTTGAACCCAAAGAAATCGAATTTGGGTTAAGAAGTTCCTTTGACAGCCTAACGACATCACATCAAAATGAGTTGATGAGAGATAATAAAAAAAGGGTATATCATCACTTGGACATAAAATTTACATCAATAAGGATATATGAGAACATATCCCAACATAACAATATGTAAATTAAAATACCCAACAAAAGAAGTCTTTTAAAAAGAGGATAGTGAAAGGTTTCCTTACTGACATGGGTATCTTTCGAAACATACGCCTTGTGAAAGAAAGAAAATACAACATTGATGTAAATACTCATAAATGAAAGAATATTACACAATGAGTAAAATAATGGTCAGTACATACACCACTCAATGGAAATTGTGGCAAATGTAGAATAAATCTCACGGTAATAAAAGTGAGATGAAAAATCCCTTACGAAAACTCGGTAGCCTAACGGCGCCACTTAAAACTTACAAAAATGGATTGATGAGATCAAATAGGGTATCTCATCATATTACAATAAAATGTACAGAAAGAGGAATATAAAAGAACATCCCCCATCATAACAAAGAGGATCTTAAAAGAAGTTACATAAAGGAGAGTACTTAAAAAGAAAGAGAGAGGTTAGATCTCTTACGAAAATTCGGCATCCTAACGGCGCCACTCAAAACTGTGAAAATGGATTGATGAGAGAGAATAGGGTATCTCATCATATGAACATAAACATTACAGTAAGAGTAATATAATAGAACATCCCAATAACATGAAAGATGAGCTTTAGAAGGAATGACCGAAAAGGCTGCACTTAAAAAGAAAGAGAGGAGTAAGATCCCTTACCTCGGGTCCGACATGACTTGATCGTTCTTTATCATCCTGAATAATAAACATGAGTTAATTTAGACTTTATTAAGAACCTTTTTCTAGTTCATTATTCCTTTTAGATAACTTATTTCCATGTTATAAACATTATGTAATCATTTAAGTTAATAATGTTTGTTTTGTCGATATTTGGTTCTTAAGTCGAAAGTGGACTTCTTACAATTACATGTTGTTCGTGTGGTCAAATGTTCATTATATCCAGAATTATATTCATGATATTGTTATCATATATATCATATATATCCAGAATATACATGTATTTATAATATTACATAATCATTTAGAGGTACGAAATGAAATGCACCGTTCATGGAGACGATATGCCATACGTACGCATGAACGCTACTTTCATTTATGTGTCATATTAATAGAATTAAAACTAAATGAGAGTTATGTATATTTTAATTCCATAATTATATTCATCATTTATATTTATAATTCATAATATATATCCATTATATACATGTACTTATAATAGTACATTACATTTGGGGATAAGAAATGAAATGCACCGTTCATGGAGACGGTAAGCCGTACGTACGCATAAATGCAACTTTCATTTCTATTTCATATTTTTATGGAATGGAATAATACATATATAGAGGTGTATTATAATTCCAGTATATCATAATATATAATAACTTTAAATCCATCCTTTATACGTCCCACATATGGCATTAACGAATCACATCACTTTGAGGGGGCGGTAGTCCGCACTTCCTTAAATGAAGATATCGCGTTTACCCATAATGGAAACCATAAAGGTATGCCCAAAATGAAAAATACAGAAGCTTAAGGAAATAATAAACATATTATATATCATATATAAATATAGTTTCATCTTAATGGCCACCTTTGAAGGTGTTAAAATAATGTTGAACAATCATCGTTTCGGGAGGCCGAAATTCGCCATCCACAGAAACAGTATGTTCTTTAACCATTAGATGTAGGTGTGTGAAAGTGTTGCTCGAATACTTCTTATAACAACATCCTAGTATATTGATGATACTGGAGTTGTTACAACTGAAATTAATAAAAAGATTTTAGGGAGTTGGAGAAGAAAAATAAAACAAAAGGACACAAGTGAAGACATTACCTTAAAATCCGGTAACTCCCTTTGGTTTGAGCTCAAAGGCATCCTTGGAAAGTCTTCTGCCCAATGTGAGGCTTCAAGGAGTAATAGAGTGTATTGGAGAGACAAAATGGGCTGAGGTTGGCCGAGCCAAAGTCTTTGGGAGTGTGTGTAAGGAGGTAGAGGTGGGGTCCTTTTATAAGAGGAGAGGAGGCGCACTCTTGGAAGGTAAAGAAAAGTCAATTTATTATTAAATGGTATTCGGATTTAAGAGGTCCCACATTGATGTGTTTCAAGGATAAGGTGATAAGGGTTCGAAATCCACTCATAAAATAGGTTTTGGACATGTGTAGGGCTTAGATATTCTATTATCATTCCATGTTATTTAAATCTTTAAATAATGAGGTCATCACTACATCATCGTGATGTCATATATAATTTAATTTATTTAATGTCTAAAAATTATAAAAAACTACTATGATGTAGGAAATATTTTTAGCTTTCCAATGAATATTTAGAGTCAAAAATATGATTTTTATAACCCTATGTACAAATTTTTTTAGTAAAACATTTCATGTTTTTCTCATTTTTACTTTAACATTAAGTAAAAAGATATTAATGTCATTTTACAACCAAAGTGGCTTAATGGGGTCCCCAAGTAGACCCATGGGTTTTCTTGGTCGGCCATGACACATCCAATGAGGTTAGTACATGTTTCAAGTTCATTTCATATTATTAAAACATTATTTTACCTTAAACTACACTAATTACCTCTAATCGCGATTAAAAACTTAATAAGTTACTATTCACCAAAAAAATATTCTTATCCCATTGAACCACATTTAATTCTTAATGACGACCATGTATGTCAGATT
The DNA here is from genome assembly GCA_963277665.1 of Viscum album. Taxonomy (NCBI): domain Eukaryota; kingdom Viridiplantae; phylum Streptophyta; class Magnoliopsida; order Santalales; family Viscaceae; genus Viscum; species Viscum album. The sequence continues at coordinate 1,482,207,381 of OY728137.1, forward strand.
TTTGAAATTAAAAACACAAAGATGGAAAAATATCATTTAAACAGAAAAATCAGTTTTTATAAGTATCACTTAGTGGTTTCACTATTCATTAATAATTGATGTTTTTCAGAAAAATCCCAAAAATTCACCATAAACTATATTTGATATTCCGAATTAAAAAATGAAGTCTATTTTAAAAAAATTCAAATCATATAAGTCACATTAATTAATTTAATAATTAATTCCCGATGTCAGAGAAAATAGCGTGTTTTTATGAAACAATAAGTATTAAAAGATTGACACTAGTTTAAGTCTGATTTCAAAGTGAAATTAATTTCAATGATCACTATTGGATTTAATGGTAAAAATATATTCTAATTTCACATTAAAACCAATTCAAGATATAATATAATCATATAAATAAATTATATTAAATAGGGGTTTTGAATTAAAATACATCATTTTACACTATTCATTAAAAAAATGAACTTTATCAGAAAGATACCAAAAATTTACAAAAAGTAAATTTTGATGTCCCAATTCTTAAGAAGAGTTTTATTTGGTCAAAAAGGATGTATAAGAGTGAACAAAACTATATTTAATGACGGTTCTCCATCAAAAGGCGATAAGTGAACCTTTAGTGAAAACTAGGGCATATACGCCTAAAATTGAATTATTTCCGTATTTTATTCCTTTATCTTTTATTGGATACATGTAAAAACATTTAAAAACATATATAATCATATTTTAGTTATTTATATCCATTCCCTCCAATACAACGGCTACATGTTAACTACAATTTAAAATAATATTATTTTATTATTAGAGTGCAACGTAAGATTCTCAAGAAACTCGTTGTTGCGTGTTGGGTACGCCATCGAGCATATCGTCCCCTTTAAAGTCATATTAATATTTTATTCACAAATATGGATAAATATAACAATTTCATATTCTTTATTTACCTGGGGTGTTACATCCTTCCCCCCTTTTGGGAATTGCGTCCTCGCAATTTTTAAATTTTAGCTTGGAAACATCCTTGAAAGTCCCACGTCGGAACAACAGTCAGTAAACCAATCACATTAAAATAAAGGAAGATAAGTACAGAGGTCACCCGAGTTAACCCATATTTAGAAAAACATGGACATGGAAGAAAAAGCAAAGGGTCATGTTCTTCAGGCAGAGTGATACTAAACATGTCTATGAGAATGTTAACCATAAGAAAATCACAAACATGGGATGGGTTAAACGGTATTTGATTCCTCAGTAGGAAAAGTTAATAGAAAACATTTTTGTTTTAAGTTACTTTTTATTGAGGAATTTTTCTCATAAGGAAACATAATCACTTATCATGTTTACTTTCAACTTTTACTAGATTCCTTAATCAAACTCATATTTTTTTTTCCAAAAGACGAGTATTTAGGGAGACTTGTTCACATTAAGAGTACTATAATCAACTTATAGAGAATCACCTAATCCACCAAAGAGAACTATATACATCCCATGTATTTATGCTTTAACCAAAACCAAAATTAGAAAGGTTAGTACAAGGCCAGATAATCCAGAAAAGGATAACCCATTAAAAATAAAATCTAAGCTTAATCTCCAAAATTTATCCAACAAAACCCAAAGTTCAACGAGGACCATCCGATAAACAATTTGTCCATAAAATTATTCAAAGTAAAACAATCTAAGATTGAAACCCAAATATTTGAATGATTTAGTCACATAGTCTTCCAAGTTAAATCATAACATTTATCCCCAAACAACATCAGTTGCTCCTAAAGTCTCGTATTGAAATTTAATTAACCTAATCACATATCCTCCAAGATAGGTAAATCTTTTTCATAAATAACCCAAAATCAACTTACTATTAATTCATATAATCATATACCTAAAAAGAATCAGTCAAACTAACCAGGGACTTCACGTAGTCCACTGGTAGGCAATAAATACCAGTCACACTTTGGTTGTGGGTTCGATTCCCGCAGCTTTGTCCGACGCGACGGGTTGTCACACGGTCTTCGTGTTGTCCTTTTTCCAAAACTATATAATTCTAAAATCATTCCCCAAAAATAGATAAAATCATCAAAAATGATCATAACATATTTTAACCTCAAGTTTATCTCATGCCTTTCATTTTCCATCATATCATATAATAACCCATAATTACCTCAAAAGTTAGGATCATATAAACTCTAATGGTTACCTTTATAATTATTACCTGAACATCAACAACGATTGGTCATCTCGTACATGATGCATTACATAACATACCAAGGTTCAAGTGGTTGATCATTACTCCTTGATATTTGGTTTAGAACAACCATGAGTTTCCTCATTGAATCCTCCATTTTATCTAGTATCTTAATCAGAGAACCACCACAGTTTCCTTCAAACATGTTGTCTCTTTGGTGCCTACTAGATCCATCCATTCACTAAAAACAGAAATGTCAGTGTGAGTATATAAAAAAACCACTATGTACTAATGAGGAAGGGAAACACTAAGATATACTTACTCACTCACTTTATCTAAAACTAGGACTCTTTCTGAAATCCTAACCATTATGGTAATGTCACTTATGCTTAAAGAATACCCTAACCTATAAAGTTATCTAAACCGACCTTTGATACCAACTATAAGGCCCCAGCCTTAAACCTTACTTAATCTTGAGTTATTACAAGATTACACATTGAGGATCCTTTTATGATTAGAGTTTTAGAGAATTAGATCATGAAACTTGCTTTACATTCCATATTTAAACAAAGTGGTTACATAAAAGACAATATTCATTCTTCCCATCAACAGAAACATATTTAAAATAAAACACGGATTCTTTCTTGACACATCCTTGACACTATCATCACATCATGTACCTTTCCCTTGACCTGTGAAAAACATTTCAAAAACATGGGATGAGCATAAAAAGTTCAGTAAGGGTTATAAAAAATATGGAAAGGAAACATGAGTGCATATATACATAAGAATGAAATCATACATTACCCATAAAACATAGGCACTTTAACATACCTCATCAAACCATGAATAAATCATAGAAATCATAAGACATAAAGGTAACTTGAGACATTAATAACATTCTTATATAGGGAGTAACCCTCTTGGTTACGTTTGGAATCCCATCATAGTATATTCCCTAAATATCTTTGGAAAAACCATAACGTTTCACTCCTTCGTGTTACCCAATGCATTGGAGAGCTATATCGGGCTCACCCGCCCTTAGTTTATCACGGAACCACCCGTATTCATAATAATGCCCAAGAACCTCAACATAATCGTATCACATAAAACATGCATAAAGGAAACATAAAATTTCCACCTTTCAATAACAAGATATCAATACAACACATTGATATAAAAACATTATGAAAACCATTTTCAATATCAAAATAAAATAAAAGTAAAACATGGTATTTATTTATCATTTAAAGAAGAAGGTATGGCTTGTAGAGGAAGCCGAAACTCAAATAATGGCCACGACGGTGAAGAAGTCATTATCGCCGCATAAATACGACAAAAACATTCCATTTTTTTGTTTAGTAAACGCTTCAAATAAAAAAGATTCCTTTTGAATAAACTTAAAATTCAAAGGGGTTTATACACCATATAAAAGAATGTTGTGTATAAAACCAAACATGGATCAACGAAAGGAGATTGAGACGAAGTCCCATACAAAGATGGTATCCATGGTTTAAGGATAAATCAATTACATAATTATTTGTGACAAACTAATACACCAAATATAATGGGATATTAAGTGTAAAATAAAAAAATGTCATTAACACATATTCAAAGGATGACAAATTCAATAACTACATGTTGAACCCAAAGAAATCAAAAGTGGGTTAAGAAGTTCCCTTGACAGCCTAACGGCGTCACATCAAAATGAGTTGATGAGAGATAATAAAAAAAGGGTATCTCATCACTTGGACATAAAATTTACATCAATAAGGATATTTGACAACATATCCCAAAATAAAAATATGTAAATTAAAAATCCCAACAAAAGAAGCCTTTTAAAAAGAGGAGGGTGAAAGGTTCCCTTACCGACATGGGTATCTTTTGAAACATACGCCCCGTGAAAGAAGGACAATACAAAATTGATGAAAATACTCATAAATGAAAGAATATTACACAATGAGTAAAATAATGGTCAGTACATACACCACTCAAAGTAAATTGTGGCAAATGTAGCATAAATCTCATGGGAATAAAAGTGAGATGAAAAATCCCTTACAAAAACTCGGCAGCCTAACGACGCCACTTCAAACATCCAAAAATGGATTGATGAGATCAAATTGGGTATCTAATCATATTAAAATAAAATGTACAGAAAGATGAATATAAATGAACAACCCCCATCATAACAAATAGAAGATTAAAATAAGTTACATAAATGAGAGTACTTAAAAATAAATAGAGAGGTTAGATCTCTTACGAAAATTCATCAGCCTAACGGTGCCACTCAAAACTTCCAAAATGGACTTATGATAGAGAATAGGGTCTCTCATAATATGAACTTAAAAATTACAGTAAGAGTAATACAAAAGAACATCCCAATAACAAGAAGGATGAGCTTTATAAGGAATGACATAAAAGAGTGCACTTAAAAAGAAAGAGAGGAGTAAGATCCCTTACCTCGGGTCCGACTTGACTCGATCGTTCTTTAACGTCCTGAATAATAAACTTGAGCAAATTTCAAATTTATTAAGAACCTTTTTCTACTTAATTATTCCTTTTATATCACTTATTGCCAGGTTATAAACATTATGTAATCATTTAAGTTAATAATGTTTGTTTTGTCGATATTTGGTTCTTAAGTCGAAAGTGGACTTCTTACAATTACATGTTGTTCGTGTGGTCAAATGTTCATTATATCCAGAATTATATTCATGATTTGGTTATCATATATATCATATATATCCATAATATACATGTATTTATAATATTTCATAATCATTTAGAGGTAAGAAATGAAATGCACCATTCATGGAGACGATATGCCGTACATACGCATGAACGCTACTTTCATTTCTGTGTCATATTAATGGAATTAAAACTAAATGAGAGTTATGTATTTTTTAATTACATAATTATATTCATCATTTATATGTATCATTCATAATATATATCCATTATATACTTGTACTTATAATATTACATTACATTTGGGGATAAGAAATGAAATACACCGTTCATGGAGACGGTATGTCGTACGTACGTATGAACGCTACTTTCATTTCTATTTCATATTTTTATGGAATGGAATAATAATGATATAGAGGTGTATTATAATTACAGTATAGAATCATAAATAATAAATTTAAATCCATCCTTTATACATCCCACATATGGCATTAACGAATCACATCACTTTGAGGGGGCGGTAGTCCGCACTTCCTTAAATGAAGATATCGCGTTTACCCAAAATGGAAACCATAAAGGTATGTCGAAAATGAAAAATACAGAAGCTTAAGGAAAACATAAAAATATTATATATCATATATCAATATATTTTCATCTTAATGGCCACCTTTTAAGGGGTTAAATTAATGTTGAACAATCATCGTTTCGGGAGGCCGAAATTCGCCATCCACGGGAACAGTATGTTCTTTAACCATTATATGTAGGTGTGTGAAAGTGTAGCTCTAATACTTCTTATAACATCATCCTAGTATATTTATGATACTGGAGTTGTTACAAAATAAATTAATAAAAAGTGTTTAGGGGGTTGGAGAAGCAAAATAAAACAAAAGGACTCAAGTGAAGACATTACCTTAAAATCGGGTAACTCCCTTTGGGTTGAGCTCAAAGGCTTCCTTGGGAAGACTTCTACCCAACGTGAGGCTTCAACGAGTAAGAGATGGAAGTGGAGAGAAAAAATGGGCAGAGTTTGGCCGAGCCAAAGGCTTTGGGTGTGTGGGTAAGGTGGTAGAGGTGGGGGCCTTTTATAAGAGGAGAGGAGGGGCACTCTTGGAAGGTAAATCAAAGTCACTTTATTTTAAAAGGGTATTCGGATTTAAGAGGCCCCACATTGATGTTTTTAGAGAATAAGGTGATAAGGTTTCGAAATCCACTCATCCAATAGGTTTTGGACATGTGTAGGTCATAGATATTACATTATCTTTCCTTTTTATTTTAATCATTAAATAATGAGGTCATCACTGCATCATCATGATGTCATAAATAATTTAATTTATTTAATGTCTAAAAATTATAAAAAAAATAATATGATGTAGGAAGTATTTTTATATTTCCAATTAATATTTATAGTCAAAAATATTATTTGTATAACCCCATGTAAAAATTGTTTTAGTAAAACATTTCATGTTTGTCTCATTTTTACTTTATCTTTAAATAAAATGATATTAATGTCATTTTCCAACCAAAGTGGCTTCATGGGGTCCCCAAGTTGACCCATGGGTTGTCATGGTCGGTCATGACACATCAAATGATGTTATGACATGTGTCAAGTTCATTTCATATTATTAAAACATTATTTTTACCTTAAACTACACTAATTACCTCTAATCGTGATTAAAAACTTAATAAGTTACTATTCAACAAAAAAATATTTTTATCCCATTGAACAACATTTTACTTCTTAATGACAACCATGTATGTCGGATTTTTGAAATTAAAAACACAAATATGGCAAATTTTCATTTAAACGGAAAAATCAGTTTTTATAAGTACCACTTAGTGGTTTTACTATTCATCAAAAATTGAAGTTTTTCAGAAAAATCCCAAAAATTCACCATAAGCTATATTTGATATTCAGAATTAAAAAATGAAGTCTATTTTACAAAATTCAAAAAATATAAGTCACATTAATTAATTTAATAATTAATTCCCATTGTCAGAGCAAATTGCGTGTTTTTGTGAAATAATAAGTATCAAAAGATTAACACTAGTTTAAGTCTGATTTCAAAGTGAAATTAATTTAAATGACCACTATTGGATTTAATGGTAAAAACATATTCTAATTTAACTTTAAACCCAATTCAAAATATAACCTAATAATATAAATAAATTAGATTAAAAAGAGGTTTTGAATTAAAATACAACATTTTACACTTTTTATAAAAAAAATGAACTTTATCAGAAAGATACCAAAAATTTACACAAAGTAAATTTTGATGTACCAATTCTTAAGAAGAGTTTTATTTGGTCCAAAAGGATGTATAAGAGTGAATAAAAATATATTTAATGATGGTTCTCTGTCAAAAGGCGATAAGTGAACCTTTAGTGCAAATTAGGGCATATACACCTAAAATTGAATTCTTTCCGTATTTTATGCCTTTATCTTTTATTGGATAAATGTAAAAACATTTAAAAACATATATAATCATATTTTAGTTATTTCTATCCATTCCCTCTAATACAACGGCTACATGTTAACTACCATTTAAAATAATATTATTTTATTATTAGAGTGCAACGTAAGATTCCCAAGAAACTCGTTGTTCCGTGTAGGGTACGCCATCGAGCATAGCGTCTCCTTTAAAGAAATATTAATATTTTATTCACAAATATGAATAAATTTGAAAATGTCATATTCTTTATTTACCTGGGGTGTTACAGATATAGTTCCCACTATTTTTTCCACCAATTTATTTTCCCCATTGTTTACCATCCTATTCTATAAATAGATGCTCAATGAGGTCCTCAGTCATGAAACTCAATATTCTACCATTATAGTTTATGTGAGACATAAAAATCTCAACCAATACAAACACAGAATTAAATAATATATATTCATTTTTAACACCATTAAGTCCCATTTCAGGTGAACTCCATCAACAGTAATATCACATGTTCGACACGCAAAGGCTTGACATTCTCTTTCTCTGAGAGGATTTTTTAGTTTTAAAATAGAAGGCATCTTTCCAAGGTAAAAAATATAAAATCAACAGCACATAAAGAAATGAAAGAATGAGATGAAAACTTATCAAATGGAACTTGTTTAAGGGTAGAATTCAAAAGAATCATACCTCTAACCCAAGATGTTTCAGATTGATCATTGACAATCATTGCCACATCTTTATACCATTGCTTTGTTACTGTAGTTTTATATTTATTTCCGTACTAATATTTCTATAGTTTAGAAGTCATGGTATTTCTATAATTACAATGGCTAGCTCTGTTATACTTACGATACTGATTCTTTTGTCCTCACCGTGTCGAATAATACGATACTTGCGACGCTTGATAAGTGTATCGATCACCAGACCATGGACCACTGCAACAATACTGATGAATATATGCCATCTTGTTGCAATTATTACATTCTCTAGGTCGTGCGTTACATTCTTGCAATATGTGGTCAATAGAACAACATTGAAAACAACAATCTTTTTTTCTGGGTTTGTGGAGGAAGTTTCACTGATCCAACTATCTAATTCTGATTTCCACTTCCACCTAATAAATAGGATTCCCTTTTACACTTTATCTCAGCGGTTGAGTTCCCACTATTTCATGTAGGTATCATCTTACATCCTCTTGTAGATCCTAAGATTTCATGTTCAGCCACAACTACTCTATTCACCATTTCTGTATAGTCATTAATACAGATCACAACAATCATAGATCATATGTATTATTGTTTCCCCAATTAGAAGATGCATTTAATCAATGGCGTACATTCCACAACCTCTGGTGAAAAAAAAACAGACTAAATTTCTAAAATTAGTTTCTTACTCTATGACAGAGAGACTCTCCTGTTACAGGCTGAAGATGTCCTTCATTTTATGGATCATGAATATTTGAGGATAGAATTGTTTGTTAAATTATTCTTCAGAATACTCCCATGTATGGCCTTCATACTATTTAGCATGCATTGATAAATTTCACCACTAGCATGCATGATCCTCAATAATATATGTTTCCATCTTCAAATTTATCTTTATTGGTGTTCCAACGATTTTGATGATACAATTCATCCAAATCCGCCACACCTCTTCCTTCTCGGATTCAGAATCACCCTAGATGTTAGGTGGATTATGCTTCCTGTGTTGGATGGTATGATCCATATGCCTTGGATCATTCTTCTGATTCCCCATATCCACTTTTTGAATGGCTTTGACAATGCTCCAAACATGATTTCGGTTCACCCATGGTTTAGGTGAAACCACATTCTCCACCCCTTCTTTTGGTGGGTTTAGACGATGCCAACCAGGTTCCATTTTCTAAACCAACAACAAAATCTTTCAATCCCACTCTTTAGAACTAGATGGCATAGCATTTCAAATTCTATCACAACAACTATGACAATAGTGTTTTCCAAAACAACCTTTTTTATGTTCAATTATTTTTGAAAACATTCACCATTCATTTCAAAATTAAATCATTTTTAAAATACAATAATATTTCCCTTTTTTAAAATTATTCATTTGAAATAACCCAATTTCATAATTTTTAAAAAATCAATAGCTTTTCACTACATGAATCATTCATCAAAATGATGTATGCACTATTAGGGGTAATTCATTCCTCTACAATGCATTTCATGGTCATCTCATTTGCTAAAACAATGAAAATTAAATCCCTATATCATAGAATTTTATCCAAACACATACATACCCAACTCCCAGGTAACATAATGTTCAACATAATAGGGTTAGTTATGTACTTTTATGTTATACATTTCACGTTCTGAAAATCCTACTCTTGTCTAAGCATTCATCCCAAAGGATATACAATAAGTAATTTCTAATCCAAGACCAATAACACTGATGAATACATGTTATGCATGGACTGAACAAGAGGATACCATTTTTACCACCAAGGAAGGACAATAATTATACCATTTGTAATGACCTTTTAATTCTCATTGGATTGAGAGTCCAAAGAGTGATTATTTGGCCTTAAGATACATCCCCAATATTCTAATGGCAGGAAATAAATGCTGAATGGTTTCAAGTACAATTAGGGGATGATTTAACCATTATGAGATAAACCAACAAAACAACCACCAAACCATTCACCAATGATGCATGAACAATATAGACAAATAAACAACATCATGTTTCTGAAAACCACAACAAAGTTCACAACAATGGAAGAACAAACAAATATCAATGTACATTGTGGATAATAACTAAAGACCCACAAAATAATAAGACTTTATGTTCCATATGATCAATGATCCACAACCACCAAACAGCACAAACATCACGAGGTAGTGCTAAATGCTTGCGAAACATAACCATTATCCATGTCCCATAAGATAGCATCTGGAAAAGGACCAATGTTCCAAAGAATGGGTGAGTATAAAACTCAGTATGTTTTCCCCAGTTACCTCCCTAATGACACCACTAGTATTGAAGTGTTTTCAATGTTTATATAAAATAGTTTATACCATACATTTTAGAAAAATATATTATAACAAAATATAAACATTTTTCCAAACCCATTTGTAATCAAAAGCATTCAAGTAAAACTGAATCCAATTTTTCCAACATGTTATTTTTCAAAAAAAAAATAACATAAACAAACGTTAAAACCATTTATCAATATTTACTTTTGGATTACCCAACCATTCCACAAAACCATGTAACCATCCAAGAATTCTACGTTGTGATAGTTCCATACTCAAGAGTGGTTTCTCATCGATCTACCATGTCGTTGTAAGGAAATTTTTTCATATGTTCCATTAAACCATTTGGCACCAGGAACAAGGTTATATTTTAACCAATCCCAGTATGTGAAATATGAAAACACACTACACATTTCTAATAATCATACCAATGCATCCCTTTCAATAAAAACAACTTTTTATTTAAAACCATTTTTGTTAAATCCATTTCAATTCCAAATCGTTTCAATGTCAAACCATTTAAATAAAAACAACATTTTTAATTGGAAATTTTTTTTTAATAAAAACACTATTTTCATAAAACTTTTAGGGATTCTAGAAAATCCATAACTGTAAAGTATCATTTTAAATTAATGAAACTAAACCCCTTTGCACAGAAATTCAATAAGATAGCACAATTTCACAAAAAACATATATCAGTGATAAGAGGATTTATTTCATGATTTGGAACATCAATTTAATTCAAATAAACCAATTTAAATCTAATCAAATCAATTATAGTAAGAGGATTCGAGAGACATGCCTCCTATATTTAGTGTTCTGGTGAATTCGATCCACAAGCAACTACACCCCAAACCGAGAAGATGCACCACCAAAATCGCTCTAGATCACCTTTCCATGACATCCATGAGCCATGAAATTAAAACCCAAGGAAACAAAATCCCTATATTTACAAAAAAATGGCTGTAGATATTGAAAAAAGAGAGAAAGAGAGATGTAAATCTTGAGGAAAACATAAATAACCACGTGAGGAGACTTACCTACAAAGAACCGTCTTCCATCCACCAAGAAACCCATTTTATTTTCTTAGAAAATGTGTGGGAGAGCACCTAAAACCTTTTATTACCCAATATCACTAGTGAGGATCGAGTGGGAGAGTGTTTGGAGAGGAATAGGTATAGATAAAGGGATCTCGGATTTAAAAACCAAACTTTTAAGTGACCACACAGTTAGCCCGAACTGTTTTTGAAAACTAAGTAAGAACCATTCGCAAGCCACTACCTCAAGAGAGGGGGTCTATATGGTTTCCATACATGGTTTGAAAAACCTGGAACAGGCTGTGTGAAACCCACTATCTCCCACTACATGGTTTCATGTGGAACCCACACTGTCTTCCCAAACTGGGCTCAAACAGTGCACCTTTAAAAAAGACTCTGAACTTATTCAAACCCATTTAAAACCATCCCAACCTCTTCCCAACTCATCCCAAGCACTTTAAAAACATAAAATGGAATAAAATATGATACATACCTCAAACTAGGGTTATACATGGATCCCAATGGTGAAATTTCAACCATATCATGTAAGAGAATATTAGCATGACACCATCACTATTCCAAGGACCTCAAACATGTCTAATGTGATGACATTCCCACTCAGTAGTCACATATTGGTATTTTATATGAAAATTATCAAAATAATAATGAGATCTAGAATTAATCACATGACACATCGTAGTATATCGTATGGATTTTATGTGATATTTCTCATATTCCGTCATGATATCTTCTACTGATAATGTGATCCCCTAGAAAAAAACCAAGATTAAAAGGTTGTAATTATTTTAATATACATAATAAGAAACTGAAAACATTTAAATGCTTCCCAGTATTGTAAGAAACATTGATTTTCTTATTAAGGGTTTATGCGCCTCTAGTGATCGCTGGTAATAATGATACGACCCATAAACAAGCCATCTTGATCTAATGAGAGATTCTTATCAATTCATCTATATATTGATAAAGCCTATGATAGGATTTACTAATATAATGAAGGAACAAGAAGAAATTATATTTGATCACTAAAAGGACCCACTATAGCTGTCATAACCTCTAAAAGGATATCATATATGTCCGAACAATAGAGATAATATCAATAGACATTTATAAAATATTACAAGAAGTCATTATCATGAGTTAGGGTTCAATTTATATGATTATGATTGAGATAAATCATTGTTTTGGATCATAATGTGATTTTATATATGATTTATGGAAAGATCAATAAAATCACATGATGGGATATACCCTCCACAAACTCCATCTCATAACATTAATATTTGCATTGTGCAAAGCGGTATTGAGTTGGGGTGGGGAGTATTGTAAATTTTATGAATCGAAACAAAAAAAAAACAAATATTATATACAAGGGAAAAACAATGGTGTTTAAAAGAGAGAATTTTACAATCTATAATTCAATTTTATCACAAGGGCCATGTATGTGATAATTTCTAGGGAATGACCATAAGGATAATGTTAAATGAAAACAACTGTCACATGATCACAACAAATATCAAAATAATGACTTATGACATGCAATTTTGTTCTTGTTAATTAATTTACACGCGTCTAAATGGACACATAAAAACGAAATAGCATATTTCTTGAGGAAATGTAAGACCTATATTCAACAAATATATAAAAATATGGAATAGTAATGAGAATATGAAAATCCAGATTTCCATTTTATGGAAACATGTGCTTCACAAGTCCTATCTAGATCAAATAAAAGAGCTCAAAAATGTCAAACATGTTTTTTGATTTCCTCCATACATTTCCCTCATGTCTTTTTAATTCCCCCTTATAGGTTTCCCATGTCTGGAGAAGTCCTCCACACATGTCCATCAGGAATTTTGATGTCCCTTTGGCATGTCTCCCAATTACCGAGAAGTCGTCCAAATATTTTTATAAAGTAATGATATATACTAAATACATGTTATTTAATCATTATAACATTTCATCCATGATCGTGTAACCCTATTGGACATGGCTGCATTGATTACATGAAATCCCATGGAATTTTCAACTGAGTTATGAGACAGTCCTCCATAGATGGAAGATATATCATTTAGAAAATATCTAACATGTCTTCCTCAATAATTTGATGCTTCCTGAGACATACCACACATGTAAGGAATACAAACATGAAATTTCAAACATATAACCTTAGACATGTCATGTGTGTCAGGAAGATACCATAGGACTAGATAACCAAATCAATTAGACATATTCAAATATATTGTGAAGTAAACTCTAATAACTATAATTCCCATCCAAGAATGATATTCTAGATTCCTTACTATGGATCAAGATCCATTGGGAATCCACTTTTGTGTGTATAACTACATCTCTTAGACACTATAACCCAAGATAGCCAAACATCCCAATAAATTCATCACTCTTCCTTATCCATCATCTAATTGAGAAGCTAACAGAATTATGAGAACTCTAATTCTGTATATAAATATGATATTAAGAATCCTTTGTAGGGACTGTTCCCTATTTCAAATAATCTTATAGGGACTCCCCAGTGAATAAATATTCTATTCATATAAAATGAGTCAGATCACATTCCATCCCATATTTCTCAAATAGAGAATGGACCACATGGACAAAGAGACTTAAATCAATCATTCCGCTCTCTTCATAAATTTTCCCCATCCATGATATAGTATATATGAATCCCCCATTTAGTGAAATGATATGATTTCCCCTATAATTGGTAATCCACCATAATGTATTTCTTCAATTCATGACCCTATTGGTAAACAATTAGGAAATAACATATATTATAATTAATTATAAATAATCTCCCATCAACATGTTTTGGTCAGATCAAGAATTGGTGACACTTATTCATATTCTAAATATGATATATAGGACTCCTTGTTAAAGACCATGCTCCATACATAGACTCAATGTGACACATATATTTCCATTCTTCATGACATTAAATAGTAAAAATAAAAAACAATGTGGGTTATTATTTTTATTATTAATAGGATATATAGGACACCTTATTAATTTCAAATACAATCCACTAAACATAAATGACCTCCCTTGATGAAATTAAACTTCATAGTGTCATCTTATATGGAATAAAATATGTAAATATACACATTTGTAATGAATAATTTGAAATGGATATTGAACCAAGGGTATATACATGTGGTCTCATTAATATAACACCTCATTACATTCAAAATAATCTGACACCCGATCATCTTATTTAGCTAACTAGTCTCGAATAATGATTTGGAAGAGATTAATTGTCATATCCTAAATCTATTATTTGGACTTGAAATAGAAAATAATTATCCCCTAAATGGTGTGATGAGACTTTCATGCCATCCTCTTCACCAATGTGTGTTCCCATGTGTCTTTGGGCTTGATGCCCCAAATTCATATATGGCTTCAGAAAGAAGGTTTGTACCTTCTTCTCAATGTGGGATCCATTGGTATTTTTTGTGAAATAAAAATAGTGAACAAGGAATAGATCATCATAGATCTGTACATAAACCCAAAAAATCAATCCTAAAATTGGAAACAAAAATGTAATTCCCTGGTGAATTCATTTAATGATAGAATAAAGAAATGATTATATTTGTGGGGTTACATTCATCTTAATCCGAGGACATGATATATTTCCATGATAACCAAGTACATTAAATTTTCATAGAAACATATCAGTATATTGGAGATAATAGTTGTATTATTAAATAATATATTAATATTATTTTATAAAAATGAAAAGATAAAATTTTTACCATTTCTAAGAAAACCCCTTTAATATTATACATAAAATAAATTTAGCTTTGATATTTGAATAAAATAATCAATGTAGGATAATTGAATGTATTTTTTAATTTTATTGGGTTTGTGACTGGATAAACCAAAATGGTTTTATAGATTGAATATTTGAGGATATGGGGGCTTTCTATATGTGTCGTCAGTAGGACACAAGTAATTTTAGACTAAAGAAATGTTATACTGTTGTTTTTACTTGATAAAAGGGTCCAAAATATATTATTATCAATAATTATACATTATAAGGTTTAAATATGTCCATATAGTATAATTTAAACATCTTTTTAGGTCATTTAAACAATTTTTTTCATATTTTACCTACCACTAAATTATATTTTACCTTAATTAAATTAAATAATTTTTATTGTTTTTAATATAATTTTTTTTAAAATAATATCTGTTCATTTTTAGATAATATACATTAATATGATTCAAAATATATAATTCTTTTTTCAATTAAATTCTCAAAAGTGGAAAAATAAAATTTAAAATTAATCCCCCAAACTCGATGAGAATGAAAGTACGCAAAAGGAAAATGTTTAAAATTTTACAAATTATATATATCTAATTTAATCATAAAAATGATTATAATATTGAAAATTGTAATAACAAATATATATATATATATATATTGAATATTTTTTCATTAAAACCCATTATATTTTTTTAACATTATAAATTATTTTACATAAATGGGTTTTTCAAATATAATTCAGTATTTTTCACTATCTATCAATGAAATGAAAATTTTCATTAAAATATCAAAAAAATACCTCTAATAAAATTTCTAAATTATACATAGAAACATATTTTTTTAAAAGAAATAATCTATATGTGATAAAATTAGTATCATATTATGTGAGATAAGCTTGACTGAATAGTCTTTTAGAAACAATATAGTGATTGAAAAAACATTTCATTTACTTTTTGAAGATTATTATTTCATTTATAGTCAATAGATAACCATATATTAAAAATTTATTTAGTAATTACCATAACCACTAATTTAATGAAAATGAAACAATGGTATACTATATTTTAGATCAATTATATATATTTTCCTCTGTTATGTAAGCTGTAGAAAATAATTTTCATCATTGAAAATATCAAGGTGTTACATTTTCCTCACTTTATATAAATTACATCGTCTTGATATCAATGTGACCTCTATAATAAAGCAGTTTATATTTATAATACCATTGTTTAAAAACAGACATCATCGAATGGCTAATCAGACGAAAAATTAATAAGAAAGATAGTAATATATGAAGGAAATATGGAATAACATATAACTATTTTTTCAAGTAACAGAAAATCAGTGAGAAATGAAAACATGGATAAATAATAGAATAATAATTCTCAGTGATTAATAAAGTGTTATTTATATAATTGATAATGAAGAATTGGGAAATCCATAGAAGGTTAATGACCACAAAAACATAAATCATATATTATTTAAGAAACAATTTGATTCATTGAAAATGATGTCAAATGGACAAATTTTTTTATAAGATACATTTCCCAATGGATAAATAATTATTTTACTCGATATGGTTAAATGGAAATATAGTTAGTTGAAAAATATTTATTTTATAATCAAAATTTCATACTTCGGTTACACTTTGAAAAACATAAACTTTTTTTCTTACTCTAAGAATGAACATCTGAAAAATTATTTCTATGCTATAACATGTATTATTATATTTAAATAGATATTAATTTCTATACAAGAGTGAAAATGACATACAATATATCTATAAATATTTTCGAAAATAATGATGGATATAATATGTAATATGACATAATACATTAATCATTAAACCAATATAGTAACACTACTGGTTAATTAGAAATATTTATTTTACAAATTCATTTTACAACAATCAATAAAATAATAAAAATGACATCGTATAGGATATTGGTAGATAATAAACCCCCATAATCAATGTTTTGTCGATTCAAGCCCATCTTCCATTCCATATGTGAGAGGTTTTCAACCATTATTTGGGATATACTATTATAAAACTATATTAACTTAATTCCCTTAATGTTCCCAAAATTCGTATGAACCATAGTTACTACAATATCATAGATTTGATAAACATAATATTTTACCAATGACTTTAAAATTATTTCCAAAAAAATATATGCATTGTTCCTAAAATAAATATATCTTTTACTCAACTAATGTATTGTGTTGAAATTGTTTTTCCCCTTAAAATATACTCTTAATCATGTTTTATCCCAACCATAAAATATATATGATAACAGCTGTCTAGGAATTTTATTTTATAATCAACTATAAAATCATAATACCATGGTAGTAGCCATAAATTTATTCTTAATTAATATTTATATGCTTCTCAATTTTAACATAGTTATTATATATTTCATGAATCTTAAAACTAAAATATAATTGGTAAAAATAATTCTACAATTCAATACATGAATCATAATAAGAAAATTCTTCATCTCTTTTATTTATACATTGATACTTCTTTGGTATAAGGGTTAAAATTTATTAGAGAGAATTAACATGTATAATACTCATGTCAACCATATTTTAGACATATAACTATAAATGGATTCCATTGATGATATTTATTTCCTTCAATCACACTATTCATTATTCCTTATCGATTTTTTTTCTTCCCTTCATTTTCAAACATAATACCCATTCTTGTTCTTTTAAGTCACTTTATTTTCATTTTAAGACACATCCAACTTAATCTACATTATTTATATTAATCATATATTGAATTTTTTTATAATTTTTTGTAAAGGAAATTTAATTTACCCTAATAATTTCCCCTAATATAATCACACAAGGTGTACAAAAATACCCATTTTTTGTATCAGATCATGATCTATTCAAGCATAATGTACCATTTTCAGAGTAATTACCATGATGTTAATCTATTTCAGATCCATTTCCACCTTTAGTATACATATATTTGTGAATTGAAATGAAAAAAATATATAAATTTAAAAAAAATTAATTTTCTTTTATACATATCATCATAGTATACTGTAGGTTTATGATATCTCAACTCTGTTTTCCAAAATCTAATTCCCATTTGTTGAATGAAACATCATTTGATACCACCAGTAGAAACCCCTAAATTGATGATCATAGATGAAGTGTATATTATAAAATTGTAAAAAAATACAAGGAATCACATATCAATGGATTAAATAGATTAGTAGTCTTTATAATATATACAAATAAATTATTAATTTTCCATTTGAATAAAAAAATAAGATAATTTTTTTATAATAATATTATTTCATTTAGAACATTCATTCACATCAATTATAATTTACATTAGGAAATCACGAGTAATTAAAACCAAAATAGATGGAGATAGAATTCTAATTATGGTCTAGGTATAATAGAATCTATCATGAATAAATAAATAATAATCAATGTGGGAAGGTAAATAACTGAAAACATATTCTATTTAAAAAAAATGACTATCCTGATATTTTTGGGAATAATAAATATACATAGTTAAACAACTAAAAAAGCATCAAATATAGTTAATAAACTGTTAATAAAATGCATACAAATGTAATATCATTAATTAAATATATGGATAATAATAATTGAATTATCAATGAAGGAAATGATTAATTATTGGACATCTCGATCTCATTTATAATGATACATCTAATCTGAAGATATTTGATCAATAACTTTTAAAACTACATGTAAAATCTCAATTAATTAAAACATACTAATTATCATCATTAGTCTACAGATGCATCATGGGGATATCTTTTACTAGATCCCACCTACATCTTCATGTCATGATCATTCTTCATATATTAAATCGTATATTTAATTAATGAGAAATATTTATCACCATTATTTTTCGAAATTTTTTAAAAGAAATATGGATTATCAGTGTTTCCAAATTCAATAAAATAATAGTCATAGTAAAACCCCAAATTTAGTAAATATATAATACTTATGAAATAAGAAAATCATTGATAAATAACATGGAAACATTGGTGAAATTTATTTTCCAATGATCAAAAAATATGTAATCAATCAATGGACTGTTAATGATTAAAAAACAAATCATAGAACTGAATCTAAATACATTTCTTGGATAAAATTATTAACAATCCTTATAAATAATTATGATATTATGGACCCAATATATACACTTTGGAGTATGAATATGTGGTTGTATTTATTTATGAAAATAAATTATATAAAATTGTATTTTAAATCATTATTCAAGAAAATATCCATTTCATTTTGAAAATATACTTTTAGAGAAATATCAAAAAAAACATTTTTCAAATATATTTCATTTAAAATATGAGTTAAAAATTATAAATAATTTTATAAAAATATATTGTGGTAATGATTGTATGATATTTCAAACATGGTTAGAAAGTTAAAAATTAACTATTTTCACTATTTGTGTAAAGGATATACGATACTTGTTTTAAAAAATATAATAATATTTAATTCAAAAAAATTTAAAATATTCCAAATAGTTAAAAATTACTTTTGTAAATCATTTATAAACATGTTATGAACAATTTTGAGTTTTTTATAATGAATTACTTATTAATAAAAAAGGATTTCATACCAAATAGATAAATGATGTGAGATATTAATAAAACATTATCTCAATCATATAATGTAACAAAGAGTGTTTAAATTGTACTATTATGGGAAAATATCATGAATTAATATATGAATTGATACTAAAATTTCATTTCTTGAAAAATAAAAAATAATTTATTTAATGTTGAATTTCTGAATAAATAATCTCATTTAGAAGAAGAATACAATACAAAAACAAATAATCATCCTAATGTTAAAGTGATTAATAGACAATGAATTTATTATAAATATCAAATATAATTCCATAATAAAAATATAATATAAAATAATAGATAGTCAGAATGGAGTATACACATACTCTTATAATATCGAAGACAATGAATAAGTAATATAAAAATATAAATATAAATTGAGTTATGAAATTCAATACACCTTAGTAATTTATTTTACAAAATTACATTGATGAAATAATTCAAATTGAAAATTTAAATATTTTTTAATATCGATAATAAATTATAATAAATGTAAAAGGGTTATTAAAAAACTATATATATATATATATATATATTTAACTAGTTGTATTCCATAACAAAATTCCTCAATGGTGAGGAAATTGTGAGGATGTGAGTTAGAAAGAGAATATCATTTAATTGGGTATTAATAAATAAATTTATTAGGCTTATCACATGTGTATCCACATAAAAAAAGTGTAAATAGAACATAAACTAATCAACAGTTAATAGGCACATAATATTATTGTGGCATCATTAATGAATTATAAGATTAATCAAATGATTGAAAATTATGTTAATAAATCCCTTACCCCACACATACAATTAGTTTATCATTATTTAATGTCCAATATAGTTGTTTAAAACTTGTTATTAACTAATAAAATAACAATTTTAATATTTTTAATATCATATATGTTATTTTTAAACATCTTATCACTTATTTTTTAAATTTATTTCATTATTTTCAATGATTCGTGTGTTAATTTGTAAGTCCTCTCATTCATTATATGTCATAAATGTTCTTGGTATTATGAAAATTATATAGTTTTATAAAATCCAAAATAATAAAAATGAAATAATTTTATTTTATATACATATAATTTAATTGTAATGATTATCATGATATTGTTTTTGGAGAAACAAATAATGTTACGAACAAAAAAAATCTGGCTATACATTCGCAAGATTGTTGATTACATTTTGAATAATCATTCTGGAAATGATGTATGTATTACATAATATTTTCAGAAAGAAAGTAATATCATTATTATATTATATTTCATTTAATATTCTTCAATATATCTTCAATGTGATTTGGTGAAAAAATAAAGTCTCGTTGCTCTTTAAAGGAAGGAGTATACACAAACATGAATGATTTTATAATATATAAGTGAGTGAGGATATAACAACCATATATTTATATAAATTAAAATTACATCATTATAAATATAAACCACATAATATAGTTCCACAACACTTATCAAATGGTTTATTTGTTGTGGAAAATTAGGATCATACATATATTTTATAAAATTAAAAAATTCATTATTTAATTCCTTAATCAGTATATTATTCATGTCCCTTTTATTCTCCTTAGTATAAGTAATCACCTAAGGATATAGATCAATGAATGGGGTAATATGAAATCCTCGTAAGAGGATTAAAAAAACATAAATCAATATATAATGGGTGAGCATAATCATATTTTTCAGAACAAAATCATAGGATCATCATTATAATCATGATATGATATATTACTTAATTGAATTGAATATGGAAATTCATCAAAAATCATGAATTAGTTTTCAAATACCACATATTGTTGTAAAATAATCATGTATCTAATTTTCACATAACCTACTTGAAAAATCATAACATAGTCATCGTGAAAAAAAATTAGCTTCATGTTTATACATATTGAACATCATCTCACGAAATAAATTACATTACACAATTCACTATATTATCATATAGTTTTGAGTGCACCCATCACATCAGAACATTTATATAATCATTAATACAACAGAAAACATATATAATATGTAGCCATAAAATAACTCATGGAATGAATGGGTTTAATAATAATTTTATTAAAAAATAAACATTGGGGTAACTAAGGGAAAATTTTAATAAAATAAAAGATATAAAAATCATAAATATTAAGTAATGAAGAGAAAATGGTAGGAGAACTAAAATAAGTGTTTTTAGAATTATTATTTATTTTAAAAAAAATTTGTTTATAATAAATATACTTAAAAATAAAAATGACAAATAATGAAATTAAACTTATTGAAAATTAAATTAATATACATATTGATATTATTGTGATAAATGGAAACCCAAAGGAAAAGTGTTTTGATCAAGAATCTCCATTCCTTAATTTTTTTTCTTAATTTCTTCACATGTGATCCTCTAGGAAAATAATCTTATGTTTATTAATAAGTCATCTAAAATTGATTTATGTTTATTAAAAAAATTTATATCAATTATAATAGTTAGATTATATTTTTTTCATTTCTATTTTTTAAATTGAAGTGTTTTGAAATATATTTTTAAAACTACATATTTTGAAATGATTTTTGCTATTTTATTAAATTTTATTTATCAATTGTTTTAATTGATTAATGAAACATAAAATACATGTTATTTGAAAATAATATTATATATAATTTATATGGATTATCCATGAATATGGTCAATGAATGGTCTAGAAAAATCATACATTACTAGTTAACTAACATTTAATGTGATGTTGTTAAAAGTTTGGGAATGGAATTTATGGAATTATCATTTTTCATAAATATGATAATTATAGTTGGTTACCATTATTAGTTTACTGTAAAATTACTATAAAATAAATTATTAGTAAATTGTTTTAATGGAATATGGTATAAATAATAAATATAAGAATAAAACTTGTAAGATTCAACGGAGAGTTACTCTCTCCTTAGTGTAGCCTCATTTTTATGAAATTATAACACCTTGGTGATTGGAGTTTTATTTTAAAAAAATTCTTTATGTATTGTAATTATTTTTCGAGCAAGTATTTTGGGTAGATCATCGTCGCTGTAATGGATGTGAGGAGAATTTTTCCAAAGGAAGGGAGGTGGGTTATTTATATATTAGGAGAGGAGTATTTCTAAAATAAAATATTAAATAAAATAATTAAAATAATTAAAAACAAGTAATATATAATTTTTTTCAATATAAATAATATATTGAAATAATATAATATTTCAAGACATTAAATACTTTATATTTCTATATATTTAGCTTATTTTAAATATGTGGAAAAAGAATTTTTTTTATTTTAAAGAATCACTTTTGGGTTTTGGTTTTGGAAAGTTATGTTTAGGATTAGAAATTAATTATATTGTATTTTAATTAACCATTTATGAAATTAATTATTAAATTTCAGAATTTAATGTTACAAAATATATTATTTCCCCTTTAAATAATGAATGATGTATGTTTAGTCACACTGGTTATGTGAAAAACAATATTTTTACTAGTCACCACTAAATTGAAGTATTTATTAATGTTATTAAATAAATTCCATGGAAAATTTAGAATTTTTTATTTCAAAATGTTCTTAAATTTATCAAAATTAAATTAAAAATTAGGTAATTTTAGTGTTTATAATTAATATACTAAAAATTATAAAATACATTCAAAATTAGTTTGTTAAATATGTGATTATATGTTCTTTGAGTTTCATAATCAGGATATTTTTTTATAGTTATGAAATTTATATTTAATTTATTTACTCTTGAAAAATATTATTTTTATCATAATTTATTATTTTGAGGTAAAACTATTTTTCTAACAAATGGGATATTATTACAACTGTCCTATTAATATTCCATCAGTCACATTATATCCTATAAATACAACTATATTCTTTCCATTAATATTGATTTTAATTAATCTCAATGTTATATATTTCCATAATTTATCTTTTTTTATTTATAATGTTACTCTTCTCTATAATAATTTCAACGGATAGCTTATTTATGTAAATTGTGGAGACCCATATTTTCACATTATAGTTTTCTATATTATATTTTTTGTCTAGTTATAATGTTTGGAATTTTAATTAGTATTATTAGTGAATAATGTAATAAGGGTTTAAAATAAAATATTTTTTTTTATTTTTTTATCAATATTTTTTAGGGGGATAATATTATATAATTTACTTCAACAATACTTTTTTAGGAATAATAGTTACTACAACATTGGTTTGTTACATCCTCCATTCCATTATAAATATCATCACTGAAATTTTAACTCATATTCTCATATGAGAATTGGATAAGGTACATCTATTTTATTAATTTCATCTAGTAACCATTTTACCTCTTCATATTTATGGTTCCTCCAAGACACATTGACAAGGTGATTTTTCTTATTGTGTATAACATTGCTTCTACTCTCCATGATTTTCACCATCTTATCTTCATCTAAGAGTTCATTTTTCTATTTTTAAGTCATCTGGATTTAGTGTATTTGAGGTATCAGGTTTTTACTTCCCCAAGATTGATGCCTGAAACACATCATGAACATGAGACATAATTAGTGGAAGTGTAGTCTATTAGGCCACTGCTCCTAAGCGATAAAGAACTTAAAATGGTCCAATTTACCTTCGGCTACACCTCCCTCTATTCCTAAACCAAATGACTCTCTTCCACAGTGATATTCAATTGAATAATTTTTTACGATGTCAAACTCAATGTCCTTTATAATATTGTTAGTATATCTCTTTTTCAACTTCAATAAATTTTTATATACAATTGGATATATTGAATGTTCTACGTCATCTCCTATAGAATATTAAGTCTATTTATCTTTTAATATCGATCTTCATCCCAAAAGGTTGGAGTTATACATCACCACCAATATAGATCTTCATATAGATCCATTTGAATAATCGATTGAAAGTTGGTGTCATATGATAAATAAAACTGTGGAAGATATCGATCCCATTAACAATTTAATTCCATTTGTAAGGCTCATAGAATGTCATTGAACATGTGAATTGTAATCACAGATTTTCCATAACTCTAGGGGTGATAGGTCATGCTAATATTAAATTTAGTAATCTCATAAATATGGAGGAATCCTAACAATATATATAGGAAACATTGATCATGATAAGAGATGATAAAATCTGGTACCCTATATAGCCTAACCACTTCCATAACATATAGAATATCATTTTTTTGTTAAGAGTTACGTCTTTCCAAATAGAGATAAACTTGTTTGTCCTAGTGAGTCAATCATGAAAAACACATGTCACGTTGTATCTTTTTTATTTCATGGTATAATAGTGAAAAAATACATTATGAAATTTACCCATTTCGATGTGAGTGTATTGAATGGTGGCATCATCCATTTGAACTTCCATTTCACTTCATTAACTTTCTATCACACCGAACACCATGGGATATATTTTTTGATATCTTACATCATGTTATCCCACCTAAAGTGTCATTGATGGTCAAAATACATCTTTATACTTCCATGATGGTTGGAGAATGATGATAAATTTGCATTATCAAATTGAACCACATATAACTATATTGATGATGTCACATGAAGTCTGGTTCCAAAACAAACCACTCTATCGCCATTGATATGAAACTCATTTTTCATCACATCCTTTATTACTTTTACAAAAATTAAAATATCTTTTTCATCTATTTGGGATTAATTGATATAATATGGGATATATGGTTGGGAAATCATTTGGTCAAGGTAGGTTTCTTTCTCTGCATTAATTATTTAATGATCCATTCTTGCACTTCCACGATGATGGGGTCCTTCTTAATCAGCATCATGGATTAAGTGGAAGATTATTTTCTTCTAAGATCATCATATAACTTGTTTTTACATCCCCTGATGATAGTGAATAGATCAATAATTGTAATTTTTTATCTATAGTATTATCCTTTCATTCATTTTGATCTGATATTTTTCAAAAATATAATTTAGGATCTTGTGATCTGTTTATATGTCACAGTTTTCAGTAAAGAGGTTGTGCCGCCAGATATTTAGTGAAAATATCATAGCATCTAACTCTGGATCATGTGTATGATAGTACTGATCATTGGTTTTAAACTACCATTAGGAGTAGGATGTCACTTTTAGATTCTTCATGAGCACACAGCCTTGATATTATTTTAATAATCATTGTATATCAAAAAACCATATTCACATGTTAATAATGTGATTATAGGTACATTTATAATCATTTTAAATATATTTTTTAAAACTCCTTAGATCATTTCATACTGGAATATCTTACACAATTCATTGCTAACTTTTTTTAATTGGATAGAATAACATTTGAAATTATTCACCAAACATCGGTAGTACCCTGTCAATCTAGAAAACCTAAGGATTTCCTTGACACTATTGGGTCTGTTCCATTCAGCAATTTGTAAATTTTTATGGTTCTATAGAACATCCTTCACTTATGATATGGTTCCCCTAGTTTGAAACTTGCTGCATCCCGAAGTCACACTTTCTAAGAACATAATCAATTTTCTAATTCATTAATATCACCAGCACAATCAATATATTCTCTTTATATTATTCCTTTATATTTGACATGATGATAACATAATTGATATAGGCTACCAATAATTTTTCAAGGAAAACTCTAATAAATCGATTCACAAAATTATATAACATTATATGGGAATTAATATATCATATGGGAATAACTAATAACACTTGCTACACATACATTGTAAAAAATAAAGTCTTCTAAATATATTCTATATTCGAATTCAGTTGATGATATCCACAACAAATAACCACCTAAGAAATTTAATAACCTCATTTTTTATAAAACATTCATCAATACATGGAAGGTGATACTTGTTCATAATAGTGATCTTTTTGAACCCAAGGTAATTTATAAAAAACCATAGTAACCTATCATTCATCTTGACAAAGGTCACTGGCACAACATAAGAAGATGCACTAGGTTGTATGAACCCTTTATCCAAATTATCTTTTAGCTACTTCATTAAATCTTGTAGTTACATATGTTACATCTTGTAGGGGACCTTTTAAATGGTATAAAAAAATAACATTCATACTAAAACTTATCATAATTCATTCAATACAATATTTGAGATTTTATTTATAATAAATCAACCTCAATCAAGAATAATATCCCAAAAGGATGTTGACATAGATGAAAATATTAAGTATACCCCTTTAAGAGAAATAATTTTTTAATGAAATCATTAAAAAGTATCATAATTTTTAAAGGAACTAATTTAGAATATATTTTTGAATCAAATGGACCCATACCATTTTCCGACTTTTTAAAGGAATTATCATTTTAAAAAATTAATGTCCATATAAATAAATCCTTATAACCATTTT
The DNA here is from genome assembly GCA_963277665.1 of Viscum album. Classification (NCBI taxonomy): domain Eukaryota; kingdom Viridiplantae; phylum Streptophyta; class Magnoliopsida; order Santalales; family Viscaceae; genus Viscum; species Viscum album. The sequence goes on from OY728137.1 coordinate 1,482,234,556, forward strand.
GAAACGATGGTCATTACTGATAATGATTCAGAAGAATAAATATTTAAAACATTTAAAATGAATATTTAGATAAAGTGCTCCTTAAAAGATTCAATTTGAAAAAGTAATTTATGATACATGGACATGGATAACAAATATGTCCCAGAAAATACTTACCCATAAAAAATTTCTTTTAATAATGAGATTCAGGAATTTACACTTACCTTGCACTTTCCTTCAGTTGATGGTGTGTTTATCAACCTGTATAATGACCATAGTATGTTATTATATCATACCAGAACCATATTAAGATTTATTTTATCATAAATGATTGATTTATGACTTTATACTACCCATTTAATAATGATTTCCATGTTAAAATAAACATGTCGGGTAATAATCGGTTTCTTTATCCTACATGTTATAACATGTTATTCATGATCATATATTTTAGATAATTATTTAAATACATCTAGAATATAAAACATGGTTTATATATAATATATAATTAGAATATAGATATGTATAATAGATAGATATATGTAATAGAAAACACTGTTTACGGAGACAGTAGGTCGTACGTATGCATAAACAATGTTTCTTTTATCATATCATATTCAACAGAAGTTTGTGAATAAAATATATGTATGTACATACACAAATAAATAAATGCATCTCTATTAGAATTAATATTTCATAAATTACATAATTATTAATAATATATATTTTTATAATCATCATTGAATGGTAAACCTAGAAATATATCTCATCGCGTCGTGGAAACGGTAAGTCGTACGTATAGATGAGCGACGATATCATTTCCTAAAAGATTAAAAGTAGTGGAATTGGATGATATATTAACTTTATATAGAAATTAGAATGTTATTTTCTTTATTTATATACATATTAATCATCATTATATCTATTCAAATAACATTATGTTGAATAACATATTGCACCACATGGTGGAGATGGTAAGCCGTATATACGCAAGCATGGAGACATTATCATTCATAGGATGGATAGAATAATGATTATGGTTATACCATATTTATAATAACATCACAATATGTAGAATTTATAGGAGTAATTATTTTGTTATGGAAATAACAAAGAAAAAGAATGCGGAAGAAGAAAAGAACTTTGAAAGAGGTGATAAAATAATTACATATTATTTGGGTGTGTCCTACAGATTTGAAGAACAAGAAACCTAAGGCTGGATTTATGATCAATGGAAGGACTTTGGATTTAAGTCAAGAATTATGGTAAGAGATTTGGGCATGGTTCATCCAAGCCAAATGGCATTAGATGAATGATTTTGAGAAAAGGGAAAGTACCCATTTATATGAGAGGTGAGGGTCACTTTTGAAATAGTTTAAAATATTATTTTATTATAAAATAATATTCATTTTCTAATGTATCCAAGTGACTTATTTCTAAGATAAGGTGGTTATTGGTAGAAATCATCTCAACCAATAGGTTTCAAACAAGTTTAGGTCACTGTATTAACTCAATCTTTTACATTGAACTCTTAGTTAAAGGGTTTAAAAATTACTATATCCTCTTGTATTATTATAATAAATGGATAATGAAATTACTATAAAAATATATGAGAACCCCAAGTGGTTAATTATTGATATATATATATATCCTTATCAATGTTCTTTGGATGACCCTTAGATTCATAGAAATATTATATCAATTAATAATAAATTATTTTTTTAAAAAACCTATTTTTTCAATTATGATAGTATTTGATATTTTTTTAAAAGTCATAAAAACTATGTAAATTCAAAAAAAAAAATTAATCAACACTAAAATTACATTTTAACCAAGAAAATTCATTTCTGTAATCCAATGCTTCAATTTATATGTATTATTTTTATTAGAATAGTAATTATTTTAATCATTCATTGATAAAGTTATTACTGCATCATCATTGTGTCATAAATAAATTTTATTATATAATATCTAAAAATTATAAATTAAACACCATTATGTAGGAAATATTTTTATATTTTTAATGAATATTTATAGTCAAATTTAGCTTCTGTAAAACTATATATGAAAAATGATATAGTTATTAAACATTGAATTTAACACCTTTAACTCTTCTATAAATAAAATAATAATAAATGTCCTAATCAATAAAAGTTGACCAAAATGATCATATTTTATTCATATGGTTGATTTAGGTCGATATACAGTCACATAAAAGATTTAATACATTTTTTAGGGTAATTAAAAAAATCATTTTTACCATTAATTATATAATTTAATTTTACCCATTGAAGAAAAAGTCATAATTTTCTATTTTAAAAAATTATTTTCATATTATTGAACCAAATTTTACTTATTGATGTCAACCATGTCTCTCAAATTTTTGAAATTCAATTCACAGAATTGGTAAAATTACGTTTTATGTAAATTTAAAAATTTTCCTAGAAGGTGGGTAAAGCACGTTTAAATGTTCAACACAATTTTAAACCTTTAATATTATTATAAAATGACTCCAATGAATTAAATTGAACATATATATTTATTATATATTTCTTTTTACTGAAAATAAATTTAAATATAATAAATAAACATTTAAATAAAAAGTAGATTTTAAATAATAACATAGTGTTTTTCACTATACATCAAAAATTGAACGTTTTTAGAAAAATACCAAAAATACACCCTAAGATAATTTTGATATTCTGAATAAAAATATGAATTATATTTCACAAATTAAAAATATAGGAGTCTACTAATATAATTTTAAATTAATTCCTACTTTCATAACCAAAAACAGAGTTTTTAAAAATAAAAAACTATCAAAAGATTGACATGTGCTTATGTAAAATTTAAATTTGAAATTACTTATAATGATATAAATTATATTAAATGATAAAAATATAATTTAATTAGTCTTTAAACCCATTCAAATTATTATTTAACAATATAAGTTATTTCGATTTAAAAATTTATTTTCAATTAAAATTTAGTATTTTTCATTATTCATCAAAATGTGAAAGTTGTCAGAAATATACCAAAAATTTATCCAAACTAAATGTTAAGGCACCTCTACTAATGAATATTTTAATTTCACAAATTGTAATATATAAAATGGTTAAATATTGGTTTATATAGGGTTCTCCATTAAAAGAATGTAAAATAAAAAGTTTTGAAAAATACTTGTTTTATCTAAAAAATGTATTTGTTATTATATTATGTCTATAAAACCCAGAATATGAATTATAAAATTATATGGACTATATTAAATATTAAATTAATTTAATATTATTCATAATCACTTTCTGAACGACTAGTTTGGTAAGTCTTGGTGTGCTCGAATAAGGAGTTCTGTGTAGCGCAAGTTATTTAATAACATTAAAGCGATAACATACAATGAAATATTGGGGTGTTACATTCTCCTCTCACTCCATAAATTGTGTCCTCGTAATTTGAAAATTTTCTTTGAAAATAAAAGATTAAAAATCAAAAAATACTTTTGTGAAAACACACTTCTAAAATTGGGTTACTAAAATTTTATCTAAATAATTGTCAAAGAGAAATGAAGAATTCACCACCAAATCATGATATCAATTGGGAAAAAATTGTTTGAAATTAGAGACACATAATTGGTGGAAAATTTAAATATTTATATGGGTTGATTGAGGTCATGAATCACAAAAAGTGTAAAATTGTGGGCCTCAAATCCATCAATCAATGATGAATTAAAATATCATCAGTTCAAGAAATCATAATGTAATAGGATAAAACATTTTTGGTTTTAATATCTCTTCCCTAATGTTTAATAATTAATTTATTCATATAATAAGAGGAAACAAAATATACTTGGCATGTAGATTTTCATCCTTCAACTAATTCCTACCTTAAACCCATCTTTTACTCTGAAAGATAGTAGAATTCTCCGAAAGATAGTAGAATTCAGAAATATTCTATTTATCATAATATTATAGTGTTTCAAAAATTATGAATTTACAATTTATTTGTAAGACTTTTTAAAAAAATACATTATATAAATAAAGAAATCACGTAGGCATTTGGTAGGTGATGCACCATTGTCACCCTTCGATTGTGGGTTCAAGCCTCGCGGCCTTATCAGACGTGACAAGTTGTTGCCCGACCTCAGAGTTGTCTACTTTATAATAATAAAATAAATAATATTATGAAATTATTTAACAATAAAAATAGTATCAAATGTTAAAACAAATCCATTCCAGCCTTTAATGTTTTTGAAAATACTCTCATCCATACTAACAGTCCAAATTTTATAAGGAAGGTAAACATAATAAAGATCATTTTTTCCATGTAATGACATTTGAAAACCTTCATCACATATCATTTTAAAACACATTAACACCCATAATTACTATAAAATGAGGTTGATTTTATTCATTCTCCCTTATTCATTATATAATATTGGATAAACTATTTATATCCAAAAATGCTGTAAAATACAACAATAATTTAATAATCAAACCTTTAATTACTTTCAAAGTAGCGAAAATATCGAATATAATTTATCGAAATAAATTATATCTTATTCCAAAATCTGTACCTTATTATTATAACCATATTAGGGGTTATCTTTCCTTCAACCATGTAATTTACTAAAAAATTTAACATGATATTGAGTCACATTTCTTAGAACAATATAATATCAATTATTCAATGAAATAGTATTGTAGTACAATCCTTATTTATTTCCATAATTTATATAACCAGCACATCGATGATAAAACACTCAAATAAAATAATTCTTTAATAACAACATTATAAAACTAGTAATTAATATTCATAGGTGGAAGTATCATAACTTCATTATTATCCAATTTTATCGTTTGGGGGCATACAATGATGATTTGGACATTTATTCTTGTAGTGTCCCAAATCCTTGAAGATAAATCACTGTATATTAGAAACCTTTTTCATACGCTTTCAATCACATACATGGTTTCCTTTTTCTCCACATTTATAACAAACTCTAATTCCCTTCAAACATATACCAAGGTTATTTTTTCCACTATTATCATAGATGGAAAATCCATACTTTCCCCTCCTCCCTTAATCCATTATTCCCTCTACCATAATTTTCTTCTCTTGCTTCCTTTAAAATCCATAAGACTCATAGAATTCTTTACATTTCATATTAAAACACGATACAATTTATTTATATGATGATAATAACTGGGATATAGTTTCCCTTATAAATGTTGGCATAATTCAATGCAAGATATGATCTTTATTACTCTTTGGATCATATTTATTGTTGGATTTTCCATTCCATATATTGGGAACCATTTCTAATAAATGGAATACACTAGGTTAGTTTATGAATCACGATGAAAAATTCCAAACTTGTAAAATACCTAACATAAATTCAAAATTTTATGCATATAATATATAATCATAAACATGTTTTCATTGAGGATATATTTACTATTAAATTTTTCACAATGGCTTGTAATGAAAATGTTAATTATCCTAAGAATATCCACTAGGAGTGTTGTATCCAAGAGCGCAACAAAGCCTATTTTTGTGTACAAGGATACCTTAGGCCAAGCCCGAAACTCCTTGTCGGAGTTTTCACTCCTAGGTATGTCTGTGTCAGAGCCACCTCTACGTACTCATATCCAAACAGGGAAGTATTTCTTGAAAAATAAACAATATCTCAACATTACTGAAATTCTATGAAGTTCTTATATACTAATCCTCAAAGTATATCTCAGTGTAATGTTCTCTAATAAGTGGTTTTCTAAATCTAGTTTCCAGGGATTATATTAAACAACCACTGATACCAACTGTAACTCCTCGACCCGAGAAGCCTGGAGCTGGTGCATTATTTTAGTATATAGGCATGATTACATGGAATCAAGTCCTGAAGAAGTTATAAGTTTTGTAGTCTGGGAAAATATATTACATACATGAACATTAAATTACACTTTCGAACATAAAAAAACATAAATAATCCATTTAGATGACCATTTTTCCCCTAGCTTAACCCCAGATATTAAACATGATACACTTCTTGTAATCATGTGAAAACAAAACATAAGGAGTGTGATCAGATGCTCAATAGGGGTAAATAATTTAGCGGAAGTTATAATATTTTAAGGTGAGATGTGAAATAATAACAACATATTTTTAATCATAAACATGAACATAATATGGAGAAAATAAATCAAAAATTACCATATAAACGTGCACATGGTTATTCTTCTAGTCGAATAATCATATAAATAATTAACTTCATAATGAGATAATTCCTATTGCCGGACATCATTAGCACATTGGCAGGGCCTCGTGCCAAGAATACAAATAGAATTTTTGTCAAAGCCTTATGACAATACATTAATTTGTCTCATGACACCTACCGAAGCCTCAAGAAGCTATAACGGGCCCCACCCTTCAATTACTAAGTCTACTGCATTCCTCATAATAAATTATTGATACAGAACATAAAAATTATTATTAAAAACTAGAATACGAAATTTAAATACTTCAACCATAAATCATGAATGGTATAAAAATAGAACATTCATAGTCAAACATACCATAACTCATTAAATACAATATTGAAAATAGTATATATAATAAATCAACCTCAATCAAGAATAATATCAAAAAATGATGTTGATATAGTTGAAAATAATCAGTAAAACACATTGATGGAAATATGTTTTTTTATAAAATCATTTAAAAGTCCCAAAATTTATAAAGGAATACGTCTAAAAGATATTTTTGAGTCAAAATTCCCCATACGTCTTTGAAAATGTTTAATGGAATAAATATTTTAAAGCATTCATGTCCATATAAATAAATCCCGAATCCAATTTTGAAAACATGGACATGAATGAGAGTGATTTGGATGAATAAATATTTAAAAAGATTTAAAATGACTTTTTCGTTAAGAGTACAATAGAAGAATTATTTTTAAATTTTTTCTGGGATACATGTACATGGATAATAAATATATCCCTGAAAAAACATAAACATAAATAGTCTCAAATAATAAGGAGATTGAGGAATTAACTCTTACCTTGCACTTTTATTTGGATGAGGGTACATTTATACTCATGTATAATGACCATAGTATGTTATTAAATTATACCATATCCATATTCAATTATATTATGTCATACATCATTCATTTATGTCTTTATACTACCCATTTATTAATGATTTCCATGTTAAAATTAACATTTCATGTAATAATAGTTTTCTTTATCGTATGTGTTATAACTTGTTATTCTTGATCGTATCATTTCGATCAAGATTTAAATACAACCAAAATATAAAACAATATTTATATATAATATATATTTTGAATATAAATATGTATAATATATATATATATATATATATATGAAATGGAAGACAAAAATTTTGGAGATGCTAGGCCATACGTATGAATAAACGTTGTATCTGTTTTCAAATCATATTGAACGGAAGTAAGTGAATAAGATATATGTAAGTAAATAAATACATACATACATATATATATATATATATATATTTAGTAGAATTTATATGTCATATTTTACATACTTATTAATAATTTATATTTTTACCATCATCATTGAATGGTGAACCTGGAGATGAATATCATAGCGTCGTGGAGACGTTAAGACGTATATACACATTGGCGATGATATCATTTCCTTCATGATTAACAGGTGTAGAATTGGACTATATATTTATTTTACAGTGAAATCAAAATGATATTTTTATTGTTTATATACATATTACTCAACAATGTATTTATCCAAATAACATAGTTTTGAATAACAAATTACCCCACGGTCTGAGGACGGTAAGCTGTACGCACACTTGTACCATAATTATAATAACCTCACAGTATGATTAAGGTACTAGAGTGATTATTTTGGAATGTAAATAACAAATAAAGACAAAGTGGAAGATGAAAAGAACTTTGAAATATGTGATAAAATATTTACCTATTTTTTGGCATTTCCTTTCGATTTGAATAAAAGGGATATGTAGGATGGATTTATGATCAGGGTATTACCTCTAAGTTGATGTTAGTGAATTTTGGACAATATTTTTTAGGATTTTGTTGAGAAAAATGTCTTTGGAGGTGTGATTATGATATAAGGGGAAGTACCCTTTTATAAAAGAGGTGAGGGTCACTTTAGAATAAGTTAGAAATATTTATTTATTATAAAATAATTTTTTAATTCTAATGGATTCAACATGATTTATTTCAAAGATAAGGATGGGATGGGTCTTAATCCTCTCAACCAATAGGTTTTCGACAAATTTAGGTCACCATATTAACCCAATATGTTTTATTTATCTCTTAGTTAAATTGTGTAATTTTGACCATGTCCTCTTGTATTTTTATAATAAATTGTTAATAAACATACAATAAAAATCCAAGAGAAACCCAAGTGGGGAATTATTTATAAATATAATATTATTTATGTTATTTTTCTGATCCTTATATTTTTATAAATATTATATCAATAAATAATATATTTTTTGTTTTAAAAAACTCATTTATGTCAATTTTGACATTATTTGTTATTTTTTTTTAAGTCAAAAAACATTATCACTTCATAAATTTTTTTTATTAACCTAAACATGTCTCATTAAGCTAAAAAATTATTTGACAGCTTCAAAAGCCTCAATTTATATTTATTTTTATATTTATAATATCAATCATTTTAATCTTTCATTGATAACGTAATTACTTCATCGTCACTATGTTATAAATAAATTTAATTATATGATATCCAAAAATAATAAAGAAAATACAAATATGTAGGAAAAAAATTAATATTTCTAATGACTATTTATACTATAATTTATCTTATTTATCATCGTATGTTAAAAAGGGTTAGTTATTAAACATTAAATTTAACACTTTTAACTCTTCATTAAAAAAAATTAATTGTCCAAATCAAATCCAAGTGGACCAATAGGATCATATTTTCATCCTATGTTTGTTCTTGGTAGAAATACACATATCAAATAGATATATGACATGTTTTAGGGAAATTATAATACCATTTTTACCTTTAATTACCATTTTTATTTTTACAATGGTAAATGAAAGTCAAAATTTACTATTCACAAAAAATTATTTTAATCTTTTTGAACCAAATATTTCTTAATGATCTCAACCATGTATCTTTGAATTTTAAAATTAAATTTTCATAATTGGTAAAATTATGATTTTAGTAAATTTTTAAATGTCCATAGAAGGTGGGTAAAAGACGTTAAGAAGTTTAATAAAATCATATACATCTAACATTATTATAAAATGAAACCAATTTATTACAATTAACTTAAACATGTATTATATATAGATTTTTTCATATAATAAATTTATATAAAATAAATACTTATTTAAATAAAAAATTTTATTTTAAACAATAACTCAGTGTTTTTCATTGTTCATCAATATTTGAAAGTTTTCAGAAAAAACACCAAAACTTCACATGAAGATAATTTTGATATTATGAAATCCAAAATGAATTATATTTTACCATATTCAAAAAATATAAGTTTCATTCATTTATTTAAAATTAATTCCCATTTTTAATACCAAAAAGAAGATTTTTAAAGAGTAAAAACTATCAAATAAATGATATTTGTATATGTAAAATTTAAAAATTAAATTTTTTAAAATGACCTTAATTTTTTTAATTGATAAAAATATAATCCAATTATACTTAAAAAAAATTCAAATTCATAATTTTTCACTATAAAGTATTTCGATAAAATAATAGGTTCTTAATTAAAATTTAGTATTTTTTACCATTCATCAAAATATGAATGTTATAAAAAAGGAATACATATACCTATAAAAAAATAACTTTTTTCAACTATTACTTTAGTTGGAAGTGTTCCTTTTATGACATAATTTTCTTTCCCTACATTCATATTATAGATGGAGTAAGATTTTCCATATTTCTTTAGCTTTTGTGGATGTTGAGGTTTTTTACCATCAAAGACTACTGGTTATTTAATTTCATTTCAACGATCCATTTCTCTCTAAAATTTATTTATTGAACCATGGGTGGTTCATTAAGAGGTGACCTCCACTCCTCTATATTGTTGGACAACGTTATCATGTCACAACAACATTCACAAGCTTGGTGGGGTTCTCTCCATTGCTTGTTGTATTTCTCCGTCCCTTTTAGAAACATCCCATTTTTCTTCATTCTATATTTTTTACATGTGGGTGGTTTGATCCTAATTCCCTAGTTTTCATTTGATACTCTATCTTTAATATCTAAATATTGTTTCTTATCTCGATAGACATTGGACCATTCTCCAAACACTATATCCATAATGAAAAAACATCAAAAAAACATCTTCATATATCCCTATGAATCAGATAGCCATAGTCATTATAAGGTGTTCTTTTAAACCACTAATGAATCTTTATATTGTGAATTCATTGATGATAAAAAACAAGAGACATATACATAAAGACTTTAGAATTTTTTTTCTTGTATAACTAATTCACCTTCAATTTTATTTATCCATATGAATTCTCTCTCAATCATTAGTTGATGTTCTTGGAGGAAATACAGGGTAAAAAATATTTTTTAAATTAATCCCACTACATATCATCTATTTCATTATATGTCTTAGTTTATTACCAAATACCACAATTGATTTAATACTCTATCAAAATGATAAATCAGAAGATTCACATTCTCCTTATCAAAACAATGTATCGCATAAAATATATTATCCAATGAGTTGTTCCAATTATTGTGACAGGAGGACAACAAGTTATAATAAACAATTGTTTTTGTTTCCATATAACATAATCAATGTTTATTGGATCCTTCAATGATGAAATATAATGTTCTAAAAGATTCAGGTCATTATTCACAACCTATGATATCTAGGTAAACCTCATCATATGGTTGTAAACTCTTCCTACCATAGCGCAAGGGATGTTTTTTTAATAGATATTCTATAGTCCATAATGTGGTTTATTCATCTACTTTGTCTTAGTTCCCAAAATTTTATATAATATAAATTTTTTGAGAAAAATATATGTTACAAAATAATAACTAATTACTTAATTTTTTAAAATTAACTCTAAATGGATATCTTATATGATCCAAATATTTAATTTTTTAAAAATAATTTTTCTTGTATTTTTACTTATATATAGTATTATTTTATGAATTTCTAATACTTTTATATATTATTAATTACAATCATAACTAATCCTTGATCTGATACCAACTATAGAGACCCTACCTTTTCATACATTATAAATATATTATTTTAATGATAAAAATATAATAAGGTTTCATATCCATGATAAAATGTTTTAGTGTCTTAAGAAAAATTGGATCATATAAATCATTTTCCTAATTAAACCAAAATGTTAAATAATTTTTTCATCACTAGATTTTATTTTATGCCTTGCCTTTTATTTATTACAAGTAATCATCAGAGGATATACATCAATGAAAGGAGTGAGTTAAAATCCCAATAAGAGGATAAATAAGAACCTCAATCAATAGAACATGGGTGAGAATAAATATCATCGTAATAAAATAATCATTGTATCATAATCATAATCATGATAAGAAACACTCAGTAATGGTATGGAATTTTTCAACATTTAAAAATGAAACATCATTTCTTAGTAGTCAAATATAAAACATATTTGGGAACGAAGCTAATATGATGTCCACACACAAAATAATTTAATAATCATAACATCACTATTTTAAACAAATATAAAACCATTTTAATTATTATTTTATATTATCTGATGTGATAAATTACATTACCCAATTAGTTGGATGACCATATAATTTTGGGTGCACCCGTCTTAACATAACATTTACATAATCATGGATGCCACATAGAATATATGAAAATCATAGACATAAAATAATACATGGAAATGAATGTGTCTCATAAGGATTTAATTAAAAAATAAAAAATAGGATACCCAAAATAAAAATTAAATAATGTACATGATATAAGAATCATCAACCTAGATTTAAGAAGAAACTATCTCAAGAGATGTATGATATGTCTTCTTATAAAGAATAATTATTTGGAAAAATCATTAAGTTTCTCATAAACTCAAAAAATTAAATTCCACAAAACGGCAGTAAATAATATTAAAATTACATTTATTGAACATTAAATTATTATCCATATAGATATTTTGTTCAATTTTTTAAAACTCATTGAAAAGGAGTTAGGTTCAACAATCCCCTTAACTTAATTTTGGCTTAATTTTATTCCTTTTGCGTCTCCTAAATAATAAATTTTATTATTTAAATAATTATGCCAAAGTCATTTATTGTCATTAATGTAAATATTTATCAATTATAATCGTTGTAATATATTTAGTAATTTATTATGATGAAATTGATGCATTTTGATATCATGTTTTACAAAAACAAATTCTAATTTTGATGTGATTTTGTTAATTTATTTAATATATTTTATATTATCGTTTAATTAATTCCAAGTGAATATAATACATGAAAAAATAATATTATTTACTTTATATAGTTTACACTATCCATCCATAATAGTATTTTTATGAAATGTATTAGAAATGTCTTCGTATCTAGTTAACCGACCTTCAACTAGATATTGTCAAAAGGGATGGAATGAAAAGTATAAAATTTATATTTTTCCTAAATATGATAATTATAGTAGGTTGAAACCATTAATATTAACATAAAAAAAATTATAAATAATTTTTAGTATATGGTGTTTAATGGACGATGGTAACAAGAGGAATGGGAATATGAAAAGAGGAATGTGTAAATAGAGACTTTCAATGTCCTCAATATAGCTTCAATTTTCTGACACATTATCTCCTTGGGTATTTAAAAAGTAATGCTCCAAAATACGTCCCTAGTTATTACATGGGGTTGAGAATATGGATTTGGGTTTGATATTAGGATATTTAATGTATTGCATGAATTGTTTTGTAAGGTATGAGTGAGGGGTAATTTATACAAGATGAGAGAAGTATTTTTATGAAAAAATATTTAATAAAAAAATAATGTTAAAACATGTAATGGTGAATTATTTTTATTATAAAAAATATTCTAAATTAGTATACCTTTTTTGTTACATTAAATAAACTATATAATTAGAATTATTTGTTTATGAATAAGGGAAATAGAATGAATGAAAATTTTTGTTACACCCGTTATGTGAAATACTAGGTTTTTTCTATTCCCAAGAAAATTGATGTATTTAAGAAAATTTAAAATATATAACTCTTTGATTAATTAAAAAAAATTAGTTTAATTTTTTTTTAAATTATTTAAATAAATTTATTAATTATTTAATTATAAATTTTAATATTTTTTTTCTCTGTAAAATTGATTTTATTAAAAATGTGCTTATACTTTCCATAAGTTACTTAGTCATGTTATTTATTTTATGTAATTATATAATTAATATTAAAAAAAAGTAATCATATAAAATATTATATACATTATAATTTAGTATTGTTACCTGAAATCACAATTATTACGGTATGATTACTATTCGAAAAGTCGCATTACTATTCCCAAGGACACAGTAGCTCCTAAAAATAATTCTCTGATATTTCACCCAATATTCAACTCAGTTCCTCTCAAGAGAGTATTTTGGCATATTTTTTTTTGATTTATGAATATTATTATTCTTCTCAATATTGTTTTTAGTTAGGGCGAAGATTCTAGTATATTGGGGTGATCAATATTTCTTGATTATAGAGTTTATATTTTCTATTTTTTTATAGTTATATTGTTATGAACATTAAAGGGTCTAATTTCTAATTAATTTAATAATTTTTAGTGTGGAAATAAATTATATTATGTTTTCCCTATAATTTTTATGTGTATAATATTATATAGTTTAATACAACAAACAATTATTTTGGAATTAAATTTTACTAAAACATTGGGTTGTTACTAAAAAGATAATAATGGAAATTATAATTATATTTTCCAATAGGTAAACATGTTTTGGTACCTTAATTATGCCATTAAAATCACATTTAATCATTAAAAGTATCCTTATTAACTTCCACGTAAACCATTAGTGTATGATGAATCACATAACTTCATGAGTGGGTAATCTCCAACACACACAAGAAACACTATAGTATACCATGTATAATTGAAAGATAATAAAAGAATATATGAATAAATGAACTTATATGTATAATTATTTTATAAATATCATATAAATGCTTTATACCCACCATAATACACAACATTATGAGGTGGTATTGTTAAATGTATCACATCGGTTCACGAGGTAGTAGTCTACTATATCGTTTACTGTCATTATCATTTCTAATTTGTGCGAAATGAGATATATATTGTTCGTTGTGATTTGAAGTTATAATATCATTATATTAAATATTATTTTTTATTTTATTATCATAATATAAAAATATATTTAGTATCATGAAGAATAATTATAGTTAAAATCACACAGATAAGAATATAACATCTTTTCTAACCACCTCATTAGTTTTATATCTAATGTATTCCTATTATTACTTTATAAGAAACAATTATTCTGGGATGATTGGATGATTTGTTTATGTATTTGTTGAGACCAAATGGTTTTCCAGTGTCTTAATGGTAGAATAGGGGGTGTCTGTTTACCGGTTATGTGAAATCTACAATTGAAATTGCCGAATCGAAAATTGTGCACCAAAATTTTTTGCAATAAGAAAGTGTAATAAATGATGTACACTAGAGTCTCAGACATGATAAAGTCTATATATATATATAAATAATTTTAGACTAGTTCTAGTGAATTTTAAACCTTATATTCATAGTTTAACCCAAGGTAAATTAGTTTTTCGCTAAACAAAGGTAATCTTTTACGAGTTTTACCATTCACTATAGTAAAAAAATTATGATGAAAAATGAAGATATATATTTATATTTTCATAATATATAATCCATTTTTATAAATTGAATTATGAAACTCCCTGACCCTAAAAGCCCAGAGCTAGTGCATTATTTTAAAATATCGGCATGATTACAACGAATCAAGTCTCGAAAGACTGTTTAGTTTTGTAGGGTTGGAAATTAGATTACATATATGAACATTACATTTCCCATTCAATCATAAAACACAACATAAATAATCTGTTGAGAATGCCATTTTTCACTAGCATAACCCCGCATATCAAATATAATACACTTTTGGAATCATGGGGAAAAACACAAGAAAGGGGTGAGCTGAGATGCTAAGTAAGGTTAAATAATTTTGTGGAAGCAAAAAAAATTAATGAATGAAGTGTAATAAAAACCACGTCACCTTAATCATCAACATTAACATAATATGGAGAAAATAAATCAGGAATTACAATATTTACATGAACATTTATATTCTACAAGTCGAATAATCACATGTAATAATTATATTTATAACGAGGGAATGCCTAACGCCGGACATCATTACCACATAGTCAAGGCCTCGTTCCAATACTTCAAATAATTGTATTTATCAAGGCCTTGTTCCAGGACACTAATTTGTCTCATGAGACTTACCGATACATCACGGGGCTATAGCGGGACCCACCTGTCACATACTAAGTCAACTCCATTCCTCATAGGAAAATATTGAAACATTACATAAAAATTCTTATTAAAACTAGCATAAAAAAGTCAATACTTCAACTATGATCCATGAATGGTATAAAATAGAACATTCACATTCAAACATATCAAAATTCATTCAATACAATATTGATGATTGTATTTATAATAAATAAACCTCAATCAAGAATATTATCCAAAATGAATGTTGACATAGTTAAAAATAATCAGTATAACCCGTTAAGAGAAATAAATTTTTATGAAATCATTAAAAAGTATCAAAATATTTAATGGAATGAATTCAGAAGTTATTTTTGAATCAAATGTCCCCATACCATTTTGTGACCCCTTAACTGAATGAGAATTTTAAAAAATTAATGTCTATAAAAATAAATCCTTATAACCGTTTTAAAACCATAGACATTAATGAGAATAATTCAGAAGAATAAATATTTAAAACATTTAAAATGATGTTCTATTTATAGAGTACCAAAAAAGAATCATTTTGAAAAGCCTTTTATGATATATGGAAATGGATAATAAATATGTCCCAAAAAATACTTACCAATAAACAATCTATTTTAATAATGAGATTGTGGAATTGACCCTTACCTTGCACTTTCCTTCAGTTGATGGTGCGTGTAAAATCCTGTATAATGACCATAGTGGGTTATTAAATTATACCATAACAATATTAATATCTATTTTAACATTAAGGATTGTTTTATGACTTTATACTACCCATTTAATTATCATTTTAATGTTATATAAACATTTCGGGTAATAATCGCTTTCTTTGTCATACAGGTTATAACTTTTTATTTTTTATCATATATTTTAGATCATGATTTAAATACATCCAGAATATAAATCATTCTTTATATATAATATATATTTAGAATATAAATATGTATAATAGATAGATATTTGAAATGGAAAACACCATTTGTGTAGATGGCAGGTCGTACGTACCCATAAACAATGTTTTTGTTATCATATCATACTGAACAGAAGTTTGTGAATAAGATATATGTAAGTACATAAATAAATAAATATATATATTTTTATTAGAATTAATATGTCATATATTACATAGTTATTAATAATATATATTTTTATAATCATCGTGGAATGGTGTACCTGGAAATGAATCACATCACGTCGTGGAGACGGCAAGTCGTACGTACACACGTGTGACAATATCATTTCTTAAATGATTAAGAGTAATGGAATTGAATCGTATATTAATTTTATCGAGAAATTAGAATTTTATTTTCTTAATTTATATACATATTACTCATCATTATATCCATTCAAATAACATTGTGTTGAATAACAAATTACACCACGGCATGGAGACAGTAAACCGTATTTACCCAAGCATGGTGACATTATCATTCATAGGATATATATAATAATGAGTATGGTTGTACAATATTTATAATAACATCAAATCCTGTAGAATTTATTGGCGTAATAATTTTGTTATGGAAATAACAAATAAAAAGAACGTGGAAGAAGAAAGTAACTTAGAAAGATGTGATAAAGTAATTACCTATTCTTTGGGTTTTTCTTTTGGATTTGAAGAAAAGGGCTCCATAGGATGGATTTATGATCAAAAGAAGGCCACTGGGTTCAATAGAAGAAAGTTGGTAGTAGATTAGGGCAGGGTTCGGCGGAGCCAAATTCCATTGGATGTGTGATTTTGAGAAATGGGAAAGTAAACATTTATAAGGGAGGTGAGGTTCACTTTTTAAATAGTTCAAAATATTATTTATTATAAAACTATATTCAGTTTATAATGGCTCCAAATTAATTTTTATTGAGGATAAGGTGGGAATGGGAATAAATCTCTCAACCAATAGGTTTCATACAAGATTAGGTCATTGTATTAACCTGATCTTTTAGATTGCACTCTTAGTTAAACAATTTAAATTTTACTATGTCCTCTTGTATTATTATAATAAATGGTTAATAAACATACTATAAAATTCCATGAGAACTCCAAGTAGTTAATTATTGATATATATAACCTTATAAATGTTCCATGGATGATTCTGATATTCATACAAATATTTTATCAATTAATAATTTAGTATTTGTTTTAAGAATTCATTTTTTTCAATTTTAATAGTATTTGGTATTTTGTATTTTTAAATTCATAAAAACATTATCAATTCGAAAATAAATTATTTAATCAACCATAACATGTCATATTAACCTATAAATTTTTTTTATGTAATAAAATGCCTCAATTTATATGTATTTTTATATTTATAATATTAATTATTTTAATCTATCATTGATAATGTTATTATTGCATCATCATTGTGTCATAAATTAATTTCATTATATAAAATCTGAAAATTATAATTTAAACGCCATTATATAGGAAATATTTTTATATTTTTAATGTATATTTATAGTCAAATTTAGCTTATGTAAAACCCTATATTAAAAATGATATATTTATTAAACTTTGAATTTAACACTTTTAAATCTTCTTTAAATATAATAATAATAAAAGCACAAATCAATTCCATGTGGACAAAAAGGATAATATATTATTCCTAAGGTTTATTTTCGTCAATGTAAACTTATCCAATAGAGTTATGAAATGTGTTAGGGTAATTAAAAAAATCTTTTTTACCTTTAATTACACTATTTACTTTGGACCGTTGAAAATAAAAGTCAAAATTTACTATTTAACAAAAATTATTTTCATCTTATTGAACCAAATATTACTTACTAATGTAAACCATATTTCTCAGATTTTTGAAATTAAATTCACAGAAGTGGAAAAATTATGTTTTATGTAAATTTGCAAATATTCCTATAAGGTGGCTAAAACACGTTAAAATGTTCAACATAATTTTACATAATTAATATTATTATAAAATGACCCCAATGAATTAAATTTAAATTATATTGGTATTATATATCTATTTTGACTTAAAATAAATTTAAATAAAATAAATAATCATTTAAATTAAAAGTAGATTTTAAACAATAACATTTTGTTTTTCACTATTCATCAAAAATTGAACGTTTTCATAAAAATACCAAAAATTCACCCTATGCTAATTATGATATTAAGAATTCAAAAATGAATTCTATTTCACCAAATTAAAAAAATAGGATTTTCATTATATAATTTTAAATTAATTCCTGTTGTCAAAACCAAAAACCATGTTTTTAAAAAGTAAATACTATAAAAAGATTGACATGTGATTATGTCAAATTTAAATGTGAAATTACTTATAATGATCTAAATTGTATTAAATGATAAAAATATAATCAAATTATTCTTCCAAACCTTTCGAATTCATAATTTAACAATATAAATTATTTCAATTTAAAATGTTTACTTCAATTAAAGTTTAGTATTTTTCATTATTAATCAAAATAAGAAAGTTATCAAAAAGTACCAAACATTTATCCACACAAATTTTTAATTCCCCTATATAAAGTGATTTAAATTTCACTAATGCGAATATATAAAATGGTTAAATAGTGGTTTATATAGGGTTCTCCATTAAAAGTAGGCAAAATATCATTTTTTTTAAAATACTTTTTTATCTAAAAATTTTATTTGTTATTATATTATGTCTTTGAAATCCATAATATGAATTATAAAATTATATGTAGTATATTAAACTCAAAATTCCATTAATACTATTCATAATCACTTTCTGAACGACTTGTTTGGTAAGTTGTGGTGTGCTTGAAGAAGGAGTTGCGTGTAGCACAAGTTATTGAATAAAATTGAAGTGATAATATACAATGAAATATTGGGGGTTTACATTATCCTCTACTTTAATAAATTATTTCATCACAATTTTAAATTTTTCATCAAAAATAAATTGTTTAAAATAGAAAAATACCATTGTGGAGAACCCCCATCTAAAATTAGGTAACTAAAATTTTATCTAAATAAGAGTGAAAGATAAATGAAAAAGTCACCACAAAATTAATATATCTATTGGGAGAAAAATGGTTAAAATTAGAGACACATAATTGGATGAAAATGTAAATATTTACAGGGAGTGATTGCGGTCATCAATCACAAACAAGTGTAAAATTGAGGGCCTTAAAGCCATCAATCTGTTATGATTTAAAATATCATCTGTTCAACAAAATATATGGTAATAGAATAGAACATTTTTCTTTTTAATATCCCTTCCCTAATGTTTAGGAATTAATTTATTCATATAATAAGAGGAAACAAAATATATATCACATGTAGATTTTCATCCTTCTACTAATTGCTACCACAAACTCATCTTTCACTCCAAAAGATAGTAGAATTCAGAAATATTTTATTTATCCTAATATTATACTGTTTCAAAAATAATTAATTTAAAATCCATTTGTAGGACTATTTATAAAAACTACATTTTTTAAACCAGGACATCACATAGCCCAGTGGTAGGTGATGTAGCCTTGTCACCCTTCGATTGTGGGTTCAAGTCTCGCGGCCTTATCGGACGTGACAAGTTGTCGCCTGACCTCAGAGTTGTCTATTTTATAATAATCAAAAAAAATATTATGAAATTCGTTAACATTAAAAATAGTATCCAATGTTAAAAATAATCCATTCCAACCTTTAAATATTTCCAAAATACTATTGTCCATACTCACTGTCCAAAATTTATAAGGAATGGAATGATAATGAAGATCATTTTTTCCATGTAATAACATGTGAAAACCATCATCACTTATTATATTAAAAACACATTAACACCCAGAATTACTATAAAACGAGGTTGATTTCATTCTTTATCCCTTATTCCTTATATAATATTGCATATACTCCTTATATCTAAAAACGATGTAAAATCCAACAATAATGAAATAATTGAACAATTAATTAGTTTCAAAGTAATGAATAATATAAAATTAAATTTATCGAAATAAATTATATCATATTCCAAAATATCTACCATAGTATTAGAACCATATTAGGGGTTATCTTTCCTTCAACCATGTAATTTCCAAAAAAAATTAACTTGATATTCAGTCACATTTCATAGAATCATATAGTCACAATTCCTCAATGAAATAGTACTGTAGTACAATCCTTATTTATTTCCATAATTCATATAACCAGAACATCGATGATAAAACACTGAAATAAAATAATTATTTAATAACAACATTAGAAAACTAGTAACTAATATTCATAGGTGGTAGTATCATTACTTCATTTTTATCTAATTTCATCATTTGGGGCATACAATGATGATTTGAACATTTATTCTCCTAGTTTCCCAACTCCTTGAAGATGAAGCATTGTATATTTGAAACCTTTTTCATACCCTTTCAATCACATACATGGTTTCCATTTTCTCCACATTTATAACAAACTAGAATTCCCTTCAAATGTATACAAAAGTGATTCTTTCTACTATTATCACAAATGGAAAATCCATAATTTCCCCTCCTCCGTTAATCCATCATTCTCTCTACCATCATTTTCATCTTTTTCTTCCTTTAAAATCCATAAGACTCATATAATTCATTACATTTCTTATTAATACGTGATACAATTTATTTATATGATGATAATAAATGAGATAAATTTTCCCTTCAAAATGTTGGATTAATACCATGAAAGATATGATCTTTCTTACTCTTTGGATCATGCGTATTGTTGGATTTTTCATTCCTTCTATTGGGAACCATTTATAAACAATGGAATACACTAGCTTAGTTTAGGAATCACTATGAAAAATTACAAAATTGTAAAATACCTAACATAAATTCAGAATATTATTCATATAATCTATAATAATAAAAAATGTTTTCATTTAGGATATATTTACTATTAAATCAATCATAATGTCTTGTAATGAATATGTGAATTATCCTAAGAATATCCCCTAGGAGTGTCATAACCAAGAGTGAAGGAAAGCCTATTGTCATGTACAAGGATACCATAGGTCAATCCTGAAACTCCTTTTCAAAGTTTTCACTCCTAGGTAAATCTGTGCCAAAGCCGCCTCTACATAATCATATCCAAATAGGGATGAATTTCGTCAAAAATAGACAATATCTCTACATTACTGAAATTCTATGATGTTCTTCAATACTAATCCTCAACGTCCATCTCCGGTTAATGTTCTCTAATAAGTGTTTTTATAAATCTAGTTTTCAATGATTGTATAAAACATTCGTTGATTCCAATTGTAACTTCCCGACCCCAGAAGCCTGGAGCTGGTGGATTATTTTAATACATAGGATGATTACATGGAATCAAGTCCTGAACAACTGATATGTTTAGTTGTCTTGGAAGATATATTACATACAGTAACATTACATTATATATTCATGCATAAAACACAACATAAATAATCCATTGATAACACCATTACTCCCTTACCTTAACCTTGTATATCAAACATGATACACTTTTTGGAATCCAAGGAAAATAAAACCTAAGAAAGTGGTGAGCTCAGATGCTCAATAAGGGTAAATAATATAGCAGAAGCTATAATATTTTAAGGTAAGATATGTAATAATAACAATAACCTTTTAATCTTAAACATGAACATAATATAGAGAAAATAAATCAAATATTACCAAATAAACTTGCAAATGGTTATTCTACTAGTCAAATAATAACATTAATAATTAACTTCATAATGAGAGAATTCCTAATGCTGGACATCATTACCACATTGTCAGGGCATCGTTCCAAGACTACAAATAAATTTTTTGTCAAAGACTTATGGAAAGACACTAATTTGTCTCATGAGACCTACTGAAGCATTGATCAGCTATAATGGGCCCCACCTGTCACTTACTATGTCTACTGCATTCCTTATATGAAAATATTGAAATAGAACATAAAAATTGATATTAAAAACTTGAATATGAAATTTAAATACTTCAACCATAAATAATGAATGGTATAAAAATAGAACATTCACAGTCAGACATACCATAACTCATTCAATAAAATATTAAAAATAGTATTTATATTAAATCAACCTCAATCAAGAATAATATCCAAAAATGAAGTTGATATAGTTGAAAATAATCCGTAATACACTTTGAGAGAAATATATTTTTTTATGAAATCATTTAAAAGTCATACAATTTATAAAGGAAAAATTCTAAAAGATAATTTTGAGTCACAATGCCAAACACCACTTTGAAATTTTTTAATGGAATTAACATTTTAAAACATTCATGTCCATATTAATAAATCCTTAAACCAATTTAGAAAACATGGACATGAATGATAAAGAATTAGAATAATAAATATTTAAAATGATTTAAAATGAATATTTAGTTAAGGGTACCTGAAAAAAAATCATTTTTAAAACTCTATTATGATACATGTACATGGATAATAAATATTTCCTAGAAAAAACTTAAACATAAATAGTCTAAAATAATAATGAGATCGAGGAATTAACCATTACCTTGCACTTTCCTTTGGTTGAGGGTGAATTTATCTTGATGTGTAATGACCATAGTATGTCATTAAATTATACCATATCCATATTCATTTTTATTTCTTCATACAAGATTCATTTATGACTTTATACTACCCATTAAATAATGATTTCCATGTTAAATTAACATTTCAGGTAGTAATAGTTTTCTTTATCATACTTGTTATAACAAGTTATTCTTGATCGTATCATTTCGATCATGATTAAAATACATCCAGAATATAAAAAATGATTTATATATAATATATATTTTGAATATAAATCTGTATAATATATAGATATATGAAATGTAAAACACTATTTATGGAGACGATAGGTCGTACGTACACATAAACATAGTATCTGTTTTCATATCATATTGAACGGAAGTAAGTGAATAAGATTTATGTAAGTAGATAGATATATATATATGTATATATATATATAGTAGCATTAATATGTCATAATTTACATACTTATTAATAATATATATTTTTAAAATCATCTTTGAAAGGTGAACCTAGAGTTGAATCTCATAGCGTCGTGGATACAATAAGTCTTACATACACAGGAGCGATGATATCATTTCGTTCATGATTAACAGGTGTAGAATTGGAATATATATTAATTTTATAGATAAATTAGAATGATATTTTCATTTTTTATATACATATTACTCATTAATGTATTTATCCAAATAACAAAGTTTTTAATAACAAATTATCCCACAGTGTGGAAATGGTAAGTCGTACGCACGCATGCATGGTGACATTATCATTCATAGGATGTATAGAATAATGAGTATCATTGTACCATAATTTTAATAACCTCACAGTATGTTTAAGGTAATGGAGTAATTTTTTGTGTATTGAAATAACAATGAAAGTCAATGTGGAAGATGGTATGAACTTTGAAAGAGGTGATAAAATAATTACCTATTATTTTGGCGTTTCCATTTGATTTGAAAAAAGGGCTCCATAGGATGGATTTATGATCAGGGTATGACCTCTAGGTTGATTTGAGTCATGTTTGGAGGATATTTGGTAGGATTTGGTCAAGCCAAATGTCTTTGCAGGTGTGATTATGAGAGAAGGAGAAGTACCCTTTTATAAAAGAGTTTAGGGTCACTTTAAAATAAGATAAAAAATTATTTTATTGTAAAATAATTATCGATTTCTAATGCCTTACGTTTTTTTATTTCAATGATAATGTGGGGATGGGACTTAATCTTCTAAACCAATAGGGTTGAGACAAATTTATGTAACCATATTAACCCAAAATTTTATATTTAACTCTAAGTTGAATAGTTTAATTTTTACCATGTCCTCTTGTATTTTTATAATAAATGGTTAATAATGATAAAATAAAAATCCAAGAGAACCCCAAGTGGTGAATTATTGATAAGTATAATATTACATTTGTTATTTTTCCAATCCTTATATTTTTATAATTATTATATCAATTAATAATAAAATATTTGTTTTAAAGAACTCATTTATGTCAATTTTGACAGTATTTGTTATTTTGTTTTTATTAAAGTCAAAAAATCATTATCACTTCAAAAAAAATCTGTAATCATCCCAAACATGTCACATTATCATAGAAAATTCATTGAAGGCTTCAAAAGCGTCAAATTAAATTTATTTTTAAATTTATAATATCAATTATATTAATCGTTCAATGATTACGTAATTACTTCATCGTCACTATGTTATAATTATATTTAATTTGTTGATATCCAAAAATTTTAAATAAAATACAATTATGTAAGAAAAATTATCTATTTCAAATGACTTTTTATAGTCGAATTTATATTTTGTATCACCATAAATTAAAAAGGATTAGTTATTTAATATTAAATTTATCACTTTTAACTCTTAATTAAATAAAATAATATTAAATGTACAAATATAATCCAAGTAGACCAATAGGATCATTTTTAATCCCATGGTTGGTTTTGGTAGTAATACACATATCCAATAGAATTAGGACATGTTTTAGGGATATTATAATGTCATTTTTACTTTTAATTACACTTTTTTCATTTTACCATGGTAAATAAAATTCAAAAGTTACAATTCACAAAAAAATATTTTCAACTTTTTGAACAAAATAATACATAACGATCTCAACCGTGTCACTTTGATTTTTGAAATAAAATTTTCAGAAGTGGTAAAATTATGTTTTATGTAAATTTGAAAATGTGCGTAGAAGGTGGGTAAAAGATGTTAAAAAGTTCAATAAAATATTATACATCTAATTTTATTATAAATTGACACCAATAAATTCTAATAAACATATACAGGTATTATATATCGATTTTTACATAAAAAATTTAAAAAAAATACTTATTTGAATCAAAAAGTTGATTTTAAACAATAACTCAGTGTTTTTCACTGTTCATCAATTTTTGAATGTTTTCAAAAAAGACCAAAACTTCACCCAAATATAATTTTGACATTCAGAATTCTAAAATGAATTCTATTTTACCATATTCAAAACATAATCATTTAAATCATTTATTTAAAATTAATTCCCATTGTTAAAACCAAAAAGTAGGGTTTTAAAAATTAAAAACTATCAAATGATTGATATGTGTATATGTAAAATTTAAAAAAAAATTATTATAATGACCTTAATTATATTTATTTATCTAAATATAATCTACTTATACTTCAAAAAATTTAAATTCATAATTTAGCAATATAATGTATTTCGATTAGATAAGATGTTTTCAATTAAAATTTAATATTTTTCACCATTCATCAAAATATGAATGTTATCAAAATGAATACATATAAATATAACCAAATAACGTTTTTTTACCTAATACATGACTAAAAATTGTTCCTTTTATGATATAATTTTAGTTCTCCACATTCATATTAGAGATGGAGTAAGATTTTCCTTATTTCTTTAGCTTTGGTGGATGTTGATGCTTTTCACCCTCAAAGACTACTGGTTATTAAATTTGATTTCAGAGATCCATTTCTCATAATAATTGATGTATTGAACCATGGGTGGTTCATAACGAGTTGACCTCCACTCCTCTATCTTTATAGCCAACATTCTCATGTTACAACAACAATCACAATCTTGGGGGGTTCTCTCCATTACTTGATGTATTTGTCCTTACCTTTGAGAAACATCCCTTATTTCATCAGACTATATTTTTTACATTTCAGTGGTTTGATCCTAATTCCATTGATTTAATTTGATACTCCATCCTGAATATCAAACATTTGTTTTCTATCTTGATATCCATTGGACCATTCTCCAAACACTATATCCATATTGACAAAACATCAAGAAAACATCTTCATATATCCCAATGAATAAGATAGCTAGAGTCGTTATAAGTTGTTGATTTAAACCAGTAACGAATTTTTATATTGTGACTTAATTGATGATAACAAAACTAGAGATACATACTAAAGCACTTTTCAATTTTCTTATTTCATATCATAACTGATTCACCTTCAATTTTCATTATCCCTATGAAATCTTTCTCAATAATTATTTGATGTTCTTGGAGGAAATACAGGGTACAAAATATTTTTTTATTTCGACCCAATACATATCCTCTATTTAATTATATGTATTATTTTATTCCCAAATACCACCATTGATTGAATTCTCCATCAAAATGATAAATCAGAAGATTCATCATCTCCTTATCAAAACAGTGTATCACATAACATATATTATCCACTGAGTTGTTCTTTTTTCTGTGACAATAGGACATGAAGATCTAATAAAAAATTGTGTTTATATCCATATAATGTAATAAATGGCTATTTTATCGTTCATTAATGAAATATAATGTTCTAAAAGATTCAAGTCATTATTCACAACCTGAGATATCTAGGTAATCCTCATAATATTATTGTAAACTCTTCCTACCATAGCGCAATGGATGTTGTTTTAATAGATATTATATAGTCCATCATGTGGGTTATTCTTCTAGATTCTCTTAGTTCCAAAAATTTTATATAATAGAATTTTTTTTATAAAATACATGTTAGAGAATAATGATTAATAACTTATTTTTTTACAGCTAACTTTAAATGGATATCTTATATGATCCCATGGTTTAATTTTATTAAAAAATAATGTTTTGATGTATTTTTTACTTATATATATACTTATTTTATGAATTACTAATAATTTTCTATAATATTAATTAAAAACATAACTAATCCATGATCTGATACCACCTATAGTGACCCTACCTTTTCTTACATTATAAATATATTATTTTATTGATAAAAATATAATAAGGTTTCATATCCAAGATTAAAATTTATAGTGTCTTAAGAAAAATTAGATCATATATAACATTTTATTAATTAAACCAAGATGTTAAATAATTTGTTCTTCTCTAGATTTTTGTGTGCGCCTTTCCTTCTATTTATTACAAGTAATCACTAGAGGATATACATTAATGAAATGGGTGAGTTAAAATCCCAATAAGATGATAAATATGAACCTCAATCAATAGAACATGGGTGAGAATAAATATCATCTTAATAACATAAGCATTGTATAATAAACATAATCATGATAGTAAACATTATGTAAAGGAATGGAATTTTTCAACTCGTAAAAATGAAACATCATTTCTTAGTAGTCAAATATGAAACATAGTTTAGAATGAAGCTAGTATGATGTCCACTCACAAAATAAGTTAATAATCATAACATTAATATTTTGAACAAATAAAAATCCATTTTAATTAATATAATATATTATCTCATGTGATTATTTACATTACCTAATTTTTTGGATCACCGTATAATTTTGGGGTCACGCATCACAACATTACATTTTCATAATCCTGGATTCCACATAGAATATATGAAAATCATAGCCCTAAAATAATACATGGAAATGAATGTGTCTCGTAAGGATTTAATTCATAAATAAAAAATTAGATTCCAAAAATAAAAAAGAAATAATGTGAAGGATAAAAGAATCATCAATCTGGATTGAAGAAGCAACTATCTCAAGAGATGTAACAGATGTGTTCTAATAAAGAATAATTCATTAGGAAAATCATTATGTTTCTCATAAACTCAAAAAAAAATGAAAATCCCAAACAATCGATGTAAATATTATGAAAATTAAATTTATTTAACATTAAATTATTATCCATATAGATATTTTGGGGAATTTGGCAAAACTCATGGAGAAGGTGTTGGGTTAAAGAATCCCCTAACCTAAATTTTTCCTTATTTTTATTCCTTTGAAGCATCCAAAATAAAAATGTTTTTTATTTAAATAATTATCCCAATGTCAATTATTGACATTTATGTAAATATTTTTCAATTATAATCATTGTAATATATTTAATAATTTATGATGATGAAAATGATGCATTTTGATATCATGTTTTACAAAAACATAATCCAATTTTTATGTTTTTTTGTTAATTTATTTAATGTAATTTATATGATCGTATAATTAATTAAATATGAATATAATAACATAAAAATGATAAATATTTACATTATATTGGTCACACTATCAATCCATAGTAGTATTTATATGAAATGTATTGGAAATGTTTCTATAGATGGTTAACTAACATTTAACGGGATATTGTAGAAAGGGATGGAATGAAAAGTATAAAATTTCAATTTGTATAAATATGATAATTATATTAGGTTGAAACCATTAATTTTACATTAACGTAATTTATAAAGAAATTTTAGTATATGTTTTTTAATGGAAGAGGGTAAGAAGAGGAATGGGAATATAAAAAGAGGGATGAGTTAATAGATACTTTCTATGTCCTCAATGTTGCTTCAATTTTACAACACTTTATCTCCTTAGGAAATCAAGCAGTATTGCTCCAAAAACGTCCCTAATTATTACATGGGGTTGAGAATATGGATTTTTTTGATATTAGGATATTTAATGTATTTCAAGAGTGGTTTTTTCAATGTATGAGTGTGGGTTTATTTATACAAGAGGAGAGGGGTATTTTTAAGAAATTTTATTTAATAAAATACAAAATTAATGTTAAAACATGTAATAGTGAATTATTTTAATTATAAAAAATATATTAATATAATATAATGTTTTTGTTTCTTTAAATACACTATATAATTAGAATTATTTGTTTATGAAGAAGGGAAATGTAATGAAAGAAAATATATTATTTTAATGAATCAATTATGACTTTGGGATTCAAATTTTTTTAAGGTTCAAGAATTATGTTTATGGTATATTAGTGAAAATTTGTGAAATTAAAAATAACATGGACAAATTTAATGTCGTAAAAAATATTATGTTACCCTTATATCATAAATTGTTTAATTTACGTTACACCCATTATGTGAAAAACTAGGTTTAGACTATTCTCATGAAAATTGTTGTATTTAAGAAAATTAATAATAAATAACTCCTTGATTAATTAAAAAAATTGGTTTAAAATTTGTTTACAAATTATTATAATAAATTTATTAGTTATTTAATTATAAATTTTAATAATTTTTTTAATTCTATAAAATATAGTTTATTAAAAATGTGATTATACTTTCCCTAAGTTACTTAGTCTTGTTTTTTATTTAATATAATTATATAGACAATATTTAAAAAATTAATAATATTAAATATAATTTACATTATAATTTAGTAATGTTACCTGAAATTACTTTTATTATCATCAGATTACTATTTCAAATGTCGCATTACTATTCCCAAGGTCACACTAGCTCCTATAAATAATACTCTGATATTTCACCCAATATTCAACTCAGTTCCTCTCAAGGCGGTATTTTTTCATATTTTATTTTTTGAGTTAAAGATATTTATATTCTTCTTATTATTGTTTTTATTGGTGGTGATAATTCTTTAATATTGGGGTGATCTATATTTCCTAATTATAGAAATTTTTTTCTATTTCTATATAGGTATAATGTATTTAATATTAAAGGGTCTAATTTCTGATTAATTTAATAGTTTTTAGTAATGAAATAAATTATATTATATTTTCTCTATATTTATTATGTGTATAATATTATATTTTTTAATTTAACACACACTAATTTTGGAATTAAATTTTATTAAAACATTGGGTTGTTACTGAAAATATATGAATAGAAATTATAAATTATATTTTCAGAGAGATAAAAAAGTTTTTATAACTTAATTATGCCTTTACTATTGCTTATAATCATTAGAAGTATCCATATTAACTTCCATGTAAACCATTAGTGAAGGATAAATCACATAACTTCATGAGGGGGAAATCTTCAATACACATGAGGAACAATATAGTATCCCATGTAGAATTGGAAGATAATAAAAGAATATATGAATGAAACGAACTCAGATGTATAATTAATTTACAAATATCATATATATGTCTTATACCCAGCATAATACAGAAATTAATGAGGTGGTATTGGAAAATGTTTCCCATCATTTCACGAGGAAGTAGTCTATCATAGTGATGAGTGAAATTATCAATTCTAATTTGTGGGAAATGAGATATATTTTGTTCGTTGTGATTAGAAATTATAATATCATTATATTGGATGTTAATTTTTATTTTATTATCATAATATGAAAATATGTTTAGGAGCACAAAGAATAATCAAAATTAAAACACATAGTTAAGAATTTTACATCTTTATTGACCGCCTCATTAGTATTATGTCTAATGTATTCCTATTATTAATTTTTAAAAAAACAATGATTCTGGGATGATTGAATGATTTTTTTGTATTTATTGAGGCCAAATGGTTTGACGGCGTGTTAATGATAGAATATGGGGTTTCCTTTTACAAGTTAGGTGAATTAAACAATTGAAATTGAAAAATAGAAAAATGTGTACCCAAATTATTCGCATTAAGAAAGTGTAATAAATGATGTACTCTAGAGTCTTAGATATGATAAAATCGATATATGTATATAAAATTAATTTTAGACTTATTTTAGTGAATTTTAAACCTTATATTCATAGTTTAACCTAACATAAATTAGTTTTAAGATAAACAGACGTAATTTTTTATGGGTTTTACCATTAACTATAGTAAAATATTATGATGAAAAATGCAGATATATATTTTATTTTCATAATATATAATCCCTTTTTCTAAATTCCATTATGAAACTCCCCGACCCTAGAATCCTGGAGCTAGTGCGTAATTTCAAAATACTGACTTGATTATAAGAAATCAAGTCTCTAAGGACTGATCAGTTTAGTAGTCTTGAATAATAGATTAAATATATGAAAATTACATTGCACATTCAAAGATAAAACACAACACAAATAATCCATTGAAAATTCCATTTTTTCCCTAGCATAACCTTGCATATCAAATATAATACACTTTTGGAAACCTAGGAAAAAAACATATGAAAGGGGTGAGCTCATATTCTCAGTAAGGGTAAATAATTTTGTGGAACCAAAAAAAATTTAAGGCAAGAAGTGTAATAAAACCCACATCACCTTAATCATAAACATTTACATAATATGGAGAAAATAAATCAGACATTACAATATAAACATGAACAATGATATTCTACAAGTTGAATAATCACATGTAATAATTAATTTCATAATGAGGGAATGCCTAACATCGGATATCATTACCACATAGTAAAGGCCTCGTGCTAAGACTACAAATAAATTTTTTTGTCAAGGCCTTCTGCAAAGACACTAATTTTTCTCAGGAGACTTACCGATGCATCGAGAGCCTATAACAGGCCTCACCTATCACATACTAAGTCAACTCTATTCATCATATGAAAATATTGAAACACAACATAAACATTCGTATTAAAACTAGCATACGAAATGTCTATACTTCAACCATAAAACATGAATGGTATAAAATAGAACATTCACATTCAAACATATCAGAACTCATTCAATATAATATTTATGATTTTATTTACAATAAATCAACCTTAATCAATAATGTTATCCAAAAAGGATGTTGACATAGTTGAAAATATTCATTATAACCATTTAGGAGAATATATATTTTTATGAAATCATTAAAAAGTGTCACAATTTTTAAAGGAATGAATTTAGTATATATTTTTTGAATCAAATGACCCCATTGCATTTTGTTACTTTTTGATGGAATTATCACTTTAAAAAATTAATGTCCATATTAATAAATCCTTATAACCATTTTGAAACCATGGACATTAATGAAAATGATTCAGAAGAATAAATATTTAAAACATTTAAAATGATGTCTAGTTATAGAGTACCTTAAAGGAATCATTTTGAAATTTATTTTAAGATACATGTACATGGATAATAAATACGTCCCAAAAAATACTTACCCATAAACAATCACTTTTAATAATGAGATTGTGGAATTAACCCTTACATTGCACTTTACTTCAGTTGATGGTGCATTTTAAATCCTGTATAATAACCATAGTGTGTTATTAAATTTTACCAGAACCATATTAACATCTATTATATCATTAATGATTGATTTATGACTTTATACTACTCATTTTATATTGATTAGCATGTTAAATAAACATTTCAGGTAATAATCGCTTTCTTTATCGTACATGTTAGAACATGTTATTCTTGATCATATCTTTTAGATCATGATTTAAATACTTCCATAATATAAAACATGCTATATATATAATATATATTTAGAATATAAATATGTATAATATATAAGTATATAGAATGGAAAACACCGTCTATGTAGACAGTAGGTCTTATGTACCCATAAACAATGATTCTGTTATCATATCGTATTGAACCGAAGTTTGTGAATAAGATATATGTAAGTATATAAATTAATAAATAAATCTAAATCTAATAGCATTAATATTTCATATATATCATACTTATTAAAAATATATATTTTTATAATCATCATTGAATGGTGAACATGGAAATGAATCTCATCGCGTCCTGTAGACGGTAAGTCGTACGTACAGACGAGCAACGCTATCATTTCCTTAATGATTAACAGTAGGGGAATATGATGATATATTAATTTTATTTAGAAATTATAATTTTATATTCTTTATTTATATACATATTACTCATCAGTATATCCATTTAAATAACATTTTGTTGAATAACAAATTACACCATATCGTGGAGACAGTAAGCTGTATTTACGCAAGAATAGTGACATTATCATTTATAAGATGGATATAATAATGAGTAGTGTTGTACCATATTTATCATAACATCAATTTATTTAGATGTTATTGGAGTAATTATTTTGTTCAGGAAAGTACAATGAAAAATAACGTGGAAGAAGAAAGGAACATTGAAAGAAGTGATAAAATAATTACCTATTCTTTGGTGTTTCGTTTGGATTTCAAGAAAAGGGCACCATAGGTTGGATTTATTATCAAAATAAGGCATCTGGATTATAGTGAAAAAAATTTGTAGGATATTTGGGTTGGGGTAGTCTGAGCCAAATGACATTTGATGTGTGATTTTGAGAAAAGGGAAAGTACCCATATATAAGAGAGGTGAGGGTCTCTTTTGAAATAGTTCAAAATATTATTTTATTATAAAAAACATTTTGGTTTCTAATGGATCCAAATTGATTTATTTCGATGATAAGGTGGGTATGGGTATGAATCCTATCAACCAATAGGTATTGGACAAGATTAGGTCACTGTATTAACCCAATCTTTTAGATTGAACTCTTAGTTAAAAAGAATAAATTTTACTACATCCTCCGGTATTATTATAATAAATGGTTATTAAACTTACTATAAAATTCCATGAGAACCCCAAGTGGTTCATCATTGATATATATAACCTTATAATTTTTCTTTGTTCAGTCTTGATATTCATTGGAATATTATATCAATTAATAATTTAGTATTTTTTTTATAAACTCATTTTTTCCAATTTTGATAGTATTTTGTTTTTTGTTTTTTTAAAGTCATAAAACATTATCACTTAAAAAAAATTATTTAATCAACCCTAAAATTTTATATTATCCTATAAAATTCGTTTATGGAATCCAATGCCTCAATTTATATGTATTTTTATATTTATAACATTTATTATTTCAATCTTTTATTGATAAAGTTATTAATGCATCGTCATTGTGTCATAAATAAATTTCATTATTGAATATTTAAAAATTATAATTTGAACACCATTTTATAGGAAATATTTTTATATTTGTAATGAATATTTAGGGTAGAATTTATCTTATTCAAAACCCTATATTAAAATGGATATAGTTATTAAACATAGAATTTAACACGTTTGTCTCTTTTTTAAATGAAATAATAATAAATTTCATAATATACTCCATGTGGAGAAATTAATTACATTGAACATATATAGATATTATATATCTATTTTGACTTAAAATAAATTTAAATAAAATAAATAATATTTTTAATAAAAATTAGATTTTAAATAATAACATAGTGTTTTTCACTATTCATCAAAAATTCAACTTTTTCAGAAAAATACAAACAATTCTTCATAAGCTAATTTTGATATTCAGAATTAAAAATGAATTCTATTTAACCAAATTAAAAGCATAAGAGTTGCATTATATAATTTTAAATTAATTCCCATTGTCAAAACCAACATCCGTGTTTTTAAAATGAAAAAACTATCAAAATATTGACATGTTCTTATGTCAAATTTCAATGTGAAATTACTTATAATGGTCAAAATATTTTTAATTGATAATAATATAATCTAATTATTCTTCCAAACCATATGAATTAAAATTTAACAATATAAATTATTTCAATTTAATAAGATTATTTCAATTAAAATTTAGTATATTTCATTATTCATCAAAATATAAAAGTTATCAGAAAAGTACCACAAATTTATCCAAACTAAATTTTAATTCCCCTATACTAAATAATATTTTAATTTCACTAATTTTAATATATAAAAGGGTCAAATATTGGTTTTAAATAGGGTTATCTATTAAAAGGATGTAAATAGAATTTTTTGAAAAATAATTTTTTTATCTAAAAATGTATTTTTATTATATTATGTCTATGAAACCCATAATATGAATTCTAAAATTATGTGGAGTATTTTCAATTCAAAATTATGTAAATAATATTCATAATCTCTTTCAGAATGGCTTGTTTGGTAAGTCGTGGGGCGCTCAAAGAATGAGTTTTTTTGTAGCACAAGTTATTGAATAACATTGAAGCGATAACATATAATGAAATATTAGGTTGTTACATTCTCCTCTCCTTTAATAATTTGTGCCCAAAAATTTTGAAATATTTTTTCAAAAATAAAAATTTAAAATTAGAAAAATATCTTTGCGGAAAACCCACATCAAAAATAGGGTTACTAAAATTTTGTCTGAATAAGAGTGAAAGATAAATGAAAAAGTCACCACCAAATTATGATATTGATTAGGAGAATATTGGTTGCCATTAGAGACACATATTTAGAGGATGATGTAAATATTTACAGGGAGAGATTGAGGTCATCAATCACAAACAAG
Source organism: Viscum album (assembly GCA_963277665.1). Taxonomy (NCBI): domain Eukaryota; kingdom Viridiplantae; phylum Streptophyta; class Magnoliopsida; order Santalales; family Viscaceae; genus Viscum; species Viscum album. Next base: position 1,482,270,034 of record OY728137.1, read on the forward strand.
TGTAAAATTTATGGCCTTAAAGCCATCACTCAATGATGATTTAGAATATCATCAGTTCAACAAATCATAAAGTAATAAGACAAAACATTTTTGGTTTTAATATCCCTTCACAAATGCTTAATAATTAATTTATTCATATAATAAGAGGAAACAAAATATACTTGAAATGTAGAGTTTAATATTTTAAATAATTCCTACCATGAACTCATCTTTCACTCCAAAAGAAAGTAGAATTCAGATATATTCTATTTATCCTAATCATATAGTGTTTCAAAAATAATGAATTTAAAATTATTTTGAATGACTATGTAAAAAATCTACATTATATAAACTAGGACATCATGTATAACAATGGTAGGTGATGCGCCCTTATTTCCCTTCAGTTCTGGCTTCAAGTCTCACGGCCTTATTGGACGTGACTGGTTGTCGCCCGACCATTGAGTTGTCTATTTATTAATAATAAAAAAAATTATGAAATTATTTACCATTAAAAATAGTATCCAATGTCAAAAATAATCCAATCCAACCATTATATTTTTCCAAAATACTTTTATCCAAACTCATAGTCCACGATTTATAAGGAGGGTAAACCTAATGAAGATCATTTTTCCCACGTAATAACATGTGAAAACCTTCATCACGTATTCTACTAAAAACACGTTAACACCCATAATTAATAAAATGAGGTTGATTTCATTCAATATACCTTATTACATATATAATATTTGATATAATCTTTATATCCAAAAATGTTGTAAACTCCAACAATAATGGAATAATTAAACAATTTATTAGTTTCAAAGTAGTCAAGAATATCAAATATAATTTATCGAAATAAATTATATCTTATTCCAAACTCTCTAACTCAGTATTAGAACCATATTAAGGGTTATCTTTCTTTCAACCATGTAATTTCTAAAAAGGTTTACTTGCTATTGAGTCACATTTCATAGAACTATATAATCTCAAATAATCAATGAAATAGTACTATAGTACAATCCTTATTTATTTCTATAATTCATATAACCAGCATATCGATGATAAAACACACAAATAAAATAATTATTTAATAACAACATTTGAAAAAAAGTCATTACTCTTCATAGGTGGTAGTATAATAACATAATTTTTATCCAATTTCATCATTTGTGGCATACTCTGATGATTTGAACATTTATTATCGTAGTGCCCCAACTCCTTGAAGATGAAGCATTGTATAATTGAATCCTTTTTCATGCCCTTGAAATCACATAGATGGTGTCTTTTTTCCCCATATTCATAACAAACTCTAATTCCCTTCAAGCATTTACCATGGTGATTCTTTCCACTATTATCACAAATTGAAAAAACCCTAATTTCCTATCCTACCTTAATCCATCATTCTCTCTACCATCATTTTCTTCTCTTGCTACTTTTAAAATCAATATTACTCATAGAATTCATTACATATATTATTAAAACATGATACAATTTCTTTATCTAATGATAAAAAGTGGGATACAAATTCCCTTCTAAATGTTGGCTTAATACCATGAATAATATGATCTTTCTTACTCTTTGGATCATCCGTAATGTTGGATTTTTCATTCCTTCTACTGGGCACCATTTATAACGAATGGAATACACTAGGTTAGTTTATGAGTCACAATAAAAAATTCCAAACATGTAAAATACCTAACATAAATTCAAAATATTATTCATATAATCTATAATAAAAAAAATGATTTCATTGATGATGTTTTTACTATTAAATCATTCAAAATTCCTTGTAATGAAAATGTGATTTATCTTAAGCATGTCCCCTATGAGTTTTGTAACCAAGAGTACAACAAAGCATATTGTCATGTATTAGGATACCATAGGTCAAGCCTGAAACTCTTTGTCGGAGTTTTCACTCCTAGGTACATCTGTTCCAAAGATGTCACTATGTACTTGTATCAAAACATTGATGTATTTCTTCAAAAATAAACAATATTTCTACGTTACAGAAATTCATTGAAGTTCGTCAATACTAATCCTCAAAGTTTTTTTTAGGGTATCATTCTCTAATAAGAGTTTTCCTAAATCTAGTTTTACATGGATTGTATAAAACATCCACACATACAAACTGTAACTCCTCGACCCCAGAAACCTGGAGCTGGTGCATTATTTTAATAAATTGGCATGATTACATGGAGTCATGTCCTGAAGAACTGATAATTTTAGTAGTATTGGAAAATATATTACATACATGAACATTACATTACACATTCATACAAAAAAGAAAATATAAATAATCCATTTATAACACTATTATTCCCCTAGCTTAACCCTTCATGTCAAACATAATACACTTCTTGGAAGCCTGGGAAAACAAAACATAAGAAAGGGGTGAGCTTAGATGCTCAGAAAGGGTAAATAATTTAGCAGAAGCTATAATATTTTAAGGCAAGATGTGTGACAATAACAATAGCCTTTTAATCTTAAACATGATCATAATATGGAGAAAATAAATCAAACATTACCATATAAACGTACAAGAAGGTTATTATACTATTCGAGTAATCACATTAATAATTAATTTCATAATGAGGGAATTTCTAATGCCAGACTACAAATTTTTTTTTTTTCAATGCCTTGTTCCTAGACAAGAATTTGTCGCATGCGACCTACCGAAGCATTGAGAAGCTATAACGGGCCCCACCCATCACTTACTATGTGCATTGTATTCCTCATATGAAAATATTGAAACATAACATAAACATTCGTAATAAAAATTAGAATACGAAATATAAATACTTCAGCCATAAACCATGAATGGTATAAAAATAGAACATTCATAGTCAAACATACCGTAACTCATAAAATACAATATTGAAAATAGTATTTATAATAAATCAACATCAATCAATAATAATATCCAAAAATGATGTTGATATAGTTGAAAATAATCATCAAAACACTTTGAGAAAAATATCTTTCTTATGAAGTCATTTAAAATATCACAATTTATAACGGAATATGCCTAAAATATATTTTTGAGTCAAATTTCCCCATACCTTTTTGAATATTTTTAATATAATTAACATTTTAAAACGTTCATGTCCATATAAATAAATCCATAAGCCCATTATGAAATCATGGCCATGAATGAGAATGATTTAGAAGAATAAATATTTAAAAGATTTAAAATGATGTTTTAGTTAAGAGTAACTTAAAAGAACCATTATGAAAATCCTTTTACGATACATGTACATGGATAATAAATATGTCCCAGAAAAAAATTACACATAAATAGTCTTGAATAATATAGAGATGGAGGAATTAACCATTACCTTGAACTTTCCATTGGTTGAGGGTACGTTATTCTTCATGTATAATGACCATAGTATGTTATTAAATTATACCATATCCATATTCATTTTTATTAGGGAATAAATGATTTATTTATGACTTTATACTACCCATTTAATAATTATTTCCATGTTAAATTAACATTTCAGGTAATAATCATTTTATTTATCGTATGCCTTATAACTTGTTATTCTTGATCGTATCATTTCGATCATGATTTAAATACATCCAGAATAAAAAACATGATTTATATATAACATATATATTGAATATAAATATGTATAAAATATAGATATATGAACTGGAAAACACCATTTATGTAGACGGTATGCCCAAAGTACGCATAAATGTTGTATCTATTTTCTATCATATTAAACGGAAGTAAGTGAATAAAATATATATAAGTATATATATAAAAATATATATATCTAGTATAATTATTATGACATATTTTACATACATATTAATTATTTATTTTTTTACAACCATCATTGAATGGTGAATCTGGAGATGAACCTCGTAGCATCGTGGAGACGGTAAGTCATACATACACACAAGCGATGATATCATTTCCTTCATGATTAATAAGTGTATAATTGGAATATATATTAATTTTACAGAGAAATTAGAATGAAATTTTCATTGTTTATATAAATATTACTCATCATAGTATTTATCCAAATAATATGGTTTTGAATAACAAATTACCCCACGGTGTGGAGACGGTACGCCTTATGCACGAACACATGGTGACATTAACATTCATCAGATATATAGAATAATGAGTATAATTGTAACATAATTATAATAACCTCGTAGTATTTTTACGGTACTGGAGTAATAAGTTTTGTATGGCAATAACAAAGAATGAAATAGTGGAAGAAGAAAAGATCATTGAAAGAAGTGGTAAAATAATTACCTATTTTTTGGCGTTTTCTTTTGATTTGAATAAAAGGGCTCTATAAGATGAATTTATGATCATGGTATAGCCTCTAGATTAATTTGATGGATGTTTAGAGGATATTTGGTAGTTTTTGGCAAAGACAAATGTCTTTTGAGTTGTGATTATGAGAGAAGGGGAAGTACCCTTTTATGAAATAGGTGAGGGTCACTTTAGAAAAATTTAGAAAAATTATTTTATTATAAAATAATTTTCGAATTATAATGGATTAAATTTTTTAAATTCAAATATATGGTGGGGATGGGTAATAATCCTCTCAACAGATGGGGTTTAGAAAAAATTTATGTCACCATATTAACCCAATCTTTTGTATTTAACTCTTAGTTAAATAGTTTATTTTTACAATGTCCTCTTCAATTTTTTTATAATAAATGGTTAATATTAAAATCCAATAGAACTCCAAGTGATAAATTATTGATATATCTAACATTATATATGTTATTTTTAATATCCTTATATTTTTATAAATATTATATCAATTAATAATATAGTATTTGTTTTAAAAAACTCATTTATGTCAATTATGACTGTATTTGTTATTTTTTTGTTAAAGTCATAAAAACTTTACCACATCCAAAAAAATATATTTAATCAACCCAAAAATTTTACATTAACCTATAAAATTCATTTAAGGCTTCAAAATCCTCAATATACATTTATTTTTATAATTATAATAACAATTATTTTAATCTTTCATTGATAAAGTAATTACTTCATCGTCGTTGTGTTATAAATACATTTAATTATTTTATATACCAAAATTTATAAATAAAATAAAATAATATAGGAAAAAATATTCTATTCCTAATGAATATTTATAGAGGAATTTATCTTATGTATCACATTATATTAAAAAGGGTTAGTTATTAATCATTAAATTGAACACTTTTAACTCTTCATTAAATAAAATTATAATAAATGTCCAAATGTAATACAAGTGGACCAATAGGATCATATTTTAATCCTATTGTTGGTTTTGCTAGTAATAAACATATCCAATAGTAATAGGAAATGTATTAGGGAAATTATAATATAATTTTTACCTTTAATTACCCTTTTTTCTTTTTACCATAGTAAATAAAATTCAAAAGTAACTATTCACAAAAAATTATATTCTTATTTTTGAATAATATTTTACTTAATGATCTCAACCATGTCGCTTTAATTTTTAAAATTAAATTTTCACATTGGGTAAAATTATGTTTTATGGAAATTTTCAAATGTGCCTAGAGTTGGGTAAAAGACGTTAAATAGTGCAATAAATCTTATACGTCAAATTTATTTATAAAATTACTCCAATTAATTACAGTTAATATATAAAGGTATTATATATCTATTTTCACATAAATAAATTTATATAAAATAAATAATGATTTAAATCCAAAAATTTATTTTAAATAATAACTGAGTGTTTTTCATTGTTCATCAATATTTGAAAGTATTCTGAAAAAGGACAAAACTTCAACATAAGATAATTTTGATATTCAAAATTCTAAAATGAATTCTATTTTTCCACATTCAAAACATAGAAGTTTTATTCATTTATTTAAAAATAATTTTCTTTGTTAAAACCATAAAGAAGGTTTTTAAAAAGTAAAAACTATCAAATGATTGATATTAGTATATGGAAAATTTAAAAATGAAATTTCTTATAATATCCTTAATTTTTTAATTGATAAAAATATATTCTAATTATTCTTCAAGAACATTCAAATGCATAATTTATCAGTATAAATTATTTCAATTAAATAAGATGTTTTCAATTTAAATTTAGTATTTTTCACCATTCATCAAAATATGAATGTTATCGTAAAATTACCTTAAATTTATCCAAACTAAATTTATATGTACCTATTAATAAGAATAATTTAATTTCATTAAATTGAATATATATAAGTGTCAAATATTGGTTTTTAAATGTGTTATCCATTAAAAGGCTGTAAAATTTCATTTAAAAAAAAACTTCATTTATTTGAAAAAAATGAATTGGTTCCTATATTATGTCTATGAAACCCATAAAATTAATTCTAAAATTAAATGGTGTATATAAAATTCAATATCTAGTTAATAATTATTCATAATCACTTTTTGAAGTTCTAGTTTTCTATGTATTGTTGCCCTCGATCTTGGTGTTGCGTGAAGAACAATTTATTGAATTACATTGAAGAGATAACTTACTATGAAATTTTGTGGTGTTCAAAATTTAGTAGTATAAAAATATAATTTTATATTAATATTATAGAGGTTATAATAAAGATAGTTTCTAAAGATAAATATTCATTAGATTAAAATATCATAATGTTAAATTCAATATGAAAATTATGAAACTGAGAAAAATTATATTTTTAATCATTTAAGTGGTCAAATTTTAATATAAAAATATTTTAAAATGTAATTTATTGAGATAAATTATTAATTTGAATGATGTTTCAAAAAAAATTAAATTTTTTAGATTTTCATCAAAAATTAAAACTTTTTCAAAAAAATGGATAATCGTATATAATATTGAAATGATGATTTAAAATATGATTGTTATTTTCTAAAATGAATTTCATAAATGCGGGAAATTTTTATTTAAAATTTAAAAAAAAATTGACTAAATTGTATTTAAAAAATATTTTTTCTCAAAAAACATTTATTTTTCTAATAAATGACTGTTTTTTTATTTTTATTAAATATATAACCATAATTTTCATTATTCATATGGACTACTCATAAAAACATGTTTAATTCCTAGTTTATAACAATATACTCTACCACGGTTCATTTATACTTGGGGTACGATATTCCATAATGTATTAATAATAATGTACTTGGATTAAAATCATAGGTTTGTACATTAATATAAATTATAATTAATATATTAAAACATATTTGAAATATTTTTAACATAAACTAAAATTTATTTTTTATTTTCTACTGTTTCAATTAACTTAAGAGAATTATGAAGAGAGATTAAAATTTATTTCAAGAAGATTAATAAAGAATGAAGACTATAAATGTTAGATTTACTATAAGATAGAGGATATTATAATAGAATTATACTGGATCTGGAAGAAATTTATTTTTTTCCATAACGAGCTAAAACATTAAAATATGGTAATTTATTAAGCTATTATGAATAAATTAATTTACATTAAATATGGACCCTATCTTTCATAATTGTTACCATGTATTATTTATAGGTCATTTTAGATCTACAAAGGTCCCAATAATAGTGCATAATTATGATCCAAGAAAATTTATAAGCGTGATTTGTAATTTTTTAAGTGTGATACATCCACGTCATTTACTTAATATCACGACACACCATCTTCAAGATGAAGGAAGGGATAACTGTGTGCCCCACCCTTCCTTCCTCAAGATGAAGAAGAGATAATGACCCCCAAAGTCCCACCTTCAATAGGCCCTGGGCGGCGAAAAGCAACATGGGTAGAGAATCAATACCCAATAATAGAAGGAATTACCCTTTTCATTAACAAGATGGGTAGATAAGACTGTAAATCCCAGGAAAACCCAAATATAGAGAAAAACCTTTAAAGCAAAAATCCATTCCAACATGCATGTTTTTGTAAAATTTGTAAAATGTATAAAAATATCCATTGTAATGTACAAAATTTAAATATAAAATACCAAACAGTAACAATATTTAATACATATTCTCATGCTAGTAATGTCTTGCACAAACCGAGAAGTCCTCAAAGAAACTAGATAATATTTTTATATTCATATGGTGAGCATAGAAGTATACTCATTATGGAAACTACTACTACCCATTCATAGGTTAGGAAACATAAAAATGTCCCTGTGAGAAAAATTTTGAACCTAAAACACATACAAAGGAATACTAACCAACCCAACCACACCAAGGCGCACTGACCATATAACACAGTCATGTAAAATAACAGTATAATCACATCGATATTTGTGTAGCTTGGACCACCTCCCCAATTGTTAACTGCTAATCACTATCTGCTAATTTCATGTTTTTATAACTCTTCCGACATGTAGTCCCACTGCCACTACCTATCCACACAATCTTGGTCCTCAAAACATAGGCAATCCCACCCACACACACCTAGGCCACAACAACCACACCACCAGCCCATAGTAACATGTCCCTCATTCTAAAGAAACTTGAGAGAATAAATCACGCCTTAAAACACTAATACATTCCTTCAAAAAAACCATCACCCAAATAATCATGAACTATGGTAAGCCTCAAGACATTACAACCTTCCCAGATATGCTTGAGTAGCAAGATCCCATAAGAGGGTGTGAGGAAGAAAGTCAGTTATCATCCATTCATCCACCCACTAGCATGTTAGGAAGACACCCTCCCTGAAAAATGGAGGTGTTCTAAGCATATTTCTCAAAATGGGTGAGGCGAATATAGAAATCGCATTAAAATACAATATATATAGGTAAACTAACACACGTGACAACCTATGTGTTTCCAAACAATAAACCAACCAAAACAAGAAACTTTGTTGCTACCACAATATGCACAACCCTATGAATAGACTGAGTGAAACCCATTCCAACCCCATTTTTCATTTAATCTCATTACATATATTAATTATGGGGTTAACATCATTTTGTTCCAATACTACCAAGAAACTATCAACCATACACACACCAATACAACAAGAAAAACCTAACTACAGTCCCACTACAAAAACCCCCAATCATACTAGACAACTGTTCTACCGTTTCCAACAACCATTCTTCAAAATTATACCTCATAATCCTTCTTTCACAACTGAGATATGTGACCCCACTTCCCAAAAAATCCCAGATGATGTCCCACTGAACAAAAATTTATAACCAAACAACAATCCAACTGCCCGACGTCGCTCCATGACATTGACATTACAATAGTAGTTCAACTAAGTACATGTTTATCAATTCCACAAACAACCAATATCTCAAACTTGGATCCCAAAATATCCCCTAAAATCCCCCACAAATAGATCCCACCTAAAATAAAATTTACCCAAAACATTATTGTACACACATACCACATCTGCCTCTTGGAACCAACTCCTTCATCCAACCTAGTACCCCCATTTTTACTCCCAACAACAACACTGCACAACTCACCCAAGTTCACATGATTCCAAGAAACATATCACTTCGACAGACCAATTTAAAATATTTTTATACATTCATATTTAACAAACATAGTTTATTTTATTCTAATTATTTATTACAGGGGTGATCATAGAATAGGCTTCATCCTTGGGTATCAATTTATTCAACTATGTGTATGTGATTAAGTATATTTTAGGTTCATAGTCATTTCTTCACGTATTTAAATAGAATATAACATCATTAGTGAAAAATAAAATACCACCTTTTTACATGATTTTCAGAAGGAATATAGCTATTATAACAAAAACAAAATCATATATAACAACAAAAACATTGATCATCATCAAACCACTCTTTAACCGTTATTTTATTTACCTATGTAATCATCTATTCAACCCACATCTTATCTATTTATTATTTTTATGAAATGTTTCCTACCTCCCTCACAATGATTCATTTTCATGCCCACCCCCACATGATGCATAAATAAATAGAATCAAGATAAATCCCTACATGGATAACCAAATTATTGAGGTTCTTCCATGCACCAAGAATATGGGTCGCACATGTAGTAGGGGAAGAACTCTGAGAAAAATGTGCAGGATTGATCTGGAAAGGGAACACAACATATACATAGAGGATGGATCTAAGAACAACACGTGGGAATGAAAACATACTAGGATGGGAAGATCCTGACATTGAAGATCCATAACCCATTTTAAATTAAAATCAAATTCAAAAGTCATTAATCATGAGATCCTAATCAAGATTACACAGTTTGAGTATCTCAAATCACTTCGAATGCTTAGATATTTAAATATATAATTTATAACATTTGAAACTCCCTTAAAAACGCTCAAACAAGCAGTTAAATGCAATTTATGTCAAATAAGATGTTTGAGGTGTGAAACTAGGAAAAATCGAGAAACTATAAAAAACATTTATAGGGTGGGACACTATTCAGTGAGACACTATAAAAGTTCCACTAATTTGGTGAGACATAGTACATTATGCCATAGGATCAGTGTGAAACCATAATGTTGAGAATATGCCAGTGCAACCGTTACAGTGCAACCGTCATCGGTTCCAGCATCCCTATGCGACCAGTTTGGTGTGTCCATTATAAGTTCCACCATGATGGTGCGATAGTAATGATGCCATCATTTCGGTGAAACCATTTGGTGGAATAGGTTTTTTGGAAACAACTGGGACAATGCATAAAGACCCCTAAAAACAATATAGATAATATATATTCACAAATTAATGTCTAGGGAACACCAAGTTATTACATCAGATACCTATGTGACTATTATTTTCCTCAGGAATTTTAAATTAACCGGATGAAAGAGGTCCGAACAACCATCACTAAGATACATCTCACGAGTAAACATCCATGACATCTATCTATTGAAAAATTTTTGAAACACTAAGGCTCTACTCCCTCATGCAATCATATAAATAGTAAAGGTCACTCTGTCCTGACACATGGATTAGGAGGCTCCATCCTCCATGTCAAGATATTATCCGCTTTGGGAAGCACTAACATGACCTCCTAGGTTTAATCACATCTAAATTAATGCATCTTGACTAGGGATTACATTTTTCCCTCCATGTAGTCATGAATTTTTCACAACAAAATAGAGGAAAAGGAAATATTTTACCATACAATAATAATGTCAACATTACATCACAAGCAAGGCTAAAAAAATACACAAGAGAAAAACATAGAACAACTATGGGTATTGGGAACACCTTAGTGACTCCCCCAACCAAGAACTCTCCCCAAGGCCATTGTACCTCCACAACTCATGAATCAATGGAATGGTCCATCCATGAAGCACTTTATCCTTACGATCCCCAATCCCTACATGTTGTTCTACGAATGCTACGTCACCCTCGATATTCAACACTCCCCAGTCAATGATGTGGGAGTTGTCATATATATAATAACGGAGAAAAGATAAATGGAAGGCATCATGGACACTTTCCATGTATAGTGGAAATGCATGCTGATATGCCACCATTCCAACATGCCCTAACACCTCCAAAGATCTGATTAACCAGGGAGAAAGATAGCTTCCTCTACCAAAGATATTTAGCCCCCACCAAGGACACACATTTAGGAACACGTGATCCCCAAACAATAACTCAAATGTCATTCTAATATGATCATCATATTACTTATATCGGTCCAGATCCTCTTTCAACCTCTCAAGCACAAGCTAAACCTTCTATGTTGTGTTCTGTACTACTCCTTATCAAAGAAGGGATTCTTCCCCTACCTCTATCTAGCACACTAGTAAACATCCTGGTATTCCATAAAATAATTTGAATGGTTCCATTAAAATGGTAGAGTTTTGTCTATTATTATATAAAATCTATTCCAATGGTAAGATTTATACCCATAGTCCTCTGAAGTCTATAACTCACACTCAAATAAAATCCCCCAACATCTGGATGGTCCCCTAAGTCTACCCATCATTCTGATTGTGGAAAGCAGTGATAAGGTGTAACTATATGCCAACAGCATGTTGACACCCCATCCAGACACAGAATCCAAACCAAGTATCTTGATATGAGACGATGGATTTTTGAATTCCATGGAGTTGCACCACCTCATCAACACAACTCTACACTATGTCATATGATGTGATCGACTCCATGATATCCATTATTTGGGATAATTTTTTCAATCAATACACTACTACCCATATTGCATCACTGCCTTCATGAGCCCTAGGTAGTCTAGTGACATAATACATTGAGATTCTATCCTACTTCCACTTGGGAACTTCCAATGGAAACAACTGAACAACCAAAACACTATGCATAGCCTTCACCTGCTAACACAGTATGAATTTTTCAACAAACTCCACCACAACCCACATCACCCTAGTCCATGAAAACTATTCACTCATGACTAGGTACATCTTAAAGAATCCTAAATGCACTATTAGTAAGAATCTATAGAACTCATGGATAACACCCACATGCATTGGAACTGGTACAAAAAGATCCCACAAAACAACATATGATTCTGGCTATCCTCTAACCACCCCTCTAGAGAATCAACATGGAAGACACAATCACACATCAATTAAGCCTCTTAGTCTGACCAATGAGAATCATCTACCAACCACACCACTGAAGACTATTCTATCATCTGAAATAGACATCCCATTCCACTATCCTCTGCAGTATCCATGTGTAATGAGGCTAACTCCTCCATCACCTTCCAAGTATCCATGGATTTTCAAACTACCTTCTTATGTGGATTCATGCTCAAGTCATCAACCACCACATTCCCCTTTACTATGGTTTAATAGAACTCAATGTTGTTGTCCTAGAGAAACGTCACCCAACATCACAACTGAATTCTTAGGTCTCGTTGGGAGAGGATTTACCTCAGGCTCTTGGTATACGTGAAGATCACAAAGCACTCACTTATAAAGTAATACCTTCACAACTTCAGTGCGAATACAATCGCGATATAGTCAACATAATGGGTGGAGTACTTATGTTTATTAAAATGTAATTCCATAGAACCATAAGAAATCACTCCTCACTAGTGCATCAATCCACATCAAAATCCTAGACCAGTATCATCACAAAACACCTCGAACATCACCTCTCCCTCTAGTAACCTATGAACTGGGGTAGTGACTGGCATCCCCTCCACATAGAAAAAAGAATCTTGAAACCACTCACTCCACACAAAGTACTAATATTTTCTTGTCAAAAGTATAAATGGAGCTACAAATGAAAATAATTTGGGTATGAACCTTTGAAAATTGCTAGATCGACCCATGAAAGTACTTACCTCCCCCACATTATTTGGTGCTTCCCAAGAAACAACTTCTTAAACCTATGATGGGTCCACTACTATCCCTTTATAAGGCACTACATGTCAAATTATGTGCTCCAATCGCATCCAGAAGATGCACTGAAACATATTTCCATAGTGATGGTGGTTTCATAGGTCCTCTAGGACAGTCCTTAGATGACTAGAATTCTCCTCCATTGACCATGAGTAGATCAGGATGTCATCGATGAACACGACGATGAACTAGTCATTGTACTCATAGAAAATAATGATCATGAGAGCTATAAACACAACTAGTTCATTCATGACATCTAAGGGAATGACCATGAACTCGAAGTTCCCATACCTGCACCTGAATTAATTCTTTAGGATTTTATCCTTTTTTACCCACAACTGGTGATATCCATACCACATGTCGATATTAAAGTACCTACATACCCCCATTGACTGGTCAAAAAGGTCATCTATCCATGGAAGGGGCAACAGTTCCAAACTATCACTTAATTCAGTCTCTAGTAGTCTATGAACAGTCCTAGGCCACTATCCACTATCTTATTGAAGAAGACTGGACATCCTCACAGTGAACCGCTTGGAAAGATAAAACCCTTCTTCATTAGGTCTTCACCCGGAATACGAAGCTCCCAAAACATAGAATGTGTCATATGATAGGGAGACATATAAATTGGATGGAAAATGGATTGAATGTATATGCCAAACTCAAATTCATGTCAAGGGGGTAGAGTGAAAACCACTTGGGGGAAGACTTACAGTGATTCACTAACTACTACGGGGTCTTCCACCATCTATTTATCTGCAGATTCCATAGACAGCTTTGCTAACAAAGAAAGAAGAGGCTCTACACACATGTATACCACCTGTCAGCTCCACTTAGTAATGAAAGCTACTCAATGACCATCCATATCCATGAACACAACTCTTCACTATAAGTAGTCGATAACGATGTGCACATAAATCAAGCAGTCAATTAACATGATGACATTCTGTGGCAGTATCTGTAGTAGAATTAGCTCCCCACTAGACTTTTGTCGCCTCAAAATCATTCTACATCCCTGAAAAATATCATGTAAAATGTTTTAACCTCTAACTGGTATAGTAATTAACAGGGGCATAGAACATCTCTCTACATCTAGACCCATGGAATGGGATATACTAGGTGAAAAAAGGAGTGTTAATCTATTGAATCATTAAAGGCACACGAAATGGTACTAAATAGACTGATCATGCCTCAAACAACATCAGGCCTTGTTAGAACTGCTACATCTGTGGCGTGAAACCTCCAAGTCCCAGCTCCCCTACCACTCTGTTGTCGACCGCCTCCCTGGCCAGTCCCTGGTCAAGGTCCCTAAGGAGAACCCAGAGGTTGACCACCTACAGCATTGTCTACTATAGGTGGATCAGGAGCTTGCTGTCTTGCTATTGGATGGGCCTAACTAGCTACTACATATTATGAAGTGGACATTGATCCTACCCACCAACATTAAATAGTACTCAAACTGGGAACTGGTTCTGAATACATCCACTAATTCCAATGACACCAGACCTCATTCTCGAGCCCATATAGAATGGGTGAGGACTAGGAGATCAGAACTAGAACTACTGCGGCCAGCTCTATACTAGACGAAACCTGGATGACCCTAACATGGGAAATCTATTGTTGACTGCATTATCCTTAGATAAACAAGGATTTTTCCCCTATCATGGTGAATTTTATATCGAGTGCATCCCCTATATAACTTCATCCTTCTTCGTAACTTCTGAGTACGACGATAGAGTGAAGGTGGTAACATCATTCTAAAGAGAAGTTCAGAGTTCCTATTCCAATCATATCACCTGCAAATCCTCATCTAGGACGAGATTCCAAGAAAATCATAGTAGATCCTTTAATTTTATCCCTATCTCCCTCACTGACATACTTCATTGTTGGTGGGAGTCTAACTTCTACCTTTTCTCATCCTCCATCGCGTAGGAAAGGAATTAATCCAAGAACTTATTCCCAAAGACATCCCATGAAAACTCAGTCTGATCCCTCTACCCAAGGTAATGTGTCCACTACTGACACGTGACTCATATCACCTAAATCACTACCAGAGGATCCCAATATTTTTTCAGGGCCCAGATCAATGTAAATGAAATTAAAAACTCCTCGATCTATCTTGTTGTCTCAATGTCTGAGAAGCTTCCCTCGTACTTCCCTAGATTTTGCTGCTGGAAGGTGAGAAGTGTCCACTACCATTGGTCATATTCCTATTCTCAATCATCCCTCTCCTGATCAACTGGGTCCACCTATTAGGACTCAACTTCAGGTACCACACACAAGCGACGTCTAGGTGCGATTTCTGGAATGAAATAAAGGAACTCCAAAGACCGAGTAGTGTGAAAATATTTGATTAATTTTGACTTGAATTTTATTTATTTTTTTGACTCCAAAACATGAATGAAACACAATAACACAAGTCATTGTGATGCATGTACCATTCCCTGGGTCTCTACACTGAAATCGGTGTAGCCTCATTTGGTCATTTAGTAGGTCCTTAGTACTTGCATCAGATCACTGGGGGCCCTCAAATCTAATGTCCCAACTAGTCTTTTAAATCCTTTTTCACATGGGAAGATTTCATAACACTGTTTCTATAACATTCCATTCAATCCTCACTATGCCTTATCCCAAACCCCATCTAATATATCAAACTATCCAAACCAAAATCCCTCTCATACTATCTTTTCACGAACATCCTTCTTCAAGGTGAGGTATGGGACAATGAGGTGTCATGCCCTTACTTCATCAAGATGAAGGAGGGATAATGAACCCTAGATTCCCTCCTTCAATAAGCCCCGAGGAGGTGACTAGAACCAAGGGTATAGATCCTCACACAAAATGAAAGTAATTAATCTTTTTATTTAATAATATTTGGAGATAAGATGTTAAATCCCAAGATACACTAAATTCTACAAGAAAACGTAAAGCCAAAATCCATTTCCATATTCATGTTTATTTAATATTTGTACAAAATACAAAAAACTCCAATATAAAGCACCAAAATAACAGAGAAATGAGTAAGTAGAAAAAGTTATTAATCATGATGCCCCAGCTAGTGAGGTCTATCACGGACCTCGATGTCCTCTTGGAAACGTGAGAAAAATATATTTATATATGTATATAGAACATATAATTATACCCAGTAGGGAAACTAGTGCTTCCAATTCACATGTGAAGGAACATACTAATGTCCCTATGATAAAATAGTAGAACCACAAAGAAGCTACCAAGTAATAATAACCATACCAGCCTCACCAAGGCACACTCACCATATAACACAATTCAAGTAAAATAATACTATATGATTATCGATATATGGGTACCCCGCACCACTTTCCAACTATTTTACCACTCAACCAAAACATTTAAAATATTGATGATAATACTCTCCCCACACATTGTCCAAGAGCCACAACCCACCTGCACTAACCTGGTCCCTAAACCACACACAATCTTGCATGCACACACCTGGGCCACAACAACCACAACACTATATTTAAGACACGTGAGCCTCATCCCGAATACATTTTGGAAAAAACTAGTTCATTGAAACACCTAGACCTATGATTCACAACAAACTCTTTCCCATGTAATATTGAACTATGTTTAGCCTCATTCCATTACAACCTTCCCAAATATGCATGAGTGGAAAGAACCCGGCTTAGGATGTGAGGAATAAAGTCAGTAACCCGCCATCCATCCTCTCTCCGAGATGCTGGGAAGAATCTATCCCCTAAAAAATGTCGGTGTTTGACTGATCATTCTCTAAAAGGGTAGAGTGTATATTAAAATCACAATAAACAACAATATATATGGGTTAATAACCACTCATCCCATCCTATGGTTTTTTAAACAAGTAACCAACCCCCACAAACACCTTTATTACTACTCCTATTTTCACAACCATACATAAACCATAGTAAAAGACAATCCCAACACCTTTTTTTATTTAATCACTTGCCATTTATTAATTGAGGATGTCACTTTATTTTTTCCATGAACAACCAGAAATCTATCATCTACACCCACACCAAAACAACAATAAAAATAAAACTCCACACCCCCTATAGAATCCCCCAATCTTCATTGATTCTTGTTCAACCATTACTGACAACCATTCTTCAAAATTATACCCGCAAGTCCTTATCTCACCACAAAACTCCATGAAATTTATTCCCAAAAAGATTAGGATGATGTCCTACTACACATAAATTCATAACCACGTAGTAGTTCCACTTCCTGATGTCAGTATGTGACCATGATACGACAATGGAAATTCATTTTCCTAAAAGTCTATTCATTCTACTAAAAATACATCTCTCAAATATGAGATACCAACACCACCCAATACTACCCCACATACATATCCCATGATAAAAACTATTTACACACAACCCTATTATACACACATACTAAACACTTCCCATGGAACCAACTCCTCCATGCAACCTTGTACCCACATCCGTGCACCCAACAACAACACCACAAAACTCATATAAGTTCAAACGATTCCAGAGAAAACAGAACTTAATCCAACCTATCGACATGATGTATATACATAAATATTTATCCATTAGAGGTTATTTAATTAAACATAACTATAACTGAGGTCATCATATAATTGGATTGATTCTAAGGATTGCATTTATACAAATATTTGTATGCAATTAAGTATAATCCAGTTACACTGTCATTTATTCATGGATCTCAATAGAACATAAGACCATTAGTGCGCATGAAAATTACACCCAAAGAAATTATTTTCAGAAGGCATATGGCTATGATAATATAACAAAATCAAAGTTAAAGAAAATATGTTATCAACATCGAACCACTCTTTTCCAGTTATATTATTTACTGGTGTAATCTTTTGATCAAGCCAATTATTATCTATTTACTGTTTTTAAGAAACATTTCTATTCATCCTCCACAAGGATTCAATAGAATTCACAACCTTTATAATGCACAAATAATGAGAATGAAGTGAAAACTCTACTTCTAGGATCAATAGATCGAAGTTTCTCATTACGCCAAGAACCGGGGTCACGCAAGTAGAAGGGGAAAAACTCCTAAACACGTTGAAGGAGAACACAATAAGATGAGAATGATTCATCTAGGGAGCAGGATCTAGGATCACTAAGCAGAAATAGAAAACAAACATGGAAGTGATGATACCCACTTTAATGATTCCGATCCTATTTAAAAGGAAAACTAGTTTCTGAATGCCATTTGTTGTCGGATTGTAATCTAGATTACGAAGTTTGAGTGTCTCTAATCACTAGGAATTCTATGATATTTATTGATATAATTAATACCATTTTAAACTCCCTTAAAAAACTCAAACAATAATTTAAACTCAATTTACATCAAATAAGTTGTTTGAGAGGATAAACATGGAATACTAAGGAAACTCGAAAAATTTCTTGAAGTGTGGGAAACTGTTTGCTAAGGCACCATAATAGTGCCACCATCTAAGTGTGTGATCATGATGGTGAGACTGTGACTGTGAGACCATGATTGTGTGACCATTAACAGTGACCCCATAATTTTACAACCATTTTTAGTGCCACTGTTTCGGTTCTTCCATGAATAATACCACCATAATAGTGTGATAGTAAAAGTGCCACCATTTCAGTGAAACTGTTTGGTGGAACCGGGTTTTTAGAAACTCCTAGGATAAGCCAAAATGCTTCTTAATAACACTAAAACACTATATTTCCACAAATTTAGGGCTTGGAGAAATAGGTTTATTACGATCAATATTCTTTATGTAAGATTAAATTAGAAGTTACACATTATACTTGGATAATCAGTAATGTGAATTAGAGTGACACTATATTTTATTAAGGTTATTTGGCCAAAATTGTATGTTTAATCCATATATTTCGTTAGATTAATCTAAATTTTAAATTGTTGAACAATCCTAAAAATTATTGTAATTCATTAATATTATGTAGATTTTTGAAATCAATAGATTAAAATGAGTCATTATTTATTTCAAAAGACACATAAAGAGAAATGATATCATGATTTCGAATATGTATTCAATGGTATTAGGGTCATTTATTAGTTCACATATGTAATTTTGTAAAATTTAGTATTCAAATTCATCATCCCTCTAAACTTAATATCCCAAAAAAACTTTTACTTATTTTGTTCATAGAAAAAAAATGTGAAATCATATAGAACTACATCGAAAGAGATATTATGTAGTATGTTGGAAGAGCATGAGAGGAACCATGAAATCAAAGAATATTTAATTTTTTTTTGGAATGAACATGAAAAATATTTCACACATAGTATTTATGCACAATTCATGGGATGAATATGGTTCTACTAGGATTAAGGGAGCTTATAATTTTGATGAGAATGGAGATGAAATAATGTTCTATACAAGTGGGAGATATCAATAATTTTAGACTCGTGAAATGACATTCCTTAGTAAGTAATTCCAAATAAATAAAATTTACATTATTAAAGGGAATATAACCCACCATCAATAGAATATTTTTATAGAATCAGTTTTCATTCATATTTATCATTTCTATTTTTAAATAGAGTAGGGAGGGAGAACTATTCACTTTAAGGTTGATGAAAGGAAACATATCACACACATATTATATATAAATTCTAATAGTAAATGATAATTTTACTTCAATTTTTTCTTATATATTTTGGGTTAATATTGTTTTTCATATAATTTTTCTATTTATTATTTTTATTTTATTATTATTTCCTTATATCAATTCCAATTTTCACACATTGATCTACTATACGTAAAAATTTTCATATGGATTATTGAAGATAAATTGAATTTAAGATTAATAAAATATCTAAGATTTCGTGAAATGTATATAAAAATGTGGGTAGTTATCATTTCACTTATCAATTTTAAATGAATCCACTAATTGATGAAAAATAGTTGAATTTGGATACACAGTGAGAGGATAATAATTTTTCATGTCTTGAATTATGATATAATAGATTTTGTTTCGGTAAAGCCAATGGAAATCCACTAATAAAAATTTATATAAAATACTAAATACATGAATTTGGATACCTAGACCACGGTTATAAATTTCAAAATAAAACATGAAATCGCACAAATAAAACAAAGAAAACATCGAAAATATGATCTCCACGGAGACAAAATAACTTGATCTATATTATTATTTCTTGGGTTCATATTTATGTTACCACTACTTCATTATTTATTCACATAACACATCAAGGTCCCATGAAATACTATTTCACATCATAGTTCATCGAATGGGATCGACATTTATAGTATATTATGTCTACAATAAATTAATATAATTTAAATATATTATATCCTATATTTATATTGAAATGATATATATATATATATAAATACATAATCACATTATAATTTAGTCACTTTCAATAATAGTAAAGAAAAATCTTATTTTGTAGCTGATCTCTAGGCTCTCAGTTCTTTGATCTTCCTCTAGGTGTAGGTACAAATTTTCTATAAAGCATATATCCCATATATTATCAAGGGATATAGTAAATGACGAGTAAATTTTTATTAATTAATATAAAAAACTAGTAAATTATTTGTTACATTTTTTAGTATATAGAACAATTATAGATTTTATACCTATATATGTCTCCTTGGAAATGAATATATATTCATATGAATCCATAATATTAGTAATTCTAATTTAAAATTTGTAATAACTCATAAATTTCTTCGTAATGACCCATATAATGAGTTGATTAATATTATTAAAAGGAAGGAATGGACTTATGGTTCAGTATGACAACCCTTACAAAATGTGTGGTTATTGTTATATGCTTGATTAATTATCCAAATTTCACATGTATCTTTTGATAGACTTATAAAATGTAGATTATAATAAAAAAATTATTATAATCACCATTTAGAGATAAATTACCACTCTTACAATATTTCTAATAATTATATATATATATATATATGATACTCGTATAAAATAAAAATGATTCATATATATATATATATCATGGTTACACTTATGAAATATATGATCCACTGGGAAGGACACTTATATTATTCTGTTCAACTCATGGGACCAATAACATTCTGAATTCCATCTCTTAATAACCCAAATTAAATTTCTGTTCAAGATGACCCTTTTATCCTATACAATATATTATAGAACATCAGTCTTCCATATTGCCAATATTTCTGTCAAATAATGAAAACAAATTTAATACATCTTCTTGATTAAGATAATCCATTATCACCCTCTCCCAAAATATTTGAATTTACTCAAAAAACTATTCATCCAATGAAAAATTGAATTCAAAAACATTTTAAAATAAAATAACATGATCTAAATAATATTTATTTAATTTCATTTATATAGAGGTAAATGAAATTGTATTTAAAAATGATAAAAATTACTAATGTTTTTAATATTTTTCAATTTGATCATGTATACCTATATATTCTATAATGGTTTGAGGCATAGTACCACAATACATGGGGAGAGATCGGTCTAGGATATTACATATAGATTATTTATGTGATGTGATTGCATATATTTTTTTAACTAAATTTCCCAATGTATATAAGCTATAACAACTTACTGTTTTGTAGATAAATAAGTTAATATATATATGGGAGTGTTTATGTATAAGGGCTGTAATGGATCAAGGTAATGAAACATGCATCGTGATATGGGAATTCATAGATTGTGGTATAAAATGTCAATATTCCACAAATTCTATGATGAATCACAAATATGTAATGTTTTATGTTTTGAAAAATCATGGTTATTTATTCTCTTATTGAGGTGATGATGTAGTCATATGGTGGATGAGGTATAACTATGGGTGTAGGGATATATTTTTTGTGATTTATATGTGGTTGGGGTGGTATAGAGGTGTATGAGATACGAATATCAGAACCGTGTTATTAGTGAATCACGATTAAATGTGAAAATGATATAACATATATCATTTATCTGATTAAATGGTTATAATTCTTAGAAGTGTGGTGATTATTTTTATTATCTATTATTTTATTAGGATTCTAAAAACCATGTAATATTATAATATATTTATAAATATATATAATAATTGATTAATTAAGATAGATTTTGTGTTATGGCTAATGGATAAGGTTTTATGAATCCCTAAAATTATATGTACATTCATCTATTCTAACAAACATAATAATTATTTTTTATTATCCACATTGTCTCGCATAGTTTTTTTCAATCCCATATATTCCAATACATTTATTTCACAAAGATGTAGAATATATTAGAAATATGATCCAACCATGTCTCATCAATATCATTTGATTCATGAGTTTTTTGTTTGAAATTCAATGATGATTTCGAATACGGATTTTTAGGATGTAGGAGTCGAGACTCAGCGGTCATATTTTCATTTTTCTAGTTGTATAATATTCATTATTATAGGTAGATGTTTTGGTTATGTTAATTATAATTTTTATTTTTTTATAAATATAAGGGTTTGATGTGTGTGCCATCATATTTTTATTGATACATAATACTGTAATATACACAATTTAATTAACAAATACCCCCAATGTTAGCTTCAACACATGTAATATTATATGTTGGTTTGGAGGGTCATATATATATTCACTGTTAACATGGATGTGTCTCTAATTAAGATGTGTCATTAAAAATTTGATATTATAGAATTTTTTTATTATAGTGTTGACTGTAGAAATATACATACTTTAGGATTTTTTGGGTTCAGTAGGGAAAATAGAATTTTAAATAAAACCGAGAATGAGGTAGGGGATGGCTAGTACACAACAATTTTTGGTGCCCTGTGAATTATTCCAAAACCTATAATTTTAAGTAGATGGAATAAGATACATGCATCATGTTGTAATATTATCCAATGTAAGGAGCATAATTTCCAAATAAACATGTTTGGGTGAAAACAAAATTATTTAATGATATAAAATTTCATAATAGTGCATTTATTTTTTTCATAGGTTCCATTAAGTTAAAATTTTTCTTTATAATCAATTATCGGTTTTTTATTCATGATAACATATATTGAATTGTATATATTTATGTTTCATTGATTTGGAATATATTTTTTCAATCTATTTAAAACATCATTTTTTCAAAATCATAACATTTTATAATGAATGAATTTCATAATATTCCATGTTAGTTTTAAAATATGATGTCTAAAATTTTATAACATAAAAAATCAATAGAAACATTTTACAAAAAAGTTTATTTTAATATAAAATTTATATATTTTTTCAATAGATAGTGAAGAATATATGGAAATAACATTAGTTCAGTAAGATATTTTTTGTAAAAATTATTGTTTATCCGTGATTTTTTTGAGATAATAATTAACATAAAATAACATTATAAGAATATTTATTTCAACAACATGTCATATATTATAATGTTTCATAATATTAAATATAATTTTGTGTTATTATAAATAATCATTTTTTATTTTTTTAAATTATATAGATGTTGTTTTTATGAGTTTGTATAATTAACAATAACACTATAATTATATATGTTGATTACGTAAAATGCATTATTAAAAAAATTGAAGAATAAATTAATCATATAGTGCATGGTAGGAATTCTTGATTCGTTATTTAAATTTAGAAGAAATATATTATTTGGTATCTCATTATTGTATATATATATATATATATATCTGTTGTAAATTTTTGTAAATGCATTAAATATTTTTATATATAATATTATAAAATTACATGACATGTGAAATTTTGTTATGCCTGGTTTATATTTATAAAAAATGTTTATATTCATTTATAATTTCATTAAATGATTATGTAAAAATACTTAATGAAAAACATATGGCCATGAAAAAATCAATTAGCTGAATGATAAAAAATTTGAATAATTTAATTTGGTTTAAGTCCCACCATTAATATATTATAATTATGTTGTAATTTTACAAATATTTAGTAATAAAATTTCCATATACATCTTTTATGAAAAAGAAAATCTAATGATTTATATTTATTTTGATTTATAATAATACCTTAATAGTTAAATATTTACCTTCTATATTGAGAAAAAGATTTCATAAATCCTTAATATAGTCTTAGATATACCATTTTAGATTATAAATTTATTAAATAAGAAATTATGAACATATAGTTTATATTCATGGAACGATGGAATTTTAAATTATTGGATAGATATAAAAATACAATCGTTTATGGGGAAATATATAGAGGATGAAGACAATAAAATCATATAGTATATTATTTAATAGATGAATATTATTTATTTAATTGTTTTTAGTTTCTTATTTTATAATAATTATTTCTTATATAATTGTTTTTTTAAATGAAATAAAATATTTTATTTTTTCTGTAAATTAGTTAAAATTTAATAGAATTTAATTTATTTCATGTAAATCAGTTTTATGAAAAATTTCATTCTGTGAAAAAATAATAAATTTGGAATTTTATTATTTAAGATATATCTTTTTTTATATTTGGTTTTATTTCATGATCAAATTATTCAAATTATATTATATAGATCTTTTTTAAAAATATGATTTCAGAAATGATAACAGTTTCCCACTACGTAGCTTCTTGACTTGATAAATATTGCCAGAAATAATTGATGTAGTGTTGATTGATCTTCTAAATTTTAGGTTCCTTTATTTATAATATATTATATATTTCTATGGGTACTAAAAGATTCAAATAAATTACAAATCATTAATATTGGTCTGTAAAATATAGATTGATTCCATCAATTAAAATATAATTTATAATTATTCATGATATTCTCATTGATGATACACAGATTAATGATATTGAGCCAACCCTTTTTTCTCATAAGTATCTTTGATATTTTTTATATAACCAGATCCCATATACATATGGTCAATGAAAAATTCTATTATATTGGGTTGTATTAATAGTATCATTAATTTTAATAAGGGAATCACAGATGTAAATAATCCATGTTTTGATGAGACTCTCGATCATGGATAAGTTCTTATATCATTGGTTATTAAATATACAACAAATTATATAAATTATTTATCATTGATTTTGATTATAACACTAAATTACTATAGAAAAACAGGATACTATTGATATATAGAAATTAATTAATTCATACCCGTTAATTATTTATTAAAATAATTTAATGTGTTTTGGATTCTGGGTAAAAATTGATTTTGTAATTATTTTTCAATTATTTAAACTTTATTTGAATCTATCATCATTTCTATGTTCGGTTCTAATATGTTTGTAGGTTTCTATATGAGAGGTATCTCCCCATTTACATTAAAAAATTATCCAATATTAATTTTAAATGTTTGGTTTTGATTCTTAAGGGAAATTTTTGTACAGATATTTATGTAGTGGGGATGAATATTCGATTGCTTTTTTGGAGTTTTTATCCCCTTTTTCATTGATTTTTGCTAATCTTCAAGGATAAAAACTCATAGAGAGGATTATAATATTATTGGAAATAAATATTTAGAAACAATATATTATCATTTCATTGCTATTGGGGATGTATTTATATATATTTTATTAATTTTAGTTTATTGAAGGGATCATTTTAAATTTTTGTGAATATTTTATTATTTCTTATAAAATTATTATTAAAAAAGTATACTACGAATTAAATATAATTAATTAGAGATATTATTTATATTTCCATTATGGATTGAATTATTTTTAATTTAGAAAATCAAACATATTTTAAAAGTAATATGTCTTGGAAAATTTTTACTACGAATTAATTTTTTAAAATGTAGAAAAAATTAGAAAATCGTAAAATATACTAGGTATAAATTTTATTTATTTAATATTATATTTTTTTAATGATTTTATTATTTTATGATTACAATTTATTTTATAATTGGGTCTAAATTATTCATTTGGGAGTTGAATTTTATTTAAATATTGGATGTATTTGTTATTTAATGAATTCATTTATTTAATTTTTTACTATTTCAATTAAGAGTGTTTCATTAATATATTAGTAAATAATAAATTCTTTATATATTTATTTTTTATGATTCATTTTGTTTGTAGTAATAAAAAAAATTGAAATTATTAATATTTCGGTGATTTGGATTATGTTTTGTTTAAATGTGATGATTAGAATATTATATATGAATATTATTTAATGGGATGATATAAAAGATTATTTTAAATTTAATTACATCAAATAAATATGAATATGCCTATAGGAATTTGAGTGTTTAAAAAAATTGGACTATTTAGAATAAAAATGATGATTGTTTTATAATATAAATATTACACAATAATATATTATATTATCATGATTATCATTGGTGCCATATTTATTACCTAATTATTTCTAATTTTTTAAATAAAAAAGCACGCATATTAAATAACAAAACAAGAAACATAAAAATAAATTAACTTTATAATGGGAAAATACTACCTAAAAAATATTTAATAATATTTGTAACATATTATGAACATATACAATAAAATGTTTCAAAAAACAACAACTAAAATATAATTAATTATAGCCAATTTTCTAACCCATAAATATGTTCAAATATAATGAAACTCCGAAATAAATCTGTGGGAATTATTTATCAAATATTTTTTGTTGTTTTATAGAATTTCATGAACCCATTATTTTAATATAATTGGTGTGGTGGTTTAAATTTCAAATATATGTAGCATTTTTAATTTATTTCATTTATTGAAATGATATAATTTATTTATTTTTCATTCCAAATTCTTTATGAATTATTTCCTCTATAGTGATTGATAGATAATGATCATCACAGATGAAATTCCATTAATGTGTTTTGTGAATAATTAATGAGAATGGAAAGAATGAACATCGAATAACATTTGAGAATTTTCTTTTTTTTCTTATCTTATGTGGTATCTGTAAATTTATATGGATTCAATTGTACTATGTAACACTCACTAAATTTGATCCCTTTAATTGATCCGATAAAATGTTGTGGATGGTGTAATAATTGGCCAATAATGGTTTTCCCTAGGAAAATTATGATAGTAATGTATGTCATCAATTTAATTAAAACCAACCCATCAAAACACAATCAATAATCTTTTTTACCACTCTAATAATTGAAATCTTCCCCCAAGTCAATATGTTGTATATATATGTTCGTTATTTGTCATTGTATACTTATTTAATTTTATTTTTTAATTGTAACATGTCAACATCATTTTTCATTCATACATAAATTAAATATATAATGATTAATGATATTTTTAATGATACTATGTTAATTTTTAGTTATTTTTCTCTACTAATATTGCATGATATCCAATGTCGGATGTTGGGCTTTTTAGAAAAAAAATGGATAAATTAATTCTAGAATGATAGAGATGAATTTTAGTAGTTGAAAATATTATATATTGTTTTTTCAAAATGTTATTATTAAATTAGGTATTGAATTTAAATTCTCCAAAAATTAATACCTCATTTTTATTGATACTTATAAAATAATGTTGTTGTATTTTATTTATTTAGTCAGGTTTAAATTATATATTTCAATGTAATATAATATATTCACTATGAAATAAATATTTTTAAATGACATGATAAAAATTAAATTAAGAACATGAATAAATGTGAAATAATATTGAAATTATAATTATTTAAGTATTAAATAATGTATGTGAATCTGGTGTTTGGTTGGTTTTCATTAATGTGAATCGTTATTTTATTAATAGTGATGTATCATAATGTCTGGTTGAAGCTTCAGATATATATTAAATATGTATATTTTTCCAGTCGGTCTTAATTATTTATTTAATTATCAATATTTAGTAAAATATTTTAATAAGGTAACAATATAATTAATAGATGGTTGTAGTATTGATATCATTTGAATTAAATTATCATAAATTGATGTGGAAATTTTTTTAAGGCATTAAGGTTAGTACCTATATTACCTTGTGTTGTATCATTAATTGCTTCTTAATTTTATGTTATGTTTCTTTTATTCCTTGATTAATTGCATGTTCATTTTGTAATTTACTACTACTGTAAGTGATTTATTTCTAGAGAGATATATCGTATGTTTTTTAATCTAATCTTTGGATTGTTTTTCATTTCACAATAAAAATATATTTTCATGGATTTTAATTATATGTATATAGGAATGATCTAAAATTGATTAAGGCATTGTGGACCTATACGTGGTCTGCAATGGAACTTGTTTATGACATGTATAGTCTTATGGGTTACAGTAGTTAATTGTTTTTAATATTCATTTATATAAAAATATTGGTTATAGTGATAAAATATATTGTGTGTGTAGAAATATTATCTGGTTATAATGGATCATGGTAATGTCACATGCATCATTCTATGGATAATAATTTATTAAAGGTAAAATATTTATGCATTACCCATATATAATGATGAATTTTGGTTCTGTCATGTTTTGGTATGTGATGTCTCGACGTTAAAACACAAGTCTTTGAGGTGACCATGTGTTGATTTGTGGGCTACACGTAAAAATAGTTGTCATTAGTTGGTGGTTATGATTTGGTTTTGTTTTTGGTGATTTGGTGGCTATGATTTTTTAGATGTGATATGACTCTTATTATTGAGTTATTGGTCATATAAGACCATGTTTTCCATTCATATGACCTATATAATTGATGTGATGGAATAATTATGTTTACTAATAGAGTGGATAATTTTATGGACATTATATATTAATTTATTATGTTTTTACAGAACATAAACTATATTTTTTTTAATTCAAATATATAAAAAATCATAAATTAAAAAAATACATGTTTTATGACCAAAGGTGATTGCTATATACATATGTGACATTATATTTACATTCACTTTTCATTACTAGCTTAATACCTATTTATAAATATAGTAGCCTAGAACCCATAATTCTGGATCCTATATTGAAATATGCAATTTTACAGTTCTAGATTTGATGATGATAATTATAGACCAAATTTTTTTTCAAATCCTTATAACGTCAAAATGAAAAAAAGGATTATGTATAAACTTGTGGAACATATAATATTACATATTTTTGTAATTTTTAAGAACTTTCACAAAATTAAATCATATCATCTTGGAATAATAAGTAATTATAAATATATTTCTCTCATTTAACATATATTTAATTATTCCATAATAATTCAAAAATATTATTCATATGATATCATTTAAATATGTATAATTTTCAAAAATATTAAATAAAATATGTGGAAAGGTAAAATAATAAAGTTGATCTCAAACATTCATAAAGGGGAATCCCTGTTATTATTAACTGAATTTTATAAATTAGAATAAAAATTAATAAGGGGTTGATGTCAAAAGCACAATACATGAGAAAATCAGAAAAGAACTCATACACATCAATACCCGAATCATAATATATAAATACATAAAAGAGTAAAAGGTCAATAGAAACAAATATAATGATCCATGTGATATCAATCATGAATATTAGAAACATTATAAACTCATAACAAGAAATTAAAACTCATTTATGAAACATTCAGCATCACTTTCTTAAAACACTTTAAAAACCATTTAAAATTCATTTCAATTAAAATAACAAAACAACCGAATTCAAATATTATCACTACCCAATGAATAATATTTCTATAATGGTGATCAACATTCATGTAATCTATTTGGGTATCACATATCTTCCATGATTTATAATGGGACTCAACCCTTCATATATTCAACATCGGGATCACCCATGAGCTATAATGGGGACCAACCCATCATATAAGCTCCATCGGGATCCCTTATTTCTTATAATTATCATGTACCAAGAATAAAACATCATCATCATAAATATCATCAAAACCATAAACCCCATGAAAATTAAATGTGTTGCGTAATAATTTATTTGAAACATGATTAATAAAGGAAATTATATTAGTTAAATAAAAAAATAAATGAACCAGATTATCCAAATGAAATGCAATTACTTCCACAATTATCTCATCAAAATGTGTTTATCCTTTTAAAAATGTGAGGCTTCCAAAAAAATATGTGAAATAATATTTATACAACCATAAAATAATTAGGATTGTTTTAGAAACACCATATAAAATAAATTGGGGTTATAATAGAAAATATGTCTAACCAGATTGTAAATTGATATGAATCCCATTGTAACTGTGGAAACATATAAATCACAAACAAAAAATTTAATAATCATAAAATGAAATATTTAAATACCAAAAAGATAAAATAATTCAGGAAATAATATATCAATAGAGAATGTATATACATAAAAAAATTAATTGGTGATTATAATTTTTCCATCATCAAAGTAAATGGGAGACAAGAATCCTTTACAAATTGTACAATTTCTCATTATTGTTCTCTATATTCCTGAAAAATATTACTATTTTAATTATGTAATTTGATTCAATAATTTTATTTTTTATTATTAACTTTATTTCATTAATTAAAAGTTTGTATTTTATTTCTTGAACAGTTATGTTTCGGTCGCGTTAATAGACCTCATTCAGGGTTTCTGTCAAAAACTACATTGGTTGGTTGACTTATTTCAAAGAGTAAATCACATGAACTTATTAAGAATAAGAATTGTGATATCATTATCCTATTTAAAAATAAACATTTCTATTAAAAAATTCATGAACTATGGTTAGGAAAAATAATCCTACATAACAATCAGAGATATGATAGCCCAAGCATATGAAAAGATGTGGGAAAGCCAAATAGTCATCATCGACATAGGTAAAATCGTAACCCAATGATTTAGAATGACAAACCAATCTGACAACATGGGGATACCCTTCCCTATATATTGATCTTGAAAAAGATCTGCACTAGTACAGGGTTGAATGACAAGAAATAGTTCTGTGTCAAATCACAAGATTGATCTGATGAGAAAAGCCATACCATCTCAACATTCAAATATATAAAGCTCTGCAATGAGGAAAAGTAATCTATGGAACCTCTTTTGAGGAATCACCCACATGGTTGTGTCTGGGGGCACAACCATACAAAAAAACCTCAAAATCCAATTCACCATTACAAGAATGAAACTAGAATAACCTCCAACAATCGATAATCATGGACCAACCTCATCGACCTCCACCCTACCATCAAAGACACAAAACCATGAAGGCAATCAACAGAAAATGCGATCAAGTCATCCCCACCTAGGACTAGATGGCCTAACCCCGCACCTAGAAACCGCCACCAATGAGGGAAACTAGGTATTATTGAAATAGAAATGCCTTTATAGGCATAGATATGCTCCGATCATAACCTCAGATGCACTATCATCTAGATGGAGGAAAATTATAATGATAATAAATGAGAAAGACCTTCAAAATCGAACTAGAACAACCAAAACTAGAACTAGAGAAAAATTTCACAACAGGTACCAAATTAAATCCTTTTAAGAACTCATAGCATCCAAGACCGAAGTCCTCCCCCTATGAATCACTGAGATCAAGCCCTGAGCAGTATCAGAAGATGGAAGCTAGCCCAAATACATCTTAAGAAACTAGCCCACTCCATCGCCCTGCATGCTGGACACGCCAAGAAACCCAATCCAAGAATGGAGAAACCCCAAGCCTTGTATTTGTCATATAATGTAAAATGGGCTGACATCTATAACTCAAATGAGAAGCAAAGACATGATGTCATCAGAAATCATTTCACACCGAGATGACTACTGAACATCAACTGGGAAGTGACGCCACTGAATAAGAAATGACGCAAACATAATTCCATGCCAATATGACTACCAGACATCAACCAGGAAGATATGCCTCCGCACAAGCAATGATGCCAATTCTAATTCGTGCCAAGCCGACCACCTAACCTCGATCAAGAAGGGATGTCGATTCCGACCCTCATTTTCCGTGAGGGAGATAGAAAACACCACTCCAAGCCCCCCTCTCATTCCCATATTTCAATGATCTATATAGAAATAAGTTGAGTAGAATTTATTATTATCATATCGTACATAGATATTATATAAGATATTCTTATATCATATATATATATATATTATGTACAAGGAATCACATCACATTAAGTAGGCGGTATTGCAAACATCCACAAAAGATGTTATCACATTTTTAATTTGTGAAATGGAAATAATAAAAATATGTTATTATATTCTGATATAGTTAATTATGTCATAAATATCATATACATATCATCTTTGTCTAATATTTTTAACTGAATTCATCATTCATACATTCTGTGTAATGCATGAACGTTTCACATCAGTGTAAGGATATGGTAGTCCACACGTCCACAAAAAATGTTGTCATGTTAACAAAAAATGAAATTATTAAGCTTATGTGTCATATAAAAAATAATATAAGTATTAAAGAAACATAAATATTACTTATATCACTGAAAAAAAATTCAATGATAATTCCCTACCATGAGAGGTGGTAATTTAAAAATTAACAACATCATTACATGAGGTGGTAGTCCATTGTACATACGAATAGAAAATGTTTTACCCATTTGATAGAATTTTTTATAGATATTGGTAAAAACAATTACATAATAACATATATGTATGATTTATATACATATTTAGTTATATATTCTTTGAATAAAAATAGTATAATGGTTTTAGAATGGAATAACACAAAACTAATAATTGAAGAATGTGTCCAATTTTTCACCTAACATATATTTGTTTTCACCAAATGTCATCCATGGATTTATATCCACCAAAAGTGAGTCATATATGATTTGGGGATGGCAGTTGGTTGATTATTTGGGTAGTGTTTTTTCATGAAAATGTGTCTACAGAGGTTTGATTCAGAGGTTGATTTATTTAATTTATAGTGAACGAGTAATGTAATTCGTAAAAAACAAAAAAAGAAAACACAATAGGGAGGTTTTCATTACCACATGTTCGTTAATAATGGAAAAGTAATTTATTTAATAAGATTTAGGGTTGTTAAAAATAATCACCTCACAAAAATTACTGATTTTTTATAATTTTGATCCTTAGTCTTTAATAATCATTTTATTTTTCATTTTGGTTACTAGTTTCTTATCCTATGTAATTGATCCATTAATATTATATTAAAATGATATTTATTAGAATATATAGACCCAGATAATTATAAATATGGTTTTTAGATTAAAAAATATAAACACCATTTGTGTTGGATATTTATTTAAAAATAAAATCATGTTACACACTAAATTAATGATTTTACACCAACTCTTCTAATGATGATTATATAATCCATGCGTCTAAATTTTAATAATAAAACATAAATTGTTCTATTATTGGAAGTTATTTTATATTCATTATAATTTAAAAACTAATTTGATAAATATATATTTTTTCTTAATTTTAATTATTTTAATAAAATATAAGTTATTATAAATTATCCTAAATGGGAATGTTGACATTATTAATTTATTAAAATATAAAATTAGAAAAATTTACTGGAATTCAAATATATTAAGTTATAATCTATTTATCTTAATATATTCATCTATAAAATAATGTAACACATTTTTTCCCTTAAATTTATCATACATTTTCTTTGATTAACATCATATATTTTAGTTATTTATTAAATTAATAATCCATGTGACATTGTGTATTAAGTGTTTAATATAGTTATATAATCTCTAAGAATTATATTCAAATTACATAGATAAAAAACCAATTTTTATTACAAGATATTTTTCATGAATGAAACTATTTACCTTCATCTATACATTATAGCTTTATAAATTCAAAAGGTATAGAAGGTTCCTTTTTGTCCATTTCCTTATATAACATATTATATATGTCACTTATAATAGAATAGTATCCCAATAACATATAAAATACAATCCAAGGAAGATATGGTGGAAATATTGGCAGCAACTGGCAATTGGATAAATATATTTATCATTTTTGGTTGTAAGTTTGTATTTTAGTCCCTTATTATGCTTAATTTATCATTAACCATTATATATAATTTTAATTACTTTCACATATATTTTTTTAAAAAATATATAATTTATCTTTTTAAAATATATATATTATATTGATTAAAACCATGTTTGTCCATTTTTTCAAATCAATTAACATATGTTTGAAAATTAATTTTAATTAAAATCTCAGAGATGTGGTGAGAAAGTGGATTTTCAATGAGATAATATTGAAAAGTTAAATATGGTTTTATTTCTAAATTAAATATAAAAATGAATAAAATGATCTCAATTTGATTAATTGATGTATAATTGATATATTGTGACATTAAAACGGATAATTAAAATATAACCAAACATATATAATTATTTAAATGAAATGGATGTTTTATGTAAAATGAATTATCTTTCAGTATTCATCAAAAAAATAAAATGTCACGACCCGACCCAACGGGGCTCGAGCCGCGACTCCCCAAGCCCGCCTCCAATAGGCCAGGGGCTGGAGGCCAGCGCCGAGTAGGCTATCACACACATGGGAGGCATTAGCCTAAGGTACCTGTACACACGCACCCACAAACACCTCCATGCAATAGTGCAGAGATATAGAAACTGAAAAGTAAATGCATGCATACACTATCCCAAACCAGAGTACAGCAGAAGTACAAAAGGGCAAACAGGGCCCCCCAAAAGAAAACTACAAGCGCGTCCAACCTGCTCTGACGAGGGGAACGCTGCCACAAACACCCGCCGAAAAGCTCCCTCGGCACAGCTCCGGTAAACACCCCAGTCAACACGCTCACTAAGCTCCGCCTGCTTCAGGTCCTCCTGGGACTCCGTCGAAGGGCCTGTGGTCTGCACAAGACACAAACATGTACGGGCAAAGCCCGTGCAGGGGTGAGTATAAACATACTGAGTAGGCAACCCAAAAACCCAAAACTCATGGGAGGAACTAAAAGGCAATAATCCGCTCAACCCAGCCATAGGGAACCCAGACGAGAGAGAAACTCCATCTCGTGACCATCCTCGGCGAAACACAACAATTCAGCTCAGCTCAGCTAAGGTGTATGCCCATACATACACCTTGAACAATCCAGATATACTCAGCTCACTCACCAAGCCACAAGAGGAACCAACCTCGTCATCAGAAACTGTCCACAACCAGGAGAATACACCGCACGAACACTGTCATACCAGATGACAATCATCCGAGAGATACACTCCATCAGGTCCCAAACAAACATCTCAGACGCTCACCAGAGAGACCACGCTTGTCAGATAACATCACTGAGGAAACAGCGCTGAAACAAAAAAACCTCCAAACTCCTCGAATAGGGGATCACTGCTAGGGTCCGCTAGGGGATACCAAGACCCACTCCAGTATAGGTAGCTCACAGATAGGGGATCACTCCCGGGGTCCGCTGGGGGATACCACGACCCGATCTGGCATATGTAGTTCTCACAGAGAGGGGATCACACCCAGGATCCGCTGGGGGATACCACAACCTGATCTGGAACTCGACAGAAACTTCACACTCAGATAGAGGATCATCGTCCATATAAAGATGGTCAAGACGATACCGGAACCCTATCTGGTATAACTCATGATGTAGGGGATCGAACCGAAGATGCCGCAACCCTACCGAAACCACGCGCTGAGTTTGTGATCACATAACCAACGATACCGTAACCCTACTATAATCCTCATGGTGAGTAGGGGATCGTATTCCCGACGATGCCACAACCCTGCTGAGCATGGCCCACCGCATAGAGGATCATATTTCCAATGATTCCACAAACCCTACGGGGTTAACCTTCTAGATTGGGGATCTCTGCCCGTAAATAAGCGGTCACAACAATACCAAGAACCCGATCTATGGTAAAGATGCTAGAGGATCCACTCCGGGCCCACCGGAGGGATACCACAACTCTAATAGTTTAAAACATCCCATCGATAGGATCACAAACCCATACAAAGGTTGTGATGCCACACGAACCCTTGTAGGAACGAACCAAGGGAGAACCCTCAACCACTGCTAGTCCAAACGTTGCTAACCCGAGCGACCCGCCGCAACGCCACTCCGCGCATCTCCTAGGCCAAAACTGAGGCCACCATCGCGTTCCACGTGGAATAACACGCAGCATAGGCTGTTAACTCACTCGAAACGGAGCACCGGTGAAAAAGACACTATTCATCGTAGCTAGCCCGTGTGGGGCCCACACAACGAACCCAAAACTCATCGAGCGGACCATACCACGACGATCCCCTCGGAAAAACAAGAGGAATCGACTACTCGCTCGTCCAAAACGGACACCCGGTGAAAAAGGTACTATTCACCGAAGGCCAGCTCGGGTGGGGCCCACGCCTGGTTTCCGAAACTCATCGAACGGATCGCACCATTGCGATCCCCTCGGAAAAACACACAGGATCGACTATTCATCCACGAAAATCGGACTCCTGGTGCAAAAGCCGCTTTTCTCTGTAAATGCCAACACCCGGCCTCATGGGGCCCGCGCCCCGTTCATAGACCCAACACCCGAAAACCATCTCAAAAAGTCTGTTGTACCATCAGGGTCTCAACGCCACTGACGGCACGTCAATCGGACGCTCAGGGTAGAAGTTACAATGGCCCGAAGTCGTAAAATAATAAAATAATATTATTTTATACGACGTTTCTAACTCCCGGGCCACGATCCCAAACCCTTAAACCCTCAAAGTGAGTTCAAAAGGTCCGTCTCGACGTAGGGAGTGTGTCGCCGGAAATGGCTCGCAAATCGGAGTTACGGTTTTCGGGTTATGGTGGTTTAAAGAACCCCCGGAAAATCTTGGCCGGACCACCGCCGGCCTCGACGGAACCCACTGCGCCGCTGCTGGATTCCGCCGCGCCGCCGCCGCCGTCGCCGGAAACCGCCGCGCCGCCACCGCGTCGCCGCCCTGCCTCTCCAGATTCCGCCATGGCCGCCTCCGGAATCCAGGATTTCCGCCGAAAACTTACGGGGACCACTGGGAGCAACCCAGTGCTCCAAAATCAGATCCGAAACATGTTTCGGAAACCTCGAGACCCAAACTATAAAACCCTTATAACGATTTGAAGAAAAACTACAAATAAATGGGGGCCAGAATTTCAAAACTCAAACCGCCTACCTCACGGGTGAAACGCCGACGTTCTGCCTCAGATCCGCGCTCCAGAGCATCCGATGCGCGCTACTGGAACGTCTGTCGTCGAATTCCGAGCTCGTGGGTGCTTCGTTTGCTCGATTCGGAGGAGTGGAGGCGAAGAACGGCGAAGAACGCCGAGAGAAACGGTAAAGAGGGGGGGGGGGCGCTGATATTTATATCAGCCGCCCGCCGGCGCCATACCCGCCTCGGACCTGACGCCTGATGCGAACAAAAGTAAGGTCACCCCTAGGGTAACACGTCGTTCTGAACGCAACGACGGTCACAGATTTTCCATCCGAGACTCCGTTCAGAAGTTATTTGAGCCGACGGTCGCACACTAACTTCGCCACTTATTTACGAAAACGCCCATGGCGGCGTTTCTCACCGCAGGCCCGCGCCCGCAATGTTTACACCCCGCCTAGGGTAAACGACACATTCCGGAAGCAACCGTGCCCTCAGATTCCAGTTCCGAGCTACCGTTTAGGAGATATCACACCCCCGCCACGTGCATAGTATGAAAATACTTAATATTTTTATGAAAATTAATTCTGGGCACACCGGGACATGGAATCGCACGCCGTCTACGCGCCTAGCTCTGGAATTATTCCTAAAAATATTCCAAAGTCTGACAGGGCCAAAAACATGAGTCGCTACATCCTCCCCCCCCCCCTTAGAACTTTTCGTCCCCGAAAAGATCTAAGCACAAGGAAAGTGACTGGACTCTCAACTGGGCATCACACACCAGCGAGCTCACCAACAAACACCCACACAGGGTCTTACCAACGCCCTGAACAAAACTCGAGCAAGCAACAAAAAGGAAAGACTACCGCTAAACAGTGTCTGACAACCTACTGCAGTAAGTATAAAAGACAGAAGGCGTACCTCTATCCATCCGCGGTGCCTCTGGGTCGACTTCCTCCAGGGCATGCAGTTGTCCTCGCCCTCGGCCACCAGCTCCCTGAGCTTGGCGTGGACCACCTGGGGGTGGGGGTGGTGGCAACTGGTACTGCCTACCACCGCCTCCCGCTGCACCAGCTCCGCCGCCACGTCCGCCACCCTGCGGACCTCCTTGCTCGAGATGATACCTCTGCCAAGGTTGTCCATCGAATGGTTCCCTCTCAGCAGCACATCAGGTTAGACAATCTCTAGAAAGATGTCCCCGACCATCGCAAGCGTAACACCGCCTCTCCTGCGTCTGACCAAAACTGGCATGCAAGCCCGGTGAGCCCTGAGGCTCAGATCCTCCATCCTGGGGTCACCTCTTGAAATGTCAGCCACGTCCTGACCCCTGAGTCTGTCGTCGGCTACCAGATGTCGATCCGACTGAAAAAGTATCATCCCTTGAGTGCCCAACACTAACAGGGGAAAACTACTCATCCAGAAAACTCTCCACCACCAACGCTCGCTCCAGCACTCCAGCATAGGTGGGCAGGCACAAGGAAACCACACCTGCTCGGATGTCCCAGCATAAGCCCTTCTCGAAAGTCTGAGCCCTAAAGAATGGGTCTCGAACAATATCCAGGGAGTAGCGTGACAGGTCTGTAAACCTCGTTGAGTACTCTGATACGGTCATACCCTCCTGTCGAAGCTGTAGAAGCTCCTGGATCCGCACTGACCTCAGCGTCACCGGATAGAACTCCTCCCTGAAGAGCCGCTCAAACTCTGCCCATGTGAGCGTCTCCTCATCATGGGACTGCGTCACCAATATCCACCATCGCCCGACAGAACCATGCAGAAGGCTCGCCACTAGGACCACCATCTGATCTGGAGGTGTCCTCACTAGGCAGAAAACTCGGGTGACTTCCTCAAGCCAGTCATCAGCTGCCTGGGGGACTGGATCACCCCGGAACCTCGGAGGTCGCTACCTCTGGAACTCGTGAAGCGCACTCAGCCTGCGCGCAACCTCGTCCTGCACCTCCGGCACAATCAGCTGCTCGACAGGTGGTGGTGCAACTGGAAGACCACCTGGAGGTGCAACCTCAGAGCCTGCACCCTGCTCCACAACCTCTACATGGGGCTGGTCATCAGCACAATCCTGTTGTGCCTCGCTGGCTATCGTCGTGGAGGCATCATGAAATACATTCAAGACGCACCACAGTCAAAGAGTATATCTGGAGAGCTGACTCAAGAAGGACAAGGAAAACCCAAAAACCCAGTCCTATATGATGAATGTGCCATTATGTCCCCACGACCAGTTTACGAATGTCCCGAGTCGAAAGGCAGGTTATCAGAGTCATGGTGTATGGATACGTCGGCTGCCGCACCAACACTGGAGTCCCTGGCCTGAAAGACGAACTCGAAACACCCTAACACTGCTGCTATGCAAGACAAACCAAACTCACAGCTAGACCAGCTATGCTCTGAGATCCTAAAGGTGGAACCTCCTCTGATACCACTCTATCACGACCCGACCCAACGGGGCTCGAGCCGCGACTCCCCAAGCCCGCCTCCAATAGGCCAGGGACTGGCAACCAGCGCCGAGTAGGCTATCACACACATGAGAGGCATTAGCCTAAGGTACCTGTACACACGCACCCACAAACAAATCCATGCAACAGTGCAGAGATATAGAAACTGAAAAGTAAATGCATGCATATACTATCCCAAACTAGAGTACAGCAGCAGTATAGAAGGGCAAAATAGGGCCCACTAAAAGAAAACTACAAGCGCGTCCAACCTGCTCTGGCGAGGGGAACGCTACCACAAACACCCGCTGAAAAGCTCCCTCGGCACAGCTCCGGTAAACACCCCGGTCAACACACTCACTAAGCTCTGCCTGCTTCGGGTCCTCCTGAGACTCCGTCGAAGGGCTTGTGGTCTGCACAAGACACAAACATGTGCGAGCAAAGCCCGTGCAGGGGTGAGTATAAACATACTCAGTAGGCACCCCAAAAACCCAAAACCCAAGGGAGAAACTGAAAGGCAACAGTCCGCTCAACCCAGCCAGAGGGAACCCAGACAAGAGAGAAACTCCATCTCGTGACCATCCTCGGCTAAACACAACAAGTCAGCTCAGCTCAGCTCAGGTGTATGCCCATACATACACCTTGAACAATCCAGATATACTCAGCTCACTCACCAAGCCACAAGTGGAACCAACCTCATCACCAGCGACTGTCCACAACCAGGAGAAAACACCGCACGAACACTGCCATACCAGATGACACTCATCCGAGAGATACACTCCATCGGGTCCCAAACAAACATCTCAGACGCTCACCCGAGAGACCACGATCGTCGGATAACATCACTGAGGAAACAGCGCTGAACCAACAAAACCTCCAAACTCCTCGGATAGGGGATCGCCGCTAGGGTCTGCTAGGGGATACCAAGACCCACTCCGGTATACATAGCTCACAGATAGGGGATCACTCCCAGGGTCCGCTGGGGGATACCATGACCCGATCTGGCATATGTAGTTCTCACAAATAGGGGATCACACCCAGGATCCGCTGGGGGATACCACAACCTGATCTGGCACTCGACAGAAACTCCACACTCAGATAGAGGATCATCGTCCATATAAAGATGGTCAAGACGATACCGAAACCCTATCTGGTATAACTCACGATGTAGGGGATCGAACCAACGATGCCGCAACCCTACCGAAACCACGCGCTGAGTAGGGGACTACATAACCAACGATACCGTAACCCTACTATAAACCACATGCTGAGTAGGGTATCGTATACCCGACGATGCCACAACCCTACTGAGCACGGCCCACCACGTAGGGGATCATATTTACGATGATGCCACAAACCCTACGGGGTTAACATGCTAGATAGGGGATCACCGCCAGTAAATAAGCAGTCATAGTAATACCAAGAACCCGATCTAGGGTAAAGATGCTAGAGGATCCACTCCGGCCCCACCGGAGGTATACCACAACTTTAACAGTTTAAAACATCCCATCGAGAGGATCATAAACCCATACGAAAGTTGTGATGCCACACGAACCCTCGTAGAAACGATCCAAGGGAGAACCCTCAACCACAGCTGGTCCAAACGTTGCTAACCCGAGCGACCCGCCACAACACCACTATGCGCATCTCCTAGGCCAAAACCGAGGCCACCATCGCGTTCCACGTGAAAAAACACGCACCATAGGATGTTTACTCGCCCGAAACGGAGCACCGGTGAAAAAGACACTATTCACCGTAGGTAGCCCGTGCGGGGCCCACACAATGATCCCAAAACTCATCGAGCGGACCATACCACGACGATCCCCTCGGAAAACAAGAGGAATCGACTACTCGCTCGTCCAAAACGGACACCCGGGGAAAAAGGTACTATTCACTGAAGGCCAGCTCGGGTGGGGCCCATGCCTGGATTCCGAAACTCATCGAACGGATTGCACCATTGCGATCCCCTTGGAAAAACACACATGATCGACTGTTCATCCGCCAAAATCGGACTCCTGGTGCAAAAGCTGCATTTCTCCGCATTCGCCAAAACCCGGCCTCGTGGGGCCCGCACCCCGTTCACAGACCCAACACCCGGAAACCATCTCAAAAAGTCCGTCGTACCATCAGGGTCTCAACACCACTGAAGACATGTCAATCGGACGCTCTGGGTAGAAGTTACAACGGCCAGAAGTCGTAAAATAATAAAATAATATTAATTTATACGACGTTTCTAACTCCCGGGCCACGATCCGGAACCCTTAAACCCTCAAAGTGAGTTCAAAAGGTCCACCTCGACGCAAGGAGCGTGTTGCCGCAAAAGGCCCGCAAATCGGAGTTACGGTTTGCGAGTTATGGGGGTTTAAATAACCCCCGGAAAATCCAGGCCGGACCACCGCCAGCCTCGCCGGAAACCACCGCGCGACCGCCGGATTCTGCCGCCCCGCTGCCGGATTCCGCCGCGCCGCTGCCGGATTCCGCTGCGCCGCCGCCCTGCCTCGCCGGATTCTGCCATGGCCGCCGCCGTAATCCTGGATTCCCACCGGAAAACTTCCGGGGACCCCCGGGAGCACCCCGGTGCTCCAAAATTAGGTTCGAAACATGTTTCGGAAACCTCGGGACCCAAACTATACAACCCTTATAACGATTTGAAGAAAAACACAAAATAAATGGGGTCCAGGATTTCAAAACTCAAACCGCCTACCTCACGGCCGAAACGCTGACGTTCTGCCTCAGATCCGCGCTCCAGAGCTTCCGCTACGCGCTCATGGAACGTCCGCCGTCAAATTCTGAGCTCGTGGGCGCTTCTTTTGCTCGATTCGGTGGAGTGGCGGCGAAGAACGGCGAAGAACGCCGAGAGAAACGGTAAGGGGGGGGGGGGCTGATATTTATATCAGCCGCCCGCCGGTGCCAAACCCGCGTCGGACTTGACGCCCGATGCGAACAAAAGTAAGGTCACCCCTAGGGTAAAAGCATCGTTCTGAACGCAGGGCGGTCTCAGATTTTCCATCCAAGACTCCGTTCAGAAGTTATTTGAGCCGACACTCGCACACTAACTTCGCCACTTATTTACGAAAACGCCCCTTGGGGCGTTTCTCACCGCAGGCCCGCGCCCGCAAAGTTTACACCCCGCCTAGGGTAAACAGCACATTCCGGACGCAACCGTGCCCTCAGATTCCAGTTCTGAGCTACTGTTTAGGAGATTTCACACCCCCACCATGTGCATAGTATAAAAATACTTAATATTTTTATAAAAATTAATTCCTGGCACACCGGGCTACGGAACCACACGTCGTCTTCGCGCCTAGCTCTGGAATTATTCCTAAAAATATTCCAACGTCTGATAGGGCCAAAAACACGAGTCGCTACATAAAATGTCTCTAAATAATCCAAAAAATAACCCAATGTAATTATTGATTTTATTCTTTCTAAAACTGAGTTTATTTTTTCATAAATAATTATAAAAATTTGACAATTTTATTTAAAAAAGATTATTTTTAAAAATTTTGTATATCTAAAATATCATGATGTTACTTTCTACCCCTTAAATTAAATTTTACCCACAAAATTATTATTCCTTGTGAAATGATTAACATTTATAAAATTATTTTATTCTGAAGCCCACATAATTCAAGTAGTTAATAAAACATCTTCTTAATAGGGAACATAATACATATATTGGTCACCATAAGTTTCTCATTATTTAAAATCCACAAATTGAGAACATTAGTCAGAAATTTAGTTATTGATTTGGAAGGAAAAAATAATTCTTATGGTCTAATATAGAGTGATAGAAAAATTGTTTAGGGTTATTTAGTGATTAAAAAATGGAAAATAGGTGTGGAAAAGGATACTTATGTCTTCTGAAAGGATGGCATTATGATATATGATTATGTAAAAATCCTTTTCAGAGATTTAAATAATTCTTATTATCATATGGTATAAGGAGAAATATACTTATTTTATGAGTATAAATTAATATTTTAGACAATTTCCACAATAATAACTTCTCTCAAATAAAAAATTATAATTTCAGATGAATTTTATTCACTCTTGGAGAACTTGTGTTAAATTTAAAAGTCAAAATAATCAGGAAAGGGATATTAAATCTATTCCACAAAACTTTAAACATTAACAAAAAAGAAATTTGTTATAACAAGGTAATATAATTTCAAAATTGAGTAAAACATCATATGATATATTAATCTGCAATATTCAATAGTAATAAGAAAGATTACAACTAAATTATTCCTTCAACAACTACCCTAAAAATCATCAAACATTTCTTGACTATGTTTGAAACATATTGTTTAGAAGGATTTGATCATATATAATTAAAAGATAATTCAACTATTATTCCTAAAATAAAATCACATTTATTTGTCAAATAACTTATAAATGTAAAATATTTCATGTTAACCAGGTTATAATTTATATTAAGTGAAATTATCAAAACTATTATCATCTGTCAGTCATGAATTCATTCCCATCATCCTAATCAGATGCTACATGTTTTCACTAAGAAAATTGTTTATCCTTTTTAATCATGAATACTAATTACACCCTAAAAATTCTTCACATATATCCTAGGGATTAAAATTATAATCCATAAAAATGTATCTAAATAAATTCATTAATAAACACAATATTTATGCCACTTTATCCTCATAAAAGAGGTGTCTAAGACACTGAAATAATTAACAACCATTCTATTGTAGTAGAATTATGGTATGCATAACTCAATAAAAGTCTCACAAGAAAACCTAATACCATCCAATTTTATCTAAACATACCATTGATACCAATCAGGAAATCCTAAAACATACACTCTCAGATCTTGTGCTGAAATACCTAAATTTATAATTCCAACATTAATCT
This sequence comes from Viscum album, assembly GCA_963277665.1. NCBI lineage: Eukaryota > Viridiplantae > Streptophyta > Magnoliopsida > Santalales > Viscaceae > Viscum > Viscum album. The sequence goes on from OY728137.1 coordinate 1,482,314,667, forward strand.
GGATAATTATGACAAAAAAATTTCATCTAAACCTGAAAAAATAAAAAATATAACATGTATCATGTAAAACCATTATATCCTTTTATTTTTATTGTTTTATATAATTATAGAATATTCCTACATAAAAACTCATATCTACAAGGACTTATATATCTTTAGAAAAATATTTCTCCCCTTTAACATATGATTTCTTATTTCAAAAACGGTCATCAAAATCATCCTTTTGAAATAATTTATATACAAAAATAACTTATCATCATTATTGAAAATCTATGGAAGATTAAACAATATAATGGTTAGTGGAATCTATAATGATCCATATATTTCATAAAAAAATATATATCTAAACATAATAACATTTAATGTATATTAAAAAAATTATTCATTAATAATATTGGTTTATTTCATTTAGATGTTTTGAATTATAAATAAATTTTTCAGAAAACATCTGAATATTCTCCCAATAATTCCTTCATAACTAGTACCAATTCTCAGAAAAATTTGTTAAGACCTTTCCTAATATCCCTGGGGAAAAAATTAGATACTGTTAGTTCAGATTCATAGTATGGGTAAATAGTGGAGATGTCAATCATATGATAGTAGAAATAAATATGAACCAAATTAAAATACATAAAAAAAATTCCCCGCATATACATAATCATGATATCATGACATAGGATAAATCATAGATGTTCGTAAAGAATAAAAATGCATATTCCATGGCATCATATCAGAAGACATGAAATTGTGGAATAAACAAAATCAAAGAAAACATTTTCTACAATATTTATGGATTATTTCAAAGACTATCTTAGTGTATAATGAATATTATAGAACTGATTAAACTCTCTATTCCATCACTATGTTGTTAAGGTGGGTATACATCAAATCTCTAACATATATTATTATACCTTGTTCATGTTTTACGCACTCTAATATATATCATGAGATATAAATCAATATCTAATGCATTAGAGGGAGATATAAAACGCAACTATCACAGAATTAATTCCATTATATTTTGTTATATATAATCATAAATCATTAATCACGTCATAAAGGATCAAATGAAATAGGTTTCATGAAAATCGTTCAATTAAAACATAACCCACAGAAAAGAAAACATTTTTATAGTAATCATTACATCATAAAAACCAACTACATGAATAATTGAGATAGAATACTTGAAAAATATCTCTATTAAAACATATGTACCCTCAAAAAATGTTTTCTTTGGTGTAAAATAATTTTAATGTGTCACATGAAAATAAATCTTGAGGAAAATCTACTTTTTTTCATTGAAATCATTTAATTTACTAAAATATAGCATTATTTTAAAAGAAAAAATATATTTAAAAATAAAATTTCATGATCTTATGGGATTATTCATGTAATTAATCTATAATGAATGATTAAAAATTTGTTCATGCTGTATAATATAAATAAAATATTCATCTTTTTTTTCTGGAAAAGTGAATATGTAATTCCTTAAGAAAATGAAAAAAATATTATTTTCAACTCATTTGGTTAGACTTCATGAATTGATAAAAATTAAATTAATAATTGAATAATAATATTGATAATATTTTGGAAAAAAAATTTTCATAATAATTTATATGGGCTAAATGTTTTTCAAGTTGATATATACTTATAAACAAACCTGAATAATAATGGGATTCTAGAATTAACCATTACCTAAGGTATGATTTGATTCATAATATTTTAATGTCTTGTATAATAGATTAAATAATGTTATTATCTTATTACATAACCATATTAATGTATATGAAATCATAAATGATCACATTATTATATGTTAGTTAATAATATGTAATTACTAATCTTCTTTTTTGTGTTAACTTCTACATTTTTCAATGCATATTTTTTCTTAAAAGTCTTAATTCCTGAGCATAGTAAATAGTCCCACAATATATAGAATTATATAATAGTAACATATATAATATATATTTATTATATATATTAATATAATGATTATTGTATATTGAATATAGAAAATTAATCGCATTGCGTTGTGGAGACAGTAGGTCGTACGTTTCCATGAGTGATGGTATCATTCCCACAATAATAAAATTTTAAGTGGATGTTATATATTTTATTTAAAAATTAATGTATTTTTATTATATATATATATATATTATTTCCAAAATATACCTATCCAAGAAAGGTATTGATGAAAAATAAATTACAGCATGGGGTTATGACGGTATGTTGAACATAAGAATGTGTCGTGCTTTCATTTATCATAGAATGAATAAATGTGGGAATATGGCTGTTCTATATCGATAATAACACCCTATAATGTTTTATATATTATATTTAATACATAAAAATGTAAAAATATGATGAGGAATTAGACGAATATGTAATCTTGGATAAGTCGGTAAAGATGATAACTTCTTGCATGATGAACTTCTTTTATGTCTCTTCATAGGGACAATCGGGATGGAATTTTGAAAAAACCCACTAGAATGTGTCAAAGGATATTGAGAATATAAATTGATATGGTATGATAATCATTATAGTCTTAATGGGATGTGAATAAGTGAGGGAGGATGTTCCCTTTATAATTTAGGTGAGGGTAACTTTGGGTTTTTTCATAATTATCATTTTTAAATAAATTCCCCCTCAATAAAAATTCCTCCTAAAGGAAATTTAATCAAAAATAAGAGGGTATAATTTCCTAATATAATAATATAATATTTTTAATACATGTTTTTTTATTATTTTAAACCATATCATTTTTATTAACCCTTAGTTAATCTATTTTATTTTTATCGTCGAAAACAAATTATTCAAAATGAAAGGGTGGTAAATTTTAAATAAGTGATATAAATTAAATAATAATTGAATAATTATTAACCATTAAAAACATTTTATAAATTAAGTATATTTATAAATATTTGTTCTTATTTTCGTGTAAATTTTCAAAATATTATTTTGATAGTTTTTCATTACATTCAATTTTGACACTATTAATAACCTGGAAATTTAAAAATTTTAAGATAAACATGTAACATAGAAAGGAAATTTTTTATAATATCCCTATAAGTAATTATTCATCTAGTAAACCTCTTTTATATCATTAATTTTCTCAAAAAATAAATATTTTATATTTCAGAAACATTCATTTGATAATATTATAAAATCATTACAACATCACTATCATGTAATTAGTCAATATATATATATATTTAGTACAATGTAATAATTAAATACCATTATTAATATAATTGTTCTATATTTTAGGATAATATTTATATAAGAATATATATTTTTTATACCTATATAATAACTGATATATTATTTAAAACATAAATGTTTCCTCATTAAATTGGTATAAAATAAAATATTATAAAAATTATAAATTCACCAAAGGGACCAAAAAAAATTAAATCATAAAAATTTGTTTATTATGTTTCAAATATAGAGTTCTATAAATTCATAACATATCATTTTCATTATTTTATAAAATAATAGATATCAAAAACAAAGATAGTGACATTTTGTGACTTTCTATGCATTAAATATTAAATAATTAATTTTCATTGAAAAATACATATTAATCAACATAATTTATATAATTATTTGTTAAGGGTCTATGATTCATTATTAATAAAATAAATTCAAGTGTTAGAGTCATTTTATATTTTATATAATTTTATTTTGACGTAAATTACTCAATTTACAATTTACCATGGTAATAAAATTTACAAACTTTACTATACGTATTGACCAAAAATAAAACATACTTATTAATAAAATTTACCTTATGAATCTATTTTTTTAATAAATATTGAAAATTTAAAAAAATTTATGTTATAGATTTTAATTTGATATAATTCCGTGAAACTGTCATGAAAAACTATTTTTCAAAAAAACTACTTTTTGAAACATAAAATGTTATTATAATAAATTATTTGATAGAATACTTTTAAAAAATTAATTTATTTATTTATAGTTAAAATAAAATAATCAAAAATTGAAACCAATTTAAAACAAAAAGTTTACCCCAAAAATACTATCAATGAAAATAATGTGTTCAATAAAAATCAGTATCATCAATATTATTTACAAAAATAACGGCTTTCAGAAAAAAAATAATTTCATAATAATTTTTACATCATGAATTAATATGGTGAAATTAATTTAATATAACTTCTGTAAAATAATAAAAAATAATAATAACTAATTTTTTTGAATTAAAATTATTTTTGAGGAATGAAGGGAGTATATTAAAATAATGTGGTTATTTTCTAAGTGCATACTCGAACATTCATATTGAGTTGTACCATTATATTTATTCCATAAATTAGTTATCCAAATTTATCCTATCTAATTTAATGACTTGGTTTTATCAATAAAATTATTCTAATAGTGGAATGTAGTTAGATTAAACACATAGTTGAGTGCAGCACGTGCTATAGATAAATTAAAATTATTTAATGATAAATATTTATTAAAATTACTGGATATTACATTATAACCCCTTTATATCAATTTTTTCACATGAAATGCATCAAATGGATAAAAAGATATCATGGTACCTTTTCATTATCAGATCCTCATGTTCCCACATACCATCCTCAAATTAGTGGTACCACTATTAAACTTTAACAACGAATGTTCTTAGTTTTAATAGAACACTCTCTCTATGATCTAGATTCTCCCTCGGTAGTTCTTCACATGAAATATATATCTCGAATAGTATGACTTCTAAGTTATTTATATTTTAAGGATAATTTATATATCTTCTTAAGAAAGATATAAATCACACATCATAAACATACATGACATTTGGTGGAAGTGAAATTCGATAAGCTACGTTACCAACAAGATCCATAATTTCAAAGGGAATAATATTTCTAACACTTAACTTAAAACTCCTTCCAAATATCATGACCCTCTGTTATGTCAATATTTGTAGAAATACCTTGTCACACACTTTCAACTCTAGGGATTTTGATAGATTATCAGCATAATTGTTTTTTAACACCGAGCTTCTCTTAGGTGTGTTGGAATATATCTGTCCTTCTCTTCCATTTTCTCAACATGACCAGGTCCCAATATCCTTCTTTCCCCAATGTTATCCTTACAAGTTCATGTTATAAACTTTTCACCATAGAAGGATTCATAAAGATATATCTGAATAATTGAGTGAAATATATTACTGTTTGAAAATTTTAAAAAAATATAAGTGATGATCCCAAAAACCATTGAAATATTTAGTAAACGCTCTCAAAACCTATTCTAGAGTTTCAACATTCTATCAGAATGATCATCTATTATATTATGGTAATAGGATATGAAACATAACTATATATCTATATCCAGGTAATGAGTTGTCCATAAAATATAGCTAAACCTCATATCCCTATCAAATATAATTGAAATTGTTAATCCATTAAATCTTACAACATCCATGATATATTTTCTAGAATGATGATAAATGTTTCAATATTATATAATAGAAATAAACTTTTCAGAATTAATATGTCGATAAACGATATTCCATATAACATTATGTATTTTATATGTTTCTGGATGTCCTATGACAATGTATATAGTGATGTTTTCCTATTTCCATTCTAGTATTTTTTTTATTTGCTGTAACATCCCCATATATGTATATTTCTCAACCATAATGGTCCTAACAAACCATGCTTTGAAAACATACTATGTAATTATATCCCTCCATGAAAGTTCTCCAAAAAATATTATTTTATTTCTATTTCCATCATTATGTTTTTAGGACGAAGAGTTAGTGATGAATAATTTTCCTCCTACAATAGATCCTTCATTAAATCTATTATCGGTGGGACACATACATGGTTCTAAATCTTAATTATCTCATCACATTCAATATTGTACATAGTAACATTTATTACCCATTTTTGAAGCTCCATACATTCATTCTGTTCTACTTTACCAAACAACTCGATAGATGAATGAACATTCAATTCATCCAGATAATATTTCCCCCCTTTAATTAAAATTTCATGATCCATCGTTTATAAATCCATAATTATAGGATCGTTTTTACCATTATTATTGATATAATATCATTTCCCATTCAACTCAAATCATCTTCCACCTTGATTTCTTTTCCAGGGTGATAATATATTTAGTTGTTGAAATTATTAATATACTCTCACTCTCTTTGATACCAGAAACTCATCTCCTTTTGAGTTAATGCAACCATTATACATTTTTATCAATATAAAAGCTACAACTTTCTCCATATAGACAATTTGTCAATGTCATTAATGAAATGTTTACAAAACATAACTCCAATTCAGGAGTTGGGTAATTCTACAGATGTATTTTCATTTTTTATAATGAATAAGCTATCACCATATCAGTTTGCATGAAAATACATTCCAAATCCTTCTTTGATGCATCATAGTATACCAAAACAAATTATCTAATATAATCTATTGTGAAAATTAGCAAATAAAGTTAACTTTTTTTATATCCTTCAAATTCACTTCAAATTCCTCTATCTAAATAAACCTAACCCCATTCCGACTAATCATTTATATTTGTATTTTGTGATCATGAGAATTAGTTTACAAATAACTAAAAATATCTATCCAAACAAATATAAATTTGGATCAGGGTTATTGTTGTTGTTTTAAACCAACATTCAAAATCTTTTTTAATTAATGGATTAATAGATATCTCATATATTGAAATTATGTGACATAAAAATGAAACATTCTAATGAAAAAAATTAATACCTGGTAAATTTTTCAGAAATAATATACCTATTTAGGGTCATCAAAAAAATTATAATTTGATATTTTTGTTCTTTAATTATAATAGAATATAAAAAATTATCGTCTATAGGGAATACAAAAAACTAATAAAAATATCCTCTAAAAATATATTCATTAAATCTATAAATGAATCAGAGGCATTTATAAAACCAAAAGGAATCACTATGAATTAATTTTTCCACAAATTATATGAAATTTATTCTAGAGTATATCTCCCCTCATGACCCTTAATTAATGATATAAAAAAAGAAGAACAGTAATGTAAAATTATTGAGCTCCTCATTATCGGTAAATTAATTAATCAATATGGGAGAGATGATATTTTTTCATGATAGTGATCTTGTTATATTCTCATTAATAAATGTACACTCTCATTGATCCATCATTATTTTTTACAAGAAAAACTGGTTCAACCCAGGGGATACAATAGTGTGTATAAATCCCTTATCATGATTATTATAGATTTTCCTCTTTGATTCTTGCAACTCGATTTAGAAAATTTAGGAGTCTTTTATATGGTCATAACACCTTATATGAGTTCATTGAGAACTCAACTTCATGATTCAGTGTAAGACCTATATATTATTATGAAAGACATAAAACCTCTCATAATATTTGTGTATACATAATGTTCATTATCTACAAAACTATCTAATATATATAACAATTATTTATTGGAATTATGTCCCTCAAGATTTATGTAATTTACAATAGATGATAATATTCATTCGTGTATCGATAGATGATCCTATATTCATTTGAAATATAAAATGTGACTTCCCTTCATTGAGAATTGATATGATATCTATATAAGGAAATCCCACAGAATTAATGAATCACATATAATTCAACTAATGGAAGTATCAAAATATTTTTTTTGAAGAATATTCCAACATACATCTTCCAAAGAAGACATATAAACTTCAAATGAAATAATTATTACACTATGATTTTACATTGATAAAATAACATCTATTTTTTAATGTAAAATAGTGATATACTTGAAAAATTAATTATACATAATATATTGGTAGGATCTAGATTCAAATATAATATTATTGGATATAGATTTCACAGTAATTTTACAATTCTACATTTCATTATCATACATGACATTTCCAATATTGAATGTGTGTGATCATCCAAAATCATTTTTATTTATAAGTGGTATGCAATAGAACTAGTTTATGACATGTATAGTCTTATGGGTTATAGTAGTTCATAGTTTTTTATATTCATTTATATACAAAGATGGGTTATAATGATAAAATTTATTGTGTGTGTAAAAGTATTATCTGGTTATAATGGATCAAGGTAATGTCACATGCCTCATTCTATGGGACATGATTTATTTAGGATAAAATATGTATGCATTACACTTATAGAGTGATTAATTTTGGATAATTTATGTTTTGGGATGTTATGTTTTAACGTTATAACCCAAGTCTTTGAGGTGACCTTATGTTGATTTTTGGGCTAGATGTGAAAATAGTTGTCATAAGTTGGTGGTTATGATGTGGTTTTGGTTTTGGTGAATGGTGGCTAGGATTTTTTTAGTTGGATGTGATATGACTCGAATGATTGAGTTATAGGACATATATGACCACGTTTTCTATTCATATGACCTATATAATTGATGTGATGAAATAAATATGTTTATTAAAAGAGTGGATAATTTTATTGACATTATATATTAATTTATTATGATTTACAGACCTTAGACCATCTTCTTTTATTCATTCAAATATATTAAAAATGATAAATTAAATAAATACATGTGTTTTGTCCAAAGTTGATTACTATATACATTTGTGACATTATATTTAGATTCATTTTTTCTTACCATTTCAATACCTATTTATATATATAGTAGCCTAGAACCCAAAATTCTAGATCCGATAATGAAATATGCAATTTTACAGTTCTGGATTTGATGATGATAATTATGACCCAAATTTTTTATCAAATACTTATATTGTCAAAATGAAAATATAGATTGTGTATAACCTTGTGGAACATATAGTATTACATCCTTTTGTAATTTTTATAAACTGTCACAGAAGAATCTCATATCATCTTGGACTAATAAGTCATCATAAATATATTTCTTACATTTATCATATATTTTCTTATTCCACAATAATTATCAAATATTATCCATATGATATCATTTAAATATCTAATTTTTTAAAAAATATTAATTAAAACATGTGGAAAGGAAAAATAATAAGGTTGATCTCAAACAGTCATTAAGAGTAATCCTTGTTATTACTAACTAAATTTCCTCAATTAGAATAAATATTAATAAGGGGTTGATGTCAAAACACAATACATGAAAAAATAAGAAAGGAACTCATACACATCATTACCCAAATCATAATATATAAAAACATTAAATAGTAAAAGGTCAATAGAAACTAATATAATGATTCATGTGATATCAATCATTAATGTGAGAAACATTATATACTCATAACAAGAAAATAAAACTCATTTGAGAAAAATTCAGCATCACTTTCTTAAAACACTTTAAAAACCAATTGAAATGCCTTTCAATTAGAATAACCATACAACCAAATTCAAATATTATCATTACCCAATGAATCATATTTCTATAATAGTGACCAGTATTCATATAATATATTTTGGTATCACCTATTTTCCATGATTTATAATGGGACTCAATGCTTCATATATGCTACATCGGGATCACCCATGAGCTATAATGGGGACCAACCCATCATATAAGCGGGACCGGGATCCCTTGTTTCATATTGTTCTCATGTACCAAGAATAAAATATGATCATCATAAATATCATAAAAAAATAAAACCCAATGACAAATAAATGGGTTGTGTAATATTCTAATTGAAACATGATTAACCTATGAAATTATATTGGTTAAATAAAAAAATCAATGAACAAGATTAACCTAATGAAATGAAATTAGTCCCACAATTGTCTCATCAAAATATGTTTATCCTTTTAAAAATAAGAGGCTTCCAAAAAATATATTTGAAATAATATTTATACAACCATAATATAATTAGGATAGTTTTAGAAACACCATATAAAATATACCAGGTTTATAACAGAAAATATGTCCAACAAAATTGTAAATTGATACAAATCCCATTACAACTCCGGAAACATATAAATCATAAACCAAAAATGTAATCATCATAAAATGAAATTTTTATATACCAACAAGATAAAATAATTCAGGAAATAATATATCAATACCGAATGTATATACATCATAAAAAATAATCGGTGATAATAATGTTTTCATCATCAATGTAAAAGGGAGAAAAGAATCCCTTACCAATATTATAATTTGTCATAATTTTTCTCTATATTCTTGAAAAATATTCTTATTAAAATTATATAAATTGATTCAATATTTTTATTTTTTATTATTTCCTTTATTTCATTAATTAAAAGGTTTTATTGAATTGCATGAACATTTATGTTTGTGTCACGTTTTTAGACCTCATTCAAGGTTTTTGTGAAATAAACTTTGGTTGGTTAACTTATTTGAAATAGTTAATCATATGAACATATTCAAAATAAGAATTTTGATATCATTATCCTATTTATAAATAAATTTTACTTCTAAAAAAATCATGGACTATAGTTAGGGAAAATAATCCAACATTACAATCATGGAGATGATAGGCCAAACATATGCATTTGTTGACCTCCCATCATCATCTAATGGCCCAAGAGACTTCAATTTTTTAATTTAATGAAAGGCCCCCATTCAATAGAAGAAGGGGGAAACTGAAATAGACATCATTGAATTAGGAAAAATCATAACCCAAAGGTTTAGCTTGAAAAACAAAAATGAAAACATGGGGATACCCCTCCCTAGATATTGATCTTTAAAAAGCTCTACACTAGTGCAGGGATGAACGACAAACAAGATTTCTATTTCAAATCTCATGCTTGATCTAATAAAAAAAGTCATACCCTATCAAAATTCAAATCTATAAAGCTCTACAATGATGAAATGTTTTCTATAGAACCACTTCTAGGGTATGATCTGCATGGTTGTGTCTGGGGGCAGCACCTTACCAACATACGTCAAAATCCAATTCACCATTACAAGAAAAAAAAACTAGAAGAGCCTCCAATAATCAATAATCATAGACCAACCTCATCGTCCTCCACCCTACCATCATATACACAAAACCATGAAGGAAATCCAAATAAAATGAGATCAATCCATCCTCACTTTGGACTGGATGGCCTAATCCCGCACCTAGAAACCACCACCAAAGAGGAAAACTAGGTCTTACTGAAATAGAAATGCCTCTATAGTCATGGATATGCTCAGATAAGAACCTCAGATGCACTATCATCAGGATCCAGCAGAAGCCTGATGATAATAAATGAGAAAGGCCTTCGACATCGAACAAGAACACACAAACCTAGAACTAGAGATCAAATTCACAATAGGCACCAAATTAAATTCTGGTAAGAACTCACAGCATCTGAGACTGAACTCCTCTCCTTCTAAAGCACTGAGATCAAGCCCTGAGCAGTATCAGAAGATGAATGTATGCCTAGATACATCCATAAAACTAGCCGACTCCATCACCTGGCATGCAGGACAAGCCAAGAAAACAAAACCAAGAATGGGGAAACCCTAAGCCTTGTAGTTGTCGAATATGGGTAAATGGGCTGACTTCCAGAACTCAGACAAGAAGCGAAGACATGATGTCATCAGAAATCATTTCGCTCCGAGATGACTACTGAACATTAACTGGGAAGTGACTTCGCCACATAAGAAATGATGAAAACACTAATCGACACCAATCTGACTGCCAGACATCCACCGGGAAGATATGTCTCCACACAAGCAATGATGCCAATTCCATTCTGTGCCAAGCTGACCACCTTACCTAGACTGAGATGCGATGCTGATATGAACCCTCAACTACTGTGAGGGAGATAGAAAACACCACTCCAACCCCCCTCTCATTCCCATCTTTCAATGATCTATAGAGAAATAATTTGAGTTTAATTTATTATTATAGAATCATCCATAGATATTATATAAGATTTTATTAAATCATATATACATATATAAATTATTATTATGTAAAAGGAATCACATCACATTATAGATTCGGTAGTCCAAATGTCCATAAAAGATGTTATCAGTTTTCTAATTTGTGAAATGGAAATAATAAAAATAAATTTTTATATTCTAATATAGTTAATTATGTCATAAATATCATATAAATATCATCTTTGTATAATATTTTTAACTAAATCCATAATTCATACATTTTGTGTAATGCGTGAATGTATCACATAAATTTAAGGATATGGTAGTCCACATGTTTACAAAATATGTTATCATGTTTAAAAAAATTAAAATTCATAATATTTTCTGTCATATAAGAATAATATATGTATTAATGAAACATAAATATTACATAAATCACTGAAAACCATTTTTCAGTAACAATTCCCTACCATGAGAGGTGGTAATTTAAAAATGAACAACATCGTTACGTGAGGTGGTAGTCCGTTGTACATACGAATGGAAAATGTTTTACCCATTCGATAGATATTTGTATAGGTATTAGTATAAACAATTACATAATAACATATATTTATATTTTAGATAAATATTTAATTATATATTATTTTAATAAAAATAGAATGATGTTTCTAGACAGAAATAACACAGAACTAATAATTGAATAATGTGTCCAAATTTTCATCTAACATATTTTTGTTTTCACTAAAGGTCATCCATGGATTTATATCCACAAAAATTGAATCTTATATGATTAGGGGATTGCTATTGTGAGATTATTTGGGTAGTTTTTTTTCATGAAATTGTGCCTCTAGAGGTTTGATTAAAGAGGATGGTTTATTTTTTTATAGGGAATGAGTAATGTAATTCCTACAAAAAAAACACTATATGAAGGTCTTCATTATCCCATATTCATTAAATATGGAAAAATAATTTATTAAATAATATTAAGGGTTTGTTAAAAATAATCACCTCACAAACATTAGTGGTTTTTTATAATTTTGATCCTTAGTCTTTAAGATTCATTTTATATTTCATTTTCGTTACTAGTTTTCTATCCTATGTAATTAAACCATTAATATTATATTAAATTGATATTTATTATATTATATAGACCCAGATAATTATGAATATATTTTCTAGATCAAAAAATCAAATCCCCATTTATGTGGGATATTTTTTAAAAAACAAAATCATGTTACACACTATATTAATGATTTTACACAAATTCTTCTAATAATGATTATATGATCCATGGGCCCACATTTTAGTAATAAATCACAAATTGGTCCATTATTAGAAATTATTTTATATTCATTATAATTTAAATATCAATTGGATGAATATACATTTTTTTCCTAATTTTAATTATCTTAATAAAATATAATTTATTATAAAATATCCTAAATTGGAATGTTGACATTATTATTTTCATAAAATATAAAATTAAAAAAAATTATTGGAATTCAAATATATTAAGTTATAATCTGTTTATCTTAATATAATCATCTATAAAATAATGTAACACATGTTTCCCTTAAATATATCATACATTTAATTTTATTAACTTCATATATTTTATTTATTCATTAATTTAATAATCCACGTGACATTTTGTATTATTTTTTTTATTTAATTATTTATTCTCGAAGAATTATATTAAAATTACCTAGATAAAAAACAAATTTTTATTTCAAAATAATGTTCATAATTGAAACTATTTAGCTTCATCCATACATTATAGCTTTATGAATTCTAAAGGTATGGAAGGTTCTTTTTGGTCCTTTTCCTTAAATAAAAAATTATATAGGTTGCTTTTAATTGAATAGTATCCCAATAACACATAAAATACAATAAAAGAGGGGATATGGTGGAAATATTGGTAGAAAATGACTATTGGACAAATATATTTATCATTTTGGGTCGTAAGCTTGTATTTTAGTCCCTTTTTATACTTAATATATCATTAACCATTATAAAAAAATTAATTAATTTCACTAATATTTTAAAAAAATAGAATTTATCCTCTTAAAGTATATATATTATATTGATTAAAACAATTTTTTTCCATTTTTTCAAATCAATCAACATATGTTTGAAAATTAATTTTAATGAAAATTTCAGAGATGTGGTGAGAAAGTGGATTTTCAATGAGATAATATTCACAAGTTATATATGGTTTTGTTTTTAATTTACATATGAAAATCATTAAAATGATCTCAATTATATTAATTGATGTATAATTGATATATTGTGACTTTAAAAAGGATAATTAAAATATAACCAAACATATATAATTATTTAAATGAAATGGATGTTTAAATTATAATGTGTTATATTTCAGTATTCATCAAAAAATAAAACTTCTCTAAAAAATACCAAAAAAATAACCCAATGTAATTATTGATTTTATAATTTCTAAAATTGTGTATGTTTTTTCATAAATAATTATGAAAATTATAAACTTTTATTAAAAATAGGTTATTTTTTAAAATGCTGTGAATCTAAAATAGCAAGATGTTAATTCCAACCCCTTAAAATGAATTTTACCCACAAAATTATTATTGGTTGTAAAATGATTATCATTTATAAATTTTTTTTGAAACCCACGTAATTATAGGGGTTAATAAAACATCCTCTTAATAGGGAACATAATAGATATATTGGTCACCAGAAGTTCCTCATTTTTTGAAATCCACAAATTGAGAACATTAGTGAGAAATTTAATTATGGATTTGGAAGTAAAAAATAATTCCAATGGTCTAATAAAAAATGATATAGAAATGGTTTAGGGTTAATTAGTGATAAAAAAATGGAAAATAGTTGTTGAAAAGGTTACTGATGTCTTCTGAAATGATGGTAATATGATATATGTTAACGTCAAAATCCTTTTCAGAAATTTTAATAGTTCTCTTATCATATAGTCCAAGGGGAAATATACTTATTTCATGAGTATAAATTCATATTTTAGACAATTTTCACAATATTCACATCTCTCCTATAAATAATTATAATTTAAGATGAATTTTATTCACTCTTGGAGAACTAGTGTTAAATTTAAAAGAACAAATAATAAGGAAATGGATAGTAAAACTATTCCACCAAACATTAAATATTAACAAAAAATAAATTGGCTATCACATGGTAATATAATTTCAAAATTGAGTAAAACATCATATGATATATTAATCTTCAATTTTCAATAGTAATACGCAATATTTTAACTAAATTATTCCTTAAATAACTACCCTAAAAAACATCAAACATTTCGTGACTATGATTGAACCATATTGTTTAGTAGGATTTGATCATATATTATTAAAAGATAATTCAACTATTATTCCTAAAATAAAAAACCTTGTATTTGTAAATTAATTTATAAATATAAAAAAATTCATGTTAGCCAAGTTATAGTTTATATTAGGTGAAATTATCAATACTATTATCACCTGTCGGTCATGAAGTCATTCCCAACAACCTAATCAGATGATACATATTTTCACTATGAAAATTGTCTACCTTTTTCTAACATGAAAACTAATTATACCCTAAAAACACTTCACATTGATCCTAGGGTATAAAAATATAATTCATAAAAATATATCTAAATAAATTCATTAATAAACTCAACATTTATACTACGTTGTACACTTAAAATAGGTGTCTAAGACACTAAAATAATTAACAACTATTCTATTATGGTCCAATTATTGTATGAATAACTCTTAAAACGTCTCACATGAAAACACAATACCCTCCAAAGTTATCCAAATAAACCATTGATACCAATAATGGAATCCTAAAACCAACACTCTCAAATCTTGTCCTGAAATACATAAATTTATAATTACAACATTGATCTGGATAATTATGACAAAAAATTTTCACCTAAACCAGAAAAAATCAAAATTAAAACATGTATCATGTAAAACCATTATATCCTTTTATTTTTATAGTTTTATAGAGTTAGAGAATATTCTTACATGAAATATCATATCAACAAGGACTTATATATCTTTATATGAACATTTCTCCCCTTTAACCTAGGATTTCTTATTTCACAAATAGTCATCAAAATAATCCTTTTGAAATAATTTTAATACAAAAATAACTTATCATCATTATTCAAAACCAATGGAAAAGTAGAAGAAATAACGGTGAGTTAAAGCTCTCAAGATCCATTTTTTTCATAAAAAAATATATCTCTAAAAATAATAACATTCAATTTATATTAAAAAATGATTCATTAATAATATTGGTTAAATATCTTTGTATGGTTGGAATTATAAATAAATTGTTCAGAAAACATCTGGATATTCTCCCAATAATTCCTTATTAACTAGAACCCATTTTAAGACAAATTTATTAAGACATTTCTTAATATCCTTGTGAAAAAATTTTGATATGCTTAGTTCAGATGCAAAGTATGGGTAAATAGTGGAGTTGTCAGTCATATGATAGCCACAGTACATATTAATAAAAGTAAAATACATAAAAACATTTTCCCGCGTATACATAATCATGATAGCATGACATTGGATAAATCATAGATGTTCGTAAAGAATCAAATTGCATATTTAATGTCATCAAAATAGAAGACATGAAATTGTTGAATATAAATAATTAATGAAAAACATTCTATAATATTTATGGATTATTTCAAACACTATATTATTGTATAATGACATTTATAGAACTGAGTTAACTCCCAATTACATCACTATGTTTTTAAGTTGGGTATACATCAAATCCCTAACATATATTACTATACCTTGTTCATTTTTTGTTCCACTCCTATATATGTCATGAGATATAAATCAATACCCTGTGCATTGGAGGGATATATAAAACCAAACTATCACATAATTAATTCCATTACATTTTGTAATATATACACATAAATCATTAATCACTTCATAAAGGATCAAATGAAATAGGTTTCATGAAAATCGTTCGTTCAAAATATAACCCACAGGAAAGAAAACATTTTAACAGTAATCATTACATCATAAAAACCAAATAAATAAATAATTGAGATAGAATACTTGAAAATATCCCTATTAAAACATATATACCCTCAAAAAATGTTTTCTTCTATGGAAAATAATTTTAATATGTCACATAAAAATAATTCTTTATGAAAATTATCTTTTTTTATTGAAATAATTTTAATTTACTAAAATATAGAATAATTTTAAGAGAAAAAATTTATTTGAAAATAAATATTCATGATTTTATGGGAATTTTCATGTAATTAAGCTATAATTAAAGAGTAAATTTTTTTCATGTTGTATAATTTAAATAAAACATTCATATTTTTATTTTTCTGTAAAAGTGAATATATAATTAATTATGAAAATGGAAAAAATATTCTTTGGTCTCATTTTGTTAGACTTCTTGAATTGACAAAAATAAAATTAATAATTGAATAATAATATTGATAATATTTTGGAATTTTTTTTAATAATAATGGATATAGACTAAATGTTTTTCTTATATATATATATATATGCATAAACAACCCTGAATAATAATGGGATTCTAGAATCAACTATTACCTAAGTTATGATTTGCTTTATAATGTTTTTATTTCTTGTATAATGGATTAAATAATGTTATTAACTTATTCTATTACCATATTAATGTATATGATATCATAAATGATCACATTAGTACTTGTTTGTTAATAATTTGTCATTACTGCTCTTCTTTTTTTGAGTTAACTGCTACATTTTTCTATGCATATTTTTTCTTAAAAGTATCAATTTCATGAGCATAGTAAATAGTCCCATAATTTATAGAATAATATTATAGTAAAATATAAAATATATATTTATTATATATATTTAAATAATCATTCTTATTTGGTGAATACAAAAAAATAATCGCATCGCATCGTGGAGATAGTAGGGCGTACGTTCCCACGAGCGATGGATTCATTCCCATATTCATAAACTCTTAAGTGGGTGTTATATATTTTATTTAAAAATAAATGTATTTTTATTATATATATATATATATATATATTATTTACTACATATACCCATTCAGGTAGAGTAGTGATGAAAAAAAATTACACCACAGTGTGAAGATGGTAAGTCATACATAAGAATGTGTGGTGCTTTCATTTATCATAGAATGGATAAATGTTGGAATATGGTTGTTCTATATCCATAATATCATCCCATAATGTTGTATATATTTTATTTAATACATTACCGTGTAAAAATATGATGAGTAATTTAATGAATAGATAGTCTTGGATAAGTTGGTAAAGATGATAACTTCTTGCATGATGAACTTCTTTCATGTCTCTTCTTAGGGACAATATGGTTGGAATTTTGAAAAACAACCCATGACAATGTGTCAAATGGTATTTAGAATATAAATTTATATGGTATTATCATCATTATAGAATTAATGGGATGTGAATAAGTGATGGAGGATGTGCCATTTATAATTTAGGTGAGGGGATATTTGGATTTTTTCATAATTATTATTTTAAAATTAATTCCACCTCAATCAAAATTCCACCTAAAGGAAATTTTATCAAACATATGAGGGTATAATTTCGTAATACCGTACTATAATATATTTAATACATGTTTTGTTATTATTTTAGATCATATATTTTTTATTAACCCTTAGATAATCTATTTTATATTTATCCTAGAAAACAAATTATTCAATATTAAAGGGTGGTAAATTTTACATAAGAGATTTAAATGAAATAATATTTGAACAATTAATAACCATTAAAAACATATTATAAATTAAGTTTATTATTAAATAGGTTTTCTTATTTTTATGTAAATTATGAAAATATTATTTTGGAAATTTTTTATTACATTCAATTTTGACAATATTAATTACTTGGACATTTAAAATTCTAAAGATAAACATGTAACATAGAAAAGAAATATTTTTTAATATCCATAAGCGTAATTTTTCATCTAGTAAACCTCATTTATATCATTAATTTTCTCAAAAAATATTTATTTTATATTTTATCAACATTAATTTGACAATTTCATAAAATAATTACAACATCACTATCATGTAATTTATTAATATATATATATATATATAATCAGTATAATGTAAAAATGAAAAAACATTATTAATATAAATGTTCTGTATGTTTGGATAATATTTATATTAGAATATTTTCTTTTATAGATATATAAAAACTGATATATTATTGAAAACATAAATTTTTCATCATTAAATTGGTATGAAATAAAATATTATAAAAACCATAATCTGATCAAAGGGACCAAAAAAGAAAAAAATAAATTTAAATCATAAAAATATTTTTATTAAGTTTCAAATATAGAGTTATATACATTCATGACATATCATTTTGATTATTTTATAAATTAATGGATATCAAAAACAAAGATAGTTACATTTTGTGACTTACTTTGAATTAAATATTAAATAATTAAATTTCATTGAAAAGTACCTATTAAAAAATGTAATTTATATAATTATTTGTTAAGGGTTTATGTTTCTTTATTAATAAAATAAATTTATTTGGTAGAGTCATTTTATATTTAATATAATTTTATTTTGACCTAAATTACTCAATTTACCATTTACCATGGTAACCAAATTTAGAAACATTACTATACATATTGACCAAACATAAAATATACTTATTAAAAAATTTACCTTATGAATCTATATTTTTAATCAATTTTGAGAATTTTAAAACATTGATGTCGTATATTTTAATTTGATATAATTGCGTGAAAATATCATAAAAATTATTTTTCAAAAAAAATATTTTCTAACACATAAAATGTTACTATAATAAATTCTTTGATATAATACTTTTTAAAAATGAAATAATTTATTTTAAATTAAAATGAACTAATCATTAATTGAAACCAATTAAAAACAAAGAGTTTAACCAAGAAATACATTCAATGAAAATAATGTTTACGATAAACATTATTATCATCAATATTATTTAAAAAAATTAAATTCTTTCAGAAAAAAATAATTTCACACTAATTTTTACATCACAAATTAATATTGTGAAATTAATTTTATATAACTTCTCTAAACTAATATAAAATAATAATAACTAATTTTTTTGGATAAAAATTATTTTTGAGGATTAAAGGGAGTTTATTAAAATAATGTGATTATTTTCTAAGTGCATAATCAAACATTCATATTGAGTTATACCATTATATTTATTCTATAAATTAGTTATCAAAATTTGTTTTCTATAATTTAATGACTAGGTTTTACCAATAATATTATTTTAATAGTGGAATGTAGTTAGATTAAACACACAGTTGTGTGCAGCACACGCTATATGTAAATTAAAATTATTTAATGATAAATATTTATTAAAATACCTAGATATTACATTGTAACCCATTTAAATAAATTTTTTCTCTTGAAATTCATCACATGGATAGAAAGATATCAAGATACCTTTTCATTATTATATCCTTATGTTCCAATCTAACATCCTCAAATTAGTGGTACCACTATAAAACTTTAACACCGAATGTTGTTAGTTTTAATAGAACACTCTCTCTACGATCCAGATTCTCCCTTAGTTTTTCATCATAAGAAATATCATTCTCTAATAGTATGACTTATAAGTAATGTGAATTTTAAGAATCATTTATATATCTCTTTAGGATAGATATAAACAACACATCATGAACTTACGTGATATTTGGTGGAACTGAAATTCGGAAAGCTTCATTACCAACAAGATCATAATTTCAAAAGAAATAATATTTATAACACTTAACGTTATCCTCCTTCCAAATATCATGACTCTCTTCTATGTAAATATTCATAGAAAATCCATGTCACACAATTTCACCACTAGGGATTTTGATAGATTATCAACATAATTTATTTTTCAACACTGAGCTTCTCTTAGGTGTGGTGGAATATATCTATCCTTCTGTTCCATTTAATCATCATGGACAGGTCCCGATATCCTTCTTTCTCCAATATCATCCTTACAAGATCAAGTTATACACTTATTACTATAATGGGATTCATAAGGATCCATCTAAATAATAGAGTGAAATATATTATTGTTTGAAAATTTTAAAAAATATATGTGATCATCCAAAAAACCATTGAAATATTTAGTGAATGCTCTCAAAACCACTTCTAGAGTTTCAACATTCTATCAGAATGACCATCTATTAGATGATGGTAATAGGTTCTGAAACATAACTATATATCCATATGTCGGTAAATAGTTCTCCATAACATTGAGGTAAACCTCATCTACCTGTTGGATATAATTGAAATTGGAAATCCATTATATATTACAACATCCATGATATATTTTCAAGAAATATGACAAATGTATAAATATTCTATAATAGAAATAAACTTTGGAGAATTTATATGTCGATAAATGATATCCCATATAACATTATGTCCTTTATATGTTTTTGGATTTCCTATGACAAAGTCTATGTTGATGTTTTCCCATTTCCATTCTACTGTTATTAATTGATGTAACATCCCCATAGATGTATATTTATGAACCATAATGGTCCTAACAAACAATGATTTGAACACATACTATGAGAATATCTCCCTCCATGAAATTTCTCTAAAAAATATTGTTCTATGTCTATTTCCATCATGGTGTTTTTATGACGAAGAGTTAGTGATGAATAATTTTACTATTCCAATAGATCCATCATTAAATCTATTATGGGTGGGACACATACATGGTTCTAGATCCTTATTATCTCATCACAGTCAATATTATACATAGTAACATTTATTACCTATTTTTGAAGGTCTATACCTTCATTCTTTTCCACTTAAACAAACAACTATATAGATGAATGAACATTCAATTCATCCAGATAATATTTCCCCCCTTTAATAAAAAATTAAAGATCCATCCTTTATAAATCCATAAATATAAGATTGTTTTTTATCGTTATGATTGATATAATATCATTTCCCATTTAATTAAAATCATCTTCCACCAGGATTTCTTTTCCAGGGTGATAATGAATTTACTAGTTGTAATCATTAACATACTCTCACTATCTTCGTTACCACACACTCATCTCCTTTTGAGTTAATGTAAGCATTATACATTTTTTATCAATATTAAAGCCATACCTTTATACATATAGACAATTATTCATTATCATTAATGAAATGATAACAAATGATAACTCCAAATCATGAGTTTGGTAAGTCTGCAGATGTATTTTTATTTTTTATAATGAATAAGCTATCAGTATAAGAGTTTTAAAGAAAATACCTTCAAAATACTTCTTGGATGAATCATAGTATACCAAAAACAATTATCTAATATAATTTATTATCATAATAAGTGAAATAAATGAACTTTTTTAGATCCATGAAATTCACTTCAAATTCTTCCATCTAAATAAGCATAACCCCATTATGACTAATAAATTTTATTTCTATTTGATGATCAAGATAAATATTTTACAAATAATTGATAATATCTTTCCAAACAAATATAAATTTCAATCAGAGTTATTATTGTTGTTTTAAACCAACATTAAAAATCTTTTTTAATTGAAGTATCAACTAATATCTCCTATATTGAAATTATGTGACACAAAAATGAAACATTATAATCCCAAAATTAACACTTGGTAATTTTTTCGGAAATATTATACCTTTTTAGGGTCTTTAGAAAAATTATGATTTGATATTTTTGTTCTTCCATTCTAATTGAATATAAAAAATTATCCTCTATAAGGAATACAAAAAACTGATCAAAATAGCCTCTAAAATATATTCATTAAATCTATAAATGAAGCGGAGGAATTTATAAAACAAAAAGGAATCACTATAAATTCATTTTTCCATACATTTTATGAAATTTCATCCGGATTATATTTCCCTTCTTGACCCTTAATTTATGATATAAAAAAACAAGATCAATAATTGAAAATTATTGAGCTCCACATTGTTTGTAAATTAATTCATCAATATGGGGGAGATGATATTTTTTCTTGATAGTGATCTTATTATATTCTCAATAATAAATGTAGAGTCTCATTGATCCATCATTAATTTTAAAAGAAAAACGGGTTCAACCAAGGGGCTCCACTAGTGTGTATAAAACAATTATCAGGATTGTTTTAGATATTCCTCTTCGATTCTTATAACTCAATTTGGAAAATTCAGTTGGAGTCTTTTAAATGGTCATAGCACCTTGTATTATTTCATTGAGAACTCAACTTCATGATTTGGTGTTAGACCTATAAATTATTCTAAAGACATAAAACCTCTCATAAAATTGGTGTAGACATAATGTTGAGAATCTAGACAACTATCTAATATAGATAAAAATTCATTATTGGAATTATGTCCCTCAAGATTTATGTAATTTCCAATAGATGTTAATATTAATCCTTCTATCGATAGATGATCCTATATTCATTTGCATTATAAAATGTGACTTCCCTTACTTGAAAACAGATATGATATATATGTAAAGAAATCCCACACATTTCATGAATCACATATAATTCAACTAATGGAAGTATAAAGATATTTTTTTTGAAGAACATCCCAACATACATAAACCAGAGAAGACATATAAACATCTAATGAAATAATTATTTCACTATGATTTTACATTGATAACACAATAACTGTTTTTAAGGTAAAATAGTTATATACTTGGAAAATTAATTATATATAATATAGTGGGTGGATCCAGAATCCAATATAATATTATCGGATATAGAGTACATAGTAAATTTACCATTTTTCATTTCATTATCATACATGAAATTTCTAATATTGATCAAATATGATCATCCTATATCCTTTTTTATAAGAATTTGATAATGTAGATCACCATAAATAAAACATTGATTATGGAATTGGTTTGAATAATTACCATTTACCATACACTAGTAACATTGATGTATGGGAGGTGCATTCTATGTAGCTGTCTCCCTATTTACATCTGTAGTAATATTTCTCTGATCACATTGGTAATAAAATTCATTAAGGCCATATATCCGACAGATAAATTATTTAATAAAACCCTAGTAAAATTTCATCCTTATTTATTTCCAATCATTGATCATAAAAGAAATATCATTTTCTTTTCATAATGGTTTTCTAATATTCAATTTAATTTCATTTTTTCCTTCTTATCCACCTCATAGGATTGAAGGGTGACTCCAATATCGATTAAAACCTTGAATGAATGTCATATTACATTTTTAAATATTCTGATGTCTCGTATGGATAATTCCCTTTAGAGACATTGGTTTAATATAATGAATAATCTTTAAATAATACTCTCTAGTTTAATTATAGTTCTAATATAGTACATTACTAGTATTGTAATATTTTCAACATTGGTACCAATGGATTCATTATAAATTTTTATAAGATCAAGGAAATCATTCATGATATTATTGTGTATAATACTAGGTAATTACTTATTAAAAATATGTTCTTAAACCAGTCCCATTCCATATATTCAATTCCATCTCATTTCCTCATATTCTTGATAAGATTGAACCATTGATTTAATTTACCATTCAAATGATAGGTGGCCATGATGAAATTCACCTGTCTTGAAAATTAGAGAACCCAATATATCAATTTAGTTGAAATAATGAATTCATCACCCACTTGTAGACTAAAAGGCCCACTTAAATAAGGTGGTTTTTTTCTCAGGGAGGACTCAATAGAATATTATTACATTTTTTGATCATTTGGATGTCCAAAATGATTTATATGTGGAGAAAGTTGTTTAAGAATTGAAATAATATTTTTCATTCAATATCAAGTAATATTTCAATGGAACGAAAGACAATCATTGCATTGTCCAGCACATTCAGATCCATTATGGATTCTTTAGTATCTATCCATTGACAAAAACAAGAAAACATATTGCGAGAAACACTAATTATAATTTTAAACTCACATAATCAACATTAAATAATTAAATATTTTAAATTTATGAATACGTAGGTTTATTTACTAGGTTATTACTAATTTTCTCCAAAACTCGCTGATTTTATCATATACTTAGAAATATCTTTAAAATTACTAATATAGATTTCAAATCCGAATTTTTGAAGGAACATAATATAATTTTTCTAATTCCACTATAAAGACCCATACGTTTCGTATATTGATATAACATCTAAATAAAATAAAATTAATTACATAACATAAAAAACAACAATATATAATCTTAGGTTTAGTGTCTTTTGGAAATTGGAAATATAAACACATGGTTCATAAAACATCTTTATCTCTACCTCTGTATTCCTACATAACTAGATCCCATCTTCCCAAATCTCACATAATGAACTTTTTCATATCTTTCGGAAAATAATAATAATAATTGTTTAGATTATTTTATTAATATGGGTAAATAATGAAGATATCAAACATTTAATAATCATAATACATAAGAACCTAAGTGAAAAATATGAAAATTTTATTTTGCATATACAAGATAATGAGATCCTAGAAAGTGGTTAATGATAGATATTAATAATTGATCAGAGTTTATATTTCACAAGATTGTGACATAATGCATAAAATTTGGGATAAAAATAACCACAGAAAATCATTTTCACAGTCTTTAACAATCATTTACACGACTATAATAGTGGAAAAATTCCTTTACTAAACCATATTCACTCCCCATTCTTTCCATGTGATAGAAAATAAGGTTTACCGACGGATTCAGCCATGTACTTCTTAATATATGATCATTCTCCATTATAGTTATTCATATCTCATGATATTCAAATCATTATCTAATGAAATGGAGGGAGGTATAGATAAAATTGATCGCATAATAAAAACCATAAAAATGTGTGCCATAAGAGCATAAATCTTTCATCGTATCAAATCCCATGATGTGAAATTTGATTCATAAACATCATTAAATTATAACATAACCCATTAAAATGAAATTGGTTTTGTAGTTATCAGTCAAAAAAACCCACAATATATATAATACGGATAGTATCATTGTATAGTATATCAATTAAAACCTAAAAAATATAAAATAATTTAATAATATTTGGAAATTAATTTTGTTCTTTCAATAGATAGTAATTATTGAGGAAAATTGAATTTCTGCATTGAAATAAATTTCATTTCTTAAAATGACACACAATTTTAAAAGAGAACACCATCCTTGAAAATAAAAATGTAATATATTTATGGAATATTTTAGAAATTTTGGCATCATAAAAGTGTGAAAATATTTTTCCCATATAAGTTAAAAAAACATCAACCATAAGTTTTTTCACAAATAGAAAACATTTCCACGTTAGGAAAACCAAAAAAACATTTCTTTCAAACCATTTAGTAAATCATCAATCATGACAAAAAGGACATTAAAAATTGTATTAGAATAGTAAAAATATTTTTTGGAATATAATTTTATGAATCATGGATGTGGAAGATAATTATTTTTTAGTAAATACTTACGTATAAACAATACAAAATAATAATGATATTGCTTAATTGATATAACCTTATAATTCTTATTATTATAAATTTTAATGAAGTGGATGGTATATATATTTTTCTAAAATTATTATCACATTATTATTTATATATATATATATATATTAATTACATCATTATACCCATTTAGGAAAAATATTTTTGAAAAATAGATTACAACACAGTGTGTTGATTTTAATCCTTACAAATAGACGTGTTGTGATTTAATTTTTCATAAGATGAATAAAATATGTAATATTGTTTTTAAATATTCATAAAAAACCATCATATCAAGGATATTTGAGAAGTAAATTTTTAATATAAAAAACTAATGAATATGATGTAAATAAGATATAATCTTGGACAGGTCGGAAAGATGATTATATATTCGTTGGAGAACATCCTTTAGATATCCTCTTAGAGACACTTGGGTTGGTATTTTGAGAAGATAAGAACATATTGATTGTTTCTAGGGAGGAATCAAAGGGAATATTGATTGGGGATGGAGTATCAGGATGGATTAAAGTGATTTATAAAGACAGCGAGGAGGTTCCATATTATAATTGAGGTGATGGGAATTTCTGAAATTTCAAAATATATTAATTAATAATAAATTCAATCTCAATAAAAAAACTAAAAAAAGGAATGTATTGTAATATAATATTAGATAATGTTCTAAAAATTATCCAAAATATTTTAGATATGTTTTGGTATTATTTTAAACCATATTAGTTTTCTTAAACCATAGTTCTCTTATTTTAATTTTAACTAAGGTAATAACATTTTCAATATTACAAAGTTGTAGATTTTAAATATTTAATGAAAATTAAATCATAAAATAAATATTTAAAACATTTTACAACATCTTATAATTTTTTATATTTTAAAAAATGATTTATGATTTTAAGATACTATAATAAAATAATATTTTGATAAATATAATTAGTGTCAATTTTTACAATATTTATTACATACACTTTGATAAATATCATGATTAGAATTTTACATGAATATTTTAATCTTTTAAATACATATCATGATTACTATTTAAAATATCAATATAATTAATTTTGACACAATTTTTGACTCTATTAAATAACATCAAAAACTATTATTAAATAATAAACTCACAAATATAGCATAGTCAACAACATTATATATGAGAGTTTTATTAATCATAGATATCTATATAATACACTTATATTTAGTCTATAAATTCATCATATATTGTCAAAAAATATGAAAAATTCATTTTGTTGTCAACAATAATAAAAGATTGAATAACACTACATCCACATACCCTTGACCATCTAATTTCTATGCATAGGGTAATCACAAAAATATATACACCCAATAATAATATTAATGATAGGTATGTTTTCATGATTTGTTTAAGAAACCATTATTATTATTATAAACAAATATAAATAAAAAATGTATCTTTTCGAACATTTCACACATAACATATTCAATGAAACCACTGAATTAGACACCCATAACAAGTACAAGAAATTAAAAACACCAAAGATATATTTAATTAATATGGAGGATTTCATCTGATATATTTAACTAATTCATTAATCCCATGGGTATCCAACTAATGTCATATATGTCATTGAACATGTGTAATGATTTACGTGAGGATTA
Source organism: Viscum album (assembly GCA_963277665.1). Taxonomy (NCBI): domain Eukaryota; kingdom Viridiplantae; phylum Streptophyta; class Magnoliopsida; order Santalales; family Viscaceae; genus Viscum; species Viscum album. Next base: position 1,482,342,657 of record OY728137.1, read on the forward strand.
GATAAATGTTTTTTTGGAACACCCTAATATTTTTATGAAATATTTTTTTAAACCATTATATTTCGTCGAATCCACGCATTATTAGAAGCCCAGATTTTCTAAGAAACAACATTTTATTATTATTTATATATTATTATAAAGTATCTCGTAAGTTTTGGGCAATAGATAATATTAAGTAATTTATGAAAATAAAGATTTTATAAGATGAATTTATTAATTACCCATTACATAGAAATGAAAATAGTATCCAATTAAATATAAAAGAAATCTTTTGATTGTCCCAATGACTTTTTTCATAATAAATTAAATTTATTAGAACATTGAAATATAATAATGAAATATATATATTTTATATTCAATAATATATGTTTTATAATAATCAAATAAATATTATATGATAATATAAAAATATATCCAATTTTATGAAAAAATGTATATTTTTAAAATGGTATTTACCACATTGAAATGTAGAACCCATTTTAAATTTAATTTTTTACACTTTTGTAAATTATATTCTGATAAATAATATTATAATTTTATAAAGGGATATAAAAATTTAATCTTGTTTGATTTATAAATTTCTTAGGTCAAGTTTCATGTTTTTATGAGTATAGATAAATATTGAATTTTAATTGAAAACAACTTTTTCACTGAAAAAATTAATACTGTACAATTATATATTTGGTTGTTTTTTAATTATAATTAAAATATATTTTTTCATTTTATCTAATTTAGAACATTTGAATCAATTTCTCATTTAATTGGGATATAAAAACATGTCCTTATTTTGGATGGTTTTACTTAAAACTAATCGTTTTCCCACCTAGTCAATGAGATTATTTTAAAAATATTCACTCAAATGTATGAGTTTTTATGTTTTAAAAAATTGCATCCATATATGGATAATGAATTTCCAAATTGAGTAAATAGGTCACATTAATTGTTAGATGATATGTATAATAACATTATAAATTTTTATTACAATTGGAACTGGTAAATAGGGTACATAATGGAGAAAATAAGATTTTAGATATTATGAAATTACACTAAAACATATCCTAATTTAATTTTATGAGTGGTTTTTGACCAAAATAATAATTTTAATGAAATTATAAACATTGTAAGACAGATTTTTGACAATATAAAATTTATAATATTTTTTTAAGAGATGTTAATGATGTCATAATCATATAATTTAGAACAATAATATTTTAATATATGGTTATATAGAGGAAAATTAATTTATAAAAAGTGATTTAATGATATAAAGGGCTCTTATATATCATTGTATATTATTTTTTATTGTTATACATTAATTTATAACATTATATACATACATAACGATGACAGAATAATTATTTAATTTATAGAAATATCAAATAGATGATATAAAAATATAAATTTATATAAATTTATTTAATTTAATAATTGGACATTTATGGCCAAATTTACACTATATATGTAAAAAAAACATTATCTTAAAATTAAAAAGAATGTAAGAATTGTTTAATTCAATATAAGTTAATTAAGTGTCAATCAAAATTATAATGTTTATTTTTACATCAAAATAGGTTTAAAAATTAATGGTTGATAGGATTTAGAATAATATTTATCCTATATTATATATAAATAAATATGGGTCATATTTAATAGAAAATTAATTTATATTAATTTAATATTTCGAGAGCTTCCAAAATTATATCTCACATCATTTATATAATCGAACCCTCTCCCTTATTTAATTTCAACCCATTGAGATTTTTAGCTCAAAATAACTATGCCAAATAATCTTAAAAACATACACAACTATAATATGGAGTTTCTTTCATTCTCAGAATACCAACTGTAGAGTCCACTTGGGTAAATCATAAGGATCCATTTCAAATAAGTGGTCATATCTCTATCTGAACACTCTGTTTTTTTGGCTCTTCAATACATCCTCAAAATATATTATTAAAATAATAAATTATTAAATCAAAAAAACCACAAAAATTAGTTTATCATTAACACATCATTATGCAACATCCTTCCCAAATAATAATAAGTGAAAGCATCAATCATGGATACATATGACCTACCGTCTCCACATAGAGATACAATTAATATTTAATCACTGTCTTCAATTAGTGGGAATAATGATGGGTATAATTAATATATTGGGTATTTATGAAATTATTATAATTATTTAATTATAATATCATATATACCTTTTACCACCTTGTATTTTGGGAATTTATCATATTGATCATGGGTACGAATGACATACCATATACATGATATGATATGATTCATTTCTCAAAAATATTTCACATGGCACGTAAAAATGATAAATTTTATGACTATATATGATTTATATAACATATAAATAATTCTATAATTTTAATATATGATATAATATTTATTAATTTAATATGAATATAAAATTGATACGATGTTCATTCGTTCGTACGACACACCACCTCAATCAATGGAGTATTCCATTTTCAATTTATATATATATTATAGATAACAATAAATACCTTCATAATGAATATATATGATCTTTCTATCATTCTTATAATTATAGAGATTTTAATGATCCAAGTTATCCATGTAATTTTTATTTATTAATATTGGAATATTAAGAGTCTGTGAAAATTAATGGCGCGTGATTCTGAGGCCTGGTGTGCCTGAAATGAATATCTGAATTTTTTTAGGTACGTTCAAAAAACGTGCAAGAAATTTTTTTTAATTTTTGAAGCAGTGCTCAGAATTGAAATCTTAGGACACTGTTGAACTCGTAGTGCCGATAGTCACCTGATGAGATATTCACCTAGACTATAGTAGGTCGAGGGTGGAAGTTAGTCTTCATGATTTTTGTGGGAGAGTTAAAGGAATAAAAATAAAATTAAAAAAACTGTTAATATATTTTCATGAAAACTCCATTTTGAATACTTGGTGGTGGGGACCACCTGAACTCCCCTTCAATGTGATTTAACCCTTGGTAGTTCCCCAAATAGTGTGCTATCATTAATTTAATTAATGTGTAACTTTAATTTAATTAATTTACCATATTTAATTGAATTGATAACCTCAACTCATTTAAAGTTTGATCCTCACACTTTTGGTTGTGATCATTGGAAAAGGGTAGAGCATGGGAGAACTCAGAAGGAGACCCTCTAACGAACCCCCCCCCCCCCCTCCCCCAACGAAGAATGGGGATGACGCACGAACCCGAATTAGAAACATGTTGCGAGAGTGACAAACACCAGCATCCTTTTCATCGACTTCATCCTCTTACTCACACCATATCCAATGAGAAAAAAATGTATGGGTGTATTTATATTTTTCATCAAGGTTTTATGTTGAAACCTTCTCCTCGAAGTTGCATGCTATGTCTAACGCGGGGAGTGCATATCAAAAAATCATGGCATGATCCCTCTACATATTCAATGTTGACATGTTCTATATGGGATGCAGTGATGGTGGTAGCACAGGTGCACCACCGATGGAGACCGCGGCCCGTTGGACACAATGGAGAAAGGGGGAAAGTGGCACCCATACGTCTACGTGGAATAGGGGCGGCGCGTCCGCGCCTCCGGTAGCGAAGGAGGCCCTCGCCCGTCGGTCTCGGCGATGGGTGGACAATGGCCAGAATTCCAGACATCCTCTTAGTGGTAGGGTGGCACACATTCATGCTTCTGATTTAGTTAGAGACAGTGTCCCATCAGCCTCAAAAGAGCAGGGAAGTGACCGACATTCTTGTCGGCCGCGTGTAAAAGCGGCAGTGTGCATCTGCACCACTGGAGTTGATTATCATGGTCGCTTAGCCACATGGGATGTCAGAGGGTGGGTGAAATCGGGCCGACCATAGTGGAATGGCCGCACGCATCCGTGCCACAAGAAGGAGGGACAAGAGTTTCGGAAGGTCGCATCGTGTTGAGCGGGACCACTCAGGTAAGTCCCGCATGCCAGTCGTCACTTCCATGTGGCACCGCCTGGTTGGAAAAAACCGAATGGACAATAGGACGATCTACTGACGTGGGGGGAGTGTCTCCCCTTCTGAGTGTCCGCTAGGGTAGAAAACACTGAAAGCAGCCACCTCGGTCGTGGGCCGCCCAACGGGAGGGGCCGGGCCGCCTCCTTCGTGGGCCAGGCCCTCTGCGGCCTAAGCCAACTGGGCTAGGTCAGGGTAACCTGAACTAGGATGGGTGGCCCGAACTAGGTCGGGTCGGCCCGGGACGGGGTGGGCGGGGTTGTTCCAACAAGGTTGGACCGGACCTGGGCCCATCTGAACCCAGATACACCTTTGTGGTCTTATCTTGAGGACCAGACATCTGTTTGACAAACATTATGTGGCACCAGAATCATTGGATTGAGAGGGAACATTTGGTATACTCCACTTGAGTTTTGGATAATGTTTTGATACAGCCAGGTTGGATCGAACTCGAATTAAACTGAGCCCTCAGGATAGAAACACTTATAACATACAAACTGAGCATTCGATTGATCTGTCTTCTGTCGCTTTGGGTCCCTTTTGACGTGACAGACCTTTGGGATGCTTCTCCATGAGTCATTGTTGCAGTTGAATATTCAATAAATGGCTTGAGGAGCGTAACCTCCCAGAATCAAGCATGCTTAATTAAAGAACACACCGGATGGCTGTAATTGAAGAATCATTAGAGGCTGTGTGGGTCAGTTCTCAGTGATCCTGTGTCAGTCAACGCATACTAGTCTGGTGTGGGTAATTGCTCAGCGATCCTCTGTGGGTCAACACATAACGATCTTGTGTGTGTTATCTCCTGTTCTTATGTGGATCATCTTCAGATCCTGTGTGGGTCAGCAGTAGTTCTTCTCAACAAAGTAAAATGATATAGAAATACATCTAATTATCTATAAATCATTACTTATGTTATACCTGGGGTGAGGTGAGTCTCTAGCTTCGTGGTATTCTTATGTGTGGATTTACCATAGTGTTACATATCTTTGTGGTGTTACATTCTTGGTATTTGATCCTACATAGATCAATCTTATTTCCATCTAAATAATTAGGCCTTGTGTTTCATAATGAATGAGATGGGTATACGTGATAACTTCGGTATATTTATGGGAATATACCTATGTAGGTTTGACTAATGTTTTTGTGCTTTTTGGTTTATCCTCGTGGATTCTGAGAGACCGTAGGGGGTCCTAGAGTCACTACTAAGTATCGTTATACTCACCAATGCATGGGCTCTGCCCACACCATGATGTGTCTTGTACAGATGATGAACAACACTGATTGAGGTCGAGTGTACCAGATTGTAGGCTCCTCGGAGGTGGCCATTAGACGAGACGATCTGTAGGGAAAATCGTTCAAGAGCGGTACCTACACTTTATATAGGTTCCTTGGTGGTATTTTACGAGAGCTATTCTTTTTTACTTTTTCTTATACCATAATTGGGATTGCATTATGGAACCTTTAAATACTATACACACTCTTTTTACTATAAAGTTTACATTGTGCTCATATATTGTTGTGTGCTTGGTTGTGTTTGTTTATAGGCTGTAAAGTCGAGTCTTCCCGATTTTTTGAATAATCCTTTATGGTTCTAGTTTCCATACCCTATCATATTGAAGGCAGTGGGGGTTCGGGTAGTCATTAAATGGTATCCAAGGGACGCGTCATGAAAATTTGTATCAGAGGTGTTCAGTTATACCAGTGAACTTGGACTATGATCTTTTAATCAGCAATAGTGTAAAGTGTTATGATTGTGGTTATCAGTTTGGGGAATCTATTGTTGGTGCGGTAGCCGCCGTATCCATACACTAGGTCCCTGACTTCTGATTTCTAACTCAGTGCACAAAAAACAGATTGTGTGTGTGTTTTTGAAATGTTTTATTTGTGATCACTTTGATTCCGCTCACCATGTATAACTTAATGACTATGTCACACCTATTTCCTTTTAGTATTTCTCCACGTAGACAGCCAACCAGGGTTCTAGGTATAGTACACAATGGCTGCCCACCAAGCGATGAGGTCTTGGTGCAGGGACCCATTTCGATAGTTATACCATCATGTGGTGTATCCGCAGCACTACTACCCATTGGGCAGTTGATGCCTCCAGTCCGAGCTGTAGAGGGTTCACACCACTTCAATGCGTTGCAAAATTTAATGTTCAAGAGGCCACCATGTTTCTTGGAAGATATGGATACATAGGTAGCGGAGGACTGGCTAGGGGATGTGGTTAGTGTTTTTCTACTGGAAGGGACATCATCTGATATGATGGTGATTCTTTTGCTGGTCTTTTTCAATAAGCAGTTGAAAAATGGTAGAGCTAGATTAACCAGGTTCATTAAGAGGTTACTCTCATCTGGGTGGACATAGTGTGCCTTTTCAGGGATGAGTTTGTCCCACCAAATTTACACCCTGTGTGTTTATATGAGCATCTCCACTCACAGTAGGGACACATGACTATGGATTAGTATTCAGCGAGGTTCACTGACCCCACGTGATACTCTACTGACATGGTGTATGACCCTTTTTTCAGGGCCCAGACCTTCGATCAGGGTCTCATATGGGATATTAGAGCTTTGATGATTTCTCCCAGCATCCCGACATAGACAGGGGTGTTAGAGAGAAGGCTATTAGAGGAGATCATCCTTGCTGATCAGTCACCGGCAGCAAGACGCACCACCAGGTGATACGTAGCACAATCACCAGTAGCTTGTAGTAGGCAAATGATGTAGTGGCCCAAGAGGATCATACCTATTGGTAGACAACCACAGGATACATGGCCAGTTGGGCGTGGCTCATGAGACAGAGTAGGACATGTGAGGTTCATGCACTGTTACTCATGCCTCGGGATGGGTCACATGGCTTGTGAATACTCGAACCTCCATACAGACGATCGAAAGACAGTCAATGGACTGCCTAGGTAGAGGTGAAGATTCGATAATGGAGGTCCATATGCAGTAGGCCTATGTCATAGGGGAGAAATTTGTGCAACAGGAGGTGGGTGGTGATTCGAAGTTCTACTACCACCACCACCAAGTGGTCCACCCCGACCCTAGGGGGTATGTGGATAGGGATGATCTCAGCTCTATGTAGCTGAGACGTACAACCACGATGATCCAGAGATAATATGTGGTATGATATGTGTCTACTCAACTCTAACTATAGTACTTATAGAAACATGTGCTAGTCACCCATTTATTTCCATGGCCCTCTTTCGAATATCAGAGATTCCACTAGAGCCGTTGGCTCGATACTTACAGCTAGAGACTCCTTCGAGAGTAGATTCAACGATTACACACTGGTTCCAGCAGTGTGAGATTGCTCTAGTAGGCTATAGATTCAGTTGGGATCTTCAAGTAGTGGCGTCGAGGCATTACAATGACATCGTGGGAATGGACTGTTTATCCATTGTCCATGCAGTGATCAACTATATTTGGTTCAAAGTGTAGTGTGTCCACATGGATGGGACAAGGTTTTCTTTCACCGATGTGAAGGGAACCATTGCAGCACGTGATATACATACCCAGAGAAAGGTGCAGGTGATCACACATCAAATGGAAAGCCTTCCCCTCCATGAAGATAATGTTGAGAGTCTATGCTATCCTGTAGTAGAGGACCAGTATGTTGATGTTTTCCCTGAAGATGTTACGGGTCTACCTCCTCATAGAGAGGTGGACTTCTAAATTTACATTTACCCCTGAGATGTCACTTATATCTACTCCATCATATCAGATGGCTCTCACATAGCATCGAGATATGTGAGTACTGTTGGAGGAATTGTAGTGCAAGGGGTTCCTTAGGCATAGTGTTCTCCTTAGGCAACCCCGGTTTTGTTCCCCCATAAGGTGGATGGGAATTTGAGACTCTCTGTAGACTATCGACACATGAACCAGGTGACCATGAAGTACATGTACCCACTCTTGATGATTGGAAATATCTTTGATCAGTTGAAGGGTGTACAATGGTTTTCAAAGATAGGCCTCTAATCATGCGATCACCATCTTAGAGTACGAGACAAGGATGTGTAGAAAACGGGCTTCAAATGTTGGTATGGCCATTATGCGTTTTTGGACATGCCATTCGGCATGACCAATGGCCCAACATAATTCATGTTTCTCATGAACATGATATTCTATCCATATATCAATTTCTTTGTGGTAGTCTTCATCGACAACATCTTGATATACTCAGCGACGGAAGAGGAGCATACCTATCTTCTACAGGTAGTTCTGGACACACTCTGAGTGCACCCGCTTTATGTTAAGCTATCAAATGTAAAATTATGGATCTGAGAGGTTCATTTCCTTGGATAGGTCATCTCAAAAGATGGATATGTTGTGGATCAAAAAAAGATTGAGTCTGTGCTTCCTTGGGAGACACCCAAGAGTGTAATAGATGTGTAATTTTTCAATGTGTTTGGCCGGTTACTACCGGAGGTTTGTGCATGACGTTTCTAGATTTATGACACCATTATCTGCATTAATGAAGAAGGGGAAACCATTCGTGTGGTCAGATAGATGTCATCCGAGTTTCAAAGAGTTGTGGCAGAAACTGATGAGTCCCCCCATCATAAGGTTACCAGAGTAGGGTGTTGGGTATGTTGTCTACTGTGACACATTAGGGACTAGAATCATATATGTCCTGATGTAGGGAGCGAGTAGTGATCACGTATGGTTCTCAATAGCTGATGCAGCGTTAGTATAACAATGATACCATTGACCTAGGGATAAGAGTAGTTGTATTATACTTGAAGATGTGGCGATATTACTTGATGGGTGAATTTTATATAGTCTACTCTGATCACAAGAGTCTCAGGTATATCTTCTCCAAGAAGAACATGAACTTGAGACAACGAAGTTGGCTTCAGTTCCTCTAGGACTACTACTTCGAGATAGTCTGTACTCGTAATATGGGGAACGTAGTAGTAGAGGCACTCAGTATGAGATCTGGAACATAGTAGTAGAGTGAGGTTACATAGTAGCTATACTCTTTGTGGATATCCTATGTAGATAATGATATAGTTGATTATCTTTAGTCTCTGACAGTCACTCCCCCACCCCAACAGCGAGTCAGGGAGGCACAACATGAGGACACTGACAATGAGGCTCGAAGTTCCCAGATATACATAGGATTGGAACCTGATGGATTTTATAAAGGCGGGGAGCACGTCATCCTCTTTAGAGGTTGAAATATAGTACAAGTTTCCCTATGGGAGGCAGTGTAGAAGAAGTTACATACACCTCCTCTAGTGGTACATATAAGAGCAGAAAAGATGTAGAAGGACCTTCGGCATCAGCACTGGGGGCTGGGGATGAAGAAAGTTGTAGATACTCTTTTCTTATAATGTCTGACTTGTCAGCAAGTGAAGTCAGAGCATCAAGTTGTGGCTGTCATATTTCATAAAATAGAGGTACCATAGTGTACGCGGGATATAATTTTTCTTCACTTAAAGATGGGACTTCCACGAATGTCCAGTGGAATGATTCTATATGGGTGATCGTTGACTGACTCACCATGTCGGCCCACTTACTACCTATCAGAGAGCAGAAAACAGTATAGGGATTGAGAGACCTCTACATTCTAGAGATCGTGCAGCTTCATGGGGTTCTATATAAGTCTATCTTAGATGGTGATGCATGTTTTACTTCCCGAATATAGAAGGGGTTGCAGGAGGGGTTCCAGAATCTGCTTAGTTTGAGCACGGCATTCCACCCTCAGATGGATGGAGAGACAGAGCGGTCCATTCAGACCCTTAAAGTCATGATGTGTGATTGCATCCTTTATTTTTTAGTAGCTAGGAGGATCACTTGCCTTGTTGGAGTTTTCTTACAACAACATTTATCACTCCACTATCGGTATGACACCAATCGAGCCATTGTACGGACGACCTGGCATATCACCTCTATACTGGAATGACCCATTGGAGTTAGCACTCATGGGACCAATGATGGTATGGACTTCCATGGAGAAGGTGAATATCATATTGGAAAATATAAATACTCCCTAGAGTAGGCATAAGTCTTATGCTGACAAGAGACAATGACCTCTGGAGTTCGAGGATGGTGGACATGTCTTTCTACGGGTCTCACCTCGACGAGGGTTGTAGAGATTTGGCTGAGGTGATAAGTTATCTGTGAGGTTAATCGAATCCTTTCATGTCCTTAGTAGAGTTGTCCGGGTGGCATACCACTTAGCTCTTCCTCATTAGTTACATCCAGACCATGATGTTTTCCATGTATCCCAGAGTAGGAGATATGTACATGAAACTTTGCACATCATTGACTGGGGAGAGATGGAAATTGACGATGGGGTGACATTTTCAGAGGTTCTAGTTGATATTGTGGATCATCATGATTGGTTTCTTCATGGGTGTTCGATACCTATGGTGCATGTACGCTCGTAGAAAATGAACCTTCAAGAGAGAACAAGGTATCGAGATTCTCAGATTTGTGCTTAACACCACAACTTGTTTTAGTAGTTTGTGTTGTGGCTTTCAAGGATGCAAAGCTGTAAGGTGGGGAGAATGCAATGACCGGGATTTTTCCATTTAATATTATTAATTCTATGGGAATATTACGAGTCTTCAAAAATTGACAGCACGTGATTCTGAGGCTCAGTGTGCCCGTAATAAGTTTCTGAATTTTATTAGGCACGTTTAGTAAAAGAGCGAGGAGAATTTTGTAACTTTTGAACTAGTGCTATGAATTGAAATCTGAGGACACTGTTGAACTTGAAGCACTGAGAATTTCTTAAGGAGACCTTCATCTCGCAGTAGTAGGTCAAGGGTGGATGTTATTTTTCCAGATTTTTGTGGGAGAGTTAAAAGAATAAAAATAAAATAAAACAATAACTTTTATTTTATTTCCTTGAAACCTCGCTTTTTAATACTTGGTTGTGGGGACCACCCAAACTCCCCTTTAATGTGAGTTAACCATTGGATTTTACCCAATTAAGGTGATAAATTTAATTTAATTAATGTACCAACTTTAATTGAATTGATAATATCAACTCTATTAAAGTAGGTCCTTATTATTTGTCTTGGGATCGTTGGAAAATTAGAGAGCTTCAGAGAACTCATAAGGAGATCCTCCAATGAAGAACCACCTCCCAATGAAGAACGAGGAGATGCACTTGCCTAGTTCAGAAATGTGTTGTGTGAATGCTTAATGTCGGCATCTCCTTCATCGACATCATCCTCCTACTCATGCCATATCCAATGAGAAAACAATGTAGGGTTATTTTTATGTAGTTATTTGTGGGTTTATGTTGAAACTGTCTCCTCGAAGATGCATGATATTTATCCAACGTGGAGGGTGCAGACTAAACAATCATGTCTCGATCCCGCTGTATATTTATTTTTAAAGTGTTTTTTGTGGGCCGTGATTAAGGCAGCAGCCCAACCACACCGCTGAAGTAGACCACGGCCTATCAGCCACGACAGAGAAAGGTAGAGGCTGGCACCCAGTTGACTTCTTGGAAACGGGGGGCCCGTCCGTGCCGCCTCTAGTGGAGGAGGTTGTGGTTCATCTTCCGTGGTGGTGGGTGGATAGAGGCTTACATTATAACAGGCTACATGGTGGTAGGGTGGCGCTCGACCACGCCTCCGGATGAGCATGAAGTCACGACCCATCAGCTGCGGCAAAGCAGGGGGTGGTCGGCACGCGGGACGACCGTGCAGTGAAGCAGCGACGCACATCTACACCGCTGGAACCGGAGGCCACGGCTGCTAGGCCGCAGCGGCGGGCGGAGGGAATCCGGCATCCATCTGGTTTTTGAGGAGTGGCGACATGCATCCGCACCACTGGTAGGAGGGATGTCCATTTTGGCTGGCTGCGTCACGCCGAGTGGGACCCCTCTGGTGGGTCTTGTGTTCCAGCCGACATTGCCACGTGGCACTACTTGGTTAGCCTAAACTGAACAACTCATGGGACATTCGGGTGACCTTGGTAGAGAGCCTCCCATCCCAAGTGGGGGCTACGGTAGACCCCAATAGAAGGGTCCGCCACTACTGTAGGCTACACCATGGGTCGTGCACGACATGCTATGCCAGTGGGATGCACCCATTGTAGGCTGGCACAGACCATGGCCCAGTGGGCTGGGCCCGTCGAAGCACTGGAAAACCGGGTCTTGTGACCGGAATTATGTCAGTTCATGCAACCAGAACAGGGTTGGGTCGGCCGCGGCTGGGCAGGGCCGGGTCAGTGAAACTGGGATGGACCGAACCCAGGCCCATCTAGACCCATATACGCCTTTGTGGCCATATCATGAGAATCAGTCATCCGTTTGATGAAAGGTTTGTGACACTGGAATACATGGACTGATATTGTCCTATTGGAATACTAAACATGAGTTTTGAATAATTTTGGTGTATGTCTGGATTGGATCGAACCAGAATCCAATCGAGCCCTCAGAACAAAAACACTAAAAACTTTCAGACCAGGCATTCAATTGACACACCATCGGTCGCATTGGGTCCCTTTTCATGTGACAAACCATTGAGATGATTCTTCTTAGTTATTTGTGGTTTTTGATGTATTAACTGATGGATTGAGGATCATAACCTCCTAAAATCAAGCATGCATAGTGCGGGAACCATTCGACTGGCTGTACATAAAGAATCATCATATCCTGTGTGGGTCATCTTTAGATCCTATGTGGGTTAGCACATAACGATCCTGTGTGGGTTACTGTGTACCAATCTAGTGTGGTTTAGTGCTCAGCGATCCTATCTAGGTCAGGGCATATTGATCATGTGTCAGTCATCTCCAAATCGTGTGCGCTTAATCTTCCGATCCTGTGTGGGTGATCTTCGATCCAGTGTGGGTCAGCATAAGAGATTTTTTATGAAGTAAGATGATCTAGAAATACAACTAATAATCTATACTTCCATACATAAGCCATACCTGTTTTGAGATGAGTCTTTACCTTCATAGAGTTCTTCAATGTGGTGTTACCTTAGTGGTACCTACGTTCACGGTGTTACCTTCCTGGTATTCCTTCCTACGTGGAACAATCATATTTCTGGTTAAATGTTTATGCCTTGTGTTTCCTCATTAATGATATGGGTATACATGATAACTTAGTTATATTTTTGGGAATATACCTATATAGTGTTTACTATGGTTTCTGTTCTTTGGGTTTTATCCACATGTATTCTGAGAGACATTAGGGGGTCTTGGGGTCCCTACTAAGAATCGTTGTATACACCTCTACACAGGCTATGCTCGCACCCTCCTATGTCTTGGGCAGATGACGAACAGCGCTGATTGAGGAAAAGTGTATTGTACTGTAGGCTGCTCAGAGGTGGACATTATATGAGATGATCCGTAGGGATGATCGTTCGAGAGCTATACCTACCCTTTAGGTAGGGTCCTTGGTGGGTGTTCACAGGAGCTGTTCTTTTACAGTTTTACTTGTACTTTCCTATCAGGCTTGTTTTCTGGACCCTTTAATTACTATACACACTCATTTTACTATACAGTTTAACATGTTCTCATATATTGGTTTGTACTTGGTTTTGGGAGTTTACAAGATATAAAGGCAATGCTATCCTGATTTTATGGATGTGCCTTTTCGGTGATAGTCGCCAGCCCCGGGCTTATGGAAGGCGGGCATGGGGTAGTCATGAAATGGGCCTCGAGGGATGGGTCGTGTCAAAGATAATTAAATCATGATATTAGTATGAGGACTATTCTTTAAAATTTATAACATTGTTGAGAAACAAATTGAATATTTCCTGAAGTATTACATAAACATGGATTTTTTATTAGTGAAGAATATTATGTCATAAGTAAATAATATATTATATTTTATAAATGAACACGAGTATCTTAAATTTTTATAATAAATATTTTCTTATTATAATGGAGGTATTCATTAGTATAAAGAGAGTAAATCTATAGGGTAAGGGAATTTTATCTCAATTTTTTATTTCTATGTGATGCATTCAATATTCACTAATCACATAATTCCAATACTATATATAGTGACAATGTAAGATCCTGAGTTTTTATTGATGTATAGAACATTTTTGTTCGAGTTAAAAAAAATTTATTCTTATTTTGGATTAGACACTAATCCAGGATGTGGGTCAGTTTGGGTAGCTCTAGGGTAAAATGAGGTTGGAGGGTTGTAGGCTGGCTGTTGGCAGATTACACAGAGTGTAATTGGGATAGATATAGTATAATCCAATTACATGAAGATTAATGGTCTGACCAGGTTCTATTTGGATGTATATGTTTTCTTTTCTAGAAAAGGAAAACTAAGAATTACACACTATGTAATGAAATTATACAATGTTTAATGAAACTAAACTTTATGTAATTTCCCAACATGTTTTCTAAATGTATTTCCAAAATCCTCTAATTTTCAAAAGAAAAAAATTTATATACTTTAGAATCACAAAACCCCTCTATTCTATTTTTTCAGATATTCTTCCTATTCGAACTTGGATTGTTCCCATTTCGGTCAAATTAGAACCACATTAATAAGTACTCAATTACTTTTTATCAGTTCTAGATTATTTGGAACAATGGCTATGATATTTCGATTTAGTCTCATATGCCCTAATTTTCCATTCATCATCCATTCTTTAGATTTCTCTTAATCGAAGGAAAATCAGGAGATGATAATGGATAAGAACCCTACTACCATGCTATAATAGGGGGTCACGTGCCTTTCTCTTCTTATATAGTGAATTTTATATGTTGGAGTGTCACATACCAATTTTTTGGGTGTATCATTAATATATAAATATACCATATTGTATCCTATCATGCATTAGGTAATTGAATATGGGTTTTGAATTATATTATATGGTTTGTACCTAGAATAAAATCAACCTAGTCGGTGTGTTTCCTTAAAAGATCTTTATCGGTGTTTTTATGAGGATTCATATAACGGATTCCTTTGTATCCCTTTATTGGGTTGGTAAAATTGATTTCAAATAATAATGAAATTAAAATGTTTTCAAATAGAAATTGAATCAGATAAAGGGTATTGTATGGTTCCCTTCCACTATGTCATATATATACAATATATTTTTTTTATAGTTTGGAATAAATTTATATATATGATAATTTTTCTAGGTGAGTTGAATATTTCCATATCCATGTAATAATTTAATTTACAAGTGATTCATGTTAGGAAAAGTATGCCCATGTGAGTAAAATGAAGGTCAAGACATGTGAGGTTGGTCTATTCATGAGTCACCCTTGTGAGCTGAGTTATATTAGATTATCATTGTTTTGACCATAGTGTATGAAATAAAATTTTAAATGGTTTTAAATCATTAAAATATAAAACGAGATAATAGAACCACTGATTAAATTTATAATTACATGGACAAAATCATTTGACTATTGTGCTTTTATACCATGAGTGAACCTTGAATTTTTTAGAAATCTATAGACATGCTCAAAGGTTTTTTTATTTTAAATCCTTGAGTGAACATTGGATTCCATGGATGGGATCATAGAGGATATACTTATATGCCTAGTGAATCCAGGATCCCTTGGAGGATTCCATGGATGGGCTCAAGAGGCTTGAAGATATGTCATGAGTGATATATTGAGATTCTTTAAAGGGAAACCTAGGACAAGATCTATTTTCACGGACTTATACCGCACCAATTGTGATAATAGGATATTGAGAGGTTTGTTATGCTAGGCATGTAGGGTGATTGTTGAAATAACACATGTTATCATACTTGAATTTCCGAATAGTAATGACAATGATGGGGTTGGTTATATTTGAATATTTAAATGAAATATCTTATGACGTGTCTACCATGCCGATGAATAAGGATGGTTTATGACTTATCTAGGATGGTCAAGATTGACTTCTAAGGAATATGTTGTTGATTCAATTAAACTAGGCATTCCCGATTTGAATGAGATATTGAGTTTTATAAATACAATGTAATTAAATTGTTAAATAGATTTAAATTTTATGTAAGTGAAAATGAGTTCTTATATGATTTTTATTTTTAGATGATTCCTATGTTACTATTTTCAATCTTTCACGTTGAATATTATATATATTCACTAATAGATTGACATATAACTTATGTGTTTTTCTACTAGAATTGGGTCTTAGAACTTATTTGGGTACTGTTATGGACCAAAAAAAGTTATATGATTGATTGTAATGATTATAGAAAAAACCCTCCTATAATAAAATTATGTTATGCTTAGGAGATTTAGGGCCTGGGACTTAACCAAGGATTAATATTATTCTATGATTATTTTTTTTTCATTTTATAATTTTAACATTTGTATTATGAATGAATATAGTATAAACTATTTTGGATATTTCCTAGAACATGAAACATGTATCAACATCTTTTGTATGATATGAATTATGGTTCATTATTCTATTCGTTGATGTTTCTTACTTCAGTTATATGAATTTACTACTTACTCTATTGAGTTGTTATTTTATTCTGATGTGTTACACTCCTCTAATGAGGGAATTTTCTCTCTGATATAACACCTAGTCCATTGATACTAGTCGATAGACTTTAGCTTTGGGGAGACATGCTTGTGGACATGTACACAACCAGGCATGATGCACCGTTGAGTGTGATCCGAGTTTCAGATATTACGATGCAATATCATAGGATATTTAAGGTTTTTTTACTATTTGAAGATAGTATAATGTGTTATAATTCAAATGGGGATTTTTAATGAGATGTTCCTGAATGTAGCAACCTCGTGTATAGGGAAAATCAAAATTACGTCGAATTGAATTTTGATTTTATCGATTTTAATTATTATAGTTTATTTTATTTCACCATTGGGAAATATAAATTAGTTATGTTGACACTATTATTATAATTGTGAGTTTTATTTCTTTTTCATATTATGATATGGGGGTATTCTGTCTCACGCAACACATATGCACATTGTAGATATCACATTTCATGAATTACGCCATTTCATTTAGGACACATTACTCATTTAATGCAATTATGATAGGTGTTGTGATAGTTACATCAACTTTTATGATTGAAATTGTGCAGTGCATAGTAAAGTGAAATCATCTTTGAATCCATAAGGTGCAAGGGAACTTATAGACTATGAAATGATACAAACTTTGACATTTTAGTTTAAGGTGAACTAAATGAGATGTTGTATAAATTACCAGGGAATCAAATTTCTATTCATCAGAAGTTTTGTGCCTTCATGGATCAAAATATGGAGGACCATCAGTTAAATGATATGAATAAATGATTGTTATATTAAAATGAAAATAGTGACTTGACATAGAACTGACACTTTAGTTTGATTGAGGTAGAGTTTCTAGTGGTTTTGTGAAAAATTATTTATACATTCATTGCATTCAAAGAAAGTATGGTCTATATGCGTATTTGGTCAAGCCGTTCAGTCTCACGAACACACTGGTAGTATGTAGGGCACTGATGAACCAGGTCTTATATCTTTATCATGAATCCATTCTTATGATTTTCATTGATAAAATGTTGGTGTATTTTCAAAATATACATGACCATGAAAAAATCATGAGATATCATTGACTATAATAAGAGATAATTAGTTATATGCTAATTCAAAAAGTGACACTTCTGGATGGATCAGATTCACATTCAGGTTCATGTAATCTTAGAGACAATAGTATTTTTGGATATTTAGATGTTAAGGTATGTATATTCCTAGGAGCATCCCCATAATGCCATTTAGGTGTAGAGTCTCTTAGGGTTAGATGATTACGATAGGTGTTTCATAGATGAAATCTCACACTTTGCTGTATTGTTTACAAGCTTGAATAAAAATTGGATGAAGTGTGTATTGGTAATTCTTGAGAGATGGCCTTTCACGATCTGAAAGGGAGATTGACTTCAGTTCCAATATCAATTTTTCAAGTGAAAATAAGGAGTTACATTGTGTATTACAATGAATCATGTATCAAATAAGGATATGTTCATATTTTTTATACTGAGCCTTTGTTTACATGTCATATTAGTTGGGGACACATGGAATGAATTACCAAAATCATGACCTCGAGTTGGCTGAATTTGTTCATGTGTTGCACTGTTGGAGGCATTACATATTGGGAGAGTGTACTCTGCTATTTACAGACCAATAAAGGCTCAAATATATTTTTATTTAGTGAGATCTGAATCTGAGGAAGTGAAGGTGGGTTGAATAAATTATGTTCAATGACTTTGATAACTCCTACACTCTCGGTAAAGGAAATGCAATGGCTGATTTGTTGAGTAGGAGGCATCATATATTGGTAGTGCAGTAGGCTAGTAGTGAGTGGCAGCTTATGACATTGTCCTACGAGATTGATTAGGAGGTTCATGATAGTCAGGGAAGAATTTTCAATCATTCTTAGTTTGGGCCTCTTCCCTACATGATATAGTTAGGATGGGGCATCTATCATATATTTAATGTCTAGTTTTAGGAGATAGTGTGTCAGGTTTTGACCCTCCTCCTGGTTGGACAAAAACAAATTATGGGGTTCTATGTTTACATGGTCCTATATGGGTTTCAACATACATAAACAAGTAGAAAATGTGGTAACTTCATTCCTCTGTTCTTTCCATTAACACTGATGTCCCCAAGATGTATTGATATTTACATCATCATTATTGGTTGTTAGGTATGTAAAAAAATGTAGATGGTTTTTTCATGAGATGTTCCGATTTTTAATAGTTGAAGGAAGAATACCAGTAACCATAATGTCATAAAAGGTATCTAAACATTCATGAGTGGAAATGGATTTTTTCCCAATTTATTTTTTGATGGGATTACTGTGGACACATCAAGGTAAATATTCCTTTTTGTTTTTTGATTAAAGGGTCTTGAAAGTTTTATATTTTATGCCCAAAAAAAACAGTGAGTGTTAATGAGCATGAGAGGCCGTACGTCCATGAGATTGTACCACTTCATTGGTACCCCATTCTATCATTTTATATATAGATTTATGGTTTACATCACATTTCTAGAAAGTGATACAGAGGGTTCTATGTAGATAGGTTCTTCTAAGAATAACTTACCACCTAGAGTTAAATGGCTTGTATGAGTGCACGATACCAGTGTGAAGGGACATGTTGTGAGCATGAATCATGGATTTTGGGGGTCTCTAGGGAGAGGCACATTCCATTTTTTTAAATCTCCTACAACTACAATTAATAGGTGAAAATATAGTTATAACCATACAAGGTTTTGTTTGGTACGCCATGCTGATAATCCCTATGCAGGTTTGACGTAGGTCTGATAGCTATACTAAGACTGTGTCTCATATAGGAGACATCTCAGTAGCTCCTATTGATTTATAAGCAGATGGATACACAAAATTCTCATCAAGAATCTTACATCAATCACCGTAGATGAACTCTAATGTTTGAGGTCAAGGATTTCATTTTCTATTGTGGTTCACCAATATTGAGAAATAGATAGATTAAGAGATAGGGTTAATGTTCAAAATTATATGTTGGGTCATTCGAGATTATAAAGATAGTCAGCTCTATAGCCAATTGGTTGCAGTTGTGATAGAGGTACCAAGCCATTTATGATGTATTCCCCATATATCATATATGCTATTATCATTCAGACCAGTCTTGGATTTTTTATCTTGAAGTGGTTGAGATTCATGTTTATGTATCCATGGAGAAGCATCTGATTCGTATCATTTATATAAGTATGAAGGTTATCTATGGTGGTTTTTTTCCTCTAGTATATGTGTTATGGTTGGACAACCATTTTCTATATGATTCATGGAAGAGGTATATTGGAATATGTGCTCAGTGGCAGGAGTTGCATTTTGAAAAATCATAAACACCCATAAGAGGGAAATTCGAGGACAATTTACTATAACAATGCAATATTATAAGATCCCAAGTATTTCTGGAGGTACCGTTCCTTTATTTTTGGGTTAGAATTTATGTTAAATTTCATTAATCATACAACCTAAGCCAATACATAAGCTGATTTGGGTAGTTATTTATGAACAATAATATGGAGGGTTATTGGCTCGCTACAGGCTGATTACATGATGTGGAATTTTGATAAAAGCCATATAATCCTATTAAACAACATGAAATGGTTTGGCCCAGACCATTCATAATATTTACATTTTATTTTCTAAGAGATGATAACCTATAATTACAAGTCGTGTAATTGAACTACACATTGTGTAATCGTCTGATTTTTTTTTAAAAAAAATGTAGAGGTATTAGCCTATATTTTTTAGACAGAACAATTTTTCCCTCTCTTTTGAAACCTAGAAAACCAATATTCTAGATTTTTTGATTTACATCACATTCAAAATCTGATTCTTCCACCCTTAGTCATGTCATGACCACAATAGTTTGTAATCAATTTAATTTAATCATTCTCGATTCTTTGAATCAATGGATGTTCTATTTGGATTTAGTCTAATATGCCATAATTTATCATTCTTCATCTATTATTCATATCTCTCATATACAGAGGAGAACCATGACTTGATAATGAATGATCACTCTACTACCGAGCTATAGTTGGAATTCTCGTTCCATTCACTTATTGGTGAGATGTTTTTATATTACAGAGTGTCACATGCCCATTTTTCAGGCGACTCCATAAATTATAAATCAACCATGTTGTTAACTATCTTGACTTAGGTAATTGAATAGGTGTTTTCATCCATGTTCTATATTGCATACCTTCAATAAAATAAAACTCATAGTTATGTTTCCTTGAATGAATATTTATGTACGTTTAGACTATGGTGCCAATGAGGCATGACATTGTGTCTGTTTCATGGGTTGATTATTATTTTTTCATTTTAATGAAATTTTAATGTCATTCATTTGAAATTTAATTGGTTAAATGTCTTGGGATGGAAGAATTTCCTTATGAATCATGTATGTCATTTCTTCATTAAGAGTGTTTAGATTGAATTGCTATATCTATTAAATTTCCTATCTGAGTTGAATAGTTTTAAATCCATGTAATAGATTAATTTACATGTTTTTATTATCACGAAATGTATGGACATTTGTAGTAAAGGAAGACCAAAACATATGAGTTTGCTTTTTTATTGAGTCAACCTTGTTTCGTGAGTTATATTAGAAGCTCCGTGTTTTGAACATGGTAAGCATAATGAAATGTTAAATGTTTTTAAATGATTAAAAGATAAAAATCATTGAGTGGGTCATGGATTCAGTTTGATATTCCATTGACAGGATTATGTGACTATTATTCATTAGAACTTATGTTAAACTTGGATTCTGATGACATCATGTGTACCAACTTATTATGAGGTTGGTATGTATTCTTGTATACCCTTTGGTCACCAACAATGGATTCCCTCCCGTATACCATCATGTTACGAGATATGCACGATTTCATATACACCCTCATGTTAAAGCCTAGGGATTCCCTCTTATGTATCCTTTTAGATCATATAAATGTTACAATTACCCAATTATTTGTAGGGCTATATAGATCCCACCCATTGCATAAACAAATTCACACATAATTGTTCAACATGATTATAAATATTTTATCATATAATTAACCATAATAATAAATTTATGCATAAATAACCAATCATAACAATGACATGAAAAATGTATATTATAATTTTCATCATATCATTAACGATGGAAACAAAAAATGTTTCACAATAATATATCATTAAATAACCAGTGAAAGGAAGCTAGCTTCATATGCATTTCATCATGGTATAGCTCATGGATGGGAAACATGTGTCATAAATATCATTCCAACAACATATAAACCAATGAAATAAATAATATAAATTTTATATATAGATAAAATTACCATTATGGATTAAACAATAAGAATGGATTTTCAATGAGATGGAGAATGATTTTAAATAATCATGTAGACTTGTTTCTATGAAAAATAACCATTCAATGAAAATAATAATTTTACAAAATAAATGATTTTCAAAATACTTTTAATCCAAAAAATCATTAAAAAAATAATTATTAATTTTTACAATTATTTAAAAAATTTCCTGACTAAGATATGATTTCCACTCGAAAAAAATATTTTATATTTATTAATCATTTTGGAAACCTATTATATAGAACATAACCATAATAAAAAATAAGCATTACATTGAAAAAAATTCCATAACCATTTTAAAAAAAATTAAATTACATTTCCATGAAAATAATTTTAAATTATATTTTTTAAACATCTTTGAAAACCCATTTAGAAAACATGAGTTCTGAATAAAATAGATTTCCAACAAAAAGGAGAGACATAATGTGATATTTTTCATTAAAAATTGTCATAGTATTAAGGAAAAAATAGTTGAAAATGGAATAATTAATTTAAGATATTATGAATAAATAGATGATAAGGAAATTAATTATAAATCGTAAGATATGGACCATAATATTTCATCAAAATATGAATAATAATAAAAATATCAAAAACAATGAGATTGTAGCTATAAACTCATACAACATTAAAAACAATAAATCCTAATACACATGATGTAATTGAATTAATTGAATATTAAATAACAATTAATTTAAGTAAATTAATAATATAACATTTCAAATGTATGTATATAATTATTTTAATGTAATATAAATGAATAACCTAACATTTGAATCAAAGAAAGAAAAATTATTTAAAATTATATTACCAATTTTGTGAAATTTGAACCATAAACCGTGTAAAACAGAGATAAATATATATATATATATATAAATACACATAAATATATGGATTTGAATCACATTTTTCATTAATTTCAGTTATATACTCCAAATAAACAAAACTATTGTTGAATACGACATTAATTTCATAAAAATTAATGTGAGACTAAAATTCCCCTTACAACTTGAGTAACATTTTAATCGAGAGATGCATGAAAAAATAAAATCAATTGAAAATATTAATATAATTAAATAAATTAAATAAATTATATAACATGACATAGGTAAGTATACACAATAGAAAAAAATGAGAAGGGAATATTCCGTATATGAAACAGAAATAAAATAGAAATGATAAAACCCTTGAATTAAGAATTTAATTTTATGATACATGTAAAAAACTAATCTATAAAATGTTTAATTTTATAATAAAATGAATGAATTAAAATATTATTATATATCACACCATATATGATTATATAATTACATTAAGATAACTATTTATAAAAAAATTAATGATTTGTATCTGGTAGTAATTGCTTTTTTTTAATATATATTGATATGTTTTTATTGATCCTTGTGCATAAAATTGTATTTACTTTTTGAAATAATGTAATTTATGATATAAATATCATATATATTCCTTATATTTTTTTATCTAATAATATATAATATATAGAAATATGGTAGGGATGACACCATTCATGGAGAAGATAGGTCATACGTGTGAATGATTGATGATCCCATTTTGTTGTCTTGTGAAAGGAAATATAGTAAATGATATATATATATATATATATATATCTGTGTGAGTACTAATTATAGTACAATTATTATTTCATATATATCTTATACATTTACTATTCCCATAGTTACTACCTTCTATGTCATATGTGATTGTAGTGTATCTCTTTTTGGAGGTAGTTGTCCAAACGTCCAAAAAACAATGTTATCATATTCTAATGAAATTTAATTCATGATTACTTTTTAAATATATTAATTAAAGAAGAATATATTAATCATATATATAATATATATCATTTAAAAACTATAACTCCATAATTATTACCAACTGTGATATGTGGTTATGCATGAACAAATGATATCAGTTCACAAGGTAGTAGTTCACCATACACATGAACGATGGTGTGTATCCCATTTAATTATAGGGAATATATATAGATGGAACCCATATCATAAAAAATTATAATTATATTTAATATACTATGGATTTTATGTACTAATGTAATAATAAGTAATGGGGGACTTATAACAAAATAAAAGAGAAGGTCATGTTGAAGGATGTTGCATCTTTTTTGAGTAATTCCTTTTTTATTGAACTAAAGGTATTTCTTGGTTGAATGTATTACCTATATGAGTATTATAGTATAAAGAGAGGTAA
This sequence comes from Viscum album, assembly GCA_963277665.1. NCBI lineage: Eukaryota > Viridiplantae > Streptophyta > Magnoliopsida > Santalales > Viscaceae > Viscum > Viscum album. The sequence goes on from OY728137.1 coordinate 1,482,366,681, forward strand.
TTTGGTAGCATATGTTGTAAGTTTTTTAGATTCTAATTATATTTAATGGTGTGATGGTGTTTGGTGGGTGAGTCGCCTTTTATAGTGGAGGAATGACATTCTCTTAAATATTAAAAGGTAAACACTATTAAGAGGTATACATACATAGTCTACCTAAAATAATAGTAATTTATACACTCAAGGGATTATATGTTTTATATATTAAAACAAAATGGATTCTAGATATTTTTTTATGTTCTTTGGACAACTTTTTCAATGATTAACTGCTATGTAATAATATTTTTTACATAATTTCATAAATACATTTCAATTATCTCAAATAATATTTTTTCTGCTGAATTTTTTTTTGAAATAAATAGAATATAAAATTAAATTTGATTAAAAATAATTAATATTGTTTTCAAATTTCAAATCACTTAGTTGGAATAAATTAATTTAAAATTTAACTTGTAGATGTGATATAAAATCATATTTTTAAATAGAAATGGTTAAACGTTTTATATGATTTCATATAATATTTTAGTGTGAAATTTATTCAAATTTAGTAATTTGTTTTTTTATTGGAACTAATTATACATTAAAAATATAAATATATTTTAATTATATTAATAAGTTTTCCAAAAAGAAGTTCTCAATTAAAATTTAGTGTTTTCACTATTCATCAAAAAATGAATGTTATAAAAAAAAATTACCCTAAGTGAATGATAAATTTAAGATTTAAAAAATGATTTTTATTTTTTAAAAATTGTAAAATTTTCAAAAAATATATTTAATATATGTTTACAATTATGTGATGATAAAATTACCTTTTAGAAAAATATAAATATTTATTTCTAAAATTTAATTTATTCTTATCATATACCCATTAAATATGTAGGATATGTGTGAATTAATTTTATTAATTTATAATAAAAATATTTTATTGAATTCATTAATCATAATTAGTTTGTTTAATTTATTTGATATAAAACATGTTTTTATATAGAAAAATAGTTTTCATATAAAATGAATTTCCTTTTTTCCAAATAGTTCATACATTCATTAATTAAAAAATGTTTACTTTTTATATATTATATTTATTAAACAAATTAATATTATTAATAAATTCAGGTATACTGGAATGGAGGCAACTATACTAATATTTAAATAAAAATATTAATTGTATATTATCGTTCGATAAAACTCGTCTGTGTGAGTAACACAAACTAGTGAGGGAAATTATCATTATTTTTGTCACAATAAAATCATAGTTTTTCACATTAAATGATAATTTTAGTGTCATGTGTGGCATTATAATAACAATGTTTTTGGTTCAATGAAAACCAACCATAGTTCTTTCTTATAAAACATTCTATATTATGTGTCACATGAACTACAAAATATCAAAAAAAATTAATTAAATTCAAGATAAAATAATTTATAGAATCTTGAGGTGTTAAAGATAAAATTGTATGATACCTGAAAAATGACTATAATAATTATCTATAGAATGAAAATAAATATGAATATTTAACTTTTTATGTGGTGTAAATAATGATTATTATGTACCCTAATATTTTCTCAACTATGAATATGAGTGGAAGTATCTGGGGAACAATTAAATAATGGGTGAAGGATGTAACTACCCAGACATGATTAGAGTTTTTTTCATGAATAAATATTTACTATATTATATATAATAATTGTAAAACAAAAAATGAAAAATAATGTTCACTTTATTTCATTTAGGATGGACGATACATTTTTCCATAACTAGACATTTTAAAATAAAAAGAAATTTTGAATAAAAAAATAATAAAATAATGTAGAATGTGAAATTTTGTATCATTTCAATTTGATAAAATCATCTATCCTATAAACAAAATTATAGTAGATAAATCATAAATTGGTAAACTAATAATCATTTTAAAAAATGAGTAGATATCGAACATTGATAAGAATTTAAGTGAATGATATATAATATAATTAAAAGGTATTTATATAATTTAATATTACCATTATAACAGTAATATATCAACTTTTCTAAATGAATATTTGGAATTGTTACAATTGGTTATAATTTTGTTGTTAGATTTAGTAAATTTAGATGTCAATGGAAAATGATTATTGATGTTGAAAGGAGAAACAATGATGTCAACCAATAGAGGAATATATTTTAAAGACCATTTTTTTTTAAAATTGGGTAGAATGTTGTATCCTAGGGGTAAACCCATGACCATTACCAATGAGATAATTTTCAAGACATTCCCTAATGAAATCTACTATGTGATAAGTTAATCTTAGTGGGAAGTATCACTAATTAAATTTCAGCTGATCCATGAACTAAATCTACAACCACCACACACATTATCCTTGGGGTGTAAAAAAGAGTAATATGTTGTTATGATTCAATGAATTAATAAAATTATAGGATAAATTTTGTATAATTTTAATGGGTTCTTATTAATTAATTTCCATAATCATTAATTTTTAAAAAATGTTTTAGAAAAAATGATAAATTTTATAATATGATTTTTTATATTGATAAAACATAATTACAACAATAAATATATATATTCGCAATAAATATTTTCTAATATATTATATATAATAATTATATTAAACAAATATCCCATTAATGAACAATTTATATAAATGTTAATAATAATATAATTTTACTATGCCCTATGAATTTTTATATTTGTAAGATATTTTACTATGTCAAAAAAAATTATTTTTCAATCAAATTATCAATTTTATTTAAAATATAAAATTATAAAAAATATATAATTAATCTAAAAAATTAAATTTACAATTTATATCACCATGTTGATAATTAGTTTTGGAGAATTTTTGATAATTTTATAAATAAATTATTTATCAATAAATAGTAAACAATATATTTTTTGTTTTTGACTTTTTAACTTCATGTATAAATATTAATGATTTAATAAAAAATCAATATAATTTAATAAGTAAAATATATTATAATATTAATATTTTGTATTCTATTGCAATTAAATGAATTTAAAAACCTATAATTGACAAAACAATTAGTAAAATATAAATCAATATTATAAAAATTTATTTTGTTTGAAAATTATATTTCCTTGTCTAATGTAAAATTAAAAATTTTACTTTTGTTATAATTGATTAAAATATAATAAAAATATCTAAAATGTTTCAACCCATGATTAATACCAAAGTGAAATTTAATGGTTTTTTATTTTTTCCACAACCTAGATATTGAAGACATGTATTTGCAAATTATTAAAAAATTCACCATCATTGTTTATAAATAACAACCCATATTCGATTATACTTCTTTAAAAAACCATATTCCATGAATTTTGTAACATTTTACCTCTTAAATATTCTTTATATTGGAACCTTATGTCATAAAGGTTCCATCATAAATATTTTTGAATACACTCTTCAAGCATAGAGAAATATACACATCCACCATTCAAATATTATATAGATTTTATAAAATGTTTTATTTAAATAATTTCATTCACTTTCACATTATCTCATTACACCAAAAATATTTTTTATTAGTGGGATATATTCATCCCCTATCATATTCCTTAATTCACATTTAATAAAATCATGATGCAAATTCTTTTTTTAAATTTCCCCCTTTCATTTAAAAATTTATTATATTGTGAATAACTAAAACAATTACATTACAATGGGTTATCAATTTTCTATTATCAAAATATATTTATTAAATTTTTTACATTAAAAAAACAACATTCTCCTTATGTGGGATAAAAATAATGTTGGGTTCTCATCTGTAAGAACTTTTGTATGAAATTATTTCATATTATTCCAATTATGTATCCCCTTGGGATAATGATGAAATTATTGATTATAATCAATTAGGTTCAAATGAATTAAGACACATGAATTCTTCACCCAGTCATTTCTCTAATGTATTATGTAATCAACTAATCATTAGACTTGCATTGTTTTATAATACCTTCACAAATAACCTTGAAAATAAGGAATCGCAACACTATAGTGGTAAAACATAGTTTTATTATAATTAATATTTCAATTTAATTTTTTTATCCACATAAAATTTTATAATTCATTCTCTATCTATTATGATATGCCATATAATCTTATGATCATTCCCAATTATTATGAATCGTAGTCACATGCTATATATCACCACTAATTATTCCCTTATATGGCATTATACTCACCATTTTAGTTGATTTATGACCCTTATACATATGGTACAATATTAGTAACTTTTTACGAGCCATTGGATAATTCATTACATTATATTAGGAAGATGTTTATGTTATTTAGGTTTTACATTTATAATTTCCATCATAATAAACCCCAAAAGAATTTTTCTGGTAATTAAGTGATGTAATAGTTAATGAATGATTTATATATTAAAAATCATGGGTCATGTAAGGATTTATTCTCAATTAAGGAAAAAAAATCTTTTATTATACTATGAAATTAAATGTTCAATTAATAATTCCTTTAATACATTATTAAAAAAACATCAATATCATCCCTTATTTCGTAGTAAATAAGAATATCTTCTATGAAGACTAAAAATAATTATTAAGGTAATACCAACAACATATGAAACTATGTATATGAAGAGTTTTATAAATATCATCACTGTGAACTCATAGTTCTTGTACCTTATATATAATTTAGTATCAGTGATATTCTCCTTCTTATAAATTTCATGAATATATAGAAGAAGATAATCTAGTTTTGATAATTATTTTCTCTATTAATCTAATTGAAAAACACTTCAATAAATGGAATTGGAATATAAATCCTTAATGTGATCTATTTAAATCATGATAATAAATTTACATTCATAGTAATCCGTATTTAATATTGATGAAACACACCAATGCACCATATGGTGAATAATATGGGTTTGTAGACACTTTTAAAAATTATCTTGGAGTTTTCATTTTATCAATTCAACATTAATTGTGGCCATTCATTATAGATTATTAAATATCGTAAGGAAACTCGGTATATACTTGACTGAGAACCCATCCTCTCTGTTACTAGAAAGGACCTTAAAATTGTATATAAACACATGAAATTATAATTCTACCCATGGAATGTCATAACAAATTATATTTTATTTCTTATCCACCAATTGAAATTCTTATTCCTTATCATACTGAAATAATATCCATTATTAATACAATGATTTAAAAGTATATAAGTCATTTCTACCCATGTATTAATTATATAATAAACCTACCTGAGAAATTTTATAATGTGACATGGCACTTCCTACCGCAAGACCTGATGTTTGTTCTCAACCACCATGGGATACCAATAAGTACCATGGTATCGTATTACGAAATTATGGTAATGATTTCAACCATAATAGAAAACTTATAAGATAAAAAATAATAATGTATCAAAAAGTATATCCAAAAAACAACATATATAAAAAGAACTAATATTAATAGGTTATATCCAACAGTAGTATAACATGGTATTGATGAAGATACTGGAGAACAATAACATATAACCTAAATAAACCAATGAAGACATCTCCTCATCATCGTTTTTACTACAATAACAACCCTCGTGATGGAAACATGACCTCAAAGAGCCATCCCCCACATGTCTTATCATTTCAACTATAATTCTAAATAATGATTATAAATTCTCAAAGGTAAATTCATTATTTTAGAACTAAATCATAGTTAGAAAACTATAATTAACCTATAAAATGATTGTCCAAATTCATCCATTTAATCTTGTATAATTTTTTTAAAAAATAAACGTTATATTGGAATCAGTTAATATTTAAAATCCTTATTTGTTTTTATTTAAAAAATTACTTATTTTAATAAGAAAAATAAAATGGCCTAAAAATAATTGAGTCATAAACATATGAATAAACAATATATCAATATTCAATATCTATATAATATTGGACACAAACCATAACAAGTAAAAATGCACAAATTTTTATGTATGATGAAATATTGTAAAATCCAAGACATGGGGATATATGAAACATTAATAATCAAATGAAATAAAGAAAATATAATTGAACACTAATTTCTGTAAAAATTGGTTCCCCGAAAGGGATCCCCACTATAAACCATGGACTACAGGGTGTCAATATTAATGATTTATTTTTCCATTACTCAGCATGGATTTTTTACCATGTACACAAATGTATAATAATTTTACATGTATGGCCATTACATTTAATGATGTAATACCACGTCTAAAAAAATTATAGTAAATCCACACCATTACCAATCATGAAAAAACTATCATCATTGATAACCATCATTTTGGAATTTCATTATTCACATGATCTAATATATATATATATATATTCCAATTTAATCTATTTTGAAAACACATTCCATTAATATAAAAGACCATCCATTAAATTTTAAAATTTAATACAAATGGATGGAGAAATAATAAAAATGTATCACCAAAGATAGTAAATAACATTTAGAATCCTACCTATATAGAAATTTATTCTTAATTTAATAAAAAACAATTGATAGAAGAGGATGATATCATACCCAAAATAATATGTAATTTATAGACACAATAACAATTTTATATGTCCATCCAAAAACCAGTGATATTGATTTAAAAGCAATTTAATTATTGGATAGGAAGATATGAAATATTATTAGAAATTATCTACCTCAAAATATTATAATTCATGGATATATTAAATTTTAATCATCATGATGATCCAGTAATGGGAAGTTAGTGATATCCAAAACCATTACAAATGATCCTTTAAACCATATGAATTCATATTACTGGTGAGGGATATTGTTTAAACGAGTTACGAATATTTATTATTAAATAAAATTATATCCCCTACAGAACAATACTCCATTTAAAATCACTATGGACATACTATATATTCCTAGGATGGTTGGTGGGGACCAGATGGAATTCCTATGGGTATAGAATGAAAGGTTGTCTATATAGGTCCTCACTGACATGATGGTTGTTGTTTTGTAATTGGCTTATACTGACTATATTAAAGACCTCGACACTATTATCCCAGTGGTGTTAGATAGTTAATTATATGGGAAAAAATATGAGGAATCACACCTTGAATGAGAATTTATTTTTATTCCTTGTGAAAAAGAAATATACATGAATCAGATAATAAAATTGGAAAGGTTTAATACAAAATATTGATAAACTAACTATTCTAAAATTTCAAACTCATTCAATGATTCCGTCTTCACATAAATAGGAAATAAATCAAAACAGTAGTGACTTAAGACCCATATTAAGGATTATCTAAAACATTATATATAATTAGAAAATGAGGCATAATTAATATGGAATTTGAAATAACTGAACACACAATCCATTTAGTCAATAAAATGACTATAAATTATAATATTGTTTGATAAAATAAATATCACATGATTTTAAATATATATATAATCACATGATATTTAAAATTACCCATCGATATCATATTTATTCCAATAATCACATTGGAACATCTAACTAAACTCAAAATGATCTAATGAATAATGTTAAACATCGTAAACTGTAATGATATACATAATTATAGAATAATATTTTTTAATATTTATTGATATTTATGTATAATATTTTAATTTTATGTTAAATGGGTCACTTTTTTGAATAGCATACTGGACACACAACAACATCTTTCTCTTAAATTTTAAATTGTACAGAAAACTTTGTTTTAGTGAAGAAAAATAACACAATAATATTATTATTTATAGTTGTAATTAATTCATAGTTTTTGTATTGATTGGAATGGACATAATTTACTATAATATTAGTTCACATATTTGTTGAATGTTTTTATATTTATCAAATAAATTTTTGATGCTAAAATTGAGAATTCATCCAATCATTATCATATAATACTATACTATTTTTCGAGGGCCATTTTACTGCCTTATGATGGTGAAACCATTAGAAATCTAGTTTTTGTCATTTTTGTATATTTTATTTGAAAAAATAAAATTCATATATTTAATAGGGAAATCAAAATTTACATTGGTAAATTTTTTGGTGACATTCTCATAAAGTTCATTTTTAAAAATATTGAAAAATACTACATTTTAAATCAAAACTATCTTTTCATAAAATATATTGGTATAGATATATTTTTCATTTCAATTATCATTAAATAATAATTGGATTTATTAATTTAATCACATTATGGTCATTTAAAGTAATTTCACTTTTAAATTTTACATAATCACATGTAAATCGTTTGATAGTTTTTACATCTAAAAAACCGACTTTAGGGTTTTGACTATTGGAGTAACTTTTAAATTAATTTCTTCAACTTTTGTGTTTTGAATTTGGAAAATTGGATTCTATATTTAAATTTATATGGTTCAAATTGTTTAAATAAAAACTTTTTAGTTTTTTACACTATGAATAATGACATGAGTAATTATTTCTATTTACCAGGGTTAAATGGTAAATCTGGTTTATAAGGTTAAAAAATAAAATTTTGATAATATTAAACTACCCGAACACAAATCTTAATCCTATTTAATGAGATATTTCCAACCATGGGATTCCATGGGTTGATTTCGGGACCCAATAGAGCTATATGGATGTCATAAAGAAATGTTATAATAATTCTTTTTTAATGTTTAGATTACTATAACACCAACATGTATATTTTACTAAAACAAATAATATAGGGTTATATAACTGATCGATTCCGCTATAAATATTCATTATAGGTATAAAATTATATTCTACATAATGGTAATTTATTTATAATGTTTATATATAAAATAAATATTTTTAATTATGTAAATGATTATGTAGTGATTGCTTCATTAATAAATGATAAAAATAAATGATATTACAAATATTAAAATAAATATTATTTGAAATAAATAAAATCATATCAGAATTTTTTAGATGAATATTTAGTTTTAGTATTTATTGAACATTTTTTTAATGAATAATTTGTTTATGAATTTTCTAAAAAAGTCAAGTATGAATATTGTAGAAAATTAAAATTATTCATTACTAAAAATATAAAATAGTTTATTAAATGATATTAAATTCCTCAATATCTAAACATAGAAAAAATGGATATTATAAGTCCAAATATTTCTTAAATGAATTTTTTGTTGCTTGTTTGACATGATATAGAAAATACCCAAACCCACAATGTGGGAATAACGTGATATCAATGTAAGATTAAAAGGGTAAAATAAGGGTTAAACCAAATAGATAATGATAAAATTGTTCAACCCCTAGCTAAAAATTATTTGACGATGGGTATTAGAACAAAAATAATCTTATATTATAATTAAATGATTTTTGGTCCATTTTTTATTGAAATTTAAATTATAATAAATTAATATTTCAATACATTCTTAAAGTGCCCCTCCCCCCTCTTATAAAAGGTCACCACATCTACCCATTTACTCGCACCTACAAATAATGTTGTATCATCCAAATTCTGCTCAATTAAGTTCCCAAAATCTCTAATTTATTCTTGAATCATTTCCTTGGATAGAAGGATACACAAGGAAGTCTTTTGGCTCAAATCAAACAGAGCTACACAATTTTGATTTAATTTATTTTCTCATGTTCCTGTCCATTATTTTTCTTCTCCACTCCATATGATCTTCTTATTATCTGATTACATAATAAAAAATATTCCCTAAATATACTATTATTTATTAATGATAAGGATTCTAACTACATATACACAAACCTCCAAATGATGGATATGAACATATTGTTTCTGTGTATAGTGAACTACTTCCACACGAAATGATGGTTGTTCAATTTTCTCCTACTACATCTCATGGAGGGCATTATAATAAAAGTTTATTTATATATGATATATATTATATGTATATTGTCTCTAATATTATGTATTTTTTATTTAAAAAATTATTTTATTCTTTCCATGATGTCTAAATATGATATCTTTATTTAAGAATGTGTGGACTACCACCCCTCACATTGATATGATTCGTTCATGTTATACATGAAACATAAAGAGGATGCATTTAGTAAAACTTTTTTAAATACAAGACATAAATATTATTATGGTATTATAATATACATTTATATCATTTTATTATTATTCCTTAAGTATGACAAAGAAATGAAAGTTGTGTTCATGTGTATGTATGTCTTAATGTCTCCATGAACAATTTAGGTCATTTCATATCTACAAATAATATTGAAGTTATAAATACATATATATGGGATATATATAATATTTAAATCATGAATAAAATTCCATATATGATGGAATTTTGACCACATGGTCAATTTATATAAAACTAGTACATTTTCGACACAAGTACCGAATATCCACAAACCTACTGATATGAACATAAGTAATTATGTATTTTTTATAACATGATGATAAGTATTATAAATTTAATTATAAACATGAAAAATGTTCTAAAGAATCAATAAATTAAATTAATTTTATTATTCTTTGATATAAAGAAATGAACATGACATGTCAGACTGAAGGTATGGGAACTTCTTAACTAAATTTCCATTTTTTGGTTAAATATTCTACTTATTGATTTTGTCATGTTATAATTATGTGAGAAATAATTTTTTTATAATATTTTTTTAGACATAATTTGAGTTTATTTATATTGAATACTAAAAATTAATCATTTTTGTTAACAAAATGATCTTTGTAACATAAGTCTTTTCTCAATCTCATTTTATTTAGTTAAACACCAATGTCATTGGTTATTCTTCACAAGAATATGCCTGAATGACCTCTAAATTTTTACCCATATTATACCCATATATTGGGTGTTTTTATTTTTTTCACACATAATTATGTCATTTATTTATCCTTAATCTATTAATATGATATTTGTAATATATTTCATCTAAATTTTCATTCTATTGAGATTTATTTCTATTTTTGCACCAATTACCATTTCGTGTGTATATACATACCTTTGAAATATTATATCGTAAATCTCTTTATTACCATGATATTATAAGTATTATTTAATGTTATTATTTAATTATTTTTATTCTAGTATTTATCATGTTTTAATGTACTCTTTAACTAAAAAATCGTTTTAAATTTTTTAAATATCTATTTTTATAAATATTTCACATTATTTTGCATGTTTTAAAAATGGTATTAAAGAATTATTTAAAAGTAAATTAGTTTCTTTAATTATAAATTCCATTTAAATAATTTAATGTGGTATGAGACACTTTGAATAAAATATATATTTATTTAATATTTTAATTTTATTTTGAAGGGGATTGAATATGTCAGTATATTCAATTGAATTATTTTTATTGATCAGTTAACTATTGTTAATTTCCATATTTAATGGGTTATTATTATTTAATTGCACATTGATATTTGACAGGTTGTTACATTATAAAACAAATATGGATGGTTCTATAATAAACCATGGGCAGGTGAGCCCGAGATACCTCTCCAATGCATTGGGTAACATAACGAAGGTAACCATTATGTTTTCTCTTAAGAGATTTATGGAATATAATTTGATGGGTATTACAAACAGAAACATGAAGTTTAATCCCTATGTAATTGAGAAATCTACAATGTAACTATGTTATGGATACCAAAAGTTACCTTAATGATTTATGAATTATAAAAGTTATTAATAAATCCTATGATTTCATGAGGTTTATTAATAAGCTTATGTTATATAGGTAAAAAGGATGATTTCATTGATTTGACTGTATTCATGGAATAATGTTTACATTTAATTTTTTATATCCCTTACTGCTATTTTTATGCTCATCCCAAATTTTGGTAATGTTTTACATAGGGTATAGGGAAGGGTAAGAGAATGTAAGAATTCAAGAAGATTATTATCAAGAAAACAATTATTATTTTATTTTACGAGAATTATTTTTTTGAAAAAAATGGGGAGTGATTAGATGTGTCTAAATGTAATATTCAAGTTTATTTGTATATGTTGTTACATATTTATATGAATTTATAAACCTAAAAATATCCACCATGTAAATCAAAGACAAATTTTTTAGTAAACTCAAGATTGAATAGTTTTTAAGGGTGGTGCCTTATAGTTTGAATTAGAGGAAAGGATTAGATAATTTTATGGATTAGGGGTGTTCACTAAACACATGTTTAGTCTCTATGTCTATTACATCAGTTAAATAATTTTTTATAACATTTTTGGATAATGGAAAGTTAGTTACAAATGGATGGAGGAGGATCTCAATAAACATTCTTATCTCTTCCAGATGGGTTTCTTGCAATATTTATTGCAATGTAATGTCCAAATGATTGTGAATCTTTTTTGAACATAAAACATTCTGAAAATTTTTTGTTTGAGATATCAGACACCTCCACTATACCTCGATATGCTTGTAGATCATGGATTGTATTTAATAACATTTCATTTTCTCAATATTTTCTTATTTTAATAAAATGTAAATATTATCAAGGAATTTTCCAATATGTAACCATATAACATGATTTTTAAGCATATTATGATTTTGATAAAGGTTCTGAAGAAATATACCCTTGTGAACCTATTTATATTTTCTTTTACAATATAGTCTCTATTCACAAACTTATGGAATTTTAAAAGGGCCATTGATTGAAATTTCAAATGAAACTCAGTCTTACTATGTTATAAAAATCAATTGTTATCAGATTTTATGAAATTATATGTCCTAGATGAATATTTTCCAATATGAATTTTCTATGAACTCGCATATGGCCCATGTTGTCGAAAGTCTATTTTGATAAAGGGGGAAAATTATTTTGAAGGATCTCTAAATCATTGTATAAATGCATAGACCTTCTAATTACAGGAACAAGTTAACGATGAAACTAGGTGGACACCATGGTCATGGTATGATGTTCATTATATTGGAAATAGTTTTATTTATTTATATATATATTAAACAAAAATATGTAAATATATTTATAAATTCGTGAATTAATATGTCATGATCATTATGATTTGAGATGAAAATGGGAGGTATAAGACAATAATTGAGGTCAAAACATGTCATGCTTATTTTTTAGTTGTAAAAAAAGTGACAACACATAAGATGGGTGATAAACTATTGTGTTTAGAAAGGCCTTCGGAATCAAACCCACAACTGATGTAGGATAAGGATTTATCTCCTACTAAACACCTACATGAAGTCCCCGTTTAGTATTACATTAAATTTTTTTTAACATGTTTATTGAATCCATGTAATTTTATTTTTGGAAATTATGTTTCATCAAATAGATATTCTTAGTACTAGAAAATTATTTAGTGATTATTTGATAAATGTTATATTTGGTTACATTTTCTCTTTTTGAGAAAATATAAGGCTACAGAAAATAAAATACATTGGGATTTTATTTTAGGAGTAATGGTTGAATATTATTTTATAAGAATATATTTTTTTATGTCAATATATTGAAATTTTTGGTTATTTATGGAAATGATTAACATTTCATGGTTAATATGTGATCAAGACAATAACATTAATGTACGAGACGTTAAGAGTTGTTTTTGTTATTTGGAGAAAAATGTTAATATTTATTATGTAACACTATATGATCAAATCATTCTGAATTTTTTGTTTCAATCATAGTTCAGATTATTTTTAGGAATTGTAGTGACATTTTATTTGAATGGTCTATATAGATTAGGGGTATTACTCATAAATTTTAGAGATTAAAAGTATTCCTTCTCTTTATAATGGATTACTTCTTTATGGGGGGTTATCTAATCTTGTACAATCCATTTCGGTTTTGGTTAATGTCTAAATATAGGGGGAGTGATGTTTAAAAATAATTTATTCATAGAAATGAAAAGTTGACCATGATGTCTTCTAAGAGGGTATTTTTATATTGTGCTTGTTTTTTTATCTGAAATCGGTGTGTGGGGACCCCTATGGTTGGAATGTGCTGATTTTTTTGTGGTTTTGATATAAGATCAGGGTCATAGAACATGTTTTATTATTCAAATAGAAAGACCCATCTTATTAACGGTGGATTAAAAATATTGATAATGATGCTGGTTTGATGTTTAATGGAAGGTGAAAAGGGGTGGGTTTTGTTTATCAATGTTTTGATTGAATGAAATATTGGGACAATTATAATTGATTTGAAGAGTAGTTGATAATACAATGATTTATGAGGGTCGAAAGTGACATATATATTTCTATTTAAATGCATCAATTTGTTCCCCATTATTTTAAAACTATGAGTAATAGTTTTGGGATGTTAGACCTGTCCTATACTCCCATTATTTTCACAGATAAAATAGTTTTCTTGGAACCCCAGTGCCCAATAGTTTTTTTAGGTTGGAATAATTATCCTGGCTCCCAAGGTATAGAAATAGAAACTAATATCTCAATTGGGATAGATGGAAGTTATGTTCCGAATCATAGTTGGATACTTGTACTAATTAACCTAAATGTAAAAACGTTGAAACCTATAAAAATTTCATTTCATGGTCATACATGAAGTTTATAATAATGGTGGGATACTTGGAAATAAGTTATATTTTGTCATATGTTCTCTATGTTGTGTGAAATGGGTACATAAAATAATTCTCCATTTTTTGAATAATTTTTCAAATGATAAATAATTTTACCTTCTAATTTCAAATTATTAACCCTTGTGTTGTATATAATAAGATATCATAATAGGTAGAACATTTTTAATTGGTTGGATGACATAATGAAATTAATGTTTTAAATGGATAAATAATAATAAATAAATTCTGAGACAATTATCATTTTCTACCTTACATATTCATTCGATGCATGGTTTTCTATAAAAAATATTTTTTTCATAATGGTAATTAATTTAGATATCCTTTATCGTGTCTTATTAATTTTTACTCACAAATTTCCCACCAATTCATGGTTCTTTGGTACTTGAGCATATGTTTCATGGTTTAGAAAAAAAAAATTGGACCGAGTCATAGATTTTGGTCTACGTTTCGGATGTCAGGTTCGAGCATGGGATGTCGGGACATGGCTAAGACTAAAGAATATATTCATATCTTTTTATGGTTTTGGTATCCGGTATTTTATTTTTATGATTTTCATACCAATAGAGTTTACATATTATATTGGTATCATTATTCCCATTGGTTATTGTTGAGGATCTACTTTTCTTAGACAAATTATTTATTTTTGGTTTTTATATCTATTGATACTATTTTTTCTATTTATTACTATAATTAGTTTTTATCATCTCCCCATTATACCTTCATAGAGCTACACAGTTATTTTACTACCTTATTAATTTGGAGTTCTCCAACTGATGTCAGGTGGAACACCATCTTTGGGAACCAATTTTTGTTCCACCAAGATGGGACATTACAAAGTAGATGAAAAGGTGGTTTCTTTTTTATTACTATTTGGGAATGGAAAACATGATAGTATGATCATGTTTTGACATAGTAAAAATATCATCCCTTAGTTCCTTCATCCTCACATATGGTGGTAAACCTAGGCTACAAGGTCTGGGAATTGATATTTTATGCAATCACCATTTATTCATATTTCCACAATGAGATCTTCATTTGAATGTGTTGTTATTGAATTATAAGTATCTATATCATGGGAAATAATGGAATGAGATAGTGGGGGGGATCATGAATTATACTAGAAACAACATATTGATTGGTCATCAGTATATTTCACTTTATTGACATGTGAATGACATAATATTTATCTAAAAATCCATCTGTTTTAAAATTGAATATTGATTTTTTTGGAAAAAGTGTGTATATGGAATTTAAGTAAATGTTAATTCATATGGTTTTAAAGGGAAAATATAATTAAATATTAATAGGTAATTATGGGACCATTAGGGTAACTAGAAATTTTTATTCCTTTAGTTTCTTACTAAACATTTGAGGGGGATGTTCGGGTCAAAATATTAAACAATTTTTAATACCCTGTTATCTTGGATTTTATCCCTTGAGGGGTTTGGATGTGTCTAATAAGATGATTTTTTTTATTGTGGATTCATTTATAATATGATCACGAGATTTTGTACTACTTTTTGTTAACAAGAAAGTGTTAACCAATGTGGGTTTAAACCATTAATGATATTCATTGGACAATAAAATGGATTTCATGGATTTTCGATCCATATATAATGGTTGTGTGATCATGGTTTGGGATAAAGATTTAGTGGTTTATATGAAAAATTTTATTTTATGTGTTATATAATTGGTTTAGGGGTGTCACTCATGATTTTTGAGATATGATATATTTGATGTGTATGGATAAATGGTATTTATTAGTACCAATATATTACATGACATGGTTGTATACTTTTATTGATGTTTTTTATTCTAGGGTTACCCATGATAAGGGCCTACCATTTTGTGATAAAATTTTAGTTTCCATGAAGTCCAGTTGAATTTATTGTGACTTTGGAAGTGGGGTAAAATGGATATCTCATATTCAAGGTTATCTCAATATAGGAAAGTTGTATGTTCTGATGATTTTATAAAAGTGTATTGGGTTAGGAACAAGTGGTCGTTGTTTTGTATAAGTGAGTGTACCCATGACATGAGTGGTCATTGTTGTAGTTGTTTTGGAATTTCATGCATGGTGGATACATCAATGGTTGGATCAATGAATGTTTTTTATGATCATATTTTAAAAAATTATTATTATTCCTTTGGGTATTTCAATGACAATGACCATGAGTTATTGTGGTTTTCTTGAATGTCAGTTTGGAGAGGAACAATAATGCATATTCCTAAACATAATTTTCAAATGAGAGTGATGGGTTAGGAGGTGTTGTTTGTGGTAGAGGGGTTTTTGATCCTATTATTGTTTATGTACGACTCATGGAGTTCTGAGTAAGATTTAGTGAATTTTCATTCTAAATCAACAGAACCTATGGTCTTTTTATGGTATTTATGGTGGGAACATGCTATGATGTGTGAGGTTGTTGGAATAAATGCGAAGGTTGATCCGATGTAATTACATGTTGTTTTTAGTGAATATGAGGTGATTCCTCGTGTATTATGTTGAGAATGGTTAGTATTGGGTATATTTGGATCATCCATATGATGTATGGTGATAGTAATATCCTATAGAATGTATTCTCATGGCTATTTGAGAACGATTATTTAGGTGGTGTTGTGTTTTGGTTAGTGAGTTCCTCTTCAATCATAAGGATCAATATATGATGATTCACCAATGTGAAGTGAGGACCCATGAATTTGAAGGAGTGAATAATTACCCTGAAGATAGGGTTGATGACATTAGTAGATGGGATGTGATGCTATTCATCAATTAATTATTATTTCAATTCCAAACATGAGATGACCATGGAAAATTCTTGAGCTAATATAGTTCACTCATAGATATTTTTGGATATATGAAAAATACTTAATGGTTTTTTTGGTTGGATGGATCACCACATCATATTTGTGTTCATGTTGGAGTGTGAGAGAAGCAGTATTGTGGGTGGTTCACCATCGAATGTTTTTGAGTAGGGTCCCCATGATGGACTATGAGTCAGGAAAGTTCATTGTTTTTTTACAAGATGACGAGAATGGGTAAGTGTTGACATGTAACATTATTAATCGATTGAGATAAGGGTCTTTAGGTCCACCTCTTGTGTTTATCAGTGAATAGTTATGGGATGTGATGTTTAGGGTACTTGTGGAATGTTGTGGAAACCCTACTCTGAAGGTGGTGAGTGACATCATAGTCATGGGCGTATGACTGTTATGAAAGTAGGTTTATAACATTTTGGAGAATACATTGAGTTAGATATTGGGGAATTGGGATTCAAATATTGAACATTTCAGGTAAATTGTTTGAGCACTCAATAATGTCGAAGTTGTCCTTGGGTGTAGTGGTTGATCAATACAATAATTGGTTTCCATCACAGGGTTGTTCTAAAAAAACTCATGGGTTTGTGTTTGAGAGGTGTTAGAGGGAGCATTATGGTATAAAATTGGTTTGGGGAGTATTGGATTATTTTAAATTTAAATTTCATTAGAATTTAAATATTTATTTGGATATGTGTGTTATAATGTGGGGAAAATTCTGTGATCATCCTTATCTATGTTCAAGTGAGATTGATAAATATAAATAGTGGAGGATAAATTTTTATGAGATGAGTCAGTTTAGGATAGTCTAACTTGGGTAATGTGAGGAATGGTTTTGGTGAGATAAAATCCATATCATAAATTCCAAAATAAAATTATTGATTCATATTTGAAGTTTTATTGGGTTTTTAGGGGAAATAATGATGGGTTTTAGTTGTTTATTGATTTCTTATTTTCATCAAATCATGTGGGTTTTTGAAAACTAGGGCAGGATCTGATGTTTTTTTGAGATATCCTAGTTGATTGTGTACTGTATGTTAGGAACCATGCCATTTGGATTGTGAGAGCAAGAGCGATCTATTATTTTCGGTGATGATATTTCTAGAAGAATGAAAAATCACAAATGGGTAATTGTGAGCTAATGATTAAGGTGGGGAGTTATTGAATTGGTTGTTCTCACATAGTTTTGTATTGGAAATATACTTTTGGGAGAGTCCATATGTATTTAAATCACGTACCAACATATGTTATAAACTATTACTATATAGCCATTTATTTCTTCGAGTCACCAAAAGCATAGGTCAGAAACAGAATAATGAAAACATGGAAAGTTGGTAAAATATATTTTCTCTTGTGATTTGTGGAGTGTATTGGGAAAATAGTGTATTGATTTTAATATCCAATAAGTATGGTTCTAAACATTACCTTTATTTCTATTTCTAATAATGTGGATTTACATAGGTATCTGTATGGGGTTCTTGGGATGGATGTTCAATTTTTGGTTGATTTATTCCTTTATGCGCATCAGGTTCGTGTTCTGGATAAATGTAGGAAAAAATTTCATGTAAGGATCACTTCCTTAGTATAATTGTTTTTACATAAATGACATGTTCAGGAGGAAGCATGGTATATTAAGGTTGATGTATAGACCTCATGACATGCTATTTCTTCATTGAGACCTCGTGATTCATTGTAATGAAACTTGAGGATGAGTTCTTATATGGTGGGAAGATAGTAATATACCGACGTTGAGATGGGATATTGTTGGTTTACATTTTGGTCACTATAGTGACCCTACATTTTATTATATTAATATTACACCATTTTAAAGGTAAATAATATAATAGTGTTACAAAACCAGAATCAAAAGGATTATTGTCTTTGAAATAATTAGGTCTAAACATTACATTCAAATAAAAAAACATAGTCATTATTTAATTTATTTTCCCCTTGTTTCATAGTGTCCCTCATGTACACCTCAATATAAGTGGTCACATGATGATATACATCAAAGAATAGAGTCTACATAAAACCCAATAATAATATTTATAATAACATGAATCAATATAACATGGGTGATAAAAATAATTATTAACATAACATAATTATGGGATTATCATAACAATAATGAAAAGAAGCATTAGATGATGACATGGAATGTGGAAATATATAAAAATGAAACCCTGTCTCTTAGTGGTCAACAACAATACAGAGTTATGAAAATAAATATCTTAATGTTCATATATATTTCACCTAATATTAGGAGATACATCATGTAACCAAATTCATTGGATGGATATATAATTATGGTGCACCTGACATGTCATAACATTTACATGAACATGCAAGCACATAAAATATAAATCAATCCCTGACATTAAATAAACTATAAAAAGGAAATACACATCCTGATAATTTTAAACAATATAATTAACAATATAGACATTGTGGTTCAATATATAAAAATCGAATAACCAATATAGTTTAAGAATAAACAATATTGAATGAAAATAAAACAATCTCAAGGGAAGTAAAAAAATTTGTTTTTATAATTAAGAGTTCATCTGTAAAAATAAATGCAATTTTCATAATATCAAATTTCAATATTTAATTTATTAAAAATTAAAATTAAATGATAGTTAAATTAAATTTATTAAATAGTAAATGACAATCGATATGAATTATTCAATTATCTCCTTCACCATAAAATTCCACCGATAATGCTCTTAGATATCGTGATACATCTTTCTACTCTCTTGGTGAATAGAGAATATTGAGCTATGTGTATCACTCAGATGATATTTCTTTATCTATAAATTGGATGTTACACATAGTGAGGACCGAGATCATATGAATCCCTCCATGTTATGTATTTACTCTGAGGGATTCTATTTTTTGGAGCTTCCACATTCATCTCAATTTACATATCATTTCTTTATGAATCTTACATTTTCTTCACCATGGACGGTTGATAAATGATTGATGGTGTTCCCTTTTTAGTGATTGTCACATCCATTATTTGAAAAGACATGAAGATTGTATCATTCTAAACTCAAATAATTTCTAATTTTATGTGATTCTTTATACTCATAAGATCAACCACTTTATTCACATATCCAGGATGGCAGTGGATTAATTAGTCATAATCCTAGATCAGATCTAACCATATTTGTTTGTATAAATTAATCTCTTTCTCTGCGAATGTATAATTTTTCCTCTTATTATCAGGATATATTTCACTCTAGATAATGCCACCAGATTTTCCATGTGACGATTGGACCCACCAACTCAAGATCATGTGTGGGGTAGATTTCCAATGTATTTTCATCAAATATGATGAATAATATAAAAAATTATCATTTAACATTAGTACAAACTCAAATCCATTTTTTTGTATCATTTATGTATACCACAAATAGTTCCTCGCATTTCACAAGAGTGAGTACCAGCACAGTGATGAGAAATGTTTTCAACTCCTAGAAGAAGTATTCACATTGACTAGTCCTGAAAAACTTTTCTCCCTTCTATGATAGCTTTGATAGTGTGTTTGAAAATCGATATAAATCATTCACAAATCATTAGTGATTCCTAGTAAAACCAAGGAAACTATGAATCCCCATTACAAATATTTTCAAGGGCCACTCATTTATTGGATTTTTCATATAAGGATCCAAATATATTTATTGTTTGATGATAACATTACCCATGATTACTACTCCCTTCATCCACAAACCATATTTAAATTAATTTTCATAATTATTCTTCTATTGTAATTTCATTATCACATTATTATAATACTTCTCATGTACCTCCTAGAATTTTTAGTATATCATAATATCATCAATAATGACTTCCACAAATTTCATGAGGTAATATATAAACAATCTATTTACTAAGTCCATGAATATTTATAGAGAAATAGTGATTATGGATGTAATAACTCTGAATTAATTGTGTCTATAATGCATTCGAAATGTATTTTTAGGAACATAATCCTTCTCCATCTGTAATTGGTGATACATGACCGAAGGTCCACCCTAGAGAAATACTTGTCCTCATATAGTTGATAAAATGAGTAATTTATTATATGAAAGGGGATACTGAATATTTATCTAGATATAATTGAGCCCACAAAAAATTATGAAGATGTGAATCAATCCATTATTCATAGAATAGTATTAGCCTACTATATGATTAACAAAATCAGAGCATAAAACCCTTGTAAAAATAATCTTATAACATCTTCTTGAATTCCTCTAGCATAATGGTCACCATTCGATATGGTGTTATTGATATTTTTAGAGATAGTGGAATATGTTCAATTGAGAACTCAACCACTTAATATAGAGGAATACCACAATGTTCATCACGAAACACATTAGTGAAGTCACTCACATTGGGAATGCCCCCAAGAACAATTATTTCTTTTCACTTAATCATATGAGATAAAAATTGTTTATCAAATGTTAATAATATCCAAAATTTATAAAATAATTTTGGAAGACATTAATCCACCTCCTTTAACTTGTATAAAATTGGAGGATGCTTTTGGATACATAGATAAATCTCCATCTCCAGGAAGTTGATGATTGATTTTTATAATGATGTCACATCCATGCCCAATATAGAATCAAACTCCACCAAATGATATGAGATTTTTTTTGTGAGGTTCATTCCAAAAATATTCACTATAATGGAGTTATATACAATGGATGATATAATTCCCCAATATTCTATTCTCAACAAAAAATTCAAGCACTATATTTTGATGTGGTGTGTGAATAGTTCTAATAAATGTAAATGATAAGAATGAATGAATAAAAACATTATAATTTTTTTTTCACTATTCAGAATTTAATAAGTGGTATAAATGTCAACATATTATTTTTATTCTCCATAGTAGTAGTAGTGATTGAACGATCAATACCTTTCTCCTTTTCCTTTGGTAGTTGGTACTGCTGATTTCCCTTGAGGGCTTGTATTTTATTTCACTGGATTGTATAGTTCCCCTTTTCGTTATATTTTAATAATTGAACCATGTTTGTTGATCCCATTTCTTCCCCCACATTATCTAGCTTCCTCACGCATCTTCTAAATTCAGGATCATGGTGGACATCTCACCAACACTTGAATCATTTTTCTACCCTATTGAAAAAATTCCCACATTTCGTCATCCCCCAATTTTGACATGTGATTGGTTGAGATATATTTTAACCATTCTTATCTGATCCTTCAACTGGATAATCAATCATTTTTTTATCTTCATAGATATGGAATCATTCCTCAAACTCCATCTCCATGATGATAGAACATAAAAAAAACCTTCTAAAATCCCAAAGTCTTGAATTGCAAAAGATATTTGAAGGAATGATTATAAAAAATTAAATAATATATCTACTTCAAAATTATTATTAATAAAAAAACTGAAGTAATTCCTTATAAGACATTTGAAACATTCTTCATATTTCATCACCATCCTTTTTCATCATCTTTATGGATTGTCTGTCCATCTATGATTGACGACTTTAAGGGAAATTCTTAAAAAGTAATATTTTATTAAACTCTTCCAACTTCATCTCTTCACCATCATCCTTTGTCTTCATGTTTATAATCCAAACACACCATTGATAAGCCATTTTATATAAAAAATAAAATTTAGGACTCACCTTCTTCATTATAGAACACTAAATCACTGAAAAATCATTTCTCTGGTAATCACCCACTTTTTTGAGAGTATTGGATCGAAAGATCCACTAAATGTTAGTGGTCATTGCTAAATAAATAACTCAATATACCATTTAACCATCTTATGGGAAGGATGAAATTCCACTTTATTCAAGTAATTGCTAAAAACCTGAGACAACTTTCTAACCATCACAATTAAATTATGATCTCTACCTCCCATGTTATTAGAGATGTCATTCTGGAATTCATTGCATTGTCCCTCACATGCGTTGTTGGCCCGATTTATCCTAGTTCCAAAAAGTTCTAAAATATAAAAGGTTTGATTAATACATTAGTCGGTGTTTCATGAATAAATAATTTATTCCATTATGAAAATAACACTGATTCAATACCATGTGGGATCCCAAAGTTTAGAAGTTTTTCTAAATTAAACATTATGAGGAGCTTTCATATATATAGTCTCATAGTAATAGATTTCACTAATTTTATATATTACTAATACCCAAATTAACTAAATAGTTCTCCAATACCAATTATATCGAAACTGATTTTTCTTACATTACTATTACATTATATTTATTGTAAATAATAAATAGTATTACAAAACCATGTTCCAATGGTTTAGTGTGATTGAAAAAATTATAACAAAATTAAAAAATTACTAAAAAACCGAAACATTATTTAATTCCTTATTATTTATCTTCTTGTTGTCCCAAATTTACTCCTAATTATATGTAGTCACTTCAGAATATACATCCAAGATTGGGGTGAGAAAAAATCCATGAAATAAGATAGATAAGAATATAAATAAATATGGCATATGTGGGAGTAATCATTATCAACATAACTTAATTATAGGATCTCATCAAAATACTGAACGGAATAATTATATAAATGCATGGAATGTGGAAATGCATAAAAATTAAAAATAATGTTTTTGAAGTCAACTACTACACATAGTGGTGTACAAAGATGAGATCATTTTCATGCCTAACATATATACATAATAAAAACATCATTATTGTGAAAATCAGTATAAGTATGTTCATGATTTTTTCTTCTTATCTCATAAGGTAAATTACACTAAGAAATTCATTTGAGAACTATATAATTTGAAGAGAACCCATATCATCCCAACATTTATGTAATTGGTCATTCTATATAAAACACAGATCAAACATAGAAATAAATTAAACTATAGAAATAAAACATGAATCATGAAAATTTTATAAAACATAACTTCATGAATAGACAATATAGTTCCAAAAAGAAAAAGTGAATATCATATGAGGTATAAAAATCATTAATCTTGAGTTAATAATAAGAAATCACAACATATGTAAAACTTTTCTTTTTATAAAGAATATTTCATTGGGAAATAACATTCCATTTTTCATAAAATCATATTGAAAGAATTTATATCCATTCAAAATAAAATGGGGTGATATTGAGATTATTTTAAAAGAATATGAAAAAAATATCCTTAATGAAATTTGGCACAAAAGTTTTATAACGCATAGAATAGGAATAGATTTTTTCAATACCCTTTCATTAAATTTGAATTTTTTATTTACACAAATATATTGGATAATAAAATTAGATTCAATAATGAACAAATTAAAAATCTATTCTCCATATATTTGATTTGTCGTAATTTTATTATGTTCTTCTATGCCCATTTTGAGGAGTTATAGTGTTCAAATTAATCACCCCATAGTTTTCATTTTCCATGTTTTCATAATCATTTCACTAGTATACATGTATTGACGATCATGTAAAATGGGTGTAATTATCCAAAATTGGTATTATATATAATTAATGAACATTCAAAAGTTTAATTTGTAATATTTTATATTTCAAATAATAAGGATTATTCATTACATAAAATTGTATTGACAATCATTTAGATTACTTTTTGAGGTTATTAATCACAATGAACTCATTTTGTCTTATTGTAAATTATTTTAATATAAGTCAGTCACATAACATAAAATAAGTTATAAAGTAAAAATGATGTCTTTTTCATCAATTAAAATGGTGTTAAGTCCATCATTTAAAGAGTTAAAATTAAATTAAAATATATCTTCCTTCAATGTGATAAAATATCACCTAAAAAATGACTTTTTTATTTTTAAAATAAATGTAAATTGGAATGTGGTTTGAAAATAGACTATTTCATTAACATAAAAAAATTACAATATATATATTATTCTGTTGTTTTAATTAAAATTTGATAACTATATGTGTGGAGATAATAATAAAATAAATAAAATTGAAAAATAAAAGAAATCCGATTTTACCTCTTAAATTAATCTCTTTGAGAACCTCATTTGGGTGACCGATTTTGGCCTTTCCTTGAGACCAATGGTTCTTGGATATGGGGATGAGTATTGATAACAGTATTGGGTAGAAATTGAAAAATATTAATGTTTTGTAAGGTATGTGGATAATAGGAGGTGAGCTGTGATATTTTTTTATGGATGAGAGGACTGTTTTTTGATTATTTTATTCATTAGTGTATTATATTTTCTCGCGATTGGGAAGAGTATGAAATTTATCAATAAATCTAACAAAATTATTTAGGATAGTTCTATATATGATGAATAAATAATAAATGGCTCATATAGTTGTGTATTTTTGTTAAAATTTATATGCACTGTATATTATCATATTTTACACTTGACAAAGAATTCAAAACCTTTATAAAAATCCTCGAAATTCCCAGTAACCATTTTCTAACATTTAAAATTCATAAATACACTCCATTTTATGAAAATTGTTTTTAATAGGATAATTTAAATTTTTAATTAAATTCATCAGTTATAATAAAAATATCAATTTTAAAATTATAACAAATTTTATGACACTTAGAAAAATTACATAGGGTCTTATAAAATTATATTATGATCGTATGAAAATAATATATTATAAATGAATAAATTTTTGGCAGTATATTTTCGTTTAAATCATTATATTAATTATAAAATTTTAATTAAATATTTTTGTTAAATCAAAATAACATCACTTAATTACGTATTTTTAAAACATTTATTTTCATGTATATTTGTATAACTATATCATATTATAACATAAAAGGTGGATATGTTTTATTTATTATTTTATAAGTGAGGTTACTATTGTATTTTCTGAATTTCTCCACTTAATGGTAATGATACTATTCCAATATTCTTGTTAATATCCTCTTAGTAATACTTTCCAAATTTCTAGAAATTATTTTTTCCATTGATACGTTATTTTTAAAGACTAAATTCTATTTTCTATCTGATTTTATATGTCTAATATTGATTTTTTATAATTTTAATAGGCGAATTTCCTTTCATAAAACATTGGGTTATTACATTACAATCCATTTTAAATGGTATGGTGAGTGTTTTCCAGTTACTATGACATGTCTCTGTGCTTTCTTGAGGGTTTGAGATGTGATTTTTTTCCCCATTAAATAGAGGAAGACACACAAACACCGCACATTTTTCCAAACCATGTGGATTCCTCTAGGGGACTGTGTGAATGTTCCTCTAATTGAGATAGGTATAAGAATTAGGTATTTATAGTTGACCAAACTGAGTGGATGACATTTCTAGACAGTTTAACCTGGTCCCGTCAGGGATAGAGTGAGTCAAATGGTTAGTACATGGTTTTCCCAAATGTGTGGTGAAATTGTGATCTATTTATTAAGGGAGGAAAATAACTTTTTACTCATCAAACATTACTATTATATTATTATTGTTTCTTCCCATCATTACCAACTACATTATGGTTAAAGAACAAGTATATCTCCCCTACTCCTTTGGTAATTCTACTTCAATATGGTGTTTTTTATATTTTATACTAATTGATTCTCCAAGAAATTATTCACATTTGTTTCCATAAGTTTAATAGTAGTGGATTGGATTATGGTTTCCCATCCTTTTAAATATATATACCCGTTTTTTATCATGATGTTCTTTAGTGTACTTTTTGAGGCCTCCTAAATTTGATGCAATAGTCATTTTTGGAAATTTAGTTATCTATAAGAATGAGGTATATGGTTTATGGGAATATCTTGTTCCATGTGACACAAACCTGTTCCCCCAAGCCAGTCGGTCACATGACCTCACGCACACCTACCCTTACTCTAAATGATACTGAATAGTAGTGATGGTTTATTATCTATCATGGGGTATCTATACCATTTTCATTTTCAGATTAATAAACTAGTGGAATCAAACACCAATAAAACGATATAACATAACCAGAACAACACTAGGATTAGACGATGACCAAAATAAGAAATACAATACATGAAATAAATAATATATATCCCATTCAAATATACATTAAATGTTCTAAAATGAAAACTCAAAATGAAAGAAAATCACAACTTCCAAATGGGTCCTGAACCACAACCTTTTCCATCATCCACCCTCCATCAGCAAATCATCTATCTAACAAAGGAAATTTTCCCTTATCCAGTCACACAACCAGGAAATCAATTTGGGTAATGATTAGGATGTCTGAGTAAGGTGTGTGTATGACACAGTTATCCAAAAACAATGTTGTTTAAAATAATATATAGTCAATAACATTGTATGCAGTTGTATAAGGAAATAGACTCAATGCATAAGTAAATATTTAACATATTATAATTTTTCATTATTTAACCAAATACACCCCTTGGATCCCAAGGACACCCACCTTCTTTGGCCCACAATAGCTTATATATTATCCTTATGGGATATCATGTCTTTGAATTCCACTATTACCATTATATATCACATGTAATATCTTATAATTCCATTGATAGCATTTTAGATTATATTTCATATCTTAGATTGAAACTATTCCCATTCTAGATATCAATTAATAGATGAATTCCATCGTTGCCATTCATCATTTAAACCGCCCATAACCCCATACCATTAATTATGTAGACCATTAATACATGTCATAAATTTATTTAATTACTTCCAAAATTAATAAATCATCTCAGACTTATTACTGAACTGAATAATTTATTAATATTATCAATCTAATTAATTTAATCAACAATTAATTAATTATCTGACACCCATTAATTCAATAACAAATTAATTAATGATATCAAAAATATTTATTAGATTAATAAAAAATCATTCTTCTCAATCATATTAACATACTAAAAATTTTATTTATCATCTAAATCAAATTTACTAACTTTAAAATTATTTTATCATATGAAAATTTTTACTAACTAAAAAATATGTTTATAATCTAAAATACCTTAATTAATTCACCATTTAAATAATAATGTCAATCTAAATAATTAATTCACAAATTAATTAATAAATACTCTCCAAATAAATACACCATAATTAATTCAAATTTTATTTATTCAAATTATTAATATCAATTTATCAAACTTTATTAAGAAAATTCTATTATCCAATTCTATCAATTCAGTATCCCAAAAAATCATCATTAATTAATTCTACAAAAAATTAAAATAATTCATTCAATTGAACCTTCACAAAAATACCCATTAATTAATTTACCAATTAATTAATCTAACTCATTGAGTTTAATTAACACAAACATCCCCACTAGTTAATTCACTAATTAATTAATTAATTCCATTCAATATCATTATCACCACAATTCCCAGTAATTAATTCACTAATTAATTAATAATCCATATTCAACTACATTGACACAATAATCCCCATTAATTAATGTTTAAATTAATTAATCTAAATCATTCAATTCATTTAACATAATAACCCATGTTGATTAATTTTCCAATTATATAAACGAACTAATTCAGTAGCATCAACAATACTAACCTCATCAATTAATTCACCAATTATTTAATCTAACTCATTCAATTGAATTAACACAACAATACCAATTAATTATTTCATAAATTATATAATCAAACTCATTCAATCGAATTTACCCAACAGTTAGATAAGATAATTTAATAAATAGTTAATCATATTAATTTCATTAGTTAATTAATCGGTTAATCAATCACAACATTTCTATTAATAAATTCAAAAATTAATTAATCACTTCAATCACATCAATTAATTAGATAATTAATTTATTTGATAAAATCATCTCAAAATACAAATAATAAATTCAAATAATTAATAATTAATATTATACAATCCTAATATCATATTCTTTAATTTACTAATTAATTATCCTAATTTATCAATAACAATATCTCAATAATTAAATCAATAATTATTAATTCTCATTTAAAACATTAATTAATTTATAGATTAATTTAACACATAAATCCAATTATTTAATTCAATAATTAATTCATAACATTACATCCATTAGTTATTTCATCAATTCATTAAACCCATAATTACAATTATATAATTAAACAATTAAATATTCACATTACAAGAATTAATTAATTTATCCATTAATTATTCCAACTCAAACAATTAAATAACCCCAATAAATTTAGCAATTAATGGTCCCATATTAATCTATTTATTATCCCTAATTAATTACTCAATTAATTATTCTATCTTAATCAATTCAACAACCCCATATAAGACATCTTTTATTTTTTTTCTCATTTCTCAATTAATTTTTAAAATTTACAATCTCAAATTAAAATAATTAATTAAAAGAATATTTATTCATATAAACAAGTCAATTTCCATCATAAATAATTATAAAATTAATTATTCATAATCTGCCATCCCAATAACCCTAATTTCACATTTTTTCCTCAATTAATTAATTAACCAAATTAATTATCTCAATGAAAAGGCTCAATTTCAAAAAATCCTATATAAATTATACAATTACTTAATCATAATTTAAATCATGACTTTTAGATTTGAATTATAGATCACCTATCTCAAAAATGGTGACAAACTTTCACTGATGGATAATACCCAATTCCATATGGAACGATCAAGAACACAACAAAAACTTGATATAGATCTAAAACCTATATCAAATATTATATGACCCAATATCATACAATCCTAGATCTATATCTCAATTAAAAAATTGATAAAAAAATTATTTTATATAATAATAGTGTAGAAGGTGAGAGAGAGATCTAAACATGGAGAAATCACATACTAGAGAGGTGATGATATTTAATCCTCCAATCAATTCTCTAATAAAGGAGGTCATGTGTGCTTCAAATTTTTCTAAGAACACCTAAATTTAAAATAATATTTTTTGGGGTGATTCGAGGTTCAATAAGGGTTAAAATAGTTGGCGATGGAAATTAAAATCTAATTTATGTGTTAATTAAAACCGGGAACACTATTTTCTGGGTAGAGGCTCACGGTTTCCTCCAACCATGTGCCTTAACAATAAGCCTCTTCTGGGGGTGGGGTGGATGTTTCCCCCATAGAGGGTTCACGAGATGACACCGTTTGTTGGCATAGGGTGCACAGTATGGGAAAATTGTATTCCAACCTCCCACATTCCAATTTCCTTAAAAAAAATTCAATTTTCACCCAAAAGAAACCCAAGGTAAAAACTAAACAATAAATGGTATATTAAATTAAAATAATACATGAAAACAAGATCATTATGTCTCTATAAGAGGTCGAGATCTTAAAATTTCCCACCTTACAAAAGATAATTCTTGATCATCACTCCCATGTATCATTAGGATTCCATGTTAAATGATTAGGCTATCAATATCTCTTTTAATCTTCTCACTCCATGTTTTCTGATGAACCTATCCAAGTATCCATAGTATAAGAACTATTTGAACAACCATTACCCACCACTCATTCTCATTATGATCCAAGACATGTACTGGATGCCCCAAAAATTTACCATCTATCTAAAGCTATACTTCTACAATGTACATGACGTGTTTCCCAAATCACTATTACCGACAACCACATGAACACAATCCAATAATGGAAATAATTCTTTCCAAAAAACCCTTGAAATGGACATACATACACCATCTCCAATGGACACTTTCCATTTACCTAATAAATTTAACCATGATTCTTATAGGTTCCTCATTGGATGTGTGATACAACCAATTCCCCCAAAATGTATTTCTCCAGCAACCTACTACTCACCCATTTCCCTCCACCGTAGTAGTTTTATAAACACTAATTTTTAAATTTACTCATTCACTACATTATTTATTGAATATGGGTACATCCGAAGAACCTCATCCATAAACTGTATATGGCATAATAGCCACCATCCATATCCACATATACCACTCCATCAGAGTTACTTTTATAGGGCCCCATATAATAAAAACATGTTCTGGGAACGTGGTATAAAAGAATGTTTTTTATAATACCCAATATGATATCACGGTAGGGGAAATATCATCAATAATTGAGAGTATGAAAATCTGTATTCGATGAAGACAACCATAAAAAAACAATCACTGATGTCACCTCCCACCACAGAAACACCTTAATATATTGAAAGTATCAGGTTTCCCCATCTTTCAAAATATAACCAGACTGACCCAAAACCATTTGGTCAATTTATAACAAAAATATGAGTTCTCATGTAAGGGAATTATCACTACCTAAACTACCCACATCATGGGACAAATAGACCACAAAAAGGATTATCATTTAAAAACATTAACATGTTAAAAAAATGGGTTTACACAGAACCATAACTAGTCATTCGCCCCTTTTTACAGCAAAACTGTCAAAATCAAGGAACTCTCACTACACATTACCATCCTATGACTTGGTCATGTTTATGAATGGCCAACTCATTTTATTTTTTTTATTTTATCTTTTAAAATCCAATTTCTTCCAATTTTTAATTTTTTTCAATATATTGGATTTTCTAATTAGAAAAAATAATCAATTCAATTCAGATAAAGAAAAATCCTTTCACTATTTTCTCATATGTTATTCAATTGAAGCATGTCACAAAATAAACTTGAGTGCATAAAATGATTTATTCATACTCAACACTTCTGCTTTAACTTGTTAAGTGGAAAAAATAAGAAAATATTGACAAATATATAAAATGTTAATCACAACACATGATAAGGGTGTCATATATAGTGAGATAATATTCAACTATAACAAAAAACATCAATACCAATAATCCCACCCTCGGAATTTGCGTTATCACGAATACATGGGTAATATATTCTTATGCATAATCTCATAACCAAATACCATTACTACCTAGACTCTTGAATATCATTCCCAAATAGTATGAAAAAAAATTAAAAAAAATCTATTTTGATACGATTTTGTAAACATCTGGACAATATCCCACACCATGGTTCTTAGATCTGATTTGTGATATGACCTCAGGTGCACCTCCCTATATGACATAGGCTTCTGAAATGCTACCAAAGTATATTATCAATCATGGGGTGCATATACCATATTTTTTATCAGATTAATAAACCAATAGAAATAAATAACAATGATAAACTAATATGACAAAATAAGAATAGTATTAGGACACCAAGATGACTAAACAGGTAATAAAATATCATAAAAAAATTATATGTTTTCCATAATATAGGAAATACCATTTGTAAAATTTAAAAAAATCAAATATAAAGACACTGGATACTCCATAGAGGATCCTGTCCCATGTCTCAATCAATCATCAATACTCCATTCCAAAATAAAAAAACTAATATTGGGAAATTTCCTTTAATATGTCTCACAACCATGAAATCTATTCAGGTACCAATCAGGCATCCCAAGTAGGTGGTGAGTACAACTCAATATGATATCATCAAAAGAATATAAAATAATATCCACAAAATAATAGTGTACGAAATTGTATAATGAAATAATCATAATTCATAAGTAAACAGTTACCACATTTTCAATTATTCATTATTTAACCACATAAGCCCTCAGGTTCATGGGGACACCTGATCCTCAATGAATTCTGTAAGCCTTTATGGAATCTAATCTATCCCCAAGGGATATAATGTCCTATAATTCTACTAATACCATTCTATATCTCTTTTCTTATCTCAAGCTTTCATTATTATCTTTTTAGATGACATTTCATATCTCATAATTCCACTATTCCCAATCTAGATCTTAGTTCAAACATGAATCCCATTGTTACCATTCATTATTTGAGTCACATGTATTAACAACCGATTAATTAATTTAAAAATTTATTAATATCTCTATTTTAAATAATTAATCATTTCAATCTCATTGATTAACTCAAAACTAATTAATATTCTCAATGTCATTAAATAACTAAAAAATTAATTTAGTATCACAATAAAAGTAATTAAATCATTAATTAATTAATCATCTCAATAAAATTAATTAACTAAAAAATTAATGAATCGTATCAATCTCATTAATTTAGTCAACAAATATTTAATCATATCAAACACATTAATTAACTAAAAAATTAAATATTCATCTTAATCTCATTACAAATTCGATAATTAGTTTTTTATCTTCATTTCAATAATTAAATTCGTAATTAGTTAAGCATATCTATACCATTAATTAGTTCACCAAATAATTAATTAATATCAATATACTCAATATCTCATAAATAATTCATCAATTATTTATTCAAATAAACAATATCAATATCTGATGACTAATTGAAAGAAATTAATTATTCATTTATATCAAATTAAAAGCCCAACAATCAACATTAATTAATTCACCAGTTAATTAATCCAATTCATTCAATGTCACCTTAACAATAATCCCCATTAATTAACTCTAACTCATTCATTTTCAGTAACAAAACAATCCCAATTAATTAGGTCCCAAATTAATTAATATATAGCATTCAATTGCATTAAAACAAAAAAAACATTGTAATTAATTCACCATGTAATTAATCTAGATCATTAAATTACATTAACAAAAAAATCCATATTAATTAATCCTTTAATTAATAAATCCAATTAATTCAAGTAAATTAACATAAATATCATTATTAAATAATTTCTAATTAATTAATATAATTCATTCAACTACATCAACATAATAATCCCTATTAATTAATTCACCAATTAATGAATCTACAGCATTCAATTTCATTAACACAAGAATTCAATAAATTAATTCATCAATAATTTTATCATGCCAATTTGACTAATTACTTCACCAATTAATTAATCACAACTATTGTTCTGTTAATTTAGTTATTAATCTATCATATCAATCCCATTAATGAATTCAATCATTAATTAATCTTATAGAATCTTAAAAAATCTTTTCGAAATCCCACTATTTAATTCAGTAATATAATTATTCCAATTCCATAATCCCATTATCTAAATAAATAATTTAAAAAATACTTTCATAATTTCACAATCTTAATATCTAAATAATTAATTCATAAGTTATTTATTCCCCATATAGAGTTAATTAGTTCAAAAATTAATTAGTCTAATGTAATATTTTTCATATGCCCAAAATTACATCAATTAATTCCACAATTAATTAATCAAATATATTTCATTAATTAATTCATCCATAAATTAAACCCATCAACCACATTATATAATTATCCAATTAAAAAATTACAATACATCCATTAATTAATTCATAATTTAATTAAACCAATCAATCCCTTTATTTAAATAGAAATTTATATAATCAAATTACATCCATTAATTAAACCCATTAATTCAATTATTTAATTAAATAATTAAATAATCTCTTTGATTGAATTAGTTAATTCTTTAACTTATTCAAAAAATCTATTCCATTATTTAATTCAGTAAATAATTTATCCCATTACTTTTATATATTAATTCAAATATTTAGAATTCTAACTCAAGAAATTCAATATCCCAAATTTATTCATCATATAACTGTATTACCAAAATTAATTCATTATCCCCAATTAATTCCCCAATTAATTTTTCTACATTAATAAATTTTAGAGCCCAAAATATTTCATGAATTAAATGTTCTATATTAATGAAGAAATTATTAAAATTTATAGTACCAAAATCATAAAAATAATTTCATAATTAATTATTCTATTCGAAAACTCTAATTCCATCATAAATAATTCGTCAATTAATTATTCATAATATACTATTTAATAAAAAAAATTTCACATTTTTTCACAATTAATTAAGTAACCAAACTAATTATCCTAATTATAAATTAAATTACTAAAAATCTAATATAAGTTCATCAATAACATAAACATAATATCATTAAAGACATTTTTATTTTAATTATAGACCACCTATATCAAGAATTGTTATTAACCCTCATGAATAGATAATCACCAATTCTGTATCAAATGAGGAAGAAAATGACAAAAAATGATGTAGTTGTGAAACCTAGATCCAATGAAAAATTAATCATGTTCTAATGAACAAGGATCTAAATATTTTTCCAATATTAGATATGAAATTATTCTCTTATATGGGTTGTAGAGAGTGGATGTGAATGAAATATCTAAACTGGGAGAAAACACATAGTCGAGTAGTGTAGATCTTCAATCCTCTCTTCAATTCCCCAATAACATAGGTTAGATAGGCATGGATCCATCCAAGAACACCTTAAACTGATAAAATTTGATATTGAGTGAGATGGGATAAAATAAGGATTAATATATGGGGTTCAGAAAAATAAAATCTAGTTTTTTTAATTACAACGACATGCACAATTTTTTTGGGAATAACTACACGGTATCCTATAACAATGCACCTTATCTATCTTCCTCTTTATGTGTGGATGGTTGGTGTTCATAGTTTCTATTTCATGGGTGAATTGTATGAAATTCCATGTGCTAGAGATGTGAATTTTTTTTTGGGTTAACATTGGTTGCTACTCCTAGGTAGAAATCTTTTTAAAACTGTGCACCAATCTTTCAATTTCCCATTTATATCCAAAAATTCCAAATTTCACCCAAACAAACCCCAAGGTATTACACAAAAAATTAATTCATAAATAAACTAATTAATACATGAATACAATATGGTGAAAAATTCATAAAAAATAAAATATCAAACATCTATAAGCATTTTCCAATTGTCTTGATGATTTAATATGTTTATGTAGTCGTTCCATTTACATCATGGTTTTATTTAGTGTGTTTAACTTAGTAAGGTATTATTGGGACCTAATTTGAGCTGTGAAATCCTTCCCAAACCCATTCATTTCCATTTTCATTTGACACTAGACCTATGGCTAACCGTAGGTGATTCCAAACCATTCAAAATGGTTAAATGAATATGAAATTCTAATTATAGTATAATTAAGAAATTGAATATAATTTAATGGAACATTTATATATATTAATGTTAAGAAAGATTTTTTATATGTTTATAGGGTATGTTTATTGAAATTCCAAAGAGGTTTTTTTGATGGTTTCAATAGTGTGATTTTTTATTTTGGTCAAGTTGTAGTTTTAAATGAATGGGATCATTGTTTTAATGTTGTTTGTATTTTAAAACTAGTTTTTTATCTCCTGGTATTTTAATGGGGTGGTGTAAAATTTGGTTTCAAATATTTATCTGATATGGGTGTGTGGTGACCCCTTTAGTGAAAATAGATTTATAAAACTTTTATTATTTTCATTGAAAATGAGTGACATTTACCATTTTCCAAAGCGGGAGACCAATGTTTTTATGGGAGGATTTTAGAGGATGAAAATGATGTTCGACATATATTTTATAACATGTTAAAATGGGTGTGATTTTGTTGATCTATTTTTCAGTCAATGTTTCATTGGTAGCATGAAAAATTTTGAGATAAATAATTAATAATGGAAATTTTGGGGATTGTCTGACATGACCTAATAAATCCTAAATGGATTAATGGACTAATGCTCCAAATTTAATGAACTTTCACTAATGATTTTTGGATAATAAAATGACGCTCTAATGTCATGTTTTGGGTAGATTACACAGATGCTCTAGGTTCCCTATTTCACTCTTTTTTTGCTGGAATTAATGATGCTCCTGACTCCAAGGGGATAAAGATATAATTCATTATTTTTTTAAGGCTATAGAAGATGTGTTAATGATTCTGGGTTGGATTAAGGGATTGTTGCTCCATTGTTTGACCAATTCTCCCTATAATTAATGTTTTCGAGGGTGGGGCATCATGTTGCTACTCTCAGTTGAACACATAAACTAATTATCATTATTTCACGACCTAGGACCTCTATACTATATCGAAATTTGTGATTGTAATTATGAACTATTGGGAAAATAATTTTTAAATGATAAATAAATGAACCCTAGAAATTAAAATGTTTACCCCATGTGGTATATGTATTAGGCTCTAGGAAATGTTGGAATATGTTTTATTTATTGGAAGATGCAATGGGAATAAAAGGTTTAAATGAATAAATAATAAAAATTTAATTGAGGAACATTCTATTTTTCTCTCTTTATTTTTTAAATACTCCACTAATTATCTTCTTTCATGATTGTAATGATTTTTCTTTAATTTTGAAACTATTGCGGGTGCCATACTAAGTTGTATTAAAACACTGAACTAGCCTATATTGGGTTGTTTTTATAGTATTTGTAGTGGGTATTTAATTTTAATTACTACATAACATATAGAATTTGCATAACATTGTTGTATATTTTTTCCATTTGGGTTTTATTCGTACATTCTATTTGTTACTCCCTTTTCATATTCTGGTTGTTATATCAATTGATATTATTTTCACTATTTTTTCCTTGAAAAAAAGTTATATTCATTACAATGTTTTTCCACAAACCCACACATATTTTTATAAGCCTCTATAATATAGGGATGAATGCATAGGGTCATATGGGGAATCAGATCTGGGCACCCATTTTAGTTTCACCCAAGATGGGGTGTTACCAAACCATTCATATTCACTCTAATATAATTTTCATCTTATGATTCAAAATTTTGATTAAACAACAAAGATTTGTTTTTTATGGTACTAGGTAAGAGGGATTCCTTATGTGACCCTGAAACTATAAAATGTAAGAGTAATAATATAACAACACACTACCCACACACACATGATCCAATTCATGAATCAAAAGTTCTACATTTTTTAATTTTAAACAAATAAAAGATACTTAATTCGAACTATCATCAACTGACCACATTAATGGGGAAAATTATATCATGTGTATAACCAGGGACCTTATAGATACATGTAAATATTATATAATTCATTTAAAATCATTTATAAAAACATTGGGAAAAGGAAATAATATAATGTGGGACATAAAATGCTCAATAAGTGAATGAATGACCATAAAAATTTTATTTCATCAATGACCATAAGAAGTGTATAACGATATTATAGTATAATAGAAGTGAATTGTCATAAAATAATTGAATTTATAATCTGAAATAAATAGTTCATAAAAAATATGACCTAAAATAATGGATTATTACATAAAAGGAGTCATTAAAGTCGACAATGATGATCCATGTTTTAAAATACCGTTAATAAATTTGTATATTAGAACATGATTCATGAAAAAAAAATTACATATTGGTAACATGGATTATAATTTTAATGTTAATTTTACAATCACTCTTAGAAATGAAATAACCTACCAAATAAATTCCACCAATCAGTTAGGATAATACATTAACCCATTAACATTATACAAATACCCAATTAATTATTTAGCAATACATGGACCACTATTCATCATATATAATGGAAAATAAATATAAAATAACCCATTAATTCTTACATTTTTAAACAAAAATATAATTATGATTATTTTATAACTAGATTTTACCATGGAAATGAAATTTGTTCCATGAAAATCTCATTGAATAAATCATAATACATCTAGAGAAAAAATATGGATGGTATAATTAAAATATATCCCTATTTTATTGTGATTAAAATCAATTATTTTTTCTTTGATGAATCAAAATACCATAAAAATACATTTAAAAAAATTCTTCTAGAGAATACCCTTTCATTATTGAAAATAACATTTAAAAAAATTATCTTAAATTTGACAAAAAATATTTTCATTGGAATTGAAATTGATATCATGTAAGGGAATAATCAAATCATTCATCATTCATGATGATGTGAAATAATTTTCATGTTTTATCTTTAAAACATATAGTTGGTTCACACCATTAGTAAAAGTAACTGGTTACAAAAATAATTATATGATATTAAAAAGATAACTATTAAAACATGGGTAAATTCGAAATTATTACATTAATTGATGAAAATAAAAAAATATTTAAAACATTATATATAATAGTGATATTAAAGGAAACAAATATGATTTTATAATTATAAATAAGATCTATTATAAAAATAATTAATATAAGATCCATTTTTGTACTAATGAGAGAATAATAGTAAAAAGACATAATAATTTCATATATAAATATAGGGAAAAATAATAAAATGTGTTTCCCAAATAATTACCATATATTTTCATCAATGTAAATTAATATAATAAATATCCTAATTAAAATGGTATTGAATCATAATCTCCTTTTCACTTTGGTGGAATTTTAATCATAGAAACCTTGTTAAAATAACTACTAATTACACTATAAATATAATTAAAATTAGGTGATTAATTATATAAAATTGCATTATTTAAATAAGTACACCTGATAAAATGAATATAGGTTCATAATATATTTTATTTACTAATTACAAAAATTTGAAACAAATATACCGTACAAATGTAAAATCGTTGAATTAATATATAGTAAATAAATAGATTTTGTGTAAAAAAATTAAATAAAAAAGTCTGGGAATAAAAAATATATAAATAAAGGAAAAATTAACACATAATCATGTCATAATACTATCTATGATGAATTTATATGACCTGGTGAATGGTAATGTAGTTTACAAAACCGTTATATGTTTTATAACATCTCAACCAATCCCCTTAGATGGATTAACTAGAATTGTAACATAAAATTCCATGAAATAGTAATTATTCATTATATTACATTTAATAGGTTGGTACATACACAATATATATTAATGATTGTTTATATTATTAAAA
Source organism: Viscum album (assembly GCA_963277665.1). Classification (NCBI taxonomy): domain Eukaryota; kingdom Viridiplantae; phylum Streptophyta; class Magnoliopsida; order Santalales; family Viscaceae; genus Viscum; species Viscum album. Next base: position 1,482,406,638 of record OY728137.1, read on the forward strand.
CATGCCTCAATAAAGGGACATTTAGATAAAATTCCTTACATAGAGTCCATAATTATTATGGATGCCCTTTGAAAAAATTATAATAAACTAACATACAATAACTATTTCATTAAAAAATTAATAAAATTAATAAAATATCCATAAAAAATATATTTATTTTATTTTAAATAATTAATTAATTTCCAAATAGTTTAGTCCACAATGGGTGTGTTTAGAATGTTTGGTTCAGAGATATGAAATGACATAGATATGTATATGTATGTAATCATGGTCATTATTACGTTGATTAAAAAATATTAATCGTGAAGTAAATATATTTTGAATATTTTTTATACATTTAAAACCAAATGAAAAATATTATTAAGAAAAATAAATTATGTTACACATTAAGAGATGGTATGTTGTATATACGAATGATAATTTTTTCACATTCCATGAGATTGAGGGAAATAATGTAAGTTTTATTTTAACCTTCCTTGAGGATTATTATATCATGAATATCGTATTCATGTATTTTGTTAAAATATATATATAATAGTTGTGACCTAGTGATTAAAAATGAATCACATTACTTCACGGAGGTGGTAATACAATCACAACTACAAACTGCATCATTATTTCTTTATGGATGGAAAGTTGAGAGAATATATTATATCATATAATTAAATAATTATAATTGTGTATTTTATATCATATTTATATTAAAGAAACTCCATTATAGATCATAGTGATACTATTATATAAAAAACAAATTACATCATGTTGTGAAGAGGGGGTCTACAATACAAACAATTGATTGTCTCTTTTTTAATTTTATAGAAGAGGACATTTATATAAGATATAAAATTGACATAATAAAATCTCAATATATGAAAGGTATATTTATTTATAATAGTTTTTAAATAATATTTTAATGGAAATGAATATTCAATAAAATGTAAATTTTTTGTTAAGACCTATACCACCTCTTTAGAAAAAGTAATTATGATATATCTACCACCTTTATAGGATTATTTAATGATCAAACTATGGACACAAAAAAGGGTAATGATGATTTAATGGTTTTTCAAAAAGACTTTGTAAAAAATAATCGCTTCTATTCTGTATTAGAAATGAAGGGAGGTTATCTTTTATATGTGAGGTGAGAAGAACCATTGAAAATACCTGTAATATTAGATTACACAAGGTGTCCTTGTAATGTTATATTAAAAAAAATTATAAAATATATATAAATTGGTTTTTATTTTTTATTTAATAATATAATAAATTTTTTTAATGTATATCGTATAATTTTAAACCATATATTTTGGAATACGGTTTCGGTTAAATGTTTTTAAACATAATCGTGATAAAAAAATCAATAAAAGGTTTATCATTTTTCATATAATATAAAAATTTTATAATAAATCAACATGAGGAGAAATTTAGGTCATTTTTCAATCAATATTTTTCAAATTCAATATTTTAATGATTTTTAGGTAATTTAGTAAAAATATATACGAAATTAAATAATATTATCATAGTGTTAAGTATTATTCACACATTATGTCTTTGAAAAAAGATGAAAATAAATAAAATTAGAATATATCCTATCTAAAAACAAATACTAAATTATTATTAAATATATAAAAGTATTTTACATCTTACTTTTCCCCAAAAAAATTAAATTTTCTATATCAATGATACATAAAAAATTACGATTATTAAATCATCAGAAAACATTAATAATAAATTACAATAAAAATAAAATTTGATTTTCCATAATATTATAGTTATTATTCATTATAAACATACTTTTTCACTATGATAACTTATAATATTGATTTTAAAGTAAGGGTGTGACAAATATTAGTTTTCACTGTGTATAATAATGCATAAGAAATTTTGGAATAAAAATACTCTACAATTTTAAGAATGCTGAGTAATTTATTTTCATGGTCTAAACCCACTACTAATATAGGTTATATTCTAGTTTTAGGGTAATTTTTAGTCCTTATCTTTCTATATTAACCTGAAATGACTGATTTATCCATATATAGAATGAAAATATTTTCAATGATTTATATTCAATTTTTTTCAAAATAATATGAACTTGAAAAAAATTATTCCCTTTACCAAAAATAATCGACAAATTTTTTTGTTATTCAATTAATATAAATGGATGAAATAAATTTTAACAATATTGAGTAAATTGAATCCAAATACAATTTTTTGAGAAAACACGTCTTCAAAAGCAGAAATAAATTCATAACAATATAATGTATAATTGTGATTCAAAAATAATAATTTAAACTAAATATAATTAAATAAGGATTATGTTCAATTTTGAGATCAAATAAAAACCATAATGAGGCTTTTTAACAATTTTGTTTTCATTTTATCAAAATTTAGTAATTCGGGTATTCACTAAAAAATAATTATTTTCAGTTATTTCCATGTAATTATAGATGACAGAATTTATATATATATATATATATTTAAAAATTGTGAAATCTAATTTATTGAATAAAATTTATAAAATATGTATAAATTAATTATATTATTCACTCACGAAAATAAAAATATAAACATCTTTAATGAAAATGTATTTTTGAATCTTAAAATTACATCACTAATAATTGAGTGATTATTTATGATCCATTTATCTATATATTTTTATTGATTAAGAAAATTATAAATATTTTATACTTTGGTTACATAAATTTAAAACTTCCAAACTAACAGCTTTGTAATAACATGCATATTTAAAGAATAATACTTGTTTCTTCGTTTATTCTCAATGTCATTTCTTTAAAAGATATCAAACATAATTTTATTTCATGAAATCTTGCGATATAACATTCCCCACCACCAAAATCAATTTTCATCGATAAAATTTGATCATGATCTCCATAATCTATGGATTGACGTTTTAAAATACATTTTTTAATAGAAACATAATAAAAAGGATTAATAACCCATACTATTGAAAAGAGAGAAATGAAAATATTATGGTCTTATAGGGTAACAAATTACTGTGATTCAAAATATAACAACATAAGTGGATTTTAACATATTTTTATGGAGGAAAATAACTTTTCAAAATAATTACATAGAGTGATCAAGAACGTGAATCATAAGAAAGATAACAATTAAGATAATGTTATTGACTTCCAAACCATAAATCAAAGAGGTGTGACCAATTCCATTGATCATTAGAAAATAATGTAATAGGTTGATTTTTTTGATCAAATTTTTTCTATTGATTTTACATATTCTATTACGATCTAGACTATGAACATAAAGATATTTACTTACACGTTAAGTAAAAATCCATCAATTTAATCAATTTCCAACAAAATTAATTTTCAACTCTAATTGATGAGTACCATTATGTATTATTAATTCATTAATCACTAAAATAAACTAATAATTGATGAAATAATCAAAAAGTGGACCAAAATATATTCCTTATATCATTAGACATTAGAGAAAAATTAAATATTTATTAAAAGGTATTATATTTCTTAAAATATATAATCCTTTGTTTGACGAAAAATATATATTTGTTGAATATTTCAACAATAACACCAAGGGGTCACAATACAACACTCTGAAAAAATAAAAATTTTCAAATTACATAATAGTAATATTATGGAATGATTTAACCAACAATTTTGTATCATACATATTAACATATGTCCCATTAAATATAATATCATTTTTCTAAATAATAGTTCTTGTCAAGATAGAAGGTAATCCTTAGAGTTTTTTTGGAACATAAAATAATAAAATTTATCCCAAAAATGACATTAATCTCATTATAATAATATCAATTAAAACCTAAATAGCTTTGTTTTTTATTTTTAAAATATTATCAGACATAAGTATATAAACTCATAATTATATTTAAAAATATAAATATAACCTCACGTGAAAATATCTTAATTTACAATTTTTTTAAACCATACTCTAATACTATCTATATCTTCACTCAAATCACGAACATAGATTCTAACACATCTGGAATAACATTACATTTTTTTCTTTGATACCAATAAGAGAGGGTGAATACCATAAATACAAAATTTACAAAATTATATGGAAAGATATGATATTTTATTTAATCAAAGAATATTTAGGTTTTTTGAATTGGAGAGATAAAGAAAATTATTATATAAAAATAGTCATATATTCAAATAACTATCATTCCCATGATACTAATCAAATATTAGTCAACATTATATCTTCAATTTTTCTAAAAAAATATATACTCATTAAATAATTCTATATATAATTTATTAAATATAATTCATCTTTTTATGGGTTGAAAATTAAATATTAATGGTGAGAACAGATTCCCATTAAGGTTAAAACAATTAATTTTTAAATTAATTTTCACACATATAATAATATGAGAATAAATGTATAATGAAATAATAAAATTTTAATAGCATAATATATGATAAATCATAACCATAAAAAATCTTTATCATAGGACAAGATTCACAGCGTAGTGCTATAATATAGGACACATGGGATATATTTCAATAACGATGATCCTTTTGAAAATAATCCTCAAGAAATGGGTAAATTATTAAATGATTAATGGATAAATAAAACATCATTTCTACTTGAAAATTATTTTTTTATCACTCTTATATCCTCTCTTAATAATATAATATAATACCTAAAATGTACGAATTATATAATAATTTAAACCATTAATTTGTTATGTCTACCCCATCACACAAATTATTGGAAGGAAATTTTATGATAACCCATTAACTTGAGCTATATCGGGCTCACATTTAATCATAAATAATGTAAAATACCCATAACATAATGTCTGAAAGCATGCATTTTTCAACTTAGTTTTATCCATTCCTCTTTCCTATCATTACATACCCACGAAAGATAATCTGGTTCATTGATAATATCATTGAAACTATCATAATAATTAAAAATTAAAAATATGAATTGAATAATTAAAACATCAAACTAGTATGACATAATTTATATCAATGGTATTTTTGTTAATCAATATAAATGAAAAAAACCTTATTAAAATCATTATTTAATATAATACTCATTCCTCATTAAATATAATATTTGATGACTAAAAATATTTATCAGAATATAAACAATACTTAGTATGAAAATGACTATGTAAATTTTTTTATGGAATATTCAAATTATTGAGTAGTCATGTCCGTTGGAAATTCTATTTGTACTGTTATAGTAAAAACCAATATATTCTTCACACATGTAGAAAAATTACCTTATTCAAAATATTACATAAATATTGAAGTAAAATGATTTAATAAAAATTAAATAACATATATATTTTATTTTTATATTTATTTTATTATTCTTCAATATAATTATTTGTTTTAATTTTAAAAACATTGATAAGGAAGAAATTTTTTTTCATTACCGAAAGAGGGGAAATATTATTAACTTTTCCAAAATATATAAATATAAATCATTATAATAACCACATAGAAGAAAATGATTCTCCATCCTAAATATTTAAAAAAATATAGAGGATAAGGAAAATAAAATATTTTTATAAATTAAGGAGCTTATAATTTTTCCAATAGAAATTCAATTATAAGCAATCATAATAAAAATGTAAGTGAGTGATAAACCCCTTACCAATATGTTTACATCTAAATTGAATGAACCATGAATGAATAACATGAAATGAAATATTAACTATAATTAAAATAAGGATATTATAGATATTAAATGTCAAATGGTTAGTTTATAAACCTCGTATATGTTTATAGGTACATATCATTAATGGTTGTCACAAAGAAATAATATTTGCGACAATTAACCATAACCAATATCAGATTATTCAAATGAGAATTCAGCAATGGAAAGATTATGTCTAGAAAATGTAAATACAATATTAACAAGTTTAAATATTTAATACATCAAAAAAACATTACATGTACAATCTTGGAATAATATAATCAATAATGTATTTAAATAACAAAATTAATGGAATTTGAGTTATAATGGTTCTTAATTCATTTGTAACTTATAAATCAAACTGATAAAAATCAAAAGAGATGTGTTGTAAGAAAAAACTAACTTGAATTATGATTTACTTATATTATTCATGTTATATGTATATATATATATATACACGGAATAAAATAAATTTTCTTTATCACATTAAAACATTGCAGAATGATTGGGAACTCATATGAAATACATTACCTAGAGTCCATACATTCTAAAAATGTCATTTAAAACATGTATAATAAATATATATCCGTTATTTTATATTATAAAATCCTTTCCCTTGATTAATCCCATGTGTTTAAACCATTTTTTTAATTATTGTTAGTGATATAATAATTTATCAAATCATTTAACTACATGTTGGGTGTTTTGAGGATGTCTGTTTCATAATTAAAAAATGAATTTGGAATGTTGAAGGTGGTGTAAGTGTTAATTGTTCTATCATATGAATAATAATGTAAATTATATAGATTAATTTTTTATACATTAGTAATAATTTTTAATGAAATCTTTAATTATTGTTGTAATGAATGAATTGTGTTACAATATTTTAGACTGTAAGTCGTACATATGCATGAGTAACCTTATATTTTTTCAAAAAGAGTGTGATAAATATGGGAACTATCATTTTATCAGTTAATAAGGATTATTATTTAGTGGGTATACAATTATATCAAAAAATAAACTTATATATACCATCTATGAAATACATTGATGAAAAAAATCACATCTCTTTATAGAGGTGGTGATCCCTAAGTATACATGGATGAAGCTATTATTAATCAGTGAAAGTAAATGTAACAAAATATATGATATAATATTTATATAATAATATACTTATTTCATTAATATCATATATTTACCTTAAATTCATATTATAACCAGTAGTGGGAGTATGTCATGGAAAACACAATATATGGATTTTTGAGGTGATAATATGCCATACATATGAATGATGGTTTCGTTTTCCATTTGATTGGAATGTAATTACAAATAACATATTCCATTAACATTATTTAATATCCATATATGGATGATATTGATGTATTTTTTCATTATGTTTTACTTTTTTATGAATTGGGAATAAGAAGAAATAAAATAGAAATTCTATTATAAGAACAATGTATTTGAATTTGGAATTTTATTATTATAGCTAAATTCCGCTTATGACAGGTTTTTAATCAATAAAATAGACTCTCATAAATTATAAATGGATTTTCGTATAAAATTTTGGAGGTCTTGGATGATCCAAATGTGTATTTTGGTTTTTAGAGGATATAACAGGTAGTTTTATTTTATTTGGGAGGGGACATGAAATTTTGGATATAAAATAAATGTGATAATATAATATATTTCTAAATCACGTAAAATGGTAAAAAATTACATTAAATTGAACAAAATTAATATAATTCCTCATTATAATCATGAAATAAATGTTTTTTATGTTTTGATATAATATAGGTCTTGCATTTTGGATTAAACATTCAGAAAACCATTATAACTTTAACCATGATAATAACCATTTAAATTTTAAAGGATCATAAATTTAGATATAAGATAAAAAATTGATAAATGTTGAAAATATAATAAATCATCATTTATTTATTTTTATAATTACATTTCTGATTATTGAATAATTTAATAAAATATATTTAGCCTGGAATATTATTTATTACAATTTAAGAATTATTCACATAATTTTACATAGAAAATTACCTGCCCAGAATGAAAATAGAATATAATACCTATCACCATCAATAAAAAATATTATTAACCATATATCTTTTGTGAAACAACATTTAATCCATAATTTAATACTTTAGATTATTTTAAAGTTGTATAATTTTATATTCTATTATATGAACCTGATCATTTTAAGCATTTGGTAAGGATATAAGGTAACTATTTCATCCTTGAAAGATAAAAATAAATATTCATAATAAAATTAATTTTTTTTCAAATAATACATTAATTTTAATTCACAATTAATTTTTACACATATGTGATCCTATAATAGATATTTTAAAGCATGGTACTTGAATGTTTTGTTTTCCATTCCAAAAAAATATTAATGTTGATTTCAAAAAAAATACAGACCATTTATAAACATAATATTGAATCATCGATGATAATGGTTGATCCTCACTCATAATTTTTTTATTTTAATATTTGATGTTATTTTTATACATATTTTATTTTTATCCTTAATTTCATTTTACCCTTACATCGGTGACATATATTTACTGACATTACTATTCATAGTGACAAAAATCAAAAGATTTATATTTATAAAAATTTAACCACAATATATAAAAAATGTGACTAAATGTTAATAATTAAATTACTATATTTAACTAAAATTCTTTTGGATTGAAATTCATAAAATACATTGATATATAGTTTTAAGAAAATGATAATTAAAAAACAATAACGAACTCAATCCAAAATTATTTATAATAAATATTCAACCATAAATAAATATATTATATAAAATAAAATTTTAATTAAGTTACTATCAGATAAAATTAAAATAACAATTGGAATTATTAATGGTATGAAATGACTGTTTTCAAAAAATCATAATTTTTCACTATTGACAGAATGATCCCCCATTTCTTAAAATTCTGTAAATATAAATAGAGGATAATTTTTATTTGTTAAATTCATAAATGAAATCATTTTTATCATATAAAATTTCTCAATTTAGAATAAATTTATTATTTTATTTTATAAATAATTAACTACTGATATTTTTTGAAGAAAAAATAATTTTAAAGAATAAAATGAATAAAATAAAAATTGGTTAACAATTCAGTATAAATTTATCATTACATTTTTATTGATTATTACCACTATATAAAAGTCATTATTTTGTAACTACATTTCACACCAAATGATTTAATGACTAAATTTTAATATTAATATTAAAATAATATTATTTTATAGTTTGTATATACTCGGTGTTGTGTGTCGTATACATTATCTATCAAAATATTAGTTTAGAAAATATTTGAGATGATAAATCATGAGGGGATAATTATACTTAATATTGAATGAAAGTATAATAAACCTCAATAATAACCAAAAAAATTAAGTTGACTCATTGAAATATTAACTTCAATGAAAATGAAAATGATGGTTGGTAAAGAAGGGAAACATTTTAAATGATGGAACATAGAAAATAAATGTAGATATTTTAATAAAAGAAGTGGAAAATCATTGTTTTGTCAATTTAATGAAAAATATTTTGGGTTAATAGATTTGGTTGACTTGTAGTAGTGTATTATGAGTTCTATCATGTATGAAATGTAAAAAAATTACATAGGCAAGATATCATGAGGACATTCAATACGGGATATGAAATATAGAAATATAGTTAAATATATATTGTGAATATTTCTATACTAATATTCTATTTCAGAACGTAGTTAGAAATAGTAATCTAAAATATTTTTTTACATCATTGAACTATAGATGCGACATCTGAACTATTATTTAGTTATAAAGACATGTGGACCTATGGATTATATTTGAAAATTTAGAAATATTTAATGTAGGCATACATTAGGGAAATGATAAAATTTAAATTTTTATCTATGCTACAAATAGTGATCAATGAGGAGTAGTGAAGACGGTCATAAATGACCTTCAACATCATAATTAATGTTTAACATTAACTTTCCCACTTAATATACACTAATTTTTTTTATCAAAATTATAATATTAAGTTTACATTTATAAATGATTCCATTAAGGTGGATCATCGAAAACATTCATATAATGTTGGAATGTATAAAACTAAATTTTTTGTAAAAACTATAAAATATATGACTATAATAATTTTCATCCTATAATATCAAAACTCATATATAAAATCCCACGTGAATAAAATATTTCAAATAAATCTCAAGAACATTCATAATGGTAAATAATTAGGATACTAAAACAATAATTTAATGAAATAATTATTGTTATGGTAATGAAAATTCACAAAATATATTAAATATAACAATTCTTAAAATCATCCAAGTCATAAAATTTAAATAATATGGAAGAACAAAATTAACAAATATAGTTGTTATACCCTTGTATAATATTATACTCTTATGAACAAGATAATAAATGCTAGCTTCCCTATTGTAAATGAATCTAATGATTCATTAATTCTCTATAGGGTTACATGTTTGTTGGTGCACCATGCTTTTTTGATGATAATATTCAAATGTTTAATAATAAATACTAATTATTCTATTTTTTCTATATGTTCCATTAAATCATATATATTCTATTAACATCATGAAAAGGATTTATTAGACAAGACCTAAAATAAAAACTTGAACGCAAAAAACTACATTTTGAGTAATGATGTTAGTACTAAAAGGTATTAAACCTCTAAAAATGATTCAATATATAAATGGTTTTGTAATAATTTAAATGCAATTTATTTATTCCGTAAACATGTACACCATACATGGTTTCAAATAGTTTTCACATTTAAAAATGGAAATATGTAGAATTCCACATTTCCATAATATATAAGAAATATAAATCCTATATAATTCAAAAATAAATGTAAAAATTATATTACCAATAATAAATCTATTTTATTTAATTGGTTAACAATTATAATTCCATATAATCATAGCATTGAAAAAGTATTGTATTATTTTATCCCTAATAAATCTTGTTTAACTCAAATCCCCTATCATATATGTTCCAAAAATAGGTCGTTTGGGGTAATTTATTTGATTTTCTATATCATCAATGTCAAACCATTGAATAACCATATAATGAATTTTGTAGACATAGTGCAATAAGAAATAAGTTAGAGTTATTTGACATAACAAAATATGAAAATGATATATTAAAATATATATCAAAATTATTTATAAATTAATACAAAATATCCACTTACAAGATTTAATTATTAATTGTTAAGTCATCATCACAAATATATTGTTGAAGGTAAAAAACCTTAATCTAGTAATCCTTAATTCTATATAAATTAGAAAAATATTCATATATCGATTTTGGTTTTGACATTTTCGTCCCCATAATTTATGGTATAACCTAAAAATATTAACTAATACATATAAATGTTTCAAAATATGATTTAATACAACAACCTAAATTTATTAACAACCATAATAATTAATTTCCTGAACTTCCATTCCATAAATTGGGATTTTCAGAACAAATATTCATTATTTAGTTTGATTTTCTACTGAGATATATCTACTAAAACATTTAGCCCCAATATATTCAACTAGTTTTCATTCTCTACCTAAATATGTTATAGTCCTACTATAATGAAACATCACACCACAATATTTCGTCGCCTCATTGTATATTATAAGTCACAAAATAAAAGTGGTCAAATTTATGTTCTTATATTATTGAAATTATTATAGAGAGAATCTATAATATAGACCAGGGAAAAAATTATAATTAAATAAACAAAACTGTCTAATATAATTATTAATTTAAATTACTAGAAACCCATATAAATATATTTCCATCAGAACATGTTCATAGTCACCCTTACAACTATAAACCATTTACCTAAATCGTTATAAAACTGATTAATGAGAATGTATATATTTTCAAACCAAAAAATAAAAAACCATAAATTCAATACATATTTGGGGAAAAATATTTGTGATATAGTAATGATAAACATGATACTTTATAAAGTAATGAAAAGAACATAAATATCATTAGTCATTTTAATCACTTTTAATTAAAATTAAAGTTGATCGGATCTAAAAACAATACATAAACATAAAATAATCACTTAATGTGTTCTATTTGAATATATATCACAATTAATCTAGTGTTATGTTCTTATTAATAAAAAATCATTTATATGTTATGATATATGACTCAATCTAGAGTCTCTATTTTCTAAAAATAAACCCTCAATATGGTAACATAGGTCTAATGGTAATTTTAATCTATTCCCCACTAAATTTTTATCAATATATATCATCTACCATGAAACCTTGTTAAAAATTGATAAGTTGTTTAACAGCACAATCTTCTCAAAAAAATTATCGCACTAATGAGTCCTTATAATCATAACAATCATTATATAATGAGATGAAAATAACCAATAAAAATGTTGTGTGATATATTCTGAAACAAATAAAACAAAAATAATATAGTTAATGAAAGATGATCATCACAAAATAATGAAAACCACTATTAAAATTTTATATATCATCTTCTCATTAAGCTACTCATCCTTTGTGAAAAAACAATATTCATTCAAAACCATTTTACTACTTTTGAATTAATATCAATTTCAATCAAATACAATCACCAACAACTTAATGTCACATATATTTCACTAATAATATAACATAATACTGTTAATCAATGAGAAATAAACTAAAAATAAAAATTAATTAATAAATTAAAAATTGTATATATGAATGAGGATATCTCCCATTAATACATTATTATCACTATGATGTAATAAATTGGGAAATATAAGGTCGAATATAAGATATAATAAAAAATTGAACATCTTATAAATTGAATTTAAAATGCATAGTAAAAAAAATATAATTTTGGCTGAAGGATGTAACATGATATTCCCCTTCGTTGTATTTTCATCCTTGATAAGTATCCCAAAAAATCTCACAAATGAATATTATTAAACACCACTGTGGGATCAATCTACAATATATTTATTAATTCAAGCCCCATGCATTTATTATCTGGGTAAATAATATCATTTTCTTATAAATCAAAGATCTGTGGAACTCATAATTTATCAAAATAGGTAATTTAATGACAAATAATAGTAATTTATTATTAAAATTGATAAATTCAATTCTGTTGAGATATATTTCTTTATACGAATATTATGTAAATTTTCTTTCAAAAAATAAAAAAATCATTACTTCTAATCAAAATATGTTTAATAGATTTTTTTTTATTATTTAAAAAATTTTCTTTTTAAATTATAGAATACTAATTAATTTAAATTAACATTATTATTTACATTATATTGAAAAATTATTTTTTAATGGTTTTTTATAATGTAATAAAATGAATTTTCTTTCCAAGGAATCATGAAAATAATATTTTTTTTTTGAATAAAGTATATTCCATTAATGTATATAAATATTATACGTTATATTTTTGATTAATTTCAAAATATTATTTCTTTTCCATTTGATTTAACATAATCTAATAATTTTTAAGTTTATAAAACATATATTTTAATGGTTTATACAATAATTCTTATATTGAAAAATTAATTTTTTATAAAAAGAATTTTTTTAACATGTTTTGGTGAAAAAATTTATAAATTATATAATTATAATTAAATAAATTTATTATAATAACTTTGATTCCATAAATTAAGGTAGAAAAATTAATATGAGAAAAATATGTAAAGTAAATTTCTAGTCGTATATATTATAAAATATGATATAAATAAAATATCACATTTAATGTAATATCTCAGAACTTCAATGTAATATTTTTAAAATTATATAGAATTATTCTGAGACTAGGTGCGGAGACGACACATATTTTCGAGGCCTGAGGTGCTAATAATGAAATTTTGATATTTCATGTAGGTCACATAAGTAAACGTGCAAGCATAGTTTTCTATGATTTAAACTGGTGAATAGATAAAAAATATGAGGGCATCATTTTACTCAGAACATTGAGATTTTCTTAGAAAGGATTTAACATTGACTAACAATGGTCGTATAGAAATTTTAATTTTCAGACATTTCAAAAAATAATATATTAACATAGAAATGGATATTTAATTTCTTTTCCCAACCGTTTAGTGGCAGAAGGAAGTGCTGCTGTGAGGCGACGAGGAGATGATGTGGACCATTAATAAAATCCCTTTAATGGCATATTAAGATTCAATATAACATCTATGATGTATAATAAATTAATCAGTGTAACAATGAAACATCCCAGTCTAGCAGAACAGTGCGATGCATTCCCTATTTAATTATCTAACACATTGGAGGGCTGGTAATTAAACTAGGGAAAATTCTATGAAGAATCATTGGCGAGTTTCCTATCCATATAAGAATTAAAAATTCTATTAGAAATTCATCAACATTGACGTACCTTGATGAATGAATTGGGGAATTGATGAATGTTGAAGAATGATAGTGGATCACAGGTGTACGAAGACTTGGATCATAATCCATTACCTATGAATGATCCAGATCTTGGTATGGGATATTCATTCTTTGTGATTTTTGTTCTCTTCCCATTTTTCACTAGAAAAAAACATGGATCATCCTACGTACAAGTTGATCCACATATCATATGTTCTTACGATAGTGTTGTCAAATTTGGGGGCATGAATGGTGGGGTAGATTCATGTCTTGAAATCCCAAACTGTTATTTTATTAAACTCTTCTTATGTTGAGGGTACAGAATGATAGGAGGAAGTCCTGAGTCACATTTCATTGTGTGATCTTGTGTGTTCTTTGTAGATATAATTTCCAAGATGTTGGAAAGGTGAATCTGAGGTCATTGCATTGAATAGGGGGTTCCCTATAGGCCATAGACACAAGTGGCATGATGAGTGGACCATGAGAGTGAGTAAAATGGTTCGCTGAAGTTCCAACCAGTGCGGTGGTGCCTGCTACCTTTTGAATGGAGGGGTAGCAGGTCCACCTGTCGTGACGGCGGCTAACGAAGACGGCCCACCCCGGTGGCACATTGAGGGGCAGAGACCATGTCCAACACATCCATAGTGCAGGAGACACTTGGTGACACACTAACGCCGACATAACAGGTTATCTTGCATACTTGGTCTGTGTGTGATATATAGGGATGTCATGTGTCTAGGCCTCTCGGACGCACTGTAGGAACACATTTCGTCGACTGTGTGTGGAAGGAATTTTTCAGGCACCTACCAGCTGTGCTGGATGGAAATAGATTTTGTGGTCCCTTTTCCAGATGGACCAACCCGGCCCACTGTGCGGGCAAAGAGGGGGGAGAAGGGACCAGGCCACTTGTGCAGCCTGAGTTGGAAGAAACAGGCCTACTAGGTGGGTCGGGTAATGCGAACTGAGGTGGGTTGGACTTGAATTACCAAGGATGGACACACGACAAAATGGGTCGATCCCAATCCCACAGGCCGAGGATAGGCGCAGCGGAACCCTGGGTCCAAAATTGACCAGCTCGCCACTACAGGTCGGGTTGGATAATTTCTTGTCACAGGGTGAACCGACGGTCTAGAACCACATCCAATCTGGGCCTAGTGCATAATGTACCAAGGTGATGAGACAATAGGCAAGACATATACAGAAAATACATGCGATACCTCAGGCAAGGTTGGTCAGGTCGGTCCGAACTAGTCATTCTAGGCACATACACAATTGGAACTTATTTACAAAAACAACAATACCCTACTGACCATGGGATCGATCAACGCACCAATCGAGCCCTTTTTAGAAAAATTCCCATATCTTACTGACCAAGCATCCGTTCGACATGCAGTTTATTGCTTTAGGAGCCATACGACAATATGGTCCTTTGGGTTACTCTATTTGGGAATTCTTAGAGGTTGAGCTATGATATATGGATTGAGTAGTAGATACTCTATAAATCAAGCATTATAAGACTAGGAATACAGGGGCTGTGTGTGACATTAGGAATAAAGAGTGACACTTCGTGGATCCGCACAAGAGAGTCCCTTCTCGGATCAGTATAGGGGAAACCCGTTATGGATCAACATAAATAGACCCTTCATGGATTAGCATGATAGTGACCCTTAGTGGATAAGCAGTAGCACGACTATTTGTAGATCAAATTTTGAGAGACCTGTTGTGGATCATTAGTAAAGTGACTTTTCACGGATCAGCAGAAGGGAAACCCTTTCTGGATTGTTGATTCCTCTCGTCTGAGTTTGTGGGAGCATAGGAACATCCAAGAGAGAACATGGGAGAGGGAGGCTCAGATTCTTCCTATGTACCACCGACATTTCTTATTTGGATTTTTTGGCTTTTGGGGACGTAAATTTTAATGGTGGGGTGAATATAATGTCCCAAAATTCCAATAACCTGATCTTCTAGCCTTAACCGGATCATTTCATGGTAGTCTCCATTGTTGAAATCCTGGAGCACTCCACATTAGAAGAGGAGAACACTACAACCATGTATATAGTCTTGGATACACTCTGATAGCACAATATTTACAGTAAGCTCTCAAAGTGCGAGTTCTGGATTTGGGAAGTCTATTTTCTAGGAAACGTCATCTCGGAGGATGGAGATGTGGTGGATAGGGTGAGTATATATGCAGTGCTTTCTTGGGAGCCACCCAAGAGCATGAATTATTTGCATAGATTCATGGGGTTTTCTATGTACTACTGCATGTTCGTACCCATGACTTCTAGAGTATCATCACCTATGACCGCTTAGTTGCAGAGGGGAAAACCATTCATGTGGATTGAGTGTAACATCCTAGGTTAATAAAGAATATGAAATTTTCATTTTTACCAATTTTTGTGAATAAAATGTTTATATTACTTGAAAGGGAATGCTATCTTCAATGGCGTACCCAATACGCAACAACGAGTTTCTTTGATATCTTACGTTGCACTCTAATATTAAAATAATATTATTTTAAATTGTAGTTAACGCCTAGATATTGTAATGGCGGGAATAAATATAACATACTACAAAATGATTATATATGTTTGTTAAATATTTAAACAATTACCTCATAAATGATAGAGGCTTAAAATGCGAATGAATCCAATTTTAATCATAAATATTCTAATATTTTTTAAAAGGTTGTTTAACCGCCTTTTAATGGTTCACCCTTTTTAAATCTACTTTTTGAAAATTTTATATTATATATATTCCAAAATAAAATATTTCTTTTAATCAAGACATCAAAATTTATTTTGTGTAAATATTTGTTATTTTTCTAATAAAATTCATTTTTTAATGAATAGTTAAAATGATGTATTTTAATTCCAAGCATCCTTTTAATATAATTTATTTATATGGTTATATTATCTTTTTAATTGAGTTTAAATTGTAGTTAAAATATATATTTACAATTTAATCCAATGATTGTCATTGGAAGTAATTTCACTTTTATATTTGACATTAAAAGTATCAAACTTTTGATAGATATTGTTTCTTAAAAATACGCTATTTGTTTTGACAACGGGAATTAATTATAAAATTAATTAAAGGAACTTATATATTCTGAATTTTGTAAAATAGACATCATTTTTTAATTTATAATATCAAATATATCTTATGGTGAATTTTTGGTATTATTCTGAAAAACTTCAATTTTTGATGAATAGTGAAACCACTAAGTGGTAGTTAAAAAACACTGATTTTCCTTTTAAATATATTTTACCGCTTATGAAAATTTAATTAAAAAAATCCGATATACAAGGTTGTCATTAGTAAGTAAAATTTGGTTCAATGGGATGAAAATAATTTTTTTTGAATAGTAACTTTTGGGTTTTATTAACCGCAATTAGAGGTAATTAGTGTAATTAATGGTAAAAATAAATTGATAATAATATGAAATTACCATTACATTTGTCCTAAACCTATTTTATGAGTCATGGACGACCATAACAATCCATGGGTCAATTTGTGGGACACCATTTAGCCACTTGGGTAAGATAATGATATTAATACATTTTATTAAAAGTTAAAATAATAATTTCACAATCATGTATTGTTTTAAAAAAAAAAATTTAAGTGGGGTTATTTATGTTATCATTTTTACTATTAATATTCATTAGAAATATAAGACTTCCTACATCATGTTAATTTTTTTATTATTTTTAGACATCATATAAAAAAATTACTTATGACGCAATGACGATTCATTGATTACCTCATCAATGAATGATTTAAATAAAATGAGAAGATAAGGTAAAATATAAGACTTAAACATGTTGAGAACTTATTTTATGGGTGGATTTATAACCCTTATCACCTTATCCTCGAAATATATTATTGTGGGGCCTTTAAAATGCGAAAATTGTTTTATAATAAATTAACATTTCAAGACTTTCCAAAAGTGATCCTCCTCCCTCTTATAAAAGGCCCCCACCTCTACCCCCTTACTCACACCCCTCAAGCCATTTGATCATCCAACCTCTGCTCATAATATCTCTCCACATCCTTATATTACTCCTAGAAGCCTCACATTGTTCAGAAGTCTTTCCAATGAATCCTTTGGCTGAAATCAAAAAGAGTTACCCAATTTAAAGGTAATGTCTTCTCTAATGTTCTTTTATTTTATTTTGCTTCTCCAACCCCCTAAACTATTTTTATTCATTTTTTTGTAAAACAATTGTATCTTAAATTGAGTAGTATATTTTTATGAGACTTTTTAAAGGGACCCTTACACACACCAACATCTAATTTTTAAAGATCATACTGTTTCTGTGGATGACGAATTACTGCCTCACGAAGTGATGATTGTCCAATATTCTCCTACCACCTATCATGGTGTCCATTATGATGGAACTATATTTATAAATGATATATATTATATATATTTCCTCCCTATTATTTTTTTATTTTAAATTTAAAAAATTCCATTATTCTTTTCATGTTGTGAAAATGCGACAATTTCATTTGAGGAAATGTGGACTACCGCCCCCTCAAGTGATGTGACTCGTTCATGAAATACATGGAATGTATAAAGAATGAAATTAATGAAATTATTTTACCTATATAAAATATATATTATACTATAATTATAATATATATATCTCTCATTTAGTTTTCATTCCATTAATATGACAAAGAAATGAAAGTAGCGTTCATTTGTACGTACGACCTACCGTCTCCATGAAAGGTGCATTTCATTTTTTTTCAAATGTTATGGAATAGTATAAACCGAATATATAATTTATATATATGATATTTAAATCAATAACACTATTCTGGAGATGGTGTACTTATAACTACATGGACAATTCATTTCAACATGTTCATTTTTGGCTCATGTACCGAACATCGAAAAAACATATGATATGAACTCACATAATTAACTAATTATTATAACATGATAATATGTGATATTAATTGGATAATGAACATTAATGTAATTCCTTGTGAAATTATAAATTGTCCTAAGTTATTATTTACGAATATAAATAAATGGACAAGAGAAGTCGGACTTGAGGTAAGGGATCCTACCTCCCTCTTTATTTTTAAGTACTCGCTTTTATGTAACTTATTTAAAGATCCTCTTTCTTATATTGGGGGATGTTATTTTATATTACTCTTAATATAATTTTTATGTTCGTATGATTACTAACCCTATTTGATCTCATCAATCCATTTTTGGATGTTTTATGTGGCACCGTTAGGCTGCCGAATTTTTGTAAGAGATTTCTTATCTCACTTTTAATTCCATGAGATTTCCATTATTCGCCACTTATTTATTGCATGTGATGTATTTTGTACTGAAATTTCATATATATTATCATGATTCTAATTATATTCATGGTATTATGTGATTCATTTGGTGTTTATTATCTTGTGGTCATATGACTCGATTGATCACAACGAGGTAAGGGGTTTTTATCTCACTTTTTATTCCCGGGAGATTCATGATACATTTTCCACTATTTCCTTTTGTGTGGTGTATGTAATGCCCATGATTGTATCTATTTTGTAATATAATTTAATTTATGGGTATTTACATCTTCATTGTATGACCCTTCTTTCATGGGGTGTACGTTTCGAATGTTACCCAAATCGGTAAGGGAACCTTTCACCCTCACCTTTTTAAAAGACTTCTTTTGTTAGGTATTTTAATTTACGTCTTTTTATGTTGGGATATGTTCTTATATATCAAAATTTATGTAAATTTTATGTCGATGTGATAAAATAACTTTTTCTATCTGTCATCATCTCATATTCTGAATTTTAATGTGATGTTGTTAGGCTCTCGAATTTCTGTAAGGGAACTTCATAACTTAATTTCAATTCATTGTGTTAAACCTGTACTTCTTGATTATGTCGTGATATGAATATGTGTGGATGACATCTGATTGTTTTACACATAATATCCAATTATATTGGGTGTATTTATATTTTTGACACATAATTATGTAATTGATTTATCCTTAATCTAAGGATACCGTCTTTGTATGGGACTTCGTCTCAATCTCCTTAAATTGAAGCATCGATTAATTTCTACGTGACTTTATTTTATATGGTGAATAAAATACTTTTTAGTTTTTATTTCATTCAAAGGGAATCTATTCTCTAGGAAGAGTTTTACTAAATGACAAAAATGATTGCTTCTTTATTAACGTAAGCAGTGACAATGACCTTTTCTTCCACCGCAAGTATTATTTGATCTCTGGCTTCCTTAAAAAGCCGTAATGTTTTCAAATGAAAAATAAATACCATATACTATTTTTACAATTTTTTTTATTGAAAGTGGTTTTTATAATGAATTTATTATTTCAATATCATAAAATGTTGTATTGTTATATCAATGTGGGAATGTTATCTTTCCTTTATTCTTGTGTTATGTGTTATGATTATGTTGTGGTTCTTTGGAAATGTTTTTGAAATCAGGTGGTTTTGAGATAAACTATGGGTTGGTGAGCCTGAAATAGCTTTCCATTGTATTGGGTAACATGAAGGAGTTAAACACTATGGTTTCTCCGAAGAGATTTAGGGAATATATTGTGATGGGTATTCCAATCATAACCATAAGGGTTACTCCCTATGTAAGAAAGTTATGAATGCCTCACGTTACCTTTATTTATTATGATTTCTATGAGTTATTCATAAATCTTATGATTTCATGAAGTATGTTAAAGTGATTATTCTATATTATTAAAGTATTATTTCATTGATTCTTATGTATATGTGGAGTAATGTTTTCTTTCCCTATTTTAATATCCCTTATTGATATTTTTATGTTCATGCCATGTTTTTGAAATATTTTCCATAGGACATAAAGATGAATAGGTTAAAGGATGGGATATAGGAAGGACATGCTATCTAAAGCATGGAAGTAGACCTGTTTCTTTTTATGAGTTTTTATTTTATGAAAAAAATGGAAACTGAGTAGAATTTTCAACTTTGTAATTTTTTGATATGCAATAGTTATGTCATAATTCTCTAAAACTCTAATCTTCAAAAGATCCTCGATATGTATTCTTGAAATAACTCAATATTAAGTAATGTTTTAAGGTGGGGTTCTTATAGTTGGCATCAAAGATCAGTTTAGAAGACTTTTGAGGTTAGGGTATTCTTTATGTATAAGTGACATTACCATAATGGTTAGGATTTCAGAAATATTCAATGTTTTAGATAAAGTGAATGAGTTTAAGATAACATGAATAATTATATCTTAGTATTTACCATCCGAATAAGATATTATATGATGATTTTAATGATATAGTCACACTGACCATTTTGGTTTTGGTAAATGGATGGATCTAGCAGGCACCAAAGTAACAGTGGATGGGATGAAAACTGTGACGATTTTCTGAAAGAAGAACTGAATGATATGGGATCTATAATAAGAACTCTTGTGGTTATTCTCAACCAACTATTAGGACTCATGATTAACCACTTGAACCTTGGTGAGTTCTCTAATGCATCATGTACAAGATAACCAACTCGATGTGGATGTTCAGACATTAATTATAAAGGTAACCATTAGGGTTTATATGATCCTTACATTTGAGTTAATTAGGGGTTTCTATATGTTATTTTGGAAAATGAAAGGCATGAGATAAACTTGTGGTTAATTTATGTTATGGTTTTTATTGAATATTTTATCTATTTTTGTGGAATTTTTTATGAATTATATTGTTTCGAAAAAATGACAACACGCAGACTGTGTGACAACTCGTTGTGTCGGACGATGCTGCGGGAATCGAACCCACAACAAATGTGCAATTGGGATTTATCGCCTACAACTAGACTACATGAATTCAACGGTACGAATGACTAATTTTTTTTAGTTATATGATCTTATGAATCATGAATAAGATTATTTTAGGTTATCTATGGAAATTATTAACCTATTATGGAGGATATGTGATAATTTTAACCACTTTTAAGTATGATACGTTATGTGTAACTGATGTTATTTGGAGATAAATGTTAAGATTTACCTTGGAAGACTATGTGATTAAATCCATCAAAGATTTGGTTTTCAATCTTAGTTTGGATTACTTTGAAGAATTTTATGTATAGTTTTTTATTGAATGGTCTTCGATGAACTTTGGGTTTTCATGGAAAATTTTTTGAGATTAAGAGTAGTTTTTCTTTTTGTAAAAGATTGTCATTTTTGGGGATTATCTGATCTTGTAATGACCATTATTGTTTTGGTCTAAAGATAGGGGAAATATATAATTCTTTTTTGGGGATTAGGTGATTCTCTAGAGGTTGATTATAGCGCTCTTAATGTGAAACAGTCATCCTAAATACTCACCTTTGGGAGAAAATATGAGTTTGTGTAAGAAATCTAGTAAGAGATGAAAGTCTACACAACAAATAAGTATGTTTAATTATTATTTAGTTAAGCTCATAAAAAAAACTCCTCAATGAAAAGTAACATGAAACAAATACATTGTCTGTTAACAATTCCTACTGGGGAATCAAATACCGTTTAATCCATCACATGTTTGTGATATTCTGGTGGTTAACATTATCATAAACATGTTTTCTATCACTCTCCATCAGAACTTGAACCTTTTTTTCTCTTCCAAATCCATGATTTCCTACATGAAATCCTAGTACGAGTTATCTTGGGTGACCTTTTTACTTTACTTTCATTCTTTTAAAGTGACAGTTTAATTGACTGCTTTTCTGATGTGGGGCTTTCAATGTAGTTTTCGAACCCAATTTTAAAATTGCGAGGACAAAAATCCCAAAAGGGGGAAGGTTGTAACATCCTATGTAAATAAAGAATATGAAATTTTAATATTTATCAATATTTTTTAATAAAATGATCATATCACTTTAAAGTAAATTCTATGTTCAATGGTGTACCCAATATGAAACAATGAGTTTCTTTGAAATCTTACGTTGCACGCTAATAATAATATAATATTATTTTAAATGGTAGTTAACGCCTAGTCATTGTAATTGCGGGAATTAAAAAAACTACCAACAAAATGAATATATATGTTTGTTAAATATTTTAACAATTACCCAATAAATGATTGAGGATTAAAATGAGAATGAATCCAATTTTAAGCATAAATATTCTAATATTCATTAAAAGGTCGACTAACCAACTTTTGATGGAGAACCCTTTTTAAATGTACTCTTTGAAAATTTTATATGTTATATTTGTAAAAATAAAATCCTTCTTTGTAATCAAGAAATAAAAATTTACTTTGTGTAAAGATTTTTAATCTTTCCGATAAAGTTCATTTTTCAATGAATAGTGAAAATGCTGTATTTTAATTCCAAAACTCCTTTTAATCTAATTTATTTATATGGTTAGATTATTTTTTTTAATTGAGTTTAAATTGTAGTTAAAATATATTTTTACTATTTAATCCAATGTTTGTCATTGGAATTAATTTTACTTTGAAATTTGACATAAAGAAGTGTCAAACTTTTGATAGATATTGTTTCTTAAAACCATGCTATTTGATTTGAAAATGGGAATTTATTATAAAATTAATTAACGCAACTTATATGTTTTAAATTTCGTAAAATAGACATCATTTTTGAATTCGGAATATAAATTATATCTTAGGGTGAGTTTTTGGTATTCTTCTGAAAAACATCACTTTTTGTTGATTAGTAAGTAAAATGTTGTTTAATGGGATGAATATAATTTTTGATGAATAATAACTTTTGAGTTTTATTAATTGCGATTAAAGGTAATTAGTGTAAATAATGGTAAAAGTAATTTTATAATAATATGAAATTTCCTTTACACATGTCCTACCCATATTGGATGAGTCATGGTCGACCAAAAAAATCCATGTGTCTATTTGTGGGACCCCATAGAGCCACTTGGGTAAGATAATGATATTAATACCATTTATTCAAAGTTAAAATAAAAATGTCACAAACATGTATTGTTTTACTAAAAAAAATTTACGTGGTGTTATATAAGTTATACTTTTGACTATAAATATTAATTCCAATGATAAAAAGACTTCCTACATCATGGTAATTTTTTTATTATTTTTAGACATCATATAAATAAAATTATTTATGACACAATGATGATGCAGTGATTACCTCATTAATGAACAATTTAAATAAAATGAAAATATGAAGTAAAATCAAAGACATAAACTTGTATAAAACATATTGGATGGGTGGATTTCAAACCCTTATCACCTTGTCATTGAAATATGTCGTTGTGGGGACTTTAGAATCTGAAAACTATTTTATAATAAAGTAACATTTCAATACCTTCCAAAAGTGACCCGCCTCCCTGTAAAGACACGGAAATTTCAATGAAATTTTTTTTCTTAATTTCTTTGGAATTTTACGAGTCTGTAGTTTCTGACGACACATGATTCGGAGGCCCGGGGTCCCCGAAATCAATTTCTGATGTTTAGCTCGGGTACGTTCAGTGAATGAACGAGTGAATTTTTATATCTTTTGAAACGATGCTCGTAATTGAAATCTGAGGGCACCGATGGACTCGTAGCACCGGTAATTGGTTAAGGGGACCTTTACCGCAATTACGTTTTCACATGAGGAGAAGTTAAAATTTGTTGATTAATTGAGAAGTGAATAAAATTGTGCAATATTTTTATTTTTATATATCTAAGGTGGTTTTTTTGTACATGGGGGAGTTGTGGTGGGACCCACAGGCACCTAACTATCCATGTGAGGATATTTGTGAGGTGGGGCCTACACGAGCCCCAACCTTTCACACTCCCTTAACTCACTTTTAACTCTCATAAAATCCCCCATAATCAACCCCTTGTATTAATTTGTAAATATTCTTCATTTATGTAACCTTTCCACATACTACACTCTCAATCCTTTTGGATTCCCAACCTATCAAAATTAATGAAACAACCTCTTCAATTAAAAGATTAATGAGTTTGAATTATTTTGAATACTTGGCATGTCTATTAAAGTTGAGGAAGTGTCTTCTTAATATTGGTTGGGCAAATCTTATCATGGAACATCGGGACTAGAGGAGCGCTTTATCCATCACTGAAGAACATCTTCCTCCCACAAAGAACGGTGCCTCTTCATCGAAGAATACCGAGGTTCGATCTTCGCTATAGAGACACCGATGAACGAGCAGGGATCAGTAGAACAATGTGAGCACAATGAACTACGTTGAATCCGACGTCTTCCTCACGTCAGATTTGACGAACGATGAGAGACACGAGGCGGGGGTTATTTTTGTTCAAGTCTTTATCGTTGTTCTTCGTTGCTTAAGGTTTCGCCGCATGATATCGTCATAAAGGGATGGATCAGACTGCACAAACACGACTGATTCTCCTCCCCTTTTCTTTGTTAATTTTCAAGGATGTTGGAGGCAGAGGCGCCCGGTGCTGTTGCACCGTTCGGTTATCAGAAGGGAACCGCGACCATGCAAGGCTGAGACGAAGGCGGCGTGGAGCCATTGCACCGCGTAGGGACATAGAGGACTGCAGCCAGAGCGGGCCCCGGTGTTGGTGCGTAGTGATGATGTGTCGAGCCGGAGAATCCAAGGAAGGTCGTGATCGGAGCGGGCCGCGGTGGTGGAGTGTGGCACCATCGCGCCGTGCTGGAAAAGCTGAGGAAGGATGCGGCCGGAGCGGTCCGTGGCGGTGGTGTGCGACACCAGCGCGTCGCGCCGGAGAATCTGAGGACAGCCGCTGGCCGGAGCGGCCTACGGAAGAGGGCCGCGGCGCCGTCGCACCGTGCTGGGGAGACGAGCCACGACCTAAGGCCACGGTGGACACAGTAGGGGCGGCCGACCGAGCCGGCCGCCGACGACTCCAGGAGGCGGGACCCCATTTTGGGTCCCGCGGTAGCTCACAAACCGGTCGGCCGTAATGGACGGCCGTTACCCGGAAACTGGGGGGGTTTAACCCCCCCAGCCCCACCCCCCACCCCCCGACCTTCTACTAGGTCGGACCCCACTGGGTCCGCCGTTTCAAGAAACAGGGGGTCGCGCCCCCTTTGCGTCCCGCTTGGCCAGCGGCGGAGCCGCAGCCGGCTTCCGAGCCGGGCCGCAGGCCGCACGTGCCGAGCCAGCCGCAGGCCATGTGGGCTGGGCTAGCCACAGGCCACACAGGCCAGGCCGGGCCATGCCCAACCAGGCTGGACCCAGACTCGAGTCGGGTCGACCCGGTTAGGGCCGACCCATGGGGTATTGGGTCGGGTCGAACTGGGCCCGAACCCCCTATTTTCTTACCCTCTTCAGTTAAACAGTCATATATTGGGCTATGGACCTCTTATAGGTGCACTGTCAGTTGCATAGTAATCCTTGGATCGAGACGGTCGTTTCTCTATATTACACTGAATATTTCAAAGATGTTTGGGTATGGCCGGGTTGGTTCGAACACGAAACCAACCGGGCCCTCTGAGCGGAAAAAACTCATAACTTAATGATCGTACATCCGATTGAAATGTCGTCGACTATGTTGGATTCCTTTTGATGAGAAAGATATTTTGGCATAGTTCACCTAAGATTTGGATGCAGTTTGAGTATTTTCCTGTTGGTTTTATCATTGAAACCAACCGGGCCCCTGGAACGGAAAAGCCGATAACATTCATACCGGACGTCCGTTTGACGAACTGTCAGCGGCGTTGGTAATCACATTAAGAAACGGTCCCTTTGAGTATAACCTATGAGAGTCCAGGGTAATGTTGAGATACTATTGGGTTGGTTTGTACATGAAACCAACTGGGCCCCCGAGACGAAAATGATAATAACTCGAAGATCGGGCGTCCGTTTAACGCGCTATCTGTTGCGTTGATACCCCTATGACGAGGCGGTTCATTGTGATACATATTTGTGGGACTTTTTGATACATGGAGTATAGACCAGTATCTCGTGTAGAGGATCCTATTGGAGACGAGCGTACAGAGTGCATAGACCTAGTAGGTGTGGGACTGACGACTGCTTGACCAATTTGACTTGGAGTGAGTCGACTAGCCCCGTGGACGGAGCGCTCGATATTTGGAGGAAGACCCATGGCAGACGGAGTGCCTATTAGATTGCAGCAGAACCACGGAACTCGACAGTATAAGTACTTTTGTAGGCTATTAGGGGAACCGCTACTGTGTTTGGGCAGTAGACCCATGGTGGGGAGCACTACTGTGTTTGGGTGTGGACATGCGGTACTAGGCAGGAGGAGTACCTCAGCAGTCTAAGGTTAGTGAGTAGCGCCTTGGAGACATGACATGGCTACTGTACTCGACATAGGAGGAGTCTCTAGGTTTTTTGGTTTAGTTATCTTTAATGAAAAAACTTTTTTGAGCTGATTCAATGACCTTTGTGATTACCTCTTGATTGAGATGGGTCACTTGATAACTTAGGTATATGTATGGGCATTTACTTAAGTAGTGGTTATCTATTGATTTCATTACCTTTGTGTTACCTGATGATTGAGATGGGTTACTTGATAACTTAGTTATAAGTATGGGCGTATTCATAAGTAAGGACTATCTGTTGAGATCTTTCTTTATGGATATCCTTGTTGGATTTAGTGAGACCTTAAGGGTATCGGGGTCCCTACTGAGTATTGTTATACTCACCCCTGCACGGGTTATGCCCGAAACTCATTGTGTTGGATGCAGAAAACAGACAACGATGATAGAAATTGACTGTACGAGGATTGGACGGTACCCGTATGTAACAGCCCAAGATTTTATAAAAAAATATATTCTTTTTAATTTTATTAATGTCTTGTGTTGTACGCTACACCAAAAGGAGCTTGAACAACACACATCCTTGACTTGCCTTGCATTACACGCAATCGCGACCTTCCTCGATAGCGTGTGTAGTACGCAATACCGAGTTTCACTAAACAACGATATGCTATAAAAATATTATTAAAACTAGCCGTTATGAATAGTAATAACCACTTTTTGAAATCCAGTAAATCTTATTTTTCAAAATGAACTTTATTTTTGGATTCGGAGTATCGAATTTAGCCTAAGGTGAAATTTTGGTACTTTTCGGATAACTTTCATATTCTGATGAATAGTGAAAATTACTAAATTATAATTAAAAACAACTTTTTTAACCAAAATAATTAATAGTGATAAATCATTAATTTGAGTGGTTTTAAAGTGTATTTAGAATATATTTTTACAATTTAATACAACGTTGGTCATTGGATGTAATTTCACATTTAAACTAGACATAAACAAGTGTCAATCTTTTGATAGATATTGTTTCTTAAAAACATGCTATTTGTTTTAACAGCGGGATTTAATTATAAAATTAATTAATGCAACTTTTATGTTATGAATTTGGTAAAATAGGCTTCATTTTTGAATTCGGAATATGAAATATAGCTTGGGATGAAATTTTGGCATTTTTCTGAAAAACATCAATTTTTGATGAATAGTGAAACTACTAAGTGGTAGGTTAAAAACTGAATTTTGCATAAAACTTAATTTTACCGCTTCTGTGAATGGAATTTCAAAAATCCGAGAGACACGGTAAATATCAAGGACTAAAATGTGGTTCAATGAGATGAAAATAATTTTTTGGTGAATAGTAACTTTTTACTTTTTTTACCGCGGTTAATAGTAAATAGGGTAACTAAGGGTAAATATGATATTAATATTACCCTAACACATGTCCTAATTCTATTGGACAAGTGTAATTCGACCAAAAACAAACTTAAGAATAAAATATGACCATTTAGGCCCACTTGGATTAGATTAGGACATTTATTATTAATTTATTTAAAGAAGGGTTAAAATAGTTAAAATCAAAGTTTAATAAGTAAATCATTTTTAATATGGGGTTATACATAAGATAAATTCGACTATAAATATTCACTAGAAAGCTATAAAGATTTCCTACATGATGGTATTTTATTTGTTATTTTTAGACATCAAATAATATAATTTATTTATGACACAAAGATGATGCAGTAATTATCTTATTAATGAAATATTGACATAATTGATAATATAAATACCAAAATAAATGTAATTTAAGACTTTTTATGAATTCCACTAATTTTCTAGGTTACTATGATATATTAGTGTTGATTTAATTAACTTGGTTCGAACATTTAATTCTGTTATGACTTTCACAAAAATCATATATCATATAGTGTCAAAATTGACACAAAATAGTTTTTAAATCAAATATTATATTATTAATTGTTATTGTATTCCTAAAAATCTAAGGTTCGGCCAAATGACTTAGATAAGGATATATATATTAATAATAAACAATTTGGGGTTCTTTTGGCATGTTATAGTAAGTTTATTAACCATATAGTGAAAGAAAACAAAAAGACATGGTAAAAGTTAAATTATTTAACTTAGAGTTAAATCTAATTGATAAGGTTAAAATAATATCCTAAACTTGTCTAAATTCTATTGGTTGATAGGATTTCAATCCATCCCCACTTTAGCTTCGAAATAAGACCCTTTAGAACCATTATAAACCGATTTTGACTTTAATATAAAATAATATTTTGAGATATTCCTAAGGTGCCCCTCTCCTCCCTTATAAAAGGAAACCTCATCCCCCTCCTCCTCACACCAATTTGAGCACTCAAGCTCGGCCAACCCCTGCCAAAATCTCTTCTACACTTTCCTAGCAACATCCTAGAGGTTCTGGTCTTCCTCAAAGACCAATTTTAGTTCCCTAAGAGGAGGTCTCCAAGAGGCACTTCAAAGAAGAGGTAATTACCGTTACCAATTCTTTCATCTTTATTTCTTCTTCCACTTCTTCTTATTAGCTTGTTTCATTATGAAGTAATAACATCAGTATCACTCATATACTGATATGTTATTATATGTATGAAACAACCCTAATTCACCTTCTATCCATCCTACGGAAAAATGAAATCACCGCGTGTGCGTACGTACGGAATACCGTCTCCACGCCGTGGTGTAATCTATTTTCCACCACCACCTTACATGGATGGGTATAATGGTGTAAAGAATAACTATACTTAGTTTTTACAACATCATATTTATTATTATATATTGTATAATTCACTCCAATTCAATTCAATAGAAATGATATCATCGCTCGTGCGTACGTACGGACTACCGTCTCCACGACGCGATGAGATTCATTCTCCGTGTTAACCATTTAAGAATGATTATAAAGTATATATAAGAAATAATAATGAAATATATGACATTATAAAGCTACTGGATTTATGTATATATATACATATGTATGTCATCTACTTACTTCCATTTCAAGACAATAAGGAAAGGAAAACAACGTTCATGCGTACGTACGGACTACCGTCTCCATGAACGGTGTTTTTCCTTTCATTTATCTACCTATTATATATATATATACTGAATATATATGATATATAAATCATATTTTATATTCTGGAAGTAAGTAAATCATGATATAAGTAATAATGATGTCAAGAACAACAAGTCAAAACACCTACAATAAATGAAACGATTTTACCCAAAACGCTTCTTTAACATGGAATTTACAAAAGAACGGGTAATATAATGTCATAAGTGAACCATATATGATATCATAACAATGAATATGATTCTGTAATAAGTCAATAACATGATTTAAATCATTATACAGGAGGTTCGGACACTTACAAAGCAAGTCGGACTTAAGGTAAGGGAAATATCACAATCTCATTTTTATCCGAGATTGTTTATTCGTAAGTATTTACTGGGGTGTATTTTATCATCCGCATCCATGTTCCCTCAATATGTAATATTATTTCCATCCACCTACAATTTTTTAAATCCAATTTTACCCTTCTATGAGTTTTTAGTAAAGGATATGAAAGGAATCTTTTTTCGTTTTTCGTACGAGGTACTTTTTGACTTTTCCGACAAAAGTACGAGAAGAATGTTTTTTTAACTTATACGGCACGAATGGATTTTTACGGTTTTATAAAGCCTTATTTTCATGAACCTTCCTCCAAAATATTTCATGACTATTTTTAATAAAATCTCTTTCTTTTAAAATTGTATGATGTTGTGTGAAAAGAAATTGATTTTGAAGAAGAAAGGATATTTTCCTCAAGAATTCATTTCAAGTGATTTATCAAAATTATTTTCCATCTCAGATAATAAAGGGTTCTGTTTCTATCCATATTTTTACATTGATTTGACTATGTTGTGATGGAATTATGTTTATGAATTCCTTTATCTTATATGAATGGTTTTATGATGTCATGTTGTTTAAGAATCCCATTTTTATTACATGGGTTATGCAATGATGTATGATTTATGATTTTGTGGCACACATAAGAAAGGATTCATTAAGAGATGGGTGGGACCTATATCTCCCTCCAATGCATTGGGTAAAGATTTTATATCTCATGAGATAGACATGGCTGGAATGGTAGGTTATACCGGTTCAGTGAAACAGGACTGAAACGAGGATTACTCGATTCAGAAAGGGACTTTGTCCACTAAGATAGTCTTGGCAATGAGTCTTGACTAACAAGAAATGATTCTCTATGATTATGTGTGTATGCCACAATGAGTAATGTTTTATGTTATGATTTCATTTCACTACTATGATTTATCCCTTGTTATGAAATTATGCTCTCTTTTGCAGGTTAAGATTTCCAAAAATGTTATGTTCTTATGAAAATTATGTGATTGATATTTCTTTTGTTTACCCTTACTGAGCATTTGAGCTCACCCTTTTATGTTTTCTTTTCCCCAGGATATAAAGAATTGTTTTAGGTAAAAAAAAAAGAAGATCTTTATGGGAGATGTTGAAGATCTTTCACCAGGATTAGAAGATTATATTCTGAGTTTCCAAAGACACTAAACTATTACGATCCTTGTGTGTGTGTTTTTGTTATGTACTAAGTATTCCGCAAAAGTAATGTAATGTCCATGTACGTCAGGCTTCTGGTCTCTACAGTTGGTATCAGAGGAAAGGTTTAGTCAACCTTTGGAAACTAGGATGCGAAAACGTTAGTGAGATCCCTAGAAATATTTCTAAGGTATGTCTAGGGATGTCTCTAAGGATAAGTATACGTATAGGTTATAGTCCTAGAATTGCGCTAACGATCTTAGAATTTAACCTAAGATGTTAGATATTGAGGGTACTCCCCCTTTATAATGTTGTTTTCCCTAGCATGATTTTTGCCTCTCACCAAATTCTTTTTGTGTTTTAGTTAATGGAGGGAACCAGAATGAATTTGGTTAAGATTGAATCCAATGGACAAATTGGTGACTATGAGCAACAAAATTGGGTAATTCCTAGAGAGAAAGATATTGTGATTATGCCGAATCAGTCATCGCGATATATGATTAACAAGGTGAAATTTAGTGGTATGGCTAATTCATCAAAGAAGAGGAAGATAAACTATTATGCATGTTCGCATGTTGAGGAGCATAAAGAAAGGAATATTGAGATTTCTAAAGAAGGGAAGAAGAACATTGAGGAACACCTCAAATGGAGGGACCGATGTTATCTGTGTGGAGAAAAGGGTCATAGAGTGACAGATTGTTATGGAGTTCAATGTCTTATTTGTGGAGAACATGGGCATTACCCAACTCAATGCCCTGACCTAAAAAGTTACTTCTAAATCAAGGAAGGAATTATTCCCGGACAATCATTGAAGTGGATGGACTAAAGTGTTTATGTATTGGTATTCAAGAATAAAGTTGTTGAGGTACTTTTATGATGTACTGAAATATTTATGAAGTGATTGAGATATTTTTTTTGGAAATAAGATGATATGCGCATAATGAAGGGAAAACGAGGAAATGAAATGTTTAATAGTATTCATGAGCTCATGATTGGTATAAGGACTAAGTGATATCATGGTTTGAGTATATAGAATTTTGAGGATTTCGGTATGTGAAAAGTGTTAACTTTTAACTGCATTCAAGTTTTCACTAAGGTTCAATGGGTATTCAAGAGAGTACAAGATTAAGGCCTTTGAATGTTTGGAATGTGACCAACAAGATATATCTTATGATATATGGGGATCAACGATTGTATTAAATCTCTGGTAATCGTTTTCACTATGTTATGAGAATGGACTGCAGTATTATGGATAAGCCTAAAGATTGGAATGGATTATGTTGGACATAAGTTAGTATTGTTTAAGGATAGAAGCTTTTTTCGATATTATTGATGGGATGTTATAGTAATATAGTTTTATAAAAAGGACAACCTGCAGGACGGGCAACAACCCATCGCTTCGGACAAGGCTGTGGGAATCGAACCCACAACCGAAGTGCCACTGGCCTTTATCGCCTACCACTGACCTACAGGAAGTCCCTGTTTAGTAGAAACTAGTTTTATTATAGTAAGCAGTATGATATATGAAGTATAAGTCCATTTTAGGAACCATATGTGATTAATCTCACTATAGAATGACTTATGTATATTTAATAACTTTTTCTAACCTTTTGTTTGAGACAGATGGAATGACCCATCATTCTATCACATAATCTGCTAACACTTCACAAATAACAAATTCAACTTCATTTATTTAAGAGATGAAGTAGAAATTGTTCAAGGCACGAACAAAAGTGAGATTGTACCAAAATAAAGTAAGTATTTATTTTAAGCAAATTTTCAACTTTAGGGAAATGATCTTGAAAACCAAAAATGTTGTCCTAGTGATCTTATACCTGATGAATCAGATGGTACCTTATATCATCACAAATCTATGGATTTGCGATTACTGGCTTTTCCATAGCCATGTTCTCTACCACTCTCCATCAGAACATGATGGTTAGATTTCTCTTCCATATCCATATTTTCACCTATGTGGAAACCCAGTGATTAGTTTATTTGGGTAATCGTTACATTTCATACTTTAGTTTTTAAAGCCAAGTTTTGGTATTCCCTTTTACGATGTGGGTTTCTATTAAAGAAACTTTCAAATAGTAAACCATTTATAACCCCGACGAATTTCGAGGGCGAAATTCATTTTAAGGGGGGTAGAATGTAACAGCCCAAGATTTTATAAAAAAATATATTCTTTTTAATTTTATTAATGTCTTGTGTTGTACGCTACACCAAAAGGAGCTTGCACAACACACATCCTTGACTTTCCTTGCATTACACGCAATCGCGACCTTCCTCGATAGCGTGTGTAGTACGCAATACCGAGTTTCACTAAACAACGATATGCTAAACAAATATTATTAAAACTAGCCGTTATGAATAGTAATAACCACTTTTTGAAATCCAGTAAATCTTATTTTTCAAAATGAACTTTATTTTTGGATTCGGAGTATCGAATTTAGCCTAAGGTGAAATTTTGGTACTTTTCGGATAACTTTCATATTCTGATGAATAGTGAAAATTACTAAATTATAATTAAAAACAACTTTTTTAACCGAAATAATTAATAGTGATAAATCATTAATTTGAGTGGTTTTAAAGTGTATTTAGAATATATTTTTACAATTTAATACAACGTTGGTCATTGGATGTAATTTCACATTTAAACTAGACATAAACAAGTGTCAATCTTTTGATAGATATTGTTTCTTAAAAACATGCTATTTGTTTTAACAACGGGATTTAATTATAAAATTAATTAATGCAACTTTTATGTTATGAATTTGGTAAAATAGGCTTCATTTTTGAATTCGGAATATGAAATATAGCTTGGGATGAAATTTTGGCATTTTTCTGAAAAACATCAATTTTTTGATGAATAGTGAAACTACTAAGTGGTAGGTTAAAAACTGAATTTTGCATAAAACTTAATTTTACCGCTTCTGTGAATGGAATTTCAAAAATCCGAGAGACACGGTTAATATCAAGGACTAAAATGTGGTTCAATGAGATGAAAATAATTTTTTGGTGAATAGTAACTTTTTACTTTTTTTACCGCGGTTAATAGTAAATAGGGTAACTAAGGATAAATATGATATTAATATTACCCTAACACATGTCCTAATTCTATTGGACAAGTGTAATTCGACCAAAAACAAACTTAGGAATAAAATATGACCATTTAGGCCCACTTGGATTAGATTAGGACATTTATTATTAATTTATTTAAAGAAGGGTTAAAATAGTTAAAATCAATGTTTAATAAGTAAATCATTTTTAATATGGGGTTATACATAAGATAAATTCGACTATAAATATTCACTAGAAATCTATAAAGATTTCCTACATGATGGTATTTTATTTGTAATTTTTAGACATCAAATAATATAATTTATTTATGACACAATGATGATGCAGTAATTATCTTATTAATGAAATATTGACATAATTGATAATATAAATACCAAAATAAATGTAATTTAAGACTTTTTATGAATTCCACTAATTTTCTAGGTTACTATGATATATTAGTGTTGATTTAATCAACTTGGTTCGAACATTTAATTCTGTTATTACTTTCACAAAAATCATATATCAAATAGTGTCAAAATTGACACAAAATAGTTTTTAAATCAAATATTATATTATTAATTGTTATTGTATTCCTAAAAATCTAAGGTTCGGCCAAATGACTTAGATAAGGATATATATATTAATAATAAACAATTTGGGGTTCTTTTGGCATGTTATAGTAAGTTTATTAACCATATAGTGAAAGAAAACAAAAAGACATGGTAAAAGTTAAATTATTTAACTTGGAGTTAAATATAATTGATAAGGTTAAAATAATATCCTAAACTTGTCTAAATTCTATTGGTTGATAGTATTTCAACCCATCCCCACTTTAGCTTCGAAATAGGACCCTTTAGAACCATTATAAACCGATTTTAACTTTAATATAAAATAATATTTTGAGATATTCCTAAGGTGCCCCTCTCCTCCCTTATAAAAGGAAACCTCCTCCCCCTCCTGCTCACACCAATTTGAGCACTCAAGCTCGGCCAAACCCTGCCAAAATCTCTTCTACACTTCCCTAGAAACATCCTAGAGGTTCTGGTCTTCCTCAAAGACCAATTTTAGTTCCCTAAGAGGAGGTCTCCAAGAGGCACTTCAAAGAAGAGGTAATTACCGTTACCAATTCTTTCATCTTTATTTCTTCTTCCACTTATTCTTATTAGGTTGTTTCATTATGAAGTAATAACATCAGTATCACTCATATACTGATATGTTATTATAAGTATGAAACAACCCTAATTCACCTTCTATCCATCCTACGGAAAAATGAAATCACCGCGCGTGCGTACGTACGGAATACCGTCTCCACGTCGTGGTGTAATCTATTTTCCACCACAACCTTACATGGATGGGTATAATGGTGTAAAGAATAAATATACTTAGTTATTACAACATAATATTTATTATGATATATTGTATAATTCACTCCAATTCAATTCAATAGAAATGATATCATCGCTCGTGCGTACGTACGGACTACCGTCTCCACGACGCGATGAGATTCATTCTCCATGTTAACCATTTAAGAATGATTATAAAGTATATATAAGAAATAATAATGAAATATATGACATTATAAAGCTACTGGATTTATGTATATATATACATATGTATGTCATCTACTTACTTCCATTTCAAGACAATAAGGAAAGGAAAACAACGTTCATGCGTACGTACGGACTACCGTCTCCATGAACGGTGTTTTTCATTTTATTTATCTACCTATTATATATATATATATACTGAATATATATGATATATAAATCATATTTTATATTCTGGAAGTAAGTAAATCATGATATAAGTAATAATGATGTCAAGAACAACAAGTCAAAACACCTACGATAAATGAAACGATTTTACCCAAAACGCTTCTTTAACATGGAATTTACAAAAGAACGGGTAATATAATGTCATAAGTGAACCATATATGATATCATAACAATGAATATGATTCTGTAATAAGTCAATAACATGATTTAAATCATTATACAGGAGGTTCGGACACTTACAAAGCAAGTCGGACTTAAGGTAAGGGAAATATCACAATCTCATTTTTATCCGAGATTGTTTATTCGTAAGTATTTACTGGGGTGTATTTTATCATCCACATCCATGTTCCCTCAATATGTAATATTATTTCCATCCACCTACAATTTTTTAAATCCAATTTTACCCTTCTATGAGTTTTTAGTAAAGGATATGAAAGGAATCTTTTTTCGTTTTTCGTACGAGGTACTTTTTGACTTTTCCGACAAAAGTACGAGAAGAATGTTTTTTTAACTTATACGGCACGAACGGATTTTTACGGTTTTATAATGCCTTATTTTCATGAACCTTCCTGCAAAATATTTCATGACTATTTTTAATAAAATCTCTTTCTTTTAAAATTGTATGATGTTTTGTGAAAAGAAATTGATTTTGAAGAAGAAAGGATATTTTCCTCAAGAATTCATTTCAAGTGATTTATCAAAATTATTTTCCATCTAAGATAATAAAGGGTTCTGTTTCTATCCATATTTTTACATTGATTTAACTATGTTGTGATGGAATTATGTTTATGAATTCCTTTATCTTATATTAATGGTTTTATGATGTCATGTTGTTTAAGAATCCCATTTTTATTACATGGGTTATGCAATGATGTATGATTTATGATTTTGTGGCACACATAAGAAAGGATTCATTAAGAGATGGGTGGGACCTATATCTCCCTCCAATGCATTGGGTAAAGATTTTATATCTCATGAGATAGACATGGCTGGAATGGTAGGTTATACCGGTTCAGTGAAACAGGACTGAAACGAGGATTACTCGATTCAGAAAGGGACTTTTTCCACTAAGATAGTCTTGGCAATGAGTCTTGACTAACAAGAAATGATTCTCTATGATTATGTGTGTATGACACAATGAGTAATGTTTTATGTTATGATTTCATTTCACTACTATGATTTATCCCATGTTATGAAATTATGCTCTCTTTTGCAGGTTAAGATTTCCAAAAATGTTATGTTCTTATGAAAATTATGTGATTGATATTTCTTTTGTTTACCCTTACTGAGCATTTGATCTCACCCTTTTATGTTATCTTTTCCCCAGGATATAAAGAATGGTTTTAGGTAAAAAAAAAGAAGACCTTTATGGGAGATGTTGAAGATCTTTCACCAGGATTAGAAGATTGTATTCCGAGTTTCCAAAGACACTAAACTACTACGATCCTTGTGTGTGTGTTTTTGTTATGTACTAAGTATTCCGCAAAAGTAATGTAATGTCCATGTACGTCAGGCTTCGGGTCTCTACACCGTAGGTGGACCTCACGACGAGTCCGTACCTGGAGGTGAAACTCACGATGAGTCAGTACCCTAAGGTGGACTTCATGTCGAGGCGGTACTTGGAAAAAGGTTAGCAGGGGAGAGCGTAGAGGAGGATATCTGTACCTACCCTTCAGGTAGTATCCAACGTGGCCGACCTAGGAGATGCTTTTATCTTCCAGATGTTTATCTTTTCTGTTGTACTTTCGTTCAGTTGTAGCTGTACTTCTCAGTTGGGTTTGTATTCTAGCCCATTTACATTTCAGCACTTTCTTTTGTACGTAGTGTATTACATTTGCTTGCACTCTGGTTGGATGTGTTTATGTTTTATAAAGGCAATGCCTTCCCAGATATCGGGATTTAGACCTTTGGTGGTAGTCGTCAGCCCCTAGCCTATGGAAGGCAGGCCTGGGGTAGTCACGGCATGGGCCCCGAGGGTGGGTCGTGACAAATTAGTATCAGAGGAGTCGGTTCTACCGCAAAACTCAGGACTCTGATCATTCTTTTCTGTGAATCAATAATGTTAAGGGTACCGAGTGTGGTCTTTAGTTCAGGGAGTCCAGTTTTGGTGCGGCGGCTGACGTATCCATACACCAGGACCCTGACTACTGATTTCTATTGTAGTTCACGAAAACACTGATTCTGTGTGTGTTTCCAAATATTTTAAGCCAGCTCAAACTAGTTCATCTCACCAGGTATAATCATTTGACGGTGTGACATCTGTTCAGGATGCCTCCATATAGACAGTTACATGTAGTTCCGATAGAGTAGACAATGACAGCCCACTGAGCGACGAGGCTCCGGTGAAAGGCCCCCTATCTATGTTGGCACCTTCAGGTGGTGTACCAGCAGCACCACCACCTATTAGGTAGAAGATGCCACTAGCCGTACTAGCAGACGGTGCATGCTGATAGAGCGTGTTTCACGAGTTCCAGCAGTAGAGGCCTCCAAGGGTATAAGGAAAGATAGTTTCACAGGCAGCAGTGGACTAGATGGATGTGAATTCTAGAGTTCTACGCCAAATTTAGACACTAGTAGAGAAGATGGAGAACATAACTACTGATGTTTCCCTATGAGTGTCCATGAGGATAGTGGACATAGTGGTGGTACTTCGGTACATGGACCGATGCCTGAGATAGTACCTTCGTGTAGTCTTTTAGCTATATCACTACATGTTGGTCAGAATTTCCAACCGCCAGTACCTATAGATGAAAAATGTAGGCTTATTCCCTTACACGTGTTTCAGCACTAGATACCCCTAAGGTTCTGAGGTGAGCACGACTCATAGGCAGCTGAGGACTGGCTTGAGGAGGTGGCTGGGAGTTTTTGAGAGCTTATACAGCTTCAGCAGGACGACATGTCGGTAGCTGAATATTCATCTGGGCGTACCAACCATTCCTAGTACTCGACGAATACGATGCGATCAGTGATTCAGGGCTTGGACATCTGAGCGAGGTGTGATTAAAGGTCATCCAAGCTAACACTTATTCCTCTATGCATTCCTACATATGCTAGGGTTCTAGAGGGATCCTTTGTGGTTGATTTTTTTTTGGCTAAATGAATAAAACTAGTGAATGTAAGAAGTAACAAACATGAAACTGGCGCCAGTCTCAGAGACTTGGGCATGTAAAATGGTTCAAGAAGATAAATTGATAAGGACAAGTGAATATTCAAAGCAGCAGACATAGATGTAGATCTAGGAGAGCAGCATGAGGTGGTGAACTTCTCGACATGTTACAACCATCCCGCCTTTGTAGTCCCTGCCAGACTTAGGGAGAAGGAGGGCCGAGGAAGAGAGTAGCTGCATGCGGTCAAGAAGTGTGGCCCATAGGCTCTAGAAATGATTCAAAGTACGGTCTGTGTCTACTACTAGCTGTCGTAACAATAGACATTGATACGAATCATCCCTTCCTTCCACGAATATTGTCCCAGACCTAGAGTTTCCGGTTAATCCATTGACTTGACCCTCACTTTTGTAGATACCATTGGGAGGAGACTCGATAATCACGCTTACACTGATGGTGTGATCTGACCCTTGAGGGAAGAGTTTTGGTTAGAACATCTTGGTGGTAGCGTCGAGGCCTTACGACGTAAGTTTGGGTATGGACTGGGAAACCACAGTTCATACACAAATTGACTGTATTAGGAAAAAAAGATGTGGTTTATCAACAACATTGGGATGGGGTTTTTCATTGGTCGGCAAAAAGGGAAACCTAGGCAGCACATGATAAACTCATGCTTTGGAGGGTGCGACCGATCACTCTTGAGTCGGCCATCCTTACCCTCATGACAACATGACTTTTGAGTTTTCAGTTCATACAAGACTATTAATTCGAGATAGTCCATACTCTTGGGAAAGGGAACATTGTTTTAGAAGCGCTCAGCTGGAGGACTGGTATCTAGCTGTTAGGGGAGGTGAGACAGCAGCTGGCTATGTTTCATATGTACTTTATGGATAGTAATGAAGTCAGCATGGGTAGAACCAGAGATGG
Organism: Viscum album; assembly: GCA_963277665.1. Lineage (NCBI taxonomy): Eukaryota > Viridiplantae > Streptophyta > Magnoliopsida > Santalales > Viscaceae > Viscum > Viscum album. The sequence goes on from OY728137.1 coordinate 1,482,447,427, forward strand.
TTCAGGATACGACGAAGAAGGTGGAGATCATCCAGGAGCGGATGGAGACTACACAGAGCAGAAAAAAATCCTATATTGATAGGAGACGAGACCACTAGCGTTTGAGGGTGACGATAACATCTTCTTACGGGTCTCATTTCGACGGGGTCATCAGATATTTTTCTAGGATGGAAGGTTATCTCTATGTTTCAATAGACATTTCCAGGTCCCCATCAGAGTAGGTGAGGTGGTTTACCACCTAGCCTTTCCACCTCATATGCACCAGGTGCATGACGTCATCCACGTATCTCAGCTAAGGAGATGTGTGTGAACTATCCGTCATCATCAACCATGGAGAGCTGGACATCGATGATGGGGCGACATTCACGGGGTTTCAGTAGAGAATGAGGATCAGCAGGAGTGGGTCCTACAAAAATGGCGGATTCTTCTTGTGTGCTTTCGTTGGAAGCATAGGAACCTCCAGGAGATCACATGAGAGCGGGAGGCTCTGATGCGTGCTCGGTACCTCCTTTAGTTTCCTTAGTTTATTATGTAGTTTTACAGGGACTTAAATCCCTGAGGTGGATGTAATGTAAAGACATGGAAATTTCAATGAAATATTTTTGTTAATTTCTTTGGAATTTTACGAGTGCGAAGTTTCTGACGGCACCTAATTCCAAGGCCCGGTGTGCCTGGAATCAATTTCTGAAGTTTACCTCGTGTACATTCAGTGAACGAATGAGATGGTTTTTCTATCTTTTGAACCGGTGCTCAGAATTGAAATCTGAGGGCACCGATGATCTCGCAACACTGGTAATATATGAAGGGGACCTTTAACACGGTTGCGTTTGTATGAGAGGAGAAGTTAAAATTTTTGGATTAAATGAGAAGTGAATAAAATTGAGGAACAATTTTATTTTTATATATCTAAGTTGGTTTTATCCTATATAGAGAAGTTGGGGTGGGTCCCACAAGAACTTAACTACCCATGTGAGGATGTTTTTGAGGTGGGGCCTACACGAGCCCCATACTTTCACATTCCCTTAACTCACTTTTAACTCTTATAAAATCCCCTCATAATCACCCCCTTGTATTAATTTGTAACTCTTCTTCATTTATGTAACCTTTACACTTCCTCCCCTTTCACTCCTTTTGATTTTCCAACCTATAAAAATTAATGAAACAACCTCTTCAATTAATAGATTAAAGTGATTGAATTATTTTGAATAAATGTGATGTCTAATAATGTTGAGGAAGTCTCATATTAATATGGGTTGGGAAATTCTTATCGTGGAACCTCTGGACTAGAAGAGAGGTTTATCCATCATTGAAGAACATCTTCCTCCCATGAAGAATGGCGCCTCATCGTTGAAGAATACAGAGGCTCCATATTCCCTATCGAGACACCGACGAATGAGCAAGGATCAGTAGCATGGTGCGGGCTCAAAGAACTTCATTGACTCCTACATCTTCCTCACGTAAGATTTGAAGAACGACAAATGACACAAGGTAGGGTTTATATTTGTTTTAGTCTTTATCATCATTCTTCTTTGCTTAAGGTTTGGCTGCATGATATCATCATAACGTGAGGGATCAGACCGCACAAACACAGCTGATTATCCTCCCCTCTTCTTTGTTAATTTTCGATGATGTTGGAGGCAGAGGCGCACGGTGTCGTTGCACCGTGCAGTGATCGGCAGGGAATTGCAGCCATGCAAGGCCATGACAAAGGCGGCGCAGAGCCATTGTATCGCACAGGGACAGAGAGGACTACAGTTGCAGTGCGCGGCACCGTCGCTTGGCGCCAGAGAAGCCGAGGAAGGCCGCAGCCTGATCGGGTTGTGGCAGCGGTGCGCAGCACCGTCGCGCCGTGCCGGGAAAGATGAGGAAGGTCGCGACCAGAGTGAGCCGCGACGGTGGGGCGTCGCACCGTCGCGCCACGCCGGAGAAGCCGAGGATGGCTGCGGATGGAGCAGCCTGCGGTGGAGGGGCGCTGCGTCGGTGGGACAAGCTATGCCCTATGTCTCCGGCGGACCAGCATGGGTGGCCGGCTGATCCGGCCACCGACGACTCCAGGATGTGGGACCCCCTTTGGGTCCTGCGGTAGCTAACAAACGGGCCTGCCGTAATGGTCGTCCATTACCCAGAAACCGGGGGGTGTAACAACCCATGCCCCCCCCGACCTGCTGCTAGGGCAGACCCCACTGGGTCTGCAATTTCCAAAAACAGGGGGTCACATCCCCTGTACATCCCACTCGGCTAGCGGCCGAGTTGTGGCCGGCTTCCGAGCTGGGCCACAGGCCGCACGGGTCGGGCCAGCCGCAGGCCACGTGGGTCAGGCCGGCCGTGCCCCATCGGGCCGGCCCTCTCCCAACCATGTCGTACCTGGACCCGAGTCGGGTCGACCCAGTTCAGACCAACCCTTGTGGTATTGGGCCGCGGCGGATGGCCCCAAACCCCCTTTTTTCGAACCCTCTTCAGTTAAACGCTCATATAGTGGGATACAAACCTCCGATCGACGCACCGTCTATTGCATAGGAGTCGTGGATTGATACAGTCATTTTGGTATATTACAGTTATGCTTTAGGCTAATTTTGTGTATGGACGGGTTGGTTTGAACACGAAACTAACAGGGCCCTCGGAGCGGAAACGCTCATCACTTAAGGATCGGACGTCCGATTGACGTGCCGTTGACAATTTTGGATTTATTTTGATAATATAGATCATTTGGAACATCACCTATGGTTTAGAGGCTGTTGGTGTATGGTCGGGTTGGTTTTAGCTTAGAAAGAAACCGGGCCCATGGAACGGAGAAGCCGATAACTTTTAGAGTGGACGTCTCTTTGACGAACCGTCAGCAGCGTTGGTAATCTCATTGAGAAAAGTTCCCCTTTATTATACCCTATGATAGTTTGGGGTATAGTTGAGATATGGTCAGGTTGGTTCATACACGAAACCAACCAAGCCCCAAGGACGAAAAGGCTAATTACTCACAGACCGGGCTTCCTTTTAACGTGATGTCTGTTGCGTTGAGACCCCTATGACGAGGCAGTCCTTTGTGATACTTCTTTGAGGGAACATGTGATACTTGGAGTATCGACCAGTAGCACATGGAGCGGATTGTCCCAGAGACAAGCGTATGAAGTGTGAAGACCTAGTAGATGAGGACCTGACGATTACTTCACTGATTCGACTTGGAGTGAGTCAACTAGCCCAGTGGATGGAGCACCTAGTATTTTTCGGTAGACCCACGGCAGACAGATCACCTGGTAGTTGGCAGCAGACCTGCGGTAATCGACAGGAGGAGTACCTCTGTAGGATATTAGGGGAACAACTACTGTGTTTGGGTGGTAGACCCCTGGCGGGGAGCACTACTGTGTTTTGGTGCGGACCCGTGGTACTCTACAGGAGAATTACCTCAGTAGTCTAAGGTTAGTGAGTAGCGCCTTAGAATCCTAACAGGGCTACTGTACTCGATAGAGTAGGAGATCTCCATCAGTTGTGGTTTTGTTATCTTTAATGAAAATCCTGGTTTGAGCTGAGTCAATGACCTTTGTGATTACCTCTTGATTGAGATGGGTCACTTGATGAATTAGTTATATGTATGCGTATATACCTAAGATGTGGTTATCTGTTGATTTTATTACCATTGTGTTACCTCATGATTGAGATGGGTTACTTCATAACATAGGTATATGTATGGGCTTATTCCTAATTAAGGGTTATCTGTTGAGATCCATTTTTGCGGTAATCCTTGTTTTATTTTGTGAGACCTTGAGGGTCACGGGGTCTATACTGAGTATCATTATACTCACCCCAACATGGGCTATTCCCACACCTCATTGTGTTGGATGCAGACGATGGACATAACTGATACAGATCAACTGTACATGGACTGGACGGTACCGGGAGGTGGACCTCACGATGAGTCAGTACCCTAAGGAGGACCGCACGACGAGTCAGAACCCGGAGGTGGACTTCACGTCGAGACGGTACTCGTAGGAGATTGGCGGTTGAGAGTGTAGATAAGGCTAACAGTACCTATCTTCTAACTATTTTTCTTTTCTGTTGTACTTTCGTTCAATTGTAGCTGTACTTCTCAGTTGGGATTGTATTCTGGCTCATTTACTTTTCAGCACTTTCTTTTTTACTTTGTGTATTACTTCCTCTTGTAATCTGGTTGTATGTGTTTATGTTTTATAAATTCAATGCCTTCACAGATATCAGGATTTACACCTTTGGTGCTAGTCCCCAGCCCCTAGCCTATGGAAGGTGGGCCTGGGGTAGTCACGACATGGTCCCCGAGGGTGGGTCATGTCAAATTAGTTTTAGAGGAGTCGTATCTACCGCGGAACTCAGGACTCTGATCATTCTTTTTTGTGAAGAAATAGTGTTAAGGGTACAGAGTGTGGTCTTCAGTTCAGGGAGTCTAGTTTTCATGCGGTGGCCGACGTATCCATACACTAGGACGCTGACTACGGATTTCTGACATAGTGCACGAAAACACTGATTCCGTGTGTGTTACCAAATATTTAAATCCAGCTCAAACCAGGTCATGTCACCAGGTATAATCATTTTACCGTGTCACGTCTGTTTAGGATGCCTCCACATAGACAGTCTGATCGAGTTCCGATATAGTACACAATGACGGCCCACTGAGCGACAAGGCTCCGGTGATGGGCCCCTTTCTATGTTGGCACCTTCATGTGGTGTACCAGCAGCACCACCACCTGTTAGGTAGAGGATGCCACCAGCCATATTGGTAGATGGTGCATGCTGATAGAGCGTGTTTCACGAGTTCCAGCAGCAGGGGCCTCTGAGGTTACAAGCTAAGATAGTTTCCCAGGCAGCAGTGGAGTAGATGGATGTAATTTCTAGAGTTCTACGCCTAATTTAGACATTAGTAAAGAAGCTGGAGATCATAGCTACTGGTGTTTCCCTATGAGTGTCTATGAGGATGGTCGACTTAGTGGTGGTACATCAGTACATGGACCGATGCTTGAGATAGTACCTTCGTGTAGTCTTCCAGCTATATCACTACATGTTGGTCAGAAGTTCCAACCGCCAGTACCTATAGATGACACATGTAGGCTTATTGACTAACACATGATTCAGCACTAGATACCCCTCGGGTTACGAGGCGAGGGTGACTCACAAGCGGCTGAGGACTGGCTTGAAGAGGTGGGTGATATTTTTCTAGAGCTTATACAGCTTCGGCAGGACGACATGTCAGTAGCTGAATATTCATCGGGACGTACCGACCATTCCTAGTACTCGACAAATACGATGTGATCAGTGCTTCAGGGCTCAGACATCTGAGAGAGGTGTGTTTAAAGGACATCCAAGCTACAACTTCTTCCTCTATGCATTCCTACATATGCTAGGGTTCTAGAGGGAACCTTTGTGGTTGAATGTTTTTTGACTGAATGAATACAGCTAGTGAATGTAAGCCGTATGAAACATGAATCTAGTGCCAATCTCAGAGACTTGGGCATGTAAAATGTTTCAAGAAGAAAAAGTGTTAAGGACATATGAATATGCAAAGAAGAAGACATGGAAGTAGATCTAGGAGAGCAGCATGAGGTGGTTAACTTCTCGACATGTTACAACCACCCATCCTTTGTAGTCCCCACCAGACTCAGGGAGCAGGAGGGCCGAGGAAGAGAGTAGCTGCATGCGGTAAAGAACTGTGACCCAAAGGCTCTAGAAACGATTCAAAGTATTGTCTGTGTCTACTACTATCTGCCTTAAAAAGAGACATTGATACGAATCATCCCTTCCTTCCATGAATCTTGTCCTAGAACTAGAGTTTCCAGTTATGCTATTGAATTGACCCTCAAATTTGTAGATACCATTGGAAGGAGACTCGATAATAAATCTTATGCCGATGGTGTGATCTGACCCTTGAGGGAAGAGTTTCGGTAGGAACATCTTAGTGGCGGCGTCGAGGCCTTACGACGTAAGTTTGGGTATGGACTGGGAAACCACAGTTCATACACAGATTGACTGTATAAGGAAAATAGTATGTGGTTTATCTACAACATTGGGATGGGGTTTTTTCTTGGTCGGTGAAAAGGGAAACCCAGACAGCACAAGATAAACTCATGATTTGGAGGGTGCGACTGATCACTCTTGTGTCAGCCAGCCTTACCCTCTTGACAACAAGAATTTTGAGTTTTCAGTTCCTCCAAGACTATTAATTCGAGAGAGTCTATACTCCTTGGAAAGAGAACATTGTTTTAGAAGCGCTCAGCTGGAGGACTGATATTCAGCTGTTAGGGGAGGTGAGACAGCAGCTGGCCATGTTTCAAATGTAATTTATGGATAGTTATGGAGTTAGCATGGGTAGAACAAGAGATGGTTCAGGCTACGACGGAGAAGGTTCAGATCATCCAGGAGCGGATGAAGACTACACAGAGTAGACAAAAATCCTATGATGATAGGAGATGAGACCACTGGAGTTCGAGGGTGACGACCACGTCTTCTTACGAGTCTCATTTCAACGGGGTCATTATATATATTTCTGGGATGGAAGGTTATCTTTACGTTTCAATGGACCTTTCCAGGTCCGCAGCAGAGTAGGTGAGATGGTTTACCACCTAGCCTTTCCACCTCATATTCACCAGGTTCACGACGTCATCCACGTATCTCAGCTAAGGAGATGTGTGCGACCTATCCGTCCTCATCGACCATGGAGATCTGGACATCGATGACGGAGCGAATTTCACGGGGTTTCAGTATAGATTGAGGATCGACATGAGTGGGTCCTACAAAAACGGCCAATTCCTCTTGTGTGCTTTCGCTAGAAGCATAGGAACCTACAGGAGAGCACATGGGAGCGGGAGGCTCTGATGCGTGATCGGTATCTCCTATAGTTTCCCTAATTTATGATGTAGCATTACATGGATGTAAATCCCTGAGGTGGGAGTAATGTAAAGACATGGAAATTTCAAAGAAATTTTTTTCTTAATTTGTTTGGAATTTTACGAGTGCGCAGTTTCTGACGGCACTTGATTCCAAGGCCCGGTGTGCTCAGATTCAATTTCTGAAAATTAGCTCAGGTACATTTAGTGAACGAATGAGCTGGTATTTCTATCTTTTGAACCGGTACTCGGAATTGAAATTTGAGGGCAGCGATGGACTCGCAGCGCTGGTAATATTTGAAAGGGACCTTTACCGCGGTTGCATTTGTACGAGATGAGAAGTTAAAATTTGTGCATTAAATGAGATGTGAATAAAATTGTGGAACAATTTTATTTTTATATATATAAGGTGGTTTTATCGTATATGGAGGAGTTGGGGTGGGACCCACAAGCACCTAACTACCCATATGAGGATATTTTTGACGTGGGGCCTACATGAGCCCCAACCGTTCACATTCCCTTAACTCACATTTAACTCTTATAAAATCCCCCCATAATCTCCCCCCTTGTATTAATTTGTAACACTTATTCATTTATGTAACCTTTACACTTCATCCCCTTTCACTCCTTTTGATTTTCCAACCTATCAAAATTAATGAAACAACCGCTTCAATTTATAGATTAAAGAGATGGAATTATTTTGAATACTTGGCATGTCTATTAATGCTGAGGAAGTCTCATCTTAATATGGGTTGGGAAAATCTTATCATGGAACCTCTGGACTAGAAGAGTGGTTTATCCATCATTGAAGAACATCTTCCTCCCATGAAGAACGGTGCCTCATCGTTGAAGAATACCGAGGTTCCAACTTCCATATCGATACTCCGACGAACGAGCAAGGATTGGTACCGTAGTGCGGGCGCAAAGAACTACGTTGACTCCGACATCTTACTCACATCAGATTCGACGAACAACGAATGACAAGAGGTAGGGGTTATTTTTGTTTTAGACATTATCATCATTCTTCTTTGATTACGGATTGGCTGCATGATATCATCATAACATGAGGGATCGGACCGTACAAACACAGCCTATTCTCCTCCCCTCTTCTTTGTTAATTTTCGATGATGTTGGAGGTAGAGGCGCATGGTGTCGTTGCACCGTGCGGTGATCGGAAGGGAATCGCTGCCATGAAAGGCCGTGACAAAGGCAGTGCGGTTCCATTGCATCGCACAGGGACATAGAGGACTGTGGCCGGAGTGGGCCGCATCAGTAGTGCGCGGCGCCGATGCGTGGAGCCGGAGAAGCTGGGGAAGGCCGTGGCCTGATCGGGTTGCGGCAGTGGTGCACAACGTCGTCGCGCCGTGCCGAGGAAGATGAGGAAGGTCGCGACCGGTGCAGGCCGTGGCGGTGGGGCAGCACACTGTTGCGCCGCACCGGAGAAGTCGAGGATGGTTGCGGCTGGAGTGGCCCACGGCGGAGGGGCGCTGCGTCAGTGAGATGAGCTGTGCTCTATATCTGCGGTGGACCAATATGGGTGGACGGCCGAGCTGTCCACCAGCGACTCCAGGATACGGGACCCCATTTGGGTCCTGCGACAGCTCACAAACCGGCCTGTCGTAATGGTCTTCCATTACCCGAAAACGGGGGGTGTAACACCCCCTGCCCCGCGACTTGCTACTAGGGCAGACCCCACTGGGTCTGCCATTTCCATAAACAGGGGGTCACATCCCCTTTTCGTACAACTCGGCTAGCGGCCGAGCTGTGGCCGGCTTCCGAGCTGGGCTGCAGGCCGCACGAGCCGGGCCAGCCGCAGGCCACGTGGGTCGGGCTGGCCGCAGGCCGCATGGGCCGGGTCGGCTGCGCCCCATCGGGCCAGCCTGCTCCCAACCATGTTGTACCTGGACCCGAGTCGGGTCGACCTAGTTCGGGCCAACCGAGGTGGTATTGGGCCGGATCGGACCGGGCCCAAACCCCCTATTTTCAGACCCTCTTCCGTTAAACGCTCATATAGTTGGATACAGTCCTCCGATCGGCACACCGTAAGTTTCATAGGAATCCTTGGATTGAGACGGTCATTTCGGAATATTAAACATATGCTTTAGGCTATGTTTGTGTATGGTCGGGTTGGTTCGAACACAAAACTAACCGGGGCCTCGGAGCGGAAACGCACATAACATAAGGACCGGACGTCCGATTGACGTGTCGTTGACTATGTTGGATTCCTTTTGATGAGACAGATCTTTTGGAACATCACCAGAGGTTTGGAGGCTATTGGAGTATGGTCGGGTTGGTTTTACCTTAGAAACCAACCAGGCCCGTGGAACGGAAAAGCTGATAACTTTCAGAGCGGACGTCTGTTTGACGAACCGTCAGTGCCGTTGGTAATCTCGTTGAGAAATGGTCCCTTTGATTATACCCTATGTGAGATTGGGGTATAGTTGAGATACGGTTGGTTTGGTTCATACACGAAACCAACAAGGCCCCGAGGACGAAAAGGTTAATTACTCACAGACCGGGCATCCTTTTAACGCGCTGTATGTTGCGTTGAGACCCCTGTGATTAGGCAGTCCTTTGTGATACTTCTTTGTGGGAATTATTGATACTTGGAGTATCGACCAGTAGCTCGTGGAGAGGATCTTCCTGGAGATGAGCATACGAAGTGCGAAGACCTAGTAGTTGGGGTCCTGACGACTGCTTGATCGATTAGACTTGGAGTGAGTCGACCAGCCTAGTGGATGGAGTGCCCAGTATTTGTCAGAATACCCACAACAGAAAGAGCACCTGGTAGTTGGCAGCATACCCACGGTAATCGACAGGAGGAGTACCTCTGTAGGCTATTAGGGGAACCAATACTGTGTTTGGGTGGCAGACCCCTGGCGGGGAGCACTACTGTGTTTTGGTGCAGACCTGTGGTAGTCGACAGGAGGAGTACCTCAGCAGTCTAAGGATAGTGAGTAGCGCCTTGGAATCCTGATAGGTCTACTGTACTCGATAGTGGAGGAGTTCTCCAGTAGTTGTGGTTTTGTTATCTTTAATGAAAATCCTGGTTTGAGCTGAGTCAATGACCTTTGTGATTACCTCTTGATTGAGATGGGTCACTTGATAAATTAGTTATATGTATGTGCATATACCTATGTATTGGTTATCCGTTGATTTCATTACCTTTGTGTTACCTCATGATTGAGATGGGTTACTTCATAACATAGGTATAAGTATGGGATTATTCCTAATTAAGGGTTATCTATTGAGATCCATATTTGTGGTTATCCTTGTTTTATTTTGTGATACCTTGAGGGTCTTGGGGTCCATACTGAGTATCATTATACTCACCCCTACATGGTCTATTCCCGCACCTCGTTGTGTTGGATATAGATGATGGACATAACTGATAGAGATCAAGTGTACATGGACTAGACGGTACCGGGAGGTGGACCTCACGACGAGTCAGTACCCTGAGGTGGACCGCACGACGAGTCAGTACCCAGAGGTGGACTTCACGTCGAGACGGTGCCCATAGGAGGTTGGCAGGTGAGAGTGTTGATGAGGCTAACAGTACTTAACCATCTGTTAGGATCCGAGGTGTACAACCCAGGAGCTTCTTATATCTTCTAACTATTTTTCTTTTCTGTTGTACTTTCGTTCAGTTGTAGCTGTACTTCTCAGTTGGGTTTGTATTCTGGCTCATTTACTTTTCAGCACTTTCTTTTGTACTTAGTGTATTACATCTTATTGTAATCTGGATGTATGTGATTATGTTTTATAAAGGCAATGCCTTCCCAGATATCAGGATTTACACCTTGGGTGCTAGTCTCCAGCCTCTAGCCTATGTAAGGTGGGCTTGGGGTATTCAAGACACAGGCCTCGAGGACTGGTCATGACACTCCCTCTAATAAAAGTCCCCCACCTCTACCCCCCTTACCCACACCTCTCAAGCCATTGGTTCTTCAAACCTCTACTCATATTATCTCTCCACATACCTCTCTTACTCCAAGAAGCCTCACTTTGGGCTTAAGTCTTTAAAATTAAGCCATTGTCTCAAATCAAAAATAGTTACCTAATTTAAAGGTAATGTCTTCTCTTATGTTATTTTGATTTATTTTTCTTCTCCATCCCCATAAACACATAATATTCCTTTATTTTGTAAAAAAATAGTATCTTTAATATACTAGGATTTTTTTTGGAATTTTTCGAGCTACACTTACACACACCTCCGTCTAATGGTTAAAGAAAATATTGTTTCCGTGGATGGCGAATTACTGCCTCACAAAACGATGATTGTTCAATATTATCCTACCACCTCTCATGGTGGCCATTATGATGTCACTATATTTATATATGATATATATTATATTTATGTCCTCTCTATTCTTTTGTATTTTATATTTAAAACATACCTTCATGCTTTTCATGTTGTGAAAATGTGATAATTTCAATTGAGGAAGTGTGGACTACCGCCCCCTCAAGTGATGTGAATCGTTCATAAAATACATGAAATGTATAAAGAATGAAATTAATAAACTTATGTGACCTATATAAAATATATATTATACTGTAATTATAATATATATATCACTGATTTAGTTTTAACTCCATTAATCTGACAACGAAATGAAAGTAGTGTTCATGCGTACGTACGGCCTACCATCTCCATGAACGATGCATTTCATTTTTTATCTCCAAATGTTATGGAATAGTATAAAACGAATATATACTGGATATATATGATACTTAAATCATTAATACTATTCTGGTGATGATGTAATTATAACTACATGAACAATTCTTTTCAACAAGTTCATTTTTGAATCATGTACCGAACATCGACAAAACATATGATATGAACTCACGTAATTAACTAATTATTATAACATGAAAATATGTGATATGAAATGATTAATAAAAATTAATTTAATTCCTTAAAAAATTATAAATTGACCGAAATTTATTATTCAGGAATATATAGAAAAGAATAAGACCAGTCGGACTTGAGGTAAGGGATCATACCTCTCTCTTTCTTTTTAAGTACTCTCTTTTATGACACTTATTTTAAGTTAATCTTTATTACGTTAGGGGATGATCTTTTATATTCCTATTACTTTTAATTTTTATGTTCATATGATTACATACCCTATTTGATATCATCAATCCATTTTTGAATGTTTTATGTGGTGCCCTTAGGCTGTCGAATTTTCGTAAGTGATTTCTTATCTCACTTTTAATTCCGTGAGATTTCCATTGTTTAAAACTTATTTATTCCATGTGGTGTATTTTGTACTGCCATTTCATATATATTATCATGATTCTATTTATATTCATTTTATTATGAGATTCATTTGGTGTTTATTATCTTTTTGTGATATGACTCGATTGATCATAATGAGGTAAGGGGTTTTTATCTCACTTTTTTTCCCATGAGATTCATGCTACATTTTCCACTATTTCCTTTTGTGTGGGGTATGTACTGACCATGATTGTATTATTTTTGTAATACAATTTAATTTATGGGTGTTTACATCTTCATTGAATGACCCTTCTTTCATGGGGTGTACGTTTTGAAAGTTACCAAAATCTGCAAGGGAACCTTTCACCTTCCTCTTTTTAAAAGACTTATTTTGTTAGTTATTTTAATTTACATATTATTATGTTGGGATATGTTCTTATATATCCATATTGATTCTAATATTATGTCCAAGTGATGAGATACTTTTTTTATCTCCTATCATCTCATTTTATAAATTTTAAAGTGATGTCGTTAGGATGTCGAATTTCTGTAAGGGAACTTCTTAACCTAATTTCAATTCATTAGGTGTAACCTCTACTTCTTGATTATGTCATGCTATGAATATGTGTGGATGACAAATTATTGTTTTAAACATAATATCCACTTATATTTTGTGTATTTATATTTTTCACACATAATTATTTAATTGATTAATTTTTAATCTAAGGATACCGTCTTTGTATGGGACTTAGTCTCAATCTTCTTTCACAGAGGCATCTATTGATTTATACACGAATTTATTTTATACTGTGTATAAACCCCTTTTGATTTTTCATTTCATTCAAAGGTAATCTCTTATCTATGAATCGTTTTACTAAATGAAAAAAATTAATGTTTCTTTTTTAACATAAGCATTGTAAACAACATTTTCCAGCTCTACGAGTATTATTTGATCTCTGGATTCCTTATCAATATGTATTGTTTTCAAAAGAAAAATAAATACCATATACACTTTTTACAAATTTTAGTATTGAAAATGGATTTTATAATGGATTTAGTATTTCAATATCTTAAAATTTTATATTGTTATTGCAATTTGGGAATGTTATCTTTACATCATGCTTAGGTTATGTGTTATGATTATGTTGTGGTTGTTGGGTAATGCTTATGAAATCGGGTGGTTCCGTGATAAACTAAGGGTGGGTGAGCCCAAGATATCTCTCAAATGCACTGGGTAACAAGAAAGAGTTAAACACTAAGGTTTCTCCAAAGATATATAGGTAATATACTATGATGGGTATTCCAAACGTAACTATGAGGGTTACTCCCTATGTAAGAATGTTATGAATGCCTCAAGTTACCTTTATGTCTTATGATTTATATGAGTTATTCATAAATATTATGATTTCATGAGGTATGTAAAAGTTCATATGTTTTATTAGTAAAATATGATTTCATTTATTCTTATGTATACATGAACTAATGTTGTCATTCCATATTTTTATATCCCTTACTGAGCTTTTTATGCTCATCACATGTTTTTGAAATGTTTTCCACAAGACTTAAAGATGAATTGGGTGAAGGATGGGACCATGGAAAGATTTGTTGTCTAAAACATGGAAATAGACATGTTTCTTTTTAAGAGTTTTTATTTTATGAAAAAATGGAAACTAAGTAGAAGCATCTACTTTGTAATCTTTTAAGATATAATAGTGTTGTCCTAATTCTCTAAAACTCTAAACCTGAAAAGATCCTCAATGTTTTTTCTTTAAATAACATAAGATTATGTAATATTTTAAGTTCAGTTGCTTATATTTGGTATCAAAGGTTGGTTTTGATAACTTTAGAGGTTAGGTTATTCATTAGGAAAAAGTGACTTTACCATAATGGTTAGGATTTAAGAAAGAGTCGTAGTTTTAGATTATGTGAATGTGTTTAAGATAACATGAATAACTATATCTTAGTATTTACCCTCCTCATGAGATATTTTATGATGATTCTAATGATATACTCATACTGACCATTTTGGTTTTAGTAAATGGATTGATCTAGTAGGAACCAAAGTAACAATGGATATGAAGAAAATTGTGATGGTTTTCTGAGAGAACAACTGAATGATATAGGAGCTGCAATGAGAACTCTTGTGGTTATTCTCAACCAAATATCAGGTGTCATGATTAGCCACTTGATCCTTTTTCATTTATCTAATGCATCGTGTACGATATAATCAACTCGATGTGGATATTCATGTAATAATTATCAAGGTAACCATTAGGGTTTAAATGATCCTTAATTTTGAGGAAATAATGGGTTACTATATGTTATGATGGAAAATGAAAGGCATGAGGTAAAATTGAGGTTAAATTATGTAATGGTTATTTTTGAATATTTTATCTCTATTTGGGGAATGTTTTAAGAATTATATAGTTTTGGAAAAAGGACAACATATAGACGATGTGACAAGTCGTCGTGTCGGAGGAAGTTGTAGGAATTGAACCCACAACTAAAGTGCGATTGAGATTTATAGCCTACCACTGGACTACGTGAAGTCCCTGGTTAGTAGGACTAATTATTTTTAGATAGATGATCTTATGAGTCATGAATAAGCTTATTTTGGATTATCTATGCAAATGATTAACCTATCATGGTGGATACGTGATAAGGTTAACTACTTTTCAGAATGAGACTTTAAGAGTAACTAATGCTATTTAGAGATAAATTTTAAGATTATCCTTGAAATACTATGTGATAAAATCCTTTAGTGATTTGCGTTTCAATATTAGATTGGAGTACTTTGAATAATTTTATGGATATCTGTTTATTGAATGGTCTTTGATGAACATTGGGTTTTGTTGGACAAATTTTGGAGATTAAGATTAATATTTTTTGTAAAATATTGTCCTTTTTAGGGATTATCTGATCTTTTAATAACCATTTTCATTTTACTGTAAAGACATGGAAAATATATAATTCTATGTTATGGATTAGGTGATTCTGTAGAACTGATTATAGCACTCTTAATGTGAACAAGTCATCCTAAATACTCACCTTTTTGGAGAAAATATGAGTTTGTGTAAGAAATATAGTAAGAGATGAAAGTCTAAATGACAAGTAAGTATGTTTACTTATTATTAGTTAAGCTCATAAATAAATTCCTCAATGAAAAGTAACATAAAACAAAAATGTTTTCTATTAACGTTTCCTACTAGGGAATCAAATACCGTTTAACCCATCACAAGTTTTTGATTTTCTTGTGGTTAAATTTCTCCTAAACATGTTTTCTATCACTCTCCATCAGAACATGACCCTTTTTTTTCTCTTCCATATCCATGTTTTCCTACATGGAATCATAGTATGGGGAAACTCAGGTGACCTTTGTAATTCTCTTTCTTTCTTTTAAAGTGATAGTTTAATTGACTCTTTTTTAAACGTGGGGCTTTCAATGAATTTTCCGAGCCCAATTTTAAAATTTTGATGATGCAAGTCCCAAAAGGGGGGAAGGATGTAACATCCTAGGTAAATAAGAAATATGTCATTTTCATATTTATCAATATTTGTGAAAAAAAAATTATTATTACATTAAAGGGAATGGTATGTTCGATGTCGTACCCAATACGCAACAACGAGTTTCTTTGAAATCATCATTGCACACTAATAATAAAATAATATTATTTTAAATGGTAGTTAACAGCTAACTATTTTAATGGCAGGAATGAATAGAACTAACTAAAAAATTATTATATATGTTTGTTAAATATTTTTATAATTACACAATAAATGATAGAGGCTTAAAATGCGAATGAATCCAATTTTAAACATAAATATTCTAATATTCTTTAAACGGTCGATTAACCACCTTTTGATGGAGAAGCCTTTTTTAAATCTAATTTTTTACAATTTATATGTTATATTTGACAAAATAAAATCCTTATTTAGAATCATGACATCAATATTTACTTTGTGTAAATTTTTGTTATATTTGTTTTGATAAAGATCATTTTTTAATGATTAATGAAAATGATGCATTTTAATTCAAAACCTCCTTTAAATCTAATTTATTTATATGGATAGATTATACTTTTAATTGATTTTAAAGTGTAGTTAAAATATATTATTACCATTTAATAAAATTTTGATCATTGGATTTAATTTCACTTTGAAATTTGACATAAATAAGTGTAAAACTTTTGATAGATATTGTTTCTTAAAAATACACTATTTGTTTTGACAACTGGAATTAATAATAAAATTAATTAATGAAACATATATGTTTTGAATTTTGTAAAATATAAACAATTTTTGAATTCATAATATCAAACATATCTTAGGGTGAATTTTTAGTATTCTTCTGAAAAACATCAATTTTTGATGAATAGTGAAACCACTAAGTGGTAGTTATAAAAAATCGATTTTTCATTTAATTTTTTTTTACCACATATGTGAATTGAATTTAAAAAATCTGACATTCATGGTTTTCATTAGTAAGTAAAATGTGGTTCAATGGGATGAAAATAATTGTTGGTGAAAAGTAACTTTTGAGTTTTATTAACCGCGTTTAAAGTTAATTAGTGCAATTAAAGGTAAAAATTATGTTATAATATAATTAAATTGCCTTTACAATTGTCCTAACACTATTGGATGAGTCATAGCTGACCAAAAAATCAATGGATCAGTTTTTGGGACCCCATGGAGCCACTTGGGTAAGATAATGATATTAATACCTTTTATTTAAAGTTAAAATAAAAATTCCATAAACATGTTTTGTTTTACTAGAACAATTTTTACATGCGGTTATATAAGTTATAGTTTTGACTATAAATATAAATAATAAAGTTAAAAATAATTACTAAATCATGGTAATTGTTTTATAATTTTTAGACATCATGTAAATGAAATAATTAATGACACCATGATTATGCAGTGATTACCTCATTAATGACAATTTAAATAAAATGATAAGATAAAGAAAAATATAAGACATTCACTTGCCAAAAAACCTATTGAATGGGTGGATGTATAACCCTTATCACCTTATACTATAAATATATTATTTCTGGGCCTTTAAAATGTGAAAAACTATTTTATAACTAAGTAACATTTCAAGACCATCCAAAAGTGACCCTCCTCCCTATTATAAAATGCCCCCACCTCTACCCCCTTACCCACACCTCTCAAGATATTGGATCATCCAAACTCTTCTCATGGTATCTCTCCACTCCCCTCTATTACTCCTATAAGCCTAACATAGGGCATAAGTCTTTCCAAGGAAGCCTTTGGCTCAAATCAAAAATAATTACCCGATTTAAATGTAATGTCCTCTCTTACGTTCTTTTGTTTTATTTTTCTTCTCCAACCCCCTAAATTCATTTTATTCTATTATTTTGTAAAAAAAATTATCTTCAATATACTAGGACTGTTTTATGAGAATTATTCGAGATACACTTACACACACCGCCGTCTAATAGTTAAAGAACATACTGTTTCCGTGGATGGCGAATTACTGCCTCACAAAATGATGATTGTTCAATATTATCCTACCCCCTCTCATGGTGGCCATTATTATGGAACTATATTTATATATGATATATATTATATTCTTTTCCTCTCTATTCATATGTATTTTATATTTGAATCATACCTTTATTCTATTCATGTTGTTCAAATGGGATAATTTCATTTGATGAAGTGTGGACTACCGCCACCTCTAGTGTTGTGACTCGTTCATGAAATACATGGAATGTATAAAGAATGAAATTAAAGATCCTATGTGACCTATATATCATATAAAATATAATGGAATTTTAATATATATATATCTCTCATTCTTTTTTAATTATATTAATATGACAAAGAAATGAAATTAGAGTTCTTGCGTACGTACGGCCTACTATCTCCATGAACGGTGCATTTCATTTTTTATTTCCAAATGTAATGGAATAGTATAAAACGAATATATACCTGATATATATAATTTTTAAAAAATTAATACTATTCTGGAGATTATGTACTTATAACTACATGGACAATTCTTTTCAACAAGTTCATTTTTGACTCTTATACCGAACATTGTCAAAACATATGATATAAACTCACATAATTATCTAATTATTATAACATGACAATATGTGATATGAATTGAATAATAAACTTTAAATTATGTCCTTAAGCAATTATAAATTGACCTATTTTTATTATTCATTAATATAAGAAAAGAACAATAATAGTCAGACTTGAGGTTAGGGATCCTACCTCTCTCTTTCTTTTTATGTACACTCTTTTATGTCACATATTTTAAGATCATATTTATTATGTCAGGGAATTTTATTTTATATTCCTCATACATTAATTTTTATGTTCACATGATGAGAGACCCTATTTGATCTCATCAATCCATTTTTGGAAGTTTTAAGTGGCGCAGTTATGCTGTTAAATTTTCGTAAGGGATTTCTTATCTCACTTTTAATTCCGTGAGATTTCCATTGTTCTCCACTTCATTTTTTCTTGTGGTGTATTTTGTACTACCATTTCATAAATATTATCATGATTCTATTTTTATTCATGTTATTATGGGATTCATTTGATGTTTATTATCTTTTGGTCACATGACTCGATTGATCACAACGAGGTAAGGGGTTTTTATCTCACTTTTTATTCTCCTGGGATTCATGCAACAATTTCCAATATTTCCGTTCATGTGGTGTATGTACTTCCCATGATATTATTGTTTGTGAAATATAATTTATTTTATGGGTATTTACATCTTCATTGTATGACCCTTCTTTCATGGAGTGTACATTTAGAAAGTTACCCAAATCGATAAGAGAACCTTTGACCCTCCTCTTATTGAAAGACTTCTTTTGTTAGGTCTTTTAATTTAAATCATCATATATTGGGATATGTTCTTATATATCCATATTGCTATAAATGTTATGTCCAAGTGATGCGATAATTTTTTTATCTCTCATCATCTAATTTTCTGAATTTTAAAGTGACGCTTCTAGGCTGTCGAATTTCTATAACGGAACATCTTAACCCAATTTCAATTCTTTGGGATAAACCTCTACTTATTGATTATGTCGTGCTATGAATATGTGTGGATGAAATATGACTATTTTACAGTTAATATCCACTAATATTTTGTGTATTTATATTTTTCACAAATAATTATGTAATTGAATTATCCTTAATCCTAGGATACCATCTTTGTACAGGACTTCGTCTCAATCTCCTTTCATTGAGGAATATATTGATTTCTACACAAAATTATTTTATAAGTTGTATAAATCCGTTTTTAGTTTTCATTTCATTCAAAGGGAATCTCTTCTCTACGATGCATTTTTCTAAAAGACAAAATGGAATATTTATTTTTTAACATAGGCGGTGACAATGACCTTTTCCGCCACCACAAATATTATTTGATCTCTGGATTCCTTAACAAGCTGTAATGTTTTCAATAGGAAAATAAATACCATATACTCTTTTTACGTTTTTTGGTATTGAAAATGGTTTTTAGAATGGATTTTTTATTTCAATATCTTAAAATTTTATATTGTTATTGCAATGTGGTAATGTTATATTTCCTTTATGCTTAAGTAATGTTCTATTATTATGTTGTGGTTCTTGGGAAATGTTTATAAAATCGGGTGGTTTCATGATAAATTAAGGGTGGGTGAGGCATAAATAGCTCTCCAATGCATTGGGTAACGCGAAGGAGTTAAACACTACTTTTTCTCCAAATAGATTAATGGAATATACTTTGATGGGTATTCCCAATGTAACCATGAGAATTACTCCCTACGTAATAATGTTTTGAATGCCTCAAGTTACATTTATGTCTTATGATTTCTATGAGTTATTCATAGATATTATGATTTCAGGAGGTATGATAAAGTGCTTATGTTTTATGAGTAAATTATGATTTCATTTATTTTTATGTATACATGGACTAATGTTTTATATGGTTATTTTTATATCCTTTACTGTGTTTTTTATGATCATCCCATGTTTTTGAAATGTTTTCCACAGGACTTAAAGATGAATAGGGTCAAGGATGGGATCAAGGAGAGACATGATATCTAAAACATAAAACTAGACATTTTTCTTTTGAAGAGTTTTTAATTTATGAAAAAAATGGAAACTATGTAGAAGTGTCTACTTTGTAATCTTTTGAGATGGAATAGTTATGTCCTAATTCTCTAAAACACTAAACCTGAAAAGATCCTCAATGTGTATTCTTAAAATAACTCAAGATTAAGTTTTGTTTTTAGGACGTGTCCTTATATAGTGAAATTCGAACAGAGATTCTAGCATCTGAGGAAAACCATGACCATAAATATCATCATAATGTTTCTATAGGAGGGAACTAACCACGTGGTATATTCGGATGTATCAGAGATCGGATTGGGTTGTTTCCTGATGCAAGAGCGAGCAGTGATTGCCTACATCTCACACCTATTGATGCATCCTGAGCATATCCTTTTATATAGATGGAAACAAAGAATATAAAACCTAAGATTGAGGTAGTATTAATTATGGAATGTGTATGTGATTCCATGTTTTCTATTGGGGAGCATTATTAAGGATAATTACTTCCCATACATTATGATTTAATAATTCCAACTATTGTTTGATAATGTTTATTAGTTGGGTATTCCTACATGTTCTAGATTTACCATTACTTCGTTGTGGATATATTAAAATAATGAATATTTTTATGTTTATTTTCATAAATTATTATTATATTTATTTTCAAAACATTTTTTTTTAATTTTTTCCATTGTCTATATTTCTTATGTAGTAAATATTTTTTTAATAAAATATCGAATTTTTTAAATAAAATTCCAATGGTTTTTTAGGAAAAATGATTTATTTTTATAATTTTATAAGAAATTTATTTTATATAATAATATATAGGATTCATGTTGTGATGGATTGAATATATTTATTTCTATGTAATACTAATATTTTATTATTATTCCCACGTTTTTTATTACATATCTATAGAATTGGATTTCTAGGATACTTGTAATAGTATGTAAGTCATATATAGGTAGACCCCTATATTATGTCACATTCTATTTGGTTGTAATGTTGGTGACATAACATAATGTGGGCCGAACACAAGGGTTTCTCCAAATTCAAAGTTGTTGGTATTCAGTTTTTTCATCTAGAACCACTTATCTAGTTGTTGGATGTGACATTTTTTTACTTATATTGATATATGATGTCTCTAGATGTTTAATAAATAATTATCTTTATTTTTTCATATTATATGTATATTGAGTGTGAAATAAATCCAATAATTTATTTTATTGATACTAATATGGTATTCACTAACAAATGGTGACCAGAATAGTTCACCAAGTCATGTTAAAGGAGTAGTTGGATGATTTAATGGGTTGATCTAGGATTATCTTTTAAAAATTGGTATCAAAGAATTAGGTTTTCATCAATTCTGGTACACATTCTTGTGTATCACATTTTTATATTAATTGATATTCGTTATATTCAAAGTAGGATTGTTAGTTCTCAACAGATAGTGTTGTACTGTGATATATGGCTTACATGCAGGTCACATTACCTAGTGAAATATAGTTTGGTTTAGAATAGTTAATTATAATTTTAAACATTTGGAAAAAAATTCATTGATTTATTTTCTGATAAATGAATCCAATTTTTTTATGGATAGCTTTTTCATTATTATTTATAAATTATATCTCCTTCAAGAGGACCATCTATTAATGCTATATCGATAATTTTGCATCATTCATCATAGGAGAATCATATGGTTATCATGGTTTTTGGAGAAACAATAACAAAAACTGTCCAGTACAAGGGCCAAGAATCCATTTTTAAAATAGAATAAAAGGTGTAAAATTATTCAATATTTATTAATAAGTATCCAAAAATCATTCTCAATTACAATGATAGATATAAATCAAATGAATGTATCAAAAAGATTAGAGTGATTTCCCACTTCCTAAATTAGTTAAAAGACTCCAATCTTAGTTTCAGATCATACATTCTATGGGAGAAAGGATTAAAGTGGTTGAAATCATGTTTGAAATAAAAAATTCATGGTTTTAACACCTAATGTACATTGAATAAATCCTTCAATAAATAAATCCATCATGATACACTGATAATTACATGGTTTTAACACCTAATGTACATTGAATAAATCCATCAATAAATAAATCCATCAATAAACTATTTTCAATTAATGGAATAATGAGAAGAAGATATATATGTTTTTAAGGATAGATATCCATTGTATTATGAATTAAATGTACCCATGAAACTTCATGGACATTACCAAAATGAAATATACAGTTGAGGTAATTGTTTTTTTATTACAAGACCTATTGAGTCATTTCCCTTAACAATGATGCTACAAGAATTCATTTTATAGTAATAATATGATGTAGTGTGACTATTAATAAGTTGGTGGTAGATTGGAAAACATATTTCATGGTATAGATAGATGATCAATTACAAATTGGAAAAGAAGAAACCCCAAATAAATGACTGTTATACAACCCCAAAGGTGTTCTATTTTTGTGGGAATCCTAGTCTTCTATATATTATTTGTGAGAGAGAATATCTAGGTAGTATATTTTTATCCACCTTCACCAAATAATCAAAGATCATATTATATGTTTGAAAATTGTGGGTATCTCAAACTCTTTCCATGTGGGTCTTCAGATTTTAGAGGAAGATTCAAATGAGCCAATATATTACTTTTTAACAGAACGCACACAAGAAATATCAAAGGTTGTAAAAGATACATTTATATTTAGGGGGAATAATTCATATTTTATTTATTTTCCATATTTGATATTGTTGGAAGTAATTTTTTATCTCATACAAGAATATCAATGTGTTAGAATTGTGTTTACTAAATATGGAATTTATGATTTCTCTATACACTATGTTGGGAATGATATTTGAGTTGGGTTTTAAATGTTTGAATAATAGGGTTATGATTTCACAGCATGAAACCAATCATGATATTATATTTATTAACCATTCTGCATTTTCTTTTATCCCTAGCATGGATTGGATAATTATTTATAAATCACATTTCAACTCCATTTATTTCATATCCACTTTTATTCTTATAATGGATACAATCATGTATGTCGATAGGACTAGGTACAACGATATTATATAATCAACCTCATTTTCCCATACAATGAAATTATTTCATAATGGATTTAGAGATTATTCATCGTGTAGTTGATCAAAATATTATTTTCCCTATTCCAATGGTGTTTAGAGAGTTTCCCAAGAATTTTTATGATTTCATTTTGTTTCTACCTTAGATGGATGTTTCTTTTAAGTATTTTTTTTTCATTTTTATGAGGACTATTTGGAAACCCTTATAATATATGACACTAATTGAGTAAAAATAACTATAATTCATATTGATGATCATGCCACATATGAATTTATTCATCACTGTGTTTCACCATGGTAATTTTAATTTCATTTGTTTTAGGAATGATGATGAGCTCATATGAATTTGGATTGATTATACAAATATAAATTAGTTTACATTAATGAACAGATATCACATGGATGGGTTAAATGAAATATTTTTTTATCTGAACCAAATCCTGTGGCTTTCAAAAATGGATACGAGATAGGATACCCTTAGTGGATAGTCTAAGAGGATGATATTCAAATATATTAATTATAAATAAGGTATTCCCCATATGAGTATCATGTTCGACCATTTGGCCTTATTAACACATGTTCTCTGTTTGTGGATGTAATCAATTGAATATTTTAATGGATCTTTGATTTGTTTTCATGTTTTTTATGATATCCTTATGTATTTTATAATATAGAAGTATTGTTCAATGAATTTTCATATTATCAATGGGATATTTAATGATTATCTTCTATTTAATAGTATATACTAATGTTAGTTCTGGAATTAATTTGTGGAATATTTTGGACATGTGACTTTTGAGAAGCATGTCTCCATAGATAATAAGAAGGAAATGGTAGAGATTTGTTTGGAGTATACATTAAATATATTAGAGATAAATAGTTTCATGGGATTAGTTTGTAATTAGAGGTACTTTATTTGAGACATCCATGATCTTTTTATCCCATTTTAAAGAGTAAACATGTTAATGGGAAATTTTTTTAAGGGAAATATGTTACAGAGAACTATTTTTGAGTTAAAAGTGAGAGTCATTTACAGTTCAACCTTGATCCTTCCAAATATGAATTTGTAATATTATGGATACTCTAATTATTTAGGAATGAGTTTCGGTAGGTTTTTTATTATGGGAATATATGTGGTCTATTATAAATCCCCTCAATTATTCCCTCATAAGAAGAACATCCCAATTCATGGGCTGATAACTCCCTATGGACAGTGGAAATGTCCGTGATTAATTACATATATGTAACTCCCCGACCCTGTTACCCAGAGTCGGTGCATTATTACATAACATTGGCATGATCACAAGAAAGATCAAATCTCGAAAGACCGATTGTTTTAGTAGCCTTGGAAACACTAGATATATTCATAAGTCTTACATTACATCATAAAATGAAAAACTACAACAACAACATATTCTCTCCATAATCCACACTCATATCCCCACATAATATCCCTGCAGGTCATTCATAATTTACTTTTCATTTCCTGGGAAAAATAAAACATAGAAAAGGGGTGAGCTCAAATGCCCAGTAAGGATAACAATATAGTGGAAACTTTCATAAATAAGAATAAACATTTAAGGCAACGTATAACTAAAACAAAAGCCTTTCAAACTTTAACATTCAACATAGTATGGCATAAATAAAATGAAATAATGCCATTTAATTATTCACTTGGATATTCTACTAATCGAATAATCACATGCAAAATCAATAACCACATTCATAATGATGGAATGCATGATGCTGAACTTTAATTTCTTTGTCAAGGCCTCGTCCCAAGACATTGCAGCTAACTGTAACCGGAACCCAACCCGGAGTACCTCTAATAACCGGACACCAACCCGAAGTGCCTCTAATAACCGGACACCAACCCGAAGTTCCTCTAATAACCGGAGACCAAACTGGAGTTCCTCTAATAACCGGAGACCAAACCGGTGGGCTTACTTTTACCGGTCCCCATCCCGGGACATACTTGTCTAACACATTCATCTAAATGAAAGGTTGAAATATAACATAAATATTCGGATTACAAATAACTTATGAAATGTCAATACTCTAAAAAAAACCATTAGTGACATAAGAATAACTTATCCACAGTCAAAAATATCACAAAACCTTCAATAAAATATGGATGTTTTGTATCATAATAAATCAACTTCAAATAAGCTTAAAATCCATCAAATAATGTTGACATAGATGAAATAAAGACTATTTTAGAAAAATATCTCTTTCTATTTTGAAATCATTTAAGAGTCTTATATTTATGAAATAAAACAATTTTTTTGAAAATATTCTTATTATCTTGTAAGGAAGTTTCGAAGATTTTATAACGGCAGAAAATAGCCACACCCGCCGTATAAGTTAAAAAAACATTCTTACCTTAATTTTGTCGAAAAGGTTAAAAAGCACCTTGTTTGGAAAACGATGGAAATATTCCTTTATAAACCTCTTATAAAAAGTAAAACAAGGGTATAAATGACTTTAACCCATATTCTAGTAAATAGTAAAAATGTTTTGAAATTTATTTTTAAGAAACATGTATGTGTATGATAAAGAGATCCCAGTAGATTATTACGTATAAACAACCTCGGATAATAAAGAGATTGCGAAATAACACATACCAATTTGGTAACTTATGAAACATAAAACCCATGAAAGATGTATCATAAAATGAATATGTAAATACACAAAAATTAGAGTGTATTACACAAAGAATATAATTATGAGCAGTACATACACCACACAAAAGGTGATGGTGGCAATAAGACATGAATCTCACGGGAATAAGGAGTGAGATGAAAACACATTACCTTGTACTTTTCCTTGGTTGGGGTAGGTTAACCTCTTGTATAATGGTTAAATAATTGTTATTAAATTATAAAAGAATCATATACATTAATATGATATCATATATGATCTTTTAATATTGATTTGATAATAATATCTTATTATTATCGTTGTTTCACGTGTTAACTTACTTGTTTTCTTTTATATGTTTTGTTACGTAAGCCATGTTTGTAATGGATAGGTTGTATATTATTCATATCCAGAATGATATCAAGTCCTTAAACATCATTTTTAAATCATCAAATGATAATTATACTTGAATGGATACGATGGAGAATGAATCTCATCGCGTTCGTGGAGACGGTAGTCCGTACGTACGCACGAGAGACAATATCATTCATTTGAAATAATATATAAATGGTTGTTATATCATATATACAGAATCCTTAACATTTTATATTTATTATTTACATTATTTACATATCATTATTATACCCATCCAAATAATAATATATTGAATAACAATTACACCACGACGTGGAGACGGTAAGCCGTACGTACGCATGTATGGTGACATGTTATTCAAAGGGTGGATAGAATACTGAATATGGTTGAACCATATTTATAATAACATCATAGTATATATATGATACTGGATTCATTATTTTAGAATGGTAATAACAAAGGAAAAAGAAGTGAAAGAAGAAAGGAACTTGGAAAAGGGTGGTGAAATCATTACCTCTTCTTCGGGTTCTTCCTTTTGATTTGATCAAAAGGGATCCTTAGGATGGCTTTCTGATCAAACTAAGGCCTCTAGATTATAGTGAGGGAAGTTGTGAGAGTATTTGGGTAGATTTTTTCCGAATCAAAAGGTTCTGAAGGTGTGAAGAAATGAGAAGGAGGAGTGCCCTTTTATAAGAGGGGTGAGGGGGACCTTTGGAAAAGCTAGAAATATTAGTTTATAATAAATTCATATTCGGTTTCTCATGGCTCAAAAGTTGATTATTTAAATTTTAAGGTGGGTATGGGTCTAAAAAAACTCAACCAATATAATTTAGACAGTTTGGGTACTTATATTAAACTTATCTTTAAGTATTAACTCTAAGTTAATTAGTTTCACTTTTACAATGTCTCATTGTATTTTTATATAATATGGTTAATAAACTTAATATATACATCCAATCGACCCCCAAGAGGTCCATTAATGATGAACCTATAATGATATTAGTATCTTGGCCGATCCTTAGATTTTTAGGAATTTAATATCAATTAATAATATAATATTTGTTTTAAGAACTCTTTTATGTCAATTTTGACACTATTCAATAGTTGATTTTTGTAAAACTCATAAAAGATTGATTACATTGAAAAAAGTCAATTAAATCAATTAAAATATATCATATTATCCTAGAAAATTAGTTTAATTCATTAAAAGTTTCATATTATATTTATTTGGGTATTTATAATATCAATTATTTTAATTTTTCACTATTATAGTAATTAATTCATCATCATTGTGTCATAAATAAATTAAATAATTTAATTTCTAAAAATTATAAATAAAATATCATTATATAGGAAATATGTTTATCTTTCTAATGAATATTTATAATCTAAAATCAAACATATATCACCCTATGTAAAAAAAAATTTCTAAAAGATATATGCTTGTGTCATTTTTGTATTCATTTTAACATAATTAAAATAAAGTGTCCCTGTCACCTACAAGTGGCACCATGGGGTCCCAAAATAGACCCAAATATGCCTATGGTCGAACATGTATCAACCAATAAGGCTAGTACATGTTTTAGGATAATTTAGTATTATTATAATATTATTTTTTTAACCCTCATTTACCGGATTTACCCTTAACCATGTTAAATAAAATATTTACCGCAGTAATTATTCAAAGTGTCTAAAAATAAAAGTTACCTATTTACACAATTTGAACATTCTGATTCCAAATATGGAATCCATTTTTCTAAAATCAAAACACAGAAGTGGAAGAAATTAATTTAAAATTAATTCCCGCTATCAAAACAAAAAGCGTGTTTTTAAGAGATAATAACTATCAAAAGATTTACACTTGTTTATGTTCGGTTTAATTGTAAAATTATGTAAAATGACCAAAATTATATTAAATGGTAAAAATATATTGTAAATATACTTTAAAACCACTTAAATTAATAATTTATTACTATTAATTATTTTGATTAAAAAAGTTGTTTTTAATTAAAATTTAGTAATTTTCACTATTCATCAAAATATTAAAGTTATCCGAAAAGTACCAAAATTTCACCTTAGGATAAATTCAATATTCCGAATCCAAAAATGAAATCCATTTTTAAATATAAAATATATATAATTTCAAAAAGTATGTATTACTATTCATAACGGCTAGTTTGATTGGTTGTGGTGTGTTAGAACTCGATGTTGCGTACAACACACGCTATCGCATTATTCAAAGGAAAGAATACCGTGGAAGCCTGGGATGTTTCATTTTAAATTTTTTTGATGTCCGCATTTTGTCAAAAAGTTTAAAATATTGTATTTAAAAATGTTTCACTATTAAAAGTTGATAAAAGTGCAATATTGAAAATGAATCTATTCTTGTATTATGTCTATGAAACTCATAATATGGATTCTAAAATTATAAGGATTATATAAAGTTTAAAATTTAGTTAATACTATTCATAACCTCTTTTGAATGGATTTGTTTTGGGTAAGTTATGGTGTGATTGAACTCGGTGTTGCGTGTAGTGCATGTTATTGAATTATTTTGAAGAAATAACACGCTATGAAATATTGGGGTGTCACATTCTCCCCTCCATCAATAAATTGTGTCCTCACAATTTGAAATTGTTCTTCGAAAATAAAAGGTTGAAAATAGAAAATATATTTGTGGGAAAACCCAAATATGAAATTGGGTTACTAAAATTTAGTCTTAATATGAGGAAAAGAGAAATGAAAGGGTCACCACCAAATTATGATCTCGATTAGGAAAACATTGGTGGAAATTAGAGACATATAATTGGAGGAAAAACGTAAATATTTATAGGTAGTGATTGAGGTCATCAATCACAAACATGTATAA
Organism: Viscum album; assembly: GCA_963277665.1. Lineage (NCBI taxonomy): Eukaryota > Viridiplantae > Streptophyta > Magnoliopsida > Santalales > Viscaceae > Viscum > Viscum album. The sequence goes on from OY728137.1 coordinate 1,482,476,555, forward strand.
AATTGAGGTCCTTAAACTCATCAATCTATGACGATTTGAAATACCATCGGTTCAACAAAACATAGGGTATTGGGATAACACATTTTTGATGTTTCAAAATATCTTAGTTGAAATCCCACATCGAAAAATGAATTAATGAGGCCTCTATTTAAAATAAAGATTGGAATGTATGAAGATTACCGAAAATAACACATACTAGTGTTCCTTGTAGGAAAATATGGATATGGAAGAGAAATCTAACCATCAATTATCTGATGGAGAGTGGTAGAGAACATGGCTATGAAAAGGACAACAATCTCAAAGCAATAAATTAGTGATGATTTAAGGTACCCTCTAGGACAACATTTTTGTTCTACGTTCCTTTTATTAATGTTGAGGAATTTATTTATGAGATTGGCTAAGATCATAAGGAGATATACTTACTTTATAATTAGAGTTTTATCCATTAATAAATTTCTACCAGAAACTCATCTTTCACTCTAAATGATAATAGAACGTAATTTTTTTTTCTATTTATACTATTCGTACAAAGTTCCAAAATAAATGAATTTATAATTCATCTACCAGATCATTTAAAAAACTACATTATTTAATCCAGGACATCTCGTGGGCCAGTGGTAGGTGATACACCCTTGTCGCCCTTCGGTTGCGGGTTCAAGTCTCGCAGCCTTGTCGGACGCGACGGGTTGCCGCCCGACCTCTGGGTTGTCATTTTATGGAAATCCAAAATAATCCAAACTAGAACTATCCAAAATACTTCTGTCCAAACTCACAGTCCAACATTTATAAGGAAGGTAAACATAATGTAAATCATTTTTACCCCGTAATAGCATATGAATACCTTCATCATGTATTCTTTTAATACACTAAAACATCCTGAATTACCATATGCCTTATTGATTACATTCATGCTCCCTTATTCCATATAGAATGCTGGATATACTTCATCAATCCAAAAATGTTTTAAACCCCAACAACGATGGAATATATAAATCATTAATCAGTTTCAAGGTAGTCAAGAATATCCAATATAATTTATCCAAAACAATCATGTATTATTCCAAAATCACTACCTCGGTATCAGAACTATATTATGGTTTATCATTCTCTCAACAATATATTTTCCAAAAATTTATCCTGCTATTGAGTCACTTTTCTTTGTTACACACAATCTCATGTCCTTAATGAAATAGTACTGCAGTACAATCCTTATATACTCCATAATTATTATAACAAGTACATTGTTGATACAACACTCAATTGACATAATCAACATAAGAACTCTAGACATTCCTCTTCATCTGTGGTAGAATCATATCTTGATTATTAACCAATAGAATCATTTGCAGCATAGTCTGATGACTGGGACATAGGTTCGCATAGTGTCCAAACTCCTTGCAAATGACGCATTGTACATTTAAAACCATTTTCTTACCCTTGAAGTCACGTACTTTGTGCCCTTTTCCTCCACACTTATAACAATCTCCCATTCCTTTCAGGTAAGTTCCAGGGTGTTTCTTTCCACAGTTATCACATATGGGAAAATTCTTCTTTCCCTCTTTCCTTTATCCATCGTTATCTCTTCCATCCTTTTCTTCTCTTACTTCCCTTCAATGCCATAGGACTCAGTAAACTCTTTACTTATCTTATCAACACAGGATATACATGCGAGACTATTTCTCTTGTAAATTCTGGCTTAAGACCATAAAATATATGATCCTTCTTTCTCTTTGTATCATGTGCAATGCTAGAGTTCTCATTCCTTCTACTGGGCGCCATTTCTAAACAATGGCATACATTAGATTAGTTTATGAATAACAATACCTAATCCCAAACTTGTAAAACACATAAAATAAATTAAATAGTTTATGGATATAATCCATAATCATAAAAATGTCTCCTTTGAGGAAGTATATACTCATAAACCCTTCATAATGTTTGTAAAGAAAATGAGAGTTATCCTAAGCATATCCCCCGGGAGTTTCGTAACCAAGAGTGCAGTAAGTCCTGTTGTCGTGCACCAGTTCCCGTTCGAGTCTAGCTCAAAGCGGTGTTTTCAGGTTTTACCCCTAGGTACATCTGTGCCAGTGCCGCCTCTACCTGCTCGTATCCAGACATGGATGTATTGCTCGGAAAAGTCACAAAATCTCTACAATACCAAAATTCTAGGATGTTCTTCTATACTAATCCTCAAAATTCATCTTAAATCTATGTTCTCTAATCAGATTTTATCTAAATCTAGCTTCCAAGGTTTGTACTATACTTCCTCTGATACCAATTGTAACGCCCCAACCCTAGTTACCCAGAGTCGGTGCATTATTACATAACATTGGCATGATCACAAGGAAGATCAAATCTCGAAATACCGATTGGTTTAGTAGCCATGGAAACACTAGATATATTCATAAGTTTTACATTACATCATAAAATGAAAAATTACTACAACAACATATTGTCTCCATAATCCACACTCATATCCCCACATAATATCCCTGCAGGTCATTCATAATTTACTTCTTCACTTCCTCGGAAAAATAAAACATAGAAAAGGGGTGAGCTCAAATGCCCAGTAAGGATAACAATATAGCGGAAACGTTCATAAATAAGAATAAACATTTAAGGCAATGTATAACTAAAAAAAAGCCTTTCAAACATGAACTTTCAACATAGTATGGCATAAATAAAATGAAATAATTCCATTTACTTATTCACATGGATATTATACTAATAGAATAATCACATGCAAAATCAATAACCACTTTCATAATGATGGAATGCATAATTCTGAACTTTAATTTCTTTGTCAAGGCCTCGTCCCAAGACCTTGGGGCTAACTGTAACCGGAACCCAACCCAGAGTGCCTCTAATAACCAGACACCAACCCGGAGTGCCTATAATAACCCGACACCAACCCGTAGTTCCTCTAATAACCGGAGACCAAACCGGAGTTCCTCTAATAACCGGAGACCAAACCGGAGGGCTTACTTTTACCGGTCCCCAACCTGGAACATACTTGTCTAACACATTCATCTGAATGTAAGGTTGAAATATAAAATATAAATTTGGATTACAAATAACTTATGAAATATCAATACTCTAAACAAAAACCATGAGTGACATAAGAATAACTTATCCATAGTCAAAAATATAACAAAACCTTCAATAAAATATGGATGTTTTGTATCATAATAAATCAACTTCAAATATGCTTAAAATCCATCAAAGGATGTTGACATAGATGAAATAAAGACTATTTTAGAAAAATATCTCTTTATATTTTGAAATCATTTAAGAGTATTATATTTATGAAATAATTTTTTTTTGAAAATATTCTTATTATCTTGAAAGGGAAGCTTCGACGATTTTATAACGGCGGAAAATAGCCACACCCGCCGTATAAGTTAAAAAAACATTCTTACCTTAAATTTGTCGAAAAGGTTAAAAAGCACCTTTTTTGGAAAATGACGGAACGATTACTTTATAAACCTCTTATAAAAATTCAAACAAGGGTATAAATGACTTTAACCCATATTCTAGTAAATAGTAAACATATTTTGAAATTCATTTTTAAGAAACATGGATGTGGATGATAATGAGATCCCAGTAGATTATTACGTATAAACAATCTCGGATAATGAAGAGATTGCGAAATAACCCTTACCAATTTGGTAACTTATGAAACATACAACCCATGAAAGAGGTATCATAAAATGAATATATAAATACACATAAATTAGAGTGTATTACAAAAAGAATATAATTATGGGCCATACATACACCACACAAAAGGTGATGGTGGCAATATGGCATGAATCTCACAAGAATAAGGAGTGAGATGAAAACCCCTTACCTTGTACTTTTCCTTGGTTGGGGTAGGTTAACCTCCTGTATAATGGTGAAATAATTGTTATTAAATTATACAAGAATCATATACATTAATATGATATCATATATTATCTTTTAATATTGATTTGATAATAATATCTTAGTATTATCTTTGTTTCGGGTGTTAACTTACTTGTTTTCTTTTACATGTCTTGTTACGTAAGCTATGTTTATAATGGATAGGTTTTATATTATCCATATCCAGAATGATATCAAGTCCTTAAACATCATTTTTAAATCATCAAATGATAATTATACTTGAATGGATACGATGGAGAATGAATCTCATCGCGTTCGTGGAGACGGTAGTCCGTACGTACGCACGAGCGACAATATCATTCTTTTGAAATAATATATAAATGGTTGTTATATCATATATACAGAATCATTAACATGTTATATTTATTATTTACATGAGTTACATATCATTATTATACCCATCCAAATAATAATATATTGAATAACAATTACACCACGACGTGGAGACGGTAAGCCGTACGTACGCACGTATGGTGACATGTTATTCAAAGAGTGGATAGAATACTGAATATGGTTGTACCATATTTATAATAACATCACAGTATATATATGATACTGGATTTATTATTTTAGAATGGTAATATCAAAGGAAGAATAAGTGGAAGAAGAAAAGAACTTGGAAAAGGGTGGTGAAATCATTACCTCTTCTTCGGGTTCTTCCTTTTGATTTGATCAAAAGGGCTCCTTAGGTTGGCTTTCTGATCAAACTAAGGCCTCTAGGTTGTAGTGAGGGATGTTGGTAGAGTATTTGGGCATAGATTTGACGAACCAAAAGGTTTTTAAGGTGTGAAGAAATGAGAAGGAGGAGTGCCCTTTTATAAGAGTGGTGAGGGGCACCTTTGGAAAAGCTAGAAATATTAGTTTATAATAAATTCATATTCGGTTTCTAATGGCTCCAAAGTTTATTATTTAAATTTTAAGGTGGGGATGGGTCGAAAACAACTCAACCAATAGAATTTATACATGTTTGGGTACTTATATTAACCTTATCTTTAAGTATTAACTCTAAGTTAATTAGTTTCACTTTTACAATGTCTCTTTGTGTTTTTATATAATATGGTTAATAAACATACTATATACATCCAAGAGACCCCCATTTGGTCCATTAATTATGAAACTATCATTATATTAGTCTCTTGGCCGAGCCTTAGATTTTTAAGAATTTAATATCAATTAATAATATAATATTTGTTTTAAAAACTCTTTTATGTCAATTTTGACATTATTCAATAGTTGATTTTTGTGAAACTCATAACAGATTGATTACTTTATAAAAAGTCAATTAAATAAATCCTAATATATCTTAGTATCCTATAAAATTAGTTTAATTCATTAGAAGTTTCATATTATATTGATTTGGGTATTTATAATATCAATTATTTTAATTTTTCACTATTATAGTAATTAATTCATCATCATTGTGTCGTAAATAAATTAAATTATTTAGTGTCTAAAAATTATAAATAAAATATAATTATGTAGTAAATCTTTTTATCTTTCTAATGAATATTTATAATATAATATCCAACATATATAACCATATTTAAAAAAAAATTCTAAAAGATATATGCTTGTGTCATTTTTGTATTCATTTGAACTTAATTAAAATAAAGTGTCCCTATCACCTACAAGTGGCACCATGGGGTCCCAAAATCGACCCAAATATGACTATGGTCGAACATGAATCAACCAATAATACTAGGACACGTTTTAGGATAATTTAGTATTATTATAATATTATTTTTTAACCCTCATTTACCGGATTTACCCTTAACCATGGCAAATAAAATATTTACAGCAGTAATTATTCAAAATGTCTAAAAATAAAAGTTACCTATTTACACAATTTGAACATTATGATTCAAAATATGGAATCCATTTTTCTAAATTCAAAACACAGAAGTGGCAGAAATTAATTTAAAATTAATTCCCGCTGTCAAAACAAAAAACATGTTTTTAAGAGATAATAATTATCAAAAGATTAACACTTGTTTGTGTTCGGCTTAATTGTAAAATTATGTCCAATGACCAAAATTATATTAAATGGTAAAAATATATTGTAAATATACTTTAAAACCACTTAAATTCATAATTTATCACTATTAATTATTTTGATTAAAAAAGTTGTTTTTAATTAAAATTTAGTAATTTTCACTATTCATGAAAATATTAAAGTTATCCGAAAAGTACCAAAATTTCACCTTAGGCTAAATTCGATATTAAGAATCCAAAAATGAAGTCCATTTTGAAATATAAAATATATATAATTTGAAAAATTAGGTATTACTATTAATAACGGCTAGTTTGATTGGTTGTGGTGTGTTAGAACTCGATGTTGCGTACAACACACGCTATCGCATTATTCAAAGGAAAGCATACCGTGGAAGCTTGGGATGTTTCATTTTAATTTTTTTTTTGATGTACCAATTTAGTCAAAAAGTTTAAAATATTGTATTTAAAAAGGTTTCACTATTAATAGTTGATAAAAGTGCAATACTGAAAATGAATCTGTTCCTACATTATGTCTAAGAAACTCATAATATGGATTCTAAAATTATAAGGATTATATAAAGTCTAAAATTTAGTTAATATAATTCATAACATCTTTTGAATGGATTTTTTTGGTAATACATGGTGTGATTGAACTCGGTGTTGCGTGTAGTGCATGTTATTGAATTATTTTGAAGAAATAACACTGTATGAAATCTTGGGGTGTTACAATATCACTCTTCATATCAATAATAATCATCATTTATGATATGTAAATGTAACCTGATATTATTTTTGGACCCCTAATCGAAATTTAGGCTTCTCCGTAGAAAATCACATACTTGATCTACATGTTAATTCCTCTTCTCTCCGGTGATATAGAGATCCTGCATACATGGTGAGAAGGTAATCATATAGTAGTTATCTTTGATTCTACGACTACCGTGGACCACCCCCTTGTGGTGGTATCTACCACTTGTTCATTTACACTAAATGTTGTAGACCATGTTTTCAATTATATAAGTAGGATTCAAATTTTAAGCTACAATGATATTGTGTTTCCATTTTCTCTAATAATAACATAAAAATATTGATTTTGTGGTGTATATCTATATAATGAGGCATATGACCTTGAAACTGATACATTTTTTTGGAGTACCTTCATATATATTATTTTGATATTTCAAACACTCTTATTAGATTAAATGAGGTCCTATACAACTTAAGAATAAAATTTAAAACTCCAAAAATGATGGAATTAGAGTGAGTGTGGGGATGGATATACTTGTTCCATGAGATGGACATGGGTGAATGGAGAGTAGATAGAGAGGCATTCCAAATTTTACTCAAGTTGTATTCTTTATGGATGATCATATTTAACATTGATAGGAGTTTGTTTTGGTTTTTAGTAGTTTCATATGTTTTAATATGGTGGGGATATATTACTTTACTTTTCTTGGTCTCATGAGGGGGGTTTTTTCACTACACATGAAGGATAGTGTTCCTGATAGACTTCAGGCCAAAATTTATATAAAATAGACACAAATATTACTAGTATGAGAACTCTATAGAAAAAATATTTATCATTACCGGATATTTCACAACAAGTTTGTGAGAATTAAAAAAATCATTATATATTTTGTGTCTCGATGGATTACATGTTAGATAATTAAAGGAGAAAATTACAAGCCTTTATTTTATTTGTAACATTTACTCTTTCTAATATAAAAAAGATATGATATGTCTTTGGGTATCAAGGCCGGGATACCTCATACTCTTAGTGGTCCCAATATGATATGGTCAATTATTTTTGGACTAAGTAAATCATTTACCCTTATATATATCATTGAGTAAATAATGGTAGATTCTCTTATGTGATTTTATGGGAGGAAGGTTTTTAGACATAATTTAATTTCATGAACTTTCATTTTATATATGGTATACACATTACATACTAGAATTTTTCTTTATTATAGGAATCTATGTGTTCTTCGTTTATGTTACGAATGATGTATCATCCCAATATAGATATCCAATGTGTGTGGTATACCCAGATTTTAAAATAAATTCATTGTGCATTCATTCTGACCATTAGTGAATCATGGAAGAAATATATTTTCATCATTGTGTTTTCTATTAATATTAGTTATCTAAATATTACTTGGTTAGTTCCATATGAGGAATTGTGTTGTAGGCATTGTAGATATCCACTTTTTGAAGCCTATATTTTTTTAAATTTCATTAGTTTGATCAAGAATCATTGAGGAGATAATGTGTATTGTGAAATTTTTGTTCATGAAATTATAGATATCTCAAATTTATAAGAAATAATATGTCAATCAGTATCACCCTACATTGGAATTTGATGTACACAAACAAATTTTCCTTAATCTATTCCCTCATTTCGGTCATAGATGATTGGGTAGGCTTAGTAAGTTAGCACAAAATTAGTTTCTCCTATTTATAGTTAAAAATTGACTTTTGAATGTGGATATTCATTTGAACTCACCTAGTATATGGAATTGAATAAGAACATGTTTTTATGTTTCACAACTGAAATAATATCAATTAGATCTTTCAAATATGATTGAGTGAAAAGGTGTTGAAATTAAACTGAACTCCATTGTAATTAAATGTCATGTTTATACTGTGGAATTATATTATAAGGTTATCTATGTGTATACGACCCCATTTGGTTCATTTATGATGGTAGTTTGGTAAGGAGATCCATGAAATATGGGAGAATAATGTACTGGTGATGATGTGATGAACTCATCCCATTTCAGGATCATGATAATGATAATTTTATGTTCAAAAAAATTATAGATAGAGATATTTCCCAAGCTAGTATGCGGAATAATGTATGAATCCTATTTTATAAACTGTTTCTTTTGGAGTCAAGAACATTTATAACTCATGAAAGGGTTTTTTAATTATTAGTGGACATTAAATGACAATTTATAACTAGTGAAGGGTATTGAAAAACTCCTGATTGTTTCGAGAAAAAAATTCCTTTTATGTGTATCAGCTTGGGTATTTAAATAAATTAAAAGTATGTTTCATAATGTATACAATACGCAACACCGAGCCTAAATGAACCATGAAATATTATATTTAAAATATTACTATTATAACATATCAGATAAATTCGAGTGAATGAATTTAATTAACTATCTTCTGAAATATATATTAGGGTTTTACTAATTATTGATAAATTAATATTAAATAATCACTCAACATTTTGTAAAGTAATTTTATTCTTCAAAAAAAATTGAATTATATTTGTCGAGTCATTTTCTAAAATATATTAATATTTTTATGGAACATAAATAAATAATATTTTATATATGGGAGTCAATTTTTAAATAATTATATAAGATTAATTTAATGGTAACTGTTTTAAATATATAAAAATGATTTATTTTTTATTAAATGGTGAAATATGCATGTTTTGGTAAAATTATTATTTGTTTTCATTAAATTATATAATTTTAATGCCTTAGTATACATTGAATTTTATTTTATTATAACACTTGGCTTATTTAAATGGATATAATAGAGTAAATTTCATTTGAATCAATTTGATGTTGAATTTTTGTATTGTTTTATTTTAAAGCATAAAAAAATGATTTCTTAAAAAAATTAGGCTGTGACAATTTCTCCATTTAAAACGTCAAAATAACCCCTAATGAAGATTTATATAAAGAAAATATAATATATATATATATATATATATGAATTTATAATTATATGATGATTATTACTAGTAATATAATTAATATAATATAATCTTATTATAGTAAATGCATTTCATGAAAAATCTTGTTCTAACTCATTTTAAAGGATAATATTTAAATAATATTTATCCAATTTGTAGAATTCAATTTTATAAAAAAAATTACTTAGTTTTAATCAACCAATTTTTTTCGATAATATGGTTAAAAGAATTATGTCATATGGAATTGTAAAAATGGTAAAAATTCATCACTATAGGAAAGGGAAAATATTGTTATCCTATAATAAAAACCAGGGATATGATAACCATCTTCCATATAAAATATTTATGGATGAACATTATCAAATTATTTTATATATTAATCTATTTATGGGACATATTTCTATGAAACTAGACTCTATAATACGTTTTGTAATGTAATATTAAAAATAAAAATCTCTTTCCAAAAAATATTCATTATATGTTCACATCGAGATAGAAAATAATTTGATGAATTTTACAGATTATTTTTAGTATAATGAAATAATTATTATAAGGTAAATTTATATTTATCTTCTAGTTGTTATATATTTTTCTTTGATTCTTTTATAATGTTGAAACAACACTTGTGAATCAAATGGAAAATTATAAGAAAATAATTTTGTGAATAAGTATTTAAATGTATTTATATTTAGTAATGGTTATAAAATTATATAGTAGATAATAATAATATTTTATTGATGTTGAAATGGATTATGTTCCCAGTTATTTATTATTTTCTTTCTTATAATGTCATATTAAATCTATAGTGTAAAAAATGACGTTAATGATATATAATGTTATATAAAAATTTATATGTTTTTTTAAATAATTAAAATAATGAAAGAATGAAATTTGGATGATGATTACCAATTTATTGCATCCATTTTCCATTTATGACACAATTATTATCTTAGACGTAATATTATAAACCTTTTATATTGAAAAAGTCATTACCACAATTATGATTAAAAGTTGTTTATAGGGTGTTAAATTGAGTGATATTGGTTAGATTTATAATTAAGCATGTATAATAAAATTTGGTGGACATATATCGACCTTATAATATACAAATATTTATTATCTATCCATTTCAGTATTATTATTTAACATGAACTTATTAATTTTTTATCCATTATTAAATTGGAAGGGTTTTATCTCCCATACTGATAAATGGACACCCACTATTCTTTTATCAAAACATATATAGAATTATTTTTCATTCAATAAAAACACATATAACTTATTAAAATTTTTACCCATGATCTAGAGTCCCTGTCTTGAGTATATAACCATCCTATGAATGCTTTATGTATAAACGTAAACAGATTGTCCAAAGAGGATATATCATTCTCAAACACACTTGTCTATTTTATTTCATCTTCTACCACTATCAAATATTATTCTATCATGATGATATAATAACATATTTGTCTCTAATATACTATTATTTTTTCATTTTATCAATTCTCTAATTCAGTCAAAAGGGAAAAAAATCGTCGTTTGTGTGTACATTAGACTACCACATCATGAACCATTGTAATTCACTTTCTATCACTACTTCACATATAAGATTAAATTTATTTATTTACTATATTTATATCTATTATATTCCTAATATACTGATAAATCAAGATTATAATATATCATACAATTTCAAACAAATCAATTATTTTATTGTTGACAATGAATTTCATGTGTACGTGTTCATTAACACCACCACATTACATTGTGATTTTTTTTAAAAACATCACATTAATACAATAAATATGTATATTTAATTAAATAATATGACATATATCATATAACAATAATACTATAAATATTAATTTATTATTATGTTATATCTATCATTATAATTGAAAATTTCAAATGTTACTCATGCATAAATAATAATTATCATATCTATGATTGTAATGTAGTTCATCATTCATAAAAATAATAAAAGTTGGTTTAAATATAAATATTTATTTTAAATAATTATAATAATTTCATTATTATTATTCTATAGATTATGGAACGGTGGCCTCTTTTACCATATCCAAACATCCAATGTCATTTTTGGGAATTTGAACAAAATATTGTCAAACATCCATCATGAAAAAAATTGATTTAGTAATTAAATATAAAATGGTATTAAAAAAAATACTAGGAATAATAAAACTAATATATTTTTTATTAATTTGAATAATTAACATCAACTTATTGTTCATGAAGATAAGGTAAAAATGTGATTAATCGGATCCGAGGTAAAAGATTTTATCCCAATTTCCCTTTTCTGGTTCCTATTTTAGTGTTATGTACTATATTTTTTAAATGTATTATAAAGAACCCAATTACATGTTATATAGTGAATAATTCCGAAATCATGATAGTTCGTGATCTAATCAAATTTATTTTCCAATGAGGATTTGACTCAAAATATACCCAGTGATAACTGATTTTTAACTCAATTTCTATTAATTATGTTAAAATTAAACCTTCATTGATTATCTTATTAAATGATTATGGGTGAAAACCCCAGTTATTATTTTTTTATGAATTTAAGAACTAGTTATGTGGAATTTTTTTTCACATTATAACTCTATTGATTTGTTCATAAATTAATGATATGACCTTTGTAAGGTGTTTATCATTTCATTTTTATAAAAAAATATACCATTTCAACACCTATTTTTTCCAAGTGATGCATATTCTAAACTTTTTATAGGATATATATTGATTCCTTTTATATTTATTTCATTTAGTGATTAATTTAAAGTTATTTACTTCATGGATATTATAATTCCAAAGTTACCATAATGGTAATAGTCTTTTTCATAATAATAAAATTATTCATCATTAGTTATCATTGATTATATATAGAGGGATTATTTTAGCTTTCGGTATTAAACAAAATATTTATTATTATTCTATGGTTAATTTTTAAAATCATGATATTTCCATTAATTTCCTTTTTTATAAGAATATGATATGATATGTATGATTCAAAGTAAAACTAATATTGTTCTCTATTCAGTTAGAAATTGTTTACATACATTTCCATATATTCAATAGAATGTTTTTTTAAAATGTTATATTCTATTCTAAAATGATTTAATAGAGAACTTTTTACACATTTATGTCTTTTTAATAAAAGGTATAGAAATAACCATATTATCATTTCCTAATAGAATTGATTTTTGAACATTTAATGAAAATGTTAATGGAATCTATAATTTAATATACTCCTCATAAAATGAATTTTTTTTCTATCATGACTACACAAATATTATGAATGTAATTTTAAAATATTCCATTTTTTCCACGGGAAATATTTTCCTATCATTTTTATAAATTTTTTTTATAATTTATGAAGGGTATTTTCTTTAAAAAAATTATTGAACAATATATGTAATTTCCATTCCTAAAATAAAATAACCATATATTTTTATTATATCCTTGCAGGTATATGTTTTAATTAATCCATACTTATTCTTCCTCTTTATAGGTTATGATAATTTTTTTCAGGAAAATATTATCATTTCTTATGGTAGGTTTTCAATACAATTGGTTATGTTTCTTATATATAGAATGTCTATAATCACCTTATACATGATGAATTAATTGGCCTTTTTATGTGATAGGGGGAAATCAATATCCCCTCTGGCTTTATAGGTCTCATGAGAAACAAATACCAGGTATTTGGCTAAGGCCTTAAATTTTTATTTATTATGCTTCAGAATAAGGCCTTGATGGCTAGTTTATAATGCCTATAATTATGAATTCAATCATTATGATATTATTTTTTTGTGTCACTATAATTATTTGAATAGTTTTTATATCAATAAATAATTTTATAAATCATGTCATTATTTATATGTGTTAATTAATTTTTATTCACTGCTATCATGTTATAATTTCTAATCATGTTATTTATTAAATAGTATTTGTTTTTCACTTATTTAAGTTATCATATTTCTTTTTAAATTTATTCTCTTGATATATCATAATTTTCATTTGTTTTACTGAGAATATAATATTACCATTATTTTTTTCCTTTTTGAGTGATATGAAAATGTTTTTGAGTGACTCCAAGGATGATGAATATTTACATTCATAGAGTTGTTTATTTAATGTGTTCAAGTGTTATATGTGATTCATGTATTTATGTAGTTTTCTAGGACTAATATAACATCCATCCCTTTAGTTTGTGATTCCATCTTCCTTTTTTCATAGTAATAATTTTACCACAAGCTCTATGATACTAGGTTTTGGGTCTTAATAGTTTGAATCATATGATATTTAGTAGAAACATTTGAAACTACATTTACATAATCATAAATTAGGGATACTAACTCTATGAACAACATTGAGGATAATTATATTTATAGAATCAGATCAAAATATTTTTCAAAACTATATATTATGAGTTTTTCATTCAAATACATCACTATTTGGATAGAAAGAGTGGAAATGATTTTGGTACATATGAATCTAGGATTAATAACATACAATTATGTTTTTATGGTATATCTGAGCCATAATTCTAGTCTAATGTGACTATTTGATTACATCCCACATTTTTTAACTCCCTCAGTTTATATAATTAGGATATTTTATATTTTATATATAAACCATCATGATTAATTAGAGAATATATCAAATGTAAAACTATGATATACGATAGAGATATGGTAATCATAATGTGTCTAGGTTTGATATGTTTTTGTTTGATCATGTGATGAAGGTCATATATATATATATATATATCCATACAGAGGGATTACATGATGGGATTTTTAAATAATTATGTATTTTTTGGGCGTAATTTAAGGGAATATAATCCATTGGTTTAATACATATTTTGATAGAAAAATTATATTAAGAATATTGTTGTTTATATTTTTTGGACTTATAATTAATGTTATTGTTATCCTTTAGGGATAACATGAATATTGATTTAATAGTATAAAAATAAGTTTATTTTAAATTTTAGAATAAAATAGTATCTATTGAATTCCATAATGGTTAAAAAGTGATTTGATGGTTAATGTTATTTCTAAAAATGATCATCGTATTTTCAATATTTTTATAGGAATTGTGTTAATAGTATTCCTGAAAAAGGAAATGGTGTTTATTAGGTGACAAATCATCATATTCAAATACAATAGGGTTCATAAACTTACAATGGAAGAGTAAAAATTGTTCCACACCTACAACTTACCTACCTGACATCTTGATTAGTATAATTGTTTTTAATTAATCAATTATATAGATTAATTTCATGGTGATTTCGTAACTGTATTGTGAATTAAAATATTTTTTTAATTTTTATGATTTTGAGCCCATTGGTAATATTTTGGGGGACTTTTAATAGTGTGTAGGTATATGGAAGCCCAATTTATAATTTTTAATATCAGATAAAAAATTATTAATGAAGAATGAAATAATTATTTTCAATGCTAAGGATAGTTATAAAGTATGTCTATTTTTTTATTGAATGTAATATGTCAAATTTTGGGTGTTACAGTTAATGCTTAAGAGTTTACTATATTATATCGGATAAATTGGACAATTGTTTCTATTTTTTAAAATATTTACAGCCAAACAAAAATAATATTCACTCTTTTATTGAACTTTTAGACTATTAAATGTTAATTTTAGTTCATTGGGATTAAAAAATCAATCATTGATATTCATTTCTCGATGTAATAGATGAAGTGTAAATTCATTAAAGTCTAAAAAAAGTATCAAATTGTTCTTATGAAATTTAAATTTATCTTGTAAGTATATTTTCTAATGAACGATATCTTTATTGTAGTATGAATAGTGAATACATGGAATATATCCAAAAAAATTTAGTACACATTTTCCTTTATTTATGTTGATTAGTAGTCTTTTCACACATCACAAATTTATGGTTGTGTGCTCATAAACATTATCTTGAACATTTTTTATATCTAACAATACATATCCTTATATATTATTTTTCTAATCCTTGTCCAAAATTTCATTTCCAATATATTTTCTCTTATTTGGATATAAAGGATTTTGTTATTCACGAAGTTGTTCATATATCTCTTTGCCTCATTTAATGAGGAAGATTTAATAAAAAATTTATAATGTGGGATTACACTGAAAGAATACTTAAATATAAATCCCTTGATTTTTAAGACTAATTAATATTGTGAGTAGAGAATTTGTTAATGGTGGGAAGTCTATAATACCAAAAGTTTCTATAAAAGAAAACTATACTCAATAGCAAATATGACACATACATCAAACCTAAACCTAAACAGACCATGAAATATTTTTATTTAAATATAAATATTATAACAATACCATTAAAATGATGGGTATGAATAATATCAACTAAGATATATATATATATATATATGGTTCATATTCACTATTCATAATTTCATAGATTATTATCACCCAATTCCCTGCAACATAATTTTATTATTCAAAAATTTTTCATCTTATAAATTGATTCGTATTAATTTTTTGTGCGTGAATAATATAATTAATTAATAGGAATTTTAGGAAACATATTTATATAAAAAGGATATCTTTTTGAAATTAGTGTATCAAAATTATCTATGGGAATATTTTTTAAATGAATATAAAAAAATAATTTTTTTATTAACATTTTCATTTCTATAAAATAAATTATGTAATTAGAAAGAATAATTTTGTATGGAATTTGATTTAAAATTATCATATTTATCATCATGGTGGATATTATAAAATTATGTTGAATGTATTGATATTTATTCCATATTTTTAAAATAGTATTATTTTGGGAAAATACTCATTTTTTCAAAAAACTGTTTCTAAGAATGAAATTTTTATTCATTTCAAAAAATTAAAATAATAACCAATTAATAATTACTATAAAATATTATTACATTATAGATTAATATTTTTTAATTTAATTTAATATAAAGATGATTACTAGTAATAGATTATATGTATGTTCATATAATGCTTGAAAATACATTTGTGACTAACTCATTTTTTATCATTTTATTTGTTATTTTTAGAAAATAAATATTACCAATTATATAAATTGAATTTAATAGAATGAATTTAATAAGTCAGATAAAAATAATTTATATTATTTAATATGTTCTTTTTAATTTTTGGTCAAGATAAATTTAAGAAATATTACAATCATGTCACTACGATTATAGAATGAATTTTGTGTTCCATGTTTAAAACTAAGGAATAAGGCATACAATATTCATAATAAATATTATTGGATAATTTATATTTAACCATATAACATTAATATTTATAATAATTTTTAAATATGATATTTGAACATTAAATAGACATATATAATACATTTGGTAATGAAAAAGGCAAAATGTCAGTCCCTTTTTTCATTAATATATTTTATATGTTCTCATTGGGATGAAAATATGTTTACAAAAAACTATATAGATTATTTATACATTAATGAAATTATTTTCATGATGTTAAAAATGTTTAATACTTAGGGATTAAATTGTAATATTAATTATTTTAACAATAATGATATAACACATGGGAAAACATTTGAAAAAATAATTTAAAAAAGATTTAAAATAATATGAGAATTCAATTTTGATTGAATTGTACATCAAAAATACTTTTATCGATAATAATGATGTATTATTGTCGTTTTAATTGATTTATTCTAAATTCATTTTTATCATAGTTCCTTTCAAGTCAATGTAGACGAATGGTGCTAATAATGAAATTTATAATATTTTATGTTAAATTATCAAATATCATCAAATATCATTTATTTTCCTTTTATAATCCATAGATTATCTTATTAGAAAAATTAAATCTCTTTCTGTTTGAAATGATTATTACAATGGAAAGCTTAATAAATGATTATCGAGTATGGAACTAAGAGATAATGGTTAATTTGATAATTAAAATTGTATAATAGTTATTTTATATCAGTATTTATACAATATATTATCCCAAGTTTTAATCCATTCCATTTTGAATTATTTTTATTAAAAATCACATTCATATAATTTAATCATTCAAGAAATTACATTTATGACCTCATCCAATTTATAAAATGAGAACCCATATCCTCTAAATTACACACTTCAATACACATTAATATTAGAAAATAACCACCCAAATACAGTCATCATACCCATCCACAAGACATAATATCTCTATTTCGATCAGAAAACCATCTTTTGTATGATTTATTTTTAAATAAAATTATATTGTTCAATGAAGATGTATTATTCTTAACAGAGTGATTTTTCTTTATTTTATTCATCCATGTCTTTAATATGTTATATATTACATAATTATCCAATTAAATCAGTCTCACTCATATACAAAGATTATTTTCTATAAATGGAATACCCCATATTCATCTCATATTTTGTCAAATAGGTAATGAAATCATCATTCATATATACAATGTAATACAGCCACATGAGTGGTTGTAGTTTATTTTTTATCACCACCGATCATGGTTAGTTCTAATGATATGTTATATATATATATATATTATAATAATGAATTTTTTATAATTTTTAAAAATATATATATCATATATAATTTCTTACAAGTTATTTGATTTCAAATTGATTACGACGTCCATTCAAATGTCTGTATTATATCCTCCAAAAGGTTATTTAATTAATTATTCATAACAACACAACATTAATTTTAAATATAAGTAGAATTGATTAATTTATATCATTTTTTATGATTATAATTAAAAAATATAAACTAATTATTAATTTTATTC
The DNA here is from genome assembly GCA_963277665.1 of Viscum album. NCBI lineage: Eukaryota > Viridiplantae > Streptophyta > Magnoliopsida > Santalales > Viscaceae > Viscum > Viscum album. The sequence continues at coordinate 1,482,494,980 of OY728137.1, forward strand.
CATTATGATCATTAAAAATGGAAATGATACACTTATGTACATACATATTACCAAATACTTGATTCTAATGTAGTTCATTTTAAATAATCAATTTTTATGGTTGGTTTAAAAAGTATAATTGATGTATAAAATTTTAATTATTTCATTATTCTTTTTATTTTTTTATGATGATATGATGAGCTATTTCATTTAGTTAAGTAACGAAATTCATTTTGGGCTTCTGAATTGAATATCATGAAAATGATTTTCTGAAAAAATTAATTATTTAATTAAATATAAAATTAAATTAATTATAAAATTGAATAATTTTTTTTAAATTTTTATAAAAAGTAAAATAATTAATATAACTCAATTATTATATATGATAATAAATGTATCTTAAAATCATGATTTAAGGTAATAGATTTAATCTCAATATCCTATCACTAAGGTGTAACAAAATGTAATAAACATTGATTCATTAATAATATTTATATGTGCACCTTTAACATGTTATTATAATAATCCTTTAGGAATAATCAATATATATATGTTAATTAAAATTATTTTAATATAAGGTGATTTGATTTAAATTTTACTTAGTAGTATTTTTCTTCATGACATAATTTCCATTTATTTGGTTATACATCTATATCAATGAAATTGTAAAAAATTGTTATCTTAGAAATGAAATATGAATATGTTCTTTTATATTTTTTATTTTTTATTGTGGGTTTATATTTGTTACCCATTTAAACTACATTAATTAATTATCACATCAAGGATAGTACCTTTATCAGTGTTCTCTCATCTAAATTTTATTTTAGGGATACATATGACATGGTTACCTATAGTTTTCTCATGTGGTGTATAAAAACATTTTTTATAAGATTTTTATTTATTTAAATTATATTCCAGATATTTTTTGATTCATTTTATGGTAATTCATTCGTAATGATTCTGATTCAAATCTTACCAAATTATTATGGATTTATTTCTAAATATCACCATTATTCTGATTGATCTTCATTAATGTCTATAAAGGGGGAAGTATTTGATATTTTAATAAAAACACAAATATAGTTTCTTTTGTCCATAATTATTTAGGAAAATAAAAATAATTACATTCATATTACATATTAAATTTCTCATGATAAGTAAAGAATTATGATATGTAAAAATAACGCTGGTTTATATTTAGTTAGGAACATTTTTCATCCATCTCCATATATTCTTTTAAATACCAAGAAGGATCGATCATGGTCATAAAACCCATGACCCCAAAATTTATTCAAAGAAAAATAAAAGTTGCAGCAAACAAACAGGGGGAAAAGCAACAGTCCAACAGACCACGCCAACAGGAACAAATAGAGAAAACAAAAGATCACCTTTTTCGAGGACGACCTCGACGCCTAGATCCCCCCCGACTGGCCGGGAGGCGACCACGCCCACTCTGCTGTCCAGCTTCCATTGTCATAGTCAGTTCCTCAATATTTTCCATAGGGGATGCTTCCCCATGCAGGCCAACATCAAGTCAAGTGTCTTCCTTGTGATCCGCAGCAGCATGATACTCTTCATGCACCGGCCGAACCTCCTGTGTATCCTGGACCACCTGCATCTTAGAAGAAGAGCAAGCAGTATTATAAGCTGTGGATTCCACTACCACTGGGATCTCCATCCCCTTATCAGCAGCAGGTATCAAAGTGCTATCTCGATTATTGCTACATCCTGCCTTCTTAAGCCCCTCCAGATTAATCAAATCAAACTTCGGAGTATTAATCGACTCCAACATAGAAAAGAAATTATGTCCTGGCTTTTGAGATTTCGGCTCATCACTCAAAGTATCCTTTGGAGAAGCCTCCATATCAGCAACATGCAGAGTTGAACTCTCCAGAATATCCTCTATTCCAATATCAGCATCACCCTTCAATAATAAATCATAATGGTTAACCTGCTGGACCACATCCTCTCCTACAGTACCACTATCCACCATCACAGCACCATCCGGCCGTGCTCCCACAGTATTTACCTGGGCTGGATCAGCCCTCAACTTCTTCGACGCCACCAATTGAAACCCATCTTCATCAAAGATCTTCATCTTACGCTTCATACAAGCCGAAGCCACTGCATCACGATCAAACTCAGCATTGACATCATCCTGAACAACAACCTCATGCTCCGATTGGACCCCGTCCTCTTCCTCAACAAGCATATGTTCACCCTGCTGGGAATCAACCGCAGCCTCCGGATGAACATCAGTAACCATTGTAGCAGCATCCGTATGCACTAGATGACACCCTTCCTCCTCTTCAGCAATATCAGCCCATGACCTGCAAGCATCAAATTAATTAATACAAAACAACTTTATATTAAATACACAATAGTTGGTATATGTCTTAATGTTTCTATACATATTATTTCTCTTAATGATTTAGGTTTATTTATTTTGGAAAATATCAAATTAATTAATGTTAGTTTTTCAATATAATTGTTTTATTTTTTATTTATATTTTATTTTTCCCTTTCATGTATTGACTTTATTCAATTTCATATATTATTGGAGATGCATGATATAGGCAATTAATTCATTTGATGGTCTCGTGAGATAAACTAGTTTGGTTATTTTTCCAAGACCCTACCTATTTATTTATTATGTTATGAACATGGATTTTATAGTGATTTTATAAAAGGACCCATCCTGAAACATGACATAATCATGTTGTAAGTAAATAAATTGAAATTAATTCACATGCATGATATTTTTACATTTAATTATTTAGATAATTAGGTCATAAATTACACATAACTACTTGAATATTTCCATTATACACATTTAATCACTATCAATTTTTTTTCACAATAATATAACTCCACAAATAAAAAAAAGAATTATTTTCTTGATAAAAGTTTTCTTGAATTCATCCTTTATCTTACCGTTCCTTATAACACGTGAAAATAATTTCAAAAACATAAGATGAGAATAAAAATCTCATCAAGGGATGTAAAATAAGGAATGTAAACATTAGTCCATAAATACATACAAATCAATGAAATCATTATTTTTTACTCATAAAATATAAGCTCTCTAATATACCTCATGATATCTTATGATTTATTAATAACTCATTGAAGTCATAAATCAGAAAGGTATCTGGTGGAATCCATGACATACGATCATTATATATTTCACAACTACATTGGGAGTAACCTTTATGGTTTCATTTGGAATTACCATCACAATATATTCTTTAAATCTCTTAGGATAAACCTTAAGTTTTATCTCCATTATGTTACCCAATGTATTTGAGAGCTATCATGGGCTCACCCGCCCTAGGTTTATCATGGAAACACCCATATTTTGTTTATCATGTAATCACCCGTCAAATTTCCAAGTACCATTATCTAATAATAACAGATAAGTGATTCAAATTATGAAATTTCACTCATCAATCACAACAAATCATTTAAAGATACTGGAAAATTTAATCTATATCAAAAACCATTTAAAACATTTAATAAATGAATTTTTAATAAATGTGTTCCATTCCACAGTTAATAATATGAATGGAATTTAAAATTAAAGCACTCATTTCCATATAATAATCCTTCTAAACATTTTAAAAACATGTACATTAATGAAAAATAATTAGAAGAATAAATCGTTAAAACATATAATATGATATTTTAGTTAAAGAGTACCTTACCAATTGAGAAATAATTGACAAAAAAATTAAATAATAACCATAAACAAACATATAATATCATGATAATAATGATAATCATGAAATAATATGTAAAATGGTGGTATATAAAATTAAAAATCAAATTTATTTATAATAACAAATAAGTCTCAATAGAATTTAAATTGAGGTGAAATAAACTTTCAACGATTTTATCATTAGATTGAAGATAAATAAATGACATAATAATGTATGATAAATATAAATCAACCCATTATAAGTGTATATTCAGTTTAAAACAATCATATGGAATTCACATATATTCTTGTGAAAACAAAACCAATGACATTGGTATTTAACTCAATGAATTGAGATTGAGTTATGATTTCCCATAAATATATAATTTTATTAATAAAATAGTTTAATTATTTGTATTCACTATAAATAAAAATAATTTAGGTATAAATAAAAGATATTATATCAATATTTATTTCTCACATACTCAATGAACAACAAAATCAATAAGTAGATTATTCACCCAAAGAATGGAAATTGGGTTAAAAAGATCTCATACCTTGAGTCTGAATTGTCTCGTTAATCCTTTATATTCATTAATAATAAAATTATGTTAGTTTATACATGTTCATAATTTTTTTATGTTTATTTTTAATTTTATATTACTTATCATCATGTTATAAATGTTACAAAATTATTTAAGTTCATATTGGTCGGTTTGTTGATATTCGGTACATGAGCCAAATATGATCTTGTTTGATATAAATTGACTATGAGGTAAAAAGTATAACATCCCTAGAATATTATTAATGATTTAAATATAATATATATACTATAAATATGTATTTATAATTTCCATAATAATTGGAGATGTGAAATGAAATGATGTATTCATGTAGACGGTGGGTTATACAAATGCATGAACACTACTTTCAATTCTTAGTCATATTAAAAAAATAATAATAAAATGATATAAATGTATATTATGATACCATTATTATATTTATTTCATTTAGGTACCATATTTTTAATGAGACTATCCTTTTTTACATTCAATTTATAGCATGAACGAGTAATATTACTTCGAGTGGGTGGTAGTAGACACTTCCTCAAATGAAATTATCATATTTACACGTCATGAAAAGAAAAAATTTATGTTGTAAAAAAATTACTTAAATATAGAGATAAATATAAATACTATATATGTAATATTTAAATAATTTTACATCATAATGGACACCAAGAGAGGTGGTAGTATAAAATTTAACACTCATTATTTTGTGACGTAGTAGTTCATCGTACACATGAACAATATCTTCATATATGTTAGTTGGTTGTGTGTGTAAGTGTAACTGAAATAATTTTCATAATAACATAATACTATATTTAGTATATATGAGTTGTTATATAATCCAGGAATAATATCATCATAGTGAGTAGAGAAGAAAAGAAAGGAATGGATCTTGAGAGAAGACATTAACTCAAAATCGGGTAACTCCATTTGTTTTAAGCCAAAAGGCTTACGTGAATTTCTTTCTAGCCAAGGTAATGCTTCTAGGAAGAATATAGGTACGTTCAGAGATTATTTTAGTATTATATGAATGATTCAAGGGTCTTCATTATTTTTAGTAAGTTGGTATAGTTGGTGGCCTTTTATAAGTGAGAAAAGGGGCACTTTAGGAATGTCTTGAAATATTTATTTATTTTAAATTCAATTTCAATTAAAAATGGTTCATAAGTCATTTATTTTGAATATCTGATATTTTCATCTGAATACCCATCATTCAATATTTTTTAGACTAAATCTACATTTTTTATCGTTATTTTATTGGTTTAACCCTTATTTTACCCTTTTTAATCTTATTGTCATATCATGTTATTTACACTTTGTGGGTTAATGTAATTATCATATCTTGTCAAAGAACCCGAAATAATTTCATTTATGAAATATTTGGAATTATCTTAATAATTTATCCAAATAATATTTTTTTTAATTTATTATCATTTAATAAACTATTTTATATTTTATGTTTTGAATTATGTCAATTTTGGAAACTATTCATATTAGAGTTTTTTTACAAATTCATAAAAACATTATTCCATATAATAAAAAACATTAAATAAATTATAATAGTCCATATTCAGCTATATATTTTCTGGATCACATTAATTATTTAACTAATTTTTTTAATATTTATTATATCATTTATTAATGAACCAAGTGATACATCATAATTGTGTCATAAATAAAATTATATATTTAATTTCTAAAAATTATAAATTAAATACCATGATATAGGAATGATTATTATATTACTAATGGATATTTATAGTTTATTTCATCAGTTCGATAACCCTATATTTAAATTCTCTTAATAAAATATACATGTTTTTGTTATATTTCTCTTTAAATTAAAAAATAATTATTATAACATGTTATTATCACATCCAAGTGGATCTATGGGGTCCCAAAATAGAACCAAGGTTTACCAGGGCCGGAAATACCTTATCCAATTGGATTAGCATATGTGTTAGGGTTTTTAATATTTTTATAATATTTTTATTTACCCTTACTACCATATTTACCCTTTAACCACGATAAATAAAAATAATTACTTACATGAGTATTAATAATGCCAAAAAATAAAAGGTACCTATCTACAAAATATTGACATTTATATTGAAAATATGTAATCTATTTTTGAAAACTAGAAACATAGATGTTTCAAAAATTAATTTAAAATTATCCTCCATTGTCAAAACCAAAAGGAAGGTTTATAAGAAATAAAAACTATTAAATGATTGATAGGTGTATAATTAAAATTTAAAATTAAATTTACATCCAATGACCCAAATTAGATTAAATTATAAGAAGATAATTATAATACACTTTTAAACCATTTAAAATAAAAATATATCTATAAAAATAAATTTGATGAAAAATCATTCATGAATTAAAATGTAGTATTATTCACAATTCATAAAACTGGTACATTATCATAAAATAACCATAAATTTAACAAATTTAAATTTTTAATGTCTAGATTCTATAGAAGAAGTTTATTTTTTTTCAAATATAACATATTAAAGTTATAAAAAATAGATTTAAAACTTTCTCACCATCAAAATGCGGTAAACGACACTTTAAAAATATAAGTGTATTTAATTATTATAATTGGATTCATTCTAAATTTAATACTTTAAAATTCATCGGATAAAATTAATAAAATTTAAAAAATATTTTAAATCAAAATATAGATAAATTTGATCATTCTGTCTAATACAACAACTATGCATTAATTACTATTTAAAATAATAATATTCTTATTGTATTCTTTTTTGGAATAACTCTATGTTGTGTGAAACATAATATTCCAGATAATATCGTTGTTGTGTGTTGCATATGCTATTAAGAAAATTATCCACATTAACTTTAAATTAATATACAAAATATTAATATATATGATAAATTATTATTCTTTTAATCTGTGAGTCATTATATCAATCCTTCCATTTTAAAAATTGTGTCCACGCAACATTAAAATTGGGCACCAAAACATTATTGAAAATCCCACATATGAAAAATAGTTAATAAAATTATCAAATTAATATTAATATAGTGAAGTATAAAGCACACCTGAGATAACGTATAATAGGTTTCCATGTAGGAAAATGTGGATATGGAAGAAAAAATAAGTGTTATGTTTCGATATAGAGTAGAAGAAAACATTATCAAGAGATAGTCAACAACTAGAAAACCAAAAAATTGTGATGGGTAAAACGGTCATCGATTTGACAGTAAGAAAATTAAATGAATGTCACTTTTGTTTTCAAGAAATTTACATGATTATTATGAATTTAAATATGAGTGTGAAAAAGAAAAAAAGGAAACATACTTACTTTTCATATAGAAATACATAGATTAATAAATATATACCACATGCTCATCGATTCTCAAAACGATGAGTATTAAAGAAGAAACTATTATACTTGAGGTACTAGAATAAAATTCTATAGAATCACATAATGCACTAAATATAAACTATATAATAACCATAATTGGGAAAAATGAAAACTACACCCTGAAAAAAAATTCATATACGTCTTAAGTATTTCCCAAAAGATTGCTTATGAAGAAGTTAAATTTCCCAATTTACCATTCCCACATATCAATTATCAATTAAAACCAATTCAATTTTACAATTAACATATATAAACCATTTCCTATTCAGGTCACCATTTTCAAAGGTTTAACATATCCAATTGGTAGCCCTATGTTCTATTTCAAATCTGAAATAGACCCCACTGGGATCAGGATGGGTCTAACGAATAATTTCAAGGATAAAAAAATACATACCTCATTAAATGACATAATATAATGAATGGATCAACAAGGATTGTCTACATACACAAATTTAAAAATTAAGGCTTTGGTTTAACACTTATAGACCATGAACATAATTCTCTTACATTCTCAAATGTGACCCTCGGTTCAAACTAATTTTTCTTATAACAATAAAATGATAAAAATAATGGAAAATGATTTAGAGCTTCTAAAGGATACAAATATGTTCACAAAGTGTCTTCAAAAAATGGGATGAAATAGAGTTGTAGACATAGCTAAAGAGTCAGTTCACACTATATAACAGTCCAAATAGCCCAAGATTAAAGGATAATCCCTATTGGATGAATAAGTCTATACTAGATCATCATCCAATCAATAAGGGTAAAATATGTGAGAAAACAATGGGATGAACAGAAAATACTATGTGTGAAAATGTTCATTTCTTCTATTTTTAAAAGATATATGGTTGTCCCTCTGGTTTGCCAAACTGTGAACCAAATATGCAACTAATTATTTCAATGTGGGGATAATTATGTATGGTTTGGATAGGACATACACTTGTTTTATATAATAGTGAATATACCATGTGGCTTCAGCAATATAGGGGAGGAATGGACATACACTTGTTTTATATAATAGTGAATATACCATGTTCCTTCTATAGGTACTTACTATTTTTTTCTAAATTAGTGTTTATTACAACTTTATTATCAGTGTATTATTAATATTTTGTGGTGTTATTATGTTTTTGGTATATTTTTTGAATACATTATATAGAATTTTATTTATATTAACTTATAAACAATAAATGTTTCTTAATAAAAATGAAATTAAAATGTTATAAATGAGTATGGATTCCAAAAATACATGGTTTTATGTTATGTATAAATAGAATAGTGGAAATATTGTTTTTTATTGTATTTTAAGTGAAATACTTAATTATTAGTATTAATTAAATTTATAAATTTCATTAAAAAAAATATATATTTATGGGAATTTTTTTTGAATATTTTTATATTTGAACAACATTATATTCGATAGAGTATAAAAAACATTATGAATAAATAAGACACAAGATATTATAATATAAATATAACTATCATAACATCTATTTTTAATGGTTTCTTATGAGTAAAAATAAATATATAATTAAATATTATACAATGTTATACATAATTTATATATATTGATTAATGATTAGAAAATATACTCTCAATTCTTTATAGAATTAATTTTATGTTTAAAAAATATTTTATTTTGACAATAATTTTGTTTTAATTCGTTGTGAAATAAAAAAATTAATATATTCCAATTTAAAAAAATTAATTTGAATAAAAGAAAAATATTTTATAAACTATCATATCAGAATTAACAAAGTGTGAATTTATTATCTTTTTTGAAATAGTTTGTATTTCAATGAATAGAGAAAAATACATCATTTCATATAAAAATATATTTTCCCATTAATTTACCATGTAATAATTTATATTAAAATATAATATAAGTCAAATTATTTAAATTATATAATTTATTATCCATTTAATTTATTATGAATTAAATTTATACAATAATTTGGTCTGATATGATTCTATAAATAAAAAATAATTTTATTGAATTTTTTTAGTTACGTTTTCTTTATTAAAGTTAAGCTATTTTTTGAAAAATATCTAAAATTATTATCTAAAAATTGTTTTGATTTTTTTAAAAATGGGGTCCAGAAATTTTAAATAGTTCTCTTATTTTTTTACATCCTTGATAGAAACCATAGAAAATAATTATCACCATCTTAAGGGTTAATTGGGTAATTCAGGTAAAAAATAATTTTTCCACAAATTAAAATCCATTCAGACACTTTTCATAATATATTTTCTTGACTATAATTAAAAAATAATTAAAGGAATTAAAAAATATTGCGTTTTATTCAATATATCAACGATTTAAACCTTTATAATATTTCAGTGACAAATTCAGAAAAAAATGATACTTTTTTATTTAAATATCTATAATATTTATTTTTTGGGACAAATGAAACATATATTATGTTAAAAATCATAATTTAAATTATTATGGATTTATTTTTATCATGATAATTTATTTATATTTTTAATGGAAATGTATTTTTATTTATATCTTCTGTAGTGATGATAAATAATTCTTTTAATTAAAAAATTAAATAAATGATTATAAGAATAAGAAAACTAATATGAATTTATATAATTATTTTGACTCAAGATTTTTTATAAATATAATAGTATAGTTATGTTTTAAATGATGATTTTATAATTACATATTATTTAATGTATATATTGTTATATTTATTGAATAATGTGAAACTATACATTAATGATATTTTATAATAAATATCCTATTTTAAAATTGTTTAAAGCTAATAAAATAGAATTATTCATTATATTCATTGTAATATGATTTTAAAAAATATCCATTATCCATTAATGGGTCACTTTTAATTTCTTAGTATGATTATTTTCCATTAATGTGTAAAATCATTATTAAATTGTTAATTGTCAAATGTATTTAGGGTTTGTAATTAATAAAATATTATTGGAAAAACATTACCCAAACTTATTATACAGTTATTTATTATTATAAATTATACCAAATTCGTTCATATTGTAAAATTATATAATTTTTGAGGTATATTAATATGAATATTATTTTATATTAATTTAATAATTTAAAATTTTCAAAAATCTCCCTTCCCCTCACTTATAAAAAGTATCAAACAATCCACATTTATTATCACTTAATTAACCTCTTGGTTAAGATAATAAATTACCAAATATCTTTTTTATATCCCTACCCATAGACTATAAGACTTGGTTTGATTATATTCACAATTTTATATTAGTTTAGATATAATCCTTATGGTTTGGTCATAATAAGATGAATAATTATTAAACAAATGTATTGTTTTTTCATATTCTACCTCTTTAAAATATCATAAAACCGTTCTAATATAATAAAATTATTATCACAAATATACTCAGATATTACTATGTTTCTGTAATATAATACATACATATCTTCTTCCATAAAATGGTAATAAAATCCATCGTTCATGTGTATGGCTTATTACTACCTCACAAACCGATGTAAATAATTTTTAGTCACCACAACTCATGGAAAATAATAATAATAATTTTAATGTATATATATATTATTTTCATGAAATATATTTTAATAATGAAATTTAATATATCATATGTTTTTACAATTATATTAAATGAAAATGATATAGTCATTCATTCATACGTATGAAATACCAACTCCATGAAGTGATGTGAATCCCTTTTCAGCACAATCTATGAGGAATGGAATACATAATTTTATTTCAATACATAATTTTATAATAGTTATATTATTATCATCCTAGAATTATAATTTAATAAATTCATTTTCTCTATTCTGATTGTTGAAAGTGGAAAAAACATTAACTATTCATATATATGGCCTACAACATCCAAGATTATAACATAGTTCATCTTTCTTTAAAAAATTATTTATTATCTTTTAATTTATAATTTATGTATTATAATATAGTTATGTCATGATTATTATTTTTAAGATGATGGAAGAAAGACTTATTTTACCATAGACAACCTACCGATTCAGTTTTTGACATATGAAATGAATATCATTATTACAACCCACATAAATTGATTTTTTTATTAAATATATATATTTCATTGTAATAAATTGTAAAAATGGAATAATAATCTTTAATTGGAATCATTTTAATGTAAATAATTATTATAAACATGTCAATCATTAAGATAAAAAACATGGGCGATTAGTATGACATTTAGAATGGGATTTTGTGTAAATATTTACTTCATTTTGAAATATTTTCTATTATAAACATATTTAAATGATATTAATGGAATTATTCTAATATTCTCATAAATGGATTCATTTTAATCATTATATATACGAAATACCATTGGACTATTTTTTAATTAATATGGTGTTTATACGCCTTCTTACCGCCATAACCATATTATAATCACTAGATTCATCAATAAGATTTTCATGTTATTACAATGAAATATATTGAGATAAACATTTCTCATCAGATTTATTTTATTCACTGGAAGATATTAATTTAATTCAAATCATGTATTTATAATAAAATTGACCTAATATTTTATTAATCTTTTTATTATCTATATTCTTGTTAAACATGCACATTATTTAGATCATTTAGCATTAAATTTTTGTTAAATTTTATATCATTCTATATCATGGACATAATTATTCCTCAACTACATACCATTTCTATTTATAGTGTTTTAATTTCTAGGTTATTTAATTCAATGTGAAGAAATTAATATTATGTATATTTTTCTCAATATGTATATTTATTGAATGGGAATATTAAGTTTGAATTAAATCAATCATTAGCTATATGGGGAACGTAGTGGAAATGAAATATAATGCATATATATCTTTGAGTATTCAGTTTTTATTACTAAAGTTATTATTATTTTTGTATTTAATATGGATTTCAAACTATATTAATATTTTAAATGTTAGGTGTTTCATATTATTATAATTTTTAATTGATTATACCATGTTTATGGATGAGAGATTCTTTTATACATTACACTCACTAAGAATCATGTACCACATATTATATTTTTTCTTTCAATATGAAAGTATTAAGAATTATAAGAATTATTTAAATGATGTTATATTTTCTATTTTGTTGTGTTTATATTTTATTCATAATTTAAAATGGGTTTCATGTATGTATTTCATTCTCTATGAATATTAAAATTATTAATCCTTTTAGAAAACATCCCTAATATCTATGGAAATGTAATAATGTATAAAATGAAACTAGGTTTTTGGAGTTGTTGCTATTATTTTTGTTATTAGAAAAAATTTATTAGAGACCATGTGAACTAGTTTTTATATTTTCATAGCAATCATGATATTTATAATAATTCTTAATTGAATTTCAATACATTTATTTTTAGAAGGATTTTAATTTTTATCAATATTTATGATGATTATGATATAATAAAACATAGATTGTTAATGTATTTAGTAATTTTTCCTATTATAATAATGTGAAGCAATAAATATTGTCAATGATGGGATATCTCTACTTAGTAGGCCAATACATTTATTGTTTTTGAGGAGAAAATTGTCACCAAATTGGGTAATCTGGCCTAGGTTGATTTTAATAACAATTACCTCATATAGTAACCTAATATTACCAAATATGGAAGAAATATATTATATCATTCCGAGTGACATAAGAAACATATTTTAAATTAACTATTAATCTAGTGGTGTATGAAAAAAGGATCTAGTCTTTGTTTTAGAAAAATGGTTTTTAACAATGGTGTTTTAGAATCGGTTTTTAATGACTAATGTCCAATTACATATGTGAGGTCTTATATAATTTTTTTTAGAAAGAGATGTCAAAAAGAAAAATATAAACATATTTTTCAAGTTTTATTTTTAATTAAAAACATTAAAATATATTTATATTTTCTATTTTTAATATACTTAAATTGGTATTTGATATTTCTTATTGTTCTATAAAAAATGACATGAAAAATTAAAAAAATACATTCCTATGGATGGTTTAAATAAAACATATAAGACATATTTACACTATACACATCAAATACAGAACCCAAAGAAATAATTTTGAAAATATAATACAATAAAAATGAAAATCCTATTTTAAATATTGTCTCTTGAAAATATATTTCTCACCTAGTGATGAAACAAAATAGAAAATGTCATGCATGTACTTATTTTAATTATAGGTGATTTATATCATTGGGAGTAACTAATCTAGAATACTTGGGTGGGAAAAAAATATAACATATAGTGTGCATAAATGTTAAAGTAACATTCCATTATAATTATTTTCTTCATAAGAAATAAGCTGAAATAAAAATAAAATTATTAAACATAACAAAAAATGTTAAATAAAGTGTTTCTGTGTATGAATATACCATTACAAAACTAGTTAGGTATTATATGGATAATATTGATAATGTAGAAATAATGAACAACCGTTTAATTAATGTGCATAATCTGAACCACTAAACGGTATTTATTGCTCAAACAATTTAAAAATAAGATAAAATAGTATTATGTGGTAAAAAATGTGATTAGTAACATTATAGATCCTATAGCATCACATAAAATAATGAGAATAGGTGGAAAACTGAGAACCCTAAAAAGGAAAAGCATTAAATAAGAAGAAGTGAAAAATTTCCGTCATGTGAAAATTTTGGAAATTACCATATTGGAGAATTCATAAAGGGAATGGGAGTTTTATTCATGTTTATAGATAAGGCTCATCTAAATAATTAATTGAAGGGCCTAGATAAATTAATGGTTCTTATAAAATATTAGGTAAATGAGGCTTTATTTGGATCCATTCTCCCATCATCAAGGAATGATGACATAGAAGGGGCAGAAGGGATAAGTCTAAGATTATGCTGTTACAGAAGATTAAGATGAAGTTCCCAATGATGTGGTGGAATATACTGTATTCATAGAATCAAGTGTATCTAATTATTTATCTATAATATTTCCATTTACTCATTTATATATACCATTTATTCCAAAAAAAATATTTGATATATCCCATGTAGATTATGAATGATGTTATCAGAAAATTGTCATTATCGATGTCTCACCATAGTAAGAATGTTTCTTGGGAGGTCTCGTTATGGCCCATAACAAGGCCCTATTTTTTGACATGATTATTATACATATGGTTAATTTTGATATAATAAATGGAGTGTAATATATTTAAAAATAAAATGAAAAAAATATTTAAAATGGAAGGAAATATTTATTTGAGGTGAAGATATTGAATTATTTATTATTATTGTAGAGACTTTATAATTCGAGAAATTTATAATGCCACCATTAGAAAAAATTTTGAATTGTATTCATGGGGAGGAAAATTAAAAATAATATATATATTAAAAGGTAATATTAAAATTTAGTATTTTTTTAATTTTACATAAATATATATATATATATATATATATATATATATAGGCCTTCCAAGGATTTCCACTTGAACATCAAGACCAGTTTTCCATTTATTTAAACCCAACTAAATGTACAATATCAATGAATCCATATTGAATTTACACTATATGATTATTGAAATTAGCGAAAAACAACAATAAGAGTATAATAAAATGGTATTTACTCACTCGAGTACTTCACTTTTGTGAGCAAATTTTCATTGCAATAAAATAAATTATAGAAATAAGTGTCTCAAAATATATTACAGTTAGGATAATGCTATTATAATAAATAAAAAGTTTCATGTGCCTCACAATGATGAATTATTTGAGAAATTTTAAATTCCTAAATAGTATTTAATGACTAACCATTGTTTTGGGTATCAATAATTATAAGCCTCTAAGGATGATATTCTAAAGATGGAATTTCATATGAGGTATGAACATTATAGTGTTTGGTAATTCAATTTAGATATATTAATTCATCTTATTTTTTGATGGATATATATAAATGATTACTTCAAAAATATATGTATTATTTTTATGTAGTACTTATTGATGATCTCTTCGTATACTCTAAAAGGAAATATGATAATGGGTACCACATGGGGATCATTCTTGAGACTCATTGAAAAATGTGTTATATGGGATGTTTTAAATGTTTGAAATCTAGATTAAAGAATTTTAGATTCTTATGAATATTTATTCTAATGATGGAATCATAGTAGATATTATGTATTCCAAGGTAGTAAATGAGCAACATACACATATCATCATAACTAAGGTTCGTTGTTAAAATGTTTTTGAATTTTAATATCTGTGATTTTTTCAATGTTTTCCATATTTTTTTAAATAATTAAACATGATTATATGTAAAAGTTATAAGCTCATATGGATAAATTAATGTTAATTACAATTTATATAAAAATATATAAGATTTATCAATTCTTATTTTCTTACTCCACCATCAAGAATTTATGGTTTTTTTTATATGTAGTTCTTCATCGAATAATGAATTTTATTGTTTCATTTAAATGAATGATAATGTGGTTTTCGATGCATCATATATATTAAATATTTATAAAAATAACTATCTAGATATTGATATTGAGTCAGAAACTGTAATTTTTTTCTTTGAACATAAGGGGACATTATCTCTATGGCGGAATATATGATATATACACATAACATAAGATCCTATAAATAATTTTCTAATTGGTGGACCTCAATATTAGAAAACGGAAAGGTATTTTGATACTCAATGAATATTATTTCTCAATATTATGCCACCAAGGGAAGGAAAATAAGTTATTTGATTAATTATTTAGGAATGATCATGTTTTTTAGGCCCAAATAAGGACTGACATGGATCTTATGTACATGGATTTAGTAATGATGTATAATATAATTAGTAAAGGTAATCATCATTCTGTTTTATAATGATTGTAAATCCATATTTTTTTGGAAAGTGAAAAATTTCATGACATGATGATGAGAATTAGCAAAAGAAAATTATTTCCATGAATAATTGGAAATTTCTAGACATTGTATATTAAAATGCTATTATGTAATTATTAAATAATCTATAATATATATATATACCTATGATGAAAATTTAATTGTAAAATTATTTTCATATCATTAATTTCACAATATACAATTTTAGTGCCAATATGTGTAAATATTTCAATTAACAGTTCTGGTGGGATAGTATGAAATAGGTAATTGATTATTATGTTTGACAATGATTAGTTTTACAATAGGTGAAGTATGAGAGAAAAAATAATTTGGGAGTCATTAAACCACTACATATTCATTGTGTAAATGTGGTGAAATTACTTTTGACTATATCAATGGATTACCAAATTCTAAGAAAATGAATTATTCAGTTTGGGTTATTGATGATTACCTAAAAAATCTTTAAACTAATCAATATAATATGTAATTTATATAATTATTTCCTTGAATTAAACTATACTAATGATGTCTTAATACATAGTGGTGAACAACATTAATTTTTCTCTAATTATGATCCACATATTAAATCTAAATTGTCGAAAAAGTTAGAAAAATCATGATACTAATATTTATTATAGCACCACCTTGACCCTAACACTGATGGGTTGTCTTAGATGTCTTCTGAAATAAAGGATCCCATGTTGGGTTAAAGATAACTCAAATTTCATTTTATGTGGGATCAATATTAACCTTTGGAATGTTTTTATTATGATAATGGATTCCATTTATGTTTTAACATGGGAATATTTGAATAATTAGATGTAATTATATGCCACAGACAATCTAGTTTAGATGAAAATGGTTAAAGAAATCATAAAGACATTGATATTTTTAATTTTATAGTGGTGATGTTAAAGAATATTAATAACCAAAATAGAGTACCCATATGTAGGAAAAAGTGTAATGAAAATAATTGAAGGAATATTTTCATTTTTGATGAGGGTGATCATGTATTCCTGAATATATCTCTACAGAAGGGAGTTACGAGATTATATAATTTTGAAATACCAATCCAAATTGACATGGATGCTTTTGAAATTATAGGATGAAATATAACTGTGCCTAATGGATTGGTAATGCCACCAAGCCTCTCTAAAGTACATTTCGTGTTCCATAGATCATTTATAAGAAATTATATGTTATACCCAATACTTTTTCTCACCTACAAATAAATAAAATTTTAATGTAATTTATATTACAGTCAATATCCTATACATATTCATGAAAATAAATATAATTTTTTGAGTACTATAATGATTTGAAGGGTAACAGAAATTTTTGGAAAACATAAAAATGGGAAGAAATGTGATAATATGAGGATATTATGAAGAAGAACAAACAAAAAATTTCTTAGATGTTAATATCCATGAACTATTCATGGGTTTAATTTTTAGATGGAATAATGTAGTGGCCAAATTATTTAAAAGCGCTTTGTTCAAGAGAGTATACTATACAAAACACATATCTTAAATAAACTATGTAAGATAATTATTTAAATAAAATTATTATAACCCAACCATTTAATTGGAGATTAAGAATATGAATAACAAAATTAGAAAAAATATATTTTGGTTATAGTCAATAAGATTTTAGTGCTTAATTCTATGGAAAAAACTGAATTGCGATGGAGGTAATTTTATTTTTAAATTTTTTCTTTATTCAAATATTATTTCAATTTCATTTTGTGAAAAAAAAATAAATAATTTTAAAACTATATAAAACATATATGATATAATCAAATTTATTTTAAAAATTTTAGTAGAAATATTATTATCGGTTTATTTGTTTTAGTGTTTCTAGAAATGTTTTATTTTCAAAAGAATAGTTAAAAAATAATTCTCATTTTAGCTATACTTTTGTTACAAAAATTTAGTAAGATTCATAATGACTTAAAATTGTTAAAAAATAGATCTATTATATTATTAAAAATACAATTTTGTCAATTTGGACAAATTTAAAACTGGACTTCTGTATTAAATTTATATAAATTATTAAAAATAAATTTTACTAAAAAATTAATTGTATTTTTTTAAAATATTGAATTATTTATTAAAAATTAAAGGGTAATGAATAAAAAAATTGTGGAATAAAAATGATAACATGAATAAATTTTTTAATAAATAAATTATTATTTATTTTTGTTTTATTGTATTGGTTGTACTATTTTATGGGACATTGGTGTAATTGAACACTTTTTCATTCCAATGCCACATTGAATTTGAGGTTTTTCCAATTAAAATTTTATTTTTAATTAATTATATTTTAAATTCAATAAAACTCATATTATTGTTTTTTGAATTGGTTATTCATGGTTTTTTAATTCCAATAATTCATTCCAAATACCCTTTAGAATAGAATTTTTTCGATAAAATACATATTTGAGAACATCTCTTTAACTCTTCTAATCGACTTTGAATCATTAAACAAAAATCAATATAATTTTTATGGATATTATTATGTGTATTAATATGATTTTATAGGGTTTTAATTAATTTATGTGATTTTGAAAAAAAAATTAATAATCACTTTACAATTTAATTTGAATTAGTTTACACCATCAAAGACATTATTTACATAATTATGAAGGGAATCACTTTTTAATATTTTTCATACATTTGAATATTCACTATATCTCTATATATTTTAAATATTAAATACATATTACATCTATTAGTGGATTTATAAATAAATTCTTTTCTAATTATATGTATATTCTATAATGGTATAAAAACTGTAAGGGGTATTTCATCATCATTATCTTAACAAATTTTTAGCCTTTTTAATTTTTTTTTTCAATTTATGTAAACGTCAATTACTATTTTTTATACATTACAAGTTTTATGATTTATAGAACCCATTTACGTCATTTATTTGTAAGGATTATGATAATATATTATATATGCTTTCTACAAACCTATTATTTTTATTTCTTTATTTATGGTATGATGGAATTATGAATATTTTGTTGTGATTGTGGAAGCTATATCTATGGTTTTTCAACATTTAATGAGTAGTAATGTTATATCCATCTAATGAATTTTTTTAATATCCTCGTGTATTAGTATGTGATATGTGTGGTTATCCCATGTCTCTTTTTTTTAAGTTTTATTAGTGGTAATCACAAGTCCATTTTGTTTTTTAAATGCGGTTTCCATGTACATTGCGACATCAATTTAAGAGTAGATTGCTATATAATATTTTATAAACTATAATATTATGGTAATAATCATATCATATACTAATAAAAATAAATGTGTTATATTCACGTGAGTAATGGAGATTGACTCGGATTTCAACACATTGTTGACTCATGCCTTATGATATATTAAAAAAACAATTACACCCCAACCATTAGAATTATTTTATTTTATTGTTCAAATTATTGGGTTAGACTCATGAAGGTGATGGTGGAGTATAGGTCAGATATTTTTGACATTGAATTTTTTTAATGGGTTTCGGACCGGTGCACTGACACCGCACGATTGGCAGTAAAAGTGTGGTCAGATCTGGTTCCCCTATAGTTTCCCACTGCATAAAATAGTAATATTCTACGAGATTAAAAAATATTAATGTTTAAAACATATGAATAATAAAATTATTAGGTAGAAAATAATATTATTATTATTTAAATAATTTTTAATAATATTTTTATCATTAAAATTGTTATTAATATAGTTATTAATAAATTGATAAAAATTACATAATTATTTAAAATGAAATTAATGAAATTATTACTATTATTTTATTATTTTATTATTTATATTAACATTATTATTATTATAAATATTAATATAACCTATAATCCCCTTCGATGGGCGTTGCGCACCCACACCCCCCTTTCCCCAGGCTTCTCACGCTCGGTGTGCTGCACAACAGCCACCTCGCTCTGGCCATCCCCTGTTCACTGGTGCTGAAACCCCCATTATTCCTCTCCCTTGTGCATAGAGATGCCCCTAATCAATGGAACCATAGGTGGGATAGTCTCACCCCCAAATAATTGTCCCATGGTGCGAGCTCACATTCCCTTGTCCTAATCATGGTCGCGACCTGCAGCAGGAGCACACAAACCCATGATGAGAGTCGGTGCATGCAAACACTCCTCTATGGTCAGTTCCATCCAAATTATTTATGAATAATGACCAATTCTTCAATGTAATACCTTCTCTGATGTCTTCCTTCATCATTTTACTACTTTATTCACTGTCGACAACCGATATGGTTTTGGACGAACATGGGGTTTAAAGATAATTCTCGGTTTTGTGTTCCTTCATTGAATAGGATACATGAATGATTTGCTGGGACCATTTGGTCCATGTTTTGGCATATAATTTCAAGATCGAGGAAGTTTTTATCAATTCTCATTCATGTTGTTTGTTCGGGTAAGCTTCTAAACCCACTAATGTGTTTTTTACCATCTAATTTTGGGTCTTCTATGATAACTGATTCCCTGATATTTAATTATATGTATGTTGGTATTCTCTTCACTATTTATGGGTTACAAATTATTTTCTTAAGATTTTATGATTAATTCCATGTGTCCACACTTTTTTGAACTGTGTGTATGTAAGAAGGTGGTAGTTAGAATTAGAAATCATTCCCTTAAGCAATTCATTGAGGTAGGAATTTCAATTCATTCACTTTACAGATCATTCCATATGAGCTTTCATGAATTAAATTAATTTATAAATGTTATTTTCAACTCTAATATGTCTATAAATTGATAAAAATGATGGGTTTTATAGGTATAGTGTGTAAAAAATAGATTTCTATGGTGGTTTATTTGAATTTCATAAGTGCAAGGGACCTAGGATGTTTGTTTGAAATGCCACTTCAAATTGAAATTTGAATTGTATCTTTTTTGAAATGTTAACTCTTTTCTGATTCTTGTGATTGAAATTTTTGGTTGGTTAATGTGGTTTTGGTAATTTTATTTCTTTTTGTTCTTGTTAAAGTGAATTAAAAAGTGGATTTAGTGGTTACAAAAAAGGGGTTGTTGTGTTTTGTTTAGAAAATGTAACTGGTTATTTCTGGAAATGGTTCTCTTAATCATTAAATGTGACATTTGATGTTTTAATATCCATGGGTGCACTAGGTCAACATGTGGGTTTTCCGTTAATTGAAGACAGTTCATTATTTCTTGTTTATGTAAACATTGTATTCAATAATAGTTTTTCTTCCCCCACATTTTAATGAAATTTTTTGACCCTTTTCAAATGGTCAAGCAATTATACAAAGGTTTTTTAAAACATAACATTAAAGGTGTTTCTCATGTTTTTGTCTATTTGTCCGTGAAGCTTACTTTGGTTGGAGGTAAAAAGGTTAAATGATCATTTGGAAAATTTTAAGTGTTTGGTGTGTGTTTCAGAACATAAGGTCCTATTTGGCATAGTGAATATAAAAGAGGTGTTTTCAAGATTTTTTTGGTAAATTCATTGGAAATTTCTACTTAATGACACATTTGGCACATCCAACTCTAGTGTAGTGTTGGTGTTCACTCTTTGAAAGGATTGTGATTAAAAAAATATGTTCCCATTTGGAAACCTTAATGTTTCCTAAAAAAATTAAATGGTTTTTGGTAATAAATGCTTAGTTAAAACATTTTGTAACATTGAATGTTTTTTCACCCAAGTCATAAAATAATGTGATTTTGTAAATAGTTTGAAAGTACATGTGAGGTGATGGCCTGGTTGGCTCCATGAATGATATGACGTATACATGTTTATTTATTTATATAGATACACACCCAAACACAACACACACATATATATATCAAGTGGGAACCTCAATTCTAGAGATATACTAGTATGGGTTATTGTATAGGGAGTCCGTGTATGGGGTATAAATTTGGAGTGACATCTTGTAAGGTGAGTCAAATGTGCGAGGGACTCCAACATAAACAACATTACTATTACTGCCATGAGTTTTTGGGAGATTTATAGAGGATTGAGTGATGGTTTTTGTTAAAACCTAATGAGACGGTTCGGCACGCCCAAATATTTGATGTTAGGATAGGTGGGTTGTGCCACTTGAATGGTCAGCTGAAGGTGGATACTTAATTATATACATAGATGCTTCACCATACGACGGGAGGTGATTCCGAACTGTGTACCTCCATAGGTATTCTATGGATGTTCATGATAGCCCTTGATCATTTATTTATTTCGCATTTTTAATCTCTATTATACCAATTTCTATGCATGTAATGTTTAACTATTTATTCATAGAACAGTCCAAACATTCCTTTTATGGAATTTGATTATAAAATGTACTTTTGTTTTTGAACAAAAATGTGTACTGTATTGTTTTGTCGAATATATAATAACCTATTTTTGTAACTATATTTAAAATTAGTTTCATTGGATTTTTTTGAAAAAGGGAATACTTGGATTCTGTGGATAATCATGGGCATTCCTACAAATCATATCAGAGCACACACCTATCTTATCTTTTCTAGTGTAGGTCCACTATCTTTTCTAATCTACTTTTGAGGATTGGATACTCAGTGCTGGAGAAGGTTTAGTTTATTGGTTGATTCTTCTGACTCTTTTTGGTTAATATTTTTTAACCATTCCTCATTTTTTCAAATGTGTTAAATTTTTCTCTCTTGTATGTTTTTATGCCTGACTTAGTTGTTATCATGGGGGGTAATGAATTTTCCACAAGACATGTTTCACAGAGGCTCATGTGACCAGTTCAGGGTCAAACCAGTATGGTTCGTGAAAAAACAGTAATAGAGGAGTCATTTCTTATTTACATTGTTTGGTAGAATGATATTAGTACAATCAGGACTCCTGATATTGGGTAGGGAAGAGCACCCCAAATTCTTCGTGTTGATCCTTGAGTCACCAGAGGAAGTTTGGGATTTTATTCTTTATTCTTGTGTTTTTTTGGATCTGGGGATGTCAATGGTGAAGAATCAGGTTATTTTGAGGTATCATATAAGGTAGTGACCCATGTGTATTCCAATTTCCCAGTTCAAGGTCATTTCTTTGTCATGCATTAATTAGGGCCTTGTTCATGGCTGTGTTTCTTTGTTAGTCATAGAAACTAGTTCTTCATTCTAGTTTTTACGGGTTATATATCATTTTGATATCAGTTGATGTGATAGTGTGTTAAAAATTAATTTTATTTTGAAATGGAAAAGGTTTACCTTCAAATTAAACTAAAATTGGTGAAGTGGTATTTTAAAGGGGATGTGTTTCAATTGATAAAAGTTTTTTAGTGTTTGTATTTGATACGGAAAAGAGATGTTCAGACCTTGGTATTCTGTATGGAAGGTCACATATGTGTGGGAATGTATGGAGAGTGGATGGGGACATTTTTTGTGGACGATGTAATTGAGATTGGATTAACATAAATGCGACAGTTCATAAGTTACCAAAGGTGAATTTTGAAAGTTCAATGGGAAATGAAATTTTGGAAACTGAATTTCAATTAAAAAAAGAGGGTTTTATTATCTTTAATGTCACTCGAAAATTTCTACATTTTGAAAATTTATATGAAATGAGATTTTTGACCAGATTTATTTCCTTTTACTCGAGTTTGTTTATATTCTGAGCCAGTTTTTTGTGATTAGGGTGTCCCTTTTAATTGTGTTTTGAGCTTGATGTTGGTTTCATGTCATGATTTTTTGTATTGTTCATGATGTTCCACCATGAAATCCCACCATGGTTTCCAATGAGACATTCACAGTTCCCTATTAATTTCATGTGTTTCCTATTTATAGAGGTAATCAAAGTCCCTTATATGAAGTTTTATTGTTAGTGAAGATAGAGTGTGTGTTTAAGATGTTAGGAACACCCAAAGTCGTTATTGTTTGTGTCATCTACGTTTTGTTTGAAGGTCATGTTTTGAGACCAGTAATGGTAAGATGTACCACCATCATTGAAATCTGGGGTGTGGTTAATGGTTGTTAGCTCTCAAGAAGGATCCCCATCTAGAATGGAGTGCAGTCCAAATGAACTTTTCACACTGAATCTATCTTCATCAGTTCCAAATCCTAGTTTTCTAGATCATTTTCAGTAATGATATATGTTTATCCTACTCATGCATTCTATGCCATCTTGTTGAATACCTTTTAAATTGTACCACAATTTTGGTATTTTGAATCATTGTAAATAAGGGTGAGTTAGGGATCAGAGGATGAAAATTGCAGACTATGTTGAAAAATTTTCCTCAACCATCAGGTCCTTTTCCACAGGTCATAGCGTGAAACTCTCACATAGTGAGGAGTTGTTGAGGGTGTGTGGAACCTCAGTTTGGATCATATTTTCTTCTTTGGGGTGGAGATATAGAACGTTTCATTATTTTATTATTTTCACCATCTTAACATCATCTTTGTTGTGGTTGTATGATGACCACGTTCCACCAAAATCCATGTGGCCTTATCTGCTCTAAGTTTTGTTTCAAAATCATTTGGATTCATTCAAGGGTGTTAGAACCGTGAAAAAATTGACTAGTTTTCATTTATAATTTTTTATCGGTTGTGTTTGTTAGGGGGTTGTTTAGTTTTGTGATATTTATGGATAGTGTTGCATGGACCTTTATTAGTTCAGGTATCTCTTTATGGGTTTTCCAATTCTGTGTTACAGTTTTGAATGAGATTATTCTGTCCTAGTTTCCCCGTTTTCATGTTTTCCCCATAATGGATTTAATATTTGTGGTGGAGTTATTCTGTTAGTGTTGAAAAAGCGGGTAAAGTTTGGTCTAATAATTCCCAATTTTCTTGTCGTGGTGATGATTTTATTCAGTCAATGTGAGTGGAGAAGAGTTAATTTCCCATCCACAGGCTGGTGGGCCTTTTTGCAGTAATCCATCTATTTATGTCTCTAGGGTGTTGTTTTGTCCATGTTGAGAAACTATATGAGTTCTGTTTGGAAGTTCGTATGCTGGCACACCCTGGAAGCGGTGTGTTCTCTTGAGTCGATGAGGTTTTCCTTATGAATTTTCCATTCCTTCATACATCAGGGAGATTGTTGGGTCAATAAGGTTTCCTTATAACTTGACCATTCCGTCTTGTTTTGAAAATCACAAACACCTTATCTGAAGTCAAATCTCAATTTACCCTCTGTTATAATTATATAAGGAAAATTTTCCTTCCCCAAGGAAATTTATCCGTACCATGTTTTCCATTTCTCATTATCTTGTCTAAGTGTAAAAATTGGTTCCATATCTAAAACCATGGAATCATATAATACATAGATAAAGAGCATTCTATTTTTAGGATCTCAATTCAAACTTAAAATTCTCTGAATTCAGACTCTGAAATCTTCTAATTTCTGACTCCGAGTTATCTGAATTCAGACTCTGAACTCTTTTGAGTTTTGACTCCGAGTTCTCTGAATTCAGACTCCGAACTATTCTGTGTTCTGAATCCGAATTCTCATGAATATTGACTCTGAACATTGTAAGTTCAGACTCTGAATTCTCATGAATTCTGACTCCAAACTTTGTAAGTTCTGACTTTGAATTCTCTAGAAAACTGACCCTGAACATTGTAAGTTTATGATCCGAATTATTCCGAATCCAGATTCCGAATTTCCTTGAAATTCAGACTCAGGAATTCTACAGTGTTTAGGTTCTGAATTTCCTAGAAAACGGAATCTGAATATCCTTGTATTATAGACTTTTAATGTGTTTTTGGATAGTCTTTGAACTTTTGTTTGGTTACATTGAGAATATTTTATTTTGGGTATGTAACCATAATTTTTCATACACTTGTTTTTGTCATAAAATGATGTCCTACATTATGTTACTAACTAACCTCTGTTTGAGTTACACGTGTATAGGTCCCTCCAAAATTGAAGGAAAAATATGATCTTTGCCGAAGGGAGCTGACCGTTGGGGTTATTCCTATAAATAGGAGCACATTTGAAAGAGCTCACCAGAAGTTGATAAATCTAGTGATTACAAGCTGTCGAAGTGATTTCTAGAGAGAGATACTTAATCGACTATGGAATACATAACTTCTTGTTCAGATTTTCTTTGTGCGACTCTGAGTGTTTCTACGTAAAACTAAGGGCTTTCGGGGATAGTAAGACAGAGGTTGCGACTACATTGATTTTGAGGGATTCCTTGCTAAGGAAGACAGAGGTGCCGACTACCTTGAAGTTGAGGGTTTTTGGGGATATCAAGATAGACCCTGATCTTCATATCGAGGGCCTACCCTGGTTTGGGTAAGACATATATTCATGATGGTTTTAATCAAGGGACCTTTATCAAAGGTTGTTGGATACCCTTCTCTTTGGGTAAAAATATTTAATAATTTTTACTTGTTTCGTGACAAGTTATCCGCTGTATTTTATTTGTTGAGGAATGTATAACTATCTTATAGATCCTTATACTTGTACTCTGATTTAGTAGAACTCTATACGTTTTAAGGTAGAATCTTTATCTTTGTAAACATTCATTAACTTTCATTTTCCAGAACCATCTTTTCAGAATCACATTCTCGGAATCATATTTCCATAATCAAGCAAGCGTGTAGAACCAACGGTTTTGTGAATTACCTTGTTTAACTGTGTTAGACATAACCATCTTTAAAATTTCCAATGGAATTTTTTAAAGTATACAATTCACCTTCCTATTGTATATTGAGAATCATTATATTCTACATACAATATTTATATTATTTCAATCGTACAATTGGGATTATAGAGTATATTATACTAAAATAGCATCTCAACAATTGGTATCAGAGGAGGCCTCTGAAATACTTATATTCACATATAAGTTTTCTTTATTATATTCTCATTGTTCTATCTTATTCCTTGTTTAGGAATAATTTCCTTGATTTTTTATTTTATTTATTAACAAGTTTTTGTGGAAATATTTCTTCATTAAGATGGCAGGAATCAATGTTTGTTCCATATATAATGTCAATCCCACTAGACCACCAATCTTTTATGGGAATGATTATGAATATTAGAGAGATCGCATGAAGACATTAATTATCAATACTAGAGTGGATAACTTTTTTATGCTTACTGAAGGATATAAAATCAATGACAAGGAAGTAAACACCTTAAACAATCATGAAAATCATGAATATCAACTGAATTGTAGGGTATGGAATAAGTTTCTTTGTTCTATGACTAGAAATATATATAGAAAAATTCCATCTTGTGAAATAGAAAATTATATTATGGAGAAACACAAAGTTTCTCACTTTGGAACACCCACTGTTATTGAAACAAGAAGATCCATACTCAGAGCTGAATTTCATGGTTTTTTCTTTTCTTATGGAGAACCCATATATAAGGTGAAACAACGATTCATGACTATTGTGAATAGTTTACAATATATTGGTGAGAAGGGATTATATGGCGAATCTCTTGTTGATGATATCATAGACATTATGCCCAATGAGTGAGAATCCAAGAGAACTATTATTGACGACAATATAAAAGTTACTCAGATTTATCTTGATAAACTTTTTGGAACTCTTCTTCCACATGAAATTAGAATGGATAGAGATGCTGATAACATTAAAAAGATGAATGGGAATATAAGTGTTTCTTTTACTACATCATTAAATCATATGAAATCCATGACTCATGAGAGAGTTACTAGACCCAAATATACGAAGGTTGTTATTCAATCTAAATCTAGTGGTAGTGAATCATCATAGAATGAAATTGTCAATCATGATCGAAGGATGAACAAGATTGTTGGACAAAAGAACTTTTAATCTAGATATAAAAATAAGAATGGAAAAATGATATAGATTCAATAAGTTACTTGTTATGAATACAAGAGAGATTGACATATAAGGCCTGATTTTACTATGCATAAGAGGAAAGAAATAAAAGAAAATCATTCTGAGAGAAAAAGAAAAAAGTACTACTACGAAAATTCTTAAAAAGTCTTGAAAGCTAATGACACCTAGAGTGCCAGTGGTGGAGACTGTTCAGATGAATCATCAGATTATGAATCTTCTGGACAAAATATTCTTGGTCTAATAGCCAGACTACCTATTGACAATCATTACTGAATGGATAAGGTACTCAATGATGAATCAATGACCAATGTTTCTGTAAGTTCTAATTATAGTAATGATAAATATTGTGAATCTTCGGATGAATAATTTTCTTCTGATGAGTTAATACCTTACCTACCTGTGAAGAAGTTTCTAGGTCTGCTAACCTCCTCGTGAATGAGAATTAAAAACTCAAGAGAAATCTTGATAAGGAAATTTCTAGGAATACTATTCTTACTAAGGAAATATCAGATCAATCTATAGATCATGATATGATAAATGTTGATTTTGAAAGTATTTCAAAAAATATTTAGGATGTAAATTCAATGAAGAATGAACATTATATGGATCTAGAAAACATAATTTCTAAGAAAAATGGTTTTGAGCCGAACTCGACTTCAAAATCAAATGATTTGGATGGAAAGAACATAGTTATCAAACTAAAATCCAAAATTTTATCCTAGAGTAAGTGTTTATCAATATTTACCTTAGGTAAGGAAAATTGTGATAAAATGTATTGTCATGTTGTACCTCTAAGGAATAACTCTGTATTTGGTTATACAAGTTCTAACTCAGTTATTAGTAACAATTATTTTGATTCTCTATGTGCTCCTTTCGGAACTAAGTTTCAGTGTGGTGGAAATTGGGAAAAAGATTGTTCCTTAAAAAAATAGTCCTTATGATTTCATAAAGCCTACTTTTCTATGAAAATTTTGGTGCCTAAGATTTTTATTTCCGAGATCTCCATATCTTGACAAGTTTGGATTCTGAAAACCTAACTTTTTTTATTTTCTGAAAAATAGTGAAAGTACCAACCAAAATACATGGTACATGGACAGTGGATGTTCCTTGCATATGACTGGTAACAAAAAATACTTTGAAAAGATTATCATGACGAAAGGAGGAAAAGTAACTTTTGGAGATAAAGCTCATGGAGAAATTATTAGTATAAGTAACATTGTTCTACTTATAAAAACATTGATTTAAAATGTTTTATTTGTTAATGGTCTTAAGAACAACCTAATTATCATAATCCAATTATGTGATTAAGGTTACCTTGTGAATTTTAGGAATGATATGTTCTTAGTACACAGTTCCAAGGAAGAGTTTATTCTTTTTGTCCATAGTCAAGAGAATGTTTACACACTAAACTCATAAGACCTTAGGAGCCAATATCTACATTTTCATATTACAATGGAAGGACATTTTTTTCTGGCATAGAAGGTTAGGACAATGTAACCTTAAGAACCTATAAAAACTCTCTAAGAATAGACTAGTTAAGGATCTATCGGAGCATATATTTGATTCTTCAAAATATTGCGATCCTTGTCAATATTGAAAGAAACATAAATCTATTTTTAAATCAATTAGTGATGTCTCAAATACTGATGCATTATAGATAGTGCATATGAATATTTTTGGCCCAACACAAACTGGAATCATTTGTAGAAAATATTATGTATTTGTCTTTGTTGATGACTACACTAGATTTATGTGGACCTATCTTCTAGAAAAGAAGTCTGAAGATATTTAATATTTTAAATGTTTTAGATCTCAAGATAGAAATGAGAAAAACCTTCCATTGAAAAATATTCATACTGATCATGGTGGAGAATTTCAAAATGCTGATTTTGAAACTTTTTGTAATTAAAAAGGAATTACTCACAATTTCTCAGCACCATGAACTCCTCAATAGAATGGTGTTGTTGAAAGAAGAAATATAATTCTTCAAGAGATAATAAGAACCATGTTGAGTGAATATTCTTTAGAAATACATTTTTGATATGAAGCTGTATGTACTGCTTGTTATACTATAATTTGAGTTTTAATTAGACCTTTTCTTAATAAAACTTATTATGAGTTATAGAATGGTAGAAAACCTAAACTTTCCTACTCTAAGGTTTTTGGTTTCAAGGTATTAAACCTGAATACTAAAGATTATCTACATAAATTTGCACCAAAATTTGATGAAGGAATTTTCCTAGGCTACTCCATAACTTCTAAGGATTATAGAGTTTTCAATAAAATCACTTGTACTGTTGATGAGATAGTACTTGTGAAATTTGATGAAACTGATCCCTTTGTTATTAAACAACCCCAACCAACATTTTCATATGTGTTTTCAAAAACTCTTTATCAGCCCTTGATAGAAGATCCTTATAATAAGGAAAATGTCTAAGAAGACATTTCTGAAACATTTACCGCAGAAGACATCCTACCCTATGTTGATGAACAGGTTTTACAAAACCAAAATTAGGTGTTTCTTAAGAATCATCCCAGTTATAGTACCATTGGTGATAAGAATAAACCTTTAAGGACTAGAAGTTCCTTAATAAATGTAGCTGAACATCTAGAATTCCTTTCCCAATTAGAACCAAAAAAGCACTGATGAAGCTTTAGGTGATGAAGATTGGATTAAAGCCATTAATGATGAACATAATGAATTTGAATGGAATAATTTCTGGACCTTGGTTGAAATACATAAGGAAACTTCTATTGTTAGAGTAAAATGGGTCTTCAAAAAAAATTGTGATGAAAATGGAATCATAGTAAGAAATAATGCCAAATTAGTTTCCAAAGGCTATAATCAACAAGATCGAACCGACTATGAAGAAACCTATTCTCCATTAACTAGACTTGAATATATTCATATTTTACTTTCCTTTGCAGCATACTTCAATTTTAAAATTTTCCAAATGAATGTGAAATGTGTTTTCTTTAATGATTTTGTACAAAAGTATGTTTTTGTTGAACAAACTCCTAGTTTTGAAGATACAAAACATCCTGGTCATGTTTTTAGGATTAACAACGAATTGTTTGGACTTAAGCAAGACCCTATTGCTTGGTATGATAGACATACATTATTTTTGAATCAAAATAATTATGTTAAGGTAAATGCAGATCGAACCATTTTTATAAAGAAAGATAAGAACAATGTTTTGATTGATTAAATTTATGTTGATGACATTATATCTGGTTCAACTATGCAATCTTTAATCGATTCCTTTGCAGATCTAATGAAATATGCGTTTGAAATGACTATGATGGGTGAGTTATCATTTTTCCTAGTTTTTCAAATTTCTCAAAAACCATAAGGAATCTATATATCTCAATATAATTATATTAAAGATCTTTTTTAAAAGTATAGATATGACATCACTAAGAGTATAAATACTCCCATCGATACTCAAATACACTTGATCTTGATGAAGCTGGGAAACCAGTAGATCAAACATCTTTTCGAGGTATGATAGGAGGTCTACTTTAATTGATTGATAGTCATCCAGACAAAATGTTTTCAGTATGCTTATGTTCTAGATATCAATCCAATCCTACAGAATCTCATTTAAAGGAAGTGAAAATAATATTTTTCTACACAAAGGTAACCATGGATTTATGACTCTTTTACACATTCGGAATTGATTTTTACTTGAAAAATTATTTAGATGTTGACTTTTGTGGATGTGGAATGCATAGATAAAGTACATATGGAACATGTCATTTCTTAGAAAATTCATTAGTTTCTTGGTCATGCTAGAAGCAACACTCAGTAGCACATTCCATTTCTGAAGATGAATATGTAGCAGCTGGAATTTGTTGTGCTCTAGTGTTGTGGATGCAACACACACTTACAGACTATGTTATGAGTTTTACCAGAACACAATTTTTTTGTGATAATACATGTGCTATTTTCCTTAGTAAAAACCATACACATCACTCTCGAGAAGAACACATAGATATTAGGAATCAATTTCTTAGGGATTACACACACAAAAATATATCATTCATCAATATATCAGAAGGCAACATCAACAAGATGATATTTTCACCAAATCATTATCCTCTGATAGATTTGAATACATTAAATAGAAGTTAGGAATGATAAACGTAAGGTAATCATCCTTGTAAAATTTTTGTTGGACCAATATCCTTAAAGTAATAAACTCCTTTTTATAGGTGGAGTAAATTTTCTTGTTAGTTTTTCAAAATTTCTATAATAGAGTGTTAAAAAATTTCCGTAATGGACAATTTCAAAATTTCTATAATAGATTGTTTTTTTAAAAAAATTGTAGTCTAAATTTTTTTGTACTCATGATTTCCGTAATGAAGATTTTTTATAATGAATATTTTCATAATGAATATTTTCGTAATGAATATTTTCATAAATATTATTTTCGTATTGAATATTTCGCAATGATGATTTTCATAATTAAGATATTCTTCATGAATATTTTCATTCTAAATTTTTTTTCGTAATAGAGTTTTTTCGAAGTCATGTTTTTTTTTGGAATCATATGTTCCTCAAGAATAATTTTTCCTCATTACGAATTATTTTTCTAACAATCCCAAGGTTATGTTTTTTTCCTTATGTTATCATAGTCATAATTTACTTGCTGGTATTTTCTTTTGTATTTTAAAATTTTCGGATTCTCATCTACTTAAATATGAATGTTTTTTTCAAAAATCCTCAAAAGATCAGCTCCTACCATATTTTTCCTTGCAGATATCATTTCAATAGTCAGATCTAATCATAAGTTTTCTCAACCATCGGATTGAATTTAGAAGTTGAACAGTCGTATCAAACGCCTATATAATGGACACCCCCCCCCCCCCGCGAATGTGATCCCACATCATATTTCAAAACGTTGCAGGCCAAAGATCTACCCCTCTTTCAAAAGCCCGTTCTGAACCTCTCAAATCGTTCCCAAATCTGAATGTCTGCTCAAGTTCCTTCTCAAGAGACGTCAACTGTCAAGCTGATTTCAGAGTAGCATATTTATAGAGATAGGTTGGTGCATCCGAATTTCTTTTCCAAGTACGATTCCATTATATCCAATAACATTGGGTTGATGGTATGGGAATGTATTTTAATATTAAAGACAAGAGCTAAAGATGTATTTTATTCATATAATTAGTGGAATTTTATGAATCTGTATGTTTTTTCAAATAAGAAGAGTGGAGTAAATTTTCATTCAAAGATATGTGAAAATATATTCCCTTTCATACACTAAGGCTGGTATCTTGGTTGGGTTGTCTTATGAAGGGGAAGCTGAATTCTGTTCCCATAAATTTCCTAACGAGAAAGGAAGTTTCAATAATATGAAGATTATGCAGTGTCTTGGAATTTCATATGTCAAGACACTATAGATTTCTCATTTGTCTACAAATAATCCTATTCATGAATTATGGGTTCAAGGATTCATCATTTAGTGAAAGGGTGACAAGGACACGTTTAAGAAGATTCATATGTACTTTTTAGACTTCTTGGTAAACCAATGTAAGATCAACATGATGAATAATTTTCTCCTTACGATTGTGAATATTAACAATGTTAACTTGAAATCACAAATAATAATATATCCACACATCCTCTCCTAGCTAATTGTTTGGTGCCTTGAATCTTTCTAGATTCATTGTAGTTTCAAGAAAAGGACTTGCAAATTAATGTTAGTAAGTGATGATACTTTGAATAGACTGTATATTGGTTTTTCTAATGATTCTGAAGAATTTTATAACATGCTAGAGAAAGAGGATGAAGTTGTTCCAAAGGAACAAGAAGTTCCTAAACCACTAAAAAGGATTAAAAGAAGAGGAAGTTGAAATAAGTAGTAGTTAAAGGTAAAACCTCAGTGAAAAAACGAACCCAATACACTCCTCTAAAGACGAAGAAGCAGAATTTTTATCCAGACTAATTTGTTGTTAAATGGAGGGTAGAAAAAAAATAATAGGAAATAAGGGGATCCATGTTTTTTTTTGGATCCTGCTGAGGCCAGGGCTTTAAAAGAGAAGGCATCAGATGAGCATGAGATTCAAGCTAAGGAAAAGAAGTTAAAGAAATAAATGACTGAGACCAAGATTGTGAAATCCCTTCTAAGGGATGCTGAAATAGCATCAGATAATATTCCTGTACCAGAATCCTTTCTGGTAAAACTCTTACATAAGACTCCGGGGAAGAAGTTCATGACTCAAGAAAAATCCCAATAGAAGGTTGTCGAAAAGAAATAACTTGTCAAAAGAGTAGAAGAATAAGCTGAAATCATAGGTTCCATAAGAATATTTTATTATGAAAGTGGAGTACATTCATGAGAAGGAAAGCCCATCTGAGAAATTTTCAATCTGAACTTCATAATCTGAATCTTCAAAGCCTTCCAATCCTAGGCTAGATGAAAATCCTGAAGATGATTTAAAAAAATTATCTGAGGAAGAATGTGATAATCAATATTTCATTCAACCGGAAGATGCTGAGGTAGGAGCTGAGAATGAGAAGATAGATGAAGTTATAATTTTTCAGTTATCTGATAGTGAACATGAGTCTCCGGATGAGGAAGTTGTTCCAATAACTTAAAATGGGAAATAGGTGGTTGTCGATACACATACGAAAGAAATTTTTAGAAAGAAGGATGCTGGTGGATCTTTTAATAGGATGCTAGTTGAGCTAGAGAAAGATCCCTCACCAAGAAAAGTTTCAAATTCGGAATCATAATCCCTAGGACAATATTTCATAATTCAATCATTGAAGAATCTTTTTGACACCATTCTGAT
The DNA here is from genome assembly GCA_963277665.1 of Viscum album. NCBI lineage: Eukaryota > Viridiplantae > Streptophyta > Magnoliopsida > Santalales > Viscaceae > Viscum > Viscum album. The sequence continues at coordinate 1,482,530,068 of OY728137.1, forward strand.
CTTTCCAAGCATTGACTCAAGATGCCGGATGCTCTAAAATAGCATGAATCAAAAATTAGATTCAATATCCATGGTGATGGATAAGTGTTTAAAGCTTGAGGCTGATTACAAGAACTTATTCATTAACTACGATTCCCACAAAAAAATCTTGTAATAAAGTGATTATCTGGTCAAATAAAATAGTTGAAGATTTGAGAGAGCTTGATTTGGTTCTACATGAAGGTAAGGACGATTTAGTTATTGAAGATAGTAAAATCGTTGATCTGACAACTATATTTGAGGAAAAGCTAACCCTTGGGCAGAATACTCGTATTCTATAGGTAAATGATATGAATGGGAAGTTTTATTTTGTTGCCCAAAGATGGAAGATATAAAAGGTATCTTCAGATCGAGATCGAAGAGAATCTAGTTCACCATGATGAACTGATGATGTCTAAAGAAAATGCTAGTAACTCAAAAAGAGGATTATCATAGTGAATAAATTGATACCCAAGAATAAGGAATGAAAATTGATCCAATCCGATATTTTGTTGTATTTTCTTTCCTTGTAAAAATTCTTCCTATCATAATGAAATTTTGGTTGTCGGTTTTTTTTTGGTTTATACTATTATTTCAGGTACTATAATTCTTTTTCCAATCCTTCGAATTCTTTTTGAAAATCACAAAAGAGTAGAAAGGAAAAAATAATACTAAGTAAAGAATCAATATCCCTATATAAGGTGGATTTTATCAAAGGGGGAGTTTTCATTACAGAGATTTTCGTACTCAAGATAATGAAAAATCTCATACCTGAAATCTGGTATATGATACTTAGTGTTTCAAGGCCTAAGGAGGAGTTAATCTTATTCATCTTTGTCCATATGATAAGGGAGATTAGTTTTATTTTCAAAGACTAGAAAAATATTTTCTAAGTCCTTTTACTCTTTTTCGTATGGATGTTTGTGCTTACCAAAAAGGGTAGATTTTTGAGTTAATAAGGTTTTCCTATGACTTTTCCATTCCTTCATACATGAGGGAGATTGTTGAGTCAATAAGAGTTCCTTATTACTTTACCATTTATTCTTGTTATAAAAATCACAAACACCGTGTCGTAAGGAAAATATCATTTTACCCTGTGTTTTACTTCTATAAAGAAAAATAACCTTCCCTCAAGAAATTTATCCTTACCATGCTTTTAATTGTTTATTATCTTATCTAAGTGTTAAAATCAGATTCATATCTAAAACCTAGGAATCATATAATACTTAGATAAAGATGAATTTATTTTTAGGATTCAAATTATGACTCTTAATTCTCTGCATTCAGACTCCTAACTCTTCTGAGTTCTTACTCTGAGTTCTCTGAATTCAGACACTGAACACTTCTGAGTTCTTACTCTGAGTTCTATGAATTCAGTCTCTGAACACTTCTGAGTTATGGCTCCAAATTCTCATGAGTTCTGACTCTGAAATTTGTAAGTTCAGACTCCTAATTCTCTTTAATTCTATCTATGGACATTGTATGTTCTAACTCCGAATTCTATTGAACTCTGACTCCAAACTTTGTATGTTCATGTTCTGAATTCTTGTGAATCCTAATTCCGAATTTCCTTGAAATTCACACTCCGGAATTCTATCGAGTTCAGGTTCCAAATTCCCTAGAAAACAGAATCTAAATTTCCTTATATTAGAGACTCTAAATGTGTTTTCGATTAGACTCTGAACTTTTGTTTGCTTACATTCAGAATATTTGATTATGGTTATGTAATCATATTTTTTCTCACACTTGTTTTTGTCATAAAACGAAGTCATGAATTCAGTTAATAACTAACCGTTGTTTGAGTGACACGTGTATAGGTCCCTCCGATATTCAAGTAAAAATATGACCATTGCAGGAGGGATCTGAACATTGATATTGTTCCTATAAATAGGAGCTCATTTGAAAGAACTCACAAGAAGATGATCAATAGTGAAATTACATGATGTCGAAGTGATTTATAGAGATGGAAGGAATATTTCATAGTGCGTACTAAACTTATTGTTTATATTTTCTTGGTGTGACTTCGATTTTTGTTGTGTACAATCGAGGGCTCTAGAGGATAGGAAGACAGAGGTTCCGACTACCTTGATGTTGAGGGCTTCCTTGCTGAGGAAGATAGAGGTGATGACTACCTTGAAGTTGATGGCTTTTGGGGATAGCAAGACAGACTCTGATCTTCGTATCTAGGGCTTACCCTGGTGTGGGTAGGACATACTTTCTTTAAAAGTATAAATCATGGGACCTTTATCCATGTTTGTTGGATACCATTCTCTTTGGTTTAAAATATTTTCTACATGTTACTTGTTTTGTTACAAGTTTTCTGCTGAATTTTATTTTTTGAGGAAAGTATAACTATCTTATAATTCCTTATACTTGTACTCTAATATAATAAAATTATATACAAATTAAGGTAGAATATTTATCTTTGTGAACATTCATTATGTATCATTTTTCGGAACCATCTTTTCGGAATCTCATTCTCATAATCATATTTCCAGAATCAAGAAAGTGTGTAGAACCAATGGTTTTGTAAATTACCTTGTATAACCATGTTAAAGATAACCATCATTAAAAGTTCAAAAGGAAATTTTTAATATGTACAATTCACCCCTCTCTTGTATAATGATCATCATTAGATACATTATACAATATCTATATTATTTCGATCCTACATTTGGTATTATAGAGTATATCATACTTACATACCATCTCAACATGTCAGTGTTTCGTGGTTTCATTTTTAGTGAAATATTATGTTTGGGAGAACCCTCTCGTGTTTTACATTGAATCCTTGGTAGTGGATTTTGATGAATTGGACGAGTGTGACCGTTTTTGGAATTTTCACCCTGAGGCTACTGATTTCGTTTGATTTCTTCTAGGAACGTAATAGAGTCATGTAATGTTTTGGCTTGGTGACTTATTTAGGCCGAATGTTTTTAGGTGGGTAAAATTGTCAAACCCCACCCTTTATGAATATTTTATTTCATTATTTCTAATCTTTTGTTAGACTCTTCATGGAGTGGCATGAAAAGTTGTCTATAATTTTTGACATTTAAAAATATATATGGGTTTTATACTAGTGAATGGGAAACACACTGTTGTTGGTTACCATCTAGTCATCCCGGGTACCTATGCGGTTGACCACTACATAAAATAATAAAATTTTATGAGAATAAATAAGGTAAATGTTTATTACATTATAATAATAGTATTGTTTCTTTGAGAATAATATTATTATTCTTAACAAAATGGTTAATAATTTTTTATCATTAAAATTATTATTAATATAATTATTATTAAATTATTAATAATGTTATTATTATTTAAAATTAAATGAAAATTATTATTATTAATATTATTATTGTGTATTTTATAATATTAAAATTATTTTTATTAATATTATGAAAAAATACCCCCCCCCCACACCATTCGATGCATGTTGGTCACCCGCACCCCCTTTCCCCTGGCTTCTCCCACTCCACCCATAGCGCACTAGCCACCTTGCCTCGGGATTCTCCCATTCACCGATGTCGAACCCACCCTTACCCCATCCCTTGTTTGAAGTGTCCCCATGATCCCTACAACCTTATGTGTCACGACCTCAACCCAGCTTCCTCTCCCATGGCACGAGATCACCATCCCTAATTTGTATCTTGGCTATGACTTGCAGCAGGTGTGCATGATCTCTGGATGAGACCAGATGGAACACAACCCCTACTCCCAAAGTTGAATCTTTATGGATACTTCATGTATGATGTCTATTTATTTTAGGCAAGGCCTTATCCTATTTCCCACTTCATCACATTGGTTATTTGATTCATGTTCGGCAATAGATATCGATGGGGATGAACCTACCGTTTGAAGATAATACTAGGTATTGTATTTCTTCCTTCATTAGGACACATGAGTGATGTCTCGAGACCAGTTAGACCATGTTACATAAAATGCTTCCAATAGCGAGGTAGAAAAATGCAATTTAATTTTATTATATTGGTTCGGGTAAGATTCTAACCCTTTTCTAGGTTTTGTACCATCTATTTTAGGGTCCATTGTGATAATTGAGTCCATGTTATTTAATTACACGTGTTTTGTTCCTTTCTACACTAATTATGGGTGATTAATTTTGTTTTTATGGTGTGGTGATAAATTCTATGTGTTCATTCTTTATTGGATATCCGTGTACGTGAGCCATGATAGTTTGATTTACAAATCATTGTCTCAGCAAGTACTTTCATGTAGGTGTTTCCATCCATTCCCTTTTAATATCATTACATAGTCACTTTCATGATTTTATTTAACTTAAAATTGATATTCATACATCTGATATTTCTATTTCTTGATGAAAAGTATTGTTTTGTCTTGGTAAAATTGGTAGAAATTTTTTTCTATGGTTGTTTATGTGAATTTCTTACGTTTAAGGCTCCTAGGATATTTTTTTGAAATTTATTTTCTCTTTGAAATGTTAATTGGTACTTTTATGAAATGTCTTTAATGATATTGTGATGGTAATTATTTGTTGGTTAATGTGTTTTGGGTAATGGAATGGATTTTTGTGTGTGATAACATGCTTCATAATGGATTTTTTGTGGTTCCAAAATGGTTTGTTGATATTTTTTAAAACAATTTATGTGGTGATTTTGTGGAAATGGCTCACCTAGGAATTAAATTTTCCATGGGTACACTAGATGAACAAGTGGATTGGTGAATATAAAAGACGTATTTTTAATATTTTTTTTGGTAAATTCATTGGACATGTCAACTTAAAGGCGCGTTTGTCACTTCCAGCTATAGTGTAATGTTTTTTAACAATATAAATGAATTGTGTTTTAAAAACTATGGGTCCATTTATAAAATAATATATTTTGAAAAAAAGTATTCAATTGTAATGTGTTATAAAGGCCTGGTCGGAATATTATGTCACATTAAATGTTTGATCACCCGATTGACAACATAATTTGATTTGTGAAATGGATTAATAGTACCCACGATGTGACCACCAAGTTGGCACCATGTATGATATAACATATACATGTCTATATATCTATATATATCTAGTGGGAACCTCTATATGAGTGGTATCACTTTATGTGTTATCATATAGGATGTCTATGATTGGGTTAGGAAAGTACATGGATGGTGGGTAAGGTGAGTCTCATGTGTGATGGACTCCTATATGCACAACAGTATAATTACATGCATGGGTTTCAGTAAGTCCTTTAGAGGGTCAAGTGATAGTTGCTGATGAAACTCAATTAGATGAGTTGGTACCCCCTAGATTTTTTGTTAGGCCTGGCTGATTGTGCGATTAGATTATTCAGTTGACTGAAACTAGTTGGTTAAATTCATAGTTGCTTCACCATACTCTGACAGTTGGTTCTTAACCGAGTATATCAATGGGTCCTATAAGGATGTTTTTTATAACCCTTGGTAAACATTTATATTTATTGTTTACATTATATTATTTTAGTTTCTATGCCTGCACTATTTCTTTGTTTATTTTTATTATTGTCCTAACTTTCCATGTTTGGATTTTGATTATAAAATGGATTTTGGTTTTTGAAATGAAATGTGTTGTTTTCTGTTTGGTAATATATAGAATACACTATTTTATAACTATATTTCACACTAATATCATTAGACTATTTTGGGAAAGGTAATACATTGATTTAGTTGTTTATCTTTGGTGTTCTTACTGAGAATCATGTTTTTCATGCCTATCTTAACTTTCCAGGTGCATGTCCAATTTATATTCTAATTTTTTATAGGTTCGACTGCTCAATACAGGAGTATGTTTGGTTTAGTGGATGGAGGTGACCATGAAGTCACATGGATGTCGTGGTAACGTGGTGTTCTTTTTTAGTTTTGAATTTTTTTTGCCAGTTCCATATATTATATATCTATACCAATTATTTATTTATTTATGTATAAGTGATGGTTCATGATACCTATTTTATTCATTTTTCTATCTGTTTTTTTTAACCTTCAGTATAAATCATTCTCACTTTTTTTGATTTCTAGAACAAGTTTCCATCTCGTGGTGATCAGGAATGCACCACAAGACTTAATGCAGACTAGTTTGAGTGAGTGGTAGAGAGTCAACCTGTGTTGGTTCGTGACAAAAACCATATTTGGTGAAGTGTTTCTAATGATATATGATTTCCTATGTATAATTGTTTTATGTTATGTCTATAAATCTTGATTATGTTCACATACCCTTTTTCTAATTTTAATAACACTTTTCAGCATTAACTGATTTCAATTATGTTTACCCTTATCATTTCGGCTCACAATTTCTATTTTTTCAATTTCCCACATTATTAATAATAATTTTTGTTAAATGTTTTATAAATATTGTCAAAGGATAATTTTTTATATGATATGATTAAATTTTTCAAAAAATATGGTCTTATGTATCTAAATCGCAGAAACACTAAACCTATATGTTATGGTGTGTTATTTATCCTTATATTTAATGATAAATTATCTAAAATGATGTAATATATATATATATGAAATTATTTCGTTACCTCATAAATGATTTGAAATCACATTTTTCAAATTTGAAATTCATTCCCCTCCATGTCTACCCTACTTCAACCAATGATGCCGCTTTTTAGTCACTCCACAATCATAGTGAATTGATGTATCCAATACCACTATAATATATTTTCATTACATATCATGTGATCCTCAATCATATCAGAGTCATATTAAATTCTTAATTCTTCAAATTTATGCATGAAAAATCTATAAACATCAATCTTATCTAAAAAACCCTTTTAGTCAGCTGTCATTAATAATTTATGCCACTATATGACCATTGTATTCTATCATCGCCTTTACAAAGATAATACACAAATTAAAACCACTTTATTTAAACGAATTAAGAAAAAAATTAACAAATTGTATATTGGACCAAAAAATGATTAATAAGAGGAAATAAATTCTATAATCAACGAAATATAAATCATCATGAAATTTATATAACACTTTAAAATTAATTTACATATGAAATAAAATATAATAATATATTAAATACATTTTCATTTTCATTTCAATCAATAAAATTAATTATTATAGAATATTTATTTGAAAAAATCAATCATATTCAAGATGGCGAAAAATTATAAATAAAATAAATTTATTAAATTTATTTACTTAAAAATATATATTTAATGTTTCATGGTTTTTACCATAAATATTATCTTCAAATTATTAAATTTCTAGTCATCCATGAATTCAATTCAATTTCATCATTACATTAAATTATACAATGATGGAACAAATTCCCAGACATCATCTATAGTGATTCACTACTCATTTATCATTGAATCTACCATTATAAATCACACGATGAATGCCCAAAAAAATTATCTATATTATTTTTAACTTGATATATGAATTTCTCCCCCAAAATATTATATTAATGTAATAATAGTTCATTGATTCACTTTTCCAATGGCAAGTCAACAACTAAGTAGAGTTGGGGAAATGTCTATCTATAACTCTTATATATGATCCTAAGTAATTTCCCAATATAAAATAAATAATTAAATATAAAATTAGTTGTTTTTTGATTCTCAATAGTGGTATACCCAAAATTAATCTAACATACCATGTAATGACCTCATAAAATATCATTTCCATATTTCCTACAAAAAATAATATACATTTATTTCTATATACGTCAAATACCTAAAATTATCAGTTCTATATATCAATGTATTTCCAAGAAAATTGTGTCAATAAATAGTATAAATCACCATTCTAGAAAAAATAAAATGAAAAATAATTAGATACAGGATTAATCAAAGATTTTTTTTATTATTGACATGGGGGAAGATAAAAAAATATTATAAACAATATATATTTTCTAAGGACGATGATTTTGAAATAAATGAATATAATTTATTAGAACCATTGAAGACAAAACTTTTAATTTTAAAAAGTCATCTCTATAATAAAAATTTTGACGTAAATTTTTTCATGCCTTATTGGACTGTAACCATCCTTATTTTTTCACAACTATAAACATTTATTCATAATAATAATTCAGTTATTCTAATAAATATTGTATTTGAATATAATTATTATACTCTATGAATTGTTTTCTTCTATTTTAGTACATAAGATAGAAAAAAAGAAATATCACATGAAGTATGTATAAGGTATGTTAATAATAATTAATAACTCTATTGAATGATCATTATTTGTTCTGTGATTTATTTTAAGAAACACTATTTAGTATATATTTTTATATGAAATTATTGTGGAATGCTTTGAAAAATATAATTATATGTAACTTAATTGATTCTAAGTAACATTTTTAGTAAATCATTCTGGATCATCAGACTATATATGAACATTGACTTACCCTATTTTTTAACTGATATTAAACTTTCAGACCATACCATTATATAATGTATAGATGAGATACCATTTTAATAGGTAATGCCAAGTCAATAAAAAATATTGTAAATAACTAAAATTTACCACTGAGAAAAATTCATGCACACGATTCATTTATGTTCTTAATGAATATAAATTCATTGATTTCAACATAAAAAATGACCCTACACAAACATTATGTTCTAATTCTATATATATAGATGGTTTCATCATTTAATCATTACCATGCTCATTTTCAACATAAAAAACAGTTGGTTTTTTATATACCATTTAATAGTGACTTCCGATTTTGAATAATAATTTTGAGATATTTTTAATATATATGAGAATCATAATGATCATACATTAATGTTATTATCTAAAAGTACACTATCATCATAATATGAGAGAATCTCTCCTAATAAAAGATATCATGATTTTTTATATCCATTTGAAAGAAATAATAATATAAACCAAAAAAACAATACCATTAATTTTATTTATTACTGAACACACACTTGAATCATAAGATTATCACCCAATTTGGTGTGTCCCCTTATTTACACATATGGTTAGTGTGTATAGATTGTATATTATATTTCAAAGAATTTACGAATTTCATTAAACCAAAACTCACTATGGAATCATTATAGATAGTTTTTTTAATATAAATTTAACATCACCATACATATCTATATTAAATAAATTTATTTTTAGTTCAAAATTAATCATAAATGAAAATAATTCACTATTGTAATCCATGTTATTTCTTCTTCCACAACAATATACAGAACTGGAACATTTTTCATATAAGGAAGATTTACATTTAAAAAATATAATTAATAAATTATTCACTTTTATCCCAATAAAAAATCCATATTATTCTTCCATACTAAATAAATATAATATTTTGGATGACAAAGACGTTATAATCGCATAGAATTCATTACACACCCCAACCTATATTTTATTTTATTTTATAATTTTCTTTAACAACTGAATTTCAGATTTCTAAATTGTATGAAAAAATGTTTTAAAATGAAATGCACTTGTTTCTTTAATAGAATAAACTTGTATTTAAATTAAAAAGGGCAATGGTCCATTAATTTTTTTAGAATGAAATTGTGTGTGTGGAAACCAAAATTTTATATAATTTAGTTCAATCCTAGAATTGATAAATTATTTATTGAATGGTATGTGCATTGGGAATTGAATTAGTCAGGCCTACCTACAGAGTTTTAATACACATTCCTATAGTGTTTTCCTATATTTGGTTTTTTTCAAGTTTGATTCAATATTTCTTTCCATGGGAATGATTTGGTTGTGGATTGGTGAGTGACTCTTGGGGTTGTGAGGATTTTTGGTCATGGTCAGGTTAGTTTGTTGTTGTTGTTGGTCGTTCTTCCTTTTCATGTTGTTGATTTACATTGTAGTGTTATAATTTATTTCTAATGCTTTATTTATTTTCATTGGATGAAACTCAATCCATATATCTCTATTTTGATGCCTTGGTGCTTGTCACCAGCCAGGGAATATTGGGAACACCTCTCGAACCATGTCGTGGACCATGTCGGGTGATCTGGTTAGGGTCGACCCGGGTCGGTTTGTGACAAAATGGTATCAAATGGAGGTTGGCTCTTAATTAGAGATTGTTTTTCAGAATTCCCATCATTATTTGGGGTTTTCATTGTGAATGGTGTAGAATTGTTAGTACACAAGTCATCGCGAAGAGAATGAGGTCATGAACACTTACTCGTTCCAAACCTCGGGTTACCATGTGATGTCTGAGAATGTCGGGTTCCTTTGATTGTTGTGAATTGTATTATGTTTGGAAATGAAATGGGAGCCATGAATGTTAAATATGTGAGATTGCATGGTCTGGAAAGCCTTGTGGAGGTGGGTACATTACCCCATAGTTCTCCTTCTTACGGTGGTGTGACTGGCGTATGGCTTCCAACCATTCACCTGCGTCACCAAACAGCAGTAGTTTCTCTTTGTGGATTGTTTTTTTCTTCCTTACTTTTAAGAATAATTTTGTAATGTTTTATTTTTGAATTTGTGTAATGTCTAATTTAAAATGGAAATGGCCTTGTTTTGATTATGTTCCTTGTTTTAATTTTTCTTTGGGTCGTCCCCCACGAAGGTTAGATGGATGCCCAAGGTAAAACATCAGGTGGTGCATCCTTAGCAAATCCTCCAGTTGATCAGCCTATAGACTATGTTCTGGATTTTCAGATGTTGAACCTGAACCAGTTTTATGGTCAAGAATATCCACTTGAGGAAGAGGAGTGGTTGTGGATTTCACAAATCATCCCATTGGGACCGTATCGTTCCTACCCCAAACTCGACATCCAAAGGCCAGGGGTTGGAGACTAGCACCAAAGGCGTAAATCCCTAAACTGGGAAGTCATCGCCTTTATAAACTGAAACACACACAACAGAGTATGAGTTGAATTAGAACACTATGAAAAGTTGTATACAAATGAGTGTTGAAAAGTAAAGTGTCTAGAATACAAGCCCAAAAGGAACGTACATGTGCAGCTGAATAGAATGTACAACTGAAAAAGTAAAACAAATATTGGGTCATCTGTCGGGGTTCCTACCTTAAGGGTAAGTAGAGATGGCCTCCTCATCACTCCACGTCCGCCCGTCCGCTCCGTTTACCATCACGCCGAGTGGTCCACCTCTGGGTACTGTCCAGTCCTACTACTCTCTTCCTCAGTCGGCGTTGTCTGTTATCCGCAACCAACACAATGAGGTGCGGGAATAACCCGTGCAGGGGTGAGTATAGAAATACATATTAGGGAACCCAGGACCCTCAAGGGCTCACTAAATCCAACAAGGATAAACCACAATGAATTAAATCAACGGATAAACATTACTTAGTTATATTCCCATACATATACCTATGTTATATAATAACCCATCTCAATCATGAGGAAAACACAAAAGTTTGTGACTCAGCTCAAACTAAGGTTTTACTCTAGGGGGTAGTATCAAGCAACAACCACAGTCACACTGTCAGAACCTCAGATATTTGTGTACTCCTCCTCTATCGAGTACAGTGGGCATGTCGCGTCCCATAGTGGCACTTATCACTATCCTTGGACTGCTGTGGTACTCCTCTTGTCGAGTACCGTGGGTCTGATGCGTTACACAGAGGTGCTCCCCACCACGGGTCTGTCGCGCTCACACAAAGGTGCTCCCCCTCGTAGCATACTGAGGTACTCCCCAGGTCGAGTACTGTGGGTCTGCTGTGATCACACAGAGGCGCTCCCCATCATGGGTCGGCTGCATAATCCAGATGCACTTCCCACTGGGCCAATCGAGTCACTCCGATACAAATCGGTCAAGAAGTCGTCAGGTCTCAGACAACTATTTGGTCTCCATACTCTGTCTTCTCACCTTTGGAAGGGTCCACTCCATGAGCTACTGGTCGATTCTACAACTCTCATGAAGTCCCGGGTAGAATTATTTGAACTGTCTACCTCTTCATGGGTTTTGAAATGCAATAGACGACATGTCAATCGAATGCTCGGTCTGTGAGTTATTGACATTTCCATCTCGAGGGCCTAATTCGATTTTAGGTTAAAACCAACCCGATCATACCACAACTGCGTCCAAACATCAAGTGGGGTATTCCAAAAAAAAACGTCTATCTCTAAGCTTTCTATCTCCATAGACGGTTCGTCTATCGGACACATGTAGCCCAATATATTGGTGAAAATGTGTATTTGGGCTAAACTGGTCTAGACGGGGGTTGGACCTGGCCTGAGGGGGTGGCCCAGCCTGAGGGCCACGCAGCCCGAGCTGGCGGCCTGACATGAGGGGGCGGCCCCGGCCGAGGGGGCGGCCCGACCCGAGGGGGTGTCCCTGCGGCCCGCTTGGCCTGGCTGGCGGCTCGCGTGGCCTGGCAGGCTAGTGCCTGGCGGCGCCCAGCAGGTCCCACCCTATCCACGTCTAGGGGATATGCATGCCCCCTGTAATCCTGAAAGGTTGAACAGTTCGGGTGAAACAAAACCAGCATCAGGTGGCGCTTGGCCCAATTCTCCCGGCTAGCCGAGCGGCCAGCTGGTCCACACCACCGGTGACCGGACCATCACCGGCTGCTCCTGCTCATCAGCTGAAGCCTGCCTTGTATGCTGCTCTCCTCCACCATGTGGCACATCAGTGTCACACCCTTCCCTCCCTCAGCCCGGCCTCGCTGCAACCCCCTTGTTCTTCCGCCGCGTGTCACGACGGTACCACACCCATCCGATGTCCCTCGACCTTCCGCCACCGGTTTCTTCATGGCCGGCCTGACGCTAGACGTCGTTGCTCTGCCTATCCTCCAGCAGTTCCGTTCCACCACATCCATCATCAATAAACAAGGGGAAATGAAGGGGGAGTGTTAGGCTATGTTCGTGCGGTTTGAGCCCTCCATGTTACGGTGATATCAATTGGTAAAACTTAACCCATGTTTTAACGACAAAGAACAAAAGAATTTCACAAATTCCCTACCACATTTGTCGATCATTGATGGAGTCGTAGAAAGAAAATGTCGTTCCATTGATGTCGGAAAGAATACGAAGAAGTCGAGGATGACATCATCCGTGTTTTTCAAAGATGGTGTTCCCTCCTTTATCCCGGTTGAAGAAGAAGGAACATGTCTACCGTTATTCATCGGAGAGGGGCATTCTTTGCTGGAAGACGAAGTTCACTAAGTGTTATTTCTCTCCCAAAGTTCCATCAAAAGGATATGACAACAAACTATTAGGGTGAGAATCCTATTATTTTTGTTGGATCAAAATTTGAATTAGACCTATTAATATCCTGAAACCACCAAATTAATACATGAGCATTGGAATAATTAAAACTAGAGGAGTCAAGAGGCTCTCCCTCATTAATGATGGAGAGTTGAGGGGTTTCATCCTCAGGTGGACCCCACCACTTTTAATCCTCTCACAAGAGGTTATAATCGTGTGGGCCCCACAAACTTAACCTCTCATGGGATGTTAGGGTGTGGCGGTCCCACCACTAACTCCCATCAGAAGGATCCAACTACCCGCCAACAAAAACATGGCAGCCTAGAATAAATTAATGTTTTGAACACATTAATTTATTATTTTTATTAACAAACCAAAAACTAACTTTAATTCTCGACCAACTTCCATCGATGTGAAACTCTTATTAAGTGAATATCGGCGATGCGAGTTCAACAGGGCCCTCAGATTTTAATTCTGAGCACCAGTTCAAAAGTTATAAAATCCTTCTTGTACGTTTACGGAACATACCCAACCAAAACATGAGATATTGATTCTGGCTACACCGGGCCTCCGAATCAAGTGACGTAAATTTTCTTGGACTTGTAAAATTATCATGTATTTAAGAAAAAAATTTCCATGGAACTTTATGGTCTTTACATTCTTTCCAATCAAGGATTTACATCCCTGTAATCTAAAACTCAAACTAAGGGAACAACTGAGGGTACTGAGCGCGAATCTGAGCCTCTCACTCCCATGTGCTCTCCTGGAGGTTTTTGTGCTGCCAGCGAACGCGCACCAGAGGTATCAACCATCCACGTAGGAACCGCTCCTTTCAAAACTCAATCTACAATGGAACCTCCATGAATGTATCCCCATCATCGATGTCCAGCTATCCATGGTCAATGATGTGGGATGGGTCGGGCATGTATCTCCTCAACTGAGATATGTGGAAGATGTCATACAGCCGGTGCAACTGAGGTGCAAGCTCTTAGTGGTATGACACCTCTCCTACTCTTCTTAGGACATGAAAAGGTCCAAGAATCTCGGAGATAGATTCTCACCTCAGCAAATCTCTGTAGCCCTTATCGAGGTGAGACCCATAGGAGGACGTTGTCGCCATCCTCGAACACTAGAGGTCTCCGCCTTCTGTCAGCATACGACTTCTGTCTGCTCCATACAGTCTTCATCTTCTCCTGGATGATCAGAACCTTCTCTGTGGTAGCCCGTACAATCTTTGGTCCCACTATTGCTGACACCCCTTGGCATGTCCATCATAGTGGCGATCTACAAGGTCGACCATATAAGGCCTCAAAAGGTTCCATAATGATGGTGAAGTGATATCAGTTGTTATAGGAAAACTCCATCAAAGTTAAGTGATCCTCCAAGGTACGAATGATTTCGAGGACACATGTGTGGAGAATATCCTCATGGGTCGGAATGGTCCACTCTCTCTGAGCATATATTTGAGAATGGAAGGCGATTCTCAAGCGATGTTGTGTCTTGAAATCCTCATGCAACCCTTTCCATACCGGGAAGTAAACCATGTGTCACGGTCGGAGACAATTGAAGAAGGTACTCCATGAAAATTCACAACCTCTTGTACATATAGGAGTACCATGCTCTCAATTAATCCCTGCTCTTTGATCGGTAGGAAGTGGGATGACTTGGTGAGTCTATCAATGATCATCCAAATCGAGTCGTGACTCGTAGATGTAGGAGGAAGACCCATCCCAAAGTCCATCGATATCCCATCCCACATCCACTCTGGGACCTCTAAAGGTTGTAACAAGACTTATGATACATGGTTCTCTACCATCACTTGCTAACTAGTGAGGCACCATGAGACAAACTCTACAACTGCCTTCGTCATACCTGGCCAATAGTACTTTCATCGAAGGTCCTAGTACATATTCGCCACTCCTAGATATACCACTAGAGGGGAAGTGTGTAACTCCCTAAACACTTCCTCCTGACGTGCTACTAGTACCATAGTACACCCTCTATAGAGGATTACATTCTCCCCAACTTCAGAAAATCCATTATGTGCCTGACCTGTGGATAACTGAACACGTCGTGTCTTGGAGTCAGCGCCCCCATGCTGCACCTCCCTAACTCGCTGAAGAATTGGAGGAGTGACTGTAAGAGACTGTAGATAGGATTCTCCATCCCTATCCACAAATGATATCTTTAGGGAATCCAACTGCATTGTTTCCTCTCCTAGAAACTATATACCAGATCTCTTACTGAGATCATCAGCAGCAACGTTCCCCAACACATGAGTATAGACAATCTCAAAGTCATAGTCTTGGAAGAACTCAATCCAATATCGATGTCTCAAGTTTTGGTCCTTATGAGAGAAGATATATTTGAGACCTTTTTCATCAGAGTACACAGTAAAATGTCGGCCCATAATATAGCGCATCCACATTTTCAAGGTGAAGACCTCTGTAGTAATCTCTATGGCATGGGTAGCATAGTTCTGCTCATGGTGTCTCAGCTGCTAAGAACCATATGCGATCACAGCTTGCTCCTACATCCGGAAAAACCCGAGTCTAGTCCCCGATGCATCGTAGTAAACTACATACCCTACGCCTTTCTCTCGAAGCCTCGAGATGGGTGCACTAGTCGCCATGTGCCTCGGATCTTGAAATCACTTCTAGCACCTCTCCGACCACACGAAGGGTTTCCCATTATTCTCCATGGATGATAGTGGTGCAGCAACTCTAGAGAAGTCTGGAACGAATCTTCGGTTGTACCCAGCCATGCCTAGGAAACTCCGTACCTCCTTCACACTCCTGGGTGGCTCACAAGAAAGCACCTTCTCAATCTTCCCTAGATCTAATGCAACTCTAGCCTCCGAGAAGACATGTCCCATGAAGTGAATCTCTCAAATCCAAAACTGGAACTTTCTAGAGATTACCATAAATCTAATTCTCTCAGAGTGTGTCTAGTACTACATGAAAATGGTAGGAATTCTCCTCCTCAGTAGTCATGTAGATCATAATGTATTCAATAAAGATCAAGACAAAGTGATAGATGTAAGGCTGGAAAATCATGTTCATGAGGCGCATGAACACTATAGGAGCGTTGGAAACCCCAAAGGGCATAACCAAGAACATGTAGTGGTTGTACCGACACCTGATGGTTGTGTTCTGCACATCCCCATCTTGAACTCTGAGCTGATGATATCCAAATATGATGTCTATCTTCGAGAACCACCACGATACCTTGAGCTGATAAAATAAGTATTTAATCATTGGAAGTGGGTACGTGTTCATCATATTCACCTACATCAGGCAACGGTTGTTGACATAGAGCCTCAAGCTCCAGTCCGCCATCTAGGCGAACAGAATTGGGGCTGCCCAGGGAGAAACACTGGGCCAGATGAATCCCATACCCTACAAGTCCTCTAGCTATACTCATACCTTATGAAGCTCAGCAGGAGCCATTCGATATGCTAAATTAGATATCGGTTTCGTCCCAGGGTACAAGTCAATATATAAATCCACCTCTCTGGGAGGAGGTATTCCTAGGAAATTATCACAGAAAACACTTGTGTAATGTTCCACCACTAAAGGATAAGTCAGACTCTCCATATAAACTGCTTCGAGGGTAAGGCATGCCAACTGGTGAGTGATCGGCTACACCCTCCTCCCATTAAGTCTGTCTTCTGCTGCAAAGGTTCTATTCATTCCAGTGAAGGTGAACTTTGTCCCATCTGTGCGGACACACCGCACTTTGCACCTAATACAGTCAATCTGACCATGGACTTTAGATAACTAGTTCATACCCAAGATGACATCATAAGGCCTCGATGCCACTACGAGGAGATCCCAGCAGAAGCTCTCGCCTCCTAAAGTACGCTCAAACTGCAGGAACCAATGCGTAATCATCGAGTCTACTTTTGTAGGAGTCTCTAGCCGTAAGGATTGAGCCAACGGCTTTGTCAGAATCTCCGAGATTTGAACGAGGGAAGTAGCAATGAAAGAATGACTGGAACCTATGTCTATAAGAGCTATAGAAAATGTGGAGTAGACACAGATCGTACCTCAAATCATCTCTACAGTGACATGGTCATATGCCTCAGCTGCCTGAAGCTGAGCTCTCCCAAATCCACCTGCTCTCTATGGTTGGGGTGGAAATCCTGGTGGTGGTGGTTGTAGCACCTCATATTGTCTTCCACCACGAGATGCTCGACCAGCTCCTCTGCCACATCTGCATGCGCCCTGAGGAATTCCTCGACCGAACCTCAGTCTCTGCCTGGGAGGTCCCTCAACTATCTGCTGATCATCTGTATGGCGGGTCAGACAGTCACGTTCCATGTGACCCTTCCAAACACATGTGTAAAACTACCTTCTCCTAGAAGGAAAGTCACTGCTTCGGGTGCCCCGCACAACTTATCCTGAGTCTTGTGGTCTTCCACCCATGGGTCTGGTCCTCTTGGACCTCTTTGTCATATATTTACTGACATCTGTAGAAGACTCTACTGCATGTTGACTAGTTGTGGGTCTTGATGCTGGTGACTGCTCAGCTAGGAAACTCTATACTAGGAGTGCCCTCTCTAACTCCCCCATATGCTTTGGGATGCTGATTGAGATCATCTAAGCTCTGATCTATCGCCTGAGCCCCTACTCGAAGGTTTGGGCCCTGATGAATGGGCCACGTACCATGTTTGTGGAGTAGCATGAGAGATCGGTGAATGTCCCTGAGTACTGAGCCACCATCATGGTACCCTGTTGTAGATGTATTATCTCCTGTATCCCCACTACAAGAAGGGTGGAGGGGAAACAATTTGCTCGGAACATGCTCTTGAAGTCTCTCCAAAGTACTGTCTCCTCATCGTGGACCTAGAGAATCAGGCACCACACTCTTCCTACTCCTTCCTGAAGAATACACGCAACAAGGATCACCATGTAGTCTGTTGGTGTCCCTACATGCCTGAAAACTCTCACCATAGCCTCCAGCCAATCATTAGCCGCCTGTGGGTCCGTCTCTCCTTAGACCCTGGGTGGCCTCTAGAGTTGGAAGTCATGCAACGTGCTCAAGCAGTGTGCATCGTCTTCTGCTGGAGCTGGTGGCATCAGTGGCCCAACAGAAAGTAGTACCGCTGGTGCCTCCGTTGGTGCCTCAACTGGAAATGGGCCTAGCACTGGGGCCTCGTTACTATGTGGGCTACCAGAGCATGTGACTCTCGGGGCTCCACGAAGAGGCATCCTGAAAGAAATAGATGTGACATGATCAAAATATTATACCTAGTGAGCTGACTTGGTTGAGCATATTTAATGAAAAACTTCTGAATACACACACGCAATCAGTGTTTTCATGCACCGAGTCGAAAATCAGAAGTCAGGGTCCTGGTGTATGGATATGTCAGCCACCCGCACCAACACTGGACTCCCTGAACAAAAAACCACACTTAATACCATTAATAATATTTATTCATAGAAAATAATGATTAGAGTCCTCAGTTCTACTATAGAACCGACTCCTCTAATACCAAATTTTCAGGAACTGTCCCCGAGGGCATGAATCATGACTACCCCAAGTCCACCTTTCATAGGCTAGGGGACGTTGACTTTCACCAATGGTGTAAATATCGAAACTGGGAAGGAATTTCCATTATAAACTGAAACATACACAACAGAGTATGAGCTGGTAGTAAAACACCAAGAAGAGTTGTATACGAAAGAGTGATGAAAAGTAAAGGGGCCAGAATACAAGCCCAACATAAAAGTACAAGTACAACTGAAAAGAAAGTACAGCTGGGGAAAAGTAATGCAGCTACTTGGTCTTCCTTCGGGGTTCCTACCTAAAGGGTAGGTACATATGGGCTCCTCAGTACTCCACGTCCGTCCGTCCGGTCCGTTTACCGTCATGCCGAGTGGTCCACCTCTGAGTACCATCCAGTCCTACTACTCTCTGCATTAGTCAGCACTATATGTTCTGTGCAACCAAGACAAGGAGGTGTGGGCATAGCCCATGCAGGGGTGAGTATAACAATACTCAGTAGGGACCCCGAGACCCTCAAGGTCTCACTAAATCCAACAAGGATAAACAAAAAATAATGAAATCAATGGATAACCATTAATTAGGTATATTCCCATACATATACCTAAGTTATCTATTATCCCATCTCAATCATGAGGAAAACACAAAAGTCATTGACTCTACTCAAACAAGGGTTTATTATAGGGGGTAGTATCATGTAACAACCATAGTAACATTGTCAGAACCTCGGATGATGGTGTACTCTTCCTATATCGACTATAGTGGGCCTTCCGTGTCACACAGAGGCACTTACCACTATCCTTGGACTTCTGTTGTACTCCTCCTTTCAAGTACAATGGGTCTGTTATGCCCCACAGCGGTGCTCCCCACCACGGGTCTACCTCGCTCACACAGAGGTGTCCCCCCCCCGTAGCCTGTTGAGGTACTCCTCCTGTCAAGTACCTTGGTTTTGCTGCACTCACACCGAGGTTCTCCCCACTGTAGGACTACCACTTCACACATAGGCACTTCCCACTAGGCCAATTGAGTCACTCCAAGATGAATCGGTGATGTAGTCGTCAGGACTCATCCAACTACTAGGTCCACGTACTTTATCCTCTCGAATCTGGAAGGATCCACTTCACGAGCTACTGGTCGATACTCCAAATATTACAAAGTCCAAGTTAGAAATATCTCAATTGTTTGAATCATCATTGGGGTCTCAATAAAAGGGACGGCACATCAATCGGACACCCAGTCTGTGAGTTATTGGAATTTCCATCCCAGGACCCCGGTTAGATTTTATGTTCAAACCAACCCAAACGTACACCAACTATTACCAATCCCCATGTGTTGTATTCCAAAAGAACTGTCTCTCACTATTCTTTCTATCTCCATAGACGACTCATCGATCAGACTCCCGTTGACTATGATACGGGAGAAAAGGTGTATTCAGCCTAAATGGGTCTGGACTGGGGTCCGACCTGGTCCATTGTTCTGACTCGGCCCGAGGAGGAGGCATGTCCTGAGGGTAGACTTTCATGAGGGGGCGGCCCAGACAGAGGGGGTGGCCCGCATGGCCTGGTTTGTGGCCCACGTGGCCTGCGGGCCGCCTGCGTGGCCAACTGGCGGCCGGCGTGGCCTGCCCGGCCAGCGGTCGGCAGCGCCGAGCGGGTCCTGCCCTAGCCACGTCCAGGGGGAGGTGCACACCCCATGAAATCCCAAACGGTTGAATCATTCGGGTAGATCCAAATAGGTGTGAGGTGGCATAGGTCCATCTCACGTGGGACCCACCAGGTTCCGGCATCTCCCGACTGGCAGAGCGGCCAGCTGATCCGCACCACCGTAGACCAGCCCCTCGTCGGCCGCTCCTACTCCTCGGTCACAACCCACCCTAGTCGTGGCTCTCCTCCACTACGCGTCAGAAAGGCTTCACACACTTCTATTGTGTCCTGGCCTAGCCACAACCCCCTTTTCAACCGCTGCGCAGCACGACAGTGTCGCGCCCTTCCGACGTCCCGGTGGCATTGTGTCGCCGGTTTTTTAACTGCCAGCCCGATGCTAGCCGCCGTTTCTCCACCTGTCTTCCAATGGTTCCATTCTTCCATTGTCGTCGTCAACAAACAAGTGGAAATGAAGGGGGAGGTTTGGGCCGTGTTCGTGCGGTCTGAGCCCTCCACGTTACGGTGATATCAATTGAAAAAACATAACCCATGTTTTATTGACAATGAATGGTAGAATTTCAAAAATCTCATACATCGTTTGTCAATTGTTGATGAAGTCGCAGAAAGAAAACGTCCTTCCATTGACATCGGAATGATGTTGAAGAACTCGAGGATGGTGTCATCGGCGTTCTTCAAGGGTAGCGCTCCCTCCTTTGTCCTGGTTGATGAAGGAGGAATATGTGTACCATTATTTGTTGGAGAGGGGATTTCTATGGTGGAAGACGATGTTCTCCAAGTGTTCTTCCCCTCCCAATGTTCCTACAAATGGATATGCCAACAAAATAATAGAGTGATAATCCTATTAATTTTTTTGGCACAAAATTTAAATTGGAATCATTAATAGCTCAACCCCAGCAAATTAATACACGAGCGTTGGCCTAATTATAACTAGAGGAGTCAAGAGGCTCTCCCTCATTAATGAGGGAGATTTGAGTGGTTTCATCCTCGGGTGGACCCCAACACTTTTAATCCTCCCATGGGAGGTTATGCTCATGTGGGACCCACCACTATAACCTCTCATGGGATTTAAGGGTGTGGAGGTCCACCCCCCCAACTCCCATGGGAAGGTTATAACTATTGGCCAACACACACATGGCAGCCGATAATAAATTTAATTGTTTAACACCTTAATTTATTATTTTTATTAAATAGCCAAAAACTTACTTTTATTCTCCACCAACTGTCGTCAAGGTGAACATCTTCTTAAGCGAATATCGGCGCTGCGAGTTCAACGGTGCCCTCATATTTCAATTTCGAGCACTTGTTCAAAAGTTATAGAATTTTAGTTGTACTTTTACTAAATGTACCTGAAAAAACTTTAGAAATTCATTACGTGCACAACAGGCTGCAGAATCAAGTGCCGTAAATTTTCACGGATTAGTAAAATTTCCATGTATTTAATAAAAAAAATTCCCTGGAAATTCTAGGTCGTTACAGAA
The DNA here is from genome assembly GCA_963277665.1 of Viscum album. NCBI lineage: Eukaryota > Viridiplantae > Streptophyta > Magnoliopsida > Santalales > Viscaceae > Viscum > Viscum album. The sequence goes on from OY728137.1 coordinate 1,482,551,869, forward strand.
GACGATTGAGAGGAACATCAGTTTAATTGGTTATCCTGAGTCATTGAAGGTGACATTTTCTACATATATGATTGAAGGTCCAACCTGGAATTGGTGGAAGTCCATATCTTTATGCCAACCACAAGAAGATCTCACTTGGGAATTCATCAAGTCTTCGTTCATCCAACAATATTTTTCTGAGTTGATGAAGCTAAGGAAGATGATGAAGTTTTGTTGTCTTGAGCAGGGTGCTGAATCAGTACAAGAATTCAATAGACACTTCATAGTCCTAGTTTTATATGATCAGTGGTTTGTTGAGAATGATACCGGGAAAGATAGAGAATTGTAGTCTGGACTCCAAATCGAACTATGGATAAAAGTGGAAGAGCCCTAACTAACCACCTTCTCAGATGTTGTGGTTCATGACTTTTTAGCTGAAGTTGTGTTAGTATAAGGACTTGAGGGGGTGGGAATCCTCCATCATTGGGAAACCGTGCATAGGATGGTGATAAGAAGAATGAGATGTGACTTAGCGCTGGTAGTGCTTGTAGAGGGATCAAGAGGCCTTCAGAATTTCAATACCCTTCTTCACAACGCAATGTTGCGATCTGTCACCAGTGTGGTAGGTAGGGTCACAAGAGGCCGACATGTCTGAGTGCTCTAATACCTTGCCACACCTGTGGACGTTGGGGTCCCTTGTAGGGATTCTGCCAAGGTGTTTCCACGAACTACGCTGATGCCAGACATGGCTTTTCGAAGGTCACCTCAACCCATCGACACGAGTAGGGAGATGTTTGGGAATCATTTTGAGGCTTTAACATTTAGTATTTAATATATATAGTAGTAGTCTCTTTTAGAGTTTTACAGTGTTTCATTTTTCCATCAGTTGTAAGAATGGTTATTATCAAACCGCTTTGAAACTATTATTTTATTAGAAGTGTGTTTGGTGAAATTCTCATTTCTGTGTTATGTTTGGGAATTTCTGAAGCATGACTACGAGGTAGGATTTACTTCAATCATCGGTGCTCCAACCATATGCCATGGAGTGAAGTTGGTGCGTAGTCAGGAGAAATCCATCGGTTAATACGGGTCTTTGTTTAATATCGGTATTTGGTGTGTCATGGTTTTTGTTCTTCTGAGGGTGTGACATTGTTGAGGTAGTGGTGAAGGTAGTTTTGATGTTTGATTGGTTGGGCCCCTCCCTCCCCAACCCTTGTGGTTGGGTATCTAGTCTGTGTGGAAAGATTTCTAGCTCAGTTAATCTTGTCAGTCCTTATAGTGGGGCGACCCATCGCACGTCTTGTTGAATTCAGTTTTTCTGGATTCTTATGGTGGGTCCGTTCAGACCTCCATGTGTCAGTATTGGAGTTTTGTTTCAGGTTTCGTTTTTGTGGTATTTAAATTGTTCATGATTTAATGATAAGTTTGATTTCATTGGAGTTCAATGTTCGTTTGGATTGATCAACTAGAGGCACTTAATCTTTTGGGGGTGAGTGTCACAGAAAGAGTTTCATCATTGGGTATTGTTCATGTCATGGCTTTCCAAGGGTGGAAAGAATTATCGTGGATATAATTATTTTGGGGTTTGGGTTGAGTGCCGGAAGAAAAAAATTTGAGTTATGTCAAAAATATGTGTGTTTCTATGTTGATGTTACCAGGCACCCGGGCGGTGTGAATTTTGAAAACCCCGTGGGGCACCGCCTAGGCATCTACACGGTCCGCCTGCCATCGGAAAACATAAATTAAGAAAAATATTTTATTATGGTTAATAAGTTTAAATTTTTTATTAAAAATTAAATGATAAATTATTATCGTTATTATTATTATTATTATTTTGGCCAGTGCGTAGGCACCGCACGGTTAGCGCAGGTCTTGTGGTCTACTCGGGAACCCATGCGACTACTTCTGGATCGTATTGAAGCTATCGCACGGTCCGCACATGGGCGCTTGAGTTTTGTGCGGGCCCCGAGGTTGCGATATCCAATTAAAAAGTCTACGCAACGAAAAAATTGAGGTGAAATTAAAATAAGGTGGATAATAATACTATTACTGAATTTTTATATTTCTATTATTATTATTATTAATAAAATTATTATTATACTTATTTTTATTATTAATATTAAAATTATTATTTTTATCATTCTATATTATTCTTAAATGGGTTTTATTTTTTATTAGGTGTATTTTGTTTGTTACTATTATTTATGATCATATTAATATTGTTATTAGATGCTAATGTTTTTATTATTATTATTTTTATTTATATTATTATTTTTCCATATTGTCTTTATTTATGTTTTCATTTAATTTTTTAATTTTTTTAATTTTTTTATTTTATTTTCTTTATTTTTCATTATTTATCCCTAACCCTAACTCCCCCATTTTTTCTTCATTCCATATCCTTTCACACTGTACCCTGTTGTCCTTTCCTCGCATCGCCAGAGCGCCCTCCCCCACATGGAGCCCTCTTTCTCCCTTCAACGTGCCAGCAAACCGGCCTCCCGGTGCCTCCCGCCTAACCTACACCACATGCCCCGATGCCCCGATGCCCTCTAGCCGCCCTGCTCGTCGGTTCCCACTATCTATTCTACCTCTTCCCACATCATCGACCTCCTCCTCCCTGCACCAGTGTGCCTCCTGCGCCCCTTCGCCTTGTTGCTTCTCCTCATGCCGAACGGATCCCCCTGCCTGCTTCCGACCCTCCTGCACCCATCGGCCACTTCCAGGCCTACCCTCCGCCTGCCGATCCCACACTGTACCACTACTATCTGCCTCATTCCAACACCATCCTCTAGCTCTAGGATCTCTCTAGTGCACCCCACTCTGACAGCACAGCAACCCCCTCTCCCTTTGTGACCTAGTCTGCACTCGCCCCTTACACCATCCAGTCCTGGCTGGGTGCCTCGCTGGAACACCCCCCTCATGGCGTGAGTCCCTATTCCAGGCGTAGGTCTACTCAATTTAGCCTCATATTCTAGCATTCATGGGATAGCTGCTCGAGCCCCCCACCGGTGCACACTCTGTTTGGTCATGGCCCATCTATCCCATGCTGCTCACTCTTCACTGGTCGCCACACACCCTCCTAGCCGAGATGCACCCCATCACTACTCCCTTATTCAGCCGTGCATCCCCCTTTCAGTGAAAAAATATCTTATACCCTTTGGTAAGAGTTTGGATCGAGTTTAATTTGATGGTTTGTCATTTTGGGATCCTCCTTTGGGTGAGTTTTCATGCTATCCAAATCCTATATGCTAGGGTTTATTTTTTTGGGTTAAATCCAAAAAATTTTGTGTTAAATAAGATTGTGTGTATTGTTTTCATTTTTACGAGCTTCTAGTTTAGGTGAAAATGAGTATTATCACTGGTTTGGGAAAGTCGTCTGACGATTGTGGTAGGATCCCTTTTCACTTTCCTCCCTTATGTTTTGAAATAATTTGATTGCTTGTGTTTTTCATTGCTTGATTATTAATTAAATAATTTATCATGTGTTGTGTTTATTTATATAGATATGAATTTAATTTTAAAATAGTTCTGTTTTGTTTGCATACAGTTATTAGTTACTTTTTAAATATTGTTTCATAAATCATAAAGTGGTTTATTAATAATTCAGGTGATGCGAAATATGTTTTGAAGACATGTTGAGCTAGTTATTTTTTGTGTTTTTTGTTTGTTTGGATCATTTTAAGTCATTTTTTATGTATTTTAGTGATCTTTTTCAATTGCATCTCATTGGAAAAAAATTTCCATGGCCCTGTAATCATCAGCTTGCATGTGCTTGCACACCCGCTCAAAGCATGTCGCACCATCGTTCTTAGATAACAGGTTGACGTAGGTCCCCCACTTCAATAACATTAAAATTTTGAATTTATTAATTTCATGATATTTTATTAATTTTAATAAATGGGAAATAATATAAGATAACTAATTTTTAAATGATTATTTGGTGTAAAAGGAACCATTTATTTTATACAAGATATATGAAATATTTTCATGATGAATGGAAACCCAATAGTGAAACAATTATAGTTTGGCCATTAAACATAATTAATGGAATTTAAAATTTAGTTATGGTTTAATGAAAAATGATTTATTTTAATGCGTGAACATGATTTTCGGTTATTTTTAGAAATGAGGATTTCCTTTAAAATTTGTGAAGGATCATTTGGAACTTTAATAAAATAAATTATTTTGGAAAACACTCTTTTAGGTGATTTAGTAGTGATATTTGGTGTATTTTGACTACATGATTTCTGTGTGACGTTTGTGCTATGTGATTGACTTTGTAGACTCATGTAATGACCCAAAGTTTCATTAATGGAAAATCCCTCTTGATCCAGTTAAATGTTTCTTTATGAAAAAAAAATGTTTTTATAAGATGTCAACTTCTTTAGTTTTACGTTAAGATTTTTGACCGTTACTTTTATAGCCTTTGAACAGTGATCATCTGAGTATTATAAATATAAGGCTTTAACGAAACCATTTCTACTCAGACAAAGGAAGAGATGGCCTCATCTAGTAGAATTGCCCCTTACGAAGCCCATTTGTCGGAGCTCAGAAAGGAGGTGGCGTCTTTGGGCTTTTCCCCTGACCAAGCCCAAGCTGAGCTTCATCAAGTCAAGCTCGAACGTGATCGTCTACGGGAAAAATGGAAGTTGATAGAGATTACCACTCGAGCGATGTTATCCGAGCAACCCCAAGAGTCTGTCACCATCGCACACCTTACCCTTAGGTCTTATGCTGCTATTTTAAGGGGTTATGTAACAAATAAGTAGCACCATGTTCATGTACATTATTTTTGTATATAATAATGAATATAATTTCTAGTCATTTTTGATACATTTTAATTAGTTTTTAAAGTACAAACAGTGTTTTTAGTTATTATTTAATTAAGAACTATATTTTATTAAATTAAAGGATTTTTTAAATAAATAATATTTTAATAAAATATTATTATTAATATTGAATTAATTTTTATTAAATATAAATGATCTTATAATTTAATGAATGCAATTAAAATTTTTATTAAGGTTTGAAAGCCATTTCTGTCAAAACCCGTGAATTTTTTTTATTAATATCGGTTTTTATTTTAAAAGTGAAAATTCACATATTTAGAAAATTATTTAGATAAAATAAATATTATTTTTGGAATCAGGACGTCGAAATTATCCAACGGTGAATTTTTCATAATTTTCTGAGACAGTCAAATTTTTGGGTAAAAATTAAATACCATTTAAATATATAATGTGTTTTATGACATCATAATGACCCAATGGTGATGTAATAAAATACCATAATCCTTATGTTCGGCCAAAATGTGTTTTATCATTGAAATAATTAGGTTTTGGGTTTGTTTGACTCACTTTTCAAAGCATTAATGGAGCCTCAAGACTTATTCAACACTTTGCCTTTTTAAATTAATTTCCATGGGAGTGTGACTCACCTCCACATAAGCAACCCTAATTTTTTAATAAGTTCGGACCTTGGACTTGTAAAATATTGTTTTCCTCTCTCCCTTTTCCAGAAACCATGGGAAAATACCATGGGATGGTTTGTGGTTTGGATTATTTTAATATAAGGGGTCCCAAACCTAAATAATAAAGAATTCTCTCACCTTTCCTATATAATCCCACCCAAGCTCCCACTTCCTCCTCACTCAAAGCCCTTGAAGTTCGTCCAACCTCTGCCCTAATCTCTCTAGAATCCTCTCAAGGTGCCCCAAGCTCCCAAGAAGCCTATCACAAGCCTCTCTCTAGCCATTGGAAGCACACTTCCAAGTAAGGGGTTTTCTTCCTTTCTCATTTTTTTTGTCAATTTTCTTTAAGTTGTATTTCCCTTTTTATTTCAATTATGAATGTTGGTGTATGGTTTCGAACCTCCCCCATACTTCCCTCTTATTGTTTGGATGATGGGAGAACCCTTTCTCTCTCATTAAATGCCTCCCATGTACACCCGTTACTATGCCGAAATTCCGAAAGGAACTTCTCTCTCTTCTTTTACATTCAAGCAATACTTTTGTATCATGAATCTAAATTCCATTTCTATTGTTGGGACAGGTATATATATGATCTCCTTACTGTCCATTACATGTAAATATGATGAGGAACCCCTTTCTCTCTCATCAACGTTTTTTATGAATTCTTATGTCACGCCGTTACGCTGCCGAAATCCCACCGATTTTCTAAGACAATGTCTTTGTGTAGTGAATACCATGCCCATTTCTCCATCAAGGGTATTCACCTTTATGCACATTTACATATTGATTATAAAGTTTCATGTATGAATTCCACTTTCCTTTATCGTGAAAGAAATGATTATGTTTTATGAATCCATGTTTTATGATCCATGTGGCACACTTATGCATGAAATGAAATGTTTAAGAAGGGTGTGCCCTTTATAGCGCTCCAATGCATTGGGTAAAGTATAGTATCATGATACGTCATGTGCAATGAGTTTTGACTCATGCTAATTCAAGTGCAACGAGGGTTTACTCGTGCTTCAAGTGCAATGAGGGTTTACTCATGCTCCATGTGCAATGAGCCTTGGCTCATGCTAATTCAATGATAAGTGTTGTTGCCACATTTCCATGTTATGATTATCATGCTTTATCATGCCTTTATGTTCATGTATCTCTTATGCTCTACTGATATGCCTATTGCCTAACATGTATTGTACTCCTCATGTTATTTATTGTGTACTCCCTTACTAGGCTTTATAGCTCACCCTTTTCTTATGCATGTCCTCAGGTTATCCCATGCAATGCTAAGTACGAAGGAATGCAGTGGTCATGTAAAGGAAGTTTTCAATAAGGATGTTGTATTTCAAGTTTAAAGTTTTTATGTAATGATCCTAAGCCCCAAAGACACTAAACCTCTCGATATTCTTTGTTGTATCAAGTGAAGTTTTATGTAATAAAGCATGTTTAAGTTGTAATAAAAATCAGGGTTGTCATAGTTGGTATCAGAGGGAGTTTAGTTATTTTTGGGATTAGGAAACCCTAGTAAAGCCTTAGATACAAGACTAATCATAATAAAAACATCCCTATGTTTTGGTAAATACTATGTAAGTGGTTTATCAAACAAATACATCCCTGTCTGGATACGAGCAGGTAGAGGCGGCTCTGGCACAGATGTATCCTAGGGGTAAATCCTGAAAACACCGCTTCGAGCTAGACTCGAACGGGAACTGGTGCACGACAACGGGCCTTGCTGCACTCTTGGTTACGACACTCCCGGGGGATATGTTTTGATAAATTCACAATCTTAGTATGAACCCTTATTAAGGGAAAAATGCCCCTAAGGATATATGTTAGAAGGAAGATCATGAAAATCCTGGATTGAATCCTATAGACTCATTAGTTAAAGAGATTAAAGTTTATTTATAACTCATCAACTTTTGTCTTTTTATTACCCTCTATGTGTTACCCCTAACATTACTTTTATTCCAGCCAATGGCCGGTAATAGGAGAACTCGGGCTAACAACCGTTGTGAAGATCAATGTGATGATTGTACCAATGAGATGCCCAATCCAATGGGAGCGGGAATCGCGAACTTTGTCACGCTTCTCTCTCAGCTAACTCCAGTTTTGAATAGAAACACTGGTCAAGAGGAACGTTCAACCCCCCCTAAGAAAGAACAAGTTGCTATTGAAAGCTTCATGAGACAAAGGCCTCCTACTTTTATTGGATCATCCGATCCCACTATTGCTGAACAATGGATCAACTCCATTGAAAAGATATTCTCCATCCTCCAATGCTCTGAAAAAGAGAAGGTTCTCCTGGAGGCTTATCGTATGGAGGGTGAAGCTGATCAATGGTGGACGTTGATCAAAAATACGAAGCCTGAGGAGGAGATCGAGGCTTTGGAATGGAAGGTATTCCGGAAGATGTTTTTCGATAAATATTTTCCACGCACCCTCCATCTTAAGATGGAAAGGGACTTCCTTTCCCTCAAGAATAAAGATGAAGAATTTGTGGGAGCGTACGAGGAAAACATCACAAGGCTTGCACGATACGCTTCCGGCTTTGTCGTTACCCCCGAATGCAAGGTTGACCGCTTCTTTGGTGGGCTGAAGCCTAGCTTGCGGAAAGCATTAGCAATCTGTGACTTCGACAGCTATGAGGAAATTGTCTGATGTGCCCTCATGGTTGAAATGGAGATCGGAGAATCACAGGGGTATCATGGGGACAAGAAGCGGAAGGTGGACTTCAATGCTGGTGGTCCGATGGATAAATCCAACGGCGCTAAGAAATTCCAGCACCCCACTTGCCAAAAGTGTGGAAAGAAGCACCCTGGAAATTGCCTTTGGGGGACAAGAAAATGCTTTAAGTGTGGAAGAGAAGGGAACCTAGCTGTTAACTGTCAGCAAGAAGGACCCGCGGCTGCGACGGAGGGGAGGAACGCTCCGTTCGAACCTCAACGCATTGTTCAATGCTTCAAATCCAAAGAACCGGGTCATTTTGCAAATCAGTTCCCTAATCCAAGGGTTATCGGTGGCAATCAACAACCTCCAAGACAGCAAGGAAGAGCTTTTGCCATCACTTCTGCCGAAGTGAACCCCGACAACGAAGTTGTGACACGTACGCTAGTTATTCATTCAAGAATAGCGAACGTACTTTTTGATTCAGGTTCTACGCATTCTTTTATATCTCAAAAGTTTAGTAGAACAATCCCTGCACCACCACAGATCATGGAAGTAAAGATGTCGGTGAGTACGGAAAATGGGGCAATCATTGCATCCCATGAGTATAAGTCCTCCCCTGTTATAATCTGTGGATTGAATTTCCCGGTGAACCTCTTCATACTCCCTTTGGTGGAATTTGATGCAATTCTTGGCATGGATTGGATTTCCTTATATAGAGCCAACATAAATTGTCGGGAGAGGGAAATCACAGTCCATATGGAGAATCGACCCCCGATTCTTTACAAGTGTCAGGAGGAAGATGAATCTCCTTTAGCTCCATCATCTCAAGCATGGATATTACTGCCTTATGAGCACGCATATCTGGCTCAGATGATTGAGTCCAAGGAAGAAACCACCTTTGAAGAAATGCCTATTGTGAGGGAATTCGCTGAAGTATTTTCCGAGGAACTTCCTGGTCTTCCTCCAAGAAGAGATGTTGAGTTCTCAATTGAACTTATACCTGGGGCGCTACCAATAACCAAGACTCCATATAGAATGGCTGTGGTTGAGCTTGAAGAACTGAAGAAACAACTACAGGAGAATCTGGATAAAGGGTTTATACGCCCAAGTGCATCACCATGGGGTGCACCAGTCCTCTTCGTCAAGAATAAGGATGGGTCAATGCGGCTTTGCATCGATTATCGTGAACTTAACAAAATCACGATAAAGAACAAGTATCCTCTCCCAAGAATCGATGACTTGTTTGATCAGCTGCGTGGAGCTCAATACTTCTCCAAGGTCGACTTGCGGTCGGGATATTATCAAGTAAGGGTGAAGAAGGAAGATATCCCCAAGACTGCTTTTCGTACAAGGTACGGGCACTATGAATTCATAGTAATGCCTTTTGGACTCACCAATGCTCCAGCAATATTCATGGACTTGATGAATAGAGTCTTTAGAGATTACCTAGACAAATTTGTGGTAGTCTTTATAGATGATATTCTAATATACTCCAAAACCAAGGAGGACCATGAGGAGCATTTAAGAACTGTACTGGAGACTTTGCGCAAGGAGAAGCTCTATGCCAAGTACAACAAGTGTGAGTTTTGTTTGAAGGAGGTCTCATTCTTGGGCCATATCATCACAAGCAATGGGATATCTATGGACGCCTCCAAAACAGATGCAATTGAGTGATGGCCGAGGCCAACATCGGTAACTGATATCCGTAGCTTCTTGGGGTTAACTGGATATTATCGACGATTTGTGAGAAATTTCTCACGATTGTCCAACCCTCTTACCAAGCTAACTCGAAAGGGAGTAAAGTTTTCATGGAGTGATGAATGCGAAGAAAGCTTCAAGGAGTTGAAAAGGAGGCTTATCACTGCACCCGTGCTCACTTTACCCACAAGTGGGGAGCATTTTGTGGTATTCAGTGATGCTTCGAAGAAGGGCATAGGATGTGTGCTGATGCAGAATGATAATGTGATATCCTATTCCTCAAGGCAGTTGAAAATCCATGAGCGAAACTATCCAACGCATGATCTGGAGTTGGCGGCGGTGATCATTGCCTTGAAAATCTGGCGGCATTATCTCTATGGAGAGAAATGTGAGATATATACTGACCACAAGAGTCTTAAATATATATTCACACAGAAAGAGATTAATATGCTCCAGAGAAGATGGATAGAGCTCATAAAGGATTATGACTGTTCAATACATTACCACCCTGGGAAGGCGAACAAGGTGGCGGATGCCCTAAGTAGAAAGGATCTGGAAATTCTATCAATGATGAGAATTGAGAAGGATCCAATCTTCTTAGACTTGATGAAGATGGACGTGGGAATCATAAAGAAGGGAACATCATCAATCCTTTCACAAATGATTGCTCAACCATCTCTTTTGGAAAGGTTAAAGGATTCTCAAAAGGATGATGCGAAAATCCAAGAAAAAGTGGAAGCTATCAAAATGGGAAAATCCTCTGAGTTTAATGTTAATGAAGAAGGAATTGTGCGGTTTGGGAAAAGACTATGTGTTCCATCAAGTTCGGAGCTGAAGAAGGAACTTTTGGATGATGCACATAGTTCAAATTTCTCTATTCACCCAGGGAGCACAAAGATGTATCGAGATCTCCGAGAAAACTTTTGGTGGGATAATATGAAGAAGGAGATCGTTGAATATACATCAAAGTGCCTTGTGTGTTAGCAAGTGAAGGCAGAGAGGCAGAAGTCTAAGGGGATGATGCAACCATTGCCCATACCAGAATGGAAATGGGAGAACATCACCATGGACTTTGTCACCGGACTTCCAAGGACATCCAAAGGCAACAATGCAATATGGGTTGTTGTGGATCGTCTTACAAAGACTGCACACTTCATTGCTATTCGAGAGGATTTCTTTTTGGATCAACTGGCACAGATATATATCAGGGAAGTGGTACGGTTGCATGGAGTACCACTATCTATTGTCTCTGACCGAGATCCAAGATTTACCTCTAAGATTCGGAAGAGTCTTCATCATGCTCTGAATACTGAACTGAACTTCAGTACGGCCTATCATCCTCAAACTGATGGCCAATCCGAGCGGACTATCCAAACACTTGAGGATATGTTGAGAGCATGCTCAATGGACTTTAAAGGAGGATGGGATCAACATCTTCCTCTAGTTGAGTTCTCTTATAATAATAGTTTCCACTCGAGCATCCAAATGGCACCATATGAAGCCCTGTATGGGAAAAGGTGTAGAACACCGGCATGTTGGGATGAGGTCGGTGAACGTAAGCTGCTTGGACCGGAAATGGTCGAAGAAATGGGGGAGAAGGTGAAAACCATTCAGCAGCATATCAAGGCATCCCAAAGTCGACAGAAGAGTTATGCAGATAATCGTCGACGAGACCTTGAGTTTAAAGTTGGAGACATGATGTTTTTACGCATATCTCCGTGGAAGAAGGTAATGAGGTTTGGAAAGAAAGGGAAGTTAAGTCCAAGGTACATCGGCCCCTTCGAGATTCTTGATCGTGTTGGGGCTGTGGCCTATCAACTAGCACTTCCACCTACTATGGCCATGGTGTATGATGTCTTCCATGTATCCCTCTTAAAGAAGTACATACCATACCCTTCACATGTACTCTCATCCGAGGTGGTACAATTAGAAGACGATATTTCTTATGAGGAGCAACCAGTGAAGATCTTAGATCGTAGAGAAAAAGTTCTACGAAATAAGATAATGCCCCTCATCAAGGTGTTGTGGAGAAACCACAAGTTTGAAGAAGCAACTTGGGAGTCGGAGGATATGATGAAGCTAAGTTACCCACATTTTTTTTAGTGTGGGAAAAGGAAAATTTCGAGGGCGAAATTTCTTAAGGGGGGAATGTTGTAACGACCCAAAGTTTCATTAATGGAAAATCCCTCTTGATCCAGTTAAATGTTTCTTTATGAAAAAAAATGTTTTTATAAGATGTCAACTTCTTTAGTTTTACGTTAAGATTTTTGACCGTTACTTTTATAGCCGTTGAACAGTGATCATCTGAGTATTATAAATATAAGGCTTTAACGAAACCATTTCTACTCAGACAAAGGAAGCGATGGCCTCATCCAGTAGAATTGCCCCTTACGAAGCCCATTTGTCAGAGCTCGGAAAGAAGGTGGCGTCTTTGGGCTTTTCCCTTGACCAAGCCCAAGCTGAGCTTCATCAAGTCAAGCTCGAACGTGATCGTCTACGGGAAAAATGGAAGTTGATAGAGATTACCACTCGAGCGATGTTATCCGAGCAACCCCAAGAGTCTTTCACCATCGCACACCTTACCCTTAGGTCTTATGCGACTATTTAAAGGGGTTATGTAACAAATAAGTAGCACCATGTTCATGTACATTATTTTTGTATATAATAATGAATATAATTTCTAGTCATTTTTGATACATTGTAATTAGTTTTTAATGTACAAACAGTGTTTTTAGTTATTATTTAATTAAGAATTATATTTTATTAAATTAAAGGATTTTTGAATTAAATAATATTTTAATAAAATATTATTATTAATATAAAATTAATTTTTATTAAATATAAATGATCTTATAATTTTATGAATGCAATTAAAATTTTTATTAAGGTTTGAAATCCATTTCTGTCAAAACCCGTGAATTTTTTTATAAATGTCGGTTTTTATTTTAAAAGTGAAAATTCACATATTTAGAAAATTATTTAGATAAAATAAATATTATTTTTGGAATCGGGACGTCAAAATTATCCAACGGTGAATTTTTCAAAATTTTCTGAGACAGTCAAATTTTTGGGTAAAAATTAAATACCATTTAAATATATAATGTGTTTTATGACATCATAATGACCCAATGGTGATGTAATAAAATACCATAATCCTTATGTTCGGCCAATATGTGTTTTATCATTAAAATAAGGAGGTTTTGGGTTTGTTTGACTCACTTTTCAAAGCATTAATGGAGCCCTCAAGACTTATTCAACACTTTTCCTTTTTAAATTAATTTCCATGGGAGTGTGACTCACCTCCACATAAGCAACCCTAATTTTTTAATAAGTTCGGACCGTGGACTTGTAAAATATCGTTTTCCTCTCTCCCTTTTCCAGAAACCATGGGCAAATACCATGGGATGGTTTGTGGTTTGGATTATTTTAATATAAGGGGTCCCAAACCTAAATAATAAAGAATTCTCTCACCTTTCCTATATAAACCCACCCAAGCTCCCACTTCCTCCTCAATCAAAGCCCTTGAAGTTCGTCCAACCTCTGCCCTACTCTCTCTATAATCCTCTCAAGGTGCCCCAAGCTCCCAAGAAGCCTTTCACAAGCCTCTCTCTAGCCTTTGGAAGCACACTTCCAAGTAAGGGGTTTTCTTCCTTTCTCATTTTTTTGTCAATTTTCTTTAAGTTGTATTTCCCTTTTTATTTCAATTATGAATGTTGGGGTATGGTTTCGCACCTCCCCCATACTGCCCTATTATTGTTTGAATGATGGGATAACCCTTTCTCTCTCATTAAATGCCTCCCATGTACAACCGTTACTATGCCGAAATTCCGAAAGGAACTTCTCTCTCTTCTTTTACATTCAAGCAATAATTTTGTATCATGAATCTAAATTCCATTTCTATTGTTGGGACATGTATATATATGATCTCCTTACTGTCCATTACATGTAAATATGATGAGGAACCCCTTTCTCTCTCATCAACCTTTTTTATGAATTCTTATGTCACGCCGTTACGCTGCCGAAATCGCACCGATTTTCTAAGCCAATGTCTTTGTGTAGTGAATACCATGCCCATTTCTCCATCAAGGGTATTCACCTTTATGGACATTTACATATTGATTATAAAGTTTCATGTATGAATTCCACTTTCCTTTATCGTGGAAGAAATGATTATGTTTTATGAATCCATGTTTTATGATCCATGTGGCACACTTATGCATGAAATGAAATGTTTAAGAAGGGTGCGCCCTTTATAGCGCTCCAATGCATTGGGTAAAGTATAGTATCATGATACATCATTTGCAATGAGTGTTGACTCATGATAATTCAAGTGCAATGAGGGTTTACTCGTGCTTCAAGTGCAATGAGGGTTTACTCATGCTCCATGTGCAATGAGCCTTGGCTCATGCTAATTCAATGATAAGTGTTGTTGCCACATTTCCATGTTATGATTATCATGCTTTATCATGCCTTTATGTTCATGTCTCTCTTATGATCTATTGATATGCCTATTGCCTAACATGTATTGTACTCCTCATGTTATTCATTGTGTACTCCCTTACTGGGCTTTATAGCTCACCCTTTTCTTATGCATGTCCTAAGGTTATCCCATGCAATGCTAAGTACGAAGGAATGTAGTGGTCATGTAAAGGAAGTTTTCAATAAGGATGTTGTATTTCAAGTTTAATGTTTTTATGTAATGATCCTAATCCCCAAAGACACTAAACCTCTCGATCTTCTTTGTTGTATCAAGTGAAGTTTTATGTAATAAAGAATGTTTAAGTTGTAATAAAAAGCAGGGTTGTCATAACTCACCCCTTGTTTATTATATGTGTTGACATGGGAACCTGGCATAATAAGTGAGTCTTCTGAAAATAATTGAGGAACTGGTTTATATTAGGAACTAGCTTGTGGCCCATAGTTTGGATTATACTCTGCTAGGGGATTGGGCCCCTTGGTTAGGCCATGTAGGGAAACACCAGGCGTTATGGCATTATGACATCATTGAGAGTATCCATGCCTTAAGGATGAGTCCCACGTATATTACGTTGGCATTTTTCACGAACACCTAGGTTTGACCCATGATTCATTTTGTGTTTTTTTTGTATGTGGCGGATGATTGAGAGGTATAGTTTGGTTGTTGGCCCATGTGTGCCACTTTTTCCATTACCCTTATTGTGTTTTGTGTGTTGTGTGTGGTTTTCCTTTTTTCTAACAACTAAAATTCTGATTTCTATATTGTTTTAAAAAATGTTTTAAAATGAATTGCACTCGTTTCTTTCAAACCTTAAACTTGTTTTTAAATTATAAAGGGAAATGGGCTGTTACTTGTTTTAGAAATGAAATTGTGTGTGTGGAAAACCATATTTAATATAATTTAGATCAAACCAGAAATTGATATATTCTTTATTTAGTGGTATGTACATTGGGAATATAATTAGTCGGGCCTACCTACTGTGTTTTAATACTCACGCCTATAGTGTTTTCATGTTTTTAGTTTCTGTTGTAGGTTTGACTAAAGCTTTCTCATCGTGGGATAGTGTTGGTTGTGGATTGGTGTGTGACTCTCGGGGTCATGAGGAGTTGTGGTCATGGTCAGGTTAGTTTGTTGTTTTTGTTGGTCGTTCTTTCTTTTCATGTGGTTGATTTACTTTGTTTTGTTTTATTTTATTTCCCCTTCTATATTTATTTTCATTGGGTGAAATTTGTCCCTCGTTCTCTCTTTTGATGCCTTGATGCTTGTCTTTAGCCCAGGAGTATTGGGATTTCCTCTCAGGCCATGTCACAGACCGGGTCGGGTGATCAGTTCCAGGTCGACCCAGTTTGGTTCGTGAAAATTATCCATGGAAAAAATTGAAATTCTTTGATTTCATTTTCATTTATCCATTCTCTATAAAACAAAAATATTCCAAAAAATTAAAATCCTTATAAAATTCATCTTAGGATATTTCCTTATGGACAAATCATATGATATTTTATAATTTCATTAGATAGAACATTGTTATACTAGAATGTAGTGGTTTTAATATAATATTCATAGAAATAAATGTAATAGGCATATCAACACATCATTGGTCAGAAATTACCATAATGGTATTATTCATCTCCCAAAATAAGTTGTTACACTACATCATTATATGATGTTTTTTAGGATCTATATAGTAATTACTTTGAATATCAATTAATTACTTGCTTATGTATCATCCACCATTATTTGACAATATAATCTTAATATATTTTTCATATTGATCTTATAATATATTATAACAACCACAAAACATATCAATGTTTCAAAAATATTACTCATAAAAAACATATAAACATATAGACAGAATTCATACATAAGGTATATAAATTGAAAATAATACCCCTTTTGAGTGCTTGATGTATGGTATATATCATTAAGAAAAAATTATATTGATCTGTGGAAATTCACACACATACCATTAACAGGTTCTTTTTTCATTTTTATGATGATCAAGACTCATAAGTATAAAATTATTTCTAATCAAATTAATTCAATAATGTCATATTGTTTATTATTTGGGTGCAATTATAATATACCCAACATATGTGATAATGAAAAAAATAAATAGTTTTAGAAATAAACATTACATTTATATATGGAATTTTATAGATGGGATTATCCTTAACATGAATGTTTAAAGCATTCACCATCTTCCTAATGACATTAGAATTTTTAGTCATACATATATGTTATTTTTTATAATGAATTAAAATCCCACCGTGTATAATTAACATATTTAAATCAAAATCCAATGTATCACTAGAACATAGAAAAAATTAAAAAATTCAATGACTAATGCCAAATATTCATTTAGATAACAATTGATAACAACCCTTTTAGTGACCCTTTACACATTTTAAATAGTTTGATTTACTTCAACATTCATTAATTCTATCATATTTACTACTGTATTTTTATTATCAGAAAATAGAAATTGAAAACTAGTATCCAATACCAATGAGTTATAATTCAAAATTAGAAATTTTATTACATTCAAATGGAAATTATTAAAATGATTCTCTATGAATACACTTCTCAGTATTACATGTCAATTAAGAATTATATTATATTTCATGATTAAAATAGACTTGAAAATCATTATCATGATATATGACATAATCAACAAGGGAAAAATATCATTACAACACTGTAACAATTTTTTATATTTAATTTAAATATATTTAATAGATAAAAACTAACTTGAATAATTTATTATTATTTCATTTAAATTACATTTTCATGATCTATAATATTATATGTTTTTTACATTGGATTATCTCTCTTACATTTCTATTTAAGTAGTTCATTAATTCAATGACCAAAAATGTGACCCTTGGATTTATAATTGGTAACAAGTTCTTAAATATTATTAAATCATCAAAACAAAAAATATTAAACTAGAAACATAACAAATATATATTTTCCCAGTAATTGTATATCAAACAAGTATATTGAATATGGGAACCTAAACCTATTGTTGTTAAACATGGATTTTATACCATAACAATTTCAATCCATGGTAATCCATCTTTAGAATAACATAAAAAATTTAATGATCAATGTATTGATATATTCTTAAATTTAAATTATTATCTCACATTTTATTTCTTGTGTTTATCTAATTCTCAATATGATAATATTTATCATATGAATTTTTAATGTATAACTACTAAATCACAATAACTCTTCGTTATATCATATTTTATACCTATATGTATGTATCATTTGAATGTTAAAAATAAATAATTTATTATAAAAATTAGATGACATTTAGTTACATTATTATTTGAATAATATGTATATAAATAATTTGAATAGGATTATACAAATACATTCTTTAATTATTTTGAGTAAATGAATATCAATATGTACATTTCTAATAATAACTATCTATAAAAATATTTGACATATAATACCAAAAAAATATTTAATAATAAAATTTATGAAATATAATTTTTTATATGAAATAAAAATTTTATATATTTATTCTTATGTCATTTAATTTTATATAAAATATCTATCATTTTTATGGTTAATTTTCTTATTACCACAATACGTGTTATATGAAACTAGTCATTTCTAATTATATGAAATATCGTATTGCATAGTTCATCATATGAACGCCATTAAAACTAATGATAAATCTTTTATCCCCATCATAATTGAAATATAATATTTTTAATCTTTTACATCCACTCAAAGGTAATGATAACCCATATCCAGACATACAAAACTATGTATGACCATATATTTTAATTAATTTTTTGGTATTATTAATCATGAACTACCCTACAACATGGGAAAAAATAATCTCATGTTAAGATATATCATATCATTATAATGGATACATTGAATAACTTTATAGCAATTATCATTGTCATATCTATTCTTATTATATATCCCAAATAATATTATTATGTACTTGTTCTACAAAAAAATTATTATGAAAATGTATTGAGATAATAATGAATGTAACTATGATGGAACAACCAGGTTATTTAATAACATATAATTATAATATAATTTTAATAAATCAAATAAACACCATATTCGGTATTCATAAAATAAAAATTTTCATGAAGATTATAAAATAAATAAACATACCATATATTTATAAAAAAAATCATCAATTGAGTTATTATAATGAAAATAATATATAGAATACCCAAATATCATCCCCTATACATGTGGTACATAGGCCACTAGTATTGTTATATGTTTTATGAGGACCCCGTTAAATCTAATTTTTTTACTATAACATTATCCTCAGAAAAAAATGTTTAACATTATAAAGGAAATAATAATCCTATTTTTATCTAATCTCCATTCAGTCCCAATAATATGAATCAATATAATATATTGGCTCTATTTATTTAATAAAGTAAGACATACATTTGATGAATATGGTATGTAACTAACAAGTGGAATCAATATCATATATATTTTGGGGAATCACAGTCATTTAAAATTTCATAGAATTTATTATTTTTTCAACACCTTAAAAGAATAATATTTGTTATTCGTAACTGATGATAAACCATGTAGATGATTTAGTAGTAGTGATTCACATGATATGTAATACTATAATCTAAAAAATATAATTTTATTTTATAATCACATTCCATTAATGATATAACTATAGATTTTCCTATGATTAGAATCATAGTCATATTGTAAACTATAATATTGAGAACCATTAAAATATGAATAATTATTTTTTTTTCTCATTTCCATCATTGAACATATAATACCAATTTTATCTTAACATAGTTAACGGATAACACAAGTGACCACTTATTGAAAAATTCGCCCGCAGGTTGATCAAAAAATTAATCATAAAGATCATACAACATGTATCATCCCGTTATTATTACTGCACTATCTAGTGGTAGATAAAACAATAACACATTCAATCAAATCAGAAATTCCAAACTACTACTCCTACCAGTAGAATATGATAATTTAAAAAGGGGAGCAATAACCATTATATTTTTAACTACACAAATATTTAAATAATAATACATGGCATAGCCATTATATCCATAAAATGAACATCATTCCCAAGGGTACCCAGTTCAACAACATGTCTTAAAGAATACATTAACGGGAAGTGATTATAATTATCTCTATAATCAATATGATCAAACACAATATTTTAATTCAAAAACATTAGAGGACATAAAATTTTAAAATAAAAAAAAATTCCTAGTAATACCTTTGAAAAATCACCCATATAGATTTCAGGTACAAAAAATACATTTCGTTCGAAGATAATGTACATCATTGAACATTTTGTTTCCCTTATGTACTCATACCAATCCTATGATTACTATGAACTGCTTATTCCAAAATTGATGCCTTTTGATACATATAGAAATATTCCAATGGAATCCCCTTCTGATCCACAATATTATATAAAAATATTATAGTCTAATGTAAGGATTTTATTTTTATGCCTTTACTATATTGTAATAATTAATAACAATAAGTACACAAAAAATATTATTATTGTAGAATACAATCAAAGGAAAACTATACACCTCCCATACATAGTTAAATAGGTCAAAACATTTCTAAAAATAGTGTCACTTAACTTTGTTTCAAAATAGAGTCAAATTACAATTATTTAGTTGAAAATATCATTTCACAATATATACTTCAAATAAATAATCGATAATAAAATCCATAACAAAAGCATTACCTTCATAAAAAACATCTTTTAAAAACTCCACAACATCATATTAATATTTAATGGAAAGAATATTTCTTTCTGATATTTATCAGAATCTAAATTAAAATATATATTTAAAAAAGTATTAATGGGTTTCAATTCCAATGAAAATCCAAGGGATAAATCATTCCCCAAGTTAACTTATCCACACTATTTCAAGAAACATGAAACAAAATAACCATTTTTCATGAATGTTTTCTTTATTGGATATTAATATTACATGACCTCACTCATTTTTATATGAGAAATCCTAAAATACCAATATTTTATGAAAAAATTTTAATAATTAAAACACATGAATATATTATCACCATATAAGAATGAATCATGGTCAAAAAATGATAGAAACCTCAATAAGTGATAAAAAATAATCATCCATGTCTTGTTGATCATCCTCTGTGACAATGAACACCTATATATTATTTGAAAAACATCAAATAAATCACAAAACATTTATAGTATCAAAACCCCTCTTTGTATATCTTATTCTAAACGTGTTATGTTGTCATAATAATAAAAAATCATATTCAATGGGGTTTAGTTCAATAAAAAAATCTTAAGAAGCTAAAACATATAAAATTAAAAATTATAAAACATTACGTGAAATCAAATTCCGTTTATCCTAGCCTAAGTACCAAAATAATATTGATGAAAATACGTTTTCCAATAAACTTGTTAATGAAACAAACCATCCTTCCCAACATTCTGTTAGACATGACAGAAAAATATCCCCATTAGAATAATATAAATCAAAAAAAAATTCTAGTGGAATTCCACACCAAAACCATAACATTTTTCAAAAAAATGGAGAAATGTATTTAATGGAGGTAAAATAGGGTTGAATGATTGAATATGAGCTAAAATATATATAACAAGAGGATTTAATAGACCGTTGATGTAATATGGGGCCAAAATAGTACAAGGTAATAGATAATAGTCTAATATATACCTCTTTATTGAAACCAATTTCCTAAAATCAAATGGATGGTTTACCATTAAATGATAGTCCAATTATATGAATGTTATAGAACCCCACCATGTACTCATTATACCCCCAAATGGAATCGAGTGACTCCACTAATTACTCTTTGTTGCCCACAATCCTGTTAGTGACTAATTCAGTGACACCCCACCTTAGGACCTTAGTGATATTCCAACGCCTTAATGATTGATATAATTTTCTACATCATAGAGAAAGCATCAAAAATAATTCTTTGAGGGGGTTTCAATGAAATTTATACCCCAAAAGATCTATAGAAACATAATAAAAACCTATAAAAGTTCAAACCAATAAATATATAATGAAAAATATAACTTAAATACCAAAATAATGATAGTTAACTAACCATTCCCTGGATTCCTTAACACATAAATCACATGGTAATTATCGCTGAATAAAAATATTATATTTTGACCATACTACCATGTATTACATAGCATTGACATAAATAGTTATTTGAAAGAATATGATCAGGTTTTTTGTTTTATGATGTGATATATGTATCGTGATTTTTTGTATATGGCCATATGATATATTTCCCATCTATCACATATTGTTAATTTATTTATGGGAACACTATTTAGAACACATGTAGAAATGGTTATTTTTTATTTTTTAAAACATAATTTTAGTTTTTGAGCTGAGTGGGATGATTTCATGAAGAGTACTCCCGACTCAATAAAATAAATATGTTAGTTTATTTTTTTTTTATTTTATATTATTATTTATGAAATTTGAAAACAAGTACTTTGGAGTAATTTTTGAAGATCCCTTTCATAATTTTAGTGAATTGATCAATTTTATAAGTATATAGTATTTAGGTAATTATGCATATAATGATATTTTTAATGGAATATTACAATTATTTAAACTTTTTATTAGTTGTTTTTAGACTATGGTTATTGTATATAATTATTTAAATTAAATTGGATAAATTTTTGATTAGATTAGATCCCAACTGATGTGTGATAGAGAAATATTAAAATGGATTAAGCTTTTTCTTGCTGTGAGATATGGGGTAGGAATGAATGGTTTATATAGGTGGAAGTAATGGGATACTGTCTCAACAAATTTGAAACTTTTCATAGGATCAGAATTCTGTTTATTTTCTGAAAAGAAATTATAGTAATCGATAACAATATATGTATATTAGAGTCCAATTTTTGTTATTTCTAAAGTCCTTACATGTTTGTTAAAAAACATAGTGGCTTCCCTTTACCAAAATCAAAAATTATTTTTTGTTATTTTTAAATTAACTTACACATGAATATTCATAAATGAAATCTAGTTTGTTATTAAATCATATTTTATTATGGTTATTTATTTTTTAAGAAAATACTAAAATTATTTCATAAACATTATGGTTCTATTTAAATTATCTTAAAAATTAATAAAGATGACACATTATTATAACTAAACATCATTAACCATAATGGTTACCTTTATATTCACTAGATTTATATATATTTATATAATTGTGAAAATTTGAACTATTTATAAAATAGATGTATATTAATATACATATACATATATGAGTGTCTGTGAACCAAATATTTTGATTTCATGCATTCTATGTGGTTTATGAGATTAAAATAAGTCAAATAATTTATTTAATATAATGTTATAGGATAATATTATCCAACCCAAATTCCGTTTCGATGTGATTGATTATTGAAAATAATCATGGAACAAATTTCGAAAACATTGTTCTCAATTTATTGATATGGTATAGGGAGTCACTTTTATGTAGCATTCTTTAAACTCCATCAATCATTGATAAAAATACATCCTATTTCATTATTAAAAGATGTGAACTCAATATGTTTCGAAATAATATATGTGAATATTTTGAATAATTCTAGAGTTACTTTTTTATGGAATCAAATATTTATATATCAAATATATATAATTTTGTTTCTTCTCCATTAATGTGGATCTAGAACGTCATGGATATGGATTTAATTTCCTATAAATTTCACATATGTGAAAATAAATTATCATTCAAGTAAATGTATTTTAAACAAGTGATTAAAACACAAAATGTGTGTTTGAAAATAAAATTCAGAAATGTCTATAATTAAAAAAATCATTTATATATGATTTGTGATAAAAATTTGACCATAACACAAGAATATACACTATATTTCACATCAAATAAGACCAATAAATCAAATATATGTGAAGTTAAATTAAATTATCATATTTTATAAATTATATTTATGACAATAATCATTGATTCCCCATATTAAAATTTCAAACACATAAAAATAGTTAACACATATTCAAAATATCAGGTATTTGGAAGAACCCCAATTATGTGAGCCTAAATCTTATTGTTTCTTTCTATGAAATGATCCCAGTTGACATCATGAAAATTTTAAAATTTTAATTGTAGTTTTTTTAGGTTTGTGTAATTATATTTTCCATTTATATATGGAATTATCCTTCAGAAAAGTCTTGTTTTGATAAATTTTTAATATATTATTTTATTAAAAAACTAGAAATAAAAAATTATTATTAAATAAATTGAGAAAAAATTATTTATATATATATATATATATATAATATATAAACTAAATAAAATTTATGATATTATATTGGAAGAATAAAAAATTAATATTACAGAAAAATGGGAATTATTTTGATATCCTTGAATAATCACATTTTTGGATAATTTTATAGAAATGGAAAAAATCATTAATAATGAAATAAAATTTATGAAAATAACGAGTATAGAGTAATGAAATAAATTAAAATAAATGGTGAATGAAGTAAATTTAGTTGATTATAGGAATTATAAAACTAATATGACAATTAAAATATTATAATGACTATTAGTAATAGTAACTTGAAAATTAAAAATGCCAACATGATTATTGGGAATATTAATTTGACCATAAAAATTGTAATATTTAATAAAACTAAATTATTAATAAATAATATTTATTATAATATAAATCAATAATATATAGATATTTTTATTCTGTAAATTTTGTATTCAAATATGAAAATCCATTAAAATATAAAATATTTTTCGTATACTAAATTTTAATCTATATTGAAAAAAATATTTTCAAATTTAGTAAATAAATCATTTTACGTTATAAAATTATTTTGATAGATTAATATTTAATTTATAACTATTCACATAAAAATTTTAATAGGAGGGATTTTTTTTTATTTTCTATGAAATATAAATTCATAAGTCATTAAAAAAATAATTTTTTTTCACAATCGAAATTTTTTAAGTTAATAAATTAAGAGTAAATAATATCATAGTAAAATATATATTTTTTGGTATAAAATAAACCAAATTATTTAGTAAAATGTCCAATTAATACCAATAACAATATGAAGATGTAATATATGATGTTAAAAAATTTAAACTATCTCATAAAATTAAAATATTATTTATTTTTCATTCCATTTTTTTATTTTAATAAAATTGGTTTATAAACTGTTTTGAATATTTAAAATATAATTTTTTTTAATAAAAAGGTTAATTATGTGAAAAATATCACTATTATAATGTTAACATTGTAAAAAATAATTTCTGCAATATTTTACCCCAAAAACTTTTTTCAATAATTATAAATACCCCCATTCTTTCCCTTGGGAACCCACATCCCTTATAATTCTAAAATTAAAAATATGACTAATTTATAAATCATAATACTCATAGTACCCTTGGGTACATTTTAGAGCCAAAAAATCCAATGCTTTGATTGTGTTGAGTTCTTTGAAAAAGGATACACTACATAAACGTAGTCTGATTTTTTCCTTTAGATTTATCAAACTCATCACCTTCTATTTTGCAAATTTATCCACCCCAATCCAAAATAACACTTCCCAAGTCTATTAGCATGTTGTTAGTTACAAAAATATAATTTAAATATTTAATTTAAAATATACCAATATATTATACATCACCCTTTCATGTTTTTGACACATTCATTCAATTATTGGTTTCTTCCGCCAACGAATACATTATTAATAAATTTGATAACAATGAATATAGTCATGGGTAAAATAAATTTTTATAACCCATAAATATTTAATTTAATGTATTTTAATGTTTATCTTAAAAACATAAATTATTAACAATTTTAATTGAATCAAGATAATGAAATAAAAACAAGATTATTTATTTTACATAAAAAAATGAAAAAATTAACATTAACCAATGAGATTTAGAAATACAATATAATTATTAAAAGTCGTTATTTTTGAAAATAATAACCACTAGTTACTTTTTATAAATTTATATCAAAAAATTAATATGTAGTAAGAAAATAGGGATTAAATAAAACTGGATCCATCGAAAGAGGGCCATTCACATCCTTTTATTTTTGGAATCTCTATCGTATCCAATATTAAATAAAATAATCTCAAAGTATTGTATACCAAAAATCTCATACTAATTTTTTTATTGATTTTTTTTGTTTTTGTAAATACATATAAGTTAAAATCATGAACAATATTTATCATGTAAGTCCATATAATGTAAGAAACCAACATTAAAACATCACATAATCTTGAGTTATGACATGAATTTTACATTATTTCACTTGGAGGATCATTTCAGGTAAAGAGATTTACAGAATAAATCCATAACTACCGCATAAGAAAAATATATCAATTTATATTTTACCCTTCCATGTACCTTCTTCCCAATATTTAAAACATTTAAAATAAATAATAATCATTTTTATGAAAATTATCCCTATGATTCAACATGAAATCTCCTAATTCCATCTCATAATTGGGTCAAGAAAAAAACATTACATATTGTAGGATGAGAAAAAACATTCTGTAATAGATATAAAGCATAGGAAACCATTAGTAAATTTATAAACATAAAAACCCATGAAAACATTGTAAAATGTAATTCTTTTTAAACTTAATAAATAGAAAACACATTTCAATAAATATAATCACATTTAATATTTCTTTTTCTAATCACTATATTACTATTTAAACCATATAAATAAAATAAAATACATAAATGTTCCATGGGACATAATTTTACTTAACAATCAAATAAATGGAATAACCACAAGGTCTTCATTCCTATATGTCAATCTTATAAATTGAATAGCCATTTGGACAAAATCCATACCCAATGCATTAGAGGTTATAATATTACAACAGATCATTGGTTTATCATAAAACCACGCATCCTTAGTTTATCAAGTTACCACTTTTTAAATTTCCATTTAACATTATACAATCAAAATAAATAAAAACACGCAATAATAAACATTTAACGCTTAAAATATAATTTTCACTCTTATAAAACATTTCATGTTATAGAAACAATCAAATTATTTTCAATACCAATTTTTAGTAAGAAAATACATAAAAAAATAAAAATTGTGGTTTCATTATCTTTTGAAAACATTAACACCTTGGATTAATTCAAATATCAAATAATGGTTATGTTTGTGGAGATGTTTTTTACACCATATTTGTTAAAACATATACATTTATCGTAATTGAAACCAAACATTCTATACAGAAAACAAAAAAATATTCATTTTAGAAAACCATTGAATAAAATATAAATTTTATTTAAATTTTATTTTATAATCCTTAAAATATTTAAAATTTTAAAATAATATCAAGAATAATAACATGTAGAAAAATATTTGATAAATAAATCTTTAAACATTCAATGTGTCCCATAACTCTTTAAACATATTAATAAGAAGTCCCATGAATTAAAACCATTTATGAAATTTAAATACGATCAGAATAAATTCATTATATTATATTTCAAAGGTTTTGTATAAAAACATCATAAATGAAGGTGGATTATGATATCAAAATATTCCTTATTGAAAGGATATTGACACGAAGTCCCTTACATTGATTATAATTCATCTGGTATGGTATTTATCCACTTGAATAATATAATTTTAGATATTATTTACATTCATTAGAACTATTTTAAATTTTTTTATCATTTTATATAACATAATAAAATGTTATAAAAATCACTTGATTATATAATTTTACATCGGTTGTTTTGATGATATTTAGTACATGATGTACATAATGACATTTGATTGACGTATATATTAATAATGTTATTAGGAAATCATATCATGAATAATATTCAAGAAATAATATTACCTTATATAAAGAAATATTATTTTAAATTAAATTCAATTTTTTATGGTTATAAAATATGAGAAATATTATAATAATGTATATAGTACGTCATACACATGCATGAGTAAAATTTCAATTTTTCAATGATCATCATGTAAAAGTAATTATTATTTTAACCTTACATAATGTAAATTGTACCAAAAATTTAATTTTAATATTATATATATATTCTTATATACAAATATATATATCTTCCATTTGATGTGTGGATGAAAATTGAATCACATCACTTTAGAGGGTTGATTGTTCCTAGGTACGCATGAATGACATTATCAATTTTATGTGATTCGGAAGGTAAGAACATTAATGATATATTTTTCATCCAAAATGTTAAAAATGTCATTAATATCATATATAAAGATTAATTCCATCATTATAAATAATATTGATATATGGTTATGGAAATCAGATTTTAATTATTTGTGAGGTGGTATTACGTCATAGACACGAACAATAATTCTTTTACCATTTGATGGATGTAGAGATGGATTTAGGTGATCATATTAAAATAATAACATGTCATTGTACTGAGTATAATAGAGTTATTTTTTCATCATGGATTAATAATATTTCACATAATTTGAAAAGGTGATTAAATAGAAATATATAATTAAAAATGATATATCTTCTTCAGATGATCTCCATTGATTTAAAGCATAACACCTCTAGGGAGCGTGTTTTTCCAGAAATAAAGAATCTACAATATGGGTAGAGATTCTAGTAAGGTATATAGGAATATTTTTTCTGAAAAAAAAATGTATTTTTAAGTGTAAATAGAAAAAATTAATGTGTTTAATTTTAATAAAAAAGGGGAGGGGAACTCTTAGAATTTATCAAACTATTCAATTAATATCAATTTATATTCTATTCCATAATACTGAAAAATATTTCAAGTATGAAATAGTTTTTTAATATTTATCTGTTTGTTTTAATCCTTCATTAACCCTTTTAACTAGTACATTAATATCATTTAATTCAACCTATAATGGTTATTATAATTGTTATAAAATGAAAAACCACATATAAATTATATATTGATGAAATATTAAGACAATTTATAATTAGTTGGCCGAATTCGATATTTTTGGAAATTTAATATAAAATAACATAATAGTACTTATTTTAAATTTGTAATAATTTGATCTTTAAAACAATTAATTACATATCAATTAAATAATATCATAAAAATAGAGATTTTCTAAAAAATAATTCTAAAAAAATCAGTAAAATGATAATATAAGAAAAATAGAATATGAATGACATTAATCATCAATAATAATAGTAATTTTACTTTTTAAATGTCAATTATTTTGATATTTACTTTACTTAAACAATTCTTTCATCATCATTATGTCATAATATAAGAAATTTATTTTATCAGAAAAAATTTTAAATTAACTAAAATTCTATAGATAAAAATATTATATTTCAAATTAATATTTATAGTCAAGCATTTTATTTATACAACACCACATTAAAAATATTTATCTTTTGAAAAACAAAAGTATATCAAGATTAACATACCATGAAATATATTATTATAAAGGTATATTTTCATCCAACAGACTAAAAATGGTCTCATAATGAATCCATTAATTCTTATGGATTGATAATATATATCCAATTATATTTGGACAATTGTTAATGTAATTTTTTAATACTTATAATATTATTTTTACACAACATTTCTTGATTTACCCTTAACTTTGGTAATAAGAAAAATTACTAATATTACTATACATATTTTACATTAATAAAATTTACCTTTTTTGTATAGATGGACATTCTGAATGAAAATATGGAATCCTTTATTAAAATATTACAAAATAGAAATTTCATAATTTAATTACAAATTAACCTCGTTGAAGTAACAAAACAACGAACTTCTAACAAAATATGTACAAAAATAGACAAAGTATTTATGTCAAATTTCATTGTGAAATTGATAACAATTAACTAATTTAGATTAAATGATATATAATCGTTATATTTATACATTAATTCAAATATGATCTAGAATGTAACACAATAGGTTATTTAGAGGGAAAATATGTTTTTAATTAAAATTGAATATTTTTATCACTATTAATCAAAATATGAATCTTAAAAGAAAATTTTAAAAAAATAATGATTTATTATTTTTATGTTATTATTCAAATAAATAATTTTATTTTTTCAAAAAAATTTACAAACATTTCAAAAAATATATTAAAGAAAAATTCCCAATCAAAAGGAAAAAAACTACCATTTAGAAACATACTTATTATTAGAATAAAATTGGATTTGTTCTTACAGAATGCCTAGAAAAAAAAATTAATGTCAAACATTATATTTATTATATTATATATAAATTAAATTAATATCACAGAAAATGGTGTTTTTATTAAAATTGTGCACATTTAATTTTTTTTAGGAAAACATTTCCCTTAATTTTAAAAATTGTTTTGTTTTCATTGATAATTAATTGATCACTAATGAATTAATAATATATATCTATATGTCAACCATATTTTCATATTTCTAAAAATACTAATAATTATATAAATATTTAAAACCGGTTTATGATAGTAATATTTAAATAAAATTGCATACTTGTTGTCATAATCATGGTGTGGCGTATCATGAAGGTAATTGAGTACCGTATTTTTTTTAAACATCGGATGTTATCATCCAACTATTTAATATTTCATCCTCACAATTTTTAATTTTTTAACTGTAAAAATGGAATGACTTTTTAATATACCATTGTAGAAATCCTACATTATAAGAAGCAGAAATGAAACTCCCAATTTAATATATTTGCTGTTTGGTATGAAGGTCACTTAATATAACACGGAATATGTTTCCATGTAGGAAAACAAACAAATAAATGTGAAAAAACCACATGTATTGATATAGAGTGAAAGAGAACAATGACATTGTAAATTTATCTATCACAAAACCAATAATCTATGATGGGTAAAAATGGCATTGATTTGTTTGTAAGGAAAGTAAATTCTTAACATTTTCTGTTTTAATATACTTTTCATATAAGAGAGAAATTATTTTACTCTCTGAGAATTTACTGATATATTCATATATTATATATTTCCCTTTCAAGATCAACATTTTATCCTCATATGATGAACATCCAAAAAAATAAACTTAATCACCAAATATATTATAATCCTTATTGTTTATTAATACCATAGAACTCATTTCAAAATTTATTTCTCTACTTATCATTAAAATAATTCATTACTGAATCATATCCCCAAAAAAACCAATCATAAATTATCTTAATCACATTGTGATAGCATCCCATAAATCAATAAGAGTGTCTAGAAGAATGAACATATGGATTACCTTCAAAAAAGAGAGATCTCCCAAGAGATTATATTATTTCATTAGATCTTTGAACATCAATTTTAGTAGTAGAAAGATATTTTCCCACACCTATTGGTTTTTGATCATAAATATTTATACCATTAATAAGTAACATATAACCAAAGATAGCATAATGTCCTAAATTAGTGAAACTAAATCATCGTAGTTGGTTTCTCTTTTTTTGAAGATCCTATCTCTTGCAGTGATTATTAATAATTCAAATCATAAAAAATTATAATCACTTCCCTGTATTTGTTAACATTCACTACAAGGATTTATACCACCCATATCCAAAGATTGGAATTTGGTTTTCCTCCCTTTAATATTCTTGGATGATTGATTTCCCAATTCCAACAAACTGATCCTATTATTTTTCATGTTTTCATGGGACACACGATAATAATAAAACTAAATTTCTATCTTCTCAACACATCAAAAAAGATTTTCATATACTTTAACCACCTGAGAATCTAATTCCCTATCATATCATGGAATCAATCCTTTCAAAAACTTGTTTATTTTTAAATCTAGATATTTGGAAATTCTGGGGACATACCATGAAAAACGGGTGGTGTTTTCTTCCTATAAAGATAACAAATGTTCCAGTTTTTTCTAAATTCCGATAATTGTTTTTCCATCCAATGTTGACTAAAATTATGAAAATATTTCTCAAGAAATAAATTCATTAATTCACTATATTCCAATAAATAAATATCTTCTATTTCTCAGATATTTTTAATAACTAACCAATATTTCATGGATTAACCTTCAAAATGATAAATTTACAGAGATAACATTTCGTGATCTTAAAATCCAAGCTAACAAATGTCATTTTTAGGATGTTAATCCATCCTTCAGCTATCATAGGGTATTTTTTCCCATTATTAATGAGAGATATTTCTTTATGAAGTGTTAAACTATAGAGATGTTCCTTCTTGGTAAATCCGGTAACTATATTGCATGGATACAACCAGTATTTTGAGATTGTATCATTGATCCATTAGAATAAAAAACTATTCTATTATGATTCCAAAAATCTCAGATGATGAATTGGAAATATGTTTTTCTCTAGAAAACAACCCACCAAAATTTCCCTTTATCATCTATATAAAACCATTCATATTAGTCATATCATAGCGGTAGAAATCAGGTTATCATAAGATAATACTTGCATCTATAACAAATTAAAAATAATTTTAGTTGAAAAGAAGAACAATTTTTAATATTTTTTAATAACCATATTATCATAAAACCCGTTGAAAGTAAAAAAATATAAATGATCACTAGGGAAAGATTTCACTTTTCACTCTTTCAAATAGAATAACAATGTAGTGAACTTATATACTTTTCAATCTTATAAGTAGAAAAGTCATACAGTTGACATCCATATCCAACACATTAAAGGATATAACTAACCACCCATAATTGGATTATCACATAACCACTCATCTTTGCATTATCACATATCAAACCATCAAATATCCGAGTACAATTATAGAATAAAATATATAAAAAATCTTGATATTTTCAACATAGTGTTTTTAGAAACTCATTTTCTCTCATAAAAAATCATTTTATATTATAGAGATAATTAATATATTTTAATAAATCATTTTTAATAAAAAAATACCTAAAAATTGATTATAGGTTTTTATTTTACTTTTAAAAACCAGAATACTCTTAAAGGAATCCAAATATCGAATAATGGTCATGGTGGAAGAGAATTTGTTGTTTCTATATAAGAAAAAAAACATTCCATTTTTTATTTTCAAAGGAAGTCAAACGTTCCGTACCAAGAACTAAACAACATTTATTTATTAAAACCATTGAATGAAATTAAAAATATGAAAAAAATCACATTAATAATCATATTATTAAAAAATTATAATATAATATGATGACTTTTGACAAGGAGAAAAATATTTAATAATTAAATCATTAATCATTCAATTTCTCCCATACCACATACATAATTTGAATTATAAGACCCAAGAAGATACAAAATTTTAAAAAAAATTAAAAAAATTAAAAAAATTCATTATATGATATGTAAATTTTATTTTTACACTCCTAAAAATTGAAGGTGGTTGTACATCAAAAAAATATGACTCAATGATAGGAGCATGAGAGGAAGTCCCTTAACATGAGTCTGATTCATCAAATATGTTCTTTATATTCAAAAATAATAAACATATGTTAATTAAATACATTATTGACAACCCTAATTAGTAATTATATTAATTTTATATCACTTAATATCATGTTATAGTAATTATTGGATTATATGTGTTCACATTGGACATTTTGACAATATTCCATATGTGAGTCAATAAATACACTGGTTGGTTGTCTATAGTCCAATTCATACAATTTCATAATCTATAGAATAATATTAATCAAATAAATTTTAAATTTTATAGATAAATTATAATTTAAAATAAATCCATTTGTGGGTGGTTGTGAAAAATTAAAAATATTAAAATAAGGTAGATGATACGTCGTACATAAGCATGAGTAACATTTCCAATTTTTAAATGATCATTAAGAAAAAGATGGAAACATTTATTTTATAATAAAATAATGATAATTTTATAAAAAATTTCATATTTACCATTTATATATACCCATATATATCATCCACGACATGTGGGGATGAATAAAAAGTCACATCACTTCGTGGATTTGATAGTTCACACGTACGCATGAACGGCCATGTAATTGTTTTGTGGTTGGAAATGTAATGAATTAAATGATATAAAAATGATAAATTTTTCACTAATATCATATATATATATATATTACATAATTATAACTAATCATTATATATAGTAATGGAAAACAGATTATATTAGTTCGTGAGGCAGTACTTCACCGTACACATGAATGGAAATTATTTTCCCATATGATGAAAGAAAAGACTGATTTAGGTGATGATGTTAAAATAAATAAAACTAAATATATATATAGTGTATTGGATTTATTATTTAATAATGGTTGAATAATAATTTATGGATGTAGATGAATAAATAATTTAAAATTAATAATTCAAAATAATACATCTTCTTAAGATGATATCCAAGGATTAACACCATAAAACCACTATATAGGTTGTTCTACCTAAAATAACTCCTTTAGAATTTTGGTAGGGATTAAAAGAAGGCATTGGGTAAGATAATAGTAGATCCAAATAGGTTTTTATTTGTGACTAAATTAACATAATGGGTTCCCTATTATAGGATAGGGCAGAGGGATTACAAAAATATTCAAATTATTTAATTTATAAAAATTAAATATCAATTTCAAAATACTATAAACTAATTTAATTTTAATATAGCATGATTTTTTATATAAATAAATTCATTTATTAAATGTTATAATTTTTTATTTTTTTTTATAATCCTTATCTCTATGGTTTAACCCTTATTAAACCCTTTTAATTCTTACAATGATATCATGTAGTTTTCACTTTTGAGGGATAATATAATTACTATAAAATGAAAAAATAACAATAAATGTTACATTTATGACATTTATCAACATATCATATTTAGTTGGACATAATTGAGTTTTTTTACAATTTTTAACATTTATGAAAAAATATTTATTTTAAAATATAAATAATGTCAATTTTGACACTATTCATTACAAGACATAAAAAATATCTTAAAAACATAAATTAGAACCAATAATTATAAAACCCCATCATCATGTAAAAATAATTTACAAAATTATGGGATAAAAATCATCATCCCAAATTATATTTAGTTTAGTTTTTTTATAACATCTATTTGATATTTAAATTAATTAATCAATTGTGGTATTATTATTATGTCACATTTTAAGGAAATTATTTTTTCAATAAAAATTATAACTAAATAACAATGATGAGGTAATTATATCACTTTTAAAAATATTATTTAAATTTGATCATATCCCTTATATTACTTAATATTAATAAAATTTCTCTTGTTAAAAAATGTAGATCAAAATTGAATTTTCGTTCAATATACTAATAAAAGGATACTTTACATCCTAAATGTCATAAAATTTCAAAAAAAATTAAATTTAATGTATATTGATTAATAATAATAAAATTATAGAATTATAAAATTTTGTAGTGAAATGTTTTATTATATAAAATTAGTTTTTCACTTAATAATGTGATATACCTTAAACAATTATAACAAATAATTACTAAATTTATGATTAATATTGTCTAAAAATAGAATGGAATTGCTTACTAAAGTATAATATTGTGGTAAAAAATTATGCAAACCATTTTTGAAAATTCAGGTCATATAAATTAGATAAATTAATAACAAATTAATCTCATTAACGGATTAACAAAATGAGTTTATAAATTAAATTTTTTAAAAATTTCACAGTGTTTTTATATAAAATATAATTGTGAAATTGAATAAAATTACATAAATTGTATTAAATAATATGTAATCAATCTAATTATATATTAAAACAAAAAATAATAATTTATCACCTAGAATCTTTTTGATGAAAAAGATGTTTTTTGTTAAAATTAAATATTTTTTCACTATTAACAAAATCATGAAAAATAATAGAAAAAATCCATAAAATCGAGAAATGTAAACTGTCATATTATGATTAAACTAAATAATTTAATTTTTTTAATAATAACATAATGAAGTGTCAAATAATATTAAAAATTTTGGTTCCATTAAAAGGCGGTGAAACTTTCTTTTTATACAAACACTTCTTGTATGCATAAAATTTTAATTTGTCTTAAATAATGTCCAAAAAACAAATAAGATAAATCTTAAAAACATTATTAAATATATTATAAATAAATTTAATTAATATATCACAAAAAGAATAATTTTTTATTTATGTTTTCAACATTTATATTGATTTTCTGAAAAACCTTTTAGGTTATTTTAAAATTGGTATATTTTCATTTATAATTAATTGAAAAATAATAATTATATACACATTCATAAGACATTTTATATAATTTAGATAATTATATGCATTAATTCTATTTAAATGGATAGGTTGTAATTTTATAATATTAATATTAATATTAAATTTTATGGTTAATCTTGATGTGGCCTATCATGTATGAAATCGAATATAGTATTTAATTTTTATGATACTCATGATATTAGATATATTGTTCGTAAGGGGCCCCAAAAACAACTAGATTTTTTAGATAATCATAATATGTTAACATAATCACATTGATTCTATAAAAAATATATTTCAATTTAATTACAATTTTCATTTTCATTTATTACCTTAGGAATATGCATGTTTTTAAATTGTATAAATTCATTCATATCTAAATTTTTGATTTTTTATTCGTAAATTATTTAATATAACCCATTTATTTTTCTTATAATTATTCATATTTTCTTGAAGAACTCGATTCTCCTCATTTATTATTCAACATTTTTTTGTCTGAAAATATTTTCTTTGTTACCCTTTTATGTACATCAATTGATTTGTTTTTTGTATTCTCATGGAATCACTAGTGATCCAATTTATATTTTAGTCTTTAATATTGTGAATATGATTGGTCTATGATATTCATTCCATGTAAAATAGATTATAGTGGTCATTTTATAACATCTTAATAGGGATTAAAATTATACATCACTGTAATTAATTAGTTAGTGTTGTATATCTCATGTGGTTATTTGTATTATGTTCTAACATGATGTTATCATTCTTCACAAATATTATGTACTGCTTCATTAACATATATTTTTCATTAAAATTATTCTAGTGTCATAAAAAATATATTTATAGGATTTGACCGCAATATTATGATTTTTAGTTAATATTAACAAGGCACACTACATACCATAATTTCATTGATTCTATGTTTCAAAAAGTTAATATAATTTTCTCATGATATTTTGATGATTATTAATATAACACTTTTACATTTGATTCATGTCTTTAATTCATTCCATGCTATTCCTTCCTCCACTAGGATGTTTTTTACCCCTTTATTTGATATATATTCTCATGTGACTCCTTGAACTGAGGATTATATAAACGTTATATAGATTAATATGTTGAATTAATTAAATAATTTTTTTTAATATAATATTATATTGAATGTAATTTATTTTACAAATTTATTTGACTTTTAATTATTGAATTTCATTATTATAAAAATATTTATTAGAAAAATGATTTATCAATCAATTTTGAAAATTCATACTTCCAATATATGATATCAAATCATGGATTTGATAATTTGAGAGTTTTGTTATAAAAATAAATCAATGTATAATCATTGATATCAAAGTAGTAATGAGTGAAAAAATTATTTACACATGTGATTATATAATTTATCGAATATATATTTTCCTTTGTAATTTTTTAACATTTTCTTCATAAAAAATTTTCAAGAACATGAATTAATAGTAAGAAATTATAAATGTTATACATGATATTATGTTAGTAATAATTTTTATATTGTTAGATTTCTATGTATTAACACCATCTTACCAGTTTATTAGAACCATTTAATCACTACCCCAACACTAAGATGTAGAGATATATAATAAAATATCTATTTTTGAATACACTTAATGTCAATTTTTATAATCATATTATTCTATAAGTTGTTATTGAATTCATTTTAATGATATCGGAATACTTCCATTGAAAAAATTTATTAATACCATTGAGTTGTGACCCAAACTAAGAAATCTCGAACCCAATGTCAGATATCAATTACATTGTTATGATTATATCGAATCAAATACTAAAGGATCAATAAATTAATAGACATGGTAAACCAGAAACATACATGAGTCATGTATTATAAAATTATAAAGTAATTGAAACATATTATTTTTCTAAATTACATAGAGGATAAATTTATTCCATCTAGTATAACTCTCTATGAATTTAATAGTATGACACTTTGATTAATGTTGAAAGGAAACATAATAAGGGTGATCCTAAATACTTAGTAAGGGAAAATTAAAATATAATAAATAATTAATAAATGAGAAAAATAATTATTGAATGATAATTGACTAAAGGCACTTGAAAAGTTAACAATATGATGAAAAGGAAGTGAATACAAAATAATTAATGGAAGGAAACTAAATCAAAAAATGAACTGAAATTTAAATGCATCTATAAATATATCTATTTAAAATATCTTCAATGAATAATAACAAAATCTAAATGGAGGAAATTCTTTCCCAATAGATTTCTAGAATGAGGAACCTGAAAACCAACATCATCAAGACCACTCACAATATGATTTAAAATTACGCATTGGGAGTATAATTATTTACACAAGTAATTTTTAGGAGAACCTATTGATTCATTGATGATTTATATATACTCTGGGCTCCACTAATCATTTTTAGTGAGAATAATTCTTTATATCGATTTAAAAAATATATATAATACGCCTTTCAAATATCCATATCAAATGAAGTTTATAGATTTAAAAATATTTCCCTAAATAATCTAACAAAAATTAAAGTAAAAATTCAACGGTAAATTTTTTAAATTTAGGTTTTATTAATATTCATGATAAATGAAATGGATAATTTTTGAGAAATTCAATATTCAATGATTTTAGACTGTTGAATTTTTTTTCAGGGACTAAAAAATAAATCAATGTAGAGAATATGAATACTATCATTGTCCAAATCAATCATAAACCATATAATGTATGAATACGGATGATATAAATAAAATATATCCAAAGGGTATTATAATTAATTCATTTTTCATTGATTAATATAAATAATTTTTTTAAAAAAAATATTGTATAGGAAAATATATATTGTTATAAAAAATGTTATGAAAAATGTTTTATTTGATATTAAAATTTCAAAACATTTCCATTAGAATGTAATTTTTTGATCATTCAAAAGAATTCTTTAAGATATTACAGTGAGTAAATTTGTACATATCGTATGAGGTAAAAATAATTTTTTTTTGATGTAAAATATGTTTGAAAATTTCCATGTTCTAAAAGTGGTAAGAATATTTATTTTAAAACATTTGGAAACATAAATAATTATTTCCCTATGAAATCATGTTAAAAATATTTTTAATCCTTTTTAAGAAAACATATTTTTAATGGAAAACATGCTATTTGAATAATGAGGGAAATAAATGCGGGTTTTTTAAAAAAAATTCTAAATTATTTTGTGTACCAATGTGTGGGAAACGATACTACTACTAAATAAAAATCATTAATAACCAAATGAGAATAAAATTAAAGGATTTATTATATAGTGATAAAATAATTTACTCTAAATGAAGTTTTTGTGTAAATAATCTAGAACAAATTAACATTGTAAAGTAAACACTTGTAAAGATTATAAATATGGAGTACAAATCGGTCAATGGTTATGTTATGTGTATGAACTATAAATCCACATATAGATGTGAAAATATATCAATAGATTGTAAAAGTCACAATGAAGAGGATAATATAATGTTAATGGTAATGATGATGTAATATAACCTAATTAAAATAAATTGAGTTATGAAATTCCATTCAACATAGTATGTTTTAACTCAAAACCCTCAAATGAAATAACATAAATTAAAACTCATAATATCATTAAGAGTTAATAAATAATTATATTATATGACAAAGTATAAAAATTTACCCCATATATATGAAATTGCGTGCATAAAATTTATGTTATTGTTTCATGATAATTTTAACAATCATAAAAGTACTTGACATTGAAAATATAATTGTTAAAAATGTTCTCGAGGAGAATAATCTTTTAACATTCTAAAATGTCTAATAATACATTAAAAAATTTCAATAATATTATCCATGAAGGATTTACATTTGATGAAACAAATAATATCCCGATTTAAAATAGGTTCGGGATATAAAATTTCAAAATGTTTTATATACACCATATAAAAGAGAGTTGGTTCATAACCACAGTTAATACTCAATGTTATTTAAATTGAGACTAAATCTGAAACCATGTGTTTCCTTTTTGGTTAACCTTTGTTATAATACATTATATTAAAAATATGCTGTTATATAATTTCTTGAGAAACTATTTCAAGTTTATCATTAATTTTCTTTCACTTACTACCTTTTTTTATATTAAATATTAATAAATTATGTTTTCATCAAGTGTTTTGAGAAAATATAATTTATGTATAAAAAACAACTTTGTTTGGTAAACTATAGCAAAAAGGGTCCCTATATAACAACTAAATAATTATAATAATGATATAATTATTATATTTATATATTTTTTATACTTTTAAAAAATCTAATTATATAAGGATATGAAAAATTAATCAATATTACAATCATGGATATGTTAGGGAATATGATGCTTGTGTGATGTTCCAATTTTTCAATGACTATTATTGAACGAAGATATATAACCCAATTTCATTATAGAATTATAATAATATCACAAGAAAAATGATATAAAATTATGTTAACTTATATAAGTAATAATTGGAAATTAAAACGAATCACATAGTATTAAAGAGGCAGAAATCCACATCTCCAAAAATAATGATATAACTTTTTAAATGTGTGAAAGGATAAAAAAGAATGTGATTTATATTATTTTTCCTGAAATTCAATGATTCAAAAAAATTAATATAGAATATATTTATGTCACGTATTTTTAATTAATATAATTTTATTTATATTCCATGGACTTTGTGGATGAATCCCATCCCTTTGAGTGGGAGGAATTCCACACTTCCTGAATGATATTATCACATTAACACATAATGGTATGAATAAATTTGTAGGTAATAAATGAATTAAAAATGATTAATGATATAATATACATCATATATATCATAGATAAATATATTTTTAATCATAATTGACAATTGTGGTATATGGTATGGGAAAAATGAACAATCATCATTTTAGGTGGCAGTAGTTTTCCGTACATAGAGCATTATGTTAGTTACCCATTAGATTGTTGTTTCTGGGATAGTGTAGGTAAAAAACATAGAAAATAACCAAGTATTTTAATTACAATTTTTTTTTGATATAATACTGGTATAATTATTTTTTAGGTACTGGATAATGGAAATAAAACTAAAATGATTAAGGAAGGATATAACCTCTTTATCGGGTAACAACATTAGGTATAAACCAAAGGCTTACTGGATTTATTTATTACCAGGAAGATTCATCTAGGAAAAGGGGTGTTATGTTCAACAACTATTTTTTGTGACATTGGTCAGACCAATATTTCTCGATAGGTGTGAGGAAGTGGGAGGAGAGGATGCCTTTTATAGTGGGGGAGTAGTGGTACTCTTGAAATATTTTGAAAATGGAATTCAATACACATTTTCACCTTGAAATTTGATCCCATGATTGTAGATTTCTATAAAACAGGGTATAGGGTAGAAATAATTCTATTAAATTGATTTTGGATGAGTTTCTAGATCATATTAGGCCTAAAGTATAGGGTTTAATCCATTGATAAGCTAAAATTCACTATAATCGATGTAATTAATTTGATTTACTTTGCCAAATAATTTTTGTCAAAAACTAAGATGAACATGAAAAAAATTTAAATTTTTTATGAAAAAAATATAATTTTTTTATCCAAATGTAATCTCATAATTGGCTGAATATAATTACAATTTAATCCTATGGATGACATGACAATATGGGGTTTCAAAATAAAAAGGTCCCGAAAATTGCTATGTTTTCATAATTAACTTGAATATGAAAATGATTTAAATGACCTTCATTGGATTAATTAATTAAAACAAGATATAATTAAACATTATAACCAATTTAAAATACAATTTAACATTATAAATGAAAAAAAATTAAAAATCATTTCTGAATTCAAATTAAGTATTTTTTATTATTCATTAAAAATGAAACTTCATAGAAAAATAAAAAACATCAACCTAACCTAATATTATAATTTTTCATTCAAATAGTAATTTTTTCACATCTAACATTTCTAAAATGGTCCAAAATTATATTTAAAATGGGTTCTACATTAAAATAAGGTAAATGTGCATTAATATAAATATTGGTTTTTATGTTTAAAGTTGGGCTAGTTCTCATCATATGTTTATTGAATGTATTGGATGAATGTAAAAAATATTTTATTGAATATGATTATTATAAATATTAAACTAATATAACTCAATTACTTTAATTAATTTTATTTATTAGGTTATAACATTTTTTGGGAAAATAGTTTTCTACAACAATATTTCATTTATTTTGAATAGAATGATATATTCATTTCTAATTAATTTTTAATCAAATAATTAATATAATATTTGTGAAGAAAATAATTTTCATAAGTTCTTTTTAATATTCATAACTAATAATTTATTGTCTATGTAATATATTATAATATTTTAATAATATACTGTGGTTTGTTGAATCACAGTCTTGCGTGTAATGCAAGGTGTTGAAGAAACCCATTGTTGTGTGAAACATTCACTAACATATTATCATATGAATATTATTATATAATATATATATAATTTATTTAAAAATTTTAACATATTATAAATTATTAGGATATCATGTTCTCTTAGGTACTTGGTGATGTGTGTCATAAATGCTATCAAGTCTAATTACCATACTTTAGTTTTTTAGGGATATAAAATCTCTTAACCTTAATTATATTTAATCCAATCAATTTAAAAATGGTCAAGTTAATATATTATTTGATATGTAAT
Source organism: Viscum album (assembly GCA_963277665.1). Taxonomy (NCBI): domain Eukaryota; kingdom Viridiplantae; phylum Streptophyta; class Magnoliopsida; order Santalales; family Viscaceae; genus Viscum; species Viscum album. Next base: position 1,482,594,173 of record OY728137.1, read on the forward strand.
ATTGGAATACCTCAATGTGAGAATGGTTTATAATATGTAACCTGGAAAAGAGATTATGGGGAGTTCAATTTTCACATGGGATAACATATAATGAGGTTCCTATATTGGAAAAAACTAGTGGAAAGTAGAGATACATACTTCTAGGGAAAAAATAATTAATGATAGTTTTTTATTGTGCTCATAAATAACAAAAAGTTTAATGTCAAATTGAAATTTTATGGCCACAAATCCATAAATATATGACTATTTAGTATACCTTCAGTTAAACAAAAATTAATGTATTAGGAAAATAATTATTTTGATAAATTTTTATAATATTGAGTAATTATTTTTTCTGTATATGAAGATAATAAAATATAAGTTATTAATACATTAAATGGTATAAGAACAATTTTATCATTTGGTTTTTATTATATAAAATTATAATTCATCATTTACCTAAATAAATTGGAATCATGAAATTAACATTGATCCCTTACACACTAAAACCTTTAATGGTTCATAAGGACCATAAAATAGTGAAAAGTCTAACTATTTGTCTTTAAGTCATATCTATTGTTAATATGTTTAATTTATTAATCTCTATACCTTAAAATTAAAAATATTGGTTCGTAATTAAAATATATATGTATTTTTTTAATAATTACACATTAACTAGGATATCTCATTGGTCAATTGTAGGCGTAAATCCCTTATTGTATTGTAGTCATGGGTTTAAGCACTACAAATCTTGATGGACATGATTGGTGGTCACCCGACATACATGAAAACCTTTCTCCATCTATATTGATATAATAAACATAATAACCACGATGTAAATACTTGAAATATTGTTAATCCCAAATTTTTTATTAAATATGGAATTCAATAAAACCTCAACACCTAGATACATCATCTCCTTATTTTCACATAGATTCTTTATTGGTATAATATTTATACATAATTTTATTTGTAGGATTTCTAATCATGATACATCATCATCAATTTAAAACACCACATATCTAATCTATGTAATTCACTATCATTATTTTTCAAATCCTTCATAATATTTTTATAGAAAATGTAAATTATCCTATGAATATCTTAATGGAGTTTAAAAAAAATTGTGTTCGAAGGCCCATTGTTCGGTAATGGGTTACCCTAAGTTAGTCATAGGATATCATGTTGGAGTTTTTACTTCTAGGTACATATGATTCAGAACCATGTCCACTTGTAGTATTTTGATAGGGATGAATTTCTAAGAAGACCAACAGAAGCTATGCCATACCAAATTCTAGGATGTTCTTATATACATAAATTTTTTTCAACCTTATTATTATGTTATACAATCTATGTTTTCTAAAATCAAGATCCCTAGGTCGCTACTAAAATTCCTCATATACTAAATGTAATGATCGGACTATAGAACAATTAAAGATAGTGTATGCTAGCAATTTAATTGACATGATTACAAGGAATAAAATCAGATGGGTTGAGAGTATAGAAGTATTGGTAAACTACGTACATACATGGGTCATGTATGACAAACTAATACACTATTTACAAAATAATATGTTCAATGTAACTAGGAGGATATGTTTATCAAATCTAGTATATACCTGCATATCTATCATATGTAAATTAATGGATTTAAGGGGAAAAGAAACATAATAAACATGAGATGAAATTCATAGTAATGGAAAATAAAATGGAAGAAAGAAATAATTAATGACAATAATAATTATGGCAGGGCATGTAACTGAGCACACATTCCAAGTAATAACCAGGCTAAAAAATATAAAAGGCACTAAGTCAAGGTAAATGAAAAACATTCCATTCCAAAAAATAGATAAGGAAAAATAAATATGTATTGGTAAGAAATTAATAACATTACATTTAATTAGTGAACTGAAAATTAAATTTTTCCAATTATAGTTCAATGTAAAATATCATCAATTATTAATAACTAAAACTATTGTGTGGAAATTATTTCGTAATTGACATCATGAATGAAGAACTTAAAATGTTATACCATCAAGACCTTTCATAAGATGGTTAAAACTATGGATAAATATCCATTTAATTTGTGAATAAAATATTTCTCATTATAACCTGTTGATGCATCAAAGAGGTATATAAATTTTTGGGTCTACTGTTTATTAAATGTATAACGCATTCCTCTTATCAAATGACAAGAATATAAAATTTGCCTTATCAAATACAAGTATTCAATAAAGAATTAAGATTTATCAATATTTATCAATAAAATCGAATAATTATAAATTTTGTTAATGTATGTAAAATGGTATATGATTTAAGAAATAGATTCATCTCTGATATATAAAATGGATAACTTAGGGATAATTCAATATTCAATGATTGTAGTATTTTCAATATTTCAATGGGACTAACACCCAATTCAGTGGAGTGAATGTAAATACTATCCTTGGCCAAATAAATCATATATTATCAAAAGGAATAATATGGATTGTATCAATAAAATATATCCCAAGTGGAGTAAAATAAGGTGATTTTTTCATTGATGAATATAAATTAATGGGTCATTTAAAATAATTCACGAGTAAAATAACCATTGTTTTTAAAAAAAATTGAAAAAACATTTCATATGAAAATAGAATTTGAAAAAATTTAATTTAAAAAGTATCATTTTAAACATGAAAATGAAACTTTAGTGAAATAACAGTCAATAAATCATTACATTCAACATATGGTAAAAAGAACATTACTTTTGAATGATAAAAAGATTAGAAAAGATCCTTATTTATAATGTGATGGAAGACTACATTAAAATAATCAGTAAAAGTGAAAATGTGGTAGTAATGCCTTTACTAAATCATGTTAAAAATAATTGAAAACATATTTTTGAAAATGTGGGTTTTAGAATAAAATAGTTTCTTGGACTAAATAGGGAAATAGTTTCTCGTTTTATTAAAATGATTTTCTAAAATAATTTTAGTGAACGGTGTAAAAATATTTTACCATTACCTAATCCGCAGATTAATAACTAGAAAATAATAAAATAAAAGGGTTTAGTAGACACTGATTATATAATATTCTTTCATTGAAATTTTAGTTTAAACAATCCCAATCAAAATGATATTATAATGTAAATCCATGAAATGATTATAATGTTGGAGTAATAATCAATTAATGAGTTTATCATGTGTGTCAATATTATATCTACATATTTTTGAAGAAAAAAATATATATTCAAATTCATTATACTCGTGATTATAGAATATTAAATACAATGAAGAAGTAATACAACTCAATTAAAAGAAATTGTGTTATGAAGTTGTTTCCACCTGCAAACTTTTAACTCATTCCCCTTAAATGAAATAACTCAAATTCAAACTCAAAATATAATGAATAATAATGGAATGTTGATATTATGTGACAAATTAGAATTATGTACACTATATATAAGAAATTAAGTTAGTATAAATCAATTAATTGTTTCAATAGAATGTCAACAATCACTAAAGGAGGTGATATTGAAAATATTATCATTAAAAGGGTTCTCAAAGAGAATAATATTTAAACATTCCAAATTTTCCCATAAACTCTGAAATATTTTAGTGATAATCTCCTTGAAATGATAATAATAAATGAATCTCACAATATAATATGAATAAATATCATCATGATATAAAATTTCTATGAGAATTATATAAACCATAAAAATGTGAGTTGGTATCTAATAACAAATATGTCTCAATGGAATGTAAAATTAAGATGAAATCTAATACAGTTCATTTCAATTTGGGTGAACTTCTATTAAATTATTGTATAAGTAATTTTTTAATTATCTATGTTCATAATTTTTTTTCCAGGATTATCTTTAACTTATTTTAATTATTACCATGTTTTATACAACTACTTTATAATTTTTTTATGTTTTTTGTTTTGACCATATTTAGTTTATGGGTCAAAAACAACTTTGGTATGCCAACTATGGTCAAATGGGTCAATATATATCATCACCAGAATAATAATAAGGACATTATTTTTATATTAATTCATAAATCATCCTTTTAAAACCAAACATTAAAAATGGTTTTGAAAAATGAATCAACATTACAATCACAGAGATTGTAGGTCGTACGTGTGCATGAGTAAAATTATCATTTTTCAGTGAAAATTATGGAATGATGGTTAGAAACATAATATATTTTCCAAAAAATTATTATACCCTAAATATGATTTTATATAATCATGTATATTTACAAATATATTTTTTATTTAAAATATACACATCATGTCGAGGAGGCAGTAATCCACATATTCATGAACGTCATAATCACTTTTCAGGTGTTAGGAAGGATTATAAAGATGATGATTTATATTACACATCTAAAAATTTAATTAATTTTGGAATATATATTTATATATATTTTATGAAACATTTAATTAATTAAAATAAACATCTATACATTTCATGTATTGTGTGAACGAATCCCAAGATTTTGAGGTTGTGGTAGTTCACACTTCCCCAATTTAGGTTATAACATTTACACAAAATGGAATGTATAAAGATAGGTTTTGTAGAAGAATTATAGAAGATTAATGAAATAATGAATAATATATTTATCATGTAAAAATATATTTTCTATCATAATATCCAACCACAGAAGATACTATGGTAAAAATAAATAATCCTCATTTGGTGAGGCGATAGTTAGTCATACAGAGAAACACTATGTTCATAACCAATTATATCGATTATTGTGATATTTTTTGTTTAAACCATAGAATAGGAATATTCTATTATATTTACGATATTTTTTGTTTTCTATAATAATAAAATATGAAGATTTTATGTATTTTAAAATTTAAATTAAACTAAAAAACATATGTAATGATGTTACCTCTTTATCGGGTAACTCCTTTTATACTGAACAAATTTCTTCATTAGATTCCATTCTTCCTAAGGATTGGAAAATAATAAAATTGGAGGTATTTTGAGGAACTCTTTTTGAAATGATTTATTGATCCAATATGTTGTTATAAGTGTAAGTAAGTTGGAGAAGATGTGACATTTTATAGTGGAGGAGGAGTTTCACTGTTTTAATTTATCGAAAATGGAATCCCATACATGTTCCACACATGGAATGTGGCTACCAAAATGGTAAAAGATACATAAAAGTATATATATGATTGATATATATACATTAAATGTATTTTGGACATGTTTATCAATCATATTAGGCCTTAAGTATAGTTTTTAGTCCATTGTTCAGCTTAATTTCACTATAATCATTGAAATTAATTTTTATTACATTCCAAAATGTTATTGATAGAAAAATATTTTTACATTATTTGATAATAAAAATTAATTTAATTAAAAATATGGAGTTCATTTTTCCAAATTCAAATAAAGGAAGTGGATTAAATTAATTGGAATTTAATCTTGCAACCGGTACGACAATGCATGTATATTAAGTAAAAACATCCAAATGATTGCTATATTTTTATGGAGCATTTCAAATTGAAAACGTTTTCAATGCTATAAATTGGATTAAGAGATAAATCTAATATATAATTAAACTTAAAAAAAATATACTGTTATAAATAAATTAGATGAAAAGGTAGATTAGAATAAAAATATTGAATTTCCACCACTCATTAAAAATGAATCTTCCAGGGAATATACCAAAGAACCATAATTAAAAACTATTTTGGTTTCTATTTTAAATTTGATGTTTTTTAACAGTTAAAATTTATAAAGGGAAAAAAATTTGGTTTAAAAATTTTACTCTATTAAATTGACGTAAAAGTGTCTTAATGAAAATATAGGCTTTTATTTGAAAAATATTGTTCTTGCATATCTAATGATTAAAAAATCTTTTGGATTAATATCATAAATATTTTATTGAATAATATATATATACATATATATTACAATAATATCACTAAATTAATGTAATGAAACTTTTTTATTATGTAAAATAGCTTTGTGGGCATAAATGTAGTTCTATATAAACAATATTCCCTTTATTTTCAATTAGTTGTTATTTTAATTTATAATTAATTATTAAAAAATTTATTCATTTTATATTTATATTTAAAATATTTTTCATACTTTAGTAATTAATATCAGGAACTACTATAATATTTTCATGTTTATATAAAATATATTTTTTGTAATGTATTACTATTTGGTGACTCTCGGTCTTTCATATAACACAAGCCGTTGAACAAAATCGTTGTTGCAAGAAACATACACTAAAATTTTTCATGTTCATCCCAATATATAAAATATATTTAATTTAATAAAATTAATAAATATTTTATAAATTATGATACTCTTATCTTCCCTTGGGTGCTTGGAGTAGTGTGTCATGCACGCCATCGAATGTAATGTTCGTACACTAGATTTTCGGGGCATTACAACTATGAATATTTTGGACGTCACAATTTTTAGTTCAAGTAAGATTAAATGAAAATTAAAATCTTCATGTATATCCCTATAAATATAATGACTTATTAAAAATTAATTGGATGTTTTGAATAACATTTAACAAATTCTATAATAGTGTTGGTGTTGATAACCATTGAATGTTAAAATCATTTTCAAATCATTAAATCAAAGAATATTATTATCCCAAATTAAAATCCAATTATAAAATATTTTTATGATGTATTCCAAAATATATTTCACAGAGATCCCCTACATTGAGGTGTAGGTTTTCCAGTTGATTTTATACATAAAGCCACACCTATATCAAATATCACTATTAGATGTCAATGATAAAACTATGTATGTTTGGGATGAAACCTGAAGATAAAATATAATATGTTATTTTTCACTCTAGTGAATCACGATAGGATGTTTCAATTCTAATTATCATGATGAAGGATATATAAAAATGAATATTCTTTCAGTACTAGGAGACTAATAAGATAATTTTATAATGTATACACTATAATGATTGATCAACTACATCGAGGTCAATATTTTCAAACTGTATTATTTTATACATATAAACAACTTTATATAATGATATAATTTATTAAAAATATATACATCCTCAAATAATGTCAAAATATTGTGTTTATAGCGATTCCATTTTGACTGAAAGATACCCATAATATATTGATTAACATAATGATTAGTTTATTAAAAGACTATCTAAAAATCATTTGTTATACTATATTGGTATCATTATAAACGGTGTCATAAACCATACCGGTTCACCATCTAACCTCTCACTCGACCGGGTCAACAGCAAGACTGGAGGGTTATTATTAATCCCCATGGAATAGAAACCTGTGAATGGGTATCAATAACATGTTTTGGGAATGATTTTAACATAATTCATAAATATAAAAAACATTTACATATTCCAAGAATGAAATTACACATCCAAATAACACCTTAATGATTTTCATAATTGATGTTTACACATTAAAAAAATCCCCAAACACAATTATAAAAAAAACAAAAAAATACAACAAAAACGATCATGAAACATGATAGACCATATCCTCAAGCTTCCACCACCAAAACCACAAGATGATACCCCTAAAAATATGCACAATGATCAACAAACTTACTAGATTTACCTAGAATAAACAAACAATAAGAACTACAAACACCAACTAGTGTTTGTAGGTTGTGATAAAAAGCCTAGTATAATTCCACCTAGAAAATGGGGTTGATTCTATAACATTAAAAAATAATCTAACAAGCTTATTATATTTTGTGATTTTGAAAATTGTATAATGGAAAAAATTATTACTTAACTAGTTAAAGCATACATTATCAAGGAAAATCCGTTAACAAACACTAGTTAAATAAGAATTTAATTATATAAATAGGACACACACTAAATTGATCCTATATATGTTATCGGATTGCAGCAAATCCTATATAATAGAGAAAAATAAGAAAATCCTCTAGGGTTGATCATGTTCTAGTTACACCCTAGAACATCGTACATCATTGTAAATTTTTATAGTACCACAACTTTGAACACCCCCATGTTTGAGCCTTAAGAGAGGAGAAATATTTAATGCCCTTGTGGAGATCAATCATCATCGTAGTTTAGTTAGTGTTGTATTCATGAATCAATAAAAGTTAAATAGGGTAAATCCATTTCTGTATCACTATAATTCCAGTTATAGACCACCCACTTAGATACCGAGGATACCCTTGTGCTCTATTGAATGTTCTCATATCACACATATCACCACCAAAATCAAATCAATGCCAATAATTTCATGGAGTCCCCCATTGTCCCTAAAACCAATAATTTTTTTTACTCACATTAAAACCCTAAATTAAATACATATTTCATCACTCACACAATTCATATATTTTCATTTTTACCAAAATAGGAGAACACGTAATTATAATTATCCAATTTCATGTGTCAAACCCCTTTGTGAAGCGAGAAATACATTGTATTTCATTTAAAAAAAAGATTTCCCATCATTTTAACAATTTATAATTAATACGCAAAAGTTCAAAAAATGGATAGCATGAAAAAAATGTTACATTTTCCATTAAAAATAACATTAAAACAAACCTTCCCAATTGGGTCCTTTGAAAACAAAATTTTAACACTCCAAAAAACCCATTAAACCATATTTAGAATCATTATATCATCACACACACAAAAAGACAACCATTCCCTTTTGGGAAATTTATTTCTATCTTATAAACACACACAAAACTATAAAAAATTCATTCACACCACATAATTACACCATAGAAGACATTTATAAACTCAAACAAACATATTTAATTCATATAATAATGTTAGGGAATATAACCACCAACATATCAAGAGGAACCTTCCAAAAAATGGTGTGATATCACATCTATACATCATTCACACCTGAAGGAGGCAAGAAACTACCCAAATCAAAAAGGTGGAAACCAAAAACACAATATTGAACCCCAACATGGAAACCCTAACCACTGGATGAGTGAAATACTATTGAAAATAAAAGGGAATCGAAGAATATAGGGAAGAAATAATAGAAAGAGGACTTATATAAGGCTTTATTGAATATTCCATTTGAAAAACCCACAATGTGGGGAGCCTAAATAAGAGGTTAGAATAGTAGAGGCATTCCGTGGGAATGAGAGACCAAGAGGGTCATGAAAATGGGGTAGAATGGGAAATTTTGTAGAGAGAGAAAAGAAAAGCCCCATATTTTAATGTGATAGTAGATCTGCGTGGTTTTCGCACACAATTTGGAAAACTGTGCAGTAACCGTGTTGTGAATTTGGTATAAATAAATACATATGTATGGTTTTTTGGGCTGTTGAGAACTGTTGTGGAGAGACCAGGTGATAGGTTCTGTCTCTTTCCTCATGGTTTCCTGGGTGGGTTCATGATTACTATTAATCATATGCCCTCTATGCATAGCTGCATGTTCACCCCAAAACATAAATTCATCTCCAAAAAATCATAGAAAAAACAAGGTGAGATGTCAGAACATATATAAAAGCAATTAATACTCCAAAAATACAAACCTATCACACATTGTTCCTAAGAAACTAACTGAGGAAGAACCGGAACAAAAATGAAAGATAATTCAAAATACGAGGTGTTTCAGTCCTCCCCACTATAATGCATTTGGCCTCCAAAAATCCACAATAAGACTGAACCCCATAACATAAAATTATTCTCTATTATAGTTCATGAAGATTTCCAATGTATGAAAACCAAATGGGGTAATAAAAAAATCAATAAAGAATATGAACATCCAAATTAAACTCATGAAATCCAAAATGGACTCCCCACTATGTGTCACCTCCACCCAAATGCTAAGACACTACTTATTGGTTGATCAAAAGGTACGAAGCTCTCAAAAACATTATCCAGCCTCTTAAACCATATACCAAAAAAATTATTGATGAGAACCAATATCAATTTCTTGGCACATATGAACAAGACCAAATCATATTCCAAAATGAACCCTTTAACAATACATTAATAAAACATATGGGCAGTCTAAAACTACAATGCCTACTTAATGGTAGATATTTACTATACATAACTCCGAACAAGACTACCTACCTCCAAGTCATGAATGAGAATGAGAATGAAATATTGAGATGGGGAGGCCATAATAATCAAAATAACAATATTTTTTAACCATAATAACAATATGTGGAGTCCTAAACAAACACTCCACCATAGAGACTAGCCAGCATCACTGACTAGAATATATCAAAAGTGGAAGCCCGAAGTAAGAAAAAAAAATGATTGTTTCACATGACTTCAATGGCCACCCTGGGGGACCCGACCAAGAAAGATCCAAACAAAAAAAGGTTACAAAATATTCCAAATATCTTATGAGATTTACATTATTATTAGAGTCCATCAAAAATTGATGTCAAAATGGATCCTTATGGATGATCATACATGAAAAACTAGACAGATTTTACTATACCAGGGTATATGCACTACTGTTCAAGAAAATGAGAGAACACCACCTCCATATGACCACATAGAGACTCTTACACCTTCATGGGTCACAAAAATAATGTACAAGGTCCCAATGTCCCGTTTCTACCTCATGGGTAAACATTAAACAAAACTACTACATCAAGATCCTAGACATTCCCAATTCCCAACAGTAAGGATAGAAATAAGACCAAGATCCCTTATACCCTTGGGGACTATATGGTACACTTCTACTTAACTCTGAGAGCTATGTAAGAATATTTGTATATTGATACATATCCTGGCTTGTAGTCATGAATTAAAACCGTACAACAACTTCTTTTTTTCTGGTGTCACAAGAAACCATACAACGACTTAGACAACACCATCAGACCCAACAAACCTCGACAACCACTTCTCAGACAATGCACATTCACCACAATTGGGACTTATATGTCGTACACACATCACCCCTTATTACATTTAATTTGAACCATTAGTTATAATGACACATTAGTGAAAAGTTCCTTTAAAATGGATGAATTTAATATTACCTGAAAGGAAACTCACTTCTTTCAAAAGAGTGGTTATCAAGAAAAATTTTAAAAACATCATATGTACAGTTGAGTGAGATAATGATGCTAAAAAGGGACATTAAACATGACTATTGTGACCGGTAGAAATTATTTAAAGTGAGGGACCTCAAAATGTGTCCCAAGATCATGTGTTTCCACACACTACCAAAACATCCTCTTATGATCAGATTGTCACAAAGATGGACAAACAAGAACCCCTAACTAGACTGAACCAACAAAGGGTCCAATGAACATTTGAAATCAGTGGATAGTGAAAAATACTAAGACCACTTTCATCTTTCCCCATTGTGAGAGAAATTACTCAACAGAAACAAAATAGGGTGATATTCCTCCCCAAAAATTCAAGAATATAGTTCTTACATTGATCAACGAGAGGTTCTTCCAATAGAGAATCACTCATGGACACATTTCAAAACAATATATATCTTTATAGGGGTGTATAGTTACCATGGAGAAAAATTATGGACCCAATCAATATGATTCATTTGTCACACATTCCATGATAAAATACTCAATGCATTTGGGAAACGAATACAATGGCCTCACAAAACTCATCTTAAAGGAAACCACTCACTGCCACTTAAATCCAACTTACTGATGAAATACAGATCTATAACATCATTCCAACTATAGTGGTGGTTCATAAATTTATAGCATTGAAACCAACATTTCCAAAAGTGTAATGGAAAACATAAAACACAGTATCCTATATTCATGATATTACCATATTTTTAAAACAATATTTGAAAATAAAACATGGTGGATGGGTTGATCATCCACCAATGGAATTCAATGGAACCTCTCACTTGATTTTTTCTTGTTCCGAACTAGACACACATTCATCATCCAAATATATACCATGCTTATGGTCTCTAATTAAAATACCAAAAGATATAATAAAATTGTTTACATTTTCCAAAAAAATAAACAACCCACTCCCCCTTTCTTCAAAACCAATATTCATAAAGATAAACCCATTTCAAAAGTAATAAAATACGCTTCAAAAAAACATAAAACCTTAGAATAAAACACCTTTTGAATCTCACAAACATTTTATAGAAACAAAAATCATCCAAACAATATTTCATTTTAAAACCATACATGTCTGTTTCAAGATATTTCATCCCATTAAAAACACCTTTTATAATTTTAACAAATTCTATTAAAAATATAATTTCATAGAACAGTTTTAAATCATCATTTTTTCTATACCATCATGTTTATAAGTCCATAATTTTTTATTCATAAAAATTCAATTACATCCTAAACAAGTTCCATTTCATGAAAAATCATCCTTCCTAAAACTAAATTCAATCATTTCTGAAAATCCAATTTCTATGCCTTTTAGAATCACACAATTTATTTGTAAACAATAATTTTCCTGAATTACCAAATTAGGGTTTTCAAAAAATATTTTCCAAACCTCATGGTACACATGAAACTTCTAACAGTGGAATAATAGAGTTGATGGGTCACTCGTACATATGGTTGGGGGCCATAAACCAGTCACAACACAATCACAGAGACAAATCTTGGACCATGTACACAACTCCACCTGGATTTTAATGACCTAAAATCTCAATAAGACCATTGTACATTCTCCCTTTTCATATCTCCAATCGTTAATAAACCACAAAAATAAAAAGACTCAGATGAAACCCAACTTCCCTGGTATCTGAAGTCCAACCACGAGGTGTGCTAGATTGAAACCATACTCGTAACCAAAAAATGAAGTTTCAACAACCTTATATCTTGTATACTTTGATTATTACCCATGGAACATAACCTAAAAGAGTGACCCTTCTCTGATATTATTTTTTCACAAACCACGTAGGATCTTTATTCGACCCAGCACCCAACCCACTTTGTGGCATGACCTAAGGGGCATTCATTATACCCATGGGATGGAAACTTGTGCCTAAGTATCCATAACAAGCATTGGGAAACAATTTTCACAATTTCAAACATACAAACAAAAAAGAAATTAATATGTCCAAAATGAAATTACACAACCAAACAATCCATTACAAATTTTCAGAATTGAGCTTTATACATTAAACAAAAACATTAAAAATAATTAGAATAATGAAAACTAAAAACTCTAACACAAATATTTATTCCTAATGAGGGACTATATCATCATGTGGCCAACACCAAACCCACAATAGAATACCACTAAAAAATCACACCATGATCACAAAACATCCTGGATTTACCAAGAATAAACACTAAACAAGTTCTATATACTCCCAAGGGTGTATGTGTAGTGTTATCCAAAGACTAGTACATTTCCACCTAGGAAAGAAGTTCAACACTATTACATTAAAATATATTCTAAAATGCTCATGAAAGTTAGAGATATTAAAACCCATCAATGAAAAAGTTTTTTAAGTTACCTATATAATGGAACAATCTAAAGGAAAATCACAAACAATAGAATAAATGGGAAATATATTTTATAAATATTACACAAACTCACATGGTTCTCTTTATTCTGAAAAATAGCACCACATCATATATAGTATAGCACCACAGTAACATCTTGTAGTTAGGTTTGAACATTCTATTATGGGACCATAGAATCATGTACCTCTATAAATGGTTTTATAGTAACCAAATCCACTAGATTCCTAAATCAAGAGCCACTATAGCGGAGAAAAATCATATATTGTAGTGGTGATCAATCCTCATCCTAGTATTGTTAGTGTTTAACTATCCAATCTGTCTAACTAAAACTAGGACAAGCCAAATATATATCACTAGCATACTAGTTCCAGTACACCCACATAAACATCCATGAATCCTTTTTGATCGAGTAAATATTCACATATCACACATATCACCACCACAACAACTCAATTATAGGTATTTAAAGAAACATTTATATTCCCAAAACACCAATTTCTATTTTATATACACCAAAACCCTATATCAAATGCATCCAAAATCACTCACACAATTTATAGATTTCCCTTTATTCAAACAAAAAAAATTATAGAATACCAATTTCATGGTAAAGTCCCTTTTATAAATCCTCACATACGTTAGATTAGATTTAAAAAAATCCTTCCAATAATTTTTATAATGTATAATTCATTTTAATAATTTTCACTACCATGATTACATGCCAAAAATAATACATTTTCCATTTAAAACCCCATTAAAATAATCGAACACCATAAGTGCCTTTTAATACACATTTCACACCATCTACACAACCCATGAAACACTCTCTAGAAACATTAAATCACCACACCCATGAAAACTTTGTCATTCCCTTTCTCAAAATTCAATTCTAACCTATAAACACACCAACCACTTAAAAAACAGAATCCCCACCACATAATCATTCCAAAAAAACAAATTAATAAAGTCAATCAAACGAATAAAATTCATCAAATAATGTTACGTCATGGAAACACATACCTCTCCTAAAGAAATTATTGAAATATTATGCATAATCACATATGAAGCTCATTCACACTATGAGGAGGAAAGAAGCAACCCAATTCAAGAAGGCCTAAGCACAAAAAACCAATGATTAAAGCCAAATTCATAAGCCTAACCACTAGATATATGAAATCCAAACAAAATTAAAAGGGAACCCATGATTATATGAAGGAAACAAGAGATAGAGTAATTACATGAACTTTTGTGAAGAATTAAGGTGAAAACCACACAAAGAGGGGATCCCAAATGAGAGGAGATGATGGGGAGGAATTCCTAGGTCATAGTATGTCATGATGGTCAATAAAATTTAGGGGAATGTGGTAAAATCTAGGATATAGAATAGTAAACCCCCAATTTTTAATATTCTGGAAGTTACACATGGTTTGGAATATAGTGCAGTAACTGGGCAGAGAATTATTCATGAAGGAAGATATTTACACATTTACCTAATCCACGACACACAAGAATGTGGAGGTCGTGTGGTATATTTCCTATAATACAACACAGTTACTTATATCCCTTTACCGACCATGCACAAGTGCCTATCCCACCCCAAAAACATATAGTCTTCTTTAAAAAACATAAATAAAATATAAGTTGAGAATAAAGATGAAATATTGAAATATATTAAACTCCAAAAATATGAACCTGTCAGACCTGATTTCTAAGAAACTAACTGAGGATCTTCTTTAACTAGAACATAATAGAATTCAAAAAATCGTGTGTGGAAAACTATAATGAATAAAATGTTGTATATTATATTATAAAATTGTTACATTGGGTATATAAAAGTCTTATTATTATTCCATTTAATCACATGTGAAATAATTTAAATGGATCCATCAAATAAAAAGTTTACTAAGGGAAAATAGAGAAAAACCATTTTCACTTTATGATTAACTGGAAACTACTAAGAAAATCTGATAAGAACCTCTGGATTTACTATCCTAAACTATAAAAATAGAATAGATAAATTCCAATATAATCAATATAATGATTTAATATATTTAATAATTTTAAAAAGAGACCCATCAGAAACCTACAATTAATCTTCCTTATTAGAGATGTGTTTTTTTATATATAGTGATACTTCATTGTAAGGATTTGAAAATATTCATAGGAAAGAAGATAAAATAATTTCATATTCATCTAGATATTTTATTATAATTAAAAAAATACAAAAATCATGATATAGAGTTTTTTCGTAATCTTTACATTGAATATATTGAGGCATCATCTCAATAGAGAGAATTTTGATATATATAAATATATCATGTGATTCTAAATCATTCTTTCATTTCTATTGATCACAATATGTGATAATTAATATTTTTAGATCTTATCATAGATTATGACTGACCAATACATTACCATCTTAAAAAGTCCAATAATGTTATAGAGGATCAATATAGATATGATCCTATATAAATATCCACGATAAGGTTTTAGAGGGATCCAATTTTATTTCAAATTTATTGGATATATTTTTTGACTATAAATAAAAGAAAAAGATATTCTATAAAATGATTTATCAACAATCCATTCTGGAGGAAAAATGAAACCTCAATAGTATGTTGTAGAGATAAAAATTAAATTGGTTGATAAAAATATAGAAAATTAATGAGATTTAAAATTTATAATGAATTAGTTTAATGATTTTATAGGAATATGAGTAACAATAAAGAATGAAAAAAAATTATGTATTTGTTTATATCAATAGATCAACATTCTCTATCATGATTATTAGAAAAAAGGTGTATAGAGACTTCCAGGGGAACTATTGGTTGGAAAATTAAAAAATGTTTATCTAAATATACATCATTATTAATTAAATATAAACTAGTTAATGATTCAACTCGAAAATTAAATTTGTATGATCAAACCATTATCAATATATAAATGAAAATTAGAGGAAAAACCTTTTATTTTTTCTTATATGTCTTCTAAATACTTAAAAAGTAAAAATGTTTTATATGTTTATGTTGTTAATCATAATATAATAATCACATTATTTTAATTTTATATGAATACTCTATCAATAAATATATAGTGATATACAACATTGAAGAAGTAAGTATATTTGGAGCACCAATGTCATTTTCTTTTTATCAAGTGAAAAAATCAACTCATTATTTTGGAAGATAATTTAGCATAAATTCAACAAAAATTTGACAATAAAAATGGACTACCAACCCCAAAATAATTTATATTTTGATTATAATATTTTAAAGAATGAGGATATAATGGTGTATTTCAATATCTATTTCAATAAATATGTGGATTATTAAATTACATTGGTTGAGTTTTAATTATATATAAACATCTACTCAAGATTTCATATTACTTCTTAAGAAGATCAAAATGGATGGAATTTGTGAACATTAACACATTGGGAGGACCAGAGAGAATATAATCAATGAGGAACTGAATTATTTACTGAGATACTATATATCATTTAATTTAATCTATAAAATAAGTTATCAACTCATGGAAGATAAAAGATATACATAGAATATTATTGAAGGGGAATAAGGTTTCATATTAGTGACAATGCGTTACAATTTATATCCTCAAGGAAGAGTTACATGATTTATTTGAATAATGTAACTAAAATATCACAATATACATTATAATTTACAATCAGTAACTATTTAGGGCCTATGGATTATATATTGTAACATTAACTAAAATAGACTCATGATAGTTATGTGTTATATATATATATATATATCCCATGTTGATGTGCATACATAATCCATTTCTTGTTTTGAATCCATAGGCAGTATAATTGTGGAACATTCTCTCTTATGAGGTGAAATAAGTGATGGCCTTGGGCTATAGAGACAATGTTTTATGCAACAATAGAACTCTACATTAAAAGTTTTTTGCGAGTCCAAAATTATGAAGATGTAGTATGGGGTTCTAATGATGAGATAGATAAAGTTACCAACAATATATACCAATTTAGTAAATAAACATAATTTTTATGATAATATATATTTATATGTGAGGAAAATATAATTAATAATACCATTTATATATTGAATTTTTTATCTGAACAATATCATGTGTAACATTATGAAATATTGAAATTTACAAATCAATTGAAGCACATAATAAAAAAACATTTTTTTTTGAATTAATTTATGACATTAAATTTAATGAATATATAAACCTTGTTGAACTGAAAATATTACAATAGTAGAATAAAAAAATTACTAAAAAAATTAATTTCGGATCATTTTGATCTTGTGTAAATATAACCCTTATAAAAAGAACTATATAGTGAAAATGCAGAATTAGTAAAAATATTTTTTTAAAAATTAATTATATTTATCCTTGATGCAGATTAAAATACATGGTAAATATAGAAAACATATGTTTTTTCTGATTTATAAAACCAAATTTGGAATATTAATATAAAAATAAAAAGTAGGTATGATATGACAGCGTTGAATAATAATAATTTGACATTTAGAAAATTATATTATCAAATTAGCATGTAAATTTAATGTAAATAAATATTTCTATAAATAAAATAATAATAAAAAGATAATACTATATTTATATGAAACATTCATTCAGTGTAAAAATATAGATTTAGACACTATTTTTTTATTGTAAATTGTAACATAATTCTTAAAAACATTATTTATTACGATAATAATCAATATAAAAAATATAAAAAAATATTTTATTAAATTAAATACCGTGTTTAGTAATCACATTGAAAACATCTAATAAATATTTCTTTGAATTTTTTTGAAAACCATTATTTTTTTATGAATAGCAAAAAAATATGTAACCAGAATGTTTCATATACATCAATAATGATGAAGTATAGACAATTTTTTTATTTAATTGGGTAAAACATTTGAATAAAGAATCAAATCCAATAAATTCATCTTCTAAAACAAAAGGTAAATTTTCAATGAAAAAAATATAAATTATATCATTATTTTTAATTATTTATTTTTTTTCAATCATTTCAATAACGTAATAAATTTAGTTTATAAAAAATTTAAAATCATTAAATAAAATATTTTAAATAAAATATCATTCATAATTAATATAACATACTTATAAAAAAATTTATTTGTAAATATTAATTTCATGAAAATGTCAACAAAAATAATACCCCAATCCATTATTATAAATACCCTCTTTTACTTCCCTATGAAAATGAATTCTCTTCATGATATTTAAAAAATAAACCAAGGTATTGTTATTTAATCCCACTATATCCCTTATGAACATTCATGATTCTCTCAAACCAAAGTACTCATGGTGTTATGGTCATGGAATAGAGAGAATATTCTTATGAATGTAATAAATATTTTTATTCATATATGATTTCAAAATAAAAATTTTAATTCATGTATATAAGTCAATATCAAATCATCTAATGTAATATAACATCTTATTAATGAAAAGAATGCTTTGAATAATTTTATTTTTAGTATATCTATATATTTTAAATCTCTTTTTAGCAATTTCTAAATGTTTCATTGACTGTTTGATTTGTCAACATATGAGGACGTATACAATTATTTACCTATCATCACATAAAAGGACTATGAGTATGATTTTTAATGTATATATATTTATACATCCTTGTATTTTTCCCTGTTAACTAATTATAGAAAAAATAATCTACATTAAATAGGAATAATTAAATAGAAAAAACATGAGATATTTTACATAAATCACTTTATTAAAACATTAATTCAGTAAAAATGATTATTGAAACATAAAATTCACTATTTTGTGTTTATCAATAGTTAAAAACTATCATTTAAAACTTGTTTTAGTGTTTTAATGGTCATACTATTAATTATATAATGTTAATTTGATGTGATATAAAACAATACCTATGGTATGTCGATATTTATTGAACACTCACATTGGAATTATATATTATATATTATCATAGTTAAAATGTATTCAATGTCGAGTGTAATCAATTTCTATTAATCTTTTCATTTTTAACAATTTCAGGTAACCATATTCCTTCCCTTTGAAATTTTAAACAATTATGATGATGTAAAACATTATAATATTAATAATTTGACTCTAGAACCTACGAGTTTTTTGATTTTTTTCAACCTCTCTTATATAATTTTACCATGGTTATCATAACAATATATTATATTTTTATTTAATGTTTTTTACAATTTTTTCATTTGAGTATATATGTTTTTATATATTATTTATACTTATTTTTATTTACATTATTCATTTTATGAAAATAATTTTGTACTCTCTCACTAATAATTCTTATGTTTAGTAATATTCATTCCAAGAAATATTATCTATTAATTGATAATTCAACACATTAGTGAATATAATTTTAATATAACCATATTTTATGGAATATTTTTTGTTTATTATTTGGAAAGTTTTTTATAAAATTTCATCGAATCCCATTCTTTTTTCTAAATTTTATATCCTATTTATGATCAATCTATAATTTTTAATCCATGTTAAAATCATCATTATGAGATTTTCTAATGTCAATGGGTGGGATCCATATTATATATACCTTAAATCCATTAGAAAATGATTTTCATATCATTATATTATATGTAATACCTTTTAACAAGATTCATATATTTACTCATAATTTTTATGATATGAATTGTGCTCTTAGTTTAGGTTTGAAAACAATTCAAAATTTGTTAAAAACTATGTGTTGAATTTGAAAAAAATGTTATGGTTTTTCATTATTAAGAAAATGTTACATTCCCTTATCCTTTTAATATTATTCCCCAATGATTAAAATGATGACCTAATTTACATTATATGGTGATAATTATGATTTTAACTCTTATGCTGCTGATTTTTTTCTCTAATTCCTTTAATTTTATTACACATTTTACAATTATTTTAAGCTATCCTATTTTTTAATGTTTTTTCATTGGGGAATACATGTAACAAAGAGATTAAAAAATATAATAAGAGAAATATTTTATTTTAATTTATTTTATTTCAATATTTAATCTATGATTATGTTCTATGGTAGTAATTTTCTATTGATAATGACAATTTCAATTATGCATTATATTATCTTTATTTTATTGACAATATTATATATGAAAAAATAAACATGTTGAAAAGTATTTCACTAATGTTTTCACTTTCATGAACCCTCTCATACATTTCAATCCCTATATCCCAAATATTCTTTTTCCATAATCCGATATTTTCCTCTTTGAAAATGTGTTGAAACTGATGGAGTATGATAACATAAAAACAACATCAGGTCATAAAGGATGATAATATCCTGTGAACAAATGCTCTTGAAGATGGGTATTAAAAATTTATTATAATGTTACTAATTAAAATTTATTAAAATTCAAATCATATTATCATGGAAACATTGGTTTGAACTAACTCATTATACATATTATCAATAAATTAAAAATTACAACATATCTCTATTAGTGATACCTAAAATAGTTTTTTACACCATGATTATAATGGTTAAAATATAATTATAACATCGTACTTGTGAGTATCATGGATATTTTTATGTATATAATGTAAAATTATTTCTTTTTTAATGATGATTTTTATACCCTTTCAATTAAATAAATACAAATTTTCTCTTTAATTATAATTTTTTATATATTTCAAACAACAGTGAATGAAAATATTAATTCAATTAATACAGCCAAAAATCATATCAATGTTTTGTTTTCATGACATATTTGATGGATTTAAACTGACATATTCATTTCATTAGAGGGTGTATCAAACCACATTATCTAAAATTTAATTAATTTAATTTTTTCACTATGATTTTATTAATAATCCAAATTCATGGAATTAAAATCTCGAAAACCCCTTAAATATATGGATATTGATTTCCTTCAATATATAAACATAGTGTCATATTATATATTAATTTTATCCAACACCAATGTGATTCATTTTTAAAGAAATCATTATCACATTCATTATTAAAAATCAAATAGATTAAAGAAATGTTTTTTATATCTGCACACATATTTGTGGGTATGACACCCCTTCCAAGATTGACATACCTTAAAAAAGGGGATTAAAAATAAACAAAATAATTCATAACATAATAAAAGAGGTTGTCAAATTTTGATGATGTCCACTGAAGAAAGGTGTTCAGACTATAAAATTGGAATTAAAAAGCAATCATTATATTAAATAATAGAACAAATATTAATAAAAATAGATAAATGCATTAAAGTTTAGATGAAATATCATTTATAATTTCCAATATTATAAATAATGACATAAAATACAGGTAAAAAAATTAATAGACAACAATATGTAGTAGATATATAAATATAACATAAGGAGAAATAAATAAACAAGTAAAAACTCCATTATATAACCCTTAATTCAATCATTTTATAACCACATTCAACCTACTCCTCCTCTTCCAAAACACTCTGAAGGGTTCTTTTCCTCATCTTAATCCCTAGAAAAACATGTTTCACAAAAACATATACTAATATTATGGGTGAGAGTATAAATTTAGGTATGAAAGCACATATGAATTATAATTATATATAAAATTGGTTCTATAAAAGTTTATATGATGATCGAAAATTAATACATTAACCTATCATAAAATTTATGGGCAAATTGTTTTCAAACTAGGCCACCCAAAATTGTGACCTAGCCTATATAATCAAATTTCGTGAAGGATGGGGTTTTTTTAGAAGAACTGTAATACATACATCTTACAAAACACACTTCTCTCTATGGTCAAAAACTCATAATGAACAAAAAAAATCCCTACAAACAAGAGGAGTTCAATCAAAAAATCTATCCCATATTGAATAAAACAAGGGATTACACATTTCAACACACTAACCTATACACATTGACTCATAGGAGGAAACATACAATCAAATAGGAATATCCATGGGAACATTGTAGAGTCCAATGAAAATCACACATTTCCATCACTATATATTCTGGGGATGGAACATTTAGTAATAATAGCCCATACCCACAAGCTCTAATGAGTCCAGACACATGGATAAGCCATAGATTCAACTGCATGAACAAAATGCATCCCACTGCATTACTCAAAATGATAATTAACACAACCATATTGAACGATATATTGAATGGTCATTCTCCAATCAGTCTACAATCTATGATATATCATTTATAGATTATATGTGCTATCAAATAGAACCAAAAATCAACATTGAAAGTAGTTTTAATTCATTCAAATGAAAAAAACATTCCACTATCCAATTCATAAGAAGACCACCATATAACTATTTCAGGCACATATATTCCTTTCTTTTATTCCATGGAGAAAACATTAGATGATTCAGTTATTTGAATCTAATGTTCCCTAACAAGTTAATACAAGGATTGGTTGATAATTAAAAAATAATTCAAATATTTGCGGCCAAAGTTAATATCCCAACAAATATATTAGTGATGAGGCTCACATTCAGTGTTTTCACAATATACAAATCGAAATGCACATATAGAGTACCAATAATATTAAGAGATGTCACCGACGTTATTTGGAAAAAAATGAAGAGGAATAATTGGGATATAGACACATTCTTATAACAATCATGGCATTAAATTTTATATAAATTTCTAATTATGACACTACCTTTTTAAATTATTGTTGAATGGGAATTATCAGCATATACCACTATCCCAAATCGATATAGATGAACTATTTTGAATAAATAACCACAAATTAATCAATTAATGGATATAGAATGAAACAATAAATACATACAAGAATACAGGGCTATAATGGAGTCTTAAATATCAATAGGTATGAATCAAATTAATTAGAAAATTAGATTCCCAAGAAAATTTAATGTGATAAAAAAACACCTAACAT
Source organism: Viscum album (assembly GCA_963277665.1). NCBI lineage: Eukaryota > Viridiplantae > Streptophyta > Magnoliopsida > Santalales > Viscaceae > Viscum > Viscum album. The sequence continues at coordinate 1,482,617,485 of OY728137.1, forward strand.
GGTGCCCCACATAATTTTTAGTCATGTATGGATTGATGGTGTAAACTGTGGTGAAAATTAGGGTTAATTTTGTGAAATTATAGTGTATTACTCCAAAAAATGTCATGAAGAAAATCATGGAATTTGAATATTTTTTTAAGAACCATTGTAGACATAACACCCTCATAGGATTAATAGATTTTTTCATGGAATGACACAATATATCACTCTAAGAAAACATTTTCATTGAAACAATAATAGTGGAATATCTATATTTAATTATATTAAAGAACTATTATGATACAAAATAACATAAATAAAACAAAAATACTAGTTTTTAGAATTTTAGTGAAAACAATAAACTGTAAATCATATGGAAAATACTGGGTTTTTATAAAAACTGCTTATAAGGTCTTATCATCCAAAGGATTATTTTTTGGGGGATAATATGAAGAGTCTATCCCCCCTTCTAAGACATCTACAATCTATGATTGAATATTTTTTCCATACTATATAGAATATTTCATGACTATTCTCTTAAAACATACATATTAATAAGGATACATTGATTCCCCAAATCTTGATTCAGTGCAAGGATTTTATTTTTTTAAAAAGACCCAACAACTAAAAAAACAACATTCTCACTAGGACCCCACATATCATGTCCCGGCCATACCCATGGGGTAAGGTACCAACTATCCTAACCACCCAAAGCATATATTCCCCAAAATGAAGCTTTTTTAATTTTAATCTCATTATTCATCATCACGAATCATGAAATTAAAAAGTGTTTTAACCCAAAACCATGTCATGAAAAAATTTTCACTCAGAAAAATGTGTTTTGAAACATTCAATGTATATATAACCTAAAAACTAAATCAAAATTAATGCATTTCTATTGGACAAACCATTTTTCCACTGGTCAGAGATAACCACATGTACCTAACCTCCTTTGACTAATACACACAAACAAGGACTTCTAATTAACAATCGTGAAATACTACACATTTACTCCATTCAATGGTCAGTTTATCACACATATCAACCCTATGTGTACATATTAAAAACCATTGGCATAGGTCTCTCAAAGATATAAAACTGATTGGTATCTAAAAAATAAGGAAACACACAATAACTACTAAAACACCTCCCATAAGAAAACAATTATAGAATATGAATGGATTAAATAGAATGAAACTTCTAAGTATTACCAAACCAACATTCTTTATTAATTTTCCCACAATGTCATTCCTAAATCAAGAACTAACCAGATTTAATTATATCATCTTCATGTGTCACTAAATCAATTAAAAACTGTTCATTCCAAATTGAAATTAAAAAATATTTTTACCCAACCTATGAATTAACAAAATCCATAAATATCATATTCCTTTTTAGAAGTCATCAAAATTATACTATGACACTAAAAATACCCACCATAAATTTGATCCACATTCTAATATTTTTTCGGGACACCCATCACCAATGGATTATAACCCTCACTTAATATTCATATATTCAATTTCCAATCAGTGATGACCCCACTTTTTTAACCAAAATCTTATCATACAACAAATATGAAACTACCAACTAATTATTTCTCTAAACAATATCAACTTAAAACCTTATACAACACTAACCGAATCTTGAATGACATTCATAATAAGGTCTCCACCTCACCTCAAAATTTATATTCATCTTTACTAGTCGGTCAATTTTTTGTTTACTTCTTCAATAAGCTCTCATAATAACCTTTCAAAGCATTATATACTTCAATACATGAATCGTTAACACCCTAAGAAATTTTGAAATTGATCAACACCAACATCTAATAACATATATAACATTATTTAAGTCCAATATATATTCCTTGAAAACCCCATTTACTAATCATTCCCCACTAATGACAAATTATGTGTCCTCAATATTACTCACCATTACATCACTCCATCATATTTTTAATAACTATAAAATTACATATACTATTAATTAAGGGAGACTTCTTCAAAATGGATATTTTTATATAAAAAATATATATATAAATTATAATACATATTGACTATTATATGAAATGTAATAATACAAAAAATATAGTGAAAACATATATAGTGATATAACATACATATAATATTATTTAATAATTATAATACATTACTGGATCTATGTATTCAGAATTTTTGGGTTTGGATTAGTGGAAAGAACCCATTAATCCAACATTGAAGGTTGGGGATTCAAATCCCATAGAGAACATCTATAATAGCAGTGGTACAATAGAAATGTTGTACGAGCGGAGGATGAAACTGCAACATTGGAGGGTATTGTAGCGAGTATTGTAGGTATGGTGGAAATGTAGTGGGTTCTATAATGGATAAGATATTGTTGGGTTACTATTCAAAAAATAGGAATTTGTATTAAATTTTATTCCTACATGCCATGTAATATGATTTATTCCCATTGGCCTTTTACCCAAATATATATATAATTTAATAAATATTTAGGTTGGGTGAGTTATCATTTTCTGTGCCCTATGTCCTGCCATTGAGGACTATGTATATGAGGTTTACATGTGTGTTTGATCTAACTATACCACCATGCCCCAAATTTATTATAGGGTTGATGTATTCTATAATTTTTAAACCATCCATAAAAATTAATAGATCGAAAGGAAACATTACAAATGTAACTGACAATATAAATGAAATTGTTAAAAAACAATTATAGATATGATTCCTTTCAGAAATTGATGGAATATATTCTCAAGGAAATTCAAATTATAATATTTATGATATGAACACTATATTAAAATTATTTTTCCCTTGGATAACAATACCATTGTTCAAAGTGAAGTCATTATATCAATCAGTCAAAATTTTATAGATTTAATTAATGTTTAGAATTGGGAATGAAAAATGGTAACTGATGATGAAGAAAATAATATTGGTATGAACTAGTAATATTTTTCCTTATTCAGTATACTTTTTAAAAAATGGGAATGAATTATAATAACTATGGTTTGTTCTTCTCTATTGCTATGAAGATATTAAATAAGTGAGGATTTAACGAAATAATCTATTGAAGATGTTCAGTGAAGTAAATGTCACCCATAAAAAAATGTTATCAGATAAGCATAATAAAACCTCCCCAATTACACACATTAACTATAGGGTTTATACTGGTGTAAAAATGATATATTTATCTATATATTATTATCATTAAATTTTAATTATTTTGTATTTAATAAAAAATTACTTATTCCAACATAATTTACAATATTATTTTATTATCTAAAATATAAAATAGTTTCATAAGAATTTCATAAATTGATTTCTAGATACAAATAAAAAATAATTCTATTCCCTAAAATACATAAAATATAAATATAAATTTAATTATTCTATATGACATTTTTTATGAGACTAGATCATAAATTATAATTTAATTAAATATAAATTTATATCGTTAAGTTAAATTTTAATAGGTGTTATCAATTTGGTTGTGTTATAAGTAAAGTTATTTATCAGAAAAAATATGAAAAAAATATATGTAAAAATAATTATTTCAGTGATTTATTTGAAAAAACAAACAATATATTTGATATAAAATTTTACCAAATATAGTTGGGTGAAATTATTATAATTATTTAAAATACATTATTTTTAGTGAAAAGTAAAAATATGATTTTTTTCATTTTCGATATCCAAGGAGAACATCATAAATATTTAATAATGGCGTAATAATTTATTAAAAAATAAATGATCAAAATTGTACTATTTAGTAATAATATATATTTTAAATTATTTAAATCAATTTTCAATCATTTAATTCACTTTCAAAATTATAAAAGATAAATTAATATTTTAATTCCTCATTTTTGGGAAAATATAATTTTTTTTAAAGTATTATTAAATATGGATTTGAATTATATTACATTTATATAAAAATAAATTTCATAAATATATAAAATAATGTTCAACGGTTTTGGGTAACAATTTTTTTCTGAATATTCAACAACCATGACATCGAAGATATATATTTAGAATAATTTAAAAATATTCCACTTTTACTCTTAATAGCCACCCACCCACCCTTTCCACTCCACTCAAATACCACATGTGTGACTTTATTCTCAAAACATCTATCTATATTCCATCAAATGTAACAATATAGTCTTTATATTACCCTTGGTATCCTTAAAAACGTAACTTCAAAAGGTATGGTAACTCTAGTCATCTTTCATTCCTTTGTGGACCACTTATGTGTCATGGCGTATAATGGATAAATTACATTATTTTTATAAACCTATAATAATATCATTAAATAATTTTTTTATTAATGACAGATTATTTTTCCCTCTCATTATTTAATTTTCATAATTAACATTGTATACGTGTCATACAACTGATTTCATTTCATGAATTTTCCTAGTTTAAAAAACATTATTATATTTTCAATACCTAATCTAATTATATTTTTCATGGATACTCATGTAGTAGTAAATATACATTATAAATCATGTATTTAAATGTATAATACCACCATTCTCCTCTAAATGGATAATACATATTTAATTATAATTCCTTTATGAAGGAATTTACTAAATGATTTTTCATGTAACTCGGTTGTTATGTTATATTGGTTACTAACGATATTTTTTTTATCATAGCTATTTTTAACATTTTTAATTACAGAACAAGGGTATGACTTGATAGATATTTATTTTCATATGTTATAAAACAATATCTGGAGATAATTTTTTTAACCGTTATTTTTGGAATAAAGTTTTTAATTATGTATGATGAAACCATGGTGATAAAACATGGGGGTATTCTTATCAATGCCAATTTTTTATAATTTATCAACTTTAACATGGTATGGTTTATTTTCCGTGTCACCCCATTCATTTTATATATTTCCATGAGATATATGATTTACATAAAGTAACTTATGATGAATATATGATTAATCCTTTCTTGTTGATTTGAAGAAATATTATTTCCTTCAAGGATACATTACGAATTTAAATGAAACTAAATATCAAAATCATATTTGTATTATTAAATCTTCTAACATGTAATTTGTTTTTTTAATATAACAATGTGTTATTCATATATTTTTATTGATGGAAGGTTTTGTTCTTTGTGGAAAATTGTAATATAACAAATTATTAATAAATCTATGGATTAGAATATATATATAGGAGTCCATCCCTAAATATTTTGTGACATTTTAATCAAGTGGTCGCTAGGAAATAAAATCTATTTATGGATACTACTTGTATATGTTTCTCTTTAACATTTGTGTTTGAGGGTAAAAGCCCCAAAAATGGTGTATTGGGAGTTAACTAAATTTTAAACTGGTGAAAAAAGAGGCCTTGTTGAAGACCTAGTATGACCCTCCCTAGGCATATATTATTTCAACCACATTGATTATATGATCCCTTTTAATATATATATCAAAATTGTAAATATGATTAGATAATATTAAATAATAATATCCATATATAATAATGATAATATATATATATATGAGTTAATCAACCATTAAATTAAATGATTTCTAATTATAACATTTTTCTCATTATTGTTTTAATATTTTATAAAAAAATTAAATAAGAGGAACCACATAAATGATTAGTGAAATAGATGATTAATTTAAGAGAATCTAGAAATGAAAGGATGTCTAATGGGGAACATCATGGGGATGATGAATCAACTATCTCAGGTTATGATAAATGACCATAATTTTCATTGAGAATCCATATTTTACATGGTGGAAAAAAGTTATTGTTCTCTCCTTATTGTGTCAGAAAATACCATCTTTTATTATATTTTTAATCAAATAAAATATTAAAAACCGATTATCTCAATAGGAATGTTATTTCCTATACATAGTATTTTAATGATAGATAATTCCACCATTATAGTATACTACATGGATATATAAGACGATTAATAGTGGAATTTTATTAATAACACTATAACAATACGATATATTAATGTTATAGAGTGGAAAGAGTATATGAGAAATTTTTTCTATACAACATATCCTTGTTTGATGTGAAAGAAAATCATGAATGAATTATTTTACTTGAAAATGAAAGAAAATGAATCACTGGGAAGCTATGAAATGAATGATACATTACATTCTTGATACTCTTACATCATTTTTTTGGATATAAATTCAAAATTTTCAAATTATAATTGAGAGAAAAGTAAAACAATATTGGATTAATCTATACAATAAATACTTTGAAAGATATAAAGATATAATGATATGTTCTATTATGGTTTAATTAGAGTTCATAACGATTTAGATTTCTGATATTATGAATTAAATGATTATAGAAAAAGGATCCAAACTGAATTGTGTTTTTTTATCACGGATGATAATGACATAAATTTCAACATCCCATGTCAATCTTGCGTGGGAAGAAACATTCAAGGAACATATTTCATTAATAATGAATGTGAAAGATGTGTATGATATATTTATATATTTCATATATTAATTTATGAAAGTTGAATGAAATATATCTCAATGAAGATGAGATGGTTTTTTTGGTTTAAGAACATCCCATTGTTTAACAGTTCATGTGTGGAAAAGATGAATTATTATGAGTAACAGTCAAAATTAAATAATAATGGAGGGTATGCACCGCCAACCATAATATATAATAAGGGAGAAAGGTCATAAATTCATAATCATAATCTGAAATATAGAGGATCTAATTTATGTTATTTCAGGTAAAAATAAAGTTATCTTTATGATAGAATGTAAATTGTGAGATTTTGGATCATCACTTTTTATTTTATTTTATTCATATTTTTTCTAAAATATAGAATTAATCCCTAAGGTAAAAGATTTAAAGTTATCAGTGATGACCACATAAGGGATTATTTAATCCTAAAATGTTTATAAGAACCGTAGAAAAAATATGAGAGAGTATAATATCATATTAAATCTAGTATTCATTACCATGGTTGAATAAAAACTATACTATAGATAGAATGGCTATCCAAGTGTATTGATAAGGTTAACTACAGAATAATTGAAATTTCTATGGTCATTCATTAAAAACCAGGAGTTGTTTTCAGATAGATATATATCATCATATTGTTTATTTTTAGGATTATCAAATAGCTGTATTAATGTATAATATTGGTTAATATCGTGAATAAAATTTAAAAAATAAATTTATAAATTATCCTTATTATATTGGAATACCATGACGTATTTCCTGAATAACCACCTAGACTTCCCATAGAAGGTGAGGTAGAGATATCAATTTAACTCATAGTAGGATCCAAGACATTATCAAATACTGCATTTAGAATGAAATAAGTTGTGTAGTTCAAATTAACGTACCAAACAAATACCCTATTGTAAAAAGATTTTAATCAATCATGTCTAAAATTTTTGGGTGAAATTATTCATTTTCTAAAAGAGAATAATGGAATAATCCATCAATGACTTAACTATTAAAATATTGTTGGGATAATTTTAAATATATTCCTACTCACATGGATAGATAATTTTTTTTAAATATTTGAGTGGCTCTATTTTTCAATATGATTATACAATTATCAAGGTATCATCTATTGAGGGTAATAAATAAACATATCACGAAGGATATATTATAATATATTCCCACTAAGAAGGATTAATAATTTATTTATTACCTTGATAGATTTTCCATTGTGTTATATATTACACTATAATATATTATAAACATCTTGTGAAGCATGATGATTTACTATGAGTCATATTACAAACTCTAAAAAAGATACATTTTTTTTAAATATTTTAAATTTTATTCTATTACAGCATAAGCCATTCTTCGATAAAATCATGAAAAATAAAGACATATAAGTGGATTCCATTAAGAAAACTATTTTCATAGAGTTACTACATCCTATACCAATAACTAATATTAATAGATTCCATGTTTTAGTAAAATATTATAGATGGTTATTGAAAAATATTCTTGTGGATTTCTAATCTACTAATCATTATAACTTCTAAAATTATTTTTCATTCTCTTGAAAAAGTAGTGTAAATTTATTTTCAATGAACTAAAAAAGTTTTTGATTAATTGAAATTAATACAACATTATCTTATCTTAGAGAAGTATTTTTTATATATATTGATACATATCTATATGGGATTGGATTTTTTATCCTACCAAATAACATGGATATTTTTTTATCTCAACTGTTAAAACATGATCATATGAATTATAATACAAATGACTTAGATTTAGATATATCCATTTGATATATGATGATATGGTTAAAAAATCATTGTCGGGAAATTGTGACATTTACAAAGCCCCCCAAATTTGTAATTATATATTCACATAAATAGAACATAACATGAAAATGGAGTAATTAGAGATTCTTAAGGAGTATGAGTTATAAATTCATTGTAACCCAATATGATAAAATAATTTAACATAGGTGTTTAATTTTTATTTACCTCATATGTATTATGAGTTAAGGATTAAAAGAGATCAATTTATCGAGGACCTATTATGGGTCAACAAGGAAATGAATTGTCAACAGAAAACATACATCCTCATGAAAATGATTTCTCAATAATAATTATAAGATATGGTTAAGAAAGATAAAATGGTTAATCCATTCATGTAAAAGAATATAACAGTTGCATGAAATGGTAGGTTTACAAATTTTTATATTGATCAAAAACATTTACTGTAGTTTGGTACAAAATTTTTTATCCCAACTATTTGAGAGAAAATTAATTATTTAGTAAATGAAACTCATATTACTATATAATCTATAAATCCTAGAATATGTAAAATGTGTGTTGATATTCATTTTCACTATTTGTGGTATAAATTTAAGGGGTTATTTGATATTGAATTTCAAGGTGAATAGTGTTTCAATAGGTGATGGTAGAGAAACACTATCCATGAGGGGAATTGAAACCACAACCAATACCTACATGTAAGTGGTAAATCCTCTATAAAGACCATAAAAATAGAATGTCATAGACATCCAAGGGTAAATTTTATTTATGGGTAATAAATAATTCAATGTAAAAATCATTTAATGTTAATGCCATAAGTCAGTGTTTCTCCATGGAATATATTGCAGGCCTCTATATTCATGAAGTTGTGATATTTTATTAATTACCATTAACAAATTATTTTGACTAGGATCTATGATTTGCAATTCTGTTTTGGGGGATTCATCAAAAGGTTTTGAGAAAAAAAGTAAACAATATAAAATCCAATATTCCTCAAAATGATGGGAAATATGAGATGATAATTCAATCATTAGGATACTTGAAAAGTGACATGTCCATTGAATCAGAACGGGGTCAACAACAATTCCTACAAATTGTTAAATTCCCATATAGAAATATATTTTAGCTATATATTAAAATGGAACCGTTTTATTCTTTCAATAGAAATATGTATAGAACACTAACATATTGTGATTAATATAGAAAGGATAAAATATTTGGGTTTTAAATTATTAAGAATACTATAAATAATATATATGAAATTTAGATGCACATCACTATTATTATTATTCAATATATTATTTATTATGATAACTGGTTGAGGCACCCATAATTCCAAGATATGGATTTTTTTTTCCAAAAAAAAAACCTTGTAATTGAATAATGATATTTGTACTGAAAGGGTGGACTATTTGAAGGTGAATATAAACATTTTAGATTATAAATAATGTTTATGTGGTTTATTATTGAATAATATTTCCTTGAAATTATTTCAATGTACATGAAATCATCCAAATAACATCATTGATAAAGTGTATTCCTAGACCAATACATGTAAGTGATATTAATGGTGGGGAATTGGAACATAAAATTTCATATGACGAGTGACCGCTCTATATTCAGGGAAAAGGGTAAAAAGTTCTTGGGAAAAGTACAACTTGAGTTTTAAATGACCTCGAGAGAAATCAAAATCTTGAATAAGCTATTTTGGAAATGGAAAAGATATGAAAGAAAAATAACACCATTTATTTTCATGTAGGGAAAAATTTTGAAAGAAAAAATTTCATAAAACCGGGGTAGCATTTTCAGCATTAAAATACCATATGATTATTAAATAACACCAATTTTTATAATTACTAATTTAATTTCCTGTAAAATTTTTGTATATATAATGATAATAAATAATTAATATTACATTTAATATTAAAATATTTATTATTTTAGTTAAAACTAATATGTGGATTTAAAAAATGAATAGTGGCCACATAATTTTATACTAAATATGATCAATATCTATAAAAAATATTTCAAAATTATTGGAAATAGTTAAATAAAATTATATAGTATGAATAATATAGAAATTATAAATGAAAAAAATTACTTTTGGGAAAGAAGGATTAAATATTTATTTTTTACATATTTGAGGCAATCATAAATGTAACTATTATTATATGAAAATTACTATAAAATTACATAGAAATTTTAAAATAAAATTATTGGAAAATATGACTATTTTGAACAATGTTCAATTGTAACAATGAAACCATTTGTAATAGTGTTAAAAAATGGCAATGACACAAGATTATTGATGAAAAATGGATAATTTATGGCCTAAACTTATGAATAATTCCATTTAAATATCATGCAATAGAATACTAGAGGGTGGCATTATCACCCAATTTTTGAAACACCATGATTGAGTATAATTTTATCAATTGAGTCTAGAATGCAAAAATCTAAAAGTGAATTTCAAAATACTATATATCCCCACGAAGAGAGTGTTTCCCATGCTGCTGAAAGAATCTCTCTCCATAAAAAATATTACCATTATGATATCTTCTGATTTAATAAGAGTTTTTATAGCTAAATTTTTATCATAAAAGATTACCTTCCATCTTATAAATGAAATAGTATTTTCATTAACTCTTAATTTTTTTTATACAATTATATACATAAGAACGGAATATAAAATTGAAAATTTTATTTTTTGAAAAAAATATAACATAATTGAACTTTAATAAAATATATAAACTCTTACACAGTATTCATGAATAAAAAATAAATATTATTTAATGAATTTGTCTTGTAAAACACTATTAATTTAATTATTAATTATAATATATGTTTCTTAATTATGTATGAAGGTTTTATAACTGTAATAGAGATGACTATGTAATAAAGACATTTATTTATTATTATATAATAATTTTTATTTAATAGATAAAATTAAAATGTATAAGAAATTATTTTGAAAAAATAGAAAACATATTTTATATCATCATATCAAAATTATTCAACAGTGAATATTTTAGAATTTTTTAATTTACATTATTTTTTTATGAATTGTTAAAATTATTTTAACTATTATAATATTATTTTTACATCACGAAAATATAATTTTCATTCAATAACTGATAAAACTAAATCCATAAAAAATAGGATTATTAAATAATTTTTTTTTAATTTAATGTAATTAAATAAAATATATTCCTATAAATGGGTTCATAAAGACTAAATATAACATAGTAATTAAAAAAATATTTTGTTGAAAATTTATTTTTCATGGAAAATGTAACTTCATAATTTTTTTTTCTATGTATCCTTGGTCTTATGGTTTCACCCTCTAGCCATTAGAGTTACAATTCAGAAGGTATGGAAAATATAATCTTCTTCATTAATGTTCATCTTTTGGGTTATATCTTCTAAATGTGTTATTATGTTCTTGTTATACTCGTTTTATTATCTCAATAATTCAAAAATAGTGTTCTAAAATGGGATACATGTGTTCCCTATCATTATTCATATTGATTAAATAAAATTGATTTCATATTTAGATGAAAAATTCATTTAAAAAATTTCAGTGTTTTCATGAAAAATTATTATACTTTTTAGTACAAATACATATTTCTTTTTCCGTTGTAATCAACATTGTATAAACATTTTTATTGATTGGGTATTTTCAATTATGAAACACACATTCCATTTTCATAGTTTATTAATGATTAAATGATTAGTTCATATAGTACATCTATATAAAATAATTCTATGTGAAACACATTATTTATTCTCCCTAGGATATTGATGAAATGATTTATTATTATGGATATGACCCACATATTTTTTTTACTTATAAAGGGTGATAAATAACAGAACTCGAATGAAATAGATAATTAAGTAATATCTAAATATGGAATGTTTTATGATCCCTTAATGAATAACTTATGTTATTATTCTTATTAATATATGGGGAAAAACCCTAGCTGATATTCTTATTAATATATAATTTCTATATTTTAGACAGATTCTTATGTTATGGTCAATGGAAAATCAATTATTATGTTACTCATATTTTTATAAGATTCACTTTTTATCAGTACTGATGATCCCATTCTATATAAACCAGGTTTTTATTCACATACATGTGTTTATACTCCCCCATTGGATTAATGTCTATCATTGGGAAATAATATATAATAAAATTATCATATGAATAATTTATGAAGAAATCATTCCAAGGTATTAATTTAAATTTGATTTTCTTCATGTATTATTTCCCAGATTTCAATGATTTTAATAACAGAATATCATTTATTTCATTAAAAAAATAACATGTAATTTATGTTTTATTTGTTAAAAAGACAGAATTGCCTAGAACTCCTCTATATAGACACACCACAATGAGGATTAAGAAATCACAACATTCCCATACCATGGGTAGTTCTTTTTGGAAAGTGCACATCAGATACACCTTGAATTTCAGTCAATTTTTTGGTGGAAAACAACCTTCAGAAATATGGATCAACAATGATAATGTCCCACGCCTCCATTATCAAATAATTATTTTAAAAACTAGTGTTCAAAAAACCATGAAACATAAATCAACTATTTCTATTTAATTCACATCACTAAGTGCACAAACATGAATTTCACCTCAAAATCACAATTTATAAATTGGTAATTTTGAATGTATGAAACTGAAGTGTCCAAAAATTAGTCAATATCAATGAATTAATTTCAAATCCAAATATACAAGATATCCTTAAACCATAACTAAACCAATAATCTTGTAAATATTCCTAGGATTCCCTTCATAGGCTAGGAACATTGTTCATAATGTGAATATAAATTGTTCGCATCACCTAAACTTCTAGCTTGTCCAACATCATGTTTCTCCTTTCATACCAGCTTTCATGGTATTTAAAAAACATAATTTTCCAAATTATTCTATCTTTTATTGATAAATCATTTCTATATGGGGTATATTTTACCAAGGTATCCCCATTCCGGAAATCTAGAATAAATAATCACTATCTTATATTCCACTTAGAGAATGACGAATACCCCACTAACACACCACTCATGGAATATTTAATTGAACTGCCCATGGACCAATATATAAAAAATGGAGTAAATTGATTCATAAAAATTACTATAATGTATTCCAATACTATAGATTCATCTCAGTGACCTATCTATCTCATTATTCACAATAAAATAATGCGCTAAACTAGATTAACTTCATAGGGTTAACTTCATTCAAAATAGATCAAACTTCCTCTTCCTTCCATAACACCATTCTACTCATTGTTTTGAGATAAATTAAATGACACCCAAAATAATTACAATTCTAGACCATCATTATATTGTTCCATCACTAATAGACACTGATGGAAAAACTGGACAACTACAATAGAGACCATCCCCCAAAATGATGGCTATTTGATAAAATGGAAGACCAGTATAATGCATGTCCATTTGACCACACTCTACTTCAAACACATCAAATAGGTGGCCCTAAGTGGTCTCACAGATATATATCACAAAAATAATTTTATAAATTTCTAAAAGGATCCATAATAATACTGAATCATCACCATGATAAATTTACCCCCTTTTAAAACATATTTCATACTAAAAATTTATCCTCGTAATTTTGGAAACCACCTGTAAACAATTTTTTAACTATTCAAAAAAAATTATATAATTTAATTATAAATTTAGATAGATAAACCAACTCTATTAACCTCATTTGAATAAATATCAATAAAATCATTTGCGTTAACCCTTCAAATATAAGACACCATTATAATTTCGAATTACATTTAAAAAAGTCCCCTAAAACATTTCACAGACAATTGTATTTAAAAATACCATTTTAGAAACAAATTCGGTTAGAAAAGAATCTAGCACCATTTATGAAAATAGAATATCCATTTTCAAAGTCATTGAGAAATATAAATTCTATAATATTTATGAAATTTTAATTTACATTTTTATGGTTGTTGCAAAAAATCCAATAGAAAATGAAATTCCACCGAAGATCATATAAAAATAAATAATATATTCCTACATAATGATCAGGTCTATACGTTTAGTTAAGTAAGTTAGTCATAATCAGGAATTAAAAAATAAGGCATGAAAAAAAAATCTAATTATATATCAGTAATAATGGACATTGTAAAACATAGAATGTATAATTTATATAAATTTATTTAATTCAAACATCTATTAATCTTCCAAAACTGTATGATCATATCCTTCGTAGTATGTTCTTATTTAGTTCTATGGTTCATTTGTATTATTTCATCATTTTAATGTTCTTTTTAGACCTTTGGGTATATATGGAGTTATACTAAAAGTGTTGTCTTGAAATAGTTTATCAACAGATAATTTACATTATAAATTGGGATATTAATATGTAAATAATTAATTCACATTGTATAGTTATCCTCAGACATACCATTTATGATGGAAGAACAATTTACCCTTTTAGTTGATATATTCGAATGTTAACAAGATATTTACAACCAAAATTATCATTTATGAATATTGAAACCCTAGTAATTATGTATTTATCATTAATTCACTTTTTCGCATAAAATGAAAAATATATGTTTCCTCTATTATTCTCTAATTTCTTGTACAATAGACTCTATACTCATAGATATATCACTTATCCCTCAATAATGGATTTCTCCTCCTCCCAAATATGACTTATGAATCAAATTTCATCATTCCAATTGCATATTTTTTAGTATGTTCTTTAATCCTTTGGCGTTCATTCAAAGTTTTTATTATTATATGGAATGGTATGTTCTGTTGATATAATATACACATTTTACAGTGATTTTTATTATTTCCTGAATTTTATAAATTCTAGCTGGAATATAAATAAAATAAACCAGGATTCAACTACCAGTATAATGTAGGTGATCAATACAATTTCTCTACAACTATTAATATATAAATCATTCGTTATTAAGACAGAAAACTTACTCAAAATTTATTTCATATAAAAATTTTCAGGTGTAAAATACAATTTATATAGGATTATCATGATATAATATATCCCCTTTGACATGAATTGAGGTTTCTAAACACAACCATAACTACCCACTTATTTTATTTTCATTTATATTCCCTTGAATATGTTAACCCTTTATGGATGACATGGGATTTCTACTGTAGAGTACAAGTTGTATGATAATTTTAAATGTTTTGTTAAATACGGTATATCTATTTTCCACCATTTAATATAGAAATTAATATTAAAATGAAGTAATGTAAATTGGAATTTATACATGATAATTATAATATCATGGAAAATGATTATTTATATATAGGGTAATGTAGCATGGAAATTAATATTACCCCTCCTTATAACTTGTATGTGAATTGATGAATAGACTGATTGTGATTAATTGAATTGATCATGGTCATGGATAAAAATATTTAATTTTTTATTAACATATGTAATATGTTTTAAAATATCTATTCTGGTAATTCATCATCCATGTCTATTTAAAAATTTCACCATACATGGGTATTGTGCTTCTACTCCTTCTTTGACAAAGGCAATGAATGGTTGTACCATGACAATATATATAAGCTAGATCCACATCTTGCATGGTCTTCAGGGAATTGCTATAAATTCGTGAAGAATTTTTCATGATTTTTAAACCCACTAACCAATATGACATGGATGGTAGAGCAGTTTTATAGACTAGTGAATGTGAATACTATTTCAAAATGTTAATAAATTAGATTATAACTACTCTAGTACATACAATTTCAATTAGTGGGGTAAAAAATGTGAAATTCAATATTTTTTAAATGAAGTAATATGATGTTCACTGATGAAAATTTATAAACTGATTTTTTATGTCTCATTTCAACAAAATATTCTTGTGAAAAACAATCCCACACACGATATAGAGTTGGAAGATGTTATAATCATGTTGAAAATATGCATTTATTATCTCTATGGGGAGATGTGTGAAATATATACTGATCATAAGAGCCTAAAATATATATTCACATTAAAATAGCTTAATATTCTCCAGTGATTAATGTTATATATTATCAATGATTATGAATATTCAATCCATTACAACATAGAAAATTGAATAAAGTGGCTGATGACCTATGAATAATGGGTCATGAAACATTACCAATGGTGATAATTGAGAAAGAACTAATATTATTATATTTTCAATTGATATACATGAGAATCACTAAGAAAGGGTCATTATAAATTCTTTCTCAAATGATTTCTCAGCCATCCATCATGGAAAAAATAATATTTGATCAAAGAAATGTTGGGGAAATATAAAAGACTATCTAATCAATGAGAAAAAGGAAATCCTAAGAGTTCAAAATTTATGACAAAACAATTTTACAATTTGGTTTATGGATATCTATAATATATGATTTAAGGATACTGAAGGAGCGATTGAATGACTCTTATAGATCAACCATCAATATTCACTTAAGGAGGAAAAATAAATATCGAGATCTTAGAAATAACTATTGTTGGAAAATAAGAATAAGGATATTAATAAAAATACATAAAAGTACCTTGTATGTCAGAATATGATGGAATAATGAAAAAAGTATAAGGGGATGATTCATAAATTACATATAAATATAAGGAAATGGGAATACTTCACCATGGACATTATCATTAAACATCCTAAGAAAACCAATGTAAACAATTCTTTATGTGTTGATTGGATCATCTTACAAAGACAACTCACATTATTGAGATACAAGAGGGTATTTAACTAGATAAACAATAATTTACTTACATCATATATGTTGTATGACTGTATGGGGTATAACTATTGATTATATCCAATCGAGATATGAAATTCACCTTGTAATTTTGGAAAATTCTCCAACATCTTCTAAACACTATGTTGAACATCAATAAGGCTTATCATCCACAATATAATGGCCAATCAAATAAGTGAATTTATGTAGTTTCAGAAAAAGTGATATCATGTTCTATGGACTACAATGGAGGATGGGACAAACATCTTCTTCTAGATAAGTTCCCTTACAAAAAAATGTTTCCACTCAGGAATCCAAATGGCTCCATATGAATCCATTTATGTGAAATGTTTCATAAAATGAGAATTCTAAGATGAATTCTTTGAACATAATATGTTATGACATGAACTAGTCGTAGAAATGTTAGAAAAGGTGAAATCAATTCACCAGCATATAATAGAAGCCCAATGTTGATTGAAGAGTTGTGCATAAAATATCTGCTGATACAAAGAGTTTAATGTTGGAGACATGGTATTATTCCACATATCTATGTGGAATAATATCACGATATATAAGAAGAAATGAAATTTGAGTCCCAGGGACAACAACCCCTTCAATATTCTTGATTGTGTCAGAGTTGTGGCATATGGGAAAACATTCCACCTACCATGTCTCATGTACACTATGAATTTTAAGTATCCCTTTTGAAGAAATAGGTACTTTTTCTATCACATGTACATAATATAGAGGTGGTATAGTTGAAAAATGACCTCTCTTATAAAAAGAATCTAGTGAAGATATTGGATAGTATATATCAATTCTGTTGAAACATTACTAATCACGTTGTCAAATTAATTTGGAAAATCCATATATTTGAAAATGAAGTATGGGAACTAGTCTAAGTGATTAAGGATAATTACATTAACATGTTTAAACCATAGTATGAAAAATGAAATTTATATGGTCCAATTTCATAAGAGGTAAGAATGAAACAACACCATAATTTACCAACGGAAATTAAACCCTTAAAATTATATCATATAGTATAAAAAACGTAAAATCTTTTTGAAAACACAATAAAATTGTTTTAAATGATGAATTAATTAAAAAATTATTTCTATAATTTGAGGAATCATTCTCATGGAATAGTCACATTTCTATTGGAATAATAACATAATCATTCAGAATAATAATCCAGAAAAAAATTTAACATAATATTTTGATGAATTAATAAAAGAAATTAATCTTATAAATGAGAATATGTTTTAATTTTATCATAGTATAAGTAAATAAATATTTTAGAAATTATAAATTAAGTGTTGGAATTTTATTAAAACATAAATGATTATTTATAATATTCAAATAAATATAACTATTAAACAGTATATTCTAATCATTATATAGATTTATTGATTAATATTTTTTTGTCCTATTATTTTAATATTATTTCATGAGACACTAGTTAATGTTTCATAGTGTTTTAAAAGTAGTTCTAATTACAAAATTTGTATACATCATATAAATTATGATTTTAAATAAAATATTTATTTGATATATTTATAAAATAATTTCCATATAATGGAGTTAATTTTTTTAATTATACCTTATGAAAAATGGTTGTGGTGAATATTCTGGTATTTTCTAAAATACATGAATTTTTGGTAAATAGTAAAGTAAGAAAATTTACTATAAAAGAAAAATAAAAGATTTTTTCAGTCATTATTGATGTAAGGTTGACTGTAGAAAATAATTATAGAAATATAATCCATTATATTAAAATTTATTTTGATAGACCTCAAACTATTAATATTCTTGAGCCTAAATAACACACTAATTAATAAATTGATGATAAAACCCCTCTCTTCTCCCATATAAATTCCACACACAACACCTCATCTCATCAAACCTAGAATTCATTTAATCATTTCCTAGATCTACCAAATACTATTTAAAATCCCTTACCCCATGTCCAGGATCCCATGGCCTCATCAAAAGGCCAAACCCTTTTCCTTATTCACTTTTCCAAGGAGGGGAATTCAAGAGGTAAAATCCTCTTTCTTCTTATTTTAATTTTTTTCAATTTCATATAATATATTATCTTCTCCATAACACTAAATATCCAACTAACATTATAACTTTAGTATATATATATATATTCTAGGATTTTAATTGAATAATTTATATTCCATCATCATCCATTTTCCATCACTACTAAAATTGAAAATTTATTCTACAGGGTTTCTATTTACTACCACTCTGGACGATCTATTTTTATTTAGAACTAATACTATCAATGATGGAATAAAAACCATTATAATTGTTTAAAAATATATAAAATGTAATTTATAACCTTATTTATTTTTAGGAAGTGAAATTTGACCATAATATTAAATAATAAAATAAAATTAGTTTTTTTGTGATCGAAATCCTCTAAAATTAATCTAAATGATCGGCATTAAAATTTTATCTAATGAAAAAATCATCATATAAAGATAAATAATTAGAAATAAGTGAAATTGAACTTCTATATGTTCATTAATAACATATAATATCAATTTTCAATAATTATCCCCAATTTACATGATCTTCCATATATGTATACAAGTGAACTGATAGGGAAAACCATGAAAAAAACTATTTAGAATAGTGAAATTGGACTCTAAAAATCATCATAATGGATATAGTATAACGTAATAAAATTATAATAAATAAAATATATGTATAGAAGGTTATGTAATTATTAATTTACAAATCTGATTTGATTAACCTAGATATTAATGTGAAGAAATCATTCATATATATGGTTAAGAGATTCTCAAACCCAACTCTCTTTCTATAGGTATTCACTATTTCACTCCATTTTCATTATGAATGTTCAATTAATTAGACATAAAAATTGTTTATTTTATTTCATACCTTTTCATTTTTGGGATATACATGATTTTTTATTTTTTTATGAAAAAATCAATGATTTTTCCAAAAAACTAATCATTCTTAAGAAACATCTTTTTTTTCACATGAGGATGTTTGTTCTGCACTAATGATTGATACTAAAAATTTTATTCCATATTTATTTTGGGAACTCCAAATCTTATTCAGGAATGTACTATTTATTAAAACCATTCATTTACATGGGAGATTTTATATGTAACAATGATCTATTTTCTTGGTGGAAAGCATGATTATGCTAATGTAATGATTTGATCGGTGTGCCCAGAATTATACAGAACCCCTATTCATTGGGTAATGTGACATATATCAAGAGATATTGTGTAATATGGAATGAAATGTTGTTATAATTTTTCTTAAAGATTATATTATGATGATTTACATGAATTATTTTTTAAAATTATGCTAGATTTGTTTTGAAATATATGTGATAGTTTACCACTACGAAATTATATCTCCTTTTTATGCATTTGAATATTCCATGAAAAAATATAATTATTCCTCTCATTATTATAATTACGATCCATATCATATTTTATGATGATAATTATTATTCTCACTCATGTTATATTTCATTTATTCATCCTTTTAAATGTAATTTATCACTCCCCTTCTTCTAATGTATATACTCTCGTGAATACTTCTATTATGGATAACATGAAGACAAAAAAGAATCTAGAGAAGAAGGAATTAAATAATTTTTTATGCATTATCATTTGAAATTTAGGTATTGTGAAAAAAATTAGAGACGGTAAATCGTTGGATCTTGTTTTTAGAGTACTATAATGGTGTTCATCTTTTAAATAATTTAATAGTAATATAAGAAACTCTATGATAGATATAGAATATATACGAAATTATAATTACATTTTACGAGCTATTTATTATTTACCTTAATTTTTTGACATTCTTCTAATATAGAATACAATGTTCATGCATACGTTTGAACTATCAGCTCTATTAGGGGTGTATTACATTTTTCTACATCTAAAATTTATATTTGACCAAAAAATAAGTAATAAATATATAATAAATTTATAACACATTTAATGTTTTTCATATTCATTAACCAATAAAAATTTACAAGGTCCAGAATAACCTAACAAAATCATCACAGAAAAATGAAATATTTCACACCTATAAACTATTATTTAGATATATGAAAATTAATAAATTGTTGATTAAATTTTATAAACATGTCATATATTATACTAATATTATGTAAATTATTCTAGTATATATTTATAATGAATTTTAATTTAAATTATATAACACCATAGTGATTTTAATGAATTTTTATGTTGATATCGGAGATTTTATTCTTATATTTATCTCATTTAGACACATGACATATTTTGTACATGTTTTATTTATGTTCATTATATATAGATCATGAATGTGTTTAAGAATTATTCTCATTAAAATTATTTTTCTTTTCAAATCCTTATATGGTTCTCAAATTCTTGAATTTTTTATTTGAATGATACCAAAGAGGTTAGGTCGTTATATTTAAATGATGTTTTTATTTGGATTGTTTATAATTGATGTTCCATTGAAGAAATTTTATCATCCTTATCTAAAAGAAATGTTTTTTTCTAAAAATTATATTATTTCTAATATTTTTAGGTTATAGAAAAATATCCCTATATTTTTTCATTAATACAGTTGAAATTTTGTTTAATACATACATACCATATTTCATTATTAATAGGTAATATCTTCACTCCGTGCCGATATTTTCATTAATTTATATATAATAATTATTATAATATTATTCAATAATTGAAAATTTCATTTCTTACAATAATTTATTTTTATCAATTTTATTCAAAATAGTATTCATACTAAATGATGTACTTATATATTTTAACTGGAAATTGGATCTAAATCCTTATTTAAATGTATACAGTACAAATGAAATTTTTTATTTTCTTGAAAACTAATTTTCTTTCAAATTTTAATATATTTTTATAAGATTCATTTCAAACATAAAATTTTAATTGTATTTTTTGAAATTTTTATATTTTAAATATATTATTTCAGATTGAAAGTGTTATTAACATAAGGAAACCTACATTGAAATATTTTAATGTTAGTATATATCAATTCTGATCTTCATTGATGTTTAGTATTATATATCAGTGATATGATCCTATGGTACCATCATAATTCATTTTTTTTATTATTATTAAAGGATGATTATGATATAAGTTTTCTTCCCTTGGGTTATGTAAAATAAAATGTTGGAATGTTTATAAAACATGTTTCCCTTTTAAAAAATATATAATGAATGGAATATAATTTTATTCCATACACATATATTATTTCATTATGATAATCATGGGAGTGAACCCTGAGTATGATTATATTTTAATGGGGAGAGAACCCAATGATCTACTCTATTCTAATTGATGAGAATTTAAAATCGAAATATTATTTTATAATTAGGTTTATTCAACAAACATATGTATTATTCCAATTTTTTTCCCTCATATCCATTTTCTTCAATTTTTTTGGTTCTTGTATTTTGAAAAAGCATACATTATTATATATGCATCAATATTACATTCTTAAATATTTTGGGTTTGGATTTTCAACTATTATTCTCATGTTATCATCCCTTTGTTCTCATGTTATACATAATTGATCACTAATATCTTCCATTTTAATCATTTCTACGAAACTGATCACGACATTTCTTATTTTCCATTTAAGTTGGTTTTGAATAATGGCTTTTCTAGGGTTTGTATTCACCGAGTAAAATATTAGAAGTTATTTACTGGATATCATAAATATATTTAATTAAATAAATATATTATACATCAATTATCCAAATAATGTTTCCCTTAATAATTATTGGATGGATTATAAATTTATGTTATTTATATTCATATATTAATATGTAAGATATATCAATAAAAATTAAGGTTAACTGTAATTGGTGTAAATATAAGGATTAGTTAAAGGACATGATAAATTATTTAGAATCACTATAGATAATCCTATGCAATGAATAACATACTAGTGTTTTAGTAATATATATATGTGTGTATTAGGTGGATTTCATAGTAATACATTTATTTATATAAAAATAATGTGGATATAGATTTGGCATGGATTCTTCTGGGTTAAATAATATTAAAACATATTAGATAATGTTTATTTTGACCCCCATTCATATTAATGGTGAGTTTGACCATATTGTATAACTTATTTGAAACTATAACAAAGTATTCTTTCAATAATTTAAATTACATGCCATTATAAATTATTTCAATAGAATATAACAATGGATAGCCTAGTATAAACCTAATTTTTTGAATATTGGAAACGTGGTTAATTATTTTCACATACAATGAATGATTTTTCAAAATTATATGATTCATAAATATAAATATTGTTCCAAAAAAAATAATTCTTGTTTTCTATTAATTATTGTAACTATGATAATTAATTTTATTACATATTGTGATATGAATTGGAATGATTTCCCAAATGAGAAACCAAATGAAAAGGGAGTTTGAATGAAAAACATGCGATATTTACAAATCAACAATCTTTTTATAAGATTAATAATCTAAATTTTTTGAGTTTGTTGACATATATAATAAGATATAATTCATGTTACATGAAAACTATAAAATTAAGTATATTTTTTATCTATGTTTTATGTATGTGGGAAGAATCCCTGATAAAAATGACTCAGTATAATTAAATGATGTTTTATATTTCCAAAATAATGGATAGAAGAATTTAATTACCATGGAAAAATTATATGTTTGTTAGAGGGAAAGTAAATTCTTATTATGTTACCATTTATAGGTAATTTATGTTAGTGTTTTGAAAACGGGAATTTTAAACAAAAAATTAATATTATAAGGGATAACTAAAAGACCAGAGAGGGAAATATGATATGAAAAACATGATGTGAATGGATTGAAGTGATTAATTGTTATGATTTGTAAGTTATAGTGCCAATGTATTATATTTAGATTATTTTGTATATTAAAATCGTTATTTGTATAAGTATTATTTCATGAAAATGTTTTAGGATCTTTGGACATATTATGAATGGTAATAATAGATAAGAACCTTTATTTATTGGTAACACATTAATTTTTCATTTTGATGAAGGGATAGTTGATGTTGAATATTTAAACGGTAGTTTTGGAAACCTTAAATATTTTGAGTTTTTTAATTACAAGTTTATTTCAAGAACTATTATTGATGTTTATTTCAATGTTTTATTTATCGAATATAATCAATAGTATTTTATTTTAATTTAAAAATAATAATTTTGAAATTTTTTGGTAGAATATTAAATATATTGTTAATATAAGCATTATGTATATGATCATGGGTGAATATGTTCTTCTAATGTGTTCAATCAAATAAATAACCCTTTTGAAGTTTACTGTTATATATTTTTGAGTTGATTTTAAAATATTCTAAGTTTTCTGATCAATAATCTCTATATGTTTAAATAACTAGATGTGTTAGTAGATATATTTTTTATGTTAAATATGGTTTATTAGATATTAGGATATAGATAATCTTGGTAGTTTATAAGTGATTCACTGAAAATTAATTTTTTTGAGATATTTATATTCAATCTCTAGATTGAATTCTTAGGCAGTTCCTCAATTGGAATCATGAAATCATGGAAAATTTCACTAAATTAAATGAATATATGGTTATTTATGAGGTTGAAAAAAGTCATTTCGGGAGATGTTTCATAAGCTGTAGGTATATGTATCCCTTTTTTTTAACACATATATATTAGGCTCATGGGGTAACACTACATTAAAACACATGCAACACAAACATTGGATGGAAATGGAGACCATAGCCCCCCATGAGATATCCCACCCATAAATACTTATATATTTACTACATGGACTATAGGATTAGGGTAGGTGAATCAAACAACCTGGTCTGGAATCCCAGATTCGAATCATTCTTGCATCATCTTTCCAACATCACTAGGACTAAGTCATGCTCGCAACACAACCCACCTGTATGATACATGTGTCACTATATGCCTGTGTCAATGGATTTTTCACCACCTATATAATAATATAATAATAACTACACCCAACCATATTTAAACCCATGTCAATGATCACATTTTTGCTTATTTTTAAAATTTATAGGCTACATATGTAATTTAAGATGTGGATTTATTTATTTATAAAATTATCTATGTTGAACCATTGGTATTATTTGGGAAATTATGGTGTAAAATATGTTATTTCATCACACGATAATTTATAAAGTTATTAAATTATATTAAATTATGATATCAATTTTTTAACATATGTTTTATGGAATGAAAAATAATTGTTTTATATTTATTCAATTAGAATATTTGTATCTATATGTTAGAAAAAAGTCCCCCTTCAATACACATAATTAAGATAAAATTATTGGATTATCATTCAAATTTATTAATTAATAAACATATACATTTAAATTAATTATATTTCATTATTTTCTCCATGAAATTGGTAAATAAATATATTACATCAAAGGATTGATATTAAAAAAAATTACCCTATTCGACTTATTTTTTATAGATACATGTTCTTTTCCACTCAAAATTAATTTATTGTTTTATTTTCATTAAAATTATCAGGATCATTTTCGTTCTTATGGTCAATGTTCATGGAAACTATGTTAAATTATTTATACATTTACTTTAAAAACCATGAATATAATTTCACCTCCCATTTATATAATTCAATTTTTAAACCTAGATATATGTTATTATAGATATAAATTATATTTCGCATTATATCATTTCATATTTATGTTTCTTTAAACCATCTTATAATGTAGTTTATCCCCAAGTGAATGTAAAAATATCAAAAAATCATTACCATATAGAACATAAAATTATGAGGATATAGTTTTTTTGGGTGGAGATTTTATCACCATCAAATATTAATTCAACCTTATGTTTGATAGTGTATAAAACATGCACAAATAGTATTTAACAAACCATTAAATATTTTTATTTTACCACAATTATAATATATCATTTGAATTGGTATGTATGAATATAAGTATCACAATTTTTATATATATAAAGATTTCACAATAAATTATTTAATTATTAATTCTTAGGATATATAAACCTAATTTTTATTAATGTCATTTTATTCTTCAAAAAATTATATCATTAAAAATTTTGTTTCATTACATTTTAGCATTTAACACTATAATTAATTTTTATAACATTTAAAAAATTTATTTAACTATATATTATGATTTTAAATTCATAAAAACAAAACATCCATAGGTTGAATTTGTTTGGATTAATCTGAATGAACTAGATTTCTAGTAAGTATAGAAAAATAATTATTTTAATTAATACTGAAATATTGTTTCCAAATTTCACCAAGATCAATTCTATATTAAAATGTTTTTGAGGTAACATTAGTTCAATTAAATTATAAAAAATCATATTATGTTTATTAGAATTAAAATTATTATTAAATATGTTATAATATTTTATTATAAAAAACATGGGATTTTCCAAAAAAAAATTATTATTTTTGTTTTCTTAATTAATATTTTGGAACATCAAAAAATTGAAACATAAAAAATTGGTTCCGTATTTTATAAAGAAAGCTTCATATTTATTAATGTGTTTCATTTTAAATATTTTCATTATAAATAGTTAATCTAGTAACTATTTATTTCAATTGTATATGTAAACTATTATAATTGGAGTTAAAACTATTTTGATAATGAATCAAATTCATTCATAAAATTTCCATTATTTAATTGAGATAAAGAATATCATTTATAATAATTAAAATAATTAAAATAATTAAATTTTATGCAATTTTATTTTGATATTTAAATTTATATTATTTATATAAAAAATAAAATCTAAGATATATCTTTTCTCCAATTAATAATTAAAGTAGTGTGTGATAAGGATAGAAAAACCTTTTTTTAGTTTCTAATATTTAATTTATTTATAAATGAAATTTTTTTATTATTCTAATTTAATTATAATTTTTAGTAATGAAATAATTACCTTCAAGTCTTATCCATCATCGATATAGCGCTTCTATAAGCATTAAAAAACAAGTAGATGATTTTCATAACTCAAAAAATACTATATTTTATAATAATTGAAATTTCAGATGAATTATGAATGTAAATATTTTTTTAATGTTTTAGATTCTAATAAAAATAATTTTTCTTTAATTTTTAATTTCATATTATGTTATTTGAACATAAAAAAATTTTAATAGGGTTTTTATTAAATATACATTATTAATTTATTAAAAAATAAAAAACATTCTGTGAATGAAGGATGATCAATTTCAAAATTTCACCCCTTTTACATTCATTAACCAATTGGTATATTATATAAAAAATTAAAAAACATATTTTTTAAATATGGTTATTACCATACATAAGGATAAATCTGTTAATGAATGGGTTAAATCAAAAGAAATGGTTTAAAATTACCCAAAAACCATTCTACATTTCACTATATAATGAAATTTCAACAATAATCCATATTTCATAAAATTAATTGAAATTTATAGTCATTATATATATGTATAATATATGATGTATTTAAATATTTTATTTAATTCCAAATTCTTAATTTTCCTCTATTATAAAATAAAATAGAATCACCCTTTTAATTACACATAATGGATTCTTATTTATTGATCAGACCTAAAAAACTATTTTCGACTTAATTATTATTTTTTATTGGTTATTCAATTCTAAAATGATGATTCCATTGTTCATTATGAAGGGATATGAATCTGGCATACCGAAGAAGATGTAATATTTAAACATAACTTCTTTCAACATATTTATTCATCTACCTAAAATAAATTTACGGTATTCAACTTAATAAAAAATTATTAAACAAAGTTTAATGAAACTTTATTAGGATTATATGAACACCAATATTCACCACCTTCCCAATCAAGTGTGATGCGAATTTATCAACCATTCTTAAATGTGAAATAAAACTTCCATGTTTTGATGTAATATATATTTAATCATAATAATTCAATGATGGGTAGTATTATTTGTAGAAAATTTACACATGATATTTAAAAAAATTATATTATTTTTCAATTATAATATCATGTTTAAATTCTTCAATTTAAATCTTTTGAAAACCGATAATGTTGTTTATGTGTACGTGTAGACTACCTCCTCTACAAAGAGATACCATTATTTATTAATTTCCCTCATACTTTTTTGGTAAAAAATAAATATTTAATTAAAATAAGTGATATATATTATGTATGAAATATTATTCAATATTTAATTATTATTTACATTTCATTAATTTCATCTTCTTAATAGTGAAAAAGCATATTTTGTATGTACACCATATCATCTCCATGAAAATCCTACTTCTTTTTTCAATATCTATATATGATATCTGCCAATATATATAGAGAATATATATTATATTTATTTCTTTTCTATTTTTATAGATATTGTAGAACTATGAAAAATGTAAAATGGCCAAAATAGAAGAACAAAAACTTCTATGAAGAATGAAACAGAAAAATTCTAGAAAAGGTAATTTTTATAAATAATTATTAATCAAATAGCTGATGAGTTTTAATATGTGGATCATATATGATTTGATAATTATTTAAATGACTCTAGTATTTAATTATAAAAAATTTTAATTTATTAAATATGGTTCTAGAGTACTTTCAATTTTAGTGGAGTCTGAGGTAAGAGACTTTTGTCTCAATTTTTTTACTTTGTAAAATATTCCATATTCGCATAATTTATAATTTATGTGTTTTATATATTACTAATTAATGGTTTTTATAATTCATTTGATTAAATTTTATTTGATTTACATATCAAAATATGGTTATATCATTATCTAGGTCTTTATTTGAATGTTTCTAATGTGGAAAGGGTGTTATATTTTAGTCCCATTTTATTGATAATTATTTATTCTTGATGTTTCACTAATGAAATTTATTATCCTTATTTTATAAATTACATTCCCATTACTAAAATATATTTATACATTGTATTTTCAAGTAATAGATTCATTTTTCTCTCTTTGGATCCTAATATCATTGAGAATATGGTTATATTAAAAACGACTTTTATTTCTTATTTAGTCAAGATTAATTTTATGACATGTTTTTTCTTAAAAATATTCTCATTAATTTTTTTATTATAGTCTTATGAATTTTTACGATTATTTATACCCATTATTTATTTTTACTAAAATTAATTAAATTAAATATATTCTAATTTTTAAAATGATGTATGTTTTCCATTTTTATTGAAAATTTCAAAGTTATATGTATTTTAAATGATACTAAATGAATATAATTTACCACTATTATGAAATATCAGTGTTTAGAAAAATTATTTACATTATACTAAAGTTATTTTCAATGGAAATAAAACTTTCACAAAATATGAAATTTTTATATTTTAAATATTGGATTTCAATGTAAAAAAGTTCATTTTCCTCCAACAAAATCAGAGTTATAATTAAGGGTAATTTTCAAACTAAAACAAGTATTCTTATATTCATTATTCATTGATAGGGATATTATTTAATGACACTATTCTTATTTTTTTCAATATGGTTTTAATTATGATGAAAATATATGTATGAATAATGATTCATTTTTTTTGTTCTCCTATAATGAAATGTAAAAATGTGAATTATAATTACATCATATCATTGGGTTATGATATTATGAATATTGGTTGAACTGTTTCAAAAAACATGTTTGATTAATTTTAAATTATGGCTGGTAATGAAATTTTACATCCCTCTAATTCATTGTTTAGTGTTGGACGTGTCATTAAAAAAGAAGGACATAAATTTATATTAAATATAGTTAAGTATATAATGTTTTCTAACATGATAATAATGGGGGTGAACCATAAATAGTTATATTATGGAATGGGTGGAGAATCATATCATCAATTATATTTTATGTGATCCTAGATTAGAAATTTTTCTTTTCAGGCTTATGTGTACGACAAAAACTTCTGTCTTATTACTATTTTATTAATTAGAGACTCTTGTTCATTGATTTATTTATAATTTATATTTTATGAACATCCATGACTTATGAAAATATTTAGTCTTATGTTATATTCTATACTACTTAATGATTTTTATTTTTTTCTCATGTTTTAATACACTTATGATCATGCGATAGTAATGTGATTATTGAAGTCACCATTATTTACCATTAAATGGAATTTGAGATCTCATTTTCCAATGTTTCCCCTACACATATTTTTCTAAATGGTTTTATGTTTTATAAGACAATGACTGTTTTTATTTTGGATGATATTTTTCGGTTATTTTTATGATCTTTCATAGAACAATGAATATTTTGTATATAGTCACTAAAGACACTAAAACATTGAATTCCTATCATCTAAAATAATTTTATGTAATGAATATTCATCTAAAATAATATATTATCAATTCATAAAATGTATGGGATTTAATAATATTCAATAAAAATTTATGTACTTCTTCTTACGGAATAATCACTAAATTTTTTTAGTGAAGTCTTTTTATGATTAAAATTTTCATCTAATTTAAAACTTATTTTTCTATCATCGTTTCTATGGAAATTATTTGTTAGTCCAATAAAACTAATAAATTTTATTATATAAAATTCAAATATTCTATGAAATCATCATTCCAATAAATAACATATTGTAAAATGTTTGGTTATCTATTAAAATATTGGGTTATTAGTGAAACAAATTACTGATTTGTAACTACTCTAATTTCTATTTAATAAAATATGTAATTTAAAATTAAAATTATATTTTTACATTATCTTTATGTAAAATATTATTCATCGTATTATGAATATACATATTAGATAAATTCAAATTTTCAACATTCTTGATTTTGATCGAGGATAACTTTTACACTTAAAAACACAATTTCCCCAAAATTAATTAACATTGTGTTTTATGAATTTAAATGAAAAATAATTTTGTAATCTTATAGAGATTGAATAATTAAAAATATATTCCATATTGTTAATTTGGAGGATTTGAATTTTAAAAATATTTTCCTTCCATTTTTTGTCATTAAAAATATTTACAATGGGGAATAGTTCTTACCTCAATTTTGGTAAAATGGCTAAAAAATTGTTGAATCCATGAGATAATATATCGTTATAAACCTAATACATTACATTATATCTTTATATGGTATATATTATAACAATAAAAACACAAATATCAATATGATGATTTAATGTTAACTTTTCCATCTAAAATGATATTTCTATAATTTAAAATAATGAATGCTCCAAAATGGAAGTCTCTTGTGTTTTATTTTATGTGATCAAATAGGTATAAAAAATTAGGATTGAATAAAATCTTTATTTCCAAAATAATATACATATTTTGAAGGTTTTAGATTATTTTTATACTCAATTTACCTTATAATTATCTAAAATTATTACACAACACAGATAAAATGATAGGGAAAATAGTTGAAAAATCCAAGTAAATGATTTTAAAAAATTAGTAACATTATTTGGTTGAATTTTGTTTTATAATGATTTTTGGGTTATCAATTATTTTTATTTTATTGTGAAATATTTAATAATTTTAAACAATGGTCAACATGATGTCCATAATTTTAATGAAAATGAATAATGTTCAAAATGTATATAAATATATTTTTTGAAAAAATATATCTTATTAAATTATTAAAAAATAATAAAATAATGAAATATAAAAATTTTTGATGATAAAGGGTATTGAATTCCATATCATCAGCTTTTTTTAAAAAATAATGTATAAGTAAAATTAAAAACCCTTGTTTGTGGAATAAGTTGGTGACACAGATAAAGCTAAATCATGTTTAGCATGAAGCATAAACAAAGAGATAACGATATCTTTTCCTTTAAATATTTGATAAATACTATTGGATGGAAATATATAAACCATATATTTTACGAGATATTAATCTTTATAAATCGTAATCATTTAGGTTTATTATGAAATTATTATATTTTAATATTTTCAGAAATTCCTATTGTGTCTTCAATCCAAATTATAAGTAGGCACAACCACTCTCTAAACTACTCCACATTCAGCATTATGTTTTAATGAAAACCTATCCAATTATCTTATCAACTACCCTATAATACAACTATTTGTGTTATTCTTTTCAAATGGCCATTATAAGGCTCCCATAGAATGGATATAAAGGTTTCATACCAAAGAAAATGAGATTATATTAACTGACCAATTTAAATTAAATTCAATATAGAATTCATATAAATATATGAGATTAATAATTTAATATTTATATTGGTATTATAATTTTTTTGAATTGTTATTACGGATTGTAAAAAAACCATTAATCCTAAAAAAGTTCATAAATGGGATGGAAATTTGTCAGTCATGTATTCATCCGGACAATAACATCAACATAGTAAAAAATTAATTATCCCTCATCATCTACCATGTATGATTATTATGATGGTTTAAATGTTTATATATGATATTTATTAAATAATTATTCATCAATAATTGTAATTTCAAATCTGAATTCTTACCGACCAATATTTGGTAAAATGAAATCATTGCTTGCATGTACGCATGGTCTTCTACTATAATGAATCATTATGATTTATATTTCATTTGGGATTTACATACTTTTTAATAAGAAAAGTTTTAATTTATATATTTTGTAGATAATAATATTTTGTTTATGTAATTATAATAAAATATCTTTTTGTATATCCATCGTTTAACTATAAAAATGAGAACAATGTTTATGAAAACATAAAATATACCATCACCATGAATGGAGTAAATCATTTTTATATTTTTATATTAAAATAAAAAACTATATATATATATATATATATAATTTATTGATAGATATTTCATGATTATTATTATAGATTATATGTTACTTGGATCAATGTTCAAGATTCACAGATATTGAAATTTAACATATCTCAATAAAAAAATAGTTAACACATGAAAGCGGTGATTTTAAGAAGGATTTGTTAATAAATTTGTGGTGAGATGTTATAATTTGTTAAAATAATAAATTATAAGTACTTTTTAATCTTATATAATGAAAAAAATATTTGTAATATAGTAGGATATAGAACATTCATGGATAGTGGAACTCGATATAAAGTCTTTCACATATCACATTATTAAAATTTGAAATATTTTATATTAAATTTTTTTACCATTTCTCTATGTATTTATTTCTCATTAATGTATTTTATAATGATTTAGTTGAAACAAAAGGGATTTAAAATATCCATATTTGGATATCTTTTTCATATTGTTATGAATTCGAGGTTACTAAATAGTTATGGGTTAATTGTCTTCTGTTATCTTTTATGTGAAATATGATATGCTATGAATATGTCATACATTATAGAAATTTATAAATTACATATCATTAAAATAATTATTATAATTATAACTAATTGTTCATTTTATGTCATAATTTCATGGGGCTTATGATTTAAAATTGTTGGAAATTGGTAATGGATTTATCCATCAATCTCACAGTGTTTGAGATTCTTTATCTGTGGATTTCCATGGAATGGAATTATTTTTTTCCTTTTATGGTAAAATAAATTAATTTTAATATCCTATTTTTATTAATGTTACTTTCAAATAATAGTAAAATTTTTATATCACTGTACATAAAATGATTGATATAATGCTTTTATAAAAAATAATCTTAATTTCCACTTTCTTTGGGAATCATTTTTCATCCATATCGTGGATTCATACAACGTTTAAAAATAATAATAATATAAAATTATTTGTTAATATAGTTTTTATCCGTGTATTAAAATTTTATAAACTATTTTAGATATAGTATTCTTTTTATTTTATAAATTAGGAAATTTTAACCTCTTGTAAAAAAAATGAATGGATTATTTTTTACATATGTGACATTAATGGAGTTTCTTGAAATCATGAACACTAAAATAATGAATATTTATTTATGGGTTTTTATGGTTTAGCATAAAATAATGACTTCAATAGTAATTTTGATTTTTTTATTTTGAAGAATAAATATCAATATTAATAGGGTATTTTCTAGAAGAAATATAAAATGTGATATTTTAATGTAATTTTAATATGTTATTAAATAAAATAAAGATACATTATATATATTTGATATATTATCAAATTAAAAAATATTTATTATTTCACTATATTTTCTTTGATTACGATGAGGATATTTTAATGAGTCCCACTTATTTTCCATGGTTTTAATTATTGAAATGTTTTGAAAAAAAAATATTTTACATGGTTTATGATTTATAGGGAATGTCTTATTTTCCCATAGATTCAATATTAATTAATTATGACTATGTTAATGGTGATCCCAAAATTATTTATCCTTATAATACATTTGGTTAATATGGATATCACATTATATAATATGTATATGAATGAAATGTGAACCGAGTTTTGTTATCGACATTTTCACTATTATTTTCATGGGACTGATCCATCATCATGTAAATGATGGAACGTTAATAAACCCAATAAAAATGATATTTATGGTTGTTATACTTGAATAATGATATTATTTTCTATAATCATTTTTTACAAAAAATTAAATTATATTTCAATATTATTCTCCCTTTCCTAATTATTATTAATTCCTTCATGAATAATTTATTTTGATCTATAAATATTTATACCAGGAATATAGAGTTTTATCTATGATTTGATGTTAATAGATTTTAACATTTTATAATAATGATTATATATCACTCTTATTGTGTTTTGGATAATGTTCTCATGGATATATACATTATCTCACCTTACAGAGCATCTGATCTCCCCCATTCCATTATTCTCATTGCCTTTGTTATGAAGAAAGGTATTATGCTCCTTATATCTACGAAGTTTAATATATGGGATGATCATTGTGTGATATTATGATGATCATTAATTAAATAAGAATATTATACATCTTGTATCCAAATCTAGTAAACATTTATGGTCCCTAACAATATATTTCAAAAATATATTGAATTTTCATCAATTAATAAATAATATACATTTTAGAAATAAATAGCAAAATATAAAATCTTATGCTATTTCTAAATATATATGTCTTTAAACCAAAATTTTCCTTATAAAATAAAATTTAGAATATGATTATATAAAACTCATATGTATGGGCTGTTAATTTAAATACCCCTTATATTATGTATATGAAAAATTTTTACATATCATTTTAGGTTATAAAAATGTTTAAATACCATACAAATAGACAATAATTTAATATAAAATTTTCAATAAATAGTTAATGATGATTCATATGTTTTATATGATATTCCATATTTACACAAAAAATAAATAAATAAATAAATCAAATATTTCACTTTTCTTATTTCATAACTATCATTAAATATAATTTTCCACAACATTTTTTTTAAAACAGTCAACATGGAAAAAAAATTTCACATTGGTTACAAAATAAACAAAATGAAAAAAACTTCCCTATTTTATAAGTCGTGTCGGTTCTCATATAACCAACATTTAAAATGAAATACAGTATACTTTTTTACACTGGTTATTTCACAGTTGATGTGAAAATATTCATTTAATGTCGACTTTTTTTGAATAACTGGAATAGTAAATGTATTCCATATTTTATATTTCAAATTAGATTTCATATATATGACATGAGAAAGAATATTTTGTAGACATTGTCAGTAGTATTATATAATAATGAGCTTGAAAAATGATTTTTCATTCCAGTTATTATAAAAATACTATTAGGTTAATATTATTTTTTATTCAACATTTTTTATAAAATAACTGATTTCTGAAATATTTTTCAAAGGTAAAATTCAAATATTTCATCACCAATAGTATTATAGTTCAAAATAAAATAGCACGGTAATAGAAGATATATAAACACACCAACAATAAAGACATTTAATATTTAAATTTTATTGTAAATTTTTTTTTTAAAATAAACTGAAATCCAGTGAAAGATATGAAACTTTTTTCCCATTTTACATATAAGTGTCTTAAATCATGTGCATTTTAAGGTTTATAGTCTCTAAAAATCTAAATATTAAGAATTTATCCTTTAACATGTATTTGAATATTTTTAATGAAAAATATAACCAAATGAATATAACAATTCTAACCATCTAAAAATTCTAAAATGTATAAATTGAATGTATTTGATATATAATTTATAAATAATAACATCAATATTCCAATAATATTTTTTATTATATTGTTGTTTTAAATAAATTTTTAATCCAAAATAAAATATTTATGTACAATATAAAACATTTAGTTTTAATAAAATTAATATAAACTTCTCTTTAAAAATTATGATATTGGTTCTCACTATTCATGTTTTTTATCTATGGAAATATTATGAAATGTTTCAAAATAATGTGGAAAAAATAATTCTTAATTTTATGACTTTCATAACCCCCATTTTCTAAGATGAGGGAAGGGACAAAAAACGGTCATTCCCTTCCTTCATCAAGATGAAAGAGAGATAATGACCCCCAACTCCCTCCTTCTATAGGCCCCAGAGTGGAAACTACCACCAAGGGCCTAGAATCCCACATAATATCAAAGGCATTACCCTTTTCATAGAGCAAGACCAAGAGACAAGATGGTAAAACCCAAAATACTCTAAAGAATGAAGGTAAAAGTAATGAATAAAAATACATTCACATATGAATGGTAATAAAAACAAATACAAAGAATTTGAATACTCTAAAAAATGTACCAAAAGAAAAAAAAAGAAATGAACAAAATGCAACAACCCCAATTCCCTTGCTAGTAAGGTCTAGCATGGCTCTCAAAGTCCACCTTGAATCCTAAAGAAGTTTTATATACTTATGGTGAGTATAAAAGTAAAATCATTAGGGAAATCAAAAGATCTCATTCACAACTTGGGATAAAATCTAATACCCTTTTGATAAAAAATGGGGTAACGAATACACCTAGTAAGGAAAACCATCCACCAATCCTCACCAAGGCACAATCCCCAAATAATGAATATCTGGTAAAATAATAGTAACAACAAATCAAAATTTTTTTACCCCTAACAACATTCCCACTGGTTTAATATAAAATCTTACACATTAGATCAAACCCCACAAACTCTACTGCTGTCTCACTGCCTCCCAAATAATAACCCCATGAGACATCCCACCCACATATTTATCCCATGCAGATAAAACTTAGGATGCCATAATCACAGATAACCACACCCTCAAACCCCTATGACACCACAATCACTATCACTCGTGAAGAAACAAGGGCTAGAATAACCACGACCTCACCAAAAGACTCTTGGGCCTCATCTGGGAGACACTTGGGAAACAAACCTGCCCGCACACACCTGGGCCAATCCCCCACATCACACCCATCCCGATGAGTCATGGTCCATAATGAAACTTAGGCCATCACGACCTACCTGAAGAGTCTTAGGATACTAGGGAGAGAGATCACAAATAAGCTAAAACCATTCACTAATATGATTGTTGGGGAAAAAACCCTCCCCATGAAATGAGGGTGTTCGGCACGAAGTGAAAAACATGAGTGGGGTGCACATAAGAAACACAATAAATAAATTTTATACATATACGTAATCATGAAATCATCCGAAAATAAGGGAACTGAAACCAATAACAATCTCATTCCCAACCAATCTTGCTACGATCCCTGTATACACAAGTACACAATAGCCGCAACTAGAGAACATCCTTTTTCTGGAAAATAAAATGGTTCACCGCATACCATTCTCGTTATCATGTTCAAGTGATTCAATTTAAATATTTCTTCAATATCATGCAACTAAAAGGCATAACAACAAGATGTAACTTCAACTAATGGAAAACAACCAAGCATACATTTATGTATTCACAACCAGTACTCTTGTAAATAAAAACATCAAATGGTATCTGTGAGATCCCTATAAGAACTGGAACCAAACCAAGCCCCAACATTTCAGGTCTAGAGCATTTTCATCGCCTCCAGATAGAAGCATATTTAAGAAAACATCAACCTCTCATTCAAATATTCCATACCCCTCCATATCACCACACATGGAATCAAATTTAAAAAACATACATCTAACCGGAACAATGCAAGGAAATTTTCAGATTCATGCAACATCATTCATTTAGTAATTTATTTCATTTTAGTTAACTGGGGTGATCATACAATGATTCTTATTGATCAAGCATCAATTAAATCCGTCATTTAATGTGATTAATCAGCATTCACGTTATAGTTAATCAGTCACCAGATTATCTAGAAAACATAGCTTCATTAGTCCACAAGAAAAAACCACCAATGGCCTTTATTTTTAGTGGACACAATCCCATACAAATTGAAAAAACAACTAATGTAAAAATAAACATATGTATCCTTCCCAACCCTTGTTTCCATAAAACTCTATTTATTATATTCAATAAATTTGGATCCATCTACATCTCATCTGAACATCATTATACACACCTCGCATGATGCACATTAAAGAGAGGTGAATGTAGAACCCATACTCGGATGATCATGGATCAAAGTGCCTTCTTTTGTCAAGAATATGAGATGCTTTAATTGGATGAATAACTCCATGGAAGAGCGGGATGGGCTCCATCCTAGTTTCACGATTCATCCTAGGAGAAATTATCGAGGTTCAATTAAGGAAATGAAAATGAATAAGGAAGAGATGATATATGCTAAAGAAGGGTCCAAATCCAAAAATCAGGGAGACCATTTTGATGTACATAAATATTGGATTATGGAATGACCACCTGGATTTGAATTTTCACACATTGGTATAAATATTGATTTCCTAATTACCCATATAAGTGGTGGATATAGAGCAGTGGGCGACTGTGAGTTGATTTATTTTCATTTAAATGACAAAAAACCTATTAATGGTGAATAACTGGAAAAAACGAGAGACTAGAAAACATGGAAAATGGATAGACACTAACTACAGGTCCATCCATTTTGGTATTTCAAGGGTTTACCATCTTATAGGGGTTTTAAAATATCTTTTACGAGCCTAAAATCGCTTCTAAAGGGGTATTAAACACTTTTTCTTTAAAATAGGTATTATTGGAGAGAAACTCAAATGTCTTGGAGAAGCTTGAAATGAAAAACTGATGGATGAATCTCCAACACCCTGGAAATATCAACATGTTAGATATCTCTCGCAACGTCACCCTAACATCATCTCCATGACACCATCTTCCCAACACCATAACCAATCAATGCCACTAATATCCATCAGTGCCAACGATTCCCATCGGTACCACCATTTTTTCAACAGGAAATATCTAAAAAATTTCAATGAGTCAGCGAGAGTCCATAATATTTCTCAAACATAAGGATTTGTAATATTAAAGGACTAGGAGGGTCTGATCCACTGTATAATATACCTCTCAAGCAATTCTAGCCCCAAATTTTATGAGTAAATCAGATGAATGGAGAGGGGTCTGAACATCCACCTCATATGATACCTCTCACCGAAAACCACCCTAGAGTTTTTCAGAATCCATTAGTAAACATTAATATCTAGGGACATATTCCACATATTAATCTCTTGAACAGTAGTTGGAACAATATCTCTCCTCTCCTCTGAGTAACCACACTGCATGGAAATTTCAAACTGTCTATATGAATGGATTATGGAGCACCTTCCTCCTTATTAAGATTCTAACATTTATGGAGACACTGACTCATCCACAGGGGTTTAATTACTTCCACATTAATGAGTCTTTCTTAGATATTAGCTCCTCTCCTCCCCCAAGTCAATACTTTTCAAACAAATAGGGAATAAGTGAAGAACTTATCATACAATAACTAGGATCAAACATTACATCGTGAGTATAGAACAAGGAAAAAACATGATCAAAACTAGGAACAGCTCTGGGTTTTGGGGATGCTTATGTGCCCATAACTTCAAGGTACTCTCCTCGAGGCCAACATTCCTCCACAACACATAAACCTATGGAATGGTTCATTCAAGAATCACCCTCTCCTTATGATCACTGATTCCCACTGGTCACTCCATGAACATTGTATCATCTTCAATATCCAACTCTATAGTATTAAGGAAGTGAGAGTCATCGTGTAGATACTAATAGAGCTGAGTTACATGGGAGACATTGTGGATCCTCACCAGAGTCATTGGAAACAATTTCTAATATGCCAACTCACCGACTCTTCCCAACACCTCGAAGGGTTCAATGAACCTAGGAGAAAGCATATTCCCCCTATCAAAACTCTACATTCCACACTTAGAGGAGACTAATAAGAACGCATGGTCCCCAACCACGAACACCAAGGTTCTTCTCCTATGAATTTTATATGACACCTGTTAGTCATGAGGTTCATTCATCCTTTCACACACCAGAATAACCTTCTTCGTTGTTTTCTACACCACCTTTGGGCCAAAAACACCTGCCTTCCCTACCTATTCCCAATACACATGTGAAAGACACTGTCTTCCCAAAAAAACATCCAAGAGTTCCATGCTAATAGTAGAGTGATATATATTCATCTAGGTAAACTATATTTGGGGAAAGTGACATACCAATGATCCTCTGATGTTCAAAAAACACACTTGCAGCCTATATTCCAATGTCAGGATGGTCCTCTTTATATGCATGTCTGTCTGATGTTGGAATGCAGTGATAAGGCATATATAGGTTCAAAAAGAAATTAATATTTCATTCCAGACTCATTAAGTAAAGTGTATATCCTGATCCTAAATGATGGTTTTGGTAACTCCGTGAAGCCGCAAAACTTCACCAACGTGCTTTTTTGCTATGGCATTCATTACGCTCGACTCCTTAACCGCTAATATGATATCTGACTTCGTATGAGTATCTAACACCACCTTGATGGAATCAGATCCACCCAAGGCCCCGAGTAGTCCCATGAATAATCCATTGATAACTCATCCCTCATTCACTTAGTTATGTCTAAGGGATGCAATAGACCACTAATAACAAGGATTTCATTCTTTAAATGTTTATACCCAAAACACATTTCCATAAAGTCTCCCACTGATCGATTCACTATGTGCCACCAAAACTAACCTCTCAACCCCTGGTACATCTTGGAAACACTTGGATGTACCTCCAAGTCTCAGTTATGAAACCCAAATAGAACTTCCTCATGCATTTTATCTAGGAAAAACAATTTCCAACGGAAAAGAATATGATTCTTACCATCCTCAGACCATTGATCTAGAGCATTTCCTTAGTCAATGCGATCACGCATCACATCAGCCTTTAAGTCTACCCACTAAGACTCCACCACCTATGATACCATGTAATACTGCACTGTCATCTTTAATAGACACCCTCTACCATATGCCACTCTCATGCCCAGATGTATACCATCAATCTCCTCAATTGCCTTCCAAGCATCTTTTGACTCCCAAACCACATCCTCATATGAAATCCTACTTAAGGCATTGGAAACCACGTTCTCCTTTCTTGATGTGTAGGAGATCTTGAAGTCCTAGTCCTGAAGAATATCCATCCACCTTTTTTTCTCAAGTTCTAGTATTGCTATGAGAAGACATACCTCAAGCTCTTATGATTTACAAAGACATCAATGCATTCACTGATGAGGTAATGCCACTAAAACATCATAACACTACCAATATAGTACATTCAACTTATTTTTATTTTTGTTAGTGGAAGAGAATACAGAAAAAAATTTAAATATTATTTATATAATAATACTACAAATATAATCTACCACTCTTAATAATTAACCTAAATCATATAAATAATTATAGAGCATTAAAAATTATTCTAACAATCTTTTCACATGTGTCATACCTCAAGAATTAATTACATATAACAATAATGTAATGGAACAAACCTCTGTTATCAATTCCTTTTCTAAATCGTGGTGTATGAGGTGTTCTGAAAGGTTGAGGTGACTTATCACCAACCTTTTTCCAAATTTCATGTTTTGTGAAAAACATTTCTTGTTCTATGAACTGTATAATGATAGCCTTATAGGAA
Organism: Viscum album; assembly: GCA_963277665.1. NCBI lineage: Eukaryota > Viridiplantae > Streptophyta > Magnoliopsida > Santalales > Viscaceae > Viscum > Viscum album. The sequence continues at coordinate 1,482,659,520 of OY728137.1, forward strand.
CATTGCAATGGTAGCCTTATATGAATAGTGTCATAAATAGCCTTATGTGAACAGTGCAATAGTAGCTTAATGTGAACAGTATCATTAGTAGCCTTATGATAAGAGTGTCATCGGTAGCCTTATCTAAACAGCGCAACGGTAGCCTTATGTGAACAGTTTCATCAGCAGGCAAATGTGAATAGTGAAATGGTAACCATATGTGAACAGTGCAACGATAACCTTATGTGAACAGTGAAATGGAAACTTTATGTAAAAATTGAAACGGTAACCTTATGTTAACAGTACACCAATAGCCTTATATGAATTGTTTCATCGGTAGGATAATATGAATGGTGCAATGATATCCCTATTTGAACAGTGCAATGGTAACCATATCTAAACAGTGCAATGGAATCCTTATGTGAACAGTGGAATGGTAACCTTATGTTAACAGTGCATTGGTATCCTTAGGTGAATAGTTAAACAGTAACCATATATGAGCAGTTCAACGGTAGCTTTATGTGAATAGTGTTTTTAGAACGGTGAGGATCCAACGATATCCTCTATTTCCTATTACAAATTTTGAGTTCATGAATAGTGTTTCTATAATAGTGAGGTCCAACGGTATCCCTTATTTCATTATCCAAATTTTGATTTCATCAATAGTGTTTCCAGAATGGTGAGGTCCAATGGTAGCCACAATTTCCTTTTCTAAATTTTGAGTTCATTAATAGTGATTCTAGAACATTGAGGTCCAATGGTATCCTTTATTTCCTTTTCAAAATTTTTTGTTCATGAACAGTGTTCCAGAATGGTGAGGTCCATCAATAGCCCATATTTTCTTTTCCATATTTGGAGTTCATGAACATTTTTCACGAACGGTGTGGTCAAACGATAGCCACTATTTCCTTTGCCAAATTTTATTTTCATGAACAATTTGTCAAGAACAGTGAGGACTAACGATATACTCTATTTCTTTTTCCAAATTTTGAGTTCATGAATAGTGTTTCTATAATGGTGAGATTCAATGGTAGCCCCAATTTCCTTTGACAAATTTTGAGTTTATGAACAATGTTTCGAAAATAGTGAAGTCCAATGGTAGCATCTATTTCAATTTCTAAATTTTTAGTTCATGAACAATGTTTCCATAATGGTGAGGTGAAACAATAGTCTCTATATCCATTGTCAAATTTTGATTTCATGAACTGTATTTCCAAAACCGTGAATTCCAATTGTAGCCTCTATTTCTTTTTCCAAATTTCATGTTCATTAACAGGGTTTCATGCTTCCTACAGTTTCGCCCCTTTGACATTTCCTTTGGCGTAAAATTCATTAATAGTCTCGTTTTAAGGACTCTACGGCCAATTCAAAGCCAATAACTCAAATATTAATTTTTCATACGGCTCGAGATAATTTTACTTTTCCAAACCGTGTAGTTTAATGCAATCCGCTTATAATGGAATATCCACTATATCTTAAACCACTACTATGTTTAATCATCTAAATGGCCAATATATCTTCATCCCTGGTTCTACCTCATTGATCCAGGGTATGAGCTGCCCAAAACATCCATTCCATATTGTAGGAGTTTTGTGATTAAACTTTCATCCATGGACTGGTTCCCCACTTTTTTTAATCCAATAAAGCGGTATCGATCAATCTTTGATATAAGGTAGTATCTATCATTATTATTCTAGGATCATCTCCTTGTGTTTCTTATTGCCCTTTTTTGTAATTCTATCTCCATGTCCCTAATTGGATTTTATTGGGTGTTGAATAGTGTGGTGGTGTCTATACATCCTCAAGTGGATACAGTTGTCATGGGGGGAGGAGATCTTAACCCGTTGTGTTGATGGTTCTCATTTGAAGAATGTCATGAACCATATGAGGTAAGGGATTAGTTATTTCTATTTTCTTTTATGTGAAATTGTATATTTTGAATGTTTTATCCCACTAAATCACAATGGAATTGACATAATAAATATTTTAACTTGAGAAATAAATTGATATTAATTGTATATTATTGCCTCTTGTTTTACTAGATAGTAAGATATCTATTCTTGAATTTTTTAGTTTTTTGTTATTGATGGAAATTTTTGAAGAACATAAATCTGGAATTAAATGATATTTATTTAGCTTTATATATGTAGTCATGTGAATGAATCTAATTTTTGTTTTCGTATTTTGATGCAAATATAATTGATTCATTAATAATGTATAATAAATATTTGATAGTGTGGTGTTTAGTTGTCCCATAGTTGGAACTTTGAAATAATAAAGAGGTTAATTCACAATGGATTAAATAACAGGCAGTTTTATAAATGATAATACTTTTTTGGGTTCTAAGATAACATCTTACATGTTTAAGTTCCAAAATCCCAATTGATATGTTGTTTCTTTCTCGATGATTGTGTTGTGATGTGATCCTGGATGGCTGTTTTGATATGTGGGGCATGGAGGCCTATTGGTTTTGGCAGAAGTTGATGCCTAGAGTGGCGACATTCATCGGTTTGTGCATGTGGGTGTCGGGGAGGACACAAGAGATGATGAAACAGGTTTTATGTGAATTTTTGGATACTTGATTATTCTTGTTGTTGGTTTATCATCAATACTTTACCCACTGCTCAAGGCATCTAGTTGGTTTACTATCCTTCCAAAAGGGGAGATGACACATGGGGTGTGCCACGTGATTTTGTTGTTTAGCTTCTCGAGCGAGGATGAGTCTATGCTCTTGATGTATATGGAAAATACATGACTAATAGTTCTTCTACACATCGAGTTGATCCCCATTGTGTTTATTAGAATAGAATTTTTTTCATGAATTCCCAGGAATATGGGAATGTAATAATGTTTTTAATAAATGATTCAATAAATGATTTTAACCATAGGGGATTAAGATTGCTGGGATGCAATGCTGATGTTACAATTTAAAGGGACACTGGAAATTGGGTGTGATTATTGTGAAATATAACGTGGAATTGTTAATGGGTAATAAATATTAAATGAATTAATAAACATAAAGTACAATTGATAAAAATGTAATGAATAAATTTAATAAATTTCTTTAAATGGTTGTGTTCTTATATAATACATAGTCTTAGATGTGGTAGCCAGGTGTCCGAGAGATATTAGCTGCAATTGAGTCTAAGACTGGGTTATGACCATATTGTGGTTTTGATCTATAGTATATTCTTTAATTTTTGTGTTTCTATATGATACTCCAACCATTTGGTTAGTTAAACTAACACCCTGGGGTTTTTGAGCCCTGTACAGTGTTTTCCCCAACATTCCAGGGGGAGGATGGATGGCTGACAACCCCCTTTGGCACTGCTTTCAACTCATGGTAGTTGCATGAGCTGGTAGAACAATAGTTAGTTTTCACAATATATGTGTGTAGAGGGATAGAATGGATTTTGGTTATTCAAAGACATATATTTTGGATATAGTTTTCTATGGACTACTATATGAGTAACATGTAAAGGCTATGATCACTTGAGGATCCTAACTGAGTGTATGGGATATAATGGCTAGTGGTTTAATAACTTATGTATGATGCATGTTATGTGAGATGTGGTGGCTCCTAGAAACTAATGAGTTACTTTTATTATGTGGGAATGATGGTTTAGTTGCATGCGGGTCATGTTGTGGTGATTTTCCCAGGTGTATGTGAGCAAGCCTTTTTTGAGAGGGATTCTCAGGACGTGCGATGTTCAGGCAATGCAGCCAACCAAGTGGAAGTAGTAGTGGGTAACCTTCATGTTCTTCAATATATTATATAATATTGTAAGCGATACGTGGTTAGTGTAGTCATGGTGAGGCTACGAACATAGTATACATGTTTTGGTGAAGATTTAGTTTCCCGTGCTGTTCACCGTGTTTTATCCTGCTTTCTTTACTTTTTCACGAGAGGCATCAAGGAGGATCTTATAGATTATACTGGTATACTCACCCTATGTATGTATAAACTGTTTTTGGTCACATGGAGCAGTTTGGAGATCGAGCTGGTTTCTACTTGCTTGGGGATGTATGAGTTGTTCTGGCTTGTGGTTTCTATTGTTTTTTACTTCTCATTGGTACATTCATTTTTCACATTCATTTTTATAGTTTTTCATGACATTATATATGTACACTTGGGATTTCATTTACATTGAAGTATAAGTTGGAGTTGGTTAGTGTATGTCTTATCTCTCTCTTTCACATGTTTTATCTTGGAGGGTAATGTCTCCCATTTGTGTGTTTATTATACCATCGGTACTAGTCTCCATCCTGGGGCCTACTAGAGGCGGGACTCTGGTCAATATCTCCCTTCCAATATTACCATTCATTGAGGGGTACACCTTGTGGGGACGAGGACGTAACCGAGTGGTATTAGAGGCTCTGGATAAGGGATATGATGGAGTTTGGTGTTAGTCACATGTGAGGTTTCATGTGTTGGTATGTCAACAATTTCATTCATGTTTATCAAGTAAAGTAAACACTAGAGACAAGATGATATATAGGCTTTTAGAGACCCCTATGATCTAATTCTTGAACTATTATATTTACAACGGATACTAAACAATATGTTATTATTCACAAGGTAGATACCTTGGAACGAATCATGTATCATTATTCTTTGTGCATGCGTTTGAATGGGTAGACCTTGGGATAAGATACCCTACAATGAATAAAAGAAAAAAATTATTTAATAATGTTGAGCCTTCCATATTCTAGTACTAGGATCTCTAACTAATTATTATTATACAGGTATGGATCCACGTCGACATCCTCACCGGGATCACATAGAAGATGCTGAGTAGTCTATTCCAGTAGATCAACACAGGGTCATGGTAGATGATGATGACACATGGAGGAGGACACTCTAAGAGTTTTAGTGCCAAAGGCTGCCGAATTACGAGAGCTCTATTTCAAATGTAGTCAAATAAGAAACCTTGGAGGATGTTGAGATAGGATTCATTTCAATCCATTCTTAGAAAGAGAACTTTGTTTCCTTGTTTGTGACGATGTTGTGTAGAGAAGCGAGGAAGTGGTGGTTCTTGTTCCTTAGGGATCGTGAGGGGTCAACGATCTCATGGGAGGAGTTCTGAGACTTGTTTGGAGTTGAGTTTTTTTCTTGGACAGTGAAGGCATCCAGTCTATAGGAGATTCATAATCATCGACAGGGGAATTCCATTGGGTACGATTTTGGAATCTCTTTTAGGAACCTTTTAGGATATTCTTCGGACTAGTTTCCAGATGAGGAGGTCAAGGAAATTCATTTCAAGCAGGATTTGCATCCCGAGATCCAGCGCCAGGTCACCCTATTTATGATGAAGACATATCATGAGGTGTTTTAAAGGGTAGAGGTTTTCAAGAGTACATTCTCTTGAACTGGATCAACATGATAAGGGAGTCATCATGATTCCTCACAATGCATGGCTGTATTCTAGGGTTTTGGGCTTTCAAGGAAAATGATTTTTTTTGTCTTGGGGTAGGTCTCAGCCCTCAACATCTCATTTCTTTGAGGGTCATGGCTATTGGGCCTATGCCAAGGGATTCAGAGCTTGTTTTTTTTGGTGTTCGAGGCCATCACCAGTGAGAGTTACCGACCATTAAGATTAGTCATCATGCACCAGTAGTTATGCTCCAGGTTCTTCCATTGAGGCAGTTCCAGCCGAGGCAGCAACAGTAAGTTGCACCAGCTTTGGATCAGTACAGGTTAGATGGGGCAGGCAGAGGACTATCCCATGATTCTCCTTGTCCACAAAGATCAGAGAACGACCAAATATGTGGAAATCATCAGGGTCAGAGACGCCATGGAGAGGGCGTGGTATACTTCGTGCTTTAGCGTTTCCAGCGCCATGAAAACCCTATGTCATTGAGGTTCCCTTTTCTTGTTTTCTACATTGGTGTATGCCTTTCTTTATTTAGGATAGAGACACTCCATGATATCATCTAACCTATTCCATGCTTTGGGGAATGAGGTAAAGAGACATCTCGTTCCCTTGGAATTGACTATGCTAGTTGGAGGCTAAACTGACTTGTTTGAAGTATGTAGAGATTGTGTGCTAGGGTTGGGGAAGCACCACTCTTGGGGAGATATCCGATTTTTACGAATACCACCATATTATGTCATCCTCAACAAGGATTAATTGTATTAGGTGTGGGATATCGTGGATAACTTCATAAGACAAGTTGTGTACTTCGATACAGATGGAGTGCTAGTGGTGATCATTGGCGGGAGAGTCCCTCTAATGGTTCATTGGCATGTTCTATCCTTATCATCCACGATGGATGAGCTGATGCTGAGTTCTTTAGAGGTTCAACCATTTTTCTTTACTAGGTTCATTGAATAATACTCTGATGTCTTTCCAGAATAGGTTGTATCATTACCCCCTTGACTAGAGATCGTGTTTGGGATCATGAAACAGCCAGGAGCATCTCTTATATCTATGTATCCATATAGGATGGCCCATTTTGCGTTATGATAGCTATGTATACAACATGATGGTCTGTTAAAATATGGTTTTTTTTGGGTGAGTGTGTCACCGTGGGGTGAACAGGTTTTGTTTGTGAAGAAGGCTGATGAAAGTTTGCGGTTGTGTGTCATTTATCATCTATTAAGCAAAGTGACAACAAATAATCTCTATCCTCTTCCACAGATTGATGATTCATTTGATCAACTAATGTGGGAAAGTTGGTTCTAAAATATTGAGTTGTAGTCAGGATATCATCAAATGACGGTGAATCATGGGGATATCCCAAAGACTACATTATGTAGTCATCTTGTGTATTATGAGTTCTTTATAATGCCATTTGGCATGACAAATGCTCTAACTATGTTCATGGGATTGATGAACACTGTGTTCTATGAGTTCTAGAACAATTACATGGTTTTTTTCATCAATGTAATCCTTGTGTACTCCATGTCTGAGAAGGAGCATGCAAAGCATTTACACGCCATTTTGGGAGTACTTCATCAATATAAGCTATTTGGGAAGTTGTATAAGTGTTAATTTTGGGCTCGATAAATTTTTTTATTTGGGGCATGTTGGGTACCAGTAGGGATTAGTGGTGCATTCATTGAAGATAGAAGCATAAGTGTCTAGCGATGCCCACAAGACAATGTCAGAGTTGTGAAGTTTTCTTCATATCACAGGCTACTATAGGAGGCTTAAAGCTGATTTATCTCTAGTTCATGAATCCTATGATAGCTTTGAATAGGAAATATCATACATTCATCTAGACTGATCAGTGTCATGCAGCTTTTGAATATCTAAAGGATAAATTAGCAAGTGGTATAATTATTTTTCTTCCAGCAGCTGGAGTCCTGTTTCATGTTTTCGGTGATTCATCGCATCTGGGTTTAGGATGTGTTCTGATGCATTAGATATCATTTGTTTCTTATGGGTCTCGAAAGTTTCACCCCCATGAATGTATCTATTACACCCATAATCTTGAAATGGTAGGTGTGGTGTTTTATCTATTGATTTGGAGACATTACCTCATTAGAGAGAGCTATGTGGTTTTCACGGATCATAAGTGCATGAGGTATGTTTTCTCCCATCAGGAGACGAACTTACGATAGCGTCGGTGGATGGAGTTATTATGTGAATATGACACTGAAATATTGTATACACCGAGAAATGAGAGTGTAGTAGCTGATTAACTGGGTCAGAAGTCACATAGTGATGTTGTGCATCTATCTGGTGATTCTGGGAGAGTAATGGAAGAAATGTTAGCATTAAATCTTGATATGGGAGTTGTTGGGGGATGATGTTGTCTTTTCTAGATGATGGTGCAGTCATCTCTAGTGAAGCAGGTTGAAGAGACCCAATTGGGGGATCTTGAGGTGGATTTCAAGAGAGACTGAGTTTTTTATGGAGTGGCCTTGATGTTTGGTCTGAGGATGAACAACCCTAAGTGTTATATCATAGAAGGATATTTGATCATTTTTCCATGTGCGAGACGGTTCTCATAGAGTTACATAGTTCACCTTTAGTAGTGCATCCCGGTGTGACAAATATGTATAGAGCCTTGAGGTGTCTGTTTTGGTGGCCATGGTTGAAGCATGAAATTGTGGAGTCCGTGTCTCGATGTTTTGTCTACCAGAAGGTGAAGGCTGAACATTGTGTTCCTCGTGGTCTGCTCTAGCCATTAGATGTTCATCAATGCATGTGGGAGGAAATCTCAATGTACTTTGTTAATATTTTACCTCAATATTATGGAGGACATGAAACTCTATGGGAGATAGTGAATCATTTAAAAAAATCATAACACTTCATAGAAATCTAGGAGTCTAGCTCATTGGAATTTTTGTTGAGGCGGTATCTGGAAGAGGTGGTGAGATTTCATAGAGTCCAAAGGACGATCATTTCTGATCATGATCCTCATTTCATCTCTAGGGTTTGAAGAGTTCTCCAACATGCTTTTGGTTCTTGGCTATGTCGTACCACTGAATTTCATCCGTAAATAGACGTTCAGACAGGGAGAACAATCCAGACTCTTGAATACATTTTGCGATCTTATGTCATGGATTTTGGAGGCTTGTGGATGCAGCACTTACCCTTGGTGGAGTTCACTTACAATAATTTTTTTCACTCCACCAACAGTATGATTCCATTTGAAGCCTTGTATGTCTGACAATTCTGTTCTCCATTGTTCTGGACTAGGGTCAGAGAGTCCGCAATTCATTCACCGTAACTAGTGCAGAATAAAATAGGGATGGTTCTGGTGATTCTTGAGAGGATGAATACGTTGCAAGATTGTTAGAAATAAAATTTTGATCATAGTAAGAGACCATTAGAGTTTGATGTTGGGGATCATGTGTTTCTGATGGTGACTCTCCATCATGGGAAGCGAAGGATTGGTCGTGGGAGTAATCTTTCCCCCTGTTTTGTTGGGCCTTTCGGGGTGTTTGCTTATATTGGAGATGTGGTGTATAGAGATTCACTTCCCCCATAGATGATCTAGATAAACCATGTATTTCATGTCACAGATCTCCATCATTATCTTCATTATCACTTCCACTTCATCGATTGGGGGGAGAATGATGTTGATAATGATGTGAGCTTCGAGAAGCAACCTGTGGAGATCCAAGACTACAAGGAGACGGTGTTGCACGAGTGTTCTATCCCATTGTATTTTGTTTTGTGTCAGTATAGTGGAATGAAAGAGAGTACCTGGGATAGTGAGTCATGAATATATGCCCAGTACCACAAGTTGTTTGATTCTGAACTATTTTCAGTTTAAAAAAATTGTTGTTCTCTTTGTGGTGGTTGACCTATCTTGTTTATGTGATGCATTTCATTGGATTCTTCTTATGGATATCTATCTTTTGAGAGTTATCTCATTGTGTGGTGGTTTGGAATTTATTTCGTTTTACTTTTAGGTATGTTTTGAATTCTTGAGGATGGGAATGTTTTGAGAGGTATTTGAAATAATGTCATAGTCCTCTCCAGTCCATTCATTTTCTAAAATCTAGTGTTTGAGGTGTTCCAGGAGGTTATGGTGACATATCCTCAACACTTTTCCAAATTTCTAGTTCTTTGAATACTGTTTCTTGTTCTGTCAACATTATAATGGTAGCCTTATGTGAATAGTGCAATAATTGCCTTATGTGAACAGTGTCATCGGTAGCCTTATGTGAACAGTGTAACAGTAGACTTATTAGAATAGTGAAACTATATTCTTATGTGAGAAATGTCATCTGTAGGATTATGTCAATAGTGAAATGGTAACCTTATGTGAATAATTCAATGGTAACCTTATGTGAAGCGTGCAACTATAAAATTATTTGAACAGTGAAACCTTAGCCTTATGTGTATAGTGTCATTAGCAGGCTTATGTGAACAGTGCAATGGTAACCTTATGTGAATGGTGCAATGGTAACCTTATATAAACTGTGCATTGGAAACCTCATATGAACATTGAAACGGTAACATTATGTGAAATGTGCATTTGTTTCCTTACGTGAACAATGTTTCCAAAACAGTGAGGTTCTAATGGTATACTATATTTTCTTTGCCAAATTTTGAGTTCATCAATAGTGTCTTGAGAACGGTGTGGTCCATGGATAGCCTCGATTTCCATTACCAAATTTGGAGTTCATGAACATTATTTCTAGAACTGTGAGGTCCAATGGTAACCTCTATTTCCTTTTCCAAATTTAGAGTTCAGGAAGAGTGTTTCCAGAACGGTGAGGTCTAATGGTAGCCTCTATTTCTTTTGCCAAATTTTGAGTTCATGAACAGTGTTTCCATAACGGTGAGGTCCAACATTAGCCTCTATTTAAATTTCCAAATTCTATGTTGATTAATAGTGTTTCCATAATGTTGAGTTCCAACTGTAGCCTCTATTTCCTTTGCCAAATTTTGAGTTCATAAACAGTTTTTTCAGAATGGTAAGGTCCAATAGTAGCCTCTATTTCCTTTAACAAATTTTAAGATAGTTAATAGTGTTTCTAGAATAGTGACGTCCAACGGTAGCCCCTATATCATTTTCAAAATTTTGAGTTTGTGAATAGTATTTCGATAATGTTGACGTCCAACGGTAGCTTCTATTTTATTTTTTGAAATTTTTAGTTGATGAAAAATGATTTCATAATGGTGAGGTCCAACAGTATCTTCAATTTCCTTTTCTAAATTTTGATTTCATGAATAGTATTTCCATAATGGTGCATTCCAACGGTAGCCTCTATTTCCTTTTCCAAATTTCGATTTCATGAATAGTGTTTCCAACTTCCAATAGTTTCACCCCTTTGACATTTCCATTGATGTGAAATGCATTTAAGTCCTCTTTTAAATAAATATAAGTCCAATTCAAAGGCCATAACTCATATTTTAATTTTTCTTAAGGCTTGGGATGCTTTTACTTGGTCAAACCATGTCGTTTAAAGGGAACCCCTTATAATACAAAATATAGTGTATATTAAACCGCTAGTCTGTAAAATCATCTAATGGGATGAGATATCATTCTCCCAAGTTCTTCCTCCATGTTCTCGGGTGTGAGATGCTTGATCCATCCATTCCTTCCTATAGGATTAGGGCGGTCAAACCTTCATTCATGTATTGGTTCCCCTTTATTTTGGATTTAACCAAGCAGTATCGATCGATCTTTGATATAAGGTAAGATCTATCATCATTATTTTGATTTCATCTCCTTCTGTTTCTACTTTCCCTTTAATGGAATTCTATATAGGTGTTCCTAATGGGATTTTCATGGGTGTTGATCAGTGTGGTGGTGTCTCTACATCCTCGGGTGGATACAGTTGTCAGGGGGAGGGGATCGTAACCCACTGTGCAGCTCATTCTCATATAAAGAATGTCAAGAAACATTTGAGTAATGGGATGTGTTCCTTCTCTTTTATTTTAAAGACCGCTATATAGTAACAATGTTTTATCCCACTATATCACATTGGAGTTGACATATTAAATATTTGAACCGGATAAATAAATTAATATCGATCTCATGTTATTACTTTTTGTTTCTCTAGATAGAGTGATATCTATTCATTCCTTGATTTACTTATCATTCATGAAAGAAATTGGTAAATAATCTAATGTTGTAATTAATTGATAATTATTTTTCTAAAGATATAGAGGCATGTGAATGAATCTGATTATTGTCTTTGTAATTTGAATCAAATCAAATTGAGGAAGTAAACATGATTATTCAGTTTTTGATAGATTACTATTTAGTTTTCCCATAGTTGGAACCTACAAATAATAAATTGGTTAATTTAATATGGAATAAAGAACTCGTTGTTTGATAAAAGATATTTCCTTTTACGGTTTTGAGTTACCCTCTTTCTTGTTTAAGGGGAAAATGGCCATTGATATGATGTTTGTTTTCTTGTTTCGTGTGTTCTCATGTGATTCTGGATGGCTATTGTGATATCTGGGGGCATGGAGGCTTGTAGGTTGAGGCAATAGTTGACGCCTAGAGTGGAGAGATGCATTGGTTTATGTATGAGGGTGTCAGGGGGACACCAGTGATGAGGAAATGGGTTGGATGTGAATGATTGGATGGTTGCATATTCCATTTGTTTGTTTATCCTCTTTACATTCCATACTGATCAAGGATTCTGGTTTTCTTTCTCTTTCCAAAAGGGGAAAAGAAACGTCGGGTATTTTATGTCATTTCCATGTTTATCTTCTCGAGGTATGATGGTTCTATGCTCTTGCTATAGGTGGAAAAGACTTGAAGAGTAGTTCATCTACTCACTAAGTTGCATCCCCATGTGTTTAGTAGCTTATAATGTTTTCCTAGAATGCCTGGGAATATGGGAAACTAATAATTTTGTTAATAAATGATGGAAAAAATATTGTTATCCCAAGGGGTTAGAGCTTAACAGGATGCAATGCTAAGGTTACAATTTCAAGGGATAATAGAATTTTGTTGTGATACTAATGAAATATAATGTGGAATTGTAGCTGGTTAATTAATGTTTCACAAATTAATTAACGTAAAGTGAAACCGATAAGAATAGAATCATGAAATTTAATAATGATCTTTATATTGTAGTGGGCTTGTAGGATTCCTAGTATTAAAAGTCGTCGTCGGGAGTCCAAGGGGCGTTAGCTGCAGTTGAGTCTATGAGTAGGTTATCTAAATAGTGTGGTTGTGAGCTATAGTATATTCTATAATTTTTGTGTTTCTATATGATAATCCACTCTATCCGTGAGGGCAACTGATGCCCCGTTGATTTTGAGCCCAGGGGGGTGTTTTCCATAACATTTCGGTGGGAGGATGGAAGGATGAATATCCCTTCTAGCCTCGCCCTTTTCATTTGGTTGTTATTTTGGATGGTAGGCACATCCGTTAGTTTTCCCCATATATGTGTGTAGATTTCTATAATGTCTTGTGGTTATTTACACACATATGTTCTATATATAGTTTCCTATGGACTTCTATAGGTGTAACATGTATAGGATATGATGTCTTGAGCATCCTTACTCGTTGTATGTGCCATAATGGATAGAGGCTTAATACCCAACGTATGATAAATGTTTTGCAAGCTGTTCTGTCTCCTAGAAACAACCAAGTTACTTTTCATAAGTGTATTTGGTGGTTTCATTGGCGAGGTACATATTGTAGTGCTTCTCCCTGGTTTTTATGGGAACGATTTTTTGGAGAGAGATGATTAGGACATGTGATGTTGAGGTAAAGCAGAAAAAAAAGTGGGGAAGTAGTAGCGGGGTACCCATGATATTATTTATTATATTATATACTCTTTTATGTGATACTTGGTGAGAGTAGCCATGGTGAGGCTGGAAAATTTATATACATATTTACGTGATGAGTTAGTTTCAATTTTTGTTAAATGTGTTATAACATGCTTTCCTTACATTTCCACGAGAGGATTCAGGGAGGATCTTACTGAGTATACTATTATACTCCCCAATTATATGTATAAATTATTTTTCAGGTCACTTAAAGCAGGTTGGAGATCCAACTTTTTTCTTCTAGCTAGGGGTTGCATGAGTTTTTGGGGCTTGTGGTTGAAATTGTTTTCTACTCTACTTCGGTACTTTCAGTATTCACATTCAGTTGTATTATTTTTGAATGACATTATATATTTTAATTTGGGATTTATATTATATTGAATATGAGATGGAGTTGGTTGGTGTATTTCTTATCTCTCTCTTTCTCATGTGTTCTCTTAGTGGGTAATGCCTCCCATTTGTGTGTTTACTATACCCACGGTGCTAGTTTACAAATAAGGGCCTACTGGAGGTGGGACTTGAGGGGTCATTATCTCCATTCACATATTGCCAGCCCTGGAGGGGTACACCTACTGGGGAGTTGGTCATGATAAATAACCATGATATTCATTGTGGGTTTAATGAAAGTCAATATACCCCCATCATCATCATAGTTATTATCCTGATGAAGGTTACATAAATAAATTTGATCGATTATTCATTGTAACATCCCAAAATTCTAAAGTACAGCAGTTTATGGAATAGTGTTTATGTGATGCAACACAAAGTGTAATGCCCCGACCCCATAAAGTCAGAGAGGGCGTATAATATTAGTACATTGGAAGGAATAATATAATGAACACTTTATGGAAGATAACATTAACATTATGCATGGTCATTAATTGAAAACACATGCCTTTACAAATAATGTAATGAACACTTTATGGAAGGAATATGTGCTGAGTAAAGAAACCCATAATAAAATATAATCATGGGTATTCTTCTAGATGAATAACTAGATGAACCATCAATATTACTTTCATAATGAGCGAATTTATAATGCTGGACATTCTGAAACATTTTTTCAAGTACTCGGCCAAGACATCTAAAATTGATTAAGGCCTCGACCAAAACAATATATCAAATTGGGAAAGGCCTCAGCCAATTCCACGTTTAATTGTCTCATTAGACCTATTGATGAATCGAGGAGCTTTATCAGGCTCCACCTATCACGTACTACGTCCAATAAATTCTTAATATTAATGGGTGAAACACAATCTATACACTCTTATTAAAACTAGCATATGAAATGTCAACATTTTGACCACAATCCATGAATGGAATAAACATAGCACATCCAGAGACAAAAATAACTCATTTAATACAATATGTATGATCTTATTATGATAAATCAACCTTAATAAAGAATAAAATAAACTAAATGATGTCGATATAGTTGAAAATATTCATTAAAACTATTTGAGAGAAATATCCCCTTTTTCGTGAAAAAATTTAAATGTCACACTATTTATCAAATAAGTCGTTTATAAGGGACTTTTGAATCGTTGTGTCCCATAACACTTTTAAATATTTAAAAGAAATTTTAATTTCAAAAATAATTGTCCATATAAATAAATACTTAAAACCATTTTTAAAACATGGACATTGATGAGAAATAGTTATTAGAAAAAATATTTAAAACAATAGTTTTGTCAAAGAGTTCCAAACCAAATTTAGGATTCTTGAATAAAAATAATTGAGTAATAATATTAATCAAAACATTATAATATCATGAGAATAAAGGTATTCATGATATAATGTATTAGAGGACATTATATACACCATATAAACATGAATTGGTGTATAATAACAGATAGGTCTCAATGAAATGTAAATTCAGATGAAATACTTTATGAAGACCGTATCCTTAGATTAAGGATAAATCAATGAAATAATTATGTGTTAAAAATATAAACACATTCAATATAATTTGATATTCAGTGTAAATAAATCATATTACATTCACACATATTCTTGTAAAAATAAAACTAATGACTGGGGTGTTTAACTCAATGAAAGCAAATTGTGTTAAGATTACCCTTAATAAGTACATATCAATGGAATGTGAATTTTTCAAAGGAGTGACTATGTGTATCAAAGGTATATCCAAAGATAATGGAGTGGAAATTACTACATAAATAATAACTTGTGATTCCACACATAATATTTGATTAATATGATCAATGATGTATGGGTAAAGCCCATTGATTGGAAATTGAAATTTTAAATTCCCTTACATATTTGGTAACTTACAAAACATACACCTCATGAAAGAAGTATCGTAAAATGAAGATGAAAATACACATAAATTAATTTATATTACACAAATAATACATTCATGGGAAGTACATACCCCACACAAAAGGAAATAGTGTCAACATAGCATAAATATCATGAGAACAATAACAGAGATGAAAAAACCCCATACCTAGTACTTTTCCTTGGTCAATGGTAAATTAACCTCCTGATTAATATTTAAATAATTGTGATTAAATTATAAATTAACTAAATACAAAAATATGATATCATATATGATCTTTTAATACTTCATTTTTTAAATATTTTAGTATAATCATTGTTTCGGTTGTTAATTGACTCATTTTCATTTACATGTTTTGTTACGCAAGTCATGATTATTATGGATAGGATGTATTTGATTTAATCTAGAATGATATTATATTATTAAATAATTTTTCTAATATTAAAATAAAAATTATTCTGGAAAGGTTACAATGGGGAATGAATCTCATCATGTTCATGGAGACTGTAATTTGTACGTACGCATGAACGCTACATCCATTTTTTTATTTTAAAAGGAAAGAAAAAATAATGATACATAGTTATTTTATTATTCCATTATAATATAATATTTTATATATTTTATGTAATTTCATTAAAAAGATCCTTTATATGTTCCATTTATGGAATAATCAAGTCATATCACTTTGAGGGGGCGGCAGTCCACACTTCCTTAAATGAAATTCTAGTTTATGTACAACATGAAAAGTAAAAGGATATGATATGAAAGATAATTTAAGAAACTTATAGATAAATTAAATATCATAAATATAGTATATAATTATAGTTCCATCATAATGGTCACCATAAGTGGTTGTAGTATAAGATTGAACAATCATCGTTTTATGAGGAACTAGTTATCCGTCCACAAAAACATTATGTTCTATACCAATTAAATGGAGGTGTTTGAAATTGTAATTCAAATACATAACATAAAAACAACCTAGTATATTGAGTACACTGGTGTGGTTATAGATGAAAGGAATGAAGATATTTTATGGGGTTTTAGAAGTAAAATAAAAAAAATAACATAAGAGAAGATGTTACCCTTAAATCGGGTAACTCCCATTGGTTTTAATCAAAAGTCTTCCTTGATTGGATTTATGCCTAAGGTAAGGCATCGATGTAGAAAAGAGGGATGAAAGAATATTATTTTTGCATATTATGGAAGAGACAATGGGCTTGAGTGGTGTGAGATATGGGTTAGAAGTGGGGGCTTTTATAAGGGGGAGGAGGGGCTCTTAAGGAATGTCTGAAAATATATTTTTATTATATAATGATTTTATATTTATAAAGGTCCATACCTCATTAAAGTAGATTATAAGATGACTCATGTTCGAAATATAATCATACAATAATAATTTTACAGGTTTTGGATACTGTTTTAATTTTTATAATCTTATTTATTTAAATCATCTATTAATGATGTAAACACTCCCTCATTATTGTTTACATAATAATTTTATTTATAAGATGTCTAAAAATTATAAAAAAATACAAATATGTAGGAAATATTTTTAGATTAAAAATAAATATTTATAGTCAAAATGATAACTTATATAACCCCATATAATTTTTTTTATAAAATATATATGTTTATGTCATTTTTGTCTTTAAATTAATATAATTAATATAAAGTGTCATTATCACTCTCAAGTGGCTCCATGAGGTCCTAGAATCGATCCAAGGATACCCATGGTCAGATATATATATATAAATAGGAATGGAACACTTGTTAGGGTAATTAAATATTATTATAATATTGTTTGTTTACCATTATTTACGGGATTTACTGATATATCCATGTAAACAAATATTTACTGAAATAAATATTCATAATGTATAAAAATAAAAGTTACCTATTTACATAATTTGGAACTCCTGCTTCCAAATATGGAATCCATTTTTCAAAATTCAAAACATAGAAGTGGTAGAAATTAATTTAAAATTAATTCCCGTTTCAAAATAAAGAGCATGTTTTTAAGAAATAATAACTGTAAAACGATTGACACTTGTTTCTGTCCTATTTCAAATTGAAATTACTTCCAATGACCTAAATTAGATTAAATGGTAAATATATAATATAATTTTACTTAAAAAAAATTCAAATGTATAATGTAACACTATAAAATGTAGTAATTAAAAATGTTGTTTTCCAATAAAATTTAGTATTTATCACTATTCTTAAAATATGAAAGTTATTAGAAAAACATGAAAATATTATCCAAAATAAATTTGTATTTCCCGATTATAAATAAGAAGTTTTTTTTGTCAAATTGATTATAAAAAAATGTGTCAAATATTTTATTTAAAAATGGGTCACCATTAAATGGTTGTAAAATTGCATTTTTTTAAAAAATAATTTTTTATCTGAAAAATTGAATTACTTCTTATATTATGTCTAAGAAAAAACATAATATAGATCCCAAAATTACTTTTAGTATAAAATATTGAAATTTCAGTTAATACTATTCATAAACTTTTTTTGAAAGATTATTTTGGTTAGTCATGGTGCACTCAAACTCAGTATTGCGTGTAGTACAATCTATTTAATTACATCAATGAAAATAACATACTATAAAATTCAGGGGTGTTACATTCATCCCCACTTTTGGAAATTGCTTCCTCGAAATTTTTAAAATTGTTCTTTGAAACATAATGGAATGTTCCACATCAGAGAAACAGTAAATGAAACTATCACATTAAAATAATGAAAGACAAGTACAATGATCACCTGAGATAACCTATACTAGGATTACACATACGAAAACATGGATATGGAAGATAAAATAAGTGTCATGTTCTGATGGGGAGTGATATAATACATGATCAGTAGAACGTTAAAAACCAGAAAACCACAAACTTGTGATTGGATAAATAGTCATTAGTTTCCCAGTAGAAAATGTAAACAGACAACTTTTTTTGTTTTAAGTTCCATTTTATAAAGTTGATGAATTTATTTATGAGATTGACTAAGAACATAATGATATATACTTACTTTTTAAGTTGAGTCTAATCTTTTAATTAATTTCTACAAATAACTTATCATTTTTTCAAATGATGAGTATTTAAGATGTCTTGGAAACACATAAAGAACTAGAATCAACTTTTACAGAATCACATGATCCAAAAAGGATAAACGGTATATTTACCTTGTCTTTAGATATTCAACAAAACCAAAATGGTTCTTACAAGATCAGATGATCCCCAAAAAGGGTAATCCATTAGAGAAACAAATATTATTCTAAATTTCTGAAAATTAAACCAACAATACCCAAAGTTAACTAAATACCATTTAGAAATAAATTTTCCTTAAAAACCATCATTAAAATCAAAACTAATATTGAAACCCAAAACATAGAAGAATTTGATTATGTAGTCTTCAACGTTAAATTTTATCTCCAAATAACATCAACTACTCTTCAAGTCACGTACTTAAAAGTAATTAACCTAATCACATATTCTTTATGATGGGTTAATCATTTCCATAAATATCCGAAATATCTATATATACACAATAAAATCATAGATAAAAATCCACCATTACTCCTCAAATGAAATCCCATAGTGTTCTATTTTCAGTAGGCATGTAGTGTTCCCAACAGAGTGAACGTGATCTAAAATAACATTTATCACTTAATCACCAAATCAATTTCTTATACTAAGGATATTCATTTGATAGGAGATAAGATACCAAATAAACTTATTATTGATCAATAAAATCATTTAACTAAAAAGAATTATTCACACTAACAAGGTACTTCACGTAGTCTAGTGGTAGGCAAAAAATCCCAATCGCACTCTAGTTGTGGGTTAGACTCCCACAGCTTTATCCAATGCGACGAGTTATCACATGGTCTGTGTGTTGTCCTGTTTCAAAAACTATATTTTATATGATTCCGAAAATGAGATAAACTCCTCAAAATAACCATAAAATAATTTCACGACAAATTTTTTCTTATTCCTCACATTTTCAACCCAAAATTTTAAATCTTGTAATTGACTAAAATTCAATGATAATATAATCCCAAATGGTTATTTATAACTATATCAATAATAGAAAAGATAAATCATCCTAAAATAGAAACTTCAAATAAAAATAGTAGGGTTACACATTCTAGAAGAATGCCTTCCAATGTAATCCCATCAACAATGATCACTAAAACATTTATAAGTTTTTTCATCCATTTATTTCAACATAGTTTCATCCTCGAACAAGAGGTTACCCTATAGAATATAGAATCCACTCGGTGAATTCCCATGTCCCATACATTTACGAAAAATTACTGTAAATGGATTCTTGGGATCATTATTATTTTCTTCCATTGTACTTGTCATTTATTCTAGACAATTCTTCACATTATGTCCTTATTTCCCCCACACTAATCATGTATTTGTTCCATTGATAAATATTCCTAGGTGTCTCTATCCACAATTCCTACATGATGCAAATTTCGCTTTTTTTTCTCCATGGTCTCCACTGCTGGAGATCTTATCATTCACTGCATTTCACTTCTTTGTTGAGTCTGGTATTAGGTTAGTAAATACGTTGTTGATCATATTTTTTGAAAACTGATATGGCATGAACACGATATCTTTTACCCATATCAACATTCCTTTTCATTTCTCATTTCCACCACTATGCCCACGTTGAACATCATGTTCAATGGTACTATGAATTCTTTGGAATATAGCCATTAACAAATATAAGAAAGAATTGTGTGAGTCATAAAATAATTTATAAAATATCATAACTTCATATTTTCAATCAAAAACACCATATTATTTACCAAGGTTATTAATTATCATCTTATATTAAAAATACTTCAAATAAGTTTGTAACGAAAATTTGGATTAACCTAAGAATATCCCTCAGGAGTGTCGTAACCAAGAGTTAATAAAGGCTCATTGTCATGTACTAGGATACCCCAGGTCAAGCCCGAAACTCCTTGTCAGAGTTTTCACTCCTAGGTACATCTGTTCTAGAGCCTCCTCTACCTGCTCGTATCTAGAAAAGGATGTTTTTCATGGAAAATACACAAAATCTCAACATTAAAAAAATTCTATGAATTTCTTCTATATTAATCCTCAAAGTCGGTCATAGGGTAACGTTATCTAATCGGAGTTTTCGTAAATAGAGTTTCCTATGTATGTAAAAAATTTCAATGATACCAACTGTAATGCCTGACCCCAGAAACCCAAATACAATGCATTATTTTAATACATTGACATTATTACATGGAATCATGTCATGAAGGACCAATTAGTTTAGTATTATTGGAAACATAATACATATATAAGTTCAAAAATATAACTTGAAATTAAATACAACACTAATTTATTTCATTAGGAACATCCAAACCTCCAATATTATGCCTAAAAGTCACTCATAACTAACTTCTTAATATCCTAGGAAAATGAAACAGAATAAAGGTGTGAGCTCAAACACTCAGTAAGAGTAAGAAATATAGTGGAAGATAACATAAACATAAGACATGGTGAATAATTGAAAACACATGCCTTTACAAATAATAAACATGAACACATTAATGTAGGTATATGAGACGAGTAAATAATGAAATAATAAAACTTAATCATTGGTATTCTACTAGTAGAATCACCACATTGTACAGGAATATTATTTTCATAACGAGGTAATGTATAATAATGTACATTCAGAAACATTTTTTCAAGGCCTCAGCCAAGATGTCTAAAAATGATTAAGGCCTTGGCAAAAACCATATATAAAATTGGGAAAGGCTTTAGTCTATTCCACATCGAATTGTATCATGAGACCTATAGATGCATCAAGGAGCTATAGCGGGATCCACCTATCACATAATAAGTCAAATACATTCCTCATATGAAAGGGTGAAACATAATTTAAACAATTGTATTAAAAATAACATATGAAATGTCAATATTTTAACCACAAACCATGAATGGCATAAAAATAACACATCCACAGTCAAACAAAACTCTTTTAATATGATATGGGTGATTGTATTATGTTTAATCAACCCAAATAAATAAAAAAAATACACTAAAAGGATATTGAAATTTATGAAAATAGTCATTAAAACTATTTGATAGAAATATCCCCCTTTTCGTGAAAACTTTTTAATGACATAGTATTTATCAAAGAAGTCATTTAAAATAGATTATTGAATAAATGTGTACCATACCAATTTGAAAAATTTAAAAGTAATTTAAATTTCAAAACAGTCATGTCTATATAAATAAATACTTAAAACCATTTTTAAAACATGGAAATTAATGAAAATGAATTAGAAGAATAAATATTTATAACATTTTAAACAATAATTTTGTTAAATTGTTCCTAACCAAATAGGAGATGCTTGAATACATGTAATTGATGAATAAAATTAATAAAAACATTATAATATCATGAGAATAAAAGGGATTCATGATATAATTTGTCAATGGACAGTATATATGACATATAAAAGTGAATTTGTGTATAATGATAAAGAGGTCTCAAAGGAATGTAAATTGAGACGAAATACATTATAAAGACTATTTCCTTTGATTAATGATAAATAAATGAAATAATTATGTGTCAAAAATATAAAAACACTCAATTTAATTGGGTATATGGTTTAAATCAATCATATTACATTCACACATATTCTTGTAAAAACAAAACCAATAACTGGAATGATTAACTCTATGAATGGAAATTGAGTTTTGATTATCCGTAACAAGTTCATATCAATGGAATATAAATTTATCAATGGAGTGATTAGGTTTATCAAATGTATATCTATATAAAGGGGATTGGAAATTACTTCATAAATAAAAAATAGTTATTCCACACATAATCATGGAGTAAAATAATCAATGATGTATGCGTAAAGCCCAATGAGTGGAAATTGAAATTTGGAATTCCCTTACTGATTTGGTAACATACGAAACATACACCTCATGAAATACGTATCATAAAATAAAAATATCAGTACCCATATATTAAATTATATTACACCAAGAATACAGTCCTGGGCAGTATATACAACACATAAAAGGAAATTGTGGCAATATAGCATGAATCTCACAGGAATAAGTAGTGAGTTGAAAACCCCTTACCTCATACATTTCATGGTCGAGGGTATGTTAACCTCAGGTATAATAGTTAAATTGTTGTTATTAAATTATAAAATAAAAACATACATAAATATGATATCATATATGATCATATAATATTACGTTGTTAAAAATATTTAATTAGTTTCATTGTTTCAGGTGTTAATTATTTTGTATTCATTTATATGTTTTATTACGTAAGTAATGTTTTTTTATGGATAGGATGTATTTGATTCACATACAAAAAGACATTATATTATAAAATATTAATTTTAATAATCAAATGAAAATTATTCTTTAATGGTTAAGATGGTTAATGAATCTCATCGCGTTCGTGGAGACGGTAATCCGTATGTACGCACGAACGCTACTACCATTTTTTATTTTAAAATGATTGAAAACCAAATGATATGTTGGTATTTTATTATTTTTGTATAATATAATATTTTATTTATGTTACTTATGTTCATTAACACAACCCTTAATATATTCAATATATGGTATAGATGAGTCAAATTATATTCCGGGGGTGGTAGTTCTTACTTCCTCAATGGAAATTATCCTATATATACAACATAAAATGAATAAGGTTATCATATAAAATAGATTTATATAATCTTATAGATAAAATAAATATCATAATTTTGATATATAATTATAGTTCCATCAAAATGGACACCATAAGAGGTGGTAGTAGAAGATTGAACAATCATCGTTTCGTGAGGCACTAGTTTGCCGTCCAAAGAAACATTATGTTCCATACACATTAGATGGATGTGTGTGTAAGTGTAGTCCCAATACATTACATAAAAACAACCTAGTTTATTTAGGAAACTATTTTTTATAAAATAAATGAATTAATATATTTTATGTTGTTGGAGAATTAAAATAAATGAAAAGAACTTAAGAGGAGATGGTACCTTTTAATCGGTTAACTACCTTGGGTTTGAATCAAAAGGATTCTATGATGTGCCTTATGCCAAATGAAAGCCATATAAGTGGAATCAAGGTATGTAAGGATCATAGATGGGAAGATTTGGGACTTTCCAAGGGGCTTTATAGGTGTGAGATATGGGTTTTATGTTAGGTATTTTTATAGGGGGAGGATGGGCTCTTTAGGAATGTTGGAAAATATTATTTTATTATATAATTATTATTGGTTTCTAAAAGTCAATAACATATTAAAGATTAATATACGATGAATCATGTTTTAAATAAAATCATCCAATAATATTTTTATAGGTTTTGGATATTGTGTTAATTTTTATAATCTTATTTATTTAAATCATTTATTAATAAGGAAAACAATACCTCATTATTGTGTCATGAATAATTTTATTTATTTGTTGTCTAAAATTTTTAAAAAATCCATGATGTAGGAAATATTTTTATATTTTTACTGGATATTTATAGTTGAAATGATAACTTATATAACCCCTTGTAATTTTTTTTACTAAAATATATATGGATATGTCATTTTTGTCGTTATTTTAAAATAAATAATATAAATTGACATTATCCCTCTCAAGTGGCTTAATGGGGTCCCAAAATCGAACCAAGTATTCTCATGGTCGGATATGTACCAAAAAATATGAATAGGACACTTATTAGGGTAATTTAAAATTATTATAATATTATTTGTTTACCCTTATTTACCAGATATACCCCTTTAACCACGATAAATAAAATTTACACTAAAGTAAATATTCATGCTGCCTACAAATAAAAGTTATCTATTTACACAATTTGGACCTCTTGATTCCAAATATGGAATCCATTCTTTCCAAATTCAAAACACAGAAGCGGCAGAAATTAATTAAAAATTATTTCCCATTATCAAAACCAGGAGCGTGTTTTTATGTACTAATAACTATAAATAGATTTGTAACATCCCGAGTAAGTAATGAATAATATATATTTTTGTCTATGTCTATTAATGATTAATATAGTGTTTTAGAGGCTTAAAATGAAAATAAATCCAATCTTAAGCATGGAATACACTAATATTCTTAAAAGTTTGTTTTACTGCCTTATGATGGAAAACCCTTTTTAAATATATATTTGACAATTTTATAAACTATGTTTGTCAAAATAAACTTATTCTTTATGATTGGGACATCAAAATTTACTTTGTGTGAATCTTTGGTATTTTTCTGACAATGTTCATTTTTTAATGAATAGTGAAAAATACTGCATTTTACATCAAAACTGCTTTTTAATCTAATTTATTTATATGATTAGATTATCTTTTGAATTGGTCTTAATGTGTAATATGAATATATTTTTACCATTAAATCCAATGGTGGTCATTGGAATCAATTTCACTTTGAAATTGGACTTAAACTACTGTCAATCTTTTGATACTTATTGTTTCATAAAAACACGCTATTTGCTCTGACAGCGGGAATTAATTATTAAATTAATTAATGTGACTTATATGTTTTGAATTTTTTAAAATATATTTCATTTTTGAATTCGTAATATCAAATATATCTTAGGGTGATGTTTTGGTAATTTTCTGAAAAACTCCAATTTTTGATGAATAGTGAAACCACTAAGTGGTATTTATAAAGACTGATTTTCTGTTTAAATGAAATTTTTCCATCATTGTGTTTTAAATTTCAAAAATCCAACATACATGGTTTTCATTAAGAAGTAAAATGTGGTTAAATGAGATTATAATAATTTTTTGGTGAATAGTAACTTATTAAGTTCTTAATCGCGATTAGTGGTAATTAGGGTGGTTTAAGGTATAAATAATGCTTTAATAATAAGAAATTACCTAGACACATGTCCCAACCTTATTGGTTGTGTAATGACCGACCAAGAAAAGACATGGGTCAACTTGGGGACCCCATGGATCCACTTTTGTTGGGAAATGACAAAAATAACTTTTTATTTAATGTAAAAGTAAAAATGACACAAACATAATATGTTTTACGAAAACAATTTTTACATGGGCTTATAAAGATAAGATTTTTGATTATAAATAGTCATTGGAAAGCTAAAAATATTTCCTACATCATAGTATTATGTTTTATAATTTTTAGACATTAAATAAATTAAATTATTTATGACATAATAATGATTCAGCGATGACATCATTATTTGACGATTTAAATAAAATGGAAAGATAATGTAAACTCTATGAACTACACATGTCCAAAACCAATTGGATGAGTGTATTTCGAACCTTTATCACCTTATCCACGAATTATATCAATGTGGGACCTTTTAAAACCGAAACACATTTTCAAATAAAGTAATATTTCTTTACTTTCCAAAAGTGCCCCTCCTCTCCTCTTATAAAAGGCCCCCACCTCTACCTCATTTCACACACTCCTCAAGCCTTTGGCTCGGCCAAAACCTTACCATTTACTCTCTCCACATCTCTCTCCTCATCCTACAGGATTCCCTTTGGGAATAATCCTTTCAAATGAAGCCTTTAGGCTCAAATCCAAAGGAGTTACACTTTTAAAGGTAATTCATTCTCTCATGTTCATTTGTTTTATTTTGCTTCTCCAACACTCTAAACACTTTTTATTTACTTCTTTTGTAACAACAACAGTATCTTCATTATACTAGGATGTTGTTATAATATTTATTTGAGCTAAACTCTCACACAACTACATCAAATGGTTAAAGAACATACGGTTTCCGTGGATTGCGAAATTCTGCCTCCCGAAACGATGATTGTTCAATACTCATTTAACACATTCAAAGGTGGCCATTATGATGTCACAATTTTTATATATGATATATGATATGTTTATGTTTTCCTTAAGCTTCTGTTTTTTTCATTTTTGTCATACCTTTAAGGTTTCCATTATGGGTAAACACAATATCTTCATTTTAGGAAGTGCGGACTACCGCCCCCTGAAAGTGATTTGATTCGTTAATACCATATGTGGGATGTGTAAAGGATAAAGTTAATGATATTATATATGTTATTATACTGGAATTATAATATACTCTTATATAATTATGATTCCATTCAAAAAAAATACAAAATAGAAATGGAAGTAGCGTTCATGATTACGTACGGCTTACCGTCTCCATGAACGGTGCATTTCATTTATTACCTCTAAATGTGATGTAATATTATAAATACATGTATATGCTGAATATATATGATGTATATGTTATCCAAATCATTAATATCATTCTGGATATAACGAACCTTTGACCAAATTAACAACATGTAAGTATAAGAAGTCTATTTTTGACTTATGAACCAAATACCGACAAAATGAACATTGTTAACTTAAATGATTACATGATGTCCATAACATTGTATAAAAGGAATAATGAACTTGAAAAAGGTTCTTAATAAAGTAGATATTAACTCAAGTTTATTATTCAGGAGATTAAAGAACGGTCGGGTCAAGTCGGATACGAGGTATGGGACTTCGTCTCAATCTCCTTTCTTTGAGGCATATTTTATTTTATACACATCTTTCTTTCATATGGTGTATAAACCCCTTTGACTTTTACATTTATTCAAAAGGAATATTTTTTATAAGAAGCGTTTACTAAACGACAAAAGGGAATGTTTTTGTCGTACGTATGCGGCGACAATGACTTCTCCGCCGTCGTGACCGTTATTTGAGTTTCGGCTTCCTCTACAAGCCATACCTTCTTTTTTAAAAGAAAAATAAATACCATGTTTTAATTTTCTTTTATTTTGGTATTGAAAATGGTTTTCACAATGTTTTTGTGTTGTATTGATATCTTGTTATTGAAACATGGAAATGTTATGTTTCCTTTATGCATGTTTTATGTGATACGATTATGTTATGGTTCTTGGGCCTTATTATGAAGACGGGTGGTTCCGTGATAAACTAAGGGCGGGTGAGCCCGATATAGATCTCCAATGAATTGGTTAACGCAAAGGAGTGAAACGTTAAGGTTTCTCCGAAGAGATTTTAGGGAATATACTGTGATGGGTATTCCAAACGTAACCAAGAGGGTTACTCCCTACGTAAGAATGTTATGAATGCCTCAAGTTACCTTTATGTCCTATGATTTCTATGATTTATTCATGATTTTATGAGGTATGTTAAAGTTCCTATGTTTTATGGGTAAAGTATGATTTCATTATTATGTATATATGGACCCATGTTTCATTTCTATGTTTTTATAACCCATACTGAGCTTTTTATGCTAATCCCAAGTTTTTTTGAAATGTTTTTCACAGGTCAAGGGAAAGGTACATGATATGATGATAGTGTCAAGGAAGTGTCAAAAATAATCCATGTTT
This sequence comes from Viscum album, assembly GCA_963277665.1. Taxonomy (NCBI): domain Eukaryota; kingdom Viridiplantae; phylum Streptophyta; class Magnoliopsida; order Santalales; family Viscaceae; genus Viscum; species Viscum album. The sequence goes on from OY728137.1 coordinate 1,482,687,402, forward strand.
TATTTTAAATGTGTTTCCATAGATGGGAATGAAGAATACTATCTTTATGTAACCACTTTGTTTATATGTGGAATGTAATGAAAGTTTTATGATCTATTTCTCTAAAACTCTAAACCCAAAAAGATCCTCAATGTGTAATCTTGTAATAACTCAAGATTAAGTAAGGTTTAAGGATGGGGCCTTATAGTTGGTATCAGAGGTCGGTTTAGATAACTTTAGGAGTTAGAATTCTATTAAATGATTATCCAAATATATTTTTTTTAAATGATATAGCATTTAATGATTACCATGTTGCTTTATCTAATACATGTTGGTTCAGAATGGTTTTCCGAAGAGGAAACATGGAAGCAGTGCTAGGAAGGCATACAGAAGGAAATAACCTTCCGAATCAGCATCCAGAAATGGTCGGAATTGGAACTGAACAGTTTGTTGCAGTAATGGCGCAATTGACTCAAGCGATAAATGGCGGTGGTATCCATACACGAGATCAGCCATACCAACCGAAGAGGAACATGTCAGTTGTGGAACATTTCATGAGGCAACATCCACCATCATTCAGAGGATCATCTGACCCTGTGCTAGCTGAAGGGTGGATTAAAGCACTGGAGAAGATTTTTGATATCATGGGGTGTTCAGACAATCAAAAGGTTAGTCTTGCTATTTACCGTTTGGAGGGTGAAGCAGATAAGTGGTGGTCTGTTGTTAAAAATATCAGGGACTCCGATGAGATTGATGCTCTTGACTGGGATGAATTCAAAGGTATGTTTCTTGAGAAGTATTTTCCTAAGGCTGTTCGACTTAAGATGGAAAAGCAATTTTTGGAATTGAGGCAAGAGGAAGACTCAGTGGCTACCTATGAAGAAATGTTCACTCGATTGGCAAGGTATGCTCCAAATTTTATTCGAGTCCTTGATAGTAAAATCAATCGTTTTTACTCAGGATTAAAGCCAAAATATCGAAGGGAATTAGTTTCTCATGAGTTTAAATGTTATGAATAGCTTGTTCGATGTGCTGAGAAGGTGGAAATGGAGTTTGCCGATGACCAAGTGTTCTATAACAACCAGCAGAAGAAGAGACCGTGGTGGCAGGAGAAAGGTAAGAATTCTTCAAAAAAGTCTGATGGTAAGAGAACTAAGTTTCCAGTTTGTGATAAATGTGGAAAAAGGCATGCTGGGGAATTTCTTCTGAATTCTGGAAAGTGCTACCGATGTGGTAAGCTGGGACATAAGGCTCGTGATTGTACTGAAAAGGATCAAGGTGAAGGTAAGAACAAATTTTATTTATAGTTAGTGAAATGTTATAAGGGCAATGAGATGAGTCACTATGCAAACGAGTGTCCGACAAAGAGCTTGAGTGATGGGAAGCAGTTAGACTACAAGCAGAAAGGGGTGGTGAAATCCTCTACAACTATTTCAAGAAGATGTCGGGCCATCAAATGCAGTTGTATCAGGTACTTTGTTTGTTTTTTCAGATTATGCCAGTGTGTTTTTTGATTCGGGGTCTACACATTCTTTCATCTCTGAAACCTTTTCTAGTAAAATGGGAATACCATCTCAAGAAATGACTCCTGAACTTTTGGTAAAAACACCTGGGGGAAATGTTGAGGCAAAAAGAATTTATAAGAATCTTCCTATCCTTATCTGTGGAAAGAACCTACTTTCAAACGTTATTGTTCTACATCTAGTAGAGTTTGATGTTATCCTGGGTATGGATTGGCTCTCTATTTACCATGATAAGATTGACTGTAGAGCTAAATAAGTTTCTTTTCAGAAATACTTTCAGTTTCTTTACAGGAATGAACCCTTACTTTTGATAACATATCAAGAGGCTGAGAAACTTGTAAAAGATAGAAATGAATGTTACCTTGAACACGTCGTTGAAAATAAAGGAACTGTTCAGATTAATGATGTGCCAGTGGTAAATGAGTATCCTGATGTTTTTCCTGATGAGTTTCCTGGAATAATACCAGATCAGGAAGTTGAGTTTACTGTTGACTTAGTTCCTGATGCTAAGCCAATTTCAAAACCCCCTTATCGAATGGCACAAATTAAACTTTTAGAGTTGAAGGAGCAATTGCAAGATTTATTAGAGAAAGGTTTCATTAGACCTAGCACATCACCATGGGGTGCTCCTATTTTATTTGTTAAAAAGAAAGATGGTTCTATGAGACTTTTCATTGATTATAGAGCCTTGAATAATATCACTGTTATGAACAAATATCATTTTCCTCATATCGATGATTTGTTTGATCAGCTCCAGGGAGCTCAGTTTTTTTCAAAGATTGACTTGAGATCGGGGTACCATCAGCTGAAGGTAAAGGAGGAAGATATTCCGAAGACCGCGTTCCGTACGAGATATGGCCATTATGAATTTGTAGTAATGCCTTTTGGGCTGACCAATGCACCTTCTGTATTCATGGATTTAATGAATAAAATTTTCCATGAGTTCTTGGATAAGTTTGTGGTGGTTTTCATTGATGATATTTTGCTGTTTTCTAAAAGTAAAGAGGAGCATGAAAGACATTTAAGGTTTATCTTGCAAACCTTAAAAGAAAAGAAACTGTATGGGAAATTCAGCAAGTGTGAGTTTTGGTTGCAACAAATTTCTTTCCTTGGTCACATTGTTTCTAATGATGGAATAACTGTTGATCCTGCAAAAACAAAAGTTGTGGAAGAATGGCCAAGACCCACAAATGTAACCGAGATTTGTAGCTTCCTTGGTTTGGCGGCCTATTACCGAAGGTTTGTTAGAAATTTTTCACGGTTATCTAGTCTAATGACTAATCTAACTCGGAAGGGTGTTAAGTTTATCTGGACAAAAGAATGTGATGATTGTTTTCAGGAATTGAAAAGAAGATTGGTGAATGTTCCAGTTTTGGCACTACCTTCCAGGAATGGTGAGTTTGTTATATACAGTGATGCTTCATTGAAAGGACTTGGTTGCGTCCTAATGCAAAATGATCAGGTAATTGCTTATGCTTCACGACAGTTGAAAACTAATGAGGTAAATTACCCTACACATGATTTGGAATTAGCTGCTTTTGTTTTTGCATTAAAAATTTGGAGGCATCATTTGTATGGAGTAAAGTGTGAAATATATACCGATCAAAATTTTAAAGTATATATTCACTCAGAAAGAGTTAAACATGAGACAGAGGAGATGGCTAGAATTAATCAAGGATTATGATTGTACAATTCATTACCATCCGAGAAAAGCAAATAAAGTGGCTGATGCATTGAGTTGAAAAAGTATTGCTTCATTAGCAATGTTGTGTTTGGAACGTGATCCTTTGGTCATGGATTTGATGAACTTTGGCATAGAAGTTGTTGGTGCAGGAAGTCCTTCTGTTTTGTTTCAGGTATCAGTGAGATCTTCTCTATCAGATAGAATCAAGCAAGCACAGAAGCAAGACAGTGAGTTGCAGAAAAAGGTAGAGCTGGTTCAGAAAGGTAAGTTGCAAGAATTCAACATTGATAATGATTGTGTTTTGAGATTTTGGAAGAGATTGTGTGTGCCTTGTGATTCAAAGTTGAAGAGAGATTTTTTATGTGAAGCTCATAGTTCTCCGTTTTCAGTTCATCCGGGAAGTACTAAGATGTATAGAGATCTGCGGGAGTATTACTGGTGGGATGGAATGAAAAGAGACATTGCTGATTTTACTGTAAAGTGTTTGACATGTCAACAGGTTAAAGCAGAGCGGCAGTTACCGAAAGGGATGCTTCAGCATTTACCAGTGCCAGAGTGGAAATGGGAGAATATATCCATGGACTTTGTTGTTGGATTACCGAAGACATCTCGAGGTAATAATGCAATCTGTGTTATTGTTGATCGCTTGACCAAATCTGCTCATTTCCTTGCTATACGAGATACTTTCTCTCTTGATCAACTTTCCCGTTTGTATCTTAAAGAAATAGTCAGGTTACATGGAGTTCCTCTCTCCATTGTATCGGATCGTGATCCCAGGTTTACTTCTAACTTTTGGAAAGGCCTTTAGAAGTCATTGGGTACTGAATTAAATTTTAGTACAGCTTTTCATCCTCAATCAGATGGGCAGTCAGAACGAACAATTCAGACATTGGAGGATATGCTACGAGCTTGTTCTATGGATTATCATGGAAGTTGGGACCAACATCTTTCTTTGGTTGTGTTTTCTTATAATAACAGCTTTCATTCCAGTATACAGATGGCACCATTATAGGCATTATATGGGATGCGGTGTCGAACTCCAGCTTTCTGGGATGAAGTGGGTGAAAGGAAGTTGATGGGACCAGAATTGGTAGAAGAGATGGCATAAAATGTTCAGCTGATTCAGAAACACATGAGAACAGCTGAGAGCAGGCAGAAGAGTTATGCGGATAACCGGAGGAAGGATCTATCTTTCGAGGTAGGTGATCATGTTTTTCTCAAGGTTTCTCCTTGGAAATGTGTGATGAGATTTGGTAAGAAAGGAAAGCTTAGTCCAAGGTTTATTGACCATATGAAATTCTGGAGAGAGTTGGATCAGTTTCATACCGGGTGGCTTTACCTCCGAGTTTATCTCAGGTACACAATGTTTTTCATGTTTCAATGTTGAGGATGTATATGCCAGATCCATCTCATGTTTTGAGTCCATAGGTAGTTTAGCTGGAAGAGAACCTATCTTATGAGGAACAACCGGTCCAGATTCTTGACCACAGGGAGCAAGTGTTACGGAATAAGGTTATTAACCAAGTAAAGGTTTTGTGGAAAAACCACATGATTGAAGAGGCAACATGGGAATCTGAAAATGCAATGAGGGATAAGTACCCCCATTTATTCGATAAGTAAATAAATTGCGGGGACGCAATTTTCTAAAGGGGGGAAAGTTGTAACATCCCAAGTAAGTAAAGAATAATAGATATTTTTATCTATGTCTATTAATGATTAAGATAGTGTTTTAGAGGCTTAAAATGAAAATAACTCCAATCTTAAGCATGGAATACACTAATATTCTTAAAAGATTGTTTTACTGCCTTATGATGGAAAACCCTTTTTAAATATATATTTGAAAATTTTATAAACTATTTTTTTCAAAATAAACATATTATTTATGATTGGGACATCAAAATTTACTTTGTGTGAATTTTTGGTATTTTTCTCACAATGTTCATTTTTTAATGAATAGTGGAAAATACTGCATTTTACATCAAAACTGCTTTTTAATCTAATTTATTTATATGATTAGATTATCTTTTGAATTGCTCTTAATGTGTAATATGAATATATTTTTACCATTTAATCCAATGGTGGTCATTGCATTCAATTTCACTTTGAACTTGGACTTAAACTAGTGTCAATCTTTTGATACTTATTGTTTCATAAAAACACGCTATTTGCTCTGACAGCGGGAATTAATTATTAAATTAATTAATGTGACTTATATTTTTTGAATTTTTTAAAATATATTTCATTTTTGAATTCGTAATATCAAATATATCTTAGGGTGAATTTTTGGTAATTTTCTGAAAAACTCCATTTTTTTATGAATAGTGAAACCACTAAGTGGTATTTATAGACTGATTTTCCATTTAAATGAAATTTTGCCATCATTGTGTTTTGAATTTCAAAAATACAACATACATGGTTGTCATTAATAAGTAAAATGTGGTTCAATGAGATTATAATAATTTTTTGGTGAATAGTAACTTATTATGTTCTTAATCGCGATTAGTGGTAATTAGGGTAGTTTAAGGTATAAATAATGCTTTAATAATATGAAATGACCTAGACACATGTCCCAACCTTATTGGTTGTGTCATGGACGACCAAGAAAAGCCATGGGTCAACTTGGGGACCCCATGGATCCACTTTTGTTGGGAAATGACAAAAATAACTTTTTATTTAATGTAAAAGTAAAAATGACACAAACATAATATGTTTTACGAAAAAAAATTTTACATGGGCTTATAAAGATCAGATTTATCATTATAAATAGTCATTGGAAAGATAAAAGGATTTCCTACATCATAGTAGTTTTTTTATAATTTTTAGACATTAAATAAATTAAATTATTTATGACATAATAATGATGCAGCGATGACATCATTATTTGACGATTTAAATAAAATGGAAAGATAATGTAAAATCTATGAACTACACATGTCCAAACCCAATTGGATGAGTGGATGCCGAACCTTTATCACCTTATACACGAATTTTGTCAATGTGGGACCTTTTAAAACCGAAACACATTTTAAAATAAAGTAATATTTCTTTACTTTCCAAAAGTGCCCCTCCTCTCCTCTTATAAAAGGCCCCCACCTCTACCTCATTTCACACACTCCTAAAAACTTTGGCTCGGCCAACCCCTGCCCATTTACTCTCTCCACATCTCTCTACTCATCCTAGAGGATTCCCTTTGGGCAGAATCCTTTCAAAGGAAGCCTTTAGGCTCAAATCAAAATGAGTTACACTTTTAAAGGTAATTCATTCTCTCATGTTCATTTGTTTTATTTTGCTTCTCCAACCCACTAAACTCTTTTTATTTACTTATTTTGTAACAACACAAGTATCTTAAATATACTAGGATGTTTGTATAAGATTTATTTGAGTTACACACTAACACAAATACATAAAATGGTTAAAGAACATACGGTTTCCGTGGTTGATGAAATTCTGCCTCCCGAAACGATGATTGTTCAATACTCATTTAACACCTTCAAAGGTGGCCATTATGATGTCACTATTTTTATATATGATATATTATATGTTTATGTTTTTCTTTAAGCTTCTGTTTTTTTCATTTTGGGCATACCTTTATGGTTTCCATTAAGGGTAAACACGATATCTTCATTTTAGGAAGTGCGGACTACCGCCCCCTGAAAGTGATTTGATTCGTTAATACCATATGTGGGATGTGTAAAGGATAAAGTTAATGATATTATATATGTTATTATACTGGAATTATAATATACTATTATATAATTATGATTCCATTCCAAAAAAATACGAAATTGAAATGGAAGTAGCGTTCATGCGTACGTACGGCTTACCGTCTCCATGAACTGTGCATTTCATTTCTTATCTCTAAATGTGATGTAATATTATAAATACATGTATATGCTGAATATATATGATGTATATGTTATCCAAATCATTAATATAATTCTGGATATAACGAACCTTTGACCAAATTAACAACATGTAAGTGTAAGAAGTCTATTTTTGACTTAAGAACCAAATACCGACAAAATGAACATTATTAACATAAATGATTACATGATGTCCATAACATGGTATAAAAGGAATAATGAACTTGAAAAAGGTTATTAATCAAGTAGAGATTAACTCAAGTTTATTAGTCAGGAGATTAAAGAACGGTCGGGTCAAGTCGGATACGAGGTATGGGACTTCGTCTCAATCTCCTTTCTTTGAGGCATATTTTATTTTATACACAACTTTCTTTTATATGTTGTATAAACCCCTTTGACTTTTACATTTATTCAAAAGGAATCTTTTTTATATGAAGCGTTTACTAAACAAAAAAAGGGAATGTTTTTGTCGTACGTATACGGCGACAACGACTTCTCCGCTGTCGTGACCGTTATTTGATTTTCGGCTTCCTCTACAAGCCATAACTTCTTTTTTAAAAGAAAAATAAATACCATGTTTTACTTTTAATTTATTTTGGTATTGAAAATGGTTTTCACAATGTTTTTGTGTTGTATTGATTTATTGTGATTGAAATGTGGAAATGTTATGTTTCCTTTATGCATGTTTTATGTGATACGAATATGTTATGGTTCTTGGGCATTATTATGAAGACGGGTGGTTCCGTGATAAACTAAGGGCGGGTGAGCCCGATATAGCTCTCCAATGCATTGGGTAACGTGAAGGAGTGAAACGTTAAGGTTTCTCCGAAGAGATTTTAGGGAATATACTGTTATGGTTATTCCAAACGTAACCAAGAGGGTTACTCCCTATGTAAGAATGTTATGAATGCCTCAAGTTACCTTTATGTCCTATGATTTCTATGATTTATTCATGATTTTATGAGGTATGTTAAAGTGCCTATGTTTTATGGGTAAAGTATGATTTCATTCTTATGTATATATGTACCCATGTTTCCTTTCAATGTTTTTATAACCCATACTGAGCTTTTTATGCTCATCCCAAGTTTTTTTGAAATGTTTTTCACAGGTCAAGGGAAAGGTACATGATATGATGATAGTGTCAAGGAAGTGTCAAGAAATAATCCATGTTTTATTTTAAATGTGTTTCCATTGATGGGAATGAAGAATACTATCTTTATATAAACACTTTGTTTATATGTGGAATGTAATGCAAGTTTTATGATCTAATTCTCTAAAACTCTAAAACCGAAAAGATCATCAATGTGTAATCTTGTAATAACTCAAGATTAAGTAAGGTTTAAGGCTGGGGCCTTATAAGATTGACACACGTTTGTTTGAAATTTCAATGTAAAGTTAATTATAATGAACATAATTAGATTAAATTGTAAAAATACAATCTAAATATAATTCATTACCATTAAAATGAATAATTTAACACTATATATTATTTTAATTAAAAAAGTTGTTTTCAATTAAAATTTAGTATTTTTCTATATTTCTCAAAATATGAAATCTATCATAAAAACAGAAAAATTTTATAAAAATTAAATATGTATTCCCCAATTCTAAATTGGATGTTCATTTTTTCAAATTTAATATAAAAAATGGTTGAATGTTTTATTTAAAAATAGTTCACCATTAAAATGTTGTAAGAATGAATTTTTTGAAAAATATATCTTTTATCTGATAAATTGTTTTTGTTCTTATATTATGTCTTAAAATAAACATAATAAGTATTATAAAATTATATGGAGTATATAAAAATCAAAATTCATTTAATAATATTTATTACCGTTTTTTGAGAGACTAATTTGATACGTCGTGGTGCACTCAAACTCGGAGTTACATTTAATGCAAGGTATATAATTAATTTAAAGAAAATAAATAACTAAGAAAACATGGCGTGTTACACCATGTGTAAAAAGGGAATATAATAACCCTATAATTTAAAATATATTTTCTATCTTATTTATAAATAATATATTCTATCATTTTTAATTAATGAAATATTGAGATACCTCTCATTAAATGCAAGAGATTCCTTCCTCTATATCTTGTGTAACACACAATAGCAACCTTCTTCGATGGTTTATGAAATACACAAGTCTGAATTTTATTGAATAAAAATATATATTATGAATATATTATTATTAAATATAATATTAGGAAAAATAACTTTTATCATAGAGTTTATGAATACTATTTACTCTCTTATTATAAATTTATAGATTACATATATATATAATTAATTCATGGGTTAGAAAATAATGAGAAAAAAACAAAACCAATTGGCTAAAAAATAAATATATTTATTTTTATGCTTCCAAAGGGGCTTTTCATTAATAAAAATAATTAATTACAATTAGTTCACGATTTTAATTTAATATATTTCTTATATATTAATAAAATATTTCATACATCTATCTAATTGATTTTATAATCATAAGATAGAAACAAACCAATTACTGAACATAAAAACCTATATTATTATTAAAGAACTTTTACAGAATTTTAATGGGGGACCCATTTTAAATATGAATATTTAAAAATTATTTTATTTAATATGTAAAAAATACACTTAGTCATTTAAATAGAAACATAAAAATTAGGATAGGCTAAATTTTTCATAATTTAATGTTAAGGTCTAATCTTTAATGAATAGTTAAAAATAAAAAATTTTAGTTGAAAACCTCTTTTAAATATAATTTATTTATAAGTTAAATAAAAGATTAAATTTTTTTAAAATAATAATAAGATCTATTTTTATTAATTAATAAAATTTATTTCATTATAATCAACTTCACATTGAAATCGATTGTGAATCCATTTCAATCTTTCAGTTTTTTTTACTTTAAATACAAGAATTTTCATCCCACCTGTGAGATTAAATTTAAATCAACTCATTCAAATTATATGGATCGAATTTGGAAATATAGATTCCATGTTTGGAATCAGAATTATTTATACATTAAATAAGGCAATCATTGTTTCTGATGTAAAATAATAATGAATGTGATTACAATTCATTACAATTTTTAGGCTAAAATTAATCATTATAAATTACTAGAACATAAATATAAGTGCTAAAACGAAATATAAACATATACAAGAGACATTTATCGGAAATATTTAGAAAAAATGATCACATATATTTAAATTGGTCCTTTATAGGATCATCTTTCAAAGAGAAAATCATGCATGGAATTCCATTGTGAAAATTTAAAAATAATGCCACTCCTCCCCCATTATAAAAGTACATTCTCTCCTCATACTTCTTCACACCTTTAAAGACACAGTGTATTGAAAAATATTGTAATGTCCCGGACCTCTCTGGTCCATTCCTTTGTAAAAATGTGGTACTGGAGGTGTTCCGGGAGGTCAAGGTGACTTGGGGGGTGCGTTTGGGTAGACTTTTAAGAAAAACTAAAGGGCAATAGCTTTCTCACGGTTGGCGCATGGTTTTCCTAAACCGTGTGGCCAAACCGTGCATGGTTGGTTTTGGAGACAGTGGATAACGCACGATTAGTACACTGTTTTTCTAACTATGCAGCTTAACCGTGTGATGTGTGTTTGAAGAGGTAGAAGCTAACGCACGGTTAGAGAACGGTTTGTCAAACCATGCGGACTAACCATGCAGGCACTTAAATCTAAATCCTAAAGTTGTAGATCTGACTCTTTTTCCCTCTAAATGGTTCATTTAAGCCCTTAACCGGCCATAACAAGGGATTAGCCATCCTTGAAGGTAGGAGAACCTCTCCCAAGTGTTTTTGAGGAGATCTGAAGGCTTCTCTTGGCAAATCGATGCCGATTTCATGAGGTATCTGTTCATTCTTGTTTGGTTTCATAGATCTACTTAGATAAACTCATCATATTCCCATTGTTTCATAGATCTTAACCATTTATGGATAGATCTATGTGTTTGGATGCCAAATATGATGAGATTTGGTCTTGTTTGTGTTAGCAGAAAAGATTTAAGGAGGATTATTGGAGAATCGGCCCTGTTTTCTTGGGTGTTCTTCGACCGTTGTGATTTTCTTCAAAACCCTTTGAGGTAGGGGATTCATTATTTCTATTTCTTTTACGTGCAATGGTATTGATAGCACTATGAATTTTGCCGGATGAAAATGGAATTTAACTAATAAAATACTTTTAACTAGATAAATAAATCATATCGAGTGTATGTTATTGCCCCATGTTTTGCTAGATAGAGTGATATCTATTCTTGCATTGCTTAGAGGTTGTTATTGGTGGATATTAGTAAAGAACGTAAACCGGAACTAATTGATATTTGATTGGGTAAATATAGAGAGGCATGTGAAATGTCACATACAAGAAATATTTTAAAGGTATTTTTCATTTAATTTACATCTTTGATTGGTTTTGGGGGTTTCCCAAGGTTTTATGGAGGAATAGATGAGTATTCATGAATTGGGCCAAACCGTGAGCCTAATTCCAGATTAAAAAATAAATTTTTTATCTTTTATAAAATTCTAATTTTTCAACATTTTTCATCCATTCAAATTCCTACTTGACCTCCCCTAACCTATTAACACCACCAAGGTAATTTGGAGCTTTTATAAATCCATAAACAGGGTTTATTTGGGTTTTTAACTAAGGGGTTGGGCCTTCCCAAAAGCCCAATTCCTGTTTTAAAATTAAAATTTGATTATGTTATAAATTATTCAATTTTGGGGCTCTTTCGGTGATTCCAAGTGGAGCCCAAGACCATTGCACCCAACCACACGACCATTTTCTCTCACCCCTCTTTGGAGCTCTGGTTAATCGCGATTGGGTGCCGAACTTCATAGGCTTCCTCAAGTCGTCCAGATTTGAAGAGGTAAGTTCATTCCTTCATAACTCTATCAATTTTTACTCTTTTTCCCCATTTGAATTCCTAAATGATATAATTATATTTGTTATAACCTCCCTTGAAGGTTTGAGTATTTTTAAAATCATCTACTGGTATATTTGGGGGCGATTTCTACAAGATAGGTTAAGTAAGTTGTTCTCCTTCTTTCTTATTTCAATTTTTTTAGGGTTACATCTAATGTACTTAGGGTTTCTTCCATTATCATTGAGTTTACTAATGTACAGTAAGTAGGGTTCAAAAATTAGGGTTTTATATTGTGTTTCATGGTCTGAAATTCTGGTTTTAGGTCTGGTTTACCATCCTTGAGGTGCGGCGGTGGTGCGTTTGAGTTTTCGCACAAGGGTTTCCTTGGTTTTGGTAGGTGATTCCATTTTGTGAGCAATTTTTGTGAATTGGATTTCTGTGTTCATGGGACCTTACTTTTTATTTCACTTGAATGTTTCTGTAAAAATTGGATTTAGTTGCATTTATAATAAAAATGAATTTTATGTTCAAAATTTAGGTGAAATTGGGGGTTTTTCATTCAAATCGTTTATTGGATCATTTTGGGCTGACCTATAAATACTTAGTTGGTTTTATTGAACTGTATTATGACTTAAAATCATGTTTTTAATGTTTATTCTTTATTTTTGTTGTTGTGAAAGTTTGTTTAAATGGTGTTTGGGAAGAAAATGGGCTTTAAGTGCCATGTTTGTGTGAAAATGGAGGTTTTTAAAAGATATAACATCTTAGTTCACATTGGGCTACCCCATAACTGAATTGTTGGTTTAATTAAAGGTTATTGAACTTAAATTTTTCTTTAATGACTTACAAGTGTTCACATAGTGTTCAAAGTGGATATCTTAAAGAGCTTTGGGTGCAAAACAATGTGATGTTTTGAGAGGTTGTTTTATTGAAAATAAAATTATTTTATTGTGTGTTTTGAATGTTATAAAATGTGTGGAGAAACTATACTATTTGTTTGTGACCAGTAGTGATATTTTATATGCAAAATGATGTGTGTTGTTTTCTGAAATTGTTTGAGCACAAAAGGGGAATCCCGGGTACCTAGGTGGGGCGGATTTGTACTAGTATGGCTAGTGGATCAGATGGGTTTTGTCCCTGTTCCACATAGCATTTGGATAACGACAACTCTAACTAAAATATGTGGATGATGATTGGGGACCACTAGGTTATGTGTTTGTTCCCTACTAGTGGATCGTTCATGAGAACAGATTTTCTTTGGTTACTCTAAATTGAGGTACGAGGTACTTAGGGCCCGAGACAACCTAGTGCTTAGGGGTGTTCCCGATTTTGATGATCATTGGATTTGTGGTATTTACCCTTGTTGTGGGGTGTTTTGAAAGTAATTTACAGTAGCTCACATGTCTATTTAATGTTTTAACATACTGGAATTCTCGGATTGAAAACTGTTTTCATTTGAAAGTTGCATTTCTTTAAATTTTAACACTGTTTCACCTTGTGTATTGAAATTGCTTGTTTTGTTCACATTGTATTGCCTGCTCTTTGGAATCATCTGGTGGTATCCTATTGGGCTTAGGCTCACACCCTACTTACACCCCTTGGGTGTAAGTAGACCTGCTTATGCTTGACTTAGGTAAAGGTAAAGCTAAGGGTGATGGCGGTTTAGGGTGTTAGTCCCCATCGTTGTGGCGGAGTTGCGGAGAAGGCTTGTGGGTGATGACCCCCTTGTCATGTGGAGTCCATGGGGATGTCTTTATGTTGTCATTATTTGGTTTTAGACCACTTGTAGTTTCTTTAAACATAAGTATTCAGTTCTGGTTTTATGTAAACAACATTTGGTTTACATTTTTCAGATTCAGTTTAGTGATTGTTTTTAATGTTTTATGCCTTCATATTCGAGTAAATCGTTCCAAAAAAAAAATAAATGATACATGGGCTCTTGTGCCATCCCATGGGAATAGAGAATGCCCTTCGGGTCATGTCATGGGCTAGGTTTGGTGCCGGTTTTGGCGGCGACCAGATTTGGTTCGTGACAAAATGGTATCAGAGGAGGTTCGCTCCTTGGGTCATGTTATTTGGGGAAGATTCAGCATGGTCTGGAGCTAGGATTTTCGGGACATGAAATTTCAATCATGGGTAGTGTGCCTAGCGAACACACTTCATGACAATATTCAAGTCACCATGGGAAGTGTGGATTTATCTGAGTCATTTTGTTTTCTTGGATTAATGAAGACTATGGGAAATGAAAAGTGAGTTGGGTGAATAATCTCAGTGAGCTCACATGGCCTAGCAAGCCATGTGGAGCCATGGATATTTCCCTAGAATACTCTATGTGACAGCGAAGTGATTGGAATATGGCTGTCAACCATATGTCCAAGTCACCCACCGAAACTAGTTTCCTCTCACATTGTCTTGTGTCTCTTTGTTTTGGAATTGTGGAAACTTGGTTTTTTTAAGCCAAAAAAAGACTACACTTTAAGGAGTGTGAATTTTATGTGATGTTATTTTCTAGTAAAATGAAAGTTGTTTTTTTTAAAGTATATAAATGAAATTTCAGAATTATTTCAAAAGGCTAAATTATGTGTTTACACCTCTTTTGAAAGTATGAACTATGTTAATTGGGGTTTTGAAAATATGTTTCTAGTGGAATTTTTTTTAAACCTTAGAATAGTGTTTTGGACTGAATTAGGTGTACTATAATTTTTGTGTGGGGGGTTGAAGATGGATTTTGGGTTTGGTGACTAATGAACAAAATAAATTTATGAACTTTTAGAACCTTGTCTTGAAATGAGAAGAGTTGAGTTCTTAATTAAATGGAGATTTATGAAATGGTGTTTTTCATGAAATTAGAAGTGTTTTCAAATGGGTTGAAATGTTTTGAAATGATTATGAAAGGTATGAATTTGTGATTTTATTGAATTATGGATTCTTTTATAAATTTTTTTTGTGAGATGAAAAATTGGATTTTGATATTATGGTTATTGTTTTTGAGAAAGGGAAAGTGTGGTTAAAAGTATTGATTTTAAAAAAAAGAAAGGTCTGATTTTTGGTAATTTGTGCTCTCAAGGGTGACTAAATGCATAGGTTTATTTGGGAATATGGATGGATATGAGGTGATTTTCTAGTGTGGCATGTAAACATGAACGTCTGAGGATCATGAGATACTATTGGTAAATGCGCAACCCAGCAACACTATTTTTTTTAAATAATTTTTTTGAAGGAAAGTGTTGCGTTTTGATAATGTATGGTGGGGAGGTATGGATTTTGTGTTTTAGGGATTATTATTGTGGGAAGTTTTGAGTTCAATAACCCCTCTTGTTTGAATGATGTTTTTAGTTTTTGTTTCATTGAAAAGTTGGAATGAAGTGTTGGTCAGTGGTTTCTTTTGAGGAAAAGCTTGGGAGGCCAATGTGGTGGCTTTTGTCATGTGTTCGGTTTAGGTTTGTGGTCTGTTGTGACCAAATAACCAGATTGGTTGGGTCCTTCGGTTTTCCTGTAGGCTAGGGTACACCCCCATAAAGTGTTAATGTATGATTCATGTTTGGCCTATGGTGATTCACCGTTGGATGATCCTTCAGTTGATCAACATAAGGACTTCATTCTTGACGTTTGGATATTGTGTTTACCCCACTTCTTTTTTAATTATGTGTATTACAATATAGTGGGAGAGTGTTTGTGGGAGGTTAAAATAGACCTTAGTTTTTTATTTTTCCTAAGTTGTCGAAGGTCAATGAAGTTCAGGGTTGTCAATGTAGAATGATGTCTTGAAGGGCCTCTGGGCCTTTCGTCAGTCTCATTGAAGCAAGAGTTCATGTTAGGCCACCAGTGTGAATGATCTGGCCATGAGTGGCTATTATAGACACTTGCGGGAATCATGTGCTGTTTGGGACTCAATTCAAGGTCCATATCCTTGTGTTTTCTTTAATCCACAATGGTCATGTTCGGTGATGCCTTGCGATGTCATGTGTTCATTTGACTACAAGGGTAAAGATTGTGCAATTTTATGAGAGTCACTATTTATTTGTTGGATGTGTGTCCCCCTATAGGATATTATAAATCCTATGTTCTAGAGGAATGTGATTCTATATGTCCTTTCATTCTGCTTTTTAGCATCCGATGAAAAAAAGGGTGATGCGTGTGCATCCTCTAAGTTCTTGTTTTGGTAAAATGATGGGTTGGGGAAAAGAGAGTTTGAAGTGTGTCATGTCTCAATGAGACCATCTAAGATTACAGTATATTTTTTTTGGAACTGGAAGAAGATGTTCAGTTTAGGGGTTTCCAAATCCTAACTGCGAGGCTGAAGATGCTTCAATCCATTGAGCTCTAGCCATAGGCCCCGGAGAGAAGCTGGCGCATAGTTAGGGGAAATCCTAGAGTCGTTCACACTTTTAGTCAAGGTCATATCCTCAATATGAAAGATAAGAATAGTTTAAACCTCTGGTGTCATCATCTTGTTCTAATTTCTCACATTTTGTAGAAATATGTGTGAGTACCTTCTTCACATGTCATACCCTGAGTTGATTTTTCTCCTCTTTGGGTTCCCTTTTGTTTTTTGACAAAAGTGTAAAATTTGGGTTATGCAGGTTGAAGTGCATAGTTTGTGCGCGGTTAGCAGTAACCATGTGCCAAACTAGGGGACTGTGTGATAAGAGATAGTAGATACTGCATGGTCTCCACACGTCCATGATCATTGGCCAAGGAAATTGTGTGATGTTTCCTCTTTAGATAGAATGATCCGCACAATTAACTCACGGTTTCCAAAACCGTGTGAACCAACCGTGCGGCCATTCCAGCTCCTTAAAATTCTATTGTTTTTTATTTTTATCCCATAATAGTTAGTTAATATGGTTTTTTTGTTTTGGGTATACCCACAATGGGTCTCAGTTATGTTTCATTGGATGCATTCTGATATTAATCTACCCCTAATGCGGGGAAGTCCGTTTGAGGCCCACTGTTAGTGTCTTGATTTTGTCTAAAGGAAAGTTGTGTTCGTTAATATGGTGGGGAGACCCATAATCGTTATCATGTATGTTCTCTTGGAAAAGGAATAGTGCTAGTTTAACCCTTATTATGGGGAGATCATTCGTTCCTTCCCCAATTGTTATCCTTATTCTGTCTTAGAAATTGAGTTGTCCCTTATGGTGGGATGTCCGGATTGGGCCACCCCGTACTAGTGACTCAGTTTTCTCCTTGTTGTATTCTAGGTAAGAGGTTGTATCGTTCAAGTCTATAAGTCCAAAAAAAATTACTTGGGTAAATTTGGGGTTGTAGAACACCCAATGGTTTTGTTTACGTAATTTTGGGGTAGCGTTATTTGAGTTCGTTGTTCGTTTCAAGTGGATTGCTTGAGTGTCGTCTTCTAGTGTTTGAAGTGTTTTGTTTTGGGATGTGTTTTGAATGTGTTTCATAATTTTAAGTAAGTGGGGTTATTTTTGGTTGATGAGAGTATTAACTTCATTTTTTTGATCAACTGGAGATGTTCGTCCTTTTTGAAGCGGGTGAAAACGTGGCAAGGAAGTCTGTCGTGGTCTATCATTTGGGCTTTGCTTTTGCATCTGGTCTTGCTGTGGAATTTCGGGGGAGGAATGCTTTATAGTGGGGATAATTGTCACATAAAAGAAATATTTTAAAGGAATTTTTCATTTAATTTACATCCTTGATTTGTTTTGGGGGTTTCCCTAGTTTTTAGGGAGGAATAGATGAGTATTCATGAATTAGGCCAAACCGTGAGCCCAATTCCAGATTAAAAAATAAATATTGTATCATTTATAAAATTTTCATTTTTCAACATTTTTCAACCATTCAAAATCTTACATGACCTCCCCTGACCTATTAAAACCACCTAGGTAATTTGGATATTTTATAAATCCATAACCAGGGTTTATTTGGGTTTTTATGTAAGGGGTTGGGCCTGCCCAAAAGCCCAATTCCAGTTTTAAAAATAAAATTTGATTATGTTATAACATATTCAAGTTTTGGGATTTTTCGGTGATTCCAAGTGGAGCCCAATCCCACTGAACCCAACCGCGCGACCATTCTCTATCACCCTTCCTTGGAGCTCTGGTTAATCGTGATTGGGTGCCGAACTTCATAGGATTCCTCAAATCGTCCAGATTTGAAGAGGTAAGTTCATTTCTTCATAACTCTCTCAATTTTTACTCTTTCTTCCTCATTCATATACCTAAATGATATTCATTTCCTATTTCGACCCTCCCTTGAAGGATTGAGTATTTTTCAAATCATCTACTGGTATTTTTGGGGGAGATTTCTACAAGATATTTTAATTAAGTTGTTCTCCTTCTTTCTTCTTTCAATTTGTTTAGGGTTACATCCAATGTACTTAGGGTATCTTCCATTATCATTGAGGTTACAAATGTCCAGGAAGTAGGGTTCAAAAATTAGGGTTTTATATTGTGTTTCATGGCCTGAAATTCTGGTTTTAGGTCTGGTTTACCTTCCTTGAGGTGTGGCGGTGGTGCGTTTGAGTTTTCGCACAAAGGGTTCAAGGATTTCCTTGGTTTTGGTAGGTGATTCCATTTTGTGTGAAATTTTTGTGAATTGGATTTCTGTATTCATGGTACCTTAATTTTTATTTCACTTGAATGTTTCTCTAAAAATTTGTTTTAGTTGAATTTATTATAAAAATGAAATTATGTTCTAATTTTTGGTGAAATTGGGGGTTTTTCATTCAAATCTTTTATTAGTTAATTTTAGGCTGACCTATAATTACTTAGTTGATTTTATTGAACTTTATTATGACTAAAAATATTGTTTTTAATGTTTATTATATTTTTGTTGCTGTGAATGTTTGTTTAAATGGTGTTTGGGATGCAAATGGGCTTTAAGTGCCATGTTTGTGTGAAAATGGTGGTTTTTAAAAGATATAACTTCTTGGTTAACATTGGGCTGCCCCATAACTGAATTTTTGGTTTCATTAAAGGGTATTGAACTGAAATTTTGTTTTAATGACTTAAATGTGTTCACATAGTGTGCAATGTGGATATCTTAAAGAGCTTTGGGGGAAAAAATGTGATGTTTTGAGAGGTTGTTTTATTGAAAATAAAATTATTTATTGTGTGTGTTAAATGGTATAAAATGTGTGTAGCTACTGTACTATTTGTTTGTGACTAGTAGTAATATTTTATATGCAAATGGATGTGTGTTGTTTGCTGAAATTGTTTGAGCACAAAAGGGGAAGCCCGGGTACCTAGGTGGGGCGGATTTGTACTCGTACGGCTAGTGGATCGGATGGGTTTGGTCCCTGTTCCACATAGAATTTGGATAATGACAACTCTAACTAAAATATTTGGATGATGATTGGGGACCACTAGGTTATGGGTATGTTCCCTACTAGTGGCTTGTGCACGAGAATGGATTTTTCTATGGTTACTCTACACTGAGGTACGAGGTACATTGGGCCCGAGACAACCTAGTGCTTAGGGGTGTTCCCGATTTTGATGCTAATTGAATTTGCGGTATTTACCCTTGTTGTGCGGTGTTCTGGAAGTACTTTACAGTATCTCACATGTCTATTTAATGTGTTAACATACTGGAATTCTCAGATTGAAAACTGTTTTCATTTGAAAGCTACATTTCTTTGAATTTTAACACTGTTTCACCTTGTGTATTAAAATTGCTTGTTTTGTTCAAATTGTATTGCATGATCTTTGGAATAATATGGTGGTATCCTATTGGACTTAGGATCACACCCTAATTACACCCCTTGGGTGTAAGTAGACCTGCTTATGCTTGACTCAAGTAAAGGGAAGGCTAAGGGTGATGGTGGTTCAGGGTGTTAGTCACCATCGTTGGGGCGGAGTTGCGGAGAAGGCTTTCCGGTGATGACCCCTTTGTCATGTGGAGTCCATGGGGATGTCTTTATGTTTTCATTATTTGTTTTTAGACAACTTGTAGTGTCTTTAAACATATGTATTCAGTTCTGGTTTTTGTGTAAACATCGTTTGGTTTACATTTTTCAGATTCAGTTTATTGATTGTTTTTAATGTTTTATGCCTTCATATTTGGGTAAATCATTCCCAAATAAAAATAAATGATACCTGGGAACTTGTTCCAGCCCGTGGGGATAGGGAATGCCCTTCGGGTCATGTCATGGGCTAGGTTTGGTTCCGGTTTTGGCGGCAACCAGATTCGGTTTGTGACATGAACGAATCTGGTTTTTAGTGTAATTTGATGTTAATCAACATGGCATAGTTAGCATGTATAATATTTTGTGATAGATTACTGGTTAGGTTCCCAATTTTGGAACCAACGGAATAAATTTTTTAATTCAAGTTGGTTTAAATAATTTCATTGTTTGATAAATTCCTTGAAGAGTTGTGAGTTACCCTCTTGTTTTTTGAAAGGGCAATAGCCCAATTGATGTGATGTTTGATTTTTCCTGCTTCTTGTGTTGTGATGTGACCATAGAGGGGTGTTTTAATATGTGAAGTCATATAGTCCTTTTTTTTGTGGCAGAAGATGCCTCCTAGAGGGGCGAGATGCATCATTTTATGCATGTGGGTGTCGGGGAGGACACCAGATATGATGGAATGGGATGAATGTGATTTTTGGATGCTTGTTGATTCCTTGGTTGGTTATCTTCTTTAATGTTCCCCACTGATCAAGGCAGCTGGTCTTTCATTCGCTTCTTTCAAAAGAGGAGAAGACACATAGGGTATGCCACTTGCTTTCTATGTTTATCCTCTCAAGGGAGAATGGGTCTACGCTCTGGCTATAGGCGGCAAATACTCGACGGGTAGTACATCTACTCACAGTGTTGAGCCCCCATGTGTTTAGTAGCATATGATTCTTTTCTAGAATGCCTGGTAATATGGGAATGTAATTCTATAATGAATTTTTGAATAAATGATGTTATCCCATGGGGTTGGAGTTTGTTGAAACTTAATGATGAGGTTGATAGCTTTTGAAAGGATGGTGGAATTTTTTGGATGTGGTGTTAATGGAATTTAATGTGGAATTGTTCATGGTTAATTAATGTTTGAAGAATTAATTAACGTATAGTGGAATTGATAAAAATGGAATGAAGTAATATAATAAATCACTTAAATGGTTTTGTGCTTATAGGATACCTAGTCTTAGAAGTGTTATCCCAGAGTCCAAGAGGTGTTAGATGCAGTTGTGTCTAAGACTAATTTATGCTCATAGTGTGGTGGTGAGTTATAGTATATTCTGTAGGTTTTGTGTTTCTATACGCTACTCCACACTGTCAGTAAGGGAAACTAGAACCCCGGGGATTTTAAGCCCTGGGTGGGGTGTGTGTTTTCCCTAACATTCTGCTGGGAGGATTAATGGCTGACTACCCCATTTGTCCCCTCTCTCTTCTCTTGGAAGATACTAGTGCCATTTGGCACATCGGTTAGTTTTCCCCATATATGTGTGTAGATGGCTATAATGGATTGTGGTTATTCACACACATATATTCTGGATATAGTATCCTATGTACTACTATAGGTGTAACATGTATAGGCTGGGATGGGTTGAGGATCTTTACGTTGTGTATGGGCTGTAATGGATTGAGGTATAATACCTGACATATGATACGCGTTATGCGAGCTGTGGTGGCTCCCAAAAACTATCTAGTTACTTTTGGTTGTGAGGATGGTGTGCTGCTTCACCGAGGTGTCTACAGGAAATCCTTTGTGGTGCACGTGGTGCAGATTGTGGAGCTTAGCCAAGCTATCTGCGGGAAACCCCTTGGAGAGATATGCATAGGACGTATGTCGTTGGGTAAAAGATCCAAACCAGTGGGGAAGTACTATCTGGGTACACTTGATATTATTTACTATATGATATATTCTTGTATCCTTTACATGGTGAGAGTAGCCATGGTGAGGTTGGGAACTTAGTATACATGTTTCAGTGATGAGTTGGTTACACTTGATGTTCATTAGGTTTAGCATGCATTCATTACTTTTTCACGAGAGGCTTCGGGGAGGATCCTACTGAGTATACTATTATACTCACCGTACGTTTATATTAACTATTTTTCAGGTCACATGGAGAAGGTTTGTGATAAAACTATTTTCTACATGTTTGGGGTGATAGGAGCTGTTCGGGTTTGTGGTTGCAGCTGTTTTTACTTTCTTTTGGGTACTTGTAGTTTTCCATTTCAGTTGTAGTACATTTTAATGTCATTACATATGTGCACTTGGGATTTCTTTTATACTTTAGTTCTGAGATGGAGTTGGTAGGTGTCTATCTTATATCTCTCTTCTACATGTTTTCTCATAGACGGTAATCCCTCCCATTTGTGTGTTACTATACCCTCGGTGCTAGTCGCCAACCCAGGGCCTATTGGAGGCAGGACTCAGGGGTCATTATCTCCTTTCTCATGTTGCCAGCCCAGGAGGGGTACACATTGTGGGAAGAGGGTCATGACAGAGTGGTATAAGAGGTCAGGTTAAGGGATATGATGGAGTTTGGATTTTGTCACAGGTGAGGTTTCATGGGTTGGTAGGGAAACATTGTAATTAATGATTATCAAGTGAGGTAAACACTGGAGACCGGCTGAGGCATATGTGTTTAGGGCCCCCTATGATCTGATGTACGGACCATTATGTTTACAATGGCTACTAAACAAGGCGATACTCGTTTCATGGTAGAGTCGTAGGAAAGGATCATGCATCATTATTCTTTGTGCAAGTGTTTGAATGGGTAGACCTTGGGATAGCTAAACCTAAAATAGAATAAAATAAAACAATATATTAATTAATATTGAGTCTTCCATATTCCAGTTTTATGAGCTCTAACGGTTTTTTCTTTTACAGGTATGGCTCTAGGTCGACGTCCTGAAAACGTTTACACAGAAAATATCCATAAGTCTATTCCAGCAGGTCGCAGCAGGGGAGAGGTCAACGACGACGAAACTTAGAAGAAGACACTCCGTCAGTTTTCGAACAGGAGTTTGTAGAATTACGAGGGCTCTATTTTAGATGCAGTCCCAGAATACTAGTTAGAGGAGGTTGAGATCGGATTCAGTTCAATTTGTGCTCGGAAGGAGCACTGGGTGTCCTTGTTTATGACGATGCTACGTGGAGAAGTGAGGCAGTGGTGGCTCCTGTTACCTGGGGATCATGAGGAGTCAGCGATCTCATGGAAGGAGTTCTGAGAAAAGTTTAGAGTTGAGT
Source organism: Viscum album (assembly GCA_963277665.1). Lineage (NCBI taxonomy): Eukaryota > Viridiplantae > Streptophyta > Magnoliopsida > Santalales > Viscaceae > Viscum > Viscum album. The sequence continues at coordinate 1,482,710,474 of OY728137.1, forward strand.
TTCTTTCTTTGACTTCTAAGGCATCTAATCGTCAAGCGCTTCTTAGCCTTCGACAGGGAATCTCTAGTGTCCGAGAGTTTGGAATCCATTTCAGGAACCTTCTACGAAATGCTTCGAACCTGTTACCTGATGAGGAGACTAGGGCGAGGCATTTTGAGGATGCATTGAATCCATATAGTCAGCGTGAGGTCCCCCCATTTATGATAAAGACATATCTTGAGGTGCTGGATAGGTCATAGTTTGGAGATATGACTTTGTCCAGGACCGGATAATCACGAGAGGGGAATCAGCATGATTCCTCATGAAGCAAGTTTGTGGTCTTAGGTTCCCGTTTTTCAAGGTAGAAGAGATTCTGTTCAGTAGGGGGTAGGTCCCATCACTTCACAACTCATTTCTCCAAAGGCAGCAACTCTCAGGCCTATACCAAGGGGTCAGGAACATGTTTTTCTTGTGGTGGTCATGGTCATCAACAGCGGGTGTGCCCAAACATTCAGAGCAGTTATCGTGGACCAGGCACTACACTCGAGGTTCCTCCGATGAGGCAATTCCAGCTAAGACAGCAACAATAGTAGGTTGCACCAGTTTCAGATCACTAGAGGGTAGATGGAGTATAATGAGGATAGCCCCATGGTGCTCCCCATCTACAGAGAGTAGAGCGTGGTCATGGCGGTGGTCATCATCAGGGTCAGAGAGGCCATGGAGGAGGTCGTGGTCAGCTTCATGCTCTAGCATTTCCAACTCCAGACGAGCCAGATGTCGTTCGAGGTACACATTGCTTGTTCTCTACCTTGGTGTATGCCTTGTTTGATTCAATAGTGAAGCACTCCTTCATATCACCTACCCTTCTCCATTCTTTGGGACGTGAGGTAGAGGGGGTTCTAGTTCCCTTGGCGTTGAATATGCCAGTTGGAGGTCGAGCCGACTTGTTTGATGTATGTAGAGATTTTTTTCTAGTGTTGGGGCAACACTGCTCTTGGGGAGATATCCTATGTTAATGAATACAACTATATGATGTCATCCTCAACATGGATTGGTTGTATTCGGTGCAGGCTATCATGGATTGCATCAGGAAGAGGTACTTTTCTTTGATGCAGATAGAGAGCAAGTGGTGTTTGTTGGTGAGCGAGACCCTCAGATGTGTCATAGGTGCGTTTCATCCTTATCATCCATGGAGGCTGAGATGATGTTGAGTTCTTCAGATGATTAGTAGTTGGCTTTTCCAAGGGTCGTAGAGGAGTACCCTGATGTCTTTCTAGAAGAGGTTGTATCATTACCCCCCTCGACGAGAGATCGAGTTTGGAATCGAGATACTTCTATGAGCATCTCCTATCTCTATGTATCCGTATAGGATGACCCCTTCTGAGTTACAAGAGCTACGTATACAGCTTGATGGTCTGTTGCAGTATGGTTTTGTTTGGCGAAGTGTGTCCCCATGGGGTGCACCAGTTTTGTTTGTAAAGAAGTCTGATAGAAATTTGTGGTTGTGTTTCGATTATCATCACTTAAAAAAAGTGACAATAAAGAATCGCTATCCTCTTCTATAGATTGATGATTTATTTGATCATCTGAAGGGTTCAAGTTGGTTCTCAAAGATATACTTGTGGTCAGGATATCATCAAATGCGTGTGAAGGATTTGGATATCCCGAAGACTGCTTTCCATTGTCGTCATGGGAATTATGAGTTCGTTGTAATGTCGTTTTGCATGAAAAATGCTTCAGCTATATTCATGGGATTGATGAATTCCGTGTTCCGTGAGTTCCTGGACAAGTTCGTTGTAGTTTTCATCGATGAAATCCTTGTTTACTCCACATCTGAAGTGAAGCATGCATAGCATATACGATCCATTTTGGGAGTTCTTCTCCAACATCAGTTGTGAGGGAAGTTGTCGAAGTGTGAGTTTTGGGCTCGAGATGTCCGTTTCAGGGGGCATGTTTTGACCCAACATGGAGTAGCTGTGGATTCATTGATGATTGAAGAAGTTTTTTGTTGGGCATCCCCCAAGATAGTGTCAGAGGTGCAAAGTCTCCTTGGTCTCGTAGGATACTACATGAGGTTAGTAGCCAATTTCTCCTGAGTTGTGACTCCTCTAACCGCTTTGACCAGGAAGGATCAGACATTCATATGGACTGATTAGTGTCAGGAAGCTTTCGAGTATCTAATGGAGAAGTTAGTAAGTGCTCCATTCCTTTTTCTTCTAGCTGGGGAAGTTTAGTTTTATGATTTCTGTGATGCTTGACATCTGGGGTTAGGTTGTGTTCTCATGCAGTAGAGGTCAGCTTTTTTTTATGGGTCTCGACAGTTACGTCCCCATGAACCCAACTATTCCACCGATGATATTGAGTTGGCAATCGTGTTGTTTTCTCTAAAGTTGTGGAGAAATTATTTCATTGGTGAGTGCTTTTTGGTTTTCACCGATCATAAGAGTTTCAGGTATGTTTTCTCACAACATTACATGATCTTACGACAACATCGGTGGATGGAGTTCTTATAGGAATACGTATTCTAAATATCGTATACACCTAGGAAAGTGAATTTTGTAGCTGAGGCGCTGAGACGAATGTCACATACTAATGTTTTGTGTGAATCCAGTGATTCCTGCAGAGTAATGTAAGAACTGATATCTTTGCATCTTGGTATGGAAGAAGTCGATTGTAGAGGATTTCTTTTCTAGATAAAGGTGCAGTCATCCCTGATGCAGAAGGTGGAAGAGTCCCAATTAGGAGATCTTGAGGTGGAGGTCTGGAGAGACCAAGTTGTTTGTGGTGAGGCCCCTGATGGTTAGTCTTAGAATAAAAAACACTGAGTGTTGTATCATGGGAGGATTCATGTTCCCTTGGCGATGAGAGATATGGTTCTCAGAGAGTTCCGTAGATCGCCCTTAGCGGTACTTTCTGTTGTGACAAAGATGTACCGATCCTTGAGGAGTCAGTTTTGGTGGCCTGGGCGGAAGCGTGCGGTTGTGGAGATTGTGTCTCGATGTTTAGTCTTCCAGAAGGTGGAGGCCGAACACCGTATTCCTGGTGGTCTTCTCCAACCATTATATATTCCTCAGTAAAAGTGGGATGACATCTCAATGGACTCTGTTACTGGTTTACCTCAAGCTTTGGGAGGACATGATTCTATTTGGGTGGTAATGGATCGTTTAAAAAAATCATCCCACTTCATAGAGATCAAGGAGTTGAGCTCAGTGGATTTTTTATCGAGGAAATATCTAGGGGAGGTGGTGAGACTTCATGGTGTCCCAATGATGATCATTTCTGATTGAGATCCTCATTTTACCTCCAGGGTGTGGAGAGGTCTCCATAATTCTTTTGGTTCTCAATTGTGCCTTAGCACTGCTTTTCATCCTCAAATGGATGGTCAGACAGAGTGAACCATCTAGACTCTTGAAGACATTTTATGATCTTATGTTCTCGTTTTTGGTGGCTCATGGATGAGGCACTTACCCTTGGTGGAGTTCTCTTAGAATAATAGTTTTCACTCCACCATCGGTATGGCGCCGTTTGAAGTCTTGTATGGCCAGCCTTGCTGTTCTCCATTCGGATGGACTGGGGTCGGAGAGTCAGCAATTCTCATACCATAACTAGTGTAGAATACAATAGAGATGGTTCAGGTGATTTGTGAGAGGATGAAGATAGCGCAAGATCATCAGAAATCATATGCCGATCAAACAAGGAGAACATTAGAGTTTAATGTTTGGGATCAGGTGTTTATGAAGGTGAATCCCCGTCTTGGGAATATATGGTTTGGTTGTGGAAGTAATATTTATCCCCGATTTTTTGGGCCTTTCAAGGTGTTTTCTCATGTTGGAGTTGTTCCGTATCGAGTATCACTTCCCCTCAGATGAGTCGGATACATGATGTTTTCCATGTATCGCAGCTCCGTCATTATCTTCATGAGGAATCTCACATCATTGATTGGGGAGAGATCGATGTTGATGATGATTCATCCTTTGAGGAGTGACCTGTGATGATCTCGACCACATGGAGAAGGTGTTTCGTGGGCGTTCTATTCCTTTAGTTCGTGTCTTGTGGTGACACTGTTGCTTGAAGGAGAGTACCTAGGAACGTGAGACACATATACGTGCTCAGTACCCAGAGTTGTCGGATGCTTAACTCATTTTGTTACATTACATGTAAGTAATGAATAATATATATTATTATCTATGTCTATTTATGAATTATATAGTGTTTTAGAGGCTCAAAATGAGAATAAATCCAATCTTAAGCATGGAATACACTATTATTTTTAAATGATTGTTTTAGTACCTTTTGATGGAGAACCATTTTTAAATATATATTTTGAAAATTTAATAAGATCTATTTTTCAAAATAATCTTATTCATTATTATTGGGACATTGAAATTTACTTTGGATAAAATTTTGGTATTTTTCTGACAATGTACATTTTTTAATGAATAGTGAAAAATACAGCATTTTACATCAATACTGTTTTTTCATCAAATTTAATTATATGGTTAGATTATCTTTTTAATTGGTTTTAAATTTAAATAGAATATATATTTACCATGTAATCCAATGGTGGTCATTGGGATTAATTTCACTTTTGAATTAGGCATAAACAAGTGCCAAACTTTTCATAGATATTATTTCAAAAAACACCCGCTATTTGTTCTGACAACGGGAATTATATTTAAATAAACTATTTCAATTTCTATGTTTGGAATTTGGTAAAATGGATTCCATATTTGTAATCATAGGTTCCAAATTATGTAATTAAGACTCTTTTGTTTTTGACATTATGAATAGTAACGACGATAATTATCTTTAATTATCGTGATTAATTAGTAAATGGGTAGTTAATGATGATAAAATTATATCATAATAATAACAAATGACCCCAAATGTGTCCAAATGATTCTGGTTGTGTCATGGAAAACCGTGGGATGCCTTGTGCCAATCTTGGGGTCCCCATGGAAACACTTTTGTGTGATAATGGCTTTTTATTTTTTTATTTTTTTAAAGAAAGTAAATATAACAAAGAATGTATCACCTGAGTAAAACTTTTTTAATTTTGTCTACATAAAGATCTATTAACTATAAATATTCAATGGAAATATAAAAATATTTCCTACATCATAGTAATTTTTTTATAATGTGTAGATATTAAATAAATTAAATTATTTATGACATCATGATGATGCAACGATTATCTCATTAATGAATGATTTAAATAAACTGAAAAGATAATGTAAAATATAAGACGTACACTTGTCAAAAACCTATTGGATGAGTATATTTCTAACCCTTATCACCATATCCTCGAATTATATCAATGTTGGGCATTTTAAATCTGAAACACATTTTAAAATAAAGTAACATTTTTTTACTTTCCAAGAGTGCCCCTCCTCTCCTCTTATAAAAGGCCCACACATCTACCTCCTTACCCACACTTCTCAAGCCATTGGCTCGTACAAAATCTTCAAATTTTATCTCTCCACATCCCTATCTTTATCCTAGAAGCCTTACCTTAGGCTTAAAGCTCATTAAGAAATGCTTTTTTCTCATACCAAGAGGATTTACCCGATTTACAGGTAAAGACATATATAATGTTCTTTTGTTTTATTTTTCTTCTCCAACCCCCTAAACTATTTTTATTCATTTATTTTGTAACAAAACCAGTATATTCAATATACTAGGATGTTTTTATAAGAATTATTCGAGCTACACATACACACACATACATCTAATGGTTAAAGAACATATTGTTTCCGTGGATGGAGAATTTCTACCTCACAAAATGATGATTGTTCAATATTCTTCTAACACCTTCATAGGTGGCCATTAATAAGTCACTATATGTATATATGATATGTAATATGTTTATTATTTCCTTAAGCTTCTGTATTTTTAATTTATGTCATACCTTTATGATTTCCATTATGGGTAAACTCGATATCTTCATTTTAGGAAGTGTGGACTACCGCCCCCTCAAAGTGATTTGATTCATTAATATCATATGTGGGACGTATAAATGATGGAGTTAATGATATTATATATGATATTATACTGGAATTATAATATAATTTTATATCATTATGATTCCATTCCATTAAATTTGAAATAGAAATGAAAGTAGCGTTCATGTGTACGTACGGATTACCGTCTCAATGAACGGTGCATTTCATTTCATACCACTAAATATTATGTAATATTAAAAATGCATGTATATACTGGATATATATGATATATATGATATCTACATCATGAATATAATTCTGGATATATTGTATACATGAACAACTTGTAATTATAATGAGTTTATTTTTGACTCATGTACCAAGGATCAACAAAACAACCATTATTAACATAAATAATTACTTAGTGTTCATAACATGGAAATAAGTGATATAAACGGAATAATGAAATTGAAAAAGGTTCTTAAGAAAGAATAAATTAACTCAAGTTTATTATTCAGGAGTTTAAAGAAACGATCGAGTCATGTCGGACCTGAGGTAAGAGACTTCGTCTCAATCTCCTTTCATTGAGGCATATTTTGTTTTATACACAACATTCTTTTAAATGGTGTATAAACCCCATTAACTTTTATTTTTATTAAAAATCAATCATTTTTATAAGAAGAATTTAATAAACTACTAAATGGAAAGAAAAAAAATTTTACTTATGCGATGACAACGACTTCTCCGCCGCCGTGACCATTATTTGAGTTTCGGCTTCCTCGACAAGCCATAACTTATTTTAAAATGAAAAATAAATACCATGTTTTAATTTTATTTTATTTTGATATTGAAAATGGTTTTGAAATTTTTTTCATTATATAAATGTGTTGTATTAATATGTTGTGATTGAAATGTGTAAACGTTATGTTTCCATTATGCATGTTTTATGTGATACAATTATGTTATAGTTCGTGGGAATTGTTTATGAATACGGGTGGTTCTGTGATAAAATATGGGTGGGTGATCCCGATATTTCTCTCCAATGCACTGGGTAACGCTAAGGGGTTAAACGTTATGGTTTCTCCGAAGTGATTTAAGGAATATACTGTGATGGGTATTCCAAACATAACTATGAGGGTTACTCCCTACGTAAAAATGTTATGAATGCCTCAAGATACCTCTATGTCTTATGTTTTCTATGAGTTATTCATAAATCTTATGATTTCGTGAGGTATGTTAACGTGCTTGTGTTTTATGAGTAAGGTATTATTTCATTGATTCTTATGTATACATGTACTAATGTTTCCTTTACGTAATTTTATATACCTTATTGATCTTTTTATGCTCATCCGATGTTTTTGAGTTGTTTTTCACCGGTCAAGGGAAAGGCACATGATGTGATGATAGTTTCAAGGAAGTGTCAAGAATGAATCCATGTTTTATTTTTAATATGTTTCTATTGATGGGAAAAATGAGTACTATATTTTATGTAACCACGTTGCTTAAATGTGAAGTGTAATGCATGATTTATGAACTAATTCTATAAAACTCTAAACCTGAAAACATCATCAATGTTTACTCTTTAAATAACTCAAGATTATGTAAGGTTGAAGGCTAGGGCCTTATAGTTGGTATCAGGGGTCAGTTTAGATAAATTTAGGAGTTATAATTCTATTAAATGATTATCCAAAAATATTTTTTATGGTAAAATTTAAATGGTATAGAATTTTAAAATTACCATGTTTCTTCATCTAAGACATGTTTGTTCAGAATGGTTTTCCATAGAGGAAACATGAAAGCAGTGCTAGGAAGGCATACAGAAGGAAACGACCTTTCGAATCAGCATCCTGAGATGGTCAGAATTGGAATTGAAAAGTTTGTTGTAGTAATTGTGTAGTTGACTCAAGTGATAAATGGTGGCTGTATATATGCACGAGATCAGCCAGATCAACCGCAGAGGAATATGTCAGTGGTGGAACATTTCATGAGGCAACATTCCCTATCATTCAGAGGAACATATGACCCTGTGCTAGCTGAAGGGTGGATTAAAGCACTGGATAAGATTTTCGATGCCATGGGGTGATAAGGCAATCAAAATGTTAGTCATTCTATTTACCGTTTGGAGGGTGAAGCAGATCAGTGGTGGTTGATGGTTAAAAATATCAGGGATGCTGATAATATTTATGCTCTTGATTGGGATGAATTCAAAGGTATATTTCTTGAGAAGTATTTACCTAAGGTTGTTCAACTTAGGATGGAAAAAAAATTCTTGGAATTGAGGCAAGATGACTACTCAGTTGCTTTTTATGAAGAATGGTTCAAAAGATTGGAAAGGTTTGCTCCAAATTTTATCTAATACCTTGATAGTAATATAAATCATTTTTACTCAGTATTAAAGCCAAAATATCGATGGTATTTAGTTTCTCGTGAGTTTAAATGTTATGAAAAGCTTGTTCGATGTTATGAGAAGGTGGAGATGGAGATTGACGATGATCAAGTGTTCTATAACAACCAACAAAAGAAGAGACCGAGGTGGTAGGAGAAAGGGAAGAATTATTCAAAAAGGTCTGATGGTAAGAAAACTATGTTTCCATTTTGTGATAAATGTGGTAAAAGGCATGCTGGGGAATGTCTTCTGAATTCTGGAATGTGCTACCGATGTGGTAAGATGGGAAAAAAGGTGTGTGATTGTACTGAAAAAGATCAAGGTAATGGTAAGACCAAATTTTATTTAAAGTTAGTGAAATGTTTTAAGTGCAATGAGATGGGTCACTATGAAAACGAGTTTCCGAAAAAGAGCTCGAGTGATGGGAAGCAGTTAGAATACAAGCAAAAAGGGGTGGTGAAATCCTTTGCAACTACTTCAGCAGATGTCGGGCCATCAAATGAAGTGGAATCAGGTACTTTGTTTGTTTTTTAAGATTATGCCAGTGTGATGTTTGATTCAGGGTCTATACATTCCTTCATCTCTGAAAACATTTCTATTAATATGGAAATACCATCTTAAGAAATGACTCCTAAACTTTTGGTAAAGAAACCTGGGAGAAATGTTGAGGCAAAAAGAATTTATAAGAATCTTCCTATCCTTATCTGTGGAAATAACCTACTTGCAAACCTTATTGTTCTACCTCTAGTAGAGTTTAATGTTATCCTGGGTATGGATTGGCTCTCTATTTACCATGAAAATATTGACTGTAGTGCTAAAGAAGTTTCTTTTTAGAAAGACTTTCAGTTTGTGTACATGAATGAACCCTTACTGTTGATAACATATCAAGAGGCTGAGAAACATGTAAAAGATAGAAATGAATGTCAACTTGACCATATTGTTGAAAACAAAGGAACTGCTAAGATTAATGATGTGACAATGGTAAATGAGTATCCTGATGTTTCCCTGATGAGTTTCCTAGAATAATACTAGACCAGGAAGTTGAATTTACTGTTCACTTAGTTCCCGATGCTATGCCAATATCAAAACCCCCTTATCAAATGGATCAAATTGAACTTTTAGAGTGGAAGGATCAATTCCATGATTTATTAGAGAAAGGTTTCTTTCGACCTAGCACATTACCATGGGGTGATCTTGTTTTATTTGTTAAAAAGTAATATGGTTCAATGAGACTTTGAATTGATTATATAACCTTGAATAACATCACTTTTAAGAATAAATATCATTTTCCTCATATCAATGATTTGTTTGATCAGCTCCAGGGTGCTCAGTATTTTTCAAAGATTGACATGAGATCAGGGTACCATCAGTTGAAGGTAAAGGAAGCAGATATTCTGAAGACCACGTTTCGTACAAGATATGGCCATTATGAATTTTTAGTAATGTCTTTTGGGCTAACCAATGCACCTTCTATATTCATGGACCTTATGAATAGAATTATACATGTGTTCTTGGATAGGTTTTTGGATGTTTTCATTGATGATATTTTGGTGTTTTCTAAAACTAAAGAGGAGCATGAAAGACATTTAAGGGTTAATTTTAAAACCTTAAAAGAAAAGAGATTGTATGGGAAATTCAGAAAGTGTGAGTTTTGGTTGCAACAAATTTCTTTCCTTGGTCACATTCATTCTAAAGATGGGATAACTATTGATCCTGAAAAAACAAAGGTTGTGGAAGAATGGACAAGAACAAAAAATGTAACTGATATTCGTAGCCTCCTTGGTTTGGCAGGATATTACCAAAGGTTTGTTAGAAACATTTCACGGTTATCTAGTCCAATGACTATGATAACTCGTAAGGGTGTTATGTTTATCTGGACAAAAGAATGTGATGATTGTTTCCAGGAACTGAAAAGAATATAGGTGAATGCTTCAGTATTGGCACTACCTTCAAGGAATGGGGAGTTTTTTATCTACAATGATGCTTCATTGAAAGGACTTGGTTGAGTCCTAATGCAGAATTATCTGGTAATTTCTTATGCTTCACGTTATTTGAAAACTCATGAGGTAAATTACCCTACACATGATTTGGAATTAGTTGTTGTTGTTTTCGCTTTAAAAATTTGGAGACATCATTTGTATGGTGTAAAGTGTGAAATATATTTTGATCAGAAAAGATCAAAATATATATTAACTCGGAATTAATTGAACATGATACAGAGGAGATGGCTATAATTAATCATGGATTATGATTGTATAATTCATTACCATCCTAAAAAGGAAAATAATGTGGCTGATTTTTTGAGTCGAAAAATTAATGCTTCATTAACAATGTTGCATTTGGAACGTGATCCTCTGGTTAAGTATTTGATGAACTATGACATATATGTTGTTGGTGAAGGATTTCCTTCTTTTTTGTTTTAGGTATCAGTGAAATCTTCTCTATCAGATAGAATTAAGCAAGCACAAAAGCAAGACAGTGAGTTGTATAAAAAGGTAGAGCTGGTTCATAATGGTAAGTTTCCTGAATTCAACGTTGATAATGATTATGTTTTCAGATTTGGGAAGAGATTGTGTGTGCCATGTGATTCACAGTTGAAGATAGAGTTGTTATGTGAAGCTCATAGTTCTCCATTTTCAGTTTATCCTGGTAGTACAAAGATGTATAAATATTTTCAGGAGTATTACTGGTGGGACGGAATGAAAAGGGATATTTCTAATTTTACTACGAAGTGTTTAACTTGTCAATAGGTAAAAGTAGAGCGGTAGTTACTGAAAGGGATGCTTAAACCATTACCAGTGCCAGAGCGGAAATGGGATAATATATCCATGTACTTTGTTGTGGGACTGCCGAAGACACCTTGAGGTAATAATGCAATCTCGGTTATTGTTGATCGCTTGACTAAATCGTCTCATTTACTTGCTATACGATATAATTTTTCCCAAGCTCAACTTTCCCATTTGTATCTTAAAGAGATAGTCAGGTTACAAGGAGTTCCTCTCTCCTTTGTAGCTAATCGTGATCCCAGGTTCACTTTTAACTTTTGGAAATTCCTTCAGAAGTCATTGGGTACTGAATTAAATTTTAGTACAGCTTTTCATCCTCAATCAGATGGGCAGTCAAGATGAACAATTAAAACTTCGGAGGATATGCTATGTGCTTGTTTGATGGATTATCAGGTAATTTAGGACCAACATATTTCTTTGGTTGTGTTTTCTTATAACAGTAGTTTTCATTCCAGTATACAGATGGCACCATTTGAGGCATTATATGGGAAGCAGTGTCGAACACCAGCTTTCTAGGATGAAGTGGCTGAATGGAAGTTGATGGGCCCAGAATTGGTAGAAGAGTTGGTAGAAAAATTTTACCTGATACAGATACACATTAGAACAGCTCAGAGAAGGCAGAAGAGTTATACAGACAACAGGAGGAAGGATCTCTCTTTTGAGGTAGGTGATCATGTATTTCTCAAAGTTTCACCATGGAAAAGTGTGATGTGATTTTGTAAGAAAGGAAATCTGAGTCCAAGGTTCATTGGACTATATGAAATTATAGAGAGAGTTGGACCAGTTTCATACCGAGTGGCTTTACCTCTGATTTTATCTCACGTACACATTGTTTTTCAGGATTCAATGTTGAGGAAGTACATGCCAGATCCATCTCATGTTTTGGGTCTAGAGGTAGTTCAGTTGCAAGAGAACCTATCATATGAGTAAAAAGAGGTCCAGATTCTTGACCACAGATATCATGTGTTGCAGAATAAGGTGATTCATCAAGTAATGGTTTTATGGAAAACCACATGATTGAAGAGGCAACATGGGAATCTCAAAATGCAATGAGGGATAAATACCCCCACTTATTCGACAAAAAAATAAATTGCAGGCACACAATTTTCTAAAGGCGGGAAGGATGTAACATCCCAAGTAAGTAATGAATAATATATATTCTTATCTATGTCTATTTATGAATTAGATAGTGTTTTATTGGCTTAAAATGAGAATAAATCCAATCTTAAGCATAGAATACACTAATATTTTAAAATGATTGTTTTACTGCCTTTTGATGGAGAACCATTTTTAAATCTATCTTTTGACAATATTATAAGCTCTATTTGTCAAAATAAACTTATTATTTATAATTTGGACATTTAAATTTACTTTGGATAAATTGTTTGTATTTTTCTGACAATGTTCATTTTTTAATGAATAGTGAAAAATACAACATTTTACATCAAAACTGCCTTTTCATCTAATTTAATTATATGGTTAGATTATCTTTTTAATTGGTTTTAAAGTGTAAATTTAATATATTTTAACCATGTAATCCAACGGTGGTCATTGGGATTAATTTCTCTTTGTAAATGGGCATAAAAAGTGTCAAACTTTTCATAGATATTGTTTCAAAAAAACCCCACTATTTGTTTTGACAACGAGAATTATTTTTAAATTAACTATTGAAATTTCTATGTTTGTAATTTGGTAAAATGGATTCCATATTTGGAATCATAAGTTCCAAATTATTTAATTATGACTCTTTTGTTTTTGACATTATGAATAGTAATTATGGTAATTATCATTAATTATCGTGATTAATTAGTAATCGGGTAGTTAAGGATGATAAAATGTTATAATAATAATAAAAAATGACACAAAATGTGTTCTAATGCTATTGGTTGTGTCATTTCCGACAATGTAATGCCTTGTTTCAAGCTTGGGGACCCCATGGAATCACTTTTGTGTGATAATGACTTTCTATCTTTTTATTTTTTTAAAGAAAGTAAATATAAAAAGAATGTATCACCTGAGTACAACATTTTTAATTTTGTATAAATAAATGATATCTTGGACTATAAATAGTCATTATAAAGCTAAGATGATTTCCTACATCATAGTATTTTTTTTATAATCTTTAGACCTTAAATAAATTATATTTTTTATGACATCATGATGATGCAACGATTATCTCATTAATGAACGATCTAAATAAAATGAAAAGATAATGTAGAATCTATAACTTAAACTTGTCAAAAACATATTGTATGAGTATATTTCGAACACCTATCACCATATACTCTAATTATATCATTGTGGGACCTTTTAAATCCGAAACGCATTTTAAAATAAAGTAACATTTCTTTACTTTCCAAGAGCGCCCCTCCTCTCCTCTTATAAAGGCCCCCACCTCTACCTACTTACCCACACTTCTCAAGCCATTGGGTCGGACATGCTCTACTCATTTTATCTCTCCACATCCCTCTCTTGATGTTATAAGCCTTACCTTAGGCAGAAAGCTCATCAAGAAACCCGTTTGGTTCAAACCAAGAGGAGTTACCCTATTTAACGGTAAAGACTTCTCTAATGTTCTTTTGTTTTATTTTACTTCTCCAACCCCCTAAACTCATTTTATTCATTTATTGTGTAAAAAAACAAATATATTAAATATACTAGGATGTTTTTAAAATATTTATTTGAGCAACACATACACACACATACATCTAATGGTTAAAGAGCATACAGTTTCCGTGGACGAAACATTTTTGTCTCACGATACGATGATTGTTCAATATTGTTTTAACACCTTCAAATGTGGCCACTAAGATGTAACTATATTTATATATGATATATAATATGTTTATGTTTTCCTTAATCTTATGTATTTTTCATTTATATCATACCTTTATGATTTCTATTGTGGGTAAACGCGATATCTTCATTTTAGGATGTGCGGACTACCGCCCCCTTAAAGTGATTTGATTCGTTAATGCCATATGTGGGACATATAAAGGATGGAGTTAATGATATTATATATTATATTATAATGGAGTTATAATATACCTTTATATCATTATGATTATATTCCATTAAATAGGAAATAGAAAGGAAACTAGAGTTCATGCGTACGTACGGCTAAACGTCTCCATGAACGGTGCATTTAATTTATTTTTAATAAATGTTATGTAATATAAAAAATGCATATATATATATACATTATATATATGATATATATGATATCTACATCATTAATATAATTCTGGATATAATTGATAAATGAAAAACATGTTATTATAGAGAGTTTATTTTTGACTCGTGTACCAATGATCGACAAAATGACCATTATTAACATAAATAATTACATAGTGTTCATAACATGGTAATAAGTGATATAAAATGAATAATGAACATTAAAAATGTTTTTAAGAAAATGGAAATTTATTGAAGTTTATTATTCAGGACGTTAAAGAAATGATAGAGTCAAGTCGGACCCGAGGTAAGGGACTTCGTCTCAATCTCCTTTTAATGAGGAATATTTTGTTTTATACACAACTTTATTTTATATGGTGTATAAAACCCTTTTACTTTTATATTTATTCAAAATTAATCTTTTTTATACCAAGAGTTTACTAAATGAAAAAAAGGAATGTTTTTTTGTCGTACGTATGCGGCGACAACGACCTCTCTGCCACCGTGACCATTATTTGAGTTTCGGCTTCCTCTACAAGCCATAACTTTTTTTAAAATGAAAAATAAATACCAAGTTTTAATTTTCTTTTTTTTTGGTATTGAAAATGATTTTTAAAGTGTTTTTATTATATCAATGTGTTTTATTAATATCTTGTGATTGAAATGTGGAATGGTTATGTTTCATTTATGCATGTTTTATGTGATACGATTATGTTATGGTTCATGGGAATGGTTTATGATGACGGGTGGTTCCGTGATAAACTATGGGCGGGTGATCCCGATATAGATCTCCAATGCATTTGGTAATGTGAAGGGGTTAAATGTTAAGGTTTCTCCGATGATATTTAGGGAATATACTATGATTTTTATTCCAAACATAACTATGAGGGTTACTCCCTACGTAAAAATGTTATGAATGCCTCAAGTTACCTCTATGTCTTTAGTTTTCTATGAGTTAGTCATAAATCGTATGATTTCATGAGGTATGTTATTATGCTTATGTTTTATGAGTAATATATGATTTCATTTATTCTTATGTATATATGTACTAATGTTTTCTTTATGTAATTTTATATACCTTACTGAGATTTTTATGCTCATCCCATGTATTTGAAATGTTTTTCACAGGTCAAGGGAAAGGTACATGATATGATGATAGTGTCAAGGAAGTGTCAAGAAAGAATCCATGTTTTATTTTAAATATATTTCTGTTGAAGGGAAAAAATGAGTACTATCTTTTATTTAACCAATTTGTTTAAATGTGGAGTGTAATGCATGATTTATGATCTAATTCTATAAAACCCTAAAATTGAAAAGATCCTCAACATTTACTCTTGAAATAACTCAAGATTAAGTTGTTTTAAGGCTTGGGAGTTATAATTTTAATGTATTGTTGTAACTTATGTGGTTGTGAAATTATCATGTTTATCAGATGGCACCCTCTTTTTCTTTGGTGGATTTTTTCTTTTGAGAGGTATCTCAATAGGTGGTTGTTTAGACCCTGTTTCATTTTCTTTTTAAGTGGGTTTTGGATTCTCGAGGATTATAATGTTTGATAGGTATCTGATGTAATGGCTCGGACCACTCTGGTCCATTCCCTTGTGAAAATGTTGTGCTGGAGGTGTTCCGGGAGGTCAACGTGACTTGGGGGTGTGTTTGGGTGGACCTTAAAGGAAAACTAATGGGAAATATCTTTTGCACGGTTGGTGCACGGTTTGCCTAAACTGTGCGGCCAAAACATGAAATGTTTCTTTTGGAGATAGTGGATAATGCACAATTAGCGCACGAGTTGTCTAACCGTGCAGCCTAACCGTTCAAGGAGTGATTGATGTTGTAGAAGCTAACACACGGTTAGCACATTGTTGGTCAAACTGTGCGAAATAACTATGCGGGTAGATAAATCTAGATCCTAAATTGTGTATCTAACTCCTTTTTCCTCTAAATGGTTCAATTAAGCCCCTAAGAAGCCATAACTCGGGATTACCCTTCCTTGAAGGTAGGAGAACATCTGCCATGAATTTTGGAGGTGATCTGAAGGCTTCTCTTAGCGGATCGAAGCTGGTTTCTTAAAGTATGTGACAGTTCTTGGTTAGTTTCATAGATCTACTTAGATCTACTCCTCCTTTTCTATTAGTTTCTTATATCTACCCCCATTATGGATATATCTATGTGTTTGGATTCCAAATATGATGATCATTGGTCTTGGTTGTGTTAGGAGAAGATATCTAAGGAGGATTCTTGGAGAATCGGCCCGTTTTTCTTGGGAATTCTTCGACTGTTGTGGTTTTCGTCGAAAACCTTTGAGGTAGGGGATTCATTTCTTCTCTTTATTTTACATGAAACTGTATTGTTAGCATGTTGAATTCTGCTGGATGACTATGGAATTGACCTAATAAAATACATTGAACTGGATAAAGAAATTGTAACAATTGTATGTTATTGCCTCGTCTTTTTCTAAATAGTGTGATATCTATTCTTGTCTTGCTTAGAGGTTGTTGTTGGTGAAAATTGGTAAATAACGTAAACTAGGACTAATTGATATTTTTTTGGATAAAGATAAAGTTCCTTGTGAAAAAATCTGGTTCCTTTTGTAATTTTATGTTAATCAAATTGGTATAAGAAGTATGTATAATCCTTTTTGATAGCTTAGTGGTTAGGTTCCTGATTATCAAACCAAGGGATTAAATCTGTTAATTTAAGATGTTTTAAATAATGTGTTTGTTTGATAAATTCCTTGAAGGGTTCTCAGTTACCCTCTTGGTTGTTGAAAGGGCCATAGCCCAATTGATGTGATGTTTGATTTTTCTTTCTTCTTGTGATGTGATTTGACCCTAGAGGGATGTTGTGAAATGTGGAAGCATAGAGGCCTTTTGGTTGCTGCAGCGGATGACACGTAGAATGGCCAGATGCATCGGTTTATACATGTGGGTGTCGGGGAGGACACAAGGGATGATGGAATGGGATGTATGTGATTGTTGGATGCTTATTGATTAATTGGTTGTTTATCTGCTTTACTTTTCCCCACTACTCAAGGTAGCTAGTCTTCCTTACCATTCTTCCGAAATATGAGAAGACATGCAGGGTATGCAACGTGCTTTCCGTGTTTAGCCTGTCATGGAAGAATGTGTCTACGATCATTCTATAGGCGGCAAAGACTTGACGGGTAGTACATATATTCCCCGTGTTGAGCCCCCTTGTGTTTAGTAGCATAAGATGATATTCTAGAATTCCTGGGAATATGGGAAAGTAATTCGATAATGAATTTATGAATAAATGATGTTAACCCATGGGGAGGGAGTTTGTTGAAACTTAATGATGAGGTTGAGAACTTTTGAAAGGACATTGGAATTTATTGGATGCAGGGTTAATGGAATTTAATGTGGAATTGTTCATGGTTAATTAATGTTTGAATAATTAATTAAAGTACATTGGAATTGATAAAATGGGAATGGATTAATCTAATAAATCCCTTAAATGGTTGTGTTCTTATAGGATAACTAGTCTTAGAAGTGGCAGCCCGGAGTCCGAGAGATGTTAGCTGTAGTTGTGTCTAACACTAGGTTATGCCCATAGTGTGGTTGTGAGTTATAGTATATTCTGTTATTTTTGTGTTTCTATACGCTGCATCACCCTGTCAGTAAGGGAGACTATAACCCCTGGGATTCTGAGCCCTGGGGAGTGTTTTCCCCAACATTCCGGTGGGAGGATGAATGGTTGAATACCCCCTTTGACCCCACTCTCTTCTCTTGGTAGATTCTACTTCCATTAGGTACAGCGGTTAGTTTTCCACATATATGTATGTAGAGTGATGTAATGGCTTGTGGTTATTCACACACATATATTTTGGATATAGTATTCTATGGACTACGATAGGTGTAACATGTATAGGCTGTGATGGCTTGAGGATCCTTACTCAGTGTATGGGCTGTAATGGATTTAGGTATAACACCTGACGTATGATACACATTATGAAAGCTGTGGTGGATCATGGAAACTACCTAGTTACTTTTATTTGTTAGTATGGTGTGGTGCTTCTCCCAGGTGTTTGCGGACAAGCCTTTGTGGTGCACGTGGTAAAGATTGTGGATCTTAGCCCAGGTGTCAGCAGGAAAGCCTTTAGAGATAGATGCACATGACGTATGTCATTAGGGTAAAGCGGCAAACTAGTGGGGAAGTAGTAGAGGGGTACCCTTGATATTATTTACTATATGATATATTCTTCTATGAGTTACTTGGTGAGAGTATCCATGGTGAGGTTGGGAACTTAGTATACCTGTTTAGGTGATGAGTTGGTTTCCTTTGTTGTTCACAAGGATTTAGCATGATTTATTTACTTTTGAATGAGAGGCTTCAGGGAGGATCTTATTGAGTATACTGTTATATTCACCCTACATTTATATAAACTATTTTCATGTCACTTGGAGGAGGATGGAGAACAATCTGGTTTCTACTAGCATGGGGTTCCAGGTGTTGTTCGAGCTTGTGGATGCGGTTGTTTTTAATTTCTTTTGGGTACTTACAGTTTTCCCTTTCAGTTATAGTAGTTTTTCATGACATTACGTATGTGAACGTTTGTTTATTTTATACTTCAGATCTGAGTTGGAGTTGGTTGGAGTCTATATTATCTATCTCTTCCACATGTGTTCTCTTAGAGGGTAATGCCTCCCATTTGTGTGTTAATATACCCTCGGTTCTAGTCACCATCCCGGGGCCTATAGGAGGCAGGACTAGGGGGTCATTATCCCCCTTCTCACATTACCAGTTGAGGAAGGGTACACATTGTGGGGAGGGGGTCGTGAAAAAGATCATTAACAATGTATCCTCAAAATACCATGAATATCATTTAATCCTCTCCTTAGGTAGAATAAAATTAAAGAAAACATTTGGATTAAACCAAGAGGAGTTACTAGATTATGAGGTTACATCTTTCCATAATATTTTTAGTTTTACATCAATTATCCAACCCCATAAATCATCTTTTTATATAATTTTATAACAAAAAAATTATCATAAATAAAATAAGATGTTTTTTCTATTTTATAGATAAACACTTATAAACACTTCCATCTAATGGTCAAAGTATGTACTGACTCGTTGTACAATGAACTACTACAGTACAAAATGATGACTATTTATATTTCCTTCACCACCACTCATAGAGGTCATTATTATGGAAAATATGTTTATATATATGATATATATGATATTTATTATTTATCTATTCTTATGTAATACTTTTATAAAACATTCAATTAATAAATTGAATTTTATGTTAATACAATTACATCCTTTGAGAAAATGTGGACTACCTCCCACTCTAAGCAATGTGATTCATTCATCTGATACATGAAATTTATAAAAGATTATTATAATTAATTAAATGAGTAAATAAATAAATCTATAAAATATTCATAACAAAATTAAATTTCCATATATATATATATACCATTTAATTTACTAGTATTTTACACACTTAATACTTGATAACATTAGTCATGATTGTGTGGAATATCACCTCCTCGACATGATGTAATTTACTTTTCAGAAAAAAAATATAATTATATATTATTAAATAATTTTGTAGTTATTATATAAGGATCATTTTGGAATTTAATTGTGTTACATAACTTCTTTCTATAATGATCATAGAAAAATTAGTGTGTTACTCATGAACATGTGTAACCTACTATCTCCATGACTATAATATTGATTCATTTTTCATATATGTATGTATTGGTTGATTTAAAAAGAATAATTTTTGTGTAAATATGATAATTATTTCATGATTTTTATTCAATATTTGTCATCTAATGATCCATTTATCCATAGTTTCTCTACCAATGCTAATTTTGACATATAAACCAAATTTGGTCTAAACACCTAATGTACACAGGATAGTTTTAGTAGATGTATAATATTTATTAATGATTAAATAAGAAAATTGATCAAAATTAAAATGTTCCAAAGAAATTGAAAAATTAAAATAATTTTGTTATTAATTATGTTGTAGGATGTTCACCCAAAAGTAAACTCAATGCAACAAATTCTAATCCTGCCTTTTTTACATCAGTGAGATAAATTTCATGTTCACCACTTACAACGTCTATGTAGATTATATAATACCCCTTTTTTATATTATATCATGAATCCTTTTGTCTTCATGTTATTTTAAACATTCAATTAATTTTATTTCATCAGAAGGATTATTATTTAAATTGTTTCAAAGTTGTATAGGGACATAGAAATGTTTGAAGATTAATTTCCACAATATTAAACATAATGATCATTAAATGTTATTTACATTTAAGGAACTTATATTTTTATTTTTCTATAAATACATTCATTTTATTCTCCTATGTTTATTCATTACATTATTTACATATTTGTAAGATATTTTCGATCTTTGGTACTCAAAAATTTATAGAAAATGTTTTTCCTAAAACTAGACATTATTCATATATTTTTAGAGAATTAATTCCTTATAAAATATATGTTTCATTAAAATGTTTTCACAAATTTTTTATAATGAAATTTTAACCCTTTTTTATTTTATTAGTATTTTTATTGGAATCTTATTATCTATATTCGAACAAGGTATTTTTCTAACATTTTAAATATGTAAAATGAATATTGTTTTTACCTTGTTCAACATGTATATATTTACCGTCCATCCTTATTTCAATGATTGTTTAAAAGGATAACATGTAAAGAAAATGTTTAAAAAAATTATTTTCAAGGAAAATATTTTTCAAAAGGGTTTTCAAAAGAAAAGGAAAATTTCCCCTTGAATGTTTTTATTAGATATTTTAATAATATTTCTATTCATCGATGACAAAAAAACGTTCATTTTACCCTTCTTTGGGTATTTTTTATTGATATCATCCTTAATATTCCCTTGAATGGTTCATGAATTATTTGGACATGGATATTATTCAAATTCACTTCATTGATTCATTTTCCCTATTAAATTTTTCCATTTCCTATAATAAATGTTCATTTAAATTTCCATGTTTTACCAATTCATCTTTCAGGGATATGGAATTTCCCTAAACTGTTTCTTTTTTTATACGGTGTTCACTTTTATTGATATTTTATTAATAGGTGAATATTGATAAATCTGTATCTTATACTCTATATCGATAATTGAATATGTATGTATTTAAATTGATTATTTAAAATATGTGGAATTTTTTAGATTGGTATGACATGGATGTGGCCTAGTTATAGATAACCCCTCAATGCACTAGTAGTCTCATTATATGATTCATTTGGCTAGCATTCTTTGATGTTTTTACACGTTATTTTGTAAACTGTCTAGGGAAAGTTATTGACAGTAAATGTATTATTTATTTAAGAAACATGGCATCCAATAATCAAGAATTTTCCTCAATTAGTTTCAGTTATTATTCATTCATGATTTTATGCATCGAAATATCTATGGTTACATTTCATAACTGTTCATTGAATAAATATAATGTGGTTTAGTGTCGCACTTTTTCATATTAAAATTTTCCTTATCTAGTTATTTGAATGGAATGTGTATATATTTATTACCTTTATATATTATTAAGGTAGTTCCTGATATCTTTATTTATTATATTACATTTGAATTCAGTAATTTACCTGGTAATTACTAATATTCTCATTGATTCATTATTTCTTACAATATATTTTACCCTTACTGATCATTTAAGCTCACCCTAATTATTTTTCTATTCTCCATGAAACCAAAAAGCGTACTATGAATGATATGTAGGGAAATACTAGATTTAATAATTTTATACTCAAATTTATTTTGTTATAAAGAAGAATAAAAATATATTGTAATTAGTGTATTCATTTGTAATACAATACTCATGTATGTATCCGGTTTTCCATGATTAAAAAACTCTCATTCATTTGAGATTATATTCCTTGTTGTTATACCAATATAATGTATATGAGAATCTAACTCTCGGATATCTGGATTCAGTTCATTATAGTTTTCATTAGAGGAAGTCTTGTAGCATCTAAGGGAACTAGGGTTTGGAAAAAGTGGGTTTTGTAATGGAACCGTAAGGTATCATTTTTGGATTAGTATATAAGAACATCCCAGAATTTTGGTAAGGTGGTGATTATGTGGATCATCATAGAAATTCAGACATGACTGGATACTAAAATTGGATTTGATTATAGTATAGAGGTAACTAGGATTAGTATTTCTAACATGGGTTACCAAGACTGAGTTGGGGTAACCTTGTACACAACAACGGGTCGTACTGAAAACATTGTTTGATACTCCTTAGGGATATTCTAAAGACAATCCTCTTTTTATTAACAAATTATTATATATGATTTTCATAATGAATGACCTAGGTTGAACCTAAGGTGAATGATTTATATGTCATGAACATTATATTAAAGATAAACCTTATAACATGGAAGGACCAATATGTAAATAAATTAATATACTATTTATATAGTGGGCCTATATTGAAAGCCATATTTAAAAGGATATTAGTTATAAACCAAATTTCATGGATTTCCATCATATTTATTTTGGAAATTATATTAATATAATTTTATAAAAGGACAACATGTAAACCGAGTGACAACCAATCATGTCTAGCTATATGGTGGGGATTCAACCCATGACCAATGGATGATTTAGGATTTTCAACTGCCACTAGTATTTGAGATGCCATAGTAAATTATTTAAACAATATGATGCATAAATATTAATGATGAATAAATAGTGTTACATTTTAGGATTTCATAAAAATAAATTAACCATATTGAATTTGAAAAATAGTAAGAGACAAATGTAAATACATTTCACTCTTCTATGGGACATAATATCCATTAGAAATATATTTTAGTGATTCTTGCATCACTATTAATTTTTCAAAATCCATTTGGTGAAGTAATTCAAGAATTAGAAATAAATCCAGGCTAAACTAAAGGAAGAAATTTTGATTCTATAAATAAAATATGTAATAATCTTTCCTTATAATATTTGTTAGAAAAATAATTACTCAACATTAGGAAACTGACAAAAAAATGTTTTTATAATACCTTATGTTTTTCTAACGGATAGTCTACTAAATCATCTAAGATTATTGGATTTGAGGTTCTCACATTACTAATGATAATTAAATATTTTGTAATTTATGACCACTATAAATCAATATAAATATTTTATTTTTCCCTCCATGTACATATTTTCAGTTTCCACTAATATTATCCTACCGAGACACCTAGTTATTAGATTATCCATGTGACCATTTAACATCCCATGCTCTTTTAAATAGAAAATATTTTATGATCCAATTACACGATGTGGTATTTAAATGTAGTAAATATCAAAAAAATATATTATAAATATTGATTTTAAGTTTCGAGGGAGAACTTTAATAAGGTTTGGAGAACATAACATCCCAATACTCAAAAGTACAACATTTTATTCAGTAGTGTTTATAACATGTAGTAGCAATTGTAAAAATAAAATGTAATAACATCATAATTGATAATATATTTACTATTTTCAATCAATATAATATATTAAATATTTTGTAATGAGCACAACACTGGGATTCCTTATGATACACGCAATATCAACCTTTTTCTATAGCTTTCGTTACGGGAAAGAGAGACATTCTTCAATAGCTTGATTTATACGCAATGAGAAAGTTTTACCGAACAATAATTTATTTTTTAAATATTATTATATAATAAAATATAATATAACCTAGTAGTTATGTTAATGGTTATGAATAGTTTTATATAATTTACTAAAAATTATGGCTTAAAAAATTTAAAATTAATTTAAGAATTACCAATTAATTAGAAAAAAACATTAAACTAATTGGATATAAAAATGTATATATTTTTTTTTCATGATACCAAATGAGTATTGTTTTAGAAAAAATATTTAATCACAATTAGTTAATTATTTTAAAGTAATATAATTTTATATATTCATCAAATTATTTTTTATATTCATCCAATTGATTTTATAAGCATATGATATGAAAAACCCTAATATTTCACATAAAACAATATATTTTTAATCCACATTTATTGTATTTTAATACAGTACCAATTTTAATTTAAATTTTCAGAAAATAATTGATTTAATTTCAAAAATGTAAATTCATTATTGAAATAGAAATATAAAATTTTGGTTAGGGAAAATTATTGGTAATTTTCTGTGAAGTTACATTTCTTAATTAATAGTTAAAAATATAAAATTTTAGTTAAATTTTTTTTTTGTCAAATATATTTATAATAATAATTTAATATTTTAATTAAATTAATATTTTAATAGTTCATATTTATACTAATTAATATATTTTATTTAATTGGACCTACTTTATATTGAAAATGAATGTGGAAACATAAAAAACATTCAGACATTTTTAATTAAAAAAATTTGTTTGTCTTATCGTGTATAGGATTAAATTTAAATAATATTTGGTCACTTATATAATTATAAATTGAAAAAAAAGGAATTAATATTTGGAATTACCATAATTTTTAATTTCTAATGAGAATTATTTTATTTTTTGTCAACAATATTGTTGAAAGTGATTAATAATAATTTGAATTATTAAGGAAAAATAATGCTTAATAATGGAAAAATACTTATACCTAAGCCCTAAAATGACCTATAAACGTGTACAAGAGCCATTGGATAGAAATATTTCGACACTATCATCACATGTAACTAAATGTAGCCATTTTAGAGATACTTTCAATCTGAAAAACATGCATATAATTCCATTGTGGAAATATTACAGGAGTGTCATTCCTCCATTATAAAAGGACCTATACTCCTCCCACTTCCTCCCACCTATCAAGACAATTTTTATAGAAAAATATCTTGAAAATAGCTCCAAAAATTACCTCCCATAATCCTAGAAGGATCACCTTCAGATTAAATATATCCATGTATTCGTTCGGTTCAAACCTATAGAAGTTACACGATTAAGAGGTAACACAATTCCTTTGTCTTTTTAGTTTTATTAATATACTCTATCCCATTAAATATTAATATTCTATAATTTAATAAAAAACATCCCATATATAATAGGATTTTATGTATTTATACTTTTTACCTACACATAGTCACCCTTCCATCTAATTGTTTGTGAACATACTCTTAATATGTATGGCGTACTACTGCATCACAAAATGATGATGGTTCATTTTTCCATAACCACCTCTCATATTGGACATTATAAGGGAAATTATATTTATATCATATATATATGATATTTATTATGTCTTTAACATTATTTAATCATTTTATAAATCATACATTTAATACATTCCATTTTGTGTTAATATCCAAAAATCGTTTTAGGACGTGGGGATACTGCCCACTCAAAGTGATATGATTCATTCACACGATACATATAATTTATAAATATTGATTCTAATTAAACTAATGATAAATAATATATTTATATATATGTGATATTATTATCATATTTCTCATTCTTTATATATATTTTTGTGTATAAATTTCTTTATTATTCTTTGAAACACTTAAAAAGTGATAACATTATTCGTAGACATATGATCTACAACCTCCTCATCATGATGTGATTTATTTTTCATCCCAATAATACTATATATTAGTATATATTATTAATTAATGTTTTATTTTTTATATAATAATTATTATTAAATTATTTTTTTTTTCATTTCACCTTTCCATATAGATTGTTGAAAAATATGAACGTTACTTATTCTCACGTATGACTGACCATCTCCATGATTGTAAAATTTATTAATTTTTTTATACGTATATAATGATTGTTTTTAAAATTATAATTGATGTGATGATATGAAAAATATTTTTTTTATTATTTAAAATTTATATAATAAACTCTTTAAACATAGTTTCTATACTGACATTTTTTTGACTCATAAAAAAATTAGGTATAAACACATTTTATAAACAAATTTTTTAGGTGGTTATAAAAAACATAGAAATAGTTGAAATAAAAGTAATGATATTAATTAAATATTTTCTCATTAAAGAGTAAAATTATAATAAGTTTGTTATAAATGATGATAATGGACCTCCACCTCGAAGGAAACTAAAGGTAAGGGTTTCAAATATCATTTATTTTACATCCGTGAGATAAATTTCATGTTCACCACTTACATATTTTTTGTCATGTATATACTACTCATTATTCTATTTTATATAATTAACCCTTTTGTTTAAATGGTATCTTAAACGTTCATTTATTTTTATTCCATTATGAGTATTATTATTTAAAATGTTTCAATGTGGTATGGGATACTCTAGCGTGTT
The DNA here is from genome assembly GCA_963277665.1 of Viscum album. Lineage (NCBI taxonomy): Eukaryota > Viridiplantae > Streptophyta > Magnoliopsida > Santalales > Viscaceae > Viscum > Viscum album. The sequence continues at coordinate 1,482,737,048 of OY728137.1, forward strand.
GAAATATTATTTTCCTCAACAAAAACATTAATGACAATTCAATGGAATTTCCATTCAACTATGTTATATGAAAATTGTTTAATAATTCATTTCAATTTCATCTCCTCCGGTTACTCATGACCTCTTTTACGTATTAAATCTATTTTTTCATCTTTTTGGTTCTAAAAAAGTATTAAAAAATTATTTTCATAATTCTAGATAGTATTCCTCTATTTGTTGAATAACCTATTTTATTATAGAAAAAATGTTTCATTCAAATTCATTCAAAAAAATTATTTTTTTCAATAATGGTGTTTTTACCATTTATTCGTTTACTATGGTTTTCAATAGTATCTTGTTTTCTCTTTATAAGCAGGAAATTATTATAGCATTACACATTAAAAATGAAGTATTTTTTTACTAGTATGGGATTTATTGATTTACCCATCATCATTCCATATAATCTTCCACTGCATTTCTAAAAGGATAATTATTAATGAAAATGTTTCTCAAATTGATTTTCAAAGAAAATATTTCCCAAAAGTAATTTCAAAACAGAATGTTAACTTCATCATGAATTTTTGTAAAGAAATTTTTATAATATTTCCATTCATCAATTAGAACAAATGATTATTTTAATCTACTATGGTAATGATGTATTGATACCATCAGTAATATTACTCTCGATGGTTCATAATTTATTTGTCCAGGGTTTGTATTCACATTCACTTCATTGATTCATTTTCCACTTGAAATATTCAATTTCATATGATAATTGAACATTGTATTCAATATATTTTCCATTTCATTTATCATGGAAATGATCTTTTCATATACAATATATAATTTTTCCTAGGGATTTCCCTATGAATGTTATTTTATTTTTTGGGTAAATATTGATAAATCCATATGTTTCACTTTATATATATATATATTATATAAGGCACATTGGTAAATTGATAATTCAAAATATGAGGACTATTTTAGACTGGTACAACATGGGTGGGACCTAGTTGTAGATATCCCATCAATTCTTAGTAGTCTCAGGGGACAACTATTTTGGATGGCTTCCCTATATGTATTTTTACATGAAATATGTTTAACCATATTTTGAAACATATTGATGGTAAAGATCTATGTACCTAGGAAACCTAGAATCCAATAATCAAGTATTTCCCTCAGTTAGTTTCAGTGATTATTTATTAATGAGATTATTTATCAATATATTAATTAATACATTTCACATCAGTTCATTGATTAAATGGAACTTGTTTATATTTTGTAACATACCATTTTTTTTCTTTATCTAGTGATTTGAGTGTCATGGGTTTTTAGTTATTAAATTTTCATTCTCTTTATGAACATCATTCCCATTTTATTAATTATTTGGCATATAAGATCATTTATTTACTATTTCAAAACTCTTATTCTATTTATTTCACTATTTTATCCACTATACATTACCCTTACTAAGAATTTGAGCTCATTATTATTATGATTCATTCCCTAATAGTCCATAAGGCATAATATGAAATATATATATGGATATACTAGATGGAAAAATGGTATCCTCAATGTTTTTTATTTATATTTATTAAAAAATATGTTGTAATGGGTGAATTCAATTATAATACATGACTCATTTAGGCATATGGTTTTCCTAGACTACGAAACTCTCATTATTTTGCGATTTAATCCCTTGTAATCATGCCATTGTAATTTACAAACATTAATTTTTTTGATGATCACTTTTTTTGATTAAAAGTATTATTTTCAATGAAATGGTTTTTTAATTATATTTTCAATCAAAATTTATTTTGAAACGTGTTCTCAAAATGAATTAATATTTTCCCTAGAATGTTTTTAAAAATATATTTTTATAAAATTTTCATTAATCAATGGTAACAACAATTTATTTTGATCAACATGGTGTATATTTTGGTGGTGATATCCGTAATCATCTTCTAGATTATTTTTGATTTAATTGACCAATTATAGTATTAACATTCACTTCCTTGATTCATTTTGTCCCATTAAAAAAATCTTATTTTCTACGATCATTGATCATTTAATTCTATTATATTATCATATCATTTATCCTGGATATTTTATTTTCATTAATTCTATATCCTTTTTTGTATAGTGTTCATATTAACATTATTCTGTTATTTCGGTATATTCTGATAAATCTGTATTTCTTAGACAATATGGATATTTGATATGGAAAATTATTACATCAAATCGTTGATATATGTAGAATGCTATGGACATGTATGACATGGGTAGCTCTTGGTTATATATTTCCCCTCAATGAATCAAGTATCTCATGGGATGAATCATTTGGAAATCCACCTTAAATGAGTTTTTACAAGATATGTTGTAAAACCTCGTGTGAAATGTCGAGAGGTTAAAGGTACCATGTACCTAAGAAACATGGCATCCAATAATAAATCATTTCACTAATTTAGTTTTAGAAATTTTTCATCCAGTAGATTATTTGTCATTGAATCTATGGATACATTTCATTTTAGTTCATTGATTAAATGTCATCTATTTCGATTTATTGCTTTCAATATTTACTTTTCTATATGTAGTTATTTGAATGGAATGTGTTCACAGTTATTACCTTTCTATATTTTTTATAGAGTTCATTCTTAGTTAATTGATTATATGTCATGTATGTTTATTTTCTTACCCGTTGATAACTATTATTCTCATTGATTATTTATTTCTTCTACTATACTTTAAATATATTGAGATTTTAATCTCTCCTTGTTATTTTAGTTTTCCCCAGGAATCCATGAAGCTTACTATGAATTATGTGTATAGATATACTATTTTCAATAATGTTATCTTCAATGCTATTTATTAAAAAAGAAAAAAAAGGATGGTGTAATTATTGTATTTGTTTACAATTCAAGACTCATGTATGTATCTGGTTATACAAGACTAATAAACTATCATTACCTAGATATTTGATTACTTATTAGCATGCCTATGTAATTACTAGAAGACCCTGGCTCCGAGCTAGCTGTGGTCAGGTCGCTACTGATGTAATACCAAACATTTAACTATTTAAATAATTGTATCAAAACATTCATTTGATGATACACCATCTAATGTTATAGAATAATAATAATAATAATATTTAATTAGTATTACACTCTACACATTAAACAACAAATTAGTTACTTTAGAAAACTTCAGCCATTTCCTTATAATTTCAATCTATTCGTGATAAAATTTTAGAGAAACATTTTTTAGGTGTTTTCATCCAGAACTTTATTTCTAATAACTTTGTATTATATTTTTGACAATAATATTGAAACACTTATATTCAAATTATTACATGAATATTTTACAGAAATAGTAATAATAATTAATTCAATAAACTCATAATTAGGGCTTTTATTTGATATTTTGATGTTTTTTATCTAATAATATTTGAATTAATGAAATCCCTTATAATCATCACTTGAACTCTAGTAACATTTACCTAGTAAAAAATCAAAAAAAGAAGATTTTTTTTTTGGAAAAATTGAACCCTAATAAAACATGAAAAAATTATGCATTACATTTTTATTTCATTACACAATACCCTTATGAAATATATAACACTACAGCTAGTTTATATAGGTTAAACATCCTCTGAAATTTATAATACAACATGTATTTTTGAAAATAATTTCAATAATTTATTCATTATATACATATATTTTGGGATCAAACCTAAATAATTATATTAATAGCATAAAAATAAGAATGTGTTGACATATTTTTAAATAGATAAATAAATTTTCAGATGGCCAAAGAATGAAATTAGATAAACATTTTACCCATTTCTCTAGTCATAAATTTTTTTCATTGAATTCAGACAAAGGATTGAGTTTGATTAATATTAAAACATTTTTATTATGATATTCATCATCATGTGCCCATTTATTTGTGATGCATGATTTTTTTTCAAATTTATGTTATATAAATTAAAGTGAAAACATGGATAAAAAATTCATCAAACCAAACTAACATTGTCTAAATATCTTCCATCTCCTTCAAAACACCTCCAAAAATTACAGTTCTACCAATGTCAACATTTTAATTTTTATAAAAAAGGAATAGAAATTAATGAAAAATATTACTTCATTAATTTTTTTATCAATCAATTATATGATTATGTGAGTGAGCTTGGTGTAGGAAAGAAGAACCATTGATCAACAATAACATGTTCTACATAACAGGAAAATTAATAATCCATTTTATAAACCTCAAATGAATGTTATTAAAATACATGAAACCTTCATAAAAAGTTCTCTAACCTATAAGAAACATTTTTTAATAATCACATCAATAAATAATTAAAACAGGTCACACATGGTGAAATCAGAGATACCACATTTAATATTCCAATAAAATATACACATTTCATAAAATGTTAGGGACATTAAAATATATAGAATTATCTTACAACATTTTAACCCACTAGAAAATAGTTCCAAAAGAAAATATGATATAGGTGAAAGGATTACATAACTTATCCACAAATATAGGGTGGTTCTACATCCTTGTTCAACATCAGTTTGTAAATTGTTTCCATCAAAATTGGATTAGTGAGTACATTAGAAACGTCATCCATTGTAGGAAAAAGTTATTTTGTTAGTTCATTATTCCTGAAATTATGTGTGATGAAGTGATATTTGATATCAAAATACTTGGAATTATAGTGTTTTATAAAATTCAAATTGCTATATTTTTTCACATTGATTATGAGAACAAAAAATATGGAGAAAAATAAAATTTAATATTAAATATAGTAATAATATATTCATCCATTGATGTTATCTAAAATACATAGTAGAAGAAACATACTCATCATTAACTTAGATGGAATTTACTATATTTTAATTCTTTTTGTTCTTACTCACCCATATTTCTCCAAGAACAAAATGTCAATCATATGTGGTTCTCTTATCACAAAAACTACATGACCAATAAACATGTACATATTTAAATAAATCAATATTTATTTATGATCGAATTAGAGTTGTGGTCATCTGAAAAACTATTTTTACATTGATTACATAAATTATCAACGTATTGAATATTAATAAAACTTCTTATTAAATAATATTATTTTTTCTGCATGTCTCTAATTTAATATTTTTCTATATTATATGTCATGTTTATATAGTCAAATAAGTTAACCTCTATGATAAGAACATTGATGTTCTAAGAAGAAATTATAAAATAATTATCCAAGGTTGGATAACATACTATGATGGGACACATAGTACTTAGAATATTAGCTGCAAGTACTTGTAAACAGATGAGGATTCTTCTAATGAATATTTCACATCGTAATCTTGAAGATGAATGATTATGAGTACATACCCACCTGTTGGAATTCATAATATTTTGGTGACAACTGATATTCTTATCTTCGAGTGTGTGTGGTGGTAATTATACATCCGAATTATTATTAACGCATGTTACAACTCGAACACTGAAATGTTTTTCAAAAATCATGATGATTGCAGTTCACGGAGAAGTCAGATATGTTGGGTGTATCAGGAGTGACATTTTATTCATGAATATAGCACGGAAGGATTTGTCTCATCCCTCTTAATGGAAGATGTTATCCAATATTTCAGATTGTAATAGAACCATTTCATTAAATTCCATAGTCATAGTGTAACAATGTGTTCATTTTAGACAGTCATAGAATGAAAAATAAATAATACTGGCTGGTGACATAGATGTAAAAACTTCTTGATGTGTTTTTTTGATAATGGGATTATATAAAATAGTTATCTTTCATATGTGGTAGTAGATGTCATGAAATTTTCTTCTTTCTCATTGTTGTATTGACCCATTACTGGACAGTAATCATGGACATTAGAAAATCCTACCCAATGATTATGAGAATTAATCATAGAGGGTATCACACAAACTATTTAAATTGATATTGTTTAAATTATATTTGAGTTTAGTTAATTAAATAAATATTATCTTCACATCTGTGGAAGAATTATATTAAAGTCATATTGATCACGTAAATTTTATCATATTCTACTACATGGGGATAAAATATTTACTATATTTATTCAATATTTTAATAATTATTTATTCTATAGATTGTTAATAAATGTCAACATCATTTATTTATAAAAAATTTCAATACTATAAGAAATGAAGTTGAGACACATAAAACCATAAGATGATCTAGGGGGAATAATGTGATGTGGCCTGAGGGAATCCCCACTTATAAGATTCTACCATTCAGGAATAAATAAATTCATGATATAATAAATAGGTGACACTAGAACAGGCATCCACCGTGGAAGCAAGATTGTCTGCAACCTTGTTACCTTCACGCTGAGTGTGCAGGACTTGAGTTTTTTTTATAAGGCTTTTACATTTCTAAAAAATATATTTCAATTTACCATTATATATAACATATTCCCTTTAGGGAGTTGGGTAAAAAAATTGAATCTATTTCCAATTTTGAGATAGAAATATTTTCTTGCTAATTTAAAATTAATCCAATGATAATAGCCTTGGCTTTGGCTAGAAGGGAGTGACCACACACATAGTGAGCTATCAATGATAGGATTATTGATCCCCTAGAGTCCCAACCCTCCCACTCATTTCTCCCGAGTTATAGTAATCACCCTTGTTCATCGTGAATCTGGAGAGATGAGGAAACCAAAAAACCCAGCGACCTTTAGATCCATTGCCAAAGGACTGGACGAAAGGGATGGTCGATTGTAGAGATCTCAATATGGGAGCACAAAGCCAATTTTATAAAGATCCTATCAAATTGATGTGAATGAAATTAGTTCTAATGATGATAAAATTCATTTATTTTATGATCCCCTACTGTTGGGCTCTATTTCTCACATTACATATACGACAACATCCATTTTTTATCACATTACCTCTCGCCATCTTCTCAGGTACCATATCTCTTAGTCCGTAAAAACACCTATAAAAAAAGACACAAATGATAGCTAATACGAGGATAAAGTTGTAAAATCACTAAATAATACCCATATTTCATGGACCAAGACACCATCAAAAAATAAATTAGTTGAGATCTCTTCCTAAAAATTCATGCAGAACAGGCACCTGGATGCCTGGAGAATTCCAGATATTTTAATATTATCAATAGCATGCACCGCATGATTCCAGATTCTACGAACATGTAGATTATGATTTGAGGGAATCATATTGCACCATGAAATCTAATTCCAACTATCCACATGGTTCTGGGTGATAGTTTCTCTTTAGATGTCCTTCAAGGAGAAAGTTCAAGATATATAAGCTGCAAAAACACAATTGTTGGTTTCATAGTTCATGTTAATAAGGATAAGAATATCATGTTGATCCCTATCCAAAATAGACTTTATGAACCAAGGTTTTATACTAGCCTCTATAAACTAAATTTCAATAGTTAGGAATCCCTAGAATCCCATCATTCATCCATCCTAGTTGTGATTACAATAAAGAACATTTATAATATCGACAATCTATTAGGTGAGGGGTTACAGGGTTGAGTTGGGAAGACAAATCATAAACCACATTGAAGATGGATTCATGTTCCTCAACACTATGAAAACCGTGAATTTTTTATATATGGTCTTTCCCCATATATTTCACTTATCTAAATTCCCCCACGCAAATTTAGCATGCACACAATTATGATTGTCCGAGAGATTTATCAAGTTGATACCCCCTTCTTAAATATGACTTTCCATCCTAGACCATTAAAACCGTTGCCATTTTCCTTCCAAAAGGGAATCCAAAATGAATCCATCAAGAAACCTATTAATAATTTTAATAACAACCATTAAAGATTTAATATTTTTAGGAGTATGGACAGGAATGGCTGTAAGAACACTGTTAATCAAAGAAGCCCTACATCCAAAAGATAAGAAGTGGTTTTTCCAATTCAAAACACTACTCAAGATCCTTCTCACAAGATGATCAAAATGGAGTATGTGCATCCTACCTTAGGATATGGGAGCCCTTTAATATTCCATTGGAAATATTCCTCTCAACATATCCAAGATTTTACACAAGGGTGTAGCCTGTATGTCCAAACATCTGTTTCAAATAAATAGGATCCTCTTTGTCTATTGATGATCTGGCCACTCAATTGACAATAGTCATCAAGTATCTTGTTCATTAATCAGAATTATATTTTGCATGAATTCACAAAAATGAAGGTTGAATATATGAACATGAGGTAGGAGATTCACATGGGTTTCAACCTACTATAGTAAGGATGGATATGTCCATAAACCATGCAGCTATTAATGATACAGTTGAGAACATACGAGGATAAAATATAAATGTTCAGGGAAAAATGATCTCCTTGTCTCAGCCTGTTATTTTCTTTGAAAAATCCATGATTATATCCCATGGAAGAAACATCCATCCCCAAGCAGTTTAGTCATCTAAAAAATGATCAGAGACCCAGGGGAGAAACCCATTCCTGTTAACACCTTGTGTATGAAGCTCCATTCGATCTGTTAATTTTCCATTTGTATATTGAGTATGATTTCCCTATATTTTCTATAATATTAATGTTGATATCTATATCAACCACTAGTTCCAATTTTACTGAACATTGTAATGATTAACCCTTTACAAAAAGGTGCTGCTCCCCAGAAACCCATTTAGAGAAATGTGTAGATAACCTTCTAATAATGAATGAATAAATAATTTTATATGGAATGTTGAACATGCTCACTAGCCTATAATGCATAAAAAAGGAGGGGTATTTAATTTTTTTGTATAATAAGTAAATAATTAGAACATACAACACAAGTAATGACCCCCCCAAAAGATGTCTTTAATAGATTTTTTCCTATCACACATAACCACACCCCAATATTCCAAATAGATAATTCTTGGAAATCTATCTGGACTCAGGAATTTCTAGGTTCATGGAACATCATTTCCTAATGTATTTATTTTTTCCTTTTGGATATCTTAAAGGTGATCATTATCTTAGCTATAGAATGGGTTGGGAATCAATCTGCTAAACTCTCCATTTCCTCTAGGGTACCCTTTAGGATGATAGGTATTAGGGTCAATAAGAAGACTTTTTAAATTGGAGTGATCCATGTAGTCAACAAAAATTTAGTCATCATAGTATGATCTATCCTCCATTAGAATATTAGTTTTTATGACACATATTTTATCATTAATGATTGCATAAAAATATGTACTGTTTCTATCCCCTTATTGTTGCCATATTATTCTCAAAGCCTCGTGCACTTAAAACTCTTGTCTCAAGATCAACTTCAGAAATAACTCTTTCTTGTTATCAATATACAAAAATATGATTACACTCCATTCCTCCACCCAGTTGGTTTAAATATGGTTTATTTTATTCCTCATATTCTAGATATCCCGAGTTTTGGGATTGTACTCCCTGATCCACTCCTAAAGATCTTTTGGAAAATCAATTTGTTATAAATATTAATCCAATTGTTCCCATGGGTTTTATTGCTCCATGAATTTCCTACAATCTGTTGGTAACATTAGTGATAGATATTGTGAAGAGATAAAATAATTTATTGGATCCCTCATTTTCAGAAGACATGGGAATCCACAAAGATAAATGAATAGAAATAGCTCAGACTAGGTGACATACCTTCACATTTGGGAATACTGGTATGATGTGAATGTCAGTGAGACAACTTCTATGGAATCTCTAGAATTGATGAACCCCTCAATGATTATTGACCAATGTGAAAAAATCACCAATGTATCTTATTTCCAAATCCCCTTTCCATCCCGGAATTTGATGAATTCAAAGCTAGCCTTTCGGGGAAAATCACATCTACCTTTCTTCACATCTAGATTACAAATGAAATTGATTTCCCTAACAACAACCTATAAGGAATATCTTGGATCAAAGGTGTCAAGACCCTTCCACAAGGATCCTCTTTTGTGGGTATCACAACTACCATTGTTGAATTAGAAAAACATGTTTTCTATTTCCCTAGAAACATTAGTGGGGATAAATTTTTCATCCTCCTAGATAAAATCAACTGAGATTATCCTTAGACAAAAATCCCATATATTCATGTTAACAGGATTGGAATTCATTAAATACTTCATTTTAATCCTATGAGAAAACTCACCTATTGTGGAAATGATTTTCATGGGATCTAGTATGGAATTAATGTAATCCTTGAAATTTTTTTACTCTAGAGAAATATTGTTTATTTTGACTTGTGTTCCCATGCCATATGCATTCCAAATAGATATATATAAAATTAATGCTTAATGTCCTTGGATTTGGCCGTAGATGACATGGTTGAAATTTGTTTAATAGAGTAAGACTCCCTTCTGTTTATGAATTTTGATCACATACACACCTAGGTGTGATGAATGGAAGGGGAAATACTAATGAAGAAATTGTGGCACATGAGAGGTAAAAATTACTTTTAGATAGACTGGGTGTTGAGAACTACCCTTCCCTTGACCCTTTGTTGTTTCTGAAATGAATCCATATGATATCATGGTATTGGAATCCTTATTCACATGTAGTACTGATAATGATAGAGGTACCGTCCTTATGGGGAACTGCTTTGGATTTTGTAAAACATCTGTGAGCATAAGGGGATTGCAATCATTCTTCATAGATATTCCAAAATCTGAAAGAACCACCACCTCAATGGTAATATCATGATCTTTTAAAATTGCACAAATTGAAGGACCTAATAGTAGGGGAATGGAACTTGTGAAACATGACTCTCTAGGGGGAATAAGAATCTGCGATATAGAAACTGAAAAGAAGATCTTACTGATACTCCTACATAAGTGGTTGAAAAAAACTAAATGATCAGAAATTTTAGAGGGTGAGGCTGATTAGAGAAATGGAACTATGTCCATGGGTGTAGAGGCCTTATCCACCCCACTAAAATGGAGTGAATCTCCTCTTTGAGTTCTATAAAATAGTCCATTAAAAAAGTAACCATGGAAAGAGCCCCCTAATTTCCACTTTCCACAGCCTCTCCAAGGATAGGACTGAAGTATGCTGACTGCATCTGGGATGAGTACCCCATTGATGGAACCTTCTTCTTCAATATTTTAGAACCCTATCACCATTTCCTACAAACAGGCAAGGAATGACCCTACAGTTTACACAATGGGAAATATCTTGGAGTCACAGGATAAAAAATATCCCAATTCCATTCGAGGAAATATTGCACACAATAGAAAATAACGTTGATAAAATGTACAGATATATAAATCCCATGATTAATATACATAGATATTAAATCATTTTAGATGAATATTCTATACATTACAAGTATACATGTTAGATGATTGTAATAGATTAGTGTCTTTGGAAACATGCGAGCAAAATATTTTATCCCGGTAAATGATATTCAACATATTCTATATAGATCTCCTCCTTTAGGACTTCTAACAAAACCATTTCATCATAACCCATAGAAATGAATAATAAAAAAGGGGTGAGCTCAAATGATCAATAAAGGTAAAGAAGGGATAAATGAAAGTATAAACATGATCATTAGGGTATGAGAATATAATCATTAAAATAGAAGATCATACCCAAAATATCAACGATCAATATAGGGATCATGGAAAAAGAATGGATGTTTATAAGACATGAATCATAAAGAAATAAAGACAATATGCCATGTCAAAAAAACATAGGAATAAGACATAGTGTTATGGATTACATAAACGTGTGATATCATTTCTAGTAGGTCAAGATGCATTTCTAGAACTTATCAACACACTTTGTACGGTCCCAGATTTTGTTAATGTATTTTTATGTTTTCGTTTTTCCTTGGGAGTTTTCTTTTTTTTCATGATAAGTGTTTTCCCAAGTCTATGAGATGACTCGAGGGTGTTTTGGGGGTTTGGGACATGAAAAATGGAGGAAAGGGGCACTCTAAGAAATCCACATGGCTTGCGCACAGTTTGGAAAACTGTGCGAGGAGAGATCGTACATGCACTAGAAATCCGCAAGGCTTGCACACTCAATAGAAAAATATGAAAGTGAATGTCATGCAGAAATTTTCCTCCTTACTATTTTATCACAATTTGTAAAATTGTGTTTCTAAACCATGCAGCCTGAAAAAATTTAAAAAATTACAAAAATTCCACCACAGGGTTTTTATGATCAATCAGAATCCCCCCTTCCTCCTTGAACACTAAGAATGAACCAATCCTCCCAAGTTCTCCAAAGGGTGGTTCTCATTCAATTACAGGTCATTTTTACCATCATTGGTTGCCGATCATTTCCTTGTGAAATTCCAACACTCCTCTTGCTTCCATTTTATAGATTGGGGATTTTGTGTTCTCCCGTCTTATTATTAAACCCTAAAAACCACTTTTTAAGGTGGAACCTTGGATGGGGATTCATGGGATGCTTGAATATAGATCTATGTCCATTATTAAGAGTGAGTTCATCTTTTTATTTTTGGTAGGTGTTCTACAAGTTCTATTCTATAGTTTTCTTATAGATTTGTGCTTATGTGTTGTGATTTTTCCTACATCTTGTTTTGTATTGGCCGACCAGAGTATGATTGGGTAATTTGGGTGTCTAAATTATTTCCTTGAAACCCTCATGATCATCATGGGTTGTGAAAAGTTTAACCCGAAAATTTTAGGGCCACCCATGTGGTGAGATGGCATATCCAGACCTAGAGAGTGGTAAGGGATAAGTGAATGTTTGTCGAATAATAATATGGAACCCATGTCATACATGATTTAAGAGTTGATTATGTTGTAAATTGAATGATGATAAATATTCCTTGGGATATAATTCAATATGATGTTATTGGTATGACATAAAAATGGGTAATTGGTTTTACAAAGAGATTTTGTCGATTATTTCATGAATTTTTGTTATAAATGTCTTAGGGGATTAGGGCATATTAAATGGAGAACATGTAATTGAGTAATGGATTAGTAAATGGGGAATGTGTTAATGGGATGTAACTGGGAATGTATGAATTTGTGTAATGGGTAAATTCATGAGAATTTGGTGGTACATCTAAATGATTTAATTTAATGAAGAGATCGTGTTATGTGATATGAGAATTTTACATGAAATGATAAATGGTATAAGTGGGTTAATTAATGGTCAATTTAGAATATGGATAAGGAATGGGAATTGTTGAATACAACTAAAGGGTTCCGGACCGAGGAAGGAAAATTGGATTGATGGATATGAATTTAAATTGGAAAATGTGTTAATGGGTGATGTAATTATAATTATTACCATGTTGTTTTCATGTATTTTAAATTATAATGGCATTGAATATGCTTGACTATGTTATGAGATTTTTGTGGTGACATGATAAAAAATCATGTGCAGATAGCTTGGTATTGTGGGTATTGTATTGTGGTTCTATGTCTACAGGTCAATTTATACAAGGGCTCTATACTCCACCCCAAAATGAATGGGTTAGGGAAGGTACAAGATCTCTATTCCCTTGATGGTTGCTTTTTACATGGACGAAGGCTTTGAGGTAAGGGTAATGTGTTGATGTGATATGTGTATCCCTGGTGAGATAAAGAATTGATTAACTTCCCTTATTCATTGTGATTGATTGACCTATACCCTCATGTAGATTATATTTATGCCTATCCTAGGGATCATGTGATTAAATGGGTTTAGTAATAAAGACGGTATATGGAATTTGGTTTGGATAAATTTTAGGAAAAAATGAACTGGTCCTTGTTAACTTATAGTTCTTGAAATGTCCCTTATTTCCTTATTTTATATTTTTTACCTTCAAGCACTATCTTTTAGACTTGATATTTTGTAGACAATGTTGGTGGAGGCCTACTATGTTTTGTACTCACACCCTACTCGGGCCGTTGTTTGGTACCCAAGTAGATCTCTTTGTTTCAGGCCAGAACAAGGGAATCATCCCTATACAAAGATGTTTATTTGGGATAGGGATGAACATAGAGGTGGATCCAGACATAGTGTTGGGACATATTTGGCATTAGTCCTTTTGTTTTATTTTGGGGATTTATTCACTTTTCACTACTACTAAGGAATGTTATGGATGTATTTGATTTTTGGATTATACTATATCTAAGAAAGGTTTGGTTATGCATGCTTATTAGTTATTCATATTGTTTCTTCTATTTATATTTTTGTTCTGATGTGGTTTAATCTGGTAAAGAGGCTATTGTCTCCCCACGTAATTCATTAGACCCTCATCGCCAGTGGTAAACTTAGGGAATTTGGGGACGTGCACTTGAGGTCATGTGAAGACCCAACTCAGAGTAACAGTTAGTGGAATTCGTGTCGAGGATGTTACAAAGAGGTATCATAGGATTTCTATTTTCATTATTACTATATAGGGATGGTAGACATGATATTTTTATGTTTCGGGCCCCACAAATGAGCTAATTCTTGAGAGTATCTGACCCGTGTACGTGGAAAACCCTTGTCACCCTATGTGGGAATTGTTTTTCATTATGAGTGCTGTTATAGTGTAATGATATTTCACCACTGGATGATGCAAATGTTTTGTGATTTGATTGATTTATTATATTTTTCACATTTTTTTAAAGACATGTGGTTTTACATTCATTCATAATTATAAACACACATAAACACGGGATGGGTGTGTGGGAAATATAAATAGTATACTGCATTTTACTTATTGATAAATATCGAGAAAATAATGTATAATGATGGTAATAAAGTTTGGTGAATGATACGAATGAAAATGAATTGTTAAAAAATATCATGTATAATGAAATGTTTAACCAGATTAAAATTTTAGGTTTTGATAAATTGTAATGGTAGATTTGGTGACTAAAAGAAAAAGGATTTAATAATGAAGGTAAAAATTTTAATTATTTTTTCCTAGTGAAAAGTATGAATGTGATTAAAATGATGAATGTGATAAGATATGAAATGGGAAGTGTGCCTGAGAGTTATGGATAGTTTGGTAAATCAGGAGATTCTTTGAAGAGGTGTTTATGAAAGACTTGTGATTATTTAAATTGGATACCCCCTGTGGAAAATGACCTACGATATGTATGGAAGAGGGTCATGTTCAAATCATGATGTTGTATTTTGGGATAGAGAATAAATAATGGTTTTATTATGGTTGATAGCGTGGGATGCTTCCGTTAATGGTTAAATTTGGTTTTCCATTCATCAAAGTGTTGTGTGAACGATAAGATTAAAATGAGAATGATTGAGTTCAACAGTGGGTGTCCATTGTGTTGTCAATTTGACCCTAGTACTTGTGGGATGGGGTAGTGAGAGTTCCCATGATCAGGATATAATATTTGGATTATGATGTATTATTGGCTAGGATATGTCCTATGTGGTGTGTTTAGGGATCCCTTAGAAGGGTTCAGTTCTTGGGTTGTGAGGCATTGTTCGGTAATGAGTGTATAGAAACCCTAATGGTTCGGGACTATATAGGGTGCATACGGGACACTATGAATGGTTCCTGGGTCATGGTGACCTTTGTAATAGAGACCATGCGAGATTCATCTTAAACCCTAGAGGGTATTTTTTGCTCATTGTGCTGATGCATGTGTACACCATTGTTGTGGAACCTAGGGTAGATTGTTTTTTGTGGAGCATGTAATAGTATGCATCAGAATGGGAGTGGGAGATCCATTCACGAGAATTTCTTTGTTTGTTTTCTGATATGTTAGGTTTGGATAGAGGACTAATGAATTTTCATTGTTGTTACTATAGTCAAGGGAGTTAGTACCAGTCAACCTTCTAGGTGACCTATTAGAGATGTAGGATAGGGTTTTTAGTGCTTTTTAGTGTGTACACACATGTAAATATTTTGGACATTGATAGTGGAACTCAGAGTGTGATATGGTGTGGTTTTTTCCTAATAGAATAAGTGGGAAGACTGATTGTTGGTGATGTTAATAAATTTGTGTTTATGTTGTGATATTTACTGATAATCAATTGTGACCTCATGGGAGGTTATCCTAGTGGTGCAAATACCCTGGAATATGAGAAATGGGAGATGCTTCAGAGGTAGTTTGAATGCAAACTGAGGACCAAAAAGATAATGTAAATTGTACCATTATGCCTGGTATTTTCATAAGGGAACACTAGTGTTGTAATAAATGGCATGGTTTGTTTTGAAGGGTTGTGTCATATGGATTCATGACTCATCTATTTGGATGATTATTTTCAGAGGACTCAATGTTGTCATGAGTGGAAGAGGAAATTGTGACTGAAATTCATTTATATGCTATCTCTCGATTGTGGAACCTGTGGTTAGGGTGGTCACATGGGTGAAATTTATTTTGTGATAGGTTTTGTGTGAGATGTAGAGTCCACCTCATGGAGAAGGGAATTAATAACCAATAGGCCTAGTAAGGTAAGTAAGAAGATGATGGGATATAAATTATTAAAGGGTATTTTGGGAGAGATTGTTGATTTTATTGGTTTGGTAGACTATTGTGCTTTGGTTGCAAGTTTTCAGGGACGCATTAGAAGAACTCAAGCTATGTGGTGGGAGTAGTTCCACATGAAACATTGGTTCATGGATTCTTGGTGATTTAGTCATTGAGCGACGGTTAGACATAATTGGCAATAAAAACTGATATTTGGTGGTTATGAGTTGTTGATATAGAGGATCCTAAGATCCATTCCAGGTCATGGTGTCCCATAATTCAACATCAGAAATGGATTAGTGGGTGATGGTGTTCTTCGATAGCTTCTTAGTATTCCTGATCTAGTGATGCTCCTGCCCAATATATCGATATCGTTCTAACTATGTTGAGAAGATCTGTATCACACCATTAAACATGAAAATATTTGGTTGGATGAGGTACATCATGGAGTTTCTGATCTTCTAAATGGTATATGTGGAGCCTAATGATGAGATATACACCCTGCGGTCATATGTTGAGGTCCTATGGATAGTTCAGGTCTCGAAAAATGCCATGGGAATGGTTCACGAAAACCGAGAATGGGAAATGGGCATCGTAATTTTGTATGTATTGGGAGAAATCTAGATATCCAAGTCTAAGATTGGGGTTATTTTTGGGATCGATTAAATGATGTGGTGGTTATAATCCCTCTTTGTGAGCAATGGTAAATACACACATTAGGTGGGGAGTGATATGAATGTCCTGGATGTGGAGAGGAAAGCATTGAATTTATGTAATGGAATAAGGATTCCAATGAGGAACCTATGAGGTGCATGTTACATTCCATAGAGTGTAAATGTTGGACTTGGATGCAGTAACTGCTGAGCCAAGACATGGCATCACACATAGGGTAGTTCCATACAAAGTTTGTGATGTCTGTGCCGATTCACAAGAGGGTGTGGTTGGATATGACAACAGGTTGTGGATAGGTGAGTTCAGGTCATATAACTCAAATAAATATTGTGGTTATACTTGGATAAATATAACATGGGTGGTTTTTAGTCTTCAGGATGTTTGGTGGACCTTGGCCAATTGAAGTGGTGTTATTCCATGGATGAAGCCCAATAATGTCCTAGAGGGAGGCAATTCCATGATAATGAAATTATACTAGAATTCAAGAAATTACCTCAGTGGATGTGTGGAATGATAATGATTGGATTCATAATGTATGCACCTTGGGACGTTCAGAATGTGGTTTCATACCAATATTGGAAGGTTGGTGTTCTGGGACAATCCAATTGAAGGTGGTTTGGCCTGATATGGTAATCTTAAATGGGGTTGGTGAGACTGAACCACCTCCATTTTCATGTTGTAGTGGAAATAAATTATTGACATGATTATGTATATGAGTGAGGTTAGTTTGATATTATTCATTAGATAGATAGTGCTGGAATTTCTTCTTGAATGGTCTCAACAGTCTGTCTGGATGCCAATATAGGGTAATGTCCTATAGATGGTTGTGAGTTGTGAGTTGGGAAAAGATTGGTTATGGGAATGTTGGGTTGAGTTCTTCTAGTCTATCGTTGATGGAGGAGGTTCTATTTAACTGAAAATGGTGGAGAGAACCATACTGGATAAATGGTCAGTTGATGATGTGATCAGAGTTTCCAGTTGGAATGACACGACTGGTCATCGTTCAGGTGTGTTAGCCCTGGTAGAGTGTTTTGGAACAGATGAACTATTCAAGTAGCTAATTGTTTTGATTTGTGATTGGACGTATTATTTTGGAATGAAATCTTCGTAAAATTCAGTTGGCATGATCATGGGTTTTCCTTTAGATGATTTTTTGATTGTTTCACTCTTATGGTTTAAAAAATGGAGGAAAATTACACCATGTAATTATTTTCATGAGTT
Organism: Viscum album; assembly: GCA_963277665.1. Lineage (NCBI taxonomy): Eukaryota > Viridiplantae > Streptophyta > Magnoliopsida > Santalales > Viscaceae > Viscum > Viscum album. The sequence continues at coordinate 1,482,755,318 of OY728137.1, forward strand.
ATATAGAGGATTTGGCCGATGAGGTACTGATTAGTTCCTCTATGATGATGTGATTTTGTGTGTTAATTTTCCATGTATTGTGAGTTAGGTTTTTTCAATATAGTTTCCCCCATGAAGTTATTATGGTGGGAATGATTCATGAATATTCATCCTGGAGGATTTTTTTCATCTCGTGTTGTTGTTATTGTGATGAAGGATTGTGGGGAAAGTATGTACTATTGTTTCGTGTTTGAAGGTATTTTTGATGTGCAATAAGAAACATGTAATGTAGAAATGGATATAAATTCATAGTTTAATGACCATTAGTAACAGAAGATTAGTGATTCATGGAAGGGTTGCATGAGGAAAAGTCGTTATAAGGTGGGGAGGTTGTAGATTCTTCGATTCTCATAAAGTATGTATTTTTCTATTTTTGGTTCTGGGCCTCTTCTTTTTGGATAGATAAGTGTACTCCCAAGACCTTGAGAAGTCTCAGAGGTGTTTTGGGGGTTTGGGACATGATAAAAGGGGGGAAAGAGGCTCTCTGATAAATTTTAATAGCTTGTGCTAGGTTTGGAAAACCGCGCAAGGGGAGACCGTTCAGGCTGTAGCAATTTTCATGGCTAGCACATGGTATGGAAAATCATTCAAGAGAAGGGTGTGTGGTTAGTAGCCTCTGCATGGATTTCACATGGTTTGGAAAACTATGCGAGTTAACCGTGCATCCATGAATCTTTTAAAAAGTAAAAAAATTACACCCCTATATATTTATTTTCTCTCGGTATTTTCCTCCCCCTTCCAATGTAGATCCCTAGGAATGAACCAAACCTTCCAAGAGCACTCAACGCTGTTTCTCTTTCGATTTTGGCCATTTTGAAGCACTATTGGTGGAGTATTGATTCCTCAGGTAAGTCTAACACTCCTCATGCTTCCTTTTTTTGGATTAGGGACTATGGTTTCTCCCATTTCCTTCTTAAACCCTAAAACCCACTTTTTCCAGTGGATCTTAGGTTAAATATTCATGTGATTCGTGAATCCCAATCTAATTCCATGAATAAGAGTGAATTCATCTATGTATTCTAGGTATGTGGTCTACAATTTATATTACATAGTTTTGTTATAGATTTGTGAATGAGTGTTGGCATTTTCACTACCTATTGTTGTGTATCAGTTTCCTTTGGTATTATTGTGTAACTTTGGTGTCTAAATGATTTCATTGAGACCCTCAATATCCCGTTGGGATTCATTGGGGTTGATCTATCCATTTTAGGGCCACCCATGGGGTGTTCTGACATTTCCAGACCTAGAGAGTGTTAAGGGCTAAGTGAATGATTTCCGAATAATAATTTGGAACCCATGTCGAACATGTTTTAAAGGATGAATAAATTGTAATTGGAATGATGATAAATATTCCTTGGGTGATACGGTCATAATATATTGTTTTAATGACATGAAAATGAGTACATGGTTTGAATAAGAGATTAGGTCGATTGTTTCATGAATTTTGGTTGGAAATGCCTAAAGGGATTAGGGCATATTAAATGGAGAATGCCTAATTCGTTAATGGAATGTCAAATGTGGAATCTGTTTATTGGATGTAACATGGAAATAGATGACTTCTTGAAATTGGTAAATGCATGGGAATAAGATAGTACACCTAAATGAATGAATATAATGAATGGATTGTGTTGTGTGATATGTGAATTGTACTTTAAATGAAAAATGGGAGAAGTGGGTAAATGAATGGTCCATGATGAATTTCGTAAATAAATTGGGATTATTGAATACACCTAATGGGTTTTGGTATGGGAATGGGAAATTAGCTAGATGTAAATAAATTTTAAATGGTAAATTTGTTAATGGGTTATGGAATAATTTGAATTCCCATGTTATTTTAATATATTGTGAATTCTAATGACATTTAATATTCTTGGATGTGTTTTGTTATGGTTGTGGTGACTTGATAAATAATATTGTGCACATGTCTTGGTTGGATGGGGTATTGACTCGAGGTTATATGCCCACAAGTCGATTTAGACCGAGGCTCTGAACTCCACCCAAAATGAACATCTTAGGTAAGAGGACAGAGGCCCTATTTCTCTAATAGTTTCATTCAACCCGTACTAAGGCTTCAAGGTGAGGATAATATGTTTATGTTCTGTGTGTATCCCTAGTGAGATATGGAATTGATTAATTCCCCTTTTAATTTTTCATTGATTTCCTTTGACCCATATATAGATGATATTTATGTCTAACCTTGGTACAATTTGATTAAATGGTTTTCATAATGAAGATGGAATAAGGAATGTAATTAGGATAAATGATAAGATTAAATTAAATGAACCTTGTTAACATATGGTACCAAAATTTTCTCTTGCTTCGTTACCTTTTATTTTGTACATTCATGCACTATCTATTTGAATGGAATTTTTTAGACATCTTTGGTGGTGTCCTACTGAGTTTTGTTTTCAAAACGTGCTTAGGCTGCCAGTGGGTACTCGAGAAGATCTCATGGTTGTAGGTCAGAAAAAGTGCAGAGGCCCTATACTAAGATGTTGAATTGGGATCAATATGTACATAGAGGAGGATCTGAACATTGATTCGAGACCCATTGGGGATTTAGACATTTGTTTTATTTTGGGTTTTTATTCACTTTTCATTACTTGTATGGAATGGAATCATTGTATTTGAAATGGGTTTTGTACCATGTCTAGGAAAAGTTTGTTAAACTTGTTTGTTAATTTTCATACTATTATCACAATTAATATCGTGTTCTTCTATGTATTACTCTGGTACAGAGGGTATAGTCTCCACACATGATTCATTAGACCATCATTTCTAGACGGCAACCTCTAGAGTACAGGGAGGTGCGCATAATGTCATATAATGTCCCGGCTCAGAGCATCGGTTTAGTGGATTCTGAGTTTGGTATATTACACACTTTCATGGGAACTACACATAATAGGAGGGACACACCACCATCCCCAGTTGTACTTATTTCCCTATAAGGGATTGAGTTTCCCCATCTTCCTATAATGGATCAGGGTTCCCTATATTCCATAATCATTTGGACTACTCCTACTTGGAATGACAAACAACAATACCTAGCACAAGTCCTTTATTTGTAAGGGATCAGGTTTACCCATATTCCCAGAGTGGATCAATCCCATCGACTTGATTACCATAATTTTCTCATAAGATATAAAACATTAACCAATGTATTATAGAGAGATATATGTCCCACCAGTCACATAATGAAATCATAAATACATGTTTCATAAGATCATAAATGATCATATCATTACCAAATATTTGAAATGGGTATCATAAACATGTAAACATCTCATAACCTATTGAAATATATAAGTTTCATAACAATTTCATGATAAGCATAACCCATGAAAAAAAGAGAATTTCAAAATAATATAACCCATGAATGATAAACGAGATTCATAAACATATAACCCATGATGGAGAAATGGGTTTCCAAAAGACCATGTAATTAAGAATAACTCATTCATAGTAAGGATGTGAATGGACCCTTTAGAACATTTCTGTTAAATTGAAGAGTTACCATAATAGAAGTCATCATAGATGGAAAATAATTTTGTATTTTAATTTAAAAATGTTTTTGAGGAAAATATATTTTCTTGTTGGAAAATTATTTTTAATAATTAAAACCATTTCATAATTATTTTAATAGATTATTCCTTAAATGCAATTATAAGAGACATTATATCATTTTGAAAACCATTTTCCTAGAAAAATATTAAAATAAGCATCAAAACATTTTAAAAGAATTTTTTTTTGAAATAAAGAGAAAGTCTTTTAAAGAAAAATTTAAATTATTTGAATATAATTTCATTGAAGGTAAATTGAGAACTAATAAAATAAGCATGAAAAAAATATTGAAACCCATTTATTTTAAAGCACATTGAAAACAACCATATAAAACTTGAAAACATTTAAAAAATAATTTTCCTTGAAAAAATATAAAAATATTATGAATCCTTTATGAAAAAATAAATTCCATCAAAAAGAAATTTTAATACACTTTCTTAAAGATTAAACTTTTTAACAATGCAAAGGGATCTTCAAATAAATGAATGTAGGTAAATCCCAACATGTCGTACTAGGTCAAAAGGACATTACTTATTCAAAGTAAACAATATATAAAAGTATATAGTTTAGAAAAAGACAGGAATATTCAATAATTTTTTTTAAAAGAAAAATAAGTTAAAAATTTATTTTATATATTATAGGTGATTTGGATAATATTCTTGGAAACACATTTAAAAATAAAAAGATTTATGAAAAAATATAGGTTAATTTCTTAATTTTATAAATGCAATTTGTTAACTATATTTGGTACAAAAGAGTAGAAAATGTTACAAATACCTTAGTATATCATTAAATAATAAGGCATATGTAATATCATCAATATAATTGATTTCTAGGTAATATGATTTCATCAAGGGATGGATAAACATAAACAATTTCAAAAAGAAATTTGATTGACTCAATAAAATCAAATAACTTTGTATCATGGGATCATTATCTATATGTAAACTAAGGTAATTATATGAATAAGATAATATCCTAAAAATATTTATATTCATGAAATATCATGTAAAACGTATGTATATGCCCCCTGAGAAATTATTATAGCTTGATAACAAAACATGAGTATCAAAAAAGGTAAATTGAGCCAAATATTTTTTTACCAATTTGGTAACATCAGAAACATTAACTACATGAATGAAATATCATAAAATTGGAATCTGAATACCCATATATTTCTTTAATATATAAATAGAATAAAATCCAGGGTAGTACATAGAATAAAAAAATGAAAAGAGTGGAAAACAAAACTTTTATATCAACGAAATTAAATGTGAGAAAAAATCTCATTACATTGTGTCATGATTCTATCCCAACTCATACAAGTTTCTATTATAATAAATAAAAGATTATTATAAATAATTTATAGAAGAATATTATTATATCTATTAACATATATTGTATGATTAAATCCTTATATCACCCACTAGTTAATGATATTATATTAAGGTTTCACATTGTATAATATTCTCTTCATTCATCGAAAGTGTCTTAATTTGTTATATCATAGATCCTTATAAATAAATATTGATTCTAGAATGTAGATCATGATATAAATTTTAGGTATATCTAAAATAATTATATTATAAAAATCTATGGTATAGTGATGTACGTAATCAAATACAATGTTCATTGAGACCATTAGTTGTATGTTCGCATGAACATTTCTATCCATTTTAATTATCATATTGAAAGAAAGTATGTAAAGGATATATGTATATATATGTATTTATATACATATATCATTAATATAGAATAATATATATTTCATATATATGATATATTTTCATTAAACCCAACCCTGATACATTCTTTTTTTAAAGTGAATGAATCACATCGTTTTGAGGGGGTGGTATTCTACACTTCCTCAAACAAGATTATCACTGTAACACCAAATAGAACGTAAAAATATTGGTCTTGTAATATGAATATAGGAGCTTATAGACATAATAAATAAAATATATTAAACATATAAATATTTTCCATCATAATGGCCAATGTGATTTGTGGTAAAGCATAAATGAACAATAATTGTTTCGTACGGCTGTAGTTCGCCCTACATTGAAACTAGATGTAGAACATCCATTTTATGGTGGTGTATGTACGTTCAGGCTAGTCCCATTTCATAAAAACACACTAGTATATGGAGTATATTGTTTTTTCCTCAAAATAATGTAATAATTTTATAGGAGGGGAGGAGAAGGAAGATAAAGGAAAAGAGGTGGAGAGAAGATGTTACCTTTTAATCAGGTAACTATTTTTGGTTTGGGCCAGAAATATTCCTTCAGAGGATTTCTACCCATGGGAGGATTAATGGACTAAGTGAAGATTTTATTTCGATTTATTTTTTGTAAGGACTGGATGAAAATAAGAGGCTAGAGTGGTGTGAGGAATGTGTTGAGGTGGTGGCGTTTTATAGGGAAGGAAAAGGACTTATATGGAATTTTTAGAAACAAATTAGGTGGAAAAATATTATTACCAAAATAGCCTTACCAAACCATCAAAACTCTATAATGGATGTTTTCTGGCCGAACTATGGACATAATATCTGTGTTGGATAGGTTTATAGGTAATTTTGGCAATTAAATTTAGAGCTTAGTCCCAAATTAATCATAAATTGGCCTTAACTGCTGTGAATAATTTTAGTCACTTTTACTTATCATTTTAGAGAAAAATTATCATGCCCTTATTAGAATATAAAAATTAGACTGAATAAATTGGTGTATGTTGGATTTTTTAAATTCAAATCATTGAAGTGGAAACTTTAAGATTAATGTTAATCCTACAGACATAATGAATTAACGAGGTTTTAATGTAAGAAAAAGTTCAAATATTTGTTAGGATTTTATATTTAGTCTTAACGTGGAATTGATTATGATGAGTTTATTTGTATTAGTATATGTATTATTTATCTAATGCAACCATAAAACTAATTTCTAATATCATTTACCATTAATGATTAAATATAAAGAGGTCATTATTTTCTAAAAATAAATATTTCTTACTCATCATCAAAAAACGAAGTTTCTCAGAAAAACCACAAAAATCCACCCTAAGATAATTGTCACATCCTGAATTCAAATATAAATTTTATTTTATCCAATTTAATTTCTTAACAGGTATAAAATTAATTATGATATTAAAAAATTCATTCAAGGAAATAATATTTTTACCGTAAATGTACTTTACCAAAAATAATATCATTCATCATCAATATGATTTATTAATATAAAAATATTTGATTTTTTTTAATAATATTAATGTATAGGATATAATTTTATTATTTAGAGAATGAATATAATAAAAATAGATTTATTCTAGAAACTCATTGTTCTGTGCATCATACACAATGTTGGTGTTACTTGTAGCCCCATCCAAGTTTGTATTGAGTGAAGAACAATGTATGTTTTTATTTCATGTGAAAATAAAAAATTAATTAGTGTTTTAATATATATATATTTATATATATATACAATTAAATATTTACACTGTAATTTTAATTGAAAAATATTGAAAAGTTAAATGTAGTCAAAAAAGAATAATTCTCAAAATCTCGGGGTGTTACATTCTACCCCCCTTAAAATGAATTTCACATTTTAAGTTAATCTAGGTAATCATAGGATTAATAAATGAATATTTCATTCATAGAAACCCACATTTTAAAAATAGGTACTACAACATTCCATTAAAAGGGAAATTTTGAACCATTATGGTTACCCAAAGTATCATTAAACTGGGTTTCCTTATAGGAGAACAAAGGTTGCAAGAGGAAACATGGATATATAAGAAAAATATTACGATCATGTTCCAATAGAGAGTGATATTGAAAAAGGTTTGGAGAATGATAAAAACTAGAAATCCATAAATCAATAATGACCAATTATACTTTATAATTCATCGAACACATAGGTATAGAACAACCATTTTGGTTTCAAGAAAAGTTAAAGATTTTTCATTAAAAGATATAGATTCTTGATTTGTAGAAAATGTCACCATTTATTGTTTGTTTATATACATCACCTCATTATATAAAAAATGATACTTTTATCATTCTAAGGTACATAACATAAAAAAAGTTCAATTATATTCCATCCCATCTCTCATCAGATATCATAATCACCATGTTTTTATAACTGGATATCCAATATATGTAAATCTTTACATGGAAGATATCACTATTATATTGATAACATTATATTAAGATTAACTTAAACTCTCCTTAAAGGGATAACCTCGTATCCCCTCTAAATGATGTAAAATCATGGGATTATAAATAAGATCATGATGTCATCTTAACATTGATCCCCTATAGATCAAAAAGTACAAAATGGTTTTCACATTCAAAACATGTGAATAAACTCATCATATAAACCCCTAAAACATTGTAATTACCAAAAATCATTCTAGAAAAATTGTATTCCTCCATATTACGATGAGTACTGAATATATTATTTATATCCAAGATGTTATAAACATCATCCTTTTCTATCATAGAACACTTTTTTGATAATTAGTTATACAGTAATATGTATACTCAATTTTTTTATTCATATCCCACATATCTTAATCCTATCATAATTATCTCAATACCTGTAATTAATTTAGGGTTACCTTACCTTATTCCAAATGACACCATTCATGATATCTACTTTTTATTCCATTATGGCCATTCAACAAATTCTGGAAAATGTATATAATAATCTTAAATTGATAAATCATTACATAATTCACCAATCATAATTCTATAATAAAAGTATAGAAATATTTACATCCTTCAACATTAACGTTAGGAATAGAAGAGGTCCTTGCTTAGTTAACATGTAAATTTGTAGCTCAGGGAATCGTGTTTGGTAATTCCCATGTTCTCCACAAATAATACATTCACTACGCAATGAACCTTTTCCAAACACAAATAACATTTTCTCTTTTATTTAATGTTTTCCAATAAGTTCTTAATCCCTTCATCATGACATGCAAGATGGTGAATCTTCTTTAATCTATGTTCCTTAAAATTAATGTGCATCTCTATCTTATTTTAAATGATAGAAATATACCGAAATCTAACATTTATAATCATATATCTTGATAGATGATTAAATACAATCCCAATAACTTTTTATCCACAAATAATCCCATTTGATTGCTCATTATAAAATATTTCATCACTTTCAACATTAATCAATATCCTTTTGGTTCTTTCTATTGACTATGTCCACAAGAATAGTGTGAGAAATACTTATCATAGAAGAAAACAACCTAGTCATTAAAATAATTATGTATATGATATATAATCTTGAAACCATCCATAATCTATGACACATTGGGTTTATCATAGGTTATTCATAGATAACTCATATTTACATCATACATAATGGTTAATGAAGAGTTTGTGAATTCAAAAAGCATATCGCTCTGGAGTCTCCAACAAAGTTTGTTGTATAACCCATTGTGGTGTACCATATTATCCATAGTAATTCTTGGAACATCTTGTTAGAGTTGATATCCCTAGGAACATCTGTTCTAGAGCCACATCCTCTTGTAGTGTATAAACATTGACATATTTCTTTGAAACCACTCACTCCATCCTACAAAAATTCCTAGAAAATTTATTATATTTTTCAGTTTCTTCTCACTTATCCTTAAAAATGTTTCTTAGGGTTATCAATTAGTTTATATCATCCTATTTTCAAAATTTTGAATAAAACATTCCATTGATAGAAACTATTGCAACCAATGCTTAATATACATGGATATTACATCATTTTATATGAATATTCAGTACATTAAAAAATATATTCTAGAGGATAAAACTAGTTTACTGTCATTAGAAACTTGAAAAAATAATATTCTATCCTAGTGAAAGAACTTAAACATCTACTATAAATATCTCCACACTTAGAACTTCTACCTAAAACCATTATAAATAACCTGAAGTAAGGAAACATGAGAAAGGGATGAGCTCAAAATCTCAGAACGAGTAAAACAATGGATACTTGTAAGAATAAACATCATAATATTGTTATGAGAATGTGATCATGAAAATATAAGATCATATCCTACATTTAAAATACCATAACATAGATCATGGAAAATATTGGAAGTTCATAAAAAATGAATCACATGAAATATAGAGCATAATCCATAAAATCACCACATATGAATAAGACATTTAATTGTGGCATACATAAACATGTGATATCATTAACTATTAGTTAAGAAACATTTGAACAACATATCAGGGATCTCCTTAGGATCAACACCCACTAGGCAGGACACACCACCATCCCCAGTCACAGTTCGTTCCTTATAAGGGATTTGGATTCACCATCTTCCCATTATGGATCAGTTTTCCCTATCTTCCATTATCATGGTGACTACACCAACTAGGAGAGACAAGCCATCATCCCAGCTGATGACAATTCATTACAAGGGATCAATTTTCTCTATCTTCCCATAGTAGATCAATCCTTTTGACTTGATTAACATCATTATGTATTAAGATATAAAACATTACCAAATGCCCTAGACAGAGATACGTGCCCTACCTGTCACATAATGAAATCATACATGCATGTTCCACAATATCATAAATGAACATATAATAACCTATGAAATTAAATGGGAATCATAAACATGTAAACATATCATAACACATTTAAAGATAAAGGATTCATAATAATTTCATCATAAATATATCCCATGAAAATAACGAGGATTCAAAAGCATATTACCCATGAAAGAGAAACATGTATCATAAATATATTACCCATGAAGGAGAAATGGGTTTCATAAGGACCATGGGATTATGAATAACACATTAATATAATTTATATGAATGGAACCATAGGGTCTTAAATTATGAGTAACAAAAACAGATTCCATCTTATATGGAAAATAATTTTGAAATATACATTAATACGTTTCTTGAGAAAAATATCCATTCTTATGTAAGAAAGTATTTTTAAAACATAAAACCATTTGGTAATAATTTTCATAGAAAATACCTTGAAAAATATTATAAAGACATGAAATCATTTTAAAAACTATTTTTCTATAATACATTTAAAATATGCTTCCAAACATTTTAAAACCCATTTTCATTTAAAACACATGAAATATTTTTAATGATTGATATGTTTTGAAAATCATTTTTTTGAAAACACGTTGAAATATAATAAATAAATCAAAAAATGTATTGAAATTAAATTTTCATGAAATTATATAAAAGTTGATTCAAATGATTTATAAAACTATTTCTTTGAAATCACTTTTAATACTTGTAAATACGACATGAAAAAAAATTAAAAATAGTTTTCCATGAAAACATATAAAAAATATTGAAATATTTTGAAAAATAAATTCCTTAAAAACTACATTTAAATACATTTCATTAATGTTTAACTTTTTTAACAATGTAGAGGAATCTTTAAATAAATGATAGTGGAAAAATCCATACATGTCGTACGATCTCAAATGAAAATTCCTTTTTCATAGTAAAAAGGATAGAGAAGTGCCTAGTTTTGAACGATACAAGAAGATTACTTTTAATATATTGGTCAAATATAATAAGGGTAAAAATTTTTCTTAGATATTATATGGGAAGGGTATAATATTCTTGGGAGCTATTTTTAGAAAACATGGATTTCTCACCGAAGAGATGGTAAAGTTATGCTTTCCAAAAAAATCACTTTATTATATATATTTGGAACCAAAGAGTGTAAAATGGTACTAGTACATCATTATATCATGAAATAACATATCATAAATAATATTATTAACATTTTTGAGATATTTATAATAATAATTCGTCAATGTAAGTATAAACCTTAACAATCTTAAAAAGAAATGTGATTTCCTTAACAAAATAATATATCTATGTACCTTGGGATAATGTTCTCTATGAAAGTAATTTGAATAACATGATGAATATAATATCATGAAAAGATTTAGATTCATTATATTTCATGTAAAATTTATCTTTATGAAACCCAAAAAAAGATATTAGGTGTATAACAAAACATGAGTCTTAAAGGAGGAAAATTGAGACAAAAACATTTATACCAATTTGGTAACATTTGAAACAAAAACCACGTGAAACAAGGATAATAAAATGGTAATGTGAATAACCATAAATTTATTTACATGATACATATATTAAAATCATGGGAAATACAGACACCACACAAAAGGAAAGATTGGTAAACATAGATTGTATCTCACAGAAATTAAAAGTGTGTTGAAATCCCCTTACCTTGTGTCTTGATTATCTCAATACTCATACTATCTTCATGATTAATAAATATAAGATTATTGTAAATATTTTATAGAATAATATTACTATATCGATTACCATATTTTGTTTTATTATTACTTTATATTACCCACATGTTAATGATCTTATGTTATGGTTTCACTTCATGTAATATTTTATTTGTTATTCACATGTGTCTTACATTGTAATATCATTGATCCCTATACATATATCTTGATTCTGGAAAGAAAAAATGACATAAATCTCGGGTATATCAAGTATACGTATATTATAAAAATATCCTGAATAATTATGTACGTAATGGAATACATCGTTCATGGAGACTGTAAGTTGTATGCATGAATGATCATTGTTTTCCGTTTTTACTATCGTATTGATAGAAAGTATGTAAATGAAATATGTATATATATATATATATATATCATTTTAACTATATCATGAATATATCACATATATAATATATGTTCATTAAACACATCTTTAATATATTCTATGGGGTTTGTGAACGAATCACAACGTTCTGAGGGGGTGGTAGTACCCACTTCCTCAAAATATATTATAGTATTAACACAATATTAAAAGTTAAATTATATTTGTTTTTAAAAAAATAAGTAAAAATAGATACATAAAAAATAAAATATATTATATATAAAAATACTGTGTCTTTCTTAATGTCATCTAATATTGGTGGTAAAGGAGAAATGAATATTCATCATTTTGTGAGGTTGTAGTTCGCTGTACACAGAAAAAGTATGTTCAACATCCATTATATAGAGGTGAGGATATTTTTATGTAAGACCATTTTCAAAAACAATATCCTATTATATGGAGGATATTTTTTTGGTAAAAAAATTAGGGAGTAAATAGAGTGTAGGGGGTGGAGAAGGAAAATAAAAGAAAGGAGCTTGGGAGAAGATGTTACCTCTTAATCAGGTAACACAATTTGGTTCGAGTAAAAAGGCTTCCTTGCTAGGGTTTCGTCCCAAATAGAGTCTTCATGGTCAAAGGTAAAATTGTTGAGAATAAATATGGGAGGAATAGGTCTAAAATAATAGTATTTATAGGTGTGGGGAATGGTTTGTGCTGTTTTCCTTTTAGTGGGATGGAAAAGTAATAACATTGATCTTTTAGAAAAAAATACGGTGTGAAAATGTTATTAACTTAGAAAAGACAATAAAAACCAAAAAAAACTAAATAATGTATGTTTAATATACTAGATATTAACATACAATGGGTTTTGGAAATTTTTATTTGAACATTTTGGCATTTAAATTTATGGTTTAGTCCCAAATTGTGATTAAATTGACATTAACTATTATGATTAATTTTAATCACTTTTTCTAATCATTCAGGTAAAAAATTATCTTTTGATTGTTAGAATCCAATAATTTGAATGAATATAATGTATTATTTTGGATTTTTGAAATTACAATTATTGAAGAGGAAAAATTATGATTACTGTTAATTCCAAAGACGCGACTAAATAACGGGCTTTTAAACATGAAAAATGTTCAAGAGAATGTTAAGATTTTATATTCATTATTAAGGTAAATTTTATTATAATGAAGTTCATTGAATTATTAAAGGTAATATTTATCCAATTTTACCTTAAAACCAACTTATAATATCATTTATCAATAATTATTAATGTGTTGAAAAGGTAGTTTTTAAATGTAATACAGTATATTTGACTATTCATAAATAAATTATGTTTTTCATAGAACACCCAAAATGACACCCTATCCTATTTTAAACATTCTGAATTTAAAATTTAAGTTCAATTCATCCAATTAAATTTTTACAAATGTCTAATATTTATTTCATTATTGAAACCATTTCATTCAAGAAAACAATATTTTTAACATAAAATGACCTTACGGATAATATTTACTTTCATTATTGATAAGTATTTTTATATAAAACATCAATAATTGAAAATTGGTTTTTACTAATTTTAACATAGTGGTTATTATTATATTATTTAGTTAATTAATACAAATAAAATATATGTATCATAGAAACTCAGTGATGGGTTCATCATATGCAATGTGGGTGTTGCTTGTAGCACAAGCCAAGTTGGCATTGTATGTAGAGGAATATAATATGGTATTTCAGGTGAAGGTAATGATTGAATTATTTTATTAATATATATATATATATATAACTATTTATATTTTCATGTGAAATGAAAAATATTGAAATGTTATATTAATTCAAAAAAAAAATAATTCTCATAATCACTGTGTGTTACAATATAGATCAATGTCCAGACAAATGCAGGCGACCAATGCTTTAGCAAATCACTTAGAACACTTCTCTATGCAAAAGAAATATCATAAAGAGACTACAATTGATTTATATATGGAACAGATCTGAAAATTAATGGGAAGTCTATGAAGAGTAATCCATACTATAGCGGAGAGTCATCCTTACCCTATGGCAGTCCATCATCTAGAGGGGTAATGTTATGAACCAATGATCCAAGGATCAAGAATATTTTATCCATTTCTATATAAATTCTATCTTTGAACAAAAAACCTCTAAAATAAATTTCAGTTAAATGATGAGATATGAGGAAAAAGCTCCAACCCCAAGAAGACCATGAACTGTAGGGAAACCTGGTGCAAAGGTTTTCCAGATCTGAACCTCCCCACTAATATGAATTTAAGGTAGGTAGAAGCCACACTAAATGCTAAGGTAGAGACATCCAACACTGGTGAAAGACCAGACCATGAAACTACTGGACAATCTAGAGAGATGTCTAGGAATCATGGAAATGAGAGAGACTAAGACAAATGAAACACCACCTCTATGAATGAATCTCTATGGTGCAGATCTGAGGAACATGGACAAGAATCATCTAGAGGTGGCAAAAAACTAGAAGGAACTTATGAAGAACCTTGAACGAAGTTCTTCTAACCAGGAATCATCATCTGGAGGAGTTCCAATATTCCAAGATATGCACTAGAGAAAATATTAATTAACAATATCATTATATAATATTTCTATTGTGCAAGTTGGTGAATAAGACAAAATAGAGATTATATAACTATTATTATGTTTAAAGGGGTTTATTTAAGGTAATAATTGTTATTTAATGGAAGGTATAATTAAATAATATTTTCACTTAAATCCCAAAAACATAATTAGATGGTTATCTACACTATTTACTGTATCAAAAATTGAGAATAAATAATTGTCGTGAACACTAAAATCTCCCTCAAATCATCCTTCCCTACACCTCTCAATAAATGAGATGATTAAGATATATTTAATCATGAACGAAGAATGCGCTGTCAAGAACATAAAAATAAAGGCATTCAAAATTATATTCTATTAATCAAAGAATGAGTGGGGTTGCACAGAAATCATAGGATCACGTGTTGATAACTATTATTGGGAATCTATCCCTAGATTCTCATATCACAATATAGGTGATCATGAAGAGCCTTTTAGAACCATAAGAATTCCCCAATGAAGAATGTTTGTAATCCCATATTTTTATTTTCTTCAAATATTAAATATATAAATTATATGTATGATGCGGAAGATTCATGCACTATGTATTGGGAAATCATTCTTCAAATAAAATTTAATATATCACCCACCCCCACACAATTAGGCTGCACTTGGAACAATCATGTAGTATCAATGGGGTAACTCTAAAATTTATAATTATTTATTATATTGTTGATATATGTGTAATTGTTGTTAGATATTCCTTTTAGTATATTATTTCATTAATACAATTTGATTTAAGATGTTATCATCCTATTAATAATGTTTGTTAACTTTTTAATTTTACTAATAGTTTAAAAAAATGCAGAACAACCAATGATGTCATCAGAAATTGAAAAAACATGGGATTTTAAAACTAGTTTACACGATGGGAGATCGGGGCACACCCCGTATTCCCACGAACATTGTATCTTGATGCATCATGTAATTAATTAAAAATAGTGATTTTATTGCACACTATGTATTGAACAGACCAACCCTAAAGGTAGAGATCATATACAATGTCTTTATCTGGCATGTATGCAACATGTTGTTTGACATGTTAGCACACCAAATCACTAGGCAAGAAAATTGGATATATAGAAACATAGGTACATGGGATGGATTTAGATGTACGGTCATGGTAGTCTCCTATTAATGGAAAAAATTATAATTACATTAAAATTGGAAAATTAATTCATTTAAGTAATATTTTATTGATAGACACAACATTTGTGTTTAAAAATGTAAAAAATATTTTAAGAATTTTAAATTTTAAATTAATTTTTTTGTAATTTTAATTTCATTGTTGGTTTATCCATTTAATTTTCATCAATTTCAATAAAGAGAGGTTTCTCAAAATAATATAAGGTCATCATTAAAAAGTTATGGAATTAATTAATTAAGTCATGCTTCTCACAAATAATAAAATGAATGTTAGCCATTTACTTCTGATGAATCTTTTTATGTATGATCATTTATGAGCATAAGAAATACATGTGCTTTTTTGGATGTTTTCATTTAATTTATTTATTGCATTTCAAATTATTTAATATTAAATTTAATAATTTCAAGTGAGTCACCAATGATTCCATTATTATGCATTCCATATGTTTTCGATGATATATTTGTAACTGCATTTAACCTATCATTTGGTTCTCTCAACTACGTGTGAGTAAAAATATTTTTAATTAATAGAGCATCCAAAAACATGTGGAGCTGGATCAAGATGGGACAATAATGATTCCATGTCATGGAAAATCATAATCGGTCCCATCCTGCGACTCCCCAAGCCTGCCTCTAATAGTCTAGGGGTAGTGACTATAAACTAGTGAGTATATAACTATCATGAGAGGCATATCCTATGTAACTATATGCACACACACATCTCCAGAATCTCAAAATGATGATGTGTAAAAACCAACTATGTAAACATTGTAAGAAAACCACTATATCTCACAATCAGAGTACAACATGTAATGTATTGTAAATGTAAATAATGTTAGATAGAATCCCACAAAAATAGTCAGTAACCAAAATTCCAACAAGTAAGGAAAGATGTATTGGGACTGCTATTTGAAATGATGTTAGAACACACCTCTGTTTGTCTGGTCTAACAATGAACCACCTCTCCAAGGTATTCCTAGGACACCATTGAATGTTAAATCATTTTCACAAGCCATGACACGTGCAAAAAAATTATGTGTATAGGTGAGTATAACAATACTCAATAGAAAATCTCAAAACCACAAAGAACACCCACAATGTAACCACATAATGGAATAATAAAAAGGAATACAACAAATGAATACCATTAAGGAATACCAAAAAGGAATATCATGAAGGAATATGATAATCGAATTCCACACTGGATTACCAAAATAGATTACCAAAAAGGAATACCAAGCAGGATTACCCAAAAGTATTGTCGTAATGGAATACTAAACAAGATTACCACAATGGAATACCACATAGGCACTACAAAAAATGGCTTATACCAACAGATATTTATTGATAGATAATATATTTGTTGTAAAAATGAGTAATTCCAACAGATATTAGGTTCTATTGGTATTGACTTTATGCACCAACAGTTGTTTTACCGACAGTTATATCTATTGATTTTTATCATTTAATACCAACAAATCATTTATAATAATTAAATCTATGGCTTTATCATGTCATTACTAACATTATTGATATATGTATATTATTTTTATTAAATGTTATAAATTATAAGTATTTTAGTAAAATATTATAATCATATATTTTCATCAAAAAATTATATGTTTGTGTTATATAATATATATATCTGATATAAAACTGACAATAAATGATTATAATATTTGAAAACACGAATAAGATTGAACTTACACCCGTAAAAACTATAAAAATAAAGTCACTTATATATAATTTCATTATATGTATATAATATAAGTATTATTTCAGAATATATATAATTATTTCACATTATATATAAATTATATATAAATTTATTATATATCATGATATTTTTTTAAATTATACCAATAAAATGAATCTTCTAGTATATATAATGTCTTATTATTATTAAATTTTTTTACTTTAATTTTCTATTTTTTACTTTTCCTCCCCCATCATTTACCAACATGATCCCCTGTATCGCACCCCAGCCAAGAAGATCCATGACCGCGCACCTCCCTCCACTTCCGGCCATGGCCATCTTTATGTCCAATTTTGCTTGTGGTCTCCCCAAGTTAACATTTCTTCTCCTCCGCTCTATTTTTATCTTTTAATTTTTCTTTTCATTATTTTCCTTGTGGTGAACATGACCCATCCAAACCCAAACCCTATTTGGGTGATTTATTTGTTGATTCTTGAAGGTTACGGTTAGTGAGACTCGACTGAGGTTTGTTTTATCCCTGTTTGTTGAATGTGTTTTAGGGTAGTTCATAATCTGTTAATGGGTAGTGAAAAATATGTTTGTTTTAGTGTATTACAGATTTATTTTGTTTCAGCTATGTTTTTTGAAGGAGTTTTAGGAGTTTTAGGGAAGTTTGTAATCTGTTTTAGGGTTGTTCATAATCTATTTGTTTTAGTGCGTTTTATCATTATTTGTTGATTTTTTCTTGGCGCTGAACTTATCTAACTGGGAAGCGTAAAAATCCAGGTTTCGTACCATTGTATAGCTGGCACTCCCATCATCCATGCTCATATCAACCTACCTACCACCGAACCATTTCCCTCTATGAACTTTTGAATCTTTCGAATCCTTTAACTTCACTAGGACAACACCATATGTATGATTCTCACAAACCATGATGGTGTCAACTTGACCAAGATTCAGTCATTTCTATTTAGAGTCTACTTCAAATTCATAACGCATATTCACATCTGATCTCGTTTCAGCAGTAGTAAGCATATGGAGAAGGATAACAGTAGTAGGAATCGACAGATGAAAATCATCAAATCCATGACATCCAAGCATATGCTATTCAACAAGATTTATTTTTCTCTCTTGTCCACTTTTTCGATACGAATTGCTCACCTTTTTTTCACAAATCTGGCTTTGGTCTTCGACATAGGGGTATTTCAACCTAGTCGCAGATGTGTGCCATCTGAGATCTCTATAGCCCAAGAAACTGAAGGTTGGTTCAAATATATAACAAGTGAATCACACTTTTTTCATCCCGTTTCATTGTCATCATAGATCCACTTAGTGAGTTATTGGTTTTGGGTCCCCCCTTTATTATCCCTCACATGGAAAACTCCTACAAAACCTCATCAAAAGTAACATCATCTGTAAATCCATTATCATAAACATGTGTGTTTTGTATTAAATCGAACCAGCTATTATGAGACAATAAGACTCTATTTATATTTGGAAAATTTAAAATTGTCCTTCAATAATATCATTGTAACTCCATCCCTAATGCCTAAGGTTTTTCATTGCATATAGTTTTTCAGCTACTGAATTATGATTCATACTCAATTGAAAGTAGTGTCATTATAAATAGTAATCACCTTTACAAGATTATGGGCTTTAATGTAGTGTTTCTAGAATATAGAATTTTGAGTTATGTGTCACTCTTAATTGAAAATATTGTTAGTCTAAATGGTTTGTTGTAACGGGATAAATAATATTCATGTTATTTTTATATCATGCATTGCTATTTTGAGTTGTTGTGGTCACTTGTAATTTTTTTCCCTTATAGTATTTATTATGTTGTGCTCACTAGTTATTTTTGCATGCCATTGGTTGGTCACTGGATGGATTTGGTCATTGTTTGGTCACTGGATGGATAAACTTCTGGTTATTGTGGTCTCTTGTTAGATATTCTCCTGTTGACTATTTCCACTAGTTTGAAGGGATTATATATTGATAGACAAATAGAAGAGACAAAAGAAAAATCAATTGGGGAAATTTGATATCCATGGACATCAGGAATATGGTGTTTGGGGGAGGTGAGAAGCTTTGGGAAAGGCCTTGAAAAGATTCAGTTGTAACAAAAATAAAGAGGTTTTGTCAGTTGAATCGCACAAGCCAATTAAACCACTGATTGAAATTTTTGGAACATGTTAGAAACTATGATCAACCGGAGTATCTTAGAGGTTCTTGTTTTCAATGGTTATATAATCCTCTTGTTTTAGTGGATGATATTTTTATAGGATGCTTCTTAATTTTTATATCATGCATTTAAATGAAAACTATTTGCTAATTGTTGTGTTTGTGTGATCAGAAGTTTCTCATGATGGTGCAAGTCTAAAGTGGAAAGGTGCTGCTTATGATCAATGTTGGAACAGGTTCCACCTCAAACATTGAAGGGTGGTCTAATGCAATCAATGGGATGGTAGTGAAGTTTCCCATGTTCAGATCCACTATTGTAGAAACCTTATGCTGGATGTGCTGATCCAAAAATCTAGTATAATGATCTTATCCACCATTGTTTGAAAACTGGGCACATATTTCTATCTCGAATGAATACATTAGATTAGCGTCCTGGAAACATCAATTGGGGTATATATTTTTGAATTCAATTCCAAATTTACCAACAAAATGAGATGGATAAATGTCTTGACATGGTAAAAATTGATGGTTTTATGAAACATATTTTCAATGAGCATGGTGATAATAGTACAAGAATGATGACGTTTTTACTTGTGTTTTTACTTTCAGATTTTTCCCCCTCTTGTGGATGAAATAAAAAAAGTTACCGAAGATGTTGAAAAGGACATGTAGTATTCCATTGGTGACTTGATAATGTTTATAATGAATATTTTGAAGTTGTTGCTTCATCCATAGTTTGTCATGGAGTGTGTGGAGCATTCAGGACCGCACGTTTAAGGTAATTTATTGACACCTTATTACTGATTTAGTGTTCTCACTAACATCTTAATTCCAATAACCTCTTTATAATTCCATGGATTGAAATCTGGAATCTTTTTTAGTTTTCTCAGTAAGAATATATTGATTCCTCATTCATTTGGTAAATTTATTCTTCATCTATGAATGAAATGTAAGTAGAATCCAGGTGGGTTTAAAACTGTTTGTGGGATCTAAAATATATGTATTGTGTGTGAAATTTGGAATCTATGAAATTTGAAATTTTCGTTGTAGGGAGAACATGAGCATTGAAGGCCTGACCTACATGGCCTGGGCTTGTGACACAACATTTGCAGCTTCTGAAGGGGTGGTATGTGGTCATAAAGAAGAGGCTGGATGTCCTGCCCACATGAAGAAACTTGCTAAACCTATAGTTGGGTAGTTTATTTGATGGATGAATCAATATTTACATACATTTTTCAACTTGCAGGTAAATGAAAAATCCATCCATGAAAAAGGTACATTCACTTCTCTTTCTCCTAATTAATCAATTACACTACTGCTACCTTCTAGTATAAATTACCAATTTTTTAGGGTTGTTTCACTTTGATTTCTTGGCCTTCCTACTGATTATTTTCATTACTTCATCTATAATATTTATCTTTCTAACATCTCTTTTGAACTATTTTTCTATACAACATTTTTCTTTGTGCTGCGTTTATATAGCTCATTTGGTTTCAATTGTTGTTAAGAATTCATTCTGGTATACATGCAATTCTGTGTTTCTAAATGTGTTTTATTTAATGATTCAGTTGGTTATTTCAGGCCACACCTACAGTTTAAAGAATTTATGCGAAGTATGGATTCTGCAGAGAAACCTAAAGAGCCAATGACACTATCTATGAGGAGTATCTTGAAGGGGTCGACAATACCCATAATTAAAGTAAAAGATGAGAAAAATCAAGTATAAATGTCTCATACTGTAAGTATGAACAATACAAATTCATTTTTACTTTACCAATATAAATTATTAACATTTTTAGTGTTATCTTTTTGGGATTCAAAAATATAAATATGAATATTATTGAATCTTGGATATTTTCAATCTTTTGAGTGCATAAAATTTATATTTCACCATCATGTACTAATGTGGAAGAAGAGGGAGTTAGGTAGTTGAATCATAGGCAACAACTAGATTCAAGAGAAGCATTAATAGTGATGGGTTTCTTACTATTGTGGGGATTACATAAGAATCGAAGGCAATGACTATATGGTATGGGTTTTGAGGCAATGTCACCAGCTTTAGAAGTGGAGGTATAAGACCACGAGATGCTGGATGTTCCCATGGGACTGAGAGAAGATGAGATAAAAGGATACCTTAGGAATACCATATTCTCGATCATGAAGGACTAGACAGTTCATTTTCCTGCATCAATGGTGTCGATATGCAGCATATTTCTGGAAGAGTATGAGGAAGATGATGAAATGGTTGGGCTAGATTATGGGAATTTTTATAACACAGATCGAATAAAAAAGTGGCTGTTATAGAAAAATACTTTCCTCATCTACATGTCTAAAGATGCAGCAAGAAAAGGTGAGGTGTGGCATTTATAGATTTCTGCATTCATTCTCCATGATTATGAAGCATACATTTTCACCAACTTTAATATTTTCACATGGAAAGGAGGCTTTTTTAACCAAGGTGTGACTGCTATCTATTTGGTTATAAATGCAGAATTCGAGTGAAAGAAGATATGGAAATATGAAGAAAGATCATTGAGAACCCAAATTCTGCATTTGAACTTTCTGCAAAATTTGATCTGGAAGTATTGATTATGGTCCAGGTGAGGAAAAATCCATTCTGTCTCAATCCTGTGAAAACTCTTTATTTAAATAAATCATAAAATCTCTGATTTTCTCATCTAACTATACAGTTATTTAGAGGGATGAATCAGTATTGACATACATTTTTGAAAAAGCAGGAAAAGGGAAATGATTCTCTAGAAAAAAGGCACATTCACCTCTCTTTCTCTTAATTAATCAATTAGAAAGTATTCTGCAATTATTGAGAAGAGGGAATATTTTTAGACCTGCGAATATTTTTATTTGTTAGAAATACAATGTTAATTGATGTTTATGAATTTTTATTTCTTTATTGTGCATGTAATAACATTGTTGAAAGTTTAAAGGAAGTTCAACTCAAATGCTGGAAGTTCAACACAAATTTTTATTTCTTGTTGTGCGGGTACTACCTTTAACCCTATGGTTTAAGTGTATTCATATCACTTTCCTGTATGCCTCCCCCAATTCCACATGATGTCTTTTCTCATCTATTTCCTCATCTATTTCTACAGACTGGAGTTGCATGGATAAGGATGGAGATGACATATACTGAAGCTGGCATGGATGGGCTGGAGTTGGAGCTTGAGCTGGCATGGATGATGCTGGAGTTGGATGAGCTGACATAGATTGAAGATGACATGGATGGGGCCGGAGCAGACATGGATAGGCTAGAGCAGCTGGTGCTGGAGTTGATGGCGATGATGGGCTGAAGCTACTGTTGGGGGGTGGGGTTGGGTGGGATGGGGTGGGAGGTTAGGGATGTCGAGAGAAATTATTGTAGAACATAAATGGTGGGGGGAGGGTAGTCCAGTGACAGAATTGTGGAACAATCCTGATCCAACATGTTCTCTTTGTAATGAATATCATTATTTAAATAATTAATTCTTGTCTAATTTTGAATGTGTTAAAATAATTTTTGGTTTAAAAATTAAAACATATGTATTATATATGATAATTTAATAAATATAATATGAAATTTCAGTGGCAATTAAAATTTATAATTTATAATTAAATTTAATTTATAAACAAATTTTATTTTATTGATAATATTTTTACCAATAGATAAATTTTTCATCAGAACCTGTTTCTAAATTTTTTTACCAACATATATATTATTTGTTTGTATTATTATAATTTCAACAGAACTATTTTATCTTTCGCAAAAACATTTAGTGACAATGTTTTTAGAAATAGTTTATTGACAGAGTCATATATGTTGGTAAAACGTTTTACCAATAGAAAATCCACTTTTACCAACAGATATTCCCCCATTGGAAAAAGCAAAATATTTTGTAGGGAGGATTACCAGAAAAGATTATGAAAATTTATAAACATAAAGGAATACCACACAAGATTTCCAAAAACTAATACCACATAGGATTAAAAAAATAATTACCATAATAGAATTCCATATATGATTACCACAATGGATTTCCACAAAATATTGCCAAAAATGGTTTCCAAAAAGGAATAAAACTAAGTATTACAACAAAGGATTACCACAAAGGAAGACTTCATATGATTACCAAAATGGATTAACACATAGTATTAACAAAAGGGGAAACAACAAAAGATTGGAACAATTTATTAACATAAAGCAATACCACAAAGGAATACCATAAAGGACTTCCACAAAAGAAGAAAACATAGGAATGTACAACCATCTACACACAAGTATATTTATAAATCTCATATAACAAGGATACCTAGATATAATCAATCCAAGACTCCAAGTATGGAGGTATTTCACAAGAAATAACCAGCCACAAGATTCACTTTGAATAATTCTTATTCTAGGAAAACTCAACCCCTTGATAAATGATATAATAAGAGACACTCATAAAGTGGTCTAGATCATTTGGGTATGACCCAAAAGGGATTTCATTGGTCAAGGAAGACTATGATACACAGAGAGGTGATCCTGCCATGACTGACTAGGGAATTCCATGTGGCTAATCTGGATCAACCAACAACGTAGAGGAACCTCTTTAGATACAATTGGGAATACCACTAACCCTATAGGTGAGGCCCACTAAAAGGGGGGAAAACATCCTACACTTGGTTGTTATGTCTATTACCCAATACTCAACTAGGGGTGATATAGGACCACAATCCAGTGCAACTAAGGGATTCGATACTCTCTCTAGAACATGGCCTATAGAGGGGTTACAATCTAGTGATGTGGAGAAAATTTTGTACTTAACCCATGAGGAAAGCGAAAAGGGAATGAAATCACCCTACAGTAGTCCAAAAAACTGATCACTTATCTAATAAAACTATCTCAGTGTTAGGGTAACAACTATAAGGCCCCGGCCTTAAACATTACTTAATATTGAATTAAATGAATAATTCACATTGAGGATATTTTCAGGTTTAGAGTTTTAGATAATTACGACATAACTGTTAAATCTCAAAAGATTACAAAGTAGACTAAGTTTACATAAAATAAAAAATCTTAAAAAGAAACATGTCTAGTTCCATGTTTTAGATAGCATGACTTTCCCTTGATCCCATCCATGACCTTATTCCACATTAGGTCCTATGAAAAACATTTCAAAAAAACTTGGGGTGAGCATAAAAAGCTCAGTAAGGGATACACAAAGAATGAAAATTGTTAGTTTATCAAAACAACAAGTAAACCATGTATACTTTATCAAAGTAATACTTTTCACCATTATGAAGTAGTAAAAACTCTTCACTGAAATAAAAGATCATTACTTACCCTTTTTTAACCAAAATATTACCATAAAACCCATATAAAGAACACATAACATATAAAGGTAACTTGGGACATAAACATACTTAAGTAGAATAACCATACGGTCGACTTCCACACATATCACTTAATGGAATAGCCATACGGCCAAATTCCATACATACTTAATGGAATAGCAATACGGACGACTTCCATACCCAATGCATTGGAGGTTATAATGTAACCACCCATCTTGGTATTCACAGCACCACCCGTCATATGGTTTATCACGTAACCACCCATCAAATGTCCAAGTACCATAATAAAATATTAAGACATAAAACAAATAAAATGGGAAGAAAACATTTCCACACTTTGATCATAATATATCACTTAAATATATTGACATAAAAAATCCATTATAGAAACCATTTTCAATACCAAAATACATAAAAGAGTATATGGTATTTATTTCACTTTAAAAAAACATCACAGCTTGTTGAGGAAGCCAAAGACCAAATAATACTCGCGGCGGCGGAAAAGTTCGTTGTCACCGCATACGATAAAAGAAACATTACTTTTTATCATTTAGTAAAATGCTTCATATAAAAAGATTCCTTTTGAATAAAATTAAAAGTAAATGGGGTTTATACACCATATAAAAGATGGTTGTGTATAAAACGAAATATGCCTCAATGAAAGGAGATTGAGTCGAAGTCGCTTACCTCGGGTCCGACTTGACTCGATCATTCTTTAATGTCCTGAATAATAAACATGAGTTAATTTATACTTTATTAAGAACCTTTTTAACTTAATTATTCCTTTTATATCACTTATTACCATTTTATTAAGATTATGTAGTTATTTAAGTTGATAACGGTCGTTTTTCAATATTTGGTACTTGAGTCAAAAGTGAACTTCTGACAATTACATGTTGTTCATGTGGTCAAAGGTTCATTATATACAGAATGATATTCATGATTTTTATATCATAAATATCATATATATCAAGCATATAAATGTATTTATAATATTACATAATCATTTAGAGGTAAGAAATCAAATGCACCGTTCATGGAGATGGTAAGCCGTACGTACGCATGAACGCTACTTTCATTTCTTTGTCGTATTAATGGAATTAAAACTAAATGAGAGGTATATATATTTTAATTCCAGAATTATATTCATCATTTATATATAACATAAATCATATATAAAATCTTTAAATCCATCCTTTATATGTCCCACATATGGCATTAACGAATCATTTCACTTTGAGGGGGTGGTAGTCCGCACTTCCTAAAATGAAGATATCGCGCATACCCATAATGGAAGCCATGAAGGTGTTCCATAAATGAAAAATACAGAAGATTAAGGTAGAAATAAAAATATTATATATCATATATAAATATAGTGACATATTAATGGCCACCATTGAAGGTGTTGGAAGAATATTGAACAATCATCGTTCCGTGAGGAAAAAATTTGCCATCCACAGAAACAGTATGTTCATTAACCATTAGATATAGGTGTGTGAAAGTGTAGCTCAAATTCTTCTTATAACAACATTCAAGTATATTGAAGATACTGGAGTTATTACAAAAGAAAAGAATAAAAAGAGTTTAGGGGGTTGGAGAAGCAGAATAAAACAAAAGAACACAAGTGGAGACATTACCTTAAAAAAAGGTAACTCTTTTTGATTTGAGCTCAAAGGCTTCCTTGGGAAGACTTATGCACAATGTGAGGCTTCTAGGAGTAAGAGAGGGACGTGGAGAGAACAAATGGGTAGAGGTTGGCCGAGCCAAAGGCTTGAGAGGTGTGGGTAAGGAGGTAGAGGTGGGGGCCTTTTATAAGAGGAGAGGAGGGGCACTCTTGGAAAGGTATAAAAGGTTTCTTTATTTTCAAATTCTTTTCGGATTTTAAAGGTCCCACATTGATGTTTTTAGAGTATAAGGTGATAAGGGTTCTAAATACAACCATTCAATAGGTTTTTGACATGTGTAGGTCTTAGATTTTACATTATCTTTCTATTATATTTAAATCGTTAAATAATGAGGTAATCGCTGCATCATCATGGTGTCATTAATATATTAATTTAGTTAATGTCTATAAATTATAAAAAAAATTCTATAATGTAGGAAATCTTTTAATCTTTACAGTTAATATTTATAGTCAAACATCTGACTTGTATAACCCCATTTAAAAATTGTTTTAGTAAAACAACACATGTTTGTGTCATTTTAATTTTAACATTAAATAAAAAGATATTAATGTCATTTTCTAACTAAAGTGGCTCGATGGGGCCCCAAGTTGACCCATGGATTTTCGTGGTCGGACATGAGACATCCATTAATGGTAGGACATGTTTCATGTTCATTTCATATTATTAAAACATTATTTTTACCTTAAACTACACTAATTACCTCAAATCGCGATTGAAAACATAAAAGATACTATTCACCAAAAAATTATTTTAATCACATTGAACCGCAATTTACTTATTAATGAAAACCATGTATGTCGTATTCTTGAAATTCAAAACACAGAAGTGGTAAAATTTCATTTAAATGAAAAACCAGTTTTTATAAGTACCACTTAGTGGTTTCACTATTCATCAAAAATTGAAGTTTTTCCGAAAAATACCAAAAATTCACCCTAAGCTATATATGATATTCCGAATTCAAAAATGAAGTCTATTTTAAAAAATTAAAAACATATAAGTTGCATTAATTAATTTAATAATTAATTCCCGATGTCAGAGCAAATATCATGTTTTCATGAAACAATAAGTATCAAAAGATTGACACTAGTTTAAGTCCAATTTCAAAGTGAAATTAATTCCAACGACCACTATTGGATTTAATGGTAAAAATATATTCTATTTTCACTTTAAAACCAATTCAAATGATAATATAATCATATAAATAAATTATATTAAAACATGTTTTGAATTAAAATGCAACATTTTTCACTGTTCATTAAAAAGTGAACTTTATCGGAAAAATACCAAAAATTTACACAATGTAAATTTTGATGTCCTGATTCTAAAATAGAGTTTTATTTGGTGCAATATTATGTATAAAAGTGACCAAAACTACATTTAATGACGGTTCACCATCAAAAGGCGATAAGTGGACCATTAGTGAATATTAGTGTATCTATGCCTAAAATTGAATTTTTTTCTTATTTTAAGACTTTATCTTTTATTGGATAAATTTAAAAACATTTAAAAACATATATAATCATATTTTAGTTATTTCTATCCATTCCTGCCAATACAACGGCTATGTGTTAACAACCATTTAAAATAATATTATTTTATTACTAGTGTGCAACGTAAGATTTCAATGAAACTCTTTGTTGTGTATCAGGTACGCTATCGAACATAGAAACCCCTTTAAAGTAAAATTAATTATTTAATTTGTAAATATTAATAAATATGAAAATTCTTTATTCTTTATTTACCTGGGATGTTACATCCTTCCCCCCTTTTGGGAATTGCGTCCTCGCAATTTTATTCACTTATCAAAATAAGTGGGGGTATTTATCTCTAATAGGATTTTCAGATTCCCACGATGCCTCTTCAACCATGTGGTTTTTCCACAAAACCTTTACCTAGTGAATTACCTTATTTCGCAACACTTTCTCTCTTCGATCAAGAATCTGGACCGGTTGTTCTTTATAAGAGAGATTCTCTTCCAGCTGAACTACCTCTGGGTTCAAAACATGAGATGGATCTGGCATATACTTCCTCAACATCAAAACATGAAAAACATTGTGTACCTAAGATAAACTCAGAGGTAATTCCACTCTGTATGCAACTGATCCAACTCCCTCCAGAATTTCATATGGTCTAATGAACCTTGGACTCAGCTTTCCTTTGTTAACAATTCACCTCACACTTTTCCACGGTGAAACTTTGAGAAAAACATGATCACCTACATCGAAAGATAGATCCTTCCTCTGGTTATCCGCAAAACACTTCTGCCTGCTCTGAGTTGTTTTCATGTATTTCTGAATCAACTGAACTTTTTCTGCCATCTCTTCTACCAATTCTGGTCCCATCAGCTTCCTCTCACCCACTTCATCCCAAAAAGCTGGAGTTCGACACCACTTCCCATATAATGCCTCAAACGGTGCCATCTGTATACTAGAATGAAAACTGTTATTGTAAGAAAACTCAGCCAAAGAAAGATGTTGGTCCCAACATTCCTGATAATCCAACGAACAAGCTCGTAGCATATCCTCCAAGGTTTGATTTGTTCATTCTGACTGCCCATCTGATTGAGGATGAAAAGCTGTACTAAAATTTAATTCAGTACCCAACGACTTCAGAAGGCCTTTCCAAAATTTAGAAGTAAACCTGGGATCACGATCAGATACAATGGAGAGTGGAACTCCATGCAACCTAACTATCTCTTTATGATACAAACGGGTAAGTTGATTTAGTGAAAAAGTATCTCGTATATAAATGAAATGAGCAGATTTAGGCAAGAGATCAACAATAACCCAGATTTCATTATTACCTCGAGATGTCCTCGGTAATCCCACAACGAAGTCCATAGATATATTCTCCCATTTCCATTCTGGTACTGGTAAATGCTAAAGCATCCCTTTGGGTAACTGACGCTCTACCTTAACCTGCTTACAAGTCAAACACTTCACAGTAAAATCAGCAATATCCTTTTTCATTCCATCCCACCAGTAATACTCTCGCAGATCTCTGTACATCTTATTACTTCTAGGATGAACTGAAAATGGGGAACTATGAGCCTCACATAACAGCTCATTCTTCAATTATGAATCACAAGTCACAAATAATCTCTTCCCAAACCTCAAAACACAATCATTATCAATGTTGAATTCAGACAACATACCCTTCTGAACCAGCTCTACCATTTTCTGCAACTCACTGTCTTGCTTTTGTGCATTCTTGATTCTGTCTGATAGAGAAAATTTCACTGATACCTGAAACAAAACAGAATAACTTCCTGTACCAACAAATTCCATGCCAAAGCTCATCAAATCCTTAACCAAAGTATCATGTTCCAAACGCAACATTGTTAATGAAGCATTACTTTTTCGACTCAAAGCATCAGCCACTTTATTTGCTTTTCCCGGATGGTAATGAATTGTACAATCATAATCCTTGATTAATTCCAGCCATCTCCTCTATCTCATGTTCAATTATTTCAGAGTGAATATATAATTTAAACTTTTGTGATCAGTATATATTTCACACTTTACTCCATACAAATGATGCCTCCAATTTTTTAAAGCAAAAACAACATAAGCTAATTCCAAATCATGTGTAGGTAATTTACCTTTTGAGTATTCAACTGACGTGAAGCATATGCAATTACCTGATCATTCTACATAAGGACACAACCATGTCCTTTCAATGAAGCATCACTGTAGATACAAAAATCACCATTCCTGGAAGGAAGTGCCAAAACTAGAACATTCACCAATCTTCTTTTTAACTCCTTCAGTAGTAACTTGAGTCAACTGAGCCATCACTGCAACAAACTATTTAGTTCTGATTCTGACCATCTCAGGATACTGATTTGAAAGGTCATTTCCCTCTGTATGCCTTCCCAGAAAAGTTGTTCTGTTTCCTCTACGAAAAACCATTATTAAAACTGAAATACCTTAGGTGAAGCAACATGGTAATCTATAAATTCTATATCATTTCAATCATACCATAAATTAACTTATAATTTAGCACATTTCTAACTCCTAAAGTTGTCTAAACCGACCTCTGATACCAACTATAAGGCCCCGGCCTTAAACATTACTTAATATTGAATTAAATGAATAATTCACATTGATGATCTTTTCAGGTTTAGAGTTTTAGAGAATTAGGACATAACTGTTACATCCCAAAAGATTACAAAGTAGACTAAGTTTCCATAAAATAAAAACTCTTAAAAAGAAACATGTCTAGTTCCATGTTTTAGATAGCATGACTTTCCCTTTATCCCATCCTTGACCCTATTCAACATTAAGTCCTGTGAAAAACATTTCAAAAAAACTTGGGGTGATCATAAAAATCACACTAAGGGATACAGAATGAATGAAAAATGTTAGTTTATCAAAACAACAAGTAAACCATGTATACTTTATCAAAGTAATAATTTTCACCTTTATGAAGTAGTAAAAACTCTTCACTGAAATAAAATATTATTACATACCCTTTTGTAACCAAAAGATTACCATAAAACCCATATAAAGAACACATAACATATAAAGGTATCTTGGGACATAAACATACTTAAGTGGAATAACCTTACGGTCGACTTCCACACATATCACTTAATGGAATAGCCATACGGCCAACTTTCATACATACTTAATGGAATAGCCATACGACTGACTTCCATAGCCAATGCATTGGAGGTTATAATGTAACCACCCATCCTATTATTCACGGCACCACCCGTCATATGGTTTATCACATAACCACCCGTCAAATGTCCAAGTACCATAATAAAATCACAAGACATAAAATAAATATAATGGAAAGAAAACATTTCCACACTTTGATCACAATATATCACTTAAATATATTGACATAAAAAATCCATTATAAAAACAATTTTCAATACCAAAATACATAAAAGAGTATATGGTATTTATTTGATTTTAAAAAAACATCACGGCTTGTTGAGGAAGCCAAAGACCAAATAATACTCGTGGCGGCGGAAAAGGTCGTTGTCACCGCGTACGATAAAAGAAACATTCCTTTTTGTCATTTAGTAAAATTCTTCGTATAAAAAGGCTCCTTTTGAATAAAATTAAAAGTCAAAGGGGTTTATACACTGTATAAAAGATGGTTGTGTTTAAAACAAAATATGCCTCAATGAAAGGAGATTGAGACGAAGTCCCTTACCTCGGGTCCGACTTGACTCGATCGTTCTTTAATGTCCTCAATAATAAACATGACTTAATTTCTACTTGATTAAGAACCTTTTTCAAGTTTATTATTCCTTTTATATCACTTATTACCATGTTATGAACATTATGTAGTCATTTATGTTGATAACGGTCGTTTGTCGATATTTGGTACTTGAGTCAAAAGTGAACTTCTTACAATTACATGTTGTTTGTGGGGTCAAAGGTTCATTATATCCAGAATGATATTAATGATTTGTATATCATATATATCATATATATCCATCATATACATATATTTATAATATTACATAAACATTTAGAGGTATGAAATGAAATGCACCGTTCATGGAGACGGTAAGCCGTACGTACCCATGAACGCTACTTTCATTTCATTGTCATATTAATGGAATTAAAACTAAACGAGAGGTATGTATATTTTAATTCCAGAATTATATTAATAATTTATATTTAACATACATAATATATAATAACTTTAAATCCACCCTTTATACGTCCCACATATGGCATTAACGAATCAAATCACTTTGAGGGGGCGGTAGTCCGCACTTCCTAAATGAAGATATCACGTATACCCATAATGGAAGCCATGAAGGTGTGCCATAAATGAAAAATACAGAAGTTTAAGGAAGACATAAACATATTATATATCATATATAAATATAGTGACATCCTAATGGCCACCTTTGAAGGCGTTGGAATAATATTGAACAATCAACGTTTCGTGAGGCAAAAATTCGCCATCCACAGAAACAGTATGTTCGTTAACCATTATATGTAGGTGTATGTAAGTGTAGAATGAATGATTCTTATAAAAAAATCATAGTATATTGAAGATACTGGAGATGTTACAAAAGAAAAGTATAAAAAGGGTTTAGGGGGTTGGAGAAGAAAAATAAAACAAAAGAACACAAGTGAAGACATTACCTTAAAAACATGTAACTCTTTTTGATTTGAGGTCAAAGGCATCCTTGGGAAGACTTCTGCTTCTAGGAGTAATAGAGGGATGTGGAGAGACAAAATGGGTAGGGGTTGGACGAGAATAAGGCTTGAGAGGTGTGGGTAAGTAGGTAGAGGTGGGGGCCTTTTATAAGAGGAGAGGAGGGGCACTCTTGGAATGGTATAAAAGGTTACTTTATTTTCAAATGATTTTCGGATTTTTAAAGGTCCCACATTGATGTGTTTCAAGGATAAGGTGATAAGGGTTCGAAATACACCCATCCAATAGGTTTTTGACATTTGTAGGTCTTATATTTTACATAATCTTTTTATTTTATTTAAATTGTTAAAAAATGAGGTAATCACTGCATCATCATAGTGTCATAAATAATTTATTTTAGTTAATGTCTAAAAATTATAAAAAAATACTATAATGTAGTAAATATTTTTATATTTCAAATGACTATTTATACTAAAAAATATGACTTGTATAACCCTATTTAAAAATTGTTTTATTAAAAGAACTCATGTTTGTTTCATTTTAATTTTAACATTAAATAAAATGATATTAATGTCATTTTCCAACTAAAGTGGCTCCATGGGGTCCCCAAGTTGACCCATGGATTGTATTGGTCGTCCATGACACATCCAATAAGGGTAGGACTTGTATCAAGTTCATTTAATATTATTAAAACATTATTTTTACCTTAAAATACACTAATTACCTCTAATCGCGATTAAAAACATAAAAGTTACTATTCACCAAAAAATTATTTTAATCCCATTGAACCACATTTTACTTCTTAATGACAACCATGTATATCGGATTTTTGAAAATCAAAACACATAAGTGGTAAAATTTCATTTAAACGAAAAATCCGTTTTTATAAGTACCACTTAGAGGTTTCACTATTCATCAAAAATTGAAGTTTTTCAGAAAAATACCAAAAATTCACCCTAAGTTATATTTGATATTCTGAATTCAAAAATAATTTCTATTTTACCAAATTCAAGACATATAAGTTGCATTAATTAATTTAATAATTAATTCCCACTATCAGAGCAAATTGTGTGTTTTCATGAAACAATAAGTATCAAAAGATTGACACAAGTTTATGTCCGATTTCAAATTGAAATTAATTCCAACATACACTATTGGAATAAATGGTAAAAATGTATTCTAATTTCACTTTAAAACCAATTCAAATGATAATATAATCATATAAATAAATTATATTAAAATAGTTTTTGAATTAAAATACAACATTTTTCACTGTTCATTAAAAAATGAACTTTATCGGAAAAATACCAAAAATTCACACAAAGTAAATTTTGATGTCCCGATTCTAAAAAAGAGTTTTATTTGGTACAATATTATGTATAAAAGTGACAAAATCTATATTTAATGACGGTTCTCCATCAAAAGGCGATAAGTGGACCTTTAGTGAATATTAGAGTATCTATGCCTAAAATTGAATTCATTTCTTATTTTAAGCCTTTATCTTTTATTGGATAAATTTAAAAACATTTAAAAACATATATAATCATATTTTAGTTATTTCTATCCATTCCTTCCAATACAACAGCTATGTGTTAACTACAATTTAAAATAATATTTTTTTATTACTAGTGTGCAACGTAAGATTTCAATGAAAATCTTTGTTCCGTATCAGGTACGCTATCGAACATAGAAAGCCCTTTAAAGTAAAATTACATATTTAATTCGTATGTATTAATAAATATGAAAATGCTTTATTCTTTATTTACCTGGGATGTTACAAAAACTCTATAGACATCTCATCGATTGGATGCTCTATTTTGGATACATGGTTGTTGGAATTTTTGAAGGGGTCCACTGGGCACAGGGAATGACTGTATCGTCGGTCCACTGATCGCTGAGGTCAAACACATGGACCCACACACTTTGGAACAACTGAATTGTTGGTCCACCTGCCACAGTTGAAAGCCCCCATCTTTTATAGACACATGAAAACTACTGCTATCATGGCTCACAGTTAACCACCATGGTTAACCATAGCCCAAATCTGGCCCAGTCATTGTGAATTTGACAAGACCTGCTTCGCCATACCTAGCTCACATGGCCCAACCCATTCCATTTACACTATTTCTGCCTCCGATGGTGCCTATGAATATTCCTCCTACGGCCACATTGATATCGTCATGTCATGTCTTTGTCGCCTCCCATCATCATCACCTTCTTTTATGGACACTACTACCACACACCGCCGCCACTACCTCTGGTCCCCAGTTTCGTGCAGGTGGTCCCTTCTGCAATACATGTCTCCTCCTCTAATACCCAAAAAACTAAATTGTATTATATACTAGCTCATCGTGTCATGTCATCTACAGATCAACATGTTTTTTCTTCCAATATACTCAAAAAATGAATCAAATTTTTGTAACTTGTTTTATACTAGAGAACACTGATGAATGTGAATTTAGGTATCATCTGTCATCTTAAATGTTATGTCTCCATCATCACACCCTTATAGGGTCATGCAGATATGAGTTCATTGATATCATATCTTCATGCCAAGAATTTGGTTTTCAATGATTGATTGATTTACATGTGTCGAGTTGTGGGCCAAACAAAAAATTCCTACGATGAATGATAATTCGGGAGAAAAATAACTATAACCAAAAAGAGTAACGTATCTTAATTGATTTTCATGGCACTCTTGATCAATCTCCATTATAAACAAATCAAATAATGAAATTATCACAAAGATTATTCTCCCATTAATACCCCAGAAAGATAATTATCTTCTTTCTATACACACAAACCATGAATAAAGACTATTGTCCATTCATACATGTTCATTTTAGAAATTAATAATGGGAAACAAAAAATTGAAACACACGCCCTACCTGGATTCAAATCACTCAATGCCAAAGAATTGTCACCATGACATTTTTGTAGGAAATATCATTTTAAAAGGATACACTCCTGGTGTAGATCCATGATCTATCTTCCTCACCTGATAGAATATACTCAAAACTTTCTCCCAATTTTCTCTAAGGTTTCCATGGTTTTATGTCTTACCCAAAAAATTCTCCTTAACAATACTTTTAATGATTTTTATCTGCTGTGTCAAAAATATAATTATTGTTAAATAATTTATATTTCAATTTAGTCCCATGACATGTATTAAAAAACTAACCACACTGACTAATGTTGAATTGTACCTTGGGAAACTGCAAGATTATTAAATTTATGGTGTTATTGTATTTAAAATCCAATCACCATTCATATATTATTAGTATTTAAAAATCAAATAATTTTATTTAATTACTTTATTTAGAGTTATGTATTTCTAGACCGTCTCTACTGATGACCTTTGCCGAAAAATGTAAGGTTACACATAGGGTAAATCAACCATTTTTATGTCAATGATTCCCTCGTATTTCAAATCTAGGCACCCTTTTGAGAGTTATTCCTCATATTTATGAAAAAAATATGTGCATTCTATTAAAAAGTTTCTTGATTTTTAAAAAATATCCAAGAACAGTAGGCCTCAGAATCTCATGTCGTAATAGAACTATATCTCAAAATAAATCTATATATTATCAAAAAAATGGCAAATAGATAATATGAGAGGTTGTAATATCCCCCATATTAAGTATTTACATCCCTAAATCAAAAAATAAGGGATAATCAAATTGATGAGGTTACTAGGCATGAATCAGAGCATCCTGCTCCCATGTTCCATTCTGGAGATTCATGTGCCTCCATAGTCATGTACTATCATAATCACTCAACCATAAAGCATCTTCTCATAAAAATCCACTATCTCAACCGATTACACAAAAAAAATCAGTACATCCATATTTTCCATCATTCCCCAATTGATTACATGAGATTCTTCATGAATATATCTCCACATATGTGACATGCAGAAGATGACATGTACCCCATTTAGCTGTAGTGGTAGAGCCATAAAGAATGCCAAATCACCAATATTTACACATAATTTAGAAAGGGCCGATGAATATTATAGATTGCTAGAAATTATGCTTACATGGTGAGTCGATCAATGATCACCTTGATGGAATCATGTCATCTGGAAGTATGTGTTAAACCCATCACGATGTCCATTTATTTTACATCACACTCCCATTCTGTCACCTCAAAGGGTTTAGATAACCCCACTATTACCTAGTTCCTATACTTCTCCTATAAACAATTAAGGCATCGAGAGACAAACTCCACAACTCCTTTCTTCATCCCAGATCACCAAAACTGACACCAAAGGTCTAGGGAAATATTGACCATAACTGGATGTACCACTAAAGGGGATGTATAAAACTTCCCAAAATCTTCCTCCCACAACACAATTGGCACTACTATGCATCCAATGAAATGAAATATGTTATCCCCACCTTTAAAATAACCATCAAGATCCCACCATATAGATATCCTATCATATGGGGTCACATAATCAGCATTTCCTTTTGGTGCCTCCCTGGCTTCTTTTTAGGGTGGATGTGTGACAAGTATCGACTTGAGGTAAGTAGCTCAAACTCCATCAACTAAATATTTATTCAATAAGGCTAACGAATATGATGTTTCACTCAACATCTGTAAACAAGATATTCTACTGGGTTAATCATCATACCCATTCCCCTTCATGGATGTTTATAAAATCTTAATGTAATAGTACTAGATGAACTCTAGCCAACACCTCTATCTCAACCATCATTGGATCCACTGCAACTCTATCACCACTACAGGAAACTATGGAATCATAACAACCATTTTTTCAAGGGTTAGGCTATCCAATTGATGAGTAATATGATGAAAAATCATATGTGGGTTTCCATCTCTGCAACATGTATTTCCCTTTCACAAACAAGTACAACCTCATTCCACCACATGGAAACACCACAAAATTCCCTTGTAACTGTGCATCTAAGCCTAAAGTATGGATAAATAGTCTATAAAAATAAAAAAGTCACAATCCCTTGATGCAAATTCAAAATAATACCAACTGAAACTCTCACCTTCATGAGTTAGTACACATTGTTGGAACTAGTTAACATTAATTGGGTCTCCTCTAGTAGGAGTCTATAAGATTGAGGGTTGAGTCCACTATTCAACCAGAATCCTTGAGTATCAAACATGATACATGGAAAGAATATAATTACTAGCACCTATGTCTATCAAGATGGATGATAATTTAGAAAGGAAATAGAACCTCCCTCGAATCATTCCTGGAGCCCCTAGGTCATATGCCACAAACACATGCAGTTGTCCCCTCCCCTTTCCTCCAACTCTCTCTGCTGGGTGTGGACCACCTCAGGGTGGTGGTGGTAACAAGTCGAAATGTAAATCACCTTATGATACTCTCCTTGATTTTCTACCATGTTTTCAGCCTTGCAGATATGTCTTCTCCTATCAATTTCTATTCCTTTGTGTTCTATCTATTGTATCCCTATCAGCAGTATGATGGGTTTGAAAATTTTGGGTTAGATGTCCCATGCCATCACATGTATAAAACTAATTCTTTCTAGGCTGACTGGACCCACACTGTGAGCCCTAAAGTGCATGTCCACTATCCAATTACCTCCTATTGAAACATTATTCTTGTCCATGTTCCTGAGAATGATCTCATCTTTATGATATCGATATCTCAACTCATGATTTCCCATTATTATCTATTACGGGATGTATTCTATTATCTAAGAATATTTCCACAACCAAAGATTTATCAAGCACCCCATAATAAGTAATAAAAATCAAAGGGATAACACATTCTTGAGTATCCCTAATCAAACCTCACTCAATGGTATGATCCCTAATATTTGGATCATGTATCTTATTCATCGATTACATGGGTGGTCAGTATGCATCGATGAGTACATAGATATAAACATGTCATTCTTATGGGTCTTTAGAATATCCGGAATAAACATATACATTATCTTATAAGTTGATAACTCATACCTGAATATGTTTTCATACTATGTCAATGAAAGAGTGGCTTCATCATAAGATCAGTAATCCAAACCCCACAATCTCTCTTATGAGCCGTGTATAAGGCTCACTGCCTAGACCACTATCTGATCTATTGGTTTCCATTCTAGACAGTCCCCAATTTCTTGTGTTCCAGGCTCACCTTGGAACCTGATGGTTCTCTTCTACTGAAAATCATGAAGTGTGATCGGCCTTCATACCTCATCTGTTGGTACTACAGTTCTCTAAGAGCTTCTCTACAGGTTTTGGTTTGTATGGTGCACCACATGGATGTTTTACCGCTAGTAAAAAACCATGTAACGATACATATTCACCTAGAGGATCATCCTCATGATCACGTTGTGGAATACTAGATGGCTATAGACATGGAGACATCATGAAAAAAAACATTTTAGGTCATCTTTTTATATCTAGAGAGCTGAATCAATAAGGAAATGGAAAACAGAACTAATCCCATATGATTAATGTACCATTATTTTTATTACAACCACTAAATTCATGTATAGATTAAAAAAGAATGTAACTAGAGTCCTTGTGTATGGATGTGTCAGCCTCCACACCATCACTAGAGACCCATATCTAAATGTCTAACTCGAAACACTTAACATTTTTCCCCAAATCAATCTCATAGAATATTATTCTTAAATTATAACCAACCCCCACTGATTCCATTCTGTAATGACCCGTCTCAGTGGGGACCTTGCCACAACACCCGGAGCCCACATCCAATAGGCCAGGGGCGGGATACTACCACCGAGTAAGTATATAACTATCATGGAAGGCATTGGTTATGTACATGTATGCATTCACACATCTACAATCCCATTAAAATGATGATATGTAAAAAAACCCAAGTAAAATATGTATGAAAACCATTATTTCCCATATCTATTGTACAATAGTGAAACTACTAGAATGTAATCCATAACAAAGAAATTCCCACTAAACGAGTCTATAACCACATGACCAACCTGTAACAAAATATGACTAGGATTGTTGTCTGAAAAGCCACAGGAACAAACCTCATTCTGTCCGGTCTGGCAAACCATCTCCGAGTCCCAGTCTTCCTAGGACTACGTCAAAAGATCGATCATTTGAAAAATATATGTCATGTGTGAGAAAATCCTATGTTGGGGGAGTATATTAATAATCGATAGGACACACCAAAACCAGTATGAAATCCCACAAGGGAACACCGCCATGGAATACAACAAATGAATATAACAAATTAATACTAAAAAGGAATAACACAAATTAATTACACAAAGGAACACCACAATTGAAAACCATGAGTAAATACCACAATGTAATACCAAATGGGATTGCCAAAAAGGAATACAACATAGGATTTCAATAATGGATTACCATAAAGGGATACCACAAAAGATTACCACAAAGGAATGCCACATAGGATTAACATAGAGGATCAGCGAAAAGGATTACCAAACACGAATACCAAAAAGGATTATCACAATGGAATACTGCATAGGATTACCATTAAGGATTACCATATCGATATACCACACTTTATTACCATAATGTAATAACACACAGGATTACCAAAAATAATTACCACAAATAAATATCACACAAGATTACCATAATGGATTACCACAAAGTAATGTTATATTAGATTAACAAAATGGAATGCCAAAAAATATTACAACAAAGGAAAACCATACAAGATTAGCACAACAGATTCCCATAGATGTTTACTGTATATGAATACAACATCAGATTACAAAAAATAAATACAACACAAGAATGTGCAATCATATCGACAGAGGTATATATCTAAAACACATCTGAAAAGGATTTCGAAATATGGTCAGACCAAGACACAAATTCAAAGGTAGTCGACAATCAATATCATTCCATGAGATTCTTCTTCAAGAATGATTGTTCTGGGATTACTCACTTCTCATGCCATGATATCATCAGAGACACTCATAAAGAGGTATTGCTCATTTGGGCCTCTCCCAAAGAGAACACATTGGTCAAGGAAGAAAATGATACATAGAGAGGTGATCCTTCACCGACACAAATAACCAATATGGATAAACCTACAATGTAAGGGACCTAACCCATACACACTGGGAAGAACCACTAACCCTATAGATGCAACCCTCTAGGTTGATGACCAACTCCCTACTCCCGATGGTTTCACCAATTACTAAAAATATTTCTTGGGGTAATAGAGGATCTCCCTACCTGTCCCTTGGAGGGATACCATACTCTATCTAGGAATCATCCTCTAAATGGGATTATAATCTAGTGATGTGGGTGTAATGTCATGTCGATCCATAGAATAATGGAACAAGGGAACTATCTATACCTCTACTCATACAAAAAAACTCACAACATATCTAAAAAATACAATCAAAACATCAGGGTTTCAACAACAAAGACGACTCATCAATTGTATTATCCATTTAAGAGATATGGTTGTTTCATGTTTTAAAGTGGGTCATAAGGCCCAAGGAATGACCACACAATCAGTCAAGAAGCCACCAAAACTAATCACCGTAGTCGACTGGCTAGACCAGCCACTCATGGATATAACACATGGCGAGTCAAACTTCCATGGTCGTCATGGTCGACCGCCCCATTCGACTGCCCCCATATGTGAAAAAATGTGATGTTGATGGAGATATCATGGATTACAGGCAATCGTGGCCTAACACCAACATATTTTCCATGGGTTCTAACCAGGTCTAACCTAGAACTCTAGGGAAAACCCATTCTTCCCCCATTGTGTCTATCTCTACTGGTGCCTTCATGTCCACAGCCCACATCCCCACTACATTTTCTGCATCTAGCTAGTGTCACGACCGGTCATCACCTCCGACTTTCATATTTTTTTCCATCTTCTTTAGTCATTGGTGTTGTTCTAGTGGTCCCTTCTACAAAACAATTAACCCCCACTAATTCCAAAAAAACAAAATGGTCATACATCCAAGCTCATTGAGTCATGTCGTCGATAGATAAACACTTTCATATTCCGATCTACTTGAAAATGAATCAAATCGATGTTCTTTATTGTGTGTTGAAGATCACTGATGAAATTCAATTCTGGAATCATTCATCATCCAAATTTCTTGGTGTCTATCATCACGCCATCATTGTGTAGTTTCAATCCTAGATCTATTATATTGGATTGTTGCACCAAGAATCAAGGGCGCAACAATCTATTCATTAGGATGTGTCAGGTCATGGGACAAATGATGAATGCCCAAGATGAACAATTAATCTCGTGATAAAATGACAAGAACCAAATATTGGAACAATCCTTAATTGATATTCATGAAAATATTGATCATCCAACATTACAATTACTATCAAATAAAAAAATTATAAAAAAAATTGTTCACCAATTAAATCTACAAAAAGATAATTCCCTTATCTTAATAAACATGATCCATGAATTAAACCAATTATTGAATGATTCATGATAATTGTAGAAATTTAGAATGATGTAATAAACAAATGAAACCCATTACCTACAATGATTCTTATAACCCCCTGATGAAAAATAGATTTCACATCATTATTGTATAAATGATCCTTCAAATAAACAGTTCAGCATCCTTCAATCCATGAACTGTCCCCATCACCTAAGAGACAATCCTCAATGCTCTCTTCAATAATTATCCACAATTTCTAGGGTTATACGACTAACACTATAAATTCTCTTGAACTATATTTTTAATGGTTTTAGCTACTACATCTTCAAAATAATTTTTATTAAAAAATTATTTGTGTTATGTTTTGTTAAAACATTTTCATAAATGAGCCGCGAGGACTATAGTTAAGTCACATCAAGGGAAATGAACAGATTGGGAACTCAATGGTGGTCTCATATTTCTAATATTAGTCCCCATTCATGAGTGAAGAGATTTAATAATAAAATAATTTTATTTAATAATTTTATTTATATTTACTTCCATTGTGACTTTTTTTATAGATGACCCATACTAACCAATGATAAGTCTCACCTATGGTAAATTTGGAATTATGTTCATAACAGTGCTCTAATATTTTTGATATGTGAATCTTTAAATATTTATTCCACATTTTAAGAGAAAATTCAATGTTTATGATATTGAAAAATTTAATAAATTTTAAACAATTTTTTCGGGAACACCGAGATTTAGAATTACACGTTGTCTCCACACATGGTCACAAAATCAATCACTATAATTTATAAAAATAGTATATGGAAAATGTGATAGGTTACATTCCAACCTAGGTGATACATAGGTGGATAGGTGGAATGTCGTAACTCATGCCAATACTGAAAATATATGTTTTTTACCACATGACCATGGTGGGTTTAAATTCCTATCATTATATAAACCGTAAGACAAATCCCATGAATGATTCATTTAAATAATTAATTATTTCAATTTATGTAATTATTAATTTTATTGTTGCATGATATTTTTCACATAAATAAATTAATTAATGTGGAAGGATTGAAATTAATTTAATGAATTATGCATATATGTTTTATCAAACACAGTTAATTAATTATGTGACATCCACTAAATATTATTAAGATGTGTCAAGGATAAAACAATATAGGAATTTTCAATAATAAATTAAAAACCCTCAATAAAAAATTATTTCTAATTAATCCCTACATTACATGATTTGAAATAAAACCTGGGAATTAAGTGTAGTATATGTCCAATGATTGGACATTTATTTTTCATGGGTGTTCTCAATATTGTTTTCAGAATATTTAATTGAAATGGTATTGAGTTTAACAACCAAAGGATGTTCACTAATAATATACTGGAAAATGATGAAAACCCCCATTTTAGGATTTTAGGTTAAGGGACTCCAATCAACATCTTAAGGAGATGCAAATCCGCAGTTGGAAATATTTCCAACATAATTAAATTATTATGGTTCACAAGTCTAAGGAGTAGATAATTAATAAACGCAATTGTGATTCTTTCCACTATAATTTTAATGAAATAAGACATTTATATTGAAATGGTGAGGGATATTGAGATATTCTAAAATAGTGGGAAATATAATAAATAAATACATACATACTTTTCATTTATTATATATCACTTATTTTTTAATTAGTCAAGGTACTAATCATCATCCATTTTAAATTGTAAAATAAAATGATAGGTACATTAGCAACATTATCCCTACAATCAATGTTGGATAAAAATAACATTCTAACTGGTAGAAACATTTAGAAGTGGTTTATAATCCTTCAAGTCGTGCTACACAATGAATGAAAATATTTTGTGCTAGAATCATCAATTCCTTACCAACCTACTAATGATGTGAGCCATGAAGATTTATTTTTCGATAAAAAAATTGAACGATGTAGATTATGATTAATAATTTATGATTTCAATTATTTCATGTGAGTTGATGTTGTCTCAAAAAAACCTGGATCCATATAGCTTGCTTGACCACATCTATGGAAATTATTTATAAAGAGATAGAAAAGAATATTATGATATTTTAAAGGTACCATTCTAGAGAAATATTGGATATGTTACCCCATTAATTCATCATGCAGCCGTGCACATTGGCTACATTTTAAGCTTAAAGGATTTTGGGTTTCAAATCCATGATGAAAGGGGCACCAACCTCATTCTGGATTCACCCCCTCAATAGTTTTCTAGATTTTTTTTGAATATAAATATGAACAACATTGATAAGTGTATTTTAGATATCTATACTCTTCT
The DNA here is from genome assembly GCA_963277665.1 of Viscum album. NCBI lineage: Eukaryota > Viridiplantae > Streptophyta > Magnoliopsida > Santalales > Viscaceae > Viscum > Viscum album. The sequence goes on from OY728137.1 coordinate 1,482,800,096, forward strand.
TATCCATTTAGATAATGATATGATGTTTGAAAACCCTTTGGTCATTATAGTGAACAAATGGAATGAGAATATAAAGAGATTTAAGCACACAGATTATTGATAACCTTCCATGAATTGGAATATCATAGGGTAATTAAGGGAACAATATAATAATTTTCTCAAAAGTGATACTATGGTCCACCAGAAGAATAACTACACCCATATAAAGAAGAAAGGGATAGGATATAGTTCATTTTTATCAAGTGAAATTTCTTTGTTTCCACAAATTTGTTATTAGATATAGATTTTGGTTCACAAATAATTTTTTAAAATAAAGAATAAATTAGATCCATAACGATTGGACAATGAGATTTGGATCAAAAAGTTTCCAAAAGAGAAAAACATTCTTTTGTAGATATTTATGATTACCACCTCATGATACCAACCAGAACGATCTGGGTTTTAATGGTTTTTTTATGTAACTTCAATTTTAGAAAACATTATCATTATTTCTAGACATGATATAGATATATTTATTTTCATATATATATGTATAATTTATTCTTATTTTTAAATAAAAATATTTGTGATGAACATTTATATATCATTATTAATGTGTTGGATTATTGGAAACAAATAATTGAAATCTATAACGATTTATCTTCATAAGACTTATCCCACACCTAACTTTGGAATCACCAACAAGGTAATGTATATTAAAAGTGTTTAACTAAATTTCAACAAGATCAATATTTATATTCTTTTAAACTAAAACATCTTGGTGTAAGTTATACAAGATTATAGGAAAAACCCAAATCTCCATTGACTGGGAAATGTGAAAGGGCTAACAGGCTTACTTAATTAGTTAATAGCGATAGTTGAAGGCCATTTCCTACTGAGGAAAGGGTTGGGGACACAAACATTATATATTTTATTGATTACTGTTGTAGATATGGATATGCCTACTTAATGAGGTATAAGCTGAATTATTTTGAAAAAATCATGGAATAGAATAATATTTTTTGGTAATTTTTTAAATAATATTAAAAATTTAGATCATATCATTGTGTAAAATATCATAATAAAGACATTAGTGATTATATATAAGAGTTATGGAGTTTATCTCCACTCACTCCTCCTTATTCACCTCAATATCTTGGTGTATATGAATAGAGGACGTGCACTGTATTTGAAATTGTTTGATCAATGATGAGTCATGAATGTATTCAATAATTCTTTTGGGGATACACATTCTATGAAATAACATATATACAAAAATGTGTGTCAAATAAGGAAATAATCATTATAAAATAACAAATATGTAATGGATTGAATTCCATGTCATGTTACAGACATATGTGGGTTTGTAAAGCATTTGTTATGTCATATTAATGTAATATACAATCACCTTTAAGAGTAATGTGTATCATTATATTATATTCCTTAAAAATTATGGAATACTACCTATACAATACTTCCTAAGAATGGGTTCCTGTTTATATATGCCCCCTATTTCTTGAGGAAGATATTATCTCTAAAAATGATACTGGGATAATGTAAGTGTTTGATGAACTATAGGATCAATATAAACAAGTTTTAGTATAAGAAAAAAAATTATAGAAATGTGGAAGAATAAAATTTTCAACATGAATTTTTCTACAAAATAGTAATAATGGGGTTAGAGAACATGAATAGTAAGTTTTTCTAGTCACTGAGTATGGTGTCTTCTGATTAATTGGTAATAATGATCTTATAACCTACAAGTAAGCACAAAGTGGAATATATGTTTCCATGTTTAATGAATCATTGAGTTGTGAAAAATATTCCATGTACCAAAATCTAGTATAATTTTTGATAGACCCTCTAGTAGAAGTAAGTCATATTAGATGAAAATGGGTATTGGGGAAGAAAATGGAAATGGAAGGACATGTCAAAACCTATAAGGCATGAATGGTTGAAAACAGTTTTAATCAACAACAAGGAATTAACAATAAAGATTCATTTTCACCAATTGAAATGCTGAAATCCATCATAATTATTCTTTCCATTTCTACTTTCCTTGATTGTGAGATTTGGAAAATGGATTTCAAACAATTCATTGATAATAGGATCCTTTCATAAAATGTCTATATGAATAAAATGATGGTTAGGTGGCTCCAAATTTTTTTAAAAAGGTATAAATGTTTCAAAGATCCATTAAGGTATTAAATAATTATCCGGGTCATGGGAAAAGTATTTTGATGAGTACATAAATTAATTTAGTTTCATAATGAAAAAATATGAGTCATGTGTCTATAAAAAGTTTAGTATGAGTGAAGTTGTTTTAATAGTAGTATATGTTGATGTCATATTACACATTTTAAATGAAATACATATCTTAATGTCTATTAAGACGTGGTCGAATAAAATAACCTCAATGAAGGACATGGATGTGATAGCATATATTCTCCTGATCAATATCCATTATGAAAGAACAAATCAGTTTCATAGCCTATGTCAACATAAATACATTGAAAATATATTGAAGATATTGTGTATGGAACAATCCAATAGGGGATTGTTTCCAATGTCAATTGGCATTCATCTATCCAAGAAAATGTTTCCTGAGACACATGAAGAAAGAAACATAATGACACTGATTCAATTTTCATCAGTGATTGTGTAAGTCATCTATGCTATTCATAGTACTATGATAGTTGTTGTAGACACATTATGTGTGATTGTAAGATATCAAGGTCATCCAAGCTACCACCATTAGGTCTCAGTAAGGACAATCCATATGTATTGGAGGTGTACTAAGGATATGATTCTGGTTTATAGAGAATAAGTGGAACTATTTGAACATGTCGGAGGTCGTCACGAACCTCAAAATTACATTTATTTACCTAAACTGGAACAATGGTGCATGGTCGATCCATAGAGAAGGCAGGTGAGTGATTTCTATGGTTTTTGAATTTTAAACCCCCAATGTTGTCAGCAGTGGGTAAAACATCTTTTTACTGTTAATATTTTTTATTTATATGATGATGTTGAAATAGGATGAGGAGATAATATTTTATACAAAGAATCTAAAATTTATACTAAGTACTGTCATACTAAAGTATTATAGAAAAGTAACATTTAACAGCAAAGAAAAAGGAGCTCAAATCAACCATAGTCACTCTAGAAATCTAATCTATAGGTTCAAATAATTTACTTCTTCCCAACATTTATTGAATAAATCCTCAAAAACATGCTGATGAATCCCCCTCGCCAGGAAATTCAACAGGTATAATATTATGTTTTGGAGTTCTCCACACTAAAACATAACCAAATTTCTAAGAAGTTTGAAAATGATTAAATTTGGAAATTATGTCACCATAAATTTCCAAAGATAATGACATTAAAGTTCTAAAAGATTCATTCAAAAACAATATCACCAGTTAAAATTGAATTATTAATCTTGAAATCAATTGAGAGGTGAATCAACTAAACATATAATCATAAATCAATCTCGCTAATAGATGATGATTCAGAAAAAAAAATATACTGTAATTGAAAAATTTCAAATGATAGACCAACATATTTGAATTCCAAATAAAAGAAAATATAAACCTATGATAATCTTGATAAAAGCATTTAAAAACAATTGATTACAGAGTACTATGAAATTAATTACAAGAAAAGAAATGAACACCCTCAGGGATTCTCCAGTCTCGGGCTCCTTCGCCTCCATGTCTGCTCTATCATCTCATGGGAGTATATACACTTGAAAAGTATGGTGTCTAATTAGAATTAGAGTCCCCACTCTCGTCTGATGTGATCATGGAATGAATGAGCATCCCCACAGACAATATGCTACTTTCTCTACTTAAGCATTCACTGTCTTCTGCTGCTTGTCACCGATCATTTTCCACCTACATTGAGTGTACATTATGTATGCACTGCACACATGCATTTTTCACCATTGGCACTTCGCGCAAGTTTTACCCTTGTAACTAACTAAGGGTGAGTTAGTTACACGAACATTGATGTTTACATGTCTCTTGAATGAACCTGTGAAATAAAACAATCAACACAGTTACAACACGAAGGAAATAAAAAATTATAATTTACGAATAAAGTCTTTAAAATAATTAATAAAATTTTAACTATAGTAGTTAAATAAAAATATTTTTTATTACAATTAAATGACTAAAAATTATAACTTATATATTAAATTGAGAAGAAATAAAAATGTAATAATAGGATTTAACTATATAATTAAATATTAAATTTAATAAATTGGTTAATTAATTATAGAAATCATTTGAATTTGACAGTATTAATTGATTAAGCATCTAGTAATTAAGTAATTTATTTAATTATATATTTTTATTGCAAAATAATATATTTAGTAATTTTATTATGTTATTTTATCTAAAGCTTAGAAATTGTTAAAATTCTAGTTCTAGATAAAAATTATATTGTTAAATTGATATATTTTAATTAACAAATTATGTTTAACATTAATTAATTACTATTCAGAACATTAGATTGTTTAATTATTAATTAGTTTACACATATTTAATTGCTATTAATATTTATTTTGTTGATAAATATTATTATGCAACAATGTATATTAATAAATATTAATTTAATTTAGGAATTAATCTAGTTTAGTTAAATAATGTTTCATACAAATTAATTAAAATAGTAATTATTTATAATTTATTTACCTTTTATGTTTTGTTTATTTCTAAATATTAATTATTTTTTTAGTTTTATTAACTTTTTTTATCTATTTTTATTAATATTTTTCCCTAATTTTTTTTCTCTTCCCCTCACCATTTTAGCACACAGGGGGATGGGGTTACAGTTCCTCTTCTATGAAGGAGAAGCAGTGGTGGATCTATTTTCTCTCCATCTGTGACTGAACAGGGTGCAACGGATCTCGGCTCGGTCGGTAGAATGTTGCAGCGGTGGACCACCTCTAGATCGAATGCAGCGCAACATGGGTGCGGCGTCTCCAGCAGGTGGTACAGCTTCCCCCGGCTCCCATGCGAGTTCTTCTCCTATAGGGGTTGAGGGTCAGTATCCCGAATGGGAATGGAACATTAAGCTGTATTGGCTCGGATCTACTCCTCCAGTAGACTCCATGGTGGCTGAATCTACTCGAGGCGACTGCAAGGCGGTGCACCAGTTCCCTCACAGCGTATTCTCTATCTGCAATGAAAAGTTTATCTTCACCTCATTTGTATCAGAAGACAAGGTTTTTTTGGATGTATGGGTAGAGAAGGAATATCTTCAAATTTGGTGAAATATGATGATGATTCGAGTTCAAAATTGTAAAAATTGATGCATTGATTTTGGTGTTTCAGTGTTCTGCGGTTTCTATACCATGTTCGAATGATGCTGAATTGTGTTCATCTTATGGTGATGTGTATCGGTATAAAAAATGATGGAGTTTAAAAAAACAATGGTGTATCGGCGTTATGGTGAGAAATGGGTGAGTAACGGTGATAAATGAGTGCAATGGTAAGGTGAGGGGAGAAACTCTAACATTGATGTGTAGGAATGATGGAAAAACAAAATAGTGAGAAGTCTATGGTCACTGTTAGACTAAAAACAAAGGATGTTGTTAGTTTAAAATTAGAGGGTCACTGTTAGTATAAAAATAAACAAGATCAACGGTGAATCGGTGAGGTGCAGCGAGAGTAGTCTAACGGTGAGGTGTAGAAGGTCACTATTAGAATGAAAATAAATAAGGGGAGCACCGGCAGGGGGGTCACTATTACAAAATAGAAAATAAAAGCTTACCGTTATGCAAAAAAAGAGGGTCATCATAATAAATAAATTAAAATGTTTCTGGTATAGCAAAAATAAAAATAATCCCTGATATTTCATTTAATATAGACAAGCCACTATTACAACGAAAAAACTAACGGTAATGTTAAAAAAACATAAAATTAAAAGTTAAATAATCTAAATAAAAAGGCTTCAAATAATAATTTAAAAAAATGTTAACTATCATTAATTTAAAATAATATTTTTATTAAACTTGAAAATATTAAAGCCACAGCTAAGATTATTAATTATATTACACTTCAATTATAAACGGAATAATTAATAAAGTAGGATTATGAAGGATTAAATTAATAATACTATATAATTAATTACAATGTAGCAGTGAATTGAAAATGAAGAGCATCGATGACCTATTAGTTCACCGCTAGTTCTTGTCTACCTCATCGGTAGATAAAATCAATATTTAATGACTTAATAATTTATCTTCATATATATGATTAAATATTTAATTTTATATAATAGTAGATTAATTAATTAAACTACTAATTGATCTCATAAAATTAAAAATACAACTATTTTCATTAATTCAAAACACAAATTATTTACTTAAATGATTAGCAGGATGACTAAACATATTAATTTATGTTGTTAAACTATTCTAATGAAACTAAATTAAAAGATAAAATATTAAAATAATGACTAAGTTAATTAAATAGAATTACAATGATAAAATAACATTTTTATAAAAATGTTACTTTATTAAAATGTCATGAAGATTTAAATTAACCAATCTAAATAAGACATAATTAAATTATATAAGTAGAGTAAGAATAAAATTATGATTTTCATGACAAAAAATTCATAATTAATTATAGAAAATTATAAATTAACAAAATTAAATTTGAAAATACAAAAGTACAATTATTTATTATAATGTGCTTAAATAACTAATTAAATTATTTAAAATTAAGTAAAATGATGTGGAAAAACTATGGAAAAATAGAGCCACATAAAATTCCCCCACACCTAAGCATTTTTTCGTAAACAATCTCATGTTTTGTTATCTTTGAAAAATAGTAAAGTGTATTAATGATTATGATCACACTAGAAAATGTATAACACTCAAAAACAGAGGAGAAAACATAACCTCAGGATTTTAGAAAATAAATTACTCATATTAATCTTCCCTATAACAAATAATCACGGGTAATTAAGAAGGATGTGAATCATCAAGTAATGAAGATGTCATGCCTCATTTGTGATACAACTAAGTGAAAAACATCAATCCATGGTTATGTTCTTAGTCCAAGAATGAAAATATGTAAAATATCAATATAATTAAGACCTTAACTATGGAACTTTTTACTTTGACCTTTCCACCTAGGTTCCAAAAATAAATATATTTTTTTGTGAATCACCAGAATGATACAACCAAAATGACACCCATATAAACCAATTGACTACTTCTTTATTTGGCATTCATCATTCCACTCACCTTGATGAGCTCATTTTTTAATGTAGACACTTTATTTAGTTTTCCCAAGCCATGTTTCATGTGTTAAGAATAGTGCATAAGCACTTATTAAAAGTGAACAGAGGGCTTATAGTAAACAAAAACGCGCCCAACAATCTAGGGTCTCAGAGACTCACCGTGGGATCCCAGATGCCCGAATTACTCCAGTTTAAAACGATTAGTATCAAATATCATTTCCATTAGATCATTAAAGAAGATACTTTTAATAATATAACGATTTATGATGCCCCTAGAATATAAATCAAACTTCTAGTTCGAAGGGTTATGATCATATATCCACAAACATGTAACCCAAATCACTTTCAAGAAGTAGTTTTTAAACCATATTTCCATGAAAACACCAAGCAAGACCACTCTGAAATCATCCATCCTCATTAATTTCGGACTCTGAGGAGTTCTTAACTACCAGGAAGGAACTTTTCGTAAGGCAAGACCCTATTGAGTATAGTGTAAAGCCTAAAAAATAACAGAATTTTGAAAGAATTTAACCATTTTTTACAAAAATATTATTGAAGTGAATTTGGAATTGATGGTCTTAAATTAATGAAGAATTTAGCACAGTCAATAATTGACCCCCTCTCCCTCACATAAAACCCAACTTTGTACCCAATGTTGACTTCTAAATATGGAGAAGAACAATTTGACAATTAAGGTCCAAAAAAAATTGTCAATTTAGCAGATTGATGACATGTATAAAGGTCACATTAAAGTTCAAATATATTTTTTATCACAATGAATAAATAATCAATAGGTTCATTATCAAGTATATGCATTAACATTTTTCTCTAGTGACATATATTTTCAATTCTGTTCAATAAAAAGTGGTAATTTTTGGGGGCACAAGGAATAGGGTGTAAGCATTTTAAAAAAGTATGATTCAAATGGGTGATCAATTAACCATAACGTAGGTATAACTAAGTCCTCCTATAAAATCATATTCAACTAAAATTTTCAGCCTGTATATACCCCTCATATAGTTTCAAATAGTAAATTGTTTTAATAAAAAAAAAGTTTAGTTTCCTGTAGTGAAGTACATGCAGATCTTTTTTTTATACATTGTTATGTAGCAGAATTTTATTCCAATCCGAGCAGAATTATAAAATAATTATTAATAGAATGATACTTCCCTGACTAGAATATCCATTACTCCTTCAGCATGGGAATTCCACTCCTTAAATTACACATTAGCATCATCCTATAAACATAGATCATGTAAACTAGGAACAAAAATCAATCACAGATTGTGCACATATAATACAACAAAGCATCACATTATTCAACAATATATCATAAAAGAAAAAAAATAAACATCACGGGTTTACTCCCATGAATAACTAATTTTAATTTATTTAGTTAGACTTTATTTAGTAACAATTTTTTATTTATTAACACAACAAAAACCATGGGTTTCCTCCCATGCAGAAAAAGGATTATTGTCCCCAGCCAGACTCACCTAGAAACTAACCATAGACACTAGGTGGATGTGGTTTCCTTACTACGAACTGATACAAGTGCATGACCCAAATATTTTTAACAGAACTATGAAAATTGTGGGCTCCAAAACAAAAGTCAATATAATTCTCATAGCATATAAAAATCCATAAGAAACACCCTTTAACAGTTGCGAGCCTAATGTTGTCCACTTCCATAATTGTTTCAAGGTTATCGTGATATGAGTTCTCATGAAGGGACAACATGGGGCTAGATGTTTCAAAGGGTGTGACATTGACCTCAACACTATCTTCTTCAAATTCAGCACTAAAAGATGCACATTCAATGGTGAAATTGGGTAAATTCAGAATAACAGGTTCAAGAGGGAATTAAATTAAGCGTTGGACAAAATTATGAACATTGAAACTCATGTATGATTCCCCCTATGAACAATTATCAGTAACACAAGAAGGCTCAACACCCTTCAAAGTAGAGGATATAAGTGTCAGAAATGGAGGAGGTATTATTTTATCACAAAATGATCAAGTCTAACAATATTGTAAATCTATTCCAAAAGATCATCATCAAATAAATCACACTGAACATCTACTGCTTCTATCAAATTAGATCTTCCAAATTAAAGTGTGTGTTCAACCATTACTTCGTGTACAAATTCAAAAATCCCACTTTCTAAAACCATGTCATTTGAGTGTTGCAATTCAATTTAAGTAGAATAATTCCATAATTCAGTTTAAATATGTTCGGTTTCCAGAGTGTTCAAATTGAGACAATTCACCTCAAGTTGGATAACACTACTTTCCATTTCATTTTATAATGATTTAGAAGAGTGATTACTATGAGAATAGGTAAATGAAATTTCATCAGTTAGTCTTTCCTCAAATATCATTCCCCCATCCTCATAATAAAACTACATTTCATAATTTATATGGTTTAAACGTTCAAATTATGAAAGATAAGTGTTCAGTTGAAGTTAAAAAATTTCAGATTACATGTTTTAATGCTTAAGGTTCTCTTCCAAAGTGTTCCCAATATTTTTTTCAGACTCATTATTCAAAAATTCAGAAAAGATGAATGAATAGTTTATAACATTCAAATTTCCATTTCCTAGTATTTCTTCCACCCGAGTGACTTCATTATCAAAACTCCTAAAACAATGATTCTTCTTCAATGTAAAAATTATGAATAGAACTAGACATTCATTTTCAATATGTTTCAATTCATCTTCAATATTTTCCAACTCAAAAACATTAATGTTCTTTATAGGATTTTCAATGTTATTCTCATTGTTTAATGAGTTGTTTAATTGTATATTTGGTTCAATAGAATCATATATTTCAAAGAGAATGGTTACTTGTTTAATTTCACTATCACTTTCCTCTTCCACATTATTTTTGAATCGTTTTTAATCATTTTTTTTTTCATTTTCATCAAATTATTCTTGTTATTTAACCCTTTTTTGTAATTCTATGAGCATTTTTTCTACTTTTTCATTATTTGATCTTTCTCTTGAGAATCTATAATTTAAATTCCATTGGTTTGGTTAAACCAGGTGTTCCAATTATACTCCCTAGAATCAATTTTGCTGTCAATTAATTCATGTTTATCTAGGAATTCAGGATTAGATTCAAAATTTTCATCTTCATCAATGTCAACATCCTATTGTTGCTGGTAATGGACAAACTCCCTGGCAGTGTCCCCATAACAGCCACAACACAAACAATGAGGCCCCAGTTGATCCCAGGTTTCATTAACTACCATTTTAAAACTAAAACCAGGTGAGATAAAACACAAAACAGTTCACAGTGAAGCATATTTTTAAAAAACAACACAAACAACAGGTTCTAGTTCAGAGAAGTTTTTTAATAATATTATATATATATATTTATGTTTTTTTCTCTGATTTTTTTAGATTTTTTAAAAATTAGAACACTCAACGCGTGACACCACTGGTAACAGCACAAAATTTTGAATAGGCTGGAGTTCATCATGACCCTCGAAATTACATTTATTAACCTACACTAGTATAGTGGTGCATGGTCGATCCACAGAGAAGGCAGGTGAGTGAATTATATGGTTTTTTAATTTTAAACCCCCACTATGGTAAGCATTGGGGAAAATGTCTTCTTACTTTTAAAATTTTTTTATATGATGAAGTGGAAATAGGATGAGGAAACAAGAATTTAAACAAAGACACTAAAATTTATACTAAGTGCTGTCAAACTAATGTATTATAGCAAACTAACATTTAACAGCCATGGAAAATGAGCTCAAATCAACAAAATTCACTCTATAAATCTAATCTACTGGTAACAATAATTGAATTCTTCACAACTTTTATTGATTCACACTTCAAAAACATGCGGAAGAATCGACCTCACTAGGAAATTCAACAGGCAGAAGATTATGTTTTGGAGTTCACCAAACTAAAACTTAACCAAACATATAATAAGTTCTAAAAACATTAAATTTGGAAATGAACTAACCATAAATTTTTAAATGTTAATGACATTAATGTTATGAAATTTTCATTAAAAAACAACCTCTCCAGTCGAAATTGAATTATTAATTTTGAAATCAATTGAGAGGTGAATCTGTAACATCCCAAGTAAGTAATGAATAATAGATATTTTTATCTATGTCTATTAATTATTAAGATAGTGTTTTAGAGGCTTAAAATGAAAATAAATCCAATCTTAAGCATGGAATACACTAATATTCTTAAAAGATTGTTTTACTGCCTTATGATGAAAACCCCTTTTTGAATCTATATTTTGACAATTTTATAAACTATGATTGTCAAAATAAACTTATCCTTTATGATTGGGACATCAAAATTTACCTTGTATGAATTTTTGGTATTTTTCTGACAATGTTCATATTTTAATGAATAGTGAAAAATACTTCATTTTACATCAAAACTGCTTTTTAATCTAATTTATTTATATGATTAGATTATGTTTTGAATTGGTTTTGAAGTGAAATTAGAATATATTTTTACCATTTTATCCAATGGTTGTCATTGGAATCAATTTCACTTTGAAATTAGACTTAAACTGGTGTCAATCTTTTGATACTTATTGTTTTGTAAAAACACGCTATTTTCTCTGGCAGCGGGAATTAATTATTAAATTAATTAATGTGACTTATATGATTTGAATTTTGTAAAATAGACTTCATTTTTGTATTCGGAATACCAAATATAGCTTAGGGTGAATTTTTGGTAATTTTCAAAAAAAACTTCAATTTATGATGAATAGTGAAACCACTAAGTGGTAATCAAGCAAACTGATTTTTCAGTTAAATGAAAGTTTACCACTAATGTGTATTGAATTTTGAAAATCCAACATACATGGTTGTCATTAAGAAGTAAAATGTGGTTCAATGAGATTAAAATAATTTTTTGGTGAAAAGTAACTTATTATGTTTTTAATCGCGATTAGTGGTAATTAGTGTAGTTTAAGGTATAAATAATGCTTTAATAATATGAAATGACCTAGACACATGTCCCAACCTTATTGGTTGTGTCATGGCCGACCAAGACAAGCCATGGGTCAACTTGGGGACCCCATGGGGGCATTTTGGTTGGGAAATGACATAAATAACTTTTTATTTAATGTAAAGGTAAAAATGACACAAACATAATACGTTTTACGAAAACAATTTTTACGTGGGGTTATAAAGATCCGATTTTTGATTATAAATATTCATTGGAAATATAAAACTATTTCCTACATCATAGTATTTTTTTTATAATTTTTAGACATTAAATAAATTAAATTATTTATGACATAATAATGATGCAGCGATGACGTCATTATTTGACGATTTAAATAAAATGGAAATATAAAGTAAAATATATGAACTAAACATGTCCAAAACCAATTGGATGAGTGGATTTCGAACCCTTATCACCTTATCCACGAATTATATCAATGTGGGACCTTTTAAAACCGAAACACATTTTCAAATAAAGTAATATTTCTTTACTTTCCAAAAGTGCCCCTCCTCTCCTCTTATAAAAGGCCCCCACCTCTACCTCATTTCACACACTCCTCAAGCCTTTGGCTCGGCCAACCCCTGCCCATTTACTCTCTCCACATCCCTCTACTCATCCTATAGGATTCCCTTTGGGCAGAATCCTTTCAAAGGAAGCCTTTAGTCTCAAATCAAAAGGATTTACACTTTTGAAGGTAATTCATTCTCTCATGTTCATTTCTTTTATTTTGCTTCTCCAACCCCCTAAACTCTTTTTATTTACGTCTTTTGTAACAACACCAGTATCTTCAATATACCAGGATGTTGTTATATGATTTATTTGAGCTACACTCTCACACAACTACATCAAATGGTTAAAGAACATACGGTTTCCGTGGATGGCCAAATTCTGCCTCCCGAAACGATGATTGTTCAATACTCATTTATCACCTTCAAAGGTGTCCATTATGATGTCACTATTTTTGTATATGATATATGATATGTTTATGGTTTTCTTAAGCTTATGTTTTTTTCATTTTGGGCATACCTTTATGGTTTCCATTATGGGTAAACACGATATCTTCATTTTAGGAAGTGCGGACTACCGCCCCCTGAAAGTGATTTGATTCGTTAATACCATATGTGGGATGTGTAAAGGATAAAGTTAATGATATTATATATTTTATTATACTGTAATTATTATATACCTTTATATCATTATGATTCCATTCTATAAAATACGAAATAGAAATGAATGTAGCGTTCATGCGTACGTACGGCTTACCGTCTCCATGAACGGTGCATTTCATTTCTTACCTCTAAATGATTATGTAATATTATAAATGCATGTATTTACTGGATATATATGACATATACGATATCTACATCATTAATACCATTCTGGATATAATGAACCTTTGACCAAATTAACAACATGTAATGTAAGAAGTCTATTTTTGACTTAAGAACCAAATACCGACAAAATGAACATTATTAACTTTACTGATTACATGATGTTCATAACATGGTATAAAAGGAATAATGAAATTGAAAAAGATTCATAAGCAAGTAGAGATTAACTCAAGTTTATTATTCAGGAGATTAAAGAACAGTCGGGTCATGTCGGATACGAGGTATGGGACTTCGTCTCAATCTCCTTTCGTTGAGGCATATTTTATTTTATACACAACTTTCTTTTATACGGTGTATAAACCCCTTTGAATTTTACATTTATTCAAAAGGAATATTTTTATACGAAGCGTTTACTAAACGACAAAAGGGAATGTTTTTGTCGTACGTATGCGGCGACAACGACTTCTCCGCCGTCGTGACCGTTATTTGAGTTTCGGCTTCCTCTACAAGCCATACCTTCTTTTTAAAAGAAAAATAAATACCATGTTTTACTTTTCTTTTATTTTAGTATTGAAAATGGTTTCGATAATGTTTTTATATCAATGTGTTGTATTGATATCTCATGATTGAAATGTGGAAATTTTATGTTTCCTTTATACATGTTTTATGTGATATGATTATGTTATGGTTCTTGGGCATTATTATGAAGACGGGTGGTTCCGTGATAAACTAAGGGCGGGTGAGCCCGTTATAGCTCTCCAATGCATTGGGTAACGCGAATGAGTGAAACGTTAAGGTTTCTCCGAAGAGATTTTAGGGAATATACTGTGATGGGTATTCCAAACATAACCAAGAGGGTTACTCCCTACGTAAGAATGTTATGAATGCCTCAAGTTACCTTTATGTCTTATGATTTCTATGATTTATTCATGATTTTATGAGGTATGTTAAAGTGCCTATGTTTTATGGGTAAAGTATGATTTCATTCTTATGTATATATAAACTCATGTTTCCTTTCCATATTTTTTTTATAACCCATACTGAGTTTTTATGCTCATCCCAAGTTTTTGAAATGTTTTTCCCAGGTCAAGGGAAAGGTATATGATAAGATGATAGAGTCAAGGATGTGTCAAGAAATAATCCATGTTTTATTTTAAATGTGTTTCCATTGATGGGAATGAAGAATACTATCTTTATGTAACCACTTTGTTTATATGTGGAATGTAATGCAAGTTTATGATCTAATTCTCTAAAACTCTAAACCTGAAAAGATCCTCAATGTGTAATCTTGTAATAACTCATGATTAAGTAAGGTTTAAGGCTGGGGCCTTATAGTTGGTATCAAAGGTCGATTTAGATAACTTTAGGAGTTAGAATTCTATTAAATGATTATCCAAAAATATTTTTTTTTTGAAATGATATAGCATTTAAAGATTACCATGTTGCTTCATCTAAGACATGTTTGTTCAGAATGGTTTTCCGCAGAGGGAACAGGGAAGCAGTGCTAGGAAGGCATACAAACGGAAATAACCTTCCGAATCAGCATCCAGAAATGGTCAGAATTGGAACTGAACAGTTTGTTGCAGTAATGGCGCAATTGACTCAAGCGATAAATGGAGGTGGTATCCATGCACGAGATCAGCCAGATCAACCGCAGAGGAACATGTCAGTGGTGGAACATTTCATGAGGCAACATCCACCATCATTCATGGGATCATCTGACCCTGTGCTAGCTGAAGGGTGGATTAAAGCACTGGAGAAGATTTTTGATGTCATGGGGTGTTCAGACAATCAAAAGGATAGTCTTGTTGTTTACCGTTTGGAGGGTGAAGCAGATCAGTGGTGGTCTATGGTTAAAAATATCAGGGATGCCGATGAGATTGATGCTCTTGACTGGGATGAATTCAAAGGTATGTTTCTTGAGAAGTATTTTCCTAAGGCTGTTCGACTTAGGATAGAAAATCAATTCTTGGAGTTGAGGTAAGAGGAAGACTCAGTGGCTACCTATGAAGAAAGGTTCACTCGATTGGCAAGGTATGCTCCAAATTTTATCCGGGACCTTGATAGTAAAATCAATCGTTTTTACTCAGGATTAAAGCCAAAATATCGAAGGGCATTAGCTTCTCGTGAGTTTAAAAGTTATGAAAA
The DNA here is from genome assembly GCA_963277665.1 of Viscum album. Taxonomy (NCBI): domain Eukaryota; kingdom Viridiplantae; phylum Streptophyta; class Magnoliopsida; order Santalales; family Viscaceae; genus Viscum; species Viscum album. The sequence continues at coordinate 1,482,815,802 of OY728137.1, forward strand.
TCTTGTTCGATGTGCTGAGAAGGTGGAAATGGAGTTTGCCGATGACCAAGTTTTCTATAACAACTAGCAAAAGAAGAGACCGAGGTGGCAGGAGAAAGGTAAGAATTCTTCAAAAAAGTTTGATGGTAAGAGAACTAAGTTTCCAGTTTGTGATAAATGTGGAAAAAGGCATGCTGGGGAATGTCTTCTGAATTCTGGGAAGTGCTACCGATGTTGTAAGATGGGACATAAGGCTCGTGATTTCACTGAAAAGGATCAAGGTGAAGGTAAGAACAAATTTGATTTACAGTTAGTGAAATGTTATAAGTGCAATGAGATGGGTCATCATGCAAACGAGTGTCCGACAAGGGGCTTGAGTGATGGGAAGCAGTTAGACTACAAGCAGAAAGGGGTGGTGAAATCCTTTGCAACTACTTCAGCAGATGTCAGGCCATCAAATGAAGTTGTATCAGGTACTTTGTTTGTTTTTTCAGATTATGCCAGTGTGTTGTTTGATTCGGGGTCTACACATTCATTAATCTCTGAAACCTTTTCTAGTAAAATGGGAATACCATCTCAAGAAATGAATCCTGAACTTTTGGTAAAAACACCTGGGGGGAATGTTGAGGAAAAAAGAATTTGTAAGAATCTTCCTATCCTTATCTGTGGAAAGAAACTACTTGAAAACCTTATTGTTTTACCTCTAGTAGAGTTTGATGTTATCCTGGGTATGGATTGGCTCTCTATTTACCATGCTAAGATTGACTGTAGAGCTAAAGAAGTTTCTTTTCAGAAAGTCATTCAGTTTGTTTACAAGAATTAACCCTTACTTTTGATAACATATCAAGAGGCCGAGAAACTTGTAAAAGATGGAAATGAATGTTACCTTGCACACGTCGTTGAAAATAAAGGAACTATTCAGATTATTGATGTGCCAGTGGTAAATGAGTATCCTGGTGTTTTTTCTGATGAGTTGCCTGGAATAATACCAGATCGGGAAGTTGAGTTTACTGTTGACTTAGTTCCTAATGCTAAGCCAATTTCAAAACCCCCTTATCGAATGGCACAAATTGAACTTTTAGAGTTGAAGGAGCAATTGCAAGATTTATTAGAGAAAGGTTTCATTAGACCTAGCACATCACCATGGGGTGCTCCTGTTTTATTTGTTAAAAAGAAAGATGGTTCTATGAGACTTTGCATTGATTAAAGAGCCTTGAATAATATCACTGTTAAGAACAAATATCCTTTGCCTCATATCGATGATTTGATTGATCAGCTCCAGGGAGCTCAGTTTTTTTCAAAGATTGACCTGAGATCGGGGTACCATCAGCTGAAGGTAAAGGAGGAAGATATTCCGAAGACCGCGTTCCGTACGAGATATGGCCATTATGAATTTCTAGTAATGCCTTTTGGGCTAACCAATGCACCTTCTGTATTCATAGACTTAATGAATAGAATTTTCCATGAGTTCTTGAATAAGTTTGTGGTGGTTTTCATTGATGATATTTTGGTGTATTCTAAAAGTAAAGAGGAGCATGAAAGACATTTAAGGGTTATCTTTCAAACCTTAAAAGAAAAGAAACTGTATGGGAAATTCAGCAAGTGTGAGTTTTGGTTGCAACAAATTTCTTTCCTTGGTCACATTGTTTCTAAAGATAGAATAACTGTTGATCCTGCAAAAACAAATGTTGTTGAAGAATGGCCAAGACCAACAAATGTAACCGAGATTCGTAGATTCCTTGGTTTGGAGGGCAATTACCGAAGGTTTGTTATAAATTTTTCATGGTTATCTAGTCCAATGACTAAGCTAACTCGGAAGGGTGTTAAGTTTATCTGGACAAAAGAATGTGATGATTGTTTTCAGGAATTGAAAAGAAGATTGGTGAATGCTCCAGTTTTGGCACTACATTCCAGGAATGGTGAGTTTGTTATATACAGTGATGCTTCATTGAACGGACTTGGTTGTGTCCTAATGCAGAATGATCAGGTAATTTCTTATGCTTCACGACAGTTGAAAACTCATGAGGTAAATTACCCTACACATGATTTGGAATTAGCTGCTGTTGTTTTTGCTTTAAAAATTTGGAGGCATCATTTGTATGGAGTAAAGTGTGAAATATATACCGATCACAAAAGTTTAAAGTATATATTCACTCAGAAAGAGTTAAACATGAGACAAAGGAGATGGCTGGAATTAATCAAGGATTATGATTGTAAAATTCATTACCATCCGGGAAAATCAAATAAAGTGGCTGATGCTTTGAGTCGAAAAAGTAATGCTTCATTAACAATGTTGTGGTTGGAACGTGATCCTTTGGTTAACGATTTGATGAACATTGGCATAGAAGTTGTTGGTGCAGGAAGTCCTTCTGTTTTGTTTCAGGTATCAGTGAGATCATCTCTATCAGATAGAATCATGCAAGCACAGAAGCAAGACAGTGAGTTGCAGAAAAAGGTAGAGCTGTTTCAGAAAGGTAAGTTTCCTGAATTCAACATTGATAATGATTGTGTTTTGATATTTGGGAAGAGATTGTGTGTGCCTTGTGATTCACAGTTGAAGAGAGAGTTGTTATGTGAAGCTCATAGTTCTCCGTTTTCAGTTCATCCGGGAAGTACTAAGATGTATAGAGATCTGCGGGAGTATTACTGGTGGGATGGAATGAAAAGAGATATTGCTGATTTTACTGTGAAGTGTTTGACTTGTCAGCAGGTTAAAGCAGAGCGGAAGTTACCGAAAGGGATGCTTCAGCCTTTACCAGTGCCAGAGTGGAAATGTGAGAATATATCCATGGACTTTGTGGTTGGATTACCGAAGACATCTCAAGGTAATAATTCAATCTGGGTTATTGTTGATCGCTTGACCAAATCTGCTCATTTCCTTGCTATACGAGATACTTTCTCTCTTGATCAACTTTCCCGTTTGTATCTTAAAGAGATAGTCAGGTTACATGGAGTTCCTCTCTCCATTGTATCGGATTGTGATCCCAGGTTTACTTCTAACTTTTGGAAAGGCCTTCTGAAGTCGTTGGGTACTGAATTAAATTTTAGTACAGCTTTTCATCCTCAATCAGATAGGCAGTCAAAACGAACAATTCAGACATTGGAGGATATGCTACGAGCTTGTTCTATGGATTATCAGGGAAGTTGGGACCAACATCTTTCTTTGTTTGAGTTTTCATATAATAGAAGTTTTCATTCTAGTATACAGATGGCACCATTTCAGGCATTATATGGGAAGCGGTGTCGAACTCCAGCTTTCTGGGATGAAGTGGGTGAAAGGAAGTTGATGGGACCATAATTGGTAGAAGAGATGGCAGAAAAAGTTCAGCTGATTCAGAAACACATGAGAACAGCTCAGAGTAGGCAGAAGAGTTATGCAGATAACCGGAGGAAGGATCTATCTTTCGAGGTAGGTGATCATGTTTTTCTCAAGGTTTCTCCTTGAAAAAGTGTGATGAGATTTGGTAAGAAAGGAAAGTTGAGTCCAAGGTTCATTGGACAATACGAAATTCTGGAAAGAGTTGGATCAGTTGCATACCGGTGGCTTTACCTCCGAGTTTGTCTCAGGTACACAATGTTTTTCACGTTTCGATGTTGAGAAAGTATATGCCAGATCCATCTCATGTTTTGAGCCCAGAGGTAGTTCAGATGGAAGAGAACCTATCTTATGAGGAACAACCGGTCCAGATTCTTGACCACAGGGAGCAAGTGTTACGGAATAAGGTGATTAAAAAGGTAAAGGTTTTGTGTAAAAACCACATGATTGAAGAGGCAACATGGGAATCTGAAAATACATTGAGGGATAAGTACCCCCATTTATTCGATAAGTAAATAAATTGCGGGGACACAATTTTCTAAAGGGGGGAAGGATGTAACATCTCAAGTAAATAATGAATAATAGATATTTTTATCTATGTCTATTAATTATTAAGATAGTTTTTTAGAGGCTTAAAATGAAAATAAATCCAATCTTAAGCATGGAATACACTAATATTCTTAAAAGATTGTTTTACTGCCTTATGATGAAAAACCCTTTTTGAATCTATATTTTGACAATTTTATAAACTATGTTTGTCAAAATAAACTTATCCTTTATGATTGGGACATCAAAATTTACCTTGTATGAATTTTTGGTATTTTTCTGACAATGTTCATATTTTAATGAATAGTGAAAAATACTTCATTTTACATCAAAACTGCTTTTTAATCTAATTTATTTATATGATTAGATTATGTTTTGAATTGGTTTTGAAGTGAAATTAGAATATATTTTTACCATTTTATCCAATGGTGGTCATTGGAATCAATTTCACTTTGAAATTAGACTTAAACTGGTGTCAATCTTTTGATACTTATTGTTTTGTAAAAACACGCTATTTTCTCTGGCAGCGGGAATTAATTATTAAATTAATTACTGTGACTTATATGATTTGAATTTTGTAAAATATACTTCATTTTTGAATTCTGAATATCAAATATAGCTTAGGGTGAATTTTTGGTAATTTTCTGAAAAACATCAATTTTTGATGAATAGTGAAACCACTAAGTGGTAATCAAGCAAACTGTTTTTTCAGTAAAATGAAAGTTTACCACTAATGTGTATTGAATTTTGAAAATCCGACATACATGGTTTTCATTAAGAAGTAAAATGTGGTTCAATGAGATTAAAATAATTTTTTGGTGAATAGTAAATTATTAAGTTTTTAATCGCGATTAGTGGTAATTAGTGTAGTTTAATGTATAAATAATGTTTTAATAATATGAAATGACCAAGAAACATGTCCCAACCTTATTGGTTGTGTCATGGCCGACCAAGAAAAGCCATGGGTCAACTTGGGTTCCCCATGGGGACATTTTGGTTGGGAAATGACATAAATAACTTTTTATTTAATGTAAAGGTAAAAATGACACAAACATAATACGTTTTACGAAAACAATTTTTACGTGGGGTTATAAAGATAAGATTTTTTATTATAAATAGTCATTAGAAAGATAAAAAGATTTACTACATCATAGTAGTTTTTTTATAATTTTCGACATTAAATAAATTAAATTATTTATGACATAATAATGACGCAGCGATGACGTCATTATTTGACGATTTAAATAAAATGTAAATATAATGTAAAATCTATGAACTACACATGTCAAAAACCAATTGGATGAGTGTATTTCGAACCCTTATCACCTTATCCACGAATTATATCAATGTGGGACCTTTTAAAACTGAAACACATTTTCAAATAAAGTAATATTTCTTTACATTCCAAAAGTGCCCCTCCTCTCCTCTTATAAAAGGCCCCCACCTCTACCTCATTTCACACACTCCTCAATCCTTTGGCTCGGCCAACCCCTGCCAATTTACTCTCTCCACATCCCTCTCCACATCCTAGAGGATTCCCTTTGGGAAGAATCCTTTCAAAGGAAGCCTTTAGGCTCAAATCAAAAGGAGTTACACTTTTGAAGGTAATTCATTCTCTAATGGTCATTTGTTTTATTTTGCTTCTCCAACCCCCTAAACTCTTTTTATTTACTTCTTTTGTAACAAAACCAGTATCTTCAATATACCAGGATGTTGTTATAAGATTTATTTGAGCTACACTCTCACACAACTACATCAAATGGTTAAAGAACATACGGTTTCCGTGGACGGCGAAATTCTGCCTCCCGAAACGATGATTGCTCAATACTCATTTAACACCTTCAAAGATGGCCATTATGATGTCACTATTTTTTGTATATGATATATGATATGTTTATGTTTTCCTTAAGCTTCTGTTTTTTTTATTTTGGGCATACCTTTATGGTTTCCATTATGGGTAAACACGATATCTTCATTTTAGGAAGTGCGGACTACCGCCCCCTGAAAGTGATTTGATTCGTTAATACCATATGTGGGATGTGTAAATGATAAAGTTAATGATATTATATATGTTATTATACTGGAATTATAATATACCTTTATATCATTATGATTCCATTCTATAAAATACGAAATAGAAATGAAAGTAGCGTTCATGCGTACGTACGGCTTACCGTCTCCATGAACGGTGCATTTCATTTCTTACCTCTAAATGATTATGTAATATTATAAATGCATTTATGTACTGGATAGATATGACATATATGATATCTACATCATGAATACCATTCTGGATATAATGAACCTTTGACCAAATTAACAACATGTAATGTAAGAAGTCTATTTTTGACTTAAGAACCAAATACCGACAAAATGAACATTATTAACTTAACTGATTACATGATGTTCATAACATGGTATAAAAGGAATAATGAACTTGAAAAAGATTCATAAGCAAGTAGAGATTAACTCAAGTTTATTATTCAGGAGATTAAAGAACAGTCGGGTCAAGTCGGATACGAGGTATGGGACTTCGTCTCAATCTCCTTTCGTTGAGGCATATTTTATTTTATACACAACTTTCTTTTATACGGTGTATAAACCCCTTTGACTTTTATGTTTATTCAAAATGAATCTTTTTATACGAAGCGTTTACAAAACGACAAAAGGGAATGTTTTTGTCGTACGTATGCGGCGACAACGACTTCTCCGCCGTCGTGACCGTTATTTGAGTTTCGGCTTCCTCTACAAGCCATACCTTCTTTTTAAAAGAAAAATATATACCATGTTTTACTTTTCTTTTATTTTAGTATTGAAAATTGTTTTCAAAATGTTTTTATATCAATGTGTTGTATTGATATGTCATGATTGAAATGTGGAAATTTTATGTTTCCTTTATACATGTTTTATGTGATATGATTATGTTATGGTTTTTGGGCATTATTATGAAAACAGGTGGTTCCGTGATAATCTAAGGGCGGTTGAGCCCGTTATAGCTCTCCAATGCATTGGGTAACGCGAAGGAGTGAAACGTTAAGGTTTCTCCGAAGAGATTTTTGGGAATATACTGTGATGGTTATTCCAAACATAACCAATAGGGTTACTCCCTACGTAAGAATGTTATGAATGCCTCAAGTTACCTTTATGTCTTATGATTTCTATGATTTATTCATGATTTTATGAGGTATGTTAAAGTTCCTATGTTGTATGGGTAAAGTATGATTTCATTCTTATGTATATATGAACTCATGTTTCCTTTCCATGTTTTTTTTATAACCCATACTGAGTTTTTATGCTCATCCCAAGTTTTTGAAATGTTTTTCACAGGTCAAGGGAAAGGTACATGTTAAGATGATAGAGTCAAGGATGTGTCAAGAAATAATCCATGTTTTATTTTAAATGTGTTTCCATTGATGGGAATGAAGAATATTATCTTTATGTAACCACTTTGTTTATATGTGGAATGTAATGCAAGTTTTATGATCTAATTCTCTAAAACTCTAAACCCGAAAAGATCCTCAATGTGTAATCATGTAATAACTCAAGATTAAGTAAGGTTTAAGGCTGGGGCCTTATAGAATCAACTAAACAGAGATTCATAATTCAACCTCACCGATAGATGATGATTTGGAAAAAAAATATAAAGTAATTGAAAAAGTTTATAAGATAAACCAGTAGAATTGAATTCCAAATCTAAGAAAATATTATCTAATGATCATGTTGATTAATGATTTCAAAAACAATTGATTACAGAGTTATGTCAAATTACGTACAAGAAGGGAAATGAACACCCTCAATGAGGCTTTTCTCTCGAGCTCTTTCGCCTTTATATCCGCTCTATCATCTCCCGGGAGTCTCTGCTCTTGAAAAGTATGGTGTGGAATGGGAATGAGAGTCCCTGATCTTGTCTGATGTGATCGTAGAATTAATGAGTGTCCCCACGAACAATATGCTACTTACTCTACCTATGTAGTCACTGCCTTTTTCTGCTTGTCACTGAAAAAGTTCCACCAACTTTGAATGTATTTTATGTATGCACTATACACATCCCTTTTTTAACCACTGGCATGTCGTGCTAGTTTTACCCTTCTAACTAACTTTGGGTGAGTTAGTTACATGAACCTGGACGTTTTCTTGTCTCTTGAATGAACTTGTGTGATAAAACAATGAATATAGTTACAACACGAAGGAAATAAAAAATTGTAATTTAAGAAGAAAGTTTTCAAAATAATAAAAAAAAACTTTTACCTAAATTTGTTAAATAAAACACTTTATTAGTAAAATAAAAATATAAAAATTATAACTAACAGATTAAAATGAGATGAAATAAAAATGTAATAATAGTATTTAACTGCATAATTGAATATTAAATTTATTAAATTGGTAAATTAATTCTAATGAACATTTGAATTTGATAATTTTAATTGATTAAACATTTATTAATTAAGTAATTTATTTGAATACAATTTTTTTCATATTAAGATATTAAGTAATTTTATATGTTTTTTTATCTAAAGTTTATAAATTATTAAAATTTTCGTTATAGGTATACATTAAATAGTTATATTGATATATTTTAATTAACTAATTACGTTTAATATTAATTAATTACAATTCAGAACATTATATTGTTAAATTATTAATTTTTTTATACAAAATTAATTGCAATTAATATTTTTATTTTTTATAAATTTTATTATGCAACAATTAATGTTAATAAATTTTATTTTATTTCACAGTTAATCTAGTTAAGTTAAATAATGATTATTACAAATTAATTAAATTATTAATTCTGCATAATTTATTTTCTTTTATGTTTTGTTTATTTATAAATATTAATTATTATTTTGGTTTTATATAATTTTTTTTATCAATTTTTATTAGTATATATTTTTTTCTATTTTTTTCCTTCCCCTCCCCATTTCAGCATACTGGGGTGAGGGGGTTTCAGTTCCTCCTCCAACATGGAGAAGCGGCGAAAGATCTCCCCTCTCTCTATCTACTACTGAACCAAGTGAAGCGGATCTCGAATTGGTCTTTAGAAAATTATAGCAGAAGACCTCCTCAGGTTCGAATGTGGCGTAGCAGGGGTGCGGCTGCTCTAGCAAGTTGTACAGCTTCCCTCGGCTCCAGCACATGTTCTTATCCTACGGCGGTTGAAGTTTAGCATCCCGAACAATGACGAAAAGTTCATCTAGACTTTCTTGGATCTACTCCTCCAGCAGACTTGATAGTGGCTGAATCAACTCAAGGCGACCGCAAGGCGGTCCACCTGTTCCCTCATAGTGAATTCTCTATTTATAGAGAATAGTTCATCTTCACCTCCTTTGTATCCAAAGACATGGGTATTTACCAATTTATGGATAGAGAAGTCTTATCTTCAACTGTGTTGAAATTTGATGATGATTCGGGTTCAAAATTGAAAAAAGTGTTGCATGGATTTTGGTGTTTCAGTGTGTTGTGGTTTCTATACCCAATTTGAAAGATGCATAATTTTGTTGATCTAGTGGTGATGTGGGTCGATATGAAAAAGGGTAGAGAGAAAAAAACAATGGTGTATCAGTGTGACAGTGAAAAACATGGGAGTAACGGTGAGAAATGAGTACAACGGTAAGGTGAAGTGGAGAAACTCTAACAATGAGGTGCATGAATGATGGAAAACCCAATCATTGGGAAGTCTAAGGTCACTATTAGACTAAAAAAAGGTGGAAATTAGTTTAAAATTATAGGGTCAATGTTAGGATAAATATAAAGAAAGGGAGAATCTGTATGGGGGTCACTATTACAAAATATAAATAAAAAGCTTTCTGATACGCAAAAAATAGGGTCATTGGTACAAATAATAAAAAATATTACCGGTATAGGGAATATAAAAAGGGTCGTAGATAATTTAATTAATATAGACAGGTCACCGCTATAATAAAAATCTAATGGTAACCTTAATAAACATAAAATTAAAATACAAATAAACTAAATAAAATTACTGAAAATAATAATTTTAAAAAATGTTAACTATCATAAATTTAAAACAAGAATTTTATTAAACTACAAAATATTAAAGCCACAACTTAGCTTATTAATTAAATAACACATAAATTATAAACTGAATAATTAATAAACATGGATTATGAAAGACATAAATTAAAAATACTATATAATAAATGACAAGGATCCATAAAATGAAAAATGAAGAGCATCGGTGACCTATTAGGTCGCCTCTAGTTCTTTTCTACCTCACCAGTAGGCTAAAATCAATATTTAGTGACTTAGAAATTTATCTTCATATATAATATTAAATATTTAATGTTATATAACACTATATTAATTAATTAAACAACTAGTTCATCACATAAAATTAAAAAGTGAACTATTTTCTTTAATTTAAAACAAAAATTATTTACTTAAATGATTATCAGGATGACTAAAAATATTAATTAATATTCTTAAACTATTCTAATGAAACTAAATTAAAATATAAAATATGAAAATAATGATTAAGATAATTAAATAGAATTAAATGATTAAATAATTGTTTTATAAAAATGTTAGTTTAATAAAAAGTCAAGTTGATTTAAATTTACCAAACTAAATAAGACATAATTAAATTAGAAAAGTATAGTCGGATTAAAATTATTCTTTTGATCACTAAAAATTCATAATTAATTATAATTTTTTTTTAATTTACACAATTAAATATAAAAATAAAAAGTTACAATTAGTTAGTATAATTTGCTTACATAATTAATTAAATTATTACTAATTAAGTAAAAAGATGTAAAAAACTATGAAAAATAGAGCTACGTTAATATTCATCAAAGGATATACTTATGCTAGTTTCAAAATTGATCAATGATGACATGAAATCAAACATAGGATACATCATCATGTTTAGTGGATGTGTTTCAAGTTGGAATAGATTAATTCAGGATACTGTTCATATTCTAATGTAGCGTCGATGTATATTATGGCTTCAGAGGATGCTAAAGAATCATTTTGGATGAAAAAATATATCAAATATCTATTTTTAGTGCCTAATAGTAATGATCATATAACACTATATTGTGATTATAATTAAGTCGTGTCTCTTGAAAAATATTAAAGCTCACATAAATGAACGAAACACATATTTCAGATGTATCATCTCTTGAGGTGTTTTTCTCTGAGAGGTGAAGTTGAAGAGAGTTTTATTTATAGGGAAGAAAATGTGGAGGAACCCTTGACTAAATTCTTGAATAATTTGAATCCTAACTATCCTATTAGGACTAGTGATTTGATGGTCATAGGTAGTGGTCACTTGTCATTTTCTGAGTTGGATGGAGTTGGTGTCCTTGAAAAAATAGTTTGTCATTGATTTACATAAATATTAGATGTATTTAATATTAATAATACTACTTATTAAATAATGTTTTTTTCTGCACAACTCTAATATATTAATGGACAATAGTATATGATTCATTTATACGGTCATAGTGGTTCCCCGATAAGATGAGAGCATTGATATGCTATGGAGATACACTCAAATAATGTTCTATAGTTGGATAACATACTATGATGTGACACATGGTACACAGACTATTGGGTGAATGTGTATGTAAGAATATGAGGCTTCATCTCATGAAGTTCAATCTTCATTATCTTTACGATGTGATATTATGAGATGAGACCCACTAGTATGAATTCCACATGTTTTAGTGTCATCAGATATTCCTATCTACGAGCCTATCTAATGGTCTTTAGAAGTTAATATTATTACTAATGCATGATACAAATAATGTACATATATCTATTTCATAAACCATGATGATTAATATTCATATAGAATTTGGATACATTGGGTGTGTCATGAGTGACATATCATAAATGAATAATTCCAAGAATGAATTTTCCCTTCCATATTTAAGAAAACTGATATATCATCACAAAAATTTGAAAATAAATGGAGTATTAAATTCCATGGCTATGATGTAATGACCTTTTTTTGAGATAGTGAAAGAAAGACATATCAATAATATAGGTAGGTGGCATGGATTTGAAACCTGGTTCCTGAGATATTGTGATAATGGGATTATATAACACCTAGACAATTAATATGTGGTTTGTTAAAAGTTTCATTATTTTATTTATCTTGGGTGTTTTTGACCTATTACTAGAAAATAATCTTGTTCTTTAGGAATGACCACCTAATTCCAATGGGGAAGAATCCTAGAGGCCCATGCACTATTTATTTTAATTTATTTCTATTAAATATAAATTGAGTTTAATTCATTTAATAATATTCATTCTAATGTCTGAGTAATAATTTTATTAATATTATACTGATCTCATAAATTAAATTTTTTTTATCTAGAGTGTGAATAAAATATTTAATTTATTTATTATATATTTTAATAAATATTTATTCAATAGAATGTGAATGAAATATTTATTTATGAATAAAATATGTATTCAATTATTCAATAAATTCCATGGGAGTTAAAATGGACAATCATTGAGTTTGATGAAATATATTAATTTACTACAATGATATATAATATTATTTATTGGTCAAGTTGGTTAACAAAAAAATATAAAAATATAATTACTATTAAGTGGAATCAGTTGTATAGAAGGTAATAAATGTTATTTAAGAGAGAATATGAAATCAAATAATGTCATATCTTAAATACAAATTCTATAAATCGAAGGCTATGTCTATTGTGTAGAGTATCCAAAATTGAAAATAGAGAATTATTGCACTCAATGAATTATGTCTCAAATCATCCTTCTCTATCCCTATTTATAATTATATGTTTTTGAGATATTTTTCAATTCGGATGAATGGGCGATGAAGAATTAATAATGCACGATGTTTGACATGGTGCACTACCACCAACTTTTCGAGTGTAGTTTCATGGTGATCATATGTGCATGTTTGGCTCACTGATAGTTGGATTCAATCCATTGATCCTCATAACATAATGAAAGAAATATTAAAGGGTCGTTCTATATGATCAACATTCACCAATGGAGAACATTACTAAGCCCAAGTATTTATTTCGTTAAAATGTTAAATAAAATAATTATAAATTTTATGTGAAACATCCACACTTTGGATTTATGGTGTTAATATTTAAATGAAATTTTAAAATATCTTCCACCTCTATATCCTTTATAAATTCCTAGAACCATAACCTTGATATTTTATCATAAACTTATTTATTTATTTAACATGTTGAAGAAATATTATTCCATTTTTTGGTAAAATATTATTATTTAAGAACATTTATACATGGAATACACTATTAAAAAATACCCAATATCTTGTATGAGATGTGTCATATATGACAACCATAAAACCAAATTCCTAAAAATATTCTGATCAACCTCCGTTATTTATAATCCTTTAGACATATTATTTACCTTATAATAGTTGTGTACTTTCGAATTTAAACATCCATGAAAAACTCTAATGGATAATCCTTCAAAAACAATTATTGATATCAGAACATATAAATATTATTTTATTATATTTATTATGATAATAACATATTTCATTTTTCATAGCATGGGGATTTAAAAAAGATAATTTATATTCCTTGAAAATAATTCACATCATTATTCATCATAACCAAGTAATATGATATCCTTAGAATAGTAAATGACATTGATGGAATCATTAATATTTTTAATTATATAGTGGTTTCTAATGAATAATTATTTCTTAATGTTAAAATTCTTTTATAATGTTTTAAATTTAGAATACAATTCACTTTGATGTTTTTTCATCCCTTTCAATTCATTTTTCAACACACAAGTGAAAATTTCCTGTTCCCCAAGCATAATTAAACTTGGTTGCCCATTATAATCATCATAATTACTTTCAATATTTTGATAAGATTACTTGAAATCTAACCAAAAAAATTTATATCATCATACTCAAGTAATAATGTGAAATATTATAATAGTTCCAATTATTTTAATAGAAAAAATCTTAATGAATGTATTCAATTTTTGAGTAACATTTATAATCCAATTAGTCCATGTTTCTTATAACATCACATTTTTTCATCCAAATTACATCAAAATAAAAAATTTATACAAATACAGTTCTTATTGATTTAATTAGATATATGTTCTTATGTGTTATCATATTGAACAAGTTCCATCTCTTGATTCATAGTTTCAATCCACTGCTATTTCCTTATGCTTCATCAATATCATTTGAATAATCCTTTTGATATAATGCCGTATGAGATTAAAATATTGGTGTTCTTTGATTTTAAACCAATTTTTATAGATCATTAATGATTTTATGAAAATTCACTTGTATCTGTTTCCTATGATATGTTGAATGTTGTATTTCCTCATTAATTGAGTTTTCTACTTTTTAATCAACATATTGGTCATATAACATTTTATGAATATTTTTTATCATACATATCTTCAATATTGAATTCTATAGATTCCAAATATATTTCAGTTATCTTAATTAGAAAACCATTACCCTTACCATTATGACCGTATTTAATTACTATTTCTTTGATTACCATTTGATAAGACATCCGTCATTTCATTCCCTTAACATAAATAATACTAGAACAATTATACAATAATCTATATTTCAAATATTGGGTTTCTTGGTAATAAAATCATTTATAAGTCAATCAGATAATGGTCATCAAATCATTCATTATAATCATAAACTGCTTCTCTTCTATCCTTTCTCTAAAAATATTGACAACTATAATGTTCGATCAACATTGTTCGTGAAATATACAGTGAATCTAAATTTATTATTTCATTAAAAAGGATATTCTTTGATGTATATCAGGCAATAAACTATTGATAAATTATTATATATATAATAATTTAAAAAACATAAAACTTGTATATTCAGAAACATTGTTGGTTTTAATATTCCATAGAGAATATGAATATTCATTTTTTAACATCTCCATAAACAATTAAATATTTTTAATACCTCTCAATTATATTTTACAATTATAATATATATAATTTGATTTATTTACTCAAGGAAATAAATATTTAACTTAACTTTATTTATTTATTTTTTTCTCAGGGGCTCATATATTTCAAATTATATCATCTACAAGAGGTGAATTTAATGTATCCCAATATCCATATATAAAGAGTTTATAATTACCATTTTTTATAGATTGAACAAGAAAAATAACTTCTTTTTTTGATTTCAAGAATATCATGAATAAATTATAACATTTTTAACTTATTCATATTTCTATGACAGATATAAAAATAATATTACAACGAAAATTTTATACCATCATGCTCATATATATTGATAATTATGACACACCAACATCTATAAATGTTGATTTTTTATGTACACTCATGATACAAAATTCCCATATAGTATAGTATTAATTTTTTTATAAAAATTACATTTCCACATTCAATAAAAATTTTTAAATCACAAAAAAATTCAGTATCCCTTAATGAAACATGGATCATTTGTATTTTATCTTTCCGTCCACAATAATATATGATCCAATGAATTTGATTCATAGTAACTCAACATTTCCCAAAGACATTAATGCATCATTAAAATATTATACAATCATCAGTAACATCAAATACCCTATCATGTGTGAGGAACACCAGTTAGTACTGGTCCTAGAAACATCTCATTCTTTATATTTGAGTGAAGTTTCAAAATAAATCCTTGAATTTTTCATTCATATGTTATTTTTTTAAAAAAATTTAAAAAACTTTTTTAAAAATATTTTTTGGTATCTTAACATGAAATCATGTTTGATGATATAAATAATTATTAAATATTCATAAATTGTTTCAATGGGTGGAATCTATTTTGAATCATTAGACATATCATCCCTAGTTTTCTCCTTTTAGTGTGTTAAACTCACCCCAACCAATTATTAATATATACTCTCCTGGATTCTCTATAATACTAATAATAAAATTTAAACATATACATAACATTTCAAAATCATTCTCAATTCCAACATTAAACAAAATTCTAATAGTTTACATTGTGACTTATATATTTTATTCAAAATTTTACATGATATTCAACAAATTAAATACTTTCCACTTTGGAATTTAGTTTAACACGAATGATTTGGATGAATCCTCTATCAATATTCATTAGATTATATTTTTTTATAGAACCAATACAATTTACTAGATTATAACATTTTAGTTTAGATTTTGTAACCTTATAATATTATTGGTTTTCATCTCCAATTTTTTAGAAACATACACATTCTTCATAATTTCATCTACCTTTTAAGAATGTTAATTATTTTTAACAACCTTTTAAGATAACATTTTTTCTTTCTAATATTTAGAGTTATAAAAACATTTACCATAATTAATAATAGGGTTTTGGAAATATTAAACACCTGGGTCAGTTTTAGAAAACTATTTTTAAAGACGATCTAATTCACCATCCTTCATTTTTATCTGGTGAGAAGGATTGATGTTTAATTAATTCACATCATTCATAGGGAAATTCATAACATAAGTGATTATATGAAAATACTATTTTTCATCAAAATTATTTTCTTAATTATTTTAAAAAATATTTCATTTCTTCATTTTATAAATTTATTTTTTTTGTTTTTTAATCATTGTATGACATTCATTTAACTTATGTTCATAATACACTCCTTTTATGTTTCTTATTCTTATAATATTTAGAACTACTATATTAATCACTTTTGAATATTTTATCATTATCATTTTAAAAAATATGTATTTTAATTGCAATATAACTAAATATATACGTTTCTTCCTCACTGTTATCATCTTCCAGAATGCTTAGGTAAATGGTTTCTCATTTTGTATTTAGATAATTTTTATCTATTTTCGTAATGTTGAAATTAGTTTTTTATGAATTATTATCAAAATATGTTGTTAATTTTTTTAATCATTATCAATTTTTTTAACATCCATTCACTATGGGAAATGTTCAGTAAAATTTCAAAATTATTGGTTAGAATATAATTTATGTGGAATCATTCATTCATACTTTCATATTCATATTTTCACCATTTTATAAAAGGATGATATAGGTTCCTTATAATTTTTAAATATTCTAATTGTCAGTGTTACAACCAATTTATTCTTCCTCAAGAACATTAATAAAAATTATTTTCATATTTCCCTTGAATGAATATTCTCGATCAATATTTTATTTTTTATTTATAAATTTTATTACCCCATTTAATATACTTATAGATTGCAATATATGTCATCCATAAAATTATTTTATGGCCTATATATTCTATGAATGAACTGTTATTATAAAATTTATCTAGAATAATTAACAATATCAATTAAATTTTTTTTGATTCTTTCGAATAATCATAAACACATATTTTGGTTCTTACAATATATTTTTGGTTTCTGAATAATTCTCTATTTGAATCATTAAAAATTTTTGATCATCATGCATCTATATCTAGTGTGGAAAAGTATTATTATTTACATATATTTTTCCATCAATGATGATTTCACCTTTCCCAAACTTCAATTTTAAATTACAACCCCTCTAAAATAGATAATCATTTTTACATAGAGATGTTAATGTATATGATATATATATCTCCCATCTTTATATAAAAAATGGTTACATGAAAGTTTAATGAGAACACCCTCATTATGAGATGGAAATCCATATATAAAGGCTTCAATTACTTCATATCCAAGGGTACTAAGATTATTTAATACTATATCATTATAAATATAAAATTCATTTTATTTAAAATGGAAATCAAATTATTATTTACATAATTCAGAATATCCATGGAAACAACTATTTTCCTCAAATATCATAAAATATATAATAATCGGAACATTCACTCGGATACCACTTTAAAGTAATATTATATATCATTGTGATCAATGAGAGGGGTGGGGTGAATCAGTGGAGTTTTTTTTATACTTATGAGTCACCATTTTCCTCTTATTAAATATTTTTTTCTTTGTTGAAAATAATAATAGAAGAAGAATTCACATAAAAAACTATTTATAAGGATTAATTAAAAACAATATTATCTATTATTTGTCTTGGTTTATAAACAATTAAACACAACATAATCAGTTAAAAAAATACATCGAATATTTTCTCAAAATGCATGTAATATCAATTAATATTTATTAATTTATGATTAAAATAAAGAATGTTTTCTAAAAAAGGTAAAATATGTAACAAATATTTTGGAAAAACCTATTAGAAAACCTAACCTATAGGATTCCCTATACTGTCAATTTTATTATTTTTCATTATTAACACATGAAATACATCTAAGTACGTATTCTTGTTTTTATTTTTAAGATTTTCGAAAGAACATAATCTTTGGTCTTCAGTATAAAATTTTGATATAATTTCATCCTCATTCTGCTTCTCTAGAATGTCATTTATCTAGTAAACTCAGTATCATTCATTCTAAAAAACTATACCACATTATTATCCTATATAAATTGGAACACAATAGAATATTTCCGTTATGATATCACGTCATATGATAAATCATTATGGTTTCCTAAAATCTGATACATTTGATCATGACTTCACTATATTATAAAATCTTATTCTTCAACCAACCAATTATAGGGTTTAAAACAATGTTGGACCATGATTTCTCATTCATATTTTCATCTAGTATCTCTATCCTTTACTATTACAATCCAAATACCACATTTTAGTATGTGACGATTGAAAATTCACATATATATTTTTTTATCCAAATTATATTTATTATTATGATAAAATTATTGAATCAAACATAACTTTCTAGCACAATTAATACTAAAAAAATTACAACTCAAACAATCCATAGACATTACTCATACCATTAAGTGTATTCATTAATCTTCTTTCTATCACAAAACTAGAAATATTCCTCATACTACTTATCACAAAATATGAACTATGAACTTCTGCTGTGATTTTATGAATGGGAAAAACTACCCTTACAAACCTCATATATTATATCGTTATAAATGTTTCATAATTTCATTCAAACTATTTTCCTTTATAAAAAACATATATATTATAAAAAAAATTAGGAAATATTTTGTCTTATGTGAAACCATCTGTGGATTTAAAAATACATCATAGTAATATTTTAGAATTAATATACCATAAACATCAAACATCTAATGAATTACATCAGAAATCATCAATAGTTGACTTTGGATTCTAGACTCTGACTGATAAAAATCATACAAAAACAAGTTCCAATTTATGAAACAAAAACTTAATTTCCAAACAATCAGTTTCATTTATCCAATTAACATATAATAACTTTTTAATAAATATAATACATTAATATATTCAATTAATGATTCAAAATGTTCACCTCATAGACATAGACAGATGATATTGAAATAAATCATCTAGTGGTCATCATCTATGTGGAATTCCTCTGTTTTTTTAATAAAATTCGTTATGAAATTCATGAAGATTATCATATTGCAAAACATTGAGAATTACGATGAAAAATATATTATTAAATCATGAAACATTATAGTAAAATATATAAATTCTCTTTCACATTGAAGCATCTTATCAATCATCCCTTATGTTGTACAAAACACTGACTCTTAGAATCTATCATTATAAATACCTTAGACCATATTAATATATCATTAATATTTAAAAATTAATTTCTATTCCACTTTCATCTTATGCTTGTATCATGATAACACTGAAAACTCATGATAAAAGCAACACAATATTATAAAATAACCACTCAAATTATAATTACTAAAAACCTATGTCTGATTAACTTTCTATGTAATAAGATTAAAATTTGAATCATTTATGATTTATTGATATATTCATCCATTATACATCATCCCATGGACACAATAAGGTAAATCTTTTTAATCACTATCTGATCATCATCATCGATTGAGAATTTTTTGTATGAAAAAACAATGTTAGGTGATTTATTTCCAGATATCAAGAGGAAAACCCTAGTGCACAGATTATAAATTTAAAATTAACATCCTCTAAAAATATCTAGTCTCCATTAAAAAAACACATAACATCATAGTCCTAAATCAATATAATGATTTTAATCAAATTTTCCTTTGAAAAATTAAAAAAAATATAAAAATAATTTTTTTCATTAAAAATATTGTTTTATTTAATTGATAAATATTTAATTTTGTGCGATTGAATATGAAAAAATAGGCTGCACTTTTTTATTTAGATCATTTAATTTTGTATTAATTAATTTTTCTATTTAGCTGACATGTTTGATATTTGTTGAATTGTAAAAAATATATTTTCATTTCAAAAATTCCATTCACTTCATGTATTTAAAAAGTAATATTTTATATTTAATTATACAAAAATTTAAACTTCTAAACTTTTACTAAAAACAAACATATTTATTCGATGATTATAAATATAATAAATGACTTTTGTATTGAATTATTATTTTATAAAAAATGTTATTTTTCAAAAAATTAATAAGGATTTTTCTTTTTTATATAAAAATTAATAAACATTAATTATATAAATTTAATGTTTTAAACCTATTTATTACTTTTATAGTCATTTACATTAAAGTTGATATTTGTTTATTTAAAAAAATTTAAAAATGAATACTACTCATTGTAACACTTTATAATCCTTGTAAATGATAAAAGTGTTGGCATGGGTTAAATTAATAGTCATGGAATTAAATATATCTAACCTATGTTTAAATGTTATTTTATGTGTAGATTATGGCCGTGGAATATATTTTTTAGAAATATTTCCATTTAGATACACATAATATTTATAAATACATATATTATATAAATATGTTTATTGTATCTACAAGAGTTCATCTCCTCTTAAATATAATACACAATTACCTATATATCAATGTTCACACACATTAAGAAATACACATCAAACAATTCCTGCCCAATTCCAATACCCGTTCACATCCCCATGTCTTAGAGGTTATGATATCCCCAAATGGATATTCATTGAAGGATTAATGTAATACCCAAAAGATATTTTAAAAATAAGACATATAATTCTTAATCCATTATTTATTATTTACTTAATATTCATGTTCAATAAACTATTTTATAGACATGTCTATATATTAACATTATTATCTTTAATTTACTTAATTTCTATAATTTTTTTCGAAAACCATTTTTATCTTCTTCCACATCCTATGTGAAAATAACCCCATCATTTTTTTATCTATGGACTACCTCCTCCATGAAGTGATATGCATGAAATTTAATCATTAAAACATATGCATAGTTAAAAAGATGGATCAAAAGAATATTTATGAATTTTATAATAAAAAATTATTTGGAAACTACATTATGTAAGATAAATTCGTACTCTATCATCGATTGAAATAAGATAATGTCACCCTCAAGCAGGACTAGAAAACCACCTCATTGATGTTGGATGATTCATTTTTCAATTACAACATACATGGATGTTCATATGTATGTAAGTTGTTAATAAATATTAAATTTATAACATATTAATGTTAAATAAGATTACATTATTATCTATATTTTTCCACTATGTATAAAAATGAAAATCACCTTCTCTTGTATGTACTAATTGTTATCAAAATGAATCTACCTGATTAATTTTTCATAACAACCATATATGGTTTGATTAAATGTATATTTAATGTATATATATTAAAAAATTTAATTGATTTACATTATATATGTCATTAAACTATAATCTTTCTGGTCATGTTTAGCACACTAATGTTTCATTGATTCTGTGAATTTAAGGGACCCATAATGTCCCATGTTAACATAATAATTTTAGTAAATAATTAAAACATGTTAATAAATGAAATAGATTGATTAAATAAAATTAAATAATAAAGGAAATTATGTACCAACTAAATAACTAATAAAATTTAAGTACTCATGATTTTGAGAAGGTATGATTCTAGATAAGACTTAACGTACGGAACATTATTTAAAAAACATGCTTTCGTGTATTCCATCCAACTGATTTTTTCCATTTCATAGATATTTTGAATGATGGAATATTTTTTTAATTTCATCATAATATGTTTTTAATGATCATTATCATATATTTTTAAATTCCGTTAATTTTTTTTACAAATTTATGATTTTAACAATTTCTTAATTGTTTATTTTTTTCGTCTCAAAGGATCACCAATATAATGTTTTCTAACATATAGGGCTTTGTATCATTTTTCATCCACCCTTTCCATTATTAATTATAATTAAACCTATAAAATATATAATTAATTTTATATTATTACCTATAACTACCGTAATAGAAATTTCTTATTTTTAGGATTATTTAGAAAAAATATGGCATTTATCTTTTTTGTCATAAAAAATATCCTTGTGTTTTGATTATTTATGAAAATGAGTTTTTCAAGAACTACATGCCTATTTTTAATAACGATGTTGTTCAAGAGAATTTTTCATGGCGATTGATGAATGAATTATAACACATGATTAAGGGTGATCTTGATAGATCATTCTAATTCTAGAGGTAACAATTAGTCATAAATGGTAAAAATTATGGTGATAACCCTATAGGTTACTCGTATTACCATCAATGTGCTTCAGTTATTTCTAATATTGGCTAATCTTTAGTGACCATAGTATATGGTTATGATGCTTCAAAAAACTAATATTATGGTGAAAATATGGTTGTTATTTAAATATTATGGTTTCAAGAGATAATAAAGTTTTATGACAATTTAACGGTGAATGGTTTCAAAATGTTTTCATGAGTTACTAGGATCCTTGAAATGAATACATTATTTTACTATTCTCAATAATGGATTTTCAAACATCAAATTTGATTTAAGCTTTATTTTTATACTTATAACTATTTTATTTATATGATAAAATGATTCTAAAGAAATTTTGTAATACGTAAAAGAGAGTCATGTTTTTCACTAAAAAATGTGAGTTCGTTATTTCTATACCGTTACTAATCATTTATACACATTACAAATATCAAATTCATACTCACATGATCTATTGACGAGTATAAATGTTATTAACATAATTTTTTTTTAATAGAGAGCCACCATTAATTAATCATACATGTATTTTGTGAGATGTGATAGTAAAAGTGATTCACTCTTTTGTAATGTCCCAAAGATTACATGTAATTTTTTTAAATTATATGTAATTATTTTGAAACCAGGAACTCATAAGAAACATGATTCCAAGTACTAGTGATCCAAAATAAGTGTTTTTAAATTTTTTTATTGTTATTTCAAATAGTGTACATAAGATGTTTTGAATACATCTAAATGGGGTTTTTGATTAAAAATCCTAGGACCCCATTTTTTCCGTAATGATGACTTTACCAAATAAGGGACCAAGCATCAGCCAGCACGAGTCTAGGGTAAATGATTTTTAGAATTAAAATAAAACTAATAATCCTAAGAATGTTTATTTTATTTGAATTTGTTTAACTGTGATTCAACAACGATCCAACTATATCCTTTAATAACTGAAATAGTGTAGTGTTAGTGAAACTGAACCGTAATAGATGCACAATGGCATTTCATAAATGAAACTACATAACAACATGAAGACTCATTGTAACAGAAACACTTAAACATGTTTTTGAAATTAATTTTCTAAATTGGCTATGGGAAATCAATGATTGAACAGATATATTTCTTTAGAACCCATGCATGACCAGTGTTAGGGAACGATGAATCCCCTATGACGTTGAGAACCATTACATTCTTCCATCTGTTGATGTATAACAACAAAAAATGGAAGGATGTGGATCCCAAATTGATGAATGATGTCATGCAAACTCTTTTTTTATCGATGAATTATCCAATCCTGAGTAGGGGTTTTATTCTATATCATTCGTTTTCCCCATTCTTCTTTTCAAAATGAAAAAAGAATATCAACCCACTAATAGGTTGATATGCGGGTCGTCGTTTATGTGAGATGGGTTGTTTATTTACATTATTAAAGGGTTAAAATATTAGTTTTTATTTTCATTTCCCCTTCATTCTATCATGTAGAATGAAGGAAATTCAATAAAGGCCATCATCCATCCCTCATGTGTTATTTATGTTTTTCTTATAATTGTTCTTATGTTTTTCACTATTGGACGCACGTGGTCATGTCAGCCTTTTCCAAGAAACGTGGAACATGAACGAGCCCTTGGATCATTGGCAGGATGTGTTGGAGCTAGCGGGCATTGCCAGGTCCAGGTCGGGTCCATGGACTAGGTTCGGGTTAGACTGATCGAGTCAGATGGGACTCAGACCTAACCGACTCTTTTTTAAATAAATTAGCATAACAACCAAACTAGTTGTCCAATTGATGAGGATTTATTGGCGTTGGGACCCTTTTGAAAAGAAGTTAATTTTAAAATAAACCTAGTGACTTTTGGGATGTGTTGATATATGACCAATTCCTTATGTAGTAGATTCTACATGAATGAAGTGGTCTATGAGTGGGGATCCTATGTCTTGGTGTGATGAGAAGGAACTGAAGAATGAACGTCATTTTCCCAGTGGATCGCAGAGACGAGGGGACCTTAGTGGACTAACATGCCTTAGTGATGATTGGACCTCAGTGGCCTAGTTTTCATCAGTAATGAGTAGATCTCTATGGCCCATCATGCCTAAGTCATGAGCAAACCTCAGTTGCCTAGCATACCTCAATGATTAGTAGACCTCAGTGGACCATAAGCCCTCAATGACTCATTGGGGGTGATTCCCTCAATAACAAATGAAGTTAATCATTAGGACTGATATTAATTCTTTCTACACATTATATTATACCTATTTGAGTAGAATATAGTGACACTCTCTCTCGAAAATGCATCATAGAGGTTACACAACTTGGACCGATTTGGTAGTCAACTTTGTTCATACATACATTTGCGGCATTAAATTTTTTTTGGGGTCCATATTGAGTTTTGAGTTACTCATCCATGCACGTGCTCCACCTTCACGTGTCTTTCATTATAAAGATAACAGACCATTCGACAGAGATCTGGGTGGTCCAACACCAGACAGTACCTAATGAGATTCGACACGTGACACGTAATTCTATGACTTTTGGAAGCACCCCCTCACTTACCCTTCACGCAGGGTATACTACAGATGGACATCACGATCATGTACTTGATTTTTTTTGGTTTTGTATTCTATCACCTTTAAATCATTTTTTGTACTTTGATCTTAATTGGTTTTCTTAGTGGCATTCTTTTTTACCCTTTCCTCATTGTAGGTTTGGAGGTCTGTGTGCACATGTGTACATGTACATACAGAAATTCCTCCCACTTATGGGATAATACCTTCAGTGGTAATGGCCATCTCCAAGGCATTGGGAGGAAGACAATGGGTAGTAAAAACTTGGGCCCCAGGGGATGGGTAGTGAAAAAATGGCCTTAGTGGAGGACAGTTATAGTTTAAAAACTATGAGACTATGGTTTTATTTTGTGGTAATAGTGTTGAATGTTTCAAGATGGAAAATCATTCTTGGGGATTCCATTATTGGTATGGAGGTTGATTCATCTATACCCCAGGACCCTAAATTCTTCTTTTCAAAATGGTACATGAAAACACTGGTTTCATGCAGCATATATGAATTGGGAGGGATATCATGTTACTCTTGAGTCAAAGTAAACTCTCTAGGTGATCGCTATTTTGTTTCATCCCGATCTCTATCAGGATTCCACAATGTATACATCCATCCAATATTACAGTGTGTGACAATGAGGATGGTATACCCAACCATGTGGAATTAGTGTAGGGATCAATATTGGTGGTGGCCCCACCAGGACAATCACTAGTTTTCCACCAACCATTGAATAGATGTTATTACCGGTTTTACTGGTAGAGAGTGAACGTAGCCTCAGTGACTGACATGAGTTTCATAGGTAGAGTCCTCTTAGGTTCAGGGGTGAGACTAACTCCGAGGAGACTAAGGATTTTCTTGATGTGTTTACGTGAGTCTTCCTCCCATTAAGGATTACTCCCGAATAGATGGTGATCTTAGCTGCAATCCTTCTTCAAGGTTCAGTTGGGTGATGATGGAGCATTAGGATCTAGGCACATGATGAGGTGACCCTCATCTAGGAAAACATTAAGTAAACCGTCAGGGATAAGTTCGTTCAAGTGATGTTGTGCTCAGTGAACACATAAGATCTACTTCACCTACATTAGCTTAGCATGAATGATGTGGAGTAATTAGCGAGATTCCCCGAGCATTCTCAGTACTCCACATACATGGTACAAGACGTGTTCATTAGGGATAGGTCTTCTTGGTATGTACTACACTAGGATATTATGGAATCCACAGTATCACATTGAATTCCCACTCAATCTGGGGGTGTTTGAGTGATCCCTAAACAAACAGATATTCCTGGTGGAGTAGGAACCATCATAATGAGATACCAAAAGAAAATGGGAATCAGATTCTTCATCTGTGGGTAGTAGGTAGTCGACTCGGGGACACAAGTCGGTCAGGACATTCATGGTATCACCCCAGGATGCCTGATTTGTTTTACAAGGATCCAATGGCTGATATAATCACAAGAATAAATGGCAGTGGTAATCATGTGGTGGGAATGTGCACATGTCTTGTATATCCGGACTCACCGGACAAATAATAGGAAGACGGTCAAGGGACCACTGAGGGAGAGGTAGAGGATCAAGAATGGTGGTTTATAAGGCTGTAGATGTGTTTGCGGAGATGGCATAGTAATAGGCGACACAAAGTGGTTCAATGTGATTCCACCACCACCCCTTGGTGGTCCACCATGGGATCCATGAGTCGATGCATAGGGGTGAGGCTAGCATTAGGTAATGGAGGCCTACCACCACGGTTCTATATAAATGATTAGAGGCACAATCAGTGTCTTCCCCACCATAGCCTATGTTCTTTTTGACACATGTGCCAGTCACTATTTCCTTACCCTGAACCTTGTTCATATCGTGGGGATTCTGGTAGATCCATTAGCTCAATCATTATGATTTGAGACTCCTATGAAATTGGATTCAATGAATACAAACTAATTCCAAAAGAGTGATCTTACTCATGGAGAAGATAAATTCAACTAGGATCTCTTAGTAGATGCGTGAGGACATACAACATAATCGTGGGTTTGATGTTGTTATCCATACCTCATTCTCAGATCGTCAATATTAGAGATATAGTTTAGTGTGTTCATGATGATTGAACTAGGTTTTCCTTCATCAGAAAAAAGGTAGATCCTACAACATAGGATGTAATTTCCATGTGGAGGGTTTAGCCGAGAACTCCGTAGTAGGGTATCCCCACAATCAATATAGTGGATGAGAATAGTCCTCACAATCATGTAGTGGTAGATGAGTATGAAGACATATTTCAGTATGATGTTCTAGTTTTATCCACTTATAAGGAGTATGATTTATTCATTGATCTATAACCCAGGAAAGCACCGATATCCAGACGAGTATATCGGATGGCTCCAATGGAGTTTCATGAGTTGAGGGTACAACTAGAAGATTTTTAAAGAAGAATCTTCATGAGGCCTAGTGTTTAATCATGGGACACTCCAGTTTTTCTTTCCAAGATGGTATATGGGAGTTCGAGGTTGTTCAAGGACTTGTGGTGCCTGAATCAGTTGACCATTAATAACAAGTATCCATTTTTGAGGATTGATGGCCTCTTTGATTTGGTAAATGGAGTGAGATGGTTCTCGAAGGTGAACCACATATCTGGATATCATCAGATTCATGTACGGGCGATGATATACTGAACACAACCTTCAGTTGTCAATATGGACATTATGGGTTCTTCTTGGTGCCTTTCGGTTAGAAAAATAGCCCAAGTGATCATAGGGTTTAGGAACAGGATCGTCCAACCGTACCATGACCAGTTCACTATGCTCTTCATTGATGACATCCTGGTGAAATATACATCAAATGATGAAAACTTGACACAACTACAGATAGTCCTAGATGCACTTCGAGAGGAAAAATTTTATGTGATGATCTCAAAGTTTCTGTCTCGGATTCGGGCGGTCCACATTCTAGGACACGACATATTAAAGGATATAGTAACTAAAAATATAGAAAAGATAGAGGTAGTGATTTATTTGGATCCACCCAAGAGTGTGACTGAGGTTATCCGTTTCTTAGGCTTGGAAGGGTACTGTCAAGGGTTTAACCTATTCTTTTCAAGGTTCGACGCACCCTTATCATCTTTGACATAGAAGGGATATCCTAGAGTGCAGATGGATAAGTGCCATTATATCTTCCAAGATATAATGCAGAGTCTAATGAGTGCCCCTATCTTGCATCTGGTATAGGGGGAATTGTGTATGTTGTGTTCTTCAACACATCATGGAGAATATTATTATGTGTCCTGATGTAGGTAAAAGTTGTTATTTCCAATTGGTCATGAATGTTGAGGAAACATGAATAGAAGCACATGACCTATGATATTGAGCTATTAGTAGTGGACATCACATTGAATGTTTGGAGGCACTACTTGATGAGTGAGCATTTTACTGTTTCATCTGACAACAAAAGTCTCTGGTAAATATTCTCCTAGAAATACATGAACTTGAGGAAGTTTTGGTGTCTATATTTCCTCTAAGACTATGTCTTAGTGATAGTCTGTACTCCTAATAAGGGAAACATGATGGAGAACACACCCAGTTGAAGACCCAAGTTGTAGTTTCTGAGTAAGGAGTTGAAGTGGTTTGTTTCCTTGCAGATATCCTTTATGGATGGAGAATGGGTACCATATCTTCAGTCTATGGTTTTCACTCCACCAATCATATAATGAGTTAGGGAGAAACTAATTGGGGATATTGACTGTGAAGCCCAGCATGCTCAGTTATCGATAGGGAAACCACAAGATGGATATACGATAGGTTGAGAGCACCTCTTTCTTCTTAGAGGGTGAATTAATGTATTAGTGGCATTACTAGAGGATATTATAAGGGTGTTCCCCACATCCCACATGGTGGTTCATCTAGGATGGTGAATATGTACCATGATCTCTGATATTAGTACGGGTGGCCTGGAATAAAGAAGGAAGTAGTAGAGTTTGTTTCTCAGTGCCTCACCTATCATCAAGTGAAGGTTGAGAATCATGTTCTATCAGGCCTAACTCAAAAACATCAAGTTCTAGAGTGGAAGAGGAATGGTATTCTGATGGAATTTGTGACATGTTTACCACACATGTCAAGAGGTAACAATACCATATGGGTGCTCATGGACTAACTCTCCAAGTCATCCCAATTCCAAACCTTCTGGGAGGAGGGTTGGGTAGGGATATTCGGATACCTCTACCATTATGAGATAGTGAACATTCATGGGGTGCATTCTATGATCATGTTAGAACGTAATTCTCACTTCTCATCCGGATATTGGAAGGGGTTACATGAGGTGTTTAGGATTCATCTCCATTGGAGCATGTCATTTCATCCCCATACAGATTGTAAGACATAGAAGACTATTCCATATTTTAGAAGACATGCACCATTCTTGTATCTTGAACTTCATTCATTTTTGGGAAGATCACCTTCCCCAGGAGGATTTTTCATAAAATAATAACTACGACTCAACCATTGTTTTGGATCTTTTAGAGGCACTTTATTGATAAACATGCATGTCACCATTATGCCTAAAAGACATAGGGGAGTCACCACTCAAGGGTCCAGAGATAGTATGGGAAACCATCGAGAAGGTGCATATCCTCTATGAGAGTATGAGTACTACATAGAGAAAGAAACATTATTATGTAGAGAGGAGATAGAGGCCCTTGAAATTTTGAGGAGGGATACAATTTTTACCTTTGGGTTTCACCCCGATGAAGATTTTAGTGATTTGGTTAGGGCTAAAAGTTGTCTCCAAGATTCATTGGACCATTCCATATTATAAGACGATATTGTGAGCTCGAATACCTATTATAACCTCCCACACAAATACAAAGATTGCATAATTATTTTCAATTATCGTAGCTAAGGAAGAATGTTCATGATCAATAACAAGGCATTGAATGGGGAGAGTTGTACATTGGTGAAGGGGTTGTGATTGTGAAATTCCTGGTAGAGATTGAGGATCGATAAGAGAGGGTCCTTCAAGTATTGATGATTCATATAGTGCATGTTTCATGGAAGCATGGAAATCCTTAGGAGTGCACTTAATAGTGGGAGGCTCAGATCCGCGCACAGTACCCCCATTTGTTTCTTTAGACCTATTTTTGGCTTATGAGGGCATAAATCTTTAAGACAGGGAGAATATAATGTCCCAAAAATTCGTTGGGATTTTTTAAAAATTATATGGAATTATATCAAGACTAGGAACATTGAAAGAACATTATTTTGAGGCCTAGTTAGCTTAGAATAAGTGCTTGAACTTTTTTAGGTTTATTTAAAATAGAATGTGTAAGTGGTTTTGAAAACATCTAAATCGGTTCCCAGATTAAAAACCTAAGGGAATAGTAGAATTTGGAACAATGAAATTACCTATGAAGGGACCTAACCTCGACCGGAGCGGGATTAGAGTAAAATTTAATTTTTTATAAATTTATGAAAAATAAAAAAACATAATTGTTTTTATTTTATTTAGTTTTTTTTTGCTGAGATGAAAGGATGACCTGACATTTTATTTTAATAATTGAAACCGAATAGTGGCAGCGAAACTGAACTATAATATAAATGTTGTATCATTTCATAAATGAAACAATGTAATAATGTGATGACCTAGTATAACAGAAACACTGAAACACATTTCGTAAATCAATATCCTTATTTGTCTATCAAAAATCAAATATCGATCAAGGAGATTGTTATAAATCCCTAGAAGACATGCGTTGGAGAATGGTGAATCACCCATGACGATGAGAATCGTACCATTATTCCATTATTCCATGGATATCCAACAATATTGGTGTGTTGCAGATCAATGAATGGAAAACGATGGTGTGTGACCTCATTCTTCATCAATGAACAATCCGAACATAGATGAGGTTTTTATTTAATTGGATTTTTTTTACCCATTTATCCTTTTTAAATGAAGAACGTAGATCAACCCACAAACATGTTGATCTGTGGTCCATTTTCCATGTAGGATTGGTTGTTTTTATCGAGGGATTAATTTTTAGTTACATGGTGTTTATCTTCCATTCACATTCTTTTTAATGGTATGACCGACGATCGAATGAACAAGGCGAAAATCCATACCTCAGGTGTTGTTGTTGTTTCTCTGATCATTATTCTTACATTATTCACCAACAGACCCAGGTGGAAGAATCATACATTTCTATGAAGTTCCATGTGTGACCAGGCCCCCGAATTGACTACAGGATGTGTTGGAGACCATGAATGTAGAGATTATGACCTGAGAACTCCATAAAATTATCAGCAACGAATAATATTCCACAAGAGAAAGTTTAGTGGTCACTGAAAGAAACCATCAGTGTTATGGAACCAATGACAGCCAACAACAACATGTGGCAGTTGCCACACCCATAGGGTGCTCCATGATGGTGGAGGTCCCCATGGGTAGGTGGACAATGGCCACCGACAATATCCAGTGGTGGTCTTCTGTGGATGCGGTAATGAGCTGTATCATGCCGTTGGAGTGTCGTGGTCCAGAGAAACTATGGAAGGTGGTCCCCATAGAAACCCATTGGGCAGTCACATAGTGAACCCAACGCATTGAATAGTATCGAACATGGCGACCGATGTGTCCAGGCATGACCTATCGTCCCACTAACAATTGGCTAGGCTGGAGATGATAGGCCACCCTGGGCGGCCGAGCGGGCCAGGGTTGCCCCAAAAAGTCTAGGAGAGGCCCAATGGAGCGGGTCGAATCTGTGTTGTGTCAGATCCTAGTTAGTTAATACTCGGGTTTGGTTGGTGGACCCAGTCCGGGTTAGGTCGGGTGAGTCCAGCCAGGTCAGCCCGACCCGAACCCGACCGACCCCCTTTTAGTAAAACGGGCATAACATCCAAATTGTGCATTAGATTGATGAGCCTTTTGGGGTGTTATGACCTTAATAAAGAGACAATCCTTTTGAAATAATCCATGTGAGAATTAGAGAATGTTGAAATATGACTAATGGATTGTGAAGTATATTATCCTAGATTCATGTGTTACATGAGTTGGAATCCTACATCGCATGGTGACAAGAATGAAGTGACGAGAAGACCCCAGTTTCCCAGAAGACCTTAGTGATGAGTATACCTAAGTGTCCTAGTAGTCCACATTGATGAGCAGACCACAGTGGCCTAGTATCCCTCAATGATGAGCAAACCTCGGTGGCCCAGCAGACTTTAGTTAAGAGTGACCCTTAGTGGCCCAACATTCATTATTGACTCATCGAAGATGAGTAACTAAATAGTACATGAAGTTTAGAATTACAAATGATAGTATTACAATCTATATTTTATATTGTACAAGTTTGAGATAACTCTAATCTCTATCTGTCGACTATAGTTATTATTGGTTACACATAGTTTACCACCTTGGTAGAAAAATTATTGCATACGTTCCATTGTGATATTACCTTGGTGTTATAGGATCTTTACTGATTACTATGTTACTCACCCCTGGATACAATCCACCAACACATGCCGTGTCATTTGTAGATGGAAATTCATCAACAATGATAGTAGTGGTTTACCACTAGGTGGTGCCCAGTGCTAATCGACAAACGCAGAATAATACTATAACATCAGGTGAAACTCATGAGCTCGTATATGTCTTTTTACTGGGCTTGTATTATGACCACTTTACACCTTGTTTTTTAATTTTATTCCATTTTGTTTTCTTAGTGTCAAGTTTGTTTACTTTTTCGTCATTGTTGGTTTTGGTGTGTGTGTGTGCATATAGGTACTATGGAAAGTGGCTCCCACTTATGGGATAATCCCTTTGGTGCTGGTCTCCAGCCCATGTCCATTGAGTGGTGGTCTTGGGATAGTCATGATATGGGCCTCGGTGTACGGGTTGTGACATATTTGATTTGTAAACAATAAATTTCATCGATTTTATATACTTTTTATGTGATTTTTTTATCATTATTATTGAGCACACTAATCTTCAAAGGCCATTTTCATTTAAAAATGATAAATTATTATTGTGGGACAAATATTTATTAGTTGGTACTGTAACATTTCACTACAATAAAGGCCACATATCCATGATAATATGGAATTCCCTTTGAAATAATTGTTGGTGATTCCCAATTATAATTCCCATCAAAAGCAATATAAATTCCCATGATGCCTATCTATTTGTACAATAAATAGTTATCAAAAATAAAATTCTATAATTCCACTTTATAATGGTATCCACCAACTGGAGAACACTAATTATTGTACTAGATATAATGTTGATACATGTCCTTTGGTACACCGAACATCCTATGATGACTCATTCCAGGACACAAATGAGTAGTCTTGTTTTAGGGAGTTACATGAATTATGGAGAGTGGTTTGAGTTATTTTGAGTACCATGGGTAGTATTCCCAAATTCCATTAACGATCAAAATAGAGTAATACAAACATAAAATTTTTCTCAAATGATGAATGACATTAAATTTTACGAATCATATTTTTTGTTCATGAAAAATTATTTTAATATCTTTTTTTATTAAATGAACAGGTATAATAATTTATATAATTTTGTTTAGTTTTTTTTATTCAAATTCATAAATGGTTTTATTAAAAATAAAAATTATTTTTCATTTTTTATTTATTTTATTTCTCAAAACATGAACCAGAAAATTATTTATTAAATGTATTCATAAGATAAATATAAATTTTCAATTTAATTACTTAAATAACAATAAAATGGATGGTTTCTTTATTCGAATTTTTAAACCTATTCATTATTTTTTCAATGCATTATTTTAAAATAATATATTATTAATAATATATTATTAGATAAATATATTAAATAAAATTAAAATTTAATTCATCTTCGATTTATTATTAAATATTATATCTAAATTAAAATTAAAATCAAATGAAAAATTTATGTTGTAAATAGCATAATGATAAGGTGGTATATGTTTTGTGTTTTTATTATTAAAAATGTTGAAGAGAATGCATCCAATTTGGAAAATAATATATCTGTGAACAACTAAACTAAACAAGATGGCAATTTTTTATAAACCACAATATGAAAGTGTATCATTTAATATCACCATATCATTGGTAATATGTAGTTTAATTTTACAAAATTACCAAGATTAAAGTAAGATGTACTATGGGATTCTCATAAATTATATCTTTCATGGACTAATAGTTCCTTTAGATAATGGAATTGATAATAAATAAATCATCAAATCTAAATTAAAACTATTTATTTTATATTTTAAATAAAAATATATTAAAAAATATTCAATGGACAATCTAACACATCATCATTATATATTTATTATAACTATTGGTAAATTATAATTCACAAATTATAACATTATTTAAATAAATAATGTTTATATATACAAATTATTAAAATAAATTATTTTTCAACAACATTAAAATAATAAAAATATCATAGATATACATTAAAAAACATTATTCTAAATTTAAATTATTCCAAAAATATATTATTTAAATCCTAGAAAAAAAATTATTTTGTCTAAATAAATAGAAAAAATATACATTAAATATGTTAATAAATAAAAAATTAAAATAATTTCATAAGAGTAAAAAAATTAATTTAAAATTTAAATATCAATATGGTATACTTTAAATGAATAATTAGTGAAATTGAATAACATAATGGGTGTGGTGTACAGAATTGAATACTTTTTGAAAGGGGTTTGAAATATCGTCACACCTCCACTGAATATTGAATCTATGAGGATTTAATATGGTTGATACTTTCAATATTTTGGGGGAGGAATCATGAACCCCATTCAAATTTTAAAGAAAAATCATAAGAAAAATAATCAAGAGAAAAATATTGTAAATTCTTTCAATCCATGCATTGTTTTTTAAAATATACTCTTAAATCATAAAAAAACTAGTATCATTGTAATTATTATCTTTCAATAAATATTTCCACCTTATACTACTCAATAAAATCATCTTCCCATCCACATTTTTGATAGTGTCTCACTTTTATTCTTTATTATTCCACAAGAATGATCAACAACAATGTGATTTCCCGCTTATCTACAGAAATTGTTTATCCAAACTGACTTCCATCCAAAGAATAACATGAACAAAATATCTTTTTAACAAATAAATGAAAATTTCTACAATATAAATTTCATTATTCTTATAGTTACATCAAACAACTAACCTTGTCTATTAACATTGGTCATCAATAGGGTCAACATTTTATTTTAGATTAGATTTTAAGATTTTAAAATAATTTTTACCGATATGAATATTCACTACCAAAAAAGTGTGTTGGAAGGAAGAAGAACTCACATAATCATACATTATTGAAATCCATTTGGAAATATAATAAATTGAATTTTCTTATTCAATAGATCCTTACTCTACCACGTAATCGAGAAGCACGATAATGATAAAAAAAATTTCATAAATATGGATTAAAAATTTATACCCATTTATTGTATTATAGTAACACAAATAGATTTTACATGATTATTTTATAACTATTTTCAAATTTTCACTCTTTTTTTTTAATGTTTATTAAATTTTTTAAAAAATCATGGTAATTTATTTTATCTAAATAATGGGAAAAAAAGAAAATTAATTAATTAATGTTTTATATACAATATAAAATAGTAGCAATAAAAAATAATAAATTTTAAGACACAATTATCAATCATTAAAATATAGTTATCCTATTTTAATTATTTAAAAAACTTTATACCACATTAATTTATACACAAAATTTAACTCTAAAATAATGGAAATAAAATAAAATCCAAGTTTATATATATATAAAAATGCTTAAATTATCCCAATATATGCAATTAATTAATCCAAAAAAATTCATATACCCTTAAACATTTCATTTATTATAAAATTTAACTATCATTTGTTTCTTATTTATCAACAAATATTGATTAGAAATTCTAAATATAGATATACTATAATTACATTAATATTAAAATAACTATATTAGAACCACTAATAGAATTTTTTTAATATTTAAAATAAGAAATTTAAAAATTAGAACTCATTAAAGGTGTATATGGGTTACCAAAGATAAAATCCATAAAGGGGATTACCATCAAATAGAAAAACATTATGAACTCTCCCTTTTCTGGTTCTTTCCTTGATCCATAGAACTCTTGTTCTTTTCCAAGTCATATGTTTCACAGTTCATTTATTTTTGTGCCTAAACATTCATGATAATGAAATTTACTAATAATTTTAAATTCGAATTATTCATTTGAAAATGAATTTATATAGATTAATTTTATGGGTAATTGTGAAAAATAATCATTACTTTTATTACATTCTCATATCAACAAAATCTATGGGAAAACATATCTTGAATTAATCCCGTGACATAAAAATTTTTCATATTCATTTATAAATGTGATTAATTTGAGTTTCACTTCAACAAATCAATAAAAAAATTTACAGCTTAAATTATTACCCAATTAATCTATCATTATTATCACATGTTGTCAAACCCAAATCAAGATTGGGACATTTTAATTTAATGAAAGTGTATAAATTATATTGAATGAGTTTCTAATAAAATTATTCGAAATGTATAATTTTTATATATTCTAGAAGAATTGATTAGTGTGCACCTATTATTAGTTAAAATACTCATATTATAAAACTACATTACAATTATACATTATCAACCAAGATGAAATGGAACTCACACATCCTCTGAAATAACTCCCACGTAATGATTATTTTTGTAACATCATATAATTTTTGTCTCTATAAGTAACATTATGATTATATGAATTTTACATATTCACAACATGATAGTACCAAAAATATATTATTATATTAATAAAAACTTTAAAACTGGAAAAAATGTACATAACAATTATAAATATTACAATGTAATAAAAAAAGATAATATGATACATATAACATGAAAATTTAGATCATCTTGATCCCATAAAATGATTGTGATTATATATAGCATTGTATAAATAACACATAATATTATTTATGTAATATTAATTTTTAAATTAATTTATATATAAACATGAGTTAAAATAGATGTTAATGATGAATAATTGAAATTAAAGTTATTTATAAATTTCTGGAATCCCAAATACCCTATTAAAATATTACTATTGGAATGGTTCTATGACAATTATGAATTGTAATGTAACTGTAAGAATAGTATTTTTACATATAGAAGTGTCAAGTAATATTTATTTACATAAGAAAATACGGTATATTTATATCATGATACTGATAAATAGTTGTTTTAAACGTAAAAATTATTTTATATTGTTTTGTTTTATTCTATAGTTTTCATTACATTTAAATGAATTTTATTTTAAAATAATGTTCATTTTCAAATATTATTTAAAAAAATAATAGTTTTGTTCTTTTAATTCTTGTATAATTTTATGAAACTGTAAAAAAAATATATAATAAAAAACTGATCATAATATTACAATTATAAATTTTAAAAATTTTGATGAATTTAATTACATATTTACTTTGTCATATTTATAAAAATAATTTCATAAAATCATTTACATTTTTTTTATTTTAAAGGTTGTAAAATGGTCTGGGAATTTATTTTACTAAAATAGACAATTTTTTAAGAATTTGGAAATACGATACAAAATGATATTTAGAATTATAAGTGAAATACTTGATTATCACATATGTTATGTTGTAAGATACCAATAGTTTTTACTCCCAAGTAAAATTTATATAATCCAATGATTCATTACTAATTGTAGTTTTGAGATAAATTAATAATATATTGAATATAAAAAATTATAACTCCCATCTCCTCCCATTATAAGTACCTAAAATCATAACCTATTATCCCCATGTATTAGATTTAATAGATATTATATTAACAAAAAGAAACATACGAGCATCACTATCCACACATACATAAATTCCCTTTTTTCACTAATAAGGATTCAAATGTGACTTATGAAGTATCTAAAGAGAATATACCCCAAGGGAGATGTAAATTATCCGTTCAAACACTTTCAATTTTTTTCTTTTTAATCATCATTGAAATGGTTTCCATAATTATATGCATAGTAACATAAATAGTATATTAATATATTTAATAGTGACGGTTGAATATTTTTTTATAAGCTCCCTAGAAATCACTCTGAATCAAAAACATAGTTCACAATAGTTTTGGTTCACCTACTCTATGAACAACATACTTTTCTTTTCGTTACTACGTACAAGGCTAGTTATAGAAATAATATTATGGTTAAGTGTGATGAGTTTATGTCCATAATGTACTATTTAATATTTATTACTTGATGTATATCCATAATATTCCTTTAATTTAATATTGTTTTTTAGAATTATAAATACGCCTTGATAATAAAACCCTTTATTATTAAAATTTTCACTAAATAAACCATTACAATTTCCAAAACAATATGAATGTTTTGAATGATTTCAATTTTTAAAGAATATGAATTTCATTTCATTCTACTTTGGGATTTGTTTCCTCATTTTACACGGATTATAATAACAATCCAATTGTCATTCGACCATGTAACCATGATATGAACTCCATTTGTATAATAAAATGAAATGAAATATATTACTGAAATGGTTGTATATGAGCATAATAAAATTAGAGTACGTAAATTATATATTTTAATAATTTTAAATAATGTAATTAATAAATTAGATTGTGTTAATTTTGAGTTTAAGGGAATGTGTTGAATAATTTTGGACTAGTATAAAGGGATCTCCACAAACAAAAAATATTTTAATTGGGATTTTATTTCACTATATTTATACATTAATCTCTCCATTCATCTTATTTAATTAATATACCTCATATATATATGTTTAAAACATATATACTATGTTCATATCACTTTTCCATGATAGGGATACACATGATTTAAATTTTTCTAAATTAAATTCATTCGACTTGGTTCTCTGATTATAAATAACTTATTTTTTTTAATGTGTTATTTCATGTAAAAATAATGATGATGGTTTAAAAAAATTATCTTAAATTTAACATTATTTAATGTGAAACAAATTCTATTTCATTTTTTATATAGATTATTATAATATTTCTTCACATAAATAACAATTTATCTATTTCCAAACAAACCTACAGAAGATGTACATTTCAAACGTTATTTCCGCACTATTTTTTAATTTTTTAATTTCCCTTGGAAATAATTTTTCATAGAATATGATTATTTTAAACCTATGAATGTAAAATTATTAACAAATCTATTACATCATGAAAGCCATTTTAATATGAAATTTGGTTATTCTATAAGACATGGTTATGGAACACCCTTCTCTCTATAGGTATACATTATGTTTATACCTTTTGGTTTGATTACTAATGTGTAAGACATATTCATGTACATTTTATAATGTTTTTCTTTGTTAGATCACAAATTCATTGTTTAGTTTTTAGGTAGCATTATTTATTATAAAGGGTTTAGTCTATAAAACTATTCCATTATTGGAATTTTTCTACCATATGATGTCTTTATTGCATTTAGGATTGGCATATTCTTATGTCATGTTTTATATTATTTCTATATTCCTATCATTCCATGATATTCTGATTCAATATTACTTATTTCATTTTTCAATATGATCATTTAAAATCCATTAATTTTATAATATGATGTTATGCCTTTTGAATCATATGTTATTATGCTTCATTATTATTTATCCAATACAAAGTATTTATAAAACACTTATCTCTGAAATTATAATTTTTTTCAATTTTTTTCATTTGGATAGGTGGTGAACATTGTATTACATAAACATTAGACCTCTATGTAACATTGTTTTATTTTTTCTAAATTCATGTTCAATATTTTATAAAAAAATATGTTATAGGATTGGGTCAATATATTTGGTATTGTAGAATGGATATCTTTTTGGGATTATTAAAAAAACTATTTGTAAGATCACCTTTGGATAATTCAATGTATTGTAAAATATCATGATATTTGGATGAATTCTAGAATGTGTAATGTCTAATAAATTACATAAATTCTAATATATTAAATGTTTATGTGGTTGGGGAATATATTTACATACGTTTAATTACCATGAATGATCAATTTAGGCACTAACTTAAACATTCCCTTGTTTAGGGATTAGATGCCTTCTTTAACACTGTATTTTACACACCATGGGGGTATGATTTTTCTGATTCAAAAACAGTTTTTATCTATTATAAATTGACCAGAATGACTATTACCATAGAAAATATCATATGAATGTTTCTATGGATAACCTATATTGATACTTTTTTTAGAAAATTTGAGGGAAACCCCCCTTAATTGAATTAAAATGATAGTGCCTATTTTCTATTTGTGAAAGAGGGAACCCATTACAAGAAGTGAAAATTGCCTTAAAGACAAAAGGAAAAAAAATTCGAAATAGTGCAATAGATGAAAATGTACAAAGGGGCACTGGATATCCTCATCGCCCCTCACCAGACATTGCCATAATGAGAAATATGAGAATCTAGGCTAACAAAAAATCTAATAGGAAGTCGGATGATTTTCTTAATGGTTTTACTAACCAGATATGAGTGATAGTTTGAAATTTCATGGTGGTTATAGATAATCTGAAATTGGTTAATAATAATAACCTAAATTATTTGGATGTATCTAATGCTATGAAATTGAAAGATTCATTCAAGTACATAATGCAACAAATTTGAACTACCATGTTTGGATCTTCTAATATGTTCATCACAATATAATTGATTAACACTTATGAGAATATATTCTATGACCACCAGTACACATAATAAGGGAGATCCATACATTTTTTTATTATATCGTTAGGTAATTTGATTAGTGGTTGTAACTAATAAATAATAGGAATTATATGGTATAATTTGATTCCATTAAATGGAAGGGGATTATGAAAAAATGTTTAGTTAATATTTTTCTCATCTATTCATCTTTAAAAAGAGTCAGAGTTCCTCAGACTAATGTAAATGGACATTGAGTTTATTGGGGAATAATTTGAAATCAATACAATGATATCATGATACACCTAAATAATTATTTGGCATTAATAGTATGGTGGAAAACATATTTAGTAGATTATAGTAATTTCTAATTAATTAATTTATGATTTAGAATTTGATAGTTATGAAGAGATTTTATGACATTCTCTTATGTTCGAGATAAATATGGTAGAATCTATGTGTTCTTTATAATATATACATAAATATATTAAAATATTGTTTAATTTAATATGATCAATAAATGAATTCAAACCCAACTACCCATATCTAATAATTGAGGTGAAGAATATC
Organism: Viscum album; assembly: GCA_963277665.1. Classification (NCBI taxonomy): domain Eukaryota; kingdom Viridiplantae; phylum Streptophyta; class Magnoliopsida; order Santalales; family Viscaceae; genus Viscum; species Viscum album. The sequence continues at coordinate 1,482,857,031 of OY728137.1, forward strand.
AGAAAATGTCTCATCAAAACATTAAGTGGAATCAAGAGTTGATAATAGGTGATCCATGATAATAAAAAATTATTATAATTGATGAATCCTAATAATTAAATGGATTTAAAGAAGTTTATGATCTAAACTCTGAATGGAATATATTTTTTGAACTACAAGGAACATGGAAATTATTCAAGATAGTTTCATATGCCATGGGATATTGAATAAAATAAATGAAAAACCCAATAAGGTCAAGATATAAAAGTTGGGATTATTAAATCACTAAAAAAAGGTGGATCCAAAAAAATCGGTGACATGTATTATTATTATTTGTCCTGTTATATATAAAATAATATTTTATTACTTTTCAATTTTTTATTTTATACCATAATTTATTGGTAGAACTATTCAATCCACACCTCAATACATTATTTTAATTGTATTTTCCAAGTTCTTCGTGTCTAATTACTTTTGTATTTATTTGAGTTGGGGATACTTCTGAGGATTCTTTCATGTTCTTCTGGAGTTTAGAACTAAAAAATAATCGATGCATTCCTTTTAAATAATAAAAGTGTGGATTATAGAATATGAGGTATGTATAAAAATTATGACGATCAGTGTTTATGGGTTATGATTGGATTAGGCATGTAATGTAAAATAAGATTACCTCGTAAATATGTAGCTTATGTCATATGTTTTGTCTAGCTCTAAGAACAATATTTTTCCACAAAAATACAATGGTTCATGGTTTATTCCAAAAAAGTGTTGATTATAGAATTTTTTATGGACCTATTGATTTTACTATGTGAAAGACTGGTTGAAACCATAAATTAGGTGACCTAAATCATGTTTATATATGATTTCTGTTTGATCTTATCCTCATTCTATATTCTAATATTCATATATCTTATTGAATGCTAATTTTTCTAGATATCTTCATACACTTTTCCACATACATCGATCAATGGGTTCTATTGATTATTTTCTACTAGTCAAAGGTGAGTTCATCTACCTTTAATATTATTTTACTTGAATTTTTCTTCAGGGAACCCTTGTGTAATTATTGTGTGATTTTTGGGGTGAGTTTTAGCTTTGTATTTTATGATGTTTTTTTATTGTTTAGGTATACCTCTATTTATTCATGTATTGTTGTAGTTTTCAGACTGTTTCTTCTTCACTATCTATAAAATAGTGAGACTACAATGAATATTTTATGAAATGGAAACTCCTTCTATAAATTATATTGTAATATGTGAGAAATATTCATGGATTTAGCTTCTATTAGGTTTATAATAAGGTTATTTTTCATAAGAAAATTAATTGGATTAATTTAAAATTGTGGGTATTTTGATATATCGCATGATTTTAAATCCATGATATTATTATTGATGAAATTATTCCATGATGATGCCTTCCTAAAAATAACATGAATTATAATCCTTGTTTTATTTTCCTTTGATATGATGTGATGACCCTTGTAGTGTTTTCCAGTGTTTACTCCTTCAATAAAATTCAAAAGAACATTTATTTGGATAATAAACTAGTTTCCATTGAAATTGGGTCTATATGATAATACCCATTAAAAATTAAGAATTACATTAATGAAATACCCAAGAATATATTGTGATATGTAATGTGTGATTTTTTAGTGTTTTTTCAGGAATGTGATTAAACTATATGGTTTGGGTTATTGTGAGTTGATGGAGGTTTTGAGATGGGCTATGTGATTAGTATGGTTTGATATTGTGCTTCGTCAAAATGGATGAGTTCTACAAAGATGTTTTGTTAGGGGTATATGATGTTGAGGCCAACGGTAATGATGAGAAGTAATTTTCGTTTTTTGGATGTTGTGATGTGGGGTTTTTGTATAAATATGTTTTTTTGCGGCATTGTGGTGATGTAGGTTTTGGTATTGTGGTGATGATTGTTGTGATTTTGGTTACTTTTTTGTTCTTTTTATTTATAGATTCTAACAATTAGATTAAATAAATTTAGATGATAAAACGAAACAAAACTTTCCTAAAAAATATTATAGGGGAGTCAAATGGTTGGGTGGAAAATTTATATATTAATGGAATATAAAACAAATTGGGTGTCTAAATGTCAATGATGTGGAATATTAAATTGAATAATAATTCATTCTTGTAATGTGGTTGTGTGATGTTTTACATATATTGGTTGTCTTATTTTTTCCATTTGGATTGAGTTATTATGTATTGAAATCATGTATTCTTTTAATTTTTATGTGCCCTCATTGGTTATGTAATATGTGGTATGAATAAATACATTTTTTGTTTTTTTTATATTATACCAATTATATTCTTAGAAATTAAGAAATTCTCAGTGGTTATAAGTATTTTCAGTTTTCCCAAAATCAATTATGGTTGTGGGAGTGATTATTGTGTACCCCCTCTTCCACTATCTTACATCATTATCTGTAATGATATGATTCAGTGTTGTAAGTTACCTAACATTTTCAGTGATGTTGTTTTCGGGTGAGGAGTGTTTTATGTGTCATTTATGTTATGTGATTAGTGGTGTGATTATCCATTCTAGTATGAGAGCATTATGTTGATTTTATTCACATTCATGATACACTACTACCATTTTTAAATGATGATATGATATATTAGGGACCAAATTACATTAGGAGAGAAAACGTGGGGGTGATTCGTAATTACAAAAGTGGATAGTAAACCTTGTAGGGGGGTAAGGATGCCACCAACCCACATTAGACTAATCCCATGTGACTTCAGGTGAGACATGTTGTGATGTTGTATGTGATGTGATATATATGTATGGGATGAGGGAAAAAAATTCAATGATATAAAATGAGAGAAGAAAATTATTAGGGAAGTGTTAGTGTGTAAACTTTCATTTTAACAATCTTTATGATATATTAATATGTTGGATAGATTAATAGAAAATTTATACTTTTTATGGCTGGTATGGTTAGTTTAATAGACTTGGTGCCTGTTGGTCTTGATTTTTTATCACTAAAAAATAAACATTTTCTTTTCACTTGTCAACTAGAAAACATGATTAGATCACTATTGTGTGTAAATTTTATTCTCACCCCACATATATAAATAGTTTAGGCTTCCAGGATTACATTGAGTTCATCATAGAAACATGAATCATGGGGTCAGAAGTTTTTTTGGACACATTGTCATATGACATGTCTTTTTCTAAAATGGATAAATTTATAACATTTGTTTTTTATCATGCAATGTGCAATGGTTTTTAGATTAAATTATATTATATAATAGAGTTATTTTGTGGTTGTGATTCCATATCCCAATTACACTTCATTATTTTTATAGGTAAATTACTCTCATTTGAGAAACTTTTTTTAAATTAGGATTCAGTTGTTAACACATGGAAACAGTAGGTATGACTCAAATTTCATTATCTATATTATATAATTGAGAAGTCTTATGAAGAAGGAGTTAAAGATATATTTTTTTTTACAGGTTTTGGTTGAGAAATTGGATAGAGGGTGGAGTTAGGTATGGTGTGGTATACATGGGTTGGTATGGCAACAAAACCAATCTACCTTATTGGGTGACTTAGGCTTGTGGTACCATTTGGGAAAATTAATTTTAGGCAACTCCATGGTCCATTATGTAGACATTATTCTTATTGAAAGGTCAAGTGAAGTGGACATGATTATAGAATATAGGGCTTTTAGGTGTACACCAATTAGGAATTTTTTGTGTCAGTGTATGGATTTTGGTTAATTTTCGGAAATTAAATTAAATAATAATATAATCTTCTTCCAATTCGATGTTATCAAACATAGAATGTTCTTATCTATTTTTTGTAATGGATATTTTTCATTATTAACAGGAATTCAAATAAATTGTGAATCAAAATGCTAATCCAGTTGATCTTTATAGGATATACCTGATAGAGGAGGATGATGCATGGTAGAGAGAACTTCATTCTTTCAAATGGTAGTGTTTGGTGATGTATAATGGGATCATAATAGATCTGGGGATAGAGCACTAGTTATATGATCTTGATTTATCATTCTATTTATTCTTATCATATGATGACTTCTTTGTTTCATTGGCTGTTATTCAATTTTTGGGAGTTATACATCTCTTATGGGTGCTATTTATTATTGACTGGAAGGAGGAAAATGTGTTATGGGTATAATTTTAGAGGGTTTTTAGATTATATTTCTGTTCATCGATGAAGATTGAAGTGAGGTAGTAGGATTCTCTCTCACTTAAAAAAAAGTAGCCTACGATTGTTTGATATTTTTACTTATTTCATGTACCACTATCAGTTTTCCAAAGATGTTTTTTAGAAGAGGATTCTAGAGAATATGTCAAGAAAGGGCATTGTGTTTAATGATTAGGTAATTGATCACTGTTTTTATGATCAATAAAAATCAAGAGCTAAAAATATGGAATGGATTATAGAGAGGAATAACTATTTGGGAATTGATCATTGAGAGAGTGTATAGTAAGGATTCTCGAGTTATAATTCACCTTGTAGTAGGGTAACGATTATCGGGTTGTTTTGTTCTAGTAGGTGGGGATCCCAACATGAATGACCCATCTTCGGTATTCAGGTTTGGTGGATCACAAAAATAATTCTTCGACATTCTCTTTTCATTTTACATCTTCAATGTTTGTGGCCATTTACATTCTTGGTCCCTTCTTGAAAAGAAAATATCACGTGGGTGTTCAAGGCCCTATTTATAGCAGCAGTACATGCCTCCAAGATAGTTTTAGTAGTATGAACCATTAATGATTTTTCAGAACAATATGGAAGGTAGTTTTATTGATGGAAACCTCATGATGGCCCCTATCTATATAGAAATTTTATACAATGCATTCATAGAGACTGAAAATAGATTGAAAGTTGAGTTTGTTGTGTATAGATACATTCATTAAAGGTGAAAACACCTGGATATCAAAATGTTGATCAAGGTACAATTAGTATTTCAACTGCCACTCAGTGTTCATTGTTATATTAGTGATCCTAACACTCCATTAGTGATACCACTTTTCTCCATACATTTGGACTAGATGTGGAGATTATTCATCAGATCTTGGTGTTATATAGGATTTTCGGAAGATAGAATGATATATTATAAGTGTTTTAGAAATATTTACTAGTGACATAACAACACATGATAGTGGATGACAAATTCATACTACAAATACATCCATAATATTTTATCCATATCATGGAATTCGTATATTCTATGTGTTTATCCATCAAATTTTTCCATACGATAGTTACATTTTTCGACGTGGAGTTTCACCAAGTTGATTTTATTGAAGCGTGAGACTATATGATGGTGGTAGGAAAGTGGATAACTTTTATCATAATTTAAAGTGTTTTTTGTGGATTCTCAGGTTGGGGGTATTCCCATTCATTAGGAGGATATCGTGAATTAATACAGTGAATATTATATAGCTCTACCCCATTGAAAAAAAACATGTTAGGTATAGAGTTATAATCAAGTTAGTCTCTAATTTTTATTGAACCAAATTTGTTAGATCACAATAATTTCTAAGAGTTTAGGAGGATTGTGGATAACATGAGGAAGATGAGTTTCTTGTTACCCATTTTTTCTCATTAGGTTGCATCCCTATTTTTTTCTAAGAGAGTGGATGGTGGTCTAAGGATTTGTATTGACAACCACAGGATTAATCGAGGGGTGCAGAAGAACCAATACCCCCTTCCAAGGATCAATTATCATTTTGACCAAATGAGATTGGAAAATTAGTTTTTAAAGGATAAACTATTTTCTAGATATTACTATATCTGAGTAAATGGTGATGATATCATGAAGAGTATTTTTATGTTCCTTGAACATATATTCTCATCATTTAGTTTCATAAATTCACCAACCATGTTCAATGGTATTATAAACACTTTGTTTTGTGAGTTTACAAAATATATTTTAATTTTATTCATATATGTCATCTGGAAATAATTGATGTCAAAAGATATTCATGTTGAGAATCATTGTAATCTTTTATAGATATTATGACACCCCAAAATATATAATATTTTTTGATGTGCAATTTTGGGATACAAGTGGTATGTTTCTTGATATATGTGTGGTCCTAATAAGGAGTGAATGTTTACATATCCATTATTAATGTAGTTTTTTCATTGTAATCACCCATAAATTCAGTTTGTGTTCTATATTATCTTGTTTTTATGGTATTATGTGAGGTTTATACCATATTTATATCATGATTCGTCCCATATAACTATATTTAAAAAGATGTTCCATGACTGTCTTTGGAGTGATCGATTTCGGGAAGCATTTAGTTACCTGAAGGAGAAGTTGTTCAGCACTCTAGTTCATTGATTTGTAGTGGATGGTGTAATGTTTCAATTTTATATAATGTTTCATTTATACCATTGGGATGATTTTTTTTTGTATAATATATATATATTATAACTTATTTTACAATATATTTATGTCCCCATCATTGTATTTTTTCCATAAAATTTCTATAGATGGTGGAATTTGTGTTGTCACTAATGGTTTGGTGGTAATAAATTATTGGGGAGAGCATTGATGTTTTTACAATGATTAATATCCTAAAATAATTTTTTACCTTGTGAAATAAAAATATATTATTATAGAGGTTGATAATTGTTTTTAATATTATAAATTTAATATATCCTCAACATTGTAATGGGGAATATTATTTCGTATGTGATGTTTTGAATTTCGCAGAGGATTTGATTCGAGAGTCTAAAAAGAAATAGAAATGTAAGGATAAGAATGTGTTGAAGTGTCATGATGCTTTTCTATGTAGTTTTTTATGTTAAATTCTTCAAATGAGCATATATACATCCTCGATTCATTATGTGGAGGATTTTCAATACGGATTATCAAATGTGATGTTTATAAATTACCGTGATTTCTATGATGATGATCTAGAGGGATGTTCCAAGGATGTCCAGAACTATGTGTTATTCTAGGGGAGGTTGTTCATTATTATCATTATGCATGATGTTTTTTTGTATCATATTCATATCACACCTTTAGTGTTGCATCCTTTTTTGACTAAAATGTATCATGTATTGAGGAGATGGGTTGTGTCTATGCATGAGAAAATTAAAGGTGTAGTTTTTTGTGAGGTGTTTGGTTTTTCAGAAGGTGAATGTAGTGAAATATGTTCCCAGAGGATTGTAATGGTAATTGGATATTATCAAGTAGAAAATGAAAGGAATATTGATGTTTTTAGTCAAAGTGTTACCTTGGTCTCAGTGAGGTTGTGATGCAGATATGGTGATGGTGGAATAACTAATGAAGTCATATCTATTTTTGGTGAACAACATGTCGAGTAAAATAGTTTTTTAAGATGTTTTTGGATAATGTGGTTAATCTATATAGACTAATTAGGAATATCATCTATTATAATGATCCTCATTATACTTAATGGGTCTGGAGTGGATTGTTGCATGATTTTGGATCCCAATATCCCCTTTAGACTACAATACATCCCATAAAAATATTAGAATATTGAGAAAAATGTTCAAACACTTGAGGATATTTTATGAGAATACATCCACATGATTATAAGTTAATGTGTAAGGATATTGAATTTTTGGAGTTTATAAACAAAAATATGTAATATACATCCTTTTTCATTGTTCTTTTTGAATTACGGTATGGAAACCATATCATTTTCCATTCTATTGGAATATTTTTTCGAGTAATGATATCATGGTCCTGCTGTTGGGTAGATAATGAACATTAAGAACTATTTAGGTTGGGATAGGATGAGGGAGTAATAATACCATCATAATTCCTTTGAAAATTATAGATATATTCCCTTTTAATTTAATTCTGGATACCATGTTTTCTTGAAATTCACTCATTGATGTGGGTAGTGATGGTTTGGAAGCAGATGTAAGCTATCACCTTTTCTTTTTGGGTAATTTTAGGTGTTGGGTAATTTGGAGAGATGGTGTATCAATTAGAATTTACATTAGAATTGTAGATGATCTAGGACATCATCCATGTGTCTTAGCACCATTTTTATTTTCACAATGAATCCGATATCATTGGTGTGGAAAAGTTGTACATTGATGTTGGCACATTTTTTTAGTGAGCCCTGTAGAGAAATATGATTAGCCAGAGAATGTAATTCATGGACATACTATTACTGTTATTTTCATGTTTTGGAGGCATGGTGTTTTGGAGGAAATTATATAGGAGTGATAATAGTATATGTATACCTTATACCTAGATCTGATTTGATATTTTCCCTTTTTTCATTTCTACAGTGATAACATCATCATCCTATTTTATTAGTAGTTATTTTTCTTGATGTTTTGATATATGATAAATCTATATAGATAATATATATATAATTCCTCATATCTATTCAAGAAATATTAATATACGATGCAGATACAACCATTTAGATGATTCAATATATCAAAAATAGGATAACATACTAACATGGAAGATTAAATTCCCTAATTTTTATGCCATTGATAATTGATATGTATTATTGGGATCAGTTGTTGGTTTGGTTTGTACAAAGGTTGAGATATTTATTTTGATGAATTTGATTAATGTACTAGTGTTTATATGGATTCAGATGTATAGTCTTATGATTAGTGACACATTATTATGGTTTTTTAGTGATGTGGTTTTATAGGGTGTTTTGTAGGTGTTTTGGTTTGGCTTCTTATGATGGTGGTGGTTTTGAGATGTAATTTGAACAATGAAATTTGTCTAATAGTGTGGTTTCTCTCTGCTTATTCATGTCCATTTTTTAGTCTCAAGGATTTAAACAACTTGATAGTGATATAATGTAATTGTATGATCCTTATCAACTCTTTAATTTGAAAATATCAATTATTGGGGATTATTTAAAAGAGGCTTGATAATTTTTTTAGAATTTGGTTCTATAGATGAAAAAAATTGATCTTAAATGACATAAATATGTTTTTTCCTTTAAATGATGGTTGTTAACAACATCAGAAGTTAGTGGTTTACATATTATTGGAAATATGAGGCATTGTATATAAAATGGGTATTTTTAAGTAATTGTTTAACATATGTATTTTAATTTCTAATCAATGATACATTTTTGGGGGAAATTCAATGATTGAGTGTTTATGCTGGAAGAGTATAGTTTATGTCATTGTTTTTTGTGTCTGTGGTTTTTTGACATAAATACTTGGTTTATCACTTATCTTAGGTTCCTTAAAGCCTATTTATATATATTTTTTTATGATATTATCCCCAGTATATAATCTCTTTATTATTATTTTTATAGAATGAAATGTTCCTGTCATGGGGAGTGTAAATAACAATTATTTCCTAAGTTTAAATTTATTTAAGTAGTTATCCAAGGTTGACTCCGGAGAAGAGAAAAACACAATCACATTTTTAATTTATGTTTAGAGAATTATGTTGAATTTGTTTTTGTAATTCTTGTATTTAAAAAACAATGTAATGTAACAAAATTATGAAATGAAGTTAAATATTTAAAAAAATGGCAAAGTATGTGATTAAAAATAGTTATATGAATTGTGTGATTATTACATGTTAATTTTTTAAATTTCAATGTAATCCTTCTTTCATTTTGTTTAATCCTCTTCTACTGAACCGATTAAAGTGAGATTCCACAATTGATTCCGCTCACTCCCATGGTCTATTGTGATAGTGACATCAAACCTTACCAATATCTTATCATGTTCTAATTTTCATACTTTTGTGAAATATTTTTAACTAATACACTTAATTTATTTTGGCTGTTCGTGATTGGGTCTTGTTTGTCCAAAAAATCAAGAATATGAACGACCCCTCCCATACGTACTGATGATACATGATTACTTCACCACTATTATCTTAACTAGTCCATCATATATAGACCAGAACATAGTAGATGGAGATAATTATCATTTAAAAAATCAATAATATAAATAAAACATAAAACGGAATTTGATATCCCAAGATATTAAAATCTGTTTTTATAATTGTAATCCAACTTCACATAAGATAGATTGTTTTTATTCAATCAAGTGAAAAATCTAAAGAATTACAAAATATAAAACCTATATGTCTCAAAACACTCATATTTTTAAGCCACTATGTTAAGGGTAATTGAGAATAATGTTGAATAGAAGATATTTAATTATTAAGAAGAATAAAAAATAGAAAAAAAGAACGGAAATTTCCCTTATAGAATAATTCCACCCAACATTCGCTTCGGTTCTACCCACCAGATGGTCGAACAAAGCATAGGTACCTTCATACTAGATTTTCGAAATTGGGATTTCTATCTACCCTTGAAATTTGAAATCATTTCGATCAATTTCCATGATGTTAAGGCTACATTAATAGAATATAATTTATCTATCAGTCGAAAAATATTCAACCGACCCCACTTTTACTGGTTCAATGGCCACCTTAATGAAATAATTTCTCTTAATAAATTTAAATCAAACATTACCATTTTAGGTATATTTCAAATATAGTTCTAATCATCCCATTTAGATGTGTGTATCATAAAATATATTTCATTCAATGAGGTAGGGCTCATTCTACTGACCAGAATAACTCTTCAACATTTCAATTTTTTGAGAATGTTTCTATTAGAATGGACTCTAGTTCTAGAAGTTGAATATGTATCCCAGAAATACTTCAATCCTAAATAAATTATCACATGAATCGAATCATGGTTTTAGAATTTATACTCAAAAAACCAAAGCAATAGAAAACTGTTAAATTTATAGAATTAGCCAATTTTTATATTTTAGCTCAAAACAAAACAAATATAATAAATTAAAGAAACTAAGGTCACATTGATTAATTTTTAGAGGTAAAATCCTTGAAAAAAATAGATAAATAATAATTAAAATATTATCTCTATAAATTCCCCAACACTTAACACCTGGACTCCTTGACATGTAATCATCAAAACCAAATTAAAGAAAATTAGAAAAAATATATCCATCAGATCGAACAATTTATCACCCAGATACAAAATATATATTATAAATAAAAAATTATTTCTCGATTTCTATTAATATCATAAATATATTTCCACTACATTTATCCTCCCATGTAGGGAAAATATTTACCTCACATTCATTTTTTCACTCATACAAATGTCAATTTTTAGTCATTGTCTTTCTTATAAAAACTCATGCAAGGGTCACCATATTCTTGATATATCCCTACATATATATCTGATATAATTCAAGGAAATTCGTTAATCATGAGGACTTATCAAGTTTGTTTTGTGGTTTTTAGTTTGTAGGATATTTATGTGGAAAAATATGAGGCTGACTGAAGAGGGTTTGACTCTTTTAATGAAAAATTGCACAATTATAATTTTATCTCATGTATGGTCTCCTCCTCACTCCCATTAGAAGAAAATAAACTCTATCAACCTGAAAAATCATGTAAATTTCACTGTATTCATCATTTGAATCATAATAATGTCATTATTCTCAAAAATAATTTTTATTAAAAGATCAAGATAGGAACAACTTTCATTCCTTATTGGAAGATATAGAGAATAAGAAATTCTATATTAGGAAAGCTATATAATGAGACAACATTCAACAAAATGATTTTTTAGCAAAAAACACATGTTTAAGGGATTTAATTTTCTACCCAATGTATCACCAAATGAGTTAACACAATACAAAATAGCTTCCACCATAATTAATTTCAATTATATTATGAAATTTCAATACAAGGACATGTAGGATGGGAATGTTGTCTGGTAATATAGAGAGCCTAATAGGATTTTTTGGGATTCTAATGGCTATAAGGACTACATGTTCTTGATAGGCCATTATAAAAAGTGTAATTTTTTAAAGGGGGTTTAAAATCAATGAAATTCCTCAGACATTTAAAACACAAATACCATAATAAATTATGGTTTAATGTGAATAAAACAAACTATAGTTAAAACAATCATCTTTTGGTTCTCTTAATATATGTGTTAAATGAATAGAATATAAAAAAATTATTCAGAAGCCTCATAAGAAAGTGACATCAATGATAAAGTCAGTGAGATGTGCCGTGGGATTCAAAAATCTGAGCATTTTTCATGGAATGTCTTAATATTTAAACATTAAAATAAATTCAGTAATCAGTTAATTTATTTCCATGTAATAAATTGTTTCACTAATGTAAATGGGCTTAAATTTATTCAAATATAGTCATTTCGGATCAAATACTTCAAAAACACGCAAAAACTAAAAACTAAACACACAAAATTTAAAAAATATACTTAAAAAAGACATATAAAAATCAGAAACTCTATGGGTCACCCCCCAAAGACACTTATGTGATACAATGTTTTCAATAAAATCAAATTGATTTAACATGTTAGAATATATTAAATTAAATCACAACAACAATTTAAGTGTAAAAAAGATGTACAACATGATTTTTTGGTATTACATTGTTGAGTTAAGATCTTACGTGATGAATACATTAAAAGATACAACTAAAAGTCAAGATAAGTACATTATATATTTAGAAAAAATAAAATAAAATATAAATAGAGTGAGAAAATGGTAGATCTTGGTTCACTCCCACAGTTGGTCCCTGGGTTTTGACAACCTCTAGATGAGAAGTTTTAGTTTGTTATTCCCAATATAATGGTCCATATAGTATCTTTAATATGAAAAACCATAAATATAACATAAATAATTCATGTATTTATTTTTTGAGGACTTCGTGGATAAAAAATACCAAATCCTCCCTCATGAAAATTTGATGCATCTTGTATAGTTTGGTTTGGACCAAGAATAAGCCCTCCTCTTTCTTGATTTCCAATTATTCAACTTATTGTTCATTATAAAATGGTTTCTCATACTATACTAAATAAAAATAATTAAAAAAGGTAAAATAAGAATGTTATTATATTTGAATAAAATTAAAAAATAATGAAACAATAAGAAATTATTCCCTTTTAAAGTAAGAATCTTGTGTCTCTTTTTCCTCAATAAATTACACTTTGGTCACCCTTTAATCATCATCCAATAAGTGTTAATCATGTTTAAAGATCTCTATATGTTCCTTATCAGGTGCCTCTTCTTTTTCAACCCCATTAACCTGGACTATTCAATTGCTCGTCAAATCTGAAAATTTAAAACAAGGGGACGTAATGCCTAATTTAGATTTTATAAAATCTGAATAAAAACATCATATAAAAATATTATCTCACATTGTTTGTTCATATTAATTTTCTTATTCTATGGGAGGTTCTTCTAGTTGTTTATGTTCACAATATAATGTTATGTATTGATGTTCCACAATATTTTTGACAAATTCCACCACTTTGGTGGTTTATTCGTTCAATTTTCATGGCACCTCTACATTGATGGAATGTGGGATCAAGTAGTTGTTCACCCTCTTTCTATAATTAATCTACAACCTATTGATCTCTCATATGATTATTTCTAGTAAATTCTTCCCTCTTGGTCTTTTCAGGTTCCTGCATAGGTTTTGGATTCTCTATCAATGAATGGACATATTCAAATGATTGTTCATATTTTCCCTCTAGTTGATCTATGTCTTTTCAAAGTTATTTAATTAGAACTATATCATAACCTAACTCGTATTATTTTTACCCATGTGGGTTATTTTTCAATGAATTAAAGAAATTATCATTTGGAAATATCATGGAAAATTAATTTTTTATCATTTGTTTGGAGTTGTAAAATATTTATAATTAAATTGTGGCACTACCTCCCTAGTAACAAGGTCATGTTTTGACTTTTTCCTGCTATGTGATATGTGAAAAAATTATTTCCTATGTTAAAATGTAGTAAATTGGTTTTCCTAGGTTGTATACAAATAGGAGTGTCCAACAATCCCAGTTTTTACATTAATTTTAGAGAGAGAAGTGGTAATTTATTTACATTAATTGATTTAGAAATAAATGAAATTAAAAAAATGATTTAAATTAAATGATGTAATTTTTTTTGAAAATCATGTGATTAATTATAGTGATATGAATTGGGTTATCAGGTTAGGATCATCATTATAATGGAAATGTAATACTTGTTCTAATTTTTTCAACCCTCTTCCCATAAATTGATTAAATTGTGATTTCATGATCGATTCCTCTCACTCTCAATTTTAATGGTGATGGTGAGATTAAACCTTACCAAGATCGGAGATTTCTCTAATCTCCTTATTTTTGTGAAATATTTTCCTCTAATACACTTAATTGATTTAGTCAATTATTTATCAGGTCATGATTATCCTAAAAAATATAGAATATATACTACCCCTCCTATGTGTATATACGATCACTGAGTACATCACAAATAATCCCTTATCTCTTGCATCAAATATAGATATGAAACTAGTATAGAGAGGTAATTATCATTTGAAAAATCAATAATGACAATATAATATAGAATCAAAATCTCTCTCATAATATAATAAAATCCTTTATAAGAATTAGAAACCAACTTTTCAAAAGAGAGTGCTTTTTTATTCAATCAAATGAAAAAACTAAAGAATTAAAAAATAGAAATCCTAAACATCCCAAATCACTCCAATTTTTACCCTACCATGGTAAGGGTAATTGATATGGATGGGGAAAATAAGGCATTACATAACTATGAGTAATAAAATATAGAAAATAAAAAACATAAATGTTCTTTTCTCGAATCCTTCCACCAGAAGTTCTTTTCAGTTTTCCCTACAAGATGGTTGAAATATGATGATGACCCTTTTTGTAAGATGATACAAATGTTTCTTTCATTCTATTCTCAAACCTTGAAATAATTTGGTTCCATTTAAATTAATTTATGTCTACCTTAATAGAAATGAATCCTTTCAGGCACTGAACACTATTCTACTAACTCCAATTTGATAGGTCAAATAATTGCCTTAATGAAATAATATCTCCATTAAATTTAAATCAAATCTTCCCATTTTATTAATATTTTAAACTCATCATGAATAATCCTATTATAAGGTTATTATCTAGTGATATGTATGATTTAATTTTGTAGATTTCATTCTGTAGGACAGAATTACTCGTCAACTTAGTCAATTGTGTATGGCATGTTGGTGTTCGAATAGACTCCAGTTCTAGAAGAAGAATATTTTTCCCATGAATATTTTATTCATAAAATAAAATCACTTTAATTGTTTTAGAATTTTAGATATTATACTCTAAATATATAAGAAATAGAAAACTACTAAATTAAATAATTAACCTATATTCATATTTTAGCTCAAAACTCACCAAAAAATCATAAAATGATGAAAATTAGATCACATTGATTAATTTGAGGATATTAAATCAATGAAAAACATATGAATAATAATGAAAATATTATCTCAATCAGAAAATGATAGAATATTATCATGAATCTTCCAACACATTTCATCTTACTCTGATCTGTGGGTTCTAGTGACCAAGTGTTTTTTATCAGTGTTGAGTTCATCTTCCTTCCCCATATTTTTCTTTACGTTCAATGTCAATATTCCACAGTGGTAATTTATTTTTCATTTTGGTTTAGTATAGGATTTTTCTTGATGATTATTGGGGGTAGTTTAGGTTGATCTACGGTTTTGTTTTACAAATGTTATTTTTTTTCCGGATTCTTCATAATATTATTGTGCCTCGTGATATTAAATAACTTTTATGAGGTAGGGTATTCTTCTTATATCTATTATTCAATGTTATTTGAGAGATCATGATTGTATCTCATTCATTTTAGTTGATATTAATAATCTATATAATATGATAATAAATTGGTATAATTGAAATTGATTGATATGGGGATATATAAAATGTTTTGATTACATAAATATTATTGGTGATAATAATATTCTAGTTTGATGCCTTACTGAAACTAATGGTTTTCTGAATCCTTTTTTACAGTATATATGATATTATGTGATGAACCTCTTTATGATTTTATTTTTTCACACTATAAATAAATGTATAATGAGTGTATATTTCAAAAGTAAACTTGTATCTCAGGTAATCCTGTGAGTTATCATGATATATTAAGAAGTAATGTCTATTAAACCCATGAATAATTGCGGAAGTGGGGATGTTTTGATGATGTGTGTGGTTTCAATGTTTTATTTTTTAATATGGTGATAAAGGTTCCTATTTGGGTTGCTATTTTTGTTGGGATTTGATGCAGTGACTGTTTTTTCTTTGATGACATGTGGTAAGATGTGTCGTTGTAGTATATAATGTTATGTGTATTTTTTTGTAGTAATTTCATACTATGATTGGGAAATAATTGAGATATGTGGTTATTTTGTTGAGATTCTTGGGTTAATGAGGCAATGTAAAGATGACAGTTGTGGTGTTGTGGTACTGTATGATGTAATTTGGGAGAGTTTTTTGTAGTGGTTAGGTTTGTTAAATGGTTTGGCATAGAATAAATTAAGATGATGAAAAATATATTGTTAAATAAACAATGTTGTATAGAAATTTTTTTCATTATGTAGATTAGTTTATTGTATTTTTCATATAAAATATGTAGTTTAAAATTTAATGGTGTTTCTTAATGAATTGAATAACTTTTTTTTCATCTGTGGTGGTTGTGTGATGTGTTTCATATACTCATGGTATTAGATGTAACATATGTTTTTTTTGGAATGGTGTTGGTGATGTAATGTGTGCTTGTTTAGTTAATTCTAAATCACATGTTGAATATTCTGTTATATATATATATATATCATTTATCTTGTGTTCTTTATATATGATCACCACACATGTTCGATAACTATATCAATTCTAAGTGGTTTGGGTTTTGGGTTTTCCCCAATATCTACGATGGTCCTGATACTGATTCTTCTTTATCCATTCTTCCTCACTCTTCCAATAACAGTACGAATGAAATGGTATGGGATTGTATATTACATATAAATAACCATAATGTTTTCTGGGCGTGGTGTGATGTGATGAGGTAGTGATGTTATGAAATAATTGCTGGAGGCATATGTGGTTGGATGTGGGGATGAGGTCAATTACCCTTAGTTTCACGATACCATACTATCGTAGTTATATGATTAGATGGGATTTGATGGACCATGTTCCTTTAGTTCAAATGTGGTACAGTGATACATTATTATTTCATAGGATTCTAGACCTTGTGATGGTAAGGTAGGTAGGAATGTATTCTGACCAACATTCTAGATGGCCCATGTTTCTTTAGCTAAGATGTGATATGTTTTGGTATGATATTTGATATGTACGAAAGGTATGAGAGTAATTGAAATTTCACTTCGTGGTGTGAAAGTGTTAAATAAGTTTGGTATAAGTAATTTGGATCATTTTTTATTATAATATCAAATATCTATGATTAAATATCATGAGTGATTTGATGAGTGCTACATTATTGAGATATAATGTTTTGTTATACTATTTATGTGGTTTGTGGTTACACAATTTTGGTCAGTGGAACATTAGAATGTTCTTATCACATTTTCACATGAGACAATGGTTATCTCTCTAATGAGTATAGATGTTACTATCACCATATTTATAAAAAATAATTTTATGGATTCCAAAACAGTGGGGACAGACAAAGACAATGCTATATTGGGGTATGAGCTACTAATGATATTTTTCCATATAAATTTTTTTGTTGTGTATTTTTAATAATTTATTGTTTTGTTTTGTTTTTTTATGCATTATGGGATGGTTTTGGGTGGATTTTATATGTTATTATATAGTTTTTTTATTTGTGTTATCATATCTTTTTATCATGTTAATTTTGTTGTGAAAAATTCCTCACATATGAGAGAATTGTATTACGTCACTGCTAGTCTCCAACATGGATCCTAATAGATGTGGGACTCATGGTAAATTATCTATCTTTCTTCATTGTATAATTTTTTGAAAGAGGAGGTTGTGATAGTCAACAGGTCATTTATAACTGAAAATGTTGCAATTATTTCATCCCAATTATTCTACTCATCTACCCTCAATTTCTTTAGGCTGAATTTCTTATAAAATTGCGTCATACTTAATTTATTTTAATTTTATTCTATAATGGGAATGGAATAGTGTTACATTTGTAAATAAAAAATAAATTTTTTAGAGGATATCAATATTTATATCTAATGTAATCCTCTGATTCATTATAAGTGTCAGGATGATAATTAATTTAGAATGGAAGACTATTCTAAGACATGTATATTTTTTATATATGAGAGACTGCGTATATCTCAAATCATATTGACAAATGATATAATTCTTCCTGAGGACATTACCAATGATAAATATTATAATTATGCATTTATAGAATATTTTCTTGGCCTTCCACCGGACTATGTGGATGAATTATTGATTGAACATATAGCTCTATCACTACCCATATCCCAGACTCCAAACTGAATGGAAACCATTGAGAGAAAGAATGACTAACGATGCATTGGTAATAAAATATACACAATGGATTTATATATGAAATAGATTAATCAGGGTTTTTTATATTCTACTACATAATTTCGTTTTATTCTACATTTAACCTCTTTATGGATTACCATGAACTCTTCAAGACCACGATAAAGAAAAATATCACATGACATAGATTGATGATGTTTTTTACTAGACTCATAGATCTATGCTACTCATTAATTTTGTAATTCTGTTAGGATATTAAAAATTATATATTAACAATGTTATTAGCCCCGATACAATCTTTCATGTTCGGTATGAACACTATTAGTCCATAGTGACTCCCTACGGACTCAGTAATACTCCATCAATCATCAAAAATATAACAAATATATTATATATATATTAAATTGAAAAACATATGGTATATATATATATTATAGTATTCAATAATCTATAAAAAGGGGATAATGAGGTGGATTTTAATATTGCGATAAAGATGATGTGAAAGGTGTAGATATTAGAAAAGTATATTAAAAGTGAGTTCTAGATTTAGGATGTATCATTATTAGGGAATGTTATGACTGGTAAGGAAATATCTACAAACCCATCTAAGAAAAATTATATTAATGAGTTCCGAAATTAAGATCTAAAATACAGATTTATAGTATCTATAGAAAATTGGTATTATAGATTATTTTTTAGATAATTATCATGATTTTCAAACATGATAACAAATCTATCATGGAAGAGAGTAAATTTTTTCTAGACTAAGGAATTAGAAGGAATATTCAATTAGTTAAAAGGTTACATCTTACCATAACAATGTCACACTATCCTATAGTGGGAAACAATTGGTTGAATATAGATATTCGGCGAAAAAGCCTTTGGGATGTCTACTAATAGTTAATTATAATGTAATATTCTAAGCCTCAAAGTTATTTTATGGTTAAAATAATTTCTATACAATGAATAATATATTGTCATGTATAGTAATCTTCACATTCATTGTGTGGTGTAATTATAATTATGGGGAGAAGGGTGAAATATATATGTACAATTTAATCCTCTACCATATATTAACATATAAGGATCATAAAAAATTTCCCTAGTAGTGGTTAGAGCTAATCGATTATTATGATTACTCTAAAAATTACAAGCATAAGAAAAAAACGTGATATAATATCTAAACACAAATTATTATACAATATTATCTGTGATGAAGTTTGATAGGGATCTTATCATATTAGACTTAAAATTATTCACATGGTAAAAAAAATGGAACGAACATCATCATTCATTTCTTAAATGAATTCTCAAATTTACCTTATCTATAAGATTATGTATACTCAAACAGATGATGTGAAAGTAAAAAAACAATGAAACAAAGAAATGGAAAATCCTAGGAGTTCAATATTAATTAAAATAGAGTTGTAATATTTTGACCTTGACTATTTATTTTATAATAAATTAAATATGGAATTATCTTCTGAATGATGCACAAAGATATGCCTTCTATATTAACCGATGGAGTAAAATGCTATATTGAAATAATTGACTGAGATATTTATTGGACAATATAATTCATGTGATCATATAATATATTTGATCACATAATATTTTTCATAGTGACTATTATGTTAGTAGGTGAAGGATAAAATTAAAAATCCATAGGGGATGATGAAACAATTACTCATACCCACATTAATGTGGTAGAAAATTATAATGGATTTGGATATAGGTCTTTCGAAGACATCAAATGGGAATAATGATATATGGATTTTTATAGATAATCATAGAAGGACCACCCACATGATTAAAATTGAAGAGGAATTCTTACATGATCCAATGGACTGGATATACACCATATAAGTTGGGTGGATTCAAGAAAAACCTCTACCAATTATATCTGAATAGCATCCATTGATTAAAACTATGTTTTATACATTATCTAATAGGATATAAATTATTATTTTGAAATCAATAAGGATTATGAACAAAAAATTGGTAGCCCATATTAATAGACTATTGAATAATTTTTCAGAGAATGCTCAATAAACATTAAAGTCTGATTGGATTAGTATCTATCTATATTATGTTTCTCATTAAATAAGGGCTTTCACTCAAGAATACAAATGAAACAATATTAATTCATTTACCTGATAAAATATTGAAGACCACCTTGCAAGGATGGAGTTTTTGAATATAAATAGTTGGGACTGGAAATGGATAGGGATATGGTATTAAATATTAAAACCATTCAGAAGAAGATATAGAATGTTCAATGTTAAAAAATAGTTATAATGACAATCTTCGTGGTAACATAGATATTTTGATTGGATATGATGACTTCCTTTATATATATCATTGGAATATTCATGAGATTATTGAATAAGGGAAGGATAAGCCCCATGTAATTTGGAGACATTTTGGTTTTTTATCGAATCAAAATTAAGGCTCATCGACTAGAAATATGACCATCATTTTCTCATGTACATGAACTACTCCACATACCACTATTAAGTAACCAAATAAATGATTTCTCACATGTACTCAATTAAAAGGTAGTTTTGATAGAGAATTTTATCCCTTATAAGGTGTAACAAGTAAATATCGTTGACTATAGAGATGGTGTTATAATCAACAAAACTACTCACCATGACAATATATAATGATATTACCATATATATGAGTAATAGAAAATGAAATCAGTGGAGTTTTTCAGGAAGAAGTAGCCTCACTTGTTTTAAATGTAATATGCAAAATTATGTTTTGTGGATGTAATTTTTTAACATTGGAATTATCTAACAACCCATAATTTTTAATGATTTAGTTTTTTTATAATTATATGAATTTTTCATTATTATTTATATATTATTATATAAATACAAATAACTACATCATAAACCCTACAAAATTTTCATATATTAATCCATCATTATATTTAGATAATAAATATGGCCTTATGAAATGATAATAATAATAAAAGGGGATAACATTGAAAATAAGATAACTATAATATTAAATTTGGATTTTCTTGATCCCTTGTAGTGATCACGCTCGTAAACGACATTTTATAAATGAAAAAGAATAATAACAGTGAAATATTTGTTTGTAAATTAAAAAATAATTATATCCTAGAGTGAAAGTACTAGGGAATGAAAAATAAAATATTGATCAGTTATTTTTAAAATGTTGGGAACTCATATGGCAGGTACAAATCTAAATGTTGGAATAGAAATTTTACTATTGGAATTGAAATATAAACATTAGAATTGTAATATGAATACATAGAAGAGTAACCTAAATATTAAAATAATATACCCAGATATGGCAGTGTAAATATTAATCTTTTAATTTAATAAATGAAAATATTATAAAATAAGTTTTAATTTAAAAAAACATCAATTTATTTTATAAAATTTTGTAAAATATATAATTAATTAATATAAATTATATGTTCATAATATGGGATTGTAAGTTATAGATAATTTTTTTGGAAATATTTTAAAACATTATCAGGGAATATGTAATTTTATATAGGGTTAATAAATAATCATAAAATCATGATTGGTATTATTCAAATAAATTACTATTTCTAAAAAATATTAAATTTATCATATATAGAATATTTTTTTCTTAAAATTAAATTCGTTTTTTGAATCTATTAAATAAAAAATTGTTAGTTTTAATTTTTAGTATTTTCATACAATTGTTTGATATTTGGTGAATAGTGACCGATTGAAAGTTTATTTTTTATTTTAAAAACATTTTTATGGAAAAAGTGAGAAAGCATGAGACCAACCATAAATGAAAAGTGTGGCACCTTTGAAGGAAAACTTATACCTACCAGACTTAACATCCCTAAACAATTTCCATGAAATTTTGGATACCTGGGTGACTGGTTCATCTGTTAGGAAATCCTCATAATGAAAGGTCATTTTTTCACTAGACTATATATACTATGTGATACTGATCATTCTGCTATTGAATTCCCCAACAAGGACTTGGTACAACTTTTTGATCTAATTATATTTCTCCCCATTGAGGTCCACCCTTAAAGACCTCTCAATCACTCATGCAGCTTCCTCCTCAGTGGCTTTAAAAGACAGTGTATGTTCAACCATTCCTTCATCGGAGCTCATAAGAAATTATAACGATTTCTCAGACACCTCACCTGATTATCATGGCTAGAAGTCATCATTGTTGTTTATCTGATTATATTTAAACTTATTTCCAAATCATGACTCCATTGGAGGAGGAAAATAAAAGTGATTATTCCTCTCTTTATAGAATTCATTCAGACTGATGCATTACCTTGAGATTGGAGATATATCTCCCAGATCTTCTGCCACTACTTCTTATACAATATATTTGACTTCATCCGCATACTTCTTAATGAGATAAATATGAAGGAACTATTAAAAATGAATATACAACTCTTCTGATGTAACCTACATACTAGGCCATGTCCTTTTTCCTTTCCTTGAGCACACCACCTCCGTAAATGATGGTCATAGGGGATTCGTGGGTGATTCCCCAAACACGTTGTCATCCCCTTCACTAGCCATACTATATATTTCCATCTCTAGAAGGGTGTAATTTATCTTACCTATATCCCTTTCCAACTCAGAATACACTACGTTCCTTTGCATCCCTAATTGAGATACATCATCACTATCACTAAAAACAACCATGCCTGCTGAATTTTCATGAGTCGCTACCTCTTGTAGATTTAGACGGTTGATATCACCTATTAATATACTGAAAAATCTCTTGACATTTTTTTCTAGAGATATATTCTTATATAGATTATGCCTTACCTAAGTAACATCACTTGAATTCAGAATGCCATAAATCTGACTGATGAAAACAAAACATGGACCACCCTACTTCATATAAGTAAAATTGTAGTCATACTTCAATGCCAATTAAGAACCTTCAATCCGAGCGAGATCACAACCAATATAATAATTAATGAACTCTACACTTATAGATTTTTCCTGAGTAGCATGCACCTCACCCAGGACCAGTTAAGTCCATGAAGTAGTCACATTAGCTTCATTCTACATTGTACGCCTACAAGCCTTCTCTCCGAGTCCGAATTTCATACACACAGAATAGAAATCATACGAATTTTCAATGATAATGGATTTATTACACCTAAACTCTTCACAAAAAATGATTACTAAATAATTAAATGGTGGATTGTAAAAATCAACCTCAAAACATATCCAATGTGCAATTAGAGGACATTCATCTAATGTTCAGCTATCTGAGCACAAATAATGACCAATGAGATTCCATAGAGGACATAAAGTTGAAAATTTATGAAAGGGAATGGGAATTTAATGAATCATTACACAAACTACCATTGAATATGAATCACACTTCATATGGTAGTCATTAGACCATCTGAAAGGGAGGAAACGAGACATCGTATTGGAGGGAGGGGCACTGAGAGAAGACAAAATAAGACCCTCTACTAAAGAAAACCTACTAATGATTGTTTTAGAATAAATAAGTCCAACTATCACAGGATCATGAAAGCACCATGAATCAAATAATAACCGGTCTAAAACATCCAACGATAGACGAATAATATTGAAAAGGAAAAATAAACGTTAGATGCAGAATGTAAGATGGATTGGTGAACACTTGATTCGATATTGACACATTCAAGGCTCTGTTGATGATGTGTTGAAAAATAGGGTATGATATTTCTGATTTAAGGTGGGGAGATAATACAATAAACTATTGAATATAATATTCAATATTCTAGTTAATATAATATTCATAAACACCCATATCCTTCCCTAATAAATTCCATCCCTCACTAACCTTATGATCAAACCATATAACACTAATAGTTAACCATAATCTAATATACACTTCAATAATCTCTATACCTATACCCTTAGAATAAATTATCTAACTTAATATAATTCCAAGGAGACCTATTTTTTATCCACATAGGATACAACCAATGAGATATTTAAATAATCATATAAAACTATTTTGTTTTTATTCATCTTCTGTTACCCTTAATGACTTCCCTACACTATGAAATATTGAAATAAGAATTCTAAATACACCAATATGTTGTTATTAAAGTGGAATATGCATCTTATAATCTCCTTCAAATTATTCAAAAAATTAAAATTATTTTTAAAATATTGTGCATTCTCTACCTCTCTATACAGAAAACATCATTTTCTCCAACAAAATCAAGGATGATTATAGAAATAATATGTTCCTTCAAATGATAACAATATATATATAATATATTATATCATATTAATGAATTAATATGATTCCATTTTATAACATAAAAATCTAGTTCATTATGGTTGATAGAACCTCTTAAAAGACCCAGCCATAAAATGATTATATTGCAAGCAAATGAACAATCCATTAGTCCAAAAATATATGATTTTTGGACAATTTAAATTTCTAGATTTAAATAAATTTCATTTCTTCACATATATAGCCATTACTTCATTCCCAAAGGACATGACTAACTATGAAAAATTAATCCGTCTTTGGAACCATGAAATGAACACCATATTAACATTGTTAATAAACATTATATCTCATTAAAATGGCTGTAAATTAATAATCTATAATTATTAATATTAATTTTTTTTATGAGAATGGTAAATTATTATTATTTAATAAATAAAATTTTATTATTTAGTATTTTAAGTGATTGTGAAGAATGAGTTTGAAGAAAATAAAAATGATTTCTAAAAACAACCCTATTTCATTTTGGATTTTCATTTTCTATTTTGTCTTAACATTATATCTCTATAATTCATATTTTACTTATTAATGTTCTATAAATATTTCATATTGTAATATATCAATTTTAAATGAGTTTCTTTTATGGTTATATATATTTTTTGTTTTCTTTTTGAACTTAATTCTATCAGCAAACGCAATTAATGTGAAATTCCCTATTTTATACCCAATTTCAAATACTTTTAAATACAATTATTTAAATAATACATCATTTTTGAAATTTTTTGATATATTATGGAAACCCTATTTTTAATTATTGTGTTTTTAGGATTACATTTTCATTCCACTCTATTAAAATTCATTACCATTTTCCCTAAATCCTTGAATAAGAGGTACATTTCCAATGTTATTTATAATCTCTATTTCTCATTTTGACATCCCCTAGAAATAATTTTTCATGGAATTTTCTTCTTTTTCAACTATGAAAAACAAAAAACTCATTTATATACTATTTCTCATAAAATGTAAGGATATTACTTCTATTTATGATATAAAACGTGGTTGTGAATCTCATTTCTGTACATGTGTAATCCTTATATTTATGCATTATCTATAAATTATTTATGTGGAACACATATCCATGTACATGATAATATGGTTTTACATAGATAATATTCCAATTAATGTAGTAATGTTTTTACCTCATTATACGATATTTATGGAATCTTTGAGTGACCATAATCAATGAAAAAACTAAGCCAACCATGTGATGTTTTTATGGTGGTTAAAAATTAGTTATAATTATGTCATGAATTTGATTGTCTCCACATCAATATGATTCCTTGATCTTAATGTTCCACATTTATTATTTCATTCATCAATTCTATAATTAATGAAACACTTCATTTATGATATCTTATTATGCTTTGGGAATCTTATGTTATGTATCCTAATCATATTTATTCCCATGCATTGATTTATTAATAAACCCAATATTTTATTTATTATCTAGGTACTAATTTACCATTTTAAATGATAAAAAGGATCCTGGTGAAAATTATTAAAACCAAAATAAAAATATCATATATTTAAATTCATGTGGGTGTTGTATGATTCAATTCCCCTAAACAATCAATTACTCTTCATTATTGGGTTTTGATTATTTCATATTTATATTAAATATTATTTGGTATACTATGTAATAGATGTAAAATATTTTACTTTTAAAATATGTATGGATACTTAATTTATAAAATTACCTATATTAATATTCCAGTGATATATTAATGAAGATAAATACATGTTTAGGAGACTCTAGTTCTTTTTTGGAGCTTGATGTTTAAAACTTATTGAGAGTAAAACTGAGCTAAACTATTAGCACATGTTTATGAATAACCAAGTGACTCAGAAATGCATGATACATAGTAACATGGTGATGGGATAATAGTTATTTCATGACACACTTCTATGCGGGGATCTCTAGTTGGATGAGATAGGCTATACTGTTTATCCAAAATATGTGTTAAGGGTTACACCCTTATTTCCACATAACGAATGGTGATGCCTGGTTTAGGCACACATTCATGTAATCTATGTGTCCAGACTATTCCATTCTAAAAATTTTGTGATGTTAAATTTTGTAAATTCATTAATTTTGGTCATATCCCTTCTTAGCCCCCTCCCCCCCCCCCAACTACCATATATCACTCCTCCTTGTCATGGAAGATCATCATCTTCTTTTAAACCAGGCTTTCTGTGTGGTTCTTAATTCATTTAATGATTATTTAATATTTAGTAAAATAATATTTCTAATAGTATGATCATCATTCTTTTTCAATATTTCCTCTGATTATCTCCCAAGGCTCAGTACAAATTTGGCATGATATAATATTCCATATTTCATAAAATTTTCATATTTATATGATTTTAGATGTTATACATGGAATTTAATAACAGTAAATATGACAGTTCATATACCAACATATGGTAGGTGGTCTAATTATTTTACATATATATTTTTCCTTTATATGGTACACCCTTGTGGTGCTGGGACGACCCTTCCAATGAAACCACATAAATCTATAAATAACTAAATAAAATTATGTTTCAATGAATTCTATTGTCCATGAAACCAAAAAATACACACAGTTGGTCGGCCACATCAATGTGATCTACCCCTAATGGTGTTCTTTAGATAACGGATGAAGATCCTCATACATTGTATATTAATTGAACAACCAAATTTGGTGTGTTGAATTTTAGTTTTTTAATGTAATTTTTTTTCTCCTCAGAACTAGAAAATGGTGGTAAAAGACTATAGAACCTATAACATATTGTTTTAAAAAAAATTAACTGTATTATATAAATTTTCCTTCAAGGGAAAAAAATATATTATTATGTTTTAAATGTTAGCCATGATCATCCTCTATTCTTAACTAATGGTGATAAAAGTGTTTGGGTTCCAAATTACATAGACAGATTCATTGACTTGAATAATAAAATAATTTAAATACGAATTATAGCATGTCGAATACAATAAAAAACTTCTCATAGATTGATATTATGTCTTAATATATGAATATGCATTAAATTACACAAACACATGAATGTGGATCATACAGGTATTATGCATTTGGAAATCATGGGACCATAATCAACTGCTTAATTTGAAATATACAACATCTATAAAGTTATTCACTCATAAATTGGACACATATTGGACATTTAACGAATAATACCTATATTCATAACGTATATAAATGATAAATATCAATGGTTGGGCTGAGATAATAAATATAGAAAAACAAGGTGAATAAATAATCATAATGTGATAAAAAGTGTATGATAACCTAAGCATTAAAGATTTAAACCATAAACAATATACCAATGCTCAAATTCACGATTCATAGCATAATGACTAGTATTTTATAATACATAAATAATATGAAATAAGATATTGTGATCCATGATGCCAAAACATAATCATGCAACCCGAATTTTTGGAATAAATATAATCATAGAATATCTGATTTTATGGTTATTCACCAAGACATTTATAACATGTTAGGATTTGAATAAACACTAGTATACCTACTTTAATCTTCATAAAACCAATTGTGTACCCTCTTTCAATCTAGGGATGACATATCGTGCTCCCCCTATTGGTATTGGGATGTTCTATCATGTATGAATTGAGCTCATATAAAATTAGTCATTACCTACTGCATTGGAGGGATACACAGACCCCACACATAACATAATAATAATCTGACAAACATTTCTCACAAAATCATAATATTATAATCATATTTATACCCATGAAAAAATGGGTTTCTATAAAATTTTTCATTGAATAACATCTGTAAATGAAATATATTTTATAATTATCATATTATGACCCCCGGAAAGGAATATCGTCCAATAATCATTTTATCATTTTATAATGATTGTCAATGAAACATGTTTCCTAATAAAAGTCATAAATCCAAAAATTGAAATAATAATGGGGATATAATTGGATCATTTTACTAGTAATTATAAATTAAAATCATATTATGTAATATTATAAGTAAAATGAATATAAAAGTAAAGTCAAAAATAATTTTTCCTGAGTAAAATATCCTTTCTTTGAAAAGAAAAAATCTATAACTGGAAATTCATAAATAATTGGTGAAATATTTCTCATTAAAAATAACATTGAAAACATATAAATCATGTATTAAAATATCTTTTAAAAATTTCTTCCATAAAATATCCATTCCACATAATAAGTAATTTTTAAAATAGAAAACATTATAAAAAATTTTTTCTTTGAAAATAAACATAAAATCATATAATTGACCCTATAAAAGATGATTTAAAACAACTCTGGTGTAAAATATCATTCTCACATGAAATACACATAAAAAAAATTTCTGAAAGTATTTTCATTGAAAATAAATATTAAAACATATAAAGGAATCATTAAGAAATTTATTCTTCATCATAGTGGGACGTACCATACAAATTTTAACAAATATTCTTTTCAAATTTTTAGAGAAATCAAAGGATTCTGTATTTGAAAAATTACATAAATATTATGTTTCATTTTTTTATAGAAATGAAAAAAGGAAAAATTTCATCAAAAAACTAGTTTAAAGTTATATATTTGTTTTAAAAAACATTAGAAAACATGGAAATGATAGAGAAATGGTTTAAGACTATGGAGGGAAATAATTTCAGTTTTCAATAAATACATAGTTTTTTAATCATGATTACATAAAGATATAAATTTATGGTAAGGTTTTTTTCCCATAACTTATCATATATATGAAAATTAATTAGTTTATACAGAGATTGATTATAACAATTCATTGTCAAAATTATAAACACAAGCAGTCCCGACAAGGGATGAAATTGCAACATGAAACTCATATCCCAATGGTTACATTGAATAATAATCCCCAATAAATAATAAAATTAAATGAAACATACAATATCATTAAAATACAAAAAAACATTATATCTTTGTAAAAAAAATTTATATAAACCGTATAAAATAAGATAGGTGCATAAAAAAATTAATGCCTCAAAGAAGAAAAACTGAGGAAAAAACTATTACCACATTGTTAACATTTAAAATATAAAACAGATGAATGATATATCCTAAAATTGATATGATTATACCCAAAATATTATATTTAAAAATCATAATGTTAATTTATGGTATGTATATACACTTTATAAAAGAAACATGTTGTTAATATGGCATGAATCACATAGATAATAATTGGTAGATTACAATCCATTACTATAAATGTAGATTCAATTTGTACATGTGGTAAATAATTTATAATAAATATAAGATTATTATAAATATATTAAATAATCATAATAATATATATCATACAATATATGATTAAAATATGACCTTTTTACCCATTTGTTTCAAATTGAATGTTTGAATCACTTTTTAGGTAGTTACTACTTTGTTTTTTTTATATGATTTGATTTTTATTTGTTCTTATCAAATATTGATAGTGATTCCATAATATCCAAAATATTAAACATCATATAAATATAATATATATTCATCCTATATTTTCTTTTTGAACACATAACACTTTAAACAAGAAAATGAAATACACTACTCCTAAAGATGGAAGGTCATATGTACACCTGAATATTGTATCGATTTCCTTGATGGATTAAATGAAATAAAAGTAAAAAATATATATTTCATAACTAAAATAATTATTTATTTATTTATATGACATTTAGTAAATAAATTTTCCCAAATTACATTCCATGAAAAGTTTCCGTGAAAATTGAATCACATCACTTCATGAGACAGTAGATCACCGTACACACTACCAACATTATTGTATCACACTCATGTTTGAAGGTTAGTAGGTAAATATTATATTATATTTACATAAGGATATTTATTTTTAAAAATATAATATATATTCATTTAATCTATCCTTATTACCATCAATGTGAAATATAAATGAAAAATACATCACATCGGTTTGTGAGGCCATTATCCGACAAAAATAAGAGAGAAGTTGTTTTCATTCAATGTGTTTTGATTGGAGAAGTTTTATGTTGTATTAAAATTATATATTTATAATACTATAATAATTAAATTATATTAAAATTAAATTTATGATTTTATCTAGTCACAATATTTGGTGATGGAAAACCAATAACATCGGTTCTTGAGGTGGAAGTCCACTGTACACACCAAGGATGATTTAAAACCCCATTTTATGGAAGATGATTTTAATTGGGTTATCATATTAACATTATCACATATAATTAAAATTTTAGAAACTTCAATAGTCATACCAGCCTATTTTTAGATGAATTTATGGAGTTACGAGAAATTAAAACAAATGCAATATTTAGAACTTTAACTCTTCTTTGGAAAACCTCATTATTTAACCAAATTATTTTCTAAATTAGATTTATGGTATCAAAAAAGACTCTAGGATGTGGTTATATACATAATAATGTTTTTTGGGTAGGTAGTGTCTGATAAAAAGGTGGATGTGTGATTAAGGGAGGGGAGTGAATGGCCTTTTATAAGATGGAGAGAGGACACATATGGAATAATTAAAAAGAATATAGTTTACCACCAATTATCACATGAAAATATAACAAAACATGTGTAATTAGTGGTTCTAGGCTGAGATAAGGTTTATATATGGCAATAATTATTTTTACATGTTTATTTGACATTTTTTCGCTGATTATTTTCGTTTAACCACCCTTAAACAAATTTTAATATTAAAAATGGTCATTAATTTTTTGGGTTTTTACTATTTATTTTTATATAAAATTATGTTACCCATATAATAAAAAATAAACTATTCTAATTCTAAAAATTAAATCAATTTTTACAAATTAATCTCTCATAATTTAAAAAAATAATTTTTAATTTGTCATGCATAATTGATGACAAAATGGTTTCCCAAAGAGAAGGGATTGAAAAGACTAAAATGTTTTTATACCAAAATTAAATATTAAATTAATTCCAATTAACAAAATTAAATTAATATATATATATTTGAACTAATTTCATATTTAAAACAATATTAAAAAGAATATCTTTAAATTCATTGAATAAAATGTATTTTTTAGTAAAAACTAGGATTATTCATTATTAAATGAAAAAAATTAATTTCAACACTTTCCAAAAAATAACACCAAAATTATTTATTATTTATTATTTAAAAAAATGTTCTTACTTTTTTAAATACAGATTATAAAATTTGAAAATATTAATTTAAAACTCATGTTCAAAATGAGGCAAAACAGATATTTTGAATAATATAATTTTAAAAATAAATTTTTCATTATTATTATATCACATATAGAAAATGAAATGGATTAATATTATAAATCAGTTGATTATATATTATATATATTAATTGAAATTAAATCACTAAAAGTGATTTTTTAAATTTAATGGGATAAAACTAGTTTTTGTGCATAAAATTTTTTTCTAGAAAAAAATTACATTTATTTTATCATGGTTATTTATTTTCATTTCTAATTAATTGGTCACAAAATAATTACTTTTCTATATATGTTTACACCATGTAGTTTGATGAATTTTTTAATACTACTCATTCCAATCATTCAAATGCCTTTGCAATTTATATCATATAAAATTATAATATTTAAATAGAATATATTGTTTCTTTAAAACTAGAAGATGCGGTGTACTATAATATTTCAAGGAAATAAAATTTATTTTTTAATAAAATTCATAGTGTCATACATTATACAAATCCTTTAAATTGATTTCTCCATAAACATTTCTCACTCTTAAAAAAAATGAGGATTCTTCTGCCTCATTACACCATCAGGTTCCACACAGCTTCCATATGTTGGTGGTTTCAACACATAACATAGACCATGCGAGTAGATTTTTTCGCAGTAATATCACTATATTATTCAAAATCTCAACATATTTTTCATTATAATAATGATCATGATCTAGAAGTATGGACTCCGTGTTTAGTACATTTTATGGATTTGTAATGTTACTTCTCTATTAGATATACATGGAACACATCATGGACCTAATAGAGGTTTAGTGGAAGAGAAATCCAATATGATACCTTATTAATATGTAAAATAAATTTAAAGGGACTGTTATACCTAGGGTATAGAATTCCATTTTAACATAAACAACATATTATCATTTGGTTGTTCTTCAATGAATTTTTACTTCAACTCTTACTTCAGGATAAGAATATTAGTTTTTTATGCCTCAAGAATGAAAATTAAATTAGACTGGATGATAAGAATGTTAAGTCATTACTTAAATATATAGACATAATTAAATCCAAAATAGTTATAGAAGGTTATCCCGTATTGATAAATCATCATATAGTGATGTAATGTATTAATCTCTAAACTCTAATCCAAATAATATTGTAAACCATTACATAAATGTTTTACCTTATAACAATTTCAAACTAAAAAATTCTTTAGGATGATCACTGAATTTCCCAAACTATAATTTTGATTAATCCAACAAATATCGTTAATTATCTCATAATGGTCACATTAAAAATAGGTGAATATGTTTTTCATATATTCTACTAAAAAAATAACAATAGTTACACTAAAACCTGAATGAAAACATTCATGATCCTGTATTCCTTAATTTATTCCATATATTATGGAATATATTACCTAATCCCAAGAAACATTACAGTCCATCAATGATAACATATACCACATTCCCAAAAAAATTAATTTTTATTGGGGTCATGAATAGAGTAAAATTTAATTTATCTATATCAATCATCTCATTATCAACTCTTACCACCTTTTTCTCAACATTAAGAACATATTTCAGTTTACCATCACTTAATCATGAATATCCATAAAATATCACATTGTCATTGAATAAAATTTTTAGGTCATCACTCTCAATCAACATATTCATTCAAATCCATAATGATAAACTTGTACATCACAACCCTTTTATAACTTATGGTTCATATTAGATAATTACTAAATTACCATACATAATCACAATAATAATAAATCATTATTATAAAATAATTATCATTACTTCATCATATTATTCAACAATAAATGTTTTCGAAAAAATTGAATGGGAATCACGTCTTATAATTCATCAAAAACAATTTAATCTTACTTATCACATTTAACATTAAAAAAATTGTTATAACACTTCATTCCATTCATATAAAATTTATTTTTTAATTTCCCAAATCTTTTAGTACAAGGAAATTATATTACTTTTGTAGAATAAAAAATACATGAAACAAATAGACATCCTTAGACTATATTAGGTTAATGTATTTGGAAACTAGGAACACATTCTGCTAACTTGGGGAAAAATATGCAACATCTCCATAAATATCTTCCTCTATAGTTCTCTACCTAAAACCATTCAATATGTATTGTGGAAAAGAAAACATATGAAAAGGGTGAGATCAAATACGCGATAAGGGTAACCATGTAAAAAATTAATCAAAAAATAAATATTAGAATTTAAAAAAATGAATATAAATTTTGAATATCACATTATTGAGTCATGAAATAAATATTGGAAGTATGTAATGCATAAATAATAAAGAAATATGAAGCATTGTAAAATATCATTGGCATAAAACATGGAATTGTAGAAAACATAAATGCATAGAAAATCATTTCTATATTAGCCTAGGCTCCTTGCCAATACCATAATAGTTGAAAAAGTCCATTAAGAAACTATATTTACATGGTGTTCCAACCCTATTTTACTAATCATTATTTACATGTCATTCCATCCCTATATTCTTGAACTGGAATTACTTTTCATTCTATGCCTATATTGCTGAACCATATTTTCTTACTGTTACATTATTATATATAACAATAGATATAAAAAATTAACCAATTTATTTTAGGGAGTTATATCTCCCACCTATATCATCATGAAATCATTCTTTCATGTGCTACAATAACACAAAAATATTTATCCTAAACATAGCCCAAATAATAAAATGTGTTTGTTAAACATCTTAAAATCATAATATATATAAAATAAATATTATACGTAAATATCATTCCATAATAAATGAAAGAAAATCATAGTAACAATGGGGATGGAGACATTACCCAATATATATAATTTCATCTTATATTGATAATAATTTCGACAAAACAGTTGAAATTGATTCTTGAGGAAAAAATGCATTCTTCTTCAAAAGTGTTTTCTTTTGTCAAAATGACACACAATTTCACAATAAAATAATTTATTGAAAATAACCTTGAATTAATATAAAGTATGATTCATGTAAATATTCATTATGAATGTATAATTATAATTTCATGTCATAAAAGTTAAAAACAATCTAGTCGTACTTTTGTCCCAAAAGACAAAAAAGTAACTTTACCAAAAACAAAAAATGATTCCTTTGATACAATTTAAAAAAATTCACTAATGAGTAAAATTTACTTCAAAATAATGTTATAAGGATAGAATTAATATTTTTTTAATTCATATTTATGAGAAATATATTGTATGATACATAAAACCCATTAAATACGTATAAATATATAATCTTGGATAATATTGAGATTGAAAAATTATCCATTACCCAAGGTCATATATCTTTTATATATTTCGAAACCTCTTGTATAATTATTTAAATAACATCATAGATCTATTCTAGAAACATATTCATTTTTTTTATATCATATATGGTCATATTATTCTCCATTTAGAAATTATATTTCATTATTACTCTTCATTCGGCTATTAACTGTTCATTTTCTCATGTATGTTGTGTCGAATAAGATCTGTTTATCCTTCTTAGTTCATATTTGTATCATTAAAAAATTATATTAAAATAAAATATATCATATTTATTTATTTATTACACTTATATAATACTGTTTTACTGGATATCATAAATAATTAATCGCATCACATCGTGGAGACGGATGGTCTTATGTACGCACGAGGGATGATATCATTCTTTTAATTATAAAATGGTAACAAAGTGGAAGTTATATATATTATTACAAAATAAATATATATTTATAATAATAATATATAGTTTTTTCCATCATTATACCCATCCATGTCAAGTCGTAGTGAAAAACATATTACCTCTTAGCGTGGAGATAGTAAGACATACATAAGCCCACATGGTGATTTTGTTTTTCGGCTAATGAATAATATGTGGAATATAGTTGATCCATAATATTAAAAAAATTATAGTATAAAAGAGATATTTTAAACATTATTTTATAATAAAAACAAATCAATTTGACAAACAATAATAAAAATAATTTGAAAGAATCGGTAGAGGAGATTACAACTTCTTCAATGAGCTCCCTCCAGGTCTCCACTTAAAGTCACTATAGTTGTTTTTATTAGAAAAAACATAACCTATGGAATGTGAATAATGATGTTTAGAAGGTAAATGTAATGGTAATGATCAATATTGATGGCTCATGGTGAATTTTAATCGTGATGGTGGATGGCCATTTTATATTGGAGGAGAGGGGAAAATTTAGAATCTCAAAAAATATTAATTAATAATAAAATAAATGCACATCAAAAAACCTTAAAAATAATATTTTCTAATATTATATTATATATTGTTGTAATATCATAAACCAATAAATTTTTAACATGTTTATCATTCAATTTAAACCATATCATTTAAATTTAACACATACTTTTTATATTTTATTTTAACTAGGGTAGCAATTATATAAATATTAAAAGGGTAAAATATTTACCTATTTTTTGTAAATTAAACCATAAATAAATTTTTTTGATCCTTTTAGACCATTTAATTATTATTATATATTTCTAAAAATTATTTTTTTGTTTAAAATTATTTAATAATACATTGTTCTATGAAAACAACAATAGTGTCAATTTTAAAACTAATAAATTCATGGATTTTCTAAAATATCAAGATCAGAAGTTCTCCATGATCAAATTTTTTTATTATATTATGAAGTGGTCGAGTTCATCTCTGAAATTTATTGGGCATCTTAATAATCGACTAGTATATTTAATTTATCATTTTTAATGAAATTAATTTTTTATCCATTAATAAAATAATAACTACATTAGTACTGTGTAATTATATAATATAATAGTATGTTAAGTAAAAATTAAAAATAATATACTATGATGTAGAAAAGTATACTCGATTTTAGTATAATTTTTTTAGTGAAATAAATATATTTTGAAATCAATGATTAAAATTTTCTACTTATAATAACATAAATGTTAAAAGTTTAACATCATTTTAAATAATGTATTATAATGTCAAAATCTATAATAAAAGGCTCTAGATGGTCTATAACTCAACCCATTAATGATTATGTCTAATTATACTCAGAAAATATGATTTTTTTCAAGTGTTTGTGTCTTTTATTGGTTACAATAATTTTAATAAAAATTAGTTTATTTATTTTTTTCATCAATAAAAAAATTTATGCATCAACAATTTATAATCCCCTAATGTAATTATTTCTTCACTAAAATTTACAAATAAATTTCCATGATATATAAAAATGTTTCATATTTCAATGTATTATTTATAGATGAATTTATCTTCTATATATACTTATTTTAAAAATGAAATTTTATTTAAAACATGAATGTGAAATCTTTAAATTTTACTTAAATAAAATATTATCAATATCTTAATATCTCCCAAATAGACCCAAAACGTCCATTATAAATTTATTTTACGGAAATATTTTTAATAATATAAAAATTACCATTTACATTTTCTAATACCACTATTTTTTTCATATCTAGACACATAATAGGTATTAAAGGAAAATAAAATGAAATTTTTTGTATTTCTTTGATTTAAATATAAATTTTTTATTTTTAAAGGAAAAACTCTTTATTAAATTAAATAATTTCGACCCTCATGTGTGAAGGTTTAAATTATATTTCTGAATAAAAATTTCATTTGTTTTGGTCATTTTATAGTTATTATAATATTATATTTAATCAAAATTACTAAATTTAACCTTTACCGTGGTAACAATATTTCCCTTAGTTACTATTAATATTGGTAAAAAAATAAAGAGAACCTATATACCAAATTTAGACCCCATGAATCAAAAATTTTCATCCATTTCTTAAAATTCGAAACCGCAAAAGTTGTATAATTAAATTTAAAATAAAATTTTTAAATTGTCACAAAAACAGTTTTTGGGAAAAAGGAACCATTTTAAATAGAAAATAATTTTTTAACAAATTATTGTATAATATGATTTTAAAAAAGTGGCGATAAGAAAGATCCATTTGAAATTTGAAAAAAATCCTAAACATAGTTTTACTTTGTAATGCCTTTAAAATAAAATATATTTTCAATAAAAAACAATATTTCCATTATATATATAAAAATGAAATTTAGAAAAAAAATAAAAAAAAATCAACCAAAGTAATTGTTTATATTATGAATTAAAAAGAGTTGATAATTTTGGAAAATTAAATATAAAAAACTACCAAAAAACTTGATTTAAAATGGGTGTTACATCAAAAGGCGGCAAAACATCATTTTTTTGAAAAATAATTTTTCCGAAAAAAATATGAATTTGTACATATATCATGTCTATTAAATATATAAGTTGAATATTAAATAATAGATTTAATAAATTAAAAATATTTTTCAGTAAAAATATATATTAAAAGTGATTTTATAGTTTTTCAAAAGAATGATAATACTATTCATTCCTACAATTATAATGACAAGGTTATAATATTTAGTTGTTCTCTTATAACTAATATTACATGAAATGAATTA
The DNA here is from genome assembly GCA_963277665.1 of Viscum album. Taxonomy (NCBI): domain Eukaryota; kingdom Viridiplantae; phylum Streptophyta; class Magnoliopsida; order Santalales; family Viscaceae; genus Viscum; species Viscum album. The sequence continues at coordinate 1,482,895,417 of OY728137.1, forward strand.
TGGAACTTGGAATTGGGTGAACACAAGCTACAAATAGTGTTGCATATAGCTCAATCTATGTCGGTGTGGTTTATTGCACAATCTTATCCGGGTGTAGTGTACAACACAAGAAATTAAGGAAATTAAAAACAACTCCATCTCAAAAAAATCTCGATGTGTAACATTCAACCCCCCGTAAAATGAATTTCACCCATGAAATTAATCAGGGTTATAAAAGAATTACTAGTTGAATGTTTTTTCATAAATACAAAAAACAGGAAAAAAATAATATAATAAATTTCATAAAAAATGAATGTTTTAAACATAACGGTTAACCAATGTAACTCCTCACTAGGTTTCAATATAGAAGAACATAAGTGGGAAGAGAAATTATTGATATTGAATTAAAATATAACAATCAAATTCTAAAACATAGGGATATAGATAATGGTTAGAAGAAATCTAACAATACAAAATCTATAAAACTATGTCAATTTAAGGTCTATTTTATTCATCATATTATATGGTACTAAGATAAATTTTTTGGTTTTCATGATCCTTTCCCTGAAGATGAAGAACATGAGAAGAAATAACAACATGATTTCAGTAAAATATCACCATTGGTCTTGAATAATTTTTTTCCACATTATCTCTTATTCAATTAAATAAAATTAAATTTTTTATTTATAAAGTGTTAGCAGATCATGTAATCCGCATATATAATGATAGGTTATACTATCTATACTTATCACCAAAAAAATCTCAGTACATGAAATAAAATATTCATAAGTCCACATATAGTGAGATTATACATTATTATAAAAAACTCTCACTGTTGTTAAACATAAACATTCCAAAAATTGATAACCTTACAATACTTCTGAATTATGGAAATTTAAAACTATAGAAAAAGGATAGCTAACTCGACTAAATATTTATCCCCCATATATCATATGGTATATCTTGTTATTCACATTCCAAGCATGTGAACACATTCATCATGTATTATCCTTATAATAACCTAAATTATAGTATATTCATATTGAAAATGTGGATGTATCCTTATTCATAATTCCATAAAAATTTAAATTTCATCCATGATAGTATAAACCACATTTCAACAAATCCTTAATTAGTTCTTAGAAAATAATTACCATCCAATTTACATATTCATAAACTACATATCATTATCTCGACATCGTGCTCATACTAAAAGACATATTTCCCTTAATAATGTCTTTTTCGACCTATTACCCCAATCATTATTCACGGTTACTAGTACCGTTCAGAATATAATTTCAAATACCTAAGGAACAACATTTGTGTAAAAATCCATCTAGGTTTCATTATTCCATAATAACATAAAATTATGGATAAAAAATTATTCTTGATGAATATTCAAACTTGCCACTATCATCTTAAACCATTGACCAAGATTCATTATTTTATTCTGTAACACTTCTTTCATATTATAGGTCTCTGGTACTCGATTCATCAAATGAAACCTAAAAACTTGTAATACAACCACACTGATTCAATTCCTAATATTTTCCCATAGGGATTCAATTTTCATAATGACCATTTATTCCCAAATTAAAAAAAATTAACCATCATTGTTTTGTTAGCAATACCATTATCCATTTCCTTTGGGTTAACTGAACCTTTTCCTTTGCAATTAATTTAATTTTGTCGATTTTTCTACCCCTATAACATCTTATACCTATTTTTATTCATTCTCCTTGATTCCACTTTCTATATGATTTACATGGTAAAAATTGTACTTTGATCCCTCTGTGATCACCATGAATCTCAATCATTCACTTATTAGATGGGTCAATAAACTCATCAAAGTTGATATTATTCATCATATTATGATATTTTTGATTGAGAGTAATAATTATGTTTGTCATTCCAAATCCCACTACATTATTTTCTTATGTGTAATATAATTCCATTTTCCAACAAATTCTCCATTAACATGAATCCTTATATTTCAATAAATTTATAGAAACCCAAAAAAGAAAAGATTCAATAAAAAAATCATACTTAAAAAAATAACATAATAATGGGAAATTAAATTAAACCTATAACGTCTTATGTTAAATCTAGTGTTATCCATGATAGTTATGAGAATTCTAGGATGGTAACCTATAATTAGACTTATCTTTAGGACATCCCTAGACATACCATATAAATATCTCTATGGATCTCTAAATGATTTCAAATCCTTGTTTCCAAAGGATAACTAAATATTCTCTCGGATACCAACAATAAATAACAAAATCATGGTGTTGAAGAACATTATATTATAATTAATGAATACACCAAACATGTCATAAATAGATAGCCAAAGGCTTTATTAGTTTAGTATCTTGGGAAACTAGGAACACATTCCACTATTATGGTGAATGATCATGATAATCTCCCATAAATATCTTCCCCTATAGTTTCCCTACTTAAAACCATTCTTATATGTCCCGGGGAAAAGAAAAAATATGAAAAAGGTGAGAAAAAATTATCAGTACGGGTAAAAAAGAAAACATTAAACAAAACCTAAACATAAGAATGTAATAACACTAATATAAATGTTGAGTTTCAAAATAGTTAGTTAGGAAATAAAACCTGGTAGTACATATCGCATAAATCATAATGGAATATGAACCATGATAAAATAGCATTAGCATAATACAAAGAAATATGGAAAACACATAATCATATAAAATCATTTCCATATTAGCCAAGGATCATTGTTAATACCATCATATTGGAAAAATTCCATTGTTGATCTAGATTTACTTGATGTCCTATAAATATATTACTTAATCATATTTACTTGGTGTTCCAGTCCTATATTTGTAGACTAGATTGACTTTCCATTAATTCCATATATTAAATAACTGAATTATATTTTCATTCAGGGCCACAATATCTCATGAGATATAAATCATTACTCATTGCATTGGAGACATATGTAGGTCCCACACGTCTCATAATCAAATCATTCTATCCTGTGCCACAACAAAATAAAGCACTTATCATAAACATAAACTATGGAATAAAATGGGTTTCTTAAACATAATTCCATCATAATCCATATAAAAAAATGAATTTCAAAAATATAATTCCATCCAAAAAATCAAATAATAGTAATAATGGTGATATATACATAACCCCACATAGAAAAGATTATCACAGATAGAAAATTAATTTCAATAAAACACTTGAAATCAATTACGGAATAAAAAATCCATTCTTTTATGAAAATATTTTCTATTCTCAAAATGATGTGGAATCTCAAAAGAATATAATTAATTGAAAATAATCTTCAAATATTATATTGGATGCTTCATAGGAATATGTTATTATGAAAGTGTAAAAATCCATTCATGCTATATAAGTTATAAAACATTATTCTCATACTTTTGTTAAAAAATATAAAAAAGTACATCGTACCGAAAATGAATAATGACTCCCCTCGTACCATTTAATAAATATTAACCAATATGTAAAATTTATATAAAAGATTTTATATGGATAAAAATTATATTCTTTAATACTTATTTTGGAATCATGGATGTGGATGATAAATTTTCTCCCATAAATACTAATGAATAATCAATCTCGAATAATATTGAGATTTTAAAATTATCCCTTACACCAGGTCCAATATGGTTTTTTATATCGAAACATCTGGTATTATAATTTAAATAATTTTAATGACATATTCCCAAATCTCATTAATTTTTACTATATCATTTATGATCATATTATCACTTGTTTTGTAATGATATTTCATTATTCCCCATCATTCAAGTATTAACTACTTCATTGTCTCGTTCAAGTTGTGTCGAATAGGTTTTGGTTATCCAACATAGTTCACAGTTATAAAATTAGAAAATGTTATTAACATAATATATAACATATATATTTATTCTTTAAATTTATAAAATCATGATTTAATAGATATCATGTAAAACAAATCGCATTGCATCGTATAAATGGTTGGTCATACGTACACAAGATTGATGATATCATTCCTTTAGTTATGAAATGGAATCTAAGTTGTGGGTATATATATTGTTCCCAAAAAATTCTTGGTTATAATAATAATATATAGTTATTATTCCCAACATTATACCTATCATAGTGATGGTCTGGTGAATATCATATTACACCACAACATGGAGACAGTATGTTGTACGTATGCATGCGTGGTGATTTTGTTTCATAGGATGGATAAAAGGAGGAATATTTTTGATAAATAATTTTAAAACAAAAAAGTATAAAATTGATACTGGATTTAGTAATTTTTTATGGAAACCACTCATGATGAGGATGTAGAATAAGAAATAATTTGAAATAATCGGTAGAGGAGATTAACTCTTCTTCAATGATCTACGTCAAAATATCCTATTAAAGGCATTATAGATTGTATTTTAGAATAAAAGAACCTACATAACGTGATTAAGGAAGTTCATAATGGAAATTGAAAGGGTATGGTGGATCCTCGAGTCTCAATTTAATTTGATACTGTAACGGAGGATGTTCCCTTTTATAATAGAGGTGAGGGCACATTTGGACTCACTAAAAATATTAATTTCTAATAAAATAATACCACATTCAAAACCAAAAAAAATGTCATATTTTTTAAGATAAGATTATATAATACTGTATCAAAATAATCTAATATACATTATAAATTTATTTATGTAAATGTAAACCATATTATTTTAATTAACAAAAAGTTATTTTATTTTATTTTAACAAGTGTAACAATTATTTCTAAATTATAGGATTATAATATTCACATATTTGATGTAAATTAAATAATATATAAATAATTTAGATCATTTTAGACTATATAATAAAAATTATGAATTTTAATAATGTATTATGATTTTTAAAATGTTTAATAAAAAAATGTTTTGAAAAAACAAGAATAGTATCAATTTTGACACTATTCAATTCTTGGAATTTAAAAAATATAATAATAAGATGCTATCCAAGAATAATAAGGTTTTATTATAACCCTAAGGGGACTGTATTATCTATAAAATTTATTGGTCATATTAAATAGGTGAAATTATATTTATTTTCCTAATTTTAATAACATTAATTTCATATTTTCATTAATAAGATAATTACTAAATGAATCTTGTGTAATTATTTAATATACTTATTTTCTAAGTAAAAATTAAAAATAAAATACTATGATGATGATAAATATAAATTATTTCAGTATAATTATTATAGTCAAATATATCTTCTATAAAATCAATCATTAATACAATTATACTTATTAACATATGAATCTGAAAAGTTTAACATTATTTTTAATAAAATAATATACGAGTCATAATCACTTATATAAGGTTCGAAATGGTACATAATTGTACCCATGGATTATTATGTTTCAAATATACTTGACCAATAATATTTTTCCAGGTATTTATGTATTCTTAATAGTTATTATCATTATAATAAAATTTAGTTTATTTATTTTACATTTATTAATTGATTTATGCATCAACAATTTATAAAATTTTAGGGAAACTATTTCATCCTTAACAATTTGAAAAAAATCCATGATAAATAAATCAATTTCATTATTTAAATGAGTATTTATAGTTTAATTTATCTTCTATATAGATTTATTGTAAAAATGATATATTATGTAAAACATGAATGAACCTTCTTTAAATTTTCATTAAATAAAATATTATAAATAACATAATATCCCCCAAACGGTCTCAAAATATCAAAAATATATTTTTTGGGAAATATGTTTATTAATTTTAATTTTAAAATTTATATTCATTGATACCCCCATTTATCTATATGTAGAAACATAATATATATTAAAGATAAAAAAAATTCACTTTGTGTCTTTCTTGGGTTTAAATAATTTTTAACTCATTTTCGTTGACAAGTGTCAATTAAATAACATTATTTCAATAACAATGTTTTAAGGGACGAATTGAAGTAATAAAATAAATTATTTTCATTTGTTTTGTTCATTTTTTAGTCATGATAATTTTTTTAAACCAAAATTACATAATCTACCATTTACAATGGTAACAAAATTTACTAGAATTATTATTAATTCTGGTAAAAAAAATGTTCCTACGTATAAAAAATGGAAATCATGAATCCAAATTTTACACCAATTTCATAAAATTCAAAACACATATGTTTCATATTTATATTTAAAATAAAATATGTAAAATGTTATTAGAAATATTTGTTTTGGAAAAAATGAACCTTTTTAAATGGAAAATGTTTTTATTAAAAATTCATGTATAAAATAATTTTAAGAAACTATAATTGGATAAAGAAGATATAAAATTTATAAATAATTAAAAAATAATTTTTCTTTGTAATTTATTTAAAAGAATCAATGTTTTCAAAAAAAACATTATTTTCTCAATTCATCATGAAATGAAATTTATCAGAAAAATTCAAAAATTTAAACCAAATAATTTTCATATTCATAATTAAAAAAAGTTGGTTATTTTTTCAAATTTAATATAAAAAGAGTCCATATAAAATTTACAATTGTTGAACCGTTAAAAGGATATAAAATTTAATTTTTTTAAAAAATACTTCTTTTATCAAAAAAATGAATTTATTTCAATATTATGTCTCAAAAACTCATTAGATTAATTTTAAACAATATATTGTTTATATTAAATATATTATTCAACAATAAAATCCACCAATATTTATTTTATATATTTTTAGAGGAATGTTTATGCTATTCATACTTGCTATTATAATGGCTAGGTTATAATATTTAGTTTTTCACTTATATCTAGTATTACATGAAATGAATTCTATCAAAATAATTTAAAATGGTGTGTAATAAAATCCAAGAATAGAATTGTGTATACTATAATCTATGATGTTTCTTTATATTTTACATCCTTATCTTGGTGATATTGGATGATCAATATTGGTGTACAAGGAAAATGAGTACATATAACATGAGAATATGTGTATAATAACATGAGCTCAACATATGAAAACCTTACCAAACATTTCCATGATCAAAATCTAAAGTCATGGAATATATATTTACAATTCATAATACATTAATCATTATGATATAAAACAACATAATCCAAAATAACAAAAAATTGGTATAAGACATTTTGTTGGGTAATACACAAAATAATTAAAAAACATATGTCGAGGATATTCACCAAGGCATTTTTAACATGGTTGGCCTGGGGTTACTGTACAAGTACCAACACAGAGCATGGTATAAAATCTCATGTAACCTCTTTTAGTATTGGGATAACCATTCATGTAACATCTATAAGTCTTGGGATAACCTCATGGGTACACTTTGAGCACATATATCAAAAATCATTCTCTCAGTCAGTCGAATGAGATATAGGTCCCACCCATTAAATAATGAAAATAATACATTTTCCTTCTGAAAGATCGTAAATCATTATTCCAATTATAACCTATGAAAGAAAATTGATTTCCTAATATTTTATCATATAATAAAATTTGTTAAGAAAATTTGATACTTAATCATTCCATCACAACCAATGGAAAAGTAGTGGGTTTCATAATCATTTTTTCATGGAATAAAACATGGAAGAGGAACAGATTTTATAAAAAACAATTCAGAACAAAAAATATAATCTAGATAAAAAATAAATATTGATTCATTGGATCATATCCATGGTATTTATTATTTAAATTTAATGGATGTTATCTTGATTATAAAAATATTTGGAATGTAAAATCACATTGAATGTTTATTAAGGAAATTAATATTTTTTAAATCACATTTTAAAAACAAAATTTCATAAATTATATTGAGAATTTTTTATATTAAAAACAAAATTGAAAATTTATATTGGAATTATGAAAATATCATTTATATAATATTTTAATGAAAAAATATTTTCAAAATGAAATTTTTTTTTTAAAAACGAAAAAATTTTCAAAATGATATTGTTTGATAATAAATTTGAAAACATGTCATCTAAGATTTAAAAAATAATTTAAAACATTTCTTGAGGAAAATATCATTTCAACTTGAAAAAAATATATTAAACTTCAATCAAAATCCACATGATTGAATAAAATAAATTAAAGGTAATTAATAATTATAATAATTAAATTCATGTTAATTGATTCCATATGGGTTTTATAGAAATATCATAAAACAAGATAGGTGTATAACATAACTACTTTCCCAAAGAAGTTAAATTTGGGTAAAAGTATTTTTTTTATATGGTAACTTTTAACAATAAACCTCACATAATAGAGATCCATGAATTGATATTTAATGAAAAATATTTTTATTTTTATTCATACCAAAATATATTCATAGTTATTATATATGAAACACTAAAGAAAGAGTTGTTGAATATGTCTTCTGTCTCAATGAAAATAAAATTGAGAAGGATAAGCCTTCTCTAATGTATCCAATTCCATCATAAATATTCAAAAATATTGTATATTTCCAATATTTTTATTATAACTCATTTTAATGACCATAAAAATATATATCATACACTATAATATTTAATTTTAAATTTTTATTACACATTAATTTAAAATTTCATGTTAAAATCATGTATACAGAAATAACATCATTATTTTTTGTGTATGTTTTGATTTTATAATTTTAGTTCTCATATGTTCATCATGGTTCCAAAATATAATTTTTTCTAATCGTAATATAAATAAAATATTTATTTATTATATATTAATTTATATTAATATATAAATCTGAAATACAAAAAATTAAATACACTATTTTTAGATAGGTTTCTCATGTGTATTCATGAACGCAGTTTCAATTTCCTCAAAATTTTAAAGGAATGAAATTTAGAAAATATATTATTTATTAAGTAAGATTACATTTAAAATAGTTAACACATATTAATTAAATAAAACATAACTACCTTACGTGAAAATCGTAAGTGAAAATGAATATCATTACCCCATGAGCCATAGTCCATAACACACACGATCGATGTTATCATATCCCCCAAAATATTTATTGTAATAAGGCATAAGTTATATATAATTGAATATGTATATAATATTAAAAAATATATCTTCTATTTTTTTAATCTATCCTTATTTCCTTCCATGAAAAATGTATATGCAAGACACATCACATCAGTTCGTGAGGAAACTATCTCTTGTACACCCAAGAAACATAATTTTTTTCTAATGGGTTGGTATATGAAAATGTAGAGGTTTTCACCTAATTTTTATTTTATAATAATATAAAAATATCATATATAAAAAATTAATCAATATATATATATCCAAACTTGAGAGGAGGAGATGAAAAAGGAATATCTTCTGTTCGCTAGGTAGTAGTCCGTAGTAAATACGAATGATAATTTTATATCCCATATGTTAGAAGTTGTTATGGATTTAGTTTTTTCCATTTTCAATAAAAATGATAATTATATTTTATATTGAGTATTTATTATATCCTTATAATTTGAAATCATTTTATTTAGTTTTAATATACAATAAAATATACATTGTTTAAAACTATACCTCTTCGTCAGACTACTTATTTTGGTTTAACATAAATACTTCCTACATTGGATTTGTGATATCACCATGTAATATAGGATGTGAGTAGGTATTTCAGGAAGATATGATGTTTTTTCATTTCTCGAACAATGTTTTTGGGAATTGTTATTAGGGGAAGAGAGGGGTTGTCCTTTTATATGTGGTAGTGAGTAAATGCAAAGATTTTTTAAAATGTATAAACTTCCATTACAAATTTTTCCATTTCATTGGGATTAAAAATGTTTTATTATCAAACCGTATAGGTTATGAGGTCATAATAATTCCACTCAAGGGGGTTTGGATATGTCTTAATTCAATTTTACCACTTGTCTTTTATTTTATCCTCCATGTAAACTTGTTTTAACCATAACTATGTTAATTGTTTCAAACTAATTTACTATTCATTTTGACCAAAAAATATGATTTCATTATTATATAATAAAATTAATTATAATTTAATATATGTAATCTATTATCCCAAATTAAATTAAAAGAAGTGAAATTTCATTAAATTTTTTTTTTCAAACATGGCGAAAAGCGATTTTCCAATGAAAGCATTTTCAAATGTTGAAAACATTTTAATATAGAAATTCAATAAAATATTTATTATAATGAAATAAATTTCATTAATATATGTATAATTTAAAATATTTTTTTAAATAAATATTAATATAAAAATTATCATATAAATTCTTTGAATAAAATGGTTATTCATTAAATAAAAAATGTTTTTTCACTATTCCTAAAAATTTTATTTATTCATGACATTATAATAAATTTCGTACCTGATGATTATGGACATGTTGATTTTAAAAGTTTTTTTAATTATAAAAAAAAATTAATATAAATTTTAAAAACATATTTCATAATAATTGCACAAATTTTGGAAAGACAACTTTTAGAAACATAGTGTTTTGAAGTGTAATGTATGATTTATTATTATATTGTACTTTGGAAACAGATAAGATTAATTTTAAATACATTATTAAATATATAAAATATAAATTTATATTAAATAATTTTCTATATGTCATTAATTCAATATGTTCAGATAAAAGACATTTGATCACCCAAAAATAGAGTATTTTTCGAAAATAAATTGTCCTTTATTTTCAAATAGTTTTTTTAATTTATAATTTGTTTGTCACTGAAGAGTCAAATTTATAAGAAAGTGTAAAATTTTTATTTTAAAATATAATATAAACCTATGAATCCCTATAATTTCAATGGCTTAGATATAAATATTTTATAAAATTATAATATTTTAGTAGTATGTCATGTTTCATTAAAACACAATGTTGTATATAAAACATGTTATCAATAATAATAAATTAAAAAGAATATATTTTTAAAAAATTAATGCAGTATTACACTAGGAGATATATAAATTATTATTATAGACCTCCATGGATTAGATCATATAGAGGATATCATTAGAGACCCTATTCTTCACTTCTAATACATTAAAATATTTTTTTCTATATTTACATAGTTAGGCACGGATATTGTGGTTGATTCCAAGGCCTGATGCGACCTCAATTAATTATAAAAAAATATATTAAAAATATATTATATTGAAATCATGTGAGATATTAATGAAAAATGGTTAACTCTCAAACAGTTAATCGGAACAGAAATCCAAGAACATGGTTGGGTCTGAAAATTTATTTTCCTTAGGAATGAAAAAAATGGGTTGGTACAGTACAATTGGATGCCTCACTCATTTTTGGTGAGTTTGATTCATTTAATTAATTATTAAATTATTTTTACCCAATTCGAGCGTATATGTTAACGGTAAGAGTGTTTGATCTAGGGTTTGATCATAATTCTCCCACAACCGGTGGAGCTCTCATTCCTCATACTTTTGGGGAATCAATAGTATACCACTAATGGATCATGATAATGTTGTAGATCATATTAGATCAAGGGGAGGAAAACATAGTGATCATTGGTGGAATAGTGGTTGTACTATGAAATTTTCTTTCTCAATTTCATCATTCTTGAACAACAATAGAAATGGAAAAAATAACACAATCATCGATCGATATATTCTTGGATTCCATATTTCAATTAACCCTTCATTATACATGAAATCATCATAAATTTTTTATTCATTGAAAGGACAATGAATCTTTGAGTGGGGAATGGGTCAATGTACATTAGGGTATGAGGATTGTAGATCGGTGGTAAGTTTATGTTTCAGGCTTGGAATGGAGGTGTGGCGGTGTGCAGAAGGAGAGGTAGTTCCATGAAATACATGTGAGACGGACGGTGTAACACCCTGAGATTTTAAAATATATATTCCATTAAATTTGATTGATTTATGATGTTTTACACTTCAAAAAATTATCTTTTTCAATATTAATCACTGTATTTAGCGGTATAGATGGAACCATTTTTTCGTTTTCCATACCATGAACGTGTTGACTTTTCTGGCAAGAGAATGAGAAGAATGTTTTTTATCATCTATGGAATGAATGTATTTCGAAATATTCAGAATGCCTTATTTCAGAGTATATTAATATACACAATTTCATGTCTATTTCAACTTAATTATGATCTTTTAAATTTACATATCAATTTGAGAAAAGAAAATGTTTTTGTAAAATAATGGACATTTTCCTCACGAATTAAGTTCTAGTTTTTATCAAAATTATTTTCCATCTAAGAAGATGCTCTTAAATATTGATAAGTATCAATAACTATTATTTCTATGATTTTTTTAGTGATGGAATTATATTTTATAATAATTATGTTTTGATGGAATGATGTTTTATAACCCCATTTTATTTATTTGGATATGCTATGATGAATAATTTATATTTTGTGGAAAATGTAAGAATGATTTCATTATGAGATGGTTAGAACCTATATGTCCATCAAATTTATTGGGTAAATATTTATATCTAATGAGATAGACATGACTGTAACAGAATTTTAATCCTGTATATTAATATTGGGATGGAATGATAAGTAAATTCGGATCTTTAATTCAGGGATGGAACAACATGTAAACCCAGTTCAGTAAAAGAAATTTTATACTAAGATGGGTGTGGAAGAAAATCAATGGAAACTATGGAAATAATATTATGTGTTTACTTATTTTCCACAATTCCATGTCTTATTCCAATGTTATTTTATCATGGTTATAGTTCTTTTAGGATCTATGCCTTATATACTGCCAAGATTTATTTCATGAATCATGATTTTGATATGTAAACTTTATGCTAATATTTTTAAATTCTTATGTTTATGGTTTTTTATATGTCACCCATGTTTACCCATGCTAAGAATTTGAGCTCACCCTTTTCATGTTTTCTTTTCCCCAGCATATAATGAATGTTATAGGGGGGAAATGGAATGATCATTATGGGAGATGTTTAAGATCATTCACCAGGATATAATATTAGGATTAAAATTCAAAATACACTAAACTAATATAGTCTATGGGAATATTTTTTTAATGTATTAATTACTAAGAAAAAGAAATACAATGTTCATGTACCTCAAGCTTGGGTCGTTAGATTCGGAATGGTGGTCCGGTCGGTGGCCTTAGGAGGATTCTGCATACAACAGTGATCTGGTGTGGCTATAGTAAACATGGTCGTTGAATTAGGTGGTTGAGGAAGTTTTGGTGACTCTTGGGCATAGTGGTCATGCATGGTAGGTGAGGAAGTGAGGTGGACAACGATATCCAAGTGTATTAGGACGAATGTTGTGGTAGTAGACATAACCGATGGGGACGACAACAGATGTCACTGGACGTGGTGGTGGAATCATGGGTGGACATGTCGGCTAGAGGTCATACAGTGGAGAATGGGTAGTTAGAATGGGAAAATAAAATAAAAAATAAAAATGAGTAATAATAAAATTATTTTTATTTTTATTATTATTGACATTTTTAAAACCCCATAACTCTGATTTGGGATGTTTGATTCATGCACCATTTACGGTCGCATGAATCCCTTTTCAATATGGACGTTTTAGGTACATTTCATATAATATTACCAAAGCCTTGTCTTAGGACCTTTAAATGCCCCTGAAGTAATAGATTTAATAATATTATTTAATATTTTATCCTCCAGAACTCCAACATGGTGAGTCAGAATGACATGAGATCAGCGACTACATTACCCTAAATTCAAGGAAATCCTATTGAGACCAAATTTTGAGTGATTATATTAGTTTTGTGGTTTGGTTCAATGGAGAACCCCTTTATTAAAAATAATATTATTTTTATTAATACTAAATATGTACATGGCATGTCTTCTACAGATGGCATATAATGATGTGTAATCTATGGAATCATGTCCTTAATGTTGTCGAGAACATTTTAGAACTAGTATCAGGTATTTTTTTGTATTCATGAGTGTTTTCCACATTTCTCCCTAAGATAATTTTATGTTGAAATGTAACTTTTACACAGGTTGGCCGATTTGGATATGTAGATAGCCTATTCTATGTGTTTCCTGATGTAGGTTGTGATGATTCCATATGATGTGACATTCAAGACATGATGTGAGTATTTACTAGAACTACTCTTATTCATGTGGTTTTTTACAAAAAAAGTGTTCAGGAATTAATGTCATAGATTTCGGATTGCCACCATCCAGCACAAATGGTCATGGGGCCGCGAGAACTCTAGAGCATCACCCTCTAGCTGGGCTAGGAATTTTTCTTCAACCTATTCAATAGTGGAACCCATCAGATGGTAAAGGCATGGGTATCATACGTAAATAAGAGTTTCACCCTCCAACTAGGATGGGAATTGGTCCTAATATTATTCTGTGTGGAACCCTTCAGAGGGACTGGGTTCAAGTCCACAACGACACTAGAGTGGAACCATCTAGCTGGGTAGGGCATGGATCCTCAAATATGATATACGACTCCATGACTATATAAATCAGTGATGATGCATGGTTTTACCTATATTTGGAATCACATATAACAAGAAAACATTCCCCACAAGAGGCATTATTTTGACATGACTTTAAAACTTTGATAGTGAGTTAGTTCCACCTAAAGTAGATAGAATCATGGGATGGTGTTTGCGTCACTTTAACATATGTATTCTAGGTAGACGTGTATGTTATTGGGAATAATCAATTGATTTTCTTGAAACTGTTGGATACACATCTTCTTGGGCTGACATGAGATATAGAGATACTATTACTTTATTATTAGGGATTCATTCACTTGGCATATATTTATATTTATATATGTATATATATCCTGGTTTAGTACCCACTCCATTGATTTTGGAAACACTTATTCTAGTAGTGGTGAAGACGTTTCGGGTTTGTCATGAGATTTCTGTGTCTATATTCTTCTGGTTGTAGGGTCTACTCTCATACTCTAGGTAGCGCAGACTTGACATGAATTTCATGTTATTGCTTTTAAGAGATCCTATTTTATATGATCTTACCTTCACTCTCTTATGGGGTTGAGTTTCCTATTTTTTTACCCCTCTTTATCATCTGATTTTACCTTTTGGGGTATCTCTTACACCTCCCCCTTCTTCTTTTTGGGGAGTTCTTATAATTATTTATAAACCGACATATTCATGTGATTTTCCCAAATCATTTCATATCTTTTATAGATGGAAGATCGGGAAATTGTGATTTTAGGGGATCGTAGTGATACATATAACTTGGAAAACATATGGTGGTCATTGCATGGGAAATTGGATTTAGAATCTCAATTTTTTACTCTTTCCCGATTTTTTGAGGTTGGTACATATTTCTATGTTGGCATTAATTTCTTCATTTTCTATTCATTTTATACTGTTGTATGTCATTCTTTTGAGTGGTCCATGAATCTTTTGGTTTATATATAGTCATGTTGCATCTTTTATTTCTTTCCATATTCATTTTTTTATTAAGGTGGTTTTCTGTGTATATACCAGTACTTAGTAAATGTCCTACCCAAATTTATTTGTTCATTAAACAATTATTGTCGCCCCTGGCCTGTGGAGGTGGGCTAATGGTCATTGCATCTTTTTCCCCGACATGGGTTGGGGTGTGATAGATTTTTATTAGAGGAGGTTCATTCACTGAAAAATGGTTTGGTTGTTTCCACTTCAAATGATTGGTTGGGTTTAGGGAAATTAGTGTTGAAGAATATAAAGTGAATCTCTTAGGATTGGGAGTCTAATGATGGTGCGGGAGGCTGACATATCCATTCACTAGGACACTAATTACCCTCTTGTTGAAACAACACCCTAATACATTTTTTTTGTAGGGAACAATGGTACATGAATCATATGGGATTGAGTAATTGACTTTGTTTCTTATGTCACATCCTCATTGTCACTATATATATATATATATTAAAATATAACCATCATACTCTTTGATAACTTTTTGGATGCCTATACGATGACAACCAGTCAGGATGCCATCTATGGTTAATGATGATGACCCTATGAACGACAAGGCCTCAGTTCAGGGTCCATCAGGCAGTCCCCATCCTCTATGGGTAGGTAGAAGAACCTCCACCAATTGAGTATTATATCATAAATGTAATGCATGTTAAGGATACTTTTAGGGTGAATACACTCTATGTGTTATAGTATCAGAAACCAATGAATTTCAATGGTGAGACAGAAACCCAAGAATTAGAGAATTGTCTAGATTTGTTGGTCCACATATTCATGCCTGTTCGGACCCCAACACATCAAATGGAATATTTTTCAACCAATATATTCCATAAGGAAACTAGGAATTATAGGATCTAGGATACTCATACTCATGATTTGTCTACGCTCTATTGGGATCACGTCTAGCTACTGTTCCATGAAAAGTATTACACCTCCCACATTTGCATCATTCGGATATAAGAGCTTATAGATCATATAATTAGAGGGATCTGAGTGGATGAATATTTGGTGAGATTCCCAAACCTAAATCAGTAATCTCTAGATGTAATTTTTAATGTCTACATAAGGGAATGTATGTTCGAGCAGTTACTCTATAGAGTGATATGTGGTAGCTTAGTACCAATGTGGATTACCACATATGTTGAGGTGCTAGAGCAGGAAATATTGAAAGAGATATATCTACCATAGGGATGCTAGATAGATGGAACTAGTACTGGATTCTACATAGATAAGATGTATGATATAGCTAGTAGAGAGTAGCTGGAAGGGCCTCAATGCAGTAGATCATCCCATGACAAGATTTCAGAATGTGGTTAGGATCCACATGGGAACCATTGAGAACCCACATAGACGAGGGAGGGTAGGTTCTATTCTTTTTATGGGGATGGTTACATTGAATGATAATTCTCGACCTATCAGGTTGATCATCTGAGGAATATTGCAGATTGACCAGAACAACAAAGACAACATCGTGTTCATGGATCTCCTAGGTGGGGGCAAGTTTGTCCTCAGGGAGCTAGTTCCCAAAGAGTAGAAGGAGAAGATATAGGTATGGAATGACACTATGGGGTTCTTCCACCACCACCAACGGGTGTCCCGCATCATTCTTAAGGATCCGGTGGTTGAGGCCACATAAAAATGAATGATTTCGATGTCCACGATCCTTCATTAGATAAGATGATTAGAGGTACAATCAGTGTTTATTATACTCGTGTATAAGTATCAGTACACAAATATGCATACCATTATTTTAGCTTGATACTCCTGGTATGGGAGTTGGAGCTCCCAATATAGGTGTTGGCACATCATCTTTGTCTGGAGGTGCCTACTGGGAATGATTCATCTGTGTCTTTCATCTAGATGCAGTTCAATCTTTCTCTTGGAGAAGAGAGATTCTCATGGGATCTTTTTAAAATCACAATGAATCCTTACAATGTCATCATGTGAATTGAATGGATTTCCGTAGTTCAATCCCATATTGTCTGTCACTATATAGTAGTCATATGCATGATCATAGATGGGATGAGGTATTCCTTTCTCATAGAATGATTTCTCGTACATGGCCATGAATGTATTGTAAGTAGAAGGAGGCAACATATTACCAATTATTTAGTGATTGTAACCCATAGTGTAGTATAATAATTTTGACTACGAGTTCCTTCAATGGAGAATGATTATATGGAGGACTTTCTTAAAGATGTTTCAGGATGACCTCTATGGTGGGAGTTGGAGTTTTTTATTGACTAGCAACCAATTATTTCTTCGATATCTTCTATGATGTATTAGATAGAACTAATTGTACTCTATGATCATTAGTTATAATTTGAGGACCAACAGGAGAAAGGTTTCATCATACCCATTATATCCCCTTGGGTGTCTCTATTTCTTTTCATGAGGATGAAAGATGGGAGCTTAAGACTTTGTGTGTATTATCATCTCATAGACTAGGCAACGACAAAGTACATTTACCCCTTTTAGAGGATTAAAGACATATTGGATCATGTTTGATATATGATATTGTTCTCGATGATCGATCGCAGGTCTATCTACTACCAATTATGGGTTCATGAGGCTGCTATTCTGAAGTAGGATATCCATTTTTGCTTTAGTAACTATGACTTCCAAGTGATTCCATTTTGTGTAAAAAATACATTATCTATATTTATGGAATTAATGAACAAGTTATTCTAGCCATATATGGACCATTTTATTATTTCCTCCATTGATGGAATACTATTTTACTTAGTAATAGTTGAGGATCATGTAGATTACATGAGTATGGTTCATTCTTTATATCGATACCATAATCATTAAAGAATGTTCTAAAAGTACAAATTATGGACACATGAGGTTATCTTTCTATGGAATTACACTTCTCAAAAAGGTTTATCCATCAACCTAACAAAGGACAATGTAGTTTTTTATTGGAATCCACCCATGAATGTTCCATAGGTGAGAATGTTTCTTAGTTTGAAGGGACACCACAATTGAATAGTGGTAGAATTCTCTAGATTCATTTCCCCTTGTATCACTCTAATCTCCAACGGATAGTCATTTACATGGAATGTGAAAATCTAGAAGGCCTTTGTGGAGTTGAGGTAAAATTTGATGAGACTCCATTTTTGAGAATTCCATAAGATGTTATTGATTTTGTAGAGTATTAAGATGCCTTATGAGCTGGGCTTTGTTGTGTGGCGATGCAATGATAGGAAGTCATCACATGTGCATCAAGGAAATTCAAACCCCATGAGAAAAATAATGAATCTCGACACATATATCTATCAACTGTAGTATTCTCATTGAGGATGTGGAGTCACTACCTTCTAGGAGAGAGCATTGTGGTTTATTTAGAACAATAAAGTCTCAGGTATGTATTCACTATGTGACATGAACTTGAGGCATAAAAGATTGTTATATTTGTAATAGGAACATGAGTTCTAGAAATTCTATACTCTAGAAAAGGGAAATGATTTAGAATATGCATTGGAAATAATGCTTAGTCTATCCTAGTGTGGGAATATTTGTAGAAGTAATCTTCCCTATAGTTGACTCTGGTAGAGAAAAAGTGTAATGTTTTTCAATAGTTTATGGTGTTGACCCCATCCCTCCATGAGAGTGTGATGGAGTCCCAGTAGGGAGGATTCAACCATTATGTTTCGTGTGATCATATATCTATAGCAGGAACACTTGATGGATATTCTAGGGGGGAATCACAAGAAATTATTATGGGTAAGAAAAGTGGTTCTAATAACGATGTGAGAGGATATGATGAGGGAGTCACACATTTCTAGCCTAGATCTATTTCCATGTGTGAGAAATCTATATAGATACCTTCATCAGATGTAATGTTGGTCCAGAATGAGACAAAGCGCAGTAGAGTACATCTCATGATGCCTCACATGTCTGTAGGTAATGGTTGGGAATTATGATTCAGAGTGTTCATTATGACCTCTTGAGATCTAAGATTTGAGATTGGACTTTATATTCATGGACATCACCATTATGATTCTGTGCACAACAAAGGGACATGACACCATATAGGTTATATTGTACTAAATCAATAATTTTATGCACTTCCTTTCTATCAGGGAACCAAGCTTGGTGTACTGTTTGTGAAAATTTAAGTATGGGAGATCATTCACCTTGACGAGGTACCATAAAATATTGTCTCTAATTGTGATGCATGGTATATATCCTTATTGTAAAGAGGCCTTCTTGATGAATTCAGGGCCAAGATGTGGATGATTACATCCATTCACCTCCAGACCAATGGGAAGGCCAAGCACACTAAAAAGGTACTAGAGAATTTGGTTAGGGATTTCATTGTGGATTTATTTTGGTGTTGGGTGGATCAACTGCCATTGGTATAGTTTTTATACAATAATAACTACCACTCTACCATATACATGTCAAATTTTGAGGCCTTATATAAAAGAACCATAAGGTCATCCTTTTGTTGGACAATGGTTGGATAGTCATCCCTCGTGGTCCCAGAGCTGGTTCATATAACGATCAATGATGTTAAGATCGTCATTGAATGGATGAATATGGTCTAGAGTAGAAAAAAACCTATCCAAATTTTCATTTTAGGAACATGGAGATGGTTCAGGGTGACAACATCTTCTTGAGAGTCTCCCTGTGACAAGGAAGATGGAGGTTCACCTAGGGAGGAAAGTTTCCCCAAGGTTTATCGGGCTGTTCAGGATCGTGCAGAAGGTTGGTGAGCTTTCCAAATGCCTTACCCTACCCCCATAGTTATATAGAGACCACAATGTCTTCCATATGTCATAGCTGTGGAGATACATGCATAAACCTATTCACATCATCGACTGAGGAAAGATGAACATTGAATATTTATCCACCATTGTAGATAACCATATAGGGATCGAGGATCGATGGGATGAAACCCTATCAGGAGAGACCATCACATTGGATAGTGTGTTGTTGTAGTATAGAAACGTGTAGAACAGTTCATATGAGTGGGAGATCCAATTGTGGGATCAACAACCCTAGTCATTTTCTTATTTTTTCAATTTGGTTGGGAAATTATTGTATGTGGTAATGTTATAGGGACTTGGTTTTTTTCTTGTAATGAGATTGAAATATTTCTATATAAATTTCTTGAGCTAGTCGCTGAGATGGTGTGTGATTTTGAGGCATTATTTTCATGGAATTTATTTTATATAAATATAAAATATATTTTATATTTTATACGTGAATTTAAACAATTAAAATGGGACCACTCTAAAACGATTAATCCAATTAGAAATTCAAGACCATAGTTGGGTCCAAAATGTCGATTTCTCATTATTCATGAAAATAATCGTTCGTCATAGGAAAATTGGGTTTTTGAATCATTAGCCGAGTGTTTAAGTAATTTAATTAATTATAAAATTACATTTCAACCTATTGAGATCCTAAAATATTATTATTAGAGTGGTTCTGTAAGGATGGTCTCATAATTCTTGCACCACTCTCAGATATCTCATTCATCATCCATTTGGAGAATCATCGATGAACCTTTAATGGATGAATATGAGGTTGAAGATCTTAGTAAATCAAAGCACACCAATCACAATGATCCTTGGTGGGAGTGTTCATTGACGACGACCAAATCAAAATCCTAGTTGGACACTTCTCATTTGATTCCATATGCCCGATTGAAATTCTTATACTATGAAAAATGTTTTTTTATTAATTTTTTTATTTATGAACCTCAAAGTCGATGGAAAAACTAACATGCCGATAGATCGATCTATGCTTGTATTCCATATATATCCTATTAATTTTTTCTTCTCACAATCATCATCAATTTTATTGACACGTCGACACGACAATGAGTGATCCAGAGTGGAATGGATCAGGTTGATTTAGGGTTAGATGATCGTAGATCTACTATTGGTTCTTGTTTCGGGTTTGGAATAGAGGTGTGCAACATATAGAAGGTGCGAGAGTTCTATGTGGTTCATGCGAGGTGGCTGGGGTGGCACTCCAGTAGGAAGCCTCATTTGGATGCAGCATGGGGCAACAATATGGTGTGGCTCAAGGCCAGGCCACATGCGGAGCATGTGGCCGAGGTGGAGGTAGTGGCTCCTGACCATGGAGGTTTTGCAAGGCATGTTATGTGGTGTGGGTTCTGGCACTCTCGAGCATGGCAGCAATGAGGTAGTGGATGTAGTTGGACATATTGGAAGAGGGTGAGAGTAGACATGGGGGATATTTTTCATATCTGGGACAAAAGATAAAGGGTAATGGAAAGGATGAAGAAAATTAAAATTAAAATTAAAATATTATTACTATTATTGTTATTACCATATTTGAACCCCATACCTCATACTTGAGAATTCCAATTCAAGCAACATCTATGGTGGATTGACACCATTTATAATACGATATTTTTAAAACAATTTTGGATAATTTCTCCCCACCTCCAACCTATTCCCATGTAATCCCCCTAATATAATAGACATAATAATATTAATAAATCATTTATTCATCATAAATCCCACATGGGGAGTGAAAACATCCTATCGTTAGTGAATGTGTGACCCAAAATTCAAAGCAGTCCTTTTTAATACCTAATTTTATGTTTTTGTCTTCAGTTCATGGATCAGGTCCATAAAGAACCCCTTTTTTAAAAATAGTAATAATATAATTATTAGTATCGAAATTGTACCTGACATATAATTTACATATGGAATCCAAACAATTTCGAATCTACAATATCGTGTCCCAAATATTGTGGAGAAATTTTTGTTACTAGAGTTAGGTGTTTGTTGAGTTTTGTAGGTCGGGTATATAAAGACCCCCATGCATGTTTTAAGGTGAAATATAAAGATCACATAAGTTGACTTATTTGGACTATTAAATGGAATATCCTATATTTTTTCCTGTGTATGACATGATTATTTCCCTAGATGAGAATTTTGAGAGATGATGGGAGGTGTTCCATGCACGATGATTATTCTAGTGGTGTTCAATGATAGTAGTTATCAGGTAGGCATATCTGAGATATTTGAGTGGCACCATCCATCTAGGTTGCAAATGGGTCATCGACAACACTATAGTGGAACCCTAGAGATGAGATGAGTTTGGGTAATCAACATAGTGAAGGGTGGTACCCTATAGCAGGGTTGGGCCTAGGTCGTCAACCATATCAAGAGTGGAACCATGCTGCAATACAGGGCATGGGTCATCACCTTATTCTGAGTGGCTTACTCATGTTGGGCTATTCATGGGTCATCAAATACCCTAGTGTTTCACCCTCTAGTAATGTTGGACATGGTTAATCAACCTTGAGAGGCAATCCATAGACTATACATATCAGTGACGACACATGGTTTGACCTTGATTTGGAATCACATGGATGAAGGATTCCTTCGCCACAATGTCATAGTTGTCTGCTGTGAGTTGAAAACCATGTGGGTAAGTTAGTGCTGCCTAAGGTAGATATTATCAAGGTGTCGTGTCTGGGTCCCTTTGACATGCTTGATCAAGAATAGGTGTAGGATGCTATGAATAATTGTTTTATTTTCATAGAACTACAGAATACACTTTTTTGGGGGATGATATTTGACATGGAGACCCACTTAAATTTTCATTTCAACATATTTGACTGAGAATTTAAATATATATATATATATATATATTCTATTTCATTACCTACTCCCTGGGTTTTTTTATCATCCTGCTAACATTGGTGAAATGCCCAAGTATTGTCACATGCATTCGGTGACTACATTCTCATGGTTGGATGAGTCTAATATCATATTATAGGTAGATAAGACAAAATGAGATGTTCATTTTCTCACTATTTCAAGTTCCTTGTGTTTTGATGAGTATACATTCACTCTCTTGTTGGGATGAGTTATACTCTTTTACCATACATTGTTCTCTCTAATTCACTACCCGTCACTTATATCTTTTATTACTCCTCATTCACCTTATAATAGAATAGTATTTTCTTATGTATTTAATAAACCCTATAAGGGATTTTCCCAACACAATTCATGTCATTTTCAGATTTTGGATCGGTCGATCATGACTTCAGAAGAACATTGATATAAAAACAACATGGACAATGTATGATGTTCCTAGCTTGGGATATCAGAGATGGGATCATGGTTGTTTACTATTTTCATGTTTTGTCTGGTTGGAACATATTTCTCAGTGGCCATGTATTTTTCCCATTTATTATAAATTTATACTACCATAATTTATTCTTTTTAGTGGCCCATGTATCTACTTGATTATTTTAATCATTTTTTAATATTTTATTTCTTTCCCATACCAATTTTTCATTTAGTTGGTTTTGTGCCTGTGTAAAAATACAGGGTCAAAGGACCCCCTGAGTTTAGTTTTTAATTATGTATTTTTTTCGACACCTAGACTATATAGGTGGGTGTGGGGCAGTCTTGGGTTGTTCCCTAGAATGGGTAACATCAGGACATTTTCATTTATGACCTACACATGAGTGATTGGTAGTTCCCTGTTGGATTACCTTATATGGGCTTGGTTTTCACTATTACCATATTATTTCAAGAGTGATACCAAGTTCCCAATGTGGAATACCATGGATGGACTCATACATTTATTCCATATATAATGGAACATGTGATACTTTGGTCCCTATATGGATTTGTATGATAGACTCATATGGTGATGGGTATTCATATAAAATACCTAGAGTAGTAACAAGGTTTCTTTTAAGGGAAATCCTTGGATATGACCAGGATACCAATTAATTAAAACAAGAGATGTGATCTCTAATACGAAGGAATAATTTCCGTTCATACTATTCCTTATACATAAATTTTATGTTTGTCCAATTACTTATCCACTATCATTCTCAAATAGACTTTTGAAGCCCCACATAATAATGAATTGATGCCTTGTAAATACAGCTTGGGTCTTGATCATTACTATGTATCTATATATATGAACTTATATGTATGTATATATATGATACATATATATATATACCATATATAAATATATAAACATACTTGTAAGGTGACATTATTTTTGTGACATGTGATTAGGCTGAAGCATGTAGTTTATATTTGTTATCCCTAATTTGATGTGAATAATGTATTTATTTTCTTTATTTTATAATTTCATGCACAATTATCATGATATATGAATAGACTTTATAGTTATAGATTTCATTTATGGTGTTCTTATGATTATATCTCACACAACATTTCATCCATTAGTTGGATCCATAAAATACTTTTGGATGCACGTAGAGGAAATATGAATAGTATATTTGTACATGTCTGAATTACAATCATATGATTGAGTATAAGAGTAGAGGACCAAGAATGTGCTCGGGATTTTATTGGATAAATGTTTTCTCCTTTTTCTTAATTTTTATTATTTATTTTATATTAATGATTCCATGTATCCCATGCATGCCTCCTATTGATTAACATCACGCATGATCATAATTTTGTTTGTTCCATTGATTTAACATTCACCTATTTTTTTAATCTTATTGATCTAGGATTCTTTTGATAGTAATTTATTTTAGTTTCTTGTAATTATTGTTATTTTATACTATTAATTTATAATCTGATCATGAGTGTATAGTCATACCACAATATTTCCATAGTCCTTCCCTTCAAGTTGGAATCCTTTAACATACATAGAGGTGCACATTATGCTATGTGTCCATATGTGTTTTCTTATTTATAATGGGTCTTGGTCTAGGATACTACATAGTGGTATTATAGATGTTTTTCCCATTTCCAACTATTTGGGTATTACACAGGTGACAGGGAACATGTTTGAATTTTTAAATTAATTGTTCATGGGCTTAGTTATCCCACATACATGGGATGTCCAAATTACATTGGATTCGATATTACTATTTTGGATTGTGTATGTTATAGTTGAATGATCTCACTGTTGTGTGGTAAACATGAGTTATGAAATTATATATTGTTATAATATTTACATTACCCTTGGTCCAATGAGGTAGGTTAGTATAATTTCATCCATCATTATAATGACATTAATATTCCTATGTGATTCATATTTCGTTCCATATTTATATTAATGTGTGAATTTATGGTTTTATATTATTGTTTGTTGAATATTTTATTTTAAAAATTCCTAATGTTTTTATGTAAATCAAATAATTGGATTAATATAACTGTATTGATCAACATAAATATTTTCTTCGCATATAACATAACTGAGGAAACATAATTAACCAATTCTGTCAGGTTTGAGATATAGTCAACATGTTTTTTGGGAAGAAATGTTATATTATTTTGATAACATGAATTCCAATTAGAATTTATCAAGAATGTAATTATATAATATTTGAATTTTAAATAATTTTATAATTCATGTTTTATAATGATATTGATTATTTGGGAACATCAATGTTAAAAGATGTCACAATTGCAATATATAAATTGTTTTTCCTTAATTACTTGTGAATAATGATCCATATAACTAGACTATGATATCTAAATAAAAATATATGATTATGAACCTAAATAAATGTATATTCTTGATTAAAATAGGTAACATTTAAATGGTGATATTAATTTTAATGTAATGGGTGGTTTCTAATATACCTTGAAATTGACACACCCTATACTACAACCTTTGAAATATATTATGAGACCCTAACTCTAACATAACACTATTTTTGGGTAGTAGGAAATGTTCCTTGTGACCTCTATGATCATTCTAATTATCTTGAACAATCAATAAACGTTGGTATAGTATTTTCACTCTTGTATAGGAAGGTGGGTACTAATCTTATTATGATATCTATAATACTATCTACATTAAATATTATATGAGAAATGAATTTGGAAATTATAGAGATATACTAACTTGATAGACTTGAGTTTTTTTCCATCTTTGTGGTAGTGATCATTCAGTATAGGTTGTGTTGCATGAGCCATCAATATTTTATCCTTTGGTGCCACATAAGTCACCTCCTTCTATTCCTCCAATTGGAACCAATTCCTTGTTCAAAGAGAGTATCTTACACATCACGAAGAATATACAGGGATATCCACACTATACCCCTAATGGGAAAGAGTTCATTCAAAAAATCAAAAACATCATCCTCTCCATTTTCAGGGTATAGATTTCCTCCGAATTTTGTCCAATTGATTGAGTCCATGTTATCCATCATTGAGAATTGGGATATTCCACTATAGTGGAGGGTAAAACCTGTGACATATAAGAATCATGATTTTGTTAAGTGTTTGTGGGATGTTTTCATGCAGGATAATAAAGATAATGGTATAGTATTGGTGGAAATACATACCATATTTTCACAATAATTCTCCCTTCAGAATCTATGTGAATAATTCACTAGATAACTTATGAACACATTTAAGTGTAATATTTATTTGATTGAGTATTCTTAACCTCTCATCGAGGTTCACAGTTTCACACTAACACATTCTAGAGATGATCTAATGAAAAAAAGAAGAACTAATGGCGGTATTACATATTACATTTGATCATAGGGGAATGTAATTATGCTGACCATATTTGAGTGATATTGATCCAGGACCTCATCACTAATCAAATCATGATGGACGATGGTAGTCTAAGCATGGGATGATCATCATCGAGACAAGGAGGTTGTTGGTCAAGTGGATGCAAATTTCAGTTTGTGAATCTGCATTGTCATGGTTCCATTCATATAGAACACACTGATAGATTTGAGTTGTTTAACAAGAATGGTAGGGAGGGCCATAAAGTAGTCCTCATTTACAAATCTCCCAATTTAGTGCAGATATTGTTGAAGAATGATACATCTTCTGCATAGTTTTCAAGCATTCTCTCAAGTAAATAGTGATAAGGGATTTGCACCAACTCCGTATTCAGTTATAGGATTACTATCTCCACTATAAGTAGGGATATATATTAATCAAATCTGATTATGCATAAGAGTTGGTTTTTGATGAGGTATCTAGAATCCACACTAGGAAGGGATATGTATTGGCGTGTACTATCATGTCCACCATATTCAATACATGAGAATTGTGTTTCTTTGTATATTTATTATTTATGTATTGTTTTCTTTCAAATATTATATTATGTTTTTGGGGGTACATTTAAAATCAAACAAACACACACACTGCACACACATACAATCTAGAAAGACAGTACCTAGTCCCCTTAGGGATAAGACACCCAAATATCTGTTTTTATTATGTTGAGAATTTATGGAACAAAGGACCATTGGGGTAGAGTGAGGGGTAGATCTTGTTTTCATTCCTCCATACATGATAGAACCTACCAAGCTAAATAAATTTCAGAAGGAAATTTACTATTTGAAAGACAATGCTTCTATTCATCCCATATTGTTTCTCTATGTGGACAGCCTATCATTTTTTTTCAAGAAGGTAGATGGTCTTTATACTATTTACATAGATTATCTCAAATTTAATTAGACTATGGATAAGAATAGGTATCCTCTTCCTATTATAAAATTATTCTTTAACTAACTTTGAGTATAATTGTTTTTCTCTACAATAGATATGAGTTTAGGAAACCATTTGGTGTGTGTTAGGTCTTATGTCATACAACACACCACATTCCAAAAAATATATTTCTGGAACAAGTATCTAGTCATGTTGTATGGTCTAATGATTGTTGGAGATATTTTCATGGAACTGGTCAATCATGTTTTCCATCCGTATCTAGATTTACATGTGGTATTTTTCATTGATGACATCTTTTTGTTTTCTAATACTCGATACAGCCAATCCAAACATATTTATATAATCTTGAATAGACAGAGCAGTGAGAATACTATATGATATGGTCACTTAATGATAATTTTGTATCAAAAAGGGTTAATTCATTGGTCAAACTATCTTAGATATGAGATTATCAATTAAAATAGAGATGATTAGAGTTTTAGAATCCTTCATGAAGAAGAAAAATGTTTTTCACATATGATGATTCATGGGACTAGATAGCTATTATAGGGATTTCACTCAATTATTCTCATTAAAAGAGAAAACTAAAATGGGATTATCTATGTGAGGTGTGATGTTATTATTGTCTGAATCCTATGAATGAGCGTTTCTAGAGACAAAAGGAATATTAACATCATTGTTTGTCCTCATTATTCTATAGTTAGTGAGAATCACTGCAGTTTATAGTGATGTATCCGGAATAAGGGTTGGAGTAGTCTTGATATAAGAAAGCGTAGTTATAGAATTCAAGTCCAACTATCTGATACATCATGAATGGATTTACCATATAGATGACCACAAGCTATAAACATTAGATCATGATTTATGAATTTTGATGAATTATTTATTGGGAATGTGGTTCACTGTTTACACATACCATAAGAGTCTAAAATTCAATTATGCATGGTGTGACATGAATCATAGGTAGTGTAGGTTGGAATAATGTAATGAAAATGGGGATTATAAATAAAATTCAACTTTTGATTAAATTAAATAATTTATTAAATTATATAGTTATAGAAAAAACATGAACTTTTTTTATTTTATTTATCCAATTGGATTTAAAAGACCTTTATGTATCAGTACCATTAATAATATAGCTATTTAACATAGATCGGGTGATTATTAAAAATATAGTGTTTCAGAAATCCAATTGACTAAAAAAAGGAACTGATTGCCTCATCTAGTAGGATCGTACCTTGTGAATCTCATTTATCAAGGCTTTCGATGGAGATAGAATCAATGGAATTTTCCATTGATCTAGACCATGTAGAGTCCCACCAATTTATGCATCAATGAAATCATTTATGGGTGATTTTGAAGCTCATCTATATCACTACCCAAACCATGTACGTCGAACCAGCACGTGAAAGTATCATCGTCGTGAAACATACTCTTAGTGTTTTTATAGATTCATTAATGGGATATGTATGAAGACCCTAGAAATATGAGTTTTTTCATTATTTTTAACAGAAAAATGGATATATTTTCGTATTATAATTGTAACATCATAAATGATTATTATTTTTATACAATAAAAAATAGTATTTCTCGATAATATACAATGTTTTTTTACAGAACTTATTTTAAGGAATTAATGGATTTTTGAAATAAATTTTATTTTTATAAAATATTATTATTAAATTTGTTTTATTATATATAAATAAACATATAATAATTATAATTTCAACTATATATTTTACAATGGTTTGAAAATAATTATTTAAAAAAACCTAATCATAAATTTTCCAATATTTTATGAGATGGTTGATTTTCCGGGTAAAAATTAAATTATATTTAAATATTAATTATGTATTATGACATCCTAATGACCCAAAAGTGATTCATAAATACCATAAAGGGTGTCCACGAAAAAATATTTGTTTTAACAATAAAATAATTTTATTTTATTCTTATTTTATTAATTTTATAAACCCTCAATAAATCTTTCAAAACCATTAATATATTTTACAGTTTTATAACCATTTGATTAAAAGTATTACTCACCTGCACATAAGTAAGTATATTATTTTATTAATTTAGGCCCTTATACCTATAAATTAGTTAAAATAACACCCATTTCATAGAAATCATTAGCCTAAAATAAGTGAAGGTTTTTGGATTTGGTTATTTTATTATGTAGAGTCGAAAACATAAATAATTAATAAATCCACCACATTCATATATAAACCCACCCAATCACACATTTCTCTTCCCTAAAACTCCTTATTTGATTTTCATATCCACCCCTCTACTCTCTAGAGTCCTACCATAGTGACCCCAAGCTCTCACGAATCCACTCATAAGCTTTCGGAGTGACACCCTCATGTAAGGGATCTTCTAATATCCTCTTTTATATCAAGCACTTATTTTATAATATTTCATTTAGTTTAAATTTTAATATAATGTTATATTTTCGTCCATATCCACATTACTATAAATTACATGTGTACATGATTATATAACCCTTTAATTTTGATAAATCTCTTCCAATAACATTTATTCAAAACCATTACCATGATGAAACATAGTAAGTGATATTTTCCATTCCCCTCATTGTTCAAGTTTATTTTTTACCTTATGTTCGTTACCATAATTTTCTCATGATTGGATTTATTTTTCCATATCATTTTTACTACTCAATTCATTTAAAAAATATGGGAGAACCCTTTCACTCTAATCAATCTATTTTTATGAATTCTTAAGTGGCACTATTATACTTCCATAATTTTACTGTACTTTTCCTTCCCAAAAAAATAGTGAATAAGATACCCATTTCTTATCAAGGGTATTAACCATTATACACATAGACCAACATGAAAAGTTTCATACATGTAATTTTATGATATCCCGTGACCTTTTAATGAAATATTAATATTAATATATCCATATTATATGAATTATGTAGAAAACATATGCATGAAAATGTAATAAAAGTTATCGGTGTGCACATAATTATATAGTGCTCCAATGCATTTGGTAATGTTCAGTCTAATTAGATTTCATGTTTGGACAAGTATTTAACAATGTTACTTAATGTAACTTTTTCATCCATGATTTATTGTTGGTTTAGTATTTAACTATGTTTATGATACAATGTTTTAGGTTTTTTCCACATTTTCTATTTTATAATTGTCCGGCAATATCATGTATCATTGTTCATGCTTATGATTCCTACTCTTTTTTTCAAATTTATATGCCTATGTTCTAAATTTATTAATTTATTTTATATCTATTACTTTACGTGGCTTTATAGTTCACCGTATTTTTGTATATCCCAAATTAATATCGAGTAGTTTTAAAATCTATGGAATTGTAGAATAATTTTACATATGTTTTCAATAATGAAGGTGTGTCCCTTATTCAAGATGTTATTCAATGTAAGAAATTTCCAAATTCGCTATACTCCTCTATCATCCATGTTGTAATATGCTTATATTAATTTAATAAATCATATATTAATGTTAAAGAAAGAGTAGTTTTGTTATAGTTGTTATCATAGTAAATGTTTAGTTATTTTTAGGATTATGGTTAGAAAAATATAGAGAACGAAATAAATATAATACATAATAAAATAAATCATCCATATATTCTATTATGTATTGATTATATTGTTTATAATGAAAATAAATCTCGTACTAGATATTACTAGTGGAAGTGGTCATAGAAAATATATACCTATGGGTAAAAACTTGGACTATGCGTGTCAGGCCTTAATTAGTGTAACCAGTAACAAAAAAAAGGTCATACTGAGCACCCAGTTTGACACTCATGGGGGATAAGTTTTTTAATTTCAGAATCTCATTACGAACCATAATTAATGGAAAAAATACCATAAGGATATATTTTAGGAAATGAATCATGGTAACATAGATTGAATCCTAAAAATTAAGATGTTTGAAATAAATTTAATTTAAATGTTACTCATTAAATGTCATTAATTTCTAGTTATGTGTAAAATAGATTATAAATACTCTTCCCAATTTTTTTTATTCTAGACAATGGCTGAAAATAGGAGGAATCAGGTAAACAATCAATGTAAATGGTAGTGTGATGACTTCACCAACTAGATTCCCAGCCTAATGGGAGAGGCAATCACAAACAATATGATGATACTCTTTTATCTATCTCAAGTAATAAATAGAATCCTAGATTATGAGGTGCTTCCAAATCTCCCTAATAGAGATCATGATATTATTGGGAGATTTATGAGACCAAGGTCTCTATCATTTAATGGATCATATGATTCCTTATACATTGAACAATTTATCAAATCCAATGAGAAAAACTTCTCCATCCATCATTGTTTTTTAAAAGATAAGGTTCTACTTACTATTTATCATATGATGGTAGAAGATGACAAGAGGTGGATGTTGATGATGAAAATGAAGCTCAAGAATGAGATACAAGATATTTAGTGACCGGAATACCAGAATTATTTTCCTAATAAATATATACCATTCACTATCCAACATAATTTGTAATGGAATTTATTTTAACTCCAAAAAAGATGACGAGTATATTGGGTCGTATGTGGTAAATATCCCACAACATGCATTATACACATGTGACTTTTTCATTACCCTAAAATGAAATTATTTTTTCTATTTTGGTGTGTAAGACCCTTTATTTGAATATCTATTGTGATCTGTGACATTGATTGCTATGAGGAAATTTTTTAGTGTGCCTAAAAAGATTAAATGGATGACATTGAATCTCAAGGGTATCATTGGGATAATAAGTATAAAGTGGAGACTAATTCTATAATTCAAATTGATAAATATTATAGCATCAAAAAATTTCCACATCCCACATGTCAATCTTGAAGAAAGAATAAACCTAGAAATTGCATAAGGTGAATGAATAAATGCTCTAATTGTGGGAATGATGGAAACCTATATAACGATGACAGGAAGTAGAAACCCATAATGAGACAAAATAAATGGATTTTATTTTAAATACATAGTGAATTGTAAATTTATTTAACTACATGTAACTTGGTATATTTGTAAATCAATGAACTATGCAAAGGGTTTTTCTATAAAACCAACGAACTCCTAGGTAACATGGGTGAGATTTTGATATCAAAACAACTAAGGAGGATCCCAAATGTAATGTGGAGACATGTATTCTTGTTATTCATTCGAGGATAGAGAACATAATTTTTAATTATGGTTTTATGCATTCCATCATATCACAAGATTTTAGTATATATATTTAAACATCCTCATAAGGCTTCGAAGTTGTGTTATCATTGAAAATTTAAAATTGGTCAATTATTGAACCCATATATATAATTAATACACTATCTCAATTTGTGATCTAAACATCCAAACATAACATTTCACACAACTTTTGGTGGAATTTTATGAAATTATAGGTATTTATTTGATTTCCCTATATAAAACAAACATAAATTTCCATGATAAATAAACCACTCTCTATATTTTGAATTAACCCTTGATATTGTACACGTGAAACGAGGATAAAGAATCTTCTATATCACCATCTCAATCATGGTTATTATTTCCCTCTGAGAATCTATATCTAGATAAACTAATTGATTCTTTGGAAAACATAAACCTTCAAGACATTCCTATCATGATAGAATATGATACTGTGTTTCCTAAGAATTTGATGGTCTTTATAATAGCAAAGAGGTTTAATATTCAATTGTAATTATATATTTTCATTTATCATTATCCAATACTCCATATAGAATATTTGATTTGAAAAAAGTGTAGATGAATAAAAAATATAAGAGAATCTAGATAAGGGGTTCACAAGGTAATTTTCTTCACTGTGGGGCACAAAATTACACTTCATAAAGAAGGAAGATGGGACAATGAACCTTTTCCTTGATTATAATGATCTCAACATCATCATGATAAAGAAAAACAACTGTATTCTTCAAATTCATGACTTATTAGATCATATGTGTGGAGAAAAATACTTTTCCAATGTGGATCTATGGTTGGGATATTAACCTGTTATGTTAATGAAGGGGGATGTAGTGTATAATATTTACACTGATTTTCATATCTATTTTAATGATTTAAACCCCACATATTTTTCATTTTTTGGTAATTTACTCAATTTTTTTACTTCATTAATGTTTTGATCTTAATTCTGAAAATGTCGTAATGCTGGACTTTTAACATATTTGTATTGTATATTGTATTCAAGACTGTAGGTAAAGGACATCTCACATTACAAGTGGAGAGAAGCGATTTGACAATCGATTTTGGAGAAAAGAAGCCGAGCTAGAAAATTGGAGTAGACATTGTACATGAAGTGTACTGTTAGAACACGTCATTACCTATTCAATGGAATTTTTTCATGGTATACATGTCACGACTTTAGATCATAGCATGATCAGAAGCTACATGTTTTGAGTCTCAAGTACACGATGTGGCCAGAGTCAATGATCAACCGAGATTAATATGAAGAATTTTTTAAACCCATAAGAGACAAAGGCGGGTACACATCAGGAACCCCTAATAAAATGATTATACCGATCAATGAGAATAAAAAAATAAAGGTCACATGGCATGATGTTTTGATGAGAGTGTCTACAATATTCACCCCTTGGCTGCTGTTTTGGGAAAGTCGGGCACAACTAGAGTGCATTGCAGACCAGGAACACACTCCATGAGATCCAGAACCTCCTCCTCAACACAATGTAGGACTATATCATGATATAGGTGGTTTCCATTGACACTGGGGAAGATATGATAGTGGTTTCCCAGATGATGAGTGGCTAAGCGGCATGCCATTGTGGACCTAAACATCCGATGGGAACTCTATTCTATGTTGCGAAATCAAAGTGTAATCTCTTATCAAATATCTTTAGAATGTATATCATTGAATGAAGCTAGTTTTTTTCCTTCATGAATTAATTCTACAACTATGTTTGGATGGTTGTTCGACCTATGAATTTATTTAGCTGACTTCACTATTTAATCTTTTGTGGCAAGGTCCTTCCATCGAGCATAGAGGATTATATTAGGTTTTATTGATTGGAGGTCTTCAAGTAAAAGAATCACTTAATTAGTAAAGAAAATAATCATATTAGGATCATGATATGATGTCTGATCATATTAGAGTGTTCACATTGAGGTCCTTAGGGGAACATTTATGAATTCAAATTTGAGTAATATTTATCTATACAAGGAAGAGGGCATTTCCTGAGAGGGTGATTCTTGTCCACACA
The DNA here is from genome assembly GCA_963277665.1 of Viscum album. Taxonomy (NCBI): domain Eukaryota; kingdom Viridiplantae; phylum Streptophyta; class Magnoliopsida; order Santalales; family Viscaceae; genus Viscum; species Viscum album. Next base: position 1,482,930,512 of record OY728137.1, read on the forward strand.
TTAAATTTTTAATCATGAATTCAACCAAACAATATATTATATGATTTTTTTCCTTCTTCATCAATTTTATTTTCAACCAGACATATAAACGAACCCCCATTTTATATACTTCGGAAAATAACCCAAACAATACTGACAGTTTTTCAACTCATATAGCAGCCTCCTTAAGAGACAACCCTATTGGTTATCACTATACTACATTAAAAGGGGAAAATACTGATTGAGGGTAACGCGACTAAAAACCTCATATCAAAGGATGTCCCCAAGAATGATTTCCGAAAACTCTATAGTAACTATGACTTTATAGTTATTCCTTTCAAGCTCACCAATTATCTAGAAGTCTAATAGACATGAAGAATATATTTTTAAAGATAACAATGAAAAAATTGTGGTATTTTTTATATATTATATTATATCACACTCTAAAATAAAGGAGGAGCACAAAGAACATCTGATAACTATATAAAGACCTTAAAAAACCTAAATATTTATGCAATGTATTGAAAATGTGAGCTCTCCTTGAGTGAAGTCTCATTATTTAGACATATCACCACAATATATAGATTATTTATAGACAATTAAAAAATAGGATCAATTTAGAGATTATCTATGACAACCTCAATGGGTTACATTGATATTTTCCATTGATGATCAAGGTACTAGAATAAATTTTTGAGAAATTTATTGTGGTTGTAAAAACCTCTAATCAGGATAACTAAGAAGGGAGTCATGTTTCTATTGAATAATGAATGTGAAGAGATCTCCAAATAGATAAAAATGAGTCATATCACTCCATTTATGCTCACACTTCCCTAATGTTGGAAAGGTTTTATTTTATTCAGTTTTTCTAAAAATAATGTATTGGGATGTGTGTTAATACAACATGAAAAATTCATTAATATTTGTTCAAGGAAGAACAAATTACATGAAATGAAATTCCAAACAGATGATCTAAAGTTGGTTGAAATTATATTTGTATGGATGCTGTTGCATAATTATCTCTTTGGAGAGAAATGAAAGATATATATGGATCAAAAAAGGTTCAGGTATATGTTTTAAAAAATTTGAATGTGTGCCAATGAAGACGGTTCTGAGCTGATCAAGAAAAATGAAGGCTCAGTTCCCTACCATTTGGGAATTTCAAACAAAGTAGAAAAAAATCTAAGTATAAATGATGCATAAATTCTATCATTGATAAGAATTTAGAGGGATATGATCTTCGTATATTTGTAAATGATGTGTATGGAAATCATAAAGGAAGGAACATCACCAATCAATTAAATACTGATTTATCAATTGTCACTTATGGAGAAGTTAAAGGATTTACTAAAAGATGATGTCATAATTCAAGAAAATATTGAATATATAAATAAAGTGAAAACATGCATGTTTAATGTTAATAAAGAAGGAGTTGCGAGACTTGGTTCATAAATTTCCGTACCATAAAATCTTGAGTTAATGAAGAAACTGCTAGATAGTGCACATAGTTCAACATTCTATATTCACCAAGGAGGCAAAAAGATGTTTTAAGATCTCCAAAAGAATTTTTAGTGGGACAATTTGAATATATAGATAATTAAATAAACATAAATATTCCAGGTATGTTAGTAGGTCATGTATTAACGGAAGATGTCTAAGGGGATGAAGAAACCATTACCCATACTAACATGGAAATGTGAAAATATCACAATGCAAATTGTCACTGGATTTCCAAATATGTTGATTTGTAATAATTTTATATGGGATGTTTTGGATCATCTTAAAAATACAGCTCATGTTAAATAAATTTGATAGGGATATTCATTGGTTCAATATGTATTGATATACATCAAAGTAGTTGTGCGGCTTCATGAAGTACCATTACTCATTGTATCCAATTGACTACTGAGATTCACTTCCATGTTTTAAAAATGTCCACAATTAGTAATACAAATAGAGATGAACTCCATAATGGACTATCATCCTGAAACCAAGGGCTAATTTAAGTGGACTATCTAGACACTTGGGTACATGTTGAGGGAATTCTCAATTGACTGCAATGGAGGATGGGAGAAAAATCTTCTTCTAGTTTAGTATTATAAAAACAATAGTTTCCACTTGAGAATCTAAATAACTCTCTATATAACCATTTTTGGGGATATGTTAAGAATACTTTCATGTTTTGTTGAATTTTGAAAACGAATACATTTTTTTGCTGAAATGGTTTATGAAATGGTGGAAAAGGTTATGACCATTCTAAAACCCATCAAGGATACTCATAGTTGACATAAGGGCTATGTTGAAAATTGTTGATGAGACCCAGGGTTTGATTTTGGAGAAATTGTATTCCAAAATGTATCTCTATAAAATAAATTTATATGATTTTGGAAGATAGGAAATTTTGGTCATATATTAATCATCCCCATTAAAATCTATGATTTCATTAGAGTGGTGGCATATCAACTAGGACTCCATTCAAACCTATCTACAGTTCATGATGTATTACATGTATCCATCTTCACAAATTTCATACTAGACCACTCATATGTACTTAATGAAATGGTGGTATCATTGGATAACGACTTTCATTATGAGGAGTAGTCAGTGAAGATCTTAGATCGTATATACAAATGTCTTGTAAGAAAGACAATAGACCATGTAAAATTGGTATAGAGAAACCAAAAGTTTAAAGAAGCAATGCAAGAACAAGTGGAGGTGATGAAATAGACCTATCCTTATCAATTGTAGTGTGGGAGGAAAATTTGATGGTGAAATTTATTAAGGGGGAGATTCTAATAACCCAACCTATTATAAATTAAATTCACCATTAAGTTTAACTAAATTTAATTTTTTGTAATATGGTTTTAGAAAACACTTGATATTATATTATTTTATCATATCCAATTGGATTTTAAATACCTTTAAGAAAAATTATCATTGAAAATATATCCATTGAAAAAATATCATATTATTAGTATAAATATAAGGTTTTAATGAAAATAATTGACACAAAAAAAAGGAAGAAATGGACTCAACTATTAAGTGTTTACCATGTGAGGCCCATTTATTTAATATTACAAGGGAGATATAATAATTAGTATTTTCCATTGACTACGACCAAGATGATATCCAACAAACTAATCATGAATTAAACTATTTACGGGTGAAGTTCAAACTTGTCGAGATCACTTCCAAACCATGTACGCTAAAAGTATCATTATCGGGAACCATTCTCTTAGGGTATTTTGGTGTATTAAATTGATATGTATCAAGAACCTAATGATATGAGTATGAAAATTTATTTTTATAGAACAATGTATATAGTTTCTACATAGTATTCTTACTTCATAAATGATTTTTAATTTAATACAATGAAACACATAATTTTTTTGGATAATATTCCAAATTAATTAGGGTACTTATATTGATGAAGAAATTATTTTTCGAAATAAGAAATATTTTAATTAAATATTATCATTAAATATTGTCTATTAAATTTATATGACGACAATATTTTTAGGAAGTAAAATATAATGTTAATATGGGTTTGAAAACTATTCTTCTCAAAAGCACATACATTCTTAACAAAAGTATATTTTATATTAAAAGATGATTTTATATTACTTATAAAATTTATTATATAAAATGAATTTATCTTTTTATTCTTAACATCTAATGTATCCAATGATAATTTTTTCTTTGTTTTATGATATTGTCAAATTTTCAGGTAAAACATAAATACTATGTAAACACACTTTAAGAATTATGAACACATAATGAACCAAATGTGAAAGAATAAAGACCATTATTATTATCCACGACCAAATATACATTTTAGATTTAAAATAATTTTATTTTATTTTTATTTTATTACTTTTTAGAAATCCATTATGAATCCTCTATAATCATTTATATAATTTATGGTTTGAAAACAATTTCATTAACTATACGACTCACCTCTACATAAGGGTATAACTTTATTCTGTTTAGACCTCAAACATTTAAGATAATTAGAAACAATCCAATTTTATAGAAACCATGTTTAAAATCCATGTTATGGTATGTGGTTTTCATTATTTTATCATGTAGAGTCCAAAACCTAAATAATAAATAAATCCCCCTATTTTCTGATACAAACTCACCACACTCCCAAATATCATTACTAAAAATCATTTTATAATACCCATACACTTCCATGCACTCTATAGAGTTTTCCAATAGAACCCCCAATCTCATAAGTAGCCCCTCCCAATAATTTATAGTCACACACTCAAATAAGTGATCTTCCAGTTTAATAGTTTTAATGATTTTATTTTAAGTTATGTCGTTTTATTTCAATTTTACTATGTGGGATATGTTTTTCTATATACCCATTACTATCTATTTAATGTATAAATGATTATATACCCCATTCAATATGATTATTATATCCCATGGAGCTACATGTACACCAGTTACTTTGCAAAAATTCTGTAAGGGAACCTTTCTTTTCTCCAAATTATTCAAGTATCTTATTTACCGTATTCCTTTTATTATCTTTTCATAATTATATGGATATGTTATTAAAAATCCAAATTACTTTTTAAATAATTTATAAAATAATTTGGAACGATTATTTCTCATCCAATGATTTTTATGATTTTTTATGGGACATGTTATGCAGTCAAAATTCAACCACAATTTTCTATGCCAAATAACTGTGTAATAAAAACTGCACACATTTCCTATTATGGGTATTCAAATTTTTAGATAAATAGAAATTTTTATTAGGACATACCTTTATTTATTCCACAATACTTTATTGTAGAATAAAATATTATGATGAATGAATTTATTGTGTATGATCTATGTGGGAACCTAAAAATGGGAATGAAATGATATTGAAGGTTGTTCTAGGAATTATATATCCCCCTAATGAATTTCATAATGTTTAGCCTCATGAGATGTCATGTTGGTACAATGAGTGAACAAGATTCCTTTATAGGAATTTCTTCACCGTAATGTCCTGGTGGTTTACTCTTGACCAATGTTTATGATGCAGTGTTTAATATTGATTCAACATTTCCCATGTTTGGATTATCAATCTATCTCATGTGTCATTATTAATGATTATGATTCCTACACTATTTATTCCATGTTTATTTTACTATTTTCTAACATGTATCACCTTACACCATGTTTATTCACTCATTATGATTTATAGATCATTATGTTCTTATGTATGTCCCCATGTTATCCAGTGAAGTTTTAGAATACATATAATTTTAGAAGAATGATAAGGTAATTTTACAAAATGTTCTTATAACCCATGATAATGGTTTTAGGAAATGTATCTAATTCCAATAAAAAATTATCTTATTGTTATTTTGGGTTATATTATATGTAATTAAATATAATAAATCATATATTAATGTAAAATAATGAGAAGGGATATCCTAAATAATATGTATATTGGTTCAACAATGAGATGCCTTGTGAACCGAGAAAGGAAAATTAAAAATCTAAAGATCTGATCTGAAAGACATATATAAATGATTTCTTATATGCTAGTATTGAGTGTATGTTTATTCACTAATTTTATCAGATGCACCAAGAGGTATTGTAATATCCTTAGAATCATATTTTATAAGATTTGACATTGAAATACTCCAACATATTATATGATATTATGAGATGGATTTATGATCCCAAGGTATTATTCCTGAGAGGGAGTGTCTCTTTTGGGGACCTGCCACCTAATTAGTTTATTGATAAAGGTGATATTCTCCACTTTCGCAGACGAATTTCTGTTCCTATAGAAATATTTGAATAATTTATGTGATAGTTTCATGAATATTTTTGGGTATTATACATGATGAATACCATGATGTACTAAGACATACATCATCGGTTTTTGTGGAATGGTATGAAGAGAGATGTCATATCTTTTATCGCAATATGTTCTACCAATCCACAGGTCATGGATAATTACAAATGGTATACTAGACATCAAAATAAAATTTCCATTTCTGTCTAAAATTGGGATTATGCCCCCTAGGATTACATAATGGTCTTACTAATACCCCCTTGAGATAGAGATTTGGAATTGGTGGTTGTCGATTGGTTGATCTGTGTTAGTCACATTAGGCCTATCAAGAAGACGCTTTGAGTAAACAAGAATATATGTATTTAGATTTGGGAGATTTTAAATTTTTCTACACTTCCACATTCATTATTATCATATAGATATTCTCAATATACAACATGTTTTTCACAGGGGATGTAGAAGGCATTGGATTTATAGGTTAATTTGAGTACATAATACCACCATCTAAACAATAATCAGTCTAAGTGAACTATAGTGGTCATCATGGACATGATCTAAGCATTCATCCTTGATTATCATGGTTCTAAAACATAACAAACATGAATTGTATTTAACTACAGTATCATATTTCTAGAATCTATTCATATACCCCCCTATAAGGCCCTATTTGGTATTACATGTCATTCACCCCTTTGAAAGTTAGATTTATGTGAGGTAGTTTTACTAAGACCTCATATCATTAATGAGATGTAAAAAATGTTTATCATATTTATAATTTTTTGTATATACCTCATTCTAGGTATAATTCTTACAATAATCATCATCATAATCCACTGGAGTTTTTGGAATGAAATCTAGTATTTCTTTGAGTTTCAATTTTATTTGGATAGTTATATCTCTAGAGATAGGGAAATCAATCACCATGTTACATCATCCTTTTCAAGATCATATTTTGTGTCGGGATGATAGCATATCAATTAGTTTAACAATAGTATTACTGAGCCATATAAAATGTCTTCCAAGTATCGTAGCTTCTCTCTTATTATCCGAAGTAAATTCTTTAATTGGATCCATAGGATAATTAGTTGGAGGTAGATGTAACCTTTTAGGATCACCCAAATTGTAAATATGATCATGGCATGAAGGATCTCAATTTCATGTCACATCACAAGGTATAGGTTTTGTAGAAAAATAGTCTTACTGAGGTCAAGAACTGGGAATGTGATGAAAAATTACTTTCTAAATGACCACAACTTCTCCCATAATACGGTTTTTTCACATTTATTTGAAAAAACAGGGACGAGTGGTTTTGTGGTGGGAATTTTTTAACATCTTGATTTTTTCAAATATTTATAGTTAAACAATTTTATATACAACCAATAATTTTAGGCTAATAATTTGATTCTGAACATAACGGGTTATTCTAGATATTCTATAGCATGTTATGATACTAGAGTTTCATATTATAGAGAGCATACTATGATGTATGGCTAGTTCATATCCAGTTCTAACAACGTGACTCAGAAGTTCATGTTCTTTAGTAAACTATAGTGGGGAGAAAATTTATTTTTAATCATTACCCTCTGGTATCATGGATGTGTGAGGGTATATGTTGTGGTAGAATGGTCCATGGGGTTATTCCAAACCATCATCCTAGGGACACAATAGTATTTCCGCTTATCTAGGGGTAGCACATGGTTTAGGAACATGGTTTTGAAAATGATGTATCTAAACTATTCACATCATATAAATGTTTTAGAAAATGATTTTAACCCTACATTATTTAATTTTTTCCATTATTTTTATTCTCCTCATGATTTCAACACTTCTCCCACAATTGGGAGATCATCATCCTCCTCCAACATTTGTTTTGAGAAACTATCCTAACATAGAGTCTAATTACATCATTGTCAGTTGTGTAATATAACATGTGGTATTCTCTTCATTCATCTTTTATTCTTACATAGTTTATCATTCCTTCATCGGTTGTATTTTTGTGTGATCTAATATGTTATATTTTCATTATATATGTCTTTTTTCTAATTTATCATGTTATTGGTCAAATGTGAAGCTAATAATGGATGAGATTTCCCCTACCAAACTAATGTAGTTGGTCTATTTATTTTTCCATAAAATTAAATTTCTCTATATGGTGCACCATTGAGCCACACACTAGACCGTTCTAGTTATTCTTCTTAAATGTCTAGTTATCTATATAAAATGATGTCTACATGGTTAATATAAACCTGGAAACCCATAAATCAATGTAATAGGATTACCTATTTATCATGAATCACTCCTATGTGTGTTCGCATTATGATATATCATTGATGGACGCAAAGGGTTATGACTTATTCCATGTCATGAGTGACACTTTGTTCTGTATACATATTCCTTGGATAGACTACTATATTGATGGTTTGTTGTAGAACATACCTAGAGTGATACCATGGGTTTTTAAAGAACACTATAAACAGGCCAAGGATTCCAATTAATTAAATTAATTATGCTTATTATTGATAAAGAAGATTCTTCAGTTCGATATTAGCCTTGTTCTTTATTTTTTTATGGATCAATTATATCTTCAAGATATTATTCCATGTGTGTTATAAAACCCCACATAAGTATATATACTCATCTTCCATATTCATAAAATATTTAAAATTAATAAATATATATAAATATAAACATATATTTCTACATTTATATGAGTCATATATATAAATATGTTTTTATATATAATTATAAATGTTGGGTGGCATCTGTTTAGAGACATATGGCTTAGGCCGAAAGAGGTAGTGTAGAGTGGGAACACATGAGGAACCAAATAAAATGTGATATATATTTTTTCATTCTTAGTTTTATTATTACATGGGAATTAATAATATTATAAGGAATTAATGGATATTTGTAGATGTTTTTGGATTTGTGCTACAATATATATCTCACACCATGTTTGGTCCACTAGCTGTTACACGAACATGCCTTATGGATGCATGTTGGGAAAAAGGAAATCATCTAACATTTTATACCAAAATTATATAATTAAGATAGAATACGTGAGTTGGAGAACAATACATTCCTCGTGATTTGTGTGAATATTGTTTTTGGAATTTGTTATTTTCTTGTATAATGTTGTATATGACATTACCATTGTATCACATGCATATAATAATTAGATTAGAATGATTACAAGGTTTGAATTTTGGTTAATGAAATTTATTCACCATTATCTTGTTCATTATATCAAGATAATTATTCCAATATTGGTTATTTATTACTATTTAAAATTATATTACATATTTTATATTGTTGTGATACACTTTGACCATGAATGCATAGTCACCTTAATGTTCTATAACAGAATATCACTGCTTGTTGGAAGCCTCTGGAATATGGGGATGCATATTGGAGGGCATGTGTAAACATTGTTTGGAAACTTATAAGTGAACTTGGAATATGATTCTATAATGGTATTGCTTCATTGTTTTTGTAACCATTGTAAAAGCTAAAAAATTTCCTAATTCTTCAGTACTTTCTCAACTAACATTTAAAAATTGAAAAATCACTCTTACATTTCAATCACATTTCAAAAACATCCCCACAAAAAATGAATTACTCTTATATATTGATGTGTTGGTGAGGACATTTTTATGCATGACCGTATTTAATTTTATTCGTGACATAATTAAATTTAAATGAATATTCAAATTATATAATATTCCTCTAAGACATCAACAAAAAATATTATATGTTGGGAATTACTCATACACTTATTAGGCCTTTTCAAAACATTAAATCACTTTGTAAAAATAAATTTAATGAATAAAAAACATAATACACATGATTTTTTTTACTAAACATGATTTTTTTTAAAAATTGTGTGTTAAATTTTCAATAAATCTAAAATATGAATTAAATAAATAATAATCCGAATTTAATTGATTTTTACAGTATTGGAAAAAAAATATTCAAACAAACAAGAATTTATTAAACATCTTTTTAAATTAATAAATATTCTATATTATTTAATTGGAAATAAAAATAAAATTACGAAAACTACATGGGTTTTTCATTACATAATCACTGAGCATATACAAAGTATATTTTGACTAATTATTTTATAATATCAAGCGTAGAACTATAAATAGAAAACTAACATCTGGAACATGAGTACTATAAATAGAAGGTACATAAATAATGTTCACTCAAAACTCCCATTGAATATAATTATGAATATCAACAAGATAACTAGGAATAAAAAATTTATGCTAAATTTGAAATTGAATCTTCCTCTAGAATAAAAAAAATACAAACTATTTATCGAAGTTTATTTTTGATGTGTATCAATGTGTGATGTTTTGTAAACCACTATGACAACTACATCAAAAATTTAAATTTTTTTTTAAAATATAATTTATATAACCAATAGTCAAAATAATCATGTCTATAACTAATAAAAATTTTACAACAAGCCTAATAATTTATCAGGGATCTATCATCTCAATGAACATGATCAATCATTTTTTAAATGAAAATAAAAAAAATCAACACCAATGATCACATTTCTACAAAAAATCCTATTAAAATTATCATCCACTAAACAAATAAATGTGTAAAAATTTATATTTATTTTGGAATTATATAAACCCTAACTCAAGAATGTCAATGAAACATTAATTTAGAAAGTAATAAAATTATAATCCTTTAATATATGTCATATTCATTCACTCAGCTATATGATTTAGCTGCGGTGTCTTTGTGAAATGACCATTTTTATGTGGTGTGATCACTTAGATGTGGATGTGTTGAATTAGAGGTTTTCAATTCAAATGTTGTATAAGTTAATAATATTCATTCACTTCATGATAACATGAATGAAATATAATAAAAATAAAATAGATCAGCCAAATGAACATAATTATTTAGAATTTTCACTAATCAATAAGAGTATCTAGTCATTGCATTTTTTGGAGGTAATCCATGGAGAAAATACTATATTAAATAATAGATTCATGGAAATATCAATAATAGAATATAAATTTTCTGGAATTTAACAGTAATCCATTGAAAATTCAATGGTTCCCCTCACATATAGATGATATAAAAATTTTGTGTATCAAATATATGAACATTAACCATCAAACATTCTTATGTCATAATGTGTTACCTTCATTAAAATTTCCATCATTCAATTATTTATTCTTCCTCTTCACTATATTTAAAAGTAATGAGAAATAACCTTCACTAGAATTAGAGTAGTCTATCTAGTATTATTTTTTCTTATACATTATCCGGTGTGATTATCTGGTATATTATATTTAATTCTTTATATATAATAATCCAAATCTGAAACCCTAATCATGTGATCACAACATTGACCAATTTTCATGATCACTATTTTAAACATAAATTATCCTCTACTTATTGAATATTTTATCCTGGTACATATTCACACAATTTTTCTAATTCCAACAAATAAGAATCTATTTATCATATCCCTATAAAAAATATATCTTCAAAGTTTTCATCTTATTATCTTTTCACATCTGAAGTGAAAACCCCCAATGATTTTTTCTGTTGAGCCATTCACATTGAATTTTAATATCCCACTTCAGTAATTGAGTTCCCTTCTCCAAAAAATATTTAGTTGTTGGCAATATGTTTCCACAAAATTTATGTTCTTTCCAAAATACCAAATTATAATAATCATCATAAAAAATTCTTAATAATCTTAATTAATCATAAACATCATCCATGATTTTAAGACCATTTAAATGAAAGTCGACATCATAATATTTTAAAAAAAATTGAAATCTTCAAAACATCCATCAAACATTTAATCTGAAAAATATTTATAACATTCCTCCATTTAATGAAACATAATCTTGATCCCTTACAAAACAATTTAAGAACATCTGATAACCCATTCACCAAACAAATTGTTTGACTGATGACTTGGTTTAGATAAATAATTGATAAATCATTCCTTAGAAAACAAATTACCACTGAACTAAATTCAAAGAAATTGGTTTTATTAAATCTTATAGTTCCATATTAGTCTTATTAAATCATAACTACCATAACGAGTTCTATTGTTTATGTCATTGAATAGCGATTGTCTGGTGATCTCAATTTAATGAATTTCAAATTACATGTATGATGAAATAACTCATAGTCTTCTTTACTATGAATGTTTTATATGGTTTATAATATTAAGAAAAGTCACTCTACAGTCATCACAAACAATCATGATCTTTATAAAATTTCATACAGTATAATTCATATAACTCCTTACTGAATCTGAAATCATTTTTAGATACCTCAAAAAAATTAAATAACTACATATATAATTTTATTTCATAGTTTATTTTCTAATAACACTTTTTTACTACTAAAAATCCAAATATTTTAACAAAAACACCCAAATTGCACTTTATATTATAGTTTGAATGCATTCCATCAATCAGAATCAGTTTGGAAGCATTGATTCATTGTACATCATCTGATCATAGATAATGGAAATCTTACAAATGTATTGTAATTTTTTTATAAAATTAATATAAACCCCTTGAGTATAGCATGTAAATTCCTTAAATATATAAAATACAATCCAAATTATATAGTCCTAAAAATCCTCCCTTTGAGTTTTGTTTTTAGAAAATAAAAATAGATCACTAAAACTCTAAAACTAAAAAAGTAATTTACAATAAAAAAATATAACAGATCTTGAAGAATCATTAATGGAAATAGTTATTATTGAATATAAATATCAAGATTTTCTTGACCCCTTCCACCAATGTGAATACATATTTTTCAATTAATGAGGCAAGGTAGATGATGGTGGCCCATGTCTTGCCTCTTGTTGGCCCTGAGTTACATCCTAGCATAGATAATGTAATAAAAATAAGATTGAGAAGAATTCACCTATGATAGAAAATGTGGAAGAGAAATATAAGACAAATATAGAAATAAATGGATTCATAGAAATAAATAAAACGGAACCCAAAATAAATACATTCAAATATATAATGTTCTAAAAAATAGAAATAAATACTATAAGTAATTGAAAGGTAATGTTGGAAGAGACCATGAAACCAGAGAAGCTTCTATAAAACCATGAGTTAGGAATACCCATCATAATTTTCGATAGGATTTGACAGTCCATGAAAATATATCATATATGTGTTTTGTGAGAGAAACAATATCATTATTAGAATTCCCCATTGGGCCTCTCATGAAAAATATAAACAAAACATGCTAAAGTCCAATGGGGAATAGTAAAACAAAGTCTTCACCAAAACATGTATACTATGATATCAACCTCACCATATATAACACTCAACGTGTAGAGAATACTAGATAGAATATATTATAATATAATATTGATACATTATGGGTACCACTCTAATGCTATTTAACTGGTTATCTACACTACAACCAAGTCTCACATCTGAATCCATATATCTCCAAAATTATTCTTGATTGAAAATACAAGAACGGTGTATCACAACATTCACTTATTGTATGAAATCATAATACCACATCATCATATAGTAACCTTGTATTTTCTAGGAGACAACACATTCTTTACGATGTGTATCATACATCGAGTATTATACCTTAAGCCATTATATCCCATGCACCGACTAAGGTTCTTTATGTCCTCATAACCTATTCACCTCATACCTATAATAATCCCCCTGATTCTATATTTGAGATACATGCAGGTGAGATAACCACATGCTATTACAACCCTCTATAGGCATATATGGGAATCTAAAATTCATACATACCATCATATTAAACTAACAAGAAAATTTATTGGGGCTAGAGGGGCATTCAACCATCAATCCTTATACTATAATGTTTTGGAAAACACCCACCTGGAGTAAACTAGTCATCGGTTACCCTAAGTAACATGGTTTGATAGAATATGAAATCATAGAATATATATGATTTAATATATAATCCAACAAAAATATACATATAACCTAATATTTGGATAAAATGAATCTATCGTCCCTTGGACACCCATCTAAAAATGTTAGGGATATGATATTCTTTCTATTGGGCCACACCCACTTCACATGAATTGGAATTCCCTGATTTGATGCATTTGTTACCCAAAATTCCTGCATTAAAAATGATGGTGGTATTCATCACTTATTTAGTAATTTCTTCTCCTTGATTGAAATACGATGATGTGATGTTTGTTCCTCCATCCCTGGATTCTTCATCTGAATTCATATCTTTGTCCGGGTCTCCCAAATATATTAAGACATTGTTTTGTTTAGATCATTATCAATGCCATATCATCATGGATATCAATTAATTACATGGATTCTATCTAGAAATTTTTAGGGTTCTATCCATTGTATAAACCTTCATTTAGTAGAGTATTGATGTTGGGAATCAAAACACTTTTCAGGATGTTGAAACATTAGAGAACCTTTATTCTTCTTCTTGAGAGGTCTTCTCTAGGGCTCCAAAACATGAGGCATCACACTTTGAATGTAAGGGAGATTATTAAACTGTCATATCTTACATTGTTAAAAATAGGAATCACATTTTTTCACGAGTTATGTTAGGTGATTAACATATAGAGAAGATGGAGAGTCATGATTTTAACATCTTTCCGAGAAGAAATAACAGATAAAAACACTTATAGAGGTAAATTAGACAGGAACACCCATAGGATGGAGCACCTAGAATGGTTACCTTCTACGTTGGTGGATCTTAATTCCTATTAAGAGGGGACTCTCAGTGATTCAACCCTCAATGGGAAGATATCACACAATGAAGGATTGAGCCCCTAGGAAGATGACCTTGATATTTACAATTGGATTAATGGGAATGTCTCTAATGATGAACTCAGGTGATGTGACCCCTAAAGAGAATTATGGCACACCATGATGGATGACTAGGTCACCACTGAGGACTAATTAGGTAGATGTACCCAAAAGTGGGGACACAAAGGTTTACCATTTTTTGGGATTGATCCTCATGAAGGCTACCTATGTACACTATTTAGAATACAAGGATCCAAATCCATATAGTTTGTTGGGAGGGTTTGGGGATTATATATGTCTAGTTTCCCATCACCAGAGGTTTGATAATGGTCAGAGGAAAAAGGATTGTGTGCAGATTATTTGTGGTTATCTTCCCAAGTGTATCTAGTAGAAGTGAAGATGGGAATGGTTTGATTTAACAGGGATGTGGTGGCCCGGGTAAGAATTGAGACCAAGATGGAAGAAGTGGTGATGTGTAATGGATGGATTGTGAGGGATGATGGGGTTGTTGGGATTGAACATGATAGAGGTTTCCAACATATCCTAGGTGTTTGTGAATGAATTTACATATAGTTATAGTATCCTAATTAGTTTAGTTTCATATGGTAATGATGAGAGTGTACAAATGTGAATTGGACAGTGTTGGTCACTAACCATGGGGAGGGGTGATAAATACCTTATTTAAAATAATGGGATCAAATTTCATGTAGTTCATGATGGCATCATGGTTACACATAGATATCCATCGTTTGACATACTCATGCTTACACATGGTTAGTGGCCAAGATGGATGTAGATGGACAATGTGATGTCACCAGCATAAGGGTATGGTGATGGATTAATGATGGTGTATGGATCAGAACACCTAAGGGAGGAGGATTTGGTTGACGTTCTCCATAATGGGATGTTGTCACGTCAAGATGGTCTATCCCTTGGAGTGAGAACCTGTGTTTACAATAGATTCAGGTTGAACCTTTTAGAGTCTTCCTATGTACCATTTTGACAAGATAGGGATAAAACCCACATCGTTGAGAAGGGGGATGTGATTATGCACTACAGTATCTCGGATGGAGTCACAGTCACTATTATTATCTAATTAAACATGATTCATACTCAGTGTGAGAAATAAGAGGTAGTAGTAAACTTTCTTATCATGTCATGAAGTGTCCATCCATAGGAAGTGATGTGGGACATACAAACTGAGATGGAATAGGTATATTGAGATTGTGGATTACTCCATGAGTGATTTATGAAGAGAATATCATTCCCAGTAAAGAGTATTTCATTCCCTAATAGGAGGTTGAGGAAGATCTCATGCATGTAGTGATGAGTGGGCATCACGAAATCCAAAGGTGTGGCACCACATGTGATTTGAAATAGATTGATAATATAGTTTAACATCATGTGCTGAGGATGAAGGGGGTTAGTATTTTAACATCTTACATCTCGGACAGGTAGGACTCCATCCTCAACCCTTAGACATACATAATTGATACCACCCACACATGGGAAAGAGAGGGAATCCTAAATTCTTAAAGGGAGAGGTATAAATGACTGGTCAATAGTTCAATACATTTTATCATGTCTATGAAGAAAACCAGTTCCATTAGTTTAATTATTCTATAAAGTTAGTGGTAGAGAATCGCAACATGGGAAATCATGTTATGGACCAAGAAATCACTTTGTACCAGCCTAGAGGGCAGTAAATAAAAGGTAAATTCATGATTGGGAACATTTCTAAAAACCAAGGGGGCGAAGTGAAAGAGGTATGTTCAAGAATATTATGTGGTCTATGAAAGGAGAGTCTTATGCACACAATTATGTTTGGTGAGTGATTCACGCAAGAAATGTATTTTAAATGAACAACCCTTATGCCAAAAACATAATGGGAGAGACTAAATACCTTATGGTCCAATCGAAGGGGACCCATAGGGCACCTATCACACATGATCATATTCCTTGATTTCAGGAATTTCATGTAGTCATATAAGTAGTTGTCTTTTATGCATAAGAGTGACAGTTCGACTTTTGAATCATTGCCTCAAAAAGGGTGGGGTTGCATTCTATTTATATGTGAAATTCTCAGCAGCGTTGGTGGAAAATGATAATGTGGAGGATTATGTTTGAATTCACATTGTGAACATAAGAGACATATATGCTAGTCCCTCTTATGAACTAGACTCTAAACAACCACACATTTTCCTTATGTATTTTTATATGACTGAGCCAGATGATATTAGTTGATATCTCATTGTTCATGTAAGGACATTGTGCGCACATTTATATCATACACAAATGATTCCAAATGCACCTATGATTCCCTTGGTCTACTTGTAATAATATTTTGGATGAAATGGTTTCTTTTGATTTCCCAAAGAGTCTCATTTTTTACCTTATATATAATTATGTGCCATCAAAAGACCTCTCAAAATATACGTTGATAGGGGACTAGATGGTTAGGTTCTAAGGGAAACACCAAAAAGAATAGTTCATTCTTGGAGGTGTGTCAAGAATTAGATGGTTGGAATCTAAGTCACCCTACACATGAATTACCTTTCTATATCACATCTATGAATACTCGAGGATGACCCTATGCAAATTATATTTACTTTCCATATGACAATCTACTTTTATCTCATGCTCACATGTTTCTAATTTCTATAGCGAAAACCAAAAGTTGTTCACGACATTATGTGTAACATCATAATATTCAATGTTATGGGCATGGATATATTTTAATATTACACTTTCTTCCCTTAGGATAAACCCCTTGTCATTTGTGCAACCCAACATTCTTTCACACATCGTCCATAATATCATAAACATTCTTTTAGGATGGAAGAAAAGTAGAATACAACTAAGAGAGATGTATTTAATTTAGTGTGGAGGGAAGATATGAACAATAATCCCCATATAATTCATGATACATGGGTGCTATCAGTTAATTAGATGCACTTGGGCATGCATACATAGTCTCAAAAGGATTATGTTTTGACCCACAATCTCTTGCAATGGAAATTTGGGATACTGGGAAAAGTTTCTATCTCGAGCATTGAGAAAAAATTTCTGTGGTCATGGGTGAGGCCTAATGACAGCCTCTAGTGGAACAATTTAACAATAAATGAACATCCTACAAGGTAAAATCAAGATATAGTTATCAATATTTTAAATCTGAACACCTATGAAATCACAGGGAGAAAACCTGTGGTCGAATAATTTCCCTCACACTACATAATCGTATTTCAAAATAGTATAACAAATGAATGTGTGGGATGTTAGTAATATTGGGACCTGGGGTATGGGGGTAATTTCATGAGTAAATGGGTGTGGTCATACCTATTATTCCACACATGATAAGTCTTTGAATAAGCGATACGAAATATTTGGTTGTGTGAAGCCGTATGTATGCCAAAATTTCACTTCTACCACCAACATGAACTGTTTTTGGAACTGTTCGTTTAGTGGTAACCTGATAAAAACACGTTCCACCTCTGGTATGGGGATGTTTGTATCACTCTATGGGAAATCCATTTCATCAGTGGCATTCATCTAAAAGAACTTCAATATAATTAATTCTTACGGATAGAAAACATCAGGGACAATAGAACACAAACCCCCATTTTCACATGGAATATGTTGGACATATTGTGCAAGAGGATTTAGGTCACCTACCATATAATAAAAATTTCACCCTCGACATGGTTCAAACTATTCATTAATAGGGATGAGCATGTGAGGATGATAGTCTATGGGAGGAAGTTCTCAAATGGGGTGTAAAGGGGTAGGTTCGGATCATACTAGGTGACACATGAAGTATGCATATAGTAGTCACATAACTTCAGATTTAATGAGATCCATGATCCACCGGTGTGATGTGTCTCTTTCCATGCGACTTTACTAAGAGGGTGGCTATTATTAGGAACATACAAAATGATGGGGGTCCATCCGGGGATGATGGTAATTGTTGGAATCAAGTAATCCTGCAAAAAGTATAATCATGTAGTGCTTATATTGTCATGGTTAAAGAATATTCTAGGGAATATCACTAGGGGTGGAATTCCCAAGAGAATTTGAGGACAATTTTTTTTCCTCCATGGCTTGATCATGGGTTATTTTTCTGGATATGGCTTCAAAAATGCCATTATTCTTCTAGGAAAGAACCAAAGTCCATATTTAATGGACATTTATAGTGTATAGACACTAACACTAAATTAATAATGGATCAAACACTATATTAGTAATAAAAAACCTTCAATTTCCACCCATTACAATCCTTGGTCATCTAGATGATGGATAAGAAGTGAGTTCCACTAGAGTAGAGATGGTATGAGGAGTGTATGAGGGGTGGTGTGCTAGTATCCAAGATCAATGAACATATATTTTATGATCCATATGTTTCATATTTAATCATTAGTCATTTTGGGTTCCAATAGAGAATTTAAAATAAATGTTTATATAGATTTTAGGGTGGATCATCACACTTTTATCCTCTGTTAGCTATGCTTCATGTTTGTAGCTACATGATTTAGATAAATAATCACAATTCCCATGTAACATCCCAGTTATTTATTTCACATTTAGCATTCTTTATCACAAAAATTTTCATTTAATACTACCTAGAAGATGGATAGGTCTATTTTCATTGAGGGCTATGAACATTACCTAACAACATATGACATAAAAAACTACATCTTTATTGAAAACTTCTTTTATAATACCCCAAAATTCCTTCATTCATTGCATTTCTTGGGATAACCCGAAGAAATATATAAGAAGAGGGTGAGCTATAAAACCTACTAAGGGAGAAAAAAAGGCATAAAATGAATAATACTATACATGTTAGGAAATAGGCATATTAATCAATCAAAATAGAAACATGAACATAAATGAAAAATATAGCATTATTATCACAAAATTGAAATTGAGAAACAACCAAAGACACTGCATCATAAACATAAAAGAATAAAGTAAACCCATTTCCCAACATGAGAGATAAAGTCATATAAAGGAATTAGGTAATATCGAGTTCCCACAAGACATATTAGGATACTAAAAAGTACCCAACTCATTGGAGTCCTATCAGGGTGCACCCTTCATGAACATTTTAATCTCATGATTTAGTGTTCCATGATGATCATAAAACATGGATTAATTCTTCACATACATCATTCCACGATAAAGGAAGGTGGAATAAATACATGTATGTTCTAAATAAAATGGTATATGTGCATAATGGTGAATAACCTTGATATAGGATTACGTATGGTATTCACTACACGTTGATTTTAGCATGTAAAATCACAGTACAATTTCGGTCGCAAAACGTTGTGGCATAAAAATTCCTAAAAAGAGATGATGAGGGGGAAAGGGTTCTCTCATCATATATAAAATTTATTTTAAGTAAAAGATTCATGTATATACATAATCCCACATATGTAATTTGTAAATATATGGAATAATATAATAAAGAAACATGAAGAATGATGAAGAATGAAATAACTCATAAGAACATTAAGCATGGTCATGGATGAATATGGGAGGGGTTTAATGAGAGTGAAATTTGAATATCATCATTCAAAGGTATTAAGAGATTTATGGGGTATATTAATATAAACCCGATAATTTTAAATTGAAAATTAAATGGAGTAACAATGTAAGGTAACTTGGTTCAGAATGAGAATTGAAGGAAGGTGACAAACCCATACATGGATGTGTGATCCCAAAGGCTTGGGAGAGACGTCATGGGAGATTAGGGATCCTTTAGGGGAATATACAGAGTGGGTATATGAGTTATGATGATATTTAAGGTCTTTTAGGGAAGATTAATTGGTTCATTGGTTGCATTATATAGGAAATAAGAGGGGAATTCATTAATATTTCACAAACATAGGTTTTGGAATATATATAATCAAATATTCATAACCACAATCCTTCACATCGTTTTTCGCAATAGTTTTTTTCCTAGAGGAGTGGAAAATATCACATTATAAGTAAATGGGTTGAAATTATTAAAATATAAGGCTTTCATATGTGGCAGTGAGTCATATTATTAATGAAATGAACTAACAATCATAATATATGGTATGCAAATTGGAGTATTCAATAAGGAATTATAAAATAATAAAATAAATATAAAATAACATTATTATAATTTATAACATATATTTGTCCTATGATCCCTTTATGGTATTTTTTACATAACTATTTGGTGATTATGATATTTTAAAACACACTACAAACTTATATTTTATTTAATTTTTACCTAAATATTTGACTGTCTCTGAAAATTATGAACAACCCACTATGGTATAATTTTGACAAACTGATTTGAAAAATTATAATCATTTTATCAAAATAATTTTCTAAATTTTTGAATTTTTACTTTTTAAATGAGAACCAACATTTATTGAAAATTGACATGTTTTGACAAAACCACTTTTTAAACCTTAATAATAATTACATTTCACTTAAAAATATTATACACTCATTTGTTATTAATAAAAGTAATTTGATAAAAATATTTTTCTAAAATATTAGTTATTTCAGAAATTCATTATTTTCTAAAATAAATTCTTTAAATTTTTTTTATTTGGTATAATGGTTATCAAACTCATTGCCTAATCATTGATAGTTAAGGAACATATAAATTCTTCATTTAAAAGAATTATTTTTATAATATTATTACTAAAAACTGTAGTTTAATATAATAATGTATATATTTCTCAAAAGTAACATTTTTTCCTAGAAAATTAAATTTATCAAATTCATTATTTTTTAAGAAGTACTATTCTTATAGAGGAATTGATGGATTGGGACTTTAATTTATATAATGGGAAAATAAAATAAGTAACTAATTCATTATTACATAATCCTTGTAAAACCTACATAATACCTAAGAGTAAGGTGTGTGATTATTGCTCAATATTAATATCATCAATGGTAATGATACATAACATTCATTTAAACCCAATAAATAAATAAAATGTATATGTGTTTTCAATATCTTCAAGATATTAAATGAAATTAAATTTTATTTATAAATGATTGGGTCATTACAAACTTCCCACCTTAAGAAATTTCACACTAAAAGTTTATTTTTCTCATACTAAAATAGATGATGGTAACTATCTCTCATTACATCCTCTTGTTCCAATGTTGCTTCTCCAAACATGCGGTTTCTCTACAACACTTTGACGAGGGGCATTGTCTTATTTCATATAACTTCTTCCCTATGATCTAAGATCATAACTGAATTCTCTTAATAAGAAACATCATTCTCTAATTGTACAACCTATGGATTGAGTAAATTTTATTGGTCTGTTATGTACTTCCTTAAGAGGGATAAATGGAAGACATCATGTACCTGAGATAGGTCTGGTGGGAGTTACAGAGAATAGTCCACTGTTTTGATGTGATCAAGGATCCTAATAGGGCCGATGTACCTTAGACTAGTCTTTCCATTCTTCCCAAATCTCATAACTCTCTTACATGGTGATATGCGGAGGAATAACCATTCTCCAACAGCAAACTTTAGGTCTCAGTGATGATAGTCAGCAAAACTCATTCGTCGAATCTATGTATCTTTAATGTAATAATATTTTTTCTTAATCTCCTCCAACATTTCATCGACCATTTCTTTACATATATGTTTTTTCACCCCAAAATATACCCATCATGCTAGTGTTCTACACCTCTTCCAATAGTTTACTTCAAAAGGGGTCATTTGGATGCTTGAGTGGAAACTATTGTTGTAAGACAACTTAACTAGATGAAGGTGTTGATCTCATCCACCTTTGAAGTCTATTGAGCATCATCTGAACATGTACTCAAGTGTTTGGATAGTCTACTCATATGGGCCATTAGTTTGAGGATGATAAGTTATACTAATGTTTATCTCAGTATTCGAAGCATGTTGGAGAGTCTTCTAGAACATAATCATGAATCCCAGATCTCGATCAGATACAATTGATAGTGGTACACCATACATACTTACCACTTATCTTACATATATCTATTCGATTAGATCCAATGAGAAATCCTATTGAACTAATTTGAAGTGTGAAGTATTTGTAAGATGATCAACATAAACCCATGTAGCATTGTTTCCTTTAGATGTATTTAGAAGTCTGGTGACAATGTCCATGGTAACATTCTCCCATTTCCATGTTGGTGTTGGTAATGGTTTCATCATCCCCTTAGACTTATTCCACTAATCCATGACTTGATAACATACGAGGAACTCTATATTAGATGGAAGTCAATGTCTGGAATCAAATCCCAAAATTCCTTCTTCCAAAACAATGATTTCTGAGGAATTCCATTTTGTTATAGCTTCTACATTTTTTTTCTAACATAATATTTCATAGAATCCATTATCCAACCAAAAAGTTAATGGTGAGAAATAATTTGGAAAAGGATTGATTATGTTCCCTTCATTATGAATCTCGTGTCCATCATTATCAAATCATAAAAGTTTGGATCATTTTTTATTCCCATCAATGATAGAATAGTTGGGTTCTTTCTACATAGAGAATCTACCACCTTGTTCACATTACCAAGGTGGTAATGGACTGTGATAACATAATCCTTGATTGGCTCTAACCATCATATTTGGTTCATTTTAATCTCTTTCATTGTGAATATATATTTGAGACATTTTTTATTGGTATATATTTCACAATTTTCCTCAAAAAGATAATTAATCCATCATTTCAACACAAATATCACAGATTCCAACTCAAGATCATCCGTGCTATATATTTTCCCATAAATTTTCAACTATCTTGACACAGGCAATTAAGTTTTCTTTATTCATCAACACACAACACATTCCCTTCTCCAATGAATCGTTGAATATTATGAAAAGATCTTCACACGTGGATAGTGTGAGTACAAGGGCAGTGATAAGCCTCTTCTTCAACTCCCTGAATGATTCTTCACATTCATTAGTACCATAAAAATGGACTCCCTTAAATGTTATCTTGGTGTGAGGGTTTGAAAATCATGATTTTTTTTAAAAAATCGACGATAATATCTAGAAAACCTTAGGAAGCTATGGATATCTATCACAAATGTTTCCCTAATCCATCATTAAATTAATTTTAGTTTTGAAGGATCTATAGATATACCATTTTTGTGATGATATTCTACATGAATAAGACCCCCTTAAAGAAGAACTCACAGTTGTTGTACTTTTTATAGAGAATATTCATTCTCAAGGTCTCTAGTACATTCCTCAGATGGTCCTCCTTGGTTTTGGAGTATATTATAATATTTTCTATAAATACTGATAAAAATTTGTTGAGGTAATCTCTAAATACTCTATTTATCATGTCCATAAATATTTTTAGAGAACTAGTGTGTCCATAAGGAATTAATATGAATTTATAGTGCATTACGGTGTAACGAAATTAGTATTGCGGATATCCTCCTTCACCCTTACAAGGAAATATCCCAACCGAAGATCCACCTTGGAGAAGTATTATGCTCTATGTAGCTGATCTAAAAAGTCACCAATTCATTGAAAATGAGACTTTTTATTTATGAAGATTTTTTTGAGGTCGCGATAATCAATGCAAAGGCACATAAACCCATCATTCTTCTTCATGAAGAGGACTGGTGCACCACATGGTGAAGAACATGGGTATAAAAACAATTTATCCAAAATTTCTTGTAGATGTTTCTTATGTTTCTAAAGATATAAAAATTATATTCTATATAGATTCTTGGATATTGACAATTCCCAAGTTATAATATAAATTGAGAGTTCAACATCTCTTCTAGGAGAAAGACCAGTAAATTCCTTAAGAAAAACATCAGTGGATTCTGTCGTAATTAGAATGTCTTCGAGGATGGTTCTTTCTTTAAACTCAATGTTCTGAGAAATATTCATGTTCTCATGGTTATGATATATCTATTCTTGATATTATGGTACTAAATACGATTCATCATCTATATTACACTTGTATATAATAGGGGGTCAATTCACCATATGGAGAGTGATTTCCCACTCATGAAAATTTATATTGGCTAGAAATATGAGGAAGATAATCCATTATAATAATTTCATTACATTCAATCAAGGAATGTTTGATGTTGATTTCCAATAAGTTCATTCAACAAATTATGACAAGGGAATATTTATATTCATGGGATGCAATAATTCACTCGTTTTCCATTTTCAGGGATATCTCTACTTCCATTCCTTGGGGTGATTTTTGGATTATTCTATATAACATTAGGATTATAAAAAAATTAGTATAACTATAATAAAAAGTACATTATCTATTATTAAATGAATAACTAAGATACCTATCACCACATTGCTTTCAGGATTCACATTGTCAGTAGTGATGGAAACATCTCACCCTTGATGCCTTGGAGGTGGTTGGTTTTATCCGAAAATGCTTGGCATGGGCCACTGGATTGAAAAGTGACATGGTTATTTATAATTAAAGCATTGAATAGTTAATTAAGGATATAATTGAATGGTCCATTCCTCTGTCACACTAGCGAGGTTTTCTTGTAAATAATCACTAGCATAGTACCCTTCCTTCCCACACCTAAAGCATTTTTTCATCTCCTTTAGGAAATTTCAAGGGTGCTTCTTTCTACACATTTGGAAAGTGGGATGCTGGAATTATTTAGCACTATTGGATTTATCCATTAGTCTACCAAAAATAATGTTAAAATTATGCTTGTTATCCCATGATACCCCTACTATTTTCCGATCTACATCCAATATTTGATGGCACACCAAACTTTCTCCATAGGGATTTCAATGTTACAGATCACCAAGACTTTCTGTAGGCATGGTTTTTTTCCACCAAAGAATAAGTCAACATTAAATTCTAGGGTAATGAAAAAACTAGATCCATATTATGAAATTCTGGTGATGCTTTCCTTGTATTCCCCAACATATTTTTGATTCTTTTTCATGAGTGTAGTGAAATCTATTTCCATCTTAAAATAGAGTGTGCGGTGAAAAAATTATCAGTTTTTTATAGAAATACTTCCATCCAATCACCTAAATATATTCCTTAGTATATATTTGTTTGATTAGTGTACACCATTGCTCATCTCTCCTCCATATGATAAGCATCTAGAATAAACTTCTCTTGTTCATAACATTGAAGGATAGAGAAGTTATTTCTAATGGAGTTGATCTATTATTCTATGATTGAGGGATATGATGGCCCATAAACATTGGAGGCCTTTATCTCATGATGCTCAAAATCTCACCTTGTTATTTTTTGGGGGTTTGGATATGCTTATTGACCCATGTTTCTATCAAAAATATTAGTTAACTCAGATAGTATTGTTACAGAGTTTTTGATTCCCACTCCAATCGGATTGGGAATCTTATTAGAAGACTTATCAAATTGATCATCACATCTCGTTTTATCTTGAGTCCTCTTATTAACATCCATTGGATAAAATAAAAGGAAAATTATGGGTAATAATTGTAAAATATTAAACATGTAAATGATAATCCAAAGAAAAAATTGATAACATCTAAATTAATTTTATATCCTTTACTTATGAATTTCTATGTTTATCTCATTGTTATCCTTTATTTATTTCCTAACATATATTATTATGGTATTTATTGTTCCTTTAATAATGGTTGATACTAAGAATATAAATTTACCAAATAATATACCTTAGGAGTGTCAATCCAAGAGTGAATTAAGGCTCATTGTCATGCACCAGATCTCATTTGTGTGTCACTAAAAATGATGTTTTTAGGTTTTACCTCTAGATACACCTATGGCAGAGCTGACTCTACTTGTTTGTATCCAGACAGGGATGTGTGTTATTAATAAACCACTTACTCTATACTCATAAGAATTTATGTATTCATTTCTTGTTCATATACATATCACTAACTCTTTCAATAGGGTTTTCTAATTATAATCCATAAAATAATTGAATGTCCCTTGATACCAACTATAACCACCCTTCCCATTATTTAACATTTATTCATTCTTTATTACATAAAAATTAATTTTATACAACATAGATGATTTAGAGGTCTATTTTATTTGGGGATTATGAACATTACATAAAAACATTGGACATTTAATACAAAAACTTAATTGAATACATCTTTTTCATGACCAAAATATTCCATCACACTTAATTTTGCATGGGATAACCCGAGGACATATATACGAAATGAGTGATCTATAAATCCTAGTGAGGGAGTAAATAAGGGATAAAATGAAGAATAAAATACGTGATTGGAAATAGTCATATCAATGGAGAACAATAGAATCATGAACATAAATGCATGATATAACATTAATACCATAACAAGGAAATGCTGAAATAACATAAAACACCGCATCACTAATATAATGGAATCCGGTACACCACTCTCCCAACATGATGGAAAAAACACTATAATTAAATCAAGTAAACTAATTTACCAACATGTCATATATTTTTACTAAAAATTACACAATGCATTGGAGCTCTACCATGGAGCATGATTCATGAACATTTTATTATAATGCATATGTGTGATGCATAGATCATAGAACAAGGATTCATTTTTCATCATAATCCATTCCAAAATTAAGGAGTGAAGAATAAATAAATTTAATTCCTTAATAAAAACTATATATGTTCATAAAGTTTAATACCCTTGATAGATGAATGGGTATGGTATTCACTATATGATGATTTTGGGCATGGAAAATCCTGGTGCAATTTCGACACCAAAACAACGTGACACAACATTTCATAAAAATAGTTGACTAGAATGAAAGGGGACTCTAATAATATATCAATGAAATGGGAATTAATATCATCATTAAAATTTATGATCAAAAATAAATAATTTTTCAATCGAATGTGTAATATAATAAATAAAATTCAATAATGAGGAGGAATGAAATAACTATTATGAAATTTTGGCATCGTAACAAGTGTATATAGGAGTAATTATTGATAGAGAAATGGGTATATCGTTATTTAAAAATAATAATGTCAGTATGGGGGAGGTTTTAAAACATAACCCATCATTTTTAATTTAAATTAAATTGGTGTAACAATATAAGGAAACATGTTTAAGAGTGATAGAGAATGAAAAGTGAGGATCCCTTACTTGGATGTGTGATACCAAAGGCTTGGGAGATGCTTTATGGGATCTTGGGGTGCCTTGGGAGGGATTGTTGTTTGTGTAGAGTAGAGTGAAAATTATTATACATTATTTTTTTGTTAAGATTAAGTGTCATTTTGTGGGAATATGTAGGAAATGAGAGGGGAATTATGTAATATTTCACAAACGTATGTTTTGGAATATATATATAAAAATATTCAAAACCAAAAAAAATTCAAATTGGTTTTTCCATTTTTTTATCCAAGAGGAGTGGAAAAAATTATTTTATAAGTAAATTTTTTGAGGATATTAAAATATTTTCTTTTCTAATGTGGTGGTCAGTTACATTATTAAATAAATGAACATAAATCATAAAATATGGTATACACATTTAAGGATTCACTATGGCATTATAAAATTAGTCATATATATATATATATATATATATTAAATCACATTTTTTTGAGAAAAAAATATTTTATTAAATATTCTTGTTATGGTATTTATTGCATCACTGTTGGGTAATTATGATGTCATAAAACACACAACATAGTTATATATTATTAATTTTTTACCCAAAAATTTGATGGAGTCAAAAGAATTTTTAAAAAATCACTATTTGATAATATTGACATCTGGGTTCTAGAAATAATATTCATTTTATATAATTAATTTTCTAAATATTTTAATTTTATTTTTTAAAATAAGAACATACATTAATTGAAAATCAACGTGATTTGAAAAAAAACAGTATTTAAACCTCAATGAAAATTGAATTTGACATCATAAAAATTATATACTCATTTATTATTAATAAATTTAATTAGATAATAATTTTTTGTAAAAATATTAATCATTTAAAAAATTCATTATTTCCATAATATAAATTCTTTAAAAATACACTTTTTGTTTTATCATTTAACACTTATCAAACAGACTATCTAATCTTTTACAGATAAGAAACTTATATAATCATCAATTTTCAGAATTTTTTTTGTAATATTGAAAAATAAAAACAATTATTAAATATAATAATGTATTTATTTCTCAAAAGTACCATTTTTACATTAAAAATATATTTATAAAATTCATCAGTTATTTTAAGAAAGACTATTCTTATAAAGGAATTGAGGGAATACGATTTTTATTTATAAAAACAGATTACCCAAAAAGTAACTAAATCCTGGATACATAACCCCTTATAGTACCCACATTATACCAAAGGGTAAGTTGTGAAATCTTTGTTCAACTGATATATCATCAATTGTAATGATAATTAATGGAAATTCTAACATAATAAACAAAAAACATCAGTTGTTTTCTATATACCTAATTCATTAAAAGAAATATAATTTTATTCATAAATGATTTGTTCTTTAGAACCCATCAATGATGTTTTGTCGGACTGTCGAAAGAATATGTTATTCACTTGCTTGAGACATATTCGAAATATATCTTGTGAAAACATATTCAAAATATCAGAGAGAGAAGCGTCGTGTCTATTTGGAGAGAAAGTATGAGAGATGTTACTATTCAAGAAGGGACCACAGTGGAATAAATATCATAGTTTTTGATCGAACCACCACTATCAAAGGTGTTGTGGTCTCGAAGGTGGCCTCATGGTCTAGATAAAGAAGCCTCCAGGAAATAACTAAGTTATTTATTGCATCCAACTACCGATGTTGTTTTCCCAACCCTAAGGTCTTCTTATAGAACATTGGGAAAATAGCTACTGGGTGATGATCTATGGTGATGCATGAGAAATTATAGGCTCAATCTTCCAGTAGTCTAGCGCGTTCATGTAGTGTAATTGGTGGAAATTGATCTCTAGTATGTGTACCTGTAGGCCATGGAATCATATTCCTGCGAATAGGGGAAATATAAAGAACCACATCTCATTGTGAAAGTGATGCTCAGTCCAGAGCATGTTCCAAAGGAGATTCCACACACAGATGATAGTGAATAATATAATGAAGAGGAAGAAGAAGAGGAATAAGTACAATAAGATTAAAGAGAATAAATTGGTTGAAGAGCCTAATTTTAATGATTTCTAAGTGGCAATTTCTCATTAAGAGAGTCCATGTGAGAGTATTGGGATCACAATCATTGATGAGAGAAATAATGAGTATCTCTTCATATGTATTACATACACATTAGAAGTCATTTTTCATTTAAATATCATATAAACTAATCCGAACACGTCATGAATAGGAAACTATCGCTGATGATCAGTAAGACCACACTATAGAGGGTGAAAACATGTTAACATATATAAGAGACACTGTGCAAGGGACCACACCTAGGGCAACGAAATGTAGTGGACCAGTCACGACCAAGGTTGTTAGTGGTGGGATATCTGAAGGTGTCCAAATGATGACCTCAAAATCCCAGATTTATCCCCTAATAATGCTAATTATTTAATTAATATGTGCTTATGTGTATTGGGTAGTGGAAGTCCTTATGGTGACTCGAGCACATGATCTGTCTACACTCATCTATTGAATGTTTTTAACTTCATAGACTCATTCAAATCACCTGATAATCTTGTTAATAAAGGTTTCCATTCCATATAGTTATTTTATGACTACAAGCCTAACAAAACGATGAGTTTGGGATGACAAAAGTAGCTCTCCTAACGAATATAACTATCTATGAGGAGCCGATCACTCATGTTGATGTAGCACAACACCCAGTTTGTAAGAGGTTTTGGAAACATGTGATGTCATATCTCAAGAAAAGCTCGAAGCTAGTGGTGATGATGTTTCAGAGGAAGAAATGAGTGATGAAAATTGACCACATTTCAAAAATCCTAATCCAATATAGGGTATTACAACATGAGGTCATGCATGTGATATTCTAGCAATATTTCTATAATACAAACCTATAGGCCCTGAAGAGTATGGGGATATTGATTCAGACGCCGATGAGGATAGATGCATGACTCAATGTAGGGAATTGAAGCTCATCAATATTTTCCTTGACTCGCTGAAGGAACAATGGATATGGAAAATAGAGTCACCCCACTCATAAATGAAAATTATGAATTCTTAAGGGGTGTAGTTTCATCATTTTCATATAATAATCCGGGGATATCATGCGTAGATGACAAGGGATATTAGCTAGAAATGAAGCACGACCCCAGGCTTGATGAAATATGACAACATCCAAAAGATCCTGGAGGCTGAATATTTGACCAAATTTCTGGATATAAAGGAGAACGAGCATTCCACCTTTGTCACCAGTCAATCATAACTCTTTGCATGATTACATGTTGAGCTAGCAGAGACCTAAGAGCTGGTGAAGTTGGAGAACTATCAATAAACTGACCTACAAGATGAACATTTCCAGGTTCACCTCTAGGTTAATGAGCTTCTCCCAAAATATGTTGATGATATTATAGAGATTATGTAGCATCATAATACACTACATTCCACATTCTAGAAAGTATCATAGATGAAGAATTCCATTAATGGGGTTGATCCATAAGGTCCAATCATTGGAAAAACATATGTTACATAATATGTTACTTTGTTGAATGTTTTAACTTCATGTATAGGAATAATTAATACATATTTCAGTCAATTACCCTTGATCATATTTTTTATTCAAATAATTGTCAATCCTTAAGATCATATTGGCCATTTCTGATGTGAGAAACAAGTGATGATCACATAATTGTTCACCTTTTATGAGATTTCCAACTAAAAATCAAATAATCCATGTCATCTACTATTGAATGACCACATAGAGATTTTAGGATGATAGAATATTACTAGAGAATAGGGATCTCAAAATAGATAACTTGTCGTTACCAACATGATCTAGTGTACATGATGGATAACACTAAGGGCATTGGAATAAATCTGAACAAAGGGAAAAAGGGAACTCTGAATCATGATGCACAAAATTCAAAACACATGGAGGATGAAATGACAATATATGATCATGAATGATCATGTTTTATTCCCATAATTCATATTATTTATCCTAGAATTGGGAAAAAACATGGGTAGACCATTGAACTTCTTCAAAACACGGGGACCTATCTTGAATTTCCCTCCAATGTCTTCCAAAACATTGGTCTAATACCGGAGATGAGCCGATAAAGTATTAGACCAGGACACTATGGTAAACTTTCTAACATGAAAGAGGATAATGATCCAAATATTAGGAACATGTAAGGTTAGGTGAAGTGATGATATGTTTGAAAGTATTCCAACACACGTGAAATTACATACTACTGATTAAAGCACCCAGGTGTAGCACATTGGGATGAAAAATGGTAAAACATAATTACCTGGGATGCCCTCTCTAGTGAGGTTCTATGATGTAGTTTTACCTTATGTCATTATGGATGATGCACAGAATAACTTAACTTCTTGTGATTAGGCTTCATCTTGTCATATAAATTCTTGCGAGAGGGATGTTTCACATAGTTTAATGTCATAATTCATAAACCCTGGCCAACAGTTGAGAGTCATGTTGCAAAGACTATGAAAATGTTTGTTCATAAAATATCTACATGTAATAGAGTAAGTAATCCCAACATCAATGTTCCAGAGGAGGCTTGTGCACTATACAAGTTTCAGGGAACAAGTGAGAAGAAAGTACATGTGATACGAAAAGGGGAGGAGTATCACATTGAAGATCATAGTTTATGGTGATAATGTTTAGACTATGAACCAAGTAATAATTTCCAGAAAAGGATAATTATCTTTTGGATGGGCCTGTGATAAAATTTTGATGCATCAATACAAATTCTATAATCATGGGAATAAGAAAAGATGTAGTTATTGAGAACAGTTTAGTTGGAGACCAACACTGGCAATGGATGTATTCTCTAGGGGGAAGCTAAAACATTATGTAATTATCATGTGGTATTCTAAACATTCTCAAGGTATCGTTTATTTAACTTCATGTGTTTGGGATGATTATTTCTTAGTTTATGGTCATAGTGGTAGGATATTGATCAATGGTAATCCAAATTGGTATGTGTGGTGTGATGGTATGAGAAACCCGATGTGAATGATGCCATGGTGGCATAGACGCACCACATATACATTCATGAGGAAGATTTCATTCAGTTTAAAGTCAAGAAACATGAACTATAAGGACAAATTATTATCCTAAGGGTAAAAAAGTTACACATAAGAGATAAAACCTGATGTGAATAAGGGGTAACAGATCTCAAATGTCACACGGATATCTTCTGTTGAACTATATACAGTTTGAGGTCATTTAACATTGACTATAGAGTTTTTGGCTAGGCCCAAAGGTAATGTGACTTGGTGCCACTATGTATCGCAAAAGTATGGAAATCAACATACACGTAGTTCTAGAATCACATGATGTATCATGTGATGTGGTAAGGATAGAGATGATACCGGATGAAACCTGGATACAATGATACATTTGGACCCAAGATCAATTATTCAGATGTCACTACATATTCTGTAATAATGGGAATCTAGCCAAACATAGTTCATAACGGGATATATATATATGTAGTTATGGACCATACACATAGAGAAGAATAAATAAATATTTATTTGATATTTTTTTACAAGATGGACCTGTATATAAAGTTTGGGTGTCACTATATGAATCAAGTTGTGATTTGGTCTAGATAGGTGGCATGATGAATTACCATTGCCAAGTGTTTTTTCCATTCTAGAGAGAACACCACTATATTGTTAAATTTTTAATCATGTGACTATGATGATGATGCTATAGTTTAAAGTTATATTTCAATTCTAGCGTATTAATTTTAACATCACATGGTATGGATTCTATTGGAGGTATTCTATGAAGAATGATCTTTCATTGACTACAGGAAACTTGAAATGAGTAGGGAAAAAAGAAGTCCACATAGCAACACATACATATGAGAAGACCATGGTGGTGTTTTTAGTTTATGCTCTTAGATTTTTTACCCTAGGGCTACTAGTTTTAGTTCAGAGAGTTTGGACCATTGAGATCATATTTTAATTTTGTAGAGTTAAGACCATAATGTTTTCTGGATATTTCATGTGGGTACAAACCCTAAAAAACTAAAAATCCTATGTTTGTTTTTCTTATTGTGGGAATAAATGAGTTATTTTTGGCTTTCCCTATCACATGTATATTTTTACGACACATGATCTTATCACATGATGTTCACCTATTCATATAATTGCAACATGAATGGTGTTACAGTTACACAAGATCATTGTGAAGTGAAAGGGTCTAAATTGAATCTCATGAGAAAAAGATTAGGGAAATGGAGACTGATAAGTATGATCACTATTGACCCTATTCATAAAATATGATCCAAAAACATCACATGTTAATGGTGAGGTGTATAACCATATAAATATCCTCTAACTAAATTCAAAACACATGTTTCGTTGTTCGTTTCTGTAAATCCATTAGGGTGTCAGCCTAGGATGAGAGGTGAGACAAGGCATCATGAGACCATTTCAATTTGGGGTTCCCATAAGATGTGAATGATTGTGGAAATTAAATCCTAGAATGAATCATTGTTTAGAGATGGGATGGTGTGATGTATTTATGGAACATGACTTTTTCGGTCTCCTTCCCTGTCACATCAGTGAATATCAATGGTGTCAACCAACTGGACCCTAAATAAGAATTATCTTAAGGTGATATTTCCTAGTCCATGGATTCCTAGTTTAACATCATGTTCATGGGACATTTCTATATTGTTTAACATCATGTGGTCTGGATTAAAATGATATGATGTTTATCATCATGCGACAAGGACATTAGGGGAAATGTGGCATCCCGAAGAAGAAGTTTGTGAGGTGAAAAAATAATCCCAATATGAATGTGTTTATATTGGACAATACCATTCTATATATTACCTGGAGAACCATGAAGATGATCTTAGTTTTAGTTTATAGTGTTGACACATGAGGGTTTTTTGGCTACTCTATGTGGGTAGAAACCCTATAGAAAATACTAATATACTATGATCCATGCTTACTATGGGATATAAGGATTGATGTTATGATTTCCCCATAATAAGGGATAACATAATAATGGAATGAAATTCCGAGTGGGAAAGTAAAAAACCAGTCTAAAATTCCCGCTCAGTGCATGATGATGCATATAGGTACAACACCATGTGTGTTGGGTATCCACTATAACATAAGGCGGTGGAGAATGACAATTACTATTACCAGTATCTAGAATATAATTTTGGTGGTGTGAAAATGGAGGATAAACATTGACCTTATTCTAAACATAACATCCATGAAATCTTACAAAAAATGGTGATAGGCGAATGAGGGTGGTCTAATGACCATTTGCAAAACATATAACCTACCTCAAAATATCATCCAAAGCCCTATGAGGTGTTATAACAAAATGTTAACTGAACCAATGTTGCATATCCAGGATGTTAGGGGGTCATTTCCAATATTAAAGTAGATGGAGAACAAGATAATGGGACACGTGAAGCACAAAAATGGATTAGGGAAATGTACTTGTGGAAGCTAACACTCCCAACCTCAAACCACTGCACATTCAAGCATGTTGGTGTCGAAAATCTATAAGATTTATTAGAGCTAACTTCGTGGATCGAGTTCCTAGGAAGGGTATTGTAAAAAGTTTAAGGGTCTCATTTTTCATATCAGAATCTCTCTAGTTATCTCCAAGGTGTGTGGACCATGTGTTCTTAGATTAACATCATGTGTGGGGGATGTATCTATACATATTAACGTCATGCGGTAAGGCTGAATATGTCACAAAGTTTATCATCATTCAACTATTACATTTCCTTTCTAATGTAGTTCATGTTGAGAAAAATAACCCAATGGGATATATGGAAAAGATACCCACACCATCTGAAACTCTAAAAAAGGTGACTCTAGACAAAGGGCAAAAAATGTGAATTTTTTATTTTGTAGTTGGGCTTGGGTAAAATATGTTTGGTTTTCAGAACATGTTCCATAAAGATGGTAATCACATCAAATATATTCTGTAGATCCATCCAGTTTAACATCACTGGTATGGATGAATATGGTAGGGGTTATTCGAAAGGAACATGCATGGTTCTGCCAACATAACTCAATGTGAATGATGACCATAAGGGCTCAACACCACACCATACATTCCCAAGGAGAAATCTAGACAAAGAAGGGGGGAATGGTTTATGATTATTGGGATGGGCCTAGGGAAAATATTCTCAAGAATCATTAAGTATCCAATAAGAATTTGAATCATGCCATATGTATTATTATTGAAGGAAAGGAAAATGGAACATTCCAAAAGGGGGTGATATTCTCTCAAATGATAATATCATGATTTTCATGCAGTTTATTTCCTTGGGACTAAGATAATAAAAATCATAGTTTTATGGTATAGAATTTTGGCCCTATGACGAGGCTTCTAAAAAAAAATGTATAGTGTGGCACAATTAAGAAACCCATCATCAGGGAGGTCCAAGAAGGTCCACACCACATGAAACATTCTTATGACGGACTCACCCACATTTTAACTTCATGGGGAATAAAAAAAATTATTGGGAGATTTTATAGCTGGGCTCCAAGATGATGTTTTTTTTGCATCACTATGTATCACATAAAGATGGTAAAATAGCCATTCATAGTATTAAATATCCATGAATTTTATTTTCATGTGTAATGGATGTGGGGAATAATTTAATGTCATATAGGAAAATGTAGTTTGACATCATAAAGGATATGGGGAACATGAATTTTAAGGTCATGATGAAAGGTCTATTAATTCGATTTAGATTACCATCTTATAGTTAGGATGTAGAAGTTTACTACCTTGGAGAATGCTACCTCATACAATTTATGATCATACTACCAGATCCGTGTAGTAGTTTAATTTTTTTAAGATAGTAGAGAACTTAGTTTAAGGTCATTCTGCTCGAACTGATATGTGAGTTGTGTTGTTTATCTTCATATAACTATGATGCTGATTTGGTACATAGTCTAACATCATGAAATGAAGATGAAAAATAATTTTAATATCATCTAGTACTGGGAAGCACAGGTTAACATTCTATTTCTTGTACTAAACAGATATTAGTTTAACATTTTAAATCTCAGACCAATGGTGACATTGTGCAGTATATCGTTATTTAGAAAGATGTATCGTGTTGATGAAATGTTTAAAATAAGAACTTATC
This sequence comes from Viscum album, assembly GCA_963277665.1. Lineage (NCBI taxonomy): Eukaryota > Viridiplantae > Streptophyta > Magnoliopsida > Santalales > Viscaceae > Viscum > Viscum album. The sequence goes on from OY728137.1 coordinate 1,482,967,354, forward strand.
ATTGGTGGGAGGACTAATTTTTTCACCATCCATTGTGAATAATTTCTACAAACCGTTGGGATAATATTTGTGAATGATGTATGGTCTATAACATTTGGGTTCCAACTTTGGTGTTTTCATCTCAGGTATCATTGGAACTCAGAGAGCCAAAACTATGTTACTTTTAAGGAATGAGTGGAGTCAAACTCTCATGTTGAAAGATTTAGATATCTTATTATGGTACCTCTATAGATTATTCAAGGCAGGAAACTAGTCCCCCTCGAGAGATTTTAGTTCATCCAAATGGACTTCTTCTACTCTATCCAACGTATGTAGATCATAGACATCTATATGGGGTGATGAAAACCCAATCTTGATGTGGTGGAATTCCTATGTTCCATATAGCAGGGAAGATAGTGTCACCTGGGTATAATTACAAGTAAACATATGATGATCCCAAAGAGTGGTGGGGATATTTTCAATCCATATTCTCTTAATCTAGCCCACTATCTTCTGAAAATCATTGGATAGGTTCTTATTGAATCCCTCAATCTCCCAATTTCTTGTGCTAGTTGTCCTATCAACATGGGGTGGTTCAAAAGATACTTCAACATATCTACATGGGATACTAGTTTTATATCAAGATTTGTTAGGTAGTGTCACAACTTCTACACTATATAACCTAGTGTGAGGTAGATCATTTTGATAAGATAATGTCTTGTCATTGTTTTTAGTATCATGTGACTAAGATAATGAAAAAAAATCTTGTTTATTATTTGATCTTCAGGTACATAAGGGAATAGTGGAATTGTTCCAGGGTGATCACATTAAGGACAAGATACTTCCTGAATATGTGTGGAATCAAAACCAGAGGATGCAGTCGTTACTATTTAATATCCCCACAAAGAAGGTTCACATTCTTCATACCACTAGTAGATGACATATTTCATCATTATTTTAGAAATGGGATTACACGTGTTAGTCTGATTCATGATTAATTTGTGTATATAGGAAATGTGTCCTTGAAAACCTCAGAGTTTCCAGAAGATGTTCATTGGGGTCATCTGTCAGATGGATCTGATCTTTTCTAGGTCGATCATGATGCCTTTGTATCTAAAAATGATACAAAGGAACATTCAATAGTTCACACTAAAATCGCATTTCAAGGGGTTCATTTTTAGATGGTGAAAATATAGTATTTCAAAAACTTTTTCATGATATAAATCATGGCTCAGCTATTTAGGGTATTTTACCACAAAGTCAGACACATAACATTATACTATAATATAGAGGGATTTTTTTTGAATATATATTTAATGTGAGACTGTAAGGTGGATCCTTCATTCATAAAAAATGGTTTACATGATAACAGAATCTACCTTGCAATGTTCTAAATGTAGTGGGATCCACACATTCACGAGTCATCAGAATATGATTATACCATGAATACACATCCATGATGGAGATATCCTAGAATCTCGTGGTAGTATCAATTGATAGCTCTGTCACATGAAGGAAAATATAATCATTCATGTAGTGGTGGTTGAGATTCTAGTAGCTGATGGAGACTCTCATCTATCTGTTTCTATTCCTAGAATGAACAATTTTTTCCAACCATCTGGGGTACTAAACATCCTTGATGAATTCCTCCTTAATGAGATTATCATCTTCAGCCATGTCCATGGTTTCATGAGATGAGTGCATATTTTTGGGAAGCTTCTTAAACAAAGGATGACTTAGAGTGATACCAAGATTATAGATAGAGACCTAAGGGTCTAGCCCTAAAATATTTTCAAAAGCCCAAGAAAAAAAATCATGATGTTTTTTCATAAATTCAACATATTTTTGTTGTTCATCTACAAGCATGGATTCACTATTCATAATTTTCCTCATATCTATTTCAGATACATGATTAAACATTAAAAACTCAACAATGATGGTGTAGAGGCCCACCTACTATACTATAAATGTGAGAGGACAAGTTTGGGGTATATCTTACACAAATAGAGAAATGAATCAGTGTTGGGGACTTTTGATACCAATTCCAACATTATATCTCTGTACGTCTTCACCTGTTAGGATCATGATTCTATTATTCTCTTTTCCCTATCGCATGCTATAATAAAAAGATCTAAAAAATATTCACACGATATTTTTACAAGGATCACCTCTCAATAAGAGATTCTACGTCCTATCCAATCATAGGAATGACCAGTGCATGGATTCTCCGCTATAAACTCATATGTTGTTATAGTGGATCGATTAGGAAAACAATCCTATAGTCTGTGTGGCTCCATACACTTAGAGGGGGAAGGGAGATAATCCAATTCCAACATACAAAAATTTGGATATGCCCTTAAAATTTATGTTTCTTTGTAATTCTAGAGTAGACAGTCTCTTGTAGCATTTTGCTGGTTCTTTATACCACCTTTCAAGATAGTCATATCTCTGTTAAAAGATTTTGCAACAACAAAATAATCTTCAACCTATTGAAGCTTGTTGGTGATATAGTGCAACTTTTTTCTTCCACAACCAACTTCTTCTCTTTGTTACATACATACCAGCATTACCAATTTCTTCTTTCTCTATAGAAATCCTGTAATCTTCACACTCTTCTTCTTTTTCATCATCAATGGAAAAACAGCTTCACTGAAACCTTCTTTTTCACACTTTCTCATTTAGTGAAAAATTAAATTCACTGAGATCACTTCACTTATTATTTTCTAGAATCAGAAACTCAGTTTGTGATTATCTAATCAATGAAGTCTAGTTCATCTTAGCAACATCACAACTTAACTGCCCTGTAATATTTTCAGTCTTCAGTCAGGCACACTTTATTATTATTCTTCTATTATTTCTTTTCTTCTCAATACCAACATATGTGTTTATTAGTATAATAACTTCTATCTTTGTGAATAATTGAGTTCAAATGCATGAGTAGTTCTTCTTTACTTCATATAGGACAATGAGGGTGATAAACACTAGTCGTGTGAGGGCGGTTCAACATATCTTTGTGAAAATGAATGGATCACAGTTCTTCCATAATCACAAAGAAGCTTTGGGAGTTCTATTCACCTATTGAAGTCCTACAAGACCCTAATATTTTGGTCACCCATTTTGTGCAACTTGCGCACAACTTTATCGAATTAGGTGCAATATTCAACTTTTTTATGGAAGATCTCTTGCACAGTACATCAATCGTGCGTGCAACTATTTTCATGGGTGCACTATCCTTTATTGCATGAAACTCGTACATATTTCATGAAACTGACTTTTCATATAATTCATATGTGCTACAGAGCTACAATTTATTCTCAGTGTTGATATTTTATAATTTTAGAAGGCCACCTATTATTTATAGACCTTGGCAACCCCAACACACAAAAACCCTAATGTGTTGCAGAACATCCTGACGCATCACACAAAACCCCACTTGACATCGGATTGGGTGTGTATGTCTTTTTTGTGCCAACCATATCTTTTTTACTCTTTTTTAATCTTCTGTGAAAATAATTCCATATCCATTATTGGACATTTAGACCTCGAATCATGCCTTATGCGCAAGATTCCAAAATCCCTTCAATCATGCACACGAAAACCAGTCATTCATGCAACCTCATTTCTCACACACTTTGTCCAATATTTCGCGCAGTCCAATATATTTCCTTATTTTTATATTCGGATCATGAAACTACACATGCTCTCAACATACTAATCCATCTTTAAAAGTGAAAGCAATATCTTTTTCCAAAATCATATTTCTCTATCTCCTGACTTTCAGCCGTAAAATTTGGAAAACATGAGGAAATGAAACCACCATAAAATATTCTTTTCTACCACCTCTAGATTTTACATTCTTTTTTCATTTCACTCTTCAATTCATCCGGTAACCATTATTTATCTTTCATAAAAAATTCAACAATTGTGATATGTATCATTGTATTGAACAACCTTAGCATCGTCAGAATTTTAATGAGAAGTACTAAAACTTACCTATCCCCCAATAACATAATTATTTGAATTAAAACAAAATATGAATAACAACATATTTACTCCCCCTTTCCCTTATATGGCTTGCTTCACAAGTTCTCTAAACTTATATTATTTGGGAAATAAAAATCAGAATGGCATCGTCTGATTTACAAGGGGAATTACTGAAACTTCTCTACCTTCCATCAACATCATTCATTCCAATCAAAATTGAATATGACTGGTAGCACCTTTACTCCCCCTTTCCTCCATAATTATTGCATAAAATGTTCTGGAAACATATGATATTTAGGAAATACATATCAGAAAAGCATCGTCTGATTTACGGAAATGTGTAATGAATGACCATCTTAGAATGCCATGCCCATCCACACTCACTTCTTCTTCAATAATCACTATCTACATCATTAAATTCACATGATTTATTTATTCATGTATGATTTTTCATGGTTATCATGTATTAGTGAATCATTGCATGGCCTTCTTCAATCATCATTCTTCTTCAATCATCCTTGGATGGATGATACTTCACCATTATTTTTTGTTGTAAACAATGTGTCACCTTTGACCCATGTTCTTTGAACATAGGACCAGTTAAACAATTTTCTGAATTAAAATCATGGAGAATTTCCCAATCATGAAATTCCTTTCTATGATTTCATAACAATTCTCCAAGCATCATCACATCATTTGATCACCATTAACAATTGCATATTTCTTTATCTCCTTCATTTTGACAAGCATTGACAATTGTTGAAATAAAATACAATCTTCACACAAAAAGTCATCCCAAAAACAATTATGGTTTAAATCCTCTTAATTGTCTGAGGCAAAAGGATCATAGGGAGGAAAAAATTCTTTTGAGTTAGTTTACCCTATAGGAACACATGTTCCAGCTTCAACGGTGGTGGAATATTCGTATGGAGACTCCTACACTATTCAATCTATTTAAGAAATGGTATTAGACCTGATTTCATCATGACTTCAGTAGAGGGCCCCATTCTTGATGATCCCAATATAGGGGTGGTGGTTCAGTCTTTGTCGACTTCTCCTGGCCTGATGAAATAAGCATGTATGGTGTACTGCATCAGTCATGGAGTGAATATCCCTATATATATTATTGTAAGAAGATCAAGTATCTCTCTAGAATATGATCTTTAAGATTATGAGGTAATCATTTGATGTTCCATATAATTATGAACATATCTTCCCCTCATACCATAGATTAAACAAGATATTTTCCTTGTCTTTTCATGTGGACTCCAAAAGATAATTTAGGAGGATGATAGCATCATCCTAGTCCATCTAGGAGTTGGCCATAACAGCAGTGTTCTAAAAATCATGTGTTAAAACCTATTTTTATTAGATCTTGTAATAATCAGAAGATAGATTGTGGGATTCAAAATAGGTGAGAGTACATTAGTATCCTTAGAAAATGACTACTCAAAAATTGTGGGTGTTCTTGTGGCATTGGTGATAGGATTAGGGAACTACTTCATGAAGATGTTTCCAAGGTATACATGTTAGCACATTATAAGTGGTATCTTATGAGAACACCATAAACAAAATTCTTTCCAAAAGGCCACCAAATAGCATCATCATGTGGATTATTTCACAAGGACTTTACCCTGTACTATAGATACCATGATTCTTCAATTCAAATGGATTGAGATCAAATTCTATTAGTCCAAGCTTATAGAACATTCGAGTAAGGATAATATTGATCCATAAACCTATTTCAATGAGGCAACAAAAAAATGACATGCCACTGATCTAGATTGTGATGTACAATGGGAGGATATTACCCAATACAGGAGAACATTTATCTTCTCATGCGAATTAGATGATGTATTAACATTGTTTTCATTCAACTTTATCATTATGGAAGCACTATATGACTACCATCTCTGTCTCAAATTGGAGAGGTCTCTTTAAGGTGTGTTCTTGGGAATCTTGTATCTCATCTGATATTCATAGGGTCTCGATAATCTAGAGAATTAAAATAATGATAGAATTATTACTGATCACATCATTGTTTCTTGATATGTGCACATTTTTGCTGGTAGAAGGTATAATGGGCATAACAGGTCCAACCTGTGGATTCTGACTGATGCTAGGAATATCCCACTGATAACAGGATGAACCAAGAAAATTTACTACAGTCTGAATCTCACATGGTTGGGGCCTAGCCACTATAGAAGGTGGTTGATCACGATTCAGTCAAGACATATATACCTAGTCAAGTAGCACAAATGTTGGTGGTTGTGAATCTGACAAGAAGAGGTAATAGGTCTATGTTTACTGGGTTATATGATGATCTTGTTTTTGGTCTCATTATCATGTATAACTTGGATTGAATAATTTTCTTGGTTGTTTTGGTGATTCAAATTGGTATGTCCTCAACAACACTAGGATCAACATGAAAAATAAGTAGGAAATACATAAAACTATTCACTATCAGGAATCATTCATTTTTTCAACAACATGACAGCATTCATAGAGGCATATTTATTCTCATCATCTATAGAATATTTCAATATTGTTTGAATTATTGGGGGGATCTCTATCTCTAAAGGCATGATATCACAGTGCGTGTGAGATGTCTTTGCTACTGGCGGGGCACATTTCATTCTTTTGTGTCGTCTGCATCTTCCCTTCTAAAAATTAGTATGATGTGATGTGGATATTGAGGTTGTATCTAGAGGTGAAACAAAAAAAATTTGGAGGATATGTATGGTTAAAATGGGCATGGATTACACCATGGGACTGAGAAACATCCCTATGATCCAAACAGTCATCAAACATTAGAGACCCATGTTTGGAGACCTGCTACCATTCACCATTAATATTGATATTAGGAACTACATTGATTAACGCCACATGTGATGGGACAACTCCAAATATAACTACATAATTATCAACCTTTTCATGGATCCAGTCCATGAACACAGAACATTTATTGATGGAATATCGAAGGAACCTGTGATATGAGAATTAACTAGGGAGATTAGTGATATTAGTCTATTGGGGTTTACGAAATTCTAGAAACTTCATAATCACATGATCAATGGAACTATATAAATAATAAAAAATCTGGTCCTTATTGAATGAATAGTTCTAGATGCTCATATACATAATGATAATTCTACGGTCCTTACCCTATCGAGGGGATCATGCCATACGAGGGGAGAGGGCTTATAATTCTTACACCAATGGTGGCACATGACCGTGTAGTTCATGTCGATTCTATATTAAGTGATGTTGAGACTATGGATTGACCTAAGGTTACCTCCCATAGTGGGGATTTGGAGGAGGTTTCACTAGTAACCAATCTAGATGCATGGGGCCACTATTTAAGTTATGATAAAAGTGTCTTCTTTAGTGACTCTCGTCATAGGAGATGTCAGCAGTGGACATTCCCACTTATCATACTCCAAAAACCTCCTCTAGGAATTGATCATTGTAAATAAATCCAAAAATACACATTAGATGTTTTTATAGATGATAGAGTGATCCAATTCCATGTTAAAATTCCCTAAGAACATCGTCATCAGATGTTCTTTAGTTATTGGCATGTCATGTGAACATGTGAGGCCTTTCCAACTAGAGAAAATGCCTACGACTCTCTCATATGGTCATTTAATGAAAATTAAGAGGTCAGAAATAATCATCAGACATGTGGTGGATAAAAACTAATAATCAAATTTTGTACAATGATCTTCCCAACCAATGATATACCCAATTCTTAACTGACTATACCTTACAAATGCTGGTCCATGTAATTTTTTTTACCAAACACTAGAGCTCGACAACCTCCTACCATTCTGGAGTTACCAAAATGGGTTCAAACAATGATATGAAGGGTTCATGATTTTTTATTGTGTGAACCATCCTGTTGAAGGGGTAAAATTGTAGAATTACATAAATTTGAGGGTTCCTTCAAGCCATCCTCCCCTACTGGATATTTCATTCCATCAGGTGGGATTTCCACCATCCAGGTCCCAATGGTATAGAGACATGTGATGAGCGGCCATTGGATTTTCTTGATGGGGATTATAGTATGGTAGAGGATCTCTAACCACCAATATTTTCACATGCACATCAACATGGTATGCAGGCTATGTGGCTCTTTGAGCAGCTAGTGGAACTACTGGAGGTACGACCTAAGCCATGTCTCAAAGAGGATTATAATGCAACTCAGGAAGACTAGTTGATAGAAACAGTGGTGTATTCCTATAGGCTTAAATATTTACCATGTTTGTATGCACAAGATTTTTGATATTTAAGGGAGGAATCTTTACAAGAAGGAACAATGGATGCCCAAACTGACCTAGTGATTAAGGGAAATGATTGTTTCATGGATCACTATAGTCAAAACATTGCATATCAATGATCTCATCGATTAGAATCTTATATTTAGCATGTTACGAGAGAAAGGAAGATGTATTGGGATAAAATAATATTTTATGTGTTTTCCTAGAAAATACTATGGGATTAGAGGTCCTAATATTCTCCTTACATATGTTGATGATTTTAATAAATTTATGTGACTCTAATAGTAGTAAAATGCCATAGATATAAGTTTGTTCACATGTAAACCCACTATGGGTCCATCAAATACTGTATTACCAAAGGTGGTAGGTTTTATCTATATGAAATTACACTGATTTCCCCTTCTGTGTGTATCCTGGTAACAACCATGTTTAACAGAACATTCCTGAAAGAATATACATGAGGTAACCAGTTGCGTCTTTCTGCCAAAGGATATGACTAGTGGTAAGAGTTTCATACTACCATTAATATGGATTTTTATGTGTGGGTCCACCTCTCCAATGATTCTACATAGCACTTTCATGGTCTAAATACATTATTAATTATGGTTCCAATGATAGTCAGGTGATGCAGGGTGCATAGCCATAAGATGTGCTGCAAACTCAACTATGCGCCACTATTGTAAACATGTCATCATAATGATCATAGATCTTTGGATAATCCAACCAATAGTCCAAATGGTGTAAATTCATCACCGAAAAGATTTTATGGAAGGAAATAAACTCATCATATGTGATTGGCCCTAGAATATTGAAATTGTATGTAATGATCATCCAAAACCTCATAGGAAATAAAATTGAACCTAGAGTGTCCCTTATGACTCTCTACTCAAAAGTGGGGTTTGAATCTAGGTTGATTGACTCTTTAATTTGGTCTAGCTGAGGAACTATATGTGACACTAATAAGGTCCATTCCAGGTGTGGGATGTCTGGTGGAGAATAGTTTCTCGACATAACTAGCGGCGACTCACTAGGTCGTCCCTTGAAGATGTTAATTATGACATCATCTTTCCCCCTTAAGAAATGGTATCTACCACTAACTCATGTATGTGGAAACCAGCTTTTGGTGGTGAGCCTGATGGGTTACCCTTGACTATAATTCAATAGAATAAATCACAATGATCTCATATTGAGGAAGAAAACGATACTAACTACAATAGGAAGAGATGCACAACAAGATTTGGGAAAGGCACCAAATCTTCCTCAACTAGTCCGTAATTGTGATGGTATTTAGGGATTCAGTGAATTTCACATTCTAGGATGATGAAAATCACTTATTGTGATACTTCACTAGATTTTGATGAAAAATATTGGGGAGAAGAATCCATTAGTGGGTCCCATTCAACTTCATAATAAATGAATTTATTGTGATTCAATAAAAATTGGGACCTCTCGAAGTTCTGCCATCATTAGAAATGTGTTTCCCTTCAATATATGGCTTGTTCCTCAGGAATGAGAACCTTGTAAAAATGAATAGGACCTTCATTATTTTGGTTGATTCTTGGGGAGGGACTATACTTTAAATTTTTTAGTATAGGAGGACGACCTATGTACATGTTTTCATCGAAGTGGAGAGGACATTAACTTCAGCAGTTTTGAGAGTGGGGTGAAAATACACTTTGATGAGAGGATGTGTGATGACCACCTGGACATATGTCGAATGAGATATAAGTAGGACCTATGTATTGGCCTCTAGATGCATGTTGTGGTCCTCCATGGTGGTGGGTTCTAGAGCGGGGAGTACCTCCACTAATTGTTGTTAGAACACGTGGATGTTCCCCATGTTGGATGATTTTAGTACTAGGAGGACCTCTGTGCTAGATGGTGATAAAGTGTTGAAGGCCTATTCTTTGGTGAACTCCTATTTGATGAGGACCTCCACATGAGCTATAAATGTTGAAAGGGGGACCTTCACATTGGTAGTATTTGACACATGGATGTGTAAGTCTCAGGACCCATGATAATAAGTGGGACCTCTGGGCTGGTTGTCGGCATGATAGGGAGGATCTCTGCTTAAATAAGTTCTGAGTACTTGGGAAGGACCTCCATAATGATAATAAGGATGATAACTCCACTATGACTATATATGGTAGGAGGAGGGCCTCCGTTCTACATCTAATAGTGATGGGTCGGCCCACAATTGATGTTGGTGGTACTAGTTATCAAAATAGTCAACCCATCCTACATGATGGGTGGTCAATCTTTCAATTATGATAGGAAACAAAGGAATCCTTACTAATTGATGGTAGGGATCTGTTAGAATGCTCCAGGGGTGGAATGGTCCACAAGATCTTTGAAGACGATTCCAATTAACATTCATCTTCATGAGCATGGGCATGCGGCTAGAATCTGGTTATCTAAACTATGTTCAGCAGAGTAGGGATATTGACCAACACATTTGAATGGTGGAAAGCATGTTAGAATTGGATGGGCCTCATGGTTCCCATCATGGTGCATCTCATTTATATTTCATGGTAAGAATTAATTGATTAACACTAACCTCATCAACTAAGGGGAGTGAGTAACATGATCACACTGGAGAAAGAATCACGAAGTATTTTAACATGGTAGTTGGGAGTAGTGGCTCCCTATGAAGCCTCTGGGGGCAGGTGTGATGGGTAAGCATAGAATCATCCATGTTTTGGTGGGATATTCCCCTCATGGGATTGATCACCTATGGTAAAATCCATTATGGATTATGCCTAACGCTGGGGATGAATTAATGATAGAGATTTTTAAACAAATTATTATATTTTTACAGGGTTCACTAGTCAATAGGAGTATTTATGCCCTTAGTATGGTTTAGAGAAAATCCAATACCACACAATACATTATATACTAATCCATCTGTGTGGAATTCAATATTTATGATATTTTCTTACACTTTTGTAGAAATATATCATCAATCCAATAGAGTCTTACTGTCACACATTAAAAATAATCCAATAGGGGTTTTCTTACTATAGTTGGCTATATCATTATACATCCTCCAGTGATAGTATTCACCTAACTGTTAAGTGTTTATAATTCCATGATATTCCTCCACCTGTTGAGTATTGTCCAATGTTTTTATTCTACTTTTTTACTTCCACAACCTTCTTCATCACTTTGTTACTAGCATTGCAACATGAATAAAACTCCTCCTATCTATTCCTAGCAGCAAATTTCATAGATGAAATATATTTTTATTCTATCATTTAAAATAATATGAATCTGTTGAGGACTAATGAATACTTAATTCTCACTAACACAAATTTTTAATCAAATGATATCAATTTGGTAACCAAATCAACTACTTTTTTCCCTTTCTTATTTAGTACAAGACCTACTCCACTGAGAAAATTTCTTATTCTTATTGCTAAATTCACAAAGATTCTTATTTATTATTCAATCAAGGATGATAATCTCAACTTAGCATCATCACAATTACTATAACCTAACCAATAATAAATCTATATGTGGTCACACTCTATTATTATTTTTACACACAATAATGTGCTATTATGTAGCAGTGTGTTATTCTCTTTCTTTGATTCTCAATATAAACACATTAGTGAATCAGTTTACATATCTTATTAATTGTGAAAATATGAACTTATGTGAACATGTGGTTCTTCTTCGCACAAACAAACTATAATTCCTTTCGCTTCTCATTCCATTGTGTATCAACCAGGTACCAAAACTGTTTTACATTGTGAAACTACCATTCGGAAAAATCCTTGGTATAATGAATCATATTGCTTGGTGGACACCCTTCCCTTCTAAAGAAAAGATTTCTATACATATAATTACTCTTCTTTGTGGATGGATTACTCCTCATGAACTATTTATTCTTTGTGTATTATATGGAATCCTACACGTATTGCATTGCTCCTAGTGTGCTAGTGCTTCACAAAGTCCTTTTTATTCTAAATACCACCCCTTCTTCGAAAAAACGCATGCCCCATGGGTAGCCTTTATTAAAAAATCTATTCTATTTTTGGATATAGATCCCTACAACATCTTCCATGGACAAATTATTCCTTTCTAGAGTTTTTTGTCAATGAACTACTTCCATCTGTGGAATTCTTTCATAGAAAACACTGTTGGACTTCTAGAAATTCTTCTCAGAGTGCTCCTCATTTCTATTGAATTTCATTTTTTTCTATAATGATATATTTATGGGTCTTTATATAGTAATATATGATTAGAAAACACAAATATTCCAATAGTAGAAAAAATTCAATGTGGGGAATCCATCACTGAAAACTATGATATCAGGTCCATATAGTGCCTTAACCATTTTTCACGGAGGCCGATTCCATCTGCAAATGGATCACCACCTCTCAACTAAAAACAAAATCCTTCACTATGAACATCAACCCTCCCATGAACTATAATAATCTTGTCATTCATTTTTTCACTGTGTGGTATATTTAGCACACCTCAAGGTCCGCATAGCACTGTTATGTGGAAATATCCCTTTGATGATTTGACATCACCATTCCGCATACCTTCTAGGAATTTGGTCAACTTTGATTTTTGATCTACTAACAGTTATTCAATAACACCATCCAAAATATTTTTCAGCCATTTCTCTCATCAAAAAATATGTCTTTCGTTATATATATTATTTGAAAGATCATCTTTAGTATAGTCATATTTACAAAGGCATGTATTGTAACGTCCCCACCTTCCAGCAGCATCATTCATTCCAATCAAAACTGAATATGATTTGAAACTCCTTGTATCCCTCTAACTTCTTAAAGTTTGTGTCACATGTACTCCAAAAAAACGAAGAATATTTTTTAAATAAAACCACTAAGGAATCTTCATATTTATATATGAGAAATATTTTACAATTACTTTAACAGTACATCTAATGAATTCCTAATAATTTATTATGAATCACCTTGAAACATAGTCTTCAATATATATCTTCTAAACTATCAACAAACGAGTATATTATTAACGCTCAAATAAATTTGGCACCACTTCATATTATTTAATGTCGTGAGTTCTTCTTATCTCAATGATCACCAATGACATCAAATGATAATGGTTTAAAAAAAATACAATCTATAAAAAAAGTGGATTATTCATATCCATCTCATACCAATGGACAAGGGTGTCTATCAACCATATTTTTATTTTTTTTAATGGTGAGATGATGGTGGTATCCTAGTATCTATATTCATTAATTAATTCATAGCCATAGTGAGGACATGGGGGTTTTGCATTGACATTCCTTATGAACCTACATCTACAGGTGGGGTGATTAGTTTTTTAAATGATATCCTACTAGGAAAGATAATTCAGCTATTAATATTCATACAAGGAAATAAATTCCCAAATACAATGTTTTATCCAATATTTATTAACTAAATATAGAGATACACACTGACGATATTAGATTTCTAAATTCCCAATGATTAACTTCCCAAAATTATGTTTAGTTCCATGCTTAACCCACTATTTTATTGGTGGGACCTTGAACCATATAGTAGGATCTGGCGACACTCTCATATTCTGATGCCTCAAATGATACAAATCACATATTAGGCAGAATATTTCATGTCGATTTCTCTGTTTCTATTTCAAACACTTTGTACCGGGGAATTCCCATATCTAGTGAATTGGCATTCACTGATGGGATGATTTTTTAACCCCAAATTTATTCTTTCCCAAGGTATGCAACATTATTCACATCTTTAGTGATGTTTACTAATTGATCGAAACAAGATGATGGGATGTTAGTTCTTCCATATAGAGATTCCAAATTGGAAATTTTTTCCTAGTCCTAGTCTCCCTTAAATGATAAGGCAATATTCATAAAAATCATTCACGATGCCATCTCATAGTAGACTTCAGTTATTTGTGATTCTTATTTCTGGAAATTCCATGTGGTCAATCTAGGGTACCGAACATTGATTAGAAGAGTAGTTCTATTGGGAATCATTGAGGATGTCTAGATGATAGAATATTGAATCCTCTTTATTCTTCCACATGAGAGGGCTTGACATGGGAGTATAAACATGAAACATCCCACATTTATTTTTGGGTATTATATGCTAGTAGAATTTCTTCTGAAGCTTTACTCAGGCATAATATGTTTTAACATGGGGTATGCCATAAGATTAATGTCTATTTGAGATGTATAGTGATGAGGTTGACATCTTTTGGTGATGAAATGACTAATCATTACACTTTTGGAAATAGATCACATAGGTACATCTCTAATAGGGATAGCCTTGAAGGTTTACCAGATGGTTCTGGGGATCAAAACTCCTAATGAGAGTGGACCCAAGGTGTTGTATCTCATAAAAGGAATATGTCATAAAATGAAGGAGTACATATCTATGAGGGAGTCTATGTGGTTTACCATTGTATGGGTGGGAAGGTCTATGAATACCATCATGGGTGATGTGTCCCATAAAGAGAAAGATGTCTCACCGTGATGACTGATTTGGACACCACTGAGGGAAGATCAAGGAGATGGACCCCAATTATAGGGGGATACCAAATATTTCCATTGGATGGGATTGAACCTCTTTGGGGATTCCTATATTGTACAATTAAAATACAAAGATCAAAACAAACGTATTTAGTTTGGATGGTTTGGGTCTTACACATCGATAGCTTTCAGTAGAAAGAGGATTTCACTTGGTTGGATGAATATGGATTCCATAGGGCTTATTCCAGAATTGTTGCATGGGTTCTGTTATGATCAGTGATGATGTGAATGGATTCCACATGGCTTATTCAGGCTATGTTGCTTGGGGGCTGCTATGATCAGTGATGATGTGAATGGAATGATCTCACCTGGATGTGGTGGCCTAGGTACTAATCAGGTTAGAGAAGGTTGATGTGTTGAAGTGAAATGGATGGAATCAATCCAATGTGAGGGGTTATTGGGTTGTTGGTATTGATCCTTGGGGTTGAATCCTACGTATCCAATTTGGTTGGGAATTAGTATCCATGATGTTCTATTAAAGCATTAATTTTAGAAACATTCTGATAAGAAAGAGGGTGAATTGACATGAATATGATGGTGCTGGTCTTGATCCTCAGGGAGGTTGCCTGTGTACCTTGTGTAGGATACCTAGATCATAATTAACATAGTTCTGGATGGAATTAGGGTTTACACATGGATAATCACCCTTTTACCTGCTGGACATACCCATGGATAGTGGCTCAAATGGATGGCAGTGGATAATGTGATTTCCGCAGGACAATGGTGAGGTGATGTATGAGGTGATGGAGGATGGATCAGAACACATCAGGGAGGTGGATCTATGTGTTGTGTCCCATTAATGGAGGATGTCACATCATGAGGGTATGTCCCTAAAAGGGAGAAACCAAGTTTACCATGGATTAGTATTGATCTTCATATAGGCTTTCTGAATACCCTCTTTAGAATACTGGTGTCAAAACCCATATAGAGCATAAGGGGATGTGACTTAGGCACTGAGGAATCTTAGATGGATCCACGGTCACTATTATTATCTAAGCACATGTGATTCATACATGGTGTGAGAAACAAGAGGTAGAAGTAGACATAAAAATCATTACATGAATGGTGAATCCATGAGAGGTGATTTTTGACTTACACACTAGGATAAACCATGGATACAGAGATAGAGGATTAATCTAGGTGGTTTTCTTGAAGACGATCTCATTCTTCTTGAGGATGATGTAATTCTCTGCTAGGAGGTTGAGGAAGATATCACTACCATGAAGATGAGTGGGCATAGGGAATTCCAAATTTGCAACAACCCATGTGCATTTCATGAGGAGAGATTATAGTTTAACTTCATATATTGAGGAAGACAGGTCTTTTTAATTTAACACCCTATATCTCAAATAGGGAGGACTCACTCCACACAACATGGAGTTATGTAAATGATACCCTCCCACACATTTGGATTAAATTCTATTAGCAATGTATGAAAAGAGGTTTTTGGAGGAGTTTTCAATAGTGGGGTCTATGTTACCATGCATACTTCAAAAAGAAATATCCATTAACATTCTTGTGTGCAAAAGATATAGGTAGGGTAACATAAAATGTACACCACATGAGGGTCTATGAAATCACTTCGTACTAGCGTCGAGGGATGCATGGAGGAGGTGTATGAAATATTGGTAACTTGTGTAAAAAATGAGATTACTGAGGGAAATATGGATATTCATAATGATATGTTGTACATTCATGGAGGGTATTTTTCAAAAACTAACATATGCTGTTGAAGCTTGCATGTTGTGTAATTTATGTTCACCAGGATTCAGAATAAAATAAAATGGGAGAGGGTGCTGCCCTAATGGGACCACCCTAATAAGGACCCTAATGTTAACTATATTGCTTGATCATATACTTTAATCAATGAATTTTTTATTTTCATAGATGGATTCATCCATCATGCATGGGAGAAAACGTTCAACTTCCGAATAAATACCCTGAAAAGTACGGGGTTCCCTTGTATTTATAGCCAAATTTCTCAGTAGAAACATTATAAAATGGATACATGGAAGATGGTGTTTGATACCTCAGTATGTGCATAAGAGACTTAACAATTTTTTTTTATTTTTTATGAGCCTCTACACTTATGCGCGTATACCTCAGTATTATTCTTATGGTTAGGGTGGAAGATATCTGTTGAAATCTCATTGGGTAACTAAAGACCTTTCATGAGGATTTTCATCTTCCATATAAGAATCCAAACTTCAATGAAATTAAATTTCCCTTCCCGGAGTGTTTCACTAAATGGAATGGGGTTTTTAGTTTTTTCAATGATGCTCATTTATGGCATCAAGAAGAATTTGGCACCAACAATATATTAAACGAACACAACCACTTAAATGATATTCGTTAAAATAATTAATAATATTTTGTTTAATATTTTACCTTACATTATTTAATTAATTATATATTAATTACCTACTAATTTTATTTCACAATAAACCATAATATCTAAAAATATAGATGCATATTCCCTCCAGGAATAATCCCAACGAATTCCATGGTTTCTCAAAAATAACATTTCATTTTCATTCCAACATGAAGAAACCCCCTTGGATTCAAATTAAATATTCAACATCAATAGAAAATCCATGAACTCTGTGAAAATATAGTATGCTACCAATAAGAGAAAACTTTATTAAGAAACATACATCATACTCAAGTGTTGGTGAGTGGAATAAAAATAAGAAAAAAAACCAGACATTGTCTGTTAAAATGATTTATATCAAAATACCATCCTAGGTCTAGGCATCACATCAATAGGTAATCCCAAAGTTAACTCCTTCTGTAATATGTGGTTCAATCCCCATCATCAAAATTTATAAAACATATGTGTCAATTTCTACTATACTATTTTGAAATAAACACCATGTATCATGAAATCCATCACAGGATCATCCATTATAGGATCGCCTCATAAGGAACTTATCTAAATCGTATCACATGCCAGTACAAAAAAAGATAAATAAATTGGGGAGCATGTATATAAAATTTTGCAACCATCCCTTTCACACCAATGAGCCAAAATGGCCCCATCACATGTATTCCTGAATTTATAATAACACTGGTACTCATAGCCCTAATGATTTATCATTAGAAATCAAATTTTCCATATTCTATCCCGGATTACCATAATCATTATTCAAAGGGTCTAGCAATTGGAAACTGGTGGCATCAATATATATAGACTCTAAAAATATAATCATGTTCCCAACATAAATTATTATTTCAAGAAACCCATAAATATGCCATCATAATTTTAAATTCCATTATATTTTTATTTACAAAAAAAATTAACATGATTCAGGATATAAATAAATATTAATAACACATGGATAGTCTTATTTAATTAAAAATGAACACTGAAACAATATTTTAATTATGGGGTCGATGTCTATTTTTTGTTTTGAAATAAAAGACCTCTTTCTTCACAGTTTTAGAGAGACCCCTTGAATAGCCAATAGGACCAAGTCCGCATGTCCCTTTGCATAGACCAAAGTCCTAGAGCAATGTCATTCCTATACCATCTTAAAATTAATAGGCTAATTAATCACTTAATTTTTGTTTTATATTCATTACAATTTTCATTAATGTCACTATTAAACATAGAATAACAGTTTTGTAACAATATTTGTATATATGGAATAATATCAAAAATATCAAGAGGTGATCCATTATCATGGTGTAATGAAGCAACATGTGAATTCTTCCAATAAATAACATTCATCCTCTAATGATGTTCATTAATTATTATGTTAATTCCAATTTCATTAAAATGTAATAACCAAGAAAAATTATTTATTTAAATTAAATATATTGGAGATGAAATGATTCCCCAAACAAAAAAGAGTCAAAATGCTCCACCCAAGAATGAACTAATGTAGAAGATCACTGATCACAACCATTGTAAGTTACAATGATATTATGAAGAAATGTTTCCAAATCAAAAAGGAAAATTAAAATCAAAAAATTATTAGAATTTTGTGGGAAATATCAAAATCAATACATGTTGAAACATGAATATATAATAACCAAACATAAATAAACAACTTTATATGTGAGTTTTATCACATCCTAAATCACCTTAAATCAATTATAGTATTTCGGGATCAAATTATATTGAAAGGGGATTTAATGAACTTCCAAAATAACCCTAGGTTACTTGGGGTTTGAGAAATTAAAGTGGTAATGAATGGGGTTTTGGTGTCTAAGGGTATTTATAAACCCATTGAAAACTGAAGACCATGGAGTACCCAAGTGGACCATATCTCAGTTTTATCTGGACAGGGAAATTTGATGACATAGCTTTAGGCCAGATTAAAAATCCACCCTCATTAACATGGGATTCCAATAATCTGGATAGAATCTTATAAATTTGGATTTTAGTGTTATGATACTGTTATACGGAACACTCCATTGGAACCCCCTAGTACGAAAGGGATAAGCCCAAAACCTACATCCCAGAATGTAACAACCTCCCCCCACACAATTTGACCGTGGCCTCAATTTTCCTCCTAGTATAACCAATTCTATATCCATGTTCCACTACTCTACAACCACTAGAGATATTTTTTAGTCCCAAAATTCACATTACATCCATTCTATTTTATGTAATCCATCTCATTTTTCATCAAAACACCCTCCATACTCAATTAAATGTCCACTAGAAAACTAAAATGCTAAACACTCAATATTGAAGGGGATACTGATATCAAAGCCATTACAAAGATTTGTCTCAAATAATTATCATCCTTGAGAATTATAAAACAACCTTGAGATAATGATAAAAAAATATGGCCATCTAAATAGTCACCCTTTGAGATACCTCTCAGGGGTTTCTCTATTTTAGGACCATGAGCACCCCATCAGAGGAATAAGTGAAAAACAATAAAATAAAAAATTACCTTAATCAGTATCCTAAGGGGGATACATCTCAAATGAGTGAATGGTTAAAAATAACATGACAATAAACAAAAACTAAATATTATAAAAAATTTATTCATATTCCATAACATCTAATACAAATAGTTAATTGATAAAGAATTAAAATCTTAAGGTATGAAGCACATATATATTACTCAAATTCCTAGGTAATCCCCTCTATGACGTTGTCCCTCCACAACACCTGAGACTAGGGAATATAATTCCTACACAACACCATCTTCTTGAGGTCAAATATTCCTACCGGCTCCTCCTTGAATTTCTTATCAACATCATCATCAATATTGATCTATCCCCAATTGATGATGTTAGAGTCATCATGAAGGGAACAAGAGAGTTCATACAATCAAAAACATCATGTATCTAACTCACATAAGGGGGTTGTTCTGTCATATAATCCATAAATTACACATAAAAAACACAACAAATGATCCAACAAAACTAGTAGAAATAATACTTCCATGCCCAAACCATTACTTCCTATGATGAGGATTAACTTTAAAGAACTGGTGATCTCCAAATTCGAACTCAAGAGGTATCATAATATGATAAGCACGATATTTATGAATATTCTATATTAATTATACCCCCTCACATGTTAACTCAACATTCAATTTCATGTTTTATAATAGTTATAACTCTGGAATTACTGTCCCTCCACCCCCAATATAGAATAATGGAGAATTGAAATTCATTATGTACAAAGTTTATAATGAAAATATAATAATGGTGGAGTGAAAACTATTGTTATTTTAAAACCCAACATTGGTAATGTTCCTCATCCTTGAAAGAAAAAAATCATGGACACATGGTAACATTATTTATTCAAGAGTCTTGATAGTCCTCTATTTTTACCACTCATATATGGATTTAATGTAGTTCAAATGGATAACGATGATCCAAAATCAATATGGAGACCTCTCTACAACATTTAGTTAAAAAATTGACTAGAATAAGATATGATCATTCTACATAATCTATGGAGTCACTCCACCTCCTCCATATAAGTAATCAAAAAAATCCATTAATGTTGACTCTCTGATCGCAGTAAAGTGGGTTGATTTACCCAAAATAACTTCGGTCGCCCATATATCATCATAGCCTCATAGCATTTAAGGTGAAAAAATAAATAAGACAATGGATATTTTCCTCCTACTTGCACTGGAGAATATTTAAAATCTATAAAATACCAATGAGGATACATTGATCGACCTTTACATTATAGTTGACCGAACATCAAGACACTAACTCCACAGCTGCATGATCCAACCCTATCCACCAAAACATACCTATTAATGATTAGTATATCATTATAATTGTGGGATATATGGCTTTGTCTGATCAATAGAACTAATATAGAATTATCTCACTCAACCCCATATAGAAAACAATCATCCTTGGAACAAAACCCAATATTAACCATCCTCAGTCGAACCATTTGATTAATAAAAAAACAAATATATCCCACTATACCTCCACCTTAGAATCCAGTATTTAGAACTATTACACCATATTTACTGATGCATCACTCACTATCTACCATAATGTACAATCTCTTACATCACTATCTTGCATATCATGATGAAACTCTACATATTCAAACATAACACTCAATTAATCTATAAACACCGACATGACGTTACTATGTGACATCCCATTAATGAATAATCTATATTATTTACCATTAATTCATATATTAAATCTAACACCAGTAATCATGTTTTAAAAAATCCACCAATGGTTTCACAAGTTCATGTATTGCTAGATGAAGACACAACCATATCTCTTGTTGTCATTAAACCTAATATAATTCACTTTGAAAAGTTAATGTCCTCATATATTTTGGTAAAACATAATTTTCAACAATTCAAGTTCATTAGTGGAATATTTACACCCATGTGGATTTAACTACTGAGACACCTATGAAAGAAATGATTTATGTTGCATTTGAACACAACCCAACATAAAATATGATGTTTATAGAAAATAAAAAAAATGAACTAATTAATTTATCAATCAAATGTCTTTGGGGATGACCAATTAATCCATCATGTACTCAAAATTTACTTGACACTGGTTAATACACAATAACCATTGATCATATCATCTCAATACTTTCATGGGATTGTTAATGCAAGATAACTATGGTATAATGATCCCTTAATATCCTATAAACCCAAAGAAACATCCCACCTCCAATATTATCATTAGTTCTTCCAAAGAAACCACCTTCTCTAGGATAGATGGATCCCCAGTTACTCCCTACTCATGTTTTACATGAACTAATAAATGATCATCAAATATAATGAATTCAGCCTTCAAAAACTTCCTGAATATCTTCACATGAAGAAGAAATCCAAAAACTACACATATATTATATGTATTATCCTCCTTATATTTATTGTACATTGGTATACAATTGATGAAATCTAATAACAACATAGCAGGGAAATCATTGAAAACATAATTCATTGAACCAATGAATATGGTAGGATTGTTACTCACACGACACTGAATAACAACATGGTAGTAATTTTCATGAAGATAATCGAAATAAAATATCAAAATATCATCAACATTCACCCACATATAATGATTTACTAAATGAAAATACATATTTGAAAAAAAAATCCATTTATATGACTAAATTAATCATCAATCCATAGAGTAAGATATAATTTCAGCAAATTCCTGTTATTAATGAAATAATAATTAGTAAAAATTCACATACAATTATAATCATTTTTAGTGAACAAAACAAGTTCACCCCTAGGTGACACACTCAGATGAGCAATGCATAAAATTAAAAAATCAACTGTATGTACTCAAATATCTCAGAAATTGAAATGAACTATATTATACAGATACATCCAAATATGAGACACCACTAGAAATATGTCAAGCATATAATCAATATCTCATTAAGGAGAAACACAATCAACACCGTAGGAATGAAATCATGGTACAGTTATACTTCTATAGGAAACATCATTAGATAAACCATTGATGAATTCTGAAATAGACTATCTGTCATGAAATACAAGGACAGTTCATGCCTCAAATCCAATTATCGGTTTCACATTCCAAAATACAATCCTATCGCTCTATTAAAAACCTATAACTCAACCCAACATCAGAGAAAACTACAGTACCCTACATCAAATACAACCAATCCATACTGAGAGTGACATCATATAGATGTATACATAAACACTGTAAGTCTCCTAAAGGGTGGTGCTTCCCCACTAATAGCTCATAGTAACTAAATAATTCATATATATCATATCATTCTATTACTAGTTTAGTAAACTTCAAGGGAACTAAAATCCTCTACACTAAAAGTCTTAAGGAATGGAAAAGTGAAGATAATATGGAGGTCTGCATAGATCATAGATAAAAAATAGAATGGAATCCATGTATAATGAAAATAAATGGTTACCATGTGCAATTTATTGCATGCCCAGTGTGGGTATAGATAAAGAATAAAAATGGACATGTCCTTTTCTACAGACACGGTTACCCTACTTAGAACTAACTCCATGTATCCAATCTCATATTTGAGGTCAAGGAAAATATCAAAATTTTCCACTACCTACCCCTTTTCAGGTCTTCTAATCCCTATATGGGACACCATGCTACTACTATATCTACTAAAACTACTTCAATGGTTGAACTTCATGTAGATATGGAACATTCTAACTACTTTGAATGGTCAATAACTATTTAAGGTGATGACATCATAATCTTCAAAATGAAACCACATCTCTTTCATTAGAATAGGATTGAGATTCACTCAACCAAATGAAATGAGATGATCAGGTAAGAGTCCTACACTAGTCTCAATGAATAATAATTTATCTAGGAAATTGCTAACTCAAAACCATAGCAGTGCATCATGAAAAATCTAGATGAATCCCCTCTCAAAATTATTTTATTTTGGTTAGTGTTCTCTCAAAAACCTATTCTCTCACCATAACCATATGATACATGTTAATCATTAAAAGGGTGAAATAATGTTTATTGATTGTATATAATGCATCATAAACATTCCTTTCCCAAGCCTCTTTATCTTTAAATATGAATTATGAAATTCGATAAAGGGTCCTAAAATCGATCCAAATCTCCTTTACAGTACAACCCCACTATTGAATGGTATATATATCCTAGTGGTAGGTATATTTAAAATTAAAGGAAATTAACTCTTCATAGAACTGTTACGGAAAATCGCCCCTGATACTACAAAAACCATATGATTTTTGTGGAATAAGATCCACCACTTCCCCACTACCCCAAGAAGTATCATCATTGAAAACAGAACCTAGTACTACATCTAAGTGAATATAGAACTAAAATATATCTCAAACTCCACTAAACAATATTCCATGAAAAAAAACATGAAATTGAGCCCTTATAATTTTATATTCTATAGAGATGAAACTCTCATTGATTCATCCTCCATGTTTCATTATCATCATCCTCTATGTTGTTCGGATATTCTATAAAATATTAAATAATTTCTTATGCACAAACATGAGGAGGATGATGACCTAGATCCATACCTATAAAACTAAAAATCAGATTGAATACCAAGAATGGCGATCACAGACCAACCTCGGTCGACCCAGAACTGGTCACCTGAGCCATTCTATGGAACGTCCTGAGAGGCATTCTAGACCCTCATTTGTTGGTGGCTAGTTTTAGGGAATCATTAGAGTGGTAGTGGGAAAATTTTTATCCAAATAAGATAAGAAATGAAAGAGAAATGAATAAAAGAACAAAATCAAATAAAAACTATTTCAAAAATTTACATAATGTACATTACAATTAAATGGAAAAGAAGTTTGAGAAATAAAAAAACTAGAAAAAACAAATGAGCCCTGATATCCAAACAGAACCTCCATGTAAAACCACGGGTCACTCTCCAGCCAAACACCAATCATTGCCCGATGTGACCAAAACAAAGCAGGAACCAGCCAGAGAAACTAAAAACAAGAAAATACTATTATCATGATTATTAAACCTCAATAGTTAGATGCATACTAATTCTATACCAAAATAATATCCATGAAATAAAGTAAAATTGATTGAAGTTATAAAATATGAGATATAAACATAGTTTTTTCAATACATATTATTTCAAAATCACCAAATCACAATCCATTGTCATGACATTTTAAAACAAGGTTCATTGCAATCCTAATCTCAGTTTATGTGGAAGAAGGTTAAAAATGAAACGAGGTAAAAAAAATAAAATTCTCAGGATAAAATAAAATAAAGGACAAAATAATTTTGGAAAAAACATACATTCAAGATACACCAATGAAACTCCAAAATCCCAGATCAAGGGAGTACAATTACATTGGGAGGGAAATTGATAATGACACAAGTGTAGAGCTACTCGAGAACACCAAGAAACTCAGAGGAGAACTGTAACATACTATACATGTGACTCATCCTAAAGGAATTTTCTACTAAATGACGTTATAATTCCATAACGCCCAACTGTTTCCCTACTTGGCCTGGTCGAGGGGCTGGATTCGACAGTAATAAACCCATGTATCCATCTATTATAGGCCACAGTCTTGTACAAAAACCTAGAATAGTGTAGAAAACATTATTATAAATACTCTTTGCTATTCTAGGTTCCTATTCTATGTTCGTAAGGGAGTGTTCTAAAAATATCAAGCAACAAGCCACACATATATACTATCATACAACATGACAATAGGAACCACCCCAACCTTCTCCAGGAGCATCCCATCCCTTCATCAAGAATCACATGGATGGACTCTTGTGCTGAGTACATCCTCTAATATTTAACCACCAATTATGAAATGTCTATCCACTAGAGGGTTTTTACTATAAGAACCACTTAAATGTTCCAAGTGGTACCTCTATCATTTTCACAGGGAAATTCATTTCAAAGACACTCAACAACACCTTTTCATAATCCAAATAACCATTCCAAAATCAAAATCACACTGAGATGGCCGAAAATGGTCTTACCATTTATCACCAAATGTGAGAAACAAATTTAAAAACTCAAATAATCATTTTAAATATTGCCAATACATTTATAAACACCCACACCATGCCTTTGAAAAACAAATTTAATTTAAATGATTCAACTGGGTCATTTTAAAAACACTTGTTGTGAAAAAACAATTCTCACCATTCCAAACAATGACCAAATAAATTGAGACCACCAATTTTAACATGAAATAATATACCTAACAAAAATATATTCCATTTTAGTGATTAAATATGGTGAAAACATCTTTAATTTTATGTAAATCTAGATTTAAAGGATATGTGCAATGGGTTCCTAACTCAAATTACATCCACTTCACCAAATCCCAACTGAAATGACTCCACAATGGTTCTGGGAAGCATGAAATTCCAATGGGACCCTAAAGAAGAGATACAATCAATTCCACAACACACAAGTCATGAAAATTGGCCAATCATGGCCACTAATATTATAGGAGGAGGGAAAATGGATGACGATAAAATGAGTAATAAAGAGGAGATATTTCCATTCAATCTTGGAGAAGACTCACAAATAAGCCACCTCAAAACCACCTTATAGAATCTTGGGGGAGCCAAATTCTCTATGAGATTTATCCAGGTCTTTAAATATTGAATAGGGGGTCCAAGGGGAGAACACCCAATTAAAAAGATTGAACCCCCCCCCCCAGAAAACCCTTTCATGTGTTAGTTTCACAGTTAGCTCCCACACCTTGTCAAACCATGCATAAACCATTCTATTTCCAACTGTATAGAGCTAGATTGGTTGAACACTTAGGGAGCATGGTTAGTTAAACTGTTCGACCTAGGAAAATACAGCAAAAACAACCCTTTTCACTGCAGCAGTCATCCAAATCACTATGATAAACTACCAAAAAAACATACCCCCGAAGAAGGTTCCATAAGGAATGTTAAAATCTAAATTTACCAGCCACATCCCTTAATACCTTCCTTCTAAATAACACAAGGCCACTGAAAAACAAAACAAACAATTTTCATAAATTAATACAAGAACACCAAACACCCAATTTAAAG
Source organism: Viscum album (assembly GCA_963277665.1). Lineage (NCBI taxonomy): Eukaryota > Viridiplantae > Streptophyta > Magnoliopsida > Santalales > Viscaceae > Viscum > Viscum album. Next base: position 1,482,994,153 of record OY728137.1, read on the forward strand.
CTAGAACACCCAAAACCCAAGATAAAAACTACATAACAAAATAAGAATCAAATCCAGGGATGGAATTGAAAATACTGATGTGACTATTCTCCCCACCTTTATGTTTTATGCCCCATGGAATCCACCACGAATTCCTGTTGATCGATCAATGACTATGTGTAATGCTTGAACATAGTTACCCCAAGTCAGTGCATTATTTTAATACATTGGCATGATTAAAAGGAATCATGTCCCAAATGATGGATTAGTATATCAGTCTTGGAATATATATTACGTAAATGAACATTACAGTTTAATTTATAAAATATAATATAGTATACATAATCCATTGTGAACTCTAATATTCCCATAGCTTAATCCTAGATATCAATCATAAAACACTTCATGAAATCATAGGAAAATAAAACATAAGAAAGGGGTGAGCTTAAATTAATTATAGGAATAAAAAAATAGTGGTATATATTAAAAATAAGAATAAAGAATTATGACAGGTTAAAAAACTAAAACAAAAGCCTTCTAAAAAATTATCTTCAGCATAATATGGTACGAATAAATCAAATAATTCTTTTTAAACATTCACATTGATATTATCATAGTTTAATAATCATATTTAAGTTCAAAAACTAATCTTATTATGAGAGAATTCATAATTCCAGACATCATAACCACTATATCAAGGCCTCGTGCCAATACCATGCAAAAACATTCTGTCAAGGCCACGTGCCCGGGCACTAGTTTGACAAATTAGACCTACCTATGCATAGATGGGATATAGAGGGACCCACACATCACCTTTTAAGTACAATTCATTCCTTATATTAAAATGCTAAAACATAACATAAACATTCATATTAAAACTATCATACAAAATATTAATACTTCAACTATTAACCATTTATGGTATAAAAATAACAAATCCACAATCGAACATATAAAAAACCATCAGTACTATATAGAAGATTGTATCATAATAATTCAATTTTAAACAAGAATAAAATCCAACAAAATATGTTGACATAGATGAAAATAACTTAATAAATTCATTAATACTTTTTGAGGGAAAAATCCCTTTTATACATTAATTCAATTAAAAGTCATGAAATTTTAAAATAATGCATTTATTTTGAATATATATCTTTTATGATTGAAAGGTAAGATTAAAAATGTTAAGGTGGCATAATGGTGGAAAATAGCCTCTCATTCCATATAAGATAAAAAACATTCTCTCCTTAATTTGTCGAAAAGGTCATAAAGTACCTCGTTTGAAAAAAAACCGAAAGATTCATTTCAAAACACTTTATAAAAAGAAAAACATGGGTAAAATGACATTAAAAGTTCATATGATAATAGTAAAACATTTAATGAATATATTTTCTGAAACATGGACATAAACAATAAATACTTCCATATAGATACTTACATATCAACAACCTCTAATAATAATGAGATTATGAAATTAACCATTACCTTATACTTTCCTTTAGTAGAGGGTGTGTTATCCTATGGTATAATGGCTATAAAATATTTTTTAATTAAACTAGGACCATATAAATATTTATTATATCATATATGATTCATTAATGACTTTATATTACCTATTTATTAACAATTACTATGTTAAAGCAACGTTTCAGTTAATAATCAATTTGATTATAATATTTGTTTTTAATTTTTATTTTGTATTTTATCACTTTTATCATAATTTAGTTACATAAAAATGTAAAAAATGATTTATATGTCATATACATGCTTAATATAACTATATATTATCGATAGATAAATAAAATGGAAGAATTGTTTCTTAGAGATGGGAGGTCATACGTACGCATGAACCATGATTCTATTTTCTTATCATATTGAATGGAATTAATTGAATGATATATATATATATCATCCCCATATAATTATTGTTTCATATATTTAATAATTAGTAGTATTAATTATTCTTATAAGAATTCATGGTCAGTGAACATGGAAGAGAGTATCATCGCGTCGTGGAGACGGTATGTTGTACGTACGCACGAGCGACAATATCATATCTTTAATGGTTAAATGGTATATAATTGGATGGAATAATAATTTTAAAGAAAGAATATAATATTTTATTTGTTACTTAAATACATTATATTAATCGTTATACTAATAGAAAAAAAGTTTACCTGAAAAACAATTTACCTCACAGCGTGGGGACAATAAGTCTTACGTACGCACGCATGGTGAAATTGTTTTTCGTAAGATGGGTAAAAGGATGAATTTGAATGTACAATGATTATAATGACATCTATGAATGCTTATGCTAATAGATTTATTTTTTTAGTATTGAAACAACATATAAGATTATATAGAAGAATAAATGAACATTGAATGAGGTGATAAAACAATTACATCTTTTCTGGTATCTCTTTTTGATTTGCACAAAAGGACCCCATAGGATAGCTTTATACCAAACATTTAGCCTTTAGGGTGATATGATGGATGTTTTTTGAAGTAATTTCAGAGGTTTTCTTAGCCATAGGGGTTTAGAGGTGTGAATTAAGGATACGTAAAAGTGTCATTTTTATAAGAGGGTGAGTGGCACTTTTGGAAGATCTTAAAATATTAATTTATTAAAAATTTCTTTTTGGTTTATAATAGCTAAAAAGTGATTTAATCCATGGATAAGGATATTATGGGACCAGATACACTCATCCAATATGTTTTAGTCATGTCTAAATCACAAATTTAACATTATGATTTAGATTTAATCCTTAGTTAAATAGTTTACCTATTACCATTTATTCTTGAATTTTTAACACTACATGGTTGATATAGTAAGATAAAATTCCAATCGAACATAAAATCGATAAATTCTGATATTTTTTATCATTATAAATGTTATTTGGACAAAATTTAAATTTTCACAATTTTAATATCTTTTAATAAAATAGTATTAATTTTAAAATCTAATTTATGTCAATTTGGACACTATTTAATACACGATTTTTTGCTAACGTCATAATAACTTGATTCCATAAATGAAAAGGAATTAAATCAAATATAACATGTCGTATTCATCCAAAAAATTCATGGATTACATGAAAATGTTAAAATTACATTTATTTTAATATTTATAATATCATTATATGAATATTTCATAAATAAGATTATCATTGTATAATCATTGTGTGATAAATAAATTTATTTATTTAATGTGTAAAATTTATATAAAAAATACAATGATATAGGAAATATTATTATCTTTAAAATGAATTTTCATAGTCTAAGATATTACATATATAACCCCATATTAATTTTTTTAGTAATAAGAGTCATGTTTTTCATATTTTTACCTTTACTTAAAAATAAATTTTTTAAATGTCATAATCAAACCCAAATTTCATCCAACGGAATAATATCTCTCCCAATGGATATCTTGGTATTCCATTATACTTAAAAAATTACTGGGACAAGTTTTTGGGTAATTTTATGATATTATAATTCTATATTTACCTTTAATTCCCTTATTTACCTTTAAAAGTTGTGAATAAAAATCAAAATTTACTATTAAAAACAATTTTGATCCTATTAGACCACATATTCCATATTTATTACAAACATGTATGTAGTATTCTAAAAATTCATTTCAATGAAGTGGTGAAATTACCCTTAATTCTAATATTTTTATGTGGCTAGAAGGTGTGTAAAAAGATTCTAAAAATGTTCAATGAATTTTCATATCTAATTATATTATAAAAATGATTTAAATGACATAAATTGTACTAATATAGGTAATATATATATATATATCTTAAATTAAAAATAAATTTCAATTTTAAAAATTTTTTAACTGAAAAATTCCGTTTTTATCAACAGTGAAGTGTTTTTCTCTATTTATCAAAAATTGAATGTTTTTACAAAAATAAAAAAAATCACTCAAATATAATTTTAATATTATGAATTTAAAAATAAATTCTATTTTGAATAGTAAAATTTATAAAATTTTAAAATGTGGTTAATATTATTCATATCTTCTTTTTAAATGTCTAGATTGATAGGTCGTGGTGTTCTCGAAATTGGTGTCCCGTACAACGCTTGCTATTGAATTATTTAATAGGAAGCCCACCATTGATGCATGGGGTGTTACATTATACCATCCTTCAATTAATTTCATCCATAAAACTTAAACTCGTGATTTAAGTCTAGGGTTTTGACATTTCAAAATAATGTTGTTGAAATACCAAATCGAAAAAATGGATTAAAAAGACCGCTATAAAGAAAGAGAAGTATGATGGTTACTGGAAATAACACATACTAGGTTTCCATGTAGAAATAACTTGGAAATGAAAAAAAATATCACCATTATTTTCTGATCAAGAGTGATAGAGAACATGACCTGGAGAAAGCTAACAATAATGAGCTATAAATCTATGATGATCTATGAGACCATTTGGTTCATAAGAAAGAGGACTATGATATCATTTTTTTGCAAGATAATTTTAATTCTGTTGAATAATTAATTTACGTCATATACTAAGGACACAATGAATCATAATTAATTTACATGTAGAGTTTCATCCTTTAAATAATTTCTACCCCAAACTCATCTTCTATTTTAAACGATAATAAAATTCAAAAATATTTTGTTTATCTTAATCATATAAGTTTAAAAATATAAACATATATCATTTAAATAATAAAAACTATGTTATAATAACTAGGTACTTTTTGTATGCTAGTGGTAGGCAATAAATCCTTGTATCACTTCCGTTGTGGGGTCGATTCCCGTAGGCTTGCTGGATGCAACAGGTTCTTGCCCAACCTATGGGTTATCCTTTTTCTAACACAATAGTATTATAAAGTTCCGACAATAATATTAAGAAATTTTTTGACCATAAATATTAGAATAAAATGTTCAACATAGTACATTCCAACCATTAGAGTTATCAAAAATACTTTATTGAAACACTCTCTAAAAGGCCTCTAAATTTCCAAAATCGATTGTAAAATTAGATTCCCCAAACAACATAATGTTTATATTATTTTCACATAATGAATATTTGATTAACTTCATAATATTAAAACCTTAATGGAGAAATCAAGTATTTCAGTACAATCATTGTATATTTCACATTCTTCTTATGAAAAGAATATAATTCCGGAATCAAAAAACAGAAATACATTCATTATTCCATTTCGACCTTAGTTATAGCATAAGCACGACCTTGATCCATTTTATTCTTCTAAGATATATTTCCTTGAAAATTTGGAAAATAATTTACACAATTCTATATATCATTATAATTATAAAATTTCTCAACTTATTGCATTATCCAACAATCACGATCCTGATGACCATTTATCCCCACATTTGTAACAAACTCCAATTCATTTATCCCCACATTTGTAACAAACTCCAATTCATTTTTGTAACAAACTCCAATTATTTTCAGAGGAATGGTTTTAACTCATCAATGAATCGATCAATATTACTTATTGGGTTATGTATGTAGTATGTATCAGGACTTTGTATCTTGGTGATGTAATCCTCATACTTTGGAATATTCTCATCCTCCTTTTTCCACAGACCCAAAAACTTCCATTCTATATCATTTCATTGATCACATGTAAATTATTTTTCTAGGAAATGTTCTTTAAACTATATCCCTTCAATAATTTTTACTTCTTCATCCTCAGTTGTGTTTTAAATTATTGACCACTATTGATCTGCATCTCCTGAGAGATGATATATTCCCATGATAACTTTTTTCTTTTTGTCACATCCAAATGAAATAAATATTTTCACTAAAGAACGTATCCACTGCTCAATAAAAATTATATTTTTAGTACCATTTAATGTTGGAGGTTTTTTCTCATGAAGCTGTCTAACATTGATCCTCCATGTTGTGGATCGGGATGCTCCATACGGGTAAGGTAATTATTCATAACCTGAGTTTTTTGTCCTAGTATGGTTATATGATGTTCAGTTCCAGTTGTGTCCCCAACTATGCTATCATTATCTTTCATAAGAGGTAAGTCCCAACATAGATTGTATGAATTTATATGATTTCCATTCCTTCTACTAGGTTCCATTTCTAAATAATTACATACACTAGATTTGGTTATGAATCATATTGCATAATTTCAAACTACTTAAATAAATAAGATAAATTGAAAAAATTATGCATATCTAATACATAACAATAAATGTGGTTCCATTGACGACATAATTTCTCATAAATCCTTCATAATGGTTTGTAAAGAATATATGGATTATCCTAAGTATATCCCAAAAGAGTATCTAAAATGGTACAAATTAAGGCTAGTTGTCCTGTAAAAGGTTATCCCAAGTCATACTCAAAACACCATGTCATATTTTTCACCTCTAGGTACATCTGTGCCAGAACCATGTCCACTTGTATTGTCCATATAGGGATGTATTTATTCGAACATCAATGCAATCTCTACATTACCAAAATCTATGGGGTTTCTCTATACTTATCTCTGAAGTCAATCTTAGGGTTATGATCCCTAATATATTTTTTCTAAATCTATTCCCAAGGATGTTTCTAAACATCCTATGATACGAAATATAATTCCCTAATCCTAGTTACCCAGATATGGTGCATTATTTTAATATTTTGGCATAATTAAAAGGAATCAAGTCTCAAAGGACTGACCAATTTAACAGTCTAGGAAAATAGATTACATACATGGCCTTTACATTACAATTTCTAACATAAAACACATTATTGATAATCCTTTGAGCACACCATTAATCCCATATATTAACATTGGATATCAATCCAAAAACACTTCTTGTAATCCTATGAAAATAATTCATAAGAAAGGGAAGAGCTTAGATGCTAAGTAAGGATAACCAATATAGGGGAAGCAATCAAAAATAAGAATAAATTTTATGGAAAGGTACAAAACTAAAACTAAAGCCTTCTAAACATAATATTTGGCATAATATGTCAAGAATACATAAAATAATACCATTTAAACATTCAAATGGATATTATAATAGTCATATAATCACATATCAAATAAATGACTAATCTCATAACAAGGGAGTGCAAAATCCTGGACATCATTACAACTATGTCCATGCCCCGTGTCATGAAAATACACAAGTATTATGTCAAAGCCTTGTGCCAAGACACTATTTTGTCCCATGATACCTACTGATGCATTGAGGGGATATGGAAGGACTTTCCCATCACTTACTATGTCCAATTCATTCCTCATATGAAAAGGTTAAAACATAACATAAACATTCATATTAAAACTAGCATACCAAATGTTAATACATTAATTATAAACCATTAATGGTATAAAAATAAAAAACAATTTTCATACCTATCACAAAACCATCAATACTATATAGAATCATGTATCATAATAAATAAACTTCAAACAAGAATAAAAACCCACAAATGATGTTGAAAGATAGGAAAATAATTTAATAAATTCATTTAAAATCTTTGAGGGAACAATATCTTTTTTTTAAAATCATTTAAAAGTCCTGGAATTTAAACACTAAACATTTATTTTGAAAATAAAATTTTAATCGTGTATAGTAAGATTAAAATTTTATTGAATAAAATGGTAGAAAATAGATGCTTTCACCATATTTGTTAAAAAACATTCTTTCCTTAATTTTTCTAAATGGTCAACAGGTACCTCATTTGGAAAATGACCAAAAGATTCCAATCAAATGATTTTATAAAAAGTTAGTAATTGTTAAAATGACTTTAAAAATTCATAGGAAAATTTTAAATAATTTTATGAAGCATGGACATGTATAATAATGTTTTCTTGGTAGATACTTATGTACAAACAACCACAAATAATATTTATATTGTGAAATTAACCATTTACTTATACATTCCTTTAGTAGAGGATGAGTTATCCTCCATTATAATGGTTAAAAAATGTTATTAAATCATACTAGGACCATACACATATTTATTATATCGTATATGATGCATTAATGGCTTTATATTTCTCGTTTATTAATAATTTATAAAATAAAATCAACTTTTTGGGTAATAATCGCTTTCTTTATCATATGTGTTCTATTATATAATTTTTTATTTTAATACATTTATCATAACATAATTACTTATAGAATTAAAAACATGATTTTTATATAATATATATTCTATTTATAAATATATTTAATGATAGATATATATATAATTAAAGACATTGTTCTGGGATATGGTAGGTCGTATGAGCGCATGAATGTTGTTTATGTTTTCTTATCGTATTGAATGGAAGTAAGTGAATGAAATATACATGTATATATATATATAATCACCATATCATTATTATGTAATATATTTCATACTTATTAATATTATTTATTTTTTGAATCATTCTTGTGTGGTGAACGTGGAAGATGAGTCTTATCAAGTCGTGGAGACGGTAAGCCATACGTTCACAAAAGTGACGATATCATTTTTTAATGGTTAAATGGTATGGAATTGGATGGAATATGAATTTTAAAGAAAAAATATCATCTTATATTTATTATTTAAATCTATTATATTCATATTTATACACATATAAATATATTCATCATGAAAAAATTTACACCATGACGTGGAGATGGTAAGCTATACGTAAGCACACACGCATGGTGATATAGTTTTTTGTAGGATGGAAAAAATGAGGAATATTATTTTCCCATTATTAAAATAATATCTAAGTATGTTGAATGTAAAAGTGTTATTATTTTATTATGGGAACAACATATAAAGTGGAAGTATAAGAATAAATAACTTTGAAAGAGGTGGTAAAATAATTTCCTCTTGTCTGGTGTCTCATTTTGATTTCCATGAAAGGAATCCATAAAATGGATTTCTGCCAAAAGTGTAGCATATAGAATGATATGATGGATTTTGGTAGAGTAAATTGGTTGGGTTTGGCCGATCCAAAGGGTGTTCGAGGCATGAATTACATAGAAGAAGAAGTATCCTTTTTTAAGAGGGGTGAGGGGCACTTTTAGAAAAATGTAAAATATTAATTTATTATAAATTAATTTTCTGGTCATAAGAGCTCCAATGTAATTTAATTATAGGATAACATGATGATGTGTGGAAATAATCTTATCCCATATCTTTTAGGAATGTTTATGTTATAAATATAAACATATCTTTTTTAACCCTTATTTAGATAGTTTACCTCTTACCATATTTTCTTGTATTGTTTACACAAAATTGTTTATATAGTTACTATATAAGGACAAGATAACCTTATGAGGATCAGTTACTACATTTTTATCACTATCCATGTTATTTGGTCGAACTCATAATATTTAGGAATTTTATATCATTTAATAAAATAGTATTTATTTTAAAATACCAGTTATGTCAATTTTAAAACTATTTAATAAATGATCCTTTTGTTAATGTCATAAAAACATGATTTCACCAAAACCAATAAATTAAATATAATAGAAAAGTCTGAATTCATACAAAAAAATTGTAGATGATATCAAAATTTTCAAAATAAATTTATTTTAATATTTATATTATCATTTATTTGAATATTTTATAAATAAAGTAATCACCGCATCATCATTGTTCCCTTAATAATATTATTTACATAATGTATAAAAATTATAAATAAATTACCATTAGGAATTAAATATTTTTATATTTCTATTGAATATTTACATAGTATGAGATTACTTATACAACCCCATATTAAGATAGTTTTAGTAATACGAGCCATGTTTTTGATATTTTTTCCTTTACTAAAAATTAAATGTTATAAATATCTCAATCAATCCCAAGTGGATTCCAAAGTCCAAATATGTGTCCCAAGGGTTTTAATGGTCATAAATTAGTCATCCAATAAGGTTATAAAATATTTTAGGCTAATTTATAATTATAATAAAACATGTACCATTAATTATCCTATTTACCTTGAACTACGGTTAATAAAATTCAAAAGTTGCTATTAAAAAAATTATTTTGATCATATTAGACGACATTGTTTTTTTATTACAACCAATTATGTTGTATTTTATGAATTCAATTAAAATAAGTGGTGAAATTATGATTAATGATAATCTTCTAATGTGGATAGAAGGCAAGTAAAAAGGCACATAAATTATTCACTGAATTTTAATAACTAATTCTATTATAATTTTCTTCCATGACATCAATTTGGCAAGTATATGTATTATTTATATATTTTTACTTTAAAATAAATTTACATTAAAATAATTATTTAAATTAACATTTTCGTTTTTATCCACAATGTAGTGTTTTTCAGTCATTGTTTTCATAAAAATACAAAAAATTCACCCTAAGATAATTTTGATATGTAGATTTTAGAAATGAAGTCTATTTTAATAAATAAAAATTATTAAAAATCAAAATGTGGTTCATACTATTCATAACCTCTTTTCGGTAGATAGTTATAGTGGTCATAGTGTGTTCGAACTCAATTTCGCATACAACACACACTATTAATTTATTTGAAAGGAAGCATATTAGGGAATATTATGGGGTTACACTAAAGATTTCTGCATACACATAATATAAAATATATTAAAAATATAACCTCATCTACTTCCAAATCGAACATAGGCCTCTACCCCAAAAACAATGCAACCTACCATTATAATTTCATACTAGACCAACATCTAAAATTGAACCACATTGAGATCTGCAGTGGGTCTCTCCACCATTAAGAACAAACTAGTTTGAATCGATAACACATTCCAACATTGAAATTAAAAAATAATCTAACACCAGAACTCTCCCACATGGGCCAAAAACCCCCCACCACAGAGCAAATAGGGGGAGCGAAACAAAAGAAACACTAATCCCAATGACATATAAAACCTAACCAATCCTCTATCAAGAAAATTAATAAACATGAAAAACATCACAAAAAACATTTATAAAGTTTACTCCCCACTTGAGGAGATATGAACCGAGCTAGTTCCCCCCACACCCCAACGGATTTCTGACTACGTAAAAAGCTTTATTCTGAGACCTATAGCTAGAGCCCTGATGTTTGAAGCATCTGTTTCCCCGCATTTTTGAGCTAACAATGTTTGATTATCGAGAATAGAAATTATTAGATGTAAATGTAAGGCACCTCCATTTAGAAAATAAAAAATTTATTGTTTCCAAATGAAAACATAATTCCACTAAAATATGAGTTCTTAGAAATTCCACACATCCATTATTACTATTCAAAGAGAAGACAACATTGTTGAAAACACCACCAGGAATAACAGATTCAAATGAAAGAAACACCAATACCATAGAGACTCTATGTTTATCCCATATATTTCCCAAATCCAACATATATAATGGGGTTTCCTTCATAGAGATAGGCCAATATCCACAGGGCTTCCTGGAACCACTATGACAGAACTACAAATAGTGCCCCAGGAATCAATATGTGTGGCAGGGTCTTGGAGCACTCAGGCATGATGACTTCTTATCACTATACTTCCCACACTTATGTCACATTATAACATTTGTCCCTAGAGAATTTGATGAGGGGTCTGATGTACTCTTGATTCCCCTTACAACAGTACTATCTCAAGGATGATTCCCATTTTTCTTACTGGAATCACCCTCACCACTTCTGACGACCACGAAGAAATTCAACATATCAAGCCCTTTGGAAAACTCAAATTCAAAATAATGCCATGCTACATCACATTAGATGTTGTCGTTAAATTGAGCTCCACCACCTTCAACTATAGATCACAACGGAGCCCAAATATGAAATATCAATCCTTTAGGAGTCCATTTGCAACATACCCTACATCATATAGAAATAGGTCTACAATGAGATGATAGAACTCCAACAATGATCCAACACCTTGTTTAATACAATACATCTACATAATCTTTATCACCATTGTTATCCCAGAAAAGTATTATTCGCTGAAAAAATAAATGTATAACTCCCAAGTAAGATTTTTGTGAGGTTTTCATTGAGAAAAAAAATTCCACCATTTCCAGGTTAGACCATCAAGCATAAAGGAAGAAAAAATTACCATTAATGCCATAGTAAACTCTAGGAAACTGAAGTCTCTTTGAATCCTCTATATCCACTCCTCTTCCACAAGAGGATCTACTTGACCATAAAAGATTTTAGGGTTCAAATTCTAGAATTAAATAACATAGTCTATGGTTTCATCCACATGGATGTTTTCTAATGGTGAAACACCCAACATAGAACCTAGGGTAACCACCAAATATTTGTGGGTGAAGACACTAAAAAAAGAAAACAATGAACTCAATCAAGTCCAATCCATCAATGAGAATTTATCAGTATCAAAACACTTCATAAGAAACATCATTACCAAAACCCAAGACAACTAAAGGACAACCAAAAAATCATTTCCACTTTCTAAATTGATCTCAAAACCTAGGATTTAAATTTTTTAGACACATGGGTATTATGCATGGTTTGGACGCACTGTTTACCAAAACATGTTCCAACCATGTTCCCTTTAATGGACACCCTAGACACCTACATAGTTTGGAAACACAATTTAGAATATCATTCACCAACAGTGCGATAGGGTTATATCTTGAGGTATTGTCTCCCTACTAGATTTAAACATGGTTTGAGTGACCATGCATAGGACATGTTCCCTCAACCAGATGCAAGTCAAATCTGGTTCAATTACATATAGTAGGCTGCATGTTTTCCAAACCCGTGCACAAACAATTTTCCATGGGAAAACAATCATGAAATAAAAAATTTAAATATTAATCATACAAATCTCAAAAGAGATAAACCAAGAAAAAATGAATGAATCATAATAAAACAAATCCATCTCATTGAAATCATTACCACCAATTCTAGAAACTTCATTTCATTACGAGTCATTTGAATAAATTCTCATATCTTCAAGTTTAGAGTGAATTCAAAAAAAAATTCAATGAAAACATATATTTTTTCCAACAAAATATTTCGATAAAATCTATATTTATTTTATAAAAATATAATCTCATTAAACCATTTTAATTTGACAGGAAATATCATTTTACAAAAACAAATTTTTTAATCCTTCTTTAAAGTATGTTATGAAAATCCATTATTCACGTTCCAAAACAATGTCATAACAACTTTAAACTCATATTTTCACAATTCCAAAACAATCTTTTAAAAAAAATATAGAATCAATAAATACGCAATAGAAGTCACAAGGGGAACTAGTGTCTATGTGTGACTCAGATAGGTGGTTCATGACCAAACGCCAGTTTCACCACCATCATAATGAGTATTATAGGTACATTTCCCCAGTACCACATGTCTATCCAGGCCTTTCGATCTCAAGAAGGCCACATTCCCAAACCCTTTTTACTTCCCGACATCAAACAATCCGAAAGAACATTACAACGTCAAAACCTGGACATTCCATGGTAACTCGCGGTTTGAAATGAGAAAGGGTTTATAACACCCTTACCATTTTTAAATCCCAATACCGAGCAATCCTACTCATTTGACCATGAAATACCAAAATAATAATGTTCATTCTAAAAATAAGTGTCTTTAAAAGAGATGAAATGCTATGATAGAATTTTTTAATGAACCAAGATAGATCAACCCTAAATCGGTCACCCGATTAGTTCCCTGGAAGGGCCCGAGAGGCATTCATGATCCTCTAAGTCTGAAAATTAGCACCATGGCATCATTAGATGGAAAATGGGAGTGATTTTTTCAAATAATATTAAAAAATAAATCGAAATGAATAAAAGAGAAAACTCAACTAAAAATTGTATCAGCACATTACATAATTTACCTTACAAATAAAGGGACAATAAGACAAAAAAAACAAAACTAAAAAACCCAAATGAATCCTAGCAACCAAACAACACATCCATGTGACCTTGATTATCACTCTCCTACCTAACACCAATCATCAACTCTGGAAACAAATCTAAAGATAGATGTTGCAGGAGAAACTAAAAATAGGAATAAAATATAGGCATGAGTATTAAAACATAGTAGGTTGGCCTGAATAATTATATACCATAATCATATTATATAAAAAAAGAATGATTGATATCTGGTTTAAAATACTAGATATATACATAGGTTTTTTCATACTTTTCATTTCAATATTAAAAAATCACAACCCACTACCCACGCATTCTAAAATAAGGTTCATTGTGAACATAAGCAATGTTTATGGGAATGAATTCAAAATTTTGAACATGGAATAGAAAATTAATTGTTTCATTATATGATAAAATAATTCTTAAAAACATTTTTAAAAAAACATAAGCATTCATAATATAACAAGGTAACCTAAAAAACAAAGAGCATGGGTGTAAAATTAAACAATGAGGCAAATGACTAATGATACAAGTGTCATTGCAACATGAAAAACCCTTGGAACTCATAGGAAAACCATAACATACTACACATGTGACTCATCCTAAAATCATTCCCTACTCAATGATGTCATAAAACCCTAGCACTTGACTATTGTTGGAACCAGGTTCTTCAAAGCATGATTTGGTGTATGGTTTGTGTTTGTTGTCAATCCTCAGTGGAAGTTCAGGGTGTGAACCAACAAAGCGATCATACCGTTCAGGAAGAAAACAGTAGTGAAGGTGGCGCTGTTTCCCAGTGTTTGCCAAATTTTTGGGCCTGAAAATCCGTAAATAAAGTAAAGTGTTTTTGGCAAAGATACTTGCGCGCCGAGCTCTTGAAGGATGAAAGACTTGCGCGCTGTATGTTTTTGAGGATCAGAACATCATAATTTGGCTAAGGAAAGAAGGTCGCGCAAGTGTTGGTTGGGTCGCGCAAGTAACATGCGCGACAGAGGATCTGGAGACAGGACTTGCGCGCCGTCGAGGGACTTGCGCGCCGCCGCGCAGGGGGTCCAGTTTGCCTATAAATACTGGACCACCCCTCCTCATTTTTCGACGGAGTTCAAGGCCGAGAGATTGTTCGAGCTCTCGTCGCGCAGGTGGTTGAGTCGCGCAGGTGGTTGTTTTGTCGCGCAAGTAGAGCTTGCGCGCCGGTGTTTTGGCTGTTCTCCCAAGGCAGTTTGGAAGAGAAAGGAAGTGGATCGCGCAAGTATTTAGTTCAAGAAGGCAGTGTCGCACAGGTGCTTCAGTGACACATGCGCGCCATTTTAGTCTTGCGCGCCTGAGACTTGCGCGCCGCCGGGAGAATTGCGCGCCGGGCTTGAAAAGGAGACCTAGACACTATTGAAGCACGCCTGCCTTGCTGGAGCTGCACGAAAGCCGATAAACTACTCGGTTCATTCGAGGAAAAGTAATATTCTTCTTCTGGTGAGAATCGGACTTCAATAGAGCATCTACATTCAACAAAGGATGCACTCTTATGCAAATGAAGAAGAGACCTACACGTCTATAAACTGAGTGGGACTTCACCAACGGCAGTGAGCTAGGGGGAGTCAACGGGAGTGACCCGAGGGATGCAGTGAGTTATCCCTGAACTATTGTAAAGGCAGTGAGCCTGGGATAGAGTGTCTGTACCCGAACTTTTGTATCCGCAGCTAGTGAAGCATAGTGGATTTAGGTACGACCGGCAACCTGTCGGCGTATGCTCCTTGGACGTAGCCCTTAGTGGTGAACCAAGTAAAAATGACTGTGTCTTCTGTGTGCATGTGAATGTTTTCATTTTGATCGTAATCATCATACAGGTTCAACAAGTTCCTACCAACGTGGGAACAAGATCCAACAAATTAAAAGAAAAAGTGGTCACCCTGATTCACCCCTCCCCTCTCAGGGTGTCCCGGGGTCCTTCAAGTGGTATCAGAGGGAGGTTGCTGGCGTTGAATCTGACCTTCTTCGTCATGGAAAACGCGATCAATGTCAGGGGAGTCCCTCACTTCGATGGAAGCAATTTCCAGATCTGGAAGAACAGAATGAGATCTCATCTAAGATCTCTTGGAATGGAAGTTCTTTTTTCTACTGTGCAAGGAATACATGTCACTGATCCAACAGGTCTGGCTATGACTGAAACAGACAGGAAACTTCTTGATGCAGATGCCAAAGCACAGAATGCTCTCACTGCTGCCCTTTCTGATCAGATTTACCTGAAGGTGATGAATTGCACCTCAGCAAAATCTATGTGGGATAAACTTGAGAATATTTATGAAGGTGATAGCAAAGTGAAGGAGGCGAAACTACAAGTGCTACACAATCGGTTTGATGATCTGAAGATGCATCCAGACGAGAATGCAGACTCTTTCTTCAATCGAATTACTGAAGTGGTTGGAGCAATTCGGGGTCTAGGCGAAGAAATCAAAGACATTGATATTGTAAAGAAAATATTAAGAAGACTTCCACCTCTGTATAATGCGAAGGTGTCAGCTCTTGAGGAAAGAGATCTTTCCAAACTTTCTCTAGATGACTTACTGAGCAGTTTGGTAGCATATGAAATGAGAGTCAAACCAGAAGATGCTACGACTCGGGTGAGCAAGGAAATGGCATTCAAGGCCATGGATAAATTGAAAATCTCAAAGGATAGTAGTGGTGATGATGACGAAGAGAATGAAATTCTTTCTCTCATTGCAAAGAAGTTCCAGAAGGGGAAAGGGAAATTCAAAGGGAAGTTACCTCTCGCATGCTTCTGTTGTGGAAAAGTTGGGCATATTGCCTCTCAGTGCTTGAAGAATATCAATTATGATGACAGTGAAGATGAAAACTTCAAGAAGCCTCAAAGAAGGTTTTTCAAAAAGGGAGACTTCAAATCTGGTAAGAAAATGCAAAGGAAGAGTTTTGTCTGTGAAGAGGAAGAAGATGACAATGAATTCTGTGATGAAGAAGAACCAGAATTCAAAACTGGGAACCATGCTTCTATGATGGCCACTGTTGAAAAGTCAGAAGATACTGATGGTGAAAAACAACTGAGAACTTGTGTAGATCCTGAGGTGCAACTTAAGGATGCAGTTAGTAAGCATTAGATTAAATGTAAGAGCTGCAATAAGTGGAAATCAATTGTAGAAGAATCAACTGAATATGTTGATCAACTTGAAGCTGAAATTGAACGACTGGAAGAATTTGTCAAGGTACAGTCTAAAATAATTGAAAGCAATGATGATGCAGTTGATCTAAAGCTGAAAATTGAAGAGCAAGCAAAGGTCATCAATGACCTCACATCCAGACTGGATGAAAAATCCAAGACTGTTGAGGGTCTTGAGGAGGAAGTAGTTACTCTGAGGAGTAAAATGAAGACAGAATCAGTTCCAAAAGAATCGTGGAAGAAAATATAGTTCGGAAGATTCTCAGATGCAGAATTACTTGCAAGAGCCAAGTGTGGTTCAGATGGGGTTGGAAAAGTCTTGAGTGATCAAAGACCTGCTTGCATGGGAAAGAGTGGAATTGGCTGTGAGGCTGAGTCATCAACTGCTGGAAGTGCAAAGATCCAAAAGAAAGATAAGATGAAAGTTGAACATGTTGAAATGTTACCTAGAGTGCTGAAAAAGGAACCCTCAATCCAAACTAAAAGGAGACCTGAAAATTATCCTCAAACTTTCAAAAATGGCAGACAGTCTTACTATTCTCCCAAGGAAGAAGCTATAAGGAAAAATTCAAGCGAGAAGACATTTCTTCTCATGAAGTGTCAGTTCTGTGGCTATCTGGGCCATACCATGTCCTATTGTGAAGAGGCAAGAAGCTATCTGAATGGAGAAGATATAGATTCTCAACAAAGGAGAACAATTTCATATCCTAATTCTTATAGAAGAAATAATTTCTATGGATATTGTTTTCATTGTTCTAACTTTGGTCATAAGGCCATTAATTGCAGGCAGAGAAGGGACATTGACACCTCATACAGAAGTTCCAGACATGTCAAGTCTCGTCAGCAAGACGATGTTTCTCTTTCAAACAGGTTCTCACCTCTTAAAGAAGACTTTGACTATGAAGAACCTGGGTTTGCGGAAGAGATAGTTGAAAGGCCATCAGTTCTATATACTCAATCTAATGTCTCATGGAAGGAATGGAGGAAGATTGAGAAATCAAACCTTGTAGAGGTAGCTCTCAAAGCTACAAAGAACAACAGTACCTGGATTCTAGATAGTGGTTGCTCATCTCATATGACAGGTAATGCCGGTCTACTAACAAATATCATAAAGAATGTTGATGGTACAGTAAGATTTGGTAATGATGGGGCTCTGAAAATCAAAGGGAGTGGAAGTACCAAATTAGCTAATGGAGAACTAAAGAAGACTGAAGTCCTTTACGTAGATGGCCTACGTCATAATCTCCTCAGCGTGAGTCAACTCTGTGACTCAGGACTTGTTGTTACTTTTAATCAGAAAGACTGCACTATCAAGGGAAAAACTGGAAATTCTCTCATGAAGGGATGCAGAACAGAAGGAAACTTGTATCAGGTTGATAGTGAAGAGAATGTATGTTACATGACTGTTGAAGAAGAAAACAATTTGTGGCATCGGAGATTGGGACACATCAATCAACAAGACATGGAGAAAATATCAAAATTGAGAATTGTCATGGACATTCCCAACCTGAAGCGTGAGCGTGAAAAATCTTGTGATGCTTGTATTCGTGGGAAGTTGGTCTGCAGTTCATATCGGCCAAAGAAGAAAAAGGCATCTCACCTTCTTGATCTGATTCATACAGATGTTTGTGGTCCAATAAATGTTGCCGGAACTCATGGAGAAAGGTACTTTGTCCTTTTCATAGATGATTACAGTCGAATGGAATGTGTGATGGTCATTCACCGGAAACGACAGGTCCTTGACTGCATGAAAACATATCGGCGAATCGCCGAGAATGATACTGGACGAACAATCAAAGTGTTGCGATATGACAATGGAGGAGAATACACGTCCATTGAATTTGAAAATTATCTGGAGAAGCATGGGATACAACATGAGGTAGCTGCTGTGAGAACTCCACAACAAAATGGAGTTGTTGAACGAAGGAATCGACAGGTGAACAACATGGCACAAACTATGCTGATTGAGAGTCGTATTCCACGACATTACCGGAAAGAGGCTATTCAAGCTGCAGTGTACATTCAGAATCGAACAGGACTTTATATGGGTGAGACGAAGACACCATATGAATTGTGGCATGGACGGAAGCCTTCTCTAAAATACGTTCGTGTTTTTGGAAGTAAGTGCTTCATCAGGAACAAAGAAGGAAATCAGGGGAAATATGGTGACAACGCAGATGAAGGAATCTTCCTCGGTTACTCAATGAACAGCAAAGCCTACAAATGTTTCAAAAATCGTTTGGGAAGGATTGTGGAAAGCAATGATGTTAAGATAATTGAAGAGAAAACCACAAATGCGTCACGGACGTCATATGCTGATGTGATAGAAAGTTATGAAGAATGTGGACATGAAGAAACTACAAATGCAGAAATAGAGGAAGCTGTTCAAAACACTCATCAATCACATAATGATGTTGACTCAGAAGAAGAATCTGAAGAAGAAACTATGGCTGAAGAGAATACTACTGAACCTCGCAGGAGAAATCGAAGAGCTGAGATTGATCCATCCAACACAATTGGGGATAGGAGTGCACCCACACAAACCAGAAGGATGAGGAATACCACGCAATCTGCATTTCTATCAGTTGTAGAGCCATCCTCATTCGAAGAAGCTGCAAAAGATGAATCTTGGGTGAAAGCCATGAATGATGAATTAGATCAGATTGATAAGAATCAGACATGGGATCTTGTCCAGAGACCTGAAGGTCACAATGTGATTGGTACCAAATGGATTTTCAAAAATAAGTTTGATGAGCATGGAAGTGTTATCAGAAACAAGGCATGACTGGTATGTAAAGGATACTCCCAGATTGAAGGTATTGATGTTGAAGAAACCTTTGCTCTAGTTGCTAGACTGGAATCAATCAGGCTTTTCCTTGCCATGGCACTCCAAAGAGGATATAAAGTATATCAAATGGATGTTAAGACAGCATTCTTGAATGGTGTACTCGAAGAAGAAGTCTACATTGAACAACCGGTGGGGTTTGTCTTGGGTACCGATGAAACAAAGGTCTGCAAACTAAAGAAAGCTCTATATGGTTTGAAGCAGGCACCACGGGCATGGTACTCACGGCTAGATTCATATCTCAAGAAGTTGCAATTCAAAAGAGGAGGAGTTGATCACAATCTCTATGTGAAGAATTCTCCAAAAGATCAGTTCATGGTTCTTGTCTACGTTGATGATATCATTTTTGGTGGCAGCAGGCAGAAATCAGTGGATGAATTTGCCAACCACATGAAATCAGAATTTGAAATGTCTTTGATTGGGGAGCTCACATATTTCTTGGGGTTGCAAGTAATTCAAAAGGAGGAATACACTTTCATTTCTCAGGAAAAATATGCAAGAGAGTTGCTGAAGAAGTTCAATATGCAAGACTCCAAACCAATGTCAACTCCGATTCCTGTTGGAACTAAACTTGGAAAGCATGAGGATGGGAACTCTGTTGATCCCACCATGTACAAGAAGATCATTGGAAGCCTACTGTATCTGACAGCGACAAGGCCAGATATTGTCTTTGCAACATGCCTTGCGGCCCGCTTTCAGAGTAATCCAAAGGAGGAACATATGTCAGCAGTAAAAAGAATCATGAGGTATATTCAAGGCACACATAACTTCGGGTTATTTTTTGCTGCAGGCAGGGATAGTGAATTATCAGCGTTTTCTGATGCTGACTGGGCTGGGGATGTAGTAGACAGAAAGTCCACTAGTGGTGGAGCATTATATATTGGGCATAAATGTGTTGGCTGGTTGAGCAAGAAGCAAGAATGTACTTCTCTTAGTACTGCTAAAGCTGAATATATCTCCGCCACAAAAGCATGCACTCAACTTATTTGGATGAAGCAGCAGCTAACAGATATTGGTGATAAGGTGCAGCAACCAATGGTGATTTATTGTGATAACAAAAGTGCAATTGATCTTACGAAGAATCCGGTTTAGCATTCTCGTACAAAACATATTGAAATACGGTATCATTTTATCAAAGAAAAGGTTGAACAAGGCGTGATTAAAATGGATCATGTTGGAACTAATGAGCAAGTGGCTGATATCCTAACCAAGCCATTGTCCGCGACTGTGTTCGAGAAGCATCGGTTGAACCTCGGTGTTCGACCACCTCCTACTGCATAAGGAGGCTCCGGAAGTCCCCTCTCCCCGTTTGTTTTAACTGTTTTTATCTGTTTATGGCTGTGATGCAGGTTTATGGGGGAGATACTATCCAGGGGGAGTATGGCTTGAGCTGAACGTTGAACAAACTTTTCGGTCATTGGTTTTATTGTCAATGGGGGAGAAAGGAATAAATTCAAGGCAAGAAATTCTTCTGTGATGAGAAGTGTAAGCTTGTGATGAGAAGTTTAATAAGGATAACATCGGGATGGAGATTTTTCGTGTACGATTTCAACACACTAAGACTAAGACCCAATTGAAGCTTTCTCTCTTGTTTTCTACACCGAGCCTTGCTCACGTAGACTTAGAGTGTTAGATGAGTTGATTCTTGCGTTTTGTTTTTGCTCATGGGAGGAGAATTTCTTGCCTTGAATTTATTCTGATTGCCAACAAACCCAAAGGGGGAGATTGTTGGAACCAGGTTCTTCAAAGCATGATTTGGTGTATGGTTTGTGTTTGTTGTCAATCCTCAGTGGAAGTTCAGGGTGTGAACCAACAAAGCGATCATACCGTTCAGGAAGAAAACAGTAGTGAAGGTGGCGCTGTTTCCCAGTGTTTGCCAAATTTTTGGGCCTGAAAATCCGTAAATAAAGTAAAGTGTTTTTGGCAAAGATACTTGCGCGCCGAGCTCTTGGAGGATGAAAGACTTGCGCGCCGTATGTTTTTGAGGATCAGAACATCATAATTTGGCTAAGGAAAGAAGGTCGCGCAAGTGTTGGTTGGGTCGCGCAAGTAACATGCGCGACAGAGGATCTGGAGACAGGACTTGCGCGCCGTCGAGGGACTTGCGCGCCGCCGCGCAGGGGGTCCAGTTTGCCTATAAATACTGGACCACCCCTCCTCATTTTTCGACGGAGTTCAAGGCCGAGAGATTGTTCGAGCTCTCGTCGCGCAGGTGGTTGAGTCGCGCAGGTGGTTGTTTTGTCGCGCAAGTAGAGCTTGCGCGCCGGTGTTTTGGCTGTTCTCCCAAGGCAGTTTGGAAGAGAAAGGAAGTGGATCGCGCAAGTATTTAGTTCAAGAAGGCAGTGTCGTGCAGGTGCTTCAGTGACACTTGCGCGCCATTTTAGTCTTGCGCGCCCGAGACTTGCGCGCCGCCGGGAGACTTGTGCGCCGGGTTTGAAAAGGAGACCTAGACACTATTGAAGCACGCCTGCCTTGCTGGAGCTGCACGAAAGCCGATAAACTACTCGGTTCATTAGAGGAAAAGTAATATTCTTCTTCTGGTGAGAATCGGACTTCAATAGAGCATCTACATTCAACAAAGGATGCACTCTTATGCAAATGAAGAAGAGACCTACACGTCTATAAACTGAGTGGGACTTCACCAACGGCAGTGAGCCAGGGGGAGTCAATGGGAGTGACCCGAGGGATGCAGTGAGTTATCCCTGAACTATTGTAAAGGCAGTGAGCCTGGGACAGAGTGTCTGTACCCGAACTTTTGTATCCGAAGCTAGTGAAGCATAGTGGATTTAGGTACGACCGGCAACCTGTCGGCGTATGCTCCTTGGACGTAGCCCTTAGTGGTGAACCAAGTAAAAATGACTGTGTCTTCTGTGTGCATGTGAATGTTTTCATTTTGATCGTAATCATCATACAGGTTCAACAAGTTCCTACCAACGTGGGAACAAGATCCAACAAATTAAAAGAAAAAGTGGTCACCCTGATTCACCCCTCCCCTCTCAGGGTGTCCCGGGGTCCTTCAACTATGCCCTACCTAGACTGTTCGAGGGGCCCAATCCCATAGCAATAAACCCATGTATTCATCTGCTATGGGCCACTAGCCAGTACAATAACCTATACTAGTGTATCATACTTTCCAATAAATACACTTTTCTATTCTATCCTCCCATGTTATGTTCTTAAGGGGTTGTGCCAAACATTTCATGAAACAATCCACACATATATACTATCATACACCATCACAACAGGCACAACCCCGACCTCCCCAAGGAGCAGGACATGCCTTAAACAAGAATCACATGGGTGGAGTCCCATGTTGAGTATATCCCCACCAATTTAACCACGAAATACGAAATGGCCAACCACTATAGGGTTTTTTCTAAAATAACCACATAAAACTGCCAAATGGGACTTCTATAATTTTAACCAGGAAATTCATTTTAAAACACTACAAATAATACCTTTTCATAATCTAAATCCACTTTCCATATTCCATTGAAAACTTATATGGGTGATGCGGGGATACAATTTATCACCTAATGTGAGAAACACATTTAAAAACTCAATTCACCATTTTGAAAACCACCAATACATTTATAAAAACATAAATCATTCCTTTGAAAAAATCATTCATTTAAAATATCTAACCAGACCATTTTCTAAAAACATAGTGAAAAAAACCATTTCAACCATTTCAAACAATTAAAAAAAATGAAAAACATCTATTTTCACATGAAAAAATGAACCCCAAATAAAATATATGCCTATTTAGAAATTAAATATGGGTATAACATTATGAAATAAATGTAAATATAGATTTAAGGAACATTTGAAATGGGTTCCTACATCAAATCACTTACGATTCAAAAATTACCAACTGAAAAGATGTCACAAAGGTTTTGAGAATAATGAAAATTGTAAGAACCCGGTTCTTATCTTTGAGGTACGGGTTTCTTCTTTTCTCTGTTCTGTATGTGTTTTTGAGAAAATAAGTAAAATGGGGAAAATCAAAAAATTTGGGAATTACACGCCCTGTACTTTGCCACACAACATATACTTTTAGCCGTGTGGGATGGGTACATGGGTCGTGTGGCCATGACAGTGATGAAGGGTGTAAAGACCGACTGCACGACGTGTAGTGGTCCCTTACACACTGTGTAGTCAGTTGGTAGGCGAATAGTAAGGCGGTGGCCAGCTGTGTGATAGAACACACCGTGTACTCATGAAGGCACACTGTTTAGTCATGTCGGTAGGTGAACAACACCGCACTAGTGGGAATCCGCCAGAGGAACAATTAAAAAATGGGATGTACATACCATGTACTTGGAAGTACACGCCGTGTACTTTGTTTTTTTCTTTAAAATGGGCAGTATCCTCCCATGTTCACTTGGAAGGCTTAGAACGGGAAGGGATCTCGGGAGGGGATGACCGAACATTCGGAGATCCGCCGAGTGCACGTCGGGAATCTGTTTCCACTTCGGACGATCTCGTTGGAACCGCATGGGTAAGCCCTCCCATCTCCTTGTGTTTTTCATACCAATTCTTCCTCTATTAGAATTTATCTACGTTTAAGAGAGTTTACTTTCACCTCAGATCTACCTCATTCTAGGATGATTCATGGAACGTCGTTCGAGTATACTAATCAGGGGCATTTAAGGTAGGTGTCTTGGTGTTTATTTTTTCAACTGCTGTGTGTTTTGAGTATTTAGTGCCACGAACCCATGTTTGGTTGTTGTGTGGATGAGATTGTTACTATATTAACTACCTAGAACTATATAGGCAATTAAATAGAATTGTAAAATTGTTGTGTGGGATCAGTGCTTGGATCTAGGACCACCTCGGGGGTGTGTTCCTCTATTTAGCTATTTGGCCAGGATACCCGAGGGTATGCCTTTAATGTAATGATTGTATAATTTCCATAATAGGGATTGTTTGTGAATGATTATTTACATGTTTGGCATGGACCAATTACTTGCGCCTGAGGGAAGTGTTTTATTTATATTTTGGGAATTGTTTGCTTAGCCGGAGGGCGGTTGTTATCTTATCATGAGAGAAACTTCTTCCGTGCCTGAGGGAAATAGACTATATGCCTGAGGGCAACACTTCTTATGCCTATGGGAAATATCCGTATGCATGTGGGTAGATTCCTGTGTTGGATACTCTTTACATGAGGGTAGGAGTTTACGGGTCGGAGGACATTAGTTGCTTCCATAGAATATTCACTATTGTGATATTTTAAATTATAATGACTAAATGGATATTAAAATGGCAATATAATTTGTTAAGTTAGTTACATTTTAGTACTTATTTCTTTATTTCATTTTACTACTATACCCTATTGTTGCATGTTTTACACACAGTTGAGCATGGGCCTTTGGTGCGTTCCTACTGAGATATATTTCTCACACCCTGTTTGGGTCTTACTTTTTGGCCCAAACAGATTATGTTTCTACAGGTGTAGATAAGGGAAAGGGTCCTTATACTGGTACAAGATTGCTACTGAGGTGTAAGGGCGCATGGGACCGGGCATAGTCTCGTGATGCCGATGGCTGTTATGTTTTTCTTTTCTATACCTGTACTCTGTATTGTATTCTACTGCTATGTAACATGTTCTGACTATTTTATAGAATAATGGAATGCTTCATCTTTATATATATATGACTGCTGTTTTTCCTTTTTGTTATTAGTTATCCATTCAAATTATATATACTGTTGCTACTTTCGCAGTTGTTGTATGTTTATATTGCATTTAGTTGTGCTACACTTTGACAAATGAGGGCATAGTTTCCCCACTATCAGACATGGGCCCTCGGTGCTAGTCGGCAGCCTTTGGCGTTTGGGGAAATGCTCTTGAGGTCACGTGGCGAACCGGGTTCGGGGAAACTGTTGTGTGGCACTATGATCTGGGATGTTACATAGTTGTATCAGATAGGTTCTTTTCTTTGACTTACTATTTTGTGCCGTATTCAGGGATAGGATAAACGGTAGTTGGTAATAAGTTGTGCCTGGGCATAGCTAACCCGCTGAAAGAGCGCTGTCGTGGGCGCCCTCAGATGATTAGTGTGATTTGGGGTACTTGGGTGCAGTAGAGTGGCTGACCAAGGTCGTCTCTCAAAGGAGAAAGTGAATTTAACAACTTATTAGAGGTATTCTAAATAAAATAAAATAAAATAGAGTAGAATAAAAACACTAATTTAAAGGATTGGGGTTTGTTGTAGTTTATGAATCTAGAAGAAGTTTGCTGGAAGAAGATTGTATAAATTTTTTTTTGTTTTTAGTTTTGAAATGAATTTCGATTAAAATGACACAACAAGAAGATGTTTTTTTTTGAAATCTATTTAAAAGGCGTAATCGATCTAACTCTACCTCTTCACATTATTATTAATCATTATCATATAAATTAACATTCACTTAATTATGATCCCTTAATTTGTTAAATCCCGAACCCTACGAGAATTAACTTTACCATGAAGATGATGTGAATTTAACCCTAGGCTAAATTCGGAACATGCAATCGCAGCACTCTGCTTTGATTAATGTTCTAAGATTAGCTTATGGTCAGTGGTAAATTAAGGCACATATCCATTCTGGAAATGAGGATGAATTGTGTTTGGGGATTATATTTGAACTCTACAAATTTATCCCGTGTGGTCTTGTATTACCGATTAAGATCGCGCTCTCACAGTTTACACAAAATACCGACCTCGCATGTTTTTGTGTTAATTATTCAATTGCTTGCTTAGTTTATTAAAATTTAAAAACAGAATTCATGGATCATATTAATTTAAATTACATTAGCTCAATGATTCAAAATAATTAAATGAAGAGGGTAGAATATAGATCGATTACTAAAAGACTACTCTTCCATGGGTGGCGTAATCATCGTAGAAGCATTTTGCATGTACAAATGTTTATAATGGGTATAACCCAATAATGCTTCTACTCAAGAATTCTAGCCCAAAGAGGAAGATTAAGAGAAGAATAAATTTAAACAAAACATAAGAAAAGATAAGAAATAAAATAAGAACAATTAAATTTATCACACAAATGAAAACATTACAAAATGAAGAAGAGAAGGAGGCTTCGACGAGGGGATCCTTGCTTCAAGAGCTACCCCTCTTACAATGGTTGGAGAATTTGGGTGAAACAAATTCTCCTCTGCCTCCAATCACACAATTCACGTCCCAACCCCTCAAAATGAGAAAAACTTCAATTTATATAGGGGAGGGGAGGAGAGGTTACAAGTGGTTTCAAGTGTGAATGTGGAAATTCGGCCAAATATTTTAATGCAAATTGCACCTCCCATTTTACCACCAAAACGTGTGAATTGTCCGGCCTTCCAGAAGGACAAAATGTGCGGATATTGGTCCTATATCCCCTCTCAACATTTGGGATCAATACAAGCCAATATGTAGGATTTATGGCCGAAATACAGAAGCTTATCCATTCTGGCGAGTCCAGCCGAGCTTTGACTTTATGGCCCACTTACTCCATTAAGATGCATTCTTTTGATCTAGTGTCTTGAATAAAGGTTGTAGATAATAGATTTAGGAGCACTTTTACAAAATTTAAAATTCAAATAATAAATATAAAAATATTTATATTCGAAATACTACAGTGCACTAATAAGGGTAAAACTAGAATTTTCACCAAATTTTGAAATGAATGATCAAATCCCAAATATTTTATATATAAACATATTTAACACAATGTGAGGAAATTATATCATTTATTATAAATAAAATATTCAATAAAATAGTGTTTTATCAACTCCCCCACACCTACCCTTTTGCACAACTGGGCAAAACCTCATATCAAGTAAACATCAATATCAAATCAAAACCAATTTTAAAACACAAATCCTTAAGATCAATCAATTTAACACCAAGAATCAAAAGATACCATTCCTCATAAAAAACTTATTTTAAGTTCTCCATTTATATCATTCAATATATTTCCACTTCATTTATCCGCTCATGCACAAAACACTTACCTCTCTTGAATTTTCTCTCATCACTCAAATATCAATTTTTTTGCAATGTCATTCTCATCCAAACTCATACATGGGTCACCATAGGATTGATAGATTCCTACATCGCTACCTGATGTGAGTCAAGAACATATGTTTATCATGAGGACTTTTTAGGGTTGTTCTGTGGCTTTCGGTTTGTAGGATTAAGATGAGAAAAACTCTGAGGCTGAATGAGGAGGGCTTGACTCTTTTGAAGCAAAATTGCATTAATCTAATTTTCACATAAATATGGTCTTCCCTTAAATCCCCATAGTATCAATTAAGCTCCATCATCAGGAAAAGTCATGAAAGGATTACACCATTCATCATTTCAGCATAAAAAATGCCAATCATCTCAAACATAATTTTCTTGAAAGCTCCAGATGAGCACAACTTTCCACCTCAATTAGAAGCTCCAGAAAAGGCACAACTTCACTTGCCATGAAAGCTCCATAAAAGGCACAACTTTCAATATAATGACTTTCTTTAGCAGCAAACACATCTCTTCAGAATTTAATTTTCCACCCAAAGTATCACCGAATGTGGTGGAAAAACCCAAGACAACTTCCCCCACACTTAAGCTCAACTAGATTATGCAATTTCACTTCAAGAGTTGGTTGGATAGGGAAAATTGGCTTCTAATGTGGCTAACCTAAGAGTATTTTCATGGCTTCTAAGGGCTAAAAGGATTAAATATTCAAGGTAGGCCATTATAAAAAAGGATTCTTTGAAATAGGGGCTTTAATACCAAACAAATGCCTCAATCATTTAAACATAAGTACCTCAAACCCTCAAGTTTTGACAGGAATAGATCAAATTCTGGTTAAATCAAGTATGGTTTGGTTCTCTCAAGAAGTGAGGTGAATGTAAAGAATATGAAAATAATGATTTAGAAGCCTCACAGGAAAGTGATTTCAAATATAAAGACAGTGAGATTGGCATGGGATTCAAAATTCAGCGTACTTTTCATGAAATTACTAAATATTTGAACTTGAAACAAAGTCATTTCAGCATTCATTTAAGCTTAGTTTCAAGGGTTAAATTGTTTCACTTATTTATAAGGATTTAAAAATGTTGATGAGAATCATTTTAGATCAAAATGTTTCAAAAAAACACAGAAAATTGTAAAATAATCACACAAAATTTGAAAAACACACAATTTTTTTTTGAAAAAAACGCAAAATTTTTTGGGGGTTTTTTTAAACAGGAAAACAATTGAAATTACTAAACTAAAAGGTTCCCTCCCCCACACTTAAAATATTGCATTGTCCTCAATGTAAAACCGTGAGATGATATATGCACATGAAATGCAGAATTTTTAAATAGGACAAATAATATAAAAGTGAAAGGGTTAGGAACAGCCTGATGTGATCAAGTGATGATGGGGTCATGCAGTATGATAAAATCCACTGCATCAGTAGGATGTCCCTCAATGTATCTCTTCAAATGTTGCCCATTGACTGTAAAGCTCCTTCTAGTGTCCTCTTATGTGATCTCCACTGCACCATAAGGAAAAACATTAGACACAATATAAGGACCTAACCATCTGGAACGCAACTTACCAGGCATCAACTTCAGTCATGAACTATAGAGAAGGACTTTCTCTCCAACATGAAAATCCCTTTGTTGGATCATTTTTTCATGAGCTACTTTTGATCTTTCCTTGTAGAGACTTTAGTTCTCATATGATGATAATCTAATCTCCTCAAGCTCTTGAATTTGCAGCTTCCTTTGGATTCCAGCTTGGACCAAATCCATGTTGCATTTCTTTATAGCCCAATAAGTCTGATGTTCAACTTCCACGGGGAGATGACACGCTTTCCCAAAAACAATCCGAAATGGGGACATATCAATGTGGGTCTTGTATGCTGTCCTATAAGCCCACAATGCATCATCCAAGCGCTTTCTCTAATCCTTCCTATTTGGCTGCACGGTTTTCTCCATGATTTGTTTCAACTCACGATTTGAAACCTCAGCCTGGCCATTTTTTGGGGGTGGTATGGTGTTGATGTTTTCTGTGTCACCTCATAATTTCGAAGGAGGGAAGCAAAATTCCTATTGCAAAAGTGTGTCCCTTGGTCACTGATGATGGCCTTTGGTACTCCAAACCTGCAAAAAATCTGTGCTTTGACAAAGTCCACAAAAAAAATTAGAATCGTCAGTCCTGGTGGCCTTAGCCTCCACCCATTTACTAACATAATCAACAGCAACCAAAATATACAAAATTCCAAATGAACTAGGAAAAGGACCCAGAAAGTTGATGCCCCATACATCAAAAATCTCACAAAATAGTATGGGTTGTTGGGGAATCTCATGTCTCCTAGAAATGTTCCCAGTGTGTTGGAAACAAGAGCATGACTTACAAAACACATGGGAATCATGGAATAAACTAGGCCAATATAATCCAGAGTCCAAAAAATTACTAGATGTCCGTTGTGGTCCAGAGTGTCCACCCCATACAAGTGTATGATAGAATTGAAAAACAGACTCAAACTCATGATCAGGAATACACCTCCTAATAACTTGGTCACTACACATGCGCCAGAGGTAAGGATCACCCCACACATAAAACCTAGACTCAATTTCTAATTTTTGGACTTCATGCTTCTTCAAATTTACTGGGATTTCAGAGGAAACAGTGTAATTAACTAAATCAGCATACCAAGGATGCTTACCTAAGATTGTATAGAGATGCTCATCGGGGAAAGTGTCCCGAAGTGGTACCTGGTCCATGGTGTCACCCTCTAGTGCGTGAGTAAGCCTACTCATGTGTTCTGCCACCAGATTCTCTGACCCCTTCTTGTCCATTATCTCAAGGTCAAACTCTTGAAGAAGGATCATCCAACGGATAAGTCGTGGCTTTGCATCTGGCTTCTTTAGGAGGTACCTCAAAGCTGCATAGTCAGAAAAAACAACTACCTTAAATCCCAATAAATATGAACGGAATTTATCTAAAGCAAATATGACAGCAAGAAACTCCTTTTCTATGGTAGTGTAATTTTATTGGGCTGAATCTACTGTCCTCGATGCATAGGCGATCACATGTGAACGTCCTTCCACCCTCTGAGATAAGACAGCTCCATCCGCAAAGTTGGAGTCGTCACACATAAGCTCAAAAGGAGTCTCCCACCGTGGGGGCTGTATGATAGGTGGAGTGTTCAGAAGTTGTTTTAGCTCATCAAATGAATTCTTGTAAGAAACATCAAACACAAAATCAGAATCCTTTTGAAGTAATCTTGACATATGAAGAGAAATCTTCCTAAAATCTTTGATGAAGCGCCGATAAAATCCTGCATGCCCTAGGAATGATCTAACATCACGCACACATGAAGGATAAGGTAAGGATGAAATAATGTCTATCTTAGATCTATCAACCTCTATCCCATGTTTGGACACTATATGCCCTAAGACAATTCCATGCTCTACCATGAAATGACACTTTTCAAAGTTCTGGACCAGATTTTTCTCAATACAACGATTCAACACCTTTCCCAAACTCTTTATACATTCATCAAATGAGGATCCATACACTATAAAATCATCCATAAATACATCCATGCAGGTCTCAATAAAATCAAAAAAATTCTCACCATGCATCTCTGGAAGGTACCTGGGGCGTTGCAAAGTCCAAATGGCATCCTTCGGTAGGCAAAGGTACCGAATGGGAAGGTGAATGTTGTCTTCTCCTGGTCCTCCGGAGCTATAGGAACCTGAAAATATCCAGAAAATCCATCCAAGAAACAATAGTGTGTCTTCCCAGCTAGTCTATCTAGCATCTGAACAATAAATGGGAGGGGGAAATGGTCCTTGCGAGTGGACTGATTTAGTTTCCTATAATCAATACACACACCCCAACTATTTTGCACCCTCATTGGAACTAACTCATCTTTCTCATTTTTAACAACAGTAACAACACTTTTCTTAGGCACAACCTGAATAGGACTTACCCACTGAGAACTTGAAATGAGAAATATTATACCTTCCTCAAGAAATTTCTCAACTTCCTTTTTAACAACTTCCAGGAGGGTGGGATTGAGTCTCCTTTGTGGTTGTCTCACCGGTTTAGCCCCATCCTCCAAGAGAATCCTATGCATGAAAATGGAGGGGCTAATACCTGATATGTCAGCCAAGGTCCACCCAATCGCCCTGATGTTCTCCCTTAAACTATTCAAAATCTTTTCTTCATGTTCAAAAGGGAGATTGTTAGCAATGATAACAGGTAATCTCTCACCACTCAACAAGTATGATTATTTCAGATTTGATGGAAATGGATTGATTTCTAATGAAGGATGGTGTAGTATTGATGGAGACATTGAAGGAACTGAAATATGTGCACAAAGAGCATCTGTATCAGAATAGAAATCATCAAAATCAGAGAATAAAGAACCAAATACATCAGCATACTCAATAGCCATGTCATAATCAGAGATCACATGATCAAAATCAGAATATGATTCCATTTCAAAATCATATCATAGAGAGTCTTGTTCCTTAAAAACGGGTGTAGAAGTACTCTTAGACATCAAACTAGAACCAATACTCATAATCTCCCTAAGCATAGGACAATCCAATTCCATT
Source organism: Viscum album (assembly GCA_963277665.1). Lineage (NCBI taxonomy): Eukaryota > Viridiplantae > Streptophyta > Magnoliopsida > Santalales > Viscaceae > Viscum > Viscum album. The sequence continues at coordinate 1,483,026,561 of OY728137.1, forward strand.
ATGTTTTTACTTGGTGGTTCAAAATGAGAGATAACAAAAGCAGAATGGTCCTCTGAGGGGTACTTCATGGAATCCATAACATTAAATATCACAACTTCATCTCCAAACTCCATGGAAAGTGTACCCTCATTGACATTTATGATAGTTTTTATAGTTTTTAGGAAGGGTCTACCTAAGATAACGGGGGCATGAGAACTTACCTGATCATCCTCCATGTTAAGCACATAGAAGTCTGCGGGAAAGATCATGTCTCTTACCCGAACAAGTACATCCTCAAGAACTCCCGCTGGATATGCCATAGCTCTATTCTCCAACTGCACCACTACTCTTGTCGGCTTCAACTCATCAACCTGCAAGGAAGAGAATATAGAGTGAGGCATCACATTTATGGAAGCTCCCAAATCACAAAGAGCATCGGAGAAGTGAAACTCCCCTATGGTACATGGGATGGTGAATGTCTAGGGATCCTTGAACTTTTTTGGCATTGCTAGAGTTGGTGTAATGAGTGCCGATACATTCCTTCCAAGTTTCATCCTCTCATTTCCCTTGAGCCCTCTTCGATTGGTACAAAGTTCTTTTAAGAATTTCGCATACCTTGTAATTTTCTTAATGGCTGCAAGTAGAGGAATGTTGATCTCCACACGCTTGAATGTGTCCAAAACCTCCTTTTGCATTGCTTCTTCAGCCTCTTCTTGGTTTGAACAACCCATTTTGGAAAAGGAAGGGGTTTAGGAGGTACATCATCAATCTTTTTCTTACTTTTATCTTTATCCTTGGATTGCTCATCAATTGGTATGGAATGAGGCTTCTCTAGAGTAGAGGTGAATCCTGGTGGAATGGTAGGTCCAGATGTATCATTCATTTGCTTCCCACTTATCAATGTGATGGCACTAACATTCCCCTTTGGATTTGGAGTGGGTTGGGAAGGTATATTTCCAGAATTATTACTCACAAGTTCATGGAGGGCGGTGGAAATCTGACTCATTTGAGTCTTCAACTCTCTCAGCTCCGAACCGTGACTCTTCAGCTCATTCTGTTGATTAAGAACAATTTGTTTCAAAAGATCATCAGTTTTAGAGTGTACCTTGTGTTGGATATTCCCTTGTTGCTGACTCATTGATGTTTGAGCTTCGAATCTCTTTTGGGGTTGTTGGAAACCCTATTAGTAAGGTGGAGGCTGCTGGATGTTTGGTTGAAAAGGGGGCCTTTGTTGTTGTCCAGAGCCATACCTCATGTCTGACTGATCATTCCACCCTTGGTTGTATACTGTATGAAACTTATTTTGGGGATATAGTTATTGTTGTTGCTGGAGAAATGGTCTCCCAGGGAACACTGCTGCACAATCTTCTGTCTGTTGTAGTTGTGGGCAACAGTCAGTTGGGTGGCTTGTCTCAGTGAAAATGCCACATGGCCTTGAAGGAGGGGGTTGGGATGTCTTTTGAGACAATGCAATCTGCCTCACCATAGTTGTCAATTCTTCTAACTTAGTATCAATCAAATGAATTTCAAGAGAAGAATGGCTTACTTGATGTACTCCTCGAACATGTGGTGTACCTCTATCACCGAATTGTTGGGAGTTTTGAGCCATCTTGTCGATCAATGCACTTGAGGCTGCTGGTGTCTTGTCCACCAATGCTCCTCCAGCTGCAGCATCCACCATGCTCCTCTCCATGGGTGTGAGTCCTTCATATAAGTATTGGATGTGGAGTTTCTCACTGATTTGGTGATGCGGACAGCTTGCGCACAACATCTTGAATCTCTCCCAATACTCATACATTGACTCCCCTTGTGCTTGCTTGATCCCTGATATCTCCTTTCGAATGGATGTGGTCCTTGATGCTGGAAAAAATCTCTGCAAGAAAAGACGTTTCAAATCGTTCCAACATGTTACATCTTCAGGTTGTAAATAATACATCCAATCCTTTGCAGCTCCATCAAGTGAAAATGGGAATGCTCTTAATTTGATTTGATCTTCAGAAAAATTTCTAGGTTTTAGGGGTGAGAAAACCACATTAAATTACTTAAGGTTTTTATTGGGATCCTCACCAGATAAGCCATGAATCTTTGGAAGAAGGTGAATTAATCCAGATTTTAACTCAAAGTCTGATTCGAGATTTGGGTATGCAATACAATTTGGTTGATAGTTAATATCTGGTGCAACCGATTCTCGAATGGTTATATTAAGTTCATTTCCATTGTTTTCAGCCATTGGTTCCTCTTTTATGTTTGAATTTGAATAGCTTCAAATTTCAATGCTTCCAGAAGAGAGGAATTCACCAACTGGTTGAATATTGAAACTTCCCATAGACTGAGAATTTCTGATTCAAGCCCTAAGGCTAAGTTGAATCCCAGGGTCAAGATCTAAGAGATATTCGGGATTATTTCATGTCATATATCAAATAAAAATGAAAAGAAAGAAAGTGTACCATAGTAAAATAAAAATGAGAAGTTTGAGTTGATGGTCAAAAAGAAGTAGAATAAAATAAAAGAAGAAGAAGAAAAATCACATTGGGTAAAGAAGGAAGAAAGAAGAGAAGAAGAGAATAAAATGTAAAATAAAATAAATGCCTCTAATTGGTTGAAATAATTACTTGCCTCCCTGAAAATGACGCCAATTTGAAAGAGCGCTGTCGTTGGTGCCCTCAAATGATTAGTGTGATTTGGGGTACTTGGGTGCAGCATAGTGGATGACCAAGGTCGTCTCTCAAAGGAGGAAGTGAATTTAGCAACTTATTAGAGGTATTATAAATAAAATAAAATAAAATAGAATAGAATAAAAACACTAATTTAAAGGATTGGATTTTTTTGTAGTTTATGAATCTAAAAGAAGTTTGCTGGAAGAAGATTGTATATTTTTGTTTTGTTTTTAGTATTGAAATGAATTTTGATTAAAATGACACAACAAGAAGATGTTTTTTTAGAAATCAATTTAATAGGCGTAATTGATCTAACTCTACCTATTCACTTTATTATTAATAATTATCATTTAAATTAACATTCACTTAATTATTATCCCTTAATTTGTTAAATCCTGAACCCTACGAGAATTAATTTTACCATGAAGATGATGTGAATTTAACCCTAGGCTAAATTCAGAACATGCAATCGCAACTCTCTGCTTTGATTGATGTTCTAAGATTAGCTTATGGTCAGTGGTAAATTAAGGCACATATCCATTCTGGAAATGAGGATGAATTGTGTTTAGGGATTATATTTTAACTCTACAAATTTATCCCGTGTGGTCTTGTATTACCGATTAAGATCGCGCTCTCACAATTTACACAAAATCTCGACCTCGCGTGTTTTGTGTTAATTTTTCAATTTCTTACTTAGTTTCTTACAATTTAAAAACACAATTCATGGATAATATTAAGTGAATTATAGTATCTCAATGATTCAAAATAATTAAATGAAGAGGGTAGAATATAGATCGATTACTAAAAGACTACTCTTCCATGGGTGGCGTAATCATCGTAGAAGCGTTTTGCATTGGCAAAGGTTTATAATGGGTATAACCCAATAACGCTTCTACTCAAGAATTACAGACCAAAGAGGAAGATTAATAGAAGAATAAATTTAAACAAAACAGAAGAAAATAGAAGAAATAAAAGAAGAACAAATAAGTTTATTACACAAATGAAAACATTACAAAATGAAGAAGAGAAGGAGGCTTCGATGAGGGGATCCATACTTCAAGAGATACCCCTCTTACAATGGTTGGAAAATTTGGGTGAAACAAATTATCCTCTTCCTCAAATCTCCCAATGCACGTACCAACCCCTCCAAATGTGAAAACTCCAATTTATATAGGGGAGGGGAGGAGAAGTTACAAGTGGTTTCAAGTGTGAATGCGGAAATTCGGTTAAATATTTTAATTCAAATTGCACCGCCCATTTGACAATCCAAACGACTGAATTTTCCGGCCTTTCAGAAGGATAAAATGTGAGGATATGGGTCCTATATCTGCTCTCAAAATTAGGGCTCAATACAAGCCCATATGTAGGAGTTATGACCGCAATACAGAAGCTTATCCATTCTGGCGAGTCCAGCCCAGCTTTCACTTGATGGCTCAATTACTCCATTAAAATGCATTTATTTGATCTACTGTCCTGAATAAAAGTTGTAGATACATAGGATAGAAACACTGTTACAAAATTTAAAATTCAAATAATGAACATTAAAATAGTTATATTGGAAATACTACAGTGCACTATTAAGGGTAAAACTGGAATTTTCACCAAATTTTTTAAATGAATGATCAAATCCCAAATATTTTATAAATAAACATATTTAACACAATGTGAGGAAATTATATTATTTATTATCAATAAAATATTCAATAAAATAGTGTTTTATCACCCGCATACAGGGAAAAGTCAATTTTCCTCATGATTGCAATTTAACTAATTTGGTAATTTACAGTTGATTTGATTTCACCATTGGGTTACACATTTGAGATTGTGCTAGTTATATTTTATCTATGAGTTATATTTAGTTGCAACCCAATGAGATTAGGTGTGACATATCATGCATCATATAGGAACATGATATAAATAACATGCCATGCATTGTCCCATGCCATATAGGTGCATTAGAAATTGCATGTTGTTGTGATAGTTGTTGTGCTAGTAAATCATGTTGTTGTGATAGCTTCTTGATAAATACCTGCAATGTGGGAGGGTATTTTTGCATGATATTGATGAAATAATGGACGCCAAAAATTGGTTTTTTGGGAGTGTGGGCCCCCATTGACCGGAATTCGGTGGATCATTGACTAGGTATTATGTTATAACACAGATAAAATGTCAAACATGGATCAGAATTTGACACTTAGGTGTTTTTTGAAGTGTTTCCTGTGTTACAGGGATGTTTCTGAGTCATACTGCCCAAAATTCCCAGTATACACACCGTGTGGTACCATTAGACATACCATGTATGTTCTTCTGTTTAGGAAGAAAAATAATCATTTTGAGTACACGCCGTGTACCCAGAGTACACGCAGTGTACCCAGAGTACACGCCTTGTAGTCTCTTCTCGTGTCACAATCCATGTGGGTGGAGACATGGGGAAGAGAAGTGTTTGGGGTGAACATGCCATGTAGCTTATGTACATGCCGTGTAGTGTGGACCCGGTTTCCGCCGTGTAACTAACAACACGGGTGGAGAAAACCTTAAGATATACATGTCGTGTCCATTGTGGAACACGCCTGGTAGTGTGACCTAGGGACCCAGCCATGTAATGAATAACACGGGTCAGTGTAATCCCTTAAAGTACACACCATGTGTATATGGAACACACCATGTAGGTTGAGCCATGTATCCGGTCGTGTAATTAACAACATGGGTCGGCAGAGCTCATCCAGTACACGCCGTGTACCTATGGGACACGTCGTGTAGTCTTTTCCGATGAAAAACTATGTGGTGTTAGCCGTGTGGCTGGGAAACGAGGTAGTGTACACGTTGTGTTCGGGTGTAACACACCATGTAGTGTTAAAGCCGAGTAGTTGGCCGTGTCACAAACGACACGGGCAGTTGTAAAATAACACCATACATGCCGTGTAGATATTAAACATGCTGTGTAGTTTTAGTTCAATGGGAGCCGTGTGGCTTAGCCATGTGGAAGGACCCGGTTAGGGGAAGAGAAGAAAAGTACACTCCTTGTAGTCATTGTACACGATTTTTAGTCTTGTTTTGGAAATCTTAAAATGCCATCTTCTCTTGTTCCCTTTGTGGTTCTTTCTGTAACGCCCCGACCCCAGTTACCCAGAGTCGGTGCATTATTACATAACATTGGCATGATCACAAGAAAGATCAAATCTCGAAAGACCGATTGGTTTAGTAGCCTTGGAAACACTAGATATATTCATAAGTTTTACATTACATCATAAAATGAAAAAAACTACTACAACAACATAATGTCTCCATAATCCACACTACTATCCCCTCATAATATCCCTGCAGGTCATTCATAATTTACTTCTTCACGTCCTGGGGAAAAAAATAAAACATAGAAAAGGGGTGTGCTCAAATGCCCAGTAAGGATAACAATAAAGCGGAAACTTTCATAAATAAGAATAAACATTTAAGGCAATGCATTACTAAAACAAAAGCCTTTTAAAATTGAACTTCAACATGGTATGGCAAAAGTAAAATGAAATAATGCCATTTACTTATTCACATGGATATTCTACTAATCGAATAATCACATGCAAAAATCAATAACCACTTTCATAATGTTGGAATGCATAATGCCAGACTATCATAACCACATAGCCAAGGCCTTGTGCCAAGACTACAAATAAGATTTTGTCAAGGCCTTGTGCCAAGACACTAGTTTGTCTCATGAGACCTACCGATGCATCGAGGAGCTATAGCGGGCTCCACCCGTCACTTATTAAGTCCAATGCATTCCCATATGAAAAGGTTTAAACATAACATAAACATTCGTATTAAAACTAGCATACGAAATGTCAATAATTTCACCATAAACTATGAATGGTATAAAAATAGCACATCCACAGTCAAACATATCACAAAACCTTCAATACAATATAGAAGTTTTGTATCATAATAAATCAACTTCAAATAATCTTAAAATCCATCAAAGGATGTTGACATAGATGAAATCAAAATTCTTTTTAAAGAAGTATCTCCTTTTATTTTGAAATCATTTAAGATCCATATAAAATAAAACATTTTCTTTGAAAATATTCTTATAAGCTTGTATGTAAAGCTTCGACAATTTTATAACGGCGGAAAATAACCGCACCCGCCGTATAAGTTAAAAAAACATTCTTACCTCAATTCCGTCGAAAAGGTTAAAAAGGACCTTGTTTTTAAAACGACAGAAATATTCCTTTATAAAACTCTTATAAAAAGTCAAACAAGGGTATAAATGACTTTAACCCATATTCTTGTAAATAGTAAAAATGTTTTGAAATACATTTTTAAAAAACATGGATGTGGATGATAAAGAGATCCCAGTAGATTATTACATATAAACAACCTCGGATAATGAAGAGATTGTGTAATAACCCTTACCTTGTACTTTTCCTTGGTTGGGGTAGGTTAACCTCCTGTATAATGGTGAAATAGTTGTTATTAAATTATACAAGAATCATATATATTAATATGATATCATATATGATCTTTTAACATTGATTTGTTAATAATATCTTAGAATTATCGTCGTTTCGGGAGTTAACTTACTCATTTTCTTTTATATGATTTGTTACATAAGCCATGGTTGTTGTATCTTATTCATATCCAGAATGATATACAGTCCTTAAACATCATTTTTAAATCATCAAATGATAATTATACTTGAATGGATACGATGGAGAATGAATCTCATCGCGTTCGTGGAGACGGTAGTCCGTACGTACGCACGAGCGACAATATCATTCTTTTGATATTAAAATAATATATAAATGGATGGTATATCATATATACAGAATCATTAACATGTTATATTTATTATTTACATGAGTTACACATCATTATTATACCCATCCAAATAATATTATATTGAATAACAATTACACCACGACGTGGAGACGGTAAGCCGTACGTACGCACGTATGGTGACATGTTATTCAAAGGGTGGATAGAATACTGAATATGATTGTACCATATTTATAATAACATCACAGTATATGTGAGATACTGGAGTTATTATTTCAGAATGGTAAGAACAAAGGAAGAAGAAGTGGAAGAAGAAATGAACTGAGAAAAGGGTGGTGAAATCATTACCTCTTCTTCGGGTTCTTCCTTTTGATTTGATCAAAAGGGCTCCTTAGGTTGGATTTCTGATCAAACTAAGGCCTCTAGGTTGTATTGAGGGATGTTGGGAGAGTATTTGGGCAGAGTTTGGCCGAACCAAAAGGCTTTGAAGGTGTGAAGAAATGAGAAGGAGGAGTGCCCTTTTATAAGAGGGGTGAGGGGCACCTTTGGAAAAGCTAGAAATATTAATTTATAATAAATTCATATTCGGTTTCTAAAGGCTCCAAAGTTGACTATTCAAATGATGAGGTGGGGATAGGTCGAAAGAAACTCATCCAATAGAATTTAGACAGGTTTGGGTACTTATATTAACCTTATCTTTAAGTATTAACTCTAAGTTAATTAGTTTCACTTTTACAATGTCTCTTTGTATTTTATATATTATGGTTAATAAACTTACTATATACATCCAAGAGACCACCAAGTGGTCCATTAATGATTAACCTATCATGATATAAGTCTTTTGGCCGAACCTTAGATTTTTAGGAATTTAATATCAATTAATAATATAATATTTGTTTTAAGAATTATTTTATGTCAATTTTGACACTATTCATTAGTTGATTTTTTTGAAACTCATAACAGATTTATTACTTCGAACAAAGTCAATTAAATCAATCCTAATATAGCATATTATCCTAGAAAATTAGTTTAATTCATTAAAAGTTTCATATTATATTTATTTGGGTATTTATAATATCACTTATTTTATTTTTTCACTATTATAGTAATTACTGCATCATCATTGTGTCATAAATAAAATAAATTATTTAATGTCTAAAAATTATAAGTAAAATATCATTATGTAGGAAATCTTTTTAGCTTTCTAATGAATATTTATAATCGAAAATCCAACATGTATAACCCTATGTAAAAATTGTTCTTCTAAAAGATGTAATCTTATGCCATTTTTATTTTTATTTTAACTTTATTAATATAAAGTGTCCCTACCACATACAAGTGGCTCCAAGGGGTCCCCAAATTGACCCAAGGATGCCCATGGTCGGGTATTTGTCCACCAATAAGGTTAGGACACGTTTTAGGGTAATTTTGTATTATTATAATATTATTTTTTAACCCTTATTTACCGGATTTACCCTTTAACCATGGTAAATAAAATATTTACCACAGTAACTATTCAAAATGTCTAAAAATAAAAGTTACCTATTTACACAATTTGAACATCCTGATTCCAAATATGGAATCCATTTTCCTAAATTCAAAACACAGAAGTGGCAGAAATTAATTTAAAATTAATTCCCGCTGTTAAAACAAAAAGCGTGTTTTTAAGAGATAATAACTATCAAAAGATTGACACTTGTTTATGTTTGGTTTAATTGTAAAATTATGTCCAATGACAAAAATTATATTAAATGGTAAAAATATATTCTAAATATACTTTAAAACCACTCAAATTCATAATTTATCACTAGTAATTAATTTGATTAAAAAAGTTGTTTTTAATTAAAATTTAGTAATTTTCACTATTCATCAAAATATGAAAGTTATCCGAAATGTACCAAAATTTCACCCTAGGCTAAATTCGATATTCCGAATCCAAAAATGAAGTCCATTTTCAAATATAAAATATATATAATTTCAAAAAGTAGGTATTACTATTCATAACGGCTAGTTTGATTAGTTATGGTGTGTTAGAACTCGGTGTTGCGTACAACACACGCTATCACATTATTCGAAGGGAAACGTACCGTAGAAGCTTGGGGTGTTACATTCTCCCCTCCTTCAAATAATTGCGTCCTCGAAATTTATAGGGTATTACTGCATAAAAAGACTCGGTGGTTCTTCATCATAAGTTCCTCGGGTTCCCACGTTGCCTCTTCCATCTTATGATTTCTCCACAAAACTTTTACCAGACGCGTCGTCCGGTTTCTCAGTACTTGTTCTCTTGTATCAAGAATCCTGACGGGCTCTTCACAATAAGACAGATCCGGTTCCAGTTCTAATTCCTCATAGGTGAGTACATGCGTTGGGTCAGGCATGTATTTTCTCAACAGAGATACGTGGAACACATCGTGAACTTTGGAGAGACTTGGCGGCATTGCCAATCGGTAAGCTACAGCCCCAATTCGTTCTAGAATTTCGAAAGGTCCGATGTACCTGGGACTCAATTTACCTTTCTTACCAAAACGTATGACTCCCTTCCACGGAGATACCTTCAGGAAAACATGATCACCGACTTGAAATTCCAAATCCTTCCTTCGATTATCGGCATAGCTCTTCTGCCTACTTTGAGCTGCTTTGATGTGATTTTGGATTACATTCACCTTTTACACCGTTTCCTCCACCAGTTCTGGGCCTACAAGTTTTCTTTCACCAACGTCATCCCAACAGGTTGGTGTACGACATCTCTTTCCGTATAACGCTTCATATGGTGCCATCTGAATACTCGAATGGAAGCTATTGTTATAGGAAAATTCTACCAGAGGTAAATATTGATCCCAAATACCCTGAAAATCAAGTGAGCAAGATCTCAACATGTCTTCTAAGGTTTGAATAGTCCGTTCTGATTGTCCGTCTGTCTGAGGGTGGTAAGCAGTGCTCAAATGAAGTTCAGTATCCAGGGATTTCTGAAGACTTTTCCAGAATCTTGAAGTAAAACGGGGATCACGATCAGAAACAATCGATAGGGGTACACCATGAAGTCTCACAACTTCATTAATGTATAGTCTTGCTAGACGTTCCAGGGGTAGATCTTCTCTTATAGAAAGAAAATGTGCTGACTTGGTAAGACGATCAACAATAACCCATATTGCATCGTTCCTTCTAGAAGTCTTTGGTAGCCCCATGACAAAGTCCATCGTAATATTGTCCCATTTCCACTCCGGTATGGGAAGAGGTTGCATGACTCCTCCAGGCTGTTGCCTTCCAGCTTTCACTTGTTGACAAACCATACATCTTGATACAAAATCAGCAATCTCCCTCTTCATGTTGTCCCACCAAAAATGTTCCTTCAAATCTCTATACATTTTGGTGCTCCCAGGGTGTATAGAGAAATTGGAACTATGAGCATCATCCAGCAATTCCCTTTTTAGATCAGGTATATTGGGAACACAAAGTCTCTTTCCAAATTTCAAAGTTCCATCTTCATACACAAAGTCTCTCAATCTCCCATCATTCACAGCTTTAATCTTCTTCTGAAATTCTTCATCATCGGTCTGAGAACTCTTAATCCTTTCTAGTAAAGATGGTTTGGCAACCATTTGAAAAAGCATTGATGTTTCACCTTCCCTTGTTATTCCCATGTCCATCTTCACTAGATCCATGAAAATTGGATCCCTTTCAATTCTAATCATTTTCAAAACTCCATGGTCTTTTCTGCTCAAAGCATCTGCCACCTTGTTTGCCTTCCCCGGGTGGTAGTGTATCGTACAATCATAATCCTTGAGTAATTCAAGCCATCTCCTTTGCCTCATGTTGAGTTCTTTTTGTGAGAAAATATACTTCAAACTCTTGTGATCAGTATAAATCTCACATTTTTCACCATAGAGGTAGTGCCTCCATATCTTCAAAGCAAAGATCACAGCTGCTAACTCAAGATCATGAGTAGGATAGTTTTGTTCATGAATTTTCAACTGTCGTGATGCATAGGCAATAACTCTATCATTCTGCATAAGGACACAGCCAAGTCCTTTCTTTGATGCATCACTATAAATAACGAACCCATCATTCCCCGATGGTAGAGTCAATATAGGAGCATTGACTAATCTTCTCTTCAGTTCTTCGAAACATTCTTCACACTCTTTTGTCCAAACAAATTTAACCCCTTTACGTGTGAGCTTCGTTAATGGGTTTGCCAATCGGGCAAAATTCTGGACGAAACGTCGATAATAACCTGCCAAACCAATAAAACTACGTACCTCAGTTATACTCGTAGGTGCTGGCCATTCTTGGATTGCCTTGGTCTTAGAAGGATCAACAGAGATTCCATCTTTAGAGACAATATGTCCAAGAAAAGAAATCTCCTGAAGCCAGAATTCACACTTGCTAAACTTTCCATATAATTCATGCCTCCTCAGAGTCTTCAAGATAATGCGCAAGTGATTTTCATGATCTTCATAGGTTTTGGAGTATACCAATATATCATCAATAAATACTACCACAAATTCATCGAGATACTCCTTGAAAACTCTATTCATCAGATCCATGAATACAGAGGGTGCATTGGTCAATCCAAACGGCATTACAGTAAACTCGTAATGCCCGTACCTGGTTCGAAATGCTGTTTTCGGAATGTCTTCCTTCTTCACACACAACTGATGGTATCCAGATCGAAGTTCAATCTTTGAAAAGTATTGAGCTCCATGCAGTTGGTCAAATAAATCATCAATACGAGGTAGGGGATACTTGTTCTTTATCGTTATAGCATTGATCTCCCTGTAGTCAATACATAACCTCATAGATCCATCTTTCATTTTAACAAAAAGAACAGGGGCTCCCCATGGAGAAACACTAGGGCGAATAAATCCCTTATTACTCAATTCCTCTAGTTGTTTCTTTAGTTCGACTAACTCTACAGTGGCCATTCTATAAGGGGTCTTCGATATAGGCCTTGATCCAGGAATCAAATCAATAGAAAACTCAACTTCTCGTTCTGGAGGATGTCCAGGTAAATCTTCCGGAAATACATCTACAAATTCTTTCACAACAGGTACATCCTCTATTTGAACATTCCTTTCCTCACCGACAGTTATTTCATTCTCTTCCTCCCCAATAATTGAATTAAGTTGAGCTACTGGGGGTGGGTCTAAATAAGAATTAGGTGGTGACGATTCTGCTCTAAAAATAAGGTGTTCCTTATCATTATCATCGAGAATCGTAACCTCTTTCTTCTTACAATAAATCTTCGCATCATAGTCCGAAAGCCAGTCCATACCGAGGATTATATCAAACTCAATCATAGGTATGACGATGAAATCAGCAGATAAAGAAAATTTATGTGCTCTAATGGGGACTGATTCACAAAACTTTGTTGCAACGATACTTCCCTTAGGAGTTTTAACTGACAACTCCCTTATTAAATCAAATTGGAAATATCTAATTTTCTTAGCAAACTGGGAAGATATGAAACAATGCGATGATCCAGAATCAAATAATGCATTTGCTAAACTTGAGGAAACCATTAAATTACCTGCCACCACGTCTTTCGGAGTTTCTACCTCAGCAGTAGTGATAGCATAAGCCTGGCCTTGATCCCTTGGCCTTTTCTGAGGTAAGTTTTCCTGACGCTTAGGACATGCATTTGCATAATGCCCCATCTCCCTGCAATTGTAGCACTGAACATTGGTAGCTTCCTTCTTCCCCTTGCAATCATGAGCTTGGTGGCCTTTTTCACCACACTTGTAACAGACTCCCATTCCCTTCAGGCAAGCACCGGGGTGTTTCTTCCCGCACTTACCACAAGATGGATATTCAACCTTTCCCTTCTTCCCCTTATTTCCATTCCAAGATTGATCAGCAGGTCTCTTCTTCTCTTGCTTTGCTTTAAAGTCATAAGACTTAGAGAATTCCTTTTCGGTCTTGATAGCACATGAGACAATGTCTTCGTACGATGAAAAGGATTGTGAGACTAATGCTCGACGGAGAAATGGTTTTAACCCATCAAAGAAACGATCAATCTTACTTCTTGGGTTGCGAATATAATCACCAGCGTACCTCGCTAACCTTGTAAAGTTAGCCTCATACTTTGTGACATTATCATCCTCCTTTTGTCTCAGACTCAGAAATTGCCTTTCCATATCTGCTCGATGGTCGCGAGGAAAGTATTTTTCTAAAAACAGATCTTTGAACTCCCTCCATTCCATGTTTGATACTTCATCATCTTCCTTCATGTTTTGAATCAATGACCACCATTGATCAGCATCTCCAGTGAGGCGGTAAACTGCCATGGTAACTTTTTCCCTTTCACTACTCCCCAAAGCCTGAAATATTTTCTCTAGGGAAAATATCCATTGCTCAGCTACTAAGGGATTTGTACTCCCATTGAACGTTGGTGGTTGTTGTCTCATGAATCGATCTAACATTGATCCTCCACGCTGCGGATCAGGGTGCTCCATACGGGTAAGGTTATTATTCATAACCTGAGTAAGTTGTCCCAGTACGGTGATTAGCTGATCAGCACCAGTTGCATCACCAGCCCCACTATAATTATCTTGAGCAGGAGGGAAATCCCTACATGGAGTGCGTGCATTGATACGGTTTCCATTTCTTCCACTAGGCGCCATTTCTAAACAATGTCATAAACTAGATCAGTTTATGAATCAAAATACATAATCCCATACTTATAAAACACTAAACATAAATTGAACTATATATGGATATAATCCATAATCATAAATATGTTTTCTTTGAGGAAGTATATACTCATAAACCCTTCATAATGATTTGTAAAGAAAGTGAGAGTTATCCTAAGCATATCCCCCGGGAGTGTCGTAACCAAGAGTGCAGCAAGGCCCGTTGTCGTGCACCAGTTCCCGTTCGAGTCTAGCTCAAAGCGGTGTTTTCGGGTTTTACCCCTAGGTACATCTGTGCCAGAGCCGCCTCTACCTGCTCGTATCCAGACAGGGATGTATTGCTCGGAAAACTCACAAAATCTCTACAATACCAAAATTTCTAGGAAGTTATTCTATACTAATCCTCAAAGTTCATCTTAGGTCTACGTGCTCTAATCAGAGTTTATCTAAATCTAGCTTCCAAGGTTTGTACTAAACTTCCTCTGATACCAACTGTAACGCCCCGACCCCAGTTACCCAGAGCCGGTGCATTATTACATAACATTGGCATGATCACAAGAAAGATCAAATCTCGAAAGACCGATTGGTTTAGTAGCCTTGGAAACACTAGATATATTCATAAGTTTTACATTACATCATAAAATGAAAAAAACTACTACAACAACATAATGTCTCCATAATCCACACTACTATCCCCTCATAATATCCCTGCAGGTCATTCATAATTTACTTCTTCACATCCTGGGGAAAAAAATAAAACATAGAAAAGGGGTGAGCTCAAATGCCCAGTAAGGATAACAATAAAGCGGAAACTTTCATAAATAAGAATAAACATTTAAGGCAATGCATTACTAAAACAAAAGCCTTTTAAAATTGAACTTCAACATGGTCTGGCAAAAGTAAAATGAAATAATGCCATTTACTTATTCACATGGATATTCTACTAATCGAATAATCACATGCAAAAATCAATAACCACTTTCATAATGTTGGAATGCATAATGCCAGACTTTCATAACCACATAGCCAAGGCCTTGTGCCAAGACTACAAATAAGATTTTGTCAAGGCCTTGTGCCAAGACACTAGTTTGTCTCATGAGACCTACCGATGCATCGAGGAGCTATAGCGGGCTCCACCCGTCACTTATTAAGTCCAATGCATTCCCATATGAAAAGGTTTAAACATAACATAAACATTCGTATTAAAACTAGCATACGAAATGTCAATAATTTCACCATAAACTATGAATGGTATAAAAATAGCACATCCACAGTCAAACATATCACAAAACCTTCAATACAATATAGAAGTTTTGTATCATAATAAATCAACTTCAAATAATCTTAAAATCCATCAAAGGATGTTGACATAGATGAAATCAAAATTCTTTTTAAAGAATTATCTCCTTTTATTTTGAAATCATTTAAGATCCATATAAAATAAAACATTTTCTTTGAAAATATTCTTATAAGCTTGTATGTAAAGCTTCGACAATTTTATAACGGCGGAAAATAACCGCACCCGCCGTATAAGTTAAAAAAACATTCTTACCTCAATTCCGTCGAAAAGGTTAAAAAGGACCTTGTTTTGAAAACGACGGAAAGATTACTTTATAAAACTCTTATAAAAAGTCAAACAAGGGTATAAATGACTTTAACCCATATTCTTGTAAATAGTAAAAATGTTTTGAAATACATTTTTAAGAAACATGGATGTGGATGATAAAGAGATCCCAGTAGATTATTACATATAAACAACCTCGGATAATGAAGAGATTGTGAAATAACCCTTACCTTGTACTTTTCCTTAGTTGGGGTAGGTTAACCTCTTGTATAATGGTGAAATAGTTGTTATTAAATTATACAAGAATCATATATATTAATATGATATCATATATGATCTTTTAACATTGATTTGTTAATAATATCTTAGAATTATCGTCGTTTCGGGAGTTAACTTACTCATTTTCTTTTATATGTTTTGTTACATAAGCCATGGTTGTTGTATCTTATTCATATCCAGAATGATATACAGTCCTTAAACATCATTTTTAAATCATCAAATGACAATTATACTTGAATGGATACGATGGAGAATGAATCTCATCGCGTTCGTGGAGACGGTAGTCCGTACGTACGCACTAGCGACAATATCATTCTTTTGATATTAAAATAATATATAAATGGATGGTATATCATATATACAGAATCATTAACATGTTATATTTATTATTTACATGAGTTACACATCATTATTATACCCATCCAAATAATATTATATTGAATAACAATTACACCACGACGTGGAGACGGTAAGCCGTACGTACGCACGTATGGTGACATGTTATTCAAAGGGTGGATAGAATACTGAATATGATTGTACCATATTTATAATAACATCACAGTGTATGTGAGATACTGGAGTTATTATTTCAGAATGGTAAGAACAAAGGAAGAAGAAGTGGAAGAAGAAATGAACTGAGAAAAGGGTGGTGAAATCATTACCTCTTCTTCGGGTTCTTCCTTTTGATTTGATCAAAAGGGCTCCTTAGGTTGGCTTTCTGATCAAACTAAGGCCTCTAGGTTGTATTGAGGGATGTTCGGAGAGTATTTGGGCAGAGTTTGGCCGAACCAAAAGGCTTTTAAGGTGTGAAGAAATGAGAAGGAGGAGTGCCCTTTTATAAGAGGGGTGAGGGGCACCTTTGGAAAAGCTAGAAATATTAATTTATAATAAATTCATATTCGGTTTCTAAAGGCTCCAAAGTTGACTATTCAAATGATGAAGTGGGGATAGGTCGAAAGAAACTCATCCAATAGAATTTAGACAGGTTTGGGTACTTATATTAACCTTATCTTTAAGTATTAACTCTAAGTTAATTAGTTTCACTTTTACAATGTCTCTTTGTATTTTATATATTATGGTTAATAAACTTACTATATACATCCAAGAGACCCCCAAGTGGTCCATTAATGATTAACCTATCATGATATAAGTCTCTTGGCCGAACCTTAGATTTTTAGGAATTTAATATCAATTAATAATATAATATTTGTTTTAAGAATTATTTTATGTCAATTTTGACACTATTCATTAGTTGATTTTTTTGAAACTCATAACAGATTTATTACTTCGAACAAAGTCAATTAAATCAATCCTAATATATCATATTATCCTAGAAAATTAGTTTAATTCATTAAAAGTTTCATATTATATTTATTTGGGTATTTATAATATCACTTATTTTAATTTTTCACTATTATAGTAATTACTGCATCATCATTGTGTCATAAATAAAATAAATTATTTAATGTCTAAAAATTATAAGTAAAATATCATTATGTAGGAAATATTTTTATCTTTCTAATGAATATTTATAATCGAAAATCCAACATGTATAACCCTATGTAAAAATTGTTCTTCTAAAAGATGTAAGCTTATGCCATTTTTATTTTTATTTTAACTTTATTAATATAAAGTGTCCCTACCACATACAAGTGGCTCCAAGGGGTCCCCAAATTGACCCAAGGATGCCCATGGTCGGGTATGTGTCCAACAATAAGGTTAGGACACGTTTAAGGTAATTTTGTATTATTATAATATTATTTTTTAACCCTTATTTACCGGATTTACCCTTTAACCATGGTAAATAAAATATTACCACAGTAACTATTCAAAATGTCTAAAAATAAAAGTTACCTATTTACACAATTTGAACATCCTGATTCCAAATATGGAATCCATTTTCCTAAATTCAAAACACAGAAGTGGCAGAAATTAATTTAAAATTAATTCCCGCTATTAAAACAAAAAGCGTGTTTTTAAGAGATAATAACTATCAAAAGATTGACACTTGTTTATGTTCGGTTTAATTGTAAAATTATGTCCAATGACCAAAATTATATTAAATGGTAAAAATATATTCTAAATATACTTTAAAACCACTCAAATTCATAATTTATCACTAGTAATTAATTTGATTAAAAAAGTTGTTTTTAATTAAAATTTAGTAATTTTCACTATTCATCAAAATATGAAAGTTATCCGAAATGTACCAAAATTTCACCCTAGGCTAAATTCCATATTCCGAATCCAAAAATGAAGTCCATTTTCAAATATAAAATATATATAATTTCAAAAAGTAGGTATTACTATTCATAACGGCTAGTTTGATTAGTTATGGTGTGTTAGAACTCGGTGTTGCGTACAACACACGCTATCACATTATTCGAAGGGAAACGTACCATAGAAGCTTGGGGTGTTACACTTTCACTTTCAATCTTGATAAATCTTGATCTCAAGCGTGTTTTTGACCTTGTAGAGTCATGCCGCCTAGAAGACCACGAGTTTTTCACTAGGAGAGTGGCTATGAGTATACTCCAGAGATGGTGGGCCATGGGCTACTAGTGGATCCTCTAGCAGTGCCAGATGTGGCACCTACTGTTATACTGGACATAGGAGCGGAGGCACAGTTCCTTGAAGGCTTTATGCGGTTCATGCAGACCTTTCAGGGAGCACCGCAGGCTGCCACATCTATGGCTGAGCTGACTCGTATATTTTAACAGAAGAATCTCCCTACCTTTTTAGGGTATGGCGGACCACAGGATACGAAGTCATGGCTTGGATCGATGCAGACTATTTTTGAGCATCTTGAAACACCTCCAGGGCGGAGGGTCAATCTCATGACGTATATGCTGCGTCGTTCCTCCAAGCGGTGTTGGGATGTTATCACCCAGTCACAACATCATAGGGACATGGCGTGGGAATATTTTCAGGAAGTATTCTATGACTTATTCTTCCAAAAGACCCTAAGGGGAGATAGAGCTCGAGAGTTCATGAATCTGCATCAGGGCGCTATGTCGGTGATGGACTATTCTTCTCGCTTTACCAGGATTCAGCGTTTTGCACTCGTTTTGGTGGGTGGTGAGACGTTAAGAGCCATGCGCTTTGAGGATGGTCTCCGTTAAGACATTTGATCACTGGTGAATATTTTCAGGTTGCCTTCAGTACATGCTATTGTGAACCTGGAGCTGATTACAGAGAGAAACCTACGGGAATCTAGTGGGGTGGGCCAGGGTGGTTCATCACCAGTTACTGATACTATTTCTGATGGAAAAAGGAAGATACAGATGGACTTCTCTCAGGGTGGTATTACCAATCAGAAGAATGCTTCAAGTGGCCAGGTCGTGTGCTACTAGTGTGGTAAAGAGGGGCACAAGAGACCACATTGTCCGAGAGACCTAGTGGAGTGCCGAGCTTGTGGCAAGATGGGTCATCTACAGTGATTTTGTATGGAGTTTCCACTGATGTCTAGTGAGAGGGGTTCTGTGTAGACTCCACGTGCAGGAGAAGGACTAGTGGATTATTAATTGTCAGGGAACTGGAATACGTCAGGGCGTGCAAGAATAGATGGTGGTCGTGGATGTGGTAGCCAGACACCAGGATCTCAGAGGCAGTAGGGCGAGACAGCTTAGGGTAGCCAGGCTGTGTCGCAGGGCCGCGGCACTGGGCAGGCATATGCATTGCAACAGACCCAGCAGGAGCAGGATCTCGACCTTCTATAGTCATAGGTACTATTCTAGTAGCTTCTATCTTATCTTTAGTACTTTTTTATATGGTTACTACACATTGTTTCATATATGAACCCGTTGTGGAGAGCCTTGGGCTCTGTGTTTCTTATTATACTGATATCATGATGCTAGACACTCCATTGGGAACTAGAACGACATGTGTGCGTCATTGCAAGGAGTGCCCCCTTGAGGTAGGTGGGTGTCACATTCTTTGGGACCTCTATGTCTTAGAGATGACAACTTATGAAGTAATTCTCTGGATGGACTGGATGGTTCCCTTTCGAGCCTTTGTAGACTGCTATCGTCGTAGGGTGTGTTTAACATCACCAGAGGGCGGAGAGTTTCTATATAAGGGTGAATGGGATGCTCAGGTGAGTCGGGATGGACTAGAGCATCGTGGGTGAGGTGGAATCATACCCAGATTTCGAGCTTATATCTAGATGATCATGGGACTTGTCAGAGAGATTTCCCTCCAATGGTTTATCATTTTAGGGATGTCTTCCCAGACGACTTCTAAGGTCTACCTCCAGAGCGAGAGGTGGATTGATCTATTGATCTTGTGCCAGGAGCATCAACGATGTCCATTCCTCCTTATAGTGTGGCTACACTACTGTTGTAGGAGCTCAAGAGACAGTTAGAGGAGTTACAGGCAAAGGGTTTTATGCGGTCCAGTACTTCTCCGTGGGGATCGCTGGTCCTTTTTGCGAAGAAGACTGACGGTACCCACAGACTCTATGTGGATTATCGAAAGCTAAACCAGATGACGGTTAAGAACGGATGTCACTTTTAGAGTATTGATGATATTTTTGATCAACTTCGTGGAGCACGAGTATTCTCGAAGATTTAATTGAGTTCAGGATATCATCAGATGTGCATAAGACCATCTGATATAACTCTTAGAGCTTTCAAGAGCAGGTATGGTCTATACGAGTATACGGTTATGCCGTTTGGACTCACAAACGCGTCATCAGTTTTGATGGCTCTGATGAATCATGTGTTCCATCCTTATCCAGACTCTTTTGTGGTATTATTCGTGGACGAAATCTTGGTTTACTCTCACACTCGACACGAACATGCCACCCATCTTGTGATCGTATTGAGTACACTGAGAGAACATCGGCTATATGCTAAGCTCTCAAAGTGCCACATTAGGATGGACCGGATTAAATTCATGGGCCATATCATCTCAGAGGTAGGAGTTTCAGTAGACCCAGAGAAGGTGAGGGTAGTAGTTTCCTAGGAGAAGCCTAAGAACTTGTTTGAGATACGAAGTTTCTTAGGTATGGCTGGTTACTGCAGATATTTCATCTAGAACTTCTCCCTATTAGTAGCGCCATTGATGGGTTTGACTAAGAAGGGTGTGATGTTCATTTGGAAAGAACCTTGTGAGACAGCCATTCAGGACCTGAAAGGAAGGTTAACATCAGCACCGATCCTGATACTCCGAGAGCAGGGGAAGAGCTATACAGTTTATTGTGATGCATCAGGTATTGGGCTGGGAGTAGTGTGGATGCAGGTCAATCAAGTTGTTGTGTACGGGTCTCGCAGCTGAGGCCACATGAGAGTAATTACCCAACACATGATCTCGAGTTGGCAGAATTTGTGAATGTGTTGCAATGTTGGAGACATTATCTATTGGGAGAAAATTTTGTTGTTTTCACCAACCACAAAAGTCTCACGTATATTTTTACTCAGCGTGACTTAAATATAAGGCAGTGATTGTGGGTTAAATACCATCAGTCCTTTGATTTTGAGCTTGCCTATACACCTGGTAAAGTTAATGCAGTAGCTGATGCACTGAGAAGGAAGACTCAGATATAGGCTGTGTAGGAGGCCAATGAGTAGTAGAAGCATATTGCTTTGTTCTCTAAGATGCATTTGAAGGTGCACGATAGTCTGAGGAAAACATATCTTTCATCACTAGCTGTGACTTAAACCCTTCTGGATATAGTGAGGATAAGACAACTATCTGTTTCAGAAGGCTTGGTTCTACGGGAGTCGGTGATAAGTGAGGACCCTCCTCTTGGTTGGACGATAGGCGATGATGAGGTTCTGTGTTTCCATGGATGATTGTGGGTTCCCGGGGATATACATGAGGAACTGATGTGGGAGTTTCATGCTTCAGCTTGGGCAGGGTTACCAATATGTACCCTGGCTTGAGATGTCAGTACTGGTGGCCAGGTATGAAGAGATATGTAGTTGGTTTTGTTATGAGGTGTTTCAGCTGTCAGCAGGTGAAGGAGGAACACCAGAGACCAGCTGAGCTGTTATAGCAGTTACCCATTCCGGAGTGGAAATGGGATGATGTCACGATGGATTTAGAGATAAGGTTGATGAGGTCACCTAGAGGCATTGATTCCTTGTGGGTGGTTGTGGACAGACTCATGAAGGTAGCTCACTTTTTTCCGATCAAGGAGACCTTCAAGGTTGACGAACTTAGATGATTGTATATCTGAGAGGTCGTACGTCTTCATGGGGTCCATCGTTCTATCATTTTCGATAGGTACACCCGTTTTACATCTCGTTTCTAGCAGAGTTTTCAGAGGGAATTGGGTACATATGTGCTTCTGAGCATAGCTTAATACCCTCAGACCAATGGCCAGTCAGAGCATACTATACAGGTGCTAGAGGACATGCTACGTGAATGCGTCCAAGACTTTGGGGGCTCCTAGTAGAAGCATATAACCTTAGTTGAGTTTGCCTATAACAATAGTTTTCAGGCAATGATTGTGATGGAACCATACGAGGCTATATATGGTAGGCCATACCGATTACCTTTGTGCTGGTTAGAGGCAGGTGAGGAAGCTTTACTAGGACCACATCTCATACAGGAGACTTCTGAGTAGGTCCAGTTGATTCAGAATGAGATGGATACCATGCAGTCTTGTCAGAAATCTTATGTGGATCGCCGTAGATGATTTTTGGAGTTCGTGGTCAGGGATAAGGTTATCTTGCGTGTTTCCCAGAGGCTGGGACACAGACTGATCAAGAGACAAGGTAAACATTCACCGCGGTATGTGGGGCCATTTGAGATTCTGGAGAGAGTTGGACCGGTTGCATATCGGTTGCAGTTAATGTAGCTGTACCGATCCATGCATGACGTCTTCCATGTATCTCAGCTACACCGATATCATTCAAGCCCATCTCACATCCTTCAGTCCGAGGAGGTTGAGCTTCAGATGGATGCGTCCTTTGAGGAGCATCTGATATGTATCGTTGACAGGAGCACGAAGGTTATCTGAGGCCGGTCAGTTTCTCTCATATGGGTTCTATGGTAGCATGGCTGAGTGCAGGATGGATCCTGGGAGCGGGAGACTGATGTACGTGCACAGTGGTCGGAGTTGTTCACATCTATATCTACACCACCCTTGGAAGGGAAAATCGGGGACGAATTTCTTTAAGGGGGGAAGTTTGTAAGAACCCGGATATTATCTTTGAGTTATGAGTTTCTTTTTTCTCCATTCCATAAGTGTTTTTGAGAAAATAAGGAAAATGGGGAAAATGAAAAATTTTGGGAAGTACCCACCGTGTACTTTTCCACACGCCGTGTACTTCTGGCCATGTGGGATGTGTACACGGGGCGTGTGTCCATGACAACGACGAAGGGTGTAAAGACCGACTACATGCCGTGGAGTGGTCCTTTAAACTCCATGTAGTCAGTCGGCAGGTGAATAGTAAGGTGGTGGCCAGCTGTGCGACAGAACATGCCTTGTACTCATGAAGGCACGCCGTGTAGTCATGTCGGTAGGTGAACAGTGCCGTGCTGGCGGGAAGCCTCCAGAGGAACAGTTAAAAATGGAATGTACACGCCGTGTACTTGGAAGTACCCACGCTTTACATTGTTTTTTTCGCTTAAAATGGGCAGTAGCCTCCCCTATTCATAGGGAAGGCTTAGAACGGGAAGCGAGCTCAGGAGGGGATGGCTGAACCTTTGGAGATCCACCGAGCGCATATCGGGAATCCATTTCCGCCTCGGATGATCTCATTGGAACCGTACGGGTAAGCCTTCCATCTCCTTGTGTTTTTCTTACCAATTACTCCTCTAATGGAAGTTATGTGCAATTAAGCAAGTTTACCTTCACCTCAGATCTACCTAATTCTAGGAAAATTTGTGGAATGTCATTCAAGTATACTGATCAGGGGCATTTAAGGTAGGTGGGTTGGTGTTTATTTTTCCAACTGTTGTGTGTTTTGTGTATTTAGTTCCAAGAACCCATGTTGGGGTGTCGTGTGGCTGAGGCCATGGATATTTTAGCTACCTAGAACTTTATAGGCTATTAAATAGAATTGTAAAATTGTTGTGTGGGATCAGTTCGTGGATCCAGGACCACCCCGGGGGTTCGTTCCACAATTTAGTTGTTTGTTCAGGATACCTGAGGGTATGCCATTAAAGTAATGATTGTATAATTTCTTTGGTAGGAATTTCATGTGAATGTTTATTTACATGTTGGGCATGGCCCGGTCACTTGCGGCTGAGGGCAGTGTTTTATTTAGCATGTGGGCGTTGTTTTCTTTGCCTGAGGTCATTTGTTATCTTAGCCTGAGGGAAACATCTTCTATTCCTGAGGGCAATAGACTCTATGCCTGAGGGAGACACTTCTTATGCCCGTGGGAAATATCTGTATGCATGTGGGAAGATTATTGTGTTAGATACTCTTTACCTGAGGGTACGAGTTTACGTGTCTGAGGGCATTAGATACTTACTTAGAATATTCACTGTGGTGATATTTTAAATTAAAATGATTAAATGGATATTAAAATGGCAATATAATTTGTTAAGTTAGTTACTTTTTAGTACTGCTTACTTTATTGCATTTTACTACTACACACTATTGTTGCATGTTTTACACACATTTGAGCACAAGCCTTTGGTGGGTGCCTACTAAGATATATTTCTCACATCCTATTTGGGTCATGATTTTCGGCCCAAACAGATTATGATTCTGCACGTGTAGATAAGGGTCAGGGTCCTTATACAGGTACTTGATTGATGCTGAGGTGTAGGGGAACATGTGACCGGGCTTAGGCTCATGATGCTGCTGGCTGTTATGTTATTCTTTTCTGTACTTGTACTCTGTATTATACTGTACTGCTATGTGCCATGTTTTGGTTGTTTTATAGAATAGTGACATGCTGCATCTTCATATATATATGACTGTTGTTTCCCATTTTGTTATATGTTATCCATTACAATTATATATACTTTTTCTGCGTCCACTGTTGTTATATGTTTATATTCTATTCTGCTGCGCTACACTTTGACAAATGAGGGCATAGTTTCCCCATTATCAGACCTGGGCCATCGCTACTAGTCGGCAACCTCTGGCATTTGGGGAAATGTGTTTGAGGTCACATGGTGAACCGAGTTCAAGGCACCTGTTGTGTGGCACTCGGATCTGGGATGTTAAAAAAATCCTTAAATAAACATAAGAAATACAAACCCCCAAATCCTCACCACCCAAGGCATGCAAATTAGAAAAAAAATGGCTACTATGGTTAGATGAGAAGGGGAAATCAGAGAAAATAAAATGAAAAAGAGTGAGGAGACCCAAACATTCCATTTGGGTGATGATTCATGAAGAAACCACCTCAAAATCACCTTGTAGAATCTTGGGTGAGCCAGAATATGAATTGGTAGGCATCCATATTAGGGGAGATCGAATAGGGGGTCCAAGGGTATATTCCCTAATTAAAAATAATGAATAACCCAAAAATAACCATTCATGACTAGGACACACTTTTAGATAGCATGGTTTTTCAAATTGTGTAAAAACCATGTGATTTATCACTCTCTCGATCCTGATGGGATGCAGACATAGCCTACATGGTTAGATAATACATGCACCTTAACTGTGTGACTTGGAAAAATTCCACCAAAATAACACTTTTCACCCCAAAAATCATCTAACACAACGGGATAAACTACCCAACAATTGTACCCCATAAAAAGTTGACCATAGGAGTGTTAAAAACGAAATTTACAATCCATCTTTCCTCATACCTCCCCCCTAACAAAGGACATGGCCAAAACTAACTAAAACATACAAGTCTCAGAATTTAAATCAAGAACACCAGAACAACCAATTTAATCCTAGAACACCTAGAACTCAATAGAAAAACTATGAACCAAAATATAAATCAAGACAAATGATGGAATTGAAAATTTTGGTGTGACAAAAATATTATGTAATAATCAACATTAATTAAATAATAATTTCATTCTATTTTTTATAGATGAACATATCCCATGTTGTACATATCGCAAACACAAATAATGATGAATAATCCATTTCTAGTTCTCTAAAATGAAACATGATAAATTTATTTAGTTGGATTAGTAAACCTAATTCTTCATGAATTAGATAATAGGGGGTCCTAAATACTAATGTCTCATTTTGTATCAAATGTTTACATCGCATAGTAAACATAAATGCAACTATTTCCCAACCAACCAATTCAATCTCACCCATGTATGACTATAAAATCAAACCTATCTCTCAAATATAACCTATGATAACTCTCATTCATGAACCCTATCCCCAAATGTATCCCATATTAATTAAGAAATATGGGAAGGGTTATGGTGACAACCCAAGTCTCTCCTTTAGTAGGCCTCAGGGTTGGATACTATTACCAATTTTATAATGATAAAAATTGGATGAATTTACCACTAAGATAATACATGGATAATAGAGTTAAGAGAGATGTAAAAATAATACCTCATCATATATATATATATATATATATGAATCCAAATTCATACATGAAATTTTATATTGTACTAAAGCAATATAGTGGAAAACTATAAGTATCCTAATCGTAAAGATTATAGGAACTGTTATTCCCAAACATATCCTTTGAAACCCGGAGCTAGTAATATCGAACACAATATCCAACATTTTCTAGATGACATAAATATCAGTGTATATATTCATTGGATGAGAACAATATTATACTAAGTAAGATCCTTCATAGAGCCTCTCAATAAAAGTATAAAGAATTCATGATGATGAACAATGACCAAAAACTAAACTAACTAATAACCTAAATTATTAAACTATGTTCCCAAGATCACCATGTCTAACTCATAATGTAACACATAATATATATAATATAACAAAATAGTTAAACATCAAGGGTATCATGCTACAACATCCACACAATTTTTTCATTATTCCCTAATGTCGCATGTCTTAATCCATCTCTATCCAAAAGGATGTCATCCTAAAGAAACCTATTATATGAATTAAAACATGAATCACATGAATCAAATCATCACATAACATCATCATATAGAAATAATGAATTTTTTGAGAACCACCATAGCCTATATTACTTGTTTCATACATCAGGTGTTACCCTTCAAGCTATCACAACCCGTACAATGAGATGATTAATTGAATCCTTCAAGGAATACAAATGTCAGAATGATAATAATCTATTTGATACTATATATGAACATACATGTGTTTGAAATAATCACATGCTCTTACATCCCAATATACAAAAATATGGGAAACTACGCATTGATCATTCTATCACATATATCTATCCAGAAAATAGAGGAATTCCATATGGTTTATCCGAAAATCCATCCAACCAATGGAATGATGGGAAAACCCCCTCCAATAGACTACTAGTTATCAGCCTCTACAACCAACATGGGGTGGGTACTGTATAGAATAACAAAATTTACATCATATAATGAATCCCACCACCACACTATGTACACAACGAGACCATGATTTAACTATATCTATCATCAATGGGATACCCATCTGCCACTACTATAGAACTAATATCCTATAAAAATGAAATCATTTTATTAGATATATTAGATTAAATTATTTCTTTTCATCCGAAAATTTAATTTATGTTAATAAATTCATTATCTTGTAATTAACTATCATCATTATTTCCCATTGACCATTATTATCAAAAAAAGGAAAGTCAATACCCTCCAAGAATTAACCAAAATTGCTTTACACTTTTTCATAGAAACATATCAATTTTATTTAAAAATGAACCAAGTATATGGATCAAATATTTATCATTATTTATTAACATCATTCAATTTCCATGTACTCTAGAATAATATCCAAAGCTAACACTATAAGAATAATACAACAAAACACATCCAACTGCATCCCAAAAATGGGGATAGGAATATAGATAAACAAGAAACATGGACATCATATATTTAATTGATTCATATCAAATAACCACACTAGATATTAATGTAATATCAATTGGTAATACCAGCTTTGACCTATCCCATCATCCTTGGTTCCATCCCTGACATGCATATGCATTTCCTAATGCACCTCACCATCATAGGTGTCAACTTCTACGAAACATTCATGGAATCCACACCACATATCAATTTATAAATAATAGTATCATCCATCATAAGATCACATCATTATTTTTTTATTTGGATAACTTCATAATGTGCTACGGAAAACAAAATTTTTTGGGAAACGTGTCCCTAAAATAACACATTAATCCTTTCTCCCAAATAAGAACACATACCCCAAGAACTAAGTATCCAACCTTTAAATATAAATAGTCACCCATGAATCCATTGACTTTTTATTATAAAATAAATAGTTATTATTAAAACATTGATTCAATGATCAAATTTTTACTATTTTCCACCATGGAAAACCTAAGGTATTAGTTTATATAATCTATCAAAAGTTAATAATTATATAAGCTTAAATTCAACCTTCAAAAATAATTGAAATGAAATTTCCCGTTTAACTCGCCACTTAATTTGTATAAAAAAATTGGATAAACATTATATAAGTTCTTTTTAAATTATATTAATAAATTGAAGATCATAAACAAATTAAAACTCAAATTTCGTGCATTTTATTCACATAAATTATAATAAATAATTGATTACTACTATTCCACTGCTTATAATTCAATAGAAAATTAATCAATAAAAAATAGAATTATGTTCTAAAATTTTTATATTAAACTCATAATTATAATCCTCAAATAATAATGTGATAAAAATAATCCTATCGATGTCAAAATATTTATAAAATCAAGTGTAAAACCATTATCAGGGTAAAATGAAACAAGAAGAGACTACTAAACATAAAACTCATTAATTGTTTTGCAACGTTCAACCATTATTATTAAAATTCCATTCTCAGAAAAATTAGTAAAACATGGGAATATTATTATTTTACATAAAGTAATAGAATAATTAAAAAATCACCTACCTCAAAAGCAGCAATGTTCTTCGCATGAGAATAAAAAAATGTTGTGGACCTCCGATCACTACTACCAAAAGAAAAATTGATATCATGAAGAATATGTTGCATGATGACATTAGAAAATATAAAAAACTTTTATAAAAGTGAATATAAAATTGAAAATCATTTAATGAATTAATTAATATAAAATTAAACTAAACATAGAGCAACCATACATAGAATTGTTTGAAAACACCATGGTGCAACTGTAACTCCCTGATTTTTTGCGAAATATTTTTTTGAATTAATTAATATTTTGATATTTTTCATTTCATGTGATAATGGAAATAGTTATATATATATATATATTAAAAAACTAATTCAATCATTCCATTTAAATGGATCAATCTTTGTTCGTGTAACACGCAACATCGACTTGGCTTGCGTTGAATGCAATACTGAGTTTCTACAAAACATCATTTTATTGTTAGAATTATTTAATAGAGATAATTATTACCATGCCATTAAACATAGTAATATGAATAATAATAAGTAATTTTAAAATATTTTTTAAGTGGCATTATATAAACAAAACATTCTGAAAATGAATATTTTTTTTAAAACAGTTTATATATTTAAAAATATTGTTTTATTGAGTGATTTTAATTACATGTCCTTATATGATGAAAAAATATAAATTTAATTTCATAAAAAAATTATGTTTTTAATTTAGAATGCATAAATTAGCTTAGCCTGATTTTTTTGGGATTTTTTTGTTAAAACAACATTTTTTGATGAATTGTGAAAATACTACATTTTAGTTAATACTACCATTTGGTTTATATAATAAATAATGTAAAATTATAATTTTAATTCGTTTTATAGTCACATTCCAGGAATTATACATCTATTAATAAAAATAAGTAAATTATAATAAATTTCAGATTGAAATTGAAGATAAAAACAAAAAAAATGGATAATTTTTCTACATAAAAAAGCATGTAATTTCATCTCATATATAGGATTAGAATTAATCATTATATGGAATATTTTATGAATTTAATTTAATAAAATGGACATAAATATTTTTAATCAGTATAAAATATATTGTCTAATTAGATAAGGATTATTTTTAACCACAAATATTAGTAAAAGTTATTACAATTAATCACAACGATTAAGGTCATGTTATGTTTCATTCGGGAATAAACCTTAATATTATGGTCCAAAATGTCCTATTAACTTCTCCAAATCCCATGTTATGGACCTATTTCGGACATAAAACTTACATTGTTTATTGTTTGTGGGTTTCTATGACTTTTTTTACATTATAACATGTGTACATAGACCTTGATTTAAAAAAACCAACTGAGTCCTTTTACATCCCTAGACAAGGGCACCGAAACTCACTCTTCCTCACATAGCTCAGACCACATAGGTTCAGAAATGATATACACAATACAAATTATATCACCCATAACTTCCTTATATAAGTCTATATATGGTAATAATGTAATCCATAGAAGCCTTATGGAACAACCCAAAATGAGTTACCTAATTAAGGTGTAACATCTTCTCTCAATCGCTATTAATTTATTTTCCTTATGCACCCCTTCAATATATTGGTTTCATGATTTTAAAATTGGAACGTGTCTTAAATATTCTATTATGTTATTATTCTAATTTTTATACCTACAATAACACACACATAAATCAAATTTGTAATGAACATACTGTTTATATGTACGATGAACTAAAGCCTCACTAAACAATGATTGTTCATTTTTCCTTTACAGTGGACATTATGATGGATACTATATTTATATATTATATTTATTATATTTATTATATAGGTAAAAATATTTTTTAATTTTACCACTCATTCCCTTTTACCATCTCTTTGGTTCACATAAAAAAATTCAGTTTCAGGATGTGTGGACTATCTCTACCTCAAAGTGATATAGTTCATTCAAATACTACATGGAATGTGTAAAGGATGCGTTTAGTAAATTGATATGATATATATAAAATATCTATTTTATGGTAATAATGATATATATCAATATATATATATATATTTACATGTATTTCATTTACATTATTCCTTACAATTTTACAATAATAAATAGAAATAATGTTCATGTATACATATGGGTAACCGTCTCCATTAGTGGTGTATTACATTTCATAATTTTATATTATTAAGATTATTATAATAATATTTTATTGAATATGAATTATATTTATATCATGTTATTCATTTTCTAAATTATTATATAATTATAAGGACCAATGATATGACACAATAAGACAAAAGCTAATTTCAAAGAGAATATTACCTGAAGTGTAACATTAAAATGAAATTTATAACATGCGACTAATATAAAATCATAATTAATATGTATATGGTATTGGATGTGAAAATATTTATCTAAAAAATTTATATAATATATTTATATTTATTATATAAGAGGTTTCAATGAGTTTGATGAGATTCAAAACACAAGGTAATTGGATTTAATCTAATATTGTATCTCTGTGAGATAAATACTTTTTTTACCACCCTTTCCTTTTTCATGGGGATTATATATGACATGGATGTATTACATGATTATTATAATAAATTTAATAGGAATTTAATATCAATTATATATTCATTATTTCATGGCGTTTATATATCAAAAGTTACAAAATTGGTAAAATAGTTTATCTCAATTTTCATCATTTGAGAGTCTTGTTTTTCTATGAACATAAATTAATTTTAGAGGTGTATATACCGAAATTTTACATGTTATAACATGAATCTAATTATTTTAATAAATTTTATGCTTCATGAAATTTCATTTTCATATAATTATACTATTATCACATGTTACCCTGTGATAATATTTTATTGATACAATCTTATCTCTTTTCGAGATTGCTAATTATTATGATTATTTTTTGAAATCTTATTATCCATATCGCACAATATATCATGAGATTCCTTATCCTATATTTATTCAAGGTATATCTAGGTATTAGTACACTTATTTCACATATTGGTACATAAGATAATTAAGATGATGTTTTTATGAAAATCTACTCACATTTGTCTCTTTGATAAAAAATATATGATATTTACAATACCATGTTAAAGAAAAAACAAATGATAATTGACGAAAATTTTCAAATATAATTTATTTTAAAAATGATTTATTGTTTTCAAATATTCCTTTAATTTATTACACATCTATTTTCAAATTAAAATGTTTTCAATGATTTGTTTTTTAAGAAGTGTTTTAAGTGTTTTAAATAATTCATTATACATTTTCAAAGTAAACTGTTTCCCCAATGATTTGAAATATTTAAATATACGTTTTGAAATTTAATTTCATGGAAATGTTTTTCAAAAGTATTTTTGTTTGAAAATGGTAAATATTTCAAAAAACAAATGATATTTTCATAAGAAGTGATTTTAAAAGATAACTCAAAATTATTTCCCATATAAGATGACATATTTTGGTTTCACTCATGTATTTATAGTGAAATTATTCAATGGTTCCATCGATAGTCTTTCTCTAGATTTTTAATGCTTGGATGACATGATTTTTATAAAATCTACTTCTCTTTCATGATTAATATTCTTTCCTTACCCGATTTATTTCATTAGTGGTGATTATGAGACATGTATCTTATCTAGAGTTAATGAAATGATTAATTGTTCGTGATTTATATCTTATTTTAGGGGTTATGATATTATTATTGTTTATAATCTTACAGAACACATATGTATGATTTTTTATTTCTCGAGATGGATTTATATATCCATCCAATGAATTGGGTAATGATGGACAACTCATGAGAATTCCTATTATGCGTGAACCTGCTTTCATGTTCACAATGTTTTTTTAACCAAATTACTTTATTATAATGTTATTTAGGGACCTATTTCATATCCATATGTTTATGTGTGGGCCTATTTACATGTTAAAAATGTCCTGAGTGAACCTTATTACATGTTCATAGTGTTATTCATTTACTTTCTCCATGTCCATATGTTTATGTGTGAAATTAATTACATGTTAATAATGTTATATGTGAACATAATTACATATAGAAAATTTTATGAATAGACATGGTTTCATAACTATAATTTTATTCATGAAATACATTTCATGGTCAGAATTCTATTCATGGAACTATTATCAAGTCCATGAATGAACCTAACTACATGTTCACAATATTATTAATAGACCTAGTTTCATGTCCTTAAGTTGATATGGGGGCATGATTTCAGGTAATTAATTTAACGAGTGAAACTATTTCAACTTACACATGTTCCCAATGTTATAAACAAATTTGCATGCCAAAAAATATCATGTATTATTCCTATGTAATACTATCATCACTTATTATCTTAATTCTCTTATGATCCATGTCATATAGACTGTAAATCTTAATTATGATCTCTAATATATATGGTGTATTCTTAAAACATTATTATAATTCCCCAGCCCTAAACATTACATAATCTTGAGTTATTTCAAGAATACACATTGAGGATCATTTTAGGTATAGAGTTTTAGAGAATTAGATCATAAATCACGCATTACATTCCACATTTCAACAAGGTGGTTACATAAAAGACATTTTTCACTTTTCTCATCAAAGGAAACATATTTAAAATAAAACGTTTATTTATTCGTGACACTTCCTCGACATTATCATCACATCATGTACTTTTCCCTTGACCTGTGAAAAACATTTCAAAAACATGGGATGGGCATAAAAATCCTAGTAAGGGATATAAAAGTACGGAACGAAAACATTAGTCCATGTATACATAAGAATAAATGAAATCATACTATACTCATAAAACATAATCATTTATCATACCTCATGAAATCAAATGATTTATGAATAACTAATATAAAACATAAGACATAAAGTTAACTTGAGGCATTCATAACATTCTAACATAGGGAGTAACACTCAAGGTTATGTTTGGCATACCCATCACAGTATATTCCCGAAATATCATCGGAGAAACCTTAGCATTTAACTCATTCACGTTAACCAATGCATTGGAGAGATATCACGGGCTCACCCACCATTAGTTTATCACGGAACCACCCTTCTTCATAATCGATTCCCATGAACCATACCATAATTCTATCACATAAAACATGCATAAAGGAAACATAACATTTTCACATTTCAATCACAAGATATCAAAAACAGATTGATATACTCAAAAAATTATAAAACCATTTTCAATAACAACATATAAGAAAATTAAAACATGGTATTTATTTTTTCATTTAAAAAAAAGTTATGGCGTGTAGAGGAAGCCGAAACTCAAATAATGTCCACAGCGGTGGAGAATTTGTTGTTGCCGCATATGTAAGAAAAAATCATTCCCTTTTTTCATTTAGTAAAATGATTTTTATAAAAATATTCCTTTTGAATAAAAATTAAATTCAAAGGGGTTTATACACCATATAAAAGAAAGTTGTGTATAAAACAAAATATTCCTCAATTAAAGGAGATTGAGACGAAGTCACATACCTCATGTATGACATGACTTGATCGTTCTTTAATCTACTGAATAATAAAATAGAGTTAATTTATACTTTATTAAGAACCTTTTTCACGTTCATTATCACTTTTATATCACTTATTTCCATTTTATGAACATTATGTATTTATTTATGTTAATAATGGACCTTTTGTCGAACCTTGGTACTTGAGTCAAAAATAAAATTCTTATAATTACAGGTTGTTCAGGATGTAAAATATCCATAATATCCAGAATTATATTCATGATGTAGAAATCATATATATCATATATATCCAGTATATACATGAATTTATAATATGACATAACATTTATAGGTAAAAAATGAAATGTACCGTTCATGGAGACGGTAAGCCGTACGTACGCATGAACGCTACTTTCATTTATATTCCATATTTAATGGAGTGAAATCATAATGATATAAATGTATATTATAATTACAGTATAATATCATATATAAAATCATAAACCCCATCCTTTATACGTCCCACATATGGCATTAACGAATCAAATCACTGTGAGGGGGCGGTAGTCCGCACTTCCTAAAATGAAGATATCATGTTTCCCCATAATGGAAACCATAAAGGTATGACATTACAGAAAAATAAAGAATAATATGTAAAAACAAACATAATATATATATATATATATCATATATATATAGTGAAATCTTAATGGACACCATAAAAGGTGTTAAAAAAAGA
Source organism: Viscum album (assembly GCA_963277665.1). NCBI lineage: Eukaryota > Viridiplantae > Streptophyta > Magnoliopsida > Santalales > Viscaceae > Viscum > Viscum album. The sequence goes on from OY728137.1 coordinate 1,483,061,634, forward strand.
TTGAACAATCATCGTTTCGTGAGGCAGTAATTCTCCATCCACAGAAACAATATGTTCTTTAACCATTAGACGGAGGTGTGTGTATGTGTATCTCTAATACATATCATAACAACATCATAGTATATTTAAGATACTGGTGTTGTTACAAAATAAAGTAAAAAAAAATTGCGGGTTGGAATGCAAAATAAAACAAAATAACACAAGTAAAGTCATTACCTTTAAATCGGGTAACTCCTCTTTGTTTGAACCAAAAGGGTTTATTGAAGAGCTGTATTCCTAAGGTAAGGCATCTATGATTAATATAGGTATGTGTATAGATAAAATGAGCATATCTTGGTCGATCCAATGGCTTGAGTGGTGTGGGTAAGGTGGAAGAGGTGGGGGGCTTTTATAAGAGGGAGGAGGGGCACTATTGGAAAGTCAAGAAATGTTACTTTATTATATAATGAGTTTTGAATTTTAAAGGTCCCAAAATTATATATTTATAAGATATGGTGATAAGGGATTGAAGCCCACCCATCCAATAGGTCTTTGAAAAATTTATGTCTTAGATTTTACATTATATTTTCATTTTATTTAAATCATTCATTAATGAGGTAATCGCTACATCATCATGGTGTCATAAAAAATTTAATTTATTTAATGTCTAAAAATAATAATAAAATACTATCATGTATGAAATCATTATACTTTTCCAATGACTATTTATTGTTTAAGTGATCATTTACACCGGCAAAAATAAAATTGTCTTACTTAGGTGTTACAAACTTTGTTTATACATTCCCTTTTAAAAAAATATAATAAAATGTCACAATCACGTAAAAGTGATTCCATGGTGTCCCAAAGTATGTCACAAGGCATCCAATGGTTGGAAATGACACAAAAAGTAGCATTAGGACACATTCTAGGCTCATTTTATATTATTAAGATATTATTTTATAACCCTTAACTACATAATTACTAATTAATCACGATAAATAAAGATAATTACCGTCATTACTATTCATAATGTCCAAAAACAAAAGTGTCTTAATTACATAATTTGGACGTTATGATTACAAATATGGAATCCATTTTACCAAATTACAAACACAGAAATTGTAGAAACGAATTTAAAAATAATTCCCATTGTCAAAACAAATTGCGGGTTTTTTAGAAACAATATCTATCAAAAGTTTGAAAATAGTTTATGTCCAATTTCAAAGTGAAATTAATTCCAATGACCACAATTAGATTAAATGGTAAAAATATATTTTATTTAAACTTTTAAAAAATTAAAACGATAATCTATCCATATAATTAAATTAGATGAAAAAGCAGTTTTGAAGTAAAATGTGGTATTTTCACTATTCTTTAATAATGAACATTGTCAGAAAAATACCAAAAATTTATCCAATGTAAATTCCAATGTCCCAATACAAAAGAGTAAGTGTATTTTTAAAAATAGAGCTTATAAAATTTTCAAAATATATATTTAAAATGGTTCGCCATCAAAAGGCGGTAAAACAATCTTTTAAAAAATGTTAGAGAATTCAATGCTTAAGATTGGTTTTATTCTCATTTTAAGACACTAAAACACTATCTAATTTATAAATAGACATAGATATTAGAATAAAAAATATTTTAATTACTTGGGATGTTACATCCTTCCCCCTTTTAGAAAATTTCGCCCCCAAAATTTATTTACATATCGAAAAAGTGGGGGTATTTATCCGTCATTGCATTTTCAGATTCCCATGTTGCCTCTTCAATCATGTGGTTTTCCCACAAAACCTTTACATTATAAATCAACTTATTCCACAAAAGTTTCTCCTTGTGGTCAAGAATCTGTACCGGGTTTTCCTCATAAGATAGGTTCTCTTCCAGCTGAACTACCTCTGGACTCAAAACATGAGATGGGTATGGAATGTACTTCCTTAACATTGAATCATGAAAAAAATTGTGTGCCTAAGATAACTCGGAGGTAAGGCCACTCGGTATGCAACTCATCCAACTCTCTCTATAATTTAATATGGTCCAATGAACATTGGCCTCAGCTTTCCTTTCTTACCAAATCACATGACACTTTTCCATGGTGAAACTTTGAGAATGACATGATCACCTACCTCAAAAGAGAGATCCTTCCTCATGTTTTCCGCATAACTTTTCTGCCTACTCAGAGCTATTATCATGTGTTTCTGTATCGGCTGAATGTTTTATGCCAACTCTTCTACCAATTCTGGTCCAATCAACTTTCTTTCACCCACTTCATCCCAAAAAGCTGGTGTTCGACACCACTTCCCAAATAATGCCTCACATGGTGCCATCTGTATATTAGAATAGAAACTATTATTATAAGAAAACTCAAACAAAGAAAGATATTAGTCCCAACATCCCAGATAATCCATCAAACAATCTTGTATCATATCCTCCAAATTCTGAATTGTTCGTTCTAACTATCCATCTAATTGAGGATGAAAAGTTGTACTAAAATTTAATTCAGTACCCAATGACTTCTGAAGGCCTTTCCAAAAGATAGAAATAAACATGGGATCACGATTACATACAATGGAGAGGGAACTCCATGTAACTAGACTATCTCTTTAAGATACAAATGAGAAAGTTGATCTAGAGATAAAGTATCTCATATAGAATGGAAATGAGCCAATTTAGTCATGCGATCAACAAAAACCGAGATCGAATTATTACCTTGAGGTGTTTTCGGAAACCCCACAACCAAGTCCATGGATATGTTCTCCCATTTCCACTCTGGCACTAGTAAAGGTTGAAGGATCCCTTTCGGTAACTGCCACTCCGCTTTAACCTATTGAAAAGTCAAACACCTCACAGTAAAATCAGCAGTATCTCTTTTCATTCCATCCCACCAGTAATACTCCCGAAGATCTCTATACATCTGAGTACTGCCTGGATGAACTGAAAATGGAGAACTATGAGCTTCACATAACAACTCTCTATTCAACTATGAATCACACGACACACAAAATATCTTCCCAAATATCAAAAACAATCATTATCAATGTTGAATTCAGGAAACTTACCCTTATAAACCAGATCTACCTTTTTCTGCAACTCAATGTCTTGCTTAATTCTATATGATAGAGAAGATTTCACTGATACCTCAAACAAAATAGAATAACATCATACACCAATAACTTCTATGACAAAGTTCATCAAATCCTTAAACAAAGGATCACGTTCTAAATGTAACATGGTTAATGAAGCATTACTTTTTCGAATCAAAGCATCAGCCACTTTATTTGCTTTTCCCGGATGGTAATGAATTGTACAATCACAATCCTCGATTAATTCTATCCATCTCTTCTGTCTCATGTTCCATTCTTTTTGAGTGAATATATACTTTATACTTTTGTGATCTGTATATATTTCACATTTTACACCATACAAATGATGCCTCCAAATTTTTAAAGCGAAAGCATAATCAGCAAATTACAAATCATGTGTAGTGTAATTTACCTCTTGAGTTTTCAACTGTCATGAAGCATAATCAATTACCTGATCATTATGCATTAGGATGCAACCAATTTCTTTCAATGAAGAATCATTGTAGATAACAGACTCACCATTCTTGGAAGGTAGTGCCAAAACTGGAGTATTAACCAATATTCTTTTAAACTCCTGAAAGCAATCATCACAGTATTTTGTCCAGATAAAATTAGCACCCTTCCGAGTTAACATAGTCATTGGACTAGAATACCGTGATTTTTTTTTAACAAACCTTCGGTAATAGCCTACCAAACCAAGAAAACTATGAACCTCAGTTACATTTGTGGGTCATGGAAATTCTTCAACAACCTTTGTTTTTGTAGGATCAACAGTTATTCCATCCTTAGAAACAATGTGACCACAGAAAGAAATTTGTTGCAACCAAAAATCACACAGGCTGAATTTCACATACAATTTATTTTCATTTAAGGTTTGAAAAATAACCCTTAAATGACTTTTATGCTCCTATTTACATTTATAAAACACCAAAATATCATCAATGAAAACAACCGCATGTACTCATTGAAAATTATATTCATAAGGTCTATGAATACAACAGGTTCATTGGTTAACCCAAAAGAAATAACTACAAATTCATAATGGCCATATCTTGTATGAAACAAAGTCTTCAGAACATCTCCTTCCTTTACCTACAACTGACTGTACCCTAATCTCAAGTCAATCGTTGAAAAATACTGAGCTCCCTAGAGCTTATCAATCAAATCATCGATATGAGGACAAGGATATTTGTTCTTAATAGTGATGTTATTAAAGGCTCTATAATCAATGAAATGTCTTGTAGAACCATCTTTCTTTTTAACAAATAAGACAGGAGCACCCCATGGTGATGTGCTATGTTGAATGAAACCTTTCTATGATAAATCATGGAATTTCTCCTTCAACTCTAAAAGTTCAATTTGATCCATTCGATAAGGGGGTTTTGAAATTGGATTAGCATTAGGAACTATGTAAACATTAAATTCAACTTCTCGATCTGGTATTATTCCTGGAAACGCGTCAGGAAAACATCAGGATACTCATTTACCACTGGCACATCATTAATCTGAACGGCTCCTTTGTTTTCAACAATATGTGCAAGGTAACATTCATTTACAACTTTTACAAGTATCTTAGCCTCTTGATATGTTATCAACAGTAAGGGTTCATTCCTGTACAAAAACTGAAAGTATTTATGAAAAGAAACTTCATTAGCTCTAAAATAAATCTTAGTATGTTAAACATTGTGACAATCCATACCCATGATAATATCAAACTCTACTATAGGTAAAATAATAAGGTTTTCAAGTAGGTTCTTTCCACGGATAAGGATAGGAAGATTGTTATGAATTCTTTTTGCCTTAATATTTCCCCTAGGTGTTTTTACCAAAAGTTCAAGGGTCATTTCTTGAGATGGAATTCCCAATTTACTAGAAAATTTTTCAGAGATGAAATAATGTGCAAACCTCGAATCAAACAACACATTGGAATAATCTGAAAAAAACAAACAAAGTACCTGATACCACTTCATTTGATAGCCCAACATCTGCTGAAGTAGTTGCAAAGGATTTCACCATAGCATTCTACTTTTAGTCTGACTACTTCCCATCATTTTATCTCTTTGTCTATCACTCATTTTCATAATGACCCATCTCATTTCACTTGAAACCTTTCACTAATTGTAATTCAAATTTGGTCTTACTATTACGTTGATCTTTTTCAGTGCAATCACGAGCCTTATGTCCCATCTTACCACATCAGTAGCACATTACAGAATTCAAAAGTCATTCCCCATCATGCCTTTTACCACATTTATCACAATCATAAATCATAGTTTTCTTACCATCAGACCTCTTTGAAGGATTCTTCCCTTTCTCCTCCCACCTTGGTCTCTTCTCCTGTTGGTTGTTATAGAACACTTTATCACCAAGAAAACACCATTTCCACCTTCTCAGCACATCAAACAAGCTTTTCATAACTTTTTAACTCATGATAAGCTAATTCCCTTAAATATTTTTGCATTATTCCAAAGTAAAAAATGATTGATTTTACTATCAAGGTCGCAGATAAAATTTGGAGCATACCTTGCCAATCGAGTGAAACTTTCTTCAAAAGCAGCCACTGAGTCATCCTCTTGCCTCAATTCCAAGAATTGTTTTTCCATCCTATGTCAAACACACTTAGGAATATATTTCTCAAGAAAAATACCTTTGAAATCATCCCAGACAAGAGTATCAATCTTATCGGCGTCCCTAATATTTTTAACCATCGACCACCACTGATCTGCTTCACCCTCCAAACGGTAAACAACAAGACTATCCATTTTATTACCTGAACACCCCATGACATAGAAAATCTTCTCCAGTGCTTTAATACACCCTTCAGCTAGCACATGGTCAGATGATCCTCTAAATGATAGGGGATATTTCCTTATGAAATGATCCACCACTGACATGTTCCTCTGCGGTTGATCTGGATGATCTCGTTCATGGATACCACCACCATTTATCACTTGAGTCAAATATTCCATTACTGCACCAAACTATTCAGTTCTAATTCCGACCATCTTAGGATGATGATTCGGAAGGTCATTTCCTTCTATCCTAGCACCGCTTCCCTATTTCCCCAACGGAAAACCATTATGAACAAACATGTCTTTGATGAAGAAACATGGTAATCTTCAAATGCTATATCATTTTAATTTGACCATAAAAAATATTTTTAGATAATCATTTAAAAGAATTCTAACTCCTAAAGTTATTTAAACCGACCTATGATCCCATCTATAAGGCCCCACCCTTAAAAATTACATAATCATGAGTTATTTCAAAAATACACATTGAGGATCTTTTCAGTTTTAGAGTTTTAGAGAATTAGAACATAAATAATTCATTAATTCCACATTTCGACAAGGTGGTTACATAAAAGACATTATTAAATTTTCTCATCAAAGGAAACATATTAAAAAAACGTTGATTCTTTCTTGAAACTTTCTCGACACTATCATCACATCATGTAATTTTCCCTTGACCTGTGAAAAACATTTCAAAAACATGGGATGAGCATAAAAACCTCAGTAAGGGATATAAAAGTACGGAACAAAAAAATTAGTCCATGTATATATAAGAATTAATGAAATCATAATTTACTCATAAAACATAAGAAAATTATCATACCTCATGAAATCATAAGATTTTTAATAACTCATAGAAAACATAAGACATAAATGTAACTTGAGGAATTAATAACATTTTTATGTAGGAAGTAACCCTCAAGGTTACGTTTGGAATACCCATCATAGTATATTCCATAAATATATTCAGAGAAACCTTAGAATTTATCTCTTTTGCATTACCCAATTCATTGGAGAGCTATCACTGGATCATTCGCCCTTAATTTATCACGGAACCACCCGTCTTCATAAACAACGCCCAAGAACCATAACATAATTGTTTCACATAAAACACGAATAAAGGAAACATAACATTTACACATTTCAATCATAAGATATCAAAAAAATATTGATATAATCAAAAAATTATCAAACACATTTTGAATACCAAAATAAATGAAAAGTAAAACATGGTATTTATTTTTTCATTTTAAAAAAATTTATGTCTTGTAGAGGAAGCCGAAACTCAAATAATGGCCACAGCGGCGGAGAAGTCGTTGTCACCACATACGTAAAGCCAAAAACATTCCCAATTTTAATTTAGTAAAATGCTTCATATAAAAATATTCCTTTTGAATAAAATTAAAAGTCAAAGGGGTTTATACAATGCATAAAATATAGTTGTGTATAAAACAAAATATGTCTCAATGAAAGGAGATTGAGACGACGTCCCATACCTCATGTCCGACTTGACTCGATCGTTCTTTAATCTCTGGAATAATAAACTAGAGTTAATTTCTACTTTCTTAAGAACCTTTTTCAAGTTCATTATCACTTTTATATAACTTATTACCATGTTATGAACATTATGTAATTAATTATGTTAATAATGGTCGTTTTCTCGACCCTTGGTACTTGAGAAAAAATAAACTTCTTATAATTACAGGATGTTTATGTGATAAAATATCCATTATATCCAGAATAATATTCATGATTTAGATATCATATATACAATATATATCCAGTATATACATGAATTTATAATATTACATAACATTTAGAGGTAAGAAATGAAATGCACCGTTCATGGAGACGGTAAGCCATACGTACGCATGAACACTACTTTCATTTCTATTTTTTATTTAATGGAGTGAAATCATAATGATATTAAGTTTTATTATAATTCCATTATAATATCATATATACCATCATAAAATCCATCCTTTATACATCACACATATGGCATTAACGAATCAAATCACTTAGAGGGGGCGGTAGTCCGCACTTCCTAAAATGAAAAAAATCATGTTTACTCATAATGGAAACCATAATGTTATGCCATAAAAGAAAAATACAGAAGCATATAGAAAACATAAACATAATATATATATCATATATAAATATAGTGACATCTTAATGGACACCATAAAAGGTTTTAAATGAATACTTAACTGTCATCGTTTCGTGAGGCAGTAATTCACCATCCACAGAAACAATATGTTCTTTAACCATTAGATGAAGGTGTGTGTAAGTTTAGGTCTAATAATTCTCATAAAAATTAATAGTATATTTAAGATACTGGTGTTGTAACAAAATAATGTAATAAAAAGAGTTTAGGGGGTCGGATAAGCAAAATAAATCAAAAGAACATAAGTGAAGACATTATCTTTAAATCGGGTAACTCCTCTTGGTTTGAACCAAAAGGGTTTCTTGAAGAGCATTCTTCCTAAGGTAAGGCTTCTATGATGAAGAGAGGGATGTAAAGAGATAAAATCAGTAGAGCTTGTCCGAGCCAATGGTTTGTGAGGTGTGGGTAAGGTGTTAGAGGTAGGGGCCTTTTATAAGAGGGAGGACGGGCACTCTTGGAATGTCAAGAAATGTTACTTTATTATATAATGAGTTTCGGATTTCAAAGGACCAACATTTATATATTTAGAGGATAAGGCGATAAGGGTTTGAAATTTACCCATCCAATAGGTCTTTTACATGTATAATTTTTAGATTTTACAATATATTTTCATTTTATTTATATCGTTCATTAATGAGGTAATCATTTCATCATCATGGTGTCATAAAAATCCAATTTATTTAATGTCTAAAAAATATAAAAAAATACTATGATGTAGAAAATCTTTTTAAATTTCAAAAAAACATTTATAGTCTAAGAGATAATTTACATAGACAAACCTAAATTTTTTTACTTAGGTGTTACATACTTTGGTTATACATTCCCTTTAAAAAAATGTCACTATCACCCAAAAGTGATTCCATGGGGTCCCAAAGCTTGGCACAAGGCATCCCATGTTCGGCCATGACAGAAACAGTAGCATTAAGACACTTTTTGGGGTAATTTTATTTTATTAAGATATAATTTTATTACCATTAACTAAATAATTACTAATTAATCACGATAATTAAAGAAATTACCGTCGTTACTATTCATAATGTCCAAAAACCAAAGTGTTTTAATTACATAATTTGGACCTTCGGACTCCAAATATGGAATCCATTTTACCAAATTCCACACACAGAAATTTTATCCATTAATTTAACAATATTTCTCATTGTGAAAACAAATATCGAGTTTTTTTGAAACAATATCTATCAAAAGTTTGACAATTGTTTTGTCTAATTTCAGTGTGAAATTAATTCCAATGACAACAATTGGATTAAATGGTAAAAATATATTCTATTTACACTTTAAACCCAATTAAAAAGATAATCTATCGATTAAATTAAATTAGATGAAAAATTAGTTTTGAAGTAAAATGCAATATTTTTCACTATTCATTAAAAAATGAACATTGTGGGAAAAGTAACATAATTTTATCCAAAGTAAATTTAAATGTCCCAATACTAAATAATAAGGTTAATTTGACAAATAGAGCTTATAAAATTGTCAAAATATAGATTTAAAATGGTTCACCATCAAAAGGCGGTAAAATAATCTTTTAAAAAATATTAGAGAATTCAATGCTTAAGATTGGATTTATTCACTTTTTAAGCCTCTGAAACATTTTCTAATTAATAAACAGACATAAATATTAAAGTCAATAATTAATTAATTACATGGGATGTTACAATTATGATCATTTTCCTAATACTTTTGATCATGTTTCTCTTATGAATTTATTTTATTTACACTTACAGAACATTTGAGCTCACCCATTTCTTATGTGTCGTTTCCCGAGGACATGAAGAAGTGTTTTAGGTAGAATTACTAATGGTGTATATTTTTGTGGGATATGTTGTTTATCATTCATTAGGATAGAATATTTTTGTTCCATTTTTCTTATGACATTATATATTTACGGTCCTCATGCACGAATTTTTGTAATGTATAGATATTTGTCTAAAATAAGATAATGTCCATATATGATATGGTTTGGTATCAATAGTTGGTATCAACATAAATGTTTAGTCATCATTTGAAAACTAGGATGAGAATAAATTATTGAAATACCTAGGTGTATTTGTCAGGATATGTCTAGGGATGTCCCTAAATACAAGTATATGTATGAGGTAATGTTTCGTAAAATGTCTTCGAATGTTGGTAAAAAAATACAGTCAGTTGTTTATTGGACATAATCAAAGTTTTGACACTACAAGTGGATTTGGTAATAGAATAAATGTTCCTAAGGTTAAAAAATCTAACAAGAAGTACCTGGCCTAACACAAGGTAGTCTGGTACCTGACAACAGGTCTTGCTATATAGTTGGTTTCACATTCTCATGGGATATTCATTGAGAATTACAAATCTATTCCCATCCCATCGTGGAATATTTAAATAGATTATGACTTTGAATAAACTAGAATAAAAATAAGTTGGTGTAGATTAAAGAATCAAAATCCATGATTTAGAAACCCTATATGTAAAGTTTTTTGTTTATATGGTAACCCAATGTGATTAATTTGTTATGAAAAAATGATTTCTGGTTTTAGTCAATAGAGCTAACTAGACAAAACATGGTTCATATTTAATGTTTCTAATATTGAAGGTGTTGGAATTATGAAAATCAATTTCCCCATTGGAAATATCATTAAGGGAATAAGGAACGTGGTATTGCTATTGGTTATACTTATGAAGATAAAGAGACTACAGATGACATGTATAAGTTCTTTGATTTAATTATAGTATTTGTTACATTAAATATAAGAATCATTATTGAATTGTGGTCCATGAACCGTAAGACACGATTCAAATTTCACATATTTGGAAATAGGTACAAAGGAATACGTTTACGAATCCATTGTAATGGTTTATGAATTATGTCTATTGAATGAATATTTTTGTTTTGGATTTCAGAGATTACGTTACATGAATCATGTAATATATAATTATATTCAGTATTAGTTTTCATTATTGACTAAAAATGACATGTTTAATAGTCATGTAGACATATAAATTTGATTTCATAGAGAGGTTATATTTTTATTAAGGGAAGTTAACCATTAATTAATGCCTAACATTGATATTATATTGTTTGGATAAGGATATGATGGATATAAAATGTAATTTGGATGGTATAGATTACCCTGGAAGTAATTGTTGAAAATGTGTCCGATGTTATAAAAGATGAAGTGTAAAACTTCTGGTATTTAGAGGATATATACAATAATTAATGGAATAATTAAGAATTCATGTTTTCTAAATGTATTTATGGTAATTATGTTTTCTACCTTGTTTAATGGGACTGTATGATGAGGGTATTCACATGTTTGGAATGGGACAACCATGTTTTAGATTGTTATATATGGGTGATAAATTTTAATAAGATTTCATGAAATTATTTATATATCATTTAATTATCATATATTTGAAGTTTAATAATTCTTTGAATTTATTGAATTCTTATGTTATACATCAGATGAAGTATGTAATATTATAGTGTTAACTCTCTAAATGAGGATTTATCTATATTGGATAGCCTACTCAAACTACTTTGTGTTGATTATAACTGATGGGATTGCGTATCATGGGTCTCCTGAACTATTAGTAATTCTGGAATGAAAAAGATAAATTCCTTTTCAGATAAATAGGTGAATTCGATCAAAAAAATAGAAAGGGTAATGGTTTCTTGAAATCTTGAAAATATAAGTTTTCATGAAAATTCATTACTTTTTTGAAAGAGTATCTTCATGCCAAAAATTTTGTCAAATTATGTTCATTTAAAATAAACTAGAAGTTCCCTTAGGTCATTATAGAATTATAGATTTTTTATTTTTATCTTTATCCTATAATTATTATCTATCACTATCTATCAGAACATAATGGTAATATTTCTCTTCAGTGTCCAAGTTTTCACTTCTCACTAATGTTCTCCTGTGTAGAATTCTCGTTATTAGTTACATTAGGTATCTTTAATGGTTCCATATTTCCACATTTAAGGTAATTTTTAGTACTAATTTCTATTATGTGGTTTTATATGGATGATACTTTCATGTATTAAAAAATTCATAGCCGAGAAGAGTTTTGAGGGAGGAATCCATTTTAAGGGGTGTAAAATGTCACACAAGGATATTTTTTGAAATATGTATTTGGATGTAATGTATTTTTTCGAAACATTATATTTAAAGTAACACTATAAATGGTTATATAAATATATATATATATATATATTAAAATACTAAATAAAACATTCCAGTCACACTGTACCAACTTGGTTTGTGATATATGCATCTGCGACGGTGCATGCGTTACATGCATTATCGAGTTTCTACGAAACATCATTTTATTAATATAATTATTTAAAAGAGAAAATTATAACCTTGGAAATAAACATTGAAATATGAGTTGTAATAACTATTTTTTAAAATAAAACTTATCGATAATGAAAAATATAATTTTTTTGTAATGTCTTTATATATTTAAAATTAGAATTTTCTATAGTGAAGTTATTTTCATGTCCTTCTATGAAGAAAAAAATAATAATAATTTTAGACACGTATATAAATTTAATTTGATAAAATAAACTCGAATTTTTAAAATATAAATATAAAATAACCTTAAGTGGAATTTGTGATATTTTTCTAAGAAACATCAAATTTTTATGAATGGTGAGAAATAAAGCATTTTAGTTAATAAATTCGATTGCGTTTAAATAATTAAAAATTATAAATTATAGTTTAATTTTATTAAGGTCACATTAGATCAATTATAAATCATTTAATATAATTTATTTTTTTATAATAAATTTCACTTTGACATTGGATATAAAAACATAACAAACTTTTAATCATTTTTCTACATTAAAAATCTGTTTTTTCATCTCATCTGTGGGATTTGCATTAATGTTAATTTTTCCACATTATTTATTTGAAATTATAAAATTGGACATAAACCATATTAATCAGTATAATATTTAGAGTCTACATAGATCACGTAATATTTTGACCAAAAATATTAGTAAAAGTGATTATAATTAATCAGAATGAGTATAGTAAAATTAAACATAATTATTGACTAAAAATTATTCTTAGGGTACAAAATGACCTATATAATCATCAAACACTGATTGTGTGGACATATTTCGGCCATAAAAATTCAATTTTATATTTTTGTTGTTTTGGTATGTCTTTACATAGGTAATAACATGTGTACACCTAACATGTTTTCAAAAACTCCAAATAGATCTGTTTCCTTCCCTATAAAAGGCCACATCATCTCCCTCTTCTTCACACCTATCAAACCACTTAGTTTTAGACAATATCTTACCAATAAACACTTTAACTTCCTTAAATTCCATATAGAAGCCTATACATGTGAATAAAGAAATCCAATGAATCCTTTTCTCACAAACCAAAAAGAGTTACCCGATTAAGAGGTATACTCTTCTCTCAAGATCCTTTTCTATTATTTTCCTTCTCCAGCCCATCCACACTATTTAGATAATTATTTAATAAAAAATAACAATATCATAAATATACTAGTATATTTTTAATTTTTTTATACCTACACATACACACACATCCATATAATGGGTAACCAACATTTTGTCTATCTGTTTGGTGAACAACATCCTTACTAAATGATGATTGTTCATTTTTTATTTACCGCCTATCTCGATTGAAATTATGATGGAAAATATTTTGTATATATATAATATATTAAATTTATTATGAATTTATGATTATGTATTCCTTTTAAAAAAATATCTTTTTTTCTATTTGGTGCAAATGCAATATTTTGGTTAGAGAAAGTCTCGACTACCGAGCCTTCAAGGAAAATGTGATTCATTCACACACTACATGGAATGTATTAAGGGTGTTTTTAGTAAGAATATATTATAAATATGAAATAATAATTAATGTTCAATAATTATATATATATATAGGGTATGTACACTGTTTCATTCAATACGACAATAAAAACATAAATAGACTTCAGGCATATGTATGTCTCATCGCTCCCTAGTGTATTCCATTTCAAAATTATCTGTTATATAGATTATTAAAATAAAATATATAATGAACATAAATGTTATTTATATCACGGTTTAAATTCTATAAATAATTATATATATATAAGTACCAATGATATATCATATTAAGACACAAGTGAAAACCCAAATGAATATTACACAAAGAATAAACAAAACATAGAATTGATAACAAGAGGGTAATATAATGTCATGATCAATAATTATATTTTCATATATAAAATAATATTATTTCCTTAATATATTATAATAATTTTATAATTACTATAGATGAGGTTTGAATGAGTACAGTGAGAGTCAATACCCAAGGTTATGGGATTTCATCTTACATTTTATTTTCATGTGATACATGTTTTATTCAGAACCCATTACTTTTGTGTCAGGTGTATACTTACCATGGATTTAATATATTATTATTATAATTAAAATTATGTGTATTTACATATTCATTATATTCTCTTAATTTCATGGGGTTTATGTTTCAAAAGTTACCAAACTGGTAAAATAGTTTTTCCTCAATTTTCCCCATTTGAGCCTCATCTTCGGTTCATCAAATAATATATTTTTTTAGGTTCATATATCTCCAGATTCAATGTTATATAATAAATATTATTCTTTTAATGTCATTTTAAGATTCATGTAAATTAATTTTCTTTATTAGATAGTATGATTTCGTGTTACAAAGTGAAAATATTATTTTAAAACAATCTTATCTATTTTTGAGATTTTTATGATTAAGGTTGTTTGATGAAATATTTTGATCCATATCTCATGAACACTAATATTTTTTCTTCTCCTATATTTATTGATGATTTACCAATGTATTAGTACCATTAATTCACACTTTCGTACTTAATATAATTCGTAATTTTTTTCAATCAAAATATGATTGTAGTTTTCTCATCGATCAGAAATCTATTTTATTTAAAAAACATTATTTTCCAAAAAAAATCAAATCATCCATGAAGAAAATATTCATGGTTAATTTAATTTTAAAATTTTAACTTTTTTTAGCGGTCCATTTAAAATATTTACAAACTATATTCTAATAAAATGCTTTTTGTGAAATGTTTTTGTTTAAAAATTGTTTTATCCTTTTGTAGCATTATTTATATGTTTTCAATGAAATTTTTTTACCAAATTATTTAAAATAATTATTTATTTTTGTCAAATTCATATTCATGAAAAAAAATTTCCAATGGTTTTATGTTTTAAAATGAATAAGTTTCATTGAATAAAGAATATATTTTTAGCATATACTGTTAAAAGGTCATTCTAAATTATTTCCTATCTATGATGGCATACTTTGGTGTTACTAATGCCTTTCTAGGGAAACGATTCAATTCATCCATTAAAATTTTTTTAGTGATGGTTATGTTTTTTATCGATTAATGTAAAAGAAAAAAATTTCTCTATCACGAGGGATATTATTTTGATACCCACTTATTTTCAAAAGTGGTGATTATGAGGCCTACCACTTTTCTATATTTAATGATATGTTTAAATGTTAATGATTCCTATCTTTTGTGATGTATTATGAAATTATTATTGTTTACAATCATGTGAAACATGTATGTGTGCCTTTTTAATGTGTTTTATTTGGTCTATATCTATAAGGCCCCAACCTTAAACCTTACTTAATCTTGAGTTATTACAAGATTACACATTGAGGATCTTTTCGGGTTTAGAGTTTTAGAGAATTATATCATAAAACTTGCATTACATTCCACATATAAACAAAGTGGTTACATAAAGATAGTATTCTTCATTCCCATAAATGGAAACACATTTAAAATAAAACATGGATTATTTATTGACACTTCCTTGACACTATCATCATATTATGTACCTTTTCATTGACCTGTGAAAAACATTTCAAAAAAACATTGGATGAGCATAAAAACTTCAGTATGGGTTATAAAAACATGGAAAGGAAACATGGGTACATATATAAATAAGAATGAAATCATACTTTACCCACAAAACATAGGCACTTTAACATACCTCATAAAATCATGAATAAATCATAGAAATCATAGGACATAAAGGTAACATGAGGCATTCATAACATTCTTACGTAGAGAGTAACCCTCTTGGTTATGTTTGGAATACCCATCACAGTATATTCCCTAAAATCTCTTCAGAGAAACCTTAACGTTTCACTCTTTCGCGTTACCCAATGCACTGGAGAGCTATATCGGGCTCACCTGCCCTTAGTTTATCACGGAACCACCCGTCTTCATTATAATGCCCAAGAACCATAACATAATCATATCACATAAAACATGCATAACGGAAACATAACATTTCCACATTTTAATCACAAGATATTAATACAACACAAAATCATTGTGAAAACCATTTTCAATACCAAAATAAAAGAAAAGTAAAACATGGTATTTATTTTTCTTTTAAAAAAGAAGGTATGGCTTGTAGAGGAAGTCGAAACTCAAATAACGGTCACGAAGGCAGAGAAGTCGTTGTCACCGCATACGTACGACAAAAACATTCCCTTTTGTCGTTTAGTAAACGCTTTGTATAAAAAATATTCCTTTTGAATAAATGTAAAAGTCAAAGGGTTTTATACACCATATAAAAGAAATTTGTGTATAAAATAAAATATGCCTCAAAGAAAGGAGATTGAGACGAAGTCCCATACCTCGTATCCGACTTGACCGGACCATTGATTAATCTCCTGAATAATAAACATGAGTTAATCTCTACTTGCTTAAGAACCTTTTTCAAGTTCATTATTCCTTTTATACCATGTTATGGACATCCTGTAATCATTTAAGTTAGTAATGTTCATTTTGTCGGTATTTGGTTCTTAAGTCAAAAATAGACTTCTTACACTTACATGTTGTTAATTTGGTCAAAGGTTCGTTATATCCAGAATGATATTAATGATTTGGATAACATATAAATCATATATATTCAGCATATACATGTATTTATAATATTACATCACATTTAGAGGTAAGAAATGAAATGCACCGTTCATGGAGACGGTAAGCCGTACGTACGCATGAACGCTACTTCCATTTCTATTTCGTATTTTTTTGGAATGGAATCATAATTATATAAGAGTATATTATAATTACAGTATAATAACATATATAATATCATTAAATTTATCCTTTACACATCCCATATATGGTATTAACGAATCAAATCACTTTCAGGGGCGGTAGTCCGCACTTCCTAAAATGAAGATATCGTGTTTACCCATAATGGAAACCATAAAGGTATGCCCAAAATGAAAAAAACAGAAGCTTAAGGAAAACATAAACATATCATATATCATATATAAAAATAGTGACATCATAATGGCCACCATTGAAGGTGTTAAATGAGTATTGAACAATCATCGTTTCGGGAGGAAGAATTTCGCCATCCACGGAAAACGTATGTTCTTTAAACATTTGATGTAGTTGTGTGAGAGTGTAGCTCAAATAAATCTTATAACAAAATCCTAGTATATTGAAGATACTGTTGTTGTTACAAAATAAGTAAATAAAAATAGTTTAGGGGGTTGGAGAAGCAAAATAAAAAAAATGAACATGAGAGAATGAATTACATTTAAAAGTGTAACTCCTTTTGATTTGAGCCTAAAGGCTTCCTTTGAAAGGATTATGCCCAAAGGTAATCCTCAAGAATTAGGAGAGGGATGTGGAGAGAGTAAATGGGAAGGGGTTGGCCGAGCCAAAGGCTTGAGGAGTGTGTGAAATGAGGTAGAGGTGGGGGCCTTTTATAAGATGAGAGGAGGGGCACTTTCGGAAAGTAAAGAAATATTACTTTATTTGAAAATCTGTTTCGGTTTTAAAATGTCCCACATTGATATAATTCGTGGATAAGGTGATTAGGGTTCGACATACACTCATCCAATTGGTTTTGGACATGTGTAGTTCATAGATTTTACATTATCTTTCCATTTTATTTAAATCGTCAAATAATGATGGCATCGCTGCATCATTATTATGTCATAAATAATTTAATTTATTTAATGTCTAAAAATTATAAAAAAAAATACTATGATGTAGGAAATATTTTAGCTTTTTAATTAATTTTTATAATCAAAAATATGATCTTTATAACCCCATTTAAAAATTGTTTTCGTAAAACAGTTTATGTTTGTGTCATTTTTTCTTTTACATTAAATAAAAAGTTATTTATGTCATTTCCCAACAAAAGTGGATCCATAGGGTCCCCAAGTTGACCCATGGCTTGTCTTGGTCGGCCATGACACAACCAATGAGGTTAGGACATGTGTCAAGCTCATCGTATTTATTAAAGCATTATTTTTACCTTAAACTACACAAATTACCACTAATCGCGATTAAAAACATAATAAGTTACTATTGACCAAAAAATTATTATAATCTCATTGAACCACATTTTACTTCTTAATGACAACCATGTATGTTGGATTGTTGAAATTCAAAACACAATGATGGCAAAATTTCATTTAAACGGAAAATCAGTCTTTATAAATACCACTTAGTGGTTTCACTATTCATAAAAAATTGGAGTTTTTCAGAAAATTACCAAAAATTCACCCTAAGCTATATTTGATATTACGAATTCAAAAATGAATTCTATTTTACAAAATTCAAAACATATATGTCACATTAATTAATTTAATAATTAATTCCCGCTGTCAGAGCAAATAACGTGTTTTTATGAAACAATAAGTATCAAAAGATTGACACTAGTTTAAGTCCAATTTCAAAGTGAAATTGATTCCAATGACCACCATTGGATTAAATGGTAAAAATATATTCATAATACACATTAAGGCCAATTCAAAAGATAATCTAATCATATAAATAAATTAGATTAAAAAGCAGTTTTGATGTAAAATGCAGTATTTTTCACTATTCATTAAAAAATGAACATTGTCAGAAAAATACCAAAAATTCACACAAAGTAAATTTTGATGTCCCAATCATAAAGAATAAGTTTATTTTGACAAACATAGTTTATAAAATTGTCAAATATATTTTTAAAAACGTTTTTCCATCATAAGGCAGTAAAACAATCTTTTAAGAATATTAGTGTATTCCATGCTTAAGATTGGATTTATTTTTATTTTAAGCCTCTAAAACTCTATCATAATCATTAATAGACATAGATAAAAATATCTATTATTCCTTACTTACTTGGGATGTTACATCCTTCCCCCCTTTAGAATATTGTGTCCCCGCAATTTATTTACTTATCGAATAACTGGGGGTACTTATCCCTCATTGCATTTTCAGATTCCCATGCTGCCTCTTCAATCATGTGGTTTTTCCACAAAACCTTTACTTGATTAATCCCCTTATTCCGTAACACTTGCTCCATGTGGTCAAGAATCTAGACCGGTTGTTCCTCATAAGATAGGTTCTCTTCCAGCTGAACTACCTCTGGACTCAAAACATGAGATGGATCTGGCATATACTTCGTCAACATTGAATAATGAAAAACATTGTGTACCTGAGATAAACTCGGAGGTAAAGCCACCCGGTATGCAACTGATCCAACTCTCTCCAAAATTTCATATGGTCCAATAAACCTTGGACTCAGCATTCCTTTCTTACCAAATATCATCACACTTTTCCAAGGAGAAACATTGAGAAAAACATGATCACCTACCTCGAAAGATAGATCCTTCTCCGGTTATCCGCATAACTCTTCTGCCTGATCTGAGCTGTTCTCATGTGTTTCTGAATCAGCTGAACATTTTCTTCCATCTCTTCTACCAATTCTGGTCCCATCAACTTCCTTTCACCCACTTCATCCTTGAAAGATGGAGTTCGACACCGCTTCCCATATAATTCCTAAAATGGTGCCATCTGTATACTGGAATGAAAGCTGTTATTTTAAGAAAACTCAACCAAAGAAAGATGTTGGTCCCAAATTCCTTGACAATACATAGAACAAGCTCGTAGCATATCCTCCAATTTCTGAATTGTTCGTTCTGACTGCCCATCTGATTGAGGATGAAAAGCTGTACTAAAATTTAATTCAGTACCCAACGACTTCTGAAGGCCTTTCCAAAAGTTAGAAGTAAACCTGGGATCACGATCCGATACAATGCAGAGAGGAACTCCATGTAACCTGACTATTTCTTTATGATACAAATTGGAAAGTTGATCAAGAGAGAAAGTATGTCGTATAGCAAGGAAATGAGCAGATTTGGTCAAGCGATCAACAATAACACAGATTGCATTATTACCTCGAGATGTCTTCGGTAATCCAACAACAAAGTCCATGGATATATTCTCTCATTTCCACTCTGGCACTGGTAAAGGCTGAAGCACCCCTTTCGGTAACTGCCGCTCTGCTTTAACCTGTTGACATGTCAAACACTTTACAGTAAAATCATCAATCTCTCTTTTCATTCCATCCCACCAGTAATACTCCCGCAGATCTCTATACATCTTAGTACTTCCCGGATGAACTGAAAACGGAGAACTATGAGCTTCACATAACAAATATCTCTTCAACTGTGAATCACAAGGCACACACAATCTCTTCCCAAATCTCAAAACACTATCATTATCAATGTTGAATTCAGGCAACTTACCTTTCTGAACCAGCTTTACCTTTTTCTGCAACTCACTGTCTTGCTTCTGTGCTTGCTTGATTCTATCTGATAGAGAAGATCTCACTGATACCTGAAACAAAACAGAAGGACTTCCTGCACCAACAACTTCTATGCCAAAGTTCATCAAATCCTTAACCAAAGGATCACGTTCCAAACGCAACGTTTCTAATGAAGCATTACTTTTTCGACTCAAAGCATCAGCCTCTTTATTTGCTTTTCGCGGATGGTAATGAATTGTACAATCATAATCCTTGATTAATTCTAGCCATCTCCTCTGTCTCATGTTTAACTCTTTCTGAGTGAATATATACTTTAAACTTTTGTGATCGGTATATATTTCACACTTTACTCCATACAAATGATGCCTCCAAATTTTTAAAGCAAAAACAACAGCAGCTAATTCCAAATCATGTGCAGGGTAATTTACCTCATGAGTTTTCAACTGTCGTGAAGCATAACAATTACCTGATCATTCTGCATTAGGACGCAACCAAGTCCTTTCAATGAAGCATCACTGTATGTAACAAACTCACCATTCTTGGAAGGTAGTGCCAAAACTGGAGCATTCACCAATCTTCTTTTCAATTCCTGAAAACAATCATCACATTCTTTTGTCCAGATAAACTTAACACCCTTCCGAGTTAGCTTAGTCATTGGAATAGATAACCGTGAAAAATTTCTAACAAACCTTCGGTAATAGCCCTCCAAACCAAGGAAGCTACGAATCTCAGTTACATTTATGGGTCTTGGCCATTCTTCCACAACTTTTGTTTTTGCAGGATCAACAGTTATTCCATCTTTAGAAACAATGTGACCAAGGAAAGAAATTTGTTGCAACCAAAACTCACACTTGCTGAATTCCCCATATAGTTTATTTTCTTTTAAGGTTTGCGTGATAACCCTTAAATGTCTTTCATGCTCCTCTTTACTTTTAGAAAACACCAAAATATCATCAATGAAAACCACCACAAACTTATCCAAGAACTCATGGAAAATTCTATTCATTAAATCCATGAATACAGTAGGTGCATTGGTTAGCCCAAAAGGAATTACTACAAATTCATAATGGCCATATCTTGTACGGAACGCGGTCTTCGGAATATCTGCCTCCTTTACCTTCAGCTGATGGTACCCCGATATCAAGTCAATCTTTGAAAAAAACTGAGCTCCCTGGAGCTGATAAAACAAATCATCGATATGAGGCAAAGGATATTTGTTCTTAACAGTGATATTATTCAAGGCTCTATAATCAATGCAAAGTCTCATAGAACCATCTTTCTTTTTAACAAATAAAACAGGAGCACCCCATGGTGATGTGCTAGGTCTAATGAAACCTTTCTCTAATAAATCTTGCAATTGCTCCTTCAACTCTAAAAGTTCAATGTGTGCCATTCGATAAGGGGGTTTTGAAATTGGCTTAGCATCAGGAACTAAGTCAACAGCAAACTCAACTTCTCGATCTGGTATTATTCCAGGAAACTCATCAGGAAAAACATCAGGATACTCATTTACCACTGGCACATCATTAATCTGAGCAGTTCCTTTATTTTCAACGACGTGTGCAAGGTAACATTCATTTCCATCTTTTACAAGTTTCTCAGCCTCTTGATATGTTATCAAAAGTAAGGGTCCATTCCTGTAAAAAAAATGAAAGTCTTTCTGAAAAGAAACTTCTTTATCTCTACAGTCAATCTTAGCATGGTAAATAGAGAGCCAATCCATACCCATGATAACATCAAACTCTACTAGATGTAGAACAATAAGGTTTGCAAGTAGGTTCCTTCCACAGATAAGGATAGGAAGATTCTTATAAATTCTTTTTGCATCAACATTTCCCCCCAGGTGTTTTTACCGAAAGTTCAGGAGTCATTTCTTGAGATGGTATTCCCATTTTACTAGAAAAGGTTTCAGAGATGAAAGAATGTGTAGACCCTGAATCAAACTACATGCTGGAATAATCTGAAAAAACAAACAAAGTACCTGATACAACTTCATTTGATGGCCCGACATCTGTCGAAGTAGTTGCAAAGGATTTCACCACCCCTTTCTGCTTGTAGTCTAACTGCTTCACATCACTCAAGCTCTTTTTCGGACACTTGTTTGCATAGTGACCCATCTCATTGCACTTATAACATTTCACTAACTGTAAATCAAATTTGTTCTTACCTTCACCTTGATCCTTTTCAGTGCAATCACGAGCCTTATGTCCCATCATACCACATCGGTAGCACTTTCCAGAATTCAGAAGACATTCCCCATCATGCCTTTTTCCACATTTATCACAAACTGGAAACTTAGTTCTCTTACCATCAGACTTTTTTGAATAATTCTTACCTTTCTCCGGCCACCTCGGTCTCTTCTTCTGCTGATTGTTATAGAACACTTGGTCATCGGCAAACTCCATTTCCACCTTCTCATCACATCGAACAAGCTTTTCATAACATTGAAACTCACGAGAAGCTAATGCCCTTCGATATTTTGGCTTTAATCCTGAGTAAAAACGATTGATTTTACTATCAAGGTCTCGAATAAAATTTGGAGCATACCTTGCCAATCGAGTGAACCTTTCTTCATAGGTAGCCACTGAGTCTTCCTCTTGCCTCAATTCCAAGAATTGATTTTCCATCCTAAGTCGAACAGCCTTAGGAAAATACTTCTCAAGAAACATACCTTTGAATTCATCCCAGTCAAGAGCATCAATCTCATCAGCGTCCCTGATATTTTTAACCATAGACCACCACTGATCTGCTTCACCATCCAAACGGTAAATAGCAAGACTAACATTTTGATTGTCTGAACACCCCATGACATCAAAAATCTTCTCCAGTGCTTTAATCCACCCTTCAGCTAGCACAGGGTCAGATGATCCTCTGAATGATGGTGGATGTTGCCTCATGAAATGTTCCACCACTGACATGTTCCTCTGCGGTTGGTCTGGCTGATCTCATGTATGGATGCCAACGCCATTTATCGCTTGAGTCAACGACGCCATTACTGCAACAAACTGTTCAGTTCCAATTCCGACCATTTCTAGATGCTGATTCGGAAGGTTATTTCCTTCTGTATGCCTTCCTAGCACTGCTTCCCTGTTTCCTCTGCAGAAAACAATTCTGAACAAACATGTCTTAGATAAAGCAACATGGTAATCTTTAAATGCTATATCATTTCAAAAAAAAAATATATTTGGATAATCATTTAATAGAATTCTAACTCCTAAAGTTATCTAAACCGACCTCTAATACCAACTATAAGGCCCCAGCCTTAAACCTTACTTAATCTTGAGTTATTACAAGATTACACATTGACGATCTTTTCGGGTTTAGAGTTTTATAGAATTAGATCATAATACTTGAATTACATTCCACATATAAACAAAGTGGTTACATAAAGATAGTATTCTTCATTCCCATCAATGGAAACACATTTAAAATAAAACATGGATTATTTCATGACACTTCCTTGACACTATCATCATATCATGTACCTTTCCCTTGACCTGTAAAAAACATTTCAAAAAAACTTGCGATGAGCATAAAAAGCTCAGTATGGGTTATAAAAATATGGAAAGGAAACATGGGTACATATATACATAAGAATGAAATCATACTTTACCCACAAAACATAGGCACTTTAACATACCTCATAAAATCATGAATAAATGATAGAAATCATAGGACATAAAGGTAACTTGAGGAACTCATAACATTCTTACGTAGGGAGTAACCCTATTGGTTATGTTTGGAATACCCATCACAGTATATTCCCTAAAATATCTTCGGAAAAAACTTAACGTTTCACTCCTTCGTGTTACCCAATGCATTGGAGAGCTATATCGGGCTCACCCGCCCTTAGTTTATCACAGAACCACCCGTCTTCATAATAATGCCCAAGAACCATAACATAATTGTATCACATAAAACATGCATAAAGGAAACATAAAATTTCCACATTTCAATCACAAGATATCAATACAACACAAAAACATTGTGAAAACCATTTTCAATACCAAAATAAAAGAAAAGTAAAACATGGTATTTATTTTTCTTTTAAAAAAGAAGGTATGGCTTGTAGAGGAATCCAAAACTCAAATAACGGTCACGACGGCGGAGAAGTCGTTGTCGCCGCATACGTACGACAAAAACATTCCCTTTTGTCATTTAGTAAACAATTCTTATAAAAAATAGTCCTTTTGAATAAATGTAAAAGTCAAAGGGGTTTATACACCATATAAAAGAAAGTTGTGTATAAAATAAAATATGCCTCAAAGAAAGGAGATTGAGACGAAGTCCCATACCTCGTATCTGACTTGACCCGACCGTTCTTTAATCTCCTGAATAATAAACTTTAGTTAATCTCTACTTGCTTAAGAACCTTTTTCAAGTTCATTATTCCTTTTATACCATGTTATGGACATCATGTAATTATATAAGTTAATAATGTTCATTTTTTCGGTATTTGGTTCTTAAGTCAAAAATAGACTTCTTACACTTACATGTTGTTAATTTGGTCAAAGGTTCGTTATATCCAGAATGATATTAATGATTTGGATAACATATACATCATATATATTCATCATATACATGTATTTATAATATTACATCACATTTAGAGGTAAGAAATGAAATGCACCGTTCATGGAGACGGTAAGCCGTACGTACGCATGAACGCTACTTCCATTTCTTTTTCGTATTTTTTTTGGAATGGAATCATAATTATATAAGAGTATATTATAATTCCAGTATAATAACATATATAATATCATTAACTTTATCCTTTACACATCCCACATATGGTATTAACGAATCAAATCACTTTCAGGGGGCGGTAGTCCGCACTTTCTAAAATGAAGATATCATGTTTACCCATAATGGAAACCATAAAGGTATGCCCAAAATGAATAAAACAGAAGCTTAAGGAAAACATAAACATATCATATATCATCTATAAAAATAGTGACATCATAATGGCCACCTTTGATGGTGTTAAATGAGTATTGAACAATCATCGTTTCGGGAGACAGAATTTCGCCATCCATGGAAACCGTATGTTCTTTAACCATTTGATGTAGTTAAGTGAGAGTGTAGCACAAATAAATCTTATAACAACATCCTAGTTTATTTAATATACTGGTTTTGTTACAAAAGAAGTAAATAAAAAGAGTTTACGGGGTTGGAGAAGGAAAATAAAACAAATGAACATGAGAGAATGAATTACCTTTAAAAGTGTAACTCCTTATGATTTGAGCCTAACGGCTTCCTTTGAAAGGATTCTTCCCAAAGGGAATCCTCTAGGATGAGGATAGGGATGTGGAGAGAGTAAATGGGCAGGGGTTGGCCGAGGCAAAGGCTTTAGGAGTGTGTGAAATGAGGTAGAGGTGGGGGCCTATTATAAGAGGAGAGGAGGGGCACTTTTGGAAAGTAAAGAAATATTACTTTATTTGAAAATGTGTATTGGTTTTAAAATGTCCCACATTGATATAATTCGTGGATAAGGTGATAATGGTTCGACATCCACTCATCCAATTGGTTTTGTACATGTTTAGTTCCTAGATTTTACATTATCTTTCCATTTTATTTAAATTGTCAAATAATGATGTCATCGCTGCATCATTATTATGTCATAAATAATTTAATTTATTTAATGTCTAAAAATTATAAAAAAAATACTATGATGTAGGAAGTCTTTTAGATTTTTAATGAATATTTATAATCAAAAAGATGATCTTTATAACCCCATGTAAAAATTGTTTTCGTAAAACATTTTATGTTTGTGTCATTTTTACTTTTACATTAAATAAAAAGTTATTTATGTCATTTACCAACAAAAGTGGATCCATGGGATCCCCAAGTTGACCAATGGATTGTCTTGGTCGACCATGACACAACCAATGAGGGTAGGACATGTGTCAAGCTCATCTTATTTTATTAAATCATTATTTTTACCTTAAACTACACTAATTACCACTAATCGCGATTAAAAACTTAATAAGTTACTATTCACCAAAAAATTATTATAATCTCATTGAACCACATTTTACTTCTTAATGGAAACCATGTATGTTGGATTTTTGAAATTCAAAACACAATTATGGCAAAATTTCATTTAAACGGAAAATCAGTCTTTATAAATACCACTTAGTGGTTTCACTATTCATCAAAAATTGGAGTTTTTCAGAAAATTACCAAAAATCCACCCTAAGCTATATTTGATATTACGAATTAAAAATTGAAATCTATTTTACAAAATTCAAAACATATAAGTCACATTAATTAATTTAATAATTAATTCCGCTGTTAGAGCAAATAGCGTGTTTTTATGAAACAATAAGTATCAAAAGATTGACACTAGTTTAAGTCCAATTTCAAAGTGAAATTGATTCCAATGACCACAATTGGATTAAATGGTGAAAATATATTCATATTACACATTAAGACCAATTCAAACGATAATCTAATCATATAAATAAATTAGATTAAAAAGAAGTTTTGATGTAAAATGCAGTATTTTTCACTATTCATTAAAAAAAGAACATTGTCAGAAAAATACCAAAAATTCACACAAAGTAAATTTTGATGTTCCAATCATAAAGAATAAGTTTATTTTGACAAACATAGTTTATAAAATTGTCAAATATATATTTAAAAAGGTTTTTCCATTATAAGGCAGTAAAACAATCTTTTAAGAATATTAGTGTATTCCATGCTTAAGATTGGATTTATTTTCATTTTAAGCCTCTAAAACACTATCTTAATCATTAATAGACATAGATAAAAATATCTATTATACATTAATTACTTGGGATGTTACAATATATCCCTCTATTTCATTGGATAACGATGGATGACTAATGAGATTGTATGTTATGAGTGACCTTAATTCCTTGTTATTAATGTTATGTTTTCACCTGGTTACATGTTCACAATGGTATGCATGGACCTGGTTGCCTATCCATAAGATTATCCATGAACCTGATTACATATTCACAATGCTGTGAGTGAACCTTATTACATGTTCACAATGTTGTGAATTGACTTGGTTTATTGCTTATATGATTATGCATGAAGTTGATTACATGTTGAAAATGTTATATTTGAACCTGATTACATGTTCAAAATATTATACAGGGATTGATTATCATATCCATAATGTTATCTTTGAACCTGATTACACATTCACAATGTTATCTATGGATATGGTTTTAAGTCTAAAGGGTGGTTATATGTGACCCAAATTACACATTCATAATCTTATACACAGAACTACTTGCATGTACATAAGTTGATGTAGGGGATTGATTTCATCTCCATAACTTAATGGGTGAACCTTATTTCTACATATCAATGTTCACCTTGTTATAATCATATGTGCATGCCACAAATTCCATGTCTTATTCCTATGATATGCTTTCATTAATTTTTCTGTTAATTCTCATATTATCATTGTGATATGAACTACCAATATCTATTATGATATCTAATATATAGGTTATAGTATTAAAATTTTATGACCAAGTTCCATGCCCTTATTTTCATGTTACTCTTACTCATTTCTTTTAGTTAGGCTTACTGAAGAATCTGTGCTCACCCATTTCTTATGTCTCCACTCCACAATTAATTAATAATTTTTTTTTGATGTATTAATAATGGTAGTGATAATTATGGATGATTTGGAAGATCTTTCAGGAAGATAGAATATTTTTTCCCATGTTTCAAAATTCTATAAACAATTACAGTCCTCATGCATGTATTTTTTAGATGTATTGAATATTCATCTAAAATAATATAAAATCAATTTATGTTAAGCTTGGGTAGCTATATAAAACCCTTCGAAAACATTTTAGAACTCTATTACACATGTGATTATACAATGTATCTTGATCCACCACACTGCATCCACTTTAGATCAATAAAGATTCAATGAATCCCGGACATATCTAATAAATGTGTATGTGGAGTTTATAGAATATGCCTAAGAAACCTTCCATATGAACTCAACAAATAAGGATGGTACCATTACATAGCTTACAACCCATTTAAAAACTACCCACTATTTGTAAGTAACCTCATTCCTCCACTTATGTATCCATACACATCATCCTAGTTCAATCTCATCGAAAACACCATCAGTATGGAGTATCTCATACCTAAACACTAAAATGGTGCTATTTTTAATAGTGGATCAACCATTTTCCCATGAACATTCTCCAAAATCCAATAAACTTCCACCATGTACAACCAACTCTGATGAGATGAAAATGAAAGAGATATCAAGATCTATAACATACACCTTTTAGATTAGAAATTATTTTTCATTGTTTTCCTACACTCCATAAGAAATGTTTCAAACAAATTTTTTGAAATGAAACCTTTATAAAAAAATTTGATTCGAACCTAAAATAACATATACTTATAGTCAAATAAACAAATAGTTAAATTAATTCATTAATAATGAAATCAAAACATGGAAATTATAATAACTACATCAATATATATTCTCTTAAAAAAATTATGTGAAGGATAATTGGATAGAGATATGTTATATATTGTATCCCCTTTGGGAAAAAATATGAATAAAATATATATAGATTATAAAACATAAAATAATTTTTTTTTCATGGTAGTGAGGTCATACAACCGTGATCAACCATAATTTTTGATATATTTACTTCAATGACAGTTTATTGAATATAACACAAACAAAATAAATTTTTAAAAAACACCAATTTCAGTTCATTTATTTTGAAATACTGTTTTATGAATTGAAATTAAATTTCCATGTTGCTGGATGGAAATTGTATCGCTGGATAAAAACTATTATTTATGGCTTATTTATTATCCAATTACAAGAGACAGTCAACTTCATATCAACCTAAAAATATTTCAATAATAACTTTATCCTTATGAACTACATTAAGGATTTTTTAGAATAAACATCTCCAGTCTCTTTCATAGTGAGAGTTGCTGAATATGAATTTTTTATATTCAAGATGAAAAATTGTTATTTCAAAAATAAAACTCCAACACATTCAGATATTCTATATTTTACATGTATTGATCAAGATGACTATGTAAATACATATAGACGTTCTTTTCTAGGGATATAAAATTTGAACTCAAAATCAATTATTCCCTAAATATAACATTGAATTATTTTTATAGCTATAAATTGATATTAATTAGGATAAATTTCAATCCTTTAATAAATTGTAAATAAATATACAGGATTATGACTTTATTTTTTTAGATATAATATGTTTCCAATCACATTTCAGTACTCTTTTGTTTCATCATAATTTTCTTTTAATATTTTTTCAACATTTTCCGATATGATAGGGTTGTCGAAATAGGTTCTTAGTCATACATGCCCATATTTTTATAAATTCCCCTATTGTATCACCCCAATCTCACATAGTACGTTTTCCATTGAATAATGAAGTTGCTTGAGTTGTACCCTAGTCTTAGTTATATCACACCACGTCCAATCAAACTCATCATTATAAAGAGTAATACCGACTTTTTTTAATTTTAAAAATTTTATTTTTTAAATAAACTTTATTTTTGGATTTGGAATATCAAAATTAACACAGGTTTAATTTTTGGTATTTTTATTAAAACATTTAATTTTTTATGAATTGTGAAAAACATTGCGTTATTGTTTAAAACCGAATTTTTATTTAAGTAATTAGATATTTGGTTTAAATTTATTATATGAAGAAATAGATAAATAATAATTATATATGTTCAATATAATTCATTTGAGTCATTTTATAATAAGTTTATATATAAAAATTTTTATTGAACTTTTTTCCGTCATTTTCCCATATTCTAGAAGTATTTAAAAATTTTCATAAAACATAATTTTACTCCTTCTGTGAGTTGAATTTCAAAAATCAGAGAGACATGGTTGATATCAATAATAAAAATTTAGTTCAATAAGATGATAATAATTTTTGGTGAATAGTATCTTTTAACTTCTATTTACATCGATTAAAAGTAAATAGGGTAATTAAGTGTAAAAATGATACCATAATTACCCTAACAGGTATCCTAATTCTATTGGATAAGATTAATTATACAAAAAAAAAACCATAGTAAAAAAATATGATCCCCTTTGGTCCACTTGTATTAGATTAGTACATTTATTATTATTTTATTTAGAGAATAGTTAAAAGAGTTAAATTCAATTTTTAAAAACTAAACCATTTTTAATATGGGGTTGAACACAATATAAATTTGACTATAAATATTCATTAGAAATATAAAACTATTTCCTATATAATGGTATTTATTTCTAATTTTTGGAGAGTAAAAAATAATAATTTATTTATGACACAATGATGATTCGGTAATTTCATTATTAATGAATGATTAAAATAATTGATATTATAAATCTCCAAATAAATATAATTTGAGACTTTTTATTAATTTAGATAATTTTATATGTTAATATGACATTTTAGGGTTTATTAAATTAGTATTATTGATGTAATCATGCAATTAGGATTTTCACAAAAACCAAATACTAAATAGTGACAAAATTGACAAAATTGTGTTTTTAAAACAAATACTATATTATAAAATGATATAATATTCGTAAAAATATATGGTTCGGCCAAAGGACTTTTATAAGGCTATATAAATTAATAAAGAACCACTTGGTATTATATTGTCTTGTTATTGTATGTTTATTAAACATATAATATAAAAATACAAAGAGATATGGTAAATGTCAAATTATTTAACTAAGAGTTAAATCTAAAAGACAAGTCTACTATGGTGACCTAAAACAATCTAAAACCTATTTATTGATAGGAGTTAGACCTAAACCTACCTTAGACTCAAAATAAATCATTTTAGATAAATTAGAACCAGAAAATTATTTTATTATAAAATAATAGTTCACGATTTTCTTAATATGACCCTCACCTCTCTTATAAAAGGGATCATCCCATTATCTTAGTATAACTCCTCCAATTCCATTTGGATCAGCCAAACCCTACCCAAATATCCTCTAAAATATCATACCTTCGACTAATAGGCCTTAATTTTATCAGAGATCCAACCAATGGAGCCCTTTTGATTAACTCAAAAGGAAACACCTAAAGAAGAGATAATCATTTCACCACCCTTTTTCAAGTTATTTTCTTCTTCGACTTCCTGTTTCTTTTTTGTTTCCAATCCAAAATAGTAAATCTCGTTCCTTCTACATATTGTGATGTTATCATAAATATTTTACAAAAATATTCATTATTTTACCCATCCTATACATGAAAAAGTCACCATAAGTGCATACGTATGGCTTACCGTCTCCACGCCAGGGTGTTGTTTGTTATTCAAACACTTCATTATTTGGATTGGTATAATGATGAGTATAACTGATCTAATTAATAAATTTAACATGTTAATTACTCTCTATATATGATATACGATCCAATTACATACTATTTCACCATCAATATAATGATATTGTCGCTAATGCATACATACATATTACCGTCTCCACGAATGCGATGAGATTTATTCCCCATGATAATCATTCAAGAATAATTTCAATATTATGATTAAGAATAATGTTTATGAACATAATGTAATTCTTTATATGAATCAAATACATCCTATACATATCAAACATGGAATATATAACCAAGAATATAAATGAAAACGTATCAGTCAACAACCGAAATGATTATACTACGAAAATATTATTTACAAAGCAATATTAGAGGATCATATATGATATCATATTTAATTATATGGTTTATTTATAATTTAATAAAAATGTTTTAAATATTATAAAAGTTGTTAACATATTATCAACTATGTAAAATTATAAGGTAAGAGTTAATTCGATAATCTATTTACTTCACTGAGGTTGTAAATTTGTATGTATCTACTAGGACTTCTTTATCATCCACATATGTGTTTTCTTGAAAATTTAATTCAAAAGGTTCATCATATATACTAGAAAATGGTTTAAATTCATTTATACCCTTATTTTACCATATATTTTTTGAAAGGTATCTTTTCGTCATCTTCCAAACAAGGCACTTTATAAAATTTTTGAGAAAAATTAATGTAATAATGTATTTTTTTAACTTATATGACGGGGGAAAATATTTTCCCCTATATAACATCATCAAAGAATCCCATAAAATCATATAATAATATTTTCAAAATAAATGTTTTCATTTATAATTATATGACTTTTAAATGATTTCAAAAAAGAAAGATGTATTTCTATAAAAATGTTCTAATTTGAACTATGTCAATATCATTTAATGGATTTTATGCTTAGGAGAATTCAAAATTTCATTACAAAAAATTATGAAGGATTTTTGAGTATATACCTCATCAAAGAAAAAAAATTTATGTTTATGGATTATATCCATAAATTGTTCAATTTATGTTAATTGTTTTACAAGTTTGGAATTATGTATTGCAATTTATAAACTAATACAATATATTCCATTGTTTAGAAATGGTGACTATAAGAAGGAATGGAAACCATATCAATGCACATAATCCATATAGAGATTTCCCTCCTACTCAAGATAATTATAGTGGTGATGGTGATGCAACAAGTGCTCATCAGCTTATCACCATACAGGGACAAACCATTCAGGTTATGAATAATAACCATACTCATATGGAGCACCCTGATCCACAATGAAGAGGATCAATGTTAGACCACATCATGAGGAAACAACCACAAATATTCAATGGGAGTAGAAATCCAATCACACCTGAGCAATGAATAAATTCCTTTTAGAAAACATTTTATGATTTGGGGAGATGTGAAAGAGAAAAAGTTGTTAGGGAAATTTATCACCTCATAAGAGAAGCTGATCAGTGGTGGTCAATAATCCAAAACACAAATGAAGATGAATATGTATCGATCATGGAATGTATGGTGTTTAAATAAATTTTCTTATAAGAATACTTTCCTCGTGGCCATCGAGTGGATATGGAATGACAATTTCTGAGTCTGAGGTTGAAGGAGGACGAGAATGTCTAAAAGTATGAGGCTAAATTTACAAGGATAGAAAGGCATGAAATAGATTAAATATATATCCCAAGGAGTAATGTTGATCAATTAATTTATGGGTTAAAACCATTTTTCTATAAATTATTACTCTTACAATCCTTCTCATCATACGAAGATATTGTCTCAGGTGCTATCAGAACAGAAATGAAATTATCTAAGTCTTTCGACTATAAAGCAAAGCAAGAGAAAATGTGATCTGCTGAACACTCTGGAAATGGAAATAAGGGGATGAAGGGGAATGTTGAATATCCATCTAGCAGTAAATCAGGGATGAAACTACTTGGTACATGACTGAAGGGTATGATATTCTATTACTATATTGGAGAAAAAGTCCACCATACTTGGGATTCCAAGGGGAAGAAAGAGGAGGTCATTATTGAATTCTACAATTGTAGAGAAAAGGGGCATTATGTAAATGAATTTCCTATGTGCCAAGGGAACATACCTCAGAAAAGGACAAGGGAGGAAGGACAAGCTTATGTGATCACTACAGCTGAGTTTGATGCTCCGAAAGATGTGGTGGCAGGTAATTTAATGGTTTCCTCAAGTTTAGCCAATACTTTATTTGAATCTATATCATATAATTGTTTGATATCTTCCCATTTATCCATTAAAATTAGATATTTTCAATTTCACTTAACAAGGGAGATTTTAGTCAAAACACCTAAGGAAAGTATCATTGAAATGAAGTTTTGTGAATCAGTTCCCATTAGGGCATATAAATTTTCTTTATCTGTAGATCTCATCATCATATTCATGATTTTATTTGATATAATCCTCAGTATGGATTGGATTTCAAACCATGATGCAAAAATTTATTGTAAAAATAAAGAGGATACAGTTTTTGATGATGATAAAGAGTATGATATATTTAGAGTAGAAACGTCACCATCAGATTTTTCTCTAGATCCACCCCAACAGCTCCACTAAATTCAATTATTAAGGAGGAAGATAATGAAATAACTATGGATGAGGAAAAGAATGTTTGAATAGAGGACGTACCTATTGTAAAAGAATATGTTGATGTGTTTCAAGAGGATTAACTTGGACATTCTCCAGAATGATAAATTGAGTTTTCCACTGATTTAATTCATGGTTGAAGTCCCATATCGATGAAACCTTATAGAATGCCCACTAAAGATTTGTGGAACTAAAGAAAAAAATAGAGGAATTGAGTAATAGAGGATTTATTAACCCTAATGTTTTTATATGGGGTACACTTGTCCTTATTGTTAAGAAGAAAGAAAAATCTTTGAGGTTGGACATTGCCTATAGATATAATAATGATTTAAAAACAATGAAAATGTATCCCCTACCACACATTAATGATTTATTTGACCATCTTCATGAAGATGAATATTTTTCAAAGATTTACCTTCGACCTAGATATCATCAGTTGTGTTGTAAGAAATAATACATTCCAAAAACAGAATTTCGAACCAGGTATGGTCATTATGAATTTACAGTAATGCCTTTTGGATGGAATAATGAACCCTCTTTATTCTTAGATCTAATGAATAGTGTTTCCAAGGAATATCTTTATGAATTTTTAGTGGTATTTATTGATGATATCTTGGTATAATAAAAATGATACGAAGATCATGAAAATCACTTTCTCAGTATTCTAAAATCCCTCAGAAGAAATAGATTATATGAAATGTTTAGAACGTGTGAATTCTAACATCAAGAGAATACTTTTCATGGCCATATTTTCTTTAAGGACAGAATCTCAGTTGATCCTTCAAAGACCCAGGCAATCCACGAATGGCCAGTACCAACGAGTTTAACTAAGGTACACATTTTTATTGGTTTAGCATGTTATTATTGATGTTTCATCCATAATATGGACCGGTTGGCTGAACCATTAACCAAGCTCACAAATAAAGGGGTTAAATTTGTTTGGACAAAAGAGTGTGGATAATATTTTGAAGAACTGATGTGAAGATTATTCAGTGATCCTATCTTGACTCTACCATCAAAAAACAATGGGTTTGTTATTTATAGTAAAGCTTCAAAGAAAGGACTTGGTCGTGTACTTATGAAAAATGATAGATTTATTTCCTATACATCATGAAAACAAAAAATTCATGAGAAAAACTATCCTACTCATGATCTTCAGTTAGCAGCAACAATCATTTCTCTGAAAATATAGAGACACTATCTTTGTGGTGAAAATATGAGTTTTATACTGATCACCAGAGTTTGAAATACATTTTCTCATAGAAGGAACTCTACATGATTCAAAGAAGATGGGTTGAACTACTCAAGGATTATGATTTCACTATACGCTACAACCCATGGAAGTCAAATAAGGTGGTAAATGACTTAAGCAGAAAGAATCATGGAGTTTCAAAAAAATATGAAATTTCAAAGGGGTATAATTTTCTTGAATCTAGAAAAGATGGATATGGGAATAACCACGGAATTTTAATCATCAATACGTTTTCAAACGGTTGAAAAACCATCTTTACCAGAAAGGTTAAAGTGTTCACAGAATGGTGATGAGAAGTTTCAAAAGAAGATTATATATATGAATGATGAGAGATTGAGTGACATCATATATGAATATGGAATTTTGAAATTTGGGGAGAGTCATTCTGTTCCTATCATACCTGATCTAAAAAGGAATTGTTGGATGATTCTCATAGATTCAATTTCCCTATACACCATGGGAGCTCCAATATGTATAGAGATTTGAAGGAACATTTTCTATGGGACAACATGAAGCGAGAGCTTGTAGATTATGTGTCGATATGTATGGTTTTCCAACAAGTGAAAGCTAGAAGGCAATAGCCTAGAGGATTCATGAAACCTTTTCCCATACCTGAGTGGAACTACAAAAAAATGACTTGTACCAACAGAAGATTACCGACAGACAATATATTTTTTAGAAAAATTGAACAATTCCAAAAGATATTAAGTTTTATTGGTATAAAATTCAAGTACCAACATTTATTTATACCAAAAAATACATGTATAATTAATAATTGTTTAATACCGTCATATATTTCACCAAAAACTAAAATTTTTCTTTATTATATTAATACCAATGATTTTTTATCAACAAATGAATCTATTGGTATTAATTATTATTACCAACACTTTTTTAAAACATATAATTTTTTTCTTATATTTATTGGTCACAAAAATATCATTTAACAATAAATTTTTATATTAATACTTATTAGTTTTCTTTAAAAATTGTGTTTCAATTAACAAAAATATATTGATAAATATTTGAAATATATTAAAAAAAATTTCAAGATATTTTCTATTTGGAATAAAATTAAAATTGCCTACTAAATATATCTTATTTGAGATAAAATATTATATGAGTGAGATTTAAAAAACCATTCCTATAAAAGTTAAAAAACTGAAACTAAATTTGTTTATTCATATTTAATAATCCATTAAAAAAATAAAAAAATTAATAATTAAAAAATAGAATACGTCCTTGATTTCTCTTTGTAGTTATACTCTCCCTCGATCACCTCTCGTTATTCATCACTCGTTACCCACACAGTGGCGATCACTACCCGTATCACACTCTTAGTTCATCACCATCGAGTGCACCCTCACCCGCACCCACACCCACACCCACAATTATTTAGCATTTCTCATGGCCCTACTAACATTTGATTTATTTTTTACACTTTCAGCTACAATGACAAGGAGCAGGGAGAGGATTGGACAAAA
The DNA here is from genome assembly GCA_963277665.1 of Viscum album. Taxonomy (NCBI): domain Eukaryota; kingdom Viridiplantae; phylum Streptophyta; class Magnoliopsida; order Santalales; family Viscaceae; genus Viscum; species Viscum album. The sequence goes on from OY728137.1 coordinate 1,483,099,015, forward strand.
CCATGTTTAGCATTAAATAGATCAATGATTGGGCCTCTTATCAGGTATGTATTTCTTCTCTTTAGGTTTTAAGCACCTAAAATCCTGGTTATCTAGTGTTTTAATTGAATTTCAGTTAGGGTTTCTGTGAAATTAAATTGAAATGATCTTTATTGTTCATGTTGTTAATTTTTTTGGGTGATTTTAGGATACTAATTACATACTTCTCTAGAGACACTCCAGATGGAATGAGATTTCTTCATTTCTCACATCCCATGGTAAATCATTGTATCCTAACATTTAATCGCACACTTGTAGAGAAGATTCTTCCACCTTCCATGACCCCTGCTGTAATTACACTCCATTAGAAAACTTGTAATCTGAATATTCTTCTTCAGGGTTCAATTTTATATTATCTAATAAGTATCTGATACAAACATCCTCTTCTTCTTATTTATTGTTCTTTCCAATAATCTAGTATACTACTTGTGAAAAAAATTCTAAGATTCAATTTTCAACTTTTTTTCTATCATTGTTTTCTTAGTAGTCATTCCATACAGTTCCAAACATTCTCTAGATCTTAAACTTATTTTAGATTCAATAGATTTTATCATGTTGTATGAGATAATAACATTAATAATTCTATATGTATTTGTTTTTTTTATATCCACAACAATTATTAATTTTATATGATTTTAATTCGACTTCTTATTGGTTTATAAGAAACTTCTCAAGAGAAAAACTCCTGACACATAGCTCAAATGAAAAACATTAATCTACTATTCAAATATAACTTAATATAAGAAATCATCATCAATTTCTTTATCTCAACGTAGTCAGTGAAATATTTGAGAAGAAAATGGAAAACGAATTTGAAACCAGTCAAGTATTTCATACCACATTTTGATGATGAAATCAACCTTTATGCTCTGATACCATTTTTCATATTCCTTCCAGAACATAGTTTCCTTCCAACTGTAATTTCTTTAAAATATCCCTAGAAACACTTATAAATTATTCTTTTCTTTAACTTTTACAAACTATATGGATTTTATCTCCACATAATCTATATACATTTTCATCCACTTTTTAAATACATGATAACATAAACGGGGAGAGGGTTACATTTCAAACATCTTCAAGTTGAGGAGTGGATATAATTTATAATCCATCCATTTTCTTCAATGTATAACCTCTTCTTTCAAAACCCTTTTTAGTGTTACTTAATTGATAGATACCTCTTGTGGAAAAATCATTCCAGTTTTGAATATTTCCATCACACATCTATTGTGTTTTATAATTTCCCTTCAATGTGTAATTTAATCCATTTATAACATGTTACTTTTTCTTCTAGATTATGCAGCTAAATCCTATAATACACATCTCCATATTTACCACCAGATATATTTTTCTTCATCTATCAATAACATGTGACTTTTTTCATTTCATTCTTGTTGTCATGTTTACAACCTCCTCTTCTTTAATAATATAATTTTGTTTCTTCATTATCCATGATTGTTACTATAAATAATCATCCATTGGTGTTTTGTGCACACCTTTATTTATTTTAGAATCAAATTCCTCCAATGCCTTGAATTGTATTTTTCTACATAACATATTTCATTTTCATTAAAACATGATTCATCCTTTACAAAGGAACCACAGTTTCCTTCTAATCTCATTTACTACTACTATAATATTATTCTTTATAAACAAAGTTAATATAAATAAATTATCTCTAAAAGAAGTCGAACCTCTTGTATTATCGATGAAATGTCATAATTTGTAGTGTACTCTTCACTGAAATCTGGAATCTCTGTATGTGTAATACAAATCTTTTTCAGTAAGATAATTTTGTAATCTATGTAAAAAAAATTTTGTGTAATCTTTGTGAAAAATCATTGTGTCTAGTATGTGTCTATAAATTTAGTGAGTAATCTATGTTTTTAAACCCTATGTTTAATTTTTGTCTGCAAGCACTGTGTGTAAGTTTAGTGTGCAATTTCAATGTGTAATCTATGTATACAATTTGGGTCTATGTGAAAATTGTGTGTAATCTTCAGGGTGAACTCAGTGTGTATGTTTAGTGTGTAACCTCATTATGAAATTTCTGTGTGAAATCAACATCTATGTGTGTAAACAATGTGTAAACTCAGTGTTTAATCTCAATGTGAAATCTGTGTGTGCAATCTGTGTCTCTGTTTGAAATTTGTGTGTAAGCATTGTGTGCCATATATGTGTCAATAAACTCTGTGTGTAATCTGTGTCTGGATGTTCAGTGTGTGATTGATGTCTGAATATTCAGAAAGTAAACTCAGTTTTTAATATGTGTGGGCAATTTGTTTCTCTATATTAAAAATGTGTGTAGGAAACCCGAATCTCACAGCCTAAACACCATCCAATCTAAATTAATATTTGTTGCATCTATTTACGGGAATCATTATCTTTTACAACCAATATGTTAGCATACTCATTTCCCTACTTTTTTGTTATCTTTTTTGGACATTTTTTCATCCTATAATATTGGGTAACTCTTTCTGTAGGAAACATGAGTCTGAAAATGTGTTTTCAATAAACCATTTCAAGCATGATGGCACCATAATGTTTAAACCAAAATGTTGTTGTTGTTCATTGCAACAGGTTGTCTTCTCATGGATGGTTCAGATTTCATTATTGTTGATATTGCTAGATTGGGATGATCATCGATGCACTTGTGTTTAGCCAATGCAAATTTGGGTCCTACAACAATAATGGAGGAGGGTCAGTGACCATCATCAATTAAATCATGTGTTGAGATACTAGTTCACAGGGTCGAATGTCCATATTTAGAAGCCAATTCTAGGTTCATTGGGTATGGCTACAAAGCTACTTCTCACATTAGTAGAAATAGAGGTATAGTGTTAGTGGGCATGCTACTGGTTGTGGCTTGGGATTATGCTGACTTGAAGATGGGTTGGGTTTTTTAGATATTATCCAAATACCTAGTCTTGGTCCAATGCTATTTTTTCATAACAAGATTTCTAGTAAAGTTCATCTAGGCCACATGATGAAGGGGTTTTCATGTATATGGGATATGTTAGCATTCTATCATATGTTTGAAGAAATAATGAAGGGGGTTCATTTTTGATGCCACGCTGACTAGAGAATGCTAGTTTATGTCAATACAAATATCTGAAACTCTTAGTTCTATTCCAGTACTGTTCATTTCTGGATCATGGGCTTGAGATTCTACTGGCTATTGTTTGTGGCTGGTTTTTGATTAAGCGTAATAGGATTCAGATTTTCTTTATCCCTATAGTATTTCCTAGTGGCTGAAGTTCATGATATGGGGTTCGAGAAGGGTAAAATTTTAAAGATTCTCCCTTCAACAGAATTCATTAAAGGGGAATCAAAACGGACAGGTGTTGAGATGAACTAAAGGGAGGTAATGAATTTATTATGACCCAACTAAAGCTACCACATGATTCTTCCACGTAAAAAATTCAAACTTAAATGAAATGTAAATTCTATCTTGTTTTGTTATTTTATGTTTAGATATTCATCTTGTTAATATAATCTTCTTTTTAATTTTTATCATGTGTTTTGCTTTTCTGTTATGTGGTCATCGGTTGTTTTTTTTGTTTTGGTCACTAGTTATATTCTTGTTATGGTCACTGTTTATTTTCAGGTTTTAGTCGATGGTTATTTTTATATCATGCATGATGGAAATTGTTATGGAAATATTTGTGGTCACTGTCACTGGTTATATCATCTTATTTTGGTCACTAGTTTGATTATCTTCATGTTGTTGGTATCATGTATTATTATTTTTATATCACATGTCCAGATGAAAAATGTTTATGTTTTGGTACTCAACATGATTCTTCAGATATTGTTTGTTTAAAGTGGATGGAGATCATGTCGGGTGGTACTTCCAACATATAAGGGTGTTCCACTGTGAAGGGATGGTAATGTTGTGCATGTTCAAATCCATTGTAGCATAAGATAGCTTTTGTTAAGTGATAGGGATTCCAAATCTAGTTTCATTTGTGGCTGTTTCACATCTTGTAGAGCACAGAGCTCTATGTCAGGTCCACTATAGGCTGCTTCATTACCACTGCGAGTCGGTGAGATTTGGAGTATTTTTGGTGGATTGGTGCTAAGAATAGAGGTTAGTATGTTATATTTTGTAGACTCTAACTGTATTGTGTCAAATTCATATCTCATGTCATGATACCTTCTTATGATTAACTCTTTTGGATTTCTAGGAACACGTTTACCCTATTAGGGTAGGTTCACGCTGCCATTGTTCACACATTAAAGATCCAGTTTCTGGTAATAGAATGTAATGTTGTGATATTGTTATGATTCTAGTGATTCATAATTGACCCTATTGTAATTTTATAGCCTATTTGAAATTTCAATATTAATTCTTTGAAATGAAATCGAGTTTGAATTGTTGATGATTTATATGCATGTTATTTTTGTTGCCAGTGTGAGATTAGTAGACGAATATCTTCCATGATGAAGTGTATAAAAGGGGGCTTGCTTACATATGTGGTGAACCATGATAGTGTGATGCCTGCTATTATCCACAAGTACATGTTTAAGAAAGGGACCTGCAACAAACATAAATAAAAGGTACATGCTTGGTGAGCCATGACAACAATATTCGCCTCACAAACGTCTAATACCATCCATCAAGAAAGGTGACCTTACATGTGTGGATCTAATTGTGAATGTGAACTAGGATAGTGATACCTGATGTATGAGAGAAACAAATTGAAAATTTACATGTTTTTAGATCTTTATTGTATATATTGTTTCCAAATAAAGCCATGTTTGTTGGTGTTTTATATAATCTAATTTTATAATTATTATCTAATAAATATAATATAAATTTTAGCAAAAAATTCTCTAATACTTACGCTTAATATTATATTTTAAAATTAATTTATATATAAATATTAATTTTTGGTATTTCTTATTATATTTTTTATAATATTGCTGATGGAAATATAAATGTTAATAGTATTATCTACAGATAAATCTATCGTATGAATCTATTGCTAAATTTTTTAACCAAAATATACATTAACTATTGGTATTATTATAATTCAAATAGAATTATTTTATTTGTTGCAATAACATTTAGTGATAGAGTTTTTAACAAAAATTTTGTGACAGTACATATTTTGTTGGTAAAACACTTGACCAATAGAAAATCCACTATTACCAATAGATATACTCATGTTGGAAAAACCTAAATATTTTTTAGTGTGTAAATGGGATAATATTACGATAGACATTGCCATGAGGCTACCAAATACTCCTAGAAGGTATGATTCAATATGGGTCATTATTGATTGTCTTACCAGGTCAGCACATTTTCTTGCTATAGGAGAAGATTTACCACTTCAACATCTGACAATGATATATATTAATGATGTTGTAAGACTCCATGGTGTACCCCTATCAATTGGTTATGATCGTGATCCCTATTTTATATCAAGATTCTAGTTATGTCTTTAGAAGGCCCTAGATACTGTACATATTTTGACCACTGCCTACCACCCTCAAACTGATGGACAATTAGAACAGACTATTCAAACATTAGAAGGCATGTTGAGATGTTGATCACATTACTTTCAAGGAATGTGGGATAAATATTTACCTCCGGTTGAATTTTCCTATAATAAATTCTTGCATTAAAGTATTCGTATAGCACCATAGGAAGCATTATATGGAAAGAGATGTCACACACCAAATTGTTGGGATGATGTTGGTGAAAGGAATATCATAGGCCCAAAACATGTTGAGGAAACAATGGAAATAGTGAAGATTATCCAAACCTACATCAAAGCATCCCAAAGTAGGAAAAAGATCTATGCCGATAACCAAAGGAAGGATTTGGAATTTCAAGTATGAGAACATGTTTTCATGAAGGTATCTCCATGGAATTGTGTTATACGTATTGTTATGAACGGTAAATTGAGTCCCAGGTACATCAGACCATTCGAAATTATAGAACGAATTAGAGTTATAGATTATTGTTTCGCAATGCCTACAAGTCTCTCCAAATATCTTGATGAGTTCCACGTATCACTGTTGAGAAAATACATGCCTGACCCAAAGCATGTACTCACCTATGAGGAAATTGAACAGGAACTAGATTTGTCTTATTGTGAAGAGCCTGTCAAAACTCATGAAACCAGATAACAACTGCTGAGAAACCGGAAAACTCATCTAATAAAAGTTATCTGGAGAAATCATAAGAGGGAAGAGGCAATGTGGGAACCCAAGAAACTTATGATGAAGAACCAACTAAATCTATTTATACAGTAATGTTTTGAAAATTTTGTAGACAAAATTATTTTATGGAGGGGATAATTTAACACCCCAATCTCTCACGGTATATTTCCCTTTGAGTAATGTTGTAGCTTGCGTTGTATGCAACATGGAGTTTTGACACACCACCACCAATCAAACGACCCATTATGAATATTAATACCCACTTTTTATAAATTTTCGTTTTTAAAATGGACTTCATTTTTGGATTCTGAATATCAAAATTAGCATAAGTGGAATTTTTGTGTTTTTAGGAAACTATCAATTTTTGATGCAAAGATAAAAACATTGCATTATTGTTTAAAATCGACTTTTTATTTAAGAAATAAATTATTTTATTTTATTTTATTTTAGGTAAAAATAGATACATAATACACCTATATGATCAATTTAAATCATTGGATGCATTTTTAATAAGTTTACATATATAAAATTTTATTTAACTTTTTACTGACTTTTACCCACCTTCTAGAAGCATTTGAAAATTTACATAATACATAATTTTACTGCTTATGTGAGTTTAATTTCAAAAATCTGAGAGAAATGGTTCATATTATAAATTAAAATGTGGGTTAATAAGATCAAAATAATATTCGGTCAACAATATATTTTAAATTTTATTTACCATGATTAAAAGTATATATGGAAATTAAGGTTAAAAATGATATCATAATTACCATAACACATGTCCTAATTCTACTAAATAACTGTAATTCTTCCAAAAACAACCTTAACAATAAAATATGATCCCATTTGGTCCACTTGTATTAGATTAGAACATCTATTATTATTTTATTTAAACAAAGGTTAAAAGAGTTAAATTCAATGTTTAATAAATTATCAATTTTTATAAAGGGTTAGACACAATATAAATTCAGCAATAAATATTCATTAGAAATATAACAATATTTTTTACATAATTGTAATTTATTTATAAATTTTAGACATTAAATAATTTAATTTATTTATGACCCAATGATGATTCATTAATTATCTTATTAATGAAAATTTAAAATAATTGATATTATAAATATCGAAATAAAAGTAATTTATGGCGGTTGATGAGTTCCACTAATTTTATAAGTTTCCATGACAGTTTCATGTTGATTAAATTTTTATTTTTTGAAGTAATCATGAGGTTATGACTTTCACAAAAACCAAATACTAAATTGTGTCAAAATAGACATAATTGAGTTTTTCAAACAAATACTATATTATTAATTGATATAATATTCCGAATTATCTATTGTCCCGAAAAAGGACTTAGATAAGGTTTCATATATTAATAATGTTTCACTTGGGGTTCTCTTGGATTGTTATAGTACATTTAAAAACAATATAATATTAAAATAAAAAGAGGCATGGTAAATGTCAAAATATTTAACTAATAGTTAAATCTAAATGATAAGTTTAATCGGTTAACCTCAAGATGTCTAAAACCTATTGGTTGGGAGGTTTTTGACCCATCCCCACCATATCCTTGAAATAAGTAATTTTGGAGCCATTAGAAACTGAAAATTATTTTATTATAAAATTGTATTTCAATCTTTTCCTATTATTCTCCTTACCTCTCTTATAAAAGGGTACTTACCCTTCTCCTAATATCACACCTCCAACACACTATGGATCTACCAATCCCGGACCAAATATCTTCTCGACTCTCTTCTCGTCGGCCTAGATGCATTACTTTGATCATAATGCCAACCTATGGATCCCTTTTGATCAACTCAAAATGAAACAACCGAATAAGGATTAATAATTTCACCACCCTCTTTCATGTTATTTTCTTCTTCCACTTCGTCTTTCTATGTTGTTTCCATACCAAAATAATAAATATAGAACCTTATACCTATTGGGATGTTATTATTAATATGGTACTACCATATTCATTATTCTATCCAACCAATAAATTAAAAAGTCACCATAAGTGCGTATGTACGGCATACCGTCTCCACGTCGTGGGGTAGTTTGTTATTAAAACACATCATTATTTTTATTAGTTTAATATTGAGTATAAATGAAGTAAATAATAATTATAACATGTTAATGATTATGTATATATGATATACCATCAAATTACATACAATTTCAACATCAATATAATGATATTGTCGCTCGTGCGTACGTACAGATTACAGTCTCCACATACATGATGAGATTAATTCCTCATAGTAATCATTCAATAATAATTTTCATTTTATGAACAAAAATAATGTTTAAGAACATAAAATTTTTATGTATAGGAATTAAATACTTCCTATCAAAAAAATATGGCTTAATTATCCCAACATATAAATGAAAACGAATTAGTTAACACCTGAAATGATTATACTACTGAAATTTTATTAACAAAGCAATATTAAAGGATCATATATGATATAATATTTATTTTTATTGTTCTTTTATAATCTAATAACAATGTTTTAACTATTATACCTGAGGTTAGCATACCATCGACTAAGTAAAAGTACCAGTTAAGGGTTAATTATACAATCTCTTTACTTATCTGAGGTTGTTAATATGTAAGTATCTATTGGGACCTCTTTATCATCCACAACATGTTTTCATAAAAACGTTATTCAATAAATTATTTATATTTACTGGACTGTGGTTTAATGTCATTTACAGCCTTATTGTACCATATATGTTTTGAATGAAATCTTTCCTTCGTTTTCCAAATAAGATGCTTTATAATCTTTTCGAAAAAATTAACGTAAGAATGTCTTTTTTTAACTTATACGATGGGTGCCGATATTTTCTACCATTATAACATCATCAAATCTTCCAATACATGATTATAATAATATTTTCGAAATAAATTTTTTCTATTATAAATATATTACTTTTAAATTATTTCAAAATAGAAAGAGATATTTCTCTCAAAAAGTTATTATTGTATCTATGTCAACATACATTAATGGGTTTTAAGATTGTTTTATGTTGATTTATTATGATACAAAACATGCATATTGTGTTGACGGTTTTGTGATATGTTTGACTGGGGATATGATATTTTTACACCATTCATGGTTTATGTATAAAGTATTTATTTTTCGTATTCTAGTTTTAATACGAATATTTATGTTATGTTTAAACCTTTTCATATGAGGAATACATTGGACTTAGAAAGTGACTGGTGGACACTACTATAGTTGCTCAATGCATTGATAGGTCGCATGAGAAAATCTACTGTCTTGGTATAAGGCCTTGAAAAAATCATATTTTTAGCCTAGGCACAATGCCTTGACTATGTTTATATGAAGTCTCTCATTATGCATTCCATCATTACGAAATTGGCTATTGATATTGCATGTGATTATTCAACTAGTAGAATATCCCTGTGAATATGTAAATGCAATTATTTGATTTATATTGGCCTCATTATGTATAAGTTTATGTCTAAAAGTCTTATGTTTTAGTATTATACATTGCATTAAATTTTTATGCTTGTTTTTTAAACATTCCAGTATATTGTTATCCTAACAGAGCAACTGAGCTCACCCCTTTATAGGTTTTATTTTTTCCAGGATGCGAAGAAGTATACTGTGAATGACATGTAGGGATTGGATATGAGAAATAAATGAGTTAAAATAGGAAAATGTTGTTTTTGTTTTTCATTTTATAATGTAATTCAAGACATAAGAATGTATATAGTGCTTCCAAAGCTACTAAATAGACACGTCTTTCGGGATTTGATCCCTTGGGATAATTCCAATGTTGTATAATAATGCACCGAATCTGGGTAATTGGGGTTGGGGCGTTACACCTATCATTATTTTCCTTAGAAAATAAAATTTATTTATTCTTTTGAGATATTTTAAGCCAAGAATGTACTTTATTTCACTTTTTATCGACTCTTTAAATAAATTTGTCATCTCGTTACGAAATATGTCACATGTTTTCTCATCATTCATTACAAATATAATATCATCAACATAATCAATTAAAATGAGGGAAGCATATTGATAATATTTTATTTATAGTCTAGCATCAACTATTACTATTTTGAAATTAAACCATATTAAAAAAGTATCAATTTTAGAATAAAATTATCTTATAGCAAACATAAACCCATAAATTCCTTATCTAAAATGTAAACATATATTTCCTAATTCTTAACTATGAATCCATGTGATTATTCAATATAAAGTTTCTCATTAAGATCTATATAATAAATATCAAACATGAAATACATATGAAATGATTTATATATACATTGTAAAGTGATATCCTGAATGATTCTCAAAGATTCAAGAATTGATAATGATTAAATGTTTACATCTAAACCAATGAATTTAATATTTTAGTATCTTTATGAAATCATTTTTTCCTTATATCATATAATTTCCCCCTTTTCATTAATATTTTTTCTAAAAAAAGTTGTTTTCCAATAATTTTTTTAATTTTTTTGGGTAAAAATTCACATTTATCATTAATTTGACATTTTACATCTCTTAAATCTTTTCATTAAACCATACTAGTTGTTAAAGAATATTCTCAATTTAATTTTTCTCAACATGTGAATATATAATATTATGGTAAACTTAACTTTACATTTATCCAGTATGAACCTATTATCCTTAATGAGCAATAATATTTTAGACCCCTATATGATTCTGCATCCTTATATTAGAAGAACGATATTTTTCAATACAACATGAAATTTCAGAGACATTAACTTCAATTTGAACGACGGTTTCAATATTATAATTATCATAATCATTGTTATGATTATTATAAGTTTAGGAAAATATTTATCCTTTTCATATTTAAATTGAATGTGAATGATTCATATGAAAGTGATATGAAACATTCACATATTCATAATAGAAAATATTTCATGTTTCATTATTATAGAACATGTATTCTCTGAAATTTAGAGGGTAAACCTAAAATACATCATTATCATATATATGATATATCATACAATGATAATAACCCCTATTATTTCTATTGAATAAATTACAAAGAACCCTTAGGTATATAATTCAATTGATTTCATTGTTATATATCACAGAATGAGTTATATTAGATTATTTATAAAATAATCTATTCTGAATATGAATTTTACTCTAATAGATTCCCAATAGAAGAATAAATAAATATATTGTTCGATCAACACCATTAATTCCATAACAACAAAACTAATATTACATAATTATGTTTCATTGTTCTATTATAATGTATAAATTATAGTGTGTTCATAATGAAATACCTATTTTTCATAGTAGACTATGAATAGTAGATTTATATATTCTACACCATATTAATTTTCTTTCATCATTATGAAATCACAATATTCCTTTTATATAGTAATCCTAAAAGTATTAAAATATATTATTGCCTCTAAATTATGATTCAAAAACAAGATATATTGAATGTTATTAAAATAAAAAATAGGGGAATTTATTAAATAGTATGCTTTTTTTATTTTTACGTCATTGGTCTACATATATTAGAATGTATAAGATCTAATATTTGAGTTAAATGTATACCACAATTCTTATGATTTGGGGTTGTAATCTACACTTTATGGAAAATTGATAAATAGAAATATAATCAAATTATTGTTTCCTAAATATAATATACTCATTATATCTTAGATATTTCTATCATGATCCTTTACCTCATAAGTCCCAACATGAAAAATAATTTCTATTTTTTCTATCATACTCGGGAAATAGTAATTATGATAATATTTAACTTGAATCAAGTATATTTTCCCCCTTTGATTATAACATTAACATTTTAAATCATTTCAAAAAAACGTATACCATCCTAAAAATAATATTACAATTATCATAGTTTTATTAACACATTTGTTGCTGAGTTTCATCCCATTAATAAAAAATACGCATATAGATGTTAATTTGTAATTTCTAATGACATAAGACACAATTCCTTTATATATGGTTAACCCATCACATCAAAAAAGTCACTATTACATAATTATAATCCTCTAAAATTGCCATCAATTTTAAATCTCTAATAATATGTTATCAATAATTAATATCCAATATCTAGGGGTTTATTCCATATGTGTTATTAAGAGTAATTTAAACTACTATTTCTACTTCCTTTCCCCTCTCATCCAAAAAATTTGGGTTTTAAGATATTTTATATAATCTTTTTTGATCTAGAATCCAAAATATACAACTTTTATTAAGATTTATAGGAGAATAAACTATTTAAAATATTGTTTTAAAATGATGATTTTAAATGTTTTCATACAATTTTTTTAGGTTTTAGTCTTCCGGTAGGTTCAGTCCCTCTAAAACTCTATCTATAGTTCAATTGAGATTAATGGTAATTTTTGGGGTTGAAAAATCACATATTCATCATATTCCCAAATCATTCATTATACACACAGTATTCATAGAAATTATATTTCCCTTTTAAATTAATATATTATCAATATTGGATATCTTTATTTAGATTTTCCCTCTAATCTCATACATTTTCAATTTATTTTATGTCACAATTTTACTATTATCCTAAATATTTCATTATTATCATTGATTTATTAATTTTTTAATAAAATATCTACTATTTTAATATTTTGGATTAGATGTTGAAAATAAATAATTGCGTAGATATTAAACTCTAATTATTTTTGAAATAGTCATGGTCAAAATAGATTTATATTTCTGATGAAACTCTTCAAAAGTTCTCTAAAGCACTGAAAAAATTCATGTTTATCCTTATGAGGATTAAAAATAAATGATTTTAATAAAACATATAAATCCATGATTTTGATGATTTTAATTCCTATATCAGCTCAAAATATATTTTTAAAAGAGACAAAATCCTTCTTTGTTCACATTTACCAATATATCATTCATTATATTGATGTTATTTTCATCAATAGGTAACATAATTAGATCAATAATATATTTTTTTAAAAAAAATTAATCAGAAATTTTTTTGGATTTTATAAATAATGTTAATATTTCTTCAACATTATGTTTTCTCATTCAAAAATAATAATCATTTCAAAACATTATTTAAACTCAATTATAACCATCAAATAGATATGGGTATCTTATTCTTATTTTCTTGTTATAATTTCATCCCCAATGAATTTATACTCATTTACATTTAACATATACTATTTTTTAGTGACATCATAACTAGAGTTATCATCTTCTTCCTATTTATATATGATGTATCAATTTTTTTAGTAATTATTATTTAATTCCTATAAAAAATTAAGTTTTTACAATAATGTAATTCATTAGGAGTATTCTCAACATTTAATCCTAATTATCAATATATTAATATACCATTAGTTTTAGAAAATATATAGATACATTTACTGCATTTCTATAGCTAAAGCGGTTTAGTGGTAACATTCCTTTTTTTCTTCCCAATCCCATGTCTAACTAAATTTTATAAAAATGTAAAAAAATTATATATATTTTATATTACGATTGATTTTTCATTGGAGCCACAGACTTATTAATGAACCACTACATTCTTATATTTTCTTTTCATGTTTACAATAATGGATATTTCTTATTCATCATTCTCCTAATTCTTAATATAAATTTATCTTCTCATTTTCAAGGTGATGATAATTATATATCGATAATTTATTGAGAAGGTTTCAAGATATTTATCTTCTAAGTATCGTACCATGAAATAAATTTTTTAGGAAGAATCTATAATAAATTTTCAAAAATAGTTTCATATTTTAAATTATCATCAAGGCATCATATGGATCTTACAATATCATTAACCATTATAAATTATTCACCAAAAAATCATTATAATTTATAATACAGTATTCGTAGTTCATATCCAAATTTGTATCTTTTAATTAATTATATTTATAAATATATCATATATGTTTTTCTTTTTTTTCATGATGCTTTTATCTATTCAAATTATATTAACTCTTTGAAACACACTTTTAGAGTGTGGTGAAATTTATGAATTTTTGGATCATCCTTCATTCATCAAATTCAACATATTAGTAGTTATTAAGGCATTTTCATCCACATTAGGAGGTAAACCATCTATATAAGCCACAATAACATTATATCTAATGAAAAACAAGAAATGATTAAATTTTTTTTCCTATATAATATCAATTCCCATCTAAAAAATACCCTTTCAACTAAAAGTATTTTGAATATCTATTGAAACCTTAATTTCCGTCAAAGAATATACTGTGTATCAATAAAGTATACCTTCTTCGGTAATAATAAGAAGGACCAATCTAAATCTATGTGACTACCTAGAGATGGAGGATGTAAATTTGTGATATACCCTTTTAATATTTTATTATATAAGAAACTAACATCATCGTCAGTTAATGAGATAAAAATATACTAGAAAAAAACAATAACACTCATATGAACACAGGTATATAAAATGTACACTACTCAATATGTTTTGATACTCTATAGTATAGATTTGATGTAATCCAACACCCAGCATATAATTCATAAAAATGGTTTTACTTTATATAGTAAATATATAATAGCCTTTATATTATATAGAAATATTGACATTCAATGGTGCATGTTTCCATCGTATAGACTGATGGTACAATAATTCATTGTAATAATAAAAAAATCAACAGCATGATTTCATACATTACCATTTTGATTCATTATTTACAAATTACATCCTATAAGTAATTATTTTTCCTCTTAGATATATTGTAGTTAAATGATCATGATTGTTTTTTAGTATGATATTAGTCTATCCAGTATGTTTCTATTGTATACTCATTTTTTATAACCAACCAATATAATATGACCTATTCCCACTTTAGACTTATCCAAATCTAAACCCACAATCATTCAATAAAAAAACCTATTCATCATATCTCTACATTTCACATTTCATTCTTGAAACTTATTCAGTTTGTTATAAAGATAGCCTATTCACACCATTCAATCATAACAAACTAGTTGGAAACTATTTGTAGTATCCTTCCAATAGAAGTATATTAATCCCCTTTTTCTTATAATCTCTTCACAATGGAAGTTATTCTCCCAAAATAAATGTAATATATAAAAACTACTTTGTGTATCAAACACCTTTATATAAAATTAATTCTATTGAGTATATAGGATGAATCTTGCACATTGAATTTATGAAAAACAATCAAATCCTTGAGATCTAGAGTGTGAAATAACATCCCTATTATAGAAATTAATTATCATAAAAATAATGATATTTTTTAGACCATAAAATGAATTCGATATTCCAATATATATTATGACTTGGTGAGTATCACAAAAATCCTATCTAAATTTTGGAACACTAAAAAACAACATAGCATCATCCATTTTTTTATAATTAAATTAAAATTGTAAAAACCATTAAATATATCATCGTGTACCTATTCATAACATTATTCTATTTAATGAAACATGGTTTGGAGTTCATACACAACATGATATGAACATATAAAAAACCATTCACTTAATGCTCCCTTTAACTGATAATTTTTCTAGATAATCCTTAACTATTTTTTTCCAGTAGAAAAAATTATTCCAATTAACTCTATTATAATATATTTCATTTATTACTGTATATAGTAGCATAAAAATGTTTTCCAACATAAACCTATAAAACAATTTCATTTTGTTTCTTTGCACAATGTTTTTCATATGTGCTCAATCCATTGAATTTTAGATTCATCATCTGAGGAATGGACTCACTGTCCTCTTCCAAAAGAACATTATATACATCAAGATAAGAATATATTTTCTAAAATAAACAATTTAGATCATGGTATTTATAAATTATATTCTATAATATTTATAATAAATCATTTTCTAATACAATAACTTTATCCAAATTCTCAAAACATTATACGTACTTCTTCTACTTAGAGAATTTACTAATTCTCAAGATGATAATAGTTTCTACCACTATAAATCCTATTATTTAAAAAATAAAACACATTTTTTACATAAGGATTTATTATAATATCATTTAGATATCATAATTTTAGTTACCTTCAGAACAATATTTCATCAATAAAATTTCATCATCGAACATTAAATTCTAGGTAACTTATAAGAAGACACAGATAAATCATTTAGTGCTAAAATCCAAATGACCACATTTGACTAGTAGAATCCATCATTTAAAATAGTTTGTTTAGGCATGATAAATTTTACATCATATAATAACCACGTTAGGAAAGCATAAATTTTCAAACTGATTTATTTTGAAAAAAAAAGAAATCACTTTAAGAAGAAATCATTTATTTGGAAAATTCAAAAAATATATATAATCTTATTTTTTGAGACACTTATAATGAATCATCTGTTGTTGAAATTATTCATTTCAAAATATATTTTTCAATAGGGGCATAGTTTTCACCCTCATTATCAAGGTGAAAACATTTCAACTTAATACATATTTCCTTTTTAATAAAAAATTGAATGTATTTTGATGTACGAAATGGCTATCATTTTTCTTTTGTAAAGCATCATAAATTTCACGTGAATATTCAATAATAATAGAGAAATAAAAATTCAAGCACTTATGGTTTTATATTTCTATGTATTGTAACACATATAATGTACCAAATTAATGACCTATGAATTTTTTCATGAATGGTGTGTATTGAATCTGAACCAACATTTGTTTTCTATATATATATTTTGACCACTTGTGTCTAATTTTAAAGTATTAAAATATAGAAGAATATTTCTATTTTCCAAACAAAAAATAAACATAAAACATATATACATGAGCCTATTCTTTCAAAAAAATTAATAATAACAACATTTTTTAATGAACGAATAATTTTCTTGTTCACAATTGACATTTAATTTCTACATGCCACTCTAATGGGAATTTATAAAAGATTCATTGTTTAATAACCAAAAATTACTAACATACCAATACCATCTTGAACACTAGTATAAGATGGATTTAGATGAAACTAATTAGAATGTCTAAAATTCTTATCAATTTTATTATTTCCCTTTATTTTCAATGACCATGTAGTATCAAAATATAAAAAATCAATGAGACAATAATTGAACATCATTATAATATAAAACATTCATGGGGTGTATGATGTAAATATCATCCTCCATGATTTGGAATTGAAGAAATGACCACTATAAATAAATAATAATAATCAGTAGAATAAATTTTTTATGAATCAAAATTAATAAAAATATCTCCCATTATTACAGATGGCACACAATTATCACTATTAAAAAAATTATTCAATTTTTTTCTCTTCATTATATTTTTCATTTTCATCATAATGAAAAATTTCGTGACATTATTTTTCTTTCCAAAGTCATTATAGAAGAACTCATCAACATAAACATTTATTTCTTCAATCCCTCTCTTTTACTTTTATTTCACTGTCCTTAATTCTATTTCCAATATCTTCTCCTTTTATTTGCAATCAAAATCATATAATATGTCATTTCTACTAAATTTATTCAATCTAATCTATTCAAAACTAAATGCTTTTAAAATTTAAATTCCAATGTAGTACTTTTATATAACAAATTAATATAAAAAATATATTCTCCCAAAGATCATGTAATTCATAGAATTTTCATCGATCCAAAACAACATGTTCAAATGTAAAACAGATTTTTTCTATTTGTTATTTGTTGACCAAAACATCCATTAAAATATTATATGTGGAAAAAAAATAAACCCATAAATAAAAATATTATAATTTTATTTTATGTACGATAAGTGTTTTTTATAATCTTACATAATTTTATTAAATGTTATATGGTGAAAATATTGTTAATCAACAATTCAAAAACTCATCTTTAAATTATAAAATATAACATATCATGTAGAAAATAAAATTTATAATCATACAGTCTTTCTGAATTCAATGTACCCAAAACTAGAATATGGATTCACATGGGAAATAAACTATCATTTATTATATTCACCAAATGAGATAATTAGAATTTTTAGTAGGATAATGTAACACCCCATGATTTTATAGTAATTTATTTTATTTAAAGTAATTCAATAGTTTGTGCTACACGTAACACCGAGTTCGAGTGCACCACAACTTACCAAACAGGCTGTTAAAAAGCTATTATTAATAGTATTAACTGAATTTTGAATTTTATATACTTCATATAATTTTAAAATCCATATTATGTGTTTCTCAGATATAATATACGAACAAATTGATTTTTTTCAAATAAAAGAAGTATATTTTAAAAAGGGAAATTTTACCACATTTTAATGGAAAATCATTTTAAACCAATATTTGACACGTTTATATATTAAATTTAATAAAATTAAATTATTAATTGGAATAGGTACAAATAAATTTATGTTGGATACATATTTGGTACATTTCTGATAACTTTTATATTTTGATGATTATTGAAAAAAAGTAAATTTTAATTGAAAACAACTTTTTTAATTGAAATTATTTATAGTGTTAAATAATTAATTTTAATGGTTTGGAAGAATAATTAGATTATATTTTTATTATTTAATACAATGTATGTCAATATAAGTAATATCATATTTAAACTTGACAAAAACACATGTCAATATTTTGATAGTATTTACTTTTTAAAAAAATGCTTTTTGGTTTTGACAACGAGAATTAATATCAAATTAATAAATGAAACTTATATGTTTTGAATTCGGTAAAATATACTACAGTTTAGAATTCATAATATCGAAATTAAATTAGGTTGATGTTTTTTTTTATTTTTCTGAAACGTTCAATTTTTGTTAAATAGTGAAAAACGCTAAGTTATTGTTTAAAAATAATTTTTTTTAAATTATTATTTATATTATTTAAATTTATTTTAAGTAAATATATATATATATAATACCTATATTTGTTCAATGTAATTTATTGTATTCATTTTATAGTAAAATTAGATGTATAAAATTTTATTGAACTTTTTACTGTCTTTTACCCACATTCTAAAAGCATTTAAAAATTTTCATAAAACATAATTATACCACTTCTATGAGTTGAATTTCAAAGTTATGGGATACAAAATTAATATCAGAAATTAAAATGTGGTTTAATAAGATAAAAATATCATTTGTTGAATAGGTACTTTTGAATGTAATTTACAACTGTTAAAATTAAATAGGGTAATTTATGGTAAAAACGTTTTCATAATTACCCTAACACATGTAAAAATTCTATTGGATAAGAATAATTCGACCAAAAAAAACATAGGAATAAAATATGAACGTCTTTGGTTGAATTGGAATAGATTAGGACATTTATTATTATTTTATTTAAAGAAGAGTTAAAAGAGTTCAATTCAATGTTTAAAAACTAAACCATTTTAAATATTGAGTTACACAAATTATAAATTTTGAATATAAAAATTAATTATAATGCTAAAAAGATATACTACATAATTGTGTTTTATTTTTAATTTTTATAAATTATATAATTTATTTTATTTATGACACAATGATGATGCAGTAATTAACTTATTATTGAAAAATTAAAATAATTGTTATTATAAATATAAAAAAAAATGTAAATTGAGACTTCTGATTAATTACAATAATTTTATAGGTTAATATGACATTTTAACCTTAGATGAATAAATTTTATTCTAAGTGATAATTTTTTATGGATTTAAAAAAATCAAATACTAATAGAGCTCAAATTTACATAATTAAGTTTTTAAATCAAATATTATATTCTTAATCGATATAATATTCATAAAAATATAAGGGTCTATAAAAGGACACATATAAGGTCATATATATTAATAATGATCCACATGGTGTTCTCTTGGATTGTTATAGTATGATTTTTAACCATAAAATATAAAAATACAATGAGATATGGTAAATGTCATATTGTTTAACTGAGATTCATATCTAAAAGATAAGGTTAATATGGTGACATAAACCTGTCTAAATTCTATTGGTTGAGTGGATTTCAACCCATCCCCACTTTAACCTATAAATAATTAATTTTTGAGAAATTATAAACGAAAATTATTTTATTGTAAAATAATATTTCTAGATTTTCCTAGGGTGACTCTCACCACTCTTATAAAAGGGAACATCCCCTTCTCTTAAATTCACACCTCCAAAACCTTATGGCTCATCCATCCCCTACCTCAATATCCACCCAAAATTCCTCCCTTAATCTTATAGGAATTTCTTTGGTCCCAATGCCATCCTATGGATCCCTTTTGATCAAATCAAAAGGAAGAACCCAAAAAAAGTAAAATATTCCATCTACTCCTTCTTGTTTATTTATTCTTCCACTTTCTATTTATTTGTTATTTACATTGAAAAATAATAAATACAATATATTATATATACTGTGATGTTATTTTAAAATTTTTTAAACTATATTCATCATTATATCCAACTAATAAATGAAAAAGTCACTATACGTGCGTACGTACGAATTAGCATCTCCACGTCATTGAGTAGTTTGTTATTCTTACACTTCATTATTTGGATGGGTATAATAATGAATTTAACTGATGTAAATAATAAATATATCATGTTAATTATTTAATATATGTGATATATCATCCAATTACATACGATTTCTCCATTAATATAATGATATTGTCGCTCATGTGTACATACAGATTATCATTTCCAAGAACGCGATGAGATTCATTTTCCCGTCGTAATCATCAAAGAATAATTTTCATTTTATGATTAAAAATAATGTTTATGAACTAAATATCATTCTTTATATGAATAAAATTCATCTTATCCATAAAAAACATGGCTTACGTAACCGAGTATATAAAGGAAAATGGACATGTTTACACCCGAAACGATGATACTACTAAAATATTATTAAACAATCAATATTAGGGGATCATATATGATATCATATTTATTAATATAGTTCTTTTATAATTTAATAACAATGATATAACTATTATATTGGATCTTAATTTACCCTCAACTAAGAAAAAGTACAAGGTAATGGGTTTTCATCTCACTTTTTTTTCTGTGAGATTAATGCTATATTGGCCACTATTTTCTTTTGTGTGGTGTATGTACTGCCCAAGATTGTATTTTTGGTGTAATATAATTTAATTTTTGGAATTTTTATCTTCATTTAATGACCCTTCTTTCATGAGATGTATGTTTCTTATGTTACCAAATCGGTAAGGGTATTTCAAATGTCAATTTCCACTCATTGGGCTTTACACATACTTCATTGATTACTTTACTCCATGATTATGTGGGAAATCACTATTTATTTACAAATGTAGTAATTTTCACTCCCCTTTTGTGGATATACATTTGATACACATAATCACTCCATTGATAAACTCTAATGTCATCAATATGAACTTGATAATCGTAATATTAACTCAATCCTCATTTTTTGAGTTAAACATCCATGTCATTACTGTTGTTTTTAGAAGAATATGTGTGAATGACCTCTGACTTATTTACACTAAATATCCAATAATATTGAGTGTATTTATATTTTTCACAAATAATTATGTCATTTAATTATTTTTAACCAAAGGATGTTGTCTTTATAATGTAATTTATCTCAACATACATTCCATTGAGACTTCTATGTTGGTATGCGCCAATTCATATTTATTTGGTGTATATAATGTAATTTGGCATAGTATATCAATAATACCTTTATTCTCATGATATTATAAATTTTTTATTACCTCAACTATTTTTATTCAAGTGCCTCTTATTTGGTTAGGAACTATAACTAAAATATCATTTTAAATGTTTTAAAATTTTATTCTTCTAAATCATTCTCATTAGTCCATGATTTAAAAATGGTATTAAGGTTTTATTTATATTTAAATTAATGTTTAAAAGTTGAAATTCCATTTAAAAGATTCAATTTTATATGGAACACTTTGATTCAAAAATCTATTTTAAACTACCTCTTGATAAATAGTGAGACTTTTAAATGTTTTCATGAAAAAGGGATATTTCCCTCAATGATTTTTACTGGTCATTTTCAACTATGTCAAAATCAATTAGTGTATATTATTCTTGATTGAGGTATATTTACTATGATACAAATAATTAATATTTTATTAATGGTTTTGTGATTTGTTTGACTATGTATGTATTATTTTTATACCATTCATGGTTTTGGGATAAATTATTGACATTTCGTATGATAGTTTTAGTACAATTGTTAATGTTTTGATTAAACCTTTTCATGTGAGGAATGAATTAGACCTAGTATGTGACGGTTGGAGACTGCTATAGATCATCAATGCATCGGTAGGTCTCATGAGACAACTAGTGTCTTGGCACAATTCCTTGACAAAATCTTATTTGTAGTCTTGGCACAAGGCCTTGACAATGTGGTTATGTAGTCTGGCATTATGCATTCCATCATTATGAAAGTAGCTATTGATGTTGAATATGATTAATCAACTTGTAGAATATCCATTTTAATAAGAAAATTGAATTTTTTGATTTTATCTTTTCCATATAACACTGATGTTTAAGTTTAAAAGGCTTTTGTTTTAGTCTTATAATTTTCCTTAAATGTTTATACTTATTTATGAATGTTTCTGATATATTGTTACCCTTTCTGAGAATATGAGCTCACCCCTTTATACATTTTATATTTCCCAGGATGTGAAGAAGTATATTATGGTTGACCTATAAGGATAGGCTAAGGATATAAGTGTGTTTAAAAATAGGACAAAATGTTGTTGATGTTTTTATTTCATGATGCAATATAAAAAATATGAGTGTATCTAGTAATTCCAAGGATACTAAACTGATCGGTCCGTCGGGAGGTGATTCCTTGTTTCATTCCATTGCTTTTTAATAATGCACCAACTCTGGATAACTGGGGCTGGGGTGTTATAGTCGGTATCAGCAGATGTTTAGTAAAAACCATGGAAGCAAGATTTAGAAAAACTTCGATTAAAATATAGTATCTTAAGATAGACTTTGAGGATTAGTATAGAAGAACATCAAAAAATGGTAATGTATATATTATTTGGGTATTCCAAAAAATACATCCATGTCTTTATATGAGTAGGTAGAGGCATCTCTGGCACAGATGTACATAAGAGTGAAAACTACGACAAGGAGGCTCGGACTTGACTCGGGTTATCTTGATTCACAACAACGGGCCTTGCTTTCCTCTTGGTTATGACACTCTTGGGGTATATGCTTAGGATAATTCATATTTACATTGTAAACTGATTTGAATGATTTTAATATAAGATGAGAATAAATAACCTTTGTTAATCCTAAGTTGGTTTAGATCGAACATAAGGTGTTATGAAATTTCCAATTGATTTTATGACTCCCACTATGAATTCTTGTGCTAGTCAATGGATTGATTACAATAAATTCATAGTAATATTTAAGATGATACACAAGGAGGGCATTATGGTGTAAATGAGAAATGAAATGGAATACTGATATGTTTAAATGGTTTCGTGTTTATGATTAATGTGTTTTCCAAATATAGGATCAAAAAAATATATATTAACCAATTCATGGACTCAGCAGAGAAGATAAAGGTTGTGAATAATAAGTGCACCAGTAGTGGAGACTATGGAGAAAAGAATGTTCGGTTTCCATAAAGTAGGAAATGCATAAGGAAACACCGAGGGGATTGTCTAAATAGAACAAATAAATGCATTATGTGTGGGAAAGAAGGACATAATTTAAATAATTCCCGACCAAAATAAGTATTACTATAGAATAAAATAAAAATGATCCCAAGAATCTATTTACAGTAATTTTCAATAAATGTAGGAGACCTGGGCATTACCTATGTGAAGGCCCTATTTTATAGGATATCCTCTTGTTCAAAGAAAAACCTATGTGGATATAAATGGATGGTAAAATGATTAAAATTATTAGTGCTCTTTATTGATGGTATTACTTTGGAAGACTTTTCTATAGTATGTGTAACCCTACAGTTTGTCATGTGAATATTATATTTTAGGATGAATTGACTTTTCTATTATTGATATATTTATAATTAACAGTTGGGGTTTATATGATTCTTGAATTTGATGATATTACAAGATATTAAATTTTGGGATGAAAATGAGAGGTATCAGAAAACATTTGTGGTGAAATTATGTTATAGTTATATTGAGGAATTTATATCATTTTGGGAACGTTATAAAATATATTTTTTCAAAAAGGAAAACATGCAGACCGTGTGACAACCCATCACATCAGACAAAGCTGTGGGAATCAAATCCACAACAACAGTATGACTGGGATTTATCTCATATTACTGGACTACAAGAAGTCCATGATTAGTGTAACAAATTATTTTTTGTTACATGATTTTATTGATCTATAATAAGTTGATTTGGTATATTATGTCTTATAAAATAGACATCCTCAGTATAAGAAAATGATTTGGTGATTAAGTGATAAATGTTATTCTGGAAGACGTTCGCTCTGTTGGGAATACTATATGCCTAAGGAAAATAGAATATTATGGTATTTGATTTGATGAGTAATGGTGGATACTTATCTATGTTTTTATTTTTGATTTATAGTGATTTTGTTTATTTATGGATATGATTAACCTATCATAGAAAATATTTAATTAAGTTAATTACTTATAAGTATGTGACTTTAAGAGCAGTCGATGTAATTTAGATATAAAATTTAAAGTGGAATGCTACGTAACAAATTTATTTTACGTTTTGGGTATCAATATTAGTTTGGATTATATTGATTTATTTTAAGGAAAATTTCTTAGTAAATGGTATTCATTGAACTTTGGATATTGTTGGATTAATTTTAAAAATTTACATTAGTATTTCTTTCTCTAAAGGATTATACTTTTTGGGGATCATCTGATTGTGTACTAAACTTTTTGGTTTTGGTTAAACTCTAAAGACAAGGTAAATATATATAGTTTATTCATTGTGGATTATGTGATTTTCTAGAAGTAGATTCTAGTGCTTCAGGTTTGACTATGTCATCTTGAATAATCATTGTTTGAAAAAAAGTCTGAGTCAGAGGTACAAATTTATTAAAGGATGAAACTCAACATAAAAAGTAATAGATCTTTTTATGTTCCTATTAAATCTCATAAATAAATTCCAAAACATAATGAAATGGAACATAAAACAGAAAGAGTTATTTGTTTATGTTTCATACTATGAATCTAATGACTATTTATACCATCACATGTTTGTGGTTTTATTTTTGTTAACTTTCTCCTGATATTGTTTTCTATCACTCTCCACCAGAACTCAACACTTATTTTATCTTCTATATCCATGTTTTCCTACATGGAATCCTAGTATGGGTTATCTCTGTTGACCCTTTACTTATCTTTTTTCTTTTAAATTGATAGTATTATTGACTCTTTTTTTTGATGTGGGACATTCAATGAAGTTCCCAAGCCCAATTTTAAAATTGTGAGGAAACAATTTTTAAAATGGAGGAAAAATGAAACACCTCAAAATATCATTGTAACTTATTTTCATTAATGTAATTCAATAGCTTGCGATACACGCAATACCGAGTTCGAGCACCCCATGACTTAGAAAACTAGCCGTTAAAAAGTGGTTATGAATAGTATTAAACGAATTTTGAATTTTATATACTTCATATAATTTTATAATCCATATTATGTCCATTTTAGACATAATATAAGTACAAATTCATTTTTTAGATAAAAAAGTATTTTTCATAAAATTAAATTTTACCACCTTTTTATAGAAAACCCTTTTTAAAACCAATATTTTATACTTTTATATATTCAATTTAATTTATTTAAATTATTATTTAAAATCAGGACATAAAATTTTATTTTGGAATTTTTTTTCTACTTCTCTAATAACTTTAAAATTTTTATTAATACTGAAAAATACTAAATTTTAATTGAAAATAAATTTTTTAATCGAAATATTTTATAGGGTTAAATTATGAACATTAATGGATTGGAAGTGTAATTAGATTATATTTTTATATTTTAATACAATTTAGGTCATTATATGTAATTTCACATTTAAATTTAACATAAACACATGCCAATCTTTTGATAGTTTTTACATTTAAAAAACCCACTATTTTGATTCTGACAATGATAATTAATTTCAAATTAATAAATAAAAATTCTATTTTTTTAATTTGGTAAAATATAATTTTCTTTTGAATTCAGAATATCAAAATTAACTTAGGGTCAATTTTTGGTATTTTTCTAAAAACTTCCAATTTTTAGTAAATAGTGAAAGATGATGCATTATAGTTTAAAACTGACTTTTTATTTAAATAATTATCTATATTATATAAATTTATTTTAAGTAAAATTATACATATAATACCAATATATTTTCAATGTATTTCATTGGAGTCATTTAATAATAAAATTATATGTATAAAATTATATTGAACTTTTTACAGTCTTTTACCCAACTTCTATGAGCATTTAAAAAATTGCATAAAACATAATTTTACAAAATATGTGAGTTTAATTTCAAAAATCATTGATAAATGGTTAATATCATAAAGTACATTTTTTTCGATAAGATAAAAATATTTTTTGGTGATTCGTAACTTTGGACTTTTATATACACCGTTTAAAAATAAATATTTTTAATTAAGGGTAAAAATGGTATCATAATTACCCTAACACATGTCCTAATTATATTGGATAAGTGTAATTCGATAAAAACCCCTTATTAATATAATATTGACCCCTTTGGTTCACTTGGATTATATTAGGACATTTATTATTATTTTATTTAAATAATAGTTAAAAGAGTTAAATTCAATGATAAATAACTAAACCATTTTTAATATAGGGTTAAAAAAAATATAAATTCTACTATAAATATTCATTAGAAAGATAATAATTTTTCATACATAATGGTATTTTATTTATATTTTTAAAAAATTATATAATTTAATTTATTTATGAAAAAATGATGATGCAGTAATTACCTTATTAATGAAATATTAAAATAATTGATATTTTAAATTACTAAATAAATATAAATTGAGATTTATGATTAATTCCCCTAATTTTATATATTAATATGACATGTTAAAGTTATTTTAATAAATTTTATTTGATGTGATAAAGTTTTTATCGATTTCAAAAATATCAATACTAAATAGTGTAAAAATTGACATAAATGGGTTTTTAAAACCAATATTATATTATTTATTGATATGATATTTCTAAAAATATGAGGCTCTCCCAAAGGACATAGATAAGGTTTCATATATTAATAATGAACAATATAGGATTCTCTTGGATTTTTATAGTAAGTTTATTAACAATGTAATTTAAAAATACAATGACACAAGAAAATGTCATAATATTTTACTAAGAGTTAAATATAAAAGATATGGATAATATGATGACCTAATCCTATATAGAACCTTTCTTTGAGATATTTTAGATTCATACCCACATTATACTTTAAATTACTCATTTTGAAGACATTATAAAACTAAAATTGTTTTATTGAAAAATAATATTTCAAGCATTACCTAGAGTGACCATCACCTCTATTATAAAAGGGCACTTCCCCTTCTCTTAATTTCACAACTCCAATGCCATTTGGCTCGGCCAACCCTAGACCAAATATCCACCCAAATTTACTCTATTCATCTTATGGGCCTTTCTTGGGTCATAAATCCATCCAACGGAGCCCTTTTGATTATATCAAAAGGAAGAACCTAAAGAAGAGGTAAATATTTCATCAACTCTTTCAAATTATTTTCCTCTTCCACTTTCTCTTTCATTGTTGTCTCCATTATAAAATAATAAATATATTCTCTTCTATATACTGTGATGTTATTATAAATATTTTACAACCATATTCATTATTTTTTCTACCCTATAAATGAAAAATTCACCATATGTGTGTACGTACGGATTACCGTCTCGAGGTCGTGGTGTAGTTTCTTATTCAAATAATTATTTTTTTGGATGTGTATAATAATGAGTATAACTGATGTAAATAATAAATATAACATGTAAATGATTATTTATAAGTGGTATACAATTCAATTACATATTATATCTCCATTAATATAATTATATTGTCGCTTGTGCACACGTACAGATTACAGCCTCCAAACACGCGATGATATTCATTCTCCATCATAATAATTCTTGATTAATTTTCATTTTATGATTACAAATAATGTTTATGAACTTAATACCATTATGGATATGAATAAAATACATCTTATCCCTAACAAACATGGCTTAAGCAATAGTGTATATAATGGAAAACGAATCAGTTAACACCCAAATCAATGATACTACTAATATTATTAACAAAGTAATATTAGAGGATCATATATTATATATTATTTATGTATATAGTTCTGTTATAATTTAATAAAAATGATTTTACTATTATATATGAGGTTAACGTACCTTCAACCAAGGAAAAGTACAAGGTAAGGGGTTTTGATCTCACTATTTTTCACATGAGATTAATGGTATATTGGCCATTATTACCTTTTGTGTGGTGTATGTTCTATCCATGATTGTATTCCTGGTGTAATATATTTTAATTTATGGATATTTAAATCTTCATTGTATTATCATTATTTCATGAAGTGTATTTTTTGTATGTTACGAAATCCGTAAGGGAATTTCAATTTTCAATTTCCACTCATTGGGTTTTAAGCATACTTCATTGATTATATTTCTCCAGAATTATGTGTGAAATCGTTATTTTTTACTTATGTAGTAATTTGAACTCCTCTTTGAGTGGATATACATTTTATAAACATAACCACTCCATTTATTGATTCTCATGTCATAAATATGAACTTTATTAGAGCAATATTAACTCAATTCACATTAATTGAGTTAAACATCCAAGTCGTTGGTGTTGTTTTTACTAGAATATGTGTGAATGACCTCTGATTGATTTACACTGAATATCCAACCATATTGAGTGTATTTATATTTTTCACACATAATTATTTCATTATGTATCAGTAAACTATGGATTCGGTCTTTACAAGTGAATTCATCTCAACTTACATTCCATTGAAACTTCATTGTTGGTATGCACAAATTCACATTTATTTGGTGTATATATAGTAATTTGACATATTATATCATGAATCCCATTGTTTTCATGATATTATAATGTTTTGATTACCTCAATTATTTATATTCAATAATCTCCAATTTGGTTAGGAACTCTAAAAAAAATATGATTTTAAATGTTTTAAAAATTTATTCTTCTAAATCATTCTCATTAATGTCCATGTTTTAAAAATATTTTTTAGGTTTTATTTATGTGGACATTAATGTCTTAAAATTTAAATTCCTTTTAATAGATCCAATGTTCTATAAGACACTTTGATTCAAAAATCTATTTTAAACTACTTCTTCATAAATAGTGATACTTTTAAATGCTTTCATGAAAAAAAGGATACTTTCATCAATTATTTTTACTGGTCATTTTCAACTATGTCAACATCCTTTACGGGATATTATTCTTGATCATGGATGATTTATTATGATACAAATCTTCCATACTATATTGAAGGTTTTGTGATATTTTTTACTGTAGATGTGTTATTTTTATACCATTCATGGTTTATGGAAAATGTATTGATATTTTGTATCCTAGTATTAGTACAAATGATTATGTTTTGTTTAAAAATATTCATGTAAGGTATGGATTTGACATAGTAAGTGGCGGGTGAAGCCTGCTACAGCTCCTAGATTCATCGGTTGGTATCCTGAGACAAACTAGTGTCCTGGTATAAGGCCTTGAGAAAATCATATTTTTAGTCTTGGCACAAAGACTTGACTAGTGGTTATGAATTCTGGGATTATGCATTCCATCATTATAAAAGTATCTAATGATATTGCAATTGATTATTCGGCTTGTAAAATATCTATGTGAATAAGTAAATTGAGTTATTTGATTTTATCTTTTCTATATTATGTGGAAGTTTATGTTTAAAAGGATTTTGTTTTAGTGTTATATATTGTATTAAATATTTATACGTATTTATGTTTGTTTTCTCTATATTGTTATCCTTACTGAGCATCTGATCTCACCCCTTTCTATGTTTTATTTTTTCCAGAATGTGAAGAAGTATTTTATGGATGACCTTTAGAGATAAGATAAGGATATAAGGGGGTTTAAAAGTTGTGAAATTTTGTTGATGTTTTTATTTCATGATGTAATGTAAAACATATGACTGTATCTAGTAATTCCAAGGATACTAAACCAATTAATATTTCGAGACATGATTCCTTGTATCATGCCACTGATATATAAAAATTCATTGACTCAGGGTAACTGTGGTTGGGGCATTACAGAAAATCCATCAACAATTAATATATATGATTTATCATAAAAAACACAACTACTATAATACTAATGTTTGTAATATAAGTAATTGGTGAAAAAATGATCAAAAAATTTATTTCAAAAAATATAACAATTCCAATCCCAAATGACCCTAAATAAATAATTTCATGTATAATGTGCCAGTAATTCTTGGAATAAATCCAATTGTGACGGTAATATTTATCAACATGAAATATCTAAGAAGAGTAAAACCACGGTTCCCAATCAAAAAAAAATTATCAACCAATAATAGAAGTGTGCACAATAGTGACATTAAATCCTGAACAATATATGAATTACTCAATAAAAAAATTTAAATGAACACAAGTATTGAATTTTTCAGAACATTTAAAATAAAAGATCCTGATAAATAACACTTAATAAAAATTAAAAATGACATTCAAATATGACCATACAAATCTATTGACCACCATATAAGTAAGTCAGTAATGAAAAATAATCAATAATAGATGAGAAAAATATTATTTATTAAAAAGGTATAGATTTCATAAATACATTCATTTCACATTGTTGAATCTAGAATACAAGTCAATTTTTTTGAAAAAATATCCTCAAAATCCTTATAAAAAACATTCCTCACAATCTATATTTTCAAAAAATAGTTTATATTTAATTAATATCTATTAAAATGGAGAATATTTCTTTTAAAAGATAAAAATGAACAAAAAAATTTGAAAACCCTATATGCATGTCGTCCATGATTTTAGTGGACCAATAAAAAATAATACATCTAACAAGCATCACCACGCTTTTGAATCTTCTGATATTTTCTTTATTTTCTTTTTAAATTAACAACAATTAATCAAGAAGATCAGTATCATGGTTATACATTTTATATTAAGTAATTCATCAACAGTGAATGAAGAAAAATAACTTTGAGAAAACATTCATAATGAAATGTAAAATGTATCCAAATATAAAATATAAAATAAATTCATAGATAAAATTACTTATGCATGGGTAAATTCATTGAATTTCATAAAATATTATAAAATTATTAAAATATATATATTTATATATGTGAATAAAAATTTATTAAGTAAATATTAAATAAATTTTGAAACCAAATAAATTTGAAGAGCTTGATAAAATAGGTTCTACGATTTCACAAGATATTTATGATCACAATATTATTTGTATAATTTTTTGAAAAAATTGTATTAAAAATTATATATATATATATGATACAATATATTTATATATAAATTTAGATAAATATTAATATTAATGAAAACTATAGAAAAATAATCATGTATATAAAAATAAAAATAATCATAAAAAATTGAAAAATAATAAATTCATCAAAAACAATTTGCACATAAAAGTAATAAAATAAAATATTTTCCTTTAATTTCCAATAAATATAATCACACAAAAAAACACAAAGAGAGACACATGATTATAAATTAATATTCACTATATAATACAATAATTTATAATATATATTTAAATTAATAATAAAATAATATTTCATATAATGTAATCGGAATGATTTAATCATAAAAAATTTATAGAATATGCCTATTAAAAAAATATAGAATACGAATTCAATTGATCTATAATATTATTTATTATAAATAAAAAAATTCTAATCAAAAAAATTAAAAAATTAGATATCATATTAATATAATATATATCAAAATTTTAAAAAATGATTAAGAAAACAAATTACAATATAAGAAAAGGGACATAAATATATACATACCATTATTCTAATTATATTCCATAAAATATAATTTTTGGATATTCACATTAAAAAATAATTATTAAAACATATACACATGCAAATATATTTTCATGGACACACACTATTCATTATGATGCAACTTTCAATCTTCTATAATTTTACATCTATGGAGTTACTTATATTTAACGGGAATTCATGGTTATACCAATGTTATAATAAACTTGAGAATCTAATATACTAGAATGTATATTTAAATCCACTCCTAATCAATTATAATATATATAAAATATATTAACATTTGGAATAATCTCCAAGAAAAATGAATAAACTATTATAAAATTATATAAATTGGAAAATCACAACCATCAAAAAACACCTACTATGCAAATTAGTTCAATTCCATGGGAAACACACTAAACCATTTTTGTATGAGGGTGATGACTCAAAATTAATAAATATCATTCTTTATCCCAACCTATAATGAGTTTAAATGGAGCCCATATATTATAATACTTCATTAAACAATACATAATGAACCAAATTAACGATTCCCATGATGAAACATAATTATAATCCCTTCATGGTAATTCCATCCCAAGGGTTTGGACATTATCATGACATCTTTCCTTGTGGATTACCATTAATTCAATATAAAATTTGAAAATAAAAAACATATACTCCCATAAAATCCATATATGTGAAATATGTGGATTCAAATTTGTAGCAATAGGTTCCACTACATTTTGATCCCCAAAGAGAAAATTCCACTTCAATCACATCAAAATGGTAATACTTCCACTTAGTAAATGAAAAATTCCACTATATCTATTTGTTATAGAGTGCATTGTGTTCTTCAAAATTATCCAGGGTGTTTACCATATATTACACCCTTAATTACTATTAAATAGTTCATTTTCACCTAAAAAAATTCAAAAATTCAAATATTTGTAACACCACTCCTTCAAAAATAATCATTTCATATTTTTAGTTACCCAATATCTCTAGCCATCAATCCACAAAAATTAGATATATACTCATGTTCATGTTACTATAAATTTTCAATTATTCATTCCAAATTATGAAAAACATTAATATCATATCTTAATTAGACGATTTATTAGTTTCTGAGTTTCTTCCATTGTTTTAGAAATATAAATAAATCATCCAATAATAGAAATAAATTTCCTAAAATCATATATAAATTTATATATTATATAAAAGT
This sequence comes from Viscum album, assembly GCA_963277665.1. NCBI lineage: Eukaryota > Viridiplantae > Streptophyta > Magnoliopsida > Santalales > Viscaceae > Viscum > Viscum album. The sequence continues at coordinate 1,483,132,529 of OY728137.1, forward strand.
ACATTATATGATTGGTCATAAAGCATAAATGGAGTTACATAAAAAAATTTATACCAATAAGATGGTAGACTTTTAAAAGCTGCTAGTTATGGATATTATGGAGCGATGTTTGGAATTTCATTCAATATTTCCAAAAGTTTTCACAATACCCCCATGGTCAATGAACTGTGTTGCATGGGAAATGTGAAGTAAAATGAAATAAAATTATGGAATAGTTTTAAATGTTAATAAATGATTGTAAATTTCTACTGAGATCATGAAACAATATTGTGAGAGAAATACAAAGTCAATCACGAGTTATGTATTGAATAACGTTTAACTTTTTAAAAAAACCACTCCATCTGGGTCACACAAAATGTTGTCTAAGATAGGAAACATGGAACGTACAAGCTCTATGAATATGTGATCCTACAACAAAAAACCAGGGAAATTTAGTGCATATTTATAAAGTTTCAAGTTATTTCCAAAAATTGTGTGAAAAATGTAAATTATGTGTAACACATTGAAAATTAAAATAATTATAGTGTCGAACCCTCATTCACCAGAAGGAGTATAGGATTCAATTTAAATATCCCTTGACTGTGAATCTCAAAGTTACATACTACATGCCATCTCCATTTCCCAATGTTGTGTGAAATTTCCTAAGTAAGGTATCTCAGAGCATGAGAATATGCTAGGTTTTTTTTGTGAAACTATATTCACTAAGGTCACAGGTTTCAGAAAATTATAATATTTTGTGAAACAATATTTACATGATATTGAAATGTTTCAACATAGTGCATTCCATAATCATTCTTGTAGTCCATGCCTCATAAAAACTCCTATTTTTTACACACGTACAGTGTTGCACAACCCAAGAATAATATTGCCTGAAAATGTAAAATTTTGTTCTCCTTAGTTCATATTATCATGAAAAAACACATAGTTTAATGAAAAAACATTACGAAACATTCCAAATGGTCTATAGGATAAGGCCTCCAACACCCACTCTCAAATGGGATCAAAGTAGGGCTGTTTTCCTATGATTGATACCAACACCATTCGATACCATCAGTAACCCACATAAAAAATTTTGGGTCTCACCACATGATTATTGATCCAGGTCAAGGAAATTTTTTGTTTCACCTAACAAATCAACAATTTCCACCCCCTATAAATTTTTTATTATAAATTCTACTTTAAGCGCATAAAATACATTTGATCAATATACTAGTCTTGGTAACATTCTTATTTTATGAGTTCAGATTCTCCTCTATGACATTCCAATTTCTTTGGGTTGAAAAACTCCTCAATAAACTAAAAAACCCCATCCCATAAATTTCATTCTTTGTTGAACCAGAATTTATTTCTCATTCATTATTCCGACACTAGTCATTTCGAGTCATCTTCCACCTATTATTCCTTACTACATGATATTATACTATAATATACCTTATATGTTAAATTTATGATGCCTAATGTGAGACACAAGATATTACTAATGCACCATTAATATGATTCCTCGTGACAAGATCAGTATATGAACAAAAAACAGCCACCATGGGCCACTTTCGAGGATTTATTCAATAATTATATCCATTATCCCCTTATCATGTCAAGATCCCCCTGTAGTTTAACTCATTGATGATGGATAAGAAACTCGATGTAGAATCCCACCACACCTTGTTATTCTTCCTGACATTACACTATAATTATACCTCATGCAACTGAAATGAGATTCCCTCTAAACTCCACATGATGAAGAAATTATGTATATATTACATTCAAAATAATCACACAAAACATCCTTCCACATTATTCTAAAAAGTTTTATAACCCCATTAAAATAAAATGGGATTCCCTCATGAACTTTCATGTGGATGTAATTAGGGAAATATCCAAAACATAATCCGTCATTCACATTAATGTTTCTCTATAACATCATCCAAGAAGCTCCCAAATATAATCCTCATTTAAATAATTGTTTCTCCGTAGTTTCATTAAAAATATTCCATATTTATTCCGCATTAGAATAATAAAAGGTGTATCAATGCCCCTTTGGACGCTTCCATGTTTAATCCTTATTCATAGAATCTATCCTCTATGGTATAATATGGGATGATTACCCATGTAAGACCCATACCGTATCTGAAAAGTGGTCCTATTATACGGGGAAACATTCATGTGTAATCCCGACCAAATCCCTCATCATTGGTCCTTTACGAAAATCAGGGTACATAATCCTTGATGTTAAATTATGTATATCGGACGTATCACACATCCTCAAAATGAGGCATTGAATTATGTTGGTTTTGATCCATGTAACATAAATATTTTTGGTTTGATTCTTATGTGAAATTCAATCTGAACATATGAAACCCATCTAGGAAATCTTCTCTCCTAGGGACACACCTTAATGATCCGCCATAATAGGGAGTCCTGATCAACACTCTTGGATCCTACATAATAAAGAATTATGTTTTATCCATCCTAGGTGTGACATATTCACTCATGTGGATACACCTCAATGATAATCCCCAATGGGATGTTCTTATCTACAACACAGGAGTAAAATATCCCCCAGTATATATTCACCATTATAATCTGCCTCAATAATACATTCTGATCAAACAACATAGTGTGAAACCCCCCTAGAGACTGACCTCCATGATCCTCCTCAATAATTCATTTTCATCATTCTAACATGATTGAAATATTCACTCACAATTATGACCCATAATGATTTTCCTCCATAGGGAATTTTATGCAACCTCCATTCTATGGCGTACTGCCTCATTGGGTTTCACATGCATGATCATCCTCAAATGGGAGTTCTAATCAGCCATCCATGTGTTACATAATCCATCATATGGACACACCACTGTGATCTTCCTCAATATATAAATATGATCTACCACCCAAGTTTGAAATATTCCCACATATGGACTCACATACATGATCTCCCTCGGTATGGGGTTCTGATCAACCACCTAGGTGTGACATAATCCCTCAAAGGGATACACCTCAATGTCCCACCTCAAATGGTCATCTTTATTAGTTTCTATATGATGTTAATCCTATGACATGATCTGCTACAATTGGTCATGTCTATCCACCTCTGCATGACCTAAAACTTATGACTTAGACCAAAATACCCACCCTATTCATTAAACATGGGACGCAAGATGTATTAAGACATGGATTATATAAAAAAAGGTGATAAATAACTATTGATCGAGACGGGATGCCTTGGATTCCACACAGAAGATGTATTCTATGTTATCCCATCAAAAAAAAAGAAGCTTCACCAGTCTCCAATTTTCCAAATGTCTAATCATTCCAAAATTTGCACAACATGTCATCTCTCTTAGCTGATGGTTCATTCATGGTTGGGGTAGTAGAATATTAATTAACTAGTGTAAAAACTGATATGGTATTAGAAATGAGTTCCAAAATCATTACTTAATATATAAAGAAATCCTATAGTAGGAAGAGAGATCCAAGGATGAATCGATGGAAGGTGAACTGATATTCCATCATAATATAATTCAATTAAGGATAAGACATTGCTGATGAATGTGATGAAATTATCTCACCATAGGAAATAAATAATGTGAGACAACAAAAAATATCCTACAAGATACACATGAATTCTGAGTGAAAGAATCAAAAATAGAACTGTTGAAACAAATGTAAAATCTCATCTCATTAAACCATAGTGAAATGTAACTGTGACACCATCAGATTTGAGAATCCATCGACCCATATTTTGCTAATGTTGGGATTCACAAAAAAATGATGACACTAATGTGAAACTATTCCCCTAATCTTGGGGACTAGTAGAATCTATAATATTATAGGATTTCTTTGTCAAAATATTTACATAATAGGTACAACGTCAACACAAAGAAAAATATGGGCATAGCATGAGGATCACTTGTGGATGGTGGCAGTTAACATTAGGAATCCTTGAACTGCAGCCTCATCATCATGGAACCCTTCACTATCATTGGAATAAGGAATGATTATGTGGATTTGGAAATCACTTTTCATGTACATGTACTGATTGGTGAATCCACATTCCTCAATCAACTCAAGCTATTAATGTTCAGTAATATTTATCTCACTGGCTCTTTGGTTGTGGGAAAATCTATGTGATAATCTCACATAACTAAATTTATTCCATGAAATTCCACTAAAAATCATCTACAAGGATATCATTATCTATATCACTTTATTATATCATCTAAATAATGTTTATTAACACTCTTCTAAACATATATTATGAATATTGGGTAATACCTACTAGGGATATGACCCCCCGGACCTAGAGGCATTAATACCTTGTTGATAGTAACACCCCTAAGGGATGTGTAGTGGGACACCCTCTAGATGATTTAATAAATCCAAAATCACTTCATGGAGCTCAATATTGATTCACTCACTAACACTGGTATTATTTGGTACTTTTGAATCATTCTAGAAGGGAAAAATAATTTTGAGCATCCAATGAGGACTCCAACCTGGATAAATCAGTCCAATCACTAACCAGTTCAATAGGATGGAAATTGGGTAGACTCTTTCCCCACTCAACAACTCCAATTCCAAATGACATGGACCTATGATGAGGGAAGACACATAACTATTTATTAATGGAGGCATCTTATTCAGATCTAGTGGTCCCTTCCCCAATGGGTGTACCCCATCATATCCATGCAATTGATGAACTATAAACCATAATTTACCTCATAGGATCGAGACCCTATATTCCTCATAAGTAGGATTGGTAAACTATATTAATAACCAGAACGGTCGAAAACTATTATTAGTTGTCCTGTGACATGGAGAATTAATGTGGAGGACCTCCCATAAGTACAACCTACATGTGTGAAGGACCTCCCCACAGCATCATCATCATGCATGATGGTTCTTTCCATGCCTCTACTGATTATTGTATAGGTCTTACCTACAACATCATACAAAAGTATGGTGTTACTCCTTCTGCTTCTACCTATCAATTAGTTGGTCATCCCTACACCCTCATAATCTATAATGGATTTATTCCATGCTCCACTACAATTTAGTGAGTATCCCACATTAAAATGGAAATGGGGGACCGATAAATCACATCTTTTCTCCTATTGATTTGGTCATAGATCATCAACTTCAGTACAAGGGGAAGGTCAATATCCAACCTACATCAGCTTCATAGGTCTAGGATATTCATTTATAATATCTGGGGAAGATCGATAACATCCCTAATCTTGTTTCTTGGGTCTTGGCTCCTTAGCACTAGAACCAAGGGCAAGACAACTGCATCCCATCTTTGGTTTTGCTTTCCAAGGTTCTTCAGCTCAATCCTAAGGGGTGTTCAATCAAATCTAAACTCTAGTTGTGGTAATACAATCACTTCCTCTAGAGAAATTCAAATAAGTTGATCATATCACTACACTAGTTTCTTGGGTCCAAGATATTCTACACTATCATTTGGGACAATTCTATCAATTCCCTTATTTGTTAATTCTATTATACTCTATTTTTATCCATAACTTGTGAATGGTAAGCCACAACACCACTATGGTTTATCTAGTGTAAGATCTATAGATCTAGAACTAGGGAAAAATCAATCACATCACTTCAATGGTCGATATGATATAGGCTATTCAGCTTTAGAACTAAGGTCCACTCGATCACATCACTGATTTGGTTACACTGGTCAATCCAATTGAGATCCTACACTAAGAGTAGGTTTATCCCATCCCAAATTCGGTTGCTCGGTTCTAGGAAATTTAAATCCAACATGAGGGGGGGTATGGCCTGTCACATTCCGACTATAGTTCTCTATTCGAGGAAAATCAGTTAAAGCATATGTGTTAGGTCGATCATATACCTTTTATGGTTTCTCTGGTTGAATCTTATAAAAACTACATTGGGTGAAGGTTGATCATATCACTTATCTAGTAACTCTGTTCTAGGATCTTCAGCTCCAACATCATGGGAAGTTTGATCACATTACTTCACAGGTTTCTCTGGTGGGGGATTCTATGCACCTATATAATGGGTAGGTCGTTCATATCCCTACAACAGTTTCTCTACAGTGCGAGTTTCCTATATTATTTTTATCCATAGATTCTATATTCCCACCTACAACATTTTAAAGTGATAGGATTCCATGCTTCTTGGGAATCATCTGCCCATATATCCAATGATATGCATTCCCACACCTCTATGGTTGTATAGACATATCAAATAGATGATCCATTCTTCCACATCTCACGAGAACCATTTCCCCATTGAGCTTATGATCAAGGCTTCCATTCCCCATGAGAATCATCACTTTATGGATTCGATGAACATGTATTTCTTGTCTATCAATATAGATATCCATGTTGATACAATGATATTGGATTCCATGTCACCCTTGTTCCATAAACACTTCCAACCAATGATCCTGGATTTAAAGACTTCTAAACATATTCACCCCCATCAATTTGACCAGCATTAATACTACAATCGATCTCCCGCCAATAGATTATTGTCCCATACCACCCTTGGGGAACTCCTTTTCATACCAACCACTAAATGAGGAATTGAGTTCATGTCACTAAGATTGAGACCCCAATAAGATTTCAGGCATGTTATTTTGATACTCATTACTGATTGTTTCCTCAGAATCCATCATGCAGTTATTCTTTGTGATAAATAACTACCACAATGTTAATAATTATGTCCTAAAAAAATACTGTGAAAATTTCCCCATGAAATAAACCATATCATTATTGGAATAGGCCACATTTACAATGCATAAATTTTAAGGAAGTCATATAGAAGGATGCCTTAGATCCTCAATGAACTAAGTCTAACATGATAAGGAACAGATAACCATGACTCTAAAACCCTAATCCTTATGCTCAAATATCCATAACATTCTAGAAATCTCATTCTAACATATCCAAAAAATATATTTTGTTAAGGCGCTTTCAGTCTCGTGTGAAATCTCCCTAACTGGGGGAACTATGTTGTTTAATTCACCAATATTCTTATTTTCACGATGTTAAACTACAAAAAATCATCATCGTTGTCAAATTATGTCAATCTTTTGGAAAATATCTTGGTCACATGAAAATAAAAAATATTTATTTTCATTTACTGCTACATGACTAAAAATAATTTCGACCATGGTAAAAAAAATCACCATAGACTATAACAACTTCTTAACCTAGTTCTATGGCACTAAACTTTGTAGCATCATTTGTCCAATCCGCATGAATATAAAAGGAAATATTTTTTCAAGGTTCAAGATGATAAATTAAATAACATCACTAGTCCATGATCAAGGTATTAAAAAATTTTCAATGGTACAATATGTAAAAACCTAAAATATTTGAGATGGTAAAAGTATTATGGCCTTTAACTTCTTGAAACTAGTACTAGAAACAAAACAATCAAATATATTTTTTCTAATCTCTATGAAATTAATCTAACCAGAATCCCATTGTCTATTAATTATGACCATATACTATTTTAAATTGATCATGAATTATGGCCTTAAACAACATTCAAAGGGCCCATGAAACATGGCATTAATCCTTTTTTTATTCGTTCTCCATGAGCATAAATCGGATGCATCTCATATAGATCAATAGAATACATACCATGTTTCTTTGGCCCCCATAAAAAATATCTTTACACTAAGTTTTAAAAAAATTATTACTCATTAAACATGAATGGTATGACTCCATATACCTAACACATCATGTTAAAATGTGTGATTCTATGTTCCCCATAAGGGATAATAATCCACATTTAGTGTCTATATAATATCAGTCATCATTAAATAACTATTTATGGATTGAATCATATTAGAATATGATTTATAATGTAACATGTGATATATAACATGGGTCTAACATAGTCCTTCTTCAACCTCAATAGTCACATCCCTATGAATTTGTTCGAACCCCGCTATCTGATATGACCCATTACCATGATCAAATGTGTAGTGGCATTAAATTGATATTTTTGACTTCCATAAAAACATTAAAATAATTATATTTCAACCTTTGAGTCTTCCTCGATATGGGTTCCCAACATCCTTCAAATCCACATGGTCCCCCTAACAACAAGGGTACGAAACACTAAGTGGATAACCTCCCATATCAGAAAAATTCAATGATAGATTTCATATGTGGAATGATAGTTTCCATTTTTCAAACATTGTTAATGTTTTTTCTTTATTTTATCACCTCATACATGACTTCTGTGGTTTCAGAACCATTGATTCAAATATTATCAATGTCATCTGCAGCCATTTAATCACCAATGTTTTGTGGTCCACCTTTTGGATTTCATGATTTTAATATTTTCCACCTCACAATACATTGTGGTGTTCTAATACCCATGATGTTAACACTCTAAGCATAATCATGTGTTGAGTAAAAATTTAAATATCTGTTTCAACAGGAGGTGCATGTGTGAGAGAGAGAAAAAATGTCATAATAGATAAAAACTAATTGCATTCTATTATAGATAGTTTCAAGTCAGGTTCACCATTGGTTTTCGACCCAATTAACATAGTACCGCTTTTGTGTACTTATATGGTATCGTTGAGACTGGTTGATGTGTCCTTCTAATGTTGTATAGGAGATTCCATAATGGAAACGTCTTCACGGGAGATTGAAGGGTCTAAGGTGTTTGTGAAATCGGCCCACATCACGTAAAATGTCCCAAGATATTATCCAATTGGCTTACTAACAGAGGCAGAAACAACCAAAAACCCTTTTATCCATGATTCATGGACCTACATTCCAATGGAAGGTGCTCATTGGATGATTTTTTTACGACACTTAAGGAATCCATTGGTTGAGAGGATGGTATGATAGGCTCCACAAACCATTTTGGGGGGAATTATTTCCTATTCTGAGACTCCCTTATAGATTTATGCAATGTTCATATATATTTGAATCCTTAGTTGATTCCTCATAATGTGTCCATGAGTTACTCATGGGTCGTAAATTAAATTTTGGATATACAATGGTGTGTAATTACTGATAATACCTTGGCATAATTCACATGTTGAGGCACTCTAGAATTTATCATCATATAGGGAAAGATAGTTGTTTTGATATCGAGATGAAACCCATAAAATTGGATTATTACATATCCTCATGAGTTGAATTATAACACACTTAGTTTGGTGCCATTTAACTAGGGACACCACCGTTTAAGGTCTTGTGATGACGACCCATCCATGCTTTTTTCATCTTGGGGAAAGGATGTCTATGTGAAAGGTGTTTAGGCAATGTTTGGTGTGATACATCCCCCAAGGAGGCTCAGGATGTCTAGGAGAGATATTGTCTCATTGGTGGACATGAAGCTCCTAAGGATATGGTTCTAATAACATTAGGGTGATATGTGTGTTGATTTTGGACCATAAGGAGGCTTCATACGTATCCCAGTTGTTTGGGAATCAAATCCCGCATAGTTCGGTTTGAGTCGGGACTTGCACCCTAGAGAAAGCTCTTAAAGGGGAATGATGTGGGGCTTACATAAATAGAAAATTCCCTTCTTATCCATAGTTGGGATATACACTATAATGGATCTCTTGATGAATTAGGGGTCATGATTGAGGTTATCCTTTAAAAAGGACCCCCTTTGTCTTGGTCCATAGCTATGAATCCTACATATCCTATTTGGGGAAGGAAGCAGAGTTCTCATAGTTTGGTTAATTTTGGTATTTACCTTGAAGGAGGACCCTGATTCCGGTTTATGTGGATGTCATGATTTCCACAATCCACTAAGACCATGTGAGTGATGCTTGATATGAGAAACAAGAGTAGGAAAAGGATCTCAATATAACATTTATCACATCATCTAATGATATATTGTACTAGATCCCAAACGGAGAGATTGAAAGGGGGTATTAAATTTGACAGTACCCCTTGTTTTTAAACCCTGGATAATTAGTGTAACCTATCTAGGTTTTCCCGAGGTAGAGGTAGAGAGGAACACTGATGATACCTTCTGAATGAAAATCTATGGGATCATTGTAGTAGGAGTGACCTAATATTGGGTTTGGAAAAGTTGTAAAATGATTCTTCTTATCAAAGGGAAAAGAAATAGATATTTCCCTATGATATTGTTGACCACCATCGAATAGAAAGACCAATGATTACCCTTTATCCCTAGAATGTCGAGGTTTACATTATTATCCAATGGTTGGACCCTAGGATAGCATGGAAATGTAATCATATGGACATTATGAGGGTTCATACCCTTGTGGGAAAAACCATGTGACTCCACTCACCATGTCTATGTAAACCGCAAGGGTGCATTGATATATCAGATGGTTTTATCACATGGTTCTAAGGGCCATGGAAGGGGCTTTGGCCTATGGTCATTATACTGCATCACATAGGGATTTCAGATGAGGTGATGGAAATGGAAGGAAATGATTTGATACTTAGAATGGAGTGTTTAATGGTACCTAATTTTTCCTATCATTCATTAATGTTTGATGGGGTATACCTTACATAGTGTTTTCCTATGAATGTGGAGAATATGTCCACGTACTGAAGTGGTACACAGACCTAGATGTGGTCTTTGTACTATAGTGATATGTGTCCATAGTTTCCATCCACATAGAGTAGTGCTATTTGGGGCTAGATTCCATCTGTATAGTGGGATGATATGTGGGGTAGGGTTTCATTCTCATAGAGATTCTCTATATGGGACACCAGGTTGAAGAAGGGGCCTTAATCTTGGAGTTAGCATGACGTTCATTGGCCACCAGGATATGGTTCAAGGTTCTCCAATTATGTACTCAGTCTACCAATTAACATTACGTTTCCTTCTTTTATAGTATGAGGTATGATATAATAGTAAGAAATCATCTGAAAAGTCTCTCTTCATGGTGGTTTTTTCTTTGATGCCTTTGATGAAGGGAAGTACAATCTCCTCAAGTATCCACTGCCTCCCTCTTCCTATCTCAATCCCCACCACTCTCTTATTTATCACTTCTCTCATATCCCTCAAGACCCTTTTATAGAGTATCATAGAATCTGGATCTTTGAATCATATGACACCTTTTACTAAAGCAGACATGAAAATCACCTCACACATAGAAGACTCGGACAATATAGACCCTCTTTTTTCCATTTTTAGTGGAAGAAATCAATATATCAATACCACGGATGACTTTATTTCGATCATGGGACCCCACTGGATTCTCCTCACTCGTGAATCATGTATTTTATGGGGATGGTATGCAGGGGATAATTTCTCTACCTCTATTCCACTAAGTATGTCATTCACATGGGTTTTATGCAGACCAGAATTTTAAACCTCTATTCCATCAACGATAGGGTTTCTGGGAGCCAATGTCGACATCTATATTCCACAGACGACTTAGTTCACTATTTATTTTTGAGGTCATAGACTGCCATGTGGAGTGGCGGTCTGCGATGGGATTGTGATGTCTCTTTTTATCTTAACTGAAATTGTATTCTTTGATATTATTTTTCAAAACATCATTCGAAAATATATATTTTTCTGTTAGCAAATTTTTGGGATTATTTTATATCACATTGGAATGTTTTCATAACTTAACAATTCCCCACATTGGAATGGGTTCCGATTTGGATGAAGAGGAGACTATCAAGATTTAAAAATAGGTTCTGACTTATACTAGTGTGTGCTATAAATGTGCACCATTTTGGGACAACACAAATATATAGGGGGCCCATGTAATTTGTTAGTTACCTATTTTTTTTATGAAAACTATGCGCTCTCAATTTTCTCTCAATCACATGCTTATACGAATCATCGTTCTATGCAGCTTCCTTCATCCATGAATTGATCATTTCATCCCATGAACTATATTCACTGCATGATCACCTTTGTTCATGAACTAATTTTAACATCTGTGAATGGTTTTTTGAATATTCGAATGATGAGTTTGGGTTTCCACGTAGTGTGGGTTAATTCATTGCATTCTTCTTCCACAAACTGTCTGCTTTCTAGCCAATTCCCAATGGGCTAACGCATCATGGGTTTCTAAAAACTATAAATTTGAATTTGGTGCCTTCAGTATAAAACATTTAGGATTTAGTATGTGGGGAACATTAGGACCTTTTCCAACTTTCGTTGGGATGAACTTTTGTATGGTATTTTGATATTGTAATGACAAGGATATCCATCTCGCCTCATTGGATACGACCAGAATAAGGGAAATATGGTTGAAAATGTTGAGTATAACTTCTAATCATGTGTTGATACTATGAATGATATTCAAAATGATATCCTTACGTAAAAAATCATGGAATACCTATTATCTAATCTACTATCACTATATGGCTTTGGTCTCCAAGATAATGATCTATTCCAATCATATGATTGGAGTAGCCTTATTGTTCCCTAGAAGGGGTCTCATAGGTGTGTTCAGGTGAATATATGTATCATGTGGGAGATCAAAGCTTATTAAATTTGGAAGAAACCATTTTTCTGAATATATCTATGTGGATGAAGTGTGATCGACGTAGTCATAACATACCTGTAGAATCAGTCATCCTAGACTATCACTCTATTTTCAATCTTTCATGAAGAAACCCCGATGAGTGATGTAGCTCTAAATGAGACAAGTGATCTATTTCTTTCTTCTCATATAAATTATTATGGGATTTCATGGTGACCAAAACTACCTAAAGTTTGTTAATCACCTAATATCTATTAGTCTACATCATGTAGTTTGGGTCTCCCCATTATCCACCTATCTACCAGGTGGGATAATCCCCATACTACTTATCCATTGGTGACTAAGTACCAATACTAGAAAATTATCTCATGGTGTTGTGGTTATGAGTCATTGGGATATTTATCATATCTGGGGACCTACTATTCTAGGAGACATGTCTAATGATTTCAATCCAATGGGAAATACTTGGGAGAACATTGAATATGTATATTCTCTTGTGAGGGATTTTTTGGTTATGGAAGAGTGATTACATAATAGACCTTACGATGCTCACTCTCTAATTTCATTTGAGGACTCGAAATGGATATTATTGAACATGAGTGGATATAAGAAAATATTTCACTACAGCTGAACACCTATTACCCTACAGTCATGGAATATTTTTTCCTCATACTATGCTATACTTGTGGCAGGCTGATATACCACCTATGGTTACAAGATTCTGTCAGCCATATCATATAAGCTAAATTGGAGGGTTTCTTATCCATGTTCCGGAGTGGATATATTTTCCATTCCTTTGATGTATATACCAGAGATAGGTAATTCACATTAATGATGGTAGAGACCATAGTGGATGGACATTCCATCAATCTGGATATTCCATCCCTTGTACATATCTATGAACTATTAGGGAAGATATAGAATGGAAGGCTTCTATATCACCTTAGTGGACCTTTTCAATTCATGTATGGCTATAAGGAGGATTGATTCTCATTTTATTAGTATTAGCATACAAAAGGATTCCTCTCTAATACATTCATCAAGATCTTCTCAGTATCTTGGCCATTCATCCTCGTTCTCTGGGCATTGAGGGAAAGGTAAAACTGCTCCATTATTTCCCTCAGTTCCCCTTTGAGCCCTATGCTATTCCCCATGGAATAGTAATAGATGATGGAAGGTGTTTCCCAAAACATATTTCTTATGTAATTTCACATTGGGATGGAATATACACTGAACACTTAGACTGAGTTAATTTTTTCAAACCATACATCCCTTATAGGTTCTGTATACAATTTGGATGCATTCAAGAGAAAAAAACTCTCTCCACAACCCCAATCAAGAGGAAATATCATCCTGTAATACTTCTCCAACATTGAATGATGATGGTGTAGGAGGATCATAATGTTAAATACCATATTCCTCCCATAGTGGCTTCAACATGCTAGTGTCTAGAATATACTCAGTTGTGGGTGGCTTGTTACCCTAATGGAATACTTTATAGACTACTTTGATGGGTTCCAATCCATTTGATAACTTCAGGTCCCATTTCAACCGTGCTGACTACACCATCTCCCTCCATTCATATTGCAAGAAGGCATTCTATCTTCCATTATATAAATTTAGAGGGGTCTTCATATTCACATCAGATCTATGTGTATAATTAAAAAGGCTATCTTCATCTAGTAGATATTGATCACAGTCTTACCGAAGATGGTCCAAGTGGAACATTTTTGGAAATTCCTAGCATTTTTTCAGTCCCCTATGCCTAGTTTAGGAGACTACACCATCAAGTGGGAAGGAATGTTCATCTAATTGGGTGACTAAACTCATGGAACTTCCATCTTTCATGATGATTCATACTGAATATTTACCTATCATAATAGTTGGGAAAGGAAAAATTTATAAAAATATTAAGATGAATCGAGTCATGTGAACACAAGCATGGTGCAAAATTTGTACTATTTTAGCAGAAACTCCCCAAGAATAATTTTCTAATAATGGAGATACCTTTTGAGGAATATTCATCAAATGGGGTTTATATTGTTTTGACTACTGACACCTGAATCTACATGTATACCAAATCGTCATTTCTAGAGAGGATCTTTCTACTTGTGATGGTATCCTTGACATGTTCAAATAACCACAGCATCAAACAAAGAACTTTTTAGAGGTTACTAACAAGTTAAACCATTTGGAGGTTAAGGAATAAGATGATCATGATTAGGTGATTTCCCAAATAGAGAAACTGTGGGAGTGTGAGGCTCATATCACCAGACTAGAGGCACAATTGGAATTTTGAAGTGACAATTATGTGTCTGTAAAACAAAATTGTTGGGACCTTCGTGCTATCATTAAATGAGTACTTCCAGCAATTGAACAAAAATTCGAATAAAGGACATCATTGGAACAGGCCCTTGATGGCCCATTTCAGTAGATCATCAATCTACTAGAATGATCAAGTATGGCTTCATTAAAACCCATTGGGTCCCCATGAACTACCTTTGTTTTGACATTTGGTAGAGGCTATAGATTTTGGATCTTCACCCATTTTATTCATTTTATAGAATTAAAAAAATTCATCTCTAGAGCTTCTCCTTAATCTATTCCTGTAGTGTTATTAGATCACAATTTCCTACATTTAAATAGTAATTTCAACAATATTTTAATAGGAATTCCAATATAGGATAGCCAATTCCAAATAATTATGTCATGGTCTAATTTTTTCTTCATCTGGGGGACTCATTGACCAAAGATTTTATATTGTTATGGTTACATGGAAAACCCTTAAATATTTTCATATTTTATGTTATCACCTTAATTTTTCATAATCTCGATTTCTTTGTGGACTAAGTGTGTATAACATGACTTTTTATTAGGTTACACTTTGCATGTTATTAACTTCACATGCTATGTGTCTCTTTTTATTATTTTATTTCTTGATATTTTTTCTAAAATATATGATGTGTAGGTTTAGTGAGATCTACTTTGAAATTTTATCTAGGGTTCCCTTTGCATGTTTTCATCCTTGCGAGTGTTTATTTCTATTCATGTGACACTTAATTTGCTGAAACCCATACGATCATTACTGATGTTTTAGGGCAATTATCATTGAAAAAGACTAATGTTTTATGTCAAATAGTTTGGAAATTGAATTATAGGGACACGCCCCAAATTTAGGACTCATTAAGTGATAATGTCCTTTTAGATTTCAAACATGGATAAGGTAATTTTCATGGCCCTAACATTGTTATTCTTAGACATTGATCATGATATAGGGCATGTAAACCATTGGGTGTATGGAATTAGGGATATCCAATTTTTGGGAAAAGTTACCCTTTGGATACCATGACATTTTTGTTGGAAACATTTGCAGATTTATCAAGTCATTATGCACATTAGTCTAACAATGGCATGTTTAAGACACTAAACTCCCATTTATGATGGCCAAATAGATTTTATGAATGTTTTTTTATTGACACTGACAACAGAGGGTGGTTTGGTGAGGAGATGATGTCCAATGATATAAGGGAATTTGTTTTGGTTTGAAATGAGAATGTATATCATAGATGAATTTGAAAAATCTAAAGAGTGGGATAATGAAATGTGGAATTTAATGTCATGCAAACGGGAATTTTGAGACTCATTATTTAATGTCACCATACCTTGACCTCGATGAGAGGTAAATGACTTTTCCCATTAGTTGTAGTTTGACAATAAATTCTTCATCATCTTCATTTGTTAGTTGGGAGAAAGGTTGTAGACTATAATCAAGGGGGTTTCTGAAACCATGGAATGATATGATACTTAAACATCATATGGTGTACATAATATGAAAAGGCATCTCCCGAGGAGAAATTTATTTTGGTTGACATGATGTTTTTGTGGGAACATTTTCAGATCTATTGGGGATTTGTGTGAATGGTCAAACAAAGGTGGCTAAAGGACAATGGTCATTCATATCCAATACCCATAGAGTATTATGGGTATTTGGACCCTTCCAAAAATATAGTATGGTTATGAAAAAGGGGGTTCCTGAAAATTAGAGGTGGTATATGAAGTTGAAATCTCATTGAAATAGGTGATGTTGTTCTCTTCGTATTGGTGAGGGGGGATCCTAATGCTTGTGTGACACTTTTTGCAAGAAAGGATGAGATGAATTCATTACATGGATGGGCTTGAGATATAAGACTCATATTTCACAATGTATCCTTATGATGATATGAATCAAAAAAATATAGTTCTTTTATTGGTTTCTCATACGTTTTTCTGATTCATACAAATGGGCGGGGCATTTTTGTTTTGCATAAAATCTCAACATTTTGGTGGGACCTATATTGGATTTCCTTGTGCAGATTCACTTAATGCATAAGACCATAGGGGATAGTATTATTTAACATATCGTGGTCCATGGGTGGATATTGGGCATCATGTATCAGGTATTTTAAATTTCATACTATTAGTACATTGACATAGGGGACATAATTTACTAAAGGATAACCTGGCTAAGAAGTTTTATCATGGCCATGATGTGAGTAATAATAAATGTGTAAGCCACAATTTAAATGTATTTTTGATTGAGATAAATGACATCGGGCTTTTAAGACATTGGGAGTATGGAAATGGGAGTGGCCTCTACCGAGGATTAGTCTATGTTCAGTTGAACTATTATTTAAGTCCATTTATGAAGATCCACCGAGGTATTAAGTGGATAGTCAAAAAAGGTGTTCGCAGGACACTAGCCTTACATTAATGATGTCATGTGAGGTAAATGAGGATCCAAAACCACTCTAAACATGGAGTTTGATGAATTGAGTGTATTGGTTTGGACATATTAAAAAAACTCTGGCCATGATGATCTATGAAATCGGTAGTCTCTCCACACAAATATGACCCGTATGTGGGTAGGGACATTTTGATTCCCTTGTCATAGCGAGGCCCAGGTTTGATGATCCAAGTGTCCCGAATTAAGACTCCATTCACATGTGTGGTCGGTATGTAGTGAATGGGAGAATTTTTATTCCTTTTTTGGGGTTGGACCAGAGACTGGAGATCTGAATACCCCAAAATTATGCTCTCTACACATTTTATCTCACTTCATAGGAGGTGGGGTAGATTAGCTATAATTGGTGTCCCATTCAGTTTATGTCATACTATTAGGATTTTGGGTTCTCATTAATGTAGAAATTAACAACCATGTGCCTTTTGTGGACATAAACCAAGACTAGACACTAGGGATTGAGTTTCCTTGGCTCTGTGGGGGATCCCCCAACAAACTCCCTAATCTCAAATAGGTCATGCAAGATGTGACAAAAAGGGTAAAATGAATTCAATTCTCTCTCTAGGGATAGAATAAGTAATGAAAGGATCGTTTTATACTTGGTGTGATATATTGAAGTTTATCATCATGGATCTAGGTCATTTCATCATACTGCATAATGTCATATGCTTAGGAAAATATCAGTGTTGTTTAATGTTGTGTGGAAGGGATCTAAGTGAAATGACTTGAAATAACAGCATGTGATTATTCTTAAGATAGTCCTATGAATAGTTCTTATTTGGGATCCTTCTGCTTTGACCTAGTGTGTGTATAAAAGGGGAAAAAATTTATTCTGCATTTGACGATAATAGGTCATTTAGTTCAGGTATAAATACACACCCCATGGTATGATAAGAATAACACCACACATATTTCTATAGAGAAAGTAATCTATGTTGGTCTGACCCCTACGCTCGGAAAGGGTTTTTTTATTTTAGGGTGGCTGGGATAGGATTATAATATAGGAATATAACTGTTTCAAGAATGTAAAATAATCAATAATATTGTATTTCTAATACACAACATGGTATGTTACCAATTCCAAAGGAAATGTACACTCAATTGTGAAAATTGATCATCTATAAAGTACAACATCACTCGTTGAAGAAATTGGTAGCTCGACATAAACGAGATATATGTTCTGGGTCCATGTAGTTTTATGTCTTGTAGAATTAAAAGCGATATCATAGTTTTATGTCGTTTTTTGGGGACTAAATTTCAAACATAGGGTCATGAATTAGTATTGGATAATCACGTAGAGATATTCTAACATGTCCTGAATGTGAGGGGGAAATAAAGTGTAAACCTTAATCTAGGGGACCCTCAGATCTGGAGGAATGATAGGGGACTTGGGAGACATTTGATATATGGAGGTAGGAAAATTCTCTCCTGATAACGAATTTAAATTTGTATGAAGGTCCATTTCATAGGAAACATATGAAGAGACTCTTGGGAATTGTTTTCATAGTTAAACAAAGGTGTATTCATGATATTGACCTTTCATTTTCGATGTCCTGCATGTTGGTGGGGATAAAAAATTTCTTGAGTTATCAATTTTGATGGACAAAAAGAGGGTTTCCATGTACATGTAGAATATGAAGACCAAGATTAGTGGTGAATCATGGGATATCCAAAATGGATAAAACTTATATGTGAAGTGGGAAATATCCTTTGACAAACCCATATTGTGGGAATTAATTTTTTGAATCATCAACCCAACATTTAATTTTTTTTGGCATTGGGAAATTTGTATTTTCCAATATTTCATGGATGGAACCAGGTTGGAATATATGGGCGTCACTATATATCTCAATATACATAGAATCAATCCATACATATTTCATGGGGTACCATAAAGTTTAATGTCATGTGGTTAGGACTCAGGACATGCATTTTTACATCATATTGTATGGACATGTGACAAAAAGAGTTACTTATTGCAGTAAAGAATCGGGACATGCATTTTTATAGTTTTTTGTAAGGTCTTGAGACAGTAGAGAATTGATATGCCAGTGATAAACCCTTTGACAAAACTCTTAATCCCACATGAGTGGCACTCATCAAGAAACATGGGATGAAAATTATTATTCTTCGAGACCGAGGATATGGTGAAGGATATGGGTATTTATTACTTGAATATTTTTAAGTAATGAATCTTATGTTTTAATACATGGGTGATGATTATGTACCCTATGTATTTTGTAATCAATAAAAATGATGTTTTATGGATTTGCATGTGTAGGTTAGACCCATATGCATTGGAAAGGAATTTTTATCTGGTGGTGGCTAGGCCTTTGGATGAGGAATTCAGGTATCACTATGCATCCTAAGAAAATAAGAATCAA
Organism: Viscum album; assembly: GCA_963277665.1. Lineage (NCBI taxonomy): Eukaryota > Viridiplantae > Streptophyta > Magnoliopsida > Santalales > Viscaceae > Viscum > Viscum album. Next base: position 1,483,152,141 of record OY728137.1, read on the forward strand.
GCCACACATAGTTATAAATTTGAATTTTTTTGTTCTAGTCTGACCCATGTGCTGTGAGAGAACATCTATAGTTTTAGGTACCTACTATTCCATGATATAAGATCAATTTATCACAATGTATCTTGAAAGGGTGGGAATAAATCCATACTTCGTTCTATAAGAAATTTCCCTTAATAGGTTTGGTCCATATATAGGGGAAAGGGGCATTATTATTTTGGTGGTGAGAATACCATAAGGTATGATCTAGATGCCACAACGTATCCTTAGAGGGAATGAATCAAGCCACACCTAGTTCTAAGGATCCCTGTATTTGTCGAGCCTATGAATAGGGGGCATTTTTACCATTTTTTATGTGCTCGTAGTGTACTATAACCCTTTGTTTGTCTTGGGGAGCCTTTACCACAATTCTTAAGATCATGTGAGCTATGATTAGGGTGAGATCCAAGGACAAGAAATGGTTTTCTACTGAAATACAATGGAATTTGGAGTTACCACCGAGGAATTATGTAGAATGTGGTGGTAGGACCAAGGCCTTTGATCAAGGTGTCTTTATGTATCCCATTGGCAGATATGAATCAAGTAGAATTTAGTTCTATGAAGAGACATCCTTGTGCTGATTTGATCAATAGACAAGGACATGGAGTATATTTTTTTGTTGGTGGGTAGTGGCTAAGCCCAGGATTGGTGTCACTACGTATCCTATATGGATATGAATCAAGACACAATGTGTATTTGAAGAAAAACCCTACATTGTTCTAGTTCACACACAATGAGAAAGTGAATTTCTTTTGGGTGGGCGATGGATGAGCCTTGGATAGGTGTAACACTGTATCATATATTGATTGAAATATTTCTACAAATATTTCTTAATAAAGGGATCCCATTGGATCCGGAACTCACATGGGACACTTAAATAGAAGATGGCACATCATTACGTTTTCCAATGTTGATCTTACTCTGTGTAGGGTTTCATTGTTTCAAATATAATGGAAATTGTAATGTTTAATATATCAAAATTAGGATGAAATATGTCATGTAGTTTAATTTATTATAGTTAGAACATTGTATCATGAAGTTTTATGTCATGTGATCAAGATGGAGTTCACCAGATAGAAGTGGAAGGTTAGGTTGTATCGATGCAATCTAATATCATTCCATTAGGTCACTTCACCATGTAGTTTAATGTCATTTTATAAGAAGGAAGGTGTTGAGAAGTTTAACATAATGAAGGATGGATATATATTATGTTATTCAATTTAACTTCATTCATTTAAGATGATGATCATATAATAAAAAAGTATCTCTTTATAAATATCATATTAATGGGAGATGTTGAGAGTTTCCCACCCATAAAAATTAATGAATGTGCTCTGTTGGAGTAGACCATCCGTATGGAATATGGTCATTCCCATTTTTTCACTATCTTAGAGGGTTTTCATCCGATAATCATCAGAGTTCATAGGGAAAACGCCACTTCTCCATCGAGGAACGACCGAAGGAGATCCTTTTTATTGAAGGTATGTGTAATCTACTTTTGGTAGACATGAAAATGGTGTAGAGTGGGGAGTATTTTCTCATCCAAATACTCCAACTCATCAGGTTATTTTTTATATTTCTTTTCTATGGATAGTTGATTGCATATAGAAATGCAAAGTAATGGTATTTGAAATTTAATGTTCAGAAACACCCCTATCACATATACTAATGAGTATAAGTTTTTTTAAGTGGTGGTGAGGTTCCTAGTCTGGTAAGACCACAGAGCATGGAGGATCTTTTTCATACATAATTTTTGGTCCATGTCTACCATCTTCTCAAGTATAATGGATTGGATCTTAGTGAGTGACTTTATCCACTCATAGGCTCCTACATGGTAGCTAGATGAACATTTGGATTTTATGATAGATACCTGATATAGCTTGTCCAATACAACTAAGTAAAAAAAGTTCCAATGTTTTTTAGTATTGCATGAGGGACACAAAACAGGTTATTATGTTGGATTTCCAAAAACAAAAAAAATATTCTTTCCCACACCTCATTAAAGGGTACATATTTTTCCAATTTGGAAAATATGTCTATTTATATGAGAATAAACATGAACATTTTTGGATGTAGCATGAGGAAATGTTTCTAAAATGTCCATTCTCCATCTGGAAAATGTCTAGGAGTATATGGTTTTTTGAAGTAACTCTGGGATTTGGAGTATGAAATTAGAAAGAACTTGGTAGGAGTGTTAATTCGTGGTGAAATGAGCACAAACATGTATCATTGTGGGCCAATAGTACCCACTTCTTTAAATTTGTTGATATAGATTGGATGTCAATTGATGTGCTCCACATGTTATAACATGTACTTCATTTATGACAACAACATTCTATTCCCTATCATTTCAAATTAGAATGATCATGTCCGGACCTCACTTATAATGGAACTTTTTCTAGTTTGTTTCTTATAACATTATGATGTTGATTGTGCATATCCATATTTTCTTCCTTCCAACCCTATATGATAGGAGATCTCCCTTTTGGAAGTAATTTACAATTGTGTTCACCCAGCCAGTGGTATGAACATAAGGTTTAGTGACTATACTAATCTCATTGATTTCAATCATCTATGACTTGACATATAATAAAACCATTCAGTGGTGGGAAATGCTGATAACAATTTCATTCTGATCAGGGTTGGCTACAGCCATGTCAATATTATCAAATGCGTCTTCTTACAGTTATTGTGACTAGAAGATATATGTCATTGTCATCCTTGATGAAAACTTTTCCACAGTTCTCAAAAATGGTTTATTAAAGGGATAAGCTCCACTATCTTTATAGTATATTCTCCATTGAATTTCTTAATGAGATGCTCTACAACTCCTTTTATATTTTGGTGTATGGCTAGTATTTTAAGTGCACGGTCCATGCCGGAAATGAGGGCCTTCTATTCTGCAACATTAATGGTGAACACCTCTATCATTGGGAATGAATATTGTAGGACTTCCTTTTCTAGGGACTTGATTATGACTCAAAACCCCACTTTGAAGTGTCTGAGGTCTTCCATCCCATTTCATGTCGGGCTTCTGAAGGTACCGTCGAAGATTATTTCTCATATCTATGTCTTATCGTGGATAGAGAACACTTCCTCATTGAGTAGATCAACATCTAATGGATCCACCTCCATTGAGGGAATCTCTTATAGTAAATCCATCCATGTCCTTACATTGAAACCTTTCTATGGTATGAACCATATATAAAAATATTTCATGATGACCACCCACCATTATAGGAACCATTTCAACATTGGATAGATGAGAATAAACTTGAGCGAGTTTATATGTGAGACCACATAGACGTCATGGTGATGTACGTAGTGCCTCATCTTCTGGACTACAAAAGAAAATTCCATGTAGCTCGTCTCAATGTTTGAATAAATATTCTCAGTATCAATCATAGTTTGGATTAGATAATAGAAACTATTCTCACTATCATTATCATTCATCTGTGCGAGTAAGGTTCTATGGATTTATCCAAGGTAGTCACATTCTTAATGAGTATTATTTCAACCAAAGGTGGCATTATAACTGGTGGTATTAAAAGATATCTATTTAAATTTTAGAATTCTTCTTGAAAATCCAAATTCCCCTGATATTTTACCCCTTTTTTCATCAACATGGTGAAGAGAATACATTTCCCAGCACGGTTGGATATGAAGAACTAAATGTAGGAAAATTTATTTGGATTCCTCTATACTCAATGATGTTGCGAGGAGATTAAATTTCCAAGATATCTTCTGTATTCTTGAAGTTATATTCAATGAATCAATTGAGTATGATGAATATGAGAAATTTCCCAATATTAATGCCAAAATCACATTTCTAGGGGTTCGTTTTCATAAATTGATGTCGCACTTTGTGGAAGATCATTTCAATATCTGACAGGTGTTCTGAACACTGTTGTGACTTATCCAACAAATAAAAAACATAGAATTCAAGGAACATTCATAGAAATTTTCTAAAGATGCGGTGCATTGATCATCGATATCTAGAGACAATATTTTTCAAACCAAAGAGATTTACCTTGAAGAAAAACAATCCCAGAGGGCCCTGATGTAAGTGTCTTATTTATCTTCTCATGATAATTAGATATGGTTATATCATGAATAGAATTCCATAAAAAAGAGAGCCTCGTATCTGTGATTTTCATCGATCAATAATACTATGATTAGGATCAGGATATCATATTTCATGTACTGCCATTTTAAATCATTGAAATTGATGCATACTCTGATTTTCCCATTATTCATCTTGATGAGAACTATGTTTTCTAGCCTGATGATATATTGGATTTCTTGAATGAGGTTATATCTAATGATCTTTTCAACATTAGCCTATATATTTTATGCAAGTGTTCGGTGAACCATTTAGGAAATTTTCTTATAACCATGGTGGTTTTTGGAAGGCCTAGGTGGAGAGTGCCCACCTCGAGATCGAGGACATGAATTTACATATAGTTCTAGGAGAAAAAATCTCAGTTAAAATTTGGAAATGAAGTATATTTCCCTTAATCATTATAAGAATTTTCTACATAAATTAGTGTGGGTAGTGGGTGTTCTTCAATACAATTTTTTATTTCCTTGAGTTCATAAAAGGTGGCAGAGACACCATCCTCAAATTCTGGAGGGATATCACTAAGATATTCTACTTCATACTCTTAACAATTCTATTTATCTTATTCTTACACTATTTATGTGGAAATGATTGGTGATATAATTTCTTCACAATTGGGAGAGAAATTTTAATGCCCCGACCCCTGTAACCCAGAGTCTGTGCATTATTACATAACATTGGCATGATCACAAGAAATATCAAATCTCAAAATATCGATTAGTTTAGTAGCCTTCGAAACACTAGATATATTCATAAGTCTTACACTAAATCATAAAAATGAAAACTACAACAACATATTCTCCATTGTACACACTCATATCCCCACATACTATCCCTATAGGTCATTTATAAATTACTTCTTCACATCCTGGGAAAAATAAAACATTTAAAGGGGTGAGCTTAGATGATCAGTAAGGATAACAATATAGCGGAAACTTTCATAAATAAACATAAAAATTTAAGGAAATTTATAACTTAAACAAAAGCATTTTAAACTTTGACTTCAGCATAATACGACAAAGATAAAATGAAATAATGCCATTTTATTATTCACATGGATATTCTACTAGTCGAATAATCACATGCAATATCAATAACCACTTTCATAATGACGGAATGCATAATGCCAGACTATCATAACCACGAGCCAAGGCCTCTTTCCAAGACTACAAATTAGATTTTGTCAAGGCCTCGTGTCAAGCCACTAGTTTGTCTCAAGAGACCTACCGATGCATAGAGGAGCTATAGCGGGATCCACCCTTCACTTATTAAGTCCAATTCATTCCTGATATAAACAGGTTTAAACAAAACATAAACATTAATGTTAAAAATAGAATATGAAAAGTCAATACTTTCTCCATAAACCAAGAATGGAATAAAAATAACACATCCATAGTCAATCATATCCCAAAACCTTCAGTACAGTATGGATGTTTTTTATCATAATAAATCAACTTCAAACAAACTTAAAATCCATCAAAGGATGTTGACATAGATAAAAATCAAAACTATTTGAGAGAAATATATCTTTTTTGATATCATTTAAAAGTCACATAATTCTACAAAAAACATTTATTTTGAAAATATTCTTATAAGCTTGTAAGGGATGCTTCAAAGGTGTAAAATGGCGGAGAATAACCACACCCACCATATATGCTAAAAAAAGACATTCTTACCTTAATTATGTCGAAAATGTTAAAAGGGACCTTGTTTGGAAAACAGCAAAACGATTCCTTTATAAACCTCTTATAAAAAGTCAAAAAGGGTATAATTGACTTAACCCATATTCTGTAAAATAGTAAGAATGTTTTGAAATACATTTTTAAGAAACATGGATGTGGATGATAAAGAGGCCCTAATAGATAATTACGTATAAACAACCTTAGATAATGAAGAGATTATGAAATAAACCCTTACCTTGTACTTTTCGTTAGTCGATGTTATTTTATCCTCTTGTATAATTGTTAAAACATTTTAATTAAATTATAAAAGAACCATATATATAATTATGATATCATATATGATCTTCTAATAATTCTTTGTTAATAATACATAAGTATTATGGTTATTTCGGGTGTTAACTTACTTGTTTTCTTTTATATGCTTTGTTACAGAAGTCATGATTGTTAGGGATAGGTTGTAACTTATTCATATCCATAATGATACAAAGTTCATAAACAATACTTTTAATCATCAAATGAGAATTATTCTTGAATCGATACGATTGGGAATGAATCTCATCACGTTCGTGGAGACGGTAATCCGTACGCACACACGAGCGACAATATCATTCATTTGATATTAAAATAATATATAATTGGATGGTATATAATATAGACAGAATCATTTTCACATTATATTTATTATTTAAAATGAATTATACATCATTATCATACCCATCTAAATAATAAGATATTGAATAATAATTACACCACAACGTGGAGACAGTAGGCCGTATGTATGCACGTATGGTGACATGTCATTCAAGGCATGGATAGAATAATGAATTTGTTTGTTCCATAATTATAAAAACATCCCAGTATATAGAAGATACTAGATTTGTTATTTTATAATGTAAATAACATGGAAAGGAGAATTTGAATAAGAAAGGAACTTTACGGAGGGTGCTGAAGACGTTACCTCTTCTTTAGGTTCTTCCTTTTGATTTGATCAAAAGGGATCCGTAGGATGGATTTCTAATAAAACTAAGTCCACAAGGATGAAGTGATGGAAGTTGAGAGAGTATTTAGGCAGGGGTTGGCCGAACCAAAAGGCTTTGAATGTATGAATTAGTGAGAAGGTTGAGTTCCCTTTTAAAAGCGGGGTGAGGGGAACCTATGGAAAAGTAGAAATATTATTTTATAATAAATTAATATTCAGTTTATAATGGCTCAAAAGTGGATTATATAAAGGTTCATGGGGGTATAGGTCTAAAACCAATCAACAAATAGATTTTAGATACGTTTTGGTCATTATATTAACCTTATCTTTTACTTTTAACTCTTAGTTAATTAGATTGACATTTACCATGTCACTTTGTATTTTTATATTATATAGTTAATAAACCTACCATATACATCTATGAGACTCCCAAGTTTTACATTAATTATACACCTATCATGATATAAGTCTCTTGGCCAAACCTTAGATTTTTAGGAATTGAATATCAAATAATAATATAATATTTTTTTTAAAAACTCTTTTATGTCAATTTTGACACTATTCAATAATTTATATTTTTTAAAGTCTTAAAGACATTATCAATTCAAAAAAAACTCATTTAAGAAATCATAGCATGTTATATTAACCATTAAAATTCGTGTATGTGATCAAAACTTTCAAATTATATTTATTTTTAAATTTATAATACCAATTATTTGATTCATTCATTAATAAGGAAAATACTCCATCATTATTGTGTCATAAATAAATTTAATTATTAAATGTCTAAAAATTATAAATAAAATACCATTATGTATGAAATATTTTTATATTTCTAATTTATAATTATAGTCTAAAATCCTACATATATAACCCTATGTAAAAATTGTTTTTCTAAAAGATATATGCTTATGTCATTTTTGTATTTATTTTATCTTAATTAATATAAAGTGTCCTTATCAGTTACAAGTGGACCCATGGGGTCCTAAAATCGACCCAAATATTCCCATGGTTGTACATGTATTAAAAAATATGGTTATGACACGTTTTAAGGTAATTTATTATTATTATAATATTATTTTTTCCCTTATTTACCAGATTTACCCTTTAACCATGGTAAATAAAATATTTACCGAAGTAATTATTGAAAATGTCTAAAAATAAAAGTTACATATTTAAAAAATTTGGATATCTTGATTCCAAATATGGAGTCCATTTTTCAAAATTCAAAACACAGAAGTGGCAGAAATTAATTTAAAATTAATTCCCGCTGTCAAAACAAAAAGCGTGTTTTTATGAGATAATAAAAATAAAAAGATTGACACTTGTTTATGTCTGGATTAAATGTGATATTATGTCCAATGACAAAAATTGTATTAAATAGTAAAAATATATTATAAATATACTTTAAAATAACTCAAATTCATAATTTATTACTGTTAATTATCTCGATTAAAAAAGTTGTTTTTTATAAAAATATAGAATTTTTCACTATTCATCAAAATATAAAAGTTATCCGAAAAGTACCAAAATATCCTCCGAGGATAATTTCGATATTATAAATCAAAAAAGGAAGTCCATTCTGAAAGATAAAATGTATAAAATTTCAAAAAGCGGGTATTACTATTCATAACGGCTACTTTGATTGGTCGCGGTGAGTTAGAATCTCGAAGATGCGTACAACCCACACTACTGTATTATTCAAAGAGAAGTGTACCATGGAATATTGGGGTGTCACATTCTCCCCTCCTTCAAATAATTTCTTCCACTAAATTTCTAAAATATTAGTGCATAAAAATACTCGGGTGGTTCTTCATCAGAAGTTCCTCAGGTTCCCACGTTGCCTCTTCCATTTTAAAAATTCTCCATAGAAATTTTAGCAGAAAAGTCGTCCGGTTTCTCAGCACTTGTTCTCTCGTATCAAAAATCCTGACAGGATCTTCACAATAAGAGAGATCGAGTTCCCGTTCTAATTCCTCATAGGTGAGTACATGCATTGGATCAGGAATGTATTTTTTCAACATGATACGTGGAACACATCGTGAAATTTGGAGAGATTTGGCTGCATTTCCAAACAATAATCTACAACCCCAATTCATTCTAGAAATTCGAAAGGTCTGATGTACCTGGGACTCAATTTACCATTCTTGCCAAAACGTATATCTCCCTTCCACGGAGATACCTTCAAGAAAACATGATCTCCTACCTGAAATTCCAAATCCTTCCTTCGATTCTCAGTATAGCTCCTCTTCTAACTTTGAGCTTCTTTGATATGGTTTTGGATTACCTTCGCTTTTTTCCATCGTTTCCTCCACCAGTTCCGGGCCTACAAGTTTTCTTTCACCAACGTTATCCAAACAGGTTGGTGTGCGGCATCTCTTTCTATATAACGCTTCATATGGTGCCATCTAAATACTTGAATGGAAGCTAGTATTATAAGAAAATTCTACCATAGGTAAATATTGATCCCACATACCCTGAATGTCAAGTGAGCATGATCTCAACATGTCTTCTATGGTTTGAATAGTTTGTTTTGATTTTCCATCTTCTTTAGGGTGGTAAGAAGTGCTCAAACAAAGTTTAGTATCCAAGGCCTTCTGAACACTTTTCCAGAATCTTTATGTAAAACGGGGATCACGATCCCAAACAAACGATAGGGGTACTCCATGAAGTCTCACAACATCATTAATATATAGTTTTTCAAGACGTTCAAGTGGTAAATCCTCCCTTATAGAATGGAAATTTGATGACTTGGTAAGATGATCAACATTGACACATATTGCATTGTTCCTTCTAGGAGTCTTTGGTAGTCCCATTAAAAAGTCCATTGTGATATTATACCATTTCCACTCAGGTATGGGAAGAGGATGCAATACTCCACCAGGCTATTTCATTCTAGCTTTCACTTGTTGAAAAACCATACACCATGACACAAAATCAGAAATCTCCCTCTTTATGTTGTCCCACCAAAATGTTCCTTCAAATCTCTATACATTTTGGTGCTTGCATGGTGTATAGAAAAATAAGAACTATGAGGGTCATCTAACAATTCCCTTTTTAAATCAGGTATATCAGGAACACAAAGTCTCCTCCCAAATTTCAAAATTCCATCTTTATACACAATGTCACTCAATCTCCCATCATTCACAGCTTTAATATTCTTTTTAAACTCTTCATCATCGGCTTGAGAACTCTTTATCGTTTCTAGTAAAGATGGTTTGGAATCCATTTGAAAAAGTTTTGATGTTACACCTTCCATGGTGATTCGCATATCCATATTTACTAGATCCAGGAAAATAGGATCCCTTTCCAACCTAATCATGTTCAATACTCCATGATCTTTTCTACACAAAGCATCTTCAACCTTATTTGACTTCCCCGTGTGGTAGTGTATCGTGAAATCATAATCCTTGAGTAGTTCAAGCCATCGCCTTTGCCTCATGTTGATTTCTTTTTGTGAGAAAATATACTTCAAACTCTTGTAATCGGTATATATCTCACATTTTTCACCATAGAGATAATGTATCAATATCTTGAAGTCTAATATTACAGCATCTAACTAGATATCATTAGTTGGATATTTTTTCTCATGAATTTTTAGCTGTCGTGATGTATAGGCAATAACCCTCTCGTTCTGTATAAGGACACAAACAAGTCATCTCTTCGATGCATCACTATAAATAACGAACCCATAATTCCCCGATGGTAGAGTAAATATAGGAGCATTGAATAATATTATCTTCAATTATTCAACACATTCTTCACACTCCTTTGTCCAAACAAATTTAACCCCTTAACGTGTGAGCTCTGTTAATAGGTTAGCCAACCGAGAAAAATTCTGGATGAAACGTCGACAATAACCTGCCAAACCAATAAAACTGTGTACCTCAGTTATACTCATCGGTACATTCCATTCAAGGATTTCCTTGGTCATATAAGGATCAACAAAGATTCCATACTTAGAGCAAATATGGACATGAAAATAAATATCCTGAATCCAGAATTCACACTTTCTAAACATCCCATATAATTCATGTCTTCTAAGAGTCTTCAAGATAATGAGCAAGTGATATTTATGATCTTTGTAGCATTTGGAGTATACCGAGATATTATCAATATATACCACCACAATATCATCAAGATATTACATGAAAACTATATTCATTAGATCCATGAATTCATAGGGTGCATTAGTCATTCCAAAAGGCATTACTGTAAACTCGTAATGCCCGTACATGGTTCGAAATTCTGTCTTCATAATGTCTTCCTTCTTCACACATAACTGGTGGTATCCAGATCGAAGGTCAATCTTTGAAAAGTATTGAGCTCCTTACAGTTGGTCCAATAAATCATCAATGCGAGGTAGGGGATAATTGTTCTTTATTGTTATAGCATTGATCTCCCTGTAGTCAACGCACAACCTTATAGATCCATCTTTCTTCTTAACAAAAAGGACATGGGCTCCACATGGAGAAACACTAGGGAGAATAAATCCCTTATTACTCCATTATTCTAGTTGTTTCATTAGTTCAACTAATTACTCAGTGGCCATTCTATAAGGGGTCTTCAATATTGGCCTTGATCCAGGAATTAAATCAATGGAAATCTCAACTACTCGTTCTGGAGGATGTCCAGGTAAATCTTCCGAAATCACATCTACATATTATTTCACAATAGGTACATCCTCTAATTGAACATTCTTTTCCTAACCCACAGTTATTTCATTCTATTCCTCCCCCCCCGATAATTGAATTTAGTTGACCTACATGGGGTGGATCTAGATAAGAATTAGGTGGGGATGAATCTTCTCTAAAGATAAGGTGATCCTCATCTTCATCATTAAATATCATAACCTCCTTCTTCTTATAATAAATATTCGCATCATGGTACGAATTGTAATCCATACCAAGGATTATAACAAACTCAATCATAGGTATGAAAATGAGATCAGTAGATAAAGAACATGTATGCGCACTAATGGGGACTGATTCACAGTACTTTGTTGCAATGATTCTTCCCTTAGGGGTTTTGACTGACAACTCTCTTGGTAAATCAAATTGGAAATATCTAATTTTCTTAGCAAACTGGGAAGATATGACACAATGTGATGATCCAGAATCAGATAGTAAATTTTCTAAACTTGAGGAAACAATTAAATTACCTGCCACCACGTCTTTCGATGCTTCTACCATAGTGGTAGTGATAACATAAACATGGCCTTGATCCCTTGGCCATTTCTGAGGCACGTTCCCCTGATGCTTAGGAATTTAATTTTTATAATGTCCAATCTCTCTACAATTATAGCATTCCACATTGATAGAAACTCTATTTCCCTTGCAATCATGAGCTTGGTGGCCTTTTTCACCACACTTTTAATAGACTCACATTCCTTTTAAAAAATTACCAGGGTGTTTCTTCCCACATTTACTGCAGGATGGATTTTAAACATTTCCCTTCTTCCCCTTATTTCCATTTCAAGATTGATCAGAAGATCTCTTCTTCTCTTGCGTTTATTTAAAGTCATAAGACTTAGAGAATTCCTTTTCCATATTGATACCACACGAGACAATATCTTCTTACAACGAGAAGGTTTGTGAGACTAATTCTCAGTGGAGAAATGGTTTTAACCCATCAATGAAGCGATAAATCTTACTTATTGGGTTACATATATAATATGTAGCATACCTCGCTAACCATGTAAAGTTAGCCTCATAATTTGCGACATTCTCACCATCTTTTTGTCTCAGACTCAGAAATTGTCTTTCCATATCTGCTCGATGGTCTCAAGGAAAGTATTTTTCTAAGAGAACCTCTTTGAACTCCCTCCATTCCATATCTGATACTTCATCATCTTCCTTCGTGTTTTGAATCAATGAAAAACATTGATCAGAATCTCCTGTGAGGCGGTAAACTTCAATGATAACTTTTTCCCTTTCACTAATCCCTAAAGCCTGAAATATTTTCTCTAGGGAAATTATCCATTACTCAGATACCAATGGACTTGTACTCCAATTTAATGTTGGTGGTTGTTGCCTCATGAAGCGATCTAACATTAAACCTCCACGTTGCGGATCAAGGTGATCCATACGGGTAAGGTTATTATTCATAGCCTGAGTAAGTTGTCCCAGTATGGTGATAAGCTGATCAGCACCAGTCACATCACTTGCTCAACTATAACTATCTTGAGCAAGAGGGAAATCCCTATATGGAGTGTATGCATTGATACAGATTCCATTTCTTCCACTAGGTTCCATTTCTAACCAATGGAATAAACTAGATCAGTTTATGAATCAAAATACATAATTCCATACTTGTAAAACACTTTACATAACTTAAATAATTTAAGGATATAATCCATAATCATAAAAAAATGTTTTCTTTGAGTAAGTATATACTCATAAACCCTTCATAATGGTTTGTAATGAAATTTAAAAATATCCTAAGCATATCCCCCAGGAGTGTCGTAACTAAGAGTGCAGCAAGGCCCGTTGTCGTGCACCAGTTCCCGTTCGAGTCTAGCTCAAAGTAGTGTTTTCGGGTTTTACCCCTAGGTACATCTGTGCTAGAGTCGCCTCTACCCGCTCATATCCAGATAGGGATGTATTGCTCAGAAAACTCACAAAATTTCTACAATGCCAAAATTCTCTGAATTTCTTCTATACTAATCCTCAAATTCCATCTTAGGTCTATGTTCTTTAATAAGAGTTTATCTAAATCTAGATTCCAAGGTTTGTAATAAACTTTCTCTGATATTAACTGTAACGCCCCGACCCCAGTTACCCAGAGTCGGTGCATTATTACATAACATTGGCAAGATCACAAGATAGATCAAGTCTCGAAAGATCAATTAGTTTAGTAGACTTGGAAATAGTAGATATATTCATAAGTCTTACATTACATCATAAAAATGAAAACTACAACAACATATTTTCCATTGTCCACACTCATATCCCCATATACTATCCCTGAAGGTCATTCATAAATTACTTCTTCACATCTTGGGAAAAATAAAACATTTAAAGGGGTGAGCTCAGATGATCAGTAAGAATAACAATATAGCAGAAACATTCATAAATAAGAATAAACATTTAAGGCAATGTATAAATAAAACAAAAGACTTTTAAACATTATATTCAGCATAATATTTCAAAGATAAAATTAAAATAATTCCATTTAATTATTCACATGGATATTCTAAAAGTCGAATAATCACATTCAATATCAATAAAAACTTTTATAATGATGGAATGCATAATGCCAGACTATCATAACCACGTAGCCAAGGCCTCGTGCCAAGACTCAAAGAAGATTTTTTCAAGGCCTCATGTACAAACACTAGTTTTTTCCACAATTCCTACGATGCATCGAGACGTTATAGCAGGCTCCACCCGTCACTTATTATTTCCAATTAATTCCTCATATGAACAGGTTTAAACATAACATAAACATTCATATTAAAACTAGAATAAAAAATGTCAATACTTTCTCCATAAACCATTAATGGTATAAAAATAACCCATCCACAGTCAATCATATCACAAAACCTTCAATACAGTATGGAAGTTTTGTATCATAATAAATCAACTTCAAATAAACTTAAAATCCATCAAAGGATGTTGACATAGATGAAAATCAAAACTATTTGAGAGAAATATATCTTTTTTTGAAATCATTTAAAAGTCACATAATTCTACAGAAAACCATTATTTTGAAAATATTATTATAAGCTTGTAAGCGTTCCTTTAAAGGTGTAAAATGGAGGAGAATAACCGCACCCGCCATATAAGTTAAAAAAAGTCATTCTTAACTTAATTCTGTCAAAAAGGTTAAAAGGGGACTTGTTGGAAAAACGACGGAACAATTCCTTTATAAACCTCTTATAAAAAGTCAAATGAGGGTATAAATGACTTTAACCCATATTCTATAAAATAGTAAGAATTGTTTGATTACATTTTTATTAAACATGGATGTGGATGACAAAGAGGTCCCAGTAGATAATTACGTATAAACAACCTCAGATAATGAATAGATTGTGAAATAAACCCTTACCTTGTACTTTTCCTTAGTCAATTTTATGTTAACCTCCTGTATAATAGTTAAAAAATTGTTATTAAATTATACAATACCCATATATATAATTATGATATCATATATGATCATCTAATAATGCTTTGTTAATAATACTATAGTATTATCATCGTTTCTGGTGTTAACTTACTCGTTTTCTTTTATATGGTTTGTTATATAAGTCATGTTTGTTATGGATAGGTTGTACCTTATTCATATCCATAATTATATAAAGTTATTAAACATTAATTTTAATCATCAAATGAGAATTTTTCTTCAATGGATACGATGGGGAATGAATCTCATCATGTTCGTGGAGACGGTAATCCGTACATACGCACGAGCGACAAAATCATTATTTTAATATTAAAATAATATATAATTGGATGGTATATCACATAGACAGAATAATAATAATGTTATATTTATTATTTACATGAAGTATACATCATTATTATACCCATATAAATAATAATATATTGAATAACAATTACACCACAACGTAGAGACGGTAGGCCGTACATACGCATGTATGGTGACATGTCATTCAAGGGATGGATAGAATAATGAATTTGTTTGTTACATAATTATAATAACATAAAATTATATAGAATATACTGGATTTATAATTTTTTAATGGAAATAACAAGGAAGGAATATGTTGAAGAAGAAAGGATCATTAAAACGGGTGGTGAAGACGATACCTCTTCTTCGGGTTATTCTTTTTTATTTGATGAAAAGGGATCCATAGGTTGGCATTATAATCAAACTAATGCCTCTAGAATGATGTGATGGAAGTTGGGAGAGTATTTGGCGAGGTTTTGGCCGATCCAAAAGGCTTTGAATGTGTGAATTAGTGAGAAGTGGGAGTGTCCTTTTATAAGAGGGGTGAGGGGCACCATTGGAAAAGCTAGAAATATTTTTTATAATAAATTCATATTCGGTTTCTAATAGCTCTAAAGTAGATCATTTAAAGGTTAATGTGGGATAGGTCGAAAAACACTCAACCAAATAGATTTTAGACAGGTTTTGGTAATTATATTAACTTTATCTTTTAGTTTTAACTCTTAGTTAATTAGATTCATTTTTACCATGTCGCTTTGTATTTTTATATTATATAGTTAATAAAATTACCATATACATCCAAGAGACCCCCAAGTAGTCCATTAATGATACAAATATCATGATATAAGTCTCTTGACGGATTCCTATATTTTTAGGAATTGAATATCAATTAATAATATAATATTTATTTTAAAAACTCTTTTATGTCAATTTTGACACTATTCAATAATTGATTTTTGTTAAAGCCTTAAAGACCATATTAATTCGAACCAAATTCATTTAAGAAATCCATTCATGTCATATTGACCAATAAAAATTGTGTATGTCATCAAAACTTTCAAATTATATTTATTTTTAAATTTATAATACCAATTATTTCATTCCTTCATTAATAAGAAAAATATGTCATCATTATTGTGTCATAAATAAATTTTATTATTAAATGTATAAAAATTAAAAATAAAAAACCATTATGTAGGAAATATTTTTATATTTCTAATGAATATTTATAGTATAAAATACAACATATATAACCTTAGGTAAAAATTGTCTTTCTAAAAGATATATGCTTAAGTCATTTTTGTATTTATTTTAACCTAATTAATATGAAGTGTCTTTATCACTTACAAGTGGACCCATGGGGTCCCAAAATCGACCCAAAGATTCCCATGGGTATAAATGTATCAACAAATAAGTTTAAGACGTATTTTAGGGTAATTTATTATTATTCTAATATTAAGTTTTACCTTTATTTACCAGATTTACCCATTAACCAGGGTAAATAAAATATTTACCGAAGTAATTATTCAAAATGTATATAAATAAAAGTAACCTATTTACAAAATTTGGAAATCCTGATTCCGAATATGTAGTCCTTTTTTCCAAATTCAAAACAGAGAAGTTGTAGAAATTAATTTAAAATTAATTCCCACTGTAAAAAAAACGTGTTTTTAAAAGATAATAACTATCCCAAGATTGACAGTTGTTTATGTCGAGTTAAAATGTGAAATTATGTCCAATGACAAAAATTGTATTAAATGGTAAATATATATTATAAATATACTTAAAAACCACTCAAATTAATAATTTATCACTATTAATTATTTCAATTAAAAAAGTTGTTTTTTATAAAAATTTAGTAATATTCAGTATTAATCAAAATATAAAAGTTACCCAATAAGTACCAAAATTTCATCCCAGGGTAATTTTGATATTCCAAATCCAAAAATGAAGTCCATTTTGAATGATAAAATTTATGAAATTTAAAAAAATCGGTATTACTATTCATACCGTCTACTTTGATTGGTCGCGGCGTGTCAGAATCTCGATGTTGCGTACAACACACGCTACTGTATTATTTAAAGAGAAGTGTATCGTGGAATCATGGGGTGTTACAGGAATCACATGTCTGGTCTTTGGTGGCTGAAACATCTTCCTCTGTCCCAATTTAATGTGGGGAATTATCTTGAGAGGGTGGTGTTAATGATGGAAGAGTGTCCTCACATAATTTTTGTGGCGATGCATCCTCTTTTTCTTTAGTCGGTGTGGCATGAACCACCTAAAACCTTCACGATGGGTTATAGGATTTTTTATTTTAGCACTCACTTTTTTCCTGGGGGACACTATAGTTATCAACATATTTGGGATAAATGGTCAAGGTTGAGATCATGAAGAATGATGAATATGTGTCTGATTTCGGACTCATGCGTTACAACTAATTAATGAGAAGTATATATTCTTCACCAAACAGTATGAGAGTGTTGGCGGGGACCACCTACAGTTAATTTGGAATGGTTTCCCAATAAATCCCTTCTTCTAACGAATGTTTCCTTTTTTTATCGAATCCAACATTAAAGTAGTGTGACTCACAAGATTCAAATGGGGCCTTATCGGCATGAAATTTCTCGCTCTGTCCTTTAATGATATACTTGAGGCACTGATGGTATGATTAGAGAATTTTTCTATGTTGATGAAGCTAGGGACATCCTTATAAGACATTGAAGACCAGTTCTTGTTAGACCACTAGAGATTCTGATTCATCATCGATGTCTCAAAGACATGTTTTAAGATTTATTTATCCCAATGACTTCTGGTAACTTTTTTAATAGCCCAATATGGTTTTGGTGCAGTCTGTTAGATTTCCCTCATTGAAGGAAAATAGATAAAGTGTCCATAGAGGAATGATATTAACTAAAAAGCCATTATTAATGAATACTTTTCGAATATCAACTTATTTTTTCTTACCAGACAGGTATAGTGGTTTGATATGACCAAGAATTGTGACTTAACCACCATGATTCATAAAGGAGATCACAACATGGTATTTTGTATGACTGTTCTTGGTCTGATATACTTTAGTGGCAGTTACTTCGGCTTCAAACTCATGGGCCGTCAACAAAGCATTAAGGTGTGATTCCTAGAGGACTGTTGATATATTTTGTGCATCTAGGATTTACAGCTTAGATAGTATATAGGCTAATTGTTTTAAGATGTCAATTTTATTTTCTAAAGGCTGGTTCATCCCATATCATGGATTCTCTTTCACATGTTCTTAAAGTCCTATGTGTTAGGTGTGGATGGATCGGCTCTTGATACATGAGTTTGTGATGCGTCTAAAAATAGTGTATTTGGCAGAAAAGGTCTATTGGCACGCTGAGAGAGGTTATAAATATATTTCTATTCCAATGGAAACTACAATATGATCATTTAAGAGTTCCTTCTAATGGTGATAGATAAATATTAATGTTTTTATGGGTTTTTTTGAAGGGATATTCCGTGAGTTTCTGCAACATTGGTGGATTAAGAGGAAGTCAAACCATGATTTTGGTTTCTAACATAGCTCTATCTACCCAGGTATCCTTGTATATGATAGACTCTTCCATCAAATCCCTGATTAGATTCCTGGAACTTGGGATCATTTCTGTACTCTTCATTGGAGAAGGGATGCACAAAGTGAATGAAATTAATGAAGCCAATGGTCAATTACTCATCTGATAAGGAATTTTCTAGATCAATTTCTTCCAATGGTGAAATTTGGAGGGATGGTGACCATTATTCCATTTGGATGGGAGATGTATTTTTATTCACATCTATTGGATGGAAATTTGAGAGTGTCAAAGACAACATTGTCCTTGGTGCAAATTCACCTTCATTCACTTGACAGTTTTTGTGGGTCTAAGGTTGTGAGATGTTCCACATCAAGATCTATTTTGGTTATATTCAGTTTCATCAACTACTCTTGGGGAATACTATGGGATGGATTGACAATTTTTTTATTCCTCAACCATCTCAATTATTCTCCTATTTTATAATTAATTTTATTCAATTTCCCTTCTTCATCAGGGTTGGTGGTGAAAAAATATGCCACTTGTATAGGAGGTCGTCCATGTTTGACTTCCCCCGAATCATTCATCCTTTGCAGGAGGACATTGAGGATGAAACACTAATAGATTGTCTATCATAGTATCCGTTGGTAGGGAGAACAGTCTGGCGGGTCATCGAGACATGCTTCATCATCCCTCTTCATCATTCTTAGCCAAATCATGTAACAATTAATGGAAGCAACAAAGTTGCCATTGACTTGATCATCCCATTATGAATTCACAATATTCTTTATCATCTCGAATTGATCTATTTTGGATCCCATCTATTTTCTTGTCGATACGGTGGAGATTGTTGATGTCTTGAGGGGCCTGCATGGTTTGGGGTGGGCCATGGAGCTATAACATGTGTGGGGGTGCCTTTGATTAATTTCGGCCAGTTTTTATTATCCCATGACTTTCATTAGGATGATGGGTTATTTAAGAACTTTATATTGGTCCATTTCAGGATATTCTCAAGGATATGGTAGAGAAATCCTAAAACCCAGTTTTTTACTTCACCAGGATGAGGGGTGTTCATAGCTCGTCATAGATATTATCGATGCTAATAGAAAAAATTTCATCATGGGAGAGAGACAATTTCATGGACTATGTTAGACCATTCCATCTATAAATGATGTCTAATACTATTTCTTCCACCCACTATTTTTAGTTCATGTGGTCGCTATCTTTTGTTTTCAACCACATTGAACCGAACTAGAAGAGGAACAATGGAAAGAGGTCCTCCCAACTGATTTTCAAATTTCCATGCATGCTAGTATACCATTCAAAGGCTTAACCATGTCGGGTTTTCATGATTCATATATATTTAACTCCTTATTTATATTCTAGTGTTCCCATCCTGGTATCACAGTATGATTGAAAGTGCATCACATTTAGCATAAATGTCCCTTGAGCCACTGAACACTGGGAATATGGATTTCCCTAAATTTGGTGAAAGAGGTATGTGGCACACCGATTCAGTGTTGGTATTGATTTCTAGTTGCAGAAAAGTGTGTGTTCCTTCCAAGTTTAGTAATCATGTCTCCAATGACATGATGGTATTCATGATCCCATGATGTAGGTCTTAATGAACCTGGACATGATCGGCTACATCAAGGGGCAAGATTGGATGTTCCAATACTGCAGGAAACTGAGGAGGTTACACATAAAAGGGCATACATAATGTATTATCTAAAATTTGTTCTAGTTACATCCCCAATTGAGGGAAATCATGACATCCCTTTGAGATTAGGTTCAGGTAGACCAATTCTCTAGGAACTCCATTAAATGATTTTTAGGCATTAGTTCAAATGTTTGGATGATCCATAGTGGTATAGGAACCTCTGTTGGAAGTGTGTGCTTACTCTCTACCTGATAAACATATCATACAGAAAATATATGTTGTAGCAGTTCAGTTTTTATTCGTCCTAGAACTTTCATTTATTCTTCTTGCTGAGAAAATCTTCCATTGATCCTTAGTGAATCATTCTCAATGGGAGGTGGCGGTGGGTTGTATGAAAAATTTCTCTTATTACTCTAGTTTTTGGATATTCACATTGAACGTAGTGAGGTATTGAATTTGGTATGAACTAGATTTAAGGTGGCCCGTTGGTTCCGAGTACAGAAACCATCATTATCGATTTGGATCACCTCAAGGAGGTTACCATATTCTTCTGGATTTTCTGGTCTTGCAAGGAATTTTGAGTGAAATATGTCACTATCAGTGTGGGATGGTGTTATCCAATACCTTCGTAGTTTCTATTTATATTTCTTCTTTTTTGATCTCATTCATTCCCATTATAGGTCAAGTTGGATTTTGTGTCGAGCCTGCACGTGGATTGCTTAATTTTGAAAACATTATCAGTGCTCATTGATTAGATTACCTTAGGAAAAAATCCTATTGAAGGTCCCTTATGGATTGGTATAGTATATTATTGATGTATTTCTCTCATCCCTCCGGAAACATTTGTCCCTAACTCATGGCCGGTTATTTCAGAGCATGTCCTCTTCCCTGAAAAGATATGTCATTTGATTTCCGTTTGGGGAGTAATGAATTTATATGATTCCATCACTATGGGGATCTGCTAGAGAGTTCATGGGGGTGAAGTGAAATGCACCATGTTTTCCCCATCCCCAAATATTAACATAAGATGATGGGTCAACGATTAGACAATGAAACTTGAGCAGCACATGGAGATATGCCAGTTCAAGGTCTTAATTTCACCTCTTGGATTTTTGAAGATGTGAAGATGGAAGAATTTCTAGGTCGTTATGATTTTAAATCACCCCCAATATATTGAAAGAGTCTATATATCAATTATATAGAAAAAAAATTCATTCAACTAGTGGTGATTTTTCCCGATATTTGAGAAAATTAAATGCATGATTTTTATGAATAATCTATTGGTAGGCTTAATATAGAAGTGTTTGTGGTTCAATAAATCATTGGTACATCATCTCTAGCTAGTTGTATTCTCATAAACAATGTATCATTTTTTATCCACCAGGGAATCCTCTTCCTGCTCTACCCAGTTTGAATACTTCTTAGTGATTTTGTTCTATGATGTGAGGCTAAAAGGAGCATCAATGATTTGTGAGCGGCATGGGGGTGGCTTAGTGGGTGAGTGTCACCCCGTACCAAAATCTAGTTGATAAAGGATGTTCCTAGTCATATAAAGAGTTTTTAAGATATTTGACTCTATATTTTCTAGTACCTCAGCATGTGAGGGATTCATTATATTTGGTTTGGGGAGGGATTACAATCTTGTGGGTGTGGATTTTGAATATCGAGATGTCTTTCATAGTAAGTGATACAATGTATATGGATACTATTTTATATTATTTTTTTACCACGAGGATAGTTTCTACAATGCATACCGTTTAGAGGACTTTCTAGGTGGATCGTAATAAGGGGAGGGCCTTCATACAGCCTTATGTTGTCATATGGATGACCATCCCAACATCCATTATAAGGATTGGATTCCCGTCTTGTTTCATGATGTAATTACAAGGAGGCACTTCACAACAATTCCATCATGGAGAGGACTACCATTATAGCTTGAAATCTGACTAAATGGAGAATAATATCTACACCGTATACCATGGAGTGGAAAATCAAGGATGGTGATAGAAAAGGGAGGAAATTCTTGATGTTCAATATTCTGGTCATGGGGACAGATATCCTTAAATGGATCAATATATATGCTGTCACAATCGATCATTTTTGTCCCATGGTGTAAGCCCATGTGGGTTCTCTAGGGAGAACCTTCATAGATACTAGTAGAAAAATTATTGGAAGGACCTTCACAACTACTAATACCACTTCATCAATTTGGTAATCGATCAACATGATATTGATCCTCTTTGGATACATATATTGTGGCCTCATTAATTTCATCTTATAGTTATGATAAATAATAAGTATGAAATTACATTTATATTTTCCTTGAGCACATTTCATTTTTGACACTCTATTGTGGGAAACAGGGGCCTCCAGCTATTGGTAACAACCATTGAATTTTGGTATCTATTTGGATGGATCTCAGGATGTCACATGGATACATCGACAACCATCTTCCATTTTGGCATGGAAATATACGTTATCTATAGTGGCCAACATGTTGGACATATTTCCCCCTGTTGAAACTGGTATTTGATCCCGATATGATAGTCCTTTTATAATTAATTACGGTCATCAACCATACTGGACTAAAGAAGGGAAGCTGGTCTGCACCATAGTGCCTATCTAATTTTTTGGATAATTCAGCCAACTCAGGGACACCAGGTTTTGGGCCAAACTTCTGAAATTTTCCATAAATGCAATTCTGTCTTGACCCATCTAGAGAATATGATCTGGGGTTTATTATTTTCCTCTATGAATGGATGGATGTGTTGAGGTGTTTATTTGGATTCAATGAGTATAAATTCCCATTTTAATGTTGAATTACGAGTTTGTGCCTGCTCTGGTCCTCCATTTGTTACCAGTGGGTATGGGCAGTTCCCCTATGTCCCAACATAGGAACGATTCTTCTAATGACTTGTAGCTGGGATACGCCAGTAGGTTTCTCCTATTGTGATCATATTTTGCTGGTGGGATTTATATTATCAAATAAGAATCTGTTTCTCCTCTTTTCATGATGTTTTTACCTCATGGTCTTGATATAGAAACACAATAATTGGAAACTCCTTATATTTTCATTCCACCATATTTGATTGGTGGGCTTTGTTGTGGTAGGCAGGATTCTGTATTTCCCTGTTGATTACCACCATATATGACTAGTGGGTTTCATAAGCATTGGCATTATTGTATGACTTCCATATTATTCCACACTATTTAGATGGAAGGATTGGTGTGTGTCACTAATTATTTTTTTCTTTTTTTAATTGGATGTCACCCAATTTGGATAATGGGGATCTTTATCATCAACGATGATTTTCATCTGTCTATAATTTTCCACCCCATCTATGTGGAAAGACCAACCGTCAGTGACATGAATTTTCACTGGATCGTGTTGGTGCACTATGTATCTATTGTGGTATTCATAAAAATGAGTGGTAATATGCATCCACTTCTATTTCGCCACCATATTTTTTTGCAGTATATGGAACATGATGTAGAGTTGTTTGTCTGCTTGTGGTATTATGACATGTTTTTATGAACGATCACCTCCTTAGGAACCTAGGTACTGACATTCTTCTAACAATATGTCTTCTACTCTTAGTGGGAAACCTACGGGGTCCAAGACCATTGTACCTCAGTTGGAAACCTATATGTGGTATCCTCCTCAGTATGAGGATACAGGGATGCATTGTGTTGGTGGTGGGGTCTTTTGACATGGATCTATGTGTGAAGATTCAATATAAATGGTATTAAGTAGTTATTACAATCTCACATGCCTCCTCATGATAAGGGAGGTACTGGTTCTATCATTCCATAGAACAGGCTTCCAAAATGATTGTATATAGTAAGTGGAACCACTTGGTTCTAGAGTGTTGGACATGGCTGAAGAGGTGGATGGTAATCACTCACCCATTGGGGGCCTATCTTTCCAACCTCTACCATAAAGATAGTACAATTTTCATGTTAATTCTCTCTTATCATGTTTGAAACCTATTTATTAAAATTCTAGGTAGGTGTTGGGGTCATGTTCTTTATTAGGGACTCAATAACTTGTGCAGTCACTGAACCACATATGTGAAAAAGTTATTAGGATTTCATTGGATTAATTCTAGCTATTTAAATCACCAACAATATAAATGATAGGCACAAAAAACACAACCCCATCAATGAAGCATCTAAGGATCACAGTAATATCCTATTATGATGCTTGGTTCTCTTCTTTTGGAATGTGAAGGGGATCAGCGTGGGGTAACCTGCCACCGTGGTGAAGGATTCACTTTAGGTTCACCATTATTGTTTAATCCTAAGGTGCATTTTTGGGAGTGAAAAAACGCCCAAATGGATGCCAATTAATTACTACTATTTTAATGATTTTCATGGCGGGTTCACCATTTTTGTTTCCACCCAATTCGCTTTGTACCCCTTTAGATGACTGAGATGATCTTGCAAGGATGTTATTGTGTGTCCATTTTATGTTTTTAAGGAGGTACTATAGTTTAATGGTCTCAGCAGGAGACTGTAGGGGGTTATGTTTTTGTGAAATCAGACCTCATCTGGTACTATTTCATTAGATAGTCTCCAATGGGTTCATCCATTGAGTCATAAACACATAAATACCCTTTTATCCATGATTAATAGACCTACATTCCATAGGAAGGTGCTCATTGGATGATTTTTCCAATGACGCATAAATACTGCATTTGTCAAGATGATGGGAGGTTGTGCTTATGACACCATTTTGGTGGAATTATAGTTAATTTTTTGACTCTCTTATAGATTTAATAAATAATTATATGTTACCAAATACTTGGATATTTCTTAATCATGTGTCCACAGATTACTCCTAGGTCGCAATATTAATAATTGTTATTCATGGGTTGGGAATTACTAAGACAGTGCTAGCATAAGCCATGTAACAATGAACTATGGAGTTTGACTTCATATAGGGGATACAATAGTGTTTTTGATATTGGGATCGAACCCATATGATGGGATTCAAACATATCCTCACATAAGGAATCAAAACCCATGTTTTTCAGTTCCATTTTACTAGGAGCATCACCATTTAAGGTCATGGATGAGGACCCATTAATTCATTTTAACATAATTTTGAAAGGGCATCTGGTGTGGGACATATTACAAAGTTTCCAAGGATGTCTAGAAGAGATGTTGTCTTGTTGGTGTATATGAACCGTCTTGGGATATAGATGAAGAATCATTAGAGTGATATGGGTGTCGAGTATAGACCTCAGATAGGATTCCTACGTATCCTAGTCAGTTGTGAATCATTTAAATCATAATATGTTTTGATTCGGGACTTAAACCCTCTAGGAATCCCATAAATGGTCAGATGTAGGGATTAAATCGGTGGATAAGGCCTCTTTTTAGCAAGATTTGGGACTTACACTGCAAACGAGGCTTTGATGAATTGGGGGACCATGACTGGGGTTAACCATTCAAAAGGTCCTATTTGAGTTAATACCATAGGCATGTGTCTTGCATATCTTGTTTTGTGTTGGAATCAGTGTTCTCATAGTTCGTATCATTTGTGGATTACAACTTGGAGGAGGCCCACACATTGGGGTAATGAATATTTAATGATCACCACCAACCTATAAGCCCATCTGAGTCTGGATAAGTGTGAGAAACAAGTAGGGGAAATGGATCTGAATATCACACATCCCACATCATATTCTAGTATATTTTATTAGAGCCCAAATGGATAGAGATAGAGTAGGAATGAAATGTGAAAACACCCCCTATTTTCATACCCATGATAATCAGTCTAACTAATCTAAGAATGCCCTAGATAGTGGTAGAGAGGAGTAATGATGAAACCTACTTCTAAATATTATATTGGATTATCTTGGTGGGAGTTTGCTAAAATTAGTTATGGGAAAGGGGTGGAATTATGATTTATGTTAATGGGAAAAGGGATAATTATTTCCCTATGATATCACTAACCCTCATCGAATGGATAGGTGAGTGATTACACTTGATATCTAGAATAAGGTGTTTCGATTTAGTTTCTATTGGTGGGACCCATGGTTTCCATGGGAATGTAATCATATAGACATTCCAAGGTTCTATACCATTACAGGGATTAACCACAACAGTCCACTTACCATGGGTATATATAATCAAAAGGGTTCACTAATGCACCAGATGGTTTTATCATATAGGTCATATGGATTTGGAAAAGGATTCCACATAAGGCTATTGGACTAGTTAACAAAGGGATTGCAGGTGAGGAGATGAAAATGGAAGGAAATGATTAGTTTCGGAGGGTGGAATGCCCATTGGTACCCCATTTTTCATACCATTCATTCATGTGGGATGGGGTATCCCTTGCATATTGTGTTGCTATGCAGGTGGAGAAGCTATCTCAGTACTGAAGTGGTACGCAGACCAAGATGTGGTCCTAAAACCATGGTGACACACGTCCTTTGGTTTCATTTGTATAGTGCTGTTCTAAGAGGTACTAGATTCTATCCATGTCTCGGGATGCTACGTGGGAAAGGGTTTCATCTACACAGTGATGCGCTATGTGGGATGCCAGATTGATGAAGGGGAATTTATCGTGTGGTTTGAGGGAAGTTCATCCACCACTAGGATATAGTTCTTGGCTTCCAAATTAGATTCACAATATTCCAATTAATATTATGTTTCCTTAATTTATGGTATACACTAAGATATACATCCATGAAATCCTCGAAGAAGTCCTTCTTTTCAGTGCATTCTTCTACCATGGCAACGAAGCTCAGAAATATATTCTCCTCAAGTATACCTCACCTCCCTCTTTTGATATCTATCTGCATCTCTCTCTTTTCGATCCCAACATTTATCCCCCAAAAGATCATTTTATATTGTATAATGGATGTTGCATGTATGTGTCACACAACACTTTTTTCACAAGGCCATAGGGGAATCACATGGCCCACCAACGACTTGGTCAATAGAGGCATGTGGGGATGAAGTTTGTGGAAGTATAATCCATGTCCTCAATTCCATGAATGACTTCATTTTTTTCAATGGGACATGACTAGCCTCTCCTCACCTGCGAACCATTTAGTTCAGGGGGTCTGTATGTGGGGGTGAATTTCGCAGCCTCTATTCGGCCAATAAATCCATTCACAGGGGAATATCTGGAGATGATTTTCCACCTCCATTTAACCATTGAAATAGTATAATGACAAATAAATTTCATATATTTATGTTACATTAGAATATAGTTATATTTATTACAAAATATAACAAAACCATAATAAGACCCTATAGGTACAATGTATTTAGAAACTGTGAAACATAAACAAATAGCTCATAAAACATATATATTATCTCTAGATTAGTTAATCATTACTAGAATATTTTTTGGAATATAAGACTTAATACATGTCTTCCTAACCTTGGGAAAATAAACATAAGAAAGGTTGAGTTCAAATTCTCAGTAAGGGTAAAAAACGGAAATAGAAATCTTATATAGAATATGAAAATCTTATCTTGGGTTTAAGATATCATAATATCATGTCATGGGATATGTCATAGAAGTGGAATTCAATCAAAATAATGATAAAATAAGATATTAACCATTGTGGAATACACACATAAGAACAGAAAATCATTTCATATTAGTCAAGGTACATTTCAAATACCATCATAGCAGAATAAGCCAATTACTGAACCAAGTTCAATCCTCATTCCAGCCCTATATTATTGAAACAGATTTACATTCCATTCCAGCCCTCTCTATCTCATGAGATATAAATATTTACCTAATTCATTTGAGGGAGATATAGGTCCCACACATCTCATTATGAAACCAGTCTTATGTGTGCCACAAAAACATAAATCATTCATCCTAGCATAACCAATGTAATAAATTGGGATTTTTATACATCATTTCATCATAACATTATCCATATAAGATAAATGGACTTCATAAAAATAATTTCATCATAAAAAATATAAAATAAATATAACAGTAGGGATAGAAACCACACCCAATGTAATCTTAGAAGGAAAATAATTTTTATAAAATATTGGAACTTAGTTCTTGAGAAAAATATACTTTTTTATTCAAAAATGATTTATTTTCTCAAAATGTAATTCAATTTTAAAACAAAATAATCTAATTAAAATTAAACTTGTAAACGTGTAGTATAATGGTCATCGAAATAAGGTGTTATAAATATGTAAAAAATCATTCATGTTGTATAAGTTAAAAAAACAATCCCCTAGTTCTTTTACAGGAAATGTCAAAAAGTACCTCATACGGTAAACAAAAGAAATATTCCTTCCATTATATGTAGTAAAAGTAGAAATGGGGTAAAAATTAGTTTAAAAATACATTTAATAATATAAATTTTTTTTGAAAACATTTTTAGAAAGCATGGACATTGATGATAAATATAACCCCAGAAAATACTTACGAATAAACAATCTCTGATTAAAACGAGATTTGAAAAGTCATCCCTTACCATAGGTATGATATGCTTTGTATATATCCAAAACAGCAGTATATTTATCCAAATAAAGTTATTGATTCATTCCAGAGTCATAATAATTTTCATGATAACATTTATGATTATATTTTCATCCTTTTATAGTAAAATTTTTTTGTTACTCGTTATTCGGGAATCAACTACTTTATGTTCTTATACATGTTTTGTTGAATAAGTTCTTATTCATAATTTTTTATTTATAGTTATATAATTTAAATCATATTATTAGTGTAATATATATCATATTTATAAATTCGATACATTTATTTAATCTTGATTTAATGGAGATTGTGAAGAACAAATCACATCACACTATGGAGATGGTAATCTGTTTGTATGAACGAGTGACGATAGCATTCCCATAATTGTTGTGTGGTATTTAATAGGAAGGGTTATAGTATCTCAGAATCATTATCATGTTATATTAATCATATATTACTATTACTTCCACCATTATACCCATCCAATTTAGGAGATGGTGAAAAACAGAATACACAACGGTATAGAGACGGTAAGCCATACGTACGCATGCTCAGTGATTTCATTTTTTGTAGGATGGATAGAAGGTTAAATAGTTCTGTTAAATATTTTTATAAACATATCAGTATATGAGATATACTTATGATATTACGTTATACTGAAACAACTAATAAAGAGGATGTAGAAGAAGAATGAAATTTTAATGAATCGTTGGAATAGAGTACCTCTTTCTCGATGTACCTCATTTAAATTTCTTCAAGAGTCACTCGAGTTGATTTTTTGAGAAGACCAACTCATATAAAATGCATATTTGGAAGTTTTCAAGATAAATGTGTAAGTTTTGATCCTGATAAAAGTCTTCAAAGGTATTTAAGAGGAGAGGGAGGAGGTTTTTTTATAAGGGAGGAGATGGGCACTTTAGGAAACTCTCAAATATATTAATTTATAATAAATTAAATTTCAACTAAAAATGGTCCAGAGATCTTTTAATTCTAATATAAGATGATTTTGGTTCAAATAACCATCATCCAATAATATTTAGACATGTTTTGAGAATTTGTTTTATCCTTATCGTTTTGGTTTAACCCTTATTTTAACATTATTAATCTTATCGTGACATCATGTTATTTACAAATTGTAGGTCAATTTAATTACTATATCATGTAAAACTACCAAAAGAAGTAATTTATTACATAAGTGGACATATATTAATAATTTTAAAATATTATATTTTTATAAATTTAATATCATTTAATAAATTGTATTCTGTTTTAATTTATGAATTGTGCCTATTTTGGACTCTATTGATACATTAATTATTTAAAAATTCATAAAAACATTATTCCTTAAAAAATAAGGCATTAAATCGAATATAATATGACAATTTAATCCAAAAAATTTTTGGATGAAATCAAAATGACCAAATTACATTGGTTTTAATATTTATAAATTCATTTATTTCAATCATTCATTAATGAGGTAATCACTACATCATATGTCTGTCATAAATAATCCTTTTTATATAATCATTAAAAATTATAATTAAAATACCATGATCTATAAAATAGTTTTATATTTATAATAACTATTTATAATAATATATATAAATTATATATCCTTATATTAAAATATATTTAGTAGAAAATATATATTTAGGGTATAATTATCATTAAATTAACTTAATTCTTTTCAAATGTAATTATCACATCCATGTGAATCCATGGGGTCCCCAAATAGACCAAAGGATGACCATGGTCATTAATATTTCATTCCATAATATTAGGACACGTTTTATGGTAGTATTATGTTATTAAATTATTATTTTTTACAAACATTTACCATATTTACTCTTTAACCATGGAAAATAAAATAATTACCTAACTTACTATTCATAATGTCTGAAAATAAAATTTAATTCTTCAAAAAAATTAGATATTTTGATTCCAAATATTGAATAAATTTTCCCAAATTCAAAACACATAATTTTCTGTAATTAATATAAAATTAATCTCATTTGTTTGAATGATAATACACTTTTTAGAGGATAAAACATTGCAAAAGATTAAAATGTTTTAACCTATGAATTCTATGTAAAATTAATGATATTGAAATAAATTATATTAAATTTTAAAAATATTTTCAAATTATACTTTAAAACAATTAAATGTTATAATTTAATCATATAAATTTTCTCGATGAAATAACTTGTTTTTAATTAAAATTTGGCGTATTTTTACTATTCCTAAAAACATGAAAGTTATTAGAAAAAATATTCGAAATTTATCCAAAGTAAATTTTTATTTAACTCTTAAAAATAACATGTTTATGTTTTTATATAATAATTATTAATGTGTCAATTTCTGAATTTAAAGTGGGATCTATATTTAATGGTATAAAATTAACCTTAATGTTTCTTATACATAATATAGGGTTTTATTCATACCCTATGTCTAAAATTTCTATTGGATGAATATAAAAAAATATTTTATAAAGTATTTAACAATTATATATCCATAATCTCATTACCAAATGTAATTAACTCAAAAAATAAAAATATCTAATGGATTTATATTTTTCATAAATAATTAATAGACAATGAATTCAGAATGCATTTTCTTAAGTTAGTTATAATTTTTCTCGCTAAAATAATGTCTAGGATATAACATTAATATTATATTAAGATCTTCCCATGGTTATTTTAAACTCACGATTTCACGAAAAGAATGATATGAGAGAATTATTTAAATAAACTATATCATAAAATCTTTCAGGTATTACATTCTACCCCCCTTAAACAGAATTTTTCCATCAAAATTAATCACATGTAAATAAAAATATTGGGATACCACTCCCTTATTATATCCTAATGTTCCCATGTAGCTTCTTCAAATTTTTAGTTCCTCCATAAAACATTAACAAAGCATGTGGTCTTGTGTCGTAAAACATATTTCTACGATCCAAAATCTCAATCGATTGTTCTTCATAAGAATGATCTTGCTCCAGTGGTATGACTTCTAATCATAGTATATGTGAAGGATTGTGTGTGTAATTTCTCAGGATAGATACATGCAAAACATCATGAACATGAGAGATATTTGGTTGAAGTTCCAATCGGTAAGCTACCTTTCCAACACAATCCATAATTTCAAAAGGACCAATTTACCTAGGGCTCTCCTTTCCCTTCATTCCAAATCTCATTACTCTCTTCCAGGGAGATATTCATAAGAACACCTTATCAGTCACTTAAAACTATAGGTATTTTAATCGTTTGTCAGTATAGATTTTTTTTCGACTATGAGATACTCTTATGTGTTGTTGAATAGATTTGGCATTTTCATCCATTTCATCAACAAGATCAGGTCATGATATCTTTTATTCCCCAACATCATCCTAGTAAGTTGGAGGTCTGCACTTCTTTTCATATAGTGCTTCATAAGGATCTATCTCAATACTACAGTAAAATCTATTATTTTAATAAAATTCCACCAATGGTAGGTGTTGATCCTTACCACCTTTGATATCCATTGATAAAGATCACAACAAGTTTCCAGAGTTTGAATTGTCCTATCATACTAACAGTCTTTCCGAGAATGATAAGCAGTGCGGAAAGGTATATTTGTATTTAGAACATTTTGAAGACATATCTAGATCTTCGATGTACACCTCAGATCCAAATCCGATATAATGGAAGGTGGTACTCCATGCAATGTGACCACTTCTTTACATATATACGGTCAAGCTGATCAATAGGGAAATACCCTCTAATTGAAATGAAGTGTGTCGACTTCATAAGGTGATAAACTATAACCCAAATAGAATTACTTACTTTGGATGTTCTTGGATGTACAATTTCAAAGTCTATATTTATGTTTTCCCATTTCTAGTCATGTTTGTGTAATGGTTATAACATCCAATTTGGATTCTATCTCTTAACCTTAACATGCTGACAACCCACAGATCAAGAGACATAATCAGTGAAATATATTTTCCTTCCAAACAAACAGAAGTACTCATTTAGGTCCCAATACATCTTTTTTATTCCAGGGGGATTGGGAGTAAAGAACTATAAGCCTAATCCAATAGATCCTTCTTTAATTATGGTATGGTAGGAACACATACCCGATTCATGGACCTTATTGGTTCTTCACAATCAAGGATAAATTCAAGAAAGTATCTCACCTTCTTTGGTAAATCAACATCTTCCCTCTCCGCCTCATTAAACTTCACATAAATAGATGGTTGAACATTTATATGTTAAAGATTATTTTTCCCCTTCTATTATAATTTCATGCTCCATAATTTGCAAATCCATAAATATTTGACCTTTCATGATCCTCAACTCAGATAAGTTGGCATGGTCTTGTCAACTTGATGTATCTCTCACCTTGGTTGCTTTCCCATGGTGGTAATGTATTGTGAAATTATAATAATTAATAAACTCCAACTATCGTCTTTAAAGCGTGTTTATCTATTTTTCTGTGAAAATATACTTCAATCATTTATGATCAGTATGAATATCACACCTTTCAACATATATATAATGTGTCTATATATTTAATTCAATTATTACCGCAACTAACACCAAATAGAGAGTTGGGTAATTTTTCTCTTGGATTTACATATGTTGTGAGGTATATGATATCACCATATCATTTTTATTGAGAACACACCCCATCCCCTAATTGGATTCATCACTATTGATCACAAACATTTCTCCACTACAAAGAACTATGATCATTGGTGCACTGGATAGCCTTATTTTTATCTCTTTTAAATTCACTTCACATTACTCTATCCAAATGAACTTAACTCCTTTCTGACTCAACATGGTTTGTGGATTAGATTATCATGAAAAATCATTCACAAAATGTCGATAATATTCAGCCAGACAATGAAATCCTCATATCTCGATTACTATTGTTGGTCTCGACAATCTTTCAATAACTTTTTTTTCATGGATCCACAGATATACCCTCTCTTGAGATTATGTGACCCAAAAAATGAATCTTTGTGAAGCCAAAATTCATACTTCTTGAATTTTGAATAACGATTCTACTTTCTCAAGGGCTTGAATTCAATTATCAAGCGAGCTTTATGTTTTCCTTGCAATTTGATTAGACAAGAATATCTTCTATAAATACTACCACAAACTGATCATGATAGTCTCTAAATAATATATTCATTAGATCCATGAAGATAGTAGGGGGATTATTAAGAAAAAGAATGCATCACTATAAATTCATAGATTCCATATCTTGTATGGAATGTCATATTTTCTATATCCTTATTTTTGACCCTAAAATAATGATACCCTGAACAAAGATCAATCTTCAAAAAGTATTTACATCTGCATTGTTGGTTAAATATGTCATCAATGCGGGGAATATCATATTGGTTCTTGATAGTGATATTCTAATGTTCTCGATAATCAATGTAGAGACTCATTGATCCATCTTTCTTCATAACATAGAGAACTGGTGCTACCTAAGGTGGCGCACTCGAGCATATGAATCCATTGTCAATATTCTCACAACGTTACTAATTAACTTCCTACAACTCAATTGGGGCCATTATATAAGTTATCTTTGAAATAGGCATAGCACCTTGTCTGAGTACTATTGAAAACTCAACTTTACGCTTTGGTGGAAGACCTCATAATTCCTCCTAAAAGACATTATAAAACTCCCATACAATGGGAGTATTGTTAATTATGAGTTTTCCCCAACTATATTAGATAAATAACCTTCATTTATTGGAATCAAGACCCATTATATGCTAGAAATTTCCACTGTATGGTTATATTCCTCCTCGCATAGATAGATGATCAGAGATTGATCTAGAATATAAAATGTCACTTCTATTCTTTTGAAAATGATATGAGATATATATAATGAAATATAATCCATTCCAAGACTCATTTTAAATTCCACTATAGGAAGGATCCCATGATTTTTAGGAAGCTCTTTCACACAAACATCAATTGTAGAAGAATTGTAATCTTTTGATGTGAGCGTTGTGCCATTATGAGTTGTCACTAATAACTCAAAGTATAATTATTGAGGTAATATGGAGATATCTTTTAAAATTAATCATAAACAAAAGATTGGGTGGACCCAAAATAAAATAAAATATTCTCAAATTTAGAGTAGATGGTAATTTTATCTTTCATCACATCATATTCGTACTCGGTGTCACTGATAGTAATTGCATGTGACGTTCCTTTGTCTCTAGACATAAAAGTTTTTTGACAGAAATAATCATCAATAACCCTTTTTATTAGGGCATTGATTCCCATAATTCCCTATTTCATTGAACTTGTAACATTGAATTATAGGGGGTGCATTTTGCGTACCCTTTTCATTGTTCGCACCATAAGAAATCTTTTTCCCATAACTTAAAGATTCAATTTCCCGATGACCTTCTTTTCCACACATAAAACAATTATTAGTCCCTTTAATCCATTTCCTTCCATGTTTCATTTTACACATTGAGAATATTGGAAAACTCATATTCATTTCAATGTGGTCTTTATATTTTCCATTGAATTACATTTTCCTCTTCTTATCAAACCCATAAGACTGATGGGTTACTCAAATATCCATCTCATCCCTCAGAGCACATAAAACAATTACCTCATAGCTATGGAAGTCCCTTATGGATAATTCCCTTTAGAGACTCGGTTTTGAGCCACAAAGGAATCTATCAACATTACTCTTAGGTTGGATAATAATTCTAGAAGCTTACCTTGTATGTCCTGTAATATTTTCTTTGTAGGTGCCAATAGATTCATCATTCTTTTTCATAAGTTCAAGGAACTACTTCTCCATATTATTTTGAAGAATATGAGGAATGTACTTATAGGAAAATAAGTTCTTGAACTCTTCCCATTCCATTGACTCAATTTAATCTCCTTTTCTTGTATTCTTGACAATATTATACAATTGATTAGCTTAACCTTCCAAACGATATAATTATAAGATGACTTTATCATGCTCAGAATATTTGTAGAACTGAAAATATCTTCTTAATGGTACTGATCCATTGTTCATCCACTAATGGATAAGAATACCCATTGAATGAAGGTGGATATTGATTCATGAAATTCAATATAATGTTTCTCCTCCCTTTTATTATTTGGAAGTCTAGCATGATTCGTAGCTTGAGAAAGATGTGTGATCATGACTACACGATTTTTCATTCCCACTCCCATAATATTTGGTTTCTCATGGGAATAGTCATTGCATTTCCCATCGCATTTATCATTTACATGGCTTTTTCAGGTTCTATTCATTGACCAAAACCACGAATCACGGTGTGAGTCACATTAATCATAATAGGAAACCCACGTAATCAAGAATAAAATTTCAATTTAGGAATCTTAAGGTTTTTTCCTAGGTTATTCATTGATGTTTCTAAAACAATAGGATTTTACACTATACATATAAATATAATTATGGTTCTTACTAAGGATTTCATAGCCTAGTTTCCAAAGTTTAACCTTACCTTTCCTCTGATACAATCTTTAAAAACCCATACATTAAATACATTGTTGTTATTCTCGAATAGAAGTATATTTATTACAAAAAATAACAATACCATAAAAAGAACATTTAGGATTAGTGTCTTTAGAAAATGGGAAACATAAAGAACATGTTCGTATAACATCTACATTGTATCATATTTATTTCATCATAACTAGAATCCTTTTAGAATATAATACTTAATACCCTTAATCCAAACCTGGTAATGTAGAAATATGAAAGGGTGTTCTCAAATGCTCTGTAAGGGTAAACAATAGAAAATAACAATAATATATAATATTTTGAAATATTATCCTGCATATAAGAGGTCATAATATATTTTCATGGGATAATTCATAGAAGTGAAATTTAATCCCAATAATCATAACATAAGATGTAAAACATTTTGGTGTACGCACATAATCATAGAAAATAATTTCATATTACCCATGGTTCATTTCCAAGACCAACAAAGAGGATGAAGTCTGTTACTAATCCATGTTCACTCCTCGTTCCATATCTGTATTACTAAACTAGATTTACTATTCATTAAATCCATGTATATCTCCTGAGATATAAATAATTACCCAGTGAATTGGAGGGAGATATGGGTCTAACCCATCTCATAATGAAACCAGTCTTATGTGGGCCACCAAAACACAAATCATTCATCATATCATAACCCTTGTAATAAAATGGGATGCTTAAACTTCATTTCATCATAACATAATCCATATAAAATAAATGGAATTCATAAAATTAATTCCATCATAAAAACATTCAAATAAATTTAATAATATTTATTGTTACATAACACACTATCATCTTATATGGAAAATAATTTTGATAAAACAGTTGAACTTATTTC
This sequence comes from Viscum album, assembly GCA_963277665.1. Taxonomy (NCBI): domain Eukaryota; kingdom Viridiplantae; phylum Streptophyta; class Magnoliopsida; order Santalales; family Viscaceae; genus Viscum; species Viscum album. The sequence goes on from OY728137.1 coordinate 1,483,189,440, forward strand.
ATGAGGAAAATATCTTTTCTTCTTAAAAAATGTTTTATTTTCTCAAAATGTCATGCAATTTTAAAAGAAAACAATAATATTGAAAATTCAATTCTAAACATGTAGTGTAATCTACATGGAAATAAGGTATTATGATGACTTAAAAACTCACTCATGTCATATAATATAATAAAACATTATCCTCATACTTTTACTCGAAAAATTCACAAAGTACCTCGTATGGTAAACAAACGAAAGATTCCTTCCAAAACATGTAGTAAAAGTCAAAAAGGGGTAAAAAAGACAATAAAAATACATAGAATAATAGTAATAATTTTAGGAAAATATTTTTAGAAAACATGTACATGGGTAACAAATATAACCATAGTAAATACTTACAAATTAACAATCTGAGTTAAAAATGAGATTGGAAATGTTATCCCTTACTTTAGGTATGATATTATTTTTATGTATATGAAAAAATAGTATAATTATTCAAATAATGTTACTGATTTATTATTTAATCATAATAATTTTTATGATAACATTTTTGATTATATTTTCATCCATTTGTCAGTAACAAGTAATTGTAATTCGTTATTCGGGCATTAACAACTTTAGGTTTTTATATATGTTGTGTCGATTATGTTCTTATTCCCCCTTTTATTTTTTATAGTTATATCATTTACATAATTGTATTAGTATAATATATATCATATTTAATCCTTAAATTCATTTATTTAATCATTATATAATGAATATTATGTAGAATGAATCACATTGCATCTTGAGATGGTAAGCCATACGTACGCACAAGTGACGATATCATTCCCATAATTGTTGAGTGGTATTGAATTGGATGGTTTATAGTATATCAGAATTAGTATCATGTAATATTAATGATATATATTTATTACTTCTACATTTATACCCATATGGGTATGGTGATGGTGAAAAATAGATAACACTATGACGTAGAGAAAATTAGTTGTACGTACGTACGAGTGGTGATTTCATTTTTCGTAGGATGGATAGAAGGTAAAATATGATTGATTCATATTTATAACAAAATATTATTATATTAGTCATACTTATTTTATTAATTTATAATGAATCAACTAATTAATAGTATGTTGAAAAATAAATAAATTTTAATGAATCGTTAGAAGAGATTACCTCTTCCTTGATTTGCCTCCTTTAAATTTCGCTTAAGGAACTGGAGTGGATCTTTTTAGAAGACCAGAACCTTTTAAATTTAATGATAGAAGTTTAGAAGTGATATGGTATGGGGGATTCGGAGTTTGAAGTCTAAAAATGGATTAATGATAATAGTGAAGAGGTTCCCTTTTATAAAAGAGGAGAGGGACACTTTAGGAAACTCTCAAAAATATTAATTTATAATAAATTCTACTTTAACTAAAAATGGTCCAAAAAATATACGATTCTAATATATTAATATTTTGGTTATAATATCCATCATACAATAATATTAAGTCATGTTTAGAATATTTTTTAACTTTACCTTTTTTAAACATTATTTTTTCCCTTTTTAATCTTACTGTGATATCTTGTTATTTACAAATTGGGGATTAATTTAATTACCATGTCATGTTAAACGACCCAAAAAATTTATTTATGACATATTCGGTATTTTATTAACATATTTAGCTAATCTAATATTTTTATGAATTTAATATCATTTAATAAACTATTTTATGTTTAGGTTATGAATTGTGTCAATTTTGGACACTGTTCATACTGGACTTTTTTAAAAATTCATAAAAACATTATTCCTTATAAAATAAGGCATTGAATCAAAGAGAATATTTCAATGTAATCCAGAAAATTCGTGGATGTGATAAATATAAACTAATTATTTTTTTATATTTATAAATTCATTTATTTAAATCATTCATTAATGACTTAATCAGCACATCATATTTCTGTCATAAATTAAACTGTTTATACAATCTCTAAAAATTATAAATAATAAACCATGATGTATAAAATATTTTTATATTTATACTGACTATTTATAATCCTAGAGATTAGTTATATAACCCTATATTAATATTTATAGAGTAAAATATATATGTTTAGGTTATAATTATATTAACTTTAAAAAAAATATTATAAAATGTTATTTTCACATCCATGTGAATCCATGGTGTCCCAAAATCGACCCATGTATTTCCATTGTTCGAAATATTTTATAAAATAGTATTTCAGAATTTTTTATGGTAGTATTATATTATTAAATTATTTTTTTATCCTTATTTACCAGATTTACTCTTTAACCATGGTAAATAAAAAAACTACTGAAGATAATGTCCATAATGTTCAAAAATAAAAGGCACCTATTCACAAAATTTGGACCCTCTGATTCCAAATAGGTAATACATTTTTTCATATTCAAAACACATATGTTTCATTAATTTATTTAAAATTAGTCTCTTTGTTGAAATGAGAATACGAGTTTTAAAACATAAAACATTGAAAAATATTGAAATGTTTTTACCTATGAATTCATGGTAAAATTAATTCTAATTAGATAAATTATATTCAATTGTTAAAATATATTATATTTATACTTTAAAAACAATTAGTATTATAATTTAATTATAAAAATTAACACAATGAGAAAAATTATTTTAAATAAAAATTTAGCGTATTTTACTATTCATCAAAACATAAAAGTCATCAGAAATTTTTCTAAAGAAATTTTTTGTACCCCTCTTAAAAATAACATGATTATGTTGTCATTTATAAATTATTAATCAGGCCTAATATTAATTTATTATGAGTTCTCCATTCAAGGGTATAAAATTATCCTTTAAAAAAATAGGATATTGTATATAAAATTGAGTTTTACTCATTCCATATGACTAAAATATAAATTGGATGAATATAAAAACAATATTCAGTATATAACACATCTATCTCATTAATATCATTACCAAATGTTATACAAAAATAAAATAAAAATATATAATTGATTTTTATTTTTCATAAATAATTAATAGACAATGATTTCATAATAGATTTTCATCAGTTGTAATTATTCATACTAACCTTACTGATAGGCTATAATAGTAATTTTATATAGAGGGCATCCCACAGTTCATCTAAAGTCATGATTGTAAGAAAATCAAGCTACATAAGAATTATTTCAACAAAATATTTCATAAAAACGCATGGGTGTTCCCCACACTTCGTGGGAGCCAATTCCAGCATCTCGGTTCTATGAACCACTTAGTTAGCGACTACATTTCAATGACCTGGATCTTCATTACGAGTAGCGGTCCATAGATGGATTGTGGCACATCACTTTATCTTTGTGGTATTGGAATTCATTGATATAATTATTTAAAGCATCAATCAAACATATAATTTCTTCCCATATCAAATTTGCAGAGTGGTTTTTCCATTTGCAATGTTTTCATAACCCAATAATATAATTGAATATTTTCATATAAAAAACTTCTTTCCCCTGATGTATTCTCCAATGTGATAGGGATATTCACTCACACATAATTGTTTTCCATGATATGAATTTCTCAGAGAGGATTAGGAGTGTTGGTAAGATGTGTACCCAAGTGGTTGATTCACAGAAATCTGTATTCTACACAACATGAAATAAAACTATTCTCCATATGGTCCACGGAACATGGCCTTAATCTTTTTTCCATTGTCCATGAAACATTAACTTACAAATTTTTATAGTTCCATTAAACAAAACCTTAATCTATTTTCGATTGACTATGTAACATGACCTTAAATGTTTTTCCTTGGTCCATGAAACATGAACCTATATATATTTTTAGGTTACCTAAAATACAAAGTCAAACTATTTTAGTCAATCTGTGATATATGAAGATAATATATCTATATCCCCTACAGGCTGAGTTGTATTACATTGAACTAAAAGAATAATATCCTCAATTCATGATGATAAGATTCAATCCTAACTAGTATAAAAATAGGATAATTTTAAATGAGATATGCTCCTATCCGATATAGAACAATGATTCCTCTTTATATGTAATTGAAATGGTCTAAAAAATTTCCTCATTTGAAACTATAATTCCTAATATAATATGTGAAAAAAAACATAAAAGTTCTATCTTGGAATAATGTACCAGTAAGAGGGTTTGGTTTTAACCAGTGATATAATTTTATTTTAATTTTTCATTATTATGAAGACTCCCTCCCATCCTACTATTGATTTTCCCCTATATTGAAAAAAAAATTCACACATCCACAGGGGAAAAATTGTTTTTAGTGTTCTCAAATTAATAAGAGATTGTTTTCCTTATAAAAATATGCAAATAAAAAACACCATAGAATATATCATTAATAAAACCTTTTGTGTGGATAAAACATGTAAAAAATAGTAATACAATTATGTTTCACTATAAGAAATACAAACATTTTTGTTCTTATCATAGAATAGATGGTGTCAAACATTTATGTGTAACAAGTTAAGAATACTTCACCAGTTTGTTCCAAACATGTCATTGTGTTTATTTTACAAAGGCACCTTTTTAGTTAATTAGATCACAATCATTCACTTTTCAACAAAGTATTAGGTATAAACGAAATTCTAGAGTTTGTACGAAATCTCAATGTGATGGATCAGTATGATTCCGCAGTTTAATTAATTTCTGAAGAAAAAATATATATATAAGGTTTAAAAAAATATGAAATGTCTTTTTCATCACCTAGAAATGTAAGTTGGATGACTCATTCTGATATGGTAACCTCTTCTTTACACTTATTATTCCTGCCAAAAAAGCCTTAAGAAATATATATCTATAATATTTTCTTCTTCCAAAAAGCAATCAATTATCTATCTATCTCAATGAAATTTGAATTGAATATCCATCTCCAAAAATGACATTTCATGTAATTAAATTTATAAGTGTATCAAGATTTCAATGAGATTGAAATAACGTAAACATTCCCACTAATCCAAATTTTTGGAAACATGAAACTGACTTACATTTTAACTGCATATTTGACTCATCTAATGTTTCTCATCAATTATTGATTCTTCATGAACCTTCTTGAATCTTCTACAAAAAATGACTTCCCAAGACATTCAATCCATTCTTCAGTCTGATACATATGTCATTTGAATATTTTTCTTCATTACCACCAAATAATTTTTTTTATTAAATAGCCACTTAAATGACAAGTGGGAATCCATCGTTCGGAAAACCACAACCACTACATTCTAAAGGATCTCTCAAAATTATTAAACACCATACTGAGGTTATTTGAATCATACACTCTATAAAATTCCTAGTGCAAAGTGGTAATCTGTGTGTTTGGATCCTCCCTGATCAGTTCTTCGAGATGAGAGATCATCCTGTCCATTGTCTGAATTAATTCTTCCAAATATATTTTTCCATGATTGAAACCCCAAGAAATTATTCGATCTTTCTTGTCGATCCACGCTTCATGCTCCTCAGTGGCCTCAACTTGCAACCTTTTTCATTAATTCTAGAAATTTCTGCAATTGAGGCATTGGCCCTCATGTATTTCTAAATCATTTCTTCCATGAAGTGAAATATGAGCTTCAGAAAATCCCATAAATCTTCTTCTACTACCATTGGTTCTCTACTTAAATCATCGTTATCTCTAGATTTCGGGGCCTTGCTTTCCTTGCTTCCAATTTTCTTGTCCGACCATGTTTCCATTGGTTTTGGCAAGTTAGAATAGTATTTACATCCCTTTGTTTTTTCCCCTGATCAACAATGCATTTTCCAGAGTCGCACTTATCTTTGAGACCCTTCCTCCTTATAGGGATTTGAGGACCTTTCCCTTGAAAGAGATCCTAGCTGTCTGATGAAATTTGACTAAAGCTATCAGCACCTAAATCATCCTCCTCATGCGACATTACATGATCTTGATCCACCAGACTATCAAAGCGGTTCCTTACCTCCACCCTCAAGCTCTCAGTGGGAGGATTCAGTCCAAACTGCTTTCTCAGCTCACTAGGGGACTTCTTGTTTTGCCCTACAGATGCAACCTTTAGATAGGATGGGGGTTGGAGAATGTTTGGGGCCAAGGGACCCAACATACTCCCCTCCTCTCGACTCCCTATACTAGGCACCGTATCATCAACCTTAGACACCTTCTGTATCCTAGGAGGCTCAGCCACCCTGCCCTCCTCAAGCCTCCCTTTATCAGTGTGGGGCACCTCAGTAGATAGAGTTACCTATTTTTAATTATCAGGAGGTTAGGCCTCCTTGCCAGCCTATATTGCAGTACATTCATGCACACATTGAGTGAGTTTATTCATCTCCGCTGAAGACCTGGAAGTAGAAGTCTACTCAGAACTAGTATGGGCCTGTTGTTCCTCAATAGCTCCCGACTCCTTCAACGGTACACCCAAGTCCTACTTTAGCCGATCAAACACATCATCCACCTTTGGATTTTTGTTCAACCTCCTTCCCATACATTGTATGGAAGACGGAGGATTAGAGGTACCCTGAGACTCCATAATACAACCTCGGTCCACAACAGCATCCCCCTTCTCTACGAGGGCTCCACCAGGTAAATTACCATCAACGGTGCCATCCTTCATAAGATTGGGAGGGCAAGACCAGGGTCGACCAGAGAGGCTTCGTCGGCACCTGGTGAAATCATGTCCTATGCAGAAACATCCCGAGAAAAATGAAATCCAGTAGTTGTAACGTACCTTCTGATGCTACAAAATCTCTCCCTCAATTTTGATGACAATGGACTCCATCTGGCCTTTAGATAAATCAAATTCAATACAAATCCTTGGCTCAACTAGGTTGCAGATGGCCATGGTGTGGGAATCAGAACAAAGATAGTGTCCAATCAGATTTCTTATCAGCCAGAGTATCGCGGGGTTCTGAAACGGCAATGGGAGACCAGGTAAGGATATCTAGATTGCTGAGGTCAGAGGATCACGTCTCTGATGAAAGTTGAAGGTCCATTGGAATAATGAGAACCTGAACCCCTTCATAGAACATGGAACAGAGTCCCTAGCATGCACAAGGTCATCTTTATTAGAGAATCGAAGTTGTAAATGTCTATCATCTAAAAGGCCTACTGTAACACGGTCCTTATAATTCCAAGAGGAGAACACAAACTGATCGAACGCATCGATCGATGGACGATCCCTTTCGAATCAGGCTACCAATGTGAGATCCAGTAACTCGGATTCTTATGTGACATCCAGAGGGGAAATATGAACCAACAAAAAACCATTAACTAATGATTGACCTTTGGGGCTTAAATCGATTGCAGAAAAATGAGGAAGGGAGGACAGATCTGTGAAGGGTGTGAAAGAGTGTAAGAGAGGTGGAATCGGACGGGACGAAGAAGCAGGATCCCCCCTCCCCGGCCGAAGTGGTTCGAGGAGGGGAGGCAGCGGCGCAGACATACACTACGCCATAGGAGAAGGGCGAGAGAAAGAGTGAGGGTTGTCTTTTTTTTTTCATCATTGAGATGAAATTTAAATAAAACTAATGATTCCCCATTCTGATGTTCCAACTGTAACATTGAAACCATTATTATATAAACATTTTTGAATCATATGTAGACATTGAAAATATCCAATAATGACTATTGAAATTAATTACTTTTCAATATCCCTATTCAAAATACATTAATAGACTCTTCAAATATCTTATTCGTCAATTGATAGAAACTCCATCAGATCGTGACCATTGAAGTTTAAAATCTGAAGACTTATCTCTATTGGAATTCTTCTAATGACACTTTATTTTTTCTCATATGATAGATTTAAATCACCTCTTGTATGATGACTCCTGACCAAATTTAAACAAATCAATTTTTATTTTTCCATTTCCCCACTGAAAACAACACAACCTAAATACTCATTATGATGAAAATGGATAACTACATTGTTCAATGTAAACTGGTTGAATATTATATAATCTTATTTTTAATTGGTCCAAAAAACTCCAAAAAACATTTGGATGTATCCAAAAAATATTTCAACCAATTCCATTTTGATATCAACATTGATTATAATGAATTAGTGTTATAAATCCTCTGATGGGTAAGTGAAACACCATTTCTGTTAGAACTGTGTCAGTAGCTGCTAATGTTTTCTATATCATCTCCAACTGATGATTGATCATTTACATTTGTTCATTTAGTGAATCAGATAGTCGTATAGGTCGACTAGTATGATGGATCAGTCAATTAACACCTCAAAAATATTTTTATTCCCACAACATCAATTTATCTTTCCTTCACCAAATTTCTGCATCTAGTGACTGTCACCCAGATAAGAAGTGATTGGAAGACTGTTTCTTCTAAACATTTCCTCTTCTAAAAACATATCACTATATCATGACTTATTCACTATGTCTATAACATTTACATCATCATAAAATGGTATGTATTACAAAACAAAATATCCTCCATTATATAAAAAAACATATATCAATAGTTTTGATTAATTTATGATGATAAAAACATAAAAAATAGCACAATTTAATGGAATTTTTAAATCGGGATATCTATACAGAAAAACATTTCTAGGTTCTGACCAAAAACCATATTCCAGACACCATGTGACGCCGAAAACCATTTTATCCAGAAAACACCTCTAAAAAGGAAAACTAAAACCATTGTATTTACTTATAAATAATTTTGATGATATTTTTATTATGGTACTCCATTCTTACTATCACTAAAACATACACAGTGAAATGATTTATCATAATGAAAAACACAATAAAAAATTATTCATCATAGACTACTTCCAGCTATAAATAATCATTTAGATGCATTATCCAAACAATATCCACCATTTGATTTTGTCCATCCAAGGTTTGAAAATCACTAATATATGTAATCACTATAAATAGATTAAAAATAATAAATTATAAACCGAAATGAATTAACATGTTGGAGGAAATAAGAATCAATTATAGAAAAACCAACATGTCTATAAGTAGTGACTTACCAAACTCCCTCTACCATTAAAAATTTCTACCACTTTACCGATTTTCACCACTTTACATAATATTTATTGTTATTAAATAATTCCTAATAAAACATCAATAAAATATTAAAATTGTTTACAAACATTCATTGTGACTTCAATATTTAGTAAAAAACCCCTTACATACATGATTCCTTAAGAGAATTATCACATATCAAGGTGTATATTTATGAAACATTATTTTTTATCACATTAAAAATATTATCCAAATACAATATGAGATAGGGTACTTATAAGAAAAATAAAAATATAGAGATAATGAGGTTAAAAAACCATGGAGAACCTTATTTTGAAAAATTCTTCCAATGATAATGGTTTTATGAGAATGTTAGTAACCTATTCCAATTAAGGAACATACAACATATTGAGTTTACTCTATTCCACATGGTCTCTGATTAAGTGATATCTCATATCAATATGTATTGAATGACAGTGCTGAACTATAATTTATGTTTATTTGACATAACAATTATTATCACAACCCAATAGCAGAGGTAACTTCATTTCAACAAGTAAGGCTCACTACTTAGTCATCATCAATATAAGTGATATTGTATATTGAGTAGTAGAAACATACCAATCATTAATAAGGCTAAGTGTTAATATATTTAGTTACATAGTATTGTAACATACAAAAAATTCCACTATAAGGAAAACACCACTATATGTGGATCATATATCATCTACACTTCTTGCCTAATCGGTATCTATATAGCCAAAAATTTTAATAATTTTTATCTTATCACCCCTGATTCTGAAATATGTTCTTCATTTCATATATCTGTGAATTCATATTACATCTAATATTGTGATTATCTATAGCACTTTGGAATATTTCACAAAAGGAATCTACATAAACAGTTGAATTTCATCGGGTATTCAGATAAAAAAACTAAAAATTATCCCTTGAGACACTTTAGATACAAATTTATTACTCTATCCATCTTTATTCAACTTGGTTCTCGTGGAAATTGGTGTTGAATCAGGTTTTGTTTTTTTGTGTGCCAAACATCATAAACTGATCTTTAGAATAATTTTCTTCTGAAATAAATATTTATTTCACCATTTTTACATTTTTTAATAGAAAATGTATTTCATTTCACCAGGCTTTGACATTTCACACAATATCATCAAATCTTCAGCAAACATTTCAAAATTTATTTCATCATCCCAAAAAATATATTATCAACAACATATAAAATAACAATAATGAATTTATATTGACATTTTTGGATTTATATTTTACTATCGACTAATTTTTTCTATAATTTCAATGTCTATAAATAAGAATCCTATTTGGAACAACATGCTCTTTAAATTTCTTTATCCCATATAAGGATTTCATAAACTTTCACACTTAACATTAATCCTACCCAATTAAAAAACATAAGGGTTTTCAATATAAACATCCTCATCATGTTATCGTATAGAAATATTGACTTTACATCAATATAAAAAAATTAATGTCGTTGAATAATATTTTTTGGATATATTCTATTTTTTTAACCATACAACAATAGAAAAAGTGTCATAAAAATCAATGATTTCAATATATGATTAAAATTATCACACAAATATAAATATCACTTTAATTAATTTACCATATACATTGAACTTGTACCAAAACACCAACTTTTTACAAAAACATTAATATAATTTGGTATAGGTACATGTTCCCAAGTATCATTCATACAAATTTGATCCCACTCTTCATTAAGAGCATGATCCCAATCTGAATTCTCAACACTTTCATTAACATAATTAGTAAAAAAGATTGAATATAATGAATTATGTGTAATATAATTTTATTTTATTCTAGTTTTAATTTTTTTTGTTGATCACAAATAATATTTTTATCTTCTGTATATCTCCTCAACCTCTGAAAGATGAATTCCGTCATTCATTATCAAAATATATTGTTAATTAAAATTCATCCTTCCCTATAATACCAAATTTTTTTGAATCAATTGCCTCTTTATTAACAACAATAATTTTATCCACTTAATCTTCCTCATATACATGTATTTTTAAAACATCAACCTAATATTTTTTATGAAATTTCACATAAAAAGAATAATCTACTATTCTAGTATGTGTTTTGAAACATATGTATCTTCTTCCATATAAAACATAATCTATATTGATACGATCTTAGCCTAATAAATTAAACAGTAAATGGTTTCTACCTTTATTCTTTGGGGTGTAGTGATTATAAAAATCTCATATATTTTTTGAAACATAAAGTCTTATCATAACATATTTCATATGGAGCCATATTATAACTGGGCATGAAGAAAGACATATTATAAATAAAAACATTTATTATCATTTCATACCTCTATAATAATATAGAAAGACCATTATCAAGAAACATTATACTTACCATATCTACTAAACTTCTGTTATTCCTTTTTGAAATAACATTTCATTGTGGTGTGTATGATGTACTGAACTCATTCATAATTCCATAACATTTATCATATCTTTTTAATTATATTTTTTTTTCACCAAAATTATCGGTAATAATATTATTCATTAAATACCCATATTAATTATCTGTTCTTCTCCTAAAACATTTAGACATCTTAAAAAATATAACTTATGCATAAAATATGAAACACTATTAATGAAAGTAAAATAATCAATGATAAAAATGAAGTACTTGTCTCAATGAGTTTATTCGTTTAACTTGTCCACTAGAAATCAGAATAAATATGTTCGAGGGGTTGAGATTAATGAATATAATAATTATTATCCATAATTATTGTAATATTTCCTTAATAAAAAAATTTAAACACCAATCATTTCTTCTTGAAATATTTGGAATGCCACTTTGTTTCATTTCTACAATAACGTTTTCATGTTTCACTGAAATATTTGTACAAAAAAATAATTTCACAACTTCTTTTCATCAACTATAATTAATTAACATGAATTTTGAACTTCAAAAACATGATTTTTTTTTTATTTTTTCCCTTTGTAACTGCATTTCAATCTTATTTTTCAATTCCCCCAAAAATTAAATTTTCTAAATATAATTTTTTTCCTTTTCTAAAATGTTTTGTAACACTAAAAAATAATTTTCTCAACCCTTAAAAAATGGAATTATTGTATTTTTGTATATCTTCCCCTATAATATCATATCCATAACATTTAGTGGTGATAGATTCAACCTTTACAAATGTGAATGTTTCTTTATTAAAATCCTTCACATTCATCAGCTATTTAAAAAATCATATCATATTTGACGAGAAACCACTATATATGATCCTAGTTCATTCTACTTTTGTAGCAATGAATGTTATTTCTAAAATAATATTTTTCTCTTTGTATTTATAAATTTTCACTACCAAATTCATGTAATTGTTATATTCACATTCTTATGTAGGTAAAAAACAAGGAAATATTTTTCAAGAAGTCATGGTTGTTTACATCATTCAAAAATATTTTCCAACAGAAGGAATCAACATTAAAATATCAAAACATGTTTCTTATAATTCATTATATGGGTGGTTTTTCTCCCCATAAAAAATTTCATTTTGTAACTCAATGGATAATTGAAATGTTTTTTGGTGAAATCAATAAATTTTAGATATATTTCAAAATCCACCACAATAGAAATAGTAACTATAGAATGAGTTTTTACCTTAGTAACTTCTATTCTATCCCTATTTATGATCATTTTTCTCATAAATATTATCATCTTTTACACTATAACATTGTTGTGTTCAAATAATTCTTTCATCAACCAGAATATTCTTCTACAATTCATATTTCTTTTCAACAAGATTAGAATCGTATGTGATATTTTTTTCAGACAAAGTAATTTTAGAAACATTTGAACATCCATCATTGTTTATTTTTACCATATACATTATTGTATCCACCACTTTCTTCATAAGAACACATTCAATCTTCTTTTCAATAATTATTGGTTACATTTTAAGACGGTTATAATTTTTAGCCATCATAGAACATTCCCCAACATAAAAGATATAGTTTGTGAACTTTTAACTCACATCACTTATAAATAATGTTTAATAGAACATGTTCCAACTACATTTACATTACATTCAACAATATATAAATATGTTCATTCAATTTTTTATATTTTTAGGAGATATATTTATATAATAAACCTCGTTGGGAAAACTAGTATTCTCTTCATGATGAAATTATTTTTTTTGAATAATTTTCCATCTCCAACATTTTTATTTCATTATCATGTACTTTAATATTTCTTTGATAATCATTAAATTATATTATCAGGTGAAACTCTAAAAAAATATCTTCCTCTTATGAAATATTACTTTCCGAATCCATAGATTTAATAGTTTCAATGAAAATCTTTTCTCTATAATCATCGTTAAGCATTTAATATTAAATTTTACTACCTCTTTCATCTTAATCATTAGAAACAATTATTCTACATTTTGTATTTTGATTTGTTTTTGTCTTCTGTCACGAAATAAGATTTTGATTTATCAAAAGGTTTATTCATGTAATTTCATTAAATTTTATCATCTTCCTCATTATCTGTTACATTTTTTCATCAGGGTAAATTGTAACAATGTTCTTAAAAACTCCACATTCAAAAAAACATTAATTGTAGATTACCTTAATAATTTATTTTACATATTTTCATATTATTAGAAAAGAATGGTGAAAAATAAAAATTATATTTACTGGCCTCATTTTTGAATTCAGAATCACCAACTTCTTATACTTTAATAATATTCCTAGATATTCTTTATATGAAAATGCTGGAAAAAATTCTTATCAAATTTTCATTTCATGTCAAAAAATTCTCACTTTTAATTTTATATGTAATGAGGGTAATATGAAGATCATCTTAATCTAGAGTTTAAGGATATCATTCTTTCAAATTTGAAACATTTTCATAAAAAGTATCAAGAATAAATATCAAAATATTTTAAACAATACATGATTTTCCTACTACTCCCCATGAAATGATATTTTTCCAAGAATATCATTCAAACATTTAATATATACACCAACTAATTTATAGTCACTCATTTAATGATCTTCATACATCATCCTCCACATATAATGTTTTACTTCTTCACCTTTTTATTATCATCATAATTTTTATTCCAATTTCACCCTATTACCTTTAGCATTAGAAACATCTTTCAATCTATAGAAAACAAATTCACATCATTATATGAGTAAATCATTCTTATCCTTTCCATCATTCTATAGATTCATCATATCCATATATGTAATAGTAAACATTCAACAGAAGAAGGAAACCCATTTGTAGAAACATTTAAACATTATACCAAAAATATAGAAGATATAGAAACATTTTTTCTATGAATATATGTTAGTTATTTCCATCGATGACTGGAATCCCCACACTATTAAAAAAAATTATATTCCTCAAAAAAACATCTCCTCAAAAGCATAAGAAAAGAGTAAATTAATGAAAACACCTATCTAATAACACCTCTAAAGGACCAATCATGATAAATTATTTAATTAGAGGGAGAGAGGAGAAATATGGATAACTTTCTGAATTATATTTCATTTCATTTTAAACAACACTCACCTTCTATTAAGGATTTATGACTATAATGAAAAAACCCACACATCCCTACGAAAACACATATAAATATAATTCACTAATATATATGGATAAGCAGTCCATGGAATGGTTTGAATATAATAAAATAACACAAAACATATAAGAAAAAAATACTCTTCACGAAAAAAAGGATATACCTTTAAAATTGTGTTGCATAATGATCAATACTAATATTCTTGTGATACTTTAATAACTAATTATTTATAAGTAATTTTCATAGTATTTTAATATTCCTTGTCATGTCAGTTCTAAATATGTCACATATCTACAAAAAAACATCCAATTTATTAATTCATCTAAAAATAATTTCTCACTTTCCTACGTGACAGTGTGTAGAAACAACCCTTCTGTAGTTTGTATGAAAACATGGTCTGGTGGCATGGTCTGATTCTCCTATCCGAATGTTTGTCCTAGAAATGACGTATAAAAAGATCCAATAGAAAAATTTCTGAATAACATATTTCATTCCCTAGAAATTTCAGTCTAATTACTTAATCTAATCTAGTAACCTCTTTAATAAACATCTTCTATAATAAAAAATTTCTCACTAAAAATATATTTGGAAACACATCTTCTACTAGAAATTCTCAAACACTAACAGTATCTATAAACTAATTTTATAAAGTGTATCTATAATTATAATGTACATTTTAATTCATATTTATTGGTGTTTTAGGAAAAAAATTGATGATAAACCACTTTGACATACATATTAAATAAATTAGAAACTATAATTTTAATTATATGATGACAACATCAATGAGACATTCCATACATCTTAAATTAACGCTATTATTCTTAAATCATCTCAAATAGTTTCATAAAAACCTTATGCTTTGTAATTTTAAATATTTATTCATTGACATATGTATTTCATTCAAATATGGTTCTTATTTTTTATAAAACAAATGTAAAACTAGTAAATTCCCATTTTGATGTTTCATTCGATATATTGAAACAATTATACAAAAATAATTATTAAACATAATGTATAATTCTAATGCTTCTCATAAAAATTATCAAAACATCTAATAATTCTACAAAAATCATACCAAAACATTGAGAAACTCTTTATACCTAATTTACCTCAATTTTTATAAACTCTTTCAGACATTGACTGATGATGTCCAGTAGTCTAGTATTTTTCAATATCATCCTATTTCTGATAAATCAATCTCTTATCACTGTCTGATAGACCAGTGTCACTTATTATCTAATGAATCTTCACATAATATAAATATATAAAGGATTTTTTTACTCTTGAGAAACTAAAAACAACACAACCGGAATTCTCATTCTGAATATAATGGTTGACTACATTCATGAATATTATCGGATTGATTGGTATTTTATTCCATTATTCATTTGTCCTAAAAACTACAAATAATATATATTTCCTATTATAAAACTATTCTACCAATATAAATTTGATATAATCAATTTCATTGAAGGATCTATATTAGAACTCCTCCAATTGATTCATGGAACACCGTCCATGATGAAATATTTTTTGTTGCAACTATATTCTTCTAGATTCTCTACAAATGATGATTGATCTATTTTATTTTTCATTTATTAAATTTTATTGTCTGATAAATAGGCACATACAATGGTTTGGTTTATTAAATGTTAAGTAAATCTTTTGAACTTAATAAGATAAATCTTCCCAAACATCAATTAATTTTGGAGTTTAGTTTCTATCACACTGATAAACTACAATTGGAAGATTGTGACATCATTACTATTCTTCTTTTACAAACACATTCTTGCATCATGACATCTTCATGGGGTTTATAATTATAATATCATCTTATAATAATCTGAATTACCAATATTTTTTTCTCATTTCAATCATATAACAATAATCACAATATTATATTAACTCATGATGTTTAAAAGTTAAAATGAAGTAAATATTGTTAGATTGTTAAATCATTATATCCATACTCTAATAAATATATTCATTCTATTCAAAAACCACATTCTGAATAATATGTGATTATGAATATCATTTTATTAAGACGACACCTCCGTAATAGAAAATCAAACCTATGGATTTCCATATCACGAATTTTTCTAATCTTCTGATTCATGTACCGAATTCCCTTAATCGTCGAAACATATATTTTGAATTGAATTGTCCTAATATCAACAAAATACAAAAACCATCATCACAAAAATATTGAAACATTAAAAACCCACTTCCATCCAACTTGGCCCCCCAAAAAATAAATGTCATCAGCATACAATATTAAATTGTACCATTACTCTGTATAATTTGAACATGATACACCTTGTCAATCATGGTATGCCTTAATTACAGCTTTGGATGTCATTTTCCCTTTATACTATTTTGTTATCCTACCAACTCATGATCCATAACTATATATGGATTTATTATCATCAACATGAGATATCGAGTGATACACAGACATCCAATCTTTGGGCATAGATGTAAAATTATCAACCATTCTACCCTTTGGCCTCAATGTCAGACCCATAATTAGAACTAGAAACTACATTTAGTGTGTCCAAATGAGTGGATGTACTATGCGAGCCTTCATGTCTCCTTTCAAAGTGGGTACAAACTCCTCCATGACACATATATACAATTGATAAAAACATCATCATACTCCAATATTTATGAAATTAAAAAAATCTAAATTCTCCACAACCCAAATTTTTTGAAATTAAACTATATGCTTTATATTTCTCAATTATTATGTGGTACATGAGTTTTATTCAATCCTTCCTTGTTGGGATCCAACTCATTCATATCATATAAATACCATAAAAAATGTTCCCTAGGATTATGCATCATGATTTTAAACTTTTTTTCTTATTGTCGAATCATGATGACCTTAGGCTATTTTCCATAGGTCTCAACTCTACGACCTCAGACCATGAGTTGTGTTTAAATAACTATGAGAATAAACAATTTGATTTTACCCTTAAATTGAATGGTTTTCATTATCCCTAGCTTTCCAAAATGCCTATGACACACCCCTCGAAGACTTCATTTAGGTTTATTCCTATTCTCATGGGATACCTATTGATTCCTAGAACATAGTTATTTAGAACTAGCTACAGGTTCAACACAAAAATAATCAATTAACTTTGGGGATATCACCCTAAAAACCCAAATGTGCCACCTTTAATGGTGTAATATCTATTTATATACCTAGTACCATTAGCGTATTGATACTCTCTCATATCCTAATGTGAGGAAGAAAATATCGGGCAACACAATGAAGAATCCTTACCAACATCCTTATCTCATGATGTCGTAATATAGCCTTTCCACATATAAAATATGGATTCCTCTTTAAGAGACATTATATTACCATAAAGTTTTTAAGGATTCCTAATATCCAAATATGGTTTGATTCAATATCCTCATTCATGAGGAAAAACCCATTGGGTGTTCGATTCCTATCACACCACATACCAAAACTATGTATGGCTTGATTCCCTTCACGACGGTATACATTGTGAGTCCCTAATATTTCATCATAGGACCATCCCTCACACTTACTCATTGAAATCATTTCCATTGCACAATTTTTCATTAATGTTCTCTTTCCATAATCCTTCGACCGCACCAATAGTAATAGTTTTTTGATGTTAAACTACCAAGCCCAAAAATCCTCAATACATTACATTAAACAATTCCATTAACATATAAAATGAAATCAGGATACCTCATACTGTAATTATGGGATGATGATAAAAATATTTAACCAAAATAAAAATGAGATTCCATATATGATAATTTTGATATGAGACACATCTTACCCCATTTAAAATTAGTAATACTACAAATATGATTAAATTTTGTATCTTCACAATAGGGTACAAAACTTTGTTGATTTTAGTGTCTTATTAATATATGTATGTTAACTATATGTGTCTTGATTCCCATTATCATTAAATACACATGAATGCTAGAGAATTTTGTCCTGGGAACATCCCTATCATCAACTCACCTCATGTTCATTTTCCTCCGAGTTAAGATATACTATCATTAACCAACATTTTCACCTGGAATATTTGAGAACATATTAGAATAGCTCATTGGGAATCAAATTTACCCTCTAGTAAACCCCCTTACTCCACATTTTTTTATTTTCTATTTTTTGGATTTGGTTAATCATAAACCACCAAATCTAAACAGTCTCACTGATAGAGTAGTCCTTTCCTTCACAAGAACACCAACCATCCATTGATAATTCCTCAAATTATCTTCAATAAAAATATTTTATATTTTTTGAACTATATCAACATTCCTCCATTCACTTTTGTACCCAGTCTTTAACCAACATGGACACCAACCAAATGTTTGCAACATGGTCAATAAAATTTCCTAGTTTTTCAATTACTCACTTTTCACTATCTCAATCATGGAAATCATGATCACCCATGTTGTATTTGTTTGGTCACCTTCACCCCTCATTGTATTATCCATAATTAAAATTAGAACTATATATCTCCCCCCTTGTGTCTCACAATAGTCATGGATCAGGGGGTCTTACGGGTTGGGAAGAGGTTCTCCTTAATCACTGTAGAAATGTGAGAGATAAAAAATATTTTAAATACAAAAGAATAAAATAGGAATCCATGTCAAAAAATCATGACTATAATCTATGTGAAATTATTACTATGAATGTATTTTTTCACGTTGCGCCCCCCATGGGACTCAATACACATTTTTATTCTGACTTCAACAAATTGGACATATCTGTTTGAGATGTTCCACCCAATGGTTCATGACTTATGACCATCATATGATTTTAAGGTATATCTATTATTTTTTCAGAATTAGAAGGCCTCCTAATACCCTATATTAACATAATATAATATTTCATCGATGCAACTTACATTCCATCAAGATAATAATCCCTCCGGACCGAGCATCATGATCCTAAATTGTTCTCAATAAGACCATTAGGTTTTGAATGGAATAGGGACTCCTTTGGAAAAAAAATTAACATTGGTATTGAACTCCTTCATTTCACAAAATTCACATTAGTGTTCTCACGGTCTAAAATATGTTACAATAAACAAAGTTTCCACGATCCAAACATGATGCCCTTAAAACCAGATCTCATAGTAAAAAACCTATAACCTTAATCATAGATCCCATTTCCTTGTATAATGACAAAAAAATATGTGGTATAAATGTTGTGAATGTGTTATTTGGAGTTGGGTCCCATTCTCCCACCTTTCATGTTGATTTATTACTCCCCCAAACTACACTGATCCTGTTAAGATGCTTACCCGATGGTCTATGATCTATTACAATAAAATAATTTTTGTTGTCCAAGAATAATACCATTAAAAATTATGCATGATGTTTCCAAGATATTTAGTGTGAAGGAGACTCTTAGTCGCCTTATTCATGTATAATTTTCTACCCTCTATAACATGCATACTTCCATTGAAACATTCAAATGGTCAATGATTTATGACCTTTAACTATTTTCCTCCTTTGGCCCAACCATTAAGAAATTAAATTAGGTGTAATGTTCTCTATATTCATTTTTTATTGAATAGGTATTCAATGATCCCATTTCCTTTTTTTCCCCTCAATGATGTTACCCCATCATGCTACCATCCCATTACCTATGACACTCTGGTTGGGTTGGTATTAATTATATTTTTTTACAACATCCTAACCGTAGAATACTAAAAATCATATAAAAAATACTCACCATAAGTTGTAATCCATCTTGTATAATTTCCTAACCTTATGATGATAAACTATATGTCTGTTTAATATATTTAATGATGTAAAAATGTGAGGAATCATAATCCCTTTTAGGTTAATATTGTTCCATTGGTGTAATTCATCTACTACATAATTTATTTTTATCGATCGTCACATAGAATATGAGATAACCCTCTCCATGGATGACATCATTGACCATTTTTTCAGAACTGTATTACTATAAAAAATTTCACAAATGCCTGTTGTTGTATTTCAAAGAGGGTATATATCCATTAAACATTCCATCACATCTGTCCACATTACATGTGTAAGTTTATTGTGATCCTCATCATCCTCCACATAAGAATGTGCCACCCAAATAAAAATGTTGTCTTAAAGAAATGTATCTATTACCATCCTA
This sequence comes from Viscum album, assembly GCA_963277665.1. NCBI lineage: Eukaryota > Viridiplantae > Streptophyta > Magnoliopsida > Santalales > Viscaceae > Viscum > Viscum album. The sequence continues at coordinate 1,483,210,171 of OY728137.1, forward strand.
AGATCATTCCATGCAATACTTTTGATGTTGTTTCATGATTTTTGGTATTTTTTTACAACACCAAAATTTGACCCTCATTTTTTTATCCCCATCCATAAAAAGACGATAATGGAAACTATTTCTTGAATGTGGTTAGTAGTTATCATTTTTCATGACTCCAACCTCATTATTATTATTATTATCATGAATCACAATTCATTCCCTTTATTCACCATTATTCATGTCAAATTAAATACGCCTATAATTAATGCATTGTTGAACTAGAGCACATTATAATGAATGTTTGTTGTGTGTAGATCCAATATCCAACAATGAAATTCCTTTTTTGGTCACTCCAAAAGTAAATCCATTACCCAGACCAGTCAAAACAAATTTACACCATTTATAAAAATTTCATACAACAATAATATCAAGATACAATTGTCCGCATTGTATAAAGTTTCCTCAATTATTTCCCCTAGAACATGGTCCGCCTCACCTTCCTCATCCTTGATGGACCCCATTTTGATGGGGGGATTTTTTCTCAATAGAAACAATCATCCTGGAATAGGCCAAATTATTATTAACATTATTAAAAAATATATATCATTTCAAAATCTTTTAGTTAAACAATCACAGTCTCCATGTATAATTACAGATCATATGTTATGGCCATTTTAATTTAGTTTACGAAATTGGAGAACCTTGTTGATTTTGCTGTATAGTATGGAATTAAATTAAACATTCCCAAATATGTTCATAATGCCTCAATAGTGTCATAACTATGTTTCATGAGAGAAAATATTTTATGTATTTAGGAGAATGAAATTTCATTTGGCTTTCATAATGTTTATACACTGACTTCGGGGTCATGCAACTATGATGCATTATAAATGTGGTGCCAAACAGAAGCGATGTATGGAATTTCACCAAACAATCCAAAACATATATGCTATTATTTATTGGTCATGTAATTATGTCTACGTGAAAGGTGACATCAAATATCAAATCTCTACTCATATGAAAGACAACATCAATGAACAAAGACATTTTCATACTAATTTGTAATGTTGCATGACACAACCAAAAGATACATGAAAAAGTCACTATTTTACAACATAGTGAAAATGCCTAAAAGTATGGAATCATATCCAAAATTGTGGTAGGACATCCTGTATTTTAGTGATAGATTCCCCAATAAAAAACACTATGTTTTATTCTTTGTTCATGCCTGATGTCCCAATGTTTCATGAAATTACATTGAAAATTTCAATAATACACAATATTATTGTAAGTCATTTTCACACAAATATATTCACCAAGAACACAAGTTTATGAAAAGTCTAATCATTCATGCTAATCTATTAAAATAAATCTAAAATAGTGTATGAAACATTGTTTTCCCAAATAATTATTGTAGGCCATGCCTCGCATGAACTCATCTTTTTTCGTTCACATGAAAAGTATCATGAACCCAACACATAGTTTCATGATAAAGTAAAAATTTGTGCTCCATAGTACATAGTTGTGTGAAACATAATTTGAAAACCCACCATTTGGATAATACTTATGGTATATGTAGCCATACCCACACTCACGATCAATATTGACCGGTTTTCCCAAGCCTTAAGCCATATCTTATCACTAACATCCCTAAAAACAATGAAGAATGTATGGTCTCACCATAATATTTCCATTCTTGGTTGAGGAAGTGCTTCGTTTCCCCTTATTCGACTCCTAAGTCACCCCAATTTAATGATATGAATCATCATGCTCCTATACTCTCACTGTAATACCATGAGTCCTACTACTCCCCTTAATTCCTTTCACATTTCATTAGTTGAGATTCTACTATTGGATTCCCCATGTGTCTTGAGTTGAAGCACTCCTCATGAAACTCCTAAAAACCCATCACCCAACACCCATTCCATATTGAACTAGAATAGGGAAATCTTTTGTATGTTCTATAACATTATTTTTTACATATTATGACTTTTAATTCTCACTATATGAAATTAAACTATAGTATTCCATATATGTCAATCATAGGATGCCTCACATGGAAGAGACTAGATACCTTATTTGTCAATCATCATATACCTCATTCTTTACCCACAAGACTTCCATGATGAATCAACCATGATCCTCCTCACAAGGTATAATCATCAATGGTATATTGTGTCCATTATTTATGGTAAGATACCCTCTTTGTTTAACTTGAGGATAATGACTGTAGAGCTAAATGAATAATCATCAAAAACCATATCCTTCAACATGATGTTAAATGATAATCATACAAAATTTAATTTTTCATGGATTACCTCATTGTAATATCCCAGGAAAATGAAGAATAATAGATTTTCATATTTATTAATATTTGTGAATTAAATATTAATTTCAATTTAAAGGGGTTTCTATGTTCGATAGCATTCCCGATACACAACAAAGAGTTTTTTGAAATCTTACGTTGCACACAAGAAATATAATAATATTATTTTAAATGGTAGTTAACACATAGCCATTGTATTGGTGGGAATGAATATAAATAACTAAAATATGATTATATATGTTTTTTAAATGTTTTTACATTTGTCCAATAAAACATTAAGGCTTAAAATAAGAAAAGAATTAAATTTTAGGCATAGATACTCTAATATTCACTAACAGGTCGACTTATTGCCTTTTGATGGAAAACCCTATTTGAATATAGCTTTGGACACTCTTATACATTATATTAAACCTATAATTTTTTTTAGAATCAGGACATCAAAATTTACTTTGTGTAAATTTTTGTTATTTTTCCGATAAAGTTCATTTTTTAATAAATAGTGAAAAATATTTTATTTTAATTCAAAGCCAATTTTTAATATAATTAATTTATAGGATTAGATTATCTTTTGAATTGGTTTTAATGTTAAATTAGAATTTATTTTTACCATTTAATCTAATAGTGGTCAATTAAATTAATTTCGCTTTGAAATTGGACTTAAACTAGTGTCAATATTTTGATATATATTATTTCATAAAAACACGCTATTTGTTTTGACAATTGAAATTAATTATTAAAAAAATTAATGAAACTTATATTTTTTAAATTTTGTAAAATAGACATCATTTTTGAATTCAGAATATCAATTATAGCTTAGGGTGAATTTTGGATATTTTTCTGGAAAACATCAATTTTTTTATGAATAGTGAAACCACTAAGTGGTAGTTAAAAAAACTGATTTTTCATTTAAATGAATCTTTAACACATTTGTGAATTGAATTTCAAAAATATGACATACATGGTTGTCATTAGGATGTAAAATTTGGTTCAATGGGAATAAAATATATTTTTGGTGAATAGTAACTTTTATGTTTTATTAATCGCGATTGAAGATAATTAGTGTAACTTAAGGTAAAAATAATTTGATAATAATATGAAATTACTTTGACACATGTCCTACCCTTATTGGATGTGTCATAGCCTACCAAGACAATTAATGGGTCAACTTGGGGACCCCATTGAGCCACTTGGGTAAGAAAATGACATTAATAATTTTTTATTTAATGATAAAATAAGAATGTCACAAACATGTATTGTTTTACTAAAACAATTTTTACATGGGGTTATACAAGTCATATTTTTGACTATAAATATTCATTATAAAGATAAAATAATTTCCTAAATCGTTATTTTTTATAATTTTTAGAGATTAAATAAATAAAATTATTTCTGAGACCATCATGATGCAGCGATTACCTCATTATTTAACGATTCAAATAAAATGAAAAGATAATGTAAAATCTAAGACCTAAACTTTTCAAAAAGTATGGGTGTATTTAGATCTATAATCAACTTATCTTCGAAATATATAGTAGTGGGACCTTTAAAATCCTATACTCATTACATAATAAAGTAACATTTTATAACATTCCAAGACTGCCCCTACTCCCTCTTATAAAAAGACCCCACCTCCACCACCTTAACCACAACTCTAAAGCCATTGGCTTGGACAATCTCTGATCCATGTATCTCTCCGCATCCCTCTCCTCATCCTAGAATCCATACATTAGGCAAAAATATCTTCAAGGAACCCTTTTGGTTCGAACCAAAGGGAGTTACCCGATTTAAATGTAATGTCTTCACTTGTGTTCTTTTGCTTTATTTTTCTTCTCCAACCCCCTAAACTCTTTTTAGTCATTTATTTTGTATCAACACCAGCATCCTAAATATACTAGGATGTTTTTATGAGAGTTATTTGATTTACACTTACACACACCTCCGTCTAATGGTTAAAGAACATACTGTTTCTGTGGTTGGTGAATTTCTGCCTCACGAAACGATGATTATTCAATCTTCTTTTAACACCTTTCATGGTGGAAATTAAGATGTAAAACTATTTATATATGATATATATTATGTTTATGTTTTATTTATGGTTCTTTATTTTTCATTTATGTCATACCATTACGGTTTCTATTATGGGTAAACTCGATAATTTCTTTTTAGGAAGTGCGGACTACCGCACAGTCAAAGTGATTTGATTAGTTAATGCCATATGTGGTATGTAAAAAGCATGGAGTTAAGGATATTATCTATGATATTATACTGGAATTATAATATACCTTAATATAATTATGATTTCATTCCAGTAAATATGAAATAGAAATTAAAGTAGCGTTAATGCGTACGTACAACTTACCGTCTCCATGAATGGTGCATTTCATTTCTTACCCCTAAATGTTATATACTATTACCAATACATTTATATTCTGGATATATATGATATATATGATATACAAATCATGAATATCATTCTGGATATAATGAACCTTTGACATCATGAACAACATGTAATTGTAAGTAGTCTATTTTTTACTTAAGTACCAAATATCAAAAAAATGAACATTATTAACTTAAATGATTACATAATGTTTATAACATGGAAATAAGGGATATAAAAGGTATAATAAGCTTGTATAAGGTTATTAAGAAAGTATAAATTAACACTAGTTTATTATTCAAGAGATTAAAGAGTGATCGAGTCAAGTCAGACACGAGGTAAGGGACATCATATAAATCTCCATTCATTGAGGAATATTTTGTTTTATACAAAAATTTAATTTATATAGTGTATAATCACCTTTTACATTTACTTTATTCAAAAGGAATATTTTTCTATGAAGCGTTTTACTAAAAGACAAAAAGTAATGTTTATTTTAACGTACGCGGTGACAACGACCTTTTCCACCGCCGTGAGTATTATTTGGTCTTTGGCTTCCTCAATAAGCCGTATTGTTTTTAAAATGAAATAAATATCATATAATCTTTTATGTATTTTGGAATTGAAAATGGTTTTTATAATGGATTTGTTATTTCAATATATTTAAGTGATATATTGTGATCAAAATGTGGAATTTTTTTCTTTCCATTATATTTGTATTATGTCTTATGATTTTATAATGGTACATGGACATTTGACATGTGGTTATGTGATAAACCATATGATGGGTGGTTCCGTGAAAACCAGGATGGGTGATTACATTATAACCTCCAATTCATTGGGTGTGGATGTCGACCGTATGGCTATTCCATTTAGTGATATGCGAGGAAGTCGACCGTATGGTTATTCCATTTAAGTATGTTTATGTCCCAAGTTACAGTTATATGTCATGTGTTATTTATATGAGTTTTATGGTAATCGTTTGGTTATAGAAGTGTATGTAATGCTCTTTTATTCAGTGAATATTATTTACGACTTCTTAAAGGAGAAAAGTGTTTCTTTGATAATGTATTCATGGATTACTTGATGTTTTGAAAAACTAACAGTTTTCCTTCTTGTGTATCCCTTACTGAGCTTTTTATACTCACCTTGTGTTTTTTTGAAATGTTTATCACATGACATAATGTGGAATGGGGTCATAGACGGGATCAAGGAAAATTCATGTTGTCTTAAACATGGAAGTAGACATGAATCTTTTTTTAGAGTTCATGTTTTGTAAAAAAAAAACTTCGTAGAAGTGTCTACTATGTAATATTTTAGATGTAATAGTTATGATCTAATTCTCTAAAACTCTAAACCTGAAAAGATCCTCAATGTGAATTATTCATTTAATTCAATATTAAGTAATGTTTTAAGGCTGGGACCTTATAGTTTGTATCAGAGGTCGGTTTATACAACTTTAGAAGTTAGAAATCTGTTAAATTTATAAATTAATTTATGTTATGATTTAAATGATATATAATTTAATGATTACTATGTTGCTTCGCCTAAAATATTTCTGTGTTCATAATGGTTTTCCGTAGAGGAAACAAGGCAGCTGTGTTAGGATGAAATCAAGAGGAAGACAACCTTCCAAATCAGCAGCCTAAGATGGTTGGAATTGGAATTGAATAGTTTTTTTGCAGTGATGTCACATTTGAATCAGGCTATAAATGGTGGTGGTATCCATGCACGAGATCAGCCAGATCAATTGTAGAGGAACATGTCAGTTGTGGAACATTTCATGAGGAAACATCTGCCATCATTCAGAGGATCTTCTGAACTTGTTCTAGCAGAAGGGTGGATTAAATCACTAGAGAATATTTTTGATGTCATGGGATGTTCAGAACATCAAAAGGTTACTCTTGATCTTTACCGTTTTGAAGGTGAAGCAGATCTATGGTGGTCGATAATCAAAAATATCAGGGATAGTGATGAGATTGATGATCTTCACCGGGACAAATTCAAAGATATGTTTCTTGAGAAAAATTTTCATAATGTGGTTTGTCTTAGGATGGGAAAAAAATCCTAGAATTGAGGTAGGAGGATGACTTAGTGCCTGCTTATGAAGAAAAGTTCACTCAACTGGCAATGTATGCTCCAAATTTCATACGAGATTTTTAGAGTAAAATAAACTATTTTACTTAGGGTTAAATCCAAAGTATCGAATTGCGTTAGCATTTTGTGAGTTCAAAAGTTATGAAAAACTTGTTTGATGTGCGGAGACAGTGGGAATGGAGTTTGCTGATGATCAAGTGTTCTTTGATAAACAGTAGAATAAGAGGTCCAGTTGGCAGGAAAAGGGGAAGATTTAATCAAAGAAGTAAGGAGTTAAGAAAAAAAATATCCATCCGGTGAGAAGTGTGGTAAAATTCATCCTGGAGAATGTTTATCTAAGTCTGTAAAGTGCTTTCAGTGTGGATTGTTTGGTCATATTGCCCGTAACTGTAAGGAAGATGATCACGCAGGCAATGAAAAGCCATCGGTAAGATGTTTTAAGTGTAATGAAATGGGTCATTATGCAAATGAGTGTCTAACAAAAGAACTAAACTAGGGGAAATCATCCAGACTACAAGTAGGAAGTGGTGGTGAAATCCTTTCCAACTACATCAGCAGATATTGTTCTATCGAATGAAGTAGTATTAGGTACACTGTTTGTTTTTTCAGATTACGCCAATGTGTTGTTTGATTCAGGGTATACACATTCTTTCATTTCTGAGAAGTTTTCTAGTAAATGGGGAATTTCGTCTCAAGATATGAATCCTGAGCATATGCTAAAACACCCGGATGGAACGTTGAGACAAAATGAAAATATAAGAACCGTCCTATCCTTGTGCGCGGAAAGAATCTACCTGCGAACCATATTGTTTTTCCTCTAGTAGGGTTTGATGTTATTTTGGGCATGGATTGGCTTTCTGTTTATCATGCTAAGATTGACTACAGAGCTAAAGAAGAATCTTTTCAGAAATATTTTTAATTTGTGTACAAGAATGAACCCTTTCTTTGGATAACATATCATGAATTTGAGAAAATAGTAAAAGATGGAAATGAATGTTACCTTTAACATATTGTTGAAAATAAAAGAACTGTTCAGATTAATGATGTTCCAGTGGTAAATGAGAATCTTAATGTTTTTCCTGATGAGTTTCTTGATATTATTCATGATCGGGAAGTTGAATTTACTATTGACTTAGTTCCTGATTCTAAGCCAATTTCAATACCCCCTTAACAAATGGCTCAAGTTGAACTTTTAGATTTAAAGAACCAATTGCAAGAGTTATTAGATAAAGGTTTCATTCGACACAGCACATCACCATGCGGTGCCCCTGTCTTGTTTGTTAAATAAAAATATAGTTCAATGAAACTTTGCATTGATTATAGAGCCTTGAATAACATCACTATTAAGAACAAGTATCCTTTTCCTCATATCATTGATTTGTTTGATCGTCTCTAGGGAGCTCAGTATTTTTCGAAGATTGGCTTGAGTTATGGGTACAATCAGTTGAAAGTAAAGGAAGCAGACATTTCGAAGACTACGTTTCACACTAGATATGGCCATTATGTATTTGTAGTTATACCTTTTAGGTTAACCAATGCACCTGCTATATTCATGGACCTTATGAATAGAATTTTCATTGAGTTCTTGGATAAGTTTTGTGGTTGTTTTAATTGATGATATTTTGGTGTTTTCTAAAAGTAAAGAGGATTATGAGTGTCATTTAAGTGTTATCTTACAAACCATAAATGAAAAGAAACTATATGGAAAATTCAGCAAGTGTGAGTTTTGGTTTCAAGAAATTTCATTCCTTTGTCACATTGTTTAAAAAAATTGCATAACTATAGATCCTCCTAAAACAAAAGTTTTTGAAGAATGACCAAGACCCACCAATGTAATCGAGATCCGTAGTTTTCTTGGTTTGGTAGGTTATTACCGGAGGTATTTCGAAAATTTTTCACGGGTATCTAGTCCAATGATTAAGCTAAATCGGAAGGGGGTTAAGTTTATCTAGAAAAAAGAATGAGATGACTATTTTCAGGAATTGAAGAGAAGATTGGTGAATGCTCTAGTTTTGTCACTACCTTCCAGGAATGGTGAGTTTGTTATCTATAGTGATGCTTCATTGAAGGGACTTGGTTGTGTCCTTATGCATAATGATCAGGTAATTGATTATGATTCAGGTCAGTTGAAAACTCATGAGGTATATTACCCTACACATGATTTGGAATTAGCTATTGTTGTTTTTTCTCTAAAAATTTGAAGGCATCATTTGTATGGTGTAAAGTGTGAAATATATACTGATCACAAAATATTAAAGTATATATTCACTCAGAAATAATTGAACATGAGAAAGATGAGATGGTTAGAATTAATCATTGATTATGATAGTACAATTCATTACCATCCGGGAAAAGAAAACAATGTGGCTGATGCTTTGAGTCGAAAAAGTAATGCTTCATTAAGCATGCTATGTTTGGAACTAGATCCTTTGGTTTTTGATTTGATGAACATTGTCATAGATGTTTTTGGTGCAGTATGTTCTTCTATTTTGTTTTAGGTGTCAGTGAGATCATCTCTATTAGACAGAATTAAGAAAGCGTAGAAAAAAGACAGTGGATTGTAGAAAAAGGTAGAGCTGGTTCAGAAGGGTATGTTGCCTGAATTTAACATTGATAATGATTGTGTTTTGAGGTTTGGGAAGAGATTGTGTGTGCCTTGTGATTCACAGTTGAAGAATGAGTTGCTATGTGAGGCTCATAGTTCTCCATTTTTAGTTCATCCTGGAAGTACTAAGATGTACAGAGATCTGTGGGAGTATTACTGGTGGGATGGAATGAAAAGAGATATTGCCGATTTTACTGAGAAGTGTATGAATTTTTAGCAGGATAAAGCAGAGTGGTAGGTACCGAAAGTGATGATGTAGTCATTACAGGTGCCAGAGTGGAAATAGGAAAATATATCCATGGAATTTTTTGTGGGATTACCGAAGACATCTTGAGGTAATAATGCAATCTGGGTTATTGTTGATCGATTGACTAAATCTTCTCATTTCCTTCCTATTCAAGATACATTGTCTCTAGATCATCTTTCTCGGTTGTATGTTAAAGAGATAGTTAGGTTGCATGGAGTTCCCCTATCCATTGTATCTGATCGTGATCCAAGTTTCTCCTCTAACTTTTAGAGAGGCATTCAGAAGTCTTTGGGTACTGAATTAAATTTTAGCAGAGCTTTTCATCCTCAATCAGATGGGCAGCCATAACGAACAATTCAGACCTTGGGGGATATGATATGTTCATTCTCGATAGATTATCATGTATGTTGGGACCAACATCTTTCATTGGTTGAGTTTTCTTATATTATAGTTTTCATTCCAGTATACTGATGGCTTTGTTTAAAGCATTATATGGTAAAGGGTATCAGACTCCAACTTTATGGGATGAAGTATGGGAAATGAAGCTGATGGAACAGGAATTGGTAGAAGAGATGGCAAAAAAAGTTTAGTTGACTCAGAAACACATGAAAATAGCTAAGAGTAGGTAGAAAAGTTATGTGGATAACCGGAGGAAGGATCTATATTTTGAGGTAGGTGATCATGTTTCTCTCAAAGGTTCACCATGGAAAAGTGTGATACGATTTGGTAAGAAAGGAAAGCTGAGTCCAAGGTTCATTTGACCATATGAAATTCTGGAGAGAGTTAGATTAGTTGCTTACAGAGTGGATTTACCTCTGAGTTTATCTCAGGTAAATAATGTTTTTCATGTTTCGACGTTAACAAAGTACATGCCAGATCCATCTCATGTTTTGAGCCCAAAGGTAGTTCAGTTGGAAGAGAATCTCTCTTATAAAGAACAACAAGTCCAGATTCCTGATCGTAGAGAGTAAGTGTTGCGGAATATGGTAATTCACCAAGTAAAGGTTTTGTAGAAAAACCATATGGTTGAAGAGGCAATATGGGAATCTGAAAATGCTATGAGGGATAAATATGCCCACTTATTTTGATAAGTGAATAAAATTGTGAGGACGTTATTCCCTAAAAGGGTGGAAGGATGTAACATTCCAGGTAAATAAAGAATAATACATTTTCATATTTATTAATATTTGAAAATTAAATATTAATTTTACTTTAAAAGGGTTGGTCTATTTGATAGCGTACCTGATACGCAACAAAGTGTTTCTTTGAAATCTTATGTTGCACACTAGTAATTAAATTATAATATTTTAAATGGTAGCTAACACATAGCCGTTGTATTTGTGGTAATGAATATAAATAACTAAAATATGATTATATATGTGTTTTAAATGTTTTTACATTTATCCAATAAAATATTAAGGCTTAAAATAAAAAAAATCCATTTTAGGCATAGATACTCAAATATTCACTAAAAGGTCTACTTATCGCCTTTTGATGGTGAACCCTCTTCAAATATAGTTTTGGTCACTCTTATAAATTCTATTGGACCAAATGAAATACTTATTTAGAATTGGGTTATCAAAATTTACTTTGTGTAAATTTTTTGGTATTTTTTCGATAAAGTTCATATTTTAATGAATAGTGAAAAATGTTGTATTTTAATTCAAAAGATCTTTTTAATATAATTTATTTATATGATTAGATTAAATTTTGAATTGTATTTAAAGTGAATTTAGAATATATTTTTACCATTTAATCCAATAGTGGTCATTGAATTAATGTCACTTTGAAATTGGACTTAAACTTGTGTCAATATTTTGATATATTTTGTTTCATAAAGACACGCTATTTGTTTTGACAAACGGGAATTAATTTTTAAATTAATTAATAAAACTTATATGTTTTTAATTTTTTAAAATATACATCATTTTTGAATTCGGAATATCAAATATAGCTTAGGGTTAATTTTTGATATTTTTCTGAAAAACTTCAATTTTTGATGATTAGTGAAACCACTAAGTGGTAGTTAAAAAACTGATTTTTCGTTTAAATGAAAATTTACCACTTTTATGAATTTAATTTCAAAAATTCGACATATGTGCTTGTCATTAGGATGTAAAATTTGGTTCAATGGGATTAAAATAATTTTTTGTTGAATAGTAACTTTTAAATTTTATTGATCGCGATTAAAGGTAATTTGTGTAACTTAAGGTAAAAATAATGTTATAATAATATAAAATTAACTTGAAACATGTCCTACACTTTTGTGATGTGCATTGACGACCAAGAAAATCCATGGGTCAAATTGGGGACCCCATGGAGCCACATTGGTAAGAAAATGACATTAATAACTTTTTATTTAAAGTAAAAATAAAAATGTCACAACATGTATTGTTTTACTAAAACAATTATTACATGGGGTTATACAAGTCATATTTTTGACTATAAATATTCATTTGAAATAAAAAAAGATTTCATACATAATGATAATTTTTCTATAATTTTTAGACATTAAATAAATTAAATTATTTATGACACCATGATGATGCAGCGATTACCTCATTATTTAACGATTTAAATAAAATGAAAAGATAATGTAAAATCTAAGACCTAAACCTGTTAAAAACCTATTTTATGGGTGTATATAGTACTCTTATCACCTTATAATTGATATATATTATTTTGGAACCTTTAAAATCCGAAACACATTATATAATAAAGTAACATTTTATAACATTCCAAGAGTGCCCCTCCTCCCTCTTATAAAAAGCCACCACCTCTACCTCCTTACCCACACCTCCCAAGCCATTGGCTCGTCCATGCACTGCTCATTTTATCACTCCAAATCCCTCTACGCATCCTAGAAGCCTTAACTTAGTAAAAAATATCTTTTAGGAACCCTTTTGGTTCGAACCAAAGGGAGTTACCCAATTTAAAGGTAATATCTTCACTTGTGTTATTTTGATTTATTTTGCTTCTCCAACCCCCTAAACTATTTTTATTCCTTCATTTTGTAAAAAAAAGTATATTAAATATACTAGATTTTTGTTATGAGAGTTATTTTATTTACACTTACACCCACCACCGTCTAATTGTTAAAGAACATACTGTTTATGTGGTTGGTTAATTTCTACCTCACGAAATGATGATTGTTCAATCTTCTTTTAACACCTTTCATAGTGGCCATTAGGATGTCACTATATTTATATATGATATATATTATGTTTATGTTTTATTTATGCGTTTTTATTTTTCATTTATGGCATAACTTTATGGTTCCATTATGGGTAAACGTGATAATTTCATTTTAGGAAGTGCGGACTACCGCCCCCTCAAAGTGATTTGATTCGTTAATGCCATATGTGGGACTTATAAAGGATGTAGTTAATGATATTATATATGATATTATACTGGAATTATAATATATCTTTATATCATTACGATTTCATTCCCTTAAATACAAAATAGAAATGAAGGTTGCGTTCATGCATACGTACGGCTTACCGTCTCCATGAACGGTGCATTTCATTTCTTAACTCAAAATGTTATATACTATTATAAATACATGTATATGCTGGATATATTTGATATATATGATATAGAAATCATGAATATAATTCTGTAAATTATGAACCTTTGACCACATGAACAAAATGTAATTGTAAGAAGTCCATTTTAGACTTAAGTACCAAATATCAACAAAACAAACATTAATAACTTAAATGATTACATAATGATTGTAACATGGAAATATGTGATATAAAAGGAATAATAATCTTCAAAAAGGCTCTTAAGAAAGTAGAAATTAACACTAGTTTATTATTTAGGAGATTAAAGAGCGATCGAGTCAAGTCGGACATGAGGTAAGGGACTTCATCTCAATCTCCTTTCATTGAGGCATATTTTGTTTTATTCACAACTTTCTTTTGTATGGTGTATAAACACCTATTACGTTTACTTTTATTCAAATGGAATCTTTCTCTATGAAGCATTTTAGTAAACAAAAAAAAGGAATGATTTTTTTAATGTACGTGGTGACAACGACCTTTTCCGCCACCGCCAGTATTATTTGGTCTTTTGATTCCTCAACAAGCCGAATTGTTTTTAAAATGAAATAAATACCATATACTCTTTTATGTATTTTGGTATTGAAAATGGATTTATTAATGGATTTTTTATGTCAATATATTTAAGTGTTATATTGTGATTGAAATGTGGAAATGTTTTCTTTCCATTATATTTGTTTTATGACTTTTGATTTTTTAATGGTACTTGGACATTTGACGGGTGGTTACGTGATAAACCATATAACGGGTGGTTCTGTGAATTCTAGGACGGGTGGTTACGTTAAAACCTCCAATTCCTTGGGTATGTAAGTTGTCCATATGGCTATTATATTTAGTGATATTTGTGGAAGTCGACCGTATGGTTATTCCATTTATGTATGTTTTTGTCCCATGTTACCTTTAAATGTTATGGGTTCTTTATATGGGTTTTATGGTAGTCTTTTGGTTACAGAAAGGTAAGTAATTATCATTTATTTAGTGAAGAGTATTTACTACTTATTAAAGATGAAAAGTGTTTCTTTGATAAAGTATTCATAGTATACTTGATGTTTTGAAAAAATAACAGTTTTTCTTCTTGTGTATCCCTTACTGAGATTTTTATCCTCACGCATTTTTTTTTAAAATGTTTTTCACAGGACATAATGTGGAATAGGGTCAAGGATGGGATGAAGGAAAATTCATGCTATCTTAAACATGGAACTAGACATGACTCTTTTTTTTAGAGTTCATGTTTTGTAAAAAATGAAATATTGTAGAAGTGTCGACTATGTAATCTTTGAGATGTAATAGTTATGATCTAATTCTCTAAAACTCTATACCTGAAAATATCCTCAATGTGAATTATTCATTTAATTCAATATTAAGTAATGTTTTATGTCTGGGGACTTATAATCATGGCCCAACCCATGGAAGATATGATTGTCAGCTTCCATGAAAAATACCTTCATACAATGTCCATCCACATGACGTTATGTTGTAATCATACCCTACAGAATGAACACAAGATACGTTCGTGACCCAACTTGAGGAAGTAAGGATGGGAATTTCCCACAGATAATCCCCATTTAGATTATTACTATTCCATAATAGTACTCTAGGAGAACCCACACATAATACTCCTTTACATAATTATTTCTCCATAATAACACAGTGGTAGCTTCCACTCATAATGCATGATCACATCATTACTAATCAATAATATCACTTAGTCTTCTTCTAAGAGTAATATCCATTTACATTATCTGTTCTTTATAGTATCACATTGGACGATTCCACACATATCCCCATTCCATCATATATAGAGTGATCCTATTATAGTGGAATGATTCATCATGTAAGCCCCACACCACCCCTCGTGGATTATCATTTTACGACATGAGCATCTTAACCAGTTGAAGTTAAAATTTATGGATCAGTCCTACCACAAAAACATAATAAATGGAATCAAAATACATTGGTTTTTATCTTTGATTCATACACGAAGTAAATAGGATGCCTAATTTAGGATCAATCTTGCCATATATTTGTATTGGATTAACATCATCCCTCTTATGGGAAAACCTATTTGATCTTCCATAGCAGGGTATCCTGATCAAAATCTTATTCCAACCTCAATATGATGTTTTGGTGAATCTAACCCATGTGTGACATCTTCCCTCATTATTATTCACCTCCACGATCCACCTCAATTGGGAATTCTAATCAGCTATACAGATGTAGCATCTTCCCTCATATGCAAACTCCTCAATGAGATAACTCTAAAGGGAATTATTCTCAACCAATCTAGGTGTTCCATCCCCTCAAACAGGGATGAACGTCCACAATACACCTCAATATAGTGTCTGGGCCCACCTACCATATGTGAAATCATCCCTCATAGAAATGTACCTCCACGATCTACCTCAATATGGAATTCTGATTAACATCCATGGTGTGAAACCTTCTATCAAAGGGATGCACATCCATGATCTTCCTCAATAGGGTTTACTAATCAACCATCTAATGGTGATATCTTCCCTCCAAGGGATGAACCTTCATGATCTTCCATAATAGGATGTTTTGATCAATATCATAGGTGTGTAATCACACTAGATAAGGAAACACATTTAAGGTCCCCCTTATTATGAAGTTCTGATCAACAACCTAGGTGGGACATATCCCACCAAGGGAGGTGTATTTTTGTTTACCCAAAAATGGAATCCTGATATGTGTGAACTATTATGAATGTGACCCCATCCACCTCAATAGGGAATCCTAAACCATCCCACATGATGTAAAACTTATGACATATCTTATATCACATACCCAGAGAAATAAACATGGGATTTCTGAGGTAAAATTGTTTTAGATGAATATAACCATGGTTGTAATTACCTCATGATCAACAATGAATTACTTGGGAATGGTGCCTAGGATTCATTATAATAGATTTCCTCCAAATGTGTAAGTTTAAATGGTTCCCAATATACAAAATATCCAGACATTTCCAATGATGAGAAACATCACTAGTCTCCAAAAAAATACATTCCAAATAATACAAAACACAATTAACTATCTTCTACAACGATATGGAACCTCAAATGAGATCTATGTAAAATAATTAATATATGATGGAGACACAAACTATATAACTAGAACTATGGAGGAATCAATATAAATATCAACTGAGATATCATCATCCCATTTTGATCAAGTATCAAACATCACCAATGAAAGTGATCAACGTATCCCAACTTTAGAAAGTTATAATGTGTGGAAATAAAAACAAACATGTGCGACATAAAGGTATCCCCAAAAAAATATTCAGAAACTTGTAGAGCTAAATTTAAATATTTTTTATTAGTTTCCCAAAATAAATATCTATGGTGTAATAGAAAAGATTGTTCGGTACCATACAGTTCTATATCATCAACATATAATGTTTTATGATATTTTTTTCTTGGGTACTGTCTTTGGTATGTTATAGTATTTTTTTTTCTGTATGCACTCATAGTTGTGTATGTTTTGAGACAGGGTTTTTAAAACTAAAATGCATTTCCTAGGAATGTGTGTGAATCATTATATAAGAACATTGGGTAGTTATATGTTATAACACTATGAGATCAGGATATGTGAATTAAACATATAAAAATTTGACTATGGACAAAGGTTAAAATAATATTTTATTCAAATTTTCCAAATATTTAATCCATTATATGTGGGTACCTAAAATAATAATTATGTCATGCATGGTTTCACATTGTTTCATTAACCATGTGACCATACCATGAGCCATGTTTTAATTAGTCCAAATTTTTTATTTAAATTCAAAACAAATAATTATTCCTCCAACAACAAGATATGTTCAATAAATATTTTCTTTTGGTATTTTAAGTGATTATCTTCCTTAAAAACTAATATTCCACTACATTTTGAGAATTTGGGATGTAATAATTCATGGCAGGTGATCATCATTCTCTCGAAATCTTGATATCTCTGGATAATTCTAATTTAAATTAGGATGCACCTCATATTTTATATGATACATTCATATATAAGATATTGGGAATTATCTAGTGGGATAATCATTAATGGTTGATTGATATGACTACCAGATCTAGAGAATTGGAATATTTTTCTTGGATGGACAATGACCATTGATAGAAGCATCATTTTTCAAGTATTTCAAATATAGTCCTACACTTTGTGTTTGGTTTCCATATGAGATCTGGTTCCAACATTTATAATGTTATGTAATAGTTAAGGATATAGGTATCATTAGGATACCACATGACTCTTCAAATGATTCATGACATTAGAACATTTTTGTTTTAGATATAGTTATTCCATAAAGAATAAAGATAATTCACATAGGTGATTGACATGATTGTGTGCATATGGATAACCATGAGACATATCCTTGATGTGATTTATATTTTTTATTCAGGAATATCCCTATGATAAGTATGTTTTATGTTATTTACATGTGGAAGTGTCTTGGGATAATCAATCATTCATTAATAGAAATTATTATAAAATAACCTAATGTAGCATTATGTATTAAATTTAAAAGTTTATTTTCTTTATAATTGAGAGACCATGTTGAGTTAAATGTGAAAGTATCTCTATTATTGGCATAGTGTGGATGATTTTGTGGATTTCCATATAGCATTATGTTTGGGTTTACCTGTTGTTTGATGGTTTCCCCAAAGTAATGATAATGAGTCAATTTGTGTTGCATGGAATTCTGCAAATCTATTGACTTGGTTGATGTTTCTATTTCCCATAAATTCACGTGTCATTATCATTCACGGTGGATTTTTATTTGTAATTGATTGGAAACTTATATAAGGAATATGTATTTATTTTACGTTTCCCTCGAGATGAATTTGCTAGATCCAGTCATTAAGGACCTAACATATGTGTTCATATTTATGGTTAGTTATCTTTAATTACTCAATTATTATTATTAGGTTATAATTTTTTAATATTTAAGATTATTTTTATATATATGGGCTTTCATACTAGGTTATAAACTCAAATAATATACAATAATCACATTGTGTGAAAATATATTATCATCCAGGATCAATTTTATTGGAACAACCTTCAACTATGTATTTTAGTATGAATCATAAGATTTTATGAGGAAAGGCTGGGGATATTTCTTTTATTATATTATTCCACATTTTATATTGTAATTTCACCAATTTTATTTCATTAATTCACCTTACACGAGGATCCTTTATTTGTTTTTTAATGAATGATGGGAATGTAATCTTATTATATTATAATATAATACACATATCCTTAATTATTGAATAAATTGGATTATTGATTTCACATTTTAATTTTTTTTATAATTGTTATTTTTTTCATTTTAGTGTTATTTCGTTTTCTATTACTGAGGGTATAATATTCATATTATTCCCCTTGGTCCTTCCGCAAAAGTTGATATCCACATGCAAAAAAGGTGGAAAAAATGTGGTTATGTGAAACTCTGTACAAGACCTGGTGATCTGGGTTAGAGTGTAACATATGGTGAATATTAGAGTATTCTCATTTTATTTACAAGAAATATATTTTCTCAAAATATATCTCAAATAAAAATGATTAACAAAAAAACATCCATCAAACAAAAATCTTGCAATCTCTATCTAATTTTTTTCAAATATTGAACCTTACAATATCCTTCTATAATACTATTATCAAGGAGTTTCATAATTGTAACACTAATGAATGAAAATTATTTCACCCAACTAGTGCCACAAGGTTTTCTACTATTATCTTGATCTTCTATGATTTACCATGACAAATACATCAGGGATTTATAGCCTATACTGACCTATTTAATTCACATGAGAAATTAAAAATTCAATAATTGATTTCCCTCAATATCATATCAGATAGATATTCTACTAAAAAATTTATAACTCCATTAAAATTATTTGAGAATTGGTATTTAAAGTTAGGCAGTCCATCAAGAAGCTTCCGCTTCTAAAACACTTCCATCGAGCATCACTATAACAAGAGTTGTCTTATATATAGTAAATTTGACATAAAATCAAAACATAACACTATACAAAACATATCATCTATAATTTCAGGTGTCATAGAATATAAAAAATACCAATTTGAAAATATTACTCCTTCTTGAAATTACTAAAAAGGAACTAAGTTGCATGCACCTATCCATTTCATAGATTACATTCCATTATAATTTCAAACTATTATGTTTCACCAACAAAACATATTTTTATTTGTTTATATTTTAAATAAATCATATTAATTTCAATAGTATTGAAAAAAATATATTTATAAAACCCTATAAAATGGAAATAATTCAACAATTTTCTATTACCCCAATACAACATTTACACAGTAGTGTTTTATATCCAAATCGTATTATAAAGGGTGTTTAAGGAAATCATCACGTGTTATGTATGCGATTATATCTAATATATGTATACATAAATTATGTAATCATCTACTCAAATATTATTTTTTGGGTTCTATGTTCAATATCCAATGTATATATTAAAATCCACCAATATATCATTTGAAACACTCTCTACATCAGAAACACTCAATCGAATCATTTTTAAAATTCATGAATATTGACTACATTATCATCTCCAACGGTCCAAGAGCCTTATCGTTTTTTTTATTTTAAAAATACCCCCTTTTAAGGGAATAAGGGAACCCAGATAAAATTCATGAACATAATACATACTTGACACAAAAATGAGAAAATAAACCCAAACCGGAAACTTGATGTAGCCCCTCCCTAGTATTTGGAACATGAAAATGGTCTCCACCAATGTTGAACTGTAAAGCTAGAGAGTGTCATATGTCTAAGCATAGGGCCAATATTATGGTTTCCATCATACCCTTTCAATTGTCCATGTTTGTAAATCCTGCATAGGTGGACATACTACTCTGAATCCTCCATTAAGGTCTAACCTAGATTTCAATTTTGGTCGTATCTTCAAATCTTCAGTCCTAAAAATGAACCAAAATTATGAACATAATAATTAAATTGAATGTGAGGACCATTATGCTAAGGAGAAATCCACATAATCCCTACTACAGGAGACACCTATGACATACACACAAAAACACAAAGATAAGGGTGAACCAAGGAACATGAATATGTGTCTTTGTCACCCATGATGGGAATACCAAAAATCACATTGATAGATCATCTCTGTTAAGGGGATCCAAGTTGATCTGAACCTAGAGTGCCTTTCTAGGCATTAAGCCGTTCAGATCAAACTGTAGAAGAACCTTCACCAGATTCTAGTTCTTCCAAACCATGAGAAGCATATGTAGTAACCATGATTATTTCTTCGGTGACAATGGCGTCCTGATAACCTATCAGCACATCCAGCAACCATAAAGTCCAATGAACCACATAAGCCTTCAATCTCTAATGCACAAAGAATAATAAGAACTAGGTCCTCCCACCTCTATGATATTCCGAATCAGACGCCATTCCACCCTAGGGTGACGATCCCTACTGGATCCTATTTCGGTCCACTCTGGATCTAATGTCTGAATCTAGAACTGGAGATGATGATAGCAACCAGGGGAAATCTAAATCAGTCATCGCGCCAGTCATTATAGGATCCACTTCATAGACTATAGAATGTTGTACCAGGCGCTGAGCTTATATCATGTTAGATCTGAACTGATCCTAGGATGAGACATACAATACCAAGCCTATGATCTATGCCGAAGTCTATCAGAAATTCAAATCTTGTTAGATTTGTAGCCGATACGAGGGTGAGAAGCCTCCGCTGAGCAGAGATCTATGCCGAGCCAGGAGTAGTGATAGAAACAGGACTGCCGATGCTAGTCAACGTGTCAGATGAGGGGGGGGGGGGAAGGCTCAAGGGAAAACCCTAGACACAGAGCGGAGAGAGGACACTGCCACTCTAAGACTCAATCCTTGAGAGGGATCTATTGACTATATTATGATAGCATTTACACAATTGTTATACTAGAATGAAGAATCCCAAAAAATATCAAAAAAAGTCTTCATGAAACAAAAATATAACTATAATTCCAACTTTTTCTTAATGTTAATTGAATAATGACTGAATTCAACTAAGAAAAAATGTCTATGATTTCTATTCATTGTGTGTTTACCATTGTAAAATAATAAAACCTCCAATACATTATAAGAAATAATTATAAAAATATTTCATACTCCTTGTAATAGAAATTTAATAATACTCTATAAAAAATATCTTTCACTCTTTATAACATAATTTTGACTAAGAGAGACATAACAAAACCGACCTCTTCTAGATGTAAAGTTCACAATCATAGAATGATCCTTTTAAAAATTATCTGTTTGCAAACAATGACTCACATTTTATATTGTTACATAAAGATATACCTCATTATTGAAACACAATCCATCCACGAATTATTAGTATAGATACATAGGCACTGTCCAATCATTTGAATCATAATTTAATTATAAAGGACCATTAAACACTCTTAGAAACCATTTTATGTCAGGTTGGAACACCAAAGCTCTCAAAAATAATGACTTCCTCATAGATGGAGATTATAAAAATAGGAATACTATTACATTCATATATAATTGGTTTCTTAAGAATTACATATCCAATAAACCAAAGTGGGTTGAGAAACATAAAGAAAATAAATAATTCCAATTATGTCACATAATTAATTTGTGGAACCATAAATTTTTTCAATGAAAAAAACCATTATATATACTATTTATTCAAAGAAATTGCATTAGTTTAAAAACAATTTGGAATCAAGTACAAGATTCAAGTGAATAGGATCGACTCATTCTCCTTCAGTATAACCAAATCATGGTCCTCCAAACATCAATAAAATTTATCTCCTCCTCCTTCTAGTTTATGTTCCAAAAATCTATGTTACACCTTTAGGAAAAACTACATATCTTTTCCTATCAAGGATTTATATTATACTAAAAATCTCAATTTTTTTGAATCACCATTAATAGAACATATGAAATCAATAGTAATGGAAAAATAATTTCCGAATGACATCTACGAAATATTCCATTAAAAATCAACATGAACCGTAACCATTTCAATGAAATTAACAAGAAAATATAATATATTAATAAATTTAAAAAAAGTCTGGGATAAAAAATATATTCATGAAATATTAAATAATATTCCTTCTAGTATATGTGTTCCATCTGAATAATTAAACACACTCCCCCACAAAACGATCATGGAATTCATTTAGAAAATATAAAATAAATTGTAGTTTCATAATCTTACAGGTGAAATTAATTTACGATTTTAATAAAATGAACAAATAATTCTTATATACTCGTTTTTTAATAATACTTTTCATCACTAATTCCCTATAAATTCATTAAAACTGGATGTCTTAAGGTCTTATGAATAATATAAAAGGATTATTGAACTTAGAATTACTTGAAAGAACATAGTTATTTAATGTGTTTTCAATTAGAAATCAAAAAACACTTACGAAACTACACATCATCACTTGTAGAATAGTCCTTAAAATATCATGCATAAATATATTAAATAAAAATTAGTACATAAATATAGGAATCACAATATAATATAATTACGTGGTTTGGATGATAGTCAAACACCACATTAGAAAAAAATGAATATTTCATTTATTGTAGAAACTATGTAAGATGATAAATCTATCTTATAGAAAACCCATTTCTATAATAAATAAATTGACACCATCTTGATGAATAAATATATAAACCATCCATAGAGGACCAATGAAACAACATCCTTTGATGAGTTCTCATCAAAATTTCTCCTTATGGAAGACACCTCAATAGAAAAGATGATTTCCCTTCCATCATCCTTAATAATGATAGTTAAACATATATAATAGATTCTAATAGTTAGACATTATTTATTGAACATTCATAATGAATATTTCTACAATTAATTTTTGATAAAATCTCTTTTCACCATCATTTTATCTCTACAATGTGAATTCCACTTCAATATGATCGGAAAAGGAATCATTCCACTCTGTTAATGGAAATGTATTGTTATTTTTTTTCATTTGGATAAATATAATCACCATTAGAAACTTTATGTGTTTTCCATTGCATAGCATTGAAGATGACCTTTATACAATTTTTTTTACTACCGAAGAATCCATAAAATAAATAGTTAATTTTTTCTCTATATGAAACATCAATATTGTATCTAAATAAATATTTACTCTACATCACTATATCATATAAAATGTGTTTTCTCCAAAACTGCATGTGTGAAAAAATTCTTTTTTCTATATTCCCATAGTAGAACAACACTACTAACCTGGCTACACTGGACATGTTATTTACCATTGAGAGTCATCTATTGATCTAAACCATTATCTTATGCATATATGTCTCAGAATCTAGAAATCCTTGATGGTAAAACATGGCTGCACCAGTTTCCTCAAAATATATATTCCAGATATATAATATCGGTGTATCCTATACAAAAAGTAGTTCTTTTACCAAAACCAAAAATATAAAATCCCAAATATTAATGTTAATTATTACTATTAATTTTATTTACTATGAAACAAAATAATGTAGAATTAATATTACAAAATAGAAATTATAAAATAATAAATTATTTAACTAATATAAATTAATGTTCATATAAATTAAATAGAAAATAATTGACATTCTGTGTTAAAGAATTGACACATTATTTTGTATAAATTTTAAATTTAAAATATAACCTCTTACATTACTAATAAATATAATTTATTTATAAATTTTTAAAAAACTAAATATAATTTTTTTACAATATATTTGTGGTATAAATATTGTTTTATTA
The DNA here is from genome assembly GCA_963277665.1 of Viscum album. Taxonomy (NCBI): domain Eukaryota; kingdom Viridiplantae; phylum Streptophyta; class Magnoliopsida; order Santalales; family Viscaceae; genus Viscum; species Viscum album. Next base: position 1,483,234,200 of record OY728137.1, read on the forward strand.
TAATTAGATGGTAAATTTCTTATTATTATTTAAATTAAATTGATATATAATAATTTAACATTTATTTAATGTCAGATTCATTTTCTCCCCCTAATAAATGTTCATGGTTTAGTATCTATTTTCAATATCTCAAAAAAAATTATATTAGTTTCGCAAAATTTTAAAATATTTTATTTGAAAATTTAAATTCATTGGATTTTTATGCGAAACAAAGATAATTTAACAATATAAGAAAATGGGAATATTATTATACCAGTTGATTATACATATGTTATATGTATATATATATATCTCTTTTTTCGGAATTATATTTTATGTCATGTGAGAATAATTTTTTTTTGTGCTTTCAATATTTATTTATCATGGTTAAATAAATATTTATATATATATTATGTTATGTAGGACTTATATATCAGGTACTATGGAATATATATATAATTTAATATATGTAACACCTGAGCCCCATGAAACAAACCCCTCCCCACATATTTGTGGTTCAAATGACCTTAATCAGGATCCCATAATCACTAAGGGTAGAAAATAATAGCATTTGAAAAATTAAATGATTAATGGATCATTTTACATCAATACAAAATAAAAGAACTAAAAACTTAATCATGTGTATGTCATAAATTTCAGCTAAAATTATCTCCAAAATAGTGAAGACTACGATTTATTTTAAGTACCTAACAAAAAGAAATATGTTACCATAAAAACAAAAAACTAGTATATGTTTCTAATGTATATGATGGAGAATGCACCTATCAAATATCCCACAATAATATATGTATGTATACTATAATGTAAAATATTTTTCCCAAAATTATTTCTTTGTGTGTCGATATGTACATGAATATTCCCATATATGGGTGTGAATGAACATAGTAGAATTAAAATAAACAATATGATGAATATAATTTTTTATAAATATATATTACCCAATAAATATATTAATAAATATATATTTTTATTATTTTTAATTCATACATATATATTAATATGCATTACAGAATTCACAATGTTTATTGTCTATATAAGAAAATATGTTGAAATATGTTTATTCATAAATTATTTTCATTATGTAGACCACTAAAATATTCATAGTTCAAGTGACCACCTATGGAAATATGTAAATTTCGACATGATATAAAATCATATTAATGAGATGATTAATCAGAATTAAATGGATATAAGAATCAACATGAATAGATGTGTTGTAATTATATTCATTAATAGTTCATTATAATTATATCTTAATTATAAGAATATATGAATAAAAAGGAGATATGGAATGTGAAATATAAATAATTATTAAGAATTATTTGAATGATTTAAGGATTATATCCTTCAATGCATAACTTATTTGGTTTGGGGTCTTTGAATAATCCCCATTAATAGTATCACATATAATAGGCTCATTATTTAATTAATTGGAGGCTTGTCTAATTATTGGTCCACGTATTAACTATTTATATGTTCTATATCATATAGGAAACCTATAAAATAATTAATATAATAGTAATACATAAATACATAATCATTATATATATAACCTATGATGAAAAAATAGTCATTTTAATAAACATATATATTATATAATTTACCCAAATTTTATATAATAATTAGATATTGATGTATGTAACTGAGATAGTAAATATAAATGAATTAATATATATTAAATATAGACATATAATAATTTTTAATTCAATATAGAAGAGAATCATATATGAGGCAATACGACCCATAAGTATAAATGAGAAGAGGATAAGAGTGGAATTGAATATATTCATCACAACAATATTATACCATGATAAAGAAGAATAAATATACTAAGTATATTATAGATATAAATATAAATTTAAAAAAATAATAAGAATATAAAAAATGGTATAAAAATTTCCAATAAATAATTTTTAAAAAATAATAGAAATGGAAAGATTTTTTACAGATATGAGGAGTGAATGTTTCAATAAAATTCTTTAATCATTATAAATTAGATTTTGGGAAAAAAAATTTAAAAATAAATTAAAATTTAGGGATAGAAATATGATATAAAATAAAAAGTTAAATATAAAATATCATGAGGAAATATTTTATACCCGAAAGAGAGGGAGTCACTAAGGAAACACCTAACCCTATGTAATATTTTCTAATAATGTGGTTATCCCTCATTTATAAAAATAAAAAGATTATTAAAATATTATATTATAATTTTTTAAATTATTGTTATTAATTTTATATCTATTTTTTCAATTGATAATTATTATTAATCTATTTTTTAAGTTAATGGGGTTAGAAATTATTTTGTATTGAATAGTACTTTCTGATTTCAGAACTGTGTAATTGATCATTTTTAGTTTTATGTTTGTTGAATAACAAAAATTAGATTCATGTTAGATAAAAATAAAATGTTCAATTTTCCATAATATACACTTTCCAAACATTAATTCAGTGAAAAATAATAAATAATACATCATTTTTTGTTGTAAAACAAAACATGTATGGATACATCTTGTGAGGGATATAGAATTTATTTTCATATTTTACACTTTATATTTATGAAGTGGTATAATAATAGTAATATAATATTTATGAACAAATGAAATAATTATTTATAATTTATTTTATAATTTGAAATTAAAATAAAAAATATAAGAAGAAATATAATGTGATCATATTATTATATAGTACTTGAAGATTTCAACTATTTTAAGGGCATAATTCCATGAATTATTAATGTACGGTCAAGAAATAATGTATAAAATATCTCAGTTGACATACTCTGAGGGATATAGAATGCCTATATGAAATGGGTTAATCTTGTGGAATTTATTTTCCATGTCACTGAGGGGGGCTATTAGTTTATGGGGAGGTGTAATTTTGGTAAAAATGTTGAATAGAAAATTACTTCACATCCATGATATTAATTACATGTAATATATTCTAAAAATTACTATTACACACCCATTAATCTAAAATTATGTTATTCATACATGAAGAATGATGTTTTTCCCAATGATCTCTTTGCTAAACAATTTTTCCATCATATTTGTATGTATATTTATATATTTTATTAAAATTTTATAATTAGAAAAAATTAAAAGTGTAGTATATTTTTTACCACCTGATTATAAATATGGAACTATTTTTATCAAAAAATTATTTATTAAAAACATATATTTTATAACCTAATTTTAACACATTAATAATCATGTATTTCATACATAATCAATTTCATAACCTCTTAAAAATATTCTAATAGTCATAATAAATTATTATTTAATTTAAAAAATCAAAAAAAAAATATAAATTATTTATTTTTGTAATATAATATATTTTTATATTTATAACATATTACTCCATTAATTTTATTGAGATTTTTTCTTTTTAACTAAAAATAATATACATTATGAAAATGTTGAAAATTATACCAATGTTTAATTTATTTTCATAGAAAAAAATTTGAAATCCTTTTTATGAAACCATGTTCCTAAAATATTATAATTACAATTATAATTTAAATTTAAAATATTACTATTAAATAAGAATATTGAAAAAATAATTTCATTAAATAAATGAAGACATTTTATTCCATAAATAATAATTTTCCGCATTATAATATTAATATATTTACTTTATTTATATAAATATTTACCTACACAATTTCAAATGTGGATTACTTTTCTGGTTTGTTCCCATAATTATTAATATAATAGTGTTGTCACTAATCTAGTTCCATTATTTAAAAATTTTAGATCACCTTTCTATATAATATATATATATATATATATATATATTAATTCTCCCCCACTAGAACCCATAACTTCATTCCAATGCTGATGAGTCTAACATTTGATGGGGGAGTCTAATAGGTTGCCTTTTATTGACTATCGTTGCGCTAAAAAATATAAATACATTGGAGGAATTACCCTTATAAATAATTGGATCATATGGTGAATCTCTAACAAACTAAACATATATAAAACCTCATACACAATGCATTTATATTTCATTCTATAAAAATGGACTCCTAAATAAATGGAAAAATCACTAATATGATATAAACTCCACCAAAACCAATGATCATTAAAAACATGTATTGTTCATATAGATCAATATATCCCTCATATATACTAGTTTACATATATATTAATATAAGTGAGTAAAAAATTAGGAATAATATGATCCTCCTTAAAATCACTTATGAAAATATGAAAGAATAGTTCATGTTGTTCAGTGAATGGAAATATTTGATAACACATCACCCATAAATATTCATCTTAAACAAATCGCCACTAAGGATACCACAAGGAATATCACATACATGTATAATAAAATAATATGAAAATAGAATATCATGAAGGTATCTTCTTTTGGGATACAGATTTATCTGATCGCTCTCATGATTCAATAGAATATGTATAGTGATATAGTCACTTTTACATCCTTAAAAACAATTCACAACCACCTTCACATCATCATCATAAACATGTAACCCATAAAAAGCAAGAAAAAAATTTGTACATTAAATATCACAATATCTCATAAAAATAGAACATTATCATCCATATAGGTAAGCATAAAATTGAAGGGCATCAATCTCAGTCACTCCTCATTCTACTTTCGATGCCAGCAATGAATTATAACCCACATCACCTCATAATCACCAAATAAAACCCTTGCAACTCTAACCCTATCCTATTAAAACACATGTCTGATAACCTATTTCCATTATAATCAATGTAATATCATTTTGGGAGACTTGTGAAGAGGGAGTATTAATCAATATATTCTATATAAAATTGAGAATTTTGGGAATTAAATAGAAATAAAAAGCAATGTGTGAATAAATAAGGTCACCTTACTAAATTGGAGGTAAGGCATAAATATAATACCATAAAATAATTATTTAAACACAACATTAACCCATAATGAACATCAAAACATCTCTACATCTTATCCAAAAAGGATACCTTCAAAATAACATTCCTTATGGCACTATTTCTATAAAATAAAAACATTAAAACAGCAACTTCTCATTTGATCACATTATCCTTAATTTCTAAATTCATTATTTCCTACATTATGAAATTAATTAAATTACCTTAAATATATATACAAATTATAAGTTATATCGGTGCAATATCCACCAATGTGGCCACTCTATTTTCCCCCATTTTCTGTAAATAATTGCTTAATTCTAAGAAACATATAAATTCACCAGGATTATATTTCATTATAGTGAAAAATAACTATAACTATGATTGTTAATCACACAAAAAAACAACCTCATTTGTCATAAATTAATATTAACTTACCACATAAATAATAAAAATCTATATTAATAAAATTATTATAATATTTTATCTTAATATCATATTTTTATAATAATAAATTATTAATGGTGATAGGTTTCAATATATTATAAATCATCTATGATTCTCAACCAATCATATGAATTATAAAATAAATAATATTATGGGAGTAACATCGGATTCCCAGAAATCATAATCTTATTATCTTTTCTATTTCAATCCCTATAACTTGTTTACTCTTTTGGTTTTGATAAACAAAACCATAATCACATTGAAATAAAATTACTTATATTTTCACACTTACACATAATTAATTGATAAATTCAAAATCCCTTATAGAAATTGAATCATTGAGAAACATTTAAATTGAACTAAAATAAATGGATGGTGTAACACATGTACTCTTGAATGGAACAAAAAAATATGAAAACATAGGGAAACTATAACTAATTATTACATGAAAACACCCCAATATTAGTGGGAACCAGAAATATATATTCATCAGAAAAATGAACCATATGAATGGAGGAGAATAAAAAAATTGTATAATAAATTCATCATGGAATAAAGTGGATTAACTGCACAATTGGAATAGTTTAAATCCAAGAAGGTTTTCAAATATAAAATTAAATTAATGACATGGGATGGATAGTGTTTTAGGAAAATAAATTAACTCCAATCAAGAAAAAATTATAATGGCATTGTATTAGAAAATTTAGGTGACCCATAATATTGTAATTTTGTTTATTAAAACATGCATTTGGTCCTAGGTCAAATGAGATCCAATATACACATTTGTAAAAATCGGTTGATCCTACATTGATTCCTAACTATTTTACTTATTTTTAATTGGGTTTAATTGATAGAATTATTAAATCACATGTAAATATTAATTTTAAAATAATTTATTGGCACTGATAATGGATCTACCATATTAGGGAAGAACTGCCCTCTCTATTTTTTCATTAACCCCAAAATGTGACCATATTGAAAAAACATAGGAACGGGAAATAAAATACATATGACCAATAAAATGGGTGTTTTACTATATCATTTAATATAGTAATACATCCAGATATAGGGGGAGCCACACCCAATAAACTGGGAATAGTATCTCTGAAATATAAATTTCATAACCTTACTTTCCTCAAAATCTACAAGATCCCTAAAAATCTGTGGCTCATTATATTGTTTGTTAATATAATAAAATGCATAGGATAAAACACCCACAACAAACACATGTCACCAACTGTTTTTTTCGCATACATATTTTTGAATCATATGGGATAGAAAATAATTCTTTCACATGTGAAAGTAACATATGAACTCCCTCTAATCATGATAAATGTCAATAACAGTCAATGTAAAGGTCCATTAAATTACATTCCTTGATATAAAGTACCACCAGTATATTTTTATCCATAGGAATCCAAACTAAATGTTGGAATAGAATGACAATACCATAACGATGAAAACATATGAGATTCATTTTCATTGTAATAAGTCCATAAAAAGTACAAAATTTGACACATTAGAATATAAATTGTATCACACTATCATAGTATCAATAATAGAAGCATTGTAAAAAAAATTGGATTCAAAAAACTCACTATAAAAATAGCTAATATATTGATAATGGTCATCTATATGCTACTAAAAGAAACTAAACCTCCCTAAGAAACTATCAAGTGGAAAGATGTTTCCCAGAATCAAATTACACTATAGATCATAAAACTGAATATATCTCTCCATAAATTTCACATCGTCCCTAATATAAAATAGTCACAAAAAAATAAAAGATAGTAATAATGAAGATATAGATGATGTTGGAACATATGGGAATCATCATGGAAAATATATTATTTATTGAATCAATATTGAATACGCAACATCACTATCATGTAAAATGGGATGAATTACTATAGATTTGTTGAAATTTATTATGTAAGGACACAAAAATTCAATAGTAAAAATTAAAATAGATCTATTAAAATATCTTATTATAGGTATATAAAACATAATCATCCTTGGTTTTATGTTTTTGGATTTTAAAATACCATTAGGAATTGTGACTTTTTCTAATATATCTATTAAACATTGATGACATGATTAGTCTAAATACATGTATTTTACTAATCCAATTTAACCATAAAAAGGAAGAGATGACCTCATCCAGTAAACTTTCTCCTTGCGAAGACAATTTTTTGGAGAACGAAAAGGATGTGGTGTTATTGGGATTCGCTGTTGACCAATCCCAAGTCGCGCTTCAACACGTTAATCTTGAATGGAACCACCTATGGGAGAAGTGGAAGTTGATAGATATTACCACTCGAGCGATGTAATCTGAGCCACCGTAAGAGTATGTCACCATCGAACACCTTACCCTTTGGTCCTATGAGGGTGTTATTAGGGGTTATGTAACAAGACCTTATAACTATTAATAAGTAAATTATTTTTGTTTATAATAATGAATATACAGTTATTTTATTATTGTTACTTTGTAAATAGTTTTTAAAGTGCTAATAATATTTTTATTTAATATTCAACTAAGAAATCTATTTTTAATAATTAATGGATTTTTGAATAAAATAATATTTTCAAAAAATATTATTATTATTATTATATTACATTTTATTAAATATAAATGATCGTATAATTAAATGAATGAAATTTTTATTTTTATTATGTTTTGAATGTTGTTTTTGTCAAAACCCATAAATTTTTTATAAAGGTTGTTTTATATTTTAAAAGTTAAAATTTCACATAATTATAAATTTATTTAGATAAAATTAATATTATTTTTGGAATTAGGATGTCGAAATTATCAAAAAGTGGTTTTTTCATAATTATATGAGATAGTCAAATTTTTGGGTAAAAATAAAATACCATTAAAATATATAATGAGTTTCATGACATCATAATGACTCTATAGTGATATAACAAAATACTAAAATGAAATATTTCTATAATATATGTTTTTTCCTTGAAAAATGTGATTTTCGATTTGTTTGATTAATTTTATGATGACTTAGTGGACCCTCCATTACTTATAAAACATTTTCTCTTTTTAAATTTTTTCCTTGTGAGTGTGACTCAACTCCACATATAAAGCCCTATTATTTTAAGATGTTTGACCATTGGACATAAAAAATATTTTTTTCCACTCCAATTTGGAAAAAAATCATGGGCAAAAGACATAGTATGGTTTGTGGTTTTGATTAGTTTAATGTGAGGTGTCCCAAACCTAAATAATAAATAATTCCTTCTACTTTCCCATATAAACCCACTCTAGCAACCACATCGTCATCACTCTATTCCGTGGGAGTTCAGAAAACCTTTTCCCTCCTCTGTTTAGAATCATTTCAAGGCACCCCAATCTCTGAAGAAGCCTCTCTCATTCCCCTCTCATGTCCTTGGGATCACAGATCCTCATAAGGGATTATTTAATTCCTCTTTTAATCTATGTTTCTTAATATTGATATTCCTTTTTATTTTGAATAATGAAATTTGGGGTATGATTTCTCCCACCCAAATACTTACCTCTTCTTATATTAATGATTATTTATTCCATTTATTTCATTTTAATGCCTCCCATGTACAACCGTTACTATGCCAAAATTCCTTAACGAATCCCACTCTTCTCATTTACATTCATGAAATTATTTTGTATTATGAATCCAAATTCTAGTACCTATGGTGGGAAATGTATATATATTTCCCCCTTAATGTCCTTTTCAGGTATATATGATGAAACACCCTTCTCTCTCTCATCAACCTTTTTCTATGAAGTCTTTTTTCACGCCGTTAAGCTGCTGAAATTGCACCATAATTTTCCATGACAAAATCATTGTGTAATGAATACAATGCCTATTTCTATTTCAAGGGTATTCACATTTATGAACATTTAATTATTTATTTAAGAGTTTCATGTATGAATTCCAAATTCCTTAATCATGGAATGAATTATGATAATTTACGAATCCATGTTGTATGATGTTATGGCACACATATGCATGAATAAAATGCTTCAGAAGGGTGCACCCTAATAGTGCTCCAATTCATTGGGTAAGGTATAGTATCATGATACGTCATGTGCAATGATTTTTGGCTCATGATAATACAATTTCAAGGAGTTTTTTCTCATTATTCATGTGCAATGAGTGTTTACTCATGCTCCATGTGCAATGGGGCTTGGCTCATGATAATATCATGTTTAATGTTGTGGCCATATCCCTATGTCATGATTACCATGTATTATCATTCCTTTATGTTCATGTTTATATAGTGCTTCATTTTTATGCCAATGATATAACTTCTATTGTATTTCTCATGTTATTACATGTTTATTCCCTTACTAGGATTTATAGGACACCCTTTTCTTATGCTTGTCTTCAGGTTATCCAATGCAATGCTAATTATGAGGGAATGTAGTGATTATGTAAATGATGTTTTGAATAAATATGTTGTATTTAATATTTTAAATTTTTATGTAATGATCCTAATTCCCTAATACACTAGACCTCTTGATCTTCTATGTTGTATCAAATGATATTAATGTAATAAATATTGTATAATAGTGTAATAAAAAGAATGGTTGTTATAGATTTTGTCCACAATGAGGTGAAAATAGTATAAATACATAATAAGAACCCATTTATTTTATATTACTCATAATATGGTTGTAATAATACTTATAATTGTTTTATATAAACATCTTCCATTAATTATTATATTTTACATTATTGGTCATTATCTATTCAATATTAAATTTATAGAATTCGATATCCATGACTATTGTCCTACATAATGGAAATATTCATATATTCCAAACAATATACTTGAAAATAGTTGTACCAAAATATATGTGATGTATCAATTATAATAAAACAATATAAGTGTTCTTTATTAACTAACTAACCTCTAAAATTCTCAACAAATGTTCATAACATATTCTAAATCATCATGATCATTTGATATATTTTACAATATATATAATAATGGAACATAGTTCTAAGGTGTACCATAGATCCAAAAACACATTAATGGATCTTGAAAACATGAAAACTAAAATGAGGAGAATGATTTGAAATGATTTTCTAGGAACCCCGTGAATTTGAAAACCCTCTTCAACATATAGGATTAATAATTAATATTTTATACATGATTCCTTCACCACCACAAAATAAGACATCAACATCCTGGGATCCGGACACACTAATTGTGAATTCTATAGAAAATTCCATCATTATCCACATTTGTATATCCCCTGATGTAATTAATCTTTTAGAACACAATTATTTTCCATCACTTGGTGACATATTACTCATTGAAAAATAAATCCAACAACCAATGTATTTTTATTAGTAAACCATTGTAAATTATTATTTCATGGAAAATCAACAATATTTGAGGATTCTTCATTATATTTGAGCTATGATAATGAAAATGAAATCTATTTTTCTAAAATCATCAATCAACAGGAATCCCTCAAAATAGAAATTCATATTGTTCTTCCTTTTACCATTACATAAGATATTCTCAATAGATGATAACATCATTCCAAGACACCACACCATTATCACGTAATAGTTATTCCTCATGCTAGTAAAACAAATATGGACATAAAATAATATATTTTATAATAACTCATCACCATATTCTTTTATCTCAAGATGAATGGTAATGGGATCCCCTACCACTCTATAAGAATCCCTAAATTTAGGTATAACACCACCATGTAACTTCCAGATTAGCATCTATTGGATTGTGTTACCATTTCTGGTTGTTTAAAAAATCTCCAAGGAATTGTCCTATTAGAACACCTTAAAACTAGGAAGAGACAAATTTAGGATTCATTAGGAGAAGACATTGCTAACTGACATATGATCATTTAAGACAATTAAGCCCTCATAGTGAGGGAAATTTAATAATGCATCAAACTAAAAACTACTATAATTATATAAGTATTATAAGTGTTAGGGTTTCATATATGGATATATAAATACTGGTAGATATATTCTATTAGGACTATATGTTTCATGATGAAAAAACCTAGTTATATATGATATAACTAATAAAAAATATAAATAGTTAATTTTTCCTATAGAATGTGATGGATATAATTTATGATAAACATCAAATTCACATAATTATATATTTACCAACTCTAGATAATCCTTATATTTAGTCAGTCCTTCATATTCTATTCTATCAAATGTTCAGAAATCTAAAAAAATAAATGAAAAGACATTCCATACCAAGAGCATTTAACCACTCATATTGGAACTCAAAAAAAATAACATTTCATATAAAATGGTTTTAAGAGCCATTAGAAATATATAATTTTTGAATATGTTCTAAGAAATGTTTGAGAAATATTTTGGTATAGATAGTCATACAAACAGTTCTGAAGCAATGGTAATAGGACAATACAAATTGTTTTAAAAACACATTTTTATACCTATACTAATGGATTTGTTAATCTATTGTTATTCATAATGTATAAAAAACTTATATTTTTAATCATATGAAAACTCTCATTTTATAAAATGTCATGACTACAAACTAGAACCATTTTCATGTATAGATTTTGAAAACATATGTATATATATATATATATGAATATAAATATTTCATATGATGTAATTATTTATTTTGAAAATAAAATAAAATAATGATGTTAATGGCTATAGAAACCGTTCTAGAAATTTTTTTCTATTGTACTATACACATGGTATTATATATTTCTTTGAATAGGACCATCAATAAATAAGGACCCTAAATGGGGACTCCGAAAAATCGGTAACATAGTTATTGTAAAAAAATAATATCAAAAAATTAATTTATATTAGAAATATATTTCAATGTTCTATGAAGAAATCCAGTATAAGGAACCTATACGAGCATATTAAAAAATAATTGGTATTGTAATTTTTGAATATTTAATATTTCTAGTAGTGAATGAAGTCAGTGAAAACCCACTAGTAATATCATAAATGCACAAGGAATTCAGGAAATTTCATTATATTTTTGGTATCCACCTAAGAAAAGAATTCATTTATATTCAAAGTATCCACTTATATCCCTTTTTGATATGCAATATTCTTGAGAAAATGAACTTAAAATCAAAAATTATTATAGCTATACAATATTACATGTAGTTGATGTAGCTTATGGGGGTCTCCTAGAAGCATTGTATGGTCATCCGTTGAACTTGAATAATGATTTATTCACTGATGAACACTAAATATTATTCCTGGAATTCATGAAACACAATTATTATCAATCCCAAAATAATAGATTTTATAATAATATCTTTGTTTGGAATTTATAATACATTAATATTAAAAAATCATGTTCTTTTATTCTATTAGATAATGTTTATAGACCCTAAATTTTATATATTAATTTTTTTTGTGAAAAATTAAATTACTTATTATAATATGTAGTTTTATAAAAAAACAATAAGTATATTTTATATTTTATATTAGACTATTATAAAATATAAATAGATTTTATATCCTGAATAAATGTCCACTATGAATCAATCCAATTGAAAACAGATATGTTATATATTGACTCTTGGAATTTTTATATGAATTTTTATAAATTAAACAATCAAAAAAATGAACGAGTGATGTATTTTGGCTACTGAATAGTACAATATTAATCCTATTTTTCAAAGCTTCTAAGAGAGTTGTAATCAATTTGATTTATCTGTTCCCAATCCAAATATTATATTCCACCACTATTAATCATGTTAGACCATTTATCATATAATATTAATCTTATACTGATGAAAAGTAAATCAATGTTCCCAAAACCATCCCAAGAATATACTTCCATCACAGATCATACCATTGTTTAATATTCTAGGGTAGTATGTGGTATTTTCTCCCATCCCTATAAGTATGAATTTATATATTTATGTTGTTATAAATAAATAAGGAATATATTTATCACCTTTAAATATTGATATATTTAAAAAAGAAAATTTATTGAGTTTCAAGAAATTATATTTTGATATAAGGAATAAAAAATTTTATATTTATGAAATATAAAATTCAAATGGAGATTTTTATAAATCCAATTGTTTTTAAATAAATTTTACCTTGAATACATAATCATTTAAAATAATATTTATTTAAAAATAAATTTAAATCTAATGTCGTGGAGACCCATTTAATATTTATAATGGTGTAAAATTAGTTTGTGTCCTAAAAAGTACTGTTTAGTAATAAAAAGGTATTTTTATTTAAAAAATAAATTAATTTTTTTTATAGATTTAGTTATTTAAAATAATACTTTTAAATAATCACATTAACATTTTTCAATGGTAGCACTCTTATAATATTCTGATACTCTCAAATTTTTGAGGTAAAAATTTAATAAGGAATGAATATATGGAATTTATTATAAACTCACAATATCAAATAATTGATGTATTAATTTATATAAAAGGAATAAATTGACAACAAATAGTTTCGTATTCATTAAAATTGGGTTTTTCAGTTCTTTGATTACTTTTATAAAACAATAATGAATCCTCCAAAAAATATATTGAATTTTAATGGTTTATAAAAATTACAATGATGCTGGATCACATACACAATATGAATTTTATTATTGTAATGAGTTTGGATAAAATCCAAATAATATAGTTAATAGAACTCTTATTTTTACTAATACATTTTCAAAAAACACAGTTAGGTCTGTGGACTTGATTATTTAATTACATAGTGTCCAAAACCTATGTTGACATATATATAATAAATCCCCATTTTATCATTTATTACACACCCATACTCCAATTAAAATTCACTAAAACCCATTTAGCAAAAATTTAGTCACTCTACCACTCTATATATCCTGCTAATAGTGTTCTTTAGAACATAACTAGTGGATCCTAATCTTTTATAAGTAACCCTTTAATTAAGGGAATCTCCTCCTATACCTATTAATTCTTGTACTATATATGTATTATTACATTTGAATCTCAATTGAATATTTTACATATGAGTATAAATTTCAACTTACTATCAAAATGAGGTTCTAATATTGAATTAATATTTATCCCTTTTCATTATAACCATAAGATAAGTCATTACTTTGTCAATGATAGGGATCTATATGCCTTTTTTATATCAAGTACCTTCATTGTGTTGTAATTTATTATGTTCTATTGTTCATTATTACATGTGTTTTTAAAAGTCTATTTTCTATATATATATTGGAAGTAATCAGTGGAAATATTATTCTATTAATAATGACTTATAATAACCTTTATATCCACCTATTATGATGTTGTAATTATCCTATGATTTCACATTCCAAGAATTTTTTTGTGAATCATCAACTTTATTTCCACTAAATTGTATTAACAATTGATTAAATATCCATAAATTAATAGGTAATTCCATTTATGTGATGAAAAATCAATAATAATGGGATTAAAATTGTTGATATAAATTCTTATTTTTATCTTCAATATGGTTGAAAAATGAATTTGCATAATATGATACGATTAGTGGGACCATAATTATATATTACTATAATGAATTGGATAATGTTATTTTCTGATGATATAACATATATGGTTCATAATAGGGAATCCAAGGATCACTATGTTATTATGTATTAGTGATTATCCTTGACATGATCTTATGATGGAACATTTGATGTTGCTTCAACATTCATCTATTTTCATGATGTTATCATGTATTGATGTTCTTGACTATGGTTCTCATGATTCTATTTCATCCTGTTATTCCTCTTAAATCCCATGTATTAATTAAGATTATATTTTTCATTGATTTTTCCCATAATAGTTTTTATATCTCATTACTTTATTATTTATGTCCATAGGCTATCATATGCAATATTGGATGATTAATGGAATTTATTTGTATAATCAAAATATTTTAAGGAGGTATGTCCTTGTTTTAAATTTGTATTAACTATTTTTTTTTCCTATCAACAAAATGACTATTAAGACTATGATGTGATTTTGGGTTCTCTGGGGGGTTTGGGAATAAGAAAAGAGAGATAAATGAGGCCATCTATGGAATATTTTACAATTGGATTATAATTAGATGGAACAATGTTCCATATATCAGGAGACTATGCAGCCTAGAAGCTTCCACTGAGGTATGGGCATGAACACTGCATAGTTTCTAAAATAGGATGGTTGGACAATCAAGAATATGAGGCATGGGACCCCTCATGTAAATAGTGTTCCACAATATGTATGTGGGGTTTGGCTAACCATGCTTCCAAACTATGTGCCTCAAAAATTTGGGGATATTCATCTTTTTACCTCTCATATATTAAGTGTATTAACCCAATTTTCGACCCATTTCATCATCTAGTATAAGATGATTTGAACCATTCCTTCCAACTATATCCAAGGAAGAATATTAATCAATTATTGGTTATTTAGAGTGAATTTGGGTGAGAATCAAATAATCGGGTGAGTCTAACTCTTTTCCTCCAATTATTTTCATGAATATGCATTGTATAGATGTTCACTACCTTCAAAAACAATAAAACCATTATTTTAAAAAATAATCTATGTATAGTAATTTATGTTTGTTTTATTCAAAAAAAGATATATGTTTTTAGAGCATTCGTCGAAAAACAATAGGTAGGTGGTCAACACTTGTTTCCAATAATCATGATTAATTGTTACTATGTATATCATTGTGAAAATGAAATATTATTCTATGGATTCAATTATTTTCACTATAATTGAAAAATAAACATCTAATCAAATTGAATGACAATTAACAAAATTTGTGGGTCCATTAATTTTTATTAGGTAGAGCCTATGGACACCCATGGGATGTACCAATCATTTGAATGTGTCAAGATTAGTTGTAAAATGTTTGAAAGTGTGTTTTTTATATTAAAATGTTTATGATATTGTTAAATAGGTTATTTTAAGGCAATGGGTATTGTTGAAAAATGGTTAAAGTGGGTTTAAGCAAGAATATTTTTGGTTAAGTGATGTTCAATAGTTATTTTATCAATAATGGGAAAATAGTTGTGTCATCGAAATGGGTTAAATGTAATGAATGATATGAAGCATAGAAATGTGATAATTATAATTGTGCACCTATCATGTGTCTTTGTTTTAAAAAGGATAGTGATCAGGAACCATTGAAATATTGAAGTAATTGTTAGTTGAATAATTTAATGATACTCCTCTCCCATGGGAGGGATAAACCAATGCTCTATGAAACCCAATGCATAATAGTTTTTTGATAATAGACTAATGATCTATTCTCCAAGTGTATGAATAGGGTATTCCTAATAAAGGTTGGTATATATAGACAAGTAATTTATAATCATTGTTAGATTCATGAATTGAGTCTCAATATTTCCCATCTTGTATTCTTTTGGAACATGGATCAGATTTATACAATTGGGTAATGTGGTTTTGATGAATATTGGTAAAATATAGAACTATGAATAATATAAATTGATTTAAAAATTGGTAAATGATGGAAAATGGTTTATTTTTCTATTTTATTATTATTTTTATGTATTCATTCGTTATATTATAATGGATATTTTTAGATAGCATTGGTTGTGGCCAACTATATTTTACTCCCAATCTGTTCAGGCCTCCATTGGGTACCTAAGAACACATCATGGTTGTAGATTATCATGTGGGTGACTTCTTAATTATGGAGGGTTTATTTAGGTCATAGGGATGTACATGGATTAGGAGGCTAGACATAGTGTTGGGACTCATTTTGGGGTTTCTTTAGTGAATCCATATATTGGTTTCTACTTTATATTTGGCATTTTAGGATATGACATAAAATATTAATTATTATTTTTGAATGTACCCAATTTATGGGAACTATTTTAGGATTCTATATTATTGTTTATATTTTTCCATTGTTTTTAAATATTTCTAGTGTGCATTACTATGATATAGTGGGTATGGTCTCCCCATATGGTTTATTATATCCTTTCTATTAGTTGGTATCCTATGGTGAATGAGCAGGAATTCCTGGCATCAAGTGGTGAATTGGAAAGGATAATCTGTTTAATAGCATCTGGGTGAGGACATTGTAAAGTAATATCAATGGATTCTTTTCATTAATTTATTTTATTTGGGGAAGGTATTCCCGATACTAGTATTGGTTGATTCTGGGAAATTGGTTAATTTATGGGATTAGATGACCCTTGTACACGGGAAACCTAGAGTACCTAGTGTGAGAATGTTTTTCTTGATGTTTTCTATTATAGTTGCATGTTATTTCACCGTGGGATATGCACATGATGTTTGATATGATAATTTTATAAAATTTTATTTCAGACATAACATTGAATTATTATTATATATTAATTAATCTTATTAGGAAATGAGATGTTATGATATATTAATCATGTGGTAACATAATAAAATCTAGTTATGATTAGTTATGTGAATTGAAAATGTAACTTTATTATAATGTGATTTTACAGAAAATGTGCAGAATTAAAAGGTGATAATTTTATAATGAATTGATAGATGTTTTTGGTCTGGTATGAATAGTGTTTAATTCAATGTGGAATTGGTGAGTTTGTTTTAAACTAATTTTTTCCAATCCCTTGTTATGGATGGTAGATAGTATTGTTGTTGATATGACTATATCTATTGGGACAATGTTCCTAGAGTGTGTTTTTTGGATTGTTTTGATCCTTCATTTTCGTAAGTGTGAGAATATTTTTTATGTGTTTTGAGACATCCAGGTGGAGTTTTAAATAGATTGCACCATGATAATGCCGATTGGTTGGGTGATAAGAGGACATCTATGAGAATGTTCCTTTATTGCTGGGGAACAAACCCTTGTTTATTCAAAGTAATATGTGTATGAGAAATATCATGAGAAGATTTTATGTTTTTTGAAGTTTATGGACTAAGGCCCAATGAATTTTGTGATGTATATGTTCAACATGACAATAGAGTTTTAGTTATATCACCTCATGACGTTTTATATAAAGTGTGGACAAAAGGTAAACGAGCATATGATTGAGCCAATCATGATGATTCTAGTTTTCAAAGAGACTACTGCCAAAAAAATTGTTAAGGTATAGAAATATATTTTATGCGGAACTATGATTTGTTTTTGGGATACTTATGATCAGGATGAGAAGTTGGAGTGTAGGACTGGGATAAAAATCTATGAGATGTTTTGGTAAAACAATTACTCTATGGCCTGGAGGCATATGACATATAATGATTGAATATGATCAACTCTATAAATTGTTATAGTGATGGATATTTCTATATAATTCAAATGATTTATTTGTTTCAATAGTATGATGATACAAAGTGAATAAGAAAATTATAGGTTATTTCAGGATGGGATTAGATGTGATTGGATGTACCATGTAAATATATTTCTTTGAAATGGTCTGCGGGGTGAGTAGATAAGGCACAAATTCTTGATGGGAAACATAATTAAAATTGTGATGGCATTAATGAAATTTCAGATGAATGATCTAGTAGTACTTATCTTGAATACAAGATTCCTCATTTTGAGAATTACCACAATAGATACGGTGGAGATAATATCTAGGAAAGGGGGAATATCTCTCAGGGAGGTAGTTTATTCGTATACTATCAATGTGGTAGACTGATCCACATCCGAGGTTAGTTTCCTCTAAAAAGAGTTTAATGAAGAACATGAAATAGTGTGGGTCATACATAAGGGTTCTATATTAACTAATAGTAAGGTAGAAGTACTTAAAGATATTGTCCAATATAGATCACCAGATGGGGGTCATCTACCACATATTAGTTAGGATGTCTGATTTCTACTATCCGTAATTATCAGGGTAAATGATGTGGTACATCAGGATTAGACTATATATAGGGTATGAAGCACCTAGAACTCAACCCAGATCCATTGGTGTAAAGCCATGTCATCTTCACATAGTCCAACTTGCACCTATTGGTGGATCACCTTGACCATCGATTGTTCAAAGATAAATTCTTATATCTCCCATAATTACTAGTGATTTATTTAATACAAGGTCCTCACATTCATTTATATCTTCTTATTTTGATAATTATTTAAGTGAGCATTTGTAATTTATGTGTGGGGTTCTGTCAATTGACACACTCTATGGGATGAAAAGATAAAGTATCAAGAAATTTAAGGGATGTGACATTGTGGTTAGTGAGTATCGCTTCCTTCAGTGATTTATTATGATTCGGATTTTATATATTAATATAATATTTTTTATTAATTAGATGTTATTATATGGATCCCCAATTTAATTTTAATTCTAAAGGGAAATGTTAACATCTCTTGAGTGTTACAATTATGTTCACTATCTAGAATGGTATATCCCTTACGCCCATGCACGTCTAGTTTTTCATAGGTTTGGTATGCTCACTACCTAATTGAAATTTCCTGTTATTGATGGCAGCAGAGTAGTGAAATATTTCATTACTCATGTGGTGTACTATTCTACAAACGTGTTTCCAAAGGATTTCTCAATGTTTCCACCTAATTGAGACATTGAGTTCATGATTGAATTGATTCCAGTAGGTGAGTAGATTTTTCTTTCCCCTTAGTGGATGGCACTATCAGACCATCAATTTCTCAAGAATCATGTAGTATAAATTGAGGGTAAAATATTTATCCATAAAATTATGCCCCCTATGATGTATATAGTCCTGTTTTCCAGAAAAATGGATGTGACATTATTATTGTGAGTTAATTATGTGATGTTAAATATGATGAAAATTATGAACCATAAAATAGTATTAACAATATATTTGACAGGTATAAGGGTTCTTGTGAGTTCAACAAGAATGATTTGAGGTCACGGTATCATCAGCTATGAGTGACTCCTTCAAATATACCACAAACTATTTATTGGAAAAGGTATGTTCGGTATGAGTTTGTTGCAAATTCATTGTATTGAAAAGCTCTCATATAGTTTTTATGGATTTAATTAATCTAATATTACTCCTTTACATAGATAAGTTCATGTATTTCATCTTAGATAATGTCTTCATGTATTTTCAGACTCAGGATGACCCTTAAAAACATATTGACATTATCCTAAGTACAATGAGAGAATATAGGATATAGTTGAATCTATCTATGTTTAAATTATTTATCGAGAAGTTATTTTACATGGGTCATATATCTATATGAGGGTTTGTGTTCTTGGACATAGATAAATATAAATTAGTAGTCTCTTGGAATGAACCTAAGTGTGTTTTTGATATCTAAAGTGTTTTTGGAACGATATGTTATAAAAAAAATTCAACATAGACTTTTCCCATTTTGAAAGATCACATTTGAGCATGAACTATAATGGTATGATGTTTATGTAGTCTGAATTATGTAATATTTATTTCTATAAGAGGAATAAATAACAAACCACAACACAAATTTGGATCCTATATGAGTGAGGGGAGTTGTTTAATATGATTTTTTGATACATCTATAATAAGACATGGAGTGTTATTTATGAATGGAAATTTAGTTGTGGCTTATGGGTCTTTATTGTTGAGGTCACATAAATGAAATTACTAAACACATGATCCTGAGTAAGATTTAGTGTTTTATGCTTCATTTTGATGTTGATATTACCAAATAAGTGAATTTTTTATTGTGTACACTGACTATAAAAATTCTAAAGTACATATTTTCCTAGTGATATTTAAATATTTATAAATAGAGATGGGTTGTGTTTATGATTTTATGTTACATTGATCTAGCATATTAATCCTTAAAGGGAATGATTATTTTTTATGATTTGACTCAGAAGACACACACTCAGTCTATTCAATGGTATAGTTATTAGTGGATGATGGTGTTCTTGTTTGTTGAGTCTCATATTATTGTACATGATGGATAGTAAATAATTTACTTGATATCATTCTCAGTTGATTCCATAATTCTATTCGAGATCAAGAAATGGCAGTATGAGGATCCATAGTGTTTGGAATTTAGAGAATGCCATAATGGTAGGGAGTCACCTTCCAATTAAACAGTCGATGATGATAAGATCATTTATTTTTTTGGGTGTGTTATTCTCTCTTTGTGTATTCCAGATGAGTTGATGTGTGAGTTACACACCTTAATGTGGATTGTGAATCCTGGTTTGAAAAAAATGTATTTCTGTCTCCCTAAAGAGTGTAGGTGTCCATGGATAAAGAATGGTGGTGCATGTTTTATAAAATTATGTTACACATATCTGAATGTTAAATCCAAGAGTCAATGGATGAGTGGTTTTATATATTCATTTCCCATTCTGGGATGGAATTAAAAGAGTGAGACTATAAAATTGTAGGTATAAATTTAGAGGACCCCTCTGAATAATGACATGATGTAGGTGATTTTTGGAATGGAAGTAAAAAGAGTCCAATATCATAAAAATACAAGAAACATACATGGTTGATCATTTCACCAAAATATATATTCAATGGATAGTTTGTTTGAAAAAGGTGACATATAGTATAGTTTTGGATCATTATCCATATTTTACTTCATACTTATAGCAAGGATTATAGAAGGTTCTCGACACTCATCATATTATAAGAAACGATTTCCTCCCACAAACAAATGTGAAACAATATAATTAAATAAATTTAACCAAGGACATGATAGGATTATGAATCTATGGTTTTGTTGGAACATGGGAATAGTACTTTCTACTTGTTGGGTTTTTATAGATTAATAATTTCCATGTGAGTCCTTTGATTGGACCATATGATTTGATATATCATTGTCCATGTACATCCTCAATGTATTAGATAGAATTTTATGTGGTAGGGTTATTGGGACAAAGTCTTATGAATGAGAAATTAGAGAAGATTATGTTGATTTTAGAAATGTATAGCTGCAACTCATATTTGGATGAATTTCTAGGATGATCAATGTTGCCTACATATCGAGTATTTTTCATGTGATTTTTTGTTCCATAGGGTTTCACTAAGAATGGGATACTGTTAGATACAGAATTAGGGTGATATAGCACCAAGGTATAAGTAGAATATTTTATATTTTATATTGTATATGTCCAGTGAAATACCATTTAGATATCCAAGAGTAGCATTATAATACTCACTATGTTTTCATGTGTTATATTTTTGGCAGTATATCCTAAAAAATCGCTTTTGATCGATGTTGATGATGTTGTGAAAGAGGTTGAAGCATCCTTCAAGATACATAGTGTTTATATTGTTGATCATATTTAGATATTATTTAGGGTATGATTCGTTTTTTGGTCAAATTATTGTTGATTTATGGTAGCATTAAGGAGTAAATTTGGGAATGTGTGGTGTATATGATGGCCAAGTGTCCCAAATAATTTTTATTTGAGGCCTAATGAATCTAGGGGAGTAGGTAGAGGATGGATCATGATAAAGAAGGTAGTTAATAATTTATAGGACTTTCAACATGGTTTTTCCTAGTTTAAAATTATGTAAAACTCCATTTTTGAAAAAAAAATGATTCTCATTATTTTAAGGGGATTTGGGGGTTTCATGGGGGCTTGGAGGGGAGGTTTAATGATATCAAAGAGGGAGAAAAGAGGCCATCATGTGCATAATTCACAGTTGGTTCATAGTTTGATGCAATAATGTTCCATGGACCAGTTGGTAGTGTGGCCTACTACCTTAGATAGAGGAAGCTATCACGATGTCACATGGTTTCTCAAAAAATTCAGGTGGAAAAGGAAAATTAGGTTTCTTGGACTTCTTCTTGTATATATGGTTCAACACAGTTCAAGATATGTTTTTTAAGCATATGTCCAAATATAAACACCTCTGTAAACTGGGGAAAATTCGAATTTTTTCCATTTGGGAATTCTGAGTACAAAAATGATTTTCCTTTATTCGATCATAATGTATCCATGGAGATGAAAAATTCCATAAAAAATTCTATATACGAATACCATTCAACTCATGGCTAGTTTTATTTATTCTTGGTGTAAATCTTAGATCCAAGTTAGTACAACACTCCACAAATTTCTATTTTATGGAAAAGGATTTGTGTAATTGTTGTTATCCATATCATGTCCTAAAAACTTTTTTTACAACATATTCCATGTCTATGATTTGAATTTTGGATTGTTTTTTAATAATGGGATAATTATAATCATGAATTAATCAATTTAATTTATGTAGTTAGTTACACTTGTTTCATATTGTCTTGCTACATCGTTCTTGTGTATGAGGTTTTAAAAATGCTCTTTTTCATATGATTTTAATTATTTTAACATGAATATTTATTTCAAAATATAATTTCAATAAAAGAACATCATCCAACCCCATTAAGTCTATTTATTATTATGATTACTATAATACAGAAACCCATGGTGTGTTCCACACCTTTTAACATGTCGAGATGTGTTGTATAGTGGTTTACTGGAGGATTTTTTTTGGTAAATTTAGTTCTGATGGTCTTTAATAGATTATGTGATTATTATGGGTAATTTTGATAAATGGTTAATGTGGGCCAAATCATGATGATGGTTGGTTAAGGGATGTTAAATTATTATATTATTATTAATTGTAAAACATAAGTGTTTTATAAATGGGTTAAATCAGATGAATGTGATGAGACACTGAAAAATGATGAATAATATGATTCACCTGTTATGTATTTTATAATTAAAAATATATTGATGATAACCCATTGATATTATAAACTAATTGTTTGTGATATGATGGACTTATGATGAACTCCCATGGGTTAGAAAGACTTAAACTCTAGGTTCCCATTTTTATATTTTTTGTCAAGGAAATGACTGATGATTCTAACTCAAATAATATGGACGTGGAATTCCACATCGTGGTTGGGATGGATGGACATGGTGTTCTGAATCCATGTTTGATTCATGGACTGCAGATCAATTTTTTCCATCATTTAAACCATTTCCATGGTTTTAAAAAATGGAATGAGATGATGCAGGATTGATGAATATAAGTAAAACATTGAACTAAAAATAAATGTAACAATTTTAATTAATGATATATGATGTAAACGAGATTATTTTATTGTTTAATTATCATTGTTACTTCTACATACAATATACTAGACTAAATATTTTTTTGACACCATTGGTGGTGGCCTACTGAGATGTACTCACTCACTACTTGGGCCTCTATTTGTTACGTAAGCAGACTTCATGGATAGAGGTTTGTGCATGGATGAGGGAACTATACATGGTATTGAGACCCATTTTTAGGGATTCCTCAACATGTCCTTATAATTATTTTTTCATTATATTTTTTACTATATGACATTACATGGTATATTTGTTGTTATGTTGTGGGTATGTACTCAGTTTTGGGGAATATTTTTATGATTCCTGATCATAGTTTTTATTATGTATATTATTTATTTTATAACACTCATTTTTTTACTATGATAATAATGTTATAGTCTCCCCATGTGATTAATTAAAACATAACAGATAGATGATAGCCTCTAGTTTATGTCGATGTGTACCTAAGGTCATGTGGATAACATGATTGCACTACTATAATAGCGGTACATGGGTCTGGATATTAAATTGATGTCCTATTATGATATTTTTAATAATTTATGTATATCATTATTTCATTTGAATGTGATATGAATCTAATTTTCCAAAGACACTAGGCCTCTCAATCATATTAGATTTTATTATGTGAATCACTTTGTAATAAATCATTATATAATTTGCCTAAAATATATTTGTTTTCATAGATTTTATTTTAGAAAGGGATATTTTTTTATTAGGATTGGTAATCCATATCAATAACAACTTGAATAATACTGATACTATGAAAACAACTATTAATTTTAATAATTTACAATGTACTTCATTTTCCATGAATATATGTTGTATTTACGATGTTTCTGTGAGGATGTGGATGTAAAAAAATTACCAAGGGGTAATCACACTAAAATGTATGGTTGGGTATTAACATTACCTATAATTGTGTGTATGATAATTATTCATATGATTGAATAGCTGGCTAGGAACACCAAAGTGATATGTTATTGTTAATCATATGTTTTCTACATAACAATATTAATGGAATGAAAATGAATCAGAATATTTAATGTTAGGAATTAGATAGTGGATAACCTAGACTGAATCCTAGAAATTATTATGTTAATGAATAAATTTTATTTTTATACTCTCCCATTAATGTTAATAGTTTCATTTTAATATTATTATTGTTTGGTGATTATCGATAATATTTTTTCCATTATTAAAGCTAATGGGTTGAAATGGGAGGAACCAAGTAAACAAAAAATATATTGATAAATGTGACTACTACACAACAAACATTTCTGTCCTGACGAGGGAATGTTTTGAGAGTAGAATCAAAATAAATACTCAGTTATCATATTTTTGAACAAAAACATGAATCAATAGGAACAACCCCATCCCTATATAAATGATAATAATTGAAATGGTTCCTTCATTCAACAAAGGTCCTTGACATTTAGTTTATCATCTGACTCATTAATCTCTAAAAATGGGTCAAATCCATCTATTTTATCATATCTATTATTCAGTACATGGAGATGTATATGGTAATGGTGGATAGTTTTATCATTAAGGGATACGATGATCAATTATAGAAATTGGAAGTGAATATATTTCCCAATGATGAAATTACACTGACATAGAGTAATTATTTTATTAATTATTTTTAATAAATAGTCTCCTCACACTATGTGCTATAAAATTTAAATGGAATTAATTGGACTTAAGAAATGAGAGTAAAAATGTATCAATCATTATAGGTTCACTTAGCAATTCCAACAATATATGACTAATTTGATTTCATTGTGCCCTAGTTTAATGTTGTCCACTCTTTTAGTAAGATAATCATGATTCTATGAAATAAATTTATGATTGGAGAGATTATAAAATATAAAGAAAATATATTAATTTCTATCAATGATAAATTGATTTTAGGAAATATCGTAGACCTCATGCTACTTTTTATCGGAAGGAAAGAATGTTTTTAACACCCCGGTATTTGGTGGAATATTTTTGTTGTTGAATAAAATAAATATTTTCGATATTTTTCATTACACAGAAAACTTATTTTATTATCAATTACAATAGAAACCAATATTCAATAATATTACACAAAAAATGAGATTATCCTGTGATATATGCAACACTATGTTTATGATACATAAAACAGTACACCTAGTTTAAACAAAATGTGGAATATTATTAAAATATTATTACTTAATATGATATTTTTCTTCTAGACATTGGGCTGGTGGGAATAAATATAATAAAATAAACAATTAATATATATTTTTTAAAGATAAATATATAATTAATTAATATGTGATTCATTAATTTCAAATGAAAATGAAAACCAATTGAAAATAATTTGTGTCTTTTTCAATAAACTATTTTAATATTGTCAAACATAATTTATCCGAATATATTAAATAAATCACATTTTTTGAATGAAGTTAATA
Source organism: Viscum album (assembly GCA_963277665.1). NCBI lineage: Eukaryota > Viridiplantae > Streptophyta > Magnoliopsida > Santalales > Viscaceae > Viscum > Viscum album. The sequence continues at coordinate 1,483,260,982 of OY728137.1, forward strand.
TAATTTAAAAATTGTATACTAGATAAAATTATTAGCAATCATATTAATTGTTTTATATATAAGATATACGAATAAATCACATTTACATTTAAAACTATTATTTTTTTTATAAAATAGTCTTTGCTGAATTTTACGAAGATATTTTAAAAGTATTTTTTTTATAATTATAGAAAATTTATATTTTTAACACAAAAATATTTTTTAAAATATAAAATTAAAAATTATCGTAGGATTAGTTTTATAAAATATTCTGAAAATATATATTTTTAGTGAATAGTGAAAATACAGTTTTTTCATAAAAACATCATTTTCATTCAAAGAATTTACATTCTTAAATTCATTTTAAATTTTTTATTAAAGTTAAATTATTTCATATATACATATATTCAATTTAGCTTATAGGAATAAATTTTATGTGGATTTTTTGATGATAAATTTAATCATTAAAACATTTTATGCATGGAAAACTACATTCTCATTACGATAGCTAGATTCATATTATGTTATAAAAATTCAAATTAGTTTAGAGAAACTATAAAAATGGATTCCAAATTTTGAATAATAATAATATATAATATCAAATAGATCAACTTATTTGTTTATAAGGAACTATAAAATAGTAAATATTAATTATCACAATTAAGGTAAAAATGGGTTTACCTAGATTTAGACTAAAAGGATAAGGGATGGAAAATCAAAAATACATGTCCAAAATATATTTTATATACATATAATAAAATTTAATATTCATGTTTTGTGAATAGTCCATTTATTCATTGTTTCATCTGAAAAATATGGGATTTTTTTTTATTTTTATATATTAATATGGTTCTACTAACCTATATTATAAAAGGACACCCATTATCCACACCTCATGACACATAAAAATCGATGTGGTTCAAAAAAAACTTCCCATATAAAATTTCCAATTACATCATCTCAAAATTGAAGACATAATTTTGTAAAAATTCCAACCTAATATTTTCTTTAATGCTAACCAATATAAGTTTTCATAAGAAATGATAAAGGTCCCCAATTGAGTATTTTTGTTTATATAATCCTACAACTCATTCAATAATAATGAAATCATGGTGATATAATAAAATTAATATCATAAATATTAATATATTTAATTATGTTAATTTTATTACCTGAATGAACATTTTATTAAATCAAATTGGTTATGAAGTCAGGATTCGTGTGTAAATTAGACTACCACCTCGCGAGGAGATGTTATTCATTTTCAATAAACACCTCTCATGGATGGATATAAATTTCGATTAAATGATTATATGTTATATATATGATTTTATTATACTTATTTAATTATTTTATCACATATACCTTCTTACATTCTATTTTGTGAGAACATGATAATGTCACTCGTGTGTATAGAGGACTACCACCTCACGAAAAAATGTGATTTAATCTCCCTTTAAATAGACGGTCATAAGGATGATTTTAATGAAATTGTGTTATATTTATGTCCTAAGAATGATTATTTATTGATAATATGTTATGAAAAATTATATATTTCAATTTTTTGGTTGAATTGATACAATGTTCATGGGTGTGTATGGCCTACCGTCTCCATGAACAGTGTATTACATTTTTTATCGCCAAATTCTAAGGATTATTATTAATACACATATAATGAATATATATGATAGTTATATCATGGATAAAATTCTTGATACTATGGAACATTGATAAATGTAAGAGTAATTATCATAGAAAATTCAAACCATACACAAAAAGCAAATTGGTTATTATAGGAAAAAATTTTCTAAAAAAGTCATGTCAATAAACAAACAATATATATTCATAAAAAACCATATTTTAAAAAATATATAGAATATTTTTTCTTTAATATAGTAATAATACAATTATATTTATTATAATGGTGTTTGGAACAATGATGATTGAATTCGAGGCTTTTGGTAGGGGATTTTGGTCTCACATTTATTTTTTAGTGACACATGCCATATTAACCACATGATTTTTTATGGGGTGTATATAATTTAGATGAATATATTTTATTAAAATTATTATGATAAATATTTGTATATATATATATATTATTATCTCCCTATCATTTGGATTATGATTCCATTTTTTTGAATTTGGTAATGTATTTTTTATAAATTTTTCTTGTTTAACGCATTTGATATGTTATAGAACATTGTTCCTTTATGAGGTGTATATACAGACCCATTGACAAGTAATATCTTGAATTTATTTATTATCATGATATTTTATCTTTCATTTACATTTATTATTTTATAGGTATTATGATTCCATGTTTCCCAATTGGTAGGGGTTTGAGGTTAAAATTTCATTGATTATTAGGGTTTTTATGATTACATTTTCAATGATGAAATATTATCATTTCTATCACAAGAAATAGAAGATCATACTATCATCTCGTAATTTTATTAGAATATATGTTTCCCCTTAATATTTATTTATTTATTTACATAATATTTGAAAAGAAGTTTTTCAATGAAAATCAACCTTATTACATTCTATAGTCAAAAACATGTTTTCTTCAAAATACATGTTTATTAAAAATTGTTTCAAATATGTATTAAATTTTTTAAAAGGATTTATAAAATTAATTTTCAACAAATATTAATATTTTTTATCTTTTTGTAATTAAATATTATTTTCCTTTTCTTTACGAGGATCATTTGGATTTTACTAAAAATTTGAATGCATTCATAGTTTTATTGTGTGAAATATAAAAAAACATACCACCGTAATGAAAATTAATGTATTTAAATATTAAATTTTTATTTTTAAATGTTATTTTCATGTAATATTAGTATGAAGTTGTTTTTTTGAAAATATTATTTTTAAATTGAAATTATATTTCCTCAAGAAATGAACCACGTAATATTTCAACATCATTTTTCATGAAAGATGAAATCCAACAATGTTACATATGATTTTATAAGCATATGATTAAATGATACCATATTTATTATTTATATAGATGATTTATTTTTATGTAGAAAAGATTTTTAATAAACCAATTTATCATCAATAGGATATACGATGACACTATAATTATGAAACCCACTTCATTTTAAATGGATTATTGTATGATGAAATGGTAAAATGATTATGTAACATGTTTATTTTCATCAGTTATAAAATGAATAATGCCTTATGATCATTTGGTACACAAATTTTTATATTACGTTATTAGTGGGACCTTTAACTCCCACTAATTAATTGGGTAATTATTAATTTAATATGATATGAAAGGGTACATATGAGGTTTCTAAAGCCCGCTAGAGAGTAGACATGATGTTACCCAAGGCGCAATAATGGTACATGGGAGGGTATCCTATCAAATAAGTCGATGAATATGTGTTCATCCCATACATAACATGATATTAATGTTTAATGGGTATCTATGACATAATCTATCTATGCATATGGATTTTAAACAAATCAATTCCTTTTGAAAATGTTATGATCTCGTGGAATGAGTTTATTTATTTCATTATGATTTGTGTCTTATAAAAGTCCACAATATAAACTAGGACTCATGTTCATGATATATGATATATGGGGTTCGGTTTTAATATAGAATCCCATGTATTCATACCTATATGATCATTATATATTGATATGTTGGGTTTTACCACTACTAAGAATCAGATCTCATTGTTTATTATGTTTCATTTCCCCATTATATGAAGAAATGTATTATGTATGATATATTAAAGAAGGTTGATACATCTAAAGAACATAGTGGGAGATTATGTAGCTCACTTATGGACTATTTGTTTATATTTCCACGTTTAAAAATAAAATAGACCAAAATTATTATAGGATGAATCTTTTTATATTTCTAATGAATATTATTAAATTGATATGTAATATTAATATATGATTAAATTATTTCTTTTCTGTTGGTATCAGTTCATTTTTTGGTGATCCGTTGGAAAGTAGGATGAGAAAATATTGGTGTGATATAAATGGATATTGATAAAGATATGTGTTGGGATACATTTATGTATTTTTATAAGGATGATTAAAAAAATTATGAAACATTCATAGAATGTCGGTTATGGATAGAGAATGTTCTTTATAAGAAATTTAATCCTTATCTTGATATTAAAACAAGTTTTATCTAGAATGGAGGTAACATTGGGTAATAAATCTTAAAGTTGTCCATTGAGTTGGACTCAATTGTCACCCAATATGTGAAAATGGCCCTTGTTTCACTCCTAGTTAGACACTCCAAGTATATATGCTTTGTAAATTAATTTTTTTTAAGAACCATCATTAAGGATTTAATAAATGACCATGAATAACCTTATTTATGCCTAATGGATCATATTTTTGATAATATAGTTATATGATTTAGATCTCTTATAAGCCATTTTTAAGGATTATGTGGTTCCCTTCTATAAATATCATTTCTTATACAATGATATTTTTCTGAAATATATATAACCAAAAGGATATTTGTTAATTCACAATGCAATGGAGAAATAAATGACTGTCCTCTAGTGAAACCAAATTCTATGGGAACTAGAAATAAAAATAAATTATTATGTGAATGATTTCTCCAATCCAAATGATAAGGTGTATAATAATATAAAAAATATTAATTAAATGGAATGAAAAAAATTTCAATCATAATAGATGGTGTAAATCATGATTATTAGGTAAAATTTATCATAATCTCAATATTTTGGAACTTCATGTTTTATTAATTTTAATTAAACCCTATAAAAATATTATTAGTCATACATTAGTAAAAGTTTATATTTTTTTGTCCCTCTACATGGGTTCTAGAATAATAAAATCAAATATTATATTATTTTATTACTAGTATGACCCCTATAATCTAATGGATATTTTAATATATAAGATAATATATTCCATGAGGAATAATGTTTTAATTAAAATTTGTTTTTTATATTTCTCTATGTGATATTAACAGAAGGGTTATGGGTCCATTATGGGTTTATTTGTTAATCGCTTATCATAGCTTAAAATTCATTGAAATGCCTTTTTTGGATTTATGAAATGGGTATTTTTCAATATTAAAAATATTTTAAGATAAAATTATTGAAATAAAACCATTTTGGTAATGTATTTTTTAGTGAAAATGTTATGTGAGGAGGAAATTTAGCATACTTTGAGAACATATGATAAAATTTACCAGTAACCTTTAGGGATTACATTATTTTTGAGGTTTATGTAATTATGGGTTTTATATGATAAACTAATCATGTTGGAATACTAGATTTCTATTATATAATATTTATATATGTACTATCGTTCTAGTCTATACATTATGGATCTGGTAATATTTCATAGTTTAACATAAGAAATTGTAGCTAATTGGGATTTGATGGTTACAATGATGTTTTGGTGAATTCTTCAGCATGATCTGGATATAGAGTTGATTATTATCATTGCGTAGAATCTTATGATAGATGGTCATTATAAAATAATAATTCATACCATATAGGATACACTATGATCTTATTAAATGGAATTCAATTGTGCTTGGAATCAAAAGATACCTATTGTTATGCATTCATAAAAAACATAATTTTAAGCAGATAATTAATATAGTTTCTTCTAATTTTATTTATGAATATAAGTGTAGAACTCCATAAAACTGGAATGATGTTGATGAAATAAATCTATTAGAATATTATATAGTTGATAAAATGGAATAAAGGGTTCAAACAATTCAAATTCACCTAAGGTGATCCCAATGTGAACATAAATGTTATGCTACTAATTATCAACATGATCTGTAATTTGAATTAGTTGGGATGGTTTTCTTTGAATATATTTTTTGAATAAATAAGAGAGAACAAAGCCAAAGTTATATAATTTCTTTTGAAATTCTTCATTTTTTTAGGATTTTAGCTTATCACGTTAATTTTTTTTTACTTAACCAACATTAGGTTACTGATGTGTACAATATATCTCTCCTGAAGAAGTGAATACCTAATCCTTGACATGCACTGGATGTCCATGTTCTACCAATTAAGCATTATCTTTCTTATAAATGAATATTAGTTTATATTATGGACCGTATTGAGTAATTTTGATGAAAAAATACAACTCATCTTTCCAATGTTTGTCAGTGAGAGAACAATATTGAGGATTTTAGGTGGGATATTATTCCTATAATGAGCTATAAATACCCTTAGTTTTTTATATCAATGTGATGAATTTATATGGAAAATTCATTTAAAGGGGGGTTGAATGTAACACCCTGAGATTTTGTGAAATATTTATTTAATAAATCTTATCATTTATATTTTACATTACACTCAAAATCATGTATATGTTTAACTAGATGAAACAATGAGTTTATCTTACATTACACATGACACATATTTTATCATATGATACACACAACACTGAGGTAAACATAATGTCATATACATTTGAAATGTGATTAATTAACATAATAGTTATCACATATACACTAGAATAGTGGGCATGAATTAGATAAACTGTATTATAAAGATATATGGGTTTAACATATATATATATATATATTATTCCAATGTGAGTAATTACTTATAAATAGAAATAAAACCATTTGATAATAAAGTGAATCTTTTTTTTTTGTAAAAACTACTTTTATGCAAATAAATATGTTTTTCTCAATAAACTAAATTAATCATACTTTTTTAATGAATTTAATTTAATTTTTAGATTATATATTCCCTAAACAAATTCATTTATCTTAACTGATTTCATTGAAATTGATAAGAATAAATCCAATTTTATCCATCAAAATGTTATTTATTTATAAAGAACACTTTTTCACATTTTTTACACTTATGAAAAAATTAATGATTTAAAATTAAGAAAATTAATTTTTAAATTATTATTTATTTCTAAAATTTACAATTTAAAAATTTCTTTATTTGAATTTTTTATAATTTTCTGAAAAGATATATTTTTTAGTGAAAATTTGAAATTATTGGTTTATGTTAGAAAAAAATTTAAATTCGAAAAATGTAATGATATATTTTATTGTAATGTGGTTATAAAAATAATAATAGATAAATTGTATATCTATTAATCCAATTTAGTTAATCTTAATCAATTTCAAAATATATTTTGATATAATCTGTTTTTAATCATTTGAACATTTCCTCTATGGAAGACTTCTTTTTCATCAGATTTCATAGATTAATTTTCTATTCAATTTTACTAATATTTATAAAGGAATTTGGAAAATTTGATTCAATATTTGAAATCATCATTTTTTATAGTATTAAAAAAGGTCAAAATAATTTTTTTTATATATAAATATTAAAAAATATAATAATTAATCATTATGGTTAAGATAAAAATGGGTTTACCAAGGGTGAAACTAGAAATAATATAGTTAATATTTACCCATAACATTTCATACAAAAATATTCAGGAAATAGTTCGACAAATACTATTATAGTTTCATGATGGATCGTTTTTGATCTTTTTTTCATGTGACGAACAATGGTACATCTTTTACATTTCATAAATTTCAAGACTTCCATTCACCTCACTTATAAAAGGTCTCCCCATCTCAACTTATATTTACATATAAAAAAAAATTCATTCAAAAAATACCTAACCAGATAGGTTACGTACATCACCGATATCATCATAGTAACCATAGATTTGTTATGAAGCCATCCTTATAATTATTTTGGTGCAGACCAAAAGAAGATGTCTCAAGAAGGGTTATTTTCATTAACTGGGTGTTTAATATTATTTATTCCTCCACCAAATTAAATTAAAAATAAATCATGTTGATATAACATAATATATATCTCCTAAATACTCATATCTTCTTATTTTAATTTGATAACCTGTGTTATTCTCTTCTTCCACCAAATGGGTTTTGAGACATTATTTGTGTGATAGGTAGACTACTGCCAAAAAAACTCATATTTTTCGTTTTCCATCACCTCATAATACTACTGGATATAACGGTGGATTTAATTTTTATATATTATATTGATGATGTTATTATACTTATTTATTTTTTAAATCTCATATAACTTCTTTCATTCCATTTAGTGGGAATATGTTAATGTCCCTCATGTTTAAGGCAGACTACTACCACGTGAAGTTTTTTTAATTATTCATGCCTAAATGGAAGGTAATAAGTATGTGTTTATTGAAAAAATTAGATATATTTTATGTAAAAATGATTTTATAATTATAATATATTACTTACCAATTTAGTTCTCACTCTGTTGAGTACATTAAATACATGTTCATGCATATGTATGGCCTGCAATCTCAAAATATGGTGTATTTAATTTTCTATAGGTAACTCATATGAATTAATATAAACGCAAATAAAATGAATGTATATATATGAAAATTATATCATAGAAAATATTATAGAGAAACTATATCAATTATCAATGTAATAAGACCTAAAATTGTAATGCAAAACATATCTTAAATCTAAGATGTTATTATCTGATACATGATTTTAACAGGGAACTGTTAATAAATGGGAAAAGGTCATAAGTTAATCATATATGGTTTGATATATATATATATAATTATTTTTAATAATATATTTACTATAGTAATATATTAATTATACATTAGGAATAAATATTTATGAATTAGTTCTATGGTTATGGTAAGGGACTTCCTTGTATCTTTGATTTTCATTAACAAACATGTCATATTCACCAAATTTTTCTATATGGTGCATATAATACCAGTAAATATATTATATAATAAATAGTCTAAAAATTATGTGGATTTATATATCCATTTGAGGATATAAAATTATTGGGTCTCCCTAGGGCCCTAGTTTTTATATCGTCCAAATACTACCTATATGATGTAATATGCTTTTGTTTATATAATGAATCCATGTCTTATGACATTGTTATGTTCTATGGGAACATTTTATTTGATAAAATTATGAATATTTATTATTTAACTATCATTATTTAATCCATGACCCATGATTATTATCTATTAAAATCAGGGTCTATTTTTCAGTTTATATTATAGTGTTCTCATACCCATATGCGCATATTATATAGTTATATTAATATTTACGCTTACTAAGAATATGTTCACACCTATTATGGTACTTTTGTTATCTATATTATAAAGTAAGGTGTTATGTATGATATGATTAATAATGGTTCAAGTAAAACCCATATATTTTTTATTTTGTTTTAAATTATTTTATTCATTTTGGTATTTTTTATTTAACGCTACACTAAATATAGATCGTGTAACCTAAAATAACCATGTTATTTTTCATTGTACACTTCAAAAAGATAAGCATTCATTGTATGAAAAACCAATTTATGGTCTCACTACACACAACACCTATATTATCTTATGGTAAATGAATCATTATGTTTTCTTTTATTAAAAAAAATTGAGTACATGATTTTATAGCTTGTATTATGTTCATGTACTTGTTTTACCAAACTACATTATACAATTAATATATACATTAAAATATCATTATTATTACCACCTTTCTATTGGAATAAGATTTAGGAATATGATCAATTTAGTTATTAATTCTATGTTTAAAAATTTATGTAAAATTAATCCATTGGTAATCAATTTTTCATAAAATAAAGTATGAACTATTAGAAACAAATCAATTTATTTTCAATTAAAATTTTGTTCAAACACCATTTTATCTTATTAAATTAAAAATTAACATTTCCAATGCATTTTATAAATAATATATACGTATTATATTTAGTCAAATTTTTTGACAATCATTAAATATTTTTCGTAGCAATAAGATATGTATAATTCCAATTTTATGAATAATAATATGTATATTTGTAATGGGTATTTTTACACATTTATAATAGCTAGAACATTTTAAATATAACAATTTCTAATTTAATAATTTGTATTAGAAAAAATTAAAATCATCTTATAAGTAATATAATCCAATTTAACACTGGTTAAATACTGAAAAATTTTCATAGAAGATTTATATTCTTAGTAATAGTAAAAATCCTTGAATTTTAATCCAATTATGATTTTTCATCTATATAATGTATAGGGTAAAATTATATTTTGAGTATGTTTGAAACATTAATTATATCAATTTAGCATCAATTATTAATATTTATTTAAATGGAATCAATTTTAAATTGAAATTGGATATAAAAATATTTTAAAATATTGATCATTTAAAATTTAAATACTCTCTTCATCGTACTATCTAAAAGATTAAATTTAAATTAATTTCTACAAAGTCTCTGATTTGAATCTAGAAAATTTTATTCATTATTAATAATCAAAATAATTCTTAATTACTAATATGTTCAATGTTTTTTATTAATATTATAGAATGTTATTAAATTTAATTACAAGAATTAAGAGAATTAATATCTTAACAAACAACTAATCCGTAAGATTATTGTTCATAATGACTTATAAACTTGTACAAAATTCATTTTATATTCATATTTGGAACCTGTCCTGCCTTTTATATGATTTTAACATTATTTGAGTGACATTACATTGGAAAACATGAGTGTAATTATCTTTTATGAAATTATCAAGATTACCACTCCACCTCCACTATAAAAATTAACTTCCAACATTATCATATTAATATTGACAAAAACCTTTGGATTGGCCAAAATATACCTCAATTTTCTCCAAACATCCCTAACATAATACTAGAATAATCCCTTTTGGAATAAATACATCTAAGGAAGTGCTTTGGAGAAAGCTAAAAAAATATACCCAAAGAAGTCGTAACATCCATCCTCAAGATGTTTTGTTTTATTATTGTCCTCTACCCACTAAAATCATCTTCATCCATGATTATATTACAAATATTTTATAATAAATATAATTAGATGTTTTTATTCTATGACTTCTATTGGTCGGAGTAGATTACTCAAGAAGGAGTGAATTGAGTATATATATAAATATTTGTTTAAAAATTTATTTCCCCAAAAGATTATTTACAGCCTATTTAATTGAGGATATACTGTTGTAAGAGTTTGAGTATTGAAATAATTTCATTGAATATTGATTAATTCATAGTAATCTGAATATCAGTTAATAATGTTAGTTTTGAAGATATTCTACTAATACAGGAATGTTATAACATCTTTCATAGATTAACTATCAAAGTGAATTTAGAGATTTATGAGTTATATATAAATGCAATAAAACAGAGAAAACTAAATAATGCAGCACATCAAATATGAAACAAGTGGTTTAGTCTCATGAAGAGATCTGATCCACTCCACTTGGTGATCAGCTTCCTCCAAGAAGTTCATATAAATAAATATTGATCCACACCATGGATATGGGTTAACAAGAGTAATCGGGATTTTCTAGGCCACAGAAGGATGCATTCCATAGTTCTTCGTGGGTACAAAGTACCATGCCACACAGGGGCCCCTTCCACACTTATCAGTGGGTATACAAAAGAGTAGAAGAATGTTTGAGTACGGATAGCTTGTATCCTTCAGTTTAATGCAGGAGACATAGTGTGTTTCTATACAGATACACATTCTGCTTGAAGTTTAATAAAAGATACACAACAGAGAAGAATGATTGATATAGGTTTAGAAGAGATCTGAGTGTTGGTCATTGCAGCTCTGGTCTTATGAGATAAAGTAGATGAAGAATTCAATTCCTCGTTTATAAAATAGAGTGTCGTGATTCATCTTGTTTTATTTATGAGGTTTGACAGTGTGAATATGTTCATGGTTCTCATCTTCTAATATGATTCTCGTGTTATTTGGCACTGTATAGTTTCAAGCAATAGGCCTTTCTTTAGAAATTTTCTCTAAGTGTGTTCATCATTATGGTGCTCATGCCCGATTCATTTTCATTCTCATCGGTATATTATTTCTAGGTAGCACTTTCCTTTTATCTTGGAGTGCATGTGCTGGGGCCGACATGTTGCATGAATTCTACACCTCGTACCTCATATTGTCTGATTATGTGTCTACAATGAAACATTAGTTAATCCAATGCATTAAAATCTTCAAATATGGCTGTTAGAAATTAAAATAAAAATTGAAAAAACATATTCGGAAACTGGGTCTGTATTGGTCACGGTGTTTGAATGTCATGATGTCTCATTCACGGTTTTTTCTTCACAGTGTCTTGTTCACGATGTCTAATTTATGGTGTCCGCTTCATGGTGTCTTGTTTCACGGTGTCTTGTTTCACGGTGTCTGCTTCATGGTGTCGACATCACGATGTCTTGTTTCAAAGTGTCCGCTTCACGGTGTCTGCTTCATGGTGTCTGCATTATGGTGTCTGCATCAGGGTTTCAGAAATACATAACCAGTGGAAGACTCACATTGTCTCAAATTTTTCAAAATAACCATATTCAAATTTAAGCAATGATGATCATAGAATGGAAACAACCTAAGCATTTTTCAAAGAAGATATTATAAAAGTAAGTCAAGGATATTATAAAGTAATTAAAATAAATGTAGAGAAATTTAGATCTTGAATGGATATTCTTAAAGAATGAGAATAATTAAACACTAATACAACTTATTTTATATAATTTACAGGATTTAACCATGTTGAATAATATTTTATATCATTAAAACATGATTACTACAGGTGGGGTCCAAAAATCTCCCCCTTTTGTATGATCACCGATCATGTAAATGTAATGTGTATATTTGATTCAACTATAGATATAGAGATAAATTTCTATCATATAGAGATTTATCCCCTTTTAGGGATTATATAAAAAAATGGAATAAGATAAGTCAGGAAATGTGCAAATTTTGTAAATGTAAAGAAGGTCCAGTACAAACAGAAGGGATGAAAAAAATCAATTTCATTCCTATAAAAAAGTAACAATCACTATTATTCTTCATGGGTTGGCCTTTTCTTTACCTTTAGCAGCAGTATTAGAAGAAGAAGGTATAGGAGCAGAGGTTGAGATCGAATAAGGGAGTAAGGTGGTTTAAAAAAAGTGTAAAGGCATTCCTACAAAAACCGATGGATCTAGAGTAGGAGTAGTAGAAGTTCAAGGCAGTTGTTGATAAAGAATCACAGGCCAGATCTGACTCAATTCTTGGATGACAGACATAGTAGTGGAGGATTGGGCAGATGTGAAGGTAGGAAACCTAGGTCTTATATGTGCAGCCACAAGAGAAACAATGGATCTACTCTGAACGTGAAGGTATGGACTCATACGATTAATGAAATCATTAATGATATCCCCACCATACTACATAATTTCTCAAATCCATCCTTGATTTCCATAAAATTATCCAACAATCGAGTAAACTCTGTGAGCTTTTGTACATGGGTCATGAAATCTGGAGTAACTGGAGGAATTATCATATTTTCAACAAGATACTTGAAATGATTTTTCATATCATACTTTGAGAAGATTTAGTTGAAGTTAAAATCCACATTCTTCACAATCTCTTGATGAGTATCATTAGCAATTTTTGAGTTTATTTGGACTAGATCAAGAAATTGTTCATTGTTATTGATAACATCATAGAGAGAAGCTACGTTGAAACTACTGAGTACATTCTGAAGCTCATCATTGACCCCTATTCTGAGAAGATCACTATTGAAAGAGGTTTTACAGGATTTACTAGAGGTTTTATAATAATTTACAAAGTTATTGAGAGATTTTAGTTGGTTCATCACTTTATGAAGACATCCCGTATACTCATCAGTGAGCATGTTACGATTGACAACAAGATCTCTCATCTCATTCACAATCTGTTTGTTCCTTTCTGTGATATTTTCATATAAGTAAGCTAAATAAGGTTGAATTAGAGACACACCATCTAGTGGGGTTTGAGTTACAGTTGGTTCTATAGGAGGAGAAACAATCTTTGGTCTGGAATGCATCTTTTTCTGCATTTCATTGATCATGCCTCTCAGAGTCTTCACTTCATCAATAAGCTACATATTTTCAACTATATCTTCCAGAATATCATGATGAATTTTAGGTTGAATCTACCAAATAACATTCTCCAAAAGTAATGATTCATCTCTATCAATTAGATGTGTCAAATGAGCAGGTTGAGAATTTATGAATTTTTCAACACCAGGGAAAAGGGTAGAACCAAAATCATTTTGATCATCCATACTCACCAAGGATGATTGGCCGGATGAATGTTTATAAATAGTTATTGATACGGTTTTAGGTTCCTTTTTAGGGGATATATTAGATATTGATTTCAACTGGAACAAAGAGGAAATTTCAAGGCCTTTTGTTGAGACTTGCGGAGAGTCATCCACATAATTGAAACTGGGGAACTTATATTGAGTGTCTACAAAGTTCATATCAACCAGATTTGTTTCTTCATGAAATTTTAGATTTGGGGGTTGCTCCCCCTAAACAGTTTCATCCTTCTCAGGATTGAGAGGCTTAGGATCTTGATCTAATTCCACAAAAACAGCTATTAGTTCCTCACCCATTTTCTGCCTAGCTAGCTGAAAATCTAGTTCTATCCTTTCTTCAGCCAAAGGGATGATTTCAAGAGCATATTATTCCATTGGGAGTTCCTCAAGGTTAGATTATTAATACCATTTATCTTTTCAACTATAGGTTATTCCACAACATTTTTCTTGATTTATTGTATAGTAGATTTTGTTCCAGCCACGAGTTGAGCTTCCATAGTAACAACATTTGTAGGTACACGAACTTCATTTTCACTTACCAAAAGAGAGATAGGAGTATTGTCTTCCTCAACAGAAATAATTTCTCTAGGAGGTATAGTGGCCTCTTCAACATTTTCAGAAGAATACTCAACAATCTCATCTGGTTCCAAACCATGATCATAAATATTTCATGGTCTTGAGGGATGTTCCACAGGATTGAATTTTTTGTTAACTCTATCATTGTCTTCCACACATTCATTTTTCCTAGTATTCCAATTTATCTTCATTCCCTTGATAGTGTATTTTGAGAGGCAAAATTCACAATCTTTAATTACTACCTCATTATGTCCAACCATACCATTGGCATGAAGCATGGATGGGATAAGGCGAGAGTAAAACAATAAAGTTCACTTGTATGTGACGTTGGTCAACTCACACATGTGGTGTATTTTATATGTGCACAGGTTGATCATATTCCAACAGTATCACGAGATGAATCAGAAACACATCCTGATATTTCAAAACAGGTAAATAACATTTTCTAAGAATAACCAGATTGTGTACATACTTGAACAGAAGCCTTGATTCTCCATCTAGTTCAGCATCAAAGGCTCTTCTACAGGAGGAATTTCTAGTTAAGTATATCAAAGAATATCATCCCGATCAAATAATTTGGATGAAGGTGGGGGTCCTCTTTGATAATCCTCACACATGTCTTCATGTTGGGCAAAAATCCCTCAATGTATCATTGAAACATTTTTGAGGTGATTGTGTTTGTTGACAAAGTAGACATCTATGTTGTGTTTGTTGACAAAGCAGGTTTCCATGGAGAATTGTCGAGTTCCCGAGAAGTTGTTGACATTCTATGTTGACAAAGAACTATGACAAAGGAAAGGACGATCTGGAGGCTGTACAAAAGAGCAGTACAAGGTGGCGCCGTTTCCCAGTGTTTGCCAAATTTATGGGCCTGAAAATTGCCAATGGAAAATGGAGTGATATGTTGTTGGCAAAGGTTGAGGAGGGAGAAATGAAGGAGGTGCGCGGAAACATTAAGCGTGGTGCGCAAAATTAGCAGGTAACGCGAAATCTTGAAGTGTGGCGCGCAAAACAGCGGGTTGCGCGAAATTGTATTTCGCGCAAAAGATGTTTCAAGGCCGAAAGCTTGAAAATCGGTAAAGGCATGAGGCGCGCGAAATTTTGGAGGCGTGCGCGAAAAATTGAAGTGGCGCGTGAAATAGCGGATGAAGTATTTCGCGCAAAAGATGTTTCGAGGTCTGAATCTCGGAAAATGGAAAAGGCATGAGGTGCGCGAAATTATGGAGCAGTGCGCGGAAAATGGTTGTGCGCGGAAGATTTGTATTTCGCGATCAAAGCGGATTACGCGCTCAAGGAGGGTTTTTCGCGCGGGGTCGATTTTGCCTATAAATATGAAGTGACCCTCCTCCATTCTGTAGAGTTCAAGACATAGAAAATACCTGAGCTCTGGTGCGCGGAATTGAAGTTAGAAAGGGTTTTGCGCATAAACATAAAGTTTGCGCGTAAAGTCAGCTGTTGTGCGAAAAGCTAAGGCTGCGCAGAAAGTTGGTGTTGGCGCGTAAAAGGAAGGTTGCGCGAAAAGTGGATATCGTGTAAAGGCAGTGAATTGCGCGCAAGGCAGTTTCCAGGCTGCGCGTAATATTTGGAGGTTGCACGAAAAAGGAATTTCGCGCAAACCATAGAAATTGCGCGCAAGACACAGTAAGGGTTGCGCGTAAAAACTGAGGTTGCCTGGTACATCCGGTGCAAAGTGAGATTCATCTGCGGGTGAAAGTTGGACTTCAACAGAGCATCTACATACAGAGGAAGATGCATTCCTTCATGAAAATGAAGAGACCTACAGGTCTATAAACTGTGAGTGAATCCCTTCTGGAGCAGTGAGCTTAGGAAGAGGAAAAGGTGATTCTCTCCACCGGCAGTGAGCCAGAGAGAGAGAGAAACAGGGAGTGACCCTTGGGAAAGCAGTGAGCTGACCCTAAACCTTGTAAAGGCAGTGAGCCTGGGCATAGAAGTGATCTAGCCCGAACATTGTAATCCACAGCTAGTGAATACTAGTGGAATTTGGTACGAACCGGCAACTTGTCGGCGTATGCTCCTTGGACGTAGCCCTTAGTGGTGAACCAAGTAAAAATCTATGTGTCTTCCTGCTTACTCCCCTGCATTGCATTCAAAGCACACAAGTGAAAACAAAGTGACCCTTGTAACAAAGAGGTCAAGATCCAGTGGGGAAGAAAGAACTTTGAAAAAGAATATCCATACCCTGATTCACCCCCCCTCTCAGGGTATATAGGCCCCTATTAGTCCTAACAATTGGTATCAGAGGAAGGTTGCTTTTATCAGATTTGTTTGCTTGTACTTGGTGTAGTCTTTCTGTGTAGTTGAAGATATTGTTTTCAGTTATCTCGGTCTACCATGGGGAAAAGAAAATCATCAAAGAAGAATCAGAAGTCAGGTGGTATCCCTCAGTGTGGAAGTGTTTTTGGAAAAAGTGTGATTCAACTAAAAGAATCAAATAGCTTACTAAAGGAATAATGTAGTGAACAGAAAAATGATTTGGATAAATCATACAACAAAAATACTTACTCATTCAAAGATGTTGACGGAATGAGTGAAGAACCTGACCTTCCAAGTGACGTTGGAACCACTGACGATGCAGAAGAAGAAATTGAAGGAAGAATTGATATGTGAGCTGAGTTGGAGGCTGCTCTTGAAGAGATAGATGTTTGGAGGGCCAAAACCAAGAAAGCTAACAAAATTGTTCGCGATGCAAAACTCTATATGCAGCAGCAAGAAGAAGATAAATCTGAGATGATGGAAGAAATTGAGAAACTAAATTTATCAACATCAGAGAACTCAGAATCCGTTAGTAAGTATAAGCTGAAGGTTGAAGAACAGAAAAGAGAGATCGATGGCCTAAACAAAAAGGTGGAAGTTGTCCATGGGACTAAAGAATTGGATCAGAAATCCACTGAAGAAATTAAATCTAAAGGCATACAGATCCATGCTCTGGAAACTGAGGTCAACAAGCTAAGAGGCTTAAATCAAAGGCTTATTGATATAGTTACTGACCTAACAAAGAAGAATGATTCTCAATGTGAGGAACTACAGAAGCTGGCTAAAGGAAAAGGAAAACAAAAGGCTGGTAAGTGTGAAGAGAATCAAGAGTCCGATGAAGTTCGGAATCTGAAAGCCAAGAATGATGATCTAGCTACACAGCTGTCTGAGTTAGTTCAGAAGAATCAAAGACTACAACAAGAGAATGCATGTTGCCCCGATTATCTTTCTCAAGAAAAATTGAAAGTAAAAGAGCAAAATGACGTGGTTAGTAAGCTGAAGCATGAACTGGAAGATGAGATGAGTTGTGGAAAGAATCTTAGAAAAGAACTTGATGGTCAACTTGTATCAAGAGATTTGAAGATTCAAAAGTTGGAAGAAGAGCTACAATCAGTCAAGAAGGAAATGGAGAAGTCTAAATCCAAAGATAAGCCCAAGTTGAAGGATGCGCTGCACTTATTATTTGATCATCCTTCGGCAGGTGATGATAAAATGAAGTCCAAATATGCTGCATCAGAGGAGAAGCATGAAAGGATTGTATCTTCCCAAAGGTCAACCTTTTTGGGAAAATATGGAATTGGATATGATAATTCCACTCCTATGGATGATAAGAAAAATGCAGTGAAAAATTCCAAGGGTAAGAAAAATCTTGTAGGTGCTGGAGATAGGCCTTTGAGGATAGTTTCAAGGAGTGATGATATGTGCTATTTCTGAGGAGTCCATGGCCACACATCAAGCTTCTGTACAGAGGCTCTGGAGTACATTTCAGGCTGTGAAAAGAGAAACATTAATAAATCTGAGAACAGGAAAAAGCATCATGAGAAATTAGAAAGAAGAGCTTCTCAGAGGAAAGCATACATTATATGCTATTACTGCGGAAGAATGGGACACACCATGAGCATGTGTCAGGAAGCTCAGGAGAACAATATCAGAGGAAGAACTCAAGGTGCATCAACATCTCAGCAGAGAGATGATAAAATGAGGTATGCCTTTGAGGGAAAATGTTTTATATGTTCTCACTATGGGCACATGGCGAGACATTGCAGTAAGAAGAAAGCAGGAAAGGGAAAGGAACAAGAAAAGAGATCTCCACCACAGGAAGTGTACAAGAAAGAAGCATGTACTAGGAGACAAAGTGGTATGGAGAATAATAGGCTTCGAGCCTCGGGGAAATCACATGGAGTTGAAAGAAAGGTGTATCAGTCACCTCCTCTGTCATACTCACAACAGCTCTCAAGGAGAGAATGTGAGCAAACCTGGAAGATTAAGGGGAGATCTACTCCAGCGGTGATAAAGAAGAATGGATGTTCAATGGAGGACCCACCACCAATTAAAAATAGGGTGGTGACCCATAAATCTGATAAAAGGTAGATAAGAAAAGAATGCATCGAAAAATCCACATGTCGTGTTTCTCAGCGAGAAGTGAAGGAAAGAGGAAGACCCCTAAGATGGGAGAAGAAGAAATGGAAGATGCCAAATAGAGAGGTTTCTAATCAGAGAAATAATCAAGGAAAGTGGAACTTTGGTAGAACCTCAATGAAGGAAATGTGTACCAGTGGGCTTATACCTCAAGCTGTGAGAAAGGCTGAGCCTACCAAATCTACATATCGGAAAAAGGCTCAAAATGTAGGCAATGAATGCCTAGTCATATGGCCAGAACAATTGAAGTTGGCTAGGCAATTGGAGGAAGCAAGAAAGGAGTGTGATGCTCTCCAAGAAAGAATCAAAGGGTTGACCCATCAGGATCAACCACAATCCTCATCTTGAGGAGTCCAGAAGATACCCCTCTCCCTATATATTTAAATGCTATTAACTGATGATTCATGTGTTTCAGGTTTTAGGGAGATACGATCCATGGTGTAGTGGCATCTAAGGATGCGAAGTGGAGAAGTGATTTGCTCTAGATTTTCAATTGATTCAAATTAGGTACTAGAGTTGATGAAGAAAGGGAGCAACAAAGCACAATAGGAAGTGATTGTGTTATTAACTTTATCTCTTGTTTCCTACACTGAGTTTCAACTCCGTAGGCTTAGAGATTTTGTTAATGGCTCAAATTTGAGTGGAAGATGAGAACAAATGATGCAGGAGGAAAAGACGTGTTGTGGGTCTAAACTGTTGGGCCTAACAACTGGAAGAGTTGCATAACACAGGGGGAGCATTCTATATCCAAATCAGATTCAAGAGCCATCAATATAATAATTGGATGACTCGGCTCAGGTGTTTCCTATTGAGGGAAGAAAGACACACAAGGAGAAGCAGCAATAACAATGCATTTCATGCTTATCTATTTGCTCTAACAATATGGTATCAGCTGACTGTTTCCAGGATACCAAGAAGCTGCAAGATAAAATCAAAGGTGTCTCAACAAATATTTGAGAAACCTAGCTGAAAGAAATGAAGCCACTGAAAAATGAGTCAGTGAACAACTTCCTGATGGAAGTATTGAGGAAGAAAGCAACATAGGGAGATCAGAAGTGGCTTATGCTGATTCAGAAGAAGACACCAATGATGAACATGAAAGTGCCTAGTTTGTGAGTACAAGGAAGTAAAAATCCTCATCTGCACAACAGTCAAAGAGTTGAGCTGAAATTGACATGCAGAATATCATTGGTGATTAGTTAGCTCTAGCTTAGACAAGGAGAATGAAATCACTGCAGAAAACATCTTTTATATCTCAGGTTGAGCCGAAATGCTTTGCTGGTGCAACTGAAGATGAAAACTGGGATCATACCATGGATGAAGAGATAGATCGGACTTGAGAAGAATCAGACGTGGGAGATTGTTTCGAGGCTAGATGATAAAAATGACATCAAGAAAAAATGGGTCTATCAAGACAAGATGAATGAATATGGCATGATGATTCGGAACAAAGCATGACTGATGTGCAAAGGAGACTCCCAGATAAAGAGTAATCAAAGGATGATGAGGATGGCAAGGCAGTTAATATCACAGAATACAGGCAATTCATTGGAAGTCTGTTGTACTTAACCGCAACAAGGCCTGATATTGTTTTCGCCACATGCCAAGCAGCGAGATATCAGAGTAATCCCAAGGAAAGTCACATGCTTGAAGTGAAAAGAATACTTCGGTATATCAAGGGCATAGTGGACTTCGGCTTGACATACAAACGACAAATCTCAGACAGAGTTATTGGGATATACTGATGCAGACTGGGCCGGTTAAGCAGATGATAGAAAATCAACATCAGGTGGTGCTTTCTATCTTGGTGGATTGTGCATTTCTTGGCTAAGAAAGAAACAAGATTGCATTTCATTGAGCACCGCAGAATCTGAGTATATTGCGGCCCCTCAAGCATGCACACAATTATTGTGGATGAAGCAGCAGCTTGATGATATGGGAGTTGAAGTGAAGTCTCCGATCGGAATCCAGTGTGACAACTCAAGTGCTATAAATCTTAGCAAAAATCCCGTTCATCATTCAAGGACAAAGAACATTGAGATTAAGTATCATTTTATCAAGGAGAAGGTTGAGCAGGGAATCGTGAAGTTGGAGTATGTGCCTACAGAGCTACAGGTTGCAGACATTCTGACAAAGGCCTTACCCAAGGAAGCTTTTGAGAGGTATCGACTGGATCTGGGAGTTCAGTCGATTCCCTGCACTTGAAATAGTGTGGATGTGGGTCCCCCACCCCCCTCTCCCTGAGGTATGATGTGTTTTCCCTAATGCGCTGATATGTGTTCTCTACTGTGTTATAGACTACAAAGGATTGTCCTTTGGGTTCGTTGACAAAGGGGGAGAAAATAGTGTTTGTTAAAAGGGGAGAAAATTGTGACTGGGAGACAGTGTGGAGATTTGATAAATCATAATTGATACGGGGAGAAGCTGACAGGTGGAGCAGCCAGAAAGGGGGAGCAATGAGAAAGGGGAGTGTATTAAATCTGACGATGCTAGAAGTGATCGATCAAATCTTAGAAATCACGACAGCTGAGGATCGTGATAAAAGCAGAACAGTGGTGTTGGAATGGTGTGATATGGTGTCCAACTATCAGCAATTGGTATCAAATTAAGAATTCACCAATTGGTATTAGTGAGGTTCAACAACTGGTTTTATTTTAAGAATTGGTATCAGGGTGGAATCGACAATTGGGGTCTGACATGAAGTGATTCATTGATGAACTTTTCATACTACTTTGTTTCTCACGCCGAGCATTGCTCATGTGGGCTTAGAGTAAGTGTTAAGTGAATCCTTGAGCTCTATCATAATCGCAAGAGGCGAATGGTGGTAGCAGCTGGAAGAAGACTCAGTGAGGTATCAAAGTGCAGAAAATATTTCTGAGCAGAGTTGTGGAGAGTTGTCACCAAACCCAAAGGGGGAGATTGTTGGGCAAAAATCCCTCAAGGTATCATTGAAACATTTTTGAGGTGATTGTGTTTGTTGACAAAGCAGACATCTATGTTGTGTTTGTTGACAAAGCAGGTTTCCATGGAGAATTGTCGAGTTCCCGAGAAGTTGTTGACATTCTATGTTGACAAAGAACTATGACAAAGGAAAGGACGATCTGGAGGCGGTACAAAAGAGCAGTACAAGGTGGCGTCGTTTCCCAGTGTTTGCCAAATTTATGGGCCTGAAAATTGCCAATGGAAAATGGAGTGATATGTTGTTGGCAAAGGTTGAGGAGGGAGAAATGAAGGAGGTGCGCGGAAACATTAAGCGTGGTGCGCAAAATAAGCGGGTTGCGCGAAATCATGAAGTGTGGCGCACAAAACAGCGTGTTGCGCGAAATTGTATTTTGCGCAAAAGATGTTTCAAGGCCGAAAGCTTGAAAATCGGTAAAGGCATGAGGCGCGCGAAATTTTGGAGGAGTGCGCGAAAAATTGAAGTGGCGCACGAAATAGAGGATGAAGTATTTCGCGCAAAAGATGTTTCGAGGTCCGAAGATCAGAAAATGGCAAAGGCATGAGGTGCGCGAAATTATGGAGCAGTGCGCGGAAAATGGTTGTGCGCGGATGATTTGTATTTCGCGATCAAAGAGGATTACGCGCTCAAGGAGGGTTTTTCGCGCGGGGTCGATTTTGCCTATAAATATGAAGTGACCCTCCTCCATTTAGTAGAGTTCAGACATAGAAAATACCCGAGCTCTGGTGCGCGAAATTGAAGTTAGAAAGGGTGTTGCGCGTAAACCTAAAGTTTGCGCGTAAAGTCAGTTGTTGCGCGAAAAGCTAAGGCTGCGCAGAAAGTTGGTGTTGGCGCATAAAAGGAAGGTTGCGCAAAAAGTGGATATCGCGCAAAAGCAGTGAATTGCGCGCAAGGCAGTTTCCAGGCTGCGCGTAATATTTGGAGGTTGCGCGAAAAAGGAATTTTGCGCAAACCACAGAAATTGCGCGCAAGACACCGTAAGGGTTGCGCGTAAAAACTGAGGTTGCCCGGTATATCCGGTGCAAAGTGAGATTCATCTGCGGGTGAAAGTTGGACTTCAACAGAGCATCTACATACAGAGGAAGATGCATTCCTTCATGAAAATGAAGAGTCCTACAGGTCTATAAACTGTGAGATAATCCCTTCTAGAGCAGTGAGCTTAGGAAGAGGAAAAGGTGATTCTCTCCACCGGAAGTGATCCAGAGAGAGAGAGAAAAAGGGAGTGACCCTTGGGAAAGTAGTGAGCTGACCCTAAACCTTGTAAAGGCAGTGAGCCTGGGCATAGAAGTGATCTAGCCCGAACATTGTAATCCACAGCTAGTGAAGACTAGTGGAATTTGGTACGAACCGGCAACTTGTCGGTGTATGCTCCTTGGACGTAGCCCTTAGCGGTGAACCAAGTAATAATCTCTGTGTCTTCCTGCTTACTCCCCTGCATTGCATTCAAAGAACACAAGTGCAAACAATGTGACCCTTGTAACAAAGAGGTCAAGATCTAGTGGGGCAGAAAGAACTTTGAAAAAGAATATCCATACCCTGATTCACACCCCCTCTCAGGATATATAGGCCCCTATTAGTCCTAACACTTCATGAGGTATCCTAAGGCATGTAGCCCATAACCTTGAAGAGAATGATCATCTCTGTCCATTAATCGAGATTATTTTATCACAACTATCAGCAGAATCAAATGAGAATTGGACATACTGATAAAGCTGAGCTACTATCTTAGGATAAATAGGTTCGTATTCCTTAGAAAAAGACTATAACATGCCTTGTTTTTCTAACACTTTCAACACCAAATACTTACTAGTCAGAAGCCATTTGGGGTAGACCTATTTCTCAAGTACTGCAACCCGGTTTACCATATTTGGATTTAAAGGTCCTTCGATTGTTAGCATAAGTGAAATATTCTTCTTCTTTGAGCTGCACATCTTAGGAGTCGATGATGAAGGGCGCTTCATCCTCATAATTCACAGAAGGTTCAAGAGAGAGAAAAGAGTAGCAGGGTGTTGAGTCAATAAGGTTTTCCTTATGAATTTTTCTTTCCTTAGTGTTTTGAAAATGACAAACACCTTATACTTAAGAAGATCTATATTTTACTTCTAAAAGAAAAATTTCCTTCCCAAAGGAATTTACTGCTACCATATTTCATTCATTTCAATATTTTTCATTATTATAAAAATCAGTTTCATATCTAAATACTCAGAATCATATAATACATAGAAAAGAATCATTCTATTTAAGGATCTGAATTCTGGGTATGAAATCTAATGAAGTTCCACTCCAAATTCTTAATACGAACTCTAATGAAGTTTCACACTAAATTCTGGATAAAAACTCTAATGATGTTCCACCCAGAATTCTGGATACGAACTCTAATGAAGTTCCACTCCAAATTCTAGATACGAACTCTCATAAAGTTCCACTCTGAATTATGGACTCCGAAATTCTTTGAGTTCGACTCCGAACTTCTACTAGTTCGACTCCAAAATTCTATGAGTTCGACTCTGAATTTCTATGAGTTCGAATCCGAAATTATATTAGTTCAACTCTGATATTTGTAAGTTCATATTCCAAATTATAGTTAAACCAAACTCCAAATTTCCTTATAAATTCAGACTCTCGATTTCTACAAAATTCCGGTACCAAATTCATACAAAACAGAATTCAAATATATCTTTATTATAGACACTGCATTCCTTTTTGGTTAGACTCCAATCTATTATTTGATTGCATTCCAAACATCAGTTTTACTTATGATTACACTTGTTTCATTAAAAAACTATGTTGGTCATTCAGTTAGTGACTAATCGTTGGTTAAGTGACACGTGTATAGGTACCTCCGAAAATCAAGGAGAAATATGACCGTTGGAGAAGGGAGCTGACCGTTGGAGCTTCGCCTATAAATAAGAGCTCATTTGAAAGTCGACACAACATTGACACAACACTGACACATCTTTGAGATATGTACTTATATGTTGTTGAAGTGATTTCTAGAGAGACAGGCTCTTATCAACTCTCAAAGCTTCGTGCAGAATGTTTGAACAGCTTGTTCAAACTTTTCATTGTGTATACATGCATCGTATGACTCTGATTGTTTCTGATTATAGTCGAGGGATTTCGGGGATAAGAAGACATAGGTTCTAACACCTTGAAGTTGAGGGCTTCCTTGCTGAGGAAGACAGAGGTGTCGACTACCAGGTAGTTGAGGGCTTGCAGGGATAGCAAGACATACTTCTATCTTCATATCGAGGGCTTACCCTAGTGTGGGTAAGATAGACTTTCATGAAAGTATAAATCAGGGGAACTTTATCCAAGGTTGTTGGATACCCTTATCTTTGGGTTAAAAGAGTTATTGTTTGGTACTTGTAGTTTTTAATACTTGTTTTTCTGCAGCATTTTTTATTGTTGCGGAAAGTATACTTTCTTATAATTCCTCATCTTTGTACTCTGATATAGTTAGATTCTATATGATATATGGTAGAATCTTAATCTTTGCATATTTTTTTATGTTTCATTTTCAGAATCACTTTTCCAGATTCTATCAAGACTTTAGTACTCATAGACTTCTTTTGAATTAGCCTGTTTAACCTTGTTAAACATAACCATTCGAAAATTTCCTAAAGGAATTTTTAAAAGGGTATAATTCACCCCCTCTTGATATATGAGAACCTCATTATTATTTCGATCCAACATTTGGTATTATAGATTATATCATACTCAGAGTCATACCCTCCTAACAACTGGTATTAGAGCACATGGATCAATCTGAATTAATCTCATGATTAGATTCAGAAGAGAATTCTTTAAATAGATTTTTCGGATCCACATTTTTGGATTCATACATCCGGATTCATATTTTTTCAGATTCTGTTTTTAGAATTATAGTTCAGATTCAATTTTTCTTAAAGATACAATTTTTCCTTCTTAGAAGTTTTTCTTTTTTTACAAACTTTTACTTCTAATAAGTTTGTGTGCAATAGTTTTTCTTAAGGATGGTAGGTTTAAATGCTGGTTCTATCGACAATGTAAATATTACTAGACCACCTATCATTGATGGTAATGATTATGAATTTTGGAGAGATCGTATGAAGACTTTTGTTATCAATACTGGGGTAGATAACTTTGTCATTCTTACTGGAGGATACAAAATTCCTAACAAGGAAGTAAATGCTTTTACAAACCAAGAAAAGCATGATTACCAACTCAACTATAAGGTACACAATACATTATTTTGTTCAACGCCTAGGAACATATATATCCAAATTTCTTCTTGTGAAATAGCTAACTGTATATGGATGAAACTTGAGGTTACACATTTTGGTACATCTAAAGTTATTGAGACTAGAAGATCCATGCTTAGAGCTGAGTATCATGGTTTTAATTTTCCTTATGGAGAACCAATTTCTAAGGTGAAACAGAGATTCATGACTAACATGAATAACTTACAATATATGGAAGAGAAAGGTCTCAATGATGATTCCCTTATTGACAAGATCATAGATATCATGCCGATTGAGTGGTAATCGAAGAGAACTGTTATCGATGAAAATAGAATGGTTACTCAAATTTCGCTTGATGAACTATTTGGAACTCTTCTTCAACATGAAACTAGAATGAAGAGAGATGCTGAAAAAATAAAGAAGAATAATGGGAATGATAGTGTTGCTTTTACTATAACATCAAATCACATGAATACTATGACTATTGAAAGAGTTACTAGATCCATGTCTAAGAAGGTTATTATCCAATCTGATTCTAGTGAGAGTGAAGTCTCAGAAAATGAGTTAGCTAATCTTACTCGAAGGATAAACAAGATATATGGACAAAGAAATCTCCAATCCATGTATAATAAGAAGTAAAGGAAAGATAAGAAAGATTCATAGGTCACATTCTATGAATGCAAGAGAGCTAGACACATAAGACCTGATTTCCCTATGCTCAAAAGAAAGGAGAGAAAAGAGAGTCATTCTGAGAGGAACAGAATAAATTATTACATGTCCAATGCTAAGAATGTTCTAAAAGCTAATGAAACCTGGAGTGCCATTAGTGGTGACTATTCAAATGAATCTTCTAATTATGAATCTTCTGGACAGACGAATATTGGTCTTATAACTAGGCTACCTATTTATAATCATTGTTTTATAGCTAAGATACACAATTCTGAATCCTTGACCAATGTTTATTTAAATTCAAATGATAATAGATATTATAACTCTTCCAATGAAGAATCTTATTCTGATGAAGAAAATACTTTACCCACCTATGAAGAAGTTTCTAGTTTTTCAGATCTTTTTGAGATTGAGAACTAAAAACTCATGAAAAATATTGATAAAGAAAACACTAGAAATACTATTATTAATGGGGAAATATTATATCTTTCTAAGGATCTTGATAAAAAAAATTCTGATTTTGAATGTATTTCAAAAAATCTTGAGGATTTAAATTTTAAGAAGAATAAACATTCAAATGATCTTGAAAATGTAATTTCTATGAAAGATGTTTTTGAGCCTAGATCAAATTCAAATGTTTTTGAAGACAAGAACTTAGTTATCAAACTCAAATCCAAAATATTTTCCTTGATAAAGTGTTTGTAAAACAACACCCATGGTAAGGAAAATTTTGAAAAAATGTATTGACAAGTTCGACCTCGAAGGAATACTTCTGGTATTGGTTACACTAGTTCTAAACCAATTTTTTGTAACAACTAATTTGTTCCTCAAAGTGCCCCATTTTTTACAAAGTGTCAATGTGGTGGTCATTGGGAAAATATTTTTTAATTAAACAAAACCCAATATTTAGGATTTCATAAGGCTTATTTTTCTATGAAGATGTCGGTACCCAAAATTTTTCTTTCTTAAATTTCTGGATCCAAGAAAATCTGGATTCTGAAAACCTAGCTTTTTCTTATTTTCAGGAAAATAGGAAATGTTCCAATAGCAATACATGGTACATGGATAGTGGATGTTTTGGGCACATGACTGGTAACAAAATCTATTTTGAAAAGATTATCAAGACGAAAGGAGGAAAAGTAACTTTCGGAGATAATACTCAGGGAGAGATTATTGGTTTAGGTAACATTGTTGTTTTTGGAAAAACCATGATTTCAAATGTTTTGTGTGTTAATGGTCTTAATCACAACCTCATCAGCATAAGTAAGTTATGTGTTGAAGGATACCTTGTGAATATTATGAAAGATAAGTGCTTAGTACACAATTCCAAGGAATAATTTATTATTTCTGCCAGTATGTAAGAGAATGTATTTACTTTTAACATAGAAGACCTTAGGAGCCAAGACATACCATTCCTTAGTGCAACAGGAGATCATTCTTGGTTATGGAATATAAGGTTAGGACATTTTATCCTTAAGAACTTATGAAAACACTCTACTAATGGTTTAGTTAAGGATCTAAAGGAGCTTAGATTTGATTATTCAAAAGTCCATGAAACTTGTCAATATGGAACGAAACATAAATCATGTTTTAAATCAATCGGAGAAGTCTCGACAACTAATGCACTACAGTTGGTTCACATGGATCATTTTGGTCTAACACAAATTGGAAGCATTGGGGGAAAGTACTATACATTTGTATTAGTTGATGATTACACTAGATTTACATGGGTCTATTTTCTAGAAAATAAGTCTAAAGATTTTTCATATTTCAAAATTTTTAGAGCCCGAGATAAAAATGAGAAAAACCTTCCGTTGAATACTATTCATAGTGATCATGGAGGAGAATTTCAAAATTTTGATTTTGAATCTTTTTGTAGTAGAAAATGTGTTACTCACAACATCTCATCACCCAGAATACCTCAACAAAATGGTGTTGTTGAAAGAAGAAATAGAATTCTTCAAGAGATAACAAGAACCTTGTTGAGTGAGTATTCTGTTGCCGAACATTTTTGGGCTGAAGTTTTACGTACTTCTTATTATACTATAAATTGTGTTTTAATTTTACATTTTCATAATAAAACTCATTATGAGTTATGGAATGGTAGAAAACATAGACATTCCAACTTTAAGGATTTCGGTTGCAAATTATTCATCCTGAATAATAACGATAACATACACAATTCACACAAAAATATAACGAAGAAATTTTCATAGGCTACTCCACAACTTCTAAGGCTTATAGAGTTTTTAACAAAAACGCTTGTACTGTTGAAGAAACAGTACATGTCAAATTTGATGAAACTAATCCTTTGGTTTTCAAACAACCCCAACCTACATCCTTAGATATATTTTCAAGAAATGATTATCAACCATTGATACAAAATCCTTCTGATAAATAAAATTTTCAAGAAGATACTTCTGAAACATTTACCCCATAAGATTTCCAACCCTATGTTGATGAACAGGTTTTACAAAACCAAAACCAGTAATTTTTAAAGAATCATCCCAGTGATAGTATCATTGGTGATATGAATCAACCTATAAGGACTAGATTTAACATAAGAAATTAAGTAGAACATCTAGCATTCCTTTCCCAATTAGAACCAAAAAGAATTGATGATGCTTTAGGTGATGATGATTGGATTAAAGCCATGCAAGATGAACTAAATGAATTCAAAAGGAATAAAGTTTGGACATTGGTAGAATGGACTAAGGAAACATCTGTTATTGGAGTAAAATGGGTCTTCATAAATAAGTGTGATGAAAATGGAATCATCATAAGAAATAAAGCTGGATTATTTACTAATGGCTATAATCAACAATATGGAATAGACTATGAAGAAAGTTATGCTCCAGTAGATAGACTTGAATCTATTCATATTTTACTTTCCTTTGAAGCATTCTTCAATTTTAAACTTTTTCAAATGGATGTGAAATGCACTTTCCATAATGGTTATGTTCAAGAGGACGTTTTTGTTGAACAACCTCCTGGCTTTGAAGATACAATACACCCTGATCATATTTTTAGATATACTAAATCTTTGTATGGCCTTAAAAAATCCCCACGAGCTTGGTATGATAGACTTACAAGATTTTTGCTTCAAAATAACTATGTTAAGGGAAATCCAGATCCAGCAATTTTTATAAATAAAGATAAGAAAAATGTTTTGATTGTTCAAATTTATGTTGATGACAATATATTTGGTTCAAATCAGCATTCTTTAACTGATTACTTTGTGGATTTAATGAAATCTGAGTTTGAAATGAGTATGATGGGTGAGTTAACATTTTTCCATGGTTTTAAAAATTCTAAAAAACCAGAAGGAATCTATATATCCCAACATTAGTATATTAAATATCTTCTTAAAAAGTATGGGTATGAAAACACTAAGAGTATAAGTCCTTATATTGGTACCTCAAACACACTTGATCTTGGTGAAATTGGGAAACCAGTAGATCAAACATCTATTAGAGGTACGATAGGAAGTCTACTTTATGTGATAGCTAGTCGACCAGACATGATGTTTTCAGTATTCTTTTGTGCAAGATATCAATCCTATCCTAAGGAATCTCATTTAAAGGCAGTGAAAATAATATTCAACTACATAAAGGAAACCATTGATCTAAGACTATTTTATATTTCTGGAAATGATTTTTTTTAAAAAATATTTTCAGATACTGACTTTGGTGGATGTAGAATATATAGAAAGAGTACATCTAGAACTTTTCATTTCTTAGGAGATTCATTAGTTTCTTGGTCATTCATGAAGCAAAATTATGTAGAACTCTTCACTACTAAAACTGAATATGTAGTAGTTGGAAGTTGTTGTGCTCATGTGTTGTGGATGCAACACACACTCACAGACTATGGCTTGAGTTTTACTAAAACTCAAATTTTGTGTGATAACATAAGTGTCATTTCCATTAGTAAAAATTCTTCACATCACTCCCGTGCAAAGAACATAGATATTAGGAATCAATTTCTTAGGGGTAACACAAAAAAAGGGATATCATTCTTCAGTTTTTCGGAACATAAGATCAACTTTCTAAAATTTTCACAAAATCTTTAATCTCCGATATATTTGAATACATTAAACAAGAAGTTACGAATGATAACCGTGAGGTAATCTTCCTTCATTAAATTCTTGTTGAACCATTCTGCTTACTGTAATAATCTATTTTTCCTAAGTGGAGTACATTTGTTTGTTAGTCTTTCAAAAAAATTTGTAATGAGTCTTTCAAAAAAATTTCGTAATGAGTCTTTCAAAAAATATCGTAATGAGCCTTTCAAAAAAAAATTTTAATAAGTCTTTCACTATTTTTTGTAATGAAGTTATCGTACTGATAATTTTCGTAATGAAGTTTTCGTACTGAATATTTTCAAAAATAATTTTTCATACTGAGAATCCTCGTAATGATGTTTTCGTACTGGAAAGTTTCATAATGAAGTTTTTGTACTAGAAATTTTGGTAATGAGAATTTTTGTAATGAGAATTTTTTAAATGAGATTTTTCATAATGCGAATTTCCATACTCATATTTTTCTGTAGTGAGTTTTTTGTTTTGAGTTTTTCGTAGTCAAATTTTATTTAAGAAGAATATTACCTATTACGATTAAACTTCCTAGCCAATCCGAAAAGTATGATTTCCTTACTTAAGTTTTAGTAGTCATTTTTAATTGTTGGTAGTTTATTTTTCTTAAAAAATTTATTAGATTCATTTCTTCTTAAATCTGAATGTTTTTAAAACAACAAAATATCAGATTCAATATTTCCTTGTGGGTATGTTTTCAACCATCAAATAAAATCAGAGAAATTTTCAACTATTAGATTAGTTTTTGAAGTTCAACGGTCACCTCCATCACTTATATAAAGGGAACCCCCATTTGTGTCCCACATAGATCTCCAAGCTCTCGTGTATTGAATCTCTACATCGGTTCTTAATGGTCGTTCCTAATCATTTAGAACTCCTCCATTATGAATGCCTGTAGAAGCCACTTCCCATGATATGTCTTCCACGAAGCCAATTTCAAAATGGAAAGTGTATAGAGAAATACTGGTCCATCCGAACATTTACAAGTATGATTCTATCTTCTCTAAGAACATCAAGATTAATGATTGGGAAGATGAATGTATATCCACGATAGTTGTTCAATTTGTGGTCTATCCAGAGTTACATGTAGAGTTCTTTGAATCAGCATGCATCTATGAGGATGATGGAAGAGAGAAATTTTCTTTCATGTCTTATGGAAAGAATTAAAATCTTACTTACTCCATGGTATCAAGCTTGGTGGGGCTGGCATATGATGGATAAGCTGAATTTTTCTCGCATAAACTTCTGGATGGTCTAGGTAGTTTTGTTAAGCTGAAGGCCTTGGAATATCTTGGACTTGATGATGTAAAGACATCGAAAATTTCTCAACAAATGTCTTAATAATTGGATCCTTCATCTATGGGTACAAGGTTCCCTAGTTCCAAGAAAGGGTGACAAAGATACCCTGAAGAAAAGTGATATATATTTCTAAGACTTTTTTGTGAAACTAAGAAAAATGAATCTGATGAGGCATGTTGTTGTGACAATCAAGAACATCCAGGAAGGTAATTTGAGATCACAAATCAGCATATACCTTTCCTTACTATCAAAGCTGATAGTTCGGTGTCTATATTCTTTCAAGATTTCATGTAAGTCCAAGGCTTGGAATTGAAAGGCTATGCTTGTTAGTGATGATACCTTGAAAAGTATGAATATGTCCTATTCCATGGAAACATGGGAGTTTTGCAATTTTCCAGAGGAAGAGGTTGAATTCAATTAGGAAAATGTGGAGAAATCTGAGCCAGTAATAAAGGTTGGTAAGAAGAGAAAATTGAAAGAAGTGGTTTCTGAAGTCATGACCCCCAAAACTATGTAAACCCAATCCACACCTCCCAGTATGAAGAAACAAAAAGCTTCTCTAGACGAGGTGGCCACTAAATGGAGGTAAGATAATGAGAAAAGGAAAAAAGGGGATCCACAGTTTGGATTGGACCCTGCTGAGGCTAAGGCCTTAAATGAAAAATCTGTGGATGAGTTAGAGAAATAGTACAAAGAGAAGAAGATGAAGAAGAAGATGTTTCATGATGATGTTATATAATCTATTTTGAGAGATACAGAAGAAGCATCTGAGAAGATTCCTATTCCAGAAACATTTATTGTTCAACCATTATCGGATACCCACGGAAATAATTACTTCACTGCGGAAAAGTCCAAAGGGAAAGAGGTTATTGAAGAAGTAAGGAAAGATGATGGTCAAGAAGTAGAGGAAGAAGTTGTTGAATAAATAGATGATAAATAGGGAGTAGAAGAAGAAGAAGTAGTAGTAGAAGTAAGCGGTGATATAGATGACTTGATTAAACAAGTTGAGGATTGTCAGGAGAAGGCAAGCCTATCAGAAAAACTACCCCTATGAAATTCTAAGGATGAGAACTCAAAGATTGTCACTCTAGGAATGGGAGGTGAGGAAGAAGTCAGAAAGTTGAAGAAAAAGAAGAAGAAGAACATAATGTTTTATATAAGGATGTAATCTCTGAGAATCATTTTCATAAAGAAGGAGAAGAGAAGGATAATCCTGATGAAGACAATAAAAGTTCAACTATCTGAAAGTGAGTAAGAATATCTTGCTGAAGAACCCATTCTAAATGTTGATAAGGGTAATAAAGTGCTTATAGAAACCCCAAAAAAAGATATTATAAGAAAGAAGGATGTTGGTGGTTCTTCAAGAAGAATGTTGGTGTACATTGAAGAAGAACAATCCCTGAGCATGGTGTCTGATTCAAAATCATCAGCACGGGGTCACGATTTTGTTACTGAGTCTATGAAAAAGTTGATGGATACAAATCAGATCTTTCCCACCATAGACTCCAGGTGCCAAATTCTTTAACACTGTCTAAATCAAAAGTCAGAATCTATATCCCTGGTCATTGAATAGTGTGTGAAGAATGAGGCTAAGCATAGAAATTTCTTTATCAATTATGATGTTAACAGAAAATCATCCAGAAAATTCACTCTATGGTTAAAGAAGGTTGATGATGACTTGGCTGAGTTTGATCGTTTTCAGAATGATGTAAAAGATGTTTTTGATACTGAGGATTCAAAGATAAAAAAATCTTTAGGAAAAGCTGACCCTTGAGAAAAATTCTCAGAATCAACAGGTTATGGATTTGAATGGAAAGAATAACTCAGTTGCTCAAAACTGGAATGGGGAAAGAGATTTTTGGATTGATATTGAAGAAAAGCTAAAAAAGTAATACGAGTTACTAACGATGTAGGAAGAGGCCATGAAGGATCAGGAAGAGGTCTTGAAAGCTCAACAAGAAAGGATCACAGCTTTGGAGAAGTAAGCTGGGGAGTATCACAAAGATTTGAAGATACTGAAACCCCTCTTGAAGAAGTAAATCCCAAAGGAAAAGGAAGACAAATAGACTCAATCCAAACTTTTTTTTCATTTGATCTTCCTGGTAAAAATTATTCCAATTATAATAGAACTATGGTTTATTTTTTTACTTGCATGTCTTTGCTAATATTTCAGGTACCATATTTGTATTCCATTCCCTTAAATTCTTTTTGAAAATCCCAAAGGGGGAGAATGAATAAAACTACTCAAAGGGGGAGAAGGCAAAATCTAATATGGAGAAGAAAAATTTCTAAGTGAAGAACTATCCTTAAGTAAGGGGAGTTTCTCATTATGAAGTTTTTCATTATAATGATAATGAAAACTCCATTCTGAAAAGCTAGAATACAATCCTTAGAGTTCCTAAGCCTAAGGGGGAGTTAGTTGTATTAATCATCATTCATGAACAAAGCGAGATAAGTTTTAATTTCAATGTCTAATGAAAATTTTCAAAGTCCCTATTTTATTTTTTGAAGGATTGTTTGTGCTTTTCAAAAAGGGGGAGATTGTTGATCCAAAAAGGTTTTCCTTATGAATTTTCCATTCCTTAATGTTTTGAAAATCCCAAACACCTTATACTTAAGCAAATCTATATTTTACTTCTATATGGAAAATTTCCTTCCCAAAGGAATTTACCCCTACAATATTTTTTTCATTTCAATATTATCCTTAATTATAAAAATTGGATTCATATCTAAAACCACATAATCATATAATATATTTATATGAAGCATTCTATTTTAGCATCCGAATTATGGATATGAACTCTAATAAATTTCTACTCCGAATTCTAGATATGAACTCTAATGAAGTTCCACTCAGAATTATGGATACGAACTCTAATGAAGTTCCACTATAAATTATGGATACGAACTCTAATGAATTTCGGCTCTGAATTCTGGATAAAAACACTAATTAAGTTCCACTCTGAATTCTGGATACGAACAATAATGAAGTTCCACTCCGAATTATGGATAAGAACTCTCATAAAGTTCCACTCTGAATTATGGACTCTAAACATTAATGATTTCTACTCCGAACTTCTATGAGTTCAACTCCGAACTTCTACTAGTTCGACTCCAAACTTCAATGGGTTCGACTCCGAAATTCTACTAGTTCGACTCAGAACATATATTTGTTCGACTCTGAACTTCTATTAGTTTGACTCTGAACTTTTTAAGTTCAGATTCCAAATTCTAGTGAAACCAGACTCCTAATTTCATTAGAAATTGAAACTCCATATTTCTACAAAATTTCAGTTCCAAATTCCTTCAAAACAGAATCCAAATATCAATTTTTTATAGACTCTAAATTCCTTTTTTGGTTAGACTCTGATCATTTATTTTCTTACATTATGAACTTCATTTTTACTTATGCTTACACTTGTTTCATTACAAAATGATGTTGTGATTTGAGTTATTGACTAAATGTTGGTTGACTGACATTTGTACAGGTTCCTCTGAAATTCAAGGATAAATTTGACAATTAGAGGAGGGAGCTGACTGTTGGAGCTTCGCCTATAAATAAGAGCTCATTTGAAATTCGACACAACATTGACACATCTTTGAAATTTGTTCTTACATGCTATGGAAGTGATTTCTAGAGCGAGAGGATCTTATAAACTCTCAGAGCTTCACGCATAATGTCTGAATAGCTTGTTCACACTTTGCCTTATGCTTACGTGCTTCATGAAACTCTGATTGTTGCTGATTACAATCGTGGGCTTATAGGGATAGAAAGATAGAGGTTCCATCAAATTGAAGTTGAGGGCTTCCATGCTGAGGAAGACAGAGGTGCCGACTACCTTGTAGTTGAGGGCTTGTGAGGATAGTAAGACAGACTCCAATCTTCATATCTAGGGCTTACCCCGGTGTGGGTAAGACAAAAATTCTTGAAAGTATAAATAAAGGGACCTTTATCCGAGGTTGCTGGATACCTTTTTCTTTGGGTTAAAAGAGTTATTGTTTTTTACTTGTAGTTTGTACTACTTGTTATTCCTCTGCATTGTTTATAGTTGAGGAATGTATACTTTATTATACTTCCTCATCTATGTACTATGATGTAGTAAGATTCTATACACATTAAGGTAGCATCTTAATCTTTTTAACTTTTGTTAAGTTTCATTTTCGGAATCACTTTTCCGGATTCCAGCAAGTCTTTAGAACACATAGAGGTCTTGTGAATTATCGTGTTTAACATTGTTAAACATAACCATTCTAAAATTTCCTAAAAGAATTTTTAAAAGGGTACAATTCACCCCCCTATTGTATCTGAGAATCTCATTCTTATTTCGATCCTACATTTGGTATTATAGAGTATATCATACTCAGAGTCATACCATCCTAACACAGGGATGATGAAGGGTACAAAATGAGTGAATAGAAGAAAGACTATGTCGATAGTCGATTGAAACATTCATTATTTTATCATTTAAAAATAAAAAATG
Organism: Viscum album; assembly: GCA_963277665.1. Taxonomy (NCBI): domain Eukaryota; kingdom Viridiplantae; phylum Streptophyta; class Magnoliopsida; order Santalales; family Viscaceae; genus Viscum; species Viscum album. The sequence goes on from OY728137.1 coordinate 1,483,297,837, forward strand.
TCACTAATGTAAAAGCGTGGGAAAGTAGAGAGGTGAAATAAGTAATTACCGTGATACATGTTTTTACTTTAAAAAAATCATAATGATTATTTATGGTGAGACCATGTTAGGTCATTATGGTGAGACAGTGAATGAAATTTACGGTGTGATAGTAAACAACAACTATACGGTGAGACATTAAACATGATATTTACGGTGAGACAGTAACTGCCAGACAGTAATCAAGAAACACAAACTGAGAAACCGTATTCATGAAATAGTAATGTATAAAATAGTAAGATATCGAACTGTATGACATGAAGCGGTAAGATATCTATTTGAGAAATAACATGCCCAGTTAATTTATGATGTAGTCTATTATTTCAGAAGTTAATGGTTTGGTGAATATATTTGTAAGCTGATACATAGTTGCAATTAATTCCAAAGTGATATCACCATTTGGATAATGATCTCTCAAAAAGTGATTTCATACATCAATATGCTTTGTCCTAGAATGTTTAACCGTATTTTTCGAGATTTTAATAGCACTTGTCTTGTCATAGTAAATAGGTACATCCCTGAATTGATATCCATAATCTAGTAATGTGTGTTTCATTCAAAAAATTTGTACACAACAACTGCTACCAGCTATGTATTTAGCTTCTACAGTATATAATGGAACAAAATATTGATTCATACTACACCATGATACTAGTGACTTGCCTAAAACATTACATATTCCAGAGGGTCTTTTTCTATTAATCTTACTGCCAAAAAAGTTAGCATCAAAATAACTCACTAATTCAAATGATTTTCCTCTAGGAAAGAACAGTTCTAAATTCAGTGTATGCTTGATGTATTTGAAAAATCTCTATACAACATTTAGATGAGATTATCTTGGATTTGATTGAAAATGAGAACACATATACACACTAAAAAACATCATAATGTCTAGCCATTAGGTAGAGTAAACATCCAATCATTCCTCTATAAGTGGTTTGATCAACTTATTTTCCATCTTCATCAACATCCATCATACAAGTGGAACTCATGGGTGTTTCACTACATTTAGTGATATCCAATCCAAAACGTTTTAGAATATCTCTAGTATATTTTCATTGAGTTAAAATAATTCTATAATTATTTTGAATGATTTGAAATCCGAGAAATAATTTGAGTTCACCCATTAAACTTATTTCAAATTCATTTTACATCATTTTAGAAAAATCAACACATAAATAATTTTTTAAAGATCCAAAAATAATATCATCTGTATAGTTCTGAACATCTAAAACATCATTATAAATTCGTTTTATAAAAAGTTTAGGATGAGCTATTCATTTTGTAAAAACTTTGGAAATTAAAAAAGTACTCAACCAATCATACAAATCTCTTGCAGCTTTCCTTAAACAATATAATGTTTTTGATATTTTAAATAATTGATTTGGAAATTCGGGTTTGTGAATCCAGGGGGTTGATCCAAAAAAACATCCTCAGCTATATAACCATTTAAGAATGCAATTTTAACATCCATTTGATATAGTTTGAAATTCATATGTGTAGTATAAGAAAGAAAGATTCTAATGGCTTCATGTCTTGCTAGTAGTGCAAAGGCCTCTTCATAATCAATTCCTTCTTATTGACTATAACCTTGTGAATCTGATCTGGCATTGTTTCTAACTATGTTTCCACCTTTTTCTACCTTATTTCGAACACCCATTTAGTGCATATGGTAAATGTGTCCTTGGATCTTTCAACGTATTTCCAAAAAATGTTCTTTTCAGACTGATTATGCTCTTCTTGCATATCCATCACCCAAAATTCCTCAATGATAGCATCATTAATGTTTTTAGGTTCATGTTGTGACAAGAAGACTTGATGTTCAAACTAATTTCTAAGAGAATCTCTAGATTGAGTTCCATTGTCTAAGTCTCCTATAACAGCATCTAAGGGATGGTTCTTAAGAGTTTTAACCGCTCTAGAATAGGAAGGACTAGTAATTTTAGGTTCATTAATTGGTTTAAGTTCATTGTGACTTAATTCTATGGAATTTCTAGAACTAGAAGTTTTCACAGATTCTTTCACAGAATGGTCTAAAGAATTTGGATTAATTTTTTCATTTGATACATTATCCTCTAGGTTCTCTAAAATGGTTTTAGGCTCCTGTGGATCAGTTTAATTAAATTTGACATTAACATATATTTTCACACATTTAGTTCTTTTATTTAACACTCTATAGGCTTTACTAGACATGGAATATCCAAAAAATATACCTTCATTACTTTTGGATGAAAATGTGTCAATATTTTCCTTATTAATAAGGATATATACTTTATATCCAAAAATATAGAAGTAGTTAAACATTGGATCTATATTATTCTAAAACTAATAAGGAGTCCTTTTAGGAATAGGTCGGTTCAACACTCTATTGATTATGTATCGTGTTGTATTGATAGCTTCAACCCAAAAATTAATAGGTAGGTCATATTCACTTAGCATTGTTCTAGAAATATCTTACAAGATTAAATTTGTTCTCTCCACAACTCCATTTTGCTGAGGAGTTCTAAGGGCAGAGAAATTGTGACTGTAACCATTTTGTGAGAAAAATGATTCAAACTAAGGATTTTCAAAATCACAGCCATGATAAATTCTTAATGATTTATTTCTATGTGCACTTAATGTTTCTATAGACTTTGAATATTTAGTAAAATAAGAGCGTGCATCACTTTTGTGAGACATAAAGAAGGTCCAAGTATATCTAGAAAAGTCATCTACAAGAACAAAAACATAGTGTTTCCCATTTAAACTAGAAACATTAGATGGTCCAAACAAATCAATGTGAACCAGTTCGAGAGGTTGAGAAGTTGACACTTCTTTCTTTGGCCTGAAGGATATTTTTTGTTTTTTCCTATTTGACAAGGATAACACACTTCTTCATTTGGAAACTCATATTTGGGTATTTTTTTAACCAATATATTTCTAGTTATATTTATTAGGGAGTGAACATTACAATGTATTAGTCTCCTATGCCAGATCCATGACTCATTATGAAATATACTTATGCATGAAACATTTTCAAATTCTAAAGAATCTATGTTAACATAGTAAACATTTTCACTTCTTAATGTAGAAAAAACTAATTCACCATTAGAATTAACGACATTTCAAGAATCATTTTCAAAAATAACATGAAATCCTTCATCACATAATTGTGAGATACTAAGAATATTATATCTTAATACATCAACAAACAATACTTTATAAATTAAAACAGATTTAGGTTTATCAATTTCGATGAGGCTGATAATCTTTCCTTTGACATTGTCACCAAATGTGTCATGTCCTCCATCTATTTTGATTATGATCTTGATGCATGAGTAGTCTCCTGTCATGTGTCTTTAACATCCATTGCCTATGTACCATAGACTTTTACAGGAACTATTTATATAGCTTTCCTATAAAAATATTAGGCACAAATAGATTTCAGTACCCATACTTTTTTAGGTCTAGTAATATTAGTAATAAGTGCCTTAGGAACCCATATATGCTTCATAGGCTTACTATATGCATTAAGTAAAGTATTTGAAAAATAAACACTATACAGCCCACCAAAACATTAAATAGTAGAATATGTATCATGAATTGAATTAGTTGATTAATGTCCAGAACTGGGAGTAAAGCTATATGTCCTAGATTTAGAGACAAAATTTGTTCCCCCATGGTTTCTTTTTCTAGGATGATAACCAATACGAGTGTTGTATTTAGGATAAATTTTTCATCCATGAATTTGGGAAAGGGTATTTTTAACATTGGTAAACATTTCTAGGAAACACTTCAATTACTCATTAAAAATTTTTAATTCATTGTTTTCATTGATTTGTTGATCATTTTTCTCCTTTTTATTTTAATTTTCCATTGAGCATAATTGGTTCCATTAAATAATGGTGGTCTGTTGGTTGCAGCACCATCAAATCTATAATCCATAACAATGTTTTACATTAAAAGACCTAGAAATTTATAATTAACAGAAATTTATAGATCATTAAAGCACAAATATAATCACTGTTGAATAAGATTACACATAGTCTTAATAAACATCCTCTGATACCAAATGTTGGCCAGAGTAGATTAGTCAAGAGAAGGATGAATTTAATATTTATAAATATTTCTATTTAAAAAGGTATTTACCCAAAAGTTTAGTTACAACCTAGTTAATCAGGGTTACATTGTTTTATGATTTTTACTGGGGAAATAACATCTTAGAAGATTGATTAATTCCCAGTAATCTTGATATCAGTTAATAAAGTTAGTTTTGAAGATATTCTACAAAGTCCAGATAGTTATAACTTCTTCCCAAGATTAATAATCAAAGTTAATTTAGAGATTTTGGAGTTTTATAAAAAATAAATAAAATAGATAAAACTAAATTATGTAGCACAACAGATATGAAACAAGTTGTTTAGTCTCAAGCTAAGACCTAATCCACTTCCCTTGGTGATCACAATAATCCAAGAAATTTATATAAATAAACATTGATCCTCACCCTAGATCTGGATTAAGAACAGTACGCAGGACTGTCTAAGACACACAGGGACCTCTCCCACAGTTCTTCATGGGTATTAACTACCAGGCCGCACAAGGACCTCTTCCACACTTATCAGTGGGTATACCCATGAGTATAAGAATGTTTGAGTAAGTATATCTTGTATCCTTACATTTAATGCAGGAGACAGAGTGTGTTCCTATATAGATACACACTCTGCTCGAATGTTAATAAACAATACACATCAGAGCAGAAAGATTGTGATAGGTTTAGAAGAGATCTGAGTGTTGGTCTTTTCATCTATGGACTTCTGAGATGAAGCATATGATGAATTCAAGTCCTCATCTGTAAAACAGAGTGTCATGATTCAACTTGTGTTCTTCGTGAGCTTTGACAGTGCGTATATGTTCTCGGTTCAAGGCTTTAAATATGATTCGTGTGTTCGTCAATAGTATCAAGATTCATGAAATAGTAATTTTAGTGGAAAGTTTCTCTAAGTGTGTTCTTCATTATGGTGATCACTCCCACTTCATTTTCATTCTCATCCTTATATTATTTCTGGAAAGCACTTTTCATTTATCTTGGACTGTGTGTGCTGGGGATGAAATTTTTCATGTATTCTGCACCTCATACCTCATACTGTCTAATAATGTTTCTACAAAGAAACATTAATTATTTCATTGCATTAAAATATTCAAATGTTATCGTTAGAGATTAAATAGAAAAACAAAAAAACACATTAGGACACGGTGTCGGGATTGGTCATGGTATCTGAATGTCATGGTGTCTCATTCACATTGTCTTGTTCATGGTGTCTGCTTTACGGTGTCTGCTTCACGCTGTCTTGGTTCACGATGTCTGCATCACGGTGTCTTCATTCATGGTGTCCACTTCATAGTGTCTTCTTCATGGTGTCTTGTTTCACGGTGTCTGCATCACAGTGTCTGCTTCACATTGTCTGCTTCACGGTGTCTGCTACACGGTGTCTACTTCACGGTGCCCGAAAGGCATATCCAGTGGTAGACTCACGGTGTCTCATACTTTGAAATTAACCGTATTCAAACAAAAGAAATGATGATCATAGAATTTATTATACTTAAACATTTTTCAAAGAAAATATTATAAAAGTAAACCAAGAATAGTATAAAGTAACTAAACTAAATGTAGAGAAATTTAGATCTTGAGTGGATCCTTATAATACATGAGAATACTTAAACACTAATACATATGATTTGATATAATTTATAGGATTTAAACAGGTCGAATAGAATTTGTGAACATTAAAACATGATTAGTACATGAGGAGTCCAACAGATTCAACCAAAACATACACACACTTTCATCTAGTGTGTAATGAACTTACATTTCTTTTGTATGGAGAACAACTGCCTCAAGCAATGATGTTGTTTTTTTATTAACCACATCTCATGGTTTTGAATAATGATGGAAACTATTTTTTTCATGAAATATATGATATTGATATTGGTCATATTTTCCTCCTAATAACCATCCTGCACACCCTGTTGGACCAGACTGTTACCATCAACTAAAGTAATACATTGCAGCTGAGCCACTAGGTTCTACACGTCCCCCCCAGTTGCAGCAGCCAACGAAGAAGTAACCTGCTGGAACTGATTGTTAGCATCAACTAAAGAAAAATATTGTGGCTGATCCACTAGGTTCTTCCTGTCCTCCCCAGTTGCAGCAGCCAACAGAGAAGTAGAAAGTTGCAGGAAGCCACCTTCCTTCCATGCATAATTCTCCTTTTCATGCAATTCTTCCTCATTTTCCATTTCATGGAATCTATTTCTAGAAGAGACCATGATCACCCTTATTCCAGCATCAACTTCATACCCATCCCCTGAATCTACATTTACAAGGCCAAGGTCATGCTTTAAGTGAGCAAAGACATGCTTAATCGTTTGGGTATGTGGCCTATGCTCCACCTTCTTCATGGATTTACGTTGCACTGTGTTCTCAAGACCATAATGATCCACATCCTAAGCCATAGTTGTAAAAACTTCTCCCACCTGGATGCCCAACATGTCAGAAAAAGAAAAAATAGGAATCACATCGGCACCATTCCAAGTCATCCCCTGTATCAGCACTGCTGGCATTGGATAATCTCCCACATCATTGTCATCTAAAGGGTCTCGGACCACCTCCTTCATGAGGGATAGTGCCATCGGCACATCCATTTTTGTGCTTTCATTTATAGGTTCTATTATCCAAGAATCATGCTCGGCAACATATTCATGTCTTCCACACCTAACTCTATCCTCAACGGTCAACTTGTCACCCGCCTCACCCCTTTCTACTATCAAACCAACACCCAAGTGGCACATTCCCAAGTCCTTATTCATACCAGTAGCAGTGCTCCCTCTAATATGACTCGTCTCCACCACTGGTGGGTAACCACTCACCCTCCTACTACAACAGTTCAACTCCAGGTGTCCACACCAGTTACAAGACACACAATAGTGCATCCATGACTTAAAAACCACCTCATGCTTCCAGTAAAACTCATGCTCATCTGTAATCCAAATGCATCAGACTGGCAACCTTTCGACATCAACATCGGTGCATATTCTCAGGCAGGTAGGGTGAGAAATAGACTCAGTACACCAATCAAAGGAAATGGTATATCATTTCAAGAGTTTTCAAAATTTACAGTTTCTCTATTGGTAACTCATCATTGGTATGTTGGCGGCGGTTTCTCAATATCAATGACTCATGTAATTAGTAGGTTGAAGAATTAGTGAGTTGAGTCAGTATCTCAGTGTTAGTAAGTTGGTGTTGGTAGCTCATATTCAGTGACTCTAGGCATCAGTAGGTCGAGGCATCAGTGGGGTGTGGTGTCGGTAGGTTGATGCATCAATTGATGGGGTCAATGAGTGGTGTCGGTGAGTGGCACCCATAAGGCAGGAATTGATTAGTCACATTGGTGAATTGTTCTCAGTGAGTCATCTAAATGGATTTCATTAGCGGATAATCCATTTTTGGATCACTCATTTCTATGAGTCTTGTCGGTGACTCACCCATCGATGAATCATTTCCTTTTTTTCCAATTTTCCCCCATTGTCATTTACATTGACATAAATCGAGTTTAATGTTGTTTCTCAGAAATTATAAAGGCTTGTAAATGAATATTAATCATATCATTAATATAGTATCTCTCTTAAGGATTTGAAATAGTTAAAACACTTGGTTTTACCATGATCCGACTTTAATGTTCTTTGAATCAACTTTCCCCATAGATTTTGGATCTAGAATTTTTAATGTCAAAATCACATATTCCATTGAACTCTTTTGTTTTCCCATGGTGATCATATAACCAATCTTCATTGAAGTGTATTTCACATGTGTTGTAGTTGTATGGTTTTCCCTTGTAGTCTCTCCATCTACTCGTGCAACCCCTATTTTGATGGAAGGGAGAATTGATGATTTTCTATTGATTCCTAGTAGGGATTATTTTAAATATCATTATTCATTTCATAATATAGGGTTGTTGTATATATATCACCATGTGGTTATTGTTGAAAAAAATTTAATGAAGATAATAAGAATTAACAAATAAGGGTTTGGGAGTACAATGGTGATGAACACATTGTTTTATATATTATCCATGATCCATTTCATGTTTTGTATGGTCTATATTCCCTCTGAAAATCAAGGTCATTGATGTTTTATGTTTGCACAATTTTATGTCTTGTGAATAATTTTTTTTAAACTCCGTGATAGACTCTATGGTTATGAAATTGTTTAACTATGTATATTTAGTTAAATAAATGGAATACCCAACATCAAACTTATTTTTGGATAACCCATTTTTTATCAATTGTAATTAAGGTATGAGTGTTTTCTAAATATGATTAAAACTTCCTTCATTATTGTGGTTGTGTGCATTGTGTAGTTTTATTTGACTTTGTGTTTGTGTTGTTCATATGATGTTGTAGCTATGATTGTGGTTGTGTGTGTGGCATGGTACGGGCGGTAAAATGTTATATCAGGCAGATAGATTGGTTGACTGTTGAATGCATGAACTTCCTATGAAGTGGGACTACATTTGGGAAATGGTTGGACAGTGGGGATGTAGGATTGTGTTTTGTCATGATCATGTTCATGGGTGTGTTTTGTATCATTTTTTTGTGCGGCGTGTCTGCCATGTGTGGTTGTAATTAGGTGTGTTTATGGTTTCTCTTATTGAGAGTATATAAAGGGTATAATGACATTGAATAATAATTTTAGGGGGATTTTTTAAATGGGAGTGTAATGTGGGACTACAGGATGGTTGATTTTGTTTTTGTTTTTTTGGAATGTGGTGTTTTTCATGTAGCAGGGCTTCTAGGGATGGTTGATGAAGGATGATTTTGAAGAAGTATGGTGTTAACTTGTGTGGGAATTTCACCATGAGCTTCTAGAAACTATTGATTTATGGATTAGTGTTATAATGGATTATTTTACATTTTCATTGCCTCTCTTTTTTTGCTTTGCCAGTGGATAGTATGGTTGTTTTGTATTAACACATTGTCAGTGTTTATAAGTTTCTCAGCTAATGATGAACTAATTAATCGAATTAATTAATTATTAAAAGTGAAATTTGATTTAATGAATTGGATGGGGGTATGTTTCATGTTTTGGATTTTATTGAAGCATCATTATTTTGCCTAATTGAAATGTAACTGTCGTTCGTTTTGATAAATGAATTTAGAGGTAGAAAAAATGGTAGTTTTCTATGGGATGGTTGTTATTCTAAAAACCCATAGATTGGAATGAGTTTTTTGTATCTATTTACAAATATTTATTTCCTTGTGATTGATATATGAGCCCCACCCATGTTGTGAACAATGTTCATGACACCACAATTGTTATGGGGGAGGGTGTCCTTTCCTATCATCCTAGTACAATGATGGATGGTTAGTTATTGGCTCTTCGTTCATGACCTTACTTCTTTATGGAAAGGTAAGGGACAACAAAGTAACATGGCCTTCCTAATTAAAGATGAGAGATTGATAATGACCCACGAGTCCCGCTTTCAATAAGTACTAGAGTGACAATGATCAACAATGGTTTATAATCTCACACAAAATGGAAGACATCATCATTTTTAATGAAAATAGGATTAGGATATAAAGGCTAAAAAATCCCAAACGCCACCAAATGATTATATAATGGAATCCAAAATCCAACCTAATCACATTTTAAACATAAAATAACACAAAAGTAAACCCAAATATCCAAATAAAAACTACCAAAAAAATATTTTAAGAAGCATCACAACAAATATCCCAATGCCGAAGCTACTAAATTAGAACACCGTCATCAATGTCCACCTAAAAAAATGATAACATTTTTATAATGCATGGTTAGCATACATGTTTAATCAGTAGCGAGACCAATGTCCCTCCTATACAAGTGGGAGAAGCATACTAATTCCCCTATGAAAACAAAAAAACCAACCACACCTAAAAAAGAAAAAAAATACTAACTAGACTAACCCCACCAAGGAATATTCACCATATAATAAACGTCAAGAAAGGTAATAACATATGAACATTGATGATCTGGGTAACCTGCACCACTTTTCCCACCATCTAACTACTCATTCATTACTTCTAATGTCTTGATGATACCAGGCTTCCCCAAATGTAGTCCCACTTCAACAGTTTTTCCACACACACATGGGTGAGAAACCTAACATGTCCCACCCACAGACACATGTGCACCAAAAACCACACCCCTCACTCGAAATCACCTGGGCCTCATCTCGAAAACTCCTTTGAAATAAACATGGCCTTCAGACAGTTAGTCCACTCATCCAAAACGAAACCTTATTGAATGATTTGGTGCTATGGTGAACCTCATGTGATTACAACCTGTCCAGATATGAATGAGTTGTAAGAACCCAGAAATGAGTGCAAGGAAGAAAGTGAGTAACCATCCATCCGTCCTCCGAAAATGGATGTTGGTAAAGACACCCTCTCCTTTGAAATGGGGTTTTCATCATGTAGTGGTCAACATGGATGGGTAGAATATTAAGTATAACAAATAACTACAATATATACATATATTTAAACAAGAACTCAGCCTAACCAATGAGTTCGGAAACAAACAACTATCGCACAAAGAACCACCTTTGATGCTACGCCTGTATACACTACTAAACAAATACCACAATCAAAGATTAAGCCCGATACCATTTTCATTTAATCACTGGTCATTATTTATTAAGGAGTTCGCTATAATTAATTCCATCACTACCTAAGAAACTACAATCCCAACCATTATCAACATAGTATTAATGTCAAGCTATAGTCCCACTGCACAAACAACACATAACCATGTTATAGTCCCACTACGTAATGTCACATGATAGCCAAAAGAAAAACAAAGTCTATCCTACTACCTATAAGTTAATCCATTCCAATATCAACCAATAACTCAACCTGAGATTTCACCACACCTCATGTACCCACCATACATACAGACATTCAATCTGTCCACCCCCATACACATAATAAGGCTACCAAAAGAAACATTACATAAGACTCCCGATGTACAAAACCCAACCAAATATATCACACAAACACAAAATTTAACATAGAATATTGATTTTAAGAAAGAGGTGTTATTTAATTCCACTTTAAATACTAGGTGGATCATAGAACAGGTTTGATCTTGGGGAATCAATTTATTTAACAATGTATATGTGATTTAATTGATAAATATTTTCCATTATTCTTAGAGTATCAGCAGAAAGAACAAGCAGAAAACCAATGTTCATGTAATGGAAACCAACGTCCATTATATTAAAAAGACCTTACATCCAAAATTATTTATAATAGGAAAAAAGGATAATAAAATAAAACACCTCTCATAGTTCATTTGTCTTCAATTCCATAGCATTTCTCATAATATGTCCTGTTATCTTTTTATGATCATCTCTCCCCCACACACATTTATAACTATGGTCAAATAAATAATTCATTTTTTATATCATAGGAAGAATTATTAATCCCACACCACATGACAGAAAAATTAACAACGAGTATGTAAAATACCTATTTGGATCAACAAAGACTAGAACTCCTCGCGCCAAACAGGGGGTCACACGAGCAGCATAAAACTCTAAAGAAAACTGAACCTGAGATGGATCTAGCATATGGGGATGACACGTTTGGAGAGGAAGGTTCCTGGTGTAACAATGAGATCAAAAAGGAAGAAGGGAAGATGAGATCTCATATTATGAAAAGGAAATATACTACAACTATAGAGATGAATTTAATATTTTTGAAAATCAGATCATGGTTTCACCACACTGTTAGGACGTTACAAGGATTGCAAGATGTTAGAGATATATAGAATTTAATTATTCCCTTTGGAAACGGTGGAATAGGTGATACAAAAAGATAATAGTTGGTAGGTTCTTATTTAATTATGAACAATGCATTAGAGGGGTGAAACTAGAAAATTCGCAAGAAAAAATTGAAATGACATAGATGTTGATGCTAACGCCAATGCTAATGCTGATGCAGAAAAATATGCTGACACCAACACTGATGCTGATAGTTAAAAATGACACACCAACACTTATAGTTCAATAATGGATCAATGACACTAACATTATAAAAAATTACTCGCCAATACCGATAGAACAAAAAATGACACGTCGTCCCATTTTGTCAAAAAATGTCTCGCCGACACTGATAGTTAATAATGACACACCAAGACTGACTATTCAAAAAATATTCACCGACACTGAAAATACACAAAATTATTCAGAGACACTGATAGTAAAAAATGACTTTCTAACACTGACAATACAAAAATTACTCACTGAGAGAAATAATAAAAAAATGAAATTCAGATAGAAAAACTGGATTTATGGAAAACCCTTGTAATGAGTCACTGATTCCCCACCAAATTCCCAAAATAATAGATTTTCACAAGGGAATGGACTAGATGGGTCTATTCCCTTACATCAGATACATCTCAAACAATTCTTGTTCACAAGAATTTAAAAACAACCCCAAAAATTTGGGGGACGAACAACCACCCCATTAGATACCTCTTATGGAATAAACATATTATGTTACTAGAAAAAAAGTGAAACCTAAACAACCAAGAAAATATCCTTCCACATCTACAAACCTAAAAATTGAAAAGATACCACACACACAACTTTTCCATAAACATGAATTCAGAAATTCATTCCTCCATGTCATGATACTATCCGATTTAGGTTGCACTGACTCACCTGCATGAGTTATATAACATCCACGTTAACACGTCTGAACTAAGAATCATGTTTCTCCATTCCAAAGGATATGATTTTTTTACAGAATAGAGAATAGGTAAATACTCCATCTCATTGAAATAATGTCCATGAACTATATCACATATCAAAATATACAAGAAAAACAGAAAACAACTCCGGGTACTCGGCATGAATCTGCGCCTCTCACTCCCAAGTACTCTCCTCTAGGACAACATGCCTCTAAAACATACGAACAAAGAGAATGGTCTTCCCACATTTCACCTTATAACTATGTTCCTGGATCTCCAATGGCCTCTCCATGAATGTTGTTTCAACCATGATATCTAACTCTCTACAATCAGTGACATTGGATTCATCATGAAGATATCGATGAAGATGGTAGACATGGAAGACGCCGTTGATTCTCCCCAAATATAGTGGAAACACTAGCTGAAATTCCACCATTCCAACTCGTCCCAACACCTTGAAAGGTCCGATGAACCTGGGATAAATATTACCCCTCTACCAAATATTCATTTCCCATGTCTAATGGAATCCTTCATGAATACATGGTCCCCAACCTCGAATGACAATGGAATTATCCTATAATAAACATATGACTTCAGCCGGTCCTAAGCTTCATTCATTATCTTGTGTATGAGATGAACCTTCCCTGCCATTCTTTTCACCATATATAGTACAAGGATAGTTAATTCTATAATGTATATCTAGAAAAAGGGTGAATGAAATATTATCCATTACAAGGATTCGAATGTTTCCATTCCAATTGTAAAGTGATAAATATTATTGCAAGAAAACTCTACCAGATACAATTTTCATTCCCACATTCCCCTTATGTCCAGAATACATGCTTACATGATTTCCTCCAATGTCCAGTTTTTTTCCACTATCTTCCCATCCATTTGAGGCTGGAAAGAAGTGATGAGACGTAACTAGGTTCCAAAATAATGAAATAGTTTCCTCCAGACTCGTGAGGTAAATCATGCATCCCATTCTAAGATGACTTATCATGGTACCTCAAGCATTTAAAACACCTAATCCACATATATCGCTTCCATGGAATCCACTACGCATGACACCATGACTACTAAGAAGTGAGATGATTTCCTCAGCTAATGAACCACTGCCCATATAGCATCGCAGCCTCCCTGATCCCTGGGAAGTCCTATGATAAAATCTATAGAGATATCTTCCGATTTCAAATCTTGGACATCAATGGTTTACAACAAACTTTTGAAAACATGGTGCAAGACCTTCATTTGCTGACACACTAGGCACTTTTCTGCAAACTCTTCCATAGTCCGTTTCTCCCTGAGCAATTAAATTTTTTTCCATCATTCCTTAGTACATCTTGAAAACCCCTATGTGTACCACCAGGGGTGAGCTATGGAACTCACGATGATCCCCCACATCCATCTCCACTGGGAAAAAATCTTCCCATTAAAGAGTAACTGATTCTGATCATCCTCCGACCATCCTTCAGAGGCATCTCACTAGTCAACGTGATCACATATAAAATTGGACTTTGAGCCTCCCCACTAAAAATCCTCCTCCAACCGCATCAAGGAGTATTGTACCATCATCTAGAATAGATTTAATAAACCAATAACCACTATTTCTCAATATGAAAAGAGGCTAATTCCTACATTTCCTTCTAAGAATCTATGGATTCCAGAACTACCTCCTTCTACGAAATCTTGGTAAAGGATTCCGAAAAAATGTTTCCCTTCCATAGGATGTAAGAGATATCAAATTCATAGTCCTTTAGATACTCCATCCACCCCAACGTCCACATGATTAGGTGTCACTGGGGGAAGATGTACCTCCTCCTCTTGTGATCTTTGAGGACCACGAATCACACCCTGATGTGGTAATTAGGCCACAAAATCAATGAAAACACAACCTCTACAAGATCTAGATCAAGGGTGGCATAGTTACATTGTTGATGATGTATCATCCTAGTCCAATAATTGATAACTCCTCTTGGATTCAGCAACATTCCCCCCAAACATAAGACAAAGGCATAACAAAACACCTAAAACACTACCCTCCCTCTGGAAATATGATCTCTAAGAAACTAACCATCCTCACCTTAAGATAGATGAAATCTACCCAACACTGCTCACTCCAAACAAGGATCTGGTATTTCAAATTCAGGGATGTCAACGGAGCTACAACTCAAGAGAATTCCAGTACGAACATCCGGTAAAATCCCACCATCCCCATGAAGCTATGAACCTCTCCTACATTCTAGGGAAATTCTAAGAAACAACTGCTTCAACCATTGAAGGTTCTACTACATTCCCCAGTCGAGGCACCAAATGTCTATGTAAGTTCATCTCTCACATAAAAATATATACTTTGACAACTTCCCATAGAGCTGGTGGATTCATAGGACCTCCAAGACAGTATTATGATGCTCGATGTTCTATTCCTATTACCTTGAGTATATAATGATGTTATTGATGATCATGACGAAGATCTGGTCAAGGAACTCATGGAAAATAGTTTTCATGAACCCCATGAACATGGCTACTACGTTCATGACACAGAACTACATGACCATGAACTCAAGGTTCCCATAACTTCTCTAAAATGAAACCTTTGGTTTTTATCCACATATGTTATTAATAGTTTCATGACTTATTATCTACCCTATTTACTTATTTTTATATGAAACATGAATAAATTGTGTGAAATATTAATGTTTTAATAATAAGTATAATTTTTGAGCATTTTTAGAAGTATTCCAATTGAGTCAGTTTACTTTTTTATTTATAACTCGCTTTCTACTAACTCAAATTTTGTGGTTATTGTATTTTAGGATTACTTATTCAATTTTCCACATACCATTAGAAGGAATCATTGGCCCATTCTTCCATTTTATCTATCACATGGACCACACAAAAGACCCATAAAATATGTGATGAAACTTTCCCATCAATGATGATTTAATTTTTGGGATCCATCATGATGTCCAAATTCCATTATTATCATACAAATTTCAGGTTAAAATGTAGAGAGTTCTGGATAAAAATTTCAATTCCCAAATCCAAATACAAGGGGCCCAAATGATTCATTTACACTCAACCCACCATTCTGTCTGGAAAATAAAATCAGTACAATATTCATGAAATAACTCATTTTGTCATCAACCAATCAAGATGATGATATTCATTGCGAAATAGAAGACATATCCGACCGAAATTATTGAATAAAGTGTTTGTATTTGAAGGAATATTTCTATTGATAAACCCATTCACATTTCGGTCTTATAAAAAGTATGGATTGAAATGGATAGTTTAACATTGTTTAATAGAACCTCTATAAACATTGATCCATAAGTCCAAATGCCTCCAAATTTTTGTATCTATCTCCCAACATTATTATCTACAACATTGAATAAGGAGATATATTGATATTTGGCAGTCTGGATGTCCAAATCTCCGAGCCAAGTGGGGAGAATGATCGGGAATGAAAACAGTCCACTTCCTTGGGCTATAAATACATCCTCGTCCTCTCCATAAAAGGGGTTGGAAATTCATAAAAGTGGAGAGAATATTGGCACGACCAAGGCCTTTCCAAGGTCTTGGGAGTTCCTATCATACTAATTTATTTACTTGAGATTCCATGCCTCCTCTCTCTGTTTAGTTTTTACTTTTGTGTTGTTCTTCTATGGAAATCATGTAGGTCTTTGTTTTTGTAAATCTATTTTAATGGATGTTTCATCTCCTTCATCTATTATTCTCATCGACCATCCATTAAATAATATAATAGGTCATAAAATTGTTTAAATACAATTGAATCATCATCCCTTATTATGAATTCTCATTCAATCTAGAGTTAGTATTTAATTCCCTTCACTGTTTGTGTGTGTCCGTACGATGCACAACTCTTTTATTGTCCCTTTTTTTCTTCTATTTATTATTCATAATCATCAAAATTACAACCAAATTATTAACCAAAACAATGGATGAGTAAACCTACAATTGGGGTGAGTTATAATTTGGAGATGTTAAGTGATTGTGAGCATTTTCTCGATGGATATTCTTTAAATTAACATGTTGTTTGTTAAACATATAATGTCATGGATTAATGACATGATTTGTTTAATGTGTGGTTTCCATGGATTATTGGAACCATAAATACAATACCATAAACAAACTTGAATTGATATCATAACCCTATGTTATGTTATGGCCTAGATTAAATCCTTAACACTTAAGAATTCCAATCAACATTATGTAGTGAAGTGGGTGTTAATTTAGATGCAATATAAATCAAAGCTCAAGGATATCAGAAGATTAACTCCCTAATAATGAACTCACCCAAATCTTTATCAATCTTTTAAATAAATATTAACCAATCAATCATTTAATATTCACCAAAAAGAAACCCCCCAACAAGAATACATTCAACTTAAAACAATTCGATACTAAAATGTATCATCATTGGGGATTCGATGCGAGTGCTGCTATACACATTAGTGGATCACTAGAACATTGACCGGTCGATAGGCGAAAATTGGCCACACTTTAGATTTGAAATATTGTTGGAGATGGTGCAATTATGTAATTGTTAGTTTCTAGTTATTGACAAAAACAAAAAAACAAAATTTAAAAAATTCAAAAAAAAACACAAAAAAAACCTCGTCCACCACTTTCTTCTAGCATCTCATTGAATTCCATGTAGCCTCCCAAACAATCCCTCGGATTTGTTTGAACTTGAAATTTAGAAAACACTTCGCCAAATTAGGATAACATTAGGGACAATCAAATAATTCAAGAACCAGTCCTTGTCCAACCAATTGAATTAGATATGGCCAATCTGAGGGAACAAACACTTAAAGAACTCGCTGCCACTGATATTAATTACCACCCTCTTGGTATTATATATACAAAAATAGAGGCTGACGTTGAACTCAAATCGGGGTTAATTCATCTTCTTCCTCATTTCCACAGGCTAGCCAACGAGGATCGGAATCATTGCCTTAAAGAGTTTCAAGTGGTGTTCTCTACCATGAACCCTCAAGGGGTTTCTGAGAAACAAGTAAGACAACGAGGATTTCCTTTCTCCCAAGATGAATCTTCTAGTTCATTGCTCTACTACTTTCCTCCTGGTTCTATAAACACATGGAATGAAATTAGCGACTCTTTTAAGAGAAATTCCTTCATGCTTCTTATACTGCTTCAATCCTAAAATAAATAAGTGGTATTCATCAATTCCCAAGTGAATCGCTCCATGAGTACAGGGAGAGTTTCAAATAACTTGTTGAAACCTGCCCACACCAACAAATACCTGATCAACTCTTGATCCAATAGTTATATGTGGGATTAATGGTGATAGAGATAACTCTCATTGATGTTGCATGTGGTGGTGCTCTTGTTGATAAAATTCCTACAGATGCAATTGATCTTATGAGCAACATGGCTGTAAACACACAAAAATTTCATACTCGAAAACATGCACAAGTAAAACAAGTCCAAGACAATCATTCCATAGAGACAAACTAGATGACCGAGTAGATGAATGAACTTATAGTTCTTGTGCGATAACTAGCTATGCCATCCAAAGACCCAACCTCATCTTCTCCACAATCCATGTTTCCTAGACCTGTCAAAAACTGTGGAATCTGCAACTCACCAGCTCATCTAGCAGACACATTTCCAAAACATCAATAGGATCTATAGGATTCATCTGGACCAATGGATCTCAATACAGCATATGCTCCACGAAACCCCAACCCTCAACAATCAGTTCAGATCATTAGAAACATCAAACAACCTCACTATGAGTCCTTCAATTCAATCTATAACCAAGGCATGAGGCATGGTAATCCTGTCTCTCATCACTATTAATTCCATCCTCAAAACCCAATCCAGTTTCAATAGGGTCAAGGTGTTGGTAACTTCCAACAACCTTATAATTTTATTCCTCAACAACAAAGGAACAATATACCACATAGATTCCAATATCCTATTGAGACTTCCCAATTCCCCAACAAATATAATCATTTTCCCAAGAACCCAAATCAAGAAAATCCCAATTTGGGACAAGCCTATTCTTCCAAGCAACCAAAGGAACGTCTAGTTGAATATCATACTCCTTCACCCATTCTATCCTCCAAAACATTGAAACCCAAATTGGTCAACTTGCATCCCACCAAAGCCAGCAAAAACAATAAAATTCTTCCCAACTCTCATCTCAAGCATTACCTAACCCCAAGGGTAAAGTAAGTGCAATTGCACTTAGATCAGGAAAGAAAATTGTTATGCATCAAG
The DNA here is from genome assembly GCA_963277665.1 of Viscum album. NCBI lineage: Eukaryota > Viridiplantae > Streptophyta > Magnoliopsida > Santalales > Viscaceae > Viscum > Viscum album. The sequence goes on from OY728137.1 coordinate 1,483,316,918, forward strand.
ATAATTCCTCCAACCCACATTCAAATGTTGACCTAGAAAATGAAAAGAAAAAAGAAACATCAGGAGGAATATTAAACCATTCCCTCAACTCCTTTCAATCCATTTAAGAACCCAATTTCATTTCCTCAAGCCTTTTCTCTGCCAAATAATTCCATTGAACCCGATCCATTAATGGTCGACATGTTTAGACATTTGGAAGTGACCATTCCCCTCGTAGATTCCATTAAACAAATTCATAAGTATTCCATGTTCCTTAAGTAGTTGTGTACCCATAAGAGGAAACATAGGACCATTGAAAATGATTCCACCCAACAGTTTATTCCCATAAACTGCAAAGATCCAAGGACCATTACGGTTCCATTCCAAATTGGAAGTTCCCACTTTGATGATGCACTGATAGACCTAGGAGCCTCAATTAATGTCACACCAAAATCCATCTTTTACAACCTTAGTCTAGGTCCCTTATATTAAATGGGTTTTTTTCATTCAATTATCCAATCGAAGAATAGCCAGTCCTGAGGGAATAATTGACGATGTGCTTGTTTGTGTGAATGATATTATCTTCCCTCCTAATTTCTATGTCCTTAACAAGGATGTTGAGATGAAATCTTCTCAATCTCCCATAATTATATGAATACCATTCCTAAATACTATTTTAACTTATGTTTATGTCCATTAATGCATATTATCCATGGAATTTGGTGACCAACTGGTTATGTTCAACATTTTCCAATCCATGAGATACCCATCTGAGGATCACTCGGCATTCCCAATCCATGCTTCTGAGTACAATTATAAAAGTAAATAGAACCCCAATCAATCGTGTTATTTATGTTAAAATGATAATGGATCTTGAGAAATATGCTCCTTGATTAACCAAGTCATAAATGGTGATGTTTATGTGGACCTCTCTTTTATAGACTCCATCAATATAGTGGGACTAGAAAACTCTCTTGAATCCCACATATACCCTGATCACTACAGCTCCACCTTGGACAATATAAATGAAAATGAATATGAAGTAACTGAAGTACCTTCCTCCATTCCTAATTTTTCTAACCCACAAATGAAAGATGATACTGATCGAAAACCTCTTCCTGAACACCAGAAAAATGCCTTCCTTTTCCGTGATCACTCTTTTCCTGTCATTATCTCTTATTCACTTACTGAAACTGAGGAGTCCAACCATGTTCAATTGTTTGAAGAAAATGCCTTAGGTTGGACCCTAGATGACTTACCAGTAATTAACCCTTCTCTTTGAAATTATGACATCCATCTTGAGGAATCATCCAAAATAATAAGACAACCAAAAAGAAGACTCAATACAATCATACTTGAGGTAGTTAGGTAAGAGATCACCAATATTCATCAAGCTGGTATTATCTACCCAATTTTTGATAGTGAATGGTTTAGTCCAATTCAATTTGTACCTAATAATGGTGGGATAACTATTGTCACAAATTAACATGGGGAGGTAATCACAACTCGAGTGAAGAACAAAAGGCGTGTGTGTATAAACTACTAAAAATTGAATGTTGAAACACGAAAAGAGTACTACCATCTTCCATTCCATGATCAAATGCATGAACGATTAGCTAGAAAGTCACAATATTACTTTCTTGATGGATACACCAGCTACTCCCAAATCCCAATCGTAGCTTAGGACCAAGAAAATTCAACTTTCACTTTCCCCTTTAAACCATATTCATATGAGAGAATTTCTTTTGGAATTTGCATTGCTCCTGTAACATTATAGATGTGTATGATGAGTATCTTTTCTAAATTAATTGGACACTTCATAAAAGTATTCATGGATGACTTTACCTTTTATGGCGAGTCATTTGAATCATGATTTCATTCTCTTTCTCTATTCCTTCAAAAATGTGTCATGTGTAACCTTTTGTTAAATTGTAAAAATTGTCACTTCATGGTTGCAAATGGGATTTGCCTAGGGTACATAGTTTCAAAATAGGGTATTGAAGTTGATCTTGACAAAATTTATTTGATCCAATCACTTCCTGAACCCACTACTGTACAAGAAATCTATTCATTCCTCAGTCATGCTGGTTTCTATCGATGATTCATCCATAACCTCAGTAGGATTTCCCTCCCATTCAGTTGGTTTCTCCAAAATGATGTCAAATTCTATTTCAATGAGGTTTCAAAGTGATAATTTGTTGAACTAAAAATTTCTCTTACATATTCATTAATAATACAACCCCCAAAATGGTCTTTACACTTTGAGTTGATGTGCGGTGCTTCTGATAAGGCTTTTGGGACTGTTCTTGGTCAAAGAAGTGAAAAACGTCCTTGTGTTATCTACTATGCCTCAAAAAAGTTGGTTGAAACTCAATATCACTACACTATGACTGAAAAGGAACCATTAGTAGTTTTTTACATAGATAAATTCCATCCCAATCTCTTAGGTTCCAAAATCATCATCTTTAGAGACAATTCTTTTGTAAAGTTTTTTACTTAGGAAAAATGATTCCAAATCAAGGGTAATAATATAGATCCTAATACTCCAAGAGAATGACCTTGAAATTTTAGATAGACCAGGAAAAGAAATCTATGTGGATGATCACTTGAGTAGAATTTCTTGTTCTTCTCATACTGAAATAATTGATCTATAATTTTTAACTGATCTCCTTTCATCTCTCACTTCAAAAATACAATGGTATGCCCCAATAGTAAATTACATTGTTTTTGGTGTTTTTACTGAAAAGTTTTCAAAATAACAAGAAAAAGTTGACAAGTGAATAGAAATTCTACTTTTTTGATGAAAATAAAAATTCGAAAACTGGGGAAGACATGGTAATTAAGAGATGTGTTGATGAAAATGAGCATTCCTCTAGCGTAGAATTCTGTCACTCAATGCCTGGTGGTGGCCATTTTGGACCACAAAGGACCTCCCAAAAAGTCCTAGACTCTAGATTCTTCTTGCCTTCACACTTCATTGACTCACATGTGTTTTTTCAATCATGTCCCACTTTCCAAAAGTTTATAACAATTTCTAAATGAAATGAAATGCCCCAAAATCCTTTAATCTTCGGTGATATCTTTGATGTTTGTGGCATCGACTTCATGGGACCATTCCCACCGTACAATGGATTTCTATATAGTATTCATGTGGTTGATTATATTTCTAGGTGGGTAGAGGCCAAACCCACTAGAATGGTTGATTCACATACTGTTAGGGAGTTCTTAAAGACGCACGTCATCCACAGATTTGGCACACCACATTCCTTGATAAGTGACTTAGTAACCAATATTTGTAATAGAACCATGGAATATATTTTAAAAAAAATGTGTTGTACATAAAACTTCATCACTATATCACCCTCAAAAATGGCATGGATGAACATTCTAATAGATAAGTGACAAGATTTCTTAAGAGAATTGTAAAACCCAAAAGAAAACAATGGCCTAAAATACTTGGTGATGCACTTTGGGTTTATCAAACTACCTATAAAACACTTATTGGGAGGTCTCATTTTAGGATAGGTTTTTGAAAATCTTGTAATTTACCAGTTGTAATCCAACATAAGTTTTTTTGGTTAGTGAAAATGTGTAATATTGATTGTGAATAAACTGGTGAAGAAATATTGTTGCAATTGGCAGAACTAGAGGAGATTCTACTTGATTGTTACGATAATTCCAACCTGTACAAAGAAAAATCCTAGGTAATCCATGACAAACACATCCTAAGAATGGTATTCAATTAAGGTGAAAAGGGATGGCTTTTCAAATCTCGATTTTAGAATCACACAGGTAAAATTAATTATTGTTGGGAAGGTCCTTCTATTTTTTCTCATGTTTACCCATTTGGTGGAGTGCATCCCAAGACCCCTCTTCCAAGAGTACATTCACGGTTAATGGACATCGACTAAAGCCTCACCATTAGAGGAAACATAATCATAGAACCACATTGACCTCCATCGAATCCCTAACTTCTGTAGTTGACCCACTACTGGATGGAGATGGCACCCCACCAAATCGAAACCAAGGACGTGTCTATCCGTTTAACACCTCTTCTTTCTCTCTCCCTCTATCTCCTTCTTCTTCTTCTCTCATTCTCATTTATTTTTTTACCACTTTCCTCCTAGCATTTTTATACAATTTTTTGTGGGTGTGTAATTTAAAAACAAAAAACCTAAAAATTTAAAAAAATGAACAAACTATAGTCATACATACTCACCTTCCAATTATCAAATTTTGTTCAACCATTTTTTGGAGTCCAAAGACATGGTTTCATGTCATACATTTGGTAGTTTCTTCATAAATTTGGATAAAAAATATTTTTTCAAAACCAACAAATTTTGAATGCTCACGTTTTGATTTGGAAACTGATTTTTCCCAACTATAACGAATAGAATTAGCTTTTATGTCATGGAAACCTATGGCCATCTTTTAAAAATGAGTTTTTTTTCACCCCCATTTGTGAATCTTGAGTTTGTAGACCTTCGAGCTGAATTTTTTACTTTAGTGTACATTAAAATGATAGAGGTATTTTCTGAACCACATGAGAATCACATTATCCAAATTGCCTCCAATTTCCCTTTCAATAATCCTCATATTGAAAGTCCCTTCATGCCAATGAAAACATTTTTTTGATAGCCACATTACAAGCCCAATTCCTTATACCACCCATTATCAACATTGATTTTCATTTCATAATTTTTTGAAATTTATGTGTGTGGGGGAAATGGATTTCATTTTGGGTACCCTTTGTTTATTAGACCATGTTATCATATTCTTGAGGGAAAGCATCCATTTCAGTGTGGGGGAGAGGTTTCCATTCTGTGTGTTTTGGGGAATGTTATTTACTTTCATTTATGTAATTTTGTAAATGCTATAAATAACTATTAAAGAAATAAAAAAAACAAAAAAATGGTCGTGTCTTGGGTGGGTCCAAAATCACTCTTCCTCAAAATTAGATCCTGTTATAACTATTACAATTAGTGTTGTTAGGAGATAAATCATGGGATTAGATATTATTGTGAGACCTATTTCATGTTCAACTTTTAAAAAAAATAACAAAAAATATGAAAAAAAAGAAAAAAACATGAATTATATTCTTATGTCATTGGGTGATGTTTTTTGTTTTGTAAATATTCAATCTTCTCATTCATATCATATTTCCATCCTCATTAGTGTCTTATTTCACATTTCCATTCCCTTGTAAATAAGTGTTTCCATTTACTTTCATGTCTCTTTTCAAAAAAATTGTGCATTTCTTTTTCCATTTGGTGTTTTACTCCTCTTATTATCTCTCTTGGAAATTATATTCCTACTATCCCATAGCCACAGTAAAACCCCTTCGAAATACCTCTTGAATCATGTGAAATTTATATTGGAAGTGGTAGCTAATTTCTCTTTAAAACTCTAAGATTTTTACTTTTGGTTGGTGAAGGAGTGAAGCTCCATAAATTAAATTTATCTTCTTGAGAGAAGTAAGTTTTGTGTGCCACCATTTTCCATTTCTAAATTTTAGCATAAGAAAAAGGATTTTTTTTTCTTTTGGTCGAATTAAATATGGATGAGTTATATTGTCTAAACCAACTTGATTAGGGAAAATCAAATTTTAATATTTGATGGTGAGTGAAAATGTTATTTTTCAATGTTTTTATATTTATTGCACATAAGGAAATGCACAAGACTGTGTGTGGGGGAGTTGATGTTACTAATAGTTTCATGACTTATTATATACTCCCTTTACTGATTTTAAATGAAACGTTCATAATTTGAGTTAAATATTAATGTTTTAATACTAAGTATAATTTTAGGGAATTTTTAGAAGTAGTCCAATTGAGTTATTTTACTATTTTAATTATAAATATCCCATGTATGATCCAAATTGTGTGGTTCTTATTTTTTAGGATTACTTATTAAATTTTCCACATATCATTAGAAAAAATTCATATGACCAATCTGCCATTTGAATGGTCATATGGAAAACACAAGAAGACCCATAGAATCTGTGATTAAACTGGCCCATCCATGAAGATTTAATTTTCAGGCACTATCATGAAGTCCACATTCCTTTATTATCCTCCAAATTTCATGGGTCAATGTAAAGAGTATTGGATAAAAAATTTCAAGGCCCAACTCTAAACACAAGGGGCCCAAATGATTCATTCAAACTTATCCCACCATTTTGTCCAAGAAATAAAATCCGTACAATATTCGTGACATATCTCATGATGTCATTATCCAATCAATATGAGATTTTTTAGTGTGAAAGAGGAGATATCAGTGGCCTACATTGTTGATGAATGTGTTTGGATTTGAAGGCATATTTCTATTGATAAACCCATTAAAATTTTGTAATTATAAAAAGTATTGATTGAAATGGATAGTTTAACATTGTTTAATCAAACCACCCTAACTCTGGCTCAATAATCCTAAACAACTCAAATTTTTTGAGTAGTCGGAAAATGTTTTTTATATAAAACATTTTAGAAGGATATATCTCGAGATTTGGATGTCGGGATGTCCAAATCGTCAAGCCAAGTGGAGGGAAATATTGGGAATGCAAGCAATCCACATCCTTGGGCAATAAATACTTCCCCCTCCACTCCATCATAGGGGTTGGCATTTCAGAAGAGATGAGAACATATTAGCATGAAAAAAAATTCCAAGTGATTGGGAGGAACTTCCATACTCACGTTAAACTTGAGATACCCTTCCTCCACTCATTGGTTCCTGTTAATTTTGTGTTGTTCTTCGTTTGTAATCTTGTAAGTCTTGGTTATCGTAAATCTATTTTAATGCACGTTTCATCTTCTTCATCTATTATTTTCTTCCACCTTCTGTTAAATAATATTACTGGTCTTAAAATAGTTTAAATAAAGTTGAATCCCCTTCCCTTATTATACATTATCATTCAAACTAAAGTTTGTATTTAATTCCCTTCACTGTTTGTGTGTGTGTGTTTGACGCACAACTATTTTATTATCCCTTTTTTTATTCTATTTATAATTATGAATAATAAACATTACAACGAGATTGTTAACAAAAATAATGTCTGAGTAAATCAACCATTTGGGTGAGTTATATATTGGGTATGTTAAGTGATTGAGTGAATTTTCTCGATGAATAATCATTAAATTATCATTTTGTATTTTAAACATAGAATGTCATGGATTAATGAAATGATTTTTTAACGTGTGGTTTCCATGGATTATTGAGACCATAAATACACTACCATAATCAAGCTATATTTGATATTAGAACCCTATGTTATGTTAAGTCTTGTATTATAGACTTAACTCTTACGAATTCCAATCAATGTTATCTTGTGAAGTGTGTGTTAATTTAAAATCAATATAAAGAAAAGATCAAGGATATCACAAGATTAACTCCCTAATAAAGAACTCACCCCAATCATTTGAAATTTTTTAAATCAATATTAATCAATCAATAATTTCATATGATCTACAAAGAAAACCCCAATCAGAATACAATAAACTAAAAACAGTTGTCTTTTATAAAGTATCATCACTGAGGATTCGACCCGAGTGCTGCTATATACATTAGCAGAGCACCGAAACCTTGAATGGCCAATAGGAGATAATCGGCCATGCTTTCACCCACCTTCACCCTAAACTGGTGATATATAGAATATAGATCGATCTTATAGAACCTTTCTCCTCCCATCAACTAATCAAAAAGATCGTCTATTCTCAAAATGGTTTAATAGTTTTTGACCGTTACATGATTTAGTCAATTGTAGTCGATGCATAGCCACATACCAACATCTCCCTTCTTTTAAAACAATACCAAATAACCCCACAATGACACAGTGGTACAGATGAATCCCTTCCTGATCATCTCATCGATATGAATCTGCAACCCCTACTACTCAGATGTCTCTATCCGATAGGGTGAAATCAAAATCATATAGGCCATAGGTTGAAAGTCTATTCCAAAATCAACATCACGTCGAGAGGGTTGAGATAAAAACCCCATCGAGAAGAAATATAGGAACTCTTTAAAAACCCTTCAAACATCCGAAATCTCTGTATATACTGATTTCAGTGACAACTTTTACAAATTGGGGAGAATAGGTTCCACATGTCGGTTGGCCACCTGACATCTCCGCTTTCCAACAAATGCTACATGCTGGTCAACTACATCTGAAAACACAACTCATCCCCAAAAAAAGAAGATACCAACTTACACAAGAATCAACTAGTCGATTCCTAGGATGACATAGTATAATGTAATCTATAGAATAAGAAGACTCCCGCTTGACTTTTGTTTCCCCCACCCCATTCAACATCCCCAACAAACGCCAAACAAACGGTCCATACATCTAACAGGAGTGCTCAGCACTAGGTCCATAGAAAGTCTCTCTACATCTAGTCCCATATCATGGGCCCGATTGGGTACAACAATGTATTGAGAAGAACAAAAATAAAACATAGATCAAGAAATATTTCTAAACATACTTATCATACTTCAAAAAACCTCCGACCCCACTGAAACTACTACCTAAATAGTGTGCAATTGTCCATGCCCAACTACTCTTCCAATTTTCTATCAGAGACCTCCCCGACCACACGCTGGTTGAGGTCCCAATGTATCCACCTATGTTTGGACTCATCCTACAATGTCCACTCTCAATGGAATGAGAGCATGATGTCCCTATAATCGAAAATGTTAGGACGGAAACTATTTTTGAGGTGGGTGCTAATCATGCCCACATCCACTACACTATGATCAAACTGGGAACTATCTCTGAATATTTCTATGAGCTCAATAGTCAATGAACCCTGGTCAAATTCCCATAAAAACGGACGAGTACCAGATGGTCAGAACTGGAATTGCTCATGACAACTCCCTGCCAGTCGAAACCTAGAATTCCCTAACGATGGAGATGTTCTACTGATTGCCTTTCCATTTTATGAACTGCATTAGCTCCCCTCTAATGGTACACCACCACATGATTTCATCATCTCCACTACCTCATACTTCTTATGAACCTCTATATATGTTGGTAGAGTGATGGGGGTAACATCATACTGAATAGAAGGTCAATGGCCTCATCTTAGAATCTCTCTTGAGACTCCTCATCCAGAATGATGTCCAGGATAAAATGTAGGATATCCTTTAACATTATCCATAGTTCCCTCACCGATATACTCCCTTGTTGAATGGTGACCGCATATTGTCACTTATCAACATTCATAATCAAGGAAAGGAGCAATACCCAAAACTCCATCTCAATGTCAGCCGATGATACATTTGTATCTATTCTCTCCCCAAAGAAAAACATCCACAACTGTTGCAATTCCCCTCACATCTGGATCACCACTAGAGAAACCCAATACTCCCTCGGAGCCTCAGATCAAGGTATAAGTGATCCCAAGATCCTCGATCCATCCTTCCATATATAGGCCTGAATCACTTCTTTCGTATGTCCCGAGGGTCTGCCGCTCGAGAGCACAAAGTGTATACTTCCACAATTCATCTTTCTCTTCTCGATCAACCCTCCACTGATCAACCATGTTGTCCTACTAGACCTCAACTACATGAACAACACATGGCTGATGTCGGGGTTCTAGAGCGGAAATGGTAAACTGGGAACTCCTATGATTGGTTATTAAAAAGTTTCTTTATACTTATTTTGACACACTATTTATCTTATTTTCCAAAATTGCCGAAAGATGAACAAGACCAATAGTCATTATGATTCTGGTACCCTTCCTAGGTTTTCAAACCTACATTCAGCACAATCTTACTTGGTTATTCGTTAGGTTAAGATTCCTTGCAATAGATAATAGCGGTCCCTAAAATCACATGTCCTAGCTGATATTCCCTAGCATATTTCATGCATGAAGATTTATTATCATTATTTCTATAACATCCCATGAAATCCTCACGATGCCTAAATACTAACTCGATCATATCTGTCAACCATCGTCTCCAATACCATTTTTTCATGACTCACCATCTTCATGGAATGGGATGGGACAAAAAAGTGTCATTCCCTTCCTTCTTCAATATAAAGGAGAGATAATGACCCCTCAAGACACACCATTAATAAGCCCAAGAGTGATTACTAGTACCAATGATATAAGATCTCACCCAAAATGGAAGGAATTACCATTTCTAGTGAAAAAATTATTGGGAGATAAGATGGTACGAATCCTAACAAACACCAGATGTTTATATAAATGAATCAAAAATCCAACCCATGCATGATTTAAACATAAAACTCTAAAAAATACTACCAAATTTACAATGAAAATTTCTAAAAAAATGATTTTAAGCATTATCACAGAATCTATATAGACGCTCGAGCTAGTAAACTTCATAATTGTCCACAATGGCATATTAGTAACCTGGAAAATGTTTTATAATGAATGGTGAGCGTACAAGTATTCTCAGTAGGTAGAAAAAAGGCACTTGTGCACACGGTGTAGAATCATAAAAATTCCCCAGTAAAAACTAATGAAACCAATTGCACATACCATGGAAAAATACTAACATACCCAACCACCCCTAGGTACCCTCACAAAAAAAGACATGTCATATAAAGTAATAATATAACCAAGTCGATCATTTGGGTACACCTTGCAACTCTTCCCATTGGTTAACTACTAATTCCTAAGGGATAACATCTTAACACTACCTCCCTTCCCCAAATACAGTGCCACTGCCATTTCATTCCCGCACACACCTGAGCCTTAAACCACACATATCCTACTTGTAAACACCTTAGACACAAAAAACTCACCCCTCACCAGAAAACACGTGGGCCTAATCACAAAGACACCTGGGAAACATACCTATCCCATAGACATGTATGCCCCCAATCTAAAACACAACATTCATGAAGGATATGGAGCTAAGGTGAACCTTAATTCATTATAACCTTCCCAGAGATGCTCAATCGGTTAGATCCTAGAAGGGGTGCATAGAAAAATTTTGGTAACTAGAAAGCTTTATTCCCACTGGGATGTTGGAAAAGACACCGTCTCCCATGAAATTGGGGTGTTAAAAATTTAGTTCTCAACAAGGTTGGGGTGCCTATTTAAAATCACCAGGAACTATAATTATTATGAATATGCAAACAAGAACTCATCCCAATGTACGAGTCCAAAAACAAACAACCATCCCACATAGAACCACATTTAATGATACCCCTATATGTACCACAACACAACAACCACAATCAAAGCATAAAACCAAGCCCTGGTTAATTTAATCATAGACTATTCTTTATTATGGAGTTCTCATTAATTAATTCCATCACTACCCAGGAAACTAGTATCCTCAACCATTCTCAACACATCATCCAAGTGAATTTGTAGTCCCAATGTTGAAGCAATACATAACTCCCATTCAATCCCATTACACAATGTCACTCGATAGTCAAAACACAAACAAAAAGAGTACCCCTCCCTACATGATCATCCATTCCAAAATCAATCAATATCTCAACATTATATTTCATCACACCTCTTATTCCATCCTATAAACAATTTCATTTCCATTCCATACAACTATACCAGTAACAAGTCAACTAACAATGAAATCGCATAACCCCCACAAAGTGTAAAACCCCACTAAACACAACATAAATACACACCATTAAACTATGAATATTGAGATATAGTAAAAGGGATTCTTTAATTCCACTATAAATAACAGGGGGTCATAGAATAGGTTTGATCCAGGGGAATCCATTTATTTAACCAATTGTATGTGATTCAATGTATTTTTATTTTTGATTATTCATAGAGTATAAACTACTAGACCAAGTACACCAGTAGTGTTCTATAAAAGGCGACCAATGGCCACAATTTTCCAAAGGCCTTATAGCCACAACACCTTATAATAGGAAAACAAGGATAAAAAAATTAAACGTGTTGCAATATTCATCAATCTTCAAATCCCTTCCCATTATTATAATAGGTCATGTTATATTTTTTTCTTATCTTCTATCGGCCACACTAGTTATTACTCTTGTTAATGAAATAATTCATTCATTACCTCTGATGATGTATAATTACACCAAACAAGAATGATACAAATATAAATAGTGACGAAGGAAAATCACTAATTGGATCACCAGACCACAAAATCTTCTCCTTGGGCCAAACAAGGGGTAGCGCGAGTTGTAGGAAATTCCAAGGAAAACTGAACATGAGAGGGATCTAGCACAGGCACCTAAATCATTTGGGGAGGAAGGATCTATGAACATTAAGAGAAATGAAAATGAAAAATGAAATTAGAAATCTCATTTGAAGGAAATACAATATCCTAAAAATAGAGAGACGATTGTAAAATTCATGAAAATCGGATTGTGGTTGGACCACGCAGTTAGGTCATTACAAGGTTTGTGCGAAATTACATATAGTTCATATTTAATTATCCCCTTTAGAAATGATGTAAATTGTGCCGAAAATGGATAAATCTATGGGATCTCATTTAATGATGACAAACATGTAAGAGGGGACAAATTGGAAAAAATTCTAGAAAACTGGAGAATGGGATCGACGCTAATTCTGACATTGAAGTCGATGATGACGCAGATGCCAATAGTTCAAAATGAACCACCAACACCAAAAGTTCAAAAATGGATCACCATTACTAATAGTACAAAAAATGACCCACTGACACCGCTAGTACACAAAATTACTCTCCATCACCGACTATACAAAAATGAATCACTGACACTGACAGTTCAAAATGACATACTGACACCGACCATTAAAAAGTTACTAACTTAAACCAACAAAACAAAAAATTAATTATTTTTGTAGAGAATACAAATATGACTCACTAAAACAGAAAATACAAAAAACTTATCCCCAACACCAATAGTACAATATGGGCTCGATGGCAAGAAAACTGAATATTTTTTAAACTCTTGAAATGAGTCAATGATACCTCCAAAACACATCCCATACACTAGATTTTCAGAAGGGAATAGACTAGAGAGGTCAAGTCCATTACATCTTCCTTGTTCCTTCTTTTATTCATTGTTAGCTTTAGACTCTTCGGGCTTGTTACGGTGGTAGTGCGGCTTATGTTTAAGCGGGTGAGGTATGATTCCCAGGTGTCTTCAGGATGAGTTGTGTGGTGATTACCATGTGTTTTGGGCTGGGGTTTTTGTTTTTGGACCATGTTTTGTGGGCAATATGAAATGTGTTATGTGTCATAGGAGTGTGCAGGAAGGTAGTTATAGTGTGTCTTGTGTAAGAGAATGGTAGCACCATGAAGTTCGCAAATAGGTATGAGTAGTTAACCAGTGGAAAGTGGTGTGGGGTAACCAAATATCAAGGTTCTTACTACTTTACATTAAATAGATTGTGTTATTTGGTGAGTGTGCATTGATGAGATTGTGGTAGATATTATACCTTGTTATGTTCTTTTGATTTTCTATTATTTTCTCACAGGGGAATTAGAATGATTCTCCCACTTGTACATGGGTGACATTGGATTTAACTACTGAGTAAAATTGTATGCTCACCCTATGTATATAAAACAGTTTTTACGTTTCTAGAGAAATTACATAGACTGTTCTAGGAATCAATAGCTCGGATATTGGGGATGGTTGTTCTCTCACTTATTAGTTTTATTTTGGTACGTATATTTGATTTTTCTTTATATTTATTGTAGTTTTACCTTAAACATCAATGTGAGATAGATTTTGGATTATTTATATATATGTGTCTAAAAGTCATTTGAATTTTTTTTACATCTTATCTCCTGAACTTGGTTATAATAAAAAGAGTAATTCCACCCATTTTTATTAGAATTATATACCCTTGGTGCTGGTTTCCACCCAGGGGCCTATTATATGCGGGACTCACGCGTCACTATCGCTTATTCATCTTAAGGACGAAGGTCTCGGGACCTTGTTATCCCTTACCTCATCATGAGGAATGTTGGTCATGATAAAATGGTACCATAGGTTATTGATGAAAAATAGAACGGTGTTTGGACAAAGGCATAATGAAGATTTCATGGGTTTTAGGTAAATATTGTTTGGTGATCATAGTTTGTGATGTAGGCTAGGTAAGATCGACTAGGATGTGGGATTTTAACGCAACACATTATTTGATTTGAGGACTCTATGCTTACCTAATCACCAAGTGACACTAAATTGATTCTTGGGTAGAGACCCTCATCAAGGTACATGAATCGTGATTATTTGTGTTCTTCTTTGCTTTGGATGTTTTCAATGAATTAAAATAAAAAAAGAGTAAAAATAAATCCTGAAAAAATGTAATACTACTCTGGATGTGAAATTCCTTGTTTACCATTCAGATATGGAACCATTCATCATCAATGAGTGTCCTAGGTAGTGGAGGCCTCACACAAAAATCTATCTGATTGGAGGAGGTTTAACTCAATGAAGGGGAAAAATTAGTGGTATAATATGCGTCGTGCATTCCCGTGATAGACTCTAGGAATGTATGAAGTCAATGTTTTAGATACAGAGATGTATAGTTGTCTTGAGTAGTTGGTGATCACATTGAACATGATATGGGCTCTGATAGAGTATAGGGTTCTTCTATCAGTGTGACAGATGAAGGGAGCCACACATTAGTTGTGGATGCAATACCTTGTGTAGAGGAAGGAGACCAATGTTCCATGGTTCGACATTGAGAGGGAGCTCTCTGTTGAATCCATTTCATTGATGTTGAAGGATGAATATAGAAAGGAGATAATCTCCCCCTAGTAGGGTATTATGTCGGTGAGGGAGCATGTGATCAAGTTTATGGATCTCCATCACCTTTCCCTTGACCTATTTCTAGATGAGGAGTATTAGGAAAGAGGTTTGGAGGAGGCACTCCATCCATCCACCCAGAAAATGATTACTTCATTGACCCTACCAACAAACATATAGTCTCAAAATAATGTTGAGGTGGTGGAAAAGGATGCACTTGTGAAGAGGTATAATATAATAGGGTATCCAATAGGGATTCTAAAAGATAAAGGCTTCTAGAACTAGGTATCAGGTGGCAAAGACATTGAGGTTTCAGCCAGTGGGGATTCAACCTTAGCAGTATCAATTCCAACCATCAGGTCAACCATTTTTGGTTGGATTGGGAATAAGGTGTTTTTATTATAGAGTTCACATGCAACTTTAGGTTTTTTTCCATGTTTAGGGATCAATACGTGGGAGGTGGAATGGTCCAGTACCCTCCTCATAAGTATTTGTTGGCTAGGAAATTTAAGCAGTCAGGACCACATGCTCCTGCTCCACTGAGGGGAGATGGAGCAGGCTGAGGCCAACCTGATGGTTTTGAAAAAGGACCTCAACAAAGGTGTGGTCTATGAGGGGAAATAAAATATAGGGGAAGGGGTTCTTGGAATTTTCAATTGCATGTTTCCAAGATAGCAGTTCCAGAAGTGTTAAAGATTGTTTGTGGTATGATCAGTTTGTTTAGTACTCTTGTTTTCAACTTGATTAATTCATGAGATTCATGATCTTTTATTGTACCCAGTCAAGCCCATTATCTGAGATTAGACATAGATAGAATTTTCCTTTCCCATGGTGTTGAGAACTCCAGTCATAGGTTAGACCATATTGTTTTTTTCAGGGATATAGATTGATGTTGGGGAAGAATATATCTTATCGGGATTGCATACTGCTAAAACATCATCCATACAGTGTTATACGTAGCATAAATTTGTTGTACTATAAGAATTCTTTTATTGAATACTTCCAGAAAGAGTCTTGTTTTCATACGTGGGTGACCAATTTGTATCGTTCATTGGTGAGTGGATTTTATATATGGGTAGTAGGCATGTGGAGAATTTTATTGCCTTGTTAGACAAGATTTCAGTGGAATCAGTGGATGTTTAGATGGTGGAGGATTTAGGAGTTGTCATGGATTTTTTGAATTCTTTCCCTATTTAGGTTATGACAATAACCCCTTGACGTGATGTTGAGTTTGAGATAGACTTACACCCTAGTGCTAGTTTGATTATGATGGATCCTTATCGGATATCTCCTTTTGAGATGTGGGTATTGTAGAGCATTATTGAAAATTTGATGAAGAAGGGATTTATCGGGCCCTGTGATTCAATGTTGGGTGCTCTAGTCTGGTTTGAGATGAAGGGAGTCGGTTTTATGAGTATTTTTATAGAATACTGAAGGCTGACATAGGAAACAATCATGAACTGTTACCATCTCCAAATGATAGACGATCATTTCAACCAACTTAAGGGAGTGAGTTGAGTTTCTAAGATCGATCTGTGGTCAGGGTATCACTAGTTGAGTTTGATTGAGGGTGAAATCCCAAAGGATGATTTCATTTATAGGTATGGTCACTTAGGGTTCATAGTTAATCAATTGTTTGTTACTAATGCACCATACATGTTAATGGGGCCATATGAACTCCAAATTTCATGATTTCTTGGACTGGTTCTTCATCATATCCATCGATTAAATTTTGATCAAATTGAAGTCAAAGAATGATCATATCGAGCATCTAAAGGTTATCATATATGTTTTTCAACAACACTAGCTCTACATAAAGCGGTCCAAATTCCTTCTTCAGACATTGTTGGTCTGCATACATGTGCACATGGCATCTCAGTAGGGTGTAATAGTGGACTCATCAAAGGATGAGGTATTCATTTCTAGGGAAGCACCCAATAATGTGGCATAGGTTCACCGTTTTATTGGTATGGAAGGGTTGTAAAAGATATTTGAACCAGATTTATCTTAATTAGTAGCCACATTGATAGATCTAACTAGAAAAGGACAATATTTTGTTTGGAGCGAGCAGTTCCATGTAGTTTTCGACTACCTAAAAGGAAATTTTGTCAGTGCCACAGTGTTTAGGATTCCCGAGAATGTGGTACCATTCAAAGTTTTTTGTGATGCATACCATATAGAACTGCGGTGTGTCTTGAAGCAGAAATATGGAGAGATCCCCTATGGGTCTTCACAATTACATCCCAGTGAATGTAACTATTCCACCCATGATCTGGAGCTATCATTGGTCCTTTTTTTCACTAACATTTTAGAGACAGTAACTCATTTGGGAATGCATTAGGGTCTTCATAGATCAAAATAGCATGAGGTACATTTTTTCCCTATGAGATCTACACATATAGTAGTATTGGTGGATGTATTTTCACCATAATTATATTTTTTTAGGTCTCATACACCTCTGTAATGTAGAATATTGTGGAAGATTATTTGAGAAAGATGTTATAGAATGAGGTAGTACGAGAATTTATGGATGCTTGTTAAGTAATGGAGGAGTTAGCTCCCTTGAACATAGATAAATGAATGAATTATGGAGGATACTGTCTATCTCAGATGATGGTATAGTCATCCATGAGTTAGAAGGTGGTGGAGTCTCAGTGGGGAGAATCAGAGGTAGAGGAAATTTGGGATCTCTTTGACCTCGGTGATGCTCTAGAGGGACGATCAGAGGATTTTCGGAATTAGATTTTGTTTCATGGGAATATTTTTTTGTGTGTGGTTTTCGAGATGGATTTATCTATGAGTATAATTTTTCAACCCTATTGCTACTGCAAGGAACATTCAATATGTATCATGGCTTGAGGTAACCGTTCTAGTGGCCTGGGATGAAGCAGGAAATAGTAGATTTTCTAGCCAAGTTCTTGGTGTGTCATCATGTGAAGGATGAGCATTGTGTTCCTGGTGTTTTGTTTCATCCCTTATATGTCCTTTAGTATAAGTTCGATGAAATATCAATTTATTTTGTCTCCTGATTACCCAAGGCATAGAGAGGATGTGTTGTAGTCCTGTTAGTAATGGATTGGTTGAAAAAATTGGATAATATATTAGAGATTAAGGAGTTTAGCATAGTAGGTGTGTTAGTGTAGATGTATGTTGATGAAGTGGTGCAGCAGCATGGATTTCTAAGATCCACCATCTCAAATCATGATAGAAATTTTTCATCATGAGTCTGGAGGTGATTGAACCACGCATTGGGACCTCAGTTATGCCTCAGAACTACTTTTCACCCTCAGATGAAAGGGAAAATAGAGAGGACCATCCAGATTATAGAGGACATGTTGCGAGCCTGTTTTATGGACATTATATGGTATTGGGTGTGAAATTTTACATTGTTAGATTCTACATACAATAATATTTATCAGTCTTCCCTTATGATGACTCTATTTGAAGCATTATTCAAAAGACCATGTTGTTCACCCTTATGCTGGACAATAGTTGGTGATGCAGTTGTTTTGGGTTCATATGTGCAGGGGAGTATGAAATAGTAGGTGCAACATGCCTGTGAGAGGATTTGAGAAGTACATGACTGATATAAGTCATATACTAGTCATTGGATATGGCCCTTTGTGTTTGATGATGTGGACCAAATGTTCTTGATGTTTTCCCCTTGACCTGGGCAATGGATGTTTAGCAGAGGGCGAAAGCATTATCCCAGTTTCAGCACACCCATTAATTTGTTTGCATGAGTTGTTGAGGTGGAATACCAATTGGAGTTATCACCGTGGTTTAAAAGGATCAATGTTGACTCTCATGTCTCCCTTTATTAACGGTATCTTCATGATGAATCCCATGTCATTGATTAAGTATTGTTGGTTATCTTGGATGACACAACATTCATGGAGAGGATAGTAGAGATGCAGGATCATTAGGAGAAGGTGCTATGTGGATGTACCATTCTCATGGTTAGTGTTTTGTGGAGGAATGGTGTCCTGGAGATAAGTAATTGGGAGTGAGAGATGGAAACTCTTTCCTGGTACCCAGAGTTGTTTTGAGTTTTCCTGTATGTTTTGATATGTTATTTAGTGCTTGACCCACGTTTGTTATAAGATGGGTTTCTTATATGTTCCATAGCATGTATCTAATTAGTAACATTTTAAAAGGGGGATACCGATTTCATAATCAATATCATTTATTATGATATGATTAAACCCATGTGGGAAAGTCAGTGTCGCACCGAGTGGATAGTATTTTGACATGGAGGAAAAAATTTAAAAATTCATATGTCCACAAAGGTGGTTCTTTTGAGGGGTATTTTGTGTAATTTTTTGTTTAGTGGATGTGGGATGAGGGTTTCGTGGATGTTGAGGGTTCACTCAACCATTTTAACAAAATAAGATGGTTTATCTTTGAGAGGTATCCTATCGGGTGGTTGTTCGGAACACTCTTTCATCTAGGATTGGTTTTGATTTCTCAAGGGAAATAATATTTTTAGAGGTATCTGATGTAAAGGAATAGACCTCTATCCTACAATAAACAATCAAAATCTTGTGTTTGGGATGTTCTTGTTAGAAAAGGACTCTCATTTCACAATTTTTCCAAACTTATTGTTTTTTCCATCGGTAGCTCAACATTTATATGTCAGCATTGGTAGCTCAGCATATGTGACTTTGGGCATAGGTAGGTCAAGTAATTGATGATTAGCCTCAGTAGATCCTCATCAAAAGGTTGGTGTCAGTAGCTCAACATTAGTGATACAGGTCATCAGTAGATCGAGGTGTCGGTTGGTCAAGGTGTCGTTTGGTTGAGGCATCAGTTGGTGGTGTCGTTAGTTGGAATTAGAGTGTGGTGTCAATGAGAGGCCTTGGTGAGTGGTGTCGATGAGTCACATCAGTGATTCATACATCGTTGATTCATGTTGGTGAACCAGTGTCAGTGAGTTGCGTTATTTTCTCAACAAAGGTGTCTCACTCATGTAAGTGAGTCGTGTCGGCGACTCACCCATCGGTGTGTCATTTATGGTTTTTTCTATTTTTTCCAGTTTCAGTCATTTTATGATTCCTTTGATGTAGATATAGATTAAATCTATGTTTGAGCATTTCAAAAGGTGTTTTAATAAATATTAATCATATCTTTAATATCCTAATGATCCATAGGATTTAAAATAGACAAGTTGTTTGGCCTTGACCATGACCCAACTTTAATATCCATTGAAATAGTTTTCCCATAGATTCGTGATCTATCCTTTCTAATGTCGAGATTGTATATTCTTTTGAACTCTTCGATTTTCTCTAGGTTCAATGAGAACCCTTTTTTCAGGAGGATTTGTGAAACTATGTTGTAGATATAGAGTTTTCCCCTTGTGTCTCCCATGATACTTGTACGGTCTCTTATTTTGACAGAAGGAAGAATTGTTTATCGTCTTTTGATTCAAAGAATGGATTACATTATTTCTCATTCTATTTTGAATCATGAGGCGTGGGTGTACTCATGTCCCGATGTGGTTATGGTTGAAACAAATTTAATGTATATAATAAGAAGTAATATATTAGGGGCTGGGATAATGATGGTGAGGAACAATTTGTTTTATATGGAGTACATGATCCATGTCCGGTTTTTTAAGGGTTGTATGACTTCAAAAAAAAAACACAGTCATTGGTGTTCATTATATGGGAACTTGTATGACTTGTGAATACTTTTTTTTGATACACCATGAGTGACCATATGATTAAGAAATTTGTTAAACATGTATATTAATTTAAATAAATGTATGACCCATGTTTGAACTTGTTCTGGGATAACCTGTGTATTTCAAATGGACATAAAGCACACAAGTATTCAAAATATGAATAAAACATGCCTTGTTAATGTGGTTGGGTGATGTGTGAGGTTATGTTTGTCCTTGTGTCTATGTTTTTTCTATGGTGTTCTGATTGTGTGTGTGGGTTGGTACGGGTGGTGTAATGTTATCTATGGATGAGAGATTTATTGATTGATGAATGGATGAACTTGTTATGTTGTTGGACTGCATCTGGAGAGTGGTTGGGCAATGAGGTTGTATGATTGGGTTGTGTCATCTTCATGATCATGGGTGTACTGGGTGTGGTTTTTTTTGTAGAGGGGATACCATGTGTGGTAGTATTTAGGTGTGTTATAGGTTTTTATTCTAGAGTGGAAGGACATGGCAACATGACATTGACAAATTATGGTAGGGGTGTCCTGGAAAGGGGAGAGTGTAGTGCGACTTCAAACTATTACAGAATTGATTTTTATTCTCATATTGCATTTTTTGTGTAGTGGGGCTATCGAAGATGGATTACGATGGATGATTTTGATGAATGATGGTGTTACCTTGGGTTGGCCTTTTTCATAGAGATTTCAAAAACCATTTTTATTTTCATGGGTGTTGTAATGTATTATTTTTTCCATGGAAATTCTTTTCTTGTTTGTCTTTGGAAGTGGTCGGTATAGTTTCATAACCATATACCATTTTTTGTGTTTTTTAATTTCCCATGTGGTGATGAAATTAAATAATATATTAATTAATAATGTAGAATAGAAATTTTTTAAATGAATTGGTTGGGGTTTGTTTCAATTTGTGGATTGTAGCTAAGTGGTTTACATTTATCGAATTGGGAAGTCACCATCCTTTATTTTGATACATGCATTTAGAAGAGAAAGCATAAGTTGTATTGTATGGTCTTGTAGTTAATCTAAAAACACATAGGTTGGTCAGAGTGTTTGGTATATATATATATACATGTAGTTCCTTGTGATTTCAATATGAACCCCATTTGTATTGAGAACAATGTGATGAACACCCCAATTGTGAAGGAGGGAGGGTATCCTTTCCCAACATCTGGGTGGGGAGATCAATGGCTGGTTATTGGATCTTATGTTTTCCCAATTCTAGGAATTTTTAACCACATACTCTTCTGAAAGGTTGCGGTGGTTTTGTGTCCCAGGTGTTTGCGGGCTAGGTGTGCTTCCCTGGTGTCCTTGGGAAGAGCTGTGTAGTGATTCTTAGGTGCCTTTGGTATATGGTTGTGGTTTGTGTCCTAGGTGTTTATGGTAGATATGTGGTGTTGTATGAGTCCTGGGTGTCTGCGAGAAGGTTGTGATAGTGTGGTTTCTGGAAGAGTGTGGTAACATCAAGATGTTAGTCTTCAGGAATGAGTAGTTAACCAATGGGAAGTGGTGGACAGAAGAAACATATCTATGAACATTCTAAATTAATTTTCTTCACTAGTGTTATTATGTGAGTGAGCCATGTGAGTTTGGGGTATATATTATACCTTGTTATGTGCTTTTGAGTTTCTATTTTTTAATAGAGTAATTAATTTGATAGTCCCACTTGTGCATGAGTGACTTTGTTTTTTACAAACTGAGTATACTTGTATGCTTGTCATGTTTATATATGACTATTTATAGGTATATTGGGAGATTACATAGAATATGTTGCACTGTACTAAATTAGATGTTGTGGACAACTGTTATTTCACCACTTAGTTTTATTTTGGTACATACATTGGAGTATTCTTTGTATTTTAGCAGTTATAAATTAAACATGCATGTGGGATGGATTTTTGTTTCTTTATATAAATGTGTCATGGAGCTGTTTAATGTTTTACATCTTATCTCACAATCATGGTTACTATAAAAATGGAAATTCATCCCATTTTTGAGATTTTTATACCCTTGGTGCTGGTCGCCACCTCAGGGCCTATTGGACGGAGAAATATGGGGTCATTTTCTATCCGTCATCATGAGAAAGGAAGGTCTCAGCACCTTGTTATACCATATTTCATCTTGAGAGGGCTGGTCTTGATAGAATTGTATTGGAGGTGATGTTTCAGAGATATGATGAAATTTGGTGTTTGTTATAGTGAGGATTTCAAGGGTTGGTAGGAAAACATTATTAGGAGAACTTGGTGAGTCATGTAAGCCAAGGAAGATAATAAATTTCATGGAATTTAATACCCCCATGATCCATTTTACGTACTCTGAGCTTAACGAACAACCATGTGAGGCTACATTTATTGCGGGGTAGAGACACTAAAAAATGTACAAGATTTATGATGAATTGTGTTATTGTTTTTTTTGGGTGTTTTTATGAAATTAAAACAATTAATGAAAAAAATGAATCATAAATAAATTCCTTAATACTCAGAGGTAATAATTATTTATTTATCATTAATATATGGAACCCGATCATCTTCAATTAGTTTCTTAGGTAGTGGAAGCTCAATAGGAAAATCTGGCTGATCGGTAGAGGGTAAATCTAGAGGAGGTGGAAAATCGATGGCAAAAGATGTTTAATAATTTTTAGGGATAGACTATTGGAATATTTGAAGACATCATTTAAATAAAGAGATGGAGAGTAGTATTGAGGAGTTGGTGATCATTTTTAGCTCGATATGGGCTCTGGCAGCATATTGGGTTTCTCTATAAATGATACAGTAGATGGGAGCATTTCATAAGTAGTAGACGCTATACCTCGGAAAGTGGAAGGAGACTGATGCCCTGTGGGTCAACTTTTAGAATGTGTTGTTGGTGGAATTAATTTATTTCATGATGAAGGCCAAAAGAGGAAGGATATACTCTCCCTCAATCATGGAAATATGTTAGTGAGGGATCTAGGGATCAAAAATAAGGATCTCCTTCTATTTCCCTTGACCACTTTTGAGATGTGGAGTCTCTAGGAAGATGTTTAGAGGAGGCACTATGTACTTACCTCCAGTTTGTGGTCTCTCCCTTCAACCTATCAACATATATAGAGGTTCTGAAGAAGGATTAGGTTGTGGAAAGGATGTACTCATGTGTAGGTATACCCTGAAGGGGAGACAATAGTGTTTATCAAAGGAAAATGATTCCCACAGCTAGTCTTAGGATCCAAGGCCATCGATGTTTTGAACAGTTTGGAGTTGACCTCACCTATTTCACTTTGGACCATAGGTCTTCCTTCCTTTTCCCATAGTGTTGGGAATGAAGTTTTTCTATTTTGGAGGTTGTTTCCTCCTTCGGGGTCAGATCCTATTATGAGATCTGTCTAATGGAGATGTTCGTGTCTAGTGCTCACCTCAGTAGTAGTTGTTAGCAGGGCCCTTTCAGCAGTAGGGACCATATGTTCCTTCTCCGCCATGGGTAGATGGATTAGGAGGTGGATGACTTTAGTGAATTATATATGGAACATGAACATGGTTTGGTTATTGTGGCTTCAAATAGAAGAAGAGTAATAGAGATGGGTGTGGTTAGTTCCACTCCAAATAGGCAATATTTTCATTAGGGTCGAAGATCATTCGAGGTATGATCAGTTTATTCAGTATTATTGTTTGCACACTATTTGTTTCGGGAGCTTCTTACTCCTTTGTTTCACCCATTCTAGACTATGATCTAAAAATAGACATAGAGATACATTTTGTGGCCCTCGTGTAGAGTAAAACATTAAGAGGTTAGAGAATCCTGTTTGATGTTTTTTGGGGATGTAGACTGATATTTCGGCCGCATCCGCCTACTGGTGGTCCCTTTCTTCTATATATGCAACCAAATAGTGTAATACTTGGAATCTACTACTGGTACTCCTTATGAGTTGTCATAGACTACTTGTGCATAATAGTTGTGTTTTCTGACGTCAGTGGCTATGTTTTATATTTCATTAATGAGAAATTTTTATAAATGGGTAGCCGACATGTGGAGATATTTCATTATTATTGGTTGAGATATTAGTGGAATGATATGATGATGATAAGATGGAGGTTTTGGGAGTATTCAAGGAAGTATATGATTTTTTTTCACTGAGGAGGTTGTGACTCTACCCCCTCGACATGACATTGAGTCTGGGATATACATCCAACTCGGCGCCAGTCTAATTTCAATGGATCTTTATTAGATGAAACCTTCTGATATGAAGGAGTTGTAGATCCAGATTGATGATCTGATGAAGAAGATCATTATATTTCCTAGTGTGTAGTCGTTGGGTGCTCTACTCATGATTGTGGTTATGGAGAATGGTGGTATAAGGAAATGTATAGACTACCAGAGGAAAATTAGGATACATTCAGGAATCAATACCCTCTCTTGAGGATAGAAGATCTTTTCAACCATATAAGGAGGAAAGTTTGTTTTTAAGAATAATTTATGGTCGGGTTATCACCAGTTGATGGTGAAGGAGGGTGACATCCAGAATAATACATCCAAGTGTGGGTATGTGCACTTCGAGTTCATGGATATGCCATTCAGTGTTAAGAACAAACCAACTATGTTGATGGGGCTTAGGAACTACATTGTTCATTTGTTCCTAGATTGCTTCAACACTGTATTCATCAATTTCATCCTAAACTACTTGATGTAATAGTAGGAGCATACCCAATATCTTAGGGTTGTGGTAATGGTCCTTCAGCATCACTAGATCTATGAAAGGCTATCCAAGTGAATGTTTTTAGAAATTGTAGGTGCCCTTCCTTAGGCATGTGGTTTCTCAGAAAGTTGTAGTAGTAAACCACTCAATTGTCTTGGAATTTGTTTCATTGTAAAAACCTATCAATTAGGAAAAGGTTCACATTTTTCTCATTCTAGGAAGATACTACCATATATTCATACATGGTTTCTCTTGAGTAGTATCCTTTTTTATGGATTTTACTAGAAAAGACTAGAATTTTTGTGGAGTGATTAGTTTTATTAAGTGTTTGGATATCTGATGTGGATGTTGGTCTATGTCCCATTGCTCAGGTTTCTTGAGGAAGGGGAGATGTTCGAGGAGTTTTGTGATGCTACTCGTCTGGTATTGGGATGTGTACTAATGAATCCTTGGGGAGTGATATCCTTTGGGTCTTTGTATTTATTTCTCCATGAATGTAACTACTCCAAAAATGATTTGGATCTAGTAGTGGTCATGTTTGAGATAATTTTTTGGTGAAATTACCTCATTAAAGAGCACTTTTTCATCTTCGTGGATCACAAGATCCTGACGTACATCTTTTTCCAGTATGATCTAAAAATGTGTAAGTAGAGGGGATAGAGTTTCTCTATTATTATAGTATTTATATCTTTTACACAACTATAAAAGGTAATTTAATGGACGGTTCTTTCAATAGGAAGTCAAAGAAAGAGATAGTTCGAGAATCCGTTTATGCTTGAAGGTAAATGGAGGAGTTTTCTTCCATTCACTTAGATAAATAAACATATGGTGTTAGAGGATATGTATTTCAGATGATGGTGAAGTAATCTCTATGTTTGTAGGTGGAGGAGTCTCAGTGTGGAGACTCGGAGGCAGAGGAAATGCATGATCACTTTGATCAGGGTGATACTCTGGAAGGATGGTCAGAGGATAGTCAGAATCAAATGTTTTTTTGTGGGATGTTATTTGTTCCCATGGTGATGTGTGAGGGAGATATATATGAGTTTCATAACACATCCCTAGTGGTTCACCTATTAATGTACAATATGTAATGTGGCTTGAGGAAATAATTCGGATGTTTCAGGATGATGCAGGCAGTAGTGGCTATTGTGAAATAGAGATTATTGTTCCAGCAATTGAAAGGGGAGAAAAATGTTCTAAATATATTGTATCAATACATAGATGTCCCTGAGTGGAATTGGGATGAATTATCAATGGATTTCATCATATTATTGCCCAGGGCATAGTGAGGCTGTGATGTAATCTGGGTAGTAGTGGATCAGTTGATGAAATCGGCTCACTTCTTATTGATTATATAGTTGAGCACATCAGACGCCTTAGCGGAGAGGTATGTGGAAGGGTTTGTGTGGACACATGGAGTTCCAAGATCCATCATCTAAGATCTGGATACACATTTTACATCATGAATCTAAAGGGGATTGTATAATTATTTTGGAACTCAGAAACAACAATCCACTACATTCCTCCCCCAGATGGATGGGGAAATAGATTAGACCCTCCAAATATTGGATATCATGTAGTGGGAATGGTTTTCAGACATTAGTGGATCATGGGTGTTAGATTTTCCTTTGGTATAGTATTCATAAAATAATAGTTTTCAATTTTCCAATGCCACAACATTGTTTGAATCATTATATAAATGATTGTGTCATTCACCCCTGTGTTGGATGGAAGTTTAGGAAGTTGTTGTTCTTTGTCCGAACGTGGTACATAGTATGACGGAGAAGGTGTAGATTGTCTATGAGAGGATGAAGGGAGTAAAAGAAATGAATAAGTCAAATGATGATCATAGGATAATGTCCTCGGATATTGATGTTGGGGACCACTTGTTCTTGAAAAATTCCCCTAATGTGAGAATAGGAGGTTCGATAGAGAGAGTATGATCTATCCAAAGCACATCAGACCATTCAAGGTGTTGAGATGATTTTCTGAGGTGGAATACCAGTTGGTATTTCTATAACAATTGAAAAGGATCCATTACGTCTTTTTTGAATCCAAACATCATTTGAATCTTCAGGATGACTCTCGTGTCATTGATTTGGGAGAGGTGGAAATTGAGGAATACACAATGTTCATGGAGTGTAAAGTATAAATCCATGATCATTGGTAGAAGGTTCTATGTGGACGGACCATTCACTTAGTTTGTTTTTTTGGAGGCATTATGGCCCTATTGAATGGAGGAGAGTATTTATAACCGATAGACACAAATTCATTCCATGTACCCAGAGTTGTTTTGATGTTTTCTTGAATGATTTCATTTGTGTTTTAGTTCTTGATCCTTGTTTTATTTATAAGTTGGGTTTCTTTATTTTTACATAGTGTGTGATTAAGACCTAACATCTGAAAAGGGAAAGGCCTGATTCATAATCGATACACATTAATTGTGATGTTATTAAACCCATATGGGGGAGTCATTACCACCCAGGATGGATACTTTCTTGAAATAGATGATGTAATTCTCTAATTCATATGTTTGGATAGTGGGTGCTTCTATTGGGTACCTTGTGGATGTTAGGATTTGACTACATTAGAGGAGGTGTTCTTGGATGTTAAGGTTTCACACCACCTTTTGAACAACACTATGTGGATTGTCATTAAGAGGTATCATACAAGGGGGGTTTTTTGGACCCCTCTTTATTCTAGGATTGGTTTTGAATTTTCAAGGTAAATAATACACTGAGAGGTATATGATGTAGTATCATGGACCTTCGTGGTCCATTAATTTGTCAAAATCTTGTTCTTGTGGTGTTCTTTTAGGTAACATTATCTCATTCATGAGTTTTCAAAATTTATAGTTTTTACATCTGTAGATCAACATCGATCAGTTGGTGTCAGTGGCTCTGCATTGGTTACTCAAGGGGGTAAGTAGGTCAAGGCATCGGTGAGTCGTGTTGGTAGCTCTGTGTCATTATGTTGGCATCGATATCTCAGAATCGGTGACTCAGGGAGTCGGTAGGTCGAGGAAACATTGGGTCGAGGCATTGGTAGGTCATCGCATTTGTAGGTGGCATCGGTAGGTGGAATCGGTGCATGGTATCAGTGAGTAGCATTAGTGGGGGGTATTGGTGAGTAGATTTGGTAAGTCTAGTGTCGGTGTGTCATGAAGGTGACTCATTTTCGATGAGTCATATTAGTGGCTCAATGTTGGTGGCTCATTCATAAGTGGCTTACTCCTGTCAGTGAGTTGTGTCAGTGACACCCCCATTGGCGAGTCATTTTCAATTTTTCCAAGTTGGAAAATCTTCATCCCTTTGACATTTCCATTGACGTAAATCATGTTAAAATCTATGTTTGGGTGTTTCTAAAGGAGTTTTAATGGAAATAAATCATATATTTAATATAAAAATTCTATGTGGGACTTAAAATAGCCAAACCATGTGGTATTGACAATGATATGACTTTAATGGCCTTTGAAACATTTTTCCCCATATATTGATGATATTTCCTTTCAAAAATCAAAATTCAATATTCCATTGAACACTACTATTTTCTCATGGTGCACTGACAAAACCTTTTCCCTAAGGATTCATATGCCTTTTCTATAGCTATTCAGTTTAAACTGGGATTCTCTAATACTTCTTATGTGACTCCCTATTTGGATGAAATGAATAAATTTTTATAATATGTTGATTTCCAGTTCATATTCCTTCATCTATCATTATTTTGTACATCATGTGGGATGGGTGTACATTTTTTCCCATGTAGATACAGTTGAATCCAATTTAATGAACATAATAGAAAGAAATAAATGAGGGGATGAGATTATAATGGTGATGATAACTTTGTTTTATATGTTATCCTTGATTCCTGTTGTGTTTTCTAAGGGATTTATTCTTTTTGGAACTCATGGTCATTTATGGTCTTTGTTTGCACACTTTTATGGCTTGAGAATACTTGTTGTTGATACTCTCTGAGAAACTATATTCTTATGAAATTAAATAACCATGTATATTTGGTTAAATAAATTGATATCCCTAAATCAAACATGTTTTGTGATAACCCATTTCATATAAAGTGTAATTAAGGCATGACAATTTTCTAAATCTGAATAAACCTAGCCTTATTGTTGTGGATGTTTTTTGTGATTGCTTACGTTCGATCTTGTTCATTTTTGTTTGTATGGTGATTTGGCATGTAGTGTGGTTGTGTGTGTGGGGTGGTATCTGTAGAATAATGGTATCAAAGGCTATGATATGGGATGATTTTGGTATGGATGAACTTGTTATGAAATGGGACTACATTTTGGAAATGGTTGGGTAGTGGTGTAGCTGTACATGGCTGTGTCATGTTGAAGTTCATGGGTGTGCTAGGTGTGGTGTTATTGTTGAGTGGGGTAGCCAAGTGTGGTAGTAATGAGGTGTGTTAGGGGATTACGTATTGATATGAATAAAATCATGTAATGAAGTTGAATAATAATGGTAGGGGTTCCATGAAACTAGAGTGTGTATTGGTACTACAAATTGGGTGAGTTTTTTTTTCCTATTGTGGTTTATTTCATGTAGTGGGGCATCCTGGGATAGCTTAAGAGGGATGATTTTGAAGAATTATAGTGTAATCTTGCATGGGGGTTTTTTCCAATGATTCTCAAAACTATTATTTTATGGATGGGGGTTTGAATGGATTCTTTTACCTTATCCCTCATTTTCTTATTTGGGTTTGGAAGTGGTTGGAAAGGCTAATTTTCCTTATAACATTTTTAGTGTCTGACAGCTCTCCGATTAGGGATGAAATAAATAAATGAATTATTTAAAATTTTATAATGACAATGGGGTGAATTAATTGGTTGGGGGTATTTTTTGAGTTGTTTCTTATAGTGAAGTTGTGTCCATTTATCGAATTGGGAATTGTCTGTCATTTTTTTTGAGACGTGCATTTAATGGTGGAAGCAAGGGTAATTTTTTATGGTCATGTAGTTGTTTTTAAATCCCATAGGTAGGGCTGAGTGCTAGGTATCTATATATATACATGACATTCATTGTGATATCTATATGCACCCCAATTTTTTGAGATCTACGTTCCGAACACCCCCATTGTCATGGGGAGGGGATATCTATCCCCCACATCCAGGTGCGAGGATGAATAACTGGTTATTGGATCGTATAATCAACCACTATTTGGCATCATTATACCTAGTGTCTTCTGGCAGGTTGTAGTGGTTGTGAGGCACATGTTTCTGCATGTGAGGTTTGCTTCCCACGATTCATCACGTTGAGTTTTTGGATGATTCCCTCGTGTCTTCGATATGGGGTTGTGGTTTTTGTCCTAAGTATTTGTGGCGATATGTTATGTGTTATGTGACCCAATTGTGCGTGTGTAGGTCATGACAGTGGGGATTGTGGGGCTTGTGGAAGATAGACGAAGAGTCAGGAATTTTTCCATTAGGGATGAGCAGTTACCCCATGAGATGTAGAGAAGGGTACCCAAATATAAATGTGCATACTACTTTATATTACTTGACATCTTTTATTTGGGGAGAATTACTTGGTGACTTTGGGGTGGATAGTATACCTTGTTAGATGATTTTTATTTTCTAATTTTTTCTGACAATGGCATTATTATGCTACTACCACTTGTACAAGTGAGACTATTGTTTTTTCCTAATAATTATAATTGTATGCTAACCCTACATATATAATTTTTTTCAGGTTTTTTGGTAGATTAGACATACTATGATAGACCAAACTATCTTTGATGTCTGTGATGGTTGTTATGTCAGGGCTTAATTTTATTTTGGTACTTAATTTGGATTTTTCTTTTTATTCTTAGTAGTTTTACATTTATCATTCATGTGGGATGTAATTTCATTTCATTATATATATTTATATTTTTTTTGAAGTTGATACATATTATCTCCCAATCATGGTTACCTTGAAAAGGGTAGTTCCACCAATTTTTTTGAGATTTCAATACCCCTAGTGTTGGTCGCCACCTTAGGGCCAACTGGATGTGGGACATGGGGGGTCATTATCTATATTTCAATTTAATTATGGAAGGTCTCAACACCATGTTATCCCTTAACTTATCTTGAAGAAGTTGGTTTGCGATTTTATATAACACATTCCATTTTCAATCCATTTTTATAAATATGATAACTTTATTTGTGGATTTGTGGACTACCACCTCTTCAATGTCATGTGATTCATTCATAATTTATATAGAAGGAATTATGGATGGGTTTGGTGAAATTAAATTATATATATATATGAAATAAAAATTAAACTTTAACGATATTATATATATATATATATATTCATATAAGTTATTTATTTTTCATTCAATACGACATTACAATAGAATTAGAGTTCATACGTACATACGACCTACCATCTCCATGAACATTTTATTTCATTTCATATAACTATATTTTATTGATAATTATTAATTTTTACATAATGAATATGTATGATAAATAAAACATGTTTTAAATTATGTAATCATGAACATCATGATCTAATTAATAGGACCGGGAATAACAAGACAAAACACATATGATAAAAAAACTGGTTATTACTAGAAACATTGAATTATCATTGAATTGTTAAAAAAAGATTAATATAAAGTCATAAGTGAATCATAAATGGTAATATATATAGTAATATGGTTATTTGGTAGATATATAATAAACTTTAAATTATTATACTATAGGATTGAATGGTTAAGAAAATTTAATACATAAGATATGCGTTTTCTCATCTCAATTTTTATATCTTTAAGATACATGCCCTATTCATCACTCATTCCTTTTTTTTGTTTATATATTTTCTTTATATTTATTATATTATTAATGTATTATAATTTATTTATATTTAAATATCCATTTGACTACATTTCGTTCATAGGCTTTATGGTTCAGAACAAACAGAGTTTGTAAAATAACTTTTCTATGTCATTTTCTTCATTGAGATACAGATCATGTTATGAATAAATATTTTTATAATTTGTGTATATACTTATGTTTTTCATTTATATAATTAATCTAATTAATTAATGGTATTTTACACTCCACGTAACATTATTATCTAATGTATAGTATGATTCGATGTTAAAAAGTGTTAATTGATTGTTACTACAATCTCAATATTTGTCGGTATTTATTTGAATTGTGATTCCACTAATGAAATTTTATGATAATGATAACTAGAACACTCATGAATTTTAAAATAATTTTTTTAATGATATATTCACTTATTGGTTCCATTTTCTCACTCTTTTATTCTTGTGATTATTAAAAAATCCTTTTTAATAAAATATTACATTATCTCTCTATTTAGTCATAAATTTGAGTTCTTTTAAAATCATGTTTTCCAAAAATATTTTTCAAAACTTTTTATCTTTAAAAAGATTTTTTAATGTTTTCAATCACATTTTAATTTTTTTAATTGAAAAAAATTAATATTTTTTGAATATTTTTCTATGCGTTTTAAATGTTTTATCTGTTTAAAATAATTTATAATTTTTTTTTCAAGATTTGATTATACGTTTTCAATTAAATTTAATAAGAAAAACATCTTTAAAATAATTTGAGGTAAAGAGTGTATTTCAAAGTGAGAAAGACATTTTCCTCAATAAATGTTGTAAATTATTTTAATTCTTTTATTATATGTTTTATAAGTATTTTTTATGAAATTTATTTTGTATATGTTCTATGTTTTTAAAAATGAATTTCAATTAATGGTTATTTTCCATAAGAAGTGCTCCAATAAATATTTTCTAATTCTCCTCCCGATAAGATAAAATCCATTGATAGAGTATAAGATATATTGTTGAAATAATCCAATAATATCATTAAAATTATTTCTCAAATGGATTGTATTTTGATGACTTGCAGTTTATAACACATGTTTGTTTCCACATGTTATATGATTTTTGAACCTGATTAGTTTCAAGGGTTATAATTTAAATAAATGACCGAGAAATATTTCTAAATTCCATAGATTATGATGAGAGAAAATATTAATGATACCATTTTAATTTCATGGATTATGGTTTTATGTTTATAAAACCCGTCTATTTTTGTGGGTCATTATATGATGAATTTTTTTTCATGTGCAACATGCATAAATATTTTTATTATGTCCTGAGTAGGACATATATCTCAAACCAATGCATTGGGTAATGATAATTTTATTAAGATTTAAAATGGTAAATGGGAGCTAATACCATTATTAAAACAATATCTAATCAAAAGATTAAAATAAGAGGGTACACTGGATGGTATCTCATAATCGAAACATGAGGGAATCTGATGCCCGAGACAAGAGGGTACACAGGAGGGGATCCCAATATCGATAAAAGAAGAAATAGTAATCCAAAAAGCTGATAGAACATAGGATGGGATCCTAATATGAAACAAGATAGAATCATATCCTAGAAACATGTGGTTACATGAGAGGGAATCCAATTCCCAAAACACGATTTCACATAGAGGGCATACTATGCCCGAATAATGTTAATGGGTTATTATACCAAGCCTAGCATGTTATAAATGCCTTTTTTGGTATAATTGACATACGATTTTCTATGATAATTTGTATGTATAAAATTACACATCTTATTCTAATGTTAGGATTTCATTTCATATGCTTATGATTCACTTATGATTCATGTCTAATGATCTTCATATATATATATTCCAATATTTCTGGTTTATGTTATTTGATATGCAGTGTATAATTATGAAATTTTATGACCACATTATCATACCCTTATTCTCATGTTCATCTCACTTTTTTATTCTTATTGAGAATCCGATCTCACCCCTTTCTTATGATTCATTTCCCTAGTTTTTAAAAAATTGTTTTTTGTGTAAGTAAAATAGGGGATGCTATTTCTAGGAAACAATGATTATTTTTCACCAACATACATGATTTTGTTCTATTATTCCAATTAAACTAAACTATTATGGTCCTCATGAATGTATATTTTTAATGTGGGGAATATTAATCTTAAATGATGCAGTATCTATATATGTTAATCATGGGTAACAATAAATGGAATTAAAGGAGGGTTTTAGTCAACCATTAAAAATTAGGAAATGAAAACATTTTAGATATCACTGGGGATATTTATAGGAATATTTATAGGAATTCATATTATTATCATCATAAGGTGAAATATATATATTAGAATGTTTCATAATTTAGAAATCATATAAGTGGTTTTTCATGATTATGTGGGTTTCCATTATGATAATTGGTCATCGAAAAATTCATTTTGTTTTTTGTCAATGTTAGGAACCACAATTCTAACAACACAATATTTATGTTCTTGCAAATTACATTACATTACTTTTGAAAAATACATAATACATGTACCAAACAGCCTCCCCAAGACTGTATTAGTTTAGTGCCTTTGGAAACTAGAAAACTCATGTTCATAAAACATCTACATCATCTCTTACTATATCCTTCATAACTAGAACCCATGTATTGAAACATATTATATAATAAGCTTCTTGAAATCCTGGGGAATAAGAATCATTAAAAGAGGTGAGATCAAATGCACATTAACGTTATGCCCAGAAAATATCGTAATTCGCATAAACATAACAATGGAAAAACATGAACATAACCTTTGAAATAAAAACCTAAATCTTGAGTTTTGAAATAAATCAATTTAGTAAGTAAAGAATAGATCATAAAAGAACATTAAACATGATAAAATTGCATTGGCATAAAGACAGGTATTCTTGAATACAAGTAATTACATAATATGATTTCATTCTAGCCATGGAATTATATCCCAGACCATCGTAGTAGACAAACTTCATTATAGAACCCGGTTTACATGTCATTCTAGCCATGTATTTCTGAACCAAAATTACTTTTCGTTATAGATATATATTAATGAATCAAATTTAATTTCCTTTCAATTCATTAATATCTCATGAGATATAAATCATTACAAAATTCATTGGAGGTAGATATAGTTCCCACCTATCTCATAATGAATCCATTCTTAGGGTTTCCACCAAAACATTATAATATTTACCATAGTATAACCCATGAAATAAAATTGGTTTCTTAAACATCATTACATCATAATTAATATAAAAATAATGTATTTATTAAATAAAAAACCATCATAAACACAAT
Organism: Viscum album; assembly: GCA_963277665.1. Taxonomy (NCBI): domain Eukaryota; kingdom Viridiplantae; phylum Streptophyta; class Magnoliopsida; order Santalales; family Viscaceae; genus Viscum; species Viscum album. The sequence continues at coordinate 1,483,352,112 of OY728137.1, forward strand.
AAAATAATATTAATAACATGGATAACCCTATTTAATGAATTTCACCATTTATGGAAATAAATATTTGAAATTAATTCTTAAAGAAAATATGCTTTCTTCTTCAAAATCATTTTCCTTCCTCTAAATACAATATTTTTTTAGAAAAAAACATTTTTCTGTGAAATAAAATTGTAATCCTATAAGGGAAACATCAAGAAAACAATGTTTTATGAAATTTTAAAAAAATTCATTATGTAGTAGTTAAAAATACATTATTCTCTCATGTTTTCCGAAAAAACCCAAAAAGTACCTCATAACAAAAACAACAAAAGATTATACTCATACTATATAATAAAGAATTTTAAATGGGTTAAATTGAAATTAAAAAATTATATAATGATATATATAAAATCCTGAAATACATATTTTTGAAACATGGATGTGAATGAAAAATATACCACAGTAAATACTTACTCATAAACAATCTCGGATAAAAATGATATTTGCAATGTTATCCCTTACCTTAGGTCTGATTTCTTTAATATGTGTATGAAACTCTTGTATATTGGGTTTAAACATATTATTATCTTGTAATAGAACCATAATAATATTTATTATCTCATATAGGATTTACTTATTACTTTATATTACCTGTTTCTCAGTAATTTAATATTAATGCATCATTTTTTATAATAATCATTTTATTTATTGTATGTTTTTTGAATTATTATTCCAAATATTATTACTAATATTTTGATTTATGTATATCCATAATGTAAAACATGAATTATATATCCTAAATATTATGTATATAAATATATATAATAGATAGATAATTGGAACGGAATACATCATTAATGGATACGGTAGGTCATACGTACGCATGAACAATGTTTCTGTTTTCTTATTGAATTGAATGAAATAAAGTAAATGAAATATATATTTCTACATAAGTAAATCCAATAAAATTATTATGTCATATATTCCATTCTTATTTAATATATATACATTATAATCATTCTTGAAAGGTTAACCTGGAGAATGGGTCTCATCACGTTGTGGAGGCAGCAGGTCGTACGTATGCACGAATGACAATATAATTTACTTAATGGTTAAATGGTATAGAATTAGATGGTATACTAATTATAAAATTTTTTATCATCTTAAAATCATTATTTAAAACCATTATTATCATCATTATACCGATCAAATTTATTAATTGTTGAATAACAAATAACCCCATGATGTGTAGACTGTAAGCAGTAGGCACACATGCATGGTGATATTGTTATATGTAGGATGGATTAAAATAGGTATAAGGTTTCCAAATAATTACAATAACATCTCATATTTTATAATATATAAGAGTTGTTACATTACTGTGGAAACAACATTTGAAGAGGATGTAGAAGAATAAATGAATTCTAAAAGAGGTGATGAAAAAATCACCACTTTTTTGGGAATATCCCTTTGAATTGCACAAAAGGTCTCACTGAGATGGATTTCTACCCTTGGATGGAATCTTGGAGTATTTTAGGGATTTTGGGATACTATTTGGTCATAGGATGGATCAACCGAAGGGATTTAACAATGTGAGTAAGTGGGTAGAGGTGGTGGCTTTTATAAGAGGTCAGAGGGGCACTTTAAGAATGTCTGGAAATATTAAATTATTATTAATTCAATTTCGGGTTATAATGCCCCCATACTCATTTATTTTGAAGATATAACTTTTCTGGGAAGAAATAATTTCATCCAATAAAAATTCTTCACGTTTTGAATTTATATTAAAACTTATTATTTTATTTTATTGTTTTTTATTCTATTTTATTTTATTTTTTGTAATAATATTATAAATATTAAATGTTTATAAATATTTACTTATGTTTTGTCAGTTGTCTATAATTGGATAAGTTTTTAAAATATAGACAATATAAGTCTCACTTTATAATTTTAAAATATTTTGTGTGCTTTTTAAATAATTTAATATTATATTATTTTTAAATAATATCATCAGTATCAAATTGAAAACTATTAAATTATTTGACATAATTAAAATCCAAACAAAATATAAATTCGAAAAAAAATATTTAATAATATACTGACACATCATAGTCACATATAAAATTCATGGATCACGTTAATTAGTTCATATGATATTTATTTTAATATTTTTAAAACTATTTATTTCACACTTCTATCAAATAACTATTTCTACATCACAATTGTGTCATCATTAATGGTAATTATTTAGTCTCTATGAATTATAAATTAATTCAAATGTAGAATATAATTTTAGTATATTTTGGGATATTATTTTTGTTCGAGTTTTATTAAGTATATCTCTATATTAAAATTATTATAGATAGAAGATATAAGAGAGTGACATATTGACACTTTCTTTTGTTTTAATAATAATTAGATCACATTCATGGAAAAAAGTCTATTAAATGAATCAATTATGAACATTATGAGATATTTTTAGACACTAATTAATCAAATAAATTTTTATAGGTGTTTGGGTAATTTTATTATCTTTATCAAATTTCTTTACCCTAATTTATCTAGTTTACCTTTAACTCAGGTAAATAAAAATAATCATAGTAACTATTCATAATATCTAAAAAATAAAAGTAAGATATTAAAATAATTTGAACCCACTAATTCTAAATATGGAATCCAATTTTCTTATTTTAAAACACAAAAGTTTCAATAATTTATTTAAAATTAATTCTTATTGTCAAAACCAAAATGTGGGTTTTTAAAAATAAAAAACTATCAAAATATTGACATGTGTTTATGTTCAATTTAAATGTAAAAATACATCCAATGAAAAATATTTGGATAAATTTATAAAAGATATTCCTATTACACTAGAATAAAATTAAAAAGAAAACCTAACTATATTAATAAATTAGAAGACATGACATTTTTAATTAAAATGCAGTATTTTTTAATATTCATTAAAATAAGAATTTAATTAAAAATAATACTAAAATTTAAACCATGTTAAATATTAATGTATTTCATGATAACAAGATGTTTATATTTTCAAATGAAATATATAAAATTGTTAAAACTAGATAAAAAATTGATGCGCCTCCAAAATGATGAAATATAATATTTTTTAAATACATCTTTTATCCAAAAAAATCAATTAGTTTTTATATCATGTTATACAAAATACATAAGAAGAATGATAATGTTAAATATATCCATATTGTGGGTAATTCTATTCAAAATGGCTAGTTTATATAATATTTTAATAGTACATCACTGTTTTGTGAAACTCGGTATTGTATACAATTAAAGCTATTGAGAAATGTCACTCTTGCATGTAACGCAATCCAAGTCAGTGTTTCATGTAGTGAAAGCTTAATTTGGTGTTTTATATAACATCATTCAAACATAATTCATTTATACAATTAACAAAATCTATACTCAGTGTTTCGTGTATCGTACACCAACTTGGTGTTCTGTGTGACATACAACAAGTTGACTTTGTGTGAAATAAATGATTGACTTAGTGTATAGAAATACATAAATGATGATTTTATTTTATTTTAAAAAAAAAATTCCATAAAAACATGGGGTGTAACATTATACCCCCTTTTAAATTAATTTCTCCCCTAAAATTTGTTGGGTTTATAAATGGTTTACTACATGAATGTCTCTTTTATAGAATCACATATTTTAAAAAGTAATAATAAACCATTATTTTAAAAATAAAATTTAGAAACATAACGATTACCCAATTTAACTCATCACAATGTCTCATCATAGTTGAACATAGTTTGTAAGAGATAACATGAATATGTAGGAAAAAATCTAACCCCCATTTTCTGATGGAGAGTTATAAAGAACAAGGTTTAGAGAAAGTTAAAAACTATACAGCCATACATTTTTCATGATTTGAGGGACCATCTAATTCATTGGATAAGAATATACTAAGTGAATTTTTTTTTGTTCAGATGATCCTTTCCCTAGAGATAAATTTTTTGAAGGTGAATAAATGTTAACTTTATTTTAGTACAACCTCAACATTGTGCATGCCAGGAACAATTTCCCCTTAGTATCTTTGTTAAAAGAATGAAGTTGAGTTTGTCATTATTGATGTGTTAGTAGATCATGAGATAGAATGGTAGGTCATTCGATCTATCTCAATAGAAAAACTTTTATAGGTAATAAAATATGAATAAGTAGACCAATAATTAGAAACTATATTTATCTAATAAACATTAACCAGAGTATAAGTGATATTATCTCTAAATAGATAACCTTACAATCCTTCCTAAAATAAAAAATGTATAACTTTATAAAGAGGTGTACTAAATAAAAATAACCTTTATCTCACACATCTCTTAAGGTTGTTCAGGGTTATCGCATTCCAAACATGTGAATACTTTTAACATTTATTCTCATGAAACAATGTAATAACATAAATAACTGTATAACCTTAGTGAGAACATGTATTCTTTCAAAATTAACTCATTATACACATCCAAAAATATGTATACTCAAACCATGGTATCACTCAGTCCTTTTATCAGTCCCGAGTTCATTAATAATATCAAACATCTCATTATCTTCTTGTCCATTCATTATATGCATATCATGTGCTTTCCAAAAATACGTCCGTCACATTTCTGGTTACTGGTACCATATACTTATGGAAAACCATAAGGAACTAATAAAATGATATTACAATATTCCATAATACTATAAAAGTGTTTCAACAACACTATTTTGGAATCCCATTACATCAAAACCTAATTATTCAACAACTTCATTTTCAAACTCAACATCCCCAATCGTGATCACATGTGATTGTTTTGGCTATAAGAGGTTTCTAATGTCGATGATCATCATTAACCCATTGATTTGGTCATTAGTTAACATAATTCCTCATTTACATTAACATTTATCATTGAAGTGTGGGTGGTTCAATCTTTATTGTCTTTTCTCTGTTTACATCATTAGTATCCTTTTTCCCATTACCTCAGTGTAAAACTTCTCAATGAGCTTATTTTCCATACTTAAAAATTTTTCTAGTACCTTTTTGAAAATCTCCACCATGATTATTTCTAGACAATGGGCATAAAGAAACATTCATATTGTTTTCACTATTGATTTGATATTTTACCTCAAACTCAATCTTTCATTTCTTGTCAAAACATCAAGATTGACATGTAACACTAACTTCCATTTCTACCTTGATAGAACAATGCACAATATTTTCAGATCATCTAAAGTAGCTTATAGATAATGTCATTAGATGGATTTTTAGGCCACTAAATAATTGTTCAACTTTATATTTAGGTTTGATGATAAAACAAAAAACATACCTTCTCAGTATTGTAAAAATTTCTTCGTATGTACCAATGGATTCATCATCCTTTTGTTTGTGCTCAAGAAACCAATTATCCATCGTTATTCCAAGAATATGAGGGAACTACATGTTGAAAAATAAGTTTCTGAACTCATCCCATACCATGTATTTAATTTCATCTCATTTCCATGTATTCTTGATTAGATTCCACTACTGTTCTGCTTCATATTCAAAATGATAAACCACCAAAATGTATTTTTCATGTTGTGAATAACGATGTATGGGAAGTATCATTTCAATGGTAGTGATCCATTGTTTAGTAACAAGTTGATTAGATGACCCACTAAAAGAAGGTGCATGTTGCCTCATGATGGATTTAGTATAATATTGTTCCCTTCCATTCTTATTTGGAAGTCCACAATGATTCATATGTATTGTAAGTATAGAAATATGATTTTACATTCAATCTCCCACAAAATTTTGTTGATAAATAGAACAATCATTTAATTTCCCAGTTAATTGATTATTAACATGAATCCTTAGGGTACTAACCATTGTTTAAAACCAAAAAATAATAGTGTTTGATGAAAAAATTCATACTAAGAGAACAACATAATCAGGGGTAATTTCAATATATAAAATTGTAGGTTTAATCTAATGTTATTCATGATATTCAGCATTTTTTTATAGGACTATAACCTATAGTTATTTTTACCCTTAGGGACTTCCCTAGACATACCATAGAAATGTCTCTAGGGATCTCACTAATGTTTTCACATCCTAGTTTACAAAGGTTGACTAAAATTTCTCATTGATACCAACTCTAACGACCCAAGAATGGCGTACATGGACATTAAATTACATTTTCTGAATTCATGATACATGACACCAAAATATTCCAAAAGAAAATATTAGTTTATTTCCTTTGAAAACTAAAAAATATAAACAACTAGTTCATAAAATATCTAAATCATCTCCTGCATTATCTTTCATAACTAGAACCACTTTTTTACTTATCATACTTAATAACCTTCTTCAAATCCTGGGGGGAATGAAACATTGAAAGTGGTGATATCATATTATCAATAAGGTTAATTGTGGATAATATCTTAGAAAACCTATACATAAGAATGTCAAAACATGAACATATGTTTGGAATAAAAATTATTACTTAAATATTTAGTAATGAACTAAATCATAATATTACGTAAGGCATAGATCATAAAGAAACATTAACCATGACAAAATCTAATTGAAAAAAAACATGGTATTCTGAAAAAAAAAATGCACACAATATGATATCAATAGTATACAAGGAATTGTTTCCAATACCATTGTTGTGGACAAAGTCCATTGATATACTATGATTATATGTTGTTCCAAAAATGTATTACTAAATTTGATTTACATGTCGTTCTCACCCTATATTGATGAACTAGATTTAATTTCTTGTTCCAGTCATGTTTATCTCATCAGATATAAATCTTTACCCAAATAATTTGACTTAGATATAGGTACCACCATGTCAAAGTGAAACCATTCTTATTTGTGCCAAAAAAACATAAAAACATTCACCATAGCTTAACTCATAAATAAAATGTGTTTCTTAAACATCATTGTATCATAATTCATATAAAATTAGATTTATTATATAACATTCAATCATAAACACAATTAAATCGTAGAAATATCATGGATTGACCTATTTAAATAATTTCATCTCAGATGGAATCTAAATTTGAGAAAACACCAAATATTATTTCTTGGGAAAAAAATATTCTTTCTTCTTAAAAACTAGTTTCCATTGTCAAAATGAAAGAAAATTTTAAAATAAATAACATTATGTGAGAATAACCTTGTAATACTGTAGGGAATGATTCAAGGTAATAAGGAATTGTGAAATCATAAAAATCCATTCACTCCATAGAAGCTAAAAACACATTCTTCTCTCTCTTTTGCTGTAAAAGTCCAAAAGTACCTCATACCGAAAATGAAAAAACATTCTATTCATAGTGTTTAGTAAAAATTCGCCAATTGGTAATATTTTAATTAAAAAATTATCTATATATTTAAAGAATATTTTGAAATAAATATTTAGAAAACATGGTAATAGGTGATAAATACACCATAGCATATACATTGAATAAACAATTTCAGATAAAAACTATATTTTTAATGTTATCCATTTACATATTTCTAAATTATTCAGTATGTGCCTAAAACTCATGTATAGTGTTTTAATGAAAAGTATTAACTGGTAAAAGAAGCATAACAATATTTATGATATCATATATTATTCACTTATGACATTATATTACCTGTTTATTTATCAATTCAATATTAAAAAACATTTTATGTAATAATATTATTTGTTATTATACATGGTTTGACTTGATATTCTTATTATTATTACATAGATAGTGATTTAAATACGTCCAAAATTTAATATATTATTTATATATCCTAAATATTCAGTATATACATCCATATATTTGATAGATAAATGAAATGCAATACACTGTTCATGGAGACGGTAGCCCGTACGTACGCGTGAACGATGTTTATGTATCCTCATTGAATTTAATTGATGCAATTAAATGACACACACATATATATATACTTTAGAATTATAATGTCTTATGTTTAATGTTTATTTATTATATATACATTATAATAAGTTTTTAATGGTTAAAATGGAGAATGAGTCTCATCGTGTCGTGGAGATGGTAGGCCATACGTACGCCCAAGCGATGATATCATTCACTTAATAGTTAAATGGTAAAAAAATGGATGGTATAATAATTATAATGAATAATTATAATGTTTTTATATTTATTAAAATTTATTATACTCATCATTATACCCATCCATTTTATGTACTATTGAATAACAAATTACACCATGGCGTGGAGACGATAATCCATTCGTACACACACATGGTGATATTGTTAATCGTAATATATATAAAAGGAGGTATAATATTGTACCATAAATTTAAAAACATATTAGAATGAATAAAAAACTATATTTGATATGTAATTATAGAAACTACATAAGAAGAGGATGTAGAAGAATAAAAGAATTTTCAATGAGGTGAAAAAATTACCTCTTTTTTAGGTATCTCCTTTTGATTTTCACAAAAGGTCTCTCTAAGATGGATTTATGACCATGGTGTCGCATGTAAGAGAAATTGAGGGATTATGGGAGCTTATTTTGGAAGAGTTTTGATGATGCTATGTGCTTGAAATGTGTGAGTATGCGGGTAGAGTTGATGGCCTTTTATAAGAGTGGGGAGGGTAACTTTATGAATTTCTTCAAATATTCATTTACAATAAATTCATTTTCACATTATAATGCTCCCAATCACATTTATTTAAATTATAAAATGATTTTGGGTTGAAATTATATCAAAAAATATAAATTATACATGTTTTTATTTTATTTTAAACCATATAATTTTGATTTATTAATATTTAGTATATTTAATTTTAGTATTTGTAATAATATTCTAAATGTTAAATGGTTATAATCATTTTTTATGTATTTTCAATTTTCAATAAATGGATAATTTATGATATTCTTGACTATATATTTGTCAGATGGTAATTTTTAAATAATTTTGTGATTTATGAATAACTTAATAATATGTTACTTTTATAAAATATCAATAGTTTTAATTTTGAAATAATTTATTTATTTGACCTAAAATAAAATAAAAAGTGAATATAAATTCAAATAAAAATATTATCTTACAGTCCTAAAATTTCACGTTCCCATATAAAATATGTGTATAAGACTAATTAGTTCACATGATATTTATTTCAATATTTTTAATCCAATTATTTAATATTTTTGTTAATAAAATATTTTCGACATCACTACTCTGTCTTCATTAAATTAAATTATTTGGTCCCTAAAAATTATAAATAAATACACATGACCTAAAAAATTTTATTATATTTCTAGGTACTATTTATGTTCTATGTTTTATGATGCTTATCACTATATTAGAATTATTATACTTATAAGATATACGAGAGTGACATGTTTTCACTTTATTTTGTTATAATTATAATTACATCACATTCATTGAAAAAATTAGATCAAATCAATCAATTCTAACCCTTATGTGATATTGGTAAACTTTAATTCATACAATGGAATTTTGGAAGGTGTTAACATTATTTTATTATATCTATTATGTTGTTTGTTACTGTAATATACTTTATTTACCTTTAACTGTGGTAAATAAAAATTACAGTAGTTACTATTTATAAAATCCAAAAAAATAAATGTAACTTATATACATAATTTGGACCCACTGATTCCAAATATATAATACATTTTTTAAAATTAAAAATAAGAAATTTTATATAATTAATTTAAAATTAATTCCTATTGTTAAAACCGTAATGTGGCTTTTTAAGAAGTAAAAACAATGAGAAGACGGACATGTGTTTATGTCCAATTTAAATTTGAAATTACATAAAATTTCCAAATTGGATTAAATTATAAAAACATAATCCACTTACATATTAAAATAATTTAAAAATAAAATCTAACTATATAAAAATTAGATGAAAGGACAATTTTGAATTAAAATACAGTCTTTTTCACTATTCATTAAAATATGAATTTTATCAGAAAAATACCAAAATCTCATCAATGTTAAATTTTTATGTCTTTATTCACTATAAATAATTTATATTGTCAAATAGAATATATAAAATTATTGAAAAATAGATTTAAAATTGGTGTGCCATCAAGAGGTGGAAAAACATTACTTTTTTTAAAATACTTCTTTTATCCAAAAAATTGAATTTGTTCTAATATAATGTACTAGGAAATATATAAGATGATTTTTAATTTTATTAAAAAATCAAAATATCATTATTACTATTCATATCAGTTAATTTATATAATATTTTAATAATAAATCAAAGTTTAGTGAAACTCTGTATTGCGTGCAATGCAATTTATCGATGAAGGTTTCTCTTACATATGACGCAAGCCATGTCAGTGTTGGGTGTTGTAAACTATTCCATTAGTGTTTCGTATAATGTAATTCAATCATAGATCTTTTATACAATAAAATAAATCTATACTCAGTGTTGCATGTATCGTATGCCAACAAAGTGTTGTGACATACGATAAGTTGATTTAGTCTGAAAGGAATGATTTATTAGTGAATTAATGACATAAATGATAATTTTAATTTATTATAAAAGGACCATAAAAACATGGAGTGTTACAAGAATTGACTTGGTAAATGATTAATTTATATAAATAATTAAATTGGACGGTACTAATTTCCATGGAATTGATTTTGGTTTTTTGTGACAATGTGGACTATGTTATCATGGGTGATGATTACAAATTTTTTGGATTTAATGAATATATCCAATAAATAATTGAATATTCATTAATACATGTTTTCAATTAGGGTTAATGTTAATTTAGTTTATTAAATTTTTCTAGAGAATATGTGATAATGCTTTTACATGATTATAATTCTACGATCAAGAGCTACAATATGATATATAGGGGATCAATGTTAATATGATTAATGTAATTCCATCGATTATTTTCAATATTCATATTTCAGAATCATTCGATGGTTAAAAATATATGGAATGGTTTATGTTAAACATCATATGAGGTTTTAGAAAATAATGTATTTTCATTCCATATAAGTATTCATGCATGTTAGTTAACATGTGATTTACATTTTTATGTGATGCTTACTAAATACATATTGAATCAATTTTAAATCTATCTCATGATCTATTAGTATATCTGGAATGAAAACTTCTCCATTATTTTTTGGAATAAGATATGAAGTTAAAATTAATCAAGTTATAACCATGGGTGTGATTTTGATTGATTAATTTAAGTATTTCCTATCATGAAAAATATTCGATTTTAGGAAAGGGTAATAAAATAGTTGTGTATCCAATTATAATAAATTTTTGTGATATAGATTCCCCATTTAAAACTTTGTCTGTTTAAGGATGTGTTATTTTTAATATTCTCTAAATCACCTCATTTCTTATGATCAGTGTTCTTTATAAATCTCTATTATTATTTAAAACTTTTTTTCATGTCAGAGTTTTCACTTCCCTATTATTTTCCCACACGTGGAAAGATAGTTACATGTTACATTAAGTAACTATAATGTTACTATCCTTCATATTTTAATGAATATTTTAGTATTCAATTTCAATTTGTGGGTTTACATGAATGGGACATTCAGGTATAAAAAAATTGACAAATCAAAAAAAAATATGGGAGAGAAACTCATTTTAAAAGGGTTATAATATTAAACCCTAAAATATTTTAATTTTTTTCAAATTAATTCAATCTTTTTGATATTCTTCATTTCACACAACACTGAATATCGATTCTGTTATATGAAATAACAATGTTAATCATTTTTTATGCTACATCAATTTCATAATTCATTATACACTATGAAAAGATATGATTGGACTACATGAAACACATATATTATATTATGGTTCATTTAATATTATGTATGGGTTATGTTACAAATTTTGAAGAGTACCTTCAATAGCTATAGTTATTTTCAAGGTCTACTACTACTTTCAATATATTATTAACAATTTTTATTAAAATATCACTATATTTACCACCTAGCTATTGAAATAGGTGTTATTAATATGATTAATGTAATTATTAAAATATTTTTTACCTATGTATTTAAAATCAATCCATTTGTTATCAATTAGGTATAAATGAATGTTTGAACAATTTGACAATAATCAAATCATTTTCTAGAAAAAAAAATTACAAAAACCATTATATCTTAATAAATTAAACAAAAAACTAATGATGACTATTTTCAATAAAATGTATATATTATATATTAAATATTTTAAAAAAATAATCAAATAGTTCTTATATTCATAATATAAGTATAAATCAAATTTTATGAAAAAAATATGTATATTTTATGAAGGTAATTTTTTCACCTTTTAATAGAAATCACATTTTTAATATAATTTGGTCACATTAATAATTTTTATTTGATAAACTAAAACTCATTTTTTAAATTGGAATATTAATATTTTATATGGTACAATTTATGGTATTTTTTAAGTGGTTTCGTACGTTGATGAATATTGAAAAACTATTGTATTCAAATCCATAAGTAATTTTTCATTTAAAAACATTAGAAATAAAATATTAACTTTTAAATTTTTCTAATGTTTCATTAGATCAATTTTTCATCAGTTAATAAAATTTATTTTATTTGAATAAATTTCACATTAAAATTATATATAAAAAAAATTCAATCTTTTGAATAGTTTTACACTGATAAACTACTTTATCTCCCTGTATAGAGTATTAAATTTCAATTCGTTTTATCAAATTATGTGATATGAATTTTTATAAATAGATTATATATTATAGAGTAAAAATTATTTTAAATTTATAATATTTTCAAATTAGTTTTTTATATAAAATATTAGTGAATGTGGTTAAAATTAATTACATCAACTAAGAGAAAAAATAGATTAATAGAGGACAAAACATTAATCTTGAGGATCGTAATGACTAATAAACTTTTCCAATGGCTTTTTTCGAGTCCTATGTTAACCATAACCTATATTATATCATATTTTAAGCATTATTTGTTTCAAATTACATTTTTAGACGTGGGTAAAATTCCATTTTCAAATATTCAAAATAGTTCAACTCCTCCTTCACAATAAATAGGAACTCACCCCTCCCAATTATTCAAACCTCCCAAGATATTTTTCTCAGACAAAAAATACCAAAATATCTTACCAATAATATCTGATTTTATATTAGAATACTTAATTTTGGAGAAAATCTATCCATATAAGCCCTTTGGTGCAAGTCAAAAGGTGTTACCTATATATGAGAAAACACACTTCCACAATCTCTTTTGGTTTATTTTCCTTATAAACCCCATAAAATATTCTTATTATATGATTTTATAACAAACTAACTATATTAAAAATACCTAGTTATTTTTATTCTTTTTTTTCAACCAACACTTATATAAAATTCAATATAATGGTTAATGACGTACTATTATTCTCAACGGTGAACTACCACCTCAAGAAACGACATTGTTCATTTTTCCATTACCACTGATCATTGTAAGGAATTATGATTTAATGTATTTTTTTTATAATATATATCAAATTTATCATTTGCATATTTTTTAAAAAATTATATAACATAATCCATCATGGTTTATATTTTTTTGAAATATGATATTTTTGTTTGTGGATGTGTTGACTACCTCCATCTCAATGCCATGTGATTCAATAAAACTATACATGGAATGTAATAATGATGTGTTTAGTGGAAATATATTATCAATATGAAATAATAATTCAAATTTATATAAATAAATAAATAAATAAATAAATAAATGAATAGTAATTATTTTTCAAACAAGGTGATAAGAAAAATGAAATTGTGTTCATGCATACATACGACCTACCATTTTCATGAATGGTGTATTATGTTTCAAATATCAAAAATATAATATATTTTTATAAATATTTTATATAGAAAAAATAATATATATATATATATATATATAGAATTTTTTATATTATTATTAAATAATTAAATTTTGATATAAGTAATAAAATCAAGAATAATAATTCAAAACATCTATAATAAACAAGATGTTATTTAAATGAAGATTTTCTAAACAATGAATTTTTTATATATTTATTATAAAAAATAATAAGTGAAAAAAATTGTATGGTATATAGGACTTTAATTCTTTGGCATATATATAATAAACTTACTTTTATTATTCACTAGTTTCGAATATGTACAATGATAGTCAAGCATTAAGGTAACCATTTTTTTATCCAACATTTTATATATGTGACGTATATGACATATTCAAAAATAATTTCTTTTGTGTGTTGTATATATTCCCAATTAATGTATTGTATAATTAACATAAATAGATAATTTTTTATTTAAATTTCAATTTAATGATCATTCATTCAGGTGGCTTCTTTTTTATAAGTTATAAAAGTTGTTGATTAAATTTTTTCAGAAGTTGCCTTCTAAGAAATACACATCATGTTGTATACCTATATTTTTATACGTTTTCTATATAATTACAATAAAAATTTAATTTCTTTGGTATAATTATTTCATGAAAATCAATCATTAATGGAATTTTATCATCTCATGTAGATTTTGAGTCAATTCAATAATGTCGTAATGGTTTGTTTTCAAAATATCATTTATTTTGGGATTGTATATGATTATGCTTCCATTGATTAAATAATATGATCCATATCTCTAAAACACTAGTGATTTTTCAACTCTTATAGTTATTATTTATAAATTCAATTATTGGTACCATTAATAAATTATTTGGTAACAATGATAATTAAGAATTTTTTTTATAAAAATCTAACATCATATCTCTCTTTAATATGAATTTTTTGTTATTTGAAAACCATGTTTTCTAAAAAACAATAATAATTAATTATATCAAAACATTTTTTTAAAAAATTTTCAAGACCATTGGATATTTTTTTCGTAGGAAATGTTTTTAATTTTTTCATTATTCTTTATATGTTCTTAAATTATTTTCATTGTAAAAGGAATTATGAAAATTTTCAAGCTTCCATTTTATGTTTTCAAAGATATTTTCAATAAAAATACTATTAAAAATTAATTTTTTTAAAAAAATCATTTTTAAAATATGGAAAAAATAATTTAATTATGAAATGTTTTAAAGTAGTTTAAATGATACTTTATATATCTTTAATTTTTTTTTAATATGATATTGAATATTTTCAATGTTCTAAAAATATGCTTCCAATGGAAGGTTTTTTTCCTTAAGAAATTATTAATGTGATCATTCATGATACATCTCCATATAAGCTAGAATATGTTGCTATATTTTAATCCTTATTGGGGTCATGAGCAAAGAATTAAATTAATATTATTTCTTGAATAGTTTGAGTTTTAATGTCATTAGTTTTATGACATCTATTTATCTTCAACAAGTTTTATTTTTATGGAACCATGTTCATTTAATGGGTTATGATTTTATGAAATTATTAGGAAACCTATTTATTTTCTATTGGTTATGAGATGATGAAATATTAATGATACCCATTTTATTATATCATTTTTGAATTGATGTTTATAAAACCTAAATCTAATCTTGGGTCAAGATATGTTATATATTTTGTTATCTTCTTTCACATGCATGTATGGTTTCATTATATGATTGGTGGGACCTATTTCTCTCTTCAAATAAATAGGTAACGATAATGGTTTTATGACAAAAAAGGTATACAAGTTTGAATACCAAGAGTGAGAGTATATTTAATATTTGGTCTGAAAAATAGTGTACATGGGTGGTTATCGCAAGGCCATAATAAGAGGGAATATTAATACTATGATTAGAGGGTACACAGGATGGAATCCCACACCAAAAAATGAGGCATCATTAGCCAAAAACAAGAGGGTACATGGGAGGCCATCACACATCTAAAAAAAGGGCATACCATGCCTGATACTAGATTGTACATGGGATGGTATCCCATGCCCAAAATTATATGCCATATAGGATGACAACCCAAGTCAAAAATAAGAGGTTACATGATAGGTCACCCCAAGCATGATGTAGGTACACAGGTTTTAATACCAATCCTAACTTTTAATATAATCTTGGATGGTATCCTTGACATATAATTTTCCTAAAATAGGTGTATGCCACAAATTACATGTATTATTCCTATGTTATTCATTAATGTCTAATTCTACTGATTCCCTTGTGGTTCATTTATTTTTAGCATTCTATAATTATTCCATAAATCATGTTTATCATCTTGGATATGAAAGGTATTATTTTATAATGTTATGATCACATTATATTACCCTTACAAAGATGTTTACCTCCCCCTTTGACCCTTTCTCAACATCTGATTTCACCCATTTTTTATATTTCTATTCCATATGTTATGAAGAGTGTTTTTATTAGAATTACTAATGGTGAATATATTTTTTGGAAATCATTAATATCTTTTACAAATTTAAAATATTTTTTCACATTTATCAAAAGGCACTAAACTATTATGGGCCTCGGAGGCATACATTTTTAATGTGTTGAATATTAATATAAAATGTTATAATATCCATGTATGTTTAGTCTCTATATCTATAGTTATAATTATGAAAAAATTAGTTGGAGACGATGTACCTCACATATGAAAACATTTTTTATTTATTCATGTTTCAAAATTCACTAATCCTAAAAAATAATTCTGTTGATGATTATATTATTTAATTTATATTCATCTATTATGATTAAATATTTATTTTTGTGATGTTTATGTCTTTAAAATGTAATTAAATTCAAATGGAGCAATGAAGAAATCATATGGGGGATTGAAACTCCAACTTCATAATTATAATTAGTATTAAGGGAATTATCCCATAAAATTTCTGGAGGGGATACATAAATTATATAGGTGTGGGAAAGAAAGGAACCATTATATTAAATACTTATCAGAGGAACCAAAATATGTGATACGGGAAAGCATCAATCAAATACTCTATCATCCTATTGATAAGTGTTTTATTGGCATTTAAGAAGTATATTATATCAACCAAATCACTAAAAAATTGTTATCAATGATAACTAATGAAAACAGCCTTACATCCTAGGGAGGATGGGAAATATTACATCACCACATCTAGATAGGTGGATCAAGAAAAAATTAGTGTAATATATACTAATAATTCATTTAATAATAGTGATTTAATTATTTTATTCTTATTATATGAATAAATTCATCTGACACAAAAAATATGACTGTTAAAAACCAACTAAAAATATTGATTTTGGGCGATTAGTAAAAACATAAAATGGGTCAATTATCTTATACCTTGTATATAAATCCCAATTAGAAATATTTTTTAACCTAATTTCCCATAAAAATTTGTGTTTATCCATTTTTTATAATTCAATGTTATCTTGCTTAATTAAATTATTTCTCTATATATGGACAATATAATTTTTTTGTGAAGGAAAGAACACTTTTCATCACAAATATACATCTAATTCTATATATACATAAGGAGTAAAATGGATCTACTATTTAATCATCATCTCAAGAAATATTATTATTTCCTTTTGTGAAAGAGTATTTATCTCAAAATATTAGTGAATGTGGTTAAAATTAATTACATCAATTAAGAGAAAAAGTAGATTAATAGAGGACAAAACATTAATCTTGAGGATCGTAATGACTAATAAACTTTTCCAATGGCTTTTTTCGAGTCCTATGTTAACCATAACCTATATTATATCATATTTGAAGCATTATTTGTTCCAAATTACATTTGAAGACGTGAGTAAAATTCCATTTTCAAATATTCAAAAGAATTCCACTCCTCCTTCACAATAAATAGGAACTCACCCCTCCCAATTATTCACACATCCCAAGATATTTTTCTCAGAAAAAAATACCAAAATATCTTACCAATAATCTCTGATTATATATTAGAATACTTAATTTTGGAGAAAATCTATCCATATAAGCCCTTTGGTGAAAGTCAAAAGGTGTTAACTATATATGAGAAAACACACTTCCACAATCTCTTTTGGTTTATTTTCTTTATAAACCCCATAAAATATTCTTATTATATGATTTTATAACAAACTAACTATATTAAATATACCTAGTTATTTTTATTCTTTTTTTTCAACCAACACTTATATAAAATTCGATATAATGATTAATGACGTACTATTATTCTCAACGGCGAACTACCACCTCAAGAAACGACATTGTTCATTTTTCCATTACCACTGATCATTTTAAGTAATTATGATTTAATGTATTTTTTTTATAATATATATCAAATTTATCATTTTCATATTTTTTAAAAAATTATATAACATAATCCATCATGGTTTATATATTTTTGAAATATTATATTTTTGTTTGTGGATGTGTTGACTACCTCCTTCTCAATGCCATGTGATTCAATCAAACTATACATGGAATGTAATAATGATGTGTTTAGTGGAAATATATTATCAATATGAAATAATAATTCAAATTTAAATAAATAAATAAATAAATAAATAGTAATTATTTTTCAAACAAGGTGATAAGAAAAATGAAATTGTGTTCATGCATATATACGACCTACCATTTTCATGAATGGTGTATTCTGTTTCAGATATCAAAAATATAATATATTTTTATAAATATTTTATATAGATAAAATAATATATATATATATATATAGCATTTTTTATATTATTATTAAATAATTAAATTTTGATATAAGTAATAAAATCAAGAATAATAATTCAAAACATCTATAATAAACAAGATGTTATTTAAATGAAGATTTTATAAACAATGAATTGTTTATATATTTATTATCAAAATTAATAAGTGAAAAAAATTGTATTGTATATAGGAATATAATTCTTTGGAATATATATAATAAACTTACTTTTATTATTCACTAGTTTCGAATATGTACAATGATAGTCAAGCATTAATGTACCATTTTTTGATCCAACATTTTATATATGTGACGTATATGACATATTCAACAATAATTTCTTTTGTGTGTTTTATATATTCCCAATTAATGTATTATATAATTAACTTAAATATATAATTTTTTATTTAAATTTCAATTTAATGATCATTCATTTAGGTGGCTTCTTTTTTATAAGTTATAAAAGTTGTTTATTAAATTTTTTCAGAAGTTGCCTTCTATGAAATACACATCATGTTGTATACCTATATTTTTCTACGTGTTCTATATAATTACAATAAAAATTTAATCTCTTTGGTATAATTATTTCATGAAAATAAATCATTCATGGAATTTTATCATCTCATGTAGACTTTGAGTCAATTCAATAATGTCGTAATGGTTTGTTTTCAAATTATCATTGATTTTGGGATTGTATATGATTATGCTTCCATTGATTAAATAATATGATCCATATCTCTAAAACACTAGTGATTTTTCAACTCTTATAGTTATTATTTATAAATTCAACTATTGCTACCATTAATAAATTATTTGGTAACAATGATAATTAAGAATTTTTTTTATAAAAATCTAACATCATATCTCTCTTTAATATGAATTTTTTGTTCTTTGAAAACCATGTTTTCTAAAAAAAATAATAAATAATTATATCAATAAATATTTTTTTAAAATTTTCAAGACCATTGGATATTTTTTTCGTATGAAAAGTTTTTAATTTTTTCATTATTCTTTATATGTTCTTAAATTTTTTTCATTGTAAAAGGAATTATGAAAATTTTCAAGCTTCCATTTTATGTTTTCAAAGATATTTTCAATTAAAATACTATTCAAAATTAATTTTTTTTAAAAAAATCATTTTTAAAATATGGAAAAAGTAATTTAATCATGAAATGTTTTAAATTAGTTTAAATGATACTTTATATTTCATTAATTTATTTTGAATATGATATTGAATATTTTCAATGTTCTAAAAATATGCTTCCAATGGAAGGTTTTTTTCCTTAAGAAATTATTAATGTGATCATTCAAAATACATCTCAATATAAGCTTGAATATGTTGCTATATTTTAATCCTTATTGGGGACATGAGAAAAGAATTAAATTAATATTATTTCTTGAATAGTTTGAGTTTTAATGTCATTAGTTTTATGACATCTATTTCTCTTCAACATGTTTTATTTTTTTTTGGAACCATGTTCATTTAATGGGTTATGATTTTATGATATTATTAGGAAACCTATTTATTTTCTATTGGTTATGAGATGATGAAATATTAATGATACCCATTTTATTATATCAGTTTTGAATTGATGTTTATAAAACCTAAATCTAATCTTGGGTCAAGATATGTTATATATTTTGTTATCTTCTTTCACATGCATGTATGGTTTCATTATATGATTGGTGGGACATATATCTCTCTTCAAATAAATAGGTAACGATAATGGTTTTATGATAAAAAAGGTATATAAGTTTGAATACCAAGACTGAGAGTATATTTAATATTTGGTCTGAAAAATAGTGTACATGGGTGGTTTTCGCAAGCCCATAATAAGAGGGAATATTAATACTATGATTAGAGGGTACACAATATGGAATCCCACACCAAAAAATAATGCATCATAAGCCAAAAACAAGAGGGTACATGGGAGGCCATCACACATCTAAAAAAAGGGCATACCATGCCTGATACTATATTGTACATGGGATGGTATCCCATGCCCAAAATTATATGGCACATAGGATGACAACCCAAGTCCGAAATAAGATGTTACATGATAGGTCACCCCAAGCATGATGTAGGTACACAGGTTTTAATACCAAACCTAACTTTTAATATAATCTTGGATGGTATCCTTGACATATAATTTTATTAAAATAGGTGTATGCCACAAATTACATGTATTATTCCTATGTTATTCATTAATGTCTAATTCTACTGATTCCCTTGTGGTTCATTTATTTTTAGCATTCTATAATTATTCCATGAATCATGTTTATCATCTTGGATATGAAAGGTATTATTTTATAATGTTATGATCACATTATATTACCCTTACAAAGATGTTTACCTCCCCCTTTGACCCTTTCTCAACATCTGATTTCACCCATTTGTTATATTTCTATTCCATATGTTATGAAGAGTGTTTTTATTAGAATTACTAATGGTGAATATATTTGTTGGAAATCATTAATATCTTTTACAAATTTAAAAGATTTTTTCACATTTATCAAAAGGCACTAAACTATTATGGGCCTTGGAGGCATACATTTTTAATGTGTTGAATATTAATATAAAATGTTATAATATCCATGTATGTTTAGTCTCTATCTCTATAGTTCTAATTATGAAAAAATTAGTTGGAGATGATGTACCTCACATATGAAAACATTTTTTATTTATTCATGTTTCAAAATTCACTAATCCTAAAAAATAATTCTGTTGATGATTATATTATTTATTTTATATTCATCTATTATGATTAAATATTTATTTCTGAGATGTTTATGTCTTTAAAATGTAATTAAATTCAAATGGAGCAATGAAGAAATCAGATGGGGGATAGAAACTCCAACTTCATACTTATAATTAGTATTAAGGGAATTATCCCATAAAATTTCTGGAGGGGATACATAAATTATATAGGTGTGGGAAAGAAAGGAACCATTATATTAAATACTTATCAGAGGATCCAAAATATGTGATACGGGAAAGCATCAATCAAATACTCTATCATCCTATTGATAAGTGTTTTATTATCATATAAGAAGTTTACTATATCAACCAAATCACTAAAAAATTGTTATCAATGATAACTAATGAAAACAGCCTTACATCCTAGGGAGGATGGGAAATCTTATATCACCACATCTAGATAGGTGGATCAAGAAAAAATTAGTGTAATATATACTAATAATTCATTTAATAATAGTGATTTAATTATTTTATTCTTATTATATGAATAAATTAATCTGACACAAAAAATAGGACTGTTAAAAACCAACTAAAAATATTGATTTTGGGTGATTAATAAAAACATAAAATGGGTCAATTATCTTATACCTTGTATATAAATCCCAATTATAAATATTTTTTAACCTAATTTCCCATAAAAATTTGTGTTTATCCATTTTTTATAATTCAATGCTATATTGCTTATTTAAATTATTTCTCTATATATGGACAATATAATTTTTTTGTGAAGTAAAGAACACTTTTCATCACAAATATACATCTAATTCTATATATACATAAGGAGTAAAATGGCTCTACTATTTAATCATCATCTCATGAAATATTATTATTTCCTTTTGAGAAAGAGTATCTATCTCAAAATATTGAGAATAAGGAAAATATCATTCTTGATAATATTCCCATTATATGTGAATATATTCATGTTTTAAACAATATTAACGTATTTCTCCTAGAAGATATATTGGTTTCATTATAAAATATATACTAATATATTATCTAATATCCAAAACACTATATTGAGTTATTTATATTGAAAAAAGTGATTTTATATAGAAAAGACCAGATACATTTGGTAAAGGGTTTTTCACTCTACTATGTCACTATGGTGTGTATTTTTCTATTTCATTGAGAATAAGGATTTATCAATGTTCCTTATTATTTATTAATATGATATAATTTATATCGTGTAAATGAAAAATAAGCATATGTTATGTATTCATAACCTTCTTGATTAGTCACATAATACTCAATATTTCAATAAGGTGGTTTATTTGAAAATATATTAACAATTACATATGATGATGGTGGATATTCTCAGGACTACTGTTAATACAAGGTACATTTTCTCCGAGTTTATAGTGATTCCATTTCGACTCATTAATTATCCATATGTTATCAAGGATATAATTATTAGGGAAACATAATGGACTACATTGAAAAATATTTTGTAGCCTTTATATATGAAATAATATTCTTCTCTAAAAGAAATTAGTAATATGAAGAGTATTTGAATACATTACTAAAGTCCATAAAAAACGTATATATATGTTTAGTACAGGGAATGAATTTTTGGATAGAGAAAGTTACATTATCATTGAATTTTTTCATTGGAATAGTTAGATCAATGGATCCTATAAAAAAGTAGGAATTGAATGATGGTTTAGTAAAAATCTTGAAATGTAGATCCATAGATCCTATATATTATATTCATAAAATCATTCATTTGTGAGAAAAATCTCATGATTTACAAACTCATGAATAATGATAACTTATAATTGATTATTGATTACCCATACCAATGAATGAGTGAGGATATTTATAATTTTAAAAAAGTGGATAATCACTCAACATGTTCCCATATAACCCACTGATGTGGAAGGATTTTTGATATAAATTAATAAATCCAAAAATTCATGTGAAATTTAATCATGAAAAATAAACTAAATGATAGCATATTCCTCCAATATATTATTTATCCACAAGTAGGATAATCAGATGCTTGATTTGTAATTGGTAATATTGATATTCACATGTGCGATTTCGTGTAATTATATTTATATAGATATTTATGAAATATATTCAAAGTAAAAGACCCTCACGCATATATTCAAACAAAATATTCTTATTAGTTTATAAAAATGGTGGTAAATATTGACCAAGGATATTTATTGTTCAATCCATTACCATTCATGGAAGGTAAATAAATTGGTAGATAAAAGAGGATTGAAAAATGCTATCTATGGATAGGATTTAAAATAACCAAATCTAATAAGTTATGTAATGTATGAAAATGGGAATCATAAATGGAACATCATCATAACCTAATAAAAATTATTCAAACCCATCCATTATTGAGTAGATGAAGGAGGTAAAAATTATATCGATCTTGATATATTTGTAGTAAATATTAATGAGTTTGACATTGATAAATATTAAAATATACGACTTGAAACATAAATATATTTCCCACCACCAAAAAAGAGGAAACTTGTATAATATTCACATATCGTATCCCTCTCTATTCTCAAAGGAAGTAATAAGTTGAAAAATGTACCAAAGAAAAACATTTGGTGGGTTAAAATGATTAGGCTGAATGAAAAAATGTAATTTTTATTTTTATAATTCCAATAGTTTAATATTAATATCATATGTCTATTGGTATGATATATCCATTACCCATATCAATATTAAAATGTTAAAATACAACCATGGATATTTTTTGGGGATCACCAGGATATCTTAATTCCATAATTCATTTTGGGGTTTTGTCTATCATGTTATAAATTTAGTGAATTTCATTTCTATATATAATTATTCCTCTCATGATGAACTGGATATGATATAAATAAGGGATGTCAGAAGTCTCCATGGAATAAAACTCTATATTATATCTAATCTCCATCTAATTTTTACTTGTAGGTTCCTTATAATACTTCAACAATTATTGGATATATAGATGAATTTCTAAATAGCTTAAAACCCTTAAATGGATTATAAGTCTAGGAGAACCATTCAAACACTATGAAACGTTTTTAGAGCATGGTCAATTGATTTCATAGAATTTTGATATTAGCATCATTCAATATTGGATTTCTCATATAAGAATTATTTTCTTTCTAGCATTGAAATTGATCAGTCTGAATGTCTATATTGTAAGAGGTTCCAGACCTCAACATGATGGGATGTTATTTTAGAGTAGAAGCTTTTGGGGAATTATTTTATCAAAATAATGATAGGTAATTATAAAGACCATTAATACTACACGAAGTAGTTAAAAATTTGATCAAAATATAAATAAATAATTATTTTAAAGACCAAGAGTTTGAGTTTAGATATATGTTTTCCCTTCATATATCATCAGGGGGGAATGTTATAAGGTTTGTCAAGAAGGAAATGATTATTTTTCTAGATATATTATCAACATTGATATCATCTATCAAACTACTTCTAAGGCCTATTAACTATAACTCCCACATAGTATATCTCATGAAAATTTTGTGGCCAATGTATTCCTTTGAATGAAGTACATAATACATTTATCAAATGTATTAAATCTATAGGTGGTATCATTAGATAATGATCATTCATATAAGATAAATAAAAGAATATTCCATATTTCATATAAAATATTAAATTGAATAAGACAAATAACATTATCAATGTACTATCCCAAAACCACATGTTTGATTAGGCAACAGTGGGAACCCAATGAAGCACTGAAACAGATGTACCCTTGTAGATTTAAGAGTTACAAAATGAATTTTTATGGATAAATTTCTAAAGGTGGGAGTGTAATGTCCCATAATAACTTAAATTAAATTAATATATTAATAAATAATATTTTTTTAGGAAAATTTCCTAATTAAAAAAATACTATATTTTATTTTTCACCTTAGACAATTATAAATAATATCCATATTTTTTATATCTTGAATGATTTACCATTTATCATTATAACCATTTAAAATAAATATGATATTCAATGAAAATAAAAATTACTATATTAAGTATTATAATAGAGTATAATTATTACAAAATGAAGAATTGATATTCCCAAAATATTGGATCATACCACATATAACCTATTTTTTGGAGTGTTTGAGAGATATCATATCACTTGGCATTCCCCTTGAAAAATAAAATTCACATATTCAATAACTGGTGCATTATACAAACCATTTAATTGAGATATTAAACCTTGTTGTGTTGGTCACACAAACATATTTCTATAAACCACCATAATATAGGGGTTTCATCACAAAATATAACACTAGAGAATAAATTGGTTTAATTATTGTTAATTATCACGATCATATTGTTACATATTTTTAATGATTTTACTATAAAATATTCTAATATGGATCTATTTTCATAATTGTTTTATATAAAATCAGGATTATACAAATATTTTCATTAAAATAATATTATTATATGAAGAATAAAGAATTATATTTTCAGCGAGTATAAAATTATAACATTGTTTTTTATAAACCCGTGTTTTTTTAAATAAATATTATTTTTCTAAAATATATTTATTGAATATTATTTATTTAATTATAAATGGCTATATAATGATACGTAGTACCATGTCATTCTTATAATAATAATAAAACATGTCATAAAAAATCATATCAATCAATAAATATTAAGATTTGTTTTAAGAAGAAAATTTTAGAACATAGATATTTTTTGAGTGAATTAAATATAATTTTTAGAATCAGAACATTGATATGAAATAAGGGTGATTATTTTAAAATTTTATGAGGAACTAATTTTTTTACTACAAATGACATAAAATATAAATATAAAATTTAAAATACGAGGTCATAATATACCTATAATTATTTAACGAATAATATTAAATAAAATGACTACAAAAAGTAGGTTACAAATTGAATGTAATTTATTTGTAATGTTATTTGATTAATCATAAATCCCTATAATAATTTTTCTAAACACTATATTAAATTTTATGGTTTTAAATACCATTTCCAAATAATAGGACACACATGTACCTCATGAATTTTAATATTTTAAAATTTTTTTGGCCAAATATAATATTAGATACTGATGTACTTAGGAATACATGATGGGGAAAATAAATGTGAAGTTTTGTGTTTTCTTATTTTTTTATTAAATATATTAAAAAACATTTGTTTAGACATCAATAATTAATACCCCTCTCTTTTTATATCTTTACAAACCCAAACCCAAATTAAAACTAACTTAAACCCCATTTTTATAAATGTTCATCTCCCACTCCAAATTAAATACCCTTTAAAGGTGTTAGAAATCTATTAAGAATATCATCCCATGGATATAGAAGCAATCCCTCAGGTAAGAGATTCTCTTCATCTTCATCTTTATTCATATCCTTTTTTATATCATCTTTTTAATATCAATTGATTATATGGTCATGGATTTATATATATCATTTTAGAATCCAATTTATTGTCTAATATGGGTATATTTGTAATCAATTTTCAAATTACCCTTTTCTTAAGAGTTTACTATTCATAAGTATTATATCCTTCGTTGTATTTCAGTCATGCACCCTAGTAATTATAAACATTTGGATTCAAATTTTTCATGGTTTCATGTGTGTTTACACGTACCTTTATAATTCATAGGACTCCAAATTAATGAGATTCCATCATTCAATGAAATTTATCCCTTCAATAAACCATTTTGTATTTCTATTATATTAAAAAAATCATTTCATTATTTTACGTTGAAATTTTTTGTTGTGTGAATACCAATCCAAATTTATTCTCATGGGTATTCACTTATATATAGATATGCATCATTATTTGGGGAAAACCAAAAACTATAGAAACACTAATTAATCATTGGATAAAATATTATAATTTTTTTATTTAATTTTATTATCGATTTGGAACATAAATTAATATGCAATCTATGAATAAGATTAATGGGAATGTAATTATGTAGTCGTCCAATGGGTTGGGAAATGATTTAATAACTTAGATACAATTTGTAGTAGTCAAAAAACATGAGTAGTCATTATTTATTATGATTTATCTATAGTTAGACTTAACAATTACTCATGGTGTTATGTTTTATGTTATTTAAGCAATCCTTCGATCCCATGATGATAGAATCATATTTCATGATTTTATGTTCATAATTATGATTTTAAACATTCTATACCATAAACATATTATCCTTAATATAGATGTAATTTTATTATGATAATCTTTGATTATTACACTATAATGATTTATAGATTACCATTTTCTATCTCTACGAATTTTTCATCTAGTACAATATTAGAATATTAATGGAACTTTTGGTCATGTTATGGTGATTTCCAATAATTTTATTGTATTATTATTAAATGTTATTATATAATGTCTCTAATTTATAAAATAAACAGAGCCTCTTGATTTTTTTATTGTATTTTGTGTATCATTATATAATAAAACTTGCAATAATTGCTATAAAAGATTTATGTTTTCATATATCTTCCAATTTCACACGAATATATTGATATCGATGTAGATGATCAACCATAAAAAACCAACTAGTTTTATTAAAATTACCAAAAAATATCTATCATCTAGAGGGACTAGTAGTTCATGACTAATTTAAAGGATAACCTCTATTATTCTGTAATCAACCTCTATTTAAGATCGTCCATTTTATTTCTAAAATTAGATCATCCCATAGATATCCACTATGCTAGGTGAAAATCTTTGATAATATATAATCAATTAGAATATGTAACTCGCATAGTTTATATGGTTTAATCCAATAAGAAGGAATTAAAATTATGTAGATTGTTGGTGGTTACTATAAACATAATTGACTACATGTCAGTCATGGAACTTCACAAAAATTTAAAGAAAGACATGAAAACAAAATATTCTAGGAATTTTGGAAACCCATCTACCTAAAAGCCCACCAATATCTACCATGATCCACCATTTGATATTAAATAGTCTCAATAATATTTCAACTCATATGATTCTCCTCCCATCTAAAAAACACGACAGTCTCTTCTTCTATACTAAGGGAAAAATATATCCACTAGAGAAAAAATTAATATAACATATATAATACCACAAATTTCTTATTATAATAAGAAAATAAGTCTATATCTATAATAGAATAAAATATCAAAAGGATTTATGATGTTGCAAAATCATATAACAATCAATAAAAACCTCATGTCAACCAGACCAACCACCCATTAATGTTGTTAAATCCAATGACATTGGAGGTTTCCATATCATATGTAATAGAGCTCAATATAGGTTAATTAAAATAATGAAATGTAAATATAAAAAATTAAACATAAAATATTCATTGGTAAATGATATGAAAAAGGTACCTCATGGAAAATTTGTCCTTTATCATGGAGTAAATTCCATGAAATGATATATATCATTGCAACACTCATTCCATGTTGTGCCTAATGAAGAACACATCCTTGATTTACCCCATTGAAATTTTCAATTAGGTGACAGACATGAAATTAATTTCCAATAAAATCTATAAATCCAATATATTGATTATGGGACCAATGAATAAGTTATGATTGTTGAGACGATTTTAAAGGAATCTATTTTTGAGCACATATATATAATGGGACACCAATTCATTTATATCTTCCAATGGTATATGGTATATTCAAATAACATTATATAAAAACATCAAAAAATAATAATTAATGAACAAAACACTTTGTAGATTTTTTTGAATTACCAGGTTAAGAGAATTTCGAAGAAGTAGTTCAAGATAGACACCCCTCTTTGCGAAAATTTTACAACCAATAAAAATTATATCCTTTATAGATATACTTACTCATGGAGGATTTTCAAATAATTTAAACTCAAGACAACCCAACTAACACATGTATCATCCCAATTAACATATTATTTTCATGGTCCACTTGATATTCCATCAATAAATTACGTCTATATAATGATATTTTTTATAAGTTATATTTTTTTCTAGAATAAATAATCTTTATATATTATAAATAATTATAAACATAAACATAATAGAGAAAATAAACAAGTTATTATTTCATAAATGATGATCATTGCATTAGTCGACAGTTAAAACCATAAAAATTTCATATATTAAAATTACAAAATAGGAAAAATGAAATATAGATTGAGAAAATTAGTATGCTTCCAATATTATACCAATATCATCCCCATGAAGAATAATATAGAAATTAATGATAATATAAATAAAATAATTGAAATTTTTTAAATGTAAAATATATAACCTTAGGTTTGGTTTTTAGTAAATATTGAATAAAGGAATGAAGTTGTATTTATATATGGAAATGTGATAGTTGAAACAGTATCCTCACTATTAGGAAATGTAAACTAACCATTAAGAATATTAATTTAACGTAAAAATATTCAAATTAATTTGAATAATTTTTATGAAGATTATTTTAACAAAAAAATAATTATTATATAAAATAAATATCATAATTAGAAACACAAATAAAATATTAAAACCTTGTTAATAAAATATATTTTTATATATTTCATATAAAGTGAAATTTTTTTAAAAAAATTACAAGTATTTGATAATTATTTTTATAAAACGAATTAATATTCTACAATAATAACATAAAATTTTCCAAGCATGATTTTTTTGTGTTTTTTATATACATCTATTGTTATGTGAATTGTAAAGTTATTAGTTTCCAAATACAATTGGGTTTAGAATATAATTACAATGAAATTATGAATTCATAAATTTTTAATTTTTAATTCTCTCAAAAATAAAATTTAATAACATATATATTTAATTTACAAAAAAGGAATCCAATTTACCAAACTAAATAAAATTTTCAAAAATAAAATGTCTAAATTAATCCATTAAAATAATATGATATCATTTTCACCATTATTTTTATTAAATTAATAAAATTGGAATATAATGTGATTTAAAGTAATATAACCATGTTAAATTAGGTAGTGACAAAGTTTTTGGCTCTATGACACATTTTAAAACTCATACGAATAATGCCAGAGATTTATGTGAAGTCGGTGTGCGATTCAGAGGCCTGGTGTGTTTGGAATTAATTTTTTTTAAATATTATCTTTTTGTATACAATGAACGTGGTGGATATGAGTTTTCTCTTAATGGGTGTTATACTCACCTATTTTGATTATCTCAATTCTGAATAATTATGTTTTGATAATCTCAATTATGAATAATTATGTTTTGATAATCTCAATTATGAATAATTATGTTTGGATAATCTCCATTATGAATAATTATGTTTTGATAATCTCAATTATGAATAATTATGTTTTTATAATCTCAATTATGAATAATTCTGTTTTGATAATCCCACATATTGTTTATTGATTAAATTGATCATTAATTTAATTACTATTTAGGTTCATACATTAAGAATCTAAATATTGTTGAATATGTTTAAATGATACATCATTCATTCGAGAACATTCGGTTAATCAAATGTCCATTTACATTGTAATATTTTATTATAACTTATTCTGTGGAAAGTTTTCATAAACAGACAAAGGGCTACCGATATATAAAGGTCACCGGTTTGCCAATGAGCTACCGATATAGAAAGGTCATCGATATGCAGACAGTTACCGTTACACCTAAGTTACCAATAGAGTAAGTCTAACAGTATGCACATGTTGACCAATACAGAGTGACAGCTACTGTGATGAAGTATACCGTTACAAGCTCACCGGTATGGGTCTCTGGTACATAAGTCTACCCATACCAAGAGTTACCACTAAAGGAATTCAATATTACATATAATCATCGGTACTTGGAGCTATCACTAGAAGGAGTTACCGCTACATACAAATACCAATAAAAGATCTACTATTACAATTCCACCTCTATGAGTTCAATGGTACAAAAAACAAATGAATAAAAACCAGTCACTATTTCTCTAAACTATAACTTTTTTTGCTTATTAGGAACGATCATATTTTATTCTTTTAGTGAAAATTAAATTAATTAATGATGTTTTTTGGTTCTCAGGAAACCGCACCTCATACAAATCATTCCTGTTCTCGGATCTCAAGGAACATAAAAGGGGAACCTCGATCTTCTGGAGTATAATTCCCTCAACGCACATAAAAACAACTATCTGGATATACAGAAGGATATATAGAATGCAAAGAGAAACAAATTCAAGAGTAACACACGTAGAAATCGAAGAACTCTCAAGAACAGAAGTTCAAAGATGAGATTCAGGTGCTGCAAGGAAAACTCCCACAGTTGTAACTGAACACCTGTACTAGATGTGAAAGAAAAAAACCGTGATAATCTGTTTTTCCCAAAAAACATCCAAAGAAGGAAACAAGCTTCATCTTTTTCAATCCATGGAGTCTATATCTTTAATGAATACACATAGAGCATTATAAAGTCATCTATATTTGATTAGATCTATTTTGTTTCATTTATTTACATTTTTGAGCTGTGTGTGTACTCTATACATTAAGAACAAACTGTATCCTATAATGAACTGGAGGATTTCTAAATCCTTACTCAGTCTTTCCCTTACACTTTTGTATCCCAATGTGGATAGTGGTAGTGGTCAAGTGAGACCAGGAAATCCTGTGTTCTGTTGTTTAGTTTTCCCACGTAGAACTATGGTAGAGGTCTTTGGACCTGAACAGTCTATGCACTATTTTAAAACCCCGATCCAGGGTGCGGATCATAGCTTATAAAAAACTTTTTTAGAGGACTAAGTCTCTGCTTGACACTAAACCTCTTGTTTAAAAATTCTGTTCATTATTATTTTAGTTAAAACTATTTTGAAGATTCTTCTACTAAGTACATTATATATAAATCTATTGTAAAGTTACTCTGATAGTTAAACTATAAAATATTTTTATTTATTGTAAAAAAATCTGTTAGTTTCAAAAGATAATCTAATATTTAGATTATATTAACTGAGAACTAATTAGTCTCTTTATAACCTAACTAAACCATTACTGTACTATAAATTCACTACAGTTTATCTTGTTATTTAAATTGGGGGATTTTTATAAAAATATTTTTAAACAGAAATTGTAATTAGATTTCAATTCACCCCTCTTTGGAGTATCCACTCCGACCAACATTTGGTATCAGAGGATTGGATAAATTTTTTTTCAAAACACTCTGTTTGTGAAAAGTTTTCAGTAGTGATTCTAGTTGTATAATAATGATCTTAAAATTTCTTTATTTCTAAATTTTTGTCTCTTTATATACATTTTCTAAAATCTAATTATGGATAACAGATTAGAATGTGTAGCTACCAAAAGGTCACCTTTCATTAATGGTGTTAATTATTCCCAATGGAAAATAAAAATAAAAATTCATTTAGAAATTATGGGATTTGACATTTGGACTTCCATAAAGACTCGTTATAAGATTTTAGAAACTGTTAGAAATACTTGGGATGAACCTACTAAAGCTTCTCATAATAATAATTGTAAATCAATTAATTCCCTATATTGTGCTTTAAGAGATGAAAATTTTAATCAAATATATGCTTGTAAGACTGCTTATGAAATATTGGATGCTTTAGCTGTTTCTCATGAGGGAACAACCAATGTTAACAAAGTGAGAGTAAGCACATACACTATTAAGTATGATAATTTTAAAATTAAAACTGATGAATCTATTTCTGATATGTATCTTAGGTTTAATGAGATAGTCAATACAATGAGCTCACTGGGAAACTATGTTTCAGCAAAAGAGAATATCATGAGAATACTCAGATGTCTGTAAAAAAGATAGAGAGGCACATCAGTTTCAATAAGAGAATCATGTGACATAATATCACTACTAGTTAAAGAGAATATTTGTAAGTTTAGGATGTACGAATAAGAGATTAAGGTAAACAAAGAAGAATATGATAAACCAAGAAAGAAATCAGTTTCCTTCAAGTCCTCTGCTTCAAAAATCAATTACAATGATAAAATTCAAGTTGCAAGTGGTAGCTCAAGCAGTGAAGATAGTGCATATGATAGTGATGCTGAAATGGCCTAGATATCCAGACAATTTAAGTAATTTTATAGGAATTTTTTTAGGAAATACAATTATAAGGGAAAGTATTACAATAAAGGTAATTAGAAGTAGGATTGGAAAAGGACTGATAAAAGTGATGACATAGTCGTCTACGAGCACAAGAGTAAAGGACATGTGAAAGCTGACTGCCCGAAGTTAAAATATAAGAAGAAGTCTATTTACAAGGACATAAAATTTAACAAAGCTATGAAATAAACCTAGAGTGCTTCAGATGACAGTTCATGTGATTATGATTCCACTCAGAATGAAAAATCTAAAAAATCTAATATGTGTTTCATGACAAACACATCTGAGGAAACATACATGAAAAGTTCATGTAAGAAGATATGGTACTTGGACAGTGGATGTTCAAGACATATGACAGGGGACTACTCATGTTTTAAAATCATAATCAATGTTTATAGAGGGAATGTCACCGTTGGGGATAACTCAAAAGAAAAAATCATCGGCTTAGGCCAGATTGGTAACACTGATTCAATTTTAATTTCTAATGTTTTATTTGGTGATGGACTAAAGTATAATCTGTTAAGCATTTCATAGTTTTCTTGATGATGGATTTAATGTTAAGATTGAAAATAATTCATGTAACATTTTGATTCTAAATTTTTTTTGGTATTTAATACATTATGAAATGAAAATTTTTATGCTGTAGATTTTAATTCATTAGCTAAGATAAATATTACATGTTTAAATGATTTTCATAAAGAATGTTGTATTTGTCACAGAATATTAGGACAATGCAATATACATTCACTTACAAAACTGACTAGGATGAACATTGTTATAGACATACCTAAACATGAATTCCCAGCTGAAAAAGTTGGTAATCCATGTCAAAAGGGAAAGAAACAGAAGGTTTCCTTTAAATCAACGAAAGAAGTCTAAATTTCTCAACCTCTTGATTTGGTTCATTTGGATTTGTTTGGACCATCCAGAGTTTCTAGTTGAAATGGGAAGCACTATGTCAATGACCATGTAAATTACTTTTCTAGATATACATCGTTATATTTTAATTTTCACAAAAGTGAAGATTTCTCTTTCTTTATTAAATACTTCAAATCTGTAGAAAATCCAAGTGGAATTAAGATTAAAACTTTGAGATGTGATCATGGATGTGATTTTAAAAATCATCTATTTCAATCATACTACTCACATAATGGATACAATCACAAATTCTCTGCCCCTATGACACCTCATCAGAATGGTGTAGGAGAAATAAGATATAGAACTCTTCAGGAAATTGCACGAACTATGCTTAATGAATATGATTTACCTATTTATGTTTGGGCTGAAGCAATAAATATAACTTTTTATATTATAAATAGTGTATTTATTAGACCAGTACTTAAGAAGACCCCTTATGAATTATAGAATAATAGAAAACCTAAAGTCTGTTACATTAAAATTTTGGATATAAAATTTTTATTCTAAATAATAATGATAATTTGGATAAATTTTCATCTAAAAGTGATGAGGGGATTTTTCTTGGTTATTATTTAACTAGAAAAGCCTATTGATTTTTTAATAAAAGAACCAAATGTGTGGAAGAATATATTCACATCAATTTGATGAAATTGATCCACATGAACCTAAACCTTTAGTTGAAAATCTTGAAGAAGATTTTTCTTTTCTGAAATTTAATGATAAAATCAGTGAACATGATGTAAAGACAACCAATTCTGGAAATAAACCAGAATCTGCTGCTGGTGAACCCGAACCTAGAGAAGAACCTGAAATTTCTTGTCCAACCTTTACTAGATCAAATAGGATTCTAAAGAATCGTCATTTAGATGTTTTTATAGGTAATATTGATAAAGGGACATAGGCTAGATCTTCTATAAGAAACCAGGTTGATCATCAAGCCTTTCATTCAAAATCAAAACATAAAAATATCACTGATGCTATAAATGATTAATTTTGGGTAATGTCTATGCAAGAAGAGTAAAATCAATTTTAACGAAACAAAGTCTAGAAATTGGTTGAAAGACCTAAGGACACCTTGACAATATGCACAAAATGGGTGTTTAGAAATAAGGTGGTTGAATCTAAAAACATCATTAGAAACAAAGCTAGGTTAGTTGCACAAGGTTTCATTCATGAAAAGGGGATTGATTATGAGTCACCTTTGCACTCATAGCTAGATTATAAGCCATTAGGATCTTACGTGCTTATGTAGATCATATGATTTTCATGTTATATCAAATGGATGTTAAAAGTTATTTTCTAAATGGTTATATAAATGAAGATGTTTTTGTTCAACAACAACCCAGATTTACAAATCCCCATTTTCACAATCATGTTTTTAAACATTCTAAAGATTTATATTGTTTAAAAACAGCTTCAAGATCTTGGTTTGATAGAATCCCAAATTTTTTTATTTTAAAATGTTTTATTAAATAATTGCTGATCCTACTCTTTTAATCAAAAATATTTACAAAGAGGTTTTCGTAGTACAAATATATGTTGATGATATTATTTTTGGATCTTCTAAAAATTCTTTAGGTACTGAATTTTCAAAGATTATGAAAAATGAATTTCAAATGTGCTTAATGGGAGAACACAAATATTTTCTTGGATTTCAAATTTTTCAATATAAGGAAGGTATCATTCGAAATCAAAGTAAATACAAAATGTATTTATTAAAACGTTTTGGGTTAGATAGTAATAAGGGATGTGATACACCTATGAGTACCACTTGTATGATGTATATTGATGAATCTGGGAAACCAGTAGATCAAAAAAATTACAGAGGTACGATTGGAAGCTTACTTTACCTTACTAATAGTCGTTATCATATTATGTTTAGTGTATGTATGTGTACACGATTTCAAGATAATCCAAAAGAATCACACATACTTTCTGTAAAAAGGATTTTCAAATATCTTAAACATACTACTAAATTAGGTTAATTTTATCCAAAAGGACAATATATTTATTTAATAAGTTATTCAGATGATGACTTTTTTTGTTGCATGTTAGATATAAATTTTGTTTTGGAACGTGTCATTTATTGGGAAAATTTTTAGTATCTTGGTGTAGTGTGAAATAGAATTCAGTTACATTGTCTACTGCTGAAGTAGAATATATAGATACTGGTAGTTTTTGTGCACAGATTCTGTGGATCAAACACTTCTTGTGGGACTACAGATATGATTTTAGACATGTTTTAATTAATTGTGTTAACACTAGTGAAATCAATATCTCTAAGAACCATGTATCTCACTATAGAACTAATCACATTGATGTAAGTCACCACTTTCTCAGAGATCACTATAAAAATGGTGATATAATTCTTGAATTTATAAGAACTGAACATAAACTAGATTATATATTTACAAAACCTTTATGTTCAGAGATATTAAAGTTACATTATACATGATTTAAAAATGATAATCTACCCACAAACTTAAGTGTTAGACAAACCTCACTGTTAGAAAAACCTCACCATTAGACAAACCTCACGATTAGACAAACCTCACCGTTAGTCAAACCTCACCTTCAAACAAATCTCACCATTAGACAAACCTCACAGTTAGACAAACCTCACCATTAGAAAAACATCGCCATTAGAAAAACCTCAGCATTAGACAAACCTCACAATTAGACAAACCTCACCTTTATAGAATCCTCACCGTTAGGATACCTCAGTGGTATTTCATACAGTTATAAACCACACTGGTAGAATGGTTTCTGATATTTTGCATTGTTTTAAAATTTTTTGTTTTATGATGAGTCATTTTATTGTTTTAATAGATATATTTTTATTATGTTTTGATTCCTAAATGATAAAAGTCTAGTCTAAACCACATTCAACCCACCATGAAATCCACTCTTCCAAATCCTCACTTACTCAATCTTCTGAAATCATGCAAACCCTAAGTTTCTTGATTTGGAAACAGCCCATGTTAAGTGGCCGACTATTTAAAAAGGTAATTATCTGAGTGCGAATTGACAAAAAGTTGGGTTTGGTGCCATTGGATGTAGTAGTGGTACTAGTAATGAGAAGACAATATCTGTAATCCTCATTTATTGAAGAGGGAAATAGTGATTGAGACGGATCTTTGTGTAGAGGGGTTGATGTCAAGAAAGTCTTTGGTTTCAAGGATTTTAGAAGAGAAAGGATGGCTAGATTGTTTTTCAAACAACAATGGGCCTTATTATCGAAAACTGGTTAAGGAATTTTATGATATTTTTTTATTTCAAATGAATGCAGATGAGAACAGGATGATTTCTGTGGTAAATTATAAGGAGATATTTTTTTCATCTACTGAATTGGTTGTAAGTCTGAAAGTTCCTCCTGAAGGTGATTATGGTATTTAATCTAAATTATTACTTGTAGATACTGACCATTTTTAGTATGAGGATGCTTTTCTTGAGTTAACCGGGAATGGATCACCTAGAAAATTGATTATTGCTAAAATGGAAGGAGAAAACAGATTTTGGTTTATGTTCATTCAACATGTGATTAATCCCAGGAGAGGAGATTTTTCAATCCTGATGTTTTAGGCTATATACATGATGTACATGTTTAGAAATTGAGTGATGGTCAATCTATGCAGATTGTTAATGATTCAAATAAATGATATAACTAGACCCAAATCAGAGGAAAATAATTTTTTCATTGCTTATCTGATTTACATTATTA
The DNA here is from genome assembly GCA_963277665.1 of Viscum album. NCBI lineage: Eukaryota > Viridiplantae > Streptophyta > Magnoliopsida > Santalales > Viscaceae > Viscum > Viscum album. The sequence goes on from OY728137.1 coordinate 1,483,390,170, forward strand.
TAAAGGTAAATGGTATTTCTGAATATAGGGATTAAACTATTGTTGTTAAAGAAAATTTTTGCATTACTAAGACTATATGAAATTATATGAATGTAAGATGGAACCCTTGGAAGAAATAATGGGTGAATGATGATGGTAAATTGAATATTAAATTTAATCTTGTGGACCATCATTCTAGGCCTACGGATGATAGGGATCCAGGTCAAGGACCTGATGAAGATGAACCTGCTTATAGTGATGATGAGGATGAAGAGAATTTAGTGGAAGGACGAGGAGATCCTGTCCTGCCTCCTAGCCCTGCACCTCAGAGTATTTCTTATAGGGAAGCTAGTCCTTCAGCAACTTTATCCGGAATAGAATCTGATTCTAATAGCTCAGATGAGGGTACCATGAGATTGCGTCCAGTAATTGGGAGTTCTGCTATGCCTATAGAGGTTGGTATGGTTGAGATGATTGAACTGAAACCTATCCCTGATGAGCCTCCTGTTGCTGAAATGGACATGGTTATGGATGATTCTTCTGAGGGAGACATACCTGCTGAGGCTGCTATTGATGTACATGTATAATAGAATCCACAAATTGAGGGGGAGAATCCCACGAGACATGGTACTGTATCGGTAGCTCATGGGATTGAAGACTGGACAAAAGATACAGGTTTTTTTATTTTTGGGTTTGACTATCCTGATTCTAAAGATGAGACACCCATCAATAGACCACATGTCAGTTATAATATATATCCTATGACTTTACCTAAGGATTCAGTAAGAAAAGCTGACCTAGACCAGTTGAAGTCTGATCTCAAGACCTGTTTTGTGGATAAAATGAGAAGAATATAATCCTCTTTAATATCATATATTCAATCTGTTATGAATAAATCTATATCTAGTATTTTGGATAAGGTCAAGTCCTTTTAGAGTCATGATTCAATCTTGGCAGAGGATGTAGAATCTCTAAAGAAATCTGTTGTCTCTATGGATTCCTATATGAATTCCAAATATCAAGCAGACAAGGAATTGACATTAGTAAAAAGTGTAGTTGTCCAGATGGTATCAGTTTTAAAATAATTTAAGAATTCCATGAAGCAGCATGTCAGCACCAAGAACCATGTTGTGAAAAATCTCATTAGTGGAATGACTCAATCTTTTTAGGAAATAGTTTCATTTACTATTTCCCCTCTTAGTGCTCCCCGGACTTCTTTAGATGTTGATAATATTAGAGAAGTGCTGAGAGAAGAGCTTGGACAGTCTTCCACCAGTGGATCAGTAGACTCTGCTGCCTTGAACCAAGTGGTGACTACAACTCGGGATCATGGAAAAATGTTTAAGATTTTTGAGGGAGGCCACTTCTTCTTAGAGAGGAGTAAATTGACAAGGCGAATTAGTATTTCCAAAGGGTCTACACTAAACATCAGTTGAATAATAACTTTAAACTTTTGTTAGAAAATTTAAAATTACCTAATGTGACTCAAGACTTCAAAGACCAAGTGAGTATGCTTAGGGAGTTGACTCCAGCTTTGGAAAAATTCCTGGAGAACAAGGAAGACATCATTTCTACTATGGAATTATTAGGATGGATTATTATGGATTTCAGAAATATATTTCTGCCCTTTATGCATGTTGATGCTCATCCAGTGATTGTACCTCCAGCTTTACATGCATCTGGCTCTACTGCTTCTACTTTTCAGATGACCCCAGCTCAAGCTATCAGAATCTTGACACCAAGGATTACTCCGAGGACTACCCACTGTAGGCTAGGTACAGTCTCAGTTCCTCAACCTCCCGTGGTCATTTCTCGAGTTCCCAAGCCTTCAATCGAAGCTACCCAGCCTGACTCTACCTCATATCCCAAAGTAAAATCAAAAGTGGACATTCTGGAAGTGGATTGAGTGGGTCTTGATAAATTTTATAGGGATCATTTGTACCTTGTATAATGTTTTTTTCATCCTTCTGTACTTTTGACTCTTTAATATATACCTCTTTTTGTCTCAATTTTTCCCTATGCTCCATATTTTTTGTTCTCTCAATACATTCCTTACATCATTGTCTTATACCTCCCTATTTTTTGAAAATCCCAAAGGGGGAGAAATTTTTCCCAAATGGGAGAAATGATAATGGGGGGGATGAATAAGAAGGATTATTTATTAAAAGATGGATATATGTCAGACATGGATATTAATATATTATTTCTTTGCTACATAACATTTTCTATGACTCATTTAATCTTGAAAATATTTATTTATCTCTGAAACATATTTTACCTATGATGGAACACACTAAGATATAATAACTATTGTATTTTAGTCTAATACATTTGGATTACCTGCCATAATTTTTGATTATCAACAAGGGAAGATTGTTGAACTCACATGTTTTGATAATCTAAATTGTGAATAATTAATTTTGATAATCTAAATTCTGAGTAATTATGTTTTGATAATCTCAATTAAGAATAATTATGTTTTGATAATTTAAATTATGAATAATTATGTTTTGATAATCTCAATTGTGAATAATTATATTTTGATAATCTCAATTATGAATAATTATGTTTTGATAATCTCAATTATGAATAATTATGTTTTGATAATCCCACATGATGTTTATTGATTAAATTTTCTATTACATTAATTAATCTTTGTGTGCATAAATTCAAAATATAAATACTATTGAATATGATTAAATGATGTATCATTCATTCAAGAACATTTGGTTAAACAAATTTTCATTTACCTTGAAATATTTTATTCTAACTTATTCTGAGGATAATTTGCATAAACAGACAAAGAGATACCGATATAGAAAGGTCAACGGTTTGCATATGAGCTACCAATATAGAAAGGTCACCAGTATGCGGAAAATTACAATTACACCAGAGTTACTGATATAGTAAGTCAACCGGTATGAACAAGTCAACTGATACTGAGTGAAAACTACTGTTATAAAGTCTATTGTTACAAGCTCACCGGTATGGGTCATTGGAACATAAGTCTACCACTATAGAGGGCTACCTCTAAAGTAATTAACGGTTAAATATAGTCACCGGTACTTGTAGCTATCTCTAGAAAGAGATACCACTATAAACAGCTACCGATACAAGATCTACCGTTACAAGTCTACCGCTACAAGTTCAATGATACAAAAAGCTACCAAATGGAAACCAGTCTTTGTTTCTCTAAACTATATCTCTGTTTTATTATTAGAAACGGTCATGTTTTGTGCTTTTAATGGAACGTAAATTAATTAATGATGTTTAATGGATGTCAAGAAACAGTACCTTGTATAAATCATTCATGTTTCCGGAGCTCAAGGAACATAAAATGGGAACCTCGATCTTCTAGAGTGTAAGTCATTCAACGCACAAAAAAACAACACTCTGGATATAAAAAAGGATATAGAGAATGAAAAGAGAGAAACTTAAAAGAATAACACATGTAGAACTCGAAGAAATATCTAGAACAAATGTTCAAAGAGGAGATTCAAGTGCTGTAAAGAAAACTACCACACTTCAATATAAACACCTCTACTAGATGTGAAGGTACAGAACATCAATACTCAGTTTTCCAAACAACATAAAAAGGACTAAAGAGTCATCTGCTTCAATCCAAGGTGTCCAGATCTTCACTGAAAAAACATAAAGCATTATAAACAAATCTATATTTGTTTAGATATATTGTGTTTCATTTATTTACATTTCTGATCAGTGTGGGTACTCTGTATTTTAAGCACACACTGTCTCATGTGCTGAACTGTAGGATTTCTAAATCTTCACTCAATCATTCCCTTACACTCTTGTATCCCATTATGGATAGTGGTAGAGGTCATGCCCGACCTAGATAGCATGTGTACTAATGTTTAGTTTTCCCACATAGAATTGGGGTACAGGTCTGTGGACCTGGACAGTCTGTGCACATTTGAAAAACTACTGTGCATGTTTATTTTAGTTGAAACTATTTTGACGATTCTACTACTTAGTACATTAAATATAAATCTATTGTAAAGATACTATTATAGTTAAACTAGCAATTTTTTGTATTTATTGTAAACAAATAGGTTAGTTTTGAAATCTAATCTAATCTTTATATTAGATTAACTAAGACCTAATCAATCTATGGAGAACCTAATTGAACCTTTATTGTTCTACAAATTCCCTACAATTTATCTTGATATTTAAATTGGGGGATTTTAATACCAATATTTTTAAATAGAAATTTTAATTGGAACTCAATTCACCCCCCTCCGGAGTATCCACTCTGACCAACAAAGGGAAACGCAGATAAGAAATTTGAGGGTGTGGTTGCATCCAAAGCATGCTGTTTACCCTTGGCGGGGTATAAACATTGTGGGTAAGGGCCTGCGGTAGCTAAAGGTCAACAATGAAATTTTTGTAAAAAAATGAATAAATTTATTTATGGGTTTCATTAGAATATCTCTTTAATGGAGTCTTGCATCAAATTTTAGAGTGAGAGTTTCAGTTCAGAATTTTGTGTTTACCCTGGAGGTGACATTATTTTATATATCACTAGGTATCTGGTCTAGGGTGACTCAGGCTGGAAATTTAAGCTGATATTTGTATTAACAAAAATTAAAAAAATGTCTATGCTTATCCCACACCCCATGGAATGCACATGAAAGCCTGTCCCTATTTCTATAAATGAAGAATGAAAAAAATCAATGAAACATGGTGTATTTGTACTCAGATCTTGAAGACAGATGCTCTCGAATCGTGCAACAATCGCAGTAGAGGTTGGATCTGGTCATGGAATCATCCACATACCTCCAAAAGGTTGTCGATTTGAGATTTAAATTCCTAAATCACGTTTATTCCTTTTTTTTCTTCAAATTATCATAAATTATGTGTTCTTTGGGTCCATAGCTTTCGGAAACATGTTTCAGATTTGAATTTGTAGCACTGTTGTGCTCCTTGTGGTCTCCAGATGTTTTCTAGCAGCAAAGGTAGATTCCAGCAGTGTCCATGGTAGAATCTGGTGAGAGAGGTGGTGGAATGGTGGTTTCCAGGTCATGCATGGAAGATTATGACTACGAAATGATAGTTTCGAGCGAGTCATGTGGTGGTCCTTCCAGAATTCTCTATGGGATCTTTAAACCTTGTAACTCATGGACCAGAAGTCTGATTTGCAAGCCATTTGTGGCGACATGATCCTTGAATTGTGATCAAAATATTAATAATGTTTATGTAATTTTATAGGTTGGTTTTTTCACTCTAGGCCACGAATGTTTGAAATAATAATAATATATTATTATTATTCATTTGGACCCTCCATAACTTCTCCACGGAATGTCTGATTGATGATCTGTCAGTGGAATTTTGATCCTGATAGAAGGAAGATATTTTCAAGATAGTTTTTGGGTGATGAGACTGATAATAGGGTGTTGTCCCCATGAGGCTGGATTTGGGCACTTATGAAGAAATATGAAATTTTCATTTTGTGTCATTTTTGGATGAATGAGTGGTTGATCTCAGGCATTTTTACGAGATCAAAATGGTCTGATCTGCTTGATGAGTTACAAAATTGAGCAGTGGTCCCCATTCAGACTTGTTATGACGGTCGTCTATTTTGGGCAAGTAAATATACTATCCTGCATGTTTTTCGGCATAAAAGGTGATGGTAGCCCTAGTTTGGACCTCAGAGGTATGCAATGTGGTGATGTTGCGGGTCGCTTAGGTTAGCGATGCTTGGACTAACTGTAGTTGGGTGACCACCCTTGGTTTTTTTCAATGAGGGTTTCTATGGTAATACAACTGTAGTATAGGTTTGTGATCCGCTCGATAGAATGAATTGCATATAGAGTTTTGGTATCCCTCCGATGATTTTGGAGCAGTGTTCTCAAGCTTCGCTTCCCTAGATTGTGTTCTTGGTATCACTTCAAACATTTATCCATGGGAGACAATCCCCAATCTAGTAGTGTATCCCCTTAGGGTTTGAGGAATCATCAGTATCATGTTCCCCTATGCGGTGGGCTATATTATTAGGGTTGTGGTACAATCAGTTATACGATCCACTACTCAATGTGTGGTTTCTGATGGGTTTGTGGTATCGTCGGTTTGATCCCCTAAATTTCATGTTATATTAAATGGGATTTCAGACATCATCGTGACTACCTTTACATGGGTGACGATGCTCTATCTGAGTGATATGACACGTGGAATGTAAGATCGGGTGGTGGTACCCCCCAGTGGAACCTGGGAGTGATCCCCTTTTGGTGATATCTTCGTTTGGATGGGTTGTGATCTAGTATCCCCCAACAGATCCTAGGAGTGACCCCTTATCCTAGGAGTTTGGTGATCTGATTTTTCAGTGTGACATTCTCAGTGAAAACATTCAAAGAGTGTATTTTCTTAGGTGGGATATCTTGGATGCAGATGTAACTCAGTCGAGTGTATATCTCGAACGTGTATCATTTGGGATGACAAACCTCATTTATTGTGTTCTCCTAGATTTTTTTATACCTTCGAGGCTTTCGTCATACCTATCACTGGTGATGCAATCAGACCCTTATGAGGCTTGGTGTCTGAGACGTATATAACTGAATGTTCATGTTATATTTCTGGTCATATACCAGAGCAGGGATGTCTAGTCACATTTTCCCAAGGATGGTCTCGATATGGTGTTTCTCCCTTATTTGGGTTCCCTCTGATGGGGATGAGATAACTATTTCCTTTCTGTTTCTCTCTTTTATTTTGGGTTTTTAGGGAAAGCTAATGAGTATTTTTATACTCACCCCTGCACAGGATTTTCCCGCACATATTTTAGATCTTGTGCAGACCACATGTCTTTCGACAGATTCTTAGGAGGACTCGGAGCAGGCAGAGCTTATTCAGCTTGACCGATAGGGGTGTTTATAGGAGGTGTGTCGATGAGAATTCTGCAGGGTGCTTTTGACAACCATCCCCACCTCCTGAGCAATTAGGAATCTCTGTTAGTTTACTTTTGGTTGACCATGTGTTTTCCCTTTTGTACATTTTTTTGTACAATAGTTTTGTGTTAGATGTATGCATTCACATATTTTTAGGTTATATATATATATATTTGAACTATTTCATAGAGGTGTATGTGGCTGTGTGAGTGTGTGTGTATACATGTAGATTAATATAATGCTTCCCATGTGTGTGATATACTACTCAATGCATGTCGCCAGCCTGTAGCCTATTTGGGGTGGGCTTTGTGAGACGTGGCTCGAGCCCCATTGGGCAGGGTCATGATAGATTGGTATCAGGGGAGCATCCACTTTTGGGGCCACAAAATGTAGTTGGTCAAGGAATCTAGTGTTGGGGGGAGATTGATGTATTTATTCACCAGGACTCTGATAACCTACCTTTACACTCATGACATTAATACATAGGTCGCAGGGAAATAACGGTACATTCTTCATATTGGACTGGGTTTTGGGTTTTAATTTTTCTTCTTTAGTCAACTCTATAAATATACTCTTTGAATTTGGTGCGTCTTGACTATATTTCAGTATGCCACCATGATTCCAGCTAGTGAGGGTTCTACAATGGTATTGTAGTGATGATCCGCCCCGAGTAGAGGTGTTGGAACACAGTACAGGTTCAAAGGCTGATCCTCCAGTTGGTTTGCGAGTCGATCCCCCACATTTGAGTAGTTGGTTGTGCCATTTGTGCAGAAAAAGGATGCGAGAAGGCTGAGTGCACTTTATTAGTTCTAGAGGCAGCAACCTATGAGGTACCAGGTGATCCAGACCCCCCATGTATCTGATGACTAACTCGAAGTAGTCACCCGAGTTTTCCGCATGGTGAGGTGTACTCTAGATTGGATGGTTGTCAAAGCGGCTAGCATTATGCATGGTTCTGTAGTGCAATAGTGTAGCCTGGTGATGCAGTCCCATGAAGAGGAGAAGGTCACATGGGAATTGTTTGAGTAGCTCTTCTAGGAATATTTCTATCTAGTGATGTTGTGTTCAGTGCATATATAGGAGCATCTGCTACTTCAGTAGGATGGCATGAATGTGTCTTAGTACTCAACGAGGTTTGCAGACCTTTCATGATACCCAATGGATATGGTTCGAGACCTGTTCATTATGGATCATACCTTAATGAGGGGCCTACGCAGAGACATACGAGTAGGTGTGGTTTCCTTATGCCAACCAACTATGATGGAGTGTTGGAGAGGGCCTTGGTGGTGGAGATATTTCTGGCTGAGCATGTTCAACCGGTTAGTGCTAGGAACGCAAGAGTTGAGACTTTGATAGCCAGTCCAGTAGCTGATAGATGACGGTATGCATAGGATCCAGACATGCTCGATGTTTTAGGAGGTTACCCAGGATGGGGGATTTGAGGCTTAGGGCCTTGGGCTGGGTTTGGTCAGCCATATGAGAGGCATTGTTACACTTTCAATGGCCAATGGCATAATACTTGATATTTTCCAACCCGTCGGGAAACTGAGAGGGAGCCAATCAAAATTCCGCCTTAGCAGAGGAAGAATCCTGAGTATGGAGGTCCGTAGGGTATAGGATAGGGAGAAATATCTAGTGAAGTAGTAGGAGTTGTTAAGTGGTACGAGTTTTCACCACCACCACCCCCATGTGGTCCATGCTAGGCTCAGGGAGAAGGAAGCTGAGTATGGGGACAACTGCATGCCTTAGAGATTATGGATCCCAAAGTTCAGCAGATGGATATAGGCCCACAATGTGTATTTTCAAATTTATGAAGGTTTTTTTTAGACACTGTTAGGTGGAACATATTCATTTATGTTTATTAAATGAGGTTTGATTATTGTATTGGTAAAAACATTTATTTTTGTTGTTCGAAATGCTTTGATTTCCTGATGAAGAGGGATCATTTCCCCACCAAGACACATTTTAATGATGTGATTAAAATGGTGTGGGTGAGTTAGTGCCACACAAATGAGATATCCTCAAGGTGTGGATGATGATTCCCTCAGACTTATGTCTTTAGGTTAGGGTTTTGTGTTGGGGGGTTTGTGAAAAACCCCATGGGTTTCCCATAATGTGTTCTTGGTCAGTAGTATGGGAACCGTTGGTGGTCGGGTTACTGTTATAGTGAACACGCTGGTGTGGGAAACCCAGTTCAGAGGTCGTTTTCATTTTCTCGTGTCGATGGAATTTCGGGAAAAAAATTCCAATGGAGGGGATGATGTAGTGAATCTTGTTTTGGAATGGTCAGACTTTGTAATATTCAAACAATTAATTACAGAACTAGTTTTGAAGATGGTGTGTGATTCTGAGCCCTAATGTGCCCAGAAATGATTTTATAAAAATATTAAGTATTTTTATACTATTCACATGGCAGAGATTATTTTTCTCCTAAATGGTAACTCAGATCATAAATATGAGGGTGCAGTTGCGGCCGAAGTGTGTTATTTACCCTATTTAGAGTGTAACCTTCGTGGGCGCGGGCCTGCTGTAGAAAAAGCTAACTAGTGGATTTTTTGTAAATGGATAAATAAATTAATTATGCGAGTCAGCTCAAATAACTTCTGAATGAAGTCGTGGATTTAATTTATTAGTGCACATTTGAGATAAGGACATTATGTTTACCCTAGGGGAGGATTAATTTTAGTTAGCATCAGGCATTGGGACGAAGGAAAGTCGTGCTGGAATGTTATGCTGATATTTGTTTTAATAAAAATTAAACCAAATATCCATGCTTCTCACCCACCCCATGGAATTTTCATAAAATTCCCTCCCTCATTATTCAAGTGATGAATGAACTATATTGATGAATGGAGGTGTTGTTTGACTCAGATATTTATGGCAGATGCTCCCGGATTGTGCAACAGTAGCAGTAGATGTTAGATCTAGTCTTGGAAGCATCGGTGTTCCGCCAAAAGGTAGTTGGTATTAGTTTTAAAATACTTAAAACCATTTAGGAATTTTTTTTCTTTAAATATTCACAAAGGTTCTGTAGTTTGTGTCCCAATATTTCGAAAACATGTTTTAGATCTGAATTTTGAGCACCAGGGTGGTCCCCAGAAGTTTTCTGGAGGCAATGCCGGATTCTAGTAGTGGCTATGGAGGGATCTAGTGATAGGGACACTAGAGTGGCACCAACGTGGTGATTTTTGGCTTTGGTGCAACTGATCTTGGCTCTGGAACGGTGGTTTCTAGCGAGACAAGTGCTTGTCCAGCTAGAATTCTATAAGGGTTATTTAAACCCCTGTAACAGAAAAACCAAAAGTTTGATTTTGAGCTGTTTGAAGTGACAAGATCCTAGAATCAAGATGGACCCATTGATAATTATTAGGCAATAATTTGGGTTGTGTTTGTGGACTGGGACCATGAAATGTTAAAATAATAATAATATTTTATTCTTATTCATCTTTGACCCGTCATATCTTCTGCACGGAACGTCTGATTGACACGTCGTCAGTGGCATTTTGATCCTGATAGAAGGGAATGATTTTCAGAATAGTTTTTGAGTGATGGGACTGAGATCATGTTGTGGGCCCTATGAGGCTGGGTTTGGGAGTTTACAGGGAAACATGTCGTTTTCTTCTAGTGTCTGTTTTGGATGAACGAGTAGTCAATATCGTGTATTTTTTCGAGGGGATCACAATGGCGCGACCCATTTGATGAGTTTTGGAATCGAGGAGTGGGTGCCTCTTGGACATGTTACTGTGAATAGTACCTTTTTATCGGTTACCCATTTTGGGCGAGTAAATACCCTATCCTTTGTTTTTTCAGTGTAGAATGTGATGGTATCCTCGGTTAGGACCGCAGAGGTACGCATTGTAGTGATGTTGTGGGCCGCTTCGGTTAGTGAGATTTGGATTAATAATGGTTTATTTATATCCGTTGGGTTTTTCCAATGAGGGTTCATGTAGAATTACAACCCCGGTATAGCTTTTTGATCCCCTCAATATGATGAATTACAGATCTAGTTTTGGAATCTGTATGGTGAGTCTGCAGTAGGATCCTCATGCTTCGCTTCCTGAGATCATGTTCTTGGTATCATTGTGGGTGCTTATCCACGTGCAGGGATTCCCTATCTTGCAGTAAAACCCTATAGGGTTTTAGTCATCATCAAGAATATGATCCCCTACATAGTTGGTCATATTAGTTGGGTTCCAGTATCATCGATTATATATTCCCAGCTCAGTGCGTGGTTTCGGTAGGGTTTGTAGTATCGTCAGTTTGATCCTTTACTTTGAAAGATATTCCAGATAGGGTTTTTGGAATTTTCGTGGCCACCCTAATCTAATTTATATGATCTATAGAATGTCATATCAGGTTGTGGTATCGCCCAGTATATCCATGTAGTGATCCACTATCTGTGAGATCTTCATTTGACCAGGTTGGCTTTTAGTATCCCCTAGAGGATCATGGGAGTCTCCATTTATCCAAGGAGTTTGTTGTTCCACTATTTCCATGTGACGTTCTCAGTGACGATATCAAATGATCGTGTTTTCTTGGACGGGTCATCTGGGATGGTGATGTGACCCGATGGAGTGTATCTCTAAGACGTGTGTCTTTTAGGATAATAGATCTCTTGGAGTGTATTCTCATGGGTATGTTTATTCCTTAGAGCCTTGAGTCAAACATCTCTTTGGTGATGCAGAATAACCCTCGTGAGTCATGGTACTTTAGATGTTTGTGTCTGAGTGGTTATGGAATATGTTTGGGCATACACTTGAGTAGGGATGACTAGTCGTATTATACTGAGAATGGTCTCAAGAAGCAGTTTTCCTCTCTTTTGGGTTCCCTCTGGCTGGGATGAGATGACTATTTCCATTTAGTTTCTCTATTTACTTTTGGTGGTTTTGGGGTGATTACTGAGTATTTTTATACTCACCTATGCATGGGATTTTCCCGCACATATTTTGTGTCTTATGAAAACAACATTACCTTTGAAAAAGTCCTAGAAATAACCAAAGAAGGAAGAGCTTAGTGAGCATGACCGAAAATGGTGTTTACCATAGATGTGTCGAAGAGCATTTCATTGGGTGCTTCTGACAGAGATCCGTTCCTTCTGAGAAGGTTGGATTATTTTACAGTTTTCTTTTAGTGGCCCATTAATTTTCCCTTTTGTATTTTTTTGTACACTGGTTGTTGGTTAGACGTATGCATGAAATTATTTTTTGTTTTTATATATATCTCTTCACTCTTTCGTATATGAGTATGTGGGTGCATTTGTATAAGTACCTTAGGATAATATCTTAATTTTTTTTTGCAATCCTACTCGAAGCTAGTCGCTATCCAATAGCCTATTGGAGGTGGGAGTGAGGAGTCATGGTTCGAGCCCCGTTTGGGCGGTTCATGATAGTTAAACCAAATATAAATCATATTTTCAAAAATATTTCAATTTAATTTTTAACCGTGGGTATAATGTGATATTTGATATTTGACCTACCAAATACACCACTACAGATGTTTAAACATCTCCACACCCCTCCATTGTAAAAACCGGTACTCTCTAACATTCCACTTCCAAAGCTCAACACATATCCATTATTTTTTTTGTTGTTTTTTAGTAATCAAAGTACCAGGTTTCATGAAATAATGTGCTATAGAAAAAAAATAAACACTAAGAAAAAAATATGTTTTCATTTACATCTATTCATTGTTTCCTCTTATATTATTCCCTTACCTATTCCATTCAAACCCAAATATTCAAAAATTATTTTGTTATTATATTGACATTAAATAAATAATTTTAAACAACTATAATTATTATTTTTGTTAAATTTTTATCTTATCGTATTCCATTTTCTCTACTTCATACAATGTCTAATCACCAATCAGTTGAGCACCTACAGAGACATTGACTACACTTCTAAAAAAACTGCATTCATTTTAGGATAATAAGAACTGTATATGACATTTAAAATTTTAATTTCATGTATTTAATGGTTCAAGGATTATTTTTAACAACTCATAAATGACTTTGATCAAAAATTGAGAAAGTGAAACAAAATGGGATAATTTAAAGAAAACATCATTTAGAAACAATACATTTCTTAATGAATATTTTAATATAGAATCAAATAATTATAATCAATCAATAGTGAAATAAATAATAATAATAATTATATAGATCTCATAATAATTTATGTAAATGATAATTTCAATATTTTGGAGGTGCAAATGTGATGAAATAACGTATGTTTTAAAGTAATGTGGTTGTAAAAAAAATTATTATATTGGAAATTTCTTTACATTCCCTATATTTTGATTATGTATATTAATGTAAAGTGAATAATATTTACATTATATATTATTTACCTTATATTTTAACATATATACATGTTCTTTCAATTTTGAATTTTTTTATAAGAAAAATAAAGTTATATTTTTTAAAAAATAGCATTATTTTTCTAAAAACTACTTTATACATCTTTATATGTATCTTCATCAATAAAAATTAATATTACACTGGAAAATATAAATTCTCCTATTCATTTAAGAACACCAATAGTTATTAATCATTGTATTTTTTATAAAGACTTTATGGAACCCATTTTATCCAACAGGAATATATCATGACTATATGTTTCATTTTCATGTAGAGTGCATGATCATATGAATTTAATTATGTGATGGGTTGTTCTGGAATTATATATCCCTCCACTTAATTGGCTAATGTGATTTGTCTTGTGAGATTTTAAGTATTAGTCTTGAACATGTTTTCTTCATTTATAAAAGCTAGGATTTTATTATTTGTGCACTTATGTTATGAATAAACTTGATTATAGATTTGTAAACAACAATTTTGGGTGTTTACATTTTATCTCATGATGTTTCATAATTTTGAAAATTCCACATTGCATGAATTTATCAAATGGTTCAATAGTTATTATGTTGATGATCATATTCTCCTTTATAGGGATGTTGATTATTATCACCCATGAATTATTGACCCATGCCTATTATTCATCCCCACTGTAATATTTTATCCAACACATTTCTATGCATAATACCCTAATGTGAATACATTCACTAAAGAGGTTACAAAAAATTTTAGAAGGTTAAATTATATATATTTAATTAATTTGTTATGTTTCATTATGTACAAGTGATGTATGATCATAATTTTCTAGTCATAATAATATTTTGGAAACCTTGATTATTTTAAAATTATGTTTTTTTATCTTAAAAAGGTTTTAATAGCCAATAATGAAAAAATAGGGTCCCTATACATACCTTGGGTTTAGATCTCAATAATCAGAATCAAATCAAAATTTCATTTCATTACATCAAAAAATTGAAATGATCAGCAGGAAAACAATAAATATTCATGAATAAAACCCCATGATATTTCGTTTTCATTATCTCATTCCATTGAAAAATCTACCAAATCCAGCTATTTGAATTCAATATAATTTAATGGATCTATGAATTGAACTAAATTTATATGTAATCAGGAGAATACATATAGTCCTTGTGGTTTCTAATAAATAAATTACAACATTGATGATCTACACCTCTCGACATACTACTAGAAAAACATATCACGTGGTTCATCAAATAATTTATCAGCCTAAATGAAATCTCATGATCATATGACCATTGATCTTTATTTTAATTATAAATTGTATGATAATGCATCACCAATCATTGACATAGAAACATACTTGGTTTCTTCTTCAAATTTCAACACACCATACTAGATCCACCCTCCATCAATCAACCAGTGCATACTACTACACATTATAAAATTGATTAAAATTTAAATGATCCCAACATTTCATTATTATAAAAAATGAATTGAATGTTTCTTATTAAGGAATTATGGAGTTTATTTATGATTGTTTAATTGGATATATTTTAATTTTCCAGATTCACCCCAATTGAATAAAATCTATAATTAAGAAATATTTTGTACATTGTATAGGCCTTTACAACATAAGTAGAATCAGCATAGTTCGTATTATAAGTAATATTATGATCATGAAATATAATCATAAGGTTCCTTGAACTCATTTTTCATATATTATCTACCTTGAATAATTTTATGATAATATTGATGAATACTATTTCCTTACAATTCCAATGAAATCATAACCATTTAAAAACTCTAAGATCCATCACATCTATTAGTAAATTTTCTAACACCATACCATCATTACTCAAACCAATTGGAACCCCTATTGGACCATTATATTATATGAGAGTGACCTTTATATGTAACTATAAAAATTCTTTACGTTGTTCACTAGTATTACGGTTATAGAAACAGACATATGGGGGCATAAAATGAAAAATATAATGACCATAAGATAAAAAACTATTAAAATATAAGTAAAATCTAATAAAATATATAATTATTGTAAATAACATACATAAATAAAGGGACACAAATAAAATTCAAAAATTACACATATAATAGTGAATCATCCTACATAAATGGAGTATATGAACTAGTATAGATTATCCCAATTACTAACATCAGTATGTATATAGGAATATATAAATGGAGGAGAAAATGAATTTATACTAATTATGACCCCCCTAAAGACATTCATGGTACATAATGAATTTGCCTAAAAATTTCTTAATGACTGAATAAATGAACCTACACTTCCCCTATAGTTGGTCATCTATCAAACAATTTTTATCAGGTCTTAGGCCCCAAATATCTCATCATTGTAGTAAACACAATATAAAAATAGTATATGATTATGGAACCCCACATCAAACATTCTAGTATTATAATAAAATTCATTCTCTAGTGACAAGTATTATTTTGTGTCTATCCCTTATATATCCACATATCCACTTTCTAAAAACAAAAACAACATCATGATTAACCCCACATAATAAATGTTCCCATAATCCCAATAACACTGTCACATGAAATATCACTATATCCTAGCCACAATACACAATATTTCCCATGTAGTGTAATAGAAACACAAAGAGAGTAAACCTTACAACCTCCTCATACTATAAACACCCCACAAATCGATTTAAAAAAGATTCACATCATCATCACCACATAGCACCATTATCAACATGACAAAAATCCACCATAGTTTGTGTATGTAAACCATTTTATATTAACTCATTTAGTATATCTGGAGGAGAAATTGAGCAATATAGAATAGTGATGAATCTATTCCATCAAATACATTGATGTTGGGGAAGATAAATATTTGGACTGAGGTGTTTGGAGATTATTTTAGTTTATTCTAAGAAAATATGATGTTTTTATGGAATGTTATAAATTGAAAAGGTTTTCGTAAAAGAAGTTTCCTTTTCTTCCTAATTCCTTATAACCATTACTTTTAAAAAATATATAATAATTATGGTTGGATAGAGATGATCATATTTTATTTAGTAGATTGATTCAGTCAGACA
This sequence comes from Viscum album, assembly GCA_963277665.1. Lineage (NCBI taxonomy): Eukaryota > Viridiplantae > Streptophyta > Magnoliopsida > Santalales > Viscaceae > Viscum > Viscum album. Next base: position 1,483,406,468 of record OY728137.1, read on the forward strand.
TACCATCAAATTTGTAGGTGGTTAGCCATAGTATTTTAGTAAATTACTACTATATAATTATTAAAAGATCAATTAAACTGATTTTTTGATCTGTAAATCATGATGTTAATTTTTTTTTTCAGGCTTCCAAAAACCATGAGTACTAATAGATATAAAAATTCTATTATATTTTAAAAAGGGGGTATTATTGTTCATGTGTATAAAGATTCTTTATGAAGAAAAATGGAGTTAATCACTATATGATAATGTATGATTATTATGGTATTGATGTTACCAACCAAAGAAACAACTATAATGGTTTGAAATCACAATGTAATAAATATTCCTGTTTATAAGTTCGGTGTTTTTGATATTTTGATGTATCGATGGTCTGAAGTATATAAAAAAAATTATTTTTTATGATTTCATAATAGAATAATTATGTTGAAATAAAAAAGGGAAGTCTCTAGGGAATTTCATAAGATGAAGACCGTTATATAATCTATAACAATGTTCAAAGCCTATGCCAATCAGGTGAGACATTGGAGTTATTTATGGATTTTCAATTCTATATGATTGTTTTCATAGGTAAATGTATGATGATACCATGTGTGGTTGATACAGGATGAACATATAGAAGAATTTGAGTTAGCGGACACATGTTTATGGTTATTGTAATTAGAAAAATGATATTTTATTTGGATCATCAATTTCGGGTTTTCAAGTTAAATGAATGATCAGTGGTTTCATATTAATTTCTTCATATAAATGTTGTGTCTGGAAAATATTTCGGAGATGGTCCTATGAAGTTATTCTAGAAGTAAATATTGAGATACATCGGACTAAATTTTTTATATAATGTTTCATTAGTTGAATGAGTGTCATAATGTTATAATTGTTTGAAGGATTTTTTAAATATATCATTAACAAATAAAATCGGATAATTCTATGCTAGTCATTCAAAATTTAAAATATAATGGTGGAAATAATTGTAATTTTTAGCTTGTGGAATAGAATTTTGTTTAACCTAATTGAAATAATGTCTAATGATAATCTCCTTTTTTTACACAATGAATGTGGTCGATGTTATATTCATTTTCAAGAGGGACACTCAAATGGATTGAGTGGTACGTTTTGTGTTATGGTTGTGTATTTCCTTATATTTTCAATGGCTATACACATCAATAAATGTTGTTTGTATTCCAATGTGATTATTATATTTCAAAAATTGTGGTATATTTTAATAGCATTGAAAAGTTAGTTGAATATGTATTATAATTAAACATCTGTCCAATGAATACTATTCGGAGACTTACAATTAGTTATTATCATACAGATGAAATGTAGAAGTGATTAGATGAATATTCAAATTGGAAATCGTTGAAAAAACAGTAATAATAAATCACCATTAAATAATATATAGAGTTTAATATGATTTTTTGTTGGATGGATTGTATGATGAGGTTATTAGACAAACAAAAAATATGAATTTATATCCATCTTTAAAACACCCTATGATAAGTTTTCATTAGGAATTATCTTAGAGGGTGTACTAGTCAAACAGTATATGAAATTGTTTTTTTTCATACTATTGCTTAAGGGGGAGTTACATGAAGCTGCAATGCATCAATATGAAAATGAATAATAATTACTAATATTATGGTTATGAGAAAATATTATTTATATAGAATAGTGAGAAAATGATGTATATTATTGGTGTATGTCATTATATTAGTTACAAAAACAATATTATATAATTAATCAATGTGAGGATAGTATATATAGTTAATTGACTATAGTGTAATGAAACCTTATGAATATTCCATATTTGTTGTAACCACCCAAATTACTATTTTCCAATGGATTTTATGGTGAAATATTGTTTCCAAACTATTCTAGTAACTAGCTAATTAAACTATGTAATAAAAATTTTAAATTCCAATTTCATGTGGTTGTACTTGTTTGATTGTTCTAAATAGATTCATATATCTCTATTAGGATATGATAGTTTTTATAATATTAAAACATAAAAATTTCAGATTATTAATTAGCCCCTCCACCTCAATGATAACATAGAACTTGATTATTCCATTCAAGTGGTAGTATAGGGAAGGGTTGCTTTTTAGAGTCACTACTAATGTTGAATGGAAATTATGTTTTCCATGGATGTTTATAACACTTGTAACTATATGTGTATGACTATCATTAATGGATATAACTATTTTATCTAGAATGATACAATATTAATATTTCCTATTTTTTTATTTATGATATTTTTAAATATTGAAAATGTATCTTCTAACCTTGTGTTGATGCTGTTCCAAAAAAAATCTATAGATTATATAAATTTAGTGAATGATGGGTGATCTATAAATTCAGTACTTTATTCATTCTCTGAATGTTTTTTTCCAGATGTTGATGTAATTTGAAAATCTAAATGAATATTTAATTAGATAAATAAAATTTATAAATAAAATATAAAATTGAAGAAAGTGATGTTATAGATATTGTTTTTAAATTAAAATTTTCATAATATCGGTAATAATGAATATATTGCTGACTTATATAAATGGGTGGATGATATGGGATGCTCCATAAGATATATTGGTCAGAATTTTAAAGTTTCAACCATTTCTCGATGAAACTTATGGACCATTCATGATAAAATTTTATTCAACGTATTAACCTTAAAAGATAAATCTCACAAAACTGTTTCTATTAATTTTCTAAATAACCCTCTAATCACATAAAAAATAAGGATAACATCATAAAAATGAAAAATATGATTGATAAATATCATTGAAAGTAACAATTAAATGTAATAAATGAAAATAGAGTTAGTGATAAAGACATTGACTTTGACACCAAATATGATGCTAGTATCAAATATGATAAATTTATGTATTTGATTCAAAAAAGTTGGAAATATCAACATGAATGTGTAAAATAATGTTACATCCAAATATAATTTTCTTATAGTGGTATATGGTATTTTTTTCAAATTGTACATGGTTTATGTAAATTTATGATAGTCATGAATATTTTAGAAAAATGAGAATATCTATTAAATTATAGGTAGATAAATTCATAGACCATTCAAAGAGAAATGATAAGATGTTCTCTAAATACTAAGAGATAATTTTTTAAGTACGTGTTGTACGAAGAATGTGAATAAAAAACTGAAAATTCATGTGAGGATGCAACAAAATAATTATATATTACAAAATTAAATGATGAAATGTTCACCAGTGATGAGATAAGTTGCATTGATTAAAATTGAAATGATACAAAAATGGATTTTATTCTTAGGATAAAGTGAAAATAATGATTTAAGAGAATTATAATAGAAGTTATGGGGAACACTTGGATGATGAATGAAAATTATTTAGAAAACATGAATGAATATTTTCATTTGTAAAAATATGTTTTTCTAAAATATAATTTTGATATGAATTTATAAAATGATAAATATAAAAACAGTAATTAAAATCTTGAATAAATGATATAGGTGATGTAGAAGGAATTTTACCTTGTCCAAAAAAAAATTTCAATGTTAAGTGAAGAAAAAAACAACCAAAATTTTCTTAGTAGTTTTATAACTAGATGTGATGTTATAACCATTGATGTATTATTAAAAAAATATCAATTTACAAAAACATGGAAGAATATGTTTAAAGGAAAAAAGATTTAAGACGATCATATATATATCCAAAATAAGTGGAGTGGAAAAATCCAAAACATTATAAGGATTTAATGTTTTGTTCTAAATTACCTAAATCTAGAGAGTATATGATGTCTAAAAACAATTATAAAAAATATAATATTTTATGACGTTATCAAAACGTTGGTACACAATAGAGTTTCATGGTGGAAGGTAAAAATATTCATTGAAATTGTATAAAAACCATTAAATGTATGAATCCAAAAAGGGAAATATTATATCTTCAGATAAAAAACATGTTACGGAGTCTTTGGGAATATTGGAAAACATTTTTGGTTGAATCATTAAGACCATAATGAATATATAAGGGATTAGAGGTCGAGTTTGAGTGGAGTAGACCCATTCAAATAAAAAGGCATTAAGAAAACTAATTAATGTTTGAGAAAATATTTAAACTATTGGAAACTATTTTTTAATGATGTGATTAGTCAAAAAATATTTATAAATTTATTTCCTTTCATGTTACCAGAAAGCCAATTTTTTTTACAGAAAATATCAAAATCCCTGTGATAGGGAATGAAAATACAATGAAATGACATTGTTATTGAAACTACAGTCAATAATATAAATGAAAATGATCATGGATGTTCTATACTGGTTGTTATTAACATATTATATGATATTGAATGTTATTATTGATTTTGGATAATTATTACAGTGGATAATTAACTGTTGGAAATGATGAGTCACATAAGATTAAATTTATTAGATCATCTATCAATGGAAAAAAAAAATTAATCTGGAAGATCCTTGACTATTGATTGGATGAAACAAAATTTCATGATTATATAAATACATTACAATGAAGATAAATAATTTTTTGTGAATATACTATTTCAATGTTAATCAACATGAATGTGGGAATCATTTTACAGAAGGAAAACAAACCAAGGGAAACATTTTTCAAGTTGGTGATGTGTAGTGATCATGTTATCAGAGCATGATGGAATAAAATAAGATATTCCATTAATAACAATGTAATATATGTCATATTAATATTACCAAAATTAATTAATCCAATATATTACTAATATTATAAGAAGTGATTATTGTTGTTCCTTATTCCATAAATGGAATATTACAAGATCAATAAATTAGAGTATTCGTATTCATTAAAATCATCTCTTGCATATGATATACTCTAGAATATATGAGTTACTTATAAAACCATTATATAATTGAGATAAAAACATCAATTTTTATTTATGATTTTAACTAAAATTCAGGTGTTATGTTTTTTAAAGTATTACATAGAGGATTTGAAAATGTTTAAGAGTATTAAGTGATGTTCTAAAAAATAATGTTGATATAATGTGGTGATCATTTGAACTGAAAATTATTATGAATGTATAAAAGGAAATATTACATAATATATTAAAATTAATGTAATTCATCATGAATTAATTTCCCCATACACTCCTCTATAGAATTGTGTTTCCAATATATGAAATAGATGTTTAGTTTATATGGAATCGATGTTAAATGCAAGAATCGTGGAATTGTTTATCTTAGATGTGCTAATGTAAACATTATAGGTTTCCCACCAAATTGTCGATGATATATATATCCATTAAAATTGAAGTAGTATATATTTATGAATTTATATATGTGAAACCAAAGGGACATTCTGATAAGTATTCATCAAAATTAGTTTCTCATATGAGAGGATATGAAGATGATGTTAGGGAAGTTAAACAACATGAAAAGGTTCGTTAATATATGAATAATTATGATGCTTTTCTATAAGAATATTTTGACACTGATATCTAAGTGATTATGAACAAGTACATTGATATGATATTAGGATATGAAGGCAACAAGATGTCTGAAACATTATTTTATCTCAACGATAATATGTTTAATTCAAAAGAACAGAAAGGTTGGTTTTAGTTAATTTCTTATATTCATCGGTTGAATACAAGTATGTTGATGAATATCAGTAACTGTAAGAGTGAATTGATTCTATAAATGATGATATGGATCATATTTAAAGGATTAATACTTATAAAATTCCATCGAAACCAAAAAATAAGAATGTGATTATTACAATTTGTGTGTTACCAAACAAGTTTCATGAAAATTGGTTATTGATAAGTATCAAGGATAACATGTTGTATAAGGGTTACTTAAAAATTAATGGAATTGGAATTAGTGAGACCCTTAACGCTTCATAATGATTAGAAACTATCACAATCCTTCATTATATCAATAAATATAGAAATATGAAAATTTCAAATTGGATTTTGTGTCATTTTTTTGAAATGTAGAGGATAATGAAAAGATTTGTAACATCCCAGGTAAATAGAGAATATGACATTTTCATATTTATCAATATTTGTGAATATAATGTTGATATTATATTAAATGGATTTCTATGATTGATGTCGTACCCAATACGCAACAATGAGTTTCTTTAAAATCATATGTTGCACACTAATAATAAAATAATATTATTTGAAATGGTAATTAATGCCTAGATGTTGTAATGGAGGGAAAGAATAGAACTAACTAAAAAATGATTATATATGTTTGTACAATATTTTAACAATTACCCAATAAATGATAGAGGCTTAAAATGCGAATGAATCCAATTTTAAGCATAAATATTCTAATATTCGTTAAAAGGTCGATTAACATTTCTATGACGGGGAACCCTTTTTAAATCTACCTTGTGACAATTTTATATATTATATTTGACCAAATAAAATACTTCTTTATAATCAAAACAACATAATTTACTTAGTGTAATTTTTTTTACTTTTCCTATAATGTTCACTATTTAATGAATAGTGAAAATGTTGTATTTGAATTCAAAACCTCCTTTTAATATAATTTATTTATATGGTTAGATTATATATTTAATTGAGTTTAAAGTGTAGTTAAAATATATTTTAACTATTTAATTCAATGATGGTCATTTTAAGTTATTTCACTTTGAAATTGGACATAAAAATGTGTCAATCTTTTGATAGATATTTTTTCTCAAAAACACGCAATTTGTTTTGACAACGGGAATTAATTATAAAATTAATTAATTCAACTTATATGTTTTGAATTTTTTAAAATAGTAATCATATTTGAATTGGGATTATCAAATATATCTTAGGTTGAATTTTTGTTATTCCTCTGAAAAACGTCAATTTTTGATGAATAGTGAAACCACTAAGTGGTAGTTAAAAAAATTATTTTTTCTTTTAAATGAATTTTACCTCTTATGTGAATTGAATTTCAGAAAATCCAACATACATGGTTGTCATTGGTAATTAAAATTTGTTTTAATGGGATTAAATAATATTTGATGAATAGTAACGTTTGAGATTTATTAACCGCGATTAAAGGTAATTAGTGTAATTAAAGGTAAAAATAATGTTATAATAATAAGAAATTACCTTTACCCTTGTCCTACCCTTATTGGATGAGTCATGGCCGACCAAAACAATCAATGGGTCAATTTTTGGGACCCCATTGAGCCACTTGGGTAAGCTAATGATATTAATACCTTTTATTTAAAGTTAAAATAAAAATGTAACAAACATGTATTGTTTTACTAAAAAAAAATTTAAATGGGGTTATATAAGTTATATTTTTTACTATAAATATTAATTATAAAGATAAAAATATTTCCTACATCATGGTAATTGTTTTATAATTTTTAGACATCATATAAATAAAATTATTTATGACACCATGATGATGATGTGATTACCTCATTAATGAACGATTTAAATAAAATGAAAAGATAAGGTAAAATATAAGACATACACTTATCTAAAACCTATTGGATGGGTGGATTTAGAACCCTTATCACCTTATCCCCGAAATATACCATTGTGGGAACTTTATAATTCGAGAACTATTTTATAATAATGTAACATTTCAAGACCTTCTAAAAGTGACCCTCCTCCCTCTTATAAAAGGCCCCAACTCTACCTCCTTACCCACACTACTGGAAATAGCATATTTCCCAATGATTTCGAACCATTGGGATAGGCTGAAGAACCATTGGTATATCTTATACCAATGGTTATGCTAACCATAGAGAAGTAAGTAGTTGGGAAAACATTTTCCCAATGGTTTATGTAGAACTGTTGGGATAGGTTGGTTACAGTAACCGCTCCCAACGGTTTGGTTGAACCGTTGGTATATGTATTTCCAACGGTTCAACAAAACTGTTGGCAAAAACCTCTTCAAGGAACGTTTTCCAATGGTTTACAAATCCGTTGGGAAAGGTTTTTTACCAACGGTTCTCATTGATCCGTTGGTAAAAACAACATACAAAATATATGCCAATGGTTTGAAACCATTGGCATAGGCTATGCTGTGCAAATTGCATAGTAGCCTGCAATTTTCCTGCAATTTTCACAGGTTTGCAATCCCATTCATGTCAATTGTTCTGTAATTCTCAATTCCCTCTCCATTCGAATTATTTAGCATATAATGCATACACATTTAACATTGCACCCTAGAACTATACACATCCAGAATTAAATAATAATTTTTAACGTAATTATAAACATACATAATTGATTTATAATTCAATTAAAAAATTAAATGAAAATTATATGTCAAATCCTGAATTCAATTCATAATTGAATACATACATAATTTAATTGTCAATTATCAATAAAATACATAAAAATTCGAATAAGTAATTATATGTTTTATACACAATTAAGAAAACATACAAGTGGTTTTTACTAAAAATGATGTCCATTTTAAACATTATACATACACATGGAGTGATACCGGCTATAACGTTTCTCAGATTCAGGCGGGGTTTACTTGTACTGGTCACATTTGACAAATGGATCGTTTTCCTAAATTTTCAACGAAATCTGAATGCATTTGGTCAGTTTTCCGTATGTCATTTATTGTTTTCACTTTAAATGAAGTCTATTTTAAACGAAAGAGAGACAATTTGAGTTTCCATGGCCACACTGTGCCTCGTATTGAGGCAAGGTTGACTCATACACGTCACAAATGACCCATTGATCAATCTAATAAAGGTACAATAGAATCCGAATGAGTTTGACCGGCTTTCCTTATGTCAGTTGTTGTTTTCACTTAAAATTAAGTCCACTTTAAACTAAAGAGAGACACTTTGAGTGGTTCCCGCCACACCGCCCCTCGGATTGAAGTAGGGTTGACTCGTGTATGTTATATATGACCCATGGATCGTTGTTCTAAATTATCAACACAATCAGAATCCGTTTGGTCCGTTTTCCATATGCACTTAAAATGTTGTCCATTTTAAACAAAAGAGATACACTTAGAGTGATCCCGTCCACACTGCGACTTATATTGAGGCACATTTGACTCGAAAATATCAAATATGACCCATAGATTAGTGTCCTAATGTTTTAATAGAATCCGAAAGCGTTTGGTCGGATTACCGTATGTCAGTTGTTGTTTTCAATTAAAATGATGTTCATTTTAAACTATAGAGAGGCACTTCGAGTGGTGTCGGCCACTCCATGCCTCAGATTGAGGCTGTCTTGACACATACACGTCACATATGACCAATGGATCATTTTCCTAATGTGTCAACTGAATCCCAATGCGTTTAGTCTATTTTATGTATCTTAGTTGTTGTTTTCATTTAAAATGTAGTCTATTTCAAATAATCCTAAGACACATTGAGTGGTGTCTGCCACACCTAGCCTCGGATTGAGGCGGGGTGGACTCGTACATGTCACAAATTACTCATGGAACTTTTTCCTAAAATTTTAAAATATTCTTAATGTGTTTGGTTGGTTTTCCGTATGTCAGTTGTTGTTTTCAATTAAAATGAAGTTGATTTTAAACTATAGAGAGACACATCGATTAGTGTCGGCCACACTAGGACTCGGATTGAGGCGGGGTTGACTCGTACACGTCACATATGACCCATGGATTGTTTTCCTAATGTTTCAATAAAATATGAATGCATTTGGTTGATTTTTCATATGTCATTATTTTTTCACTAAAAATGAAGTCTATTTTAAATGAGAGAGAGACAATTTTAGTGGTTACGGCGACACCATGCCTTGGACTGAGGTGAGGTTGACTCATACACGTCACAATTGACCCATGGATCGTTTCACTAAAGGTTCAATAGAATCTGAATGTGTTTGGTTAGTTATCCGTATGTCAGATTTTGTTTTCACTTAAAATGAAGTCCATTTTAAACAAAATAGAGACACTTTGAGTGGTGTTGGCCACACAGTGCCTTTTATTGAGGTGGGGTTGACTCGTGCATGTCATATATGACCCATATATTGTTTTCCTAAAGCATCAACACATTCATAATGCGCTTGGTCAGTTTTATGTATGTCATTAAAATGATGTCCATTTTAAACAAAAGAGATACACATAGAGTGATCACGACCACACTACGACTCAGATTGAGGTGCGGTTGACTCGAACACATCACATATGACCCATGGATCGTTGTCCTAAAGTTTCAAGAAAATCTGAATGTGTTTGGTCAGATTACCGTATATTAGTTGTTGTTTTCAATTAAAATGAAGTCCATTTTAAACTATATAGAGACACTTCGAGTGGTGTCGGCCACTCCGTGCCTCGGATTGAGGCAGGGTTGACACGTACACGTCACATATGACCCATGGATCGTTTTCCTAATGTTTTAACTGAATCCGAATGCGTTTAGTCGGTTTTCTGTATGTCAGTTGTCATTTTCACTTTAAATAAAGTCCATTTTAAACTAAGGAGAGACACTTTGAGTGGTGTCGTCCGCACCGCGCCTCAGATTGAGGCGGGGTTGACTTGTTCATGTCATATATGACCCATGTACCGTTTTCTTAATGAATCAACACATTCATAATGAATTTCGTTGGTTTTCCGTATGTCATTAAAATGTTGTCCATTTTAAACAAAAGAGGGACATTTAGAGTGATCCCTGCCACTCTGCGACTCGGATTGAGGCGTGGTTGAATCGAACGCATCCCATATGACCCATAAATCATTTTCCTAATGTTTCGACAGAATCTGAATGTGTTTGGTGGGATTACCATATGCCGTTTGTTGTTTTCAATTAAAATGAAGTAAATTTTAAACTATAGAGAGACACTCTGAGTGGTGTCGACAACTCCTCACCTCGGATTGAAGCTAGGTTGACAAGTACATGTCACATATGACCAATGGATCATTTTCTTAACATTTCAACTGAATATGTATGTGTTTAGTCAGTTTTCCATTTTCCAGTGGTTGTTTTCAATTAAAATGTAGTCCATTTCAAATAAATGTGAGACACTTTGAGTGGTTTCGGTCACACCAGGTCTCGGATTGAGAGATGGTTGATTTGTACATGTCACATATGACCCATGGATTTTTTTCCTAAAGTTTCAACATAATATGAATGCATTTGGTCAGTTTTCCGTATTACATTTTTTGTTTTCACTTAAAATGAAGTCTATTTTAAACGAAAGAGAGACAATTTTTGTGGTTCCAGACACACTATGCCTTGGAATGGGGAGAGGTTGACTCGTACACATCACAAATGACCCATGTATCATTGTAATAAAGGTTCAACAGAATCAGAATGCGTTTGGGCAGTTTTCCGTATGTCAGTTGTTGTTTTCACTTATAAATAAGTCCATTTTAAAAAACAGAGAGACACTTTGAGCGGTTTCGGCCACACCGCACCTCAGATTGATGTGGGGTTGACTCTTGCACGTCATATATGACCCATGTATCATTGTTCTAATGTATCAACACAATCAAAATCCGTTTGTTCAGTTTTCTATATGTACAAAAAATGTTGTCCATTTTAAAAAAAAGTGAGACACTTAGAGTGATCCCAGAAACACTGTGAATCAGATTGAGGCACCGTTGAATCGAACAAGTCACATATGACCCATGGATAGTTGTCTTAAAGTTTCAACAGAATACAAATTCATTTGGTCAGATTACCGTATGTCAGTTGTTGATTTTAATTAAAATGAAGTCCATTATAAACTATAGAGAGACACTTCGAGTTGTTTCGGCCACACAGCGCCTCAGATTGAGGTTGGGTTGACATGTACACGTAAAATATGACCCATGGATAGTTTTCCTAAAGTCTCATCTGAATCTGAATGTGTTCAGTCCGTTTTTCGTATGTCAGTTGTGGTTTTCATTTATAATGTTGTCTATTTCAAATAAACCTGAGACACTTTGAGTGGTTCCGGCCACACCTGGCCTCAGATTTAGGCGGGTTAGACTTTTACATGTCACAAATTACTCATAGAACATTGTCCTAAAGTTTCAATAGAATCTGAATGCATTTGGTCAGTTTTCCGTATGCCAATATTTGTTTTCAATTAAAATGTTGTTCATTGCAAATAAATCTAAGAACTTCAATTGATGGGGGTCACACCTGGCCTCTAATTGAGTCGGGGTTGACACTTCAATGAATTAAGGTACCATTAAATACTTACATTGGTCAACTTGTATTGGAAATTGTTTATCTTCATCCATGACTTTTAATTGCACACATGAATTTGAATGAGAAAATGCGTACACGATAGTTGACCTTCTTAGAGAAGAGTTTCTGGAAGAGTATAACAGACATGAATCAATGAAAATCATTAGAGTGTTGGAGAAAATTTGGTTGTTACAAATAATGTGGTAATCGGCTTGTACACCGCGGCCTATGTTACAACTTGCAGGTATTGTACTTTATTTTTTTTCTGGAGGGTTTCAGTGTAAATGCATTTTGGAACGATCAATTATATTCATTGTCTTTTAGGTTCTTTTGACAGCCGAGGGAAAGGGTGGGGTCTCTAGACATTGGAGGATATGTCAAAAGGTGAATTTGTGTGTGAATACGTTGGAGAAGTGTCCTCTTTTCCCTTCAAGCTCCCCGAACCATGATCTCCATCGGGGTTCGGGGAGCTTGAAGGGAAAAGAGGCCATTTGGTTAGATGTTAGATACTATGGAAATTTTGCAAAAATGTAGGATGTATTTTCCCATAAAGTCACCCTTCAAAAAACTCTCCAATGTCTGCAGACCCCACCCTTTCCCCTCGGCTGTCAAAAAAACCTAAAAGACAATGAATAGAAATGATCATTCCAAAATGCGTTTACACTGAAACCCTCCAGAAAAAAATAAAGTACAATACTTGCATGTTGAAACTTAGGCCACTTTGCACAAGACGATTGCCACATTGTTTATAGAAACCACATTTTCTCCAACACTCTAATGATCTTCATTGCTTCATGTCTCTTATAATCTTCCAGAAACTCTTCTCTAAGAAGGTCAACTATCGTGTACGCATACTCGCCTTCAAATTCATGGGTTCAAGTACAAGGAATGGATGAAGATAAACAATTTCTAAAACAAGATGACCAACATGCATCAACCTCAATGGAAGTCAGATAGAAATTCACATGGACGTTCGTAAAGATATGATTTTGATGTATATAGTGAAAGGGTGGTGGATGTTCATTGTTGATGTTGTTCATCTACGAGACATTCACCTTCTCTTCTCCTCTCAATATATCTTGGAAATCATGAAATAGACTTATATCATGTGGGGTAAATTGACGTTGCTGAGAAACTATGGAACCGCATGATCTTTCATGTCCAGTTCCCTCAGGATTGTTTTTCTAATCAAGCTACCTCTGATCATTAGTTGCATGTAAAGGTGGTGAGGCAGCCTCCATGATAGATTGGAAGTTGACCAATCCATTTGATGAACAAGATGGGATGCTAAATATGACATTAAGAGCATCCAATACAGGAAATTTTTCCAATGATTCAACAAGTGATGCTACATTAAAAGATATTTCATGTGTTCCATCAAGCGAGTTAGTTCCTAGTTCCATGAAGCATTCACAAACATCACTCATCAGTTTCCTCAAGGATAAACTTGGATTAATGGCTTTGTATGATCAAAGAGATCTATCCTCTACTGCTTTTACAACCTATGTGGTTCTTGTTTCAAATTCCTCCCAGAAAAAGGAACAAATGTGGTGAGTTTTATGCCACATTTATTTGATGTTTTGAAATGTAAATTATGTTTTGAAAATGGGTTCAATCTTTGAGGAAAAGATGAATTGTCCTTGATTCTTGTATGGATGATGGATTCACATCCATTCCAAGTGGTTTTGATGGAATGGATGGATGATAACATTGGATGGTGTTCTCATGGATGTCTAAGCACGGTATGTTAGAAAACATGTTGGGTATGTTGTGGAGTTTTAGTTGGGGTTCTAATGTTTCTTTCCCGATGATGGAGTTGTTAAATATCAGATGGTTGTGATTTGAGCAAAATCTTATAGTGGGGAGCACCATAGAAATTATGTGGTAGGTTGATGACATGATCTGCGTTTTGAATTATTTAGTCTTGGGTAAAATCCATCTTGGTGTTTAGATCGGTTGATTACATTGAGATGAAGGTTGTGTTTGGGTTGTGTTATGGGTGTTTGGGGAAATGTAAGTATTTAATTGTACCTTTAAGTTTTGCATAATGAATAATTAGTAGATCACGTTTTCTTGTTTGATATACTGGTTTTTCTGCAGGTCTTGTTCAGCTGGCTGTACTGATGCAGATTTTCTATTTGTAGCAGTTAGGGATTTAACAGCACTATTTTAGCGCTGTTAATGGTCCCCTTTAACAGTGATTTTTTAGCGCTGTTAAAGCCCGATTTGGGCACTGATATTGCCCATTTTTGTATAGATAATTTTGTCAATTTCAAATAAATCTAAGACACTTTGAGTGGTGACGGCTACACATAGCCTCGGATTGAGGTGGGGTTGACTCGTACACTTCACAAATGACTCATGGAACGTTTTCCTAAAGTTTCAATAGAGTCTGAATACGTTTGGTCGGTTTTCTGTATGTCAGCTCTTGTTTTTAATTAAAATGAAATCCATTTTAATCAAAAGAGAGACACTTCGAGTGGACATCCCTACCCCCACCCCACACAGCCCTACCCCCACATGTACACCCTCCCCCACCACAAACCGCCCTACCCCCACCCCATTTGGACAACCCAACCCCCTCCCCCAACCTACCTAAACAGCCCTACCCCCACCCCACTTGGACAGCTCTACCCCCATCCCACACCAACCCCACTTGGATATCCCTACCCCACCCCACATGGACAACCCAACCCCCCCCCCCCAACCCCACTTCGACAACTCTACCCCCACCCCACATGGACAACCCACCCCCCCCCCACCCCACATGGACAGCCCTACCCCCACCCTACTTGGAAAACACAGCCACACCCCCCCCCCACCCCACCTGGACACCCCTACCCCCCACACCCCACTTGGAAAACCCACCCCCCCACCGCACCTGGAAAACCCTAACTGTATTTATGGATATCGAACTAAATCAAGTCAATAGACCTTAAATTTAAAATAAATCAAGGATAAAATAACTCAGGATCATATTGACCTCATCAATATCAACCAAAATTATTCAATACAGATAAATCACGAAAAAACCACTACCTAAAATGATATATTTGTTGTGGTCATAAGGGAATCATAATACACAATACATTGTAGAAAAATGGAACGAAAAAAATCTAATATAAATGAAGGCACACCTACCGATTTATAATGGAAGAACAAAAATTTCTTGAATCAAAGATAGTTGTCCTGTTGGAAATTAGAGTTAGCACCCTCTAGAGCAGGTTGGGAAGTAGGGTTCGAACTGTAACGAACAATTATATATGCCTTATTTTTGTAAGGGGATCATAATACACACTAGATTTCACCAAAATAGAATGAAAAAATCTTAAATAAATTAACACACACGAACCGATTTAAAATGGATGAAAAAATATAAAATAAATGAAATCACACATTTCGATTTAAACGGGAAGAAAAAATCGTTGGAAACCAGACATGCTGTGTTGGGAAGTAGCGTTTGCGTCGATATTTAGAGGCAAACCTTCCAAACGGTTGAGGTTTTGGGAAACAATTTCGAGAGGGTGCGTCCAGGTCTCGGTTAGGGCCAAATTTTTGAGATGTCTGTAGTTTTAGATCGATGATCTTTGTGGATTTTCATTCCCAACGGCTTTTTAAAACCGCTGGGAATGTTATTTTATACCAACGGTTTCAAAAAACCATTGGGAACAACCTCTTAATACCATATATACCAAAGGTTCTACAGAACCGTTGGTATAAGAATATTAATCTTTCCCAACGATTTCACCCATTTTTCCCAACAGTTTCATCAAACAATTGGGAAAACACAATTTTAAAGATTTTTACCAATGGTTTATGAAAACAATCGGTAAATACTATCTATACCAACGGTTTCAAAGAACCGTTGGTATACAAGTGTTGGGAAAATCCTGATTTCCAGTAGTGTCACACCTCTCAGGCCATTGGATCGTCCAACCTCTACTCATATTATCTATCCACATCCCTCTATTACTACTATAAGCCTCACTTTGGGCAGAAGTTTTTCCACGGATGCCTTTGGCTCAAATCAAAAAGTGTTCCCCGATTTAAAGGTAATGCCTTCTCTTATGTTATTTTGTTTTATTTTCCTTCTCCAACCCCCTACACACTTTTCCATCATTTATTTTGTAACAAAAACCATATATTCAATATACAAGGATTTTTTTATGATAATTATTCATGCTACATATACTCACTCATTTGTATAATGGTTAAAGAACATATTGTTTCCATTGATGGTGAATTACTACCTCACGAAATGATGATTGTTCAATATTCTACTACCACCTCTCATAGTGGCCATTATGATGGAACTATATTTATAAATGATATATATTATATTTTTTCCCTCTATATTCATCTGTATTTTATATTTAAAACATACCATTACACATTGAATTTGTGAAAATGCGATAATTTTATTTGAGGAAGTCTGGACTACCGCCCCCTCAAGTGATGTGACTCGTTCATGCAATACATGGAATGTATAAAGAATGAAATTAATGAAATTCTGTTTCATATATAATAGATATATTATACTGGAAATATAATATATATTTCTCTCTCATTTAGTTTTAATTCATTAATATGACAAAGAAATGAATGTCACGTTCAAGCGTACATACGGCCTACTGTCTCCATGAATGGTGCATTTCATTTTATATCTCCAAATGTTATGTAATAGAATAAAACGAATATATAATAAATATATATGATATTTAAATCATTAATACTATTCTGGAGATGATTTTCTTATAACTACATAGACAATTCTTTTCAACAAGTTCATTTTGGCTCATGTACCGAACATCAACAAAACATATGATACCAACTCACATAATTAAAAAATTATAATAACATGATAATATGTTATATGAATTGAATAATAAAAATTAATTTATGTCCATAATAAATTATAAATTGACATATGTTTATTATTCAGGAATATAAAGAAACAAACAAGGCAGGTCAGACTTGAGGTAAGGGATCCTACCTCTCTCTTTATTTTTAAGTACTCTCTTTTATGTCAATTCTTTTAAAATACTATTTCTAATGTTGGGGGATGTTATTTTATATTAATATTACTATATTTTTTATTTTCATATGATGAGATACCCTATTTGATCTCATCAATCCACTTTTTGATGTTTTAGGTGGCGCTGTTAGGCTGCCGAATTTTCCTACGGGATTTCTTATCTCACTTTTAATTCCATGATATTTCCATTATTTTCCACTTATTTATTTCATGTGGTGTATTGTGTAATAAAATTTCATATGTATTATCATGATTCTATTTCTATTCTTGGTATTATGGGATTCATTTGGTGTTTATTATGTTTTGGTCATACGACTCGATTGATCACAACAATGTAAGGGGTTTTTATCTCACTTTTTACTCCCAATGAGATTCATGCTACAATTGGCACTATTTCCTATTGTGTTGTGTATTTACTTCCCATGATTGTATTATTTGTGTCATATTCTGTAATTTATGGGTATTTACATCTTCATTGTATGACCCTTCTTTCATGGGGTGTACATTTCGAAAGTTACCCAAATCGGTAAGGGAACATTTCAACCTCCTCTTTTTAAAAGTCATATTTTGTTAGGTCTTTTAATTTACATATTATTATGTTGGGATATGTTCGTATATTTTTGTATTTCTCTAAATGTTATGTCAATGTGATGAGATACTTTTTTTTATCTCTCATCATCTCATTTTCTGAATTTTAATGTGATGCCGTTAGGCGGTCGAATTTCTGTAAGGGAACATCTTAACCCAATTTCAATTATTTGGTTTACACCTATAATTCATGATTATGTCATGCTATGAATATGTGTGGATGACATATGATTGTTTTAAACTTAATATCCACTTATATTGGGTGTATTTATATTTTTCACACATAATTATTTAATTGATTTATCCTTAGTCTAAGGATATCATCTTTGTATGGCACTTCGTCTCAACCTCCTTCCATTGAGGCATCTATTTATTTCTGCACGACTTTATTTTATTAGTTGTATTAAACACTTTTAAGTATTCATTTAATTCAAATGTAATATCTTCTCTACGAAGCATTTTACTAAATGACAAAAAGGAATGTTTCTTTTTTAAACGTAAGAGGTGACAACGTCCTTTTTTCGCTGCCACACATATTATTTGATCTCTGGATTCCTTAACACGCCGAAATTTCATAAAAAGAAAAATAAATACCATATACTATTTTTACATATTTTGGTATTGAAAATGGTTTTTAGAATAGATTTATTATTTCAATATCTTAAAATGTTACATTTTTATTTGAAATGTGGGAATGTTATATTTTCATTATGCTTAAGTTATGTGTTATGATTATGTTGTGGTTCATGGGAAATGGTCATGAAATCAGGTGGTTCCATGATAAAATAAGGGCGGGTGAGCCCTAGATAGCTCTCCAATTCAATGGGTAACATGACGGAGTTAAACACTAAGGTTTATCTGAAGAGATTTAGGGAATATACTTTGATGGGTATTCCGAACGTAACCATGTGGGTTACTCCCTACGTAAGAATGTTATGAATGCCTCAAGTTATATTTATGTATTATTATTTCTATGAGTTATTCATAAATATTATGATTTCATGAGGTATTTTAATGTTCTTATGTTTTATGGGTAAAGTATGATTTCATTGATTCTTATGTATATAAGGACTAATGTTTTCTTTCCATTTTTATATCCCTTACTGAGATTTTTATGCTTATTCCATGTTTTTGAAATGTTTTCCACATAACTTAATGATGAATATGGTCATGGATGGGATATAGGAAATACATGCTATCTAAAACATAGAACTAGACATGTTTATTTATATGTGTCTTTATTTTATGAAAAAATGGAAACTGAGTCGAAGTGTCTACTTTGTAATCTTTTGAGATGTAATCGTTATGTCTAAAATCTCTAAAACTCTAAACCTGATAAAATCATCAATGTGAATTATTCATTTAATTCAAGATTATGTAATGTTTTAAGGACGAGTCCTTATAGTTGGTATCAAAGGTCGGTTTAGATAACTTTAGATGTCAGGGTATTCTATAGGCATAAGTGACATTACCATAATTGTTAGGATTTCAGATAGAGTCCTAGTTTTAGATAAATTGAATTTCTTTAAGATAACATGAATAATTATATATTAGTATTAACCCTCCTCGTAAGATATTATATGATGATTCTAATGATATAATCACACTGTCCTTTTTGGTTTTAGTAAATGGCTGGATCTAGCAGGCACCAAAGTAACAGTGGATATGATGAAAACTGTGACAGTTTTCTGAAAGAACAACAGAATGATATGGGAGATTCAATGAGAACTCGTGTGGTTATTTTCAACCAACTATCATGAGTCATGATTAACCACTTGAACCTTTGTGATTTCTCTAATGAATCATGTACAAGATAACCAACTCGATGTGGATGTTTAGGTAATAATTATAAAGGTAACTATTTGGGTTTATATGATCCTTACTTTTGAGGTAATTATGGGTTACTATATGTTATGATGGAAAATGAAAGGCATGAGATAAACATGAGGTTAAATTGTGTTATGGTTATTTTTTGAATATTTTATCTCTTTTTGGTGAATGTTATAAGAAATATATATTATAGGAAAAATGACAACACGTAGACCATGTGACAACCTATCGTGTCAGACAAAGCTACGGGAATCTAACCCACAACCAAAATGCGACAGAGATTTATCGCTTTCCACTGGAATACGTCATGTCCCGGGATATTATGACAAATTATATTTTGTTAGATGATCTTATTAATTAATAATAAGTTGATTTGGGGTTACCTATAGAAATGATTAACCTATCCTGGAAGATATGTGATTAGGTTAACTAATTTTCAATATTATACATTAAGAGTAACTGATGTTATTTTTAGATAAATGTTAAGATTTACCTTGGAAGAGTATGTGATTAAATCCTTCAGATATTTGGGTTTCAGTATTAGTTTAGATTACATTAATTAATTTTATGGATATATGTTTATTGAATGGTCTTTGATGAACATTGGTTTTTGTTGGACAAATTTTGGAAATTAAGAGTAGTTTTTCTTTTTGGAAATGATTGTTCTTTATGGGGATTATTTGATCTTGTACTAACCATTTTGGTTTTGGTCTGAAGATATGGGAAATATATAGTTCTATTTTGTGTATTATGTGATTCTCTATAAGTTGATTATAGCACTCTTAATGTGATCAAGTCATCCTAAATACTCACCTTTTGGAGAAAATATGAGTTTGTGTAAGAAATCTAGTAAGAGATGAAAGTATACATGAAAAGTAAGTATGTTTCCTTATGATTTAGTTATGCTCATAAATAAATTCATCAATGAAAAGAAACTTAAAAAAAACATTTTCTGTTAACATTTCCGTCTTGGGAATCAAATGCCGTTTAACCTATCACAAGTTTTTGATTTTCTGGTGGTTAACTTTCTCCTAAATGAGTTTTCTATCACTCTCCATCAGAACATGACCCTTTGTTTTCTCTAATATATCCATGTTTTCCAACATGGAATCCTAGTTTGGGTTAACTCAGGGGACCTTTGTACTTCTCTTTCATTCTTTTAAAGTGACAGTTTAATTGAATCATTTTCCGATGTCGGGCGTTCATTGAAGTTTCCACGTCCAATTTTAAAATTTTGAGGACGCAATTCCCAAAAGTGGGGGAGGATGTAAAATCCCAGGAAAATAAAGAATATGAAATTATCATATTTATCATATTTGTGAATAAAATTTTAATATTACTTTGAATGGAATTCTATGTTCGATGGCGTACCCAATACGTAACAACAAGTTTCATTGAAATCATACGTTGCACACTAATAATAAAATAATATTATTTTAAATGGTAGTTAATGCCTAGACATTGTAATGGTGGGAATGAATATAAATAACTATAAAATTATTATATATGTTTCTTAAATATTTTAACAATTACCCAATAAATGATAGAGGCCTAAAATGCGAATGAACCCAATTTTAAGCATAAATATCCTAATATTCTTTAAAAGGTTGATTAACTGCCTTTTGATGGAGAACCATTTTTAAATCTAATTTTTGAAAATTTTATATGTTATAATTTTACAAAATAATTTTTTTTTTTGAATCAAGACATCAAAATTTACTTCCTGTAATTTTTTGATCGTTTTCCGATAAAGTACATTTTTAATGAATAGTGAAAATGATGTATTTTAATTCAAAACCTCATTTTACAATAATTTATTTATATGGTTAGATTATCTTTTTAATTGATTTTAAAGTGTAGTTAAAATATATTTTTTCCATTTAATCCAATGTTGGTCATTGAAAGTAATTTCACTTTGAAATTGGACATAAACAAGTGTCAATCTTTTGATAGATATTGTTTCTTAAAAACACGCTATTTGTTTTGACAACCAGAATTAATTATAAAATTAACTAATTCAGTTTATATGTTTTGAATTTTGTAAAATAGACATCACTTTTTAATACAATATATCAAATATATCACCAGGTGTATTTTTGGTATTCTTCTGAAATACCTCAATTTTTGATGATTAGTGAAACCACTCAGTGATAGTTAAAAAAACTGATTTTTTCATTTAATTTAATTTTACCGCTTATGTGAATTTAATTTCAACAAATCAGACATACATGGTTTTCATTAGTATGTAAAATGTGGTTAAATGGAATGAAAATAATTTTTGGTGAATAATAACTTTTGAGTTTTATTAGCCGCGATTAAAGTTAAATAGTGTAATTAAAGGTAAAAATAATGTTATAATAATATGAAATTAAATTTACACTTGTCCTAAGCTTATTGGATAAGTCATGGCCGACCAAAAAAACACATAGGTCAATTTGTGGTACCCCATGAAGCCATATGGGTATGATAATGATATTTATACCTTTTTTTAAAGTTAAAATATAAATGTCACAAAAAATGTATCGTTTTACTAAAAAAAAATTCTCATGGGCTTATGTAAGTTATTTTTTTGACTATAAATATTCATTAGTAAGATAAAAAGATTTCCTACATCATGGTAATTATCTTTATATTTTTTAGACATCATAGTAATAAAAATATTTATGACACCATGCTGATGTAGTGATTACCTCATTAATTAACGATTTAAATAAAATGAAAAGATAAGTTAAACTCTAAGACATACAATTGTCTAAAACATATTTGATGGGTGTATTTAGAACCCTTATCACCTTATCCTCGTAATATATAATTTTTGGACCTTCATAAGGTGAAAACTATTTTATAATAAAGTTACCATTCAAGAGCATCCCAAAGTAACCATCCTCCCTCTTATAAAAGGACCCCACCTCTACCCCCATACCCACACCTCTAAAGCCATTGTCTTGTCCAACCTATGCTAATATTATCTCTCCACATCCCTATATTACTCCTAGTAGCCTTATTTTGGGCAGAAGTCTTTTCAAGTAAGGCTTTGGCTCAAATCAAAAAGAGTTACCCGGTTTATAGGTAATGTCTTCTCTTATGTTCTTTTATTTTATTTTTCTTCTCCGACCCCCTAAAAACATTTCATTCCATTATTTGGTAAAAAATATAGTATATTAAATATACTAGGATGTTTTTATGATATTTATTTATGCTACACATACTCACACCTCCGTCTAATTGTTAAAGAACATACTGTTTCCGTGGATGGCGAATTACTGCCTCAAGAAACGATGATTGTTCAATATTCTCCTACCACCTATCATGGTGTCCATTACGATGAAACTATATTTAAATAAGATATATACTATATTTATGTCTTCTCTATGTTTATTTATTTTATATTTAAAACACACCATTATTCTTTTCATGTTGTGCAAAGGTAATAATTTCATTTGAGGAAGTGTGGACTACCGCATCCTCAAGTGATGTGACTCATTCATGCAATACCTGGAATGTATAAAGAATGAAATTATTGAACTTATGTGACCTATATAACATATATATTATAATGGAATTATAATATATATATATATATATCTCATTTAGTTTTAATTCCATTAATATGACAAATAAATGAAGGTAGCATTCATGCGTACGTACGACCTACCATGTCCATGAACGGTGCATTTCATTTTTTATATCCAAATGTAATGGAATAGTATAAAACGAATATATACTGGATATATATGATATTTATATCATTAATACTATTCTTTAGATGATGTAATTATAACTACATGGAAAATTATTTTCAATAAGTTCACTTTTGAATCATGTATCGATCATCGACAAAATGTACGATATGAACTCACATAATTAACTAATTATTATAACAAGATAATATGTGATATGAATTTAATAATAAACTTTAATGTAAATCATTAAGAAATTATGAATTTACATAATTTTATTATTTAGGAATATAATGAAACGAACAAGACAAGTCAGACATGAGGTATGGGATCCTACCTCTCTGTATCTTTTTAAGTACTCTCTTTTATGTCACTTATTTTGAGCTCCTCTTTATTATGTTGGGGGATGTTATTTTATATTAATATTACTATAATTTTTATGTTCATATGATGATAGACCCAATTTGATCTCATCAATCCATTTTTGGATGTTTTAAGTGGCACCGTTAGGCTGCCAAATATTCGTAAGGGATTTCTTATCTCTGTTTTAATTCCGTGAGATTTCTATTGTTCACCACTTATTTATTTCATGTTGTGTATTGTGTACTTCAATTTCATATATATTATCATGGTTCTATTTTTATTCATGGTATTATGTGATTCATTTTGTGTTTATTATCTTTTTTTCATACAACACTATTGATCACAACGAGGTAATGGGTTTTTATCTCACTTTTTATTCCAGTGAGATTCAGGCTAAAATTTCCAATATTTCCTTTTTTGTGGTGTATGTACTGCCCATGATTTTATTATTTGTGTAATATACTTTAATTTATCTGTATTTACATCTGCATTGTATGACCCTTCTTTCATGGGGTTTACATTTTCAATGTTTCCCAAATTGGTAATCGAACCTCTAACCCTCCTCTTTTTAAAAGACTTCTTTTGTTAGGTCATTTAATTTACATCTTCTTATGTTTGGATATGTTTTTATGTATCAATATTGCTGTAAATTTTATGTACAAGTGATGAGATACTTTTTTTTCTCTCATCATCTCATTTTCTGAATTTTAAAGTGACGTCGTTAGGCTGTCAAATTTCTGTAAGGGAACTTCTTAACCCAATATCAGTTCTTTGGGATAAACCTGTGCTTCTTGATTATGTCATTCTATGAATAGGTGTGGATTACATATGATTTTTTTCACTTAATATCCACTTATATTAAGTGTATTTATATTTTTCACACATAATTATGTAATTTATTTATCATTAATCTAAGGATACCATCTTTGTACGGGACTTCGTCTCAATCTCCTTTCATTGAGGCATCTATTGATTTCTACGTGACTTTATTTTATACGGTGTATAATAACCTTTTTAGATTTCATTTCATTAAATGGTAACCTCTTCACTACGAAGCATCTTACTAAATGACAAAAAGGAATGTTTCTTTTTTTAACGTAAGTGGTGACAACAACCTTTCCCCCCGCTGTGAGTATTATTTGATCTCTGGCTTCCTTAACAAGCTGTAATGTTTTCAAAATAAATATAAATACCATATACTCTTTTTACATATTTTGGTATTTAAAATGGTTTTTATAATGGATTTATTTTTTCAATATCATAAAATGTTATATTGTTATTGTAATGTGGGAATGTTATCTTTCCTTTATGCATAAGTTATGTGTTATGATTATGTTGTGGTTCTTGGGCAATGTTTATGAAATTAGGTGGTTCCATGATAAACTAAGGACGGGTGAACCTGAGATAGCTCTCCTATGCATTGTTTAATGTGAAGGATTTAAACACTAAGGTTTCTCTGAAGAAATTTATTGAATATACTGGGATGGGTATTCCAAATGTAACCATGAGGGTTACTCCCTACGTAAGAATGTTATGAATGCCTCACGTTACATTTATGTCTTATGATTTATATATTTTATTCATAAATCAAATGATTTCATGAGATATGTTAATATTATTGTGTTTTATGGGTAAAGTATGATTTCATTGAATCTTATGTATACATGGACTAATGATTTCATTCCATATATTTATATCTCTTACTGAGATTTTTATGCCCATCCCAATTTTTTGAAATCTTTTCCATAGGACTTAAAGATGAATATGGTCAAGGATGGAATCAAGGAAAGACATGCTATTTAAAACATGGAACTAGACATGTTTATTTTTAAGAGTTTTTATTTTATGAAAAAATGGAAACTTAGTAGAAGTGTCTACTTTGTAATCTTTTTAGATGCAATAGTTATGTCTTAATTCTCTAAAACTCTAAACTTGAAATAATACTCAATGTGAATTATTCATTTATTTCCTGATTATGTAATGTTTTAAGGTAGGGTCCTTATAAGATGGATATTGAAAAAAAACATCATTTAGTCTATTCAACGATGAAATATACATGTTCATGGTAATGAATGATTTTTGTTTGTGTAGGAATTATAAAAAAATATGGAATTATAAATTGCACATAGTCATAGATATATTTAACATCCATAATTGATTATTTGATAGTAACCTCTATATTAATGGAAATAAACAGTTTTTCATCATTATGACAGTTTATTTTGATGGAATATTTTTCATATGGAATGTTGAAGAAATATGTAAAAATATTATTATAGTGATAATGAACTTATTTCATAAGTCTATTCTATGTAAAATTAAATATATTCAAAGAATAAAAATCCGTAGAAATAATATGTACATTTTCTTATCTAATGAAATCTATGATATGTATTTTCTAAAGAAGTTTATAGTGGAATATTACGAACTTATTTCCAATTCCTATACAATAGGATGTTTTTTTTCAAAAAAAAAATCTATATGCTTTTTTCGTTAATCCTAAAAAATTTATAATTTTGGTTGGAATATTGTTTTATCTAACAAATTAAATGCCATATATTCTGAATGTTGCCACATTCTATGAAGGGTATCAAGGTTCTACAATAGAATCATTCATTATGGAAGGAGAAATATTCTATAATATATAAATTAAAGAAAAAATATAATATTGACTAAAATATGTTTTCATTGAGATGAATGGTCTCTTTGGTTACACATATGATGATTAGTTCGATTGTGATGACCATATAAGGTCACCATTTGGTTGAGTTTTCATTTGGGGACAATGATGTGAAATTTGATTTACAATTTTTATTGTAATTCTTACCTCTACAGATTCGGAGTTTGTCAGTTCCTCTAAATCTAAAACACAAATTATGTTTATGAAGACATAATTGGAACAATTTTCCATTAATGTGATGTTTTCCCTTCTTTTGGTATGTGAATATCAATGTGAAAAAAAATACTATGATTATTTTGAATTCTTATCATTCTATCATTATTTATATCAAATATCACATTATCAAATATAATGAGGAAAATAATAGACTAATAATGGTTTTTTATATATAAAAAATGGGTCTAATATTTTCAAAAAACTATTTCTGAAGGAAACATTTGATAATATGGACATGATAGACGGTTCACAACCTCAAAATCTTTAATGATAATGTTTTTTATTTTAGTCCTCTATATCATCTTGTTTTGGTATATTATTTAAAGAGGTGGAGAAATGTTATAAAACCACTCAATCCACTAGAATGTACATGTCGTTTTTTAAAAATTTCAGATATTTATAGGGTGTTTATAAAGGGGTAAGTAGTGATTTCTGCATGTGTGAAATTGTTTAATAGTTTATTAAGTTTTATTAAATAAAATTGTTTCTATGATGTTGAATTTTTTTCGGATCAATGTTCAAAGAGAAATGATATGTTTATGATGATTCAATATAAACATTACTTCTATGATTTAATATATGTTAATCAATTCAATGCGTATGGAAATATAAAAATTGGTGATTAATGAATCTCAATTCAAAGAATGTGTCACTCACATAGGCTAAAAATTATATGATAAGTAATGAATTCATATATTTTTTATGTTTTGATGATTTATGATCTATGGATTGAAAAACAATTGAATTGGGAATATTGTTGTTATGAATATGTTTGGAGATGATTTTATGTGATATAATTATTATTAGATTTTGGTTAGGCTTATTGTAAATGAATACAAGTTTCATAAAAAGTGATTTATTTTTTTCTTAACATAAATCACCATTCATTGTGATTCATTGCAGAAATTTGATTTCATTGAGATGGTTAGCTTGAGTATACAGGATTGAATCCATCAAATGAATCATAATGTTCTGAGTTGATCAGACTGAGTGTTTCAATGAATTTTTATCCTATCATCATAACATGTTCCACTATATCGATTGTTTGATAATTAAATATAGTGATGATTTTATATTCACAAAATATCCTAACATCATGGATGCTATAAGATCTAATGGTTCTAGATTTAGGGTAAATGTGGTGAATAATGTTCATGTGTACAAAGATCACACAATTATGAACTAGGGAATTTACTAGAATAGTATTTTGTGTTATTCTTATTGGAATGATGTGTGTGGAGGTTTCAAATCCTAATGTAATAACTATTCATGTTTCAAAATTTTATGGTTGTCATTTTTTGATGTAGTGGTGGTATAATGTGTAAAAATACATTCATTTATGAATATTATGGATTAAAGGAATGTTTTCACTGTGAAAAGTGAAGTCTATAGTGGAATGAAAACTAATGAAGACCGTTGGATTATATATCCTGATTTTATCAATTTGAGTCCTCAAGAATAATTGTTCTAATTGTGGAACAATGTAAACATAAAAATTATGGAAATCATATATAATTTTTCGTCGTTTTGAAGCATTGTTAATAAAGGTTTATTAGACTACTTCCTCTAGAGCATTACATATAGAGTTTGGGTTAATTTCATTAAATGATATTTTTATATAGATTTCATGAGATCAAGGGTTCCATGTAAAGGGAATGATTAATTATTTTGGATGCATTCCATAAAAATAAGGTAGAGTCTCGAGAAAGATTTTAGTGACATTCCTCTAATGTTATGATGGAACATTGATTGGATTTACATCGATTGTAGGCTTTTTAATGAATATTATTCAGACACATGAGTGGTATAATGATGTACTGGTAAAAATTAATGTATATATAATTCCTAAATATTTCCAATGGGGTGATTATATGATTATTGATCAACCTAAAAATTATCATGAAGGAATGATATATGATTATTACTATTTTTTAAGGATCTTGGATATATCTCTTTAATGTTAGGTCTGAAGAAGAGAACCTATATTTTTTTAGAATTGAATGTTTTTAAATGTATGATGTTTCTAAGGTGGATTCTCAAATGGTTTTATATGTAATTTTTTAACAATATAATGTTTTCCCTATATATTCATATTTTCTAGTTTTACATAAATATGTTTTTTATCAAGGTGAATGTAGAAATTTTGTGAGTGAAGAGAATCCCTATAAAATTGAAAATTAAATCAGACAAAAATTGTGATGAAACAACTGTCTAATGAATACTAATAAAGTCTTACAATCAATCAATATCAAATGGAAATTATGAATAAGAGATTAAAAAGGGTAAAAGGATATATTGATCGATATATTCAATATAATGCTTAATATTTTATGGTATTATATTGATAGTATGACAAGGTGATTTAATTAAAAGCACATAAAAAAGTTGTATCAATGTTTAAAATGTTCTGAATGGATATTATCATATGGATTACAACACATAGAATATTGGATGAGTTGGTGATTGAATAGATGTTTTCATATATAAATACAAGGTTGTGTTCATTTACTCAATAGTGAATAAAATATAATAGGAAGCATAATTATGTATTGGAATTGATGTTTTGATTAATGTTCAAGAATTATAGTACTTTTTTGTTGAATATTATTTCTAGATGTTCAAATTTTTTTATGAAAACATTGCTATATAATTTTATAAATTGAGGAGAATAATATTTGTTGATATGAAATGGTGTGATAGAACTGAAAATATTATCTCGTGATGATGTAGCTACTGAAAGGATTATTTTATTTTGGTTCTTATGTTTATAGATTAATTCCAAACCATGACAATTAATTGATAATATTAATATGTATTGATTATTTTAAAAACAAGTCATCTCATGTTTGTTATTGGTTTCATGTTATTAATAGATTCTTATCATTGGAAAATGTTGTGAAGGTTATTTATTAAGTAATATTACATATAATGAGAATGACACTAATTTATCCCTATTCACCATTGTGATCACATAGATCCCGATGGATTGTTTCAATTCCGCGATTAGATAATGTTGTGACAATTAGTATGGTTACCCAAACTGGATGGTAATTCTAATAAAAACTAGGAATGTAGTCTACGAAAATACCACACAATATATAATAAATGGTTGACTATCAAATGAAAAACTAAATATCATGTACCTTATATCTCATTATTAAACCCACTAATCAAGAAAACTTACCATCACAACTACCAATATTATTAATTTACATGTAAAAAGTAATAACAATTCATAATTAACATTTATTACAATAATATTATATTATGTAATTAATATTTTAATACTTCTTACATACATGGTGTTATATAAATTATGTCCATTAATAATAATATTTTTTTCAAAACATTATACATTCTCAAGAATCTATAATTTTAGTAAATCATACTCTCATATAACATCAAAAACTATGACACAATCAAAGAAAAATATCACATAAATAATGCCACAAATTTTATAACAACATCATTAAATCATTCTCTTTAAAATCCTGAAAAAACCTCCACAGTGATAACACATAAATGTATAGGTCAAGGGATTCTTCACATGAATGATATTTTAAACTCTAAATTGAATTTTACTAAAGATTATGGAAATAGATTAGTGTTTTTATATTTCATTTTTTCATATAGTTTCCATGCCACCTCATCATACAATTGTTTATCACCCCAACTCTAATCATTGAGATTGATTTGATGTTCCACATAATTTCATTCACACCTTCCAATATATAGAAGCTTGTTGGCTACTAGACATGATCTAATAATGTCAAGGGGGGAATAAATCATTGATAACCCTAGACATAAACTAGAATTTAGAAACCCAAAATAAAATTATAGTGATAATAATATGGAAAAAACATGAATTTGATCTTATAATAGATTTCATGTATTGTTATATAGTAATTTACATAATATACCCCTAGAGTGGGAAGAAAATATTTATAATTAAAAAAAATGGAAATAAGTAAATAAAATATGCTGCATATTTTATTATGTTTGTTTCATGTTAATTCATATATCTCCTTCCATCTAACTCTATAATGTCCTTAAACTAGGCCCTTTCACTTCATCATGTCCCTGATCTTGATGTCTTTATGTTCACCATGATACCAACGAATCATGTGAGTAGATACCTAGTATGACAGCACCAAAAAATCCTTAACATATATTCACATGTATATAGAGGTGTAAATATCAATTTAAATGAAAATTTATATTAAATAATGCAACCAATATTGGGTTGAGTAATCATATGCTAACATATATTCAATAAATCCTTGTCATACCTACTTCTACACCATGTCAAATTAAATTCAATAATAGTGATAATATTCTATAGGTAATGATGTGTAACTCCACACCAACCTTTAAGAGTAGTATATATGAACTGTTCTTATGTACCTTCTCACCTATGATCATACATATAGTTGTCAAACCGATATAAATGGAACTCTACACAAAATAAAGGATGTTCAAAATCAACTAATAAAACTAGTAGAAAAACCCTCATCAAATGAAATATAGAAATCTGCCAATGGGTTTAGAAAATTACCTGATCCAAATATAACCATAAAACACCAAAATCCTCAGTAAATGATTCATTTAATTCAAACTCTCACTCTAATAAGTATACTATGTCTTTTAAAACTACCTACCAACTTTAACAATTAAATCGAGGTCCCACCTTCAATGGAAAAACTCAAAAGCATGGGTTGGAATTGTATGAAATAATATGTGAAAATAAATATTCCATATATTATTAATAGTACATATATAAATAAAAACATATTATGTAACAATTATTCCATATCAAATATTCCCATATTATGGAAACCACTTACCAAGTATCATTTAATTTTGAATAGACATTCCATCACAAGAAATCACCATGGGGTTTAAAAATATATCAAACATGCCAAATTATTAATGGGAATTAATAATTAACACATAAATAGAATCTCATAATGTAATAAAACCACATATAAGGTCCTAAGTTAATGAAAAAAATCCAAACATTAGTTCATTTGTGTAAATTTTAATGATCCATTGAGGGATAAATATGGATCATATAAACATTGCAATGTTCACTAGCACAAGACACAACACATATTAACAGTGTCTCATTACTTCAGATTCAAGGATGGAATCATAGAAAGAAATAAAATATAATGAAAATTACCAACATGAGTATTTTCATTGTTGAAGATTTATGACTCAGTGATGATAGGCCATTGTCTCTCCTTATCCAAAAATGATCTGTTAGACTAGAAAGAATCCCCCATTATTTATGGGTGATGATTGAATGATTAATCCATAATGGATTGGATATGTGATAAATTATATATAATAATAATAATTCCTTCATTTAATTGGTATATATTACATTAATTGATTTGTATGGATCAATTCACACATGTCATTGATCGTGATCAATCATATTTTCAAGACAGAGGGGGAGGAAAGTCAATGAATCACCATTGGAGTCCCTAGGTTCGTATGACATAGGTGTATGAGATTGAACAAGGTACTCAATAGTGAAAACTCAAATAAAATAATATTTTTATAATTAATTAATCATGAGATGATATATAGAGTGTGATATTTTGTATAAAACAAAATGTAAGATCGAAATAATATAGATATTAAATGAACTATATAATAATGGTCAAAATACAAGAGGGGGTGAATTGTATACATTAAAAAAATTGGAATTTTTTAAGATGATTATGTTTTATAAGGTTAAACAAGGTAATTCAGAAAATCTCTGGTTCTACACACTTGATAAATTCTGGAAATATGATTCTGAGAAATTATATCTAGAAAAGATGGTTCTGGAAAATGAAACTTAATGAATGTTTACAAAGATAAATATTCTCCCTCAAAGCATATAGAATCTCACTATATCAGAGTATACATGTATAAGGAACTATTAGAGAGATATAATTTTTTCAATAATGAAAATGCAGCAGAAAATTTGAAAAAAACCAAATAAATATAATAAATTTTTCAACACCAAGAGAAGGGTATCCAACAACCTTGGATAATAGTCCCTTGATTTATACATTCAAGAAAGTCTATCTTACCCACACCAGGGTAAGCCCTTGATTAAAATATCGGAGTCTGTCTTGCTATCCCAGCAAGCCCTCAACTTCATGGTAGTTTGCACGTCTGTCTTCCTCAATTTAAAAGTCCTCAAAATTTAAGGTAGTCGGACCCTCTGTCTTCCTATCCACGAAAGTCCTTGAATGTACTCAGAAACATTCGGAGTCACATGAAGAAAATCTGAAAAAGAAGTTCAATATGCACAAAGCATGAGAGTTTCTCTCTAGAAATCACTACAACAACATTTAATGTCTAGATTCATAGAAAAGTTCATCAAAAGTACTGATCTCTTTCAAATGAGCTCTTATTTAAAGCCACAACTTCAATGATCGGCTCCCTCCTTTAACTGTCATATTTTTCCATGAATTTCAGAGGGACCTGTACACGTTTCACTCAAATAATGGTTAGATAGTAACTGAATACATGAAATCATTTTATAACAAAAACCAGTGTAATCATAAAAATAGTTACATAACCAAAATACAATATTCGGAATGTTAGAAAATAAATGAACGTAGTTTTACTAAAAATACATTAAGATTCTATAATACAAGGATATTCAGATTATATTTTTCAATGGATTTCAAATCCTGAACTGTATAAAATTACCGAGTCTGAATTTAAAGGAAATTCAGAATCAGAATTCACAAAAAATCAGAACTTGAACTTACAATGTTCGAAGTCAGAATTCTTGAGAATTCGGAGTCAGAACTTAGAATTTTTGGAGTCCAAATTCATTAGAATTCAGATTCTAAACAAACAATGTTAAGAGACTAAATTCATTTGAATTCGGAGTCATAAAATACAATTTTTAGAGTCTAAATTCATTAAAATTCATATTTAGAACACAGAAGTGTTCAGAGTCTGAATTCAGAGAACTCGGAGTCAGAACTCAGAAGAGTTCAGAATCTGAAATCAGAGAACTCAAAATTTGAATTCAGTTCCTCAAAAAAGAATGCTCTTTATCTAATT
The DNA here is from genome assembly GCA_963277665.1 of Viscum album. Taxonomy (NCBI): domain Eukaryota; kingdom Viridiplantae; phylum Streptophyta; class Magnoliopsida; order Santalales; family Viscaceae; genus Viscum; species Viscum album. The sequence goes on from OY728137.1 coordinate 1,483,440,041, forward strand.
ATTATATCATTCTGAGGATTTAGATATGAAACTAAATTTTACACTTAGACAATATAATGAACAATGAAAAACATGGTAAGGATAAATTTCCTTGGGTAAGGAAAAGTATCCTTATGAAAGAAAAACACAGGGTAAATTGAAATTTGTCTTGAGATATGGTGTTTATTATTTTCAAAACATGAGGATTGGTAAAGTCATAAGAAATCCTTATTGACTCAACAATCTTTCCAAACATGAAGGAATGGAAAATTCATAAGGAAACCTTATTGACTCAACAATATCCTTCTTTTTGGAAAGCACAAACATCCTTACAAAAATAAAAATAAGGACTTTGAAAATATTTTTCTAGACATTGAAAATAACACTTATCTCCCTTATCATATGGGAAATTATGAATAAGACTAACTTCCCCTTAGTCTTCGGAACACTAAGGATCATATTATAGATTTATGGAATGAGATTTTTCATTATCTTGAGTACGTAAATCTATGTAATGAAAGCCCCCCCTTAGATAAACTCCCCCTTACGTAGGGATATTTCTTCATTACTTAGTATTCTTTTTTCCTTTATCCCATTTTTGATTTTCCAAAATAATTTGAGGGAATGAAAAAGAAATTATGAAACCTAAAGGATTAGTAAAACACATTAAAAAAAAGCAACCAATAATTTCGTTATAATTCGAATGAATTTGTACAAGGAAGAAAAGTACACCCAAAAATCGGATTGCAATAATGTTATCCTTCCTTTTCCTTAAGAATAAACTTTTTTACTATAGTATTCAGGTTATTATGATCTTTATGATCTTACAATTCTCACTTAAGAAGCTAATCCTGATACTCAATTTACTTCTTTAAAGTCTTGATTCATTCTTCCTGAGACATAAGTGCCTCTGCCTAAGACTTCAGGACTTCTTCCTACCTGACCATAATTTATTCTATCTCAATCCAATGATCTCATTCTCTCTTCCATATTTGGGAATATAATAAAATTTCCCATTTAGATCCTTCAATTCTTGAATCTGAGTATTCTGATCAAGAGTTAGAATTTTCTCAAATCTACTCATGAGATCCTTGTTCTTGCTATCTTCTATGTCAAAAGCCTCCTTGACCCGATCTTGGAACTCTTTATGTTCTCTCAAATCATCAATTTTTTTTCATGGAATATCCAACCATTTTCTTACAGGGCCATCTGTGGTCATCGTAGTTAATGAAGAAATTCTTGAAATCAGCCTCAAGCTTGAAACACTTGTCCATCACCATGGACACTGAATCTCATTTCTGATTTAGTGTGCATTGAAGCATATGGCATCTACAGTCTATTCTTGGTAAAATAAGAAAGGTGAATACTAGCTTCTTCAATGACTGGACAATGAAATCATGTCCTAGATATGATGATTCCGAATCTGAAACTTTGACAGGTGAAGGCACATTCTCTAGCTCAAAAACATTCTTCTTCGAAGACTGGATAGCTTCCATCTTCTTCATAATAGCTTTAGTATGTGTATCAACAACCACATTTTTCCACTTATCAGTTCATGGAAGAACTTCCTCATCCAGAGATTCAAGTTCAATATCGGACAACTGAATAATTCTATCGCCATCTATCTTCTCCTTTCATCTCCGAGCTTAGCAACTTCATGATGAATAAAATGATGATTAAACCTTTCTTCCTTAGACAGATATTTCACTTCATCTTTATCTTTCTCATCCTATTATTTTTGATCTTTCACATGTGTGGTAAGATTTGATGATTCTACTTGTCTAATTAAGATTGAAAATTTCTCAGACGAACTTTCTTTCTAATGGACGTCATCATCTTTTTTATGAGATCTTCGTCTTCACCATTGATTTTAACTTTTTCTTATTCTTACATTACTTTTTCTAAATCATTCTCCTTTTCTAGAGTGACACAATTTTCACCCATAGTTTTAGGTAAAGCATCTACTAGGAATGGTTCTAGTTCTAGGATATTCTCTAATGCTTTCTCAGTATCCCTCAGAAGGGATTGAACAATTCCAGTCTCAGACATATTATTCTTTTGTTTATTTTCTTTAGCTGGATTTTCAAGATCATTAACTGTCTTCTATTTCAAATATATTGCCTCTGCCGGATCCACTCCAAACTGTGGATCTCCTCCTTTCCATTTTTTCTTTTCATCCATCCACTTTACTACAACATCATTTGGATATGATTTTTTCTTCATTGGTTTAGGAGGTGAGAATTGTGCTTCATTAACTTTTGGGGTTTTTCCTTACTCTTTAACTTATTTCAGCATCCACTTTTTTCCTTCCTTTTTGGATGGTTTAGACACTACTTGTTTCTTCAGAACATCTTCAGCTTCCTCCTATGGTAGGTCATAAAATTCTCTGGAGTCTTTATAAAATCCAATGTTCATCCTCTCAAAAGTATCATCACTGGCTAGCATGACTTTCCAATTTCTATGTTTTGAACTTCAAGGGATTTTAAAAGATTATATACCCTGAATAATCAACTTAGAAGGAATGACTAGGTACATGATAATCTGAGCCTTCAGATTTTCATTCATGATATTCTCAATCGTAATTAGAATATTCTTAACCAAATTAACCTTCCTCAGGTTCACCATGAAATATAGGATGTACATATCACTCTTGTTCAATGTGTCCTTGTCACCTTTTATCAGAATGATAATTCCTTGAAACCATAATTCAAGGATCCGATTATTTTTAAAGAGGTGAGAAATCTTCAGTGTGTTAACATCAGTAAGACCAATGCAGTCCATAGCTTCCACCATTAAAAAAATTCCTTTGTCATCTGGAAACTTGTGGGAACATAATTCAGCTTCTCCTTAGTATGGAATACCAACTAAGCTTGTTCACTTAGTATATGAAAGAGCATAGTTCTTTCTATATCTTTGGAAGGAAAAATTCTCTCTGACTTATTCCTTGATGAATCTAAGTGATTTATAAAACTCTACAAGAAAATCTGGATATACCAAATATTGAGCCCTTGGCTTCGATATGAAAACACTATCCCATCCATTCAATTTGATGTTATTTGAAATGATTTAATCATACTTAGTGAAGATGTTTGGATACACCAACCTTTATCTATACACCTGCCACTCCGGAATTGGCATGACGGTATAAATATCTTTCTGAGAGGATTCTTCTACAAACATTCGGAATTGAGAAAACACTAAGAAGTTTGGAACAAGATTATGTTTAGGGTCAGAACATCAACATGAGACAGCTTGAGATCGATAGGGGACAACCCTTTGAGGGTCCTTCAAATAGGTGTTAGAAGCGATGATTCATCTTCCAAACTCTATCCAATGGCTGAAAATCCTTTTGATTATATCTAATGGTTGATATGATAGCTGAAAGTAAAACTTGATAGAATCCAATCTTTTTAGGTTTTTAAGAAAAATTTTCAGATTTAAGGAAAAGAGAATAAAAAAAATTAAAAACAAGTGAAAATACCAGTGAGTATATGATGATTGCGAAAATTCAAGAAAGAATCATATGTTTTGGATTTCTATGAAAATTATTCGTAGTGAGGAAAATTATTCTTGAAGAACATTAGATTTAGAAAATTTGATTACATAAAATTTTGAAAAACTGACTCTGAAAAAAACTTCATTAGGAAAAATTTGAAATAATTCATTATAAAAAAATTGAAAATATTAATTATGAATTATTTTTTAAAAAACATCATTACACAAATTGTTGAAAAAAACTTCATTACGATTTTTTTGAATAAAAACATCATTAAGGGTAAAAAAACAAATGTAACCCCCTTATGGAAAATAGTTTATTACTGTAAGGAGATTGATTTTAGAAGAAAGATAATGAGGAATATTACCTTACAGTTATCATTCCTAACTTCTGATTAATGTATTAAAATCTATTGGAGGGTAAATATTTTGTGAAAATATCAGCAAGTTGTTATTGTGTTCCAATAAATAGAAGAATAATATCTCCTTTAGTGTGTGATCCCTAAGAAATTGATGTCAAATATCTATGTGTTTTCCACGAGAGTGATGTGCAGGGTTTTTTCATAAAGAAATGGCACTAGTATTATCAAAAAAAATTTGTGTTTTGGTAAAACTCATACCATAGTCCGTGAGTGTTTTTTTCATCTACAAAATTTGAGCACAACAACTTCCAGCTTCTACAAATTCTGCTTCAGCAATGGATTGTGCTACTGAGTGTTGCTTCTTGAATTACCAGGAAACTAATGAATCTCCTAAGAAATTGACAATTTCTGAATGTACTTTTTCAATCCATTCTACATCCACCAAAGTCAGTATCCGAAAAATCTTTTAGAAGAGAATCACTTCCAATAGTATAAAAGAGTTTAAATTAATGGTTCCCTTTAACTAGCGAAAAATGGATTTCAGTGCCGTTAAATGAGATTCCTTAGTATGGGATTGATATCTTTAACATATGCATACTAATAATATTATTTCTGGATGACTAGTTGTCAATTAATGTTGACTTCCTATCATACCTCTAAAAGATGTTTGATCTAGTAGTTTCCTATCTTCATCATGATCAAGGGTATTTGAGTTACCAATGAGAGTACTCATACTTTTAGTGTTGTCATATCCATACCTTTTAAGAAGATCTTTAATGTACTTATGTTGAGAGATATATATTATTTCTGGTTTTTGAGAAATTTGAAAACCAAGGAAAAATGTTAACTCACCCATCATACTCATTTCAAACACAGATTTCATTAGATTGGTAAGGGAATCTGTTAAAGATAGCTGATTTGAACCAAATATAATGTCATCAACATAGATTTCAATAATCAAAAAAAATTTCAGGGTTGGGTCTGAATTTCCCATAACGTAATTATTTTGAAGCAAAAATCTTATAGGTCTATTATACCAAGATCGAGGGGCTTGCTTATGTCCATACAATGATTTGGTAAGTTTATAAACAAGTTCATGATGTTTCTTATCTTCAAAACCAGGTGGTTGTTCAACAAAAAAATCTTCTTGAACATAACCATTAAGGAAAGAACATTTCACATCTTTTTGAAAAAGTTTCAAGTTGAAGAATGTTGAAATGAAAAGTAGAATATGGATAGATTCAAGTCTATCTAATGGAGCATAGGTTTCTTCATAGGCTATTTTTTCTTGTTTATTATAGCTTTTATCTACTAATCTATCTTTATTTTTTACTATGATTCCATTTTCATCACACTTATTTCTGAAGACCCATTTGACTCCAATAACAGAAGTATTCTTTAGGTCATTTAACCAAGGTCCTTACTTTATTCCTATCAAATTCATTTCGCTCATCTTGTTTAGCTTCTATCCAATCATCTTCACTTAAAGACTCATCGGTGCTTATTGGTTCTACCTGGGAATGGAATGCTATAAATTCTATTTCATACCTTAAGGAACTTTTAGTCCTTACAGGTTGATTTACATCATCAATGATACTATCACTGGGATGATATTTAAGGAACAACTAATTAGGGTTTTGTGAAACATGTTTATCAACATAGGGTAGGAAATCTTCTGCGGTAAATGTTTCAGGAATATCTTCATGGACATTTACCTTATCAAAAGGATATTTATCAATGGTTGATAATCAGTTTCTGAAAACACATCTGAAGATGTAGGTTGAGGTTGTTTAAAATCAAAAGGTTCAGTTTCATCAAATTTGACATGTACTATTTCCTTAATACAATAATTGTTTTAATTCAAAACTCTACATGCCTTAAAAGTTGTGGAGTAGCCTAAAAAAATTCCTTCATCAGATTTTGGTGCAAATTTGTGTATATTATCTTTAGTATTCAGAATGAATACCTTGCAACCAAAAACCATGAAGTAGGAAAGTCTACGTTTCCTACCATTCCATAACTCATAAGGAGTTTTATTATGAAAAGGCCTAATCAAAACTCAATTTATAGTATAACAAGCAGTACATACAGGTTCAGCCCAAAAATATTTTGTTATAGAATACTCACTCAACATGGTTATATTTATCACATGAAGAATTATATTTCTTCTTTAAACAACACCATTTTTTGAGGTATTTTGGGTGCTGAAAAGTTATGAATAATTCCTTTTCTACTACAAAAAGTTTCAAAATCAAAATTTTGAAATTCTTCTCCAAGATCACTATGAATAGTTATCAAAGGATAATTTTTCTCATAATATAATTGGTCTATAAAACATTTGAAATAAAAAAAATCATTAGATTTAGTTTCTAGAAAATAAACCACGCAAATCTAGTGTAATCATCAACTAAGACAAATACATAATCCTTTCCTCTAATTCTTCCAGTTTGTGTTGGTCCAAAAAGATCCATATGCACCAACTGTAATTCATCAGTGGTTGAGACTTAAACAACTGATTTAAAACATGGTTTATGATGATTTGAAAATTGACAAGGATCAAAATCTTTTGATGAATTAAAACTTTTCTCCAATAGATCCTTAAATAGTTTTTTCATCAAGAGTTTGCATATGTTACTAATAATAATGTTACCTAACATTCTATGCCAAAACCTAGAATGATCTTCCATTTCACTAAGGAAAGGTAGGTCTTGGCACCTAAGGTCTTCTAAGTTTAGTTTGTAAACAATATTTTGCCTATTGAGAGAGACAATAAAAACTTATTTAGAATTGTGTACTAATCACATGTCATTCCTAAAATTAAAAAGGTAAAATTCACCACATAATTGACTTATTCTAATGATATTATGCTTAAGACCCTTAACAAACAAATCATTCGAAATCAAAGTTTTTCCTAGAAAAATGTTGTTACCTATACCAATAATTTCTCCCTGAGCATTATCTCTGAAAGTTACTTTTCTTGCTTTCATCATGATAATATTTTAAAAGTAATTTTTCTTACTAGTCATATGTCAGGAAAAAAATTATCAAATTACCATGTATTACTGTTTCTACTTTCTCTATTTTCTTAAAAACAAAAATGTTAGAATTTCAAAACACAAACATTCTTGGATCTGTAAATTTCAGAAAGAAAAATTTTAGGCACCCACATTTTCTTAAAAAACTAGAATTTATGAAATCCTAATGACTGAGTTTTTTTTAGGGAACAATTTTTACCCGGTGTCCACTACATAGAAACTTCGTGCAGAAAGGAGAACATTGAGGAACAAAATAATTAGTTCTAAATTTTTTTAGAACTAGTATAACCAAATTCAGAATAAATCCTTAGAGGTCGTATTTGAGAATACATCAAATAAAAAATTTCTTTACCTAATGTAATGTTTGAAAAATACATCCTCTAGAAAAAAATTTTGGATTTCAGTCTGATAACTAAGTTCTTGTATTCAAAAACATTATCTCTAGAACTAGAGTTAGGCATAAAAACATTTTCTGTAGAAAATACATTTTAAATATTTAGAATGTTTATCCTACTCAGAATTTACTTTCTCAAGGTTTTTTGAAACACTTTTAAGATAAAAAACATCCTTATCAAGATCTTTAGAATGATAATATATTTTCTTTGTAAGAATAGTATTTCTAGAATTTTATTTATCAAGATTTTACATGAGTTTTGAATTTTCATTCTAGAGGAGATTAGAAAACCTAGCAACTTCTTCATAGGTAGGTAATGTATTGCCTTTTTCAGAAGAACACTCTTCATCTGAATATTCATAGTATTTATCATTACTATAATTTTCATTCAATGAACCATTGGTCAATGATTCAGCATTGTGTACCTTAACCATTAATCATGGATTGTCAATATGTAGTCTGGCAATTAGACCAAGATTCTTCTACCCAGAAGATTTGTAATCTGATGAGTGCTCAAGACATTAACCACCAATGGCACTCCATGTTTCATTAGCTTTTAAGACTCACATAGCTTTAGCTTTGTAGAATATCTTTCTATTTCTCTCATAATGCTTTTACATTCTTTCATTTCTCTTAATCATAAAACAATAAGGTCTTATATGCCCAAATATCTTGCATTCATAACATGTATCTTTTGAATCATTCTTATCGTTCCATTCTTTCTTTGTATATCTGGATGGAATGTGCTTCTATCCATCAATTTTTTTCATCCTTCGATGAATATTGGATAGTTCATTTTCTGATGATTCACTTCTGCTAGATTTTGATTGTATAAATTCATTTATAGATTTGGATATTATATCTCTCTCAGGAGTCTTGGATTTCATATGATTTAATATTGTAGTAAAAGAAACACTTCCATTCCCATTCTTCTTCTTTACATTATCAGCATCTCTCTTCATTCTAGTCTCATGTTGAAGAAGCATTCCAAATAGTTCATGAAATGAAATCTGAGTAACATTTCTATTCTTATCAATAGCAGACCTCTAGAATTCCCACTAATTGGGCATGATATCTATGAGCTTTTCCATGAGAGTTTCATCATATAATCCTTTCTCACACATATATTTTAATCTATTAAAAATATCCAAGAATCTTTTTTCACCTTATATATGGGTTCTCCATAAGGAAAGCATAAACCATGATTTTCAGCTCAGAGTGTGGCTCTTCTAATTTTTATAACATTGGAAGTTCTAAAGTGTGTAACTTCAAGTTTCATACAAATAAAATTTTCTTCTTCACAAGATGAAATTTGGATATATATATTTCTAGTCATGGAACAATGAAAACTATTGCGCACCTTATAATTCAGTTGATATTCATGCTTTTCTTGATTGGTGAAGGTACTAACTACCTTGTCAGGGGTTTTATAAGCTCCAGTAAGCATAACAAAATTATCTACTCCAGTATTGACAATGAATGTCTTCATGCTATCTCTATAATATTTGTAATCATTCCCATAAAAAATAGGAGGTCTTTTTGGATTTAGGGTGTCAATGGAACCAACATTGATTCCTTACATCTTATAAAAAACTATCTCCTCACAAACATTTTAGTAGTAAGGTTATGTAAACAAGACAAATATTCCTCTGCAAGGAAAAATAAGAACAATGAAAAATTGAGCAAGGAAAACTTATATGTGAATATAAGTACTTCAGAGACCTCCTCTGATACCCATTTTGGAGATGGTATCTAGAGTATGATATACTCTATAATACCAAATATAGGATCAAAATTATATAGATACTGAATGAAGTATATAATAATGCTCAAAATACAAGTGGGGGTGAATTTTATACATTAAAAAATTCCTTTGTATATTTTAAAGACAATTATATTTAACAAATATAAACAAGGTACTTCACAAAACCTCTAGTTCTACACACTTGCTACATTCCTGAAATATGATTCTGAGAAAGTGATTCCAGAAAATATGGTTCTAGAAAATAAAACATAATGAATGTTTACAATGATTCAGATTCTAAATTAATGCATATAGAATCTTACTAAATCAATGTATAAATGTATAAGAAAGTATAAGATAGATATACTTACCTCAAAAATCGATATGCAGTAGAAAACATGAAACAAAACAAGTAAAAAGTAATAAATCTTTTAACCTAAAGAGAATGGTATCAAACAACCTTGGATAAATGTTCCTTGATTTATACTTTCAAGAAAGACCATCTTACGCACAACAGGTTAATCCCTCAATACATAGATCAGAGTCTGTCTTGTTATCCCCGCATGCCCACAACTTCAAGGTAGTCGACGCATCTTTATTCCTCAGAAAATAAGTCCTCGAACATTATGGTAGTCTACACCTCTGTCTTCCGATCCCCAGAAGTCATCAAATGTACTCAGAAACATTCGAAGTCACCCGAAACAAATCTAGACAATAAGTTTAGTATACACAAATTAGGAGAGTCTCTATCTAGAAATCACTACAATATCATGTAATCTATAGATTCATAGAACAGTTTATCAAAAGTACTGATCTATTTCAAATGATCTCCAATTTATAGGCACAAATTCAACGGTCATCTCCCTCATCCAACATTCATATTTTTCATCGAATTTAGGAGGGACCTATACAAGTGTCACTCAAAAAACGGTTAGTTCGTAACTGATTGCATGACATCGTTTTATAAAAATACAAGTGTAAGAAAACTATGGATATATAACCACAATCAAATATTCAGAATGTAAGAAAATAAAAATTCGTAGTCTAACCAAAAACATATATGGTGTCTATAATATAAGGATATTTGGATTCTTTTATTCTATGGAAATCAAAACCTAAACTCTAGAGAATTATGGAGTCTTATTTTCAAGGAAATTTGGAATCTGGATTCACATAAATTCGGAACCTGAACTTACAAAGTTCGGAGTCAGAATTCACGAGGAATCAGAGTCAAAACATAGAATGTTCGGAGTCTGAATTCATTATAATTCGGAGTCTTAACATACATAGATTGGAGTCTGAATTCATTCGAATTCAGAGTTAGTACATACAATGTTCGGAGTTTGAATTCATTAGAATTTGGAGTTAGAACTCAGAATTGTTTGGAGTCTGAAATCAGAGACCTTGAAATCTGAATTTGGAACCTAAAAACAAAATTCTTTTTACCTAAGTATTATATGATTCCAAGGATTTAGATATGAAAATGTATTTTACACTTAGACGAGATAAAGAACAATTAGAAATATGGTAAGGATAAATTTCATTGGGGAAGGAAAATTTTCCATATGAAAGATAAACACAGGGTAAAATGAAATTTGTCTTGAGATATGGTGATTGTGATTTTAAAAACATGAGGATTGGTAAGGTCATAAGGAAACCTTATTGACCCAACAATCTCCCCAAACATGAAGGAATGTAAAATCCATAAGGAAATATTATTTAATCAATAATTAATTCCCAATTAATTATTTGGTAACAAATTTTTATAAACCTTGAACCAACCACATGCGGCCTTTTTCTTCTTCTAGGAAGCCACATGGTCCAACCACAAAATATAATAAACTACAAACCAACCAAACTCTTCTACTATATTCTAATTAAACCAGTTTTATAAATAAATTTATATGTTCATCTATGAGAATTCACTATCTTTGTTCCACCCACTTTCTTTCTCCAAACATGATTAATTATTGTTTGAGGGGAGAATCAAGCAGTTTTCACAAAACATTCACCTACTATAGAGCCCCTTTACATCCTCTAAACACCTAAAATACAAATATATGTTATCCATGTCCTCATCTATGGATTGAATATCCCAAGAAAACATAATTATGTGGAGAAAAAAATTAATATGGTTCACAAAAATCATAACTCCATTATAACTTCTCTAAGGACTTATTATCCTTGAGATGTGACTCTAGATATCTTACTCAAAAAACATACACCATTGGTGTATTGAACCAAATACTCTATCACATGTCTATTAATTAATATTTCCATAAATCAATATGTAAATAAAAACATTCACTCTCTCTATTCATAATATAATCCAACTATTGTTTTTGATCCACTCCATGAGCTCAATAAAATATGCCTAACGCTATATATAAATTTCCTATATTTAAATCAAATTTAAAGGATTGAAAATATACCTCAACACAATACCCGCATTGAAAAAATTATTCATTACATGATATAATGTATTATGATCAAATAGTTTTCCACAATCTCAATGTAATTGGTAATCTATAATGGTTTAAGAAATCATGGTGTTGTAATTCATGGATTGATTAAATTTTATATCCCTATTTGATGAGAAACCTATAGTAAATCTTAGTTTCCCACACAAAAATCCAAATTTAATAGCCCATTATAATAATTTGATAATATTAAACATTGAGTGGTGATTAACCTCTTACAGATCAATTATACTCTCTTGATGGTATCTTATACAAAGTATGGCCCCATAACTACTTCCACACTGTCCTCAAGAAAACATAGTTGCAACTGACATGGTAGGGCATAGATATAATCCAATAGTTCTATTTGAATTGAATATAATTATTTTTTTATGTGAACTCATCCACATCAATGTTATCATCCCATGATCCATATATGTCTAGAAAACATTCACGTAGTATATCCAATAATATATGGATCACCCTTTCAGAAAAGTAAAACATTAAACAAATGATACATTGTAAATACATACTACATAGTACCCAAAATATTGTGAGATCCCAACCAAAACCATTATTTGATGAAAACATCTCATAAACACCATTATATTTCATGATATTATTCTCATTAAATTTAATTAACATTATTGATAGAATGTTCTACATTAAAAAATGGGTATATGTGAACTATAATATTGTATAAAATTTTAACATTGAATTAATATTGGAGGTATTTATATGAGAAAAAAATTATGAAAAAATGAATAATGGTTTCATAAAATTCTAATGTATTGAATAAAGATAAAAATATAAACACAATTATCCTTAAAATTCATTTGTGAATCCAAAATGGATTTAATGCATGTTAAGAATAGACTATATTATTAATTTCATAAAAATTTTAAATTTATATTTTCTAAAAATATTAAAAAATTTGAAGGACTCATATTTTTTTTATGATATGGTCAATATTTTTTATTTTTTAATGTTATTAATTTATCAATGTATGGGGATTAACATGAATTTTTCTAAATATTGAGATTTATTTCCATGTAGATGGCCATTTATTTTTTTAATATGATCTTAATAAAACATAAGATAAATTAATTTGAAAATATAAAAATTAAATTAATATTTATGTCCCTTAATCTTAAATTTTGAAACATAGTTCTATTTTATTCTAGATGATAATTATATTTCCCCTTCACCCTTTCCACAAGGAAATTTTATTAACCATTTTTTGATGTGGGTGTCCAAGAAATGAATTTTCAAAAGTAAAACACTTATTTTTATAACACCGTAAAATTTTGAGGATGCAATTTATTGAATGAGGGTTGAATTTGATTCCCTGAGATTCTAAAAAAATAAATTTATCTTCAATATCATTTACAGCCTAAAAGAGAAATCTTAAATGAACCATGAAATATTATAATTTAAAGAAGTCTTTTAAAATCATGCCATTAAATGGGGGTGTATGAATAGTATTAAAGACATTATGATATATATATATATATATATATTACCTAATCATTATTGATAAATTATAATATAGAGGAAGTCAATTATTAATAGTTATTTTCTTCTTCAAAAATAGGATTTCCTTAAAAATGATATTTTTCAGTTTCTTGAGGGAATATTATATAAATTTAATGTTATTATTAAAATGGGATTTTATTAAATATGATATAGTTTTTAAAATCATCATATAAAAATTATTTTAGGGAGATGTTTTTTGGATTTTTCCAGAAAGAATGATTTTTTAGTCAATAGTTAAAAATAGTTTTTTTTTATAAAACTTCCATTTCTTTTCAGTATATTATCATTTATTAAATTGCATTTATTATTTTAATTTTATTTCAAAGAAAATAAATTATTCATTACATTTTTATAACCTGGTAAATTGTAATTTAGTTAGATTTCTAATGTATTTTTGTATTAGATTATTTTAGGCTTTAATGCACATTTTTATATAAACTGTTTTTAAGTGTTTAATATTTATCCATTTTAGGTTTTTGAAATAACCACAAATATATAATTATTTTAGTGAAATTTAATGATTATATATCAATATAAAATAATTTAAATCCATATAATTATTGAAACTAATCATATATTTAATGTAAAATCATCTTAAACATGAAAAATACTTTTATTAAAAACCTTTATTGTAGAATGATTTGAAAGATCATATTTAAACAATATCCATCATGTTATTTGAATTAAATTAGATAAAAAGGATTATATATTTGGAATTGTTATAGTAATCATTATTTAATACGGTCAATATAATTTATATCACACTATATTGTTATATCAAAAACAATTTGTCACCACTATAAATGGGTAAATCAGGTAACCCTAGGATAAAAAATAAGTAATAGGGTCTCTAGTTTTAATATTTAATATTATAAATTTAATGTATTTTGACTCTTATAAAATAATTAATGAGTTCATTCTATTAATGGGAAACAGTTCCATGAAACTGAAATATATTATTATTGATGTAATGAAAATGAAAATGAATATGTCATTCCCAAAAATGCATTTTATATGTTTCCAAAAAAAATAGGAAAAATATGTGAATGAATATTAAATATTTTATTGATTAAAATAATTTTTTTATTATGGTAATTTATTTTCATTTTTTAGTGACTATATAGTGACCTTAAATTATTATACATCATTGGAATGACACTTGTGTTAGTAGTTGAAAAAAATGATTAAAAAGTTCCCAAAAAATTAAAATTAATGTATTTGAACTATTTCATGGTTCCAAAAGATTTTTATACATAGTAATTATGTATAATTGATTACTATATAGATTATATTATATTTTTATTTTTTTTATGTATTTCAATTCAAACTTAATTAATACTGTCAGTACTACATTAATTATATTTTATATTTTATAATATTTTATTAATTGTTTTAAAAATAAAAATAAAATAAATAAATAAATATTATAAATAATCTAAAAATTTGGCCTATTTTCAATTAATAAAAAAAATCATTTTTATATAAAATATTTAGACATTAATTTTGAAATCTATTCCCCGTAGTTATGGTTAAAATGAGATTATCAAGGTTTAAATAATGTGATATGGGTCTATTTGATAATTAGTCTTTTAGGAATCTTATTTGTTGGCCATATAACATCCACATCGAATTAAAAAATTTAATTCAAGTAGTTTTGAAATTAAATGAATTGATTAAATCCATATTATATTTTAATCTCTTAAAAAATCCATGTCGGTCCCCTCCTACACATTTAAAATGACACCATTATCTTCTCCTATCTACACATTATGATCCTTCTGATTCATCCAATACCTTTCCATATCCCTTCCCCATTTCCCCCAAAATTACATAGAGTACCTTGTTTTATAAAAATTCATCCTAGGAAGGCTATCAGTGTAAATAGAAAAATGTTGTTTAAGGATGAGCTATCATTCTTAACCGAGGATTTAGGTATTATTTAATTTTTCACATCACTAATATATTTTTCAACCCAAATAATATAATATGAAAATTATATATCATATAAATAAATTTTAATATTTTAAATTAATACAATATTTACAAATAATAATCTATCAAATAGAAAAATAAATAATATTTCATTTGTACGGAGGACTACAGTATCAAAAAATGATGTAATTTTTTCTATCACCATTTTTCATGACTGTATTTACTAATGTATCTTCAATTAATATGTTATATTAAGGATTTTTTAAAATTCTGGACAAGTGATATATCATATAATTTTTACCTCTATATTCAACTAAAAATGATAACATTTTTGACATGTACATGTGTATTAACACATCCAAAAAGAAATATCATATCTTTTTTATAACTACATAAATAAACACACCCACATAGAGACATATATATATATATACATGTGTGTAAATTTTTAAATAGATGATATTTTTGTGTTAAAATGATCATTTTGTAATTATAAAAAACTGTGTATGATCTATCCATCATTATCTTGGAAAAATAGAAACATATATCTTTATTGGGTATGGAATACAATATCCATGATTGAAATGTAGTTAGTATTTCTTAACCATATTAGTTGGTAGTTTAAAATGTTAATTAATGTTTTAAAATTATTAATATTTCATCATTATTATTGATTATATGATAGAATGATGGAATTATTCATCCTATATAAACTCTCGAATCCATTTAAGAAATATAAACTAGATATCATCAAAATGTTTGACATGAACATAATTGATAAGGTATTTAAATATTACTCGGTATTTTACAATAAATTGAATTATAAAAATGAAAGTGTTTCAAATGAAATTTAATAATTTACATTAGTTTATTCTTCATGTTGAAAAATTAAAAACATGATGAGTGAGATATGTAGGGTATTTTTTCACAATTTCCATTCGTTGAGGAATATTTTAATTAAGTACAAATAATTTATTTTATATGGTGTATAAATAATAAATTTATCGATTATGACACAAATCCTTAAATAATCATGTTATATTAAGTTTCAATTAAAAGTATACTATCTTTGGTGATTTGGCTTAAAAATTAAAAGGTGGAAAGGGTTTTCTAAGATCAATTCCAATTTATTGGGCTATACTTATACTTAATTGACTATGTTTATAAAATATTTTGTTTGAAATAGAATCTAATTATATTTTTTGTATTCTAACTAGTAATTATGTGTATTTTTATCTTTTTAACACAATAACCTTGTTTATTAATTCTCCCTTCATTGATTTAACCATTCTATGTGTCATATCGTCTCAGTTTGGATTCTATAAGACATATATCATATTCACATTTTTTTTCATTCATGATTTATATATATAAATATTTTCATATGATATAAAATGATTAAATTTATATTTACAGTATTCAAATATTTATTTTATGTTATTTATTTCATGGAGATTATTAATCAAATGATAACAAATTGGAAAATATTTATTTCACAATCTATGCATTGAATGATTTTTTATTTTTAAGTATCCACTATGGTAATTATTTTATGTCTCTATCATAAAGAAAATATATTTTTCAATTTTATATTATTCTTTTATAAATATTTTATTATCGATTTATTTTCACTTTAGATTAATAAAGGTATCAGAACAAAATTTTTATATAAAGTTGACCTTTATTCTTATTTAGCATCGAATAACATTCTTCCATGTTTATAATTATCATTTTAAGTTACAAAAACGATTTTTAATATTCTATTTTTATTTTAAGGTTATTGTTTTACTTATGTTTTAATTTTTATGTGAAAAAACTAAGTAGAATCAGTATGATGTTTTCCAAACATGATAATTTTTACATTGTACAAAAAAAGGATTCTATATTTAAAAAAACATACCATGAATGAAGTTACTCACTTCTATCACCACTAAAAATTTAGAGACATAATTTCCATATTTATATTCTTCATTTCAATGTAAATTTATTTCATTATATTTTGAAAAATTTTAGTTTTAAAATTTTAAATTTATATTTTTTTCATTAATTTATTAAGGAATTTTTTAAGGAATTCAAAATCATGAATGGAAATATCAATTTATTTTATATATAATTCACTAGAAATATGTTGTAATGATTAATATTTATTCTTTATCTAGATTGATTATAATCAATTTCACTGGGGAAATGTTAACATTCCATATTCACGTTTTTCAATATGAAGGTTTTTTTATTACACATTGAATACTTATTCAATGCTATCATAAGATGAATTCATTGGAAATTATTGTTGATGGGAAGGGACCTCTATAGCCTCTTTATTAATCATTGAGTCATATGAGAAAAATCAATCTCTGTATTTCGCTAGTGCCTTACCAGTTTACATTAGATGCATTTGAATGAGGAATTGATTGTATTTTAATGATGTCTATCATTATGTATTTCAATAATATGTATTATATTTTGATTTCAATATAATTACTGGAGTAGTAAATATATAAAAGGATAATTTTCAAGATCATCATATTATTTATAGAGAATTATTTGATCAAAATTTAGTCATTACATTTTATTATGCATTCTAAAGTAATTTATTAAATGACATTCTCCCATTTATTTTCCATTACATATTTTTTATTTTTTATTCACGCATGATATATTCCAATGTATTCTACCATTATTAATAATCAATGATCACCCATTTTTTTATTCTTGTCCTCAACATATGAATAAAAATTATTAGAAAGAGTTCAAGGATGAAATATTTTTACATTCAATGTGTTTTTAATTTTGTGTACTCAAATGTATTGTGATATACAATTTTGTATCATGTTTATAGAGACATATAAACTATTTTTCCAATCAAGATGTGATTGTATGTATATTGTTCCAATAAAATAATGCAACCACCATATCAAGGATATTGGGTTAATGTGTCATTAAAATTTAAAAATATTAGGATTCCTAATATCAAACATCAATGGATATCAATAATTACCATTATAGGACACTTTAAAAAAAATAAAAAATCATTGTATTCAAATATAATTTGTTTAGTCTTCCTTCATTCTCACAAAAAAATTTCTTACTAAATTTCTTACACAAATATCAATCAAATATAATGGTGATCAGTATGGTAAAAGTTATGATTCCGTAAAGGGTTCCATATCATCCACCATATATTATCTACGAATATCAACAATTATTTAAGTAACAAATTCTATCATTATATCTATCTAAGGGTGTTCTGTTTTACAAACCCATAATTGTATCACAATATAATCCTAGAGTCTCTTATAGATAATATATATATTCAAAGGACCTATATGTGAGATAATGGACATAAAAACTATTGAAACCATAGAAAAATATTTCAAATTAGGAATATTAATATCCTCAATGTAATATGAATCTCAAATTGATAATAATTATAGTCATTTAATGACTTAGGTATATTGGTCATCTTATTAAAAATTATTATCGATAAGAAGTAGGTTCCAGACCAAGAATATCACAAAAAAATTTAATATAAAATAATACAATAGTGTTAGGCATTACACAATAGTTTACGAATATGGGAGAAAACTTCCCCATGCATGTCATCATACACCAGTGATGTTCAATATTATGGGTCCCTGAAAGATTACATCATTATTGTTTCCATAATTTCTCATTTGGATAGGTCATCCTCTACCTAGATGTAATCTCTATAAACAAGAGAGTCCTTAAAATTTATATGGTTTTCATGATTAATACATTAAATCCAAAGTGGAAATGTTTTCCATGAAACAGTTCCAGTCCTCACTTTAATACCATGATAGCAATTTCAGAGTCATATTCAATATAAAAATTTGTCTATCTTAAAAGGATAACATGATTGATGGAAATCAGCATTTCCCAATACTCAATTTCATATTAATTCCCAATTCTGATATAATGACGGATACAACCATTGAAAAAAACCACAGTTTGTATGGAAAATACCCCCATAGAATAGGATCCTGGTATGCCAGATACTGTACAATCCACATTGTCATTAATCCAATATTCAATTGGAAGGATCCATACAACATATTTGAATTCCAAGGGATGTTTGGTTCTTCTATCAACTCTGAAATGAATAACATTTTTATAGCAATCATAGAATTATGCATTGCGCCCTTTTTCAAAATTGTAGTAGATTGAACCTCCTTGTGCAAGGAAATAATGCAAATATATGGTAATTGAACTTGAATCTCAAACACACCTCTATTAGATTCCTTTCTGATTGATGAAATTAGATAGTTAGTCACTACAATATGGAGATGGTGGACTTGATCTCTTTTTTCAGTTTGAGTAATGTAATACAAGTGTACCGCCAATACCCTATTTGAACCCATGTCTAATCCAAAAATCCATCCTTTATAATTCCCTAGTTTCTGTGCAAAAACACAATTAATAAAGAGTTTCTATATGGAATATTCTCTTTAGAGGAATAGATTGTATGCCGAGATGACATACTATCCTATATTCCTCAAATGTTCATGCATTGGAAACATATTTTTCTATATTATCTAGAGAACTGTTTACCTTAATTTTTTGAAGAAGTTCACATTGAGATCTTACATTTGTGAGGGTATAATGTTGGTGTTATCACTCTCTATCTTGTAATATGATGAAAAATTACATTTCCCATTGATGCCTGGATTCTAGATAAGAGTTTCAGAGCCAAAGAAATCATGAAACTAAATTTTCTCTATTAATTACATGTGGAAAAAGAAAAAGTTGTTGTAAGTAACCATGAACTCCCCAATTTCCATCTGTAGATGATATTAAGGGATATTTATATTATCATTGAGTGTCAAATCAAGGAAATAAGTGGTCCAATAATTCAATTAATATTTTTTTTGGCCATCTATTTGGTATTCTGTACTATATCATTGAAATAATACTTCACTAAAGGACTAACCAAAGACCCAAGATAATCTATATAACCATCATATTTCCATATATTACAGCTTTTATAAATGATATCATAATAAGGTTTATTAGTGGTCAATATATTCCATGTAAATTTTACAAAAAACACATCATTAAATTTTTTTAATTTTTTAATGGAAATCCCTCTTATTTATGAGATTAATAGAGTCCTTCCATGAATCATTTACCATTTTTGTTTCATGGATTGATCTAGTCCAATATATGTTCATCATCGTGCCTTGAAGATCTTTGAAGAGGCCACTTGGCCTTCTTTATATGTACAAATAATTGAAAATTTTAGACGTGATGACTGGATTCACCTAACCCACCATTCAAGATTGATACATTAATTTCCTATTATATATGGAATTTTGGCTGAAAATTCTAGTGCTTATTCTCCAGAGAAATTGGATTTTATCTATTCCCCATAATATTTGTACACCAGGATATAAAAAGGGAATGGATTCTTTCCTCACTCAACGTCTTTGAGCCATTCTGTTCTCTCTGCCCATAGTTATACCATCACCAAACACACTAAATGTTTTCCCACAACATATAGCCTACCATGACAGTTTCTTCGAGTGAGTGAAGAGGTAACTAATAAAAGATATGGTCCTCTGGGAGGCCTGAAACAAATAGAATAATGACATCTCCATATAAAAAGTATGACAGTGTGTCTTTATCCCTACCAATTTTGATTTTTTAGTGACGCCAATATGATTATGGTCATTAATGAATCATCATAGGTAGTACATAGTATTAGAAAATAGGATAACTGATAGTGTATATCAATGAAAAAAACTCATTTACATTAAAATATTCCTCTGGGTAGACACGTTGATAAGAATTTACATCCTGGAATATGAGAGGATAACACATATCATTCTAATAACCATATTAGAAAATCTATATATCATGGAAATATTTAATAGAAAATTCCATTTTACGGTGTCAAAATCAATTGATATGTCAATATCCAGGGAAAAATTTCCTACATTCACCTTCGTCTTCATTATGTTCACACTTTTTGATGTTGTGAATAAATAATTATGGATTCATCTACTAGAAAAAAATATATTAGTTTTGGCTAATGGGATCTGGGATGAACTTCCCCATATTGGTGATGATGATTTTATTGATAACATTGTGGAAAATGTTTCCAATGGAATTCTACTTAAGGTCGTTATCCATAACACTCTATTTAGGGGACTAATGTAGTTAAATTTGAATTCATCCCATGTGGTAGGTTGGAATGAGTGAATAATTACCTAATTGTTTTAAACAAGTCATACAATAGAATATCCTAATAATAAATTAAAAAATTATTCAAGAAACCATTAGTTCTAATAACACTATCCATGTTAAGAGAAAAAAGAGAGATCTCTTGACTTATAATATATATGGTGCTGTGAAAAGGTTCTAATTTTTCTTCTCATCAATGTAGGAGGTGATGTTATCACCAATAATAAATATATATTCAATACAAAAATCTGTATATAGACAACTAAATAATTAAAAAACTTCATTTTAGATTCCATTATCAAAGGTATGTATCTTCTCATTAATGTTGATGCCATTATTCCCTGTATTGTGTCTCTTCTTCCAATGAAACCTATAGAAGAAACCTATATTCTTTTCCAGTTAATTCAACTAGTAGACATTCAGTCAGATTATTTAGATCCACTCCAAAAGGGTAATGAGATCATCCGTCATAGAATGAGAATTAGAGTCCTCTATAAAGTATTATCTTGTAATATAATTCTTTACTGGGAGTCAATAATATTTTTTTCAACATCATTTATTTCAGCATAAATCATGGAGAAGGAGTTTTTACTTTATTCACATAATATACTCATATAATTCATGAGTCATTCTAAATGACACTAATGTGGTCTTCCTATTGGCACAAGCTCCCAAGCCTCCAATACAGTTTCGATACACCCTCAAGAGAAAACCCAACCATTTTAAACAAGACATGGAAGAGGCATGTGTCTATTTATCAATAAAATATACACAATAATGGGGTTAGTATTGTAATATTTTCTCAGAGAAATATAACCCAAAATTCTATCATGTGACCTCATATAATACAGATGAAAAAATAACCAATCATGTATACATTCTTACCACTCGTTTAAAGTATACAAATTCCAAGTAGAGTCTTCCCCTTCAATTGGAACCTCCACAAAATTTCTTTGATCAATGAATGAAGAAAAATATTTTCTTCCATATTAAATCATAAAACAATTTTTTATTGAGGTTTTAAAAAAAGTGTTGTATTCTCTCATAATAATATATTTGAGAGCCTCATTTTTAGAAACTTTCTCTTGATCATTCCATAGAACTCTTCTCTTAATATATGATGGAGAATCATACAATAAACAACCATGATCATTGTAGACTGAGCCATTAATAAAGACATTTATAAACTTTACCACTTGTTACTACGTACCACATTGATTCTTTCCTACATAATAATACAAAGGAGATGCATGATACAGTTGTGAGAGTTTTGAGAAGCAATAGATTATCTCATAGATTCCCATTTGATTTTATTCTAATTCAACGAAAAACATCTTATGTTCTAAAATTCCAACAAAAAAAGATTTGTTATCCATGATGAAATTCTGAAGGGTTTTGTCCATGAGGATATTCCCTAACCTTTTCTAATTCCAATTGAAGAGATTCAATATTTTATGTAAATTCCCCTTGTTATAGGTCATTCATCATGATCCATCATTGTCTCTCATACCCCATTCCATTATCTTCCCTTCCTTTTGTATTCCTTTGTGGTTATTTCCATCCTTAGGACCTCCATTCAGGATTTTATCTATATAGGGTTCTATCCATCATCCATTTCCTCATTTCTATCAGATTTCACAATAACTTGTGTCTCTTCATGATCATCACTACAATGGTTGCCACTTCATGGAGTGAATATATTATTAGGCTTCATGGTATCAGTGGTCTTGCTTAATGAAATTACTCTTCTGGAATTATAAGATGAGGGTACCCATAAAAATAGATTATTTGACATAATAATTTCATCATGATAAGGACTAGACTACTGAAACCATATTGGTGTCCCCACTAATGGATAAAATTATCTACTTCTCGATGTAAATAAGACACTAGGCCCCATTATTTGATGACCCTTATCATCTTCCAGAAGTTTGCAGGGTTCCTTGTTTCCAACCTACTAACTACCCAATTCATCGCTATTAGTGAACCCATATGGACCAAAATTGGCATATCAATTTAATTCCTTCTCAAATTTATTGTAAATATCTATTTGGTTATATTAATATGTTTTCATTCATGAAACCCAAAACACATGATCCTTTGGTTCCTGATCTAACACTACCCCATGAAGTTCATCTTCCTCTTGTACAGTCCCTTCCTTTCCATCATGTCTATAATGAACAATATGATGTATAATTCTTCTGTTTCCATTAGAAATCAGAGTGAACCCCTCAATAGGATCATAAATCCCTATATCTTGTTGGGTATCATTCATAGTGACCATTACCTCAATAGGGACAACTGGGATGCAATCAATCATGGGGTGAGAAGGCCCCAACATTTCACTTCCATATTCATCCAATTAAATCCTATTTATGTACACATATTTCATTAAAATATCTTTTTTTCCATAGAGTTCCCATGATTGTTATTAGAGGTATTATCAGAGTCCTCACAAATGACATCTGCAAAGATCTCCATAATCAAATTTTCCCTTCTATCCACATTTGATGGACAATATGTGTTATTTTTATCTACAACATGTGGTGTGATTTTCACCTTTCCCATTTTCCATTGACACATATCAAAATATTTTCACTTCATGTGGTAGAATAAATATTCTTTGTCTCTCTTACAGTCAAACAAATTGTTTCCAAAGAACATGCAATTAGTGAAAAATTTGGGATTCTATTATTAATGAATCAGATGTTTAATATTTTTGTCCCTTGTAGGTAGAACTATTTCTTCCAAAAGGGTATTGAAAATTCCCAATTACACCAAAATCCTAATATAGTGCCTATAACATGTATATTCATTTTTACATCCCATACTATAAGGATTTTCCATTTTATAGGATGTATCCCATTGGATCCTTAAATTTTGTTATAACAAATTCAACATTAATATTTTGAACCATACATTAGTGTGGTTGTTTCGTACCACATATGGGTAAAAAACCTTATCCCACTATTGAATTCATTGAAAACCATGTGTCAAAGAGAACAATAAAAATATAAATTGTCTTATTTTAAAATAATATGAGGGAAAGACGACA
This sequence comes from Viscum album, assembly GCA_963277665.1. Taxonomy (NCBI): domain Eukaryota; kingdom Viridiplantae; phylum Streptophyta; class Magnoliopsida; order Santalales; family Viscaceae; genus Viscum; species Viscum album. The sequence continues at coordinate 1,483,464,233 of OY728137.1, forward strand.
TGATAATATCCACGACCCATTGGTTTCCTCTTCTAGTCACTGAATCCAAAAATTTCAGCAATCTTTCTCATGAGATAACTAAATTTATATAATCTCTCTCCTTTCTATACCAAAACTCTCACAATGATGCAGAACTAACAATGATGTAAACATTTCCCCAAAACCTCATGATTGGCAGTGACATTCAATATCCTCATTTTTTTTATTCTTCCTAGGGTTAGATCAAAGTTTAAGAAAGATGGATTAGCATTAGATTTGACCAAATCCATGATGTTTTTACTCAAACCAGGGATGATTTTAGGAGTATGATTTTCCATAAGAGCCTTCTTTGAAGCAAGTTGAAACTGATCCTTGTTTCTAACATGATCCACTACTGGTGATATCTCTTTAATTTCAATCTGATCTGTCTTCTCAAATCCGTTTAGGTCACCTGAATTAGAAACATCCCTAATCTCCCTATTCTCCTCCATCCGGATTGTGATTTCATGGATGATTAATACATAATGAAGGAAATTAAAATACATAAAAAACTGAATTTATAAGATCATTATTCTTTAAAACAGAAAAAATGAAATTATAAAATGAGTAATATAGTATGTACCTTATTCTATTGGTCACTAATTATAGTGTTTTTGATCTCTCTGATGGATTAATTTTACTAAGTGGAAGCTATTGAACACCCTCATCTTTGATGAAACCATAGGAATATATAAATTGATCATTGAATTAGTGAGACAGTCATTCACTTCCGGTCATTATAGATCTTCACACATTAAAGTAGAACAGATATGAGTTATTTTAGGAGAGGTATAATAGATAACAGATATAGATATAGGGGATCATCGTTAAACATTACATAACATTTTATTTTAATACACTAATTCATTCACTTACAGTTTATGATTGTTATGAATTATTTTTTAACACATACATGCCACCATACATTCATAAATAAATACTTAATTGGAACGTGAACACATCCACTAAGTATAAATTTATACCAAAAAATAAAAAAATTATGATATAAAAAGATATATTTTCATGAATCAAATTTTATATTTTCTTTGTGACCTCATCCTTATAGCTACTCATGATTAATGTATTGTGAAAACAATTTTGAATAGTTTGATGGTCATAAAAACGTAGTAATTGAATTTAAAAAGAAATAATGGATAATTTATTCCATGAATATATAATAATTTCTATTTTATAAATTAACCATTGGGTTCAATATAAACATTTTCTGACCCATTAAATAAATTTCTCCAAAAAAATATTTTCTTAAAACATTTTCTATAAATTAATAGAGGAAAAGTAAAAATCATTATAGTTTATTCTCAATCCTAAAAATATCATGAATTATTTTAAACATAATTTTAATTTTAAATGTTAAGAATTATATTATATATTTCAATAAATATATGATCAATAACTTAGATTGTAGAATCATAAGATTTCCCAAGAACAATAAAATAGAAAAAAAAATAATATTCTTACCTCGAGGAATCAATTTCATGTCAATATCACCTATTGAATAAACTTAAGAATTAAAAATTTAATAGAAATAATTTTTACCCATAGAATAAAAATCATTGCTACAAATGAAAATATTCATAATAACCATCCAACACAGATCATACGCAACACATTTGAGTGTTTTTATGGTCCCAACCATCCTTGGTTTATAAAAGAAACACCTATCCTTGGATTATGACTAAAGCACTTGTAATCCTAAAATCAGTCATCATAGACACAAAATAATCATAATAAATGTATTTTGTAATCATTGGAAAATCATTTAACCCATATGAAATCATTTAACCCTTAAGAAATCATTTTGTAGATATTGATATATCGCTTTCATTAAAATCACAATTTTCAAAACTAAAATTCATATAATAAATGGACTGAGGGATTATCATTGAAGAAAACATGGATTATTATAAATAATTCATAAAATAAAATAATGTTTTTTGTGGATGTAAAAAAATTAATCCATATAAATCATAATAGAATATTTCATTTTTCATTTTATCAACAAATTCTTTATAAAACATGTAATGATTTCTGATTTTAAAACCCTTAAAGTTATATCTATAGATACAAATATTTTCCGTAATAATAATTGTATATGCATATAAATATATTAGTAAAAAAATTAATAATTTTAAAATTGAAGAAAAATATTTAAAAAATTAATAATATTAAATTTTAATATTACTTTTTTAATATGATGTTTCTCTTTAATTGAGTTTTACACACCAATTATGTTCTTTATCTTCATCTTCATGTGTCATCCTCTATTTCTTTAAAACATAATCCATCTAAACATGGAATTATACATAAACAAGAATATATAGAATTAGGGGATAGATTCTAGGATTAGTTTTTGGAAGGTAATGGAAAACCAAATGACTTTTACCTTGTAAAGAAAATGATAGAGCAGACTATATTTTATAAAAGTGGGTAGTGGGAATCTTGGAATTACATAAATCATCAATTCAATGAAAATTTATTTTCACTATAAAATTGATCAAAATAGAAATATTTCTTGTAAGGGATCAGTATATGTCATTTTCAACTTAACGAATGATATTGGGACATGATTAAATTATCTTTTTACCTTTATCTTTTGTCATTGACTTCTGGTTTACTGTTTTAATGCTTTTTCCGCTATCAATTTTCATTACACTATATGGGTCAAAAAGATTACTATAAAAGGAAAAGTGTGACATAAATAAAGAATTTTTGATATAGTCATCCACATACCATTCACATTTCCATATTTCTGATTTTTATGAATTGTCAATAATTTAGTACAAATTATTTTTTATTTAATATGAGTAATTAAATTTTTTGAACTATTATTTTTATTTGATGTTGAAAAAGACATGAATGAAATGGAATTCTAATATAATACATTCATACAAATATAAAATTTAATATTTTTATATAAATTTCATGGAAAGCATTAATTAAATCAAATAATCATACATTAAATCATTTTAAAATATATATTTTTTCATTTTTTTTATTTGAATAAATATTGTGTTGGTGGTACTTACTATATTAATGTAATTATATAAGCCCAAAAAATAAGATATAAATTATTGTGATAAAAAATAATTTAACATTAAACATAATATTTACAATAGAACATATGTTTTTATCACTATTACAAAATATAAAAATTGTAAATTTTTTAATCATATTTTACATAAATATTTAAATAGAAAAAATCAGTGAAATATGGCACCAAGATACTCTATAATTGAAACAAATATGAAATTTTTAGAACTAAACTCACAAAGATAGTAAAAAATAAATTTTTACTGTCAATTCATAGTCCTTAGCATATTATTTTTAACATAAATTACTCTATTTACCCTTATTATTGTAATAATTATCTGTTTTTGATAATATTTATAATGATTAAATAATAATAGGGGAATATTTTAAAAATCAGGATCTCAAAATTATATATATTTAATTCACTATTAATGATTCAATTATTTTAATTGGACGAATTAAATTTAAAATGTTACTAGAAAAAGGTGATGAAAATTATTTTTTAGAAAAATGAAATTACATATATATATATATACCAAATTCGTATATAAAAAATGAAAAAAATATAATATAATTTTTTTAATAATAATTGATATAGTTATTTTTTTTAAAAAAATCATAAATATACTATTAATTTTTAAATACATTAAATGAAATTATATATTTTAATAACAATAAGACTTTTACATAACAAATTGAAAAATCAAACATGTTAAAAAAATATCAAAATATCATAAAAATATAATTTTTACATCTATAATTTAAAATTTAAGTTTGTTTTTTCAAAAGATATTAATATATTTTAAATTAATCTTTTAAATTTAACCATAAAATCAATGATAAAATCAATTTGTTATGAAACAAATATTTTTCTATTTTATTGAACCATTTTTTTATATTATTATAGTTATTCTAAATATATACACTCTAATTAATTAATATTAATAAGTCTTGATAATTATTTGTTATGACATTTCCATGGTTTTTAGATTCCTCCCCCTTTTAGAAATAGGGTCCTTAAAATTTATTCATTTTGTAAACAAGAAGGGATATCATTCCCTCATAAAATATTTAGATTACAATCTAGATCCAAAATATTAATAACCCTGATTATCAAAAGTATAAATTTCATAATTTTTGTGGAATACAGAATACATTAAAAAAAATATGCCCAAAGCCCATATTAGTTTAGGACCTCTGGAAATATTGGAAGGTAATTGTAGGTACATGAGTGAGATAAATGATCTCCCACTAGGTTCTCCAAGACCAGAACCCCACCTTAATATATCATACATGATGCAAATTGTCATAACCTTGGAAGGGACACAACTAAAAGGGTTACCTCATATACTCATTACGGATAAAAATGCATAATTGTAAGCATAAACATGATAATAAGGTTATGGAAATATGATCATAATATTAGAATACCAAACACATCATATCAAATGTAACAAAAATGAATCATGGAATAAATATTAGCATTTAATATGATATTAATCATATGTTAAAAAGGGAATAATCCATGAATGTGTAACATATAAATTTTTGCATACACATAAACTTATAATATCATTCCCTATAAGCCATGATGCATTTCTAGAACTTATTAGGGCCCTTGAATGGGACTACTCCAATTGGGAGGGACACAACACCATCCCCAGTCACAATCATTTCGATTTAATAGATCAGTCTTCCCCATCATTAGATAATGCAATGGATTTCCCCATCATCCAATAGTGGAGTTGGTTTCCCCATCATTTCTGAGTGGATCGGGTTTCCATATCATCCCATAATGGATCGAGTTTCAGTAAATTCCAATGTGGATCAAGACAATAGAATTCATTCCCGTTATTATATCATGAGATTTAAATACTTACCCAATTCATTATAGTGATATATAAGTCCCTCCAATCTCATAATAAATACATAAATATGTGTTCCACAAGTTCATAAATAATCATATCATAACCCTGTAACTGAAATGGGTATCAAAACACATAATCATATAATAACCAGTGGAAAAGATATTAGTTTCATAGTTATTTCATCAAATCAAAAACCTTGAATAAAATAAGTTTTCACAATAATATATCTAGTGAAAGGGGAAAAGGTTTCATAAACATATAATATGTGAAAGGTAGGCGGGTTATATAAGCATGATTCCAAAAGAACATAGAAAATTCAGATAAATAATGTGAATGGAACCATTGGATTATTTTTTCTAATAGGCATGATTGACATCCATGGATGTTTTCATAGATGTAAAATATTTTGGAATGATACTTTGAAACCATTTCTTGAGGAAAATATCATTAATTTTAGGATTTTTTTTTTTGAAAAAAGAATAATTTTGAAACAAAAATCATTGACTTTTTTAAGACATCATCAAAACATGTTAAAAACATGATTATTTGGAATATTTCTTAGAAAAATATAATCGTATATATAAAAAAAATTAATGTAATTTTAATCTTGAAACCATTTTGAAAACATTTTTCTTGAAAACAAATAAAATAAGATACAAAACATTTTGAAAAACATTTTTAGTGAAAAATAGTAAAAGAAGCTTGAATTTTTTTAAAAAACAAATGTATGTGACGACATATAAAATAATAATTCAATATTGCTCTAAAACCATTTATTTAAAAATACTCTAAAATCATAAAATTTAATCATGATGAAGATTGCGAACCATTTAATTGAAAATAAATTTGAAACATATAATGAAATCATGAAAACATTTTAAAAACTATTTGACTAAAAATTCATCTACATATAATATATAATGATTGAATTTTTTCTTAAAACCCTTTCATTTATTATATAATTAAAAATTATAATGATATACTGAAAAATTTTGAACAACATTTCTTTTAAAATACATTGAAAACTAATAAATAATGATTTAAAATATTCTGAAAAGCATTTTACAATTAATAATTTCCATAATAATGGGAAACAATGTTCTATTGATAAAATAAACTGTTAAATCTATAATTTAAGGATAAAGGAAATGATAGTAACGGTGGTGGTTATGTTGGTAAATGTCGATCATTACCTTTTCAAAATTAAATTTCCAAAACGTTCCCTTATCAGAAAATGAGCAGAAATTTAATACCTAAAACATTCAATAAGAATGTAAAATATTGAGACATTTTTCCTTTACACGTCATTGGGTAACAATAAATCATTGGATAAGTTTTTTATAATCCACAAATTGGAAAGAACATAGATTTATGACTGAAATGAAAAAAAGTTTCAATTTCCACAAACCATTTTATATAGTATCTTATGTCATGAACTAGATCTGGTCGCCATCCAAACCAAAGACCAAACTAGGTCGTGGTAGGTCCCCAAGGGTGTTACCAATCCCCATAGCTGGAATCAATGCCCATGTATCATGAATATAATTTGGTAATGATTTACCTGGAATTCTAATCATAAAATATCAAACAATTTATAATAAAATGAATCTGAATTTTTCAAACCAAACCATCATTTTCCAAATTTCAGAATAGAAATGTTCCGGTTTATAAAAATCCCAAATACTATCAAAAGGGAAGAATGTGAAAAATAATAGCCCAATAACCACCTCATGGTAAGGGGTCATCACCCACAATCCATCTCCAGGACACCGAACCAAGAAGGACAACTATTAGCTTGAAACACTCATTCAAAGAGATTTACCCAGACTACCACAAACATTACCAAGACTAGTCACACCCAAAGGTGTAGATAGGGTGTGATCCTTAGCCCAGTAGGATATCACCAAAAGAAATTCCCTGTGAAAAATAAGTTCATGATGAAAATATTATTGGTTTTTATAAACCAGAAATGCTAGTAATAATTATTATAAAACATTCCACCTCAAATGAAAATAGTATTTTATGGATAAACCTTAAGGAGAAAATAATTTCAATGAAAATTTACATTATAATTTATTTTCCATCCAAACACACCATATAGCAATATTGAGTATTATATATTCATTGAGCACAATTCTTGGGAACACCCCTTGGAACTAGAACGTTGTGGGATCTATGTACATAATATCTCAATGTAAAAGTATCCATAACAAATATATGTCTCATGAATGAACTACTAGGAGGGGAAACCCCAATGTTCCAGTGGTAGCCAATCATCCACATAGTCTAGTTAGTTTTTCCATCATCAATATTTATAAGTGAAATAGGTAAGAATCCACTAAGGATCACAAGCATACTAGTCCATGTCCGCCCACCTAGATACCTCAGTTTACCTCATTGTGCACAAACAAGTTCCATATGCAATCAGTACCATTTACAAATAAAAATAACATTTCTAGACTATACACACACCAAACTGTACCCACACATTCTTTTCACCCTTTGATGAATTCAATAAACCATTTAATTTTTTACTAAAACCATTTCAAGAAGCATTACACGGATTTTTACATAATACCCATTCAAAAGAACTCATTTTAGACACAAATCACACCAACTCCTTGAAAAAAACTGAGATTGAATCCCCATAATCCATTAAATATTATAGGAATCATAAAATGACCACAAAAGATACAATATAGATTTCACATGAAAATCAACCATTTTCATACAGAAATGATACTTTAAAATCAACTGCTTAAACAATGTTACCAAAACTGGTTTCCGCACCATAAAAATGGAATGGAAACATGAAATACAAGTCCATCAAGTTGGAAAAATTCATCAATGAATTTCTACCCATGAAATCACCTTTCATATATGTTGAAGTCTCCACATCGTTACGAGAAACATAAACCGCACCACCACCACAAGACAATGGAGTGAAAACTAATCCTAACCCACATGATTGAACAAATTAACTCAAATAAATCTAGTTTTGAATCCCTAGCTACTGGAGAAGTGTAACTTTAAGTAATAGGGAATAAACCATATGAAAAATGAAAGAACGATGATATGTAATCACTTACATAACGAATCATAAAGATCCACTTCCTACACCCCTTCAATAATGTGTCCCAATGAGGATTAAGGGAACTTGGGAGCACTCTTGGGATATGTGGAATGAATGGGGGACGAAATGGGTGTGCTCAGGTTAATCCCAAAAGGTAAATCACAGGGAAATATATTTTTTTTATTATCCGAACACTTGTTCATGGTTTTATTGCATGGTTTATTAAACCGTGGGGACAAATTTACCCCATGTTCTGTCAAACAAATCATTCCTATTTTCTTCCATGTAAAATGGTTCATATGGGGACCTAGGGACACTATTGAAAAAATGACCTATACACATAGTTCAATACCGTGGGTATAGCCCCAAAAACCGTGGGTATAACATATACCCACAGTTTTGGGAACTGTGGGCAGGAAAGGTGTCGGTATAGTGGTCTTAACCTATACCCACAGTTTTGCTAAACCGCGGGTATAGTCTTGTCAAATGATATAGCAGGGTGTTAAAGCATGGAACACAATAGTCCCCACAGTTTTCAAACTGTGGGGAATTAATATTCAAAAATTCTGCGTTACAGGGCTTCGAACCCGCACCTCACGAACCACCTCACAACCGCGCCTCCCCAAAGGACCAACGATTCTATCAATTTTAGTTGCCATATATACATTTATCTACCTATATATATTAATATGACCGAAATGTGGTATCAAAAATCTTGGTAAGGGAGATTTGAACTTGAGTCTCACGATTCGACTTACTGTCGCGCCTCCCCAAGGGACCAACCGACCAACCGACCTACCATTCTTATTTTTTATATATATACATCTAAGTATATATATTAATATGATCAGGGTTTTGAAAAATGTTAACTACGGAAATTGAACCCGCCGCCTACAGTAGCAGGGTAGAAGGATTTACCAATCGAACCAAGGAATTTTTGAAAACATATATTTATATTTTCTTAAATATATTTCTCTCAACTGTGAAAAAATGTCTACCCACCAAATTTTTTTCGTGTCCCACTAAATTTTTTTTCCCGCCATAATGTGGGAAATCTATACCCACATTTTTTGAGAACCATGGGTATAGGTCTTCAAAGAAACCCCCCAATACCCACGGTTTTGACTAACTGTTGATATAGGTCTTCAGAAAATACTTTGTACCTACGATTTTCTCCAAAACTGTGGGTATAGGTCTTAAAAGAAAACTATACATACAATTTTTGGCACAACAGTGGGTATAAGTGGCCTATAACCACGATTTTTGAAAAACATTGGAATAGGTTCACATACTATCCATATGCCCAGAGTTTTGGAAAACTGTGGGTATAAGGATATAGTATACAGATGTTTTTTTTGAAAAACTGTGGGTATAAGCCTATTTTCCAGTAGTGGGATAATGATAGGCCATGAAAATAGTATAAATAACACCCCAAATATTCAAACCTATCACACCTAACTCTTATGAAAATTACCAAGAACTCAACCCGAACTGGATTAAAGTGAAAGTCAAAAACCTGAGTGTGACAATTCTACTCTCCATAACACTTTTTATCCCCAAAAATCCAATAAAAGGGAAGATAAAAAAGAAAAACTCGATACCATTTTCATATTCAAAGGGGGGGGGGTTCCCAATGAACAATTAAAAAATGTTTAACAAGGACACTTCCAACATGAAAATGGCTTATGGGATAACTCGACATGCCAAGATAGACACCCCTACTAAGATTCACCCTCCCCCAAAAGCCAAAACACCTCCATTTGATCAAACAAAGTAAATAATACTCTCACTAACCAAAACATACACCACATTCATGAATTTTCAACATATAAGAAAAACATCGCAATGAAAAAACATGTTAACCACTACACGATGAAGCTCATGTAATTTTCCTAATGGGAATAACAAATTCAAATGAGGTTACCATTTCCTTGCATCAATGAAACTGTTGGGAACACTCCATTCCAAAAATTTACCCAATGGATGAATTTAGTGGTTAGATCGATCCGAATAAGAATACCTACAACCAATCCAACAATAAGGATAAAACTTAGTTACTAATAACGGGGGACACGAATGGACTCCACAGTATAAGAGACTACATAACACATGAGACTAAACAAAAACTCCAACAAGGTATAAGGTCTAAATAAACTCCCCACTATAAGAGGTATACAAACATTTGAATAATTCCAAAATAACTTATATGAGACCCATGGTGGGTCTCCCCGCTATTGGATCCAACCATTTTTACCCACTAATTTGGACTGAAAAAAGAAACCCGACATGGGCTAACTAGGGTGGTCCCTGCACAACTTATTCTCTATCCTCATGAGTTCCAACAAACGAAACTCCAAACCTGTAGAGACACTATGTAGTTATCCACTCCCACTAGAATTAACATCCTTGAATGTGCTTAACCAAGACCAATATCCAATATACCCTAGTACTTTATTCATACATGCAAATCCAAACTGAGAGTTGCACCCACAAGGGATTAAGAATTGGGGTTTTAGAAAAGAAACCCACCCCACCTCATAATAATCAAGGAGGTAATTTTCTAGTTACACTGATTACATTCATAAAGGATCATGTCCCAACATCCCTTTCCACCACACAGGGCCACTTGAAATAAAACAACCACAATGATACATCGAACAGTCTCCACCTCTCACACTAGTGATAGAAGTTAAACCAAGATTATTTTTACCAATGTGGTTTTGCGGACTACGTTTCAGCAACACATTGGGACCTATGGATAGAGCTCAAATGATTGAAGAATCTTATACCTCACATTAAGGTGCCAAAACCACCTTAATGAATATTCCTCATCCGGTGTCATAAGAAAATGAACAATGACCCAACAACATCAACAGGACACAACACATCTCGCAAACCATATACCTTTTCATGTAACCGTCACGAAGAAATGGACATATATGATTCACACGCTTCACCACATGATCCCTAAAAAAGAAACAAAAAAAGAAAGTAGAAAAGTAAGGAAACATCACTTATAACAAGAAATTCATAAATTCTCATATGAGAAACATTATTTAATTTAAGTATAATACCATAAAGGGTTCCAAAACATCAACCTTTTACCTCAAAATTAAACAAAACACAACAATAAACCCCTAAAAAATAACCGATCATGTGACAAATAAATTACATGGATTGTAACCATGAAATTAGTTCCATGCAATATGAGATTATCACAAGCATCCATAACATCCTCGAATAAATAAATTTTCAATACTGGTGGCCCAGAATAAATCTTTTTCTTATTAAAAAACCAATGATATACTAAAATGGCCTTAAAGACTAAAACCAATGCTGGTAACAATGGACTTATTTGCCTTTACGCCCAGTAATTCCCATTCACCACTCTTAAATAGATCCTAGACACACAACGTGGTCAACGTCACCTTTTTCAACTCATGAATCTAAAGTGACTATAGTCTATTTGAACATTACACAACCAATATCATTCTACAAGATTATCCCCTTAAAACAAAAAGGAGAGGGGTAGACTAAATCTCCCAATACAATGAAGGATGCCTTTATGTTGATCATCTGGAGGATCTTCCAATGAAGAATCATAATGGGACACAATTCAATCGTGTGTTAACTAATTAGTGGGGGGGTTTACCATAGACATAAGAAAACCCATTGACCCAACCAAGGTGGTCCTTCGATCAAAACATACCACAATATAGAACCGAACATAGGATGATAACCACTGAAAAGGCTTCCCAAACATTTTCAATAAAATCCCACCAACCAACACTTTTTCCCAACTCACCGATGAAACACAAACCAAAAATATTGTTTACATAAGAGGTCTATCAAACTCCAAACAACCCAAGAAAATCACCCCAAAACTATATAAAACACAAGACACAAACACCAGTTTTAAAAGCATCAAATTTTCATTAAATATCAGTACATGAAATCTGACTCCTTTTCATTTAAAATAAATTACAAAACAAATAGTCACATACAAACAAGCCATTTACAAAAACCCCATGTTTTCACATTTTTAGATATATTGGAACTATGTACGGTTAGGCTGCACTATTTACCAAATCATCCGTAAACCCGGCTCCCCTTACTGTACAGCCTGGATGCCAGCATGAATTGGCCGCACAGTTTATAAAACTCTTCTCCAACCAAGTGATTTGGTTTTATCTAGAGATAGTGGCTTCTTGTGAGATTTAAAAATAGTTTGACTAACCGAGCATTGGTCATGTACCCTCATCTAGAAGAAATCCAAATCCCACATGGTTACCTGAAAGAAGATGAATGGTTTTCAAATGTCGTGTGATGATAGTTAACCAAGGTAAAACACCCAAAAACTCATAAATTAAAAATAAATCACACTAAACTCAATATAAAAACCAAAAATTCATGAATGAATCACCATGAAACTGATCCATCTCATTAAAAACATTTCCACTAATTCTGGAAACATCATTTAACTAAAAATAATTTGAGTAAAAACTAATTTATTCTTGTTTATAATGAATTCATAAACACTATTCATAAAAAAATTTAAATTTTTAAAAGCATAAGATCTCAATAAAATCCAAATTTTTGTTATATAATTCCAGTCCCGTTAAACAAATTTCATTTCACACCAACAATAATTTTACAAAAACCCCCATTTAAAATCCATCCATAATGTAAGTTATGAAAATTCATCTTCCAAAATCCAAAACAAATCCTTAACCACTTTATATTTATCCGTTCACAATTCCGAAAATAATATATCTCATCCCAATATTCAGAATCAATAACTACCCAAAACCACACACAAGGGGAAACTAGTGTTAGTGGGTGAATTTTCCATATGGTTGGTGGCTAGATGATAATAAAATTATTGTCATGTGGAGTTTTTTTTGGACCATCTCCCTAGATCTACTTGGCTTGCTGGTCCTTATGAGCTAGCTGGGACCATTGAACCAACTCCCATTTCATTTCCCATATATTGAGAAACCACAAGGAAAAAAGGATTAGTTGAAACCCTACTTCCCATGGTAACTCATTTCTTTCCAAGAGGTGTGATGGCCATTCTCCATAATTGTAACCCAAACATTGAGTTCTGAAAATCCTTGCTCTTGTCTAGCAAGACCCTTTCCAAAAGAGATGACCTAAAAATAGTTCACCAGATTTGATACCATTTTTTCACAAACCATATCTACTTTCAATACAAATAGGCACCCGAACGAGTCTGAGACAACTCCCAAAGGGAATTATAGATCTCCACAGACCGATAAAAGTTTCAGGGTATCATGAATAAATGTTTAGAATGATTAACCCAAATTTATAATCATAAAACTTCGATCATAAACAAATAAAACGAATCGGAATTTTTCAATCCAAACCACATTTTAAAAAAATTCTGAATTGAAATACATAGGTTTATTCAATTCCAAAATACTACCACATAGAAAGAATGAAAAAAATAATATCCCAAGAACCACCTAATTGAAAGGGGGAATTTCCCTCAAACCATCTCCATTACACCGCACCAAGAAGAATCACTGACAACCCAAACCACTGGTTCTAAGAGATTTACCCAAACCTTCAACAAACATTACCAAGTCTAAATACACCCAATATTTGAAGTGGGGTGTGATAAAATGCCCAATAGAATTCCTCAAAAATATATTCCCTGAGATAAATAATTTATGATGAAATGTTTTTATGATTTTAAAAACATGAAATGCTAGTAATAATTTTTAAACAAGATGAAACATCAAATGAAAACAGTTTTGAAGGGAGAAAATTTAATGAGATAATATATTTAAAGAAAATTTACATGATATTATATTATCTATCCAAACAAACCATATACCAACTGAGAGTATTATATAGTCATTGAGAAAGATTCATGGGAGCACCTGTAGGCAATAACATTTTGTGGGCCCTAGGTACATCGTATATTGGTGTAAAATATCTATAACAAATATGCATCTAATGAAAGATCCACTAGGAGGGAAAAAACCAATGTCCTAGTAGTCCCCAATCATCGACATTGTTTATTTAGTGTTTCGATCGTCAATCATTCTATGTTAAACAAGGAAAAAACCACTTCAGATCACTATCAGACTAGTCCTAGTCCACCCACCAAGATTCTTAGGTTTCCCTATTTATGTTCAATCATGTTACACAAGTGATCAATACCATTTTAATATATAAAGAACATTAATATACCATAAAACACCAAAACATAACCATACATACTTTTCTCCCTTTGAGGATTTCAATAAACGATTAAAATCTTTCATAAAACCATTTCACAAAGAATAACAAAAAAATTCACATAAAACCAACTCAAAAGAAATCTTTTGAGGACAAAATCACACCAATACCATGAAAACATAGAAATGGAATCCCTATAATTTATTATCAAAACTATTCCATGAATATTAAAATGACCACAAATGATACAAATAATTTAAGATAAATTCATCAAAGAATTTATACACAAGGAATCCAAAACCTTATATATCGAAGACCCAAAATCATTGTGTGAAATGTCAACCACACCACTACCGCACCAAAATTATGTGAAAATGAACATTAATATATAGTATCATACCATGTTACTCAAAGTAAATCCTTTGGAATGAATACCTAGCTACTTGATAAGTGAAACATTATGAAATAGGGAATAAATCATATGGAGAATGAAAGAAATTATATGGAGAATCACTTACTTAATGAATCTTATAGTTACACTAACAATACCCCTAAAACAATGGGTTATGGTGAAGGTTGAGTGATCTTGGGATCCCTACACACCTGTATGGAATGAATTATGGATGAAATGGGTGTACTAGTGTTATTACTAGAAGGGAAAACTGGAAAAACAAAACATTTTTTATAATCAGGGCACCTGTGTATGGTTTGGCTGCATTGTTTAGTAAACATTACGGCATGTTCAATCCTCCGAAAAGATTCCTATTCCATCCTATTAAAGAGTGAATTGGGAGGGGGGGGGGGCTAAACTGAAACATAATACAAGAATAGAAGAGAAATAATTCGATAAAATTTCAAACCTATCACACCAGACTCTGGAGAAAATGACCATGAAATCGACTCGATGTGGAATGAAGTAGAAGTTAAAAACCCTTTGTGTGACATCTTAAGTACCATAGAGTGGAAAAATTGTACTAACATATTATCTTCGTATGAAAAAAAGGAGAATAATATTAATGAGATTTCTTGGGAGTTTTATTAAATTATTTTTTTAATGGGAGCATAATCTTAAACAAACCATATAAATGGTGGGTTTCATTCAATTAAATATTACTAATTGGTAAGCTTAAATCATACTTCCCTTAAAATAAAATGAAATTAAATGATTTTTGAGAAATAAATGAAATAATACTATTCATTATATAACATATCAAATGGTTTTATATTCCCCTCTTATAAGAATATTTGTGCATAACATGGCATGTGTCTCAAAGAAGGAAAAATGAAAAAACAAATTACTTTATCAATTAATTAATTTTTAAACATAAACCCTATGAGAAAAATGATAAAATTTATATTAATTACTCATAATTTTTTCATTATAATCATATAAAAATTTCAAGGTATGTACATGCACCCTATGACATTAATAGGAGACGAACATTACTTGTGCGTTACAGAATATAAAAGTAAGACGAGAAAACACTTACTACTTAAGTATCATTAGAATCATAATACCAATGAGAGAAGAATATTTTGTAAAGATTTTTATATCATTAAATAATGTAAATTTACTATTCCAAATTTCCTAGGGCTTTACATAAATAAAAATAATAATTGAGTTGTGAATATGGAATGTTTTTTCATGAAATTAAAAGGTGATATGAAATCCACTAACATTGTGTCAGACATGTCACCTGTGTCATAAAAATCCTGAATAATAAAATTATGTTAATTATTTACTTGATTCATATTATTTTTAGCTTTGTTAATAATTTTACATCACTTATTACAACTTTTTATACAACAACTTGATAAATTAATTTTATATCCGGTGTTTTAACTAAATCTAGTTCATGTGATAAAACAACATTGATATGTCGATATTTATAAGAGGGTTCATTGTATAAACATAACCCTAATAATAATGATGATATAATAATGATATTTATAAATAAATTATTCTTTAAAAATTTAAAATATTATTATGAAAAATGAGCCCATGTTACAATCATGGAGACAATATGTCGTATGTATTCTTGAGTAACATTCTCTTTCTTCAATGATCACTATGGGCTGAAAGTATGAAACAATTTAAGTTTCAAAAATGGTAATTATTTCATAAATAAATCTTTAATTAATCATATATACTTTTATATATGGAATTATAGTGATTTAAAAGGAATCACATCACGTCATGTTGGTGGTAGTCGACAAGTCCACAAATGATGTTATCATCATTTTAAGGTGTGAAAACGGTGACAAGAAAAATGATATATTGTATTTATAGTAAGATAATAATGTTCTGAATATAATTTTAATTTAATTTATGTCTTACAAGTTTACTGAAACCATCCATTTTATGTTCTTTTTATTTCATGAATGAATCACTTCTCTTTGAGGAGGTGGTAGTCAACACTTACACAAATGATGTTATATTAATTAAAAAAATGGAAACCATGGTGTTTTATATTATTTAATAATGAATAATCATAAATAAATAATAAATAGAGTGTATATAATTTAAAAATTATTTAAATCATAATTGATAAATCTGATAGGTGGTAAAAGAAAAACTAATGACATCATTTTATGTGTCTATAGTTGTCCATAACTAGAACATAATGTATGTTACACTTAGCTAGATGTATGTGTACATGTAGTTAAAAAACATATAAATACAACATGTATATATATTGAGGATACATATGTTATTATATAAGAATATAATAATATGTTATGTGGGGTATATAATCAAAATACTACAAAGGATCTTGACGAAAGATGTTACCTATTCTTTGGGAAACTCTTATTTGTTTGCACCAAAGGGATTTCTTGTATAGATTTCTTCCCAAAGTGTGTCTTCCAAGGTGATGGTATATTTGTATAGAGAATATTATAGTAGATTTTGAGTGTTCTTAGGAGATTGGGGGTATGATTAAGAGGGAGTTGTGAGTATATTTTTATAATAGGGGAGGAGTGGAATTATTGTATATTTTTAAAAATCGAATTCCACCCAGGTTTTTTTCATGTAATCTGGATCCAGTAACGGATCCAATTAGGAAAATTAAAGTATAAGTTCAGAATATCAATATAAAAGGGATTTTGAAAAACCTTTAATTTTCATTTTAGCTATTATTTTAATGATTATGTCCCATGTCGATCATAAATTTTGTTTAGTCATTGTAATTAATTTTAATTAAATAAAATAATCTTTCTGTACAAAAAATTAAATGAAATCATTTTAAATTAAGAATTATATTGGGCAAAAATATGAAATACATTTTATAATATTTTTCTCATAGATGTAGAGGAAATGAATTTAAATTTAATCACATATATGGGATGAAAATACGGGTTTTTAAGGTAAACATTTTCAACACATTGACATGTTTTTATTTCCAATTTCATGGTGAAATTGATTCAAAATAAATAAATTGGATAATTTGTATAATTTTACATATTTAAAAATTAAAAAATAAAGTAATATTATAATTAAAAAATTTGGTAAAAATGCTCTTTTGTAATAAAATTAAGTGTTCTTCACTATGCATAAAAAAATGAAAATTCCCAAAAAAACAAAAAATTCAACCAAATTAAACTTTCAAATTATTATTTAAAAAATAATTTTTTTTGTTCAAGTAAAAAGTATAAAATTTTCAAAAATAATATTTAATATGTCTTCTCTGTTAGATGGTAGTAAAATAACCTTCTTGAAAGAAACATCATTTTATTTATAAAATTACATTTATTTTTATCAACTAACTGTAAAATATATGAGAGGAGTTCGAAAATATATTATTTAAAGTAAAATAAATTTAAAACATTAACCAATATGGGTTTATTTAATTTAATGAGAAATTTTTTTACAGATTAAATTAGTTTTCTTTTAAAATAAATTGTATTATTCTCAGTTAGTTCTTACAATAATTTCAATATAAAAGGTATCTTTTTATTCACATGTCTAAATAATATTTTTTTAATTACTTCAATAGTAAACGATAATTTAAAAATATATTAATATTATAAAATTAATATTAAGACCATAATATTGTTTGGTAAAACTAGGTCTTCTGTGTAGCTCACGAAATCGATGTTAATCAACATTGAATGTAACATACGAAAAATAGCGTGTTTTGTATATAGAAAGCTAATTTAAGTTTCTCATTTAGTGTAACATTAACTTGGTGTTGTCAAAATCACATTAAAAAATAGTTATTTTATATAACATATGAAATATTTAGAGTTGTGTGATATGAATAATATTAAAATATTAAATTAAGTCCCAAAAATATTTCACAAAATCTATGGATGATACATTATACACCACTTAAAATGAATTTATCCATCAAAATTGTTCTGGTTTGTCGTAGTATTAATAATAAAATGTTAATTTCATAGAAACAAATATCAAAAAAACTAATAATAAATCATCTTATTAAAAAGTTAATTGGAAAAACAACAGCCACAAAAAGTAACTCATAATAATGTTCCCACATTGGATAACATTGGTAGAAATTGAAAACAAAAACATGGAAAAAATTCTATCCATCTTGTTTTAATGAAGAGTGATACAGAACGTGGTCAAGAGGAAGATAAAAATCACAAATCCATAATTATTTGATGATATAAGGGTCCAATTAATTAATTATAGAAGAATGTATTAGGATTTTTATTTGTTTCGAATCCTTTTTAAAAGAGTTAAATAGTATTCATGAGAAGATATAATTACTTGATTCAGAACAATGTCTACAATTTTTCTCTGGTAAAATTCCACATCACATATTTCTGTAGTAGGAAGGTTAATATTTTTGTTCGTGAGGAACTATACATCGTGAGATCTATGATAAGACATCACTTCTATCATTATTTACAGTCAACAAAATGTTGTTAGAATAGGTTATCCAATATTAAAATATCCTTATTTGGTAAGAGAATAGTTCAATCGCACAAACATCATGTGATGTTTAACTTAATCCTCCTATAAATAGATAAATGAATAACCCTTATAGAAGAAAAAAATCCAAAACATTCAAAAGGATGCCATGAAAGAATCTTTACATTTATCCCATGTATATCGTAAAATATCTGTTGGTTGTCAAATTCAAAACATGGGAATACCCTCATATGGAATTCTCATGAAACATATTTATAACCGAAAGAAACATAAATCCTTTGACAAAAAATGTATCCTTTTTTATTCCAAGGATTAACAGATATATTTAATAATTCAAAGAAGTTATAATATCCATCTATGATGACATTGACCACTTATACAACAATTCAAATAATCAGTTTCAGGGTAATCAATATTATTGAATTTACATTATACAAATCAATCATATATTTATCCATGTTAAACATAATTTTCTCATCATTAGGGAGACATTAAGGGTTACATTCCCTTTAAAAAAATATCACATTTCCATTAAATAACTTTTCGTGTTCATTGTTACCAGTGAATATATTTTCGTACTAATATGTAATGGAAAACATATACGTCATGATTCATATATCATAATTCATGAACTACTATACTTATACACATTAATCATTGAACTTTATTCATAAACCATTACACATGATTTACCTGCTTAACCCTTAATAACCCTTTCATAGAGTATGAAATATGAATCATGTTATAATGTTCCTCAAACTCAATAGAATCATGGTTATTATGTTTAATGTAAAAAATACTATAAGAAAATAACATACCTTTCACATGTTATTTGAAGTATCATTATAATCAACTGTATAAAAAATACTCATTGACCTTCCTAGTTCTCTACATGAGATTTCCTCTTAGGAAATTGATTTTTATCATTTCTAGAAATTATATATCTAAAACATTCAATTTTAACCCAGTTTCATTCAGTTTTTCATTAATGAATAAAATAAGAATGAATAGGGTGGGAAACACTTTTCTTAGTAAAAAAACACATTTTCTAGAATTTGTTTATAGTAAGAGTAAATAATGATATATTCTCCTTTAGTCTCTAGAACATTAATTTAATCATTGTTTATTCATTATAATATTTTTTTTAAATCATTTATGATGGTTCGTAATGTGTTATTTAATTCCCAAAACATATCCTATAAGAGTGTCAAACAAGGTGTGTAGTAAGTCCTATTTTTGGGTATGAGGTTACACTAGAGTCAAGCGCAACACACATTTTCAAAGGTGTTATTACTAGGTAAATTTGTTCTTGAACCATATAAAATTACATTATATATACATGGATGTATTTATACAAAATCACTCACTATATCCTTTACAAAAATTACATTAATTATACATTCAAATTTTCAAATCCATAGACTTATCCTTAGATACATCCATAAACATATAATTAATAATACTGTTAGGGATCTCTCTAATAATTTATCATCCTAGTTTACAAAGAATGAAAAATCCTTCAATCAAATACCAGCTATAATGACCCATTATTAACATGCATAGACATTTAATCACTCTTTAGTAATACTTAAAAAATTACACAAATATATGCTGAAATAATGTTTTAGTTTAATGTATTTAGAAACATGTAAATGTAAATTATGGTGTATGAGTGAGATACATTATCTGTCCCTAGGTTCTCCAAGACGAACATCCCTCTTAGATATATCATACACTGAATATATTATCATAACCGAGGGAAGTATAAAATAAAAGGTGTGCGCTCATATTCTCTATAATATTAAACAAGATAAATATGTAAGAATAAACATATGAATAAGGGTATGAGAATGTGATCATAGAATTAGATCAACATACCCTTCACACAAAAGATCATAAACATGAATCATGGTATATATATTATCAGTTCACAAGAGATGAATCATAAAGGAAATATGGGAATTAGCCTAAAAAGAATAACACAAGAATATGGCATACACATATACATGTAATATCATTCATAATAAATCAATATGATTTTCTAGAACAAATCAGGGAGCTTTATGGGTATTAAACCTACTAGGAGGGACTCACCAAAATCCCCATTCCTATTTGTTTACTTCTTAGTTAATGAGTTTTTCTAAATTCCCATACTGGATAAGGATTCCTTTTCTTCCCATTGTTGATTAGGTTTCCCTATCTCCTGATAGTGGACCAGGAATCCCCATATTCCTATAGTGGAGAGGGTTTCCCCATCTTCCCATAGTGGATTGGTCTTCCCCGTGTTCCCATAGTGGATCGAGTTTCCCCATACCTGATAGTTGATCAAGCTATAGAAATGATTCTCATCATTATCTCATGAGACATATATCTTTACCCAATGCATTAGAGGGAGATACTAGTCGCACCCATATTATAATAAAATCATACATACATGATCCACGTGATAATAAAGAATCATATCATAACCTATAAAATGAAATGTGTATTATAAACACGTAATCATATAATAACATGTGGAAAAGAGGCATCTTTAATTATCATTTCATTAAATTATAACCTATGTAATGAATGCATCTTTATAAGTATATATCCTATCAACTATTAATGTATTGCATAAACATATATAAAGTTAATGAGAAATGGGATTCTTAAACATCATTCCCGTAAAACATAAACTATTTTGAGAATGAATTCGAATAGAACCATATAATAATTATTCTAGAAACACCTCATTAATACCAATAGATATTTTCTTATACAAATAATAAATTTTAAAGTTCATTTAATACTATTTTCCAAGGAAAAACCATTCTTATTTAAATAATTATTTTTGAAACAAAATTTGTTTTAGAAAACCATTTCATGAAAATCTTATTAATAATGTTTGAAAACAATTTGACACCCATATTCATTGAGAATTACTTTGAAAACATATAATGGGAGCATTGAAATCATTTTAGAAAGCATTTTTATTAAAAACATAAATAGCAGCATGAAAAAAACTAAACCATTTTCAATTAAAGAATAAAAAAGTTTCTTTAAAACCATTTGAAAATCGTTTTCTATGAATAATTGTAAGAGAATCATGAAAATATTTTGAAAACCTTTTTGTTGAAAATACTACAAAATCATAAAAAGAAAAAATGTAAATTTTTTTAAGAACATTTTTTTATAAAATAATTCAACATATTACAAATGATTCAAATTATTTTGAAAACCAATTGTTTGAAAATGCAATGAATTTTTTTCAATAAATAATGAAAATGTATTGAAACCCATTTCATTTAAAATGGTTGTAAAATTAATTAGAATTCATGAAATAAATTTCAAAAAAAATTCATTGAAAATAGTATGAAAACATAAAAAGATAGAATGAAAAAAATTATGAAATCAATTTTAAATTCAAAAATTTCCTAGAATATTAGGGAAAATTTTTTATTTTAAAAAATATCCTTGTAAACATACAAAGGAACTATCATGGAAGTAATGGTCATGATGGAGGGTAAGTCCATACATATCAAAAATTCCTTTTTTTAAATTATATATTTATAAGAGTCTATTGATCAGAAAAATATAGCAAGATTCATTTCAAATATATTTTGTAAAAAGGTGAGACATGGGTAATAAAAATTAAACATTTAGATAATATTAAAAAATTTTTTGAATTTTTTTTGAAAACATTATATTGAATGAACATAGATTTCCTTCAAAAATGAATAATAAAGTTGGATTTTCATAAAATAATATTATTAATTATATCAAGTATAAATGTGTGTACAAATATTACTAACAGAATAAGATATTATTACTAATTATAGGAGAAGAAAAGTAATGTGAGTTTTTTAGAATTTATCACAATATTTTCTCAAAGGAAGGATAATGATAAACAATTATTATAAGATGACAATATTTAAATATACTCATTACATTTGGTAACCACAAATCACACTCCCCATTTAAGAAAATGAAATTACATTAAGTATAAAATATTATGAAAATAAGAAAATTCATGATAAAGTATATTAATAGTATGGGTATTAACCTCTTAGAATAATATAGGTCCATAACAAGACATTTGTTTCAAAGATGTAAAATTAAGACAAAATTACTTTACCAATTCTGAATCATTCGAATGATAATGAAATGACCTGAGTTTTTAACTAGAAAAAAATTCAAAGGATTTTGAAATTTATGATTACTGGATTGCCCTTTATTAGAACTGCACTATGGAACAAAATTGAAAAATTTGGAAAACATCAATGTGTTTATTTGTACCTGAGTAAATCCCCAAATGGACCCCAGCTTTTCTTATAGAGTTTCAAAAAAGATAAGGTCTTGAAATAAATGTTTTGGAAGGTCTGAAAAAGGCACCCAGTTTGTTTGAAACCGTGCTTCCCTTATTGGCAAACCATGTGGCTTTTTTTGAAGAGATGGTCACACCCATACAGGTGACAGATGTTTCACCCAAATTGTGTTCTTAGCCCGCACGTTTAGTTACAAATGGTATATCTTCTCAAAATTTTAATGAAAAGGGTGGTACATGGTTTGTATAACTGGGCAACCCAAACCATGTGATTTCTTCTTTTTATGACATTAATAAATTATTTTAAAATTAAATTAAAAAATAAATTTAATGAGAACAAAGAATAATAAAAATAATGAAATTTTAATAATAATAATAATAATGGTATTCTTATTATTAATATTTAGTGTTTATTTTTAATAAACCCTCAATAGGGGTCTCCCCCAACCTATCGTGCAACACCCCTCCCATTTGGCCACTTCGTGGCCATGCGAGATAACACATCCTGGATCTCTCTTTCATCAATGAATCAAACCATTTATGTTTCTGATTCTCTATATATTCTTCAAGGTATGGTCCCAGGTTAACTCTTCCTTTATTTTGCATTTTATTTTCTTATCACATTCACTTGATTTAGTATTACAGGCCCTATTGTAGGGGTTTATACATATTTTTTGGTTTTCCTCCAATGTTTGGGAGTGTGGATAATCTCCTAGATGATCATCATGCATGGGTTGATGTTTACTACTAGGGGAAAGTAGTTTGGTTCATTTTTTCTTATTGTAACCAATTGTGTTCATTTTTTCTTTTGTTGTTTTATCTAGCATAGAATTTTCGGGGTGTTTTTGTGTTTTTGAGTTCTAAGTATTTACTTGTGGGGTTTCTTCGTCCCCCTAACTCCAGGTTCATGTCGCTAGAGTCATAGGCATATAACCACATATGCATAGTTGGGATTATATATATATGTAAGTTCCCCAATTATATGTATTTTCACCCATGGTAATGAATATAGATACATATGGGCTAGGTGGGATTAAGAATAATATGAAAAATTATTACACGTGTAATTGGAGATGGGTCTATGCATATATAAGCATGTATAAAAGTAACCCCTTGTATATATTCATGTCTACAAAAAATATATACATAGGGGTTGGTTTCGTTATGTATATGAGAAGGTTTATATGATCAGTGTGGGGTAAGAGTAACTTTGTGTGGTTTTTGATGAAATAATTATGTGTCAAAGTGTTTCTCTATTACATATTATCTCTGGGGTATGATTCTTTCCTTTTTTACATTACATTATAGAATTCATGAATTGCCATCCATTCATAATTTCATTAGATATTAACTAGTTTTTTATGATTCATTCATGAATTTTTTAATATGGTAAATGAATGTCTTGAAAAAAACCTGGATTTCTAGTAAAACACCACGATGGAGGTGTTCTACCTTCTAAACTAAAAAAATTTGTTTAGTGATATAAATCATGATTTGTTTTTTAATGATTCTTTTTTATACTATAACATGTGAATCACCCTATGGGTGTGAGTTTCACATTAATTACATGAATTAATTGATAAATTATGTTAATATAAATCGTATTCCATGCGATTTTCCCTAAAACAACATGTTGAACATTGTATATTTAAATACTCTAGATAGATTTTTCATATGGAAAACTACATGCCTTGTATTATTTGATTATTCAAGTTGATTAAATATTTTTACATCATGCCTTAGGTCATTTATTTATTTTAGTCTATGACATGGAACATAAAAATACATTCCACACATTCCAATTACTTCATGGTGTCACAAGAAGTTGGTCTAAACTAAACGACTTTTTATCTAATAATGTTATTTATATTAATTGGGATATGTGTTCTCACTCCATAATTCTATAAGATTGGCTAGATAAATTATACTATCGTTGTAAAATTAAAACATTTAAATTTTAAACATCCATTAAATCCATATGGGTCCATATGAAATGATACCGATATCGGGAGCCACCCGATAGGTGTTCCAGTCTTGGATTAAATTGGAACTACAAATGTATGAATTTTGAGCCCTACACTAAATTTCATAATTCGATTCATTTTTGTATTAAACACTTGAGTTGGAATAATAATAAATTATTATGGTTTCTTGTGGATGAGTATACTTGTCTATTAGTGGATAATTGACATATTAATGTCCTTGGTGTTCCATTATAATATAAAATTCCTTGATATAATTACGATGAGGATTTAGAACCCTGATTAATTTAATGATTTTGGTTATAGAAATAATAATTTGATTAATTGATTAATGTGTATTATTATAATACATATGGTATGTTTTTACACTGGGGTTTTAATTTTTTTTTTATTTCTTTTGATATTATAAAATTTCGATTTATTTGATTCCAATGGGTTAGATGCAGATCACATGTTTAATTTGTCTTGATACGACTTATATTTATTATGGATTCCTAAGGAATTGGTGCATGATATTCCATAAAACCTAAGTATAATTAAATGATGTACTTGATTACAAATGTTGGAGTATATGATTATATGGGATATCTGAGTACCAGATGCATATTCATGTAATTCTTAAGGGTGAGATTCCAGAAATCATCAGGGCATAGGTCATTTGTTTATGATGAGTTATTAGTGATTCACGCATAGTAAGAGAATATTCCTTCAATTTGGGTGATCAATACTAAAGAAGAAGGATATAACCACATACATAAATATCTAGATTAGGCCTACAAATATATTAATTGATGGGTGTCCGTTTAAGAACCCAGAAAATGTTTTGATTTTATAATTGGTTATCTCATGGCTTCAGTAACATGTGGCACACTAACATTAATTTATTTGATTCAAAAAATGGATTGGGATAGATACTATGGGTGAATACCTAGTAAGATTTATATCTATAATTACCTGGCCCTAGTTACCCAGAGTCGGAGCATTATTACATAACATTGGCATGATTCAAGGAATCATATCCTGAAAGACTAATTAGTTTAGTAGCCTTGGAAGAACTGCATACATACATATTTTTAACATCACATCATAAGATAAAAACAACAACAAAAATTTTCCCCTTTGAACACACTTATATCCATTAGCTTATCCCTATAGGTCAACCATAAAAGACTTCTTCACATCCTGGAAAAAACAAAACAAAAACAAGGTTATCTCAGATGCTTAGTAAGGATAACAATATATTTGAAACTTCATAAATAAGCATAAACATTTAAAGAAACGTATAAGATTAAAATATATTCCTTTAAAACCTAAACATCAACATTATATGGTAAATATAAATTGAATAATTCCATTTAGTTATTTACATGGATATTCTACAAGTCCAATAATCACATGCAATATCAAAATCCAAATTCATAATGATGGAATAAATAATGCAGGACATCATAATCTCATAGTCAAGGCCTCGTGCCCAGACAAAAAATAAGAATCTATCAAGGCCTTGTGCTAAGACACTTGTTTGTCTCATTATACATACTGATTCATCATGGTACTATAGAGGGCTCCACCTATTACTTACTAAGTCCAATGCATTTCTCATTTTAAAAGGTTGAAACATAACATAAAAATTCTTATTAATACTAGAATACAAAATGTTAATACGTTAACTAGAAGCCATGAATATAATAAAAATAAAAAAACAATACAAAAACATATCACAAAACCTTCAATACCGTAAGGAAGATTTGTATCATAATAAATCAACTCCAAACAAGTATAAAATCCATTAAAGGATGTTTACATATATGAATTCAAAATTATTTGAGAGAAATATATCTTGTATTTTGAAATCATTTAAAAGTCATGTAATTATAAAAGAAAACATTTATTTTGAAAATATTCCTATAATCTTCTAAGAGATGCCTCAAATGTGTTATAATGGAAAATAATAACTGCACCCACAGTATGAGTTAGAAAAATACTCTTACATTATTGGTCGAAAATGATATAAATTACAGTGTTTGGAAAATGATGAAAGGATTCCTTTCAATCCATTTTAAAAAATGATTAACAAGGGTATAAATGATTTTAACCCAAAGTCTAGTAAATAGTAAAAAGGTTCTGAAATACAGTTTTTGGAAATAAGTGTGTGGTTGATAAATAGGATTTAGTAGATACTTGCGTAAAAAAAATCATAGATAATAAAGAGATTGTGAAATTTACCCTTATCTTGTACTTTTCCATGGTCAAAGATACATTAACCTCCTGTATAATAGTTAAATAATTTTTATAAAATTTTACAAGAACTACATACATAAATATAATATCATATATGATCTTCTAATATTTATTTTTTAATAATATATTAGTAGTATCATTGTTTCTGGTGTAAACTGGTTCATTTTACTTTTTATGTTTTGTTATGTAAGTCATGTTTGTTATGGATATGATGTATTTTATTCATATCCAGAATGATATTATGTTATTATATATTATTTTTAATAATCAAATGAAAATTATTCTTGAATGGTTAAAATGGGGAATTAATCTCATCGCCTTCGTGGAGATGGTAATTCGTACGTACGCATGAACGTGACTTCCATTTCAATTTTTTATTTTAAATGGAAAGAAAACCAAATGATACACTGTTATGTTATTAATCTAGTATAATATAATTTTTATCTTTGTTACGTATGTTGATTAACACCAACCTTTATACATTATATGTATTGTTTGAAGGACTCTTATCACTTTGTGGGGGTAGTAGTCCACACTTCCTCAAATGAAATTATTTGTATATATAAAACATGAATTGAAAAAAGGTATGCTATAAAAGAAAATTACAGATGCTTATAGGTAAATTAAATATCATATATAGTTATAGTTCCATCATAATTGCCACCATTAATGGTGGTAGTAGACTATTGGACAATAATCGTTTCTTGAGGCAATTGTTCGCCATCCACAGAAACATTTTTCCCTATACCCATTAGATGGAGGTGTGTGTAGGTATAATTCAAATCCATATCGTAACAAAAAACAAGTATATTGAGGATACATTTTTTTGTTATAAAATAATGGAATAAAGAGATTTTAGGTGGTTGGAGAAGTAAAATAAAAGAAAAGATCTTAAGAGGAGATGTTACCATTAAATCGGATAACTGCCTTTGGTTTGAACCAAAAGGCTTCCTTGAAGTGCCTTCTGCCTAAGGTATGACTTCTAGGGGAATAGAGGGGTGAAGGGAGCTTAATTGGGCAGAGTTTGTACGAGACAAGGGACTTGATAGGAGTGAGAAATGGGTTAGAGGTGGGAGATTTTTATAAGGGGAGGGGCTCTTTAGGAATGTTTGAAAATATTATTTTATTATATACAGACATTCAGTTTCTAATGGTCAAAAACTCACTAACGTCGAAGGTAAAATGACTCATGTTCGAAAAAAAAATCATCCAATAAGAATTGGATATGTTTTGTATTTTGGATTAATTTTTATAATCTCATTTATTTCAATCATTCCTTAATGTGGTAAACATTGCATCATTATTTTGTCATAAAAAATTTTATTTATTTAAGGTCTAAAAATTAAAAAAAATACCCTGATATATGAAGTCTTTTAGCTTTAAAATAAATATATATAGTCGTAGAGATAACTTATATAACCCCATGTAAAAATATTTGTACTAAAAGATATATGTTTTTTTTTCATTTTTGTCTTTACTTTAAATTAATTAATATTATGTGTCTCACCAGTGGCTCCATGGGGTCCCAAAATTGACCCAAATATTCCCGTGATCAGACATGAATCAGTAAATAGGGTTAGGGCATGTGTTAAGTTAATTTAATATTATTATAATATTATGTTTTACCCTTATTTACCGGATTTACCCCTTTAACCATGGTAAATAAAATAATTACCGAAGTAATTATTAAAAAAATTTTAAAAAAAAGTTACCTATTTACACAATTTGGACCTCCTAATTTAAAATATGAAATCAATTTTTCTAAATTAGAAGCATAGAAGTGGCAGAAATAAATTTATAATAAATTATCCTTGTCAAAAAAATGTGTGTTTTTATAAAATAATATCTATCAAAAGATTGACACTTGTTTATTTCCAATTAAAATGGTAAATTACATCCAATGTCATAAATTATATTAAAATTATAAAAATATAATATACTGAAACATTAAAACCACTCAAATATATAATTTAACAATATAAATTATTTCGATTCAAAAAGTTGTTTTAATTTAAAATTATATATTTTTCATTATTCATAAAAAATTGAAAGTTTTCAAAAGAGTACAAAAAATATACCATAAGATAATTTTGATATTCCGAATCTAAAAATGAATTCAATTCTAAAAAAATTATAAAATTTGAAAAAGTGGGTATTACTATTAATAACGACTAGTTTGATTGGTCGTGGTGTGTTGGAATCCCGATGTTCCTTGTAGTGAAAACAATTGCAGTATTGAAAGGGAAATGTATCGTGGAAGCCTGGGTATTACATTCATCTATACTTCAAATAATTTCATCCTCAAAATTTCTAGATTACTACTACATAAAAAGATTTGTGTGGTTCTTTGTCATAAGTTCCTCAGGTTCCCACATTTCCTCTTCCATATTATGATTTCTCCTAAGAACATTCACTAGATGAGTTGTCTGATTTCTTGAAACCTATTCTCTAGTATCAAAAATTATGGTAGGATATTCGCAATAAGACAGATCAGGATTAAGTTATATTTCTTCTTCGGTGATTACATGCACTGGGTCTGGCTTTTATTCTCTCCATAATCATACGTGCAACACATCATGAATATTGGAGAGACATGGATGCATTTCAAAATGGTAATATACAACCCCAATTTGTTCTATAATTTCGAAAGGTCCGATGTACCTAGTATAAATTTACCATTCTTATAGAATAGTATGACTTACTTCTATAGAGATTCCTTCAAGAAAACATGACCTCATACATGAAATTATAAATCATTTTGTCTGTTATCGATGTAGCGCTTTTGCCTAAATTGAGCAGCTTTGATGGGGGTTTGGATTATCTTCACATTTTCCATTGTTTCCTCAACATGTTCTGGGAATAAAAATTTTCTTTCATCAACATCATCCCTACAAATTGGTGTGTGACATCTTTTCCCATAAAACGCTTCAGATGGTTCCATATGAATACTTTATGAAAAACTATTGTTATAGAAAAATTATACCAAAGGTAAATATCGATCCCACCTACCTTAAAGGTCACGTGAGAAAGTCCTCAACATGTCATATCTTGTTTGAAGAGTGTATTCTGATTGTCCATCAGTTTCAGGGTGGCAGGCAGTTCTCAAATGGAGTTCGGTATCCTAGGCCTTTTGAAGACTTTTCCAGAATCGTGATGTGAAATGAGGATCACGGTCAAAAAAAAATCCATAGGGGTACTCCAAGATGTCTTAAAACATCATTAATATATAGTCATTCTAGATGTTCAAGTGTTAAATCTTATCTTATATTAAAAAAATGAGCTGACTTGGTAAGATGATCAACAATGACCCATATTGTATCATTCCATCTAGAAGTCTTTAGTAACCCAATGACAAATTCCATCGTAATATCATCCCATTTCCAATTAGGTAGTGGAAGAGGCTTCATGACTCCTCTAGGATGTTTTCTTCTATCATTCAGTTTTTGAAAAACCGTACAACATGAAACATAATCAACAATCTCTTTCTTCTAGTTGTCCCACAAAAAATGTTTCTTGAAATATCTATAAATCATAGTTCTACTAGGGTGTACAGGGAAATTGGAGCTATGGTCATCATCGAAAAATTATCTTTTTAAGATCTGGCATGTCTAGAACACAATGCCTTTTCCCAAATTTCAAATTAACATTTTCTTATATAATATCGATTAATCTCCCATTGTTCACAGCATTAATTTTCTGTTGAAATTTCTCATCATGAGTCGAAGAACATTTTACCCTTTCTAGTAATGATGGTTTAGCAACCATTTGTAAAATTATCGATGTCTCACCTTCTATAATTATTTCCATATCCATATTTACAAGATCCATTAACATAGGATCCATTTAAACTCTCATCTTGTTCAAAACACTATGATTATTTCTTCTCAAAGCATCTACCACTTTATTTTCCTTCCCCGGGTAGTATTTTATGGTGAAATCATAATCCTTGAGTAGTTTGAGCCATCTCCTTTACTTCATGATGAGTTATTTTTGTGAAAAAAATACAATTCAATCTCTTGTGATCAGTGTAAATCTAACATTTTTTCCCTTAGGGAGAGTTTATCTATATCTTCATAGATAATATTATAGATGCAAAGTCAAGATCTTTATTGGGAATGTTTTGTTAAGAATTTTTCACCTGTCGCGATGCATATGCAATAACCATATCTTTCGGCATAAGGACCCAACCAAGTCCATTATTTGATGAATCTCTATAAATAACTACCCCATAATTCCCCGATAATAGAATCAATATAGTATAATTGACTAATATTTTCTTTAGTTCTTCAAAAAATTCACACTCTTTTGTCCAAAAAAATTTAACCCCCTTACATGGGAGCTTGGTTAATGTGTTAGCCAATGGAGAAATTTTTTTGATTAAATGCCGATAATAACTTGCTAAACCAATAAAATTGTGTACCTCATTTATACTTGTAGGTGTAGTACATTCTTGGATTTCCATGGTCATTGATGTATCAACATAGATTCCATATTTAGAGACAATATGGCCAATATATGAAATCTCATGAAGTCGGAATTCACACATCCAGAAATTCCCATATAATTCAATTATTCTATGACTCTTTAGAATAGCGCGCAAGTGATTTTCATGATCTTCATAGCTTTTGGATTATAACAAGATATCATCAACAAATACCACTTCAAATTCATCAATATATTCATTGAAAACTCTGTTAATTAGAACCATGAAGACATAATATGTTTTAGTGAGTCCAAAAGTCATTATTGAAAACTCAAATGCTCGTACCTGGTTTGAAATGTTGGATTTGGCATGTCTTCCTTCTTCACACAGAACTGATGATACACAGAATGATGTTCAATCATTGAAAAATATTGAGTTCCATGAAGGTGATCAAATAAATCATCAATGTGATAAAGTTGATACATTTCCATTACTATTATAGTATTGATGTCCCTGTAGTCAATACACAACATCATAGATCAATATTTCTTCTCAAAAAAGAATAGGGGCTACCCATGGAGAAAAACTAAGGAGAATAAATCCTTTATTACTCAACTCCTCTAATTGTTTCTTTATCTCCACTAATTCTACAGTGGTTATTCTATAAGGGGTCTTTCATATTGGCCTTGACGGAGGAATTAAATCTATAGAAAACTCAATTAATCCTTCTAGAGGATGTCCAATTAAATCCTTTGGAAATAAATCAACATATTCATGTATAATAGGTATATCATATATTTGAACATTCCTTTCCTCACCCATAGTTATTTCACTCTCTCCCTCCCCAAAAATTGAATTTAGTAAAGTTATAGGGGATGGATCATGATAAGAATCAGATGTTGACATTTCTGCTCTAAAGATAAGGTATTCATAATCATCATAAAAAATTGTTACCACATTTTCCTTAAAATAAATTTTCGCATCATGGTCCAAAAGTCAATCTATACTAAAGATTATATCAAACTCAATCATGGTTATGATGATGTCATCAGTGGGTAATGAACATGTATATGCCCTTATGGGGACTGATTCACAAAATATTATTTCAATGATACTTCCCTTAAGTGTTTTAACTGATAACTCCCTTGTTAAATAAAATTAAAAATATCTTGTTTTCTTAGGAAACTAGGTATATATGAATCAATGTGATGATTTTTAATCAAATACTACATTGGCTAAACTTGAGGAAAGCATTAAATAACCTGCCACCACGTCTTTCATAACTTCAAACTCTATAGTAGTGATCACGTAAGCATGGCCTTGCTCCCTTGGCTTTTTGAAGTATGTGTTCATTGGTGAATATGACATTCATTTTCATAATTCCCCATTTCTCTACAATTGTAGAATTCATCATTGATAGCCTCTTTCTGTCCTTTGTAATCACGATCTTTGTGGCCTTTTTCACCACACTTGTAACAATATACCATTCCCTTCAATAAAGAACCATGTTGTTTCTTCCAACATTTACCGCAAGATGGATATTTAAATTTTCCATTTATTCCCTATATTTCCATTTCCAGAGTGTTTAGTAGATCTCTTCTTCTATTTATTAGCAATAATGTCGTACGGCTTAAAAAATTTCTTTTCTGTCTTGATAGCACATGATAAAATATATTCATTCGATGAGAAGGATTGTAAGAGTAATGCTTGATAAGAAAGTGGTTTTGACCCATCAAATAATCGATCAATATTACTCGTTGGGTTACGTATATAGTCTACAACGTGCCTTGCTTAGCTGGTAAAGTTAGCCTCATACTTTCCAATATTCTCATCCTCCTTTTTCCCCAGACTCAAAAACATTCTTTCCACATCTGCTCAATGGCCACGAGGAAAGTATTTTTATAATAAAATATCATTAAACTCCCTCGATTCCATATTCGATACTTCTTCATCCTTATTTGTGTTTTGAATTAATGACCACTATTTATCTGCATCACTTGAGAGGTGTCAAACCATCAGGACAACCTTTTCCCATTCACTACGCCCCAAAGAATGAACTGTTTTTGCTAAGGAACATATCCATTTTCTTAGATTCAAATGGATTTGTAGGCCCGTTAAATGTTGGTGATTGTTTCCCCATGAATCAGTCTATCATTGATCATCCACATTGTGGATTAGGGTGCTTCATAAGGGTATGGTTATTATTCAAAACCTGAGTGAGTTGTCACATTATTGTGATATGATGATCAGCACCAGTTGCATCACCAGCTCCACTATAATTATCTGGAGTAGGTGGTCAATCCCTACATGGATTACATGCATTGATATAGTTTCCATTCCTTCCACTATGTTCCATTTCTAAATAATATCATACACTATATTAGTTTATGAATCAAAAATCACAATTCCAAACATGTAATAAACGTAACCTAAATTGAACAGTTGATGGATATATTTAGTAATCATAAAAATGTATTATTTGCGGAGGTATACACTCATAAATCATTCATAATGGATTTTAATGAAAATTTGATTTATCCAAAGCATATACACCCAGAGTGTCCTAACCAATAGTGTAGCAAGGCCCGTTTTCGGCTACCAAGATACCCCGGGACAAGCCTAAAACAATATTTCATAGTTTTCATTCCTAGGTACATATTTGCCAAAGCAGCATCTAATAGCTTGTATCTAGACATGGATGTATTTCATTAAAAATCCACAAAATATATAAATTACAAAAATTCAAGGATGTTATTATATACTAATCCTCAAATTCTCCCTTAGGATAATGGGATCTAATCAGATTTTATCTAAATCTATTTTCCAATGTTTGTACTAAACATCCTCTAATACCAATAGTAATTCCCCATCCCTAGTTACTGAGAGATATTGAATTAATACATAACATTAGAATGATACAAGGAATCATGTCCCGAAAGATAGATTTGTTTAGTATCCTTGGAAGTAATAGATACAAACATATGTTTTACATTACATCATGAGATAAAAGAAACAAATTTTTTTTTCAACATTGAACACACATATACCCCTTAAGCTATCCATACAGGTCAACCATAAAATACTTCTTCACATCTTGAAAAAATTAAAACATAGTACTGGGTGATCTGAGATGCTTAGTAAAGATAACAATATAGTAGAAACATCATAAATAAGCATAAACATTGAAGGCAATGTATACGACTAAAACATAAGACTTTTAAATGTAAAAGTAATAATAATATGGAAAATATAAATCGAATAATTCCTTTTATTTATTCACATGTATATTCTAATAGTAGAATAATCACATGAAATATCAATAGCCAATTTCATAATGATGGAATGAATAATTCCAGACATCATAACCACATAGTTAAGGCCCCGTTCCAACAATACAAATATGATTTTGTCAAGGCCTTGTGAAAAGACGCTAGTTTGTCTAATGAGACCTACCGATTCATCGAGGAGCTATATCAGTCTCCACTAATCACTTACTAATTCCAATACATTCCTCATATGAAAAGGATGAAACATATCACAAACATTCGTATTAAAACTAGCATATGAAATGTTCATATGTTAACCATAAATCATGAATGGTAAAAAAATAACACATCCATAGTCAAACATATCACAAAACCTTCAATAAAATATGGATTATTTGTATCATAATAAATCAATTTCCAATAATTATAATATCTATTTAATGATGTTGACATAGATGAAATCAATATTTTTTAAGAGGAATATAACTTTCAATTTTTAAATCACTTAAAAGTCATGAAAATATAAAAGAAAACATTTATTTAGAATATATTTTCATTATATTGTATTGGAATCTTCAAATGTGTAATAACGACGGAGAATTACCACACATACCGTATGGGATAAAAATAATTCTTACCTTATTTTTTCAAAAACGTCATGAAGTACATTGTTTGGAAAACGATAGAATTATTAAATTCAAACCATTTTATAAAAATTAAAACAAGGGTATAAATGACTATATTACATAGTATTGTAAATAGTAAAAATGTTTTGAACTACATTTTTATGAAAAAATGATGTTGATGATAAAGAGGTCCCAATAGATACTTGCGTAATAGAAACCTCGGATAATAATGAGATTGTGAAATTAACTATTACCTTGTACATTTCATTTGTCGAGGGTATGTTATCCTTATGTATAATTCTTAAATAATTTTTATTAAAAAATACAATAACTATATACATAAATATGATATCATATATGATATTTTTTTTATTTCATTTTTAATAATATTTTAGTAGTATCATTGTTTCAATTGTTAAATGATTCGTTTTCCTTTATATGTTTGGTTATATTAGTCATGTTTGTTATGGATATGATGAATTTAATTCATATATAGAATGTTATTATGTTATTAAATACTATTTTTAATACTCAAATGAAAATTATTCTTGAATGGTTACAATGGGGAATGAATCTTATAGAGTTTGTGGAGATTGTAATACGTACATATGCACGAACGCTACTTCCATTTCATTTGATTTATTTATATGGAAATAAAACCAAATGATACATAGGTATATTGTTATTACAATATAATATAATATTTTATATAAGTTATTTATGTCAATTTACACCATCCTTTAAATGTTCCATGTATGGTTAGAACGAGTCATATCACTTTGAGGGGGTGGTAGTCCGCACTTCCTCAAACGGAATTATCGTATATATACAACTTCAAATGAATAAAGTTATTAAATAATAGTGGATTATAGAAGATTATATATATAATAAATATAATAAATATCATATATAATTATAGTTCCATCATAATGGCAACCAT
Source organism: Viscum album (assembly GCA_963277665.1). NCBI lineage: Eukaryota > Viridiplantae > Streptophyta > Magnoliopsida > Santalales > Viscaceae > Viscum > Viscum album. The sequence goes on from OY728137.1 coordinate 1,483,501,131, forward strand.
ATGAGGGTCTAGTATACGATTGAACAATCATCGCTTCGTGAGGCAGTAGTTCGCCGTCCACAGAACTTTATGTTTTATAACCATTTGATGGATGTGTGTGTATGTGTTGATCAAATACATATCATAAAAAAACCTTGTATATATATGATAACTGTTTTGTTATAAAATAAAGGAATAATGCTATTTTATGGTGTTGGAGAAGTAAAATAAAAGGAAAGAACTTAAGAAGAGATGTTATCATTAAATCGGGTAACTCACATTGGATTGTACAAAAAGGCTTCCATGATGTGCCTTATGACTATGTTAAGGAATCTTGAAGTAATATATGGATGTAAGGAGCATAATTGGGTAGATTTTGGATGATACAAGGGGCTTTAGTGGTTTGATAAATGGGTTATAAGTGAAGGATTTTTTAAGGGGGAGGAGGGCCTCTTTAGGAATGTTTGAAAATATTATATTATTATATGATAATTATAGGGTTTTAAAGGTCCCAAACTCATTAAAGTAGAATATCATATGAATAATGTTCGAAATAAATTTATTCAATAAAAATTGGATATGTTTTGGATATTTTTTTAATTTTTATAATATCATTTATTTAAATAATTCATTAATGAGGTAAACACTACATCATTATTGTGTCATAAATACTTTTATTTATTTGATGTAAAAATTTATAAAAAAAAATACAATGATATTGGAAATATTTTTATCATTAAAATTAATGTTTATAGTCTATGATATAACTTATATAAACCCATGTAAAAATTGAGTTACTAAAATATATATGTTTTTGTCATTTTTTTCATTTACTTTAAATTAATTATTATAAAGTGTCATTATCACTCTCAAGTGGATCAATAGGTTCCCAAATAGACCCAATGATTCCCATGGTCAGTCATGCATCAATAAATAGGGTTAATACCCGTGTTAGGGTAATTTAATATTATTATAATATTATTTTTTACCCTTATTTACTGAATTGACCCCTATAACCATGGTAAATAAAATATTTACCGAAGTAATTGTTCATAATGTATAAAAATTAAAGATACCTATTTAAATAATTTTAAAGTCCTGATTCCAAATATGGAATATTTTTCCAAATTCAAAAGCACAGAACTGGTATAAATTAATTATATATTTATTCTCATTGTCAAAACAAAAATCGTGTTTATAAGAAATAATAACTATCAAATATTGAAGCATTTTTATGTCCAGTTTAAATGTGAAATTACAACCAATGACCTAAATTATATTAAATGATTAAAATATAATTTAATGATACTTAAAAAACATTCAAAAGTATAATTTAACACAATAAAGTTTTTCTATTAAATATGTTATTTTAATTTAGAATTTAGTATTTTTCATGATTCATCCAAAATTGAATGTTTTCATAAGAGTACAAAAAATATAACCTAAGATAATTTTGATATTAAAAATACGAAAATTAAGTCTATTTTGAAAATAAAATTATAATATTTCAAAAATTTGGTATCACTATTTATAATGGGTAGTTTGATTGGTCGTGGTGTGTTAGAATTTAGAAGTTGTGTACAATACAAGATATTGCATTATTTAAAGGGAAAAGTACTGTGGAATATTGGGGTGTTACGATACCTCACAACATTGTTATGAACCATTTGGTGCCATAGTACCCGTTTTCACACATGTCTAGGGATTCATTTCTTGGGAAGTGTTGAGTAAATGGGAGCTAGGGGCCACAATAATGATCTAATTCTCGAGATACTCATGGAGAAAGTTTTTGGGTGGTTATAATTTTATTATAATTGATTAGATATTGAAATTTTCCCTTAATGTATTTTTAGAATCAGTAATCATTTATAAACTATTATATATTGGTCTGGGCCACTTCTGTTTAGTTATTATATTATTATTACACTATTTGTTTCTATGTTATTTATACATCAACTAAAATTTGTTATTTTAATATTATTTTTCCATTTTGATACTCTAATCTAGATGGTAAATTCAATCCACCATACCATCAACAGACCCTTGTTACAAGTTGGAAGACTCTAGCATACAGGGAGGCATACATGAGGCCATGTGGTGATCAGTATGGAAACTGATTTAGTGGTTACTCTGGTATGGATGATATGAAGTGTTATTGGAAGGATATTTTTCATTTTTATTACTATATTGGCTTGGAATAAAAAATATTAGAAATGACTCATTGCTTGTTTATTTATCATGATTGGGACTAGTGACCCCACCTATGGGGAATGGTCCATGTTCCTGGGGTTCGGATTGAGGTTTATATTGTTCGATGTTACATTTAATTTTATTTCACCGTGACAGAATAGTGTAAATTCCAATATTTATTGATTTATTGTTTTTTGAAATTAAGGGTGTTTTTTCCCTTGTCCTACTTCAGTAAAGATGAATCACTAAATATATTATACTAAACACATATAAATTCATATTCAATGCATATTCCAAGACATGTTGTTGCATTTTTATATTACATTCTAGATGTATTATGTATATTGGGTGTTTTTCCATTTTTTTTATACATGTTTAGGTGTTTTTAGAATGATTAATTTGATAACATGCTTATGTAAATATATTATATGCTACAATATTTATTTAGCATTCTTTTCTTATTAATATTCTATATCTCCTCCATATTTATAATGATTTTCTAGTAAAACATGCATATGTATTTATAAAATTTTTATTTATTACAAATACTCATGATAACAAATTAATATATTTTTATGTAATGGGTTGCGATTATAAAGGAAACCAATTTTCTTTTATAATGTGTATGAGCACCTTATAACTGGGAAAATGTGATCGGTGTATTTGAGCCATCGTTTAACATTTACATATACTGAATATCATTCTTAAAGTGTAAAGGATACCAAAGACTAAATTCTATAGTGATTGGATGTGATTAATGGGAACCAAATTCCAAACCATAATGTTTATGGGAGCATTATAGCTTGGTATAATTCCACCCATTCAATTACATTTTTATATCTATGAGCATGTTGTAGTCTGAAATGAATTTTTTTTGATTAAATGAGATCTATAATTTAGTCTATAATTTTTATGAGTGATTTTATAGATTGGGGTGGTGTAATTCAATGTTACCAAACGTTGTTTATATGACCATGTAATTTTTGAAATGGTTGCAACGTAATAGTTTTTTCATTTTAATCTGAAAATAATTGGTTACCTTATAAAATGAACAACTGGGCCCAAGTAGGTTAGTTGGGGATTACATTTTATGGTATGGACAAATTGGGAATTTTAAATTTCTCTACAAAAAAATCTACTATTTTAATACTTTCTATAGAACCCAGGTCGGGTTAGTGGGATCTTTAAAGGATGGCTTGTCTGATTAAATGGAATTTATATGATGAGTTTTCTAATTTATATTGGTATTTTATTAAATGAGAAATGATAAATTTAATTAATGGTTTTTTTATATAGAAGGACTATTTTTCATTCTGGTAATTTTTAAAAATCATGTTTCTTGTGTATATATTTTAAAATGGTGCTCTATGTTTTGAAATATAACATTCACATTATAAATATTTAAATGTGAATAAATGAAGTGGCCTTTAAATGGAACCCTTGGTTTCTTCCAACTTTTAAAACCCACTTGTAAATGCAGTTAAACTTTTCATTATAGTTTCCATGGAATGGAACCATATGCATTTTTCATATACATCCTCTCTTTTTATAATTTCATAAAATATAATCTCTTAAGATGGTGAAATCTGTTGTCCTGGCATATTGATAGGGTCTATGATTATGATTTATAAGGGGATATAATTTTGTAGGTAAAACCCTTAGATATTTATTACCCTAATAAATAACATGATCTTTCTAATTATTTGTATTGTTTGGGTGTTGTTTTCCCTAGTATGACTCTTACCGTCTAAAGGACAAGATTGTTTGGATGGGTGGTCATGGTATCCTTAACCCTTATTATGGGTGTGAGAGCATTGAGTAAATGTTGGTTTTAGTAGTTTATACATGGCAAGGAATGGTTGGAAGCTTTTTATATCTCATGACCTTATGATCTTTCTCATCGATGGATGACATTGTGTGTCGTTATTTAGGTTAATGGCCATAAGTGTCAATACGACTCCAAGTTAAATCCATTGTAAGGGACATAAGATTCTTGAGTAAATAGGGATGAAATTCTATTTATTGTATTTATTTTGTGTTATTTCTATCTATGAACATGGGGAAATAAATGTTCACTTACGTGGTCCCTATTAGGTGCCTTGGGTTTTAATACATGGGCCGCGTTTAGTGTAATCATCGGGCATTGTTCTATTCTATAAAGTCATGATTAATCTCTATAGTATAATGGACAAAGAGTTTAAAAGGGTTCAAATTAATCCCAATTCTCCGGAGATCTTATCAATATACTTGGTTGTATTTACATGCTGATATGTTTTTGTTGGTTTTGGTTTCGTTTTGGCCTTTTTCTATGCTTAGATATTATGATCATGACTCAGAGGAGTGTCACACATTCATTGAAGGTTTTTTCGATCTAGAATTCATATGATAAGATATTTCATCTTTTTTCCCCTAATAAATCTGTTCTATGGTGTGTATTCTCACATTGGTTCTTGTGAAACATAATGATCTTCTATGAATATAGAACACAACTGTATATTTCAATTGGATTTGGTCATTCCTTCTTAAGTTCTCTGATGACTTTTAAGATTCAAATGTTTATGGTGATTATTTTGTAGCATGAATTTCTGATGGTTGGTTATGTATGAAACCTTTGTAAGAACTATTAGGCAATGATTTTCTTTATTTATTAATCTTCAATTATAACATAATTCCTTGGGTAGTGAAGGGATCATGGTTCATTTAATGACAATTCTTCTGTAGGTGATTTTGAGATTCAATCAAAAAGACGAATAGTAGTGGTTTAACTACTTTTTTTGTTTTATTGATTGGTTAGAATCAATTCAATTTGTTTATTATACTCTTCAAATATAGATGACAATGTCCAATATCTTGACTTCTTCATTGATGCAATAAGTGAGTCATGTTCATTAACCACTCTAAATATTTTAACAATTATTGGGTATGGTAAGTGGTTTTCTTGGAGTTTCATGTTGTACATGTGGTTCATATCCATTCTTGGTTAGTTATGAGTGGTAGATATATTTCTCATGTAGAAATTCCTTGGATGGACTCTTCGATAACATCTATTTTACTTTGACATGTCTTCAATATGAATGTCTCTATGGGTTCACTCAATGATTTGACTTTGATATCTTGCTATGCACGAGCATATCAATTATAATTTGGGGTATGTAACACCTTGAGTTTGTTCATTAGAATCTCATTTTAATAAATTTTATGTTTCCCTTCATATATGGTCTGCATCAGGGATGTTTTTCTAAAGGGGTTACATACTTGATCGTAATAAAGAAAATGGAATAAATGGACAGGTAATTATTTCACTAAGAAACATCTGTAGAAGTTGGGTATGAGAATTAGTGAATGTCTTCGGTCTAAAGGAGAGATTCATTTGATGAAGGGGTTGTGGTTCAGTTCAAATGTTTCAGCCATTAAAGTGGTCCTCTTTGATATTGGTTAGTCAGAGGTGGGGTTACCATCTTTCATTTTTGTTCTATGTATATAGTCACTGGACGACCATTCTTGGGAACATCATTCGGAGGAGGTGAGGTATGTTTGTGTCATCAAAAGTTTTTTATGGAAATTCGTCTTGATGGGGATTCAAGGTCGATGGGGGAGTCAACCATTAAATAGTTTCAAAATTAACACTTGGAGAATCACTGGATTTCTTATAAGTGTTATTGGTAAGGAAATTATGATGGCAGAGGTACCATTTCTATAAATTTGTGTAATTCCCTGACCCCAATTACCCAGATTCGGTGCATTTCATTAATACATTGGCATGATTACAAGGAATCTAGTATTGAAATAACGATCGGATTAGTAGTCTTGGAAAATAGATTATATACATGAACTTTACATTACAACTTAGAAAATAAAACACAACTTAAATGATCCTTTGAGAACGCCATTAATCCCCTAGATAAAACCTTCTTATCAATCATAATACACATCTTAGAATCATGGGAAAATAAAACATATAAAATTTCTGAGCTCAATCTCTAATTAAGGGTACGAAATACATGGAAAGATAATATCCACATTAGGCATGGTGAATAATTTAAAACGCATGACTTTACAAACAATAAACATGAACACTTTATGGATGAAATATGAGCTGAGTAAATAATGCATTAATAAAACATAGTCACAAGAATTATACTAGTTGAATAACCATATTTACCTTCAATATTATTTTCATAATGAAGGAATGTATAATGTCAGACATTTTGAAACATTTTGTCAAGGCCAAGTCCAAAATGTCTAATAATGATTAAGGCCTCTGCAAAAACCATATATCAAACTTGGAATGGCCTTGGACAATTCCATATATAATTGTATCATGAGACCTACCCATGCATCGAGGAGATATAGCCGGCTCCACCCATCACTTACTATTTCCAACACATTCCACATATGAAAATGTTGAAACATAATATAAAAATTTCTGTTTGAAATAGCATACGACTTTTCAATATATTAACCATAAATTATGAATGGTATAAAAATAACACATCCATAGTCAAACCTATCACAAAACCTTCCATACTATATAGAAGATTTGTATCATAATAAATAAAAAAACACACGTTTAAAATCTATCAAGGGATATTGACATATATGAAAATTATTTGTAAAGCACTTTGAGCGAAACATCCCTTTTTCATGAAAACATTTAAAAGTCACTCAATTTAGAAAGGAATAAATTTAAAAACGTTTTTGATTCAAAGTTTCCCATAGAACTTTGAATCTTATGAATGGAATCAAGATTTTAAAAACATTCATGTCTATATAAATAAATACTTAAAAAACCTTCATAAAAACCAGGACATTAATTAGAATGATTTAGACAAATAAATATTTAAAACATTTAGAATGATATTTTTATAAAAGAGTACCTTAAAAATAATCAATTTTGAAACGCTTTAATGAGACACGGACTTGGATAATAAATATTTCCCGTGAAAACATACCCATAATCAATCTTGGCTAATAATGAGATTGAGGAATTAACCCTTACCCTGCACTTTCCATTGGTCGAGGGAACGTTTAACCACCTGTTTAATGACTATAGTATGTTATTAAATTATACCATAACCATATTCATATTTATTATATCATAAATGAATTATTCATGACATTATATTAACCATTTAATATTGATTTCCATGTTAAATAAACATTTTGGGTAATAATGGCTTTCTTTGTCGTATGTGGTTTAACTTGTTATTCTTGATCATATCATTTAGATAATGACTTAAATATTTCCATAATATAAAACATTATTCATATATCAAATATATATAGAATATGAATACAAATAATTTATGGACATATGAAATAGAACGCACCGTTTATGGATATTGTAGGTTGTACGTATGCATAAATGATGTTTATGTTTTCGTATTGTATTGAACGAAAGTAAGTAAATAAGATATATATAAGTAAAAACATTCAATATATATATATATATCCAGTAGAATTATTATTTCATATATTACATACATATTAATAATATATATTTTTATAATCATTGTTTAATGGTGAATGTGGGAATTAATCCCATCGTGTTGTGGAGACGATAAGCTGTACATACGCATGAGCGACAATATCATTTTATTGATGGAGAAATCGTATGTAATTGGATGTTATATCATATATATATAATCATTAACATGGTATATTTATTATTTACATATTTATATTAATTATTATACCCATCCAAATAAATAGGTGTTTGAATAACAAACTACACCATGATGTGGAGATGGCAAGTCGTACGTCCACACGTATGGTGACTTTTCCATTTATAGGATGGATATAATAATTAATATGGTTGCACCCTATTTTTAATAACATAATAGTATGTAGGAGGTACTTGATTTTTTTGGTATTGAAACAACAATGAAAGAGGAAGTGTAAGAAGAAAAGGACATGAAATAGGGTGGTGAAATTATTACATCTTCTTCGGGTGTTTGCTTTTGAGTTGATCAAAAGGGCTCTTTAGGATGGATTTATGATCAATGTAAGGACTCTAGGATTATGTGAGGGATGTTGAGAGGATATTTGAGCTAGTTTTAGCTGAGAAAAATGGATTTGGAGTTGTGATTTTTAGATAAGTTAAAGTACCCTTTGATCGAAGGACTCTCCTTTTGAATTCTAGGATTGAACCCACCTCTCCTTCTTACAACTAAGTAGATCCTCTCGCAGCGGGATGACAGATGTGAGGGGAGCTGAAGGGAGTTTTGGTCTTTTGAGTTTTCTGACTTGTCGGGTATGAAGTTGACATCGTTGTGTCTAAAGGTCCCCCTGGAAGTGGTGAACGAAATTCCAGCAAGGAAAGTTGGAGGCAGTTCAGAATTTTCGGTGTTGACCAGTGTCTTGAAGGGCTATGTGGTATTTTCATCGGTTGAAAGGGTCATGTTCGGGTGACGATTGGCGGTGTCGTATTCTCATTCAGTATGATAAAGGGTGATGCACATGCACCATTTCAACTCTGGTGTTGGTGAATACTCCGCGTATGATCAGTCAGATGCTGTAATGTGTTATGTTTGATGGTGTTGCCTCGGGTGCAATATGATTGCATGTGACACCAAAAAGGAGAAGCTCCGTTCGGGAGTTTTCCATGCCTGACTACGAGGCAGAAGATGCTTCAAACATCAGGGCTCCAGCCATAGGCCTCGGAGTGAAGCTGGCGCGTGGTCAGGAACCCCAGGATTTTATAAAACCACAATTTCATTTCTGTCATCGGTGTTGAAAGTGAATGAAGCTTAAATTGTTTTCTACGGTTGTTCTGTTCCAAACGAACCATCTGGCTGTGTAAAGTTTCCATGACTAGGTGGAGGCGTGTTCATCATGTTACCTTAAAGTCTTGGGGGTTGCGTCCCACTGGATGTAATCGCTTTAGGGGTGTTTATAGGGTATGTTGGTTAAGTCAGTATTTAAAGTTGAATGGGGCTCATCCAGGGATGCGGAGATGCCGGTTTGTCTTGGGTTGTGGGTTTGACGCCCGGTAGTTGGGCCCGACCCCCCCCCCCCGCCCCTTGTGGTGGGGTGCTTGGTCCCCATCAGAGAGTGTCTAAAGTTTTGTATCTGCTATTAGTTCAAATGGTGGGGGACCCACATTGGATCTCGCACAAAGGTCTCTAGAATAAAATTGGTGTTGGACTTTCCATAATGGTGGGGAGTCCGCTCTGACCTCCCCATGTTGGTTCTAGTCTCGTCTTGAGTGTTGGTAGGTTCTTAATGGTGGGGAGCCCTTAGGCTTCCCCTTGTTAACCTTTTGGTTCTGTTTCTAAAGATGAGTTGGCACTAGCTGATTAGGGTGCTTCTTGGTCGTGGTTGGTCTCGTTGTTCGTTTCAGACAGATGACATGGTTTGACCTTGTTTGTTCATTCTATCCTAGTGTTGTGGTTTTTGTTTAATAGTGATTGAGATGTCTCGACTTGGGAAGTTGGGTTCTGTGGGTTTAAGAGTTCGTTTTCTAAAACAATCAGCTGGAGGCTTTCTATCTCTTTTGGTGGGAGACACATATCAAAAAGTCCTTCTACATGTTTCTTGATATTGTCTTTGAGTCATTCTCTCTGAGCATGATGTTTTTGTCTCTCTTTGCTTGGTGTTTGTGGGGATCCCCTTTGAACCTTAAGGGAGTGTGGTATTCTAATTTGAGGATTTGGTTCTGGTTGTGGCTTTCCGGGGACGGAAAGCTTTATGGTGGGGAGAATTGTCACACCCGTCCTTTTTATATTATTTATATTAATATTTTTATCGGGCATCAGATAGTTCAGGTCGAGACCCGAACTTAAAATTTCTAAGTTTTATTTTTGAAACACACTTTTTGGCCTTTTTGGCGTTCAGCGTGCCACTGTTGAAGCCGCGCGAACTTTCTTGGGTCGCCGCGTGACCTCCCTCTGCCCTCCGCACGCCTGCTTTGTGTGCAACCAATTAAATAAAGAAGTTATTAATAAGGAAATAAAAATTTAAAAGAGGGATAAAATGGAAATAAAATTGAATAAGAGACGTGAGAAAATTTAGTGGTTGTTTTAATTTTTAGGGATGTTATTATCGTTATTATTGTTAGTTTTAAACATAATAATTTATTTAGGTTATTATTATTATTATTAGTTTTATTTTATTTCATTGGACTTTATTTCATTTCCTTTTTATTTTATTTTCTTTTTCTATTTATCATTTTTTTTCCTCTCTTGCCTAGGGTTCGGCCAACCCTTCCTTTTTTTTTCTTTCCCGCAGCTTCTGTGTGCCGCCCCACCTTTTTCTCTTCTTTGTTCTTCTTCTTGTTTTTCTTTCATGCCGCAAGAACCCTCCTGCCTGGTTCGACGCCCCCTGCTCGGCTCGGCACCCCCTCCTCCGCCCGATGCCCCCTGCTCGGCCCGGCACCCCCTCCTCCGCCCGGCGCCCCCTGCTCTGCACAACACCCCCCTCCTCCTTCCGGCAGCCCCGACCTCCTCGCTCGCATCGTCCCCCTAACCTGCTGTCCTCCTCCTTGCCCAGCCAAACCCCTGCTGAACCCCTCCTATTAGGTGAGTTTTATTTTATTTTTATTATATGTTCATTTTCCAGCGGGTATGATGTTTTTTTTATGGTTTGATATTGATTATTGTTGGTTCGATTTATTGATTAGGGTTCGCATTTGAGTTGTTGAGTTTCCGGTGAGAGTCTCATGTGGTTTGGGGTCCAATTTGTGCTAAATTTGGTCTGAATTTAATTCTTATGTCGATATTTTGTTCTTTAGTTTCTTTTTCTGAGTTCGTTGTGGTGCTTTTGGTGTGCATTTGGAGTCGCGTAATTTTTTTCTGAAGTCACTACACACAGGTAGGTGGTTCCATGCCTTTGTATCATCTAGATAACTTAATTTGTTTGTTTAGTTAAACTTGATAAGTTCTATGATTTAATTGCATGGTGCTATATTTGTTTATAATGCTTTGCCATGCTCGTTTGATAAAAATTGGATTTCCGAAATGGTATGTTTTTGTGTTTTATATGTGTTGTTGTATAAATGAATGGTTGTGTTTTATAAGTTGCACGGAATGCGGTTTAAAAATTGTTTGACATGCGTGCGTGGTAAAAATTGCACTCTCTCTAGAAGTGGTTATGTTTTTATTTATTTATTTATTTCGACCTTGTTGTGGTAAATTTTAAAAGTGTCTAATTAATTGTGCAAATGGTGTGAATGAGGTTTTAGAAAAGTTGAGTGTTTAATTGATTTTTAAAATGTTCTTTTCATGGAAAGATTTGTGTGCTTTGAAGTGAGGTTTTATGGTATACATGTGATATGTTTTGTAAACTAAGCGATTGTTCATTTGAGTGGTATTTGGGATTCCAAACAAGGTTGAAAGGTTTTTAAGGTTGTTTGGTAGTGTGAGAGGTGTTTTTAAGTCGCTTTAGGTGTTTGTTTATTTAATTAGACATTTTTCAAAGTATGTGAATCACTTTTGGTGTGTTTTCCTTGTCCTGCACTTGTGAAATTAAAATGAATTTTTTTTTATAATGGAAAACAAGTTTTGATATGGTCACCTCATGTATCAAGTATTAAAGTGACGCCTCTATATAGAACCAAGTGGTCTTTGGTGTAAAGTCTTCTTGGGTTTTCTTGAAACAATTTCATTAATAGTTCAAGTGGTTCTTTGGTACATTTTTATGATGTGAAAATGGTATTTTGAAGGAGTTGAATACGCATTCATTTTTAAAGTGGTGTTTTTTTTATAAAATGAGACATGTCCTTTGTGTGCGTGTCTTTGAAATAGTGTTTTGGTATGAAAGTGGTGAATTATGTGAATGTGAAACTTGATTGAGCACAAGGGAAACCCTGGGTATCTAGGTGGGCAGACTAGAACTGGTGTGCTAGTGAGCCGGATGGGTATCGTCCCTATTTCACTTAGCTGGATTGACGATTGCAACACTAACTAAACATGATATCTGAGGGTCGTGGCCTTCTAAGCCACGTGTTCTGAGGGTCGTGGCCTTCTAAGCCACGTTTTCTGAGGGTCGTGGCCTTCTAAGCCACGTTTCACCAAGACACGAGGTTTCTAGGGTCCCACTCGAGCTAGATGATCCTTAAGGGTTTTACCTATAGTGCTCTACCATCTGTGGCATGGTTCCTTCCATCGGCATATGGAGGACCATGTGGGTTAGCGTGTGTGTGTGTGTATGGGTGTGTGTGTGTGTGTGTGTGTGTGAGATTGTGTGTGTGTGTGTGTGCGCCCATATTAAACTTTTCCCTTCCTCCCAAAAATCATATTTGTGAAATGCATTCCTTTTAGTGTTTTCCTTTAGCATTTGGCTTGTAAACTTTTTCTTTAAAACCATCTTGAATGTATAATTTTGAATAAACACATTAATTTGTCTTTTTGATGTTGTGGCATGGAACCTTTTTGTTGGGTGACGTCCTATTGGGATTTTGGATCACACCCTACATACACCTTTGGGTGTATGTAGACTTTGTTTCTTGTGTATTCCAGGTTGTGACTTTGTGCTCAGTGATGGTGGTTCAGGTTGCAGCTGGTCTTCTCATGCAGAATGGTGTTGATGTGGTCTCACTTCTGCCGAGAGGTTGAGTTTGAGTTTTAGTTTCTGCTGTCGTTTTTTTTTCTTTTTAGTTATTGCTTCAGGTTGTAGACTTTAAACTTGTTCATAGTTTAAAGGCACGTTTTGTTGTCTGTTTCTAATTTCAGCTTATCTATCTGGTTAGTTGGTTTTTCTGTCTTTTATTTCGGGTAAAACCGTTCCCATCTATTAAACTTGATACCCGGGAACTTGTGCCAGCCCGTGGGGATTGGGAACGCCCTTCGGGCCTTGCCGCGGACTGGGTCGGGCACCGGGTCGGATGGCGACCCGGCCTGGTTCGTGACAAGTTTCATGTTGTACATGTGGTTCATATCCATGCTTAGTTAGTTATGAGTGGTAGATATATTTCTCATGTAGAAATTCCTTGGATGGACTCTTCGATAACATCTATTTTACTTTGACATGTCTTCAATATGAATGTCTCTATGGGTTCACTTAATGATTTGACTTTGATATCTGGCTATGCACGAGCATATCAATTATAATTTGGGGTATGTAACACCTTGAGTTTGTTCATTAGAATCCCAATTTAATCAATTTTATGTTTCCCTTCATATATGGTCTGCATCAGGGATGTTTTTCTAAAGGGGTTACATACTTGATCGTAATAAAGAAAATGGAATAAATGGACAGGTAATTATTTCACTAAGAAACATCTGTAGAAGTTGGGTATGAGCATTAGTGAATGTCTTCGGTCTAAAGGATAGATTCATTTGATGAAGGGGTTGTGGTTCAGTTCAAATGTATCAGCCATTAATGTGGTCCTCTTTGATATTGGTTAGTCAGAGGTGGGGTTACCATCTTTCATTTTTGTTCTATGTATATAGTCACTGGACGACCATTCTTGGGAACATCATTCGGAGGAGGTGAGGTATGTTTGTGTCATCGAAAGTTTTTTATGGAAATTCGTCTTGATGGGGATTCAAGGTCGATGGGGGAGTCAACCATTAAATAGTTTCAAAATTAACACTTGGAGCATCACTGGATTTCATATAAGTGTTATTTGTAAGGAAATTATGATGGCAGAGGTACCATTTCTATAAATTTGTGTAATTCCCTGACCCCAATTACCCAGAGTCGGTGCATTTCATTAATACATTGGCATGATTACAAGGAATCTAGTATTGAAATAACGATCGGATTAGTATTCTTGGAAAATACATTATATACATGAAATTTACATTACAACTTAGAAAATAAAACACAACTTAAATGATCCTTTGAGAACGCCATTAATCCCCTACATAAAACCTTCTTATCAATCATAATACACATCTTAGAATCATGGGAAAATAAAAACTATAAAATTTCTGAGCTCAATCTCTAATTAAGGGTAAGAAATATATGGAAAGATAATATCCACATTAGGCATGGTGAATAATTTAAAACGCATGACTTTACAAACAATAAACATGACCACTTTATGGATGAAATATGAGCTGAGTAAATAATGCATTAATAAAACATAGTCACAAGAATTATACTAGTTGAATAACCATATTTACCTTCAATATTATTTTCATAATGAAGGAATGTATAATGTCAGACATTTTGAAACATTTTGTCAAGGCCAAGTCCAAAATGTCTAATAATGATTAAGGCCTCTGCAAAAACCATATATCAAACTAGGAATGGCCTTGGACAATTCCATATATAATTGTATCATGAGACCTACCCATGCATCGAGGAGATATAGCCGGCTCCACCCATCACTTACTATTTCCAACACATTCCACATATGAAAATGTTGAAACATAATATAAAAATTTCTGTTTGAAATAGCATACGACTTTTCAATATATTAACCATAAATTATGAATGGTATAAAAATAACACATCCATAGTCAAACCTATCACAAAACCTTCCATACTATATAGAAGATTTGTATCATAATAAATAAAAAAACACACGTTTAAAATCTATCAATGGATATTGACATATATGAAAATTATTTGTAAAGCACTTTGAGCGAAACATCCCTTTTTCATGAAAACATTTAAAAGTCACTCAATTTAGAAAAGAATAAATTTAAAAACGTTTTTGATTCAAAGTTTCCCATAGAACTTTGAATCTTATGAATGGAATCAAGATTTTAAAAACATTCATGTCTATATAAATAAATACTTAAAAAACCTTCATGAAAACCAGGACATTAATTAGAATGATTTAGACAAATAAATATTTAAAACATTTAGAATGATATTTTTATAAAAGAGTACCTTAAAAATAATCAATTTTGAAACGCTTTAACGAGACACGGACTTGGATAATAAATATTTCCCGTGAAAACATACCCATAAACAATCTTGGCTAATAATGAGATTGAGGAATTAACCCTTACCTTGCACTTTCCATTGGTCGAGGGAACGTTTAGCCACCAGTTTAATGACTATAGTATGTTATTAAATTATACCATAACCATATTCATATTTATTATATCATAAATGAATTATTAATGACATTATATTAACCATTTAATATTGATTTCCATGTTAAATAAACATTTTGGGTAATAATGGCTTTCTTTGTCGTATGTGGTTTAACTTGTTATTCTTGATCATATCATTTAGATAATGACTTAAATATTTCCATAATATAAAACATTATTCATATATCAAATATATATAGAATATGAATACAAATAATTTATGGACATATGAAATAGAACGCACCGTTTATGGATATTGTAGGTTGTACGTATGCATAAATGATGTTTCTGTTTTCGTATTGTATTGAACGAAAGTAAGTAAATAAGATATATATAAGTAAAAACATTCAATATATATATATATATATCCAGTAGAATTATTATTTCATATATTACATACATATTAATAATATATATTTTTATAATCATTGTTGAATGGTGAATGTGGGAATTAATCCCATCGTGTTGTGGAGACGATAAGCTGTACATACGCATGAGCGACAATATCATTTTATTGATGGAGAAATCGTATGTAATTGGATGTTATATCATATATATATAATCATTAACATGGTATATTTATTATTTACATATTTATATTAATTATTATACCCATCCAAATAAATAGGTGTTTGAATAACAAACTACACCATGATGTGGAGATGGCAAGTCGTACGTCCACACGTATGGTGACTTTTCCATTTATAGGATGGATATAATAATTAATATGGTTGCACCCTATTTTTAATAACATAATAGTATGTAGGAGGTACTTGATTTTTTTTGGTATTGAAACAACAATGAAAGAGGAAGTGTAAGAAGAAAAGGACATGAAATAGGGTGGTGAAATTATTACATCTTCTTCGGGTGTTTGCTTTTGAGTTGATCAAAAGGGCTCTTTAGGATGGATTTATGATCAATGTAAGGACTCTAGGATTATGTGAGGGATGTTGAGAGGATATTTGAGCTAGTTTTAGCTGAGAAAAATGGATTTGGAGTTGTGATTTTTAGATAAGTTAAAGTACCCTTTTATCAGAGGGGTGAGGGTCACATTATGAAATTATTCTAATATTAGTTTATCATACAATCATAATCGGTTTACAAAGGATAAAAATGAATTTATATAGAGACTCAGGTGGTTTGGGGTCTAAATAATCTCAAAA
Organism: Viscum album; assembly: GCA_963277665.1. Classification (NCBI taxonomy): domain Eukaryota; kingdom Viridiplantae; phylum Streptophyta; class Magnoliopsida; order Santalales; family Viscaceae; genus Viscum; species Viscum album. The sequence continues at coordinate 1,483,517,455 of OY728137.1, forward strand.
AATAGGTTTCAGACAAAATTAGGTTACCATTTTAACCTTATCATTTAGATTTAACTCTTAGTTGAACAGTTTAACTTTTACCATGTCTTCTTGTATTTTTATATTATATAGTTAAAAAAACATACAATAAAATGCCTACATAACACCAAGTGGTTAATTAATGACATATATATCATTATAAGAGTCCTTTTTCAGAGCCATAGATTTTTATGACTATTACATAATTTAAATATATAGTATTTTTTAAAAAAAAACTCATTTATGTCAATTCTGACACTATTTAGTATTTTTTTTGAAAGTCAGAATAGAATGACTAATTCGAAAAAAAATATATTTAATCAACACTAACATGTAATATTCAACTAGAATATTCTTTTAGGTCATAAAAATGTTGAAAATATATTTATTTTAAAATTTATAATAACATTTATTTGATTCTATCATTATTAAGGTAATTACTGCATCATCAATGTCTCATAAATAAATTAAATTATTTAATGTCTAATAATTAGAAATAATTTAAAATTTTGTAGGAAATATTTTTAACTTTTTAATTAATATTTTTAGTCGAATTTTTCTTATGTATAACCCTATATTAAAAATGGTTTAGTTATTAAACTTTGAATTTAACACTTTTAACTCTTCTTTAAATAATATAATAAAAAATGTCCTAATATAATCCATGTGGATAAAAAAGGTTCATATTTTATTCGTAAGAATTTTGTTAGTTGAATTACACTAATCCAATATAATTAAGACATGTTTTAGGGTAATTTTAATATCATTTTTTCCTTTAATTACCATATTTACTATTAACTACGTTAAAAAAGTCAAATGTTACAATTCACCAAAAATTATTGACATCGTATTGAACTAAATTTTCCTTACTAATGTCAATTGTGCCTCTTGGTTGTATGAAATTCAACTCACAGAAGCGGTAAAATTAAGTTTTATGCAACTCTGCAAAAGCTCCTAGTTGTTGGGTAAAAAACGTTAAAGAGTTCAATAAAATTCTATGCATCTAATTTTATTATAAAATGAATCCAATGAATTAAATTGAACATAAATAAGTATTATATATCTATATTGACTTAAAAATAATCAAAATAAAATAAATATTTACTTAAATAAAAGGTTGGTTTTAAATAACAACAAGGTGTTTTTCACTATTCATCAAAAATATAGAGTTTTCAGAAAAATTCAAAAAATTTTTACCACAGATACTTTTGATATTATGAATTTAAAAATGAAGTCTATTTTACCAAATTCAAATCATAGAAGTTTCATTTATGAATTTAAAATTAATTTCTGTTGCCATAACTAAAACGAGGGCTTTGAAAAAAGTAAAAACTATCAAAAGGAGCTTGGTGGTGGCCTCGTGGCCCTGAGGTTCTCAGTTCGAGTCCTCATAAGGAAAAATGAACTATATAAATTTATCACCTCTCGTGGGCCCCTCTACCACATGTTGAACTGGCCTGAATGCTTGGGTGTCATTACACTTGGGACTAATGTTGGGGGAGTACATAAATGTGCTCGGTGGTTGGTGATGGCACACCTATACAGTTTACCCCCATGGTCCTAAAAACCTAGTTTACTTTTTCCCACATGGAATGGGTGAGTTGGTGAGTGGTGGTGGCATCCTGATCCCGAGGTTCCAGGTTCGAGTCCTCGCAAGTCAACACATACTATATGCATGTACCACCTCTCGTGGGCCACTCTACCCCATGTGGAACTGGCCTGAAAGCCCGGGTGCTATTACACCTGGGACTGCGACTGGGGGAGTACATTAAGGGACTCGGTGGTGTGTTACAGCCCACCTTTACCATGTAACCCCATTGGGCCTAAGCACCTAGTGTATATTACCTCTTCCATGGTGGCGTGGTGGTGAAGGAGAGTGGTACAACAACACCGTTCTTTGGGAGGTTTAGGGATCGAATCATGGGAGTTTTTTTTAGGGAGACAATCTCCCACAGGATCTACCTGTCTTTTTGGGTTGCTTGGTCTCAAATTGGTGGGGAAAAGGAGGCGTGACCTAATGCGCTGAAAAATTGCTTTGACAAACCATCATCGATCGGGCTGTCACCCTTCGGGATGCTCTGCCGTCTTGACTGGCAATGGCTCCTTCACAGGTTGAGGTTCTACCTCAGGGAACTGACCATTTTGTGGGGGAGGGGGTTACCATTTGTGGATGGTTCGAAAAGGCAACACATGGGAATTCACTTTTGAAAAAATAATAAATAGTATTTTCACTATTTATCAAAATATGAATGTTATCAGAAAAGTACAAAATATTTTTCCAAAATAAATTTTTATGTCCCACTTCTAAATAATATTTTTACTTTTTCAAATTTAACATAAAATTGTCAGATATTGCAATTAAAAAAAATTCACCATTAGTAGGGTGTAAAATTGCATTTCTGAAAAATATTTCCATTATCAAAAAAATTGAATTTTTTATTATATTATGTATACGAAACACATAATATGGTTGTTAAAATTATAAAGTGTATATAATATTCAAAATATAGTTAATAATATTCATATCCACTTTTTGAATGGCTAGTTTGGTAGGTTTTGGTGTGTTCGAACTCGGTGTTTCATTTAGTGGAAGCTATTGAATTACATTAATGAGATAACAAACTATAATATCATGGGGTGTTACATTCCCCCCTCCTTCAATAAATTGCATCCTCATAATTTTAAATTTTTCTTCAAAAATAAAAGGTTATAAATAAAAAAATACATTTTTCGAAAACCAACATCAAGAATGTGGTTAACAAAATTTAGTCTTAATAATAAGAAAAGGGAATAAAAAAGTCACCACCAAATTATGATATCGAATAAAAGAACATTGGGGGAAATTAGAGACACATAATTGGTGTAAAAAACATAAATATATATTGGGGGTGATTGAGTTCATCAATCACCAACAGGTGTAACATTGATGGCCTCAAAGAGATCAATCTAAGATGATGTAAAATATCGTCGGTTCAACTAAACATAAGGTATTAGGATAACACATTTTTTGTTTTACGATTTATTCCATAAAGTTAAGGAATTAATTTATTCATAGAATAAGAGGAATATCTATATATATATATATACATGACATGTAGAGTTTCATCCTTCATCTAATTCATACCACAAACCCATCTTTCACACCAAAGGATAATTGAATTCAAAAAAAATCTATTTATCGTAATTGTAGAGGGTTCCAAAAAAAATTACTTATAATTAATCTATCTGACCATTTAAAAAACTACATTATACAAACTAGGACTTCATGTAGGCCAGTGGTAGGTGATGAATCCTTGTAACCCTTCGGTTGTGGGTTCACGTCTTGCGGCATTGCCGGACACAACAGGTTGTTTCTAGACTTCTGGGTTGTCCTTTTTATGACAATCCAAAAATAATATCATGAAATAATTTATCCTTAACAATATTATCCAATGTCAAACATAATCGATTCCAACCTTTTAAATAATCAAAAAAATTTATGTCCACACTCACAGTCCAACATTTATAAATAAGGTAAACACAATAAATATCATTTTTTCCTTGTAATAACATGTCAAGACCTTCATCATGAATTCATTTAAAATATTTAAACACCCTAAATTACCATCAAAACTTATTTATTACATTCATGCTCCCTTATTCCTTATAGAGTACTTGATATACTTCTATCAAAAAATGTTGTAAACACAAAAAACGATGGAATATAAAAATCAATAATCAGTTTCATGAAGTCCATAAAATCCAATATAATTTATCCAAATAAATCATATATTATTCCATAGTCACTACTTAAGTATCATAACCATATTATGGTTTACATATCCTTCAACCATGTATTTTCCAATAACATTAACATAAAACTATGTCGCAAAACATCGTACTACACAATCTCAAATTCTTAATGAAAAAGTCCAACAATACAATCCATATTTTTTTCCATAATTCATATAACCAGTACATCGTTGATACAACACACAATTTACATAATAACATTAAATAATCATTATAAAAATATTCATTACTCTTCATCTTTGTAAATATCATAACTTGGTTATTATCCTACAACATCATTTGGTGTATACTCTGATGATTGGGACATTGATTCAGGTAGTGTATCATATCCTTGCAGGTGAAGCATTGTAAATTTGAAACCATTTTATTACATTTTCAATCACATTCTTTGTGTCTTTTTTCTCCACAGATATGACAAACTCTCATTCCCTTCAATCATTTAACAAGGTGATTCATTCCATAGTTATCACTTATTGGAAAATCCAACTTTCACCTCTTCCCTTTATCCATCATTCTCTCTTACATCCCTTTCTTCTCTAGCTTCCCTACAAAGCCACAGAACACATAGAACTATTTATTTATCTTATTAAAAAATGATATGATTTCTTAATATGATGAAAATACATGGGATACTATTTCATTTTAAAATGATGTCTTAGTATGAAGAAAGATATGATCCTTCTTAATCATTCAATCCTTCATATTTCTGGAATTCTCATTCCTTCTACTAGGTGTCCTTTTTAAACAATGGGATACTCCATGTTAGTATATGAATTTAAATGCATAATTCCAAACATTTAAAATACATAAATTAAATTTAAATGATTATTCATATAAACTATAATAATAATATGTTTTCATTAGGGATGTATTTACTCTTAAATCGTTCACTTTGGCTTTGTAAAAAAATCTGAATTATCCTAATAATATCCCATGGTAGTTTCATAACCATGAGTGTAGAAAGGGACATTTTTGTGTCCCAGGATACCCTAGGTCAAGCATGAAACTCCATGTCAGAGTTCTCACTCCTAGGTACATCTGTTCCAGAGAAACCTCTACATGCTCGTATCCAGACAAAGATTTTTTTCATGGAAAATTATCAAAATCTCCATTTTAACAATATTCTAGGACGTTCTTCTATACTAATTTTCATAGTCTATCTTTGGGTAATGTTCTCTAATCATAGTTTTTCTTAAATCTAGTTTAAAAGGTATGTACTAAACTTCCTCTGATACCTACTATAACACCCCCACCCATGTTACCCAGAGTCGATGCATTATTTTAATACATTGGCATTATTACAAGGAATCAAGTCTCAAATTATTGATACGTTTAGTAGTCTTGGAAAATATATTACATACATGAATGTTACATTACACCTTAGACAATAAAACACAACATAAATGATCCTTTGAGAACACCATTAATCCCCTATCTTAACCCTGATTATCAATCATAATACACTTCTTGGAATCCTGGTAAAATATAACATAAGGAAGGGGTGAGCTCAAAGGCTATGTAAGGGTATGAAATATAGAAAAAGATAACATTAAAATTAGGCATGGTGAATAATTTAAAACACATTCTTTTACAAACAATTGTTAGGACCAAGCTGAAGGAAGAGATGATTTGCATGGATTGTATTTTGTTGTTAATGAGGATGTTTTCAGAAAGGAAAGATACATTTAATTTCTTATAATTATTAATCTTGATGTTTGAAGGTTAAGAACAGAGAATATTGAACATTTGGAACCTAGTGTTCGAAGAATTCAGAGTCTGGAATTCGGATTCTGGAAATTGAGAAGTTTGGAACCGAAAAATTACAAATTATCGAAAACTGGTTGATAGGAGATGTGAAGGCACAAATATGATGATGCCCTACTGATCTTAATGTTCTTATAAATCATGAAAAAATCAGGATAAAAGCTTGTTGAAGATATGGTGAAGAAGAAGTTTGTAGTGTGATGTTCTGAGTCGACATCCTGAGTCAGAATTTCTTAGCGGGAAGTTCGGAGTTGACTTGCTGAAGAATAAATTCATAGTGGGAAGTTTAGAGTCGACTTTCTGAATAAGAAGTTCATAGCGAGAAGCTCGTAGCGAGAAGCTCGGAGTCGACTTGCTAAATAAGAAGTTCGTAGCGGGAATTTTGGAGTCGACTTCCTGAGTCAGAAGTTCATAGTGAGAACTTCGGAGTCGATTTGATGAGTCAGAAGTTTGGAGTACAGAAGTTCGCAGTCGACTTCCGGAACCTATAGTTCGTAGCCAGAAGTGTGGAGTCATGCCGAGAATTGGTGAAGTTGTAATGAGAAGTCATACTGATAATTGAAATGGTGTCATGCTGAAGAAGCGGTGACGAGTCATGCCGAGAATTGAAGTGATGCTGAAGAATCTAGAAGGATGGATCCGAGAAAGTGATGTCGAAGAATCAGGAAGGGTGGATCCGGTAATAATATGTCGAGAAGACAGATGAGTGAATCTGAGAATGTGATACTAAGAAATCAGAAGAGTTGATCCGAGAATGCGACTCCGAGAAACCTGCGTAACATGGTCAGATCTGAAAATGAAAAATCTATAAATGAAGAAGGGGAAGAATATTTGTGAATATTCTAGAAGCATTGACAAAGTCTTAAATAATTCGATATTTCAGGAGAAATTAGGATTTGGGTAAATTTATGTGAGTGGGAAAATATTTTGGTTTCCCGCCTAAGCACACTTTGGAGTTCCTATAAAAGGAGATCAGAGTGCAATGTAATTATTGATGAAAATGTAGAGAGAGAATCTTTGATAATCTAGAGAGAGGAAGTATTGTGTGGATGAATGAGTTTTCATTTTAGTCTCAATTGAAACAAAAATTTGATACTGGTTGACACCGTATTGAATTTCTCAGATTGAGAAAATTCGGAGTGAAGAATTCGGAGTTGAAATTCAGAATGGGGAATCAGTACTGGCCTTCACCGTATTGAGTTTCTCAGACTGAGGAAGACTCGAAATGAGGAATCATTGTGAAGGAGAAAATTCGGAGTGAATAATTTGGAGTGGTGATTCGGAATGGGGAATCAGTACTGGTTATCACCGTATTGAGTTTCTCGGATTGAGGAAGACACGGTTTGAAGGATCAGAGTGAAGAAGAAAATTCAGAGTGAAGAATTCAGAGTGGAGATTCGGAATGGGAAGTTCTGACTGTAATTGATCTATCTATAGTCTAAGAAGTCCTTGCCATTATTCTAGGTGTGGAAGTGAAGATTTTTTCTTAACTTGCTTACACTTGTGTATTCTAAAGGAAGTGCAGGTAACATAAGTTGTTACAAGAAACGAGACATTTCCCTATTGTGCTAAGAGGGTACACACACACTGGAGTGATTGTTTCACAGTGCTTCACCTATGTAAGGTTATATCCTACTCGTTGTAATCCATGTATTGTTTTCTTAGTGGATTATATGGTGATGGATTGTTTCCAACCATTCCAAGGATGTAGCTATTCTTATTGAATAATGATCCTTGTAAATTTTTGTGTTCCTTTGGATGTTTGCTTGTTTGTTTATCAGCTGAGAAGTATATCTTTAACAGGAGACAAAGGTTGTTCTCATTTTAAGGGAACATAAAAGAAGAAAAAGGGGTACCACTGATTCACCCCCTCCCTTCTCAATGGTTCATTTCTCCTGCTGGGTCCTTACAAGTGGTATCAGAGCCAGGTTTCCTTTGTTTTTCCATGCTGATGGAGAATCAGAATTGTGTGAACAATAAAGGCATTCCCATATACGATGGGAAGAACTATCACATCTGGAAGTAAATAATGCTAACGAATCTCATGTATATTAGTTATGAAGTCCTTGAAGCTGAAACAGTTGGGTTCCCCCCCCCCCATTTAAGACAATGTTCCACATACACCTGTTGATAAGAAGTTTCTTGAGACTGACAGAAGAGCCAAGAATGTTATATTGTCTTCACTTTTCTGAATGTGAATTCTTGAGAGTGAAAGGAGTGGCCACAGCCAAAGGTATATGGTACAAACTAAAACACATATATATAGGCAATACAAAAGTCAAGAAGGAAAAATATCAAATTTTGAGATTGAAGTATGAAGACTTGAAGATGGGAGAGCATGAATCTATTGGGGATTTCTTCACCAGGGTAAATGATATTGTTAGTACAATCAGATGTCTTGGTGAAGAGCTGAAAGACTCTACTGTGGTGGAAAAGGTCATGAGGATTCTTCCTGATAAATTTGATGTGAAGGTATCTTCATTAGAAGATAGTGACTCAGAGACTCTATCACTTGATTATTTGCATAGTACACACATTATTTATGAAATGAGAAGGGAAAAAGCTATGAAGACCAAGAAAAAGGTTGACATGGAATTATCATTCAAATCCATGAAGAAGGATAAATCTAAAAAGATATTTAATGAAGAAGATGGTGGTGACTCTGACTCTGAAAGCGAGGTATATAAAAATATTAACTATATTGTATCCTTATTTTAAAAAAATGATAAAAGTGGTACAAGGAAATACAAGGGAAAATATCCATTGAAGTGTTTTGAATGTGGAGGCATTGGTCACTTTGCGGCTAACTGTCCTCAAACGGAGAATTGTGGAGATAGTGATGAAGAAGAAAGAAACCCAAGAATGCTTTGGAAGAAGCAGGGTGGTAAAGGAAAGTTGAGGAAGGAAAAGAAGTTCTTCAAATCCAAGAGAAAAATCATCCTATCCATAAATGAAAAATATGAACAAAGTGATGATGAATCCAAAAACTCAGTTGAGAATGGTGTTGAGAATACTTTCATTGCAACAGTTAATGATGAGGATTTCAGAAGCAGCATCTCAGAAGTAGAATAAACTGATCATGAGAGGCATCTGAAAGAAGAATTTAAGGAAGATTTCAGGAAGATCAGAAGGCTGGAGAAGCTTAACAAAAAGCTGGAAGATGGATGTTTCTAAGTATCCAATCAATTCAATGATAAATAAGTACTTGACAAAAGGATTGAAGACTTGAAAAATTCTCTTGAAGATGAGAAAAATCAAAACGAGCACATGAGAGTTAAGCTGAAGGAAAAAAGAGGAAGAATTAGAAGTCATTCAAAAGAAGCTATCAGATATTGAATCAAAAAACATTTGTTTTAGAAAATCAACTACTGATGTTGGTGAAGGCTCTTAACAATCACATTCTGAGAAAATTCAACAGAAAAATAATGTGGATGTTGTGAAGTATAAAGCTGAGAAAGTTACATATGTGTCCAAGACCGAAGTTTCTGGGAACTCTGAAGTTTCAAGGAAACCGAAGTCTAAAACAGGTGAAAAATAAGCAAAATTAGAGATGGAAGAAATCTATCAGAGAAATCTTTTTATCAAAAGAATGGTTGGTGGGGGTGAAGAAATGGAATCAAAAAAGTATCCGAACAAAATCTTTAGAGGAAGGTACTCCTTCTATGGGTACTGTTGGTATTGTGCTGGATTCGGGCATACAAAGAATATGTGTTGGTTAAATCAACATTATTACCATTATCCCCACATGTTATGAAAGGTAGATATTGAGGGGGAGTCAATCTCCTCAAAGGAAGAAGAGTGAGAAGGTTTTCTGGAAGAATGTTGAGAAGAATGAATTCAAGACAGAAAATAGGTTCCAGCCTCTGGAGACCTTTTGTGAAATGAGTGAACAACATGGGAACCTTGCAAAAGGATTTCTTGTGCTGTTACCAGATCAACAAAAAGTTTTTAATTTTCAGAAGCTGAAGGTGAAGAAACAAGTGAATGAAGAAAAATATCTTGTTTTTGAAACTGCTCTAAAAGTTACAAAGGAAGAATGGCCTTGGATACATGATAGTGGGTGTTCTTCACATATGACAGGAGACATGAAGTTGCAAAATAATATGAAGAAGTTTAAAGAAGTCACTATGAAATTTGGAAATGATTAATCTTTAAGAAACAAAGGTGTTGGATCGGCCATCACTGGGATGGAAAAATTAAAGTCCAAGAAAACTCTGTATGTTGATGGGCTGAAGCAAAACATGATGAGTGTATCACAATTGTGTGATGAGGGTAACAATGTTATCTTCAAGAAATATGGATTTATTGTGAAAAGTAAAGAAGATGTGTAGATTGTTACAAGAGGCCAACGAACCAAAGGAAATATCTTTGAAGTTGGAAATTCACAAAACACTTGTTACATGAGCATAGTGGAAGAAAAACAGTTGTGGCACATAATACTTGGACACATGTGTCAATGAAATAAGAGCACGTTTTCTCAAAGGGACAGTGTTCGAGATATTCCATATTTTCCAAGAAGAAGAGATTGGTGTTGCACTACCTGTCGGAAAGGAAAGATTACAAGTGTTTTGTATAATAATGTTGACATTTGTTCTAAACAACCCCTTGAACTAATACATTCTGATATATGTGGGCCGATGAGAAAACAATAAAAAAATGGACATAAGTACTTCATCTCATTCATTGATGATTTTACTCACATTATGTGTGTAATGTTTATGAAGAACAAGTCAGGCTCCCTGAAAATGCTTAAAAGCTTCAGAAGGAAAGCTGAGAAAGAATGTGAGTACTCTATGAAAAAGTTGAGAACATATAATGGTGGTGAGTATAGAAGTGAAGAATTTTAAGACTATCGTGAGAAGCATAGGATTCAGCATGAATATAGAGCTCCATATACATCTCAAAAAATGAGTTTGCTGAAAGGAAGAACAGAAACATGGTGGAAATGCGAAGAACCATGTTTCTTGAACATGGCCTTACTCATTACTTTTGGATGGAGGCTACAAGTACAGCTATTTATTTTCAAAATCGATGTCTCTACAAACCTCAATCAAACAAGAATCCATATGAACATTTCTATGGAATTACTCCAATAATGAAACATACTAATTTTTTTGGGAGCCCATGCATTGTAAAGAAGAATGGTGGATGTAGTGGGAAATTCAAGAAGAAAGGAGAAGACGGAATTTTTCATGGATATGCACCAGAAGGAAGAGGTTATAGATGATTTAACAAAGAAATAGGAAGAATTGTTGATGCAGTTGATATAAAAGTCATTGAAACTCTGGGAAAAGATAAGCATGTCCAGACAGACAAGGAAGATGAGGAAGATACTGTTAACGATTCTGATAAGGATGTAATGAATTGTAATCCTAATCAAGATGAAGAATCGGATTCAGCCATATCATGTCATGAGGAAGGCACGTGAAAAACTTATTCAAGGACGATGAAACAAGTGCAATATCAGAATATTATTGGTGATCAATGTCACACGGTTCAAACAAGAAAAACAAGTAATTCTATATCACATACTTCCTTGTATTCCAAAGTGGAACCAAATGATGTTAAAGAATCCTTTGAGCATCCGGAATGGGTTCAAGCCATGAATGAAGAATTGGATCATATTGAAAAGAATGAAACATCGGAACTTGTACCCAATCCTGAATGTAAGAACATTATTGGCACCAAATGGGTCTTCCGGAACAAGATGAATGAAGAAGTTGATGTTATTAGAAATAAATCCAGATTTTTTTGCAAAGGATACTCTCAGATTGAAAGAATTGACTTTGAAGAAAATTTTGCTCCGGTAGCCAGATTAGAGAATATCAGAATCTTTCTTGATATTACTGCCCAACAGGGCTACAAAATCATTCAAATGGATGTTAAATCTGTATTTCTTAATGGTGATATCAAATTAGAAGTTTATATTGTGCAACCATGTGGCTTTGTTGTTGGGAAGAATGAAAGATATGTGTGCAGGTTGAACAAATCCTTGTATGGGCTAAATCAAGCTCCAAGAGCATGGTATTCTAAACTGGATACTTGAATAAAGTAGATGAACTTCAAGAAAGGGAGGGTTGACAGAAATATGTACATCAAGGAAAGCCAAGATATTTCTCTCTTTGTGATTTTCTATGTTTATGACATTATTTTTTTTGGGAAAGATGAAAGAAGCTGTGAATGGTTTGCTGAAGAAATAAATAATGTCTTTGATATGACTATGTTGGGTGAAATGAGAAACTTTCTTGGGATACAAATTTTGCAATAGAAATAATTCATTTTTCTCTCCCAAGAAAAGTATGCTAAGGAACTTATTAAGAAGTTTGGGATGGAAGACTCAAAAAATGTATCAACTCCTATCTCAGTAGGAACAATGCTAAGAAAAGATGATGAAGGAAAAGAGGTTGATCAGAAAGAATATCGATAGATGATTGGAAGTTTGTTATACCTGACTACATCAAGACTAGATATTGTTTTTTCTGTTACCTTATGTGCAAGAATTCAGAGTGGTCCTAAAGAATCACATCTTGTTGCTGGAAAAATAATTCTCAGATACATAAAAGGCACAACAGAAGTCAGAATAAATTATTGTGGCTCAAATAACATTGATTTATTTTGCTATTCAGATGCAGATTGGGCAGGAAATATTTATGACAGAAGATCCACATCTGGTGTAGTGTTCTTTATAGGAAAATGTTTTTGTTGGATAGCACTCGAAGAAGGAATATTTTGTGACACTTAGTACGACTGATGCTGAATATGTTCCTAAAACCATGGTCACCACTCCACTTATCTCGATGAAGACACAGTTGGAAGATTTGTTAGTTGAAGTGAAGTCTCCCTTGCTCTTGGGCAGTGATAATCAAAGCATAATTAATCTTACCAAGAATCCAGTCCAACATTCTCGATCGAAGCATATTGACATCAAATATCATTTCATCAAAGATCATGTGTAAAAGAATGAATTGAAACATGAATATGTTTCATCTGCTGAACAGGTTGCTGATTTTTTCACAAGACCCTTGCCGAATGAATCATTCTCTATATTGAGGTTGAACATGGGTGTCCAACCACTTTATCTTCAAGGCTATGGTATATTGTTCCATCCCCTCTCTCTTCTTACCTTTGGATTGTTTTTTCAAGGGGTAGAAGTTGTTTGTATCATAAATATATTGTTCAAAAAGAGAGTTGTGGGTAAGCTGTGAACTCAGCACTGTTTGTGTATGTAAACTATTCTATCTATTTTTTGGAGTAGTTTTAGGAAATAACATGAAGGTGTTTATAGGTTGTATGAATTTGAAGATATATGAAGCTGAATATGTATGAGGATGAAGATGTCATTTCCACTACCTATGGAAATCATGGTTTTGCTTCCAATGATTCTTGTTTCCTACAATGAGTTACCTCACATAGGATTAGAATTATTGATAAGTAATATATTACTTAAATTTATAATGTTTGTTGATTTATGAAAACATGGTTGACAACAAAATCCAAACGGGGGACATTGTTAGGACCAAGTTAAAGGAAGATATGGTTTTCATGTATTGTCTTTTGTTGATAATGAAGAAGTTTTCATAAAGAAAAGATACCTTGATTTTATAAGAATTCTGATTCTAGATGTTTCAATGTTCGGAACCTAGACTGTTGAACATTCGGAACCCGGTGTTCTAAGAATTCGTTGTCAGGAATTCGGAGTCTGGAAATTGAGATTTTCGGAACCGGGAAATTCCAAATTCTCAAAAACTGGTTGATGGAGATGTGAATGCACAAATCTGACGATTCGATGATGATACTAAAGTTCTCACAAATCATGAAAAATTTCATGATAAAATCTTGGTGAAGATATGGTGAAGAAGAAATTCATAGTGAGAAGTTCAGAGTTAACTTCTTGAGTCAGAAGTTCGTAGCAGAAAGTTTGGAGTCAACTTGATGAAGAATAAGTTCATAGCAGGATGTTTGGAGTCAACATTCTAAAGAAGAAGTTCGTAGCAAGAAGCTCAGAGTCGACTTACAGAAAAAGAAGTTCGCAGTGAGAAGTTGGGAGTCAACTTCCCGAGTCAGAAGTTCGTTGCGGGAAGTTCAGATTCATCTTAGTGCGTCAGATGTTCAGAGTAAAAAAGTTCGGAGTCGAATTCCTAAACCTGAAGTTCAAAGCCAGATGTGTGGAGTCATGCCGAGAATTGGTGAATTTGTAACAAGAAGTAATATCAATAATTAAAATGGTGTCATGCCGAAGAAGTGGTGAGGAATCATGATGATAATTGAAGTGATGCCGAAGACTCAAGAAGGATGGATCCGAGGAAGTGATGCTAAAGAATCAGGAAGGGTTGATATGAGAATATGATGCCGAGAAGACAGATGAGTGAATCCGAGAATGTGATACCGAGAAATCAGAAGAGTGGATTTGAGAATGTGACTCCGAGAAACCTGTGTAACAAGGTCGGATCCAGAAAAGGACAAATCTCTTAATCAAGAAGGGGGAAAAGATTCTAGAATATTATAGAATCATTGACAAAGTCTTAATTACTCTAAGATTTCAGGAGAAATTAAAATTTGGTTTAATTTAAGTGAGTAGTAAAATATTTTGGTTTCCCACCTAAGCACATTTTGGAGCTCCTATAAATGGAAATCAGAGTGCAAATTAACGATTGCTGAAAAAGTAGAGAGAGAAGATCTGATAATATAGAGAGACAAAGAAGTGTGTGGCCGACTGAGTCTTCATTGCAGTCTCAATTGAAACGAGAATTTTATACTGGTTGACACCGTATTGAGTTTATCTAATTGATAAAATTCTATGTGAAGAATTCAGAGTGGAGATTCGGAATGGGGATTCAGTACTGGCTGTCACCGTATTGAGTTTCTTATACTGAGGAAGACTCGGATTGAAGAATTAGAGTGATGGAGAAAATTCAGAGTGTAGAATTCTGTGTGGAGATTCAGAATGGTGAATCAATACTTTCAGTCACATTATTGAGTTTCTCAGACTAAGGAAGACTCGAATTAAATAATCGGAGTGAATATGAAAATTCGGAGTGAAGAATTCGGAGTGGAGATTTCGAATGGGACGTTCTGACTATAATTGATCTATCTCTAGTCCAAGAAGTCCTTGACTTTCTTCTGGGTAAGGAAATGAAGATTTGTGATGAACATGCTTACACATGTGTATTTGAAAGGAGGTGCAGGTAACATAAGTTATTACAAGAAATGAGACTTTTCCTTATGGTACTAAGTGGGTGCACACACACTGGTGTGATTGTTTCATAGTGCTTCATGAGTGTAAGGGTATATCCTACTTGTTGTAATCTATGTATTTTTTTTCTTATTGGATTGTATGGTGATGGATTGTTTCCAACCATACCAAGGGCGTAGCTATTCTTATTGAATAGTAAACCTTATAAATTGCTATATTCCTTTGGATGTGTGCTTGTTTTTTCTCAACTGGGAAGTATAGCTTTAAAAGGAGACAAAGGTTGTTCTCATTTTAAGGTACCATAAATGAAGAAAAAGGGGTACCACTTATTCACCCCCCTCTCTGTGGTTCATTTATCCAACTCGGTCCTAAAAACAATAAACAAGAACACATTATGGAAAAAATATGAGTTGAGTAAATAATTCCATAATAAAATATAATCATCGGCATTCTACTAGTTGAATAACCACATTAACCATGAATATTATTTTCATAACGAGGGAATGTATAATGCTGGAAATTCAGAAGCATTCTCTCAAGGCATCATTCAAGATGTCTATAAATTATTAAGTCCTCATCCAAAACCATATATCAAATTGGGAATGTCATGGCCAATTCCATGTCTAATTCTCTCATGAGACCGAAATATGCATCTGGGAGCTATAGCAGGCTCCACCCATCACTTATTATGTCCATTACATTCCCCATATGAAAAGGATGAAACATAACATGATCATTCTTATTAGAACTAGAATACAAAATGACAATACTGTGACCATAAACTATAAATGGTATAAAAATTATACATCCTTTTTCAATCATATTAAAAAACCTTCCATACTATATCGAAGATTCTTATCATAATAAATCATCATCAAACATGTTTAAAATCCATTAAAGGATGTTGACATAGATTAAAATGATTGGGAACACTTTTTGAGAGGAATACCCCTTTTCATTAAACATTTAAAAGTAACACAATTTAGAAAGGAATACATTTAAAGTCATTTTTGAATCAATGTTTTCCGTACCACATTGAAACATATGAAGGGAATTAACATTTTAAAAACATTCATGTACATATATATAAATCTTTAAAAACCATTTTGAATACAAGGAGAGTAATGAAAATGATTTGGATGAATAAATATTTTAATCATTTAAAATAATGTTTTAATAAAATAGACCCTAAAATAAATACCTTTGGAAACTCTTTTATGAAACACCAACAGGGATAATAAATATGTCCATGTAAAAACTTACCCATAAATAGTCTCGAATAATAATGAGATTGAGGAATTAATCCTTACCTAGCAATTTCCTTTGGTCGAGGGTACATTTAACCTCTTGTATAATTACCATAGTATGTTATTAAATTATAATATAACCATATTAATATTTATTATATCATACGTGATTCATTTATGAATTTATAGTACCCATTTAATAATGATTTCCATGTTAAATTAACATTTTGAGTAATAATCGCTTCCTTTATTGTACTTGTTTTAACGTGTTATTATTGATCATATCATTCATATCATGATTTAAAAACATAAAGAATATAAAACATGGTTTATATATCAAATATATTTATAATTTAAATATTTATAATAGATATACATATGAAATGGAAGGCACCATTTATGGAGACAGTAGGCCGTACATACGCATAAACGTTGTTTCCGTTTTCATATCGTATTGAACATAAGTATGTGAATAAGAGATATGTATGTACATAAATATTTATATATATATATATATCTAGTATGAATTATTATGTCATATATCACATACTTGTTAATAATATATATTCTATAATCATTGTTGAATGTGAACATGGGAATGAATCTCATTGTGTCGTGGAGACGATAATCCGTACATACGCACGAGTGACAATATTATCATGTTGATGGTGAAATATTATGTAATTGGATGGTATATAATATATAAAGAATAATTAACATGTTATAATTATTATTTACATATGTTATACTCATTATTATACCCATCCAAATAATTATGTGTTGGAATAACAAACTACACCACGACGTGGAGACAGTTAGTCGTACGTACGCATGTATGGAGACTTTGTCATTTATAGGATGGATATAATAAATAATATGGTTGTAACAGATTTATAATAACATCATAGTATGTAGGAGGTAAATGGAGCTCTTATTTGGTTATGGAAACAACAAATAAAGAGGAAGTGGAAGAAGAAAAGAACTTGAAATAGGGTGGTGAAATTATTACCACTTCTTCGGGTGTTTCCTTTTGAGTTGATCAAAACGGCTTTGTAGGATGTCATTATGAACAAATTAATAACTATAGGTTGATTTGAAGGATTCTTATATGATATTTTGGTAGGTTATTTCTAAGACAAATGTCTTTGGAGGTGTGATTTTGAGTGAAGGGGAAGTTTTATTTTATAAGAGTGGTGAGGGTCACTTGAGGAAAAGATTAAAATATTAATTTATTATACAATAATATTCAGTTTTTAATGGCTCTAAATGAATTTATTTCTATCCTAAGGTTGTTATGGGTCTAAATACTCTCATAAAATTGGTTTTAGACATATTTTGGTTAACATTGTAATCTTATCATTTAGATTTAACTCTTAGTTAAATAGTTTAACTTTTATCGTGTCTTCAAATAATTTTATATTATATGTTTAATAAAAATACAATAAAATGCCAAGAGAACCCCCAGTGGTTCATTAATGACATATATATTACTATTAGAGTCTTTTGGTATATCAATTTATTTTTTGGACTATTAGATAATTTAATGATAGATTATTTGTTTGAAAAACTCTTTTTTTCAATTTTGACACTACTTGTAATTTTGTTTTTTTAAGTCGAAAAAGCATTATTACATCGAAACAAATACATTTAATAAACTCTATCATATCATATTCACCTATAAAATTAGTCTATGTCATTAAAACGTTGATATTTAGTTTATTTTAATATTTATAATATCATTTATTTGATTCAATAATTAATAAGGTAATTACTACATCATAATTGTGTCATAAATAAAATAAAATATTTAATTTTTTAAAATTATAAATAAAATACCATAATGTATGAGATCTTATTATATTTCTAATGAATATTTTTAGTCAGATTTATCTTATGTTGAACCCTATATTAAAATTGTTTTAATGAATAAACATTCAATTTAACACTTTGAACTCTTCTTAAAAAATAATAATAATAAATGTCCTAATAAAATACAACTGAATAAAAATGGATCATATATTATAAATAATATTTATTTTGGTCGAATTACACTTATCCAATTGAATTGGGACATATTTTTTCATAATTATGATATCATTTGTACCCTTAATTACCCAATTTACTTTTAACAATAGTAAAAAAAGTAAAAAGTTTCTATTGACCAAAAATTATTTTTATCTTATTGAACAACATTTTAGTTACTGATGTCTACCATGTGTCTCATATTATTAAAATTTCACTCATAGATGCAGTAAAATTATTGTTTATGCAAATTTGTAAATGCTCCTATAATGTGGGTAAAAACGTTAAAAAGTCCAATAAAGTTTTATCCTTCTAATTTTATTATAAAATGACTCCAATGAATTAAATTGAACATATATAGGTATTTTATATCTATTTTTACTTAAAATATATTTAAATATAATAAATATTTATTTAAATAAAAATTCTTTTTTAAATAATAACACTGTGTTTTTCACTATTTATAAAAAATTAAAACTTTTCAAAAAAATCCCAAAAAAAATTTGTAGCTAATTTTGATATTCCGAATTCCAAAATGATGTCTAGTTTACCAAATTCAAAACATATAATTTTCATTTATTAATTTAATATTGATTCTCATTGTAGAAAAAAACGGGCTTTAAAAAAGTTAAAACTATCAAAAAATTGACATGTGTTTATATCAAATTTTATTCTGAAATTACTTATATAATTATGTAAATTGTATTAAATGATAAAAATATAATCTAAATATACTTTAAACACATTAAAATTAATTATTTAACACTTTAAATTATTTCAATTAAAAATGTTTTTTTCAATTAAAACAGAGTATTTTTCAGTATTCATCATCATATGAAAGTTAGCAGTAAAGTTCCAAAAAAATTCAAACTAAATTTTTATGTCCGACATCTAAATAAGATATTTACTTTATAAAATATAATATAAAAGTGGCAGATATTTCATTTAAAAAAAATTCATCAATAGTATGTGGTAAAATTTCATTTTTGAAAAATACTTCCTTTATCTAAAAATTTGAATTTGTTCTTATATAATGTCTAAGAAACACATAATATGGGTGTTAAAATTATATAGTGTATATAAGATTAAAAATGCAGTAAATACTATTTATAACTGCTATTTGAATGGCTAGATTGGTCGGTTTTCATGCATTCAAAATCGGTGTTGCGTGTATCACAAGCTATTCAATTACTTTAATGCTATAAAGTACAATAAAATCTTAGGGTGTTACAATTTTCCATTTAATTTAAATTACTATATTGGAGAGCACAATGGAAAATAGTTTAAAGGGAGGATTTTGTGATTAGGTATTTGGATATATAAGATTAGTAAAGTGTTTACTCAGTGTTTCAGTTGGAAAACTACTATTGGATTGAGTTTTTAAGGCTTAAGTGTTGTGTAAAAAAATCATTTTAAGTTGGTTCCGTGCCTAAAAATTCAATGTTCCATATTGGAAAGATCTTTATAATCCCTGAAGGTTGAGTGATATTTGGTTGTTTTTTAAGACTTTTTAGGTATAATAAGTTCTATGGAAGGGAGGTTGTAATGAACCATGTTTTGAAATAGATGGTGATCCAAATGACTTTGAATTTTTGTTTTTATTGAATGGGTTATTTTTTAAATATATCTTCTTGAAAAAATTCAAAAGTTGGATCACATCAATATGTTTTTTTGTTCATGGTAAAAGGAATGAAGGATCCCGTGGGTGTCTGAATGAGTGTTGGAAATTTTAGGGTCTTGAAATCTATGTTTTGGAGGGTTTGAAAAAGGTGCATGGTGTTTTTGAAATTATGATGCCCTCACTGGAAAATTGTGTTAGTTGTTTCATTAGAGAGAAATTCCTCCCATGGTATACACACGGTTCCCCAAACCATGTGCCTTTCCTACACTGTTAGTTCCCAATGGGATGTTTGCTAACATTTCTCATCACACAGTTAGTGAATGGTTTAGATAAGAGTGTGACCCAAACAATTCGATGAGTAATTCTTAATCATATTAAATTAATTAAATTAAATTAAAAAATAATAATTTAATGGTAATAAAAGGAACATAATATATGAAAATGTTTTAATAAACATAATAATATAAATATGTAATAATATTATTATTATTATTATTATTATTATTTATGGTTTAATTTTAATGAAACATTAATAGGGGTCTCCTAATCCCAATAATGTGATTCCCCTCCCCATGTTACCCTCTTTGATTGTTCATGACACCACCCCTCGAATCCTTATTATATTAATGAATAAACCATTTTTTCATAGTGATTTATCATTGATTATTGATGATAAGAGCACTTGTTACCTCTTCCTTCCTTTGCACTGATTTTTATTCCCCTAGTCTCCCAGTTCAGTTTATCCAAACCTTATGGTTTGGGTTATTCTATATTTTTCTGTTTTTTCTGATGGTTGGCAGGCATTACATCTCCCAAAACCTCTTCATATGTGTTTATGGACCCTCTGTTAAAGGTTTTGTGGTTTGGTTAATTTTAACTTGTCGTCGCCAATTAGGGTAAGGTTTTCTACAGCTTACGTGTCATAGAGAATATTTTTGGGGTGTTTGGTATTTTTATTTCATAGTATTTATTTTCAGTGCATCTTGGACATCCGTACATTCAGTTCTAGTCGCATGAGTCAAAGTGACTTACCACGTATGTATATGTTTGACTATATATATTTATGTATGTTCCCCTGTTATATCTATAGTCACCCATGGAAGTGAATATAAATCTAAGAATATGTGTTCTTACATATAATATGAATAATTCATACCGGTGTAAGTGGAAATGGGTTCATGCATATATAAGAATGCATGAAAGGATCCTCATGTACATGTGCATGACCATATGAATCTATACATATGGGTTAGGTGTCCTTATGTATATGTGACTGTACATATGCTCGAACGTGGGTTGGAGAAACATCATGAGCCCATCGATGATAAAATTAAGTGATAATGTGTTCAGCTTGGCCTTCTTCTTATTTGAGGTTTGATCCCTTTCAATTTTCCCTTTAAAATTTATAATGCATGAATTCATCGACTTTTTTTACTTTCTGTAGATATTGACTAGTGTTTTATGATTCTTGAATGAAATGTTTAATATTCCTGATGAATTTTTTGAAAAACCAAATCATGATTTTATAGTAAATCAACTAGATGGAGGTGTTCTGTCTTTTATACTAAATATTTTTGATTTTGTATGTAAACCATGTCATTACCCCGCCCCCCTCGGGGCATGTTCCATGACTAATCCAAGACCGCCTTCCACAGGATAGGGTATGGCGACTAGCACTAGAAACACATATCCCAAAAAGGTAAGGTAATACCTTTAATCATGTACACAAACAGACTAGGTACACAACAAAATCAAACCACAAGTAGATCCGTTGATAGTAAAAGTGCGAACTGAATGAAAAAATTGATAATATACAAACACAAATGAAAAGAAAGTACGTCAAAATGGAAATAATGTTCTCCGGATGTCATCAACCTCGGATCAAACCTAAAGTGTATGTACATATCATCATGTGATGTCATTACCACTCACCATATCTGTCATTAACCTCTGAGCACCATCTAGCCCTTTTCGCCCAAGTCATTGTAAATCAATCTGTCATCTTCAAATTTCACAACAAGGTACGGGTGTATCCTGTATAGGGGTGAGTATAAAAACAACTAATAGAGACCACATGACTCTCAAAGGTCTCATAGAATTCCATAGAGGTAACATCTACAAAGCGTGATCTCATTCGCAATGAACAAGGTAAAACATATCCCACACCTAGTATACAACTTAAGAACAATAATAAAGATGATTAGTCTTAAGATAGATAATTTTATTATGTTATGTTCCTCAACTACTGATCCAAGAAGGGTTTCTCTATTTTGGATTCACAAGGGTTCTCTCTGCCACTAATCCTTGATGGGTCATTCCACGGCCGGTCCATGTCAGGTTGCGCTACTACTGATCCACAGAGGGTCTCTCTAATAATAATCCACAGAGGTTCTCACTACCGATGATTAATGGATGGTTTAACTCATGTCGATCAATGGAGGGTTTCATTTTCACTATCGATTGATGCATGGTCTCACTACAATTGATCCAAAAATGATATCTCCAATGTTGATCCTTAGATGGTCCATCTTCACAATCAATCCATAGAGGGTCTCTCATAACATGGAAGCCAGCCAATATATTCCAACACATAGCAAACATGAGTTCCCTATATTATGCTCCATAAGATATTGGTCTTACCTCAACTACAAAAAAATCCCATGCAGAAGAATCCCAAAGGACCATTTTCTCGTTAGGGTTCCAATGCAACTGATGGCGCGTCAATCGGACGGCCGATCTGTATGATATAAGAAAAAGGTAAATATGGCATAGCTAGATTTGAGTCTGATCCAACCCATACATACTCCATATTCATCCAAAACTCATGTGAAGTATATCAAAAGGTCCATCTTATCCCAAGGTTCTCAACGTCGTAGAAGGCTAGTCAATCGAACACTTCATTTTAATGTTAGGTTAGTTTTAGTGAAACAGGGCTTGTTGGGTTTGGGTCCGGTTGGAGTCCAGCATGACCGGACTGTTGGGACCTTGGGCCCAGCCTTCCAGGAGAACCCAGACCATGTTGATGCAGGCCGATCATGCCAAAATGGAAGATGGAAATAAATTTTCCCACAATTGGTTGTGCTAGCAGGGTGCAACCCCATCTATTGAGACTACCGGCTAGAGTCAGCTATTGCGCATCCATACAAGTAGCCTAAGTGGGATGCTCAGTCTCCCACATGGTGAATCTGCACCATATACTCCACCTGACACGGCTGTCCAGCCTTCACACTTTCCGCGTTGGAACCTATGGATGTTTCCCTCCATGCTGCCACCACCGGCTCCTCGCCAAGGGCTCTTTATGTGGGCCACCAGAGATTCTCCAGTGGTTTGTTTTTCTTCTAGTATGTGCCTACGGGTCTCTTGGGTCGTCGTCTTCATTGGGAACCCCTAAGAGTTTCCCTGACATAATGTTTCATGGTCACCCATGAAGAATGCCCAGTATTCAAGAGCTGTTGAGGGTTTAGGCCCTGTTCAGATAGGCTCGCACCCCTTCATGTTATCAGTTTATCATAGGGGTTATAACAAATGTCATATGGAAGAAGAAATCTGCAAAACAATTCCCTGTGAGAACCTACAGAAATATTAAACAAGTCATGGGTCAAAATGTTAGTCAGTTGATCCGTTTTTGTTGTATTTTTATATAACAGAAATAGATGAATCATTAAACCCTTAAAAATGGAATAAATCCCCTACCAGGATTCATTATAATCTTCTTCGGATCATGGAAAAAACTCTGTTCTTTTTATCGTTCGATGTTCATCGCCGCGTGTCGATCCTAGATCAGTTCCTCTAATGAACTTCATTCGATCACCATTGTTCGATAGAGAGTGACGTCACTGGTTTTTCATTATATCATTCCCTAAAGTTGTGAATTCTCTTACCAATGGTTGGATTAATAGAATAATTAAGGAGCTTAACTATATGATCATTAATGTGGTTTATTAATGAACATTAATTAATGAACCAATAAATCACATGACCATTGAGGTTACATAATAAAAGTAATAGGTCATTTAATTATCTTTATTTAATGACCATTGGTACACTTAGTTCCACCTACCATTGCTCAATGGCTGAAGAAAAATAGAATAACTCAAAGAGATATTTTATTAATTTTCCAAAATTTCAAAAAATTATCTTTTTGGTTTGTCCTGTTCTAGTAGATGTTAATCTTCACTGAAGGGAATCCTGGTGATGAAAATTCAACGGTACCCTTATATTTTTAATTTGAGCATTGGTTCTAAAGAAAAGAAAATCAGACTCTCAGGTTTACATAACATACCTTAAAAAAAGTTCATTTTTTGTTCTGGTCTCTTAGTGCCTCAAAATCATGTTTTTTCGAATTTGACAGTTTTACAATAACTCCATATAATTAAAAAATATGCATATTTTTATGGACTTTACATTCTCCCCACCTCAGGGATTTATGTCCCCGAAATCCACAACGAATACTATGAACGAAAATGAGGATACAGAGCATGAATCTGAACCTCCAAATTCTATGTGATCTCCTGTAGGTTCCCTTGATAACACCAAAGTCACACCAGATGAATCGTTCACCCCTGAAAGACCCTCTCTTGTCCATCCTCTATCTCCACTAGGAACTATGTGAACATCGCCCCATCCTCAATTTATAACTCACCCCAGTCAAATATTTGTGATGGATCATCCATATATATCTTCAACTGCGACACATGGAAACCATTATGTACACAGTGCATCTATGGGGGATGATCTAGGAGGTACACTACATATGCATCTCAACTGAGAATCTTGAAATGTCCGATGAACTTTAGAGATAGCTTTCTGCCCTGGCCAAATCTCGGAAATCCTCATCAGGGTGAGACCTATATGAAGATGTGGTCTCCTTCTATGATTTACAAGGGTCTTCGTCTCCTGTCAGCATAAGACATCTACCTGCTCTGTGTATTATTCATTCACTCCTGGATGATCATCACATTCTCAGTGGTTTCACATACCTTCTCTGGACCCATAAGAGCTGAATACCATGGTTATATCCAGTATAGAGTTGATCAACATGGTTTCCCTTACTTGGCATCAAATTGGTCCATGCTGAAGTGGGAGTCCGAGTTTTTGATGAATGTGAACACCATATGTGGCAGGTGGTCCTCCCAAATATGACCAAAATCACGAAGACAAGCATGAAGCATGTCCTCATGTGTCTGTATGGTCTACAACATCTAACCATCTGTCTGAGGGTGAATGAAAGCACTCAAGTGTAACTAAGTCCTGAATGCTTCCTGTAATCCCTTCTACAATTGGGATGTAAAATGAACATCAAGATCTGAAATGACAGTCGATGGTACCCTATGAATCCATATAATATATTTGACATAGAGGCGTCCCATTCCTCCTACTGATCCCCTGGTCTCAAATGGGTAGAAAATGGTCTGTCTTTGTGAGTTGGTCAACGATCACCAGAAAGAGTCACGGCCCGGGACATGTGTGGTAACCTATTCATGAAGATCATATAGTCACCATCTCACTTCCATTATCGTACCTCTACAGGATGTGATAATCAGACTAGAACCTAATTCTCAGCCTTCATGTTCTTACAAGTGAGGAATCACGAAATGAACTCTTCCACTGCTTTTATCATCCCTGGCCACCTGTACTATCGTCGGAGGTCCCAGTACATCTTTTCAACTCCAATATGTACTGCTAAAGGAGATTTATGGAAATACCTCAACAACTCCTCCTAAAACATCACTGGTACCATGGTGCTGCCTATAATAATGATGATTTGCTCTACACCTATCAAAAATACATCAGGATATTGTTGTGAGAATATTTGAGCATGATGGGTCTCTCAGTCAATGTCTCCATGTTGTGCCTATGAAACAAACTCATGGATTGGGGGAGTAAAAGTCATTGACTACATCTATGATGCTCTATATCTATCCATGAAGGATATCTATAACATGGCTAGCAATTCTGTCGACTCACTCAGCAATTTTAAACCATACATCATGCTGAGTGTGTCTCGCACTATGTTTCCTTTCCCAGGATTGTACACTATCTAAAAGTCACTGTCCTAGATGAACTTCATCCATTATAGCTATCTCTGGTTCAGGTCCTTCTTTGAGAAGATATACTTGAGAATCTTGGGATCAGAGTATACTGTAAACCATTAACCCGTCAAGTAGTTCCACCACATCTTCAAAGAAAATCGATCTTCTACTAACTTAATTTCATGATTCACATAGTTATGCTCATGTTGACTTAGCTGTTAGGAGATGTTGGTGGTAAAAACTCACTCTTTCATTAGGAAACATCCTAGTCTAGAGCCTGATGCATCGTAGTAGACTACATACCCAACACCCTCTTCTGGTAACCTCAAGATGGGGTTACTCATAAGTCTCTACCTCAGATCCTAGGTACCATGTCAGAATCTCTCCGTCCATATTAAGATATTTATCTTCCTTGTCAAAGCTGAAAAGGTTATTGTTACACTAGAATGGTTGGGTATGAATCTTATATAGTACGCAGCCAACCCCAATAAAATGAACACCTCAGTCACACTTTTCGGTGGCTCCCAAGAAAAAACTACCTCTATCTATTACAGATGCACTACAACTCCTGCCTCTAAGATAATGTGTCCGAGAAATTGGACGTACCATATCCAGAACTAGGAATTATAGATATTTTAAATAATATGGCGATCTCAGAGTGTATCTTGTTCTATCTGCAGTTGTGTGGCATGCTCCTCCTCCGACATCAATTACACCATGACGTTGTCAATGAAAAACACAATGAAGTGATCAAGGTATGGCTGGAAGATCTTATTCATGGGTCCCATGAACACTACTAGGGAATTGGTGATACCAAATGACCTCACCAAGAACATGTTGTGGCCATAGCAGAATCTTAAGGTGGTCTTAATAATGTCCCCATCCCACACCCGAAGATGACGATTTCCTGATATGATGTCTATTTTTTAAAACCACCTTTCTCTCGTCAGCTGGTCAAGAGATCTTAAATCCTTGGAAGAGAATACTTATTCATTATAGTCACCTGGTTCAGGAATTGATAGTCCCCAGAAATCCTCAAACTACCTTATGCCTTCATGGCGACCAAAATCAGGGTAGACCAAGGAGAAACACAAGGCCTTAATAACCCCTTTCTCTAAAACTCCTCCAACAGTACCCTCAACTCCTGAATCTCTACAGGAGCCATCTGATATGTCGGTGTTGATATCAGTGTCTTCATAGGGTAAAGTACAATCAATAATTATACCTCTCTACAAGGAGGTAGTCCTGAAACATCCTCAGGAAAGACAACAACATACTAGTCCACCACTACAGGATAACTCAGACTACACTCGTCCAATACATCGATGGTAATGGTAGCCAACTAATTACTGATCGGCTACACCCTCCTCCGAGAAATCCCATCACGTTCTAAAAAGGTTTTCTTCTAACCGATGAAGGAAAAAATGGTCTCATATTCATGGCCACACCACACTTTGAGACTAAAATAGCTGATCTGAGTATAGACCATCGATAAATAGTCAATACCCAAGATGTCATCGTAAGGCCTCAATGCTGCTACTAAGAGATCCCAGCCAAAGCTCTAACCTCCTATAGTAAGATCACATCTCTGGCAGTAGTGTGTAATCATCAAATACAATATTGTACCAGTATCTAATCACAATGATCGCTCCAACATCTCCACTAGAATATCTGAGCTCCGAACGAGAGCTGTGGCAAGGAAAGAGTGACAGGAACCTATGTCATTAAGAGCTGCAGCTAGGGTGGAGTAGATAGAGATCATACCTTAAAACATCTCTAGATCATCATGGTCATAAGGCTCTACCACCTGAAGCTGAGTGCGTCCCTATCCACATGATCCCTGGGGTCGGGGTGGACCACATGGGGGTGGTGGCGGTAGTACCACAAACTTTTTCCCATTGCCTACTTCACGACCTGCTCCTCTTCCACATATTCTTCCCTATGAACCTCCTATCTTGAACCTCTATTGATGTATTAGCTATCCCTATACCATAAATTAATAATCAGTATAGAGGGTCGGGAATTCAGGAGCCATGTGACCCTACCCACCACACAATTATCACATTCTTCTCCATTGATAACCTCATATGCCTAGTGAGCTCTTCACCTGTGACCCTATATCTTGTGGTCTTCTATTATATGGCCTGGCCTATTTGGGCATCTCCATCATCAGTATACTACCTATTGTAGATGACTCATTTTCCTGTCATCCAGTGGTGGATCTCACCATTAGTTCCTGTTCATCTAGGGAGCTCTCCACTAATAGTGTTTCTCTAGCACTCCATAATGCATCATAATGTTGGGAGATATCATAGATGCTATGATCTCTAATCAGAGACCCTGCTAAAATTTCCACTCTAAGGATAAAGTTTCTCATACCATGTTTGTGGAGTAGTGGGAGAGGTTAGTGAATCTCACTGAGTATCGGGCCACAGTCAGGTTTCCCTGCTATAAGTGTAGTAGCTCCTGAATATGCACAGAGCATAGAGTCGTTGGTATGAACTCTACCCTAAAAAGGCACATAATGTCTAACCTGGAATTATTTTCTACTCACATTTCTAGAGCATCAGGCTCCACCACATCCCTATTGTTCCTTGAAATAGACTAGGAGCTAGGATTTCCATTAGGTGTTCTGGTGTCTCAACCAAGCAAAAAACTATGCCACATCCTCCAGCCGGTTCTCAGCTACCTCTAGATCTATCTTGTATAAAATACTCAAGGGACTCTACCTCTGAAAATCATGCAATTCACTCAGTATGTATTCAATATCTACTGGTGGGGATGGGAGAAACGTCTTCCCTATGGGTGGCGGTGCTACGGGTACACCACATGATGGTTATATTATTGTAAGAGGGTCGTTCACCGACACGACATCACTCGATGGGATGTCATCATGGTATCTAACTGGGATCCTGGATGGTTGCCTATGTAGAGGTATCGTGTAATGAAACAGATGCTCCATGATCAATATGTTATACCTGGTGAGCTAACTCAAAAGATATAAAAAACATTTCCAAAACACACGCAATGAGTGTTTTCAGGTACCGAGTTGGAAATAAAAATATAAGGTCCTAGTTTATGGATATATTGGACACCACAACAAAACTAGACTCCTAAAACTATAATATAAACTCATGAAACTTAACATTATTCCTCCATTGAAATCATAGACTCATAGTTCTTATGATATAACTTACCGTCCTTTGATACCACTTTGTCACGACCCATCCAACCGGGTTCCATTCTGTGACTACCCCATGTCTGCCTTCCATTGGCCTGCATTGGTGACTAACATTTGAAAGGCATATCTCCAAAAGGGGTGGAATTGGCATTAAACATATACACATAGAGACTAGTTACACAAAAATAAAGAAACTACATCGTAGAACTGCAGATAGTAAATGTTTGAACTGAAAATAAAATGGGCCAGTTTACAAAACCAACTAAAAATAATGTACATCAAAAAGGAAAAAACAATCTCTAGAGGTCATCCAACATGGATCATCCCTGATGGGTAGGTATACCTTATCATCTTTCATCGCTGCTGCTCACCACATCTATCAGTCACCTCTACGCACCATCTAGCCCTAGCTCCCCAAGTCTCAGTCATGTTGTTTGTAGTCTGTACAAGGCACAACAAGATTCGAGTGAAGCCCGTGCAGGGGTGATTATAACAATACCCTGTAGGGACCTCAAGACTCTCGAAGGTCTCAAATAATTCAAAAAATGAAGAATACCCAATTCAAGATCTCAATTACATAGAAAAAAGTAAAAGTCATATCAAACTAGGTATACAACTTAAGAATGT
Organism: Viscum album; assembly: GCA_963277665.1. Classification (NCBI taxonomy): domain Eukaryota; kingdom Viridiplantae; phylum Streptophyta; class Magnoliopsida; order Santalales; family Viscaceae; genus Viscum; species Viscum album. Next base: position 1,483,546,952 of record OY728137.1, read on the forward strand.
TAATAGAGATGATTAGTCCTAATACAGATCATTTTATTCTATTGACTGGCTTGACAACTAATATGAGAAGTTTTTCATGGTATCCAATCCACAAAGGGTCTCTCTACCCATGATCTTCAATGGGTCGCTTCACTGCCGGTCCAAGTCTAGTTTCACTTGTTCTGATCCATATAGGGTTGCACAATTTCTAATCTACAAATGGCCGCACTGCTGTTAATCCATAGAGGGTATCTCTCAAGATGATCCACATAGGTTCTCTCTTCACTATAAATCCATAGAGGTTTGAACTATATCTGATACACGAATTTCACAGTCATGTTTATCCATATTTGGTATCTCATCAATGTCGATCAACGTAGTGTCACTTTTCATTTGGCAACATGCCACTGGATTCCTGTACTTAGCACGCTTTAGTTTCATAGATTTCTCTACTCATGATATCAATCATACCTCAACCACACTAATTTCCATGAGGAATTAACAAACATGATTTTCTTGTTATAATGATTCCAACGTGAAAGACAATGCGTCAATCAGATTCCTGGTCTGTAAGATATAAGAAGAAAAGGTAAATATGGCCTAGTTGGACTCGAGTCCAATCAAACCTAGCAATAATCCAACATCTTCCAAAACTCAAGTGAATTTTCTCTAAAATACCACCTCTCTCAAATGGTTGCAATGCCATAGATAGCTCGTCAATTGGACACTCCTTTTAAATGTTACGTCAGTTTTAGGGAAATAGGGTCGGTCGGGTCTGGGTCCGGTAGGGTTTCTTCCCAGCCGGCCAGTTGGACCTATGGGTATGCCCAAGCCAGTGGGTCATTATCGCCTAGATAAACTGTCCTATGTGGATGTGGGCCGATCATTCCAAACCGGATGTTGGTCATCTAGTTTCCCATAGATGGCTGCTCAAGCAGGGTGTAGCTCGGTCTCATGAAATGACCGACTAGAGGAGGCTATAGCGAGTCTAGCCAAGAAGCTTAAGCATTCTACTCCATCTCCTACATGGACACGTCGACACTGTGTTCTCCACCTACTACGACCGTCTGGTCATGACACTTCCCGTCGTGGTGCTTGTGAGTGCCGCCTTCCCCTGTGTCCGGCACGGGCCAACACCAACCACCGGTCACCGACGCTGTCTCCCTAGTGGTGCCATGCCAAGGACTCTTTTGTGGGACCCCAGAGATTCTCTAGTGGTTAATTTTCTTTTCTTTATTCAACTACGAGCTTCTTATCTCACCACATTCACTGCAAGCCCCTTGGATTTTCCTTGATGCCATGTTACTCGGTCTCCCATGAAGAAAGCACAATATCAAAGAGAAGCGGAGGGTTGATGCCATGTATAGTTTGGCCCGCGCCCTTCCTGTTAGCGTTTTTTCAAAAGGGTGATAAAAATTATTATATGGAAGATGAAATTATCAAGAACAAATTCCTATTACAACCTCCTGCAAGATCAAATGAGTCACCGATCAAACCGTTAGTCATTTGATCCATATTCATTATATTTCTCAATAACATAAAAAGAGAAATAATTAAATAATTAAAAAGTACAATAAATAACCTACCTTAATACAGTGGAATATGATTCTAACAATGGAATGAATTTATCATTTGTTTTTATTTTACCTTCTTCACCGTTTGTCGATCCAGGATCGGTTTCTCCTTGATCACTATTCTTTGTTGGAAGTTGACGTCGCCATTATTTCATCAGAGTTTTATATATAGTTTTGAATTATCATGCCAATGGTGTAAGAACCCAGTTCTTATTTTTGAGTTACGAGCTTGTTCTTTTTCCTTTTCCTTAAGTGTTTTTGAGAAAATATGGAAAATGGGGGAAAATCCTAAATTTTGGAACTACACGCTGTGTACTTTCCCACACGCCATGTACTTTTGGCCGTGTTGGGATGAGTACATGGGATGTGTAGCCATGTTGGTGACGTGGGGTGTAGTAACCGACTACACGCCGTGTTGGGATGAGTACATGGGATGTGTAGCCATGTTGGTGACGTGGGGTGTAGTAACCGACTACACGCCGTGTAGTGGTACTTACACGCCGTGTAGTCAGTCGGCATGCCTAAACAGTAAGGTGGTGGAGCAGTAGACAGGTAGGAGACAGTACACGCCGTGTATATTAGAGTACATGTCGTGTACTCATGTCGAAAGTTGAACAGTGTGGCGGTGTAGCCAAATGAACAGTTAAATGAAATAAGTACACGTCGTGTACTCAGAAGTACACGCAGTGTACTTTTCTTTTTTTGGCTCAAAACAAGCAGTAGCCTCCTCATTTGGCAGAGGATACACTTGAACCGATTTGGAGCCAAAGGATGAGGCCAGACATTTGAAGCTCCCCCGGGTGTTCGTCTGGAATCAGTTTCCACCTCGGACGATCTCGTTGGAATCGCATGGGTAAGGGCTTTCACATCCTTGGCTGGTTCTTACCTATTCTTCTCCTAACAGGAGTTATTTACATTTGAATGGGTTTTTTTCTTCGTCAGATCTACACTGTTCTTGGGCGTTTCTGGATTCGGCATTCGGGTATAACGTTCGTTGACGTATAAGTTAGGTGGCATGGTGTAAATTTCCAACTGTTGTGCATTTTTGTGTGTTTTTGTGCCACGAACCAATGTTGGGGTGTCGTGAGGCCGAGGATGTTGCTATATTTAATGCCTAGAATTGCATAGGTGATTAAATTGTGGTGATAAAATGCTAGTTGTGATCGTTGCATGGATCCGGAACCACCCCGGGGGGGTGTGTTTCACTGTTTAAGCATTTGGCAAGGATACTGGAAGTAACACCCCAAGCTTCTACGGTACATTTCTCTTTGAATAATGTGATAGCATGTGTTGTACGCAACACCGAGTTCTAACACACCATAACCAATCAAACTAGCTGTTATGAAAGTAATACCTAATTTTTGAAATTATATATATTTTATTTTTTAAAATGGAATTCATTTTTGGATTCAGAATATCGAATTTAGGCTGAGGTGAAATTTTGGTACTTTTCGGATAACTTTAATATTTTGATGAATAGTGAACATTACTAAATTTTAATTAAAAACAACTTTTTAAATCATAATAATTAATAGTGATAAATTATGAATTTGAGTGGTTTTAAAGTATATTTATAATATATTTTTACCATTTAATATAATGTTGGTCATTGGACGTGATTTTACAATTAAACCGAACATAAACAAGTGTCAATCTTTTGATAGTTATTATCTCTTAAAAACACGCTTTTTGTTTTAACAATGAGAATTAATTTTAAATTAATTTCTGCCACTTATGTGTTTTGAATTTGGAAAAATGGATTCCATATTTGGAATCATGGTGTTCAAATTGTGTAAATAGATAACTTTTAGTTTTAGACATTTTGAATAATTACTTCGGTAAATATTTCATTTACCATGGTTAAGGGTAAATCCGGTAAATAAGGGTTAAAAAATAATATTATAATAATACTAAATTACCCAAAAACGTGTCCTAGACTTATTGGTTGATACATGTTCGACCATAGGAATCTTTGGGTCAATTTTGGGACCCCATGGAGCCACTTGTAGGTGATGGGGACACTTAATATTAATTAAGTTAAAATAAGTACAAAAATGACATAAGCATATATCATTTAGCAAAAAAAAATTACATAAGGTTATATATGTTGTCTTTTCAACTATAAATATTTATTAGAAAGATAACAAGATTTAATAAATAAGGATGATTTATTTATAATTTTTAGAGTTTAAATAATTTAATTTATTTATGATACAATTATGATGCAGTAATTTCCATAATAATGACATATAAAAATTATTGATATCATAAATACCCAAATAAATATAATTTGAGACTTTTAATGAATTACACTAATTTTATAGGATAATATGACATATTAGGATTGATTTAATGAACTTTTTTCTAAGTAATCATTCTGTTATGAGTTTCAAAAAAATCAACTATTGAATAGTGTCAAAATTGACATAAAAGAGTTTATAAAACAAATATTATATTATTAATTGATATTAAATTCCTAAAAATATAAGGTTCGGACTGGAGACTTATATCCTGATATTGGTATCATTAATGGACCACTTGGGGGTCTCTTGGATGTATATTGTAAGTTTATTAACTATATAATAGAAAAATACAAAGTGACAGTGTAAATGTCAACCTAATTAACTAAGAGTTAATACATAAAGATAAGCTCAATATAGTAACCCAAACCTTTCTAAATTATATTTGTTGAATGGTTTTCGACCTATCCCCACATTAAAATTTAAATAATCAACTATAGAGCCTTTATAAACCGAATATGAATTTATTATAAATTAATATTTCTAGCTTTTCCAAAGGTGCCCCTCACCCCTCTTATAAAAGGGCACTCCTCCTTCTCATTTCTTCACACCTTCAAAGCCTTTTGGTTCGGCCAGCCTCTGCCCAAATACTCTCCCAACTTCCATAAAAACAACCTAGAGGCCTTAGTTTTTTCATAAATCCAACCAATGGAGCCCTTTTGATCAAATCAAAAGGAAGAACCCGAAGAAGAGGCAATGATTTCACCACCCTTTTCCAAGTTCCTTTCTTCTTCCACTTTTTCTTCCTTTGTTATTACCATTCTAAAATAATAACTCCAGTATCATATATATACTGTGATGTTATTATAAACATGGTACAACCATATTCAGTATTCTATCCACCCTTTGAATAACATGTCATCATACGTGTGTACGTACGGCTTACCGTCTCCACGTCGTGGTGTAATTGTTATTTAATATATTATTATTTGGATGGGTATAATAATGTTGTGAAACTCATATAAATAATAAATATAACATGTTAATGATAATTTATATATGATATAACATCCATTTATATATTATTTTAATATCAAATGAATGATATTGTCGCTCATGCGTCCGTACGGTCTACCGTCTCCACAAACGCGATGAGATTCATTCTCCATCGTATCCATTCGAGTATAATTATCATTTGATGATTTAAAAATGATGTTTAATGAATTGATATCATTCTGGATATGAATAATATACAACCTATCCATTAAAAACATGGATTACATAACAAAACATATAAAAGAAAACGAGTAAGTTAACACCCGAAACAACGATAATACTAAGATATTATTAACAAATCAATGTTAAAAGATCGTATATGATATCATATTAATGTATATGATTCATTTATAATTTAATTACAATTATTTCACCATTATACAGGAGGTTAACCTACCCCAACCATGGAAAAGTACAAGGTAATGGTTATTTCACAATCTCTTCATTATCCGAGGTTGTTTATATGTAATTATTTATTGGGATTTCTTTATCATCCACATCCATGTTTCTTTGAAATGTATTTCAAAAAGATTTTACTATTTAAAATAATATGGGTTAAAGTCATTTATACCCTTGGTTGACTTTTTATAAGAGTTTTATAAAATAATCTTTCCGTCGTTTTCCAAACAAGGTGATTTTATCCTTTTCGACAGAATTAAGGTAAAAATGTTTTTTTAACTTATACGGTGGGTGCGGTTATTTTCCGCCGTTATAAAATCGTTGAAGCTTCCCTTACAATCTTATAAGAATATTTTCAAAGAAAATCTTTTATTTTATAAATATATGACTCTTAAATGATTTCAAAATAGAAAGAGATATTTCTCTAAAAAGAGTTTTGATTTCACCTATGTCAACATCATTTGATGGATTTTAAGATTATTTGAAGTTGGTTTATTATGATGCAAATCTTCTATATTGTATTGAAGGTTTTCGGATATGTTTGACTGTGGATGTGCTATTTTTATACCATTTATAGTTTATTATGAATGTATTGACATTTCGTATGCTAGTTTTAATACGAATGTTTATGTTATGTTTAAACCTTTTCATATGGGAATGCATTGGACTTAATATGTGACGGGTGGATCCCGCTATAGCTCCTCGATGCATCAGTAGGTCTCATGAGACAAACTAGTGTCTTGGTACATGGCCTTGGAAAAATCTTATTTGTAGTCTTGGCACGAGGCCTTGGCTATGTGGTTATGATAGTTTGGCATTATGCATTCCATCATTATGAAAGTGGTTATTGATATTGCATGTGATTTTTTAGTTATACATTGCCTTAAATGTTTATGCTTATTTTTGAAGGTTTCCGCTATATTGTTATCCTTACTGGGCATTTGAGCTCACCCCTATTCTATGTTTTATTTTTTCCTAGGATGTGAAGAAGTATGTTATGAATGACATACAGGGACATTATGTGGGGATATGAGTGTTAAATATGGAGACTATGTTGTTGTAGTAGTTTTTCACTGTATGATGTAATGTAAAACTTTATGAATATATCTAGTGTTTCCAAGGCTACTAAACCAATCGGCCTTTCGAGATTTGATCTTTCTAGTGATCATTCCAATGTATTGTAATAACGCACCGACTCTGGGTAACTAGGGTCGGGGCGTTACAGTTGGTATCATAGGATGTTTAGTACAAACCTTGGAAGCTAGATTTAGATAAACTCTTATTAGAACACGTAGACATAAGATGCACTTTGAGGATTAGTATAGAAGAACTTCCTAGAATTTTGGTATTGTAGAGCTTTTGTGAGTTTTCTGAGCAATACATCCCTGTCTGGATACGAGCAGGTAGAGGCGGCTCTGGCACAGATGTACCTAGGGGTAAAACCCGAAAACACCGCTTTGAGCTAGACTCAAACGGGAACTAGTGCATGACAACAGGCCTTGCTGCACTCTTGGTTACGACACTCCCGGGGGATATGCTTAGGATAACTCTCATTTTATTTACAAATCATTATGAATGGTTTATGAGTATATACTTCCTCAATGAATTCATTCTTATGATTATGGATTATATCCATAAATAGTTCAATTTATGTTAAGTGTTTTATAAGTATGGGATTATGTATTTTGAATCATAAACTGATCTAGTTTATGCCATTGTTTAGAAATGGTGCCTAGTGGAAGAAATGGAAACCGTATCAATGCATGCACTCCATGTAGGTATTTCCCTCCTGCTCAAGATAATTATAGTGGAGCTGGTGATGCAACTGGTGCCGATCAGCTAATCACCATACCGGGACAACTCACTCAGGTTATGAATAATAACCTTACCCGTATGGAGCACCCTGATCCGCAACGTGGAGGATCAATGTTAGATCGATTCATGAGGAAACAACCACCAACGTTCAATGGGAGTACAAATCCCTTAGTAGCTGAGAAATGGATAAATTCCCAAGAGAAAATATTTCAGGCTTTGGGGAGTAGTGAAAGGGAAAAAGTTATCATGGCAGTTTACCGCCTCACTGGAGATGCTGATCAATGGTGGTCAATGATTCAAAACACGAAGGAAGATGATGAAGTATCAAATATAAAATGGAGGGTGTTCAAAGATCTATTTTTAGAAAAATACTTTCCTCGCGACCATCGAGCAGATATGGAAAGGAAATTCTTGAGTCTGAGACAGAAGGAGGATGAGAATATCGCAAAGTATGAGGCTAACTTTACAAGGCTATAAAGGTATGCTGGAAATTATATACGTAACCCAAGAAGTAAGATTGATCATTTCATTGATGGGTTAAAACCATTTCTCTGTCGAGCATTAGTCTCACAATCCTTCTCGTCGTATGAAGACATTGTCTCATGTGCTATCCAGACTGAAAAGGAATTTTTTAAGCCTTATGAATTTAAAGCAAATCAAGAGAAGAAGAGACCTGCTAATCAATATGGGAATGGAAATAAGTTGAAGAAGGGAAAGGTTGAATATCCATCCTGTTATAAATGTGGTAAGAAACACCATGGTACTTGCTTGAAGGGAACAGGAGTGTGTTACACGTGTGGTGAAAAAGGACACCAAGCTCGTGATTGAAAGGGGAAGAAGGAAGCTACCAATGTTCAGTGCTACAATTTCATGGAGATGTGGCATTATGCAAATGAATTTCCTAAGCGTCAGAAGAACCTACCTCAGAAAAGGCCAAGGGATCAAGGGCAAGATTATACTATCACTACTGTTGAGGTAGAAGCTCTGAAAGACGTGGTGGAAGGTAATTTAATGGTTTCCTCAAGTTTAGCAAATGCATTATTTGATTCTAGACAATCACATTGTTTCATATCTTCCCAGTTTTCAATGAAAATTAGATATTTCCAATTTTATTTAACAAGGGATTTTTCAGTTAAAACACCTAAGGGAAGTATCATTGAAACATAGTTTTTTGAATCAGTCCCCTTTAGAGAACATAAATGTTCTTTATCTGCTGATCTCGTCGTCATAACTATGATTGAGTTTGATATAATCCTCGGTATGGACTGGCTTTTCGACTATGATGTGAATATTTATTGTAAGAAGAAAGGGGTTTCGATTTTTGATGATGCTGATAAAGAAAACCGTATCTTTAGAGCGGAATCGTCACCACCTAATTCTTATTTAGATCCACCCCCAGTAGCTCAACTAAATTCAATTATTGGGGAGGAAGAGAATGAAATAAATGTGGGTGAGAAAAGGAATGTTCAAATAGAGGATGTACCTGTTGTGAAAGAATTTGTAGATGTATTTCCGTAAGATTTACCTGGACATCCTCCAGAACGAGAAGTTGAGTTTTCCATTGATTTAATTCCAGGATCAAGGCCTATATCAAAGACCCATTATAGAATGGACACTGCAGAATTAGTTGAACTAATGAAACAACTAGAGGAATTGAGTAATAAGGGATTTATTCGCCCAAGTGTTTCTCCAAGGGGAGCCCCTGTTCTTTTTGTTAAAAAGAAAGATGGATCTATGAGGTTATGTATCGACTACAGGGAGATCAATGCTATAACAATAAGGAACAAGTATCCCCTACCATGCATTGATGATTTATTTGACCAACTTCATGGAGCTCAATACTTTTCAATGATTGACCTTCGATCTGGATACCATCAGTTGTGTGTGAAGAAGGAAGACATTCTGAAGACAGCATTTCGAACCAGGTATGGGCATTATGAGTTTACTGTAATGCCTTTTGGAATGACTAATGCACCCTCTGTATTCATGGATATGATGAATAGAGTTTTCAAGGTGTATCTCGATGAATTTGTGGTGGTATTTATTGATGATATCTTGGTATACTGAAAAAGCTACGAAGATCATGAAAATCACTTGCGCATTATCTTGAAGACTCTGAGAAGACATGAATTATATGGGAAGTTTAGCAAGTGTGAATTCTGGCTTCAGGAGATTTCTTTTCTTGGCCATATTGTCTCGAAAGATGGAATCTCTGTTGACCCTTCTAAGACCAAGGCAGTCCATGAATGGCCAGCACCGACGAGTATAACTGAGGTACGTAGTTTTATTGGTTTATCAGGTTATTATCGACGTTTCGTCCAGAATTTTTCCCGATTGGCTAACCCATTAATGAAGCTCACACGGAAAGGTGTTAAATTTGTTTGGACAAATGAGTGTGAATAATGTTTCGAAGAATTGAAGAGAAGATTATTTAATTCTCTTATATTGACTCTACCATCGGGGAATGATGGGTTTGTTATTTATAGTGATGCATCGAAGAAAGGACTTGGTTGTGTCATTATGCAGAATGATAGGGTTATTGCCTATGCATCACGACAGTTGAAAATTCATGAACAAAACTATCCTACTCATTATCTCGAGTTAGCAGCTGTGATCTTGGCTTTGAATATATGGAGGCGCTACCTCTATGGTGGAAAATGTGAGATTTATACTGATCACAAGAGTTTGAAGTATATTTTCTCACAAAAAGAACTCAACATGTGGAAAAGGAGATGGCTTGAATTACTCAAGGATTATGATTGTACGACACACTACCACCCGGGGAAAGCAAACAAGGTGGCAGATTCTTTGAGCCGAAAAGACCATGGAATTTAGAATGTGATGAGAATTGAACGGGATCCAATTTTCATGGATCTAGTGAAGATGGACATGAGAATAACATGGGAAGGTGAAACATCAATGCTTTTTCAATTGGTTGCCAAACCATCTTTACTAGAAAGGATTAAGAGTTCTCAGACCGATGATAAAGAATTTCAAAAGAAGATTAAAGCTGTGAAGGATGTGAGATTGAGAGACTTTGTTTATGATGATGGAATTTTGAAATTCAGGAAGAGACTTTGTGTTCCTGATATACCTGATCAAAAAAGGGAATTGCTGGATGATGCTCATAGTTCCAATTTCTCTATACACCCTCGGAGCACCAAAATGAATAGAGATTTGAAGGAACATTTTTGGTGGGACAATATGAAGAGGGAGATTGCTGATTTTGTGTCAAGATGTATGGGTTGTCAAAAAGTGAAAGCTGGAAGGAAACACCCTGGAGGAGTCATGCAACCTCTTCCCATACCGGAGTAGAAATGGGACAATATTATGATGGACTTTGTCATGGGTATACCAAAGAATCCTAGAAGGAATGATGCAATGTGGGTTATTATTGATCGTCTTACCAAGTCAACACATTTTCATGCTATAAGAGAAGATCTACCACTGGAACGTCTAGCAAGACTATATATTAATGAAGTTGTGAGACTTCATGGAGTACCCCTATCGATTGTTTCTGATCATGATCCTCATTTTACTTCATGATTCTGGAAGAGTCTTCAGAAATCCCTGGATACTGAACTTCATTTGAGCACTGCCTACCACCCTCAGACAGAAGGGAAATCAGAACGGACTATTCAAACCTAAGAAGACATGTTGAGATCCTTCTCACTTGACTTTCAGGGTATGGGGGATCAGTATTTACCTCTGGTAGAATTTTCCTATAACAATAGCTTCCATTCGAGTATTCAGATGGAACCATATGAAGCGTTATACGGAAAGAGATGTCGTACACTAACCTGTTCGGATGACGTTGGTGAAAGAACACTTGTAGGCCCAGAACTGGTGTAGGAAACGATAGAAAAGGTGAAGGTAATCCAAAATCACATCAAAGCAGCTCAAAGTAGGTAGAAGAGCTATGCAGATAATCGATGGATTTGGAATTTCAAGTCAGTGATCATGTTTTCCTGAAGGTATCTCCATGGAAGGGAGTCATACTTTTTAGTAAGAAAGGTAAATTGAGTCCCAAGTACATCGGACCTTTCAAAATTCTAGAATGAATTGGGGCTGTAGCTTACCGATTGGCAATGCCGCCAAGTCTCTCCAAAGTTCACGATGTGTTCCATGTATCTCTATTGAGGAAATACATGCCTCACCCAACACATGTACTCACCTATGAAGAATTAGAACTGGAACACGATCTGTCTTATTGTGAAGAGCATGTCAGGATTCTTGATACAATAGAACATGTACTGAGAAACCGGATGACGCATCTAGTAAATGTTTTGTGGAGAAACCATAAGATGGAAGAGGCAACATGGGAACTCGAGGAACTTATAATGAAGAACCAACCGAGTCTTTTCATGTGATAATTATTCTAGAAATTTCTAGGAAAAAATTATTTGAAGGAGGGGAGAATGTAACACCCCAAGCTTCTACGGTATGCTTCTCTTTGAATAATGTGATAGCGTGTGTTGTACGCAACAGCGAGTTCTAACACACCATAACCAATCAAACTAGCAATTATGAATAGTAATACCTACTTTTTGAAATTATATATATATATAATTTTTTAAAATGGACTTACTTTTTGGATTTGGAATATCAAATTTAGCCTAAGGTGAAATTTTGGTACTTTTAGGATAACTTTAATATTTTGATGAATAGTGAAAATTACTAAATTTTAATTAAAAACAACTTTTTTAATCATAATAATTAATAGTTATAAATTATGAATATGAGTGGGTTTAAAGTATATTTAGAATATATTTTTACCATTTAATATAATTTTGGTCATTGGACATGATTTTACAATTAAACCAGATATAAACAAGTGTCAATATTTTGATAGTTATTATCTCTTAAAAACACGTTTTTTGTTTTAACAAGGGGAATTAGTTTTAAATTAATTTCTGTCACTTCTGTGTTTTGAATTTAAAAAAATGGATTCAATTTTTTGAATCAGGATGTTCAAATTGTGTAAATAGGTAACTTTTATTTTTAGACATTTTGAATTAATACTTCGGTAAATATTTTATTTACCATGGTTAAGGGTAAATCCGGTAAATAAGGGTTAAAAAATAATATTATAATAATAATAAATTACCTTAAAATGTGTCCTAGACTTATTTGTTGATACATTTTTACCATACACATCTTTGGGTCGCTTTTGGGACCCCATGGAGCCACTTGTAGGTGATAGGGACACTTAATTTTAATTATGTTAAAATAAGAACAACAATGACATAAGCATATATCTTTTAGAAAACATTTTTTGACATAAGGTTATATATGTTGGATTTTCGACTATAAATATTAAGTAGAAAGATAAAACTATTTCCTGCATAATGATAATTTATTTATAATTTGTAGACTTTAAATAATTTAACTTATTTCTGACACAATTATGATGGAGTAATTACTATAATAGTGACAAATTAAAATAATTGATATCATAAATACCCAAATAAATATAATTTGAGACTTTTATTTGAATTAAACTAATTTCCTAGGATAATATGAAATATTAGGATTGATTTAATTAACTTTGTTCGAAGTAATAATTCTGTTATGAGTTTTACAAAAATCAACTATTGAATAGTGTCAAAATTGACATAAAAGAGTTTTTAAAACAAATAATATATTATTAATTGATATTAAATTCTTAAAAGTCTAAGGTTCGGCCAATAGACTTATATAATGATATTGGTATCATTAATGGACCACTTGGGGGTCGCTTGTATGTATATAGTAAGTTTATTAACTATATAATATAAAAATACAAAGTGACATGGTAAATGTCAAACTAATTAACTAAGAGTTAATACTTAAAGATAAGGTTAATATAGTAACCCAAACCTGTCTAAATTCTATTGGTTGAATGGTTTTCGACCTATACCTACCTTAACACTTAAATAATCAACTTTGGAGCCATTATTATCCGAATATTAATTTATTATAAATTAATATTTCTAGCTTTTCCAAAGGTGCCACTCACCCCTCTTATAAAAGGGCACTCCTCCTTCTCATTTCTTCACACCGTCAAAGCCTTTTGGTTCGGCCAAACTCTGCCAAAATACTCTCCCAACTTCCCTCAAAACAATTTAGAGGCCTTATTTTTATTAGAAAACCAACCTATGGAGCCCTTTTTATCAAATCAAAAGGAAGAACCCGAAGAAGAGGTAATGATTTCACCACCCTTTTCCAAGTTCCTTTCTTCTTCCACTTCTTCTTCCTTTGTTATTACCATTCTAAAATAATAACTCCAGTATCATATATATACTATGATGTTATTATAAGTATGGTACAACCATATTCAGAATTCTATCCACCCTTTGAATAACATTTCACCATACGTGCGTACGTACGGCTTACCGTCTCCATGTCGTGGTGTAATTGTTATTTAATATATTATTATCTGGATGGGTATAATAATGATGTGTAACTCATATAAATAATAAATATAACATGTTAATGATTCTTTATATATTATATACCATCCATTTATATATTATTTTAATATCAAATGAATGATATTGTCGCTTGTGCGTACGTACGGACTACCGTCTCCACAAACACGATAAGATTCATTCTCCATCGTATCCATTAAAGTATAATTATCATTTGATGATTTAAAAATGATGTTTAATGAATTGATATCTCTATGTATATGAATAATATACAACCTATCCATTACAAACATGTCTTACGTAACAAAACATATAAAAGAAAACGAGTAAGTTAACACCCGAAACAACGATAATACTAAGATATTATTAACAAATCAATGTTAAAAGATCATATATGATATCATAATAATGTATATGATTCTTGTATAATTTAATAACAATTATTTCACTATTATACTGGAGTTTGACCTACCCCAACAAAGGAAAATTACAAGGTAAGGGTTATTTCTCAATCTCTTCATTATCCGAGGTTGTTTATACATGATTATCTACTGGGATTTCTTTGTCATCCACATCCATGTTTCTTCGAAATTTATTTCAAAAAGATTTTAATATTTAAAATAATATGGGTTAAAGTCATTTATACCCTTTTTTGACTTTTTATAAGAGGTTTATAAAATAATCTTTCCGTCATTTTCCAAACAAGGTGCTTTTAACCTTTTTGACAGAATTAAGGTAAGAATGTTTTTTTAACTTATACGGTGGGTGCGGTTATTTTCCACCATTATAAAATCGTCAAAGCATCACTTACAAGCTAATAAGAATGTTTTCAAATAAAATTTTTTATTTTATAAATATATTACTCTTAAATTATTTCTAAATAGAAAGAGATATTTCTCTAAAAAGAGTTTTGATTTCATCTATGTCAACATCCTTTGATGGATTTTACACTTATTTGAAGTTGATTTATTATGATACAAAACCTTTATATTGTATTAAAGGTTTTAGGATATGTTTGACTGTGGATGTGCTATTTTTATACCATTCATAGTTTATAGTGAATGTATTGACATTTCGTATGCTAGTTTTAATAAAAATGTTTATGTTATGTTTAAAACTTTTCATATGGGAATGCATTGGACTTAATATGTGACGGGTGGAGCCCTCTATAGATCCTCGATGCATCGGTAGGTCTCATGAGCAAACTAGTGTCTTGGCACAAGGCCTTGGCAAAATCTTATTTTTAGTCTTGGCATGAGGCCTTGGCTATGTGGTTATGAGAGTCTGGCATTATGCATTCCATCATTATGAAAGTGGTTATTTATATTGCATGTGATTATTCGATTAGTATAATATCCATGTGAATAAGTAAATGGAATTATTTCATTTTACTTTTTTCATACTTTTTTTAAGTTCAAGTTTAAAAGGCTTTTGTTTTTGTTATACATTGCCTTAAATGTTTATGACTATTTTTGAAGGTTTCCGCTATATTGTTATCCTTAATGGGCATTTTAGCTCACCCCTATTCTAAGTTTTATTTTTTCCCAGGATGTGAAGAAGTATGTTATGAATGACCTGCAAGGATAGTATGTGGGCATATGAGTGTGGAATATGTAGACTATGTTGTTGTAGTAGTTTTTCACTTTATGATTTAATTTAAATCATTATAAATATATCTACTGTTTCCAAGGCTACAAAACCAATTGGTCTTTCGAGATTTGATCATTCTTGTGATCATGACAATGTAATGTAATAATGCACCGACACTGGGTAACTAGGGTCGGGGTGTTACATCAGAGGATATGCCTTCAATGTAGTAATTGTAGAATTTACTTGAGAGGAATTGCTTGTTTACTTCATTTTGATATGTTTGGCATGACCCGGTTACCTATTTAGACTGAGGGAGTTGTTGTGATTAGCCTGTGGGCACTGTACTGTTTAGCCTGAGGGCAATAGTTATTTCGGCCTGAGGGAAACTTCTTCCATGCCTGAGGGCCATAGACTCTATGCCTGAGGGCGACAATACCTACGCCTGAGGGAAAAAATCTGTTATGCCTGAGGGCAATTACCTAAGGGTTGGGTTCTGCTTACCTGAGGGTAAGTTTTTTCTTGTCTGAGGACGTGGACTGTTTACGTAGAAATACACTGTGGTTATTTCTAATACTTAATGGATTAAATGAATAATAAAATGGAAATATAACTGGTAATTATCGACTTTTGAGTAATACGTACTTTATTGCATTTTACTACTTCACACTATTGTTCCATGCTTACACGCAGTTAGGAACGGTCCTTTGGTGGGTGCCTACTGAGATATATTTCTCACACCCTATTTGGGTCATTCTTTTTGGCCCAAAAGGTTACGTTTCTGTAGGAGTAGATAGGGTTAAGAGTCGCCATATAGGTACATGACTATTGCTGAGGAGTAGGAGGGCATGGGACTGAGCCTAGGCTAGCGATGCCGCTGCCAGCTATTTTTCTTGTTTTGTTGTACCCTGTATTTTTTTGTACTGTATTGATGTATAACATGATCTGGATGTTTTCATAGAAATGGAAACATGTAGAATCATCACTTATATATTGTTGGTTATATCCATTGCTGTAGTATGTTTTAGTTGGGTATGTTTACTGCTTCAGCTGTCGTTGTATGTTTTTTCTGTATTCTGTTGCGCTACGCATTGACAAATGAGGGAATAGTTTCCCCACTATCAGACCTGGGCCCTCTCTGCTAGTCAGCAGCCTCTGGCATTTGGGGAAATGCGCTTGAGGTCACGTGGCGAACCGGGCTCGGGGCACCCGTTGCGTGGCACCCGGGTCCGGGATGTTACAAAGTGGTATTAGTGGCGTTCATTTCTTTGACTTTCTATTTGAAGATTTATTCAGGGATAGGATGAACGGTAGTTGGTAATAAGTTTTTCCTGGGCATAGCTAACCCGTGTACAGGGAAAATCCAGACTACCTTGTATTTTTCATTTTTTTGATTTTTGCAAATTTTACAGTTGATATGTTTCCACCGTTGGGTGACACACTTTGAGATTTTGCAGTTTATATTTTATCTGTGGGTTCCATTTAGTTTCAACCCGATGAAATGAGGTTATTCCATCTCATGCATCATGTAGTCACATGCCAGATATCACATGCCATGCATAGTTTCCATGCCATGTAGGTGCATTAGAATTTGCATGTTGTTGTGATAGGTGTTGTGCTAAAAAAACATGTTGTTGTGATAGCTACTTGATAAATAACTGCCTTGTGACATGGTATATTTGTTTGAGCATGTTTATTTAATGGATGCCAAACATTGGTTTTTGGGGAGTATGGGCCCCCATTGACCGGAATTCGGTGGATCATTGACTGGTTATTTTGTTATAACAAAGATATGATTTCAAACTTTGATTCGTGGGGAGTGTGGGCCCTCATGGGTCGGAATTTGACACTTAGGTGTTATTTTACTATATTTTCTTGGTTCTGGAGATGTTTCTGAGGCATACTGTCTAGAAACCCAGTATACATGCCACGTAGTATTCATCTACATGTCGTGTATGTTCTTCTATTCAAGAAGAAAAATAAACTTTTGAGTACACACCGTGTACCCTAAGTACACGACGTGTAGTCTCTTCCCGTGTCACAAACCATGTGGGCAGCGACACGGGGTATGGAAATGCTTGGGTAAAACACGTCATGTACCGAATGAACACACCGTGTAGTGTGACCCGGAGTCCAGCCGTGTAACTAACAACATGGGTCTGTGGACTCCTGTACAAAACACGCTGTGTCAATGATGATTACGCCGTTTAGTGTGACCTAGGGACTCAGCCGTGTAGTGAACAACACGGGCTGGTGTCACCTCTCCCTGAACACTCCGTGTACTGTTGGGACACGCCATGTAGTTTTGTCCGAGGACAGACCGTGTGGTGTGAGCCGGGTGGCTGGAAAACGGGGTGGTGTACACACCGTGTACTGGTGTAACACACCGTGTGGAGTTAATCCGAGTAGTCGGCCGTGTCAAAGATGACACGTGAAGTTGGGAAATAACACCATACACGCCGTGTAGAGTATTTACACTCCATGTAGTATTTGTTGAACAGAATCCATGTGGCTTAGCCGTGTAGAAGGACCCGGGCAGGGGAACGAAAGTTGAGTACACGCCGTGTAGTCAGTGTACACACCGTGTAGTCTTGTTTTGAAAATTTGGAATGCCTTCTTTCTTTTGTTTCCATTGTGGTTCATTCACTTTTCGGTCATAATAATCTTAAATCTGAGGCGTTCTTTTGACCCTGTAGTGTCATGCCGCCTTGAAGACCGCGAGTTGTTCGCCAGGAGAGCGGCGATGATTATTCTCCGGATATGTTGGGCCACGGGCTACCAGTTGATCCACTAGAAGAGCCAGATGCGGCGCAAGATGCTATACCAGACACAGGCATGGAGGCGCAGTTCCGTGAAAGATTTATGAGGCTCACGCAGACCTTTCAGGGAGCACGGCATGCTGCTACATCTATGGCTGAACTGACTCATATCTTCTAGCAGCAACATCCGCCTACGTTTTCAGGGGATGGCGGACCGTAGGCTGCGGAGTCTTGGCTAGGATTGATTCAGACTGTTTTTGATCATCTGGAGACCCCTCCAGGGTGGAGGGTCAATCTCGCGACCTAAATGATTCGTGATTCCACTAAGGGGTGGTGGGATGTTACCACATAGTAATAGCATCACAGAGACATGGTGTGGGAAGATTTTCAGGAATTATTCTATGACTTCTTCTTTCCCGAGACACTGAGGGAAGATAGAGCTCGATAGTTCATGAATCTGCAGCAGGGAGCCATGTCGGTGATGGACTATTCTACTTGTTTTACAAAGCATCCGCATTTTTCACCCATGCTAGTTGGTGACGAGACGTTGAGAGCCAGATATTTTGAGGATGGTCTTCGATATGACATCCGAGCACTGGTAAATGTTTTCAGGTTTCCTACTGTACACGCGATTGTAAATCAGGCACTGATAACTGAGAGGAACCTTCGGGAATCTAGTGGTGTGGGCTAGGTCGGTTCAGCGCCAGTTACTGAATATATTTTTGCTATCAAGAGGATGAGACAGATGGACTTCTCTCAGGGTGGCAGTACAAGCCAGGAAGCTTCTTCAGGTGGTCCAGTCAGGTGCTACCAGTGTGGCAGAGAGGGGCACAAGAGACCGCAGTGTCCACGAGAACCACTGGAGTGCCGAGCTTGCGGAAAGATGGGTCATATATAGCGCTTTTTTAGGGTTTTTTAAAAAGTGCCTAGTGAGTGTAGTTCTGTGCAGACTCCACTTGCGGGAGTAGGACCAGTGGCTTCTTACCAGTCTAGGAACTGGAATACGTCTGGGCGTGCAAGCCGAGATGGTGGTCGTGACTGTGGTAGCCAGATGCCCGGATTGTAGAGGTTGAAGGGGGGGATAGCACAGGGTATCCAGGTTGTCTCACAGGGCCACGGCACTGGGAAGGCATATGTGGTGCAACAGACCCAGAAGGAGCAGGATCCTGGACCTTCGACAGTCAGAGATACTATTCTAGTCCCTTCTGTCTTATCTTCAGTACTTTTTGATACGGGTGCTACACATAGTTTCATACCTGTACCCATTGTGGAGAACCTTGGGCTCTGTGTTTCAACTTCTTTCGATATATTGATGCTAGACACTCCACTGGGGACTAGGACTGTTGGTGTGCGTCAGTTCAAGGAGTTCCCCCTTGAGGTTGGTGGGTGTCACTTCCTTTGCAACCTCTATGTCTTGGAGATGACAAGCTATGACGTAATTCTTGGGATGGTCTGGTTGGTTCCCTTATGAACCCTCATAGACTTCTACCATCGCAGGGTGCATTTCATGTCACCAGAGGGCGGGGTGTTTCTATACAAGGGTGAGTAGGATGTTCAGGCGAGTCGAGCTGGACCAGGGCATCATGGGCAAGGTGAAGTCGCAGCCCAAATAGTGAGCTTATACTTGGATGATCAGGGGACTTGTCAGACAGATTTCCCTCCACTTTATGATCGTTTCAGGGATATCTTCCCGGATGACTATTCATGTCTACCTCTGGTGCGTGAGGTGGATTTCTCTATCGAGCATTTGCCAGGAGCAGCATTGATGTCCATTCGTCCTTATAGGATGGCCACGCTTGAGTTGCAGGAGCTCAAGAGGTAGTTACAGGAGCTATAGGCGAAGGTTTTTATCTGATCCAGTACTTCTCCATGGGGTTCTTCGGTCCTTTTTCCGAAAAAGGCGGATAGTACCCTCAGAATTTGCGAGGATTATTGGAACCTGAACCAGTTAACGGTTAAGACCTGATATCCCTTGCCAAGGATAGATGATCTGTTTGATCAGCTTCATAGAGCACGAGTGTTCTCGAAGATTGAGTTGAGATCCGGATATCATCAGCTCCGCGTTAGACCATCTCATATACCTCTCACAGATTTCAGGATTAGGTATGGTCTATATGAGGATACGGTTATACCGTTCGGACTGACGAATGTGTCAGCAGATTTCATGGCTCTGATGAATTGTGTGTTTCGTCTGTATCTTGATTAATTTGTGGTAGTATTCATGGATGACATCTTGGTGTACTCTCACACTCAACACGACCATGCCACCCATCTTGAGATAGTATTGAGTACACTGAGAGAGAATCAGATATATGCTAATCTCTCAAAGTGCCACTTTTGGATGGACCAGATTCACTTCCTGGGTCACATTATCTCAGAGGCAGGAGTTGCATTAGTCCCCTAGAAGATGAGAGCAGTATTTTCCTTGGCACACCCTAAGAACTTGTTCGAGATATAGAGTTTCTTAGGGCTGGCTGGTTACTAAAAACGGTTCATACAGGACTTCTCCTGCATAGCAGCCCCGTTGATAGGTCTGACTAAGAAAGGTGTGATGTTCGTTTGGTCAAAATCTTGCCAAGAAACTTTTCAGGACCTGAAGGGAAGGTTGACATCAGCGTCGTTCCTGATATTCCCAGTGCAGGGGAAGAGATATATAGTTTATTATGATGCATCAGGGATTATTCTGGGAGCCATTTTGATGTAGGTCGACTGAGTTGTTGCGTATGGGTCTCGGCAGTTGAGGCCACATGATAGGAATTACCCGACACATGACCGTGAGTTGGCTGTAGTAGTTCATGCATTGCTCTGTTGGAGACACTATCTGTTGGGAGAGCATTTTGTGGTTTTCACCGAACAAAAAAGCCTCAAGTATATCTTTACTCAACATGACCGGAATCTGAGGCAGAGAAGGTGGGTTGAGTACCTACAGTCCTTCGATTTTGAGCTTTCCTATACAACTGGAAAAGGTAATGCAGTAGTCGATGCACTAAGCATGAAGACTCAGATACAAGCAGTGCAGAAGGCCAGTAGTGAGTGGTAGCTCATGGATTTGTTCTCTGAGATGCATCTGAAGGTGCATGACAGTCAGGGGAAGGCTTATCTTTCTTCTTTGGCTGTGACATCTACTCTCCTGGATAGAGTGAGGATGATATTGCAATCTGATTCAAAAGGCCTAGTTCTATGGGAGTCGGTGGAAAGTGAGGACCCTCCTCCCGGTTGGACGATAGGCGATGATGAGGTTTTTCATTTCCATTGACATGTATGGGTTACGGGGGATATACGCGAGGAGAATATGTGGGAGTTTCATGCTTCAGCTTGGGCAGTTCATCCCGGGGTTACAAAGATGTATCGCGACTTGAGAGGTCAGTACTAGTGGCCGGATATGAAGAGAGAGATAACTAGTTTTGTTATGAGGTGTTCCACCTATCAGCAGGTGAAAGTAGAGCACCAGAGGCCAGATGGGCTGTTACAACAGTTGCCAATTCCAGAGTGGAAATGGGATGATGTCGTGATGGATTTTGTGACAGGATTTCCGAGGTCACCTCGAGGCAATGACGCAGTGTGGGTTGTTTTGGACAGACTCACGAAGGTATATCACTTATTTCAAATCAAGGAGACCTTCGGTGTGGAAGATTTCAGAAGGCTGTATATCCGAGAGATCTTACATCTTCATGGGGTCCCTCATTCTATCATTTCAGATAGGGATTCCCACTTTACATCTCGTTTCTAGAAGAGTTTTCAGAGGGCACTGGGTACACAGGTGATTCTAAGCACAACATACCACCCTCATACAGATGGACAGTCAGTGCGGACGATACAGATGTTATAGGACATGCTGCGGGCATGCGTCCTAGACACTGGGGGCTCTTTGTAGAATCATATACCCTTAGTCGAGTTTGCCTATAAAAATAGTTTTTAGGAAACTATTGAGATGGCACCATACGAGGCTCTATATGGTAGGTCATGCCGATCACCTTTGTGCTGGTTAGAGGTAGGTGAGGCAGCTTTACTGGAGCTACAGATTGTACACGAGACATCTGAGTAGGTCCAGTTGATTTGGAAGTGGATGGATACCGTGCAGTCTTGTCAGAAGTCTTATGATGATCGACGTAGATGACCTTTGGAGTTTGTGGTCGGGGATCAGGTTTTCTTCCGTGTTTCGCCGAGGCTGGGACACAAGCAGATCAGAAGACAAGGTAAGCTTTCACCGAGGAATGTTGGACCATTTGAGATTCTGGAGAGAGTCGGGATGGTTGCCTATCGGTTGCAGTTACCATTGCGGTACCGAGCCATGCACGATGTCTTCCACGTGTCTCAGTTGCGTCGCTTCCATTCAGAACTGTCTCACACCTTTCATCCAGAGGAGGTTGAGCTTCAGCATGATGCATCCTTTGAGGAGAATCTGATCCATATCGTTGACAGGAGCATGAAGGTTCTCTTAGGCCAGTCAGTTCCTCTCGTACGGGTGCTATGGCAGCATGTCCAAGTGTAGGACGAGACCTTGGAGCGGGAGGCCGACGTACGTGCTCAGTGGCCAGAGCTATTCTGAGATTATTCTTCATCACCCTGGGAAGGGCAATTCGGGGACGAATTTCTATAAGGGGGGAAGTTTGTAAGAACCCAGTTATTATTTTTGAGGTATGGGATTCTTATTTTTCCTTTTCCTTAAGTTTTTTTTGAGATAATATGGAAAATGGGGAAAAATTCTAAATTTTGGAACTACACGCCGTGTACTTTCCCACATGCTGTGTACTTTTGGCCGTGTTGGGATGAGTACACGGGGCGTGTAGCCATGTTGGAGATGTGGGGTGTAGGAACCGACTACATGCCATGTAGTGGTACTTACATTTCGTGTAGTCAGTCGGAAGGACTTAAAATTAAGGTGGTGGAGTAGCCGACAACTGGACGATAGTACACGCTGTGTACTTTAGAGTACATGTCGTGTAATCATGTCGACGATTGAACAGTGTGGCGGTGCTGCCAAATGAACAGTTAAATGAAAGAAGTACACGTCGTGTACTCAGAATTACACACCGTGTACATAGTTTTTTCGACATAAAACAAGCAGTAGCCTCCTCATTTGGTAGAGGAGACACTTGAACCGATATGGAGCCAAAGGAGGAGGTCAGACCTTAGAAGCTCCAGCAGGTGTTTTTCTGGAATCGGTTTCCGCATCGGACGATCCTGTTGGAACCGCACTTGTAAGGGATTCCACCTCCTTGGCTGGTTCTTACCAATTCTGCTCCGAACAAGAGTAATTTACGTTTGAATGGGTTTTGTTCTTCGTCAGATCTACGCCGTTCTTGGGCGTTTCTGGAGTCAGCGTTCGAGTATAATGTTCTTTGGTGTATAAGGTATGTGGCTTGGTGAAAATTTCCAATTGTTGTACATTTTTGTGTGTTTATTGTGCCACGAACCCATGTTGGGGTGTCGTGAGGCTGATTTCGTTGCTATATTTAATTCCTAGAATTTCATATGTGATTAAATTGAGATGATAAAATTCTGGTTGGGATCATTTCTTAGATCCGGATCCACCCTGGGGGGTGTGTTTCACTATTTTTCCGTTTGGACAGGATAACCGAGGGTATGACTTCAATGTAGTAATTGTATAATTTCCTTGAGAGTAATTTCTTGTTTATGGAATTTTGATATGTTGGGAATGGCCCGGTTATCTATTTAGCCTTAGGGCGTTGTTGTGATTAGCCTGTGGGCACTGCACTGTTTTGCCCGAGGGCTGTAGTTATTTCAGCCTGAGGGAAACTTCATCCGTGCCTGAGGGCCATAGACTCTGTGCCTGAGGGAGACACTACCTATGACTGAGGGAAAAATTCTGTTACGCCTGAGGGAAATTACCTGCGGGTTGGGTTCGGCTTACCTGAGGGTAAGGTTTTGCTTGTCTGAGGACGTGGACTGTTTATGTAGAAATTCACTGTGGTGATTTCTAATACTTAATGGATTAAATGAAAAATAAAATGGAAATATAACTGGTAATTAGTTAATTTTGAGTACTTCTTACTTTATTGCATTTTACTACTGCACACTATTGTTGCATGCTTACACGCAGTTGGGCACATGCCTTTGGTGGGTGCCTACTGAGATATATTTCTCACACCCTTTTTGGGTCATGATTTTCGGCCCAAACAGATTACATTTCTGTAGGTGTAGATAGGGGAAAGAGTCCCTATACAGGTACTTGACTG
This sequence comes from Viscum album, assembly GCA_963277665.1. Classification (NCBI taxonomy): domain Eukaryota; kingdom Viridiplantae; phylum Streptophyta; class Magnoliopsida; order Santalales; family Viscaceae; genus Viscum; species Viscum album. Next base: position 1,483,570,971 of record OY728137.1, read on the forward strand.
CTGTTGAGGAGTAGGAGGGCATGGGACCGAGCCTAGGCCCGCGATGTCGTTGCCAGCTGTTTTGCTTGTTTTGTTGTACTTTGTATTTTGTTATACTGTATTGATGTATAACATGTTCTGGATGTTTTCTTAGAACATGAAACATGTAGCATCATCACTTCTATATTGTTGGTTATATCCACTGCTATAGTTTATTTCAGTTGTGTATGTTTACTGCTTCCACTGTCGTTGTATGTTTATTCTGTATTTCGCTACGCTTCACATTGACAAATGAGGGCATATTTTCCCCACTATCAGACATGGTCCCTCGCTGCTAGTCGGAAGCCTCTTGAATTTGGGGAAATGCGCTTGAGTTCACGTGGCGAACCGGGCTCTGGGAAACCGTTGCGTGGCACCCGGGTCCGGGACGTTACAAATGGGTTGATTAATAAAATATTTAAAAATAAAAATGATAGGTGTATAATGTGGTTCATTAATGAACCTTAATTAAGGAACAAATTAATCACATGAGCATTGCGATTAAACATATAAAGTAACCGGTCATTTAAAGATAACTCTTTAATTAACCCCATTACACTATGGTTTCACCAGACATCACACAATGGTTGTGGAAGAATAAAAAGAGTTATTTTATTATTTTTTCCAAAAGTCCTAAAATTATATTTTTCATCTGACCCTTGTCGGTCGAAGTTAATATTCTCCTAAGCATTGCCCAGTGTTGTGAATTCAACAATGACCTCATATTTTCAATCGAAGAACCGGTTCAAAATTCAGAAAATCATGCTCGCACGCTTACAAAACGTTAATTAAAATAGTTCAACAGATGCATTCTATGCTCTACAGTCCTTAGAATGAAGTTTTGTCAAATTTACAAATCTCCTGATAATTCAATATAATTAAAAATATATATACAGAATTTTCAGGTCATTACAAACCATGATTTGTTTGTTGAATTGGTTTTCCCCTATGTTGTACTTTGTGAATCACACTATAGGCATGAGTTTTGAATTAATTAAATTCTTAATTGACAACTTATGTTAATATAAATGGGCGTCAATAAGATTTTCCATTAAACTACAATTTTCACTCTATATTAAAATGCACTCAATGGATGCTCCATACAGAAAACCTCATGCCTTATATTAATTTAATTTGAATGATGATTTATTGTTAATAATTTATTTCTTAGTTAGTTAATTTATTTTATTCTATGACATATTCATTATACACTATGCCGCACATTAGGCTTACTAATTTGTGTCACAAGTGGGTGTTCTAATATAAATCCATTATTGTCTGATACAATTATTTATAGAAATTTTAATATGTGTGATCATGTTGGATTGCTGTAAAAATGACCAGATTTTTTTGTAATCTCTATTAATATATAATAGTTTAGTCTTAATAACAAATTGAATCCCTTTGTGTCCATAGGCATGAATACTAAGCATTGCATCCACTTGATAGGTGTGGAAGCCTTCAATTTATTTGTGACCTAGTTTGTTAGTCTTTTAAATCCTACAATAAATTTAATAATTTTTTTTAATTTTTAGCATATAATTTTTAAGTGGAATAATAAAAACTTTATGTGGTTACTAGTGGAATAATAAACTTGGTTCAGTCAATTGATATTTTAATGACTATATGGTCAAATAATAATTTCAATGGGTTTGATATAATGATGATGATGATTTTTAACCCCTATTAATGAAATTGATTTCGTTTGATAGATGATAAGTTCATTAATTGACTTTTTTATCTCAGGATAACACATCTGGAATGATTGATACTAGCCCTGTGACTTTTTTTATTTTATTTCTTTTTTCTGATTATATTATATCAATATAATTAGTACCTGAGGTTCTGATGTAGATGACATGTTGAGTTTCTCTTGATACGAAAAATATTTTTATGGACACCTATGGTCTTCGTGCATGATTATCCATTCCAATTGAGAGAAAGGAAAAAAGGTACATGATTCCCAAGGGAAGAGTATATGCTAATATTTTATGTTGAGGACCACATGCATAGTCACTTGATTCCTGATAATGATATTATAGAATGTATTGGGTTAAGGCCATTTTGTTATGAAGTGTTATTAGCAATTCATCTTTAGTTGGACAATCTAGAATTGATTTGTGTGATTTATCCCGGTATAGAGGGATCAACCTAAAAAATAGATATTTTTCTTAGGCCAAACAAGTTGTTATTGGATGGGTTTTTGTTGTCGATCTCAGACCAAGTTTCTATTATTTAAATTGCTATAACATTTCACTTTCACCATTTGGAACACTATATTTTATTTATTAATTAAATGAATTTTATTGAGATAGACACTATGGGTGCCGAACTACAGTTTGTTATATCTTACACACTGCTCAGGCACAATTTGGATCCTGAGTAGACTACTCATTTGTTTGTCTATGAATTCTTTTCTTGGGATGTGTTGAGTAGATGGGAGCTAGGGAGAATAGGATTGAGATGGTTCTCAAGACGCTCCTGGAGCTAGTTATTGGGATGTAATTATTTTATTAATATATATATTGATATTAAATATTCATTACATGAACTTGTAAAATAATCTGTCAGACCTGAATTGTTGTAAATTGGTGTTGGACACATTTATTCCATCATCATGTTATTTTTCTACTACTTTTTTAATTTTTTATTACCAATTATGATAATATTTTCTGTTTTAATATTATTGTCCCATTTAATGTCTATGATAGGGATTTTATATTATCCCCACATTACCATAAATATACCCTTGTTGTTATATGGTGGCTTCATTCATATGAGGAGGTGAACATAAGGCCATGTGGTGTTCGGTCCATCTACCAGTTTAGTGGTCAGTCTGGATCAGATATTACACATATACCCCATATATATATGTTGATAAAATTGATATTAAAATAACCATGAGTATTATAATAATAATCATATATTACTTCCATGGGAATTATTCACACTACATATATGAAATGGGATGTTAACATGGCTTCTGTCTCATAGAAAATAAAATTGAGATGAGAAAACACATACTACATGAGTAAGTTTAAAATCCTTATCCCCGTGATAGATTAAAATAATTTAATTATTTTAATATCATTAAATAAACGAAATTAGTGATATTAAATGCCATAAGAAAGTATAAACACCACATAAAATAATAAAGTGGTGAATATGGCATGTCTGTCACATAAATAAAAATGAAGATTCTATTTCTCTAATTTGAGTCTGACTTGTCACTTGTTTCATTATAATCATGAATAACAAACTTATTTTATTTATTTATATTATTCTAAAACTTTTATAGTTTTATTATTAATATTACTACACCTATTAACTTTTTTTTAAAACTACTTAACTAATTAAGGTTACATATATTGTTTTGAACAAATGCAATTCATGTGTTAAAACGACATTGGTAGGTCATCTATGGTCAAATGAATCATTATAAAAACATATAAATATTAATAACCATGAAATAATTTTAAAACATATATATAAATAATACTTTTAATATTAATTATGAATGATGGTTAGGAAAAATGATCCTACATTACAGTCATAGAGAATATAGGTTGTATGTATGTGTGAGTAATGTTAACATTTTTGAATGATCATTATGGGAATAAGTTAAGAAACATTTTATGGTTAAATAAAAATAAATTTATCATAAATAATAATTTATTTAATCACATATTTTTTATATATGTTATTCTTGTTGTGTAAAAAGAAGATCAACCTCTTGAGGAGGTGGTAGTCCACACATCCATAAATGACATTATAAACCTTTTAGTCTGTGATGTGTGTAATAAAGAAAATGATATATTATATATATGGGATGATAAATTTTTCATTAATGAATAATATATTTTATTTACGTCACATTATTTTTTATTAAAACCATCCATAAAATGTTTTATATGTAGTTTGAATAAATCTTTTCGCTTTGGGGAGGTGTTATTCCATACTTCCACATGGGATGTTATCGTATTTCCACAGAACGGAAATCATGAAGTTATGTTTTATATAATAATTAAAAAAACATGAATAAATCGTAAATATTGTATATAGGATATGAAAATAGAGTTTCCATCGTAATTTATAACCATGAGAGGTGTTAATGAAAAAACAAACAAATGTCGATTCCTATGGAATTAGTTCATCGTACAAAAAAACGGTAAGTTAATTAACCATTAGATGGATGTATTTCTAATAGTAGGTCTTACATGTAGATTAAAAAATATACTTATATTCATTATAAGTAGGATAATATATAATCAGTATATTAAATGAGTTGAGTTTGTTTATAATGAAAATAAATTAAGGAGCATGAGAAAAGATGTTACATCCTATTTGGGTAACACCTATTGGTTTACACCAAAGTGATTCCTTGGATGTATTTTTATACAAATTAAGGTTTATAAAATAATTTTATCTATTTTTCTGTCTTATTTAGGTAGATTTATTTTGAAAAAAATGGCTTGGGAGGTGTGAAAAATTTTGAGGGTTGGGTGCCTTTTTATACTGGAGGATGATTGGAATTCTTGTAAATTTTTTAAATGGTAATTTCAAAAACGTTTTTCCCATGTCATGTAGCACCAATAATGGACCAAATTTTATCCAAGGGAGTGTATTGCTAATATATTTCCATCCAATGGATTTTTCACAATTTTTTAGTCTATTATGGCCTTTATGTTTAATGTTTTGTCCCATGTTAACCTTTCTTTTATATTATTCATTATAATTCATATTAATTGCAGTACTAAATATTTTTGGGAGAATACTATCATAATTTAAATATAAATTATAAATTACGATGATTCAAAATACGATATCCAGTTCTCATAATTCTAATCATATACAAGGTATAATGTAATTCATGTTTAATTCCATAGGTGGGACAATAATGTAGGTTTTTAAAGTAAAAAATGTTTAATGTTTTTTAAGTATTTATATCCAATTTTATAGTTAAATTGATTCAAATGACTTTAATTGGATTAATTTATTATAATATGTCAAATTAAAAATAAAAATAAAAAATATAATTTATCCTATAAAATAAATAAAATAAAAAAGTAGTTTTAAATTTAAATTTAGCATTCTTTACTATTCCTCCAAAAATGAGACTTCCCAAATATCCAAAATTCACCCAAAGTAAATTTTAATATTATGATTTCATAAATGACTTTTATTTTGTCAAATAAATATAAATAAATTTTGAAATATAAAAACTAAATTGGGTTATCCATTATATGTCACTATAATTACCATTTTGAAAAATACATATTTTGATTCATAAAATTAGATTTATTCTTATCCTATTCCAATAAAATATACTAGATGAGTGAAAATATATTTGATTGGATATATAGTATATTTAAAAAATTCATCTATAGTTTTTTTTGTTTTTTTATTGATATAAAATGGAGTTCTTATATTGAAATTTAGATTTCCTAGAAAAGAAATTTCATTATTTTCATGTAGTTCTTACATTCATTTCTAGATAATAGAATTAATTTACTCATATGTTTAATTCGTCTTTTATTCCTAACATATATTGTAATTTCTAGGTGATAAATATTATATTATTTTATCAATAATATTAATAAAATGTTGTAGTTTGGAAATATTAGGTCTGGTGTGAAGCACATGTCGTCCAAGGATATCATTGTTTCATGTAACTCAATCTAGACATTATGATGTGTGTATCGAAAACTACTCTAATTTTTGTGTGTAGTAAAATATTAACTCTTTATTGAGTGGAAAAACCCCAACATAATTATTTCATGTAACACAATATATATTTAGATTTTAATTAAATGTGTAATACAAAAAATATTAAATAAATTCAAAAAATATATATTTAACAAAATATCAGGGTGTTACACTAAAAAATTTCATTCATCTTCCTTATAAAAAAAATTTGAATACTGAAATTACATTACCTATAATTCCCCAAAATGATTCATATGTATACTTTAATATTAAATATATCTATATGTAAACTCAACTAATGAATTATTTTGTTCCCAACATAACTATTAATCCATTGAACAAGAATGAATAATATCATCCAATGTATGAATCATTCTATCGGACAGTCCATCATATTGAGGAAGGAAAGATTTACTAATATTTAATTTTGGACCTAAAATATTCTAAAGAACATTCCAAAAAAGTAAATGTGATCTTGGGATTTTTTTCCGATGCAACAAGGAATGGAATATCATGTAAACTTAATATATCAGTGAGACATGATTGATAAAACTAATATAATGAAAAAATATCTCAACTGGGAAGGAAATTTTCTAATTTGGATAATTAAACCTAAATTTCATTATTACCTCATATTTTCCATAGATGTACCATAATTATATATAGAGATATATCTTCCTATCAACCTTATGGAATTGAAATATGATGAATAATACCCTTTGGTAATTATCATTTTCTGTTAACCTATTCACTTTTCAAAAATATCATGTTTATTTCATTAGAATCTATTTTTATATCAACCCTTCAGTAATAATATCGATTGAATTTGTACATATTAATACTTCCATGAATAATTAAAAATCAAAAACTGTGATATTCAATTACAAATTCACTATTAAATAAAGATTTATATGGAAAAAATAATTTTCTAATTTAGTAAAACATCATTAATAAATATTTAAATCATATATCCTACTATCTTTAATATAATCCTCCTTTCCCTATAAAACATGATCTGATATATTATCATGAATAATTATTTCTGACAAATTTGATGGTACTAACACATGAAATGAAATAGGGGAACTTATTTCATGGAAAATTTCTAATCCAAAATCAATAAAATCATTAAACATGTATCATGTTAAAAATATAATGTAGATGATGATGCAATATATTTCATACTAATAGAATTAGATACATTTTTTCTTTACATGGTTTTTAATTAATCATGCCGTGATAATCATTAATCAGTTATAACTATCTTATTTTCCTCATGTTAAATTCTTTTTAGATTGAATATATAATTTAGAAAATTGCGATCAGTATATATTTCACTCACTAATCCATATAAATCACATGATTTTTTTACAAAAAAACTCTACTACCAAAACATATTGTAAATTTGATGGATAATGTTTCACTTTTTGTTTTAATTAACATGAAACATATTTAATTTTCCAACCATTCTACAATAAAATATAAACCGAAACCCTTAAAAAAGAATCATGGAAAATAAAAATGAAACCAAATTATAATGTTGGGAACAAATCTATATCATTAACTAATATTCATTTCAATTCATTAACACATTCCTTAAATTCATTTATCCATTTGAACCTAAGTCCTTTTCATGATAACAAAGTCAATGGGAAATATAAACATGAAATGTTTTAAAAAAAATATTGTAATTGCATGATAATATAATTAAATTAAATATAAGGGAAATTTTTATTTATTTAGAATAAATCAACTTTGTTTTTTATTGGGGTCATCTTTTATACCATATTTATATATTATGTGTCCATGGAATGTAATCTATAGCAACAAAAAATAACATTTTATAAATTTTCAATATTAATGCTTTCCATTCTGTTTTTGTGCAAAAATCATTATCTAGTATTTCATGTTCCTCAAATTTGCATAAATAAATATACAATTCATAAATTAAAACAACCACAATATTATAGAAATAATGATCAAAAACAATATTCATAATATCCATCAATATTTCTAGGGTATTTTTTTGTACAAAGGGAATAACTATAAAATCATATCTAAAATACCTTGTACAAACACTGTTTTCATAATTTCATCCTCATTAACATTTAAATTACGGAATCCAAAAATTAGTTAAACCATTGAAAAATAATAATCTCCGTAGAGCTAATCATATAAATCATCAATATTAAGAAACATATTATTATTAACTATTATGTTATTCAAATCTATATAATAAATTAATTGCCTCATGGATCCATATTTAAAAAAAATGTATCACCCCAGGGCGGTGTTATTTGATGAATGTCAAATTTATATATAAACAACTAAAACTCATATTTAAATTCCATAACTTATTATTTTTCCATTATATAAGTGGGTTTTGAAAATATATTGGCATCTAGCCATGAATCAGTAGTAAATTAAACATCTCGATCATGTATAACACGATACCACTTGTTTGGAAAAAAATATAGGTATTATTGTTCTTTGGAAATATAATTATTAAAAATATTTCCCTATATTAATGAATATTTAAATAATAACATTAATTTATATCTTCAAACAGTTTCTCAGCATCTTAAAATATTATCCAAGGTGTGAATAAATTCATGTATTCTATCAAAATATATTTCTTATAAGAAACATTGTTCCCCTAAAAATATATCATATAATTATAATCATAGATCCAATACATACATAGAATAACAAAAAAACTACTAAGGTCTTAGAAAAGAAGATTTTAGGTATGTAATTTTAACAAAAGAAGTATTGAATATTATTATATTATAATTTCCCCTTAATTATTCATCCATGTGTATTTACCATAATTGAGGGACTCATTTATTATGGTGAATGAAATGATGTTAGGTATTTATTTTTAATAAAAAAACAAAATGAATATTATTATATTTTTATTTGTCCTTAATTATTTACCCAATTCAGTGATTTGTTTTTCTATAATATATTTAAAAATTATTGGATACAATTTGTTTTTGTAAATATTATTAAATTACTACCATTACAAATTTTTATTCTGTTCACTCTCATTATAGTTATTAAATATTGACCACCATTAATAAAATTATCCTTCAAAATGGTAAATATTAATAGTTTATATTTGATACTATGAATATCCCCAGAAATTTAATATATGTATCAAATTTTTATCCATCCATTAGCTACCAATTGGTTAGGAGATCCATTGAATTTTAGAGGGTGATATCTCATAAAATTATCCAATATTGACTAGTTCATTTTGGAATATTAAGTTGTTCTCTAGAATGGATTCCACCCCACATATATATACTTTGACAAGAGAGCCATTATTTCCAAAAAATATTGGATTCAATTCCAACTATTCTAGGATTGTAATTTTGAAGGATATTCTCCCCTTGGACCCATTCAACATCAGATTCTATATGATCTTTGGGAAAACACACATTAAATACAAATTATTTATATGATGAAATATGGTATTATTCAGATTTTATTACACAATATCCTTAAATATAATTCACTTAAATGACTTTTCATATCTTACCCTGACCTCTAAAATTATCTACACCATACCTATAATAACAACTCTAAGTACTTGGCATTAATTATTAAATAATCATTAATTTTAGTTCATGGATTAAATCTATAACATTTTTCAATCTTTATGATTTATATATTTATAAAAATATGTATTTTTCCTTAAATAATTAAATATTACTTCATAAACTAGATACATCCACATAATTTGAATTATGTCCAAAAAACGAATCATTTATGATATAACATGTTTTTTCAATATGAATTATTCTCAATTACCATAATATCATATTCTATGACCATAATCATCCATAAATCCATTCTAATAAGATTTATAAAATGTGTGATGAACTCAAAAATATCAACAATGTTAGTATTAAATAATGAATGAAATTTTAAGTCTAATAATACTTATAATAATTAGTATTTAAAAATATAATCACTGTGTTAAAATTGAATATTTTCTTACCACATAAGTGAACATCACTACCAAGATAATTTTAAAACTCATTTTGTGATAAATCCAAAAGTAAAAAAAATAAACCACATGTATATATCATTTTAATAAAAAAAATTCCGGAATACATTTTTACGAAGTTAATTTTCACCCTTATAAGGTATAAAATTATTTGAATCTAATATAATCTCACTATATTACCTTAAAAAGTCATATGATATACTTAAAAATAATATAAATCATAATTAATTCATGTAGAAAAAAAGAGGAATAGTTTTAATATCACTCTTCTATATAGAATAATTTTCATTAATAAAAATTGAATAAACATAATGTTTACCCATGGAATAACCATTATAATTACAATCGTAATAATATTCACAATCAAATTCCAACATTAATCCAAACCATTTCTTTGTAAGAATATCACTGTACCCCCTTTCATAGTTTGAAATGTAACAACCCTTCCATCATTTTGATAAATACTTCCATTCTCATAAACAATGCCAATGAACAATAAAATAATCATAAAACATGAATTATTGCATCAAAACATACTAATTTTGAATGATAAGAAATGAATTTCATATATTTATATATCCCATTCCATTAAAATTTAATTATCTAAACACAAATACTTATAATAAAGGGAATTAGGGTTTTTCAATGAAAAAAACATGGATTATTTTAAATAATTTAAAACTAAAGTAACTATTATGTTGAAATATAATTACATTGATGTCGTATATGTTAAAACACAAATTATTGTTATCTTATTTTCAATATATATATATATATATATATATATATTTACACATAACTATATTAATTTTGAAAACTCTTTAAAAAAAGTGTGAAGATACAAACTATCTGTTTTATAATTCATTAGCATCGGTATAAATAAAAGTTTATTTTTTTTATTATGGAAATGGAATAAAAATATTTAATAAATAAATCAATAAAACATTTAAAACCAAATTTTTAAGGATTAGTGTCCCTTACCTCATTTTATCATATCACATACGTTCCTTATCATCATTTTCGTCAAACAATCTCTTTTTCATTACTCATTAATCCATATATGGTTTTTATTATACCTAATACAAGAACACTATAATTATAGGAGATATTGAAGGAATTAATTTTTTTAAGTATTCTCTGAACCAAAAGGATTTTGATATGTGGATAATTTAGGATATGATGTGAACATTTATAAGAGAAGGTATGTGAATTCATTGAATTAATTAAAGTGTTTAATGAATATAAATAAATTTTCTTCTGATAATATATTCATTCTAAAATATACATAATATAGAATAAGTATGTCTCCAAATTATTTCTTCTAATGAAATTTTGACTAGTTTAATTATTGTTTTACTCATATTATTTAGTTTTATCCTTCATTAACCCTTTGGACAATTATCATTATATCACTGACCATTAGAATAATGATTCTTGAAATATATTTAAAAGGAAAAAGGACCATAATAGGACCATGTGGGATATCACCAACAATATCCCATTAACGTATATTATGATAATATATATAGGAAATCTACATAATTTAATAAAAAATTATTTAGTATTTAAAATAATTAATGTCAAATGTGGAACTATTCATTTAAATATACATTGAAAAAAAAATGAAATCAAATTACCCAAAATATATCACTTCCACACATCCCTAAAGTGATATGTTTATTTAATAAATTTATCAAGTAATATGATTTGTTGAAATTATAATACTTGTAATTCTATAAAAATTATTTTTAAATTATTATATTATTTGAATAAATATTTCTCCGTGCGACATATGAATTTAATGTAATTATTTATTAAAAAAAATTATAAAAAAAATTTCCAGGATAATAAAAAGTAATATATATTTCAAATTTTTATTTAAAACCAAACATAATCTCATTTTATCCATTCTGTAAAATATTATTTATATTAAAATCCTGATAATGACCTTTTTAACATTATATTTTCCATTAATATTATAGTGGTCAATATTAAAGAAATATGGATATAAGATTCCATATTTTGAAACATGGATAGAAATTGTTGAATGACACTTTCCCTAATGTTCAAAGGTGTGTGTTTGGGTAAATTTTTATCCCCTATCACATCATATTTGACATTATTTACCATATTTTCCCTAACTGTGGTAATAATTATTTACTATTGTTTATATAAATAATGACAAAAAATAAAAGTTGTATATTTTTAAAACATTTATATTCTAATTAAAACTACCAAAGTATAATTTTTAGGATTAAATTCATGGATTTTGTGTAATATAATTGAAATATTATCGCACCAAACACAATGAAAAATATGTTTTTATAAAAAAATACATTTATGTATAAATATGTATTTATAAAATATTCATGATTAAAAATAATTTATATGCTATTAATTTGATTATTTGTAAATAAAGTAAATTAATAAATCTAAAAAATAAACCATAATTGAATATTACTTGTTAAACACGTCAAAAGATAATAAATTTTTCAATAAAAATAGTTTATTTCTCTAATTCATTGAATAATAAATACTTTCCTCAAATGCTAAAAACATTATCCCAAACTTTTTATGACATTATTATTTGAAAAATTAATTTGACTTTTTCAAAGTTTAATTTTATATTTTAAATAATTATATTTTATATAAAACGAAATAATATATGATAATTCCAATTTATTTTGAAATAATGGTTTTTGGATTTTGATTGAAAAATGAAAAAATATTCATATAATTAATATAAAATTGTAAAATCTAATTAATAAATATCAATAAGAAATGAAAATTAGTTATTTAGATATTACCTATAATATTACATGGATGAGATTAACAACCCCTTGTCGATGGTGCTTACTCTATTATATTTCTATCAGGATTACTCCACGTAATGATGCTTTCATTTATAATGTATGAGTTATGCTTCCATAAACCAAGAAATAACCACTTAAATACATCAAATCTCATTGGAGTTTAATATTATATAATATCAAGCATAAGGATGACTAATATTTGAAAATTTAATTCTTAACTCGTTATTATTCCATTACCACGCATAACTATGTATTAATATATCAATATATCATAAAGAATAATATCGAAAAGTTATTATTTTTGTAATAACATATATCAAAACCAATAATATAACTACATATTATAATATTATATTGCAAAATTTTGTTAAATGAATTTTTGTATTTGGGACATATCTCTTTTTATCCCCCAAATACACAAAATTTTTACATAATTAATTCCATTTGATATAATATTGTGTTATTTATAATATCTTATCAAACCATATAAAATAATACTTTGGATCTCCTGAAGAAATCCTTTTTGAAATAGTATCATGAACTTCAATCTATATCATATCATTGGTAATACATTTTGAATACTGATCAAAATCATGTTTTTGATAAACAATAAAATGAAATTAGAGAATATCCTAGGGTAAATCATAATATCCATCCATCATATAAATTTTGTGTCCCCAAATTCTTTTGTAACATTGGAAGGATTTACAATATATTGAATCATGAAATGTATATTAATACTGTACTTTATGAAAGTTCCAATACTACTCCAGAAAATAAGGGATTTGAATTATCATCATTAAATGCATCTATCCATTTACAAATGTGAATCAGTTTCATCTAATCTGAGAATTAATTATCATATATTCCAACTTTAATTAACATTGAATCACCACAAGACCTAATTTATTTCAATTATTTATATAATACTCTTAAATTTTTAATTATACGAGTATAAAATTTCTAAGATGATTTATATATCTCATATCACTCACCTTTATGTATGAACGCTTCCCACACACCTTACATGAATAGATTAACACAACATCTATACAATTTTGGTATATATATTCACTTCATTACTCTTTCTTAATTGAGGGACTAATTGTTATACTCATCATACAATTGAAAAAAAACCATATTTGTTAAGATCTAACTAATAACATGACAAAAATCATATGTACCAAAAAACAATAGTTAGGCCTCTTATATTATATAAGAAATGTTTAAATGTTTAAATATTCTCAAGCATTATAAATCACATAACAATTGTTACTAGGATTCTAAATATCAATTATTCACCATAATTATCCAAATAATATAGTATAATACACTCCATTTTGTATATATTAAGTTGTTCATCTAGAATATGATGTCCATTTTGTAATGATGACTATGCTTCATATCTTAAAAAAATACCTAATTACACAAATTATAACATATTATCAAAACCTAGAATAAACAATGAAGAAAACCTATTAGGAAGAAATAAAATCCATGATTTTGGATCTTATTTATCATTTCACTTGAGGACGTATATATATACAATTATACAACCAATGTGATATATTGATATAAATAAATATTTATTTTTTAAAGAATTGTTCCTTTTATAACATAAATCCATAAATAATTCCCTATTAAATATATCATAATTGATATAATTTTTATTCATCCATAGGTTTAATGAACTTTTAATGGGTTTTCAAACACATATCATCTATATTTAATACCCAACATATCATAATATAACCATAAAAAAACCCTACCACTAAGCTCTTTTGTATTTAACATCTATGAAGTATTCCATTTTTAGTAGAGGAGAGGCGTGAGAATAATATTCAAAAAGATTTACTCCATGAAAATATTCAAACATATTAACTCATAAAAATAAAATATTTTAAGATTAATAAAATAATTCATACTTGAACTCTTTTTATGTATTTAATTATCCTTCATATAACCCTGTCCATATTTCATTTCCTTGATATATTTTTCTAAATTATTTAACTCAATTAAATAAATGTTTACAATTATATTTGAAGATCCACTTTGATATAAAATCCATATAGCATTAAGTTTTGACATAATTAATTATTTTTAAACATTTAAATTTTTTATGACTAAACATACACCAAATAGCCATCTAAAACACTATATTCTGGTAAACAAAAACAAAGTTATGTCTAGAAAATAAATATTCAATAAATATTTTTGAAAAAATCTACAAAAAGTGTATTTCTTATATATACTTATTTGTATTCTATGGGATTATAATTACTTTTAAAAGGGTGTGGAAATAAATAAAATATTGAAATAAAATTGTAACAATATAAAAAAATTATGTTTTTTAAAAAACCTTTATAAAAACCATCATATTAGATAAAATTCATTAATCCATATCTTCTTCTAAAACATTTCATTATGTTAAATGAAAAATTAACTATACATATTTTATTATTTTTCACATACATTTATTAATGATGTATTATTAGTAAATAATATATCTTAACATATAATAAACTTACTATTAAGATACACATCCTTTATTAAGTTACTTAAGAGATTGATATATTACACAAAATTCAAATATATGAATTATAAAACATTTTATTCAAAATATATATATATATATATATATAAACAAAAATATTTATTAATGTGTAACATGTTTTGAACTCATGTACAATCACGAAAATTGTAGGTTATATATTTGATATGAATCACCCATCAATATTGAAAAATTAATTATTTAACAATGACTATGAACATGGGTATTCAATGGAGTTTCCAAACACCCAATAGTTGTCATTAAGAAATCGATCATATCGAATTATTATTACTCTTTCATGATATCTTAATATATCAATGCTCTATAATGTCTTTTAGAAGAAATATTTTTTTCATTATATGTAACTTCTCTTCATAATATTTAAACATTAAACCCTTACAATGAAATTAGAACACTAGAAAAAGACATAATATTCATTGTTTATATATCTTAAATAGTTAGAGAATATTAATATTTAGTTTCTCACACTCTTTAAAATTTTCAGATCATTTCTAATAATGAAAATAGAATGATATTGATTTCAGGTATAATACTAAGTGGATATAATGAGTGTCATGAATTAATTACTATATCCATTAATAAAAAATATTTTAGTAGAGAATAATGTTCCTAAATTATTTTGAAATATAATTTCGAAACATTATATTCCTCTCATATGTATCTTCATTAATTTTTTAACTATATCGACAATATGTTAGTCACGAATGATTTTAATTAACATATATAATTTCCCTAAATTATTAAAAAAATTATGTTACTAGTCAAAGAGTTTATTACATTAGAATTCTCATTATCATAGAGTAATATAAATGTCTTGTTTGATAATCATGATGTAACTAATCAAATATAAATTCCATTATAAACTGAGTATCAGATATCAAAATCATTTAATAATTAATTTTATTAATATTCCTCCCACTTAAATAATGGCCCAATTTTAACAATACATATCAAATAGAGTTCCTAGATCAATATTTAATTATATAATTATACCGCTTTGGAATTACATTCAGCACGTAGTTTGTAAGGTTTAAAAACATTAAAATATTTTCATAAACAACCGGTATATAGTTTATTGAGAAAATAATTTCTCTATCCCTCATATGGATAATAATATCCCAATGCCACTGGTATCATATCACATCTGTTTTTTTAGTGAATGGTAACAAAAATATCACAATTGGATTCAGTTACCCAACTCTTGGGTTTTCCATTTCCACCATTCCGTAAATTAGATAATCCATGGGAAACCTATTCTAGAAAAACCATATAGATGGAGTGATTGAGGTGTCAACATGTTCTTAAATTGTAATTAATTTGAATGATCTATTCAATATTTGTATTTATTGAACAATATCATCTCATGTTACCCAATTTTAGTATATATTCTTACTGTGATTTATTTTGGATTCCTATTAATTCAACCTAATCTATGTGCTCAACCCATGTTGATATATAACTCTTAAAAAAACACATATATTGTGTTTATATGTCAACATAAAAACAAGTGATATTAATAAATAACCAAATGAATCCCATATGTAAGGTACACAGATCATTAAAATTTAAAAATATTGAATAATATGAAATTAATAAACCAATATGAGTAATCATTGAAAGACAATAATCCAATCCACACATTTCTAGGAAGGGTATAATCCCCCAAACTAGTGAGAAATTTGGCCAAATTTCCATTTACCAATGGAAAATTTATTCTAGATAGATTTTATCTCATCATATTTATGATAATTAAAATTTATAACCAAATATTTTCTTCTAAATTATAGGTCATACAAAAATTCAAGAAAATTATTAGACATATGAAAACTAAATCCCCAATAATAACTATAAAATACATCATTGGATACTTTTATTATAATATCTTATATCTAATAAAATTTCATCACTATAAGGAATAATCTATCCATAATATTAAAATCTTATCTATATCTAATAGAAATTATAATTAATTAAATATGTATATAATTAATATATTTAGAATGAGATAAATAAATTATAATTCATTTATAACAAAATCACAATTTGAAAAAATTATAATTTCTTATTAGGTCTAGAAAATCAATAAAGAATAAATATAATCCATTTAAATATATTTCTATTATTCAGTAAATCATTTTATTAATGAAACAAATGTAACATTAAATAGATAATATATAAGTAAATATAAATAAATGATTCAAAATTTATTATGTACAAAATTAAAAATATAAAAATCACATATTAAATATTTTTTAATCCACAATTTTATCAATAATAAAAAAACCTGGTCAATATATCATAAATAATTTATCAAAATAATACCTTTAACAAAAACAATTCATTATATGTAAATATAAAAATTCATAATTCTAAATATAAAAACTTTTTTTGTTATGAATTACACTCATAATAAATATTACTTTTAATTTAAAAATTATTGCATTATATCTAATATATAGGTAAATCTATATAAATTGAAAATGGTATATTTATATTATAAATAAATATTATATGATATTTGGATTTTTTTTAAGAGGCATAATAATTAATTAAACAAAATATGTAATTAATCATACTCAAAAAGATTTATAAATTAAAGGAAATATTAAAATAACTTTTATATTATTTTATAAGAAAATTATATATTTTTAAATTCAATTTGAAATTGAAATATAGAATTTGAAATTCTATAAACATTTTGTATTAAAATATATATAGAGATTCATAGAATACAGTTGACATGCATGGGTGTGGAAAAAATATTTCCAAAACAACAGGATTTATTATCTTAATGATTATTTGGATTTTTTGGTAGGAATATGTGGTTCGGAAACATATTAATAACACAAACGAGACATATCCTTGGTGACCTTAGACATCATTTCTATATAACATTAAAAATAGTATGGCGTGACATTTTTAGTATATGGTTTCCTTAATATGGTTAGCATCATGTGGATCCAGGCTATCCCATCCTTGGATTGGCACAATATGTGATTAATCGAGTACATCTCAAATGAATCAACATTTTATCTTATGATATGGAACACATATCATTAATAAATATTTATTAATATTTTAAAAAAAATGCAAGAAATAATGTCTCAAATAAACAAGACAAGTTACAAGAGTTTGAAGGAGGGAATTTTACATTTGTCTTTGTTATGTAAACTGAGAAAATCATCCTCAAGTGTGGTCACATTCACTCCAGAGGATTCAGAAATACCTTGATTTGAAAGTCTGTCAGCAAGAGAGTAGGCTTCACGGTAGACATGAGTGATTACAATGCTCTTGGAGGCAAGAGTGACAAGGAATTTGATCTATTTCAAGGTAAGTTTCCAGGAAAGGTGAATCTAATTATTTCTAACAGCTTGCACAATAGTAGAGGAATCACTTTAGAACCATCGATTCTTCTAGTTTATTTGGTGATCTGTTTCCATAGAATTTATAAGATCCATCATCTCAGATTCAAGGGCCGTGACATGACCACAAGAGCCATAAAATCCTTCTACCAAGTCACTATTGTGGTCGCGGAAGACAAAGCCATAACAAGCTGGTTCGGGATTTCCCTTTGATGCCCCACCAATTTTAAATTTGATCCAACCTGAAAACGGAGGGTTCAATAAAATTTCTATAGTGCATATAGGTTTGGGAAAATTTCCTGACAGATGAAGCTTTCTCAAGACCGAAAAGTCTCTGATGGAATTGTGACATTTTCCAGTGTGAAACTGATTTTCACTTCGAGTCATTGCAAGAATGTTGGATATGGAAACATTGTGATTGAAGTCAGATTTGTCATGCGTACATTTTTTCCTACCTCTCCAAAAGGTGAGGAATGTTTCAGCACATGCAACATAGAAGAGGGTTTGAATCTTCTTGGTGAGCTATTCTGCTAAAATAAAGTGCAGAAAATCTGCTATGTTATCAACTTGTGGTATTGAGATTTCAAAGTGGTCAATAATAAGTAACCATATTCATGCAGCGGTTTTACAAGAGAGGAATAAATGACCAGATCATCTCTATGTTGGTGGCAAAAGTCACATCTTGAGCAAAGAGAGATACCAACTTTTTGAAGGTTGATTTCCACTGGCATTTTTTTCATTTGAATTCTCTAGAGAAGAGTAAACCGAGAGGGCTGTACCCATCTTCTGAAATTCTGGCAAGAATTGGAGGGAGTTCCATGTATAGAATGATAGTATAAGATTTTAGAGTCATGGATTCCATTTTCACTTGGTTCCCATACCAAGATATAATCAGAATTTATAAAATCATTCGAGTTAACAATTCTCAGAATTTGAGTAGGCAGGTTGTTGCTTAGCTTGAGTTGATCACAAATAGAGGAATTTAAATTAACATCCAAAGAATCAGCATTTATACCCTGAACTAGTGGTTTCCCTATCCAGTTATCTCTCCAGAATATCATCTTGGAGGAGGAATTCACTAACCAGTGGGAATGATTATTAATCTGTTGATTAGTCTTTTTCAAACCAGGCCATACAGAAGAGTGCATGTTTGTAAACATTCCAGCAATCAGTCTATTAAGGATTCTTGTTCTAAGAAAGTCAAGAGATGATGATTTTCCATTATTAAGTCTCCAAATAAACTCATCTTGAAGGGAATTATTGAAGAGCTCAATATTCTTAATCCAAAGTCCCCCCATAGTGAGTGGTAAACAACATTTGGTCCAAGGAGAAGTGATAATTTTCCTTTCAATAATGATGCCACTCCAAAATAAATTCCTCATAAGGGATTTATGAATCATAAATATAGAATAAGGCCAGCAGTACCATAAGGCCCCAGCCTTAAACCTTACTTAATATTGAATTTTATGAATAATTCACATTGAGGATCTTTTTAGGTTTAGAGTTTTAGAGAATTAGGACATAACTATTACATCTCAAAAGATTACAAAGTAGAAACTTTTACTTAGTTTCCCTAAAATAAAAACTCTTAAAAAGAAACATGTCCAGTTCCATGTTTTAGGTTGCATGACTTTCCCTTGATCCCATCCTTAACCCTATTCCACCTTAAGTCCTGTGAAAAACATTTAGAAAACTTGGGATGAGCATAAAAATCTCCGTAAGGGATACACAAAGAATGAAATGTGTTAGTTTTTCAAAACAAAAATTAAACCATGTATATTTTATCAAAGTAATACTTTTCACCTTTTCAAAGTAGTAAAAACTCTTCACTGAATAAAAGTTCATTACTTACCCTTCTGTAACCAAAAGATTACCATAAAAACCATATAAAGATCACATAACATATAAAGGTAACTTGGGACATAAACATAATTAAGTGGAATAACCATAAGGTCGACTTCCACACATATCACTTAATGGAATATCCATTCGGCCAACTTCCATACATACTTAATGGAATAGCCATACGGCCGACTTCCATACCCAATGCATTGGAGGTTACAACGTAACCACCCGTCTTGTTATTCACAGCACCACCCGTCATATGGTTTATCACGTAACCACCCGTAAAATGTCCAAGTACCATCATTACACATAAAATATTGAAAATATAAAAATTCCAATAACAACATTTCATTTTCAATCAAAATAGGTAATTCCAAGATATTGAATTAATCAATCCATTATCAAAAATCATTAAAAGGGATTTTTGAATCAAAGTGTCCCATACCACTTTGAAACTTTTATTGGAATTATAATTTTTAAACATTAATTTCCATATAAATAAATAATGAAAACCATTTTGAAAACATGGACATTAAAGATAAAGATTAAAATAATAAATCTTTAAAACATTTAAAACGATATTTTTGTTAAAGAGTTTTTAACCAAATGAGAGACTCTTGAATACAAATAATAGTGGAATAAAATTTAATCCGAACTTTATAATATCATGAGAATAAAGGGATTCATGATATAATATGTCAAAGGACATTATGCACACCATATAATAGTGAATTGGTGCATGACAATTATTACGTCTCAAAAGAAATGTAAAATGAGATGAAATCCATTATAAAGAAGGTATCCTTAAATTAAGGATAAATCAATCTCATAATTATGTGTGAAAAATATAAATACACCCAATATAAGTTGATATTAAGTTTAAAACAATCAAAGGTTATTCACACATATTCAAAGGATGACATATTCAATTACTACATGTTGAACCCAAAGAATTCCAAATTGGGTTAAGAAGTTCCCTTGGTAAAATTCGACAGCCTAACGGCGTCACATAAAATTTTACAAAAAGGGTTGATGAGAGAGATAAAGGGGATCTCATCACATGGACATAAAATTTAAATCAATAAGGATATAGAAGAACATATCCCAACATAATAGTATGTGAATTGAAATACATAACAAAATAATTCTTTTAAAAAGAGGAGGGTGAAAGGTTCCCTTACCGACATGGGTATCTTTCGAAACATACACCCCGTGAAAGAAGGACAATACAACATTGATGTAAATACTCATAAATGAAATTATATTACAAATTGAGTAAAATAATGGGCAGTACATACACCACTCAATGGAAGTTGTGGAAAATGTAGCCTAAATCTCACGGGAATAAAAGTGAGATAAAAAATCCCTTACGAAAACTCAGCAGCCTAAAGGCGCCACATAAAACTTACAAAAATGGTTTGATGAGATCAAATAGGGTATCTCATCATATTAACATAATATTTATAGAAAGAAGAATATAAAATAACATCCACCAACATAACAAAGATAAGCTTAATAGAAGTGACATAAAGGAGATTACTTAAAAAGAAAGAGAGAGGGTAGATCTCTTACTAAAATTCGGCAGCCTAACGGCGCCACTCAAAACTTCCAAAATGGATTGATGAGAGAGAATAGGGTCTCTCATAATATTAACATAAAAATTACAGTAATAGTAATATAAAATAACATCCCAATAACAAGAAATATGATCTTTAAAAGGAATGACATAAAAGAGCGTACTTAAAAAGAAAGAGAGGAGTAGGATCCCTTACCTCGAGTCCGACTTGACTCGATCGTTCTTTAACGTCCTGAATAATAAACTTGAGTTAATTTCTACTTACTTAAGAACCTTTTTCAAGTTCATTATTACTTTTATATCAATTATTTGCATGTTATAAACATTATGTAATCATTTAAGTTAATAATATTCGTTTTGTCTATATTTGGTACTTAAGTCAAAAGTAAACTTCTTATATTTACAAGTTTTTCACGTAATCAAATATCCATTATCTCAATAATGATATTCATGATTTGGATATCATATATATCATATATATCCAGAATATACATGTATTTATAATATTACATAATCATTTAAGAGTTGGAAATGAAATGCACCGTTTATGGAGACGGTAAGTCGTACGTACGCATGAACGCTACTTTCATTTGTATGTCATATTAATGGAATTAAAACTAAATGAGAGATGTGTAGATTTTTAATTCCAGAATTATATTCATCCTTTAGATGTATCATACATCATATATATCCATTATATGTACTTATAATAGTACATTACATTTGAGGATAAGAAATGAAATGCACCGTTCATGGAGATGGTAATCCGTACGTACACATGAACACTACTTTCATTTCTATCTCATACTTTAATGGAAATAAAACAATAATTATATAAAGGAATATTATAATTAGAGTATAAAATCATATATAATAACTTTAAATCCATCCTTTATACATCCCACATATGGCATTAACGAATCAAATCACTTTGAGGGGGCGGTAGTCCGCACTTCCTAAAATGAAGATATCGCGTACACCCATAATGGAATCCATAAAGGTGTGCCACAAATGAAAAATACAAAAGCTTATGTAAAACATAAAAATATTATATATCATATATAAAAATAGTGAGATCATAATTGCCACCTTTGAAGGTGTTATATGAGTTTTGAACAATCATCGTTTCGTGAGGCAGAAATTCGCCATCCACATAAACAGTATGTTCATTAACCATTAGATGAAGGTGTGTGTAAGTGTAGCTCAAATAATTATTATAACAACATCCTAATATATTTAAGATACTAGAGTTTTTACAAAACAAATTAATAAAAAGAGTTTAGGGGTTGGAGAAGAAAAATAAAACAAAAGAGCACAAGTGAAGACATTACCTTAAAATTGGGTAACTCCCTTTGGTTTGAACCAAAAGAGTTTATTGAAGAGCTTACATCCTACGTTAAGGCTTATAGGATGAGGACATGAATGTGGAGAGATAAAATGATCAGATATTGGGCGATCCAATGGCTTGAGAGGTGTGGGTAAGGTGGTAGAGGTGGGGGCCTTTTATAAGAGGAGAGGAGGGGCACTCTTGGTAAAGTATAAAATATTACTTTATTTTCAAATGGTTTCTGGATTTTAATGGTCCCACATTGATATAATTCGAGGATAAGGTGATAAGGGTTGAAAATCCACCCATCCAATAGGTTTTTTACATGTTTAGGTCCTAGATTTAGCATTATCATTCCATTTTATTTAAATCGTTAAATAATGATGTCATCGGTCCATCATCATGATGACATAAAGAATTTAATTTATTTAAGGTCTAAAAATTATAAAAATATACTATGATGTAGGAAATATTTTTTTCTTTCCAAATACTATTTATAGTCAATATTTTGACTTGTATAACCACATGTAAATGTTTTTTTAGTAAAACAAATAATGTTTGTGACATTTTTATTTTAACTTTAAATAAAAGGCATAAATGTCATTATCAAACCCAAGTGGCTCCATGGGGTACCAAAAATCGACCCATGGGTTGTCTTGGTCGGCCATAACTAATCCAATAGGGTTATGACATGTGTCAAGATATTTTTATTTTATTATAATATCATTTTTACCTTAAATCACACTAATTACCTTTAATCGCGATTAATAAAACTTAAAATTTAATTTTCATCAAAAATTATTTTCATCCAATTGAACCACATTTTACTTAACAATTAAAATCATTTAAATTGGATTTTTGAAATTCAAATCACAGAAGTGGTATCATCCCATTTAAACGAAAAATCAAATTTTGTAACCACCACTTTGTGGTTTCACTATTCATCAAAAATTGATGTTTTTCAGAAAAATACCAAAAATTCACCCTAAGCTATATTTGATATTCCGAATTCAAAAATGATGTCTATTTTACCAAATTCATAACATATAAGTTTCATTAATTAATTTTATAATTAAATCCCACTGTTAAAACAAATAGCATGTTTTTATGAAACAATATCTTTCAAAAGATTGACACTCGTTTATGTCCAACCTTAAAGCGATATTAATTAAAATGACCACCATTTGATTAAATGGTTAAAATACATTCTATTTACACTTTAAATCCTATTAAAAAGATAATATATTCATATAAATAAATTAGATTAATAAGAGTTTTTGAATTATAATACAACATTTTTCACTATTCATTAAAAATTGACCTTTTTCGGAAAAATACCAAAAATTTACACAAAGTAAATTTTGATGTCCCAATTATAAATAAGAATTTAATATGTCAAATATAATACATAAAATTGTCAAAAAGTGTATTTAAAAGATGTTCGCCATAAAAAGGCGGTTAATCGACCTTTTATAGAATATTAGACTGTCTATGCTTAAAATTGGATTCATTCTCATTTTTAATCCTCTAACATTTATTGTAAAGAGTAAAATATTTTACAAAAATATATAATCATTTTGTAGGTAGTTCTTTTCATTCTCTCCATTACAACGGCTAGGTGTTAACTACTATTTAAAATAATATTATTAGAGTGTAACGTAAGCTTCCCAAGAAACTCGTTGTTGCGTATTGGGTACGCCATCGAGCATAGCATCCCCTTTAAAGTAATATTAACATTTTATTCACAAATATGGATAAATATAAAAATGTCATATTCTTTTTTTTACCTGGGGTTTTACAAGTACACTATAAATGAATAAACAAGTTTAGAGATGATCACATATTTAACTAGGCAGATTCATCCCTCCATAGAAAGAGCTTTTCAATTCTAGTTGGAGAGAGTTCTCCTAACTTGAAAAACCACTTTAGTAAAGTAGGTGGACCACAGTCTACCAAAAAACATTGGGACTCCATTATATGTGAATGGGAAGGAACCTTCTCTGATTTCTAGGATTTGGATCATACAATGCCTCCTGGAATCTGAAATGTTTTTCCCAAAGAAAATGAAGGATTTATTCCAACTAACCTCCTGTCTAGAGACAAGCTCATAGTGATGGAGTTGGATTTGAGATTCTGAATGTTCTTTTTTCCCCCTTGAGTAAAAATAATCATGTCATCAGCAAAGATAATATGTGAGGGGACATATTTACCTCAGTTATCTTGATGAACATTCAGATTTCCTTTGTCGACATTGTAAGTAATCAGTCGGCTGAGATAATCTTCAACAATAGAAAAGATAATGGCAGGCAAGGGATCTACTGACCTTACCCCTCTAGGGAACTTAAAATTTCCTTTTGGTGATCCAATGATAAGAATAGAGATATAGGAGGAGCTAATCAAAGTGTAAGACCACTTAATAATGGTCAAATGAAAACCAAACTTGTCCATACTGTTACAAATGAAGCCCCAATAAATAGTGTCAAAAGCATTCTTGATGTACAATTTAAGGGAAATACTCCCTCCCCTTGTAATTTTTTGAAGAATATTCTGATTCGAGGAAATAATTTTATCAGAGATATAGCCAAGCCTGTTATCCAAGATCATCGTAAGAATTTTCTGAATAGTATTGATCAGGGCGACAGTTCTGAATTGATTAATATCACTAGAATTGTCATCCTTTGGAATTATGGAAATTAATTGTGCATTGATTCCATGAACTTATGATCCATTAGTAAAGAAATACTTGACCAGTCTGGAAACATCTAACTATATAATATCCCAGTAGTATTAGAAGAAATGAATTAAGAAACCATCAGGCCCGTGAGAGCTGTCTATTTTAAGCCCACAGACATCATTCTTTATTTCAATATTAGAGGGTACTCTGATTCGCATTCAGTTGTCATCATCACTAATAAGGAATTCTATAATGCCATCCAATAGTTCCCCATTTCATTTGGGACCATTGAGTAGGTTATCATAGAATGAGACAATTTGATTTGAGATACTCTGATGATCATCGAGAATAACATCTCCATCTCTGAGATGAGAGAGTGGCCTGTAAGCTTTTTTACTCCTTTGTATGGAAATAATAAACTTAATATTTCTATCACCATCTATAATCCACTTGACATTATACACCTCCTTTTGAATATTGTCTCTATGAGTGAGCAAATTTTTTAGGTCCAAGGAGATCATAGATTCCTGTCCACCAAGGCACGAAAAATCAGAATCGGTCATTGATTGTTGAATTCCATGTAAATAGTTATATATAGAGTCAATTTCTTGGTCCACAAGACTGAATCTGTCTTTACTCCAATGTTTCATCTTTATCTTGAGATATTGAATCTTAAAACCACAAGATAAAGGATGATTATTTTCTTCCATACTACAAGTTTCTATTAACATTGTCTCTTACCGGTGCCTCTAAGATGATTGTTGATTAATATATTTATTAATTTATATTCATGTCATGATGGTATGTTATCAAAACACACAGTAGTACAATAAACACTTATAAATCTCTAATTATTTATGCTATGGGAGATATTAATGGAAATATATTAAAATACATTTAAATCATTCATTTACCCATTCATTGGGTGTGTTATTAATTCATATTAAGATTTTTTATATCAAAAAATAATTGGTTAATAAAATCAGAATTTTTTAATCTTATATTGAATATGATAAAATTATCATATAATGTTTAATGAAATATCATAAATTAATTTGAAAAACTGAAAAAATAGAATATCTGTGACAAAATAGGTAGTGAGATCTAATCTCTAAGATGAACATGCCGAAGATGAAATTAAAATGAACCTATTAAATCACTCCATTTGACCAACACATCGGAATGTTAAACTCATTACATCAATTAGAAATCTCCTGCATGGAGTACCACATATCACTAATATTTTCGTCTAAGGGTTACCAATAATGGGTATAAATTTTCTCCTTTAATTTCATACAAATGTTATGTTTTTTATTATTGATTAACACAATACACAGTATTTGAAAAATAAAATAAAAAAATTCACAAGATCAAAATGATTCAAAATTAAAATAATAAAACTATAAAAAATGAATGTAGTGTGTGCATTATATTATTGATCTCTTATATTTTTTCGATAATATCTATATAGGATAAGAATCACTATGATGTTTCCTTCATAATTATTGCATTGTGGTGTATCCATAGGCAAATGTGAAAATTCTATCACATGGGTTTCACTCTCCTTCAATCCACTACATGATAGTACCACACAATATAAATTTTTTAGGAGACCAAATAATTTTCGAAAGGGATATTTTTCAAGGATTTAGAATGATATAAATACACCATATCAATTGGGGTTATATCCTTATATTGTCATTTGGATTCTCCCATGAACTATGTTGGGAATTTATAATAAACGTGTTATTCTATATTCAAAATGGAAATCCTATCCTTGATGGATATATTTATTAAAATGGATAATCTTAGTAAAAATCCAACTCACTGATATGAAACATATTAATATTTTTACATTAACTCATTAGTGACCCAATGATTTGAAAATAATTGTTTTATATTTCCAACATATTGAAAGAAATAAAATAACATTGGTATTATAGTTATAATAATATTTATAATAACTATGAATATAGTGATATTTCATAATATGATTTGGAAAAAAGATTTCACAAAAATTTGATTGTTTAAGGACATTCTTATTAAGGTCACAAACAATAAAAATCTCCTCTTCCATCATTTTTATATCCAAATATAATAAACAAATACGTAGAAAAATATTTCTGTTTGGTATATGGAATGTGTATGGTATACAACAATCCATCAATTCATTGATGTTCCATATTTATCTATTATGAAGTCAAACAATATGAAACAAATTTATTAAACAATATCATTATTCTTAATCAAATGATTTTGTTTATATTGTCTTCATACACCATTATAGAATCCCGATAAACTAACCTACTAAAATAGGAAAAATTATTCAAAACGTTAATTTTAATTTAAACAAATAACCACGTCCTATCCAATATTATAAAGAACACAATGTTTGGAAATAGTCCATTTATCATTACACTTTCCACATATGTGGAATTAATTAAAATTTCATATTCTTTGTGTGTGGAACTAATATTTCATAAATAATTATTACAGAATATTATATGAATACTAAATATATATATATCAGGGTGATCTATTCAAGAATGGTATTGTAATAGTGTCTTCAGAAGCTTAAATACATAAAAAACAGGTATATTAATGGGTTAATTTTTTCTATACTAAGTTCTTTTGAAGTAGATCCCCTCTAAGACATGTCATGCATAACACCTATCTTCATATAACGGGAAAATAGAAACTTAATAATGGGAAATATAAAATTATAATTAATGGTAAACATGGGAGATAATAATAAATGATTATATATATTATAATCATGATCATAATGGTAGGATAATATGTGTCTAACTTTTTAATATTATCCAAGCTATTTATAGATGATATTTATGATTCATGACAGAATGAATGGAAATTTATGAGACATGAATCATAATGGAATCAAAGAACATAATTCATGATAGTATATCACTGGAAAACGATAATGAAATAAAAGTGTGGCATAATGTAAAGATGAATCACAATCATAATAATATTAAATAAAGTCTACCAAAAAAAAGAAATTCATCACAAGATATGTTTAGTCTAAGAACTCATTAAAGAAATATAGGACTATGATAAAATTCACTTCAACCTCCTTTTGGATAGGTATAACCTACAACAAAACATTTGATATTGATAAAATTAAAATTTATTGAATTAATTGGAGTGATATAACATACCCACATATTAAATATTTAAAATCTATTCAAATTTATAGCACATGATAATGGAAACATTTATCATCTCATATTATTTAAACTTTTGGGAAAAATTGAATTCATCATTGATTATTCATCATAAACATAAAACTACAATACAAGATTAATTATGACTCCATAGGTTCATATCGCAAGTGATTCACAATAACACTGGTCAATGTTATCACTGATGAAAAATTACGTTAAAAACATTGGATAATTATTTTATAGAAAACCATATTAATTCTTAAATCACATATATAAAATAAAATAATTACCAATATATTAGAGTAATAATTTTCAATAAAAAATCATGGATAAAAACAATGGAATCATCAAATATCTTATGTTCCATGATTGTAAGAAAAATCATCCATGTTTTATAACTTAATATAACGATTCTATTAGTTTTTTCTATAAAAATTAAAAGGAAAATCAATGGATTACTATTAAAGCCTACCAAGAGGGACATCATCAAGGTGAGGATAAAAAAACAAATGACTAAAGAAAAATTATTGAATGAACACTGATCAAAGTTCAATAAGTGTAAATATTGGCTAAACATATTATGTCTTTCTAATTGGGATAAATGTAAAAATAAAAAACTACATGTCAGAAGTTGAAACACTATTTAACCATCTGTAAACCAAAAAATACCCCAAAAATAAATAAATGATAAAAATGCAAAGATGGGTAAATACATGATTCTGTTCCCTTTACATGTGTCCTATATAAATATATCTACAAATTTACGATGGAAAAAATTATGGAGTGAGCATAATGCCCACTTGTATTTCACCAATTATCTCTAGAAATTCTAATAACAAGAAAATGTTAGTTATACATTAATCAACACTAGTTTATAAATAATTTAAATGAGATAACCATCTTGTAAATTAAATTTTTATTTCCATTGAATCTATTCATATTCACATTAACATGGTATATGATGATTTTAGGTGAGAAAGAATGTGTAAATGTGAAAAAATGGCCATGGATATGCCAAAATATTTAAAAGTGAGAAACCATCCACGAAGGATAACATCATGCATGAACGCTACTTTCATTTCTATCTCATACTTTAATGGAAAGAAAACACTAATGATATAAAGGTATATTATAATTACAGTATATCATCATATATAATAACTTTAAATCCATCCTTTATACATCCCACATATGGCATTAATGAATCAAATCACTTTGAGGGGGTGGTAGTCCGCACTTCCTAAAATGAAGATATCTCGTATACCCATAATGGAAGTCATAAAGGTATGCCACAAATGATAAATAAAGAAGCTTATGTAAAACATAAAAATATTATATATCATATATAAACATAGTGACATCTTAATGGCCACCTTTGAAGGTGTTATATGAGTGTTGAACAATCATCGTTTCGTGAGGCATAAATTCTCCATCCACAGAAACAGTATGTTCTTTAACCATTAGATGAAGGTGTGTGTTAGTGTAGCTCGAATAAATGTTATAAAAAACCTATTATATTGAAGATATTGGATTTGTTACAAAATAAATGAATAAAAAGAGTATAGGGGGTTGGAGAAGAAAAATAAAACAAAAGAGCACCAGTGAAGACGTTACCTTAAAATTTGGTAACTCCCTTTGGTTTGAACCAAAAGAGTCTCTTAAAGACATTCCTGCCTATGTTACGGATTACAGGATGGGGAGAGGGAGGTGGATAGATAAAATGATCAGAGATTGGCCGAAAAAAAGGTTTGAAAGGTGTGGGTAAGGTGGTAGAGGTGGGGTCCTTTTATAAGAGGAGAGGAGGGGCACTCTTGGTAATGTATAAAATGTTACTTTATTTTCAAATGGTTTTCGGATTTTAATGGTCCCAAATTGATATATTTCGAGGCTAAGGTGATAAGGGTTCGAAATCCACCCATCCAATAGGTTTTTGACATGTTTAGGTCTTAGATTTTGCATTATCTTTCCATTTTATTTAAATCGTTAAATAATGAGGTCATCATTGCATCGTCATGATGTCATAAAGAATCTAATTTATTTAAGGTATAAAAATTATAAAAAAATTACTATGATGTAGGAAATATTTTTATCTTTCCAAATACTATTTATAGTCAAAATTATGACTTGTATAACCACATGAAAATATTGTTTTAGTAAAAAAAATCATGTTTGTGACATTTTTATTTTAACTTTAAATAAATGGCATAAATGTCATTATCAAACCCAAGTGGCTCCATGGGGTACCAAAAATCGACCCATGTATTATGTCGGTCGGCCATAACTCATCCAATAGGGTTAGGACATGTGTCAAGATATTTTCATTTTATTATAATATCATTTTTACCTTAAATCACACTATTTACCTTTAATCGCGATTAATAAAACATAAAAGTTACTTTTCATCAAAAATTATTTTCATCCCATTGAACCACATTTTACTTAACAATTAAAATCATTTAAATTGGATTTTTGAAATTCAAATCACAGAAGTTGTAAAGTCCCATTTAAACGAAAAATCAAATTTTGTAACCACCACTTTGTGGTTTCACTATTCATAAAAAATTGATATTTTTCAGAAAAATACCAAAAATTCACCCTAAGCTATATTTGATATTCCGAATTCAAAAATGATGTCTATTTTACCAAATTCATAACATATAAGTTTCATTAATTAATTTTATAATTAAATCCCGCTGTTCAAACAAATAGCGTGTTTTTATGAAACAATATCTTTCAAATGATTGACACTCATTTATGTCCAACCTTAAAGAGATATTATTTACAATGAACACAATTGGATTAAATGGTAAAAATATATTCTATTTACACTTTAAAACCAATTAAAAAGATAATCTAATCATATAAATAAATTAGATTAAAAAGAGGTTTTGAATTAAAATACAACATTTTTCACTATTCATTAGAAATTGAACTTTTTCAGAAAAATAACAAAAATTTACACAAAGTAAATTTTGATGTCCCGATTATAAAGAAGAATTTTATTTTGTCAAATATAACACATAAAATTGTCAAAAAGTGGATTTAAAAGAGGTTCGCCATCAAAAGGCAGTTAATCGACCGTTTGAAGAATATTAGACTGTCTACGCTTAAAATTGGATTCATTTGCATTTTTAATCCTCTAACATTTATTGTAAAGAGTAAAAATATTTGACAAAAATATATAATCATTTTGTAGGTAGTTCTGTTCATTCCCGCCATTACAACGTCTAGGTGTTAACTACTATTTAAAATAATACTATTAGAGTGTAACGTAAGCTTCCCAAGAAACTCGTTGTTGCGTATTGGGTACGCCATCGAGCATAGCATCCCCTTTAAAGTAATATTAATATTTTATTCAAAAAATTGGATAAATATAAAAATGTCATATTCTTTTTTTTACCTTGGGTGTTACATCCTTCCCCCCTTTTGGGAATTTCATCCTCGCAATTTTAAAATTGGTCTTGGATACTTTATTGAAAGCCCCACATCGGAAAAGGTGTAAATTAAACTATCACTTTAAAAGAAAGAAAGGAATGTACAAACATGACCCGAGTTAACCCATACTAGGATTCCAAGTATGAAAATATGTACATGGAGGAAAAAACAAAGGGTCATGTTCTGATGGAGAGTGATAGAAAACATGTTTAGGAGAAATTTAACCACAAGAAAATCACAAACTTGTGATGGGTTAAACGGTATTTGATTTCCCAGTAGGAAAAGTTAACAGACAACATTTTTGTTTTAAGTTACTCTTCATTTAGGAATTTATTTTTTGAGTCTAACTAAATCATAATTAAACATACTTACTTGTCCTGTAGCCTTTCAACTTTTACTAGATTCCTTAATCAAACTCATATTTTCTCCAAAAGACGAGTATTTAGGAAGACTTGTTTGCATTAAGAGTACTATAATCCATTTCTAGAGAATCACATAATCCACAAAAGAGAACTATATACTTCCCATGTCTTTAGACTCTATCCAAAACCGAATCCAAAAAGGATAGTACAAGATCAGATAATCCAGAAAAGGATAACCCTTTATAAAAAGAAAATCAATTCTAAATGTCGAAAATTTGTCCAACAAAACATAAAGTTCAACGAGGACCATTCGATAAAAAAATTGTCCATAAAATTCCTCAAAGTAAACCAAACTAAGATTGAAACCCAAATATTTGAAGGATTTATATAAGGCCCCATCCTTAAACCTTTCTTAATCGTGAGTTATTACAAGATTACACATTGAGGATCTTTTTAGGTTTAGAGATTTAGAGAATTAGATCATGAAACATGCATTACATTGAACATTTAAACAAAGTGGTTACATAAAAGACAATATTCATTCTTCCCATCAACGGAAACATATTTAAAATAAAACACGGATTCCTTCTTGACACATCCTTGACACTATCATCATATCATGTACCTTTTCCTTGACCTGTGAAAAACATTTCAAAAACTTGGGATGAGCATAAAAAGCTCAGTAAGGGTTAAAAAAATATGGAAAGGAAACATGAGTTCATATATACATAAGAATGAAATCATACTTTACCCATAAAACATAGGCACTTTAACATACCTCATAAAACCATGAATAAATCATAGAAATCATAAGGCATAAAGGTAACTTCAGGCATTCATAACATTCTTACGTAGGGAGTAACCCTCTTGGTTACGTTTGGAATACACATCACAGTATATTCCCTAAATCTCTTCGGAGAAACCTTAACGTTTCACTCCTTCACGTTACCCAATGCATTGGAGAGCTATATCGGGCTCACCTGCCCTTAGTTTATCACAGAACCACCTGTCTTCATAATAATTCTCAAGAACCTCAACATAATCATATCACATAAAACATGCATAAAGGAAACATAACATTTCCAACATTCAATCACAAGATATCAATACAACACATTGATATAAAAACATTATGAAAACCATTTTCAATAAAAAAATTAAAACATGGTATATATTTTTCTTTTAAAAAGACGGTATGGCTTGTAGAGGAATCCGAAACTCAAATAACGGTCACGGCGGCGGAGAAGTTGTTGTCGCTGCATACGTATGACAAAAACATTCCATTTTTTCGTTTAGTAAAACGCTTTGTATAAAAAATATTCCTTTTGGATAAACGTAAAAGTCAAAGGGGTTTATACACCATATAAAAGAAGGTTGTGTATAAAACAAAATATGCCTCAATGAAAGGAGATTGAGACGAAGTCCCATATAAAGACAGTATCATTGGATTAAGGAGAAATCAGTTACATAACTATGTGTGACAAATGAATACACGAAATATAAGTGGGTATTAAGTGTAAAACAATTGGAGGAAATTCACACATAATCATAGAACAACATATTCAAGGTGTACAAGTTTATCCCAAAGAATCGAAATTGGGTTAAGAAGTTCCCTTGCAATAATTAGACAGCCTAACGGCGTCACTTCAAATTTTAGAAAAAGAGTTGATGAGAGATAAAAAGGGTATCTAATCACGTGGGAATAAAATTTAAATCAATAAGGATATAGAATAACATATCCCAAAATAATATTATGTGAATTAAAAGACTTAACAAAATAAGTCTTTTAAAAAGAGGAGGGTGAAAGGTTCACTTACCGACATGGGTATCTTTCAAAACATATGCCCTCTGAAAGAAGGACAATACAACATTGAGGTAAATACTCATAAATGAAATAATATTACACAATGAGTAAAATAATGGTCATTACATACAACACTCAATGGAAATTGTGGAAAATGTAGCATAAATCTCACGGGAATAAAAGTGAGATGAAAAATCCCTTACGAAAACTCGGCAGCCTAACGGCGCCACTTAAAACTTCCAAAATGGATTGATGAGAGGAAATAGGGTCTCTCATCATATCAACATAAAGTTTATAGAAATATGAATACAAAATAACATCCCCCAACATAACAAATAGGAGCTTAAAAGAAGTGACATAAATGAGAGTACTTAAAAAGAAAGAGAGAGGTTGGATCTCTTACGAAAATTCGGTAGCCTCACGTCGCCACTCAAAACTTCCAAAATGGATTTTATGAGAGAGAATATGGTATCTCATCATAATAACATAAAAATTACAGTAAGATTAATATAAAAGAACATCCCAATCACAAAAATGATGAGCATAGAAGGAATGACATAAAAGAGTGTACTTAAAAAGAAAGAGAGGAGTAGGATCCCTTACCTCGGGTCTGACTTGACCCGATCGTTCTTTAACATCCTGAATAATAAACATGAGTTAATTTCCACTTTATTATGAAACTTTTTCTAGTTCATTATTAATTTTATATCACTTATGTTCATGTTATATAAATTATGTAATCATTTAAGTTAATTATGTTTGTTTTGTCGATATTTGGTTCTTAAGTCGAAAGTAGACTTCTTACAATTACATGTTGTTTGTGTGGTCAAATGTTCATTATATCCCAAATTATATTCATGATTTGGATATCATATATATCATATATATCCAGATTATACATGTATTTATAATATTACATAATCATTTATAGTTAAGAAATGAAATGCACCGTTCATGGAGACGGTAAGCCGTACGTACGCATGAACACTACTTTCATTTCTATGTCATATTAATGGAACTAAAAATAAATGAGAGGTATGTATATTTTAATTCCAGAATTATATTCATAATTTAGATTTATCATTCATCATATATATCCATTATATAAATGTACTTATAACAGTACATTACATTTGGGGATAAGAAATGAAATGCACCGTTCATGGAGACGGTAAGCCGTACGTACGCATGAACGCTACTTTCATTTCTATTTCATATTTTTATGGAATGGAATAATAATTATATAGAGTTATATTATAATTCCAGTATAAAATCATATATAAGAACTTTAAATCCATCCTTTATACATCCCACATATGGCATTAACGAATCACATCACATTGAGGGGGCGGTAGTCCGCACTTCCTTAAATGAAGATATCGTGTTTACCCATAATGAAAACCATAAAGGTATGCCCAAAATGAAAAATACATAAGATTAAGGAAAACATAAACATATTATATATCATATATAAATATATTGTCATCTTAATGGCCACCTATGAAGGTGTTAAAAGAATGTTGAACAATCATCGTTTGGGGAGGCCAAAATTCGCCATCCACGGAAATAGTATGTTCTTTAACCATTAGATGTAGTTGTGTGAAAGTGTAGCTTGAATACTTCTTATAACAACATCCTAATTTATTTATTATACTGGAGTTGTTACAAAAGAAATGAATAAAAAGAGTTTAAGGGGTTGGAGAAGCAAAATAAAACAAAAGGACTCAAGTGAAGACATTACCTTAAAATCGGGTAACTCCCTTTGGTGTGAGCTCACAGGCTTCCTTGGGAAGACTTCTGCCCAATGTGAGGCTTCAAGAAGTAATAGTTAAAAGTGGAGAGACAAAATGGGCAGAGTTTGGCTAAGCCAAAGGCTTTGGGTGTGTGGTTAAGGAGGTTGAGGTCGGGGCCTTTTATAAGAGGAGGGGAGGGGCACTCTTGGAAGGTAAAGAAAATTCACTTTATTTTAAAATGGTATTCGGATTTAAGAGGTACCACATTGATGTGTTTCGAGGATAAGGTGATAAGGGTTCGAAATCCACTCATCCAATAGGTTTTTGACATTGTAGGTCATAGATATTTCATTATCTCTCCATTTTATTTAAATCGTTAAATAATGAGGTCATCGCTGTATCATCATGATGTCATAAATAATTTACTTTATTTAATGTCTAAAAGTTATAAAAAAAAATACTATGATGTAGGAAATCTTTTTAGAGCTCCAATGAATATTTATAGTCAAAAATATGATTTGTATAACCCCATGTAAAAATTGTTTTAGTAAAACATTTCATGTTTGTCTCGTTTTTACTTTAACTTTAAATAAAAAGATATTAATGTCATTTTCCAACCAAAGTGGATTCATGGGGTCCCCAAGTTGACCCATGGGTTGTCTTGGTCGGCCATGAAACATAAAATGAGGTTAGAACATGTGTCAAGTTCATTTCATATTATTAAAACATTATTTTTACCTTAAACTACCCTAATTACCTCTAATCGCGATTAAAAACATAATAAGTTACTATTCACCAAAAAAATTATTTTTATCCCATTGAACCACATTTTACTTATTAATGACAACCATGTATGTTGGATTTTTTTGAAATTCAAAACACAAAGATGCAAAATTTTCATTTAAACGGAAAAATCAGTTTTTATAAGTACCACTTTGTGGTTTCACTATTCATCATAAATTGAAGATTTTCAAAAAAATCACAAAAATTCACCCTAAGCTATATTTGATATTCAGAATTAAAAAATGAAGTCTATTTTAAAAAATTCAAAACATATAAGTCACATTAATTAATTTAATAATTAATTCCCGCTGTCAGAGAAAATAGTGTGTTTTTATGAAACAATAAGTATCAAAAGATTGACACTAGTTTAAGTCTGATTTCAAAGTGAAATTAATTCCAATGACCAATATTTGATTTAATGATAAATATATATTTTAATTTCACTTTAAAACCAATTCAAAATATAATCTAATCTTATAAATAAATCATATTAAAAAGAGGTTTTGAATTAAAATACAACATCTTACACTATTCATTAAAAAAATGAACTTTATCAGAAAGATATCAAAAATTTACACAAAGTAAATTTTGATGTCCCAATTCTTAAGAAGAGTTTTATTTGGTCCAAATGGATGTATAAGAGTGAAAAAAACTATATTTAATGACAGTTCTCCATCAAAAGGCGATAAGTGAACCTTTAGTGAAAACTAGGGCATATACGCCTAAAATTGAATTCTTTCCATATTTTATGCATTTATATTTTATTGGATAAATGTTAAAACATTTAAAAACATATATAATCATATTTTAGATATTTCTATCCATTCTCGCCAATACAATGGCTACATGTTAACTACCATTTAAAATAATATTATTTTATTATTAGAGTGCAACGTAAGATTCCCAAGAAACTCGTTGTGGCGTGTTGGGTACGCAATCGAGCATAGCGTCCCATTTAAATTCATATTAATATTTTATTCACAAATATGGATAAATATGAAAATGTCATATTCTTTATTTACCTGGGGTGTTACATCCTTCCCCCCTTTTGGTAATTGCGTCCTCGCAATTTTTAAAAATTGAGCTTGGAAACTTCCATGAAAGTCCCACATCAGAACAAGAGTCGGTAAAACAATCACATTAATATAAAGGAAGATAAGTACAGAGGTCACCCGAGTTAACCCATATGTAGAAAAACATGGACATGGAAGAAAAAGCAAAGGGTCATGTTCTTGAGGGAGACTGATAGTAAACATGTCTAGGAAAAAGTTAACCATAAGAAAATCACAAACTTGTGGTGGGTTAAACGGTATTAGATTCCCCAGTAGGAAAAGATAATAGACAACATTTTTGTTTTAAGTTACTTTTTTTTGAGGAATTTCTTCATAAGGAAACATAATCACTTATCATGTTGACTTTCAACTTTTACTAGATTCCTTAATCAAACTCATATTTGTTTTCCAAAAGACGAGTATTTAGGGAGATTTGTTCGCATTAAGAGTACTATAATCAACTTCTAGAGAATCAAATAATCCACCAAAGAGAACTACATACTTCCCATGTCTTTAGGATTTAACCAAAACCAAATAGGTTAGTACAAGGTCAGATAATCCCGAAAAGGATAACCCATTAAAAAGAAAATCTATGCTTAATCTCCAAAATTTGTCCAACAAAACCCAAAGTTCAACGAGGATCATCCGATAAACAATTTTTCCATAAAATTATTCAATGTAAACCAATCTAAGATTGAATCCCATATATTTGAATGATTTAGTCACATAGTCTTCCAAGTTGAATCGTAACATTTATCTCCAAACAACATCAGTTGCTCCTAAAGTCTCGTATTGAAAAGTAATTAACCTAATCACATATCCTCCATGGTATATTAATCATTTTCATAAATATCCCAAAAAACTTACTCTTAATTCATAAAATCATATAACTAAAAAGAATCAGTCAAACTAACCAGGGACTTCACGTAGTCCAGTGGTAGGCGATAAATACCAGTCGCACTTTGGTTGTGGGTTCGATTCCCGCAGCTTTGTCCGACGCGACGAGTTGTCACACGGTCTGCGTGTTTTCCTTTTTCCAAAACTATATAATTCTTAAATCATTCCCCAAAAAGAGATAAAATCATCAAAAATGATCACAACATATTTTAACCTCAAGTTTATCTCATGCCTTTCATTTTCCATCATATCATATAATAACCCATAATTACCTCAAAAGTAAGGATCATATAAACTCTAATGGTGACCTTTATAATTATTACCTAAACTTCCACATTGATTGGTCATCTCATACATGATGCATTACAGAACATACCAAGGTTCAAGTGGTTGATCATGACTACTGGATATTTGGTTTAGAACAACCATGAGTTTCCTCATTGAATCCTCCATTTTATCTAGTATCTTTATCAGAGAACCACCACAGTTTCCTTCAAACCTGTTGTCTCTTTGGTTCCTTCTAGATCCATCCATTCACTAAAAACAGAAATGTCAGTGTGAGTATATCAACAAAACCATCATGTACTAATGAGGAAGGTAAACACTAAGATATACTTACTCATTCACTTTATCTAAAACTAGGACTCTTTCTGAAATCCTAACCATTATGGTAATGTCACTTATGCTTAAAGAATACCCTAACCTTTAAAGTTATCTAAACCGACCTCTAATACCAACTATATGGCCCCAGCCTTAAACCATACTTAATCTTGAGTTATTACAAGATTACACATTGAGGATCTTTTTAGGTTTAGAGTTTTGGAGAATTAGATCATGAAACTTGCATTACATTCCACATTTAAACAAAGTGGTTACATAAAAGACCATATTCATTCTTCCCATAAACGAAAACATATTTAAAATAAAACACGGATTCTTTCTTGACACATCCTTGACACTATCATCATATCATGTACCTTTTCTTTTACCTGTGAAAAACATTTCAAAAACTTTGGATGAGCATAAAAAGCTCAGTAAGGGTTAAAAAAACATGGAAAGGAAACATGAGTTCATATATACATAAGAATGAAATCATACTTTACCCATAAAACATAGGCACTTTAACATACCTCATCAAACCATGAATAAATCATTGAAATCATAAGACATAAATGTAACTTGAGGCATTCATAACATTCTTACGTAGGGAGTAACCCTCTTGGTAACGTTTGGAATACCCATCACAGTATATTCCCTAAATCTCTTGGGACAAACCTTAACCTTTCACTCCTTCGTGTTACCCAATGCATTGGAGAGCTATATCGGGCTCACTCGCCCTTAGTTTATCACGGAACAACCCGTCTTAATAATAATTCCCAAGAACCTCAACATAATCATATCACATAAAACATGTATAAATGAAACATAACATTTACACCTTTCAATCACAAGATATCAATACAACACATTGATATAAAAACATTATGAAAACCATTTTAAATACCAAAATTAAAACATGGTATTTATATTTCTTTTAAAAAGAAGGTATGGGTTGTAGAGGAATCTGAAACTCAAATAACGGTCACGGCGGCGGAGAAGTTGTTGTCGCCGCATACGTACGACAAAAACATTCCCTTTTTTCGTTTAGTAAAATGTTTTGTATAAAAACGATTCATTTTGGATAAACGTAAAAGTCAAAGGCGTTTATACACCGTATAAAAGAAGGTTGTGTATAAAACAAAATATGCCTCAATGAAAGGAGATTGAGACGAAGTCCCATACAAAGACGGCATCATTGGATTAAGGATAAATCAGTTACATAACTATGTGTGACAAACGAATACATGAAATATAAGTGGGTATTAAGTGTAAAACAATCAGAGGACATTCACACATTATCATAGAACAACATATTCAAGGTGTACAAGTTTATCCCAAAGAATCTAAATTGGGTTAAGAAGTTCCCTTGCAATAATTAGACAGCCTAACGATGTCACTTCAAATTTCAGAAAAAGAGTTGATGAGAGATAAAAAGGGTATCTCATCACTTGGACATAAAATTTACATCAATAAGGATAAATAAGTACATATCCCAAAATAATATTATGTGAATTAAAAGACATAACAAAATATGTCTTTTAAAAAGAAGAGGGTGAAAGGTACCCTTACCGACATGGGTATCTTTCGAAACATATGCCTCGTGAAAGAAGGACAATACAACATTGATGTAAATACTCATAAATGAAATAATATTACAAAATGAGTAAAATAATGGTCAGTACATACACCACTCAATGTAAATTGTTGAAAATGTAGCATAAATCTCACGGGAATAAAAGTGAGATGAAAAATCCCTTACGAAAACTTGGCAGCCTAACGTCGCCACTTAAAACTTCCAAAATGGATTGATGAGAGGAAATAGGGTATCTCATCATATCAAAATAAAGTTTACAGAAATATGAATACAAAATAACATCCCCCAAAATAACAAAGAGGATCACAAAAGAAGTGACATAAAGGAGAGTACTTAAAAACAAAAGAGAGAGGTTGGATCTCATACGAAAATTTGGCAGCCTAACGGCGCCACTCAAAATTTCCAAAATGGATTTTATGAGAGAGAATAGGGTCTCTCATCATATGAACATAAAAATTACAGTAAGAGTAATATAAAAGAACATCCCAATCACAAAAAAGATGAGAATAGAAGGAATGAAATAAAAGAGTGTACTTAAAAAGAAAGAGAGGAGTAGGATCCCTCACCTCGGGTCCGACTTGACTCGATCGTTCTTTAACGTCCTGAATAATAAAATTGAGTTTATTTCCACTTTATTAAGAAACCTTTTCTAGTTCATTATTCCTTTTATATCACTTATTTCCATGTTATAAACATTATGTAATCATTTAAGTTAATAATGTTTGTTTTGTTGATATTTGGTTCTTAAGTCGAAAGTGGACTTCTTACAAT
Source organism: Viscum album (assembly GCA_963277665.1). NCBI lineage: Eukaryota > Viridiplantae > Streptophyta > Magnoliopsida > Santalales > Viscaceae > Viscum > Viscum album. The sequence continues at coordinate 1,483,613,095 of OY728137.1, forward strand.
TACATGTTGTTTGTGTGGTCAAATGTTCATTATATCCAGAATTATATTCATGATTTGGATATCATATATATCATATATATCCAGAATATACATGTATTTATAATATTACATAATCATTTAGAGGTAAGAAATGAAATGCACCGTTCATGGAGACGGTAAGCCGTACGTACGCATGAACACTACTTTCATTTCTATGTCATATTAATGGGATTAAAAATAAATGAGAGGTATGTATATTTTAATTACAGAATTATATTAATCAATTAGATTTATCATTCATCATATATATCCATTATATACATGTACTTATAATAGTACATTATATTTGGGGATATGAAATCAAATGCGCCGTTCAGGGAGACGGTAAGCCGTACGTACACATTAACGCTACTTTCATTTCTATTTCATATTTTAATGGAATGGAATAATAATGATATAGAGTTATATTATAATTCCAGTATAAAATCATATATAATAACTTTAAATCCATCCTTTATACGTCCCACATATGGAATTAACGAATCACATCACTTTGAGGGGGCGGTAGTTCGCACTTACTTAAATGAAGATATCGTGTTTACCCATAATGGAAACCATAAAGGTATGACCAAAATGAAAAATAAAGAATATTAAGGAAAACATAAACATATTATATATCATATATAAATATAGTGTCATCTTAATGGCCACCTTTGAAGGTGTTAAAAGAATGTTGAACAATCATCGTTTCGGGAGGCTGAAATTCGCCATCCACAGAAATAGTATGTTCTTTAGCCATTAGATGTAGGTGTGTGAAAGTTTAGATCTAATCCTTCTTGTAAAAACATCCTAGTATATTGATGATACTGTAGTTGTTACAAAAAAAATGAATAAAAAGTGTTTAAGGGGCTGGAGAAGCAAAATAAAACAAAAGGACTCAAGTGAAGACATTACCTTAAAATCGGGTAACTCCCTTTGGTTTGAGCTCAAAGGCTTCCTTGGGAAGACTTCTGCCCAATGTGAGGCTTCAAGAAGTAATAGAGGGAAGTGGAGAGACAAAATGGGCAGCGTTTGGCCGAGCCAAAGGCTTTGGGTGTGTGGTTAAGGAGGTAGAGGTGGGGGCCTTTTATAAGAGGAGGGGAGGGGCACTCTTTGAAGGTAAAGAAAAGTCACTTTATTTTAAAATGGTATTCGGATTTAAGAGATCCCAAATTGATGTGTTTCTAGTATAGGGTGATAAGGGTTATATATACACTAATACAATAGTTTTTTGACATGTGTAGGTCTTAGATATTACATTATCTTTCCATTTTATTTAAATCGTTAAATAATGAGGTCATCACTGCATCATCATGATGTCATAAATAATATAATTTATATAATGTCTAAAAATTATAAAAAAAAATACTATGATGTGGGAAATCTTTTTAGAGTTCCAATGAATATTTATAGTCAAAAATATTAATTGTATTACCCCATGTAAAAATTGTTTTAGTAAAACATTTCATGTTTGTCTCATTTTTTACTTTAACTTTAAATAAAAAGATATTAATGTCATTTTCCAACCAAAGTGGCTTCATGGGGTCCCCAAGTTGACCCATGGGTTGTCTTGGTCGTCCGTGACACATCCAATGATGTTAGGACATGTTTCATGTTCATTTCATATTATTAAAACATTTTATTTTTCTTAAACTACACTAATTATCTCTAATCGTGATTAAAAACTTAATAAGTTACTATTCACCAAAAAATTATTTTTATCCCATTGAACCACATTTTACTTATTAATTATGACCATGTATGTCGGATTTTTTGAAATTCAAAACACAAAGATGGCAAAATTTCATTTAAACGGAAAAATAAGTTTTTATAAGTACCACTTAGTGGTTTCACTATTCATAAAAAATTGAAGTTTTTCAGAAAAATCCCAAAAATTCACCCTAAGATATATTTGATATTCCGAATTCAAGAATGAAGTATATTTTACAAAATTCAAAACATATATGTCACATTAATTAATTTGATAATTAATTCCCGCTGTCAGAGCAAATTGCGTGTTTTTATGAAAAATAAGTATCAAAAGATTGACAATAGTTTAAGTCTGATTTCAATGTGAAATTAATTCCAATGACCACTATTGGATTTAATGGTAAATATATATTCTAATTTCACTTTAAAACCAATTCAAAAGATAATCTAATCATATAAATAAATTATATTAAAAAAAGGTTTTGAATTAAAATACAACTTCTTACACTATTCATTAAAAAATGAACTTTATCAGAAAGGTACCAAAAATTTACACAAAGTAAATTTTGATGTCCAAATTTTTAAGAAGAGTTTTATTTGGTCCAAAAGGATGTATAATAGTGAACAAAACTATATTTAATGACGGTTCTCCATCAAAAGGCGATAAGTGAACCTTTAGTGAAAACTAGGGCATATACGCCTAAAATTGAATTCTTTCTGTATTTTATGACTTTATCTTTTATTGGATAAAGGTAAAAACATTTAAAAACATATATAATCATATTTTAGTTATTTATATCCATTCCCTCCAATACAACGGCTACATGTTAACTACCATTTAAAATAATATTATTTTATTATTAGAGTGCAACATAAGATTCCCAATAAACTCATTGTTGCGTGTTGGGTACGCCAACGAGAATAGCGTCCCCTTTAAATTCATATTAATATTTTATTCACAAATATGGATAAATATGAAAATTTCATATTCTTTATTTACCTGGGGTGTTACAATTTAGTCATATAGTCTTCCAAGTTAAGTCGTAACATTTATCTCAAAAAAAACCTCAGTTTCCCCTAAAGTCTCGCATTGAAAAGTAATTAACCTAATCACATATCCTCCATGATATGTCAATAAATTTCCATAGATATCACAAAATCAACATACTCTTAATTCATAAAATCAATTAACTAAAAATAATTAGTCAAACTAACCAGGGACTTCACGTAGTCCAGTGGTCGGCGATAAATACCCATTGCACTTTGGTTGTGTGTTCGATTCCCGCAGCCTTGTCCGACGCGACGGGTTGTCACACGGTCTGGATGTTTTCATTTTTCCAAAACTACATAATTCTTAAAACATTCCCCAATAATGGGATAAAATCTTCTAAAATAACCATAATGTAATTTAACCTCAGTTTTAACTCATTACTTTCACATTCCATCATTAAATATATTAACCCAAAATTACCTCGAAAGTAAGTATCATATAAACCCAAATGGTTCTTTATAACTATGTCCACAAAAGAACTGATTACTATTATTTGAATAAAATTTTCATATATCAAACATCAGTGTTACACATACTATAAAAAGTCTTCTAATGTACCCCATCATCAAAAGACACTTAATACTCTTAATAATTTCACCATAACTCTTGAAGCCCTTATATGTTGACTTCTTACTCATTCAACATTCTTCAGGATCCATTAACCATTAATTTAAAACTTATTCTGAAATACTTCTTTCCTAAAAGAAAAACATGAATCATATCCTAGGATTCCAAAATAGAAAACAAAAGTTACGAAATAATCCATACCTTTGATTAGTCATTGTCAGTTTCTTCATCCTCGATCGGAATGGCATTAGGTATTGGTAAACGCGTATTTTTATGATCTTGGTAACCCCATTCATAAAACTTATTCATAGGACATGTGTTTTCATAATGAAAATGCACACCACATTTAAAACATACAATTGATCCCTCAGAAAGAACTTCTTTCCCGTTCCTCGAGTCAATTGGATGCTTCCTTTTTACATGGCAGGTTCTTGCTTTATGACCTTAATTTCCACATCTATAGCATATTTCTGTCCCTTTGAAACATTTTACTAGGTTTTTCTTTCCACATCTATGACACATAAGACTTTGAACACACTTACCTTTATGATTATTACTTGTAGTTCTGTAGGGATTTGTTTCTCGCATATATGATTCCTTATAGAAATCACCAAGGTTTAGGTGGTCAATCATGACTCCAGATAGTTGGTTGAGGATAAACACAAGAGTTCTCATTGCAGCTCCCATATCATTCAGTTGCTTGCTTAGAAAACTGTCACAGTTTCCTTCACATCCACCGTTACATTGGTGCCTGCTAGATCCAGCCATTTACTAAAACCAAAAAGGTCAGTGTGAGTATATCAACAAAACCATCATGTACTAAAGAGGAACATTAACACTAAGATATACTTTCTCATTAACTTTATCTAAAACTAGGACTGTTTATGAAATCCTAACCATTATTGTCATGTCACTTATGCTTAAAGAATACCCTAACCACTAAAGTTATGTAAACCGGCCTCTGATACCAACTATAAGGCCCCAGCCTTAAACCTTACTTAATATTGAATTAAATGAATAATTCACATTGAGGAACTTTTCAGGTTTAGAGTTTTATAGAATTAGGACATAACTATTACATCTCAAAATATTACAAAGTATAAACTTTTACTAAGTTTCCATAAAAAAAACTCTTAAAAAAAACATGTCCAGTTCCATGTTTTAGTTTGCATGACATTCCCTTGATCCCATCCTTGACCCCATTCCACCTTAAGTCCTATGAAAAACATTTCAAAAACATGGGATGAGCATAAAAAGCTCAGTAAGGGATACACAAAGAATGAAAACTGTTAGTTTTTCAAAACAACAAGTAAACCATGTATACTTTATCAAAGTAATACTTTTCACCTTTTCGAAGTAGTAAAAACACTTCACTGAATAAAAGTTCATTACTTACCCTTCTATACCCAAAAGATTACCGTAAAACCCATATAAAGAACACATAACATATAAAGGTATCTTGGGACATAAACATACTTCAGTGGAATAACCATAAGGTTGACTTCCACACATATCACTTAATAGAATAGCCATTCGGACAAATTCCATAGATACATCATGGAATAGCCATACGGCCGACTTCCATACCCAATTCATTGGAGGTTATAACGTAACCACCCGTCCTGGTATTCACGGCACCACCCGTCATATGTTTTATCACGTAACCACCTGTAAAATGTCCAAGTACCATCATTACACATAAAATATTGAAAATATAAACATTTCAATAACAAAATTCCATTTTCAATCAAAATAACTAATTCCAAGATATTGAATTAATCAATCCATTTTCAAAAATCATTAAAAGATATTTTTGAATAAAAGTGTCCCATAACACTTTGAAGCTTTTATTGGAATTATAATTTTAAAACATTAATGTCCATATAAATAAATACTGAAAACCATTTTGAAAACATGGACATTAAAGATAAAGATTTAGAATAATAAATCTTTAAAACTTTTAAAACGATATTTTTGTTAAACAATTTTTAACAAAATGAGAGACTCTTGAATACAAATAATAGTGGAATAACATTTAATCTGAACTTTATAATATCATTAGAATAAAGGTATTCATGATATAATATGTCAAAGGACAGTATGAACACCATATAAGAGTGAATTGGTGCATGACAACAATGACGTCTTAAAAGAAATGTAAAATGAGATGAAATCCATTATAAAGAAGGTATCCTTAAATTAAGGATAAATAAATCTCATAATTATGTGTGACAAATATAAATACACCCAATATAAGTGGATATTATGTGTAAAATAATCAAAGGTTATTCACACATATTCAAAGGATGACATATTCAACAACTACATGTTGAACCCAAAGAAATCGAAATTGGGTTAAGAAGTTCCCTTGGTAAAATTTGACAGCCTAACGGCGTCACATAAAATTTTACAAAAAGGGTTGATGAGAGAGATAAAGGGGATATCATCACTTGGACATAAAATTTAAATCAATAAAGATATAGAATAACATATCCCATCATAATAGTATGTAAATTAAAAGACATAACAAAAGAAGTCTTTTAAAAAGAGGAGGGTGAAAGGTTCCCTTACCGACATGGGTATCTTTCGAAACATACACCCCGTGAAAGAATGACAATACAACATTGATGTAAATACTCATAAATGAAAGTATATTACACAATTAATAAAATAATGGGCAGTACATACACCACTCAATGGAAATTGTGGCAAATGTAGAATAAATCTCATGGGAATAAAAGTGAGATGAAAAATCCCTTACGAAAACTCGGCAGCCTAACGACGCCACATTAAACATACAAAAATGGATTGATGAGATCAAATAGGTTATCTAATAATATTAACATAAAGTTTATAGAAAGAGGAATATAAAACAACATCCCCCATCATAAAAAAGATAAGCTTAAAAGAAGTGACATAAAGGAGAGTACTTAAAAAGAAAGAGAGGTTAGATCTCTTACGAAAATTCGGCAGCCTAACGGCGCCACTCAAAAATTACAAAATGGATTGATGAGAGAGAATAGGGTCTCTCATCATATGAAAATAAAAATTACAGTAATAGTAATATAAAATAACATCCCAATAACAAGAAATATGATCTTTAAAATGAATGACATAAAAGAGCGTACTTAAAAAGAAAGAGAGGAGTAGGATCCCTTACCTCGGGTCCGACTTGACTCGATCATTATTTAACGTCCTGAATAATAAACTTGAGTTAATTTCTACTTCCTTAAGAACCTTTTTCATGTTAATTATTAATTTTATATCAATTATTTACATGTTATAAAAATTATTTAATAATTTAAGTTAATAATGCTCGGTTTGTCGATATTTGGTACTTAAGTCAAAAGTAATCTTCTTATATTTACACATTCTTCACGTAGTCAAATATCAATAATCTCAATAATGATATTCATGATCTGTATATCATATATATCATATATATCCAGCATATACATGTATTTATAATATTACATAATCATTTAAGAGTCGGAAATTAAATGCACCGTTCATGGAGATGGTAAGCCGTACGTACGCATGAACGCTACTTTCATTTATATATCATATTAATGGAATTAAAACGAAATGAGAGATGTGTATATTTTTAATTCCAGAATTATATTCATCCTTTAGATGTATCATACATCATATATATCCATTATATGTACTTATAATAGTACATTACATTTGAGGATAAGAAATGAAATGCACTGTTCATGGAGATGGTAATCCGTACGTACGCATGAACACTACTTTCATTTTTATCTAATACTTTAATGGAAATAAAACAATAATTATATAAAGTAATATTATAATTACAGTATAACATCATATATAATAACTTTAAATCCATCCTTTATACATCCCACATATGGCATTAACGAATCAAATCACTTTGAGGGGGCGGTAGTCCGCATTTCCTAAAATGAAGATATCGCATACACCCATAATGGAATCCATAAAGTTATTCCACAAATGAAAAATACAGAAGCTTATGTAAAACATAAAAATATTATATATCATATATAAACATAGTGAGATCATAATGGCCACCTTTGATGGTGTTATATGAGTGTTGAACAATCATCGTTTCGTGAGGCAGAAATTCGCCATCCACAGAAACAGTATGTTCATTAACCATTAGATGAAGGTCTGTGTAAGTGTAGCTAGAATAATTATTATAACAACATCCTAGTATATTGAAGATACTTGAGTTTTTACAAAACAAATGAATAAAAAGAGTTTAGAGGGTTGGAGAAGAAAAATAAAACAAAAGAGCACAAGTGAAGACGTTACCTTAAAATTGGGTAACTCCCTTTGGTTTGAACCAAAAGAGTTTCTTGAAGAGCTTACATCCTACGTTAAGGCTTATAGGATTAAGAGAGGGATGTGGAGAGATAAAATGATCAGAGATTGGGCGAACAAATGGCTTGAGAGGTGTGGGTAAGGTGGTAGAGGTGGGGGCCTTTTATAAGAGGAGAGGAGGGGCACTCTTGGTAAAGTATAAAATGTTACTTTATTTTAAAATGGTTTCCAGATTTTAATGGTCCCACATTGATATAATTCGAGGATAAGGTGATAAGGGTTCGAAATCCACCCATACAATTGGTTTTTGACATGTTTAGATCCTAGATTTAGCATTATCATTCCATTTTATTTAAATCGTTAAATAATGATGTCATCGGTCCATCATCATGATGACATAAAGAATTTAATTTATTTAAGGTCTAAAAATTATAAAAAAATACTATGATGTAGGAAATATTTTTTTCTTTCCAAAGACTTTTTATAGTCAATATTTTTACTTTTATAACCACATGTAAATTTTTTTTAGTAAAACAAATCATGTTTTTGACATTTTTATTTTATCTTTAAATAAAAGGCATAAATGTCATTATCAAACCCAAGTGGCTCCATGGGGTACCAAAAATCGACCCATGGGTTGTCTTGGTCGGCCATAACTAATCCAATAGGGTTATTACATGTTTCAAGATATTTTTATTTTATTATAATATCATTTTTACCTTAAATCACACTAATTACCTTTAATCGCGATTAATAAAACTTAAAAGTTACTTTTCATCAAAAATTATTTTCATCCCATTGAACCACATTTTACTTAACAATTAAAATCATTTAAATTGGATTTTTGAAATTCAAATCACAGAAGTGGTATCATCTCATTTAAACGAAAAATCAAATTTTGTAACCACCACTTTGTGGTTTCACTATTCATCAAAAATTGATGTTTTTCAGAAAAATACCAAAAATTCACCCTAAGCTATATTTGATATTCCGAATTCAAAAATGATGTCTATTTTACCAAATTCATAACATATAAGTTTCATTAATTAATTTAATAATTAAATCCCGCTGTTAAAACAAATAGCGTGTTTTTATGAAACAATATCTTTCAAAAGATTGACACTCGTTTATGTCCAACCTTAAAGTGATATTAATTACAATGACCACCATTGGATTAAATGGTAAAAATATATTCTATTTACACTTTAAAATCAATTAAAAAGATAATCTAATCATATAAATAAATTATATTAATAAGAGTTTTTGAATTAAAATACAACAGTTTTCACTATTCATTAAAAATTGAACTTTTTCGGAAAAATACCAAAAATTTACACAAAGTAAATTTTGATATCCCGATTATAAAGAAGAATTTTATTTTGTCAAATATAACACATAAAATTGTCAAAAAGTGGATTTAAAAGAGGTTCTCCATCAAAAGGCAATTAATCGACCTTTTGAAGAATATTAGACTGTCTACGCTTAAAATTGGATTCATTTGCATTTTTAATCCTCTAACATTTATTGTAAAGAGTAAAAATATTTGACAAAAATATATAATCATTTTGTAGGTAGTTCTGTTCATTCCCGCCATTACAACGTCTAGGTGTTAACTACTATTTAAAATAATATTATTAGAGTGTAACGTAAGCTTCCCAAGAAACTCGTTGTTACGTATTGGGTACGCCATCGAGCATAGCATCCCCTTTAAAGTAATATTAATATTTTATTCACAAATATGGATAAATATAAAAATGTCATATTCTTTTTTTTACCTGGGGTTTTACAAGTACACTATAAATGAATAAACAAGTTTGGAGATGATCACATATTTAACTAGGCAGATTCATCCCTCCATAGAAAGAGCTTTTCAATTCCAGTTAGAGAGAGTTCTCCTAACTTGAAAAACCACTTTAGTAATGTAGGTGGACCACAGTCTACCTAAAAACATTGGGAATCCATTATATGTGAATGGGAAGGAACCTTCTTGATTTCTAGGATTTGGATCATACAATGCCTCTTGGAATCTGAAATGTTTTTCCCAAAGAAAATGAAGGATTTATTCCAACTAACCTCCTTTCTAGAGACAAGCTCATAGTGATGGAGTTGGATTTGAGATTATGAATGTTCCTTTTTCCCCCTTGAGTAAAAATAATCATGTCATCAGCAAAGAGAATATGTGAGGGGACATATTTACCTCTGTTATCTTGATGAACTTTCAGATTTCCTTTGTCGACATTGTAAGTAATCAGTCGGCTGAGATAATCTTCAACAATAGAAAAGATAATGGCAGACAAGGGATCTCCTTACCTTACCCCTCTAGGGAACTTAAAATTTCCTTTTGGTGATCCATTGATAAGAATACAGATATAGGAGGAGCTAATCAAAGTGTAAGACCACTGAATAATGGTCAAATGAAAACCAAACTTGTCCATACTGTTACAAATGAAGTCCCAATAAATAGTGTCAAAAGCTTTCTTGATGTACAATTTAAGGGAAATACTCCCTCCCCTTGTGGTTTTTTGAAGACTATTCTGATTCGAGGAAATATTTTTATCAGAGATATATCCAAGCCTGTTATCCAAGATCATCGTAAGAATTTTCTGAATAGTATTGATCAGGGCGACAGTTCTGAATTGATTAATATACCTAGAATTGTCATCCTTTGGAATTATGGAAATGAATTGTCCATTGATTCCATGAACTTATGAACCATTAGTAAAGAAATACTTGACCAGTCTGGAAACATCTAACTGTATAATATCCCAGTAGTATTAGAAGAAATGAATTAAGAAACCATGAGGCCCGTGAGAGCTGTCTATTTTAAGCCCACAGAAATCATTCTTTTTTTCAATATTAGAGGGTACTCTGATTCGAATTCAGTTGTCATCATCACTAACAAGGAATTGTATAATTCCATCCAATAGTTCCCCATTTCATTTGGGACCATTGAGTAGGTTATCATAGAATGAGACAATTTGATTTGAGATACTCTGATGATCATCGATAATAACATCTCCATCTATGAGATGAGAGAGTGGCCTGTAAGCTTTTTTACTCCTTTGTATGGAAATAATAAACTTAATATTTCTATCACTATCTATAATCCACTTGACTTTATACACCTCATTTTTAATATTGTCTCTATTAGTGAGCAAATTTTTTAGGTCCAAGGAGATCATAGATTCCTGTCCACCAAGGCACGAAAAATCAGAATCGGTCATTGATTGTTGAATTCCATGTAAATAGTTATCTATAGAGTCAATTTCTTGGTCCACAAGACTGAATCTGTCTTTACTCCAATGTTTCATCTTTATCTTGAGATATTGAAGCTTAAAACCACAAGATAAAGGATGATTATTTTCTTCAATACTACAAGTTTCTATTAACAGTGTCTCTTACCAGTGCCTCTAAGATGATTGTTGATTAATATATTTATTAATTTATATTCATGTCCTGATGGTATGTTATCAAAACACACAGTAGTACAATAAACACTTATAAATCTCTAATTATTTATGCTATGGGAGATATTAATGGAAATATATTAAAATACATTTAAATCATTCATTTACCCATTCATAGGGTGTGTTATTAATTCATATTAAGATTTTTTATATCAAAAAATAATTGGTTAATAAAATCAGAATTTTTTAATCTTATATTGAATATGATAAAATTATCATATAATGTTTAATGAAATATCATAAATTAATTTGAAAAACTGAAAAAATAGAATATCTGTGACAACATAGTTAGTGAGATCTAATCTCTATGATGAACATGCCAAAGATGAAATTAAAATGAACCTATTAAATCACTCCATTTTACCAACACATCAGAATGTTAAACTCATTACATCAATTAGAAATCTCCTGCATGGAGTACCACATATCACTACTATTTTCGTCTAAGGGTTACCAAGAATGGGTATAAATTTTCTCCTTTTATTTCATACAAATGTTATGTTTTTTATTATTGATGAACACAATACATAGTATTTGAAAAATAAAATAAAAAAAATTCACAAGATCAAAATGATTCAAAAGTAAAATAATAAAACTATTCAAAATGAATTTAGTGTGTGCATTATATAATTGATCTGTTATATTTTTTCGATAATATCTATATAGGATAAGAATCACTATGATGTTTCCTTCATAATTATTGCATTGTGGTGTATCCATATGCAAATGTGAAAATTCTATCACATGGGTTTCACTCTCCTTCAATCCACTACATGATAGTACCACACAATATAAATTTTTTAAGAGACCAAATAATTTTCGAAAGGGATATTTTTCAAGGATTTAGAATGATATAAATACACCATATCAATTGGGGTTATATCCTTATATTTTCAATTGGATTCTCCCATGAACTATGTTGGGAATTTATAATAAATGTGTTATTCTATATTCAAAATGGAAATCCTATCCTTGATGGATATATTTATTAAAATGGATAATCTTAGTAAAAATACAACTCACTGATATGAAAAATATTAATATTTTTACATTAACTCATTAGTGACCCAATGATTTGAAAATAATTGTTTTATATTTCCAACATATTGAAAGAAATAAAATAACATTGGTATTATAGTTATAATAATATTTATAATAACTATGAATATAGTGATATTTCTTAATATGATTTGGAAAAAAGATATCACAAAAATGTGATTGTTTAAGGACATTCTTATTAAGGTCCCAAATAATAAAAATCTCATCTTCCATCATTTTTATATCTAAATATAATAAACAAATACGTAGAAAAATATTTCTGTTTTGTATATGGAATGTGTATGGTATACAACAATCCATCAATTCATTGATGTTCCATATTTATCTATTATGAAGTCAAACAATATGAAACAAATTTATTAAAAAATATCATTATTCTTAATCAAAATATTATGTTTATATTATCTTCATACACCATTATAGAATCCCGATAAACTAACCTACTAAAATAGGAAAAATTATTCAAATGGTTAATTTTAATTTAAACAAATAACCACGTCCTATCCAATATTATAAAGAACACAATGTTTGGAAATAGTCCATTTATCATTACACTTTCCACATATGTGGAATTAATTAACATTTCATATTCTTTGTGTGTGGAACTAATATTTCATAAATAATTATTACAGAATATTATGTGAATACTAAATATATATATCAGGGTTATCTATTCAATAATGGTATTGTAATAGTGTCTTCAGAAGCTTAAATACATAAAAAACAGTTATATTAATGGGTTAAATTTTTCTATACTAAGTTCTTTTGAAGTAGATCCCCTCTAAGACATGTCATGCATAACACCTATCTTCATATAACAGGAAAATAGAAACTTAATAATGGGAAATATCAAATTATAATTAATGGTAAACATGAGAGACAATAATAAATGATTATATATATTATTATCATGATCATAATGGTAGGATAATATGTGTGTAACATTTTAATATTATCCAAGCTATTTATAGATGATATTTATGATTCATGACATAATGAATGGAAATTTATAAGACATGAATCATAATGGAATCAAAGAACATAATTCATGATAGTATATCACTGGAAAACGATAGTGAAATAAAAGTGTGGCATAATGTAAAGATGAATCATAATCATAATAATATTAAATAAAGTCTACCAAAAAAAGAAATTCATCACAAGATATGTTTAGTCTAAGAACTCATTAAAGAAATATAGGACTATGTTAAAATTCACTTCAACCTCCTTTTGGATAGGTATATCCTACAACAAAACCATTGATATTGATAAAATTAAAATTTATTGATTTCATTGGAGTGATATAACATACCCACATATTAAATATTTAAAATCTATTCAAATTTATAGCACATGATCATGGAAACATTTATCATCTCATCATATTTAAACTTTTAGGAAAAATTGGATTCATCATTGATTATTCATCATAAACCTAAAACTACAAGACAAGATTAATTATGACTCCATAGGTTCATATCGCAAGTGATTCATATAACACTGGTCAATGTTATCACTTATGAAAAATTACGTTAAAAACATTGGATAATTATTTTATAGAAAACCATATTAATTCTTAAATCACATATATAAAATAAAATAATTACAAAAATATTAGAGTAATAATTTTCAATAAAAAATCATGGATAAAAACAATTGAATCGTCAAATATCTTATGTTCCAGGATTGTAAGAAAAATCTTCCATGTTTTATAAATTAATATAACGATTCTATTAGTTTTTTCTATAAAAATTAAAAGTAAAATCAATGGATTACTATTAAAGCCTCCCAAGAGGTACATCATCAAGGTGAGGATAAAAAAACAAATGACTAATGAAAAATTATTGAATGAACACTTATCAAAGTTCAATAAGTGTAAATATTGACTAAACATATTATGTCTTTCTAATTGGGATAAATGTAAAAATAAAAAACTACATGTCAGAAGTTGAAACACTATTTAACCATCTGTAAACCAAAAAATACCCCAAAAATAAATAAATGATAAAAATGCGAAGATGGGTAAATACATGATTCTGTTCCCTTTACATGTGTCCTATATAAACATATCTACAAATTTACGAGGGAATAAATTATGGAGTGAGCATAATGCCCACTTGTATTTCACCAATTATCTCTAGAAATTCTAATAACAAGAAAATGTTAGTTATACATTAATCAACACTAGTTTATAAATAATTTAAATGAGAAAACCATCTTGTAAATTAAATTTTCATTTCCATTGAATCTATTCATATTCACATTAACATGGTATATGATGATTTTAGGTGAGAAAGAATGTGTAAATGTGAAAAAATGGCCATGGATATGCCAAAATATTTAAAAGTGAGAAACCATCCACGAAGGATAACATCATGCATGAAACAAACAATAAATGAAATTGTACACAATTTGGGATCTAACCTCAATGAATACATAATGGGAAATATAATGAAAAATTTAAACCATCTATCATGTAAATCCATCTGATGTCAAGTCCTCTCGTAGTCAGTCGATATCAAATCATTGGGGGTATAAAACACACTATGAGTAAAAATTCTATTTCATGATCCTCCCATGGTTCTATATGTGATAAATTTTTCAAAATAAATTTGAAAACAATTATCACTATTTTTAAACTCATTTCACATACAGTAATTCCCACTTCCTTTCTACAAACACAATTTCATAATCAAACCCACAGTTAGGAAATTTAAATGTGTGAAGAAATCAAATTTCAAAGAAAAACACCTTTAGATCATATATTTTAAAAATAAATTCCACAATAATATAATATTCAACATTTAAAAAAAAGTTATATGTAATTGTACATTAAAATTCTGAAATTAATGAATTATAACCTTTTTATAGTGACACCAAACTCATGAATGGGGTCAAACAACCAAGAAATGATCTTCCCATTATGCGTGTGAAATACAAACAAAAAAAATATACAATATACTTCAAATAGACCTATTGGGTGCCTAATGAATAATGGAAAATATTATAAGGAAGTATAGTTTAGAGGGGGTTCTAGAATTTATGTGATGAATGTAAAATAGAAGACCATGGGGAAGCCTCCTCTAAGGCATGGGAAATTTTCTGGATTAATCCCATATTATAACGCAATTTGAGGGACCAATCTGTAGTGCTTATGGTCAAAATTTCATCTGAGATCAATTGATCACCTCCAATTTTCTTTTAGATTAATCAATTCCAAAACCTATCCCCTACGACATAGCTACACAATATTTTGTTGAACAGCCCGATCCGACCCCTGAAAAACAACGGCACGACCAAATCCTCCACTACACCTCATTATAACAACCAATTACACATCCCTACACTTTGATGAAACCATTTAGAAATAAAAATGGGAATAAAAATACTACCTTTTGGACTCCAAAACACATTTGGACAGTCCACACCATATCCATAACCTCTACACTATATCAACTCCCACCAGTGTTATTGCCCCTAATAAAATTTCATGTTTCCTCCAAAAACCCTACAACTGGGACAGTCAACCCTAATAAATTTAATGGAGGGTGTAAAAAAATATAGATGCATCCCAATTTTCCCCAAAATAAAATATTTATGTCTCCATAAAGAGGTATTGATTCACAATTCATAAAATGATATTGCCATCCCTTTATCACTATAAATTTTTATTCCAGTGTATCATCTCTATCATGAATACATATCCATAGTACAATGAGTAAAATGAATTTTTTTATTATGAATAACCTTATAATAATGATCCATATTCAGAACAAGTTTCTTAATCACATATGTATTTGTGTCACAACACGTCCCCCGAGGCCAGTGACATGACTACCCCATGCCCGCCATCCATAGGCCAGGGGTTGGTGACCATCACGGGAAAACCATATCCTTTAAAATAGAAGGCTTTGACTCAAATCATTAACACACACAAATAGGGAATATTGCGCACTAGTACAACACAATGGAAGAAGAAAGATACAAACACAAATAAAAATATTAAGAGAGTGCTAAAGAAATAATTGAGAGTAAAAGGGGATAGAATACCATCCCCAATGAAATGGAAGTAAAAGAAGAAACAAAAAAAAGATTCTAAGGTCACCCGCTATGGATCCTACAAAAAGGGTAGGTACAGCTCGTCACTACAACATTCCACATCAAACGATCGCCTATATACACCATCATGTCCTGGCTCCCCAAGTCTCAGTCTAATTTGTATGTCGTCTGCACAAGAAATAACAAGGGGCGGGTGAAGCCCGTGCATGGGTGAGTATAACAATATTGAGTGGGGCCCCAACGACCCCAAAAGGCCTCTAATAACTCCTCAAAGGAATACCCGCAAAGAACTATCCCAGTCATAAAGCACAAAGAAAAAGAAATCTCACACCAGGTATAACATATGTACATATGTATAGATGATTAGTAGTAAATCAATATCATTATATTCTTTCAAGAGGGTATGTTTCTGACCCACACAAGATCGATACAAGCAGACCCACACTGAATTGCTAGGTGAAGACGCACACAGGATTGTTGAGTGCTGAACCACAAAAGATCAATAATTTCTAACCCACATAGGATCACTGAGCACTGATTTAAACTTTATCAATAGGTACAAACCCACACAACATCGACGAGTGCTGACCCACACAGGATCGATAGGTACAGACCCACACAAGATCTCTAACTACTGACTCAAAGAGGATCGCTATGTGTTGACCCAGAGAGGATCCCTAGGTGTTGACCTAGAGAGGATATCTAACTATTTACCGACAAAGGATCGAAATGCGTTGACCCATAAAGGATCTCAGGCTACTGACCCATAGAGTATTTCTAACAGCTGACCCCCAGAGGATCATTATTCCTTCATCACGTCACAACCAGCCATGATATTTCCACACATAACAAGCTTGTTTCTAGGAGGATCCCCTCCTCAATCCATTGGTCATAGCTAAATCACCATGAAGTCCAACAAATATGTAATTATAGGAACCACCATGTCATCGGGTTTCCAATGTAACAAATAGAGCATCAATCGAATTCCTGGTATGTAAGTTATATGCATTTTTTGCTGAGATCATGGTTTGGATTTGGGTTCAATCTGATCCTATTCTTCTCAAAATTTATCTAAAACTCAATTAATGTATCTCAAAATGACATCTTCATCCTAAGGGTTCCAACACCATAGAATGTTTGTCAATCAGATGTCTGGTTTAGATGATATGCCCAATTATGTGAAACTGGGCCATGAAGGGTCCAGGTCCGATCCGACCAGCCCGAACTGGCTATGCCTGGTCTAGTCTAGCTGGGTCCGGTCTGGACCCCAGGGTAATGGGCGAAGCCCAGCCCACTCAACGGGACACTAGACCAGCCATGCCCTCGGGCTGGGTGTTGGTGTCTGTACCTCTTATGAACGGATCGTAATCTTTTCTGTTCTTCTAACACGCTTTTCTAGGCTAGTGCCTTCCCCCTCTAGCTGACTGGTCCATTAGACCAATCTAGGGCATGAACCGTGGTATGGTTCTACCATCACCACGGATGGAGTCATGGCACATCCACCGCGACAACCCTTTGGTTGTCACCCTATCCACCACGGCGCACCGTTCACCATCAACAAGGTCAGCATCAGTCGGCCACCCCTTGTCCACCCCGGCACATTTGAGCACCTCCACCAATTTGTGGCTGGTGAGAGCTGGCCGCCTCCTCTTTCGGTTGCTGGCACCGACACGCCAGCATGGCTTCTGTGGGCCTTCGTTGAAGCTCCAGAGGTCTATTTTATTTTCGGACTATGCCTATAGGGCTCCCATGACACTTCCATCACCGCATGGCCCCCGGTTTCATCTGGTCCCTAATTTGGTCGCCCAATCACTATGAACACAATCATTACCGATATAGGTAGAGGGTCCGAACATTGTTCGGTCCAGCGTACTCCCCCCAAATTAGTGTTATAATATGGGAAGGGTATTTTAATCCTAAAAAACTCCCATAATGTAACACTATATTATCCACCCACACTGAACAACAAAACATGGATCAACCCATTTGACAGTTGATCCCTATTTTTCATAATATTCAAGAATGGGAAAAAGGTAGGAATTAAGAACATAACACACTACCTGGAATTCATTGTGTGGTGCTATAGACGAGGAATATGAACACATGTTCAAATTGTGTTCAATGGAATTCATCAATTCTACGTTATTCATTGGAGTAGTTTTCATCGGCATTTCATCAGAGGTTCCTCACATCGATCCTGAAAACCCATTCCTAATCCTTGTTTAGATAGAGATTAATATATCACATTGTTTTTATCATTATGATTCATTAATTAACCATAATTGAGGATTCAATTAAACACATAAGCATTGTCATTAAAAACCAATGAAATTAGAGGTTTAAGACAATAAATGTCTGTCATTAAAATTCCAACCTTGCACTGCAGTCCCAAAATTGTTCTCAATGGTCACAAGAAAAGAATAAAATAACATTGGAGTTATTTTATTATTACTTTTTCAAGGTCCAAAAATTTACATTATCATTCGACCCTTGACGGTCGATGTTAAGCTTTACCTAAGCGAATCTTAATGCTGCGAATTCAACGGTGCCCTCATATATTTAATGCAAGCACTGTTTTAAATGATTGATATCACCACTCACATATTTATTGGACATACCTTAATAAAAGTTCAAAAATTATTAACCGTCACCCTCAACTTACGTCGGATAAGTTTAAACTCTACCTAAGTGGTACACGCCCTCACGAGATCTATGGTACTACCTGATTTCAAATCCAAGATACCAATTTGGAGTTATAGAATTTAACAATAAAATAATTGTTTCCTAATTATTTCATTTACGACCAAAAACTAACTTCCACTATTGGCCCACGTCGACCAATGTAAGCATTTACCTATAGAACACATACCCTCATGAGATCAGTAGATGTCTCAGAGTTTTAACTAAGTTACCATTCATGATTTATATCCTTTTGAAAAATATAATAGTTTTATTGAATTATTTTATTTACGGTTATGAAATTTTTTTATCACTGGAGGCCGGCACCGAATAAACATAAGTCGTGCCTAGGGAAAACCCACCATTCTGAACTCAAAAGTTCCCTCAGATTTATGATTTGTGCAACCATTTAAGAGTTATTCCACCTTTTCAAGAAAACTGCCCACACGTGCAATTTAATGCTTAACATTTTTTGAAGGATCATTCTGGGAACTCTGGGCCTTGGAATCACATGTCATAAATTTTTTCATTCTTATAATAGTCCAATATAATTATATATACTAAACAATAATTTCAAGGTATTTACATCCTCCACACATTTGGGATTACATCCCCAAAATCCAAAACAAAGCTATGGAAATAAATCGGGGTGCAGACCATGAATATTAGAGTCCCTCTCCCATGTGCCCTCTTGGAGGTTCCTATGCTGCCGCTAAACTCACACCAGAGGAATCGACTTCCCGCGAGATACTCGCTCATGTCAATCCTCTATCTCTACAGGTAACTTCTCGAACATCACATCATCATCAATGTACAGGTCACCCTAGTCAATAACTTGTGATGGACCATGAGCGTACCACCTCATCTACAGAAAATGGAAATAATTATGCGCCTGGTGAATCTGTGGGGGAAGAGGTAGGTGGTACACCACCTCGCCTACTCTACAGATAATTGGGAAAGGTCAGATGAACCTCGAAGATAGCTTGCATCCCTAGACAAATATTTGTAATCCTCATTTTTGTGATGCCCATAGGAAGACATGGTCTCCCTCCTTGAACTCCAAGGGCCTCCATCTCCTATTGGCATAAGACTGTTGCTAGCTCTGTGCAGTCTTCATCCACTCTTGGATGATCTTCACCTTCTCAGTGGAAGCATATACCAACCCAAGACTCATATGTGATGAATCCCTTGGGTCTATCCAATAGAGTGGTTATCTTCCCAGTCGCTCGTACAAGTCCTCAAAATGCGGCATGCCAACGGTGGAGTGATAGCTCTTGTTGTATGCAAACTACTCCAATGGTGGGTGGTCCCTCCAACTATGACCAAAATATTGGACATAAGAACTAAGAATGTCCTCTATAGTCTGTATGGTCTGATTCATCTGACCATCTGTCTAGGGGTAAAAGTTGTGCTCAAGCATGTTTGAAGCTAATGCTCAAATCAGACTTGGTGACAAAAGAGGCATCATGAAATGAATATGGCCATTTCTTTCATTATCCCCGTAAAATTGTACTGATGTTAGAGGTATTGGTACATATTTTCCACACCAGGATGTACCGCCAAAGGGGATTATTAGGATTCCTTTAACACCTCATCCCACAACGTCTTTGGAACCATGATGCATCCTCTAAAAAGAATTATGTGCTCCCAACCTATCTAAAATCTATCAGCAGAAAATACTTAGGATATATGAGCACGTTGAGCAATGCAATCAATGTTCACAAGTTGAAACTACCTATTATGCAGTAAGAGTGGAGGAGTGACAGTCATAGACAGAAGGTAAGCTTCTTCAGCACTATCCAAGAAGGATAACTACAATGCGGATAATTTCTTTGTCACTTCACTAAGAAGGTGTAGGCTTGACCTCATGTTGAGTGATTTTGCTACTACGTTCTTTTTTCGTGGATTGTAGACTATCTCTATGTCATAATCATTGTGGAAATCTAGCCATCACTATTGTCTTAGGTTCAGGACCTTCTGTAATTATATATACCACATACTCTTGTGATTAGAATAGACAATAAACAATTCTCCCAACTATACTCTTAGCTCTTGGAGATCCATGGGAACCATCAGATATGGGGTTTTAGATATTTGTGTCATCCCTGGGTACAATCCAAAATAGAAGTCCACTCCCTATAGGGAGTTAATCCTAGAAACATCTTTTTAAAAGATGATCCCAAATTTTTCAACTACTATTGGGAACTGAAAACTCTAAATACATATTTCCACGAGGCTAAGGTTGGGCGACACAAGAGTGATTAGCTTCTCCCTGCCATTCATGATTTTATATTAGGCAACATGGGTTTCCTTTTTCACCTACCAAGGAAAAAACCGATTCCAACGTTGTAGGTATACCACAACCTTTTTTCCTAAAACAGTCAATCTGAGGATGATCTGTGGATGAACAATCTATACCCAAACTAACGTCGTAAGCCCTATACGCTTCCATTAAGAGGAACCAAATGAAACACTCCCCTCAAGGGTTTGATCACACTATAAAAATATGTGTGATTATCATGTCTCTACTCATAGTAATCTCAACTCATAAGGGTCAAGTTAGTGGTTTAACTTGAAACACTAGGTCTTGAAAAAAATTACCGACAAGATGGAATGAGTTGTTCCAATTTCTATTAATATGGTTGCTAGTGTTAGATATGGATTGTACCTCAAGTAATTCATGGATCCCATGGGTCACACTCCTCGACCGCTTCCAGCTCACTTCTCCAATCCTCCAAATCCATGTGCCCCATGCAGACCACATTGGGGTGGTGGTTGTAACATGTCGAAATGTATACCACCTCCAACTGCTCTCACATCTCCTCTTCCACGTCTGTTGCCCCAGATATTCATCAGTCTCTATCACTTCTTCTTCCTGAAACATTTTAAATGTCCATGTCTCTAAGACTATCACCAGTTTCCTTCTTTCCCACTGATAACATCCATTAGTTGTATCTACTCATCCAAAGAACTTTCTACCACAATGGTTGTATCTATCACCCTTAATACATGTATGAATGAACATAGGAATAATTCTACCTCAGATGTCCCTAAATACTTTTTGATTGGATTTCTCATCCCTGAAACATTGGATGTATCGTATTCATGGAGTATCTGAAATGATCATTTCTCCTCGACGAATGCACAACAACCTGACATGGTGTCCTATCGAAGCTATAAAATCTTTTGGGAACACATACCCCACATATATTTGTTGAAAGTTACCCCTTATCTGGGAAAGGTTCTCAAGATCTTCCCCCAAAAAGTCAACTCATCATAAGATAAGGGTAATAAAGACCAATTCATTGCACTTCTGATCCATGTAAATTGCTTACCTCTAGGACCATTATCTGATTGAATGGTTCCCTGTCTATAGGGAAACTCGGTCACCACCTCAGGCCTATCGTTAGAAGACTGTGAGTTGGGATAGCCTTAGAACCAAAGGATTATCTATCAATGAAACTCATATAACCCACTGAGCCTATATTTTTCCTCTACCGGTAGTGTCTATAGTAACAATTGACCAATGGGAAATGGTATCACAGGGACACTGCCTAAAGATACCATCTTGGGAAATAGTCCTTATACTAAATCCTCACCACTCTATGGATTATAATCTTGGTCATGCATTGGAATCCTAGCTTGTTCTCTGTGTGGAGGAATCTTGAAAGAGAATCCAGATAAAACACATATAATAAGTAATATCTAGTGAGCTGACTGAAATGTGATCAAGAGAATAACATTTTCAAAACACATGCAACTAGTTTTTTCATATACTAAGTAAGAATATAGAATTTATGGTCCTGATGTACAGATACATCATCTACCACACCAACACTGGTCTCCCTACACCGAAATTTGAACTAAAGACACATAACACTATTTACCCTATTGGAAATACAGACTCTTTGTTCTTCTGGTAGAACCGATGGCCTTTGGTATAACTTTTTCAGGACATGTCCCCAGGGGCCCATGTCGTGACTACCCCAAGCCCACCATATATAGGCCAGGGGTTGGAGACTAGCACCGAAAAGACATATCCTAAAAAAGGGAATTTATTTACTCAATACCTATACACACACAGACATGGCACACTATGAACAAGTATAAAAAATGGAGAAGAAAAGTAAAAACACAACTGAAATCCTCAACTGAGTGTAAAAGAAAGTACTGACAGTAAAAGGGGCCACAATACAAGTCCAACAAAAATTGAATTAAATGAAAAAGGAAAATCTGATCATGATTTTTCCCTCTAAGGATATTACATGATTGGTAGGTACAACTCAGCACTGCGGGTCTCCACATCAACCAGTCACCTCTGTACACCATCATGTCTTGGCTCCCCGAGTCTCAGTCAAAGTTGTCCATCATCTGCAAAAGGCACAACAAGGTGCGTTCGATGTCTATGTAAGGGTGAATATGACAATACTCAGTAGGGACCATAAGAACCCCAATGGTAGAATAGAATTACACAAAGAAATAACCACAAATCATGATCTCAATCACAATGCACAATGAAAAAGGAAACTCACTCCAGGTATATCTTAAGTACAGAATTAGAAATGATTAGTCGTAAAGCCAGATCATCGTATTCTGCTGAGAGGCTCTCCTATTGACCAAAACGTGATGCATAGATGCTGAACCCACACAGGATCTCCAGGCATTGAACCACACAGCATTGTTGAGCACTAAACCAAAAAGGATTGAAATGTGTGGAACCACACAAGTTTGCTGAGGGCTAACCCCCATAGGATCGATAGGTACTAACCCACACACGATTTCTGAGCGCGGACCCACATAGGATCTATGGGTACTATCCCACAAGGGATCACATACTGCATCCCACAAAAGATCTCTATGTTCTGACGCATAGAGGACCACTAGAAAATGACCCATAGATGATCACTAACAGATGATAGACATAGGATCGCTATGTGTTGTCCAACATAGGACTGATAGTTGCTAACACACATAGGATCGCTAATTACCGACCCATAGAGGATTTCTGTTCATTGTCATGTCACATCCAGCCACTATATTATCACACATAGCATGATTGTTTCTAACACCATTGAATTCCCATCAATCAGACACTCAGTTTTTATGTTATAGGCATTTTAGTGCCCAGGGCCCGATTGAATTTGATTCTATCCAAGCCGACCATACCAAAACATTCTCTAAAACTGAAGTGAAGTATTTCAAAAGGAAAATATCGTCCCATGAGTTCCATATATGTATACATTTCTTCAATTGGATGTCTCGTTTTGATGATATACCCATTTAAGCGAGAATGATTCGTGAAGGGTCTGGGTCGGATTCGACTTGACTCTGCCCAGTATAGAAAGGTCCAGTCCAGAATGGAGGGTCTGCACTGAATCTGAACAGATCATAGTCTATTTCAAATAGGCATCACAAGGCTAGTGGTTCCCCACCCCAATCTAGCTGACCAGTCCACTGGACCAGTCTGGGGTAGGACCTATAGTCTAGGTTCGCCTCAGCCGCATATGGGGCTGCGACACTTCCTCCATGACGACCCTTTGTTTGCCACTATAGTATGTCATTCACTGTCAACGCAGACGGTGTTGGCTGGCTTCCTCTAATCCATCATGGTTCCATCATGTGCTTCCACTTATGTGTGGTGGACGAGAGCTGACTGCCAAACAATCTGGTTCCTGGCCACTTCCCCCTCCCATTGTCGGTCATTTTCCCCTAGTTTCCAGCCACTCCCCATCCGATTGACGGTGCTGTCACACCGTCGGGGCTTCTACAGGGCTACATTGAAGCTCCAATGGTCTATTTTTTTCCAACAATGCCTATGGGCCTTTGGGGGCACTTCCATCACTATGTGGCCCCCCGGTTTCATCATGCCTCCACATTGGTTGGTTAACCATGAATCACACAATCATTACCAAGATCGGTAGAAGGTCCTTACCTTGTTCATTTCGCCCCACACCCTCAGCATTAGTGTTATAATATTATAAGTATTTTTTATTCAAAAAAATTATCACAAATTAAACCGGCATTATGCTCCAACATTAATGATTGAAACACGGTTCAACCCATTGGATGGTAGATCTATGTTCATCATTATATACATGAACTTAAAAAAGGGAACAATTGAGCCCATAACCCTTACATGGAATTATTTGGAAGGCGATGTAGATAAGGAAGATGATCCAAGGTTTGAAGGGAGTCACTTGGCATTCATCGATTCTCAATTATTGGCTGATGTAGGTTTCCACTGGCGTTTCGTCAGAGGTCCCTCACATAGTTCCCCAAAACCCACGACATAGCCTTGTTTAAATAAAGATTAATCTCTCATGTTGTGTTTATCATTAAGATTAATTAATTAACCATAATTAATGACTCAATTAAACATATAAGCATTCTCATTACAGAACCAAATAAATAAGTGGTTTAAGACATTAAAAGTATCTCATTAAAATTATGACGTTGCACAACGGTCCCACTTCCATTGCTCAACGGTCACAATGAAACAATAAAATAAATCTGGTGTTATTTTATGATTATTTTTGTAAGGTCAAGAAATTTTTCTTTTCATCTGACCCTTTCCAGTCGAAGTTGAGATCCTTCTAAGTGAATCTTAGCACTACGAATTCAATGGTGCCCTATGGTTTTTAATCCAAGCACTAGTTCAAAAGATACAAATCATCAATTTCAAATTTACAGAACGTATATTAAAAAATGTTAAAAAATAATTAATAGTCACCTTCGACCCGTTCCAGTCTAGGTTAGGCTCTTCCTATAGGGAACACACCCTAACAAGCTCAAAAATATTCTCAAATTTCAAATCCAAGTAACCTTTTAAGAGTTAATTAAATTAAAATTAAAATAACTGTTACATAATTATTTTATTTATAGCTAAAAACTAACTTCAACTATTAGATCACGCCGTCCAATGTTAGAATCTATCTAAGGAATTCATTCCATTACAAGCTCAGCGATGGTCTTAGATTTTTAATTTGAGTCAGTGTTTGTGAGTTATAAGAATTTGAAAAATAAAAACTAGTATTTAATTATTTTATATACGGTTATTCCATTTAGGGTTTTCTCACTAGAGGCATGCACCGACTAAACATACATCACACCTAGCATAAAACTGTCATTATGAATGCATCAGTGCAATATTATTTCTAATTTCAGAACCCATTTATGAGTTATTACACTTTTTCAGGAAAACTCTCCCCATGTGCTATTTAAAGCATAACATTTTTCGACAGATCATTTCAGGCACTCCGGGCCTCGGAATCACATGCCATCTATTTTCAAAATCTCATAAGCAGCCCAAATTAAAATAAAATACATAAATTCAGGGACTTTACAGTTTAGATATATACCAATGTCATCCTAATCAATTACATGGGAAGGGTTAGTTGAAGCCTCCATTTTTTTAAAAATAAAACACACTAATTATCAATCACATATGAGTAAGACATTTCAACAAATATATTTCCATTCTGAATCAGTCAATGATCTCAAAGGTCCCAACAATCCTTTATTTTAATATATCTTATTTACCAAACATATAAATTTCCATGTAAGGTGAAACTAAAAAAATTATCAAACCTCCAACCTCATCCTCTAGATATCAGTTACAAAGGGATGCATGATATTATTGAGAACATTGTTCTATGTTCAATCTTTTTATGATCAACCATGCATTTTTTATTATTTACTCAAAACACACAATCCAACCAACTACCAATCCCAAAAATTTTCTCAATTCAAGGGAGATATATATGACCTCTCCTATAATGATTCTATATGAAACATATTAATTACAGGATGATAGCTATTTTTATAGAAACATTAAGCCAAAAGTATATTATATTCCAATGATCCAAAAAAATAAAGTATCTCTGCCTAGAGCATATCATCATAAACTTGGATATCTCTCTATGTATTCTCTTCTCTATATTAATAATATTACTTACATAATGTCAACTAAGAACAAATTTCGTCTTTAAAACCATTAAAAACCGTAGATGTAAACCTTGAATTTTAATTACAAACTAACTAAAAAAATTCAATATTGTCTCGTTGTCACTTGGAAATACAAGTTCTTCATCATATCTAATATCATATTCTTATTTATAAGAGAGACATGTGTTGATATTCAGGTAGTATAATAATCAACCAAATCACTAAATTCCTTATAAGATTCTATGGTGACTTAATGATGATGTTTATTGAAATATCATCCCACTCACACACTAGAATATGAAATGGATTAAAATACCATTATGTGTTTTGGGTAATTCATTTATTAAATGAAAAGGAAGGAACTCTAACATGATGTATGCAATTGGAAACATCATCCTAGACATGTAATAAAAACATTTATGTTGATGTTAATTCTTATATATACCAGTTTATTTGAGAAAATATGTTTATTTTACTCTATTTGTCATTCCCTCTTTTTGAGACATAGGAAAAAGATACCATCATTTGAAACTCAATGTTCCAATGGTATACTGATACCAAACACCCAAGGAAACCAAAATATTTTTAGATTTACCGAAAATACTATAAACCAGTTTGTTTCACTAGTTATAAATGAACCAACTCATCATATGATCGTCCAACCATCCCAAATTTGAAGAACACATGTAGAATATCCACTTACAACCCAATAAAATATATGTAATTAAAATACTTAGATATCATTTATCCATATATTCCATCAAATATTGATGTGCTAATATCATGCTCATATTATAATAAACCACATTTCCCTTCCCCATAGTATATGTAATATCAAAATCATATTTCAGATGATTCGTATCCTAACATCTATATCATAACAATTGATCCCTCAAAGTAAATATAAAAATCAAGATATTTTCATTATAATATACTATATATCACTCCCTAATTATATATGGTCACTATATTTTGAGTGAATGTATAACTATTTAGAACTCAATATTATAGGTAGGTTATTCCATATCAAGAGGGAATAACTTGTGAGGGCCATGGACTAGCACCTTCATCCAATACATAAGGAAACACCCTAAACCCACACCTAATGCGTTATAGGAAACACCAAAACATAACCCCAATTAAGTATGTATAATAATGGGATATGAATATAACTTTGCTATATATTACCCAAATGATCTATCACATTATTTAAACCATTCAACATTAACACATTATTAAGTGAAATCTGTCTTTGGAGATTACATCAAAGTGAAGTCTTAGTCAAATAACCTCTAATAACCAACCAAACCCAAGAATATCTAGGTCTCTTACACATTTATGGGTTTATCCCATTTCATTACCACCTACATCAGTTTAGGGTCAACTAAGACACCTCTCATATATATCAGATGTCTTATAAACTTCTTTTCATGGACTCAAAATTAATAATTAGAAAGATTAATATTCAAGAGATGCACTCATTATTTTCTATTAATAACATCATTATAATCCACATATCCCTCTTATTACATGGAAATTACCAAAATCTCATCAATAAATACGACTATGAAACAATCCATGAACCAATGAAATATTCAGTTATTTAATGACCTAGATATCATAATAAAAATAGTAATGATGAATGAAATAAATAGAAATTCCAAATAACCTTACATGATCCAAAATGTTTTATTTGTTTTATCATTTTCTTATACACTCATCTTGTGTAACTAAATCGAATAAAAATATTTTAAAAACAGTTATACTATATTAGTAGATCAAATAGATAACCAATTATAGGCAAGGGATATTTTTTCATAAATTTAAGTTGATTTATCATTCTATAATAATTTCATATTTTGAGGCCTCATTATACATTCTTGTAAAAGAAAATAATATATTCTATCGGAGGTACAATATGAAGAAAAATTCTATTATCCTCAAGGTCCAATTGATTGACTTCATGTTTAACTAACTCATCGGTGGACCTGAGATATGATGGAATATAAATGTACATTATATTAGGAAGTTGGTAAATAAAGAACATAGCCATTATCTATAGTTTCAATATAGAAATATCTTTATTAAAACACTCATGTTTTGAACTCACCACAATAGGATGTTGAGTGCTCAAGAGAGAGACAAAAACTTCTGGAATATATCTGAAAATCATTATTATTTCATTGAAGAATAAGGAACAAGATGCCCAACCATCCCAGATCCAGAATCCCACATACCCCAAAAGATATTGGACACACCATCAAGAGATAAAGACTGATCTCAATTATGTTAACATTCAAATTGGAATTAATGATTATAATCTAATCCATTTGAAAAATATTTAATAAGACATCAAGATCATGTACCAAGAAATATCATACCACATTAAGCAAGACAAATATTATCCAACATGTTGGATATTTGAGACCTTGATAGACCATTTATTAAATTTTATGAATGTTCCAAAAAAGAATGGTATTTGTTCTCAATGTAATCCAAAAAATTCAACTAAATTTGATGATAGTAAAATGTGTAGATTCATATAAAATGAAGATAGTACAATAGATGATAATATAAAATGCATACCTATAATAGTATCCCACCCTACCTCAGATTACTCTTTTTCATATTCTTTAACAAAAATATGTCTTCTTATTGATCCTTTATAATATTTCATAGTCATATGATCATAGAACATGTCTTGGTGATATGACCAACAACCCTCAGTAGAATTATAATGAACCTATGAGCCC
Source organism: Viscum album (assembly GCA_963277665.1). NCBI lineage: Eukaryota > Viridiplantae > Streptophyta > Magnoliopsida > Santalales > Viscaceae > Viscum > Viscum album. The sequence goes on from OY728137.1 coordinate 1,483,642,707, forward strand.
ACTGTGAGAGCATATCTATCACTAATACCTTGGAATATCCTTCCAAAAAATTGTATTAAACTAGATAGAGTCATTATATTGATGAAAAATTTTGGGTGCTTGCATACAATAATAATTGGTATGAAAAATATGTCTACATTGATTACAAAAAATTTCAACTATCTATATAATACCCCCAAAATTATTCCTAATGAAAATTAATAATCGGTTCATTTCCATTTCTATCCATATGAGTAAACTGGTCTAAATATAGGAATAACTGATACCCCACATAGAACAATTTTCCTATATCTATCTACATCAATCATGTAAACTTTTTCAACCACCTCAAAAAAGTTCAGAAGGCATAAGATAATCTGTATTGACAAATTATCATCACTCAGCCCCATCTAATACCTTATAGCCATATGTTAATAATTGGTAATATTTTTGTGGACTTTGTATACCAAATTATTAAAATTGGTAGAATAATCCAAAACTACAAGCTCTCCATTCCTTACGTACATCAAGTATCTGGTCCTCACCATTAATACCATTTTAAGATAAAACCATTGGTTTATTATTTTATTGAATGAATCCAAATAAAGGCCCTCTTGCAACATTGAATTCATGTGAGAGTCTAACGATCGCTTTTCATGACTATAAAGCAAGTATGTGGAAAAACAAAAAATATAGTCCTGTGATTTTTTTTTAAAAATTATGATCCTCACAATATAATCAATCAACACTTCAGATTCATCATGTACTTTTACACCTAAAATATTGGTTGTTTTGTCCTATTAAAATCTAATCCACAAAACTCTATTCATCATTACTTCCTAACACCCACCTAACATAGAGCTATTCGATTTAGGATAACATATTCAATAAGAGAAGGTTCCACTGAAGGAATCAACTACAAAATATTTCTTGCAAAATACTCTCTCAAATTTAGAATATCTATTTTATGAGACATTTTATAATAAACACAAAATAAAATGCCCAATTACCAACATTGAGCATTCTAAAACTTAATTACACAGATCATGAATCCTTATTAACTCCATTAAACACCTAGGTCTGAATACAATAATGATTTCCACAAACAAAATACAATAACATAAAAAATAAATAGCTTTATTTAAATAATCCCAAAATCTTGTTAATTTTAATAGCCATGAACACCATACACCATGAAGGGTGAATATCATAGACCATACAAGGAAACATGTATTTAGACATGAAATTGAGTTGGTGAGGAACATTCACGCGTATACAACTTTATTTTTGACAGTCCTAACACCAGTCTAGAAATAAACTTGAATGCAAAATAGTTCATTTCCTAACTCTTAAGTATGGGTAATAACATTGTTAACATTATAAAATGAAACTACTATTGTAAAATAAAAAAGACTCTGAATAGGGTCTCCAACAAGGTGAGGTGAAACCAAATAACACAACTCTCATCTAAAAACAAAGAATGAATATGACACAATGAGGAAGAATACGCAGTATCTAAAACAAATTCATTTTCAATCCAAATGGATTAATCCTAGAAGTAATAAAAGTAAAGATACAATCTTAAAATTCCTATGACTAACCATCACCTTCAAAATATCACACTATATAGGTGATGACAACCTAGAAAAGTTAGTGGAATACATAATTCTATTCCATTTACACATGTCATTCAAAAAAACATATTCACATTACCAGATAAAAAATATGGTTATAGAATAATTCATATAATAATTTCGCAAAATAATCTATTTAAATTATAATAGAGAAAAAATGATTTCATTTGATTAAATTCAAAACCATTTTAAAATGAATTTATATAACATAACCATATTGTAAACCTTTAATTGTTTTTCATAAAAATTATTTATATTCTAATTAATATGGAATATGATGTTTTCTGAGGAAAAATAATGTGTACATTACAAAATCCTAAAATGATGCGACATAATATAATGAACTAAGCGACTAACCATGAAATAAAACATATTGTTTGAAGCAAGTCATAAATGAAAAAAAATAAAATTCAACTATAACATATGTGATTATATACACATAAATATAATTACAAAATAATATAGGTATCATATTAATCCATCCAATATTATGAAATTTCCATGTCTCTCAATATCAAATCTCTAGTGGAATTACTTATACATTGAGTGACAATTCTATTTCATCAGTCATTATTGATTCCTATTTCCCTATGTTTCCCAAAATATTTAGAAAACCATGGTCATAATTTATAAATACATTTAACAAAATATGATGCCTGATTCCATGATTGATAATACATTTTTTAATTAAAAATACCATTATAAAAATCCAATTTGTGTAGAAATCCATTTTCAAATAAATCTCTCTGTAAGACACATATTTAATAATGAAATACCAACTTGGAAAAAGATCAACCATGGATATCCAAAAAAATTTTACAGGAACATCTAGAAATTCATCAATAATAACCTTTTAATTAACACACCTCTATGAAACATATAGAGGGACCACTATGAACATATCACCCTAGTATGGGGATAAAAGATAACACAAATGGACATCAAAAACCTTTATAATTATATCTTGGCTTTCTATGGATTGAGATATAATTTTTAAAGATTATATTCTTTATAGTATGACCTAGTATTTTGATTCCTATTATTTAATATACAACCAAGGTGGAACCTCTTAGACCATAGTGTAATGGTGCTGGTTGAATCTTATACAATAACCTAATATGAGGTACGTTGACATAGTCGTTCATGTCAATACCTCATTTAAGAACCACCACATTGATTTTATTTTCCTTTTGATGGGACTATGAAATATGAAAAACTCCAATGGAGAAGCTACCCCATATTTAGTTGATCCCCAGAGAAAGAATCTTTTTACAAGTACTGCAAAACTAACTCCTCCACACTGTAGTACCTGATCCTCTTACGATGTGGCCCTACACAGTTGGGAAACCATTCTAGAATTGGTCGTGGCACCAAAATTCAGCATCCTAGAGGCCATGAAACAAAATTCGTCTTCACTCTATAGTTATAATATTCACGTGGTATCCAATCCCATTAATAGAATGGACCCTTATAAAAATACATTTTAACACTAATATAACCATAACTAAACTCCCACCGGTTAACCTTACACAGAGAGCATACTGAAACCCAATGCGATCAATAAAAATGAAAATAAGACACTTTTATATGAAATTAAAAAAATTAAAATATGGGTCAAAGGAATTTAATATATCTTTGGGTAATATAAATAAAATTTACGGAATACTTTTTAATAAAATATGAAAAACGAGGAAAGGTTTATATAATTATGTAAAGAATAATGTTTTGTTTCCCTAAAAAAATTATTTTATACTATTTAGTATATTGTTAGGGGAAAAGAAAAATTTATTATTAACCAATAATACTGGAGGAGAATAAAATATATATATTATTTATGAGAGATAACTTATATGACAACATAAATTTTAATTTAAGCATAAACAATGATAGTTAAAATGAAATTGAATCAGAGATTCCTTCCAATAATTATATCATTTTAATCTAACCCCATTGGATGAATAAATTTTAATTTTTTCATTATATTATTTTAATTATGATTAATATGTTATATAAAGTTTTAATTCATAATTACATTAACCTCTTAAATATAAATAGGTGTATAATATTAAACCTTCCTTAATGTTATTGTACTAAGATAGAAAACACATAACTTTTTTATAGATTAATATATAGGTAATATAACCTGATATTTTTTAAAAAGAGATTATTATTTATTCAATAAAAATCATATAAAATAATATAATATCATATATGGTCCACTTATAACACATCAAGAACTTTTTCTTAATAATAATTTACTAAAAACAATTTTTCATGGTGATGACTATTTCAATTTTTAATAAACATTTAGTTTAGTAATTATGGTACATTCACATTGACCTTGTATCTATAATAACCATAATAACAATAAATTCATATGAATCGTATATAAATATTATATTCATATTTATTACCATTCATGCAAATTTTTATATTAAAATGAATAACACAATTCTTTGGAGAGAGTATTACATATGTTTTCATGTGTGATGTTTCCACATATAATTTGATGGAACTGAAGAAAGGAAAACAATAAATTACTATTTTAAAAATTTTAATATAATATATATAATTTATATTCTTTAAATATAACACCATTATCCTCCATGTAAAGTGGAAATGAAAAATAAATCACATCCCTTCGTGGATGTGGAAGTCTGCATATGTGGAAAAACGAGGTTATAATCATCCAATAAATGGGATTGTATAAGTGTAGTTAATATATTATAATTATTGAAGAATAGTTATCTCATTAATATCATATTTAGATATAAAAATATTTAATCTATCATAAAAATAAACCATGTAATTCAGTGATAAAAAATGATTAATATCGCTACACTATGGAGGTTGTCCACACGTATGTAGGAGTAATAAATTCATTTCATATTTTACGGAAACATGGTGTGAAATGGTTGGTAATTAATCATAATAACATACCATATATATTAATGATATTATATTAATCATTTTATTATGTATAATATAGGGTTATGTAAGGAGTAATAATATATAAAATTTAATAATAACATATTATATTTATACCACGTAATTTAGTGAACTCTATTGACATAAACTACAATCCTCGAATAAATTATTAAGAGAAAACTAGTGGATAAAAGTGGAAATTATGGAATATAAGGTGGAATTAGAGAATGTATTAGAAATGATAAGAGTCTTAAAATTCATTAATAATGGTGTACATATGGTTCTCTTTTGTATGTGAGGGAGATTAAATAAATTTAATTACATAAAAACTTTAAATGTAATTAAAATATTTCTAAAATATAATGATTAAAATGTTAATTTATTACATGTTAATATAAAATATGGTGTAATTACATTCATCCCATATGAATTGATCATTTTTTGTGTAATTAATATCCATATCAATTAGTTTAATCCCCTCGCTAAACCTGTTTTAACCTTGATACTAGTTACGATTTTTTATAGTTTTTAATATTTATTTTGATTAAAATTCATATGACCACATAACCAAATAATTAATTTATAATTTTGAAATATGTTTCCATTATAATATTTTTTTATATAACTAAGCAGATTTTTTTTTAAAATAAATAAGGAAAATAAAATGAATACCATGTTTTTAAATTAATTCTTATTTTAGAAGACAACATGATTTATTATTGTCACAAGACTAGTAAAATACAATAAATTTGTATTGCACAATTATATTTTCTGTATAATCAATAAAATGTTTTAACATAATTAATCAATGGTTATTTATTTGATTAATTATGATAAAAACAAATCATTTTCACAAAAACAGATTTTTAAAAATTATTTTTTTACTCATTAAAATAAACATATAAAAAATCGTGTATACAAGTGATTCATATGAAATTAGTAGTATAATATAAAGTTAAATATGTATTATTTTTTGGTAGGGATTTTTTTAAAAAATATTTATACATTAAAATTACTTTATTTAATTCAATTATAGGAAATGTTTCCAAAAAATATGTACTTTCACCGTTTACATAAAAAATAAATATTATTTAAAAAATTAAAAAACAATGCATAAAATGAAAATTATTATTTATAATTTTATATTCATTAAAAATTATAAAAATTATATAATTTTTAGTAGTTAATTATAATTTCAACTTAAAAAATGTATCACAAACCATATATGAATAAAATATATTTTTGATGCATTAAATGTATTTATTGAAAATAATATACATATAAATAAATGAATATATTTGAAAAATCAATAACCTGTATTTAAATTTTATTCAATGTAAATATTTCTATTCATACATGTAAAATTACTTTCTATGTTAATTTGGTAACATTTAAAATATATTATTTTTATAGCACATCAATGTTTGCTAAAATATAAATGTTTCGTTCAAAGAAATATATCATGATCAGTATAAATGTAAGATAAATATTCATGCTGTTACATTATTACCATCCTCCACTTAATAATTTTCTTCCACAGAAATATTATTTCAGTAATCAACAATTTATGGTTTTCAAATACATTTTTTGAATTCCCCATCATTCAAATTGTTAAAAACATCAAATGAAAAGGAGGAGTGGGAAAAATAATAGTTAATTGATATTACACATAATGAAGTTTGTGGATAGTGATAAATTATCAAGAAGTGAGAGTATAGTAACGGAGGATAAAGTAAATTTTGATAGAAAAATAGCGAGTGATATTGAATATATTCATGAGAATTTTAGTAAAAACCCTTAAATCAACAAGGAGTTAATGCGATAATCAATTATATAGTAATGAATTAATTGTGGAAACCAATTTCATTTTCAATTTTTATTTTCATATTCATAAGGATTTTATTTAACCTATAATAAAATAAAATAAACATAATTTTCTAATATTTGTGTGTGTTTAAATAAATATCCCCTCTATAAATATTCATATGATGAATGAAAAGTAATAATTTCTTATTCCATAGCGAAAAAATTATTCATCTAATAGCTCTTATGTTTATTAAAAGGATTGTAATATACTATTTCTACTAATATTTATTTTCTAAAATAATAAATCGTTAATATATTGAAATATATCTAACATTGATATACAATCATTATAATGATAATCACAATTATTTCTATATTAGTACCTAATGGTATTCTTAATACGCCACACAAATAGCTAAATTCCAATAATCCACAAAACATTATTAAAAAACATTAAAAACTTATATTTAAAAATATATTAAAATATCCAAAAGAAACCTGGTTTTTATCCCTGAACTATATAAATTAGCTTTAATGTTACATTTCAAACATATCACTACAATGATCATATAGTCTTTTAAAACAATCAATTAAACCAAATTAAAATAATAACCAAATGGAACCATTATTTCCTCCAAAATTACATTTATATTTATTCATTAAATGACAAAATTAAATAAAAAATAATATATAAGTGCATAAAATAAATAAATATTACCAAGTGATACTAAATAAATCTTTTAAAAATCATTAATTAATTTCATGGTATCAAAAAAATCCATTTTATGTTGTCATCATCAATTATCTCATTATCTAAAAAATTTATCCTATCTAAATTTTTTTCAAATTATAATTTGTATTTCCCGTATTTTCACACTTCATTTTCCCCTTAATTTCACTATTTATGTCATTCTTTTACAATCCCATGATTTATTTTAATTGATTTGAGATATTCTTATGGGTGAATCATTTAAATTTATTTACAAGCAAGAATAATAATTATCAATCTTGCATTTTATTCATGAAACTATATTGTTCACATATTTCATTCCCTAGAAAACTAATATATATTTTTGTTATTTTTCATATATTGAGATATAATTATAGGCATCATCACAAGAATTATCATTCCATAAATCATTTCATTTGGTTTATCTTTTAGAAAATAATTTCATCATCCATCATATTCATTATTAAAATGATTCCTCTTAGTAATATCCATTAGATAAAAACATAAATCATTGATTTCGAAACAATATTCATAGTGAAATATCTGATAATACTGAAAAATAATTAATATAATACTTAAATCATGAAACCTTTATAACAATTTAATAATACTTAGGTTTATCCTTGGTTACCCTTCTATATGATATATCTGAATCTATTATAAAAATAAAGAATGAAAATTTCATATAACTAACAATGTCCCTTAGATATGTCTGTCTATGTGTGAAGTATTTGTCCTAGTCATTGTAAACTGATGATGATTGAGATGACATCGAATCAACCTCAACCAGAGTTTTTAGACCAAGGTGTTTTTTCATAAAGGCACAACCATATAATAATCTTTATACATGGAGTTATTTTTATTGAAAACAATAGTCCTTACATTTCTATAAAAATGAATGTTCTCTTATACATAGGCTTATCAGATGGGTTATCACAGTTTTTCTCGGGTAGTAGTTTCTATAAAAACTAATACACACTATGGTTACAAATTTGGTGGTAGAATCATCTATACATTATTAAAACATCTTCTTAGATGAATATTCACTTCATATCATTATGGTCCATTACATAGATATAATGATATATTGTATTTGAAATCATGGAAACAAAAACAATTTTACCTCAATTTTCTATATCATATGCCACTGTGTTCTTCACAACTAGTGTCCTTCTTAGACCTATCATACAAAAAACTATTATTCACATCTTGAGGAATGAAAGATACAATAAAAGTGAGCTCAAATTCATAGTAATGGTTATCATAGGGTATATAAATATATTATTATATGTAACCATATAATGATAATAATTTTATTGGAATGAAATTTGAAAATAATACTCAACAATTTTTAGATCATCATGTGTGATGACATAAATCGAAATAGTTCATAATACATAGATCATAATGGAATAAATGAACATAAGACATTATGAGATAATTTTACATAACATGATGACATAAGATAGTGGTATAAATTATGTAATCATCATAATCATCAAAATTATATGTGAGGGATACACATTATGATATTCATCCGATGTTTGAATTAAGATAACCACCAGTATACCTACTTCAGTTTTGGGATAGGTTACCATGTATAATATTTTGGGCTTGGGATAAAATCTAATATAAATTATGATCTTATTAAACCTATATCATCATCTATTTCATTTGACTGATGTAATGGAATAGCCTATTATTTAATCATACTCCATTTATATACATACCACAATAAGATTGAATTATTTGTCATTTCATCATTGTTAAACCCATGGAAAAGGTTTCATTAATATATCATCATCATAATCATAAATAAAATAAATATACAACAAGGATTGAATTATAGGATAATATCCATAGTGAAGAATAATAACATTAAACGAGATAGCATAGAAGAAAAATTCCAATAACTGATCATTGGAATAGTGTTTGTGAATGATAGACATTTATTTTGGAAATTTTTATTTAAAATAAATAACTATTAAAAATGTTTAGGTAAAATATTATGTAAATGAATAGTGGTGATATATAAATAAATAATTAATGAATTGAGTCTTAAGGATGGTATAAATATTCTTACATATTTTAAACATTAAGACAAAGATTCCTCTGAAATTTTCTATACAAAGTCAAAAATGAATTTTTTGTAAATGACATGAAGAATCCTTTAATATGTTTTAAAAGGAAGTAAAATGTCAGTAAAAATTAATTTAATGAATCACTGGATAATAATGAAAAAATTATTTTAATCATTTTAGAGAAAATATGGACACAAATGACATCATTCACATCCAAAGAGAGAAACAAAGTCATGTTTCTATAAAAAAACATTTCTATAATTTTGAATACATAAATAGAGGAAAATGAAACAGAAATACTTTATTTAAAAAAACAATTGGGGAAGGGATTAAAAATTATTTAGGAGTGATATATCTTACAACATCAGAATTTGAAATTATTGTACAAATAGTTCATGGAAATATTATATTCTCAACAAAACTGTTACTGATTGGGTTAGTTTTGAATCCAAACCCCTCGAATGATATAATTTGAATTTTAAAAATAAATTCCATGAAATATTAGTATTAAATGATTAAAAATTTGAAATAGGTTATATATACACCTCAAAATCATAAATTGGTTTATAAAATGAGGCATGTCTCAACATAACAATATTCAGATGAATAACAATTAATGAATGTCTGAGTTGATTGATAAACTCTAAATATTAAGATATAATAATTTTTTATTTATTAGAATTAATTATATATAAAATATAAATTCATATAATATCATATATGATCAATTTATAACATTAAATAATCCATTTATCCATATTTATTTATTAAAATTTTCATCTTTCGGTGATAACATTTTCGTATTGGATGTATATTTCTTTTTCAGATATCTTATCCTTGAAAATTGATCATTGTTCCATAATCTATTATATAAAAATAATTTAATATTTATTATTATTAATAATTATAAATAATTTTATATTAATCCATAAAATTGTTTTAATGAAAAATTATATATATTTGTTCATATAGATAACACTCAATACAAACACATGAATGATGTTTTCAATTTTTGTGGATGAAATGAATGAATGGTAGAAAATCACTTATCCGAAATCATTATTATATAATAAAATAAGTTAACGCCCTGACCCATGTTACCCAGACTTGGTTCATTATTTGATATCTTTGACATGATCACAAGAGAACAAATCCCAATATACCATTTAGTTTATTAGCCTTGGAAGTACTAGATATATAGATAAGTTTTAAATTTCATCATGAAATAAAAACAACAACAAAATTTTTTTCCCCTCTGAACACACTTACTTTGCTTAGCCTATCCCTGCAGGACAACCATATAATACTTCTTCACATCTTGGGATAAATTAAAACATAGAAAGGGGTGACCTCAGATGCTCGGTAAGGATAACATAATAGTGGAAACTTTCACAAATATGAATAAACATTAAAGGGAATGTATAATACTAAAACACATGCCTATTAAACTAAAACATCAGAATAATATGGAAAATAAAAATAAAATAATTCCATTTACTTATTCACCTGGATATTATACTAGTCGAATAATAACATGTAATATCAACAGCCAAATTCATAATGATGGAATGCATAATTCTATACTTCATAACCACAAAGTCAAGGACTCATACCAAGAATAAAGATAGGATTTTTTAAAGGCCTTGTGAAAAGAAAATAGTTTGTATCATGAGACCTACCGATGCATCTAGGAGCTATAGTGGGATCCACCCGTCACTTACTAAGTCAAATGCATTACTCTTATTAAAAGGTGGAAACGTAACATAAACATTCGTATTAAAACAATCATTTGAAATGATAATAAATTATCCATAAACCATTAATGGTATAAAAATATCACATCCAAAGTCAAAAATATAACAAAACCGTCAATAAAATAGGGATGATTTTATCATAAAAATCAACTTCAAACAAGGGTAAAATTTATCAAAGGATGTTGACATAGTTGAAATCAAAACTATTTCAGAAAAATAACTTTTTGTATTTTGAAATAATTTATATGTCACATAATTATAAAATAAAACATTTAATTTGAAAATAATCTTATAAGATTATATTGGGAGCTTCAACAGTGTTATAACGGTTGAAAATAGCCACACTCCCCATATAAGTTAAAATACATAATTTCCTTAATTTTTTCAAAAAGGTCGTAAAGGACCTTGTTTGGAAAATGACAAAAACATTCCTTTATAATTTTTTTATAAAATTTAAATAAAGGGAATAAATTTATTTGACCCATAGTCCACAAAATAGAAAAATGTTTTGAAATACATTTTTTAGAAACACAAATGTGGATGATGAAGAGGTCCTAGTAGATACTCACGTATAAACAACTCGAATATCAGAAATGTTATAGAATTAACCCTTACCTTTTTCGTTTCCTTGGTCGAGGGTAAGATAACATATGTTATAATAGTTAAAAAATTGTTATTAAATTATACAATAACAACATACATAAATATGATATCATATATGATTTTTTAATATTTCTTTGTTAATAATATTTCTTTAGTATCGTTGTTTACGGTGTAAACTAATTCATTTTATTTTATATTCTTTGTTATTTAGGCCAGTTTTGTTATAGATAGGATGTTTTTGATTCATATCCAGAATGATATTAAGTTATAAAAAATTATTTTTAATCATAAAATGAAAATTAATCCTGAATGGTTTTGAGGCAGATTGAATTTCATCGCATTTGTGGAGACGGTAATCTGTATGTATGTACGAGAAAAAACATCATTATATTGATGGTGAAATTGGATGAAATTGGATAGTAAATCATATATACACAATCATTAAAATGTTATATTTATTATTTACATAAGTTATACAAATTATTATACCCATCCAAACAATTTAATGTTTGAATAACAAACTACACCACGAGTTGGAGATAGTAAGTTATATGTACCGATATACGGTGACATTTAATTAATATGATGGATAGAAAAATGAATATGGTTGTACCATAATTATAATAACATCATTTTATGTATAATATATTTGAGTTATTAATTTTTTTATGGTAATAACAATTAAAGAGGATGTAGAAGAAGAATATAAAATTGAAAGAGGTGGTGAGATTATTACCTCTTCTTCAGGTGTTTCTTTCTTATTTGATCAAAACAGCTCCTTAGGCCAGCTTTACGATCAAAGTAAGGCCTCTAGGTTGAAGGGAGGGTAGTTTCAAGGATATTTAGGCAGGGTTTGGTCATGAAATAAGGCTTTGGAGATTTTATTTTTAGAGAAGGGAATGTACACTTTTATAATAGAGGTGATGTTCAGTTTATGAAAAGCATTAAATAATATTTTAATATACAATCATATTCATTTTATAATTGCTCAAAAAATATTTATTTCAAGTCTAAGGTGGGTATGGGTTGGAAAATTCTCTAGTAATAGTTTTTAGATAGGTTTAGGTCACCATATTAACTTTATCATTAGATTTAACTCTTAGTTAAATAGTTTAACTTTTACCATGTATTTTTTATTATTATATTATGTGGTTAACAATCATACTATAAAATGACTAGAGAACCACAAGTGGTTCATTAATTATATATGAATTATTATATAAGTACATTGGTTGAACCATTGATTTTTAGACTATCATATCATTTAATAATATAGTAATGGTTTAAAAAAACTCATTTATGATAATTTTGTCACTATTTAGTAATTTATTTTTGTGGATGTCATAATTGCATGATTACATCAAAATAAAATTCATTGAATCAACCATAACATGTCATATTAATCTATAAAATTAGCATAATGCATAAAAAGTCTCAATTTACATTTATTTGGTTATTTATGACATCAATTACTTTAACCTTTCATTAAAAAGGTAATTATGGCATCACCATTGTGTCATTAATAAATTTAATTATAAATTATATAAAAAATATTAATAAAATTAAATTATGTATAAAGTGTTTTATATTTCTAATTAATATTTATTGTCAAGTTTATCTTATTTATAACTCTCTATTAAAAAGATTTTAGTTATTAAACATTGAATTTATCACTCTTAACTTTTCTTAAAATAAAATAATAAAAAATGTCTTAATCTAATCCATGTGGACCAAAATGATCGTATCTTATTCCCAGGGTTGATTTTTGTCGAATAACACTTATAAAAAATAATTATTTCATTTGTTAGGGTAATTATATTATCATGTTTACCTTTATTTACCATATTTACTTTTAACAATGTTAAATAAATGTCAAAAATTACTCTTCATAAAAATTATTTTCATCTTATTGAACCGCATTTTACATACTAATTTCAACAATGCCTCCTGTATTTTTTAAATCCAAATCACATAAGTGGGAAAATTATGTTTTATGGAAATTTGCAAATGCTTCTTGATGATGGGTAAAAGATGGTAAAATGTAAACAAAAATTTAAATATATAATTTTATTATAAAATTACTCCAATGAATTACACTGAAATAATATAGGTATATGTGTCTCTTTTTACATAATATAAATCTATTGAAAATAGCGAATTATTTAAATAATTATTTACTTTTAAACAATAACGCAATGTCTTTCACTATTCATAAAAATTTAATGCTTTCATAAAATTACCAAAAATTCTACCTAATCTAATTTTGATATTCTGAATCCAAAAATGAAGTCCATTTTGAAAAATAAAATTTATAAACTATCAAATATTGGGTATTACTATTCATAATATCTAGTTCGATTCGTCGTGTTGTGTAAAAACTCCAAGTTGTGTACAATGCAGGCTATATCATTATTCAAAGGGTAACATACTTTGGATGTTTGGGGTTTAAATTATCCCCTTCTTCAAATAATTTCGCCCCTGAAATTTCCATAATATTACTTCATAAAAAGATTCAGTTGGCTCTTCATGATAAGTTCATCGGGTTCCCCTGTTGCCTCCTCCATCTTATGGTTTCACCATTTTACATTCCCTAGACGAGTCATGTGGTCTCTCAACACTTGTTCTCTATTATCAAGAATCTTGATAGGCTCTTCACAATAAGACAGGTCGAGTTCCAGATCTATTTCATCATTAGTGAGTACATGCATTGGGTCAGGCATTTATTTTCTCAATAGTAATATGTGGAACACATCATTATCTTTAGAGAGACATGGCAGTATTGCCAAACAATAAGCTATAACCCCATTTCGTTCTTGAATTTTGAAATGTTTGATGTACCTGGGACTCAATTTACCCTTCATACTAAAATTTATAACACCCTACCATGGATATACCTTCAAGAAAACATGATCTATTACTTGAAATTCCAAATCCTTCCTTTGGTTTTCGACATAGCTCTTTTTCCATCTTTGAGCTGCATTGATGTGGGTTTGAATAACCAACACTTTTTCTATTGTTTCCTCAACATGTGTTATTCCTACATGTTCTCTTTCACCAATATCATCCCAAAAAGTTGGTGTGAAACATCTCTTTCCATATAACGCTTCATATGGATCCATCTGAATACTTGAATAGAAACTATTATTATAATAAAATTATAAAATAGATAAATATTGATCCCACATACCTTGAAAGTCAAGTGAGAAAGATCTCAACATGTCTTCTAAGGTATGAATAGTTAGTTCTTATTGTCTATCAGTTTGAGGGTGGTAGGTAGTACTGAAAGGATGTTTAGAATCCATGGCCTTCTGAAGATATTTCCAAAATCTTGACGTAAAACGGGGATCATGATGAGAATCCATTGATAGGAGTACTCCAGGATGTTTTAAAACATCTTTAATATATATTCTGGCAAGATGTTCAGGTGGAAAATATTATCTTATAGCAAGAAAATTTGCTAACTTGGTAAGATGAACAACAGTGTCTCATATTATATAATTTCTTCTAGGTGTCTTTAGTAGTCCCATGAAAAATACCATCATAATATAATCCCATTTCCACTCAGCTATGGGAATAGGTTTCAGGGTTCTTATAGGATGTTGTCTTCAAGATTTCTCTTATTGAAAAACTATACATCTTGACACATAATTAGCAATATATCACTTAATTTTGTCCCACCAAATACATTCCTTAAAATATCTATACATCTCAGTGCTACCATGGTTTATAGGGAAATTGGATCTATGAGAATCATCCAATAAGTCCCTTTTTAGATCAGGTATTTGAGGAATACAAAGTCTCTTACCCAATTTAAAAATCTCATTTTCATATACGAAGTCAATAAATCTCCCATCATTCACAGCATAAATTTTATTTTCGAACTCCTCATCATCAGTCTGAGAGCTCTATATCCTTTATATTAAAGTTGGTTTGGAAACCATTTGAAAAAATATTCACGTTTCACATTCCATGGTTATTACCATATCAATTTTTACTAGGTCCATGATAATAGGATCCCTTTCAACTATAATCTAGTTGAAAACTCCATGATCCTTTCTACTCAAAGCATCTTCCACCTTATTTTCCATCCCCAGGTGATATTGTATAGTGAAATAATAATCCTTGAGTAGATCAATCCATCACTGTTTCATCATGTTGACTTCTTTTTGTGAAAAAATATTCTTCATGATCTTGTAATCATTATATATCTCGCATATTTCACCATAGATATTGTGTCCACATATCTAAAAGAAAATTTTACAACTTCTAACTCATGATCCTAAGTGGGATTAATTTATTCCTAAATTTTCAGTTGTTGTGATTCATAGTCAATAACTCTATCATTCAACATAAGGATACTACCACATCCTTACAATGAAGTATCACTATAAATAGAAAACCCATCATTCCACGATGGTAGAGTCAATATAGATGCATCGACTAATCTCTTCTTCAATTCTTCAAAACAATTTTCAAAATATTTTTTCCAAAAAAAACATAATCCCTTTATGTGTGACCTTGGTTAATGGGTTAGCCAATCAGGAAAAATTATGGACAAAGCACCGATAAGAATCTACTAAACCAATAAAACTGTGTATCATAGTCATAGTTGACGGTTATGGCCATTCTTGGATTACCTTTTTCATTGAAGGATCAATAGAGATTCTATCTTAGAGACAATATGGCCAATAAAATAAATATCTTAAATCTAGAATTAAAACTTTTTAAACTACCCATACAATTCATTTCTTATGAGGGTTTTCAGAATAGTACAGATGTTATTTTCATGATCTTCAATGCTTTATTATTATAACATGATATCATCAAATATATACCACTACAATGTCATTATGATATTATTTGAATACTTTTTTCATTGGATCCATGAAGACTAAGGGTGCATTAGTCAATCCAAAAGGCATTACTGTAAACTCAAAATGCTTGTACCTAGTTCGAAATGATGTTTTCAGAATGTCATCCTTCATTAGACACAACTGATGACATCCACATCAAAGTTCAATATTTGCAAAATATTGAGCTCCAAGAAGTTGGTAGAATAAATAAAAAATGCGAGGTAGGGGATACTTGTTATTTTTTTATAGAATTCATCTCTCTCTAGTCAATGAAATACCTCATCGATCCATCTTTCTTATTAGATAAACAAAAAGGGGATCTCCATGGAGAAACATTGGGGCGAATAAAATCATTTATTACTCAATTCATCTAGTTGTTTATTTAGTTCCACTAATTACCGAGTGCCCATTATATAAGGGGTCTTCGATATGGGCCTTGAACCAGGAATTAAATCAATGGTAAACTCAATTTCTCGATCTAGAGGATATCCAGGTAAATCCTCTGGAAACAAATCAACATATTTTTTAACAACATGTATATCATATATGTGAACAATATTCTCTTCACCCATAGTTTTTTCATTCACTTCCTCTTTAATAAATGAATTTTTAGAGCTATTGAGGGTGGATCTAGATAAGAATCTTGTGGAAAATTTTATACTATAAAGGTAAGATACACTTTATCATCATAAAAAATTATAACCTTATTATTCTTCCAATAAATTTTCAAATCGTTGTCTATAATACAATCCATTATGAGGAATATATCAAATTAAATCATGGGTATGATGATAAGATCAGTAGATAAAGAAAATTTATATTCCCTAATGTGAACTGATTCACACAACATTATCTCAATGATTCATACCTTATGTGTTTTGACTAACAACTCTCGTGTTAAATCATATTGGAAATGACTAATTTTCATAACAAATTAGGAAGATATGAAACAATGCGATGATCCAGAATCAAATAATGCTTTGTCTAAACTTAATAATACCATTAAATTACATGTCACTATGTCTTTTGGAGCCTCATCATCAGCAGTAGTAATCACATATGCTTTTTCTTTCTCCCTTTCCATTTTCTGAGGTATGTTTTTTTGGATCTTTGGACATCCATTTTAATAATTCCCCATTTCTATACAATTGTAGCATTCAAAATTGACAGCCTCTTTCATTACCAGGAAATCACGTGCTTCATATCCTTTTTTACCACACTTGTAATAGACTCACATTCCCTTCAAGAAAGTATTAGGGTATTTCATCTCACATTTAACGCATGATGTATATTCAACTTTTCTAATCATCATCTTATTTCTATTTCTAATGTGTTAAATGGATTTCTTCTCCTCATTCTTTACATTAAAGTCACCGGACATAGAAAATATATTTTCTATCTTGATACACATGAGACAATATATTCATATGATAAGAAGGATGCTGAGACTAATTCTTGGTGGAGAAATGGTATTCACCCATCAATTAATTGTTCAATCTTACTCCTTGGGTTACTTATATAATCTATTGCATGGCTTTCGAACCTTGTAAAGATTTCCTAATACTTTCCAACATTCTCATTCTCTTTTTTACCTTAGTTCATAAATTGTATTTCCATGTCTTCTCGATGGTCACGATGAAGGTATTTTTCAATGAAAATATCAATAAACTCCCTCCATTCAATATTTTATACTTCTTTATCATCTTTTGTGTTTTTATTTAGCAACCATCATTGATTTTCATCTTGCGTGAGGTGATAAACAACCACAAAAATGGTTTCCCTTTCACTACTCCCTAAGGAATAAAATATTTTTTCTATGGAACTTATTCATTGCACAACTACAACTGGATTATTAGTCAAATTTAATGTTAGTTGTTGACACCTCATGAAACAGTATAACATTGATCCTCCGTGTTGTGGCTCAGGGTGCTCCATACAGGTAAGGGTGTTGTGAATAACCTGAGTGAGTTGTCCCAGTACGGTGATAAGTTGTTCAGCACCAGTTGTATCACTATCTCCACTATAGTTATCTTGAGTAGGAGGTAAATACCTACATAGATCATCTGCGTTCATAGAGATTCCATTCCTTTTACTAGGCTCCATTTCTAAACAACGTTATACACAAGTTTAGTTTATGAAAAGAAATACATAATTCCAAATGAGTAAATCACTTAACATAAATTAAATAGTATATATATATAATTCAAAATCATAAAAACAATTCATTGAGGAGGTATATACTCAAAAACCTATGATAATGGTTTGTAAAGAAAATTTGAATTATCATATGAATATCCCCTAGGAGTGTCGTAACCAAGAGTGCAGCAAGGCCCATTTTCGTTTACCAGGATACCCCGGGTCAAACCCGGAACTCCTTGTTGGAGTTTTTACTACTAGGTACATCTATGCCAGAGCCGCCTCTACCTACTCATATCTAGATTGGGATGTTTTTTTGGAAAACTCAATGAATCTCTACATTACCAAAATTTTAGGAAGTTCTTATATACTAATCCTCAAACACTATCTTAGGGTAATGTTCTCTAATTAGAGTTTTTCTAAATCTACCTTCCAATATTTTTACTAAAATTCCACATATATCAACTATAATTCCCCGACCCTAATTAGCTAGAGTCGGTGCAGTATTACATATCATTGGCTTGGTAATAAGGGATCAAATCTCGAAAGACCTATTAGTTTATTAGCATTGGATGTACTAGATACATACATAAGTTTTACATTACATCATGAAATAAAAACAACAACAACATTTTTGTCCCCTTTGAAGAAACTTATATCCCTTATCATATCTTTGACAGTCAAACAGAAAATACTTCTTGACATCCTTGGAAACATAAAACATAGAAAGTGGTGAGCTCAGATGCTCTGTAAGGATAACAATTTAGAGGAAACATTCATAAATTATCATAAACATTTAATGAGATGTATAAGACTAACACACACGACACTTAAACAGAATCTTCAGCATAATATGTATAAGTTAAATAAAATAATTCCATTTACTATTCAAATGGATATTCTACTAGTTAAATAATCACATCTAAAATCAATAGGCAAATTCATAATGATGTAATGGATAATCCAGACATCATAAACACATAGTCAAGGACAGATGCCAAGTCTAAAAATATGATTTAGTCAATGCCTTCTTCCAAGACACTAGTTTTACTCATGAGACCTACCAATGTATCGGGAAACTATATCCATCTCCACCCATCACTTACTAATTCCAGTGCATTTCTCATATTAAAGGATGAAACATAACATAAGTATTCATATTAAAATTAGCAAATGAAATGTTAATACTTTAACCATAAACCATTAGTGGTATTAAAATAACACATCCATAGTCAAACATATCACAAAAACCTTCAATACAGTATGAAAGATCGTATCATAATAAATCAACTTCAAAAAAGTGTAAAATTCTTCAATTGATGTTGAAAAGATGAAATTAAAACTATTTGAGAAAAATATTTTTATATATTTTGAAATCATTTAAAAGTCAAATAATTATAAAATAATACATTCATTTTGAAAACATTCTTATAATATTGTAATGGAATCTCTTAAGGTGGTATAATTGAAGAAAATAGCCCCACTTTCTGTATAAGATAAAAATGAATTTTTTTCTTTAATTTTGTCGAAAAGGCCGTAAGTGACCTTGTTTGAAAAATGATGGGAATATTCCTTAATAAATTTATTATAAAAAGTTAATAAAATGTATAAATGACATTAAACTATAGTCTAGGAAATAGGAAAAATGTTTTGAATTATTTTATTTATGAAACACAGATGTGGATGATAAAGAGGTCCTAGTAGATACTCACGTATAAACAATCTCGGATAATAAATAGATTATAGAGTTAACCATTACCGTGTAATTTTCCTTGGTCTAGGGTAAATTAAACTCATGTATAATAGTTATATACTTCTTATTATATTATACAGGACCCACATTCAGAAATATGATATCATATATGATCTTCCAATATTGCTTTGTTAATAATATTTCAGTAGTATCATTGTTTCATGTATTAACTGATTTTTTTTCCTTTATATGCATGGTTTTGTACGCCATATTTGTTATGTAAAGGATTTATTTGATTCACATACAGAATTATATTATGTTCATAAACAATATTTTTAATCATAAAATGAAAATTATTTTCGAATAGTTACAATGGAAATGAATTTCATCATATTCATGGAGACGGAAATCCGTAGGTATGCATGAGCAAAAATCTAATTATATTGATGGAAAAATAGTTTTTAATTGGATGTTATATCACATATACAGAATCATTAACATGTTATATTTATTATTTACATTAGTTATACTCATTATTATACCAATATAAATAATGATGTTTTTGAATAACAAACTACACCACAACGTGGAGATGACAAGTCATACATACACACGTATGGTGACATGTATTTCATAGGATGAATAGAATAATGAATATGGTTGTACCATAATTATAAAAACGTCACCGTATATATTAGGTTCTTGAGTTATTATTTTGGTGTGGTAATAATAAATAATGTGGATGTGGAAGAAGAAATTAACTATGAAAGAGGTGGTGAAATTAATACCTCTTCATCAGGTGTTTCCTTTTGATTTGATAAAAAAGGCTCCTTAGGTTGGATTTATGATCTATGTAAGGCCTCTATGTCAAATTGATTGTATTTGGGAGGATATATGTGTCACGACCTGTCCCCTAGGTCCTGTTCCATGACTACCCCAATCCCGCCTTCCATAGGCCGGGGAGTGACGACTAGCACCGGAAAGGTGTATCCCAAAAATGGGAAGGAATTTACATTAATCATTTACAGAATCTAAGAGTATAATGAAATAATATCCAAAAACATAGACTATAATTCAACAAAGAAACTGTGAAGTAAACTCCTGTATTAAAGAGTGTTAAATGTAAAGTGGTCCGGAATACAAGCCCAACTGAAAAAGTACATGTACTACTGAAAAAGTAAAAAACATTTAAAAAATTAAAGGTAGATCTTGGATTGTCAAACATGGATCCTACCAGAAGGGTAGGTATAGCTAACGATCTGTATTCACTATGTCACATCATGCCAAAATGGTCCAGCTCCAAGCACCGCCCTAACCTAGCTACCTCAGCCTCAATCAATGATGTATGTCATTTGCACAATACACAACAAGGAGTATGAGAATCCCATGAATGGGTGAGAATAATGATTCTTAGTTGGGAACCTGATATGCCCATAGTTCTCATAGAGTTCCAAAAAATAAAAACAACAAATCATGCAGCAAAATTACACAACACAAGTCAGCTCCCACCATGTATCTCATTAGGTGAAGGATAAAAGGTTTATCACATCATCGAACTCCATGGATACATGAGAACTCCCCCTAAATTGATTATAATGGTCCGGCCGGGTCACACAGAGCATCTTCCCAGTAAACTCGAACTGCTGTGGTACCCATCCCTAATTGGTACCATGGTAATTTCGGGTCACATAGAGCCACTTACCACTTTGGGCAGGCTGGGTCACACAGAGTCGCTTCCCACCTTGGTCGAACTGAGGTACTCCTCCTGTCACGTACTATGGTTTTAACAGGTCACTCAGAACTTCTCCCCACCATGGGCCTACTGGGTCACACAGATCTGCTTCTCACCAGTCCAATCGTCAAACAGTCTTCAGGTCTCATCCAACCACATGGTTCCATACATAGCCTACATGGGAGAACCACTACTCAAGAAACTCTCTAAATCTTGGTATCCATGGAAGTCTCCAAAAATTGTGTTAAAAGATCTGTCTCCTAAAATGTTTCACAAATCCACAAACGGCTCATCAATCGGATTCACGGTTTGTATGATGTGAAAATTTTACTACCGAGGGCCCAACTGGATTCGTATTAGATCCAACCCAGCTGTAACCCAACTTTCTCCAAAACTGTGATGGAGTTTTTCAAAAGTAATGCCTGATCATAAGGATCTTGATGTTGTAGACAGTTCATCAAATCAATATTCAGTTTAGATCTTAGGGCCCATTTTGTGGAATAATTCAGTATTGGGTCCATGTCTGGTCCGGCTCGGTCAGACCGGCCCGACCCATTTTTGCAAGGGATGACCCAGTTCGACCAAGGTTCACCCGGCTTGACTCGGGGTTTCGGTGTCACACGTCACCTCCCACTGGGATTAGATCTGTCCTTTAAGGTCTTGGAATTACAACACTCCTATAACACCTTGTAGTGTGGAAAAGCATGACCGATACCCCTCCCCAAGATCTAAATTTATAGGCGAGGGGGAGGGTAAGTAACGACGTGAGGAATTAATGGGGGCTAATAAATTAGTAATCTTCCTAATTCCCCATCAACATTGTTGCTAAGGATTTGGAATGTCAAGCCATTCATTGTCCCTACTCACAGTATGTCCCACACTCCACTTGTCAGATGGCTGAAAAGAAAGAAAATAATATAATAAAATTATTTCATTTCTTTTCTTTTAAATGTCACAAAACATAACTTCTTCTCAGGACCTACTGCTGTAAATGTAATATCTCCCTTATGAAAATCTTGGCACTGCGGATTCAGCAGTGCCCTCAGAGTTTTAGGTCCGAGCACCAGTTAAAATGTAAGGAAAAGATAGTTACACATTTACTGAACATACCATAAAAAAGTTCAGAAATTAATTTCGGGTGGACTAGATCTTGGATTCACATGCCATAAATTTTTGGGGACTCATAAATTCTATATAATTAAAAAAATTACATATAAAATCCGTGACATTACATTCTCCCAACCTTAGGTCTTTTTCCTCCCATAAAGCCACAACATATACTAAAGAAACAAATGGGGGTACTAAGCATGAATCTGAGCCTCTCGCTCCCATGTGTTGTCATGGAGGTTCCCATGCTGCCATCCAATGTTTACCAGAGGTATCGACCTACCACAAATGACTCACTCTTGTTTATCTTCAATCTCTACTTGATCCTTGATAAACTTTACCCCATCTTCCAAGTCCTTCTCACCCTAGTCGATGACGTGAGATGGGTCGTTCATATATCCCCTCAGCTAGGAAAGGTGGCATACATCGTGCATCCTCTCCAACTACGGTGGTTGTTCCAAGTAGTATGCCATCTTGCCTATCCTTATGAAGTATCAGAAATGGTCTAATAAACCATGGTGATAACATGTTCCCTCGGCCAAATCTCTGTTTTCCCCGTCAAGGAGATACTCACAAGAATATGTGGTCCCCCTTCTAGAACTCCAAAGGTCTCTTCCTCCTGTTATCTTAAGACATATGTCTGCTCTGCACAGTATTCATGCACTCCTAGATGATCCGTAGTCTCTAAGTGGTATCCCGTACCAATTCTGGGCCCATACGCGTTGACTCCCTTGGGTCTATCCAGTATAGTGGTGATATGCATGGTCGACCATACAAGGCCTTGAATAATTCCATAGCGATAGTGGAGTGGTGTCTATTGTTGTATGAAAACTCCACCAATGGTAAGTGATCCTCCCAAATGTGGCCAAACTCTAGGACGCATGCATGGAGAATGTTATCCTTCGTCCATATGGTCTACCCTATCGGACCATCCATCTGAGGTTGAAAGGTGGTTCTCAAACATAGCATCGTCTCTAACACCTCCTAATATCCCTTCCACAACTGGGATGTGAATTATTTTTCACGATCATAGATGATCATCGATGGAAACCCATGGAGTCACACAATATCTTGTATGTTGAGGTGTCCAAGGCTCTATATTGATCCCAACTCTCTGATGGGTATGAAGTGGTCTGTCTTGGTGAGTCAGTTAGCAATCACCCAGATGGAATCATGTCCCCTGGATATATGTGGAAGCCCTGTCACAATGTCCATGGAGATCCCATCCCACTTCCAATCTGGCACCTCTAGTGGAAGTTCTAAGTATGCTTGAACCTGATGCTCGACCTTCACCTACTGAAAAGTGATGCATCATAAAACAAACTCCACTATATCCTTCTTCATCCCTAGACACCAGTGCTGGTGCTGGAGATCCTGGTACATCGTTTCCACACCAGGATGTACCACTAGAGGGGATGTAAGGAATTCCCACAACACCAAATCTTGTAGCCCCACTAGTATCATGGTATGACCCCTAAAGAAGATGATGTGCTCCCCACCTTCAGAAAATCTATCAGGTGCATGTCTTGAGGATATCTAAGCACGTTGAGCCTTGCAGTCAACATCCCCAAGCTACACCTCCCTGACTCATGGAAAAAGTAGGGGTGGGACAGTCATAAACTAGAAGTAACATGCTCCATCTCTATCCATGAAGGATATCTGCAACTTAGTTAATTGTTATGTCACCACACTCAGCCAGTGCATGGCAGTCCTCTTTCTTATTGAATCTGCTACCACATTCTCCTTCCCATGAGTATAAACAATCTCAAAGACATAGTCTTGGGGGGAATTTATCCATCATCGCTGTCTCAGGTTCTGGACCTTCTAACAGTAGATATTTTTGAGACTCTTGTGATCAGAGAAGACCATAAAATGTTTCCCATCAAGTAAAGCCACCATGTCTTTAGGGATAAGACCACTGTTGCTAACTACTAGTCATGGGTTTCATTGTTCTGATCATGTTGCCTCATATTTCATGAGACAAAGGCAATAACTTCTTACATGTGCATTCGGACACACCCAATTCTGATCCCTGATGTGTCTCAGTAAACCACATACCCCACACCCTCTTCTAGTAGCCTCAAGATGGGAGCAATTTGATATCCCTGTCTCATCTCCTAGAATCTCTACATGCATCTCTCCATCCATAATAAGGGCTTCCCCTTCTTCATCAAAGCGGACAGGGGTGTAGAAACTCTATAAAATTCAGGTATAAATTTATTGTAGTATCCAGCCAACCACATGAAACTTTTCACCTCGATCACACTCCTAGGTGGGTCCCAAGAAAGCACAACCTCTATATTCTCTAAATCCACCAAAACCCTATCCCCATAGATAACGTGTCCTAGAAAATGGACCTCTTTTATCCAGAACAAGAACATCAAGAGTTTACCATAAAGCTGGTGCTCTGGGACTGTATCAGGAACTATCTGTAGATGATAGGAATGCTCCTCCTCGATCACTGAGTATATCAGGATGTCATCGATGAATAATACTACAATGCGATCAATGTAAGGTAAAAAGATTCTAGTAATGAGTCCCATAAACACTGCAGGGGCGTTGGCCATGCCAAATGGCATAACCAATAACTCATAGTGGCCATACCGACATATGAATGTCATCTTCTGCACTTCCTCATCTCATACCCAGAGTTGATGATAGCCTGATCTGAGGTGTATCTTCAGAAACCTATTAGCACCCTTCAGATGATCGAAAATATCATCAATTCTAAGAAGTTGATACTTGTTCTTTATGTTCACTTGGCTCATATTCATATTGTCCATGCATAGTCTCAAACTCCCATCTGCATTCTTGGCGAACAAAATCATGGTTTCCCATGGAGAAACACTGGGTCTTATGAACCCATTTACTTATACGTCCTCCTACTATAATTGTAACTCACGATACTCTGTAGGAGCCATCCGATATTATGGTGTAGATATTGGTGCCTTCCCAGGGTACAGGTCGATGAAAATGTCAAACTCTCTGTAAGGAGGAATTCATGGGACATCATCATGGAATTCATCGACATACTGGTCCACCAAAATAGGTTAGATCATACTCTCAACAACAACTACCCCGAGGGAAAGGATTTCCATCTGATGATTGATCAGCTACACCCTCATATGGGTAAGTCTGTCATGTGCTGCAACGGTTCCCTTCTCGCCAGTGAAGGAAATCATGGCCCCATCTGTGCATACGCACCAAACATTGCACCTAATACAGTCGATCTAAGAATTGACTGTGGATAATTAGTTCATACCCAAGATGACATCAAACGGCCTCGATGCCGCCACTAAAAAATTACAGCTAAAACTCTTGCCTCCTAGTGTAAGATCACACTACTGACACCAGTGTGTAATCATTGAATCTACTCTTATAGGAGTCTTTATCTGAAAGGATCGAGCCAACGACTCCATCAGAATCTTTGAGCTATGAATGAGGGTCGTGGAAATGAAAGAGTGACTGTCATTCATATTTATACAAACTGTAGCTAGGGTGGAGTAGAAATAGATCTTAGCTATAATCATCTCCAGGGAGCCATGGTCATCGGACTCAGTAACTGAGAGCTGAGCTCGCCCATGTCCACCTGCTCCATGTGGTCGGGGTGGAACTCTTGGAGGTGGTGGTGATAGGACCTCAAATCGCCGCCCACCGCCTACTACATGACAAGCTCCACTACCACGCCCCAACCATGTGGACCTCCTCGGCCGAACCTCTTCCTCTTCCATGGTGGTCCCAAAACCATTTTTTTGTCATCTGTACAAAGATTCGGGAAGTCACGAACCATGTGGCCCTATCTACTGCATGTGAAGCACTGTCTGGCCCCCTACTAACTCCTTCAGGACTAGGAGCCTCGTACTGCCACCCCATTTTCCTGGGGTAACCATCTGAAAAACCTAGCCCGTGAGGACCAACTCGCCTAATGCCGGAGTCCTAATAAAATCTCTACTGCCTGGGGTCCACTGGCGGCTCCATCTGTTAGATCCTACACCATCTGAGATCTCTCAGAACGAAGGGCCCACTCCAGCACTCCAACCTGGGTGGGGATGCTGAGGGTCACCACTGAAGACATGATCTCCCTCGTGAGCCCCTACTCAAAATATCAAGCCCTAAAGAAACAGTCTCTCAACATATCTGGACAGTATAAATAATTCTCTCTGAACCTCTCCATGTACTCTCCCACTGTCATGATGCCCTGCTGAAGGTGAATCAGCTCTTGAATTCACACAGAGCACAATGTCGCGGCAAAAAACTCCTCCTGGAAAAGATTCTTGAAGTCATCTAAAGTAAGAGTCAACTCATCGTTAACCTGGATGGTAAGTCTCCACCATCATGCAGATAATCCCCTTATAAGGTTTGTCACTAAGATCACATACTAGTCAGGTAGTGTCCTCAATAAACGGAAGACCCACATCACGACCTCTAGCCAATCCTCAGAAACTATAGGGTCTGTCTCACCCCTGAACTTGGGTGGTCTCTGCCTCTGAAACTCATGTAGGGCTCTGAGCCTATGAACATCATTAAATGGAACCACCGGTAGAAAGGGATGACTATCGGGTAGTGGTAGAACTTAGGAACCACCCAGTGGGGCCATATTAAACAGTGGTCCCTAAATAGATACCTCGTCTATGAGAGGGATTTCCTCACGCATCTGCATCTAGGATGGTCATCCTCATGGAGGAATCCTGAGATAAATCAAGATGTGCCAATGTTAGAACATTATACCTAGTGAGCTGACATTTATTCGAAATCACAAAACAAAAACGCAGCCGGTATTTTCATGCATTGAGATGAAAATTATCAGTCAAGGTTCAAGTGTATGGATACATCGGCCGCCGTACCAACCCTGGACTCACTAAACATGATGGTCAGACTCACAACACTAAACATTGTTTCATTAAAACAAAAACACAGAATCCTGGTCTTTGAGGTAGAACCGACCACCTCTGATACCACTTTATCACGACCCGTCCCCTGGGGCCTATTCCATGACTACCCCATGCCCATCTTTCATCGGACGGGGTTTGGCGACTAGCACCGGAACAGAGTATCCCTAAACCTGGAAGTCATTGCTTTTAAACCTATACAGACTCATAGAGTTCAATGCAACAAGAGGAAACCACATAGACTAGAATGCAACAAAAGAAATTTTGAATTAATCTACTACAGTAATGAGTGTTGAAAGCAAAGGGGGTCATAATACAAACCCAACTGAAAAAAGCACATGTACAACTGAAAAAGCACAATACAACTGAAAAGTGAAAGAAAGATCTTAGATCTTACACCATGGATCCTACCCGTATGGTAGGTACAACTCATGATATTTAGTCCCTACATCATGTCACACCAAAAAGGTCTAGCTCCAAGCATCGCCCTATCCCAGCTCCCTCACCCACAATCAATGTTTTATGTCATCTGCACCAGACACAAAAAGGTACAGGTGAAGCCCATGAATGGGTGACTATTACGATACCCTATAGGGACCCCAAGACCATCGTTGGTCTCCTAGTGTTCAATGAAAGAAAAACCACAATGCATTATGAAAAAGTACACAACACAAGTCCGCTCCCACTAGGTATCAATTTAGGTCAAGGATAGACGGGTTATCACATCATCAAACTCCTTAGCTATTGGAGAACTCCTCCTCTATCGAGTACACTGGACCTGTCAGGTCACACAGAGTTTCTTCCCACTAACCTTGATCTTCTATGGTACTCATCCCTGATGTGTACCATGGGCATGTCGGGTCACACAGAGCCACTTCCCACCATGGGAATGTCGGGTCACACAGAGTCACGTCCCACCTTGGCCGAACTGTGGTACTCCTACTGTTGAGTACTATAGGTCTTCCGGGTCACAAAAAGACACTCCCCACCTAGGCCCTACTGGGTCACATATAGTCGCTTCCCTATAGGATAATCATCTAGCAGTCTTCAGGTCTCAACCAATAGTAGGGTTCCAAATGTAGTCTGCTTGAGAGAACTGCTCCTTGAAAAAATATCGGCATCATGATATCCATGGAAGTCCCCTAAAAGTATCCCAAAAGATTCATCTCTTCAAGAGAGTTCCAAATACAGAAACGAGTTGTAAATTGGAAGCATAGTTTCTAAGATACTAGCAGTTAAGTACAGTGGGACCAATTGGATTCGTATTTGATCCAAATCGGCCACACCAAAACTTTCTCCAGATCATAGTTGGAGTGTCTCAAAAGGGTCGTCTCATCCTAAGGATCTCGACACTGTAGACAGTTTGTCAAACAGATGTCAGGTTTAGATGATAGGGCCCATTTTGTATTACAAGTCTGTACAGGGTCCAGGTCCAGTCTGCCTTAGTCGGAGTAGCCTGACCCGATTCGGCATGGGACTACCCTGCTAGACCTACGTCGACACGGCCTGACTCAGGTACGACCAGACCGGGGTCAACCAATCCCAACTGGAGCCGACCCGACCCGGGTCCGCCCGGCCCGATCTGGCTGGGTCTAGGGTCAGCCCGCTAAGTCATAGGTCAGCACGTTGGGAGGTGGGTCGACCCAGTGGTGCAGGCCACTAGAGTCACCTGGAAGTGGTGCGTCCGGGTAGGGCTGATGTCCTACGAAGCCACATCAGCTGGTCAACCCACAAGGCTTGACCCAATGCTATGCCAGGT
The DNA here is from genome assembly GCA_963277665.1 of Viscum album. Classification (NCBI taxonomy): domain Eukaryota; kingdom Viridiplantae; phylum Streptophyta; class Magnoliopsida; order Santalales; family Viscaceae; genus Viscum; species Viscum album. The sequence goes on from OY728137.1 coordinate 1,483,672,391, forward strand.
GGCGCCACAGGTCCTCTGCCCCTTGGCCGACGATCTGAGGCATTACCACCGGGCGTGCTATAGGCTCACACCCCATCCTCTGGATGCTGGATAAATCATATGTATGTACTCCCACCACTGCCAAGGAAGGTCATGGCCCTACTGCGGCATGGGCGCGCCACGAGGGTCACGCCCCTCCTCTACTCTTCTACAGCCCGGGGTGGTGGCTGGTTCTTCCATCAGATATACAACCAGCGCTGCCGCATGTCACTGCCATGCTGGTGCCAGTGGAAAGGTGTTCGACAGGCCACCAGAAGTGCACTGAGGGCCTATTTCTTGCGTCTTCTGAGCCAGCGGGCTCCGGATTTCAAGCCCTTTGTTATGTTATTCCCTGATTCGGCATTGCTCCAACTACAAATATGTCTATCACAAATCAACTTACAAATGGAGAGGCTCGGGCCTTGTTTGTATCGGCTTGCGCCCTCCGCGTTAGAGATAATTCTGGGGAAAAGTTCAACTGGATTTCATGCCTTAATTCTAAACATGTTCCCAAAAATGAAACAATCCCTCTCCTATATACATATAGATTAACGAATCAACATGTTCATGATTTGATCTATTCTTATCATTTTAGAATGAATTGCGGGGAAATCCAAAATAAAAAAACACAACCCATTCCTCGAAATGTTGGAGAGCACTCGCAGTTGAGGGAGCCTCGTTGTTTGTCGTCTCCGAAACAAGATTCCCCCACCGTCGCTCGAACGTCTAACTCTGGTTCGGGGTTTAAATGTCGGACATCAACTCCTGCTGGGATCAGCTCCGTCCTCTATGGGCTCTATATTACGACAATCCAACAGCACATCGTTTGTTGACGAATATTGACCTATATGCCCCGAACTCTATATTTATAGGAGAGAGGGAGGGTAAGTAAGGACGTTGGAAATTAATGAGGGCTCATAAATTAGGATCCTTATAATTCCCCAATGATGTCGTTACTTAGGATTTGGCGATTCAAGCCATTTATTGGCCTAACTCATTGTGATTCCCACACTCCGCTTGTCCGTTGGTGGAAAAGAATGAAAATAAAATTATAAAATTATTTCATCTCATTTCTTTTAAAAGTCAAAAAATGTAACATCTTATCGGGACCTACTGCGGTCAATGTAATGTCTCCTTTAGGTGAATCCCGACACTGCTAATTTAACAGTGCCTCAGTTTTATAATCCGAGCACCTGTTCAAAAGTTAGAAAAATCCGGTTACACATTTACAAAAAATACCTTAAAAAAGATCAGAAATTATTTCTAGGCACACCAGACCTCGTATTCATGCAGCTTAAATTTTTAGGGACAAGTAAAATTTCATATATTTAAAAAATTATTATTTTACACAGAAAATCTGGGTGTTTACAATTTAGGTAGGGGTTGGCTTATCCAAATGGATTTGGAGATGTGATTTAGAGATAATGGGAATTAGCTTTTTATAAGAAAGGTTATGATCACTTTAGGAAAAGCATGAAATATTATTTTATTATAAAATTTTATTCGATTTATAATGGCTCCGAATTGATTTAATTTGTGGCTAAGGTGGGTATGGGATGAAAAAATCACAATCAATAGGTTTTAGACAGGTTTAGGTCTCCATATTAAACTTATCTTTTAGATATAACTCTAACATAAATAGTTTAACTTTTACCATGTATTCTTGTACTATTATATTATATGGTTAATAATCTTACTATAAAATTCCAAGAGAACCCCAAGTGGTTCCATTATGATATATCTATTATTATATAATTTGTTTGGCTGAACCTTAGATTTTTGGAATATAATATCATTTAATAATATAATATTTGTTTTAAAAAATGCATTTGTGTCAATTTTTACAGTGGTTTGTAATTGATTTATGTGGAGGTCATTGCAACATTATTATTTCGAACAAAATTCATTGAATCAACCCCAACATGTCATATTAATCTATAAAATTATTGGAATGCATCAAAAGTCTCAATTTACATTTATTTGGATATTTATAACAATTATTTCAACCTTTCATTAAAAGGTAATTACAACATCATCCTCATGTCATAAATAATTTTATTTATTTAATGTCTAAAATTTATAAATAAAATAAAATTATCTACGAAATCTATTTAGATTTATAATAAATATTTATGGTCGAATTTATCTTATGTATAAAACTATATTAAAAATTGGTTAATTATTAATCTTTGAATTTAACACTTTTAACTCTTCTTGAAAAATAATAATAATAAATGTCCTAATCTAATCCAACTATACCAAAATGATCTTATTTTATTCCTAGGGTTTATTTTGATCGAACAAAACTTATCCAATAGAATTATAATATGAGTTAGGGTAATTATAATATCATTTTTACATTTAATTACCATATTTACTTTTAATCGTGTTAAGTAAAAGTAAAAAAATACTATTCACCAAAAATAATTTCATCTTATTGAACCAAATTTTACTTACTGATTTCATCTGTACCTCTCGGGTCTTAAAAATTTAACTCATAGAAGTGGTAAAATTCATTTTTAAGGAAAATTTCTAATGCTCCTAGAAGGTGGGTAAATGAAGGTAAAAAGTTCAATAAAATTTTATATATCTAATTTTATTATAAAATGACTCAAACACATTATATTGAACATATATATGTATTATGTGTCAATTTTTACCTACTATAAATTTAAATAAAATCTAATTATTTACATAATCAATCGGTTTTAAACAATAACTTAGTGTTTTTCACTATTCATCAAAAACTGAATGTTTTCTAAAAATTTCCAAAAATTAACCCAAGATAATTTTAATATTCCAAATCCAAAAATGAAGTCCATTTTGAAAAATAAATTTTATAAAATTTCAAAATGTGGTTATTACTATTCATAATGGATATTTTGATTGTTCGTGGTCTGTTATGACTCCATATTGCGTACAACACTAGCTATTGCATTATTCAAAGGGAAACGTACCGTGGAAGAATGTGGTGTTAAAAATAATATATGTTCATAAAGTATATCCATATTACCATGAATTTAAATCATAAATAAAAAATTAATACCAACTCTTCATAGAGGTTGTAATCCACAAGTACACACGAGATATTTGTTGATTTTAAAACAGATGAGATTGTAGTAATGTTGAAATTAAAAAAAATTAATAATTTGTCTAAAATATCATTAATATAAAATAAATCACTCATAACAATATTCCATGAACTATGTTGGTAGAATATGCATCATACCACTACCTAGAGGTGAAAGTCTACTAATATGAATTTGTGATACTTTCATTTCCCATGTATTCGAATGGATATGGGAATAGTTTGTAGTTAATTATAATAATAAATAAATATATTTTTGATATTGGAGTTAATATTTTATGATGGATAAGATAAATATATTTATGTTTAAATAAATATAAAATTAAAATAACTTGGTTAATATTTATAACTCGTCATTGAGAAACCACCATTGTCTTGAAAAATATGTCTCAAATTATTATTCTAAGGATAATTTTAGGGGATCTTGGGTTACGAGAATGAAGTGAATACGGTATTAGGTGAGGGTGTTTCCAATATATAAAGATACATATTCTCGAAAAAGGTTAAATAAGAGGTGACGTTTTTTAAGAGATAAAGAGAACACTAGTTGATTTATTTATAATAAATATTTATAATTTATGAAATTAACATGTATAACGATTGCAATGGATAAATGATAAAATTTTAGATAACATAGGTTGAAGATTTGTTCCACAATTATGAATTATTCATGATTGAATTGAAATTTTACCATTATCTTATAATTCATAGACAACACCCATCGAACCCAAGTTAGAGAACCTCAAGACATAATACAAGCCTTGTGCATTGAAAGAGTATACCAACATAAATCGATGGTCTGAATGCAATAAAATGTGAGAATAAACCCTTGAGATTTTAATCATTCTATAAAAAATTAAATATATAACTACTCAATGCAGTAACATAGGAATAAAAAACATTGCAATTAAATAATATTTGTCACTAATGTTCTACAAAACTATAAATCAAGATCCATGTGAGGAATAAAAACTATAGAAAAATGTTGAAATTACCCAAAAATAAACGCAATATGATTTTTTTATAACATGTCTTTATTTATTTAATAGCTATATGTTTCCTATCCTTTCTTTTAAACGTGATCCCATTTTTGTTATCTGGATCCATATAAATGATGATTCCATACACATCATGATTCATGTGTAGGTAGGGATTAGTAAAACCAAGAAAGAAACCAGAAATATTTAAATTGAAAATATACACATAAAAAGTATTTATATTCCATGATAGAAATAAATGTTCTAATATAAAAAATAATTATATTTTGAGCACCCATTTTCTATCCAATCCATGACAAGGCTCATATATAAATGATTTATCTCCATTTCAAAGTTAATAAATAGTTTCCAGATGTGATTATTAACTAAAAACAAGTATATATATAAAAGGATTATTAGAAACACTAAGTAATAGATTTGACAAAATACTCACCATATATAAATAGTCATGTTCTATCTTGTTACCCTATAACCATAATGAATTGAGTTCCAAGTGAATCCATAAATCCCCGACACCTCTGCCTAGTGTATTGGCCGATAATCATCATTGTAACATGTTATATGAACTCACATACTATAGCATAATCATACACAATGGTCCACCTCATAAGATACAATATAAATACATATATTGGGGTGGAAAATACAAGAATCCATGTATATCTTGAACAGGAAAATCATAACATGTGATCAGTAGAATACATTTGATACATGTAAAAATATGTACTCAACATCAAGAATAGCAACAAGCTATTCCGAAATTTCTCATGGAATTATTCATCACTCTTGGTTCTCATGGGAGACATACACAACCATTCGAAATAACTATCAAGAATGGTATGTAATGTATTCCATAATAATTTGAAATCAAGGGATTCAAAAAATACAATTTCCCAATATATTAGAGATCATCAAACTATTAATTTTTGAATGAAGTACAATAATTTTTATTAAATTATTGAATCTTGGAAACTATTTTATACCCATATATAACTAGAGCCCATGTAAATTTTACCGGTATCAGGTTCCATTTCGTCACATAAGTTGTTCAGAGAAGATACCTAAGATGATTGAAAACTGTGAAAGTAGATATAGATCAACATACCTGATGAATTCCATCAATGTAACTTGTTTCAGGATATATTGTGGAAGATTATTCCAATTCATTAGATCCATTTTTTTCAGAAATATATCATGAATGTTTCATGAATTCTTGAACATATCAATTAGACATGTCAGTTTTCAAGACTCGTCCAAGTGGGGTCCTTTATAGTGACTCCCCAAGCCCATATCAAATAGGCCAGGGTCCGGTGACTAGAACTGAGTAGTCATATCACAAAATGGGTGGAATCTCATATGTACATGTACATACGCACACATATCCAAGCCAAAAAATAATGAAATTTTAAAACTGATATGGAATAAAATGCATGCATACCACTAAACCCAACCTACAGAATACGAAATGAGAGTAATGATATGTAAAGTAAACTAGGATAGAATAAAATCCCACCAAATGAACGTGTTAGAAAACTAAAAAGTCCAACCTATAAACATAAATGTACCATAACTCCTACTAAAAGACATAGGAACACCTCAACCTATCTGAACTCACAATGCTCTGTTTGGTCTTGGTCCACTCTAGACATCTTCCAATGGTTACTCGTCTACACAAAACATGACACATGTGGAAAAATCCCATAGAGGGGGTAGAATAAAAATAATCAATAGTTTACACTCCAACCACAAATAAATACCCAAATTAAATATTTAACGAACTCTGCATAGCATATTTCTATAGTATATATAACAAGAACATGTCCTAATATACTCAAACCCCCAACCTATAGTCTAGAGGTAAGTCACAACTACCACATACCAAAGCTAGATATTCTTTCCAAGGAGGCCACAAAGCATCTTTTCTGGGAACACACACTTATATGTATGATTTAAATGATGAAATATAACAAAGAAGTATTTTTCTTTTAGAACAATCATGAAAGAGATGCACTAATTTATCTTAATAGAGATACGACAATCTGTCGTTGTGATTACTCACTCCCAGAGTGGTGTAGATCACGATACACTGATGAGGATCAGTGTTAGTGGCATGGGATGATAACAAGAATAATCCTGATCAACCTTCTATGTAGATGACATATATATAGTTGTATTGGACATACTAATAACAAGATTCTACATAAGGCACAACCATGGTTATAAGATCCTCCTCTAGGCCTCTAAAAGGTGATTCCTGACTATATCTAATAAAATCTAAATGAAGGTACCATAATCCTTTGAATAAGTATTGATACCATCTCACCATCATAGGAACAAAAAATTGAACCAACCCTAATTAAACTTGTTAAAGATACAATGTTAATTTGATTCAATTCATGTTGAAAGGTGTACATGGCATGTAGTAGGGTCACAAGTTTTTTCCCCTAACCCTGGATACTTTCCATGTTCAATAGATTGTTTCTTAAAAAAATATCATGTAAAATAGTTATATATGATGTTTATAAAGGATTAAATGCCATGCCCTACTATCCATGGTCCAACCATGTAATATGTCCTTATGCTAGTACATGGTGCCAACCCGTGTTTTCTTGCCCATGATGAAGTTCACATGGTATCTCGTGTAACCCATCTGAGTCTGGCCATGTGGTGTGGTACACAATGTGTAAGTATGTAGTGCAATCCATTCTATGTCTATGGAACTCTCATGATACACACATATCCTTAGGTGAGGGCCCACAAGTCGTGTGACACTTTACCGACTCACAAAACCCTATTTTCCCCTTAGTGGGTCCCCCACCCTGTGTATTCGAAAATACGCACCACGTTTACCGATATTTTCCAGATCTTCAATTCTTTATCTTTATTCCAAGTTCGATCCTTCAGTGATCAATCTATTGGTATTTTCATCACTAAAATAAATATCCAAGGCCATCTCTCTATAATAGTACCAAATCAATGAGTTTTAGGCCTTCAATCGGCTCTAAAATCCAATTTCGACCACTCACAAAAAGAACGCTCAATGAACGATATCTCCCAAAATACATCTATATATTCATTTACATAACTATTTTACCTCCTCTCAGTCATACAGATGTCAAATGATAAATCTCGGGTCGATTGACCATGAATCAAAGGTGCAACAACCATCCATTCATTTCCCGTGAAGAATGAATGATGTGCGTAAAAAGTGGGAAACCAATCGCATTGAATAAACCAGAGAAACGAACCTCGACCATTTTTTGTTATGGAAGTGATCTATTCCCATAATAATGATCAACAATCTAAATCAAGAAATAATCAAAATTATTGCCAATTAAATGTAGAAATCAACCCATCCCACGAGAATGAACGAACTGCAGGTCATCTTATTCGATAGTTGATCCACATTCATCATTAATCTAAGTACAATAGTGAAGGAATTAAAATCATAATACCATAATTCATGGATGGTTCATTCACTGGAGATGTTTGATCATCATGTCTTCAATGTTGGAATGATTCTCCAAGAACACATCTCATCGATCTTTGTTCCAAATTTCGTCGTCGTTCGTCGTTGAGAGAGCTCTCTATGTTGTCACCCTAGCCTCGGTGAAGTTCCATGGTTGTGAGCCTAACCCTAGATACCAATATTAAATGCTTATTAAAATAATCAATTTTATGTCACTATGAAATGGTAAAATAATAAAATAAATTTTTAATTTATTTTTTTCATTTAAAACGTCCAAAAATTAACATTCACATCCGACCCGTATTGGCCAATATAGTCGTCTCATATGATAATGTCTCTACTCTGAACACATTGGTGCCCTCATATTTTTTATCCGAGAACCTATTTATAATGTATTCCATTATTTTATGAAAACTTCTCACACGTTTTTTTAATATATTTAATATATTTAAAAATTTATTTTCGGAACACCATTCCTCAAAGTTGAATTCCATCATAGAGCCTAGTCTAGAATTAATTCAAAATAGTATTTCCAAATAATATATTAAAAAATATGGGACATTATACTATCCCCGCCTTGGGGATTTATATCCTTTAAAATCCATAAACAACGTCAATACAAATGATGGGGGTACTACACAAGAATCTGAGCCTCCCGCTCCCACTGCTCTCCAAGAGATTCATGTACTACCACTAAACACACACTAAAGGAATAACTTCCACATTAAGGATCCTCTCCTTCCTATCCTCGATCTCCATTGGGTTCCTAGAAAAATTAACCCCATCAACTATATCCTACTCACCCCACTCGATGACTTGCGATGGGTCATGCTCATACATCTTTGGTTGCAACACGTGGAAGACATCATGTACACAACACAACTGTTGGGGTAGAGATAAGCGATACACGACCTCACCAACTCTACACAGTATTTGAAAAGGGCCGATAAACCATGGAGATATCTTGTCACCTTTCTCTAATCTCCATAACAATCATTGAGGTGAGAACTGAAGGTGACATGGTCACCTTCTTCGAACTCCATAGTTTACCTTCATTTATTATAATAATATTTCTAATGGCTATCTGAAGTCTTCATCCACTATTGGATGCTCTTCACCTTCTCGATAGTAGATCATTACAATTCTAGGCCCATGAGTGCTGACTCTTCTGGGTTAGTCCACCAAAGTGGTAACCTACAGTGTATCATATATAGATACTTGAACTATGCCATACCAATGGTGGAGTGGTATTTGGTTTTTTACCCAAACTCTACTAGTGGTAGGTGTTCCTTCTAACTATGATCAACGTCTAAGATGAACTATTTCTACGTGTCCTCCCTAACCTAAATAGTCCTCCCCACCTAGTTATCCATCTTGGGATGAAATTCCATGCTCAAGTGTAACTGAGTCCTAAACACCTCCTTCAATCCCTTCCACAACTAGGATGTGAAACCATCATCAAGATCAAAAGAAATCAATAATGGGACTCCATGTAGTCGAACTATTTAATGAACTTAGAGGCCTCCGAATCTCTCTACTGAACTCTACTCTTGAATAGGTATGAATTGGGCTGATATAGTGAGTCAGTCGAAGATAATTCAGATTGTATTGATTCCCCTAGACGTCCATTATAAAATCATCATGAATTCCATCATTATGACATCCCACTTCTATTATGACACCTCAATGGTTTGAGTCAAAATTGATGGAAACTAGTATTAAGACATCACCTATAAGTATATAAGGCATCAATAAATGATCTATCCGACTTCCTTCTTCATCCATGTCCACGAAAACTGATGTAGGAGGTACTAGTATATCTTTTCTATATCAGGGTGTACCCCTCAAAGAGATTTATGAAACTCCATCACAACATCATCCCACAACACCACTGTTACAACTTTTCATACTCAAAAATGAATAATTTGTTCCCCAAATTGTGAATATCCATTAGCCAAATGCCCTATGGATATCTGAGAATGTAGGGTATCACAGTCTATATTCCTAATATGTGCCTCCCTTATTATCTATAAAAGTGGGTTGGAGACTATAATAAACCAGAGTAAAGATTCTCCATCTCTATCCAAGATGGATAATTGTAATGAGACCAAATACACAAACACCCCATTTAGCAACTGCGAACTAGATCTCATGCTGTGTGCATCTACCACAACATTCCCCTTCCCAGGAGTATAGAAAATATAAAACCCATTATCATGAACGATCTCTATTAATATCCACTATCTAAGGTTTATATCAATATGATAGAAGTTACACTTAAGACTCTTGTGGTTGGATTAAACAATAAACCTCTCACCCATCAAGTAGTTTCACTAAACCTTCAACGAAAATACTACCACTAATAACTCAAGATCATGATTTGCGTATTTTTACTCATAGGGTCACATCTAGGATGAACCATATGAAATCACTTATTGACTATTCCTCATAACATAACCAAGTATAATCCTTGATGCATCAAAAATTACTAGGTACTCAACCACATCCTCTAGAAATCTCAAGATTGGAAAGCTTGTAAAACACTGCCTCAACTACTGAAAGGCTTACAAGAACATATCTTTCATTAAAATTGGATTATTCTTTCAGGTCAAATCTATCATAGGTGTTGATATAATGGATAAATAAAGTATGAATCACCACTAATATCCTACCATCCCTAGGATGCTTCACACCTCAATCACTCCCTTAGGTGTATCCCATGCTAATACATTTTCCACCATGGATGGGTCCCCTGAAACTCCTTCAACTGATATAACATGTCCCAAAACGTAGATCACCTAAATCTAGAAATGCCACATCGAGAGTTTCCCTTAATGTTGGTACTCTTATAATATGTATAGAACTATCGGTACGGGTCTCGTGTGATCCTCCTCAGATGATGAGTACACAAGGATATCATCAATTATGACAACTATGAACATGTCTATGTAAAGTTGAATAATACAGTTCATGAGTCCCATAAATAATGTTGGGGATTTTTTCAGACCTAAGGGAATTAATAAAAATAGATAATGAACCTAGTGGAATTTTAATGCCATCATAGTAATATCCTTGTCTTGTATTCACATATAGTGACGGCCTAATCAGAGTTTAACCTTTGAGAACCATCAGGACCATCACAAATGATTTTAGAGGCCATTGATCCTCAGTAGTTGATACTTATTCATCATAGTCACCTTTTTCAATTTATTTAGTCCACAAAAGACCTCAATATACCTACTTCCATCTTTGAAAATTAAATAGGGGCCGCCCAAGGTGAAATAATGGGACCAAAAAATACCTTCTTCTATTAGTCCTCTAGTGTCACCCACATCATGAAAATCTCTTTAATATCCATATGATATGATAGCAAGGATTCCGACATCATCTAGGGGTGTATGTCAATTTATAATTTGTTCTCTCAATGGGTAGTTATCCCAGGAACATCTTCTAGAAAGACTTCCTCATACTCCAACACTACTGTTTGGAACTAAAATCAAAAAACACATACCGATCCAAGGGTAAGGATATCCGACTCATGAGTGATTAGTTTCACCCTCCTTTGAATGAGCCCATGTAACGCCCAGACCCCAGCTACCCAGAGTCGGTGCATTACTTCGTAACATTGGCATGATCACCAAAGATCATGTCTCGAAAGACCGATTAGTTTAGTAGCCTTGGAAACACTAGATACATTCATAAATGTTACATTACAACATAAGGTGAAAAACTACAATAACAGAGTCTTCATAGTCCACACTCATATCCTCTTCTGACTATCCCTGCAGGTCATTCCTAAAATACTTCTTCACATCCTGGAAAATATTAAAACATTGAAAGGGGTGAGCTCAGATGCTCAGTAAGGATAACAATATTGCGGAAGCTTTCATAAATAAACATAAACATTTAAGGCAATGTATAACTAAAACAAAAGCCTTTTGAACTTGAACCTCAACATAATATGGAAAAAGTAAAATGAGATAATGCCATTTACTTCTTCACATGGATATTATACTAATCGAATAATCCCATGAAATATCAATAACCACTTTCATAATGATGGAATGCATAATGCCAGACTATCATAACCACGTAGCCAAGGCCTCGTGCCAAGACCACAAATAAGATTTTGTCAAGGCCTCGTGCCAAGACACTAGTTTGTCTCATGAGACCTGCCGATGCATCTAGGAGCTGTAGTGGGTTCCACCCGTCACTTATTAAGTCCAATGCATTCCTCATATGAATAGGTTTAAGCATATCATAAACCATAACATAATAGTATCACATAAAACATGCATAAAGGAAACATAACATTTCCACATTTCAATCACAAGATATCAATACAACACATTGATATAATAAAAATGCATTCAAAAACCATTTTCAATACCAAAATAAAAGAAAGTTAAAACATTGTATTTATTTTTCATTAAAAAAATGATGGCTTGTAGAGGAATCTGAAACTCAAATAATGGTCACGGCGGCAGAGAAGTCGTTGTCGCCGCACAAGTACGAAAGGAAAAACATTCCCTTTTTATCATTTAGTAAAACGCTTCGTATAAAAGAGATTCCTTTTGAATAAATGTAAAAGTTAAAGGGGTTTATACACAGTATAAAATAAAGTTGTGTATAAAACCAAATATGCCTCAATGAAAGGGGATTGAGACGATGTTCTTAAAAAGATCATTTTTTTTAATAAAGTACATCTATAATGTGTATTCACTATAAGTACACATAAATAATGTACAAATACAAGATAGGAAATAATAATATCATGACATAATTTGAAAGTAGGAGATTAACCCAAAGAATAGAAATTGGGTTAAGAAGTTCCCTTACCTTGCGTCCTGTCCTGACTCGACCATTCTTTAACCTCCTGAATAATAAACTAGAGTTAATTTCTATTTACATAAGAACCTTTTGCACGTTCATTATTCCTTTTATATCCCTTATTACCATGTTATGAACATTATGTAATTATTTAAGTTTATAATGGTCATTTTGTCGATCTTAGGTACTTGAGTCAAAAATAAAATTCTTATAATTACAAGTTGTTCATGTGGTGATATATCCATTATATCCAGAATTATGTTCATGATGTTGATATCATATATATATCATATATATCCATTATATAAATGCATATATAATATTACATAACATTTAGAGTTAAGAAATGAAATTCACCGTTCATGGAGACGGTAAGCCGTACGTACGCATGAACACTAATTTCATTTCTATTTCGTATTTAATGGAATGAAAACATAATTATGTAAAGGTATAATATATTTCCAGTATAATATCATATATAATATCATTTACTCGATCCTTTATACATCCCACATATGGCATTAACGATTCACATCACTTTGAGTGGGCGGTAGTCCACACTTCCTAAAATGAAATTATCTAGTTTACCCATAATGGAAATCATAAAGTATGACATAAATGAGAAATACAGAAGCATAAGTAAAACATAAATATATTATGTATCATGTATAAATATAGTGACATCTTATTGTCCACATTTGAAGTTGTTATATGAGTGTTGAACAATCATCGTTTCGTGAGGCAGAAATTCACCATCCACAGAAACCGTATGTTCTTTAACCATTAGATGTAGGTGTGTGTAAGTGTAGCTCGAATAATTCTTATAAAAACATCCTAGTATATTGAGGATACTGGTTTTGTTTCAAAAGAAATTAATAAAAAGAGTTTAGGGGGTTGGAGAAGAAAAATAAAACAAAACAACTTTAGAGAAGACATTACCTCAAAATAGGGTAACTCTTTTTAATTTGAGCCAAAGGCTTCCTTGGGAAGGGTTATTCCCAAAGTGAGGCTTCTAGGAGTAAGAGGGGAAAGTTTGGAGAGTATTTGGGCAGAGGTTGGCCGAGAAAAATGGCTTGAAAGTGTGAATGAGGTAGTAGAGGTGGGGGCCTTTTATAAGAGGAGAGGAGGGGCACTCTTGGAAAGTAAGGAAATTTTACATTATTATACGAATCTTTTCAGATTCTAAAGGTACCAAACTTATATAATTCGTGGATAAGGTGATAAGGGTTCGAAATATACCCATACAATATTCTTTGGACAATTTTAATCCTTGTATTGTAAATTATATTTTCATTTTATTAAAATCGTTAAATAATGAGGTCATCGCTGCATCATAATGATGTCATAAATAATTTAATTTATTTAATGTCTAAAAATTATAAAAAAATACTATGATGTATGAAATCTTTTTAGATTTCCAATGACTATTTATAGTCAAAAATATGACTTGTATATCCCCATGTAAAAATTGTTTTAGTAAAACATTTCATGTTTGTGTCATTTTTTACATTAACATTAAATAAAAGGTATTTATGTCATTTTCTAAATAAAGTGGCTCCATGGGGTCCCCTAGTTAACCCATGGATTGTATTGGTCGTACATGGCACATCCAATGTTGGTAGTACATGTGTCATGCTCATCTCATATTATTAAAACATTATTTTTTCCTTAAACTACACTAATTACCTCTAATCGCGATTAAGAACATAAAAGTTACTATTCACCAAAAATTCTTTTAATCTCACTGAACCACATTTTACCTTTTAATGACAATAATGTATTTCGGATTTTTGAAAATCAAAACACAGAAGTGCTAATATTTCATTTAAATGAAAAAACAGTTATTCAACTACCACTTAGTGGTTTCACTATTAATGAAAAATTGAAGTTTTTCAGAACAATGCCAAAATTTCACCCTAAGCTATAATTGATATTCCGAATTCAAAAATGATGACTATTTTAAAAAATTACAAACATATATGTTGCATTAATTAATTATAAAATTAATTCCCGCCGTCACAACAAATAGCGTGTTTTTAAGAAACAATTTATATCAAAAGATTGGCAATTGTTTATGTCCAATTTCAATGTTAAATTAATTCAAATGACCACCATTGGATAAAATGGTAAAAATATATTCTAATTATATTTTAAAACCACTAAATAGTATAATTTATCACTATAAATTATTTTTATTAAAAAACTTGTTTTTAAGTATTTTTCACTATTCATAAAAAATTAGAAGTTCTCAGAAAAATACCAAAAATTCAACATAGGCTAATTTCGATATTCCGAATCCAAAAATGAAGTCAATTTTTAAATATAAAATTTCTATAATTTTAAAAAGTGGTTATTAATATTAATAACGGCTACTTTGATTAGTCGTGGTGTTTTAGAACTCGATGTTGCGTACAATGCAAGCTATTGCATTATTGAATGAGAAGCGTATCATGGAAGCTCAGGGTGTTACATTCTCCCCTCCTTCAATAAATTGCATCCTCGCAATTTGAAATTTTTCTTGTAAAATAAAAGGATGAAAATAGAAAATACCTTTGTGGAAAACCCACATCGGAAATAAGGTTAATAAAATTTAGTCATAATAAGAGGGAAATGGAAATAAGAAAGTCACCACCAAATTATGATCTCGATAAGGAGAACATTGGTGGAAATTAGAGACATATAATTGGAGGAAAAACGTAAATATTTGTAGGGAGTAATTGAGGTCATCAATCACAATCAACTGTCAAATTGAGGGCCCAAAGCCTTCAATCTATGTTGATTTAAAATATCATCAGTTCAACAAGACATAAGGTATTAGGATAACACATTTTTTTGTTTTAATATCCCTTTAATAAAGTTTAAGAATTAATTTATTCATTGAATAAGAGATAGGTATATATATATTTATGCTTGACAATTAGAGTTTCAACCTTCAACTCATCTTTCACTCAAAAATATAATAGAACTCAATAATATTATACTTATTCTAATTGTATAAGGATCCAAATGTTAACACATACCATTTAGATTAGTAAAATTATTTTTTAATAACTAGGGACTTCCTGTAGGCTAGTGGTTGGAAATAAAGGGCTATCGCACTATGGTTGTGGGTTCGATTCCTGCAGCTTTGTCCGACGCGACGGGTTATGCCCCACCCTGCAGGTTGTCCTTTTCCTAAAACTATAGTATAATAATATTCCAAAAATAATCTTCATAAATTTTTTAACCTTAAACAATACTATCCAAAGATCAAGTTAATCCACTCCAACCTTTATAGTTATCCAAAATACCTCTGTCCAGACTTTCTCTAAAAGGTCTCTTAATTCCAAAATCAATTTATCAGATTCCCCAAACAAAGTAAAGTTTCTCTTATTGTCACATACTAAAAATATAATTACCTTTATCATATTAAAACCTTACTGAAATAAACAAGTACTGCAGTACAATCCTTATATATATATCACATTATTCTAATAACCAGAATATAATCCATGAGTCCAAAAGCACCAATACATTAGTTATTCTTCTTCAACTGTAGTAACAGAATAAGATTGTCCTTGATCCCTTGGCCTTTTCTAAGGTAAGTTTCCCTGACGCCTAGGACATTCATTTGCATAATGCCCCATTTCCCTACAATTGTAGCATTCAACATTGATAGCCTCTTTCTTTCCCTTGCAATCACGCGCCTGGTGACCTTTTTCCCCACATTTATAACAAACTCCCATTCCTTTTAGGCAAGTACCAGGGTGATTCTTCCCACAATTATCACATAATGGAAAATCATTCTTTCCCTTTTTCCATTTATCTTTCTCTTGTTCCACCGTTCTCCTCTTCTCTTCCTTTACTTTGTTGTCATAAGACTTATAGAATTCCTTTTCTGTCTTGATAGAACACCAGACAATATCTTCGTATGACGAGAAGGTTTGTGAGACTAATGCTCGACGGAGAAATGGTTTTAACGCATCAAAGAAACGATCAATCTTACTTCTAGGGTTACGTATATAATCTGCAGCATGCCTTGCTAACCTTGTAAAGTTGGCCTCATACTTTGCGACATTCTCATCCTCCTTTTGTCTCAGACTCAAAAATTGTCTTTCCATATCTGCTCGATGGTCACGAGGATAGTATTTTTCTAGGAAGTGCTCTTTGAACTCCCTCCATCCATATTCGATACGTCATCATCTTCCTTTGTGTTTTGAATCAGCGACCACCACTGATCGGCATCTCGAGTGAGGCGATAAACTGCCATGATAACCTTCTCCCTTTCGCTACTCCCCAAGGCGTGGAATATTTTCTCCAAGGTGTTTATCCATTGCTCAGCTACTAATGGATTTGTACCCCCATTAAATGTTGGCGGTTGTTTCCTCATGAAGCGGTCTAACATTGATCCTCCACACTGTGGATCAGGGTGATCCATACAAGTAAGGTTATTATTCATAACTTGAGTGAGTTGTCCCAGTATGGTAATAATTTGATCAGCACCATTTGTATCTCCAGATCCACAATAATTATCTTGAGCAGGAGGGCAATCCCTACACGGAGTTCGTGCATTGATATGGTGTCCATTCCTTCCACTAGGCGCCATTTCTATACAATGGCATAAACTAGATTAGTTTATGAATCAAAATACATAATTCCATACTTATAAAATACTTAACATAAATTGAACTATTTATGGATATAATCCATTATCATTAAAAGGTTTTCTTTGAGGAAGTATATACTCATAACCATTCATAGTGGTTTGTAAAGAAAACGAGAATTATCCTAAGCATATCCCCCGGGAGTGTCGTAACCAAGAGTGCAGGAAGACCCGTTGTCGTGCACCGGTTCCCGTTCGAGTCTAGCTCAATGCGGTGTTTTCGGGTTGTAGGCCTAGGTACATCTGTGCTAAATCCGCCTCTACCTACTCGTATCCAGACAGGGATGTATTTCTCAGAAAACTCACAAAATCTCTACAATAACTAAATTCTAGGAAGTTATTCTATACTAATCCTCAAAGTCTATCTTTGGGCTATGTGCTCTAATCAGAGTTTATCTAAATCTAGCCTCCAAGGTTAGTACTAAACTGCATCTGATACCAACTATAACGCCCAACCCCAGCTACCCAGAGTCGGTGCATTACTTTGTAACATTGGAATGATCACAAAATTTCAAGTCTCGAAAGACCGATTAGTTTAGTAGCCTTGGAAACACTAGATAAATTCATAAATGTTACATTACAACATAAGGTGAAAACTACAATAACAAAGTCTTCATAGTCCACACTCATATCCTCTTCTGACTATCCCTGCAGGTCATTACTAAAATACTTCTTCACATCCTGGAAAATATTAAAACATTGAAAGGGGTGAGATCAGATGCTCAGTAAGGATAACAATATTGCGGAAGCTTTCATAAATAAACATAAACATTTAAGACAATGTATAACTAAAACAAAAGCCTTTTAAACTTGAACATCAACATAATATGGAAAAAGTAAAATGATATAATGCCATTTACTTCTTCACATGGATATTCTACTAATCGAATAATCCCATGCAATATCAATAACCACTTTCATAATGATGGAATGCATAATGCCAGACTATCATAACCACGTAGCCAATGCCTCGTGCCAAAACCACAAATAAGATTTTGTGAAGGCCTCGTGCCAAGACACTAGTTTGTCTCATGAGACCTTCCGATGCATCGAGGAGCTATAGCGGGCTCCACCCATCACTTATTAAGTCCAATGCATTCCTCATATGAATAGGTTTAAGCATATCATAAACCATAACATAATCGTATCACATAAAACATGCATAAAGGAAACATAACATTTCCACATTTCAATCACAAGATATCAATACAACACATTGATATAATAAAAACGCATTTAAAACCATTTTCAATACCAAAATAAAAGAATGTTAAAACTTTGTATTTGTTTTTCATTAAAAAAATGATGGCTTGTAGAGGAAGCCGAAACTCAAATAATGGTCACGGTGGCGGAGAAGTCATTGTCGCCACATAAGTACGGAAAGAAAAACATTCCCTTTTTGTCATTTAGTAAAACGCTTCATATAAAAGAGATTCGTTTTGAATAAATGTAAAAGTTAAAGGGGTTTATACACCGTATAAAAGAAAGTTGTGTATAAAACCAAATATGCCTCAATGAAAGGGGATTGAGACGAAGTCCTTAAAAAGATCATTTTTTAAATAAAGTATATATATAATGTTTATTCACTATAAATACACATAAATAATGTTCAAATACAAGATAGGACATAATAATATCATGACATAATTTGAAAGTAGGAGATTAACCCAAAGAATAGAAATTGGGTTAAGAAGTTCCCTTACCTTGCGTCCTATCCTGACTCGACCGTTCTTTAACCTCCTGAATAATAAACTAGAGTTAATTTCTATTTACTTAAGAACCTTTTGCATGTTCATTATTCCTTTTATATCCCTTATTACCATGTTATGAACATTATGTAATTATTTATGTTTATAACGGTCATTTTGTCGATCTTAGGTACATGAGTCAAAAATAAAATTCTTATAATTACAAGTTGTTCATGTGGTGATATATCCATTATATAAAGAATTATTTTCATGATGTAGATATCATATATATATCATATATATCCATTATATACATTCATTTATAATATTACATAACATTTAGAAGTAAGAAATGAAATTCACCGTTCATGGAGACGGTAAGTCGTACGTACGCATGAACACTACTTTAATTTCAATCTCGTATTTAATGGAATGAAATCATAATTTTATAAAGGTATAATATATTTCCAGTATAATATCATATATAATATCATTTACTCGATCCTTTATACATCCCATATATGTCATTAACGATTCACATCACTTTGAGGGGGCGGTAGTCCGCACTTCCTAAAATGGAATTATCGCGTTTACCCATAATGGAAATCATAAAGTATGCCATAAATGAGAAATACAGAAGCATAAATAAAACATAAACATATTATTTATCATGTATAGATATAGTGACATCTTAATGGCCACCTTTGAAGGTGTTATATGAGTGTTGAACAATCATCGTTTCGTGAGGCAGAAATTCACCATCCACAGAAATCGTATGTTCTTTTACCATTAGATGTAGGTGTGTGTAAGTGTAGCTAGAATCCTTATTATAACAACATCCTAGTATATTTTTTATACTGGTTTTGTTACAAAAGAAATGAATAAAAAGAGTTTAGGGGGTTGGAGAAGAAAAATAAAACAAAACAACATTAGAGAAGACATTACCTCAAAATCGGGTAACTCTTTTTAATTTGAGCCAAAAGCTTCCTTGGTAAGATTTCTGCCCAAAGTGAGGCTTCTAGGAGTAAGAGGGGTATGTTGAGAGAGTATTTGGGCAGAGGTTGGCCGAGCCAAATGGCTTTAATGTGTGAATGAGGTGGTAGAGGTGGGGGCCTTTTATAAGAGGAGAGGAGGGGCACTCTTGGAAAGTAAGAAAATTTTACATTATTATACAATGATTTTCGGATTATAAAGTTCCCACACATATATAATTCG
Organism: Viscum album; assembly: GCA_963277665.1. Classification (NCBI taxonomy): domain Eukaryota; kingdom Viridiplantae; phylum Streptophyta; class Magnoliopsida; order Santalales; family Viscaceae; genus Viscum; species Viscum album. The sequence continues at coordinate 1,483,692,339 of OY728137.1, forward strand.
TGGTTAAGGTGATAAGGGTTCGAAATCTACCCATCAAATATTCTTTTGACAATTTTAAGCCTTGTATTGTACATTATCTGTTCATTTTATTAAAATCGTTAAATAATGAGGTCATCGCTTCATCCTAATGATGTCATAAATAATTTAATTTATTTAATGTCTAAAAATTATAAAAAAAATACTATTATATAGGAAATAGTTTTATCTTTCCAATGACTATTTATAGACAAAAATATGACTTGTATAACCCCATGTAAAAATTGTTTTAGTAAACCATTTCATGTTTGTGTCATTTTTTACTTTAACATTAAATAATAGGTATTTATGTCATTTTCTAACTAAATTGGCTCCATGGGGTCCCCAAGTTGACCCATGGATTGTCTTGGTCGTCCATGGCACATCCAATGAGGGTAGAACATGTGTCAAGCTCATCTCATATTATTAAAACATTATTTTTACCTTAAACTACAATAATTACCTCTAATCGCGATTAAGAACTTAAAAGTTACTATTCACAAAAATTTCTTTTAATCTCATTGAACCACATTTTACTTCTTAATGACAATCATGTATGTCGGATTTTTGAAAATCAAAACACAGAAGTGGTAATATTTCATTTAAACGAAAAATCAGTTATTTAACTACCACTTAGTGGTTTCACTATTCATCAAAAATTGAAGTTTTTCAGAACAATGCCAAAATTTCACCCTAAGCTATAATTGATATTCCGAATTCAAAAATGATGTCTATTTTACAAAATTCCAAACATATAAGTTTCATTAATTAATTTTATAATTAATTCCCGTTTTCACAACAAATAGCGTGTTTTTAAGAAACAATTTATATCAAAAGATTGGCAATTGTTTATGTCCAATTTCAATGTTATATTAATTCTAATTACCACCATTGGATAAAATGGTAAAAATATATTCTAATTATACTTTAAAATCACTAAATAGTATAATTTATCACTATAAATTATTTTTATTAAAAAAGTTGTTTTTAAGTATTTTTCACTATTCATAAAAAATTAGTTCTCAGAAAAATACCAAAAATTCAACATAGGCTAATTTCGATATTCTGAATCCAAAAATGAAGTCCATTTTGAAATATAAAATTTCTATAATTTTAAAAAGTGGTTATTACTATTCATAACAGCTACTTTGATTAGTAGCGGTGTTTTAGAACTCGAAGTTGCGTACAATGCAAGCTATTGCATTATTGAATGAGAAGCGTATCATGGAAGCTCGGGGTGTTACAACCCATTTGTGCTTCCTGTGTTTCCATTTCTAGAAAAACCACTAACATCATCCCAGTGTTATGGACACACCACACATTTCACCAAAAACAATCAAACTAGACATGGACTAATGACATCCAATCTATACATAGAACGATTTCATAAGGCCTCGACACTTCAACTAATATTGTTCTTCTGAAACTCTATCCTCCAAGGGTTATATCACACTATGGTCACATGTTTTTGATCATGAAGTCTCTTCTCATAGGTGTCTCTAAGCATAAGGGTCAATTCAATGGTTCAACATGAATCTCAAGGTCTCATACAATGTAATTTGAGTGAAAAAAATAAATGGAACATATTTCTATAAGTACATCAATGAAAGTAGAAAAAACACTAATCATACCTCATATAAACTTTTTAGTCCTTAGGTCATACTCCTTGACCACATGTAGCTTCCCCCACCCATGTCCCCTAACACACTGAGCTTGGTGTGGACCTATTGGGGTGGTGGTGGTGGTATGTCGAAACATATTCCTCCTCCTCCAAATATCCCTAGTCTTCTTCCACATCCTCCACCTAGCTGATCTTCCCGATCCATGGGTTTCTTCAGCCTCAGTTGTCTATCTGTTGTCCCCCAATCAGAATCTCAATTGGATTAGAATTCTTTAAGAAGATATCTCATACCAACTCATTTTTATAATTTATTCACACTACAATAACTATATCCAGATTGAATGCCCTAAACTACAGATCCCTTATCATTCAACCTCTTGTAATGTCTCCCATATCCAGATCCATGTGTCTAATTTCAGCTCCCCACAGTTCATTTCACTATACCTGTCTGCTTACTGCTGACTTTCATTGGTTTCATATTCTCATCCAAAAAGTTGTCGTCCACCGAATCCCACTCTAGAACTCCCACATAAGTTGTAATTCAAAGAGGTATAACTCTGGATTGGATGTCCTAAAGCTGACCAACCTCGAAGGTCTGTTCCCCGAAGTACAAATATTTGACTACATCCATCAAGTGCCTAGATAGGTTGGTGAACCTCAATCAATAGTTAGCCACCATCAAGCTACCATGTTATAGATGAAGATTCTCTATTATATGCACTTATCTGAGCATAACTAGATATAAATACTATCTAAAGAGATAGTAGAACTCCATCATTGAATGATTCACCTCACCCATAGTCTTCATGGTGAAACTCCACCTTTTAGCTACCAAACCCTAGATATGGATTGCTACTAGGATCACAATCTAATCTGCTGGTGTCATCAGTAGAAGTAAAACTCTAGTCACCAACACAAGACATTACTCAGCCACTTGATGATTGTGCTTGCATCGGAACATGATAGGTCTCTATCTTTGAATCTCATTGATCACACTCAACCTGCACTCTTTGTCTGGTGGTACTACATGTACCATGTGTGGCACCACTAGTAGCGGTATAGGTTGTGCACCACATGGAGTAAACATCTAGGAAACCTGTCCATGTACTAATGTTTCATCACTAAGGTGTTCATCATTATCATCAATCTACAGAATCCTAGATGGTATGAATCCCAGATAAATCCTATAAGAATACAAGATTTACCAAGGTCAATGAGTATATCTAGAGAGCTGACATAAGGAGGACATGAAAAAACAGCTCATTCCTATATGATGCAAGTACCATAATATTTCATACAACTAGTGTTCTCATGTACTGAGTCAAAATGACGGTTATTAGAGTCTTGGTGTCTAGATATGTTGGTCTTCTGTACTAACATAGAATTCACTAGCCTGAAAACTGAACTCAAAACACTTAAACATTGTTTACCTAAACCAATCTCATAGACATCGGGTACTAATGTAGAACCTTACAGCTCTGATATCACTCAATCACGGACCATTCCAGTGGGGTCCATGCCATGAATCCCAAATAACGCCACAAATAGGCCAGGGGTTGGTGACTATCACCTAGTAGAAATATCATTAAATGGGAGGCATTTCCTATGTACCTGTATGCACACACATATCCAAGAACCCAAATGGTAAAAATTTATAAAATCTAGGGAACAAAATGTTTACTTACCCCTAAACCCAAAATAAATAGTGTACGATAGGAAAGTGATGTGCATTAATGTAAAATGGGCTACAATAAAAGACCTCCAAATTAAAGATTCTGAAATCTATAATGTACAACCTGTAAAAAATTGTACTTGCACTACTATTTAAAGATGTTAGAACACCTGGGAATTTGTGAACTCACAAAGCTCTATATATCCCTGGTAATCCCTTGACTCCATCAAAAGGACACTCGTCTTCACACTTCATGACATGTGTGATAAATCCCATGATTGGATGAGTATAACAATACTCAATATGACACATATAAACCATAAACCAATACAAAAAGTAATGTTAAAATCATATCTACAATGTATATGTCTACAATAAATATAACAAGAACAAATCGAAATATACTCAAACCTCGATTTGTATCATAGAGCTAAGTCACAACTAAAACAAAACAACACATGATATTTATTTTAAATATTCCATAAAGCAACACTTTTTGGGATCACATACTCATTAGTCTGATAGCACTGATGATGATCAACCAAGAAGTACTATTTTTTGGGAACCTTCATGAGAGAGATGCACTAATTGATCAGGAGAGAGATATGATACACTCTCTCTTGGAGTACTCACTCAGAGACTGGGGAAGATCAAAATACATAGGTGGGGATAACTATAAGGTCAATCAGATGATACCCCGACTCATCCAAATTCACATACAGATAAGAGAATCAACATCTGGTAGGATTGTTCAAACCGATACCAAGACTATACTTTTGAAAGAAGAATGAATATAAGATCCTACTCCGGGTCTCTCATAGGGGATTCCTGACTATATAAAGTAAAATCTTGCTTAAGAGACCATAATCTTGTGAGTATGAAGCAATAATAACTAGCCTTCCGATGAACAATAAAGTGCTCCCACATTAATGAATCTTTTCTGAGATATGGTGGATATGAGATTCCAGCCATGTTGGAAGAGGTACATGGTGTGTAGTAGGGTCACATTTTGTATCCCTTAACCCTAAGTACTACTCATGTTCAACAGACCATGTCATCAAAACATGACATGTAGAATAGGTATACATGATGTGTAGAAAGGATCACACATTATGTCATATTATCCAGGGTCCACCCATGTACTATGGTCATGTTCCATTACAAGGTGCCAACCCATGTCCATCTACTTGTGTACCAGTTCATGGGTTAACATGTGTATCTGGTCTTGGTCTGGTCATGTGGTGGGGTATATGTTGTGTAATAAAGCTGTGTGATCCACCCCATGGCTATGTAACTCTAGAGATTCATGTCGAGCCTCAAATAAGGGGCCACATTCCATGTGATAGGGGTCACACATTGTGTGATAGGGAATCGTGTGACACTTTACTACCTCCCAAAACCATAGCCACCGTTCAATAGGTCCCACATTCCATGTATTCTAGAACACACACCTTGTTTATCATGATTTTCTAGAACCACATTCCTTCCACCATGTGCCTTGGATAATACTCTGTTTCTCTATTTTTTGTTCGTTCATCTAGAAAATGAATACCCAATTTCCCTTGCCATCATAGCTGCTGAATCATTGAGTTTTGTTCTTTCAATCAAATCTGAAATCTTATTCTTACTCCCCAGTAGAAGAATGCTAAATGAACTATATCCCCTGAAATTATTCGATCCATCTTTCTCCATCAGAGTCAATCTTCCACTAAGATATCCCAAAAATGGATCTACAATTTTGGATAATTTCTACTTGAATCTATGTAACAATGATTATCTTTTTATTTCCCACTAATAACGAAGAATGTGTGGAAAAAAGGGGTAATAATTTCACAAAAAACAACCCTAAGGAATGAACCTAGGTCATTGTATATCATAGAAATGATCTATTAATGTATGATTGATAAAAAATATAAATAAAATAATAACCAAAACCCTCCCCAATTAAATCCAAATACAAACCCATCCTACTAGAATCATCAAACCATCAGTTGACCAGTTGCTGGGTTGATCCATATTCATTGTTGATTCTAAAAATGGGAAAGAAGGAATTAAAATCATAACACCCTAACATGGGGTCAGATCATTTTCTGAAGAGGTTTTATTATTTTGTGTCATCGTCGTTGGATATATTCCCCAAGAGAGGCTCCCATCAATCTTTGATAGATATTTTTTCATCATTTTACATTGATAGAATTCTCCAGGTTCTCTACAATGCCTCTAAGAAATACCAATTTTTTGAGCATAACGATGGATCCTTTCTTAAAATTCTAATAAAAAGAAACTTCCCTATGTTTGTTTAAAATGTTAAAATAATAAGATAATTTGTTCAACTTTTTATCATTTGAAATGATCAAAAACATTCTTTTATAGTCGACCTGTGTTGGTTAGTTTTAGGCCTAACCTATGGTTAAGTCAACCCTCTAAATGCAACGATTCCCTCAAATTTTGGATATGGAACCCATTTAGATTCGACTTCACTATTTTATGAAAACCTCTCGCACATGGTGTAAAATATATAGAAAAAATATCTTCCGAAAAAATAGGGCCTCAGAATCACATGTCGTCTTATGACTTTGTCTTGAATTATTTCCATATAATTATCAAAAATAAGAGATGAAAAATCAAGGATATTACATAAGTGGATATTGATCCTGAAAAATTATTATTAAGATAAATGATCCAAGATGATATTTAAGAATAATAGGGCATCAACATGATCATTCTATGGAAAAATACTATAAAATCCTATGTTCACATGGAATTTAGAACCGACTACAATGGATTTGGTTAATATTTTGAATCCATCATCAAGTAAAAAATGGATCAAAAATGGATTATGACCTTTTCATGTACCCTCCCTCAATAAGTGGTTAAAGGAAAATTTTTATATTCTTATAACAATAATATGTATCTAATTAATAATAAATATTTTTTTATCAAGATATGTCACTAACTGACTACAAGAAACACCAATAATCGAATAAGGGGTGAATTCATCATTCAAACTGCATAGAAACCATATATCCATCATAGATTTATGAAAATTTCTCAGGAAGAAAGATCAAAACAGTGAAGATATTTGAAAAAATGGAAGTTAGTATATCACTATAATGATGAAACCATGAATAACCAAGGGGAGATGAATGAGAGATATTAAAATGTAATAGGAGGGTTATCTAATTTGAAACTGGGTTTTAGGATAGAATTTTTTATTAAATAAGGATTAAAATCATGTGGAATTAAAATTACACTGTCCGAGTTTAGTGAACACATGGAACACATTAATGGTAAGTCAGTGGGACCCACTTTTAATCCAACTGATGGAATTTGATGGGTTTGTGTTTTGTTAAGAACAATATATGTCCTTCCTGAATAACTAGTGTTCCAATATGGTCTAGAAAAAATATATATCCTTTTTCTTTCCATAGTGGAGTGCCTATGTGTTCCATAGAAAATCAATGGTTATTATTTTTCCTCCAAATTCAATAAAAATTAACTTTATAAACACCCATTTTAAAGAGAAGACAAAATCTACTTGATAATTTTTTAAACTCATATATCATTATAAATTATAATTAATTACAATGTTATAATTCACCCCCTCTAACATCTTCTCATTCTCAATATTTACCATCAAAGGAACTTTTTAAAGAACATTATCCACTAATCTAAAAATTATAACAGTTTCCTTTACTTTTCCAATTAGATCTATCAATTGCTCTATATAATCCAATAATGGGTTATCGTCTTCCATCAATTAAATGCTCTCTTTTGTTTACGATTCCCAATATGAAATATAGGTATATTATGTTATGATATAGATAAAATTTTTCATATTAGATAACATATATACAATTCATAATATACCATTGACGATATGATACATGAAACACAACACAAAATTTTCATTAATAATGATGAATATCAAGATGTTACTCTACTTTCCCAAACAGGTTTTTGAACTCAAAGTGACCAACATAACAACAATCTATCTTCCCATTGTTTGTCATTATTTTATTTCCTATCTATGATTCAATCTATGGGAAAAATAGGTATCCTATTTTATGTTCCAAATGTCTCATAATATGGTGGGAATAAGACATCTACCAACTATGAGATGAGATAAACCATTTATGAATCCACTGTACTAACTTGGTAGACAGATGTATCATATTGGACCCCAAAATTACTAACTCACTTGCATTATTAGAACAATGATGGGAACGAAATTTCCAACCATATAGATAAATATTATTTTCCATATTAATAATAATATGGTAGCTATTAATTTTATAGAACTCAACTAAGTCTACTTGATAACTACATCTTCTATCGATGTCTAATACACACATTGATGAATATCGTCAAATATGTGCATCATCTACTCTCACTACCCATATGTATTCAAATGGTACAATTTTCTCCAAGTCAATTGAGTTCCTAAGGACTAATAAAATCCATTATAAAACAAAAATGTAAAAAATTATTCTATATCATGTACAATTATGAAGATAACTCCTTTCATGTTTAATATCTATCAATCATATAGCAAATTTTCTCCACTATGATCTAAGTCCCTTGAATTGAAAAGAGATGATGAATATTCTTTAACTGATCAACTCACCCAAAAAAATTAAAATGTCTTCATATTCTAGGGATGTACTAAAAAAATGGACATAATTATATCCTAAAACTTATAGAAGGTCATATAAAAAAGTCATAGTATCCAACCAAGCTATTGGAGAATGACCATTATCCTCTGGCATTTGACAGATTAGAATTTGATTAAAAAATATCATTATTTGTTAATGTACACACAAACTATAGCCTAAAGTAATTATACACCATTTCTATGAAAGATAAACCACCCCAATACATTTATAGGTGCCTCTCATCATCCCTTCCATAATATAAATATGTACTAAATATCTCCCAAGTTCTAAGGTCACATCATCATCATCCCCAGATTACTCAGGGATTGTGTCACCACCTTCCATCAATCCCGAAACATAGAAAGGCCATGGTAATAATAATTACTATACACTAAATGGTATACTAAATATTATTGTTTCACTAATGAAAATAACTCCATTTATCCATGTTTCATTGAATAACCCATCCTACAATCAACCAATGAGCACATCAGGCTCCACTATTCATCTGAATTCCATACACAAAGCTCTATAGCTTTCTGTATCATTTTGATAAGTGAATCCACAACAATTTGACCATTAACTATTTCATTTTACATATCAATGTCACCTATATGTAGGTAAAATACCCAATAACTCATCATAAAATTGACATTTTGGTGTCTGAATATATAGTATATGTTACTTTTCTCTATGTAGAAAACAATATTCAATCATAATAGATATTACAAGAAATAATTTAAATCATGCTCCCTAGATTCTAAATCCATTTCATTTGTTTTATTGTTCTAATCATATGGTCATAATGAACATGAACCATTTACTAATAACAACTCATTCATCACCATTACTTCCCAAAAACTAATTCCTCGAGCCTTAGAATACACATTATAACCAATCCCATGCTCTTGAAGGATTAACTCTAGAGCTATATACAAACTACCCAATTTATCATCAAAATCTAGATCAAACTAGTTCAATGAAAAAATATTCACCAATTTATTCTTCAATGTGGACAAATTTTCTAATACTATAATGTATTCTTATATAAAATTTCCATAGTACCACACTAAAAACATAATATTTCTAATCACAAACATGTTATTACGTGGTGTCAAAGGAATCAACAATTCCAATATATCTAGTTCCACTAATATAGTATTATTAGAAACTATATTCTCTTGGATTTTTACCCACTAAATCAAATTTCAAAACATTTAAATTATAATAAAATGTTTTTGTACTCGATTAGTACTCATGACTATATCGAGATGTTTTCACACTACTCACAGGATAGTTAGTAAATGATTATATCTTCAACTAAAACAATAATGAATGAATCCTTATATAAGAGGATGTTATAATTAATAGAATTTATAGACACTAAATGCACATTCATTTTCCCAAATGGAATGATGAAGAACTTTTATGGACCACAACTACTAAAAAATTTCATCTTTAGAAAGCCCTCCACTCAAATCAACAACATGAGGTATCCTAACCAAAAATCAACCTTCAGTAACCACTTGGATCCCAGTAACTATTCAATGGTTTCATCTATCAAAGGATTGGAATTTATTTTTTTCACATTCAGGATAATTATATATTTGTAAACTACTCATTTTAAAAGACTACCATCCACCTTCATGGTGGAAAATATAATTTCACACATGAATGATGTTCTCATCATGATAAATACCTTTTGTTTCAAGTCCATGATTTTTACTATGAACTCTTTCATATCGTTCACATCCATCTGACAATGGGGTATCTAAATGGGAATGTTCTATCACAAAGACAACTCTTCTCTACGATCTATGTTCTATATTGTTGTCTACAAAGATGAATTTATATAGTTCCACAATAGAAGGGAAAGATAAGTTGTTTACCCTTTGATCTTATATAATGATATAATAATTCAATCTATGTAATAATAATCCCCAGATATCTGATTACTAGACCAATATTACCAACACCCAAACCCATCTCACTAGCCTTCCTGGCTGAATCTCACTTCATTAATGTAAATGATACCCATCTTTAATAGATATCAACGTGTGCCTTGAAAATTTTCAACCATTTCATACTGTTAATCATACTGAATATCATTATTTACAAATCAATGATGTTTGTAATACATCCTTAACTATAAATGGAAATAAAGAACTCTATTTACCACTAAATTAGGAGAACATTTATTTCGAATGATGCTTCTTGGAAAAAAATCCAAAAAATTTTTGATTGGTATATCATGTAATGGAATATTATGTTCATAAAAAGGAATGAAATTCCCTAAAATCAAAACACTTATTAAAAAAATAGAATTCATTGATTCCATACCTAAAAAATTTGATGATCACTCACCACACTCGGTTTGATTCTAATCCACTGCATATACCCAGCTTAACTCAACACTGTATCTCAAACCAAACGATTCATGACCCAATGAAGTCATCATAATCTGATCCTACTTCTGAAAAACCCAGCAAGATCCTTTGGTGGTAGATTTTGTCTGCATTGAACCCATGAATAAAATCAGCCTCATATATTGGGAGGAGTGTTTTTGGAACACTCAAAATCTTGGAAAAAACTAATACATTCTTGGTGGTTTTGTACATAAATTTTCATAATGTCTAGCCTTTACATAGTAGAAGAACATGTGACTCATTCTTAGGGGCCTTAAGATTCCATACTCTAATGAACATATTTATAATTAAAAAGTATCATGTCCTTGGTCTTCCTAATCCTACATCTATAAGAAACACTCCCAACAATAGCATGAGATCATATCTATTATGTAAGAAACACTTGAATATGAACAAGTGATTGAACCTCCACTAATCCATTATATATAGTGAATTTCTTGTGTATAAAGTCTATGTATGTCATGAGTTTTAATATGAAAACATTTCATTTTATTCTGGGTTGAATAATGATAACAAATTTCATAACCATAGTTTGTCTGTTTCCATCCTACAGAATAGAAAATATGAGTAACTCAGTGGACCAAATGAAGTATATTGATTCCATCATGGACCCCTGTTATTTCTTTTTATACTAATTCACATGTCCTTTATTCATTAAACCAGGGATGAATTATTTAATTAATTGGTTCTTAAATGCCTTGTATATGAGAGCCTCATATTTTATAGGCATTCCCATCATGCCCCACCATCTCCTAGTAGGTCATGTATCATTAACAATGAAAACATCACTTTTCTATACATAATTGTTTCAATAAGGTTGAATACACCCTTATTTATAGTTATCTAGTATTATGTATACTATAGTACCCCAGTTCTATAAACGATTGGTGGATGATGGGGAAAGAAGTCTCTAGATTAGCTGACCATGGAATTTAGTGCCCTTACGACCTAAACAAATTGAAGTGGAAGGACTCCCAGGTTATGAGGGGATACTATATGTGCCACTAGAGTACGTTCAATAAAATTATCTACAAATTAATCCTTCACACATGGTAGTGGAATATGATATGTCTCCCAAGATTGCGTTTCTAAGACAATGTTAACTGGATTCCCCAATAATTTTATTTGAGGCTTCATATTGTGAAACATTATGGAATCATATATAAGCGATAATTAGGTATGTAAAATCCTAATAATTTTATGGTATCCAAGAAAGGTTATTCTTTAATGTTACACACAACTCAAATAAAATCCCAATTAGTACAATAAATGGTTCACAAAATTTTTATCTTAGTCACGATCATATATATACTAAACATAGAAACATGATCTAGTTGAACTAAATAATTCAAAAGATACATGAAAAATATTATGAGAATATATTTATACAACTCAATAGTGAATATAAGTCATTTCAAAAAATATTTCACCAATCAAAGAATAAAAATTTGTAACTAATATGTAACACACTAATGGTATTAATATGACATGTTATGAAAAATGCATATTCAACATTCATGAATAATCCAAAATCCCATAAAACTATAACATCAATCCCATCAAAGGATAATATAATTTCCATTACACATGATGTTTCCTTGAACACAAAACCCCCCATCCGATGTCACAAAAAACATATATAATTTCAATAGTTACTATAGTTAGTAAAAAAAATAATAATAATTTCTTGTGGTATAAATTAATATATCCATTATTTGAACCACTGTTAATAAGCATGAGATCCCTAATACCTCATATAAAACTCAATACAAAAAATATGTTTCTGAATAACATGGAAGGTTTGAACACCATAAATAGGAGAAAATTCCTTTAGAATCCAATTCCTAAAAAATTAAATATAAAATAAATCTATGAGATGAAGGATAAAACCAAAAAATAAAAATATTATGAAATGTTGAACACAAGGCAGGTAAATAAATATACTAATCTACTAGAATGACATTCTTAACCAATGTAAGATTATTCTTGTAGGAAAATAGGTATTGCAACACTCTTTAAATCCTAAGGGTCTGTCATGGTTATTTTATCAGCTTCTTGTTCCATATCTCAACCATATACAACATTAACCTTTCCCTTCCATGGATAGTAGTACCTGAATTATGCAAGAATATTGAGATGGATTTGTTGGGTGTGAGTATTAAACCCTTGTAAGAGACCAACAATTAATTCAAAAAAATTGAACATTCAAAAATGTAATATTTCATGATATAAATAAATGTTATTTAAGAATAAAAAATCACATTTGAAGTACCTATATATTATCCATGAAAAAACAAGCACCATATATAACATCATAATATAAATAATGAATGGATAATTGAAGGCTATCATAAGTGATCATGAAATATCCATAAGGTTGGAAAACACATTGGTCATTATCCACAATGAATTGATGAACATACTACTCGGTATCTAAAAGAAATTTAGTTTGATCCTGTTATGAAGTATCCATAAGGAAATGTGTTTTGGGAAAGTCTTAAAGGATGTTTTTGTCCTATTAAATATGTTGGTCCTTCATCATCACCACCATATATCATTTGTACTGCACCTTTCTGGGGAAAAAATACACAACATTCCACTCGCCATGATAACTGAGACAATACATCCAATGGAATTGAAGATGCCCAAAAGAAGGCAGACCACGATATAAAAAATCATGGCATGTCATCATGATAATATTGTTGAAACAAATGGCAACTTTCTATTCATTAAAAATCATTGTAAAAACATTCTCAAGTGATACTCAAGGCATAAGGCATCATACAAGGTTCTCATGAGCTACACATATACATTTATGTGACCAAAATAAATCATATTCAACAAATTTTCCCATTATAATATGTAATAAAAGAATAATAAAAATTAACATGCCTCAAATGTAAAGGAATATACACCATTTATGTTGATGATGAAGTACATCAATATTCATCGAATGATTGAAACTCAAAACACATTTTTCAACCATATATAAAAATATTAATCATGTAGGATTATAATCTCATGTTACAGTAAATAAAATAAGATTTATTGAGAAGAGACCCATTGAGATTAAAATTCATGTATTTGGATCAGTAATCACATACCACACATATTCAATCAAGGGAACTAGTTTTGAGATATGTTAAAGGTACAAAATATAATTCATTGGATTAATTATTTATTCAAGACACGATCACTAATTCTTCATAATTTATAGAAAATATAATCATATATTTTAAAAAAATTTAAAAACTCCATTAATAAATAATTGTAAAAGTGATCCAATATGTTATTCAAGAACAAAAATGTTTCAAGATGATCGATCTATGGGAACTTAAACAGATACATCAATCATTCACAATGAATTTATCTAATTTCCAAAAAATATATATCATGAATACATAAAATCCACCAACAATATACAAAAATACCCTCAAAGGATTATTTTTTATTCATAAATCATCTATTACAAAGATTATTAGGATGATGATTCATAAGCACATACATGTTAAACATCTATAGTTGAATTTAAATTTCTATTCGATCAAGAGTCATTGTAAACATTCTAGATCTATTACCGATCAATGAAATTTTGAATAATCTACTTCTGAATTAAATATAAATTATATATTAGTCATATCAATGTTAATTTATCAGGATGCATGGGGAAAACATTGTTATTATAGAGATAATGCACTATTTTAGTATCATTGGACCAATCAAATAGTGATGATTGAAGGGGACATGAATAGGGGAGATTGAGAGTCAAGATGAGAGTTACCTGTTTCAAAATAAAATATTTGGTTGGTATTTGATGTTAATTTTTTATCACAACCTAGTAAAATTAAAATTCCTTAGGTTGTATTTAATAAACTTTTAGAAGATTACACTGATCAGTCTTTAGGCCACAATGATAGACCAGTGGTAGGCCTACACCTTGTTGATGTTCTTTGTAAGACCTTATCAATTATTACAGAAAAACGATAGTTATTAATGAACCAATAGTTATCCATTAGAAGCACACAAGTGAGTTTTTGGTGCCTGGAGAAAATGAATGACCTAATGTAGTACCTTTGGATGAATATGATATCTAACTTATTATGGGGTACATTATTTTATAAATTTGGATATGGATCCCATTATGTTTAATAATGAGATGATTTTCTAGATTATGATGAGTCACTAGAGTGTTATGGGTGTTTGGGAAATAAAATTGGAGGAAAAGTGTCCATCTAGTTCTTGATTCCTAGTTAGTGCATAGTTAATAGTAACTGTGCACCATGACTATGCTTCCCTTGAGGAGGTGGTGCACAGTTTTAGAAATAATGTAATATTGGACAGAACCAATCCTTAGGGTAACCGCATTGTTTTCAAAAACATTAATGCTTCCTAAGAGGCCATGTAAGCTATCCCCTCTTCAACTGAGGGTGGTGCGCAATTGGGGCATGGTTTGGATAATCATGATGCCAAACCATGAACTTGATTACAGAAGAGTAATTAACCATTTTCCCCAACATGATTTAAGTTTTCTTTCTGTAATTTTCTTATAATTATAATTACAACAACTAATAGTGATGAACACATTTTCCCAAAAATTGCAAGTATCAATCTCCTTTGTTTATAATCCATTTATGATTTCATTTACGGTGAATCAAAATTCATTTTGAATCTAGTACTCCAATTTCATCTATTTTATGGATTAAGGATCATGGAATCATTCCTATTCTTATGAATACATAACACCCTCTCTTTTAATAGTATCTTCTATATTGGTTCTTGGAGGGAGGGTTGAGATCGGATCAGAGGACATGGGTAAGTGAGCATTCATCTATGGAGTCAAGGTAGGTGGTCTATAAGTTATGTCATGTAGTAATGATGTTTGGTTTTCATGTTTGTGTTTCTTATATGCTACGTTAATTTTTTGAATTTTATATCATTATAATTAATTGATGAATTGGTTTTGTAAATTATGGACTGAATCCATCATGATTCTCAAAGGATGTGTGGATGTTGATTAGACCGAGAGAGAGGCTATTCAGGTGGTGTTATGAATTTGTGAAAATTGAATTGGTGTATTAAATATGAAATGGTAAGGTTTGTGAGAGACATTATATAATAGTAATCTTTATCTTTTTTACAATAGTTTATAGTGGAAAACAAAATGATAATTTTGTTAGTAATTTATCTAGTATTTTTAAATGAAATCGATTTTAATTGTGTTATGTTGATCATGTTTTGTAAGGGATTATTTTTTATAATGTAAATGTATAAAATGAGTTCTCTATATAAATGTTATGTGAAATAATGTTTTAAGGTATATATATGGTATAAATTTAAATTACATGTCCATTTTGAATAGTAAATGTGTTAATGGGTTAGGCATGAAGACATTATATTATTTGAATGATGAATGATTTGTAAATATTATATGCGTTAAAAGGTTAAAGAAGTATGTTCTCATAGATTGGTTCATGTGGGGTATTTAACAACATGCTCTATGACCATGCGTTAGGTTATACAGAGGCTCTATTCCCTAACCCTATAATGTATTGGTGGGAGGGATAGACTAATTCTCCATGACTATAAATAATTCATGATATATGAATTCTGTGAGTGAGAATATTAGGTATGTGTTATGTATTGTGTTTGTACTTTTTTCCTTAATGATGTAGGGAACTTTATTATTCCCCATTATACATATTTTATATGACCTATATGGGACGATGTATATTGGAAAAAAATGGATACCCAACTAAATAATTGGTGAATGTAGATAAAGTGAACTTTTTTAAATAATTTCACCTTATATACCTCTTGTTTATATTGATATTCATTGTGTACATGAATGCATTATATGTTTAGACTAGTTGTTTTGTAGATACTATTAGTGGTTACCTACTATGATTTTCTCACACACTGTTTGGGACACCATTGGTTACCCAAGAAAATTTCATGGTTATACACCATGACATTTGAAAGGAATCTATTCTAGATGGATAATTTGATTGGGTAATATTCATGCATGGGGGATCTAAACATTGATTCAGGACCCATCTTGGGTATTTTTAATCATTTATTTTTTGTGTGTTTTTATTACACATTTAATTTCATGACTTGACATAGAAAATTTACTATTTATTTGTGGGATTGTACCCACATTAGGGAAATGGATTTGTTATGAAGGTTTATTGTTTACTTTTTTCCTTTATTTCATAATTTATCACATTTAGATTACTCTAATAAGGGTTATCTTATCACATAGATTTAAATAATACCATCAATTTTAAAAGAAAACCACTATTTTATAAGGAGGCATGCCTGATGTCATATACTGAACTAGATTGGAGAACTAGAATAGGGGATCCCAGGTCTTGATGTTAAAATTTTGTATAACAATATTTTTCATCTCTATTGTCTTATTATTTGGGAGTGGTATAAGGGGTGATAAGTTGTTTTAATCCTTGTAAATGGTCTTTTTCAATGGTTTGGCTAACCTATATGTGGGGGAAACCATGTACTAAGGGTGGGATTGTTTTACTAGATGTTTTTTGTTATAGTTGGATGATATTTCACCTTGTGTTATTTAGGTGTTGTTTTAGGGGACAGTTTTTTGATATTTCTATCATAGATAAAATGGTATTTGGTTGTGAATACGTGATTCATCATATGAATGAATTTGTATAAGTGACATGAATTAGGGTAGATACACATGGAAATGATAAGTGGTATTTTATGGATTTAATACATTTTATATTCATTGAAATTTGATGGTATTTATGCCTAAAAAAGATGACACACACCGTTAAATGTGAACAATGAAAAAAATAGTAAATGAATCAATCATAATGAAGATTCCAAAAACATTATTTTTTTGTAATTTTAGAAACATATTATGTTTCTCAAATAGTAAATATTTATGTAAAAAGGTAAATCGTTAAAATGGGTGTCTAACTAAAGTCTTGTGACTATGTAAGTTGGATTACACCATGATTACAATAGAGAGATGTTGTAATGGAAGAGGGTAGATATAATTTTGATACTATATTTTTTATAGTGCATGTGAAACTTGTTTTTTTTTTGGTTTGCATGAAGCCTTCATGTGCATAACCTATCAATGATTTTTCTTATGTGTTTTGAGTTTTGTTTTTTCTTGAATTACAGATACATTCCACCATGACATCATGTGATATTTGCAATAAATAAAGGTATAATGGACAACTCCCCTCTAGTATAAGATAATGAAACCCTAGTAATCCTCCATAATAAAGGGGAGGAGATGTTTGATGAGAAATGTTCTTATTTTTTGTAGATGGTGTATATGGACCTAAGGTAGGTCATATCGAATTTATTATATCTAACTATATAGTTTTAGTTTCATCACTCTCAAATTTATTATAGAGTGGGTGGACCTATAGTTGAAAATCTCATAATAAAATCCATACAGATCACTCTAGATCACTTGGTGTCTCCTCCTAATAATAGTGTGAAGTTGGAGGCCTATATGTTGTGGGAAAAAGAAAAGATATTGTGGTATATTTTGGTTCAAACTCAGTAAAAATATGTATCTTATGGAATGATATACTTTAAAATTTATGGAAAATTTCTACCATGTAACCTTGAGGCTAGAGATTGACTTTGCGTTTATGAGTTTGACCTAGGGAACTATGATGGTTATGAATTATTCTTTTCACAACACTGATGTGAAAATTATTATTTTAGTGTTGGAAGGGAAGGTGATGGAGATGGAGAGACTTTTTCAAATTGACACAAACATGTGATTATGTCTCAGATGCCTTTCTTCTATTTTAAGAGGTTTGATAATTAGTGGATTGTGCACTAATTTTAAAAGTGATCCTCAAGGGGAATTTTTTTGTGGTGGATATGCAGTTCTAGTTAGGTGACCCAATAGTGAAACATCAGGTAGTAAGGACTTTTTTGGTGTTTCACAATGGAAGCAGTATATATGGTACATATGGAATAGGATTAATATGTCAGGGTTTTGATTTTGTGTTATTATATTACTTTGGTAGGTCTGGAAACATGCATGGACAATTTACCTAGCCACTAATTGAGTTTTGAGCATACATAATGATGGGGAATGTGTAGAGGTTCTGTAGGAACCCTTGATAGTTATTCAGTGATAGAGGATCATGGAAAATGCAGGCTGATGGAAGGGGTTCAAATACCCAAAACCAAGAAGGATGTTGTAGTTCTGTGGGTAAAACTAGATAGATTAGTAGATATATCACTTAAGGGAAAGTGATTCCTTAGTTGTAGGGTGGTGTAGTGCCATATACTCAGATCGGAGATCATGGAATATGGTTATGAAAACTTAATGAATTTCATCCTTCACTTGGATGTGGAATGGCTATACCATTGAGAGTTTGAAGTAATATTCTTTTAGGTTATATGATTGGTTACCCTTTACTTGATATAGATTCCACACACTATTTAATATCTGGTGATATTTTGAATGTTTTGGGTCTATGAGTGGATCATATGTGTGGGGTTATGTCCCTTAATATGGCATTAAGAGTACAAGTTGAAGATATTATCAAATGTATGGAGATTTCCATTGAGCATGGAATGTTCCATTTCTTGGGGGAAATGTTCTTCCTCAAGATGGCCTGTTTTTATGATATTGAGAATGGATTTTTTGGTATTATGTCAAGAAAAAAAATTAATATTACCACCATAGCATAATGATCACATCTGATGAGGGTGATATTATTGTTAACTATGCCGAATGAGATACCCTGGAAGTCTATGTAGTGCCATGTCTTGTGCATGATAATGGGTGAATATTGTAGCTTTTGATTCCAAGTATGGTGGATCTGTTTCAAGATACGTTTCCATAGGACTTCTCAGGGATATTGATCGATAGATAAGTTGATTTCACAATTTTGTTTTCTCTCGGATCAAAACAAGTTCTCATTTCACCATATAGTATATAACCAAAATAATTTCAATATCACAAACTCAATTAGAGGAATTGATGAATAACGAGAGTATTCATCAACTTATGTCACCATTGGGATCAATAATTATTCATTCTAAAACTGATAATGAAACATTTTTGTTGTATGTTGATTATCATATGTTGAACTAGATGAAAATTAAGAAATGATCCCCACATTCCTGAATCAATTATATTTATTCTAAATAAATTATTCTTCTATAACATCCAAAATTTAATTATGCTTAGGGAATAATTAGAGGAGGTTGGGACCTTTTGATGTAACATGGATCCCTTTTAGGAGTTGTTATAGTTTATATGTGGTTTCCTTGATTTCATTATGGTTGAACAACTTTCTAGTTTGTTTTAAGGGCATAATGAGTCAAATACTTCACCCATAACTGGTTCAATTTGTAGCAGCATTGTTAATGAAATATTTGTTTTATCCAAGACCCATGAAGATCTTGGAAAACAATGTTAACATCTTCTAAAGTACACATTGAGGGAATATGATATATTCTGAGCTATATAAATGTCATTTATAGATTGAAATGGTATATTTCTTGACCCACATCGTCTGTTACGATGATGTCTCGGTAGACAATGATAAAGTGAATGTAGTTGTATCTTGGGATATTCTCATGAATGATTTTGATATAAGAATTTTTTTAGGTTTTATAGGATATTATCTAATGTTCATCAATTAATTGTCCCTTTTTGAAACAAAATATTTGGGATTTACCAATAAGGGAATCATGTTTAAATGATATGGGTCATGTGATGATTCATTCTAGGATTCAAATAAGTAGTTCACTACTACGCATATTTTGATCATATCGGAGTCATGTAAAGAGTATACCTTGTTTTGAGATTCCTCTAGTATAGGTCAGGGGAAAGTGTCGATGAATGTTAATGGGGTGGTAGCTTATGGTTCATGGTAGTTGAGTTACTCTAAATTAAATTACCCTATCCATTAATTTTTTTGGTTCTTGGTGGTTTATTAGTTAATGTGTTGGTTGTATTGTTTTTTGGGTGAAAGGATTACATTATAAACTAGTAATTTAAGCCTTAGATAAATATTCTCCAAATTTTATTTGTATCTTTGACAAGGAAGAAGGGATGATTACTTGTAGTCTGATGATTTTGAGTTTCTCTACATGCCATGAATGGGAAATAATGATTCATATGTTTTATGTAATAAGAAGAAAACTTAGGAGGGTTAGTAATATAGTTCTTAGTAGAAGATGAGAGTGTTTATTAATGTGATACATCTAGAGTTCTAGGATTGAAATGGGCGAATGAAACATGAATCCATGGAAGTTAAGTGTATGATTATAAGCTGGATCAAGGAGATGAGGTAATAGGGTCTAGAGTCTGTGGACTAAAGGGATGTCTTTAAAATGTGGAGTCAAATTCTAATGGGACTAATGATGAGGATGAGATCATTTAGAGTGTGTGGACTAGAGGGACATCTTGGAACTGGGGAGTCAAATTCTAATGGGACTAATGATGAGGATGAGATCATTTATGTTCATGGTCATGTTGTTGTACATAATTTCAAGGGGGAAGAGTTGATGCATGAATTTCATGAATCTTAGTGGGTAGTATCTCCATGTTTGAAAAAATACGAACCAGATCATTGTATATATTATTGGTGGCTAGGTTTGAAAAAAGTTTTTTTCGATTTCCAAACACGATCTTGCTTCTGTGAGTAGGTGAACATTGAGTATCACAGACCAGGTGGTTTTTTATAGAAATATCACATTCTAGAATGGATGTGGGGTCACATAACAATAGATTTTTTGTTGGGTATTCAAAGGATGCCTCATAAGAATGAAGTGATATGGGTAGTTATGGATCAATTTACTAGTGTCGAACATTTATTAATGTTTTGAGAGACCATAATCATCAAACAGTTGGGTGGTTTATATTTTTAAGAGATTGTATAGTTACATGGGGTTCCATAAACTACTGTTTCGAAACATGAACCACATTTTACTTTATGATTTTGTAAATTCATAAACAAGGATCTTGGTACCGATATGTTTTTGGGAATGACAATCCACAATGTTTTTATGATTCCATACATTCAATGAGAAATGTTCTCAATTAATTTTTTTAAAAAATAAATTTATTTTTGTTGATGTGATTTTCCTTGAGTTCTTGAGGAGGATTGTGGTTGTTTTGGTATTTTGGGATCAAAATTTTAATAAAAGAGGCCACTTAGTGCATGCTTCACAATTAGTATAATGTTAGTAGTAACCATTCACAATATGTGTTCTTTCATGGAGGTAGTGTTGCATGGTTTTTTATACCATGAAGGGGGAAGGAAAACCATACAATCATTGATAGGGCCGTTCTACATGGTTACTATAAGAGTTTTCAAATAGCACTATCTTTCCATGAGATAGTGTAACATGGCCCCCTCTTGTAAAGACTGTGTCACATGACTATTCTAGGGTTTGGCAACCCATTAATCCAAACCACGCACCTCAATAAATATGGGGAATTGATCCCCCCTTCTCCTCGTGCTTTAGGTTTTATAACACACATTTCCTTTTAATTATTACAATAAAATACATTGGTGATGAACCATTCCTCTCAAACTAACCAATCATCAATCCACATCGTTTATAATCCATTTGGAGTGCCAATTGGTATGGATCCAAAATCTTAGTACGTTTACAACTCATAATTCATTATATTTCTATATTAGGAATCATAGAATATTTATTATACTTATAAATCCCCAAAATAAACTTTGTTATCTAGTTTGGGTCCTTGAGGGTAGTTAAGATAGAATGAAATGAAAATTTTGACAGAGGGTTTATCAATGAAATCATGGTTGGTGGTCTATAATTCATATTCCATGGTTATGATTTTTGGTTTTTATGTATATGGTTTTTCTATGGTATATTTTTATTTAATTTTATGAACATAGTAATAATTTATGAATTTTTTTTCATATTATGTATTGAACCATTCATGATCCCCATTGTATGCATTGAGATTGATTATATGTGGAAAAAGGCCACCCATGGGGTTTGCTGCAACTGCAAACATGAGATTTTTTATTAAATAAGAAATGGAAATGTTTATGATAAAAATAATATAATAGTTATGTTTATCATGTAAATATGGGTGTCTAAATGAAAAATAAATGAGATTTTTTTAAAATATTAATCTTGATTTTCCATTGTAGTTGTTACCAATTGAGTTGCGTTTATCTTGTGGCATAAGGGGGGGAGGGGGGTTGGTATAATGTAAATGTTATAAATGATTGATGTGTATAAATTGTTTTTGTGATAATAGGTTAAGTAAAATATATATTATATGTTTTAATGAGTTTTATATTGTGCATGTAAAATGTTTTAATGGGGTAAGGTAGGAATATAGTATACATGTTGAATAAACCATGGGTTTTTAACAGTAAATGTGTTCAATGAGTGACAATTTTTAAAAGGTATATGTGTCAAACGGTTAATGAATCACATGCACATAGATTACTGGAATGTATGGTGTATTTGACTTGAGGATCTATCATAATAGGTCGAGTTATATATAAGATCAATCCCCCACCCATATAATGAATGGATTGTGGAGTCTGACTGAGGTTCTATGCCACTAATGAATTTAAGGTATTTGAATACATATAATGTTAACTGAGGTATGATTTATGTATTTTTTTGCAATGTTTACCCTGATGATGTAGTGAACATGATTCTTCCCAGTTATTCATAGCATATATTATCTTACAAATCTGAAGTTTATTTGATGATAATAAAAAATATATGAAACTAATGGTGAAGTGTTTAAAGTGACCATTGTTAAATAAATGATCCTTATTTACCTAATTTTTATGTATTATTCATCATTTACCTTCATAAAAAAATTTAGACTAGGCATTTTTCATATATCTTTGGAGGTGGCCTATTGTGTTGTATCCACACCCAGATCAGGCCACCGTTGATTTCCCGAGTAGACTTCATGGTTTCTAGTCACAACAACAGAAATGTCCCAATGCAAAACAGTTAATTTCAGCATGGGATGTGAACGGATGAGGGATCTGAGAATGGTGTCATGAACCATTCTGGGGATTATAAACATGTCATTATTTTCGGGCAACCCAAAAAAAATTCATTTTTTGATATGGAATAACATGTTTAATATTTGGTTATGGGCCTGTACCCAATTTTGGAAAATGGATTTGTGATGCATGTTTATTATTTATTTATTCCTATTATTTTTCATTTTTTATATGTACAAATATGGAAAATAGAAAATAGTCTCCATACATGTTTTATTATACACCCACATCTAGTCAAAAGCCTCTAGAATATGGGGAGGCACAGATGAGGTTATGTGGTGAACTATGTTTGGGCACCATACTAGTGGAACTCGATTGGGGACATTAGAGGAGAACTATAGGGATCCATTTGAATGCATGTGTTGTATTTCTAACCACCACAAATGTAATACTCTACACAACTCTTCCATTATAAATTTGCAACACCATTTCAACAAAACACGACCACTTAAGCACTTAGAATATAGGGGAAAAAATATAATGTTAATTTTCATAAACTCAATGCATGAAATAAATAAAAATCAGTGAGAATTTTAAAGGTCTCCTACTTTTACCCCCCAAAAAATCCATTTATCCTTAACCATCATATCAAATTGTTAATATTATTACAATTTATTATGATAAAAATTATAGTGGCCTCATTTTCAAATTGGTACATGCTCCATAAAAATAAAAATTTATTTTTTATGATTAAATTTCAATAATTGTAGGAAGCAAATTTTAAATTAGACCCACATTACTCAGAAGAATACATGATTTTAGATAAATGAATTATCTAAATGTAAAACATGATTTATTCTAAATCCATATCTGGTAAGAATCATCAAATTAATGTTATAATTTAAAAATAATCTATAAATTAAATTAATATAATTAATAAATAGTCATATATCTAATTAAGGAGGATAAAATAACAATGAACTAATAAAAATAATTTAAGTAAAAATGTTTTTTTAAAACCAAAAAATTAACTCACCCCAACATCAAGTATAATACATATTAATAGGTAATTAATTAGATGAAATATAATTAAATAAATAATATGATAAAATAATATAAAAAAAATTGATAGGTTTTTATATTAAGTAATATAATAAATTGAAATTTATTTTTATAAAAAACAATTATTCTATATGCATCGAAAAATAAATCCATCTAAAAATATGCTAAAAATTCACCCTAATATAATATTGGAAATAGGATATAAAAATACTCATTATATCAAAAAAAATTTCTAAAAATTGGAGAAATTAATTATAATAACCATCTAAAAGTATTTATATACCCATTTTTGAATGGAACATATTTTTATTGCATATAATGATTTGAAGGAAAATTGACTGCATAAGAATCAAAAAATAAATTTTCATTCCATAAAACCTTATATGTACATTTTATAAATTTATTATTACAATTAATATTTTTTAGGGTAATAATGTTCTATTTTAAATTATATTATTTTTTATATCATAATTATCATAAAGTACGATGTTGTATGTTAAGAAAGCTATCAAAAATTGTATTTTTTTAAATATAGATATGTTATAAATTCTCAAATAACTATTATTCATCTAAATTTTTCATAAAATTAGATAAAAAAATTATAATGGATAAGAATTAAATATATTCACTTTTCCAACCCATATATGAATCATCTCCAAAAACAACATCAATGACCTTTTTACACCACATCCTTTAGTACATATCTAGGAGTCATCATAATCAATTTATATTCTAGAATATTAATTTCTCCTACTGTATAATTTTTTTTAAAATAATAATTTTAATGATTTACATCCACTTACTAAAAAATAAAAGAAATTCCATTAATATATAATCATTTTTCATTTTATAATTATAACATAAAAATGACTGATACATATTTTTGTTGACAAATATAGACCCTATATCAGTTTGGTTACTACATATATAAGAGGGTAAACTAGTTTTGTATTTTAGTTTATTTTAAAAATCATACATTTTTAATTAAATCCTATCAATGATTAAAGTATATATCCACTCATCAAGATCTCTTACTCTCCTGTATATAATAATATAAAAAAGATTCGGCAGACAAGATCACTTTCGATTTTTTAACATTTAGGATAAATTTTACACATTTCTATTCTAAAAAACCATCTTTTTCATATTTTATAATACTATTTTAACATTGACAAATTATATATTCCAATAACTATTACACAATGTATGAGTATAGATTTCCTAGATTTTTATTCATGGAGGAATATTCCATATCCCATTATAATTTAATTTAGTTCTTTAGATAGAAACCAAAACATAATTTAAAATCATAATTTTATTTTAATCGTTATAAATATATTCATATAAAAACATGGTTATTTAGCATCAAAGGATATATCTTATTTAGTAAAGACATCAAAAATGTTATAAATATAAGATAGTAGTGACAACAAAAAAAATTGTATCTTTGATTCCAAATGGTCAAACCATATATGAGGGAATGAATGCCCATACTGATATTCTTCCATATTAGATATTAGAACCCAAGACAATAGAATTTGGAAAATATTATCTCAAACCCTTTAAATGACTATATATGAAATGCATGTTTATCTACACTCACATTCCACTTTTTAGATAGTTTATGTAAATTGAATAATATCAGTATCTTCAAAAAACCTCCAAAACCAATGTCACATATAAATTTAATATATTTATTTTAGAAAATGGAGTATGATTATGTATTTCAAAGAATTTTTTTTAAATCATTATTTTTCAATAGTGTTAATTATTTCATCCTTTGATTCCATAAAAATTTACAAGAACCATCAGGAATTTATTTTCAAATTTATGAAATTTGAAAAATTATATGATTTTATTCTATAATCCACATCAAATATGATTCAACATTTATTCTTGTATAAAATATGATATTAAATTGGCATCATTTTTATAAAAATTGAAAATATTCAGTGCTTAATTTTTATCTTGAAAAAAAATGATTTATGTAGTATGTGTCATTTCTATTCAACATATTCTTATAAATCCCCATCTTAATTAATTATAAACATTTAATGATCTTGAAAATAATCAAATCAAGGAATAATAATTATATTACATATCACTTCATCAGATTATTTATTTTTTCCATGAAATGTTCATTCACTTAAATCTGATTTCTAATGAAATATTCGCCTATGTGAAATACTCTTATTACAACATGATTTACACAAAATACATTTTCCTTCATGTATAATAATTCTAATACATGAATAATATATTATTAAAATTGTGTAACAAGCAATTTAATTTTCATAATTGTTTAAAAATCGTATAATTATCATCCTATTCATCATAGATTAAGTAAAATCACTCTGGTGTAGCTCAAATATCTTATGCAACCCATCACTACCAACATATACATCATATATTTTATATATACCTAAATTACTTGTGGAATTTTTTTCATATTTGTGAAAGAATTACTTATGATTCACTTAAAACTATTATGCTGATATGAATAATAATAATATAGATATTATTATTTATAGTACAAATGACTTGTTAGAAACATCACTGGAAAAAAAAATCAGACTACATCAAATTATCTTAATATCATCCAAAATCACATCAATGAACTTCAAAACATTATGTTAAACATCTAAATAATCTCGTTAAATATATAATATTGTTTCAAGAAAATAAATTTCTTCACTAATTGCAATTCAAAACCAATTTCATTATTTGTTTTTGTTTTCAACACATGAAACTCTTTCTTAAAATCACATTAAAAATTAATAACTCATTCAAGATACTCAAAATAGTACCAATTGTCAACAGAACAACACATAGAACCTATACCATATGTTAAATTGGTGTTTTTAGAGAATAATATCTATTTTCGAAAATAAAAATTGTAATTATTTGATATCATCTATACCCTATGATCCTTGAACTCATTTATTCTATAAAACATCCCATTCCCACCATAATCATTGACCAAAAAAATATGTGGATATAAATACACATATAAACCTTAGAAAAACCAAATTTCATGTAATTAGTAATTTAATTATGTACCCCCATATAATTTAGTTTAAATTATTTTAAAATCATACTAAATATGAAAACACATATGATAGGCAATACCAATATTAAAAAATATAGAATAGTATTATTCAAAAATGATCGTTATATCCGACAAATAGAATTTTCATAGATGATTTTATGTTACTGAATTATAAATTTTATATTTTATGGTATTCCCAAATTAAATTTATAGACTAATTCATTTTATTGAAGTAAGAAATGATAAATAATGATATTGAAATCATATAATGTTATGAATAGAAATGTATTAAAGTAGTATTTTCACTAAATTATGATTTCCTAAAATATTATCTGAATAATTTAATTAATAAACAACTGTAATATTAATTAATAAATTTACTGAAAATTTAATTTTTATGAATTTAATAAAATTAATTATAAATTATTAATTGATTACCAATTTCTAATAACTGATGATGAGACAATTTGATTCTAAAAATAAAATTTTCAAGAAACTGGTTTTATGTAAAAATTTTATTTTTGTTATAATAAATTAAATAAACTTGTATTTATTAATTATTTTTATGAAATTTATTTATAACATGTTAAATAGTGATTAGAAAGCACAATGACTGTTATTATGAAGGGGGCTGTGATAAATTCATTTATATTCGAAATTAAATTAGTTATAAAAAAACTTTTTACATGTTTTATTCACAAACTATAGAATTTTTTCGGACCACTATAGGATATTTGGTAAAGAAAAAATGAACATTATTTTTTGGATTCATAAATCTGAATTTCTCATTTGTTAAAATATTGAGATTTCTCTAAAATTGTGTATTTTGGAGTGAATAGTGTCAATTTTCATTAATAAAAAATAATTTTTTTTTAAATTCATCATAGTATATAATAGAATGAAATTTAAAAATACAGTCACTCTAAAAATAAATTTTTTATAGATTAAAATATATCAATCAAATATTATATATTCAATTATTTATTTCATTCTTGACTTTTTTTAACATAAGATATATGTTATTATAATTAAAAGCTATTTTATTGATAATTTCAAATAATAGTGTGGTTGGAAGGCTACGTTGAGTTTTCAAATGGTTATAATGAAACATACAATTAATGGTTTTAATTATAATATAGTAAACTCTTAATATGAACCACTAATCATTATTCACTAACCAAAATAAGAATAACATAATTTTTATTGATAAAACTATTTTTGGTTCTAAAAATAACATTAATAATTATTGTGATAATATTAGAATTAATTTCTACCAATTAAATAAATATAATCATTGAAAATATAATAATTATTTTGAATCATTGCTTTAATATTTTTTATCATTTTCAATTTTATTTTTAATCATAAAAAATAGTTAGCACATAAAAATATTTTCATCACATTGATTTTAAAATGTGTTAATGATGGATTAAACTAATAGATAATGACTAAAATATCTGAAAATATTATAAAAATATGATTTTATGATTGTATATTAATAATAGTATATCTTATCTTTGAAATTGGTTTTCATTGGATCCCCTTGTACATAAATATTAATTTATATAAATTAAAGGTTATCAATATTTACAAGAGTGAAAATCCACCTATATATTAAAGGTTACATACTCTTCTCAGTTATGAATACACTTTTTGATGTCCATCATGAAAATTATCAGACCACATTCAATACAAAAATTATATTTTGGATAATATGAAGTGATCGACCTCAAAATGTTTGATGGAACATAAATAATTTAATACATAATTGTGAAATGGTAATGGATGAAATAAATTCAATAAAATTACATTAATAAATTTAAAAAAAATTATTTTGAAAATAGAAAATCAATAAAAACATTATTCACTATTGTAAAATACATATGTGGATTACTGAAGCTTGAGTTGAGGTATTTCTCATCTCAATTTCCATTTTATGATATTTAAACCATTTGTACACTATTTTTCTTTTATTGGGTGCATTAAATGTCACATAAATATATAATATTATTAATTTACTAATTAATTCATCAAATAAAACATTTTTATGTTTTCTCCCCCATGATTATTTTTATTTAAATGTTACAAAAGATAGAAGTTATTTTATAATAAAAATATTTTTTAAAATATTTCAATCCATTGACATCTAGATTTCATTCTATAAAATGTTTTAAAAGTATAATTATTTATAATTAAACAATTATTAATTAAATTTTGAAAGTAATTTTTTTAATATATAATTTTTTAAAGGATTATTATTTTAAAATTTATCATTAAAGTAATATTTACAGTGTTCCAAAACTAAAAAAGATGGTTTTTAAAATTGTTTAAGGCATAAAATCCATTATTTTTTTTCTATGAAATTATTTTTATATAAAAAATTCAATTCATTTTTTGAATTTTTTTTAATAAAATTTATATTTCCATTTTATTTGAAATTTTTAAGGAGTGTTAAAAAGAGGGAGATATTTCCAAATAATTGAACAAAAATGGTACTTAAATTTCATTATTGAATTTAAAGTATTTTCATCCATTTTTTGGGTAAATGATTAAAATTATTAAATTTTTTATGACGCATCACTTTATATTATGTGATGATTAATATTTATCATGATATTGAACATTTTGATTGGTTACCTCGGTATTTATCTCCCATGCATTGGTTTATGATTTAGTAATCAAACGTGAAAATGACGGAGATAACTAGTTATGTCACTTTCTTTA
The DNA here is from genome assembly GCA_963277665.1 of Viscum album. Lineage (NCBI taxonomy): Eukaryota > Viridiplantae > Streptophyta > Magnoliopsida > Santalales > Viscaceae > Viscum > Viscum album. Next base: position 1,483,722,546 of record OY728137.1, read on the forward strand.
AATTAACGTGGAATATCATATTCTAACATGAGTTAAGAATAAAATTATGTATGTATCGAATCTATTTTGTGTGGTACTTATTTTATTCATGCTAATATTTTTAATTAAAAATATTTTATTTAATGAGGAATGTAACGTTTATTAACACTAAAAATTATAATGTATTGAAATTTAAATAAATGTTTTCAAGAGTTCTCATAATTTCATTATTCTTTACTAGAATAAAAATTATTTTTAACGGGGTTTAAATGTAATCTCGATCAATGGTTTTTTTACCAAGAATAACTTTATTATATATGGTTTTATAGTAATAATGGAATGTTTTTGATTAGTTTCCATGAGTTTCACTAAACAATTGGGGTTATTTTATATTATACCCCTAAATGATTTTTTTCACTTACTAAAATGATAAATTATTTTCATAATAAAAATGGATATATATAAATAATATAACGATCAATAATTACACTATGGTTTCTTGAAATAAATGAATAAAAAGGGTATCCTATAAAATAATAGTGTAAATTTAAAAAATTGTCTTTTTAAAAAATGTACACTATATAAAAGTGACCATAATTTGATGTAATGATTTCCCAAATTGTCTACACCTATAAAAATAAAATATCATAATAATGTAATAATGTTAAATCCACTCTTTCAAACTCATAATTATTTGTATGTTAATATTGTTGGAGTTGGTGGTCTAGAACCAACTACTTTGTACTTTATTCATTAAATAAAAGCCTTATCACATCTTGATTGTTCTTCTGCATGACATGTCATGTGATAATGTCCTAAGGATTGTTGTTGCATTAAAGGGTCGTAGTGGATTCATGCTATGATGAGAACCCGAAAGTCCCATAACACTATTCTTGAATGTATGTTCTATGGCCGGATGATATTATTTAAGGGACACAAATAATACAGGTCATTAGGGGTGAGGACTCATAAAACATTGAGGCACCTTCTCATGGTGTGCGCCCTTGGTAATATCCAGGAGGATATTATGAGAACAAGACCCGCCAGTAGGAAATCCACATTTCATAGTGTCTTTGGATGTTCCTATCTACAAACGTGTGTATTGATCCTTAGACTTTAAGATTATTATTAATGGGTATTACAACTTGTGCACTTAGATGTGTTGACAAAAACTCTGACGACACACTGTTCGCAGCGAGGTAGGATACGTTGGGTGTGTCACGAGTAATACCGCATTAATAGATAATGCGAGAAAGGATTTGTCCCTTCCGTTCCATAACGGAAGTAGATATCTCAGGCCCTTTGATGGAATTTGTATAGCCTAAATAAATCCATGGACATGGTAAGGTATGGGCAAGTTCAATTCCGGGAAGTCAATGAAAGAATAATCAAGCACATGGGTTGATGGCACTAGTATGCAACACGCTTGATTGGAGATATCGAGACAAAGGGATTATATTACACGGTAAGCGTTCGTAGGAGGTGACACGTCATTGCGGCATTAACTTCTTTCTCTATGGGTGCCTTGGCGTGTTACTAGATGCTAACCTTGGACTTTAGGCAGGCTCAGCCTAATGCCACTGAGAAAGAGTCCTAGAGGGTCACACACTAAGTGTGTCCATGTATCCCAGTTAAATATTAATTTAACAAGTTAAATAAGTATTATTCCTGACTGTGGTTTAATAATTATTTAAGGATGTTTGATCGCATTTATTTTGACACTAGTTATTCGAGAGAATATACTGTGGATAAAATAATATATTTATTAGCGATTAATGCAGTTACATTTATTTAAGAAATAAATAGTCATTACTCAAGGTCTAATAAATGTGGTCGAGAAAAATGGAAAATAAAAGTACATGCCGTGTATATTAAATATACACGCTGTGTAGTTTTATGGAAAAACAAGTACACGCCATGTATTAATTATTACACGCCATGTAGTTTTTCCAATTGGGATTTTGAGGATTTAATATTGTTTTATTAAATTATATTTATTATAATCAGTGTAGGCGCATGTCAAGGAATTAATAATTCGACATGGGGGTTTTCAATAAGAGTTAATGAAATAAATAAAACGCGTAACGCGTTTATTTATTGTCATAACTCTATTAACCTCAAACCTGATTATAAATATCCTCGCAACCCCAACATTTTTTGAGAGCCATTATTGTGCACATCAGATTTGGAAATACTCTCATGCCAAGAGAGAATTCCCTTTCCACCAAGAACGCCCTCAAGTTACGAGAGCAAGATCCTCCACCGGATCAAGGTGGACGATGGCGGACATCGCAAACGATGGTTCTTCCGTGCTAGCACCCGGAGATCTCTTCGGTGATGTCCGGAGATACGTGACACACATGTGGATCACCGCTAGAAGAATCGTACACTTGGATTCTACGATGCAACGACGGATCACCGAATCATGACCGGACACATCAATGAAGAAAGAATTCCAACAAGGTAATTCTTATGCATTAATTAAATTAATTATAATCAACATATGATGATCCTCCTCAAGGGTTTCGAGACTTTTCTTTTCTTTTCGTTCATCGTTCTATTCCGAAGATTCGGCATTTTATATCGTGACGGATCTCAGATTGAATGTTATTTAACGTTAAAATTAAAGTTGGGAAAACCCGCAACACGCTTCCGCTGCGCCCGGAACCTACAAGTGGTATCAGAGGCGGTCATATCGTTGATTATAATTTTTTAGTTTATTTTGGTGATTTACGAATTTAATAATTTATTTATTTCAATTCATGTTTAATCGTTCTAGAAATCAGAATATCGAGATCTGTTCCTCCTCTCTCGTTTCTCATTCACCTCACAGAAACATATTTTTCTTATAATTTTAATTAAAATAAAATAGAGGAACTCATGCGGAGGAGCCAAATGTTTCTGGCCATATAAAACCAAAATACAAGGCGTGTATTCGGAGGTACACCCCGTGTAGTCAAGGATCAATGCATTGACTGATCCGCCAAATCAGTTCGTGTATTGGATTCTTTCTAAGAATTTAAGACACCGTGTGTTGACCAGAAACAGGTGGCACACGGTTTTCAGAATACATGCTGTGTGGTCCAATGAACACGGCGTGTAGTCCCTTCGGGTTAGGGTTGGTTCGTGTACTCCGTTCATACCCTGCCCGGCTGGAAACCGTGTAACACGGAAACTACACGGCGTGTGTCCCACTGTACACGCCGTGTACTCCGAAAATTTCCGAAATACATTAACATGCCCTATCCCCTGGCGTGTACTTCAGATGGACGGTGAAGAAAAAGTACACGCCGTGTAGTCGTAACTACACACCGTGTACTCACCCAAATTACGCAGATTTATTAAAATTTATTATTATATTATACGAACCCTTGACACGTTTACCATGGTGCAGGCGTAAAGCTGAGGCACAACACGTGATAGGTGTTTTATATATATGTGTTTAATTTAACATCTGCATAATAAATGGGAATTCGCCGGGTTGCCTCCAAGGTACAAGTTGTGTACAAGGATAATTTTAAATGAATTTATTTGTTTAAAATTATGATGGATGAGAATCTCAAGGAAATTCAGAAAGGGGATTTAAGATAAAAAGATTGATTAATTAAAGATAATTAATTGATTCGAGCGTGATTTATCTTAAACAAGAACGATTAAAGAATTGAATGCTAGTTTTATTTATGCGTAATTATCATTGCATGTATGGATGATCATAAGCTAGACCGAGACCTTTGTATGTGAATGGTTTATTTTAATTTATTTATTTAAATTAAATTTGTTGGCCTGCGAGCCATCTCCTCATTAATATGTATTGTCTGCGCGCCCAAGGATTCTTTTATGTAAAAACCCCTTTTTCCCCCTCACCTGCGTGTGAGATAAATGCATATGTAATTGATGGATCTCCCAAGCTAGTGGAGGCGGCTCAAGTCAGGAGCCAAGATGAAACCAATCCAAGGAGATACAAAGGTGGACAGGTGGAAAGCTGTAAACACGAACCCGAAAGGTTCAAGGTGTTTCTCCCCTAGGTCTTGGGTTAGTTTATCAACTGCTAGATAAACTAACCAATAGAAAATCTCATGATCATACCATTTATTTTATTTCTGTCAGTTTCATGGTTTATTTATTGTGGTTGTGTTGTCATGATCACACAATTAATGAATTAAACGAGCATGCATGATGGAACTAAAATAAAATTGGCTTATACGTAAATATTATCTTAGAAATGGTTAATCACATAAGTATATCCCACTTAATATTAACAAGAATGTAATCAAAGATAATAAAATGGAAATTTACGTATAAGGATAAAATCCCTCAAAATTAATATTAAGTTGGCATAGCCTTCCATAATCTTGGTTAGAATCGAACCATATTTCAATGTGATTAACCAACCCTAGTTGGGGTGCTTTCAATTATCGGGGAATTCTAATTCAGGGTTTTGGGTTGACTTGAATTGGTTCGCATCAAGGGTTGACTGCCACAGTAATACATGGTGTGACCAAGAGGCAAAGGTTGAGGAAAACCAAAAAGGATTTCAGAATTGGGGTGTCCACTCAGCGGATCAAGGAACTGCGAGTTAATGCAGTTGGCATTTGGAATGCCTACCTAAAACCCTTCAAGTTGCTTGACCAACCCTATTTGGGGTAATGCGAAGGGAAATATGGATCCTTTCCACTAGAATATTCACGTAATAGAATATTCCGATGTCAATGGTGAGGGCTATTGGATTTCGATAAAATAGTGGGAGACTAATAAGTATTAATTTATTTATTTGTCTCAATTTTTATAATAAAGTACTAAACCATTGCTCATCTTAAATTGTAGAAACGGAAAGAAAATGACTTCAAACATATCATTGCGCACCATACTCGAAAAAGAAAACCTTCTCACCAGCACCAATTTCCAAGAGTGGCAGAGGCGTTTACACGTCGTCCTTCACCACTAAAGGAAATTATATGTGCTGGAAGAGCCTATTCTAGTTGCGCCTGGGAAAGAGGCTAGTGATGAGGAATTATCTCTCTACATGAAACACATGGATGATGCCACAGATGTCCAGTGTGTCATGCTATCGGCATTGTCTAATGAGCTCTTGCAGCAACATGAAAACATGGATGCGTATAGCATGATGTCTCACCTTAAAGATCTCTACCAAGAGAAGGAGAGACGAGATAAGTATGAGATCTCCAATGATTTGTTTACCACGAAGCTTGGAGAGTCTGCGCCAGCTGGGCCTCATGTGGCCAAGCTTATTGGCTACATTGAACGCTTGGACATCTTAGGGATTAAATTACCAGATGAGTTGCGTACAGATCTCATCTTATCATCATTTCCCAAGAGCTTCTCTGGATTCATTCTCAACTATAACATGAGCGGCAATGAGAAGAGTCTATCAGAGCTTATGACCTTGATTCTCCAGGTAGATAAGGACATGGGGTGTGACAAACCCACGGTCCTTATGGTGAACAAGAAAAGGAAGGACAAGACAAAGGGGCTAAAGACTTATAAACGGTCTGAAGCCCCCAAGCACCGTCCCTCCAAGAAGGGGAAGATCCAGAGGCAGGGCACGGAACGAGAAGCAGTGTGTTTTTCATGTGGCAAGCAGGGCCACTGGAAGAGGAACTGCACCCAGAAGCGTGGGGATGCTAAAGGTGTGTTCGTTATCGAGTGCAATCTTTCTATTTCTACACATTGGTTATTAGATACAGCTTGTGGGGCTCACATCTGTATTCAAATGCAGGAACCAAGTAGATTTAGAAAGATCTCTAGAGGAGAGGTGGATCTTCGAGCTGTCAATGGCACAAGGCTGGCTACATTGGCTACTGGCGACTATCACCTCTCATTGCCAACAGGCATGATTTTTGTTTTACAAAACTGTTATTTTGTGCCTAGTGTTACCATGAACTTATTTTCTGTATCTTGTTTGGATATGGATGGATTTATTTTCATGTTTGGAAATAAGGGTTTTCTCTTTTATAAGAACAATGTATGTTATGGTATGGCACATTTGAATAATGGTTTGTATGTATTAAATTACGAAAACCAAGTGTTGGCAATCGATAACGAAACAAATTCACATGACTCATACATCACCCAGTTATGGCATCACCGCCTTGGTCATGTGAACGAGAAGCGCTTGACAAAGCTCTACCAAGATGGATATATAGACTCTACTGAGCTAAAACCACTTGATAGATGTCACACTTGTTTACAAGGAAAAATGACCCAGCCGCCTTTTGGTGGACAAGGTGAAAGGGCCACATAGCTTCTAGGATTGGTACACACAGATGTGTGTGAACCATTTCCAGTAGAAGCTAGAGGTTGATATTCTTACTTTATTACTTTTACTGATGATTTGAGTAGATATGGCTATGTCTACATAATGAGGTATAAGTCAGAGTCCTTAGAGAAATTTATGGAATTCAATAATGAAGTAGAGAATCAACTTGGTAAGAAGATAAAGAAGCTTCGATCGAATCGAGGTGGAGAATATCTGAACCAAGAGTTCATCGATCTTCTACGGGAGTCTGGGATTCTATCTCAGCTCACTCCTCCTTATACACCACAGTGGAATGCTGTTAGTGAAATGAGGAACCGCATGTTTTTGGACATGGTGAGGTCGATGATGAGTCATGCGGATCTTCCATTATCCTTTTGGGGATATGCATTACAAACTGCAGCATACACATTAAACCGAGTACCAACTAAGGCGGAAAATGGAATTCCATCCGAGTTATGGAATGGAAGGAAACCCACATTGTCGCACACACGTGTATGGGGATGCGAGGCGTTTGTTAAGGCCTTCTCAGGCAACAAACTAGCTCCACGGGGCACGAAGTGTTTCTTTATAGGATATCCCAAGGAAACAAAAGGATATTACCTATATACCCCCCAAGACAAGAAAGTGACTGTCACCAGACAAGCCGTCTTTCTTGAGAGGGAGAACATCCTCAAGAAGGATAGTGGGAGAAAGATTGACTTTGAAAAAGTTGATTCTCAAGATACACAAGAGTTGGTACAGGAACAAGTTCCACAGGTCCCCGTGGAAGAGGTTCCAGAAACAGAAGTACTGCGTAGGAGCTCAAGAGAGGTAAGGGAACCAGAGAGATTTGGTTTCCTAGTCACCGAGGATGGTGAATCATTATTGTTGGACAATGATGAACCTCTCTCCTACAAGGAAGTAGTAGAAAGCTCAGAAGCTGCAAGATGGCTAGAAGCTATGAATTCTGAGATGGATTCCATGTATCAGAACCAATTTTGGGTTCTGGTCGATGAGCCAGTTGATGTAAAGCCTGTTGGATGGAAATGGGTATTCAAAAGAAAGATGGAAATGGAAGGTCATGTTAGAACCTATAAAGCAAGGATAGTGGCCAAAGGATTCAGACAACGTCAAGGAATTGACTATGATGAAACCTTCTCGCCAGTTGCCATGTTTAAATCCATAAGAATCATACTTTCCATAGCAGCTTACCATGACTATGAGATTCGACATATGGATGTCAAAACAGCGTTCCGTAACGGGAAACTTCCGGAAGATGTCTATATGACACAACCAGAAGGGTTTGTGACACCAGGTGAAGCCAAACGGGTTTACAAGTTGCAGAAATCCATTTATGGATTAAAGAAAGCATCCAGGTCATGGAACATTCGATTTGATGAAGCCATAAAGGAATTTGGTTTCATTAAGAATGAATGTGAGCCATGTGTTTATAAGAGGTTTAATGGGAATTCGGTCGTCATCCTAGTGGTATATGTTGATGACATATTGCTTATTGGAAACGATGTACCAGCCTTACAGTCAGTTAAGGACTGGTTGAAGAAGTGTTTCTCCATGAAGGACTTAGGAGAAGCAGCCTACATTCTAGGGATCATGATCATTCGTGATAGATCCAAGAGGCTTCTTGGACTAAGTCAGGGTACATACATTGACCAGATACTAAAGATATTTAGTATGGAAAAATCCAAGAGGGGATTGGTTCCAGTGTCACATGGATTACATCTTTCTAAGAAAATGTGTCCCCAGACACAATAGGAGAAAGATAGGATGAGAAAGATCCCATACGCTTCGGCTATAGGATCCATCATGTATGCCATGTTATGTACCAGGCTTGATGTTGCCTATTCACTGAGCATGGTAGGCAGATATCAAGCAGATCCAGGAGAACAGCATTGGACTGCTGTTAAGACTATCCTTAAGTATCTGAGAAGAACTAAGGATATGTTCTTGGTGTATGGAGGAGACGAGGAGCTTGTCATCAGAGGGTATGCTGATGCTGGTTCTCAAATAGATCAGAATGATCTGAAGTCGCAGTTTGGATATGTTTTCTATCTCAATGGAGGACCTGTGAGCTGGAAGAGTTCAAAGCAGCCAGTTGTCGCTGATTGTACAGAGGAGTCCGAGTATATAGCGGCTTCTGATGCAGCCAAAGAAGCCGTTTGGATTCGGAACTTTGTCCAGGAACTTGATGTGGTGCCTAGCAGTAAAGATCACATTACATTGTATTGTGATAATACTACAGTGGTGGCTCTTGCAAAATAACCAAGGTCACATCAACGGAAAAAGCACATACTCCGGAAGTATCACCTCTTGAGGTATTTCTATCAAAGGGGTGAAGTTACAGTGAGCAGAGTGTCCACAGAAGAGAACGTGGCAGACCCCATGACTAAAGTCATTTCTCAGCATAATCATGAATAACATGTGAGAGCTAGCGGGTTAAAGGTTGTTAGCAGTTGGCTCTAGTCCAAGTGGGAGTCTGTTGGAGTTGGTGGTCTAGAACCAACTACTTTGTACATTATTAATTAAATAAAATCCTTATAACATCTTGATTGTTCTTCTGCGTGACATGTCATGTGATAATATCCTAAGGACAGTTGTTGCATTAAAGGGTCGTAGCGGATCCCTGCTATGATGAGAACCCGAAAGTGCCATAACACTGTTCTTGAATGTATGTTCTATGGACGGATGATATTATTTGAGGGACACGAATAATACAGGTCATTAGGGGCGAGGACACATAAAACTTTGAGGCACCGTCTCATGGTGTGCGCCCTTGGTAATATCCAGGAGGATATTATGAGAATGAGACCCGCCAGTAGGAAATCCACATTTCATAGTGTTATTGGATGTTCCTATCTACAGACGTGTGTATTGATCCTTATACTTTAAGATTATTATTAATGGGTATTACAACTCGTGCACTTAGATGTATTGATGAAAACTGTGATGACACACTGTTCGCAGCGTGGTAGGATACATTGGGTGCATCACGAGTAATACCGCATTAATAGATAATGTGAGAAAGGATTTGTCCCTTACTTTCCATAACGGAAGTAGATATCTCAGGCCCTTTGATGGAATTTATATAGCCTAAATAAATCCATGTCTATGGTAAGGTATGGGCAAGTTCAATTCCAGGAAGTCAAAGAAAGAATAATCAAGCACATGGGTTGATGGCACTAGCATGCAACCCGCTTGATTGGAGATATCGAGACAAAGGGATTATATTACATGGTAAGAATTCGTAGGAGGTGACACGTCATTGCGGCATTAACTTCTTTCTCTATGGGTGCCTTGGCATGTTTCTAGACGCTAACCTTGGACTTTAGGCAGGCTCAGCCTAATTCCACTGAGAAAGAGGCCTAGAGGGTCACACACTAAGTGTTTCCTTGTATCTCAGTTAAATATTAATTTAACAAGTTAAATAAATATTATTCCCGACTGTGGTTTAATAATTATTTAAGGATGTATGATAGCATTTATTTTGACACTAGTTATTCGAGAGAATATACTGTGGATAAAATAATATATTTATTAGCGAGTAATGCAGTTACATTTATTTAAGAAATAAATAGTCATTACTCAAGGTATAATAAATGTGTTGGAGAAAAATGGAAAATAAAAGTACACGCCGTGTATATTAAATATACACGCTGTGTAGTTTTATGGAAAACAAGTACACGCCGTGTATTAATTATTACACGCCGTGTAGTTTTTCCAATTGGGATTTTGAGGATTTAATATTGTTTTATTAAATGATATTTTTTATAATCAGCGTGGGCTCATGTCATGGAATTAATAATTCGACATGGGGGTTTTCAATAAGAGTTAATGAAATAAATAAAACCCGTAACGCGTTTATTTATTGTCATAACTCTATTAACCTCAAACCTGATTATAAATATCCTCGCAACCCCAACATTTTTTGAGAGCCATTGTTGTGCACAACAGATTTGGAAATACTCTCAAGCCAAGAGAGAATTCCCTTTCCACCATGAACGCCATCAAGTTACATGAGAAAGATCCTCCACCGGATCAAGGCGGTCGAAGGCGGATATCGCAAGCGAAGGTTCTTCCGCGCTAGCACCCAGAGATATCTTCGGTGATGTCCGGAGATATGTGACACACATGTGGATCACCGCTAGAGGAATCCTACACTTGGATTCTACGACGCAACAACGGATCACCGAATCGTGACTGGACACATCAACGAAAAAAGAATTCCAACAAGGTAATTCTTATGCATTAATTAAATTAATTATAACCAATATATGATGATCCTCCTCAAGGGTTTCAGGACTCTTCTTTTCTTTTTGGTCTTCATTCTATTCCGAAGATTCGGCATTTTATATCGTGACGGAACTCGGATTGAACGTTGTTTAACGTTAAAATTAAAGTTGGGCAAACCCACCAACGCGCTTCCGCTGCGCCCGGAATCTACAAAGATGGCGTTATTTTAACATATATCTCCATTTATAATTTAATCAATGTCTAGGGAGGATATCCCAAATATTCTTTATAACATGTTAAGTGTCGAACACCTATGGTTATCCTCATGTAAAAAATTATATCCATATAAAAAACCTTGCTGAACGTATAATCCAAATAGTTCTAAGTGTGAATAAATTTCAATTTGACCACTCAATTAGTACTCTCTCTATAATAAAATGGAATCTTATAAATATATTCATGGAACCTTAATATTGCATATGATTTTTAGAAATGTATATAATCCATTAATTATAATTTTTTCTCTATTTTGGTTATCAACTTTAACCACAAAATCCATCAATATTTTATTAATCAATATTATTTGAGTTAAAATATACGTAATAATAACATATTTGGACCCTATATTACAAAGTGAGACTGATTGTGATTTTATGAACATGTAACTTAGAAAACAATCCCTGATAAAAAAATACATCTTATATGGATCATCAATCATTATAATCAAATTCCCAATCCATATCTATATACCTAGATAAATATATATTATTTCCACTCTTATAATGTATCCCAAATATCTGACTTACATTAATTTATTTGAGAACTCCATTGATATCCTTAATATGTAACTAATTTTGGAGACTACGGTATATAGAATAGATTTTCTAAAGAGACCACATATCATTTCTATAAGTTTTGCGATAATGTGGTAATCCAATCTGTATTTCAATTCTCTTTGAATTACACCATCACCGTCAAAATCATTTAAAAATTATGGTCAAACATGAATGGGTATAGTTACTATCAATGACTCCATAATCAGATAATTCTTAAAAAATATCTTGATTAACTAACCTAGGAAAAGAAAAAGAAAATGTCAACATGAATTACAAATAATCACCTGATGTTTCTTAGCTAACCATGCATGGACATCTCATATTATTAATCCTTATTTCCTCAATTACTTAACTGAATTATAATGATGCCTTTAAAAAAGATAAAATAAATATTTTAAATTATAGTAGGTTTCCCTATATTCATTCCATTGATATTCATAGTGATTTTCAAATTTACATTGAATCGTTTTAATTCATTTTTTTTAGTTTTCAAACAATAAACAACAAGGTTGTGGGGAATGTTTTATTCCATCTAAATACTTCTTTAAATTTCAAACACTTTTTCCAATTATAATAAGAAAAATCCATTAGAGTCTCTATATAAACAATTTTTCAATATATCAATTTTTAAAGATTTTTTTAAATATAGTTGCAATAGTTTTTTTCACATGTATGGTACAAAAACAATTTTCATATTTACTACTTCAATTGATTCTTCATGTGAAAAAATATATTCCAATACAATTCCCTAAAATTGGGCATAAAATGCTTCATCTAGTTCCTTATCACATCAAAATTTTAAATGAAGTTTTTTAAATACACACTTGGTTCAGATGAAATTTTATGAATCGGGTCATATAATATGTTCATATGTGGAATTATCATCATTATGTATTATATTGTTATATATTTCATTAATTGATTCTTTTTATTTAAATTTCATTCACTAATATTTATTATACTAGATATATAATTGATGATTTATTCAAAAAGACTATTTTCTATCTAGTTGGCTCTACTAAATGTTCATAATATCTAAGATACCATTTATTAAATATAGATGTTTATTGTTCTCGTATTTTATTCTTATCATTAATATTATTACATATTTATTTAATCTTTTTATTTCCCATTTATCCTCCAAATTTCAACCAATTATTACTGAAAATTAACACAAAATGTTTTTGTATTGAAGTAAATATATTTTTAAAAATTGTATCAAATTTTCTACTCGTTGGATTCATTTTAATCAAAAAATGGTATATCTAAACATATTTATATTATTAGGACTCTAATATGTTTATATCATAAAAATAAACCACCATGTGATGATTTTTATACATTAATATTTATCCTTTATCATTTGATATGTATTCACAAAAGATGCAATCCATAAAAAGTTCATAAAAGTTTCCTTGATTTCTGAATTTGAACATCATTTTTCATATATTTGTATAAAATATGAGTTATATTATTATAAGTATAGTTTTATAAAAAAAATTAATCTGAATATATATATGATTTTTGTATCAAATGAATAATTTTTTAATGTTTATATCTTGGAAAACTTCTTCTATCCAAGATAACACTATTTTTTCAAATTCAACAAGAAATGTTCTCTAAATTTCCTCATAGTTTTGCTCATTCCTTCAAAAAACACAATTTTTTGTGGGTTTTGAGGTGTGATAAATTTAGGTTTCATCCCATAAACTCAAATTTTTAGGATGAAATAATTTCATCTATAATCCTTCCCAATTATAGTTATTATTTTCTTGATGGGGGTGCTGAGATCCCATTCAATTTTTCTTTTAAAATTAATTACCATATCCAATACTAGTGAATTTTTCCATAAATTAAACATTTTATTTTTAATTGTAATCATATATTAAAGGTAAAAAATATTTTTCTTCACATTATTATCAAAGTCACATAGGTCATTAAAAATATGAGGGAACTAATTCAAGAGTCCTTGGGGATAGTGCATCCATACTTTTATGAAACCCACTATGAATTTTATCATTTTTAATTATTGTACAGAATATAGATATAACTATTCAGAGATGATTCAAATCCCTTATAACATTTTCATTAGATATTTGAATAATTTTTCTGACTTTTGTGGATATTTGCCAATAGGAAATATTTTTTTAATTCTAAAACAAAATGACTACATGAATTTCTATTATCTCAAATATTAATAAAATTCACACTAGTTATTTTAATATTTATAATGATCATTCGATTTATCCTTTATAATGATTTATTTATTATTATTATAAATCACCCCCAAAAAACATTAATTACCTCACATAAACACAAAAGTTTGTGGATAATCATTAATAAAAGTTCAACATTTGAATTTTTGTTGTCAAAAAAAGTCCCAAATAATCCAAATCCCTAGATTTTTGATGATCATTAATTTAAAATTTTGACTACACCATCATCTAATTTTTTATTACATTTTAAGATCCTGATATCTCATCCAATATTTAATCATTTACCATTATCTAGATTTAAAGACCCAATGTTACTTCTTACTTATAGAGTTAGATAAAAAATAATTTTTTTTACATCTTATATATTTTAAATTACTTCCTTTCTCAAAATAAATAAAATTATTGTCTAGGGAAAATGATCATACACCCTTATCTATAGTTACATATCTTGTTATATCCCATATATATATCCTCAGGATCATCATAAATATATTGTATATATACACCTTCCATCCACTCAAAAAAAGTTTTTTTCATTCTAAATACGTTGATATGGAAGTTAATATAGATCACACTTTAGTTTTACTTTTTTGGTACCCATGTGATTGAAATATTATATGAAAAAACATATAATTAATAACTATAAAAACATAAAAAATAATAATATACTTTTATGTTAATTTCATAGGGAGATTATTGAGTTTTTTCTAAAAAATCAGTATGTTGTTTTGGAACATAATCATTCATACACATATTGATTTTCTAGAATATGTTCTTCTTTGGATTATTACTTACTCCCTATGATATATGAATCTCAACATCATGTTATTCTAAAGACAAGGTTTTGTATATTATTATTTATAACCTCATATATTAGCCAATATAATGTTAATAAATTATGAAATTATAGATATATACTTTAGAAAATCTGATTTATATGTTTTCTCAATATATAATGATATAATAAACATTTAATTCAATAATTATTGGGAGTTAAAACATAATATTTCCATTTGAATGTTAATAATTGAGGTTAAAAAAAATTTATTGAATGATATATTCCAATTAATAGGCATGCATTTTCTCATATAATTTTTCAATTACATCACACTTAGATTTTTCAAATTTCATAATTTAAATATCCTCTATATATTCATTATTCCTTTTTAATCCGAATTCCCCTATATATTATTTTTAGAAACACATTTTTATGATATTTTTCTCCATATTCAATACATAATTTCTATATGGAATGAATTCATGTTGTATACTCAACATTTTAACCATATAAGAATAATATTCTTCATTTATCCTTCACTTCATTGACTTTACCCTTTACATTTAACATGTTAAATAATTATTCGGACTTTGGACTGATATTTTACCTCTAATTCAGAACTTTGAGTAGCATGCCCTCCACTATCCTTATATAAAATTCATAACTTTATTCATTAAAATATTATTACTATATTAGAAAAATTTCATAATGATGTTATATTTCATTCATAGTTGACATCATCCTATAATTCAAGGGTTTTATTATATTTTTAAATTATTTAAAAATTGGTCAATTCCTCCAGACATAAATAATTTATGTGAACTATTTTATTTATTTTATAAATTTCATTTTATGAGGACTATAAATAAGATACCTATGATATTCTTTTGATTTTCATTACACTCTTCATAAATATCTATCTCAGATAAGGTATCGTCATCCATTTCAGTTATCATCAATTTTTTTATTAGATTGAAATCAATTTACCCTATATAATTACCCTTTAAAAATTATATTTTTCAAATATCAGAATTTAGGAGGGTATTTTAGTTCTCATCAATTTATATAACATTAATTTCATATAATAATGTTATAATTATTTTAAATATATATTGAATGTTCATTATTACTTTATTAATTTTAGTTGAATCATCTATATTATTTTTAAACCCAATTATTATCTAAATATCTAATTATTCAATTACATATATTAATAAAAATTATCATTACTAAATATTCAAATATTATTAATATTTTCTCATGATATTTTTTATTATTCTTATTTTATCATTATGTTTCCCTTAAAATTGTTCTCGAGAATTTCCCCCAATATAGAATCCATTTTTATACCTGCCACAAGGATAGTGTTTTTTTAATAATGGTTTTATTATTTCTTTCTTTCCCATATATATCATATTTCGTCATTTATACAAATGTAATTGCACTATTTATTGTAGTTGGGCCGTAACCCATAATAAAAACATTACTCATATATTATCATTCTTAAAATATAAATTATTACATTTTATTCTTCAATAATGAATGTTATTAATGTAAATAATTAAATAAATATAGTATTTAAATATTTATGTTTCCACATAATAATGTTTTTGGATTGTTTAATACTAAGAGAGTTTGGTTTTCTAAAATAACACATATATTTCACAATTCAATTATTTGTATACTAAGGATGGGATGGTGGGTGGTTATTATAAACAATTTTCAGTTTTTACAAATTATTTATTGATAGAGAACTATTTTTACAAAATAATTTTTATATTAACAATCTATAATATCTTCCACTACCATATAGAAAAATATGAAAATAATTAAAAAAAAATTTAGTTATTCAAGAAGTTTATCCTTAATGTGAGAGAATGTATCCTACTGTTATTAACCATTTGTTGTGTTTTAGATATAATTAACACTGTAACATATAGGAGAATCAAATTTCACCAATAAAAATGTAATGTTAAAGTAGTAAATATACATTTATATATTTATGAATGTATTATAGTATTCCCACATTAATTGGATTGTGTTATTTAGGTAGAAAACACCTATGCACTAAGATTCATTATTCTCTCTTATATTTGAACTGAATAATTATACAAAAAGGGGATAAAACAAGATAAAGGGATGCATATTCTTCCTTAATCACATATGTAGCATGATAAATATAACCATGTATTAGTATAATATTGAATTTAAACACATTATTTCATAATGATCAA
The DNA here is from genome assembly GCA_963277665.1 of Viscum album. NCBI lineage: Eukaryota > Viridiplantae > Streptophyta > Magnoliopsida > Santalales > Viscaceae > Viscum > Viscum album. The sequence continues at coordinate 1,483,739,093 of OY728137.1, forward strand.
CCCATGTATGAGATTATTTATCTAAATATTTGTTTTTATCCTTCCAATAAGTAATAACATTAAACCATTGTAACAAAAATACCTTTTATAGAATAATTCAATATTTTATAGAATAAGTAACATTTTATCACTTTTCCCATTCTATGATACATATTATTTTTAGAATATCTTCTTAGAGACATTATCATAATATATTCTCAAACATAGTGATATTATGTAATAATTCTACTTATATATTAATAATAAATATAAATTCAAATTCAAATTTTTTTTATCAACTCCTTTATTGGGTGAATTGATTTTCCCATTCGAAGGATCACTAAAAACTAATATCAACTTCTTTGAAAAAAATTCAAATAATTGAAATCGTGTGTCTCCATGAATTTATTTTCATGATCCTTCTCATTTGAATATTCATTCAACAACTTATGAATTTATGGATTTTATTTTCTCCATTCCTATTATAAAGTATACATTTTTTTCGTTACTTATTTTAATCCATGAAAAAATATGATGTTGTGATATATCCCTTCACGTTACAACAAGTACATTTTAATCATCAGTATTAGTCACAATTAATTTTAAATGTTCAAAAAATAAATATGGAAAACTATTCATAATCATCATCTGAATTATCATGCTATCAAATTCTATATATTTCATATGAAATTTATATTTCATAAAATCTTTTTTCATACAATTAATTATTATATACAACATATTATTATTCAAAAATGATTTTTAATATATGATATTATTTTTACATGTGAAATAAATTCTTAAAAATGCAAAGTATCATAAGTAAAATTATCTTACATGTAATTTTTTTTCTTATATGTATCAAAATATCAATATATGTAACTCAAACATATTATGTATGTTTGAATTATATATTTATAGCTCCTTTACCTTATGCAGACCTAACTTTGTAATATGTAGTATAATTTCCATACATGGGGAAAATTTTACATACTTCATAGACATCTTAAATCCCCATTAATGGACCAAGTACCTAAATATCTAATGAAAAAAATTAGATGATGAAGGAATCAGTAACTTATAAATTTTATATGCAACAAATGATAATAATAAAAACTGATAAAACTTCACAGAACATCCAAAAGAGTCAAAAAAACTTCCAATAAATTTTAATGTAAATTTAATATTATTTTGAATATAATATCATCTTGTTGAAATATTTATACGGTATATTAAAAATGATATATAAATAAAAAAATTGATTAAAAAATTTATTACAATGTGAAATAATATTATTCCATATTCTTCAATAAAAATGAAATATAAAACAATTACATTGTCAATAATGATTAACGAAATATGAAAAACTAGTATTTTGATGGAAATAAAAATGCGTTGAATTACTTATTGAATTTATATAAATGTATTTGTTGGAAGAATGTACGATTCTAAAAATTATAGCATATAACTTAAACAAATTTAACAGAATATTTCAATACAATACTTTTCATGTACATTTTAGGTTTTCAGTTTTAGAGAATTAGGGAAAACACTATCTAAAAAACCAATTTTCATTTTATCAATCATATATTTTTTAAATTATTTTCATTACTACTTAATTTCTCATGTGACTATAATGTCTCATTAAAAGTTTCAATAAATGAAACTCTTCTATTAATTTTATACATTTCCTAAATTCATAACCTAGAGAAATGAAAACATAATAAATATGTGATATCATATTCTCTCTAAGGCTAAACATATATGATTACAAAAAATGACCATATGTGAGAATAATATATGAATGTGATTTTAATATATATATATATAAAATTTTTACTGAATAATAGAATAAATCATTAATTAATGTATACCATAAAAAATGAATCATAGCTTTGCTGAATATTACAAAATAAGGAATACATTATAATTGTAGAAGATTCATAAAAATTGGCTTCATAACCTTGTGGATCTTGTATGATAACGTCAATACCTTAGTGGATCAGACTTCCCTAACATATTAAACTTAATGGATCATAGTTCATAACATTTTTCTAATTTTAGAATGTACATCACTACTTTTTCACTATTATATCATTAGTTTTAAAGAAATAAACAATGAATTGGAGGGTAATATAACGCCCAATCATTGGTAAATGATTTACCATAGGAATTTATTCCATGAGAAACAATATACACAAAACATTCTTAGAAGCCATAAAAAATAATGGATTTGACAAAACATTCCATAAATAAATTTTACATGTTTTATATAATAGTAAAACCATTGAATTAAAAATGGTTTCATTGAAAAAATCATAAATAAAAAATTGATGAAAATCATTTTTAAATCTATTTGAAATTTAATTATTCTAAGTAATACTATATAATTCTAGAAATAATAGTGACTTGATATTTCCATGTTAAATTAATTTGTTATCCATTATATCATGTAACATTATAGTTAAACCAAATTTTATCAACATAATAAATAATTTTATAATTGCATTACATAGACAAAGGATATATGGTATAGAAATAATTTTCCCTAATCACTCAATGAATTTAATTTAGGTGAACACCCATAAATAAGAGGAATCAATAATATGGTATTTAGAACGGAAAGGCATTGGAATAAAAATCAATATTTTACAATGAAAATTATTATGAAAGTCAATATAAGTGTAATATAATTTATAAATAAAGACATGTATAATACATAATCGATTAAGAGAAAGTTTATATATGGTAATATTGGAAAAGTATTTATTAAAAATACATAGAGGTTGTTTCGTAAAAAAATAATTTCCTTGAAAAATGACTTGGAGGGTATTGGGGATAATGTATGTAAACAATATAAGTTTTTTGGAAATTGTTTTAAATTTTCCTAAAAGATGTTCAAATCAAAATAAACTAAAAATTTTAAAATATTAAATTGAAAATAGTGGACAAAAATTAACATTTAAAAAAGAAACGTGAACAAATGATTTGATAAAAAATCATATATATTATCAAAAAAAATGTGGGGTGGAAAATAAAACACATTAATTTTCAATTATATTATATATTTCAAAATACCATTGTATGAAAACACTCATATTTATAAGAGTATTGTATTTTCCATTAAAACAGTAGTAAATAAAAATATGGTTAATTGAAAATATACCATATAACAAATTATAATTTTTTTTGTAAATTAATAGGATATATATATATATTTAAAAAATGGAATAATTTTATACATTTATTTATAGGCCTTGTAACATTAATATTGTATCTGATAGAACTATCATGTAAGAATATTTGAAATAGAATATACATTATCCCAAGAAAGATGAAATAGACCATCATATAATAATGGAAAGAAATTAAAAAAGATATTATTTAAATTCAATGTTTTAAATATCTCATATAACTCAATGAAATACATTTGAGATACAAATACACCTTACGGTTTACATAATTTATTAAAAAGTTACTTTTGATAATTATGTATATGTGGGAAAAATTCAATGAAACTCCCTATAATGGGCCACAAGAATGGCACCTGAGTGGGGAGAACCACACAACTTCTTGTAAACCTCCCCATGATACAGAGTGTGATCACCCGCATAATGGTCATAATATTTTCAAGGCGCTCCTATATCCTATAAAACAAGTCTGAATTTCATGTAAAATTCTATAGAAAATTCATAATGAATCTACATTATTCCAACCACACATCGAAACTATAGAAAAAACATGGAATCCCACTTTCTCTAGAATTATATAATATAAAATTGAAAAACTATTATATGATTCATCAAAAAAACTTGTGTAGTAACTTACAAAAATTATGATGAATTAAATACAATAATGTGGACTTTGGCCAGTATAAGAAAAATGTTAATTGAAAATAAATAGAATGTCCGGAAACCCAACTCATATTTCTCAAACCATATCCACCTCCTCCAAATTCAGATAACCTCTACCATGATTCTATATCCATGTGGTATCTTTGATCTAAAGGAAAAATTAATATCCAATCATGTACACCAGAATCCACACAATGTATGTGGATATGGGGTTAGTCCAATGACCCATTACCTTTCCCAAATGCATAAAAAATATTATAGTGTGGTTGTGATAAAGTGGATGTAGATGATATATATATATATATATATATATTTGGTGTAGTATTTTTCATCAAACAAACATCTTTCAAAACTCATAACAATTTCACACACAAGTTGGCCTTCTCCAAACCAAATGCTAGGATCCACCATGTTTGACACCCCATAATGTACCTACTTTTAGACCATATGTGAATTCATATATTACCATAGTAATTACATTAAATTCATTGGATCCATCCCAAAAAAAACTATTTATGAACCCTAACACATGTAACCTAGGACATATTCAAAAAAACTCATATCATAACCTCATCTTGTACACCTACCCAACAGAACGTACACATAGAGGTTCATCATGTCCCCCTAACCCATCTGTGTAATGATTCAGGAGTTAAATCAGTTACATCAACCCATAACTCTAGGATTTAGGGAGTCCAACCAATCACACTAAAAAATCACGAGGTGTCAATTAAGGCATATCATCACCCTGAAACATCTTCAGGATTATTATGATTTTAATAATTTACACCAACCCATTCCCACGGGCACTGGGGATACAAGAACCATAACAATGGCACATCCCCACATACATTGAATAAATTGTTTCTAAGAACATCATCTCATTCCCATAGGATAGGGTCAACCCAGTATTATATACCACAAATGAGTTTTGTGTATTCTATGATTTCCCCATGCATTATGGAAGTATACACAGAATTATAATAAAGGATGCAAAAGCCCACCTCACAACTCCCCAAATTTGCATCATCGAACTAGTACCTCAAGGCCGACTTCCATGAACAATAACGTGACCGGTTCCCTCATACTTGTCCCAAACCTCTATGGATTCAACATTTCAACTAGGATTATCTTTAAACAACTATACATTGAGAAAATTTCGTACATGAAAACACACAACACATGTAAAATACATTGAGTTACACTAATGTTGGAATGTGAACATAAAATCAAGAAAATCATAGAGACTCAAAATAATGTCAATTAAACGTAAATGAAACACATTATTTCGAATAATTTTGTTTCATGGGAATCACATACTAGGCCCAAACAAGTATCACCTCCAGTACAATTGCCCCAGTAGTCAATAAAATCAATCCAAGGTGTTTGATAACATCAAAAAGTAGTAATAGAATCAATCTCAACTATAAAAAACATATAATATATTTAATTAATAATGTAATAAAAAATAATATTATGGGAAATTATGCTCTAAAATCAAGGGGTGGTAAAATGATTATAGAATAATAAGAAACTAGGTGTGTTCCACTCCCGATGCACCCCAATCCTATTCCGTGAAAAATAAAAAATTTCAAAACAAAAATTGGAAGAAAGTATATTTAATTAATTAAAAACACTTTGGAAAATTATGAGGAATCATATGATTCATAAATTGATGAATAATTACATGATTTTGGGGCCTCAGGATATCATCTTTAAGATTCACAAAAAATCCCCCTGAGGAATGATTCTTTATCCATTCTATAGAAAAAAACCATATCTACCCTATGAAAAATTTAAAAAAATTTAGAAAGTAAATATTGATGAGATAAAGGGGGAGAAATTATAAGATATTATATATAATTATCACACCAAAGACCTATGGAATCACATAGATCAATGCCACATTATGGGATGGAAATAGAAAAACATGAATGAATCTCTGATGGTTATTCTCATGAATGTGGGAGGAAACATCTAAGGGGGGTCGTAATAAGAACCCCAAGAAAAAGGCCAAATGGCCCCTCATTAAAATTAATGTATCAAGACCACATCAGTTTCCCATTGTGTCTTTGAATATATTTTTTCATATTATATAATATTAATGACCTAATACATAACCGATTAGTAATCTTGTGGTAGTAAACCGGATTTCCAATGCACTTAGTCATTGTTCTCGACGTATAGTCCAACACACAATCTATCTAGTGAACAAATTTTGAAATTTATATATCGACAACACCAAAACAGTGCTTGGAAAACCCTCTAAAACACTAATAGAGCCACAAAATATTCCAAACACAACTTATTTGAGGTGTTAAAAAGTTTAGAATTTTATTTTTATTCACACCAACCTAAAGAAACCCTCCAAAAAATAAAAAAGATAAATTAAAAATATAATTTACCAACCCATAATGACATATGTAATTAAAAAAAGTCCACTATTAATATTATCTTTATCGTGAAGTCACTGTAAATACATATCCTTTTCTATCAATCTATCATGTCCCAAATTCATATAAAAACTCTTATTATTGCTTCCCCAAATTCCAAATAATCCTTTTCATGTCAAATAAATATAGTAATCCATTCAACCCCAACATCCTTCCAAAACACTTGGAACAGTTCTTAATGAATGTAAAAAATTCTCAATTGATTATCCTGATGAGCCTTACAATCCCCCACGTCCAATTTAACAAGTGAATTTTTCAACCCCTACTAGACCAACTTTACATGAATCCATTCATTCTCCCTCAATGAAACATAACCAACACTTTTAGATCCTATTGAAAATATATAAATAATTATCGTTACAATCCAAGTATGGACACTGCCACTCAATAATGATATCATAATATTTATCATGATTAAAACCACAACCAGTATAAAAAATATATCATGATATATCATGGGCTCTTACGCACCATCAATCGACTCTTGCTCAGATCACCTCAGTCCATCTCAATCCTAACATGGATGCCTACATCCCATCTGTCAAAGCATCGAGTTATAACTCAACATTAGCTAATTATTCCATTAATCATTTCTAAATTGATCCAATGGACTCATTACTCTAAGAAAATTATCAATTGACCCATAAAAATTACCACCAATTACCCCTCATACAGTTGTTTCATTAACATGTTTCCCCAAACTACATAATATAACAGAATCATTATCATCACATCACTAAATATAGAGGCTAGATTCGGAAATGACCACCTTTTCGTATGAATCTCAATGAATTTTAACTCATCACTCCTCCACAGCTCCTGATAATGTCCCAAAAAAAATTCTAGAAGTCCCACCTATAATAAGTGACAAACATTAATGAATAATATGATAAATAAAACCATTTGGATAATTAATTTATATTCCATGGTCAGTAATTCAGGTTTCTCTCTTTTGAACAACACACATATTTCTCAACCCGATGCATTATACCAATTATCCACTTCAAAAAATGATTCTCCCATCAAGGCTCAAGCCATAAGTTGTCTATGTGATCAGACTAAATCTTTCTATGTTTTAAATGACATGGTAAAATATCATGATTTCTATTATAGGTCTAAGGAAACCCAACCCATGAGCCCTTATCAAACCCATTATGATCCCTATTTCATACACAATTATTAATAATTTTTGTGTCTTAGTGTTAGACTTCTATACCACTCATCCAAATAGTATAATATCCCAAAACCTATTCAATGAAAGCATTCTTCTGAAATTCTATTATGTTCAATGGTTGGACACTCCAATATAATCATTGAACATTTCCCCAAAACAACCCCTAGGGGACACTAATAATATAACCCATCATCTTTGTATAATAAACTATATGATCCTCTTCCAAAAGAAATATTGACAATGTTAAATCACCAACGATTCATTCAGAAACAATATTATTTCACTATAACAAGTCATTAAAAAAATATTAAGAAAATATCAATGAGAAAAGTTCCCATATAATTTACATAGTCACTCAAAAAAATCCCACTCAATTATAATGAATATATTTTTATTATCTCTCTATTATTATTCAATAATCACTTATATGGTTCTCATTAACACATGACAACTCAAAATCAACAGTGTTTCGTCAACAATACAATACATTTAAATGATTATTATGCTCCACAACATAAGTGTTTGGTACTAATGGTTGATTACAACAAGTTGTTCTCCCTACTATAGGTATCACCTACCAAGATAATACCTCATCATATCCCAGTAATTGGTCCTAAATGCAAAAAAAAATCGTGTGGTTGAAAATGTAATATCATCAAAATATGTGGAAAAATATAAAAAGGTTCATGTCCCTAAACCCCGTGAAAGTCAATTCAAATACATGAGTCTATGTAAAATATAAGTGAGCCCTCCATATATGTCTCTCAAAAATCCACAACCTCAGTACCCTTCCTAAATCATTTCCCACCAACCCCCATCCTATGATCCCACCATAAGTGGATCCCAAAAGTATCCACGAAATTGTTTCAAGAACACGTTTCAACCACCAGTTATACACTTTTCATTATAAATGTTCTAGTAAACTAATCTAATAAATAAAAAATTATTCTGTATGCACTAAAATAGTCCATGCATGAACCACTAACAATCTCATCTTGCAAGTTTCCATTTATCCTTATTTTAACACCCTCAGTTTCAATAAAAGAATAATTATAAGTAATATAAGAGTTAAAAGTTGAGTAAATATTATTATGATGTATTTTAATAAAAATTTATGTTTTCTTTTAAAATAAATATCTTTTTTACTTTAATTAGCATTACTTTCAAGGTGACTTTTCTGAAATACAGAATGAAATACAAATAAATTATGAAATATGGTAACATGAAAAAGAATTTCTAATATATTTTTTTGGTAAATAAAAATAATAAATGGTAATATTGATATAAATTTTTTTTAATAACATTATTTTTATATATCAGTTAAAATTATTATCTATAGTATTATTTGTTTTAATATTAATGTCAAAATATTTTACGTAGTGTTGTTTTGTAAAAATCACTATTAATATTCACATTTTTAATTTATAAAAATAATTAATTAATCTAGAATATGAATAATGATATTGTTATAAAATTAATTTGGTTTTATTTCTGAAAATATGTTATATATATACACATATGCAATTATAATTATCAGTTTTAAATTATAAAAATTGATTAGTATAAAGTTTTATAAAATTATAAATACTATGAAATTTGTTCAATAAAATTATAATTGTATAATATAAATATTTTAATATAGTATTGAAATAATACATTTATGATTTTTATAGAATTAGATTATAATTTGTTTTATAAAATTTGAAAAATTTATAAACTGTGATAATTTTTATTCATTATATACACTAATTTCGTTATATATATATATAGTATAAATTATAATTACTTTTAATATCTTAATCATATTTAAATTGTGTATATATATATACTAAATATATATATATATATTCAAAGTATTTTGATAAAAATATATGAAATAAGATAATAAAGTATAATATATTAATAAATTAATGTAATGATATAATAAAATAGTAATATATTGTTAATAAAATGACCTAAATGAACAGCCAATGCAAATAAGTCCAAACAATGGTGGCCAAAGAAAATTCAAAGAGGGAGAAAAATTGTTGATGACTTTTAAATTGGTTATATAATAATAAATTGATAAAATGGGGGAAAATGTGGTACCAAAAATATTAAAACAACTGCTAATAATGTTAATAAAATGTGATTCAATAAACATGGTAATGAAAAAAAGTATAATAAGATAAAACTTTTGACTCCAATTTTTGTATTTATGTTAAAAAAATCTATTATTATTAAATTTTTCCGACAACTATAAAGTGCGTGACCCAACTAAGATTCTGACACCTAAAATTTGAAATAAAATAATGTGTCATGAATTATACAAAAAGTGATTATATTTTAACCTTCATCGACAAGCCTCAAATTAGTATATATATGTGTGTGGGTGTTTGAGAGTGTGTGTGTGTGTGTGTGTGTGTGTGAGTCATTCTAGACACCCGGTGTAACCCATTCTGTGATATGAAGACTTTTAAATTGTTTATCGATTGTCTGAGCCTAGAGAGGAAGGAATGATGGTTCACAAATCTGATGTAAGGGCACTACTATTTATTTATTGTTATTGCATCTAAAAAATTTATTTTCAAATATAATTGTGAATAATTTTTTAAATGTTTTTATGGGTTTCACTACCATTTATTAAAAAAAATCTTGTTGTGAATATCGGTATTTCAAAGTTGGGATGTCAAATAAATATTTTTATTCACCAATTAAAGTATATTTTAGCTATGTGTAAGAGACTAATTATTTTACTTTATAGAAAATTTATTTATTAATGGGTATTTAATAATTATTTATTCTCTATTATTCACTAAGGAACCTCAAAATTATCATTTTATAACCCATATAGAGTTTTGAAACATGTTTGCTTAATGGATTTTATATATTTAGTGTTCATATTTAAATTATAAATAATTATTTTCTATTATTAATATATATATGTTTAAGGTTTTAATTTATATTTTTCAAATTATGTTATTACATGTTTTCCTATCTATCTATTTTACTAAATAAATTACAGTAAGAAAAATATATAATTCGAACAACTATTTTCTCATTATTATTAAAATAAAATATTTAAATCTTGTTACTTTCCTAATTTATCATAACGTGTCTATGATTTTATTTCAAAAGTAATTTGTAAGGGTGTATCAGTTTTATTTTATAGATTTTATATTCAATTTATAAAAAATTAATTAATTAATAATTGTTCTGCTGAAGGAATATATATATAAATATGTACTAAAACAATTTTCTAATATAGGAATTTACTGTAAAAAATAGTCTTTTTATCTTTGTATATAATTTATGTATATATAAAAGAGTTTATTATTTATTTAATTATATTTAATATTCTGTTGAAACAGATTTTTCAAGTTATTGCGTGCCTATGATCCTCAAAACTCTGCATAAATAGGATTGTTCATTTTTATAAAAGTTTATAAAAAATATTTTTTATGAGATTAATTATTTCCAAATAATAATTTACACTTAAAATTTAATTACCAAGGATAAGTTAGTATATAAAATAATCGGGTGTTCATTAACTTAATATATATGCATGTATATATATATATATATATATATGTTTTTGTGAGATTATTAGAAAAAAAAGTTCTATAAATATGAATTTGAAATCATAGTATATATATATAAGACGTTTAATGATATGATATATATATATATATATATATATGAATATTCATTTTTTATAATTAATTTCATGTTTCAAAATAATACTCATTACATGTCACCATTTCATATATAAAAAATATGATGTTGTGATTTCATGTAATCATGTCCATGTTATTATGCACAACCACATACATTGCATTAATAATAATTATTTTGAATTAAATATTTTGGATTACATCCAAGATGAATAAGTACATAATCGAAATGATTTAATCAATATTTAAATTTATAAATTTTATATGCTTAAGCATCATATGAATTTTATTTTTATCAGATCAACAATTAAAAATGATGTTTATGGAAGAAGTGTTTTTGTGCATGGTGAAAAATTGATTGTCATGTAATTATAAAATGTACATGTATCAAAATATTTTTTGTGAAAGTCTATTATATGAGTTTACATGAAAGTTTATACTTACCCATTTATAAATAAATATAAGTGCATGAGTCATTGATGTTTTTTTATATGTATATATACTCTATATCATTTATGTTCTTATGAAATTTTTTATTTTTATGGGTATCAAGCTTTGTTCTAACAATTGTTAAATAGGGATAATTTTATTAATCAACATTTTCATTAAATGTAAATCTATACCATGAAATTGAGTATTATAAATAACATATCATATAAATGTATATATATACTTAATTATTTATTTATATTTGCGAAAAATTATGATATTTTATTTTTTAAAATATAATCATGGTGTGTGTGTGTGTGTCTATATATACACACAAAGGATATAATGATTATTATCAAGTTATAATACGTAACATCATATTTTAAATAAATTTACATAACATGTGAACGTGTAATTTTAAACGTATGGATGTCACATCTACATAAAGTCATGCTGATGTTTCAAGCATAACATTGACACATCTTTTGTTCATAATAAACTAATGGTTTCAAATAACATTTCAATGATTTTCAAGAAAATGTATTTCATAATAAATTGTAATGTTTTATTAAAAATTTTATATGAGAAAATTATTTATTTATTATAAAAGATTATTTTGAGAAGGAAAATCTCTATATGATTTTTTATTAAATGTTCATTTATTTCATCAATAATTTTATTGATGGCTTACAAATAATGAAACTTATTTCAAGTATGATATTAATATTTTTGTGATATTTTATCGATTTTGAATTAATCATTTCATAGTGGTGTGGGACACATTGTATTTTTTAATGAAAATGAACCTCAATAAATTTTCAAGGAATTTATTTTCTTCTATGATTAAAATTTAATCACATCCACTTGGTATGGGAAAATTTGATTTAAAGGAATATTTTTATTGTACATATGTGGAATGCATTGGACATATTATGTGATGGGTGAGGACCGCTGAAGCCTCTAGTTGAAAGGTAATGTATCATGAGACCGACTATGATATTGGCACGAGCCATGACAGAATTATTATTTGTGATCATTGAATGAGGAATTGATAGAATGATTATGTTGTCTGTCATTATGCATTCACAAATTCATTGGACTTATTATGTGACGAGTGAGGCAAACTATATTCTCTCGATGCATCGGTAGGTATCATGAGACAAACTGGGTCTTGACACAATGCCTTTAAAAAATAGATATTTATAGTCTTGGCATGAGGCCTTGATGGTACGGTTATGAAGTTCTAAAATATGATTTACCTCATTATGAATCTAGTAAGTTAAAGTTCACGTGATTATTAAACTAGAAGAATATCAATGGTTAAGGATCATTCTCTTATGAACATGTATTAATCAGTATTGTATTTTTAAATTCATGTGGTAAACTATATTATAATTATGTATATACTTATATGGTATATCATTTATTAAGAAGGATTAATAATCTGTTCCACAAGAAAACATCAAAAACACATCTACCATTTCATGATTTTCATTAATGTGATAAATAATTATTCATATCATTTATTGTGTAAATTCAAAACTTGTAATATTTCATATGCAAGTTTGTATCTTCACACCAAGCCTATCATATGTAATTAATTATGGTCATCTCTTAACATATAAATATCATTTTAGGCATTTTAGATCAGGTGTGTTCATATTTTATAATGTATTTTATTTGTAACTCTTAAAAAGTTACGCAATCTTGAGCATGAGTTAATCATAAATATTAATTTAGAATCACTCAACAAAATGATGACCACATGTTATGGGAAGAGTTAATTTCATGATTTAAAACATATATTTAAAAAAATGGTTTAATGAAAAATTATTTTTAAATTGTTTGTTTTGAAACCCCTTACTGGCATATCTAATGCTCACCCCTTGTATAAAATTATTTCCCTCAGGTCACTTTGAAGTTCATGGTTGGACCCAATAAACATTACACACGCGGAATCAATGCTTGGATATTGTTTGTTAAATTTTATGGAAACTCCAATAATTTTAAATCTTGTATCTAACTCTCTAAAACCTAGAATAGTAAAAGAATAGCTACTATGTAATGTTAATGGATGGGTACTTACAATTGGAATTAGAGAAACGGTCTAAAAAACTTTGAAGATTAAATGTTGTTTTCTAAGTGGAAGAGTTTAGAAGTCTTCTAGTCCTAGTTTTTCATAATTATAAAGATGGAAACACTGAATTATTTTAGTCTAATGAAATTAATTGTGAGGAGGGAATTCATTTTTGGGGGAGATATTGCAACACCCCTATTAAAAAAACAATTATTACAAGTAATTAACAAGTTATAATTTGAATAAATATTATTACGATGTATTTTAATAAAACGCATGGTTTCATTTTAAAAAAATTAAATTTTGTTACATTAAGTAATGTTGTCTTCAATATGAATTTTTTGAAATACATGACTACATACAAATTAATTATGAAATATAGTTACATGAAATGGAATTTTCTAATAAATTGTTTTAGTAAAAAAAACTATAGGTAATATTATTATAAATTTTGATTAATAAAATTATTTATACATGTCATTTAAAAATATTATTTCAATGAATTATATATTTTTATATTAAGGTCAACATATTTTAAGCAACAATATTTTGTAAAAATTAACATTTAATATTCAAATTTTAATTTATGAAAAAATATATTCAATCTTGCATATGAATAATGATATTATTATAAAATTTATTTCTTTTTATTTTCAAAATTAATATATATATATATATATATGTGTGTGTGTGTGTGTGTGTGTGTTTATGAAATTAAAATTATTGGTTTTAAATTGAAAATATTGATTAGAATAACATTTTATAAATTTATTAATATTGTGAAATTTTCATAATAAAATTATAATTATATAATATGACTATTTTAATAGAGTTTTTAAATAATATATATAATGAAGTTATAAAATTAAATTATAACTTGTTTTATAAAATATCGAAAACATATAAATTAAGATAATTTTAATTCATTAAATAAAATGATTATGTTTTATAAATAATAATATCTATGTCTATGTGTGTGTGTTTATAACTAGTGTAAAATATAATCACTCTTAATATTTTAATCAGATTTATATTATACATATAATAAAAAGTAATAAATGATATATATTTTTATAAATGATATGTGTTTTGATAATAAAATTATTAAATAAGATAATAAAGTATAATATAATTAAAAATTATTCTAGTTATATAATAAAATAATAATAAATTATTAATAAGTTGAAAGAAATGAAAAGTCAAAGCATATTAGTCAAAAAGTGACGCCAAATAAAATTCAAAGAGAGAGAGGGGGGAGAGTCGATGAGTTGATAATTGGTAATATAATAACCAATTGGTAAAAATTAGGGGAAACCTTTTATGAAAAAGTGTTAAACCACTCATGAAAAAGATAATAAAATGTGAATAAATAAACATGGTAAATCAAAATAAAATTCTAATAAGTTCAAATTAATGACTCAAGTTTTTGTGATTATGTTAATGGAAATCCATTATTCTTAAATTTTTCTAACAGTAATAATGTGAGATACCCAATTATGATTTCAACGCCTCAAATTTTGAGATAACATAATGTGTTATGAATTATAAAAAAACTATTCATATTTTAGGCTTTATCCACAAGCCTCAAATTAGTATATATATCTGTGTGTGTGTGTGTGTGTAAGTATAACTCATTCTTTACACCTGACTTAACATGTACTGGTTATCTGTACATTTCATAATTTTTTTATCAAGTGTCTGAGCCTCGAGTGGATGTCAAGATGGTTAACTTCTTTGAAGTAAGGGGATTGCTGTTTATTTATTGTTAGTGGATATAAAAAATTTATTTTCAAATCTAACTATGTATAGGTGTTTTTTTGTTTGTATGGGTTTTCTATAATTTATAGTAAAATTTATTTGTGAATATTGATATTTCAATGTTGAGATATTAAATAATTATTTTTATTCACCAATTTAAGTTTGATTTAAGTATGTGTAAGCGATTAATTATTTACATTTCTGCTTAATATATTTGGTATGGGCGATTTTATAATTATTTTTTTATATTATTCAATTATAAACCTCAAAATTAGCATTTTAAAACGCATATAGAGTTGTGAATATAATTTCTGTATGGTATATTATATTTTCAGTGTTCATATTTCAATTATAAATAATTAATTTCATGTTTTTATTTATGATTGTTTAAGGGTTAAATTTATATGGTCCAAATTATGTTATTACTATTTTTTTATATATCATATTTATAAAAAAAATGGTAATATTAATGTATAATTCAAACATCTATTTGCATATTATATCAAAATAAAATATTGGATTTCTTGTTACTTTCATAATTTATTGTATTTGATCTAGTATTTGATTTCATAATTCATTTTTAAGGGTGTATCAGTTTTATTTTTCATATTTTATATTCAATTTATCAAAAATTATTTTTAATTGAGGAGATTTCAGCTCAATGAATATAGATATAAATATGTACCAAACTATGATCTAATTAATTATTTTTCTATCAAAAATCAATCTATTTATATAAGTTTATAATTTTGCTATATATGAAATATTTTATCATTTAGTTAAATATGTTTTATATCATCTAGAAAATAATTTTTGAAGGGATTATGTATTTATGTTTATAAAAACTCTGCATAAATAAGTTTTTTCATTTTTAACAATGTTTATAAAAATTAATATAATTTTTTGTTGAGATTTGTTAATTCCAAATACTCATTTACTCATAAAATTTAATTGTAAGGAATAATTTCATGTTTCAAATAATTTTTTGATCATTACTTTAATATATATATGTGTGTCTGTGTGTAAATAAATAGGTATGAGTGTGAGTGTGATTATTATGAAATAACATGTTCATTAAATTGGAATTTAAAATCACAATATATATAAGATGTTTAATGACATATTATATATATAAATTTTACGTAAGTATTTTCATGTTTCAAATGAATAATCATAAATGTCATCATGGCATATTAAAATTAAAGATGTCACGCTTACATATAATCATTCCATGTGATTATGCATGATGACATGCCTTGCCTTCATAATCATGATTTCAAAATAAATGTTAAGGTTTACTTCCAAGATGAATTAGCACATTATTGAAATGATTTAATTAAGATATTTATTTATATATTTTTTATGCATATCCTTCGTATTAATATTACATTTATCGGAACAACCTTCTAAATGGAAGATTATAGAAGAAGTGTTTAAGTGTATGGGTCACATTTGATCTTTCATATAATTATACAAAGTGCATGTATCAAGAGATTTTGTTGTGAAAGTCTAATAAGTGAGTTTCCATGAAAGTTTATACATATGCATTTATAAATAAATATAAGTGCAAGAGGAATTGATGTTTCTATATATATATATAATCGAAGTCATTTATGTTTCTATGAAAGCTTTTATTTCAATAGTATAAATCTGTGTTCTAACTCTTGTTAAATATGTAATGTATAATTTATCATTTTTTTTAATATGAATTTATCCGAACAATTAAAGTATAATAAATACCATATCATATAAATGTGTGTATATATATAGGGGAAACAATACATTCTATTATTTTATCAAATAAAACAATTTTATATATATATACACATAAAAGTGATATAATGTTTATTAACATGTTATAATACATAGCGTCATATTTTTAAAAAATGGGCATAACAAGACGTCATGTAATATTAAACTTAAGGATGTCACATTTTCATATAGTCATGGTCATGCATCATGCGTAACATTGAGATATCATTTATTCATAATACACCAATGGTTTCAAAAATATTTTCGAGATTATAATGAACCTGTATTTCTACAAGAATTGAAATGTTTTATTTATAATTTTGTGTGTGTAACATATTTATTTACAGTAAAATATTTTTTTTGATAAGTCTAACCTATATTTTTTTTATTTTTTCATTAAATTTTCATTTTTTCATTACAAATTTTATTTACGGATAAAAAATAATGTCAATTTTTTCTAGTTTGAGATTAATCTTTTTATGATATATTATAGTTTATGAATTAATCATTTCAAAGTTGTATTTGACACATTGGATTTTTAAATGAATATGTACCTCAATAAATTGTCAGTGAAATTATTTACATTTATGAATAAAACGTTAAAAAATAATAGTGGTATGAGACAATTTGATTTAAAGAACATTTTTTATCTTCCATATGGGTAATACATTGGGTATATTATGTGATGGGTGAGGCCCGATAGATCCTCTCGGTGAATCAGTATGTCTAATGAGACTAACTATGGTCTCGGAATGAGGCCTTAACATAATGATTATCTGTGGTCTTTTCATGAGGCCTCGACCGAATGATTTTGTTGTCTGGAATGATGAATTCAAACATGAATTGGAATTATTATGTGACATGTGAGGTCTGTTATAGCCTCTAGATGCATCAGTATGTGTCTTGAGAAAAACTGGTTCTTGTCACGAGGCATTGAAAAAATAGTAATTTATGGTCATGGAACGAAGCCTTTAATGTATGGTTATGATGTTTCTCATTATAATTTCCCTCATTATGAATCAGGTAATTGATATTCCACATGATTATTTGACTATAAGAATACCAATGGATAATGATCATTCTCTTATGAACCTGTGTTAATTGGTTTTATATTTTCAAATGCGCATGGTATAATGTTTTATATTTATGTATATAATTACAAAAAAAATAATTTATTGAGAAGGATTAAGAATCAATTCCATAATGAAAGGTTAGAAACTCATCTACCATTTCAAGGTTTGCATCCACGTGATAAATGATAATTTATATCATTTTTGGTGTAAATTATAAATAGGTAATATATCATGTGAATATTGGTATCCTCACACCTAGAACGTCAAAAATAATTATATACGTTCATTATTTACTTAAAATTGAATTTCATGCATTTGTGATCAAGTGCTTGCATGTTTTATAATATATTTAATTTTTAACTATTAAATGAGTTAAGAATTTTGAACATGTGTTTATCCGTAAAGTTGTTTTAGAATCTCTCATGAAAATGATGATGAATTGTTATGAGAATAAATATTTTCATGATTTAAAACATCTATTAAAATAAATATTTTAAAGAAAAATTATTTCATAATGGTTTTTTTTGAATCCCCTTACTAGGCATATCCAATGATCACCCCTTGTTTAAGATTTTTTTTACAAGTATCTTTGAATTCCAAAGTTGGATGCCAGCGTTTTTACGCACGCAAAAGAGAAGATTGGATTTTGTTTTTTTAACATTATTGCAACTCTGAAAATTTATAAGTTTGTTTCTAACTCTCCAGAACCTGGACCAGTAAACTTTAATCACCTATGTAATGTTTAAGGATTTGTTCTAATACTCATTACATAGGCCAAGTATAAATTTCCACCATCTAGAAACATTAATAAAACACATAACATTAAATAAAAAAGGTTATCCATTTAACCATTTTCCAAATTTCAAAACAACATCAACAAAACCATTACCCACACAAATACTTCCACTCATATTATAAAACATCCTTGGGTTTTTGAAGGTTTTTCCTCAAATAAACAATGACTAGAATCCCAATACTAGTTGTTTCCTTACCCAAAACTAATCATAATTTAAGAAAAACATTTTGAAAAACATTTTCAAAATCATATTTAAAATCAATTAAAAATTCCCCATTAAATTTTCATTTTAGAGAAAAAAATTTCTCATGTTTTCTTTAAATACTACATTTTCTTATCAATCCAATACCATATTTTCACAAAAATTAATCATGTATAACTGACCCATTAATCAATTTACATATTCTTCAATCCAAAACATGTCTTTTCTTTTTTCAGAACAATTTTTTTAACAAAAAATTAGAAAACCATCTTTCGAAGGTGGAAAACAAACACATAAACAGAACATAATTCATTCCCCTCATATCCAAATATATATAATCAACCCAAATATTATATTACTGAATACCTAGATTATATTTAATTTTTGATTATTTAATATGGAATCAATGTGTAAATCGTGTAAAAAATCCCTAAAACGAACATGTTTCACTCTCATAGCAGTCCACTACCATGATGCATGTTATTATTTTACGCTCCAAACTGAATCATCTGACTCTTCTTGAGTATCATCCCTTCCCAATGGGAAGCTTTGTCAAACAGAACCCTCTCTTACCCTTGAGATACTAATCAAAAATCTAGATTTCAATTAGAAACATGAGATTCAATTGATGTCATTATAGAAATTAATGTAACACCCCAAGCTTCCACGGTACGTTTCCCTTCGAATAATGTGATAGCGTGTGTTGTACGAAACCTCGAGTTCTAACACACACCACAACTAATTAAACTAGCCGTTGTAAATAGTAATACCTACTTTTTGAAATCATATATATTTTATATTTCAAAATAGACTTCATTTTTGGATTCGGAATATCTGATTTAGCCTAAGGTGAAATTTTGGTACTTTTCGGATAACTTTCATATTTTTATGAATAGTGAAAATTACTAAATTTTAATTAAAAACAACTTTTTTAATCAAAATAATTAATAGTGATAAATTATGAATTTTAGTAGTTTTAAAGTATATTTAGAATATATTTTTACCATTTAATATAATGTTTGTCATTGGACATAATTTTACAATTAAACCGAACATAAACAAGTGTCAATCTTTTGATAGTTATTATCTCTTAAAAACACGCTTTTTGTTTTGACAGCGGGAATTAATTTTAAATTAATTTCTGCCACTTCTGTGTTTTGAATTTAGGAAAATGGATTCCATATTTGGAATCAGGATGTTCAAATTGTGAAACAGGACATTTTGAATAATTACTACGGTAATTATTTTATTTACCATGGTTAAGGGTAAATCCGGTAAATAAGGGTTAAAAAATAATATTATAATAAAACTAAATTACCCTAAAACGTGTCTTAACCCTATTGGTTGATACATGGTCGACCATGGGCATATTTGGGTCGATTTTTGGACCCCATGGATCCACTTGTAAGTGATAATGACACTTTATTTTAATTAAGATAAAATGAATACAAAAATTATACAAGCATATATCTTTTAGGAAAACAATTGTTACATAGGGTTATATATGTTGGATTTTAGATTATAAATATTCATTAGAAATATAAAAAGATTTCCTACATAATGATATTTTATTTATAATTTTTAGACATTAAATAATATACTTTATTTATGACACAATGATGATGTAGTAATTACTATAATAGTGAACAATTAAAATAATTGATATTATAAATACCCAAGTAAATATAATATGAAACTTTTAATGAATTAAACTAATTTTCTAGGATAATATGATATATTAGGATTGATTTAATTGACTTTGTTCGAAGTAATCGATCTGTTATGAGTTTCACAAAAATAAACTATTGAATAGTGTCAAAATTGACATAAAAGAGTTCTTAAAACAAATATTATATTATTAATTGATATTAAATTCCTAAAAAAATATAAGGTTCGGCCAAGAGACTTATATCATGATAGGTTCATCATTAATGTACCACTTTGAGGTCTCTTGGATGTATATAGTATGTTTATTAACCATATTATATAAAAATACAAAGAGACATTGTAAAAGTGAAACTAATTAACTTAGAGTTAATACTTAAAGATAAGGTTAATATAAGTACCCAAACCTGTCTAAATTCTATTGGTTGAGTTTTTTTCGACCTATACCCACCTTAAACTTTGAATAATAAACTTTGGAGCCATTTTAAACCGAATATGAATTTATTATAAACTAATATCTATAGCTTTTCCAAAGGTGCCCCTCACCCCTCTTATAAAAGGGCACTCCTCCTTCTCATTTCTTCACACCTTCAAAGCCTTTTGGTTCGGCTAAAATATGCCCAAATACTCTCCAAACATCCCTCACTACAACCTAGAGGCATTAGTTTTATCATAAAGCCAACCTAAGGAACCCTTTTGATCAAATCAAAAGGAAGAACCCGAAGAAGAGGTAATGTTTTCACTACCCCTTTTCAAGTTCCTTTCTTTTTCCACTTCTTCTTTCTTTGTTCTTTCCATTATAAAATAATAACTCCAGTATCATTCATATACTGTGATGTTATTATAAATATGGTACAACCATATTCAGTATTCTATCCACCCTTTGAATAACATGTCACCATACGTGCGTACGTACGGCTTACCGTCTCCACGTCGTGGTGTAATTGTTATTCAACATATTATTATTTGGATGGGTATAATAATGATGTGTAACTCATGTAAATAATAAATATAACATGTTAATGATTCTGTATATATGATATACCATCCATTTATATATTGTTTTAATATCAAAAGAATGATATTGTCGCTCGTGCGTACGTACGGACTACCGTCTCCATGAACGCGATGAGATTAATTCTCCATCATATCCATTAAAGTATAATTATGATTTGATGATTTAAAAATTATGTTTAAGGACTTGATATCATTCTGGATATGAATAATATAAAACCTATCCTTTACAAACATTCCTTCCATAACAAAACATATAAAAGAAAACAAGTAAGTTAACACCCGAAACAACGATAATACTAAGATATTATTATCAAATCAATATTAAAAGATCATATATGATATAATATTAATGTATATGATTATTTTATAATGTAATAACAATTATTTCACCATTATACAGGAGGTTAACCTACCCCAACCAAGGAAAAGTACAAGGTAAGGGTTATTTCACAATCTCTTCATTATCCGAGGTTGTTTATACGTAATAATCTACTGGGATTTCTTTATCATCCACATCCATGTTTCTTCGAAATGTATTTCAAAACATATTTATTATTTACAATAATATGGTTTAAATTCATTTATACCCTTGTTTGACTTTTTATAAGAGGTTTATAAAGGAATCTTTCCGTCGTTTTCAAAACAAGGTCCTTTTTAACCTTTTCGACAGAATTAAGGTAAGAATGTTTTTTTAACTTATACGGCGGGTGCGGCTATTTTCCGCCGTTATAAAATATTCAAAGATTCCCTTACAAGCTTATAAGAATATTTTCAAGGAAAATGTTTTATTTTATATGGATATTAAACGATTTCAAAATAAAAAGAGATATTTCTTTAAAAATAATTTTGATTTCATCTATGTCAACATCCTTTGATGGATTTTACGCTTATTTGAAGTTGATTTATTGTGATACAAAACTTCTATATTGTATTGAAGGATTTGTGATATGTTTGACGGTGGATGTGCTATTTTTATACCATTCATAGTTTATGGTGAAATTATTGACATTTCGTATGCTAGTTTTAATACGAATGTTTATGTTATGTTTAAACCTTTTCATATGGGAATGCATTGGGCTTAATATGTGAAGGGTGGAGCCCGCTATAGCTCCTCGATGCATCGGTAGGTCTCATGAGACAAACTAGTGTCTTGGCACAAGGCCTTGACAAAATCTTATTTTTAGTCTTGGCACGAGGCCTTGGCTATGTGGTTATGATAGTCTGGCATTATGCATTCCAACATTATGAAAGTGGTTATTGATTTTTCATGTGATTATTCGATTAGTAGAATATCCATGTGAATAAGTAAATGGCATTATTTCATTTTATTTATGCCATACTATGTTAAATGTTCAAGTTTAAAAGGCTTTTGTTTTAGTTATACATTGCCTTAAATGTTTATTCTTATTTATGAAAGTTTCCGCTATATTGTTATCCTTACTGGGCATTTGAGCTCACCCCTTTTCTATGTTTTATTCTTCCCAGGAAGTGAAGAAGTAAATTATGAATGACCTACAGGGATGTTATGTGGGGATATGAGTGTGGATTATAGAGACAATATGTTGTTGTGGTAGTTTTTTATTTTATGATGTAATATAAGACTTATGAATATATCTAGTGTTTCCAAGGCTACTAAACCAATCGGTGTTTCGAGATTTGATCTTTCTTGTGATCATGCCAATGTTATGTAATAATGCACCGACTCTGGGTAACTGGGGTCGGGGCGTTACAGTTGGTATCAGAGGAAGTTTAGTACAAACCTTGGATGCTAGATTTAGATAAACTCTGATTAGAGCACGTAGACCTAAGATGAACTTTGAGGATTAGTATATAAGAACTTCCTAGAATTTTGGTATTGTAGAGATTTTGTGAGTTTTCTGAGCAATACATCCCTGTCTGGATACGAGCAGGTAGAGGCGGCTCTGGCACAGATGTACCTAGGGGTAAAACCGGAAAACACCGCTTTGAGCTAGACTCGAACGGGAACTGGTGCACGACAACGGGCCTTGCTGCACTCTTGGTTACGACACTCCCGGGGGATATGCTTAGGATAACTCTCATTTTCATTAAAAATCATTATGAAGGGTTTATGAGTATATAATTCCTCAAAGAAAACATTTTTATGATTATGGATTATATCCATAAATAGTTCAATTTATTTTAAGTGTTTTATAATTATGGGATTATGTATTTTGATTCATAATCTGATCTAGTTTATGCCATTGTTTAGAAATGGCGCCTAGTGGAAGAAATGGAAACTGTATCAATGCACGCAATCCATGTAGGGATTTCCCCCCTGCTCAAGATAATTATAGTGGGGCTGGTGATGCAACTGGTGCCGATCAGCTAATCACCATACTGGGACAACTTAATCAGGTTATGAATAATATCCTTACCCGTATGGAGCACCCTGATCCGCAATGTGGAGGATCAATGTTAGATCGATTCATGAGGCAACAACCACCAACGTTCAATGTGAGTACAAATCCCTTAGTAGCTGAGCAATGGATATCTTCCCTAGAGAAAATATTTCAGGCTTTGGGGAGCAGTGAAAAGGAAAAAGTTATCATGGCAGTTTACCGCCTCACTGGAGATGCTGATCAATGGTGGTCATTGATTCAAAATACAAAGGAAGATGATGAAGTATCAAATATGGAATGGAGGGAGTTCAATGATCTGTTTTTAGAAAAATACTTTCCTCGCGACCATCGAGCAGATATGGAAAGGCAATTTCTAAGTCTGAGACAGAAGGAGGATGAGAATGTCACAAAGTATGAGGCTAAATTTACAAGGTTAGAAAGGTATGCTGGTGATTATATACGTAACCAAAGAAGTATGATTGATCATTTCTTTGATGGGTTAAAACCATTTCTCCGTCGAGCATTAGTCTCACAATCCTTTTCATCGTACGAAGACATTGTCTCATGTGCTATCAAGACCGAAAAGGAATTCTCTAAGTCTTATGACTTTAAAGCAAAGAAAGAGAAGAAGAGACCTGCTGATCAATCTGGGAATGGAAATAAGGGGAAGAAAGTAAAGTTTGAATATCCATCATGTGGTAAATGTGGGAAGAAACACCCTGGTGCTTGCTTGAAGGGAATGGGAGTCTGTTACAAGTGTGGTGAAAAAGGCCACCAAGCTCGTGATTGCAAGGGAAAGAAGGAAGCTACCAATGTTCAGTGCTACAATTGCAGGGAGATGGGGCATTATGCAAATACATGTCCTAAGCGTCAGGAGAACTTACCTCAGAAAAGGCCAAGGGATCAAGGCCAAGCTTATGCTATCACTACTGCTGAGGTAGAAGCTCCGAAGGACGTGGTGGCAGGTGATTTAATGGTTTCCTCAAGTTTAGCAAATGCATTATTTGATTCTGGATCATCGCATTGTTTCATATATTCCCAGTTTGTTAAGAAAATTAGATATTTCCAATTTGATTTAATAAGGGAGTTGTCAGTTAAAACTCCAAAGGGAAGTATCATTGCAACAACGTTTTGTGAATCAGTCCCCATTAGAGAACATAAATTTTCTTTATCTGCTGATCTCATCGTCATACCTATGATTGAGTTTGATATAATCCTCGGTATGGACTGGCTTTCAGACTATGATGCGAAGATTTATTGTAAGAAGAAAGAGGATACGATTCTTGATGATAATGATAAGGAACACCTTATCTTTAGAGTAGAATCGTCACCACCTAATTCTTATTTAGATCCACCCCCAGTAGCTCAACTTAATTCAATTATTGGGGAGGAAGATAATGAAATAACAGTCGGTGAGGAAATGAATGTTTAAATAGAGGATGTACCTGTTGTGAAAGAATTTGTAGATGTATTTCCGGAAGATTTTCCTGGACATCCTCCAGAACGAGAAGTTGAGTTTTCCATTGATTTGATTCCTGGATCAAGGCCTATATCGAAGACCCCTTATAGAATAGCCACTGTAGAATTAGTGGAACTAAAGAAACAACTAGAGGAATTGAGTAATAAGGGATTTATTCGCCCTAGTGTTTCTCCATGGGGAGCCCCTGTTCTTTTTGTTAAAAAGAAAGATGGATCTATGAGGTTATGTATCGACTACATGGAGATCAATGCTATAACGATAAAGAACAAGTATCCCCTACCTCGTATTGATGATTTATTTGACCAACTGCATGGAGCTCAATACTTTTTCAAAGATTTACCTTCGATCTGGATACCATCAGTTGTGTGTGAAGAAGGAAGACATTTCGAAGACAGCATTTCGAACCAGGTACGGGCATTACGAGTTTACTGTAATACCGTTTGGATTGACTAATGCACCCTCTGTATTCATGGATCTGATGAATAGAGTTTTCAAGGAGTATCTCGATGAATTTGTGGTGGTATTTATTGATGATATCTTGGTATACTCCAAAACCTACGAAGATCATGAAAATCACTTGCGCATTATCTTGAAGACTCTGAGGAGGCATGAATTATATGGGATGTTTAGCAAGTGTGAATTCTGGCTTCAGGAGATTTCTTTTCTTGGCCATATTGTCTCTAAAGATGGAATCTCTGTTGATCCTTCTAAGACCAAGGCAATCCAAGAATGGCCAGCACCTACGAGTATAACTGAGGTACGCAGTTTTATTGGTTTGGCAGGTTATTATCGACGTTTCGCCCAGAATTTTGCCTGATTGGCTAACCCATTAACGAAGCTCACACGTAAAGGGGTTAAATTTGTTTGGACAAAAGAGTGTGAAGAATGTTTTGAAGAACTGAAGAAAAGATTAGTCAATTCTACTATATTGACTCTACCATCGGGGAATGATGGGTTCGTTATTTATAGCGATGCATCGAAGAAAGGACTTGGTTGTGGCCTTATGCAGAATGATAGAGTTATTGCCTATGCATCACGACAGTTGAAAATTCATGAACAGAACTATCCTACTCATGATCTCGAGTTAGCAGTTGTGATCTTTGCTTTGAAGATATGGAGGCACTACCTCTATGGTGAAAAATGTGAGATTTATACTGATCACAAGAGTTTGAAGTATATTTTCTCACAAAAAGAACTCAACATGAGGCAAATGAGATGGCTTGAATTACTCAAGGATTATGATTGCACGATACACTACCACCCGGGGAAAGCAAACAAGGTGGCAGACGCTTTGAGTAGAAAAGACCATGGAGTTTTGAACAATATGAGAATTGAAAGGGATCTAATTTTCATGGATCTAGTAAAGATGGACATGGGAATAACCAGGGAAGGGGAAACATCAATGCTTTTTCAAATGGGTGCCAAACCATCTTTACTAGAAAGGATTAAGTGTTCTCAGACCGATAATGAAGGATTCCAAAAGAAGAATAAAGCTGTGAATGATGGGAGATTGAGAGACTTTGTGTATGAAGATGGAATTTTGAAATTCGCGAAGAGACTTTGTGTTCCCGATTTACCTGATCAAAAAGGGAATTGCTGGATGATGCTCATAGTTCCAATTTCTCTATACACCCTAGGAGCACCAAAATGTAGAGAGATTTGAAGGAACATTTTTGGTGGGACAACATGAAGAGGGAGATTGCTGATTTTGTGTCAAGATGTATGGTTTGTCAACAAGTGAAAGCTGGAAGGCAATAACCTGGAGGTGTCATGCAACCTCTTCCCATACCGGAGTGGAAATGGGACAATATTAAGATGGACTTTGTCATGGGGCTACCAAAGACTCCTAGAAGGAATGATGCAATATGGGTGATTGTTGATCGTCTTACCAAGTCAGCACATTTTCTTGCTATAAGAGAAGATCTACCCCTGGATCGTCTAGCAAGACTATATATTAATGAAGTTGTGAGACTTCATGGAGTACCCCTATCGATTGTTTCTGATCGTGATCCCCGTTTTACTTCAAGATTTTGGAAAAGTCTTCAGAAATCCCTGGATACTGAACTTCATTTGAGCACTGCTTACCACCCTCAGACAGATGGACAATCAGAACGGACTATTCAGACCTTAGAAGACATGTTGAGATCTTGCTCACTTGACTTTCAGGGTATGTGGGATCAATATTTACCACTGGTAGAATTTTCCTATAACAATAGCTTCCATTCGAGTATTCAGATGGCACCATATGAAGCATTATACAGAAATAGATTTCGTACACCAACCTGTTGGGATGACGTTGGTGAAAGAAAACTTGTAGGCCCAGAACTGGTGGAGGAAACGGTGGAAAAGGTGAAAGTAATCCAAAATCACATCAAAGCAGCTCAAAGTAGGCAGAAGAGCTATGCCGATAATCGAAGGAAGGATTTGGAATTTCAAGTCGGTGATCATGTTTTCCTGAAGGTATCTCCGTGGAAGGGAGTCATACGTTTTGGTAAGAAAGGTAAATTGAGTCCCAGGTACATCGGACCTTTCGAAATTCTAGAACGAATTGGGGCTGTAGCTTACCGATTGGCAATGCCGCCAAGTCTCTCCAAAGTTCACGATGTGTTCCACGTATCTCTATTGAGGAAATACATGCCTGACCCAATGCATGTACTCACCTATGAAGAATTAGAACTGGAACCCGATCTGTCTTATTGCGAAGAGCCCGTCAAGATTCTTGATACGAGAGAACAAGTGCTGAGAAACCGGACGACGCGTCTGGTAAAAGTTTTGTGGAGAAATCATAAGATGGAAGAGGCAACGTGGGAACCCGAGGAACTTATGATGAAGAACCACCCGAGTCTTTTTATGCAGTAATACCCTAGAAATTGCGAGGATGCAATTATTTTAAGGAGGGGAGAATGTAACACCCCAAGCTTCCACGGTACGTTTCCCTTCGAATAATGCGATAGCGGGTGTTGTACGCAACCTCGAATTCTAACACACACCACAACTAATTAAACTAGCCATTGTAAATAGTAATACCTACTTTTTGAAATCATATATATTTTATATTTCAAAATAGGCTTCATTTTTGGATTCGGAATATCTAATTTAGCCTAAGGTGAAATTTTGGTACTTTTCGGATAACTTTCATTTTTTGATGAATAGTGAAAATTACTAAATTTTAATTAAAAACAATATTTTTAATCATAATAATTAATAGTGATAAATTATGAATTTTAGTAGTTTTAAAGTATATTTAGAATATATTTTTACCATTTAATATAATTTTTGTCATTGGACATAATTTTACAATTAAACTGAACATAAACAAGTGTCAATCTTTTTATAGTTATTATCTCTTAAAAACACGCTTTTTGTTTTGACAGCGGGAATTAATTTTAAATTAATTTCTGCCACTTCTGTGTTTTGAATTTAAGAAAATGGATTCCATATTTTGAATCAGGATGTTCAAATTGTGTAAATAGTTAACTTTTATTTTTAGACATTTTGAATAATTACTGCGGTAAATATTTTATTTACCATGGTTAAGGGTAAATCCGGTAAATAAGGGTTAAAAAATAATATTATAATAATAATAAATTACCCTAAAACGTGTCTTAACCCTATTGGTTGATACATGGTCGACCATGGGAATATTTGGGTCGATTTTGGGACCCCATCGATCCACTTGTATGTGATAATGACACTTTATTTTAATTAAGATAAAATGAATACAAAAATGACACAAGCATATATCTTTTAGAAAAACAATTGTTACATAAGGTTATATATGTTGGATTTTAGATTATAAATATTCATTATAAAGATAAAAATATTTCCTACGTAATGATATTTTATTTATAATTTTTAGACATTAAATAATTTATTTTATTTATGACACAATGATGATGTAGAAATTACTATAATAGTGAAGAATTAAAATAATTGATATTATAAATACCCAAATAAATATAATATCAAACTTTTAATGAATTAAACTAATTTTCTAGGATAATAGGATATATTAGGATTGATTTAATTGACTTTTTTCGAAGTAATAAATCTGTTATGAGTTTCACAAAAATCAACTATTGAATAGTGTCAAAATTGACATAAAAGAGTTCTTAAAACAAATATTATATTATTAATTGATATTAAATTCCTAAAAATCTAAGGCTCGGCCAAGAGACTTATATCATGATAGGTTCTTCATTGATGGACCACTTGGAGGTCTCTTGGATGTATATAGTAAGTTTATTAACCATATTATATAAAAATACAAAGAGACATTGTAAAAGTGAAACTAATTAACTTAGAGTTAATACTTAAAGATAAGGTTAACATAAGTACCCAAACCTGTCTAAATTCTATTGGTTGAGTTGTTTTCGACCTATACCCACCTTAACCTTTGAATAGTCAACTTTGGAGCCATTGTAAACCGAATATGAATTTATTATAAACTAATATCTCTAGCTTTTCCAAAGGTGCCCCTCACCCGTCTTATAAAAGGGCACTCCTCCTTCTCATTTCTTCACACCTTCAAAGCCTTTTGGATCGGCTAAACTCTGCCCAAATACTCTCCCAACATCCCTCAATACAACCTTTAGGCCTTAGTTGGATCAGAAAGCCAACCTATGGAGCCCTGTTGATCAAATCAAAAGGAAGAACTCGAAGAAGAGGTAATGTTTTCACTACCCCTTTTTAAGTTCCTTTCTTTTTCCACTTCTTCATTATTTGTTCTTTCCATTATAAAATAATGACTCCAGTATCTTACATATACTGTGATGTTATTATAAATATGGTACAACCATATTCAGTATTCTATCCAACCTTTTAATAACATGTCACCATACATGCGTACGTACGGCTTACCGTCTCCACGTCGTGGTGTAATTGTTATTCAATATATTATTATTTGGATGGGTATAATAATGATGTGTAACTCATGTAAATAATAAATATAACATGTTAATGATTCTATATATATGATATACCATCCATTTATATATTATTTTAATATCAAAAGAATGATATTGTCGCTCGTGCGTACGTACGGACTACCGTCTCCACGAACACGATGAGATTCATTCTCCATCGTATCCATTCAAGTATAATTATAATTTGATGATTTAAAAATGATGTTTAAGGACTTGATATCATTCTGTATATGAATAATATAAAACCTATCCTTTACAAACATGCCTTACGTAACAAAACATATAAAAGAAAACAAGTAAGTTAACACCCGAAACAACGATAATACTAAGATATTATTATCAAATCAATATTAAAAGATCATATATGATATCATATTAATGTATATGATTATTGTATAATTTAATAACAATTATTTCACCATTATACAGGAGGTTGACCTACCCCAACCAAGGAAAAGTACAAGGTAAGGGTTATTTCACAATCTCTTCATTATCCGAGGTTGTTTATACGTAATAATCTACTGGGATTTCTTTATCATCCACATCCATGTTTCTTCGAAATGTATTTCAAAACATATTTATTATTTACAATAATATGGGTTAATGTCATTTATACCCTTGTTTGTCTTTTTATAAGAGGTTTATAAAAGAATCTTTCCGTCGTTTTCAAAACAAGTTCCTTTTTAACCTTTTCGATAGAATTAAGGTAAGAATGTTTTTTTAACTTATACGGTGGGTGCGGCTATTTTCCGCCGTTATAAAATATTCAAAGCTTTCCTTACAAGCTTATAAGAATATTTTCAAGGAAAATGTTTTATTTTATATGGATCTTAAACGATTTCAAAATAAAAAGAGATATTTCTTTAAAAATAATTTTTTTTTCATCTATGTCAACATCCTTTGATGGATTTTACGCTTATTTGAAGTTTATTTATTGTGATACAAAAATTCTATATTGTATTGAAGGATTTGTGATATGTTTGACGGTGGAGGTGCTATTTTTATACCATTAATAGTTTATGGTGAAATTATTGACATTTCGTATGCTAGTTTTAATACGAATGTTTATGTTATGTTTAAACCTTTTCATATGGGAATGCATTGGACTTAATATGTGACGGGTGGAGCCCACTATAGCTCCTCGATGTATCAGTAGGTCTCATGAGACAAACTAGTGTCTTGGCACAAGGCCTTGGAAAAATCTTATTTGTAGTCTTGGCACGAGGCCTTGGCTATGTGGTTATGATAGTCTGGCATTATGCATTCCAACATTATGAAAGTGGATATTGATTTTTCATGTGATTATTCGATTAGTAGAATAACCATGTGAATAAGTAAATGGCATTATTTCATTTTATTTATGCCATACTATGTTAAATGTTCATGTTTAAAAGGCTTTTGTTTTAGTTATACATTGCCTTAAATGTTTATTCTTATTTATGAAAGTTTCCGCTATATTGTTATCCTTACTGGGCATTTGAGCTCACCTCTTTTCTATGTTTTATTCTTCCCAGGAAGTGAAGAAGTAAATTATGAATGACCTGTAGGGATGTTATGTAGGGATATGAGTGTGGATTATAGAGACAATATGTTGTTGTAGTAGTTTTTTATTTTATGATGTAATATAAGACTTATGATTATATCTAGTGTTTCCAAGGCTACTAAACCAATCGGTCTTTCCAGATTTGATCTTTTTTGTGATCATTCCAATGTTATGTAATAATGCACCGACTCTGGGTAACTAGGGTCGGGGCGTTACAATTAATGTGTTGGATTAACTCTTGAGTTCATATATTTTTCTTCCACTTATAAATATTCTATAAAAAAAATATATAACTATGGTACCATATTTTGAGCCCCTAATTTGGTCCACCTTATTGATTCTAAGGAGATGAGTGAAACATGGATTCAGACATGCCTCCCCATATGCTAGAGTCATTTGACTAATGGAAAAGGCCAAACATAACAATGGAGAGACTATTCCCTCTAAAACATATCCTTGGTTCATTTTGAATTCTACTATAAATTTGATATCTCTCACCCATATAGAATTTGTGTCTTTAATTTGTAGAGAAAACTCGATTCCACACATACCCCAATTGTCAAGAATTTAAATTTAATGACACTGAAATTTCTATTTAGAAATTTGGAATATTTGAATACATTCTATGTATGTGATTTGACACAGAATTTTAGGCCCATAAAAAATTTTGTTTACATATAAATTATTATTAATATAATATATCATTATTGTTCTATTTTTTTAAATAATGTTAAAAATATAGAATGTTGATTCAAATGGTAAACTTGAATATTTAAATGAATCCTGAGTGTGGTCCTTACCCAAAAATTCACATTTGACTTTTCATTATTGAACGATCCAATATTTTTTATTATTATAGAAATTAAATAAAATAGTTTAACATTTTAAAATTATTAAAATTTAATTTCCTAACCCTAAATTGAATCCCCAACCCCTCTATTGAGAATTCCCTAGGGTTATGTGCATAAATCCATAGGATGGTAGGGATAGATTGGTAAATCTAATGTTGAGATAACATTAGAATATGATCATGTGGAATTGTATTTACGATTATAGTAATTTGAGGATCATCATATTCGATACTGTTTTTGTATATCACTAATTTTAATGATGAAAAATATTCATTATCACAAATTGATCCAATATGAGGTAGGGTGTTTAGGTTTTTTGTTTAATCATAAGTTATAATTCCATATGAACATAAATTAATTTATCATCCATAAATTAATGGATCATTCATCATAGGTTTTAAAACAATTGATTTATCTTTCAATATATAGGAATTAGGGTTTTATTCTCCACTAAATTGGAATTTTTTTGATAATCCAACCCATTCTATAGATTTTGATTATGATTAAGAAATAAAAAAACCATCTACAAAATATCAAGCATTTTTATGTTCCTTTCTAAAACAATTAATTAATATTCATCATTGTAATTTTGGATTGAAAAAAGATTAAAAGATACCCATAATTACTGGTAATTGTCAATTCATTATTTATCATAATAAATGATGGTTATGTGTTTGGATTTGTGATTTGAATATCTGATAATGGAATGATGATGAGGTGGAATACTAAATTATTATTTGAGAAATATTGGATCTATGGGATATATAGTGAGGTAAAATATAAATGTTTCATAAATGGTGGTAATGAGGTATGAGTGGATATAATCTTACCACCAATAATAAAGGTTCTCTATTTATTTATTAGATGACTGATATTTCAGGATATGGGGCATCTGGGATCCTTTACATTGAAATGAAAATAATTTTCTGATGAGCTGGAAACAAAAATATGGCTACCAGGGATATTGTGGGATTAGTTAACTTAGATCTAGGTGTTATTCCATGTTTTTTGTTGTATTGTGAGGATATTGTGATTTGGATAAGAAGAGTGTAAGTGGATAGAATATATATGAAATATTATTATATTCATTATTTATATAAAATATTACATGGTTTCTAGAACATTTTTTATAATGGATAGGGTAATGTGTTGTGTTAAATATTACATTCAATATTGGAGAAGCACATGTCGTTGGACCCTTATCCAAACATCTTGGAATATATAGATAGTTCATTCCCAGGAATCCATCTATCTCTACAAACCATGTGTGATAGGGAATATAACCTTTTCATGGGAAATCCTAGGGGCTTGGGTTGAATGAACACGTCGAGTGACATCCCTACATCTTTATGTATTGTGTATTTTCGAAAAAAAAATTTAAATTTACACTGTTCATAGGATTGATAATTTTTCATGAATAAAGTCTTGGTCTAACCTCAGCATGTATTTTACTATAACTACACACATTGTATCTTGAGGAATACATGTCGTGTGAAATGGAAGGATATAGGTATTTCCAGTATTAGTGAGACACACCTTATACCCTATAAGGATGGTCGTGTAATTTATAAAATTAATTATATATCCATTTTTTCTCAATTTTATTCGAATAATTATTAATTATTTCGCTTGAACAATATAATTCTGGTTATGTTCCTTCCTACTGTTATTCTAGAGTGATTTTTCTCCTTTATCGCCCAAGAGGGTTCAGTTCTGTATATAGTGTTGATAATGGTAAATTAGGTCCCCTTATAAGACTACATTATTTATCTTTCCTTGAGTCACAGGGGTTTTATAATCCATCCCATCAATCTCCCTAATTATTGTTAATTGATGTGTAAATAAAAAATTGGGGTGTTACATCCCATTTATAATAGGATAATACAGTAAGGGTCATGTGCCACATATTTTTCCCAAGTAGTGATATTCTATATATGCATCCACCATAATTATCCTCAACTGAGGAATGGTTTCATAATATGAGTATAATGGATAAAAAATATCAGTTTAATTGTGAAACACTAAGGTAATACTCGACTACTTTGTTTTCTAATATTATATTCAACATTAGAGTGATACAAATTGAGAAGGTTAACTCATGTGAATATTACCAATGATAATATAGTAGAATATGTGGTTATATATGGGGATGAAGCATCACACTAAGACATAGAGTATTCCCTTGAGAATATCTTGAAACTTTATTTAATTACTTGGATTTATTATTTTGAAATGAATCCAAATTTTTTCTGATTTCAAAGTGTCCAACTAGGTGAATTTCTGTATATTCCTAGATGAGATCTAGACACAGATGTTTTTTATTATACCAATTATAGTTCTTTGGAAATATTTCAAGGAAGACTATGACAATATAGAACATAATTATGCACGATGGACCCTGGATGGTTATTGGAGTTTGAATGATGTTTACAGTCCCCTATTGTTATTAGATAGGACTCATTTCCAATATTGGTGGTCTTGAATTTGTCCCTTTTTTGTTATAAAGCCCCATTATTTCTAATATTGTTTCTTATTGATAATATTCAAACATTTACAATAAAATTTGTTTATTAGTATTGTATTACAATTTTGTATAGATATGTGTGTGTTTATGTGTGTGTGCAAGAACACTATTATATGCCTTCCCATGAGTGTGCAGTGGTTATTCAGTGATTTTTTCTATATCATAGCCTATTAGATATTGTATTCATGTTTCATTCTTGTATTAAAATTAGACAAGTGGGACTTTTTGTATCATTTCATTATATACTGTTACTAATATAGTTCATCTTTGGGTTAGAGTTTATAGATAGAGTTTTGTGATCATTGGATATGAAACTATTGAAAAGTTGTTAACCTATCTCAATAATAGATTTCCCGATCTATATCCTAGTGCTGGTATTTTGGTCAACATATCCATTCATGATGAGTCTAATGACATGTTTTATTAATAAACACTTGTAGGAATTAGCTATATAGATAACATTGGCACATGCATCATATTGTAATTGGATGTGGTTTCCATATACTTCTTCTCATATATCTCCATATATTATCTTATAAGATTGATATATATATTATATTTCTCTATGAATACACATTGAAATCCTTATTTGATTCCATGGAAGTATCATGATTACAATGGAAATTGTAATGAGGCTTTTATCCACAAACTTTTGTAGGAAGCTATTGCTTTAGGTGGATATCGAGCAGTTCCACTTCCTGTGAAGATATTTTCTAAATATATTATGATGGATCATGTTCATCCTCTATGTCAGGTTATATAATAGGTTGTTTTCAATAGTATTGGAAAATGATGCATCTGTACACCATGAACTGCATGGTTTTTGGTGGTAAATATTTCCCAAGATTTCATTTCAGTCATACCCCATCAACAAGTGGTATTGTTATGGCTTAATTATGTGGTGTGAGTGTCCATCCAGCTTATGACCATCCAGGATATTAGTCTTATTGGATATACTTATCAAAGGTGAAGTAAGGTGTTGTGGGAGACCTATTTTGGTGTTGATTTATGTGGCTTCAAACATGAAATGTATAGGGAAACATCCCCACAATTACCTGTGTTCTCTTGTGACAAATTTTATATTACTGAGGCATATTCATATCCCCCAATCTAGAT
This sequence comes from Viscum album, assembly GCA_963277665.1. Classification (NCBI taxonomy): domain Eukaryota; kingdom Viridiplantae; phylum Streptophyta; class Magnoliopsida; order Santalales; family Viscaceae; genus Viscum; species Viscum album. Next base: position 1,483,775,774 of record OY728137.1, read on the forward strand.
AGTATCAAGGTGTAGGGAGTGATTTCTTCTGATTTTTTTGTTTAATACCATTGATTATGTATAATATTTGAGACTAGAACATTGTTTAAAATAATAGGTAGGATATAATAATAATAACATCAAAATATAGGGGTTTGTGAAACAGTGGTTTGTGGTTTATTTTTATGTACTCATTATGATTTCTCTTATCCAGTTACAATTCACATAATTAGTCATGAGACACATTTTCTTTCTCACACCCCTTTATGGAGACCTTGATATTCTAGTGGAATTATTTATAAAGAACATTATTTTTGGAGGAATATATCATGGAAGACTCAATGATCAAAAACCACTGATAATAGTGTGATATAGCATGGGAATGAGAGATAACCTCATATGGAATCATTTATTAATGAAGATGAGTTAATGTAATGTTTCCTTGGTGTGAACTAGTTACCTATTATTAATGACTAGTTTACACTTACTTCTAATTGTTGATGTGTATCTACTTTAGTGGGATGAAATTTTTTTTCTTAAGTTATAAGGAATCCCATTAAAAGAAGGATGAGATTATATATTGGATGAAAAAACAAATTTCTTATTTCTTTATTTGTCTTATCCTTGGATAAATAGTTATTGCGGAGGAATCTAAAGACATCATTTCTAAGTATGTTCCTAGGGTATGTCCCAATCAAAAGATTGAACTATCCATAGACCATGAACCATGGTTGAGTTTTTATTTCCCCAGAATATTATATGACCATGTATTTCTATGAGATCTAATGGATTAGTAAGATAAAATTAAATTTCGTTGATTTATTAGAACATGTGTGTTTTCATAGAAATCACAATATAGTGCACTAAAAAGTTTGTTGTTAGGTAGAGGTTATGTGCTGATTAATGTTTCCAAACCTATGTGACTATCAAGAACGAATGTTGACCATTGAAAATTAATAGATTAGACAACCATTAGTTAGGTGTTCTGTGATACACTTAATTTTATATAAGGATCATTTAACATGATCTATAGTTTTGAGATGAGAATACACAAAATTTGAATCTCATTGTAACTACGGTTAATTATTGTTATTGGTGATTTTATTTGGAATGCAGGAATCCCTATAATTGTTCTTTTAAATCAAGTACGATATCATAAAACATTCTAAGACTAGCTCATGATAGTATTCATCAATTAAATCTTTATGTACTCAATGTTAGAGTTGGATCACAAGACACTTTTGATTACGGTTCTGTATATGCACTGATAGAACTAAAATTTTGGAAATCTCTAAATGTGACATATATGGATTTTAAAGGTCCACTTCATAATACATGATATCACAAAAAAGTTATTAGTATTGTACCAAAAAATTGTTGAGGTAGTTCTATTATGAGATCATTGATGTGACTAGACATGGAAACATATGTTCACAGTAGGGATAACCACTCACAATTATTGGTTGGTATAAGGGAAAATTTTACTACTATTTAGTAAACCACTATAGATAAATATGGTGATTTTTACCTCAATTCAATGGTTGACACTTGTTTTCTTCATTAGAAAACTAGGGAGGAAAAACATAGGCATATAGATTGTGGGATATTGAGTGAACTAATTTGGATTGGACATTATCATGATTTATTTCATAATGGTGGGAAGAACATCATCTTTGTTTGTGGATAGAAAATATAAATATTCACAACATGACATGATTTACTAGGATAGTATCAGTAATATACCATAGTGGTACATCTAAAAGAAATGAGGATGTACCCGGATCCTTTGGAATCGTTTTTGGTGTCCTAGGATGGGGATGTGTATACCTATATTTTACAAATGATGAAACACCAACTAATATGTGATGGTCAAGGTTACCAAATTTAATTTTCAAGGGAGTAGTGTAACAGCCCGAGATTTTATAAAAAAAATATTCTTTTTAATTTCATTAATGTCTTGTGTTTTATGCAACACCAAAAGGAGCTTTATCAACACGCATCCTTGACTTGCCTTGCATTACACGCAATCACAACCTTCCTCGATAACGTGTGTAGTATGCAATACTGAGTTTCACTAAACAACAATATATTATTAAAATATTATTAAAACTAGCCGTTATGAATAGTAATAACCACCTTTTAAAATTTTATCTCTCAAAATGGACTTAATTTTTGGATTCGGAGTATCGAATTTAGCCTAAGGTGAAATTTTGGTACTTTTCGGATAACTTTCATATTCTGATGAATACTGAAAATTACTAAATTTTAATTAAAAAAAACTTTTTTAATTGAAATAATTAATAGTGATAAATTATTTATTTTAGGGGTTTCAAAGTATATTTATAATATATTTTTACAATTTAATACAATGTTGGTCATTGGATGTAATTTCACATTTCAACCAGTTATAAACAAGTGTCAATCTTTTGAAAGTTATTATCTCTTAAAAACATGCTATTTCTTTTGACGATGGGAATTAATTTTTAAATTAGTTAATGTGACTTATATGTTTTGAATTTGATAATATAGACATAATTTTGGAAATCATAATATCAAATATAGCTTAGGCCTAATTTTTGGTATTTTTCTAGAAACATTCATTTTTTGATGAATAGTGAAACCACTAAGTGGTAGTTAAAAAACTGAATTTTTCATAAAACATAATTTTACCACTTCTGTGAGTGGAATTTCGAAAATCCGAGAGACACGGTTAATATCAAGGACTAAAATGTGGTTCAATGAGATGAAAATAATTTTTGGTGAATAGTAACTTTTGACTTTTTTTACCATGGTTAAAAGTCAATATGGTAATTAAGGGTAAAAATGGTATTATTATTACCCTAACACAGGTCCTAATTCTATTGGATAAGCTTAATTCGACCAAAAACAACCTTAGTAATACAATATGACCATTTAGGCCCACTTGTATTAGATTAGGACATTTATTGTTATTTAATTCAAAGAAGAGTTAAAAGAGTTAAAATAAAAGTTTATTTACTAAAACATTTTTAATATTGGGTTATACATAATATAAATTCGATTGTAAATATTCATTAGAAAGATAATAAGATTTCCTACATAATGATATTTTATTTATAATTTTTAGACATTATATAATTAAATTTATTTATGAAAAAACATGATGGAGTAATTACCATAATAGTGAAAAATTAGAATAATTGATATTATAAATACCCAAATAAATATAATTTGAGACTTTTTATGAATTACACTAATTTTATTGGTTAATATGACATGTTAGTATGTATTAAATTAACGTTTTTGGAACTAATCATTCTGTTATGATTTTCACAAAAATCAATTACTAAATAGTGTCAAAATTGACATAAAATAGTTTTTAAAAAATTATTATATTATTAATTGTTATTTTGTTCCTAAAAATCTATGGTTCGGCAAAATGACTTAGATAAGGTTATATATATTAATAATAAACAACATGGGTTTTGTTTGGCTTGATATAGTAAGATTATTAACCTTATAGTGTAAGAAAACAAGAAGACACAGTAAAAGTTAAATTATCTAACTTAAAGTTAAATCTAACTGATAAGGTTATAATTGATACATAAACTTGTCTGAATTCTATTGGATAATAATATTTAGACCCATACGCACCTTAGCTTTGAAATATATCAATTTGGAGCTATTTAAAACCTAACTTGACTTTATAATAAAATAATATTTTTAGTTTTCCCAAAGGTGCCCCTCTCCTCCCTTATAAAAGGGCATCTCCTCCCTCTCCTCCTCACACCAATTTGAGCATTCAAGCTCGTCCAACCCCTTCCAAAATCTCTTCTCCACTTACCTAGTATCATCCTAGATGTCCTGGTTTTCTTCAAATACCATCCTTTGTTCTTTAAGTGGAGGTTAAGAAAAGGCGCGTCAAAAAGTGGAGGTTTAGACACTTACGAAGCAAATCGGACTTAAGGTATGGGAAATATCACAATCTCATTTTTATCCGAGATTGTTTATACTTTAGTATTTACTGGGGTTTATTTTATCATCCACATCCATGTTACCTCAATATTTAATATTATTTCCATCCACCTACAATTGTTTAAAACCTATTTTACCCTTTGGTGAGTTTTTAGTAAAAGATATGAAAGGAATATTTTGTCGTTTTTCGTACGAGTTACTTTTTGACTTTTCTGACAAAAGTACGAGAAGAATGTTTTTTAACTTATATGGAATGAATGGATTTTTTAAAAATTATTTCCAAGAATCTTCTTTTACAAGTTTTCATGTTTATTTTTAATCAAATTCTTTTAGATTAAAGTTGTATAACATGTTAAGAAAGGAAAAATGTTTTTGAAGAAGAACGGATATTTTCTTCAAGAATAGAGTTCAAGTGTTTTATCAAAATTATCTTCCATCTATGTTAATAAAGGGTTCTATTTTTATCCCTATTATTACATTGATTTGATTATGTTGTGATGGAATTATTTTTATGAATTCCTTTATCTTATATGAATTGTTTTCTGATGTCATGATGTTTAAGATTCCCATTTGTATTACATGGGTTATGAAATGATGTATGATTTATTATTTTGAGGCACACATAAGAATGGAATCATTATGAGAGTGGTGGGACCTATATCTCCCTCCAATGCATTGGGTAATGATTTTATATCTCATGAGATAGACATGGCTGGAACGGTAGGTTATACCGGTTCAGTGAAACAGGACTGAAACGAGGGTGACTCAGTTCAGAAATGGACTTTGTCCACTAAGATAGTCCTGGCAATGAGTCTTGGCTAATAAGATATGATTCTCTATGATTATGTGTGTATGACACAAAGTTTCATGTTTTATGTTATGATTATTGGGATTACATTTCACTACTATGATTTATCCCATGTTATGAAATTATGCTCTCTTTTGCAGGTTAAGATTTCCAAAATGTTGTGTTCTTATGAATATGATGTGATTGATATTTATTTTATTTACCCTTACTGAGCATTTGAGATCACCCTTTTATGTTTTATATTCCCCAGGATATAAAGAAAGGTTTTAGATAAAAAAAGGGAAGATCTTTATGGGATATTTTGAAGATCTTTCTCCATGATTAGAAGATTATATTCCGAGTCTCCAAAGACACTAACCTATTACGATCCTTGTGTGTCTGTTTTTGTTATGTACTAAGTATTCCGCAAACGTAATGTAATGTCCATTTACTTCAGGATTTGGGTCTCTACAGTTGGTATCAGAGGAAAGGTTTAGTTAACCTTTGGAAACTAGGATGTGAAAACATTAGTGAGATCCCTAGAGATATTTCTAAGGTAGGCCTAGGGATGTCCCTAAGGATAAGTATACGTATAGTATATAGTCCTAGAACTATGGTAACGATATTAGATTAAACCAAAGATGTTAGATATTGAATTTACTTCCCCTTTATTATGAATTTTGCCTCTCACACTATTCTTTTTGGGTTTTAGAAAATGGCTGGAAACAAGATGATTCACGATAATGGAGGATATTATGGACAATGGAATGATATTCTTCATGAGAAACCAAATGAAATGGGATTTGGAGGTTCAAACATCATTATTATGCCGAATCAGCAATCTCATAATATGATCAATAATGTAAAATTTTTTATGTTTCCTGACTCGGCTAATAAGAGAAAGATGGAGTTTCATTATGATCATAGAGGAAAGAATGTTAAATTTCCCCTATGTAAATCAGGTGGAAAGAGGCATCAAGGGAAATGTTTCAAAGGAACTGGAAGATGCTTTGGGTGTGGAAAAGAAGGACACAACGCCAGTAAGTGTAAAGGAAAAGGTTCATTTAACACCAGGGATAAGGATAATGGTCTTGCTACGACATCAAAAATGGTTAAATGTTTTAGATGTGGAATGTAAGGGCATTATGCAAACCAATGCCCTAAGGGAAAGTCTCATGAGGAGAATTAGTATGGTCGTAGGGGAAGTATTTATGTTGATGGTGATGAAGAGACTAAAAATGGTATGTGAGTCGAAATAATTGTTGAAGCTAGGTCAATGGTTTAAGAATGTAGTGGAATGATTATATGTTTATCATGTGTAATGTTGTATAAGTAATCTCATGGTACTATGGAATAAAAAGATATCTAATGATTGTTACACTGTTGTCTTTCCTTGAGTTTTGAAAGTGTATGATTAATGGTACCAGTATCCATGAAAGGTTATTCAGATATTTTTGTAATTTAGATGATATGTTCATAATGAAGGGATAAGGATAAAATTAAATGTTTGATAGTATTCATGAGGTCATGATTGATATAAGGACTAAGTGATATCATGGTTTGAGTATAAAGAATTTTTAGGATTTTCGTATGTTGAAAGTGTTAACTTTTAACTGCATTCATGTTTTCACTAAGGTTCAATGTGTATTCAAGAGAACATATGATTAAGGCCTTTGAATGTTTGGAATGTGACCAACAAGACATATCTTATGATATATGGGGATCAATGATGGTATTAAATCTCTGGTAATCGTTTTCACTATATTATGAGAGTGGACTGCAGTATTATGGATAATCCTAAAGATTGGAATGGATTATGTTGGACATAAGTTAGTATTGTTTAAGTATAGAATATTTTTCTATGTTATTGATGGGATGTTATAGTAATATAGTTTTAGAAAAAGGACAAACTGCAGGACGGGTGACAGCCCATTACGTCTGACAAGGCCGTGGGAATCGAACCCACAACCGAAGTGTGACTGGCCTTTATCGCCTACCACTGGCCTACAAGAAGTCCATGTGTTGTAGAAAGTAGTTTTATTATACTAAGTAGTATGATATATGAAGTATAAGTCCATTTTAGGAACCATATATGATTAATCTCACTATAGATGGACTTATGAATTTTTTTGATAACTTTTCTAACCTTTTGTTTGAGATAGATGGAATGACCCATCATTCTATCACATGATCTGCTATCACATCAAAAATGACAAATTAAACTTCATTTATTTAAGGGATGAAGTGGAAATTGTCCAAAGAACGACCAACGGTGAGACTATACTGAAATCACGAAAGTATTTCTTCTAATTCCAATTTCATCAACTTTAGGGAAACGATCTTGAAAACCAAAAATGTTGTCCTAGTGCTCTTATATCTGATGAATCAGATTTTACCTTAGATCGTTACAAATTCATGGCTTTGTGATTTCTGTCTTTTCCATAGCCATGTTCTCTACCACTCCCCATCAGAACATGGTGGTTAGATTTCTCTTCCATATCCATATTTTCACCTATGTGGAAACCCAGTTATTAGTTTATTTGGGTAACCGTTAAATTTAATACTTTTGTTATTAAAGATTGGTTTTGGTATTCCTTTTTACGATGTGGGTTTCTATTAATGAAACTTTCGAGTAGTAAACCATTTATAACCCCAACGAATTTCGAGGGAGAAATTCATTTTAAGGGGGGTAGAATGTAACAGCCCGAGATTTTATAAAAAAATATTTTTTTTAATTTCATTATTGTCTTGTGTTGTACGCTACACAAAAAGGAGCTTTCTCAACACGCATCCTTGACTTACCTTTCATTACACGCAATCGCGACCTTCCTCGATAGCGTGTGTAGTACACAATACTGAGTATCACTAAACAATAATATGCTATTAAAATATTATTAAAACTAGCCGTTATGAATAGTAATAACCACCTTTTAAAATTTTATCTCTCCAAATGGACTTCATTTTTGGATTCAGAGTATCTAATTTAGCCTAAGGGTAAATTTTGGTACTTTTCGGATAACTTTCATATTCTGATGAATAGGGAAAATTACTAAATTTTAATTAAAAACAACTTTTTTAATCGAAATAATAAAGAGTGATAAATTATTAATTTTAGTGGTTTTAAAGTATATTTAGAATATATTATTACCATTTAATACAATGTTGGTCATTGGATGTAATTTCACATTTAAACCAGTTATAAACAAGTGTCAATCTTTTGATAGTTATTATCTCTTAAAAACACACTATTTGTTTTGACGATGGGAATTAATTTTTAAATTAGTTAATGTAACTGATATGTTTTGAATTTGATAAAATATACATCATTTTTTAATTCATAATATCAAATATAGCTTTGGCCTAATTTTTGGTATTTTTCTGAAAACTTTCATTTTTTGATGAATAGTGAAACCACTAAGTAGTAGTTAAAAAACTGAATTTTTCATAAAATTAATTTTACCGCTTCTGTGAGTGGAATTTCGAAAATCCGAGAGACACGATTAATATTAAGGACTATAATGTGGTTCAATGAGATGAAAATAATTTTTGGTGAATAGTAACTTTTGACTTTTTTTTACCACGGTTAAAAGTAAATAGGGTAATTAAGGGTAAAAATGATATTATTATTACCCTAACAAATGTCCTAATTCTATTGGATAAGTGTAATTAGACCAGAAACAACCTTAGTAATAAAATATGACCATTTAGGCCCACTTGGATTAGATTAGGACATTTATTGTTATTTAATTCAAAGAAGAGTTAAAAGAGTTAAAATCAAAATTTATTTACTAAAAAAATATAATATAGGGTTATACATAATATAAATTCGATTGTAAATATTCATTATAAAGATAATAAAAGTTCCTACATAATGATATTTTATTTATAATTTTTAGACATTAAATAATTTAATTTATTTATGACAAAATGATGATGCAGTAAATACCATAATAGTGAAATATTAGAATAATTGATATTATAAATACCTAAATAAATATAATTTGGGACTTTTTATGAATTACACTAATTTTATAGGTTAATATGACATGTTAGTATGGATATAATTAACTTGGTTCGAACTAATAATTTTGTTATGATTTTCACAAAAATCTATTACTAAAAGTGTCAAAATTGACATAAAATAGTTTTTAAAACAAATATTATATATTAATTGTTATTTTATTCCTAAAAATCTAAGGTTCGGCCAAATGACTTAGATAAGGTTATATATGTTAATAATAAACAACTTGGGGTTCGTTTGGCTTGATATAGTATGTTTATTAACCTTATAGTGTAAGAAGACAAGATGACACGGTAAAAGTTAAATTATATAACTTAAAGGTAAATCTAAATGATAAGGTTAAAATTGATACCTAGACTTGCCTAAATGCTATTGGATAAGAGGATTTCGACCCATCCCCATCTTAGCTTCTAAATATATCAATTTGGAGCTATTTATAACCGAACTGGACATTATAATAAAATAATAGTTTTAGTTTTCCCAAAGGTGCCCCTCTCCTATCTTATAAAAGGGCACCTCCTCCCTTCCTCCTCACACCAATTTGATCATTCAAGCTCTTCCAACCCCTGCCAAAATATCTTCTACACTTCCCTAGTATCATCCTAGTGGTACTGGTCATCTTCAAATACCATCCTTAGTTCTTTATGTGGAGGATAAGAAAAGGGGCGTCAAAAAGAGGAGGTTCAGACACTTACGAAGAAAATCGGACTTAAGGTAAGGGAAATATCACATTCTCATTTTTATCAGAAATTGTTTATACTTTAGTATTTACTAGGGTGTATTTTATAATCCACATCCATGTTACCTAAATATGAAATATTATTTCTATCCACCTACAATTTTTTAAAACCTATTTTACCCTTTGGTGAGTTTTTAGTAAAAGATATGAAAGGAATCTTTTGTGGTTTCTCGTACGAGTTACATTTTGACTTTTCTGACAAAAGTACGAGAAGTATGTTTTTTTTAACTTATACGGCATGAATGGATTTTTAAAACATTACTTCCAAGAATATTACTTTACAAGTTTTCATGTTTATTTTTAATCAACTTCTTTTAGTTTAAAGTTGTATGACATGTTAAAAAAGGAAAAATGTTTTTGAAGAAGAAAGGATATTTTCCTCAAGAATGGAGTTCAAGTGTTTTATCAAAATTATTTTCCATCTATGATCATAAAGGGTTCTATTTTTATCCCTATTATTACATTGATTTGATTATGTTGTGATGGAATTATTTTTATGAATTTCTTTATCTTATATGAATTGTTTTATGATGTCATGAAGTTTAAGATTCCCAATTGTATTACATGGGTTATGAAATGATGTATGATTTATGATTTTGGGGAACACATAAGAATGGTATCATTATGAGATGGGTGGGACCTATATCTCCCTCCAATGCATTGGGTAAAGATTAAATATCTCATGAGATAGACATGGCTGGAACGGTAGGTTTTACCAGTTCAGTGCAATAGGACTGAAACGAGGGTGACTCGGTTCGGAAATGGACTTTGTCCACTAAGATAGTCTTGGAAATGAGTATTGACTAATAAGATATGATTCACTATGATTATGTGTGTATGCCACAAAGTTTCATGTTTTATTTTATGATTATTTGGATTACATTTCACTACTATGATTTATCCCATGTTATGAAATTATGCTCTCTTTTGCAGGTTAAGATTTCCAAAATGATGTGTTCTTATGAATATGATGTGATTGATATTTCTGTTATTTACCCTTACTGAGCATTTGAGCTCACCCTTTTTTGTTTTATTTTCCCCAGGATATAAATAAAGGTTTTAGGTAAAAAAGGGAAGATCTTTATGGGAGATTTTGAAGATCATTCACCACGATTAGAAGATTATATTCCGAGTTTCCAAAGACACTAAACTATTACAATCCTTGTGTGTCTGTTTTTGTTATGTACTAAGTATTCCGCAAAAGTAATGTAATGTCCATGTACGTCAGTCTTTGGGTCTCTACAAGTAGTATCTTTATGGATTTCATGATTGGGATAAAATTATCATGGAGTGGTCATGACTCTATCTGGGTGATTGTATACCAACCCACCATATTTACAAACTTCATAATCATTAAAGGTGGAGTTTTTTGGGGATATTGGGACACCAGTACATGTAGGAGTTAGTCAAGATTCGTGAATTTTATCTAATGATCACATCATTCTGTAAATCTCCCATTATATAAGGATTTTGGAGAGAATTATAAGACTATTTTTGGACTCAATTGAAGTTGATCGCAATGTATCACCCCCGATAGATGGCCAAATGGATCAAACCATTTTATATTCAATTAACTTGCATTAGCTTTTCAATATTTTTTTCTCATATTAGGGAATATCATATAATATTGTTTGAGTTTTCATACAACCAAAATTATCACTCATACATTGTTGTATCACCATTTTATTTCATATAGGAGATACCCTACATATCACTAGTACAATTTTTAGATATAGGTATATAATTCTTATAGGCCCAAATATTTTTTTATCAATGGTAGTGATGGTGTAGTTCACCCAGTGATTGAGGAGGACATCCGAGAGACATTGAGAGTTATAATAAAAAAATTATAGCGTATTTTAATCTTTTAGAGTTACACCACACATTTATAATGGCCGCACCTTGATTTGGGTTATAGTTATTTTGATGAGGTGGATGACCATATCTGGGGTTCATCGGCCCTTATCTTGTAATTTCATATATTTTTAGATATGTATTACTTCTTATACACATCACCATTGTTAGAATAGGAATAAAATGTATTTCATATGTCATAAATAAAGAGATATATTCATGAAGCATTTATCATTTTTGACTATGGATTAGTTACTTTTGATGGCGGAGTTACCATTTTGAGGATCCCAAGGGCACATAAGAATTAGAAAGATAAGACGATTCATTAGAAACAATTATATGTGGTTATGTGTTTTTTTCGAATCATAGTAAACTCTAGTAGAGCTCATGGAAGTTAGAGATCCATATTTGAGTTTAATATCCTTACTTATTTGAGTTGGATTTTGATTTTTATGATGAAAATCATTGATGGGGGATAATGAAGGACTCTAATATTCAAGCATAGTGGGATTAGTCAAAAAATAAAATTAGATTAAGGCATAGAGTGGTATGGGGTTTATAGGGCTCTTAGATCATTGGTGATGATATATAAATAATATTAAATATAATATTTCAAGTGTGATAAATTATTTGGAGTAGTGGAATAACTCATAATAATGTCTCAATTTGGAAAACCATGAACATTAATGAAAATAGATCATGATTTTTACCCTATATTTAACATACGTTCTGTTCGTGACAGATGATTGATTTATTGTAGTCATGGTAAAATTATATAATGTAAATTAATATATTAATTTGATTGAAATTTAAATTTCCAATAATAAAATTTCTCTACTATTGGACCCCCACTATGGATAATTCTCTACGGTGTACCACTTATGTCTATAGGATCATGAGAATTGAGAGAGAGATCATAAGAGGCGAGGTTGTTTAAAATGGTCACGATTTAATGGATTGAAGGTCAAAATACCATAACGCTAATCATCATCATGGATCTTAAAAAAATGATGTATAAAAATTATTCATCGACACTAGATTTATAAGGTTGTATGGAATTTTATGTTGTGGTATAATATCAATTTTTTGTTTGATATTAATTTGAAATAATTCATGGTTATTTCTTTATTGGATTTACCAACTATTTTTTCTCCTCCTATATCTAAGAATTTGATATTTTTTCATCACATAATTTTTTTGTTTTGATAATCCACCTCATTATTAGGATTCTGATGATGATGATAGGAACACATACACATCCAACTACTGATGTTCATGTTATGATATATTCCTTTACCCCATTCTTCTTCATGTTTCTTTAAGGTCATTTTGGTTGGATGATGATTAGATGTTACATAGGAGGATTGATTATTGTGAATTAGTTCTTTTACACAATGGATTGTGAGCATCAGTTCAGTTTTGGGAAATATATAGTAGATCGAGGTGTGAAAATGGATAATATAATTCAATGAATTTTTGAGTGATGGTGCATCCTTATGATAGATTGGTTATAAATCAATGATTGTGAAACAACATGTGATTTCAAGATATGAGTTGCTAAAATCTCACCAATAACAGTGATGATGATCCATTTAGGTAGAATATTTTGGATATTTCATGAAATAGGATATTAAGGTGCTTTAGAATAAAAAATATGTGTTTTTAGATCAATGGGTCAATAGAATTCGGCCCTTGGAAACATTATGGTTATGGTCGACCCTAATCAATGAATTATGGAGTTATTATCAGTATATTTTAACTCGCTGAAGGAGCATGTGATGCCAATGGTTATCTATGACTATATATGCTATGTTTACTAAGGCGCAACCCCTAGTATAAAAATAGTGATAGTGATTGGGTACAAATCACATGTCAAGGATTAGCCTAGCCCCTAGACACTTTGTCTGTTGTGTTACACCAATTGAACATCAGGAATATCTATGAATTTATAAAATGAAACATTCTATGTTATGACTCACCCTATATAGTTTTTTCTAGGAAAAAACATGTATCTTATGTAATACATGTTCTACCATACAACAAAACATGGATAGTGGAATTTTATTGGTTCATTCTATATCACCAGTGTGAAATTCAATGTAAGTTTTCAAGGGAGATTTAAAGCCCTTATTCTTCATAAGACCATCTAGGGTATATGTTTGGGAGACTAATGAATATAACCTTTTAAATTATTTTATACTATAGTAAAATGTTTTAAAACCCACCGTAGTATTATTTTATGTTGTCCTATCATATTTTTAGGTGTTGGTGGTATATTGAGCTTAATTTAAAAAATGGCTTAATTATGGGATTTAAATATTTTATTTTATTTTCTATTTTTAACAAAACATTTTCTACAATTAATTAAATTATGAAATTATTATTTTTAGGTTTCCATATATCATCGGTATAATTTCATCCATCTTGTGTCAAATCTGAATCATTCATTTGGAGACCCAATCTAGCTCACCAACCAGACCTCAAAAACACTGTACTGATCTGGACATGTTTTAATATTTGTTTTTATCTTGTACTAAAACTTTCTATTGAATAATAAATTCTACATGGGGTTATATATGTAGTATTTGAACATCATTTATTATTTAATCTTCTCCATAAGCCTCCATATTCATATTATTATTTTCAAGGGTAATTGGTGCATTGGAATTCAATAGGTCACCAAGATTGAATTTAATTATCATAAGAAATTGTCCAAAACTCCACTATATAGTTCCCAATGCATCATCAAGTTTAATGGAAATGAGACTGAAGTAGAGGAAAACCCTTTTAGAATACATAAATTCTAAATTAGTCCATTAAATGGGGTTACCAGGCATAATTCCTTGGGGAATATATATAGAGCCAACTTTTCACCCTCTATCCCTATTAAAATGTACCTCATATTCATTCCTAGGGTTGAAAACTAAATCTAGAAATTTTCTGTATAATTATGGTTTATACAGATGTAATATTGTTATAATTTTTTAATATATCTTTTTTCAACTTTTTTTATTCCATTTCATTTTCTATATTGTCTTCCTCTACAGTGATCCTTCCAATCACCATGAATGTGGAGAACTAACTCTCATTATTTGAGGGGGGTCAGTGGTTGATATTGAGTTTTTTGTGCTTAAATGTAAATATATATTTTATTCTAATAATTAAATTTTTATAAAATGGTTTGGGTTTAGGTTTCACCCCACTTTCATTTCTATTGAATTTTTCATCCAGTTATAATCTTTTTTATCTCCTTCATCGTCATAATGGTGTATCCAAGGTTGTGTAGAATTATGATGATGATGTGAGTGAGTATTATCTTTCACGTGGAGGGTCGGTGTGAGATAATAATAATTCAAGGCATGTTTTTAGTGATATTTTTTATCAACATTGATTATAATATTGAGAATAATGTTTTTAAGTACAATGATGTTTGTCAAATTGATCGCCAAAGAACATCAACGATTCTTAACTAACATCATTATGACTAATTTATTTTTTTCCTTAATTTAATTATTAATTTATATTATATTTTTTTAATTTTAAGAATCTATATACACATTTATATTTGTATATAAGAAGATTTACATTATTTTATAAATAGTTACAATTGAAATTCAGTGTGTTGTGTGCCACCTCAAAGAGATCGAACCATTGTTGTACCACTATCATACACTCATAGTTAATAATACTTTTTTTGGTTGGGGATATATGAAAAATAAATGTCATCAATTTTTCACCGCTTCCTAGGAGGCCATTTTCTTGCACATACTATTTCTTAAAATTAATTTCCAAATAAAATCATATATTAAATAAACTTAAACAATGATCTTCGAGAGATATATTTATTTTATGGGTTCAATGATGGAATTTCAAGGAGATTTTTCAAATGATTTAATTGGTAAAAATATTTATGATTATATAAAACAATTATAACTAATAATTGAGTTATATGTGATTGAAAAAATTATAGAATATTTTAAATATCAAATGGCATTTATTTAATCTTTCTTGAAGGAATTGGCCGCTCAAAAGGAGGCTCAAGAAAAAGATGAATCAAATATTGGTTTTACAAAATTATATATTGAATATCCATATGTGGAAGAAATTCTGATTTTACTAGCCTCAATCATATCCAACCCATTTCCATAGGAGGTTTAAGATTAACACCATCCAACTAATGCACATGTGGGAAATCCATGTGAATTTTCTGAATATTAGGTCAACTTTGTAGATGCTGAAAAGGTATGTGATTCTCCCATATAAGTTAATGAAAAATAAACACATATATAACTATATATTTCTTTTTATAATAATATTATATAATTTATGAGAATAATTTCCAATGGTACTTTCTGAAGAGATCAATATCTAGACAGATTTAGTTAAAAGGGAAGATTTATTTATTCATTTTTTATTTTTTAATCTTGTTCAAGATGAAATGTTTTATCACCTCCCATTTCAAAAATTTATAACATAGCACAAATAGATATGATATTATAAGTTATGTAAGGTACCAATAAAATGGTTGTGAAATAAGAATAATATATAGAGTATCATGTGGTGAAACTGCCGCCTCTACAAAAAACAGAAATACCATATGGGGGAGGACACCATGGAAGTCAATTGGAAGTACCCCTATTTAATTTTCCCTTCAACTATGGACCTTAAATTATTTCTTTACTATATCCTAGGGTTTATGAATTTATTATATTATTTGGGGTTATCCATTCTTGCTGTCTAATCATGGACACTATGAAAAGTCACATTTGGGGGTTTAACTAAAAGAAACTACACCCACAATATGATTGGGGTTAAACTTCTGCAACTTCCAAACTAGGTGTAGTAATATCCTAGAACCCACATGTGTATCAAAATAATTTTCAATACTATTTTCCCTTAATCCTTCATTTTCTTTAGTTTTATTATGAATTTATTTATTCCATGCTCTCTAGGAAGAAGTGGTAGTATCTATGAGTTTATATCGAAGCTGCTACTAGAAAATAAATTTAGGATGAATCAGTCATTCACTTTTTTTCTTCCCTTTTGTTTATTTTTATTATGATAAAATGAAGGTAGTTAAATTTTGGTGGGGGTCAGACATTTAGTTTTCTTTTTTTGTGTTTTTTTCTTTTGTAGGAACACTAAGATTCAATTAATATTCTTATTATTTCCCACACATCCATTTAATTTGAGATGGTTGAAATTATTTTTTGAAAAAATGGATTTCAAATGACTTTTTATGTTAAATATTTCAATTGATTTCTTTTTTAAATAATTTTTTTGAGTTTGAATTTTTTTAAAGACATTCCCATGAAGAACTAACTTAAATAATTTCCCAATACCATGAGGTATTTTGACCCAGTTTGAAATATTAATTTTCATAAAAAAAAATTATTGAATAAAATGTCAATTTTTTTTTTCAAAACATGAACATCGAATATGAGTTTGACAAATATTTAATATGATTGATTCATATATTTAGAGAGAGTTTTTTTGAAACCCAACGATTTAATTTATACTTTGTTATGACTTATATTCTGTGAATTTTCTTATATTTTTAAGCCACAATAGAAGCCGAAATATTCTTACCTACATGGAATCTTGGTAGTTTTTTCTGAGATATTTCAATCTTGGGTGTCGGGGAATGGATTTTAGTGTGTATTGCATTGGGATTTTCATCACTTTTGGGTATTATTAGGTATGGGTAAAAATTTTGGTTGGTGAGGAAATATATAATTGCTCTTGAGTCATCATTTCATTTTCCATTCTTTCATTCTTCCATTTTTCACTAAAAAAGTAAACAAAATGTACATGATCTTGATTTTCTCATTGTTCATTATATTTTAACTCATTCACATAAAAAAAATAAATGAAATTATTTTCAATCATTTTATTAAATTTTCATCTCATCCTAAAAGAAAAATATATATATATATACATATATATAGTTGTGCCTCTATATTTTTTTAAAAAAATTAAAAAAGGGGGATAATTTAATCGTTATAAATTATTTTATACACTTTTTGGATCATTTCGGAGGTTAAAAATGTGTTTTTTGTTTTTTTGATCCACTCGTTTAGGGAAATTTTAGTGAGGTTCATCCTGTGTTTTCCCTTGATTATCCATTCATTGTACTTAAGATACAAATCCTCTCCTTTTCAACCATAAATTTTCAATCATTTACCATCCAATAATAAGCCACAGAATTTACCTTGAAAATACCTCATGACTGAAAATATTTTGATGACTCAGGCTATGAAAAAATGAAACTTTTCAGAAGCCTATGGTGGTTCATTAAATTTCTATATATAAGCATAACTTCATATTAAATTTCTCTTGACTGAAGAGTGGCATAAAATTCAATGTGAGGTGGGTTGTGATTCGGCCATGGAGAGATTTTGGGGGTTGAAAAAATAAATAAATTTGATTAATGAAAATGATAGATAATTTTATTAATATATGATACATGATGTAATTTTATATCATAAATGATCATTTTTGTTTTCTTAATATTGATTGTTCTGTCGATTATGATATGAATATATGATGATTTCTTGAGAGTGCTATAGGTATGTGTGGGGGAGTGATAAAAAAACATTTTTAAATATTTTATACTTTAAATAAATGTTTTAAAACCCACCATTGTATTATTTTAGGGGAAATTGTAACATTTTATTATTTTTGTTGTATTTTAAGCTTAATTTCAAAAATGGAATAATTTTTCGATTTATATATTTTATATTATTTTTATATTTAATCCATATCGCTTTCTAAAATAATTGAAATTAT
This sequence comes from Viscum album, assembly GCA_963277665.1. Classification (NCBI taxonomy): domain Eukaryota; kingdom Viridiplantae; phylum Streptophyta; class Magnoliopsida; order Santalales; family Viscaceae; genus Viscum; species Viscum album. The sequence continues at coordinate 1,483,793,897 of OY728137.1, forward strand.
GAAATTAATTTTTTTGTTATTTTTCCATATATCTTGGGCCTCATTTAATTATTCTGAATTCAATGAAAAATCATTCATTTGGAGGTCCAAATCTTGAACACAAACCAGGACTCAAAAACTGTTTACAGATCTCGACATGTTTAATGATTATCATGTATCTTGGAACAGACTTGCAGAAAAGATCAAAAAATATACATAGAGTTGGATAAGTAGTTAATAAATGTCATTTATTATGTAATATATTTTAGAGGATTCCATATTCAATGTATTATTTTCATGGGAATTAGGTGCATTGCAATATGATGGGTCACTTAGACAAAATAAAATTCCCAGAGTAAATCTGCCATTAATCCTACATCTAGGGCCCAATCTAGCTGATTTATTAATGGCGCAAAATATTGAATCATGTGAATAATTTTTTTTAAGAAAATATTTCAATATTCACTAATTAAATGTCGCTATCATGTGTAAACATTTGGTGAACATATTTGGAGCCAATGTTTCACCCCCTCTACCTATAAAAATTTACCTCTTTATCATTAAAAGGTTTGGAAATGTAGGTTGTCCATTTTCTATAGAATTAGGTTTTAGGATGAATTAATATTTTTTACATGATTAATGTATCTATTTTAATCTTTTTATCTTCTATTTTATTTTCTATTTAATGTTCCTTCAGAGTGATCCTCCTACTCTCTTTAAAAGTACAGTATTAACTCTCATTGTTTTCCAAGTGGGGAGTGGTGATTATTTACATCACTATACATAAATTATTATCTTTATTTTATTCGAATAATTAAATAGTCATGAAATGGTTTTTTGGAAGTGTTCATCCCACTTTCATTGAAATTGAGTTCTTCATCGCATTTTAATTTTTCTCTCTCCTTCATTATCATAATGTTGTATCAAAGGTGGAGAAGCATTTGTGGTGATGATGTGAGTGAGTATAATGTTTCATGCTGAGCGTAGGTGTGAGATAATAAAAATTCATGGGGTGTTGTGGGTTGATAGGGTTGATCACATCATTGATTAGAATACTGAGAATAATTTTTCTTTAAATAACTATAATTTTCCCACAATGATCTCCCAAGAATGACACCAATTATTCACTAAATTCTTTATGTCTTCATTTTTTTGTGTTTTTTAATTTTATTATTAATTTATATAATATTATATTTATTTTCAGAATCTAAACCCTCCATTATATTATTATATAAGTTATTTTATATTCATTTATAAATAGTGAAATTAGATATTCAGTGTGTTCTGATCAGCCTCCATGAGATCAAACCTACGTTGTGCCACTATGGTACACACTTACATAATAATAATATATTGGTGTTGGATCTTAAAAAATACCTCTCATTAGTTACTTATCTCAAATAGTAATGGTGTTGTTGTTTTCCCTCTTTATATTGTTATAGAGTGAGTTATCTTTTTCAGCTATTAGGAGGGTTCACTGTGGTATCTATTTCTGATCGTTAATGTATGTCACCTTCGGTGAACAAGAGAATATCTCCATATATATGGACAATGGGTTGGATCATCATTTTCATTTATTTACAATGTTATATACATGTATCACATGACCTATATACTTGGGTGTTTGATATCTTACCTATATGTTTAATATAGTTAGATTCAGGTGTTCCTAAATTTTTTGGGTGTGATCCACAGTCATTTTGGCAACATTTTTCATCTTATAATGTGGAAGTGATTGAAGGTGGGACTATCTAAAATGATCCTTCATTGTCATAATGTTATTATCCAAGGAAATATATGAAAATTTCACCATATTGGTTGAGTTTCATAGGGTAACATAACATAATTAAAATAGGTTATAGAGGTTTGAAATCATTAACTCAGGATGCACTTTATTCATTAAGATGAAATCCCCACTCCCCCTTGATGATTTCACATCATTTCAGTGGAATAATTATAAAAATAAAAAAACGAAACCACCATAAATCAAAGGTATTTTATATTGAGATGAAAAAGGGAAGACATATATTGATCATATCTTGAATCATTATAATTACAATCCCAAAATCACACAAATAACAGACAGTCAAATAATGCAATAGAGATGGACAAATGGACAAAAATGAAATCTCCCATACCCATTTTCCATCTAAAACCATAAGACCCCATATTCCAAATAAATCAAAATTGAACATAAAAAATAGAATGTTCTTTAGTCTATCATCTTTTTGTAGGGTCTTACTAGATTACTAGTTTACCACTAGCTAGGAATACTAAGCTTGCATGATGGTTGTTTAGTTTATTCTAGTTGTGCAGATACGGTCTATCCCACTAGTGATTCAAGGGAATTACATCGACTGACCCAGTGGCTATAAACATATCCCTGCCACCATTGATGACATCATTGAAATTCCCTTATGTATATTGACTCACTATCATGCCTAAACTCATGCATCAATCTGACTTCTAATGAAGTTAAAATGCAATAAATTTCATTACGATTTCTAGTTTTCAAAATGAACCTTCCTATAAATTTATATTTCAAATACTTATAAATTATATCAATGTTTCAAGACACATGTTGTTTCAATCCTATCAATATGCTCATATATGTGAAATCCTACATTTTAATATTGATTACAACTATGATATGAGGCAACAAAAATCATATGGAGTGTTTTCCCGACAATTCATGATTGAAGACTCATACAAAAAAATATGAATCACTAATAAAATAACATATAAAAATTAGATTTTATAGTCATATATTTATTTTTATAGTCATTTTACTTATATGATTTATTCACATATATGATTCACATTACTAAATCAGTGACATAAAAAATAGCATTGATTATATAGTCATATATTTATTGTTATAGTCATTTTAGTGTTGTGGTTGGTTGATAACCATGCAGTTAGTTTCTACATAGCTGATTTTTGAAATGGATACAATTATAAGAAAATTTAAAAAATCGGATGTTATTCAAGAAGAATGATTTATGGATATGTATATTAATATATCAAAATTATGTTCGAACCCTATTTCCTTATATCATTTAAGTGAATATTATAAATGAAATTAAAATGGTTATGAATGATAAATTATATTGAAATCACTTGACAGTATTAAAATAAATAACTACTATATTATATTAGGTTTTTTGAAGAAGAATGTATGAGGTAACATTATATAAAATAAATAAACCCTTTTCTTTGATTTTTCATACTCTCTTTTAGTCCTTGGATCCTTATTATTCAATCAATACTAATTAATAAAGGCTCCATATATAAATCTAGGTCATTTATCAGATATCATCAAATGAAAAAAGAATTATTTTCTATCCCCTAGTGTGAATATTGTGGAAAATGTAATTTTGAATATTACATTGAATATGATTTTTACGGATGAACTTTGGTATTTGATTTGGGTAACAATTTCATGGAGAACATTTATGTTTATATTAATAACATTTAGGTTTTATTTTACTTACCATTTGGTAATCTCATATGCACATGAGGCCACGATTTGATTCTCATTTTTTCATGTTTTTTGTCTCAATTTATGGTGTCTATTTTTCATAGTTTTTGTTTCGATGTAACTCATATTTGAACCACGATCCCCAATTTTTGTTACTGAGGATTATTTCCCTGTTTGATTTTTATTGACATGTTCTTTTGATTCTCATATGTTTATCATGATTCTATTTTTTTATTTTTAAGATACTCTATAGTTTTGGGTATTATCAACCCTCTAGAAGTTTGGTTCTTGGTGCACATAATGGGTGGCCATTATTTTATAATTGTCCCATCGAGGAGGAGAGTTTATTATGTGAGATGATAACAACTATTGAGCTTGATGGATTTATGGAATACACATAATTTGGTTTCAAGATGATTCATCATTACGTGACAATTCTCAAAGACTTTTCAATATTTTTTCCAACTAGATACATTATATATTGGGAGTTTTGTGTTTACATGATGACTCATAGATTCGAATTGATATGATTAAACATTTTAGTCAGGATCACTTCATTATTGACATCATGAATCTACAGTCTACAATAGATTTGAAGAATGTATATCTAGGACCTTTGTAGACATGGTTACACAAAAGTGCTTAGTTTTTGACTATTCGTCTTATAATTAACATTTTTAACACCATGACTAAATATATATATATGTTCACAACAATTGAGGACACATTGGTGGTGGTCTAGCAGGATTCATTTCTCCCACTATGCACAAGAATATCGATTCACATAAATATTTCATCTATATAGATCTATATTATGGAAATTTTCATGTGGCTGAAGGTTATGCATTGGAGCATGGAGATGATGGTGGATCTAAGAGAGAATTTGTGAGACATTAATATTTATATTATATATTTACTTGATAAAGTTTTCTATATGGGATTGGATTCCCATATATAGAGCCCTTTGTCTTATTATGGGATAACATATATTGTATCTTCATGTTTCCTCATATTACCCTCATTATTAAGTACATTATCAATTATTTATTTCTAATTCTATGTAAATATTATAATGGTATAACAATTCTTCTAATATTCATAGTACCTAACTACTAGTCATTAGCCTCTTGCAAAGGGGGAGGCCTACATGAGGTTATATGGAACTCTAGTTTAATCCTTGTGGTTTGGGTATGGGATTTAAAAAATTGTTCTATTTTTTGGTTTCCAAAATATCATTTTGGTCTAATATATGATATTTTATAATATAGAGATATGTGTGAGACTTAGTTGGGGGATCTACTATGTTTTTTATATCACATTTTTAAAATAACCATGATTTACTATATTTTTTTTGTTACTATATTGTTGGGATTTTGTGTGTTCTCTTGTATCATGATTAGGATTTAGTTTACATTCCACATATACAACTATTTCTCTATGGAATAGTCGATCATTACTGTAATCACATGAGTGCACTATAATTTTGGGATAGTTACTCTTTTGATTTATATTCCTTGTCATTGTGATATACATTTTATAGGATTAATTAGTTGAATTGAGAATGCTATCATATTTTTTAATATATATGACCCTGACTACCATGGATGCATGAAGAAAATTTTTTAGTTTACAGGGAGGTATAATTTCGATGCTGTTAAAACATCTAGGGAATCTATTGTGTGATTCCTTATACATGATAATATATACTAGATTTTGATTTTATGATTCATTTTTGGTGGTGAAGATTATATCATGTAGATGAAATGTGGGAATACCTAATATGTTTGATGAGGAAGAATAGAATGTTCCCATAAATTCTTCATTATTTCATGCAGATTGATGACATCATCTAGGATAAATCCTTTTAGTACACATCCAAGTGTGGGGAACCTCCCAAACTATGGCTGACAATTCTTGATAATTTTATGTCAAGTATCCTTTAGGTTAGTATGGAATGATATCCCCTTTTGATGTTGCGGATTTTGTTCAAGATGTCGATAGTATTTTTCAACTTGGTAGACACCCTAGTGGATAATGAGAAGAATGTGGTGACCTTTATGTGGAAATGTACAATGTGATGTTTGTGTGTTGTTACGCTCTATGCTAGGACCAAGGGTCTTACGTTGGTGAAATTCAATGACCTATTATTCTAGCTATTTTTACAGGGAATTAGGTAGATAGAACAAGCATTGGAGTTCAAGGATAATCATTTATGATTAATTAAAATTTATTATTACTCAACACACATAATATATATTTTTCATTTTCCCCTATATTAACTAGAGACGGGGAACACATATCTAAATTGTTTGACAAAAGTATTCAACAAACATTGAAATGATAGATTAAGAATTGTTTCTCGGAAAGATATTCTCTAGTTCTCTGTGAAGTATTAATGGTAGAGATGGTAAAATAGGTGGATCATGTAAGAAGTTCCCTTTAACCCTTTGTTAAACTGATAGGAGGTAATCCTACTATTTTTTTGGAGAGTTTCACCTCTAGTTGTAAGAATATGTAGAGTTGGGATGTAAAACAAAGATAATGTTACAAAATATGAGAATATAATTTCTTTATCAGCTTCCTAAAGAGGGTTTCCATATTTCATTAACTATTGAATGTCCAGGAAGTATCTCAGGTTCTTTTCATCACATTATATTATTTCTCTATTGTGCGTTAAAACATGGAATTATCAATGGTTTAATACTATGGATTCAATTTTAGGTTTTGAATAGTTTTTTGGATTGATGTAATATATGACCCATATATTTTTTAAGGTAATAAGTAGTATACTCATATGATTAATCATATTGGTAATGTGCCTTAGAGATAGGGTTGTGCTGCTATGGTAGACCATATATATGAAATGGACCAAACAATCACATATTATGGTAAGGGATATCATAATATTTGAGGTATGGACTTGATCATGCATACTTTCTCTACTTCCTTGTTCTATACTAGTACTTTATATTATTTTTTATCTAATAAAGTAGTTGATTTACATGAAAATTCATATACATAATCATTTTAGTATCATTATATTGATACACCACTGGCTGAAAAAGTGGAACATGTTCGTTGATGGATAATGTTTCATATAGTTTTTTTCACTTGTGGATATCTATGAGACTTCATGAAATTAATGATAATGATATTTTATGTTACTCTTATCATGGACTTGGTGGAAGGATTCTGATCTCCCACTTATTACTATTAGAGGTGCGTGTAATTCAATTCTCTAAAGGGATAGATGTTCATGATAGATTTAGTGTGGGAACATGGAGATAGATGAGATTTTACAGACTTGAGTCTACTAGATATTTTCATATCATAGATAGTATGATTTCTCTTTCCGTATGATCATTGTAATCCCCGTGAATTTTACTCAATCTATGGTTCTCTATTGGTATGTATTTCTATATGGATTCACATAAATTATTCCTTATTTATGATCAATCATATAGATCAGTATCATACATGTTTTAACCCCAATTTTGATAACACATATAATATGGTACCTTATGAGCTAATGGTTATCAAGGATCACCTTAGGGACTTGGGGAAGAAATGATTCATTAGGAGAAGTACTTCATCATAAGGTGCAATTGTTTTCTTTTCCCAGAAGGTGGATTATATTTGTTTACAGTATATTGATAATATAATGTCGAACCATGTAATAATGAAGAACATGTATCCATTTCCAATGATAAATGATATTTTTAATCAGTTATTGTGGGCTTAGGGACTCTCCAACATTTATCCTTGATTGGGATATCACCAGTTTCATGTTAGGGAATATGACATCCTGAAGATAGTACTCCATGGTTGGTATGGGTTTTTAATGTAGTTGGTGATTCCATTTGGATAAAAAATGGCCATATTATGTTCATGGCTCTCATGAAAAATATCATCCTCCTATACATTGACTTTTATATTTTTGTTTTTGTTGACGAAATCCTCATATACTCACAAACAATAGTGATGAATGAAATACTGCTCAAGATAATCTTATTTACTCTTAAAGAACGTTGAAATTAATCAATCTATCTAAATGAAAATTATGGATCCCAAGGGTGATGTTCTTGGTTCATTTGGTTACTAAAATTTGGTATACCCATGGACATATATAATGTCATGAAATTTATTTCCCAGATACATCCCCATAAAAATGTTTACGATCAGAATTTTCTAGGGTTTAGCTGGATACTGACAATATTTTATCCAATAAATCTCCAATATATTGAGAAGTATAAAGAATTTATGAAAAAAGGAGTAGTGCTAGAATCTTTATTCTAGTACGAAGATGTTTTTGAATATATAAATAAGAGGATAAATAAATATCTGGTACTTATTGATATCTAATACTTGGATTGGACAAGTAGTATACTATGATACTTCTTGTGATGGTTTTCTATGGATACTGATATATGGATAAAAGGTAGTATCTTATGGGTTAAGACAATTGTTACCCCATTAGTTGAACTACCCCACACTTGATATGGATCTAAAATTTATGATTCACGCCCTAATGTGTTAGATACTCTATCTCTTTAGTGAGTGGTTTTTTCTACACTAACCACATTATTCTTCTCTATATCTTCCCACATAGGGACCAAAAAATGATTCAATGGTGTTGGGTGGTATATCCATGGATGTTTTACATTGAGAATGTGTATGAATCTGAGATTGGTCACATCATAGTGGATGATCATTAATTTAGGACACTTGTTTGAAAGTGTCATGGTGAGTGGACCTCTGAGGAGTAGGTGGTCTGATGAGAATATTTTTTTATTGGAGATGAATACTTATAAGGAAAATGTATCCATGACGTTTTCTACCATATTGGTCACATATTTTCTAGTAGGATTGGAAAAGTCATGATTAGACACTAACCAAGAGTTTATTATGTTATTTTAATTGCAAACTGGTGGTGGCCAGATACTTGGGTGTTTTTTCGAAAATAACTATGTGATCCTTGTGAATGAGGGTGTTATTGTCCTAGAATTCATCAAATGGGAGTTGGTGAAGGACATACAATACTATATAACGAACATAAGTCCTAACATGACAGTGATGCGCTAATACAAGATATAGTTATAATGTCTAGGGATAAATATATAAATTGATGTATTTGTTTCAAAATGCCATAAAAGTATGAGGATAATGGTTAGGAACTAGTATCCTGGTGGTTTTATTCAACCACATACAATGAAAATGCAGAATTGGGAGTACCTCTTGATTGAATTTATTATGGAGTTACCTATGAACTTTAGGAGCCGTGATTCTATCTAGGTGATTGTGACATAATGATAAATTCACTAAATTAATACAGATCTAAGAGACTCATCCAGTGGACAAGCTATGAAATATATATATATATATATATCTGTCATATTATATAGTTAAAGGGATATACCATGAGTACTATAACTATTATTGAAAGGTTTTTTATTTTATATAGTTTGATGGGATTATATAAGGCCCTAAGGACTCATCTAATATTGATCGTTGTATAATATCCTCTAAATTATGGATAGTTAGAGTGAATGATTCATATATTAGATGATAATCACTAAGATAATTTCCAAGATTACGGTGGTCTTTATATAATCACGTCTTTTTATTTTTATTTTCAAAAAATAAGAATTAATGGAAATAAGTTTTGTTGGTACCATATATTGATATTTAAAGGTGTCTTTATCATTCACTGCTCTTTTGGAATTAGGTAGGCGAGCAAGTGTTTGTGGGTCCCATTATCTTTTAGTAGACTATTGAGAGAGTGAAATTGATTTAGAAGATGTTGATGACCACTGAAAACATTCATAGGTCATATACTAATAATAAGGGTAAAATAATCGATTCCACTACGGATGATCATGATTTATTGAGAGTGATTGCTAGGATAGGACACCAATGTATGATGAAAATGGTAATTATAGACCTATATTATTTTTGACCCATCATGATCACCATGAGTATTGATGTAGTTTCGTATCATTTGGTTCTTTATTCTCATTGCCAACGTATTCATGACATGTTTCATTTGTCAAAATGTAGAGGTAAATGCACACTGCATCTCATTTCATCAATAAAAAGGATTTTAATTTAGATCCTAACATTCTATACAAGGAGTGTTAAAGGAATATTGTCGATCAGGGTAAGAGAGTGACTTTTTTGAGATAGATACAATTTTCCAAATCATGTGGCTGAATTCATGGATCCAATATGACATGTGGGAGTGGGAGTCTGATGTTTGAAATTAGTGGCCTTAGCATTTTGAGTAAGATCTCTTGAGACACACATCACGCATGAGACTTCCTTGGTGTAGGAAAATTATAATGTTCTAAACTCTTATATTTTCTTAAATCTTTTTTAAAATTATGGTGATTCATGTAGTTGAATCGTTTCATAGTCATTTCATGGAGCCTAATAGTCACCTAGAACATTTACATAGTCGTATAGTCATGTATTAGATTTTTGTATCAGATTAATATTGTAAATTCATCCACATTGTTTATTCAAACAGTAATCTAATCCTTGTAGTAGACTCAAAAAGTTGATTTATCCACATAATTATTTATATAATTGATTCAACATCCTATAAGATTCAAAATGATGACTATTCCATATAATGGATTAACATAAGTGATTTATGTACTAGATTCAATGATGAATGAAAATCACTAATACTATTCATATAAATAGCCAATTTCCATTTTTGTTTTATCGATGCAGCTGATTGAGAACTATTTAGTTGATTTCTACTAAGGCTATTCGATGACACAGTTGATTTACTCAAATACATTAAAATATATGATATTATTTCAAAAGTAGTATTTATCTATCAGAATATGATATATCATATATAGGATTTAATCTCAAGTCGTTGGGTTAATTTTGAGGATATTAGAATTTGAATTCAAATAAGTTTTAAATTGATGTAAATTGTGAATCACTAAACTAAATTAAAAGAAATAACTATTGTATCATTATATGATGGGAAAATAGATGGGTTATCTTCTATAAAATATATTAATCCTTTATACATCACATTGGGTTATCCATAAGAGTATTATTAGACTCATATTTCCTCTGTACATGATTATACAATCCTTCTTCTAATAATACAGTCTATTATTCAAATTTCGTGGCATAGTGAATCCTTCCTCTTCCCTCCTTCTATTTATTGGAAATGAAATTTATTTCATATAGTAACCCTAAGTGAATATTGTGGGACACCTAAATAATTGATGTGAATCCAAAAATTATTCCTTGGGGAACCATTATATTTAATTCTATATCCTTGATGTTGGATGTTTAAATCCATTTTTCCAATTCTAGTCCACATGGTGCAATTATTTGATCCAAATGTTAACATGATTGTTTTATCAATTTATAATATTTTTATGAGTGTGTAAATTTTCATATGACCCATATATGATCATTGATCTATGATTTTTATTAGAGTACATTATTTCAAGGTATGCGGATTATTAACTGGATGTTGTAATGCCACTATGTTTCTCATGATTGCAGGTTTTGTATATTTATAATTATTTGAATTGATGTACATTATCAAGATTATGAAGGATCATATCTTGGTATATGTGATGTGTGTAAATAGTGGTTGGATTATCTTTTAGTGGTGGAATCCACATGATCTGTGATGTTGAATATTGTGGAGAATGATCGCAATGTGATAAAATGTGACTCAATGGCTTTAGGATTTTGGTTTGCATAACGATAATTGAACACATTTGGATTATAGATTTATTTTCAACTATATGTATTATAGATTTCAAGTAACTTGTTCAATTTAATCCTTAGGGATTCAGGGTGACATGATTATATCCTAAAGTAATGTTTTTTTCAATCATGAAATCTAGTATAGTCATACTAACATGGAGACAATGAAGGTTCGACTAGTACTTGTTGTGGTTTGGTAATCACATTGGTTATCATTTTTGTATTTTTTGTTTCATTGTCATTTATTAATACCGAGGAATATAAATCTGTTATACTTATGAGGACTTCATAAAACAGATTGGTGGTGTTTTACAGGGTTTCATTACTCACACCATGTAAGAGAATATTGATATAGATGAAAACATCAAATACAGGGACCTGAGTAAGGGGATGTGGAATATGGCTAATTGATATGTAACATGCTGTCTTTTTTCAAATGTATATACCATTTAATGTATTATTTTTATTCATTATAATGGAACTTAATTTTACGCATACAGGTTAAATTTGGTCTCGAGGGAATCCATGGCTTATTTGAATCATGGAGCACTAAAAATGGGGAAAACAACATGGGTTACACTTGATTAATGATGTTATTGATATTAGTATGATTGGAATTAGGATTTCATATTACAGTATCCCACTAAAATGATCTTTTTTATCTACATGTATCATACTAGAAAACATATGGAATGATTTTTTATGAATAATGCCAGGCCCGATTAAAAGTTAGTGTGAATCTATCTATTTTCATGTGATTACCTCTATTATTAGTTATTATATCTTGAAATGATGAATATTAAAAATAAATATGTGCTCTAGTTTTTATTGTTGGGATATGTTATGGTTTGGGTTATTTTGACACCACCTTCAAATCATTAGGTGTATTAGCCCTCATGGATTGGGATGGGGATCCACCTAAATCAGTCAAATAAAAAGGGTTATTAAAATATTAAATTTAAATTAAATACTATTTGTTAAAATGTAATTGATTCCTTATCTGTGAATGTGTGACCTTTACCTTACATTGGAATGGGTGGTATTCTGAATTATTTATGAATTGTTTAGGTCATTTCGTCTTATATGGACCTGGATCATAGATCAAGATGTCAACGAAGTTATATTCAGAGGCATGCCATGCTCCATTACGCTTATTGATTTCCATATATGTGGTTTCATGAGTAGGGTGGCTTAGTACTTACCCTTATTAATTATATTTCATTACCTTCTTGTTCTATATGTTATAAATATTTGTCCAGCCATGTGTTTAGAAATTGAATAGGAATACCACCATGTCGTATTCATGCTACACGTAAAGAGAGTGATGATTAGCACACTCTAATGTTGGTGGGCCTTGAGACACCCATTATACCTCTTATAATGCCTCCATAGGAACATCCTATTGATATTCAACTACGCGATGATTCTCTCTTCAAGGATAGTTATTTATTTCTATGCAGACTCTTCAGGGAGCTCCTCAACATTCCTTGACTATGGTAGACCTTAAACATGATATTCAATAGTAGCATCCAACCACATTCTCAGGGGATGTAAGTCCTTGTGCAACGAAGACATGAATATACTCTATGGTATCCATATTCTAATATCATATAATTCTATAGATTCACATGTTATTGAACCAGGGCAAAATATTAATTGTTTTGAAATTTTTGGTTATGCGCATGGGTCGGTTTAAAAAACCATTATTCCGGAAGAATTTTCCCAAGTTTAGGTCATTTAATGTATTGAAATAGGGCTTGGATAATGTCTAGGGGAGTTTTCCAGGTGTCTTGATGGGTTTCTGGAGCACCGTACCTGGAATTGACGTTCACTGGGATTTTTAATAGTTCATTAAATCGTTCAGTTCAATCCAATATGACAAAATATGCATCTAGTTGTAGACGTATGATCACTGCACGGTCTTGGTTAAGAGTAATTTAATTAATTAATGTGAAACAATGGTATCATTTAATTAAATTTGATGTTGATATAATCTAATTAAATGATGATGAATTGGAGATTTATTAAATTAAATTCATTTGAATGGAATTTAATTAAATGATATTTCTAAATGGGGAGTTGGGGTTTATCAAAGAGTTGTAATAAATGATGTGTTTAAATGGTGATTTAGGTTTTATCAAAGATGTGTAATAAATTATGTTTATAATAAGGGAGACGGGGTGTATCCAAGAGTTGTCTTAATTAATTGACAATAATAATAATAATAGAATCATTATTATTATTATTATCATTATTATTATTTTATTAATCCTTATAATAAATTTATGTATTTAAATAATAATCCAAGGTTGTTGAGATAATGGAGGCTCACCCCATTCTTCTCCTACGTAAGTGTGACCCCCTTTTATCCCATGGTTAAGGCACACCACAACCATCTCCCTACATCTCTTCACAAGCCCAATCCATCTAGTTCCTTCAGAAAAGTTGTTCATCTCTGTGAGGAGAGTCTTTATCTCTGCATTTTGTTGATCACATGTGTTGTTTTGGATCATTATCTCCCATGACAAAACCATGGTGCAGCGCCCATGGGTTCCACACCACCCCTCCCCCCAGCTCTTCTTCACTTGGATATCTCTAACGAGTTCCTTCACAAATGTTGTCCATATCGGCGAGATGAGTACTTCTCCACATATTTTATTGTTCACATCAGTTGTTTGTGCTCTCTTTCACCCTATCTCCATTAGAAATAAACCCTTATATTTGGGTCTAACTCAGTTTCTTCTTTTTGTCTGATTCTATATGGTGCAGAAGATGTATCGGGACCAATTAGTCTGTATTATGAATACTCCCACTGAAGGTGAAGTGGTTTGACTAAATTTAGTTCATCTTCACCATTTTTAGGTAAGGATATATACCTGATAATTCGTTTCTCACAACTTGAATTATGTGTGTAGGGAATATATGAGTTGTGGTTAATTAATTGGGTGTGTGTTGGTCCCCACAACAATAATTTTGGGTGTCTTTATTATTGTTAGGGTGTTGTGATCCATTTTTTCACTTGATAAAGCATTTATGTTGAACTGTGTGTGTGCGAGTGAGATGTAGATTTGAGTTGGAAAGCTTGGCTAGGCCATTCATTGAGGATGGGTTTTCAATATTGCATAATTAATAGAATGCATTTTTTTATTTACTACTATAGATAATGTTGAATGAAATGTTTGAATAAATTGTTTGTTAATGGGATGAGTTAATAAATTGTTAATTATTTATATGATTTGAGGTTGAAATTGAGATAATTAGTTGGGTGATTAATTATGTGGTATTAATTTGGTTAAGATTAGATAATTACTTATGAATTAATTATGTCATCTGAGATAATAATTAGTTAAGGGATTAATTATGAGGTATTATATTGGTTAAGATGATATAATTAATTATGAATTAATTATGATCTATGAAATAATAATTTTTGGGGGATTAATTATGAGATATTAAATCAATTAGGATTATAATTTATGAATATACTATGTTCTTTGAGATAACAATTATTAGGGCATTAATTATGGGATAATAAATTGGTTTAGATTACATAATTAATTATGAATTAATTATTTTATTTGACATAATAATTATCATGGAATTAATTTGGAGATATTAATTTGGTTATGATGGTATAATTAATTAAGAATTAATTGTGTTCTTTTAGATAATAGTTGTCATGGGAATAATTATGTGATATTGAATTGGTTAAGACGAGATAATTAATTATGAATTAATTATTTTCTTTGAGATAGTAATTATTAGGCGATTAATTATGATATTTTAAAATGGTAATGAAATGAAAATTAAATTTTAGTCAATTATATTATTTGAGATAATAATTATCTGGGGATTACTTATGAGATATTAAATTATTTATATAGATATAATTAATTATGTGATCATTGTGCACACTATTGTGATAATTAATTAGAAGATTAATTATAACATATTAAATTGGTTAAAATGATATAATTAATTATGAATTAATTATGTCTTATTAGATTGTAATATAGATAATTAATTAGGGGATTTATTATTATATTTTTTTCGGTCTAAGATGAAATAATTAATTTTATAATTAATTTTATGATATATATATGGTTTCTTGGAGAAAATTAAATTATGAATTAATTATGTGGTGTTGACATGGTTATCTTGTGAATATTTAATTGTTGAATTAATTAGATTAATGGTTGAGATATATTAATATTTGAGATAACTAGATGAAATTTTGTGTTTAACTAATTCTTGAATTAGTAATTATGTTCTTGATAATAATTAATCGACCAATTAATTATACCACGAACCAGTTATTGGTAACATGGAAATTCATGGGTGTCTTTGTATGGAATGGTAACATAGAGATTCATGGGTGTGTGAGTGTGGAATGGTAACATGGGGATTCGTGGTATGCGAGTATTGAATGGTAACATGGACATTCATGGGTGCGTGAATATGGAATGGTAACATGGACATGCCTGGGCGTGTGACTATGGAGTGGTAACATGGATATTCGTGGTGTGTGAGTATATAATTGTAAAATGTACATTCATGGGTGTGTGAGTATAGAATGATAAGATGGAAATTCGTGGTGCATGAGTATGGAATGGAAACATGGACATTCATGAGGACCCATGTATGAAATGTTAACATTAACATTTATGGGTGCATGAGCCTGGAATGATAACATGGACATTCAAGTGTGGGTGGGTGATTTCTGAAATGATAACGTCCTCCAAATTGGTGAAATATAAGAATTGTAACATGCAAATTTCCTTTTGTGGTTATACAATGAATTTAAAATAATTAGATAAACAATATATTATAAATTATTTATATTTATATATATTGTTCCTATTCAGACTCTTATTCTAGCTACGAGATGATGTATGTATCACCATCAGGTGTCCCTATGAAACCATTATGGGTTGTTGGTTAGTTATCCAATTCAGTTATTTCTTCGATATAATTAAACACTTATATATTTTATTGTATCTATTAGATTGAGCTAAAAACTAGTTCTTTCAGCCTATTGGGATTTATATCTCACACCCAATTTGGGCCACCATTTCATTGGTGTACCAGAGTAGACTCTACTTGTTAACAGGAACATGGACATTTATTGTTGATGTTTTCTTGAACCTAGGAGTTATGAGCGAAGGACTGAGCCGGTGATCGAGATGATTGGGGAGATCTCCCTGGGAGATTTTGGACCATTCATTATTTCTGTACTGAGATGTAAGGAATGCTGATTTTTTATATCTTTCAAATATGTACATCACTGACAAGCATACATAGTATAATCTGGAAATGTAAATTTTCTTTATTGAGTTGATATTACAAATGACTTCTACTGCATTAGTTATTGATTCTTACTACTTATGTGGTTTTCATCTGTTTATATATTTTAATACTACTGTGAAAACTATGATATGAGGGTATAGTCTTCCTACTAAATATGATGATGACACCCTCATTACTAGTTGGCATCCTCTGTTATATAGGGAGGCTCACTTGAGGTCAGGGGGCGACCATTCTGGCTACTAGTTCATTGGTAAGCTGAGTTGGGATGCTACAACTAGTATCAAAAGGGCAGGTTTCTTTATTTTTTCATTTGTATTTATGTTTTGGGATAGTATACTTGAGCCTTGTTAAGTGTTGGCACACAATTAATAGTCGTGTATATGATTTATCACCCCACGTATAAGAAATAACCAAGTGGAATGGGATGGAAATTGATGTTTATACTATTTTTTGTTACAGATTATGTGATTTCACTTAGGTTGACTGGTGTATTTTTCACTTCTTATTGATTTTTGAATTTTGGGAATTTTCCTTGGCCTGATATAGAAGGGAAGCTTCATTACATGAATCATATAGTCACTTAGAAATAACATTACATGCATGTGACATGCCATGTAGTTGTATTAGTAGGATGCCTGCATATTTGGATTGTGTGCCTTGGGTGGAATTCCATGTTTTGATCTACATAAGCATTCCTCATTAGATATCATGTTTTAGTAATGTATTTTACATGCTTGTGTGTTTATATGCCATGCATCCTATGTTTTTAGATTATTTGGATGTTATTCCATGCTTTTATGTTATATCATGTCTCTATGTTTCTGCTTATGATAACAGGATAGATATGTTTTGATGTGTAAAAAACTATATGGGTGGGAAAAATGATAACATGTGTATTCGGACAATTGAAAATGTGACTACTACAGTAAAAATGTTAAATATAAATTTGATTTGGTTAAATGAGTGAAAAATGCCTCCTACAAGGTGTATGGAAACATTGGGGATTTAAAGATGGCTACTCATATCACTTGTGTGGTTGTTTTTTTAATGAAATTGGATCAAATAAATCAGACCCTCAAAGGTAGACTTTTTAGTTAAAAGAAATAAAGATGCTAAATTTACTATTTATGATGAAATGACACTAAATGTTAAATGTTTAAAGGGTTTGGTTTTTATAACATGAGTATTTTTCATGTGGGTAATTGGTTGAAAACAATGTTCTTTGTTTTGAAATCATATTCATCAGTTAGTTAAAATATCCATTCAAATGTTTAGTGGTTGAAATGAATTAATGAGACAATTCAGATAAAGAGTGGATTTTGAGCCTAGTAATTTATGTTTTTCATGACTAGGATATAGGGTCTAGGAATATTATTTGTAAGAAACTATCCCTTGGTAGGTAGTACCCTTTGAACGTTGGGTGAATTGTTTCATTTGAGATATTTTTATGTCAGTACCATTTGGGTGTAATTTTCCCTAGTATGACTTTTCTGTTTTAATGAACAACAACCTTGTTTTTAGTGGTGGCTGGGGTATCTTGACTCTTGATGTGTGAATAAGCATTGGGGAATAATTTTTTTAGTATGTTATAAATTTTTATGGCTATATCTTCCATTAAAGGCATCCTTTGTTTTACTCTGGAGTAGAGTGTCTGGGGCGTTAAGGTAAGTCCATCCCACTACACAAGAGGACTTTCTGGGACTTAGGTGTTTTGACACACTGGTCGTTTTAACCTTTTAGCATTAATGTTATTTGTTAATGTTGGTATATTGGTTCATGGAACATCAAACATGTGTTTTTGTTGTTTTTTAAAATGAATTCTTGAGATGGGCTAGTCTTTCTTTTGATGACATGGACACTCTTAATTTTGGTAGTGTCACATTAGTGATGCTTGGAATAGTTTTAGTGGTAATATTTGAATGAACAAGGATGCATTGGGTGCTATGGCCATCAGGATTTTGTTGGTTACATTTATAGAGATGAAGGTGATATTTTTTAAAAGAGTCGACAAGTAATAGTTCGATTGTCCTCCTGGGTGATAAGGGTTTACTCTCAGTGTGCTCTACTAATTGAGATGATCATGTCCCCTATCGTGGCCTCTTCATGGAGACACTAACATAGAGTTAGTCATATGTTGTGCTAATGTTTTAAAATTTTTTGGTCTTGATTATGGATTTTTTCTAGTTTTTATGTGGGATACAAGGTTATTTGGGTTATGCCTTTTTCTGTGCTGGCACACAAAAGTTTTAAATTGTTTAGAGATGGCTTAACTCAAGAGTGTCATCGGAGTTTGTGAAAGATCTTCAGTGTAGTTGTGGTTGGTAATGGAATCATTTTAAAGGAATGTCTCCAGTTTAAGATAATTTGGGGGTTTTTGGGTCGATGATGACTTTCAAGGAAAGAGTAATGGTTTGGGATTTTGACCATTACATGCTAAGTCCATTGGTGGAATAAACCGATGTGTCAGTGGTTGAGGAGTAAATGATGAGATCAAGTATATAGTTGTCTGGGACTGATTATCTGATGTTTCAAGGTTTTGGGATGGTTTTTGAGTGGTGTCTCATGGTTTTAAAGGATTGTGCTATTGGGGTTACGAAATAGTCAATGGTGTGTTATTAATTGGAACCACAATGTGACTGTTCAAACAAGATTTACCCACCTTCGTCGATTGGTGAATTTTGTATTACGTCCTAAGTGCTTCCCATGGATGAGATTCTTTTAATGTGGGTAGATTATAGAGTCCCGTGTTGTTGAACCAAGATAAAAATGGAAGTTTTTGACCTTTTTCATTTAGTACATGGGCCAGTTTAAAAAATCAATCTTTGGGATGAGATTTTGAGAGTTAGGGCAATTTAATGTTTTGATATCGAGCTTGAAGAACTGATAGAGGAGTTTCCTGGGTGTCATGATGGGTTTCAGGAGCACAAAACTGGGCAGTGATGTTTTCACATGCTGCCTATAGTTTCTCAAAACTAGTCGGTTAGTTGTTCATGATAAAATAGGTCTTTAGTAGTGGACACACAATCTGTGCAGGGTCTGTCAAACTATGAGAGTTAAATTGTGAAGTTTACCCTGTTTTGAGTTTCGTGTTAAATTAATTATTTAAATTCAAGGTTAAAAGGGATTAAATTTAATCATATAAATTGGGGTTTTATTTAATTAAATTCAAGGTTAAACGAAATTACATTAATTTATGAAAAATGGGGTTTTATTTAATTTAATTTTAGGGTTATTGAATTTAATTAAATGATAATGAATGACAGAATTTATTAAATTAAGTTCTATTAAAAGAAATATAATTAAATTATTTGCTTAAATAGGTAGTTGTGGTTTATCAAATAGGTGTAATAAATGAGGTGTTCATATGGGGAGTTGGGATGTATCCAAGAGGTTTAATAAATGACTTGTTTACATAAGGATATGGGGTTTATCCAATAGGTGTCCTAATTAATTCGGCAATAATAATAATGGAATTTTCATTATTATAATTATTATTATATAAATACCTATAAATAAATTTTGTATTTAATTTAATATTTTAGGGAGATGAGATGAGGGAGACGCACCCCATTCTTCTCATACATGAAGTGCACCCCCATTTCTCCCTTGGTAACGGAGCATGGCCCCCATCTCATGGATTCTCTCCACACATCAAATTCATCCTGTTACTTGAGTAAAGGCATCCATCATGGTGAGGTGAGTCCATATCCATGCATTTCTTCCTTGTCATATGTTGTTTTGGCTCCCTATCACCCCTGACACCCCCATGGTGCATCACCCATGGGTGACACACCGCCCCTCCTCTGAGCAACCCTTCATGTGGTTATCTTCATTCCATTATTTCACAAATGTTTAACATCTCAGTGTGGTGAGTCTTTCTCCATCTTTTTTTTGGTTCACATTGGTTGTTAAAGATCTCCTTCAACCGATATCCATTATGCTGAAACCCTATATTTAGGTTTAATTCTAGTTCATCGTGTCTTCTGTTTCTAGGAGGTGCATAAGATGTCTCAACACATTTTTCTCCATATTCTGATAACTGTCACCGAAGGAGTATTGGTTTGGCTCAATTCAGTTAACCACAAACATGTTAATGTATGTACATATACCCTTTAATTGGTTTCTCAGCCATTAAACTGGGCGCTTATGGTTAATTTTGAGTTGTGGTTAATTAATTGGGGGTGTGTAGGTCCTCACCACACAAATTTTGAGTGTCAGTATTGTTGTTAGGGTGTCACAATCCATTTAATCAAGTCAGAAATCA
Source organism: Viscum album (assembly GCA_963277665.1). Lineage (NCBI taxonomy): Eukaryota > Viridiplantae > Streptophyta > Magnoliopsida > Santalales > Viscaceae > Viscum > Viscum album. The sequence goes on from OY728137.1 coordinate 1,483,814,674, forward strand.
TTTATGTTAAACATCACGTGTGCGAATGAGTTGTGTATTTGAGTGAGAATGCATGGCTTGGCCAATCATTGAGGTAAGGTTCTCAACATTTCCTAATTAATAAAATGCAGTTATGTTAATTTACTACATTTGATAAAGTTTACTACAATTATAGAATAAATTGTTTATTGGTGGGATGAAATAAATTATTGTGATTTAATTATATACTTTGATGTTTAAATTGATATAATTAGTGAGTTGATTAATTATGAGATATTAAATTGGCTAAGATGAAATAATTAGTTATGAATTATTTACATTATTTGAGATAATAGTTAGTGGAGGGATTAATTATTATATATTAAATGGGTTAATTTTAGAAAATTATTTACGAATTAATTATTTTCTTTGAGATAATAATTATCAAATGGTTAATTATAAGATATTAAATTGTTTAAGATGAGATAATTAATTATTAATTTATTATGTTCTGTGAGATAATAATTATTAGGGTATTAATTATGTGATATTAAATTGGTAAAGATGATATAATTATTTATGAATTAATTATGTTCTTTGAGATAATAACTTTCAAGGGATTAATTAGAATATATTAAATTGGTTAGTATGGGATAATTATTTATGAATTAATTTTGTGTTTTGAGTATAGATTAATGGGGGTATTGATTGTGAGATATTATATTAGTTAATATGTGATAATTATTTATGAATTAATTATGTTCTTTGATATAGTAATTATCAAGAGAGAAATTATGATATATGAAATTGGTTATGATTAGATAATTGATTATGAATTAATTATGTTCTTTGAGATAATAATTTTCATGGGATTAATTATGATATATTAAATTTGTTAACTTGAGATAATTAATTATGAATTAATATGAGATCTGATATTGTAAAGACCTGTAAAATTCAAGGAAATATTTTTCTTAATTTTCCAAGGAATTTTACAAGAGCGCAGTTTCTTGATGGCACCTGACTTCGAGGCCCGGTGTGCCTGAAATCATTTTCCAAAGTTTTGCTCGGGTACGTTCAGTGAATGAACGAGCGGGTTTTTCTATCTTTTGAACCATTGCTCGGAATCGAATTCCGAGGGCACTGATGGATTCGCAGCGCCGGTAATTGCTTAGGAACACCTTTTCCAGAGTTTTGTTTTCACATGAGAAGTTGTTAAATTTTTGTAGAAGGTAAATATAAAATTAAGCATAAATTTTATTTTTAATCTAAGTTGATTAAGATTTGGGTGGAAGTTGGGGAAAACCACCCAACATCCATATGGAGGTTATGAGGGTGGTGGGGCCCACACGAACCCTACCCCTTCACCTTCTCTAACCTTCCATAACCTTTCATTAATTTTGATAACTTGTGTTTTTAATTATGTGGATTAAATTCAAATTTTGAATTTCAAACCTTAATTTGTGTTAATAAAATAAGTAAGGGACTTATTTTATTTTGGGTTGGAGGTTTGTTGCTTGAGAGCTTTGGGAGAAAAGCTAAGGGAGACTTGAGTTTCATCATCCTCTTCGTCGATGAACACGAAGAATGTGAAGAACGCGAAGAACGCCGGATTCTTCGGAGGTCGACGTCTCCTTCAGCGACGTCTCCTTCCGGGATGCCTCTCTCCGCGATGGTAATCTCCGCAATGAATCCTCACCCAACTTGTTCGACGAGGTAGGGGTTTTTTTATTTTTGTTCATGATGTCTACCTTGACGTTCTTCGTGAGTTATGACAAATTTCTATTGATTAACGAGAGGGGGCCGGACCACACAAACTCGACCGACCCTCCTCCCTTATCCATGTTGTTGTTTCTAATGTGGATTGGAATGGGAATGGCGCGGTGCCATCGCACCGCGCCAGATCATACGAAAAGGAATGCGCAGCGTCGTCGCGCTGCTCCGTAAAACCGAACAAGGTCGTGACGTCGTCGCGTCACGTCAGAGAAACACGAAGACACCACGGCTGGAGTGGGGATATGGAGAAGGGGCGCGGCGCAGACGTGCCACGCCGGACGAACCAAGGTCGCGGCCGGTTCCTGGCCGCAGCGGAGCAGGGAGACCGGCGGCCGGTTCCGGGCCACCGGTGTCGGAGCAGGGGGGACCGGCAATCGCCTATCCAATGGCGGCGGAAGCCGGCCGGCCAAGCGGGCTGGCTAATCATGGAGAATCCTGGGGATACAAAACCTTGGTGGCCAGCTCAAGCAGCCCCCATATTGGGGGGTCACGGTTACAAAGACAGGGGCAGCCCCCCCCCCCCTTCAAACGGCTCGGCCGTTTGGCCGAGCGCCTGTCCAGCGCGCCCAGCACACTGCGCCCAGGACGGGCCGGCTGCCTGGCCGGTCCGCCAGGCCGCACCGCGCCCAGGCCGGGTCGCTACGGCTAGGCCGGACCCGAACCCGATTCGGGCTGACCGTGGGGGTATCGGGCCGGGTCGGACCGGGCCCGAACCCCTTAATACCGAATCTCTTCCGGTCGGACTCCCATAACATGTGCTACGGGCCTCTGATCGACCCGCCGTCAGTTGCGATGCGATCCTTGGATCGAGACGGTCGTTTCTGTATGTCGAACTCAAGGCTTCAGAATACATTGGGTTTGGTCGAGTTGGTTCGTACACGAATCAAACCGGGCCCACGGAGCAGAAATGCTCATAACTTGAGCTCTAGACTTCCGATTGACGTGTCCTCGACTTTGTTGGGTTCCACTTAGTGAGAAAGATCTTTTGGATTACACAACCCGAGGTTTGGACGCAGCTTGAGTATGGTCGGGTTGGTTTTGACTTAAAAAACAACCGGGCCCCTAGGACGAAAAAGCTTATATTTCCAGACCTGGCGTCCGATTGACGCGCCGTCTGTGACACTGAGTTCCTGTTGACGATACATAACTTTTGGATACATCAACTCTGTAATTTGTGTCAGTTGATGTATCGGCCTCTCGTCTCATGGAGCGGACCCTCCCGAATGAGCTTGTTGTGTGCGGGAACCCTAGAGCTGGCTGCGTTTGCGACTGTGACGATGATGACGACTGTACCGAGATCCTCAGTGGATACGACGGTGATGACTACAACACTCATCGATTCTATGTGGATCAGTGCTACCGATCGTGTTTGGGTCTGATCTTGTGTGGGTCAGCGCTCAACGATTCTGTGTGAGCCAGCGCCTACAGATCCTGTGTGGGTCCGATTCTGTGTGGGTCTTTGTGGGGGTTAGATACATATCGATCCTATGTGGGTCTTTTCGGGGGTTAGTTACCTATCGATCCTTTGTGGGTCATTGTGGGGGTTAGTACTTATCGATCTTTTGTGGGTCTGATTGATGATATGAATCAGTGGCTACAACCGATCATCTCTATCGTCATACGAAGAAGTATACCTGTGTGAGATGAATCCTGTTTGCTTTCCTTTGTGGATTGTGTTGTGCTAACTTGTGTGGATTTACGTTTTGCTTTCTTGTGTGGACTGGGTTGTACATGGGCTCGGTTGTTGGAGACGAATGAGAATTCATGACTTAGGTATATGTATGGGCATATACCTAAGCAGTGTCAGATGTTACTTCGTGATTGTATCGTTCCATTGTGCTTTATCCTTTGTGGATTCTGGGAGAGTTTTAGAGGTCTCAGGGACACTAATGAGTAGCTTATACTCACCCCTGCACGGGCTATGCCCACACTACGTTGTGTTGATTGCAGACGACGGACAGCGCTGATCGTGTTTGAGGCTTACGGAGCAGGACGGTACCTGGAGGTATACCACTGGGCGGAACGTTGTCGGAGTAGACGGCTGGACCCGAGGAGCTGTGGAGGCTATCTGTACTCACCGTACAGGTGGGATTTCCAGTGGACAGCTCGACGTTGCAACTTTACTTTTCATTTGTTGTTTTCCCATCCAGTTGTACATTACTTTTAGATTGGGTTTGTATACTGGCCCACATACTTTTCTGCACTTACTGTTGTACCCAGTTTTTACATAGTGTTTACTTCTACTACTAGCTTGCTCTGTGGTGTTTGTTTACTTTAAAAAGGAAATTCCTTCAATTTTTACCAGGATTTATGCCTTGGTGCTAGTCGTTAGCCCCTGTCCTATAGAAGGCGGGCTTGGGGTAGTCACGACACGGGACTCGAGGATGGGTCGTGACAAATTGGTATCAGAGGTGTTCGGTTCTACTGCAGAACCGTGGACTCTAATGTTTTTCTAAGTGAAGCAATTGTGTTAAGAGTATTGAGTGTGGTTATTAGTCCAGGGTGTCCAATGTTGGTGCGGCGGCCGATGTATCCGTACACCAGGACCCTGACTTCTGATTTCCGACTTAATGCACGAAAACATTGATTGCATGTGTGTTTCATGTTTTCTTTGAGATTACTTTATGTCATCTCACCAAGTATATTTTTTACCATGGCGCACCTGTTTCTTTTCAGGATGGCCCTATGATGCTAGCCAGCTAGGGTTCTGAGAGTCGTGCGTGACGACAGCCCACCGAGCGATAAGGCCTCAGTGCAGGGCCCATTGACAGCAGAGGCACCGGTGGTACCGCTACCCACCGAGCCACCGATGCTACTAGCCCCAGCCGCTGACGATGCACGTCGCCTTAGTGCACTGCACGAGTTTCAGTGCTATTGACCACAAAGCTCCCATAGGGAGACGGACCCCCAGGCAGCCGAGGACTGGCTGGAGGCAGTGGTACGAGTTTTCTGGTTAGTGAGGACACCAGCAGACCTTATGGTGATCCTCGCAGCGAGCCTACTACATGCGGGAGTGGGCTGATGGTAGAGCTTGATGCTCCAGGTGCACGACGAGGCATCTTTCCTCTGGAAGGACTTTGAGAGCCTCTTCCGCTCGGAGTTCGTCCCAGCCACCCTCCGTGCGGTGCGCATCCAGAAGCTTCTTCAACTGCGGCAGGGCACCTTGACGGTCGCCCAGTACTCGGTGAGATTTACCGATCTCTAGCGCTACTCAAAGGACATGGTATGATACTTATTCTTCTGGGCTCGGACCTTTGAGCAGTGATTGAGACATGAGATCAGGGTATCGTTGATCTCCCTCAACATTCCGACCCAGGCAGGAGTACTAGAGCGAGGCCTTTTCATCGAGAGATGCCTTGGTGAGCCTTCTTCAGCAGCGAGACCCACCGTAGGGCGGCTGGTAGCAGATTCTTCTGCAGCAGGCAGTCGACGGATGACTCATGGGTCTAGGTAGACCAGACCCTAAGGCAGACGACCTCAGGACACTGGCTCAGCAGTGCGGGGAAAAGAGCGTGGAGCCAGTCTTTCGAGAGGCAGGCAGTGCTACTCATGCGGCAGGTAGGGCCACATGGCTCGTGACTGCCCCACCCACCGTGCCGAGGAGCAGCAGACGGTTGAGGGACCACCCAGGCAGAGGAAGAGGGTCGACCGTGGCGGTCCGCATGGAGCAGGTGGACGAGGCAGAGGAGCTGGCCGAGCAGCAGGTGGTGGGCGACGCTTTGAGGCTCTACCACCACCACCATCAGGAGGTCCACCCCGGCCATAGGGAGCTGGCGGGCAGAGACAGGCACAGCTCCAGGCAGCGGAGGCCTATGACCACGGCGCGCCCGAGATGATTCGAGGTACTATATGTGTCAATTACACCATTTCTGTAGTTCTTATAGACACAATACCGAGTCATTCTTTCATAGTCGCTGCCCTTGTTCGGAGCTCCGAGATTCCGACATAGCTGTTGGCTCGATCCTTACGGCTAGAGACTCCTATGGGAGCAGACTCGACGATTACACACTAGTACCGGCAGTGTGAGCTTACACTAGGAGGCAAGAGCTTCGGCTAGGATCTTCTTGTAGCGTCGTCGAGGCCTTACGATGTCATCTTGGGCATGGATTTGTTATCAACAGTCCATGTTTAGATTGACTGTATTAGGTGCAAGGTGCGATGTGTATGCACCAACGGGAGCAGGTTCACCTTCACCGGTGAGAAGGGAGCCTTCGCAACATAGGATTAACTTCCACTGCGGAGAGGACATCCCATCACTCATCAGTTTGCTAGCCTCATCCTAGGATCAGTTGATGTACGATGTCCTAGTTTTCCTGCAGTGGTGGATCAGTATGCGGATTTCTTTCCCGACGACGTTCCAGGACTACCACCTCGTAGAGAGGTAGACATTTATATTTACCTGTACCCTGGGACAACCCCGATATCGACTCCAGCATATCGGATGGCCCCCGCTGGGCTTCGAGAGCTACGGGTGCAGTTGAAGGACTTGTAGGGCAAGGGTTTCATCCGACCCAGTGTTTCACCCTGGGCTTCCCGGATAATGTTTTCTAAGAAGGAGAATGGGAGATTGTGACTTTGTGTCGACTATAGTCTCCTAAACCAGGTGAAAGTAAGAAAAAAGTATCCTCTACCGAGGATTGATGACCTCTTCGATCATCTCATGGGAGCATGGTGGTTCTCCAAGATAGACCTTAGGTCAGGCTATCATCAGCTCAGAGTTCGGGATGAGGACGTGCAGAAGACGACCTTCAGATGTCGGTATGGCCACTATGAGTTTTGGTTATGCCATTCAGCTTAACCAATGCTCCAGTAGTGTTCATGGCCCTCATGAACAGTATCCTTCAACCATACCTCAATCGATTTGTCGTGGTCTTCATCGGCGACATTTTTATTTTCTCGACGACTGAGTAGGAGCACACCTACCACTTGCAAGTTGTGCTAGACACACTCTGAGAGCACCAGATTTATGGCAATATCTCGAAGTGTCAGTTCTAGATACGTGAGTTCCACTTCTTGGGGCATGTCATCTCTGAGGTGGGAGTTTCAGTGGATCCTGTGAAGATCGAGGCAGTGCTAGCTTGGGAGCCACCCAGAGAGTGACATAGGTGTGGAGTTTCTTGGGACTAGCTGGATACTACCAGAGATTTGTTCCAGGCTTCTCCAGAGTTGAGGAACCACTCTTAGCTTTGAAAAAGAAGGGGAAAACCTTTTTGTGGTCTGATAGATGTCAGCAGAGCTTCTAGGAGCTGATACAGAGATTGACCAGCGCCCCTATCTTGAGGTTTCCGGAGGAGGGAGTAGTGTACGTAGTCTACTGCGATGCATCAGGGACTGGACTCGGATGTGTCCTGATGCAAGAGTGGGTGGTGATCGCCTATGGATCACGTCAGTTGAGGCCGCATGAGTAGAACTACGCTACCCATGACCTGGAGTTAGCAGTAGTGGTCTTCGCTCTGAATACTTGGGGACACTACCTAATGGGAGAGCGCTTTACAGTCTTTTTTGGCCATCAGAGTCCCATGTAAATATTCTTCTCAGAAGGAATTGAATTTGAGACAGCGACGATGGCTCAAGTTCCTCCAGGACTCTGACTTTGAAATAGTCTATACTCCTGGGAAGGGGAACATAGTAGCCAATGCTCTCAGCAGGAGGACGGGCATTCAGCTACTTGAGGAGGAAACAGAGCATATAGCCTCTTTGCAGATATCATTCATGGATAGATATGGAGCAACCTTCCTTCAGTCTCTCATAGTCACCCCTCCACTACTATAGTGGGTCAGAGAGGCACATCTTGGGGATGCCGACTGTGAGACGCGACGTGCACAGATATCCTCAGGACAGGCACCTGATGGTTTCTAGATAGGAGGAGAGAACGAAGTTCTTTTCAAAGGATGTACCTTGGTACTAGTTGCTTTACGGGAAGAGGTGGTGAGAGAGTTTCAGACTTCTCCCTTGGCGGTACATCCTAGAGTGGCGAAGATGTACCATAACCTCAGACGACAGCACTGGTGGTCGGGCATGAAGAAGGCTATGGTAGAGTTCGTTTCTTAGGGCCTCACCTGCCAGAAGGTGAAGGCATAACATTAGGTACCAGCAGGCTTGGTACAGCCCTTGGAGGTTCCGAAGTGGAAGTGGGATGGAATATCTATGGACTTCGTGACTGGACTTCCACGCACTTCCAGAGGTCCTGAACCCATTTGGGTGATTGTAGACTGACTCACCATGTCGGCTCACTTCTTCCCATCAGAGAGCAGGGCTCAGTGGAGAGCTTGGGGCGCCTCTACATTCAGGAGATTGTACAGCTTCAAGGTGTGCCATCATCTATCGTCTTCGATCGAGATGCTCGCTTTAAATCCCGGCTTTGGAAGGGGTTATAGGAGGCGTTCGGGACGCAGCTATGTCTGAGCACAGCCTTTCACCCTCAGACGGATGGTCAGATGGAGAGGACCATTCAGACTCTCGAGGACATGCTCCGCACATGTGTTCTTGACTTTGGTCACAGCTGTGAGGACCACCTACCCTTGGTGCAGTTCGCGTTCAACAACAGCTACCACTCCACCATCGGGATGGCACCATATGAGGCGTTGTACGACTGACCTTGCAGATCTCCTTTGTGCTAGACAGACCCTGGGGAGTCAGCACTTGTGGGATCGGAGATGGTCCAGGCCATGACAGAGAAGGTCCAGGTCATCCAGGAGCAGATGAGGAAAGCTCAGAGCCAGTAGAGGTCCTATGCTAACAAAAGGCAGAGGCCACTAGAGCTCGAGTATGGCGACCACGTCTTCTTGTGTGGCTCACCTCGAAGTGGATTATGGATATTTGGCTGAGGTGTAAAGTTGTCTCCACACTTCATCGGACCATTCCAGGTCCTCAACAAGATTGGCGATGTGGCTTATCGCTTGGCTCTACCACCTCAGTTGCACATGGTGCACGACGTCTTCCACGTATCTTAGTTGAGGAGATACGTGCATGACCAGACGCATATCATTGACCATGGGGAGCAGGACGTTGATGATGGGGCGTCTTTTGTGGAGGTCGCGGTGGAGATCGAGGATCGACAGGAGCGAGTCCTATGTGGACGGTCGATTCCTCTAGTGCGCATCAGATGGCAGCACGGGATCCTTCGGGAGAGCACTTGGGAGCGGGAGGCTCGGATTCGTGCTCAGTACCCACATTTGTTTCCCTATTTTATGATGTATCTTTACGGGGACGTAACACCCTGAGGTGGGAGTGATGTAAAGACCCGTAAAATTCAAGGAATATTTTTCTTAATTTTCATTGGAATTTCACAAGAACGTAGTTTTTGACGGCACCTGATTCTGAGGCCCGGTGTGCCCGGAATCATTTCCAGAAGTTTGGCTCGGGTATGTTCAGTGAACGAACGAGCGGGTTTTTCTTAATTTTGAACCGGTGCTCAGAATAGAATTCTGAGGGCACCGATGGATTCGCAGCGCCGGTAATTTCTTAGGGACACCTTTTCCGGAGTTGCGTTTTAACGAGAGAAGTTGTTAAATTTTTGTGGAATGTAAAAATACAATTAAGCATCAATTTTATTTTTACTATAAGTGGATTAATCTTGGGGTGGAAGTTGGGGAAAACCACCCAACATTCTTATGGAGGTTATGAGGGTGGTGGGGCCCACAGGAACCCTACCCCTTTGCCTTTTCTAACCTTCCATTACCTTTCATTAATTTTGACAACTTGTGTTTATAATTATGTGGATTAAATTCAATTTTTGAATTTCAAACCTTATGTTGTGTTAATAAAATAAGTAAGGGACTTATTTTATTTTGGGTTGGAGGTTTTTTTCTTGAGAGATTTGGGAGAAAAGCTAAGGGAGACTTGAGTATCATCATCATCTTCGTCGAAGAACCTGAAGAACACGAAGAACGCGAAGAATGCCGGATTCCTCGGAGTTCGACGTCTCCTTCCACGACGTCTCCATCTGCGATGCCTCTTCCCGCGATAGTTATCTCCGCGACGAATCCTCACCCAACTTGTTCAACGAGGTAGGGGTTATTTTTATTTTTGTTCGTGATTTCTACCTTGACGTTCTTCATGAGTTATGACCAATTGCAATCGATTAACGAGAGGGGGCCGGACCGCACAAACACGGACAACCCTCCTACCTTATCCATGTTGTTGTTTCTAATGTGTATTGGAATGGGAATGGCGCGGTGCCGTCGCACCGTGCAGGATCATAGGGAAAGGAATGTGCAGCGCCGTCGCGCCGCGCCGTAAAACCGAACAAGGTCGCGACGTCGTCGCGCCGCATTGGAAAAATACGAAGACACTGCAGATGGAGCGGGTCCGTGGAGAAGGGGCGCGGCGCCGACGCGTGGCGCCGGACGAACCAAAGATGCGGCGGGTTTTGGGCCGCGACGGAGCAGGGAGACCGACGGCCGGTTTCGGGCCGCCGGTGTGGGAGCAGGGGGGAACGGCCCTCGCCGGTCCCGTGGCGGCGGAAGCCGTCCGGCCATGCGGGCCGGCCAGTCATGGAGAATCCGGGGGTTACAAACCCCCGACGGCCAGCTCAAGCGGCCCCCATAATAGGGGCCCGTGGTTACAAAGACAGTGGGGCAGGCACCCCCCCCCTTCAAACGGATCGACCGTTTTGCCGAGTGCCTGGCCAGCGCGCCCAGGCCGGGCCGGCTGCCTGGCCGGTCCACCAGGCTAGGCCGCACCAGTCGGGCCGGGCCATGCCCAAGTGGGCTGGACCCGGACCCGGTTTGGGTTGACCCGGTTCGGGCTGACCCTGGGGGTATCGGGCCGGGTCGGACCGGGCCCAAACCCCTTAATACCGAATCTCTTCCGGTCGGACGCCCATAACATGTGCTACGGGCCTCCGATAGACGCACCGTCAGTTGCGATGTGATCCTTGGATTGAGGCGGTCGTTTCGGTATATCACACTCAAGGTTTAGGAATACTTTGGGTTCGACCAAGTTGGTTTGTACCCGAAACCAACTGGGCCCTCAGAGCAGAAACGCTCATAAATTGAGTTCCGGACGTCCGATTGACGTGCCGTTGACGATGTTGGGTTCCTCCTAGAGAGATGGATCTTTTGGCTTACTCCGCCCGAGGCTTGGACGCAAGTGGAGTATGGTCAGGTTGGTTTTTACTTAAAAACCAACCGGGCCCCTGGGACGAAAAAGCCAATAACTTCCAGATCGGGCGTCCGATTGACGCGCTGTCTGTGACGCTGAGTTCCTGTTGATGATACGGAACTTTTGGATACATCAACTCCAGAATTTGTGTCAGTTGATGTATCAGCCTCTCGACTCGTGGAGCGGACCCTCCCGAATTATTTTGCTGTGTGCGGGAACCCTAGAGCTGTCTACGTTGGCGACTGTGACGACGACGTCGACTGTACAGAGATCCTCAGTGGATTCGATGGCGACGACTAGAGCACTCAGCGATCCTACGTGGATTAGTGCTACCGATCCTGTGTGGATCTGATCCTGTGTGGGTCAGCGCTCAGCAGTTCTGTGTGAGCCAGCATTTACAGATCCTTTGTGGGTCCGATCCTATGTGGGTCTTTGCGGGGGTTAGTTACATATCGATCCTATGTGGGTCTTTGCGGGGGTTAGTTACCTATCGATCCTTTGTGGGTCATTGCAGGGGTTAGTACCTATCGATCCTTTGTGGGTCCGACGGCCTAGATCAATCAGTGGCTACATCTGATCATCTCTATTGTCATATGAAGAATTATACCTGTGTGAGCGGAATCCTCTTTGTTTTCCTTGTAGATTGTGTTGTGCTATCCTGTGTGGATTTACGTTTTTCTTTCCTATGTGGACTGCATTGTACTTGGGCTCGGATGTTGGTGCTGAATTAGAATTGATGACTTAGGTATATATAACGACCCATACTTTACATACAATGTTATTACTTCAAAATTGAAGCATACTTATTACAACATATAACAAAACCATGAAAGGACCGTATAGGTATAGTGTCTTTAGAAACTAGGAAACGTAAACAACCGGTTCATAAAGCGTCTACACTGTCTCCCATTTATTTAATCATATTTATAGTCCCTTTTGGCATATCTTACATAATAAGCTTCTTCTTGACCTGGGGAAAGAAAACCTAGAAAAGTGTGATCTAAAATGCTTAGTAAGGGTAATCAAAAGAAATATCAATCACATCATATTCATAAGAACATAACATTTTAAAAATCTTAACCTGCAAAAGAGTGCATAATTTCATAACATGGGATAAATCATAGTAGTGAAATGAAATACCAATAATCATAACATAAAACATGATACTTTGTGGCATACACACATAATCATAGAGAATCATTTCTTATTAGTCAAGACTCATTGCCAAGACTATCTTAGTGGACAAAGTCCATTTCTGAACCGAGTTCACTCCTCGTTTCAGTCCTGTTTCACTGAACCGGTATAACCTGTAATTCCAGCCATGTCTATCTCATGAGATATAGAATCTTTATCCAATGCATTGTAGGGAGATATATGTCCCACCCATCTCATAATGATACCATTCTTTTGTGTGCCACAAAATCATAAATCATATATCATTTGATAACCCGTGTAGTAAAAATGGGATTCTTAAACAAAATGACATCATAAAAAATTTCATATAAAATAGAGGAATTAATAAAAATAATTCCATCACAATATAATCAAATCAGTGTAATAATAGGGATAGAAACATAACCCTATATTATCTTAAATGGAAAATAATTTTGATAAAGCACTTGAACTCCATTCTTGAGGAAAATATCCTTTCTACTTCAAAAACATTTTACTTTCATTAACATGTCATAAAATTTTAAACTAAAAGAAGTTGATTAAAAATAAACAAGAAAAATTTTAAAGGATGTTTCTTGGAAATAATGTTTTAAAAATCCATTCATGCTGTATAAGTTAAAAAAACATTCTTCTCGTACTTTTGTCGGAAAAGTCAAGAAGTACCTCGTACGAAAAACGACAAAAGATTCCTTTCATATCTTTTACTAAAAACTCACCGAAGGGTAAAATTGAATTTAAACAATTGTAGGTGGATGAAACAATATTACATATTGAGGAAACATGGATGTGGATGATAAAATACACCCCAGTAGTTACCAACATACAAACAATCTCGGATAAGATGAGATTGTGATATTTTCCCTTACCTTAGGTCTGATTTGCTTCGTAAGTGTCCGAACCTCCTGTATAATGATTTAAATAATGTTATTGACTTATTCCAGAATCATTCTTATTTTTATCATATCATATATGGTCATATTCTTAACTTCTTATTAGTAATATTTCATAACTACTTGTTATTCGGGTGTTTATTACTTTTTGTTCTTATGCGTGTTTTGTCGAATAAATTCATATTCTTCTCATTAGGTTATAGATACCTCATTTCCAGAATGTAATTAATGTCATATATATCATATTCATTCATTCAAATCATTTATATAATCGTTATTCAATAAAGATCATGTAGAACGAGTCACATCACATCGTGGAGACGATATTCTGTACGTACGCACGAGCGAAGATATCGTTCCCATGATCGTGGAATGGTATTGGAGTGTATGTATACTATTTCAGAATCAATATCACTTTACAATAATCATATATAGTTATTATTTACACCATTATACCCATCCAAGTTAGGTGGTGGTGGAAAATAGATTACACCACGGCGTGGAGATGGTATTCCGTACGTACGCACGCGCGGTGATTTCGTTTTCCGTAGGATGGATAGATGGTGAAATATGGTTGTTTAATAATTATAATAACATATAATTATATGAGTGATAATTATGTTATTACATAATAACGAAACAAGTAAATAAGAAGAAGTTGAAGAAGAAAAAATTTGGAAAGGATCGGTAATGGATATTACCTTTTTTTGACGCGCCTCTTCTTAACCCCCTCTTAGGGCACTAGGGTTGGGCTTTGAAGAAGACCAGAACCTCTAGGATGATTCTAGGAAAATTGAGAAGAGAAATTGGTAGGGGTTGGCCGAGCTTGAAGCCTCAAATTGGTGTGAGGAGGAGAGTGAGGAGGTGCCCTTTTATAAGGGAGGAGAGAGGCACCTTTGGAAAGTGTGGAAATATTATTTTATTATAAACTTATCTTCAGTTTCAAAAGGTCCAAAAATCATTAAAGATGAAGATAAGATGACTCATGGTCGAAATAAAATCATCCAATCAGAATTGGCCATGTTTTGGAAAATATTTTAATCATTATAATCTTATTTATTTAAATCATTTATTAATGAGGTAAATATTTCATCATTATTGTGTCATAAATAATTTAATTTATTTGGTGACTAAAAATTATAAAAAAAACATCATTATGTAGGAAATATTTTTATATTTATAATGAATATTTATAGTCTAAAATATAAATTATATAACCCCTTATAAAAATTAATTACTTAAAGATTTTTGTTAATGTCAATTTTGTCTTTACATTAAATTAATTAATCCAAATTGTCATTGTCACTACCAAGTGGCTCAATGAGGTCCCAAAATCGACCCAAGGATTCCCATGGTCGGAAAATACTCATCCAATAAGGTTAGGACAAGTTTCAAGGTAATTTGAATTATTATAATATTCTTTTAACCTTGAATTACCCTATTTACATTTAACTATAGTAAATAAAAAAATTACCGTAGTTACTATTCATAATGAAATTAACCTATTAACATAATTTGGACCGACTGATTCCAAATATGGAATCCATTTTTCAAAATTAAAAACACAGAAGTTGCAGTAATTAACTTAAAATTAATCCCGTTCTTAAGCAAACTGGTTTTAAAAGTTAAAACATTGCCAAAGATTGAAATGATTTTACCTATGAATTTAATGTAAAATTATTTCTAATGACATACATTATATTAAATGGTAAAAATTTATTCTATTTATACTTTAAAAAACAAAAAATATTATAATTTTACCATATAATGTATTGCGATGAAAAAAAGTTGTTTTTAATTAAAATATACCGTGTTTTTAAGAGATAATAACTATGAAAAGATTGACACTTGTTTATGTCTGGTTTAAATTTGAAATTACATCCAATGAGAAAAATTGTATTTAAATTTAAAAATATATTCTAAATATACTTTAAAACCACTCAAATTAATAATTTATTACTATTAATTATTTCGATTAAAAAAAGTTGTTTTTAATTAAAATTTAGTAATTTTCACTATTCATCAGAATATGAAAGTTATCTGAAAAGTACCAAAACTTCATCCTAAGATAATTTCGATATTCCAAATCCAAAAATGAAGTCCATTTTGAAAAATAAAATTTACAAAATTTCAAAAAGTGGTTATTACTATTCATAACGGCTAGTTTTAATAATATTTTAATAGCATATAGTTGTTTAGTGAAACACGGTATTGCGTAAGACGCAAGAAATCGAGGAAAGTCACGATTGTGTATAAAGCAAACCAAGATAGTGTTTTGTGTAGTGAAAGATTCCTTTGATGATTTATATAACATAAAAACAAAATATTTCTCATAAAATTCTCGAGTGTTACAATATATTTATGGGCATATACCTAAGCAGTGACAGATGTTACTGCGTGATTGTATCTTTCCTTTGTGGTTATCCTTTGTGGATTCTGGGAGACCTTCGGAGGTCTCGGGGACCCTACGGAGTAGGTTATACTCACCCCTGCACGGACTTTGCCCGCACTACGTTGTTTTGGTTGCAGACGACGGATAGCGCTGATCGTGGTTGAGGCTTGCAGAGAAGGATGGTAGCTGGAGGTAAACCATTAGGCGGAACGTTCACGGTGCAGACAGCTGGACCCGAGGAGCTGTGGAGGCTATCTGTATTCACCTTTCAGGTGGTATTTCTTGTGGACAGCTCGACATTGTGGCTTTACTTTTCAGTTGTTGTTTTCCCTTTCAATTGTACTTTACTTTCAGATTGGGTTTGTATACTGGCCCACTTACTTTTCCGCACGTAGTGTTGTACCCAGTTTTTACTTAGTGTTTACTTATACTGCTAGCTTTATTTGTGGTGTTTGTTTACTTTACAAATGAAATTCCTTCCCTTTTTTCCGGGATTTACTCCTTGGTGCTAGTCGCCAGCCCCTGGCCTATGGAAGGCGGGCATGGGGTAGTTATGGCACGTGCCTTGAGGACGGGTCATGACGGATATGATCAAAAATGGATACAATAATTACGAGAAATTAAATTGGTTAAGTTGAGATAATTAATTATGAATTAATTATGTGTTATGATAATGTAATATATATAACTAATCGAGGGATTAATTATTAGATTTTGATTTAAGGATAAGCTGATATAAGTAATATTTGAATTAATTAGGTGATCTAGAGATGGTTTTTTTGGAGATAATTAATTTAATAATTAATTTTGTGGTATTAACATGGTTACCATGTGACTTGTTAATTGTTGAATTAACTAGAGTAATTTTTGTGATAAGCTGGTTGTTGAGTTAACTAAATGAATTGATGTGATTAACTATTGCTGAATTTGTAATGAGATTGATTAAGATAAGTAATTGATGAATTATTTATATCATGATTTAGTGAACGGTATCATGGTCATCCATGGGTTATTGAGTATGGAATGGTAACATCATAATTTATGGGTGTATGAGTATGGATTGGTAATGTGGACATTCATGGTGCATGAGTAAGGAATGGTAACATGGAAATTCATTGGTGTGTATGTATGGAATTGTAAAATAGACATTAATGGGTGGGTGAGTATGGAATGGTAACATGGACATTCCTGGTGTGTGTATGGAATGGTAACATGGACATTCATGGGTGCATGAGTATGGAATTGTAACATGCACATTCCTGGGGTGTGATTATTGAATAGTAACATTTAAATTCATGAGTTTGTGAGTTTGGAATGGTAACATGGAAATTAGTGGGTGTGTGTACATGGAATAATAACTTGGACATTCAAGTTTGTGTTAGTCATAGAATGATAGCATCATTAAAATGGGTTAAATATATGATAGGTAACAAGTTTGTTAATTTTGTGTAGATAAACATAGAATATTAAATAGTTTGATAATCATATCATTATACATTATTTCTAAATATATTTCCTATTTAGACACTTATTCTAGCTATGATCCAAAAAAGGTATCACAGTTAGGTGTCCCTTTGGAACCTGGATAGGTTGTTGGTTATTTCTTCAAATATGTTATTTATTCGATATACTTTTATGATGTTAAATTTTATTACACTGTCTAGATTGATCTAGATACAGGTGGTCCCAGCCTATTTAGATTTATATATCACACTCTACTCAGACCGCCAATGCCTTGGGGTACCTGTGTAGACTATACTTCTTTCGAGAACCTTAGAGATTGCTTGTTGTTGTTTTCTTTTACATGGGAGTTAGGAGAAAAGGACCGAGACAGAGATCAATATTCTCATAGACACCACCCTTAGGGCTTTAGGTTTATTCATTATTACAATACTACGATGTAAAACATTCTTATTTGATTAGTTAGTTTAGATATGTACCTCCCTGACATGCATAAATTGTAAAACCTGGTGTTGGCCATTTTCTTTGTTGAGATGATATTAAAAATGACTTCTACATAATTATTTATTTCATTATACTTCTTATTCTATTGTCATATATTATTATATTTTTATACAGCTCTGAAAAAACTGATATGAGGGTACAGTCTCCCCACTGAATATTCTTACACCCTCACTTCGAGTCAATAGACTCTAGAGTTTGGGGTGGCACACATGAGGTCATGTGGTGACAAGTCTAGCTACTGATTCGATGGTATGTCAGGTTGGTATGATATATATGCCTCTAGATATGGGTTTATTCTTTCTACATACATGGATAATGACTCCACCAAGAATTTTTGGGATATCATATCCAATTTAGAGCATTATCAAGATTGAGATTGGTAGACTACTAGTTGAATATCTATGATCATTTTTTTCCATTTAATTTGAGTGTAGACAAATACATGGAGTTCCTACATCTTCTATTGGGCACCATGATAGTTCTTGAGGATTCCTATCATTTCAGTGAACTTTAGCATTTTTCTTTATCTCTAATTGCTGAGGAATTGACTAATGTGATTCATTTTCAGTTCAGTCTTGGATAAGTTACTTTCTCCCAAGTGAATGTGTTATTTTTGTCTAACATTGTAGATATATTGAACATCAAATTGATCATAAAGTGGAATCATAGAGGATATGGTCATGTGTTCTAGGTCAATCATGTTCCCCACCAGGTTGACAGTTCTTTGGGCATTAGAATGTTTCATTTAGGGAGTGAACATGGGGGTAGTAATAGCCAGGTGACATGTACTGATAGTTCCATAATATGTCACCAAAATTGAGAGATAGTCCTTAAGAAGACCTAATTAAGGAGGAAACCTATTAAATGCCAATATTGCGATATAATGGTTCATTTACTACACTTAAATCATTATTTTTCTCTTGCATCTAGTGAAAGGGGGTCTATACAAGCCCATTTACAAGGTTTACAATATATGAAACCACGTCAGGCTGGGAGTTGGTCCTATATTGGCATATTAGGATGACATACATGAGGACATGGATGAGGTAGCCATGCTTTAGATCATCTATGAAAGTAGATTGGATTTTATTAGCTAGTCAGATTGTATCTCAAGGACATGCTTTAGGTAAAATGTTTGCAGTGCAACTAGTTATAGAGGAGTAGAGTCTATGGACATCTATGGTTAAAGATACAATCCTGGTATCCTCTAATATAGATCTACTTGTATTGATATAGGTGCACTATAATTTTTCATATCTTCTATATGTGTGGAAAGCTGTTGTCATGATATTGTGTAATTATGAAGAGTTTTATAACTCAACAATCCTCTAGGGGTAAGAATAGAGGGAATATGTTAGTGTCATGAGTTTTCCAGGAGTTGGGTGTGTACTGTTTGTTTTGAATTTTTTTCATCTATATTAATGTCATCGATATTATCCTCTTTATGGAGTAACTCATTATTTATCATTCCTAATATGATTTATATCATTTTCATGTGTCTTAAATATCATCAAAGGTCTTTGAATATATACAGAAGGTTGAATGGGATATTCAAAAAGATCGAGCCTGACCCAAGTAGACTAGCCTTGGTAGAGTGACAGCTCAACTATCTTGTATAATAATTATTGATCAAGGAATGGGGCTTGTGAATTTGTCTTTTATTGTGGATCTGTTTAGTGATTTATTCCCTGGTCATTTATCAATCTTAACTCTAGAGGGGGAGGTAGAGTTCCCCAATGATCTAGTGTGTGGTGCGACACCAGTGTCTATTCCTCTATATAGGATGGCATAGATAGTGATTCAGAATCTAGAAATATATCTTTAATATCATTAGGCTAAGGGTTTAATCAAACCCAAAATGTTTCCATGGGGATCGGTTATTATTTTCTCTAATAAAAAGTAAGGAACCCTTCGATGGTGTGTGGATTATTGTATGTTGAATCAACTTACTATGAAGAACCGTTACCCATTGCCTCATAAAAATGACCACTTCAATTAGTTCTGAGAATAAATGGTTTTCTGCAAGATCAATTTTAGGTCTGGATACCAACAGGTTTGTCTGGTACCATAAGATATACCACATGTAGCTTCACATAGCATTTATGTCTTGTACGAGTACTTCGTTATGCCGTTTGGTCTGATGAATCAACTTTGAATATTTATGGCCTCAATGAATTTTTTTTCACACGTATCTTGATTCCTTCATGGTATCCTTCATAGACAACATATTAGTGTACTCGAATACAAAAAAAAAACCATGAACCCCATATTGAATCATTTTGTGTATACTACGAGAGCACCAACATTATGTGGATCTCATTAAATGACACATTTGGATAAAAAGGTTCACTTCATTGTCCATATTATATCTAAGGCAGGTGTATCTGTTGACCTTGAAATGATGATAATCACAATGTCTTTAGATCAGATCAATAATGTGTTTACTATATATAGATTCTTAGGTCTTGGTGAAAATAATGGTGTTTTATCCAGGACATATATTTCTTACTTGTGCCTCTTACATACCTGACTAAGAAATGTGTGTAGTTTCTATAGTTTAAAGCCTATGAGAATGATTTTTTATAATTAAATGTAAGACTCACATCCATTCCAATTTTGGATCTTCCAATGATAGGAATAAGTTATATAGTCTTTTTTGATGCTTCAGTGATAGGACTAGTTTATTTCTGATGCAAGGTGATTGAGTCATTGCATATGGATCTCTCTAGTTAAGGGTGCATGAGAGGAAATATCCTATGCAGGATCATGATCTAGAAGTCCTGGTTCATGATCTTTACCATCTGAAGAATTATCTTTTGGGTGAGAGGTTCAGTGTTTATGTTAATCATAAAACTTATAAAAAATATCTACATAGTGGGACATGAATTTGAGGCAACACATGGGGGTTGAATACCCACCATCTTTTGATTTTGAGATTGTGTATATCATTGGTAAATGATTTTCCATGGATAGTGAAATATTCTATGTTTAACCATACAAAATATGTAACATGCTCATGGGAACATTCTCATTTATCAAAAATTATTCATATTTTTTGATACCTAGAATTATCACTATATTTTTTCATATAGATTTGTTGAAGAATACAAGTTTGGGATATTCCTAACACTGAGAGGGGGTGAATCAGTGTTGGGTTTCTTTTTAAAATAATTCCAAATATTTATACTAGTACCTATTTACCTGTTTGGATCTTGATTATCTTATTCTCTTTTGTATGTCACATGAAATAATAGAAAGAATTAAAAAAATGCACACAATATTTTTAAAAGGTTCATTACTCAAAAAAGAGAACCTATATTCTTACCATGCATTGGAATGACCAGTTCATGGATTCTCTATTATAATATGATTACTTTTTGAGTGGACCAGCAATGGAAAAAATCCACTTGCCAGTGTGAGTCCCTGCACTTTGGAGGGGGAAGTGAAAAAAAACCATATTGGAACTGGTGATGACCTAGTACAACATGAAGGTTCCATGTTGGTTCATTATACTACCATGAAAGACAGTCTTTATCTTCTTGATAATTTAGGTTCTACTCTTGGTCTTCATTAGTTCTCTTCACATGGTTATTTTTAAATCATTCGTCAAGAAACTCTCCATTATTGTTCTATATTCTTCTTAGTGAAAAACAAACTACACTTCTTCTTCTTCTTCTTATTCTTTAGTGAAACAATCAACTAATGTAGAACTTCTTCATTTTCTTTCCTAGAATCAAAAACACCTTTGTGATTATTCAAACACTGAAGACCATCTTACTTGGACTCATAATAATTAATTATTCTTTATTCTATTCTTATATGCATGAGATCATGCATGTGGCATTATGGTGAAATTCTCTTCTTCTTCTTATTTACACATTTTCACCAAATTTTTATGTTTTCATATTTGGATGTATTAACATATGTATGTACATGGAATAGTGAAATCAATGTATGCTTATTCTTGTTATTCATATGTGTAACCCGTAATGGATATAAATCTTTGCATACACACACTGAATCATTCCTCCTTTTCTTTTTTGCATGTAACCACACCCAAATGTATAAAATACCTTGGCACAAACAAATTGACTTAGCTTTCATTAAACAGGGAACATGACTGCATGCATACACATATGACCATTCTTTATGGAATCACATTTTCACCCAAAACAAACTATTGTAAAAAATATGGTTTAAACATGAAAATATACGGGCGTCATTGTTCTTCTTCATAAAATATATACAAGGGTCTTCTGTACATAGTATGGGCCACCCTTTGCAAAGCCAGGGTCTTTCATGCACTGGATGTGGGGTGCTTTGCGAACTGCAGTCAATGTGTGTGATTCATGAACTATCTTAATGCTCTATAAAGATCTTCACAAAGCAGAACGGTTTCATGGATCTTAGTTCATCGCAATGACAAGAGAGAGGTGATGTGATGTCCCTTTTCATTACGAATCATGGTTCTCTATAAAGAAAAATAGAGAGTGAATATCACATATCTATGGTCGGAGGAATCATTTCTTCGTGAAGGCTTAAAGGATTGTGGTACTCCTTGCTTGCCCTTTGTGAAATGGAAGCATAGAGATGATCATTTTTTAGAATAATAGATATCAGATAAAAATGGTAGCAAAATATTCTCATTTCAGTTCTTCTCTTTTTATCGGGGAGGAATACATAATTTACTCTATCAAATTTCTAGGTGATTTTTCCATATAATTGGGGATTTGAAAGTCTGAGATCTTCATTTATTTAAAATATTCAAACCCGCATCAAACATATGATGAGACTTGCGGTGTTTTTCATTTTCAAATTAGTGAATAAATATATGTGTTCATGCCTTTAAGATCACATGTAAGTCATTTTAAATCCACAGTCAAATTATCCACGTGGCCTCAGAAAATATGTTTTCCACAGCCGAGCCTTCTTCATCAGTATATCACATGTATGAACAACAAAAGATGCATGCATGGTCTCGGTATGATCCTATGATCTTCACGATGTCAAAAATATCTTACATGGTGGTCAAGATGTTTGAGATTCATTATATTCATTGATGAGAGAGGATAATTATTAATGGAGGTATTCAACACATTTATTGATGGGAGAGGAAAATTATTAATGGGGGGATTTATATAACCATTAAATGATGATTTTATCCCAAAATTAATGGATATTTAATTCTCAATATTAATGGATGGAATAATGGATGTTGACTGCATTAATTTATTATTATGGACATGGTGTCTATATAAGGAGTATGCAAAAACATATTTGGAGATGGGTGTGCCAATAATATGTAGTCAGCAAGAGAGACTCGGGAAGGGGTTTTCGTGTTTACAGTGGCCCATGTGGAACGAGGACAACGACAAAATTATCTTGGATGTGTGGCGATGTTCTTGGTAGGGTATTTAAGATGCATTCCACCAATAGAAAAAAGGGGGCTACCGCGTCAGCGGTATCATTTGCGGCGTGTCAGTTTTTGACAGGTGCAGAGAAGTGACTACAAAATTGATTATCATCGACATGTATCCAAAGTATTCCTGATAGCGGACATCAGGTGGCATGTCCCGATTGGAGATCTGTGGTACATTAAACGGTACGTTCATGGGTGTCGTGTGTTGAGTGAAAATCGTTCATGTGAATTGTAAAAGGCCTTCGGGTGTGATTTTATAAAATTTATTTGGGTGATAAAAGGCCTACAGGTGAAAACTTCTCCTATTGTGTGTTTCTCCTGTGACTACTTCCACTGCAGCGCCGGGCTCCTCACCCCAACAAGTGGTATCAGAGATGGTTGGTTTGTGCATGTAGCTTAACGTGAGGATTTTGGAAGCATAGAAGAGGATCAAAGATGCATGCCTGTAGCAGAATGAAGTATGAAATTAAATGAGGTTGAGGGAGGTGATACACATGTCCGCTCATATGATGTTAAGAAGGGGGGGCAGTTTATTCATGCTGGTGCTCTAGATTATGTTGTAATCACTATTATAAGGGAGTCATTTGTTTAAGGTTCTTGTTTTCTTCAGTATGATGAGCATAATGGTGCAGATACAAATGTGATGAAGATTTCAGCATTTGATTTTCTTTTTGAAGGAGGAGTTGATATTTTTTTTATCAGAAGTGAAAAAGGACATTCTTATATTTTCTGCAGTTGATGATGGTTGGTGTGATACCGACATAGTTTCTTTCTAACTGGGTTTGTTGGATGGTTACATTGATTTATGTGATGAAGGGGGAGATTGTTAAGATTCATCACATTTATTCATGAGAGAGGATAATTATTAATGAAGGGATTCATCATATTTATTGATGAAAGAGGAAAATTATTAATAGGGAGATTTATATCACCATTAATTGAATATTTTCCACCAATATTAATGGATATTTAATATTATATATTAATGGATTGGATAATGGATGCTGGCTGCATTAATTGATTATTATAAACTAGGTGTCTATATAAAGAGTATGCATTAACATATTTGGATAAGGGTGTGCCAGTAAGATGTAGTTGGCAAGGGAGACCTGGGAAGGGGTTGATGTGTTTATGATGGCCCATGTGGAACGACGTTGATGGTGCAATTATCTTGGACATGTGGCGATGTTCTTGGCAGCGTATTAAATATGCAGTCCACAAAGAGAAAGAAGGGGGTTGCCCCATCGGTGGTAGCACGTGTGGCGGGTCGGTGATTGACAGGTGCAGAGCAGCTACTGTGGAATTGATGATCATGGACATGTATCGAATGTCTTCCCAATAACAGTGATCAGGCGGCGTTTCCCAATTAGATATCGGTGTTACAATAAATGGTAAATTCTTGAGTATCATATGTTGAGAGAAAAATCATTCATGTGTGTTGTCAAAGGCCTTCAGGTGTGATGTTATAAAATGTCTTCGGTTGATAAAAGGCCTTCAGGTGAAATCCTCTCCTCTTGTGTGTTTCTACTGCAATGACTTCCATCGTGGTGTCGGGCTCTGATCCCCAACAATGATGTGGCTCTTCATCAGCTCCAATGGATTCAGCAGTGGCGCCAGGCATCGAATGTTGAAGACAACGACACAGCTTCTTTAAATTCCAAGGTAGCATCGAACTATCATTGTTTAAATTCACGAGGTGTTGATGTGATGAGAAGCTAGGATTAGATGGGGAAGTGTTAGATTAGGCGAGTAGCCACATTATCATGTGGGATCAGATGATGGACTGAGATAACATAATTCATTAAAAACATTGTCCCCCATAGAAACAAAAAGGTGGTGAACCCATGTTTTATGTATCAAAGCGCTTTGACATTCACTCAAAAATCACCTCCCCTCTCAACAG
Source organism: Viscum album (assembly GCA_963277665.1). NCBI lineage: Eukaryota > Viridiplantae > Streptophyta > Magnoliopsida > Santalales > Viscaceae > Viscum > Viscum album. The sequence continues at coordinate 1,483,839,255 of OY728137.1, forward strand.
TACTGCCCTGTACAATTTTATATGGGTGTGCTCTACAGCCACTTTCTCTGCATTGGCTTTAGCCCAAAAATGCAAGGCTAATCCCCCATGCACTTTTAATGGCCTATAAAGAGCCCTGCATTCATGTACATGCCTATACTCAACCCATGTCACCTTCGGGATTGCCATTGAAGGAACCCTAAGTGTGGTTGACCCTCAGGTCCGACACGTGCTGGGGTTGAACTGGCCTTGGCTGGAATAAGGGTTCTCCCAATTTATTTATGTAAGGAAAATAAAAATACTTGGTTAGGTTCATGGACACCTTCAAGGTTAGTACTCCAACCACATACATTTCTACATTAATATACCAAGCCCATGTACAATCTATTTTCCTTTTTCATGATCTTATTCAAATATCCAAATGTATTCCACCATTTATTCATAGAACATTAATTTCAATGAACTTAAATCATACATAAATGGATGACACTTTATTGTTCTAAACATTGTGTCACCATAAACATAGGTTATTTTAACATAAGATCAGTACATAAGTCATCTGATTTTTTCAACATTGAGAATGTCCCATGCATGTCATCCAATCCTATGAATCGATAACTATTCTCCCGGCATCATCACATCAACCAATCTACAATCCCATTGGATTTCCTTCTCCATTTTGTTAATTATTGAAAAATATTGAAAAATACAACACATAAACAACATGGTCCCAATAATATCTCCCTTTGAATTTTTTGGAAATATATCAATGTTCTTTCTCAAATAAATATGTCAATATCATAATGACAATATTCTCTCTCCCCTTCCCTTTTCATTCTCTCTCCTTTGAGATTTCATTTCACATTCGTTCAGCCTTATTGATAACAAAAAAAATGGTAATGGGAAAAGGGTATGAATCTGTACAAAAGAAATGTGTCATCACTCATTGCATTGTATGTCGACTTGAGAAATATTGGTGTAGAAAATTAGAGGATTTGATTTAGACAACAAGGTTATCCATTATCAATTGATATTGAAAGATAATGATATGAGAACTCATATACATGTCTTCAAGGGTTTTCTACATTCAAAATATACTACGGATAAACATTACATATGAAATTATCATCTTGAAACTCTTTCGCTCACTTCAACAAGTGGACTGAAAACATTCAATTGAAATATATAGGATAAGTGACCATGTGGCACTACCATTATTCTTATATCACTGATTAATTTAGTTACTCTGCCACTATAAAATAATCATTATTTTGAGTAACCACGGATGAAATATTAAGGAACAATATACCTTTTACAATGAAATAATCTTAAAATATCCTTCAGGGAAATTGAATTTGATATCAACAAATGTTTGGTACTAATTGAAATAATAACTCTGGTAGCTTCTTCATTTGTCCCCCCCCTTAAGGGTAACACTTCTCATCCCTATTTCTCAGCATCGCCCCATGAGAAATTTTATCACCTTAAATTATTTGTATTATCAGATCAAGTACAATACATAATTATTTAATAAAATAAGTTAGATCCTCTTTGATTCATTATTGTGAACAGTAAGTATAATATTATTTTCTCAAATAATTTGCTATATTGTTTCCTTTATTTACACATAAATAATTGATCTTTAAATATGGTTGTTCTTCTATGGATCTTATAACTTGTTCCATCTCATTTGTGTGAGATACTTCATTCTTCAAGTGAATTTAGAGCACTAGAATACCCTGATGAAACTTTCATCTTCTTGCAAAATTATTCTTATGTTGTAATAAATGTAATATTATTTTAAACAGTTTGACCAGTCTTGCTCCATCTCACACATTGGGTTTATTTATCTTTATATGAAATATTCCTTTCTAATTTATGAACTAGGCTTAGGTTGTGCATCTTCCATTTCCCTCATTCTTTCCAAATATTCTTTCCAGATGAACAATAAATCATTAAAATTTGAGGCATTATTATTGTATCCTCCACATGGTCTCATATGAGTGACATCCTTCATAAGAGTACTTTTGAATTCACCACCCTTCATCTTCGTGAATTTTGAATCCCATGACTTCTCACATTTCCTTCATTTGGGAGAAATGTTTTTTACAATATTATTTTGGTTTCTATTCAAGGATGCTTATTAATTACTAGATGGCTTCTACAGTGTTCTTTCTTGATAATTTTTTGATACATGTTGATATGAAAATGTATAAACCTTTTCACCACTCCCATTACATACATCACAGATGTTTTTAATCATTCCCAAATTGTTTTCAGCATTCAGATGATTTTGGATCTTTAGATGTTGCATATTCCTTTGTGGGTTTCTCCCCCATTATATAGGATTTCACTTTGATTTTTCATTGATGGGATTCTACAAACAATCCAATGCACAATGCCCCAAAATATTTTAGAACCAATATTGAAAAAAAAAATGGTGTCATCTTTATATCTTCAATATAATGTTTTTGAGCCTTCTCCGTGATTTTTATGCTCTCTGTGAGGAACAACCTTCCACATTCTTCTTCATATCCAACCTAGAATTCATAGTATGTATCTCATTACCTTTCCACATCCATATATGTTTATAATTTTTCATCCACGATGTACTCATTCAATATAAAAATATATAAAAAATTGGTAAAATATGGTATGGATGGTAAATGTTATTTCCCATCTTATTAATATAGATCATTTAGTGGAGTCATGATTTAATTCTCACATGTTTGAGTTCTTTCATCCATATAATCCTCTAATGAACATTGAATACGAGTAGCAACTTTCACCTTCTTTTGTGAGGGCTCAATACGTGTCTTCTAAAAATTGGCACACTAAGCTTCCAATTTCATATATTCTATATTGAGGATAGACTTTTGGTCTTCAATCATGATAATATTCTCTTCCCTAGTATTTATTAATAATTAAACATCATCTTCTTGCAACATCCCATTATTTTGAAACAAAGTGTTTTGTTATTTGATCTTCATGGAATTTTCTTCCATATATAAACCCTACACATCAGTGTTGTTATTTGGCACAATTTCAAGTCCATGGATCTACTCTTCTAGATTATTATTGACTCACTCCTTCTCCTCAACTTCTCTGATCCATTTGTATGAACATATTTCAAATTCCCCCTTTATTATTTCAATGAATCCTACCTGTTATGAGAGATTTAGACACTAAACCATTGTTACGTTAAATAACTTCTCAAAAACATCATTTTATTCTTCCAGTTGGGTGATATATTATTATATACAATTATATAATCCACAAAAAAAGGATAAAAATTCTCCCGTAATACTATGAATAATAATTATTAATCTACCAATAAACAACTCTTCAGATTTTATAGACTGATCATCGCCACCTGTGATAACAATTTCATTATAAGACTAATTTCCAAATGTACTAACATATACATATTGATAACATATTGTTAAAATGTTATCCATATTCATGGTGGGAACATGTGCCACCTTATCATTACATTCCATACCTGATTTTTTTCCATTGAATACAATGAACGGAGAACTATATATTTACTCTTCATTATATTAGAGGTATTTATTGTTCGACATTATCTTCTCTCTATTTGTCATGTTCATCATGGTATTCTAATAAAAGGCAATAAAATCTTCCCTAAAACTTTACATCATTTATTAATAGATGAAGAAACTAAAATTTTAAAAAATAATGACTTCACCATATAGAATCTAATAGATGTGTGCATATATCTGATACAAATTTAGTTGACAAGTTTGGGAAATACCTAACACTAAGAGGAGGTGTGAATCAATGTTGGGGACTTTTTAAACCAATTACAACATTATATCCCTATACCTATTGACCTGTTAGGATCTTGATTCCCATATTCCCTATTACCTATCTCATGCAATAATTGAAATCAATTAAAATATGAACATGATAAATTTACAAGGTTCACTACTCAATAAGAGCTGATACATCCTTACCATGCAAGTTAATGATCGGTGAATGGATTCTACACTATAATGTGATAACTATTACATTGTATTTGCTAAGGAAACAATCCTCTGGCTAGTGTGAGTCCTTACACATTGGAGGGCGGAGGGAAACAATTTTTTACTGAAATAGTGAAAACCTAGTTCAACTTGCATCTTCCCTACCGGTTCTTTATACCACCATTGTGGGCCATAATTTTTCTTATTGATATGGTATTTTCTACACTCGTTCTTCTTTAGTGATCTTCAATTAGTTACTAACAATGTTATATGAAAGAAACTCGCATTCCTCTTGTCTCTTATTATTTGTGAAAACCCAACTACACAACTTCTTCTTCTCTCTTCTTCTTTAGTTCAAAAATCAACTACACTACAACATATTTCTTTTCAGGGATAAGATCACAAAACACCCTTGTGATTATTGAAACACTAAAGATTGTATTATATTGCATCATTGTAATTAATTACCCTTTTCATATATAAATGAGATCATGCATGTTAATTTCATGTGATATTCCCTTCATCTTCTTCTACACAAAAATGAACCAATTTTTTGGATTTCTTTTATGAAAGCATTTACATGTGTATGTGATAGAACGAGTGAATTCAATATGTAGTTTTTATTATTCTTTTGTGTAAACCCTAATGGGTAAAAACCATTGTGTACACACACTTCCTCTTCCCTCCTCATTCACTTCCTTGAATGAGACCACACCCGAATGAGTGAAATCCCTTATCACACAGACACACACACACACACACACACTTCCTCTAGTTTCTTTAAACAAGGAACATGAGTGCATACATATAAGTATGATCGTTCATCATGTAATCACCTAAATCACTCAAAACAATCCCCTGTAAAAAATTTGGTCTAAACATGAAAACCTAAGGGTGACACTATTCTTATTCATGCAATATATGCATGGGTATTCTGCATATAATATGTTCTTCACTTTGTGAATATATGGACTTCCACCCACAGTATGTAGGGTGCTTTGAGAAGTGCAATGGTTGTGTGAGACTCAAGAACTAAATCATTGATCTCTGAAGATTATCCAAAAAACGAATGGTTTGTGGATCTCAGATCATCGAAATGGAAAGGGAGACATGTTGTGTTTTCCCTTTTCATTTATTAGTGTGGTTCCTTGAAAAACAAAATCTAGATTGTAAATCAATTATTTAAGTCCTTCTAAATCTTTTCTTTATATAGCCTGGAAGGATTTCAGTTCTCTTTACTGGCCCTTTGTGAAATGGAAACACAGAGATGATATGTTTTGAGAAAAAGATCTCTCGAATAATGAATGGAATCTTATCCTTCTCAGATCAGTGCGTATCATTTTATAGGGGATGGATAATTCATTTCCTCATTCTAATATCCATGTTATATTATATATTATAGGTGCTTTTAAAGCCAAAGATCATCGATCCTTTAAATTCTTTAAACCCCCGTCGAATATATGTTGAGAGTTGTTGCGTGTTTCCTTTTCAAATGAGTGAATAAATCCATTTTTTCATTCATTTAAGATAGAATGTAACACATTTAAATCTAGGTTCGAATTATTAACGTGGCATCAGAAACACCTTTTTCTGTAGCTGAGCCTTCTTAATTTATACATCGAATGAATGAACAATGTAAGTGGAATGCATGGTCTCAGTATACTCTTAAAATCAACACGACGTCAAAAAGATATTCCATGGTGGTCGGGACATGGTTCTTCATCAGCTCTGGTGGATGCAGTGGTGGAATCAGGCACTAGAGGATGAAGATGATTGCACGACTTCTGCAAATGTGGTGGGGGCATTGAAGAGTCCTATGTCGAATTCAAGAGGTGAAAATGCTATTATTGGAAGGGATTATATGGGGAAGTGTTGGATTAGGCATGTGGCTATGATATTACATGGGATATGATGATGGGATGTGATAGATCGGTTCATTAAAAACACCATCCCACATAAAAACTGAAAATGGGCAATCCATGGTTTAAGTATCCAAGTGCTCCGCCATTCACTCAGGATTCTCCTTCCCTCTCCACGGTATGGCCTTATACTATGTTATGTGGGTGCGCTCCATACACACCTTCTCTGTGTAGGCTTCATCCTATTTATGCATGGATCATCCATCATTCACACTTGTGGGATTATACATAGCCCTACGTGTGGGTGCACACCTATGCAGAACCCATGGCAGCTTCGGGCTGGACCGGGGTGGTTCCCTCAACATGGTGGACCCTCAGGGCCCACAAGTGATGGGGTTGATCTAGAATCATCTAGCTTGAGGTTTGGTAAAAAAATATGTTAGTCATAAAAAAGTACCTGGTTAAATGCCTTGCCACCTTCAAGCTTGGTACTCCAACCCCATGCATGGCCACCAAAAAATACAACGCCAAGAATAATCTCTTTTCCTTTTTTTCATGACCACATTCAGATCTCTAAATCTCTTCAATAGTTTATTTTTTTAACATGAATTTAAAATAACATGAATCGTACATAAATAGATGATAATTTATTGTAGTAATAATTGTGTCACCCTTGACACAAGTTCATTGAACCTAGGTTTGTGCATCAATCGACTGAATTGACCAACATGAACAATATCTCATGCATGGAATCCAATTCTATGAATCAGTAAAAATTATCCTAGAATATTCACTTCAACCAATATCCAATCACTTTGGAGTTCCTTATACATTTTAACCATTATTGAAAACTATTGACAACAAATACTACATATACACAATGTGGTCCCAACAAGGTTCCCGAATATTTGTTTTCTAAATTTTTTAACAAGGTTAATTATAAACATTCTATGAAACCATCTATAACAACTCAAAACTATAAAATCATGACCAATTATTATCATAAAATATTTTCATAATATACTATAGATAAAATCCAAAAGGATCTAAAAGTTCCATAGTATCAAGAGAATAAAAATATACACGATTCTAACATCACATATGAAAAAATAAAATATAGAAAGAGTATTTTAAGAACATTATTATATAACTAAAATCATTCATATATCCCTAAATGGTGACTTAGGGAGTTAAATAAATAATAAATAATGAGATCAAATTCATAATAATGGAATAAATAAAACCAAATCAATAATTGCATAAATAATTCATGAATTATATAGGTGAGGTAAAAAAATTAAATATGATGCATTTCTACTTTGATAAATAGGGAATTTATTAATAGATGACTTAAAAAATAAATAATAAAATATGTAAAATGTATTGTTCCATAATAATATGATGTAGAATGTTAAAAATACTAATCATACCTTCAAGGACTTATTCAAAGACATCATATATAAATAGGTACATCATATTCCAAATTCCCACACTATTTTGCCTCAAAATGAAAACTAATACATAAATGGGAATTAAAGTAACTCACATATCACTTACTAAGTTCAATGAATTCATATTTTCAAATAAATGAAAAAAAACACAATACATAATACAAATCAACGTTCTAATTGATAAACAACCATATTAAATGTTAATATTTTCCCCAATCAATAACTAAATCTTCATGATATTATATTATCCAGAATAATAGGTGGGTGGTATCATTAGACTATATCCCAAGTAATGTAAAATATTTATCAATGTATTTTGAAAAGTATGAGAAGTCATTTAAAATATCATTCATACCATTCATGAAAATCATGGGAATGTACCCATTTCTATTGATTTAATTTTAAAAAAAAGTACTAGAATATTGAAAAATTTCCTTTATTTAAAAATAACTATGTAGAATTTTATTTTAAGATTCAATTAAAAATAAATGATACGTATAGATTATATTTTTATATATGATTAATTGGCATATTTACACATATATTCGTGATTAACACACCCTTTAAATCGATATAATCGTTAGCTGTAGGGAAATTTTTTATTCCATTTTTAATATTCCGTATGAAAAAAATGAATGTGGCCTTGTTAATTAAATTATAAATTCTAATTGAAAATATGGGATCAATATTATCAAATTTAATCACTAAAAGCTGAAGAAAATTATTTTAAAATAAACTCATGGGAGATAATGACAAATTGTTTTTAAGAATAAATGTTCTTATAATTATACTATTTTTTAGACAAAATTACGCATAAAATTAATTCTAATGAGAAAAATTTTATAATTAATAATATATATGTACTAATAAATTTTAACCATTTAAATAAAATTGTTAATATTAATTGTTTTTTTTAGTAAAAATAAGTATTCTTTACTATTCATTTAAAAATTGATATTACTAGAAAATTTAAAAAAAATATCACTAAATGCTAATTATGAAATTTGTATTTCAAAAATGATTTAAAAATTTAAAAATATAATTTCAAAATGTGCAAAAAATTAAATTATTATATTTTTTATAAAAAATTATTAATCGTTTTCGAAAATGTATTTTTTAAGAATATAAAAACCTTAAAAAAATAATTGGGTATATATTTCTAATTCCTTTTATTCATCAAAAAATATTATAAATATTTTTATATTTTGTTAATTATTATTCATATGACATATTTAAAATCTTTGTTATAATGATAAATTATATAAATATTCATCTAGAAATACTGATGTGTGTATCACAAGCTATCAAAATATAAAATTTGTTTAAAATCATAACATAAAATCCTTGTGTATCCCCGAAAAAATTTTATAGGATAATATGACATTAATGGTTTCGAAGTATACATGATGAAAAATATATTTTGTAAAGATATTAAATAAAATTTTCTATCAATGGGGATAATAGAATAATAAATCATATTAATTTCATAATAAGAATACCTCACAATAGGTTTTATAATAAGTATACCAAAGACCATAAAAGGAAACAACGCATTTTGGGCTCTAATTGACTGAATTATGAATTTTTTCATACATCATTACAAAATGATTGTATTTATCACATAATGAACATTCCAAGAGATATTCAACTAAATTGTTAAGGTCAAATGGAAAAAAATCAATTTTTTCTAAATCAGAAAAATAAAATACCTCAAATAGTATTCCCATATGTGTATTTTCATGGGATGGGTTATGTACTGAAAACAAATCCATATCTATATAATTTAAAATGTATTATAATGTTAAATTGTAATGTAATAAATTAGATTGTTTTATTTAATTTCATTCTATGAATTGAAAAAATAAATGTAAATAGATATAACCATAAGGATATTTCCAACACAATATTAAATATCTTGCATAAATGTTAAAATTAATATTATTTAAATATGATAATCTAATATCATAATTCATAATATATATATATATTAATACATTATAAAATTTATATATTAATAATATATATTCATAGAAGACCTATATTGAAAATATATATTCACATATTAATATATATTCAAATATATATATATATATATATATATATATTTCATAATAATATTATTAATAATATAAATATTTGTTGAAATTGTTATTTATAAATTAAATTCAGAATCTGTATACATGAATACATACATTCAAATATATATATTTCTATTCATATATCTAATTATTAATTAAATATATATATCCTAATATATATTTATATTAATCCAAATATATATTCATAATAAAATTCAGAATCTATTAATAATATATACACTAACAATATATAAATATAAATATATATATATATATTCACCATGCATGAATTGATCATATATGTATAATAAATACATGGAAATATAATGTGAATTTCAATTTAGAACATAAAGATTTTATTACTAATACATATGCTATTAAGGATGATACAATTATATAATATATATGATTGTAATGATTATATGTGTACTATATAATTTAAAACAAATTATTTGAAAATTCATAATAAATTAACCAATAAATTCCTATACCTCCTGCATAAACCAAAATGGTGAAAATCAATCAATAATTCTACCAACATGTAATGATTTACTCTATAATCAATTTTTTTCAAAATCATTAGTGACTAAATTTAATATTTTATAACTAAATCATTAACATGTCATGTTAACTTTTCTATAAATTTTCATTACAAATAAGATAAAAATATTAAAAACTATTCTTGTACATGGAATAATCAAATGATATCCCTATTTGATAATGAAAAAAAATGATTCATTAGGGGAAATGTAGTGAAAATAAAAATAAGGGAATAGTGTCAGGCTTTTTCAATGTCTTGAATGAGAGAATAATCCTTTGTATTCAAATTTGATGTTAATATTTTCACATCATGAGTTAAAAGTGTACCAATATAGATATATATGTTATTATAGATAATACAAATAATACATTAAAAAAATAATAAAGCCTATAAAAAAATTGATGTGTATTCCAATAAGCTCCATCATGACTCATTCTAAATGAGGTTAATTTCCGAATGAATAACTGAATATTGTGCCTTATATTTTTTAAAATAATTTCCCATGTTCTCCCTTGTGAACAATATGAAATTAGTGATATAGAAATAAAAAGGTAAAATATTGCAAATACCATCATGAAAATCATTATACATAAAAAGTATTCTTTGGTAAATATTATACTTAATAATTTAATATTGATTCTATAATTAGTACTTGTGATAGAAAATAACTGAAAATAATGCATATTTTTTATGTTATTAAATAAAAATTGTAAAAAAAGGACATAATGTTAAACATAAAAAGAAATATTAATAACTTAATGGCATTTTTGTTAAACTATTCATCCATAAAATATAATTTTTTCATCTATGTAATTACATTTGATCCATTAAAAAATAAATTGATAATGAAAATATTTAATTGAATGAAATATTTAGATAAATTATATGAACATTAATTTAAAAATATATATCATAATCATTCAAAAATTAGAAAAAAGTAAAACTTATTTGAAAAAGAAAATGAAGTAGGGGAAGGTGAGGTGAGTCATTTTGAATGAACCCTTTTCTCAACTTCAACCAATAGATTCCACACATAATCATTACTGTATGATGATTTTAAAAAATATAATTTCATAGTGTATATGAAATATAAATTATATAATAATTTAAAATATAATTAGAAAAAAATTATAAAGTTGAATAATTGGTTAAAATTAGTGCTAGTATATATATTATAAATAGTTATATACAATGAAAAGTATATATATATAAATCAGAAATATATTATCCAAGAATGTATATATATATATATTTGAAAATGTTTAAAAATATATAATTTCATAATATATATATCTCATTTATATATATAAATCATATTCCAATACATTATAAATATTGAACATATATATATATATATATATTATTCTACCCTAAAATGTCAAAATACCAAATATTTATTTAAATTATAGAACACAGCCACTGAAAACATAACCTAATGAAGGAAAATGAACTTTTTGGTTTTACTGGTGTAATTAAACAAATTCCACAACATAATATTATAAATAAATCTTAGATTTTTAAACATGGATAAGCTAATGCATATGAAGAATTATATATAGATGACATACACTATCAACGTAATATCAATATATATGTAATATGTTTAAAAAAATAATATTTTATAAGGATGTATATAATAATACACAATCAATGTATACCAAGTGAATAATAACATATAAAAATGATTAATATAGTTAGTATAGATATATATAAATGGTTAAAATGTAGAAAAATATTATGTGAAAAAGAAGAAGAAAAGAAACAAATAGAACAACCATCCCATGTTAAAATTTTATCACAATGCAAGAATTTCCTAATAAAAAAAACGTCATAGTGATAAAAAATAGTGGAGTCCATGAGTTTCTTCTTGCGATAGACTACCACACCAAGATGGAAGTGATTCTATGTAAGAAAATATAAAAAATTGATTCATTATATGAACCTAGGAAGAAAGGTGGTCCACCACATTGTTTCCCCCAACCATGTATGATAATGAGACACCGAGGAGTTGAGGAATCATTTAAATTTTTCAGATGCTATATGAAAGTACCATATAGTTTTTATCTTCCTTTGTAGTGGCCCTTGAAAAGCCTTAGAGTTTGTCTCCACTGATTCTAGAGTAATTTTTTGGGAGAAGAATATTACAACTCCCATTAACAAAGAACTTTCCATCACTGTAGGACATCCCCCTCTAACCAAATCCTTCCCAAAAATTAATAATCACTAATTCATGTTGGTCCTAGACCACCCCTCCACTCACAAGTCCCTTGAGGTACAATGGGAATACATGTTGATTTCATATTCCTTGTCTGGGGGTATCAATTTCACCCATATTTTAAAAAATATCCATATAATAAAGGAGGAACCCTGACATCATTTACAAATCAAAATCAATTCTTCAACTTGGATTTTGGATTTCACTTCCATTCCTTGCTGAGGGATTTGGATACTATCTTGTCATCTTTGATTTCTAACATTCGAGATACTCCATCAACCTAGAGAGGTAATCAGTGATATATACTTTTTATCCTATGCACTAATGCTAGAATCCTCAAACCGGGTATGGATAATTGGATTATAGTTTGTTCATTGAACATTGATGTCAATTGATTCACCCAGGGTGTTCCACATTTCATCAACCCAATCACTCTAAAGAAAGATGTTTGCAGACTATTCAAGTTTGTGGTTTTGCAGCACAAAAGACTAGATGAAATTGAAATGCCACTTCTATAGATCTGTTCATTTGTAGGGAAAATATTTATATTTATATTGCATAATGAAATGTTGAACTTTGTGGGAATGTTGGAACACTAGGTAAGTTTGATCCATTCCTTATACATGTCAGTCAAATGGGTCACTTAAGAAAATCCCATCACTAAGAAATCACCCAAGGATCACCCTTGAAAACCCACTGGTTTGGTTCAGAATTCAATGTTATACTATTAAAAATATCTTATTTAAATTGGTTTATAACTCCATGGAAATATTTCGTAGATCTGCTTTCTTGGTAGAAAGTGTTTTCGGGCGTTTAGTAGCTAGTAATGTTGATTATCTCACCAAACAAGGTTGTATTTCATAAATTAATCTTCCTAGAGCCAATAAACCATTTATAATGATAAAATAGAGGAGGGATGTGTTGAGTGATCAATTTCCATATCCTAGAAATTTCTCCTCTTCAATTATCACAGTGATGAAAAAACATGTTTTCAATAATTTTTTCCTACAACAAATGGACCTATGAAAATACCAGGCTAAATTTTCATGCATGTTATGATGTACCTCTTTGACACTCTTCCTAAGGTTAATTCCACCAACTCTTACTCCTTTACTAATATTGTCTCAATAGTTCTAATGATATATTTCTTCAGTATTTGAATCTGATATGAAATAAGTCATGATTGTATCAATATTACCCAACACCATCATTAGGGCATTGAGATCTTATAAGATATGCATCAGTATTTAAGAGAGGACATAGTTGAAAAGAGTGATTGTTCCACTAAAATAATGAAATTAGATTTTCTATATTTTCATTAATATAGTTATTTTTTCAATGATCACATTGAAATGATGAAGAGAGATCCTACTTCGAGAAACTAGTGCACTGAGGAAATTCAAGGTAAAGAACTTCATTTTCATCCTAAGGCCCTACCGAATTTTATTTCTTTGTTTTCATGGACATAAAATAGAAAAATATGAAACATTTATCTCTGTTGATGGCCTCGACACTCCATCGACTGCAGATTTCCATTACATTATTAAATTCATGAATGTTACTACCATTTATATTCAATAGGAAGATAATGTTATCTACAAAAATATTTGAGAATTATCATTTTCATATTCTCTACAGTGAAAAGGGTGATGGTTACCTATAAAAATTCATTTTCCTGATATTTTCTAATAGTTTCCTAAATGAGATTAAACAGACCAAGAAAAGAGGTTCTCACATCCTTATCCTGTTGGTAGATTTTTATTACCCTCATTTATTCCCCATTAAAGAGAAAATAATCCAAGAATAAGTTACATCTCTAAAAAACCAATCACCTAGTTAGGGAATCCAATGATTGTCAGAACATTATAAATGAAGCTCAATTCTCTATATTCAAATTAATTTATCATATCATCATTAATCACACTATTGTACCATATTGTTATCTTGTTTATATCACTAACAATATCATATACCAGAGAAATGACTGTTTGGGGAGATCTTCCATTAACAAAGAACTTCAGGTTCTCATAAACCCATTAAAGAATATGAAGTTAATGTATTATATTGATAACACTATCTATAATCATTTATGGTAAGTCACACATACTGAAGGGTATTTATTGGTTATGATATTAAAGATTATTCACCATTTTAAATTAGGAACAAGGTATATTCATATGAAACCCATGGTAAATCACCACTTTTGAAGAAGTATTGAATGGTTACTCTCGGATCCTCTTTCACCAGTTCCCAGAATGTAATGTTGAAGACACTCAAAAAGCCATACAGACATGGAGAACTCTTTGGACTCTGAGCACGAATTTTGCCTCATATTTTAGGTTCATGTGGTATGATTTATAATAATATGTTTATGTAATTATAAATAATATTTCTAATGAAATTAATGAGATTAATATTCTTGTTAAGATATCCCTCTAGGATAATGTGTTCGGATTAAACCAATATCCATTTGAAATAATCATAATCCATACATCAATCCATAAATATTTAATTTTAATAAGTGAGTGGGGGAAAAGAGTTTCATCTAAGAACCGGGCACCATTCACCCATGGTGAATCATTTGAGATGGATGTATATTCAAAGGTAGGTGATCCTCAAAATCTGAATGTAGTTTTTCATCCATAAAATTATAAATCAGAGAGTAAAGAGGTCCATGTATTTAGTTTTTAGGTACTAAAAGATAAGACTAATCCTCTCATTTAATACCATATTTTGGGTGTCCCAGATAGTTCTATGTGTAACAGTTGTGGTGATGCTCCATCCCTTATCCAATGCAAGGGACCCCACCTGGGTGTTCCATCTTGGATGAAGAAATTAATCCCATGAGATTATATGGTCAATGGATCCCATATGGCCATGAAAGATTATAACATAGGTGGACCACCCATTTTATATTGTTGAATAATTTATAAATTTATCTTGATATTTAAATGCTTCAGTATTTACTATTCAATGATAGTGGGTTACTAATTATTTGGATATTTTTATTAATTGGTATATCTTACATTTAAATTATCCAAATAAAAAAAATTATTTGTTAGATATATCCTTACCTAGTGTTCTAGTAACCATCGAATCTAGATTAGGATATGGATGGGTCATGTCATGAATCCTTGAACAATACATCCTCCATCAAAGGGTCGAAGTGAAGATGCATTAGTCTATGTCTATAGAAAAAATACTATTAAAAAATTCCTTTTGATCCTCATCGTGATCTATATCCATTAATTTCGATAGGAAGAATCTTGTTTTAATCAAAATTTACAATAGGGTAACTAAGAAAATAATAATGCACACTATCCCAATTGTGTTTCAAGAAAGAAATATCACATTTCCCAATGATTCATTTGCATTTTATCCTGAATTAGGTTCCCAAAACCCGAAAAAATCACCAATTATTATATACACATTCTCTATCATTTAATTATTTTGTAAATATGACATATATTATTTTGATAAAATTATACCAGATGTAATTTCCTGATACTACATGACATATTATTTTTTCATAAATCCACAAATTTTTTCACCAATATCACAAAGATTGATTCCACCTTCTTAAAAGGGTTAGTAAATTATAGACTAATTGACCCATTGGTAATATCCTTTATTATAATTGTCTCTTATAAAGATATTTTTGACAATATTAATGTTATTAAGCATAGATTTGGGAGTCTACAATGAGATATTTAAATGTTATTATATGTCAAAATGTATAAAAATCATGATAGATTATAAATTATAAAATAGTAATCTAAATAAAAAAAATTATTTTGTCTTAAATAAATAACATAATAAACATCAATTCATATTTTTTTGTTATATTTTATAAATATGATGATTTGTTACAGTTAATTCCTTGGTATTACTATAAACATTATATATATATATAATAATAAAAAATATACAAAAATATATAGACAAAAAATATACAAAATTTAATAAATTATCTACATTCACACGAAAGAGTTACCTAATTTTTGACATAATTTTTTAGTTCAAAATAACATAAAGTTAAATACAATTTTTATTAACTATATTTGAAGACTTGAAATCAATTCAATGAGCCTTAAACTATTATAAATCATATATAAGAAGATAGATCATGAATTATTTTAAATTAAATATTTTAAAATTTAACATATATTCCAATCATTAAAATATGAAAATAAAAAGTTTAGAAAATAAAAATTTGAACCAAAATTTACAATATATGTCAAATCATGTTAAAAAATATATCAATAATGATATCATTGGACATAAAACAATATATTAAAATGTATGACATTATGTATAATACCATTACATCATTTAAAAAATAACAAAAAATCATCTGTATTTATGAAAAAGACGTCATGTTTTCATAGATGATTGTTTTTTTTCAATAAAACAAAATGAAAAAAAAATTATCCAATCAATTTCCAAAAGATAATTAAGCATTAATAATTTTATATATTTGAAGGTAGTGCATATTCAAGGGATGGGGAGGATAATTTAATATTTGAGGTAAACATAATACAATATTTCAAAATAATAAAATTCATTGAAGACATACTAAATAAAGATTCATTAATGTTTCGATAAAATCTATAACAGATTATTCCCTCATAAGTAGTAATCATTAAAGAAATTATAAAATATTGTAGAAAATAAAGACAATGAAAGCAATCATAAAATAGTTCATCAATGAAATAATAAATAAAGTCTGTTATATGGATATCGTGTTGTAGGATCCATTCAATAAATAATATAATGATTATGAAATAGATATTAAAATAAATTTTTCATATCTCCCAACATTGAAAAATGAGTGAATTTTATAAAGAACTCAATATAAAAAATGAAATGCTAAATGATTAAAAATTTTAAATGATTGATCTGAACTAAAAAATTTTAAATATATTTTGGAATTGTAGAAATAATGAATCTAAAAAGTTAAATGAAATATATTTCAAAAAGTATAATGTTTGCAGAAAAGGATTATATTCTCATGAAATATGAATTAAAAATAATAAAATAATAATATTACAACATAATGGTTAGCGAAAAATTTTATATATATGTTGAATAAGAAATATTGAAATATGAAAAAATATAACTTGATATTTCTATGAAATTATAAATCCCAAAAACCACAATAGATATCTTTTAAAATCAAAATAAATCATTAGTAAAAAAATTCATTCTGTACATCCTCAATATATGGACAAACCCAAAATTTTATGAATACTTATTTGTCATGATTATGGTTAATTATTCACATAATATAACATAATTAATGGATAAAATAAAGATAAGGGGTTGGTACATGATGTATTTGGGAACAAAATACCCATATCCAAAGGTGATGGTGTAGATGAAATCCTAAAAGCACTATGTATTACATATTCTTATATAAAAATGATATTGATATCCATTCACTTCACATTTTCTGGAATCTACCACAATCACATCAAAAATATATAAATATATAATTTTCATTTACTAATGTAAAATTTTAATGTAATTTTGTTCCTTATCTTAGATGTTTGTGTTAAAATATTTTGTAATTTGTAAAGATTAAAATATAATAACATTGATTGAAATAAATTTTGAATATAAAAATAGATGAATGAAAATTTATGATTAAATAAGATAATATATTAGTGTTTAAAATTTATATTTTCCAAACTCTTAAGGTAATGGGAGGTGTATGAGAAGAGGATATGATTGAAAGATGTAGAGATGAGATGTTAGAGTAGATGGGAATAATGAAATGAATGGTTAGGGTGAAGGATTTATAGATAAAGATGAAGAGTGATGGGTGTTGTCAGAAAAATTCGTAGAATATTTGTTATTTATTTTCTAGGTGAATCATATTGGTTGATTTATTTATGAATAAAATAAAACAAATAGAGAAAAAACGTACATTGAAAAAAAATAAGAATGGATTTTATTATTCTAACATAAACCACCTTTAATAAATAATCATTAAAAATAAGGACGATATTCATTCAGTATTGTTTCCATAATTTGATTACCCTAAACTCTATAGAATAAAAAATGACAAGAAACCCAATTTTAACATAAAAAATTCAATTTATAGAAACAGTATCCAATTGTAGTCCAAAAAATATCATTTCATTAATTAAAAGTAAGTAAAAATGTTCCACTCTATAAATGAGAGCATATTGAGTTTGGGGATTATATCAATACCACATTAATCAATCCCTTGTTGAATATATTTTATATTCATAGTGTCTATCTTAGGATTCATTACCTCTTATATGAATATTCAATGTTTCAATCGAATGAGTGGTCTTAAAAATAAAATATAATTTCATTATCAGAAAATTTAAGAACAAATGATAGTGAATTGTTTCAAAAAAATTAATGAATGAAGTAAAAAAATATTAACCACATAAATAACTACAATACCATTTGCAGAATTATTATTTTGGAAAAAATTTCCAAATGAATAATTTGAAAAGGGTAACACAAAATATCTTCTCCACTCATAGATTATCTAACTCAGAACTAATATAAAATTGTTAAAAGAGAATAATAGTGATGTATTATTGTATATTAAAAGAGAATAAAATAAAAAACATAAAGGAACAAAAATTAGAGGTGTCACAGGATCACCCTTAAGGAAGGGATGTTTGAACACGCGATTCCTTATTAAAAAGGACTATAAATTGAAATTGAACTATACCCATTACAAAAATGTACCAGTTCATAACAAAACACTCCAAAACGGTTAAATTTTTTTATAAATAGAGTGTGGGATGGTTTAGGTTTGAAATTTAAAAAATTTGTATATGCATCACTCAACCTCAAATGGTTATTACTTTTTTATGCATACATATGGCTATGTTCCCATGAGAACTAGATGTCAATATAGTTTAATGAAATGTTTAAAATAACGTCCTTTAACGCATACTAAATTTCATTCCAAATTAATTGATTTATAAAGATCTTATCTCCAAATTAATTATTTGGGGTCTATTCTATGAAATTCAATTCATCCCTCCATTAATTTCTATTTTAGAACGTCTAAATATTCTTCCATAAATCCATTATCTCAATGAAAAATATAGTCAAATTAGACAAAAATACAACCCAAAATTTTCAAATAATTATTGGATTGAAATGAAATATTACGACAAAATAACATTAGTAAAATAAAATTTGGAAATATAAAATTTTCATGGAATTTATAATTTTAACATAAAAATGATTATATCACACAAATATTCAAAAAAATTTCAATTTATATCATTTATTATTAAAAAAATATACAAAAAATTAATGTCCTTATAAACTCTCCCACAATCACCCTTTTACAGTCACAAGGAAAATACCAAGTCATGTAATTAAGATAATGATGCAGTTTGGAATTTCTCAATCCATATTGGCTATATTATCATACCATTAATCAATACAAATAACTAAATATTAAAAAACATGAAGTAAATTTCTCATCAATGTTATCAAAATAAAATATATTGAGATCAATGAATGTAATCATGGGGACACATTTTATGAGTCAACTGTGCCAAATATTACCCACTTGTATGGGTTCTAATCAATTTAGGATTGTCTCCCCACCCATTATAAATTTTATTCAAGTTATGTTTAATTTTTCTTTGTACTTTATTATATTACACTGATCTTATATTATATCCATCACAGTTAAATTCCATGAAGTAATAATTTAATTATACATAGAATCCAAACCATGAGATCATGACCTAGATTTCCCCGACGCATCATATATTTCATCATTATCATATATTTTTTGTAATTTTTAATTTTTTATTTTTAGGGTCAATGATAGTTTGATATAAGGTACACAAATACAGTTCAATCTCGTATAGTAGTAGAACTGACTAGATTTTTCATGAATGTATTGATATACCATCTAATAAGTTAAAAATGATTACTAAACATGTCTTGACCTTTAACATTGTAAGATAAACATACAATTAATCATTGTGTGAATAGAGTGTGGAGTTACTAAAAAGATATAAAATGAATCCCCATGATTAATGTTTTCAGAATTAAAATTATTGTTTATGTAAAAAATCAATAATATCATTTACCAGATACAATTTTCACTAAAAGAAACCTCTAATGACGAAAATTTACCAAATAATAACATGGTTTTCATTATATTTTAATAATTAAACATGTATATTTAAATAATTACATGGATTTAATGATCGTGTGAAATAAAAAATCTATTTTTTAAAATTTACTGAAACAAGAATAAATTAATAATAGAAACACATAAAAAGAAAAATCATAAATATTCTAACCCAAATGTCATACACCCACAATTCAATGAAATTACATGTATAAATTAATGCTAAAGAAGAAAGTTTTGGGACATAATAAAATAAAATATAGGGAGAAAACCTATTCTAATTAATTTTTTGGAAATGATTTATGATCCTAATTAAAACCATCTTTTTCAAACCAAATAGAAAAAATTAATTTATTAAAAATTAATTATGGAAGTAAATTAGAGAAATTTAACATAATATTAGGTAATATGCAAAGAGTTGATGATTATTATATTTTATAGACTGTATAATTTATTGTTTTTTATTCCTAATCTTGTGGGTTATTTTAATTTTGTGGATGGAGATACAACATGTTATTTCTCCTTATATTTAGAAGTAGGTACTCTATGTTGATACCGTAATGATAACAGAAAAAATTATCACGCTCGTAGAATTGGAAAAATAATAATGTGTGTATTTGGTTGGAGGAAAACTAAGGAAGCATTAAAACCTATCATCATTTGTGGTATCCTCATCCAGTATGTGTGCATGTGTTTTTAGAGGTTAAAATTTTATCACCTTTTGTTTGTAAGCTCTAATTATTAATATTCAACCAATATATCTTGTTAATATTACATAGAAACGTCAATGGATAGTATTAAAGTTTATGATTCTTAATTAATATTAAAGGGAATTAATTTTACAATTCCACATGATAATGATTAAAATATGAATCATTCAAATATTCATGATCCCCATATTTATTATCAGATTTAAAGCCCACAATCACAACCAATGTATTTCTTTAATTATTAAATTAAAAAATAAATAATCCCTGATGATGGTATGTCCTATAATACCTCTAGAATTTACAGTATTTATCTTCTTAAATAAATTTTGTTTTTCTGAAAGCATATGTTTCCCTCAACGCCGAGCTTAAACAAACTACGATATTATATTAATAATATAAATTAAAATGAAATTATAACCTAGATATTAAATTTGAATGAATGAATTGTACTAACCAATTGTTAAATTTATATATTATATATTTAATAAAAAAAACTTAAATTCATCCAAATGATTTTATAGGCATAAGATAAGAAAAAACCAAATATTACACCTAAAATACAATATGAAAATACACTTTTACCACCTTTTAATAGAGAAACTATTTTAAATCGCATTATTGAAAATTGTATATATTATATATTAAAAAATAAAAATATTATTTAATGTTTCATATCAAAATTTTAATTTGGTTTATTTTTTGTAATTTGTTATTGAAAAGATTCATTTTTCCATGAATATTGAAAATATTAATTTTTAGTACAAAAATGACATTTTCGTCAATTTTATTAATATAGTTAAATTACTTTTTTATTTGGTTTTAGAGTATAATTAAAAAATATTTATGTCATTTACACCAATTTAGATCACAAAAATCAATTTAAAATTAAATTTTGATATTAAAATGAGCAAATGATTGAACATTTTTACTTTAAGAACATGCTTTGTTGTCACATCTATGAGATTACCATTAAAATTAATTTTCCAATGTGGTGAGATGAATTTTTATAAATAGACATAAACAGTTGTATTAAGTATTTGATGTTTTTTCTAATGAGATCAACTTAATTTTTTAGACAAAAATATTAGTGAAAATGATTAAAATTAGTTACTATGGTTAGGGGTAAACCATGTAATAAAAGGTGAACTTAACATTATTAGGATTATAAAATTACGTATAAATTGAAAAAAATTTATTACATGAGTGATTTTTGATCAAAATATTCCTCGGATGAATTTTAGTTTCACTTGGTTTCACTTTTATTTCTTTAATTTTTTTATGGTATTTTATTCCAAAAAAATTAACATTTTTACACCTTGGTTTTTAATGAGAGAAATATTATTAATGTGGGGTTATCTAAGAGATATGTTAGACTATAAATTTATAAATATAAAATTTTTATCTAAATTATGGTAATTTAATTATTATTTTTATTGATAATAACATTACATTAAATAGGAACATAATGATGATGCAGTAAGAGTTTGAATAATTGAAATGTCAAATAAATGATATTAAAAATATTAAAATATAGAAAAATTGATATAATTAATTCCATCCACAAAATTAATAGAATATATATAAATATTATGGGTCTATAAATGATTTTTTAGGTTACAACTTTGTTATAATATTTTTAAAAAGTAATGTAATGAATAGTCTCACAATTGAAAATAATGATATTTAAAATAAATAGTAATATTTTAAACGGTATAAAATTTATAAGAATATAAACATCATGCCAATTATTGTAATATAGTTTAAAATATCAACAATTTTTCATTTATGTTATATTTCAAAATTTATTGTAACTATATTAACCTATGATGTGTAAAAACACATTTTGTCATGGTAAGTGTTAAAGGGTCCATCTAACGGTAAAAACCAATAGATATGGGTATAACACTAAGAAAAAGATGTAAAAAATATTGGATGACCATAAATATACCATTTTCACCTTTATAGAGTATTGGAATTTTCAAATTTAAAATTTTTGGTGAAAATAATTTTTATATTATTAGAATAAATGATAGTTACAAAATGTCAGCCTTTTTGAATTTGATATCATTTATGTGTCCAAATAGTTAAAAAATCAATATACGTATAAAAAAAAGTTTATTTTTATTTAAATTAATGTTTTTTATTTAATAAATTAATTTTTTATTTTTATAAATTATATATTTACCTTAAAATCTTCTGTGATGATAAAATTGTATTTATTTAATATACAAAAAAATTAAATAATTGATCTTAATGTATTAGTTTCGAAATATTTGCGATGCATTTATATCTTTAATTAACTTTATATAGATATTGGATATAATATATATGTTTTAAATAATTATATTCTAATGACCTCTTTTTCTTGATGTATTAATAGGTATATATAAAATAATTTCATCAAATCTTAAAATAATAATATTTTATTAATATAACGTATTATTAAATTATTAAAAAATCACAAAATGTTAAATAATCAATAATGAAATAATTTATCATCTATAATGTCTTCCCCAATTCATTTACATCTAATTTATATGTCTTTGTATCTATAATAGCCTTATTATTGTTTAATATTTTGAGGATTTTTGAAAGTGCCCCTCACCTCAATTACAAAATGACATATACTCCCAGACATACTCACAACACAATAGGATTAATATCTAGAAACAAAACTACCCAAATAATCCCCGAAATACCCTATCTTAATCATATTTTCCACTCATTGGGTATAAATTCATCCAAGGAATCCCATTGATACAAATCAAAAGGAGTTACCCAAAGAAGAGGTAAAATATTTTCTCAAGATCATTAGTTTTTTTTTCATTCTCCACCCCCTAAAATATCATTAGTCCATAGTTATATAAAAACAATGTATTATAAATATACTGATATGTTGTTACTATTGTTTTTAGTCACAATTTTACATACAATTCCATTTAATAGGTAACAAACAAATTGTTTATATGTACGGTCAACTACTGCCTCACGAAATGATGATTGTTCTTTTTCCCTTACTATATTTCGGGGATGGAAATTATGATGGAAACTATATTTATATAAGTTATATATGATATTTATTTTGAATATTTTATTTTTTTATTATTTTATAACACATACCATTATTCTGTCCATTTGGTGTAAATTTGAAAGCAACATTTGTGGTGGTGTGGACTACTGCCTCATGAAAGCGATGTGATTTATTCACCATATTAGTGGAACATATAAAAGATGGATTTAAAAAAAATTTGAGATAAATATGGAAAAAATATTATTTTGGAATTAATATACACATTTTTATCATTTACCTTTTCTTCCTTATTATGAAAAATAAATGAAAGTAGCATTTATGCATACGTACAACCGGTTGTCTCTATGAACTATGCATTTCAATTACTATCTCAAAATTTAATAGATTGTTATAAATATATTAATAATTAATATATATGGTATTTAAATAATTTTTTAAATTCATTATATTATTAAATTCTGTAATATATATTTGTAACAATATATAACAAGTCAGTCCATACTTGTGAAACAAGGCAATTAAACCCATAATTTTGAAAAATAAATAATGAATATTAAAAAATATGTGAAAATATATTGTAACAAAATAATATATTATATCATTAATATTAATAATGATCTGATATAAATTAATAACAATATTTAAACTATTATACAAGAGGGTAAATCATGTACAGCTTAAAATTAGTTGTGAGGTAGGGGATTCCTTCTTTACTTTTTTTCCTATTAGACGCACACCACTTTCCCCAGTTATTTCTCTTACATAGTGTATATACTACCCATGAATGATTTTTATATTATTATTCTTAATATTATGGTATTTTAATATAATGTCTACTATTAATATACATATGATCATTTGGTATGGGCTTATTTCAAAATCTAATAATTATTCAGGATTATTTTTTTTATGTCTCTATTGGGGAATATTTCTCCTCCATGTTAGTGTTTTATAAAAATATTTTCATTTTTATATATATTATCCCATGAATTTTATATTAGTTTTTACCCTTTATTACATTTTGAAAAATATTTTTTTAAAATGAATCTTCCTTTTGTTTTCTATGAATTTTTAATTTAGGTATTTTCTTACAAAAGTAAAAAAATTATGCTTATTTATCTTATACGACATGAACATATTTTCTTTCTATCATGATTCCCTAATGTTTTGATGTATACATTAAAATTTTATATTATTGTTTTACAATAAAATATCTTCTTTTATTAACACTCGACCTTTTAAATAAATTATTAAAAATTGGTACGGTATTTCGTATCAATTTACATTCCATTTTAGAATTATTTTTTGTTATAAACCAATTAATTTTTCTTATAGTGTATATACATCCCTTTGACATATTATATCACGAATATACTTATTCTCATTATATTATATGTTTCTTTTTTCTTTTATTCCTTAATTGGTATTATGAATCAAATATTTCCAATTGGTATACAAAACTTTGAAATACATAATTATTTTTTACCAACTAATGTTTTAATGATATTTAAATTCTCCTTCCATTCTTCTAAAACAACAAACCTTGTTGTTACTTATCCTCCAATATGGAATAATTTATTGATATTTATCATTTATTCATTATGTTTTATAAGGAATATTGTTTATTATTAGAATCAATTATTTTATATGAGGAATGCTTTGGATATGTATAACACGGGTGATGCTTAGTTATAGAGAGCCCCTTGATACATCGGTAGCCTCGTGAAATGAAATATTTGGAAAAATTAGATGGTATTTTCCAAATATTCTCAATTATCTTTTAAATGGCCTCCAAGGTAAATATTTCATATACCTATTAAACATGGCATCCAATTATTAAATATCTTGCTCATTTAGGCACATTTATAATTTACATATGTGATTATTCATTGACATTTATATGGATTCATTCTTATAACGACCCATACATTACATAAACTGTTATTACATCAAAATTGAAGCTTAATTATTAAAAAATATAACAAAACCATGAAAGGACCGTATAGGTATAGTGTCTTTAGAAACTGGGAAACATAAACAACTGGTTCAGAAAGCGTCTACACTGTCTCCCATTTATTTCATCATATCTATAGTCCCTTTTGGCATATCTTAATTAATAAGCTTCTTCCTGACCTGGGAAAAAACATACAAAAGGGTGAGCTCAAATGCTCAGTAAGGGTAAACAAAATAAATATCAATCACATCATATTCATAAGAACATAACATTTTGGAAATCGTAACCTGCAAAAGAGAGCATAATTTCATAACATGGGATAAATCATAGTAGTGAAATGAAATCCCAAGAATGATGACATAAAACATGAAACATTGTGGCATACACACATAATCATATATAATCATTTCTTATTAGTCAAGACTCATTTCCCAGAATATCTTAGTGGACAAAGTCCATTTCTGAACCGAGTTCACTCCTTGTTTCAGTCATGTTTCACTGAACCAGTATAACCTGCCGTTCCTGCCATGTCTATCTCATGAGATATAAAATCATTACCCAATGCATTGTAGGGATATATAGGTCCCACCCATCTCATAATTATACCATTCTTATGTGTGCCACAAAATCAAAAATCATACATCTTCGCATAACCCATGTAGTAAAAATTGGATTCTTAAACAACATGACATCATAAAACAATTCATATAAAATAAAGGAATTCATAAAAATAATTCCATCACAATGAAATCAATGTAATAATAGGGATAGAAATAGAAACCTATATTATCTTAGATGGAAAATAATTTTGATAAAACACTTGAACTCCATTCTTGAGGAAAATATCCTTTCTACTTCAAAAACATTTTCCATTCATTAACATGTCATACAATTTTAAACTAAAAGAATTTGATTAAAAATGAACTTGAAAAATTTTAAAGTAAGCTTCTTGGAAAAAATGTTTTCAAAATATATTCATGTCGTATAAGTTAAAAAAACATTCTTCTCGTACTTTTGTCGGAAAAGTCAAAAAGTACCTCGTACGAAAAACGAAAAAAGATTCCTTTCATATCTTTTACTAAAAACTCACTGAAGGGTAAAATTGGATTTAAAAAATTGTAAGTGGATGGAACAATATTAATTATTGAGGAAACATGGATGTGGATGATAAAATACACCCCAGTAAATACCAAATTATAAACAATCTCGGATAAAATGAGATTGTGATATATTCCCTTACCTTAGGTTCGATTTGCTTCGTAAGTGTCCGAACCTCCTTTATAATGATTTAAATAATGTTTCTGACTTATTCCAGAATCATACTTATTGTTATGATATCATATATGGTCATATTCATAGCTTCTTATTAGTAATATTTCATTACTACTTGTTATTCGGGTGTTTATTACATTTTGTTCTTATGCGTGTTTTGTCGAATAAATTATTATTCTTCTCTTTAGGTTATAGATACCTCATTTCCAGAATGGTATTAGTGTAATATATATCATATTCATTCATTCAATTCATTTATATAATCATTATTCAATGAAGATCATGTAGAACGAGTCGCATCACATCGTGGCGACGGTATTCCGTACGTACGCACGAGCGAAGATATCGTTCCCGTGATCATGGAATGGTATTGGAGTGTATGTATACTATTTCAGAATCAATATCACTTTACAATAATCATATATAGTTATTATTTACACCATTATACCCATCCAAGTAAGGTGGTGGTGGAAAATAGATTACACCACGGCGTGGAGAGGGTATTCCGTACGTACGCACGCGCGGTGATTTCATTTTCCGTAGGATGGATAGATGGTGAAATAGGGTTTTCTAATACTTATAATAACATATCAGTATATGAGTGATACTTATGTTATTACTTCATAATGGAACAACTAAAGAATAAGAAGTTGAAGAATAAAGAATTTGGAAAGGATCGGTAATGGATATTACCTCTTTTTTGATGTGCCTCTTCTTAACCCCCTATTAGGGCACTAGGGTTGGTCTTTGAAGAAGACCGGAACCTATATGATGATTCTAGGAAAGTGTAGAGGAGAAATTTTTAGGGGTTGGACCAGTTTGAAGTCTCAAATTGGTGTGAGGAGGAGAGGGAGGAGGTGCCCTTTTATAAGGGAGGAGAGGGATACCTTTGGAAGTGTGGAAATATTATTTTATTATAAACTTATCATCGATTTCCAAAGGTCCAAAAATCATTAAAGATAAAGATAAGATGACTCATGGTCGAAATAAAAGCATCCAATCATAATTGGAAATGTTTTGGAAAATATTTTAATCATTATAATCTTATTTATTTAAATCATTTATTAATGAGGTAAATATTTCATCATTATTGTGT
Source organism: Viscum album (assembly GCA_963277665.1). Classification (NCBI taxonomy): domain Eukaryota; kingdom Viridiplantae; phylum Streptophyta; class Magnoliopsida; order Santalales; family Viscaceae; genus Viscum; species Viscum album. Next base: position 1,483,867,576 of record OY728137.1, read on the forward strand.
CATAAATAATTTATTTTATTTGGTGTGTAAAAATTATAAAAAAAACATCATTATGTAGGAAGTATTTTTATCTTTATAATTAATATTTATAGTCCAAAATATAATTTATATAACCCCTTATAAAAATTAATTACTAAAATATTTTAGTTAATGTCAATTTTGTTCTTACATTAAATTAATTAATCCAAATTGTCATTGTCACTACGACGTGGCTCAATGGGGTCCCAAAATCGACCCAAGGATGCCTATGGTCGGCCAATACTCATCCAATAAGGTTAGGACAAGTATAAAGGTAATTTTGAATTATTATAATATTCTTTTAACCTTGAATTACCCTATTTACATTTAACTGTAGTAAATAAAACAATTACCACAGTTACTATTCATAATATAAAAAAATAAAAGTAACCTATTAACATAATTTGGACCCACTGATTCCAAATAAGGAATCTGTTTTTCAAAATTCAAAACACAGAAGTTTCACTAATTAATCTAAAATTAATCCCGTTGTTAAGAAAACAGGTTTTAAAAGTTAAAACATTAACAAAGATTGAAATGTTTTTACCTATGAATTCAATGTAAAATTAATGCTAATGACATACATTATATTAAATGGTAAAAATATATTCTAGTTATACTTTAAAAAACAATCAAAATTATTATTTAAACATATAATGTATTTCGATGAAAAAGGTTGTTTTTATTTAAAATATAGCGTGTTTTTAAGAGATAATAACTATCAAAAGATTGAAACATGTTTATGTCTAGTTTATATGTGAAATTAAATCCAATGAACAACATTGTATTAAATTGTAAAAATATATTCTAAATATACTTTAAAACCACTAAAATTAATAATTTGTCACTATAAATTATTTCGATTAAAATAGTTGTTTTTAATTAAAATTTAGTAATTTTCACTGTTCATCAGAATATGAAAGTTATCCGAAAAGTTCCCAAATTTCATCCTAAGTTATTTTTGATATTATAAATCTAAAAATGAAGTCCATTTTGAAAAATAGAATTTACAAAATTTCAAAAAGTGGTTATTACTATTCATAACGGCTAGTTTTAATAATATTTTAGTAGCATGTCGTTGTTTAGTGAAACTCAGTATTGCGTATGATGCAAGCTATCGAGGAAGGCTGCAGTTGTGTGTGAAGCAAACCAAGCTAGTGTTGTGTGTAGTAAAAGATTACTTTGATGATTTATATAACATAAAAGCAATTTATTTCTCATAAAAGTCTCGGGTGTTACATTCTACCCTCCTTAAAATGAATTTCACCCTTGAAATTCGTCACTTTGTAACAAAAAGATGGGGATACCTCTCCCTCATCATATCCTCAAACTCCCATGTAGCTTATTCTAATTGGTGGTTCCTCCATTAAACATTCACCAAGCGAGTGGTCTTGATTCATAGGACTTTTTCGCTATGATCCAGAATCTCTATCGGTTGTTCTTCATAAGAAAGATCTTTCTCTAGCGGTATAACTTCTGAGCTGAGTACATGTAAAGGATCAGGTATGTACTTTCTCAGGAGATATACATGGAACACATCGAGAATTTGAGAGAGATTTGGTCGAAGCGCCAATCGGTAAGCTACCTTCCCAACACGATCCAGTATTTCGAAAGGACCGATATATCTAAGGCTCAACTTCCCCTTCTTTCCAAATCTGATGACCCTCTTCAAGGGAGATATTCGTAAGAACACTTCATCACCCACTTCAAACTCTAGATCTTTTTTCGGTTGTCAACATAACGTTTCTGTTGAATCTGAGATTCTCTTATGTGTTATTGAATAGATCAGACCTTTTCTGCCATCTCATCAACAATATCAGGTCCTAATAGCTTTCTTTCCCCAACTTCATCCCAGCAAGTTGTTGTCCTGCATTTCTTTCCATAGAGAGCTTCATAAAAATCCATCTGATTACTGGAGTGAAATCTATTATTATACAAAAATTCCACCAAAGGTAGGTGTTGATCCCAACCACCTTTGAAATCTATAGAGAATGCTCTCAACATATCTTATAGAGTTTGAATTGTCCTCTCAGACTGACCGTCTGTCTGAGGATGATAAGCAGTGCTGAAACTCAAATCTATATCCAGAGTATGCTGAAGACTTCACCAGAACTTTGAGGTAAACCATGGATCCTGATCATATATAATAGAAAGTGGTACACCATGAATTCTTACCACTTCCTTTAAATATATCCTGGAAAGCTGATACAGAGAGAAATCCTCTCTAATAGAGATGAAGTGTGCTGACATTGTAAGATGATCAACTATGACCCAGATAGAATTATTTCCTTTTGATGTTTTAGGAAGTCCTATGACAAAGTGTAGAGTGATGTTTTCCCATTTCCATTCGGGTATGGGTAATGGTTGTAACATCCCATTAGACTTCAGTCTCTCAGCTTTAACTTGCTGACAAACCAAGCATCGAGATACATATTTAGCAGCATCTATTTTCATGCCATCCCACCAGAAGTACTCTTTCAGGTCCCAATACATCTTTGGGCTTCCAGAATGAATAGAGAATGAAGAACTATGAGCATCATCCAGCAGATCCTTCTTTTATTCTGGGATGGGAGGAACACAAACCCGATTCATGAACTTTATTGTCCCTCACAATCAAGGTTGAATTCAGGAACATTTCTCACCTTCTTTTTTAACTCTAAATCTTCTTTCTGTGCCTCTTTAATCTTCACATGTATAGATGGTTGAACATTCATTTGAGAAAAGATACGATTTCCCCCCTTCCATTATAATTCCAAGATCCATCCTTTGTAAATCCATAAATATTGGATCTTTTGTGATCCTCATCATGGATAAACTGGCATGGTCTTGTCGACTTAATGCATCTGCCACCTTGTTTTCTTTCCCAGGGTGGTAATGGATTGAGTAGTCGAAATCCTTAATCATCTCCAAAAATCTTCTTTGGTGCATATTCATCTCCTTTTGTGTGAAAATATACTTTAAACTTTTAAGATCAGTATAAATGTCACTCCTTTCTCCATAAAGATAATGCCTCCAAATCTTTAATGCAAAGATTACCACAGCTAACTCCAAATCATGAGTTGGGTAATTTTGCTCATGGATTTTCAATTGTCATGAGGAATAAGCTATCACCATATCATTTTTCATGAGAACACACCCCAATCCTTTCTTGGATTCATCACTGTAGATCACAACCCTTTCTCCACTACAAGGCATTGTGAGCACAGGTGCACTGGATAACCTTATTTTCAAGCCCTTGAAATTATCTTCACATTCCTACATCCAAACAAACTTAACTCCTTTATGAGTCAACCTGGTGAGTGGATTAGATAATCATGAAAAATATTTCACAAAACGTCGATAATATCCAGCCAAACCAAGAAAACTTCGGATCTCAGTTACTGTTGTTGGTCTTGACCATCTTTTGATAACCTCCGTTTTTGCTGGATCCACAGATATCCCCTCTTTTGAGATTATGTGACCCAAAAATGCAACCTTTTGAACCCAAAATTCACACTTGGTAAATTTGGCATAAAGCTTCTCCTTTCTCAGGGTCATCAATTTAATTCTCAAGTGATCTTCATGTTCTTCCTTCCTCTTTCAATAGACAAGAATATCGCCTATAAAGACTACCAAAAATTGATCAAGATAGTCTCTAAAGACTCTATTCATCGGATCCATGAAGATAGCATGGGAATTAGTAAGACCAAATGACATCACTATAAATTCATAGTGTCCATACCATGTACGGAAAATCCGTCTTTGGTATATCCTCCCTTTTGACCCTTAATTGATGATACCCTGAATAAAGATCAATCTTGGAAAAGTATTGAGCTCCGTGTAGTTGGTCAAATAAGTCATCATTGTGTGGGAGAGGATATTTGTTCTTGATAGTGATCTTGTTAAGTTCTCGATAATCAATTCAGAGTCTCATTGATCCATCTTTCTTCTTAACAAATAGAACAGGTGCTCCCCAAGGTGACGCACTAGGGCGTATGAATCCCTTATCAATATTCTCTTGGAGTTGCTTCTTCAATTCATGCAACTCAATTTGGGGCATTCTATAACGTGTCTTTGAAATAGGTAAAGCACCTGGTACGAGTTATATTGAAAACTCAACTTCACGATTTGGTGGATGACCCAACAATTACTCCGGAAAGACATCATCAAACTCCCGTACAATGGGAATATACTTAATCATGAGTTTTTCACCAACCATTTGAGATAAATAACATTCATTTAGTGGAATCAAGACCCATAAGATGGAAGAAATTTCCACTGGAAGGTTATGTTCATCCTTGCATCGATAGACGATCATAGATTGATCTGGAATATGATATGCGACTTCCCTTCTTTGGTAATTAATATGAGCTCCATATAAAGAAAGCCAATCCATGCTAAGAATCACATCAAATTACAATATAGGAAGGATCATAAGATTTGCAGGAAGCACTTTCCCAGAAACTTCAATCGGGGAAGAATTATAAACATTTGATGCGACTGTTGTGCCATTAGGAGTTGTCATAGCCAACTCAACATCTAATTGTTGAGGTAATATGGTGATACCCTTAGAAAATTGTTCAGAAATAAAATAGTGGGTGGATCCAGAATCAAATAAAACATTTTCTACTTTAGAGTGGATGGTAAGTGTACCTTTAACCACATTGTTATCATACTCCACATCGCTGATAGAAATTTCATGTGACGTTCCTTTGTCTTTAGCCTTAAGAGTTTGTTGACGTCGACCATCATCATCAACCCTTGGATTTGGGCATTGATTGGTATAATGCCCCATCTCCTTGCACTTGAAACATTGAAGTGTAGTAGGTTCATTCTGTATATCCATTCCTTTGTTTGCATCATTAGACATCTTCTTCCTATCATTACGGCATTCAAATGCCCGATGACCTTCCTTTCCACATTTGAAACATTTACTTGTCCCTTTAAGAAAACTCCCTCCATGTTTCTTTCCACACTTTGAGAATAAGGGAAAGCTCATCTTCTTTTCAGTGTGCTCTTTAGATTTTCCTTTGAATTCCATTTTCCTTTTCTTATCAAACCCATATGACAGATGGGTTACTCCAATCTCCATCTCAACATTGAGAGCACAACGAATGATTTCCTCGTAGCTATTGAAGTCCCTTATGGCTAAGGCCCTTCGAAGACATGGTTTTAAGACACTAAAGAATCGATCGATCTTACTCTCAGGTTGGATAATAATTCCAGAAGCGTACCTTGCAAGTCTTGAAAATTTTTCTTCATAGGTACCAACAAATTCATCATCATTTTGCTTCAGTTCAATATTCTCTTTCTCCATCTTTGTTCGGAGAATACGAGGGAAGTACATATTGAAAAATAAGTTCTTGAACTCGACCCATTCCATGGACTCAATTTCATCCCTTTGCCTCATATTCTTAATAAGATTCCACCATTGACCAGCATCTCCTTCCAAACGATACACCGCTAGGATGACTTTATCATGTTCAGAACATTTAAGAACTGAAAATATCGATTCAGTCGTACTAATCCATTGTTCAGAATCTAATGGATCAGTAGACCCACTGAATGAAGGTGGACGCTGCCTCATGAAGGATTCAACAGAATATTGCTCCTTCCTTTTCTCGTTTGGATGTTTTTCATGATTCATAGCTTGAGAAAGTTGTGTGAGCATGGCTACAAGATTTTTCATTCTAGCTCCCATAACATTTGGTTGCTCAGGGGGACAATCATTACATTGCCCGACGCATTCCGCATTAACATGGTTCCTTCAGGTTCCAGCCATTGACTAAAACCAAGAATAATAGTGTGAGAAACACTAATTATAACAGGAAAACCACATAATCAAGAATAAAATTTCACACTTGTGGTCTTATCCTAGGATATTCATGGTCATTTCTAAAACCCTAAGATTGTGTTCTATTCTTAGACATATCCTTAGGATTCTTACTAAGGCTTTCAAATCCTAGTTTCCAAAGGATGAATATACCTTTCATCTGAAACCAACTATAACGACCCATACTTTACATACATTATTATTACTTCAAAATTGAAGAATACTTATTACAACGTATAACAAAACCATGAAAGGACCGTATATGTATAGTGTATTTAGAAACTGGGAAACATAAACAACTGGTTCATAAAGCGTCTACACTGTCTCCCATTTATTTCATCATATCTATAGTCCCTTTTGGCATATCTTACTTCATAAGATTCTTCCTGACCTGGGGAAAGAAAACATACAAAAGGGTGAGCTCAAATGCTCATTAAGGGTAAACAAAAGAAATATCAATAACATCATATTCATAAAAACATAACATTTTGGAAATTTTAACCTGCAAAAGAGAGCATAATTTCATAACATGGGATAAATCATAGTTGTGAAATGAAATCCCAATAATCATAACATAAAACACGAAACATTGTGGCATACACAAATAATCATAGAGAATAATTTCTTATTAGTCAAGAATCATTTCCAATAATATCTTAGTGGACAAAGTCAATTTCTGAACCGAGTTTACTCCTTGTTTCAGTCCTGTTTCACTGAACCGGTATAACCTGTCATTCCAGCCATGTTGATCTCATGAGATATAAAATATTTACCCAATTAATTGGAGGGAGATATAGGTCCGACCCATCTCATAATGATACCATTCTTATGTGTTCCACAAAATCATAAATCATAGATCATCGCATAACCCATGTAGTAAAAATGGGATTCTTAAACAACATGACATCATAAAACAATTCATATACAATAAAAGAATTCATAAAAATAATTCCATCACAACATAATCAAATAAATGTAATAATAGGGATTGAAACAGAACCCTATATTATCTTAGATGGAAAAAAATTTTGATAAAGCACTTGAACTCCATTCTTGAGGAAAATATCCTTTCTACTTCAAAAACATTTTCCTTTCTTTAACATGTCATACAATTTTAAACTAAAAGAAGTTGATTAAAAATAAAATTGAAAGCTTTTAAAAGATGCTTCTTGGAAATAGTGTTTTGAAAATCCATTCATGCAGTATAAGTTAAAAAAACATTATTCTCGTACTTTTGTCGAAAAAGTCAAAAAGTACCTCGTATGAAAAATGACAAAAGATTCCTTTCATATCTTTTACTAAAAACTCACCGAATGGTAAAATTGGATTTAAACAATTGTAGGTGGATGGAAAAATATTACATATTGAGGAAACATGGATGTGGATGATAACATACACCCCAGTAAATACCATAGTATAAACAATCTCGGATAAAATGAGATTGTGATATTTTCCCTTACCTTAGGTCCGATTTTCTTCGTAAGTGTCCGAACCTCCTGTATAATGATTTCAATAATGTTATTGAATTATTTCAGAATCATAATTATGGTTATTATATCATATATGGTCATATTATTGACTTCATATTAGTAATATTTCATTACTACTTGTTATTCGGGTGTTTATTAATTTTTGTTCTTATGCGTGTTTTGTCGAATAAATTCTTATTCTTCTCTTTAGGTTATAGATACATCATTTCCAGAATGGTATTACTGTAATATATATCATATTCATTCATTCATTCGTTCATTTATAAAATTTAGTTGGTGTCTAAAAATTATAAAAAAATATCATTATGTAGGAAATATTTTTAGATTTATAATTAATATTTATAGTCGAAAATATAATTTATATAACCCATTATAAAAATTAATTACTAAAAGATTTTTGTTAATGTCAATTTTGTCTTTACATTAAATTAATTAATCCAAATTGTCATTGTCACTACCAAGTGGCTCTATGGGGTCCCAAAATCGACCCAAGGATGCCCATGGTCGGCCAATACTCATCCAATAATGTTAGGACAAGTGTCAAGGTAATTTTGAATTATTATAATATTCATTTAACCTTAAATTACCCTATTTACCTTTAACCGTAGTAAATAAAAAAATTACCATAGTTACTATTCATAATATCAAAAAATAAAAGTATCCTATTAACATAATTTGGACCCAATGATTCCAAATATGGAATCCATTTTTCAAAATTCAAAACACAGAAGTTGCAGTAATTAATTTAAAATTAATCCCGTTATTAAGCAAACATGTTTTAAAAGTTAAAACATTGCCAAAGATTGAAATGTTTTTACCTATGAATTCAATGTAAAATTAATGCTAATGACATACATTATATTAAATGGTAAAATTATATATTCTATTTATAGTTTAAAAAATCAATATTATAATTTAACCATATAAAGTATTGCGATGAAAAAAGTTGTTTTTAATTAAAATATAGTGTGTTTTTAAGAGATAATAACTATCAAAATATTGACACTTGTTTATGTCTTGTTTAAATGTGAAATTACATCCAATTAACAAAATTATGTTAATTTGTAAAAATATATTCTAAATATCTTTTAAAACCACTCAAATTAATAATTTATCACTATTAATTATTTCGATTAAAATAGTTGTTTTTAATTAAAATTTAGTAATTTTCACTATTCATCAGAATATGAAAGTTATCCGAAAAGTACAAAAATTTCATCCTAAGCTAATTTCGATATTCTGAATCCAAAAATGAACTCAATTTTGAAAAATAAAATTTACAAAATTTCAAAAAGTGGTTATTACTATTCATAATGGCTAGTTTTAATAATATTTTAATAGCATATCATTGTTCAGTGAAACTCAGTATTGCGTACGACACAAGCTATTGAGGAAGGCTGCGGTTGCATGTAAAGCAAACCAAGATAGTGTTGTGTTTAGTGAAAGATTACTTTGATGATTTATATTACATAAAATCAAAATATTTCTCATAAAATTCTCGGGTGTTACAATTCTATTATCAGTTTATTGATTTATATGGTGTGTGATTCAGTGTCTTACCTTTTAATATTGATTTTTCATTATCTACATAGTTGAATACATGTGTTATCAGTTAGTTACCATGTTATGTTGATTTATTTCAATCAATTCGTTATTTATTTCCCTTTATTTACCATTACTAGGAATTTGAGATCACTATTTTAGTAGTTCTATTTTTCCCCATGTTATGAAGATGGAATTTTTGACTAGGTTTAATGATGAAGCTTATTTTTTTTATTATGATTTATGTTTTACCAAAGTAATCAGGGAATCATTTATGTCTCTAGTTATTCAATACTACTAAATGGATTGGTCCTTTCAGACGAGGTACCCTTTTATCATTGAAATTCAATATAATAAATCACTTCCTCCAGGCTTCTGGGGTTTGGGAATTATAACTCCATTAATTTCATCATCACTTACCCAGTAAAGAATCATAGATGATACATCAAAATAAAAATGAGGGTAGTGAACTTTATTTTTTAATTATGAAAAATAATAAATAACTAAATACACTGTTAAGTGTCATCCATTACGGTGTTCAAAATCATGTCAATTTTATTCTTGAAGGAAATTAGTTGGAATTGATTGAATTGAAATAATGAAGTATTTTGCAATATATTCGTCACTTATTTAATATTCTCATCAATAAATGTAAAGATAGATTGTTTTTTAAACTTTGAATCAAGATGATGAAATAAAACAAATCCTACTAAGTGAGTATATTATCATAGGAATCAAGATTTTTGTTCTTAATATAATCATTATAGTCACTAATGAAATAATGAAACACATAATACCTATAAATAATCATGAAAAAACATTTATTTAAATTTTCTAAAGTTAAAAATTTTCTTCTAAGTATACAATCCTCAACCATGAATTTAATATTTATAATAACATATGAATGAAGATGAATGAAAAATTGAATCTTATATGTGTTTTAAATGAAAAATTAACTCCCCAACAAATATTACAATTCAATAAAAATTTACATATAGTATATCAATATTATTTTAGATTTTTTATTTTATTATAATAATACTGGATAATCATAGTTTTTTCAAATAAGAAATATGTTAATTTTGGATCCACTAAAAGGTAATAATAAGTACAAATAGTTTAGAATTTATATAAAAGAGGGGGTTTTATTGAGTGATTTCTGATCAAAATGAAACAAATTAGAAAAAAAATAATTTTAAAATGCAAATATGTATTATTTTGGGTTGTAAAACGTTCCCCAAAATTATGAATAATTCATTAGACCTTATTGTTATATTAAATAAATTGTGGTGCCATAATTTTTAATCATACAACACTGTAGAATAAAACACAACCACAAACCCTAAACTAACTTCAATACATATAATCATGCACTCCGTTGTTGATTGTGGTCTAAACTCTATCTTATTATCAATAAAAATTTTAGAATAAGACATCTAATAATTAAATGATAATATATTTAGTTTTTGGAATATATATGAAACCTATTAATATATCCCATGGTGATTATGTTTGAAAACATAAGATTCACTCAAATGATTCACAATACCAAGGACTTGTATAGAATGTGTTAGTGGATTTAAAAATCAAAAAATTAAAAAATATTTTTATTATCCAATATTTTTTAAATTATATTTATTATTTAGATTCCAAAAAACTATTCAATGTGGTAATAATAAGCTCAAACAAAAAAATTACTACTCTCTTATGGGTGGAATTTTCATCGTCGGGTCAATTTTTTATAAGAAATTGTTGAAAAGGTTGACACCCAATATTTTCTCCACTATTACATTTCATCACCAAATAAAAAATATAATAATATGAAAAATATTAATATTAAAGTTTTATTTAGTTTTCATAGAGAATAAAATAATGTAAATAAAGTAATATAAAGTGGAATTCTGAGAAGGGTGCCATCGAGGAAGTGATCCTTCCAAAAATGATTCCTTAATAACAAGTGATACATAGTGAAATTAAACCACACCTTTTGTTATACCACACCAAATCCAAAACTAACCATACAAAATACAAAAAATTTCATTTTAATATAGTATGTGTGGGAATGGGTTCGAAATTCCAAAATAGAGACATGTGTCATCCATCACTCAAAAGATACTCCCAGTTGATCATCATTTTCGACCAAGTTCTCATGGGAATCAAGTTTCACTAAAGTATAATAAAATTATAGAAATAGAGTCATTAAACTCCTCTAAAAATATCATCCAAATAAATTAATTACCGAATATGTTATTGATTAATTAGAAATGTGGAGTCTATTATGTCAAATTCTGTACATCCCTTTATTAATTATCACTATCAACCATCCAAATGTGAGAACCAAAAACCAAGGTATAAGTTAAAAACATAAATAACACAGTGATTTTTATGTCAATAAAATTTAAAACCCATATTTTAATAAATACTAATTTTACCACTAAATTATTATGGTAATATTAAATTAAGAAAAACATAATTGTTAAGGAATCTTTACATTCATGAAGAAAACAAATAAATGAAATAAATATTAAAATAATGCTTAATGTGGGGAAATTATATCAATTAAAATAACTAAAATATCAAACAAACATTATTTTTCATTTAATGACATGTTATGAGGACATGTATGTGGTAGATGTGGTGTTTCTGATAGGTTCAGAGTATATAGAGGTTATAATTATGAAAGATAGGATGGGAGAATTGATAGTGATGTGAGGTGGAATAGGGAGTGTGTGATGCATTAAATAGAATGTTAGAGTCTTACACCATTCTTTTAAATTAGAATATATACTATAATATTAATAAAAAAATTTCACGGTCCCCTCCCTCCGAAGGTACTCTTATAAGGCATATAACAAAGGATGTGAGACCATTCCCCTAATGTATTGCCTTTGTAAGGTGTCAGGGTGTCAACAAACCCCGAGCGTATAAAAATAAAACATATTTGGGTATAACATTCAATAGATAATTATATAATGTAGTCCATAGATATTTTACCCCACATTAATTCTCATGTGTCCTTGTACATCAAAAAATCTCCAGGTAGCCATTGTTCTATATTTACATACTAGTAAATAGAATACTTAGGCACAAATTATGCCACCACACATTTCATTTCAGGACAAGAATGAATCATATTTTGAACATGGAAAATCATGAATACCCTAGGGTTTTCTATTTATCATGATCTATGGAACTCTTGAAGGAAAACATGATGGTTCACTAATGGATAAAAATAGAACATAAAATAAAATCATGACATTGGAATCCCCTACCCATCCCACTAGAGCATCACAATGGACAAAACAATCTTGCATCATCTCTACATATGAGTCTCACTACATAAAATAATTTACATACCACATTATAGAATACTTTAATATCAAGCGAATTATGAAACCTCCACCATCAATTATTCCATCATCTAAATAGTTTACTTAAAACACATCAATTTCCCTCAAAGAATTCATAGAATCTTTGAAAACATTCTTCTATGACATCATTTTCATTGAATCACCCATGATATTTCTCTTTACTAAGGTATAAGATATATTAATGTAATTGTTTTAAGGAAACTCGATCCCACAATATTTCCATAGATTAATGTAATACCAAGAGAAGTAAAAAATATAAGTTATTATTATCAGTAAAGACCATAATTCATTCTACATTGTTGGAATTTCACAACAACATTACCACAAAGACAACTTTTACCAGATCATGATCATGGGTGGCATAGTAACTCTTATAGGGATGTAACTCCACAAAACCATTATAGTGTTCTACATTAATTTAAATCATGATGGATCACATTCTAATTTTGGATTCAATGTATAGTTCCTCATATTTCACCCAATGTAATCGTATCTAAAGAACTGAAATATTAATTAACAGACCCTTCCATATAGATATTTTTTAAAATTATTCTAACCAGTCCGAGTTAGATATATCAATGTGGATACCATAAATTATAAATTTAACATGAATAACCAATAATAGATTGAAATAGGTGGGAAATAATAGAACACTGCTATGTTATTGGGATATTCCCAAGAAAACACCCATGTTCATAATAAGGTCCATGAACGTGTTTGGCCGGGATTGTGATGACAAAGAAAGATACATCAGATGTGGTCCATTATGTTCTAAAAAAACATGGATATAATCAGAACACCTCCCTTTTTTATGTTGTGAAACTTTTCTTCTAGATAACAGATGGGAAATACATGGAAACAAATAGTAAAAATTAGTAAAATGATATATAGTGGTTTATGGAAAAAAGATCCCCTAGTCCACTCCGTTAATGACCAACTCCATGAGCTTATTAATTTTTACTACTTGGTCTCATTACCCTATGACCATGACAATGGACATCAAGATGTTGACATGTTATAAGGATATTATAGGTCCTTATATTTTGTTAACTAGAAACCAAAATTCCACAACTTAGTATAAAAATAGAACACTTCACCACGACTAATTCTGAGTAGTCCAGATTCTAGCAAACAAATAGATTTTGATTTTATTTATAAAACAGGTTATAAATCGATGTTTTTGAAAAAAATAAACAATTTTAATTGATCATCAATAATACATACCAGAAAATAGATCTTCAATGTTTCATAATATTTACTCAAATATTGATAGAAAAATTATTAGAGAGATGTATAAATACATATGCCTCCAAATTGGATCCCTGAAAAATGCCTCATTGTTCTTGTAAAAGTATATATAATTATAAAATGTGGTAGTAGTGAAAACAACAACATTAAGTCCATTAGACATATCAAAATATGTATCCCTCAAAAGTGTAGATTTTAAGGCAATGAAACACTAGTCAAATTTCAAGCAGATCATTTCTTTTTTTATATCTCTTATAGTATATATTTTTGATGAATAACATCTCAATATTTATATAATCGGTCAAACAACAATAGTTCAATAAAAATAAAGAATTATATAACAGAAAATCAGGCATAATTGAATTTTAAAACGATCAATAGAGTCATAAATTCTCGTAATAATGGTAAAGATTTACTCCATTGAATAATATCCTTCAATAATAATATCGAGCCATTAAATTAATCATAAAATCCTTCGTACTGATCATAAAAAATATTTGAATAAAATATTAATCTTTCTATACCAAAGTAGAAATACTGAATAATATCATAGATTTTAAACTCTATCTTTGAATAATAACACATTGGGTTTCTTGACATGACGACAAAACACCAAAAATTGGGTTGATAATGTACTGTTGACCCCAAAAGTTGGGTTGACATTCCATATTTTTGTTTCCTTAAACACAGGGAGAATTTAAAATATAGGGTTGTTTAACCATAATTTTCCAATATCATAGGGTATATGATGTATATTTCTTGTTTCAAACATAGTATTATTGATACATACCTTACACCTATAAATGTAGTGTTTGAAAATTGGTCTCAGAATACATTTAATCACAACCTGGATACTTCAACAATTATTAATAGAAGATCATTGACTTTAGTATAAAACTATAATTAATATTTCATTGAGAATTAGTTTCCTAAATTTTAGTTAAAATAAAATTCAGTAGTAACATAAATGTGGTTATTTGTGGGCATCAAACCCATAGATAAATATAAAAAATTATTGAATCAACATATGCCAAAAAGCCTCGTCATTTTTTATAAATACAAATCACAATATAGAAAAAACAACATTTAAAAATAATCTTTAGAATAATCCAATAAAATAATTCCCAATTTTTTATTTTATAAAATTATAATACTTCTTGTATATAAAATTTCATCAAAAGTAAAATTCTCAATATTATTAGTTTTAATAATTTTTTTATAGTCAAATGTTCTCCAATTGTGTGGTTTAAAACATTTCCCACTTATTAAAGATAATTTCTAAAACCTCTTATACATGATGATAACATAAAAATATAAAATTATCCTCTTTCTGTGACATAAAAAAGATAATATTACTGTATTAACTACACATAAATTCATGGTTTCTCAAAACCAATATTTATAAAAAATAAGTGTAATGAGATATTAAATGAAAAAAATTGATTATTTTCTTAAAACTCCCATTATATATTAACATAACCTATATCAAATGAATAATATTTAAAGAAAAATTTATTCATAGGTAATAAAAATAAAACTATTATTATTATATTAATTTTTAATTTCATAAAAATAAACATATTTATGAGATAGTTAAATATTACGGTCATGAATCTATAATATATCCTAATAAATGTCTTAAAAGAAAATATGAGACAAATTATAGAATATATTTTCAATAAAAATCATATATATATATATATTAGATTTAAATAAATAGGAAATCAAATATACGGGTTATCAATGAGTTGATATTTTATATGAACATTCTAATCCATGAAATTTTTGACATAAACTACGACTATAGACAGTACTTTTAATTTACCTTAAATATGTGGTGTTTTTTTAAATTTTATGAAGATGAACATTGTTGAAGAAATAACATCACGATTTTATCATGATGTTTCCTTGTAACTTCTTTTTTTCTGAGAAACTCCATCTAACATATCATTTCAACATTGAAAGCTTCAAAATCTTCTTTTAGGATCGATAAATCTTTTATAATCTAATATTCTTTTCGTAATGAATCAAAATACATTTTTTATATAGTTTACATTTGTAGTTCCTCATACCACTTTGAACAGAAGTCTTCTATAAGACATTTGAGAAGAATACATTTGATGAACCAAAATTATATCAATGAAATTTCCGTTCTTATAAAAATTTGATATATTATAAATCCTATAAATTTACCAATAGATAACAATATAATATTTATAAAAGATGAATTAATTAAATAATAATAGTTTGTAATAATTAATGAACCCAATCCATTGGAATAGTAACATGACCATTGGAATAGTTTTATGAACATTAGAGATAGTAACACAACCAATAAAATAATAGACTCACATATGAATAAGTAAATAAAATTTAGGTACCTTATAAATGAGATTATGATAAAAATATTTCTTAATATAAGTAAATAACTGTTTTTAAAAATGATAAATTAAGTGTTGGTATTTTTATAAAACAAAATTTTTTAATTACAATTTATTAAATAAATTATACTGAAATGAAATTTTAAAATCATTAAATATAGACATAAATTAATATTTTGTTTTCTTATGTTTATATGATATTTATATGATACTTTAATTGATTTTTTAAACTGTTATAAAATCAGTTATAATTTTACAATTGGTATTTTCGTGCAAATGATGATTTAATTTAAAAATAAAATTTCTCATATTTAGAATATTAATTTAATTATCTAAAGGGTTTTTAATTTCACATGTTAAAAAATTCATGGGGTTATTTTCTGTAATTTTTTTAAAATTGATAATTATTTGGTGATTAGTGAAATATGTTAATTTATGGTACTTAACATTAAATGTACAAAAATGAATTTTTGATTCATGGTTGAGTCATGTATGGTGTATGGGGACGTTATCATTATATAACATGCTCTATTTACTGTATTTAGTAACAATAATCCATATTATTTATAGTCTTGAAGCAAAATAATAATAAAAATGAATAAAAAACAAAAACACTCCCCCCTCACACATTAAATTCCACCCCTCACCACCTCATATCCTCACACCTCAAAAGACTTGAATCTTTTCCTAATGGTTTCCAACCCACATGCCATGTTTTCCCCAATGTCTAGAATAATCTTTTGAAAACAAAATAGTGAAACTCAAGCCCTTCAAAGAGGTTATCAAAGAGAAATAATTCAACAGGTAAAATTATCATTATTTTTCATTTAGTCACTTTTTATTTTATTTCCTTTTATTATCCTATCATCATATCACATTATCTATCCTTTCTAATAACTCTAATATATTTAATATAAAATGATGTTTTTATGAATATAATAACCCATCATGAATTCTCTTCCACACTCCATTTATTCTGGAAATGGAAATATCATATCTATTTGGTCGATTCGCCACCATCATGGACAATGAATTTTTGTTTTCTAATATTACTTCAAGGATGGACATAAAACCATTATAATGGATTAAAATATTTCAAATTGTATAATACATCTTTTTAATTTTCGTAAAATAGTATATATTCATAATATAAATTAATAAAACAAAACATGCCTGTAATGATAAAAAATTCACATAAATAAACCAACATTCATCATTAAAATTTTATCTAATTCATCATAAACATATATGAAAAAATGGTATATAATATCATAAGTTATATTTTAATTTAATTAATAACATATAAATTTAATTCTAAATTATTATATAGATTTAAAATTTTCCTTAACATATGTAATAAAATAACTAATCATGATAAAAATGTGAATGAACACTATTTAATAATGAAATTATATATTATTACTCCACAAAAAAGGCCATAATTGAATATAAAAAAAATACGAAACTATTTAAATATAGAATGGGTTATGAATTAAATAATTAATGGATTTAATTACATTATTATAGACATTGATATCAAGTGTGTAACACTTTTGTACAACAGGTAAGGTATTATTTCTGAACCTCATTGTTTCCTTAGAGCTGTGACATTCCCCTATTTACTACAACTTTTTCACAATTATTCTTATGTTATCATTATAGTTTTTTAATTTATGTTCTACATATATTTTCCTAGTGAAATTTTTTATGTGCAAATACAATTTTTATATGTTTCCCTTCTCAGTTCCTCATGATATGCATGCCCAATTAAAGAGAATATAATGATCTCATACCCATATTCAGGTGAACTCAATAATATTTTTTAAAGAATAATTATTTTTCTAAAAGAACATATTTTATCCAGAAGAAATGAACTTGTTTCATATTTAAATTTATAAAAAGAATTATTATTTTTCAATTTTAAATAATATTAAAAATTATCCTTAAAATGCACTAAGTTTTCTCATTTATAAATAATCTTAAACACCCTCTTTACATGTTTTCAATTCTAGTGCACATAATTTATCATGATAAATTCTTATTTTCCATTATTAATTTCCATTTATTATTTAAATCCATTATTCAATGGAAATTTTTTTGTACACCCAATTTTTATGCTTCATGTCATAGTTACGATACCCATTTCTTTTAATGGGTGACCCTTATGATCATAACTTCTATTTGATTGTTAATGTGGAAAAAAATCAATAAATTTTTTTGATTGGTTTCCCCAAATAGAAATAAATTTCATTGGGTAATGTTTAGTCTAATGATACATAATGTTGGAACAAAGAGTGAACCTGAATCTTTTACAAGACTTTTCCCCCCATGTGTAATGGTCTTGTATGTTAGCCAACAATCTTTCTCTTTCATGTGAAATAGGTTTGGTAGTTATCCTTGACTTCTGATTATGTTATTTGGTTATTTTTTTCACATTTCCATGATACCATTATTACATTATCCCATGTTATACATGTTATTGTCCTTTTGTTTATGCATTCATTTTTATTGGATCATGTTATTCAATATAACCCACATTCTATGGTTGATTTCTATTTTAAAAACCATTTTGGAATGTTTAGGTCATAAAATGATCATTTATTCCAAATATTATCCTACAAAAATTTGATGTTTCAATATAATTTAAGAGAACATTATTAATATTATGTAAAAGATGTTTTTTTGTTACATTTTTTCATTTTTATGTATGTAATCATTAAAATAAAATTGTCTTTTTGATCCTTGGTTTTTTTAGAGGCCAATTATTCTTAATATCTTCTAATAATTTGTGTAAAATTTTACGTCCACTATATTCAGTATTAGAGTATGGTCTAGGTATTTTTAGAGATTCAGACTAGAGGGATTTAGTAAGAAACGTTTGGATTTTTCTCTCTCCATGGATAACCATGATTTAAACACAGGGAATCACAATCTATGATATTTTTTCATTTAAAATGGCATCCCTCTATGTTAAATTTTTTCATATTTATATATCGATTAGAAAAGAATTCAATCCCCTATAATTGTAATTCATTTTCTTTGTTAATGGTTGGACATAGGAGAACCCATTACAACAAACGATGTGATTGAAAATATGATTATTTCCCTAGTGAAATTTAAAATCTGATGGGAATGGGACTTTAAAACATCATGAAATAACTATCTAAATAATATCATATATTTAATAATAAAATGAATTTTTAAGAACACTATCTTTATCCAAAGAAAGATAATTTTTTTCTATTCCATCATGCATCATATTCCTTATATATTTTTTGGATCTCTTTATCCCTTCAATAGAAAGATATGGATCGACATTTTTGAGATGATATTATCTATCTTCCAGCTCTCAGAAGAAGGGAACATGGTACTAACTACCTATCATTATAATGGATAATTTGATCATTGGTGAACATTGATCAAGAATAAAAATTATAAGGATAAAATTTGTTGATAGGATTTTGGGAATTTCATTAAAATATTTCCCAATAAATATTTTGCTTTAACCCTATGTTTCAAGATGTAATGAGAGTCCCTTAGTCTGATGAAAATAGAATACAAGTCTATTATGTATTATGAATAAAACATCACAAGTCATTCACTATATTACTTAGATATTTCAATCATAATCAAAAGAAAGGTTGTTCATTTATTTACAGGACCATAATAAAGTATATGGGAATCATTGGTGATTTTATAATTTCATAGTTATGAAGATATTATCCATTTTTTCATAAGGTTGAAATGAGGATCAGAGACACTAAGTGGTCTAATGGACCCAAAGATAAACAATAAGAAAATGGTGATTTATATTGGAGGATCGATAGATAAATCCCATTATAGATTGAAAAACCAACATCCAATGTAGAAAAACTGTGGGACAAATCAACATGTGAAATGTCTTAAGGGAATCAAGAGATACATCAAATGTGGGTTATTTTGGAATTTGTATAATAGATAAAAAAGGTATCTATAGAATCCAACTAATGTGGATGAATAATTTGAGGTTTTAAATAGTACTTATCCTATAGAGAAGTGTTTCAACTACAATGAACATGAGAATTATGTGATTCAATGTCCTAATCAAAGTGTTTTTGGAGGAAAGTATCCTAAACACCATCTAAAGAAGTAAGGATGGGAATATTATAGAACTAGTATTGTGGTGGATCCAAAATAATGATGTGGTGATTGGTACAACAGTTATTAATTTAATAATAGAGAATGTAATGCTTGATTTTAGTTATAAAAATTCATTAACATCGTTCATGTCTAATAGAACTATTCATTAACCTCCTCAAAATTTTGAGGTTTATGTATATGTGAGAATAGAATCTAGGGAAATTATTTCCTCCAAATTATATAAATCCACTCTAGTTAATGTTTTTGTGCAGAATGATAAATAAAATCAGGAATTAAATCCTTATGTATATTTTTATGTTATATTGGGATTGGATTGTCTTTAAATTTATAAATCCAACATCAACTTTGAGGAAATGGTGATCACTCTTCACATCCCAAGTCATCCTCCAATTATATACAACTATAAGGGGGAGGATGAGTCTCTATCAGAGTCATTGTCTCAAGTGTAGTATTTCATGCCTTATTAGAAAGAATATATAACTCAAATGATTGAGAAAATGTATAGAATAATTCACAATGACTTTCCCATTGTGGGGTACTACACTGATGTATTCTGTATAGTATTTTCTACTCTTCCTATGGAATGTGAGTTAAGTTCCTAATTTAAATTATTCATGTATCTCAACACATGTCAAAGACACAGTATATAATGGCCACCATTGATTAGGAAGAACTGAATTAGATTTTAGTAGAGAATATGGATAGGGGTTTTATATAGTGATGTGCTCCACATTAGGGTGCACCAGTCCTCTATGTTATGAAGAATGGTTGATCAATGATTATCTACATTTATTATCATGATCTTAATAACATAATTATAAATAGATGTATCATATACCCTAGATATAATACTTGTTCAATCATCTATGATGGGATATATAATTCTATAAGTTTAACATCCGGTCAAGATATCAATAATTATTGTTAATAAAGGAAGACATTCCCAAGTCTACCTTTTGAATTGTGTATAAACACTATGACATCAAAAGAATTCTCTTTAGACTCCAAAATGTTCCATCAATTTTTATTAAATTAATTTATATATTCTTTAGTGATTATAAATTTCTGTATTATTTATAGATGATATTATGATATACTCCAAAAGAAATGACTAACATGACGATCATTTGAAAAATATTCTAATGACCTTTCAAGGGTATAAACTATATTATATTTATATTAAATTTGAGTTCCAGATGGGCGAATTTTCATTACTGGGGCATGTTATGACCTACAAAGGAATATATGTGGACCCTTCCAAGGAAAATACAATTGATTAGTGGCACATGGAAGTATCAATAATGGAGATCCATAGTTTCCTTTGCCTACATGGTTGTTACCGATGATATGTGGAGAACATATCAAAATTTCCATACCCAATTACTATGCTAGATTGTAATGGAGTGAATTTTAGAAGAACTAGTGAAGGTGAAGACTACATAAAAGTGTTGAAAAAGTGGTTTACCAATGAACTAGAGCTCATAATATTGAAATGTAGGGATATATTTTTGGTGTACAACGATGTATTTATATAGATCATAGGATATTTAGTAGTGAAAAATTATAAAATGATGTCCAACACCTCAAGGAAGTTGAAAATTAAAGATAAAAATTATCCCACACAAGATATGAAGTTGGTAGCTATGATCTATACAGTAAAAATCTCGTAATGTTTTCTCTATGTGTGGATATGTGAGATATATATTGATCAAATAATATCAAAATATATATTCAAACATAAGGAGCATATTTTTCACATAGGGATGATTTTCAATTCTCATAAGGGACTATGATTGTTCAATCCACTACAATCCTGATAGTAAAAATAAGTTGTGGATACTATATATATAAAGGATCATGTATCTTTATTCATTATAAAAATTGAGACGGATAAAATATTATAATACCTAAAAAGGATAGACCTGGGAATCATTAAGAATGTAATAGAATGAATATGTTCTAAAATTATTTTTTAACCACCCCTTACGAATAAAATAAATGCTTTTCAAAGAACTAATGTGGAAATTCAGAAAAAGGATGAATCTATCAGAAATGATATATCATTTGAGTTCAAAAATGGATGAGGAATGAGACATGATATTTGGATCTATACCATATGTACCATATAATCTTGAGGTAAATAATTATCATTTTAATTAACTACATATCTTAAACTACTCTATCCACCCAGGGACCACAATGATGTATCGAGATCACTTGCAACACTATTTGTGGGACAATATAAAAAATGAGATCATTGGATATTCATGAATGTTTTGTGTTTTTTAGAAAATTCAATGATGGAAGGGAAAATTATAAGTGGCTGATGCATCCATTATAGATACTAACATGTATGTAGAACCACATCACTATGGACTTTTTCATTGGAATTATAATGAAATCAAGGGGAAAAATTCTATATGTGATGGTAAGGATCTTCATATAAAGTTAGGCACCTTTATCACAATTAGAGAGGACTTCTCACTCGATAAAATTATACATATAAATCAGAGAAGTGGTAAGGCTTCAATTATTACAACAATATATTGTATCCAACCAAGATTCAAAATTTACCTCCATGTTCTAGAAAATCATCCTCATTCTCTAGACATTGTGTTGAACTTTAGTACATCCTGTCATCCATAAATTAATCGCCAATCTATTTGGAAAATTTAGAAACTAAAAATCATGTATAGAGAATGTTCTATGGATGTCAATATAGGATAAGGCTAAAACCTGCATCTTCTTGACTTCTCCTATATCAATATCTTACACTTGTGCATCTATATGGAAATATATGAAACCATTTATGAATGAAATTGTATACAATGACATGTTGGGATGATATCGGTGAATGTAAGTGGATAGGGACAGAAATGGTAAATGAAATAGTACAAAAGTAGAATATGATTCAGAAATATATCAAGGGGTCCTAATGTCGACATAATATCTATGCAGACAATAATAAATGATTCTTGGGAATTAAAGTTGGATACATGTTATTCTGTTACATATATCTATAGAAGGGGAACATGTGCTTTTAGAAGAAGGGAAGGCATTATCCAAGTTACATTGGCCCCTTAAATATTATTGATCATGTCGAATTTGTGGCTTATCAACGATAACTTACACCAACAATGTCTCAAGTACATCATGTATTCTGCATTTCACTCAAGATGAATTATATACCAGATCCCTCAAAATTTATAAATTTAGTTGTGGTACAGTAAGATAACGATCCCTCTAATGGGGAGCTGTTGGTGACGATCATGGATCATAGAGATAAATTTATAAGTAACATGAATACTCGAATGGTCCAAGTACTATGGAGGAACCATATGTATGAAGAGAAAACATGGGAATTAGAGGGAGAAATGAAGGATAAATTCCCTCACCTCTTTTCCCCTTACATTATGAAATGAAATTTCGAAGGTGAAATTTCATTTGGGGGGAATGTGACGACCTATAAATCTATCAATGAAGATTTGGTTGCTATAATTATGTTTAATAAATGACTTAATGCAACTTATAGATTACAATACAATATTTATAAGTGAATAAAGAATGAAATAATTATTATTTGCATATATTAAGGAACCTAATATAATGGAATAGTAACATGACTATGGGAATTGTAATACGACCACTAGAAATAATAACCCTGCCATTAGAATATTAATATCATATATGAATAATTAAATAAAATTACAGTACCTTATAAACGAGAATATAATATATCTATATAATAGTATAAGTAAATAAATCTTTTTAAATTGAAAAAATGTATTTGTATTTTTATAAAACATAATTATTTATTTTCAATTTTAGAATTAAAATAATGATTTAAAATAGTATTTATTTCAATTAAATATATTCATTAATTAATATATTTTTTCATATTATAAGAACTTAATTTATTTTTCAACTTGTCATAAAATTAGTAATATTTTAAAATAGGTATTTTTGAGTAAATTATGATTTTATTTAGTTATTAAATTTATCATATTTAATGATTTTATGATGTCTTATTGTTAAATATAATCGTTAATAAATGGTTTTGGTTATTTTTTCTATTTTTCATAAATAGTTGACGTTTTGTGAATATTGAAATACGATATTTTTTTATATTGAACCTTATAAGTAAATAAATAAATTATTGAGTCATGGTTGAGTTATGGATGATGTAAGTGGAAATTATCTCAAACTGGCATGATCTATTTACTAATACCATAAAAATCCCCACTATTCATATTAGTTATCCAAAATAATAAAAAATGAATAAATATATCAAAAACTCTCCCCTCCCATTACTATAAATACCAACTGCCACCACCTATTCTATGGAAACTCCAATACCCAGGTAGATTTTAAAAATTATACCGAAACATATTCCAAATTATCTCCCCCACTTCCACTTGCCTTTGATCTCAATAAAAGTCTAATATAAGTGCTTTATGTTTGTTCTCAAGGAAAATGAATTCAAGAGATAAAATCACCTTTGATTTTAATTTATTTTCTTTTTTATTTTCTTCTCATTTCTATTATGTCTTCACAAAAAGAATTCGGAGTGAAATCATAACACTATAATAATTTTAATAATAGTATATTATTGTTTTAATGGAATAACTCATCCTCAATTCTCTTCTCCTCTCCTTTTTTTCTAAAAGTGAAAACATCATCTCTGAGGTGTCGAATAACCACCTCCATGGATAATGATTTTTTATTTTCTAATAACACCATCAAGAATATTTATAAAACCATTATAATGGACACAATATATTGTGAAAATTAATATTAATATTATTTATTTTTTTAGGTGGTGTATATGCACAAAATTATGTAATAAAACAAAACCTGTATGCGATGATCGAAAATTTAACAAAAAACAAGTGTTCAACATTAACATTTTATCTAATAGATCATCCTTAGATATATAAAATGATGAAATATAAGACCATTTATAATATTTTAATTTAGTTAATAACATACATATTCAATAATATATAACTATTCCAAATTTACATGTTCTTTTGGATAAGTATACAAGTTAACCAATCATGAAACCCAAGAAAATGACTAATCCCAAATGATGAAATTAAATCTTATAACTCCTTATAAATTACATAAATTAAATGAATAAAATAATAATAAATAAATAAATTATGTACAGTATCTTAATTAATTAATTAATTGATGTAATTTCAATATCCAGGACATTATGATCAATTGTAAAAAACTTTTGGACATAAGGTAAGGGATTTTATCCAAACCTCTATTTCTCCTTCGGGATATGATTTCTAAATTTTTACCACAATTTAATTTTTAATTATCCTTATTTAATCATACTATGTCTTGTATGTATGTTAAAAAAATATTTTTGTAGCCCAATTCTTCTTTCTTTTATGGGGAAATACATGTTTAATAAAGATCTATTCTCAATTCCTCGTGATAAGCAAACCCGATAAAATAGAGCATCCCAATTTCATACATATTTTCATGTTCACTACATAATATATTTTAAAAAACCATTATTTTTAATAAATTACTAATTTTTAATAAAAACACATAATGTTTCATTATTGGTTTTATAAAAACAATTATTCCTTTTCCATTTTAATGAATCTTGAATAATGTCCCATAAAATTCACTGAAGTTTCTCACTTATTAAGATTATTAACCACACTTTTTACATGTTTTCATTTCATTTCGACATAATTTATCATGATATAAGAATATTTTCCCTTATTATCTCCCAATTATTATTTAAATCCATTAATTAATATACATAATTATTATACACCCATTGTTTATGCTTTGTGAAATAGTAATGATGCCCATTTCTTTACATGGGTTACCCATATGTTTGTACCTCATGTTTGACTCTCCATGTGGACCACCTATTAATTAACATGTTATGATGGTTTATCATAAATGGAGATTAAATTAATTATGTAATTTTTTGTCTCATGATACACCATGTTGGAATAGGGATTGAACCTCAATCCTTTTTGTGAATTTTTCCACCATGGAAAATGGTCTTCACAGTTAGCCTTCGCTTAGGGTCCTCCATGTGCACTGGTCCTCATAGTTAGCCTTGAATAATTCTTATGACATGTTGTGTGTTGTTATCCATATTTATATGATTCTATTATTAAATGATACCCTAAAATAAATGTTATTATTCGTTATGATTATTCAAGACTTTTTCTGTCATATATTTATGCCTTCTAACCCATGTGCTATGATTTGTTTCTATGTTTATACCCTTATTAATATTTTTATCACATCCCTTATTCATGTATTCCAAAGGTTATCCTATAAAAATGTAAGGTCACAATGTTTTTTAAGAAGTCATTATGATGATTCAATAAAAGTTGTTTTTACTTCCATTGAATGTTTTCATTTTTATGTACCTAATAATCCAAATAAATTGAACTTTTTGATCCTTGGATTGTATTTTAAGGATATTTTTTCTTTAAATCATTTAAAAATATTTTTAATATGTTAGTTCAATTATAATATAACTATAGTTATTTATTACTATAACGTACTGCTCCTTCTCTTTGGCTTAAGAGGGTGGAAGGGTGTAACATGGCCTTAAGAGACATCCTTAATATGCCACTGGTTAGAAATAAAAGTCGATGGGATTCAATACATGTGGGGTATGATTTGAATAATAATAATAAAACCAAAAAACAAGAAATAATTATTAAAACAACCAAAATACGATATATGATAACAAATAAAGACAACTCAACATTTTATTTATCAAAAACATTCGAAAATAAAGTAAAACAATGGAAGACAACAATATAAAAGTAAATATCAGCATACAAATAAATAACACTCCAAGATAAAAACAAGACTCTAATCCGCACATTATCCTTCATTTAACTTCACTAAACAACCCAAGAGTCTTGAATTAGGGCTAAAGACATGTGATACTTTACCTTTTTTCCATGTCTTTGTATATGACATATAAAAAAGAACCATAGATACCAAGAAAGAGTCAGTACTAAAAATTATTAGGTTTTCCCCATTTACTTTCCTAATAACACCAATACGATAGAACATGCTGGAAACATTCATATTAAAAAATTATATAGAAATGTTTCTAAAATAGTTTATATCAAAATATAATCAAAATCCATTGTAAACATTTCACCATGGAAATCACAGAAGCAATTATTAAAATCATCTCATATTCCACTTTGGATTTAAAACTCCCATTCCACACAACCATGCATAAAATACATGGACCACCCTATACTCATGATTGATGTGTCATACATCTACTAATTTTTATCTTAGTGTATTCCTTTGATAAGGGTCCTTCACACACTTATCTATCCTATGATTTTTATTGGTGTGCTTCACACCATTATGCACGACAACACATATGAACACATTCCACTAAACCAACCCAAAATCAGGATGAAACCAAGTGTGTTCAAACAATTTCAATAAAACATAATTATTTTTATTGAAACCCATTTCTTTTTCAGGGCCTAAAAACCAGAAATTATTTTAAAATCTACATTTAAAAATCATGCTATGAAAATACTTTCCAATAACACACCTATTTACAAAATTTCACACACCATCAATAAATAGGGTTCTAAAAATAATTTAAAACTATAAAAATGATCAATCTCAATAATAGAAAACAATTTCAAACTAATTTATTATGTTCTAAAATAGATAAGTCAAGAGTGAAGCCACCTACCATGAGTGTTTTGGTGAAAATGATAAACATCAAAAAACCAGGTTGAATCTTCACTAACCCGCTTTAGATATCTTCGCCTACCAATAACAAGAAAAAATATAAACATATTTGGAATCCAAAACCATGAATCTACCCACAACTGGTTTAGATATAAGAAATAGGGATTGAGGGTGATGTAGTTATTTGAAAACACCAAGAATGATCAAGAACGATGAATTATAATGAGAACCAGGCTTCAAAACCAGAAGGAAAGTCTCTGGATTAATTTTAATTTTCATGGTATAGGTTCTACAACATTTTAAATACCAAAAAATTGATTTTGGGATATTTTAAAGAAAAAATGTGGAACGCAGATGTCAAAAAAGTTAGATCCAAAATTTAAGGATATAACATTGATCCGAGCATAGTTTAGTGGCATGGATAGATAAAATATATGATAATTGTGCTCATGCTTCTGTCATTTGGGAGACCATACATGGTTTCCTTAAAAGCTCTAAAAATGGTTCTCCAACCGTGCTGAAGCCACAACATCAAAATAAAAAAATCCATTTTTCAAATCACACAGTTATTTCTTATTGGACACAACGTTTAAGAAATCTATGTTCCGCCCATGCTCCATCTCTCATGCCCATGTGTCGCTATGTACAGTTCCTGTATGTGTTGCTGGGTTTTCCAAAACCGTTCACCAACCGTGCACGATTAGAAATTGAACTAAAATTAACTAAAAGTTCCTCAAAATATCCCAAACCTCACCAATATATTTTATATACATAAAACTCATAAATATATTTTACATACTAGAAAAATGGGGTGAAACATTCTCCCCAAAATTGTTATTTTCCTCCAGAAAATTATAATACCATTAGTGTATTGAAATAGTTTTGGTCTTTTACATTTTATCTCCTTCTCATGTTCCCATGTCTTTTCCTGGAATTGAATATGTTTCAAAAAAACCCCACAGCAGCCAATTTATTTTTCCATGAAATGATTTCTCTTTCCAATCAATAATTTGTACTAGGATACTTACCAACAATGCATCTGGCTCTAGTTCAATGTGATCCCATCTGATCATGTGGTCATGATGAGGATGATATGTTTTCAACTAAGTTATGTGGAAAAAATTGTGCATCACCCCAAAACATGGTGGTAATTCCAACTTATATAAAACATATCCCACCTAATACAGTATAAAAAAAGACCTACGTATCTAGGATATAATTTACCCTTCTTACTAAAACACAAACATGTATGCCTTGGAGAAATCCATAATAACACATGATCACATAGTGTAAATTGAAACGACTATCGACGATGATCCGCATATGATTTCTAATGAATCTCAACCATCTCTATCTAATTCTTGAACCACTGAATCATATATATTGTTTCTTATACATGGTATAGCTAAACTAGTGACGTCACATCTATTTATAACAAAAAATGTGGAGAATGAAAATGAAACACTTACAATGCCTCAATCAAATCCATATGTATCAATGTCGAGTGAATTTTGTTATATGAGAACTCCACCAATAGAACATGATCTTCCCAAGGGACACCCAAAATCCATTACACAAGTATTCAACATGTCCTTTATTATTTGTACCATCCTTTAGAATT
Organism: Viscum album; assembly: GCA_963277665.1. Taxonomy (NCBI): domain Eukaryota; kingdom Viridiplantae; phylum Streptophyta; class Magnoliopsida; order Santalales; family Viscaceae; genus Viscum; species Viscum album. The sequence continues at coordinate 1,483,896,924 of OY728137.1, forward strand.
TACCATCCATTTGAGGATCATACGTCAGACTCAAATTCACTTGGCTCCCAATGGCTTTCTTTATGGATTTCCATAAATATGATGTAAACCTCATAACTCTATCTGACAAAACTAAAACTGGTAGGATCTACCTCTTTAGGTATTCTTGGATATTTATTTTTGATAGATCATCCACCATATGAGTTTCCATATTTGGGGTGAAATGGTCATACATTGTATGCCATCACACTATCACACAAATAGAATTGTTCTTATGAACTGTATTTGGGATACGTGTAAAAAATACATGGTTATCCTATCCTACTTCCACACTTTGATTGGTAAATACTGTTATATACCTTCTGGTCACTGATGTTTTACCTTATATTTCTAAAAATATCATCATCAATAAACAAACTCATCCAACATTATTTTCATTTCACCTCACCAAAACTGCACCTTCGACACCTTATACATCATTTGTATTCCAAGATGGACCTCCCATCTGGAATGTTGGTAAGCATGAAGAGGTTTCTCCTCAGAAGTCATAGGTACATCCATCTGATCATGAATCTACAAAACTAAACTCTCATCCATCCTCCATCCATCAATGGTCTCCCCACCATTGAGTTTTGACATCATAAAAACCAATTGTACATCATATGTACATGCCTCCATTACTGGAATTACCAAATCAGAATCCACTACAATTTAAAAGAAAACCATAACATCACCTCGATAGTCACATTCGACATGCATTTCAGCTGGGAATGATATCAGCTACCACTCTATAAGCATCTTTTTTCAACTGAACATACAACATTCTACTTAATGCATAATCGACTGAATTGAAATTAACATGGGAGTACATCAAGTAAAATTTGAACTTTTGGAAATAATACATCCATATTAGTTCCTCAGATTAAAATCCGTTTTGAGAAAATATTCTATGTGCAATTTTGATCCTAGAACACAAAAAAATAAATTATTACAAAATGATGCCATATTTTTAAGGAATTCATGATAGAAACAAACTCTAAATCATTATTTAGTTTTTATCATGTAATTGTAATGGCCTTGATCCATTAGCATCAACATGGTGTCCTTTAATGAGATCACCCAACAACCCATATTATGTATCATTACAATACATAACATTCCTGTGTCCTGATTTGTAAAATATCAAGATTAGTTCATATGTACGGTGAACCATTAGCTATTGAAAAGACTTTGTTCATTCCACAATCTATGGTAATGGAACATTATTTTTTTCAAAGTATTAACTATAGACATTTGCTTGGAAATGACACGTACAAAGTGATGATAATAACCTGTTAAGCCGATAAAACTCCAAATCTCAAATACTTTCATTGGCAGTTTCTAAGAGATAACAGCTTCTATATTTTTTGGAACCTTTGAAAATCCTATTTCATAAATTACATGGACATGAAATCATAATTCTTGTATAGAAAATCACACTTGGATAATTTTTCATACAAATGATGTTCTACCAATATTTCCAACATTGATTCCATGTGTATGTCATGATCATCATTTGTCTTTCAACAATCCAATATGTCATCCACAAACACCAACACACTAGACTCAAGATGTCATTGAAAAAACTAATTCATAAATTCCATAAATACCACTATTGTATTCTTAATACCAAAAGACAATACAACATATTTATAATGGTATGATGTGCTTATAAAATTTTTCTTCAGAGTATCTTCCATCAAAACTAACAATTAGTGTTATCCTGATCGAACATCAATCTATGGGAACCACTAAGAACCCTTAAATTGATCAAACATATCATCAATGCATGGATGTGGATATTTTTATTAATAAAAACATTGTTAATCTTATGATAATCCCCACATAATAATTAAGTTACATCTTCTTTTTTCATGAACAAAACTTGGGGTGCCTGAAGAGGCATAACCGATTGAATGGAACCCTTAATATATAGCTCTTCCAACTACACTTTTATCTACTTTATTTCATTTTCCCAATTAGAAAATATGTAAGTAAGATAGTATTTCTCCTTGTAAGGAGGTCAATTGTATAATCTACAACTCACATATGGGACAAACAAAAGAATTCTTCGGTAAAGACATCCAAAATTGATCAACAATTGCTGGAAATTAAATTATCCCAACCTCATTCCATTGATTCCAAGGACAAACATTCCAACTAGTTAGAGATAATTCCCATAACTTGTGCCAACAAGCCCATTACACCAGTATTTATATCTCTTTATCCTCAATGGATATGTTCGATGACATCACCATACGCAAAAGTGATTGCACTTTTATAACAATCAACGTGAGATTTGAATGATTTCATCAGATCCATACTCAGTATTACATCATATCCATCTATATCTATCACCGGGAAGTCCCATTTCATCTCATCTCCATCAACAGTTACAGAACATGATCTACATATGAAGCCTCTACATTCTCTAATCCCAAGATGATTTTGATGTTTTATCATAGAGGAAATCATCTCATGTTTTAAAATAAAAATATAAATAGAAAAAGAAGCAATAAATAATTATGATGAAATATTATCAAAGATACCTTACATTATGGAATATTTCAAAAGAAACATACCTCTTTCCATATATAGTCTTGCTTGATCATCTACAATCTACTGTTTAGCTCCTTATAATTGCTTCTTCCCAACACTTTCCTCTTTATTACCCTCTTGATATTTCCCTTCTTAAGAAGTCATGTAATTCATAAAATAGCCATGGTTAGATCTATTTTTCTGTTCATATTGGTTCTGTTATCCTCATCCCATTGAAGTATACAATGTATGCGATAGTTGAGAATTGTCCTGAGCACCGGTCATTGGAGCCCTGTGATAGTCGCACTAAAGATTACCTATATGGATTTATTTGTGGCATGATCTAGGTTATTTTTACACTCTCTCTTTATATAGTCAAGAGGACCACATTTGGAAACATCCAATATTGATCATGGTTCATAGAGGGAGGTTCCCTAATCAAACGACCTAATTTTTATTCAGACAGCAACTATGGATAAATGTGTACCTCTTCTACTCGCTACCAACATCAAATTTCCCACCATTTCCCATGGGTATCATCAAACACACTCATTTCATAGTTCATGAGATGTATCTTTCAACCACCATTTCATTATTCACCATCTCTAAATATTCTGTAATACAGAGAAAATCAAACCTTGAGAAAATATCCCGCCTTATCTCTGATTCAAATTTTTGTTCCATCATGGATGCACTATCTACAACCTCCAAGGAAAATAATACTACATTCATGATTTTATCCACATACTTGGTGACAGTTATATTTTCCAAGTTCAGGATGGAAATTTTGATAATTATCTTAATCATGAACATGTCAGGATAGAATCGTTTGATGAACAATTCCTCAAAATCATCCCAAACAAGGGCTTGATATTCTTTATCAGGAACTGGTCGAAACCATTACAATCTTGAAAGATCCATGAGCATATACATTGAAAGTTTGAAAGTAAACTCTACTGGTGTGTCAATGTAATTGAATGTGCATTTCAACCTTTGATCTATACCAATGCCTTTTAAGGTACAATATCTCCCTTGATGATGGGTGGATTCTTGTTCTAGGACTAGACTAAATGATCATGTTTCCTTGGATCATCCCTCAAAATCCATATGTCCATATCTTGAAATGCATGGATGGTATATCGAACCAGCTCTTAGTTCACATATGGTTCAACTATAACCATATTTCCGCAACTTCTTTTGGTTTGTTTTTAATAATCCTACTGAGTTCCTTTCTCAAAACACATAACAAACACCTTAAGTCTCCCTATCTATTAACTTAATTCATAACAATTTTATATTCTACCACATCCACTATCACATAATTTCTTTCCAAAATAAACTTCTTATATATTTAACAATTTTTTACATCATTAACTTACTTTATGAGAATCAAACCACATTCAATGTAACTCAACCATCCTATTTTTCAAAATCCAGTATTTGAAAATATATTCACATTTTTTCCAAGAAATAGAACATTTGGAAAAAACATAAATCATTACTCAAAATGATGTACGAACTCCCAGTGGTAATTCATTCCTCTAATGCATGGAATGCTTATCTAATTGGCTAAACCCCTGACAATGTTATTTCAAAATATTATATGTGTCTCTGAAACACTTATATACACAACTCCTTAGTAACTTGATGTCCAGGATAAAAAAGTTAGCTATGTATTTTTATTCTCTACATTTCATGTTCCAATAATTCAAGTCTTTTTTACCAAACCAAGACATGGAATGGACATGAATGAATTCGAATCCATTAACGACATCACTGATGACCAGGTTTCCCAAACAAATTTTGGATAAAAAACACACTGCACTAGTAATTACCTTACCCTTATCATTGTCTCAAGAGGGTGTAAGTCCATTACATGGCCTTAAGAGACATCCCCCAGATTCCAAAGGCAGTAAATAAATATCTAAGGTCTTCAATACATGTGAGGGATTATTTTACCATGAATAATAATTCCACAAAAAAAACAATACATATCCAAACAACCATTATATGATGCATGATAATAAATATAGAAAACTCAAAATTTCATTTATCAAAATCATATTTAAATGACGTTCCTTAATGGATGACTACAATATCAATGTAAATATAGGATGAAAAACTAATAAGACTCAAAAATAATTACAAGGCCCAAATCTCCACATGATGCATGCGACAACATCACCAAACGGTCCAAGTATCATGAAGTAGCTCTAAAGACCTATGGTCAATTACCATTTCCTAGGTCTTCGTAGATGAAAATTTTAAAACCATAAATGTTCCAAAAATGAGTGAATATTAAAAGTCAGTAGGTTTTCCCCAATGGCCTACCTACTCACACCACTAGGATTGCACATATATTTTTAAAAATTTATATATAAAAATTTATAAAACAGTTTATATCAAAATATAAACTAAATATTTTTAAATAAAATTTAAGGAAATAACAAACACAATTATTTATAACATCTCATATTCCACTTCTGCATAAACCCTTGCTTTCCACACAACCATACATACTTCCATGTGGGAAATCCGTGGACCTCCCTATACTCATGAGTGCTTAGTCATCCTTCCCCTAAGTTGTCACTCATTGGACCACTTTTATAGAGGTACTTCACACCCTTATCCATTCCAACATTTTGATGGGGGTACTTCTCACCATTATCCATCACAATTAATATGAAAAAACACCACAAAAACAAGGAAAATCATTCCAAAATAAAGTGCGTTAAAACCATTTCAATAAAACCTCATTCCATTTATTTAAACACATTTTTTCATGAGATAAAACTAGAAATTATTTTGAAATCAACATTATAAAATCATGTTTTCAAAATACATTCCAATAACACACCAATTTCCACAATTTCCACAAATTGTCACTCAAGAGGGTTTTAACTGTCATTTCACATCAATTAAATGATTATTTTCAATCAAGGAAAACAATTTGAAAATAATCCTTCACATTTTGAAATAGGTACTTGAGAGTAAATTGAAAAACTAGAGAGTTTTGGACAAAATGATAAATGACATCAAAATCATTACAAAACCAGGTTGAATCTTTATGAAACCACCTTAAATTTCTTCCCATATAAACAATAAGACCAAATATAAAGTTATCTGGAATATATAAACAAATATCTACCCCCAAAATATTTAGATCTAATAATTTGACAGTGATGGTGATGTTGATATGAGACCATGAATGACTGAGAATGATGACTTACAGCGAGAATTGTGCTTTAATGTAACACCCCGAGATTTTATGAGAAATATACTTTTTAATTTTATTGAGGTCTTGTGTTGTATGTTACAAAAAAGGATCCTTTCACAACATGCAACCCTAACTTGGCTACATTACACGCAATCACGACTTTCCTCGATAGCATGTGTAGTACGCAATACCGAGTTTCACTAAACAAGATAATATTATTATATTATTATAAACTAGCCATTATGAATAGTAATACCCACTTTTTGAAATTTTATAAATTTTATCTTTTAAAATGGGATTCATTTTTGGATTCGGAATATTGAAATTAGCTTAGGGTGAAATTTTGGTACTTTTCGGATAACTTTCATTTTCTGATGAATAGTGAAAATTACTAAATTTTAATTAAAAACATCCTTTTTAATCGAAATAATTAATAGTGATAAATTATTAATTTGAGTGGTTTTAAAGTATATTTAGAATATATTTTTACAATTTAATACAATGTTGTTCATTGGATGTAATTTCACACTTAAACCAGACATAAACAAGTGTCAATCTTTTGATAGTTATTATCTCTTAAAACCACGCTATTTGTTTTGACGAAGAGAATTAAATTTTAAATTATTTAATGCAACGGATATGTTTTTAATTTTTTAAAATAAACATCAGTTTTGAATTCATAATATCAAATATATCTTTGGCCTAATTTTTGGTATTTTTCTGGAAACTATCATTTTTTGATGAATAGTGAATCCACTAAGTGGTAGCTAAAAACTGAATTTTTTCATAAAACGTAATTTTACCGCTTCTGTGAGTGGAATTTCTAAAATCAGAGAGACATAGTTGATGTCAGTAAGTAAAATTTTGTTCAATGAGATGAAAATAATTTTTGGGGAATAGTATCTTTTTACTTTTATTTACCATTGTTAAAAGTAAATAGGGTAGTCAAGGGTAAAATTGATACTATTATTACCCTAACACATGTCCTAATTCTATTGGATAAGTGTAATTCAACCAAAAAAACCCGTAGGTATAAAATATGACCATTTAGGCCCACCTGGATTTTATTAGAACAATTATTATTAATTTATTTAAAGAATGGTTAAAATAGTTAAAATCAAAGTTTAATAAGTAAATCATTTTTAATATAGTGTTATACATAAGAAAAATCTGACTATAAATATTCATTAGAAATATAAAGTTATTTCCTAAATAATGATATTTAATTTGTAATTTTTAGACATTAAATAATTTAATTTATTTAGGACACAATGATGATGCAGTAATTATTTTATTAATGAAATATTGACATAATTGATGTTATAAATACCCAAATAAATGTAATTTGAAACTTTTTATGAATTAAAATAATTTTCTACGTTAATATGACATGTTATTATTGATTTAATTCACTTTTTTCGAACTAATCTTTCTGTTACGAGTTTCAAAAAAATCAATTACATAATAGTATCAAAATTGACATAAAATCGTTTTTAAATCAAATATTATATTATTAATTGTTATTTTATTCGTAATAATCTAAGGTTTGGCCAAATGACTTAGTTAAGGTTATATATATTAATAATTAACAACTTGGGGTTCGTTTTTCTTGTTATAGTATGTTTATTAACCATATAGTGTAAGAAAACAAGAAGACACAGTAAAAGTAAAATTATTTAACTTAAAGTTAAATCTAAATGATAAGGTTAAAATAGGAACCTAAACTTGTCTAAATTCTATTGGATGAGATTATTTAGACCCATCCACACCTTAGCTTCGAAATAAATTAATTTGGAGCTATTTAAAACCGAATATGACTTTATAATAAAATAATATTTTTAGTTTTCCAAAGGTGCCCCTCTCCTCCCTTATAAAAGGGCACCTCCTCCCTCTCATCCTAACACCACATTGAGGCTTCAAGCTCGGCCAATCCCTGACAAATTCTCTTCTACACATCCTTAGAAACATCCTAGGGGTCCTGGTCTTCTTCAAAGACCAATTTTAGTGCCCTAAGTGGAGGTCTCAAAGAGGCACTTCAAAGAAGAGGTAATGTCTGTTACCAATTCGTTCACCTTTACATCTTCTTCCACTTCTTCTTCATAGGTTTTTTCATTATGAAGTAATAACATAAGTATCACTCATATACTGATATTTTATTATAAGAATTAAACAACCCTATTTCACCGACTATCCATACTACGGAAAACGAAATCACCATGCGTTCGTATGTACGAAATAATGTCTCCACGCCGTGGTGTAATCTATTTTCCACCACCACCTTACATGGATTGGTATAATGGAGTAAATAATAACTATATATGATTATTTTAAAGTGATATTTATTCTGTAATAGTATACATACACTCCAACAAAATTCCATTATCATGGGAACGATATCATCGCTCTTGCGTACGTACGAAATACCGTCTCCACGACGCGATGGGATTCATTCTCAAAAATTAACCATTAATAAATGATTATAAAGTATATATAATAAGTAATCATGAAATTTATGAAATAATAATGATACTGGATTTATATATATATATATATTTCATCCAATTAATTCCATTCAATTCATTGAGGAAATGAAAACAACGTTCATGCGTACGTACGGCCTACCGTCTCCCTGAACGGTGTATTTCTTTCCATTTATCAATATATTATATATATGTATATTCTGAATATATATTATATATAAATCATGTTTTATATTCTATAATTATGTAATCATGATCTTAGTAATCATATGATTAATTACAAGTCAAAACACGGACGAAAAATGAAACGATTTTACCCAAAACGCTCTTTAACATGGAATTTACAAAACAATGGGTAATATAAAGTCATAAGTGAACCATATATGATATCATAACAATTAATATGATTTTGTAATAAGTCAATGACATTATTTAAATCACATTACAGGAGGTTTGGATACATACGAAGCATATCGGACCTAACGTAAGGGTTAATTTTGCAAATCTCAATTTTATCCGAGATTGCTTATTCGTAAGTAATTACTGGGGTTATCTCTATCATCCATGTCCATGTTTTATAAAAGTGTTTTCATGTATGTTAAAAGTCCTTTTTACCCATTTTTGACTTTTACTACATGGCATGTATGGAAGGTTTCTTTTGTTTATGTTACAAGTTACTTTTTGTCTTTTCCGACAAAAGTACGAGAAGAATGTTTTTTTAACGTATACAGCATGAAAGGATTTTTATGGTTTTATAAAGCCTTATTTTCATGAAGCATCCTCCAAAATATTTCATGAATATTTTCAACAAAATTATTTTCTTTTAAAATTTCATGACATTTTGTGAAAAGAAAATGATTTTGAAGAAAAAAGGATATTTTCCTCTAGAATTCATTTCAATTGTTTTATCAAAACCATTTTCATATAAGATGAAATTATTTCACATGTATATTTTTCAACTATCCTGTCTCTATGATTTACATGGTTTAAATTTTCTAATGATGAAATTATATACATATTTTTTGTACAGATTACGTTATGATGGAATGATGTTTATGAAACCCATTTTATTCTTGGGTTATGATGAATGATTTATGTTTATATTGTGGAACAAGTAAAAATGATTTCATTATGAGATGGGTGGGACCTATATATCCCTCCAATTAATTGGGTAAAGATTTTATATCTCATGAGATAGACATGGCTGGAACGGTAAGTCAATCTGGTTCAGTGTTACGGGACTGAAATGAGGAGTGACCTCGATTCAGAAAGGGACTTTGTTCACTAAGATGGTCTTGGGAGCAATGCCTTGGATACTATGGAAATCATTACATGTGCTTAATAGATTCCACAATTACATGTTTTATTCCGATGCTATTTTATAATTATTTATGTTTCATTATGATCTATGCCTTATGTACTTCCATGTTTTAAGTCATTGCTCAAGATTTTGATGTTTAAACATTATGTTCATGTTTTTAGGTTCAAATGTGTATGGTATGTTTTATTTAATCCATTCTTACCATTACTAAGAATTTGAGATCACCCTTTTTATGTTTTATTTTCCCCTAGTATTAAAAGAAATTTTTTAGGTCAGGAATCAAAAAGTGGAAGATCTTTATGGGAGATGTTGAAGATCTTTCACCATGATTAGAAGATTACGTTCCATGATTCCAAAGACACTAAACTATTACGGTCCTTTTGTGTCTATTTTTGTTATGTATTATGTATTCCGCAAAAGTAATATAATATCTATGTATGTAAAGCTTCGGGTCTCTACAGTTGGTATCAGAGGAAAGGTTTAGTCAACCTTTGGAAACTAGGATGCGAAAACGTTAGTGATATCCCTAGAGATATTTCTAAGGTATGTCTAGGGATGTCCCTAAGGATAAGTATATGTATTGTATATAGTCCTAGAACTACAGTAACGATCATATAATTTAACCTAAGATATTAGATATTGAGGGAACTCCCCCTTTACTATGTTGTTTTCCCTAGCATGATTTTTTCCTCTCACACTATTCTTTTTGGGTTTTAGAAAATGGCTTGAAACAGGAAGATTCACGATAATGGAGGATATGACAGAAAATGGAATGATATTTTCATGAGAAACCAAATGAAACGGGATATGGAAGTCCAAAAATAATTATTATGAATAATCCTCTATCTCATAATATGATCAATAATCTCAAATTTGGTAAGTTTCTAGACTCAGATAATAAGAGAAATATGGAGTTTCATGATGATCAGAGGAAAGAAAGTACAATTTCCCTCATGTAAATCATGTAGGAAGAGGCATCAGGGAGATTGTTTCAAAGGAACTGGAAGATGCTTTGGGTGTGGAAAAGAAGGACACAAAGCCATTAAGTACAAAGGAAAAGGTTCAGTTAACCCCATGGACAAGGATAATAGTATTGCTATGACATCAACAATGATTAGATGTTTTAAATGTGGAATGTACGGGCATTATGGAAACCAATGCCTTAATGGAAAATCTCATGAAGAGAATCAGCATGGTCATATGGGTAGTATTTATGTGGATGATGATGGTGGGACTACAAATGATATATGAGCTGAAAGAAGTGTTGAAGCTCAGTCAGTTGTTTTAGAAGGTAGTGGAATGATTGTATGTTTATCGAGAGTTTTGTTGTATAGTTAATGGTACTATGGAATAAAGAATCATCTAAGGATTGTTACACTATTGTTTTTCCTAAAAGTATTTGAATGTATATGTTGAATGGTACCAGTAACCATGGAAGGTTATTCAGATATTTTTGTAAAGTATATGATATGAGCATAATGAAGGAATAATAAGATAATGAGATGTTTGATTGTATTCATGAGCTCATGAATGATATAAGGACTAAGTGATATCATGGTTTGAGTATATAGAATTTCGAGGATTTTGGTATGTGGAAAGTGTTATCTTTTAACTGCATTCATTTTTTCACTAAGGTTCAATGGGTATTCATTTTTCAAGAGAATACGTGATTAAGGCCTATGAATGTTTGGAATGTGACCAACAAGACATATCTTCTGATATATGGGGATCAACGATGGTATTAATTCTCTAGTAATTGTTTTCACTATGTTATGAGAGTGGACTGCAGTATTATGGATAAGCCTATAGATTGGAATGGATTATGTTGTACATAAGTTATTATTGTTTAAGGATATAATTTTTTTCGATATTATTGATGGGATGTTATAGTAGTATAGTTTTAGAAAAAGGACAACCTACAGGACGGGCGAAAACCAATCGCGTTGGACAAGGCTGTGGGAATCGAACCCACAACCGAAGAGCGACTGGCCTTTATCGCCTACCACTGGCCTACATGAAGTCTCTGATTAGTAGAAACTAGTTTTATTTTATTAATAGGTATGATATATGAAGTATAGTTCATTTTTGAAACCATATATGATTAATCTAACCATAAGATGGACTTATAAATTTTGTTAACCTTTTGTTTGAAATAGATGGAATGACCCATCATTCTATAACATGATCTGCTAACACGTCACGAATAACAAATTTAACTTCATTTCTTTAAGGGATGAATTAGAAATTGTTCAATTCACGAACCACAGTGAGATTGTACCAAAATCATGTAAGTATTTATTTTAATTCATCAGCTTTAGGGAAATGATCTTGAAAACCAAAAATGTTGTCCTCGTTCCCTTATATCTGATGAATCAGATGGTACCTTAGATAATCACAAATCTATAGCTTCGTTATTGTTGGCTTTTTCATAGCCATGTTCTCTACCACTCTCCATCAGAACATGATGGTTATGTTTCTCTTCCATATCCATATTTTCACCTATGTTCTCTTATGTGGAAACCCAGTGATTAGTTAATTTGGGTAACCGTTATTTATCATACATTAGTTTTTAAAGATTGGTTTTTGTATTCCTTTTTACGATGTGAGTTTTTATTAATGAAACATTCGAGTAGTAAATCATTTATAACCCCCGACGAATTTCAAGGGTGAAATTCCTTTTAAGGGGGTAGAATGTAACACGCCAATATTTTATGAGAAATATTCTTTTTAATTTTATTGATATCATGTGTTGTACGTTACAACAATGGAGTCTTGCACAACACGCAACCCAAACTTGGTAACATTACACGCAATTGTGACCTTCCTCGATAGCGTGTGTAGTACGCAATACCGAGTTTCACTAAACGAGATATTATTATAATATTATTATGAACTAACCGTTATGAATACTAATACCCCCTTTTTGAAATTTTATAACTTTTCTCTGTTCAAATGGACTTCATTTTTGGATTCGGAATATCGAAATTAGCTTAGGGTGAAATTTTGGTACTTTTCGGATAAATTTCATTTTCTGATGAATAGTTAAAATTAGTAAATATTAATTAAAAACCACCTTTTAAATCGAAATAATTAACAGTGATAAATTATTAATTTGAGTGGTTTTAATGTATATTTAGAATATATTTTTACAATATAATAATATGTTGATCATTGGATGTAATTTCACTTTTAAACTAGACATAAACAAGTGTCAATCTTTTGATAGTTATTATCTCATAAAAACATGCTATTTGTTTTGATGACGGGAATTAATTTTTAAATTAGTTAATGTAACTGATATGTTTTTAATTTGGTAAAATAAACATCATTTTTGAATTCATAATATCAAATATATCATAGGCCTATTTTTTGGTATATTTCTAGAAACGTTCATTTTTTTGATGAATAGTGAAAACAGTAAGTGGTAGCTAAAAACTAAATTTTTTCATAAAAATTAATTTACCGCTTCTTTGAGTGGAATTTCAAAAATCCGAGAGACACGGTTGATGTCAGTATGAAATGTCTTGTTCAATTAGATGAAAATAATTTTTGGTGAATAATAACTTTTTACTTTTATTTACCACGGTTAAAAGTAAATAGGGTAGTCAAGGGTAAAAATGATATTATTATTACCCAAACACATGTCCTAATTCTATTGTATAAGTTTAATTCGACCGAAAACAACCTTAGAAATAAAATATTACCATTTAGGCCCACTTGGTTTAGATTAGGACATTTATTATTAATTTATTTAAAGAAGGGTTAAAATAGTTAAAATCAATGTTTAATAAGTAAATCATTTTTAATATAGGGTTATACATAAGATAAATTCGACTATAAATATTCATTAGAAATATAAAAATATTTCCTATATAATAATATTTAATTTGTAATTTTTTTACCTGAAATAATTTAATTTATTTATGACACAATGATGATGTAGTAATTATTTTATTAATAAAATATTGACATAATTGATGTTATAAAGACCCAAATAAATGTAATTTGAGACTTTTTATGAATTCAAATAATTTTATATGTTAACATGACATGTTATTATTGATTTAATTCACTTTTTTCGCACTAATATTTCTGTTATGATTTTCACAAAAATCAATTACCAAAAAGTATCAAAATTGACATAAAATAGTTTTTTAAAAAATTATTATATTATTAATTGTTATATTATACCTAAAAATACAAGGTTCGGACAAATTACTTAGATAAGGTTATATATATTAATAATAAACTACTTGGGGTTCGTTTGGCTTGTTATATTATGTTTATTAACCTTATAGTGTAAGAAAAAAAGAAGACACAATAAAAGTAAAATTATTTTACTTAAAGTTTAATCTAAATGATAAGGTTAAAATAGGAACCTAAACTTGTATAAATTATATTGGATGAGAGGATTTCAACCCATCCCCGCCTTAGCTTCAAAATAAATAAATTTGGAGCTATTTAAAACTGAATATGACTTTAAAATAAAATAATATTCTTAGCTTTCCAAAGGTGCCCCACTCCTCCCTTATAAAAGGGAACCTCCTCCCTCTCTTCCACACACCACTTTGAGCCTTCAAGATCGTCCAATCCCAGACAAATTATCTTATAAGCTTCCATAGAAACATCTTAGAGGTCCTGGTCTTCTTCAAATACCAATTTTAGTGCCCTAAAAGAAGGTCTCAAAGAGGCGCTTCAAGGAAGAGGTAATGTCTGTTACCGATTCATTCACCTTTATTTCTTCTTCCACTTCTTCTTCATAGGTTGTTTAATTATGAAGTAATAACATCAGTATCACTCATATACTGATATGTTATTATAAGTATGAAACAACCCTATTTCACCATCTATCCATCCTACGGAAAACGAAGTCACCACGCATGCGTACGTACGGAATACCATCTCCACGCCGTGGTGTAATCTATTTTCCACCACCACCTTACATGGATGGGTATAATGGTGTAAATAATAACTATATACGATTATTGTAAAGTGATATTTATTCTGTAATAGTATACATACACTCCAATAAAATTCCACGATCATGGGAATGATATCATTGCTCGTGCGTACATACGGAATACCGTCTCCACGACGCGATGAGATTCATTCTCAATGATTAACCATTCATATATGATTATAATGTATATATAACAAGTAATCATGAAATATATGACATAATAATGATACTAGATTTATGTATATATATATGTATGTCATCCAATTAATTTCATTCAATTCAATGAGGAAACGAAAACAACGTTCATGCGTATAAACGACCTACCGTCTCCATGAACGGTGTATTTCTTTCCATTTATCGATCTTTTATATATATGTATATTATGAATATATATTAAATATAAATCATGTTTTATATTCTGGAATTAATTAATCATGATCTAAGTAATCATATGAATAATTACAAGTCAAAACAGAGACGATAAATGAAAGGATTTTATCCAAAACGCTCTTTAACATGGAATTTACAAAAGAATGGGTAATATAAAGTAATAAGTGAAACATATATGATATCCTAACAATGAATATGATTATGTAATAAGTCAATGACATTATTTAAATCATATTACAGGAGGTTTGGATACGTATGAAGCATATCAGACCTAAGGTAAGGGATAATTTTTCAAATCTCATTTTTATCCGAGATTGCTTATTCATAAGTAATTACTGGGGGTATTTCTATCATCCATGTCCATGTTTTATAAAAGTGTTTTCATGTATGTTATAAGTCCTTTTTACCCATTTTTGACTTTTACTACATGGTATGTACGGAATATTTCTTCTGTTTACGTTACGAGGTACTCTTTGACTTTTCGGACAAAAGTACAGGAAGAATGTTTTTTTAACGTATATGGCATGAAAGTATTTTTACGGTTTTATAAAGCCTTTTTTTCATGAAGATTACTCCAAAAATATTTCATGACTATTTTCAACAAAATTATTTTCTTTTAAAATTTCATGTCATTTTGTGAAAAGAAAATTATTTTTTAGAAAAAAGGATATTTTCCTCAAGAATTCATTTCAATTGTTTTATCAAAACCATTTTCATCTAAGATGAAATTATTTCACATCTGTATGTTTCAAGTATCATGTATCTATGATTTACACGGTTTTAATTTTCTAATGATGAAATTATATCCAAATTTTTTGTGCGGATTACGTTATGATGGAATGATGTTTATGAAACCCATTTTATTATTGGGTTATGATGAATTATTTATGTTTATATTGTGGCACAAGTAAGAATGATTTAATTATGAGATGGGTGGGACCTATATCTCCCTCCAATGCATTGGGTAATGATTTTATATCTCATGAGATAGACATGTATGGAACGGTATGTTAATACGGTTCAGTGTTACAGAACTAAAACGAGGAGTGAACTCGATTCATAAAGGGACTTTGTCCACTAAGATGGTCTTGGCAGCAATGCCTTGGCTACAATGAAAATCATTACATGTGCTTAATGGATGCAACAATTATATTTTTTATTCCCATTCAATGTTATAATTATTTATGTTCCATTATTATCTATGCCTTATGTACTTCCATGTTTCAAGTTGTTGCTCAAGATTTTGATGTTTAAACATTATGTTCATGTTTTTCGGTTCAAATGTGTATGGTATGTTTTATTTTATCCATGCTTACCCTTACTGAGCATTTGAGATAAAACTTTTTATTATTTATTTTCCACCATGATTAAAAGAAAGGTTTTAGGTAAGGAAACAAAAAGTGGAAGATCTTTATGGGAGATGTTTAAGATCTTTCACCACGATTAGAAGATTACGTTCCAAGTTTCCAAAGACACTAAACTATTATGGTCCTTGTGTGTCTGTTTTTATTATGTATTATGTATTCCGAAAAAGTAATGTAATATCTATGTATGTCCGGCTTCGGGTTTCTACATTTAACACATAACATAATGGCTCTAGATCGAATAAAATTTTCTTTTGAGAGGTTCTCCAACCATTGACTAACCAAAATATCAAGCGAGGGCCGTTTTTGTGGGGAAAATTAATCACATAGAGGGTAAAATGAGTTATATTCACAATTTAATGATCTAACATTGACTGAAGCATGATTTAGTCTCACAGTTAGACAAACTATGCACTAACTATCCTTTGGATTCTTCTTTCAGGGAGACCTCACATGGTTACGTCACACGGTTTTCAAAACATGCTCTTACCATGCCAAAGCCACTACCTCAATGTGATAAAAGACCATTTTCAATGAACGTGGTTTCTCCATATTGGATGTACAGTTTAGGTAAACACTCTGCCTCTCATACTCCATCCCTCATTCCCATGTCTCAGTATGCATAGATTCTCCCATTTGTTGCATGTTCGTCCCAAACCATGTACCAAATGTTCACTTGAGTGAAATCCCTAAAAAATACCAAACATTTATCCAAACTCTCCTAAAAATCACCTATATACTTTATATACAAAAAAAATTTAATTGGGATAAAAAAAAATTATTGAAAATATGATTTGTTTCCTTTTGACAAAATGTAGAGTGCATTACATAATATTCAGTTGAATAATGCTGAATAATATTTAAAAATTTTAATTTCTAAAAAGACATACTACGTAAGAATATTTTTTAAGATTTGTTATACAATATAAATATTTTAAATAGGATTAATGTTTGAGTGTATATTCATTTTCATAAACTAAACAAGTAATGTATTATTTTTAGATTAAAACGATATTTTAGAGATATTTGAAGTATTCAAAAATTAGTTATATAATAAAAATATATTAGTTATTTATTTAATGAGTTAAGAGATGTTTTTTTCAAATTTTGAGAGATATATGTCTCCCCCTATAAAAACATTTAATACACTAGAATCATATTGATAAAATGTTAACACTTCTGGGATTAATGATATCTGTACTGTGGATTTCTTGATAACGAGATACTTTAAGGATGTCCATTCTTTTGGTAGAAACATTAATATATAAATAGATTGACCACATAATGATTTAACAATACATCATACTTTTTTAATCTTGGAAAACATCGAATGACTGTGATTTTATGGTACCTATAAGATTTTTTGTCCAACAGTGGTTGAAATAAAATTCCAAGGTAACCAAACATTCTTATTTTGGGTAACAATTATATAATTCAAGTTAAACATTTTTTTTAGAAATAACCAATTTTACCAATATAAATTTTCTGTTTTCTAAATCATCACATGTTTTTATAAATACCATTAATTCCATAATAAAAACACTTACCAGTTGATAGATTTATTATTTAACCCACGAACAAAGTAAATATTATATAGTTTTTGTTTTTCACCATGTGTTCATATTCCTAGTTCTCTTTTCTCTATATTATTTTTATCAAAGATTTTGATTAGATATTTATATCCTTTTATAAGTATAAAATAATATTATTTTAAATTACTATGATTAGAAAAATATTATTTATTTTTATTTTCATAAAAATCAATAAATTTATGAATTATAAGACTTTAAATAAATATTATCTTATGAAAAAATTTATTTATCAAATAGAAAATTATCATAAATTTTTTTTATTTCTCTAGGATATTTGTTTATTTATTCATATATACATTGTCAGAGAAAAATTAATTATTTAATTCATTATATGAAAATTTCTCACAACTATAGTTTTACAAGTAAGAAGATTGTACCTCATCATTATTAGTCGTAAGATGTATCATTTACCATTTATTCTCTACCTCAAAATATGTAGAATATTAACTTTCTAAACCAGAGGAACTAATAAATTAAGCTGCATTAATTTTTCTTCCTCTTATCTTATAATTGGGTTTTCGTTGATAATTGATTGAATGAAATTTTTCATTTGTATGGTCCTCTTTCATTGCATTTTAAAGAATATTATACATCAATCCATTTATTTTTATTTACGTATAGTATCTCATATTTTCTTAAAATAATTAATAATTTATTCTCCAAAAAATGATGACTTGAATCATAAAACTCAACCATGGATTATTTGAGAGTATCATTGTTATGTTTGATAATATTGTTAGCTTCAAAATTCATCTCAAAATAATACACCATTGAAGTCCAAATGAATTATTTATTAAATAATATTTTTAATGGTGTGTACTGATATATAGTTCAAAATATTACATTACACATAGAGGGTATAACTGTGAGTAATCTAAATAATTATCTGATTTTAAAATTAGATATCAGAAAGAAAAAATCATTTTTAGAAATATCTCTTAAGCAGCCATAAATTTGGGTGATAGTTTCATCCTCACATATTTTTAATGTATCATCCAATAGAATTATAGTAGTGTACCATAATTTCATAATATATTTAGTTCCCTCAAATAAATAATTAAAAATTTCCCTCATGTCATATACTGTAAAACATTGAGTCACTTTATTGAATTCATTAGTTCCTAAGACACACACAATAACATTCATAGCATTTCAATTGAGATCATTTTCCATTTCTTGGACAACATTCCAATAATCCAAATCCTCTATATATATATTATAAGGCTTAACAAAATTAAATTTAAACCTTATTAAATTATTTTTTAATATAAATAAATATACATATATTACATATTTAAATTTTTTAGCATCAAAATAAGGAGCACAGATCATTGACATACATTCTCTAAAATCATTCATTTCAAAATTTATTCATCTAAACCATTACCTCTAGCTTATAAGAGCTAGTAATTATTTATTAGAGACTTTTAAAACAAATTTTTTATATCACATAGAAAAAAGAATGAATATTCATGAATAAAATATACCATTATAGCATTTCTGTTGATATAAATTGATAGGTTGGGATATCAATGATGAAGAAAAATACACAAGAGGGAGTGAATTTTATTATTCAAAAACAAATATATATTCATAATTACTATCTTTTTATGATGAATACCATCCCTTATTTATAAAATATTGACGATCAGTGGAAATAGATAAGGGAAATGGACACTGAGATATATAGTAGTATTGGGTATGTGAATCCCCTTGTCCACTCCACCAATTATCAACTCCAGGAGCAATGTGATTTTCACAAATAGGTCCTCTTATACAATTACCTTAACAACTTAGTGAAGTAATTTGACACATTACCTGAATTTTACAGGGTCATGTGTTACTTTTATAAGGATTCGAAATTCCTCATCATAGTACCAAAAGCTAACACTTAACTATGCATGATTTTGGGTAGTTAAAACTCAAGAAAACCAATAGATATTTATTTTGATTAGAAAAGAGGTTACAATTAATAGTTTCATCAAATACATAAAAATATATTTGATTTTAAAAATTACAGTACAAAAAAATATCTTCAATGAGGTATAGGATTTCCTAAAATAGTGATTGAGAAATCACTATATTCATATATAAACATTTATGTTTCCAATGTGTATCTCTAATAAATGCTTCATTAATTTTGTAGAATTAATTTTACAGTTAAATTTAGAATTAGCAATAGAAATATCCCTGGGTCTACAAAACCAATAAAAATAGGCATGTCTCCAATGTGTAGCTCTGAAGGAAATGACACACTTTTTTTATTTCAAGAACAATGTTTCCTTTTCTGTTTCCTATCAAATATTATATGATGAATAATTGGTTGATATTTATACAATTGGTCAAAAAAATCTATGTAAAACCAACCATATAAATGTCACACAATATGTCAAGATTATTTCAATTAAAAAATAATCAAGAGATTCATAACCTACCATATAAATGGTAATAATTTACTCCATTGAATATCGACAATTAAAATATTCATAATGTTACTCTGAAACAGTCAAAAAATCGTTTAATCTATTATTAAAAAACATTAAATAGATCATTAATACTATAAATAACATTTCATAAACCTCAAATAATATCATAGATTTAAAAGTTTATCTATTAATATAAAAACAATGAGTTCATTCCCTTGATGAAAAAAACATCAAACATAGGTTTGAAAACATACCATTGATCAAAAAAGTAGGATTGTTGTACAATACATTTTTTTGTTCCATCGTAGGATTGATTTAAAATGTAGGGTAGTCTATATATACTTTTCCAATAACGTAGGGTACATGATAGATATGTTTTATTTTAAATGTATTTTTTCAGATCCATAAGTTACTCTTACAAACATATGGTTTTTAAATTATTTCTAGAATACATATAAAGACATACTAAGTAATTCAAAAAATATTACTAATGGATCAATGACTGGAATTTGTTTAGAGAAAAAAAATTTGATGCATATTTATTTCTTTAAATTCACATAAAATAAATTTAATTTGTAACATTATTTTGGTTGTTTGTGATCATCAAAACAAAATGTAAATTAACAAAAAAATATTAATAAACATATTATTAATAAAACACAGCATTTTGGGAATCCACATGCCCAAGAAAATTCACCTCATATTTCATAAACATGGAGTCATAATACAATCCATATATATTATGGTGTAAAAACATGTTAAAAAGATCACAAATGATTGAAAACAATTCCTTTGAATAATAGATAAATATATCATCAACAAACATTAAAATTACCTTGTATAAGAATTAATATAACATGAATTTCAAGATACCTAAGAATGTAGCTGATGGGTTTGGGACCCTAATAAACAAGTCCCAAAACCCCTTGTGCCCATACGTACACCATAAGGAATTCTTAGAGATATCAGACTCCACTACCCACAACTGTTGATATATAGACCACATATCAATCATAGAGATTTAACTAGATCCTCTCAATTAGTATAAAATTTCATCAATACACCATAGGTTATATGATTTTTTATTAACACTTGATTAAATATTCTCTATTTCACACACTTCATTGGACTAATATCCACCTTGTTGGAGGAAAATCCAATAGAACACCATGTCAACACAGTATCACAGATGAGATGTTTCTACATCAAATAAACTATCATGATATTCATATCCTATATCTCAGAGGGTTCCATATAATTGGATACATTGATCATATAGTGACACATGAAAATAAATCTATCCTAAACATGATTCAATGCCAAGGGAGTAGCATCATAATTTCAACGGTAAAATCAGCCAAATACTCCCCGATGGATTTGTGAGCCTCCGCTATTGCAGAACACATTGGAATATTTTTAATGATATTAAATATTTATAGAATATGAACCAAATTCCTGTCTTTAATTTGATAACCACGTTCAAGGATGATAAATTCAAACTGGGAATTCATATTGGATAATAGGACCCTCCATGGGATTATGTTGATAAATTCACATATGGAATAAAAGAAAATAATGTTTAGGGGATATAATATTTATATATATGAATAAATAAATGATTCCTACAAGGTTGATATGTCCTCATAATTAATCTACACACCTAGTATACATTAAAAAAAGATGTTCTACCCATGAGATGTAATATTTAACACTAGGGGAATGAAAATAATCTATAAATAAAATCCCAAGAACATAAATAAGGTGTGTGTGAAAAGGATGTTTGTGTGTCTGGAATCAAAAATGTGGAAAAATCATTGATGAAAATCTATTCATACATTTGATCATTTCTTGCCCCCTGGTATTAGAACGTCAGTGACAAGCTATTATCCACTCTTGGATCCCCTTATTCAATGTTGATGGCCACCTCCACAATAATAATTAGGATTATATATTTAAATCCATGGAATATCATTTGATCCACCCCTTTCTTTTATTTCATATGCCAATAAATATTTTTCATCCTACAGCTTCTATTTATGGTTCATTGTTGGTGGCTGTTATTGAGGCTAGTGCGGAACTCAACCACCGCAACTAGGATGATATATGCGGACCACTAGAATTGATGGTGATGATGTCCATAGGCTCTAAAAATATTGAACATTGTTCTGAATCTAGAATGATGAGAATGAAAGCTACTAGAACCAGATTATTGAAAATGAAGTGGTAGTGGTTCAATCACCACTGGTTAAACCCACAAAGGAACTAGTTCCTGTGATCTACTCGTAATAACTCTAATCCTCACATAGCCCTACTAGTTACCCTCTGAACATAACCATATACATGATTCAATACTATTAATCAACTTTTTCTTCTAGTATACCACTAAATCTGTCTCGAAATTAAACTTTATATTTATTTATTATATAAAATGGTAGAGTAACTCTTAAAAACCATGAATGAGACTACAAATTATGAAAATGTAATGGGGAAAAATATAAATTATCTTTATCCTATGATTTCAAATAGACAGACTCCTCTAATTTGGAGAAATAAGTTTAGGTATCTTCAATTCCTTCATGGAATAAGATAGGAACTCATCATGATACAAATTATTAATTTATTCCTAAAAATTAACATCATTTCACTTTATGTGATGAAATTTCCTCCACTAATGTAATGCAACTCTAAACTGATCGAAAGTTAATGAAAAAAAGTTCTTATTGAGGGATAAAATAAAATAGAAGTTGATCTTGAGCTCCTCCAACCAGAAATCTATTTCGAGATCCAATATTTATAAAATTTTAATTTAAGATCTTATTTTTAAAATTAACACAGTTTCATTAACAACAAATAATCATCCTCAACCAGATCAACCCTCTAGTGGTTATCTAGGTCAACATGATAGTTGTAACTAACTAAAACACAAAAGTATGAGGTCTAGGTGCTGAAAAATAAAGATGAAATAGGGATACTATAAGTGTAATTTCACAAAATATTATTCAAGTTCATTAAATTAATTAATTTTCCTTTACATATATTGAAAAACATACAAAAAAAATTCAAAAATCTAGATTCATTCACCACTATTGTATCGTTAATCATTAAGAGCAATCACCACACATTGTCATTTAATAGACTCAAAGAACATTAATCTGACCATGGGGCCCTAAAATATCATTCCCTATCTAGTCATACTTGGAAACTGTCACACTATAAAATCAATCTTCACTATTTCCTTACAAAACCATTAAATATTCATAATGTATAAATCCAAAATTCCTCGTATCTCGCATATACTGTCTATAATAAAATTTTTCTAAATCTCTACCTCCAATGGTATCCCTATAAGGATGGATATGAATTAATAATGGAAATTCCCTTCATTCCCACTATCATTAGGCATTGAGTTAGGGTATATCATTGAGAGTATAAAAATATATCATATAGAAGGAATTACCATCATTAGATAATGTAGGATCCAAAGATAAGATACCAATAATTGAGATGCATGCTGATATAAATAAAAAATGATAACTAAACCATCCCATGATTCAGGTATAATTTAATAAAATAAAATGATCCTATAAATAAATAAATAAAAGAAATTCTAATGCAGTGACTCAATAATAGCTTTGATATTCTATCTAGTAATTTCTAGGTCGAACCCCACAAGATTCCTAGAAATAGAAAAAATAGATTACATATATGTATGTTGAGCATAACATGTATACATAATAGGATTAAAACAAAGTTATATCATGCATATTTTAACAGAGTTTAATGACACATCGATTAAAAAATATAAGAACCAACATGAACATAAATAGGTCAACAATCCAATACCGTCTTCATTATGGAATTCCCATTATAGAACATATTCACTTATTGTAATATAACTTATATAATATCAATAAAAAATAAACCTCACACCTATTTCCCATTGATTTTAAACACTCAAACCATGTTAAAAATGTTATAACTCTAATCCCATATGCCGAATCCTTCCCGATGACACATGTGAATATACGTCTTACCAAGAACCCACCTTTTACTTCTCATCAAATCCCCCCCAAATTCAACTGGGAAATCACATACTCACATAACAAGTGTTATATATCTATGAATATAAGGTATCAAGAAGATAAAGGAAATCAACCTCATTCCTTTCAATTTCCATACACAACCCCCACTATAAACCACCCGATCAATGTCCAAAAAATCATCTATATCCACACTATATTTTCAATCCAGCACATATCGTGCATTAAAACTTCACATGGAATAGAATATATGGAATTGGGTGTACCAATCCAAATATCACCACTATAATAGATGTTGGGAAAACACCACTAATACATTTTGTTATCATCAAATAGTACTTGATGTTGGTGGGGAGATAATTAAAGTCACAATGAAAAAATGATTTATAATAGGAAAACACATAGAATCTCAATCTATAGGATTACAAAAGGATTATAATATTAACTCAAAACATAACCAAATGGCATCACAACCTCATTTTTGATTTTTTCCACAAAAACAATAATTACCCCACATATTAAATTAACAAATACAAGGCACAGTAATTATTTCCTTTTATGTTATTCCATTTCTTATTTTTATATTTACACACCATATTTCGTTCAAAATAATATTGATTTTTCTTTAAAAATATACACTTTAACAATATATAAAATATTTATTCATGGGTTTCATATCCATTGAAACATATTCCATTTTGGAATTTTTCTAAAAATTTCATTCCATATCCACCAAGAAACTAGCACGACACAATAAAACACAAACAGTACATCTTCCTAATTTTAATAATCCACAAATCCCAATCCTCATACATCACATCCATCAAACAAAAAACATACAGAAATTTCATCTATTTCACAACAGAACTTCCAAATAACATATTTTCTTTTTTATATAGGTTTTTCGTTATAAATATTTCAATATTTTAAATGGAAATCTCCAAAAAAATATCGATTCTATAAGAATCCGTTTTATTAACTAGATATACAGTCATGTTACATTTCATGTGTTGTGTGTTAAATAAAAAACAATGTTCACTTATTTCAATATCATAAAAACTATATCAAATCACAAGATTATCTATAAATAGAATGAACTCTGATCAATCTAGACCATATATAAATATTATGAATAATTATAAACCATTTGATATCTTCCCCACCCTTTAAATATCATTTAGTAAAATTAATTATCCTTCATTATCCAGTGCATACAATCTCCCCAAATAAAAACAAAATAACGATATTCTAGAAGTACAATTAAAAAAGAAAAGTTTATTGATTACCTACCATGATTGAAGATTTATAGAGAATATCACAGAAACTAAGGATTAACCACAACCGATATCAATGGTATCACCCGTTAATAATGTGGAAAAACATTATACTATCAACTATGGTTAATAATTTGTGAAAATTTTCACTATAATAATCACCCAAGGATAAGATAACAATATCAGTGAAGAACATAAAAATAGAGGGTTACCATGATTTAAAGAAATCAAAATGAATGAATAAAAATTAACGAAGGGGATTGGGAGTTCATGGGATGAACCTATAGGGGGGGAGGATTATTAATTGTTAGGAATGAGTTAATTGAATGTTTTAAACATGAAAAAGTGTGAAGTGTGCCTATTATTTATATGAAAATATAATTAATCTCCACCATGGATTTGTGAATATCATCAATGTTCATAGTGTGTTTAGTTAATGTGTGTTCTATATCGATCACATGAGATCATCCTTTATCCAATTATTTTCTAACTGATATTTTTCCACAACCACATCCAATACCATGATGTCTTCCATGCCATGGAGTCTCATTCATCATCTTCCATGACCATCCAAAATGTCCTAGCACCAAACCTAAGACCATTTCCCAATCACCATAATAAAGGATATCACTTGTGACTTTCTCTAGTCTATTTTTTATAGTGGTTTCTCCAAAAAACCATACCTATTTTTATTACTACTATGGTTGTTTATATGATACCCATATCACATAGTCATACCATTAGGCTAACATACCAACTGATATATCTTTCATAATGTGTGTACACACAATCCATTTTCACATGGGCGTAAACATGATAAAGCGTCCTATAAAATGGATTTAAAAGATGCTTTAGAAGTCATGATTCTCCGTGAAAAGAGAAAAAGAAAACCTCAATACTTCTAATTACCTCTATACTATCTAACAAAACATCCATGCCTCTAAAAAATAATGTTGAATGATCGGAAAGTTCCACCCCAATAAATTTATATATAAGTTTTTAATTTGAATTTATCAAAATAGTAATCTTAAACATATTTATAATCATTAAAATAATTCTCAATTTTAATTTCCTAATGATATTGTTGACGAAATTAGTATGTATTAATCTATGTATTTTAAAGCATTTTTTGGAAAAACAATTTCCATTAATCCATTTTTCTTTCATGAAAAACATCAACTATTTTTAACAAAAATACATTATAAGAATTAATAAGGTAAATTATAAATAAATTATATTTGTTTAGATAATATGGAATAATGAATCATACTATGTAAAACCTAAATAATTTAATTTATATTTATATATCATTAAATTCGTAAATGTTTAATAACATGAATTATACACAAAACTAAAGAAAAACTGACCACATATTGTTATATGTTCATTAAAACATTTCCCTAGATATGGTGGGTAATAAGATATATATAACAAAATAATGAAAAATATGTAAAATAGCATAGATCATTATAAATACTAAGGCAGTGATGTTAATTAAATTAGTCAGCTAAAAAATTTATAAAGAAGATATATAATTTTAAATTAATCCTTTCTAAAAATTGTAATTGTTTATGTTCTTGAAAATTATATATATATTTATATATATATTATGGATGAAAAATATTTTTTTAATTATAATATATTAACACAAATTTTATTAGTAATTTATAGGAAATATGAATATGAATGTACAATATTTTAAAAAAGTTATTTACTATTTAACAATATTTTTATAATATTTCAATGATTTTATTCAAGTCATAGGTTTTAAAAATTCAGAATTTGAATTAAATAAATTATTTTTGGATTTATCTTTAAAATATTATATTAAATGGATGTTTAATTTTTTTCTCAAAACATTGGTTCTTATGAGAATAGTTACCAATACCAATGTTGCTAAAACTGTCACCTGTGTGACATTTGATAATAAAATAATGAATTTAATATTAATGAATATTTTTTATATAAATGATATATATATTTACAAGTTAAAAAATCATATATAATTAATATTTTTTATTTATAAAACCCATGAACATTAATTTCGAAATAGAATTACTACTTCATAATTAAATGATGATTTATCCGCTTGTGTTAAAAAATTTAGTTCTCCTAGCTTATAGATAATAAATTTTACAAACTTCATATTTAAATATTATTTTTCTAATATATTATATTTAATTTACCTACATATAATTATAGTTAAAAAATTTAAATTTAGTGTCCATGATAACAGTAAAATAGTTATTTTCTATAAAAAGTTATATAATGAACATTATACAATATTTTTATAATAAAATAATGTAATCCTTTCTCAAAATTGAGAATAATAAAATGTGAAACCCATATATAAAAAATTATCCCACATTCATTTGTTAGACAATAATAAATATTATTAATAAGTCTTAATATTGTTAACTTCATTTTAAAAAATGACCTACAAATATAATTCTTTAATTTCAAAGAAATTATTATATTTTTATGAAATTTAATTAATTAAATAAATAATAAATATTGAATTATAACACCAATATTTGGATTTATGTATAATTTTAATATTTTATCAAAACATGAGTTTCCTTTGTAAAAACTTATTACCCTGTTATGAATGAAAAAAACAAAAAAGTAAAAAATATAGGAAGAAATGACTTCTAAAGTTCACCAATAATTGGTCTAAACACATGATTAACACCCCACGTTTTTTTAAAATAAATTAATTAAATGAATCTTTTTTTTATTTATATATTTATAACTAGCCATTAAACATAATTTTACAACTTCAATGTTTTGAATTTTGAAAATTTGTCATCTAGAATTGTGTTTAGTATGTTATTTTGAGTATGATGGAACAAACTAGTTTTTTTGGTGAAATAAAAATAACATTATGAATAGAAATATAACCCAAATGAATATTAATTTTATTATTATTTTATTTTCATAAGGTTTTAATATAATTATATCCTTGTTAATTTTTCAATGTGATATAAAAGTAGTTATAGAAATAAAATTGTTAATTTTTTAATGTAGTATAATTTTTTTAAAAAATTTAAATTAATAATATTTAGAAATTTATTTTTGAGAAATTAATTTCTTTTTTTTTTGTTCTAAAAGTCAAAAAAATGTTTACGGTAATTTTTTTCGGATTTCTAAGAAACAGTTGAATTTTCGGTGAATAGTAAAAATACAGTTTTGAGTTCAGCTATGTTTAATGACATTATTAATGGTGTAATAATGACGTAATAATTTGGGTTGACTTGTATACAATAAATAAAATGTGAGCTGTCCCATGTCCCTAATACCAGGGGAAAATACCATGGGAAAGCCCATAGCTTTGAAAATACCACTAATGAGGTGTCCATTAGAAATTAATAAAATATTTCATCACTTTTACTATAAATTCCAACCCATTCATTCATTATATTCAGTAAAATTTCCTCCTAGATGAATATTTATCCATATTGCCTTCTTATTAGTCCTCCCATGGTGTCCTCAGGACACTATGGTCCTAACCTTCATGTCTTAGGAGTTACTCTACATGGTAAGATAATTCTCAACTTCATTCAATTTCTCCATTCATGTTTTCTTTTATGTGGTATAACATTCATGTTTCCATACGATGTTCTTATTTTAATTTTATTCTATATATATATGGTATTTTGATTCATTTATGGATGGGTGAATCTTCTCCCATCTCTTTTTAATGTTTTCTAAAACCATGTTGTGTAGCTTTTGGGCTGTAGAACTTTCATAAGGGATTTCACAACTACTCTTATATTTCAAGTTCATTTGTATTATTATTATTTCATCATATACATTCATAAAAGACTAATGAAATCCCCTGAAATATTATATATTATTTATTTTCTCATGTTCATGGAAAATATATCATCATTATTCTTCTCCTCTCCCACTTATTCAAGGAATTAAAACATTGTTTGTGATGTGTCGAATTACTGACATCACGGATGATGTGATATCAATTTGCTCTAATTGTATCAATAATGGTTATGAAACCATTTTTATGGATGAACCTGATTGTAATATATGTATTATGTCTCATCCATGGTTCTAGAAATTTTTTATACATGGTTTTAATTTATAAAACAAAATGAGGTCGTTATTATCAATGAACCACTAAAATGATCTAAATGAACATAATTAATGTTTTCATATTGGAATAATCCTCATTTAATAATTAAATATGATAAATGGTATATTTTATGGTTTTGAAAATATGTAACTACCATTCCAATACAATTCTGAAGTTTCACTCCTAATTGAAAAGATTATCTATCATGAATCGATCAAGGAAAACATTTAATGAATTCACCCTACAAAATATAAGTAACCAAATATTACTAATAAATGATTCGAATTATGTTGTTAAATGATCAAATAAGGAATTATAAACATGAAAATGTTTCATTAAGATATTAATAATACTCTTTTAACCAGTATACAAGAGTTTTAAACACATTTGAATTATGAAGAACTCTAGATAAGGGAATTCTAATCCCAATTTCCATTCATTGGGTTAACCATATTCTTTATTCATTATGTGGAAATAATATTATTGGTGTCATGATTTTTTTTATATTATGTTTCACTATTTTTATTTAAAGTGAATACACAAATCCATTCCATTCTATTAATTCTAACTCAATTTATATTTTAAGGGAATTTCCTTTTAAAATATTTTTAAAAGTCTCTTTAAAAAATTTCTAAAGGATTGTTTATTATATATATGTATATGAAATGAGTGGTTTCTCATTATTTGAAGATAATTTACAACCAAGATATGTTCCTTGGACATTATTTATGTTGTTTCAAACCCTTTCAAGCTCAAGATATGTTGGGTTCGGCCCATTATATCTCAAGATATGACGAGTGAGCCCAATTACAGTCCTCTAATGCATTGGGTACTCTAGAGATGGAAGTTGACCATAAGTTTATTCCATGTGTATGGGTGAATTTAATAGTTATATGGTTAATATTTCCCTAGGATACTACATAATGTTTCTATGTATATGGATTTTTATTATTATGGATGTTATTAGTTTTTATGTTATCATTTGACTAACTCTTTCATTCTTTATATCCCGTACTGAGTTTTATACTCATTCCTAGTTTTTTTTAAAAAATCAAAAGATATAATGATAGGTAAGAATAATAAGGGGGTCGTGATGTTTGATATGGAGTGTTGTTAAAGAAATCAATTTTTATGTTTTAATGTTTTATATTTTGAAATAAATTGAAACTGTTTTTGTAGTATCCTCTTGTAGGAATGTGGTATGTCATATATGCATGATATCATAATTTTTTAGAACTATAAATACTAAATGATACTCTATGTGTAATAATGAATGGTCTTATGTGAAATTAATGATTATGTATTGTTTTGAGGTTGGTTCGTTAAAGTTGGTATCAAAGGATGGTTAAGATAATATTAGGGGTTAGGATGATATTAAATTAATACCATTAATGTTTTTTACTCTATGGTTATTTTAACTGTTTTAGAATTTAAGGATTACCATGATGCTTCATCTATGTTATGTTTTTATAGACTAGTTTTCCACAAAAGAAATAGGTAAGGTGTTGTTGGAAGGCACCAATAGGATGATATTTGTCTGAATCTGCATCTCGAAATTGAGGGAATCAGAACCGAGAAGTTTTTCATAGAAATGGATAATTTTACTAAAGCATTAAATAGGGATGGAATACATTATAGAGAGGAAAATTATCAACTACAAAGAAACATGTATTTTGTGGAGTATTTTATGAGGAAACATCCACAAAAATTCAGTGGAACCATTTATATATTCATAGTAGAAATATGGATCAATGCTATAGAAATGATATTTGATATCCTGAGATATTCAGAACATAAAAAGGTAATATTATCCATTTGTTGTGTGGAAGGAGAAGCTAATCAATTGGGGCCATTAGATAAGAATGTGATAGAAAGAGATGATCTTTACAGTTTGGAATGGGATGATTTTAATAGTCATTTTCTGGAAAATTTGTGTCCCAAAACAGTTCGACTAATAATGGAGAAACAATTCTTGGAACTAATGTAGAAAGATTATGATTTTGTGGAATCATATGAATCCAATTTTACAAGACTTTCTTATTATGTATCAGATTTTACCCGATATTTTGAATGTTATATTAATATATTTTTCTGAGGTATAAAATAGTTTTTCGGAAGATATTTTTCCACAAAAGAGTTTAAAATATATGAGAATTTTGTTAATTGTACTGAAAATGTTGAGATCTAGTTTTTTGAAACATATGTGCCTTGTGATGACAAGAATAAGAATCTTTCAGGTTGGAATCCAATAAGGAAGAACTCATCAAGGATGTTTGGAGGTAAGAAAATGAATATCCATTATTTTAAAATGTTTCATAAAAGGAACCATGGTTAATGTCTTTTAAATTATGGGAAATGCTACAGATGTGGAATGTTTCCCAACATGTCTTTTGAGTGCAAGTAACATTTTCCAAAAATTAGCAAGAATCTGATTCTGATATTATTTAACTATAAGTAATTGGGTCAATTTTATAATATTTTTCCAAAGATAGTTACTCAAGATGGGAATCATTAAGATTAGAAGCCGAAGGGTTTTCTAAAGTCAGTTGATACCACTTCAGTAGATGTTGATCTATCGAATGAGGAGGTATCCGGTATATTTGTTGTTTTTACAGATGTTTCAATTGTGTTGTTTGATTCAGTGTCTATACATTCATCCTTAGTCCCCATATACAAATATTATTCAATAAGTTAATAATTGGAGAAAATATATGGTCCCATGTTCAAAAACATAGGAAAATGGGTGGAATACTCTAGAACTGTATACTGCCTTTACTT
This sequence comes from Viscum album, assembly GCA_963277665.1. Classification (NCBI taxonomy): domain Eukaryota; kingdom Viridiplantae; phylum Streptophyta; class Magnoliopsida; order Santalales; family Viscaceae; genus Viscum; species Viscum album. The sequence goes on from OY728137.1 coordinate 1,483,929,412, forward strand.
TAAGGTTATAAACTCTGAGGTATTTTGAACATGTATCATATCAAAAAAAAAACAACTAGTTACTAAATTTCATGATGGAATCCTAAGTGAGATCCTCAAGAAAATATTCTAGAACAACAAAGTCCCATCATATCCTCCTCTATCCCTCAAGTATGTACATAAAAAACCCACCATTGATTCCTCAGGATACTTTAGAATAGTAATGATCCTCTCAATCGACTCTAGTCATTCCTTGGATTCCTGGGGTCCTTTTTCACAATTATATATGGGTGTATTTTGGCTACTAAATTCAAAGCCATAGTCAACCATCCATCTTGGAATATCAACACCATCTTTTACAAGAGTCTGAATTGTACATATTATAGCTTTTACAAAATATAGTTACATTATAGTATTTTTCCAATTATTATATAATTGTAGGTTCCTCTATCAGAATTTGGAGGGATCTCCTTGGATTCATTTCACATTAATCACAATATAATAACCAATAATCTTCATAGTATGTTCATAAATCGTAATAAATGTTTTCAAAAATAAATATATAAAATTATTTACACATTAGAAAATTAATGTATTGATGGATTTCATGAAATAAGTGATCTTTTTTAAAAATAAAGGAGATAATTTAAGTAGGCCCCCAATATGGTTTATTCAAATAAACATGAACACTACATCACTGCCATGGAAGAAATTCATGACCACACATGGTAACTTAGGTTTAATCATGGAAATTTATAGCTTGAACCCACCCACACTTAATATAAGAATTATAATAGTTCAAACTCCAACATACCAAATGAATTGAACCAGAGCGGTTCTGTTTTATAGAAACATTCGGATGGGTATTCCCATTTAATTAATTTTTTAAGGAACATACTTGGGGAAACTAGATAAGAAACCTTAGACGCTTCACCATAAGGAGAGGTGAATCAATGAAATATATATAAGATGTATATTTAAATATGAATCACATATTAAAATGGAAGAAGAGAATAAATATCAATGAGAGATAAAAATTCATGCTTAACGTGCCAAAATAAAAAGGTAAAACCTTAAAAGTATAGAACAAACCCTTTAGGACCATCTGTCACCACCAAACCATCCCAAAACGAAGATGATTTCCACAATAGATTATGTCATATAAATAATTCGCTTTAGTTTACACAAGCCCAAAAAATGAAATCTATAACATGCTAGTGGTAAATATTGGGTGTTGGAAAAAAATATTATTAGGATTTCATCAAATAATAAATATAGGTTCTAATATCAATAATTCATTATATATAGCTTTAAAACAAATATAGTATAAAAATAAAAATCATAAAATAACTGATTTTTGTAAAAGAATGCTTTATTTCATAAAAACATATCATATTTTGAAAATATAGGAATAAGTAATGTATTAAATAAAACATATATCAGTATGAAAAAACTAATAGTGGTTGACCATTAGATAATCAAGTGGGAAGATAACCATGAAAATATGATCATGTGACAAACCCATCATAAATTAAAATTACACAATTTGGGCTCTGACCTATTTGGAATCATAATATTCAAGAGAGAAAGACTTCAATAATACCCTATGAATATTCCATATTGTAAAAAAACTAGTGTGATTATACACACTAAAGTGACATAAAACCTTGTATGTCATTACACACCCAATAAGTGAAATGTCTATTTCCTAATGCACCCAATTTTAACCAGTGTGAAAAAAATTAAAAATATGTTTTAAAAAAACTATCACAATATCTAAAACATATTCACAAAAAATAATTTATACTAATACTACTGAAGATTCATTTTAATATCAAAACCACTAATGAAGAATTTCATTGAACACATATAGTTACCAATCCTTTTTAGTAAAAGAATACACTTTTAAAAAATCTATATATCTTCTAAAAATAAAAATGATTACTAATAAAAGTGTTTCATTAATAATTTAAATGTTATTTACAAGGTAATAACTCAATTCCAGAATTAGAACCCCTTGTACATTTATACCAACCCAAAATAGAGTGAAAACTAATCGTCTTCCAAATTAATGATTGGGGAAGAGTATATCTGGTATTATGTTTTCTAGATCTATAAGAAACAACATTAATCCTCTTTTAAACCCATTATATCAAACATCCTTTAATAATTTAGTTTTCGAATAGGGATGAGGGTAAGATATCAACTGATTATCATCAAATAAGATGGGAAACAATATCAAAAACAAAAAATACATTGAATAGTTCCATAAATAATCCAAAGGAAGAATCCCCTAGACAACTGAATAATTATTAGGATATGTAAAAAGAGGATTTTGAGTATATAAGGAATAAAAATTATCAAGGGAATATGTTTAATTTCTATTTTCTTAAAGGATCATATTTTTATAAATGGTTAGTTCGCACAGTTATACAAACCATGTAGTAATCGTTCATGGCTACTGTCTCATTAAAATATAAGTTACACAATAACCTTGGACAAGCCACATAGTTTATTCCAACATTTCATAAACTATGTATAACCCATAGATAATAACCCAAACCCAACACAATTTCCTTTTTGAGATGAAAAATTAGATTAACCATTCTCGAACTATGTGAAACTCTTTTGTCACCTCACAAATCCATTCCACATGATTATCACACAATTGAAACTAACCATGCGCTAATCATGCGCATGAGCATCTATATCTAACAATGCTTATTTTTTACCATTGTTCCCCAAAACTATAAAATGATAATAACAACCAAAAAAGATTAAATTAAATAATACTTGTGATCTGATTGGATTAAACAGAGGATATATATGATAATAGTGGCATATCAGTCTGTGGATAGGTTTTCCAATTTGTATGGATTGTGTATGAAATTGGTTATATATTTCTTAATATATTCCCTCGCCCACATTGTGTGGGAAACTGATAAAACTTTTGGGGGATTTTCCACCAATATTCATGATAGAGAGTATAATGTGTCGTTATTTTGACATATCGCTTCAACTAAATGTCCCACATTTGTTTGATATCTTACTCCACAAGAAACATAAAACATAAATGATACCATGAAATATTTAGAAAAAATATAAATATTTATTATGACCATTAAAACATAGATATTGAAATACTAGGAATTTATTATTTTAAAAAATATGAAATATGTGTATAATTAAAATCAAGACAATTGATAATAATAATCATATATAATTTTAAAGCTAAAATGACTAAGAATATAATTTTATGTGTAGAATAAATTCGGTAAAAAAAATATTGTATTATTTCAGGAAACTATATATATTATTATTGAGTAAACAGTTTTTAATAATAATTATTATATATTTCAAATAAAATAATTATAAAATGATTGAAATAAAAAATAATAATAGTTATCATTTTCAAATGTGATCCTTGAATATGAATAGATTTCCATTTAATTTTGTGATTATAAATAAATAATTATTTCTAAAAAATTACAATAATTTATTTTAAAAAATAGTTATTATTTTTATTATGTTTTATATTATATGATTGGGATTAATTTTTAAAAAATTTCAACAAAGAGTAATATTTAAGTGAATAGTTAAAGACCATGTTTTTGAAAATTATATGATTTTTATGATATTAAAATCATATAAATATAAATGGTGATAAAAAAAATATAAATGACAATATGGGAATATTATAAGATAAATTATGATTATAAAAGTTATGGTTTATATATATATATATATTAATTAAATTTTTTTATTTTACTTAAAAAAATAAAGTTCTAATACATTATATATATAGTATTTTGAAATTAAATTTTATAAAATCGAAATACATTCAAAATTTGGATACATTTATTCCAAATTACAATATATGAATAATATTTTTAGGCATAATGGATAAGTTACCATTTTAAAAAATAGTTACAGTGGTAAAAAAATAATTGGTAAAAATGAGTAATTGTCTATGTTTTGAGCCAATCATGTCTAAAAAATGATTCTAATTGAGCTATGGAGGTGCGTATTAACAATGAATGATCCAAAACATTCAAGGAGTTATGTTCTTGTTTTAATTTTTAGTTATCTCCATTTATAATGGTTAATGAAACAGCTCTTGAGAATATATGGGGAATCAAATGTGTACAGGGAGTGTGGGATATGAAACAAGAGAAAAGGGACCATTTTTTGTAGGGAAAATGGTTTTTTAATAGTTAGTACTTACCATGGTACATAAATTTGTGGTATATAGGGGTTGGTTCATGATTTACAGATCAGGCATGGGGGGACCTGGAAACTATGAGTGTTTGTTCAGATCCGAATTCATAGCATCCACATGGATTGAAAACAACTACAGGCTCCCATGATAAACATCTAACCTAGTACCCCTCATAGATAGTGGAGGAAACATTGTTGTTGAATTTTTTTTCAAACTGTGTAGCCAAACCATGCTCCCCATTAAAATAAAAGAATTTTCCATTTTTATTCCTTGAAATTTTAGGGATGTTATATGATTTACTTCTTGTATTATCCTCTAGTAGCTTCAGTTACGAGAAAATTTATATCCTCATATCCAAGAATCGTTATCCCTCTATTTTGTGTATGTTTTTGTGACTTTTAGTGGGAATTGGATCTATTTGTGAGTCCATCAACCCTCTTACTTTAATATTATAGAAGAACCAGGGTGTGTTATTTTTCCCCCTTCTAATTCCACTAAAATCATATTTTCCATATTAATATATGTTTTGTATTAGAAGGATCTATGAGGTTGAATATTATGATAATGTTTATTGGGGAATTTTCTATGAACATTTGTTGGGTGTTATTCAAGTTATATCATGTTGTCTTTTAGATTACCTAGAATTTTGAGATTGTGTACTTGTGTAAATGTGTTGTTCTTTAATTCATTAGTAGTAAATGAAAAATTGGGTGAATAAATAAAATTTTGGGTCGTTAATAGACCTCATGGGATCCATTGTTTAAGAGTATACCATGGTTATCGTTATTCAATGGGAAATCCACAATGTGAACATGAGAATTATGTTTTTAAAAAATGAATTGAATTTTATATGAAATAAATCCAATTGAAATTATTTTTTATTTTTATGGAGTAATGTTGTGTTTGGGTAACATAAAGTATTTAAATGTTTTATGTATTATAAGTGGGTAAATGTGATAAATGGTTTAAGGTAGAATGTTCATTTATAAATTGTTTAGGAAGTATGTTTAATGGTCAAAGTTGTGAATAAATATTTAAATAGTCTAGTTATCGATAGGTTTTAATTAAAATTAAATTTATAAATAATTGAAATTGTGACAAGACTAATAGGTACAACCTAGATGTGTTAATGTGATAAAAAGTGGCCAAACAAGTGGGACTTAGTGAATGATTATTGATGAAGTGGTCATGGGTGTTGGTCTTACTGGTCCACACCAATGTATAGTTGTTTTTCCTGTCATTACACATTGGGAATGAGGTCTTTAATGTGTAATTACTATAACACTCAAACAGTTTATTGGAAAACAATGATAATAGATTATTTTTCACGCAACACCAAGCCGTAACTAACCCAAAATATTATTATTTAAATATGATCTTTATAAACAATATGTTAATTTGTTGGGTATTATGATTATTAATTATAATTATGAAATATATATTTTAAGGACATATTCTATAAAATTCATTTATTAATTTTTAAGAAATATGTGATAAATTTATAGTAATGTTATTTCAAGATTTAGAAATGTGTTTTCTTTGGAAATAGGTTTTCTTGGTATTTATGATTGAATTTTATAATTAATTTTTTAAAAAATATATATTTTACATTATAAAAATAATATCAATTTTTGAAAGAAAAAATAAATAATTACCTCTAGGTGAAATGTTCAGATTTTTCAGGAAATAATTCTATTCCAGTGAATCGTGAAAGAGACACATTTTTATTGAAAACTTGATTTTTGTTTCTATCATTTGTAATGTTAAATTTTATTTGAAAATTATTTCAAAAAAATTTTCTTATATTATACTCTCAATAATTTTGTTAGGATCATTTTAATATATTTTACAATTTTATTTTTTATAAAATCATTTTGAAACATAAATAGGAATTTTTGAGAAAGACAATATTTATTTTAAAAAGTGTGTTTCCTCATGTTTTGTGAACTTATTATATGTTAATTTATATCAAATATATGAATTTAATTTCATAAAATGGAATTTTTTTGGTTCGTACATCCAAATTAATCATAATATGAGTTTTTAAAGATTTTTTTAATTTATGTTAAATTTTTAGTAAATAGCACAGAAGCACTATTTTATGAAATGTTGTATATTTTATGATGTAACCATGACCTAGAAATTGTATAATTTTTTTGAACATATTTAATGAATTATTTATTATAATATTAAAAATAAATGAAAAATAAATAATTTCATAGATTTTAGAATTTATTCCATAATAGAAAAGATCATCTTTATCAGTACTAAAGTAGAGCTTGGGCAGCATATGAAAAATAATATTTGGTATCCTAAAAATAATAATTTGAAAGATATTAGTCTTTTATTGATTATTAAATTAAATAATAACTGTTATTCATAATTAATATGGTTAGACCTGAATTTTAAAGTTCAATTAAAAATGGATTGTCTAAATGCTTGTTCAATGATTGTACAAGGCTAGAAAAGTCAAAATTAAACCCTAAATGTGTTTTCAAAATATAGATGTATGTTAATTTTAATATTTAATGACTTTAAATGGTTATTTTTTGTTTATAAAAATTAACTTATTTTTTTATATGAATCTTTTTATAACTTTTGAATAATATATAATTACCTTATTTGCATGTGCAATGCTAGTATATAATTAATTTAATTAAGACAAAATCAAATATATGATATCGGAAATATTTAAATACACATAAATGGAAAATATTATTCAGATAAAAAACATTATATATATGAATATAATGTTTTTATGATAATAAATATTAATTTATATTATTTTTAATTGTTTTTTATGTATTTAAATTCAAAATAAACAATATTATCAAAATTTACAGTTATGATATATTGTCGGATTAATATTTTACAAAATTATTTAGAATTCTAGAAATATTATAAAATATCAAATGGGATAATATATGTTCTCAAGATTGATCTCTTGTTCAATTTCAGGCCATTTAGAATCATTTGGCTCTATAATAGTCTTATTATATTTTAATATTTTTTGAAATTCTGAATGCTCCCCTCACCTCAAAAATAAAATGAACCCCATCATTCAATTATTCACCAAAAATTGAGCTATATTTCTCAAAAATATCATAACCATTCTTATTCTCAACATTCATATTTTTTGAGAAGTAATTTTATCCTGAAATTAGTAACCCTAGAAAACCTAAAAATGAAATATTAGAACTCTGAAAAAGAAAGGGTAATTACATTTTCTAAATCCTTGAAGATTATTTCATCTGATACATCCTATTCATGTTTTTTATTAAAAATTATTAAATAATGATTAATATATATAAAGAGATGATATGTTTTTTATAAAACACCTTATTCCTTTTATATATTCTTTGAAAAATAAAACCATAATGCATGCATACAAACGGATTACCATCTCAACATTGTTGTGTAATTCTATTTTCATTACCAATTTATTGAAATGGTTATAATGATAGATATTGTTACATTACATGTATTTATAGAATAATAAATTTTTAAATATAATAATATTTATGAATAATATATTAATTTTCATAATATTGTTCATTCTATCTTTGATAGTGTACTCAAAACGCAACGACTATTTTCTCTGAAATCTTATGTTGCACAAAAGATTGAGTTGTACTGAAAAATATTACATTGTTAACATTATAGTTTAAATGTTACATAACGTCTATCTATTGTAATAGAGGTAATGAACGCAAATAACTACAATATGATTACACATATTTGTTAAATTTTTTTCATTAATAAAATAAATTTTAGTGGCTTAAAATTAGAATGAATCCAATTTTATGTATAAAATACTCTTATATTTTTTAAAGGTTATTTTACATCCTTTTGATGGTTAATCATTTTTAAATATATTTTTTATCACATTTATATGTTCTATTTAAAAAAATAAACATTTTCTGTTGAAATAGGACATCAAAATTTACTTTGGTTGAAATTTTGGTATTTTTCTCATAAATTTTATATTTTAATGAATAGTGGAAAATAATGCATTTTCAATTTAAAACTACCATTTTGTAAAATTTATTTGTTTTGATATATTTTTATTTGATTTGTTTTTAAAGTGTATATAGATTATGTTTTTATCATTTAATCCAATATTTTTCATTCGAAGTTATTTCACATATAAATTGGACATAAACACATGTCGATCATTGTATAGTTTACACTTCTTGAATACATGCTTTCTTTTCTTGACAGTGTAAATTAATTAATTATACTTCTGTGGTTTGAATTTTTCAAAAAGGTATTCCAAATTTGGAAACAAAAGTTTCAAATTATTCCAAATTGTAAATTTTATTTTTGGACATTAGGAATCATAACTTCATTAATTATTTTTATTTATCACGGTTAAAGATTAAATTTAGTAAATAAGGGTAAAAGTAATATTATAATAATATAAAACAACCCTAAAACATGTTATAAAATTATTTTATGAGTCAAGGTTGTCCAAAACCATCCACGTGCCACAATTTTATCATTTTGGAGCCACTTGGATGTGATAATAACATGTTATAACAATTAATGTAATGTAAAGAGAAATATAACACAAATATATATCGTTTTACTAAAACAATTTTAATATAGTTTTATGTAACTGATATCTTCAACTATAAATAGTAATTACTTATATAAATATATTTCTAACCTCGTGGTATTTTCTTTTTTAATTTTAGAGATAAAATAAATAAATGTATTTATGACACAATGATGACGTTGTGGTTACCTTATCAATGAAAGACTAAAATAAATAATATTTTAAATATAAAAACATATTTAACTTGAAAACAGTTAATCCATACATAAATTTTATATATTATTATGTCTTTTATATTTACTTTTATGTTGTTTTTTTGAAATAATAATGTTATTATGACTTTAACAAAAATCAATTACTAAATAGTTTCAAAATTGGGATAAATGAGTTTTTAAAACAATTACTATTTTTTAAAATGATATAATAGTAATAAAAATCTCTGATTTTTCCAACGTACTGAGATAATGTTAAAAATATAATTAATGTTCTTATTGAGGTTCTCTTGGAATTTCCTAGTAAAAATATTAACCATATAGAGTAAAAATACAAAAAGACATGGTAAGAATTAATTGATTTAACTAAGGGTTAAACCCAAAAGATAAGGTTAAATATGGGACCAAAACATATATAGAACCTCTTAATTGAGATTATTTTGACCAATAATAATTTTATCAGAGAAATATATCACTTTGGAGAAATTATAATTCAAAAATAAATTTATAATAAAATAATATTTCAAGACGTTCCTACTGTTCCCTCTTCCTTCTTAAAAAAGGCCACCACACCTACCCACTTATTAACACCTCTCAATCCCCTTGGGTCATCCCAGTTCTACTATAATAATCTCTCAACATCCTCCCTTATTCCTAGAATCCTTAATTTGGGAAAAGTCTATTGAGCCCTCTGGAAGATTGTTGATGTCATGTCTATGATTGATGTTTTAATAATCACAAATCATCACATACCATTAATGGTTAATCTGGTTTGATTTCTCATAAACTTAATTACAATCTATTAATGAATCCGTTATCACATTTTTGTCAATTCTTATTGACGTACAAAGTATTTTGGAAGCACCGATTCAATATCAACAGACATCGGAAGCACCGATCAAATGACTCACCGATGCAAATGACTCACCGATCAGATGACAGACCGATGCTGATCAAACTGACTCACCGATCAGATGACAGACCGATGCTGATCAAACTGACTCACCGATCATATGACAGACCAATGCTGATCAAAATGACTCACCGATCCGATGCAAATGAGCCACTGATCAAATGAATCACCGATGCAAATGACTCACCGATGCAAATGAGACACCGATGCAAATGACTCACCGATGCAAATGAGCCACCGATGCAAATGACTCACCGATGCAAATGAGCCACCGATCAAATGACTCACCGATCAAACTGACTCACCGATCAGATGACAGACCGATGCTGATCAGTCTGATTCACCAATGCTGATCTATCTGAGTCACCGATCATTACTCACTAATGCTGATGACCTACCGATAACTTGATTCTTCAATAGTCATAAACAACTGTTTGAATTTATTTATCTTTATCTTTATTAAATCTAACCAACGGTCATATTAGGTATATTTTAATGATCTGTCAAATAATTAATAAAGGTTGTCGGATGTCAGGAAACCGTACCTCGTACCTGTGGAAAGGAAACCTTTTCTGTCTTCCGAAGCATGTGACATAAATTCATGAAGACTCTGCTGAAGATAAAAGAGTTGACAGAAGAACACAAGCAATATACAGAGGAAAAGAAAGAGGAGGAAGAACCAATCAGAACAGAACCTCATACACAATCAAGCCTACTCAAGAAGAGTTCTGTGCATACAAAAGAACATTGAAGAACTTCATCGACTACATCTCACTGCCTTTGAGCCTGAAGCATACGACACTCTTCTTCTCAAACAAAAACGAGAAGAGGACTCAGAATAAATTCTGACCAAATACAAAATAGTCCAGAGCTACACTCAAATCACCAGAGCCATTTCTAAACTCTACATCTCTACTCTGTGATACATTTGTTTTACATTTTGAGCAGTGTGTGTTATCTGCTGTATTAAACACACACACTGACTCCTGTACTTTCACTGGAGGATCTGTAAATCCTCAGCAAACCTTTTTACACTTCATTTCCCACTGTGGATAGTGGTAGAGGTCGTATGAGACCTGGACAGCTCTAAGCTGTTGTTTGTTTTCCCACACAGAACTGTGGTAGAGGTCTTGTGACCTGGACAGTGTGTTCACTGTAGTTAACCCCGATCCAGGGTGTGGATCATTTTTATATAAACTTTTGAGAGGACTAAGTCTCGGCTTAAGACTGAACCTCTTGGTTAATTCTCTGTGTTTATAGCTACATGCTATATCCATACTACATATTTATTTCATATTCCGCTACTATTACTTTGAAATATAATTTATTTTCAAAGCTACTTTGATAGTTAAACTCGCAAGTTTTTATATTTATTATAGACCAGTATGTTAGTTTCAAAAGTTAATTTTATCATAAGATTAAGTTAACTGAGTACTAATCCATCTTTGAGAAACTAATTGAACCTTTATAATCTGTATAAATTCACTACAGTTGAATCTGTTTTTGAAATAGGGGGATTTTAATCAACATTTTTTTTAACAGAAAATTTTAATTGGAACTCAATTCACCCCCCTCTTGATTATCCACTCCGACCAACACTTGGTATCAAAGGCTGTTAATATTTTCTAAAAGTACTCTATTTTTCAACTATGATTTTAGTTATATTTTAAAGTTCTAAAAATTTCTATTATTTCTAAATTTTTATCTCTTTAAAATTCTTGTTGTAATATCATGGATAATAGACTTGAGGGTGCTGCTACTAACCGGCCACCTTTCTTTAATGGAAACAACTATGCTCAGTGGAAGCTAAAAATGAAAATTCACATAGAAAGTATAGGCTTTGATATTTGGACTGTCATTGAAGATGAATATAAAATTCCCAGTACTGATAGATCTACTTGGGATGAACCTACAAAAACTGCTTACAATAATAATTATAAAGCTATGAATGCTCTGTACTGTGCTCTAGGAGATGAAGAATTTAATAGAATTTCTGCATGTAAAACTGCATATGAAATTTGGGATACCTTAGCTGTTTCTCATTAAGGAACAACTAATGTTAAGGAGATGAGATTGAATACCTATCCTCTTAAGTATGATAATTTTAAGATGAATCCTGATGAACCCATTTCTGATATGTATCTCAGGTTCAATGAAATTGTCAACACAATGACTTCTCTGGGAAAGGATGTTCCAGCAAAGGAGAAAATCATGAGAATTTTGAGATGTCTACCTGAATGATGGAGAGGAACCTCTGTCTCCATTAGAGAATCCTGTGAAATTGGAACACTGCCTGTCAAGGAGTTAATTGGTAAGCTGATGATGTATGAAGAAGAGCTTAAAGTAAATAAAGAAGAAGATGATGAACCTAAAAGGAAGTATATTGCCTTCAAGACTACAACCTCAAAGAATAAGGATAAGGAAAAGCCTCAAGCTATCAATGAAAGTTTAAGTAGTGAGGAAAGTGAGAATGATTCTGACAGTGATGCTGAGATGGCACACATTGCTAGAAGATTTAAGAAATTCTATAAGAATAAGAGGGTTTTTAGAAAGTCAAACTACAAAGGCAAGTATGATAACAAAGGACACTGGAAAAAGGATTGGAAGAAGTCTGATAAATCAGATGATGTTGTCTGTTATGAATGCAAAATAAAAGGACACATAAAAATAGACTGTCCAAAGCTGAAATACAGAAAGAAGTATGAATACAAGGATAACAAGTACAAGAAATCCATGAAGGCTACTTGGAGTGCTTCAGAAGACAGCACAAGTGAAGCTGAATCTTCAGACTCTGAAAGGAATCAAGCCAACATGTGTTTCATGACAAACACTTCCGAGGTAACATCAGAAACTCCTGCTTCAAATTCATATTATTCTGGAGATGATTCTGAATGTGATAACATGTCTAAATATGAACTGTTTGAATATTGTGATATGCTTGAAGAAACCTGTAATGAGCTTAAAGATAAATATAAAGGTTTAAAGAAACAGTATGCTTTAAGTGTTAAGCATAAATCTGATCTGGATATAGAAGTAGAAAACAATTCTCAGTTGCTTAAAGAGAATACTGAACTAAAATTGTCTAATGAACAAATCAGAAAAGACTTAGAGAAGTTCACAAATTGCAAGAATACTCTAACACAAATGCTAGGAAAGCAAGTTGCACCTAGATATAATACTGGTATAGGATACCAACCTGGACAAAGAAAAGTTGCCAAAACTAGATTCATTCCTAAATCTGGACAGCAGATAGTTAATTCTGGAACTTCATATGCCTCAACCAGTTATATTGATAGTTATGTATCTAATAAGTTTTATCTTTCAAAGAATGTTAGTTCTACAAATTTTATGAGACCCATTAGACAAATATGGGTACCTAAAGTATTATTGGCTAACATGTCTGGACCCAAGAAGATCTGGGTACCAAAATCATCTTCCATCTAAATCTGTTTTGTAGGAGACCTGCTTGAAGAGATGTCACAAGAAGATATGGTACATAGACAGTGGATATTCAAGACATATGTCAGGAGACTTTTCATGTTTCAAGATCTTAGTAAAAGTTGATGGAGGCTTTGTCACTTTTGGTGATAATTAAAAAGGAAAAATCATCGGCTTAGGCCGGATTGGTAACACTAATTCAATCTTGGTTTCTGAAATTTTATTTGTCGATGGACTTAAATATAACTTGTTAAGCATTTCTCAATTGTGTGATGATGGTTTTTATGTGAAATTTAAAAATGATTCTTGCAATGTTTTTAACTCTAAAAATGTTTTAGTATTTTCTACTTTAAGAAATGAAAATGTTTATGCTGTTGATTTAGATTCCTTAGCTAAGAAGAATATTCCTTGCTTAAATGCTTTTCATAAAGAGTCTTGGTTTTGGCATAGAAGATTAGGACACTGCAGTGTACACACACTTAGAAAACTTTCTAGGAAGAACTTAGTTAGAGACTTACCCAAACTTGAATTTCCAGCAGACAAAGTTTGTAATCCCTGTCAAAAAGGAAAGCAACATAAAGTTTCTTTAAAATGAAAGAAAGAAGTGTCAACTTCTCAACCTCTCGAGTTGGTTCACATGGATTTATTTGGTCCTTCTAGAGTTTCTAGTTTAAATGGGAAGCATTATGTCTATGTTCTTATAGATGACTTTTCTAGATATACTTGGGTATATTTTCTTGCTCACAAAAGTGAAGCTTGTTCTTACTTTGTTAAATACTCCAAGTCTGTAGAAAATCTTAGTGGACTCAAGATTAAGACCCTGAGAAGTGATCATGGTCGTGAGTTTGAAAATCATGAGTTTGATTCTTACTGCTCACACAATGGCTATAGTCACAATTTCTCTACCCCTAGGACACCCCAACAAAATGGTGTAGTAGAGAGAAGGAATAGAACCCTGCAAGAAATATCTAGAACCATGCTCAATGAATATGAACTGCCTATTTACTTTTGGGCTGAAGCTGTAAATACAGCTTGTTATGTCATTAATAGAGTCTTGATCAGACCAGTTCTTAAGAGGACCCCTTATGAGTTGTGGAACCATAGGAAACCTAAGGTTAACTAATTCAAAGTTTTTTGCTGCAAAGTCTTCATTATCAATACTAGATACAATCTTGACAAATTTGCATCCAAGAGTGATGAAGGAATTTTCCTAGGTTAATCTATCTCTAGTAAAGCCTATAGAGTTTTCAATAAAAGAACCAAATGTGTGGAAGAATCTGTTCAAATCAAATTTGATGAAACTGATCCACATGAACCTAAAATCTATCTTGAAGATGATCTCTCTGGTTTTAATCTCAATGATAAATACAATGGACCTATAGTTAAAACTTCCAGCTCTGGAAATTCTCCAGAACCTACTTCTGTTGAACCTCAATCTGTAGATGAATCTGAAATCTCTAGCCCTATCTTTTCAAGACCATCTAGGACTCTAAAGAACCATCCTTTAGATGATGTTGTAGGAAATCTAGATAGAGGAACACAGATTAGAGCTTCTCTAAGAAATCAGGTTGAACATCAAGATTTTCTTTCACAGTTAGAACCCAAAAATATCAATGAAGCTATCAATGATGAATTTTGGGTAATGGATATGCAGGAAGAACTAAATCAATTTTAAAGAAACAAAGTCAGGAAATTAGTAGAAAGATCTAAGGACATTTTGACCATAGGCACAAAATGGGTGTTTGGAAACAAAGTTGATGAATCTGGAAACATCATTAGAAATAAAGCTAGGCAAGTTTCACAAGGTTACAATCAAGAAGAAGGAATTGACTATGAGGAAACCTTTGCACCTATAGCTAGATTGGAGGCTATTAGGATATTACTTGCCTATGCATCACATCTGAATTTCAAGCTATATCAAATGGATGTCAAGAGTTCTTTTCTAAATGGTTTTATTGTTGAAGATGTTTTTGTAGAACAACCACCTGGTTTTTAAATCCTCATTTTCCAAATCATGTTTTTAAACTTTCTAAATCTTTATATGGTTTAAAACAAGCTCCAAGAGCTTGGTACAAAAGGATTTCAAACTTTCTTATCTCAAAAGGATTTCCAAAAGGAGTAGCTGATCCCACTCATTTTATAAAAACGATTTCAAAAGATGTATTAATAGTACAAATCTATGTTGATGATATTATTTTTTGATCTTCTAATAATTCCTTATGTACTGATTTTTCAATGGTTATGAAAAATGAATTTGAAATGAGCTTAATGGGAGAGCTTAAGTATTTTCTTGGTTTTCAAATTCATCAAACTAATGTTGGAATTATTTTAAATCAAATTAAATATACAAAAGATATTTTAAAACGTTTTGGATTGGATAGTATTAAGGAAAGTGATACACCTATTAGTACTACCTGTAAATTGGATACAGATGAAGCTGGGAAACCAGTGGATCAAACCAATTACAGAGGTATGATTGGGAGCTTACTTTATCTTACTTCTAGTCGACCAGACATTATGTTCAGTGTATGTATGTGTGCTAGATTTCAAGCTAATCCTAAAGAATCACACTTACTGGTTGTTAAAAGGATTTTTAAGTATCTTAAATATACTATAAATTTAGGTTTGTTTTATCCAGAAGGACAATCATTTAACCTAACTAGATATTCAGATGCTGACTTTGCTGGATGTAAGTTAGATAGGAAGAGCACATCTGGAACATGTCATTTTCTTGGAAAATCCCTAGTATCATGGTGTAGTAAGAAACAGAACTCAGTTGCATTGTCTACTGCCGAAGCATAATACATAGCTGCTGGTAGTTGCTGTGCACAAATTCTGTGGATGAAACACACTCTATTGGATTATGGATTTGATCTTAAACATGTTTCAATTAACGGTGACAATACTAGTGCAATAAATATATCTATGAACCCTGTGTCTCACTCTAGATCTAAGCACATTGATGTCAGACATCACTTTCTAAGAGATCATTATCAAAAAGGTGATATTTCTTTGAAATTTATTAGTTCTGAACATCAATTAGCTGATATCTTCACAAAGCCTTTATGCTCTGAAAGAATGAAATTTATTAAACAAGAGTTGTGTATGATTGATCTGTGAAACTGATATGTGAAACTGATCTATGAAACCGATCTGTGAAACTGATCTGTGAAACTGATCTGTGAAACCGATCTGTGAAACCGATCTGTGAAATGGATCTGTGAAACCGATCTGTGAAACTGATCTGTGAAACCGATCTGTGGAACCGATCTGTGAAACCGATCTGTGAAACCAATCTGTGAAACTGATCTGTGAAACTGATCTGTGAAACCGATCTGTGAAACCGATCTGTGAAACTGATATGTGAAACCAATCTGTGAAACTGATCTATGAAACTGATCTATGAAACTGATCTATGAAACTGATCTGTGAAACCGATCTGTGAAACTGATCTGTGAAACTGATCTGTGAAACTAATCTGTGAAACAGACCTCTGAAACTGATCTGTGAAACTGATCTGTGAAACCGATATGTGAAACTCATCTGTGCAACCGATCTGTCATACCGATATTCTTTTATTATTATTATATTGTAATTAATTAGTAAATTTCATTTATTCTTTTTATGGGAACCCTAAATGATAAAATAAATGATACCCGGCTATTTATCCTCCCTAAACCTTTGACCTTTCATTTCCCGCCGAACCTTTCAACCTCTCTTCCCCTCTACTTCAAACCTTTGAACTCCTGTCTTCCCAAAATCCTCGAATGGATAAGCAAAAGAGACCGGGCAAAGGACCGGATAGCCCTGTAACTTCAAAGCGTGCTCGAGGCAAGTCGAGTAGTACCTCTCAACGAACAGTAAATCCGAACCAGGAAACTCGAATTGTTGCTGTAGAAAAAGAAGTAAGCTCTGCGTGGCTTTTGTCAAGTAAGTCACTGTTGCAGCATGTTCTTGAATCGCAAGGATGGATAGACTGGTTTTCTGAAAACTCTCAAATAGACTACCCGAAGCTGGTACATGAGTTCTATATGAATCTAGAAATCACTTTAGATGGTGTGGAGGCTTCCAGGATGTCTTCTGTGGTAAAAGGAATGAAAATATCCTTCTCATCTAAGCAGTGGGATGAGTGCTTGAACGTACCTCATAAAGGTCGGTATGAGGATTATGCTGGGAATATTCCTCCAACATCTGATTACTTCTCTTTTGAATTAGATCTGGAGCTTCTGACAGGAAACAGAGAGTCACGGAGAATCACAGCTTCAGAATTAGATGGTGAATGCAGACTTCTTTTCAAGTTTATTCAGCACCAAATTTTCCCTAGGAGAGGAGATTTTGCTACTGTAAAGTACCAGGATGTTTTCCTATTGTTTATTCTGAAATCACATGAGATGATCAATTTGTGTAGATATGTGATGGTATACATAGCTGGAATGGTAAAACCGTCCAAGAAAGTGACTTCCTTGTTTTATTCAAAGATGATATCTACCATGCTCAAGAATCTAAAATGTATTGATGAAGATGATGAAGTTAATGAAACAGATCATACCTTCTGTCTCAATAAAGAGATCTGCAAGAGGATGAAAATCAATTGGAATCCATTAAAGAAGTTCTGGGTTGCAGATGAAGATAAATTGTATGAAGCCTACAATCCCATATATCATGGCAAGAGGCCAAAGGATTTGAGAGACCCTGGCTTGAAACCAAATGAGGAACCAGTTTATTCTGATGATGATGAGCAAGAAGAAGGAAAGGATGAGGCCACTAAAACCCAAGAGCAAGAAGAAGCTGTGACTGAGGAAGGAAGTATGTCATCTCCTGATGATAGGAGTGATCCTGACACTGCCAGTCCCAAAAGAAGAATAGAATTTGGACCTGCTAGTCCACCCTTAGCCCTACCAGAATCAGAACCTATTCTTGGTGATGAAGAAGATTCTGACACTGAAGAATATCACAGTGAAGCTTCTAAGAAGAGTGATGATGGACGTGCTGATGATGTTAAGGCTGTTGTTGATGGTGATTACAGACCAGTGGATGGTCTTTCTGAAGATCAAATAGAATCACCTCAGTTAGTGCAAGAAATACATATCTATGGCAAGGATGATTCACCAAAAATCAGTGGAACAGCAAACTATGAGAAACCAAAATACACCCTGTGTGCTGCTGTTTGGGATGACTACCCTGGTTATGCTGTGTTGGGCTTAGTATATTCTGAAGACGAAGAAGCAATGCCAGAATCTGCTGCAGCTGTGAAGAGGAACCTCCCACGAGAAGCAAGATCTGTTCATGCTGTTGATCCTACAAATGATAATTTACCTGGTTCTGGAATCTCTCAAGATGATCTTTATAAGTTTAAGATTGAATTGATAACCGCAGTGAGAGCCACAGTTAGAGAATAAATTTCTAATTCTCTTACTCAAGTGTCTCTCCAAGTTTCTGAACATTCATTGGAAGCCTTCTCACAAAGAGTATTTAATGATGTGAAGCCAAACCTGGCCAATACTGGTGAACTTATTGGCAGGCAAATAGCCTTTTTGAATCAGACTATGAAGTATATTCACACCGACCTGGTATCTCTATCATGCGAATTCCGATCAACCATCTCTGGTATGATGGAAGTTTTGAGAAATTTGATTAAACATCTCAACAAGTCTGACCTGAGGAAGTTGAAAGCTGAGTTAACTCACATAGTTGGCCAAGCCAGTACAGTCAAGGTAACCAAGATCACTACCCATTAGCTAGAAGCTCTAAGAGAAGTTGTGCATGACTAGTTAGCTGTTGTTAGACAAATTCTTGATTTAGAATCTTTGAGGAAGATGAAAGAGCTCTGTGATAACAGTCATAAGATGGCATTGGTGTATTCAGCAGATGCTAAGAAAGCTCTGCAAGAGATCAAAGAGAAAGTTGATAATTACTTTTCCAAGATTTATACAAAACATGAGATAACTGGAAGCTTCAAGGTGTTGAAAGAGAATCTGAAATTACATCCAGTCACTCGGGCCTTCAAAACGCAAGTTCATCAGTTGCAAGATTTTATCCCTTCCTTGGCACAGTTCATGGAGAATAAAGATGATTTCGAAAAAGCTATGAAGTATGGAGCAGAAGTCATTCAGGACATTATTCATCTTTTGAAGCCCTATTTGCATGCAGAGGCCACTACAATAGTACTTCCTACTTCTGAACCTCTCAGTGACTCTGATGTAGCTCCAAATCAGCTATCTGTTGCTCAAGCTCTCTCTCAGTTAAGACCAGTCTCTCAGCAAGCTTCTCAACAAGCTCCTGTTTCTCAACAACAACCCTCTGTGGCACCTGCTCCTACACCTGCCCGAGTTGTCCTACCAGCACTTCAGATTCACCAAGACTAGCCTGCCTCCAAGCCTTCAAACTTACCCACTATTGATCCCAAAGACAAAGGCAAATCCCCTTTGTATCCCAACAAATAGTTGTGTATTGTTTTTGATAGGGTGAACAATGTGCTGCTTGTACTAGTCTGTACTTTATCGAATATTATTCTATCTATACTCTCTGCTGACTGTTTTTCCTTTCACTTTCTCTTATCTGTTTTTCCCTCCTTTTTGATCATCCCAAAGGGGGAGAAGAAACTTTATGGGAGAAGAAAAATAATACTTTATGGTAGAAGAAAAGTAATGCTTTATGGGAGATGAAAGATGTATGGGAGAGATATATGGGGGAGAAAAGATGTATATCTCTCAGTGGGAGACATCTGTATAATATATATGGGTAATCTAAATTAAGGGGGAGATTTATATATCTCGTTATATTTATTCTTCTTATGGTTTAATTCTCATTATGTTTTTATTAATGATATATCATATTATTTATATTTAATGATAATGATTTGTGATTATCAAAAAGGGGGAGATTGTTGAGCCCTCTGGAATATTGGTGATTTCATGTCTATGATTGATGTTTTAATAATCACAAATCATCACATACCATTAATGCTTAATCTGGTTTGATTTCACATAAACTTAATTACAATCTGTTAATGAATCTATTATCACATTTTGGTCTATGCTTATTGACGTATAAAGTATTTTGGAAGCACCAATTCAATATCAACAGACATCGGAAGCACCGATCAAATGACTCACCGATGCATATGACTCACCGATCAGATGACAGACCGATGCTGATCAAACTTACTCACCGATCAGATGAAAGACCGATGCTGATCAAACTGACTCACCGATCAGATGACAGACCAATGCTTATCAAAATGACTCACCGATCGGATGCAAATGAGCCACCGATCAAATGACTCACCGATTCAAATGACTCACCGATGCAAATGAGCCACCGATGAAAATGACTCACCGATGCAAATGAGCCACCGATGCAAATGACTCACCGATGCAAATGAGCCACCGATCAAATGACTCACCGATCAAACTGACTCACTGATCAGATGACAGACCGATGCTGATCAGTCTGATTCACCGATGCTGATCTATCTGAGTCACCGATCATTACTCACTAATGCTGATGACCTACTGATCACTTTTTTCTTCAATAGTCATAAACAACTATTTGAATTTATTTATCTTTATCTTTATTTAATCTAACCAACGATCATATTAGGTATATTTTAATGCTCTGTAAAATAATTAATAAAGGTTGTCGGATGTCAGGAAACCGTACCTCGTACCTACGGAAAGGAAACCTTTTTTGTCTTCTGAAGCACGTGACATAAATACAAGAAGACTCTGCTGAAGATAAAAGAGTTGACAGAAGAACACAAGAAATATACAGAGGAAAAGAAAGAGGAGGAAGAACCAATCAGAACAGAACCTCATACACAATCAAGCCTACTCAAGAAGAGTTATGTGCATACAAAAGAACATTGAAGAACTTCATCAACTACATCTCACTGCCTTTGAGCCTGAAGCATACGACACTCTTATTCTCAAACAAAAACGAGAAGAGGACTCAGAATAAATTCTGACCAAATACAAAAGAGTCCAGAGCTACACTGAAATCACCAGAGCCATTTCTAAACTCTACATCTCTGCTCTGTGATACATTTGATTTACATTTTGAGCAGTGTGTGTTATCTGCTGTATTAAACACACACACTGACTCATGTACTTTCACTGGAGGATCTATAAATCCTCAGCAAACCTTTTTACACTTCATTTCCCACTGTGGATAGTGGTAGAGGTCGTATGAGACCTGGACAGCTCTAAGCTGTTGTTTTTTTTCCCACACAGAACTGTGGTAGAGGTCTTGTGACCTGGACAGTGTGTTCACTGTTGTTAACCCCGATCCAGGGTGTGGATCATTTTTATATAAACTTTTGAGAGGACTAAGTCTTGGATTGAGACTGAACCTCTTGGTTAATTCTCTGTGTTTATAGCTACATACTATATCCATACTACATATTTATTTCATATTCCGCTGCTATTACATTGAAATATAATTTATTTTCAAAGCTACGTTGATAGTTAAACTCGCAAGTGTTTATATTTATTATAGACCAGTAAGTTAGTTTCAAAAGTCAATTTTATCATAAGATTAAGTTAACTGAGAACTAATCAATCTTGGAGAAACTAATTGAACGTTTATAATCTGTATAAATTCACTACAGTTTAATCTTTTTTTGAAATAGGGGGATTTTAATCAACATTTTTTTTAACAGAAAATTTTAATTGGAACTCAATTCACCGCCCCTCTTCAGTATCCACTCCGACTAATAAAGTCCAATTCAATAAAGCCTTTTTGCTCAAATATATTGGAGGTACCCGATTTAGGGGTAACATCTTCTCTCAGTCTCCATTAATTTATTTTTTCCATTATGCAACCAATAAATCCATTTTATTGAATTATATTTTAATAAAAACTAGTATCCTCAATATACTATGATATATTTATGTAAAGGCATTGACCACAACAAACACAAACCTCTATCTATTTAATATAAAACAAATTGTTTCTGTGTATGGTGAACTACTGCCTCATGAAACGATGATTGGTAAATTTTCACATACAACCTATCGTGGTGGCCATTATGATGGGACTGTATTTATATATGATATATTTTGTATCTATTATTCTATAATTTTTATGATAACATACCTAAATTCTTTCCATATTGTGAAAATATGATCATTTCATTTGAGGACGAGCAGACTACCACCACCGCAATGTGATATGACTCATTCATTCCATATATTGAATGTATAAACGAATGGAGTTAATGAAATTATGAAACATATATAAATTTTCTTTTATACATGAATTATTATATACATATGTATAATTTATTTTTCATTTATTTAATATGATAATGAAATAGAAGTAGCATTCATGTGTACGTACGACCTACTGTCTCCTTGAACAGAACATTTAATTTATTTTCCCCAAATATTATGGATATTATAAATACATATATACTTGATATATATTGTATTTAAACTATTAATAATATTATGGATTTTTAATTTTTACCACTTGAACAATATACATCAAAACAAGTTCAATAATTTCTTTTTCAACTCATGTACCATATATAGACAAAAAGTCCAATATAAACATAAATAATTTTATAATTTTTATAACATGATAATAAGTTATATAAAAGGGATAATAAAATTGAAAAGGTTATAATGATTTTATACATTAACAGAAGTTTATTATTAAGGATCATAACAATTGTACGTGACGTGTCAGACTCAATGTAAGGGACTTATTTTCAATCACCTTTCATTAAGGCATATTTTAATTTATAAAATTCCATATTTATATGGTGTATAATAAACGCATTTAAATTTTAATTTCATGAAAAATTAATATTTTTCTATGCATCCATTTTCTAAACAAAAAATGATTTTTTTAACATATGCGGTGATGATGACCTCTTTACTATTATAACTGTTATTTGATATTTGCCTTTCACAATAAGCTTTAGTGTTTTTATAATGAAAATAAATACCTTATTCTATTTTTAGGTGTTTTGGAATTGAAAATGGATTTGAAATTTGATGGACGTTTTCAATATATTGAAATGATTTCTTATGATTGAAAATTAGATTTTTTGAGTGAAATTTTGATAAATGAAATCATTTATGTTTTATGATTATATAATGGTACTTGGACATTTGAAATGTGGTGATGAGATAACCCAAATATGGGCGGTTATGTGATAAATCAAATATGGGTCGTTCCATGATAAACCAAGGATAGGTGGTTACATTATAACCTCCAATGCATTGGGTGTGGAAGATTGTAGTATGGTTATTCCATTTGTAAGAATGATATGTGTGGAATTCAGCAGTATGGTTATTCTATATAAGTTTGATTATTTTCTATGTTACCTTTTATATGTTATGTGTGATTTATATGGGTTTTATGGTGACATATTTATTTCAAAATGTTATTAAATGATCTTATATTTGGTGATGAGTATTTAATTCTTCATAAAGTTGAAATGTATTACAATTTTATAATGTGTTTATGGTTTAAATGTTTTCACAAAGAAAATTGTTTTCATTATTTTTGTATCACGTAATGATATCTTTAAACTCATCCCATGATTTTAAATGTTTTTATAGTATTTAACGGAGAATAGATTCAGGTATGTAATCATTGAAAAGTTACAATGTCTTAGTGTGAAACAAAACCATGTTTTGTTTGAATTTTTTTGTTTTATGAATAAAATTTATAGTGAATATAAATTTATACTTTCCAATAATCAATTGATATGTATATGTATGGCATAATTATTTAAATATATAAACCTAAAAAGATCCTCGATGTGATTTCATGTCAAATTATTGACTTATCTCATGATTAAATAATGTTTAAGGTCAAGGCCTTATAATTGGTATCAAAGGTTATTTTAGATAACATTAGGAGTTAGAATATTGTTAGTATAATAACGGTCAAAAAATTTACTTTATGGTAAAATTGAAATGATATTTCATTTGATTATTACCATATTGCTTTGTTTTAGGTATTTTTGTTTAAAATGGTCTTGCATAGAGGAAATATGGCAGCTGGGCTAGGAAGGTATATAGAGGGAAATAACTATCCAAGTCAACATCCGGAGATAGTTGGAATCAAAACTGAATAGTTTTTTGCAGTGATGGGTCAGTTTCCTAAAGCAATAAATGGTAACAGTGTCCATGCACAAGATAAACAATACATACCATAGAGTAATATATCAATAGTAGAGCTTTTCATGAGACAAATTACCCCATCATTTAGAGTATCATATAACCCAATGAAAGTTGAATGGTAGATTAAATCACTAAAAAATATTTTTGATGTAATTGGGTGTTCAGAAAATCAAAAGGTTAGTCCTGTTGTTTTCCAATTTGAAGGTGAAGATGATCCATGGGGGTTAGTGGTTAAAAAATATCATAGAAATTGAAGATATTAAAACCATGGAATGGCATGAATTCAAGAATATCGCTCATCTGAAATATTTTCCTATGTTTGTGTGAGTTGTGATGGAAAGGACATTCATATAATTATTATAAAAGATGGAAGATTTTTTGGCGGCATATGATTAAAATATCACCCATTTTTCAACATACATCCCAAATTTTATTTGTGACATTGATAGTAAGATAAATTGGGTTTACTCATTATTTATGCCAAAAATTTAATGGATTTATCTTTTTAGTAGTTCAATATATATGAGAAACTTCATACGATGTGCAGGGAAGGTAGAAATTCAGTCTTTCATCAGTATATGGATCATTTTGTGATTGTGTTTATAGATGAAATTTTGGAAAATTATATAATTAGTGAGGAACATGAATGTCACTTAAGGATTGTATTTCAAACCATAATAGAAA
This sequence comes from Viscum album, assembly GCA_963277665.1. Lineage (NCBI taxonomy): Eukaryota > Viridiplantae > Streptophyta > Magnoliopsida > Santalales > Viscaceae > Viscum > Viscum album. Next base: position 1,483,954,553 of record OY728137.1, read on the forward strand.
AAAACAATTTTGAATGTTTTGTAATGTTGATTTTTTTAAACTAATCTCATTCCATGGACGTATTATTTTTAAAGAATAATTCTTGACCCGTCCAAAAATTTTTTATTGATTAGTGTCCCTGACCAAATAATATAACAGAGATTCATATTTTCATTGGATTAGTGAGCTATTACAGAATAATTCTTGAAAACTTTTCCTAGATATCTTTCTCACTATCTATGTTAACACGTAAGGGATTTATGATCATCTGGAAAAAATATTGAGATGTTTGTTTTCAAGAACTGAAAAGTATATTAGTAAATACTCTAGATTTTTCCCTAACATACATGAATACTATGTTTGTTTTCTAAAATTATGCTTCATTGAATGAACTTAGTTATGTTCTAATTTAGAATGATTGGGTAATTTCTTATGCTTCAAGTCAGTTTAAACCTCATGAGATAAATTACCCTTCCCATGATTTGGAATAAGCCGCCATTGTTTTTTAATTAATGATTTATAGGCATCATTTGTATTGTATAAAGTGTGAAATATATACTGATAAAAAAATACTTTTTGAATATATTCACTCGGAATGAATTGATAATGAGACAGATGAAATGGAGGGAATTAAACAAGGAAAATGATGACATGATTTATTACTATCGAGAAAAATCAAATAAAGCGGATGATTTTTTGAGTTGAAAAATGTAATGTTACATTAACCATGTTAAATTTGGAATAAGATCCATTGTTTAATTACTCACTGAATTTTTTCTTGGATGACATGGTGTAGGAAATTCCTCTATTTTTTAGTTGTCACTGAAATCTTCTCTATCAGAATGAATTAATAAAGCACTGAAGGAAGATAGTGACTTATAGAAAAAGGTTGAATAGATACAGAAGTGTATGTTTTCTGAATATAATATTGAAAAATATTGTTTTTAATGATTTCGGAAGAGATTATTTTCTTGTTATGAATGAAATTTGAAGAAATATTTTTTATGTGAAGCTCACAGTTTTCCGTTTTTAGTTCATCCTAAAATTAATATGATGTATAGAGATCTTTAGGAATATTATTGATTGGATGGAATGTTAATAGATATTTCTGACTTTACCATGTGATGTTTAATTTTACAATTGGTTAAATTAGAGTTGATGTTATCAAAGGGGATGCTTCTGCCTTTTCTAATGCCATGGTGGAAATGGGAAAATATATCGATGGACATCATTGTGGGATTACCGAAGATATCTCGAGGTAACAATGAAATCTATGTTATTATTGATCAATTTACAAAATCTACTCATTTTATTCTTATTCGATATACTCTATCTATAGGTCAACTTTCTAAATAGTATGTTATAGAGAAGTTCATGTTACCTAGAGTTACCCTCTGCAATGTATCTAATCATGATCCCAGGATCACTTTTATCTTTTTTAATGTCCTTTTGAAGTCTTTGGGTACTGAATTAAATTTCAGTATATCTTTTAACCCTCAATCAGATAGAAAAATATAATAATAAATTCAATCATGGGAATATATTATATGTTAATGTTCAAATTATTACCACGGAATTTGTGATCCACAACTTTCATTAGTTGAGTTTTCTTATAATAAAAGTTTTCATTCGAGTATACAAATGACACCATTTTAGGAATTGTATGGGAAGAATTGTCAAAATACTTTTTTGGATGAAGTAGGTGAAAGAAAGTGGATAAAATTTTAAATAGTACAAGCTAGTGTAGAAAAAGATCATTTCATTTGGAAGCATATAAGGATAGAACATAGTTGGTAGAAAATATATGCATATAACCAGAGGAAGGATCTTTCTTTCTAAGTAACTGATCATGTCTTTCTAAAAGTTTCACCAAGGAAAAGTTTTATTTGTTTTGGTTAGAAACAGAAGTTGAGTTTGGGGTTCATTGGACCCTATGAGATCTTAGATAATGTTGGGTCAGTTACCTACATAGTGTATTTACCTCCAACTTTATCCCAGTTACCTAATTGTTTTTTATGTTTCAATGTTAATAATGTACATTCCAGATCCATATCATGTTTTGTGTCTAGATGTAGTTCAGTTTAAATAGTATATTTTTAATGAGGAACAACAAATATATATTATTGACCACATAGAGAATCTTTTTTGTAATAAGGTGATTCATTAGGTAAATATTTTTTTTAAACCATTTGATCTAAGAGGAAACATGTGAATCTGAAAATTCATTGAGGGAGAAATACCCCAACTTATTTGATAAGTAAATAAAATTGTAGGAACATAATTTCCAAAATGGGGGAAAGATGTAACATCCAAGGTATTAATAGAATAAAATATTTTCATATCATTTAATATTTATGAGTAGTAAATTAATATTATGTTAAATGGGATTTCATCTTTGATATAGAACTCAGTACACAACAACGGGTTTCTCCAAAAACTTACGTTTGACACAAGACTGTGTTATACCAAATAATATTACATAATTAATATTATTATTTTAAATTCTAGTTCACGTCTAGACATTTTATTATAGGGAATTAATATAACTATTTATAATATAATTCCACATTATTCCTAAAAAACATTAATCCAATAAATTTTAGAGGCTTAAAATGTGAATAAATCCAATATTAGACATAAAAGACTCGTTTTACCGCCTTTTGATGGAGAAACATTTATAAATCTAGTTTATTCCACTTTTATATGTTTTATTAGAAAAAAGAAACTTCATATTTTTAATTGCGTCATAAAAATTTGCATTGGGTAAAATTTTTATACCATTCTATCAAAATTAATATTTTAATGAACAGTGAAAAATACATTATATTAAATTCAAAACTGAATTCTAGCCTAATTTATTTATATTCATATATTATTGTTTGAATTTGTTTAAATGTGTGTTCAGATTATTTTTTGAATCATTTAATCCAATATTGGTCTTTACAAGTAATTTCACATTTAAATTGGACATAAACACATGTCTATCTTTTAATAGTATTTACTTCTTAAAACCCCGCTTTGATGTTTTGAAAATAATAAATAATTTTAAATTAAATAATTAAAGTTCTAAGTTTTAAATTTGGAAAATGGATTCCATATTTTTAAATAGATGTCCAATATTATTTATTTAGGTACCTTTTATTTTTATACATTATGAGTATTAACTTCAAATTTTTTTATTTATAAAGGCTAAAGGGTATATTAGGAAAATAAGGGTGAAAATAATAATCTAATAATATAAAACTACCATAAAAAGTTTTCTAATCATTTTTTATGAGGCATGGGCGACCAAAACAGTCCTTAGGCAAAACCTTTGTCATTTGGGAACCACTTGGGAGTTATAATGACATGTTATGAAAATTAATCTAATGTAAAGAGGAATATAACATTAACATGTATCTTTTACCTAAAATAGAGTTAATATTAGGTTATATAACTAAAATATTTGACTATAAATATTTCTTTCAATTCTAAAAATATTTTCTACCTCATCGTATTTTTTTTATTTTTAGGCATTAAATGAATACATTTATTTTGGACATGGTGATGATACATCGATTACCTTATTAATGAAATATTTAAATAAATGATATTATAAATATTAAAATATATGTCATTTGAATATTTTGATTCAATACAAGAATTTTATGTATTATTATGAAATTTTATATTTCATTTAATGGAGTTTTCTAATTAATCATCTTGTTATGACTTTAACAAAAATCAATTACTAAATAGTGTCATAATTAACATAAATGAGTTTTAAAAATTAATACTATTTTATTAAATGATATATTAGTCATAAAAATATAATATTTGACCATAAAACTTAGATAATGTTAAAAATTTCATTGATGATCTTCTAGATTTCCTCTAGGAATTTTATAGTAACTACATTAACCATATAGTGTAAAAATACAAGAAGACATTGTAAGAGTAAATTTATTTAACTAAGAGTTAAATCCATAAGATAAGGTTAAATTTTGACCTAAAATTATCCAAAATATATTGGTTGAGAGTCTTTATACCCATCCTTATCTTACCATTTAAATATACATCATTGGATTTATTAGAATTTTAAAAATCAATTTATAATAAAATAATATTGGAAGACTTTTCTAAAGTTCCCTTCCCCCCTATTTTAAAATGGCTCAACCTCTACCCATTTCCACAAACCACTCAATACCCATGTCTTGTCCAATGACTTATCAAATAATCTCACAAAAACCATACCTTTCTCTAATAATCCACTCCTTGGGAAGAAGGTGATTCACAAAATCCATTGGGCTCAAATCAAAAGTAGTTACTTGATTGAGAATTAACATCTTCTCTCAAGATCCTTTCATTTATTTTATTCCTTCTCCAACCCTAAATATATTTTTCTTCCACTATTTTATAACAACACTAGTATCCTAAATATAATAGGAATTTTTAATGTTAATATTTTTACCTACATGTACACACACCTCCATCTAATGTATATATATAATATATTGTTTCATTGTGTGGCGAACTACTACCACATGAAATGATGATTGTTAAATTTTCTTCTACCACCTCTCATAGTGTCCATTATGATTTAAATTTATTCATATATGATATATATTTCCTATATTATTCTTTTATTTTTATTATAATATATCTTTATTATATTCATAATGTTTAAATACAATAAATTATTTTAAGGAAGTGTGGACTACTGCCCTCTCAAAGTGATATGACTCGATCATTCCATACCAGAAATGTATAAAGGATGGAGGTAATACAATTATGTAATATATATTACAGATAAATTATAAAAGAATTATAATACACCTATGTATCATTTAGCTTTAATTCCTATAATTTTACAATGAAATGCAATTAGTGTTCATGCGTACGTGAAAACTACAATTTATAAGAACCATGCAGTTTATATCTTTTCTAAAATTATTATGGATATTAAATATACATATATACGTGATATATAATGTATTTAAATCATAAATAAAATTATGGAGATATAATTTTGACTACATGGACAATTTAACTCAAAACACTTTCAACATGTTCATTTTCGAATCATGTATCGAATATAAAAAAAGTCTGATATGAACATAAATAATATTGTAATTTTTATAAAATTTTAATATGTTATATAAAAGGAATAATAAAAATGAATGTTTTTTCTCAAAAATTAGAAACTAACCTACTATTTTATTCAGAAACATAATGATTCTATGTGTCATGTCAAACCCAAGGTGAGGGTCTTCATCTCCATCTCCTTTCATTAACGCATATTTTAATTTATACACAACCTTCTTTATATGGGGTATAATAAACCCCTTTGAATTTTAATTACATTCAAGTGGAATATTTTTCTACAATTTGTTTTTCTAAATGAAATAATAATAATTTTTTTAAATGTCAGTGTGAACAACAACCACTCCACCACCGTATTCGTTATTTGGTATTTATCTTCCTCTATAAGATTTAATATTTTTAAAGTAAATGAAATACCTTATTCCATTTTTTGTGTATTTTAGTATTGAAAATGGATTTGATATTGGTCTGACAATTTCGTTGTCTTGAAATGATTTTTGGTGATTGAAAATGAAATTTGATCAGTGAAATGTTCATAGTTGAAATCATTTCTATTTTATGATTATATAATGGTACATGGACATTTGAAAGGTTGTTACATGATAATCCAATGATGGTTGATTACATGATAAACCAAATACTGGTTGTTCTGTGATAAACCAATGATTGGTGGATGCGTTATATCCTCAAATGAAATGGGTATGTAAGTCTATTGTATAGATATTCTATTTGTAAGAATAATATGAGTGTAATTAATCCAATTAGTTATTTCATTTAAGTATGATTATATCCCATGTAACCTTTGATATTTTATGTGTGATTTTTATGGGTTTTATAGTAATATCTGGTTTAAAAAAGGGTTATAAATGATGTTATGTTCGGTGAAGAGTATTTACTACTTCATATAGGTGAAAATATTACATTAAGATAATGTATTCATGGTTTATATGTTTTTTCAAAGCTAATAGTTTTTATTCATTTTTTATCCCTTACTGGGCTTTTTATCCTCATCCTAATTTATGAAAAAAAAATCATTTCATTTAAAGCAGAATAGAGTCATGGATATGACCGTGGAAATGTTATGACGTTTATCTATGAAACGAAAAAATGTTTTGTTTAAAAGTTTTTTGTTTAATGGTAAAATTGATAGTGAGTACAAGTATCTATGTTTTAATAATCCAGTTGATATGTATATGTTATGGCCTATTTCACTAATGCTCTAAACCTGAAATAGTCCCATATGTTTTTAATGTAAAATTATTGAATCATTTAACACCAAAAAACGGTTATAATTAAATATTATTAATAATTGAATGGTAACATGTTAAATAAGGAATGTCTGTGAAATAATAAATATGATTTTGTTTCATGAATAACTGAATTAAATTATTTAAAACATTATAATAGATTTCATTGGATTTCCAACTGAAGGAATGCACAATTCAAAGGTTTATCATATGAATTTTTATTTCGTGAGGAAAATTCCGTATTCACCACTTATTTATTTTATATTCTATATATACTAAAAAATTTATATTATTTCATGATTACAATTTTCAATGTGTTATTAAATGTTTCATTTTACATTATTTCTTCAATGGGCCTTACATTTTAATTGATAACAAAGTGGTAAAGGTTTATTTCTAAATGTCACCTTTATTATGGACTGTTTATGTTTAATATCCTATTGTGAAAAATTATTTATCCATGTACATGTTTTCTAAAAAAAATGTTTTCATATTCCCTAATGATTGTGTAATTTTATTTTTTACATTTTTTGTCTTTTAAAAAAATGTTTCAAGAGTAATATGCATACCATTTTTCAAGGAAGTTGCATTTTGATTTTTCATATAAAAGTGTGGAAGGAAATTATTTTAACTTATATATAATGAAAAGAAATTCCAATTTCATGACTCCTTAATGATTTTAATCTCCCATTACTTAGTTACAATGTTATTTTCAAGGAAAATGATATATTTATTAATTGTGTACTTTTTAGATATTAAAAATTATTTTTATTGTAAAATAGGGTATTTTATGAGGAAGCATTCCAGTAATCTATTAAAATTATTTTCATTTATGTTATCATAATTTGTGGAATCATATGTTGTGTATATTCTCTAAGGATACTATTCATCATATATCATTAGATGGATAATAGTTAGTTTGACTGGGGAATGTACTGATATTTCATATGAAATACTCACTAAATAATGATAGTTACTAATTTTGTTAAGGAACATTGATTCAATTTTATTATTTATTCATATGAGGGATTTATTATACATAGTAAGTGTTGAGTAGGTCCTATTACAACCCCTTGATTAATCATTAGGTTACATGGGACAAACTATCTTGGGTATTTTCTAAGGCCTAATTCATTTATGTAAGATGTATTTGTACAAGCCCTTTAAAACATACTTATGATGCTCTACATTAAGAATTTCCCACATTGTGAGGTTAGTTATAAGTTTCCATTTGATTATTTGTTTAATAAATATATATATTAATATTTTTAAATTCTATTGTTATTATTTAAATGAAATTATTTGATCATCATGTATTCATTCCATATTATTCTCCATTTTCATGTTACTGATTAAATGGAATGTGATTTCAGTTATTTACCATTCCATATTGACTATTCCTTATTTATTAATAATAGATTTTGATGTATTCGTTCTTTTACTGAGCAGTAAGGATCACCTCTTTCATATGTTTTCATAACATAGAATTTCAGGAAGAATATTTAGATTGGTATACGTGGATATTATAATTATAATAACGGTGTGATAACAAAGTATACAATATTGTATTTCTTTTCTCAGTTGATATGTTAATTTAAAGTATGTATCTTATTTACCAAGACTACTAAACTATTTGGTACGTCCAGATGTGATTACTTTTATATAGGTCCAATCTAATGATGTAACCACTGACTCAATGATACTTTGGTTGGGGTCCCTACTATTTGTGTGAGGGAATGTTTAGTAGAAACCACATTAATATGATTATGGAAAAATGGAGTACGGAATATAACCTTGTCTTTTATGATGTTGATTCTTATAGTTATATGATAACATCATATAGATTTGGTAATAACTATGGATAACCTATGTTATACAAAATGAATTGATAGATTCTTAGTTCCATTATATTAAACAAAAATCATTTTCCACATGTGATATATAGTAGAACCTTGAGATAATCGATTTAATTCATCAGTTCCTAATCCACAAACAATAGCATTCATAGATTTTAAATTGAGATCATATTCCCCTTCATTACCATTATTCCAATACTCTAATTCTTCCATAGGAATATCACAAGTCTTAATAATGATAAAATAAAACATTATTCCATTATTTTTTAAATAAAATAATATACGATATTTACATATCCATATTTGTCACCATTAAAATAAGGTGTATGGATCATTGACGTACCTTCCCTAAATGTTGTCACTTATAGATGTCTTCATCCAAACCGTACCTCAAGCTTGTTAGAGCTAGTAAATATTTAATAGAATCTTCTAATACCACATTTTGATATCAGATATAAAAAATATATTTTTAGGAAGAAAATATACCAGTAGAGCACTGCCTTTGATATTAATTGATAGTTCTGGATGGCAATGATGAAGACCAAGACCAAAGAGTGGGTGAATTGTGTTCTTAAAAAACATATATAAATTAATAACTCCTACCTTTTAAGGATTATAACCATCCAATATCTATAAAATATTACTGAGAAGTGTAAATAAATAAGTGAAATAAACACAATGATCTATAGTGGTACAAGGTAGAATGATCCCCTAGTCCACTCCACTAATTATCCAATCCATGAGCATAGTGATTTTCACTAAAAGTTCCCCAAATCCTGTTGCCATAACAACTGAGTGAATTAATTTGACACTATACATGTATTTTACAAGGTCATGTGGTACTTTGTTCAGAATTCGACAATCCCAACCTTATTAGTAGAAGATGACACATCACTATGACTGGTTCTGAGAAGTCAAAAATCCCCTAAATTAATAGATATTTATTTTAATGAGAAATTGGTTTAAACTTCCTAGCTGAATCATCAACTTATAAATCTATTTGATCTTCAATGATACACATAATCATATATATCTTCAATGTTGCACATGATTTCTTTAAATATTGACTGAGAAAACACTAGATAGATATATAAACATATATTCCTCTGGTGTGTATCACTAATAAATGATTCATCAATCGTGTTCAATAATATGTTACATTAAAATGTAGTTTTAGCAGAATCAATATCATAGAGTCTATCAAATAAATAAAAATAGGCATTTCTCCAATGTGTAAGTTTAAAGGAATCAAACCACCTTTTATATTTCATGCTAAATTTTCATTTTATATATCTTATCATTTCTTATCCAACAAATTATTTCTCAATATTTATACAATTGGTCAAACAAATCTAGTTCAAAATAAAAAAAGATATATCCCACAATATTTCATGAATTTTTCAATTTAAAACAATCATGACATTTGTAAATTCCCATATGAATAGTAATAATTTACTTCATTGAAAATCATCCTTTAAAAAATATTAACGAGCCATTAAAAAATCATAAAAATCATTGAATAATTCTTAAAAAAACTTTTAATAGAATATTACTTCTATAAATACCATTGTATAAATATTGATTAATTTTTTGAATTAAAAATCCATCATTGAATAGTCAAATGTAGGGTTCTTTCACATGATGAAAAAAATACCAAACATAGGTTTGAAAACAAACCATTGATCAAAAAATTTGTATTGATGCACCATACAATTTTTTCCTCCATCGTATGGTTGATTCAAAATATAGGGTTTTTATATATAATTTTGCAATAGTGTATAGAATATGATCCATATGTGTTATTTCAAATGTATGGTGGAAGATTCATATATTATGCTTACAAATGTTGTGTCTGAAAATTGTTTCTAGTATAATTGTATGGACATGATGAATACATCAAAAAATCATTCTAGTGGATCAATGACTCAAATATATTTCTAGAATAAACATTTCAATGAATAATAATTTCATTACATTCACTTAAAATAAAATTCATTTATAAGAGTATTGTGGGTGTTTGTGATCATCAAAACCAAAACAAATAACTAAATTGGTTAATAAACATATGCTTAATATAACACACCGTTTTGGAGAACCACATTCCCATGAATAGTCACCTCCCGTGTCGTAAACATGCAGTCAAAAAACAATCCTTATCGATTGTGGTGTCAAAAAACCTGTTAAAAGGATCTCAAATGATCGAAAAACACACACTTTAAAATCTAATATACTAATATATAATCAATGAACATAAAAATTACCTGGTATAAGACTTAATGGACATGATGTTAATAAGACATTTGAATGTAGCTGGTGGGTTGGTGACGCTGAACAATATGACTATAATCTCATAGTGCCCATACCAACAACGAAAGAAATTCATAGATATATCATTCTCCACCACCATCAATTAGTGATATTTATACCACATATAGATCATGGAGAGGTAACTAGCTCCTCTAAATGAGTATGAATTATCTTCAATCCATAGTAGGTGGATGGGATTTTTTATTATCACCAGATTAAATATTCTATATTTTAACAACTTTATTGGACTAATATCCACCATATTGACGACAAACACTATTGAACCCCATGTGAAAACACTATCCTATATGAAAATATTCTACATCAAATAATCTATCATGATAATCAAATCCTTTATCTGAGAGGGTTTTATATATTATAGTGCTATTAATTGTATAGAGGAACCACACATAAACTCTATCCTAAACTCAATTTCATGTCAAGGGAGTAGCAACCTAATATCACTGGAAAATAATCCAAAAATTCCATGAGGGTTCTAGAATCCTCAACTACCAAATCATAGATTGAATTAATTTAAAATTCATTAACTGTGATTATCAATGCCCCACACGTCTACCTCCCACCTAATGACCTTGTTGAATGATGAAAACATTATACTAAAAATCCATATTAGAGAATAAAACCTTCCATGTGAATTAATTAATAATTACACAAATGAAATAAAACCGAATAATGTTGATGGTGATATCATATTTCTATATCTAAAGAAGTGAATGATCCCCAAAATACAGATACTGCCAAATCATCACTATACACCCCCAGTACACATCAAAAAAAGATGTTCGATCTATGAGATAGAATATTTGATACTATAGGAATGAGAAGCCTCGAAAAATAAAATCCATAATCCTGAAATAAGGTGAGTGTAACAAAGGTTTATGAGTATCTTGAATGAAACATGTGGAAAAATCATAGATTAAAATATATCCGTAACTCTAATCATTTCTTTTCCCTCTTGTTGGAGAACCTTAATGATAATCCATAATCGATGCTTGGATACCCATCCTCACTGTAGGTGGAAACCACCATGATCATTCATATTATTATGTAATTTAATTCATCAAATATTTTTTGTTCCACCCCTTTCTTATCTTTCATATCCCTATGTAGGTTTTTCATTATAACACATCTATTTATGTGGTCGTTTCAGTGGATACTACAAAGGCTAGCACTGAACATGCTCACTACCACCGAGATGATATATATGGATCACTGGCATTGATAGTGATGAAGTACATGGGATCAAAAAATATTTCACATTGGTATTGATCAAGATGAAAGATAATGAAACTACTAGAACCAGAGTAATGAAAATGAAGCGGTAGTGGTTGGCTCCCCACTGGTAAAGAAACGACCTAGTTCCTAGCATCTGCTACTAATAACTCTACAGCTCCCTGAATACTTCTATTTCTTCTATGAAAATAACACTCTAAATTATTGAATAAAATTAATAACCATTTTATTCCATTGTATCACTAAATATGTATCCAAAATAATCTTTATACTTATTCATTGTATAAATGGGTAAAGTGAATCCTTAAAATTCATGAATGAGACTCTAAATTACGGAGAAGTATAGGGAAAAAATATCAATTATTATTACCCTAGGATTTCAAATAGACACACTCTTTTGATTTTGAGAAATAAACATAGGCCTCATCTGTTCCTTCATGTTATAATATTGCAACTCAGTATGAAACACATTCAAAATTTATTCCTCAAAATTCAAATCAATTGACTATATGAGATAAAATTTCCTCTACTGATGTAATGAACCAATCATATGATCAATAGATATTTGTAACATGTGCTTATCTGGGGCTATAAGAAAACCAATGGTGATCTTGAGCTCCTCCAACCAAGATTCTATTTCAAGATCAAATATTCATACATTTTTCATTTCAAGTACTTATTATTTAACATCTCATAGTTTTTTCTATAAAAATTTATCATCCTCAACTAGATCAACCCTCTATTGTAATGTAGGTCATATGGATGAACCTTAATAACCTTAAACACAAAAGTATGATGTCTAGGTTCTATAAAAGAAAGAGAAAACAATGATTCCTTAAACCGTTTTTATGAAATAATATTAATGTTCAATAAAAAATATTCATTTTCACATCCGACTAAAGATAATAATAGATAATAATTCAAAAAATGAAATCCAAGAACCTCAATTTTTTCTTTACTCATTAAGAGTCATCACCTCACATGGCCATTTAGTAGAATCAAATAACTTGCATCAAATCATGGAGTCCTAAAATATCAATCATTGTCTGGTCATCCTTGGTAATTTTCCCACAAAATTTTTATTTTCACTATTTTTTTACCAATCCATACAATATTCAATGTGTGTAACTCCAAAATCCATCGTATCTCACATATAACGTCTCTAATAACATTTTCTTCTAGATCCCACCACTAATGGTGTCCATAAAAGTATGGGAATGAAGGAACAATGATAATTACCCTTATTCCCATCTTGAGTAGGCATAGAGTTGGTGAATATCTCAAAAAATATAAAAATCTATCATATAGAAGGAATTACCATAAATAGATAATGTAGGATCATAAGATAAGATACCAATCATTGAGAAGGTTCCTGAGAAAAATAAAAAATACAATATAAAAAATATCACAATTCATGTATAATGTAATCAAATACAATGATCCAGTAAATAAATAAATATTAGAAATCACAAGATAATTAATCTGTAATAGCTATGATTTACTAGCTACTAATTTCAAGATGAAACCCCATAATCCTCCAAGAAACATAAAAAATGGTTTATATATTTTTGGGTTGAGCATAAAATTCATACATAATAGGATCACTCCCAAAGACTCTCATGCACATTTGAAAATTGTATACTATTTAATTAATGAAAAAAATATAAGAACAAACGTGCACCTAAAAAGGTCAATAATCAAATCCCATATTCATTATGGAAAGATAATTTCAGAACATATCAAAAATATAATTACATAATATAAATAATATCAATAAAAATGTTACCCCTACAACTTTATCATGGGTTTTACAATCTACGACCATGTTGAAAATGGTATAACTCCCATCACATATACAGAATCCTTTTTAATGACACATTGGAAGCTGCATCTTAGCAAGCACCCACCTAAAACTACTCATCAAACACCACACAAAGACAATTTGGAAACCACGTTCTCACATAACTAGTGACATATATCTTGGAATGTAATATATCAAGAAGATAAAAGAAATCAACCTTGTCCATTTCAATTTCCATGCATGCCACCTACTATAAACTACCCTATCAATCTCATCAAACTATAATATATGTACAATATATTTTCAATCCATCACTAATTCTTTATTAGAACCTAACATGGAAATGAGTATAGGGAATTGGGAGTATCTATCCAACTGTCACCACCATAATAGATGTTGGGATAACACCCCTAATAAATTTTGGTTTCATTCATCACGCAGTACTCGATATTGGTTGGTAGATTATATAAATCACAATGAAAAAATGAGGTACAATAAAAAACATAGAATCCCAACCTACAAGTTTATAAAAGGATTTGAATCATAACTTACAACATAACCATAAGTCCTCAGAACCTTCTCTATGTTATCTTCCACCCGTAAAAATATTACACCACACAAGAAATCCACAACGACAATATACATTCAATATTTTATTTCATATTATTCATTTTATTTTTTTTACATTTTCAAACCTTATAAATTTAAAAAATATTAATTTATTGTTTGAGGAAAAAACGTTAACCACATATAAACTAATTATTCATGGGGTTCATATCCATTGAAACTGAATCCATTTTGGCATTTTCTGTAACATTTCATTCCATATCAACCTAGAATGTAGCACAACACCACAGAACACAAACAATAAATCTTTCTCATGTCAATAATCCACAAGTCCCAATAATCACACACCACATCCACTATACAAAATACCCGCCACACATATCATCCATTGCACATTGGAAGATGTGAAAAATGTACAGTATTTTTATATAAGTTATCATTTTATATATTTCAATATTTTCGATGGAATTCTCATGAAAATTGATATTCTAAAGGAATTCCATTTAATAGCCTTATATAGATTCATGGAGTTTTTCATGTGTTTTGAGTTCAATCAATAATAAGAACTTTTTTCACCGATTTTAGTAGCATCAAGAACATATCAAATCACAAGATTAGCTATAAATATAATGTATTGTGAACATTCTAGTACATATAAGATAGTATTATGAATAATTAAAATCTTTTTGATTTATTCCCCACCATTAAAATTTCGTTTAATAAAATTAATTATATTTTTTAGTAGGATCATACATTATTTTATAAGGAAAACTAAATACTGATATTCCACAATTACAATTAAAAAAATTAATGTTGAATGATTCCTTACCTTGATTGAATATATAAAAAGAAGAACACATAAAACTAAAGATTTATCATAACCGATATCGCTGGTATCAACTTTTAATCAAATGAAAAATAGGATACTATCAAATACCATTAATTATTTGGGATAATGTTCACAAAAATATTCACACAAGGAGAATACAAAGATAGGAATTAAGAACCCAGAAATAGTTGGTAACCTCAATTCAATGGAATCAGAACAAATGTTAAAAAATTAACTGAGGAGTTCGAATGTTCCTTAGAGGAAACTGGAGGAGGGGAATAATTATGATGGTTAGGAATGAGTCAATTGAAGGTTTTAAACCAGAAACAAGGGTTACGTGAGGCTATTATTTATATGAAAATCTCATTAAACTCCACCTTGGATTGGTGAATATACAAAATATTCATGGTGTGTTCAGTCCATGTGTGTTCTATATCTATCACATGAGATCATATTTTATTAAATTTTTTTAAATTTAATTTTTACCCACCACCACATCATATACCATTCTGTCTTCCATGCCCTGGAGTCTCATTCATCATCTTTTTTGACAATCCAAAATGCCATAACACCAAACCTCAGACTCTTTCTCCATCACCAAAATAAATTATATGACTTGGTGATATTATCTTACCAATTTTTTATAGTGGTACCCCCAAGACACCACACCTAATTTCATTCCCACCATGTTTGTTTCAATGATAACCATGGCATGTAGTCATTTCATCATGCCAATATGCCTACCTCCAATCCATTCATAGGGTGTGTACACATGAACAATTTTTCCATGTTTATACCCAACACTAAAAGCCCAAAAATGGCATGAAAATACATTTCACAAGTCATGTTTCTCCTTAAAAAAACAAATCGACCCTCTAAATTAACCCTATAATATCTCAAAAAAACTCAAATCCTCTGAAAAATATTTTGCAATGGCCAGAAGGATCCAAACCATTACATTTATATATACGTATTGAATTTGAATTGACCTAAATAGTAATCCTTAACCATATTTATCATCATTAAAATAATACTGAATTTTAATTTATAGATGATATGGTATATGAAATTACTATATATTAATCAATTAATTTTAAGGGATTCTTGGGAAAAAATTTCATTAAACAATTTTTCATTCATGAAAAAATACAACATTTTTTTCAATCAAAAAAAATATAAATATTAATAATGGATTTTATGTAAAAATTTTACATGTTTGGATAATATGGAATAATTAATGATACTATTTAAAACAAAAAGAATTTAAATTATATATATATATATATATATATAATTAAATTCTAATGTGATCAATAATATGTATTATACACAAAACCAAACCAAAACAGACCACATGATGTTACATATTCCATAATAAATTTCCATTGGCATGATGGGTAAAAAAAATTGATATAACAAAATTATGAAATATATGTAAAAAGAAGAACATATATCAGTACCAATAAAATTTAATTGATGTTAATTAAATTAGTATAACTAGATAATTTATAAGGGAGATAAAATTTTAAATGAATCCATTCTAAAAAAATTATTTTTACATGTTCTTCAAAATCAATATATTTATATTATGTATAAAATATAATTTTTATATGAATAATATATAAACAATAATTTGATTAGTAATTGGTAGGAAATAGAAACATGAATATACAAGAGTTTTAAAAAATTACTTTCAATCGAAAATAGTTTTCAATGATTTTAAATGATTCTATTCATGAGTTAAATTTTCGAAATTTAGAATTTAAATTTTAAAAAATAGAATTTGTTTATAGATTTATATTTTAAATGTTACATTTTGATTAAATTTAATTGTTTTTCTTAAAAAATTGGTTCTTAGGTGAATAGTTATAAATAAAAATGTTTCTAAAACCATCACCTAGGTGGCATTTGATAAAAAAACAATGAACTAAATATTTATGAAACCTTTTAACATAAATGATAAATATTTACAAATAAAATAAATAATATATAATTACTATGTAGTATTTATAAAACCGATAAACATTGTTTTGTAAACATAAGTATCAATTTACAAAAAAAATAATTTATTCACTGGTGTTACCAAATTTAGTTATCATCACATGTAGATATTAAATTTAAAAATTGATTACATATTTTAGATCTATTTTTTAATATTTTTAATTTCATTTATCTACATAAAATTATGACTATAAACATTAAATTTAATGGCCCTGGTAATGTTAAAATTGTTATTTTCAATAAAAAGTAAAATAATTGACATTATAATAATTTTTTTACAACAAAATATTGCAATCCCTTCTAAAAAGTAAGATTAAAAGAATGTTATATCGTTATTTAAAAAATTTATCTATCATTAATTTGTTGATCAATAATAAATAATATTAAAAAGGATTAATGTTGATAACTATACATTATAAGAATTTTCTATAAATATAATTAATTATTTTCAAAGAAAAAATTATATTTATTATAAATTATATTTATTATAAATTAAATTAATTTGATAGAGAATAAATATTGTATTATAACACCGATATATGGTTTTATGGTTAATTTTAAAATTTTAGAAAAACATTATTTTCATTGTTATAAACTTATTACCCTTCTATGAAATAAAAAATGTTCAAGTAAAAATATTATAACAAATTTTTTCTAGATTTCACCATAAATTTGTATAAATATATTTTTAAGTATTTATCAAAATAATTTCACCATGCACTTTATTAGTATACCATTTGAAACAATTTGAATTTGAATAATTTCAATCCATAATTTAATATAATTTATGTTCACTAAATTTAACATATCATCACTCAAAAAATTGGGTAGTTAAAACACTTAAAGAAACACATGTTAAATTTAATTTTCCCACAAAAAACATTATATTACCCATCATATATTACTATCCCATTATAATATTCCACTTCTATCAATATAATTTTCCAGGACCCTATTTTCAAAGATAAATTTTTGGTCAATGATAAATGACTCAATGTGAGTATTACATTATAATTAACTATTGTTCTTATTCATTTCCATCGAAAAATATAAAAACCACAATTATATAATTTACACCATTTAATCACTATAATAAATTTATATTATATTAATGGAAAAAACTAGTTTATTTATTTCCATAAAATTTGATAATTCAAATAGGAATTGATTCTTCGTAGTGTGGAATACAAACATCACGAACTTATGTCTTTAGTTTTTCACCATTACATCTATTATCTATTTATAAGGCCTGTGTTTAAAAAAAATAATTATATATATATAATAAATTTTATTTGGACATAAAATTTATAATCCTCTTATATTTATATTTTTCTTGATATGAAACTTTTTACTATGTGTTGTGGAAAACCACCACCATGAAGTAACATTCCTCGTCATGATTTGAATTCATTATAAAAACAAATTAAAATATGATTCCAAACCATAAAAACACATAAATAATGTCATCATTGTTCACTTATAGGGAAATTTTCTAAATAAACAATTTTACAACCCCAAACACCCATAAAAGTATAGTATGATCATGTTTGGATAGATCTAATAACCTACATGAATAAGGATAAACACACTATCATTGATTACTATAAGTTCAGAATTACTAAAATTATTATAAGTTAATAATAAAATAATGATTATTCTTTCATTATCTAAATGATATATTGTGTATTTTACTTATTATTAAAATATCATATGTGGCAACTAGAATTACTAAAATATGATGAATATGATTTCATTTTCACACAATATATGAGGGTTTGGTTTTTTCTAATCTTTAAAATTGTAGGATTAAGTGAGGAATGGGTGGATATAAGATGCATTTCTACTTGAAATATTGGTTAACTGAAAAAAAAAAATTATAGCCCCAAATGTGAATTGGGATTTACATATGGAATTATGGTTCATGATTCGAAAGGAATGGATGGGTAATTAAGTTTTAAATTTAGAAATATATTTATAGTTTGAATGTGTGATTCATAGTGAGAATGGGTTTTAGGGTTCTAATAATGAGGTGATTGTTTTTCCCTATATTTTTTACCCATGGAATTTATGGTGTAAACCCAATATTCCTCTCATGAAGGGGACTTATCAAGAATCGTTATAAGTTGAGGATACCCATTTGGAATCACAAAATTGCTTTATAATATATTAAATATTATGAAATCTATAGATATTTTCCAATGATACATGAACCCCATTCAATAATATTCATCCATTGATTATCTAGTGATTTATATTTATTGATATGATTTTAGTATTATATAATTTTATTGTTATTTTATAATATAGTCTTATTTTCCATGGAAATGGGAGTTATATTTTATTTCTTTCAGTTTATAGATTTGAATTTTTGAGAGATATTTTTATACTAGTGTCTTATAGAGTATTAATTTTCCATAGAATAGGTGTAACATCCTGGATCTAGGTGCCACAAAATGGTGCCCCATACCCGGTTGGCCACATGACTAGAAGCATGTTTCCACAAATGCAAGATGTTGTTGAATGGTAGTGAGGTCCATGGTATGATAATAGGGAAACAATGCCCTCATTGGTAGGGTATACACTAATGAATTAATAAATAAATAAAAAGTAAATAGTGGAAGACTAATAGTAATAAAACAACTGGAGCCTATATATATTAATGATGCATGTCACATGCGTCTAGGAAAGAATCCAAAACAGTTCAAAAAGATACAAGTATAGTAAAATCCAATACAAGGGAAAAGCATGTAAACTCCAAGAGAATTGATAGCCTGAGCTTGGTCCCATGTTCTCCAGCTCCAACAACAATCAAGTACTTCATGAAGAAGGGTGCATTCCCTTATCTATACATTTAATCATGTAATCTGTTTGGGTAAAAAATAATAACTGAAACAGTTTGTGATATGAATCCCAGTAGGCATCCATCGAAATATTTTTTACCAACTGTTAATGAATATATATATATATAGCAGGTAATATGCAAGAATCAGGAAATAAATTCAAAATTAATTGAATGTAAACAATAATACAGTTTTCAATTAGATTATTTGAAAAGTATATTTATCTATTGAATCATGAAACCTTGGGATCTAGTATAAGATTTGTACCCCCCATGTAAGTAACAAAACAGATGTCTTAGAAGATAATCTAATTAATCAAGTAAGACTGAATGCATTCTTGTGGTTTGGCTTGGAAGATGAGTCACAATCATTCAACTATTTATAAATGACCAACGGAAAACCTCTCACAGTCCAACCCCCTTGTTCCCACATATAATCAATTAAATAAATAATGAAACTCATAGAATTCTCTCATATTCTGACCCCTTTGGTCCCACATAGAATCATTTCAATAAATAAAAACCCTTTTGGAAAGCTCTCACAGTCTATTCCCATTTGTTCAATCATCTACACCAAGGCTCTCGCAGTCCCATGTAAATAATATGGATGTTCTCTCAGTCTTCCTAGACCAAGTCTTTGATGGTCCATTAGTAAAATATTGTAATGTGTATATCATATCATTGAAAAAATCTGGAATTCCCCAATTTCTTCTTGGTGAATGTCTCTCACAGACTAATGTAAAAACATTGCACATATTATATCAAAGAAACTCAAGTAATCTAAAACTACAACATAGATAAAACATCCCAATATATATCAAGGGAATTTCATATAATCCATAAAAATCCATCCTAATCAAACAAGGCATGGAAACAAGTTATTCCTCATTGGCTACCTGCATAAAATGACTATAAACAATCAATCAAGTGGAAACTCACCAATGGGGTGTTCCTTAGACAAGTTATCGAATCATACGCATAAGAAATAACCCTTATTTCAATCAATAAAAACATTGTATGTAATTACATAGTTAAATTCTAAATCCAGAAATACCCTAAATATGGAATGTGGAAATTTTAGCATATATAATTGAAATAAAAACAACAAAAGGCACAAGCCACCTACATCGATGTCATATGATCGATATACTTCAACATCAGCCCTTGAATCAGCCCAGATCGGCATAGATCTATAAATAATAAAAAATTACCAACATGGAATAACTCAAAAGAGAGGATGAATAGAGAAGAAGGGTTCAATAGGGCTTGAGAACTCACCGTTGGTATTCTAACACAGCCGACATTGTCTCAATAGAAGCTCAGATTGAGAATTGGGAGATTGAACTTCGTTCGTCAATCGAGAGCACTCCTGTATGAAACACAGGAAGAATAAGTTGTTTCTAGACATGGGACGTGATCAGGATATTATATATCAAATAAAAATAAAAGTACATCGAATGTTCATTAAAACTATAGGCCATGTATTTTCCTCTATCGGGATCGATCTTATGTGGGTCTGCTAGGTCACCACATTTCCATGTACTCAGTTGTCTCACTGTCAAAATGTGGTTGGATGTAGTAATCTAGGTACACATTGTGTACATAGAAAATCATATTTTCATCCAATTTCTTCAAAACAACCTAAATGTAAGATTTATTCCTAAACAGAAGATACAGGTTCTTACAATCATCCCCCATTAAAGCTATTCATCTCCAAATTTCCAGTCCATGGGTGGTGAATAAGAATCATTGAACAACATCAAACAATGAAATTTCACATCATCCACCCTCTCCAAAGTATTTTCATACACTCACCCATGATTCCATAGAACCTATACAATAGGAAAAAAACGGTCAATAGAGAAACATCATGCTATGATCAAAAATTTGAATAGAGTGATCCTAAAAGAAAGAATCTACCTTCTACTTTACCTCCTCTGGTGGAAAAACATGAGACCAGTCTGAAGAGTAACATTGTAGCTAAGAAACATAAAATACGTTGTGCATATCCTAGTGCCTCATAGGAAACTAAAACCTATAGGAAACCGTTCTGACTCTCACAAAAATATAAAATGGCCTAACCTATCTCTGTGAAACACTGCCCAGTCTCTTAATCCTCTTCTATCCCAATATTGGTGTAACACACAGGAAATCCTAATCTCTATCATTGAACACTAGAGGTTATCTCTGTCAATCTACATTAGATTTCTGGTGAGACTGTGCATTATCCATCCTCTTTTGAATCAACACCTCATATTATGTATTCTCATATACAAGAATATGTCCCAGCCTAGCTATCTCTTCTGCCTCAAGACAACATAAGGGTAATTGACAGGGCCTAACATAACAATCCTTATAAGGTTCCATCTGAATCATTGCCTGAAAGTAATTATTGATGGAATAATCCAGCATGAGTATGTGTCTCTCCAAAGAGACCTCGAAATCCAGGATAGATGATCAAATAATGTCCTCCAAAACCTAAATCATGAACTCATACTAGCCATCTATTTGGGGATGGAAATCCGTACTCAAATGTACATGTGTACCAAAATCCCTCTATAGTCCCATCCAAACACAAGAAATATACTAGGAATCTCTATCTGAAGCAATAGTGTGTGGAACACTGTAAAAATTTACCATCTCTCAGATGTAAAACATTCCAAGATCATTATCACAGAAGGCTTCCTTAATCAGTTGGAAATGTGAAACCTTCATGATGATGTCAATAACAACCCATACAAAATAAATTCCTCTATGTGAACTTGGTAAACCAATCACAAAATCCATTGTGAAATAATTCCACTTCCACTCATGAATGGGTAACTACTATAATTTCCATTCCTTCATCAACTGACAGGTGGAACATCTCATCACAAAATCAACAATATCCCTCCTAATGCCTTGACACTAATAATGATTATGTATATCTTGATACGTCTTAGTGACACTAGGATGAACTACCCATATTGAGACATGAAAATCTCATAACATCTCCTTGCGTATGTCTGTTGACACCCATACGCACCCATGAAAAATAAAAACCCAATCCTATTATACGGTCAACCTATGTATAGGGTCCTCGCCTGACACACTATCCCATAGGATTATGCCTTTAGAATCTGATAGATGCTTCATTCGCACTCAATCCAGTAGAGTGGAGGTAATAGATATAAAAGACAAGAACTTCTACCCATGTTTTTTCGTGCGCCTCTAAATGAATCTTAGATAATAGATCCATAAGCTTCCACTCACTACTGGCCTTCTAAACTGCATGTACCTGAGTCCACCTACTGAACACACAAGCCATTGCATTGCATTTCCTAGGTGTTTAGGCATGATCCATGTTGAAATAATGAAGTTACTCAACCCACCTTTACTGTCTCAAATTCAGATCTCATTGAGAAATGATATAGTTGAGGTTTTTTGGATAGTTTATACCACAAAATGATTTACCAAAAGATAATGTCTCCAATACTTCAAGGCATGCACAACATAAGCTAACTTGAGATCGTATGTTGGGTAGTTCCTCTCATGCGGCCTCAACTGTTGATACCCATACATACTGAAATGACCCCCGTGCATAAGCAAAGATCCCAGCCCGATTCTTGACGCATCGTAGTACACAGTGTAACTCTTACCTGGTTCCAATATAATCATCATCAGTGTTGAACTCAATCTCTCTTTCACCACATTAATGGCCAAATAATAGGAATCTATCAAAAATTATATCACACCATTCTTAGTCATTCCCATCAGTGGTGCTACTATGCATGAATAATCCTGGATAAAACATTTGTAGTAACTAGAAAACCCCATGAAACTCCACAACTCAAGGATGTTTTTCGGTTTCGTTCAAGAAACTACCTCTCTCACATTATCTGGGTCTATCAATACTCCTATCTATGAGATGATGTGACCCAAGAAATGAATCTGGTCTATCCAAATATGGAACTTTCAAAGCTTGTCATATAACTAATTCTCTCTTAGTTTTCTCAATAAAATATCATGATGGATGGCATGGTCATATCGGGTTTGAGAGTACACTGAGATATCTTCCATGAAGAATACCAAAAAATAATCTAATTAAGAATGGACCACTTGGTTTATCATTACCATGAAAACTTTTAGTACGTCCGTGAGACCGAACAGAATAAAAAAATACTCTTATAGACCATACCTACTCTGGAAGGTTATAAGTTGTATATTTGATGGTCTGACGTGAAAATAATGATAACCAGTTATCAAGTCAACCATCGAGAACACCCACCCTCCTTGAAGCTTATCAAATTTACCATTGATCATTGGTAAGGGATTTCAATTCTTGACCGTCAACTAGTTGAACATCTGATAATACACACAATGTCAAAGCGTATTATCTGTGTTCTTTGTAAAAAGGATAAGTGAACCCCTATGAGAATAACTTGGTCAGATGGAATCCTTTTCCTGCAACTCCTCCAACTTCTTCGCGGGCTCTTGTAACTCTGGTTTATCTATTGTATATGTTGGAATGAACATTGGTACCACTCCTGGCACAATCTCAATAGAGAAATCAACCACTTTATCCTGAGGTAAACCTAAAAAGTCTTCGGGAAAGAAATCTCTGAAAAGATCCACCACTGGAGTAAATTCTATCTGCGAGGTTCCCTATTCATCCAAATATAAAATAAAAGTATAGGATGTTATTCTTACTTACCCATGAAACTCAGGTCCAACTCTGCTCTACTGTTCATTCCATTATCCCATGTATAGAAAAGATCTTCCATCTAGAAATGTGAAACTCACCATGCAAAGAGAGAAGTCAACCAAGGCATTAATGAATACTAATGAGTCTATTCTAACAACGACATCAAATCCTATCATCTCTAAGACTTAGATTTCCCATAGTAAATGACAGCCAACAACCTCAAGAGGGAACTCCTTTCACAAACATACAATAGATATCATAATCCCTAACGGAGTTTCTAGTGTCATAAAATCAGTAGATGTAAAGATACATAGCCCAACGGTCACAATAATAGAAATAGATATAAAACTATGGGAATCCCCCATATCAAAAAAGAAGAAGCTAAAACTGAGGCAACAAGAATTGTACCTATAATCATAGAGGTTCAAATATCTTCCTCCTGCTGAGACTGCTCTATCACAAATGCATGAATTGAACCATGGTCCTATGACCCTACCTAGATACCATGAAATGATCCACCATGTTGTCACTGAAAACATATCATCTGGATATTATGGCCACAACCACATCCTCATCTTGAGTGGTCTGATGAACTCTAGTTCCCTGACAAATGAGAAACGAGTGGCCCACTCCTATACATGGAGTCATAAATTATCCCTTCTCACTTTCTTTTGGTGAGAATATCTTGAATATTTTTTGATGATAACCCATCCTGCAACATGATCGACACTCAACTAGGTCTCTTGGGCACTGTGGTCTCATATGTATTCTCTTTCTGGACAGGTATCACCTCACCGGGCTACCTAATTATACATCACTACTATTAGAATCATCACAAAAAGGCTCCCTATAGTTCTTAATACTATCATTCGAAGGATTACAATCCCTGGATACTAAACCACATGGCTCATAACTCCTAACACTCTAAAATGATGCTCCCTAATCAGCTCCTGGTTTACTATAGCTGTCACCGAAGTCAACATAAAAACATTCACCTATGATATGATGTCATACCTAATACCATCCTCAAATCATCAAGCCAGTGATAACTCATCACCCCAAGAACAGGTGTGAAAAGTTAAATATTTTTAAAATGAGAAGACTAATCCATCACTGAAAGAGTTCCCTTCTATAATTGCATCAATATATGGCCTCAATAGGCCCTCAATGTTTCGGGGAAGAAATAATCATAGACGGTCCTCTGAAACTCTTCCCAAAAAATATGTCGATGGTGTCCCATATCTAAAACAAAATACCAATATCTCTTGGTGTAATCATGCAGAATGTAATTTAAAAGATCCACCCTCCTCTTAGGAGGCATCTCTAGATGATCAATGACAGAAATGATAGACTCAAACCATGATTATAAAGCTTGTGGCCCTCCATCCCTGGAAAAGGTGGTAGGATGCTGAATCTCGAACACAAGTCTCTACTATACCATAGTCAGTGTAGGATGTAGTGATCCCTGAAAGGACTACATTATCCTTATAAAGCCTACACAGAATATTGGATCAGAACCTACGTCAGGTATGACAGCAGGTGCCACGATGGGCTTGACAGGTGGATCTGCTGGTAGTCCTTGATCTATGATTTATGGAGTCTGATCAATGTGATGTACCTGTCATACAACCAGAGGACATCTTGGTGGGATGGATTGTAACACCCCAGGTAAATAAAGAATATGACATTTTTATATTTATCCCTATTTTTGAATAAAATGTTAATATTAATTTAAATGAATGCTATGCTTGATGTCTTACCCAATACGCAACAACGAGTTCCTTTGAAATCTTATGTTACACTATAATAATAAAATAATATTATTTTAAATGGTAGTTAACGCCTAACCGTTGTAATGGAGGGAAGGAACAGAACTAACTACAAAATGATTATACATGTTTGTCAAATATTTTTACTTTTTTACAATAAATGTTAGAGGATTAAAAATGTGAATGAATTCAATTTTAAGCGTAAACATTCTAATATTCCATAGAAGGTCGATTAACCACCTTCAGATGGAGAACCTCTTTTAAATCCACTTTTTGACAATTTTATGTGTTATATTTGACAAAATAAAATTCTTCTTTAGAATCGAGACATCAAAATTTACTATGTGTTAATTTTTCGTATCTTTCCGATAAAGTTCATTTTTAAATGAATAGTGAAAAATGTTGTATTTTAATTCGAAACCTCTTTTTTATCTAATTTATTTATATGATTAGATTATCTTTGGAATTGTTTTTAAAGTAAAATTAGAATATATTTTTACCATTTAATCCCATAGTGATCATTGAAATTAATTTCACTTTGAAATTGGACTTAATCTAGTGTCAATCTTTCGATACTTATTATTTCATAAAAACACGCTATTTGCTCTGACAGCGGGAATTAATTATTAAATTAATTAATGCAACTTATATGTTTTGAATTTTGTAAAATATACATAATTTTTGAATTCGGAATATCAAATATAGCTTAGGGTGAATTTTTGGTATTTTTCTGAAAAACATCAATTTTTGATGAATAGTGAAACCACTAAGTGGTACTTATAAAAACTGATTTTTCGTTTAAATGAAATTTTACCACTTTTGTGTTTTGAATTTCAAAAATCCGAAATACATGGTTGTCATTAAGAAGTAAAATTTGGTTCAATGGGATTAAAATAATTTTTTGGTGAATAGTAACTTTTAAGTATTTAATCGCGATTAGAGGTAATTAGTGTAGTTTAAGGTAAAAATAATGTTTTAATAATATTAAATGAACATGACACGTTCCCTACCCTTATTGGATGTGTAATGGACGACCAAGAAAATACATGGGTCAACTTGGGGACCCCATCGAGCCACTTTAGTTGTAAAATGACATTAATATCATTTTATTTAATGTTAAAATAAAAATGTCACAAACATGAGTTGTTTTACTAAAACAATTTTTACATGGGGTTAAACAAGTCAGATTTTTGAATATAAATATTAATTGGAAATCTAAAACACTTTCCTACATCATGATATTTTTTCAGTAATTTTTAGACATTAAATAAATTAAATTATTTATGACACCATGATGATGCAGTGATTACCTCATTATTTAAGGATTTAAATAAAATGGAAAGATAATGTAAATTCTAAGACCTACACATCCAAAACCTATTGGATGGTTGGATTTCGAACCCTTATCACCTTATCCTCGAAACACTAAAATTTGGGACAATTAAAATCCGAAACTCATTCTGTAATAAAGTAACATTTCCTTACTTTCCCACAGTGCCCCTCCTCTCCTCTTATAAAAGGCCCCCATATCTACCACCTTACCCACACTTCCAAATCCTTTGGATCAGCCAAACCCTTCCCATTTTGTCTCTACACATCCCTATATTACTCTTTGAAGCCTTAATTTGGGCAGAAGTCTTCCTAAGAAATCTTTTGAGCTCCAATCTAAGAGAGTTACCCGATTTTAATGCAATGTGTTCACTTGTGTTCTTTTGTTTTATTTTGCTTCTCCAACCCCATAAACTCTTTTTATTAATTTATTTTGTAACAAATACAGTATCATCAATATACTAGGAAGTTTTTATGAAACGAATTTGAGCTACAATTACACACATCTACATCTAATGGTTAAAGAACATACTATTTCTATGGTTGGCGAATTTCTGCCTCACGAAACGATGATTGTTCAATCTTCTTTTAAACACCTTTAATGGTAGACATTAAGATGTAACTCTATTTATATATGATATATATTATGTTTATGTTTTCATTATGCTTATTTATTTTTCATTTGTGGTATACCTTTATGGTTTCTATTGTGGGTAAAAACGATAATTTCATTTTAGGAAATGCGGACTACCGCCCCCTCAAAGTGATTTGATTCGTTAATGCCATATGTGGGACGTATAAAGGATGGATTTAAAGTTATTTTATATAATTTTATACATAAATTATAATATACCTCTATATAATTATTATTTTTCTTTCCATTAAAAAATGAGATAGAAATGAAAGTAGCATTCAAGCGTACGTACGGTTCACCGTCTCCATGGACGGTGCATTTAATTTCTTATCACCAAATGTAATGCACTATTATAAGTACATATATATAATGGATATATATGATTTATGTTACATATAAATTATTAATATAATTATGTAATTAAAATATACATATCTCTCATTTAGTTTTAATTCCATTAATATGACATAGAAATGAAAGTAGCGTTCATGCGTACGTACGGCTTACTGTCTCCATGAACGGTGCATTTCATTTCTTACCTATAAATGATTGTGTAATATTATAAATACATGTATATTCTTGATATATAGGATATATATGATATAAAAATCATGAATATCATTCTGGATATAATGAACCATTGACCACACGAACAACATGTAATTGTAAGAAGTCCACTTTCGACTTAAGAACCAAATATCGACAAAACAAACATTATTAACTTAAATGATTACATAATGTTTATAACATGTAAATAAGTGATATAAAAGGAATAATGACGTTGAAAAAGGTTCTTATGAAAGTATAAATTAACTCAAGTTTGTTATTCAGGATGTTAAAGAACGATCGAGTCAAGTCGGACCCGAGGTAAGGGATCCAACCTCTGTCTTTCTTTTTAAGTACTCTATTTTATGTCAATTATTTTAAGCTCGTCTTTCTTATGTTTGAAGATGTTATATTATATTACTCATATTGTACTTTTATGTTCATATTATGAGATACCCTATTTGATATCATAAATCCTTTTTTGGAAGTTTTAAGTGGCGTCGTTAGGTTGCCGAGTATTCGTAAGAGATTTTTCATCTCACTTTTATTCTCGTGACATTTATGCTACGTTTTACACTTTTTACTTTGAGTGGTTTATGTAATTACCATTATTATACTCCTTGTGTAATATAATTTCATTTATTGGTATTTACATATTCATTTTATTACCCTTCTTCAATGGGTTGTATGTTTCGAAAGTTACCCAAGTCGGTAAGGGAACCTTTCACCCTCCTCTTTTTAAAAGGCTTCTTTTGTCATGTATTTTAATTTACATCTTATTATGTTGGGATATGTTCTTATATATCCTTATTGATGTAAATTTTATGTCCAAGTTATGAGATACCATTCACTCGCTCATCGACTAATTTCCTGAATTTTGAAGTAATGCCGTTAGGCTGTCGAATTTTTACAAGGGAACGTCTTAACCCAATTTCAATTTCTTTGGGTTCAACTTGTACTTCTTGAAAATGTCATCCTATGAATATTTGTGAATGACCTATGATTTATTCACACCTAATATCCATTATATTTGGTGTATTTATATTTCTCACACATAATTATGTGATAGATTTATCCTTAATTTAAGGATACCATCTTTATAATGGATTTCATCTCAATTTACATTTCCATTGAGACTTCATTGTTGTTATGCACCAATTAACTCTTATATGGTGTGTATATTGTCCTTTGACATATTATATCATGAATCCCTTTATTCTCATGATATTATAAAGCTCGGATTACATGTTATTCCTCAATTATTTGTATTCAAGAGTCTCTCATTTTGTTAAAAAAATCTTTAACAAAAATATCATTTTAAATGTTTTAAAGATTCATTATTCTAAATCATTATCTTTAATGTCCATGTTTTCAAAATGTTTTTCAGTATTTATTTATATGGACATTAATGTTTTAAAATTATAATTCCATTAAAAGCTTCAAAGTTGAATGGGACACTTGGATTCAAAAATCTCTTTTAAAAGGTTTTTGAAAATGGATTGCTTAATTAAATATCTTGGAATTACTTATTGTGATTTCAAATGAAATGTTGTTAATTAAATGTTTATATTTTAAATATTGTATGTGTAATGATGGTAATTGGACATTTTACGGGTGGTTCATGATAAACCATATGACGGGTGGTGCCGTGAATACCAGGATGGGTGGTTATGTTATAACCTCAAATGCATTGGTTATGGAAGTCGGTCGTATGGATATTCCATTAAGTATGTGTGAAAGTCGACCGTATGGTTATTCCATTTAAGTATGTTTATGTCCCAAGTTAGCTTTATATTTTATGTGTTCTTTATATGGGTTTTATGGTAATCTTTTGGTTACAAAAGGGTATGTAATGATATTTTATTCAGTGAAGAGTTTTTACTACTTCCTAAAGGTGAAAGCTATTATTTTGATAAAGTATACATGGTTTACTTGTTGTTTTGAAAAAATAACAGTTTTTATTCTTCATGTATCCCTTTCTGAGCTTTTTATGCTCACCCCAAGTTTTTTTGAAATGTTTTTCACAGGACTTAATGTGAAATAGGGTCAAGGATGGGATCAAGGGAATGTCATGCTATCTAATACATGGAACTAGACATGTTTCTTTTTAAGAGTTTTTATTTTATGGAAATTTAGTAGAAGTGACTACTTTGTAATCTTTTGAGATGTAATAGTTATGTCCTAATTCTCTAAAACTCTAAACCTGAAAAGACCCTCAATGTGAATTATTCATTTAATTCAATATTAAGTAAGGTTAAAGGCCGAGGCCTTATAGTTTGTATCAAAGGTCGGTTTAGATAGCTTTAGAGGTTAGGGTATTCTCTAAGCATAAGTGACATTAACATAATGGTTAGGATTTCAGAAAGAGTCCTAGTTTTAGATAAAGTGAATGAGTAAGTATATATTAGTGTTTATCTTACTCTTTAGTACATGATGGTTTTGTTGATATGCTCACACTAACCTTGTTGGTTTTAGTAAATGGTTGGATCTAGCAGGCACCAAAGTAACAGTGGATGTGAAGGAAAATATGATAGTTTTCTGAGCGAGCAACTGAATGGTATGGGAGCTGCAATGAGAACTCTTGTGTTTATCCTCAACCAACTATCTGGAGTCATGATTGACCACCTAAACCTTGGTGATTTCTATAAGGCATCATATACGCAATAAACAAATCCCTACGGAACTATAGGTAATAATCATAAAGGTAAGTGTGTTCAAAAAATCTATGTGTCAAAGATGTGGAAATAAACACCTAGTAAAATGTTTCAAAGGGACAGAAATATGCTATAGATGTGGAAATTAAGGTCATAAAGCAAGAACCTTCCATGGAAAAAGGAAGCATTCAGTTGACTCGAGGAAAGGGAAAGAAGTTCTTTCTGAGGGATCAATTGAATGTTTTAAATGTGGTGTGCATGGTCATTATGCAAACACATGTCCTATGAAGAAGTTTCGTGAATGGGATCACCAAGATCATACAAATATTCGTTTACCAATACCTAATGCCATTCTGATTGAGGATGAAGAAACTGATGATGACCAATCAAATGTATGGATTATTTCATAACATTTGTTTTCCTATTTTGGAATCTCAGGATATGATTCATGATTTTGTTTGTAGGAAAGAAGTATTTCAAAATAAGTTGGAAAGGAATGGTTAATGGATCATGAAGAATGTTGAATGAGTAAGAAGCAAACATATAAGGGCTTCAAGAGTTATAGTGAAATTATTAAGAGTATTAAGTCTCTTTTGATGATGGGGTTACATTAGAAGACTTTTTATAGAATGTGTAATGCTGATGATTGATATATAAAAATTTTATTCAAGGAATAGTTATCTGTTATTTGGTGGACATAGTTATAAAAAACCATTTGGGTTTATATGATCCTTACTTTTGAGGTAATTATGGGTTGTTATATGTTATGATGGAAAGTGAAAGGCATGAGATAAAATTGAGGTTAAATTATGTTATGGTTATTTTTATTAATATTTTATCTCGTTGTTGGGGAATGTTTTAACAATTATATAGTTTTGGAAAAAGGACAACACACAGACCGTGTGACAACCCATCGCGTCGGACAAAGCTGTGGGAATCGAACCCACAACCAAAGTGCAACTAGTATTTATCGCCTACCACTAGACTACGTGAAGCCCCTAGTTAGTTTGACTACTTCTTTTTAGATAGATGATATTATGAATTATGAGAAATCTGATTTTGGTTAATCTATGGAAATTATTAACCTATCATGGATGATATGTGATTAGGTTAATTACTTTTCAATACAAGACTTTAAGATCAACTGATGTTATTTGGAGATAAATGATACGATTTAACTTGGAAGACTATGTGATTAAATAATTCAAATATTTGGGTTTTAATCATAGTTTGGCTTACTTATGGTCTTCGTTGAACTTTGGGTTTTGTTGGACAAATTTTGGAGATTATGAGTAGATTTTCTTTTTATAAAGGGTTATCCTTTTCTGGATTATCTGATCTTGTACTAAACTTTTTGGTTTTGGTTTTGGTTAATGTCTAAAGACATGGGAATTATATAGTTCTCTTTTTTGGATTAGGTCATTCTCAAGATGTTTATTATAGTACTCATAATGCGAACAAGCCCACCTAAATACTCGTCTTTTGGAGAAAATATGAGTTTGATTAACGAATCTAGTATAAGGTGAAAGTATACGTGACAAGTAAGTATGTTTCATTATGATTTAGTTATGCTCAAAAAATAAATTCCTCAATGAAGAGTAACTTAAAACCAAAAATGTTGTCTGTTAACTTTTCCTACTGGGTAATCGAATACCCTTTAACCCATCACAAGTTTGTGATTTTATTATGGTTAACATTCTCCTAAACATGATTCATATCACTCTCCATCAGAACATGAACCTATGTTTTCTCCTCCATGTCCTTGTCGTCCTACATGGAATCCTAGTTTGGGTTAACTCGGGTGACCTCTGTACTTCTTTTTATTTATTTTGAAGTGATTGTTTTACCGACTCTTGTTCCAATGTGGGACTTTCAAGGACGTTTTCGAGCCCAATTTTAAAATTGCGAGGACGCAATTCCCAAAAGGGGGGAAGGATTTAACACCCCAGGTAAATAACGAATATGACATTTTTATATTTATCCCTATTTTTGAATAAAATGTTAATATTAATTTAAAGGGAACTCTATGCTTTATTCTTTACCCAATACGCAACAACGGGTTCCTTTGAAATCTTACGTTTCACTATAATAATAAAATTATATTATTTTAAATGGTAGTAAATTCCTAGTCGTTGTAATGGAGGGAATGAATAGAACTAACTACAAAATGATTATATATGTTTTTCAAATATTTTAACTTTATACAATAATTGTTAGAGGATTAAAAATGTTAATAAATTCAATTTTAAGCGTAAACATTCTAATATTCTTTAGAAGGTCGATTAACCGCCTTTTGATGGAAAACCTCTTTTAAATCCACTTTTTGACAATTTTATGTGTTATATATGACAAAATAAAATTCCTCTTTAGAATCGAGACATCAAAATTTACTTTTTGTAAATTTTTGGTATCTTTTCGATAAAGTTCATTTTTTTAATGAATAGTGAAAAATGTTGTATTTTAATTCAAAACATATTTTTAATCTAATTTATTTATATGATTAGATTATCTTTAGAATTGTTTTTAAAGTAAAATTAGAATATATTTTTAACATTTAATCCAATATTGGTCATTGGAATTAATTTCTCTTTGAAATTGGACTTAAACTAGTGCCAATCTTTTGATACTTATTATTTCATAAAAACACACTATTTGCTCTGACAGCGGAAATTAATTATTAAATTAATTAATGACACATATATGTTTTTAATTTTTTATAATATACATAATTTTTTATTTCGGAATATCAAATATATATTCGGGTGAATTTTTGTTATTTTTCTGAAAAACATCAATTTTGCTGAATAGTGAAACCACTAAGTGGTACTTATAAAAACTGATTTTTTGTTTAAATGAAAATTTACCACTTCTGTGTTTTTAATTTCAAAAATCCTACATACATGGTGTCATTATGAATTAAAATGTGTTTCAATGGGATTAAAATAATTTTTTGGTGAATAGTAACTTTTATGTTTTTAATCCCGATTAGAGGAAATTAGTGTAGTTTAAGGTAAAAATAATGTTTTAATAATATGAAATGAACTTGAAACATGTCCTACCATTATTGTATGTGTCATGTACGACCAATACAATCCATTGGTCAACATGGGGACCCCATGGAGCCACTTTAGTTGGAAAATGAAATTAATATTTTTTTATTTAATGTTAAAATAAAAATGTCACAAACATGAGTTGTTTTACTAAAATAATTTTTACATGGGGTTACACAAGTCCGATTTTTGACTATAAATATTCATTGGAAATAAAAAAATATTTCCTACATCATGATATTTTTTTAATAATTTTTAGTCATTTAATAAATTAAATTATTTATGACACCATGATGATGCAGTGATTACCTCATTATTTAAGGATTTAAATAAAATTGAAGGATAATGTAAAATATAAGACCTACTCATGTCCAAAACCTGTTGGATGGGTGGATTTCGAAGTCTTATCACCTTATCCTCGAAACAAATCAATGTGGGTCCATTAAAATCCGAAACTCATTCTATAATAAAGTAACATTTCCTTACTTTCCAAGAGTGCCCCTCCTCTCCTCTTATAAAAGGCCCCCACCTCTACCACCTTACCCACACTACCAAAGCCTTTGGCTCGGCCAAAACCTACCCATTTGCTCACTCCACATACCTCTATTACTCTTTGAAGCCTCACTTTGCGAATAAGGCTTCCCAAGGAAGCCTTTGAGCTCAAATCTAAGAGAGTTACCTGATTTTAAGGTAATGTGTTCAGTTGTGTTCTTTTGTTTTATTTTGCTTCTCCAACCCCCTAAACACTTTTTATTAATTTCTTTTGTGACAAATCCATTATCTTCAATATACTAGGATTTTTTTATAATAATAATTCGAGCTACACTTACACACATCTAAATCTAATGGATAATGAACATACTATTTCTGTGGTTGACGAATTTCTGACTCACGAAACGATGATTGTTCAATCTTCTTTTAAACACCTTTAATGGTGGCCATTAAGATTTCACTATATTTATATATGATATATATTATGATTATGTTTTCCTTATGCTTCTCTATTTTTCATTTGTGGTATAACTTTATGGTTTCTATTGTGGGTAAACACAATAATTTCATTTTAGGAAGTGCGGACTACCGCCCCCTAAAAGTGATTTGATTCGTTAATGCCATATGTGGGACATAAAGGATGGATTTAAAGTTATTATATATGATGTTATACTGAAATTATAATATACCTCTATATAATTATTTTTTTTCTTTCCATTAAAGTATGATATAGAAATGAATGTAGCGTTCATTCGTACGTACGGCTTACTGTCTCCATGGACGGTGCATTTCATTTCTTATCACCAAATGTAATGTAGTATTATATGTACATATATATAATGGATATATATGATTTATGTTACATCTAAATGATTAATATAACTCTGGAATTAAAATATACATATCTCTCATTTTGTTTTAATTCCATTAATATGACATAGAAATGAAAGTAGCGGTCATGCGTACGTACGGCTTACCGTCTCCATGAACGGTGCATTTCATTTCTTACCTCTAAATGATTGTGTAATATTATAAATACATGTATGTTATTGATATATATGATATATATGATATCAAAATCATGAATATCATTCTGGATATAAATAACCTTTGACCACACGAACAACATGTAATTGTAAGAAGTCCACTTTCGACTTAAGAACTAAATATCGACAAAACAAACATTATTAACTTAAATGATTACATAATGTTTATAACATGGAAATAAGTGATATAAAAGGAATAATTAAATTTAAAAAAAGTTTTAAGAATGAATAAATTAACTCATGTTTATTATTCAGGATGTTAAAGAACAATCGAGTCAAGTCGGACACGAGGTAAGGGATCCAACCTCTTTCTTTCTTTTTAAGTACTCTCTTTTATGTCATTTCTTTTAAGATCATCATTCATAAGTTTGAGGTTGTTATTTTATATTATTAATAGTGTAATATTATTTTAATATTATGAGATACCCTATTTGATATCATAAATCTATTTTTGGATGTTTTATGTGGCGCCGTTAGGCTGTCGAGTTTTCGTAAGGGATTTTTCATCTCACTTTTATTCCCGTGACATTTATGCTACGTTTGCCACTATTTACTTTGAGTGGTGTATGTAATTCCCATTATTATACTCCTTGTTTAATTTAATTTCATTTATGGGTATTTACATATTCATTGTATGACCTTTCTTCAATGGGTTGTACGTTTCGAAAGTTACCCAAGTCGGTAAGGGAACCTTTCACCCCCCTCTTTTTAAAAGACTTCTTTTGTCATGTCTTTAAATTTACATATTATTATGTTGGAATATGTTCTTATATATCCTTATTGATGTAAATATTATGTCCTTGTGATGAGATACCATTCACTCAATCATCGACTAATTTCCTGAATTTTGAAGTAATGTCGTTAGGCTGTCGAATTTTTACAAGGGAACGTCTTAACCAAATTTCGATTTCTTTGGGATCAACATGTACTTCTTGAAAATCTCATCATATGAATATTTGTGAATGACATATGATTGTTTCACACCTAATATCCAATTATATTTGGTGTATTTATATTTTTCACACATAATTATGTGATAGATTTATCCTTAATTTAAGGATACCATCTTTATAATGGATTTCATCTCAATTTACATTTCCATTGAGACATCATTGTTGTTATGCACCAATTCACTCTTATATGGTGTGTATATTGTCCTTTGACATATTATATCATGAATCCCATTATTATCATGATATTATAAAGTGCGGATTACATGTTATTCCACAATTATATGTATTCAAGAGTCTCTCATTTTGATAAATACTCTTTAACAAAAATATCGTTTTAAATGTTTTAAAGATTCATTATTCTAAATCATTATCTTTAATTTCCATGTTTTCAAAATGTTTTCCTGTATTTATTTATATGGACATTAATGTTTTAAAATTATAATTCCATTAAAAGCATCAAAGTGGTATGGGACACTTTGAGTCAAAAATCTCTTTTAAATGGTTTTTGAAAATGGATTGCTTAATTCAGTATCTTGGAATTACTTATTGTGATTGCAAATGAAATGTTGTTATTGAAATGTATATATTTTAAATATTGTATGTGTACTAGTGGTACTTGGACATTTTACGGGTGGTTACGTGATAAACCATATGACGGGTAGTGCCGTGAATACCAAGACGGGTGGTTATGTTATAACCTCCAATGCATTGGTTATGGATGTCGGCCGTATGGCTATTACATTATGTATGTATGGAAGTCGACCGTATGGTTATTCCATTTAAGTATGTTTATGTCCCACGTTACCTTTATATTTTATGTGTTCTTTATATGAGTTTTATGGTAATCTTTTGGTTACAAAAGGGTAAGTAATGATATTGTATTCAGTGAAGAGTTTTAACTACTTCTTAATGGTGAAAGGTATTACTTTGATAAAGTATACATGGATTACTTGTTGTTTTGAAAAACTAACAGTTTTCATTGTTTATGTATCCCTTACTGTGCTTTTTATGATCACCCCAAGTTATTTTGAAATGTTTTTCACAGGACTTATTGTGGAATACGGTTAAGGATGGGATCAATGGAAAGTCATGCTATCTAATACATGGAACTAGACATCATTCTTTTTAAGAGTTTTTATTTTATGGAAATTTAGTAGAAGTGACTACTTTGTAATCTTTTGAGATGTAATAATTATGTCCTAATTCTCTAAAAATCTAAACCTGAAAAGATCCTCAATGTGAATTATTCATTTAATTCAATATTAAGTAAGGTTTAAGGTCGAGGCCTTATATGGATGTACAAGGTCATGCACATACCTTTTCACAAGATTAACAGAACTACAACTCTGATGTCCATGAACGAACAGGTGAAGGAAAACATTCATGTTTTACAATATAATGTTATACAGTGTGTAGAAATACTATAGTGTATGTTCCCTTAAGCCTTAACATGGGTGTGTACCTCTTCCAACATGTTCTTGTAACACCCCATAGACATGGCATGTTCCTCCTGAGACACATTATGTACTTGATTGTTGCCTTCAGCCTAATTACTTCTACATGGCTAGAATTACGTGGTTATAATAGTGTAACACTGCATGGAATGTACTCTCTAGACACTATCTGTATAAAAAAAGTTCATTCCACCCATGTCGTTAGTCACATGGCTAGATACATTGTTGATTATAAAATGGAATATGCACTCATTAAACAGTGTGTAATACCAAATGCTTACCAACACTGTATCTCTTCTCACATAGTCAGTCACACGGTCAAAAACTACATGTCGTGTATATATAGTACATAGTGTGTATAAAAGAAAATAATTTCTTCCAATATAGAAGAACTCATGGAATATGTTCATAACATCACACATTGTTTTTTCTGGTTTTTCTGAATAGTAATCCTATAAAACTTCTCTAGAGCCCTCAAAATATTTATGTTTTTCCAAAACATTCTTTGTTCAGATTTGTGAGATCCCATAATCCCTACAAATAAAATTTTGGAATTCTTATTCATATCATAACTTAAAATGATTCAATTAAAGTTCAATCATGATCCACAAAATTCCAATCCAAGAGGACCCATAACACCCCATGGACCAAATCTTGGCATCCATCCCAATGAAACATTATATATACAAATACCCCATCGAAATTGTAAGTATTTTATCATGAAATCTTTCACAACATCAGGCATATTTATCACATCATCTATCAATAAAACATGCAATCAGAAACACACCCTATATGGAATGATTGGAATGAAAGTCATGTGATATCTAAAAATCCCCTATTTGATTCATGAGATGGAATACCCGCATCTCATCAGGTTTCAATTGAATATAAACTCAAATATTTTTAATGAAAACACCACAATACAAAAGTATCACACAATGGTGAAATCAAATAAATAATGACAATTGAAATACCATAAAAATTTCAATATTCGTGGTAACATGGATTTTCTCTATACACAAGTTAGCTACTCCCAGTCAAAGCTAATTACCAAACTCCATTTATTTTCTATCCATATCTAATATCTCCAAACAGTAAGAAAAATATAAATTAAAACCCCCTTTGCGACCTCTGTGTAGCATCCTTGGTCTCGGTGCCGCCAAATGGTTCCTCGTACCCAATTGGTCAGAGGACCTCACATGCATTTCCTCGAATGCCAGAGGCTTCTGACAAGCATCGAGGGACAATTTCTAATAATGGGGAAACAATGACCAATATAAGTAGAGTATACACAATGGAATTAATAAATAAACAATATAGGTAAAAAATAACTATTGATATTGATAAAACAACTGTAATTTATATATATATATAATTGATGCATGTCACATGTGTGTAGTAAAGCAGCCAAAATATGTCACAATGTTGGAAATACAGTAGAATCTAATTCATGGGAAATGGATGTAAACTCCAATAGCATTGAATTCATGAGCGTGGTCCCATTCTCTCCATCACCAACAAAAATAAAGTATATGATCAAAATGGGCCCTTTTCCTTATATATACATACAATCATATAATCTGTTTGGGACCAAAGGCATGACCCAAATAGGGTGTGAAATGAATCGCAGTAGGCAACCACTAAATGGTTTATGCTTAACTATCAATAAATATATATATCAGGTAATATGAAATAATTAAGCAATAATCTAGGATGTACTCAAAGGAAAAAAATCTTAAAGTTTTCAATTACATTAATTTAGAAATTTAATTCATCTGTTGAATCAGGTAACCCAAGGATCTGACCTAGGATCTATATCCCCCATGTACGTAACAAAATATATGTCTCATAGGACCATAGAATCTATAAAGTAATACCAAATCCAATCATCTGATTTGTCTTGGCAGACACATCACAATCATTCAACTATTAAAAAATTACCCTAAGAGAAATCTCTCCTAGTCTAAACACCATAGTCCCACATAGCATCAATTCAATAAATAACAACCCTTTGGGAAATATATTATGGTCTAACCATTTTAGTCTCACATAGCTTGAATTAAATAAATAATGACCCTCTAAGAAATATCTCATAGTCTATTCCCTTCTCTTCAATCATCTACACCACATCTCTCACGGTCCTATCTAAATAATATGGACATCCCCTCAGTCTTCTTGGTCCAAGGATCTCACGGTCCTTTTTAAATAATATGGAATCCCCCTATGTCTTCTTGGTCTAAGGATCTCACTATCTATTTAAAAAGTACATTAGCATTCATATCATATCAATGAAAAAAATCTAGATGTCCACTTAGTCTTGTTGTTCCATCTCTCTACTGGTCCATTTGAAAAATAGTGCACATATTATATCAAAGAAACTCATATAATCTAAAAACACTACATGGCTAAACATTCACAATTCATGTAATAGGAATTTCATATAATCAATAAAACTCCATCATGATCAAAAAAGGCATCAAGAACAAGGTATTCCTCATAGAAAATTTAGTCTAAATAGCAATAAACAATCATTGAAGGGGAAATGCAGCCATGGGATGTCCCTTTGATAAGGTATCAACCCATACACATAATAAAAAATCCATTTTCTCAATCCATCAATAAAATAATAGGTAATAACAGGGTTGAATTCCAAATAAAGAAATACTCAAAATATGGCATGTGGAACTTTTAGCATATATAATCCATATACAAACAACAAAAGGCACAAAAATCCTACCATGATGTCGTATGATCGATATACTTGAACGATAACCATTGAATTGGCCAAGATCAGCGTATATCTACAAAAAGGTAAAAAAATTCCTAACCATCAATAACTCAGCAAAGAAGATTAATTACGAACAAGAGATCAAGAGGGTTTCAAAAATCACTAGTGGGATTCCAACTCAACTGGTGGTGTCTTAATCAGATCTCACACAGAGAATCCAGATATCGAACATCGTTCATCATTTTAGCTCACTCTTATATGACTCATGGGAAGAAGAAATTGTTTTCACACTTGTGATGTGACCCCGCTCTAATATATCAAATAAAAAAGTACACTGAGTGTTTATTAAATCTATAATACATGTATTAGACTCAACTGACCCACAACATAAGCGGGTCTACCTTGTCACCACACGACCATTTACTCGATTGTTACATAGTCAAAACACAGTTTTATGTTGTAATCTAGGCACAAAATGTGTTATCATAAGTACACGATGCGTGCTTATAAAATATGATTTTCATCATTTTTCCTCAAAACGACCCGAAAACAAGATCCTTACCAGAAAAGACGATTTGGGTTCTTACACAGGTACTCAATGTTTGGAACATGATTCTTTATTCGTACTCAATGAATTTCAAAATCTCCATTCTGGGGTAGCGGTTCAATTACAATTCCACTATTTATACTGAAATATTGATATTATCATTCATAAATCCTTATGGTAATTTTTTAATTAACATATTGATCATAAAAATGAATAATTTTAAGTAAAAATGTTTTCACGGTTTAGTGTTATTATTACTTATTGTTTTTTGTTGATTATGCCTCATGTTTTACTATTATAGTGTATTATTATTGTGTCATGGGTAATTTTTTATTATCAAGTGTTAATTATCATAAAATACAATAAAAATTTAATTCTATGATAAATGTTTAATTTGGTTAGTGAAATATTCATCATACATTGATACATGCTCGTCCTTATTTTTAGGGTAATATGAATGTAATGTTAAAATCATATTTATTTTTTATCTGATTTGGATAGTATATTATTTATAGGATCTTTGATGATAAAGAAATATTCATAATGAAATAGTTGAATGAATATGGGTATTAAAATGGTTTATTGTGAAGTTAATGACAATGGGGTTTTCTGGGAGCATTCATGTTATAAATGGTTGAATTACTTAGTTCTAGGGACATTATAAATTTTTTTGTGTGAGGAAAATAATTTTGGAAAGCATTTTTGCACCATAATCTTAGATCCTGATAGTAATTAGTTGATAAAATAATGAGGTTTTTTCCATATATAAGAAATGGAATTAAAGACTGAGTTAATTTAACTATTTTTTAGATATAATCCATCAATTATAAGGGGTATGTATGATCAGGTTTTTTGGGATGTTTGATTCATGTTATAGAGGGAAAATTGATGTTGTGTTCAATGGTGTAAAAACTAGCATGGTAGATACAAGTTCATAGTTTCATAATCCTATTGATGATTTAATTTTTTGATTCTTATTGAATTTAATGTTTGAAAGATGTGATTTTTTGTTGGTTTTCCGCTTTTTTATGATGGTAGGATATTTGTTCGGTGTCTTCAATTCTTATGTGGATCCAAAGGAGGATACCTACAGTAACCATATAAATTTTGAATAATAATTGAATAAATAATCAATCCATGGGATAGGGTGATGTTTTTATCTACTTTGTTAAATCTTTTAAATCAGGTTAATGGTGATGATTATCTTATGAGTATGAAATTTTTTTATTCATTCCATCGATACATGACTAAAAATTTTTAAATGTAAAACTTATAATAATATAATATCCTTCTTAATTAATTAATGAGTTAATTTATTATTTTGTTATTAATTATGTTATGGACCTTTACTATTGAAGTTAGGGTGTAATGACCCAACCTAGTCCAACTATAAAAGTAACCTAATAGGGTCCTCAATGATGTGACGTGAAGAAAAGAAATATAAGTCTTATGTATAATTTAATATCAAACTGTGTAAAACATGGAAGAAAAGAATAAATATTAAGGAGATGTACCAATTTTAGACCAAAATTTCATACTAGAAAGATATAAAAATTCTATTCTAGAATAAATGTCATGTGAGATTCCAACACCATCAAACCATAATACTATAAAGTTTATGTCAACCATTAATACATGAAATCTACATAATGCCCATCCCATTACATAACTCCATATAAATGGCACCTAAAAACCCCAAAAGAAAATTTAGTTTGTAAACACAAATCCTAGTATTATTTCCCCAAAATATCAATACAATATTTGATATCACGAATGCATTAAATATAATTTTAAAAAAATAAAATTTATAAATAACATTCATAAAATAATTTTTTTATCAAAATGCATTGGTTTTAATGAAAACATAAAATATTTACAATATTCATTAATATGTCATGTATAAAAGAAAATAGGTAAGAAAAAGTAATAATGATGCATGGATACACTATAAGATATACATGTGGGAAATTAATCTTAAAAATATTATCATGTGATAATCCAATCATAAATGAAATGGAACACCATTTGGTATATATCCTATAGGTATTTGTACTAAAAATAAGGGAAAAACTCCCAATATGGGCCTATGGTTAATCCAACCAATATATCCTCTAGTTGAAATTCATGAAATAAAGTGACATAGAACCTCATGTGGCATTATTCACATAGTGAGTGACACACCTATTTCCCAATGCCCCCAAGGGTTCAAAATGTGATATGTTTTTAAAAATCCATTTCAAAACCAGGCTCACATATATTAAAAACATTAATTTCAAATATATTCCTCTTTTGGTCTATAATACCCATATTAAACCAAAACCACTAATGAATAATTTCATCTAATACATTGTAAAAAAATCACATTTTTTAATAAACCCCCGTTGAAAACATATATATTTTCAAAAAACCCAACAACGATTTAAAGTAAAATGGTTTAATTTAACAATCCAATGTAATTTAAAAGAAAAATAAGAAATTCATGAATTATCACCACATTTATTGAGACACTAACTTCATAATATAAGAAAAAATATTTTCGTTTGATTATATAGATAACATAAGGGTATATTGGTCCTCAAAATCTAAAATCTAAAATAATAAAAATAAATCCTCCATAAAAAATTAGGAAAATAATCA
Organism: Viscum album; assembly: GCA_963277665.1. Classification (NCBI taxonomy): domain Eukaryota; kingdom Viridiplantae; phylum Streptophyta; class Magnoliopsida; order Santalales; family Viscaceae; genus Viscum; species Viscum album. The sequence continues at coordinate 1,483,998,841 of OY728137.1, forward strand.
ATAATTAAATATAGTTTTAATGAGATATGTTATAAAGATACCTGGTTAGGATCAATAAATATGACGGGAAATCGATTAAAACACATCATACCACAAATAGATACATCATGAGTCAAAGATTGAAATCCCTTGTAGTGTGAAAAAATGACAAGATGAGACAAAAGTATATTAAGAAGAGATTTATGTATAAAAATAATCAATGAATTATGGGTAATTCTTAATATTTTAAATGATCCTAAGGATATTCATGGATATAGTACTTGGTTAATCTAACCTTAAAACTAGTATGTTTTTCAATTGTCTCATTAAATGAAAAGTCACACTATCTTTTTAAACACACAATACATACTGATAATATCATTCCCAAACCATTTAAAACCCCTATACAGTCTCCAAATCCTAGAATGGTATTGTTAGTGATATGCCTAGTTAGTTTAACCTTTCCTTATTCAATAATACTTTCTTTGTCAGCTCACAACGCCAAACCACAGGGTTACCACCCGGTTATCCCAAATAATGCACCAAATGTGTGCCTAACATGTATTCTCTAGAAATCCTAAATTTCAATGCCCATTTCTTAGAAACATATGTAACTACATAAAGGGAAGTCCAATCTTAAATTAAATCATACTTGTGATCTTCTGGGTGTTATAATTCTCCACACCCTGAAATAATTCTGTCACAATATATTACTAAATAATCTGGACTAACAAAAAGGGGAAGCTGACGCCTACCTCATCAACAGTTCTAACTTATGTGTCATGTGTCTATCCTTATCACACTACCATTGTGCATAGACAAAGGTAATTGTTTTCCAAATAGTACCTTGTCTTTGGAATCTATTATCTGAACTGGTTGATCAACTATTGTTTTTCCAAGATCAAGATTTACATCCTCCTAAGGAATATAATTGGAAGGATCCTTTAGATACATTCTAGCTGGGATACAAGAAACACATGGTTAATCTACGTCAAACGAAATGGTAATTCTATTCAATAGTCCACCATTACATGTTGCACCCTGATCCTAAAGTGGCACACAATCCTACGTGTCAATGTGTCCTACATACATAACATATAATGTCTCAAGTGAGGTAATACATGAAGAAAATCCAGATCACCAACCACAATTACAAGTGGTTTGTGATGATGGTCCACATAATATTTTAATGACTCTATTCTAAGATGAATCTCTTCTTGATCAACTGCAGCATTTTTATTGGCTCTGGAACTAGACTTGGTCCAATGATGGATTGCTCTACCCAACTCCTCCGTATATAAGGGAAATAAATATGGCCCCCCATTTTTTGTTTCAAAGGGAATCATATGTATTGGTTCGTAATAATTTTTTATATATAAAAACGTGACTGGAGAAAGATTCTATTCCCATGAAAAAAATAAATAAAGAACGTATGCCCAGTGAATATTCTTAAGAACCTGAATGAAACTATATATCTTTCCATCAATTTATAGATGACATGTCAAGATGAATTTATACTTGAAACCCACTACACCATGTAGTACTTTCTAGGACCTATATATAAACCTCTACTCCCTATAATAAAAACGGGAAGAGGGGTACTTATGAAGTCTCACATCATTTTATACATACAAGTTCCAAACAAGTTTTACTTTCATAATCTTATTAATATATAGGAAATGTGTTGATATCAAGAATAGATAAATTAAAAAACAAATAAAATCCATAGAACTACAATTAAATGGTAATAAAATGATTAAATATATAGGAATTTCATCCCACACCCATACCTTAATGGGTAAGGGTTGTAAAAATATTTAAGTATCTACTTCTCTAACTTACACCATTGGAACCTAGAGCTCCATCATAAAAAATATGAAAATGAATTTCTCATACCTGACAACCAATACTGACTTCTCAAATCCTGAAACATATTAGTAGTGCCCTTGATAATGGACCAAGATGATCAGTGTCCACTTTCTATCAAATCATTACATAGAGAAATTAGAACAACTAGCTTCTTTTGAAGTCACAAATAGACAATAGGAGACTAAGACACTCGCCATAGGTCTTCCCACCATTTATGATTTAAAAAAATTGCTGAACATCAACATCTGATATATATTATAGGTGAAATCAGTTATACAATAATGAGTCATCATTAGCTCAGGCTAATAACACCACATTTATATCCACTTCCACTCACAAGATCATCTCAGCAAACAAAATAATCAAATTACACTACTCCACCAATGATATAAAGGCTTGGGTCCAAATTTTATTCTCAAATAATGGGATACAATATTCCCATTCCTTTTAGTATAATAAATGTAAAAATAAAAATTCTATAGATTCATTTTTTTGAGTTCATGCATAACCATTGGTAACTAAATATTACGGTTAGAGTATTTCATCTCATGTGGGGGTAATCAGTGAGATCTATTGGCCACAACATACCTTCCCAACATAAAGACACATCATATACCCATAAAACCGTAGAAAACATCATACCCTAACATAGTTATTGAAAAATTGTACCTGAAACTATAGTAAACCTAACACCCAATGAAATTTTAGTACATCCAATTAAGAATAAAATTAATATTGTTTCAATCTTTATTTATACCTAATTTCATCATAATCATACACTACAAGAAACACTTTGTTAGCATATACTAAACAGAATACCAAGTACTAAATCCTTTCAATGGTGTACATATATAAAAAAATTGAACACTTTTTAAAATATTATTTGTCCCAATATTTTTCTTTTTTGAACTAAAAATGATTAAACTACCTTAGGTTGATTTTTTATTTTTTTTCTAGGACATTTTATTTTTTTGAATATTGCAAAATAATGATTTCTATTGAAAAAAACTATTCTTTTAATATTAAATTATAATTAAAATTTTATTTAGAGTCAAAATATATAAATTATAAATTTAGTAATCTTATTTATATAATTTTAATTTGTAATAAATTTTATTTATAAATAGAGACTTAATAATCATTTGAAAATTTTTACTTTAAAAACCCACTTTCTCGCCATGTTTGTTGGATTTGATTTAAAACTATTTTTTTTTCACATATAAGAATTGAATTTGAAAGAATGTACATGAAAATAGAAAATATTATATTGTTTTTATTGAAATATGATCAGAAATATTTTCAACAAAAATATTATTGACGGTAATTAAAATTAATTACAACGATTCAAGTAAAATTAAGTATAACAAGGGACTAAACCTTAAAAAAGGGCTAATATGTCTTAAAAATCTATCGATAGTCCATTGGCTTCAAACAGTTATACCAATAACTAGTTTTATTGAATTGTCGGAGTTATTGGGAAACATGTTTGTGAATGTGACATATATAATAATATAACTGAGGAAAAAGGATAAAATGAACCTTCTTTACCTTTAATAATTATAATGATTTTGAGTATGGAATAATTTATATAGTTTTGGTTATAAGTTTTTTAAAAAGGTAAATGGGTTTTATTTAACATTGTAATTTAACATTAATTTTTATAGATTATATAATTGCGTTAAAAAAAATAATAGTGCATGGATTATTTAACTAATAATTATATAAGACAAATGTTACTAAAAAATTACATAAAAAATTTAATATATTATTGTGTTAAAGTATTTTTGGATGAATATATAATTTTAAAAAGTTATTATCTTGATATATTTCATGTCGGATATTGTTTTCAATTTTTTTAATTAAAATTAAATACAGATTTTTAAAATTATCATTAATGTTATTTAACTATAAATGATGTTTTATTAAATTATTTAAAATTAAAAACCACAATATCAACTTCCATGTTAATTATATGTGTTAATAAATATAAAAAATGGTCCATTCATAAAAAAATTATTTTTTATAATTAACTTATTCACCGATAGATGTTAAAATCATTGTTTGCAGGATCTAATATAAAGCATAGTTTTCTCACGTTACATGCACTTGTTTTAAAATTAATATCTAAATAACATGGTATTTTTAATTTTAAAATGTATATCAGAAATAGATTTCATTTTATTTATATTTTTTTATAATTAATTCTTTAATTTAGTTTTAATAGTTGAATTATATAGGCTATAAAACTAGTTACCTAAATAAAAACCCAAAATAAAAAATATAATGAGACACAAAGAATAAGCATAAAAAATTATGAAAATGATCTTTTTGTTGTGTGGATTTTAATCAACCATAATATATCTTTACTCCAATATTTTTTTCATTTTTTAATCACATTCAATAAGGATACCAACCAATAGTGTATAACATTTTTTATTTACAAGAATTCCAATCCACCTCTAGTATAAAAATACATTCAATATTTCCCTTCCACCATGCTTTAAAGAAACATATTCTCTTAAAAAATATTCCAAAATAGTCTCTTCACATCTCTAAAATCATCCTAGAAGCATCATATTTTTTTACAATTCAATCCATGTAAGCCCTTTGTGGCAAACCAAAAAGAGTTAACTGAAGAGGAGGTAAGCTTATTCAATGTGTGTTTATGTTTTATTTGTTTCTCCTCCTATTTATATAATATTATTACATGAATATATAGCTACATAATATTCCATTGGTAACTTATTGTTATATTTTTTTTGAATACATCTACACACACATCTAGAAAATGGGTAACATACTTATCGTTCATGTATGGTGAACTACCGCATCGTGAAACGATGTCATTCATTTTTCCTTTATGATCTTCTAGGGATGTAAATTATGGTGTAAAAATTGATTCTATATGATATATATGATATCTATTATATATTTGTGATTATGAAATTTTTATATAATACATACCTCTATGTGTTCCATTTGGGGTAAATAGGATAACTTCATTTGTGGACTGCCACCACCTCAAGGTGATTTGATATGTTTACACATTATATGGAACATTTTTTAGATAAATATAATTAAAAATACGATACATAAATCGAATATATATGATATTAATAATATAATAAAAATTATAAAAATATAATATATATTGTTTCATTATTACCCTTTTCTTACACTAAAAATTATAACCTTATTCGTAGATGTGTAGATAACCACATCCTCAATGCGATATGATTCTTTCTACATAACCATAATTAAATATATAAGTATATATAATTAAATAACCTGGTATTTATGATATTTTCATATTTATAAAAAGATAATCATTACTTACTATCTTTCTATAATTATCATTGAAAAATGGAAATGGTACTCATGCGTACTTACGACCAAACATCTCCATTATTGTAATATTGGTTCATTTTAATCAATTTCATGCATGAATAGTTTTAAAAGCATAATTTTTTAATTTATATTATAAATATTTCATCACTATTATTCTAGATATGTTTATATAATGACCACATTTACCATAGATGACTTACCAATGTTGTTTTTCACTCATAAACACAATTTTTTAAAAAACTACGATGTAAACATAATTGTTTATATACTTGTATAAAACATTGTAATTAGTAATGTAAAATTAATAGATAACATGAAAATTTTATTGTATAAAATAAATAATAAACCTATGTTTATTATTCTGGAAGATAACAAACGGGACAAGCCAGACTCAAGGTAAGGGATTTCACCTCAATTTCACTTCATTGAGACAAATTGTAATGTTATGCACCATGTTTCTATAATATGCTGTATATAATACCCTTTGAAATTTTATATCATGAATATATTTATTATCAGGATATTATATATTTCATTTTTTTTGTTTAAGGATATTTTTGTTCAAATTTTTCAAAGTGTAATGGAACACATTGGAATGATTAAAAATTATTTTAATCAAGAGTGCTTAAATGATATTTCTATTGTATTTCCATTCATCAACTTTAGCAACGTTTGTTGTTAATTATACTCAACTGAGGAATAATTTATAAATCCATAATATTTATTCAGTACCAATAAATATTATTTTAAGAAAACATTTTATTAATTAAATCGATTATTCGATATATAAAGAATGCATTATATTTCTTATGTGATGGGCGTTGCACACTATAGCCCCTCGATGCATCGACAGGATTCATGAGAAAAAATTGATATGATTTTTTCTATGGTATTAACCATATATTCGATTTTTTTTCCAGAATCCTTGATAGTATTATATTCTTTGAATGAATCCTTCATAATATAAGATTCTTTCATGAGACCACGAGCATATCAGATTCTTGTAATGAAGCATCATTGGAATGTTTTAGATATCCATCATTATTAATTCCAACCTAATGAATTAATTTTTTTCATTCCATGTTATCATTATATTCGTTAAAATATCTATTATTATGTTTCCTTCTCATATGATTTATTAAATGTAATTTTTTCAGTTATTTATCATACCATATTTAATATTCATTATTAGGATATTTAAAGAAAATGTTTGTTGTTATTTAGATACCATTATATATTTATTATACTTATTGATTTGTGATTAATTTATCTGATAATACCCTTATTGATAATTTTATATAATCCTTGTTTTCTTTTCTATCCCTAGGTTATGAAGAGGAATCCTTTGAATGGGTTTCAAGGAAGTTGAGATCTTACTTTTGTTATGACATATTTTAAATTCCCATTATAAAATGGATATTATATAAGTAATATTATAAGGCCCAAACCTTAAACATTACCTAATCTTGAGATATTTCAAGATTACACATTGAGGATGTTTTCAGGTTTAGAGTTTTAGAGAATTAGATCATAAATCATGTTTACATTCCACATTTAAACAAGGTGGTTACATAAATGATAGTATTAATTTTTTCCGTCAAAGGAAACATATTTAAAATAAAACATGGATTCTTTCTTGACACTATCATCACAACATGTACTTTTCCCTTGACCTGTGAAAAAAATTTCAAAAACATGGGATGAGAATAAAAAGCTCAGTAAGGGATATAAAAATACGGAGTAAAAACATTAGTCCATTTATACGTAAGAATTAATGAAATCATACATTACTCATAAAACATAAGCACTTTATCATACCTCATCAAATCATAAGATTTATGAATAACTCATAGAAATCATAACACAAAAAGGTAACTTGAGGCATTCATAACATTCTTACATAGGGAGTAACCCTCATGGTTACGTTTCGAATACCCATCACAGTATATTCCCTAAATCTCTTCGGAGAAACCTTAGCGTTTAACCCCTTTGCGTTACCCAATGCATTGGAGAGCTATATCAGGCTCACCCGCCCTTAGTTTATCACAGAACCACCCGTCTTCCTAAATAATGCCCAAGAACCATAACATAATCATATCACATAAAACATGCATAAAGGAAACATAAAATTTCCACATTTCAATCACAAGATATCAATAACAAATTGATATAATTAAAACATTATCAAAACCATTTTCAATACCAAAATGAATGAAATGTAAAACATGGTATTTATTTTTCATTTAAAAAAAGTTATGGCTTGTAGAGGATGTTGAAAGTCAACTAATGGTCAAAATGGCTCTGAAGTCGTCGTCGCCGCATACGTACGAAAAAACATTCCCTTCTGTAATTTAGAAAAAATATTCATATAAAAAATATTCCTTTTGAATAAACATAAAATTAAAAGGGTTTTATAGACCGTATAAAAGAAGGTTGTGTATAAAACAAAATATGCCTCAATGAAAGGAGATTGAGACGAAGTCCCTTACCTCATGTCCGACTTGACTCGATCATTATTTAATATGCTGAATAATAAACTTGAGTTAATTTATACTTTCATAAAAAACTTGTTCAAGTTCATTATTCCTTTTATATCACTTATTAACATGTTATGAACACTATGTAATTATTTAAGTTAATAACGTTCATTTTGTTGATCATCTGTATATGAGTAAAAAATAAACTACTTATAATTACAAGTTGTTCATGTGGTAAAATATCCATTACATACAGAATTATATTAATGATTTAGATTTCATATATATCATATATATCTAGTATATACATGAATTTATTATAATGCATAACATTTAGAGGTAAGAAATGAAATGCACCGTTCATGGAGACGGTAAGCCGTACGTACGCATGAACGCTACTTTCATTTTTATTTCGTATTTAATGGAATGAAATCATAAGGATATAAAGGTATATTATAATTCCAGTATAATAGAATTTATAATATCATTAACTTCATCTTTTATACGTCCCACATATGGAATTAACGAATCAAATCACTTTGAGGGGGCGGTAGTCCGCACTTCCTAAAATGAAGATATCGCGTTTACCCATATTGGAAACCATAAATGTATTCCCTAAATGAAAAATAAAGAAGCGTAAGGAAAACATAAAAATAATATATATCATATATAAATAGTGTTACATCTTAATGTCCACATTTAAAGGTGTTAAAAGAAGATTGAACAATCATCATTTCGTGAGACAGAAATTCGCCATCCATAGAAACAGTATGTTCTTTAACCATTAGACAGAGGTGTGTGTATGTGTAGCTATAATACTTCACATAACAACATCCTAGTATATTTAAGATACTGATGATTTTACTAAATAAAGGAATAAAAATATTTTACATGGTTTGAGAAGCAAAATAAAACAAAATAACACAAGTGAAGGCATTACCTTTAAATCGGGTAACTCATCTTGGTTTGAACCAAAAGGGTTTCATTAAGAACATTATGCCTAAGGTAAGCCTTATAGTATGAAGAGAGATATGTGGATAGATAAAATGAGAAGATCTTGTCTGAGTCAATGGCTTTAGTGGTGTGGTTAAGGAGGTAGATTTGGGGCCTTTTATAAGAGGGAGGAGGTGTACTCTTGGAATGTCAAGAAATGTTACTTTATATTAAAATGTATTTTGGATTTTAAAGGACCCACATTGATTTATTTTGATGATAAGGTTATCAGGGTTCGAAATATACTCATACAATATGTTTTTGATAAGTTTATGTCTTATATTTTACATTATCTTTTCATTTTATTTAAATCGTTCATTAATGAGGTAATCACTGCATCATCATGGTGTCACAAAATATTTAATTTATTCAATGTCTAAAAATTATAAAATAATACTATGATGTAGTAAATATTTTTAGCTAGTCAATGACTATTTATAGTCCAAGATATCATTTATGTAGAAAAAATTAATTTTTTTACTTAGGTGTTACATACTTTTGTGATATTCTCCTTTCATTATAAAAATGATAAAGAGTCACTATCACCCAAAAGTGATTCCATGGGGTCCCTAAGTTATGCACAAGGAATCCCATGGTCGTACATGACACAAAAAGTAGAATTAGGACACATGTTGGGGTAATTTTTTATTATTATGATATTATTTTATTACCCATAACTACCTGATTACTAATTAATCATGATAATTAAAGATAACTACCGTCATTACTATTCATAATGTCAAAAAACAAAAGAGTCTAAATTACATAATTTGGATCTTATGATTACAAATATTGAACCGATTTTACCAAATTACAAACACAAAAATTACAGTAATTACTTTAAAAAAGATTCCTGTTGTCAAAACAAATAGCGGGTTTTTTAAAAACAATTTCTATCAAAAGTATGACAATTTTTTATGTCCAATTTAAAAGTGAAATTAATTCTAATGACCGAAATTAGATTATATGGTTAAAATATATTTTAATTAAACTTTAAAACCAATTATAAAGATAATCTAACCATATAATTAAATTAGATGAAAAAGCAGTTTTGAAGTAAAATGCAGTATTTTTCCCTATTCATTAAAAAAAATTGAACACTGTCAAAAAATACCAAAAATTTATCCAACGTAAATTTCAATATCCCAATTATAATTAATAAGTTTATTTTGACAAATATATCTTAAAAAAATTTCAAAAGATATATTTAAACATGGTTCGCCGTCAAAAGGAGGTAAAACAATCTTTTAAAAAATATTATAGTATTTCATGCTTACGATTGGATTTATTCTCATTTTAAACCTCTTAAAACACTATATAATTCGTAAACAGACATAGATATGAAAATAAATTATTCTTTACTTACTTGTGATTTTACATCCATCCCCACTTTAAAAAATTGCTTCCCTGTAATTAATTTACTTATCGAATAAGTGGGGGTATTTATCCCTCATTGAATTTTAGATTCTCATGATACCTCTTCAATCATGTGTTTTTTCCACAAAACCATTACTTGATGAATCACCTTATTCTGTAACACCTTCTCCCTGTGCTCAAGAATCTCTACAGGTGGTTCATCATAAGATAGGTTATCTTCAAACTAAACTACCTCTGGACTCAAAACATGAGATGGATCTGGTATTTACTTCCTTAACACTGAAACATGAAAAAAATTGTGTACGTGAGATAAACTCGGAGATAAATCCACTCGGTTTGAAACTGATCCAACTCTCTTCATAATTTTCATATGGTCCAATTAACCTTGGCCTCAACTTTCCTTTCTTACCAAATCGCATCACACGTTTCCAAGGTGAAACATTGAGGAAGACATGATCATCTACCTCAAAAGAGAGATCCTTCCTCCTATTATCCGCATAACTTTTCTACCTGCTCTGAGCTGTTCTCATGTGTTTCTGTATCAACTAATCTTTTTCTGCCAACACTTCTACTAATTTTTCTCCCATCAACTTCCTTTCACCCACTTCATCCAAAAAGCTGGAGTTCGACACCGCTTCCCGTATAATGCCTCAAATGGTTCCATCTGTATACTAGAATGAAAACTGGTATTATATGAAATCTATCCCAATGAAATATGGTGGTCCCACCTTCCCTGATAATCCACTGAACAAGCATGTAGCATATCCTCGAACGTCTTAATTATTCGTTCTGACTTCCTATCTGATTGAGGATGAAATCTTGTACTAAAATTTAATTCAGTACTGAATGACTTCTGAAGGCCTTTTCAAAAGATAGAAGTAAACCTGGGATCACGATCAGATACAATGGAGAGGGGAACTCCATGTAACCTGGCTATCTCTTTAAGATACAAACGAGAAAGTTGACTTAGAGAAAAATAATCTCATATAGCAAGTAAATGAGCAGATTTAGTCAAGCAATCAATAATAACCAAGATTGTATTATTACCTCGAGGTGTCTTCGGCAATCCCACAACGAAGTCCATGGATATATTCACTCAATTCCACTATTGTACTGTTAAAGGATAAAGCATCCCTTTCGGTAATTGCCGCTCTGCTTTTACCTGTTGAAAATTCAAACACTTCACAGTAAAATCAGCAATATCTAGTTTCATTCCACCCCACCAGTAATACTCTTGAAGATCTCTATACATCTTAGTGCTTCCTCGATGAACTGAAAACAGAGAACTATGAGCTTCACATAACAAATCTCTCTTCAACTATGAATCACACGACACACGCAATCTCTTCCCAAATCTCAAAACACAATAATTATCAATGTTGAATTCAGGTAGCTTACCCTTCTGAACCAGCTCTAACTTTTTATGCAACTCATTGTCTTGATTCTGTGTTTGCTTAATTCTATCTGATAGAGAAGATTTCACTGATACCTAAAATGAAACAGAAGAACATCTTGCACCAACAAATTCTATGCCAAAGTTCATCAAATACTTAACCAAAATATTATGTTCCAAGCATATCATGGTTAATGAAGCATTACTTTTTTGATTCAAAGCATCAGCCACATTATTTTCTTTTCCCGAATGGTAATGAATTGTATAGTCATAATCCTTGATTAATTATAGTCATCTCCTCTGTATCATGTTCAATTCTTTCTGAGTGAATATATACTTCAAACTTTTTTGATCAGTATATATTTCACACTTTGCACCATACAAATGATGCCTCCAATTTTTTTAAGCGACAACAACAGCAGCTAATTCCAAATCATGTGTATGGTAATTTACCTCATGATTTTTCAACGGACGTGAACCATAAGCAATTACCTGATCATTCTGAATTAGGTCGCAACCATGTTCTATCAATGAAGCATCACAGTAGATAAAAAACTCACCATTCCTGGAAGGTAGTGCCAAAACTGGAGCATTCACTAATCTTCTTTTCAATTTTTGAAAACAGTCATCACATTCTTCTGTCCAGATAAACTTAACACCCTTCCGAGTTAGCTTAGTCATTGGACTAGATAACCGGGAAAAATTTCTAAAAAACCTTCAGTAATAGCCTTCCATACCAAGAAAACTATGAATCTCAGTTACATTTGTTGGTCTTGGACATTCTTCAACAACCTTTGTTTTTCCAGGATCAACAGTTATCCCATCATTAGAAACAATGTGACCAAGGAAAGAAATTTGTTGCAACCAAAACTCACAATTTCTGAATTTCCCATACAATTTATTTTCTTTTAAGGTTTGAAAAATAACCGATAAATGACTTTCATGCTCCTATTTACTTTTAGAAAACACCAAAATATCATCAATGAAAACAACCACAAACTTATCCAAGAACTCATATAAAATTATATTCATAAGTTCCATGAATACATTAGGTGTATTGGTTAGCCCAAACGGCATTACTACAAATTCATAATGGCCATATCTTGTATGAAATGCGGTCTTCAGAACATATTCTTCCATTACCTTCAACTGATGGTACCTTGATCTCAGGCCAATCTTTGAAAAATAATAATCTCCCTAGAGCTGAACAAACAAATAATCGATATGAGGAAAAGGAAATTTGTTCTTAACAGTGATGTTATTCAAGGCTCTATAATCAATGAAAAGTCACATAAAACCATCTTTATTTCTAAAAAATAAGACTTGATCACCCCATGGTGATGTTCTAGATCGAATGAAACCTTTCTCTAATAAATCATTTAATTGATCCTTCAACTCAAAAAGATCATTTTGAGCCATTCAATAAGGGGGTTTTGAAATTGGGTTAGCATCAAGAACTAAGTCAACAGTAAATTCAACTTCCCGATCTGGTATTAATATAGGAATCTCATTAGGAAAAATATCAGGATACTCATTTACCATTAGAACATCATTAATCTAAATAGTTCCTTTGTTTTCAACAATATGTTCAAGGTAACATTCATTTGCATCTATTACAAGTTTCTCAGCCTCTTGATATGTTATCAACATTAAGGGTTCATTCTTGTACACAAACTGAAAGTCTTTCTGAAAAGAAACTTATCTACCTCTACAATCAATCATAGCATGGTAACCAAAGAGCCAATACATACTCAAGATAACATCGAAATCTACTAGAGGTAAAAAAAATAAGGTTTCCAAGTAAGTTCTTTCCACAGATAAGGATAGGGAGATTCTTATAAGTTCTTTATACCTCATCATTTCCCACAGGTGTTTTTACCACAAGTTCAGGAGTCATTTCATGAGATGGAATTCCCAATTTACTAGATAATTTATCAGAGATGAAAGAATGTGTAGACCACGAATCAAACAACACATTGGCATAATCTGAAAAAACTAACGAAGTACCTGATACCACTACATTTTCTGTCCCAACATCTACTGAAGTAGTTGCAAAGGATTTCACCACTCTTTTTTGCTTGTAGTATGACTGCTTCCCATTATTTGAGCTCTTTATCGAACACTCATTTTCATAATAACCCATATCATTGCACTTGAAACATTTCACTAACTATAAATCAAATTTGGTCTTACCATATCCCTGATCTTTTTCAGTGAAATCACAATCCTTATTTCACATATTTCCATATCGATAGCACTTTCTAGAATTCAGAATACATTCCTCAGCATGCCTTTTAACACATTTATAAAAAATTGGAAACTTAGTTTTCTTACCATCAGACGTTTTTGAAGAATTCTTCCCTTTATCTTGCAACCTCGGACTCTTCTTCTATTGGTTGTTATATGACCCTTGATTATCGGAAAACTCCATTTCCACCTTCTCAGCACATCGAACAAGCTTTTCATAACTCTTGAACTTGCAAGATGCTAAATCCATTCGATATTTTGGCTTTAATCCTGAGCAAAAATGATTGATTTTACTATCAAGGTCTCAGATAAAATTTGAAGCATACCTTTCCAATCGAGTGAACCTTTCTTCATAAGAAGCCATTGATTCATCCTCTTGCCTCAATTCCAAGAACTGTTTTTACATCCTAAGTCGAACAGCCTTAGGAGAATATTTTTCAAGTAACATACCTTTGAATTCATCCCAGTCAAGAGCATCAATCTCATCAGTGTCCCAGATATTTTTAACCATCGACCACCACTGCTCTGATTCACCCTCCAAACGGTAAATTGAAAGACTAACCTTTTGATTGTTTAAACACCCCATGACATCGAAAATATTCTCCAGTGCATTAATCAAACCTTCAGCTAGCACAGGGTCAGATGATCCTCTGAATGATGGGGGATGTTTCCTCATGAAATGTTCCACCACTAACATATTCCTCTGCGGTTTATTTGGTTGATCTTGAGCATGTATACCACCACCATTTATCGCTTGAGTCAACTATGCCATTACTGCAACAAATTGTTCAGTTCCAATTCCGAAATTCTCAGGATGCTGATTCGGAAGGTTATTTCCTTCTGTATTCCTTCCTAGCACTACTTCCTTGTTTCCTCTGTGGAAAACCATTCTGAACAAAATGTCTTAGATGAATCAACATGGTAATCTTCAAATGCTATATCATTTCAATTTGACCATAAAAAACTATTTTTGGATAATCATTTAATATAATTCTAACTCCGTAAGTTATCTAAACTGAAAATTGATAACAAATATAAGGCCCCAACCTTAAACATTACTTAATCTTGAGATATTTCAAGATTAAAAATTGAGGATCTTTTCAGGTTTATAGTTTTAGAGAATTAAATCATAAATCAGGTATTACATTCCTCATTTAAACAAGGCGGTTACAAAAATGACAGTATTCATTTTTTCTATCAAAGGAAACATATTTAAAATAAAACATGGATTCTTTCTTGACACTTCCTTGATAGTATCATCACACCATATACGTTTCCTGTGACCTGTGAAAAACATTTCAAAAACATGGTATGAGAATAAAAAGCTCAGTAAGGGATATAAAAACATGGAATGAAAACATTAGTCCATGTATACATAAGAATTAATGAAATCATACTTTACTCATAAAACACAATCACTTATCATACCTCCTGAAATCATAAGATTTATGAATAACTAATATAAATCGTAAGACATAAAGGTAACTTGAGTCATTCATAACATTCTTACGTTGGGAGTAACCCCCATGGTTACGTTTGGAATACCCATCAAAATATATTACCTAAATCACTTCAGAGAAACCTTAGCGTTTAACCCTTTCACGTTACCTAATCCATTGAAGAGCTATATCAGGCTCACCCTCCCATAGTTTATCACGGAACCACCCGTCTTCATAATCAATTCCCAAGAACCATAACATAATCGTATCATATAAAACATGCATAAATGAAACATAACATTTCCACAATTCAATCACAAGATATCAATAAGACATTGATATAATAAACACATTATCACAACCATTTTCAATACCAAAATGAATGAAATGTAAAACATGGTATTTATTTTTCATTTAAAAAAATGTAATGGATTGTAGAGGATGTTGAAAGTCAAATAATGGTCACGGCGGCAGAGAATACATTGTCGCCACAACCGTACAATAAAAACATTCCATTTTGTCATTTAGTAAAACTCTTCATATAAAAAAGATTACTTTTGAATAAATGTAAAAGTAAAATGGGTTTATACATTTTATAAAATAAGGTTGTGTATAAAAAAAATATTCCTCAATGAAAGGAGATTGAGACGAAGTCCCTTACCTCTTGTCTGACTTGACTCGATCATTCTTTAATATCCTGAATAATAAACTAGAGTTAATTTATACTTTCTTAAAATCCTTTTTCAAGATCATTATTCCTTTTATATCACTTATTACCATGTTATGAACACTATGTAATTATTTATGTTAATAACAGTCGTTTTGTCGATCATTGGTACTTGAGTCAAAAATAAACTCCTTATAATTACAAGTTGTTCATGTGGTAAAATATAAATTATATCCAGAATTATATTCATGATGTAGAAATCATATAAATCATATATATTCAGTATATACATGAATTTGTAACATTACATAACATTTAGAGGTATGAAATGAAATGCACCGTTCATGGAGACGGTAAGCCGTACGTACGCATGGACACTACTTTCATTTCTATTTCATATTTAATGGAATGAAATAATAATTATATAATAAGGAATATTATAATTCCAGTATAATATAATATATAATATCATTAAGTCCATATTTTATACTTCCCACATATGGCATTAACGAATCAAATCACTTTGAGGGGGTGGTAGTCTGCACTTCCTAAAATGAAGATATCATGTTTACCCATAATGGAAACCATAAAGGTATGCCATAAATGAAAAATACAGAAGCATAAGGAAAACGTAAACATAATATATATCATATATAAATATAGTGACATCTTAATGGACACCATGAAAGGTGTTAAAATAAGATTGAACAATCATCGTTTCGTTAGGCAGAAATTCACCATCCACAGAACCGGTATACTATTTAACCATTAGACGAAGGTGTATGTAAGTGTAACAAGAATCCATTGCATAACAACATCATAGTTTAATTAATATACTGGGTTTGTTACAAAATAACGGAAAAAAAAGAATTTATGGGGTTGGAGAAGAAAAATAAAACAAAATAACACAAGTGAAAACATTACCTTTAAATCGGGTAACTCCTCTTGGTTTGAACCAAATGGGTTTCTTGAAAAGATTTCTGCCTAAGGTAAGGATTCTAGTATGATGAGAGGGATGTGGAGAGATAAAATTACTAGAGCCTGTTTGATCCAATGGCTTGAGAGGTTTGGGTAAGGAGATAGATGTGGGGACCTTTTATAAGAGGGAGGAGGGGCACTCTTGGAAAGTCAAGAAATGTTACTTTATATTAAAATGTGTTTCGGATTTTAAAGGTCCCAAATTGATATATTTCGAGGATATGATGATAAGGGTTCGAAATATACACATAAAATAGGTTTTTTACATGTTTATGTCTTAGGTTTTACATTATCTTTACATATTATTTAAATCATTCATTAATGAGGTAATCGCTTCATCATCATGGTGTCATAAAATATTTAATTTATTTAATGTATAAAAATTATAAAAAAATACTATGATGTAGGAAATATTTTAAGATTTAAAATGACTATTTATAGTCTAGGATATCATTTATGATGACAAAATTAAATTTTTTTACTTAGGTGTTACATACTTTTGTGATATTCTCCTTTCTTTAAAAATAAAATGATAAAGTGTCACTATAACCCAAAAGTGATTCCATGGGGTCCATAAGTTTGGAAAAAGGTTTCCCATGGTCGTCCATGACACAACCAGTAGAATTAGGACACATTTTGGGGTCATTTTTTATTATTATGATATTATTTTTTTACCCTTAACTACCCGATTACTAATTAATCACGATAATTAAAGATAATTATCGTCGTTACTACTCATAATGTCCAAAAACAAAAGAGTAATAATTAAATAATTTGTATCTTATGATTCCAAATATGGAATCCATTTTATCAAATTAAAAAAAATTACAGTACCTAATATAAAAATGATTCCCGTTGTCAAAACAAATAGCGGATTTTTTAGAAACAATTTCTGTCAAAAGTTTGACAATTATTTATGTCCAAATTCAAAGTGAAATTAATTTTAATGACCACCATTTGATTAAATGGTAAAGATATATTATAATTAAAATTTAAAACCAATTATGAAGATAATATTACTACATAATTAAATTAGATGAAAAATTTGTTTTGATGTAAAATGCGGGATTTTTCACTATTCATTAAAAAAATGAAAATTGTAAGAAAAATACCAAATATTTATCCAACGTAAATTTTAATATCCAAATTATAATGAATAAGTTTATTTTTACAAATAGATCTTATAAAATTTTCAAAATATTGATTTAAAAATGGTTCAGCGTCAAAAGGTGGTAAAACAATCTTTTAAAAAATATAAGAGTATTCCATGCTTAAGATTAGATTTATTCTCATTTTAAACCTCTTAAAACACTATCTAATTCATAAATAGACATAGATATAAAAATACATAATTCTTTACTTACTTGGGATGTTACAAATATGGTTTTCCAAAACTCATAATTATTCCATCTTTTAAGATCATATTCCTTTAGTCATACAAATGTAATATAGTAATGCACTAACTCCAAGCTTCTGGGGCAGGGGATTAAGAGTTGGTTTCAAAGATAGTTTAGCTAGAAAGATGGAAAATAGATTTTGAAAAAATATATTAGGTAATGTAAAACTATGATATGATTTTTGGATAAATATAAAAGGAAATCAAATAGAAATAATGATTATGATTGTGAGATTAGATATACATAGATATTTCAATTTATGTTATGTATTTTTCTAGTTTTGGGATTATAAATTATGTTTTATAATGATATTCACTAAAATATTTAATGTCATTATTTTAAAATTGGTCCTAGAAGAGGAAATGTGAACCTCACCAGTGATTGTGATCTAAAGAGTAAGAAGGATCATATATTTTATACTTTTAAACCAAATATTTAAAGGTAATTAATCTCCCACTAATTTTCATCATATGAGGACATAATATCATAGGATAATAAGATAGAGAAAGAATTTATTAGTATTATTTCTTTGTTGGGAATCATGAGAACAATATCGAAACTGGGAAAATGATTGACAAAGGGAATAAGGGAAATAATTATTTTCCCACAAGTAATAATTTGGGATATAATCACTCTGGGACTTTATAAAATTTAATGGGAGTTTTCTACAACTCTATAGGGAAATTACATCATATTTTTTATTGAAATGGTAATAAAAAGGATTCATATTTATAATGATTCAAATGAAAGGATGTGGGAAACTATACAAATCAATGTCTCGAGTTTTTAAAGAATATTTAGTAAAAGATACTAATGGATCGTGGAATTATTTTTCTACTACCTTAGATGAAAAGTAATGATTAATATGCATGTGTTTGAATTCATGAATTTTGTTATTTGGGTACTTTATAGTTAAGGTACTCTTCATGAGAATTATAAAATATATAATGATTTTACAACAATACTTTTCAACAAATATTAAAAAAATGTGTTGATCAGAACAGGTAAAAAGAATAGTGATTCAGTAGCTTGTTGAACATTTTTAAAGAACACCTGGTTTAGGGAATTTTAATACATAATATTATACTAATGTTGATTTATATATTTTTGGATAAATAAATGATTGATATGGATGAAGAATATTGGAAATTACATACAACCCTTTAAATGCTTAATGATTTTGTAAAACATGGTTTATCCTATTATTACTAGATTTTAAAACACATTTAGATTTAAGAAATATATCCAAAAGCATGTGTACTAAGGGAAAAAATACAGGTTTGAAAAAAAAATTATGTTAATTAATTTTATTATCATATTTAAATATAATTCATGATGATGATATTTACATTTTTGGAATGCGACAATTTTGTGTAGCTTAATATTGATTAATGGCTACTAATAATTTCATTTTGGAAATTTTAGTGTCCTAATTTTTAATGTTTTGGATCATAATATTTTATAAAATTTAATCATTTTAAAATGGTTTACATTTAAAATGTTATGTGTTTTTAGTGATTGATATATTACATCATGATATAAAGAATATTTTCCAAATAGATGATGTATAAATTATTAAAGGTGTAATCAATGTATAATATTATGTTCATAGAAACAAATATATACTTATATTCATATAGAGTGAAAGAATTTTAGAACTATGGGAATAACAATATTGAAAAAAAAATGTTTTATTATCATACCTTTTTATGATATCAAAAACTGTGTTCATAACTCAAGTTTATGAAATTGTGGTCACCAACTTTCAGCTGAACATGTTCTTCGTCACACTCCATCGGAACATGATAGTTTGATTTTTCTTCCATGTACATGTTTGAAAAAATGACTTTCTATTAAAAATATTATTTTTGTGGTAAAATTTTCATTTAAATTTCTTTTAAACTAAAAAGATGTTCTATTATCAAAATTTACAATGTGGGTATTTTTTAAAAATAATATTTTCTAATATCAAACCCTTGATTATTGAGATAATGATTTAAATGAGAGGAAATAATTTAATTACGGAATGGATAATGTAAAACCCCAAGACTTTTCATAATTGAATTTTTGATTAAAATTAGTTTTTTTATCTATTTATTTATTCGAAAAACCATGTTAAGATTACAATTAACACCATGATGTTTCAGCTTGTGTTAAATGGAAAACCATGTGTACCACCTTCTAATGGAACAGCTATTTTAAAACTATATTTTGAAACTTTTAGTGATATTATTTTTAAATAATAATAAATGGGGATTTTCATAATTTTCTTTTGTTATTTATTTCTTATTTTTCTTAGTAGTTTTATTTTTTGATGAATGGTGAAAAATGCCGCATTTTATTTAAAAACTGCATTTTCGTTTTTTATTTTTTTAATGATAATTTTTTTTTGTAAATTTGATTTTAAGTTCAATTAGATCATTATATACATATATTAATAAAATTTGGTCTTATTTAATAATTTTTTATATTTAATTTAGATTTTCATAATTAAGGAATTTTTGAACATTTTCACGTTTAAAGCCCCATTTCTCGCCACACAGGTAGGATTTGCATTAAACTTATTTTTTCAATTTCCATAAATTTTAATTAAAAAAATGGATATAAAAATTTATTATATGTATAATATATAGAGTCTAGTAGGATCAGATTAGTTTTCTAAAATCTATCTAATGGAAGAAATTAAAATTGATTACTGCGATTAGGGTAAAATTATGCATTCCAAGGGACTACACCATAATATTGATGGCCAAAATGACCTACACACATGTCCAAAATCCAGTGGATAATAATATTTCAACCATATTCTCTATTTTTGTTAATTTGATGAGTTATCAGGACACATTTTCATGAAAGTGAACCACATAATAATCTAAGTAATTGAAAATCCAAAATATTAGCATTCCTTACCTTTAACATTTGTAACACCCCATGATTTCATTGTACGTTATCTCATTAAAGTAATTCAATAACTTATGTTACACACAACACCAAGTTCGAGCGCACCCCAACTTACCCAACTAGCTGTTCAAAAGAATTTATGAATAGTATTAACTACATTTTGAAACTTATATACTCTATATAATTTTAACATTCATATTATGTGTTTCATAGACATAATATAAGAATAAATTCATTTTTTCTGATAAAAGTAGTATTATTCAAAAAATGGAATTTTACCACTTTATATTGGTGAAACCTTTTTGAAACAAATATTTAAAAATTATATATATTCAATTTAATGAAATTAAATTATTTTTTAGAAGCGTGAGATAAAAATTTAGTTTGGAACAATTTTTGGTACTTTTCTGATAACTTTTATATTTTGATGAATAGTGAAATAATACTGTGTTTAATTTCAAAACAACTTTTTTAATAGAAATAATTAATAGTGTTAAATTATGCATTTGAATGGTTTTGAAATGTAATTAGATTATATATTTATCATTTAATACAATGTTTGTCATTATAATTAATTTCACATTAAAATTTGACATAAACACATGTCAATCTTTTAATAGTTTTTACTTTATTAAAAACCCTCTTTTTGGATTTGACAATGGGAATTAATTTTAATTTAAAAAATGGAACATATATGTTTTGAATTTGATAAAATGGAATTTATTTTTGAATTCAGAATATCAAAATTATCTTAGGGTCATTATTTGTTATTTTTCTAAAAACTTTCAATTTTTGATGAGTAGAAAAAAAACACTATATTATTATTTTAAAAGATGTTATTATTTAACTAATTATTTATATTATTTTAATTTTTATTTAGTAAAAATAGAAATATAACACCTATATGAGTTCAATTTAATTCATTTAAATTATTTTATAATAAAATTAGATTTATAAAATTTTATTGAACTTTTTAATGTTTTTTTCCCACCTTATAGGAGCCTTTGAAAATTCGAAAAAAACATAATTTTATAACTTCTATGAGTTGTATTTATAAATTCCAAGAGACACGGATGAAATATGTTAATAAAATTTCGTTAAATAAGATGAAAATAATTATTGGTGAATAGTAACTTTTGATTTGTTTTTCACGGTTCAAAGTAAATAGGGTAATTAAGGGTAAAAATGATTTTATAATTACCCAAAATACATCCAAATTATATTTTATAAGTTTAATTTGACTGAAAAACAACTTTAGGAAAAAATAGGATCCTTTATGGTCTACTAGGATCAGATTAGGACATTTATTATTATTTTATTTAATGAAAAGTTAAAAGAGATAAATTCAATGTTTAATAAATAAAGAATTTTTAATATTGGGATACACACAATATAAATATGACTATAAATATTAATTTGAAATCTAAAATGATTTCCTACGTAATCATATTTTTTTTATAATTTTTAGATATTAAATAATTTAATTTATTTATGACACAACGATGATGCAATAATTACCTTATTAATGAAATATGAAATAATTGATATTTTAAATATCCATATAAATTTAAATTGAGAATTATGATGAATTAAACTAATTTTATAGGTTAATATGACATTTTTGTGTTAGTTAAATAAATTTTATTCGAAGTGATGAAGTTTTTATGGCTTTCAAAAAAAAACAAATACTAAATAATGTCAAAATTGTCATAATTGAGTTTTTAAAACAAATACTATATTATTAATTGTTATAATTTAATTGAAAATATAAGGATCGTCTAAATGACATAGATAAGGTTATATATATTAATAATTAACCTCATGGGGTTATCTTGGCTTGTTATAGTAAGTTTATTATCCATATAATATAAAAATACCATTAGACATGTTAAATGTCATACAATTTAACTAAGAGTTAAATGTAAATTATAAGGATAATATGATGACCTAAAACGGTCTAAAACATTTTGGTTGAGATTTTTTAGATGCATACCCACCTTATGATTTAAATAAGTCTTTATGGCGTCATTAGAAACCGAAAATAAATTTATTATAAAATAATATTTCAATCTTTTCCTATAGTGACATTCACCTCTCTTATAAAAGGGAAAATCATGTTCTCTTAATTTTACACCTCCAAAGCATTTTTTCTTGGCCAAAATCAACCCAAATATCTTCAAAACTTTCTTAACTTCAATATATAGGCCTTTCATTGGTATGAAATCCAAACTAAGGAGGCCTTTTGATCAAATCAAAAGGAAGAACTCAAAGAAGAGGTAAATATTCCATCACCTCTTTGAATTTATTTTCATCCTTCACATCCTATTTCATTTTTGTTTCCATTATAATATAATAAATAAAATATATTCTATATACTATTATGTTATTATAAAAATGTTACAACCATTTTCATTACTCTATCCATCCTTCAAATGACAATGTCACCATACATGCGTACATACAGATAACCGTCTCCACGTCGTGGTGTTGTTTGTTATTTAAACACATCATTATTTTTATGGGTATAATAATGCGTATAACTGATGTAAATAAAACATATAACATGTTAATGATTCAATATATATGATTTAACATCCAATTTCATACTATTTCACCATCAATATAATGATATTGTCCCTCATGCGTACGTACAGATTACAGTCTCCACGACATGATGAGATTCATTTCCACATTCACCAATCAACGATGATTATAATAATATATATCATTAATAAGTATTTAATATATGAAAAAGTAAGGCTATTGGAGATATATATATTTATTTATGGAATTACATATATCTTATTCACTTAGTTCCATTCAATTCGATATGAAAATAGAAACATCGTCTATGCGTACATATGGCCTACCGTCTCCATAAACAGTGTTTTCCTTCTCAAGTATCAATCTATTATAAATATTTATATTCTAAATATATATGATATATAAATATATGTTTATATTTTGGAAGTATTTAAATCAATATCTAAATGATATGATCAAGAATAACAAGTTAAAACATGTACGATATATAAAGCGATTATTACCAGAAATGTTTTTTAAACATGGAAATCATTATTAAATGGATAGTATAAAGTCATAAATGAAGTATATATGACATAATAAATATTAATATGGTTCTGGTATAATTTAATAACATACTATGGTCATTATATAGGAGGTTAAACGTACCCTCGACAATGTAAAGTGAACGGTAAGGGTTAATTCCTCAATTTCGTTATTATTCGAGATTGTTTATTGGTGTGTTTTTACTGGAACATATTTATTATCCATGTCCAAGTTTCATAAAATATTTTTCAAAGGGAATATTTTTAAGGGACACTTTTTTAAAAATATCATTTTAAATTTTTTAAATATCTATTCTTCTAAATCATTCTCATTAATGTACATGTTTTCAAAATGAGGTTTGAAGGAGTTATTTATATGGATTAATGTTTCTAAAATGCTAATTCCATTCAAAAGTTTGAAAGTGGTATTGGATAGTTTGAATCAAAATTGACTATAAATTTCTTCCTTTCTATATTTTGTGACTTTTAAATGTTTTCATGAAAAATGATATTTCTCTCCAAGAGTTTTACAAATTATTTTTATCTATGAAAACATCCATTTATGGATTCATAACATGTTTGACGTTGATTTATTATGATACAAATCGTCCATAATGTATTGATGGTTTTGTGATATTTTTGAATTTCGATGTGTTATTTTTATACCATTCATGGTTTATGGATAATGTATTGACCTTTCATAGGCTAGTTTTAATACGATTGTTTACGTTATGTTTCAACCTTTCCATTTGAGGAATGTATTGGACATAGTAAGTGACTGGTGGAGCTCGCTATCAATCCTCGATGCATCGGTAGGTCTCATGAGACAATTAGATGTAGAATTAGTTGAGGCCGTTCCAAAATTGATATATGGTTTTGGTCGAGGACTTAATCATTTTTAGACGTCTTGGAAGAGGCCATGACAAAATGTTTCTGAATGTATGGAATTATACATTACCTCATTATGAAAATAATATTATTGGTTTATGTGGTTATTTGACAATTAGAATACCCATGACTATGTTTTATTATGACAATATTTACTCATCTCATATTTATGCCATAAATTGTTCATGTTTATTATTTTTAAAGGCATGTGTTTTTAATTATTCACCATACTTATTGTTTATGTTATCTTCTTTTAAATTGTTGACGCTTACCTAGCATCCGAGCTCACCCCTTTCTTATTATTTATTTTCCCAGGATTCCAAGAAGTGTATAATGATTGATATGTTGGGTTAAGTGAAATTAAATAATGGTGTTCTCAAATAAATATGTGATTTTTTTATGTTTTAAATTGTAATGTAATGTTAATGTATGTAATCTATTTTCCAAGACTGTTAAAATGATCAGTACTTCAGAACTTGATTCCTTGTAATCGTTCCAATGTTGCATAATAATGCACCGAATCTGGGTAACTGGGGTAGAGGCATTACAGTTGGTATCAGAAAATGTTTAGCAACGACCTTGGAAAAAGATTTAGATAATCTCTGATTAGAGAACATTACCCTCTGATAGACATTGAGGATTACTATAGAAGATCTTCCTACAATTTTGGTAATGTAGGGATTTTGTGTATTTTCCACAAAATACATCCTTGGCTGGATACGAGCAGGTAGTGGCGGCTCATGCACAGATGTACCTAGGAGTGAATACTCTAACAAGGAGTTTGGGCTTGAACCGGGGTATCCTGTTACACGATAACAGGCCTTGCTGCACTCTAGGTTACGACACACCGAGGGGGTGCTTAGGATAATTCACATTTTCAATACAAGACATTATGAAGGATTTAGGAGTAATACTTCATCAAAGAAAACATTTTATTACTATAGATTATATTCATGATCTTTTCAATTTAAATTGGGTATTTTTAAGTATTGAATTATGCATTGTGATTCATAAACTCACCTTATGTATGCCATTGTTTAGGAATGGGGCCTAGTAGAAGGAATGAGAATTCTAGTAATACACATGATCGAAAGATTAAGAAGGATCATATATTTCAGGGTATTAAGACAAAATTTAAATGGGGAATAGTCTCCCACGTATTCTCATCATATGAAGAAATAGTATCATGTGTTAATAAGATTAGTATAGATTTCTCTATGTCCTGTGGATTTGAATGGAATCAAGAGAATAAAAGGTTGTAAGAGAGAATGATTGATAAAGGAACGAGGGGAAATAAGGATTTTCTCATATGTGATAACTTTAGAAAGAATAACCCTGGTAAATGCTTGAAGGGAATGGGAATTTTTTATACATGTGGAGAAAAAGGACACCAATTACGTTATTTCAAGGGTAAGAAAATGGTTTCAAATGTTGAATGCTTCATCTGCAAGGAGTTGGGACACTATGCTAATCAATTTTCAAATCATCAAAGTATACCCAGAATGATGTTATTGGATAATAATCATGCTATGATATAATCACAAATGATAATGAATAACTAGTGTTATAAGGATGTTATTAAATAATTATTTCATTTGAGTGATGTATCAATGATGTACTAGTTATATGAATTATGGAAATAAATAAGGATTGTACCATTGTAATTTTTCATTAAGGATTTGAGATTGTATTGTACGATGTAATGTGACAGAGTTTCAAGATAAAATTTTTGGAAAATAAATTGTTGAAGGAAAGGTAAACCACAATATTGTCCTGATATTGAGGTAGTGATTTTTGGAATAAGATATGGTTTATTTGGGTAAATGATATGGGATATTCTTGGCTACCTTGAAACTGATTCATGATTGGTATATTCTATCATTGTTGGAGTTTACAACATTTTTGGATATAAGGAGTATATCATGTATCTTATAAGTTATAAGGTAGTATTAATGTAATGAATAAGGATTTAGGGTAATTTCGGGTGATATAATGTTTTAAAATAATACATGGTGAAGGTATTCACATGTTATTACATTGAAAAACTGATCATCATGTTGTTTACCTTCCATATAAATTTTTGACTGTGTGTTTGGACAGAAATATTTTAGATAAATGTAAATTTTGGAATCAATTATGTTTGAAATTGGATACTATTATTTTCATGACATTATTTTTTTATTTTCATAAAAAGGACAACTCAGAGGTTCGGAGACAACCCATTGCGTCTGGCAAGGCCACAAGACTTGAACCCGCAACTGAAGGGTGATAAGGGTGGATCACCTACAATAGAAATACATGATGTCCTGGTTTGTATAATGTAGTTTTTTTTAAATATTCTATCAAATTAAGTATAAATTCATTATATGTGGAAGCCTATGCCATTATAATAAACATGATACTTTTGAATTATATTATCTTTTTGAGTGAAAGATGAGTTTGTGGTAGGAATTAGTTTTAGGATTAAACTCTACTTGTCAAGTATATTTTTTCCCTAT
Source organism: Viscum album (assembly GCA_963277665.1). Lineage (NCBI taxonomy): Eukaryota > Viridiplantae > Streptophyta > Magnoliopsida > Santalales > Viscaceae > Viscum > Viscum album. The sequence continues at coordinate 1,484,026,360 of OY728137.1, forward strand.
TATTCTATGAATAAATTAATTCTTAATCAATAGTGAATGGTTAATAAAAACAAAACTATGTTATCCTAACATTTTCTATTTTTTTGAACCAATTAAATTTTGCATCATCTTATATTGATGGCTTTGAGGCCCCCAATTTTACGCATTTTTGTGATTGATGACCATAATCACTCCCGATAAATATTTACGTTTTTCCTCCAATTATGTTTCTATAATTTCCATCAATGTTCTCCTAATTGAGAACAAAATTTGGTGTTGACTTTTTCATTTCCCTTTCTCTCTTATTAGGACTAAATTTTATTAACCCATTTTTCGATGTGGGTTTTCCACAAAAGGTATTTTTCTATTTTTAACCATTTATTTTCGATGAAAAATTTCAAATTACGAGGATTTAATTTATTGAAGGATGGTACAATGTAACACCCCATGATTTAATAGTACGTTATCTTATTAAAGTAATTCAACAGTTTGTGCTACGCACAAAACCAAGTTCGAGCACAACACAACTTACCGAACTAGCCGTTCAGAAGTGGTTATGAATAGTATTAACTGAATTTTTAATCTAATACACTCTATATAACTTTAACATCCATATAATTTGTTTCGTAGATATAAAATAAAAACAAATTCATTTTTTTCAAATAAAAGAGGTATTTTTAAAAATATGACATTTTAACACCTTATAATGGAGAACCCTTTTTAATAACCAATATTTTACAAATTGATATAATAAATTTAATGAAATTTAAATATTATTTATAATTGGTGCATAAAAAGTAATTTTGGAAAAATATTTGGTAATTTTCTGATAACTATCATATTTTGATGAATTGTGAAAAAATACTATGTTTTAATTGAAAACAACTTTTTAAATAAAAATAATTTATAGTGTTGAATTATGAATTTGTATGTTTTTTAAGTATAATTAGATTATATTTTCATCATTTAATACAATTTAGGTCAATATATGTAATTTTACATTTAAATTGGACATAAACACATGTAAATCGTTTGATAGTTTTTACTGTTTAAAAAATCATCTTTTTGGTTTTAACAACAGGAATTAGTTTTAAATTAATAAATGAAACTTATATGTTATTAATTTGGTAAAATAAACATTATTTTTGAATTTATAATATCAAAATTAGCTTCAGGTAAATTTTTTGTATTTTTCTGAAGACATTTAATTTTTGATGATTAATGAAAACAATGTGTTTTTATTTAAAACTGACTTTTTTAAAAAAAAATATTTAATTTATTTAATTTATTATTTAAGTCAAAATAGATATATAATACCTATATAATTTAATGTAAATCATTAGAGTGATTTTATAATAAAATTAGATTTATTGAATTTTATTTAACTTTTTAGCGTTTTTTACCCAACTTCTAGGAGCATTTGCAAATTTGCATAAAACACAATTTTACCACTTATATTACTTGAATTTAAAAAATCTGAGATACATGGTTGACATCAATAGGTAAAATTTGGTTTAATATGAGGAAAATAATTTTTTGGTGAATAGTAACTTTTGATTTTTTCTGCAGTTAAAAGTAAATTGGATAATTAATGGTATAAAAGATATTATAATTACCCTAACCAATTTTATAATTATAATACATAAGTTTAATTAGAGTAAAAACAAACTTAGAAATAAAATATGATCGTTTTTGGTCAACTAGGATTAGATTATGACATATATTTTTATATTATTTAAAAATGAGTGAAAATAGTTAAATTCAATGTCTAATAACTACAAATTTTTTAATATAGGGTTACACACAATATAAATTAGAATATAAATATTAATTATATAGATTCAAATATTTCCCACATAATTGTATCTTTTATAAAAATTTTATAAATTAAATAATTTAATTTATTTATGACACAATGATGATGCAGTAATTACCTTATTAATGAAATATTCAAATAATTGATATTATAGATATCCAAATAAATGAAAATTGATACATATGATGAGTTCCTATAACTATATATGTCAATATTACATGTTTGGGTTGGTTAAATAAATTCTATCCAATGTGATAATGTTTTTATGGATTTTAAAAAAATAAAATACTAAATAGTTTCAAAATTGACAAAAATTAGTTTTTGAAACAAATACATTATTATTAATTGATATAATATTATTACAAATCTAAGGATCTGATAAAGGATGTATATAATGTTATATATATTGATATTGAACCACATGGGATTCTTTTGTGTAACACCCCAAGCTTCTACGGTACGCTTCTCTTTGAATAATGTGATAGCGTGTGTTGTACGCAACACCGAGTTCTAACACACCATAACCAATCAAACTAGCCGTTATGAATAGTAATAACTAATTTTTGAAATTATATATATTTTATTTTTTAAAATAGTCTTCATTTTTGGATTCGGAATATCGAATTTAGCCTAAGGTGAAATTTTGGTACTTTTCGGATAACTTTAATATTTTGATGAATAGTGAAAATTAATAAATTTTAATTAAAAACAACTTTTTTAATCATAATAATTAATAGTGATAAATTATGAATTTGAGTGGTTTTAAATTATATTTATAATATATTTTTACCATTTAATATAATGTTGTTCATTGGAGATGATTTTACAATTAAATCGGACATAAACAAGTCTCAATCTTTTGATAGTTATTATCTCTTAAAAACACGCTTTTTGTTTTAACAACGGGAATTAATTTTAAATTAATTTCTTTCACTTTTGTGTTTTGAATTTGGAAAAATTTATTTCATAATTGGAATCAAGATGTTCTAATTTTTTAAATAGGTAACTTTTATTTTTAGACATTTTGAATAATTACTTCGGTAAATATTTTATTTACCATGGTTAAGGGTAAATCTGGTAAATAAGGGTTAAAAATAATATTATAATAATAGTAAATTACCCTAAAACGTGTCCTAGACTTATTTTGTGATACCTGTTCGACCATAGGCATCTTTGGGTCGATTTTGGGACCCCATGGAGCCAATTGTAGGTGATAGGGACACTTAATTTTAATTAAGTTAAAATAAGTACAAAAATGACATAAGCATATATCTTTTAGAAAAACAATTTTTACATAAGGTTATATATGCTGGATTTTCAAATATAAATAATCATTAGAAAGATAAAAAGATCTCCTACATAATTATATTTTATTTATAATTTTTATACTTTAAATAATTTAACTTATTTATGACACAATTATGATGCAGCAATTACCATAATAGTGACAAATTAAAATAATTGATATCATAAATACCCAAATAAATATAATTTGAGACATTTAATGAATTAAACTAATTTCCTATGATAATGAGACATATTAAGATTGATTTAATTAACTTTTTAGAAGTAATAATTCTGTTATGAGTTTCACAAAAATCAACTATTGAATAGTGTCAAAATTGACATAAAAGAGTTTTTAAAAAAAATATTATATTATTAATTGATATTAAATTTTTAAAAATCTAAGGTTCAGACAAGAGACTTATATAATGACATTGGAATCATTAATGGACCACTTGGGGGTCTCTTGGATGTATATAGTATGTTTATTCACTATATAATATAAAAATACAAAGTGACACGGTAAATGTGAAACTAATTAACTAAGAGATAATACTTAAAGATAAGGTTAATATAGTAACCCAAACCTGTCGAAACTCTATTGGTTCAATGGTTTTCGACCTATCTCCACCTTAAAATTTAAATAATCAACTTTGGAGCAATTATAAACCGAATATGAATTTATTATAAATTAATATTTCTAGCTTTTCCAAAGGTGCCCCTCACCCCTCTTATAAAAGGGAACTCCTCCTCATTTCTTCACACCTTCAAAGCCTTTTGGATCGGCCCAACTCTGCCCAAATACTCTCTCAACTTCCCTCACTACAACCCATAGGCCATAGTTTTATCATAAATCCAACCTAAGGAGCCCTTTTGATCAAATCAAAAGGAAGAACCCGAAGAAGAGGTAATGATTTCACCACCCTTTTCCACGTTCCCTTCTTCTTCCACTTCTTCTTCCTTTGTTATTAACATTCTAAATTAATAAATCCAGTATAATATATATACTGTGATGTTATTATAAATATGGTACAGCCATATTCAGTATGCTATCCACCCTTTGAATAACATGTCACCATACGTGCGTACGTACGGCTTACCGTCTCCACGTCGTGGTGTAATTGTTATTTAATATATTATTATTTTGATGGGTATAATGATGATGTGTAACTCATATAAATAATAAATATAACATGTTAATGATTCTGTATATATTATATACCATGAATTTATATATTATTTTAATATCAAATGAATGATATTGTCGCTCGTGCGTACGTATGGACTACCGTCTCCACAAACGCGATTAGATTCATTCTCCATCGTATCCATTCAAGTATAATTATCATTTGATGATTTAAAAATGATTTTTATGGACTTGATATCATTCTAGATATGAATAATATACAATCTATCCATTACAAACATGGCTTACGTGACAAATCATATAAAATAAAATGAGTAAATTAACACCTGAAACAATGATAATACTAAGATATTATTAACAAATCAATGTTAAAAGATCATATATGATATCAGATTAATGTATATGATTCATGAATAATTTTATAACAATTATTTCACCATTATACCGGATTTTAACCTACCCCATCCAAGGAAATGTACATGTTAAGGGTTATTTCGCAATCTCTTTATTATCTGAGGTTGTTTATACGTAATTATCTACTGGGATTTCTTTATCATCCACATCCATGTTTCTTCGAAATGTATTTCAAAAATATTTTACAATTTAAAATAATATGGGTTAAAGTCATTTATACCCTTGTTTGACTTTTTATAAGAGGTTTATAAAATAATATTTCCGTCGTTTTCCAAACAAGGTGCTTTTAACCTTTTCGACAGAATTAAGGTAAGAATGTTTTTTTAACTTATACGGCGGGTGCAGTTATTTTCTGCCGTTATAAAATCGTCGAATCTTACTTTACAAGATTATAAGAATATTTTCAATGAAAATGTTTTATTTTATTAATATATGACTGTTAAATGATTTCAAAATAGAAATAGATATTTCTCTAAAAAGAGTTTTGATTTCATCTATGTCAACATCCTTTGATGGATTTTACGCTTACTTGATGTTGATTTATTATGATACAAAACTTCTATATTGTATTGAAGGTTTTCGGATATATTTGACTGTTGATGTACTATTTTTATACCATTCATATTTTATGGTGAAAGTATTGACATTTCGTATGCTAGTTTTAATACGAATTTTTATGTGATGTTTAAACCTTTTCATATGGGAATGCATTGGACTTAATATGTGACGGGTGGAGCCCTCTATAGCTCCTCGATGCATCGGTAGGTATCATGAGACAAACTAGTGTCTTGGCATAAGGCCTTGGAAAAATCTTATTTGTAGTCTTGGCACGAGGCCTTAGATATGTGGTTATGATAGTCTGACATTATGCATTCCATCATTTTGAAAGTGGTTTTTGATATTGCATGTGATTATTTGATTAGTAGAATATCCATGTGAATATGTAAATGGAATTATTTCATTTTACCTTTGCCATACTATGTTGAAGTTTATGTTTAAAATTCTTTTGTTTTAGTTATACATTTCCTTAAATGATTATGCTTATTTTTATAAGTTTCTTCTATATTGTTATCCTTACTGGGCATTTGAGCCCACCCCTATTCTATGTTTTATTTTTTCCCAGGATGTGAAGAATTAAGTTATGAATGACCTGCAGGGATAGTATGAGGGGAAATGAGTGTGGAATATGGAGACTATGTTGTTGTAGTAGTTTTTCACTTTATGATGTAATGTAAAACCTTATGAATATATCTAGTGTTTCCAAGTCTACTAAACCAATCGGTCTTTCAAGATTTGATCTTTCTTGTGATCATGCCAATGTAATGTAATAATGCACCGACTCTGGGTAACTAGGGTTGTGGCGTTATAGTTGGTATCAGAAGAAGTTTAGTACAAACCTTGGAAGCTAGATTTAGATAAACTCTGATTAGAGCATGTAGAAATAAGATGAACTTTGAGGATTAGTATAGAAGAACTTCCTAGAATTTTGGTATTGTAGAGATTTTGTGTGTTTTCTGAGCAATACATCCATGTATGGATACGAGAAGGTAGAGGCGGCTCTGTAATAGATGTACCTAGGGGTAAAACCCAAAAAACCCGCTCTGAGCTAGACTCGAACAGGAACTGGGGCATGACAACGGCCCTTGCTGCACTCTTGGTTACGACACTCCCGGGGGATATGCTTAGGATAACTGTCATTTTATTTACAAATCATTATGAAGGTTTTATGAGTATATACTTCCTCAAAGAAAACATTTTTATGATTATGGATTATATCCATAAATAGTTCAATTTATGTTAAGTGTTTTATAAGTATTGGATTATGTATTTTGATTCATAAACTGATCTAGTTTATGCCATTGTTTAGAAATGGCGCATAGTGGAAGAAATGAAAACCGTATCAATGCACACACTCCATGTAGGGATTTACCTCCAGCTCAAGATAATTATAGTGGAGCTGGTGATGCAACTGGTGCCGATATGCTAGTCACCATACTAGGACAACTCACTCAGGTTATGAATAATAACCTTACCCGTTTGGAGCACCCTGATCCGCAGTATGGAGGATCAATGTTAGATCGATTCATGAGGATAAAATCACCAACTTTCAATCGGAGTACAAATCCCTTAGTAGATGAGCAATGGATAAATTTCATAGGGAAAATATTTCAGGCTTTGGGGAGTAGTGAAAGGGAAAAAGTTCTCAAGGCAGTTTACCACCTCACTGGAGATGCTGATCAGTGGTGGTCATTGATTCAAAACATGAAGGAAGATGATGAAGTATCATATATGGAATGGAGGGAGTTCAAAGATCTGTTTTTAGAAAAATACTTTCCTCGCGACCATCGAGCATATAACGAAAGGCAATTTCTGATTCTGAGACGGAAGGACAATGAGAATATCGCAAAGTATGAGGCTAACATTACAAGGTTAGCAAGGTATTCTAGAGATTATATATGTAACCTAAGAAGTAAGATTGATCGTTTCTTTGATGGGTTAAAACCATTTCTCCGTCGAGCATTAGTCTCACAATCCTTCTCGTTGTACGAAGACATTGTCTCATGTTCTATCAAGACCGAAGAGGAATTCTCTAAGTCTTATGACTTTAAAGAAAAGCAAGAGAAGAAGAGACATGCTGATCATTCTGGGAATGGAAATAAGGGGAAGAAGGGAAAGGTTGAATATCCATCCTGTGGTAAATGTGGTAAGAAACACCCTGGTACTTGCCTGAAGGGAACAAGAGTCTGTTATAAGTGTGGTGAAAAAGGCCACCAAGATCGTGATTCCAAGGGGAAGAATGAAGCTACCAATGTTCAGTGCTACAATTGCAGGGAGATGTGGCATTATGCAAATGAATTTCCTAAGCGTCAGGAAAACATACCTCAGAAAAGGCCAAGGGATCAAGGCCAAGCTTATGCTATAACTACTGCTGAGATAGAAGCTCTGAAAGACGTTGTGGAAGGTAATTTAATGGTTTCCTCATGTTTAGAAAATGCATTATTTGATTCTGGATCATCGCATTATTTCATATCTTCCCAGTTTTCTAAGAAAATTAGATATTTCCAAATTATTTTAACAAGGTAGTTGTCAGTTAAAACTCCTAAGGGAATTATCATTACAACAAAGTTTTGTGAATCAGTCCCCATTAGAGTACATAAATGTTCTTTATCTGCTGATCTCGTCGTCATACCTATGATTGGGTTTGATATAATCCTCGGTATGGACTGGCTTTCGGACTATGCTGCGAAGATTTATTGTAAGAAGAAAGAGGTTACGATTCTTGATGATGATGATAAATAACACTTTATCTTTAGAGCAGAATCGTCACCACCTAATTCTTAGTTAGATCAACCCCCAGTAGCTCAAATTAATTCAATTATTGGGGCGGAAGAGAATGAAATAATTGTGGGTGACGAAAGGAATGTTCAAATAGAGGATGTACCTATTTTGAAAGAATTTGTAGATGTATTTCCCGAAGATTTACCTGGACATCCTCTAGAATGAGAAGTTGAGTTTTCCATTGATTTAATTCCTGGATCAAGCCCTATATCAAAGACCCCTTGTAGAATGGCCACTGTAGAATTATAGGGTTATTTCCTAGGCATCATGACAGTTGAAAATTCATAAACAAAACTATCCTACTCATGATCTTGAGTTATCAGCTGTGATCTTTGCTTTGAAGATATGGAGGCACTACCTCTATGGTGAAAAATGTGAGATTTATACTGATCACAAGAGTTTGAAGTATATTTTCTCACAACAAAATTCAACATGAAGAAAATGAGATGGCTTGAATTACTCAAAGATTTTGATTTTACGATACACTACCACCTGGGGAAAGCAATCAAGGTGGCAGATGCTTTGAGCAGAAAATACCATGGAGTTTTGAACGTGATGAGAATTGAAAGGGATCAAATTTTCATGGATCTAGTGAAGACGGACATGGGAATGACTAGGGAAGGTGAAACATCAATGCTTTTTCAATTGGTTGCCAAAATATCTTTACTACAAAGGATTAAGAGTTCTCAGACCGATGATGAAGAATTTCAAAAGAAGATTAAAGCTGTGAATGATGGGAGATTGAGAGACTTTGTGTATGAAGATGGAATTTTGAAATTCGGGAAGAGACTTTGTGTTTCAGATATACCTGATCTAAAAAGGGAATTGCTGGATGATGCTCATAGTTCCAATTTCTCTATACACCCTGGGAGCACCAAAATGTATAAAGATTTGAAGGAACATTTTTGGTGGGATAATATGAAGAGAGAGATTGCTTATTTTGTGTCATGATGAATGGTTTGTCAACATGTGAAAGCTGGAAGGCAACACCCTGGAGAAGTCATGCAACCTCTTCCCATACCGGAGTGGAAATGGGAAAATATTATGATGGAATTTGTCATGGGGCTACCAATGACTCCTAGAAGGAATGATGCAATATGGGTTATTGTTGATCGTCTTACCAAGTCAGCACATTTTCTTGCTATAAGAGAAGATCTACCATTGGAACGTCTAGCAAGACTATATATTAATGAAGTTGTGAGACTTCATGGATTACCCCTATCGATTGTTTCTGACCGTGATCCCCGTTTTACATCAAGATTATGGAAGAGTCTTCAGAAATCCCTGGATACTAAACTTCATTTGAGCACTTCCTACCACCCTCTGACAGACGAACAATCAGAATGGACTAGTCAAACCTTAGAAGACATGTTGAGATCCTTCTCACTTGACTTTCAGGGTATGTGGGATTAGTATTTACCTCTGGTAGAATTTTCCAATAATAATAGCTTCCATTCGAGTATTCAGACGGCACCATATGAAGTGTTATACGGAAAGATATGTCGTACACAAACCTGTTGGGATGACGTTGGTGAAAGAAAACTTGTACGCCCAGAACTGGTGGAGGAAATGATGGAAAAGGTGAAGGTAATCCAAAATCACATCAAAGGAGCTCAAAGTAGGCAGAAGAGCAATGCCGATAATCGAAGGAAGGATTTGGAATTTCAAGTCGGTGATCATGTTACCCTGAAGGTATCTCCATGGGAGGGAGTCATACATTTTGGTAAGAAAGGTAAATTGAGTCCCAGGTACATTGGAGCTTTCGAAATTCTAGAACGAATTGGGGTTGTAGCATACTGATTGGCAATGTCGCCAAGTCTCTCCAAAGTTCACGATGTGTTCCACGTATCTCTGTTGAGGAAATACATGCCTGACCCAACGCATGTACTCACCTATGAAGAATTAGAACTGGAAACCGATATGTCTTATTGTGAAGAGCCTGTCAGGATTCTTGATACAAGAGCACAAGTACTGAGAAAACGGACAACGCATCTGGTAAAAGATTGGTAGAGAAACCATAAGATCGAAGAGGCAACGTGGGATCCCAAGGAACTTATGATGAAGAACCACCCGAGTCTTTTCATGTGATAAGTATTCTAGAAATTTCGAGGACAAAATTATTTGAAGGAGGGGAGAATGTAACACCCCAAGCTTCTATGGTACGCTTCTCTTTGAATAGTGTGATAGCGTGTGTTGTACGCAACACCGAGTTCTAATACACCATAACCAATCAAACTAGCCGTTATGAATAGTAATACCTACTATTTGAAATTATATATGTTTTGTTTTTTAAAATGGACATCATTTTTGGATTCATAATATCGAATTTAGCCTAAGGTGAAATTTTCGTACTTTTCGGATAACTTTAATATTATGATGAATAGTGAAAATTACTAAATTTTATTTAAAAACAAATTTTTTAATCATAATAATTAATAGTTATAAATTATTAATTTGAGTGGTTTTAAAGTATATTTAGAATATATTTTTACCATTTAATATAATTTTGGTCATTGGACATGATTTTACAATTAAACAGGACATAAACAAGTGTCAATCTTTTGAAAGTTATTATCTCTTAAAAACACGCTTTTTGTTTTAACAATGGGAATTAATTTTAAATTAATTTCTGCCACTTCTGTGTTTTGAATTTGTAAAAATGGATTCCATATTTGGAATCAGGATTTTCAAATTGTGTAAATTGGTAACTTTTATTTTTAGACATTTTGAATAATCACTTCGGTAAATATTTTATTTACCGTGGTTAAGGGTAAATCCGGTAAATAAGGGTTAAAAAATAGTATTATATTAATTTTAAATTACACTAAAACATGTCATAGACTTATTTTTTGATACAGGTTCGACCATAGGCATCTTTGGGTCGATTTTGGGACCCCATGGAGCCACTTGTAGGTGATAGGACACTTAATTTTAATTAAGTTACAATAAGTACAAAAATGACATAAGCATATATCTTTTAGTAAAACAATTTTTACATAAGGTTATATATTCTTGATTTTAGACTATAAATATTCATTAGAAAGACAAAAAGGTTTCCTACATAGTTATAGTTTATTTATAATTTTTAGACTTTAAATATTTTATCTTATTTATGACAAAATTATGATGTAGTAATTACCATAATGGTGACAAATTAAAATAATTGATATCATAAATACCCAAATAAATATAATTTGTGACATTTAATGAAATAAACTAATTTCCTAGGATAATACAACATATTAGGATTGATTTAATTAAATTTTTTCGATGTAATCAGTCTGTTATGAGTTTCACAAAAATCAACTATTGAATAGTGTCAAAATTGACATAAAAGAGTTTTTAAAACAAATATTATATTATTAATTGATATTAAATTGTTAAAAAAATAAGTTTCGGCCAAGAGACTTATATCACGATAGTGGTATCATTAATGGACCACTTGGGGGTCAGTTGGATGTATATAGTATGTTTATTAACTATATAATATAAAAATACAACGTGACATGGTAAATGAAAACTAATTAACTAAGAGTTAATACTTAATGATAAGGTTAATATAGTAACCCAAACCAAACTAAATTCTATTTCTTGAATGTTTTTTGACCTATCCCCACCATAAAATTTAAATAATAAACTTTGGATCCATTAGAAACCGAATATTAATTTATTATAAATTAATATTTCTAGTTTTTCCAAAGGTGCCCCTCACCCCTCTTATAAAAGGGAACTCCTCCTTCTCATTTCATCACACCATTAAAACGTTTTTTTCGGTCAAACTCTTCCCTAATACTCTCCCAACATCTATAAATACAACCTAGAGGCCTTAGTTTGATCAGAAAGCCAACCTAAGGAGACCTTTTGATCAAATCAAAAGGAAGAACTCGGATAAGAGGTAATGATTTCACCAACCATTTCCAAGTTCCTTTCTTCTTCCACTTCTTCTTCCTTTGTTATTACCATTATAAAATAATAACTCTAGTATCATATATATACAGTGATGTTATTATAAATATGGTACAACCATATTCAGTATTCTATCCACCCTTTGAATAACACGTCACCATACGTGCGTACGTACAGCTTACCGTCTCCACGTCGTGGTGTAATTGTTATTTAATATATTATTATTTGGATGGGAATAATAATGATGTTTAACTCATATAAATAATAAATATAACATTTTAATGATTCTTTATATATTATATACCATCCATTTATATATTATTTTAATATGAAATGAATGTTATTGTTGCTCGTGCGTACGTACGGACTACCATCTCCACAAACGCGATGAGATTCTTTCTCCATTGTATCCATTCAAGTATAATTATCATTTGATGATTTAAAAATGATGTTTAAAGACTTTATATCATTCTGGATATGAATAATATACAACCTATCCATTACAAACATGGCTTACGTAACAAAACATATAAAAGAAAATGAGTAAGTAAACACCCGAAACAACGATAATACTAAGATATTATTAACAAATAAATGTTAAAAGATCATATATGATATCATATTAATGTATATTATTCTTGTATAATTTAATAAAAATTATTTCACCATTATATAGGAGGTTAACCTACCCCAACCAAGGAAAATTACAAGGTATGGGTTATTTCGCAATCTCTTCATTATCCGAGAATGTTTATACGTAATTATCTTCCGGGATTTCTATATCATCCACATCCATGTCTCTTAGAAATGTATTTCAAAAATATTTTACTATTTAAAATAATATGGGTTAAATTCATTTATAACCTTGTTTTACTTTTTATAAGAGGTTTATAAAAGAATCTTTCCATCATTTTCCAAACAAGGTGCTTTTAACCTTTTCGACAGAATTAAGGTAAGAATGTTTTTTTAACTTATATGGCGGGTGCGGTTATTTTCCGCTGTTATAAAATCGTTGAAGCTTCCATTACAAGCTTATAAGAATATTTTCAAAGAAAATGTTTTATTTTATAAATATATGACTCTTAAATTATTTCAAAATAGAAAGAGATATTTCTCAAAAAAGAGTTTTGATTTCATCTATGTCAACATCCTTTGATGAATTTTACGCTTATTTAAAATTGATTTATTATGATACAAAAATTCTATATTGTATTGAAAGTTTTTGGATATGTTTGATTGTGGATGTGCTATTTTTATACCATTCATAGTTTATGGTGAAAGTATTGACATTTCGTATGCTAGTTTTAATACGAATGTTTATGTTATGTTTAAACCTTTTCATATGGGAATGCATTGGACTTAATATGTGACTAGTGGAGCCCGCTATAGCTCATCGATGTATCGGTAGGTCTCATGAGACAAAATAGTGTCTTGGCACAAGGCCCTGGAAAAATATTATTTATAGTCTTGGCATGAGGCCTTGCCTATGTGGTTATGATAGTCTGACATTATGCATTCCATCATTATGAAAGTGGTTATTGATATTTCATGTGATTATTCGATTAGTATAATATCCATGTGAATAGGTAAATGACATTATTTCATTTTACCTTTTCCATACTATGTTGAAGTTCAAGTTTAAAAGACTTTTGTTTTATTTATACATTGCCTTAAATGTTTATGCTTATTTTTGAAAGTTTCTGCTATATTGTTATCCTTACTGGGCATTTGAGCTCACCCCTATTCTATGTTTTATTTTTTCCCAAGATGTGAAGAAGTAAGTTATAAATGACCTGCAGGGATAGTATGTGGGGATATGAGTGTGGAATATGGAGACTATGTTGTTGTAGTAGTTTTTCACTTTATGATGTAAAGTAAAACTTTATTAATATATCTAGTGTTTCCAAGGAAACTAAACCAATCAGTCATTTGAGATTTGATCTTTCTTGTGATCATGCCAATGTAATGTAATAATGCACTGACTCTTGGTAACTAGGGTCGGGGTGTTACAACTTGGCTTGTTATAGTAAGTTTATTAACCATATAATATAAAAATACAAAGAGACATGGTAAATGTCAAACTATTTATCGAAGAGTTAAATATAAAAGATAAGGATAATATGATGACCTAAACCTATCTAAAACCTATTGGTTGAGAGGTTTTCTACACATAAATACATTATAATTTACATAATTCATTTTTTATGCATTAGAAACCGAAAATGATTTTATTATAAAATAATATTTCAAGATTTTCCTAAAGTGACCCACACCTCTATTATAATAGAGCACTTCCCCTTCTGTTAATTTCATGCATCCATAGCCTTTTGGCTCTTCCGAACTCTGCACAAATATCATACCAACTTTCCTCCATTCATTTTAGAGGCTTTTTTAGGTCATAAAGACAATCTAATGATCCCTTTTGATCAAATCAATAGGAAGAACTCGAAGAGGAGGAAAATATTTCATCACCTCTTTCAAAATCTTTTTTTCTTCCACTTCGTATTTCATTGTTGTTTCCATTCTAAGATAGTAAATCTATTATCATTCTATATACTGTGATGTTATTATAAAAATTTTATAACCACTTTAATTACTATATTCATTCTATAAATGACAAAGTCACCATATGTGCGTACATACGGAATACTATATCCACATCGTGGTGAAGTATGTTATTCAAACACATCATTATTTGGATGGATATAATAATGAGTATAAATGATTTAAATAATAAATATAAAATTTTATAGATTCTTTATATATGATATACCATTAAATTACATACAATTTCACCATCAATATGATGATATTGTCGCTCGTGCGTACGTACGAATTACCATCTCCACGATGTGAGGAGATTTATTTCCATATTCACCATTCAACAATAATTATAAAAATATATATCATTTATAAGTATGTAATATATGACATAATAATTCTATATCATATATCTATGTGTGTGTGTGTACTTAAATATAACCTATTCACTTAGTTTTGTTCAATACGTTTTGAAAATGGCAACATCGTTTATGCATACATACGACCTACTGTCTCCATAAATAGTGTTTCCATTTCATATATCTATATATTATAAATATTTATATTATAAAAATATATGATATATAAATCATGGTTTATATTCTGGAATTATTTAAATTCTTTTCTAAACGATAAAATCAAGAATAACAAGTTAAAACACGTATGATAAAGAAAGAGAGTATTACATGAAATGTTAATTAAACACAGAAATAATTATTAAATGGGTATTATAAAGTAATCAATGAATCATGTATGCTCTAATAAATATGAATATGGTTCTAGCATAGTTTAATAACATATTATGGTCATTATACAGGAGCATAAACGTACCATCGACCAAAGTAAATTGCAAGGTAAGGGTTAATTCCTCAATTTCATTATTATTTGAGATTGTTTATGGATATGTTTTTACTGGGACATATTTATTCTACTTATACATGTTTCATAAAATTGTTTTCAATGGGATTCTTTTTAAGTTAATCTTTTATTAAAACATCATTTTAAATGTTTTAAATATTTATTCTCATAAATAATTTTCATTAATCTCCGTGTTTTAAAAATGGGGTTTTAAGGATTTATTTATATGGATATAAATGTTTTTAAAATGTTAATTCTATTATAATGTTTGAATTTGGTATGGGACACTTTGATTAAAAAATGTCTTTGAATTTATTCTTTTCTAAGTTTTGTGACTTTTAAATGTTCTCATGAAAAATGATATTTCTCACAAAGCGTTTTACAAATCATTTTCATATATTTCAACCTCATTTGAGTGATTTTAATCTTGTTTGAAGTTGATTTATTATGATACAAATGATCTATAAAGTATTAATAGTTTTGTGATATGTTTGACTGTGGATGTGTTATCTTTATACCATCATGGTTTGTGGATAATGTAATGAAATTTTGTATGCTAGTTTTACTATGAATGTTTATGTTATGTTTCAACATTTTCATATGAGGAATGTATTTTACATAGTAAGTGATGGGTGGAGCCCTCAATGGAACCTCGATGCAACAGTAGGTCTCATGATTCAAATAGACATTGAATTAGCTGAGGCATTCCCTAATTTGATATATGGTTTTGGCCGAGGTCTTAATCATTTTTAGACCTCTTCGCTAAGGCCTTGACAAAATGATTCACAATGTCTGGCATTATACATTCCCCCATTATGAAAATAATATTTATGGTTTATGAGGTTATTAGACTAGTATAATACCCAGGACTATGTTTTATTGTGGTATTATTTACTAATCTCATATTTCTCCCATAAAGTGTCCATGTTTATTATTATTAAAGGCATGTGTTTTTAGTTATTCATTGTGCCTATTGTTTGTGTTATCTCCCGTTAAATTGTTTACCCTTACTGAGCAAGCGAACTCACCCATTTCATATGTTTTATTTTCCCAAGATTCAAATAAGTGTATTATGATTGATATACAGGGTTATGATAATTGGAATAATGACGTTTTCAAAGAACTATCTATGTTGTGTTTTATGTTTGAAATTTTAATGTAATGTTAATTTATGTAATCTATTTTCCAAGACAGCTAAACTGATCGGTCCTTCGGGACTTGATTCTTAGTAATCATGCCAATGTAATGTAATAATGCACTGACTCTGGGTAACTGGGGTCGGGGCGTTACGAAATTTAAAATATATTAGAATATGATATCAGATACATAGTTAAGATTATAAAAATTATTTTGAAAGTTAATTGTGTTTAATATATCTTGTTAATTTAACTATAATTCTTATATATGATATAATTATATTAAACTCTTCATGAACACAAAGACCTGGATAATTTAATTAATAATTAAATAATATGATTGATTCTAAAAAAATAAATGTCATGGCAAATTAATGATATATTATATTCCATTTTTTAGACTAATATATCATGTTAAAAAGTGGGGAACATAATATATATGAATTTCAATAAATTTTTGACATTTTAAATTTAAAATTTAATAAATACTTTAAAAGTGACATTAATGAAATTTTATGATAAATGATAATTTATTCAATGATATAATATTAATAATAAATTTATTATATTCCAAGTAAATTTTATGTGTTAATAAATATGAAATATGTCTCATTCATTTAAAATTTGATATTTTATAATTAATATATTGACCCATAGACATCAAATACATTGTTAGCACGGTTTGGATTTACGCATTTTTTCACATTATATGAACTCGTTTTAAAATTAACCCCCAAAAAACATTTTATTGTTATTTTGAAAAATTGATATAATATTTATAATTTAGTGGTTATATATTTTCTGATTATTCTCACCTTAATGTTTTCTTAATGTTTTAGTTACATAGGATAGAAAACAAGTTACCTAAATGAATAATATAAGGGAACCTAAAGAATAATAAAAACAATTATAAAACCAGAATTCATTTTGTGTGTTGAAAATTTTTCTAGACCATAAATTTATTTTAGCCCATAAATTTTCTATTTTTAAGCACATTAGGTATGTAATACCCCCCAATAGATGATACATTTTTGTTTTTACAAGAATTCAACTGCCCCAATTATAAAAAAGAATTAAATATCCCCATTCCTCCCACATATAGAGCCTCATTATCTCACTCAAAATATAACCAAAAATTCTCAAAAAATTACCTCCCCCATCCTATAATACTCATAATGGGATGAATGAAAGCTAAGGAAGGCATTTACTTCAAACAAAAAGGAGTTATCTGAATAAATGGTAACCTTCTTCAATGTGCATTTATTTTTTATTTTTTTATCCACCCCTTAATTTATTATTATTAAATTATTAAATAACCACATTATTATAAAAAATATACATAAATATTTTATATTAATGGTCATACATACAACTACACATACATCCATCAAATAGATAACAAATTTTTTACTCCATCATGGAAAACCACCGCCCCACGAAAGGATGTCGTTCATTTTCCCTTTACCACCTTTCATGGGTTCAAAATATAATAGAAAAGTTATTTATATATTATATAAATGATATTTATTATTTATGAATTATTATTTAATTTTTATATAAAAAACCCATTATGTGTTCAATTTGTTTTATATAGATAACTTTGTTTGTAGTAATGTGGACTACCACCGCCTCAAAGTATTGTGATACGTCCACACAAAACATGGAATGTATTATAGTAGGGTTTAAGTAAACATATGTGACATAAATAAAATCTATATTATGATAATGGAATAATTAAATATCTATAAATATAATATATCATTGGTTAATTGCACTTTTCACACATTAAAAATGTGATAACATCATTCTTGGATGTGTGGAATACCACATCCATGATGTGATGTAATTCATTTTACATCAAAATAATTCTATATATAAGTATATATGATTAAATATTAATAACCATTTCTATAAAATATATTCAAGGAATGAAAACACATATAGGGACTTGACCCTGCGACACACGCACCCATCCCCTCCCACCACAACCACACCGCTTGTCACATAAGGGGGCATATATATGATTAAATAATATTAAATTAATTATTTAATTATAATTATAGATATATTAAATTTACTTAAATTATTTCTACAATTATCAATGAATAATGGAAATTTTACTCATGCGTATATACGACCAACCGTCTCTATGATTGTAACGTTCATTCACTTTTAATAACCATATTTCATGAATGGTTTTAAAAGAATAATTTACTTATAAATATGATAATTATGAAATTATTATTATTATTTTAATGTTTATATAATTACCCATTGACCATATTTGGCCTAACACGTAATTAATAAGCAAGAATTAAATTTATTCTGAAAACTAGATTTCACTTAATGGCTTAATAAGTTGATTACAACATTGTAAGATGTAATTTAAAAGTAACAATAATATTGAAAAATACTATAAAGAAGTAAATTATTACCTTTAGTTTATTATTTTGGTATATAATGACTCACAAGATAATTCTAACTCAAGTTAATTGATTTCATCTCAATTTCATTTCAATGAGACATTGTAACATTATGCACCTAGTTTCATTTATATGGTCTACATAAATTCCTTTAACATATTATATCAGGAATCAATTTAGTACCATTATAATTTATATTTCATTTCAATTAATTCCTTCATCTGGATTATGATTCAAATGATTCAATTTGGCATAGGAATCATTGTAATGTTTAAATATTATTCTTCTCAATAATGTTTTAATGATCATTCAATGGTATTTTGAATCCTCAACATCAACAACCCTTGTTGTCACTTACCCACTACAGATTAATTATTGATTAATATGCATTATTTTTTAATTATTTATATTTTATTCTAAGGAACATTTCTAACTAATTATATATATTATTCGCATTTTATTTCATATGTGATGACTGGGGACCACTGTAGACCGTCAAGGAATCAGAAGATTTCATGATACAAACTAGATATGGTTTTTACCAAGGCATTACCCATTTTTTATATTAATGGAATGATGCCTTGATATTATTTGATTCTTGGCATGAAGTCTTGAAAATTTTATTTTCTTGTCATAAACCCTTCCCATATTATATTCTATTCATGAATTCTTGACAATATTATATTCTTTGAATAAACTCATGACATTATTATATTCATCACATGGATCCTACTAGTATGATTTAGAAATCCATAATTATGAATTTCATATTTAGGAATTCAATTATTTTTATTCCATGTGATTATTCAATTTCATATAATATCCATTGTCAAATGTGATTCAGATATTAATGATTAACTTACCATGGTTTCATTTTTCTACCTTTCTATATTTATTATTCCAAATCTAGTTGATTAAATGAAATGTGTGTTTAGATAATTACATTCTATATTGATTATTATTATTTATTCATTATTACTTATGATTTACCTAACCTTAATAGAAATATGATATCCCCATTATCATGTTTCCATATTGTATGTTATGAAGAGGAATCATTTTAATGAGATTCATGGAGGATAGATTTTTCATTTAATATGAAATATTTTTTACCCCAAATATAAAATGGGTTTCATGGATGTAGTCTGGTTTTTCAAAACTATAAATGGTTAGGTACATTTTTATTTTATTCCTTGTAATTATTCTGAAGTAATAAGGTAATAGTATGGCTCCTGATTCTGCGCTCAAGGCATTATAGTCAACCTATTCTCCAGTTCCACAAATTAACACTAACATGTGTCACAGAGATAAAATATGACACCCGAACATGTTATTGATGTCATAAGAGATACTAGGTTTGAAAATTCCGAAATGGACTGCCTAAAATAATCAACCAGAAACTAGAAACTCTGGATCTCAAACATATTTCTAGGACACTCCAAGGACATTACTACGTTTATCTTTTCAGTATCTACAACTATTTATCTAATATAAATAAAATTCCCTAGAAATATAACTTCATGGATCCTAAATTTTCACTTGGAATGTTTACTATAAAGGCGATGTTATATCAGGGATATAAGGATGATTTCCAAATGGTCCATGCGTTCCTCCTTGGATTTTGAGTGCCCTAAAATATCATCCATGAACATGAACATGAAAAATTATATTATGTAATCTAATAATTGGTTCATTTATGTAGTAAATACCATCAAATCAATATATAATACTGAATATCATAACCAAAAAACCGATATGAACAAACCAAATCCTGAATAATAACATAGTTATATACTCTTCTCATACTCTAAAATGGTGTTACACTGAATATTATTTTATCATTGAAAACCGAGTATCACCTATAGGCTAATAAAAGATATCATTAATCCTTCTTAAAGGAAACTTGTTCCTAATGGTCATGTGATTTATCATTCTATAATCCATGAAATGTATGATTTTCCCATCTTCCTTCTAATAAATAAAGATAGTAATTTTCATGGTGACAAGATTGGGTTCATAAATCCCATAGCATCATGGTCTATATGCTAGACATTTTTTTTTCAAAAAACTCTATAAGTTCTATAAGATATTATGGAATAAAAAATTTCATTATATTAGGGAGAAATGAATTTGAAAACATGACATATCTATATAGTGGTAAATCTGAGAAATCCTCCAAGAAGAATGTGGGGTAATGATACACCACTGCTTCAAGTTGAATGCTCGGACATAAATCAAATAAATTTTTGAATTTCTCTGATAATTAAAATGGGAAAACACTAATAAATGGAAAAAATAGGACCTAATTTCCATAACATTGAATCCCACCCACCATAAAATAAATGACTGACTACATTTTGAGATATAAACTAAACTCCACAACGATATTAGTCAACCTTGGGCTTAACACCGAAAATCCAATCAATACCAATAATTATGTCAAATATATCAAGATAAAGATCCATGAAATCCCATAAGACATTAATGTAGGATATCTTCATTCAAAACCCAATACATTTGAAACTTTGTCCGTTCCTCTTTCCCAATGGCGTGGAATGGTCCACCATAAATGGATTTATCATAGAAATTAATCTCAATATATCAACTATTGATGATGTTGTAAAATAATGATTATATCATATATCAATTAAATCTAATCCCATAGAGGATGAAATAAACAATATACTGTTAATATTGTCTAGTACTGCTTTATATTCCACTGGTACGTACTATGAAAAATACAAATGGTTAGTCTTAGTACCTCCATGTTCATTAAAAGCCACATGAACATCCCATTAAGATTGACGATAATACCCACCACTATTTGAAACAATATAAAAGACATGAAAATCCATGGTGAGAGTAAATCATTTTTTACATCTTTGCGAATTCCTTCCAAAAAAAACTCATCAGATGGTCAGGTGAATTACAATTATGACATGACTTTGGAAACACAATATAGTTAGAAAATATTTATTGCTAGAACGTCCAAAATGAAGTAAAAAATAATTTTTTTTCATAAATTATTACATGAAAATAATTATGATGAATAATGGAAATGATTTCACTAAATTTTCCCTTCACAAGGCACACTATGGGAAAAAACCCCACCAACCGATGCTCCACCCAAACCAGTTCTCCCAAATATGTAATCCTCTCCCATAACCTCATTATAAATCTTGTTAATAAAATTTATCATGAACTTGAAGACTAGAATTTTCCAAATATATTCTTTCATCCCCATCTGAAACCTTCATGCATTTTGATAATAATTTGTTAAAATATATGGTCCCATGTTAACCAAATTAGCATAGCGGCCAGAATACTCTATAATTGTATCTTCCCATTACTATATGGTTATAAAATACAAGGTATTTTCCACATTTAACATATAAAAATAAAACAAATGGTTGATGAATTTAATGATGGACACCTGAGTGAGATCCTCATGAAACTATTCTAGAACAATAGAGTCCCACCATATCCTTTCCTATACATAAATCATTTCCATCGAAAAACACACAATTGTATCTTAAATGTTTTCAAAAAGTGAAGGATCCTCTCAATCGACAAAAGTAATTCCATGGATTCCTAGGGTCCATTATCAAAATATAAGATGGTTGGATTTTGTCTCATAAAATATAATCCATAGTCAATTATTTATCATGGATTCTCTACAATGGCTTTTCCCAGAGTCTGAATTGTACTGATTATATCTTTCACCATATAAGGATTCAAAGAAGGATTTTTCTATTTTTTCACTCATAACATACTCTTTATGAATTAGGATGTCTCTATGTGGATTCATTTCACATTTATCTCAAGATAATGACCAATAATCTTCATAGTAAATTCCTAAATCATGAGGCCATTCTTCAAAAATACATATATAAAATTCATTGAACATAAACAATTTAATGCAGTGATGGACTCTATAAAAGAAATAAAATCCATTAATAATAAAGAATATAATTTAATTAGATACCAATTGGGAATTATTAAAATAAAAGTGAACATTGCATCACAACAATAAAATAAATACCTAAACATACATGGTAAATTGAGTTTAATCATAGAAATTGATAGCATGGACCCACCAACACTTACTATTAGGATTATAATAGTCCTAACTTCAATTGACCAAATTCATTAAACCATACCAATTCGGTTTCATTGAAACATCCGGATGTGGTTTCCCATTTTTACAATTTTATAATGAACAAACATGGGTCAAGAGGACAAGTCACATGAAAGGGTGAACCATGAGGTGATGTGAAAAAAGGAAATGTAATTCATTGGTAGAATGGAATATGAATCATTGTATAAAGTGTAAGAAGAGAATAAATATCTTCGAGAGATAAAAATTAAATGTAAATAGGCCATGCCTAAATGATAAAACATAATAAGTCTAGAGAAAACCTTTTGTGACACTTTTTCACCACGAAACCATCCAGTAATGAAGAAAATTTTCCCAAGAGAATATTTCATATTAAATATTTCCCTTCACTATACATAGCCCGAAAAAATAAAATATAAAATCTCCCAATGGTAAAATTATGTTGTTGGAAAAAAATTATAAGTAATTCACCAAATAATCTATATAGGATCCAATATCCATAATTAATTACCTATAGCATTAAAATCATATAAAAAGTGCAATAAAAAATAAGTAAATTTACATTAAGAATCATTTGGTTTTCATAAAAATATACCATATCATAAAAATATAGGAATAAGTCAAGTATTAAATAAAACATCTATTAATGTGTAAAACCCAATCGTGGATGATCATAAGATAATCATGTGAGAAGTTAACCATGAAAATATGATCAGGTGATTAATAAATAATATATTAAAATTATACAATTTGGTCTCTAACCTATAGGGAATTATAATAATCATTTTTGAAAAACCACAATCTTGTCATAGGTAAATTCCATCCTTTATATAAACTATTGTAATTACTCACACTATAGTGGCATAAAACCCACTGTGGAATTATACACAAAAAAGTGACATGTTTATTTCTTTATGCACCCAAATTTACCAAATTTGATAAAATTGTTTAAATCCATTTAAAAAAACTATCATAATTACTAAAAAATATTCACCCAAATCCTCTAAACTTCTAGGGTTGATGATTAATTTTAATATCGAAACCCCCAATGAATAATTTCATTAAAAATATGAGTACACAATCCATTGAAGAAAAAAAATTCCCTTTTAAAAACATACATATCTTCTAAAAAACACTATGATTACAAATAAAATAGTTTCATTGAATAATACCAAGGGATTTACAAGAGTATAATAAATTCCAAAATTAGAACCCCTTATATTGATAGAGCTACCTCAAAACCAAGGTAAAACTTATCGCCTTCTAAAACAGAGATTGGGGAAGATTATATCTGGTCTCCAAGATCCTAGATCCACAAGAAAATTATATAATACTAATGTTAAACCCATTATATCCAACATCCATAGACCAATAAGGTCCTGACCAGTAATGAGGACAGGATAACAAGTGAATATCTAAAAATAAGAGGGGAAACAATAAAAAAACAAAAAAAAACCTTTAATTGATCAATCAAGAATCCAATGGAGGAAACTTCTATGGAAGTGGATAATTATTAGGTTATATAAAAATTGAGATAAAGGTGATGGAGGGAATAAAAATGATCAAAGTAATATGTGTAATTTATATTTTTAAACGTATTGGATGATCATGAATGGTTAGGACACACTATTATACTATCCATGTAGTAATGGTGTATGGATATTATCTCTTTAAATGATAATCCACACAGTCTTTAGGGACAAGCCACATAGTTTAGTTCTAAATTTCTCAAACTATGTGGAAGCCTTGGATAATTACCCAAACCCCACTCAGTGTCCTTGTTGAGATGAACAAATAGATTAACTTTTATCAGACTATGTGAAACTCATTTTTTACCTCAAAAACCCATTCCACATGATTATCTTACAATTATAACTAACCATGCACTAATCATGCACAGGTCTTCTATATCTATCAAAGCTCATTTTTGACAATAATTCCCCAAAAAATCTCTAAAATGACAATAACATCAAACAATGATTAAATTAAATCATGCTTGTGATACGTTGTGAATTAAATTGTAGGGTTTTATATAATGATAAAGAAATATCACTCTATGGATTGGTTTTCTCCTTTTTGTGGATTGTACCTGAAATTGGTTATATTTTCTTTAATATATTCCCTCACCCACATCGGGTGGGGATTTGAAAAAAATGTATTGTGGGTTTTCCTCTAATATTCAGTATAGATAGTGTAATGTACCTTTTTTACATATAACATCCATTAATTATGCCACATATATTTGATATCATAGTCTATAAGAAAAATAAAACATTAATGTAACCGTGAAATATTTAGGAAAAACATAAATATTTATTATGACCATTAAAATATAGATACTAAAATATTATGAATAAATTGGTGTAAAAAATATGAAATATTTTTATAATGAAAATCAAGACAGTTGTTAATAATAATTAAATATAAATTATAGATCTAAATTAACTAAAAATATAATTTAATACGAATGAGAAGTATATCTAAGATTTTTTTATTATGTCAATAAACTATGTATATTATTATTGATTTAACAAATATTGATAATAATAATTTTATAATTTTAATAAATTAATTATTAAATAATATAAATAATAATAATTAATATTAAACATTTTCAAAATATATCTTTTACTATGAATATATTTCCCATTTATATTGTGATTGTAAAGAAATAAATATTTCAAAAAAATTTGAAAATTAATTTTAAAAAATGAACATCATTTTTGGATTTAGTATTATAATTTATTATTAGGATTAATTTTAACATTTTTTCATCAAAGAGTACCTTTTATGGGAATTGTGAAATACCACGTTTTTCGAAATTACATGAAATTTATGATATTACATTATTTCAGTATGAATTGTCAAATAATGAAACCAATATGAATGAGTATATGGGTATATTATAAGATAATTAAATATTTTAAAAGTTATGATATATATATATATATATTAGGATTAATATTATTTTACATAAAAATATTCTTTTAACACAATATACATCACGTATTTTGAAATTAAATTTTATTAAATCAAAATACATTCAAAATTGGGATAAATTTGGTCCAAAACATACAATATGAATTACATTATTTTTAGAATAATGGACATGTTACAATTATAATAAATTTTTATAGTGGTGAAAAAAGTATTTGTAAAATTGAGTAGCCTTATAGGTTATGATGTAATCATGTTTACAAAATGTTTATAATTGAGCCATGGCGGTCAGAATTTGCAATATAAGATCCAGACCAGTCATGAAATTATTATATTGTATTAATTTTTAGTTAACTAACTTTATAATGGTTATTGAAATGGTTCTTGAGATTTTTTGGGGAATAAAGGGTATTAAGGGAGTTTTAGACAATAAATAAGAGAAAAGGGGCCATTTTGTGTAGGGAACATGGATTTTGAAAAGATAATATTAACCATTAAACAGAAATTTGTTGAATGTGTGGGTGGTGCACAATTGAAAAACCATGCAAGAGGGGACTTGAAACTATCTGACTTTGTTCAGATCTAAATTAATGGCCACCACTTGATTTGACAACTAGTGAAAGCTCTCATGATAACTATCTAACCCAAAACCCCTCTTGGATAGTAGAGTATACATGTTTAGTTGATGGGTTTTATAATCGTGAAGCTAAATAATGATCCTTATTAAAATTAGTGACTTTCCCATTTTACCTCCTTGCTATTTTAGGGTTCTTACATAATTTTCTTCCCCTATCATCCTCTAGTGTCTTCAGTGAAGAAAAACGTTCTATCCCAACTTCCAATTATCATTATCCCTCATTTCTTTATTTAGTGTGTCTTTGTGTGGGAACTAAATCTAAAGTTGAGTCTATCAGTCATCTTACATATATTTTCTAAAATAACCATAGTGTTTTGTTTGTTCTCCTTATAATTCCTATAAACACATATTTTCCATATGAATAAATGTTTTGAATTTTAATGATCTTTGAAATGAATGTAAGGACAAGGTAGAGTGAGATCCTGTCTACAAACATGAGGCTAGTGGTATCCAAGTTATATCACATAGTCTTGTAGTTTATATCTATTGTTGAGATAGTGTACTTATTTCAATGTGTTTTGAATTTAATTTATTAGTAGGAAATGATAAATTAGGTGACTAAATGATATTTTGTACCTTTTAGAGACCTCTTGGGATCTATTGTGGAAGAGTAGACCCATACTATTGTCATTCAAGGGGAAATCCGCTATGTGAACATGGGAATAGTGTTTTTAAATGATGAATTGAATAGTCTATGATATTAAACAATTTTTAATTATATTTTTATTTTTTTTAAATATATTTGTGTTTGAGTAACATGAATTTTTTAAATTTACAATGTATTATAAGTGTGTAAATGTGAAAAATGGTTTAATGATATATGATTATTTATAAAATGGTTAAGAGGTATTTTTAATGGTTATTGTTGTAAAAAAATAGCGAAATAGTCTAGTTATTAATTGGGGTTAATTAAAATTAATTTGATGACCAATTTATTTTTTACAAGACTAATAGGTTCTCCCTTGATGTGTTAATGTTATAAAAAGTGGTCAAACATGTTGGACCTTCATAATGATTATTGATGAAGTGGTTATGGGTGTTGGTCGTGGTGGTCCACACCAATGTATAATTATTGGCCATGGAATCCCACATTAGGAATGGTGTCTTGTTTGTGGAATTAATATAACTCTCAAACACTTTTAAAGAAAACTATGTTTGATAGGTTATTTTTCATGCAACACCAGGCTTAAACAAACCCAAAATATTATTATTTAAATATGATCTTTATAAACAATCTGTTAAGTTGGTGGGTGTGATGATTATAAAATAAAATATGAAATATTTATTTAAATTAAATATTAAATAAAAATTAATTTATTAATTTTTATGAAATAGGTTCGCAATTTTATGTAATGTTATTTTATTATTAATGAATATATTTTCTTCATAAAAGGGTTTTCATGATTTTTATGAGTGAATATTATAATCGATATTTTTAACATATATAAATTTTATTTTATAAAAATAAAATCAATTTTGAAATAATAAATAAATTATTATCTTCGTTATAAATTTTCCGATTTTTCTGGAAATAATGTTTTTCCCGTGAATAGAGAAAGATATTGATTTTTATTAAAAACTATTTTCGTATTTCTACCATTTTTTAGTTTAAAAATTATTTTAAAATTATTCCAAAGAAAAATTACTTATATTATGTTATCAATAATTCTATTAGATTCATTGTAATATATTTTATAATTTAATTTTTTATAAAATCTTTTTTGAAACAGAAATATTCATTTTTAAGAAAAATTGTATCTTTTCTAAAAAGTGGGTTTCATCATGTTTTTTGCACTTATTATATGTTAATTTATATCAACTATATGAATTTAATTTCATTAAATCAAATTTATTTTTGATTCATATATCAAAATTAATCCTAGTAGGAGTTTGTTCTGATTTTTTAAAAGATGTTAAATTTTTAGTGAATATTAATAAAAATACTAATTTTATGAAATATTATATCTTTTACGATATCTCCAAGGCATATAAAAAATATAAAAAAATTATTAAATATATTTAATGAATTAATTATGATTAAATTATAAAAATATATATAGAAATAAATAATTCCATATATATTAGACTTTATTCCATAATAATAAACAAACTCATTTTCAGTGTTAAAGTAGAGCTTGGGTAGTATATGAAAATTTAATATTTTGAATCCTAAAAATACTTATTTGGATGATATTAGTAATTTATTTATTTTTCTATCAAATTATCAGTATTAATGATAATTTATAAGGTTAGATATGAATTTTATAGATTTCTAACAAATTAATTATCCAAATGATTTTTTAATAATTGCACAAGGCGATAAATGTCCAAATAACACATTGGACGTGTTGTCATGAAATGGAATAATGTTAATATAAATATTTAATGAATATAAATGGTCATTTTATTAATCAAAATACATTTATTTTCATGATTTATATAATTACCTTATATGTTTGTGCAACCCTAATACATTAAAATTTTAATTAATAGAAAAATCAAATAAATGATATTGAAAATATTTAAACTAACATAAATGGAAAATTTAAATTTGGGAAAAAAATTCTATACATTGTAATAAAAAAATTTATAATAGAAAAATCTATTAATTTTACTTGTCGTTTTGATGTTTTCAATGTCTAAATAAAGAATATTATCAAAAATTACAACAAATATATATTGTTAGATTTATATTTTACAAAATTATTTAGAAACATAAAAATATTTTATAATAAGAAATTGGATCATATATGTTCTCATGATTAATTCTCTATTTAATTTCAGTCCATTTTTAATTGATTGGCACTATAATAGTCTTATTATATGTTAATATTTTTTGAAATTCCAAAAGCTTCCCTCACCTCAAATATGTAATTCCCCCACTACTTTAACTTATTTACACTACATTGATCAATATTTATCAAACATACCTGAAAAAGTCATATTCTCAACATAATTATACATTTTCAAGAGTTAATTGTTTCCCATAAATATTAACCCTATTTAAAATAAGAATATAAATAATGGAAGTCTTCCAAAGAAGAGGTTGTTATATTTACTAAATATTTCAGGATTATTTCTTCTAATACTTCATATATATTTTTTATTTTTATCCCAAATTAAAAAATAAATTATAATATATATAAATATATGTTATTATATTTTTATAAAACCATTTTTTACCTTTTATATATGTTATGAAAAATTAAACCATCGTGCATGAATACACATGGCTTACTGTCTCAACATTGTGGTGTAATTATTTTTTCATAATAAATTTATTAGAATGTTTATAACAATAGATATAATGAATATATATATAAATTATAAACTGATGTTTATTTTAAAAATTAATATAACATCCATTTCCCATCCCATTTCTCATTAAGTGAATTAAAATATCTATCATGTGCATGCAAGGCATATCATCTCCGCTGAGTAATGTGAATAATTTTCCATGTCCGTAATTAAATCATGGTTATAAAAATGAATAGAATAATTAAATTTTATACTTATATAATTAATATGTGTATTGATATGATGAGAATAAAATCGATGATAATGAACCATAACATTCATGATAATTCAGGCATCAAAAAATAAATCATTTAACACCTGAAATAATGTTATTAATGAAATATTATTAATAAGCATATGGTAACATGTTATATAAAGTTTATATATGAAATAATAAATATTAATATCATTTAATAATAAATTAATGAAATGATTTAAACCATAATAAAATATTTTATTGTATTTTCAACTATATGATTGTGTAAGGAAAATGATTCTCATCTGACTATTACTTTTGTGACACAAATGCCATATTCACCACATATTTATTTATTTTTGTGTATATACTACCCCATTGATATATTATATCATGATTATATTTTCCATTTTGGTGTTTAATTTTTTATTTGGCATTATTTCTTCAATAGTTCATATTATTTAATAGATACTTAAGTGGTAAGGGTTTATTTTATA
Organism: Viscum album; assembly: GCA_963277665.1. NCBI lineage: Eukaryota > Viridiplantae > Streptophyta > Magnoliopsida > Santalales > Viscaceae > Viscum > Viscum album. The sequence goes on from OY728137.1 coordinate 1,484,056,884, forward strand.
ATCTCGACATTATTGAGTATTTTTTATGGTGAAGTCCCTACCAAGAAAAATAAATCTTCAATGTAAATGTATTTTTAATTTATTTTATAATTTTTTTAATATTCAATAATGATATTTTAATTTCTGTTTTAAACATATCTTGAATTTTTAGGAAATGATTTAAAAATTAATACTCCTACAATTTTTCGAGGAATTTATTTTTCATTGTTCTTATAAAATTTTGAAATAATTGTTTTTAAAACTTATATGGAATGATATAATTTCCCATTTTCATGATTCTTTAATGAGATTAAGCACCCATTACTTGTTTATAAATTTCTATTCATGGAATATTATTTCTTTATTAATTTTAATGTTTTTAAATATTACAAATTATTTGGAATATAAAAGTGTATTTAAGGAAAAATATTCTAGTAATATCTTGAAATTATTTTCATATATGTTATAATCCTTTTTCAATCAATATATTGAGGATGTTATATAATGATATTATTCATAATATTTCTTTAGATGGCTAATTATTACTTTGACTGGGGAATGTACTGATATTTCATATGACTTCTTTATTAAATGATTACTGTTATTGATTTTGTTAAAGAACATTGATTCAATTTTATTATTTATTAATACTAAGAATTCATTGGAATTAGTAAGTGATGAGCGGGTCCCACTATATCCCCATGATTAATTTTTAGGTTACATGAGAAAACCGAACATGGGTATTTTTTGAGGCATTATCCATTTATATGAGATGTCTTTTCACAAAGACATTATAGCATGATTATGATGTTCTACATTATGAATTTCCCTAATTAAGAGGGTATTTGTGGATTTCAATTTTATTATTCCATTATGTTGAATATCAATGGAAGTTTTTGAAATCTCATGTGATTATTTAAATGGAATTATTTGATCATGATGTATTCCTTCAATATTATCCTCCATGTACAAGTTCTTTCTTAAATGGAGTGTGTTTTCTGTTATTTTACATTCACTATTTATTATGACTTATTTGTGGATAATATCTTTTTTTCAATTCATTCCCTTTCAGAACATTTGAATTCACCGATTTATTATGTTTTCCATACCATGTATGTGAAGAAGATTATTAAGATTGATATACAGGTAGTTGATAAATGTAATAATGGTCTGATAAAAAAGAATACAATGTTGTATTTATATTCTCAATTTCTATGTGAAATTAATGTATGTGTATTTTATACCAAGACTACTAAACTATATTTACCATCAGAATGTGATTACTTATATATAGTGAAAATGTATTGAATCAACCACTAACTCAACACTACATGGTTTAGGGTCCTTACAGTGTGTATCAGAGAAATTTTTGTAGAAACCACATTAACAAGATTTAGGAAAACATATATTGGGGAATATAACCCTATGGTAGAATTTGAGGATAATTTTAAGTATATGATTACATTATATAGATTTGGTATTGAATATGGATATCGTATGTTACATATAAGGACTTATAGATTGATAATAATGAGATATGATTATACCATCTTGGGATAATATTTCATGATTATTTGATATATCTATCTGTTCATTATAGATTGATGTTTACACATTACATTTTGGTATTAATCTATGGAAAGAACCTAATGAACTATATTAATATCAAATATAATTAAAAAGTTTTTGATCCGGATTAATCAAATTGAACGATATTAAAATTGATTGATATGTTGATCACACCTAATCAGTTATCAAAATATTCAATTAAAAAACCACACCATAACCAACTCTAGGACTCTCCAATGAAAATAATAATATACTTTACTTAGTGCTTAGGTAGTATAGTAAATGAGTGAAATAAGGATCAACTTCCTTCTTGTCAAAAATGTTTAAAGAGACACCTTGGGGAAAGTCTCAAAGTAATGAGAAAATTATTTAAGTGTGGGGAAGAAAGAAATAATTGAACAAATTTTCAATTAAAATGGAGAGTAAAATGGAAGGAAATAATTTTCATTGTAGGGAGGAATTTATAGTTTCTTCACATAAATATGGGGAACCTGGGAATTATCTGACTCAATGTCCTCTTTAATATGTTAACCCCCATGCCAAGGGGATTTTATGAGTTTATTTACCAGTCATTGAAGTGGAATATTGGAATTATTTTGTATTAGGAGTCATGAATTATGTTTACAATTCATTCTAAAATTGGTAATTTAATTATAATATCCATGAATTGACTATGGATTTTTTCAATTTTGGAATGATTTATGTCTCCAAAAAACATATGATTTATACGAACAATACTTGGGTTTTTATTTTAATGTTGATCAGAAGTTTTAATTGATAAAAATAGATTTTTTGTTTTATAATATTGGATTTAATCGAGATTAAGGATATTTTTTCATAAATTTATGGTAATACAACACATTGGTATAGATTATATTTTAGAGAAAATGTTATTTATGGAATAATTTATTTACATGTTGTGTAAATATGATTAAAAGGTGAGCATAACCTTTAGGGTTTAGCTGATTTGTTATTTTAACTAAATTTTGTGTTATAATATTTTTGGTAATGTTATAGGGAATACAGTTTCAGATAATGGAAATCTCGTGGGTTAGGAAACAACTTGTCACCACCAAAAAGAACATTAGGACTGAACCTTATACCAATAGGAAACAAGCGTCCATTGTATACCAATTTCTAATGTGATTTCCCAGTTATAATGTTGTATCTTTTGTTTATCTAAATGATATGCTACATATTGGATATGTTCATTTTTTGGAAATATGTTTTATCCTATAGATAATGATGGATTTGAAAATTGATTCGGTGTTAAATTATTTATATTATTATCGAAAACACTCAATAGTTTGGGAGCCCTATATGATTAAGGTAAGTAGCATATTATAGAATTTTATCTTATGAATTATGGTTGAATATAATTTTGGGATGAATATATAATTTTATTATTGATTTATGGTGATTAAGGATATGGTTACCATATCATGGAGATTATAGGTTTAGGGAATGAATATTTTATGATATATATATTAAATTTATCTTTTAATATTGTGTCATTAGATTCATATTATGTTTTGGTTTCAACAACTAGATGGAATAATTTTTTATTACATTTAAGGATTATTTTTTATTGAATGATCTAATTTGAATTTTGGATATTACTAATATATTTTGGGAGATTAATGTGGTTTTCCTCACATGAAGGATTATTCTTTTTTAGAATTATTTTTTCCTTTACTAGCCATATCAGTTTTGGTAATTATATAACGACATGAAAAATATATTATTTTTCTGTAGTTTATTTTTTGATCCTTGTATGTTTAATATATTGTTTCAAGAATGACGAAAAACAACATACTCTTTATCTGATGAATAAGATTAGTTTTTGGTGGAAATTTATTAATGGATGAAACTATGCTATTCAATTCAGTATATTTCATTCTTTTATTATTATAGTAAGTAATATAATTCAAAAAAACTAAGAAAACTATCTTCAAATGAAATAGTTATCCACTTACTTTTTTTATCAAAATATCAATGGTAATTTATCTCATCATAGATTTATGGTTTTATGATTATTATGATTGGCCTAAAAATTTTCTTTATCATTCTACATCAGTCCTTGAGATTTGTTTTTCACATAGATGTCTATTTATTCACTTCCAAAATATGTTTTCCTATATGGAACCTTGTTATGTGTTATTATCAATGACCTTAGACTTCCCTCTCTATTTTAAAGTGGATGTTTTATTATCTATTATTATGATTTGGGATTTCGACAATGGTATTTTGAATAGTAAAATCATGGTTACAGAGCCTTAGTTAAAAATTGTGAGGACATGGTTTTTTGAAATAAGATATTATATAACAACCAAAAAATTTAATAGAACTTCATGTTCGATTTCTTACATTTCACACAACATTGTGACTAAACGAGCTCCAAATTTTTATTATTTAAATTTTACACTTATAAACTATCAATTAAATTGATGTGTATGAATAATATTAACCAAATAATGAAATGTTTCTATAATTTTCATAGTCATTAATAACTATTTCCTTAATCTTTTTGATATATGTTATCAATGTTTAGTAATATTATTTTATGGTTTAGAAATACATTTTATTCCAAAAGTTGGTAATATTTTCTCAATGAGTGAATATTATAAACATTTTTTATAACCTCTAAAATATTTATTTTTTAAAAATAATATTTATTTTAAAATCATAAAAAAATATTTATCACTCAGTTAAAATATTTTAATTTTCAAAAATAATTTATTTTATATTGAAGAGTTATAGATACCAATTTCTGTTGAAAATTATATATTTGTTTCAACCATTTTGAAATTTCATTTTATTTTAAAGTGATTTAATTTAAAATTTAGTTCTATTTCAGTAATATTTATCCAATTATGTTAATTTATAGAATTTGATAATTTAATTTGGTGAAAATCATGTTGTTACATAAATATTCCCTTTTAAGACGAACTGAAATTCTTCTAAAAAGTGGTAATCATCTTGTTTTGCGCACATATTTTAAAATTAATTTTTATCACCAATATAAAAATAAATTCATGAAATGTAATTTATTATTGGAATTAGAAATCCATAATAATCTTAGGATGATTTTTTTAAAAAAAATTTGAAGATTTCTTATTTATAGTGAATATAAAGAAAAATTATTTTTATCAAATATGGTATCTTTTATGATATCTATAAAAATATAAATAATATAAAAATTATTGATATATATGTAATTAATTTGGGATAAAAAATAATATAAATATAATTAAATAATAATTTAAAATATTGAAATTTTAATTTATTAAACAACAAATATGCAAAATCAATTTTAGTCATACCATTGAGCCTGTGCAGCAACAGAAAAGATAAATATGATATCTATAAAATAAAAATTAGGAAGAGATAAGTTATTTATAGGTTATTATTTTAAATATTAAGTATTATTGATTTTTTTCATGGGATTTCATTAATTCTAATGGAATATAACTCGTTTCCTAAGGATATTCTTGGGCAATGCCTCCACAAGGATAGAAAATTAGAAAATAACAAATCTGATTTGTTGTTAGGATATAATTGTGAGTAAAAATAATTTTTCAATTAATAAAGGTATATATTTTGAGAATTAAATTATTATATTTTAGATTTAAATTTATTGATAATATTTATAAATTATATAATAAACCTATGAGCTTGTGCAATGCTAATCCTATATTAATTTAATTAACAAAATGATCAAACAAATTTGACTAAAAAATTATAATTAACTAAAATGTAGATATTTTATGTGATCCAAAAATTATATAGATCATCATAACATGTTTAGGATATAATAAAATATGTAATTCTATTTTTTATTTTTTGAGGGTTTTAATGTCAAATAATGAATAGTATCAAAATTAATGAATTATAATATTTTATGGAATAAATATTTTATTAAATTATTTAAAAAGTATTCAATTATTAAATGATAAAAAATATAATAATATATTTTCTATAATTTCATCCTTTGTGAATTTATAGGAAATGTTGAGTCACATTCCTAAAAATAGTCTTATATATATTCTCATATTTTTATAAATTCAAAAAATTCTCGTCACCTCAACTATAAAATGAACCTATCTATTTACATATCTTTAAAAAAAATTATATCTATATCAACCAAATCCTTCCAATTACACTTCTCAAAATCCTTATATAAGTTCTTCAGGTTCTGGTCTACCTAGATGACCAACCCTAGACCCCTTAATAAAAGATCTAAAGAATGTCCCCCTAAAAAAGAGATAATCAACTTTATGGAGTCTTTAAAATTTATTTCTATTTATAAATACTCATAATGTTTTATATACAACCTAAATTAATAAATCCAATTTATTCTATATACATATATGTTATTATTATTATGAGACATCCATATTCTACCTTCTATTGTCTCTCATCCTTGCGTACGACCTACATTCTCCAGGAAGCGGTGTGATTAATTTTATATCTAACATTAACTAGTTATTATAAAAATGAATTTAATAATTAAATATTATACTTATATCATTAATAAAATATGTGGTACAACTAATCTATATTCTCTGAACATGAACCGAAATATAGGTGACTAAACATGCAAGAAAAAATGAAGTATTTATCACCTGAAACAATTATAATAACAAAATATTAATAACTAGATGATCTTATGATATTATAGAAGGATAATATAAGATATAGTACATTTCAATACGATTATATTATAACATAATAATATGATTTAAACCATTATATAAGAGGTTAAATCACATTTAACTAATGGAAATCACAATAGAAGGCTTTATAAACTCTCTTATACATCTATATGGTATATGTCATATTCACCACATTTTTATTTTTTGTCGTATATATAATACCCCTTATATATATTATATAATAATTATATTTGACTTTGTGGGATGAAATGTTTCATTTCATGTTATTTCATTTATTGGTATTATGAATCAAAATATTCCCATATGGTAAGAGCTTATTTTACAATCTCCTCAATATTCAGGATTGTTTATATTTAAGTCATCATTGTGGAGTATTTTTCCTCCATGTCCAGATTTTATAAAATTATTTTAACACAAATTGTATTGTCCAATTTTATTTTATATTCATCTTTACAAATATTTTCCTTTTTAGAAAATGTATTAAAATGGACTCCTTATATAGTATTCCAAACATGTTTATTTTTTGTCTTACAGATTATTGAATAGAATGTTCATAAAATATATGAAATGAATTTTCTTTCATATTTTAATGATTCTAAAATTATTTTATACACCCATTAAATGTTTTAAATTTTTTAATAAAAATAATATTTTTATTATATGTTTTTTTATGGAGTATAAAAAATTTATTGAAAGTAAAAAACCTATATATTATCTTGAAGTATTACTATAATATATTGAAATTATTTTCCATGATGTCAATAATATTTTTTGAATCATATGATGAGGATGTACTCTTATGAAACCATTCATCATATTTCATCTAATTATTTATTATTAGTTTGACAGGGGAATGTATTGATATTTTGTATGAGTATATCTTCAAAATAATGATGTTATTGAATTTATAAGGCATGTTCATTCAGCTGCATTATTTATTCATATGAGGAATTAATTGGGATTAGTATATTATCGAAATTTCCTACTATATCCCCTCAATGAATCGTTGGGTCTAATTAGGGAAACTATCTTGGGTATTTGATGAGGCCATTTCCCTATTGTAAGCAGTAATGGCATGTGACCTCGATGGTATGGTTATAATGTTTGAAATTATTCATATCCCTCATTATGATATTAGTTGTTGTTTTCCATGTGATTATTTGGTTATATTTATTAACCATGTAGTATTTTTAGTCGCATTTGAATATTTAGATTGAATTATTCTATAATTATTTATTTCTTCTATATTATTCTTCATGTTCATGATATTGATTAAATGGCATGTGTCTTCAGTTATTTATCATTCTATATTTATTGATCCTCATTTATTAATAAAATATTACATTGTATACATACCCTAACTAATAATTTGTGTTCAACCCTTATTTATATTATCATTCATTGAGATTCTAGGAAGTGTATTCATATTTATATATGGGGATATGAAAAAGAGAATAGTTGGTATATGGAATTAAAATACTATGTTTTAATTATGATTTCAACTGTTATATGAAAATTATTTATATATCATGTATACTTAGGCTGATTAAATATTCGATACTTTGGGAATGATTCCTCGTATATTGATCAAATTTAATTATGTAACCACCAAATCTAAGAATCTTGGGTTATGTTCTTCACAATTCCACACTACGGTAATTGTGTTTTCTAAGGTGTTCAACCCCATGGAAATGATGTTCCTCATGATGGTTCACATGGAAAATGGGTGTTAGTCATAGTGGTCTAAAACATTTTTGGTGTCTGACTATAGATCCAAGGTATGTAGTATAATGAATACAATTTCAGATTAAAGTGGTTAACCATTCACAGTATTATTGTGCAACATGGTATCCCTTGGGTCTAATTGGAAACTATTTAAAGATACATCCTACTTTATTTTATTGTTTTCCAATTGTTTATTTATATTTATGAAAACAATATTTTATACGTTATCGTTTTTAGACCTAATTTTTTGTATCCTAATGAATTTTAATCACAACATATTCATTACAACATTTGGAACCTAAGAAAAACATATGTTTGTAAGTCAGGATAAGGTCGAAGGTATATGTTAGATTATAGATTTGGAATCTGGGAAGAAGCATGGATAAGGGGAATAAATGCGATGTTGGGACTCGATTTTGGGGTTATCTTTAGTCCCTTATTATTTCTTTTGGGATACTAGAAAATTATGACATTTCTTACATTAATATTTTTGTTTATTTGTACTTACGTTTTGAGAAATATGGTTTTTCTTGTTTTGATATTTATTATTAAGGCTTGTCAAAGTTTATCTAATTTTACATTGTTGGTTCACAATTGATATAAAGGTATAGTCTCCCCACTCATATCATTAGTCCCTCACTGTTAGTATCTATTCTATGGTATTTGGGGAGGAATTCTTAAGGTCACACACAACAACAACTTAGGGCATCCGTTTTGTGGCTACTTAGTGGAGGCATTACAACGTGTTGTGAGAGGAATTTCATTTTTATTAATTATTTTATTTTTGGATTATTATTTATTGATATGGTGTTTGAGGCCTTGTAAATTAGGTTATACATAGGAGTAGCTAACCCTTTTATAGGATAAAACACAATTCCTAAGGTTGGATAGGTTTTTCTTATATTTTTTGTTGTAGTAGACTGTTATTTCACCTTGGGTGATGTAATTATTATGTGATGTTATGGTTTATAGAGACATTTTTTGTTGTCTATCATAGATTGAGATTAATATATGCATGAATGATATTAGGATAATAGAACCTATTTGTCACCCATCATATTAGGAACAAATGGAAAATTAGGTTATAGTTGAGTTCCCAGAAATAAAAACTCTTTTATGGTTTTCAGGTGACTTTAAGATAATAGTGCCTACTAAAAAATAAAAAATTATTAAGTTTGAACTACGTTAAAATTGAAATGGTTGAAATTTTTTCAATTGAAAGGATTTTTATTATGTAATTTTGGTCTCCCATGTGTTTACATTCACTTAGGATATGGATCTAGGAGGGTTGTGATGGGTTTCATTTTAACTATTGGGATAGAAAATGCATAGTAGTATATTTATGACTAGTCTTAAGCCTCATTTAGTGTAAATTTTGAAAATTATATGTTATGTACATTAAGATATGTATTTTGATGGGAGATAGAAGGATTTAATAAAGAATGATCCTCTATTATTGAAAACAAAACCACCATTGGTTCCTATTAATTATGGATATGAAATTACAAGATTATTTTTTTCATTTAATCCAGTTTATAGAGAGATTCTAATGAGGTATGTACCATGTATGTTTTCCTGATGAGAGAGTTTCATTTGTATCACCATATGTTATTACCTAGAGAAGGTGGACTTGAGGCAATTAAGTTCTTGATTAAGTTTATCAAGATGATACTGGAAAACATATAAAGTCCTCCAAAGAAATGATTTAAGTTGGAAACATACATTTTATATGCACTAGAGAAGCACTGTTGGGATATTCAGGTTTGAGATCCATAGTATAAGGGAATGTCATGGAAAGTATTTTTTGATATGTTCTTGGAGAACTATTACCATGAGACCTTGAGGAAAATAGATGTAAAAGAGTTAATGGGATTTACCTATGGAAGTATTTTGGTAATGGGATGTTTTTTCTTCTTCAATAGAATGTAGTTACTTTCTTTGACATTGGTAGAAGAAGAGGTGACTAAAACTATTCATTTTCAAGATGAAAATGAATGTGGGATCAATTACAAAGAAAATATATCTTTCCAACATGTATTATGAAGTTGGGGATAAGACTCTCGTTTCAGAGTTAAATCTAATGGTGTTTTCTAGTGGTGGGAGATATGTTCAGTTGGGTGATCTATTGTTATTTCTTAAGATCTTATGAATCATCATGACGAGAACCTCTACCAGTATAGTGGTTAAAATGATGTCGATGGGATGATCTACCTCTCTGGGTGTAGTTCCACATTCTTCTATTACTATGATAGACCTTGTAATGTGTATGGTCAGTACCTTTAACCCCAAATTAGTTATGATCTAGAGGAATGATGGGTCATATAATGATGTTCTTCAGGAACCACTGTGATATGGGCAATGGTGTTGGACCATGGACGGTATAGAGAACCAGTAGGGGATAACCTATTCCAAATATGTTTGGTAGATGGAGATCCACTAAACATACCGATAATGGAGGTGTATGTGGTACGTCAGTACAAGAGAGTCCAAATAATTTAGGTGGTGAACCCTAGGGAACTCACATTGTAGTATAGGGTAGAGGAAAAAAGATGTTTCATGATGTTCATCCTATATTTGTCGGTGGTGAGGTTGGACCATCAACCATTCTAGATAGATTTTTATATCTGTAATATATACTAGTTTATTATTAGATACAAGAGAATTCTATTACTTTATGTCTACGCAATTTATAAATGTTCTTCGTATACAAGTGGAGTATATGTTTAGGGTGATTCTGATTATCATAGCGTTAAGGGTGATATGAGAGTGAATCTATCAATATTAGGAGTGTTCCATTGTGTTTGGGGTTTATAATTTACTTTATGACTTTTACATGATTTATAAGAATGTTTTTTACCTAATACTATATATGGAGTTGTAGGAAAATTACTTGGAACACATTGATTATTATCATAGGAGATTGAGTTTTTCATCTTCTCAAGATGAAAATTATTCCCATTATATTATAATGGAAGGATATCATGTGACAATTCAACCACAACTCTGTGAAATCACATGCCATGTTGCAAATATTTTTATGATGACATTGAAGTGGAGAATAATTTCTTCCTTCTAGTGGTGGATTGATTCCGTGATGTTTTTTCTAAATGATTCGTAGTGTTTCCACCTAAAAAAGATGTTGAATTCATGATTGAGTTAATGCTTGGAGATATAACATTTTTTATTCATCCATATAGTATGGAACCAAAATAAATTCAAAAACATAAAACTAAGCTTCAGGAGTCATGTGATACATGGAATATCTTTCAAAGTACATCACCTTGGGGTTATTTTTTTCTAGGGATGATGATGGAACATTTTTTTTATGTTTTGATTAATGAGAGTTTAAATATATTAAATTTAATAACTGATAACTTCTTCTATATTTTGTTTATATATTTGAATATATGAAGTGTGAATGTGTGATATCCATTATCAATTTTAGGTCACAGTATCATAAGCTAAGGTTGACACATTCCAATATACCACTAACTTCTTTCATAAGTAGGTATGGTTTATATAAATTCATTTGGTTCCTTTTGGGCTCATGAACTCACATACTATCTTTATGCATACAATAAAACAAATAATTAACCCATACATTGAAATTATTTATTTTTTTATAGAATTAATCTTGTTATACTCTTTGACTCATGATAATCAATCCCATCATCTAGAAAAAAGTTTCATTATATAGAAAGAAAATTGGTTATACACCAAGCTAAGAATTTTTAATTTTGGATATATGGGGTACATTTCATTGGTCACAAAATCTAAAGTGATGTTCTTTTATTTCACCTATAAAATGTTTATGAAGATGATTCTTGGTAGTATAAAAAAAATATTTTGATATTCATTTTTTTGTGATTAGAATGTTATTATCAAAGGATCACCAATGACCATTCTTGATTGGACGAACTACACTAAGGCTTCACCAATAAGGTTATATGGTTTGGATATTCCTAGTCACATGAGAGAACATTACAAGAGATGAATAAGAGATTGAAAACTACATTGATCTTGATCTTACCTGTCCCGATTAAGGTGTATACTATGTATTGTGATGCATCTATGATTTGATTTTGGGTGGTGTTCATTCAAGGAGGTATGGTCATGGAAAATGGATCATGTTTGTTGAGACCACATATATAGAACTATCATAACAATGATCATAAGTTACCTATAATGGTTTATACCCTGAAATTTAGGTGGCATTATCCTTTGGGAGGGAAGTTTGTTGTTTATATTGTCCATAAGAGCCTAATGTAAATCTTTTCCCATTGTCATTTTGGTATAATGTAGTGTATATGGGATGAATACATGAAATAATTTTACATTTAACATATATATTTTCAAAAAAAGAGAGAAATGTTGTAAATTATATATAAAAAATTATGCACACATAAGATGTTTGGGAGTATATTTTAGAGTGTAGAATGAATTCATTGTTCACTGAGATGTATGTAGTTTTTCAGGAGGAATAAGATCTTTTGACACTTAGGTCCCTATCTGTTGATCTAAATTTTCTTGTACAACATATGTGGAGGAGTTATGAATAATTTTTTTCTTTAATTTTCAATTTTTATGGTGGGAAGAAACCTTTTTATTTGACTATTGATTAGGATAGGATTATTAGTATGTTTAGTTGGTTCATTACGCATTCTTGTATGTGGGAAGAGATTGTGCATGAGTTACATTCCTAAAAGTGAGAGGTGAAACCTAGTTTGACCAAAATATAACTGGATATATGGAGGCAGTATTAGTGGAAAGGAATGAAAATATATATTTTGGGTTTCGTGATATAATTTTAAACTTTTCAATAGATGAAGGAGGAGTTTTAGAGATCTTTGGACTTGTTACAGCCTTTAAACATTCAGGAATGGAAGTGGACCAATTTATCCATGGATTTTTAATTAGGTATAATGAGGATGCCTTAGAATAATGATTCAATTTTTTTTATTATGGATAGGTAAATAAAATTATTTCATTTCATGCCAATTTAAGAGAAGTTCATTATTAACTTGTTTGGTGACATGAATTTTCAAGAAATACATTATTAACATGTGGTGCCTCAGAATATTGTTTGACATTAGGATAAAAGTTTTTGTTCACACTTTTGGAGTTTTTTATTGAAGGACTTAGATACTCATGTGTTTCTGAGTATGGATTTTCTCCTATAGACAAATGGGCTGTTAGAACATACTATCCAGATATCAGAGCACATGTTTTATGTATTTTTCTTAGACTGTTGTCGGATATTTGATGAAACACATAGTGCATGTTGAGTTATCATATAACAGGTGCTATCAGGACACAATTAAGATAATTCCATACAAGGTGATCTATAGTACGCCATAAATATATCCGTTATATTAGATGGATGATGTGGAATCATTATTTTTTGGAAAGATTATTGTATTTGGAATTTTAGATCATTTTTAGTTGATTAGGTTTTATATGGATATGAATCATAGAAGATACAAGTCAAACACTGATCAACACTATCAACCTTTTGAGTGCACGGTTTCTAATCAAGTGTTCCATTGGGTTTCAAATATATTATGTTACCATTGGATTCATAAATAGGGTATGTTTGAACCAAGGTCTGTGGGACTGTTTGAGATTATAGAGGGGATCAGAGTAGTGGAATATAGATTTGTTCTTATAAAGTGATATAATTTAATAAGAAATGTTTTTCTAATGTTATATATTTTATAGTACCACCCCAACCGTTCTCATGTGCTCAATGTTGATGACATGGAGCCTGAATATGATGCAACATTTTAGGAGTATTTGGTTCGTACTATGGATCACAGTGAGAAATGTTTGTGGGGAAAAACTATGTCACTAAACTGAGTATTATATAAATATTGTATCATTTATGAAGAAGAATTGGAGAGGGAGGTGAATATGTGATCCCAGTGTCAGGGAATTTTTATTTTGAAGGCTTACTCTTGTTTAGGATTAAAACATGAGGATTGGTTGTTATTATTATGAATTGTTGTAAGATCCAAAACTTCAAGGAAGGTAGGTTCTTATTTAAATTTTGATCAATTATTAATGAAATGTATCCTTAGAATATGATAGGACTCAAGGGTGCCCATGGAAGGAGGAACTCAATGATGAGAAAATTTTATTCTCTATAGAGGGGGTTTTGTTGGTGTACTGTTGGTAGTAATTGTGAACTGTAACCATGAAATATGTTGGTGTGCATGGTTGAGAACCAGCAATAGCGGGTGGATGAAAATAAATTTCCTTTGGATAGAGACATATGCACGACCACCACATGGTTAGAAAAACAATAAACTAACCACATAAACCCATGTGATCTAGGAACCATCTTGGATAGATGACGATTTATTGTTGCTGAATGGTTTTTCCAATATACACCCAAACCTTATGCCTTGTTAAAATTGATGCATATACCATATTTTCCCTTAGGATTTAGGGGCTATAGTCTGATTTTATTACCCTTTTCACCTCCATGAAGTTGATTGATGTACCAAGATTTCTCCAATATTCCAAGGACCATTATCCCGTGATTTTGAGCCATCTCATGTAATTTTACCATGAATCAAATCACTAAATGAGTCAATCACTTTTCTTCTTTATATTTTCTTGATTAACCATGTTATGTTTTTACTTATAATTCTAAAGCTTCTAAAAACTTATTTTCCTACAGAGTCTATGTTTGGCCTTTGAGTGATTTTTGAGTTTGAATCAAGGGATACGATTGAGTCAGTGATTTTCTACAAACATTAGGTAGATGGTCTACCAGTTATAACTCAAATTTTAGTGTTTATACATGCGTATTTTGTTTTTTACTTGTTTTTTATCTAAATTTAATAAAATTTTAGAAAATGATAAATAGGGAGACTAAATGATGTGTTGGACCTTTCATGGACCTCATGGGATTCATTATTGAAGAGTGAACTAGGGATACAGTCACCTGTGGAGAGATCCACTCCCTTGAACATTAGAATTTAATTTTCTAATGATTAACAGATGTTTTTAGGAAATTAAATCAATTTTAATTGTTTTTATAATGCTAACACATTATGAATTTGTGTTTGGATGAAGTTGAATAACATAAATGAGTTATGTCTAATAAGTGGGTAAATGTGATAAATGTTTTAAGGGGGTATGTTCAGGTTATAAAATGGTTAAGAAGTGTGTTTAATTCTTGTTGTTGTGACTATGTAGAAAAATGGGATATTAGTTTATTGGGGTTAATAGTAATCTGGTAAAAAAGATGAAACATATGGGAATATAGTATTGATTATTGATGAAGTGGTTATTGTTTTTGTCCTTGAAATTCCACAGTAAGGAATAAATATTGTTCATTAATGTCCACATCAGGAATGGGGGTTATTCATTGTCTTCCAACCAAAGGTAACAGTGATTTTCATGGAATTATACACCACTGAAAAAATGATGGTCATTGCAGTCCACATTGCGACTAGGTGATAGTTATGATTATTTATACTAAATTTCGGTAACTAGGATGAGGCTCTAAGGTATACATTATTTTTAATTCCCTTTTCATACAAAGTGGATAACCCTTCATGGAAATAATGTGGAACCTCAAAACACTTTAGGATGATTAGAAACTATATAATGAATAAACCATTATCCTTTTTCTAATTTACAATTGTTTATTTATATTTCTAAATACACTATTTTAGTGTTTAAATTTTTTTAGATACCATTGTTGGTGGCCAACTGAGTTTTACTCCACACCTTCTCCAACTACCATTGGCTATTGGAGACGACCTCATGCTTATAAATCTAGATAAGGGCAAATTCTCTATGTTTTAAAGCTTATTCAGGATTTGGGAAGTTGCATAGATTATGGAACATGACATGGTTTCAGGATCTATATTTTGGGATTTTCTTTAATGTCTTATTTTGGTTTTTATTTTTTTATTTTATACAATCAGGATGTATAATACATTCTAGTATAGTTTTTAGATACTTATCAGTGTGAAATTTAGTATGTGATGATTCAATATTAATTCTTTTTGCATATCAATTTTTATATTTATTTCTACAACTGGTTCACTCAAATCGAGAGGGTTTGGTCTCCCAACTCATTCCCTTTGACCCTCATTTCTAGTTGGAAACCTTTGTAATATAGTAAGGCACACCTAATGTCACTTTCAACATAGTCTTAGGTAACTATTTTAGTTTCTTTTTTTGAGTAAATTGAAAACCTTCTCTCTTCTCCTCTATAGTATTTCTCAATATTGGATCCATTTTCATTAATTGTGATTTCCCATTATGGAACAATTTTCAGTTATTCAAAAAATTCCACACTTGTAAACCTATAAAAGTGTAACCCCTCCCCTCAAGACCCCTAACACCAAAATCCTATATGTTTATCCCATTATCACTCTCTTATAAAAAAATAAAGGATTTTTTAATTATCTAAAAATATCATCCCTTAATGGATTATTCTTCTTCTAAATAAAGATAATCCATGAAGAGAGGTATATGTTCCCAACCTCTGTTTATCTATTTTATTTTATTACGTTATTTTATATTTATGTAAATTTATTTTTACAAACTGAAAATGATATCATCAAGATAATTATTATTATATTATATTATTATAATAATAGAAAATTAACTATCCACCCTCCAATTTTCATTTAAAAGAAAGAAGTCATGATTCATTCTTTTTGAGGACTGATACCTCTACGATGTAATGTGTTATGTTTTACATAACCACAATATAATGATAGACTAGATGATGATTGTAAAATCAAATTATGATATTTATAATATATTTTATATTAAAAAATGATAAAAATATATTACTACTTTTTTTGTTTTTTTTTGAAAATTAAATTATCAACATTATATACATGTGGACTACAACCTTTATGGAAAAATAAATTTCCAGTATAAATCTAAAAGTTTCCATATAATGATTTTAATGGAATTTTTTTAAACTATAAATATTGTTTCTAGAATATTATTTAGGTTCTAATATGGAAAATTGCTGAACCTGAAAATGATACAATTGAAAAATGATTAAATAAAATTCAATCCTTTTAAAAAAATCATAGAAATATAAAAATCATTAATTTAAATCATGTAATATCTTTATATCCATTCCATATTCTAGTAAATATGATCTAGTTGTGATATATCACACTAAAAACACAAAAAATACATCATTATGCTACTGGTGTTATGATACTACAGCTAAATCCCCACATAATACTCAATAATAATGATATGTTAATGATTGGGTTAGTTTTACCAATAATTTGGACAATTATGTGAAATTATATCGTGCTTCATTATTGATTATAACTTATACTACGTGCATTATATAAATGAATTTTGAACCCAAGATAATGCGATATTAGTTGACGTGGGTGACTTTAAAGGGGACAGTTCTATGATTTTTTTACTCTTTAGTTTTGTGGGTTTGATTTGTGAAAGAAATATGGAATTGAATGGGTTATGATATTCAATATTATAATATAGGGGTTAAATTAGGCTGGATTTAGAATTCAGATTTATATTTAGTCTCACATGATTGAATCATCCCCTTACATCACCTATATTCATAATACTATTTTCATCCTCTCATATTATCTTTGTAACTGCTATATGTCTCTCTTAGATTAACTTATCATTGAAGTCTTATATTTACAATAGCAGTACAATGATATATGTCAACCCAATTATAAATTTTCGCTGATATTGGATATTTATGACCACAACAACTCTTGCCGCTAATCACCATCACATCTAGTTGAGTGAGTGTTAGTGGCCTCTATGTGAAATCATTAGATACAGGGAATAAATTATTTATTTGTATAATAGGAGGGAAATATCATAAAAATGAAACACATTCTTATAAATATAAATAGATAAATTGAATAGAAAATCCAATTCAACATTATATTATTAATCATGTGTTATAATGAATGTCCTCAAATCCACTGATAATGTCATTGTGTGATTTCACAGAAGTATGACAGAAATATAATAATTCAGGAAATAAAGATACAAAATCTATATATTGATGATAATATAAATTACCACCATTTCCTGATTAATATTTAATTTTTTTAGAGTAACATTATATGTTCTTCAATCATCCATATCTGGCCACTTGATTACCACATGATTTAATTCCAAATAACCCACCATGTTTGAACTAATCATGAAATTTTTATACAAACATATCCTCTTAATTTCACCTCCATTTTATGAACATTATGGTCTGAATTCTCTTAAATAATCACACTCAAACTGTTTTAATTAGAAACATTCTTCCCCATCAACAATCTCTGAACTACATTGAAGATAAATAATATTTCTTTACCCTAATTAATTGGATGTCTCCTTATATACTATTTAAGGTTGATGTACCTTATTTCCATGAATTTTTATTTTTAGAGGTATTGTAATGGTACTATATGATAGGATTAATTAATGATAGTTTTATGAATGGAATGTGGATGTGTGTTATCATTTGGTCTCGATCTATTATTTCTTAGTGGTCTCTTTCAATTTCAAAAATTAATATTTTATTGATTCTTTAAAAATGTATATGTAATGAGGTTCCATTTAATGTTATAAATAAAATATCATCTTATTCAAACTCAAAAATAATTTTTTATTTTTTCAATCATGTGATACCTACACATACATGAGGAATTAATCAGGAATACATACCATAATTCTATCAACCTAATGTCTCATTATATCATATCCACATCATGGATCATTCCATGGCATAAAACATCATTATTAAAAAACAATCTACTATGTTCAATGACTCTTAAAACCACACACAGAATTTATTCACATTTTATTCATTGGGCTGAGAATTCAAAAAACTGGCACTTCACATTAAAATTATGATGATCACCTTATGTTCATTGGTCCTCATCCATTAAACAAATATATGGGGATCAAACCATGCCCCCTCCATCCATAGAGGGAAAAATGGTGAAGCCATTAATTGCATGAATCCATCCTCTTTATATTTTAATCTTACATGGAAGAACTGGATCGAGATGTCATTCCTACAGTGACATATATAAAGTTAATCTTCCCTATTTTTAAATATGTATTTTTATCCACCAAAAGGGGTAGCTGATATATATTAAAAAAAATAAATAGGGAATTTGTGTTTCAGTCATCTTCCACAAGCATGACAGGAAAATCAGTTTTCTGGTTTTGGTAATCATGTGAGTTTTCATTCAATTGACATGGCTTTGGATTTATCTGGGTAGGAACTTCAAGGTATTCATCATAAACTGGCTCATCTCCCAATTTTTTCAAAATAGTACCATGTGTATCTTCAGTTAATCATGAATATCTTTAAGAATCACCACAATGAATCTTCATAACAGGAAAGGTGACGGGGTGGATGTAAGTTTTGGTATGACTCACATCGTCTCTATAAGATTCGGTATCTTCAAAAGCATCCACTTATTGAAACAATCTTGGGATTTTTATAGTCATAGCTTAAATGGAATGATCTATTCATCAGAATATCTAAGACATTTATATATTTTATGGGTAGTGACCAGGTTCAATCGTATAAAATTTTGTGATAGTTATTTCATACCATTAATAAATATGGGTTAATACATGATCATCACAGTAAATCTTTTTAAAATGTAGGATTTTTTCCCAATTAAAAATAAAAATTTTATATTAAAAATAAAATACAATTTCCAAATAAAAAATCATTTAAATTTAAAATTCAAAATGAATAAAATCATGATATTCCAATGGATTTTGTGATTTAACTATTTCATTTTTGGGAAATATTATAGTTGAATTTATTTTATAAAAAAAATATGTTCCCACCTAAATCTTTATATTCAATGCAGAGAGAAAAAGTCTAAGGTTTTATAAATTTCATGAATTATTATTAATGCTATATTATTTCAATTAACACCCTCATTAATAGAATCAGTTATCCCTGTTTAAGAGTTGGACAAATTAGATTTATG
This sequence comes from Viscum album, assembly GCA_963277665.1. Taxonomy (NCBI): domain Eukaryota; kingdom Viridiplantae; phylum Streptophyta; class Magnoliopsida; order Santalales; family Viscaceae; genus Viscum; species Viscum album. The sequence goes on from OY728137.1 coordinate 1,484,076,823, forward strand.
TGTAATAAATATTTTAAAAAAATACACTTACATTAACCCCTTTATCAAATGATACATCAAATTAATTTTGAGTTTTTACATTATTAATCCAACTCGAATGTCTTGTATGTATGTAAATTACCTCCATCATCATCTGGGATTAATATTCCATAATCCAGAATGTATTTATATTTAACTATTAGGCTTTTATTAATTTATATCAAAAAAATATTTGACAATTTATATTTTTATAATTATGTAAACTAAATTATTGATATATATATATATATATATGTTGTACTTAAATACACACATCCAGTTCCAATGTGTCTAAGATTCACCAAGAGATCCACGTTTTCCATTTTATATCACGTTTAAAGGGATTATATCAATTTTATAGTTGGCAGCCAAAATTTTTCTATTTCCCAAAGGATATGTTACCTCATATTATGTCCAAAATCGAGTGAACTTGTGTTATATTTAAATTTTGGAAAAAATAATTTCACACACTCATTCTAGTAGTTCTAAGACTAAATAATCCATGAAGGTAGGGAAAAATAAAACCATTAATCATTTAACTCATAAAATTGAAAAACCAAGGAAATTCATACTGTAATGCTGCAAAATAAACATGGTATGACGTCATTAATCTCATATAATATTTAAAAAAAATTAAAAATTTAAATGTATGTAATTTTCAATTTGAAAAAAATTGACATTTTTTTGTTTTTTTAAAATATTTTATGGTTTTTTTATTGAATGTATTATAGAAGGAAAAACAAAATGTGAAACTAATAAATGGTATTTGAAACATAAACTAAGCAATCATTTTTACCCAAAACATAGTTCTGAAACACATCCATTAATTTTATTTCATACAATTTATTAATGAAAAATATTTCAAAATAAAATCATATAATCTATTTTCATGGAATTCCCAAACATGGGTACATTATTCAATGATATAATAGAGGATTTTGGAATCCTCCGTTGGTTTATTCTAGAAATCATAATTGTAATAATTCACATACTAGCCATTTACGTTTAATAGTTTTTATGACTAATCTCCCATGATATAAACTACACCAAATTTGATGGTGTTAGTTACTATGTATGGTAAAGTCCATTTGGAACTATGTTTAACTAAAATGAATTTCACCCTTTAAGAGACCAACAACACCTTTTATATTTTTTAAAATCACATTTCTATATTACTATTTCATGGATAGATATGTATTTCCACTTCTATAATAGGGAATTCACCTATGTTATTAGTCTCAACTACTCAACCTTTATTATTTCTAACTTAGTCCATTTTCCATTATTTCCCAACTTGTTGTGTACACTATTAAAAGCCCAATATTCTATGTGTTACCACTTAACACATGTGTGATAGTGTATTCCACAAACTATTCTTCATGGGGATATAACTAATGGGGTTTGATGGAAATCATCGAATCCTAAAGTTTATCCCCTATATTTTTTCCCTAGTCTCTCTAGATAGGTTTAAATGAACTCTTTTGAATCATCTTTCTCTCTGTTGGAATACTCTACTATGAAATTAGTTTGTGGCATATAGGAAGTGATATATTTTTGGTGTTCATTGTATTTCTTCAAGGGGTCTTCCGTGTTCTTTTTGTATAATTTTGTTCTTTGGTCACTAATTATATCATGAAGAACTCAAATCCATCAAAAAAAATTAATTTAAAAATATATTATCCATTTTTTGAATCACCAGATCATGCGTCTTTTTCTTTAGAATTTATATAATTATAATAGAATACTAAGAAATGTATTAAATTCATAATTACATGTTAAATAGTCCCATGAAATATAATACCCATGAAAATATATTCCATAGAAATTTAATGGTTTCAGTTCATTTCATGTCTTTTAGAAATTCTAATAGTAATCTGATTTTTTTGATATCTATTTGAAAAAAATGAAGTGAATTAGAAAAAAATAAGGACCAAAATAGTACAAATAATATTATATTCTGAGTTTTTATTTAATGAAAATATATCCCTTTCCTGCATGTGTATAAAAAATATTACTACGTGTATAAATATTTCATTAAGATACACCTCTTTAATACTTGAAAACTATATCTTTTCAGTGAATATGGATCTTTTAAAATATAACTATTTCATTATGATTTGTTTTTATGTGATATAAATTTGGAAAATATTGGAGGTATACTTGATGTGATAAAAAAATAATTCAATCCACATATCTGGGAATGTGAGTGGATTCATATAGATTCACACTAGGAAAATACTCATCAACATTTATTTTTTATGGGGGTTCTACCTCAGTAGTGTGGGGTTGTCTTCCAATTTGTTTTTCACCCAAATTCATATAGAATTTATTATACATACTCTTTAATTTTAATTCTTATAGTGGAAACATCCATTTAGAAGAATCATCTTGTCATCATCCTTCAAAATCATGTACCTAAGTGGTGGATGATCATTGAAAATAGTTATTATACATCTGTAGAAATATGACTTGATTTTTCAAATGTCAATAACAACATAAAACAACTCTTTCTCTATTGTTGTATAATTGATATTATCTTTCTATATGGTCCATGAATCATAGTATATCAATTATTATTTTCCATAAATCATTTTTTAATATATCTCTCTGACATATATATTTTAATTATCACAATGTTTCTCAAAATATATTTACAATTTTTGTTAGTAAACCATGGGTCTAGTGGTGTTGCATTCTTTTATCTTATCAGAGTATACCATATATCAATCATCAAAAAGTAACACAATTTAATTCTTCATTTGATAGTTTTGGAGAAAATATTCCTTGATAAACATTCTAAACAAAATTATAATCTAGAATTGAAAATTGATATCATTTCTCTCATAGTAGTGGGGTAAGGATGTGTTTACATTATATAAATTTTTTCCATCTCCACATAAAATACATATTTACAAATTATATTCCCCAAAAATATCCTTTTTTATAACCATAAAGTTGGATTTTTCAAAATTGGTTTCCTTTATTTTCTTAATTTATACCTTTAATACATTCTCTAAAATCTCCATAAAAATTTTACAATAAGATACATGGAATTTGAAATAATCAAACAAGACCTCCATATATCTATCAATTATGTCTTTTAAAATAAGTATCATGGTGCTATGAAAGGATCAAGGGGAATTTCATAGTCCAAATGTAATCATGCGGTTAGAAAATGTTTATAAGAGAGATGTTTATATGCACACTTTCATGTCTTATAGATAAGTTGCTATTAAAATTACCCATATAATCTATCAATAATTAAATAATTCCATTTCCTATCTAGACTCTCTATCATTTTTTCAAAATTTATAGGGGAATTGGTCTTTATGGGTAACACTGTTCAATCTCATTAATTCAATGAAAACACACTAGATATTTTGGATTCTTTTAGTTATTAATTTATTTTTTCTTTATTTTGTATAAATTTTTTACTACTTTTCAGTAGGAAATTTTGAGTGGGACTCAACAATTTGGATTATGAGATGGTGTAATTTATTCTAGCCCTAAAAAACTTAATAAATTCCATAAAACTACATTTATAATGGTCATTTTGAACCTTCTATGGGGATCTCGTATTAGTGTGGGCTCACAGTAAAATTAAATTCCTGACATAAAAGTTGAATGGTTAAAAAATAGAATATACCCTAATGTCCATCCTTTGAATTTATCCATTTGTTTAAACTTTTATATAGTTAATATTCATCCATGGGATTTAAATGTTATAAAATTATTACTTGAAGATTCAAATTTTCATTTAAATATGTGTATTTTATGTTTATAGAAATATATATCATTCTATTTAGTTGTGATTTCATGATATGCTTCCATTGTCATGTTTTTTATGCTCAAAAATGTCACATGTAAGGAAGAAGTATTAGTAGATGATATGAGTAACTAATCAAAATTATATTTTTCAATTTTTTTAAAACGTTCAACAGTCAAAATGGTTTCTAGATTCAAAACCTTTTCAAAATAAAATATTCGTCAAATAAGGTGGGTGTTGATAACATTTATTATAATATAATTATATTATAAAATAATTCATTATAATCTAAAAATTTGAATCGTAATTGAGAATTTCTTAAGGTAAAAATATATTATCCGTTATTAGTAAATCACATTGAATCACGGATTCTGAAATTAATAGTTTTTTCCAAAAAAATCATTGAATATGTACCATAAATATCATTTGTAATTATTTTAGAGGTCTTCAGAAATGAAAAAATTAAACTAATAGGAAAGTGATCTTGAAATTTTCTTTCCTCCATGTTAAGAATGTATAATTCTTCATGGAAAGAACCATGTAAAGTTATTAAAACATATTCGAGAACACCTATTGTGTATGAAAATACTCGTTTGATAGGTAACAGAACCAATGGTTTGGGTTCTCTAATATATTGACATTAACAATATGTGTATGGAATTATATTAATTAATGCTCTAAAATGCCATTATTTATGGGAAAAATTATTCTATCTAATCATTCATGGAATGGATAAGATAACGAGACCATGGATTTTTTGGGTGAGTGGATAGGTAATAAGTGTGAAATAATTTTTTATTCGTATTACCCTTTCATTAAATTAAATTCTTTATACTAGTGAAAAATATTTTATTGACTCTCACTTAATGTGAAATTTAGAGAATGGATTTCAGAAAAAGGATTTTGATCTTCACCTTTATTAATATCTACTTAATCTCTTGTTTTGGAGTTTCTTCACTGGGTCAGTTGGGTATATTATTACTTATGGGGAAGAGTGGTTGGGAATTATTATATTCTTACATCTTAAATTTATTTTTTTCTTTCATCACTGAGAGTTTTTTCACTTATGCTTTAGCTTCTTTTCATATGTAGTTTTATAAATCAAATTTTGTTCTCTAAATCCATATCCCAATTGAGATTATTATTATTCAATGATTCTCATCACCTTACCACTCTTTAATATAATATAACTAATATTTCACTTTGTTTTATGATTTTATTTATGAGGATTAAAAATTCTTGATTATTAATATCGTTTATGGATTTCATAATCAGGTAGTATTGCCCTTGTAACTCATTTGGTCCCGATTCAATAATGTTGAGGGTAGTCACTTTAATGGTGTGATATTACATATTTTTTCAGCAACATTTTCACGGTGGGATCCTAGTACTCTATTTATTAATACATTATAGAGGTATGATAGATTTCCTTTTGTAAGAATATAGGTTTGAAGGATAAATGAAAATCATTTTATAAAGGATACCTTAGACACTCTATGTTCTTATGATAAAACTATGTGTAGGTATAATTAAATATCAAATGTTGTTTAATGGTTGATTCTAGAATTGGAAATGGTACATGGAATCACAATACTCTTTTACATGGACTTAAGGGTCTCCTTCAAATAATTTCTCTTGATAATTATAATGACGGAGAACACATGGAGGTGTGGAAGGTGAGGTTTCATATACATTTTTCAATGTTAAATTCCTCTCTAGATTGGTTAGTTAATTAATATTCTATTCATTAAAGAGGAGTTGTATTGTTTTAACACATGATCCCCATATGTTGTGTATCATGTTCCAAATGTTTGATATTTTTGGGATATCATTTCAATCAACTCTCTCACTTCATTACTGCACCTAAATTCTAGTTCTCCTCTAGATGAAGGGAATAACATAATATAGTTGTTTTCAATTATCCCTTGGTAATTCACTAAAATTAAATGATTAAATTCGAAATGAATATGTGGTAATGAGGTTTTAATATAGTTAAATCTCTCAAGTAACTCATATAATGTTTCTCAAGATTCACTATTGATCGTTGAGATTTATTTTTTGATATGATTTCTCCTTGATGTAGGGATGTACTAATAGAGTAATTCCTTCTACAAATGATCCAATGTAGTGATTTCATTAGGATAATTGTTTTATATACATTCTTTATAGTCTTGTATAAGAGATAAGGGGAATACCATATAGATCACTTAATCATATTATATTTCTAAAGGATTTATATTGCTTTAATCACTAAAAATTTCCCTTATTTTTTGGTTAGGGTCATCTATTATAATGACCTGAATCTTTGGAAGGAGATTGATTATATCAAATCTCTGTCAAAATTCTTATTTATTTTTATGACTATGATGTTTATTTTAATTTTTGGTATTTGTTGTATAATGTTATGTTAGTGTTTTATTCCATTGTTCCAAATTATTTTCCATGTTTTCACACCCTTTCATTATAGTGGTGTAAGAAGATGTTTTGTTTGTGAAACATTTCAATAGAACATGGAAAACATCACTATAATCATATTTATTTATTATTAAGGTTCTCATACTATGCATAATAATTCCTTCAACATTCAGATAAAGACCAATTATTTGATATATATGTGCTAAATGTTTCTATTTATTCAAATAATTTTAATCCCAACAAGTAATTCTACGGTTTTCCTCCCCAATAGAAATGCTGGTTTGGAATGGAACATGTAACAGGGGAATCAGTAAAACAAATTTTGAACCAAATATAATATAGTAGTTTAGAACATAAGTTTTATTTAGAGATAACATTTATATTACTGGGTTTATATTTTATTCATTTGGTTTTATTTTGTGAAAATGTTCTGAATTGAACATGGTTTGATTTTAACTATTAAAAAATACTGGTCAAATTGGATTGGTTTTGAAAATAAAATTTGGAGACTATGGCCTAACATTTGATCATGTTATTACCTCCCAAGTAATATCACAAATTTATTTTTAGCCTCTCATATTCTATATCTTACAAAATGAAACCACAGTTAGATTTCATTTCATATAAATTACCAGCATTATTTGTGGAGTACCTTGATCATTGTAAACCCCACTCTTACCTAGTTATTGATGGAATATCTCTTATCACTGTCCTATTCACCCACTACTCATTATAATGTGTCATGGAGTGAGTTATAGTGGAAAAAGGGTGAAATCAATTGATATTGGGAAGATAAATTTCTTGTGTATAAGAATAAGGATATATATTAAGAACTATATGCATTAAAATAAATAAAATTGTGTCAATGTTAAAGAATGTAGTTTAGAATAATGAATTCATGACTAGGGGTATGGGGTATCAACTCATCTCAGTAAAAAATCGATTAACATGCCATTATCAATAAATTAAAGTAAGTGTATAAAAATAATTTTCATGATGAATATATAATAGCCCACATTTGATGATCACAAAAGAAACACCATACTCTAGTGAAAAAATCATCTTTTATAGAGACAAAATGTTATTTCTTCAATCTTCCATCTGTATCCAGTTGATTTGGATGATCTTCTGTAACAATGAACATTAAAATTTGAAATATTCATTAAATTCTGATCTAATGTCCTTCCCTTCAGATCACTTCCACGTTCACATCTCAATGGTTGAGATCTCTTTGAAATAGGGATAAAATCATTTATATTAAAAACATTATTCCCCCTATGAATTGAATCTATACTGCATCATAAATTATCAAAAAAAATTAATATGATGGTGCACAACTTCAATGGACAACAAAATCTATTTGGGGGAATGAGATGATGTAACTTATGGATTGGTATCTTTATTTTTAGTGAAATTCGGAATGGTATGAATACATGGATTATGTCAGGCCATTCATGTTCTTATAATGAGATTTGGTGTTAAAACGTGGTATGAATCTTATTTTCCATCATGTATTTCATCAATTACAACGAGTTATGCATTGTTGTTTTTTAAAAACCTATGTTGCATATTGTTCAAAAAATTCATCCACTAACTAGATCATTATATTCAAATTAATTCATCAATTTTTTCTTTTTCAATTTTGTGGATCCTTCATTCTTCTTGAGAAGTTATTTTTCCAGATATATGAAACTTTAATCTTCCAAAAGAATCATTCTACCATAATCACATCAAATTTTATTCATGAATTAAAACATCATCATTGAAACAAACAATCTCCCTTATTATAAGCTCATAAATATCAAACATGACAGTGATTCTCAAAATTTTCATCAGTTTGATACGTTTACCCACTCAAATTTCACATTGGAATTATAATAATAATCTTATGTGCAGTACTCCATTAACATTAAACTAATGTGCTAGGAAATAACAGTGGACCCATAATCATTGACTCTGCAAAGGGAAGAATCACTTCTCCTAAAAAACGTAGAATTCATCATATTTTTAAATGGATCCAATTGGTAATGTGAAGCTTAGTATTCCTTTCCTATGATGGTGAATGGACAATTAATTTTTCATCAATTCATGATGAGATATATAACAATGAGAATGGATGATCTAGAAAACAACTTCACTGCGGCATCATTATATCAGTCGGCTTCCAAAGGAGTGGTGATGATCTTGGATATTTTTTTCAGTCATCTGGGTTGTACTGCAATCGATGAAGATCGAGATTTATTGGGGCATCACTATAGAGGTATTTATTGGCAATCGACTTCGATATTAATAATTATAATCAGGTGGTTTGAGTGGATAAAGAATATCATGAGCTTACCTAACCCGAAATATAGAGCATCGATGTAATAGGTGATGTGTCTTGATGGACCACCCATCTATCATTGGTCGTATTTGATCATCTAGATTTGAAATCTTACATTGGAATCGACTCGTGAAATTTTTATTTGGGAGTCTATAATATTAACATCAATAGATTAGGTTTTTTATTGGCAGAGATGAAAGGGACCATATATTCATGGATCATCCCTTGGCCTATTTTCGAAGATGAATGTGCTCAGATATGGCTCATAAGAAGTTTAGAAAATTTTGATTAATTAAAAGATAGTATGGGGGTATTACTTATCATATAACTAAATTACACTATGAGACACCCTGTTATACAAGGTTTTTCATTGTGTGAAAGTGGGATAGAAAACAAGAAATGTATTAGGGTTCTAAAAATAAAATAATGAATTGAGGAAATGTGTTTTCTGTTGGAACTTGGCCTCAAGGCATTACAAAACATGAAAGGGGATTACATATTTTGTAATGCCCCGATTCTGTAGGATTTATGTGTTTCCAGCTGCTGAGTTTTTGTTAAATACTATAGCTACATAGGATCTCCCTCAACCCTAGGTGACCTGAATACCCTCTCATTAGCATTTTGGGGATTCCTCCATTAAGGAACGATCCCTATACCCCTCATCTAATTCATAGTGATCCATCATCGATGTAAGGTATGATCTACCTCTATTCTTGTGGTTTCTTCAATTTGTTTCATCTTGTTTCTCTATTCGACGTGATGGCTAATGATATCCATGTTTCTAATAGAGTTTCTAGGTTGTTGGTTACTAAATTTGTACAATAGAATCCTCATGTGGATGTAGTTATTGCAGGAGAGGTGATCATGATCTGTTGCTTTGATATGTTCTTATGTGAATATTTTCAATGTTCTTTTGAGGTAGTGAATTCAATTATTCTCTATTTATTTATGTGAAATTTTTGTGTTAGAATGATTTAGCCTTCTGTATTGAAACAAAATTGACCTAATTAAATATATGAATCGTATTAAACAATTGATTCCAATCACATAGTGATGTTATTGCTTTGTACTGTGATAACGTTTTCCCTCTAGATATTCAATATTGTGTGATATCTATTCATTCTTTGTTTATCATGTTCATGATGTAAATTGGTTAAGAATGTAAATCCATAATTAATTGATAAATAATTAGGTAATATGTAAAGTGTCTTGTTTAATAGTAAGGTTGTTGTTGTTGTTAAAATATGATGTTAATCAAATAGAATTCAGTATGCATGATTAATAGTGTTGGTTAATGAAAAAAACATATTAATTATTTTTGATAAAAGTATTAAAGGCATGTTAAATTAATTGTCTAATTAATTTGGTGATAATAGGTCATATCATGTTGTTTAGGGTTCCCATAGTTAGACCCTCTGAATAATGAATCGGTTAATTAAAGATGGAATAAGAACCAGTTGTGTGTTAAAGATAATTCCTTGTGGGTCTTGAGTCTCCCACTTTCTTATAAATGATGTCTGTATTATGCTTTGGAGTCATGAGAGATCATTGTGTGTGAATTATGGATTCTTTATTTAGGTTTTTGATCCCATTTATATATTTATTCATGTTACATGTAATGTGTTATTGATACGAAACTTCTTGTTTTGGGGGGGTAGGGAGGGCCAGATGCAGTGTCCTCCTAGGTTGGAAAATCATGGAGGGTTTTTCTGTTATGTGGAACATGGAGGCCTGATTATTGTCACAGAAATTGACAGAAACATTGGCGAGATGCATCATTTTATGCATATGGGTGGCAGGGAGGACTCTAGAGATGATGGAATAGGTTGAAGCTGGGATTAGCCATTAAGAAGAAAGTGGATGCTGGTTGAATATTTTGTATGTTTATCCACTTGAAATTCATCACTGCTTGATGTAGATGATCTTTCTTACACTTCTTAAAAAAGAGGTGAAGATGCATGGGTTATTCCATGTTCTTTTTATATTTTGTCTCTCTAGGATGGATGGGTCAATTCCTATACTATAGGTGGAAAAAACTCATTTCGTAGTTCACCTACTCACCGTGTTGCTCCCCTTGTTTTTAGTAGCATAAAATGTTTTACTAGAATACGTGGAAACATGGAAATATGGATAGTGGTAAGGTTTTTAATAAATAAATGAATAATTGTTTAAACCATGGGGGTTGGAGCATCCTGGGATGACATGATGATGTAGTGTTTCTGAGAATCCGTTGACTCGGTTTAGTTATGCCTGGAGGGCATGGATATTTGTTGAATGCTAATGTAATGTAATGTGGAATATGATAATGGTTAACTAATGGTCAAATAATTAATTAATGTAAAGTCAAACTGATAAAAATGGATAAAGTAACTTAATATATCTCTTTAAGTGGTTGTGTTCTTATATGATATCCTGTCATAGAAGTGGAAACTAGGAGTCCGAGATATGTTAGCTATAATTGAGTTTAAGACGAGTTTATGACCATATTGTGGTTGTAAGATATATTATATTCGTTACTTCTTGTGTCTCTATACACTATTCCTCCCCTTCTATTATGGAAATGGAAACTCCTGTGATTCTGAAAATTTGGAGTGTTTTTTCCACGATCCCAATGGGTGGATGGATGGATAACTACCCCCTTTGTCCCTATACTCTTCTCTTGGTAGTTACTTGTGTCAATATTTAAAATGGTTAGTTTTTCTTTGTATATGTCTATAGAGGGCTTTAATGGCCAGTGGTTATTTCAGACACATATATTGTCGATATAGTTTCCTATGTACTACTATAAGTGTAACGTGTATATGTTATGATTTCTTGATGATCCTTACTCATTGTATGGGTTATAATGGATTGAGGAATAATAATCAATATAATATAAACACAGTGTGACATGTTCTGGATAATGGAAACTATCTATATAATTTTGGTTGTGTGGTTCTGGTGGTAATTTGCACAGGGTACTGGTTGTGGTGCTTCACCCAGGTGTCTACAGGCAAGCGTTTTTTAGATAGATGCTCAAGATTGGATATGTTTTGGGAAAACTGGAAAACCATTGTGGAATTGGATGTGGGGATCCCATGATATTATTTATTATATTATAAAAAATTGAATTTGATAATTGGTTAGAGTAATCATGGTGAGGCTAGGAACATAGTATACATGATTAGGTGATGAGTTAATTTCGCCAATTTTTCATTGTGATTTAGATTCCGTCCTTCACTTTGACATGAGAGGTTTCGATGAGGATCCTACTTAGAATACTGTTATACTCACCCAATATTATATAAAATATTTTTCAGGATAGGTGGAGTATATTGGAGTCCAGGCTGGTTACTACTAGCTTGTGGTTTTTTTGGACCTGTTTGGGATTCAAGGTCATTACCATATTACTTTTTTTGGTACATACAGTTTTCCCTTTCAGTTGTATTAGTTTTACATGAAATTAGATATGTGTACTTGGGTTTTACCTTAGATTTTATTCTGATTATTATTTGGTTGATGTATGTCTTATCTATCTCTTATCCATGTTTTCTATTAGAGGGTAATTCCTCCCATATATGTGTTTGTTATACACTCAATTCTAGTCTCCAACTTGAGGCCTAAAGTAGGAGGGACTTGGGGGGTCATTATATATCTTCTCACATTGTTGGCCCAAGAGGGGTACACTTTGTGGGGAAGAAGTAATGATAGAGTGGTATTGGTGGTCTTGTTGAGGGATAGGATGGAGTTTGGAGTTAGGCACAGGTGAGGTTGCATGGGTCAGTAGAAAAATATTGTTAGACAAGTTCCAAAAGTTTTGTAAACACCAGATAACAACTGAAAAACAGGTATTTAGGGCCCCTTGTGATCTGATTCACATACCATTAAGTTTAAAGTGTTTACTAAATGCGGTGATACATTTTTTAGTGAAGAGATATCAGAAAGTATCACATATCATTATTCATTTCACTTGTGAATGAATTGGTAGACCTTGGGATATGTTAACCTATAATAAATAAAAAATTAATGTTAAATTATATCATATTCTAGGTTTTTGATCCCAAACAATTTATCATTTTATAAGTATGGCTTCAGGTCAATATCTTCATCAGGTTCGTGAAGAACATGGATATTATTTTGTGCTAGTAGATCATAATATAGTAGAGGTCTATAACAACAACCCTTAGAGGATGAAACTCTATGAATTTTAGTTCTATAGTCTACAGAAGTTCAAGGGATCTATTTCAGATGTAGTCACAGAAGACTAATTGGGGGACTTTGAGATATACTTTAGTTCGATATGTGCATAGAAGGAGAACTAGGTATCAGTGGTTTTTGTGATGTTGCATGGGGAAGCGAGGATACAGTTTTCATTATTCCTCAGGGATTGCGAGGATTCGACAGTCTCATGGGAGAAGTTTTGAGGGCAGTTCAGAGTCGAGATTCATTCTATCACCATGAAGGAGGCTAGTTTCTAGGATCTAATTACACTTCAATAGGATAGATCGGGTGTGTGAGAGTTCGATATCCATTTTTAGAACCTTCTGTGATATCTAGAACTGGATCATCATGACAAGGGATTCTTTAGGATTTTCCACAAAACAGTGTTAATTTCCATGTTTCCCAATTTTATGGGTATAAGAGTTTCCAAACAGAAAGGGGTGGGTCTCATCCCTCAGTATCTCATTTCATCAGGGGAGGCAGCACTCATGCCTAGGTTAAGGGATCAGGAACTTTCTTTCTTGTGGGGGTTGAGGTCATCAACAATGATAGTGCATGTCCTTTCTAAGCAATGATCATGTGCCATTTGACTCTCTTCAAGTTCCTCCATTGAGGCAGTTCTAGTCGAAGAAGCAGCACTTGGTTGCACCTATTTTGGATCAGCATAGAGAAGATGTGGTAGATATAGGACAACCCAAGGATGATCCTCGTCCTCATAGATCATATTTCATCCATGGAGGTGGTTTCTATGAAGGTCGAAGAGTTTGTGGATCAAGATTTGGTCAGTTTCATTAATTAACATTGCCACCGCCATGAAATATAGACATCCTTCTAGGTACAATTTTTTATTTCTACATGGATTCATGCCTTGTTTGATTCAATAATGACACACTCGTTATATCAGCTTGCATTTTCCATGCCTTAGGACTTGAGGTAGAGAGGCTTCCAGTGCCCTTGCTGTTGACTACACTAGTTGATGGTCGACCTGACATGCTTGTTGTATGTGGAGACTGTGAGCTATTGATGGGGTAGCACTGCCCATGGTGAGATTTCCTATGTTTTCTGATACAACCATATGATGTCATATTCATCATGTATTTGTTGTATTCATTGTAGGATATCGTAGAGTACATCCGGAGGTCGACGAAATCCTTTGATAATGCTGGAGAGCAAGATGAGTTTGTTGGTGAGTGAGACCCACGTATTGGTCTAATGCGCGTTCCTTACATGTTATCCATGATGGTTGAGTTGATGTAGGGTTCATCATAGGTTAAGTATTTTGTTTTTCCCATTTTCATATAATAGTACCTAGATGTATTCCTAGAAGATGTTGGAGCATTACCCCCTCAACGGTAGATCAAGCTCACGATTGAAAACAACCAGGCATATCCAATTTATCAATTTATTTCTATATAATGGATACTTATATTTTGTGAGAGTTGTTTATAAAACTTGATGTTTTGATGTGGTGTGGTTCCGTTCATCCAATCATACTTCCATGGGGTGCACCCGTTTTGTTCGTGAAGAAGGATGATTGTATATTGAAAGTGTGTGTCAATTACCATGTCCTGAAATGACTAAAAGTGAAGAACCATCCTCCTATTCAACAGATTGATGATTTATTCAATAAATTAGTGGATTAACTTTGGTTATCAAGGATCATTTTTTGGATAGGACATCATCAGATGTGGGAGAAGGATGAGGATATCCCAAAGACTGCATTTTTTTGTCATCATGGGCATTACGAGTCTATTGTGATGATGTTCAGTGTGAATAATTCTCCATCAATGTAAATATTATTGATGGACATTGTGTTTCTTTAGTTTTTGGATTGGTTCATGGTGGTTTTCATCAAAAACTACCTTATGTACTCCACTTTTGAGGTGAAGTATAAAGAATATCTAAGTGATGTTTTGGGAGTTATTCATCAACAATAGCTATTCAGAATATTTTTGATGTGCGAGTTTTTGGCAAGAGATGTCTGTTTCTTATGGAATGTTGTATCCTAGTTGGGATTATATGTGTATAAATAAAATATATAATAATTTTATTCATTTTCATCACCCAAGATAGTGGATGAGGTGTGATGTTTCCTCAATCATGCTGGCTGTTAGAAGAGATTCGTAGTTTATTTTTCTCAAGTCAAGACTCTTCATACAATGTAGAATAGATCAGATTAGGTATTCAATTGGATAAATCATATTCATGTTTTTTTCGAGTATCTAATGGGGAAGTTTCTCAGTGCTCTGATTCTTTGTCTTCCAGCAAAATGAGATCAGTTTGAGGATTTATGTGATGCTTTACGTCTATTTTTTGGTTGTGTTAGAAAGAATCATAGATCTGTCCTTTCATATTTGTCTTGGAATTTGTGTTCCCATGATCATAACTATTCTAGTTGTGATCTTGAGTTGGAAGTAGTGGTGTTTTCCTTCAATATTTGGAGACATTACCTCAATGGTCGACGTTTTGTGGTCTTCACTGATGTTAAGATGATGAGGTACATTTTCTCCCAATATCAATTGAACTTTTGATAGCTTCGATGGATAGAGTTCATATGGAATTACAACTACGAAATTTCATATAAACCTAGAATGGGGAATGCTCTAGCCAATTCATTGAGCAAGAATCTGCATTGTGATTTAGTGAGTGAATCTGGTGATTCCTAGAGGGTGATGTAAGAACTCATAGCATTACATCTAAACATGGGAGATGTTGGGGTGATGACTGTATTTTTAGATGATGGTGTAGTTATTTTTGGTGAATCATGTAGAAGAGTTCCATTAGGTGGATCATGAGGCAGAGGTCTGGAGAGACTGAGTTCTTTATGGTGAGGCCCTAGACAGTCGGATAGAGGATGAACAGCAAGTGTTGTTTCATGAAATTCCTATCATTATTTTTTCATTGTGTGAGAAATTTCATAGAGAGTTCCATTTCTCAAACTTAGTGGTACATACTTGTGTGACAAGTATGTATCGATCTTCGAGATGCAAGTTTTTGTGGCTTGGGATGAAGCGTGCTATTGTAGAGTTCGTGCTTAATGTTTGTTTTACCAGATGTGGAAGGGTGATCACCTTGTTCTTAGTGGTTTCCACCAGCCAAAAGTTGTTCCTCAACGGAAGTAGGAGGAAATCTCAATAGACAAGGTTACTAGTTTACCAAAACCTCAGGGAAGCCATGACACTATATGAGCAGTAGTGGATTTTTTGATGAAATCATCCCACTTCAGAAAAATCATGGAGTAGAGCTTAGTGTAGGGTTTTTTAATACAATAACTGATGGATGTGGTGAGAATCCACAGTGTCTTCAGAATATCCATTTCCAACTGAGATCCACATTCTAAATCCAGGGTGTGGAGAGGTCTTCGGCATTCTTTTGGCTCTCAACTATATCATAGCACTACATTTCATCCATAGACAGATGTTCAGACAAAGTGAACGATACAAACTCTTGTAGACATGTTTCACTCGTGTGTCCTGGATTTGGAGGTTCGTGGATGAGGCACCTTCCCTTTCTAGAGTTTTCTTACAACAATAGTTTTCACTCCCCCATATGTATGGATTTTATTTAAGCCTTGTATGGTCAAAAATTCAATTATCCGTTGTGTTGGACTAGGGATGGATAATCATAAATTCTCTGGATGGAACAAGTATAAAATATGATAGAGATGGTTTAGGATATTAGCAATAGGATGTAGGCAGCACAGGATTGTTAGATGTCTTATCCTCATCATAGGAGAATACCTACATAGATTGACTAGGGGGATCATGTGTCTGAGAACGAGACCCCTCATCATACCCATTGATGGTTTTGTCGTGGGAGTAAGATTTCAACCTAGTTTATTAGACCTTTCAAAGTGTTAGATCACATTGGAGTCATGGAATACCCGATAGTGATTCCCCCAAGGATGAGCCAAATTTATGAGGTTTTTCCTGTGTTGTAGCTCTGTTATTATATTCATGATGACTCTCACATAATGTATTTGGGTGAGATAGATGTTGATGATGATGTTTCCTTCGAGGAGAATCCAGTAGGGATCCTGCACCACCATGGGTAGGTGTTGCACATGCATGATGTTCCCTTGGTTTGTGTCATGTCGTGTTATGGTGGCAGGAAAGATAGTTCTTGGGAATGGGATTTTAAGATACAAGTTCAATACCTAGATCAGCATTATTTTATCTCTTCTCTTATAACATTGTTCGTTTTGTGGTTATATATCCATTTTTATTATGATATGGATTATTCTTGTTTCTTATTGTCCCATACTCTTTTTTAAAAACTATCTCCCTCGAGATTGTTTTTAAGGGCTTGTAGTGGTTTTTGCATGGTTTTAGATTTATTCCTCTATTGAATAAGTTGAACTCTTGTGGTGTTGAGATCCTTGAGAGGTATCTCGTGGGGTGGTTATTTGGATAACCCCTTCATGTTTCCTCTTTGGGTTGGTTTTGAATTCTTCAGGAAGAGGATGTTTTGAGTGGTATCAGATGTAAGTTCCTAGATCCACATCGATCAACCCTCTGCGTGTTTTCAAAGATCAAAGTGCTCAGAGGTGACTCAGAAGATGTTTGGTGATTTTCGGTTAACTAAAAGCTATGAAGGGGGATTATGTGTGGTGTAACTACATTACATGATACAACATCCTTTTTCATGGGTTGTTTCATGTTGTTAAATTGGGATTCATGGAATGAAATGTTTCGGGGTTCAAAAAATAAAATAAATCATTGAGGTAATGAATTTTTAGGTTTACCTTTACATCAAGGCATTACAAGTCATGAAATGAGATTACATGTCATTTAATTCCACATCATTTTATGTTTTATGTGTTTTCTACCATCATGGTTTTTTGTCCAAACATATATCTAGAATACTTCTCCCTCGACCACATGAGACCCAACGGCACTCTCTTCAATGTTTGGGGTATTCCATCATCTAGGAATAATCCATAACTTCGTCCTTCGATCTATAGTGATCCATATTCGATATAAGTTATTACCAACCTCTATTCATGAAGTTTATTCAATCTATTTCCTCTTGTTTCTCTTTTACATGTGATGGTGTGTGATCATTGTATTTATAATGGTGTTTTCTTTGTTTTTGGTTGGTTTGGTTGTACTATGGTGTCCTTGGGTGGATGCAGTTGTTATAAGAGGGGTGATTATGATCTAATTCTCTATTCCATTCTTGTGTGAATAACATCTATGGCCTTTTGAGGGAGGGGATTTGATGCTTATTTTTTTATGATAAATTATAGATTTTCAAAGATTTATCCCCTTTGATCACAATGAAATTTACCTAATTAAATATATGAACTAGATTAATGAATTGGTATCAATCGCGTACCAATGATGTTGCTTTGTACCATGATAACGGTTTGCCTCTTGATTTTATATATAGTGCGGTATCATTACATTCTTTTCGTAGCCTATTCTCGATGTAAATCGGTAATGAACATAAATATGAAATTAATTGATAATTAATTGGGTAAATGATAAAGGTTCATGTTTAATAATCTTATTGTTGTTATAATTTAATATTAATAAAATTGATGCGATTATGAATGAATAAAATAGTTGTTTAATGTACCAGAAGCATGATGATTCTTATTGATAAATGTTTTACTAGCATGTTAAATTAATTATTCAATTAATTTTGAGATAGTATATTTTTTAGGTTTCCTATGGTTGGATCCTATGAAAAATGAATGGGTTAATTCAACATGGAATATAAAATGGTTTTCTGTTAATGATACTGCATTATAGGGCCAACATTTCCAACTTACTTGTAAAGGCTGAGTTCCTTATGCTTTGAGGCCTGAGAGCTCATTGTGTGTGAAGGTAGGAAGACTTGTTTATGTCCGAGAGCATGTTTCTTATTTTTAATGCTTCTTATGATGTGCTCTAGATACGAGACATGTGGTTGTGGTGGTAGGGAGGCTTAGTTGTGATGTGATCATGGAATGGTTGAGCCTAGAGGGATATTGTGGTATGTGTGGAAGATAATCCCATTTTTGTGGAAGTAGTTGAAGCCTAGAGTGGTGATATTCATCTGTTTATGCATATGGGTGTTGGGGAGGACACCATTTATGATAGAACTGGTTGAAGTTGTTCTTACATGTTGAGATGAAAGTGGATTATGGTTGAATCCATTGTTTTTTTTCTGGTTTAATTTCCCCACCTCTTAAGGTAGATAGTCCTCCTTACCCTCCTTTCAAAAGTGAGGAAGATTTGTGGGGAATGCCATATGTTTTTATGTATATTTTCTCAAGGATAGATGGGTCTATTTTCCTACTAGTGGTGGAAATGAATCGATGGGTAGTTCACCTACCCACTGTGTTGAGACTCTTGTGTTTGGTTGGTTATTATTTTATCCTAGAATGCCTAGAAATATAGAAATATGGAACGTGGTAATGTTGTGAATAAATAAATTAATATTTTTATAAACCAGGTGGGTTGGAGCTTGCTGGGATGTAATGTTGAGGATGGGCTTCTGAGAATCCACAAACTCATTTGGGTTATCCTTGGAGGGAATGTATCTTGGTTGAATGCTAATGGAGTGTAATGTTGAATTTTAAAATGGTTAATTAATGGATAAATAATTAATTAACCTAATGTGAAACTAAAATAAAGGGATAATGTAAATTAATATGGCTTTTTATATGGTAATGGGATAATATGATATCTAGTCTATGTAGTGGTAGCTAGGTGTAGGAGATACATTAGCTTTATTTGATTCTATGACTATGTTATGCACATAGTGTGGTTGTGAGCTATATTATATTTTGTCCATTTTCTATTTCTATACACTACTTTACCCTATCGGTAAGGGAAACTAACACCATGGGTATTCTGAGACTTTGGAGGTGTTTTCCCTAATATTCAGGTGGGAGGATGGATGACTGTCTACCCCCTTTGGCACCTTTATTTTATCATTGTAGTTATTTGTGATTGTTTCTACAATAGTTAGTTTCCCCAATATATGTGTGTAGAGGGCCATAATGTCTTATGGTTTTTTCATACACATGTATTCTAGATATAGTTTTTTATGGACTACTATAAGTGTAATGTGTATAGGTTGTAATGGCTTGAGGATCCTTACTTTGTTTTTTGCCTTTAATGTATTGAGCTATAATACCCAAAGTATGATACATTCTAAGAGAGATGTGGTGTCTCTTTGTAACTACCTGGCTACTTTTGTTTGTGGTTTTGAGTTTCAAGAGGTGCATATTGTGGTGCTTTGACCAGATGTATACAGGAATGTCTGATTTGAGAGAGATGCTCCTGACGTGTGACGTTTCGAAAAAGCAACAAACCACTGGGGAAGTTATAGTGGGGTACCATTTATTTTCAATATTATACATTATTCTCTTATATGTTATAATAGTTGAGAGTATCCATTGTGAGTCTAGGAATATAGTCTACCTGTTTAGGTGTCATGTTA
The DNA here is from genome assembly GCA_963277665.1 of Viscum album. Classification (NCBI taxonomy): domain Eukaryota; kingdom Viridiplantae; phylum Streptophyta; class Magnoliopsida; order Santalales; family Viscaceae; genus Viscum; species Viscum album. The sequence continues at coordinate 1,484,096,979 of OY728137.1, forward strand.
GTTTCACCTATTGCTCACTATTATTTATTATTCTTCCTTTATTTTTTCATGAGAGGCTCTAAGAAGGATCCTACTGAGTATACTGTTATACTCAACCCGTGTTATATAAAAAAAATTTCAAATCAGTTGGAGAGATTTGGAGATCAGGATGGTATCTACTGGTTTGGGGTTTTATATAGTTTTTTTGGGGTTTGTGGTCACTTTTGTTTCAATTTCATTTGGTACTTAATGTTTTCCCTTTCTGTTGTAGTAGTTTTACATGACATTATATAGGTGTACTTTGGATTTATTTTATACTGTATTCTAAGTAGTATTTTGATGGTGTCCATATTATATATCTATTCTATAAGTTTTCTTTTAGAGGTAATTCCTCCCATATGTGTGTTTGTTATACCCACAGTTTTAGTCACCAACCTGAGGCATAATAAAGATTAGACTTGGGGGGTCAATATCTATCTTCTCACAGTTTTTGTCTAGGAGGGGTACACATTTTGGGGAGTGGGTCTTTATAATAGATTTAGCATAAAACATGGTGGCATGGTCATCATCATTATAGGCTATATGTGACATTCATCCATAGTGATCTCGGTTGAGGAAGACATCGTAGTCGATCTTGGAAGATAAAAGTGTGGTCAATGATGTTTCAATATAGGAGGCATGGTCAACCATAATTATTTTATACATATTTGTTGGATATACAATCTAAAATTGGGAATAATCAATCAATTTAATTGGAAACTTTTCATATAGGGTGTTGATGAAGGTGATATTACATGAACTGGCATGATAGATTGAAAATCGGACAAGCGGTAGCATTATGAATTATAAAAATTTTCATGTTGTAAATTCAATAAATTACAGGAGGGGGTTCCATTGTCATATCATGTGACTCATGGATGCTTGTTTCGTCATACACATCACATGAACAAGTTTTATTCATCGATTTTATTTACGATTAAAAAACAAATAAAAATTATATAATTCAAAATTAAACATCTAAACCAATACATCAATGTTACTAAATAAAATCAAATTGAATTAAAATCGTGATTTTATATTTTAATTAAATATTCCTAATTCAAAATTAATTTTCTATACAATTTCTCAATATTTTATTTATTAAATTAAATAATCTCTCTCAATAACCAAATTTAATATCTTCATGAAATTCATACTTGTCCAAATAAAATTTCAATTTGAATAAAAAATTATTATTCTAAATAAAAATTCCCTAAAATAATAAAATTATACATTCTAAATCAATGTATGTCATGGTTAATTAAATCCAAAAATAAAATATATCACTAAAATTACGTTTTTAAGATGGTAAAATTTAATTTTTTAGGTTTCTAAAAATTTCCAAAAATACACATTTACATTGAATTCAATTAAATGATGTCTAACATTCATTGAAAAAATCAGATTTTTTTTTAAAATGGCATTTCATCAATTGTGAAAACATAATTCATTGTAAAATATCCTATAAATATGTAAATATTGATTTTAATCTTTTTCTGGAAGGATAAATAAATAGTTATCTCAATAATTATGAAAAGGCCATTTTTTGTTAAAAATCAAAGAAAAGTATTTGATATCAATTTAATTCTATAATTTAATGACTAAACAACTCAAAAATAATTGTTTATAAATAGTACAAATTTATAATTAATCCATTATAATAACATTAATAATCCTTGAATGACTAACATTTATGTTTATTTAATTCGATGGCGTACACGATACACAACAATGGATTTCTTTCAAATCTTACATTGCACAATAATAATTTAATATTATTATTTTAAATGGTAGTTAATGCCTAGACATTGTATTGGTGGGAATGAACCGAACTAACTACTATAATATTATACATGTTTGTTAAATTTTTTGACATTTATCCAATAAAAGTTATATTCTTAAAATGTGAAAGAATCTGATTTTAAGCATAAATACTCTAATATTCATTAAAAGGTTGATTTACCACCTTTTAATGTTGAACCATATTAAAATATAGTTTCAGAAACTTTTATATTTTTTATTTGACCAAATAAAATTATTCTGTTCAATCGGGACATCAAAATTCAATTTGGGTAAAATTTTGGTTTTTTCTGATAAACATCATTTTTTGATGAATAGTGAAAAATATTCTATTTTAATTCAAAAGTTCCTTGTAATTTAATTTATTTATATGCTTTTATTATCTTTATAATTGTTTTTAAAGTGTAATTAGATTATATTTTTTCCATTTAATACAATTTTGGTTATTTGAAATTATTTCACTTTGACATTTGACATAAACAACTGTCAATCTTTAGATAATTATTATTTCTTAAAAATAAGCCTTGTATTGACAGTGGGAATTAATTTAAAATTAATTTATCCAACTTAGGTGTTTTTAATTTGGAAAAATTGATTCTATATTTGTAATAAGTTGGTCCAAATTGTGTAAATAGGTTACTTTAATTTTAGACCTTATGAATATTTACATCCAAAAATATTTTATTTACCATTGTTGAAGGGTAAATCTGTTAAATAAATTTAAAATAAATATTACTATAATAATATAAAATTTCCCTAACAAGTGTCCTAAACTTATTTTTTGATACACGTCCTAACATGGGAATCCTTGGGTTGATTTTGGGACCCCATTGGGCCACATGGGAGTGATAATGACACTTTATTTTAATTATCATAATGTAAATACAAAAATAAAATAAACAAATATCTTTTAGAAAATTAATTTTTTACATATGGTTATATAAGTTATATTTTATAATATATATATTATTTTGAAATATAGAAAGATCCCCAGCATCATGGTTGTTTTTCTTATAATTTTTAAACATCAAATAAATTAAATAATTTATGACATAATAATGATGGACTGTTTACCTCATTAATAAATCATTTAAATAAATAATATTATAAAGATTAAAATAATTTCCCAAAACTATACAATTATATTTTGGATGATTATATTTATACCATTAGCCATCTAATCTTGGACATTATTAATTTTTGAAAATTTAGAAACTAAAAATCATTATGTAATAAAATAATATTTGCACACATTCTTAGAGATCCCCTCCTCCCCCTTATAAAAATCCCTAAACTCTAACCCATTACTTATACATCTCAAGCCTATTGAATCATCCAAACTATGCCCCATTAAGCTCCCTACATCTCTCTCCTTCTCCTAGAAGCCTTAACTTATGAATAAGGGACTTCAATGAACCCATTTGGTTCAAACCAAAGGGAGTTACCCGATATAAAGGTAACGTCTTCTCTTAAGTTCCTTTTTTTATTTTACTTAAAAACCCCCATAAACGCATTATATTCATTTAATTTATAAAAATACCAGTATCCTAAATATACTAGGATGTTTTAATGATAAGTATTAGAACAAAACATACTTACACATCCATCTAATGGGTAAATAACATAATGTTTCTGTGGATGGAAAACTAACGCCTCACGAAACGATCATTGTTCAATTAACTCCTACCACCTCTCATAGTGGCCATTATGATGGAACGGTATTTATATATGAAATATATTATGTTGATTTTTTCATTATTCTTCTGTATTTTCCATTTATAGAATACTTTTATGGTTTCCGTTAGGGGTAAACGTGATAATTTCATTTGAAGAAGTGTGTACTACCGCCCCTCAAAGTGATATGACTCATTAATTCCATAAGTGGGGCGTATAAAGGATGGATTTAATGATGTTATATATGATATTATACTATAATTATAATATATCATTTCATAATTATGTTATAATTCCATTACAATAATAAATATAACTGAAAGTAGCATTCATGTGTACGTTCATCTTACCATCTCCATGAATGGTGGATTTCATTTATTATCTCTAAATGTTATGTACTATTATAAATACATACATATACAAGATATATATTATATATATGATATCTACCTCATGAATATCATTTTGTATATAACAGATATTTGACTATATAAACAAATTGTAATTATAAGAAGTTCATTTTTTACTCAAGTACAAAATATCATCAAAATGACCTTTATTAACTTAAATGATTACATAATGTTTATAACATTGTAATAAGTGATATAAAAGTAATGATAAACATGAAAAATGATCTTATAAAAGAATAAATTAATATTAGTATAGTTTTCAAGAGATTAATTAATGAACAGGTCAAATCAGACTTGAGGTAAGGGACTCCGTCTTAATCACCTTTCATTGAATCATATTTTGTTTTAATACACAAAATTATTTTATATACTGTATAAACACCATTAAATTTTCATTTCATTAAAAGGGAATCTTTTCTAATGAACTGTTTTACTAAATGACAAAAAGAATACTTCATTTTAACATAAGCGGTGACAATGAACTTTCTTCTGTCTCGAGTATTATTTGGTCTTTGGATTCCTTAACAAGATGTATTGTTTTTAAAAGGAAATTAAATACCAAATTATCTGTTACATATTTTGGTATTCAATGTTGTTTTGATAATGAATTTTTTATGTCAATATATTTAAATGATATATTGTCATTTAAATAAGTAAACATTATCTTTCCATTATGTTTGTTTTATGTGTTATCAATAAGTTATGGTTCTCAGGCATTGTTACGTGTATGGGTGGTTCTGTGATAAACCTTGGGCATGTGGGCTAGAGATAGCTCTCCAATGCATTCTCTAATGTGATGGAGGTAATCTTGAATGTTTATCCAAAGAGACTTAGGTAATATATTATGATGGGTATTCCAAATGTAACTCTCTACTTAGTTGTGATAGCTACAATCTAAGTATTATATAGATGCCACAAGATGCCTTTATGATTTATGATTTCTATGTGTTATTCATAAATCTTATGATTTCAGGACGTATGTGAGAGAACTTATGTTATGTATGTAATGATAAACTAATTTTTTCATTCATTGTTTTATAACACTTACTGATCATTTTATGATCATCACATGTTTTTAAATGTTTTTTACATGACATATAGATGAATAGGGTCAAGGATGGGATCAAGGAAACTTCATGCTGTTTAAAACATGCAACTAAACATTACTCTTTTTTTATAGTTTTTATTTTTTTAAAAATTGAATATTGGTTAGAAGTTCCAACCTAGTAATTTTTGAGAGGTAATGTAATAGTTATGGACTTATTCTCTAAAACTCAAAACCTGAATTGATTTTAAATGTTTATTATTCATTTAATTCAGGATTATGTAATGTTTAAGTTCAGGTCCTTATATATGGTATCGTAGGAGGATTAGATAACTTTATAAGATAAGATATTTTTTAATTAATTTCAAAAAATTAATTTATGGAAATATTGAAATGATATAGAATTTACAGATAAGAATGATGCTTCACCTAAGATAGTTCCGTGTTCAGAATGGTTTTCCATAGAGGAATCACGAAAGTAATGTTGGGATGAATTATGTTGGAAGACATCGTTCCAAGTCATCAACCTGAGATGGTCAGAATTGGAACTGAATAGTTTTTTGTAGTGATGGATTAGTTTACTCAGGATATAAATAGTGGTGGTATCCTTGCATTGGATCAGCCAGATCAACCACAGGGGAACATGTCAATAATAGATCATTTCATGAGGCAACATCCCCCATCATTTAGAAAACCATCTGACCTTGTACTAGTAAAAGGGTTTACTAAGCTCTAGAAAATATTTTTGATGTCATGGGGTGTTCAGAACATAAAAAGTTTAGTCTAGTTGTTTTCTGTTTTGAAGTTGAAGTTGATCAGTAGTTGTCGATGGTGGAAAATATCATGGATAGTGATCCAATTTATGCTCTTGATTGGGATGAATTCAAAGGTATGTTTTTTGAGAAATATTTTCCTACGGTGGTTAATATTAGGATGGAAAAACAATTACAATAATTGAGGCAGGAGGATGACTTAGCGGCTACTTATGAAGAATAATTCACTCAATTGGAAAGGTATGCCCTAAATTTTATACGAGATCTTGATAAAAAAATCAACTGTTTTTACACAAGATTAAAGCCAATGTACCGAAGGGATTTAGCTTCTTGTGAGTTTGTAAGTTATGAAAAACTTGATCGAGGTGAAAAAAAGGTGTAAATGGAGTTTTCTGACCATCAGGTGTTCTTTGAAAAACCATATAATAAGGGGTCAGGGTGGCATGAAAAAGGGAAAAACTCTTCAAAAAAGTCTGATAGTAAGAAAATTAAGTTTACAGTTTGTGAAAATTGAGGTAAAAAGAATCATGGGGGATGTAATTTGAATTCTGGTAAGTGCTAACGACATGTTAAAATGGGACCCAAATCTCGTAATATCACTGAAAAAGATCACGGTAATCGTAAGAAAAAATATGATTTAGAATCAGTAATATGTTTTATGTGGATTGAAAAGGGTCATTATGAAAATGAGCGTCCATCAAAGAACTCAACTAAGGAAAGAAATCTAACTACGATCATAAAGGGGTGGTGAAATCCTTTTCAACTACTTCAGCAGATGTTGGTCTATCAAATGAAGTAGTATCAGGTACAGTGTTTGTTTGTTAAGATTATGCCAATGTATTTTTCGATTTGGGGTCTACACCTTCATTCATTTCGGAGTAGTTTTGTAGTAAATTTGGGATTTCATCTTAAGATAAGAATCTAGAACCTATGGTAAAAACACCTTGGGGAAATGTTGAAACAAAAATAAATCATAAGAACCTTCTTTTCCTTTTGTGTGGAATGAATCTACCTGAAAACCTTATTGTATTTCCTCTAGTAGTGTCTGATGTTATTTTGGGAATTAATTGGTATTATGTTTATCATTCTAAGATTTACTACATAGCTAAAGATGTTTCTATTAAGAAATATTTTCATTTTTTGTACAATAATGAACCTTTAATTTTGGTAAAATATCAATAAGTTGATAAAGTAGTAAAATATGGAAATTAATGCTACCATGCACATATTTTTGAAAACAACAGAACTATTTAGATTAATTATGTGCCAGGGGTAAATGAGTATCTTGGTGTTTTTCGTGATGAGTTTCCTTGTATTATACCTGATCAGGAAGTTGAATTTATTGTTGACATAGTTTTGGATGCTAAGAAAATTTCAATATCCCTTATTGAATGGATCAAATTGAACCTTTATAGTTAAAGAGGAAATTTTAGGAGTTATTAGATAAAGGTTTCATTTGACTTAGTACATAACCATGGGGTGCCCCTGTATTTTTTGTTAAAAAGAAAAATGGTTCAATGATACTTTGTATTGATTATCGAGAATTTTATAATATCATATTTAAGAACATGTATTTGATTCCTCATATCAATGATTTATGTGATCTTCTCCCGAGAGATCAGTATTTTTTGAAGATTGATTTGAGTTCAGGGTACCATTTGTTAAATTTAAACTAAGTAGGCATTCCAAAGACCGTGTTTCATACTAGATATTCCCATTATGAATTCGTAGTAATGCCTTTTCGTTTTACTAATGAACCTGCTATATTCATGGATCTTATGAATAGAATATTCTGTGAGATCATGGAAAAGATTATGGTTGTCTTCATAGATGATATTTTGGTTTATTAAAAATGTAAATAAGAACAAGAATGTCATTTAAGGGTTGTCTTTCAAACCTAAAAGCATAAGAATCTATTTTGTAAATTCAGAATGTGTGTGGTTTCATTACATCAAATTTCATTCCTTGGTCACATTATTTAATAAATGGCATAAATGTTGATCCTACTAAAAAAAGTTGTTGATGAATGGCCATGACCCACAAAAATAACCAAGATCCATAGTTTTCATGGTTTGGCAGGTTATTACCAGAGGTTTTTTGAGACTTTTTCATGGTTATCTAGTTCAAACGACTATGTTAACTCAAAAAGGTCTGAAGTTCATTTGGACCAAAGAATGTGATGATTGTTTTTAGGAATTTAAATAATGATTGATGAATGCTCGAGTTTTGGAACTACCTTCTAGAAATGGAGAGTTTTTTATCTATAGTGTTGCTTCCTTGAAAGGACTTGGTTGTGTCCTTATGCAGAATAAATAGGTAATTACTTATGCTTCACGTCAGTTGATCCCTCATGAGTTAAATTATCCAACACATGATTTGGAATTAGATGCTATTTTTTTTCTTTAAAAATTTTGAGGCATCATCTGTGTAAAGTAAAATGTGAAATATATACTGACCACAAAAGATTAAAGTATATATTCACTCAAAAATAATTTAACACTAGATAGAAGATATGGATGGAATTAATAATGGATTATGATTGAATGACTCATTATCATCTAGGAAAGTAAAATAAAGTGGTTGATACATTGAGTTGAAAATGTAATGCTTTATTGACCATGCTATATTTGGAATGAGATCCTTTGGTTTTTGAATTGATGAACATTGGAATTGAAGTTGTTGGTGAATGAAATTATTCAGTTTTTATTTCGGGTGTTAATGAAATCATCTCTATCAGACAGAATAAAGAAAGCGTAGATGGAAGATAATGTGTTGTATAAAAAGGTAGAGTTGGGTTAGAAGTGTATGTTTCTTGAATTTAATGTTGATAATGATTGTGTTTTGAAGTTTCGGAAAATGTTATGCATGACTTGTGATTCATAGTTGAAGAATTTTTTGTTATATGAAGCTCATAGTTCCTCATTTTCTGTTCATCCTGGTAGTAATACAATGTACAGAGATATTTAGGATTATTACTGGTGTGATGGAATGAAAAAAGAGATTTTGCTGATTTTTCTGTGATGTGTCTAACCTGTCAATAGGTTAAAGCATAATGGTAGTTAATGGAGGGGATGTGTCAATCATTACCAGTGCTAGAGTGGAAATGGTAAAATATATCCATGGACATAATTTTGGGATTACCAATGACATCTCAATGTAATATTGGAATCTGGTTTATTATTGATCAATTGACTAAATCTGCTCATTTTCTTCTCATTCCAGATGCTTTGTCTATAGATCAACTTTCATGGTTATATGTTAAAGATACAGTCATGTTGCTTGGTGTTCCCCTCACCATTGTGTCTGATTTTGATCCCATGTTAACTTTTAACTTTTGGAATGTCCTTCACATGACTTTGGGTACTGAATTACATTTTAGTACAACTTTTCACCCACAATCACATGGGTAGCCAGAACGAATTATTCAAACCTTGAAAGATATGCTACATGCTTTTACACTGGATTACCAGGGAATTTGGGACCAACATCTTTCATTGGTTGAATTTTCCTATAATAAAATTTTTCATTCCAGGATACATATTTTTCAATTTGAGACATTATATGTGAGGCGGTGTCGAACTCCAGCTTTTTGGGATAAAGTAGGTGAAAGGAATCTGATGGGACCATAATCAGTAGAAGGGATGGTAGAAAAAGTGCTTATTGATTCAGAACAACATGAGAACAACATAGAGTAGGTAGAATTGTTTTTCATATAACTTGAGGAATGATCTTTCTTTTGAGTTAGGTGATCATATTTTTCTCAAATTTTCTCTATGGAAAAGTGTGATTCATTTCGGTCAGAAGGGAATGTTGAGTTCGAGGATCATTTGACCTTATCAAATCCTAGAGAAAATTTGATCAGTTGCATAAAGAGTGGATTTTCCTCCACATTTATCCCTAGAACACAATGTTTTTCATGTTTCAATGTTGGGAAAGTATATGACATATCAATAACATGTTTTATGTCTAGAGGTAGTTCAGTTGGAAGAGAATCTCCGTTGTGAGGACCAACTAGTCCAGATTTTTGACTATTGAGAGCAACTATTGTGAGATAAGGTAATTCACCATGTATCGTTTTTTTGGAAAAACCATATTGTTTTAGTGGCACCATGGTAATCTAAAAATTCTATGAGGGATAAATACATTCATTTATTTGATAATTGAATAATATTGCGAGGACACAATTTCCAAAAGGATGAAGAATGTAACATTCCAGATAAATAATGAAATAATACATTTTCATATTTATTAATATTTTTTAATAAAATATTTATTTTACTTTAAAATCTGTTTCTATGTTCGATGGCATACCTGATAGGCAAAATAGGTATCTTCGAAATCGTATGTTGCACGATAACAATATATTTTTATTATTTTAAATGGTAGTTAATTTCTAACCATTGTATAGAAAGGAATAAATAAACTAACTAAAATTATATTATACATTTTTTAAATGTTTTTACATTTATCCAATAATATTTAGAGGCATAAAATTTGAAAGAATCTGATTTTAAGCATAAATACTCTAATATTCATTAAAAGGTTGATTTACCACCTTTTAATGAAGAACCCTCGTTAAATATAGTTTTAGTCACTTCTATATATAATATATGACCAAATGAAATTATTCATTATAATTAGGACATCAAAATTTACTTTGGGTAACAATATGGCATTATTCTGATAAAATTCATTTTTTTATGAATAGTGAAAAATAATGTATTTTAAATCAAAACTACCTATTAATATAAAATATTTATATGGATAGGAAATGTTTTAAATGGTTTTAATGTGTAAATAGATTATATTTTGACCATTTAATCCAATTTTGGTTATCGTAATTAATTTATCTTTGAAATTGGACATAAACAAGTGCAAATCTTTTGATAGTTATTATTTCTTAAAAACACACCTATTGTTTCGGCAAGGGGAATTAATTTAAAATTCTATTCATCCACTTCGGTGATTTGAATTTGGAAAAATGGATTTTATATTTAGAATAAGGTCATACAAATTGTGTAAATATGTACCTTATATTTTTATAAATTAAGAATATTTATTTCAGTAAATATTGTATTTATCATGGTTAAAGGGTAAATATGGTAAATACGGGTAATCACATATTACTATAATAGAATAAAATTACCCTAACAAGTGTCTTAGTCTTATATTTTGATAAAAATACGACCATGGGTTTCCCTATTCTGATTTTGGGATCCCATGAGTCCACTTAGAAGTTATAATGACACTTTCTATTAAATAACTTAAAGTAAAGACAAAAATGACATAAACAAATATCTTTTAGTAAAATAGTTTTTACATAAGGTTATATATGTAATATTTTTTACAATAAATATTATTTGTAATTATAATTATATTTACTACATCATTTCATCATTTTTATAATTTATGAACATCAAATAAATTAAATTACTTATGACACAATAATGATGCAGGGTTAACCACATTAAAAAATATTTAAATAAGTAATATTATAAGGATTAAAATAGTATCCAAAACGTGTCCCATTCCAATTGAATGATTTTATTTAGACCATGATTCATCTTATCATTTGACTTTTATATGTTCTGGACATTTATAAACATAAATTAATTTTGTAATAAAATAATATTTTCACACATTCCTAAAGAGCCCCTCCTTCCCATTGTAAAAAGCCCTCAACTATAACTCATTCCTCACACCTCAAAGGCCCCTTGGATCATCCAAAACCTACCCAATTACACTCTCTACATCCCTATACTCTTACTAGATGCCTTATCATATAACGAATACACTACAACCAACCTTTTTTGTTCAATCCAAATGGAGATACCTGATTTAAGGGTAATGTCTTCTCTTAAGTTCTTTTGTTTTATTTTACTTCTCCTACCCACTAAACTCATTTTATTGCATTATTTTCTAACAAAACCAGTATTATAAATATATTCTAGAAAGTTTCTATAAGAATTATTCTTACCACACTTACACACACCTCCATCTAAGGGGTGGAGAACATATTGTTTATGTGGATGGAAAACTAACTCCCCACGAAATGGTGATGGTTCAATTAAATCCAACCACCTCTCATGGTGTCCATTGTGATGGAACTATATTTATATATGATATATATAATGAATATTGTTTTGATTATGTATTCTTCATTTAGATCATACCATTATAGTTTCCATTATGTGTAAACACAATAATTTAATTTGAGGAAGTGCGCACTACCACCTCTCAAAGTGATATGACATGTTAATGCCATATGTGGGATGTATAAATGATGTATTTAATGATATTATATATTTTATTATACTGTAATTATAATATAAATATGTATTATTATGCTTTGATTCCAATAAAATAATTAATAGAAATGAAATTAGTGTTCATGGGTACGTACGACATACCATCTCCATGAACGGTGCATTTCATTTCTTATCTCTAAATGTTTTGTACATATGGAACTAACGTGTATATTATAATTCTAGTATAATATAATATATAATATCATATACTGGATATATATGATAATTAATTTCTAATATTAGATATATATGATATATATGATATCTACATTAGGAATATAATTATGAATATAATGGATATTTGACCACGTGAACAAATTGTAATTATAAGAAGTTCATTTTTAACTCAAGTACCAAATATCAAAAAAACAACCATTAGTAACTTAAATTATTAAATAACATTTATAACATTATAATAACTGATATAAAAGGAATAATAATCCTTAAAAAGGATCTTAAGCAAGTAAAAATTAACATTAGTTTATTATTCAGGAGATTAAAGAACGAACGGGTCAAACCAGACATGAGGTAAGGGACATCGTCTCAATATTATTTCATTAAGTCATATTTTGTTTTAACACACGACATTCATTTATAAGAAATATAAGCACATTTGACTTTACATTTTATTCAAAGAGAATAATTTTCTACGAAGCATTTTACTAAATCACAAAAAAGAATGTTTCTTTTTAACGTAAGTGATGACAGTGACCTTTCCATCGTCATGAGTATTATTTGATCGTTGGCTTCCTTAACAAGTAGTAATGTTTTGAAAAGGAAAATAAATACCATATACTCTTTTAAATATTTTGGTATTGAAAATTGTTTTCATAATAAATTTTTTATGTCAATATATTTAAATGATATATTGTGATTGAAATGTGGAAATGTTATCATTCCATTATGTTTGTTTTATGTGTTATGAATATGTTTTGGTTCTTAGGAATTGTTATGTATACTAGTGGTTCTATGATAAATCTTGGTCGGGTGAGCCCGAGATAGCTCTCCAGTGCATTGGATAACGTGATAGAGGTAAACATGAATGTTTCTCCTAAGAGATATAGGGAATATACTATGACGGGTATTTCAAATATAACTCCCTATATAGCTGTGATAACAACAATGTAAGTATGATATATATTCCAATAGTTACCTTTATGATTTATTATTCCTATGTGTTATTAATAAATATTATGATTTCATGAGGTATGTTAAAGGGCTTATGTTATGTATGTAATGATGAAAGAATGTTTTCATTCTTTGTTTTATAAACCTTACTGAGATATTTATGATTATCCCATGTTTTGAAATGTTTTTCATGGGACTTAAAGATGAATAGGGTAAAGGATGGGATCAAATAAAATTCATTCTCTCTAAAACATTGAACTATACATGAATCTTTTTTTCACGAGTATTTATATTTATGAAGAAATGGAAACTAAGTAGATGTGTTAACCTTTTTATTTTTGAGATGTAATGTAATAGTAATGGAATAATTATCTAATACTCTAAACCTGAAAAGATCCTCAATGGGAATTATTCATTTAATTGAAGATTATGTAATTCTTAAGGATGGGTCCTTATATTAATTCTGATGATTCTTCTACGAAACAAATATAATCAATCACAACTATATTCAACCGATATTAGAATATAATAAAAAAACAAATATACATTAAGATAATGATTATAAATGAAAATTGAAAATTTTTATAGGCGGAAATATTATTCTATAATACTATGTAGTGATATTTTTGTTCTTTTTCATTGAGGTTAGAGTGCATTTGAATAAGTGGGGAAATAAGTTAATAGATTCTTTATCTAAAATTTAATTCCCTTGGGACATGTATATGTTATACACCATGATTCGTTTTTGAAGATATAAATAATAAATAATTATAATTTTGAATCTGGATTCTAATATATTTCCATAAAATCATGGTTATATTTAATTTTGTATCTATAATAGGATTTTATTCAAAATATACTAAGGTTTTTAGGGGGTTTTGTTACAAAAATACATTACATATATTTTAACATCCATCATTGATTATTATAGTTATATATTGATACGATTTAGATTTTGACAATATTTTTTTGTATTTACACATTTTTTGGCGAAATCATGTTTCCAAAAAAATTATTATTTGTCGATATTTTTATTATTTCATTAAAATAAATGATTAATAAATAATTCACATTAATATTAATAATTTTTTTTCCATACACATGTTTTCACATCAGAACAATGTTCTCATTTCCCTAATAGAAAAGAAAATTTTAATCACTAATAATAAATATCTTCTCTTGTTTTATTTTGAATCCATTTATTTTATCCTTTTAATGACATGGGTTTTCAATAAACGATTTTTAATATTTTAAATGTAATTTACACAACATGATTGTATATATTTCTCTTTTACTGTACAACATGAAGAATGATTTATCTAATATAAATGGATAATTATTTGAAATTGTATTATATTAATTTTTTTTGAAATTGTATCTTCATCTTAAAAAATTTGGCTTTTTGAAAGTTACATGAAATCCATATTCTTATTAAGACGTCATTAAAAACAATTTTCATATAATTTAGTTATTTCAATTTATTTTAAAATAAAATAATTATTATTGAATGAGGATATGTTTTATATATCAAGATATATAATATTTTATAATTATTATTGTTTTGGTTGATAATATTATTGGTATCAAATTATTTAACATATAATGTTTTTTATACAATGTCTATGTTTTATGACACCCAGTTTTATTCCACAATTCATGTATTATATATGAATGATTTTTTATATGCATTGGAATCCTATTATTTATCTTTAAATTCATTAATATAGGTATAAGAGTTATTTTACTGGCTCACATTTTTATGGATAATGATTTCATTGGTATTATATCACTATAGAATTCGTTTTTAATCCATATATCTCATGTGATAGCTAGACATGGACATTATTAGTTTGTTCACACATGCATGGGAATAATTGTGTTGATCACATTTTTTGGGTTGAATATAATGAGTTTGTCCACATAGGATTGAAATTAATTTATATTCTCAAACAAATTTTCAAATGCCTATATTTTTTCCTTACTTTTATGTTTTCTAAAAAGATATAAAATATTTTTATAGATGATTTTCATATCTAAAAAATACTATATTTTCTCTATTATGTCTTATTTATAATGTATTACTTATGATTATTTCCTTCCCGCATGTTACATGATTATTTATATTTTTTTGAGAATTTTCACAACATCTATGTTTCTTTTATGAGATTTTTACGATATTATGATGATTAATAATATTTTATGATTATCACAAAAGGTCTTTTTGAAATTTTATTAATATATTTATTTTTCTTATTCTCTTCTTTTGTTTGTCCCTTATTGAGTGTCTGGGGTCACAATGTTATTATGTACTAAATCAACTATGTTATAAATATTATTTTATAAAGTAATATTTATATAAATTTTTGTACGGAATCACAACAATGTTGAAATTTAAAGAAGTGATTTAAAATTAGAATATTATGTAGTTAATATCCAAGTCACTAAACATGTTGGTCCTTGGGTTGTAAACCTTTTTGTTAGATGTTTTATTTTTATAATGAAATTAATGTATCGAATTTTTATTTTTTATCTAACCTCATGTTATCCTGTATCAGTGTTACATTTTATTACTATTTAATATTATTATAGTGACCATTGTTATTAGGGTTACAGATCCTTATCCAAATCCCATATATGAGTCTAAGTACAAAATGATACCCTACATTTTTTTTAATTTTTTAATTAGAGGTATTTACCCTGAAATACATCACATTTAGGATATTGTCAATGGATTCAAGCTTCTACAGGTAGGTTTTTAGGGGTAATAACCTTGAAATGGTCATGTTTAGTATTAACACAATTATCACTCGGTGTAAAATAAAGAGGACTAACAGAACACCTATTATTAATCTCCATAGGGATAAGAATTTGTTTTTATCTGATAAAAGTGAGCTCTAAGGGTACAGTAACATAAAAAATAAGGTTAAACAAGTATGAAGGATGGGATTTTATCTTTGTATAATAGGAAAATAAGAATCATGACCCACGTAATATTTAATGGAAATATGAATTACTCATCGGAAACACCTTTGTTTGAAATACATTCAGTGAGTTGATTTTATTTGAGAAAGATATGTGTTACAATATAAGTTATTGAGTAAAGAAATCAAAGAAAGTTGGCCGATTTTGCTGCCAATCACCATGAAACTTAGTCTATGTTGCCCTGATCGCTTGAATGATGGTATTAGAGTCACTCTTGAACCATATGTTATTCTAGTTCATTGGGTGTGCTACTAAAAAAACATTGATATATCCCATAATCTCCACCTCAAGATAAGTGACCTGGCCATATGGTCAATGTGTGTATTCTATAACTTCACTATTGGGGTTTCAAAAAAAATACCAAAACCAGCAGGTCCCAATTTCCCCAACGAAGAAGCTTCAGAGTTACATTTAATCCTACCCAACAATGGGAGAGTCTAGAATAATTAAAGCGTTCTAATGTTTTTAGGATAATTTCAACATATATTAGAAATTTTCAGAATATAAAAGTCACTTACTATATTATTACAGTGCACCTCATGTAGTAAGTTGGTGATTTGAACTACAACATTAATTTTAGCAATTGTAGTTATAGGTTTTTAAAGAGTCTGTTCAAATATACACGTCTTTCAGATACACCAAAAAACATGGATATGTATAGAATAATCTAGTTTCAATAGGATCTAAAGTTTTCTAGATATTTTAACACCCGTCAGAGTGATCAGGAAATTCTAGAGTTCATGATTCATTTGGTGAAGCTTAAATAGGTCAAATACTTATTTTCAAATAGAGGTTGTAGTGTTACAACACAATAATATGTTATCATTGTCTTTGCGGTGTTGGTGACATAACACACATCATGAGCAGAGATATATTCCAACTCTCTACATATTTTTATCTAACGGCATTTTGGGGAGGGATAGTATCGAAAGTTATGTAAATCTTTATGGAGATGGACATTTTTTTCTAACATTTCTATTCCACTTGAAATCACCTTGAGTCAAACACCTTTAGAATCTCTTGGAGATAGGAATTCCATTTTGTTTTGGTTCCCAGATGATCATGTCATCTTGGTTCAAATATTCATAATAAAAAACAGTAAGAGTTGTATTAATTGGAATCATGTTCATACTAGATAAGTGATCCTAGATAGTGATTTTTTATTCAGTTTCTGTAAAAGGCTTATGGCTTTTATCACCCATCTATGAAAATTTGTTATTTTTAAATTGATTCTTTTCAATCATATCAATATTATAGTGAATTTAATAATGCAATTTAATGTAATATTTTGTGATGAATGTAATGATGGAAATAATATTTAAAATGATACGTGAATAAAATGTGGGATGACGTATTAATGAAAATGTATCAGAGGAATAATAATGTATTTAATGTATGGAAGACTTCTAGAATTGGGATCATGATTGTTGATCAAAGGAAATGAAACTTATCAATGATATATATGTGAATAATATCCATTGTCTCAAATATCTATAATTTTTCCATTATGAAAAATGATTCCCTAAACTAAAATCTAATAAGGATTATAAAAAATAACAACCCCATAATCTGAGGAAAGAATACAAACCATGTTCTATCAGTATAATGGATTTTAGGTAACAAATAAAATTGAAAAAGATAAATTCTTCATCCACAGTGAATTTTTTTATATCCAATTATAATGTAGTTCTAACCACCCTGTTATGCCTAGGATTTTTTTAATAATATTAAATTACCACCCCGGTGAATTGATCAATTAAGATAACTACTTATTATACGATATTCTATGTTTATTTTTAAGGTAATTTTTATTGTGGAATTATTATTATCTTTAATTTTGGTAAATTTGATGTAATTTATGTTATGGATCAGTTTCCTCCACATAAGGAAAAATATTATTTATATTAACAAAATAACATTTCTATTAACCTATGATATTCAATAATTGAAATATTGATGATATGATCCCTCTAGATAAAAATATAATTTTAATATTAACATTCAATAACTGTACATTCTTATCCCAAATATTTATTGAATAACTCAATATTATAGGTATCCTAGTATGGTTCCATATATATATCTTTTGTGTGTAATTTGGATGTCACTCATTAATTTATATATTGAGTTGTTTATAACTAAAAGACATCATAGGCTATTTTAATATGTAAAAATTAATAAAATTATAATGATTTTCTATATTTATGGGGGGAGAATTTAATAACACAATATTTTGACATATGACTACCTTTAAATAAGAAAAATATTTTTCATATCTTTCTCCACACACAATATTGAACTAAAACAAACCACGAAATTTTTACGTGAATTATAATCATTAAAAATCGCTACATAATACCTACCCATTGAATAAAAATTATTTATACAAGTAACTAATGAATTAAATACATGTGTAATGAAAATAAATGAGTGTTTTTAAAAAAAATTAATTTTAATTTTTATATCAATATTGAATATGAAAATTATTTTATTTTAAAAAATATATTTTTCTAAAATTTGTGTTTTCATTGAACAAAATAATTATAATATGATAATATTATCAAAAAATATATAAATAGTATGAATTATTATTTACCAAAAAAATAATTTTTGAACAATAGGAATTATGAATAAAGAAATGAATAAATTTTAAAAAGAAATTTACAATATAAAACATTTTCCACCATATTTGGTGATTTTAAGAAAATAAGAATCTCTAAAATTTGAGAAACTAAATTTTATGTAAATAAAGTCATCTATGGAGTAGAGATAATAATATAAACATAAGAATAACATTTTAATTTTTTCTAAAAAGATTTATTTCTATGTGGATAGTGTAAATGTCTTTTTTGACAAATATCAAATATTTTATAACATTATTAATGTATATGATAAAAATGATTCTATCTGAAAAAGTTTTTTATAACCCATATGAAATTTTTATCTGAATATATAATGTTAAATTTAAAAAAATTATCAACCATTATTTGAAAATTTGTAATTTATGACATCATTTTTTTAAAAAATTATATTTGAATACATTATAAATTTATTATATTTAAAATATTTTTTTATCAAATTTAAATCCAAATCAAAAATATAATTTCCTATATAGAATCATTATGTCCAAATTTAATAATAATGTTAATTTTTTCATAATTTATTAATTACCTAAGTAAAAAGTAGTTACCAAGCTGAAAAGTATAAATGTAAAAATCAGTAACCGTTTTGGTTAAGTTATTAACATATTTATAATTAAAAGATATAGGTGTTTGTAGAAAATGTCTCATTTCCTTTCTATTTATTCCAAATTTTGGAAAATTTTCTTTAAATGTGACATCCCATTATTTAATTTTTCTTATTTACAAAACAACTGGAAAGATAGAAAGAGAACATCAATGTCTCATGTTTCGAGAGTTTCCCTTGTTAATTTTTTCATAACTTCTACATATTTTTACTCCTTCTCCATTTAAAAATGACCGTGAATTATTCTCAAGGATCTTTAAGGAATTATCTATAGCTTCCTATAGGCTAGATTTTTTCAGGAAAGAAAACTGATAACTATCTCATGGAAGGAGTGCATCAATCCAATTGAAATTAGGGGAGGGGGTATTTGAATTAATGTTCACAAAACATTTACAGATGGCCTTATACAAAAATTTTCATGTAGTCTATTAAATTTTTATGAACCTTATTTTCAATTCCTATAAATAGGGTTTAATAGAAGGTTTTTGGTGGGATACTCTTCCTACCGTAGGTCCGCAGTCTGGTCCTCAATCAAGAACTCCATTAATGATATCACGAGGAATACAAAATAGATGATGTTAAAAAATATGATCTAAATTACTGGGATAATTTATAGCATGGAAAAAACCATAAATAATTCTTTAATGTTCCTCCTAATATAATTCTTCTGACTATTTCTAAACTCTTATCAGAATTTAATACCCTTGAATTCTTACCACTACAGGATGTGATGACATTCAATGTCATTCCTTTATAGACACTGGTATAATTATCTAGAATCAAAGAAAACAACAGACATTCCAATGTTAAAGAGTAATAATGAATTGAAAGTTAGAGCTATATCCCGATACCATCATGGATATCAAAATTTAAGGTACATTTCTTCCATAACTGTAGATACATTTTGTTATGGAGAATCTCGATTAATAGTATTCCAATACATGATCAAATGCTGAATTATAGAAAATATATTTTTTCATCATGTTAGATATGTTTAAAAACTAAATAGAATTAAATAATCTCTTCCTTTCATTATAATATGATATAATAAATTTGAAATATGCAAGTAGAATTTTTATCCATGCGTAGGGAATTAACTGACCAATGGATGAATTTGGGTACCTAATCAATAATGCTAAGAAAAGTGACTAGGTTAAGAGTATTCTAATTGAAGCTTAAACATCCAGTATTTATTTCTTCTAGATGGCAAAAAATGAAAGATTATTTGATGATAAATAACCTTCTACTAAAGATGGGGTAGTTTCTATCCGTAAGGGGGTTCACATCACGACAATATTACATGTTGGTACAATTCATAATAGTTTAAATTATAGTGACATGTGCTTAAAATACATGGATATTACATCCTTTTAGATTAATATTTAGTAAATTACAAAAATATATGCCAGAGGACTGTAATAGTTTAGTGTCTTTGAAAACATGGAAACAAAATTTCGTATCCTGGTGAAAGATCTTCAACATCTCCTATAAAAATATCCACTTTTATTAATTCATCCTAAAACATTCTTCATAACTTTTAGAAAGGACACATAAAGAAGTGAAGAGATCAAATTCTCAATAAAGGTAAAAATGGATACATGTTAGAATAAACATTAACAATGTAGTATTATAATATGATCGTAACATTAAGATATCATACCATGCATAACAAAGTTCATAAAGATTAGTTATGGGATAAAGTATGGTAGGTCATAAGACATGAATCATATAGAAATAAACATCATGAGCCATGAAATAATATCGAATTAATAATACATAGGATTTGGGGTATACATATACGAATAGAAACTTTTATATTAGGGATACCTACTAAGACCTTTATGACATTTTAGGCCTGTAGTACGACCAATGTACATACATTTGGATTTGGCTAGAAACCCATGTAACTGCTTTATTTTATTCATGGGATATAACCCTTATACCATCTTGTTTTTTGGCATGGGCAACTACACCTGTAGCCTTTTTCATTTTGGCATCGGAAACAACTCGTACACCCAATTTCTTTTTGGGCTTGAGCAACAACCTAAACACCCTCTTTCTTTTTAATCTTTGGATAGAACCCCTACACCCTCTTTCGTATTGAGCTTTTCATAAAACCCGTGTACCCATCGATATCATATTAAACATATCATTACCCAATTAATTGGAGGGAGATATAGGTCCCACCCATCTCATAGTAAAATCATTCACACATCTTCCACATGATAATAAAACACTCATTATATCACAATCTATAATAATATATAGGTCTTATAAACATCAAATCAGGACCCGTAAAATGAAATGGGTATCACTAAAATTTAATCACATAATATCCTATGGAAAATATATAGGATTCATAACCATTTCATCAAATAAAATCCCATGAAATAGAAATAAATTTCCCAAACATATAATCCTTGAAAGAGAAACATGTTCCATAAAGACCGTGATAATAAGCGTGACAGGTTCATATAATGGATATGAATGAAACCTTACGATAATTTCAAAAAATGGAATTATTATCATTAATGGATGTCATCTTAGATTGAAAATAGTTTTGAAATATCTTTCAAAAATATTTTTTGAGGAAAATGCAATTTCATCTTTGAAAAATGATTGTTAATACATAATACCATTTAAAAATAATTTTCTCAGAAAATACCTTGAAAACAAATATAGATGTATTGGAATAATTTTTAATATATTTTTCCTTGAAAATATATTTAATACAGTTTCTTAAAGATTAAAACTTAAAAAATGAAAATGAATCTTCAATTGAATGGTTGGGGTTAAATTCATACATATCATACAAAATAAAAGGAACATTCCTTTTGCACATTAAAAATGTTACAAGGAATGCCTTGTTGAGAATGAAAAAAGAAGATTCCATTGACGTGATTTGTAAAATATAAAAAGGGTAATAATTTATTTAAAATCATATAGTATAATGGTATAATATTATTGGATACCCATTTTAGAAAACATTGATTTCTGACCGAAGAAATGGTAAAGTAAGGCTTTCCTAAAAACATATTCTTAACTATATTTTGTACCAAAGAGTAGAATATGTTACTAATACATGATTATATTATCAAATAATGTAGTTTAATAAAAAACATTAATATTAATGAGAGATTTATCATAATATTTCATTAAGGGAATCAATTACATAAACAATCATAGAAACCGATAATATTTTCTCAATAAACTCTTCTAACTTGGTATCTTTGGATAAAAATCTCCATAAAAAAGAAATTACATGAACCTTAATAAATACATAAAAGAAATATATTAATTTTATATGTTGTATAATTGTAGTATATACACCTCAATGAATATTATTGGCTCATAACAAATCATGAATATCAAAGAAGAAAAATTGAGGCAAAACTGTTTTATCAATTTTGTAACTTTTCAAAGATAAAACACATGGAATAAGGATCATAAAATTGTAATGTCAATAAAAACATTAATTTAATAATATATATAATACATTAATGGTATGAAAATTCATAATACATATGGAAGGAGTTGGGAACAAAGTTTGTACCTCACATAAATTGAAAATGAGATGAAATCCTCATATATTGTGTCTTGAAACTATCCTTACTCATACAAGATTCCCTTATAATAAATAAATGTTTATTATACATCTCTTGAAAAAAAAAATCTTATTACTATTACCATACATGGATTTATTATAACCTCATATTACCTCATTGTTAATGATAATTTGTTAAGGTTTCACTTCGGATAATATTCACATTGCTCTTCGCATGTGTCTTAATTTGTAACATCTTTGGTCTTTATACATATATAATGATTAAATAATGTAACCCGTGATATAAATATAAGGTATATGGATTATATTTTTATTGTAAAAATATATAAAATATATGATTATGAAATTTATTACACCATCCAAGGGGACGTTAATTCGTACGCACGCATGAACATTGTATCTGTTATTATTATCTTATGGAATGATTGTATATAAATTAGGTATGTATATATATGTACATAGATATATATATAATTATTTCATTAGATTAATTATGTCATATATATCATATATGTTCATTAAACACATCATTAATACATTCCATGTGGTGTGTAAATCAATCACATTGCTTTGAGGGGGTGGTAGTCCACACCTCCTCAAATGAGATTATCGTATTAACACCAAATGGAATGTAAAGATATTTGTGTTTAAATATGAATAAAGATTCATAAATACATAATATATTTATATATGACATTTATAAACATATTTTCAATCATAACATCCCACATTATTGGTGCTAAAGGAGGAATTAACAATCATCATTTCGTTAGGCAGTAGTTCTCCATACACACAATACATTATGTTCAACATCAATTATATGGAGGTGTCTGTAAGTTTAAGACATACCAATTGTATAAAAACATCCTATTATATGTATTATATGGGGGTTTTCACACAATAATTTAATAATGATATTGTATGAGTGGATAATGGAAATAATGGATAGAATATTGGAGAGAAGATGTTACCTCTAAATAGGGTAACTCCTTTCAGTTAGTGCCGAAAAAATTATTTTAGAATATTTATTCTCAAAGGGAAGCTTTAAGATATAAGGTAGTATTTTTTATAGGATACTTGTGTAGATATTGGATGAACTTAAAAGGTTGTAGGGGTTTGAGGAATGGGTGGACGTGGTGGCCTTTTATCCGGAAGGAAAATGACTCACATGGAAATTTTAGAAACAAATTAGTTGTTCACATTATTTTACCTAAAACATTCTTACCAAACCAAAAAAACAGAAACATATAAGGTTTAGGGACTAAATATGGACAAAAATTGGTTTATAGACATGTATCTAGGTTTTTTGGGCTTAAAATTTACTGTTTAGTCCCTAATCAAGCTTCATTTGGTCCTAACAACTCTGATTAATTTTAATCACAATTACAAAATAATTTTGTCCAAATATTAACATGGTATTATTATAAATTAAATATTAGACTGAATAATATTGGTTATTTTGTTATTTTCAAATTCACTTTATTGAAGAGACAAAATTCAGATTACTTCTAATCCCATAGATAGGACGAAATAGTGTGGTTTAAAAGTTGGAAAAAGATCAAAAGTTTGATAAGATTTCATATTTAGTTTCAATGTTAAATTAACTACAATGAATTAATTTTTATTAATAGATTTAATGTATATCTAATTATATTGTAAAAATATATTTAATATCGTTTATCATTAATATTTATTTAAACCGAAAGGCGGGTTTTAATTTAAAAATAGTATTATTCACTATTCATAAAAAACTGAAGTTTCTCATTAAAATAAAAAAATATCACCATAGGTTAATTTTCATCGTCTGAATCCAATAATGTCGTTTATTTTATCAAATTAAATTTCAAAATGTTTCTAAAATTACTTCCATTGTTGGAATCAGTTCATTCGAGAGAACAATATTTTTAACATAAAAGGACTTTACCAATAACCTGTCATTCATTATAAATATGTTTTATTTATAAAATACAATTATATGATTTATTTTTAAGTAATTATTATGATTCATATAACTAGGTTTAATGGTTAGGTTATTATCATCTCATTTAATTACTTATATATATATATATATAATGTTTCATCGACTCTCAACATTGCGTGCATCATATGCCCAGTCGGTGTTGCTTATAGTGAAAGCAAAGTTGGAATTGTGTGTAGTGAAAGACTTGTTGGTATTTCATGTGAAAGGAATTTTTGAATTAGTTTTTTATGATATATATATATATATATA
Source organism: Viscum album (assembly GCA_963277665.1). Lineage (NCBI taxonomy): Eukaryota > Viridiplantae > Streptophyta > Magnoliopsida > Santalales > Viscaceae > Viscum > Viscum album. The sequence goes on from OY728137.1 coordinate 1,484,122,158, forward strand.
TAACTATTTACTATGTCTTGTGAAATGAAAAATATTTAAGAGATAAATTAATTCCAAAAAAATCTCAAATTTTCGGGGTGTTTTATTCTACCCCCTTAAAATGAATTTCACCCTAAAAATTCATATGGGTTATCCAAGGCATAATAGTTGAAAGTTTCATTCATATAAACCCACATTGTAAAAATGGATACAAAAACCTACCTTAAAATGGAAATTTGGGAACATAACAGTTACCCAAAGTAACATATAAATATGATTCCACGTGGGAGAACATAGGTTGAAAGTAAAAACATGGAAATGGAAGAAAAATTTTACCATCCTATTATGATAGAGATAGAAAGGGAAAAAGGTTAGGATTAAGTTAACAACATGAAATGTAGAAATCTATAATGACGTGTATTCTAATTTTTCAAAAATGTATGTATACGAAAACATTTCTAGATTGAATAAAATATAAAGTGTTTTCATAAAAAGATATATTTTCCCAATTTCTAGACTATGTTACCTTTATGGTTTGTCGATCCACTTCACCTCCTTCTATAAACTAATTTAATATTTCATTCAAAATATTCTAAAAGATCACGAGTTTCATAATATTCTATCCCATTTGTCATTAGTTACCATCTACACAAGGTTGTTTGAATAGGCTATCCAATATGCATAAATCCTTCTATGGAAGATAACATATTAATATTAATGAATTATTATGATGTTTAACCTATTATTTTCATAAATGGTTAACCTCATAACCCCTATAGATCATTTAAATTCATTTTTTTATAAATAAGGATATTAAATTAGCTTAACATTGATTCCCTTGTATATTACAAAGTCTCTCTTGGTTGTCACATTCTAAACATATGAATAACCTCATCATTTATTCTCCTGAATCATGGTAATAACTTGAATTACCAAAAATCCCTTTTGAATACCTGAATGATTTCTTATTCTAGTGATTACTTGATATATCCATTAAATCCAATAATTTTTAAACATCATCCTTGATGGCATAGAACATTTTGTCAATAATCAGTTCCAAGGAAATATGTATCGTCCAATTTACTTATTCACATCTACTATATATTTATCCAAACATCCTTATATTGGAATCAGAAAATAATTAATCATTACATTAAATTAATTAAAATATCTCATTTCCATGAAACCAAATTTTTAGTCCATCGTTACCATTCATCATATTCATGTAAATCCTTAGAAAAAAAATTAACATAAAAATCCATACATAATTCAACATACTTAATTATTTAATCCAAATACATAAATACATAAATACTTCACCATTAATGTTTTGAATGGAAAATTTACTTACTTAGTTATAAATGAAATCTTTAACATTGGGAATTTTTGGTGTAATTTCTATGTTCTTCACAGATAACACATTGACCTCTATGACAACTCGTCACTCAATAACCCATTTTCCTACTCTAATAACATCTTCCTCCCCATTTGAGGTATTCCTCTAGGTCCGTCATCCCTTATTCTTGACACTAAGTAAGATGAATATTTTTTCCAATATGTTCCCTACCATGAAAGTATATATTTCTGTTATTCTACATATTATAAATAACCGCAAATATAACATTGTTAATCATATATGAAAATAACTAATTCAACATAATCTCAATATATTTTTCATCATTAATCATCCCATTTGACTTATCATTAGATAATCATTCATCACTTTCAACTATATTCTGGTCTTTTTTTCATTCCATTTACTAAAACAATATGAATAGTGTGAGAAATACTTATCATATAAGAAAACCATAGAGTCAAGAAATGAATAAATTATAGGTTGTCTAAATCATGACACCATCCATTATCTATGACTCAATATGTTTATCCTAGGTTATTCATAGCTTAAAGATATATATATCCATCATGATGGTTCGTGAATACTTTGGGAATTCAAAAAAAATCCCCTGGGAGTGTCAAACCATGTGTGCAACAATGCTCATTGTCATGTACAATATTACCATGAGTCATTCACTGAACATCTTTTCAGATTTGTTAAACCTATGTATACCTAATCTAGAGACACATCAACATTTAGTATCCAAAAAGGGTATTTTTTATTAGAAACCACTCCCTCTATCCTTTACCATAATTTGTGGACATTTTCCTACACGTTAACTCATCTTAATACTCATCCTTAGTAACATTCTTAGAAAAATCCTTATAAATAAACCTATAGATCTCACTATTGTTTTCTCATCCACATTTTCAATGGTTGACTAAACATTTACTATAATACGAGATATACTGACCCAATTTTAAAATACATTGATATTACCCCATTTTAGATTAATATTTTATAAATAAAAAATATACATGCTAGAGGACCGTAACAGTTTAGTGTATTTGGAAATATAGAAGAAAAATATTCTATCTTGGTGAAAGATAATTAACATCTCCCTTAAGGATCTTATCCTTTATTAATTCTACCAATAACATTCTTCTGATCTAGGAGAAAGGAAACATAAGAAAGGGGTGATGTTATATTATTATTAAGGGTAAAAAAGGAGACATGTAAGAATAAACATGAACATAGTAGTATGATGACACGATCGTAACATTAAGAGATCATAACCTGCATATTAGAGGTCATAAAAATGAGTTATGGGATAAATATTGGAAGTTCATAAGACATGATTCATATATAAATAAACATCATTAGCCATAAAATCAATACTAAGGAATAACATGTATAATTAAGGGGTGCTTACCGCTAATCCGAACCCCAACTATTCACAGAGTACTGGAGTGGTGGAAGGTACTGTAGCGGCAGCAGAGTACTGTAGCAGCGGCGGGTATTGTGCATTACTATAGCAGCAGAGGGAACTGTAGCAATACTATTCACAGAATGGGCTTCGGGCCAAAATATGGGCCTACAGGCCATGTAACGGGCTAAATTCCCACTGGGAATTCGGGCTATGTAATGGGTCTCCCTCTACCCAGTTAAAGAGGTCTTTGCTTTTCTTTAATAAAAAATGAGGCTTCGGCCCCAACCTTTAGAAAAAACTAAGGAATAACACATTGTATGTTTTCATACATATAAGAATAGAATATTTTATATCATGGATACCTGACAAAACCATTATAACGTGTTGGGATTGGGCTATAACCCATGTACCTTATTTAGTCTTGGGATAGAAACTCATGTACCCACATTCTTTTAGGCTTGAGCTACATCCAATGTACCCTACTGTATTCAAGATTGTGCTACTACCCGTGTACCCTCTTTAATTTAGTCTGGAACTATATCCTATACACCCTATATCTTTTTGGGCTTTGGCTACAACTCAAACACCCTCTTTCTTTTCTGTCTTGGGCTTCAACACATTCACCCTCTTTATGTTTAGGCATTGGATATTACCATTGTACCCATTGATATCATATAAAACATATCATTACCTAATTCATTGCAATGAGATATAGTTCCCACCCATATCATTATAAAATCATTCATACATGTGTCGTAAGATAATAAATCATTCATTATATAAGGACCTCTAAAAAGGTATCTCTTAATAACATCAAATCATGACTCATAATATGAAATGGGTATCATTAAAATTTCATCAAATAATTACCTTTGGAGAAGAAATAAGTTTCATTAAAAGTTCATTAAAGCATAACTCGTGTAAGAGAAATGGATTTCACAAAAATATAACTCATTAAATAGAAACATGTTTCATAATGACAATGACATTAAACATGACCATTCATAGAAAGGATATGGATGGAAAATCTAGAGAATTTACAAAAATGGGATGAGTATAATCAAATTATGTTTTCATTGATGGAAAATAATTTAGAATTAGATTTCAAAAAATACTTGATTAAAATACCCTTTCTTCTTTGAAGAAGTCTTGTTAATACATAATATCATTTGAAACCCATTTTCTTAGAAAATAACATCGAAATATATAAAGAATACTTGAAACCATTTTGAAAATATTTTTACTTGAAAATCACTTTTACATTTTATTAGTAAAGATTAAAATTTTAAAAATGAAATGGAATCATCAAAGGAATTACGGTGGGTAAATCAGTACATGTCGTGCGAAGTAAAAAAGGAACATTCATTTTTTAGAGAAAAAAGTTTATAAGGAATGCCTTATTTGGAACGAATCAAGAATATTAAATAGAATATATTGGTAAAATATAAAAAAGGATAAAAAATTATTTAAAATCTTATAGTATAATTATATAATATTCTTGGAATCACATTTTTGAAAACATATATTTCTGACCGAAGAAAGGGTAAAGTCAGGAATTCCTAAAAAAATTCTTAACTATATTATGTAACAAAGAGTAGAATATTGTACTAATACATGACTGTATCATGAAATAACATTAGATAAGGTAAATCATGAATATAATAAAGATGTGGATAATAATATATCATCAAGGAATGCAATAACATAAACAATATTGGAATGTGATGAGATTGTCTCAATAATCTCTTATAATTTAGTAATGTGGGATAATACTATCAATGTAAAAATTGAAATTAAATGAATCATAAAATAACTTTATAACAATTATATTCATGGTATAACAAGTAAAATGGATGTATATACATCTCAATGAAGAGTTTAGTTTCATAAAGAAACAATAGTCCCAAAGAATCCAAATTGAGACAATATTATTTTACCAAATTGGAATCTTTTGAAAGAAAAATGAAAAGGATGAAGGATCAAAAAATGGAAATTTGAATACCTAAAATTTTAATTAATTATACAAATAATAAATTCATGGTCCATATATACAATACTCAAATGGAAATATTTGAGAACATAACTTGTATCTCATAGGAATTAAATCTTATTTGGAATCCCCTTACCTTGTGTCTTGACTCTCTCCGTACTCGTACAAGTTTCCTATATAATAAATATAAGTCTAGTATACATATCTATCATAATAATATTATTATATCAATTAGATTTTTGGTTTAATTATAACCATATATTACCCACTTTTAAACGATCTTATGTCAATGTTTCACTTCATGTAATATTCACTTTGGTCATCACATGTGTCTTAATTTGCAACATATTTACTATTTATACTTTTAACATTATTTATGAATGTAAATAATGATTTGAATACCAGTTATATAAATTATATGTTTATTATGATAATATATATGATATAATAATATCAAAATCAAAACACCATTCATGGTGATGGTAAGTCATACGTATGAACGAACATTGTTTCCGTTTTTATTATCGTACTGAATGAAAGTACGTAAATGATGTATTTCTATATATATATGTGTGAGTGTGTGTTTGTGGGTATATATATATATAATTATTCCAATAGTATTAATATATCATATATATGATATAAATTTACTAAACCCATCCTTAATACATTCCATGTGGTGCGTGAATGAATCACATCACCTTGAGGGGGCAGTAGTCCACACTTCCTCAAAACGTGATTATCATATTAACACCAAAGGGAAAGTAAATTGATGTGTGTAATAAAAGGAATAAAAAGTATTAATACATATTAATTATAGTATATGAAATATATAAATACAATTTCCTACATAATTTTAACATTATTGGTGGTAAGGATAAATGAACAATCATTGCTTTGTGAGATAGTAGTTTGTCACACAGAGAAAAAATATGTTCAATATCTATTAGATAGAGGTTTATGTATGTGTAGGTGAGAAAATTTATATTAAATCATCCTATTATATGTTTTATACTTGTTTTATACCCAATAATTGAATAAATAGAGTGGTGGGTGGAGAAATAAAATAAAAGTGAGGAGCTTGAGAGAAGATGTTACCTCTAAATAAGGTAACTCCTTTTTGTTTCTGACAAAAGGCATATTTGAGAAGATTCTGTCCCAATGAATGCATCATTCATAGAGGGTGTACTATTTTGAGGCTAAATTGGAATATCATGGTTGAACATAAATTTTTTTAGAGGTATGATGAATGGGTAAAGGTGGTGGCATTTTATTGGGAAGGAAAAGGAGTCGCATGGAATTTTTAGAAAAAATTAGGTGTGCACAGGATCATTCCTAAAAAAAGTCATAACAATTAAACAATACACAATAAGGGATGGTTTATGGTAGATATATGGACATAAAATGGTTTTTGGACATGTTTATTTCCCTTTTTGTCCCTTAATGTTAAGGAGTAGTCCCCAATTAAACTTAATTTGGCATTAGCTATTGTGATTAATTTTAACCACTTTTACTAATCATTTTGGAATAAATTTTATCATGGTATCATTATACTCTAAATTTATGATCGAATACAATGGTGTATGTAATATTATTAAAATTCACTTTATATAAGTCACAATATTATGATTAGTTCTAATCATGTAGATTTGACAAATTAACTGGGTTTTAATGTGGGAAATGTTCAAAAGTTTATTAAGATTTCATATTCAATTTCAATGTCAAATTGATTCTAATGATTTAAATTATATTAATATATTTAATAAAAGTCTAATGGGATGATAAAACATATTTATAATTTCAATTATCATTAATAAATAATTAAAAATGTCAGTTTTTAACTTAAAAGAAATTTTTTTCATTATTCATCAAAAAATCATGTTTCTAAGAAAAATACAAAAATTTCACCCAATGCTAATATTAAAATTCTAAATTAAAAAATAATTTTTATATTATCAAATTAAATTTCATAATTTTTCTAAAATTACATTCATTATTTGAAGTAGTACATTCAAGAGAATAATATTTTTAACATAAACAAACATTACAAAAAATCTTTTCTTCCATTATTAATATGTGTTATTTTTATTAAAAAAATTATTAAAAATATTTGGGAAGTGGTTATTAATATTAATATAACTATTGTTATTAGTTATGTTATAATTATCTCATTAAATTAATTTATTAATCACATATATATATATATATATATATATGTTTCATCGGCTCTCAGTGTTGTGTGCATTGTACGCCAAGTCGGTGTCACTTATAGTGCCAGCTAAGATGGTATATCGTGTAGTGCAATTCATACTGGTATTTCCTATGAAATGAATTTTTGAATTTGTTTATTAATATATATATATATATATATAACTATTTCAACTATCAGGTAAAATGAAAAATATTAAAAAGATAAATTAAATTGGAGAAAAGTAATTTTCAAAATATTCGGTTGCTACATAAATGATTTGATAAGATTGTGGTTTTTGGGTGTTCCATGTAGATCTCATAGGAATATTATGCTAAAATCTATAATATTTATCCCTCGAATTTAGTCAGGGATAATGTTCAATGTGGATGGTGTGGTTGCCGGAATGTCTGGTCCTTTAGGTTGTGGAGGTATTTTTTGAAGCCCCCTAGGATTTGTTAATGGATTATTTCATCACTATATTGAAACTATAACTACTTATGAATCTGAATTATGGTAGATTATTTATGCCCTCAAATATGATATAAAATTCAACTCAACTGCACTGTATATGGAATCTAACTCTAAATTTTATTTGGCCCTAAATGAGAGAACCATGAATATTCCATGGAAGATTCTAACTCATTGGATTTAGTTCATTAAATAGGTCAAACGACTTCATTTGGTTTTCTCACACTGATATAGTGAATTCATCAAGGTAGAAGACGCATTGATGAAGAGGGAAATTTTTGAAACCAGTACAATATGGCCTTTCAAAGCTCATGGATATTGTACATCGTTGGTGGATGATGATATATGTTGAGTTATTCACTACCTCTTCTATAAACTCCCTTGTAATTCCTAATATTTTATGTTTACTTATTGTTTAATAATCGTTTGGGGAAAACATTTCTCATATCATGGAATTTCATGGTATAAAAGTGAAAATCCTCTCTCTACTTCCCCTCATATAAGAAAAACTTATATTCAACCTACAATCTACCCAAAACTCTACAAAAATATACTATAAATCTATAAAATATTTTGTTTTTCTAGAAAACAATCTCTCAAATATTTATTCTCACTCACAAATGAGATAATCCCAAACGTAGAGTTATATGTTCCTAACGTCTCTTTTTCTTTTCTATTATTTTTTTGATTTTATACTGAAATTTGTTTTTAAAAAATATCATAATGAAATAATCGGTATCCTTTTTTCAATAATAAGTTATTATTATTTTGGAATAATAATTAACCACCCCTCCATGTTAATTAAGAAGAGCCAAAATGGGAATTGTGTGTTGTGCGGGCTACCACCCCCATGACCGATGTGTTTCTTATTCCATCACAAACATAAAAAATGTACCTTTTATAGGGTGTAATATATAATTAATATATTTTTGAGATATTTCATTTTTTCAATTGCGAAACTATATTACTTCATTTCCCCATTTTATGGAAAATTAAATACTCAACCATTCATTATTGTGGACAATCGAATCCATGGAAAGAGTGATTTCTTCTTTTCATTTCATCGCCAACATAAATGGATGGATACCCGAATTGTATTAAATGATATATATGATTTATATGATATCATCAATTTCCTAGTAGGAAAAATAAGATAATGTATTAATGATATTTTATACACATGATTATATTAATTTGAATTGATTAAAAAATGTGTTCTAAAAGGAAAATCTATACTTTAAATCATGTAATATTTTATTATCCATTAGTTCTTATAATTCTGTTATACATATGATATAAAAATATAATTAACACTAAAATTTATTATTATCGTAATGGTTAGATTATATTACCACTAAAAAACTTCATAATAATCTAGAATTATATTATATTTAATATAGTGTCGGTTTGACCACCAACAAGAATATTAATGGAAATTATTTAATTGAGGGTTAGGAAACAATAATTACTTGTATAATATTATGTAAATATTTAAATAACTATATTTTACTTTTTGGTAAATGGAATATTATTATATATCAAATTAAATAATAAAAAACTCTTTACAGGTTGAAAATCATTGAAAAATATTCATTGTTGATTTCATCTTCAAGGATAAATTCTGATGTATTAATGATAGGAAATGTCGAGACTATAAAAAATTATAAGTGATTAATTATTTTAAGATTAATTAAAAATTAATTATGAACATTGGAATAATATTGAATACTAACAATTCTCCTAAAAATCTACTAAAAAATATTAAAACATTAAACAAACCATGTTAGAAAATAGGAAATAAATAAATAATATAAATGAATATAATGATTATAAATGAAATTATAAATATATTTTGGTATGAATTTTTTTATGAAATATTATATTAAGAAAGTTATTATTTTTTTACAATTGTTTGGTGTATGTTTTGATATGAGGGAAAACATGGAACATGTTTCTCTAATAGAAATTTGAATCCCTTGGTAGTTATAAAAGATATACACCATGTTTCCATTATGATTGTGTAAATACACCCCTTTTTCTATTTTTTCTCATTATACACATATATTTTGATGATAATAAATTTTCAAGATATTTTTATAACACTCATGGAATGTTGATTCAAAATCAACAAATGATCTATGGGATTTTAATAACTCATATATTTTCATTGGGGAATAATAACTCGTCATTGGCTATTATAAATTAAGATTGATCTAGCCTAACATGTTATATTTTTTTACCCATTTTCACCTTATTTTACAATTAAATAATCTTTGTCATAAAATCCTTATTCTTTTATGGTTATTTTGTTTCATTAAATTTTAAATGTATAAGAATAATTCCCAATACATTTAATGAAATTTTCTTCAATATGCATGTTTTTACTTCCACAAAATGATATCCATTAAATAAGGAATACATATTTTTTTAATATATAATGGTCATTTAATTCACAATAATTTATTTACATTTAAAATATTTATAATAAATTTAATGATGTACATTTTCAATAAAGGTATCTTAAATCATTATAAATTCATTTCTTAACTAGGATTTTATATAATTGGCCTTCAGATCACATTTAAAAAAAAAAAAATCTTATAAATGTCTAATTAATGAAAAATAATTTAATTAATGTTTTATTAATCTTTCTCTTTATCTTGTAATTTTTTTTGGATGCTACATTGAAAATATCATCTTTTTAAAAGTGATATTAAAAAATTCATTCTTAGAAAGATTCCTTTAGTGATTTATATTCTATTTTGAAATAATTCTTCCACGATTGGGTTGTGTTTCATATTTCCTTATAAATATTCAATTATTATGTGATTATTTTGAGTGATTAACTTTTAGGTATCAAATGATTTAATTTATGATGTTATTTGATACCATTTGGATGTTTTTTTAAACGCTTTTCATTTCAATTGTTTCATTTTGAGATGGTAATTATTTAAATTTATATTCATAAGAAAACAATTCTTTTTCAAAAATTTTAACAATATTTTTCCACGATTTATTCTTGTGGAGATGATATTTGTTGATAATGATAGGTGTGGTCCTATATCACCCTATAATGTGTTAGTTTAAGCTTATATCTATTAATAAGGTTAGGTTTGGACGTAGTACGATTATTAACACATTCAATGACATAATTTTTTCTCACATTTTCAAACATGGGAATAGTGAGTATGATCAAATAAGCATGGGTATAATGGGATTTATCATAGATTATTTACAATAATTATGATTTTTACACATTTCCATATTGTTTATAAGGTTTCGAAAATATTCTATAGTGTAATCTCATTTTCTTGAAATGTGATGATTTTATTATTATGGAATATTTCTATTGTATTCCGACCATTTATTTTATAAACACATAATATATAATTTTTGAGATCTATTTTGATCCATTTAATATAATTTATGCATCCTTATGGATCTTTTAATTAACTTATATGGATCAAAAATATTTTATAATTCTCATATATTTTTTATATTTTATTAAGATATTCATTGATATATAATTTTATCATTTATTTTTGTGATTTGATGCATTATGATATGTATTTCCATTACTGTGTGTTTCAGCTCACCAATTTCTTATGTTATGAAGCCCCTACTTATGAATATGTTAATATGATTTTTTAGAATTCCCCAAAAGGGTTTATCAGATCATATTAAGGTAGAAATGATTGAAGTGCAATAAAATAAGATGATTATGGAGATAATATATGATAAACTTACACTTTATATATGTGGGTTGTGTAAACTATTTTTGCGATGAATTATATAAATAATATGATTATGGTATTATTTTTTCATATTTATACATTATCTATTTACTATGGGAATATATTGCTAACTTATTCCTCTACACCAATCACCATCTTGATTTATATATATTTTTTTTGAAAAAGATGGAGGCTAGGCCTCTTTTCTTAATGGTAAGTAAAAGATGGGGACTGAAGAGGGAGAACGGGAAAACAAGGAAAAGCCCAAAACAGGAAAACAAGGCAAAGCCCAAAATGAAAACTATTTGTTTAATTTTTTCACCAGTCGGTCACATAGACTCCTTCCTTCTTCTTGAACTGTGACCAGCTCTTACCTTCCACGACCTCAACCCAGACCTCTCGATCTCCCCCTTCAAGAATTCACCCTGCTTGATAGAGATTGAAGCCATTCATAAATTGTCTCAACATCAGTGCTCTCAGAGTCAGAGCTATCCTGTTTTTTTCATTGCATTTATCAGGAGAGTCATTTTTGGTCATTGGTGACAACATTCCTTCTACATCTATTGCATTAGCCCGATCCATAGTCTCATGGTACGTTTTCTCATCAAGAGTGCTCAAAATTGATCCATGCATCTCACTTTTATTATTGATGTTCTTATTACATGAAGAATCATTATTACCTACAATGGAAAGCCCAACTACCACTAGGGTAACAACCAAAGAGTGTGTCTTCTTGTAGTAGACAAGATGTAATCCTTCGTCATCCACTGCTGGCTTTGAAGTAGTATAAAAATAATTAGATATAACTAGAGCATCAGAATCTGAAACATGCATACCTATTTAATTACTAGAGTCATCCATCATTTTCTATGAGAGTTGATGATCCATCTCAAGTTGGATTTTTTTTCTAACTTGCTCTGTAGACAAGTCATTATATTTAAAAGCTAAACCAGATTGTTGTGAAACCATACATTTTCCTTTGCTAGATGCATAAACATTGTGAACATTCTCCCCTTCTGCACAAATTTCATCCCAGGAATTCATCTTATTTTCAGTGTTGGAGGCATATACAAGAGGTGAGTCACTTGGGCGATCACCCATCCCATCAACTAGTTGATTAGTGGTCTCCTCGTGATCAGAACCATGTGCCTCTTTCTTCTTCTCAGTAATGTCAAGAGCAATACCCCGACCATCAATACTCTTGCAATGAACTTTTCCATTCTCATGCTCTAATAGAGGAATATCCATTTTTTGAGTGGAGGCATTCTTTCTCTTCTTGAGACAATTACTCAAATTATGAACATGAAAAGAATAGAATGTGCAAATAATGGAACATCAACAAGAGGACAAGTCATGACCAATAACATTGCAGTCCTTACAGAATTTAGGCATTTTTTTAGAAACTATCTTCAGCTCAATAATATCATCATCAGTTGCAAGCATTACCTTGTCAACAAGAGTCGGTCCCAGTTCAACCTCAACCAAAAACCTGGCAAAGTGACCAAATCGAGCTATCTCCGCTTCTTTATCAAATTTAATTGGAATGCCGATAGATAAAGAAATATCATACAATATTTTGGGATCCAGAGTATCCAATTTACCCCATAAACTATTATTCAAATTTGAGTAGTATTGTTACCAACCTCCAAGGGATTGAACTTCTTATCCCATTCATGCAAGTGAATAATTTCAGGTTTGAGTGCGATGGAAACAAAACCCAAGGCTCGGATTTTCAAATCTTTAGTGGGGAAAATCATATGGAAGTATCCCTGACCAAGATAGACACACTTCCATGATAAGAAACCCCAAATCAACGAAATTCATTCTTTGATTTTATCAATTTTTAGAGGTTGAGAACCTTTAGGAAAAAAATTCTGAGCAATAATTGAAAACTCTCCCCTTTTTAGCTGTTCTAAAACCACAATAGGATTAGCTTTGATGTGTTCTATGTTTCCTTTTCTTCAAATGGATGAATAAATGACCACTTTTGAGACTCGCAAAGGAGAATTTAAAATATATACCCATATTAGGAGAACCACTTCTCTCCTCGGGCACTTCACCACCCGCATCAGACACCACCACCCTTGGGATTCCCTTGATGGAAGCCACAGTTGCAGCCTCCCTGAAAGCGTCGCCTACACCATCTATAGCAGTGAAACCGATCGCACCAACCTCACTGGGTTCCATCACTACTCCACGCAGATCTGGGACCCCCTTGGCATCTGTGTTTGAATCGAACTCATTGGACGACATCGCCTTGCCCACACCGCTCGTGTCGTCTGTCGCCATCCTCGCGCCATTAGTGCCATCCACCAACACTATAGTCGCGTTGCTGACGCCTCCCAAAACAGGTGTCGGAGAAGCAAGATTCCTCACGCCAAACACATAGGACCCCATTTGGATGTATATTAGTAGGTGTATCTCAAACTATAATGGTTTATTGTATGGGGAAACTTATTTCATGTTTTGTGATATCACATAGTTTACAATACATTTATATTTGGTATGTACTTGATTGAGGTATAGTGAAAACTTATAACAATTCAAGGGGGTGTCTATCTTTCTGTGGTTTTACATGAATGGTTTGTGATGGTCTGAGGTTTAACAGAAATAGACGGGATGTAGTGGACATAGGAAAAAAATTGGTCAAAAATGTGATGTTTTGATCGATTGTGGACTATTAGTAACAGGTCATGTTGCAACCTATTTTGGACTAAGGAAGGTAGGTATAATTCCTGAATCACATTAGAGAGGAAAAACATATGGAGTGTGTGAACAAAGTATATGTGTAATATGGTAATGAGTGTGACAAAGTAGTGAGGAATTAGAAGAGGGATTCCTTTATTTATATAAATTAAAATTCCATAGAATGGATTACTTCAATTATTAATTTATCAAGAGATGCATGGTAATTATGGGAAACCATTATTAACAACTTAAGTGGTTATTTAGTACCATTTTTTATTCACTATGATTTATTATGATTTATTCATATATTTTACACTAGTTTTAAGGAGTATCCCAATGATAATATATGTTATTCCCACCCTACGTATACATAACCTATATTTAATTTCTACTAGAAACAAGTTGGTGATTAGGAATTAAATTAATTTATCAAATGATTCATGGATTATGTATTATGCGTTCGTTGAGATCATTATTGCTATATAGACATAATCATGGTACTTATAGATTTCATTTCAATTTTTGTATGGTTTTATATGTATTTGGATTTCCTCCATTTTATTCTTGTAATAAACATGTAGTTTATCCTTCTTATATCTTATTCGCAAAATTTTATTGTTTCTAATCCCTCTCATTTGTGTAATTGATACACCCAAATATCTATTCACCAAATTATAGAATATTGGGGTGGTATTCATGTTTAATTATATATTTTCCATCAATTTTCATCAATGTGGGGAAAATATGGAGTGTGGGGGTATTTAATGACTTGTAATATAGGCTATGGATTAATTATAGTATGGATTTTGGAGTTTAGAGTTTGGTTACAAGTTATGATGTGTGTGTTGGTATGAAATGAGTATTTTTTTGTCATTTTTTGTACTATAAATAAGGTAGTGCATATAGGGAAAGGTATTTTTGGGTCACATGTGATTTGATAAAAAGATATCCATGTTTACTAAACAAGTTGGGTGTTGTAATACATCATGAATGGTAGAGATATATTAGTGTATCTTGTATCAAAATTTTTATAATCCTAAATTTTTATTTTGGTATAAATTTTTGCAAAAAGATAAAATTAAATAAGATATTTATTAAATATAAAATTTATTTTTTACCTTCTTTAACAACACTATTTTTTATAGACATCACCCTGGTAAGATGATCCCATCAATTTTTTACTAAAGAAACACATTTGTATTATCTATTAGATCACCATAAATTAGTGTTTTTTCATGAAGAAACTTGGAGGATAGTTCCTTTATAGTTTCATTTCACGATTTGTAAGATGATTTAAGGACCCATTTTTGACTAGGATATAGAGTATTCGATAGTGGAGGTGGAGATAACATTTTTTTTGATCTGTGATTAGAAAGGGAAATGGGTTTCAATAATGATAAAAATACTAAGATGGTAAGATCATAAGTGGTTGATTTTTTTCCTCATGGATTGTGAGGATTTGGCTATTTTATGTACATGTTATGGGATCTATTTTAAGTGGAGTGTTTCTCATTGAATGATAAGGTGACATTCCAATAGTATATTATTAATCTTCAATAGGGGAGTTTCAATGCCCAAGAGTTTAGTATATATTAAAATAACCATCTACATTATTCATTGGACCTTATTATATATTATATCTCTAGGTTGGTTATATTCATTGAGGCTTGGAATGAAGAGATTCAGATTCATATCTCTCATATTAAGTTTATGTCGTATAAAGACGCATTGGAAAAGTAAGATGACATTGAGCGATCATCATTGAGGAGAAAACAATAATATTATTGGAGTAATTATAAATATTTATACAGTTTAATATTGATTAGGAGTTGTCAATTTCTTGGTTATATAATTTTAAGACAGTACAGAGGAGGTTTTATCTCTCCTTATCCTGCATAAATAGATCCAGATGTTCTTTATTCCATAATATTTAAACATTTGGGGTTTCTTTTTCTAGGAATGATATGAACATACTACGATAGTGTTCCGAATAATTCTTATTTTTTGATGAGTAGTTTGAATCACATTTCATGTTCATCCATTATAATATCGTTACGATATGATGTATCCACAGAAAGAACATTTCTCTATTCATAAGTAGTAAGGGGGTGGGGTTGGCTGAGAAAAAAAATATTATATCCATTTTTATTAGGGAAAATTGGAATAAGATGGCTATGAATATGTTTCAATTAGATCTACATAGGTTATAAATTGTGATTTGGTTAGATGAAATATTTATCATTTCCCGAGTTGGGTAATCCCAATTTCATATGAGTTACAATATACATAAATTTTTTCTTGATTTTATGCCTTATTTTATTCTAGAGTTACACATTCATTCATTTTTTTCTCCTATATTCCTAATATATGGTACATCCTATAGAGAGTATACTGGGTCCATAGGTGTTATCTATTTTAGTTAGCAATCATGCTAGGTTGTTTGATGTGTGAAAATATTGAGAATTCCATTTTTTGGAACACCAATCATTGAAAGATCTCTTATGTTAGTGGATAAAACCACATGAAATCATCATACTCAGGTAATATCTATGTTTGGTTAAGGATATAAAATATTACATTACAATATTGATCATATTTTATGTGGATTGTGGACACTAATAAGTGTTTATTGGTGAGAATGAAAATCAAATGTGTTTGAGGTATATTGAGGTTCTATCATCCATATTTTTTAGATAGTTTTGAGTTTAATGGATGTTCAACTGGTGTTGTTTCCTACATTCATTTAAAACTACCCTAATTTTATTAAACAAGATTTTATAGAACTACCCACATAGTGAGAGATCAAATTGGGGATAGTGTTATAACCAAGTGTTTCTCTAATATCGATGTCTCCATTTTAGATGGAATCATATGATTTTTGAGATCTATGGATCTAGTTTTTCTTCATAGATTATTCAATTAATATTGTGTGATTACATTGGTGTCTCTATCACTAGTTTTGAATAATGTGTATTTTATTTTGATGTTGTGTGTTGATTACCATCATTGAATCTGGTGAATGTGATGAAATTCTAAAATCTCCCATGGATGGATCATTTAATTTATCATATAAAGGGGGAATGATGGTTTCAGATGACTAGATATTTTTCTATGTATCATAAAATTTTAGTAAATGAGAATCATATTCTAAAGATAGTATTCTGATGATGTTTTGGTAATGTTTTGATTGTTGTGATGGTATTTTTTATAATTAATGCCCAAAATTATGTTCATGAGGTTGTTATAAAGTTATTTTTCCATATTCTTGAATTTGTCATTGTGTTTTTTTTTCAATAAATCATGAATATTTTAGGTTTTAATGGAGGATCATATATATCATATGTGATCCATGTTCGAGGTCTTTCAATTTTATCAGTTGTTTGGAAAGCTATCGATGTGTGATTTATGGGTTCATGATGTTTTTTCTAGGGGAATGTAATATCCTTATATAAAGTTTTTATGATCCTTAAATTGTTGAGTTTGAGGGTTCTTTAGTAACCACCAATAATTTTTTAGATTTAAATATAATTTTTATATGTGTTAGCTATTATAAGTGGATTATATATTTTTTATCTCTAATTTAATCTCCAATAATTTAATTGTATAGAATGGATAAGGTGTTTGTTTAGAATGAATTGTGCTAGGACGATTCAAAATATTTAGGGGATAATATAAATATTTCTATAATTCATTATCATCTAGAGGAGGTTGTTGGGTTTGAGGCTTACTATGAAATATCACATACTGGATTGGGTTTTTTTGGATGAAGTAGATAGTGGTTATATCTTATGGGTATGTAAAGATATGTGCTCATAAATTAAAATATTATTTTTATGTTATTGAGATATATGTGGAAGTGTTTACTCTGATGTTTTGTAAACATGCCATTCATTTTGATGATTTCTTTTTTCATAGATCAAAAAATCTGGAAGTATGCCTTTTCCGTGGATGACATGAATTTGTAGTAGGGATGGTGAACAGAGTTACAACTGACCATCAAATTCATGTTTTCCTTTAAACTAGGGAGAGGGGATTTTTTATGGATACATTGTGAATAACATCTTCTATTAGTGATGTGTTTGTTCAGATACTCATGGAGAGTGATGGAATATTCGATTGCATTGGTCCTTTTTTAGAGAGTAGATGAAAAAATAGTTTTTTCTTTACTAGATTAATGTTTACTCTTATTTAATGAAGTATGGGGGTTTTTCTAGCCAATGCATTCCATGGTAGAGGTTTAGAATGATCATGTTGTATATGGGGATTCTAGTAACCCATGTATTTAGGAGTGAAACTATACCTACCCTATCCTTTTTCACATAACATTACATGATTTTAAGCATAATTATACATCAGAGTACAAGCCGAGGAAATTTAAGTCTAGTGTTTTGGAATACTATGTAGATAAAATATAAAACATGGTGATAAAAAACACTTCATTTTATAACCTCCATTAAAATAAAATAGCTTCCTTTGATCCCTTACATCTACTTAGGGTACCCTAGGATGAACATGAACAAGGGGATGGTCTAAAAATCCCAGTAAGGGAATGTGGATAAGAATAATGGTTAAGAACATGAGTTAGGAGGCATGGAATACTGATATGATAAACATGGAATTTATAAAATTATATCATATAAACATGTTATCATATAAACATAGAATCATATAAATGTGGAAGAAACATAAAACATGTTATTAGTACGAGTCTAGGCTAACCGTTAAACCTGTTTCCCAGATATATATGGTTCAACGCTAACCACCAATATCCTTTCACATAGCATCTCATGAGACTTAACATTACTCAATTCATTGGAGCACTATCTAGGTGAACCCATCTCATAAATTTCATGAAAATTATTACCACATAAATAATCATACATAATCAAACATAAATGAACATAAGGGTTACACATGGAAGGAATTGGGTACCACAATCATGACATTAAGAATAACCAAATAGAATATCATGAAAGTGTCCATGAAAGAATGGAAATTAATAACATAAAATGGGAATATATCATGGAAATTGATGGAAAATAGAAGTGACAACAATTAGAAAATGCATTTTAGAAATTTTAGCATTTAAACATTTTCAGTGGTTTTAAGGAAAATAATATAGCGATTTTAAACTAGAAAAGATGAAAATATTTTTTATAATACCAGAATTAACCAATAATATTTTTATAATAAAAAGACTTATTTTATAAGGACAATAGTGGCTTAAAAATATGGAATATTTCACTTAAAATTGCGTAAATATTTGGGATGTTTCCTTAAAACTGGTTTTCTTATCAGAAAGTACAACGTAAGAAATCTTTTAAAAACATGTATATCCCAAAAAGAGAGTGATGAAACGATCATGATAAATGAATTTTTTTCAACTAAAAAGAATTTAGACGATGTAAATAAATATATAAGATAACTCCATTTTCATATAAATGGAGATAAGGCAACCCAAAAGAACAAAGTAGGTTCTGGTATAATTTGTTACGGTTTATCGGCATGGTGTCAGGTGTACCTAAAAGTGATTGATGAGAGATAAAAGGGGATTATCAGCACCTATAAATCATGAGAGAATTATGGGGTAGGTTTTAAATAATACCACATCATTTGGGATTACAACTAAAATATAATAGCAGAGAGGACATCTTGATTAATAGTGAGATGGAGAGGATCCCTTACTTTAAGTCTGGTGGTGTTCCCCATTTGTTATTAATGACTTGAAAAAAAATGGATTATTAATTCATAATAAAAGTCCCAATTCTATAAGGAATTTATTTTCTATAACCCTTAGTTTTTCATTCAAGACCTTTTTGATTGGTTTTAAGCTTCAATTTCATTATTTGGTTCCGTTTGTTAACTTGATTTTAATGATTGGTTCCCTTATATTCATGTTCGTATAGACATGTAAGATGAAGGTGATTGTCCAGAATTGAAGTTATATGATATTAGTAAACATACAAGAGATTTAATGGTTAAAAATTTAATTTTTTTACATAGTGTGAAGTTGAAATATTATACAAATCCTTAATGACAACTGTTTTTGTTAATCGGTGGGTTTTGATTACAACGAACATGTATTTATTTATAACATAATAACATTTGTACAAAAGGATTAAAAAAAACATGACTAAGATATTTATATATATTTAATAATCTTGTTCAACCATAACACAAATGGATTCATGACCCTAATTAAATATGATAATAGAACTTGAAAAACTGTTGTCCTAGAATGTGCTAAATTAACACATCTCAAACAGTGTTTTCATTTAATTATAATAAAGGGACGGAAAGAAGATATGATAATGAATTATCAAATTATGATAATACAATCCTATTAAATGTATTTTTTTGGAGTTATAATACCATTTGGGTTAAGGTAGTTTTGGAAAGAAACAAAAAAATAAAATAACATAAATGAAATGGATGAATTGGAATATAGAATTTACCTCTTTCGTCTAATTACTTTGAGAACCTCTTAAGGAGAAATATTTTCATATATTTAATATTATATGGGTATTTTGACATATGGGAGGAGCTTGGGAATAGATTTGGGGAACTTATTGGCATGGCACAATGCTTGGGAGGAGTTAAGAGAAGAGGCTATGAGGGGCGGTTTATAGTGAATGAGAGGAGGGTTTTCATATTTTTTTAATCATTAGTTTTTTACTTTCTATCAAGACCAACAATAGTGATGATTCAATGATAAATAATATTAAATTAATCTTGTAAATTATAAATAAGGGTGGTTACATCATCCATGATTCTATGAATAGTCTATTTAGCTTATAATTCATATATACGGTAAATTACCATATTTTTATTTTCATCAAAGATTTGTGTATTTCAGAAAAATTTGAAAACATCACGGTAACCATTTTTCAACGTGAAGAATCCAAAACTGAAGTCCATTTTTCAAAAATATGTTTCTAAACATGATTATGTTATTATTTATTTAAAATCATAATTTATAATTAAAAATCTAGTTTTAAAACATTCATTTACTTATTCTAAAATTTAGGTACATCATACTTTCACATGATTCTTCTTTATATACAATCATATATATAGTTACTATTAATTAATGTATATCACTATTCATAATGGTAATACTACTATTCATTAGTGTATGTTACTATTCATCAAAAGAATTATGTTACACATATTAGACTCCAAATAACATACAGATCGCAATCGTGCGTGTCTGATTATTTGAAATTCCAAACACAGAAGTGGCAAACATATATTTAAAGGTCACATAGCACATATTATTTCATTATGTTTTCATTTAATGTGATCATTAAATATTTATAGGAATGGAATTTCCATTAAAAAACATTGTGTCGTTATAGAAACCATCAACTTATGTTCATGTGAATTAATTATTTTGTTCAACAATTCCTGTATAAGTTATCAGAGAGTTCCATTATTCTCCATTAGTGGTACATCATGTTGTGATAAGGATATACCCTGCTATTAGGAATCATGTTTTTTTCTTGTCGAAAGAACATAGTTTCATTGTTTTTTTCTTGATGTTTGGTTAAGAAAAATGATGAAGATGATGATCATGTTCCAATTGGAATACTTCCTAAATTGACATTCCCTAGTGAAAGTAGGATAACATTTCTAAAGAAATTGTAACTAGTTTACCTAAATCACCTAATGTTTTTTCTTATATATGAGTTGTTGTGGACCATCAAAATAATTTATGTTAATTTATTGAGATCAAAGTGTTGATCTATATATAATTTTTGTCAAGGTAGTATATAGAAGAGGTAGTGAGTGGCCATGGGTTTATAAAGACAGTCTTGTCAATTTTTTATCCTTGTTATATTTATATGGTGTGGAGAGGTATCCAAAAAGATTTTTAATATTATTTATTCCAGATAACCACATTATAAATACAATTATAATTTCAAATAATCAATTTTTATATAATTTTGAAGAGATGATTTATGAACGCATTCTCTATTATAGGGGAACTTATGTAAACACATATAATTAGTAGAATTTTCCTATAAATAACATCAAAACTCCAATATTGGTATGAAAACGTTAAATTAGTTGTAGAATCAAATATGATGATTTCAATTATGCTAGATCGAGGTTGGAGAGTCTAAATTTATTGTATTAGAATTTTTCTGTATAGTGGAAAATAAGGTGGAAGTGATATATGAGGGAATAAATGTAGTATGGGAATGTTAAAAAATCAATGTTTCCAATTGTATGAGTCTGGAGTATAAAAATATGGAGACTTTTCATTCGTTTCTTCACTCCACATTATATGAAACCGTGGGTTGTTTTTAAGAGTAATATTTCTACATGGTTTGTTCGATCATTCAAGTGTTTTTCCCCAGTTATATCTATGTATAATTTTCTAACCCCATACCCACATGTTTTCTAGTTTTTTTAATTCTCTGTGTATCTTATCTTAGTAATAAAAATCATTATTTTTATCAATTCATTGACAATGGTAAACTAGATTTTGAAGATATCATGACCTTTATGGAGTGGTTTATTGAGAATTTGGGGAATCATGGGAAGAAGTTATGTGGGTCATATGGTCTACTAGTTCATTTATTATAGTGTCATGAATGCATCGATGAGAGCACCTGGGATTTAGAGTAACAAATTCCCTATAAGTGACCCGAGTTGTTTGGTGAATGACCTTTCTTGCTTTGATGCATTTATTGACCCTTTGTGGATTCATTGTAAACTATTTGTTGTTTTATGGGACTATTTCCCTCACATGGTATTCTTATTATTTTGGAATTGTGCATGAGAGGTACCTCTACACTAGAGAGAGTTTTTTTTCTAGTTAGTGATGTATAGAGTTTAGCACCTATTCACCATGGGGTCTGCAATGTAACTTTTGTAGTTTGATACGTTAGTGATATCTTACATAAAGTTTATAACATCCCTATTTTATATTTTTATATTGTTATAAATTCAAAATGATGAGTGATTATTGAGATGTATATGATATAGAGTCATCATTTTCCCTTCCCATTCCCTTTAGAGAATGATGTAGGAGAGGGTGTCAATAAGTGGAAACCTTGTTTCAGAATGTATTTATTATTGTCATTCATTAATAATTAAATTAATTATAATGCATGGCACGAATTATTCATTATGTTTCAAATTTATTCATGGAGAAATAAATTGGGTTTCCAAAAGATATTGTTATTATCAATGGATGATTCATAATGTGAATTATCTTTCATGTATTAGTTATGATGTAGCTAAGTTTTTAGTGAATTATTATACCCTATAATTATTGGTGTGAACCCATTATTCATGTTGTGAATGAGAATTATCCAATGTGGTTATATATTTCAAATCCCACATTAGAATATCATCATCCACCTATCCTGTATCAAAACATAATTAAACATGAGATATTTTAGGACTATCCTTGAAGACCCTTCAATTAGATTCTACCATCATCGTCTATAGATCGATATGTGGCGATCCAAGGTTAGTTTTTGACTAATTGATTGTTAAGTTGCCCTATTTTCATCAATGTAAATTCTATAGAGTAGTTTTATCTTTCTCTTCATTTATTTTAAATTGAAAATGGTATTTATATTTTATATGAAATATGTTTTAGGGATAATGTTTTTACCATCGATTAGGTAATCCATGTTTCATGATTGTTGTTTTTTTCTTTCTCATAGAATTTGAATATATTCATGATGCGGTATGTGATAAATTTCATTTAACAAAATTAAACTGATTGTGTGGGATTAATATTTTATAATACATTGGGTAATGGTGGAATAGAACTAATAACAACATTGATATTTAATATAATGGAATAATATTGTTTTTGTTTGGGATTAAAATTCATTCATGATTTATCATTTTGATTTTTTTATGAGAGTGTTTTGAAATTGGATTGTTTCTTTTATTGTACATATAATTTCCATTTTTCTATTAATTTACTAAAAAAATATAAATTTCGGACAGTGTTAATAATTTGGCTAAAGAAAAAGGCACATCAATTTGATATCTGTTATAACTAATTTCTTATAGAATATCAAAATTAGTGATTTTATGAGTTTTTTAGTTGGTTCAAGCCATTGGATAACTGATATATTATTGACTACTTATTGTTAAAAAACTACTCATAGATTATTGTTTAATTGAATATGGGAATTATATTGTTTCCTTGATAATTTTAATATATTGGAGGATGTGTGAGAATGTTCCTGTTGTGGATGGAATGTATATATTTTAAATATGGATTCAATTTCTATTCTTTTACATGTAAATTTTTTTGGAAGTTTATGACCATATAATTTTGATCCGTGTTGTGCTTTTGGGATACCGTTATGTTGTGGATTTTCACTGATTGATAATGGACTTGGTTTCTGGTGCTATATGATTAATGGTTGTTTTGATATGGATGGTAACCATGGATGAGAGATCAGATGGGAGATCATGTGGTGTTGATGTTTGATGCCTATAGTGGTGGTAATATTGATGATGTGTGAACTGGTATATAACACATGTGTGATTGATATGTGATCTGAGTGGGGAATGCTCATCAATTTTTTCCATTATTAATGATTTTTAGATGGAATGTTGGATGAACATTGTTTTCCTTATTGTTTTCCTATTTTTGATTTAATCACACCCTTTGTATGATGTGTGAAGTTCTAATATGTTTTCCTTAGAATATTATTATGTCACCTAGATAAAATATGAATGATATATAAATAAATAATCAACACATTAGATGGGTTGTGGTACTTTTAAGTCGTTTTAAATCATTCATATAATTTTACTGGTTATAACGCACTTCAGATTATGAAAATTATTTAATTATTTCATAAGTACATGGATTAAATGGATTGAATTTTATCCTTCAGATACTATTAATTTATCATTAATTAATTATTGTGAGTTATAAAGTTCCTAAGAATGTTTATAGGCTAGAACATGGTTATTGCAGTTGGAAGTCACGTGGGATGATAAATTTATATAAATTTAATTCTATGATTTTCCATTGGTGCGATTTTTTGTGTGATGTATTTTTATATTCTTAATTCATATGGTACCCCCACATATTTATTGGGAAATCGATATTAATGTTTTTTATTGGGTGTTCTTGTAAAATCTTGGATAGAGAGGGAACTGATGAATGACTTCCAACTCTCCCCCACTCTCCCATTGGATATTGAATATTTATAAATCCTTGTCTATAATGTCTTATGGTATAGATTGTGTCCCATCTATGCTTTGATGGATCGTAGTTGACAATATATATATGTGATTGGGGGGGTTATAACAACATTTTTTAGGATGTCCTTATAACCTATCTTGTAGATATATCTTTCCAAGTGTATACGTTCCTAATTTAGGTTGACATGAGGTGTAATGATAAAATGGATTATGTATTATTTTCTACTTTTAAAAATGGTTATATATGTAATGATATTGGCCATGAGATTTTAAAAACCTGAATTTTTATAAATAAAATTCCTCTTATTATTTAATTGAATTTATTATTATATATTATTTTTATATAAAACACATGAAATTAAATGGTTTTATTATAATATTAAATGGGTATTATGAATTGTTACCATTTATAATATAGTTGTTGAACAACTTAAGCATGGTCAACATTTTTATGGTAGAAGTTCAAGATCATCGAGATCACGACCAAAACCATGTACCTAAAAGGTTCTCTGAGTCCTGATGGCTTCTATAATGGTTTCATCGAAATTTTTTGGAATGAGATTCATATTGATGTTTGTAAACTTGTCAAATCATTTTTTCCCAATGGTTTTCTACCCCATTCCCTTAATTACCAGTATCACTCCTTGATCCCAAAAGTTGGAAATGCCCTTGAGGTTCACTTGTTTTGACCCATTTCTCTTATGAAAACTCCCTATAAAATTATTACTAATATCAATAAAAATAGACTTGAAACTATCACTGAAAAATTGGATCCTTGACCCAATTAGGCTTTATTAAGGGAAGATACTTTCAAGATTACATCTATCTATCCAATGAGTGTGTCAATAACATGAATAAAGCTAACAAAAGCTGAAATATTTCTATTAAACTTGAGATCAGAAATGATTTTGACACCATGGATTGGAGATTTATCTTTAAGAGTTTTTATGGATTTCATTTTACTACCTCTTTTCTCACTTCAATAATGATGTTGTTTAACTCAGCATCTATTTTCATTTTGATCAATGGCTCTCCCAAGGGCTGTTTTAAATGCTCTAAAGGTATAAGGAATGTTGAACCCCTATCTTCAAATCACTTCATGATAGAGAAAGACTGTCTTAGTCGTCTGATCACCCACCTGGTGGACCAGAATAAGTTGTAACTCTTCCATGATTCTAAGAACATGAATTATCTTACCCATATTTTTTATTCTGATGACATTATCCTTTTCCTTCAAGCTGATATAAGAAAAATAATTAACCTCAAAATATCACTCTCACACGATGATGAGGTTTCTGGTCAAACCATTAGTTGGAATAAATCCTCCATCTTCTTTGGGTGTATCTATCCTACTTGTAGAAAATGCACTAATATATGGTACTTAGATCTGAAAGAAGTTACACTCTGTTTCACTTATCTAGGCGATCCCTTCTTTTTTGTACACCCAATTCTTTCCACTTTGTGAGTATAGTTTACCATGTTCTAAACCATATCTCTTCCTGGAAAGCTAAAACTCTTTCTGTGGAAGGTAGGATATGCCTTGTAAAATACACTATTGTCTCCAAGATGATTTATTCAATGATGGTCTATAAATGTCATGGTGATCTTATCATCAAAATTAACACTGCTATAAAATTTTTCTTCTAGACTATTTGTAATCCAGAATGAATACTTGTGATTGTCCTCTATTCAACTTGTTGAAAACCTATTTATAAAGATGGTGTTGGAATTAAAAATATAAAGTACTTTAATGAATCCCTTCAATATAGACTCACATGGAACATTTTCACAATACTTCTGAAGCTATTACATTCCTCAAAATATATTTCTTAACAAACTTAATATGGGATACTAAATTCAAATTAAATCTTCTATTTGACTATCCATCAAATAATTTTTGTCCAATATTATGAATAATTCTAGATGGATGGTGTGCAGACACTCCTTTTCCAATTTCTAGTTGGATAACTGGACTAGAACGCCTTTAATCTCTATGATTTCTCTTGATCAAACCCCCGAGTATACTATCTGCATTATTGTTGAAATTATAAACTCTTTTAATGATCACCTCTATGATATTATTCCAAATTTCATTAAAAACAACCCTTTCACTTCCACCAATGAAATTTTAATTTGGGAAGCTTCTCACAATAGGATTCATAACTCCAAAGATTTTTACAATCAATTTTTAGATAGCTCTGAAATTGATAATAGGAGTTCAAAACATATCAACAAACCGTGAATAAATCCCTCATGATTCTACCTCATCTGTAGAATTTCTCACAATAGATTGCCCATATAGAATTTCCTTCAATGTTTTGGAATCAAACTCTGCTCTAACTGAAAATTCTGTAATAAACATATAAAATATTCTAACCACATCTTTCATTCTATTGAAATTCCCACTACTATTTAAAATTATATTCTTGACATTTTTGACTGTAGATGGTTGATTCTTGACTCCATCAAAACACAACAACACAAATGTGCAAAAATGTTAGGCTCTCCACAAACTAAAAACCTTTTCCTTGATGCAGTTGTTGAGATACACCATGTGATCTGATATGAATAGAATGTTATTATTCAAAATAATTAATCACTCATTCAAAATGTAGGTTGGATGCAGACACTTATTGACACACATGAAGATAATTTGATGAAAAAGGGACATTCCCATGATAATGTGTGTTACTTGTTAATCATACGATGTCTACATATTAATGGAAATATATATCAACCTTCTTTCACTCTAGAGGTGTTCTGGAGATCTCCACTTCTTGGATAGATCAAAATCAATATTAATGGAACCTCTAAAGGAAATCTTGGCCCTATAGGATGTGGTGTTATCTTTAGGAATATCCTCAGTCAAATACATGGATGTTTAATGGGTATTTGTGGCTATATCGCCTCCTTTGAAGCTGAGAAGATGATTTTAATTCAAGTTATTTACTTCCCCAAGCACATTGGTTGGAACAACCTCTTATTTCAAAGTGACTCAATGATAATCGTGCAATCAATTTGGAACGGTGTAACACATCTTTCGTGTCCAATTACTACCTATTGGATGGAATTCACTCATTCTCTTAATGATCTCAAATACATCATCACACTTGTTTATCGTGAAGAAAACATGATTGCAGATGGCTTGGCCAACATGAGAGTAAATCATGACATCACCTAGTTCGAAGACCACCATGTTGATTTATTTACTTACATGAAAATGATTATAATATGTTCTAGTATTTTAGACTCATGTAAACTTTCATTTGATAAGATCAGTTTGTTTGTGGTTTTCTCCAAGTACAAGAAAGAATCCCAAGAAAGTCTCATCTTCATGCACCTCATACATAGGGAAATAATTTTTTACTAAAGGGATATGTGTCAATTACATAATTAGTTGAATATATATAATCTATTTTCAATACAATAACATTTATATTTTCTTCTTATTATTACGTTTCAAATGATTTTTCCATTTTTACAAAAAAACAAAAATTTATTTTTTAAATGGTATTCAATTTTAATTAAGATACTTATTTTGAAGAACTATTGGGTTTTTAATGAATATTTATAAATAAAATATTATTTTTAATTAGTTTTCATTAAATATAAATGGTCATATAATTTTAAAAAATTAATTTTTAAGTTATTAATGGTTCAAAAACTATTATGGTTAAAAAACATAAATATTCTCAATAAATATTAATTCTTATACTAAAATTGAAAATACATAGACCTATAAAAATAAATTAAATAAATAAATATTATTTTTTGTAATCAATACATCAAAATTATCCAATGGTGAATTGTAAATTATTTTTTGAGATGGTTAAAGTTTCTAGTAAAAATTAAATACTGTATAAATATACGGTGTGAATTATGACTTCATATTGACTCAAAAGTTATGTAATAAATATTATATAAGGTTTCTAATAACATATACATATTTTCACTACATAATAATGTGATTTTATATTTATTTAATTAATATTATAAATAATTTATGGATCCTCCAAAACCATTAATATATACTAATAATTTAAAATCATTTCCTTAGTAGTATGAATCACTTCCAAATCAGAAGGGGTATTGTGTAATTAATTTCAGACATTGGACTCCTAAAGTCATGAAAAGAACTTCCATTTGGATTAATCCATGATAAATCCCCATGTGATGATTTTTCATTTAGATTAATTTATTATATAGATTTCAAAACCAATATTTAATAAGTAAAAAAACAAATCCACACTCATTTCCTATATAAACCCACCCAATATCCCATATCCCATAACTAAAATTCATTAGACCACATGCCTACTCTATCATCCCCTTTATAGAGTACTACCAATGTTCCCCAAATCTATCAAGAAGATCCTCCCATGAATTTGAATCCATAGACTCAAGTAATGGTTCATTTACATCTCATCTTTATTCATGTTTCTTCAATATCTTCTGTGTTCTATACCCAATTACTATTATTGGGAAATGATTTTAAATATATGTATTATTATAAATTTCAATATAAAATAATTATAGACCTTTTTCATTCTCATAAAACCATTTTATTAATCTTTAAGTGAATCCATTATGCTGTGGAAATTTCATTCGATTTTATTTTCCAAAATAATGTGTAGTGAATACTATACCGATTTCTATCAAGGGAGTTCACCATTATGCACATATAGTTTGGGATTGTGGATATAAATATATATTAAACACTCTTTATAGTGTAATAAAATATTATGTTTAATGATTCCATATTGTATGATTTATATATAACACCCAAACATTAAAATGAAAAGAATATGATGGGTTCGCCCGTAATTATATAGTGCTCCAATGAATTGGGCAATTTTTTATTTAATTATATGTGATATGGGTATAGGGAGTAAAACTGATTACATTAATGGAATTTTTCCAACATGGATTATTGGTAGGTAGCCTTCACTAATGTCTATGATGTGGTTATTTATGTTGTTTCCTCATTTCCCATTTATCCATTATATTATCATGATATATCATGTATTATTATTAATGTTAAGAATTTGGACCCCAATTATGACCCATTGATATACATACTGTCTAAAAATTATTACTCTATAAATTATGTTCCATGTTTATTACCTTAATGATATTTATATCACAACCCTTTCTTATATATGTCCCTAAGTTGTCTCATGCAGTTTTAAGTGTGATCTTGTTAAGGAAGTTTTCAATAAAGATTCTATTTTCCTATTTTACATTTTTATGAATTGTACCTATTTATCAAAGTCACTAGACATATCCTTCTTCAATTTTTTATTAATTTTAACACTATTTAATAAATCATGTATTATTGTTCCATAACTATTATGTTTATCAATGTTTCTATCAAATAAATGACTAGAAGTTTATAGATTAGGATTAGAAAACACTAGAAAAAAGTCATAAAGATAAGGCTAAGAACTAAAAAACATCAAGAAGCTTTCATAAATAGAGATTGAGTTGTTTTTTAGGAAAATAAACGCCTATATAGATACAGAAAATGGTTGTGTCTCTATGATAGATGTACATAAGGGTAAAACCTGAAAACATCTTGTTGCGCAACACTCTTCTGGGAAAAAATTCATGAAAAAGGGACTTTCTACACATCTAATTTGATACTCTCGGGTGATATACAGTAGTAAATTCCAAATCTTGCTATGAAACATTATTAAGATATAAAATTACCAAAAGAGTATATGTTAGGAAATAGATCATGGATGATATAGTTTGAATCAAAAAAAATCATAAGTAAAGTAAATGAACATAAATTATAACTTATATATTTAATGAAATTGGATTCCCATTTATGTTTTTAATATTTTAAAAATAAAATTCATTAATTTTCTATTTATTCAATCCAATGGCTTGAAATATGAGGAATTAGGTAAATGGACAATGTGATGGGAAATGTGATGACTAACCAAATGAGATTCCCAGTCAAAGGGGAGACGAAATTGGAGATATTGTGATTATGAAAAACTTTCTAGAAAAAATCACAATTAACATCTTGAGAGTTTTTTAATTTCCAAATATGTAATGTAAGAGTAAGATGATGTTTCATGGATTTTCATTGGATAAAGGAGATAAGGGAATAATTCCCCAATATCCTTTGTGAATAAATTGTGGAAAGAAGCACCAACGGAAATGTGACAATGGGAGACAAAGATGATTCAATTGTTAAAATAAAAGGAATAAATTTTCCAATTTCCATAGAAATTAGATAATGTGATGTATGAAATAATGTTCAATCTAATGTACCTTATACCATTTGATGTTGTAAGAGTAGATAATTTGGGAATTATCCAAGATAATGCCATGGTCTATGTGTAGAGAAGACTGATGAGCATCAACAATATCAAACAACTATGGAACAAAGAATGTACTAAAATTAGATGGATCCTAATGATTGATATAAATTCAATGTCTAATCACTAATTATGAATGTATTTTTTTATTTCAATTCATTCCCTACTATCGTGCCTTGATTGTTTTCTATGAACATATTGAAACCACCTAAAATGATTTTAGATAATTAGGAAAAAATTATATGATTATGTATCACATGTTGATGATTGTGAAACATAATCATATAAATTCTATAATTATTCAATAGGTGGAATTTGATTCTATTTTGGGAATGGATATCCTTTCCCAATATAGACACAACATAAAATTACATGAGAATAAAATTATTTTCTATATCATGAATTGTCTACCGATTCTGTGAAACTACAAGGATATGTATGAATTTTCATTAGCAAAAAAATCTGAGGCGTGGATATTATTTCTCCAAAAGAAATCATATCTATCTCAAATGATTGATTAAATGTAAACAATCATACTTCAATACATTTCTATTGTGGGAAAATACATTGATGTGTCTCCTGAAGAATTTCTTTTCCTTTCACCAAGCTAGGATGATGAATTCTCAATCGAGTATATACATGGGTAATTAGGATTATCCAAGAATCCCTATATAATTCATTTTATGGAACTTCATGATATGATGAAAAAACTATTGGAGAATTTGGATAAAGGTATCATATGCCTAAATGAATCACTATGGGGTGTACTAGTCCTCTTTTTTAAGAATAAGGATGGGTCAATGCACCATTGTATTGATTATTGTGAGCTCAATAATATCACGATAAAGAACAATTATCCACTGTTATAGATTAATGAATTTTTCAATTAGTTATGTAGTGAATAGTATTTCTTCAAAGTGTATATTTGGTCGGGATATAAAAAAGTTATGATGAAGGATGAGGATATCCCAAAGACCACTTTTCATACATGGTATATGCAATATGAGTTCTTAGTAATGTCTTATGTACCCCACTAATTCAATATTAATGTACATGGAAATAATGAATAAAATCATCTAGATTAACTAGAAAAAATTGGTAGTCATTATAGATGATATCCAAATATACTTGAAATGAATGGACGATTATGAGAAGAATATGATAATTGTTTTAGAGACCCCACAAAAAGATAGTCTTTATGAAAATTACAAAAACAATGTGGGTTCTGGTTGAATAAAGTATCATTAATGGAAAATATCATCAAAAGAAATGGGATATCTATGGACCCTTCAATTATAGATGAAACAGAATGATGGTCATTAATATCATCTATGACATATATATATATGGTATAAGAATATGATCTTGGTACTATCATTTAATTATGAGAAACGTTTCATTATTGTCAAGCCCTCTAACCAAGCTAACTCATAAGGGAGCCAATTTTATTGTAATTATTGATGTGAAGAGAGATTAAAGGAGATAAAAAAGGATTCTTATCACTATAAATATACTCACACTACCCAAATGTTGGGAAAAAATCATACTATTTTGATATTCATTGAATAACGTATTGGCTTGTGTGCTAATGAAAAATGAAAAAGTGATTTCTCGTGCATCCAGGTAGTTGAAAGATCCTAAACTGAACTACCCAACAAATGATCTGGAGTTAGAGAAAGTGATATTTACATTGAAAATATATTGTAATTATCACTTTGGGGAGAAGTGTTAAATATATATAGATCAAAAAAACCTATGTTGAATATTCATATAAAAATATATGAACATGCTCCATTGATGATGGATAAAGATAATCAAAGACTATGACAGGTTAATTCACTTCAATCCTTTGAAAGAGAATAAAGTGGAAGATTATACAAATATAACAGATCTAAAAATTATATTATTAGTGATAATTGAAAATGATATGATATTATTAGACATAAAAATGATGTTATTTGGATTCGTAAAGGAATTGACATCATCAATCCTTTCGCAAATGGTTTCTCAAAAATCACCTCTAGAGAGGATAACAGATTTTGAAAGATATGATATAAGAATTTATAAGAAATTGGAATATAAAATAAAAGGAAAATCTTTTTATTTTAATGTTAATGTTGAATAATTTGTGAGATTTGGATCAAGAGTTCGTGTACCATCAAATCCTAATTTAAAGAAGGATCTATTGGATAATGCAAAAAGGTCACCCTTTAATGTCTATCTAGGGAGAACAAAGATGAATCAAGATATAAAAGAACAATATTTTTGGGACAATATGAAGAAGTATTTAAAGAAATATAAATCAATAAATCTTTTATTTATGCAATGAAAGTAGATAGGAAAAATACCAGGGTAATATGCAACCATTACCCATAACTATATAGAAATGTTAATACGTCGCCATAGAAATTTTAACAGGTATTCCAAATACATGAAGGGAAAAAATGCTAACTAGGTTGTGGTGGAATTTCTTAAAAAGGCTTCATTATTAATTGTGTTTTTAGAGGAATTATCACTCAATAAACATTTACAGATATAAATTAAATAAGATATGAAGTTGTATGGAACACCACTCTCAATTGTATTTGATTGAGATACATGGTTTACATCTATTCTCTTGAAGAGTCTCAAACATTATCTAAAAACATATTTGAGACTCATCATGAATTATCACCCTAAAACTAAGGGCCAATCCTAGAAGACTATCCAAACACTTTAGGACATGCAGATAGAATGCTCAATTGACATCAAAGGATGATGTGATCAATATCTTCCTCAGATTTAGTTCTTGTACAAAAATAGTTTCCAGTCAAGATTCCAAATGGATCCTTATGAAGCCCTTTATGGGGGTTGGGGTAGATTACCAACGTCCATGGATGATTTTTGGGAATGAAAAACACAATGTCCGAAAATAGACAAGGAAGTGTTGGAAATGGTAAAGACCATTCAGAACCACATAAAGGCCGCTCAGAGTCGATAAAAGAGATAGGATAACAATCATATATGAGAAATATATTTTGACATTAGAAACATATTATACCTATATATATCTCCATGGAAGAATATAATGAGATTTTGGAAGAATGGAAAACATAGTCTGTGATACATCAGTCCCTTTGTGATCCTTCAATACAACAAAGCGGTGGAATACTGACTAAAACTCCCTTCCAAACAATTTAAAGTAAATTATGTCATACATGTATCTATCTTGAGAATGTATATACCATACCCCTAAAATTTATTCAATCAGGAGGAGGTACCATTAGAGAATAACCATTCCTATGAGGAGCAACGATGAAAATATCTAATCATAGAGATAGTGTTTTATGAAATTCGAAAATTTAGCTAGTCAAAGTGAAATGGAGAAACCAAAATTTTGAAGAAGCGATGTAGGAACTAGATGAGTTGATGAAAAAAAATTAACCTCATCAGTTTTAGTGTGGTAAATGAAAATATTTAAGGGTAAAATTTATGGATGGTGATGATTGTAAAAACCCAAACTGTTATAATGAAAATCCATTCATAATTTAATTATATGTATTTTGATGTATTATGGTCATAAGAAATACATTAAAATATTTGGTTTTATTATTGGATTTATTATACCAGTAGTCATAGTTACAATTCATAATATATAAGTTGAACAGTGATCATATGATTAGTATAAATATAGTGATTTCATAAATAATATTATTATAGGAAAATATTGTTATGGCCTCAAATAGTAGGATCATTCCAAATAAATCCCATTAATTTATGCATATGAGGGTCATATAATTACTATGATATCCCATTGTCCAAACCCATGTAGAGATCAAACATCTTAAGACTGGGGAAAACACTTTATGGGATATGTTCGAGCTCATCTAGATCACGACCCAAACAATGTACAATGAACCACCCCATGAAAGCCCCATTATAACACACCTTACCCTTAAGGTGTTGTCAAATGTATTAAAGGGATATTTATAAATACCATAATAATATTAATAAGTATATTTTATTTTCAAATGAAAAATTGTAATATTTTTTCTTATCATTTCTTTATAAATTATTTTTATTCTTATGCAATAAAACACAAATTGAATTTTTAATTGGTATTCAATTTTAAATAAAAAATTTATTTTTATCAATTAATAGATTTTTTTTAAAATTATATTTTAATAAAATATTATTAATAATAAATTTATATAAAATATAAATTATCTTATAATTTTTATGAAGTCAAATGTAATTTTTATAATGGTATAAAAACTGTTATTGTTAAAATAAATCAAAAATATCTCCAAATTGTATATTCTTATTTTAAAAGTGAGAATAAATATATTTATAAAATTATTTTCATTAAATTAATTTTTTTTGAATCTGATCATTGAACTTATCCAAAAACTATTTTTTCATAATTTTTGAAGTATTAGAATTTTCTGGTAAAAATTAGATAGTGTATAAATATACTTTGTGTATTTTGACAACAAAATGAACAAAGAGTGACGTAATAAATTTATAAAGTCAATACACGTCCAAATACTGGTTTTTACTTTAAAAAAAATTATTTTAACTTTATTTTATTTATTTTTTAAATCCTTGTTAAATCATTCAAAACAATTAATATATTTATGTTTTTAAAATTATTTATTTACGTGTATGACTCACTTTTTCATCATCAGGGTTACTATTTATTATGTTTTTCCCCTGTAATCATAAAATAACTAAAAAAATCAACTTGGATGAAACCATGGGAGTAACCCATTGTACGTTTTTTTGTTATTTTAATTTATAGAGTTCAAAACACATGTTTGAAAAATAATACAGAAATCCCTAATCATTTCCTATATAATCCTACCCAAACCCCCATTTCTCTTCACTAAAAATTATTTTATAATTTTTTTAATATACCATCCCCTCACTAGATTCCACCCAATATTCCCCCAAGATCTCATTAATCTCCTCCAAAGCATTTGGAGCCACACACTCATGTAATGTTTCTTTTCCTTATCATCTTTATTCAAATTTCTTCATTATATTATGCCTTCTATTTCAAATTATTATTATTGTGAAATATTTTTATATGTCCCTATTGTGTAAAATTTTAATTAAAAATGAGAAGTGGCTTGGTTCTCTCTCATTAATAGATTTTATAAATCTTTATGTGACACTGTTATGTTGTCAAAATTTCACTTCAAATACCGTGCCAAATCAATTATGTATTAAATACTATACACATTTCCTATCAACGGTGTTCAACCTAATGAAAATATAATTCTTCATTGGGGAATTAAATTTATGTATTTCACAGTCCTTTACCATGGAATGAAATTTCATGATGAGTGAATCTATGTTTAATGATTCATCATATACACTTAAGCATGAGAATAAAATAAATGTGATGGGTGAACCTAGAATTATATAACACTCCAATGAATTTGGTAATGTTTAGTCTCATGAGACAACATGTTAGGATAGGGAGTAAACCTAATTCCATTTTGGGACTTTTACCATCATGACATTTTGGTAATTATCCTTGACCTATGGTTATGATTCTGTGTTTTATGTTGTATCCACATTTAATATGGTTTCTGTATGTTATTAGGGAATATAATGTATTATTTTTCATTTTTACGATTATAACACATTTTATATACCATTTATATGAAAATGTTCTAACATGTATTAATATTTTCACGTTATTTGATGTTTATTCCCATTTTGGTCTTTATAGCTCCCCCATTTTTTATGTATGCCCCTAGGATATATCATGTAGTTTAAAGTGTGAGAATGTTAAGGAGACAGACTAGTTGACATGAGGATGATATATACCATTATTTATTTATATGTTTATAATATAGAATGGTTTTCATATATTATTTTTTTTGTTATTGAACTATGATTAGGATGGGAATCTAGTTGTACTTATTTAGGTCATGAGTTAGTTTAATTTTTTCATTCACTATTCTTTTGAATTATTATTTCATATTTTTTCTAAGAAGATCCATAGATCATCCTATAGTGTGTACATTTTTACACCCTATATATAATTACACAATTTTCAAGATCAATAGAAAACTAGTTCGTGAACCGGATGGTCAATACATGTTTATAGAAGTCAATGAGAAATAATTAAGAGTATACATAGTTCATTTTCACTACCTATTATTATTTATATCACTTTAATTATTGTTATTCAATATATATATATATGAAATTAGATTTATTAGAATTTTCTCTATTTTTTTAATTGATTTGACTGGTGTTTTATCCTTCTATACTTTTACTATTATGAAATTAAGGATAGTAATTTATCACCAGTGTCTAAGTGATATACCATCATCTCTAGTCTCCAACATGTTGCCTATAATAGGAGGACTTATGTCATAGTTATATTTCATCATTATTTATTCCCATTGTGAGTAATTAGTATATAGAGGGGTAATGAAACAACATTCTAAAAACAATAAAAATATTATATATGATATTTAAAAATAAATATATTTTATTTTTTCAAGTGTTGTAAATTTTATAGAAATGGTAAAATTAGAAAGTTATTGATGAAAATTTATACTATTATAAATAATCTTGAAAACTATTAAGATTACTAAAAACATATATTTTTTATAGATTATAGAGACCCTAGACTTTTACACATATCATTACATCGTTTTAAGCATGGTTATCCAACAAATACAACTATGGATTTTAAATCATATTGTGTTTATATGACATGGTACATAATAGAATCATGAAAGAAAAATAAAAATTTATTTTCTTTCATATCTATAATGAGCTCATAAATTACATTGAGATCTTACATTTTCATATAATAACCTAGGGAATAAATTAATAATCGGGATGACCTAAATATCCAAGCATGGGTATAAACATATGAATAAAGAAAAACACATGGGTTATCAGGCATAACATGATGACCTAAAAAGGCATGTAATGTAAATAAACATATATAACTATAACATTTAGAGCATTGGTTCATGTAATTATTACATCATATGATTTTGGAAACAACACGTAACATGAAATATGCATGAGTCAAGGATAACTGTCATGACTATTATACATGGAGGAAAATTCCTCGTAAATGAATTAGGTTCACTCTATGTCCAAACATGAATTATAAAAATACTAAACATTACCCAGTTAATTGGACTAATAGCTGGGATCACCCATCATAACATATTCATGCATATTAAGTACACATGAAGAATCCAGCATAAGGGATACCCATAAAAGGAACTGGTTATCATAATAATGTCATAAGTCATAACAATAGATAATATCATAATAGTGTCCACAAAAAATAGGATTAAAATAATAAATGGAAATTAATAAGAGAAAATAAGAATAGATCATTAAAATTTATGTCAAATTTAAATGAGTATTAGAAATCATAATTTTTAAGAGACATTAAAAATGAATCATTTTGTTGTAGAATATGGATAATATTATATCGTGTTTTAAGTGTAAGAGTAATATTTTTTTCATAATACCAAAAATAAAAAAAGAAAAATTCTCATGATGAAATTATTGATTTGGTAAATATAATTTTTTATTAAAGTTGAATATAGATTGTAATTAAAATTGGGTAGGAAAACCGAAAGTTCTCTTTAATCAAGCTTTCTTTTCTAGAAATATTGAGAAGGGAACATTTTTAAAACACATATCATGATGATATGATATAGATATATGATTATGAAACATATAAAAAAATTTATAATAATTACACAAACCTAAATAATAATTAAATTGGTTTAAAGAGAGGGAAAGTGCAACCCAAAGGAAAAAAAATGGAGGGTCAGGTAGAATCCCTAACCTTACGTCTGAAACGGTTCTGCACTTTATCTAAATGTCCAAGATATATCAAAATAAATCCATTAATTAATTAATTGATAATATTTTAATCATGTTTTCGATTTATTATATTTTTATTATGTCCATTTATGGATTTTTCTGGGTTATGGTATTCACATTCATTGTTCGTGGGTATTTGTTTCCATGGTTTTCATGATCGGTTTACATGTATATGTGTATGGAAAATCATATAAAATGATAATGGTTGTCCATAATTGAAGTTATATGTTACTAATGAATAAAATATGATTAAATGGTTATATAAATAATTAGGTAATTTTTTTGAGGATGAATTTTTATATTCATGTTAGTGATAATCGCTTAAATTATTTTGGCGGTTTTTTTGATCATCACAAATGAGTTTCGTTTTATTAATTAAAATTATGTATATAAAATAGTTAGAGAATATTGAATAGAATGTAATAAATAGAATGTAATATTTTTTAACCATAAAAATTATCTTATGAGAAATCTTAATGGTGATAATATAAATTGAAAATATAGTTGTCCTTAAATGTGATTAATTAACACATCACGGACGATGAATTCATTTTTGGTACAATAGGAGAGGGAAAGGGATATGGTGATGGGTTATTAGAATAAAATTATAAAATTATAGTATATATATGGTACAATAGTTTTAATTTAAATTGTATAAAGGTATTATATGATTGAATAGAAAATAAAATGAAATTTAAATGTTGTTTTACAAAAAAAAAGTATTTTTTTCTCTTGAATTTACCCTCCTTGAGAACCTCTTTAGGGAAAAATGTTTTGTATTTTATTGAGAAAAAGTGACTCTAGACATGGGGGAGAGGATTGAATGGTGGATTGGATATAATTTGGATATGGAAAAAATATTGAAACGTGTGAGGATAAGAGATGGTGAGGGTGATATTTATAACGGAGGAGAGGGGTGTTTTTTC
Source organism: Viscum album (assembly GCA_963277665.1). NCBI lineage: Eukaryota > Viridiplantae > Streptophyta > Magnoliopsida > Santalales > Viscaceae > Viscum > Viscum album. Next base: position 1,484,162,281 of record OY728137.1, read on the forward strand.
ATTATTTTTTTAATTAGTTTATTATTTTGGCTCAAGACATTGAATAGTTTGGGAAGTGTCACCAAATATATTAAAATAATAAATTATGGTTCTATATTTTTGGATTAAATCATCCAAATATTATCTCTTACTCAATAATTCAAATATATCAACAATATCTTAAATTATCATAGTTTATTATTCAAAAAAACTCAACTATTTTGTAAAAATCCCAAAACATCCCCATGGTCATTTTTTGAGTTTTAGAATTCAAAAATTAACTCCATTTAAGGAAAATACTTTTCTATAGATGTGAAATTTAATTTTTAAAATAAATCATCATTTATTTAGAAAATATCAATTTTAAAATTATAACTTCTTTTATAACACTTTGGAAATTTTATTATGGTATCATAAAAATAACTTATAATCATAACAAAAAAAATTAATTTATGAATAAAATTTTTGAAGAAATATTTTTCCCAATTATTAAATTAGTCATAAATTTATAATTAAATATTTATTAAGTAAAAAATTAAGAAAACTAAATTTTTCGTTCATATAACATTTATTTACTTATTACACGAAATAAATATGTCATACTTTCATCATATGATACCAAAATCTTATTTATACATTCATAGGAAAGGATATAATTCTATTGGTTGAATTTCTATTTCAAAGGGTCATAAAACTATTCTATTTGTCATGTTATTATTTTACCTTCGTAGGTTCTTTAACTTCTAGGAATACCTATTATTTCATATATTCCTTGTTTATATAAATTGTATCGTGTTATTAAAGTGATTTTTTGAGATTAAACTATACGAGATAATTATTAGAATATAATTTACATGGATAAAATTTTGGGTCACAAGATTCTTCCCCTCCCATGAAATTTCATCCATGAAATTTCATTTAACATTATATGTTGAAATTTTTTTATTATACTTCTCATTAATTTATTCCTTCATTTCCCAGGTTTCTTCTTAATACATATTGTTCCCCCATAGTACTTTGACCTACTGAGTAGTATTTTTTCTAAGGTATTTATCACTATGATCTAATATCTTCATTGGAGGCTCCACTTAATATATATCATTCCCCAACTATATCGCCTCTGAATTCAGTATAAGTGTGTTATATAGTATGTGTTTCCTCATGTTGGATATATGGAATAAATCATATAACTGAGACATGGTTGGTGAATGTGAAAGTTGATATTCCACAAATCCAACACGATTAAGGATTTCCAAGGGGATGATGTACCTCATAATTATTTTTACCTTCTTCCAAAATCTCATGATCCTCTTCCATAAAGTTATATGGAGGAATAAAATGTGTCCAATATAAAAATCATGTTCTCATAGATGATTATCAAAAAATATCTTCTATCAACTATGGTCTTCCTTGATGAACTATAATATGGTTTTAACATTCTCCATAATTTATTCGGCCATTTTAGGTCTTAGTATCTTACGTTCACCGACTTCATCAAAAATGCTAGTTTTCTGAATCATTTAACATAAAGGGATTCATATAGATCCATTTGTATGGTCAAGTAGAAACTATTTTTTTATGGTAACTCAACCAAAGCCAGATTTTTATCCCATCCTCCATCGAAGTCCATATAACAAGCTCTCAGCATCTATTCAACTATTGGGACTGTCAATTTAGATTATCTAATTGTTTGGTGATGATAAGTTATATTGATGTTAAACTCTGTGTTTAGAGAATGTGGGAGACTATTCTAGAACATAGAGGTAAATCTAATATCTTGATTAGATTCAGTTGATAGTGGTACTCCAGGAATCCTTACCCCTTTTTTGATCCATATTTGTGGAAGTTTATTAAGTGTGAAGTTCTACCATATTGAGATAAAGTGTTTTTTCATTGTATGATGATCCACAACATCTCATATAACATTGTTTTCTAAGGATGTATTCAGATTTGGGCTGACAAATATTTTGTGATGTTTTCCCATTTCCATGTTGGTTTCGGTAATGGTTGCATCACCCCCTTAGAATTTTTCCTTTCATCCTTCACTTTTTGACTTACCATGAAATTTTCTATATATTCATCTATCACCTTATTCATATTATTCCACCAATAGTTATTTTTGAGATATCGATACATCTTTGTGATCAATTGGTGAATATAGAAATTGATCTATGTGTGTCATTAAGAATGACTTTATTTATCTCAGGATTGGATTGTACACATTGTTGTGACCCAAATATCACAACTCCTTCCTCACCCATTTTTTATCCCTGAGGATTTCCCTTTTCTCATGGATTCCACATTCTTCTAAATTTACAAATCACTTCATTGAGAATAAATTATTTTTTCCATTATGTAAGGTTATGAAATAATTTTAGAAATGATTGATTAGGGTCATTCCTTAATGAATCCAAGGTCCATACATTGAACGTCTAAGATGAATGTATCTTTCTCAATTATCATTATTGATAAATATGCAGGTGCCTTTCTACATAGAGCATGTACCACCATATCTTCTTTCTAAGGAACGTAGTGGATTGATAAGTCATATACCACTGTGGGAACTATCCATCTTTATTGGCACATATTAATCTCATTCTATTTGAATATATATTTTAGTCTCTTATAGTTAGTATATATCTCACAATTCATTCCATAGAGATAATGATTCCATATTTTTAATGCATAGATAACTACCACCAACTCCAGATCATGTGTGGGATATTTTTTATCAATAATTTTCTATATAACTTCAGGCATAGGACAAAAATTAATTATTTTTTATTATAAAAAACCGAGGACCATATTTTAAGCCTCGTTGTACACTATAAAGACTTCCACATTTATCGACAATGTGAGTACTGGTGGAGTGATAGTCCACTTTTTCAACTTGTTTATGTACTCTTCACATTTAGAAGTCTAAAAACAATTAAATACCTTTTTATTAATCTTGTTTATTGAGATTAAAAACCATGATGAGATCTTCAAAATTCTTATTAATAACCAGGAATACCAAGGAAAATATAGATCTTTATAACATTGGTTTTCATGGTCCACTCTTCAATTTAATTTTTCATAGAAGGGTATATGGATATTCCTTTATTGGTGAATACATTTCCCATGATCGATACTTCCTCATTATAGTTCTCACATTTTTATATGTTTCAAGTAGTTTATCACTTTGTAACATTCCGATCACAATATTCAAATTCTCCTCATGATCATTTCTTTCATTGAGTATATCAGAATATTATAAATAATGACTACATCAAATTTGCCGAGGAAATCATTAAATACTCTATTCATTAAGCCCATGAAAAATGATGGAATAATTGTGAGTATAATGGTTATAACTATGAACTCATTCAGTCCATACCGTATTCAAAATGAATCATTGGGAATATATTCCTTCATTAACTTTAGTTTGTGATATCATAACTGAAGGAATACCTTAGATAAATAGATGGACCAATAAAACTAATTGAACAATTCATATATCCATTGAACGGGAAATTATTCTTTATCTAGATTTTTTTTGATAATGATAGTAAATGCAGAGTTGCATAGTTCCATCCTTCATCCTGAAAAAAAGGACATTCACACCTCATTGTGAAACACTCATAGGTATAAGACCCTTGTCTAGATTCTCCTATAACTATTTCTTTAATTCTTCCAAATCAACGGTGGTCATTTTATAAGGTGTATTTTATATAGGTATAGAAATATAATGTTTTTAAATTAAGAACTCAACATCTCAATCAAGAGGAAGATTGTGAAACATTTTAGGGAATACATATGTGTATTCCTGCACAATGGGTATGAATTCTAAAATAATTCCCTCATTTGCATCAATCATTTTAGAAATATATGATTCCAATAATGAAATATTATCCAAACATAAGATGATGATTATAAATGAGATTCATCATCCTCTTCTAATATGTAAAGAATTGGAGGATACTTTAGGATGTGAAGAGTGATCTCTATTTCCAAATATTTGATTTTGGCTTTGTATAAAGATATCCAATCCAGGCACAAAATATTATCTAACTCCACAAAAGGAAGTATGAAAATATTTAATTGTAGGTTCAGCCCATAAATATTAACCTGGGATGATTTATATACATTTGATACACTGATTCACCCATTGTTCTCTCAAAGATAACTAAACCTCTATATTTTAATGTGGTGTTTCAATATTTATACTAAACATGAATGATATGAAAGACTACATAAAACAATAATCACATATTACGTTCTCTATTTTGAAATGAATAATTAGCATACATGTCCCCACATTTTTTTGGGTTCCACTTTAGCAGTACTAATAAAATATTCAATTCCATTCCACACTGTAGGTTGTTATTGTTTATTTCCTCAACAACCCTAAACATAGGACAACGGCTTCCATAATTCCCTTGATTCTTATGAAGGACCCCGGAACACCCTGAGAGGGGAGGGGTGAATCAGGGTGTCAACCTTTTCTTTTTTTATGTTTTGGATCTTTTTCCCATGTTAGTAGAAACTTGTTATATATTTCAACAAACAAAAAGCAACAATATAACACTACGCTTTTACTTGATTCACCACAAAGGGCTATGTCTATGAAACATACGCCGACAGTGTGTATTTCATACCTAATTCCAATATTCTTCACAAGTTGTGGATTACAGTGTTTCGGGAACAGTCACTCTATCCAAGGCTCATTTCCTTTACAAATTCTTTGGGATAGCCTATTGCATCCCTTGGGTCACTCCCGTTGACTCCCCTTAGCTCACAGTATTTGGTGAAGACACACTCAGTTTATAGACATGAAGGTCTCAACAATAGATTTGCATTGTAGTGTTTGTCTCTACTCAGCACGATATTATGCTTGCATCGAAGTCCTGAATTGATGCTCTTGAACACCCTAAACCACTGAACTGGATAATTAGAACGGGAAAATAGGTTGCACTGATGATTTCACATAGCACCTACCCTTTGTGTGAATTTTCTCACTTTTACGACCAATTCATGTTTTTTTCATGGAAAAATATTTCACGCAACGTCATTTATTTTTCACGCAACCTCTCCTTTTTCGCACAGCTCAAAATTTTTCACGCATCTCAGAATGTTTCACACAACTCATAATTTTTCACGTAGCTCGCACTTTTTTCGTGAACCTTGGAATTTTTCACATAGACCGGCCTTTTCTCCCAACATAGAATTTTTCACCCAACTGCCTTTACGCCAACCTTTTACACGCATCAGCACTCTAATATTATCTAAGTCATGAAACCTACAGAATGATGGGGGTCGCCTCTTATTTATATTTTCTCAGACCCCCACGTGACAAAAAACCTATGGCATGAAAACCCACTCATTCGGCACGTAATATTTCACGTAGGTACCATTTTTCATACACATCTCCATTTTTTTGCGCAGCCCATGCCTTTGCCATTTTTGGGCATTCTGATTCCAAAACAACTCTTGCGCAAAAAACCTTGCTCCACTATTTTGTGTACCACGCAGTTTTTCGTGCACCACACTATTTTTTGTGAAAAAATCAAATATTTTGGGGACATCCCACCTTTATTTCACATCCCCTTCCTTTACTAGGTAGCATTCTAAACATCCAGTGAGGATTGACTACAAACACAAACCATACTCTAATTCTTGCATTGAACGACCATGGTTCCAACAGCTTGTAGTTGGAAAATATAGTATTGGGTATGTTTTTATTTGATCCATCCATTAATATTCATCATTAATAAGATTTGTCATATGTATTTGGATGTTATTATACATATCCCCTCTCTTCTGCATTTTAATCATCTCTTGGTTTCCATTATCAAGTTTCTAGGATTCTTCATTCAACACTCTTGACATGTGTGATGTTGGCTCTTCATTCCAACATGGAATTTATCTTTTGATCTTACCATATTAAATTATGTTTTGACATTTTTCTTTAGTAACATGGAACCATCGACAGTCATTGTATTACCCCGATTGTCACGACCCATCCTCGGGGCCTGTGTCGTGACTACCCCAAACCCGCCTTCCATAGGCCAGGGGCTGGCGACTAGCACCAAGGTGTAATTTCTGATAAAAAGGGAAGGCATTGGATTTTTAATGTAAACAATCACCACAGAGTAAGGAAGAAGTAGAAGTAAACACTAAGTAAAACTCGGTACAACTGTAAGTGCAGAATAGTAAGTGGGCCAGAATACAAACCCAACTAAAAGTAAAGTACAACTGAAAAGAGAGTACAACAACTGAAATGTAAAGTCACAGCGTCGAGCCGTCCACTGGAATTCCCACCTGAAGAGTGGGTACAGATAGCCTTCACAGCTCCTTGGGTCCATTCGTCTTCTCTGAGTACACCCCACCCAGTGGTCCACCTCCGGGTACCGTCCTGCTCCTCGTGCCTCTACCACGATCAGCGATGTCCATCGTCTGAAACCAACACAATGTAATGTGGGCATAGTCTGTGCAGGGGTGAATATAAGCTACTTAGTAGGGACCCAAAGACCCCTGATGGTCTCCCAAAATCCATAAAGGATAATCCACAAAGGAAGGATACAATCACGAAGTAACATCTGACACTTCTTAGGTATATGCACATACATATGCCTAAGTCATCAATTCTCGTTCGGCTCCAACATCCGAGCCCAAGTACAACCCAGTCCACACAGGAAAACACTACCCATTCCACACAGGAAAGAAAAACATAATCCACATAGGATATCAAGTCAATCTTATCGAAGATAGGATTGAAAATCAAGATTCATCTCACACAGGTATACTTCTTCGTAAGATGATAGAGATGATCAGATACTGCCACGGATTCATCTAAGCCATCGAACCCACACAGGATCGATACATACTAACTCCCAGAATGACCCACAAAAGATCGATAGGTAACTAAGCCCTGCAATGACCCACAAAGGAAGGATAGGTAACTAACCCCCACATTGACCCACACAGGATCACACCCACACAGGATCTGTAGGTGCTGGCCCACACAGGAAGACTTAGCGCTGATCCACACAGGATCTGACCCACACAGGATTGGTAGCACTGATCTACGTAGGATCACTGAGTGTTGTAGTCATCGTCGTCAAATCCAAAGGGGATTTCTGTACAGTGGTCATCGTCGTCGCAGTCACATCCATCTCTAGGGTTCCTGCACACAGCATGCTCGTTTGGGAGTGTCCGCTCCATGAGCCGTGGGGTTGATACATCAACTGACACATAGTCCGGAGATGTTGTATCCAAAAGTTATGTATCGTCAACAGGAACTCAACATCACAGACAACACGTCAATCGGACGCCCGGTCTCAGAGTTATTGGCTTTTAATTCCAGGGGCCCGGTTGGTTTTTAAGTCAAAACCAACCCGACCATACTCCAACTGCGTCCAAACCTCGAGTAAAGTAAGACAAAAGGTCCGTCTCACTAAGAGGAATCCATCAAAGTTGATGCCACGTCAATCGGTCATCTGGAGCTTAAGTTATAAGCATTTCTGATCCGAGGGCCTGGTTGGTTTTGTGTACGAACCAACCCAGCCAAACCCAAAGTTCTCTAAAACCTTGAGTATAATATTCTGAAATGACTGTCTCGATCCAAGGATCTCATCGCAGCTGATGGTGCATCGATCAGAGGTCTACATCCCAAGTAATGGGCAAAAGACCGTGAGAGGTCCGGTTTTAGGGGGTTCGGGCCCGGTCCGACCCGGTCGGGGCGTGGCCCGATCCGGCAGGGGCACGGCCCGGCCTGGCAGACCGGCCTGGGCAGCCGGCCCGGCGCCCTGGCGCCAGCCATGTGGCTCGGTCGTTCGGCCGAGCGGATGGGGGGGGGGGTGCCTGCCCCCCATTTCATAACTGTGACCCCCATTGTTGGGCCGCTCATGCTGGCCAGCCGGGGGTCATAACCCCCGGCTCCCCCCTGTTCGGCCGGCCCGCTCCGGCCGGCTGGCTGTTGCCGCCGTGGGACTAGCAAGGGCCGATCCCCCTGCTCTGATGTCGGTGGCCCCGAACCAGCCGCTGGTTCCCCTGCTCCTCCACGACATTGGTTCGTCCGGCGCGGCGCTACGGCGCCACGTCCCTCTGTTGCGGCCCCACTCCAGTCACGGTGTCTTCGGGATTTTCCGGCGCGCCATGACGGCACCGTGAAATTGTTCGATTTTCAAATGCATTGCGCGATGGTTCCGCGCATCCTTTCCGCAAGTTCACGCGTGGTGCGACGGCACCACGTCACTTTCCTTCAAATCGCAACAACACAAAAATAATAAGGGAGGAGGGTCGGTCGTGTTTGTGTGGTCCAACCCCCTCGCGTTAAACAATAGCAAGATTTCCAATTGAACAAGGATAGATGACGGAAGAATTCACGAAAAAAACACATAAAACCCCTACCTCGACGAATTCATTGAGTGAGGGTTCGTCGCAGAAATAACCGTCGAGGAAGAAGAGATCGCAGAAGGAGAGAGTCATGTCGCGGAGAAATGATTCGTCAGTGTCACGTCGTCGATCTCCGAGGAATCCGGAGTACATCACGTTCTTTGTTGAAGAAGAAGAAGAAGTTCTTCAAGCTCCTCAACTTTTCTCCAAAGACTCACACAACAAGATTACAACCAAAATAAAATAAGTTCATCACTTATTTTATTAACATAACTTAAGCATTTGAATTTCAAAAGTTGAATTAATTCCCTCAATTAATTAACTCAACTTGACATAATTAAAGGAGGGTTATGAAAGGCTAGGGGAGATGAAGGGTTGGGGTTCGTGTGGGCCCCACCACTCTCATAACCTCCCATGGGAATTTGAGTGGTTACCCCAAATTCCACTCAATGGATAAACCAATTAAATGAAATAAAAATTGTAGCTCAATTTTTATTTTATCTTCCACAAATTTTTAGCAACTCCTCCCATGAAAACGCAACTCTGGAAAAGGTGTTCCTAAGAAAATATCGGTGCTGTGAATTCATCAGTGCCCTTTGAATTTGATTTCGAGCACCAGTTAAAAAGATAGAAAAACCCGCTCGTTCGTTCTCTGAACGTACCCGAGCTAATCTTCGGATAGAAATTCTGGGCACACCGGGCCTCAAAATCAAGTACCACCAGTAACCACATTCTTGTATAATCACAAATAAAATTAAGAAAAAAATTTCCCTTGAATTTTACGGGTCATTACATTACTCCAACCTTAGAGATTTATGTCCTCGTAAATATACATCATAATCTAGGTAAACAAATTTGGGTACTAAGCACGCATCTAAGCCTCCCGCTCCCAAGTACTCTCCTGGAGGTTCTCGTGCTGCCATCTGATATGCACTAGGGAAATCGACCGTCCACGTAGGACCCGCTCCTGTCAATCCTCAATCTCCACTGGGACCTCCGCAAAAGTCACCCCATCATCGATGTCTAGCTCCCCAAGGTAAATGATATGTGTCGGGGGTTGCACGTATCTCCTCAGCTAAGATACGTGGAAGACGTCATGCACTCGGTGCAACTGAGGTGGTAGAGCCAGGCGATAAGCCACATCACCTATCCTGCTAAGGACAAGGAATGGTCCGATGAAGCATGAAGTCAACTTTCCGCCTCGGCCAAATCTCCATAATAAACATCGAGGTGAGACCAGCAAGAAAACGTGGTTGCCATAGTCGAACTCCAGTGGCCTCCGCCTCCTGTCAGCATAAGACTTCTGCCGGCTCTGAGCTGTCCTCATCTGCTCCTGGATGACCTGGACCTTCTCTGTCACGGCCCGGACCATCTCTGGTCCCACAAGTGCTGACTCCCCAGGGTCTGTCCAGCACAGAGGTGACCTGCATGGTCGGCCGTACAATGCCTCGTATGGTTCCATCCCGATGGTGGAGTGGTAGCTGTTGTTGTACGCGAACTCCACCAAGGGTAGGTGGTCCTCCCAGCTGCGACGAAAGTCGAGGACACATGCGCGGAGCATGCCCTCGAGAGTCTGAATGGTCCTCTCCGTCTGACTATCTGTCTGAGGGTGAAAGGCGGTACTCAGACGTAGTTGTGTCCCGAATGCCTCCTACAACCCCTACCAATGTCGGGAAGTAAAGTGAGCATCTTGATGGGAGACGATAGATGATGGAAAACCATGAAGCCACACAATCTCCTGAACGTAGAGACGTCCCATGCTCTCCACTGAGCCCTGCTCTCTAATGGGTAAAAAGTGATCCGACTTGGTGATTCGGTCGAAAATCACCCAAATGGAGTCGTGACCTCTGGAAGTGCGTGGAAGTCCAGTCATGAAGTCCATAGATATCCCATCCCACTTCCATTTCGTGAACTCCAAGGGCTGTACGAAGCCTGCTGGTACCTGGTGGTCTACTGTCACCTGCTGGCAGGTGAGGCATCGAGAAACAAACTCTGCCACATCCTTCATCATGTCCGGCCACCAGTGCTGTCGTCTGAGGACCTGGTACATCTTTTCCACTCTAGGATGTACCACCAAAGGGGACGTGTGAAACTCTCTCAGAACCTCCTCTCGTAAAGCAACTGGTACCAAGGTACATCCTCTAAAAAGGACATCATGCTCTCCTCCTATGGAGAAACCATCAGGTGCATGTCCTGAGGATATCTGCGCACGCTGCGTCTCACAGTCGGTATCCCCACGTTGTGCCTCTCTGACCCGCTATAGTAGTAGAGGAGTGACTGTGAGTGACTAAATGAAGGCTGATCCATCTCTATCCACAAAGGATATCTGCAAAGCGACTAGCTGCTCTGTCACCTCTCCAAGTATCTGAATGCTCATCCTCTTGTTGACAGCATCGGCTACCACGTTCCCCTTTCCAGGAGTATAGACTATCACAAAGTCATAGTCCTGGAGGAACTCGATCCATCACTATTGTCTCAGGTTTAGGTCCTTCTGTGAGAAGACGTACCTGAGACTCTGGTGGTCATAATAAACTGTAAAACGCTCACCCATCAGATAGTGTCGCGACATCTTCAGAGCGAAGACCACTGCTGCTAACTCAAGGTCATGGGTAGCGTATTTATTCTCATGCTACCTCAACTGACGTTATCCAAAGGCGATCATAGCCCTATCCTGCATCAGGACACATCCGAGTCCGGTCCCTGATGCATCGCAGTAAACTACGTACCCTACTCCCTCCACCGGCAACCTCAATATAGGTGTGTTGGTCAATCTCTGTCTCAGCTCCTGGAAGCTCTGCTGACATCTGTCTGACCACACAAAGGGTTTCCCCTTCTTCGTAAAAGCTGAGAGAGGTTCCGCAACTCTTGGGAAGTCTGGCACAGATCACCGGTATTCCCCAGCTAGTCTCACGAATCTCCGCACCTCCGTCACACTCCTGGGTGGATCCCAAGCTAGCACTGCAACGATCTTCACAGGATCCACCGCAACTCCTGCCTCAGAGATGACATGTCCCAAGAATTGGACCTCACATATCCAGAACTGACACATCGAGAGCTTTCAATAATGTTGGTTCTCTCGGTGTGTGTCTACATCAACCCATTAGTGGTAGTCATGCTCCTCCTCAGTCGTCGAGTAAATAAAAATGTCGTTGATGAAGACAAAGACAAATCAATCGATGTATGGCTGAAAGACCCTGTTCATGAGGGCCATGAACACTGCTAGAGCATTGGTTATGCCGAATGGAATAACCAAGAACTCATAGTGGACATACCGATATCTGAAGGCCGTCTTCTGCACGTCCTCATCCCGAACTCTGAGATGATGATAGCCTGACCTGAGGTCTATCTTCGAGAACCACCGTGCTCCCTTGAGATGATAGAAGAGGTCATCAATCCTCGGTAGCAGATACTTGTTCCTCACAGTCACCTGGTTCAGGTCACGATAGTCGACACAAAGTCACAAGCTCTCGTCCTCCTTCTTGGCGAACAATATCGGGGATGCCTAGGGTGAAACACTGGGTAAGATGAATCCCTTTCCCTGCAAGTCCTCCAACTGTACTCGTAGCTCTCGAAGCTCAGCGAGATCCATCGGATACACTGGAGTGGATATCGGGGTTGTACCGGGGTACAAGTCAATATAAAAGTCTACCTCTCTGCGAGGAGGTAGTCCTGGAACATCGTCGGGAAAAACATTCGCATACTGATCCACCACTGCAGGAAAACCAGGACTCCACACGTCAACTGCTCCTAGGATGAGGCTAGCCAACTAATGAGTGATGGGTTGTCCTCTCCTCTGTGATAGTCCATCATGTGCTGCAAAGTCTCCCTTCTCAACGGTGAAGGTGAACATTCTCCCGTCGGTGCGTACACACCGCACCTTGCGCCTAATATAGTCAATCTGAGCATGGACTGTAGATAACCAATACATGCCCAAGATGATGTTGTAAGGCCTCGACGCCACTACTGGAATATCCTAGACGAAGATCTCGCCTCCTAGAGTATGCTCACACTGCCAGCACGAGAGTGTAATCGTCGAGTCTTCTCCCATAGGAGTCTCTAGCCTTAAGGATCGAGCCAATGTCTCTGTCGGAATCTCGGAGATCTGAACAAGGGAAGTGACTATGAAAGAATGACTCGCTCCTGTGTCTATAAGAACTGTAGAAAGGGTGGAATTGACACAGATAGTTCCAACAATCATCTCGGGCACGCCGTGGTCGTAGGCCTCCGCTGCATAAAGCTGTGCTTGTCTCGTCCCTCCAGCTCCCTGTGGTCGGGGTGGACCTCCTGGTGGTGGTGGTGGTAGAGCCTCAAAGTGTCGCCCACCACCTGCTGCTCCACCAGCTCCTCTGCCTCGTCCACCTACTCCCAACGGACCGCCAAGTTCGACCCTCTACCTCTGCCTGGGTGGTCCCTCAACCGTCTTCGGCTCCTCTACATGGTGGGTCGGGCAGTCACGAGCCATGTGGCCCTGCCCGCCGCATGCGTATCACCGTCTGCCTCTCGATAGACTGGCTCCGCGCTGTGTGCCCCGCAATGCTGAGCCAGTGTCCTGATGTTGTCTGCCTGAGGGTCTGGTATTCCTAGACCCATGAGTCATCTGTCGACTACCTTCTACAGAAGACTCTTCTACGTGCCACCCTGCGGTAGGTCTTGCTGCTGATGAAGGCTCAGTAAGGAAGCTCTCAATCAGAAGGGCTCTCTCCAGTACCCCTTCCTGTGTCGGAATTATGAGGGTGATTAGTGATGCCCTAATCTCCTACCTCAATCCCTGGTCGAAGGTCCGAGCTTAGAAGAATGGGTCTCGTACCATGTCTGTCGAATAGCGGGAGAGATCGGTTAATCTCGCCGAGTACTGGGCGACCGTCATGCTTCCCGGACGCAGCTAAAGAAACTCCTGGATGTGCACCGCACAGAGGGTGGCTGGGATGAACTCTGAGCAGAAGAAGCTCTAAAAGTCCGTTCAGAAGAGAGATGCCTCGTCATGCACCTCGAGCATCATGCTCCACCATCTTCCTGCTGCCGCGTGTAGTAGGCTCACTGCGAGGATCACCATGAGGTCTGCTGGTGTCCTCACTAACCTGAAAACACACACAACAGCCTCTAGCCAAACCTCAGCTGCCTGAGGGTCCGTCTCCCCGCGGAACCTGGGTGGTCGCTGACTTTGAAACTCGTGCAGTGCACTAAGGCGACGTGCATCATCATCGGCTGGGGATGGTAGAATCGGTGGCTTGGAGGGTAGCGGTACCGCCGGGTGGCACGTAGCAGAGTCTGGTATTCCTAGCTGGGTTTCATCATGGGGCCATCCTGAAAAGAAATAGGTGCGCTATGGTCACAAAGTATACCTAGTGAGCTGACGTAATGTAATCACAACGAAAACATGAATCCCACATGAAATCAATGTTTTCATGTATTAAGTCGGAAATCAGAAGTCAGGGTCCTGGTGTACGGATACGTCGGCCGCCGCACCAACACTGGACTCCCTGGACTGATAACCACACCCAATACGCTTAACACTCTTGCTTCACATAGATGAAAGATCAGATTCCAAAGTTCTGTGGTAGAACCGAACTCATTTGATACCAATTTGTCACAACCCGTCCTCGGGGCCCATGTTGTGACTACCCAATGCCCGCCTTTCATAGGCCAGGGGCTAGAGACTAGCACCAAGGCATAATTTCTGATAAAAAGGGAAGGCATTTCCTTTGTAAAGTAAACAAACACCACAGAGAAAGAAAACAGTAGAAGTAAACACTTAGTAAAACTGGGTACAACTGTAAGTGCGGAATTGTACGTGGGCCAGAATACAAACCCAAATTAATGTAAAGTACAACTGAATAGAGAGTACAACAACTAAAGTGTAAAGCCGTAGCGTCGAGCCGTGCACTAGAAGTCCCACCTGAAGGGTGGGTACAGATAGCCTCCACAGCTCCTCGGGTCCAACCGTCCGCTCTGAGTACGCCCTGCCCAGTGGTCCACCTCCGGGTACCGTCCTACTCCTCGTGCCTCTACAAAGATCAGCGATGTTCGTCATCTGCAACCAACACAACGTAGTGCAGGCATAGCCCATGCAGGGGTGAGTATAAGCTACTCAGTAGGGACCCTGAGACCCCTGAAGGTCTCCCAGAATCCAAAAAGGATAATCCAAAAAGGAAAGATACAATCACGAAGTAACATCTGATAGTTCTTAGGTATATGCCCATACATATGCCTATGTCATCAATTCTTGTTCGGATCCAACATCCGTGCCCAAGTACATCCCAGTCTACACAGAAAAAGACAACCCATTCCACACAGGAAATAAAAACGTAATCCACACAGGATATCAAGTCAATCTTATCAAAGATAGGATTGAAAGTAAAGATTCATCTCACACAGGTGTACTTCTTCGTAAAAAGATAGAGATGATCAGATATTTCCACTGATTTATCAAAGCCATCGGACCCACACATGATCGATAGGTACTAACCCCCGCAATGACCCACAATGGATCGATAGGTAACTAACCCCCTCAATTACCCACAAAGGATCGATAGGTAAGTAACCCCCACAATGACCCACACAGGATCAGACCCACACAGGATCTGTAGGCGCTGGCCCACACAGGACCGCTAACCGCTGACCCACACAGGATCTTACACACACAGGATTGGTAGCACTGATCCACATAGGATCGCTGAGTGTTGTAGTTGTCGCTGTCGAATCCACAGAGGAATTCTTTATAGTCGTCATCGTCGTCGCAGTCGCAACCAGCTCTAGGGTTCCTACACACCGCAAGCTCGTTCGGGAGGGTATGCTCCATGAGCCGAGGGTCTGATACATCAATTGACACATTGTCCGGAGTTGATGTATCCAATGTTCTGTATCATCAACAGGAACTCAACGTCACAGACGCCCGGTCTGAGAGTTATTGGCTTTTTCGTTCCAGGGGCCCAGTTGGTTTTTAAGTCAAAACCAACCCAACCATACTACAGCTGCATCCAAACCTCGAGCTGAGTAAGCCAAAAGGTCTGTCTCACTAAGAAGAATCCATCAAAGTTAACGGCACGTCAATCGGACATCCGGAGCTGATGTTATAAGTGTTTCTGCTCCGAGGGCCCGGTTGGTTTCGTATACGAACCAACCCGGCCAGACACAATGTTTTCCGAAACCTTGAGTATAATATACCAAAATGACCGTCTCGATACAAGGATCACATCGTAGTTGACGGTGTGTCGATCAAAGGTTCACAGTCCATGTTATGGGAAAACGACCGTGAGAGGTCCGGTATTAGGGGGTTCAGGGCCGGTCCGACCCGGCCCAATACCCTCTGGGTCGGCCCGAACCGGGTTGACCCATCCCGGGTCCGGGTCCGGCCTGCCTGGGCGCGTCCCAACCCGGCTGGCGCGCCCCAGCCCAGCGGACCGGCCGGGGCAGCCGGTCCGGTGGCTCGGCCGTTTGGCCGCGCTGATGGGGGGGGCCTGCCCCCCGTTTCCTAACTGCGGACCCCATTATGGGGCCGCTCATGCTGGGCAGTTGGGGTTCGTAACCCCCAACTCCTCCCTGTACGGCCGGCCCGCTCCGGCCGGCTGGCTGTTTCCGCCATGGGACCGGCAAGGGCCGATCCCCCTACTCTGATGTCAGGGGTCCGGAACCGGCTGCCGGTTCCGCTACTCCGACGTGGCCTATGGCCGCGGCATTGGTTTTTCCGGCGCCGCACCCCTCCACCACTGCCACGCTCCAGTCGCGGTGACTTCGGGTTTTTCCGGCGCTGCGCTACGGCGCCGCGGCTTGGATCGATTTTCAAATGCGCAGCGCGACGGCACCCTGTATCCTTGCCACTCTTTCCCTCTCGGTGCGACGACACCGCATCACATTCCTTCGAACCGCAACAACACAAAAATAATAAGGGAGGAGGGTCGGTCGTGTTTCTGTGGTCTGGTCCCCTCCAGTTAAACGCTAACAAGCGGTCCAATTGAACGAGGATAGATGATGGAAGAATTCACGAAAAAACACATAAAACCCCTACCTCGATGAATTCGTTGAGTGAGGGTCGTCGCGGAAATAACTATCGCGGAAGAAGACGTCGCGGAAGGAGAGAGTCGTGTCACGGAGAAATGATTCATCGGTGTCGCGCCGTCGATCTCCGAGGAATCTGGTGTTCTTCGCATTCTTCGCATTCTTCATCGAAGAAGAAGAAGAGTTCTTCAAGCTCCTCAACTTTTCTCCAAATACTCACACAACAAGATTCCGACCAAAATAAAATAAGTTCATCACTTATTTTATTAACATAAAATAATAATTTTAATCTAAAAAGTTGAATTATTTTCCTCAATTAATTAACTCAACTTGACTTAATTAAAGTAGGGTTATGGAAGGTTACGGAAGATGAAGGGGTGGGGTTCGTGTGGGCCCCACCACTCTCATAACCTCCCATGGGAAGTTGGGTGGTTACCCCAACATCCAGTCAATGGATAAACCACTTAAAATAAATAAAAATTGTAACTCAATTTATATTTTAACTTCCACAAATTTTTAACAACTCCTCCCGTGAAAACAAAAATCCAGAAAAGGTGTTCCTCATAAAATACTGATGCTACGAATTCATCTGTTCCCTCAGATGTTTGATTCTGAGCACCGGTTCAAAATTTAGAAAAACCCACTCATTCGTTCACTGAACGTACCCGAGCTAAACTTCGGATAGAAATTCCGGGCACACGGGCCTCGGAATCATGTATCTTCAGAAACCGCGTTCTTGTAAAATCCCAATGAAAATTATGAAAAAAAATTCCCTTGAATTTTATGGGTCTTTACACTGACCCTAGTAACCTAGAGTCAGTTCATTATTTCTTAACATTGGCACAATACAAAAAAACATGTCCCAAAAAACCGATTAGTTTAGTAGCCTTGGAAGTACTAGATACATACATATTTTTTACATTAAATCATGAGAAAAAAACAACAACAACATTTTTTCTCTTTGAACACACTTATATCCCTTAGCATATCCATACAGGTCAACCATAAAATACTTCTTCACATCCTGGGAAAAATAAAACATACAAAGGGGTGTGCTCAGATGCTCAATATGGATAACAATATAGCTGAAACGTTCATAAATAAGCACAAACATGTAAGGCAATGTATAAGAATACAACATAAGACTTTTAAACTCAAACTACAGTATAATATGGAAAATATTAATCAAATATTTCCATTTACTTATTCACATTTATATTATACGAGTCGAATAATCACATTCAATATCAATAGCCAATTTCATAATGATGGAATGCATAATGTCGGACATCTTAACCACATATTCAAGGCCTCATTCCAAAACTACAAATAAGATTTTGTTTGACTTTGTGTGAAGACCTTAGTTTGTCTCATGATACCTACCGATGCATCGAGGGGCTATAGCGGGCTCCACTCGTCACTTAGTAAGTCCAATGCATTCATCATATGAAAAGATTTAAACATATCATTTATATTTATATTAAAACTACCATATGATATATTAATACATTAATTATAAACCATGAATGGTATAAAAATAACACTTCCACAGTAAAAAATATAAAAAAACCTTCAATACAATGTCGAAGATTTGTGTCATAATAAATCAACTTCAAAGAAGTATTAAATCCATTAAAGGATGTTGACATAGATGAAATCCAAACTATTTGAGAGAAATATCTTTTTCTATTTTGAAATCATTTTAAAATCATGTAATTATAAAATAAAACATTTATTTTGAAAATATTTTTATAAGAATTTAAGGAAATCATAAAATGTGTTATAATGGCGAATACTAATGGCACCCACCATATAAGTTAAAAAACATTCTTACCTTAATATGTTGAAAAGGTCATAATGTAACTTGTTTGGAAAACGATCGAAAGTTTACATTCAAACCATTTTATAAAAAATAAAACAATGGAATAAATGACTTTAACCCATAGTCTTGTAAATACTAAAAATGTTTTGAAATTAATTATTAAGAAATGCGGATGTGGATGATAAAAAAGTCCCAGTACACACTTAAGTAAAAAAAACCTTGGATAATAAAGAGATTGTGAAATTAACCCTTACCTTATACTTTTCCTTGGTCGAGGGTATGTTAAAATCATGTATAGTGGTTAAATCAGTGTTATTAGATTATACAAGAACCACATACATAAATATTATATCATATATGATCTTCTAATATTTCATTGTTAATAATATTTTAGTAGTATCATTGTTTCGGGTGTTAACTGATTCGTTTTCCCTTTTTTTATTATGTAAGTCATGTTTGTAATGTAAAGGATCTATTTGATTCATAACCACAATGATTATATGTTCTTAAAAATTATTTTTAATAATAAAATTAAAATTTTACTTAAATGTTTATGATGGGGAATGAATCTCTTTGCTTTCGTGGAGACGGTAATATGTACGTACGCACGAATGCTACTTCCATTTCTTATTTTTTATTATAAAATAAAAGAATACCAAATTATACATAGATATATTATTATTCCAGTATTATATAATATTATATATATATTATGTAAGTTCATTAACCCCATCCTTTATATGTTCCATGTATGGTATGAACAAGCCATGTCACTTTGAGGGGGTAGTAGTCCGCACTTCCTCAAATGAAATTACCATATATATAAAACATTAAAAAAATAAAGGTATGCTATAAAATAGGATTACGGAAGATTATAGATAAAATAAATATCATTTATATCATAAATAATTACAGTTCCATCATAATGGTCACCATAATATGTGGTGGTAAATGATTGAACAATCATCATTTCGTGAGGCTGTAGTTCATCGTCCACAGAAACATTATGTTCTATACCCATTATATGGATGTGTGAGTAAGTGTAGTTAAAATCCATATCATAATAAGAACCTAGTATTTTTAGGATACTTTTTTTTCTATAAAATAAAGGAATAAAGAGAGTTTAGTGGGTTGGATAAGTAATATAAAATAAAAGAACTTAAGAGGAGATGTTACCTTTAAATCAGGTAACTCCCTTTTGATTGAACCAAATGGCTTCCTTGAAGTGACTTCTGCCAAAGGTAAGGATTATAAGAGGAATATAAGGATTTAGAGATATTAATTAGATAGAGTTTGGACAATACAAGGGGCTTGAGAGGTGTGATAAATGGGTTAGAGTTGAGGTATTTTTATAATGGGGTGGAGGGACTCTTTTAGAATGATTGAAAATATTATTTGATTATTTAATTATTTTCAGTTTATAATGGTCCAAAACATATTAAAGTAAAAAATAAGATGACTCATATTCGAAATAAAATCATCCAATAATAATTGGATAGGTTTTAGATATTTTTTAATATTTATAATCTCATTTATTTAAATCAATCCTTAATGAGGTAAACACTACATCCATATTGTGTCATAAATAATTTTATTTATTTGAGGTTAAAAAATTATAAAACAAATAACATGATGTAAGAAATATTTTTAGATTGAATATTAATATTTACAGTCTATGATATAAATAATATAACCCAATGTAAATTGTTTTTACTAAAAGATATATGTTTGTGTCATTTTTTTCTTTACGTTAAATTAATTATTATAAAGTGTCATTATCACTCTCAAGTGGCTCCATGGAGTCCAAAAATCATCCCAAGGATTCCCAGGGTCGTACATGTATCAGTAAATATGGTTAGGATACATGATATGGAATTTTAATATTATTATAATATTATTTTTTAACCTTATTTACCGGATTTATGCCTTTAACCGTGATAAATAAAATATTTACCAAATTAATTATTCATAATATATAAAAACAGGAGTTATATATTCCAAATATGGAATCCATTTTTCCATATTCAAATCATATAATAGGAAAAAATTAATTTATAACTAATTCTCCTTGTTAAAACAAAAAGCATGTTTTCGAAAAATAATAACTATCAAAATATGAACACTTGTTTATGTCTAGCATAAATGTAAAATTATATCCAATGACCAAAATTTTGTTAAATGATAAAAATATAACCTAATTATACATAAAAAAATTCAAATGTATAATTTATCACTATAAATTATTTCATTTAAAAAAGTTGTTTTTAATTAAAATTGAGTATTTTTCACTTCATCAAAAATTGAATGATTTCACAAGAGTACCAAAAATTCACCCTATGATAATTTTCATATTCCAAATCCAAAAATGAAGTCCATTTTGAAAAATAAAATTTTTAATATATTATAAAGTGGGTATTACTATTCATATTAGCTATTTTGATTAGTCGTGGTGTGCTAGAACTCGAAGTTGCGTACAACACAATCAATTGCATTATTCGAAGGGAAACATACCATGGATGATTAGGGTGTTACATTATTCCCTCATTCAAATAGTTTTGTCCTAGAAATTTTTATAATACTATTACATAAAAAGATTCAGGTGGTTCTTCATCATTTGTTCCTTAGGTAACCACATTGCCTCTTCCATCTTATGATTTCTCCATAGAACATTTACTAGACAAGGTGTCCTATTTCTCAACACTTGTACTCTTGTATCAAGAATTCTGATAGGCTCTTCATAATAAGAAAGATTGGGTTCCAGTTCTATTTTTTCATTTGTGAGTATAAGGATATGGTAAGAAATTTATTTTCTCAACAGTGATACATGGAGCACATCATGATCCTTGTAGAGACTTGGCGGCATTTCCCAATGATAAGCTACATCTCCAATACGTTCTAGAATTTGGAAAGGTATGATGTACCTGGGATGTTATTTTCATTTCTTATTGATCGTATAACACCCATCCATTGAGATACATTCAAGAAAACATGATCTCCAACTTGAAATTCCTAAATCTTTCCTTCGGTTATCATCATTGATCTTTGTCAACATTGAGCCACTTTTATGTGGGTTTGGATAACATTCACCTTTTCCATTGTTTCATCAACATGTTCTGGGCCAATGAGTTTTCTATCACATTCATCATCCCAACAAGTTGGTGTGTGACATCTCTGTCCATATAACACTTAATATGGTGCCATATAAATACCTGAATGAAAACTATTATTATCGGAAAATTATACCATAGGTAAATATTTATCCCACATAACTTCAAAGTCAAGTGAGAAAGATCTCAACATGTCTTATAATGTTTTAATAATCTGTTCTGATTGTCCATCTATTTGAGGGTGGTATGCAGTGCTCAGATGATATTCAGTATCCAAGGCCTTCAGAAGACATTTCCTGAATCTTAATATAAAATGTCGATCATGATCAGAAATAACCAATAGGGGTACTCCATGATGTCTTACAATTTCATTAATATATAGTTTTTCCAGACGATCGAGTGGTAAATATTATCTTATATAAAGAAAATTTTCTTACATGGTAAGACGATCAATAGTGACCCGTATTTCATCATCCCTTCTAGTAGTCGTTGATAGCCCCATGAAAAAATCCATCATAGTATCAACTCATTTACACTCAGGTATGGGTAGAGGTTGCATGATTACTCCAAGATGTTGTCTTTTAACTTTCACTTGTTGAAAAACCTTACATATTGACACATAATCCACAATCCCTCACATCATATTGTCCCACCATTTTTTTCAAATCTCTATATATATTAGTTCTACCATGGTTTATAGTGAAAGTGGAGCTACAATAATCATCCAACAATTCCCTTTTTAGATCAGGTATGTTAGGAACACAAAGTATCTTCCCGAATTTTAAAATCAAATCTTTATATAAGAAGTCAATTATTCTCTCATCGTTCAAAGATTTAATATTCTTTTCAAACTCATCATCATCAGTCTGACAACATTTTATCCTTTCTAGTAAATATGGTTTAGAAAACATTTAAAAAATTATTGATGTTTCACCTTCCATAATTATTCCCATATCCATATTTACTAGATCCATGAACATAGGATCCCTTACAACTCTCATCTTGTTCAAAACTCCATGATCCATTCTACTCAAAGAAACTGCCTCTTTATTTTCCTTCCATAGTGGTAGTGTTTGGTGAAATAATAATCCTTGAGTAGTTCGAGCCATCTCTTTTTCCACATATTGAGTTCTTTTTGTGAGAAAATATACTTCAAGCTCTTGTGATCAGTATAATCTCACATTTTTTCCCACAAAGATAGTGTCTCCATATCTTTAAATCCCAGATTACAGCTGCTAACTCAAGATCATCAGTGGTATTTTTTTGTTCATGAATTGTTAGTTGTCGTGATACATAGACAATAATCCTATAATTTTGCGTAAGGACACAACCAAGACCATTCTTTGAAACATCACTATAAATAGAAAACGCATCTTTCCCCAATGGTAGAGTCAATATACGAGCATTGACTAATCAGATCTTTAGTTTATCAAAATATTCTTCACACATCATTATCCAAAAAAATTTAACCCCATTACGTGTGATCTGGGTTAATGGGTTAGGGAATCAGGAAAAATTTTGGACAAAACGTTGATAATAACCTGGTAAAATAATAAAACTACATACCTCATTTATACTTTTCAGTGCTGGCCATTCATGGGTTGCCTCTGTCATTGAAGGATCAACCGAGAATCCATCCTTTGAGACCATATTTCCATGAAGTGAAATATCTTGAAGCCAAAATTCACACTTACTGAACATCCCATATAATTAATTTCTTCTAATAGTCTTTAGAATATTGCGCATGTGATTTTCATGATCTTAGTTGATTTTGTAGTATACAAAGATATAATTAATAAATACAACTATAAATTCATAATGATATTCCTTGAAACCTCTATTCATAAGATCCATGAAGACAGAGGGTGAATTTGTTAGTCCAAAAGGCATTCCTGTAAAATCGTAATGCCCGTACCTGGTTCGAAATGTTGTCTTTAGAATGTCTTCCTCCATCACACACAACTGATGATATCCAGATTTATGGTCAATATTTGAAAAATATTGAGCTCTATGAATTTGATCAAATAAATAATCAATGCGTGGTAAGCAATATTTGTTCTTTATTCTTATAGCATTGATCTCCCTGTAGTCAATGAAAAAACTCATAGATCCATTATTCTTCTTAACAAAAATAATAGGGACTCCCCATGGAGAAACACTAGGGTGAATAAATCCTTTATTACTCAACTCCTATAATTGTTTCTTTAGCTCCACTAAATCCATAGAGGCCATTCTATAAGGGTCTTCGATATGAGCCTTGAAACATGAATTAAATCAATGGAAAAATCAATTTCTCATTCGGGAGGATGTCGAGGTAAATCATCGAGACATAAATCATCATATTCTTGTACAATAGGTACATCTTATATATAAACATTCATTTTCTCACCCATAGTTATTTCACTCTCTTCCTATCCAATAATTGAATTTAGTAGTGCTATAGTGGGTGGATCTAGATAAGAATCATATGGTGGGTTTCTTCTCTAAAGATAAGTTATTCATTATCATCCTCAAAAATTGTAACCTCCTACTTATTACAATAAATTTTCACATCATGGTTTGAAATCCAATCAATACTGAGGATTATATCATATTCAATCATGTGTCTGACGATGAGATCAGCATATAAATAACATTTATATACACTAATGGGAACTCATTCAAAAAACCTTGGTGCCATGATACTTCCCTTAAGAGTTTTGACTGACAACTCCCTTGTCAAATCAAATTGGAAATATCTAATTATCTTATCAAACTCGGAAGATATGAATCAATGTGATGTTGAAGAATCAAATATAG
Organism: Viscum album; assembly: GCA_963277665.1. Classification (NCBI taxonomy): domain Eukaryota; kingdom Viridiplantae; phylum Streptophyta; class Magnoliopsida; order Santalales; family Viscaceae; genus Viscum; species Viscum album. The sequence goes on from OY728137.1 coordinate 1,484,186,359, forward strand.
CATTGGATAATCTTGAGGAAACCATTAAATTACCTACCACCACGTCTTTTAGAGCTTCAACCTCAGCAGTAGTGATCGCAGAAGCTTGGTCTTTCTCTCTTGGGCTTTTCTAAGGTAACTATTCATGGAGATTAGGACATTCATTAGCATAATTCCCCATTTCTCTAAAATTTTTGCATTCAACATTGATAGAATATTTCATTCCTTTGCAATAATGATATTATAGGCCTTTTTCACCACACTTGTTACAAACACCCATTAAATTCAGGCATGTACCAGGGTGTTTTTTCCCACATTTACCACATGAAGGATATTCAACTTTTCCGTACATACACTTATTTCCATTTATAGATTGTTCATCAAATCACTTCTTCTCTTTATTTTCTTTTAAATTCGTAAGACATAGATAATTCCTTTTCTGTCTTGATTGCACATGAGACAATATCTTCGTATGATGAGAAGGATTGTGAGGCCAATGCTCTATGGAGAAATGGTTTTAACCCATCAAAGAATCAATCAATCTTACTTCTTGGGTTACATATATAATCTGAAACATACCTTTCTAACCTTGTAAATTTATCCTCATACTTTGCGACATTCACATCCTCCTTTTCCTCTTAGACTCAAAAAATGTCTTTCCATATCCGCACGATGGTCACGAGGAATGTATTTTTCTAATAAAAGATCATTAAACTATCTCTATTACATATTGGATACTTCTTCATAGTCCTTTGTGATTTGAATTAATTTCCACGGTTGATCTACATCTCCCATGAGGAAATAAACTACCATGATAACTTTTTCCCTCTCGCTACTCCAAAAAGCATGAAATATATTCTATACAGAACATATCCATTTCTCAGCTACAAATGGATTTTTAGTCCCATTTAATGTTGGTGGTTTTTTCTTAATTAATTATCCTAACATTGATCCTCCATGTTGTGAATTAGTGTGTTCCATATGGGTAAGGATATTATTCATAACCAGAGTGAGTTGTCCTAGTATGGTGATAAGTTGATCAACACTAGTTGCATCACAAGCTCCACTATAATAATCTTAAGTATGAGGTCAATACTAATAAGGATTATGTGCATTTATATGGTTCTCATTCCTTCCAATATTTTCCATTTCATAACAATGGCATACACTATATCAGTTTATGAATCATAATACATAATTCCAAAATTGTAAAAATCATAACATAAATTGAACAGTTTATAGATAGAATCCATAATCATAAAAATGTTTTCATTGAGAAGGTATATAATCAAAAATCAATCATAATGGTTTGTAAATAAAATGTGAATTATCTTAAGTAAATCCCTCAGGAGTGTCATAACCGAGAGTGAAGGAAGGTCCATTGTCGTGTACCAGGTTACATTGGGTCATGCCCGAAACTCCTTGTCGGAGTCTTAAATCATAGTAACATTTGTACCAGAGCTGCCACTACCAGATCATATCCTGAAAGAGATGTATTTGTTAGAAAACTCACAACATTTCTATATTACCAAAATTCTTGGAAGTTATTTTATACTATTCCTCAAAGACTATCTTATGGAAATGTTCTAAAATCATATTTTTTCTGAATCTAGCTTCCAAGATTTATACTAAAATTCCTTTAATACCAACTATAACTCCCCGACCATAGTTACCCAAATTCGGTTCATTATTTCATATCATTGTCATGATACAAGGAATCAGTTCCCAAAAGACTGATTAGTTTAGTATCACTGGAAATACAAGATATATACATAAGTTTTACATTACATCATGAGAAAAAAACAATAAAAACATTATTTCCATTTGAAAAAAAATAATCCCTTTTCTTATCCCTATAGGTAAACAATATAATACTTCTTCACATACTGGGAAAAATAAAACATAGAAAGGGGTGAGCTCATATGCTCGGTAAGGATAACAATATAGAAAAAACATTCATAAATAAGCATAAACATCTAAGGGAATGTATAAGACTAAAACATAATCCTTTTAAAAATAAATATCCACATAATTGGGAAAATATAAATCAAATAATATCATTTACTTATTCACATTGATATTATACTAGTCAAATAATCACATGCAATGTCAATATTCATGTTCATAATGATTGAATGCATAATGCCAGACAACATAACCACATAGTCAAGGCCTCGTGCCAAGAATAAAAATAAGATTTGGTCAAGGCCTTATTCCCAGACACTAGTTTGTCTCTTGATACCTACCGATACCTCAAGGATCTATAGGGGGTTCCACCCGTCACTTACTAAGTCCAATGCATTCCTCATATGAAAATTTTGAAACATAACATAAACATTTGTATTAAAACTAGAAAACGAGATGTTAATACATTATCCAAAAACCATGAATGGAATAAAAATAACACATCCATATTCAAAAATATCACAAAAAAATCAACTCAATATAGAAGATTTGTATCATAATAAATCATCAAAAAACAAGTATAAAATACATTAAAGGGTGTTGACATAGATGAAATCAAACCTATTTAAGAGAAATATATCTTTTTGTTTTGAAATCATTTAAAAGTCATTTAATTATAAAATAAGAAACTTATTTTAAAAATATTTTAATATGATTTTAAGGGATGCTTCAAAGGTTTTATAATAGTGGAGAATAACAGCACTCACTGTATAATTATAATAAAATTCTTACCCTAATTTGTCAAAAAGGTCATAAAGTACCTTATTTGGAAAATTAGGGAAAGATTCATTTCAAACCATTTTCTAAAAAATCAAACAAGGGTATAAATGACATTAACCCAAAGTCTAGTATATAGTAAAAAAATTTGGAAATAAATTTTGAAGTAAATTGGATGTGGATGATAAAGAGGACCCAGTATACGCTTACGTAAAAACAACCATAGATAATAAAGAGATAGTGAAATTAACACTTAGCTTGTACTTTTTGAGGGTAGGTTACCCTCATGTATAATAGTTAAATCACTGTTATTAAATTATAAAATAACCACATACATAAATATGAAATCCTATATTATCTTCTAATATTTCTTTGTTTATAATATTTTAGTATTATCACTATTTCGGGTGTTAACTGATTTGTTTTTCTTTACATGTTTTGTTATGTATGTCAAGTTTGTTATGGATAAGATATATTTGATTTATATCCAGAATTATATAATGTTCTTAAATATTATTTTTAATAATAAAATAAAAATTCTTCGTGAATGGTTATGATGGGTAATGAATCTCTTCACATTTGTGGAAACGGTAATCCGTACGTACCCACGAACAGTACTTACATTTCATTTTTTTTTATTTTAAAAGGAAAGAATACCAAACGATACGTAGGTATATTATTATTCTAGTATAATATAATATTTTATATACATTACTTATGTTAATTAAAACCATCCTTTAATCATTCCTTTTATTTTACGAATGAGTCATATCTCTTTGAGGGGTGGTAGTCCGCACTTTCTAAAATGAAATTATCATATATATATATATATATATAACATGAAAATATTAAAGGTATTATATAAAATATAAATATTATATATTATATATAAAATAAATATAATATATTTTATATTTAATTATAGTTCCATCATAATGGCCACAATAAGAGGGGGTAGTTGAAGATTGAACAATCATTGTTTCGTGATGCAGTAGTTCGTCATCCACAAAATCATTATGTTCTATACCAATTAGATGGAGGTGTGTGTATGTGTAGTTCAAATACATCTCATAAAACAACCTATTATATTTAGGATAACGTTTTTGTTATAAAATAAATGAATAAATAAAGTTCAAGGGGTTGGAGATGTAAAATAAAAGAAAATAACTTGAGAGGAGATGTTACAATTAAATTGGGTAACTCCCTTTGATTTGAACCAAAAGGCTTCCTTGAGGTGCCTTATGCCTAGGGTAATACTTCTAGGATGAATAGAGTGATTTAGGGAGCTTAATTAGTTAGAGGATGGATGATCCAAGGGGCTTGAGAGGTGTGAGAAATGGGCTAGATGTGAGGTATTTTTATAAGGGGGAGGAGGGGCTCTTTAGTATTATTTGAAAATATTATTTTATTATAAAATTATTTTTGGTTTCTAGAGGTAAAAAACTCTTTAAAATATGATATAAGATGACTAATTTTTTTAGTAAAATTATCCAATAATAATTGGATGGGTTTTGGATATTTTTTTTAATTTTTATAATCTAATGTATTTAAATCATTCATTAATGAGGTAAGATCTGCATCATTATTCGGTCAAAATTAATTTTATTTAATTGATGTCAAAAAATTATAAAAAAATACCATGATTTAATATATATTTTTATATTTCAAATTAATATTTATAGTCGAATAGATAACATATATTACCCCAGATAAAAATTGGTTTACTAAAAGATATATCTTTATTCCATTTTTGTCTTTACTTTAAATTAATTAATATTGAATGACACTATCACTCTCAAGTGGCTCCATGGGGTCCCAAAACCGACTCAAGGATTCCCATGGTTAGACATGTATTATTCAGTATGTTTAAGACACATGTTAAGGTAATTTAATATTGTTATAATATTTTTTTTACCTTTTTTTACTGGATTTACCCATTTAACCATGGTAAATAAAATATTTACCGAAGTAATTATTCATGATGTATAAAAATAAGAGATACATATTTACACAATTTGGACCTCATGATTCCAAATATGGAACTCATTTTTCCAAATCAAAAACCTAGAAGTTTCAGAAATTAATTTGAAATTAATTCCCATTGTCAAAACAAAAAGTGTGTCTTTAAAAAATTAACTATCAAAAGATTGACACTTGTTTATGTTCAGTTGAAATGTGAAATTACATCCAATGACCTAAATTATATTAAATGATAAATATATAATATAATTATAATTAAAAACCATCCAAATTTATAATTTAACGCTATTAATTATTTCTATTAAAAAGGTTGTTTTTAAATAAAATTTAGTATTTTTCACTCTTAATCAAAAATTGAAAGTTTTAAGAAGAGCACCAAAATTTAACCCTAAGCTAATTTTGATTTTAAAAATCCAAAAATGAAGTCCATTTTGAAAAAAAATATTTATAAAATTTCAAAAAGTGTGTATTATGATTTCTAACAGCTAGTTTGATTGGTCGTGGTGTGCAAGAATTCGATGTTGTGTGGAACACAATATATTACATTATTCAAAGGTAAACGTATCGTAGAATCTTGTGGTGTTATAGTATCTCATATCCATTTAAATCATTATTCCCCAATAGGAAATATCCTCATAACTATAAATTTCTGGACTCAACGTTTCTTTTTGTAGCCTTGGTTTTAGTCTGCTGAATAAGTGATCCACCATGCTTCAGTATTAATGAAAATATTGAGGCATATATTTAAAGACAAGTGATGTTTTCTTCCTATGGTGAAATATATTTATCTTCCTTATAATTCTATCCAAGTAACTCTATTTTCATCTTAAGTTAGTGGGTTTAGGAAAAATATTTACGGAAAACATTTAAGGAAAACTTCTAATTCCATTGAATCAAATTTCTCCTTAGACATTGTGTTCCTAATCAATGTCCACCACTAATTATATTACCCTTAAAAATGATAAACATTCATCACAAAATTATCTTCTTCTTATCACCAGAGGATATATAATACCTTCCTAGTATAATTAATCCATTGTTTCGTTGGTATGGTATCGAACAATCCGCTAGAAAAGGGAGGTATTTTTCACATTAATGATTAAATAGAAACATAATATTTTTTAATATAATGTGGTTGTTCCATTAGATTAAATTTATTATTCATAACTTTATCTAGACTAGAAAGTACTATCTTAAAATTTGGAGCACCTGTTCCCATTATATTTTTCATATCATTAGTAAAATATTCACATTGACTATCACATTGATTGTTAAGACATTTTCATCAATTTATATTCATTAACTATGAAAAAGAACATTAAATTAGGGGTCTTCAATAAATAGCTAATAAAAAATAATACATTGAACATATAATTATAAACATGTAAAACAATTATACACTAACTTATGATTCCCTAAGTATCAATCTAGGTTATCCACAGTGATAGAGTTTTCCACAAGGTTGTTACTATGGTCCTCTATTCCTAATCTCATAAAATAAAAAGACCTTCCTTTTATACCAACTATATAGACCATATACTTTTATAAATATCATTACATATTTTGATGAATAATTATACGTCAAACAGAAAAAAGGATTGTAAATTTTAATGTATTACGAATATTGGTAAATAAATTGAAAACATGAAACCAAAATTAAAAAAATCATTTATTTAATCTCCATAAAGATATCCTAACTTATATTGAGCTCTTAAATCCTTATAGTATAACCTGGGAGTACATGAATAGACAGGATTATTTAAAATTCTGAGTAAGTGTACAAACATAGGGATAATGAAAAGAACATGGGTTGGAAGGGATAAAATTTTGTCATAAAAAAGGAATGTAAATTGAATAAACATAAGTAATCATAAATTGTAGAGAATGGGTATATATAATCATGGTGTCATAGGAATGTTGAAACAACACCCAAATTGACATAAGCATGACTCAAGGCTAACAACCAAGACCATTGCACATGGTGGAAAATGTCCCATACCGGAATCAGGTTCATTTCCTCTCCCAACATGATGTCTCATGAGGCTAAACATTAACCAATGAATTGGAGAAGTATCTAAGTGCACCCTTAGAAACATTTTTATGAATATGTCTTCAAGATGAGCAATCAATCATGATGGTTACCCATGGAAATAATTTGGAATCATAATAATTGCATTAGACATAAAAACTGTAATATCAAAATGTTGACTGTCAAAGTAAGAATTTAAATTGTTCATGGACATTAATAATTGAAAATATGTATAGATTAATATAATATATGTCAAACTAAATTTAATACTTGTAAATATATTGTTTAAGAGGCATTAAGAAATGAAACATTATAGTGCAGTTTTTATAAAATATTAAAGAGTGTTTAAAGCGGAAAATGAATAATTGCTTTTATAATAATTGAAATGAACCAGGATAGTTTCTCAGGATGAAATGCTTCAATTTATAAAAACAATTATGTAATAAAAATAGTTACAGAGTGCACATAAAAATGGGAAATAAAATGGGACGTTCCTTTCAATTGTGTTTTCTTTTCATGAAGAACTAGGAACAAACCTTTTTAAAACATGTATTTCTCTATAAAATATGGATGATCTAATATAGATACTTATGTTTGGAACAGTTAGATAGAATTTAGAATATTTAAAAAAATAATGAATAATTACATTGGGGTAAATTTAGAGAAAGAGTAACCCAAAGGGAAAAATAGGGGTTCGGGTAAAATCCCATACATTATGTCTGAAACGATTATTCACTTTTTAATAAAATTTTGTATATTTGGATAAAATCCAATAATATATTATTTCAAAATATTTTATAAATGTATTTTATTTTATTTTTAATTTTATGAAGTTTATTTATGATCTTTTTATGGGTTATGGGACTCAATTTCGTTGTTTGAGAGCATTGGTTTCCTTGTGTTTCTTGACGGTTTACTCGTATACATGTGAGGAAATCATATAAAATCAGAATGGTTAAACAAAATTGAAGTTATATGTTATTGAATAACATATAAAATAATAAATTGTTATATAAGTCAATTGATAATTTTTTGTGATGATGAATCATTAGTTAAGACGTTGGTGATAATCAATAAAATTATTTTGGGGGTTTTTTGATCATCAAAAACTAGTTCTGTTTCATTAATTTATATTATGTATATAAAATGGTTCTAAAACATTTCTTAGACTCTAATTAGTGTATAGTAATCTTTTTAAACCATAAAAAAATTTATGGGAATTATTATATTTAGTAATGGAAATTTAAAACCTAGTCATCTTTGAATGCGATAAATTAATGCATCACTGGCGATGTTTTCATTTTTAGTAAATGAATTGAGGGGAAGAAAAATCATGTCTAATTATTCAACTAAATGATAATAAATAATTATATATATATATATATGATATTTTAGTTTTAATATCACTTGTTTAGGGTGAGGTGATGATATAGTAATAATTTAACTTGATTGAAAATAAATTCAAAGAAAAAGAAAGAGGATTTTACCTCTTGAATTTATCCTCCTTGAGGACCTCCATAGGGAAATGCTGTTGGAATTTTGTTGAGACAAATGTATTTTGGACATGGTTAAAGGGCTTAAAAATAGGATTTGGTATAATTTGAATAAGTATAAAATCTCAAAAGATATGTGGTAAAGAGGTGGGGAGGGGGATATTTAAAATTAAGGAGAGGGGGTGATTTCACACTATTTTATTCATCGATTTATTATTTTGGTGAATTATGTTGAATAAATTTATAATTACAACTAAATATATTAAAAAGATGTAGGATGGTTCAAGATTATATGCTTAGATCATCCAAACATCATTAATTACTAAATAATTCAAGTATTTATATAATATTGTGAATTATATTATTTCACTATTTACCAAAATATTCAATTATTTTAGAAAATTCCAAAAATTAATCTTTACCATTTTTTGACATGTATAATTGGAAAATAAATTCTCTTTTATGAAAATAATTTTCTTAATCTGAGAAATGTAATTTTTAGTTTAAATCATCATTTACTAAGAATATAACTATATTAATATTATTAATGATTTAATAACACATTGAAAAATTAATTGTGGTCTCTAAAAATTATCTTATATTCATAAGATAACAAATTATTAATTTATGAATATGTTTTCTAAAAATAATTTTTCATTTAATTTATTAAATTGTTCATTACATTTTAATTAAATATTTATGAATTAATAAAACATCCACACTTAATTTTTCATTTTTAAAACATTTATTTACTTATTCCATGATATTAATACATCAAATTTTTATACATAAGATTTCTAAATTTTATTAACACTTTCATAGGTGGGGTAATTATTCTATTTCTTTAAATACTATTCATAAGGTTCTTATTTCTATTCCAAATTTCATGTTACAATTTTGTCATTATAGGTTCCATAACAGCTTTAAATACCTCTTATTCCATTAATTATTCATTTAAAATCATTGTTTTGAGTTATTTATGTAATATTTTGGGATTATACTATATGAAATACTTATAAGAATGGAATTTACATTGATAAAATATTGGGTCATTACATAGTTAATATCTAAATAATATATATATATATATATGCAGAATAATTAATGATTTTTATAAAATGCTTATAAATGTAATTAACATTATTAAATAGGTTATTCTGATATATATAATTGTTATATTAGAGATTAATTTACATTAGTGGTTGTTAGGAATTGGGGTAATGGTTTCTTTATCACATTCTAAAATCACGGAGGCATGTTTAATATTGGACACTAATATTTATTCTCTATGGTATGCTTACTAACTAATGAATGGGTTTTTAAATAATAAGTAAAATCATGTTGTTTAAAATCCATATAATTATATTTCTTTAAATGGAATTTGATTCAATATATACGATGGTTTAAAGGGTGTGTGCATCTCACTTTTTCTTCTCTGATATTTGATTCTAATTCAATATTTGTTTCAATTTTTCATTTTATATAATGGCCATAGATTTAAATTCATTATAAATTACATAAAATCTATGGGATTAACAAGTTTATCCCACATTTTATTCTGCATGTTATTTTAATTCAAATGATACCAATGTCATAAGGGTTATTTATATTTATTTTCAATTCCATTATACATGTTAGATATTTTGAACAGTATTTTATTTTATATAGTTTATTTAATTTCATATTTTTGTTTTGTGAAATCAAAATATTTATTTTAACTATATTTTAATTTCATTTTATCCTGATAATGATCTTTTGATTCGTATGTTTTTACTACCCGAAATTGTTTTCATCTCAAATTTCCTTCATTGAGATTTGACTTGTTTTTTACTCTTTATTACCTTTTGGATTTTATATATTACCCTTGAATTATGTTATAAATATTCTTTTATTTTTTCATTTTAATGGACTAAACTAAAGGAAATACCTCAATGTCTTTTTCGTCAAAATCTACTACTCTTATTGGAATAATTTTTCATCCAATTCCCTTCCACTGTGTAAATTAAATATTTCCATAAATTGATTGATGAGTGTATACCTGTATTGTTTTTTCAATTTTTTTGGAAAATTATCGAGTTATAAATATACTAATTTCATTGAATTTTGATTGTTAAGTTATTCCTATATAAAAAATTAATTCATATATAGATTCTCAAACAAATTAATATCAATTTATTTATTATTCTAATATGTATGTTTGTTATATAGTTATGATAGTTCATTAAATATTGTTAATCAATACTACTTATATCCCTATATATCTTATGATTATGTAATACCATTTATTAACATTTAGATATGTACTGACAATTAATATTATTTTACTTCAATAAGGATGTTTATTGATTCACATGATGAGTTGATCTTGTATTATATTTGTATTCACATTATTCACATGAGGGATTTGTTGAACATAAATAAGTGATGGGTGAGAAATTATATTATATTTCTCCTTAATAGATTTATTTTTTCATGAGGTAAATCATTTTTATATATATTGCATACCTTCCCAATTTAATAATGATGTATTTTTTGTGACCTTAATAATAAGAATGATATCATGGCTGCAACCATTTTCACAAGAACATTGTGAATGATATATGATTGATAATAAATATTAGTATGTACTAAATTATGAATATTATCACCTTTAATTATGTTATAATTTTCCATGTGTTTGTTGATATTGTTAACTATCGATTTTATTTATGCTTATATGATCTAATAAATTGTATTATTATGTTATAAATTATTTTTTACCATATAATTCATTTCAAGTCCCTATCCAGATAGATTATCAAATACATTTTTCATTATTAAGAACTTGATCTCACAATTGTTCTATTTCAACATTCCCATGTGATGATGAAAATTAATATACAAGATATTTCTATAACACTAGCTTGTTTGGATAATTTTTGGAATATGTAAATTAATTAATATTAATAATATAGTTTTATATATACCAATATAAAAATTAATTTGAGGAAAAATAAATGGTATTTGTATGTAATTTTTTTTCATAAATCCATATAAATATAAACCTAACTGTTCTCTAAAATATATGTAACTCCTTTTTATAGAGATATTCTAATTATTAATAGGTAAATATAGGTCAATTCAGTTAATTACAGATTTGGTAAGTAATGATTGTGTGTATTTGCATCACAACCTGAGAGTGTGGGTCTATTTCTTTTATAGTCATTAAAAATGATGGGTTTTGATAAATTTATAAGATTGGAATGTTTTCAATGGATAATTCAATGTTTTATATGTTAACTTCGATCATAAATTCATGATATATAAGACCATTTATGATTAGTTTCTTTTTTATTAGTCATAATAGTTGTTTATGTATTTGGGAAATATAATTTTAGTGAAAAACCTAAGGACAAATCTACAAGATAAATCTATATATAGATTAACATCCTACTGATATGATAAAGTATACATTTTCTTGATATCATATAAATTAAATATCCAAATAAATAATGGATACAGGGAAAGGATATAATATGGATGTACATTGTGGTAATCACCCTAAAAAGGTTGGTTGAGTATCAACTCAATATGCACTCATTTGTATTATGAGTGGGCCGAAGTGACTTGTTTGATGTTCTGTACCATTTATTCATTAATATGGTGTTTTAACATAAAAAAATAAATCATTTATAATGAATATATTTCATTTAATTATATTTTATTTTCACAAAATCTATATTATGTTTTTTAGATTCTTGTGCTTCCATGATCATATGGATTTTTACATCCAAATGTTTCATTCGTGAGAAATGTTTTGTATTCACCACTTGTATCCTTTGTGTGGGGTAAAAATTTTTAATGTACTTATTTATAATCCATATCATACTATTATACTTTGGGGGATCGAAATTATAGAAATATATCACAAACTATGTCTTTCAAAATTGACCATAGTTGTAATGGCCTCATATTTTGGGTCATTTAAAATACATAATGTGTTCTATAACTAGGGTCACAGACTATACCCAATGAAAAAAAAACATATTAACTTGAAATATAAATAATTTTATAACAAAAACTATGGTGGTTAAACATAAATAGTTATAACCTTTATCTGGTAAATAAATAATATGACATAATATCAAAAAAGAAATTTCAAATGAAATTAATTATTGTTAAATTATATAATTTCATTTAATATTAAAAAATAAAACTTTTACAACTTAAATTTGATAAATTAAAACTCTTTTTTAATTACTCAAAAATATATTGTCTTATTGTATATCAATATTTTTCAAATAAAGTCAATTTTTAGCTGAATAGTAAAAAATAATGATTTTTTAAATATCAAAATTTTTAAGAAATTATACTATTATATTAATATAGAGAATATATTGGAAATTTTATTTATATCATACGGTATATTGAAATGATAAAATGTTATTATAAAACACAATTTGGATTTTATAAACCCATGCTCTACATTTTGAAAATTTATTTAGTGTTTTAATAAAATATATTTTGGAACTATTTTGTTTAATTGATTATTACATGATTAAAATGAATTTTAAATTTATTTAATTGTTGGATATTTAATATTGGAATAATATTAATTATTTTATCAAAATTTGAATCAATTTAATGAATAAATATAACATAATAAAAATATTTTTTTATTCAAAATAAACTTGTTCAAAAATAGTGTGTTATGCATTACAAACAAAAATATTAAAAATAATTTCCCAACACCATGAAAGATAATTTGAAAATTTTATTCTTATATTTTAAATAATAACTTCTAAAATATTTATCTTCTTCAATTACCTATTTAGGTATTTAATTATGATTATTAGGATTAATGCTAATTAACATGGTAATGATGGAAGAATTATTTTGAAATTATTATTTTAATTATCTCTAGGATTTAAATTGAATAAAATAAAATGAAATCAATTTTCCATGACCCATCCCCTTGGGCCCATATTTTGACTATCCCAATCCCACCTTCTATTGGCCAAGGGCTGGTGACTAGAACTGGAAAGGTGTATCCCTTAACAGGAAGGAATCTCCAATAAACCTATAAATACACACAAATCCAACAGCACAACCCGAGGCAACCATGATGAAAAATAATGTTTTAAAAAGTGTGTTAAATGTAATGGGGCCGTAATACAAGCCAAAATGGAAAGTACAAGTACAACTGAAAAGAGAAAAACAGCTCCCAGATCATCCATCGAGGTTTCTACATGATGGGTAGGTATAACTCATGATCAGTAGTCATGTGTCACGCCTTGTCAAATGGTCCAACTCTATGAACCATCTAGCCTAGGCTCCCTCAGCCTCGATCAAAATTGTCTTTCTTTAGCACAAGACACAACAAGGTTCTAGAAAAGCCCATGCAGGGGTGAGTATAATAATACTCAATAGGGACCCCGAGACCCCCGAAGGTCTCCCATAGTTACACAAATGAAAAACCACAAAGCAAGACCTCAATCACAAAGAATGATGCAGCCATCAACTCTACATAGGTATAAGCCCTTACCTATATCTATGTTATCAAGATATACTCATCTTGTACATGAGGGAAGAATGTCACGAAGGGTAGCACCACAAAGATAAAATTACCACAATGGTAAACACCATGAAGATATCATCATGAAGGTAAAAGTACCACATAGGTATCAACACAAGATATCACAACAAAGGTAAAAGTACCACACAGGTATCACCAAAATGGTAAAAGACTCAGCTCACACAGGTATTAATGATGTATAGAAGTACAGATGATTAGTTGCAATGCTAGATCATCTTATTATATCAAGAGGAGCTGATGCTGACCATGTGGAGTATGAACCACACAGAATCGATAGGTACTAACCCCCACAATTATTCACACAGGATCCGACCCACCCAGAGTAAATAATTACTAACCCCCACAATGATCCAAATTAGGATCTGACCCACAGAGGATCGGTATGCCCAAACCCACACAGGATCACTAAGCACTGACCAATATAAAATTGGTATGCACTAACCCACGTAGGATCACAGAGCGCAGACCAACACGGGATCTGACCCACATGGGATCGGTGTTGACCCACAAGGGATCTCCCGGTACTATCCTCTGTATGATTTGTCCCCAACCTTCACCTCACTACTAGACACAGAATTTATGATCATAATATGCTGGATTATAGGTGAACCACTCCTCAAGACATTGTTTGTACCTCAACCACAACGAATATCCACAAATAATTATCCCAAATGACCACCATTTCGGAATGGTTCCAACGCTATAGGCGACGTGTCCATCAGACGGTCGGCCGGTGACTTATAATCTTTTTAGTTCTGGGGGCCCGATTAGATGTGGATTTAGTCCAACACACCTATAATCCATCCTTTTCCAAATATCAAATAGTGTATACCAAAAGAAAAACCTCTCTCCAATGATCCCATTGGTGTAGATGGTTTGTTAAACGGACGTCTGGTTCTCATGTTATAGCCATTTCAATTAAACTGATACAAGTTTGGCCCGGGTCCGGTCCAACCTTGTCGAACTAACACATCCCAACCCGATATAGGCCAACACGATCTGGTTCCTATTGACCCGACCCCATCTGGATCTGACATAGCTAGAATGGTGTGCATCAGGCTCATCTCGTTGGGTCGCGGGCTCGCTCGACCAACAGGGGAGCACTACCTGCTGGGCTCGCGTGGCCAAGACAGCTGAGCCTGCGTGGCCCTGCCCGCGGAGACGCGACACACTGGGCTTGCATGGCCCACTCCACAATGGAGTGTGGCCCACAATGGAGCGTGTCCCATCAGGCATGTGTGGCCTACTGGAGGGGGGCCCACACAAGTTGGCATGGGAGGAGGTTCCCCTATTCGGAAGGGAGAGCTACAACGCTCTTTAGCACTGCCAGGTCACCCACAGGACCCACTACGGGTCCCGCCACTATAGCTCCTTTGAAGGTGCTTCGTTGCGGGCTGATGCCTCCTTCTACAGTCTTCCGGTTCCAAATGCCCTGGTTCGACCCCGCCGTAGCTGAGAATCCACAGCCCTTCTCCGCCTGCGTTGCGCGACACCGCACCGCATCACTATCGCAGTCAACCAGCATCGGTCTCTCTGCTGACCACTGAAGCATAGTATCACAACCTACTCCTATGATGCATGATGGCATGCCGACTCCTTTTTATTCATCTGGTGCCAGCCACTACCATCATCTGTCATCCTAGGTCTCGTCCATCCCAAAGATAATACTTTTGTAGAACGCACCAAAATTCCAACAGGGGCGGAGGGTCCGAGCCTTGTTCATTTGGCCCACGCCCTCTGCGTTAGATTGATAGTAGGGGGATATCAACAAATATTCATCAAATCATTGAAATAAAACCAGATTAAAACCCTACCTCGAGATCATTGTAGAACACTCTCAACTGAGGATGAGTTTTCATTTGTCGTCCACGCAACTACCCTCCAATGACACTGCTCAAACGTTGTCCTTCAGTTCATGATTTAGTGTTGCTCAACACCGCCCACTGGAACCGGCTCCATACTTCAAGTGTTGGGTGTCACGAAACTTTACCAGATCTTCGTCACTTGGTGAATCCATTCCAATACTCTTCCCCAAGATCCATATAAATTGGATAGGGGGAGGGTACATACCAATTGTGGAATTTATGTCAGGTTCATTTAATTCAGACCTTGATAAATTCCAACGACGTTGTTACATAGGATTTGATGGTTCAAGAAATTTAATGTCTTGAAACATCACTAGTCCCACTCTACCACTTGTCTGTTGAGGAAAAGAATGAAATAAATATTATAACTATGTTATTTTAATATTCTTTTAAAAAGTCCTAAAATCTAACTTTTTTTCCAGACTTACTGCGGTTGAAATAAAGCCTCCCTTAAGCGAATCCCGGCGCTGCTGATTCAACTAATCCCTCTTACTTTTAATCTGAGCACTGGTTCAAAAGAAAAAAAACAATGCTCGCACATTTACCGAATGCACCTTAAAAAAATTTGTAATTAATTCTCGGCACACCGGGCCTCAGAATCACATGCCTCCAATTTTTGAAGACTCATAATAATTCAATATAATTTAAAAAAATTACATGGAATATCTGGGTCTTTAAATTCTCCCCACATTAGGGATTTTTTCCCTAAAATCCAAAACATTGACTAAGGAAATAAATGGGGGTAATATGCATGAATATGAGCCTTTCGATCCCTTGTGATCTCCCTGAGGTTCATGTGCTGCCAGTGAACGTGCAGCAGAGGTATCAATCATACATGATGGACCCAATCCTATAGATCCTAAATATCCACGGGAACCTCTATAAAGGTTTCCAAATCATCAATGTCCAGATCACCCCAGTTGATGTTGTGTGATGGATCAGGCACGTGCCTCCTCAACTGCAACACGTGGAAAAATTCATGCACCCGGTGCATCTGTAGGGGGAAGTGCCAGGTGATATGCCACCTTGAATTTTTTTTTGATAACCTATAAAGGCCCGATAATCCTTTGATATATCTTGCCTCCCCTTCCAAATCTCTGCAAAACTCGTCTAGGGTCGACCCGTAGGAATACATTGTCTCCCTCCTCGAACTCCAAATATCGTCATATCATGTTATCATAATAATCCTTCCTACTCTATGCAGTCTTCATCCGCTCTTAAACGATCTGCACCTTCTTAGTAGTAGCCAGTACCAAAACAGGACCCATATGTGTTGACTCCCCTGGGTATGTCTAGCATAGAGTTTATTTGCAAGGTCAACTGTATAAGACCTCTAATGGTGCCATACCGATGGTGGAGTGTTAGATGTTTTGTAAAATAACTCCACCAAGGGAAAGTGAACCTCCCAAGTGCGGAAAAAATATGTGACACAAGCATGAATGAGATCCTCTATTGTCTATATGGTCTTCTCCGTCTGACCATCTATCTGCGAATGAAAGTTAGTGCTCGAATGTAGCAGAGTCCTGAACACCTCCTGTTACCCCATCAGCAATCGGGATATAAAACATGTGTCATGGTCGGAGACAATCATCGATGGCTCCACATAAAGTTGTACAATACCTTGTATGTAGAGGAGTCGCATGTCCTCTACTGATCCCTGCTCTTTGATGGGTAAGAAGTGGGATGACTTGGCGTGTCCTTCAAAGATCACCCAGATGGAATCATGTCCCCTGGATGTATGTGTAATCCCTGTAACAAAGTCCATGTAGATACCAACTCTCTTCCACTACGGAACCTCTAGTGGCTGTGTTAATCCTACAAGAACTGGATGCTCGACCTTCACTTGCTGAAAAGTGAGGCAGAGTGAAAAAAACTCTACCACAACCTTCTTTATCCCTAGCCACCAGTTCTGACATCAGAGGTCCTGGTACATCTTCGCCACACTAGGATGTACTACTAGAGGGGATGTATGGAAATCACTCAATACCATCTCCTATAACACCACTAGTACCATGGTACATCCTCTAAAGAGGATGACGTGCTCCCCACCTTCAAAAAATCCTTCAGGTGCTTGTCCTATGGATATCTGAGCATGTTGTACCTCGTAGTCAATGTCCCCATGTTATGCCTCTCGAACTCACTAAATAAGTGGGAGGTGACAATCATAGACTAGAGGTAAACTGCTCCATCTCTATCCCCAAAGTACATTTACAACACGGCTAGTTGCTACGTCTCCTCACTCAGCAACTATAGACCTAATCTCTATTGAGTGCATCTGCCACTATGCTCCACTTCACAAGAGTATAAACTATCTCTAAGTCATATTCTTGGTGGAACTCTAGCCATCATCAGTGTCTCAGGTTTAGGTCCGTCTATGATAAGATATAACTCATACTCTAGTGATCAGAGTAGATTTTAAAATGTTCACTCATCAAATAATTTCACTACATCTTCAAGGAAAAGACCACTACTACTAACTCTAGGACATGGGTAGCGTAGTATTAGTCATGTTGTATCAGATACCGAGAGCCATACATGATCACTTCTTGTTCCTACATCAGAAAACATCCATGTGCATCCCCTGATGAATCGTAGAAGACTACATACCCAACACCCTCTTCTGGTAGCCTCATGATGGGGGGACTCGACAGTCTCTACCTCAGCTCCGAAAATCTCTGCTGGCATCTCTCCATCCACACGAAGGGTTTTCCCTTCTTCATCAATGCTGAAAAGGGTGATACAACTCTGTAAAAGTAAAATAATAATCTTCAGTAGTACCTAGCCAACCCGAGGAAACTCAGCACCTCTTTTACACTCTAGGGTGGATCCCAAGCTATCACAGCCTCTATCTTTGTGGGATCTACTACATCACCATAATCTGAGATAACATTACCCAGAAAGTGAACCTCTCATATCCAATGCTGGAACTTCGAGAGATTACAATAAAACCAGTTCTCTCGCAGTGTATCTAGAACTAATTGTAGATGACATGCATGCTCCTCATCCATTGCTGATTACACCAAGATGTTGTTGACGAAGACAACAACAAAATTATCATGGTATGGCTGGAAGATCTTGTTTTAGAGCCCCATGAACACTACACGGGTGTTGGTCATACCAAAAGGCATAACCATGTTCTCAAAGTACCCATACCAATATCTAAAGGTCATCTTCTGCACATCCTCATCTTGTACACTGAGCTGATGATATAATGATCTGAGGTGTATCTTCAAAACCCATAGAGATACCTTCAACTGATCAAAGAGATCATCAATGCATGGAAGTGGATACATGTTCTTCATGGTCACCTAGTTCATGTGGTAATAGTCCACATAGATTCTCAACTTCCCATCTAACTTCTTGGAGAAAAAAACGGGGCTGCCCATGGAGACACATTGGGCATTATGAACCCATTTCTCTGCAAGTTCTCCAAATGTACCTGTAACTCAAAAATCTCCACGCAAGCCATATATTATGCTGGATTAGATATAAGTGCCATATCGGGTACAAGTATATGTAAAATTACACCTATTTGTGAGGAGGTAGTCCAGGAACATCATCTGGGAATACATCGGCATACTGGTCCACCACTACAGGATAGCTCGGACTCTCAACATCAACTGCTCGAGGATAAGGCTAACCAACTAATGTTTGATCCGTTACACCATCATCCGGAAATGTCCATCTTGTGCTGGTAAGGTTACCTTCTTATTGGTGAAAAAAAACATGGTCCCATTCACACAGACACATTTCACTTTGGGTCTAATAAAGTCAATATGAGCATGGGATGTGGATAACCTGTCCATACCCATTATGACGTCATAATGACTCGAAGCTATTAATAGAAGATCCCAGTAGAAACTCTCGCCTCCTAGAGTAAACTCACACTGCCAACACTAGTGTGTAATCATCAAATCCCCTCCTGTAGGAGTCTCAAGCCGTATGGATCGAGCCAACAACTTCATCAGAATCTCCAAGCTCCGAACAAGGGCTGTAGAAATAAAATAGTGATTGGAACATGTGTCTATAAGTACTACAGCTATGGTGGTATAGACATTGATCGAACCTCTAATCATCTTTGGAGCACTGTGGTCATAGGCCTCAACTTCCTAGATTTGAGCTTATCCATTTCCTCCTACTCCCTGTGGACGGGGTGGACCACCTAGATGTGTGGGCGATGGAACCTCAAATCACCGTCCACCGACTGCTGCATGACTAGCTCCTCAACCACATCTGCCACCCTGCGGACCTACTCACTCAAACCACTACCTCTACATCGGTGTTCCCTCGACAATCTACTGATCGTCGATATGGCGGGTTGGGCAGTCACAATCCATGTGACTATACCTGCCACACTAGTAGCACTGCCTGATCCGAAACTATCCTTCTATGTCCAGTGATCCCCTCACCACTAACCCTATATCCTAAGGTCGCCCTCCAGTAGGTCTGGCGTTCTTGGTCCCCTGTGTCTTCCTTCTACTACTAGCTGTGGATGACTGCTCTACCTGACATCCAGTGGTGGCTCTAATTGTCAGTTCCTTCTCAGCTAGGAATCTCTCCACCAAAAGCACTTTCTCAAGCACCCCAGCCTGTGTCAGAATGCTGTGTGAAACCATCAATGCTCTAATCTTCCATATAAGACCTTTCTCAAAGGTCTAGGGCCTAATCAAATGGCCTCATACCATGTAGTTATAGTAGCGGGATAGATGAGTGAACCTCACAGAGTACTGGTCCATGGTCAATTTTCCCTGCTGTGAGTGAATCATCTCTTATATATGCACTGAGTGTAGAGTCATAGGGTAAAAATATACACTAAAAAGTCCCTTGATGTCCGCCCAGGTGAGGGTCACCTCATCATGTAACTAGAGTGTCAGACTCCACCATCTCCCAGTTGTTCCTAAAAAAGACTAGCAGCTTGGATCACCAGCAGATCATCTGGTGTCCCAACTAAGTGAAAAACTCTGGTCATAGCCTCCATCTAGTCCTTAGCCGCCTGCAGATCCATCATGCCTCAGAACCTCAAAGCTCTCTATCAATGAAACACATGCAACGTGCTCAGTCAGCATGCACTTACTGCTACTGGGGCTGGTGGCAATGGCTACCCAAAGGGTAGTGGTGCTACATGTACACCAGTCGAAGGTGATAACCCTGTAAGAGGTCCCTACACAAAGGAATCATTTCTCGGTGGGCCTTCCTCATGTAATCTCTCAATAATCCTAGCTGGATGTCGACGTGGTGAAATCCTAAAAGAAAACAGGTGTGCCACGGTAAATAATTTATAACTGGTGAGCTAACTTAATGAAATCAAAAGAAAAGCTTTTCAAAAAAAACAAGAAATCATGGTTTTCGTCAATTGAGTCGAAATTCAGAAATTAGGGTCCTAGTGTATGGATACATTAGATGCCGCTCCAACACTCGATTCCTCATACTAAAAACCACACTCATAACACTTAACACTATTTACACATAAAAAATCAGATTCCAAGTTCTTCCGTAGAACCGACTCCTCTGATACCACTTTGTCACTACCCATCCCCCAGGGCCCATGCCGTGACTACCCAATTCCCGCCTTCCATAGGTCAAAAGCTGGCGAGTAGCACTGTAAAGGGGTATACCGTAACGAGAAGGAATTGCCTTTATACCTAAACAAACACACAAATCCAAGAGCACAACAAGATCCAAACAAGAAGAAAACTTTTGTAGTAAAAAGTGTGTTAAAAGTGATGGGGTCGGAATATAAGCCCAACTGGAAAGTACAAGTACAACTGAAAAAGAGAAAAATGGATCCTGGATTGTCAACTGAGGATCCTACCTGAATGGTGGGTACATCTCCTGATCAGTAGTCCAGAGTCACGCCGCGTCAAATGGCCCACCTCTGAGCACCGTCCAGTCCTAGATCCCTTAGCCTCAATCAACATTGTCAGTCATCTTCACAAGACACAACAAGGTGTGGGTGAAGCCCGTGTAGTAGTGATTATAACAATACATAGTAGGGACCTTGAGACCCCCGATGGACTCCCAATGTTCCACAAAAGAAAACCCTCAAAGAATGGCCTCAATCCAAAAGCCCGAAGATACCATCAAATCTACATACGTATTTGACCATACATATACCTAAGTTATCAAGATATATTCATATCACACATGAGAGAAGAATATCACAAAGGGTAACACCATGAAGGTAAATGTAACACATAGATAACATCATGAAGATAACACCTAGAAGGTAAAAGTACCGCATGTGTAACACCATGAGGATATCACCATTAAGGTAAAAGTATCACACATGTATCACCACATAGATATCACCACGAAGGTAAAATTACCACACAGGTATAACCACGATGGTAAAAGATTCATCTCACATAGGTATCCGTAAAGTATAGAAGTATAGATGATCAGTCGTTATGCTAGATCATATTATTCTATCCAGAGGAACTGTTGCTGACAATACGGAGTCTGACCCACATAGGATTGATAGGTACTAACCCCCGAAATGAACCACACAGGATTTGACCCACCCCGAGTTGATATGTACTAACCCCCGCAATGACCCTCAAAAGATCTGACCCACATTGGATCGATATGCACTGACCCACCCATGATCATTGAGTGCTGACCCACACAGGACCTAACCCATACAGGATCGTTAGGCGCTGACACACACAGGAGCGCTGAGTGCTAACCCACATTGGTTCTGACCCACAAAATATTGGTGCTGACCCACATAGGATTGCTTGATACAAAACTCCGTATGATCTGTCTCCAACCTCAACCTCACTACCAGCCACTAGATTCCCCCTCGTAGTACGCTTGATTCAAGGAGAACCGCCCCTCAAGCCATAGGTCGTACCTCAACATCTATTAATCTCCATGAAATGGTATCCCAAAGGACCTCCATGACCTAAGAGATCCAATGCAACAGATGGTTCATCAATCAGATTCCCAGTCTATGACTTAAAAGCATTTTATTTTCGAGAGCCTGGTTTGATTCAGATTCGATCCAACCCGGACATACTCCATATTTATCCAAATCTCAAGTGGAGTATACCAAAATGACTGTCTCATTCCAAAGATCTCGTCACCATAGATGGTTTATAAAATAGACGTTCGATTATCATTTTATGGCCCTTTATGCGAAACTGGGCCTAGTTAGGTATAGTTCCGACCCGGCCGGGCCGGGCCGCAGTGGGCTTTGCCCGCTCGGCCACAGTCCCGCCTGAATCACAAGGGGTTGTAGTCTGGCCTACAAGGAAGTGACCTGTTGGCCTCACGTTGCCCACTTCGCTTTCGTGGGCCAGCCCACGGTGGCGCGGCCTGCCCCGTAGTAGAGCACGACATGACCTATGGTGGATCTTGGCCCATCCCGCGTTGGAGCACATCCCGCTAAAGTGGGGTTCACCCAAGCTGGTACGGGGGGGGGGATCCCCAGTTTGTAAGGCGGAGCAAAAGCGCCCTTTGGCACTGCCAGGTCACCCCGGGACCCGTTTCTGCGGCGTCGGAGCCGCGGCTCCTCCAACGATGCGCCATTGCACACTGCTGCCTCCTCCTGCGGTCCGACAGTGCTAGACTCCCTCATTCGAACCCACCACGGCTGAGAATCCACAGCCCTTATCAACCTACGACGTGCAATAGCGCGCTGCATCACCCCCACAGCTGGTCGGTGCCGACTGCTCAGCTGAAAACTGCGGTATAGTACCGCAGCCTCCCCCTATTGCATGGGATGGCACGCCACCCCCATTCCAGTCATCAAGTGTTGGCCACCACCACCATCTGTAGTCCCATTTCTCGTCTAACCCAAAGAATTTCTTGTGGATAACACACCAAAATCCGAACAAGGGAGGTGGTTCTGAGCCTTGTTCGTTTGTCCCACGCCCTCCACGTTATCTTGATAGCAAGTGGTTATCCAAAAAGCTTTATCAACTCTTGGAAACAAAACATGAATAAAACCCTACCAAAAGATCATTGGAGAACGCCTGTGATTGAGGAAGAGTCGGCGTTCATCATCCCCGTAACAAGCCTCCAAAGACGCTGCTCAAACTTCATACTTCAGTTCATGATTCGGTGTCACTCGTCACTACCCGTTGGAACAGGCCCCGTGCTCCAAGTGTTAGGCCTCACGACACTTTTCTAGAGCTTCGTCTCCGTGTGAAGTCATCCCAATACTCATCCACAAAATCCATATTAGTATTAGAGGTGGAGGGTATGTAACTATCATTGAATTTATGGGGGGTTCATTTAATTGGAACCTTCATAAATTCTAATGATGCTGTTAAATTGGATATGAAGGGTTAATCCATTTAGTGGCTGGAAATGTCGCTGGTCCCCACTATCGCTTTTCTGTTGGAGGAAAAGAAGGAAATAAATAGAATAACAATGTTATTTTATTATTCTTTTAAAAAGCCTCAAAATCTCTCTTTTTCTCCAGATTTACAATGGTCGAAGTGAAGCCTCCCTTAAGCGAATCACGACGCTGCAGATTCAACAGTGCCCTAAAATTTATTATTCAAGCATCGGTTTAGATGATAGAAAATTTTGACCACACGTTTTTTGAATTTACCTTAAAAAAAAAGTTAAAAAATTAATTCTGGGAAAGCTGGGCCGCAGAATCACACACCATAAATATTTGTAGACTCTTAATAATTCCATATAATTAAAAAAAATACATGGAAAATCGTAGTCTTTACAAAATTAAATAATAAATATCATCTGTTTTATAAACACATATTTAATAATATTAAAATTCAATTAATTTGTAATAAATATTAAATATGATATCAAAACCATATTGGTCGAGCTGTCATTTTTCCTAAGAATTTTTTTATACATAATGTTATTTTAAATTTAGAATATAAATTTATAATTATTAAATTTTAATTAGATTAAATATATATTAAATTTTTTTAAAAAAATCCATAATTTTTAATATTTTATATGTTATATGTTTAGAAAAATATAAAATCACATAGTTAAAAACAACATAACCAGTTATAAGGTTATAAATTGTATAATGTAAAGACACAATTGTAAAAAAAACACATAACCTATTTAAAAAAAGTGTTCAATCCAATTTATATTCAATGGAAGACCTAAATAATCCCAAAAATAAACAATATCAAATCATTGTATTCATTTACTATGAAATAATGTCATTGAATTTTTAAAAAAATGATAAGTGTTTCCAAATATTCCAGTTTTCATCCATTATAAAAGGATACCTTTATCACCCATTAAAGATACACTAATATTTTGAATTATTCGATTAAAATTTTGGATTTTACTCTCAATAGAACTCTATCCACCAAATACAATCATATCACAACTCATAGTTATCCTAAGACCTTTAATTTGAAGTGAACTTCCCATGGAAACATTAAGTCTCCAACTAATTGAAATACGCTCTTATGTTTTTAATCTAATTTTTATTGCAGAAAATAAGTTATAACGATGATATTATGATGAATTAAATACCATTATTAATATTATATGTCTTAATATTAATCATTTAATTCTTATTTAATAAATTCAATCAACCTAGAAAAATAAATGAGCATCATTATTGTGTTGTGTAGATTACCTCCTCCACGATGTGATAGGGTTTAATTTTTTTAAAGCTACTAATGGATTATAGTGATGGTATAGAGATGAATAATTATTTTTTACCTCATATAATGAGGTCCCTAATATATCAAATTAAAATCACTGTTCACTAACTTTTATACATTGAGAAATTGGAATGTTAATCTAATGTATGTACAGATTGTAACCCAAATGATGGATATTTCTTCATTTTTCATTTATATTTTCATAGATTCTCTATAAAACATAAAATGTAGATATTCGTTATTGAAAAATAAAAAATATATATTATTAATATTCTTTTATAATGATATAATGTCATAAGTAACACCTCCTTATCTATATTCGCCAATCTTTTTAATGTGTGTCAATATTTGTGTCAATTTAACCACCAATGTAAACAATGGTTTCAAATTTTAAATTTTATGAATATGGGAACATGAAAAATAAAATTTTTACAATTTTATAATCAAATAATTATTATTATATTATTCATAAAATATTATATTATTATTAAATTATATTATTAAAGTATCATTTTAATTCGCAAAAATTACAGAAATAAGTTATTATCAATTCAGATGTCACATGATGTGGTCAAAATACATATGGAATAAAAAAGAACATTGAAAATAAATATTTTTCATATATTGTAAAACAATAAATTATATATCAATAATTGTCTTTTTATCACATGATTGTAAATGTTATAAAAATTATCAAACATGTGGAAAATAGTAAAGTTATTAACTCACAATGGTTATAACACACTACAAATAATTAAATAAATCATGATAAATAATTAAATTAAGTATTATAAAAGGGAATTATTTATGATAATTTTTATAAAATATAATATTTAGTTAGCCGTTTTTTATAGGATTTTATAGTGTCTTCGACTAAAAAAAGAAACGTGGATGGTTTTTTTGTCTCATATTCACCATCATCGAAGAATGATTGCATGTTTTGAATCTAATTAGTTTGATTAGCTATAGATACTTCCACATAAATAGTTTCATCATAAAACCCCATTTTATGTAGATATTAATGTTTTTTTCATAATATCTCTTACATGATTTTTCAATCCATTAACTTTTCTTGTTGTAAGGGGTTCGTCTCAAATTTTCTATTATCAAGGCACCCTTTTTTATTAAATTAATTTCATTAAAATAATTTTTATAATACCTATTGATTATATAATATAATTAATTATCTTTATCATTTTATTTTCCCCATAATTTCTAGATATCACGTATTCAATGGGGTTTTATAGGATCATTTCTTAAGTGGTAAGTGTTTTTTCATTTCAACTTCTCTTTAATTATATATGTATTGTTGTTATGAACCAATTCCTTTTTTCAATAATCTATATTGAGACCAAGAATTTATATTATAATAATAAATAATTTAAATCATTGTTTTCATTGAGGAATATGATTTTCACACTTCCAATGAATTTTTATAAAATATTTACTAATGTAATAAGGGGTTTTCCAGAATGAAAAATCTTCCTTAGGTCAAATTAATTATTGTTTGGATATTGTCATTCCGGATTGATACATTCTAACATGCAAATATGTACCATTGCAAAAATTACTTCTTTTGTGAATTAATGTTTCACACAAAAGTCTTTCACCTTGATTAATCATTAATTTCATTAAAATTTATTTTGTAGGGAAATTGTTCTTTAGTTTTATAGTATTTTCATTCCACAACCATGTTTTTAATTTCCTAAAATAGTTTTTTTCCCTAATTGATACTAAATTTGTTTTATCTAAAATAATAATTTTTCAAATTAACTCATTTTAAATAAAATGTCTCCTTATAATTTTAATTCTTTTTTGAATAATGATTTCTCAAAATGATCAAAATAAATTTTATTAATCCATTCAAAATAAAGATGTTTTATAATCCATTCCACATTTTATTTTGACATTGAAAATATATTTCTAATGTTTCCATCATTAAGTATTCATTTATTAATAATGGGTTTTATTATAATTTCAAAATAATTTTTTGAAATCTTTTTGTCTTTACACATTTCCATTTTTAAATACACTTATTAAAATTAATAGTTATTAAAGTATTTTAACTTATTTTTTTGAAAATTCATTTTTTTCATCTTTTTATTATAATATCATCCATTAAATAAATACGTTTTCAAACTATTTTAACTTATCATTTTTGATGCCTTTATATTTTTTAATTATTTTTTGTTATTAATTATATATAATAAGTTTGGAAAAATCCCTCCTTATCAATTCATAAAGAAAATTGTATGTTATTTCCACATATATTTTTAAAAACAATTACGAATTAATTTTTCATATATATTTATTGTCAATGGATTATTTTTATCTGGTGATTTTTTACTCACCCTATATTTGATATGATTAATTTTTTAAAATGAATTTTTTGATATTTTATAATTTATTATTTTCATGTTATGTGGTCTTTAAAATGTTATTATTAAACCATTCTATCTACACATGTTCTTTATCAGATAAATGGTGTTTGGTATTAAAATAGAACAAATATTGTTAAATTATGAGATGGGTGAGATCAATATTACCCTCCAATATATTGTGTAAAGGCATACATCCCATGAGATTGAAATGTTATGTGAATGGATTACCAAGTCACTACGTCCAAAAAGGTTTACTGTGATATAATTAAACAATACTATTACATTTTCCTATGAACATTTTATTAAGTATAAATTATTAAAATGATAATAAACCCTATATTTATAATTGTTTCAAAAAAAATTTCTATCAGGTTACGAAAATGCTTCCTGATTATTATTCATTTTATTGTCTCATGCATGTTTATATAAATATCACATTTTCTAGGAATATTGATATTTTTTTCATATACCATGTCATTTATTTAAATTTTCATTCATGATATTCTTATAATCTTATGACTCTAAGCCATTTTTTATAATTTTTATAAATTATATGTTAAGATTTTATTCCATTAGTTGTATTTTTATTATATTGTGCTTCTTGTTTTTGATGTAATACATTATAATTTTTAGTTTCCATTGATGACGAATTATTCTGATAATTTTTTTTTGTTTCCAATCCTTGGATTATGAAAATTATTGTATCAATTAGGATGTTTAAAAATGTTATAGATGAGAAACATTTTGGGTAAAAATTTTCAAGTGTTATAAAATATGTTATTTTTGCAGAAAATCTCGAAGAGTCTAAATCCTTAGGTACATGGGTTATGAGAATATTTGTGATATATATTATTTAAATCAAGTTATTAATGTATTATTGTTGTATGGATTGTCTTTGTATGATTTAGATGTCAAAAGATAGGGTTTTATTAATTTTTTAGATTATTATAGTTATTTTTCGAGATTTGTTTAGAGAACTTTAGTGAAAACTCGCGAAACGAGTCCATGTATAAGATGATATCCTAAAGTATTAGTAATATTAGGAGTATTTGGTTTTTTATTATTTATTTTGTTTATGGTTTTTGGAATGTGGTTTTGGATATTGAATATTTTCTCCTATGGGTAATAATTCTGAAAATAATTGCTTGAGCATTGAATTGATAATCTCTCTAACGAATAATGATTGGGGAAAGAGGCCACACCTTAGTAGAAAATATAATGAGATAAGACTAGGTTGATATAATATCAATTATGATAAATTATGAGGTATTTATTTCCTAATTTCATTAATGGGTTAGGCTAATTAATTTGATAGAACACAATAACATATAACATAGGTATATCCAATAGTATTTTTTGTTTGACCAAGTTTGAAATAATTGAAATTAAAGTATCATAGGTTTAAAGAAAGCTTTCTTGGGAGAATGATTCTTGGAATTGATACTTCATATTCATATATTCTAACTCTATAAAATATTATCATAACAATTTTTATTTTTCTATTTGGCTAAAATAAGATCAAGAGGATTTAGATGATAAACGTATGTATAAAAAACACAATTTCTTATAACAAAATAATGAAGAATAATTAAATTAATGAGTATTAGTATATGCATGTTACTGTAGATAATTTATTTTATTGTATTACCTAATGGAATGATATTAATATACTAATATAAAATTAATATAGAAGGTAATATATAATTTAATTATTCATGTGATATGTATCGATAATATTTTGATATGTTATAAAAGATAACAAGGGTTATGAGAAACATATAAGGAAAGATCTCTAATATTTTAGAAAAAATGTGATGAAGTTTTATTTCAAATGGTATCAATTGCATTAAAAATATATTTTCTAGAAATGAAATATTTTTAATGTAAACTATTAGAAAACCCATATTTAACAGATTGAAAATCATTAGGTTTATAATATGTTTTATGTCAAAAAAAAAGTTAGGTGATTTTGAAAAACAATTATGTTCTGATACTATCATTTGGATTGATAGTAATTTATTTTTTGTGATGTTTATCACAATTTTTTTATTAGGATACATATTCTCTATTCAGTTATTTTATGAAATATTTTAAAAATCATTAATTTTTAAAGTGATTAATAGTTTATTGTGAATTATGATTTTAATTGTAATTGTTTTACATAGAGACATTTGTAGTTTTGGGGAATTTATAATCTATAGAATACATGATTAGGGTATAAATATTCCATATTTTATATTGAACGATAAGTGTGTTGATCTAGATTAAAATATTGATTTTAATTTAATATTCTAATACCTATCAAGAATAATAAATAATTTAAGAATACCCTCTCATTCCATCACTAGTTGGTAAAAATTAATATTATGATGATGTAATTAATTTATGGTGTAGAATTTAGCGAATTGAGATTATGGATCCCTTAAAATAAAAACTATGTTTTATAACTTGTTTCACATGCCACCCCCATCATAAAAAACAACAACATAATAAAAATTAATTACTATTAATGTTATAATATGCAGCAATATTGTAATTCATTATTATTTATTACAATTTTGAGATTAATAATTGGTATGAGTTGTTATTGGAAAGGTATTGTAAATAAAATATGTTTTCATTATATTAAATATTTTATATTAACAATATTAATTTAAAATTTATATAATTTTATTTTTATAATGTAAATTCGTTTTTTTATTCGTGAAAACAAACTTTTCTTAAAATGTATTTTTTATATTTTTTTTTAAAAAAATGTATGATTTTATGTGAATAATAAAAAACAATTTCCATACTTTCATCACTTTTAAAAAAATATTTTTTTAATTGAATTCAACTAGTTTTTTATTCCGTAATACAATAAAATTGTATATTATAATCTATAATAAATTATTTTAATATTATTTTTTAATTTATTAATTCATGCTCTACAATTGGAAAATTAATGTAGTGTTTTAAGAAAAAAATATTCACTAAAATTTTAAATTAATTTTAGCTTGATGAAAATATGATTTTAATTTAATTTATTGATATATATATACAGAATTATCATAATAATAATTATCTTAATTTTTTATATTTAATTGAATTTTTAACAGTATAATACTCATGGATATTTTTTAATAAAATATATTTTAACGAATGGGTTTTACTCATTTCATATGATTACATTATGATAAGTTTATATATATAAATAATGATAATTTTATAAAGTGTATATTTTATTTGATAAAATTATTTTCATCCTATTTAATGTCGTTAATTTCAGTTTTACGGTATGAAATTTATAATATAAATATTACACCTAATTACCATGACAGTTTTGAATGAAATATTATTAATGTATTTTTTTATTAATATCATTTAATTTATATCAAATCAATTATAATAAATTCAATTACGTATTGAGTATAATATGATTCATAAACCCTTAAATAAATATATTACCACTTATTTTATCATTAATTAATACTAAATAATATTAATAATCTATTATAGAAAACATTTTATTCTTCCTACTGATAGAGTTTCTTCAAAAATTATATATTTTCATATAAATGTGATTTTAATAATATATAGAAATTAATTTACATTAAATATATTTTTAATTAGTTCCATCACACCCAAATTAACTAATGAATATGTAAAAAGGAAAAAATGTAAAGACATAATTGTAAAAACCATATAAAACGTCTAAAACATGTTTGGAAACGAAATATTAATCCCTTTATTTACCAAAATAGACCCTAAATAAAATTTTATTGAATATTTGGATCCATAGGCAATGGAATAACATCAAGGAATTAATTAAAAATGGTTATTGTTTTCCAAAAGTTCCCATTTAGTCCACTATTAAAGGGATACTACCACCACCCTTAAAGACTACACCCCTCGTTTGAATTCCAAATTTAAACTATTATATTTTAATATCACTAAAAAACATTACTAGAAACATATTTCCCAGTTTATTCATAGTTATTGTAATCCCTTATATTTCCAAGGAACCTCTATGTGAAAAATAAGCTCTCTAATATAAGTGTTATCTCTTCTTAGGTTTCTCTTTTCAATATTACTCGTCAAAATAAGATATAAACAAAATAAAATGTTGAAATAAGACTCATTATTTTAATTATATATCTACAAATTAGTGGATTAGATCTCAATTAATCAATACCATCCACCTATAATATAAATATAACGTCATCAATGCTTAGTGTGGACTACTTCTTGCATAAAGAAATGACATTTGTTTATGTTTTTCATAAAAAAATTTATTGATGGTATTATTTTTTAATGTAATATAAATATGATATATCTCAAATAATAATGACTCTAAAATTTCAATTTAATATCCATCTGACCCCTCTCACACATTGTAAAATAGGAAAACTAGTCGTGAACACATGATTATTATTATCATCATGATAAAACAACTTGTATTTTTCATTTAGATTATCATAAATTATATATTAATTTTAAATTTATTTTCTATATCATTTAAAAAATATCCTTTTGATTCTATTATAATGTTATTTTAACAAAATAAACTCTTTCTAATCAATATCCACCAATCTAGTTAAAGCGTGTTCATGTTTGAACCGATTTAACCGCCCATGTGAACAATGATTTAAAATAAAATTATAGATTAATATGTGGAAATTAAAATTAATAGTACTATAATATATAAATTAATTAATTATTTGTATATGGTCTATCAAATATAATATTATGTAATTAAATTATTAATGAAATATCATTTTCATTCTCTTTAATTTATGATATAAGCCATTATCAATTCAATTTTTACATAGCATGGCCAAAAAATGTAGAAATAATTAATAATATAATATAATAAATATACGTTATATATTTAATAATAATAAATAATATATTAATAATTAAATATTTATAATTTTTTTGTAAATAATATCAAAATTAGTAAACATGTAAACAATAAGTAGATATATTAACTCCCAATGGTCATCTTACACAATAAAAAATAAATTTTCTCATGATAAACAATTATGTTTATAATAATAAATTGTTTATATTTATGATTAATTTTATTTAATGTGATTCTATTTTATATATGATTGTTTTATTGGAGTTTAGAGTGTCATTAATTAAACAACGTAACTAGGTAAGGGATTGTTGTGATATTCTCACCTTCGTTGAGGCATTAATACATTATCTCCATCTATTGATATTTAATTTTATATTGATAATACCAATAAAATTTATTTTATTATAAATCAACATCGTTTTGAGTTGTAAATATTTAATTCAAAATTACTCGAATAATATATATTAATTCATTAACTTGTCATGTGGTACAGGTTTGATCAAAAAATTTATTCCTTTGAGACAAAAACAGTAATGAACATATGACATCCTGACCTTTTTGACACATTCTAGTGCCCTGAGATAGTTTGTTACATGACATAAAACACACCTCCCTAATGCCTTATTTTCCGACTAGTAGTGAGGGTCTATTATGTCACATGGGTAGACTATTCCCACATTATCCGAGAAAAAAAATATGTGGAATAATTAAAAAATATCAAAAATAATATTCAATGATAAAAAAAGAAGACCAACATCATATGAAAGACCCAAAAAAAGAGAAATTACCATAAACCAATGTATTAGATATGTCATTCAATATATATTTCATGTTTAAAATGAAAACCCAATATAAAGACACATTGAAAGCTGTGATGGGTGTCCGAGAATACTGTATGGTTTCCCCATACATTACCATCATAGATACCAACCTAATCATCAAACCTGAGGCTTTTTTTCTATGAATAGAACTACAAGCATGACGTGTATTCTAGTAGTAAATGATGACCTCAGAAAGGTGTGAGTACAACTCATTAGGACACCACCAATGATGTCTAAATAAATATCTAGTCTATATTAGGGTATTTATATTTATTATAGAAACTGATTCTTAACATAAATGGATATTACATTATATAATATGAATATTTAGCACATTAAAAAAGTAAATTCTTGAGGACTGTAATATTTTAATGCTACATACAGACCTGGGGTCCATGCGACTGTGCCCTGTTCCGATTCACCACAAGACCTCAAGAATGCCTCCTTATATGCTAGAAGATTTCGACTAGTTGTGGGGTCTGGTAAGTCATTCCGGGGGAGAAAATACCATCATTTATCAGAGTAAATCTATAGTGTAAATAAATAAACAAAATCATAATCATATATATATATCTATAAAAATACTCATGTCACATGATAACCAACCAGGAAAACAATACTCAACTGAAATGGAAAATATTCTATTCCAGTATAAGTGTGATGTATCTATAATGAAATTTACAATAAAGACACTACGACTCCCCAAGAGGGTTCTGAAACCATATTTGTTCCCCTCATTCAAGCTCCATCCCTAATCAACCACCTATTGCACAACGTTTTCCATTATCCAATCATATAATAATATAATATTTTCATCTTGCATCCCGAATAGGGTTTAAGTAGAAATTATTATGCTACCATCAACATTGTCTAAAACAATTAAAGTCAAAAGATAGTGTGTTTTGTTCCATAATAAATAAGTACAGTACATAAATAACCCGTTATTACGTTATAATTTACTCTGTCTAATTTCATTAAGTCTAGGGTTCCCAATGATATGTGTACCTCAATACTAACTTCATCTCATATCTGAGCCTGATGTGTTCCCTAGGTAATACCATGTCATAATACCTGCTTCTTGCCGAGGCTCGAAGTATTCAAAGGTGTTTTGATATGTCAATACCTGATTCAAGTTATATGTGAAAGTTTAATATTCTTATGTGAGGCCAAAACATAGAGTACCATTATTTCCATTCCTTAATTTCACATTTATAATCCAAATTTCCAAATTTACCAATACAAAAAAATTAAGTATGATGGACATGTTACCATGCTTACTCTTCAATATAATTACTATGTTCTTATTCCCTTTTCTCCAAAGTATAATGACCATGTTACCATGTATTCTTCTCAATTTAGAATGGTCATGTTTCTATTCTCTTTACTCGTAATAATGATGACTATGTTACCATTTGTACTTCTAAATATAGAAAGAACATGTACCCATTATGTTCCACATAATAAACATACCAATTAATGATCCACTCTAATCCCATTACTAAATTACCGATTAGTAAAACACAACCATTCCTTTTGTTAACTAAACAATTAATGTAGTGATTCAAACCATTAATTTATTCAGTAATTAGTCAATAAATATCAATATTTATATTCTATAATTAATTTTCTAGAATTAATTCTCACATTCTAATCTCAACTAGGTATAATCAAGACCACAATTAATTATCTAGATCATAATATCAAAAGTACAGAATTAATCCCCAATTAATTATCTCGACTTACCCATTTCAATATCACATAATTAATCCCATTTTTAATTATCTAGATTACAACCTTGACCTATTATAATAAATTTCTCCATATTAATTATATAATAGGTCAACCCATTATTCTCATGATCAATTCCCCAATAAATCCCGTAATTAAACAAGGATTCTATAAATCTCATGGTCAATCTAATTAACCGAATTCCTGAAGATAAATTACAAAAGGATTCTATGAAATCTTTAATTTTTCATATACATATAAAATCTAAAACTATGTGAATTATATTTATACCACCTACCCCAGTTCATCGATGGATGCTTTCTCAATGAAAATTCCCAAAATCAGAGTACCACGATGACGTTGATAAATATTCCAGATCTAAATCCCTAAACCAAAATAAAGAACAAAGGTATCAAGATCTCATTAATAGAGTTCTAGATCCACAATACTAGATCTATATCTAACCAATAGGTTTATATCCATGTAAAAAAGGGGATATATTCCTTGAAAAGGTCAAGGAAAGAAAGAATAAAGAATACGATAAGCCTCAAAATGAAATCCACGTACTAGGAGAAGAGAGGATCTTCAATTTGGAATCTCAATCTCAAAGAACAATTTTTGTAAGTCCTTGGAATCTCTCTGAGTCAATGGGAGAACCTAACGTTACCATTATATATTAAAATCTCGAGTTAGAGCTGCATATGAGGTGAAATAGGTCACTAAAAAATGAAAACGAGTGAGATCCACAATTTTTGGATCTCCCTGCTTGCCCGCGCATGGTTTAGTCACAGGGTTACAAAAATCAAGCACAAACCGAGCATTAACCACTACTTGAAGGGGACACTTTTCACAGCTACCTCACATGACCTCTCAAACCATGCATTGACCATGCCAAAGCTACTTCCTCAAAAGACTAAACATCCCACAGTTTCTCATAGGTTGTCTCGTGGTTGGTAAAAACTATGAGATAATCTTGTACAACTTCTTTTTTCAAAAAAACATTCTTAGATTTTACCCAAACACACCCCAATCCATAACCCCCATAAATCTAACTTAATTAAAAACAAAAAACTCCAAAAATCACACCATAGATAACTCTTGTAATGGTTGGGATATTATAACATCCCCTCCTTATAACAGCTCAACCTTGAGAATCGCCTCCAAGCCTTCTTAAGTTTCTGAGCCAAAAAGACCGGGCCATTGATCCTTCATATATTCTTCATTTACCTATGTTTCCACTTTCTCATGTCAGCGCTGTCATAATAGATGAACTATCAGCATGGTCTTTCCTCCAAACACGTCCCCATTGTGATCTGACATAAGTATTAGATTCTCTTTAATAGAAAAATCTATCTCTAGGTCAATATAGTCAACTTCAAACACATGATAAGGGTTACGTTGATACTT
The DNA here is from genome assembly GCA_963277665.1 of Viscum album. Taxonomy (NCBI): domain Eukaryota; kingdom Viridiplantae; phylum Streptophyta; class Magnoliopsida; order Santalales; family Viscaceae; genus Viscum; species Viscum album. The sequence continues at coordinate 1,484,222,747 of OY728137.1, forward strand.
ATGAAGTTTCAATACATGGATATCATCATACATAGCATTGTATCTCTATAGAATATCCAATCAGTATACCACCAGCCAGATTCTCTCTGCTATCACAAAAGGCCCAAAAAATATGGGTGACAACTTTTCCTGCCTTTGTATCCTATGGTAAACCAACCTATTTGACACCCAAAGGAACACATGATCAAGCTCTGTAAACTCCAGGGTTCTTCACTATATGTAGTAATATGAATTTTTTCTACTCTGAGTTGCAGTCATATGTTTGTGAATCAACTGTACCGGCTCCAACCCTGACCCAACAAGTCTGACTCACCAGCCTCTATCTAACATAGTGGTGATCTACATGGCCTGCCATAAAGGGTCTAATATGGTTCCTTCTGTAACATATAATATTTTAAAAAAGAAACAATATGTTCAATAAAAAACATGATACACTACATAAAGCATAATCGAACAACTAAATATTATTATTTAAATGTTACCATTATAACCTTGTCATTGGTATGAAGGGGATGAATAGTATCAACTGAATTATGAAAATATGGTTTACACGTGTTTAAATAATAAATCACTGGTTAGAAAAATTATTAATGAAAATAAAAACCAATTGAAGTATAAGGTATGTGTTTTTATGGAAACCTATCTAAAAAGAGAATACTTATGTTTATAAAATCATATCACTATTTATGAATTTTTATTTAATGAAATATATTTATGATTTATTCAATTTACTATTTTAAATTCACCATATATGTTTTCTAGATATGATATAGGAAAAATTAAATTTTTCTAATAAAAGATGAATTTTTTTAAAAGAAGTTTTCCCGCCTTTTAAAGGTGAAAACTTTTTAAATTTAGTTTTGAACACCATTGTATTTTCTATTTGATGAAATGAAAATCTTATTTAGATGCTACACATCAAAATTAACTTTGTACGATTTTTTTATATTTTTGTATAACAATCATGTTTTGTTAAATAGTAAAAATACTCTAAATTTTAATTGAAAACAACTTGTTCCATATAGATAATTTATATGGTCAAGTCATATAATTTAATGGTTTTTAGGTGTAAATGGAATATATATTTATCATTTAAGCCAATTTCTGTAAATATATGTAATTTATCATTGAAATTGGATGCTAACACATGTCATACATTTGGTTGTTTTTTTAAAAAAACTCGTTTTTTGGTATTAAAAAAATTAATTAATTTTAAATAAATTTCTAAAAATTAAGAGATTTGAATTTAGAAAAAATGATTCCATATTTGGAATTATAAGGTAAAATTGGGTAAATAAGAAGCTTTTATTTTTTGACATTATGAATAGTAATATGGTTAATTATTTTTATTTACCATGGTTAAAAGATAAATTTGTTAAATAAGGGTAAAAAAATAATAATATAATAGTATAAAACTACACTAAAACTTTTATTAATCTTATTGGATGAGATATGTATGACCATGAACATACGTCTGTTGATTTTAAGACCCGATGGATCCACTTGGGAGTCATAATGACATGTTATAGAAATTAATTTACTATAAAGAGAAAAATAACATAAACATATATTTTTTACAAAAATTTTTTTATATGGGGTTATATAAGTGATCTCTTTGACTATAAATAGTCATTCGAAATATAAATAAAAATCTACATCATGAAAATTTATTCATTATTTTTATAAATTAAATAAATAAAATTTAATTATGACACAACGATAATGCAGGGATTTCTTCATTAATAAAGGATTCAAATAAATGATATTATAAATATTAAAATAAGTATTATATGACATAATTGATGTCATCCACTAATTCTCTAGGTTATTATGACATGTTATGATTGATTCAATGTTTCTGGTTCGAAGGAATCAAGTTTTTATGAATATGTAAAAAATAATAATCTATGAATAGTGTCCAAAATTGACATAATTCATAACCTAAAAATAAAATATTTCATTAAATGATATTAAATTTCTAAAAATCTAAGATTTGGAAAAATGGTTATGGTTAGTCCAAATATTTCATAATTTACTATTTTTTGTTGTTAGAAATGATATGGTGTTTACATTAACCTACTGTTGGCGCCAAAATGGGGGGAGGATAAGAAGACACTGAACCGATGGCTACCTTGTAAAGCCCATTCACGAAGAAATGGCTGCATCGTGCTGCTGTGAAGCAAGGCGGAAGTAACTCTCTGTGACCACCCATGAAGTTCGCGACCCGCCTCAAAGCAAGGAGGTGGTAATGATCTGCTACCCCCCCTTGATATTCACGACTAGCCGCGAAGCAAGGAGGCGGTAAGGCTCTGTGACCCCCCTTGAATTTCGTGACCGAACGCAAAGCATGGAGAGGGTAACACTCTGTGACCACCGTTGACATTCGTGACCTACCACTAAGCAAGGATGAGGTAATGCTCTGTGACCCCCCTTGAAATTCATGTCTGACCGCGAAGTAAGGAGGTGGTAACGCTCTACGACCACATTTGACGTTCGCGACACGCCGCAGACAAAATGAATTTCTCTTCGCGCCGAGCGAACACTGGTTCATAGTGCCACTCCCCAATAAATATCGGCCTCCACACAATTTAAGATGATGGAAAATCCGGGCTTTTGATTTCCTAGCTCCCGAATCACGAAGCACCCTTCTTCCCTGTTAACCATGAGCTGTGTAAGGTACTTCTGCTCTGCGAAGTGCCTCCCCTTTGTCTCATTTTGAGCCCCTCTTCTGAGAGAGAAGCCTTTGTTGGAGCCTAAGGGCCTCCACTAAGGAAGTGGATACCCAATGGGACCCGGGTCATCACAGAGAATTTATGCTTCATGAAACACCATTCATGTACACAAGATCCACATACTTAGGTAGGCTCATTGTACTTCACGAAGCACATTGCTTCACGACACCTTGCTTCGCAAGGCACCATTGCTTAGCGAGGAAGTGATCCATGAATGTCTTTCCACTTCGCGAAGCACCTCCAATACACTATTTTGACCTATTCTTAGGCTGAGGTTCCCAAATTCATGAAGCACACCCCTTAATAAGTACCCTCCTCCATGAGGAGTAGTAGAGCTTCACAGGGCCCTTACCCATGAACCCCTCTGCCTTGCAATTTTTTTTCTGTGCGATACTCCAGGACTGCATAATGTGATTTCAAAGTTCCTTGGACAATACAGCCTATTGCATTGCTTCTCCTTATGCATTTCCACATAGTCACGCTAATGGATATTTCTTTTTCGCATAGACATGCTAACGTGGGCCCCTCAATGGTTCTCTCTATTAGACCCCCTCACCACGACATTGGTTGTCCCCTCTCTACACCAAGAAGCATAGGGTACCGGTTATGTAAGTCCTAGGGGTGCGGAGAAAACCCACCTTGTCTAAGCTATAGGATGTTAAACTGTCAAGCACTGTCGTCCTCATCACATGACGTCAAACTGTGACCTCACCACGTGCCTCATACACGGGGTACCCCCAACGTGGACATTTTCCATGCACACTAGTCTCCGTAGGGGATGATATCCACCTTATAGGAGTGGAATGTTTCCACGGGGAAAGGAAAAACATCTCTATGTAAGCCCCTATATTTCCTGTTGGAGGCATCATCCTTGTCTATCCTTTCTTCTTCGGTCTCCTGGGCCAACAAAGGGCGTGATGGGGAACATTTCTTCTCCTTTCTTCGGTCCCAAATCTCTCCCCCGCAGCGCTTTGTCGCCATCGGGCCTCCCTCCTGGAGTAAGTCCCAACCTATCTGGGATGAAAACCATGCAGAAACCCTTTTTTCCTCTTTGGTCTGCAATCACATGTAATCCCTAATCCACTTCCCATTGATACGCCTTTCATGATGTGATTGTCAGGTCTCTAAAATTTCTTGTTTCTCACAACGAGCATGACTCATGTGGGCATAGAGTGACCACCGACCATGAAATCTTCCCTAGGCTGCCTAGAGTGTAAGCCCCAAACTCACCACCCGAACTATGAGGCCTTTGATCCTTTCCAAGGCAAGGAATGTAGGAAGCCTCCATGCGATTCAAACCCACCAACACCTGGTCGTTCCGACCCCATTCACGTAGGTTCACCACAATCCCACCACCTGAACTATGTGGTATTTGATCTTTGACAAGGTAGGGTATGTAGGAATCCTCCACGAGGATCAATCCCAACACCACTCAATCTAACCATCTTCACGTTGGTTCACCAACTCGTTGGGCAGCCTAGAGTGTAAGCCCGACGCCCCACCTGAACTACGAGTTCTTTGTTCCCCGCTAAGGCAAGGTACGTAAGAAGCCCCCCTGAGGATCAATCCCACCACCACCCAGTCGTTCCAACCCCATTCACATAGGTTCACCAAAACATGAACTACGTTGTCTTTGATCTTTTCCCAGGCAAGGTACATAGGAAGCCTCACTGAGGTTCAATCCGACCATCCCCCTAGACCCTAGGTCCTTCTTCACGTCAGCTCACAGACTCCTGCCTCATCCTGGGAAGCCTAGAGTGCAAGCCCCATGCCCTACCTGAACTACAATGTATTTGAACACTGCTAAGGCATGGTACATAGGAATCCTCCCTGAGTTTCAATCCCAACAGCATGTGGTTGTTCCAACCGCAGTCACGTCGGTTCACCAAAACCTGAACTACGTGGTCATTGTTCTTTTCCAAGGTAAGGTACGTAGGAAGCCTCTGCAAGGTTCAAGACCAACAACCATTGGACCCCAAGTCCTCCTTCACATCATTCTGCCCCCATCCTTCATGACGTTAAAATAAGGGCCTCAGTCGGTGGTAAGTCGTTGCGACCCCATACAGCAGTTTGTCGTTGTTACCCTATCCAGCGGCAAGCCGTTTTGACCTTATCCAGCGGTAAGACATTGCGACCCCATCTAGTGGCAAGCTATTGAACCCCAATCGGCGGTAATACGTCATTAGATGAACTATGTGGACTTTGATTCGCTACCACGGGGATACGTAAGAACCCTCTTCAAGGATCAATCCCAAAACCATCATCATCCTCATGACGGTTCCATCCCATTCACCATCCCCTTCATGGATCCTTCCATCATCCACCCTGATCATTACCCGGGCTAACACATCCTGGTGGGATCATGCCACCACATTACCTATTCCATTTAATAGCACTCGGGAATCCACCCACATGCTAGCCCCAATATCGGTATTCCCTCCAGGTGGTGGCACCCATCTGATCCACTCTATTCAGTGTTCTGATCAGCCCGATCTGTCTCCGCTGAAAGTTAAATATGCAGAATACCCTTTGTTAAACATGGGAAGTTTAGGAAAACCTCATATACATGCCCATGGCATATGATTCCCCATGTTCTATGTGGGATGCCTTGGGATTCCGCACCCTCGAGAAGCCCTATAATAAAAGATAGAAGAAGACATGCCAATCCCCTAACATCCTGACATGCCGATGATTCCCAATGTGACTACTCCCCTAACCGAAGGATGCAACCCAAAGTGGACCCCTTGTAATGTCCTGATAGAAGAAATGTAATTAACTATTCTCCATGAAGATATGGCACCAGGAAGAGTTTCACGAACAACGTCTTAATTTAATGAGGGAGACCTAGAATAGATGATGAGTTATGAGGAGAAATCCACAGAATGAAGAACCGACATCCCATCATCCCATTTTGATCATGGAGCAGTCATCCCTAAATAAAGAGCACATGTTTCCCGCCATTGTAAAGAGGGAATGTGGGGAAACAAAAACTATTCCTCTCATCCACGAACAAGATAAACATGTGCACCCCGACGAAAGCGTCAGAAACAGAAATGGTGAACCCTACATGAAATTCATGTCCTCAATATGGATATTAGTAGCACTCGGGGCATCAATGGATTGACGTTTCACCATATCCAGTTATCTGGTGCTGGGTCCCACTAAGATAATAGCGGGCCTGGCGTGGAACTCACCAGAAGTTGGGGTAGTAGAATGTTGGTCATCTCATTCTGTGACGTTGTCAGCATTGATCCCTCTTACCGATCATGGAATACAAGATTGCACTGGGGAATTGGTCGTTGATTCCTTTATCTTTCAGCACTGACAAGTTCATCTCCCTACTCTTCAAGAATTAGGTTACTGCCTTAGGGACGTGATCACCACATGCCCGTCTACGCAGGGGCAGGGGAAGCACCAGCACAACCGCTCCGTGTGCCATCACTTCTTCAATGACGGCCTCTGTGTCTACGACCGTTGGGTTCCCACACCCCATCTACCAATAAACAATTATATAACGTAGGGTAATTAACGGACTCGTGCGCCATTACGAAGAGGAGGGCATCATCTCTATATGGGATATGGCCCACCTAGACAAGGAGGCATCCACAACTCGTCGCCAACGCCACCCCTGATGGCTGTGCAGGGAGCCCTTGCTCCCCACCCAAACATACAACCACTTCGAGAGCCTATCCCCGGAGTGATTTGATGACTCCCTGCCTTAGGCTAACGTGGTAGGTGATGTTTGGCCTAGCCCGGCCATAGTACCAATCTAATGGCTCCCAGCAAGGGCTCACACCTGGCCACGTCAGTGACACAACCTGGTCTTGTAGGACGAGGAGCAGGTAAGCAATGCACCTCCACCACCAGCCCCAGTTCATCCGACCCGATGCCATCGTCAGGCGTAAGTTAAGGAGGACGCCCCACCAAGGGGCATCAACGTCAACAGGTACTGTGGACCGAGCCACCGCCGACACATATCATCTAGTCCATGCGTACACTGAGTAGGGTAACTTATACACCCGGACATGATCAAGGCCCCAACCACCCCATGGGTAGGCCGGGTCGACTCTTGTGGTCACATGCACAAACATTGGTCACCGCGAACCAACCCACCCTGATGCCACCCCATACATAGGTCCTCCCCTTACCACTACCACAAAGAGCATGTGCCTTCACCATTTTTGGGGCTTGGCATGGAGGTCTACCCCGAGCTACCATCAATCCGAGAGAAGGTATACCCACGGTAGTGATACTCGGCGTGGAAGTCTCTCCCGTGCCCAATACACTAGATATAGAGTCGTTCCTCCTGCTCTTGACTGCTAGTGCAGGGACATTGCGCATTCAGTCTCTCTTCAAAATGGGGATCCTACCTGTATCCTGTTAGTAGCCGGTGAAGGTCCTCCTTGCCCCAGCAACCAGAGGGGTGAAGGCCACCCTTGCTCCCCCCTCACTAAGCATGGGGGTCCTCCCCATGCTACTGCCTATCCCAGTGGAATATTTTCCCATTTCAGTGCTATCCATGGGGGTCCTACCCATGTACACTTCAACATTTGTCTCGATGGTCATCGCACCTTGGATTTCTCGGGTGGAAACCCTCTCCTCACCAGCACCAGTGTGGTTGAAGGACCCCGTTTCGGAAATCTGCCATGTATCTAGGAGCCACCATTGGGTAGGAAGGCGGGCCATTTCCATCATAAGAAAAATTATGTGAAGGTCTAGACGGAGATCAAACCAGACCGCTTCTCAGACTCTGAAGTGGAGTATGACTTAGCTCGGGATCCCTCCCCTCACTCATCCGAGTCAAGGGTTAGGGCAGGAACAAGGCGCATCAGCGTAGTACTCCCTGAATGCAATGTCCATAGGATTCCTACCTCCCTCCATAGGTATATCTAGGAGGGTGAAAATATAGCGACCTCGTAGGTTACGGTCGTGAAATCACCACCATCATCACCAGAGGCACTCTCTACCACCAAAAGAGATCACATAGAGCTATTATGGAGACCAATGGTGGGTGGGAAACATCATACCCAATCACCAGTAGCCCTATCCCCTATGCTTGGAATGGAAGACGTCAACCCCTCTTATCGTGACATAGCGCCCGGTCACTACACTCTTCGGACAACAGCCCAAGATTCGGCGGCCAGTCTGCCCGTTCGCCATACTCTCCACCGGCCAGCCTGCAGTCCCAGTGGTCTGCCTCAGTACCACTGCCAATTCCTCAGCCACCCCAAGTTGAAAAGTGATGAAATCAAGTGTACAAACCCTCAATCTGAGCCGAGGTTCTTCTGGACCATCCTCACAGTGGACCACTTCCCCGAGATGTTCTGGCCCGTGGTAGCGCAGCATTTCCGAACACCAAAATCCTTAACTCTAGTGGAAGTCGAGTGTTTCCACTACACCCTCTGGGCGACACATTTCAGTCATTGTCATCAGCACGTGGTTTATCCAAGGATCCAAACACATTTCAAAGACATCAGTGAGCAGTGTTTTCAAGTTGATATGTCTTCACTCCCTGTGGCCCAGTGCCCCGAATCACCAGGTCATCGTGAGGCGCTCCAGCAGCAATGCGTTCAAGGAATCAAGGTACTCCAAAAAATTATCAGGGAGGCTAACCCCTCCCCCCCAAATGTTCAAATCCATGGCTAGGGATAGTATTCTGCCCTCCACTTTAGTCTTATTTTGCGGAAGCCTGACTCACTATGCGATATTGTGGAAATGCCCCCAGGAAGGGTCACAGTCATCATGGCCAATATAGTGGATGGCGAGGACGAGCTGGAGATTACAGAAGGAGACTTACCCCCTAAGGTTGGGCCACCACTATTAGAACAATCATGGAGGATTACTCATCATAAAAGGATCCTCCTAGGTCTCCATGTGCCAACCAAGGAATTGGTACTCGGCAGGAATTCTGGTAAGGGCAAAGATCACGTCGGAGCTGTCAAGCACTCCGACCCGTCCGCTTCAGTGAAGAAGATAGAGGAGGGCCCCGATAAGGCCACGTTTTTTCTGGAACATGCAAAGTAGAATATGTTGGTCGAAGAACTCCTAGTTGAATGTGATGTAGAGTGGCGACACGACTACGGAAATCATAGGCCAGGGCAACAGGGGCTGGAACAGCTTCCCCTTGGCGAGTTGTCCCTAGGAAACCCCGATCATGCTGCTACTATAGACAGGGATGAAGTCGGATCTCACGGAAATAGGGACCTTCATGTCTCAAAAAACCCTCTTGAACAGTGTAGCAATCAATGGAATCCTGCTCGGGCTCCCCGACCACCCCAAGGATCTCTCCACCAACTGCTCCACGAGCCACTGAGCCTGTCTGGCGTGTTGAGGAACCCGATAACACACTTGTGGTAAGGTATCCCCATCAAGATAGGGACCCCCACATAGATTATCCTATGGTAGAGATCATATCCAACCTTGAGGTATTAGAAACACGACAGGTGGAAATACGACCAGAAGGAAAACCATACCCGGTATGGGTGGATGATATGTCGGCACCTCCGGGTTTCGGGAATCACACCTTATCCCTCTTTAATAGGACGGTGGACCCGCCGCAGCACCTGGACCACTTTATATCATGGTGTGGGACCATGTTAGAGACTCTAGCGTAGCTGGAGGCCACCACGCTCCACAGTTTTGTCTGACATTGGTGGGGCCGACATTCGTCTCGAACAGCCAGCTCCCTGTTGGATCCGTAATCAGCTGGGAGGACCTTCGCAAGAAATTCCTCTACCAGTTCAGTTCCACCACCCATAAAATAGGCATTGCAGACCTTTTAAAGTGAAAAAAAGTCCTGATTAGTGATTCACATAATTTATCTCCCGGTGGAAAGGGTGCACATACCCCCTTGACATGCCACTTACTCATGAGCAACTACTGACGATGTGTGTAGGGAACCTCAAGAGAGAACCGGTTCCCTCCCTAATCACACAGAACTACCCTAGAGGATTCCAAGACATCTTTGAGAAGGCCCAGTGCCTAGTGGAAGCCCTATAATAGATCAAAAAGGCACGTCCATTGCCCCAGTAATACAAGCAAGGAGTGCTTCCAGAGCCGAGCCTACTGTTGTGGCCCAAATAAAAGCCCCCAGGCAACTAGAATTACTACCAGTAGCACCAGCCCCGTAACCTCACAGAGGCCCTCCACCTCAGGCTTAGCCTCAGGATTAGCAGAATCTACCTTAGAATCAGAAAGCACCCCCGCGGAATGCGCCTCCCCGGCACAAGTGGTATGTGTCTTTGTAAGGTCAGCCAACAGTAGTGATAGTGAAGTCGAGTGGCAGTAGATTTCCAACCATGGGTCCCAGAAGTATGATGACAGGATGGCTTGCAAAATATTTTCCCATGCCCACGGTATCATCCGGGCACACCTAAATTAGTCAGGGCCTTCAGATTCTATGACCACCACTTCTGTATTATCATCTCGTCCGGCCTCTTCCCAGGGGAGCCAGCATCAGCGTCATAAGAAAAAGAAACTTCCCCCTCCAATGCCATCGTTGTCCCGCACTCTCGGAGGGTTTATGACCTCGAAGATGGGGATCCATCCTAGAATTTGTCCAGTACTAATGACTCTTCAAGTGATAGCCATGGGTATGCATGGGTTAATACCGTCGAGTTGGTAAATCCTTATATCACTCCTGATGAGGGGGGCACCATGCGTATCTCCCCAAAATCGCCAGACGACGTCAATGTCGGTGGAGCCGCAACCATATGGGTCATCGAGGCTCATAAATTGGCATCTCCAGCCAGGAAATGCATGCCACTGAGACTATACATCAGGAACATCACAGAAATCCGCACATGTAGCCTCTTAATTTAGCATCGCCGGGCCCATCTCCACCACCGTTTGTGATACTAGATCAGGCCGAGCTACCTCAACCATGCCGCAACCAGTCTCATCCTACTACAGGACAATCTTAGTCATCCAGTCTTCATACGGCAGCTACTCTACAGGCTTCGTCCAGTGAGTAGCAAGATATACCCAGCACCAGTCAGCCATCGGTCCAGCAGGTAGGGCCCGCCATGCCCCCTATCACAGAGTGGATTCCTGTAAGCAGAAGTTCGTGCCTAGCGTGAATATATGATGTTCTCAAGAACCTTTTAGGAATACTAGAGAGGCTTACTTTTATTTATTCCCTTTTCTTGTCATCATATTTGCATGAGTCCCTTGCAGAATCTTTAAGAATCCCCCTCCAGTTTGAGACGAAGCTATCAGCTTCAAAATCCTTTCATACTGAAACAGTTGAGAATGATGAATGTCAGGCCATAATTTCATTCTCTAGAGTGGATGATGTTTCTCCCATATAGAGGCACATCCACCCATTATACATCACTGGCCATTTTAACGACATAGAGGTTCACCTCTACATTTTTTAAAACGGCTTCGAGATCATCATTATCCCGACGCGGACGCTGTAGAAGCTGAGGATATCCAAAGGTCACCTGACTCCCTCTGATTTAAAAATCTAGGGACATGACAGGACTAAGAAGACCCCAGTTGGTATGATCCGTTTGAAGACCCAGTTTGGCGGCCTAGTTTTCAGCACCGAGTTCGTGGTTGTCTCATAGGACACCACATATAATGCATTGATGGGCAGAAAATGGCTCCACCTGCACATGGTTGTCCCCTCATCGTATCACAAATTCCTCAATTACTATTTTAATGGTCGAGTAGGCATGATCCAAGGAGATACGTCTCCTATTGCCTCTTGTGAATCCCACTACCTGGACAATGACAATTACAAGAGCATGGATAAATAGATTCAGGTCAGTGAGGTTGAGCCCGTCATGGTCGCAACTGAACCCTTGGCATGTCGGGATGATGCCTACGTCTTCCCAATCCATTAATTGGAGGCCACAACCCCCGATATGGGGAAATTCATTTTTTTATCTAGTAGAAGAGGAATGAATATTCCCAAGTCAAAGAGACGATGGAAAATCACCTCGTACTCATACAAAAACCAGGCCCAGGTGATCCCAGTGCCTCCTACCCCCGTACGATATCGGGATGTCTGCCCCATGGCAATGGCAGTACATCATACGTGTATGTTCCAAAGGGCTTTAATTAACCAGGTGAATCCAATGAGCCACTACTACTTTGATATCATCATGCATGGCCCCTAGGGCTGAAGACCATATGGGATCAGATCCACTACCTTTATTTCTCTGGTATCAACAGCACGTGAATCTTGCGATATGTTGTCCACTACTCTCTAGGATGGTAGCAGCCTCCCGTCATGATATGTTGACCCAGAGGAAGCTCCTAATTATGGGGATCCCTCCGGAATTCATGAAGAGGATTTGGAGGATTCTCCCCCCCCCCCTTTAAAGAATGCGTCTCTACCACGATCGATGAACTGGTACATCTGAACCTTTGTAGCGAAGCAGATCCGAGACCCACATTGATCAGTGCTGCCATGTCCCTCGAGGAGCAGCAACGGTATATAGATTTCCTGAAGCAGCATCATGATGTATTCACCTGGGGATACGAAGACATGCCAGGACTAGATCCTCAAGTAGCCGTCCACCGCCTCGGTCTCCCGATAATTCTTCACGGGTTCAAGCAGCCTCCCAGAAAGATTCACCCTTCCCATAGTGTCAAGGTTGAGGCTGTAGTTGACAAGATCATCAGAGCCAAATTTTTCGAGGTGGTCCAGTACCACAAGTTGCTATCCAAAATTGTTCTAGTTAGAAAGAAGAACAAACAGATCAGAGTATGTAGCGACTTCCAGGATCTCAATCGTCACTATCTAAATAATGATTTCCCCCTTCCAGTGACATGATTGTTGATCAACACTACAGTTGGGTTTCATGCCCTCTTTTTCATGGATGGTTACTCTAGATGTAATTAGATTAGGATGGCCCCCAAGGATGAAGAGTCCACCACTTTCAAGGCACCCCAAGGTACTTTCTGTTACCAGGTTATGCCCTTCGGTTGGAAGAATCCAGGTGCCACCTAGCTGTGGTCCATGCACAGTATATTCAAGAAAATCCTTCGGACATTGGTGGAATATTATGTGGAAGATATAGTTGTAAAATATCACCAGTTCCAGGACCATATCAAGGACCTTGAGAAAGTGTTTGGCTTCCTCCGTTCACACCACCTAAAGATGAACCTGTTAAAATGTGGCTTCGGGGTCACCTTCGGGATGTTTATTGGCTTTGTTGTCAGGTATCGAGACATCAATATAGACCCAGAGAAGATCATGGCCATCAGAAATATTCCTCCCCTGAGAAATATTCGGGAGCTTTGAGGTTTTCAAGGCCACTTAACCTACATATTCCGATTCATCGCGAATCTGGCCGGCAAGTATGAGCATTTTTCTCAGCTCATGAAGAAAGGATCCGCCTACGAATGGGATGAGTTGTTCTAGACTGTGTTTGAGGAAATCAAGTAGTTTCTTCTCCAGCCACTGTTCTTAATTCCACCCATCTCCAAAAAACCACAGATCCTGTACATGACTGCCCTGGAATGATCTATCAGCGCCCTTCTCGCCTAGAAGAACAATGAAGGGATGGAAAATAGTCTCTTCCACCTCAACATTATGCTCCTTGATATAAAGACCAGATACTCCCCCATCAATAAGAGCTTACTTGCGCTGGTATTCGCAGTACAAAAGTTGCGACATTACCTGCAGCACCATGAGGTACAGCTGGTGTCTCAGGTTGACCCGCTGAAATACATCTTGAACAACCCCATCTTGACCGACCGTCTAGCACGTTGGGCAGTAATCCTCCTGTAGTTTTACATCAGTTTCGTGCCTCAAAAATCTATCAAGGGACAAGCATTGGAAGATTTTCGTGCTGTTCATCCAACCCCTGTGGACCAGTCTCGGGACCTAGATTATCTCGATGAGGGAATCGTATCGGTAGATCCTATCATCCCATTTTGGAAGATTCACTTTGATGGTGCCTCCTAGATCCCCACTGGAAAGAAACTCAATGAACCCAAACTAAATAGAGTAGGCCTGGGCATTGTCTTAATTTCCTCGGCGCAATCCATTCTGCTGTATACATTCTTATTGTCGGAAGGTTGTACTAACAGCAAGGCAGAGTATCAATATCTTCTCACTAGCCTCGAGCTAGAACATGAGATCAATGTACCCCATCTACATATGAAATGGGATTCTGAACTAGTCATCATGATAATCAAAAGTGAATATGTCATCAGAAAGCCAGATCTCGTACATTTTTTAGATTGCACCCTCCATCTAATGGCCCAGTTTCCATCTTGCTCGGAGGTTACTCATGTCCGTCAACCTCATAACAGTCATAACGATGCCCTGGCTGGCTTGGATTTATCACTTTCACAACCTGAGCAGGATGATCTGATTATACAAATGTCACATTGAAGAGTCATTTCTCATGTCACCTCAGATGATGATGATGGGCTGCGAGTAAGCCATCGTACCACTGGATCCTCCACATCTGGATCCCCAGGTTCTTCAGATACAGTGGTTGAAGCGACTCATGAATGGAGAGCCCCATTTGTTGAGTATCTCCATAATGGTTACCTTCTCGCTGATTGGGTCGAGCACGAGAAAATATGATATCGTGCACTGCAGTATACCCCCCATAGTGGCCCTGGTCTTGAACAGATCCTCTACAATCATGGGTTTGATAGTGTTCTCCTCTGTTGCATTCAAGGACTCGCGATTTCTCAGGTCATGCACGAGGTTCATGCCGGTTCCTCTGGGGCTCACCAGACTGGGCCGAAGCTATCCCATCATATCCGAAGACTGGGGTACTTCTGGACCTCCATGATCCATGATTGTATCATGTTCACCAAGAGATGCCATGCGTGCCAAATTTATTCTAACTTCATGCATCAGCCACCAGAACCTCTCCACTCCACCAAGTACTCTTGGTAGTTTGTGGTATGGGGACTCGATGTTGAGGGACCATATCCACCAATGACATCTCACCAATGTATGTTCACCCTTACTTCCATAGATTTATTTTCTAATTGGGAAGAAGTAGTTCTGCTCCAGGAGGTCAAGGCCCGTTCTATCGTTGAATTTTTGAGCTCTAACATCAACCACCAGTTTGGAGTCCCTCACACTATCCTCACCGATAACAGACCAATTTACGAGCAGTCGAGCTGAAGAAGTTGTATACCAAGTACAACATCCATTCAAACCATACCTCCCTCTATCACACATAGGAAAATGGGAAGATTGAGGAATTAAACAAAACACTGTCTAACATTCTACAAAAAATGGTTTTCCATAATAAGAAGAGGTGGTCGGACAAGCTCCCCAACACCGTCTGGGGCTATCAGACAACAACTCGTAATTCGATCCAGGTGACCCCATATTCTCTGGTCTACGGAGCTGAGGTCATCCTGCACATCGAGATCCAGATTCCTTTGTTACACACAATGGTCTATTACCAGCAGACGCCAGATAAGGTAGCCAATGTTCGTTGGGATGAATTGGAAGAGCTTGAAAGGATTCGTGCCACGCACAATCGGTAAAGGCATCAGAATAAGATATCTAGGGCCTCAACAAGAAGGTTCGCCTCCTCTCATTCCTATAGGGTGACTTGGTATTGGCCCTTAGGGCGTCAATGATCCCTGATAGGAAACCAACCATGTTGGAGACCAATTGGGATGGACCTTGAATAATTCATAGGGTTTAACCCAATAGAGCATACTTATTATTGACCATGGATGGCTAGTGTATAACTCCTCCCACCAATGCCATGTTCCTCTAGAAATACTTTGCCTCATCCTACTGGTCCTACACAACCTTAAACTGGATGGTCTCGCATGACCCTAAACTACATGCTAATCTTTCATAACCCAAAACATCACGCTGGTCCTACATGACTTTAAACTGGATGGTCCCGCATGATCCTAAACTACATGCTGGTACTGCATGACCTTAAACTGGATGGTCCTACATGACCTTAAACTAGATGGTCCTACATGACCCTAAACTGCATGCCGGTCCAGCATGACCTTAAACTATCAGGTCCTACACGACTTTATACAACACATAGTCTTGCATGATGTTAAAATTCATCTTGATAACTATATATAGCTTGATTCCCATCCTCATGGGATACGTAGTAATGCTTAGATTCCTCATCTTGAGCCCAGCCTCGACCTCTTCTCTTTGAAAACCCCCTGGGATTAGTTCTCTTGGAGGATCCTTTCACAATATGGTGTAGGATTCCTTATCCAACTCATACTAGGATTATAATGGGCACACCATGGTAACACTGTCCATTATTCTATCCTCCCAGGTCCTCAACACTTGATGTTAAACTACATGGCCTTAAATAACTACGTATGGCTTGATTCCCATTCTTATGGGATACATAGGAATGCCCGGACAATTTGTCTGTTGGACCAGCCCAAATGCTCGAACCATCCCCTCTGGTCAAGGAATATGGTGGGGTGCAGACTTTTTCCCCTATTCATGTCAAGCTACGCTCGATCCTTCCATATGTCCCGCTCCCTAGAGATGTTCTCCTCTTTTAGAGATGGTTATAGCTATGATTCACTCACTCCGTTGATTTGGAATCCATCATCTTCCACATCCAGAAGGTCCCCTGAATGAAATTGATTCTATTCCTAAGGGCTCTCTTTCCACTTCGGGCCAAATCCCTCAAGGATGTTGAGAAACAAGACGATACAAGTCCTGAGTTGTGAATATGGTCAGTGTCTGATGCTCATTTTTTGTTCCCATTTCAGGTCACTATAGGGACGCTGTGTTTTGAACATGGTCAACTGTTGTCTTGTGATGTTGGAACCACCCCTAGATGTCCCAAACATTGAGTGTAGTGGTTCATTCTACCCCATTGTATATCTAAGTGATTAACACCCTTTGGGAAATTCCAGCTATTAGATTCCATATGATGGTGAGAGCCGAGACCGACTCCTTATTTCACACACCGAGAAATTCTCACATGGGATTAGGATATGTGATGAGGTGGCCACCGCACAAGGGGATGTATGGCTGCCGACCAGGGCCCAGCCTCTGGCCCCTTGGTCCTTTTTGTCCTCTTGCCCAATTCCTATTTATTGATATACGGTTCGGTATGGGACCATGTCCTAATTCACGTTGGGTTAGTCATAGTACAGTAAACTTCTTCTATGTAGGGTATATTACTCCTCTCTTCTTCCTCACTACAAGATGTTAAGCTCCAAACTATTCGAGCCTTTCTGACCGAGGACCGGCCTTAGGACCCTTGGCCTTTATGGGCCCCGGCCCAGGTTCTCTCTTATGGGATTTTACGGTGTGGTATGGGATTATGTCATCATTCACGTCGGGTTATTCGCCATGCTATAAACATCCTTAGATGAGATACCATACCCTTTTTCTCATCCTCACTACAAGAGGTTATATTGCAAACTGGTGGGGCTTTCCGACCAAGGCCTAGCCTCCAACCCATTGGCATTTTCAGGCCCCAGCACACGTTCCTATTTTGGGTTATATGATGAAGTATTGTAGCATGTCCTCATTCACATCGAGTTACTCGCCATGTCGTACACCCCCCTCATTAGGGTATCTCACACCTATGTGTGCTTCCAGAACTACATGTGGCTTGATTCCCATCCTTATGGGATACACAGGACCACTTGAGAATCTCATCATCGGGTCCAGCCCCATTTCATTGGGGTCTCCCCATTATCCAGGCCCCTCAAACCACTTCAGTGATTCACCAATGTGGCCAATGGTACTCTGGTTTTGTACCTCGAATGTCGGGCTCTACTTGGACTTGCTTTCTCCCGTTTCTCAGGCTGCGTGTTCCCCATCATTAGGGCTTCCATAACCTTTCACACCCGAAGGGACCCCCAAGTGGCATGGATTCTAGGCCTAAGGGCTCTCCTACCATTACGGGCCAACGTCCTCGAGGGTTGTAGACAAAAAATCGATACAAATCCTGCATTTTGAATATGGTCAGTGGTGGATTCTCATTTGATTGTCCCCATTTCAGGAAAACACAATATGGATGTTGAGTTTCAAACACGGTCAACAGTCATCCTCCAACGTCACTCCAACCCCATTAATACCAAAATGTCGGTTACATGATTCACATCCTTCTCCACCTTATAATATCCAATAAGAACTTTGATACTCTTGGTACTATTCCTCAGTGTGCATTCGCTCGTTTAGGAGGAAATAAGCAATGATAAGGTGATCAATCAGGGCTTCACTGGTTCCCCCTTTGCATGTATTTCACGTATTGGGAATACCTTATTCACCCTTGTTTCCTACACCAAGTTCAACTCACGTTGGCTTAGAAATTGTGTTAAGGTTCGCCTTTAATTGGGGTAGTCTTGCTTCTCCATGGTCCCATTTCTAATAATTTAAACTAAGATATTTTCTTATTTCCCCTTCATAAAACTACATATAGCTTGATTCACATCGTCATGCTATACGCAGGACTGCCCAAACATCTAGACTTTGGGCCCATCTCTATATCTCAGAAATCTCCCTTTCACCTTGGCCCCTTGTCCTACCCATCCTAAGGAGGGGAGTATATGGTGTGGTATGAGACTATGTCCTCATTCACGTCGGGTTTGTAACGACCACACCATGTACCTTTCCCTCCTTAGAGTTCTCTATCCCTGTATTATGTAGTCATACCTTCAAATTGGTTACTCTAAAGTTGAGCACCCTCCTCGACTCTTCTTGGTGACGCACCAGTCTTCTTAAGAGTACTCTGGTTCAGTGTTTGGAGTGTTGGATTTTTCATGGACATGCTTTCACCCATTTTTCAGTCTTCGTGTTCACCATCATTTGGTCTTCCCTAATCTTCCACATCTGAAGGGACCATCGAATGGCATGGATGCTAGGCCCAATGGATCTCCTACCATCATGGACCAACATCCTCAAGGGTTTTAGAAAAAAATATATAAAGGTACCACGTTGCGAATATGGTTAGCGGCCGATGCTCATTTGTTTCTCCTCATTACAGGCTAACGCAATATGAATTCTATGTTTATAACATGGTCAACAGTCATCCTCTATCATCATGCCAACCCTTTTAATCCTTGAATGTTGGTTAAATTATTTACATCATTGTTCACCTCATTCGGTCAAAGTAGTACTTTAACACTCCTGACACTATCCCTCGGTGTGCATTTGCACATTAGGAGGACAAAGCCATGGTAAAGGAATCATTTGAGGCTCCACACTGACTTCACTTCTCCACAGTCCGAGCTCTATGACCATAAACTAAGATCTCTTTTAAAACTATGTGCAGATTTATCCCCATCCTTATGAGATACGTAAGAACACCCATACATCTTGTTTTTGGGTCCAGCTCAATCGAGAGCTAATTTCTCCTTCCCCTTATCCTCTTACCTCTATTTTGGCCCTTAGCATGAGGTTTCATTAATGGAATAGTGTACGGTGTTACGTATGTTGCACAAGAAGTTAAAATGCATGTCTGCTCCAATCACATGGCCTTAAACTGTGACATTATCGTCCTGGCCGCACGACAAAAAAAAAGCACTGCATCATGAGGTCCTCATTCAAGCGGACACCTTGTTTGGTATCGGTCACCAGGAATACCATCTTTCAACACCTGCATATGGCTTGATTCTTGTGGTGATGCCAGGACTTTCTATCATAGTCCAATCACTTCAAAAAAAACAATTCACCTTAATGGACAAACAAGATTTATCAAATACCACTTCTTTTGGTGCGAGGGACACACCCGCACACCACTTTTATCCCTGGCACTGGTACCTTACCATGCCACCTCTTAGTACAAAGTGAAGCTTGATCTCCATCCTTATGGGGTATGTATAAACGTCTGTGTACCTTTACATGGGCCCTGCATAAATCTCATTTCATATCCCTTGACCTAAAACATTCCCAAGGAACACGTGGTGGTCGGAACCATAGGTTCCCATTCATGTCAGGTTTTATAATTACCCCACCACGTGTCTCCTGCATTTCCTACCATACATTGTTCGAGCTCTATGACCATATACTAATACCACTCGACGTCCTTTCCGTAAGAAGTTAAACTACACGACATCTTCCAGAACTATGGATGGCTTGATTCCCATCCTCATTGGATACGTAGAGACACCCAGACATTTCACCTTGGGTCCAGCCCCAGGAATCATAAATCCTATTCCTCCTCATTTCTACCACCCTGGCCTGACCCCTTGTGGGGAACCATGTAACTATAGATATGCACTGAACAAGTTCGGGATGCCCCAGAATAACATTGGGAAGCGACGACTCCCTCTCCAGAGAGGTACTATATAATAGAAGGAATGATCCCTGATCCAACCAATGCGCCCATCTAATGTGCTCCCACCACGGTGGCATAATTTCAAGTGTTGGATTCTATTCAAACCAACCATCACTGAACATTCCATGATTTGTGCACCCCTTATTTAGACACTCGTCCTCTTTCATGTATAAGGGAACCCCATAACAATATGGATGCTCAATATATGGTCCGCCTATTGTCCTAGGGAAACATTCTAGAAGACTACCAGATAACATTTTGATTCAGGCCTCGTGTTTCAAACATGGTAAGTGTTCATCCTTCATTTTCTATCCCCACTCTAGGCTAATACAATAAGGATACTATGTTTTGAATGTGGTCAACAGTTATCCTTCATTGTCATGCCACCCCCACAATGATCCGAATACTAGGTAACGTGATTCCCACTTCCCATTCCCACCTGTTCAGATTGATTCCAGTGCCCCTGTCATTACTCCATTTGTGCACAAGAGCACACTGGGAAAATGATAATTTGGTTGTTCTGAGAGCTTCCTTCTCTAGTCAGGTCTCTCCAATTTCCTCCCAGAAATCTGGACCGGTTGTTCAAGACCTGGATGCCCAAAGCTTGGTTTTCACCCCTATGTTTGGGTCGGGGTGATAAAGTTGTAATCCCTTGTTTCTCACATTGGTCCCGACCCACATGATCTTAAGGATTGGTCACTGGACGCTCCACAAACATCACGAGGAAGAAAAAAACCTATGTAAACAAAGGAACTCATGCAATCTATGGCATCAAAAAATCAAAGCATGAAAGTACTTTTGAGGGTTTGTAATCATTACATTACCTGGGGGTCAACTCCCCCCATGGAAGGTTTTACCTTTCCAAAAGAGCGTAGCAGCTCCACCACTCTTGGGCTGGTGGAATCCAGAAGATGATGTCACCTATTCAGCTCCCACTCTTTCTCAGCATGGAGAGGACGCAATTCGTTGTCCATAATCTAGGTCCGCTCCATGCTGGTCCGGATGCCAATCATCTCCTCAAACGCATGCTTCATGCCCTCTTAGGCCTCTTCCAGTAGGGCCTTCAACCACAATATTAGCTCAGACTACGCGTTGAGGGAGTTCGAGTGCTCGTCCACTAACTTATGTAGCTACAGGACCTCATCTTCATCCTCCTAGAGCCTCTTGGTATTTACTACCTTCCTCCGCTTCCATCCCACACCGAGTCCACAATCATACTCCTGAATCTTTTTAGCCATAATATATCAGATGAGCATGTGATGAAGCTAGGCATCCACTCCCCCAACACACAGTTCGCGTAGTCACGAGCGAAGTCTATCCATCTCATCCAACCATAGTGCTTGACGGTGTCATTGAAAAAGCGTGTGATCGGTTTCATTTTTATTAATAGACTATCTTTCTATCCTCTTCGTCAGTGGTCGTCTCATCCAAGTAGGCACGATTGGCAGTCACAAACACGGGGAATGCCCCCTGGAACACTTCTGTCGGGTCCAAATCTGGAGTTTGATTGGGCGTGGCAGGATAAGGGTTGTTTGACCAGTCCTCATCATCAGACCCCACCTCAAAGATCTCCATTGAACCACGCTGACGGTCCCACTGGTGATTGGGAGCACCGCTGCTAGGTTGGTTTGGACATCCTCCTCCACGACCACCAGCATTCCCCTGGGAAAGACACCTCCAGTAACCCCGACCAAACTCTCCAAGGTGAGCCACGCCATTTGAATAACTATACGCACAAAAATGGGACATAGAAGTTAGTAAAAATGGTTAGGGGATGAGAATAATAAAAGTGGTAGAGAAGAATTACAGAGATCAAATACGTAGTCTCGTTCTTGGGTTGATGTCATCGGGACCCCGATGAATGGACCCCCGTATATGGTCGGATGGTCTGAAAATGTTGAAGGGGTCGCCTCAGGTGTCCTAGCACCACTGGACATAGAAATAGATGCAGCGGCAGGCGCGGATCCCGAAGGTCCCGCATTTGCATCCACTAAGGGAGGAGAACTAGATCTATATATAAAACCCTCTTGCATGGTTCAGATGTTAACAAGGAGTCCAGAATGACCCCAAATCATGTATTGAAGAAGGGGATTTTAGATTTTTTACCTTAAGGACCTCTGCAAACTCTTCAGGATCTGGGTCTTGACCTCCAACTTCATCATACTCAAATATGCTCTCTCTACAAGCCTCGTATTCCTAGGAGGAATCTTTTGATTCTTCTCGTAGAGGGATGTGTTCTCTCATATCAGTGGCTAACAACTGCGGGGGAGCGGTGCGATCGACCAACACATCGACTCAACCTATAGTTGTACGAGGGGAACCCCGGGAATGCACACAGTCCTCCAGCTCTACCTGGAACCGCTCTGCCTCCACCCGGGGCACTACAAAGCCAGCCCTGATAAGGACTATCCATGGTAAATCCATCCCAAGACGGTTCAAGTGTTCCCACAACATGGAGAATCCGATGAATTGCATGTTCACTTCCCAATTATCCCAGTAGTCCAAGAAGACAGCATCCTATGGCATGTCGATATGGCGTAGCCACTTCCCTGGAGCCTGGGTAGGTATCCTGTCGAATCCTCTCAGCAACCTCCCCTATGGATGGATCTGTTCTTCTAGAACTGCTAGGTCTTCTACCACTGCTGGATTTATAGCTACAACCTCACCCTCAAATGGTGCGGGCCTTCCCACCACGACAACCACACCACCGTGATATTCCAATTCTGCCTTCCGGATCTGGAACAGTGCTCGGGAAAGCTCACTATCATCGACCCGAATGGTTTGTTGTTTCAACATCTCCCCTGGAAAAGCCTCCTCCCAGCACTGGGCATATTCCATTACTAGCCCGAGGACAGTGGTCCGTGGAGGCAACTCTTTCGACATTATCCCATATTCTTGTGTGAACATGAGCCACATCTACCTCATCCCACATGGGTGTTCTTCATAGAACACATCCTAATAGACTTATGGGGTCAATTTATTCATACACCAGAATTTCCATGCAAACCAGTGTGGGTTATATGGCTCACAGAGTGTCTCACATTCCACCCTTGCCACCAGGACTCAACCTCAAAAGTCCAAGAGATAGCCCCAGTGCTCTTCCGTCCCCATGCTATCACCAGTAAATACCCACGTCAGCATCAAAAATGGGTGGAAATTGAATTCCTCCACACTCCACACCCGGTCCAGAACCAATGGTGCATTCATCTTGGTTGGAAATCTCGGAGCTCCGTTCAGGATTGATGGGAGGAAGTTCGAGCCCAGAGGAGAGATAGGGTTTGGGTATTTGTAAACCCCCCTGATATGTGCTGTTATCCACCCATATAGGAGGTGGAATTTCCCATAAAACCTCTGCGGCCTTTTTCCCTCACCGATATGCCACATCACCTTATATAACTTGGTGAGCATCAGGATTCCAAGGCTGACCCGCACTCCTGTCACCAATGTGGATGCCATGATGAATGTTCTTGGGCATACTCCCATGATGGTATCCCTCACTAGTAATATCCAACCATAGATTAGAGCCATGTTGAACGCCACCATCCTAACTATTGGTTGTTGCTTGGAGCTGACACTGAATCCCCATGCCTTCCACTGGATGTCCTCCAAACTTCGTCAGTATGAGTATTCTTTGCCTCATTGATCCCTCTTGGGACAAGTCAAGGCCTTGTTGGAAACTGCATATTTTCGGAGAAGTTCAATAATTTTTTGAACCACCACCTAAAGTGGAAATCCCTTACTTCCTCCTTGTCCTCCCGGAGCACAAGCTCCATCAGTTCCATCTCCAGCAGTGGCATTTGCTTCGGATCCTCCCACACACTCATGATGGGAAGGAATTCATCATACATTTCCCCCAATATCGGGACCCATGATATCTGGTGGACATCCCACAACCTGATAGAGACCTCCCCATAGTGTTAGTGGAAGGTATTGTTCCTCGATGAACATTTGATCAACATCTCTAAAATCAACAGCTTCAGTTGATATATGAGAAATTAAGAAGCCCATGTCGCCTCATACAGACCAACTCTCCTCAGCATAGCCCCAAACTCCTCACATGAGGTGCCTACCCAATAGGCCCAGACCCTATCATCCATGAAGTTTCCACCCTGGAGAAGGTCCCATTCCTCGGACCACCCCTTCCTCGGGTCCCTCAAAGCATCCTTCAATATCATGTGGTACAGAGGAGGACACGTATCCAACTGGAACGCCTTTCCATAGATGTTATTTAGGTGGTTATATAAGAAATCAGCAGTGACAGGTGAGAAATCCTCTAGGGCATGGCTATATACCACCCTGAACCATCAGTGCTAGAAAGGCGTGCTCTTGAACTAGTAAGATGGTTTTTCCAAACTTCCTTTTGGGATAAAGACATCGTCCCACAGCCTGAAGCCATACAAAGGCAACCTCTTAAAAAATTTCTAGTTATTCTGGGTCTCTAATAGCAGCTCCACCAATGAACTATGGTCTGAGTGGATCCGTATCAACTCCCCCATACCCAGACTATTCGCCATATCATCCCTTCAGCTGGCATCCGCAAGAACCCCCTCGGCAGCTTGTTGGTGAGACATTCGGTTTTAGAACATGGGCTATTTTTGGGTTGGTTCATAAAGCTCGTTCGTAGAGAGTGTTCGCGATGCCGGTTCGTAGAGAGAGTTCTCAAATCCCATTCATGGAGTCTGGACCATGCCTCTAATGCGCAAGATTGTGAAGCACTATAGTGGAGTTAAAAACTCGTTATGATCCAAGAAGTAAAGTCCCGATTCATGGAGAGAAATCACGGCGTACATGGAGCTTCACGAACTGGGAGTGCTAAAGTCCAAAATCGTGAAGACGAAAAGTGGAAAAAGAGTGTTAAGGTCCCCTATTTATAGGTGGGGGACCCTTGGAGCTTCGCAACATGCCCCAGCCAAAGCCTGCTTCGCAGTGCATCCGGCAGAGCTTCACTTTCTTGCTTGGTGAGCCCTCTTCGCGAGGTAGCTTCGTGAACGACCAAGGATTTTGGCGATTGACCCTCAGACATTGACCCTTGACTCCTCTGCAGCTCCAATTCTATGGGGGGAATTTATTGGCGCCAAAATGGGGGGAGGAGAAGAAGACACTGAACCAATCGCTGCCTCACAAATCCTTTTCATGGAGAACCGACCGCATCGTGTCGCCGCAAAGCAAGGAGGAGGTAATTCTCCATGACCGCCCTTAGTGTTTTTGACTCTCCACGAAGCTAGGAGGAGGTAATGCTCCATGACCCCCCTTGACATTTGCGAACAGCAGCGAAGAATGGAGGCGCTAATGCTCCACGCCCCCTTGACATTCACGACCAGCTACGGAGCAAGGAAGCGATAACACTCCGCGACTTCCCATGACGTTCACGACCCTCTATGAAGCAAGGTGGCTGTAATGATCTGTGAACCCCTTGACGTTCATGACCAGCCGCAAAGCAAGGAGGTGGTAACGCTCCGTGACCGTATTTGACATTCGCGATGTGCCGCGGAGAAAAAAAATTACTCTTCATGCCAAGAGAGTGCTGCTTCACGGTTCCTCTCCCATATAAATACCAACCTCCCCCCATTTTCAGAAGTTGTAAAATACGTCCTTTTGACTTCCTAGCTCCCGAATCACGAATCACCGTTCTGCTCTACAAACCATGAGTTGTACGAGGTACTTCTTCTCTACGATGTGCCTCCACTTTTTCTTTTTCTGAGCCCCTCTTCTGATATGGATGCCTTTCACGGAGCCTAAGGGCCTCCACAAAGGAATGGGATCCTCAAGGGGGCCCGGGTTATCATGAAGTTATTATGCTTCGTGAGAAACCCTTCATGTACACATGATCCAAATTCTTATGTAGGGTCACTATACTTCATGATGCACATTGCTTCACGACACCTTGCTTTGGTAGGAACCTTTTCCTTGTGAGGTAGTGCTTTGCGAATGTCTTTCCACATCATGAGGAACCTCCCATACGCACCTTTTCCCTATTCTTAGGCTAAGGTGCACCACTTCACTAAGAACACCCCTTCGCAAGTATGCTCTGCCACGTGGAGTAGCAGAGCATCACAGGGCCCCTACCCATGAACCCCTCTACATAGAAATTCCTTTTCCCATGCGACCCTCCAGGATTGCACGCTGTGATTTCAAATTCCCTTGGACAATACTCCCCGTTGTGTTGCTTTGCCTTATGCCTTTTCACATAGGCACGCCAATGGCTATTGCTTCTTTGCATAGCCACACTAACGTAGTCCCCTTGATGGTTCACTCTATGACTCTCCCTTTCCACGACATTTCTTGTCCCCTATCATCACCATGAAGCAGAGGGTACCTGTTAAGTAAGTCCAAGGGGTTCGGAGCAAACCCACCTCGTCTGATCCACTGGACGATAAACTGCCAAGCACCTTCATCCTCAGCACATGACATTAAATTGTGACCTTGCCCCATGCCTCGCACGTGGTGTACCCCCACCTTGGACATTCTCCACACCCAATAGTCTCCATAGGGGATGATATCATCCTTATGGGAGCGGCGTTTATCTGCATGGAAAGGAAAACCATCTCGGTGTAAGTCCCTAGCATTCTTGTAGGAGGTAGCATCCCTGCCTATCCGTTCTTCTTCGGTGCCTGGGGCCAGCAAAGGGCGTGATGGGGAACAATGCTTCTCCTTTCTTCGGTCCCAAATCCCTCTCCCATTATGCTTTGTCGCCATCAGGCCTCCCTCCTGGAGTAAGTCCCAACCTCTACGAGCTGCTAACCATGCATAATCCCCTGTTTACTCTTTGGTATTTGATCACATTTAAGACTCACTCTACTTCCCATGGACAAAACTTTCATGACGTGATCGCCAAGTCGCTACAATCTATTGTTTCTCACACTGAGGATGACTCATGTGGGCTTAGAGTGAGTACCAACCATGACATATTCCCCTATAAGCCAAGAGTGTAATCCCCAAACTCGCCACCCGAACTACGGGGTCTTTGATCCTTTCCAAGGCAAGGTACATAAGAAGACTACCTGAGCTTCAAGCCCACCAAAACACAATTGTTCCAACCCCATTCATGTCTGTTCACCACTTACCCCCCACCTGAACAATGTGGTATTTGATCCTTGTCATGGAAGGGTACGTAGGCAGCCTCCAAGAGGATCAATCTCAACACAGGTCGTTCCGACCATCTTCACGTCGGTTTACTAACTCATTGGGAATCCAATAGTGCAAGCCCCTTGCCCCACCTGAACTACGGGATAAATGATCTTTTCTAAGGCAAGGGACGTAAGAAGCCTCCCTGAGGTTCAAGGCCACCAGAACCCAGTCATTCTAAACCCATTCACTTTGGTTCACCAAAATATGATCTATGTCGTCTTTGTTCTTTACCATGTAAAGATATGTAGGAAGCATCCCTAAGGTTCAAGCCCACCATCCACCTGGACCCCAAGTCCTTATTCACGTTGGTTGACCGACTACTGCCTCATCCTGGGAAACCAAGACTGTAAGCCCCATGCCCCACCTAGCATACAAGGACTTTGATCCTTGAAAAGGCAAGGTAAGTAGGAATCCTCCCTGAGGTTCAAGCCAACTAGCACCCGATCATTCTAACCCCATTCATGTCGGTTCACCAAAACCTGAACTATGTGGTATTTGATCTTTGGCAAGGCATGGTATGTAGGAATCCTCCATGAGGTTTAAGCCCAACAACCATTGAACCCCAGGTCTACCTTCACGTTGGTCCACCCCCTTCCTGGATGACGTTAGTCTATGGGCCTTAGTTAGCGGTAAGTCGTTGTGACCAAATCAAGTGGTAATACATTGTAACCCTATCCAGTGGTAAGCCATTGTGACCATATCTAGAAGTAAGTCAGTGCGACCCCATTCAATGGCAAGCCATTGAACCCCAATCGGTGGTTAGCCGTCGTCAGATGAACTACGTGAACATTGATTCCCTTCCACGGGGATACGTAGGAATCCTCTTCAAGGCTCATGCCCAAAACAATCATCATCCTCATGATGCTTCCATCCCATTCACCATCCCCTTCATGGAACCTTCCATCATCCACCCTGATCCTTACCTGGGCCACCACATCCCGGTGGGATCTTGCCACCCCATTCCCTGTTCTATTTAACAGCACTCGATAAGCCACTGACATGCTTTCCCTAATATCGGTGTTCTCTCCAGGGGTTGCATCCATCTGATCCACTCTAGTCATTAATCTGATCATCCCATTCTATCTCCGCAGGACGTTAAACATGCATAATACCCTGTATTAAATATGGGAAGATGAGGAAAACCTCATATACATGACCATGGAATATGATTCCCTGTGTTCGATGTGGGATCCATCGAGAATATTCACCCTCGCGAAGCCCTATAATAAGGGAAAGAAGATAGACACGCCAATCCCCCAGTGTCCAGACACGCCAGAGATGCCCAGCAAGACTACTCTTCTAACCGATGGATGCTGCCCTGACCAGACCCCATGGAATGTCCTAACAGAAGCAGTGTAATTAACTGGTGTCCATAAAGATATGACGCCAGGAAGAATTTCATGAACAACATCTTATGTCTATAAGGGATACCCAGACTAGGTGACGAGTTCCGAGGAGGAATACATGGAAGGAAGAACCGACATCCCATTATCCTGTTTAGATCAAGGAGTAGACGTCCCTGAATATGGAGCGGATGCCACCTTCCTTTGGAAAGCAAGAATGCAGGGCAACAAAAACTGAGCCTCTTATCACCAAACGAGACGGACATGTGCACCCTAGCTAAAGCATCAGAAACACCTAAATGCGTAAATAACACAATTTCACTATAAGACTAAAAAGGGTAAAATAAAGGTAAAACAAAAAAGGAAAGGATAAAAAAATATTCAATACATGAATAAAAATTATTAGATGATAGGTCTTAGATTAAAAATCATTTTATCTTAAAATTAAATGTGTTTTGGACCAATTTTAATCGATATTTATTTTATAATAAATTAATATTTCAAGACATTCCTAATGTTCCCCTCCACCCTCTTGTAATGGGCCAGAACCTATACCCCCTTACACACCCCTATCAAGAACCTTGTCTCATCCAAATTTGACTCAAATAAGCTCTCAACATCCCTCCAATCCTTCTATATGCCTTAACTCGGGTAGAAGGAAATTCATGAATGCCTTTTGGCTCAAATCAAAAGAAGATTCCCGATTTAGAGGTATAGTATTCTCTCATATCCCTTTCATTTAGTTTCATTTTTCACTCCCTATGCTCTTTTTATTATATCATTACATAATAACACATATATCCTCAGTATAATATAATATTTTTATGATAAGGACTCTAACTACACTTATACGCACCTCCATGTAATGGATACGAATAAACTGTTTCTGTGTACGATGAACTACAACCTCATGAAATGAGGATTGTTCTATTTCCTCCTACCACCTCTCATGGAAGACATTATGATGATACTGTATTTTTATTTGGTATATATATTATATTTATATTTTCCATATTTTTATATAATTTTTATTTATAACATACCTTTATATTTTCCATGTGGTGTAAAAATGATCATTTTGTTTAAGGAAGAGTGGACTACCGCCCCCTCAAAGCGATGTGATTCATTCATAAAATACATGGAACGTATAAAGATGTTTTTATTAAAACGATGAGACATACATGACATAAATACAATACTGGTATTATAATATACTTTTATATCATTTGATTATTATTCTTTAAATGACAAAAAAACTAAATTAGCATTCATGCGTATGTACAACCTATTGTCTCCAAGAATAGTGAATTTCATTTCATATATCAAAATGTTATAGACTAATTATAATACATCTATACTGGATATATACAATAACTAAATAATTTATAATATTCTTGAGGTGATGGATTTTGACCACATGGACAATTTACATCAAACAAGTTCATTTTCGACTCATGTAACAAATATTTACAAAATGACAAATATGATCTTAAATAATTATGTAATATATATAACATATTAATAAGATATCTGAAAGGAATAGAAAACTTGATAAATGTTCTCAATCATGTATAAGTTAAACAATATTGGTTATTCAGGAGAAAAACAAGTGTATGTGATGAGTTAGACTCAAGGTAAGGGAATTTGTCTCAATCTCCTTTCATTGAGGTGTATTTTGATTTATATAAGACCATATTTTATAATATGGACAATTAACCCCTTTTTCCTTTAATTTCATTCAATGGAAATATTTTTTCTATGAATATTTTTACTAAAAGACAAATAAAAGTGTTTTTAACATATACGATGACAACGACTTCCCCACCGCTGTAACCTTCAATTGATATTTGGCTTCCTCTATAATCCTTAATGAATTTTAAAATGAAAATAAATATCCTACTCTTTTATTGGGGTATTGTGGTATTAAAAATAGGTTCATAAATTAAAAAATTATTTTTATATGAAAAGTTTGGCTCATGTGGGATGAGATTACTATATCAAAAAGTTTTTGTAAATATAATATATGTAATTTATTGTTTTATATATTGGAAACATTGGGTGTATTGTTGTTATATGATTTTTGATTAACTGGAACAAGTTAATAAAACTCGTCACCTAGGGAAGCCCACGATTACCCTTGAAGTGTGTTTAGGTTCTCCACTAGCTAGTAATAAGCACTAGTGTATCAAAACAAAATATTTTGTGAATGATTTCACCATTAAATAGTAATAAATAGATAATGTAATTTATTGATAATATGTTATGGTGAATTTATCTGTAGGAAAATTCTACACCATATGAGAAGGAATAAAGAACCCAAAATGTTACAACATGTATAGGTTCCATGTGGTCATTAGCTAGTCCAAGCACATCCATTGGAGAAACTAAAAAATTCATCAATCACTAAGAGTAGAACCTTGGAACATGAAATAAAATAGATGAACAACATAAACACACATCAATGTGAATTTACGGTGTGAGAAATATATTCCTAACAGTATTTCCCCACATAGTTTGTCAAATTCCTTTATAATTTTACTTCATTGGTTCTATATTGAACTTGACTTTTCTAAACTATTCTCCCTGAATATGAATATAAAAAAATATCAAGTTAGACCTCATTTAGTTAAACATCTGACCTTCATTAAAAAAATGAGGGTGTAATCTAATATATATAACAAATATTTTTGAAAGTCATAAACTAAAAACCATTATCTTTAAGAAACCAGAACAAATATATTTTACCATTTTCAAAAAATCTCTAAAAATTTCACACTTATCATAAAAATTCATCTTTTCCTTGAAATTACCCTCTTAAAATCCATATTTTAAAACAACTTAAAAGTAAAAAAAATGAATAGTTATGATCAGAAAAAACTGTAATCCATGGATTTAATGAATCATAGGTAAGTAAATACCCCTCAATAACATACTAGTACTACCAAAATCCAAATAATTAAGGGATATAATATTATAAAATTAAAAAATAATCTATATTGGCTTTTCAATGGGATCTTGGTATCATGGAAACCTCATTAGATCCCATGTTGAGACAGTCCTAGAAAATAGATAACACATAACCAAATATTGGCATATGGTTCATTCCTAAACCAAAACTACTCAACTTACTATCACTAGAATCATCAGGGGAACTCACCTTTAAAACTCATATCATATAAATAAGATACTACAGATAGTTTATAATCCCAAAACTGTAACAGAAATTTATACCACTCGTCCTATGTTTCTTTTGAAAATTACCTACTAGAGGTGAGAAAAAAATGAATTAAGTGAACATTATATACAATTTACCATTTAAAACATATAAAATAAATATAATCTAACTCTTAAATCACAATAAAAAATACCCCTTTTACATCATTCACATCACATAATAATATAAAACATCCCCCATAAGCCTCAATCGATATCCAACACAAAAAAAATCAAGGGGATCGATCGATGGTCTTGTGATCATCTTGAGAACTCTTTTATAATGTTTCAATTTTTTTAATAAAGGAATTTATATTAAACGAAAATTTCAATAATTTTAATTCTCATCTAGAAACATCCATTAAAATCACTCCAAAAAAATAAATTTCACTTAAAATACTTTATAGAATAATCCTCTTTCTTTTAGAATAATTTTAGAACCTCAAACACCTCTTTCATTTCAAATAATCCATTAAATCCACACCTTTACTCATTCCATGGCTCAAATGGGATAAAATAAAATTTATAATCAAAATAATTTTATAAATAACCCATTGATCCATTTCACAAACATGATTCATTCATAAAGAATCACTTTAGAAATCAAGGAACTAGAAAACCGTTTAAAATCACTTTTTACAAGTGTAGACGTCATAAAAATTCCTTGAAATCCCATCATGGTTGATATATATATGTACATTGTGGCAATAAAAGTCATTTAAAATCATTATAACCCTATGATATTCTAAATAAAGAAAATTTAAAAAAACAATCAACCTCAATATAAGTGAAAATCAACCACATTCAAGGGATAAATCCAAGACAGGAAAAAACCATCTATAATCCATAGATAACATAATCCTCAAATCAAAAATAATATAAATATTACTTCTACCAACGTGTCTATTATGGTTCATGGGAGAAAACGAAAACATATAGAAATATAGTTATGGAGAATATGAAAGGAATAATAAAGGAGAAATGGGAATTTTTACCTTGGAATACCATTGAAATCATGAATGAAATCCACAAAAACTAGATAGAATATGGGGGAAGAAATCCATCAGGACCCACCCATGAGTTGAATAAATTCATGCGAGGAAATAGGGATAAGAAAGGATTAAAAACATGTTATGATAGGATATAATATTTTTAATTTTATAAACATGTAAATATCACATTATTTGTCCACTTCATATACCAAACAATGTACCAAACATGAATCCATCATTATATCACATTGGGAGATGTAAAATGATTTGGTGACACATTTTACTAAATTGTGCTCTAATTGTGTGCACCCAAATTGATCCAACCTATAACCCATTTGTATATTTTCTTATAAGAACCACATGTCTTACATAAAGTATTAATAAATGTTGAAACACCCATATACATAAAAATTACATATTAAAAGTTCATGAAGTCTCCAAAAATATAAAATAACTAGAAATCATATTATATATAATATTGTAGTCTAATGGGGGCATGAAATTTCTCCCCATAATTGTTATGAACTAGCATAATTCACCATATAATAGTAAATGACCCAGGGACAACCTGGCCCCAAACAAATCTCCCCAACAATAAATGATTATGACTTGTAGTGAGGGTATTTACGAGTATGGTGGATAGACTATACCCCCATGATCAGTGTGTGGGAAAATAGAATAATAATAGCATTGAATATCAAAATAATAATAAATAAAAAACCAACAATAGAATAAGTAGAAAATCTTACTATAAAATACATAATGGCATAAAAAATATCCAATTTCGTAAACATAATGATTTCAACCATGTCATGCTAAAATGAAAAAGGGTATGGTACATGAGAAACAATGTAATGTGCATATACAATACGATTTAAAAAACAAAAAGTAAAAAAATACTAGATCCACTAGCATCGTGTGAATATGAATGATCCTCTACTCACATACTATATCCTATAGTTAAAAATATATATATATTTAGAAATGGACCCCTCCCTTTATCCCAACATGCAATCATGAAGACTTTCAGGGGAAAAAATATTTCCTAGATAAGGGTGTGAGATACGCTCTGTAGGAAACCACCAACGATTTTGCTAAAAAAAATCCATTTTTTCATATAGGATATAGCAATGTTCATATATACTAGGAATAAATATGTAAACATAAGTGATCTATTAAATTCTATAAAAAAGTACTATAACAAGAAAAGTATAAATAATGAATAACTATAAATACAAATGTTAAATTTTTATGTCCTACACCGGTATATAAAGTGTCAGTCTAATATTTCATACAACAAATAATCATGTATGTGACCTATAAGGGCAAGGAACCAAGGAAAATGACCAAGGAATCCACTTCGAGTCCACAGATCTTGTCCATAAAAAACATAGAGTATTGTTGGCCTATATGGGTAAAGACCAAAGGCCCACATCTAAATGTTTCCTCTTCTAGTCTGGGGATCTCATCTATATCAAACTTTTAAGAGTATTTGTTGGAGCCTAATGAGCAAGAATAAGGCGGTCCAAGAAATATGGATCTAATGTAATAGTCCTAGGAATCCAATAATAAATATGTGGGTGGGTCGTCAGTGGCATATTGTAACACTCATTATCAATGTAATTTATATAATGATTCAAGGGGCCAGTTTAGTTTCCATTCCCACAATCCATTTGATTTATCATAATGAATTAATTAACGTTTTCACACATAAGTGACATGGTGAAAGGTCTTGTTATTTTCCATGCCATCAACAAATTATATTCAATGAATTATATAAGGATTCATGGGCCATTTTAGTTTCCATTCACTTTATCGATTTAATCTATCATATTCAATTCATTAATCATTTCTCCTATGGGTGATAAGAATGAAGTCTATTTTAGTTTCAATTCCTTTTTACGAATTAATTATATATTCATGTATAATCTAATGGATAGTAAATTTCATTCTATATGACCCATTTAATGTACATGATTATTCATTTCATCTGTAATGGACATGGATCAAAGCAAGGTACTCAAATTTTAAGAATTAATTAAATTTTTATTTGTATCCCTTTTATAGGAGGTGACATGAACTCACCACATGAGTGTTGAAAATGTAATCAACAAGTAGAACCAAAATTATTGGGGTTCGGGTTGAGGTTGTAACATCTAACCATTCATATGGATGTGATAACATATTTGAATTATAGTTTAAAAATTCAATTTAATGGTATTATAATTTATTGAGAAATTCTAAAAAGGTTTGGTGAGTGGAACTATAAATAAAGTTATAAAACTCTCATATTTATAGGGAAATGTAATTGAACAACTACCTTAGATGAGAATAACAATCCGCATCTAATAAAATTTTCTAATTTGGTCTATGGAAGTATAAATTGAATAAATTTAAAAACACAAAAAATATATGGAAAAATTGATTTCAAATTTATTTAATTCATTATAACAAGATAAACAATGTAAAATAGAAAGAGGATTATAGTGAATACATTTATGACTCAAATGTGACCAATAGTGAAGTAATACAAGTCCAATTTACGATCGTCGCTCAAATAAAATTTGAGGTGAAAATGGTTATCTCACATTTTAGAGGTGATATAAATGGAGGATGGAGAAATAGGGAAATAATTGTAAAATTATTACTAGGGAAATCAATAGTTTTGTCTCTCTTTATGAGGTGGATATTTTGGATGCAAGATTTTCCAAACTATTTGGCACCATTGTCCCAAGGGAATACTCCTTCGTACGGATGGTCACTTGGATTAAAAAACTAGGAAATAACTATGAAGACTCACTGTCTAAGTGTAACTCAGGGTGTGGTATAGGTACATCTTTAGGAAAATCATGTGTAGTTAAAGGTGATTTCATTTGTTCACTCAAATGATATGTGATTTTTTGGTATTTAGATGCAGTAAAGTGGATAACCAAGGTTGGTCTTTATAGAAGTAGTTAAAATGACATAGTAAATCTATTTTGAAAATAAAATAAAATAAACATAGTAATTAATGTGATAGAGGTGTATTTATAATGATAATATAACTAGAATAACTATGTCATAGGTGGATTTTTTTTTGTTTTATTTAAATTCTATTGATAAAACAAGATGAGAATATATTTTTAGAAAGTTTTTTTATATGGTGTAATCAATCTAAAAAAAACTATTAAATTAATTATTAATAATTTTAATTTTAATTAAAATACATATAATTATTATCACATAAATCACTAACCCCTAAACCCTATGATAATTTATTTAAACGAAAAAACGAAAAGAATTGGATCCTATGCTAGCTTTGAAACATGTAATCGTAGCACCCTACTTTGATTTTTGTTCCACTGATAAGAAGTACTAATGG
Source organism: Viscum album (assembly GCA_963277665.1). Lineage (NCBI taxonomy): Eukaryota > Viridiplantae > Streptophyta > Magnoliopsida > Santalales > Viscaceae > Viscum > Viscum album. The sequence continues at coordinate 1,484,258,741 of OY728137.1, forward strand.
TAAATTAGTGAGAATATATATAATATAAGTGATGATAATTTGTGATTATTTATTGAGTTTTAACTCTAAAAAATTGATCTATTGTTGTTTTTATTTTAATGAAAATGACGCTCGTACAATTTACACATTACGTGGCCTCCCTGGTTTTGTGTTAAATATTAAATTTCATGATTAGTTACTTTTAAGATAAAGAATTAATTTATATATCTTATTATTTTAGTTAAATTTGATTATTTATTCAAAATAAATCTGTGAATATGGTTTGACATAGATAGATTACTAAGAAAAACTACTCTTCTATGGGCGATATAGTTATCGTCGAAACGTTTTTCAAGTGTAGTGAGATAGAAAGGGTAAAAAATGATAAAATTATTACTCCTAATTTCCATCCCCAATAAGAAAATTATTAAATAAATAAATTTAAAATAATTGAATAAATGGAATAAATATTTACAGTTTCACAAAAATAGAAACACTACAACGCCAAAAAGGATAATAAGGCTTCAATGAAGGGATACATGATTTAAGAGATAACATACATGAAATGGTTTTATAATTTTATTGGAACCACTACACTATTACCTAAACATTTTAATTCATTTACGGCCTTTAAAAAATGAGAAAAACAAATTTATAGAGTGTACAGGAGGCTATGTTTTCAAGATATTATATGTGTGAATGGGAAATTTGGCCATATAATTTAATCTAAATTTCACCAACTTTTTGAACTATAAAACATGTGAACCCTCTATTATTCTGGATAATTATATTTTTTTGTATTGATACTTATATTTACTATACCAAATTTAACATAATCAAATATTGGTTAAAGAGTTCGTGACCCAAATGCTAAAGTTGTTCCAAGTCTGGAGATTCCTACCCATATTGGAATACAAGTACAATTTACTCTCATTAAATGCATGATCCTACAAAGATGTCCCAATTTAATGTTTTATATAATTTATTTAAGATCATTTTTATGAAATTTATGTTAATATTAGTGACAAAAAAATATTTATGGCATAAATACTATAGTTCACTTTTAATAGTCAAATCTATAATTTTCCTCAAAAATGAAAATGAATTATCTAATCCCATATATTACATAAATAAACATATTTGAAACAATTTATGCGAATTATTTCATTTAATTTCAATAAAATATACAATAAAAATTTATTTTAAATATTCCAAAACCTTCCCTTATTTCACTGATGGGTAAATTCCCATGTCATGGGATGCAAAAATTTGATAGAATTTGACATTTCTCAATTTATGATACGAATATGAGAATAGAAAGAATCAAAAAAAAGTCAATAATGACATATTAGGAATTAAATTTCTCATTAATTTTGTCAAAACAAAATCTATTGATATGAATCAAACTAATAAGGTGTAAACATCCTATGAGTCAACTATGCCACAAATTCCCATTTTTTTGTTTGTTAACCATTTAAATATCTTTTCTCCAAAATTTATGCATTATATTAATGTTATATAAAACTATTATTCTTACCTAATTATATTCAACCAAACATGATTAATTTCATTTGTAATAAAATTCCAAATCCCACTCAATTAATAATTATGTGAAGTCAAACCATATGTTTATGGCCTTGATATCCCCACATGTTTCAAATTTAATCATTCCCCACTTTATTTTTATTTTGTTATTTTATTATTTTATGATTTTATTTTATTTATTTTTTAGGGTGTGCAATTGTTCTATATCAGGTATATAAATGTGTCAATTTGGTACTATAATGGAACTTATCAGAAGGGAAACAAACATATAGAAAGATCATGTTATAAATTGAAACAATTATTCTAAATGCCTATCCTTTAGTTGGATAATAGAAACTGACAGGTCATGTTTTTTTTGGAAGTACATGGAGATATTAAATGGGGAACTTATCCTAAAATGTTTCCCATATATAATGGTGTAAAAATATCAAATTATTTGTAAATAAGCAATCAAACATGACATTGAAAATTTTCCATTTTCACTAAAATTGAACAACAGTGATGAAAACCACTTAATAACTATCATACTTCCTATGAAAGTGGAATAAAATCAGACATGGAATCTCAATAGTTTCCATGGAAGCAATGATAATATAAGATTATATATATATATTGAATTTGTCTTATTTATGTTTTTCAACATTTTCGTATGATTTTTGAAAGAAATAAAAACTGGTATTAGAAATACACACAAAATAAAAATAATAATGAATCTAAAAAATGTCATCACCTCCCCCACAATTAAAACGATTTGTTTTACTTAAAGTGACTCTATGAAATTAATGATTCACATGAGATAATGAATTAATGTTTGGACAAATAACATAAAAGTTATAGGGTTAGAGACAACCCAATAATTTCAAGTGTTGATGGGATCATGCAATTAGATCGAATAAACTACATGTGTGGGGAATAGAAATTTTTTTCACATCATCCATTTACCATAAGATGTAAATTTTTTTCCTATAGCCTGTTGAGTCACAGGCAATAAACCGTATGTAAAAATATGAGATACAAAAAAATGTCCCAACTGTCTAAAATGAAACTTACTAGTAATATGCTTCAATAGTGAAATATATAGAAGGAAATTTTATCCTACATTATAAACCATTTATAGATCATTGAATCTGTCACGACCCGTCCTCGGGGCCCATGTCGTGACTACCCCAAGCCCGCCTTCCATAGGCCAGGGGCTAGTGACTATCACCAAGGCGTAAATCCTGGTAAAAAGGGAAGGCATTGACTTTGTATAGTAAACAAGCACCACAGAGTAAGAAAGCGGAAGAAGTAAACACTAAGTAAATACTGGTACAACCGTAATTGTGAACAAGTAAGTGGGCCAGTATACAAACCCAAACTGAAAGTAAACTACAACTGGAAAAGGAAAACAACAACTGAAAAGTAAAGCCGCAATGTCGAGCTGCCCACTGGAAATCCCACCTCAAGGGTGGGTACAGAAAGCCTCCACTGCTCCTCGAGTCCAACCAACCGCTCCGAGTATGTCCTGCCCAGTGGTCCACCTTCAGGTACCGTCCTGCTCCGTAAGCCTCCACCCCGATCAGCGCTGTTCGTCGTCTACAACTAACACAACGTAGTGCGGGAATATCCCGTGCAGGGGTGAGTATATGATACTCAGTAGGGACCCCGAGACCCCCCGAAGGTCTCCCAGAATCCACAAAGGATAAACCACTAAGGAAAGATAAAATCATTAAGTAACATCTGACACTGCTTAGGTATATGTCCATACATATAACTAAGTCATCAATTCTCGTTCGGATCCAACATTCGAGCCCAAGTACAACCCAGTCCACACAGGAAAGAAAAACGTAAATCCACACAGGATAGGACAACACAATCCACAAAGGAAAGCAAAACAGGATTCATCTCACACAAGTATTCTTCTTTGTACGACGATTGAGATGATCAGGTATTGCCACTGATTCATCAAAGTCGTCGGACACACAAAGGATCAATAGGTACTAACCCCCGCAATGACCCACAAAGGATCTGACCCACATAGGATCGATAGGTAACTAACCCCGCAATGACCCACAAAGGATCTGACCCACACAGGATCGATAGGTAACCAACCCCCGCAAAGACCCACACAAGATCGGATCTGCACAGGATCTGTAGGCGCTGGACCACACAGAACCGCTGAGCGCTGACCCACACAGGATCAGACCCACACAAGATTTGTAGCACTAACCCACGTAGGATCGTTGAGTGCTGTAGTCGTCGTCGTCGAATCCACTGAGGATCTCTGCACAGTCGTCGTCGTCACAGTAGCAGTCGCAGCCAGCTCTAGGGTTCCCGCACACAACAAGCTTGTTTGGGAGGGTCCGCTCCACAAGCTGAGAGGCTGATATATCAACTGACACACAATCCAGAGTTGATGTATCCAAATGTTCCGTATCGACAACAGAAACACAACGTCGCAGACGGCACGTCAATCGGGCGTCCGGTCTGAGAGTTGTTGGCTTTTTCGTCCCAGGGGCCCGGTTGGTTTTTAAGCCAAAACCAACCCATCCGTACTCCAAATGCATACAAACCTCGGGTAGATAAAGCCAAAAGATCAGTCTCACATAGAGGAATCCAACAGAATTGACGGCACTTCGATTGGACGTTCAGAGTTCAAGATATGAGCGGTTTCGCTCTGAGAGCCAGGTTGGAATCGTGTACGAACCAACCCGGCTGAACAGAAAGTTTTCCTAAACCTTGAGTGTGATATACCGAAACGACCGTCTCGATCCAAGGAACGGATCTCCGATGAAGGCGCATCATTCGGAGGCACGTACCTCATGTTATGAGCAAAAGACCAAAAGGGTCCGAAAAAGGGGGGTATGGGCCCGGACTGACCCGGCCCAACCCCCCTGGGTCGGCCCGATCCGGTTCAACCCGACCCAGGTCCGGGTCCGACCCGCCCGGCATGGCCCGGCCCGGCCCGGCCTGGGCGCGCCCCGTCCCGGCCGGCGTGGGCGCGGCCCGACCACTAGGGTCGGGTCGGCCAGTTACGGCCGAGCGGTGCGGGGGGGCGCTGCCCCCGCGTGAACGAAAGCCGCGACCCCGCGTGGGGCCGCTCTGTGTCACCGGACGCCGGGAAAGGCCGCGTCCCATCCTCTGTGGTCCCGTGCGGCCGTGGGACCGACTAGCACCGCCGTGGCTTCAACCGCAACGGGTCTTTCTGGCGGCGCCCCGGGTGCCGTCGCGTCCTGGCGGCCGGCCGCCGGCGCCGGCATGCTGGCATGGCGCGCCGGCGAGGGGTTCCGCGGACCACCGAACGCGCTCTGGTGGTCCGATTTGTGCGCAGTCTTCGCCAGTGTCCATCCCGGGACTCATTCTTCACTGCAATGCCTTTAAAATTAAATTGCGGCCCCATTTTTCATCGCCATCCAATCCGTGCATCAACGAAAAAGTGTGGAGGGTTGTCGGGCCGTGCTTGTTTGGCCTGCACCCTCCGCGTTAGGTGATAACAATTGGGAATAACAATCAACCCATGAAATACATAACAAGGCACAATTTTAATAAATTAAAATTGAACATTGATTCGGGCTCTTTGTTTTGGAAGAAACTACCATGGGAATAAAAATTATTCTCAAATAAACCCCTACTTCGTAGCTATTGTCGGACAAGAGTTCTTCGCGGAATTGACCGTCATGGAAAAAGAGGATCATCGCATCGCGGGAGGGCGTCGCGTCGTCACGGAAGGGCGTCGCGTCGACGATCTCCGAGGTTTAAAGAAAAGACATGGATTCAATTTCACGAATTAAATCCATGTTATGGATAAAATCCACAAAGGAATTTAAAAGATTTTAAAACTCCTACCTCGAGCAGTTGATCGAAGATTTTGACGTGGGGAAATAACGTCGCGGAAGAAGCATCATTGAAGGAGAATCGTCGGCGTTGCGGAAGACGGCGTCACGTCGTCGATTTCCGAGGGTTTTGAGTTTTTCACATTCTTCCGGTTCATCGCATTCTTCGCGTTCTTCGCGTTCTTCATGTTCTTCGCGAGGAGGATGAAGGTACAGATTCTCCAAATCCTCTCAACAATCAACTTGTGAACAAAAGAAAAAGGTGTTGGTCTTATTTTATTATTACGCCAACAGTTTGAAAATATGTTAAGAAACGAACCATTAATTCGGTAAATTAATAGTAACGACATAACTATGCATTTAATAGGAGCGTTTAAGAGTTATAGAAAACGCCCCAGTTGACTTTCATTAATGAGGAGTTTTCGCGGGTGCATTACTTAGAGGAAAAGAAACTGTGGGGCTCATGCGGGCCCCACCTCACAAATATGCTACCAAGAGGGTAGGATATTTTGGGTTCCACCCTATCTGCTTCAACTTAGATTAAGTAGCTTTAATTGGCTTTAAGTGAAATAAAAATAAATTTGATGCACCACTTTATTTTATTTTATTCACAGAACCCCAAAAACTGAAAACCACACCCGAGAAAACACAACTCCGGAAGAGGCGTTTCTAAGAAAATACCGGCACTGCGATTCCATCAGGCCCTCGAAATTTGATTCCGAGCACCGGTTCAAAAGTTATAAAAACCTGCTCGTTCGTTCACTGAACGTACCCGATCCAAACTTCGGAAAATGATTCCTGACACACAGGGCCTCGGAATTAGGTGCCGTCAGAAACTACGTTCTTGTAAAATTCCAAAGAAAATAAAGAAAAAAAATTTCCTTGAAATTTACGTGTCTTTACATCACTCCCACCTCAGGGCTTTACATCCCCGTAAATATGCATCATAAACTAGGGAAACAAAAGTGGGTATTGAGCAAGCATATGAACTTCTCACTCCCAAGTGCTCTCCTGGAGGTTCTCGTGCTGCCATCTGATGTGCACTAGAGGAATCGACCATCCACATAGGACCCACTCCTGTCGATCCTCGATCTCCACCGGGACCTCCGCAAAAGTCTCCCCCTCATCAACGTCCAGCTCCCCATGGTCAATGATATTTGTCGGGTCGTGCACATATCTCCTCAGCTGAGATACGTGGAAGACATCATGCACCCGGTGCAACTGAGGTGGTAAAGTCAGGCGATAAGCCACCTCGCCAATATTGCTGAGGATTTGGAATGGTCCGATAAAGCGTGGAGACAACTTTCCCCCTCGGCCAAATCTCTGCAAACCACGTCGAGGTGAGACACGCAAGAAAACATGGTCGCCATCCTCGAACTCTAGTGGCCTCCGCCTCCTGTTAGCGTAAGACTTATACCAGCTCTGAGCTGTCCTCATCCGCTCCTAGATGACAGGGACCTTCTCTGTTGTGGCCCGGACCATCTCTGGTCCCACAAGTGCTGACTCCCTAGAGTCTGTCCAGCACAAAGGTGATCTGCAAGGTCAGCCGTACAAGGCCTCGTACGGTTCCATCTCGATGGTGGAGTGGTAGATGTTGTTGTACCCGAACTCCACCAAGGGTAGGTGGTCCTCCCAGCTGCGACCAAAGTTGAGGACACATGCGCAGAGAATGTCCCCGAGAGTCCTAATGGTCCTATCCGTCTGACCATCTGTCTGAGGGTGAAAGGCGGTGCTCAGACGTAGCCGCGTCCCGAATGCCTCCTACAACCCCTTCCAATGCCGGGAAGTAAAGCGAGCATCTCGATCGGAGATGATGGATGATGGAACACCGAGAAGTCATACAGTCTCCTAAACATAGAGTCATCCCAAGCTCTCCAGTGATCCCTGATCGCTAATGGGTATGAAGTGAGCCGACTTGGTGAGTCGGTCGATAATCACCCAGATCGAGTCGTGACCTCTTGAAGTGCGTAGAAGTCCAGTCAAAAAGTCCCAAGATATCCCGTCCCACTTCCACTCTGGGACCTCCAAGGGTTGTACCAAACCTGCTGGTACCTGATGCTCCGCCTTCACCTGCTGGAAGGTGAGGCATCGAGAAAAGAACTCTGCCACAACCTCCTTCATGCCCGGCCACCAGTGCTGCCGTCTGAGATCCTGGTACATCTTCGCCACTCCAGGATGTACCGCCAAAGGAGAAGTGTGAAATGCTCTCAGCACCTCCTCCTGTAAAGCAATTGGTACCAAGGTACGTTCTTTAAATAGGACGTCGTACTCTGCTCCAACGGAGAAACCATCAGGTTCCTGACCTGAGGATATCTATGCACGCCGCGCCTCACAGTCAGCGTCCCCACGCTATGCCTCTTTGACCTGCATCAGTAGTGGAGGGGTGACTATGAGAGACTGAAGGAAGGATGTTCCATCTCTATCCATGAAGGATATCCGCAAAGTGGCTAGCTGCTCTATCGCCTCCTCGAGTAGCTGAATGCACGTCCTCATGCTGAGAGCATCGACTACAATGCTACCCTTCCCAGGAGTATAGACTATCTCAAATTCATAGTCCTGGAGGAACTCGAGCCATCGCCGCTGACTCAGGTTCAGGTGCTTCTGAGAGAAGATGTACCTGGGACTCTGATGGTCAGAAAAGACTATAAAGCGCTCGCCCATCAGATTGTGTCACCATGTCTTCAGAGCGAAGACCACTGTTGCTAACTCCAGGTCATGGGTAGCGTAGTTCTGCTCATGTGGCCTCAACTGACGTGATCCATAAGTGATCACCGCCTGCTCCTGTATCAGGACACAACTGAGTCTGGTCTCTGATGCATCGCAGTAGACTACGTACCCTACTCCCTCCTCAAGCAACCTCATGATAGGTGCGCTGGTCAATGTCTTTCTTAGCTCTTGAAAGCTCCGCTGACATCTGTCTGACCACAAAAATGGTGTACCCTTCTTCGTAAGACTTGAGAGTGGTGCTGAAACTTTGGAGAAGTCTGGCAAAAATCTCCGATAGTATCCAGCTAGTCCCAAGAAACTCGGCACCTCCGTCACGCTCCTGGGTGGCCCCAAGCTAGCACTGGTTCGATCTTCGCAGGATCCACTTCAACTCCCACCTCAGAGAGGACGTGCCCCAAGAAGTGGACCTCACGTATCCAGAACTGACACTTCGAGATCTTTCCATAAAGCTGGTGCTCTCAGAGTGTGTCCAGTACAACCCGCAAGTGGTAGGCGTGATCCTCCTCAGTCGTCGAGTATATCAAAATGACGTCGATGAAGACTACAACAAATCGATCGAGGTACGGATGAAATATCATGTTCATGAGGCCAATGAACACTGCTGGAGCGTTGGTTATGCCGAATGGAATAACCAAGTACTCATAATGGCCATACCGACATCTGAAGGCCGTCTTCAGCACGTCCTCGTCCCGAACTCTGAGCTGATGATAGCCTGACCTGAGGTCTATCTTCGAGAACCACCGTTCTCCCTTGAGCTGATCGAAGAGGTTATCAATCCTCGGTAAGGGATACTTGTTCCTCACTATCACCTGGTTGAGGCGACAATAGTCGACACAAAGTCACAAGCTCCCGTCCACCTTCTTGGCGAACAATATTGGGGAAGCCTAGGGTGAAACACTGGGTCGGATGAAACCCTTGCCCTACAAGTCCTCCAACTATACCCGTAGCACTCGAAGCTCACTGGGGGCCATCCGATACACTGGAGTCGATATCGGGGCTGTCCTGGGGTACAGGTCAATATAAAATTCTACCTATTTGTGAGGAGGTAGTCCTGGAACGTCTTCGGGAAAGACGTCCGCATACTGATCCACCACTGTAGGAAAACTAGGACTCTGCACGTCATCTTCTCATAGGATATGGCTAGCCAACTGTTGAGTGATGGGTTGTCCTCTCCTATGCGGAAGTCCATCCTGTGCAGCAAAGGCTCCCTTCTCGCCGGTGAAGGTGAACCTGCTCCTGTCAGTGTGTACATATCTCACCTTGCGCCTAATACAGTCAATCTGTGCATGGACTATAGATAACCAATCCATGCCCAAGATGATGTCCTAAGTCCTCGACGCCGCTACAGGAAGATTCCAGCCGAAACTCTCACCTCCTAGAGTAAGCTCACACTGCCAGAACCAGTGCGTAATCGTTGAGTCTTCTCCCATAGGAGTATCTAGCCGTAAGGATCGAGCAAACGGCTCTGTCGGAATCTCCGAGCTCTGAACAAGGGCAGCGGCTATGAAAGAGTGACTCGCTCCTGTGTCTATAAGAACTGCAGCAAGGGTGGAATAGAGACAGATAGTACCTCGAATCATCTTGGACGCGTCGTGGTCATAGGCCTCCGCTGCCTAGAACTGTGCCTGTCTCTGCCCGCCAGCTCCATGTGGTCGGCGTGGACCTCCTGGTGGGGGTGGTGGTAGAGCCTCAAAGTGTCTCCCACCACCTGCTGCTCGGCCAGCTCCACTTCCTCATCCACCGCCTCCTTGCGGACTGCCACATTCAACCCTCTACCTCTACCTGGGTGGCCCCTCAACCGTCTGCTGCTCCTCGGCACAGTGGGTTGGGCAGTCACGAGCCATGTGGCCCTGCCAGCCTCATGTGTAGCATTGTCTGCCTCTCGAAAAACTGGCTCCACGCTGTGTGCCCTGCACTGCTAAGCCAGTGTCCTGCAGTCGTTTGCCTGAGGGTCTGGTCTGCGTGGACCCCTGAGTCATCCTTCGACTGCCTACTGCAGACGACTCTGCTACGTGTCGCCCCACGGTAGGTCTCGCAGCTGGTGTAGACTCAGTAAGAAATCTCTCGATCAAAAGGGCTTTCTCCAGTACTTCTACCTGAGTCAGAATGCTGAGGGAGATCAATGATGCCCTGATCTCATGCCTCAATCCGTGCACAAAGGTCTGGGCCTAAAATAACGGGTCTTGTACCATGTCTGTCAAGTAGCGCGAGAGATCGGTAAATCTCGCCGAGTACTGGGCGACCGTCAAGCTGCCCTGCCGCAGCTGAAGAAGCTCCTGGATGCGTACCACACGAAGGGTGGCTGGGATGAACTCCGATCGGAAGAGGCTATTAAAGTCCCTACATAGGATGGATACCTCATCATGCACCTAGAGCATCAAGCTCCAGCATCGACCTACTTCCGCGTGCAGTAGGCTCGCTGCGAGGATCACCATGAGGTCTGCTAGTGTCCTCACTAACCGGAAAACTTGCACCATTGCCTCCATCCAGTCCTCGGCTGCCTGGGGGTCCGTCTCCCTACGAAACCTGGGTGGTCTCTGGTGCTGGAACTCATGCAGTGCACTAAGGCGACGTGCATCGTCAGCGGCTGGGGCTGGAAGCATCGGTGGCTCGGCGGGTAGAGGTATCATCGGTGCCTCTGCTGTCAAAGGGCCCTGTACCGAAGCCTCGCCGCTCGGCGGGCTATCGTCACGCTCAAATTTTGGAACCCTAGCTGGCTGCCGTCGTGGGGCCATCCTGAAAAGGAAACAGATGCGCCACGGTCAGAACAGTATACCTGGTGAGCTGACACAAATTAATCACAATGAAAACTTGAAACACACACGCAATAAATGTTTTCGTGCATTATGTCGGAAATCAGAAGTCGGGGTCCTGGTGTACGGATACGTTGGCCGCCGCACCAACACTGGACTCCCTGTACTGATAACCACACCCAATATGCAAAACACTATTGCTTCACATAGAAAAAGATCAGAGTCTGCGGTAGAACCGAACACCTTTGATACCAATTTGTCACGACCCATCCTCGGGGCCCATGCCGTGACTACCCCAAGAACGCCTTCCATAGTCAGGGGCTAGCGACTAGCACCAAGGCATAAATCCCAGTAAAAAGGGAAGGCATTGCCTTTGTAAAGTAAACATGCACCGCAGAGTAAGCAAGCGGAAGAAGTAAACACTAAGTAAAAACTGGTACAACAGTAAGTGCGAAAAAGTATGTGGGTCAGTATAAAAACCCAAACTGATAGTAAATTAAAACTAGAAAGGGAAAACAGCAACTGAAAAGTAAAGCCACAACGTCGAGATTCCCACTGGAAATCCCACCTAAAGGGTGGGTACAGAAAGCCTCCACTTCTCCTCGAGTCCAGCCGACCGCTCCGAGTACGTCCCTCCCAGTGGTCCACCTCCAGGTACCATCCTGCTCCACAAGCCTCCACCCCGATCAGCGTTGTCCGTCGTCTGTAACCAATACAACGTAGTGCGTGCATAGCCTGTGGAGGGGTGAGTATAAGCTACTCAGTAGGGACCCCGAGACCCCCGAAGGTCTCCTAGAATCCACACAGGATAAACCACTAAGGAAAGATACAATCACGAAGTAACATCTGAAACTGCTTAGGTATATGCCCATACATATACCTAAGTCATCAATTCTCGTTCGGCTGCAACATCTGAGCCCAAGTACAACCCAGTCCACACAGGAAAGCAAAACATACATCCACACAAGATAGCATAACAAAAATTCCACAAAGGAAAGCAAAACATGGTTTATCTCACAAAGATATACTTCTTTGTATGACGATAGAGATGATCAGGTATTTCCACTAATTCATCTAAGTCGTCGGACCCACAAATGATCGATACGTACTAACCCTCGCAATGACCCACAAAAGATCTGACCCACACAGGATCGATAGGTTACTAACCCCCGCAATGACCCACAAAGAATCTGACCCACACATGATCGATAGGTAACTAACCCCCGCAAAGACCCACAGAGGATCGGATCCACACAGGATCTGTAGGAGCTGGCCCACACAGGACCACTGAGCGCTGACCCACACAGGATCAGACCCACGCAGGATCTCTAGCACTGACCCAAGTAGGATCGCTGAGTGCTGTAGTCGTCGCCATCGAATCCACTAAGGATCTCTGCACAGTCGTCGTCGTCACAGAAGCAGTCGCAGCGAGCTTTAGGGTTCCCACACACAGAAAGCTTGTTTGGGAGGGTCCGCTCCACGAGTTGAGAGGATGATACAACAACTCACACACAGTCCAGAGTTTATGTATCCAAAAGCTCCGTATCGACAACAGGAACTCAACGTCGCAGACGATGCGTCAATCAGACGCCCGGTCTGAGAGTTATTGGCTTTTTTCGTCCCAGGGGCCTATTTGGTTTTTAATTCGAAACCAACCTGACCGTACTCCACCTATGTCCAAACCTCAGGTGGAGTAAGCTAAAAGATCCGTGTCACATGGTGTACTCCAATAGAATCGATGACACGTCTATTGGACGTCCGGAGTTCAAGATGTGAGTGGTTTCGCTCCGAGGGCCCGGTTGATTTCGTGTACGAACCAACCTGGCCAAACACAAAGTTTTCAGAAACCTTGATTGCGATATAACTAAAAGACCAAATCGATCCAAGGATCGCATCGCCACTGACAGCACGTCATTCGGAGGCCCGTAGCTCAAGTTATGAGCAAAAGACCAAAAAGGGTCCGAAAACGGGGGGGGGGGTATGGGCCCGGACCGACCCGGCCCAACCCCCCTTGGGTCGGCCCGATATGGGTTGACCCGACCCGGGTCCGGGTCCGACCCGGCCGGAGCGGGCGTGGCCTGGCCGCTGGGGTCGGCTCGGGCAGTTACGGCCGAGCGGCGCGGGGGTGCGCTGCCCTCTCGTGAAGGAAAGCCGCAGCTCCGCGTGGGACCGCTCTGTGTCACCAGGCACGACGCAAGGCCACGTCCCTTCCTCCGCAGTCCCGCATGGCCACACGACCAGCCAGCGCCACCGCGTCCTGGTGGCTGGCCGCTACCGGCCGCCGCCTCCGGCGCGCCGGCATGGGGTTCCACGAACCACCGAACACGCTCCAGTGGTCCGATTTGCACACGGTCTTCGCCATTGTTCGTCCTAAGACTCGTTCTTCACAGCAAAGCCTTTAAAATTATCTTGCGACCCATTTGTCGTTTCCCTCTAATCCGCGCATCAACGAAAAACTACGGAGGGTTATCGGGCCATGTTTGTTTGGCCCGCACCCTCCGCGTTAGGTGATAACAATTGGGAATAACAATCAACCCATGAAAAACATAGCAAGGCACAATTTTAATAAATTAAAATTGAACATTGATTCGGACTCTTTCTTTTGGAAGAAACAACCATGGGAATAAAAATTATTCTCAAATAAAACCCCTACTTCGTAGCTGTCATCGGACGAGAGTTCTTCACGGAATTGACCGTCGCGGATGAAGAGGATCGTCGCGTCGCGAGAGGGCGTCGCGTCGTCGCGGAAAGGCATCGCGTCGACGATCTCCAAGGTTTAAAGAAAACACACAGATTTAATTTCACGAATTAAATCCATGTTATGGATAAAATCCACAATGGAATTTAAAAGATTCTAAAACTCCTACCTCGAGCAGTTGATCAAATATTTTGACGCGGGGAAAGAACGTCATGGAAGAAGCGCCGTGGAAGGAGAATCATCGGCGTCGCGGAACACGGTGTCGCGTCGTCGATCTCCAATGGTTCGGTGTTCTTCGCGTTCTTCACGTTCTTCACGTTCTTCGCGTTCTTCGCGAGGAGGATGAAGGTACAGATTCTCCAAATCTTCTCAACAATCAACCCGTCAACAAAAGAAAAAGGTGTTGGTCTTATTTTATTGTTACGCCACCAGTTTGAAAACATATTAAGAAACGAACCATTAATTCGGTGAATTAATGGTAACGACTTAACTATCCATTTAATAGGAGCGTTTAAGAGTTTTAGAAAACACCCCAGTTGACTTTCATTAATGAGGATTTTTCGCGGGTGCGTTACTTAGAGGAAAAGAAACGATGGGGCTCGTGCGGGCCCCACCTCACAAATATACTACCAAGAGGGTAGGATATTTTGGGTTCCAACCTATCCGCTTAAACTTAGATTAAGTAGTTTTAAGTGGCTTTAAGTGGATTTAAGTGAAATAAAAATCAAGTTGTCACACCACTTTATTTTATTTTATTCACTTAACCCCAAAAACTAAAAACCACACCCGAGCAAACGCAACTCCGGAAGAGGCATTTCTAAGCAAATATCGGCGCTGCGATTCCATCAGTGCCCTCAGAATTCGATTCCGAGCACTAGTTCAAAAGATAGAAAAACCCGCTCGTTCATTCACTAAACGTACCCGAGCCAAACTTCGGAAAATGATTCCGGGCACACCGGGCCTCGGAATCAGGTGCCGTCAGAAACTGCGTTCTTGTAAAATTCAAATGAAAATTAAGAAAAAAAATTCCCTTGAAATTTACGGGTCTTTACAGAATCAAAAGGAAGGTTTTATATATTCATGTCTTTCCATAATTTTTCATAATATGAAACTTCAATCTCCAAAAAATATGGATTTTTGTATCTTCCTTTGACTACCATATTCGTTGAAATCCATGATTCATTTATTTATTTCGTAATATTACTGATGCTCGACCTCCGTAGGAAGATGAAAATATTTCCCAAAAATGATTTTATAGGGGAACATTCTAATGGGAGTTTCAAATATCATCCTACAATACCATAGCACATCATTCAATTTCTTTCACTAATTTATCTAATTTGGCCGTACAGTTTCCACCAATATTTTCTTAAACTCGATATTTGAACCTTCGACCTGGCCATTTTCTATGGGGGGTATGGTGATGATGTTTTTTATGTCACCCCATTAATTTAAAAACACATAAAGAAAATATATATTGAAAAATTGTAACCCCATATCACTGATTATATCCTTTGGTAATCCAACACTAAAAAAATTGGGGCTTTGAAAAAAATCACAAAAAAAGAAGAATCAATGCTCTGGGTGGATTTAGACTCCAACCATTTTTTAAAATTATCAATTGTGAAAATAATGAAAAATAAACCAAATTAACTTATAAAAAACCCCATAAAATTGATTCCCCATACATCAAACATCTCACAAAAGTTCTTTGGATTTTAGGGAATCTCTTTTCTCATTGAAATGTTTCTAGTGTGTTGGAAATGCGATCATGAATTACAAAATACTTGGGCATAATAAAAATATATAGGACAACATAACCAAGAGTCTATGACCTTAATACCAATACACAGGGGTCCAAATTTTCATACACAAGAATTTATATTACAAAAATACAAAAATATAATCATGTTCATGATTGGGTATTCATCTCCTAATGATTTGGTCACTACAAATGTGCCAAAGGTAAGGATCATCCAACACATTAAACCTAAAATCACACTTCCAATCTTCAACATGGGGTTTCATTAGGGTTGTAATAATTTTAAAGGAATCCAAGTAATTCAATAAATCATCATAACAAGGATGCGGACCTAAGGTGACATAGTGATACTCATCAGGGAAATTTTCCTAAAGTAGTACCTTATTTGGGGTATCATGAAATAATTTGTGAGTGAACCATCTCACATGGTTAGACAATAGTTATATATCCATTTATTATTACTTATATTCATGTCAAACTCATGAATCAGGATCATACAATGAATAATTCATGTCATTGTATCTAGATTGTTTAGGAGGTTCCAAAAAGATGCATGATCAGACTAAATAACCACTTTAGATCCCAATAAATATTTGAGTAATTATTCTAAATAAAATTTTAATTTGGATTAATCCAATGTCCTCGATTCATAATAAACCACATGAGACCACCCTTCAACCATATGAGATAAGACATCCCCATTTGAAACGTTTAAAGTATTTAACAAAATCTCAAATGGTTTGTCTTACCATCAGTCTAGAATGATCAGGTGTGTGGTGAGAATCATAATTAACTCATAAAATTACACCCTTAATGAGTAACAAAAGAATTATTAAATATATTAAACATGTATTTGAAATAAGTGGAAGTAGACCTTACTAAAATTATTAATGAAGCATCCATAAAATCCAGCATATCCATGAAATGACCGAACATCATGCACACATGTATGATATGGAAAAGATGAGATAATATCTACCTAAGAGCTATCAACCTCAATTCCAAGTTGTTACACAACATGATATAGGAAAATTCCCTTCTCTATACTGAAATGAAATTTATCAAAATTCAAAACAAGATTTTTTTCAATGATACAATGCACCACATTACCCAAACTCAAGAGACACTCATAAAAAGATGAACTGAACATAGTAAAATAATCCATAATTTCTATAATTATATTTTCAAGGTAATCATAAAATAGACTCACCATACATATATAAAATTTACATGGGGAAATATCAATATAAAATGGAATCCCAAGGTAATAAAATGCACAAGATGAGTTGGTGATTGTTATCTTCTACCAGTTATCTTCTATAACGGGAACATGAAAATAACTAGAGAAACCACCCAATAAGAAATAGTGTATCCTCAATAAAATTATCCCAATAATGATGTAATTAAATATAATGGGTAAGTGGCCCTTTAAAGTGTATTGGTTCATTTTTATATAATCTATGCACACTTTCCAATAGTTTTGTACCCTCATAGGAAATAAAAAATAATTTTTAGTTTTATAATAGTGATCCCAATTTCTTTAGTACAACATGGATATGGACGAACTATTTAGAGGATTAAATTGGGTATATGATACACACCACACACAATTTTTTCAACAATTTCTTTATAATATATAATATATTTGGGATAAGTTTCCATTGTGGCTACCTAACCGGTTTATTCACTTCCTAAAAAAAATCCCATGTACAAAAATAGAGGTTATAATTCTAGGTATTTATTTTAAGGCCCATCAAATTTTCATCATATTTAACATTAAAAAATTTAAAAGCTATGTTTCTTTTTCAGGTTGTATATTATCAGAAATTCTTACATGGAATTTTTTATCATTTAATTGGTGTCATTATTTTATATTTCATGGTAATTATTTGAGTTCCACTTTGGGTGGATTATATATTGATGGAAATGATATTGAAAATAAAATATTTCCATAAAGAATGTTTTTAAGTGAATTCAAATCATAAAAATCTATTAATAATTCATCAAATCGATCTACAGACAACCATTTCATAATCTGAAAGTGCATTCCTAGAATCAGAAAAAGAATCAAAGGAAGAATCAGAAATCACAGTGGTTTGATCATGAGAAATAGGTGTGAATGTATTTTGTAACATAAAACTAGAAAAAAAACATCAATATATCATTAATCATGGAACCAATCCCATTTGTAATATATTTAAAATCAGTATTTGGTGAGTAATTACAAGATGGGTCAGAATGGGAGATAAAAAATGAAGAGTGGTTTTCTTTGGGTACTTCAGGGATTTAAAATATCAAATCATATGATCTTGTATCCAAACTCCATAGATATTGTACCACCATGAACATTAATTAATGTATTGGATGCTTTTAGGAAGGGCCTACTGAGATGATGGGAGCATGGGAACTTACCTGATCACCCTCCATATTCTACATGTATATGTAGGTTGTAAATAAGATATCTCTCACATGAAAATGTATATACATAACGAATAGCATAGGTTATTATGTAGACTTATTTTCTAATTATAACACTAAAATGATCTTCATTAGTTCACCAATATTATAGTATTTTAAAATAATGTGAGACATGACATTAATAGAGGGACATAAATCACAGAAAGCATCATAAAAATGAAACTCCCATATTTTTCATAGAACGACAAGTCTCTCATGGTCATCAAAAATTTTCATCATTACAATGGTTTTTTTGATGAGAATATTAAAATTCCTCCCAAGGTTTATCCACTTATTCCACTTAATCCCTATTAAATTTGTACACTGTTCATTAAAAACATTGCATACCTTGGAATTTTATTTATTTTTTAAAATAGAGGGATATTGATCTTAACATGCCTAATTGTTTCCAAAAAATCATCTTTCATCACATCTTCATCAATATAACGGGATTTTAAATCTATATTTATAAATGGCAGGGGTGTAGGAGGAACACCATCAGGGTTTTTCTAAACTTTTTATTTCTACATATAATTCTCATTAGTTAGTCTTGAAAGTGTCTTCTTAAGTGTTATGGTGAATCCCATTGGAATTAAAGTTGTAGATATATCCATAATTTTCTTCTCACTTATCAATGTGATGGCACTAAAATTCCCATATGGATTTTTAGTACGTTGGGAAGAAATATATCTATAGTTCTTTCTTAATAGTTCATAAAGGGTAGTGGAAATCTAGCTCATTTGTGTCCAAAACACCCTGAACTCCAAACCTATAATCATCAATTCATTATATTGGTTATGATTTTTTTTCAAAAGGTCATCAGTAATGGAATCTATATTTGGTTGAGACTTTCAATATTTTTTTTTACTTGTTGATGATTAGGATTAAAATATATATTAGGATTTTTGAAAACCTTGTTGATAAAGTCAAAATTGTTCGATGTTTTGTTTTTAAGGGGGAATTTATTATTTTATATATCTATAGCCTATGTATGATTGAAATTTTTTCTCATGTTTTTTTGTTATTTTAAAGGGATCACAATTAATATAGAGATTTCTTTTGGCTACTACTGATAGGTCCCACCCAAAAATACGATTGTGCAAACCTATGTATCCATTAGTTGGATAAAATTATTAGTTTGTAGGTCTGTTTAAGATAAAATTCATCAAGGCCTTGTTGGTGTGTGTTGGGGTGTCTTTTGAGACAAATAAACTACCTCATCATATTGGTTAGTTAAACCAAAATGGTATTAATTAAATTAATTTCATGATAATATGGACTTAACTGATGTAATCCTCAAACATGTGTTGTACCTTGGATACCAAAATGTAGGGAGTTTTGTACCATCATATGAATCAAATCATTAATAGATACTGGTGTTTTTTTTACCAATTTCCCTCCATCCACAACATCCTATAAAATCCTCTACATAGGTGTGTGGCCTTTATAGAATAATTTGATAAGGAGTTGCTTACTATTTTGTTGATTCTGGAAGCTTACAGACAACTTATTGAATCACTCCAAGTACTCATAAATTGACTATAATTGGGATTTATTAATTCATGATATCTCTTTTCAAATGGTGATGTTTCTTGGTGTAAGAATACATATCTACAACAAATATCATTTCAAATAATTCCAACAGGTTATGTATTCAGGTTGAAAATAATACATACAATATTTATCTATTCTCTAAACTGAGAATAGGAATTCCCTATGTTTTATTTTACATTTAAATACATTAACTGGTTTCTCGTTTGAGAAAAAAAATTAATTCTTTTATATGTTTTTTTGGGATCCTCTCTATAGTGTCCATGAAATTTTTTAACAAGTTTTAGCAATCTTGATTTTAATTTATTGTTCTATTCCTGATTCAGGTATGAAATACAACATAGTTGATAGACAATGTTAGGTTGATGAAATTATAAAATAGTTATATTAATTTAATTATTATTATATTCATCCATTGGTTATAGTTTTATATTTGATTTGGAAGTGCTTCAAATTTCAATGTTCTTAAAATGGAGGAATTCTCTAACTGGGTGAATGTTGAAACATCCCATAGAATGAGGCTATCTAATTTGTGATCAAAGACTATGATCAATATTAGTTTCAAAATCTAAATGATCCTTGGGATAAGTTTCTGTCATAAATAAATGAAAAATAAAATTAATATATGGGCATGTAATAAAAAGATATCAATTTTGAGTTGATGGTAAACAAAAGAAGAAAAAAATAAATGAAATTGAGATAGGGGAAAGAAGGAATAAATAAGATTAAGGTAAAATTAAATGAAAATAAAAAATAACTATAATTGCTTGAATGATGTTCTTTACTCCATAAACATTGTGAAAATTTAATAGGTGATTCCATGGGAACTCCAAAATGATGTGTTATTTTTCGGTACTTAGGAGCAATATAGTGGATGAGCAAGGCCGTTATCTTTGGAGGAAGTACATAAAATAACATATTAAATATATTTTGAAAATAAATAAAATAAAATAAAAATTAAATATAAATATGTTTCATTAGATATTTAAAAAAACTATAATAAATTCTGTTAGATTATTATTGTATTTGTTTGTCTTTTTCTTGAAATATGTTTCATAAAATACAACGAGAATATTAATTTGTTAAATATTTTTTAGAAGGCATAATCAATATAACTCATACTATTCCTAATTTAAATTAACATCACCTTAATTATAATCCCAATTATTTTAACCCTTGGACCCTATAAGAATTGACCTCGACCACAAAGAATAAATTAATTAAACCATATGATATATTTAGAACATAAAATCAAAGATCCCTTCATTGATTTTTGTTACAAGTGTATATTTCAGAAAGTGGTTAATTATGGATAATTTCAAAACTAAAAGTGATGATTAATTTATATTATTTTTTATTTTTTACTCTATAAAAGATATCACGTTGTTTTGTTTTACCAATTAAGATCACACTCTCCAAATTCATATATAACCTAAACTCGCTTGTTTTGTGTTAATTGTGGAAGTTTTTTCATAGTTTGTTTTATAATAAAAATAAATTATTATATCATATTATTTTAACTACATTTTCTCATTTATTCAAAATAAATAAGTGAATAAGCTAAGATATAAATCAATTACTAAGAAAAATACACTTCTATTGGCGGTGAAGTCATTATAGAAACATTTCAAATGAACAAATTTATAGAACGGTTATAAAACGATCAAAATTATTACATTAAATTAAAATAAAAAAATGGAATATAAGATATAAATTCAAAATTATATAAGAAATAGAAGTGAAATGGAGAGTAATACACATCACATCCATTACAATATGAATGAGAAAAAGAAGAAGTCTTTAATGAAGTTTTAATTTCATTAATAGCTAACCCTCTTGAAATTAATAGATAATTGGAGTGGAACCACTTATAATATGCCCTAAACACCCAAAATACTTGAAAACCCAATCCAAATGAAAATAAAAAAATTGATAAAGTGGAGGGGAGGCTATGATTTCATGACATTACAAGTGTGAATGGGGAATTCGACCAAATATTTTAGTACAAATTACACTGTATTTTTGACCTCCAAAATTAATGAATAAAATGTCCTTACATAATTATTATTTGTGAATAATTTAGTCCTACATGTATTTTTAAAATTGTATCCCAATAAAAAAATTAAATGTTAGGTTACAAATGGTGATGTAATGTCCAATTAGTAGAGTCCAGTGTATCATTTATTTAATTTCCCATTTACTCCAATAAGATGAAACATCCATAATAAATTTAAAAAATTAAATATTTGTCCTTTTGATTTAGTAGAACTATAAAAAAATTTCAACCTCAAATAATTCACAAAAAATACTTTTTGATGAAATAATAAATCTCACCTAAAAAGGACAAAACAAGAATTTTAAGGAAATTTGAAAATGAATGATATGACCGCAATTAATCATTAAATAAATATATTTAATATAATGTTGGGAAATTAGGTCATTTATTATTACTAAATATTCAATAAAACTATTTTATAAATAAAACTTCACATACCCCTTATGCAGTTTCTCTGCATCTCCTCACACTACCAACCTTCATACTTCACATGGTTACCAAATCATACTCATCCTCTTACTTAGCAACATAGTTGACGTGAATGGTTAATAAAAACTATGAACCAACCACAAAACTTTGTGTATTATTATAGAAACCAATTACTTATGATATTAACATGCCATGGATTCTCTTAAATGCATACATAATCTTGTAAGAACGTTCATTAAATGAAAACATGAAATTATTACTAAAATTTAAAGGGCTCATACATCATTAGAAAATAATGGTTCGTAAAATATCCCATTCTTAAAACAAATCACCTCTGATTTTCCTTTAATAGTGTGGTAAATCATCATGTGAGAATAACTCATCCCCTAGGAATATATATTGGAATCTTGCTCCCAGGTATCAAAATTTAGACGATCATGATACCAAATCCCCTATATTAGACACACCAACCTACCACATAGATAATTTGTTCTCCAGTAAATGATAGGTATTGGATAACCCTTCAAAGATATATCTACATATAACTAAATCTTATATGAATGATTGAAATGATATGGTTCTTAGTGATAATGGTGAAGCTGAGATATATAGAAGACATCGTATACAGACACAACCATAACTTACATGGATAATATATCCTTTTATATGAATAATCAGCACATTATAAAATTATATGCCAACCGAATATATTAGTTTAGTCTCTCTAAAAATTAATATTTTATTGATAAAGAAAGGGGTAATAAAAAGCAGCAGTGAAAAGAGAAAATCACAAATCATGGTGTCCTAAAGTGATAGATCCCAAGTGCATCTCCTTGGACATTTTTTATGAAAGAAATGGGAATGTTTCCCACTCTCTTGAAAACAATAAGTTCCTCGTATTCCCTTCATTCAAGAGCTATCCAATCAGACACAAAGTTTTGTTTTCTTTAAGCATGTCCAACAGTATAATCCTATTTGATATTTAATATATATTTCCTAGAATAATAAGACAGCTCCCATGGAGGATCCTTCTTCCAAGGGATAATTAAAACCATAACATCACAGTTCAATTTAAAACATTTCACCAAAATATTTAACCTCCTACAGATGACTATTACAATATTCATGGATTTGATTTCTGCACCAATAGAGCTACCTAGTCCATAGTAAGTACTAAAACCAAAAACAATCAAACCATTATTGTCACAAAACAACCTACATCTCCCCATTTCTAAATCAATTTATGATCCATTAAAATTTATCTTTTTCCCATTCTTGGAAGAATCCATCAAATCTATTTATCGTGGTTTTCTATAGAATGAGGCTGAACTCACATCTGACCTAGTGAGAAACCTGTACAGTGTAGCAGAAATCTATCCACATCTAATGTTCTATACCAACTCTAAAAAAAATTCCTTTATTCACAATTTAATAAAAACAATTGATTCCCTTGAACCTTATCATTCACTTCTTGAATACTTTCGTCATAACACGGGGAAAATAAAAATAAGAAGGTGTGATCTGAGATGGTCTGTAAGTGAGAAGTTAATAGAGATATATAAGAAAAACATAGTCATAAGGGTATTAGAATATGATCATAACATTTCATTATCATACCCTGTATATTAAATATCATAATCATGCATCATGGAATAAATATTGGTACCTCATAAGACATGATTCATAATGGAATAAATAGAACAAACCATGAAATCATAACATAGGAATAAGTTCTTGAACTATGGAAGATACATAAACATATAACATGAAATCCATAGTTGTTAAGGATTACATACAAGGCTGTATTAATTGAATTATTTCACTACCTACTTCATATTAATAGTCAAGTTTCACACAAAAGACAATCTTAGTAGTCAAGGTTCACTCCCAAGACAATATCAGTTGACAAAGTCCATTACACAATTGAGTTCACTCACCATTAAATCCATGTCTATATAATGAGTTATAAATCATTACCCATACATTGGATGGATATATAGGTCCCACCCATAACATAATTAAATAATACATTTTTTCCAAAAGAAAATAAAATATTCATCATATCATGACCCAAAAAAAGAGATGGGTTTCACAAACATCGCATCATAACCCAAGAAAAATATGGGTATTATAAAAATGTATTCATATCATGACCTATAGATAAGATAATGGTTTCATAATCATTTTATCATATAAAAATACGTCAATGTAATTAGGTTTCATAATGAAGTTGTCGTGGTATAAAATGTAGAAGAGAATAAGTTTCATAAAAACATGTAAAATTATAAATAAAACATTAAAAGAAAGAATAATATTGGGTTTCTCTATCATATCCCCAATAAATAATTAAATATATTAAATTATGCCATCTTATAGGGAGAAGTATTTTTAGATATTACTTGTAGAATATCTTGAGTAAACTAATATTTCTTTAAAATTCATGTTTTTAAGAAATAAAACATTTTCAGAATACTTTTATTTGAAAATGATTTTCAAAAATTATAACATAATATATAAAAATAATTTTAAACAATTCTTAAAAAAAATTTCCATATTTAAAAAATGATCAAATAAAACAAAAAACATTTTGTGAAACTTTTTCTTTAAAATATTCTTGAAAACATATAATGGGTACATGAATAAATTTAAAAACATTTTCTAAAACATATATTTCAATATTTAAAACATTTTTAAAACCTTTTAATTGGAAATATATTTTAAAAAATACAAAATAATCATAAAAATAATTTAAAAACATATTCATTGATTTTTTTGAAAACATATAATGAAATTGATAAATTTTTTGAAAAACATTTCATTGGTAATATGTTATAAAAATTATAAAGTAAGTTAAAAACATATTGAAAACCATTCCCATGAAAATATCATTAAAAACATACAAGGAATCATTAAAACATTTGGATATCCTTTTCTTTAAAATCTTATTAGAAAAACTATAATGGATGATTAATTTTTTTAAAATATATTATTTTAAAATATATTTGAAATCTTATAAAGGAATGTAAAAAATATTTTGAAAACCTTTTTCTTTGATAATAACTTTTACCATTTATAAAAGAATATAGAAATCATTTTCAAATCCTTTTATTTGAAAATATATTTGTAAACATATGAATGGTAGTTGTAAATATTTTGAGAAGAATTTTAAAAAAATAACACAGTTATAAAATCCATTTCCATTAGAAGGATATTAAAATTTCATTTAAAAACATTCTTGAAAACATTTTTAGGAAAAATGGTTTTTAATAAAATAGATTTCTGGTCGAAGAGAGAATTAATGTCAGGTTTTAAAGTACATTTTGTTAATGATCATAAGTCACAAAAATTAGTACAATGGTACCATTACATGTATATATAATTAATATGAATTGTGTAAAAAAAGTAATTCTAATTATTGAGATATGTATCATAATATTTCATTAATATAAGCATATTGATAAACAATCCTGTTAAACTATGTGATTTTTTCAATAAACTCTCATAACATTGGAAACATTGAATCATAATCACAATGAAATAATAATTTGAAATGAATCTTAAAATATCATGAAAATAATTAAATTCATTATATATCATGTCAAGTGTTTTATAAAAACCTCATAACAAAATATGGGTTCAAAACATAACATGTCTCTTAAAAAAGTCTAATTGAGACAAAATTACATTACTGAATTAGAAAATATTAAACAATAAAAACCATGAAGGATAGATCCTAAATAAGATATTAATTACAAATAAACTTTATAATAATGATAGTATAATAATTTCATGGGTATTATATATTTTTCACAAAATAAAAGAGTTTTGAATATGGAATATGTCTCTATAAAATAAAATTTAGACTCGAAATTCCATTACTAAGGAGGTAACTTTTGAAACAAGATCTACATGAAATAAAAAAATCTATTGAAAATTTTAATATCCTGAAATAAATTTAATACATGATATAAAATGCCTTATAGATGTTTATACACTATATTAATGAAATTTGTGGTTAATATGGCATGCATCTCATTCATATATGAATGTTAGATGAAATTAACTTACCTTATGTCTTGTCTTTTTTTCCAAACTCATTGAATCCTATTTTACAAGAAATATAGTTTTATTATTAATATATTACAGATACATATTCATTTATATCAAACCATATTTTATTAATTATTACTTTCTATTTCCCATTTATTAAAATTTCCATTTTAAATTTACATTTTAGGTAATAATCGCTTTGTTTTTCTCATGTTTTTTGATTAGTTATATTTTTTTGTGTTAATTATATAATTATTTCATCATATATAAAATGTAAACCATGATATAAATATAATATATATTAATTAAATATATATTTACAATAATATATAAAATATTCAAATATGAAATGAGATATGTCATTAATAGATACGGCAATTCGTAGGTAAGTTTGAACGATGTTTCCATTTTCTTCTCATAATGGATGAAAGAAAAGTAAAAGATATATATATATATTATAATTATATTTTTATTATTATTTAATATTTACCAAATATGTTTTTTAAAATCATCCTTAATAACTTCCATGAAAACTATGAATGAATCACATTGCTTTGTGGAGGCGGTGGTCTACACGTCCATAAACAATTCTATCATATTACCCATAGTGGAAATAAAGAATATATGTGTTATATAATGATTAAATATGAATAAATATATAATTAATTTCAAATATATCATATAAAAATAATTTCTATAATTATTCCCAGCATTGAGAGGTGGTAGTGGAAGAACGAATGACATCAGTTAACTAGGCGGTAGTCCGCTGTACACAAAAACAATGATTTCATATCCCATTTGATGGATGTGTGTGTGAGTGTAAGTATTAACCTCAAAAAATATATATATCATTATATTAAAGATAATTTTTTTGTTATATAATCAATTAATAACAATAATTGATGGATTGAAGGATGAAATAGAACAAGGGTTCTCATTGAAGAAT
The DNA here is from genome assembly GCA_963277665.1 of Viscum album. NCBI lineage: Eukaryota > Viridiplantae > Streptophyta > Magnoliopsida > Santalales > Viscaceae > Viscum > Viscum album. The sequence goes on from OY728137.1 coordinate 1,484,285,506, forward strand.
GTTACCTCTTCCTTAGGTAACTCCTTTTGGTTTGTACAAAAAGACATCATTGGTTTTTTTAATAAAATATTTATGATTATATAATTTGACGAGGATGTATATTGATTAATTGGACCCGGTTTTTATGTGCCAAAGGGAATGAGAAGAGTGATGAAATGAGGGGGGTGAGTACGCTTTTATTTCAGAGGAGGAGTGAATTCTTATACATATAGAAAAGGTAAACACCATTGAGATATTTCCCTTACATAAAATGCTGAAACAATTGGTGTATTTTAATGAAATTATATTACATGGAATATTTTTTTCCATAAATAATTTTTTGCATATGGTTCAATGTCATTATGGCCCCTTAATTTAATGTTTACTTCCTTGGTAAACTCATTTTTCTCTTAATCATTATAATTAATTGTAACTGTTTTCACTAATATTTTTGTCAAACAATATTTTAGAACAAATATAAATTATAAATTATACTAATTAAAAATATTTAATATATTTAATTAAATTCCAATCAGATAAGTATCATTAATTAATTTATAACTAATCCCACAGATTGGGCGAGAAAACATGATTTTAAAGTGAAAATGTTCAAAAGATTGAAATATTTCATTAACAAATTTCAATTTGAAATTAATTAAAATAAAATAAATTGGAATAATATATGTAAATTTATCTAAATAAATGTAAAATAATGTTAAAATATAATCTAAATATATAAATTAATTTGAAGAAAAGACATTTTTCAATTAAAATTCAATCATTTTCACAATTCATCCAAAAAAGAATATTATCCAAAAAATACCAAAAAATAAATTTAATTTAATTTTTTATATTCTATTTTCTAAAATGATGATTATTTTTTAAAATATTAATAATAAAATTTTCATAAATACATTTAAAATAATCCCTTCATTAAACGGTGGTAAAATTATCTTTTGGAAAAATACAAATATTTTTTCAAAAAATTTGATTTATTCCTATATTTTGCATATAATTTATATTAGTTGACTATAAAAACATTTATTTAATAAATAATATATATATTTTTTTATAAACACTCATAAAAATTACTTTGTTTAATATATTGGGATCAAATGGTCTCTATACAGAGAGATATGGTTTTTCTAGAAAAATAATTTCGTTATTTTCAAATAGATCTGACTCCCATTTTAAAAAATTTCATAACCAAAGGACTCATTTTATATACAAGTGTAAATCATATTTTCACACATTATTTAATATTATTCTTATGTTAAATTCAAACATATAGGTGTTAACTATAATGATATTTTAACCATAATAGTAAGAGCATAGTTTATTTTAGTAAAACCTTATCTTGTGTATAATGAAAAATATTGGATGAAACAAAAATTGTGAATAAAACAAACCAAAAATAGTTTTTCTAGTAAGGGATGGTAATTTATTTTTTTATTGAAAATTTAACTATTTGTTATGTGTAATGAAATCCAAACATTTCGTTTTATATAACACAAGTTATATTCATGGTTTCATGAAATGTAGAATATAAATATATTTAATTAATTATGAAAAGGTTAAAAAACTCTTTGTGTGTTACGTTATACCACCATTAATGTTAATTTTACCATCAAAATTAATCTATGTTATCATTGGTTTAACAGTAGCAATTTTCATTCTTAGAAACCCTCATCGTATAAATGAATATTAATAATTAGTTTAAGAAGGGAAAGTTGGAACCATAATCGTTTTCCAAAGTAACTAATAACTAGGATTCCATGTAGAATAAATATATATGAAGTGAATATTTGACATGGAAAAAAGTGTAAATAATTATTGAGAGTTATTATGATAAGTGGTCATAAGAAACTAAAAGATCAATGAAATGTTAAAGGCCTCAAACAAATCTGTGATGATTTATATTACCGTCAGTTCAATAGAGATAAAGGTATTGGGAGAAATATTTTTCAATATCCTTTTTACTGTAGTATAGAAATTATTTTAATGTTTGGAAAAATATGGAAATATACTTTCTTGGATTCCACCTTTTTATATACACAATCACACCATTGTTTCTATCTTTCTCGGTTTCTACTCCATCTCTTACTCCAAGAAATGAAGTTTATTTTTTTATTCATTAGCATGATAATTATTTCCAGACATCTTTAGTCATCATAATAGAAAAATAGTTAGCTTATTTTATCCAATATTCATAGATCATTATATGGGGAGATAGTACCTTAATCTCTAAAACGTTATCTAATTTTAAAAATAATCTATTCCATAAATGGTTGACCACGTTACCATTTCAAAAGTTGAACATCCAATACATTAGATGTATGGTCACTAAACATTTCAAAATAAACATAATAATGATCCCCCATATATCATAATGTGGTTATTGGATGTCATATACTAAAAATGTGAATACCTTTATCATTTATTCTCTTGAAACTTGGTAATAACATGAATTACTATAAAAACTTATTGAAAACATGAATGATTCTTAATTTTTTATATAGATTATGGGATATATTACATAAATATAAAAATGTTTTAAACTTCATTAATGATTACGTAATCAACCTTTTCAGTAAATCCGTTATCAGTTATGAGGCCATCAATACTATCTAATTTACATTATTATTATCCATTATGTATTTATCAGAAAACCCCAATTTTATCAAAACAATGGATATATTAGGGGTTAACATACCTTAATAATGCGTTTTTCATAAAATATAACCTTTCCATTTAATTTATTTTCTATTTCATCAGTTCCATTTTTCTTACTCTTTCACATCCTTAATGAAAAGCGCACACTGATAAGTCCCTATATATATATATATTAAAAATCATAAATCCATCTACATAAATACATAAACAATTCCACATCATAAATTATAAAATAATTGGTCATTCCTTGTAGTAGAATAAAATTATTGGGTAAGGGAACTTAGTTGGCTAATTCTCATGTTCTCTATAAATAAGACATTTAATTCCTACAAAATTCATCACTATATGACCCTTTTTTACATGGATATCATATTCCGCTATATTTGAGGTATTCAATTTTTTTCTTCTTCCCTTCTTCTCAACATGTAGGAATCAAAATCCTCTTTTTCAATCATTCATTACAAGATGAAATTTCATAAAAGTACATCTTCCACATTTTCTTTGTGTTAGAAATATCACCAATGTTCACATTGTTAATCTTATATTTTGGTAATAGATTCACCATATTCACAATATTTTTCACTCTAGTCATCATCAAATTTGGTTTTTCATAGTCACTAATTTGTTTTCCATGTTTAATTGTCACATTATTCTTTCGTATTTCATCCATTTTCTAACCCCAAAAGCATAGTGTGAGAAACACTAATCATTTTAGAAAACCACGTAATCATGAAAATTATATATAGGATGTCTTCAACATGACACCTACTTTTTAATATATAACACATTTGGATTATCCAAGGTAATTCAAAGCCATTAACTATCTAAATCTTTTATTATGGTCCATAAGGATTTTTTGAATCCAGAAATCATATTCCCCGAAGTTTCAAACTATGTGTACAAAAAGGAATATTGTTGTGCACTAGTTCTAGATTGAGACTACCTCAATATGGTATTTCTAGGGCTGTTACCATATACAAATCTATGATACAGCCACATAAACTTGTATTTACCATGTAGAGATGTAATTTCATGGAAACCAATTTCCCAATCCTTTACCAAAATTATAGTATATTTTCATAAACATTGATTTATCCTTAAAAATATCCTTAAGATACACCCCAAGAAATAACCTTATAAATATACCCACAGATCTAATTAATGTTTTCATATTTATGTTTTCAATGGTTGAATAAAAATTTCCTTTAATACCAACTATATCAACTCGGTTTTAACATATAAGGATATTATATCATTTTAGATGTATATTAATCACCTTATAAAAGCATATTCATGAGGACCCTAATAATTTAGTTTTATTGGAATCTTGTAACAAATTCTACTAATTCAGTGGAATATTGTCATAATATCCCATAAATATTCTCCCCTTTAGTGTAAATCATAAAAAACATTCATCGTTACCTGGGGAAATAAAACATATGAAAGTGTGAGCTTATAGGCACAGTAAGGGTAAAGATAAGGGAGAAACATAAGCATAACATGGACATAAAGTCATGAGAACATGAGAATAACATTTAAATATAATACCTTGCTTACCAAATATCATATTCATAAGTCATGGAATAAATATTGGTAGTTCACAGGAAATCAATCTGAAGGGAACCAAGAGAATTATACATGAATGAATAACATATTAATAAGATATGAAATCGTGGTAGACTCATAACTATATAAACCTTTTTCCATAATTTTCAAGGATTAATACCAAGGCCATATTAGTGGAATGAGTTCACTCAAAAAACCATCTTAGTAGTCAATGTTCACATCCAAGTCCATCTCAGTTGTGAAGGTTTACTCCCAAGTCCATCTTAGTGGACAATGACCTCTACTGAACTGAGTTAACTCCCTGTTACATCTATGTAAATCTCACGAGATATAGATATTTACCCAATATATTAGATGGATATATAGGTCCCACACATCAAATATTGAAATCCGAAATTCATGCTCCACAATGTAATAAAACATTCATCATATCATGATCCATAGAAATAGATGGGTTTTATAAATATCATATCATAATCCATGAAATGGAATGGGTATAATAAACACATGGGCATATCATAACCTATGAAAAAGATATAGTTTTAATAATAATTTCATCATTTAATAACCTATTAAAGTAATATGGTTTTATAATCATTATATTATGGTATAATTCATCTAATAGAAGTAGTTTTAAAAAAAACATGACATCTTAAACAAAGACTATTTTTTGAAATAATCAGAATGGTTTCCATGGTTGATACCCCAGTAAATAATAATCTATATCAATGTATGTAATCTTATATGGATAATTACATTGAAATATCTAAAGTATAATTTATTAAATAAAATAACCTTTCATTAATGTATCACCCCGAGCTTCCACGATACGCTTCTCATTCAATAACGCAATAGCTTGCATTGTACGCAAGTTCGAGTTCTAACACACCGCGACTAATCAAAGTAGTCGTTATGAATAGTAATAACCACTTTTTAAAATTATAGAAATTTTATATTTCAAAATGGACTTCATTTTTGTATTCGTAATATCAAAATTATCCTAAGTTGAGTTTTTTGTAACTTTCTGAGAACTTCCAATTTTTTATGAATAGTGAAAAATACTTAAAACAACTTTTTTAATAAAAATAATTTATTGTGATAAATTATAATATTTAGTGGTTTTAAAGTATAATTAGAATATATTTTTACCATTTTATCCAATGGTGGTCATCAGAATTAATTTAACATTGATATTGGACATAAACAATTGCCAATCTTTTGATATAAATTGTTTCTTAAAAACATGCTATTTTTTGTGACAGCGGGAATTAATTATAAAATTAGTTAATGCAACTTATATGTTTGGAATTTTGTAAAATAGACATCATTTTTGAATTCGGAATATCAATTATAGCTTAGGGTGAAATTTTGGCATTGTTCTGAAAAACTTCAATTTTTTATGAATAGTGAAACCACTAAGTGGTAGTTAAATAACTGATTTTTTGTTTAAATGAAATATTACCACTTATGTGATTTGATATTCAAAAATCCGACATACATGGTTGTCATTAAGAAGTAAAATGTGGTTAAATGAGATTAAAATAATTTTTGGTGAATAGTAACTTTTAAGTTCTTAATCGCGATTAGAGGTAATTAGTGTAGTTTAAGGTAAAAATAATGTTTTAATAATATTAGATGAGCTTGACACATGTACTACCCTCATTGGATGTTCAATGGCCGACCAAGACAATCCATGAGTCAACTTTGGGACCCCATGGAGCCACTTTAGTTAGAAAATGACATAAATACCTTTTATTTAATGTTAAAGTAAAAAAATGACACAAACATGAAATGTTTTACTAAAACAATTTTTACATGGGGTTATAGAAGTAATATTTTTTACTATAAATAGTCATTGGAAAGATAAAATTATTTCCTACATCATAGTATTTTTTTTTAATATTTTTAGACATTAAATAAATTAAATTATTTATGACATCATTATGATGCAGCGATGACCTCATTATTTAACGATTTTAATAAAATGAAAAGATAATGTACAATCTAAGGCTTACACTTGTCCAAAGACTATTGGATTGGTAGATTTAGAACCCTTATCACCTTAGCCACGAATTATATAAGTGAGGGACCTTTAGAATCCGAAAAGCATTGTAAAATAATGTAAAATTTCCTTACTTTCCAAGAGTGCCCCTCCTCTCCTCTTATAAAAGGCCCCCACCTCTACCACCTCATTCACACTTTCAAGCCATTTGGCTCGGCCAACCTCTGGCCAAATACTCTCCCAACATTCCCCTCTTACTCCTAGAAGCCTCAATTTGGGAATAACTCTTCCCAAGGAAGCCTTTGGCTCCAATCAAAAGAGTTAGCCGATTTAAAGGCAATGTCTTCTCCTATGTTATTTTGTTTTATTTTTCTTCTCCAACCCCATAAACTCTTTTTATTCATTTATTTTGTAACAACACCAGTATACTCAATATACTAGGATTTTGTTATAAGAAGGATTCTAGCTACACTTACACACACCTACATCTAATGGTTAAAGAACATACGGTTTCTGTGGATGGAGAATTTTTGCCTCACGAAACGATGATTGTTCAACACTCATATGACACCTTCAAAGGTGGCCATTAAGATGTCACTATATTTATATATTATATATAATATGTTTATGTTTTACTTATGCTTCTGTATTTCTCATTTATGACATACTTTATTATTTCCATTATGGGTAAACGTGATAATTTCATTTTAGGAAGTGCGGACTACCGCCCCCTCAAAGTGATTTGAATCGTTAATGCCATATGTGGGATGTATAAAGGATGGAGTAAATGGTATTATACACTATATTATACTGGAATACATTTATATCAGTATGATTTCATTCTATTAAATACGAAATAGAAATGAATGTAGCGTTCACGCGTACGTACGGCTTACCGTCTCCATGAACGGTGCATTTCATTTCTTACCTCTAAATGTTACGTAATATTATAAATGAATTATATACTGGATATATATGATATATATGATATCTACATCATGAGTATAATTCTGGATATAATGGATATTTCATCACATTAACAACTCGTAATTATAAGAAGTTTATTGTTGACTCAAGTACCAAAGATCGACAAAACGACCGTTTTTAACTTAAATAATTACATAATGTTCATAACATTGTAATAAGTGATATAAAAAGGATAATGAAATTGAAAATGGTTCTTAATAAGGTAGATATTAACTCTAGTTTATTATTCTGGAGGTTAAAGAACGGTTGAGTCAAGTCAGACACGAGGTAAGGGAACTTCTTAACCCAATTTCTATTCTTTGGGTTAATCTCCTACTTTCAAATTATGTCATGATATTATTATGTCCTATCTTGTATTTTTTCATCTTTTATGTGTAATTATAGTGAATACACATAATAGACCTACTTTATAAAAAAATGATCTTTTTAAGGACTTCGTCTCAATACCCTTTCATTGAGGCATATTTGGTTTTATACACAACATTCTTTTATACGGTGTTTAAACCCCTTTGACTTTTACATTTATTCAAAAAGAAATCTTCTTATACGAAGCGTTTTTCTAAAAGAAAAAAGGGAATGTTTTTCTTTATGTACTTATGCGGCGACAACAACTTCTCCGCCGCCGTGACCATTATTTGAGTTTCGGCTTCCTCTACAAGCCATCTTTTTTTTAATGAAAAATAAATACAAAGTTTTAACATTCTTTTATTTTGGTATTGAAAATGGTTTTGAAAGCGTTTTTATTATATCAATGTGTTGTATTGATATCTTGTGATTGAAATGTGGAAATGTTATGTTTCCTTTATGCATGTTTTATGTGATACGATTATGTTATGGTTTATGATATGTCTAAACCTATACATATGAGGAATGTATTGGACTTAATAAGTCACGGGTGGAGCCCGCTATAGCTCCTCGATGCATCGGTAGGTCTCATGAGACAACTAGACGTGGAATTGGCCGAGGCCCTTTCCCAATTTGATTTATGGTTTTGGCTGAGGCCTTAATCATTTTAGACGTCTTGGCCGAGGCCTTGAAAAAATGTTTCAGAATGTCTGGCATTATACATTCCCTCATTATGACAGTGGTTATTAATATTGCATGTGATTATTCGACCAGTAGAATATCCATGTGAAGAAGTGAATGGAATTATCTCATTTTACTTTTTCCATATTATGTTGATGTTCAAGTTTAAAAGGCTTTTGTTTTAGTTATACATTGCCTTAAATGTTTATGTTTATTTATGAAAGAATCCGCAATATTGTTATCCTTACTGAGCATCTGAGCTCACCCCTTTCAATGTTTAAATATTTTTCCAGGATGTGAAGAAGTATTTTATGAATTACCTGCAGGGGTAGTCAGAAAGGGATATGATTGTGGACTATGAAGACCATGTTATTGTAGTTTGTTTACTTTTTGATGTAATGAAAGACTTATGAATGTATCTAGTGTTTCCAAAGCTACTAAACTAATCGGTCTTTCGAGACTTGATCTTTTGTGATCATGCCAATGTTACGAAGTAATGCACTGACTCTGGGTAGCTGGGGTCGGGGCGTTATAGTTGTTATCAGAGGCAGTTTAGTACAAACCATGGAAGCTAGATTTAGATAAACTCTGATTAGAGCACATAGCCCGAAGATAGACTTTGAGGATTAGTATAGAAGAACTTCCTAGAATTTTGGTATTGTAGAGATGTTGTGAGTTTTTCGAGCAATACATCCCTGTCTGGATACGAGCAGGTAGAGGCGGCTCTGGAACAGATGTACCTAGAGGTAAAACCTGAAAACACCGCTTTGAGCTAGACTCGAACGGGAACTGGTGCACGACAATGGGCCTTGCTGCACTCTTGGTTACGACACTCCCGGGGGATATGCTTGGGATAATTCTCATTTTCTATACAAACCACTACGAAGGGTTATGAGTATATACTTCCTCAATGAAAACATTTTTATGGATTATATCCATAAATAGTTCAATTTATGTTAAGTATCTTACAAGTATGGAATTATGTATTTTGATTCATAAACTAATATAGTTTATGCCATTTTTTATAAATGGCGCCTAGTGGAAGGAATGGAAACCGTATCAATGCACGCACTCCATGTAGGGATTTCCCTCCTGCTCAAGATAATTATTGTGGAGATGGAGATACAACTGGTGCTGATCAACTTATTACCATACTGGGACAACTCACTCAGGTTATGAATAATAACCTTACTCTTATGGAGCACCCTGATCCGCAACGTGGAGGATCAATGTTAGACCGCTTCATGAGGCAACAACCACCATCATTTAATGGGGGTACAAATCCGTTAGTAGCTGAGCAATGGATAAACTCCTTAGAGAAAATATTCCATGCCTTGGGGAGTAGCGAAAGAGAGAAGGTTATCATGGCAGTTTACCGCCTCCCTGGAGATGCTGATCAATGGTGGTCATTGATTCAAAATAAAATGGAAGATGAAGAAGGATCAAGTATGTAATGGGGAGAGTCCAAAGATATTTTCCTAGAAAAATACTTTCCTCATGACCATCGAGCAGATATGGAAAGGCAATTTCTGAGTCTGAAACAAAAGGAGTATGAGAATGTCGCAAAGTATGAGGCCAACTTTACAAGGTTAGCGAGGTATGCTGCAGATTATAAACGTAACCCAAGAGTTAAGATTGATCGTTTCTTTGATGGGTTAAAACCATTTCTCCGTCGAGCTTTAGTATCACAATCGTTCTCAACATACGAAGATATTGTCTCATGTGATATCAAGACAGAAAAGGAATTCTCTAAGTCTTATGACAACAAAGTAAAGTAAGAGAAGAAGAGAACGGTGGAACAAGAGACATATAAAGGGAAAAATGGAAAGAAGGATTTTCCATTATGTGATAATTGTGGGAAGAATCACCCTGGTACTTGCCTAAAAGGAATGGGAGTTTGTTATAAATGTGGAGAAAAAGGTCACCAGGCGCGTGATTGCAAGGGAAAGAAAGAGGCTATCCATGTTGAATGCTACAATTGTAGGGTAATGGGGCATTATGAAAATGAATTTCCTAAGAGTCAGGGAATCTTACCTCAAAAAAGGACAAGGGATCAAGGACAATCTTATGCTGTTACTATAGTTGAAGCAGAATAACTAATGTATCGGTGCTTTTGGACTCATGGATTATATTCTGGTTATTAGAATAATGTGATATATATATATGGATTGTACTGCAGTACTTGTTGATTTCAGTAAAGTTTTAATATGATAAAGGTAATTATATTTTTAGTATGTGACAATAAGAGAAACTTTACTTTGTTTGGGGAATATGATAAATTGATTTTGGAATTAAGAGACCTTTTAGAGAAAGTCTGGACAGAGGTATTTTGGATAATTATAAAGGGTGGAGAGGATTAAGTGATCTTTGGATAGTATTGTTTAAGTTTAAAAAATTTATGAAGATTATTTATGAAGATTATAATACTATAGTTTTAGGAAAAGGACAACCTGCAGGGTGGGGCATAACCCGTCGCGTCGGTCAAAGCTGCAAGAATCGAACCCACAATCATAGTGAGATAGGCCTTTATTTCCTACCACTAGCCTACAGGAAGTCCCTTGTTATTACAAAATAATTTTACTAATCTAAATGGTATGTGTTAACATTTAGAACCTTATACAATTAGGATAAGTATAATATTTTTTAGATCTATAATCTTTTTGAGTGAAAGATGAGTTGAAGGTTGAAACTCTAATTTTCAAGCATAAATATATATATACCTATCTCTTAATCAATGAATGAATTAATTCTTAAACATTAGTAAAGGGATATTAAAAAAAATGTGTTATCTTAATACCTTATGTCTTGTTGAACTGATGATATTTTAAATCAACGTAGATTGAAGGCATTGAGGCCCTCAATTTGACAGTTGATTGTGATTGATGAACTCAATCACTACCTACAAATATTTACGTTTTTCCTCCAATTATATGTCTCTAATTGCCACCAATGTTCTCCTAATCGAGATCATAATTAGGTGGTGACTTTTTCATTTCCCTTTCCCTTTTATTAAGGCTAAATTTTATTAATCTTATTTCTGATGTGGGTTTTCCTCAAAGGTATTTTCTATTTTCAACCTTTTATTTTCAAAGAAAAATTTCAAATTGCGAGGACACAATTTATTGAAGTAGGGGAGAATGTAACACCCCGAGCTTCCACGATACTCTTCTCATTCAATAACGCAATAGCTTGCATTGTACGCAAGTTCGAGTTCTAACACACCGCGACTAATCAAAGTATCCGTTATGAATAGTAATAACAACTTTTTAAAATTATAGAAATTTTATATTTCAAAATGGACTTCATTTTTGTATTCATAATATCGAAATTATCCTAAGTTGAGTTTTTTGTAACTTTCTGAGAACTTCCAATTTTTTATGAATAGTGAAAAATACTTAAAACAACTTTATTAATAAAAATAATTTATCATGATAAATTATACTATTTATTGGTTTTAAAGTACAATTATAATATATTTTTACCATTTTATCCAATGGTGGTCATCAGAATTAATTTAACATTGAAATTGGACATAAACTATTACCAATCTTTTGATATAAATTATTTCTTAAAAACATGCTATTTGTTGTGACAGCGGGAATTAATTATAAAATTAATTAATGCAACATATATGTTTCTAATTTTTTAAAATAGACATCATTTTTGAATTCGGAATATCAATTATAGCTTAGGGTGAAATTTTGGCATTGTTCTGAAAAACTTCAATTTTTAATGAATAGTGAAACCCCTAAGTGGTAGTTAAATAACTGATTTTTCGTTTAAATGAAATATTATCACCTCTGTGATTTGATTTTCGAAAATCCGACATACATGGTTGTCATTAAGAAGTAAAATGTGGTTCAATGAGATTAAAATAATTTTTTGTGAATAGTAACTTTTAAGTTCTTAATCGCAATTAGAGGTAATTAGTGTAGTTTAAGGTAAAAATAATGTTTTAATATTATGAGATGAGCTTGAAACATGTCCTACCATCATTTGATGTTCCATGGCCGACCAAGACAATCCATGGGTCAACTTTGGGACCCCATGGAGCCACTTTAGTTAGAAAATGACATAAATACATTATATTTAATGTTAATGTAAAAAAATGACACAAACATGAAATGTTTTACTAAAACAATTTTTACATGGGGTTATACAAGTCATATTTTTGACTATAAATAGTCATTGGAAAGATAAAAATATTTCCTACATCATAGTATTTTTTTATAATTTTTATACATTAAATAAATTAAATTATTTATGACATCATTATGATGCAGCGATGACCTCATTATTTAACGATTTTAATAAAATGAATAGATAATGTACAATCCAAGGCTTAAACTTGTCCAAAGACTATTGGATGGGTATATTTAGAACCCTTATCACCTTATCCACGAATTATATAAGTTTGGGACCTTTAGAATCAGAAAATCATTGTATAATAATGTAAAATTTCCTTACTTTCCAAGAGTGCCCCTCCTCTCCTCTTATAAAAGGCCCCCACCTCTACCACCTCATTCACACTTTCAAGCCATTTGGCTCGGCCAACCTCTGCCCAAATACTCTCCCAACTTCCCCCTCTTACTCCTAGAAGCCTCACTTTGGGAAGAAATCTTCCCAAGGAAGCCTCTGGCTCCAATCAAAAGAGTTACCCGATTTAAAGGTAATGTCTTCTCTTATGTTATTTTGTTTTATTTTTCTTATCCAACCCCATAAACTCATTTTATTCATTTCTTTTGTAACAACACCAGTATCCTAAATATACTAGGATGTTGTTATAAGAAGTATTCGAGCTACACTTACACACACCTACATCTAATGGTTAAAGAACATACGGTTTCTGTGGATGACGAATTTCTGCCTCACGAAACGATGATTGTTCAACACTCATATAACACCTTCAAAGGTGGCCATTAAGATTTCACTATATTTATATATGATATATAATATGTTTATGTTTTAATTATGCTTCTTTATTTCTCATTTATGACATACTTTATGATTTCCATTATGGGTAAACACGATAATTTAATTTTAGGAAGTGCGGACTACCGCCCCCTCAAAGTGATTTGAATCGTTAATGCCATATGTGGGATGAATAAAGGATGGAGTAAATGGTATTATACACTATATTATACTGGAATACATTTATATCATTATGATTTCATTCCATTAAATAAGAAATAGAAATGAAAGTAGCGTTCATGCGTACGTACGGCTTACCGTCTCCATGAACGGTGCATTTCATTTCTTACCTCTAAATGTTATGTAATATTATAAATGAATGTATATACTGGATATATATGATATATATGATATCTAAATCATGAATACAATTCTGTATATAATGGATATTTCATCACATTAACAACTCGTAATTATAAGAAGTTTATTGTTGACTCAAGTACCAAAGATCGAAAAAACGACCATTTTTAACTTAAATAATTACATAATGTTCATATCATTGTAATAAGTGATATAAAAAGAATAATGAAATTGAAAATGGTTCTTAATAAGGTAGATATTAACTCTAGTTTATTATTCAAGAGGTTAAAGAATAGTTGAGTCAAGTCGGACACGAGGTAAGGGAACTTCATAACCCAATTTCTATTCTTTGGGTTAATTTCCTTCATTCAAATTATGTCATGATATTATTATGTCCTATCTTGTATTTTTACATTATTTATGTGTACTTATAGTGAATAAACATAATAGAACTACTTTATAAAAAATGATCTTTTTAAGGACTTCGTCTCAATACCCTTTCATTGAGGCATATTTGTTTTTATACACAACTTTCTTTTAAACGTTGTATAAACACCTTTGACTTTTACATTTATTCAAAAGGAATCTTTTTATACGAAGAGTTTTGATAAACGAAAAAAGGGAATGTTTTTCTTTCCGTACTTATGCGGCGACAACGTCTTCTCCACCGTCGTGACCATTATTTGAGTTTCGGCTTCCTCTACAAGCCATCTTTTTTTTAATGAAAAATAAATACAAAGTTTTAACTTTCTTTTATTTTGGTATTGAAAATGGTTTTGAAAGTGTTTTTATTATATCAATGTGTTGTATTGATATCTTGTGATTGAAATGTGGAAATGTTATGTTTCCTTTATGAATGTTTTATGTGATAAGATTATGTTATGGTTTTTGATATGTTTAAACCTATTCATATGAAGAATGTATTGGACTTAATAAGTGACGGGTGGAGCCCGCTATAGCTCCTCGATGCATCGGTAGGTCTCATGAGACAACTAGACGTGGAATTGGCTGAGGCCCTTTCCCAATTTGAATTATGGTTTTGGCTGAGGCCTTAATCATTTTAGACGTCTTGGCCGAGGCCTTGACAAAATGTTTCAGAATGTCTGGCATTATACATTCCCTCTTTATGAAAGTGGTTATTGATATTGCATGTGATTATTCGACCAGAAGAATATCCAATTGAAGACGTGAATGGCATTATCTCATTTTACTTTTGCCATATTATGTTGATGTTCATGTTTAAAAGGCTTTTTTTTAGTTATACATTGCCTTAAATGTTTATGTTTATTTATGAAAGCATCTGCAATATTGTTATCCTTACTGAGCATATGAGCTCACCCCTTTCAATGTTTTAATATTTTTCCAGGATGTGAAGAAGTATTGTATGAATTACCTACAGGGGTAGTCAGAAAGGGATATGAGTGTGGACTATGAAGACCATGTTATTGTAGTTTGTTTACTTTTTGATGTAATGAAAGACTTATGAATGTATCTAGTGTTTCCAAGGCTACTAAACTAATTGGTATTTCGAGACTTGATCTTTTGTGATCATGCCAATGTTACGAAGTAATGCACCGACTCTGGGTAGCTAGGGTCGGGGCGTTACAATTAAAATTTATTTTTAAGGAAAAAAATTTAAAAAAGTTATTTTGAAAACCACTTTTAAAACATATGAACTAGTATTTACAAATCATCTAAAACATTTCATGAGTAAAATATCAGTTTTTATTAGAAAAAATATTTATAAAACATAAAACATTTTGAAACCAAATTCTTTCAAAATAAAGGTTAAAACATGTAAAGGAATTTGGGAATTTTTTTTAAATCTTATTCATTTAAAATATATTTGAAAAATTAAAAATGAATCATGTAAACATTTTTAATTTATTTTTAAATATATTTGAATAATTATAAAAAATATTGAAATAATTTCACCTTATAATATATTATAAAACATATAAAAGAAGAATTTATTTTTATTGAAAACCTTTTATTTTAAAATATCATTGAAAATAGGTAAATGATTATTGAAAAGCTTTTGAGAACATTTTATTTGAAAATACATTTGAAAAAATTAAAGAAGCTTTAAAACATTTTGAAAACATTTTCTTTGAAAACATATTTGATACCTTATAGGGGAATATTGAGAAAACATTTAAAACATTTAATTTGAAAATATATTTCAAAACATATAAAAGAATCCCTTAATATTTTTGAAACCACTTCTTTGAAAAAATATATTTTAATCCATTTAGAAGAATCGTAACAACAATTTCAAAACATTTTCTTTGAAAACATATTTCACAACATATAAATGAATATTGAAAAAAATCTGAAAACTTGTAAAAAACATAGAGAATGTTTAAAATCATTTTCCTTGATTGTTAACATACAATATAATTTAAAAATATGTCTGAAAATATTTTTCGTAAATATTATTATTGAATAAAATATATTTTCAACTGAAGATATAAATAAGTATGGATTTTCATAAAAACATTTTCTTGATTATATTGTATATAGAACAGTGTATAAAATTGTACAATTAATTGAATATTTCATTAATAATCATAGTAGAATAAAATTCATGACAATTAATGAGTGATGGATCATTATATTTCATCAATAGATGGTAAATCCTAAAAAATCCAGATAAATAATGAGATTGTATCAATAAACTCTTGCCACTTTTGAAAATTTGAATCTGAATGCCGATAAAAGAAAAATAATACATGTAGCTTAAAATATCATGAAGTGATAGAGATTCATGATAAAAAAAAATTATCTAATATGTATATAAACAATGTCAAATTATATTGGTACATAACATAACATGTTTCTCAAATAAGGTAAATTGACAAAAAATATCCTTAGTGATTTTGTAACTTTTGAACCATAAACCCCATAAAAGTGATATAATGAAATTCATATTTAAATTAAAATAATTTTATGTAAAATAATAATATAATAAATTCATGGATATTATATATACCACAAAAAAAACAAGTGATGAATATGATATAGGTCATCTAAAAATAAAAGTGGGGCTAGAAATTCTGTAAATACATGAGTAACTTTTGAATCATGATTTCCATGCTAGATTAACATCAATTGAAACATTAAATATCATGAAATAAATTTTATTCAATATATAACATTTATTAGGTAAATATATACACCACATATAAGAAATGGGTGGTAAATATGGAATGTATCACACAAATATACAAAATTAATAAGAAATTCTATTACATAGTAACTCCCCAACCCTAGAAACCTGGAGTTGGTTGAATATTTTATTACATTAGAATAATTACTATGAATCAAATTTTGAATGATCGATCAGTTTCGTAGTCTTGGAAATCCATATTACATACATGATACCCATAATAAATTAGTAAATAGAGAATAAAAATATTATTCATCATAAAATGAAATAAAATGAATCCTTGAGTCTCATTAAAAGGATACCTTTTCATAACCTGGGGAAAGGAAAAATAATATGGGTGAGATAAAATGATCATTAAGGTTAATTTAAGTGGAAGAAATAATTAATTAATGGAATTAAATCAATATTGAAATGTAAATAACTGAAAACACATGTCATTAAAATTTTCTAGATAAGGAAAAAAATTAATATGGTGAGGTTATTACTGAATACACATTCAATTTAATCAATGAACCAAAAATTAAATGCATCCATAGATCTATTGATGCTAAACCTGATGGATGAATAATAACTAAAACTAATTGAGGAAAAATCTGAATTATTATCCTCCATTATCATGGTGCATGGAACCATTGTTGTCACAACCTTTAAGTGGACAATTTATTATATCAGGTAGAAACCCATCTAATTTAGGCAACTAATTTATCCCACAAGACTATCAATGTATTGCGGGGGCTATTTATAACCATTCCCCACTCATGTAGTACCTGTAAAAAAACATTCCCTAGATACGAAATAATTTATTTAAATAAATATACCTAAGGACTTATCAAATATATGTATTTAATAAAAGAATTGGATTTATATATAATTTCATCGTTAATTAAATAACTTCCAAAATGAGAACTATATATAAATATGGTAAAATGATTAGGATATAATAATATCCATCACCCTAGAATTTATATATTAATTATATATTTATTAGTTCAAGAGAAATGTGACAATCTTAAGGAAATTGATATTTCAAATATAATCATTAAAAAATTTATTGAGGAGGACAATCATTAAACATTATAAAGCGTCTCTTACCACATTAAAACATTTGATTCATAATAACCAAGAAGGAATAAAAATAAATTCAATATAGAATGTCATAATAATAAAGTAATTCATGATATGGAATTTCAAATGTTAATATATAAACGATATAAAAGTGAATTGGAGCATAATAACAAAAAAGCCTCAATTGAGGATAAATTGAGACAAAATCTCTTACCTTGTGATTCCTTTCGTATGAATGAGAATTAACCTCTTGTATATTAGTTTTAAAATTGTTAATTAATTATTAATGAAACGTATTCATGTTTATAATATTATATGTTATATTATTATAGTATTTTAATACCCTTTTCATAACAATCATTCATTTATATTCACTATTTTTTGTGTTAATTTCATAGTTTGTAGAGTATGTTTTAACTTTTTACTTATTGATCTTATTAGGGATTCATCATTTCAAGAATGTAAAACATGATTAAAATATAATATATATTAATTAGAATAATCCATAATATCTTGACATAGGAAATTGAATGTTTCGTTCATAGAGATAGTTGGTTGTACGTTTGCATGGATGCTACTTTCATTTAATAATCTTATTAAAAGATTGAAAAGTAAAAGATATATATGTATATTATAAATCTATTATTATATATATTTAATATATATTATATATTTTTATTAAAACAATATTTTATACTTTCCATGTATATAGTGAATGATTCACATCACTTTTGGGAGGTGGTAGTCCAAAAATTCACAAACGTTGTTATCATATTCCCAAAAAAATGGAGTTTATAAAGGAATGTGTTACAAAATAATTACATAAGTACAAAGAAATTGGTAATATCATATATTAAATATATAAATATTGTTTTCATCATAATTCCCTACCATCAACTGTGGTAATGTAAAAAACAAAAAATTATTTTTTCGTGAGGTTGAATTTTTCCGTATAAATATACTATAAGATTATTAACACTTAGATGGGTGCGTGTATGTGTAAGTAGAAACCTTAAAATAAAAATATATCAGTTTTTTTAAAATATTTTGTTTATATATTCATGGAATAATAATATTCTATGGGGTGGAGAATGGAAGGGAAACTCAAGATCCCGAGGAACTATGTTACCCATTATTTGGGTATGTCCTTTTGATTTTCACCAAAGGGCTTCCTTGTATAGATTTACCCTCAAGGTTATGATTATATGTTAACATATGTAATTATTAAAATATATTTGGGAAAATATTTATTGAAAAAAGTGGCATGAGAGGTATGAGTAAGTGAGAGGAGAGGATTCCTTTTTATAGTGGAGGAGGATTGGCACTCTTATAAATTTTAAAAAATAGATTTTATCCCAGGTTTCTTCTAATTGTATTAGGAAATGTACTATAAATAAATATATCTAATCACTTATAGCGTAGAACTATGGCAATAAAATGTCTTTTGGACAAGTTTATAAGTCATTTTGGACCTTATGATAAAGGTTTATTCCCTTGTTAATCTTAATTTCACCTTAGTCATTGTAAAAATTTTTAATCACTTTAACTATTTTAATCCTTTTTTTCGATATTCTAATAATAATAATTGGAATAAATTAATTAAAATTTAATCCCATAGACTGGATGACAATGCGGGGTTTTAAAGTACAATCATTGAAATATTTTCTATGTTTTCCTACCATGTTTCAAAGTGAAATTGAATCAAATGATATAAATTGAATTTTTCAATAATAAAATTAATATAAATAAATATTAAAAAAATTAAAATTTTAATTTATACTCACAAATAAACTAGATTAAAATTCTATTTTGAATTAAAATTCTGAATTATTCACTATTCAATAAATAATAGAACCTCACAGAAAAATTCCAAAAAATTATCCTAAACTAATATTTATGTTTCTAATTAAAATATTATGTATATTGTTACTTATAAAATTTAAAAAATTTAAAAAATGCATTTTTTAAATTAGGTTCTCTATAAAATTTAGTAAAAGAACCTAAATAAAAATATAGGTTTTCTGTGAAAAAATTTGTTTGTTCTTATCTTATATTATAAAATATATTGGATTAATATAAAAAATATTTAATTGAATATAATTTATATATATATCATTACATTTACTTACTGATTGTAATTTATTTTGCATAAATAAGTATTGTTGGAATAAAAATGTTTTTATATAAAAAAACATTCCCTTTATATTCAATATATTCTTATATTCATTTATAATAAATTTTTAACCAATTAATTAATTTTATATTTTTTAAAACCATAGGATTTAATTTGTCATTTATTAATATTCATAACTTCTAATTTAATGCTTGTTTTATTTCCTATTCTATAATAATATTTTAACAATATATTATTACTTTGCAAAACTCAGTCTTGCATGTAACACAAGCCATTGAAGAAACACATTGTTTCATGTTAAATATGCTATCATAGTGTCACATGCATTGAAAGATATAAAATATATTAAATTTATTTAAAATAGTAAATATGTATAAATTAATTAGGGGAATAGATTACCTTACGTGCTTGGTGATGCGTGTGATACGCCCTATAAAATACATTTTTCTTACATTAGATTTTTGGGGTGTCACATTCTACCCACCTTAATTAAATTTTTTCCTCGATTTTTTAACATCATCTTGATAATTGAGGGTTTGATATTTGAAAATAAATAGTTATTGGGAAACACACATCATAAAAGGGTTAACATGGAATATTCTAAATAGAAGATAAATGAATGTACAACGGTCAAGTGAATAGGTTTTATATTACGAGAAAGTGGTGTGACATATAATCAATGATACTGAATAAGAATTCAACAATCATGTTCTGATAGTGAGTTCTAGAAAACATGTTCATATGAAAGTTCTTTACCAAAAAACCCTTAACCGTATGTGGGAATAATGTTCATTGATATCATCCAAAATGACAATAATATGAAAACAATTTTTTGGTTTAAAGACCATTTTTTCCTATAGTTGAGAAAATATCTCCGACATAAAGAATATAATAAAATATAGGTTTCTATAAATATTATCTTTACATTTTATAATGTATTTAACTTTTCATACATTATATATTGGTATATGTTTATTGTAGGGTGAAGTGATACATCCTCCTCTAAAACCTCATCCAAATATAATCTCAAACCATTTTATAGACAGTTAACATTTCTAAAATATTATGATCCAAATCCTTGAAAGTAAGGTCAATGAATTTCTAAAATGAACATATCATTAACCTTAAATCAACATTTATAAGATATTTACTCATCACATATATAATTTGTGAACATCTATATCATGTATTATCCAAAAATATTGTAATAACATGGATTACCAAAATAATTTATTTGGAACATGCATGAATCCATGTTCCATAAATCAAACAAAGATTATTTATTATAGTCTTTAAATCCAAGAGTGATGTATACTTCATCAATGACAGCTTAAACAACATTATCATTAAATTAATACTCGATTCCAAAGTTGTCTACACTTATCGGATTTACATTGACCAAAACAGTCATTTATTTATCCAAATATCATATTCTTAACATTGGGAACATATTAAGGGTTATATTTCCCTAAACCAAGTGTTTTACAAAATAATTTTATTTTTAATAAATAAATTTTCATTTTACCATTCAACATATGATCTGAAATTCATCACAAAAAAAGTACAAAAAAACAATCCTCATATATTCCATAATTCTTATAAGTAGTACATCACTGATAGAGTATTTTAATGACATAATTTTTTAATAGGAATATTAATCATTCCACTTCATCTATAGTAGAACCCTAACTTCACCATTATCCATTGGTAATATTTGTGGTATATTCCTTTGATGCATGAGTCATTTATTAGAATAGTTTCATCTATCCTTGCATTTGTATCATTTAATAACAATGTTTTCACTATATAATTTTCATTCTTCTTCTAGGTAATCCTTTTCCCCATACATATAATGACCTCTCATGACATTTAAGCATTTAACATGGTGATTCTATCCATAGTTATCACATTTGTGAAAATCCTCGTTTCCCTTATTCCATTTATCCATATAATTCATTAACATCTTCTTCTTAACTAATTTCCCGTAAAAACCATATGAATTTTATAATTCATTAACTATATCATTGTTGAATGATACTATTTATTTATATTATGAGATTACATGGGAGACTATTTCCCTTCAAAAAGTTTTCTTAAGACCATAAAATATATGATCTTTCTTACTCTTTGGATCACATGAATTAGTGGTTTTGATATTCCTTATAATTTGAACAATTTTTAAATAATGTAATATGCTTTATTAAATCATAACATATTATACAATAGAAATAAATTGTGAAACATTTGACATAAATTAATATTTTTATTTATATCTAATATTATAATCATAAACATGGATTCTTTGGGAATATCATTACTTTTAAATCCATCGTAATGGTTTTTAAAGAAGATGTGAACTATCCAAAGTGTATCCCCAGAGAGTTTCAAACAAGATGTGTAGTAAGGCTTGTTGTCGTGTACCTTGTTTCACAATGTCATGACTAACACAACATGTTAGAGGTATTACACAAAGGTACATATATGGCAGAATCGCATCAACTAATAGTATCCAGATAGAGATGTATTTCTATTAAAACCGACTTAATATCCATATAACCAAAACATTATGATTTTCTTAAATAATTGTCCAAAATTCTACCTATTTTATATATTATATGATATATATTTTGCTAAATCTAGTTTATAAGGTTGATTATAAACTTCCTTTCATACCAACTGTAATGCCCCCACCCCAAAATCAGAAATCCATTGCATTATTTTTTTACATTGAAATAATTACAAAGAATAAAATCCAATACTACCGATAACTTTATCAGTATTGGGAATCCATATTACATACAATATACCCATAATACATAGGTAAATGGAGAATAAAAACATGATACATAATAAAATTAAATAAAATCATCCATGAAACTCATTCAAAGGATTCATCTTTATAAATTGGTTATGATAAACACAATAATGGTGAGCTCAAATTCTCATTAAATGCATGTACTATAGAATAAATAATGAATGTATAAGATGGAATAAAATGGGAATATAAATAAAAAAACACATGACATTAAAATAAACTAGTTGATGAAAAATCAACATAGCAAGGTAATAACCAGAAACACATCAATTTAATCAATAAACCAAATATGATATGTATCTATAGATATGTCGATGCTCAAAATAACAGATGAATAATAACTAAATGTAAATGACATAAATGTTTAATTATTGGATGTCGTTTTATCTAGGTACATGAAATTATTACTTTCAATAACATTCACAGTATGGTTTAGCACATCTGGTAGAAACCCGTCTAATTTGGAAAACTATTTTGACTATTAAAACAATTGATGCATGATGGGGATATCAATAAAAAGTCTCCAACCATTTCATTAATATCTAAATCATTTATCACATATGGAATAATAGGTTTAAATCAATGTACAACTTCCATTATCAAATATCCATATTGAATAAAAGATATAGATCTATCGATAATTACCCAGTTAATCAAATAACTATTAAAGGGAAAACAACATGTAAAAAGTGTTTAAGGTTTAGAAAATTATATTATCAATCACCCCAAGAATGTGGATATTTCCAATCAAGGTATTGTTTCGTGGTAAATTTAAAAATAAAAACTAATGTGATATTTAAATGTAAATCATTAAAAAAAATATTGAGGAGAATAATCTTAAAATATTCCAAAGTATCCCATACCACTTCGAATTATTTGAATCATAATATCCATGATGTAATGAAATTAAAAGAAACTTATAAAATCATATGAATTTTGTAATTCATGATAAAAAACTTCAAATCTAAATATATAAACTATATAAATGTTAAATTGTTCAAAATAATAGATAAGTCTTAGTGGACTGTAAATTGAGATGAAATCCATTACCTTGTGTTTCCTTTTGTGTGAAAAGGTTTTAACCACATGTATAATGGTATTAAGAGAGTTAATAAATTTTTACAAAACCATATAAATGTTTATAATATCATATTTTATCTTTTTATAAAATCTTATTACCCTTTTGATAAAAATAATTCATTATATTCACTATTTTAAGTATACATTGCCTAGTTTATAGAGTATGTATTAACTTGTTTTTTGTTTCTCTTATCCTGGTTTCATATTATAAATAATTTAAATTATGATTAAAATATAAAATATATTCATTATATATGTATTTCAAATAAATCATTGTATTTTGAGAAAAGGAATAGAATGCACCGTTCATAGAGACGGTATGTCGTACGTACACATGAACACTACATTTCATTTACATAGTAAAAGAATAAAAAGTAAATGATATAAATTTATATTATAATTTTAGTATAATAACTATTTTATATATATTACAAAGGTTTAATAATACTATAATTTATTCATTCCATATATAGCGTTAAGGAATCAAATCACGTTAGGGAGGTGGTAGTCCACACTTCCACAAATGATGTTATTGTTTTCACAAAAAATCAAGTGCATTAAGGTATGTGTTATAAATTTATAACAGAATTATAAAAAAAATTATTAATTTCATATGCCACATATATAAATATTTTTTTATTTATAATTCCTAACCATTAAAGGTGGTAATGGAAAAATAATCATTCATCATTTTGTGAGGAAGAAGTTTTCTTTACAAATAACCTGTAAGTTCATTACCTATTAGATTGAAGTGTGTGTAAGTGTAGATAGAACCATTTACAAAAAAAATAGCAATATATTTTTGAATAATTTTATTTCTATAATAATTGAATATGTATATTTTGGGGGTGGTGTAGAATAGAAATGAAACAAAATAAGTTCATGAAATACGTTAAATTTTATCCTAATAACTCTATTTTATTTGCACCAAAAGGATTCCTTGGACGATTTTATGCCAATAGTAAGGATTCTAGGATTTGAGAAGGAATCTTTAGGATTTAATTTGGTAGATAATGATTGATAAAATGTTTCTTGAATTTTGTGAGGAAGTGGGAGGAGGAGAGGCATTTCTATAGTGGGGGAGGAGCGACAATCTATTAAATTTTTGGAAAAGGGTATCCCACCAATGTTTTCTCACTGTGAGAAGATAAAGTAATCAAAAAGGTCAATCCAAGGAATTATAAGGTTGAAATATTTTCATGCAATGGATTTTTGAAATGTTAATTGGTCATTTTGACTATTAGGTTTAAGGTTTAATCTATTGTTAAGCTTAATTACACTATAATCATCGTAATTAATTTTAATTACCATCACTAATATTTTTGGTAAAAACTATGCTAAAATTATAATAAATTATTAGTTATTATAAATATACCTGTGGAAACTATTTTTAAAAGTTACAATCACATAAGTTTGTGAAATTAATTTAAATTTAATCTTGTATATGGGAAGACAATGTGGGTTTTTAAAGTATAATCATCCAAATGGTTGCTAAGATTTTATACCCAATTTTAAAGTGAGTTTTATTCAGATAAATTTAATTTAATTTATTGATAGAAAAATTATCTAATCAAAAATTAAATAAATTATTAATATAATTTTACCTTATAAATAAATGTTTGGAATTAAAACACATGTATTTTTACTGTACATTAAAAAATGACAATTCATAGAAAAATGAAAAAAATTCACCATAACATAATTTATATTTTTTTATTTAAAAAATTATTTTTATTTTTACATATAAAATTTATAAAAGTGAAAAAAATTATCCCAAATAGGTTCTCCAATAAAATGTAGTAAAAACCTTAATAGAAATATATGTTTATATGTGAAAATTTTGGGTTATTCTTATTTTATGAATTTAAAATTTATTTGATTAATATCAAAATTATTTTTTTGAATATAATATATAAATATATAAATATATATTTGTAACATTAATTTAACTCACTAATTGTAATTAATTTAGGATAAATATGATTTTCTAGGAATAAAAATAGTTTTATATAAAAAGTTTTCACTTTATATTCATTGGATTATTATAATAATTTCTAATGATTTTGTAACTAGGGTATTCATATTATATGTATAAACCATAGTTTTTAATTAGGGAGTTAATAATATTCATAACATCTAATTTAAATGATTGGTTATTTATTATTAATTAATATTTTTTTAATAACATATTGTTTTCATGTAAAACAAGGTTTTGCATGTAACATATGAAACTAAAAAAACATTGTTTTGTGTGTGCATGATAATTAAGTTTCAGGTGAATTGTAGGATAAAAAATATAGTGAATTTATTTAAAATAAGATATATATTCAATTTTCAGGGCATTATATTCCATTATGTGCTTGGTGATGTGTATGATACACGCTTTGAAATACAATGTTCATACTTTATAATTTTCGGGTGTCACATTACTCATTTATTAACTCTCACCATACTCACTCAAAACACCTATATAATAAGATTAACTTCATAATACAAATTTTAAATAATCATATTCATTTATATCAAACAATATATGAAACATACCTGGTAAATATAGAGTATGTATTTTTGACATCAATTAATATTTATGAATTAGATATTAATTTTACATTAAAAGGGACAACTTATGATAGCATACCCAACATGAAACAATAGGTTTCTCAGAAATCTAATGTTGCACACAAAACTGAGTTATACTGAAAAAATATAGTATTAATATTATTATTTTATGTTATTGTTATCGATAAACCATTTAAAAGGTGGAAATGAATGATATTAATTTAATTATGAAAATGGGGTTTACACACATTTATATAATGATTCATTGGTTAGAAAATTAATTACAAATAAAAATAAAAACCAATTGAATATAAAAGATGGGTTTTATGAAAAATTATTTAAGTGCAAATAATTGTGTTTATAAAATAATCAAATCACCGTTGTTTGATTATATTAATTAAATATATATTACATATATTAAATTTAATTTTTAAAAATAACTATATGTGTTTTATATCCCTAATACAATAATATATTTGATTTTAAGAATAAAATAATTATTTTTCAAAAAAGGCAGTTTTACCACCTTTTGAGGGATAACCCATTTAAAATCTAGTTTTTAACATTTTTATAATTTTTATTTGAGAAAATAAACTTCCTATTTGTCATATGGACATACATATTTACATTGGTTGAATATTTGGTATTTGTTTTGATAAAATTCATATTTTAATGAATAAGGAAAAATAAGGATTTTTAATCCAAAACAATTTTTTTCAACATTATTTATATTGTAAGATTATCTTTTTTATTGGTTTTAAAGTATAATTAGATTATGTTTTTATCGTTTAATATAATTTTGGACATTGTATGTAATTTCTAATTGAAATTTGGCAAAAACACATGTTAATTTTTTAATGGTTTCTACTTTTAAAAAAACATGTTTTCTCATTTTGACAAAGTAGATTAATTTTAAATTAATTACTACAACTTATATATTTATAATTTTTAATATTAGATTCTATATTTGGAATAAATGGGTAAAATTTTGTAAATACTTCCCTTTTATTTTTGTACATTATGAAAAGTAACATTTGTAAGAAATTTTATTACGACGGTTAAAGGTAAATCAAAAAATTAAAGGTAAAAATAATAAAATAATGATATAAAATTACCGTAAAATATTTCTTAATTTAATTAGATGGTTTATTATGAATATTATCATCTTTAGGACGATTTTAGAACCACTTGGATCCATTTGGATGACATCAATGCTTTTATAATATTATATTAAAGGAATAGTCGTTTCTGTTACACTTTTATTTTAAAAAAGTAAAGAATTTTAATATGGAGTTATACGCTGGATATCTTCAAATATAAATAGCCATTTAAAATATAAAGAAACTACCTACATCATGGTTATTAATTTATATTTTTTATTAATTAAATAATTATATTTAACCATGACATAAAGAGGATGTAGTAATTTATTAATTAATGAATGAATCAAATAATTGACTTTATAAATATTAAAATAAATATTATATGACATCATTTAAGTCATCCAAAATTTTAATGGATATATTTTATAATTTGGTGTTGAGATAAAATAGTTGTATTGAACATATCATGATTTTATGATACTTTTTAAAAGTCAACTAATGAATAGTGTTAGAATTGATACATTTGGTATTTTAAAATATAAAATTGTTTGTTAAATGATATAAAACTCCAAAAAAATCTATAACATTCCTCAAAATGGTTAGTATAAGACGTAATATGTCATAAATGACACTTTTTTATCTTTTTTTTGTTATAGTAATTACATTGTCCCACATAGTGTAAATAACATGATATCGTGATTAGATTTAAAAGGGTTAAATAAGGGTTAAACCAAAATAAAGAGGATTAAAAAATATTCAAAACATGTATAAATTTAATTGGATTATGGTGAAACCACCCAAAATCAGATTATATTAGAAATAAATTATTTTTGTTCCATTTTGATCCAAAATTTAATTTATAATACCTTAATATTTTAAGATTTTTCAAGGGTGATCGTCCAATCTACTTAAAAAAAGAACCCACTCTTCTCTAATAACTACACTTGAAAATCCTTTTGGGTAAAACAATATCTACCCAAATCTAGTCCTATAATCCCTCCACACATTTTTAAGTCCTCAAATTGCATAAAACACTCTAATTAGAGGTGTTATGGTGTTCCTAAAAGGTGATTAACTGAAGAAGAGGTAACGTTTTCTTTGAGTATTTCTATTTTATTTTTTCAATACACTTACATATAATCATCACCAACCATGCTTAGATAATAGAAATAGTATCCTCAACATACTGAGATGTTATTATTATTTTTTTAATCACCTAAATCAATCTCCAATTCTATTAAATGGGAGAAGAATTAATCGTTCGTCTGTACGTGTGAACTATCGCCTCCACGAACTAATCTAATTCGTTTTCCATAACGGTCTCTAATGACTAGTTATAATAATGGAATTAACATTAATATGTTGTATTAATTACATATTAATCATTATAATATGGTAATATATGAATTATTTTCTTACATTCCATGCACAAAAAAAATGATAACATCATTCATGCATATGTGTGACCTATCCCCTCCATGAAGCAATGTAAATGGTTTAAATCACCACATCACTTGTATGATATATATATATATATGTATATTGAAAAGGTTATTAATATTTTAATTATATTATTAACATTCTATAATGATATAATAATAATTACCTTATTTCCACAATGATCAATAAAAAGTGGAAAAGCTACTCTTGTATACATATGGCCTACCATCTTGATGATTATAACGTTGTTCATTTTTAATTCCATAAATGTATTTTTTGATTATAAAATAAAAATTTATTTATAAGATTTTTATAAATAGTATACTGATAATGATTGACTTATGACAACATGGACTAGTTAAAACAAACATTGTTCATTATCAACTCAAGTATTGAATATGGAAAGAACGTCTGATATTGACATAATGAATTATGTATCTTCATTAACATGATATTCATTAATATAAAATAAATAATAAACCAAAAAATAGTTATTATGAAAGTACAAATTATGCTAATTTTACTATTCAGGAATTAGAACGAACATATCTGATTAATCGAACTGAAGGTAAGGTAAAAAATAACTTAATTTCCACTCATTTAGTTAAATATTCATGTCATTGGATTTTTCTTCCAATAATATATTTGAATGGAAAATTATTTTTTTACATTTTATATCAAAATTTATTGGGTTTATTTATATTTCTGACAAATAATTATGTCTATATGTTTTAATTATCTTAATGATACGATCTTTCTAAGGGACTTCATCTCAATCCCCTTTAACTGAGTCATATTCAAATAATATACCACACCTTCATTTATATTGTGTATAATCATCCCCTTTTACTTTTAATTTCATTTAATGGTTTTTAAAAGGGATATTTATATTCTAATTATTTTAATTTCTTTATAATATGACAAAAGGAATGTTTTTAACGTACACGATGACAAAGAATTTTCTACCATCGTGATCATTTTGTTATTTCAGTTCCACTACAAGCCAATGTGATTTTAAAAGAAAAATAAAAAACCATGTTACTTTTTTAGGTATTTTGGTATTTAAAATGGTATTAATAATGGTTTTATTATATCTTTTCATCATTCCTTTTGATTGAAAATTTTATGGGTGAAATTTTGAAAATTTAAATCTTTTATATTTTATTATTATTTAATGGTACTTGGAAAATTTAAGGGTGGTTATATGATTAAAAAATGATAGGTGGTTACCCGAGTTACCAAAATGTGTGGGTCCGTGATAAACCCAGGATGGGGGGTTACATTATAACCTCCAATTCATTGTGAATTGAAGCCAGATGTTTGGCTATTCCGTTTAGTGATATGTATGAAAGTCGACCATATGGTTATTTCATTTAAGTTTGATTATGTCCCAAGTTAACTTTTTTTTGTTATATATTGCTTTATATGGGTTTTATGGTAATATTTTTTTTGAAAAAAGGTTATGCAATGATCTTATATTCAGTGAAGGGTATAAACTACTTCATAAATTTGAGAATTATTACTTTAAGATAAATTATTCCTAGTTTACAAGTTTCCGTAAGGCAAATAGTTTTCCTTCTTTATGAATCCCTTATTGTGCATGTTACAGTCATCCCATGTTTTGAAATGTTTTTCATATGATTTTAATATGTATAAGGTCAAGGATGGGATCATGGAAAAGGTATGATTAAACATGAAAAGAAACCACATTTCATTTAAGTAGTTAATTTTTTATGGATGAAATGGATATTGTTGGAATTGTCCACATTATATTTCTATTGTTTTTTATGTATGTGTTAGGGCCTAATTATCTAAAAAAATAATCTTGAAAATATCCCCAATGTGAATAAAATTCAAATTATTGACTTATCTCAAGATTAAGTAATGTTTATGGAACGAGTCTTATAGTTGGTATTAGAGGATGGTTTACGAAACATTGGAGATTAGGATGTTTTCTTAAGAGTAAGGGATATAATCATGGGTTTATAATTTTCAAGATGATCATAAGATGAATGTCTTTGAAACCCATTTTAAGGATCTATATTCTGAAATTTTACGGGTATTAATGGTATTATTGGAGACTTTTATTTTTTGGAAATTATTCCATATTAAATATTTGGGATGAAAAATAAAATGGGTGAAATAAACATTGAGTTTAAAATATGATAAACAAAATAATGATAATTTTATATCACGTTGGGAATGTAATAAGAATTATATAGTTCTTGAAATAGGACAACATAAAAGATGTGTTACAACCTGTCCCATCGGGCAAGGACGTGGGGATCGAACCCACAACTGAAGGCAATAAGGCTGCATCGCCTACCACCATCATACATGAAGTCCTTGGTTATTGTGGCTTCATTTTTATTAATTAAAAGAGTTTATTTAATAATAATAAGTTTTTTTTCTAACTTAGGTTTTATCAAAAGGATATCCATGGTATTAGAAAATGATTTTGTGATTTAATGATAAAAGTTATTTTTGAAAAAGTTACCTATTTTTGAAACATTATATGATTAAGGTAAATAGAACATTATGTGATTCTAAAGAAGTAATTTTTGAATTATATTTTGGAAGAATCTGTTATTTTAATTGTTTAATTATGAGAATGAGGTTATTTATATAAATGATTAACCTATCATGGAGAATATATGATTTGGATAATTACTTTTCAGTATGAGACTTTTAGAGTGGTCGATGTTATGTAGGGAAAATGATAAGATTTTTCATGGAAGACTATGGTGACAAATCCTTCTGAATTTTAGGATTCAATCTTCGTTTCGATTATTTAGAGAAATTTCAAAGATAGTTATTTGTTGAATGGTCAATGTTAAACTTTGGATATCAATGTGTAATTTTTGAAATTCATATAGATTTTTTATCATATAACAGTTTATTAATTTTTTAGAATTATCTAACATTATAATAATCATATTGGTTTTGGTGATTGTTTTAAGACAAGAGAAATAGATAGTTAATCTTTTTTGGAGTATTTTATTCACTAGAATATGATTACAGTGTTTCATGCATGAAAAATTGAACATGAATACTCATCATTTAGGGAAAAAAGATGACATTGTCATGGAATTCGATTAGTTTATGAAACTCTACATGTCAATAATTATATTTCCTTATGTTCTTATTCTATATCAAAAAATAATTCCACAACACGATGAAAAGGATCATAGAAAAAAATATTATCCATTTACTTTTCCAGATATGAAATCATATTCCATTGACCCCAACACATGTTTGTTGTTTTATGATTGTTAACTTTCTCCCGATCATGTTTTCTATCACTCTCCACGAGAATGTGATGGTTAGTTTTCTCTTACATATCATTGATGCCTACTTGGAACCTTCATATGTGTTGTCTCAGGTGACTATTATACTTCATCTTCTATCTTTTAAAGTGGATGATTTTTTAATTCTTTTTCTGATTTGTGACTGAAATAAAGTAATTTTGAAAAGTGAATCATTTGTTACCAAGCCCAAATTTAAAATTACAAGGACTCAATTTCCAAAAGGGGGAAGGATCTAACATCCTAGGTCGTTACAAAATAATAATTTTAAATATATATTAACTTTTAAAAATAGATATTAATATTAATTTAAAAGGGATAGTACATATAATAACATACCCGACACACAATATTAGTTTTCTCCAAAATCTTACATTGTATACAAGACTGACTTATACTGTAAAATAATAATATATTATAATTTTATTAAGTATCAGTTATCACATTGTCATTAGAATGGTGGTAATTAATGAAATTAATTGAATTATGAAAATATATTTTAAACATGTTTATATAATTATTCATTGGTTATCAAATTAATTAGATGGTAAAATATAAAACAATTGAATATAAAGGTTTTGATTGATGAAAAACTATTTATGTGCAAATAATTATGTTTCGAAAATAATAAAACCGCCCTTGTTTGTTTATTTTAAGGAAATATTATTTAAATATATTTAATTTAATTTTTTAAATCCATATTATGTATATTTTATCCCTAATTTAAGAATAAATCAGATTTTAAGAATAAAATAAGTATTTTTCAAAAAAAACTGTAGCTTTACTTCCTTTTGATTACAAACCGATTATAAATATGTTTTTTCAAAATTTAATGTGTTCTAATTGACAAAATAATCTTTTTAGATTGAACCGGGACATTAAAAATTTACTTTGGTCAAATGTTTTGTATTTTTCTGATAAAATTCATATTTAAATGAATAGTGAAAAATACTACATTTTAATTCAAAAATATTTTTTCATCTAATTTTCTTTTATTTTTTTATTATATTTTAAAACTGGTTAAAAGTATAAGTAGATAATGTTTTTACCATGTAATCTATTATTTTAATTGCATGTAATTTCAACATGAAATTTGATAAGAACACGTGTCAATCTTATAATGTTTTTTTTTGTTTCAAAAAACCTATTTTTTTATTTTTCCAAGAGGGAATAATTTTAAATTAATAAATGAAACATTTATATTTTAATATTGGAAAAATTGATTCCATATTTTCAATCAGTTGGTATATATTATGTAAAAACACCCCTTTTATGTTTTTACATTATGAATAATAACATTGTTAATAAATTTTATTACGACGGTTAAAGGTAAATGAAGAAATTAATTATAAAAATAATATTATATTAATATATATCTACCTAAACACATTCAATACTTTAATTTATTGAGTTTATTACGACCATTATCATCATTTGGTTGATTTTAGGAACACTTGGATCCACTTGGATGATTTTAATGATTTTACAATATTATATTCAGTAAATTAGCATTTTTGTTACACTTTTCATTCGAAAAATTAATGTATTTTAATATTGGAGTTATAAAGGTAATATATTAGACTATAAATTGTTATTAGAAAGCTACAAATAGTACCTAAATCATTATAATTTTTATATAATTTGGTAGAAAATAAATAAAAAAGATTAATTACGACCAAAAGAATATGTAGTAATTTTTTAAATTAAGAAAGAATCAAATAAATTATTTTATAAATATTAAAATAAATATTTTTTAACATAATATGAGCGAAAAAATAATTTTATGGATATATGTTACATGTTGGAGATTATTTAAGGTATTTTTTTGAAAAAAATATCTTGTTGTTGTTATACTTTTTAAAAGTCAACTAATGAATAGTGCTAGAACTGACACTGATTGTATTTTAAAATATAAAATAGTTTATTAAATGTTATAAAATTACTAAAAATCTAAGATTCATCAAAATGGCTAGTAACACACCTCATATTTCATAAATGAAACTTTTTGTGATCATTTTCCATGTTATTTTAATTAGATTAACTCACAAAGTGTAAATAACATGAAATCATGATTAGATTAAAAAGGGTAAAATGAGGTTTAAACAAAAAAGATAAGGATTAAAAAATAGTCAATAATTTTATAATTTTAATTGAATGATATTTATTATACCAAAAATCATCTTAACATATAATTAAATTATTTTTTGATAATTTGGAACCAAAATTGAATTTTTATAAATTTTATATTTTAAGAGTTTTTAAGGGTGCCCCTCCTATATCCTAGAAAACGGTATCCCATCTCTTATAATACATACACCTAATAATATTTTATTTTTGAAAAATATCTAACAAAAACACTTCCTACAACTCCTCTCCATATTCTTGAGTCCTTATTTTGGGAATAAATCCATATTTTCAGGTGTTAAGGTCTTCTTCCAAGGTGATCAACCTAAGATGAGGTATCGTTTTCATTAAGTATTTCTATTTTAATTTTTCTTCCACTTCCATCAAATCTCCACCAACCATTATGAGATAATTAATAAATTATGATCAATATAAATATATTTTATTATGTTAATACCATCACTTAAATCCATCTCAACTTCTATTAAATGGGAAAGGAATTAATCATTCACGCGTACGTGTGAACTATCCCCTCCACAAACCTATTTAATTAATTTTCTATAAGAGTCTCTCAAGACTGGTTGTAATAATGGAATTAATTTTTATATGTAATATACATACATATTAATCATTATAAGATAATAATATATCATTTATGTTTTTAATTTCCCTGCACATAAAAATGATAACTTCGCTCGTGCGTAGATGTGAACTATCACCTCCAAAGAGAAATGTGAATCATTTTCATTCACCACATCACGTGTATGATATATATAAGTATATTTAAAAGATTATTAGGGTTTTATTTATTTTATGATTATTTTTTAGTTGTAAAATTATAATTATCATATTTCCATAATGATCAATGATAAATGGTAACGTTACTCTTGCGTCCGTATGGCCTACCATCTCCCTGATCATCATGTTGTTAATTTTTTATTACCATAAATGAATGGATTCATTTTAAAAGTATAATTGATGTATAAAAATTTCATTAATATTTTTACAGAGATGATGTAATTTTGACCCCAAGGACAAGTGACATCAATCCATGTTCATTTTTGACTTAATTACCAAATATCGACAAAACATCCGATATGAACTTAAATAATTTTGTAATAATTTTAACAAGATATTAAGTAATATTAAATAAATAATAATCCTGAAAACGGTTCTAAGGAAATTCTAAATTATCCAAAGATAATTATTCATGAATAAAAAGTAACATACATGATGAATCATACTCAATGTAAGGTAAATCATAACTCAATTTCCATTCACAGAGTTAATTATCCATGTCATTGGTTTTTTCCCAAGAATATCTGTGAAGGTCCTATGATTGTTATAAAATTAATATCCACCTATATTTTATATATTTATAATTTTCACATCTAATTATGTCATTTATTTATCACTAATCTATTTATATTATCTTTGTAAGGGGTGTCGTCTCAATCTTCTTTCATTGAGGAATATGTTGAAAATATACACCACCATATTTTATATGGTGTATAATCAACCCATTTGAAATTTAATTTCATTAAGTGGTTTTAAAAATGAATATTTTTATATGAAGTGTATTACTTTTCTTACAAAATGAAAAAAGTAATTTTTTTGACATATGTGGTGATAACGACTTTTCCAACATTGTGGCCACTTTGGTATTTGGCTTCCTCTAAAAGCTAAAAGGTTTTTTGAAGAGAAATAAATTACATATTCACTTTTAAGGAATTTTTTTATTGAAAATGATTTTAATAATGGTTTTATTATATCATGAAATGATTCTTTATGATTTCAAATATTATCAGTGAAATGTTAACAATTTAAATCTTTTTTGTGTCGTTATTATATAATGATACTAAGAAATTTGATAGGTGGTTACATGATAAACCAAATATGGGTAGTCATATGATAAACCAAATGTGGATGGTTCTATGATAAAACAATGATAGACGGTTACTTTATAACCTTCAATGCATTACGTATGGATGTCAGATGTATAGCTATTCCATTTAGTGTTGTGTGTGTGTTGACTATATGGTTATTCCATTTAAGTATGATTATATCACAATTTTCCTTTATATGATATGTGTTTCATTATATGTATTTTAAATAAATATTTTTGTAATAAAAAATTGTAATCAATGATGTTATATTCAGTGAAGAGAATTTCCTACATCATAAATGTGAAAAGGATTGCTTAATGACAAATTTTTCATAGTTTACATGTTTTTGAAATACTAATAGTATTCTTTATGCATATATTACTATGATTTTTTTTCTCTTCCCATGTTTAAAAATATTTATCATAGGATTTAAAGAATTTTAGATTCAAGGATGGGATCAATGAGAAGTTATGATTAAATATAAAAAGAAATAACGTTTCATTTTTTTATAGATGAAACATAAAATGTTGGATGTGTCCACAATGTATTTATATTGTTTTTTTATGTATTAGTTAGGGCCTAATTCAATAAAAAATATAGCCTAAAAGGAAGCATGAGGTGAATGATTGTAAAATTATTGACTTATCTCAAGATTATGTAAGGCCTAAGGCTAGGGCCTTATAGTTGGTATCAATGGATAGTTTAAACCACATTGATGACTAGGATGTTTTCTTAAGATTTTGGTATATCAGCATGGGTTTATAATTTTAAGGTTGATTATAAGTTCAATGTCTTATAAACTTATTTTGAGGCGTTATGTTCTGAAATTTAATGGCGAATAATGGTACTATTGGAGACTTGTTTTTGTTATAATTATGTGTTATTGCATTTTGGGATGAAAAAAAGGCATGAGATAAATAGTAAGGTTCAGATATGTTGTGGTTATTATGCATGATTTTAGTAAATATGGGGAATATTATAAGAATTATATACTTTTATAAAATGGATAAATCATCAGATGGGTAACAACCCATCACGTCTGACAAGGCCCTGAGGATCGAACCGACAACATAAGGGAGAAAATGGTGCATCACCTACCACTGGCTTACATGAAGTTCCCAGTTAGTTTGACCTCAATTTTTAGTTAAATGAATTAATGGAATAATAATAATTTGATTTTGGTAACTTATTTTTTATCGAATGGATATACATAGTATTGTAAAATTATTTGGGAATTGAATGATAAATATTATTTTGGAAAACATTTAATATTTTGGGAAATTCATATGATTAATTTAAAGAGAACACTATTAGATTTTAACAGAGTAATTGTTGAATTATATTTTGGAGGAATATATGATTTTAATTTTGGACTTATGGTTATTAGGAAATTTAGGGAAATTATTAAACTATCTTAGACAATATGTGACTATGATAATTACTTTTTATAATGAGACATTAAGAGTGATCGTTTTTTTCTAGAGATAAATGTTAAGATTTATCTTGGGGGACTTTGTGATCAAATACTTATAATTATTTTTGTTTAAATCATAGTTTGGATTATTTTGAGGAATGTAAAGGATATTTATTTTTTGAATGTTAAATGTTAAACATTGGGTATCAATGTTGAACTTTGTAAATTAATGTAGTTTCCTATCATATAAAATTTTATTAGTTTTGGATAAATATACTAACTTGTATTAACCATATTGGTTTTGGTCAATGTTTCATGTTAATAAAAAAGTTAATCTTTTATGGATTATGTTATTCTATATAAGTTTATTGTAGTGTTTTATGCCTGAAAATTTCAAAATGATCACTCATCGTTTTGGGAAAATAGACGAGTTCATTGTTGAATTCAATTAGTTTATTAAAATACACTTGTAAATTAATTATAATTTGTTATGTTATTATTATATGTATTAAAATAATTCCATAACATGATGAATATGATCGTAGAAAAAAACACTATATGTTTAATTTTCCTTCTACATAATAAAAGAGACTTCAACCCAACCCATGTTTGTTGTTTTTATATTTTTAACTTTCTCATGATCATGTTTTCTATCACTCTCCATCAGAACATGATGGTTATTTTTCTCTTCTATATCCATGTTTTCCAACATAGATCCCAAGTATGTGTTATCTTGGGTGACCTCTTTACTTTACTTTATATATTTTTAAGTGGTATTTTTGTAAACCCTTTTTTTTGTGGGAATTCAGTAATGGTATTTGGAAAGGTAAAATCTTAGTTACCAAGCCCAAACATAAAATTAAAAGGATACAATTTCCAAAATGGGGGAGGATGTAACAACTCATGTAATTATAGAATAATAAATTTTGATATCTATTAATATTTATAAAATAGCTATTAATAATTATTTATTCGGGACTCTCTATCTGATAGCATCCCGGACACGTAATAATTGGTTTCTCTGAAATCCTACATTGCACACAAGACTGAGTTATACTGAAACATAATAAATTTTTAATATTATTATTTCATGTTGTAGTTACCATATAGTCATTAGAATGGTAGGAATGAATGATATTAAATGAATTATTAAAATAGGTCTTAAACAATTTTGTATAACGTCTCATTTCTTATCAAATTAATTATAAATTAAAATAAAAATCAATTGAATATAAAGGATGTTTTTTTTTGAAAAACTATTTATGTGTGAATAATTCTATTTATAAAATAATAAAATCACCATTATTTGATTATATTAATTAAATATATTTCAATTATATTTAATTTATTTTTAAAAATTCATATTTTTTATTTTATATCCCAAATATAATAACAAATCCGATTTCAAGGGTAAAATTAGTATTCTCAAAAAGGCTGTTTTACAGCCTTTTGATGGTATACCCTTTTTATATTTGGATTTTGACACATTTAGAAGGTCTATTTGAATACATAAACTTCTTCTTTCTAATAGTGAAATAAAATTTTACATTCTTTTATTTTTTGGTATTTTTCTAATAAAATATATATTTTAATGTATAGTAAAAAATACTATATTTTAATTCATAAAAAAAATTTCATGTAAATTATTTATATCTGTAGATTATCTTTTCTTTGTCTTTAAAATATAATTAGATTAATTTTTTTTCATTTAATCCAATTATTTACATTGTATGAAATTTCACAATGAAATGTGATAAAAACACATGTTAATCTTTTGATGGTTTTTACATTTAAAAAACTCATTTTCTCATTTTGAAAATTGGTTATTAATTTTAAATTAATAACAGACTATTTTATGTTTTAGTATTTTATAAAATGGATCTAATATTTGGAATTATTTATTTCAAATTATTTAAACGGTCCCTTTTATTTTTGGACATTATGAACAGTAACATTGGTAATAAATTTTATTACTATGGTTAAAGATAAATCAAGAAATTAAATGAAAAAAATAACATTATAAAAATAAAAAACTACCCAAAAACATGTCCTAATATAATTTGATGAGTTTGTTCTGACCCTGAACATCCTTGGGTTGATTTTAGGATAACTTGGATCCATGTGGATAACATTAATGCTTATATAATATTATATTCAATGTAATGATATTTTTATAATACTTCTGTTTTTCAAATGTAAAATGTTTTAATTTTCATTTACATAGGGGGTCTCTTCAATAATAATAAGAAATTTTATATATAAAAATATTACGTACATCATGATATTTTTTTTATAATTTTTAAAAATTAAATAATTAAATTTAATTATGTCACAAAGATAATGTAGTAATTTATTAATTAATGAATGAATCAAATAAATGATTTTATAAATATTAAAATAAATACTATTTGACATAATTTAATCAATAAAATAATTGTATTTATATATTTGAATTTTTGTGATGATTTAAAAGTGTTTTTTCAAAATTATTTTTCTGTTATGATACATTTTAAAATTTAGCTAATGAATGATGTTGGGATTGACACTATTGGTATTTAAAAATATAAAAATGTTTATTAAATGTTATAAAGTTCAAAAAAATATAATATTTGTATAGATGATTAGGATAAGACATAATATTTCATGAATGATATTTTTTTTGATTGTATGATATGTTATGGTAATTACATTAACCCCCAATGTGTAAATAACATGATATCCCGATAAGATTTTAATGTGAAAAATATTAGCTAAACAAAAATAATAAGGATTAAAAGATATAAAAACTTTATAATTTTCGTTTATTGATGGAAATTTGACCCAGAATCATCTTATATTATAAATAAATTATTTAGGTACATTTTGGAAACAAAATAGAATTAATATTAGTTTATTATTTTAAGATTTTCTAAAGGTGCCTCTCCCTCACCTATAAAATGGCAGTAACACTTCTCTAATAAATACACATAAAAATACATTTTAGGCAATTGTCTTCCAAATCCACTTCTTATAATTCCTCCCCTTATTCTTGAGGCCTTAGTTTAGAAAGAACACTCTGCTTAGAGGTGATAAGGGGTTCTTCCAATGTGATCAACTAAAGAATATGTATCATTATGTTTAAGTATTTATATTAGATTTATTCTACCACTTCCATAAAAAATACTCCAACTAGGATGAGATAATTCCTCTAATATTATATTTATAATTATATTTTATTATGTTAATATCATCACCTAAATTAATCTTCACTTCTATTAAATAGGAAAGGAATTAATCCATTGTTCTTACGTGTGAACTATCACCTCCACAAATAGATCTAATTAATTTTACATAATCATCTCTAATGAATGGTTATAATAATATAATTAATGATAATTTGTGATATTCATGACATATTAATCATTATTTGATAATAATAAATCTGTTATGTTATTAATTTTTGTTCACATCAAAATTGTAATGGCGTTCGTGTGTACGTGTGAATTATCAACTCCATGAAGCGATATGAATCAATTTTATTCACCACATAACCTGCATGATATATGTAAGTATATTTAAATTATTATTATGATTTTAATTAAATCATGATTATTCTTGTAAGATAAAATAATATTTACCTTATTCCCATAATTATCAATGAAAAATGGAAATGTTACTCATGCGTATATATGACCTATAGTCTCCATGATTATAACATTGTTCATTTTTCATACCATAAATGAATGGTTTGATTTTAAAATTATAATTTATGTATAAAAATATCATTAATATAATTATTTAGATTATGTACTTATGACCACATGTTTCACGACCTGCCCTCGGGGCCCGTGTTGTGACTACCACAAACCTGCCTTCCATAAGTGAGGGGCTGGCGACTGGAACCAAAGGAGTAATTCCTGTTAAAAAGGGAAGGAATTGTCTTTATAAAAGTAAACAAACACAACATAGTAAGCAAGATGGAGTAAACACAAATTAAACTGAGTACCAAAGTATGTGGTGGAAAGTAAATGGGCTAGAATACAAACCCAACTGAATGTACATTAAAACTGAGAAAGAAAGTACTATAGCTAAAAAGTAAAGCAGAAACCACCGAGTCGTCCTTCGAAAATCCAACATGATGGGTGGGTATAGATAGTCTCTTCGGTACCTTGGGTCTGTCCATCCACTTTGTGTATGTCTCACCAGGTGGACCACCTCTGGATATCGTCCAGCTCCACAAGCCTCGACCACGATCAGTGTTGTCGTCGTCCACAACCTATACAACGTAGTGCGGGAAATGTCGGTGCATAGGTGAGTATAAAGATACTCAGTCGGGACCCCGAGATCCTCAGAGGTCCCCCAGAATACACAATGGTTAAACCACAAAGTAAAGTTACAAACACGAAGTATCAACCAACTCTACTTAGGTATAAGCACATAAATATACATAAGTCATCAATCTCAGTACAGATCCAACTTCTGAGCCCATGCATAACAATTCCAAAAAGGAAAGAATTCTATCATACCAATGATAATGATTAGAAGTCAATACTCATCTCACACATTTTTACTTCTCCCAAAGAGGGGTGGAGATGATTAGATGTATCCCTTGAATCATCTCCTCTGCCGAACCCACGTAGGATGCAAGTACAGAAGTCGTCACTACAAAACCCATGTATGATCCAGGTACAGTAACCATCACTACCGAACCCACGTAGGATCAATGTGAAGTATTTATCATTACCGAACCCACGGAGGATACAAGTACAACCGTCTTCACTGCCGAACCCACGTAGGATCCAAGGACGGTCATCATCATCATCACAGTCACAGCCAACACTAGGGTTCCCTCACACGACGAGCTCGATTCCAGGAGGGTCCGCTCCTCAGGAAAAGGGGGTCGATACATCAACTTTCATGAAGTCCAGAGTTGATATATCCTGATGTTCTGGTACATCAAAATGAACTCAACACAACAGACGGTGCGTCAAACAGACGCCCGGTCTGAGAGATATTGGCATTTTAGTTCCAGGGTCCCGGTTGGAAATATGCTTATTCCAGACCCTGCCATTTACCAAAGATGACCAAAACACACAAATAGTATCACAAAAGTACTGTCTCGTCGATATAATACCTGTTTCGCAGACAGCGCATCGATCGGACGTACGGTCTTTATGTTATTCACCTTTAAGTGAATAACGGGCCCGACCCGTTTCGCCCGGTGGGCCGACGGGTCCGGTTAACCCAGTCTGATGGTAAGCCACCTCGCCTACCCAGCTGAGGACCTGGAATGGTCCGACGAAGTGTAGATATAATTTGCCGCCCCGACCAAATCATTGTAATCCACATCGTGGTGAGACCCATAAGAAAACGTGGTCGCCATCCTCAAACTCCAATGGTCTCCGACTCCTATCATCATAAGACTTTTATCTGGTCTGTGCAGCCCTCATCCACTCATGGATGACCTGCACCTTCTCCGTCGTAGCTGAAACCATCTCTGGTCCTACGAGTGGTGACTCCCCAGGGTCATTCCGGCATAGAGGTGATCTGCAAGGTCTGTCGTACAATGCCTCATAAGGTGCCATCTCGATGGTGGAGTGGTAGCTATTGTTGTATGAAAACTACAACAAGGGTAGGTGATCCTCCCAGCTATGACCAAAGTCATGGACACATGCACAGAGTATGTCCTCGAGTGTCGGAATGGTCCTCTTTGTCTTGCCATTAGTTTGCGGGTGAAAGGCGGAGCTCAGGCATAACTGTGTCCATAATTCCTCCTGCATCCCCTTTGAAATACGGGAAGTAATGCGAGCGTATCGATCAGATATGATAGACGATGGAACACCATGAAGCCATACGATCTCCTAAACGTAGAGGTGTCCCAAGCTCTCTACTGAGCTCTGCTCTCTAATCGGGAGGAAGTGGGACAACTTGGTGAGTCGATATACGATCACCCAAATGGAGTCGTGTCCTCTGGAAGTACATGGGATCCCCATCACGAAATCCATGGATATCCCACCACACTTCTACTTCGGAACCTCTAAGGGATGTATCAATCCTGCTGGTACCTCGTGCTCCGCCATCACTTGTAGGCATGTGAGGCATCGTGTAACGAACTCTACTATAGCCTTCTTCATACCCGGCCACCAGTGCTGTTGTAAGAGGTCCTGGTACATCTTTTCCACTCCTGGATGTACCATAAGAGGGGAAGTGTTAAACTCCCTCAACACTTCCTCCTGCTGTGAAACTATTACCATGGTATGTCCCCTGAAGAGAATGACGTGCTCTCCTCCTTCAGAAAATCCATCAGGCACCTTCCCTGTGGAAATCTAAGAACGTCGCATCTCACAATAAACGACCCCACATTGTGCCTCTATGACCCGCTAATGTAGTGGAGGAGTGACTTTGAGAGAATGTAGGAAGGCTACCCCATCACTATCCATGAAAAATATCTATAAAGAGGCTAACTACTCCATCGCCTCTCCAAGTAAATAAATGCCTGATCTCCTACTGAGAACATCAGCCACAACGTTCCCCTTTCCAAGAGCATAGACTATCTCAAAGTCATAGTCCTGGAGGAACTCAATCCATCGCCACAATCTCAGGTTCAGGTCCTTCTGAAAAAAGATGAACCTGAGACTCTGGTGGTCAGAGTAGACTGTAATGCGATCTCTCATCAGATAGTGCCTCCAAATCTTTAAGGGGAAGACCACTACTGCTAACTC
The DNA here is from genome assembly GCA_963277665.1 of Viscum album. Classification (NCBI taxonomy): domain Eukaryota; kingdom Viridiplantae; phylum Streptophyta; class Magnoliopsida; order Santalales; family Viscaceae; genus Viscum; species Viscum album. The sequence goes on from OY728137.1 coordinate 1,484,329,805, forward strand.
TAGGTCTTGGGTAGCTTAGTTCAACTCATATGTCCTCAACTCTCATAAACCATAGGTGATCACTGCCCGCTCCTGCATCAGGACACACCCGAGTCCTGTCCCTGATGCATCGTAGTAAACTACGTACCCTACGCCCTCCTTCAGTAGCCTCAAGATGGGAACACTCGTCAATATCTATCTCAGCTCCTAAAAGCTCTGGTGACATCTATCTGACAACACGAAGGATCTCCCCTTATTCGTCAAAGATGAAAGTGGTGCTGCAACTCTAGAGAAGTCTGGAACAGATCTTCGATTGTACCCAGCAAGACCTAGGAAACTCTGCACCTCCATCACACTCTTGGGTGGCTCCCAAGATAGTACTTCCTCGATCTTTTTAGGATCCACAGCAACTCCTGACTCCGAGATGACGTGCCCCACAAAGTGAATCTCTCGAATCCAAAACTGGCACTTCGAGAGCTTTCCATAAAGCTGGTGCTCTCAGAGTGTATCAAATACAACCTGCAAGTGGTATGCATACTCCTCCTCAATAGTCGAGTAAATCAGTTTGTCTTCGATGAAGACTATAACAAAACGATCAAGGAACGACTGGAATATACTATTCATGAGACTCATGAATACTGCTAGTCTGTTGGTTACGCCGAAGGGCATAAGCAAGAACTCATAGTGGCCATACTAACACCTGAAGGCCGTCTTCTACACATCCTCATCTCGAACATTGAGATGATGATATCTTGAAATAAGGTATATCTTTGAGAACCATCGTGCTCCCTTGAGATGATCAAATATGTATTCAATCCTCAGAAGTGGATACTTGTTCTTCAGGGTCACCTAATTCAGGAGACGGTAGTCGAAACATAGTCGTAAGCTCCCATCCACCTTCTTGGTGAATAAAATCGGAGAAGCCCAGGGTGAAACACTGGGTCTGATGAATCCCTTTCCCTGTAAATCCTCCAGTTGTACCCACAGATCACGAAGCTCGGCGTGAGCCATCCGATATGTTGGAGTAGATATCGGTGTTGTCCCATGGTACAGGTCAATATAGAAGTCTACCTATGTACGAGGAGGTAGTCTTGGAATGTCTTCAGGGAAAACGTCCGCATACTGATCCACCACAACAGGAAAACTCGGACTTCGCACATCAACTGCTCCTAGGATGAGACTAGCCAATTTATGGGTGATCGGCTTCCCTCTCCTCTGTGTAAGTCCATCATGTGCTGCAAAGGCTCCCTTCTCTCTAGTGAGGGAGAAACTGCTCCCATATGTGCGAAGGCACCGCACATTGTGCTTAATATAGTCAATCTGGGCATGGACTATAGATAACCAATCCATACCCAAGATGACGCCGTAAGGCCTCGACGCTGCTACATGATGATTCCAGACAAGGCTCTCGCTTCCTAGAGTAAGCTCACACTACCTGAACCAGTGCGTAATCATCGAGTCTGCTCTCGTAAGAGTCTCTAGCCGTAAGGATCGAGCCAACGGATCCGTCAGAATTTTTGAGCTCCAAACAAGGGTAGTGGAAATAAAAGAATGAATTGCTCATGTGTCCATAAGAACTGTAGAAAGGGTGGAGTATACATAGAAAGTACCTCGAATCATCTCATGTGTGTCGTGGTCGTAGGCCTCGACTTCCTGGAACTGAGCCTACCCCTTTCTGACAGCTCCCTGTGGTTGGGGTGGCCCTCTTGGTGGTGGTGGTGGTAGAGCCTCGAAGCATCTTCCACCACCTACTACTCGGCCAGCTCCTCTTCCTCGTCTGCCTGCTCCCTGAGGACCACCACGGTCGAGCCTCTACCTCTACCTGGGTGGTCCCTCAACTGCCTACTGCCACTATGCATGGCGGGTTGGGCAGTCAGGAGCCATGTGGCCCTGCTCGCCGCATGCATAGTAATGCCTTCCCCTCATACGGATGGCTCTGCTCCATGTTCCCCACACATCCAAACAAGTATACTGATGTCTCCCACCTGATGACCTGGTCCGCTTGGACCTCTGCGACATATGTCTACTACCGGCTGCAGAAGACTCTGCTATGTGTCGCCCTGCGGTAGGCCTCACTGCTGGCGTAGGCTCAGCAAGAAAGCTCTCGACAAGAAGGGCTTGATCCAGTACTCATGTCTGCGTCAGAATACTGAGGGAGATCATCGATGCCCTGATCTCATGCCTCAGTCTCTACTCAAAGGACCGGGCCTAGAAGAATGGGCCTCGTACCATGTCCGTGGAGTAACGCGAGAGGCAAGTAAATATCACCGAGTACTGGGCTACTGACATGCTTCCCTACTGCAACTATAGTAACTACTGGATGCACACTACACGGAGGGTGGATGTAACAAACTCTGAGAGGAAGAGGCTCTCTATGTTCATCCAATGTAGAGATGCCTCGTCGTGCACCTGGAGCACCAGGCCCCACCATCTATCTGCTGCTGCATGTAGGAGCCTCACGGAAAGGATCACCATAAGGTATGATGGTGTCCCTACCAATCTGAAGACTCAGAAAATATCCTCCATCCAATCCTCGACTACCTGAGGGTCCGTCTCTCCATAGAACATGGGCGACCTCTATCGCTGAAACTCGTGCAGTGCACTCAGGCGACGTGCACTCTCCGCAGCTGGGGCTGGTGGTATCGGTGGCCCAGCAGGTAGAGGTACCGATGGTGCCTCTGCTATAATGGGGCCCTGCACCAAAGCCTCGTCGCTCGGTGGGCTACCATCCCGCACATAACTAGGAACCCTAGATGGGTCCTTTAGTAGGGCCATCCTGAAAAGTAACAGGTGTTCCATAGTAAATATAGTATACCTGGTGAGATGAAACAAAGTAATCATAGAGAAAACTTTTGAAACACATATACATTCAATGATTCCGTGCACTGAGTCAGTAATCAAGAGTCAGGGTCCTAGTGTATGGATACATCAGCCTCCACACCAACACTAGACACCCTGGACTGATAACCACACTCAATAATAGTAACACTATTTCTCCATAGAAAGAAATTATCAGAGTCCTGAGTTCTACGGTAGAACCGGCACCTCTGATACCAATTTTTAATGACCCATCCTCGGGGCCCGTGCCATGATTACCCTAAGCCCGCATTACATAGGCCAGGGGCGAGCGACTAGCACCAAAGGCGTAAATCCCAGTAAAAAGGGAAGGCATTGCCTTTATAAAAGCAATGAAACACAACAGAGTACGCAAGATAGAGTAAAAAAAAGTAAACTGAATAAAAAAGTAAGTGTTGTAAAGAAAATGGGCAAGAATACAAACCCAACTAAATGTACAGTACAACTGAGAATGAAAGTTCAACAGCTGGAAAGTAAAGCAGTAACCACTGTGTCGTCCTCCAAGAATCCCACCTGATGGGTGGGTACAGATAGTCTCGTCGGTACGTCGGGTACATCCATCCACTTCGTGTACTTCCCCCCAGGTGGTCCACCTCCGGATACCGTCCAACTCCAAAATCCTCGACCACGATCGGTGTTTTCCATCATCTGCAACGAACAAAATTTAGTGTGGGAAATGCCAGTGCAGGGGTGAGTATAACGATACTCATTAGGGACCCCGAGACCCCTGAAGGTCTCCCAGAATCCACAATGGTTAAACCAAAAAGGAAGGATACAAAAACAATATATTAACCAACTCCTCTTAGGTATATGCCCATACATATACCTAAGTCATCAATCTCAGTACGACTCCAACATCCGAGCCCATGAACAACAAGTCCACACAGGAAAGAAGTCAATCATACCAATGATAATGATTATAATCCAAGACTAAACTCACACATGTATACATATCATGAAGAGGTGTGGAAATGATTATATGTAGCCTCTAAATCATCTCCTCTATCGAACCCACGTAGGATCCAACTACAGTAACCATCGCTGCCGAACCCATGTATGATCCAAGTACAATCATCATCACCGCCAAACCCATGGAGGATCCAAGTACAGTCATCGTCACTGCCTAACCCACATAGGATCCATGTACAGTCGTCATCATCGTCGCATTTGCAGCCAGCTCTAGGGTTCTCGCACACGGTGAGCTCGATTTTGGGAGGATCTGCACCTCGAGTAAAGGGGTTCTATACATCAACTATAATGAGGTCAATATTTGATGTATTACAAAGTTCTATATCATCAAAAGGAACTAAACTTATCAAATGGCGCGTCAAATAGACGCCCGGTCTGAGAGATATTGGATTTTCAGTTCCAGGGGACGTATTGGAAATATGGTCGTTCCAAAACCGACCATTTAACAAGGTTGGCTGAAACTCACTTAATGTATCGCAAAAGGACCCTATGCTCGAATTAATCCTAGTGCTGAAGAGGGTGCATCGATCGGGCGCGCGGTCTTTAAGTTATTCACATTCATGTGAATAACGTGCTCGACCCATTTAGCCCAGACCGATGGGTCGGGTTAACCCAGTCTGATGGGTCCGACTTGGTAGGGGTGTCGGATCGGTCCAGAGGGGAACACAACTCACCCTGAAGGGGTGCGGCCTAGTCCTGTAGGGCATGACCCGACCCAGCGGGCCACGCCGTTTGGCCGATCGATCCCGAGGGGGGGGGGGGCAGCGGCCCCTGGCTACCCAAACCGGTGGTGCTTTAGGGCACCACCCTCCCAAAACTGCAGGCTAGGCCGGCCAGCCTTCTGGAGAACGCGGCTCGCACGGGTGGGCCACTAGTCTCCCAGCAAAACGCCGTCCTTGCACCATTTTCCAGCTCCGCCTGGCTAGTCAGCGGGCGATGCAGGCTGCGGTTCCTCTTGCACAGCCGGCACGACGGCGCCGGCTTCCTTCTCCATGTTTCTAGCATGGCGTGACAGCGCCATTCTTTCCCCGCCTCTAGTTGCCAATTCCAAAGGGATAATGTTCCAGTGGAGGGTCGTCAGACCATCTTTGTTCGGCCTGCACCCTCCGTGTTAGACAGTAACATATAGCCATGAATTTACAAGATTCACAAAGCACAACCAATCAATTTTACTTTCAATAAAATTGAAACAATTCACCCTACCTCGACAATTGATGATGAACATTTGTGTCATGGTTGACGGCGTCATGATGTGAGGATTCATAGACATCGACGGAGATCATACGAGGAGAAAGCATCATCTCCTCCCTTGTCAAGAAGGAAGAAGAAAAGATTGGAGGAACGAGGTGCGTTCTTCACTGAGAGGAAAGGTCTTCGTCGGAGAATAACTGTTCTTCGTTGTGGAAGATTTTCTTCAAAACTCCATAGATCTCCCCCAAATTCTCCCACAAAACAATTTTCAACCACCAAATAAATTATGGCTTCTCGTTATTTTATTTAATCTTGTCATTCTTTTCAAAATTCAAAAATAAAATCCTCTTAATTAAATAAATGTAGATTAATTAAGGTGTGTGTTGGAAAGAATAAATGAGGGAGAGAGGGGAGAGGAAGAGTTACTCAAATAAAGGGGGAGTTAACAATTAATATAAGGGTTAAAGGGGTTTAGGGAATGCGAAAGGTTGGGGCTCGTGTGGGCCCCACATTACAAATATCCTAACATGGGTAGTTTGGTGCTTGTGGGTCCCACCCCAACTCCCCCATGTAGGATATAACTACCTTAGATATAAAATAAAAATTCTTCCACAATTTTTATTCACTTATTATTTAATCCACAATCTTAACTTCTCATCCCGTGCAAACACAACTATGGTAAAGGTCCCCTTAAGAAATTACCGGCGTTACGGGTTCATCGGTGCCCTCATATCTCAATTCCGAGCACCGGTTCAAAAGATAGAAAAACCCGCTCATTCGTTTACTAAACGTACCCGAGCTAAAATTTGGAAATTGGTTCTGGACACAACGGGCCTTAGAATTAAGTGAGTTTAGAATCCACAGACCCATAAAATTCCAAAGTATTTTAGAAAAAAATTTCTGTGACATTTTCGGGTCTTTACAACATGGACTATTGATATCAATCCATGTTCATTTTCGATTCATGTACTGACTATCGAAAAAAGTTAATATATGAACTTACATAATTATTTAATTTTTAAAAAATAACATTAAATAATATAGAAGAAATAACAAACTTAGAAAAGGTTCTTATGAAATTTTAAATTGAACTAAGTTTTTTATTCAGGAATAACATGAAACATGCATGATGAATCAAACTCAAGGTAAGGGAAGTGTAAACTCAATTTCCATTCATTGAGTTGAATATCAATGTTATTGGTTTTGTTTTTCCAAGAATATATATGAAGATCCTATGATTGTTTTACATTAAATATCCTCTAATATTAGGTGTATTTATATTTGTCACGCATAATTATGTCATTGATTTATCCTTAATCTATTGATACGATCTTTTTAAAGGACATCACCTAAATCTCCTTTAATTGAGGCATATTTCGATAATATTCCCCCAAAATATTTTATATAGTGTTTAATAAAACACTTGGATGATTAATTTCATTCAATAGTTTTCAAAATGAATATTTTATACTAAGTGTTTTAATTTCATTACAAAAATTAAAGAAGAAAAGTTTTTAACGTACACAGTGACAAATAATATTCCTCTGCCATGACCATTTTGGTATATGGATCCCTATAAAAAAAAATATAATTGAATGAAAAATAAACTCTATATTTCGATTATAGGTATTTTGGTATTGAGAATGTTTTTTAGAATGTTTTGACTTTATCTTGTAATGATTCCTTGTGATTGGAAATTTTATTAGTTAAATGTTGACAATCTCAATCTGTTTTGTGTTATGATTATATAATGGTACTAGGACATTTTATTGGTGGTTATGTGATAATAAAAAGATGAATTGTTATGTGATAAACCAATGATTGGTGGTTCCATGATAATTCATGGATGGGTGGTTACGTTATAACCTCTAATTCATTAGGTACAGAAGTTGGTTTTATGGCTATTCCATTTTGTGATATTTGTGGAAGTCAACCGTATGGTCATTCCATTTTAGTAATTATGATCATGAGCTCTCAACCAGTGGGACACATATTCTTTGAATATATCTATATAATGGATGGTAATATGGGATTTCACTCCACCACAATCAAGATGCTCGGGTCCATATCTACTTTCTTAGACATCCCATTCACCCTTGTGAACCAAAATATCGCCCTATAGTTATCTAAAAGATACCCACTAGTGAAAAAAATAAACATAGTCGTTATAAGAAACCAACCATCCCATCAAAATGACGACATAAAAAAACAATCATCTCAAGGACCAATAGGATACATAGGAATTGTTACCCTCCTATCTTTAGGGGAACTCCTTGCACTGTCGTACTCTATCTAATCAAATAACCAATGGAGTATCGAGTTTCATTGAAACAAAGTAATATTATATCTCAATGTAATGAATTTATATATTATCCATTGATATAAAGTAGTGATATAAACTATATCAAATAAGATAGAAAATAGATTAGTGGCTACTATGATCATACATCTAACCATAGACAGACATACCCTCTACTCCTTGGGGATCTACTACAAAACATGTATTTATTCGAAATGATGGCCATGAGATAAATCCTAACTATCCTAATAAGGCCGGATCTATTAGTTTTAAAAATCAACTATTGGGATCCCTCTTCCATGATCACCTCATCAGAATGCATGGTTGGTACTACATCATCTACCTATATGATGCAGAGATCCTGCTCAATCTTCTAATGGTGGAGATGGTGTGGATGATCTTGCACTAGATATAGGATTAATGGCCTTACAAAATCTCTATATATGTCCCATTATACTGTAGTCACATCACTGAATTATAACTCTATCACACTCGAAGTTCATATGAACCTTCTTACCACACTTATGATAGAGATCATTTTAATATCATAGTGCATGTTATGAATACTACTTCTGCCTATTGAAATCAGTAAGTCATGATTTGTACCACTGGAAAAAATATATTTTGGGTCAAGGAGACCTACTTCCATAGCTAACACTCACATCCTTTCTCAGCTTACACTCAATAAAAAGAACATAATTTACAATCTTGATAATGGTTGTTAAATGAAGCATGTTCACCTATGATTATATTCCATGCCAAAAACCATCTTAAAATTTCCTAATTACGAATAACTTTTTACATAGACTACTAGGTGTGAAACTCTGGAGATCCATAAAACATGGGTAGTAGCCCATAACTAATAATCCACCCTGCTAATGGGGCATAAAATATAAGGATATGTCATCCCCTAGCATCTAGGGAAATAAATAATTAAATAAGGCTATTTGGAAATACCTCTAAAAAATATCGTGATGTTATTTTACCTTATTTGATGCATCCCACTCTCCTTTTGTTGAATCACTTATAATATAATATAAAAATATTTACCTCCTATTAGTAGGATCTACTAGATACTCTAAAATATATAGCATGGATTCCATCCATGACTTTGTATCCTATGGACATCCATCCCCTGAAAACCTGGAGGATGCTGCTACTAAAATTCTAACATAAACTCTTTCATAGTAATTTTCTGTCATAAGGCTCCCGACATGGTTTGCATGAGTTATAATTATCCTTCATGAAACAGTTCATCAATTACCTATTTAGGTAAAATAAGAGGTATCTCAAGTGGAACCACTATAGGTAAAACTAGTGGATCACGACCCACCACCTCCGGAGCTAGGTTATTTCGAGCCTCCTAATGAAAGGAATGATGAAATCACTACGGAATAGCTATAAAATACCTATAACTCACCTTATAATATATTCGATAATTATTTAAATCATATATTTAATAATTGGATAGGTATATGCCTTCTTATATTAGAGTCACGCCCCTATTCCTAATTCTATGTCTAGGACAACAAGGTATATAATATAACAGGAAATCACAGGAGATACTACCTACTTACCATAATTAAAGTTGGGTTTGGGTTAGGATCTCTAATTCATATCAAGGTTTTTGGTATAATGTGTGTCAATTTCATTTTATATAGTAAAACACTCTTTAGGTTTCAATTTTATTCACCATTTTACAACACCCATTTCTATAAATTTACAAGAATTCTTCATTCTTACTCATTTATGTATATAATTTTCTAGTAAGATGATTCACTAATCAAAAATTATAAAGTACAATAGCTCATAATATGAAAAGGGAACATCATGTTACTACCAAAAAAAAATCTTACATTTGACATCAGAATATAACAAGTCTGTAATGATATCTCGATCATATGGATTACCACTCTAAATATATATAAGTATGAGCTCTATAAATTGATATTTTCATACATATAATCACATATAACTAATGTTACAACTCATGAAATCATAGTCACGTATATTAAACTTGTGATAATTGGATAATTAAGGATACTCCTTCAAGCTAAATGGGAAAACACCATTAAGGTTGATGAAGAAAATTAAATAACAAATTATTTATCTATTTATTGTAAAAAAACATTTGTTGAATTTATATATATATATATATTAAAATCAAGGAACTAAAAACTATTGTTATAAATTCAAAAAATAAAAATAGATATGTCTTAAAATATTCAATGCATGTGAATCCTTAAGTGCCTATAGTAAAGCATGAGATAAAACTTTGTTTCCATATCGGAAAATGGAAAATATGATCCCTAATGATAACATGAGCGCCAAAAAAACAAGTGTGTCACCCAATGGTGAAATTCATACAATTTTAATCAGCATAATCCTAAATAATAATAGTCATCCTATGTAATTTATATTTTTTACTATATATGGGTTAGCTACACCTTAGAACATTATCATTACCCAATTCAAAAATATTCATAGTATCTAGTCTAATAACCATAAGAGTACTACAAAGGAGAAAAATTCTGATTTTCCAGGGATACAACCTAACCCAAATCACTCAATTGTATTAGATGAACCAGTGTCACCAAGGCTTCAAGCGTGTTTTTCCATATACGAGAGGCTGCAGAGTGAGGGACTATAAGAGTATAGTCGGTTGATTATACCATCATAATCATAGTGTGGATTAGTGGAATCATAATATAAATGAACATGATAAGCATAATAAATAAATAATAATCCATTGAATAAATACACCATCAAAATATAAAAGATAGTTTAGAATTAAAAATATCCAATCTCATAAAAAATGATCCCGATCATTCCATGTTTATATAAAAAAGAGGGTGATATGTGGGGAAAACAGAAAATTGATATACAATAGTTTTAAAAAAATATAAAATGTCAACAAATACTTGGTTAAATATAATAATGAGCATAGGATCGGTCATATACTATAGTAATTTGTTTGCATATACAATAATTTGGCATAAAAAATGAACCCATCCATTTGTCCCTACCAACAAAAATCAATTTTGCTCGAGTACCAAATAGTGGCCAAAAAGGTGCTGATGTACAATTATGATGCCACTACCAATGTTTTTTTATCTCAAATCCATTCTATGAATATTGGTTATAAATGTTTTAACATATAACATGAATAGATTTGTAATGATGCGTGATACAATACAATCATTAAGCACATGCTATAACATACTGTTTAAAAATGATGAAAAATTGTAAAAATGAATATCATCAACAACATCCTATGTTTGCATATTAACTATAAATAATGAATATTATATGATGGAAAATCTTGTGTCAGACCTATGAGGCCAATGGCCTAGGTCCAGTGACCATAAAATACTCACCAAGCCCCCGAGTCTCATATATTGTAAACCTTGGTGTAATGTATACCTTAATGGGACAATAAAAAATAACCATGGATGAATGAATGTACTTAAATTACAGGGATATAATCTTTGGAACACTCAATTAATGATTTTTTGAAGCCCAAGGAGCATGCATGAGATGATCCAAGCAAGCTAGATTCAAGGTAACAATCCAAGTAATCTAGTTATAAATATGTGAATGGGTTGTCTGTTCCATACTATAACACCGATTATCAATGTAATCTATATAATTATTTAATGTTTCATTTTATTGACCAATCCCATATAAATTATATTTATAACATTCTTTTGATTAACCATTTAACACATAAGTGAACAGCTGACAGATTATGTCATTGTACATGGCTTTAATAAATTCTATAAAATAAATTATAGAAGGACACAAGAGCTAATTTTAGTGTTAATTACCACTATCTATTTATCTGTATAACTCTTCATATTCAATCCTTATTCAATTCACCTATGGGTGATAAAAAGTTGGGACTTGTTAGTTTTTATGCCTCATTACTTATAAATTTCAAACTAATGAATAATTAAAGGTATTTTCCATTTCAAGACACAGTTCCGATTTAATACATTTTGTTATTATATTATTTTATAAATTAAATGGCTCTAACCATGCCACTCAGCCATTAAAATTTCATTTAATTTTTTTGGTAACTTTAATAATATGAAAGGCCAACTCACCCCATGGGTTGTAGAAAAGTAATCAGTTAACCGAACCCACATCAAAGGTGGTTCATGTTGATGTTATAACCTAAAACCCTATAAATAGTTTTCATAACATGTTTAAATCATATTTTATATATTTGTTTTATAGTTATATTAATTCATGGAGAAATTCTCAGAAGGTACAGTGTGAAACACCACAGATCAAGCTATAAAAGACAAAATGTTTTAGGTAAAAGGTATGTACCACATACTGTAGATGGGTAGATCACTCCTCATATGATATCATCTACTGATTTAGTCTTGGGTTATATAAATATATGAAATTGAAAAAAACCTCAAAATATGGAAAAAGATATCAAACAACATTATCATTATGTACAAAATTGATAAGTGAAGGAAATAATAAAAAGGATTATAGAGATTATCAGTACACTTCTAATATGACTGATGATGAAGGAATTAGAGTCTGATTGATTATCCTCACTAAATAACTAAGTGAGGATAAATGGTATCTTTTCCATTTGATGTGTTATTCATGGATGAGGAAGAACAATGAAAGAAAGAATAGTTAAAGGACCATTGTAAAATTGGTAAATAACCCCATCTTGAAGAGGTTTATTGTTTGGTCACACAGTTTTTCAAAATGTGTTCAGACCATGCACCACCCCTATCCCATTGGCATGCCCCTACTAATAGTAAATTGCACCATTTTAAAAACCACACACATAACAGTGTGGACTCACTACCAATGTGGAACTAAGGGTTCGAGCTAGGGGCACTATTAGGCTAACCATGCACTACATATGTTGATCCCTTATACAGTTTCTCTACAAATCCTTTCATGTCCATGTGGCCTCTATTCCATGGTTTAAGAACTATATCTCTCCTCATATAGGTCCACATGATTGATTCACATGGTTTCTACTAACCCTACACTATTTGTATGCCTATGTACATTCCTAAAGAATCATTCACGTATGGCTCTGAAAAATCCCCGAAGACTCCCAAACCCTTCATTAAAATTTGAATAAATTTTATTAAATGAAACCATGAAAGTATTAATTAAATTTAAATGGATTCATACCTTATTATAATGTCAAGTTCTTAAAATCATCCCACTTTCTTCCCCTAGAAAGGATATTTTATAAACTAATGAAAACATGAATTTTATAACCTCAATACTCAAACATGAATGATGTTTGTGTTGGGATAAAAATTATAGGAGTCTCTAATGAAACAATGCCTCAAGATCAAAAGAATAAATTCTAAAATATCATTGAACATTCCCAACACCACTCACTCATAAGAAATATATAACATATGAAATGAACAATAGACCTTAATTAGGTATCCCTATCACTTATAAATCATCTAAGTTGGGAAAATAATATATAGACACACCACCAATCCGAGAATCACTAAAATAAATTCACCTCACATAAATTCCCAATGAATCGATATATCTCCACTAACCATGAAATACCATTCAAAATAATAGTTCATGACATCCAAATAGAAACCAAAACCCATGAGAAAACAATACGCCCATACGATAACAACCATCAACACCTTCTAATGAAAAGAGTAGATAAATACATAAAAAAATATTTATCAATGACTAAAAATATTATCTCTTTCCTTGGGTCATAAAACTGAAGGAAGTTGGTAACCATGGACCTCATACCTAGATAACTTGTTCATAGAGAACCCCAAAAATAAAAATTATACATCATTTATTCTAAAATATAAATATATGAATAATATATATTAGATAAGATAATTTCACACCCAAGGATCCTATATGTTAAATCCTTATAAATCATGTCACACTACTTCTATAATAACAAATATAAAACTAAGGAACCTAGTCAATTAATGTGGAATGAACACACCCATTTAATACCAATTACCTTAAATAGTAACAAACAAAAACCAAAGTAATGCAATAATTTATAGTTTCTTTAAAACTTGATCAATTACTAAACTAAATAAAACAATCATCAAGATACAACTTGAAACCGAGACTTATTATAATAATTATAAAGATAGCCTGAATAAAAATAAACCCCATCAATTAAACCTTCTAATGTATATCAAATCACATTTAATCTCATTACAGTATAATCGAAGGTCTATATGAATACCTATTTCAAACAGTAATGAATTTAAAATAACTTCAATGAAATTATTTAGAGTGAAAAACACCAACTCTATAAAACAATTACCATGATTATTCACCATTTTTCCATCCTGGTGAAGGTGTAAGAATTCAATAATGTTCTATACATCCATATTCTCAAAATAATACAATTGAATAACCATAATTTTAATTGGTTCATAGGACAAGATATACTATAATTGATTAAAGGTAGTTATTTCATAAAAAACCATCATAGTCCCTTATGAAATCCTATATAAGACCCATCCCTTGGAGATTCAAGTGCTTCCAATAAATTTATGGTTTATCTGATCTCTTTTTTTCAAAACATCAATTCAAATGAACCATGATCATTTTTGAAGGAAATATAATGATTCAAAATCTTATATTGTGACTAAGATTGTGGAATGATATAAATTTATCACTCTCTGTAGTGTTCAGAAGAGTCAAGAATGGGAAGGTTCATTCCCAACTATGTGAGGATTAACAGCAAGGGTGATTCCAAAAAAACTAAATTCTACACTAATTCAAAACCTTTATACCAGGAACACTTTTTTCAACATGAATCATGAACCCAATCAACTTATGTTTCCAAAGTCAAATCAAAATCTCTCATCTAGTCCAAGGGATAAATCAAACAAATATCACCCAAAAAAACATAATAAAATATTCCATTTTTTATCTCCATACACAGTTAAAATACAAAAATAACTTCATAAAAGTATAAACACTATAATAATAATACACTAATAGAAATATTCCACCCCATTTAGTAAACTATGAATATTTCATTTAAAACACTTTATTGAGTCATAATATAATCCTCCGTATTGGATTGTTCAACAAATTTATAAATACACATTTTCATTTCATAAATATTTCCATGTTGTACATTGATCCAACCAATTTTGAAAAAACTATATGAAAATTGAAATCCATTTTATTAACAGTCCATAAAACATTTTTTCAAAATAAAAAAAATCTCATTTAAATACTCTTTTCACACAAACCAACCATCATGAAATAAAACTGGAAAACATAGTTCCCTAAATATCAAATAAAGCTTAACTAGAAAAATAAGTATCATCTAACCAAAATCCACTTAAGGACATATATTAAACATAAAAAACTCATATAATAACCTTGTATAAATGATAAATTCCATTAGAATCACATTACAAACTAAAGGAGGTTAAGTAATAAATCCATGCGGGCATATAATTTTCTATGGTTTTAATAGATTGTTACCAAACCATGAAAAAAACTCTAAGGTTTCCTAAAAACCATGTACATGTAAATTTTATTATTTACATGTCCATTCAGGATAACCATGCAGCCCTAGGATTTCTTCTATTTTCACACCCAAACATTGAAGACCATAAAAATGTCTAACATATCCCGATGGGGAATAAATATAAATACAAAATAACCAATTATAATAAAAATTAGACTCAAATATTGACTACCAATGGAAACATGATGTTCTAAATCAGAAATAACTAGATAGACTCTCACAGAAGATACCTATTTAGTTCAAATATACTTTTATCTATAACACGATGATACACGCAAATAAAATGATGGGGCTCAGATACTATTTTTAACCTATTAAGTTCAATTAAAAACATCACAATAGTTAGCCCATGATAAGTAGAAAAGTGTGCATCTAATTTCCACGTAATTTTGTTAAGGACCAAGGTATTAAAATATCACCTTGAGGGAATAATTTCATTCTCAAATAGTAATAAATATACAATAGAAAATTTTCAATGAATCAATCATGGTGAATCCTTATGTTTTACTATCAATTATATAAAAAATGGTTCAAAATTATAGAAAAATCTAAACCAAGAATAACCAATTAATCCTACATATGAGATATAACCAATAAATGTGATCATTGTCATTTCAAAATATAAACAATATAATAATAAAAATTACACTTAAAATGCACAATGAAAGAAAATTCATCATAAATGAACGCACCACATCAACAGGTATAAGGAAACTAAAACATAAATAACTATCCAAATTGGTCACTACATCGCCATCCAAAAAGTAATTCAAATATAAAAATACTATTGTATATCAATTTGATCAGGGTTTACTCACCAATACCAACACATCCATCAGTGAAACCCAAATGAGAATTAGTCACAAAGACGTAAACTCCACACATTAATGAAAAAATAGAAACCATATACATACACATCAATGTGTATGTGGGGTGTGTGGAAAATATTCCCAATATGATTTCCTCAATTATAATGTGATATTTTTTTCAAAACAAATTTCATTAGTGCTATTTTGAATTATTTTTATAAAATGGGTTCTTCATGAATATGAATAAAAATAAATATAATGGAATTACATATTGATTAAAACATCCAACATTATTAAATAAGTTAGGGGTTGACCCCACTATTTAGAAAATATATTTTAGATGCAATAAACTAAAAATGAAAATTTTAAGAAACCAAAATGATGATATTTTCTAATTTTAAAAATATTTTTCAAAATATCACACTTATATAAGATTTTACTTTTTTATTTGAAATCTTCTTTTTGAAATCCAGATTTGAAAACAATTTAAATGTAAAGTAAACAATAAATGGTGAAGAATATAAATGAATATGATTCATATCATCAATGATAAATAACCAAATAAATAATCCAAAACCCCAAAATGGTGGTACAATAATCAAATGAACTAGGTTATATGATAGAATACATGTCCCAAAATCCCCTATATGTAATTATTAATGTGAACTATGTATCATGGGAAACCCACTACGTATGAAGGTAGGAAGGTAGAAGAAAATACATAACATATAATCAACTGCTACACTATCTAGAATTCCTAAACATATACCACAAGAATTACGCTCAATATCCCCATTAAGAAACTCATCGGGATTGATAAGAATATAAAACTATAGGAAACGATCCATTTAATAATATAACTAGTGTAGTAAATTTATATAACTCTATCAACATAGAGTTACATTAAAATAAATAACTATATCACTACTGAAAAAATACCCTATACAGATGGTTTGGAACCTTTGGTATAGGCCTCCAAACCATTGGTATTAGCTATACAAACGGTTTGTAGAACCGTTCCCAAGTAATCCATGGGGATAGGTCTATTCCAACGGTTTTGAAAACCATTGGTATAAGTAATTTAAAAATCTATACCAATGGTTCCATAAACCATTGGTATATGTAATTCCAAAAATAATCATTCGGTATGTTTTGATCCCAGCACCTCCCATTTGTGGTTGAATGACCTAACCACTAACCTAACATACTTTTGTGAACATTTTTTCTTAAATATATATATGTATTATCATAAGTATATTAAATTTTGAATTATTTAATGTTTTCTGTAAAAAGATTCCATTAAAAATACATGTACGTATACCAACGGTTCTCAAAACCATTGGTATAGACATATACCAACGGTTTGGAGAACTCTTGGTATAGGTTCTTTGATTTTGGGACCTATACCAATGGTTTTGCACAAACCATTGGTATAGGCCCCCCCTATACCAACGGTTTGTCCAAAACCATTGGTATATGTCCATGTAAGTGACCTATACCAACATTTTTCGTCAAACCATTGGTATAGATCCAAATTAGTGAAGTATACCAATGATTAGCCCAAAACTGTTTGTATAGATCATAATTTTAGTACTGTATGATAGAAAAAAAATAAATCATGTTAACATAATATTTAAATTATTGTTTAAAACATAATAAGTAAATATCATCTCACCTCTAATACCCTCTCCAGACACTATCCGTTATCACATCATTAAAAACACATAATAATACAAAAATCCCACATAATTCATAATCAATATTAGGAATAAAGTATAATGGGTCTTGATCAAGGTTCTTTGTTGAGTTATGACACATTATTTAATTAGTTTTTTAAATAAAAATACAATCAATAAAACAATGACTTAAATTGAATTTTTCTATTATATAGATAAATATTTTGAATTTTTTTTGAAATTAATGTTTAAAATATTTAAATATGGAGAATTGATGTTTCATATTAGATTAAATTCATCAGATGAAGGAACACTATTGTGTATTTAGTTAATGGAATAGAAAGTTAAAAATGTTTCCGAGTCAATCAGTAGATAGATTATAGATTTTTATGACATTAAAACTATCCCCAAAGAGTATGGAAAAGAGAAATTTCAAATTATTATAGAAAAGTCTATAAATAGTTCCATAAATTCATGGATCATGAAACATTATTTTGAAATTTGGATGAATATTTTTTTTGATTAATGTGTTTAGTTTTTTTGATTTTGTATTATTTAATTCACATCTAATCAGTTTAATATTTCATATATTTGATTTTTGTTATGACCCACCATTTTTATGTTTCTCATTTTTTTATCTTATGATTTTTTATTATATTCATTCAAATTTAAATCATTGATATAATGTTATTTTTTACATAATAATACTAAGGTTTATATAATCCTTTATAATTGAAGGATTATAGGGAGATTAATAAAAATATTTTTCCATAATTCTTAAACAAGGGATCCCATATATAGAAGTATAGATGCACCTTCCTTCGGGTTCAATATCGAGGGATTCTTAGGGGAGAATTTCGGATACCATGTTTTAATATTTTTTAGATACCATGAATTAATGAAAACTATATTATCATTGTACATACTTATTTAGTCAGGTAGTCTTAACTTCTGACTGCATTAATTTCCTCATTATTTTAAATTTTGTACAACAATAAAATGTCATTTGATTATAAGACCGAATTCCATTTGACTAACACCAAGAGGTGGATGAAAATTATAAGTCATGTTTTTAATATAATTCACCCTCCTATTACAGTTTTCAAACCTTATTTCCCTAGGAAAACACATGGTATCAAAGAAAATATATATATTTAATACTAAATATATACTTATTACTTTTATTTTATATTAGTTTTTCTAAAATATCTCAATTTCCTTACAACAACAATGTGGTAGAAAAATATTTTTCTATGACAGTGGGAATAGTTATTAGATCTCTTAAAGATTTGAATCTAATTTATCCCCTAAATTTTTATTTAATTGATTATTAGTATTGGTGTGATTGAATGAATTAATTATTGTTCAATACTTGTGTGTAGAATTATACATTGATGATCAGTAATCAGAAAAAAATAGAGAAGGATGTTTTTATGTAACATAGAGATGAGAATCTTCAAAGACAAACTACTTTGAAAGTGAGAAATATTATGTTATGTTTGATGATGAAAAATACCTATAGCCAAATTTCATCCAATAAAATGGGAATTGTAATTTAGAAGTATATATAGATCACACACTTCATAACATAATTTTTTTGAAATAATGAGATTTATGATTTCTAATGATTATTAAGATTTTTTATTTTATTTATGGAGAATATATTTTTTTAAATACATCGTAGGTTTCTAGAAATATTAAATGGTTTAAAATAAATTGGTGATAAGGTATTAGTCAATGATTATAAATTTTAAATAATTATCAATATAATTCCAAATGAGTGAGAGTCTAATCATACTATAATTGATAATACTAAATATTTGACTATACTGAGTCTTGGTGATTTAATTAGTACTCCTATGAAAAAATGTCAATTTATTGAAATGAGATAATGATAAACAAAATTGAAATAATGGAGTATATTTTGAGTCTACTTCTAATAATATTAATTTTGGTTAAATTAATGTTATAGATAGTTTTACCATAACTTCTCAGAAGAAACATAAGCATCATTCTAATTATAGTCATACAGATGATAGTGGGAATAATTTTTTCAATTTAAAGAGATAATTAATTATATTATTAGGAATAAATATTTTTTGTATAATAATTTGAATGATATAAATTAAATACATGGGATGATGGATTCTTTTTGTGTTACATGTTGTGAATATAAGCAGGTTATTTGTATTAGACAAAATTTTCTAGTTTGATGTGGAAAGAAATACAATAAAAGAGGGATTATAATTTTTGAGTAATGATAAGTAAGAAGGCATTTGATACATAGAGATAGTGTCATGGACACACTATAGTTTATCATACGATATTTATGGGAGTCACAATATTATAGGATTCTATATAGATATTATTAATGATGAGAATTTCTTAATTACTAAGGAAATCATTGAATCCTTCTCAAATTTTTCTTTGATTTCTAATTATTCTTATACTTTAGATTATGATTATTCTAATTAATTAGATAATTAATTAGTTGATTCATTAGAATATGGGGAAAATTTTCTTTCATTTGAATAAATTGTTATATTTTTTAAATTTATCAAAATTAAAATATTTTTCTCGAGTTTATTTAAATTGATAATTAGTTTGCTGCTATTTTCACTAATCCATTAAATTATGATATATTCAAGTATGTTAACAAGATATTGGAAATGATCTATTTAAATTGATCATTAATTTTCTTCTTATTTACCATATCTTTGGACATTGAAAAAATACTCAAGAAAAGAAGATTACATTTATTTCAAAATTTTGAATCTTGTTATGAAGATTTTATTATTTTATAAAATGTTAAAATATAGTAAAAATTTTATTTTAGGTGAATGGAATCAAATGGAAGATAAATTTTATGTTTAATGTAATGAATTTTTCTATTAAAGGTTATTTTATTTAGTTTTCCATACTTACTGATATATAATATCATCCTTGATAATGAATTATAATATAAAAATTTTCCTAAAACATCTTCAAATAAATAAAATTATGTATTTAAAAAAAGATAACTTATACAAGGATCAATATATTTAATATTATGATAAATCATTTTATTCTCGAATTTTAATTCTCATATCAGTAAGATGTTATTTAATTTTGAAGGAATAGATAATAATATTCATGGGGGACTGTACTTAATAATTTATATAACTTATTTTATTTTCCACAATGGTTCATTTTTATATTTCCCCTTATTTTCATTAGATTGCATTAGAAAATTACAATGGGGGGTAAATTGTAGAAAAATTTTCATTGAATGAATTTTTCCCTGTGGATAAATTTCATAAAATTTTATAAGCATTTATTTTTTGATAAATTGGTTTTTTTGTGAAATTTATTAGATTTTATTTAATGAAACAGGATCAGTATTTATTCAACTTATCTTATTTATGACTAACTTGTTTATTTAGAATGTTTTGAGTAAATGGGAATGAGTTATTTCAACTGAACATACAAAGAGTATTTATTTAAAATTAATCAAATATTTAAATTTTACTACGTGTCTTGTGATTTTTTAAAGGGAATATTATTGGGTCAATCACTTATTAATTAATTAAAAAAACACAATACACATAATAAGACCTTGACATATCTTAAAGTTTTTATTTTTTGTGAAGAAAAAATTTATAGTAAATCTCTATGTAGTGATTTAAGTTGAAATGTGAATGTATAGATAAGTGATGTTTCGTAGTTGGTTACATTTACCAGATGAGGGAGAGTTGTTCAGTTCTAGTTACATTCCTCAAAATTTTTATAATATAGATGAGTCCATTGTCATATAGATTTTACGCATTAAAATATCATAGAACTGTATCTATAGACTGAAAAAATTGACTATCGATTTTCTTATAACAACATATATAAATATAACAAAAATTTTATGGATTGGGTGTAATACATTTGGAATTTAAAGGAAAACACTTTAGTTGATCGTTTTGAAGTTTTTCAAATTCTTTATTCTAATAGCACATTAGATCAGTGTTAGAGATTCTTTATGGGTGTTTTTATGATCTATTATTATAAGGTTTTCATTGAAAGACAATTAATTTTTTTATTGTAATCATACTAATTCTAATAATTTCATTTGGGGGTTTCTTTTCCAAATAATATAGACTGTTATCTAATCCTACATAATTGAGGGTACCGGGGTAAAGAAAGTAATGTCTATTATAAATATCTTGATCAAGGGATTATAAGGATAAGAATACGAAAAATGTATTTTATATGGTTTATTATCAATGGTTTCTAGGTATAGGAAGGCATGATACCTTTATTTGGTTTTATTATCCTCCGTAAAATTTCTTTTAAAAAATGGTTTTGTAATAATATCCTATTTGAAGTTTATGTAATACAATCCTCAATATAGAAATTAATTTTTAATAATATAATATATTTTGAATTTATTTTATAATTTTATATTTCTCAGATATTGTGAATTTCTGAAAATTGAACTTCTGTTGTGCATACTGATTTGCTAACAACCCGCATCCTTATGGGTTGAGGAAAATTATGAGAAATTTTGAATTCGGTTTTCATTTAGTTTTTTGGGGATGAAGGGTAATTTATCATAGTATATAATCATTAAATAAAAATATGACTACTTCATTGGTTCTAGAATATGTGTTTACCCTAGGATATGAGTTTTGTAGAGTTGTGAACTTGTCATTTTTTTGTGTAATATATAATATTTCATTAGCCAAATATCAATTATTTGCTAATATTTAAATTTTTCCATATCTAAAATGGATTCACATACAGAAATTATAAATCCACTACTGAGTTCAGAATATATATATTTTCATATGTGTGGTGTAATATCCACATGGCCATTGTGAACAGACCTGATCCCCTTTTACCTTTTCTCATTTTCTTTTTTACCGTTAAATTTTCCTCCTTCTCATTTGGATTCTTCGGTATGATGTATCCATCCTATGGGTGTTTTATATATGTGAGATTTCAGGGGTAGGGATAAGGTGGAGGCGTCATCGTCGGTTCAAATGAGGACATGATTAGAGTGAGGTAGTTGTGGGATGTAGATATAGACTGAATTTTTATCATTTTACACATGAAGGTATGATTTTTTAATATATAGTAACAAATACTCACATTGTGTTTGTTTCTAATCATTAATCATTCTTATGGTGTTGATAATGACTCTTTAAGAACTGATCTAGAGTCTTTTGGGTTAATCTGGGGTTTTTGGTCGATTTTAGGGGGTTTAATTTTGGAAAACCCAATAACATGGAATACATTTTTTATTCACACATTATTCAATCATATTGTTGGGTGTAAGGTTTACTATGAGTGAAAAATAGTGTTTTTTCTAGAAACTCAATGTATAGTGACTCATCATGTGTTCTGGGGTACGACTAGACACT
The DNA here is from genome assembly GCA_963277665.1 of Viscum album. Classification (NCBI taxonomy): domain Eukaryota; kingdom Viridiplantae; phylum Streptophyta; class Magnoliopsida; order Santalales; family Viscaceae; genus Viscum; species Viscum album. The sequence continues at coordinate 1,484,352,517 of OY728137.1, forward strand.
TAGTGTGGGCGAACATGGTTGTATAATGATACACTAACCTGGGCCCATCTACGATGAATGGTTATAGTCCATGTATGGTAAATTTACGGCATTGTATGTGATATATGAATAGTACACATCAGGTGTGTGTCAAACCCACAATGCTCATGGGTAGTACATGTTGGGTTACGATGAGGCATGTGCCTTGGCTAGTCCATTGGGGTATAAATTTTGTACACCTAGTTTATTTCATGCAGTTTACCTCAGTGAATGTGCTTTCCTATTTTTATACCTAGGGTCATAATTATACTTTTAAATTTTTTATTTTGAGTTTTTTCAACATGGGATGTGATGGTGTGATATTTACATTTTTTATAGGCCATGTGTGAGATTTCCTGATACTATATGAGGTTTTATAAGAGGATTCCATCCTGTTTTTTTATAATCATCATGAGGTAACAAGGTTAGGGTGTGAACTTATTGGCATCCTTGTATTGAGGATTAAAATTGGGTTTATATTGAGGTTCTATTATATGGTTACTAGAAGGTTGGATCATGTATTCTATTGGATGGAATCATTTCCCATGGTGCTTGGAGTTTAGTTTAGTTAGATACTTTGAGTTGTCGTCATGTCCGGGGGTGTTGAGTACTGATGGGTTTCATTGAGTGGAGTTTTTTATTAGTATAATGGACTCATTGAGGATAACCATGTGGGTATTGTTCCTCTTGAGTCTTTATTCATGGGTGTGGTGATCTTAATGGTTTCCTTATGGTATAGGTAACTCCTAGTGACAAGTTCAATATGGGTGAGGTCATGTATTTTTTCTTGTGATTGTCTTGGCCAATAATTTTTCTTATGTGAGTGGTTACCCTAATAGGGTGTCCAATTCCTACTAATGTTCATAAGACTAATGATGGTTCGTTATAAGCTATTGACCATTAGAGGGTCACTATTGGTTTCAACATTAGTGATGGTGGGTTTACCAATAGTCAAAACAGTGTACTTATAGTTTTATGTCATGTATGTTTAAGGTAATTATTATATGTTTTGGATATAATAGGAGAACATTACGATCTGATTAGATTTAGAATATTCCAAAATTTTGATTTGGATTCTCTCCTCTATTGAATAGATGGTGTAAGGTGAGTCTGGTGAGCTAGTGGATGAACTGCATGTGTGCACACCCTTTCAAGATTAGTAGTAAACCCTTTATTGAGTGGTTTCAATGACATGATATTTTGAGAAACTTAGGAATATGATTATGTTTTCTTGAGACACATATACCACTTTATCCACACAATATATCCATATATACTTGAAATTGGTTGGTATATTAGCTCATGTTGTCCTTCAGGACGATTGGTACTTGATATGTTCTCAAGTTTTACTTAATAAGATGTTCTTGTCACTATTTTAGGTCATTCTATTGACATAATAGAAACATGTAGAGTTTCTTATTGTGTTTTGGATTCCTAGTGAAAGATACAAGGGTCTAAAATTCGTCTATTTACTTGTGTTGGATGTTTTATAGATCATTTTTATTTAAAATATGTGCCAAATTTTATGTAGTTGGGTGGGACACATGATTTAAATCCGCCAAATTAGTCTACAGTTTTAGTAAATCTATATTTTATCCCACCTTAGAACCTGAAATTCACTATGTTCTGTTGTTTGTTTATTTTTTCATCCTTTTTATTTATTTTAGTCTTTAATTTATTGTGTATGTTACTATAAAACTAGGTTCATCATTAAATATATTGCATTCACATTTCATGATAAAATATGTTGTAACCACCATTAGAGGGGGATATTTATATTTTTTTCTCACGCCCTATATGGGAGCCTTGTTGGTGGTGTAGGACATATATTTACTTTTAGGATGATCATTAGATTAATGATTGATTAGGATGAGGCATATTTTTTCATTATTGATTCTAACTATATGTATAAAATATAAGGATCAAGAGATAGTTCCCCAAAAATATATTGATGACCAGGTATGTGGTTCTACTTAGAGGAAATTATAGATCCTTTTTTAAATTTATTTAAATAATTATATATTTTATCTATACTTTTAAACATTATTGTAAGGGATCGACTTTTTTGGGTTCTAGAATGACCATGAGACATTATGAATGATTTAATTTCATATCATATTCTTATATTATACTTAATTATTATCTATGATTTTATGATAATTGATTTATATGATATTGGTTAATTTACACTATTATTACACTCCAATATAAGGGTATGGTATCTGCACCATATCGCCTTTTGACCCTCACTGATTGGTTGTAGCCTCTATCATATTAGGATGTCTATTTGAGGCCTTTTCATTAGTACGATTAGGTGGTGACTAATGTCAACCTAGTCCATCTAAGTATAGATTTATTCTGTTAGTGTAAACTTTTATCCATTTTAATTTATGTTTCATTACTGATTTTATACTCTAGTAAATTCTGATTTTAATAAAATATTGTATTTCTAGACAATATACACATTGAGGTGAATAGAAATTTGAGGTCATGTTTTTTACTATAGTTCAACCCCCATTAACGATTTTCTATATTATAAATTTGAGAAAAAGTATGATTTTCATCATAAATACTATTTCAAAATGTTATAAATGGGAATTTTGAAAAACCAAATTATAATTAAAAATCATTATCTTCCCTATTAAGTCTCATCTTGAAATATCCTATGAAACCGAGCAATGAAAATAAATAACACTTTAAAATATTTATAGTTGAACACAATTGAAAACACCTTATGCATCATCCTTTTAAAATAATTTCAAATAAACTAATCCCTTAATATTTACATGGCCCCAATAGAGTTAAATGCCATTTATCATAAAAATAATTTTAAAATGATCCTCTTATCCCATTACCGAAACAATTTACATTCCTAAAGAACCACTCTCAAAATCAGGAAACTAGAAACCATTTTAAAATCCCTTTATACAAAGTGATGAATCATTAAAAAACTTAACAAATTATCATGGTTATTACATATGAGTATGTTCTAAAAATAAAATATATTTTACAAGTCAATCGCCCATTTAAATTCTAAATAATGGAAATTCAAAAAAATACACACCTAGGTCCAATTAGAAATAACTTGACTTCAACATTTGATGTTACTCAATGAAATAGTATAGTCTCTATAATACATAAATAACAAAAAACCCTAAACAAAAACTAACATAATCCTTATATTTTACCACAATTTCCATTAGGTTTCATGTCACAAACTGAAACCAAAGTAAAATGGATCAATATATAAGAATATAGGAATAATGATGAGAAAATGTGTGACTCTGACATCAAAACCAAATGATATCATGAAAAAAATCCATAAAATCGAGGAAAAATAAGTATAAATAGATCTATAAGGATCCACTTGGGAAAAATAAATAGATCTGAGAGAATATTGATGGAATGGGGTTTAAACATGTTGGGGAAGAATATGAAATTCAAAATTTTAGAATCAATGGAATCTTACATGGTTTGTCCACATGGTTTACCAAATAGTGCATCAACCATGAATATATCATTAAAACACATTGGGATCAAATACAAGGTTTGGTCAAATAGATTACCAACCTGTACACACCATACTAAATTAAACATGTAAACCCCTCACATGGTTTCTTTTAGAACCCAAATGGTTTACATAAACTATTCTGAAACCATGAAACACCTATAAAGATCAAAATTTCAAATAAAAATTTCGAGAAGTCTCTAATAATATAATGTCACATGAAATTATAAAATAATTAGTGCTATAATGACATGCTGGCATCACATAAATTTTATAGTTGGTAGCATGATTATAGGGTTTGGGGTTTACATAGTCAGTTCGAATATTTTGATGTGTGATATGGTATGGTATTTATTTTTAGTCATAATTTTGGTATCAATAGGTATATCATCACACTATTTGGGTGTTTTTCTAATTAATATGAGTGGGGTTCATTATTCATTATAATGGTCAAAAAATTGTCTGGATTTATAATATGAAGTAATGAAATGCTATGTATGATATGGAAATTGTGAAAGATAAGTGCAATTGTTCATTATGGGGTAATATGGACCTTTATAAATCATGTGCTTATTTGTTGACAATCACATAATAAATTATAATTCGGTGGTTGAATGTGCTGAGCTAGTGGTGATTTAAAGATTGTTATGGGTTTAGATTTGATGATGATTGAGAATGATAAGCATTGTGATGGGGAGTGTGTACTAACCTACACCTTCACTAGTAAGTAGATAAAAATTTATATATATATGTGTGTGTGTTTTCTCTATCCATTTTTATTATAAAAGTAATTAACCTATTTTTTAATTAGTTACCATCAGAGAAATATAAGCCTTGAATATTTATGAATCATTATAAAAAACCTAATTAATGACCTAGTAAAAATTAATCAAAAATATAATTAATTAAGACATTATATATTATTAAATTATTTAAAATTTATATATAACATTTAATAATTTAAAATAATAAATAAAGAATATTATTTTTTAAAATATCATTATTATATAACACCATTATATTGGGATAGTCCCCTACCATGTCATGCATTAAATCCTAGACCCAAACATATTATTAATTAGGAATTAAAAAAATCAACATGAAATATCCATGGCAAACAAATATGCCCACTACAAACTTTTATCTGGTCAATATTTTCAATTTAATTAGATCCACTGACCCATATACTGGTTAGAAAAAAATTAAGAACAGATTTTAATAGATTACATAGTATTATAGAATGTAGTTTTTTAATACTGGATTAAATGGACGAAGTCATATACATGTTTTTTAATTATAAATGAGCGTTATGGAATTTTTATTCCTCGTAGAGAATTCTAAGGGTGGGATTCATTGTCAGGATATAAATAATAGATTCAATGGATGTATACATGCACTATTTGACCACCAGTGGTAGCCCACTAGAAGTATAACGGGATTTATGGTGGCGTTATCCAACTATGCATTCCATTGTGAGCCCAATGGCATGACACCAAATATCTAATGATATAATCATCTACTGATCCAATCATCCATTTCTAACATCACATCATTTTATTTAGGAACACTACTAGGGGATTCCCCTTTGTTTATCCACATAGAGGGGGTGTGTTTCCTCATTAATCTTCATTCTCCCCCCCTTTCCCTCCCTTAATCTAGGTGGTTTGGGGTCATTTAATCACACTAATCCAAGTTGATTTTTTTGACTTCATACAATATTATCGGTATTATTACAATTATTCTAATTTCATTATGTATGGTTATGTGTTATAAGTGTTATTCCACAAAATCATTATAACGACCCATAATTTACGTACATTGATATTACTTCAAAATTGAAGCATACTTATTACAACATATAAAAAAACCATGAAAGGACCGTATAGGTATAGTGTCTTTAGAAACTAGGAAACATAAACATATAATTCATAAAGCATCTACACTATCTCCCGTTTATTTCATCATATCTATAGTTCCTTTTGGCATATCTTACGTAATAAGCTTCTTCCTGACCTGGGGAAAGAAATCATACAAAAGGGTGAGCTCAAATGCTCAGTAAGGGTAATCAAAAGAAATATCAATCACATCATATTCATAAGAACATAACATTTGGGAAATCATAACCTGCAAAAGAGAGCATAATTTCATAACATGGGATAATTCATAGTAGTGAAATGAAATCCCAATAATCATAACATAAAACATGAAACTTTGTGGCATACACACATAATCATAGAGAATCATTTCTTATTAGTGAAGACTCATTTCCAAGACTATCTTAGTGGTCAAAGTCCATTTCTAAACCGAGTTCACTCTTCGTTTCAGTCCTATTTCACTGAACCGGTATATCCTGTCTTTCCAGCCATGTCTATCTCATGAGATATAAAATCTTTACCCAATGCATTGGAGGGAGATATAGGTCCCACCCATCTCATAATGATACCATTCTTATGTGTGACACAAAATCAAAAATCATATATCATCGCATAACCCATGTAGTAAAAATGGGATTCTTAAACAACATGACATCATAAAACAATTCATATAATATAAAGGAATTCATAAAAATAATTCCATCACAACATAATCAAATCAATGTAATAATAGGGATCGAAACAGAACCCTATATTATCTTAGATGGAAAATAATTTTGATAAAGCACTTGAACTCCATTCTTGAGGAAAATATCCTTTCTACTTCAAGAACATTTTCCATTCTTTAACATGTCATAGAATTTTAAACTAAAAGAACTTGATTAAAAATAAAAATGAAAACTTGTAAAGTAAGCTTCTTGGAAATAATGTTTTAAAAATCCATTCATGCCGTATATGTTAAAAAAACATTATTCTCGTACTTTTTTCGAAAAAGTCAAAAAGTACCTCATACGAAAAACGACAAAAGATTCCTTTCATATCTTTTACTAAAAACTCACCGGTAAAATTGGATTTAAACAATTTTAGGTGTATGGAACAATATTACATATTGAGGAAACATGGATGTGGATGATAAAATACACCCCAGTAAATACCAAAGTATAAACAATCTCGGATAAAATGAGATTGTTATATTTTCCCTTACCACAGGTCTGATTTGCTTCGTAAGTGTCTGAACCTCCTGTATAATGATTTAAATAATGTTATTGACTTATTCCAGAATTATACATATTGTTATGATATCATATATGGTCATATTATTAGCTTCTTATTAGTAATAATTCATTACTACTTGTTATTCAGGGGTTTATTACTTTTTGTTCTTATGCGTGTTTTGTCGAATAAATTCTTATTCTTCTCCTTAGGTTATAGATACCTCATTTCCATAATGGTATTAGTGTAATATATATCATATTAATTCATTCAATTAATTTATATAATCATTATGCAATGAATATCATGTAGAACGAGTCGCATCACATCGTGGAGACGGTATTCCGTACGTACGCACGAGCAAAGATATCATTCCCATTATCATGGAATGGTATTGCAGTGTATGTATACTATTTCAGAATCAATATAACTTTAAAAAAAATAATATATAGTTATTATTTACACCATTATACCCATCCATTTAAGGTGGTGGTGGAAAATAGATTACACCACGGCGTGGAGACGGTATTCCGTACGTACGCACGCGCGGCGATTTCGTTTTCCGTAGGATGGATAGATGGTGAAATAGGGTTGTTTCATACTTATAATAACATATCAGTATATGAGTGATACTGATGTTATTACTTCATAATGAAACAACTAAATAAGAATAAGTTGATGAAGAAATAATTTGGAAAAAGATCGGTAATGGATATTACCTCTTTTTTGACGCGCCTCTTCTTAACCCCCTCTTAGGGCACTAGGGTTGGTCTTTGAAGAATACCAGAAACTCTAGGATGATTCTAGGGAAGTGGAGAGGAGAAAGTGGCAGGTTTTTGTCGAGCTTGAAGGCTCAAATTGGTGCGAGGAGGAGAGGGAGGAGGTTCCCTTTTATTAGGGAGGAGAGGGGCACCTTTGGAAAGTGTGGAAATATTATTTTATTATAAACTTATCTTCGGTTTAAAAAGGTCTATAAATCATTAAAGATGAAGATAAGATTACTCATGGTCTAAATAAAATCATCCAATCAGAATTGGACATGATTTGGAAAATATTTTAATCATTATAATCTTATTTATTTAAATCATTTATTAATGAGGTAAATATTTCATCATTATTGTGTCATAAATAATTTAATTTATTTGGTGTCTAAAAATTATAAAAAAATATCATTATGTACGAAATCTTTTTATATTTCTAATGACTATATATAGTTGAAAATATAATTTATATATCCCCTTATAAAAATAAATTACTAAAAGAGTTTTGTTAATGTCAATTTTGTCTTTACATTAAATTAATTAATCCAAATTGTCATTGTCACTACCTAGTGGCTCAATGGGGTCCCAAAATCGACCCAAGGATGCCCATGGTCGGCCAATACTCATCCAATAAGGTTAGTACAAGTTTAATGGTAATTTTGAATTATTATAATATTCTTTTAACCTTGAATTACCCTATTTACCTTTAACCGTAGTAAATAAAAAAAATTACCGTAGTTACAATTCATAATATCAAAAAATAAAAGTAACCTATTAACATAATTTGGACCCACTGATTCCAAATATGGAATCCATTTTCGAAATTTAAAACACAGAAGTTGCAGTAATTAATTTAAAATTAATCCCGTTGTTAAGCAAATTGCTTTTAAAATTTAAAACATTTCCAAAGATTGAAATGTTTTTTTCTATGAATTCAATGTAAATTTAATGCTAATGACATACATTATAGTAAATGGTAAAAATATATTCTATTTATAATTTAAAAAACAATCAATATTATAATTTAACAATATAATGTATTACAATGAAAAAAGCTGTTTTTAATTATAATATAGCGTGTTCTTAAGAGATAATAACTATCAAAAGATTGACACTTGATTATGTCTAGTTTAAATGTGAAATTACATCCAATGAACAAAATTGTAATAAATTGTAAAAATATATTATAAATATAATTTAAAACCACTCAAATTAATAATGTATCACTATTAATTATTTCGATTAAGAATGTTGTTTTTAATGAAAATTTAGTAATTTTCACTATTCATCAGAATATGAAAGTTATCCAAAAAGTACCAAAATTTCATCCTAAGCTAATTTCAATATTTCGAATCCAAAAATGAAGTCCATTTTGAAAAATAAAATTTCCAAAATTTCAAAAAGTTGTTATTACTATTCATAACGGCTAGTTTTAATAATATTTTAATAGCATATCGTAGTTTAGTGAAACTCGGCATTGCGTACGACGCAAGCTATCAAGGAAGGCCGCAGTTGCGTGTAAAGAAAACCAAGCTAGTGTTGTGTGTAGTGAAAGATTCATTTGATGATTTATATAACATAATAACAAAATATTTCTCATAAAAGTCTTGGGTGTTACATTCTACCCCCCTTAAAATGAATTTTTTCCTCGAAATTCGTCACTTTTTAACAAACTGATGTGGATACCTCTCCCTCATCATATCTTCAAGATCCCATGTAGCTTCTTCTAATTGGTGGTTCCTCCATAAAACTTTCACCAAGCGAGTGGTCTTGTTTCGTAGGACTTTTTCACTACGATCCAGAATCTCTATCGGTTGTTCTTCATATGAAAGATCTTGCTCCAACGGTATAACATCTGAGCTGAGTACATGTGAAGGATCAGGTATGTACTTTCTCAGAAGAGATACATGGAACACATCGTGAACTTGAGAGAGATTCGGTGGAAGCTCCAATTGGTAAGCTACCTTCCCAACACGATCCAGTATTTCGAAAGGACCGATATATCTTGGGATCAACTTCCCCTTCTTTCCAAATCTCATGACCCTCTTCCAGGGAGATATTTGTAAGAACACTTTATCACCCACTTCAAACTCTAGGTTTTTTCTTCGGTTGTCGGCATAACTTTTCTGCCGACTCTGAGATGCTCTTATGTGTTGTTGAATTGATCGGACCTTTTCTGCCATCTCATCAACAATATCTTGTCCTAATAGCTTTCTTTCCCCAACTTCATCCTAGCAAGTTGGAGTCCTGCACTTCTTTCCATAGAGAGATTGATAAATATCCATCTGAATACTGGAGAGAAAGATACTATTATAAGAAAATTCCACCAAAGGTAGGTGTTGATCCCAACCACCTTTGAAATCTATAGAGAAAGCTCTCAACATATCTTCTAGAGTTTGAATTGTCCTCTCTGACTGACCGTCTGTCTGAGGATGATAAGCAGTGATGAAACTCAACTCTGTATCCAGAGTATGCTGAAGACCTCCCCAGAACATTGAGGTAAACCTTGGATCCCGATCAGATGTAATAGAAAGTGGTACTCCATGCAATCTTACCACTTCCTTTACATATACCATGGATAGATGATCCAGAGAGAAATCCTCTTTAATAGCGATGAAGTGTGCCGACTTTGTAAGACGATCAACAATGACCCAAATAGCATTATTGCCTTTGGATGTTTTAGGAAGTCCTGTGACAAAGTCCATAGTGATGTTTTCCCATTTCCATCCGGGTATGGGTAATGGTTGTAACATCACCTTAGACTTCTTTCTCTTAGCTTTAACTTGCTGACAAACCAAGCATCGAGAGACATATTCAGCAACATCTCTTTTCATGCCATCCCACCAGAAGTACTCTTTCAGGTCCCTATACATCATCATGCTTCCAGGATGAATAGAGAATGACGAACTATGAGCCTCATCCAGCAGCTCGTTCTTTAATTCTGGGATGGGAGGAACACAAACCCGATTCCTGAACTTTATTATCCCATCACAATCAAGGTTGAATTCAGGAACATTTCTCACCTTCTTTTGTAACTCTACATATTCTTTCTGTGCCTCTTTAATCTTCACATGTATAGATGGTTGAACATTCATTTGAGAAAGATATGATTTTACCCCTTCCATTATAATTCCAATATCCATCCTTTGTAAATCCATAAATATTGGATCTTTTGTGATCCTCATCATGGACAAACTGGCATGGTCTTGTCGACTTAATGCATCAGCCACCTTGTTTGCTTTCCCAGGGTGGTAATGGATTGAGCAGTCAAAATCCATAATCAGCTCCAATCATCTTTTATTGAGCATATTCAGCTCCTTTTGTGTGAAAATATACTTTAAACTTTTATGATCAGTATAAATGTCACACCTTTCTCCATAAAGATAATGCCTCCAAATGATTAATGCAATGATTACCGCAACTAACTCCAAATCATGAGTTGGGTAATTTTTCTAATGGATTTTCAATTGTCGTTAGGCATAAGCTATAACCATATCATTTTGCATGAGAACACACCCCAATCCCTTATTGGATGCATCACTGTAGATCACAAACCTTTCTCCACTACAAGGCAGTGTGAGCACAGGTGCACTGGATGACATTATTTTCAACTCCTTGAAATTATCTTAAAATTCCTCTGTCCAAACAAACATAACTCCTTTCCGAGTCAACCTGGTGAGTGGATTAGATAATCGTGAAAAATCATTCACAAAACCTCGATAATATCCAGCCAGACCACGAAAATGTCGGATCTCAGTTACTTTTGTTGTTCTTGAACATCTTTCGATAACATCTTTTTTTGCTGGATCCACAGATATCCCCTCTTTTGAGATTATGTGACCCAAAAATGCAACCTTTTGAAGCCAAAATTCACACTTGGTAAATTTGGCATAAAGGTTCTCCTTTCTAAGGGTCTTCAATATAATTCTCAAGTGATCTTCATGTTCTTCCTTGCTCTTTGAATAGACAAGAATATCGTCTATAAAGACTACCACAAATTGATCAAGATATTATCTAAAGAATCTATTCATCAGATCTATGAAGATAGAACGGGCATTAGTAAGACCAAATGGCATCACTATAAATTCATAATGTCCATACCTTGTACAAAAAGCCGTCTTTGGTATATCCTCCCTTTTGACCCTTAATTGATGATAACCTGAACGAAGATCAATCTTGGAAAAGTATTGATCTCCACATAGTTGGTCAAATAAGTCATCAATGCATGGGAGAGGATATTTGTTCTTGATAGTGATCTTGTTACGTTCTTGATAATCAATACAGAGTCTCATTGATCCATCTTTATTCTTATAAAATAGAATAGGTGCTCCCCAAGGTGACGCACTAGGGAGTATGAATCCCTTATCAAGATTCTCTTGGAGTTTCTTCGTCAATTCCTGCACCTCAATTGGGGTCATTCAATAAGGTGTCTTTGAAATAGGTAAAGCACCTGGTATGAGTTCTATTGAAAACTCAACATCACGATTTGGTGGAAGACCTGAAAATTCCTCCATAAAGACATCATCAAACTCCCGTACAATGGGAATATTCTTAATCGCGAGTTTCTCACCAACCATTTGAGATAAATAACCTTCATTTAGTGGAATCAAGACCCATAAGATGGATGGAATTTCCACTGGAAGGTTATGTTCATCCTTGCATCGATAGACGATCATAGATTGATCTGGAATATGAAATGTGACTTCCCTTATTTGGAAATTGATATGATCTCCATATAAAGAAAGACAATCCATGCCAAGAATCTCATCAAATTACACTATAGGAAGGATCACAATATTTTCAAGAAGCACTTTCCCACAAACTTCAATCGGGGAAGAATTATAAACTTTTGATGTGACTGTTGTGCCATTAGTAGTTGTAACAGCCAACTCAACATCTAATTGTTGAGGTAATATGGTGATACACTTAGAAAATTCTTCAGAAATAAATGAGTTGGTGGATCCAGAATAAAATAAAACATTTTCTACTTTAGAGCGGATGGTATGTGTACCTTTCACCACATCATTATCACACTCCACATTGCTGATAGAAATTGCATGTGACTTTCCTTTGTCTTTAGCCTTAAGAGTTTGTTGACGTCGACCATCATCATCAACCCTTGGATTTGGGAATTTATTGGAATAATTCCCCATCTCCTTGCACTTGAAACATTGAAGTGTAGTAGGTTCATTCTGTGCATCCCTTCCTTTGTTTTCATCATTAGACATCTTCTTCCCATCATTACGGCATTCAAATGCCCGATGACCTTCCTTTACACATTTGAAACATTTACTTGTCCCTTTAAGACAACTCACTCCATGTTTCATTCCACACTTTGAGCATAAGGGAAATCTCATCTTCTTTTCAGTGTGCTCTTTAGATTTTCTTTTGAATTCCATTTTCCTCTTCTTATCAAACCCATATGACTGATGGGTTACTCCAATCTCCATCTCAACTTTGAGAGCACATCGAACGATTTCCTCGTAGCTATTGAAGTACATTATGGCTAAGGCCCTTCGAAGACTTGGTTTTAATCCACTAAAGAATCTATCGATCTTACTCTCAGGTTGGATAATAATACCAGAAGCGTACCTTGCAAGTCTTGTAAAATTTGCTTCATAGGTACCAATAGATTCATCATCCTTTTTCTTCTGTTCAAGAAACTCTTTCTCCATATTTTTTCAGAGAATACGAGGAAAGTACTTATTGAAAAATAATTTATTTAACTCGTCCCATTCAATGGACTAAATTTCATCCCTTTGCCTCGTATTCTTAATAAGATTCCACCATTGATCAGCATCTCCTTCCAAACGATACACTGCTAGGATGACTTTATCATGTTCAGAACAGTGAAGAACAGAAAATATCTTTTCAGTAGTACTAATCCATTGTTCAGCAACTAATGGATCAGCAGACCCACTAAATGAAGGTGGACGATGCCTCATGAAGGATTCAACAGAATGTTGCTCCTTCATTTGCTCATTTGGAAGTCCTGCATGATTCGTAGCTTGAGAACATTGTGTGAGCATGGCTAAAAGATTTTTCATTCCAGCTCCCATAACATTTGGTTACTTAGGGGGACAATCATTGCATTGCCCGTCACATTCCACATTAACACGGTTCTTTCAGGTTCAAACCATTGACTAAAACCAAGAAGAATAGTGTGAGAAACACTAATTATAATAGGAAAACCACATAATCAAGAATAAAATTTCACACTTAAGGTCTTATCCTAGGTTATACATTGTCATTTATAAAACACTATGATTGTGTTCTATGCTTAGACATATCCTTAGGATTCTTTCTAAGGCTTTCAAATCCTAGTTTCCAAAGGTTGACTATACCTTTCCTCTGATACCAACTATAAGGACCCATACATTACATACATTGTTATTACTTCAAAATTGAAGCATACATATTACAACATATAAAAAAACCATGAATGGACCGTATAGGTATTTTGTCTTTAGAAACTGGGAAACATAAACAACTGGTTCATAAAGCGTCTATACTGTCTCCCATTTATTTCATCATATCTATATTCTCTTTTGGCATATCTTACTTAATAATCTTCATCCTGACCTGGGGAAAGAAAACATACAAAAGGGTGAGCTCAAATTCTCAGTAAGGGTAAACAAAAGAAATATCAATCACATCATATTCATAAGAACATAGCATTTTGGAAATCATAACCTGCAAAAGAGAGCATAATTTCATAACATTGGATAACTCATAGTAGTGAAATGAAATCCCAATAATCATAACATAAAACAAGAAACTTTTTGTCATACACACATAATCATATAGAATCATTTCTTATTATTCAAGACTCATTTCCAAGACTATCTTAGTGGATAAAGTCCATTTCTGAACCGAGTTCACTCCTCGTTTCAGTCCTGTTTCACTGAATCTGTATAACCTACCGTTCCAGCCATGTCTATCTCATGAGATATAAAATATTTACCCAATGCATTGGAGGGAGATATAGGTCCCACCCATCTCATAATGATACAATTCTTATGTGTGCCAAAAAATCATAAATCATACATCATCGCATAACCCATGTAGTAAAAATGGGATTCTTAGACAACATGACATCAAAAAAAATTCATATAAAATAAAGGAATTCATAAAAATAATTCCATCACAACATAATAAAATCAATGTAATAATAGGGATAGAAACAGAACCCTATATTATCTTAGATAGAAAATAATGTTGATAAAGCACTTGAACTCCATTCTTGAGGAAAATAACCTTTCTACTTCAATTTTTTTTCCTTTCTTTAACATGTCATACAATTTTAAACTAAAAGAAGATGATTAAAAATAAAAATGAAAACATGTAAAGTATGATTCTTGGAAATAATGTTTTAAAAATCCATTAATGCCGTATAAGTTAAAAAAATTCTTCTCGTACTTTTGTCGGAAAATTCAAAAACTACCTTGTACGAAAAACGACAAAAGATTCCTTTCATATCTTTTACTAAAAACTCACCGAAGGGTAAAATTGGATTTAAACAACTCTAGGTGGATGGAACAATATTGCATATTGAGGAAACATGGATGTGGATAATAAAATACACCCCAGTAAATACCAAAGTATAAACAATCTCGGATAAAATGAGATTGTGATATTTTCCCTTACCTTAGGTCTGATTTGCTTCGTAAGTGTCCGAACCTCCGGTATAATGATTTAAATAATGTTATTGACTTATTCCAGATTCATAATTATTGTTATAATATCATAAATGGTCATATTCTGAGCTTCTTATTAGTAATATTTCATTACTACTTGTTATTCAGGTGTTTATTACTTTTTGTTCTTATGCGTGTTTTTTTGAATAAATTCTTATTCTTCTCTTTAGGTTATAGATACCTCATTTCCAGAATGGTATTAGTGTAATATATATCATATTCATTCATTCAATTCATTTATATAATCATTATGAAATGAAGATCACGTAGAACGAGTCGCATCACATCGTGGAGACGGTATTCCGTACGTACGCACGAGTGAAGATATCGTTCCCATGATCGTGGAATGGTGTTGGAGTGTATGTATACTATTTCAGAATCAATATCACTTTACAATAATCATATACAGTTATTTTTTACACCATTATACCCATCCATGAAAGGTGGTGGTGGAAAATAGATTACACCACGGCGTAGAGACGGTATTCCGTACGTATGAGGCAGCTATCAGACTCAGAAGGCTTAGTCCTATGGGAGAGTGTGTCAGGAGAGAACCCTCTTCCTTGATGGATAGTTGGTGAGGATGAGATCTTGCATTTTCAGGGAAACGTATGGGTGACAGTAGACATACGTGATGAGTTGTTGTGGGATCTCCATTCCTCAGTTTGGGTAGTTCATCCTGGAATCACCAATATGTATCAGGATCTTCATCACCAGTACTGGTGGCCAGGTATGAAGAGAGATGTTTCTAGTTTCGTCTTGAGGTGTTCTAATTGTCAGTAGATGAAGGTAGAGCATTAGCGAATAGCAGGACTTCTACAGCAATTGCCCATTCCAGAGTAGAAGTGGAAGGATGTTGCGATGGACTTCGTGACCGGATTTCTGAGGTCACCTCTAGGGAATGATGCTATTTGGGTTGTCGTTGACTGGCTTACGAAGGTTTATTACATCATACCGATCAAGGATACCTTTAGTGTTGAATATCTGGGAAGACTTTACATCTGAGATATTGTACATCTGTATGGAGTTCCGCACTCAATTGTTTCAGACAGGGATGCACACTTTACTTCTCTATTCTGGAAGGGGCTTTAGAAGGCTTTCGGTACAGATGTACTTTTGAGTACAGCATACCATCCCCAGACAGATGGCTAGTACGAGTGTACAATCCAAGTGCTTGAGAATATGATCCGAGATTTCATTCTACAATTTGTTGGTTATTGGGATAAACATATCCCTCTTGTGGAGTTTTCCTACAACAACAGTTTTCAGGCAACTATTCAGATGACACCTTATGAGGCTTTTTACGGGAGGCCATGCCGATCACACTTGTGCTGGCTGGAGGCAGGGAGGCAGCTTTGCTGGGACCTCAACTTGTTCAGGAGACCTCAGAGCAGATAGAATTGATTCGGAAGAGGATGGCTACAGCACAGTCTCGACTGAAGTCTTATGCTGATCAGTGGAGACGACCTCCAGAGATCAATGTCGGTGATCAGGTTTTCCTGCGTGTCGCATCGAGGATTGGACACAAGAGGATTAAAAGATAGGTTAATCTTTCACCGTGGTACGTCGGGTCATTTGAGGTATCGGAGAGAGTTGGGCCGATTGCCTATCAGTTGCAGTTACCTCAGAGATATCGGGCCATGGACGACGTCTCCCATGTCTCTCAGCTCTGGCATTACTTTTCAGACCCGTCTCATGTCTTTCAGCCCAAGTAGGTCGAGCTCGAAATGGATGAATCGTTTAAGGAGAATCCTATCGGGATTTTTGATCGCAGTATGAAGGTTCTCCGTGGGCGGTCTGTTCCTCTAGTACTGGTGATATGGAAGCACGGGCAAGTATGGACGAGTCCCAGGAAAGGGAGGCCAAGATACGATCGCAGTGGCCGGAGCTGTTCGGGGTTTCTCCTTCTCCGCCTCATTTGGGAAATTCGGGGAAATTTTTTTTAGGGGGGGATGTTTGTAAAAACCCGGATCTTCGATTTAGGTATGTATTTCGTTTTCCTAGAGTTTCTAAGAGAATAGGGGTTTTGGTAATTTCTGAAGTACACGACGTGTAATTTCTGAGTACACGCCCTATACACCCTTGTCGCGCCAGGACATGTGCTGGCCGTGTCCGGGCCACACACACGGTGTGTATAGGTAATGTGACGGCCGATTAAAGCGGAGTACGGAAAAACAGAGTACACGTCTTGTACCACAGATGTACACGCTCTGTATTTTCCTTTTTTTCATTAATTAGACTAGGGTCGTGCCTGACGGACAGAACACACTCCTTCTCTAGGTTCTTCATCCGATAGTGACCCGTACAGCCGTGATTTTCTCCAGATTCCTGAGCCTTCAATTGATCTCCGTTTCAGCCACCGTCGATTGTCTCGGAACCACATAGGTGAGTTATTCCTTTTCCTATAGCCTTGTTTTCCAATTCCACCTCTTTCTCAAGGTATCTTTGGTTGATATTTGTTGATGTTATCTCAGATCCTCGACATTATAAAGAGAATCAATTCTCATAGTTCATGTATATTGTTCTCCTAGCATCGAGGTAGGTGGTTTGTGCCTTTCTGTAGGAAGTCTATGAATATTTTGGGAAAATTCCACCAATACCCTAGAATGTGGTGTTGTGTGTTTCCAGTTTTTCCCTTGTTGTTGCATGCTTTCCTTGATTTCTTGAGTAGATGTAATTTCTTGTCAATAGGGTAGTTTTTACTGTACTTTGGATGTTTGTCATGATTGATTTTCTTATTTGGCGTTTTTCCAGTTTCCATGCACAGTTGTAGGATAATAGAACTATTGTACTATTATACTGTTGTGCCTTAGAATGATAGCCAAGTAGTTCTTGAGGTTTACTTGTGACGATACGCACGCTATGCATGTTTGTTTTACACAGGGCTGAGAGAACGTAGTCTAGTGGACCATAGGAAGATTGGATGTAGGGGATTCTCTAGAGTGTCTTTAAATTACGATGCGAGATCACATGGGGAATTAGCGTTGAGTGCTTACTCAGGGATTCTGTAGTTCCTCGACGCGGGCCACATGGGGAATTAGATGTTGAGTGCTTCTCCAGAGAGCCTTTAGTACGATACAAGACTATAGGGGGAATTGAAGCTGAGTGATTCCTCATAGAGTATATTCTTTAGTTGAACTAGAGGGGAGAGACTGTGTGTGCCTACCTGAGGGTTGCTAATACTTGTAGGTTGAACCATAAGGGTTAGGCTGTGAGAACGACCTAGGGGGTTACATGTTGTTCTTCTTATTGTTTGGCTGTTACTTGTGTACCTTGTATGCTAGACTGTGGATTGTAGTTGTTGTGTGCTTTCTTGTTTACTGCTTCCTGTATTTTTACTGCCATGTATTCACTGATTATTAGACACAGATTTTTGGGTGGTTGCCTACTGGGACCTTGTCTCACTCCCTGTTTGCGCCATGCTTTTGGACCCAGACAGTTTATATTGTTGCAGGTATAGATAAGGGCAAGCGCCCCTCTACATCAGGTACTTGACTTGCTGTGGAGCTAGAGATCGTGGGACAAAGCTATGGTGTGCAATGCTGAAGAGTTTATCTGTTTTTCTTTTCCACTTTGGTTTAGTATTGTATTCAGCATTGTGACTTGTTGGGCTTCTTTCCTAGATATATGTATCATGTATCATTTTATATACATGTGTGTGTACTGCAGTTGTTTACTATTCATCTTCTGCTGTGTATAATTTACTCTTGTTTGGATGGTTATGGTTCTTATTGTTATCTTTTTTTTTCTTCTACTGTGTACTCTTCCAATGAAGGCATAGTTTCCATAGTATCACACCCAAGTCCCTTGCTGCTAGTCAGAAGCCTCTAGTGTTTGGGGAAATGCGCTTGAGGCCATGTGACTAACCGGGTACGGGGCGCCTCTGGGTGGCTTCCGTAACTGAGACATTACAAAATCCATACTCAATAAAACATGCATTCCATGTTCCTTATGCAAGCCCTTCCAAAATCATGTAGTAAATCGTGAATTGCGATCCGAAACTCTTTTTTGTGGCACCCCATGAAATTAAACTGTCCTCTATAAATATAGCTCTCATAACTAATCAACTGTAAATGTTTCCCTTATTGGAAAGAAATGTTCCACCTTTTTCAGTTGATCCAAAATGACCCAAATAGCGTCATTCTTCCTAAGAGTTTTTGGAAGGCCGGTCACTGAGTCCATTGTCAGGTAATCTCACTTCCATTCTGGAATGGACAAAGGTCGTAGAAATCCCCTAGGTCATTGATGCTCCCCCTTCACTTGCTGAAAGGTTAATAATCTTCTCAAAAACCCTACTATCTCTTTCTTCATGCCTAACCACAAAAACTGTCGTCGCAAATCATGATACATTTTGGTCACACCAGGGTGCACTACCCATATTGAGGCATCAAATTCACGCATGAGATCCTCTCGCATGCTCGTAAGAACAACAACCTGATTCTTCATATAAACAATATCATTTTCGTCTATCTTCCAGTCCAAAGGTGTCTCCCCACATTCAAATTTATTCCTCAAGGCCAAGCATTCTTTTCCCTCATATTGCTTATCCCTGATCCATCTCAAAAGTGGTGACTCCATTGCCACCGAAACGAGTTCCATTTCTTCCTGTATCTATTAAACCACAATGTGAATTTCAGCTTGCAACGACATCATCCTCCACTCGACACATGATTCATGAGAAATATATGTCTAAGTATTCCTACTCAATGAATCATCCACATCGTTTCTTTTCCCAAGTGTATATACCAGTTCAAAATCAATATACTACCTATACTCAACCCATCTCTAATGTTGAAGATTCAAGTCGTGCTGAGAAAAGATGTAATTCAAGATCCTATAGTCTGTATAAACTATAAACCTTTCACCCAGGAGGTAGTGTAGAAAACACTTCAAAGCATAAACCACCACTGCCAACTCAAGGTCATGCATTGGGTAATTCTTTTCATGTGGCCTCAGCGTTCGAGACCCGTAGGCCACAACTTTACCTCTTTGCCTCAACAAAGCTCTGAGTCCTATCATAGAAGTGTCACAATACACCGTGTATTCTTCACCTGACTCTGGTAGAGACAAAATTGGTGTGGACGTTAAACACTTCTTTAACTCCTGAAAAGATGTCTCACATGCCTCTGAAAATTCAAACATTACTCCCTTTTTTTCAAGCTCCAATGTGGTGTTTCCAAATGGAAAAATATTGGATAAATCCCAGGTAATATCAAGATAACCCCAGAAAGCATCGGATATCGAAAATATTCTTGGGATACTCCCATGAAAATACTTCCTAGACCTTCTCTGGATCCACTAAAACACCATTCTTTAAAATAATGTGTCCTAATAAGTGTACCTGATCAATCCAAAATTGAAACTAATATATCTTAGAGTATAAAAAATTCTCTCTCAGTGTAATTAGGATGATGTCAAGATGTTGGGCAGGATCATCATGGGTCTTGGAGTAAACCAATATGTCATCCACAAATACCACCATAAACTGATCCATGTATGGATGGAAGATCCTATTCATCATGTCCATAAGAACTAATTCTGCGTGTGTTAACAAAATTGAATTACAACAAACTCATAAATCCTATACTTACTCCTTAATGCAGTCCTCGGTATATCAGAATTCTGAACTCTCAACTCATGATACCCTGATCTTAAGTCGATCTTTGAGAAATCACAGGCTCACATCAACTGGTCAAACTGATCATCAATACTTGGTAGAGGATATCGGTTCTTCACAATAATCTTATTAAACCACCGATAATCGACACACAAACATAAAATCCCATCATCCTTCTTTGAAAACAGTACAGGCGATCCCCATAGAAACTTACTTGTATGGATACCTCCTTTATCCTTCAAGTCTTCCAACTGAGCATCGAGTTATTGAAACTCTGTCGGTTCCATTCAATATGGTGGAATATATACCGCCTCATCTCCTGACATGAGATCAATATTAAATTCAACATCTCTATTATGTGGAAACCCTGAGAAGTCTTCAGGGAATACATCCTGGAACAAATCAATCACTGGTGGAAGGAAATCTTTCTTAACAACTTCGTCATCCAGTAAAAGACTATAAAATTCGGCTATGAGATCTCACAGTTGACGAGTAATCAGCCCTGCTCGGTCTACCTAGATATCCCACTCCCCTTGGTGAATGTAATGGTCACCCACAGGAGACATAAATTTCACCCTCTGACGATAAAAATCAATGTGGTCTCGGTATGTGACTAACCAATACATACCCAGGATTGGGTCAAATCCTGTCATATAAAGGATATATAGATCCCACAGGAAACAATATTCCCCGATCTCAAGAGAACATCCCTCGCATATACAGATGTCTCTAGACTGTACCCCCAAAGGTGTGACTATCATTATATCCACGCTCACAAACACCACCACCAAAGTCAATCCATTAACAATATTTGTAGATATAAAGTAATGAGTGGAACTAGTATCAAAAAAGAAATTAGCTAATGTAGAAGCCACAAGAATTGTACCTCTCTCTATTGAGGGTCCATCCTCGCTATCCACAACTGTATGTTGTACTTCATGCAACTGTGCGGCTCCTCCTCACTATGACGCCACCTGACTCCCCTAACGTATACCACTCTGCTGATAGGGATGTTGTTGCCCAAGAGCACCACATCTGTCACCCTTACCACCTCGGCCAGTAGAACATCATCTCTGGGACTGAAAGGGTGAGGAGGATCCCCTTTCCCACTCTCTGACTCTATTTAGTTAATCCATCCCCACCTGACTCCTTTTGGTTCTTGCAGAACATCTGGAGATGTGCCTTCCTACCATAGGAAATAATTCAATAGGAGGTCAGGGACATTGATTAAGATAGTGTCCCGGCCTTCCAAACTGGTGGAAAAACACTATTAAAAGGTCATGTGTAACCGACCCCTCGGTCAGGTTACTCTATCTCCTACCTCCCTGGCTAACATTCTCATAACATCACTTCTTGATCTCAAAAGTCGCACCACCTGACCATCCAAAAAATAAAATTTGTCTGCCACTATAAGACTCTTTCAGGTTCCCCTCAGAGATGAGAGCCTAATTTACCACTTCCAGAATCTTCTTAAGCCTGAAAATATTCACTTATGACTTAATTTCACATTTAATTCCATCCTAAAATCGTCTAGCTGAAGTGGCCTCATCTGCTTCCAATTCTGGAGAAAATCGTTGTATGTCTATAAAGAGTCTAGCATAGTCTATTAAAGACATATTACCATGAGTTAGCCTCATGAAATCAGCTGCTTTCTTCTATCTAAACGTCTCTGGATAGATGTGGTAAAAGAACTTCTCTTGAAATTCCTTCCACTCCACAGCTTTCAGCAGCCCATTCGGAGTCAGGATGTCCCCCCAATGTTTCTCCTAACCACACAACTTGTAACCTGCCTACATAAATCTCTTCTCAACAGGTGTCTCTAGGTGGTAAAGTATTGTCTTGGTAGATTCAATCTAGAACTCATCTTTCTACGGACCACCCTCTCCAGTAAAAGTCAGCGAGTGCTGCAACTGAAACTCCCTCGTCAAATCAGAAATGATTTTCACAACCTTCCCTAGGTCTCTTCCAATCATTTTCATGAAACAGGTGAATTTATCTCGAAAATATTCCACCGCTTCTTCAGTTGGTACTATTGGTTCCTTAGGTTCACCCACTGAAGGACCATTTCTAATTATACACCCCCCCATTCATCCCCCATCAAGTGTCGTGGAGGCATAATTCAACAAGCCAAACATGCAGTTTAGAAAACAGTTAACAATGTTTCCATAATTACTCACAACAAAAATTATTCATATAACTTCACAAATATTTCTTTCAATCTCAAAATTAGACACCATTTTCATTTGAATTTTACAAGAATGAAAAAGAAATAGACTCAGTTCACCAATATACATATAATGTGTTTTCTCGTGCGTGCCTAACATGATGCATGTCACAATAATCCTGAGTGCTTAGAATAATGCATGTAGACGAGACACTCATCCCATTCTGGGCCATGAATCAATACTCAACAAATTCCTAAAACAAAAATCACATCACACAGCAATAGCATCACCCAAGGTGAAATAATATTCAACTTTAACAAAAAACAACAATAATAGCAATCCCACCATGAGTACTTGAGTTCCCCCCCGTACATGTGTTTGCAACTCCCATTCATGAGCTCATTATCATGCCCTGACTTTCCCTAATTCCCTTTATACCATCCCCAAATAATAAGACAAAAGAAGAAGAACGAAAAATCGGCCTTTGATACCACTTTGTAACATCCCGACTTGGGAGCCACTGAACGGTGCTCTGAGCCGGTTGGTCACAAGCCCTCAAGCGTGCCTTCCCATACACTAAAGGGTGCTGACTATTAGCGAGGGTTTAGTAAGTTAGTCTTAGGGAGACTATACCCTTTGTTAACAGTATAAAATACTAGTGGAAGTATCCAAGAAATAGCGAAAACTCATATAAATAAAACAGTGCAATGTCCCTTGTATAATAAATGAAAACGGAAATACAATACTCAACTGAAAGGTAAAACATGCTATGACTATGCAAGTCCCAAGTGTCTACAATGAAACTGAATTAAAGACAAAACGACTACCAACGGTTCGAAAACCATGTCTGAATCCCTCAATCAAGCTCCATCCCCAACTCATCAATCTAACTAGGGAACTTTCCCTCGTCCTATCCTACAACAACATAGTCTATTAGGGTACCGATCAGGAATCCCGAGTAGGGTGTGAGTATGACTCAGTAGGTCAGGACCAACAGTGTCAAAAACAATCAATTAAAAATGCAGTGTATGCAGTTGCATTAATAATAAAGTAAGCCAATAGGTAAAACAATTATATTTATCCAATTAACCTTTCTTTAATACGTTAAACATCCAAGATCCCATGAACACCCAAAAAACAATGTATACTTCGGCCTATGTAGGAGCCCAAACCATTCCCCTGTTCAATTCATAATTATATGTCACAATGTTAAGTTTATTAATAGCCAAATGAAACCATAGTAAAAAATAAATGATAGAGTGAAAAACGTCATGTCTAGCACACATGTGAGTATTTGGAGCATCAGTCCCTGTGTCACAACCCCAATGATATTTGGAGCATCAGTCCTTGTCCTAAAAATATCAAATTCATGCATGTCATTGGTTCTAGAATGCCTTGTCTAGAACCGTTGTGGGTATTAGGAGCATCAGTAAATGTCCCACCACCCTCTATCGATTCAAATATCCAAATCACATATACAACATTATTAAAATGCTTAATCAACCTTATCCTTCCATCAAAAATTTCACCCTTGTTTAACTAGATCCACAATTCACAATTAACCGTATAACCAAAACACAAATTAATTATTTATGCCATGACATTTATAAAACTACCTAAACCTAACAAGATGAGACTATGGAATTAGATTCAGACCACCTACCTCAATTTATTTATGGAAGTTAGCCCAATGAAAAACCCCAAAAATATGAGCGGCACAACCTCATCGATCAAGTTATGGATCTAAATCCTCAAAACCAAAAAAAAGATCAAAGGAATTAAAATCATGAAAAACTAGATCTAGATCCACCATCCTAGATATATACATTAACTAATAGGTTTAGATACATGGAAACGATGTAAATCCCCCATGAAAAGATCAAGGAATGATAGAGGAAAGAACAGAAGAAACCAGAGGATGAAATCTACTTACTGAAAGGAGAGCAGATAATCAATTCGAGCATTCATTCTAGAGAAAAGGTGTTTGGATCACTTTTTAATCTTTCAAAGAGGCTTTGTAAACACCTATAAATTTCCAAGCCTATGAGAAGTTAGGAAAATAAGGAAGTCCCTGAGTTCGGGTGGTTTTAAAAATGATTTTTGGAATTAAAAACCGCACACACGGTTTCATGGATAGTGGCACCCGGTTTGTCGAACCGTGTGGAAACCGTGCGGACCTAAATGTATAGAGATGCATGGTCTACACAGTTTGCTCGTATGATTTGTCAAACCGTGCGTAAACTATTTTTACCTCTCTATCCAATTCTTCCTGGTGGGCACAGTTTGGTCGCACGGTTTGTCAAACAATGCGCAAACCGTGCACAACCCACTACCATTTTATTTTAATTAAAAGTTCACCCAAACGCATCCCATGTCACTAAATTAAAATAGTGGAACTCAAATACATCAAAATTACCTGAAAACATTACTGATCAAACCATGCACAAACCACTACCATTTTGTTTTACTTAAAATTTCACCCAAACGCACCCCATGTCACTACTCCAAAATAGAGGTACTCAAAAACATCAAATGTACCTGTAAATGTTCCCGAGATTGACTCTAGAAAATTTCAGGATCTTACATGTCCATTTTTCATGAGTATGATCATATGATTCCCCTTGTTTCTCACACTGATAATAGCTCATACGGGCTTATAAGGATGTAATTAACACCTCATTATGCATAAAAATCTCTATGGTATATGGCAGACTTATTGTGTAAGTATTATACAACAATTGATCTATTAAGACTCTGATTCATTCCATATTTAGGATATGTAGGACACCTTTTTAGGGCTCATGTATTATAGCAAACACCCAAAGGGATGACCCTGTATGGATGTGTCAAACATACATACCACAATACTGGTCATCAATCCCACTTGTTTCTCACACCCAACACTGATCACATGAGCTTAGGGAGGTATGAATGAATATCTCATTAGGAATAATGAATTAATACCCCTCAAATAATAGTATTTACCTTGGGTCGAGTCCCACGAATCTCGACGAACAAGGTGGGTCTTGATTCTTGTAACATTTATAATAAGTAAGACGCCCTAGAATGGCTTAATCCCCTCCTCAGAACATCAATAACCTCCTCATATGGAAGAAAATTCTGATGTGCTATCTTATATGGTTACAATACATAAATAATCTATTCCACATTAGGGAAATGTAGGAACCTTAGATACATACTAATAGATCCCTCAACAAGACCCCTTTCTTCATCAGAAGAGAATATTAAATGATAAAACTTTTCTCTAGGGTAACTGGTCCTGTATTGGGATTCAGAAGAGATTCACAAACATATATTAGATCATTAATATATTCATGGAGTGGAAAATAATTCCACCCTAAAGGTTTTGATGAACCAAACCTCTAATCTTCACATCACTATCTAGCATTCAATCCCTAAAATTTTCTTTAACACAAACTCCTGCATCTCAGAAAACAATATAACCTACGCACCGACTCCAATGAAAAGTAAAGAATTTGATGTTTTGGTAGCTCCCTTGATATGGTTCTATCCCAAAAATCATGTTTGATCATGAATTAAATCATATGTGATATTTAAAGATCCCGAGTAACCTGTGGAAGGATGCTACTAAACATGTGGCCCTCGTAACCCCAACCGACATCTTCAGGAGCTTATCACTGGAGTGTGACAAATAATACCCTCTGTATCTAAGGAAGGTAGATCCATAATACAGATATAACTCCTTTTTGGATTAATAGCTTTCTATAAGGGCTCTTTCTAACCATTATCACTGACACCATTATTCCTGTACCCCATAGTCTTCGATTGAGGGTACCATTTGATACACAGTTCCCTCTGACACGCATGAACGATCTGTAGAAAAAAATCATCAATGGAGTAAAGAATTAGGTATGTTGAAGAGGTATTATATCCCAAAAATAAACTATAGGACTTCCTACATACATAAAAATGGACCATACAGTAGGCTTATATCCCTGATCGTTCCAAACAAGTCAGTGGGCATATTCCTACAACAAGTATGGAACATCCCCATATAATTACCCATGTATACGAATCCCATCACCATACCTTGATGGCATAAGGAGGATATAAGTGGACACATATCCCCACTATAGTAGTATAATAAATATAGTTCATCATAGAGACAAGAAATGTGCAAGCTCACATCCCTGCACACACAATGCTAAAATGACAGTACATTTCATCAATAGTTGAAGAACTCCACCGACATATTTCATCATTTTTTCATATGATTGGATTGGAACATACTATAATCGATACAAATAGTATATCATAACAATCTGATCATTGCAAACATGTGGTCATACAAGAGAATGAACACACTCTTTCTCATGCTCAGAATGATTATTGACATACCCCGATGAAGGGAGAGACATCATATTGGGCTCATATCCCCATTCCAATCAGGGATAACCATGTGAGAGAAACACATGCCTTAGGATAGGGGCACATTCCTATAAAATTATTCTAGATTCATTCTCTAAACTCCCATGATCAAGCATACATCTCGGTCTGGCTAAGTCTAACCAAGTGGGAATGGCACACTCCTATGGACATGCACATATTCTAGTCAATGGATCTATACATCATATTCAAGTAGATTATCGATAATAGTAACATATCCCTACTTCCACTAATGAATAAATATTCTATCATCATTCCAAATAATCATAGGGGGATTATTAGAATCCTTCTCCCATTCCGGAGTTCTATAGACATATTCCGATAGATATTGCATATTCATACTATAATCATTTTTATGATATCACTAGGGCCCACCAGGTGAGAGCCACAAACTACTCCGATTATTCTCATACTCCATCCAAGAAATACTTTATAAATATCCCAAAGGATCATGATTGGGATCATACTCCCATGTTGACTATGTCTCGCCATGTGAATGTGGAAATGCCTCAGGACAAACCCATAAACCTACCAATAATGAAGAATCTCATCAGTATATTCTAGTAGCTTCTAAGAATCATTCTCATATCCCTACCATGTTGGAATGTTATATACATGTTCTGGAAACCATCATATTCTATCTGAATACCCCTAAACAACTCCAAAAGGAAAGTCGGTATATTCCAACCAAGATGAAGAACATGGAACATATCCATAATCTTATAAATTCTATAGTCCTTGAGGATGTTCGAGGAACATTATAAATACCACAAGAGTCCTTATCTTCCATAAAATAGGAATCATAAGGTTTTCATTACCATGATATTCCTCCTCATCATAGTGGGGATATAGATCACATGGACTCTACTCCTAACATCCATCGTGGTCAACCTCCCTGCAACGTATCTCTGATAAGAAAGGTTGTCCCCCATATGAACAAACACTACTATATAGAGAGGTGTTCCACACCCTGAAACCTTCATACATAGTGGTTCTTGAATAATTATGTTCAATTTTATATTGTTCTCCATCAACTTCTAATAACACCCTATTTTTGATAGCAGGTGACCTTTAGTGCCATCCTCTGTGGTCTGATCGGATAGAGACATGTATGTCTGAGGAGGAGGAGGCTAAAATTTTTATATAGAGAGTGTCATCTAGAAACAATTTCCCCATGATTTATAGCCCTTTTCTACTTCCATCTATGAAATACTAGATGATCTAAAATGGGAGTTCATTCCATATCTTCACCATAATATTTGGGTACTCATTATTGACTAAAACATTGATATATCCCTTATCTAGGATTCAAGTGTCATCAACATAAAATCTCGATACTCTATTGCTGACTCAACCTACATAATACCTCCAAGGATCCTGATAGAAAACCTGAGATGCATATTGAAAATCATCAACAACCTTCTTCGATTTCATCGTGATACTTCAGCAACTAATCTTCGAAGCTACATCCGGAATCAACATTAATGGATGGGGAATGTATGGAGCATTGCACTTTAAATATCCCTGGGATCAATAGATCCCTTCAAATATGGCATCTGGTAATATTATAGCCTCTATAAAATTTTGGGAACATGTAATTCTTGGATTAGTTGGTCACTCCAACAAAATTCCTCATCCCCAATAGTGCACAGACATTATAGACCGAGAGGGAGGATAGCTAATAGGACATCAATCTAGGACCCTAAAAACAATAATGAAACATTTCAAACATGTATACTGATGTTGTGATCACCCAGAAAACTTCCTTTGAGAAAGGATTCACATCACAGGTCTCCATGGCACCCAGCTCCTATGCGAGTTGAATTCCTCAATATCAAGTGACCTGATATTTTAGATGTGGTATAAGACATCTAGAATTAGACATATCCTACCAGGATGGGGTAATATCAACCACCTCCCCCACCTCCCAGATCATCAATTCCAGAGAGAATTTGGGGTACATCGGCAGCAACTCCATGGAAACACCAGCCCACTAGGCTTGAGTGATTTATATCTCAGTAACCATATGTTAGGTCAACTGTGCTAGATAACTAAAGATGGAGGTGAATCAAGGAATGATAGATTAAAACAGTTTCCCATTTTGATCATTCTTCATTGTTAAAAAACACATTTTTATCTCATTCACATTGTATAGTATGAACAAATCATAAAGAATGCACATGCCACAAAACTTTTACTCAGTTCACCCACACTGGGTGACGTTTAATGATCATACATAGGTGATGTGAAAATGTAACCAATCCACTATAAGTGTACTACTAGGTAAAAAGTTTGGAGTGAAAAAGTTATCCTGCTAGGTTTTCAAACAATCAGAAATGGAAGCTCACTGCTCTCAAAAATAAAGTTGGCTCAATTATTTTTCAGAAGATCCACTCATATTTTATAGACTTGTAGGTTCTTTCATTATCAAAAATTAATAAATCCTCCACTATATGTAGATGATCTATTAATGTACAACTTTCAATTACTGATGAATAGACCTTCCCCTCTGAACACTGGGAAATACCATTTGAACTTACTATAGAAATTCTCACGACTTCGTGAAGCTCCCAATTTAGAAAAGCTTAAACAAGCCATTGCATAGTTGTTGTAACATCATGATGCTAATAAGTTCACAGTGCTCACTAGTTTTCAATGCTCACTAGTTTTCAGTTCTCACTATAGCCTTTTCTATTTCACAAGGCTCAACCATGCCATTGCAAAGAACACTTCTTCTGAAAATTTCAACTAGCCATTGCAGTGTGCCCTCTTTTCGTAGAGCTCAACTGGTCTTTGTGAATTCCTTTACTTTGGTAATGCTTGTTGTTTTTATGACCCTCATTTTCAATTCTAGAGCCTTATGTTTTTCTTGAAGTCTTTGTACTCTACTGTTAGGTGTGGAGGCCAACTAATATGTGTTTCCCACTAAATTGATATCCATCACTGCCACATCAGCAACACATAAACCCATTTTGAAGCGCTCTGAAATATCAGTTTAATTTCTCTCTTCCTTGCAATGCTCCATGGAAGTGTTTGGGATCAAAAATATCATCATAATAATAAATCGTTCTTTCAATTAATTTGTGTCACTTCCATGATGCTCAATGTAATCACAGGGCCTTCCATCAAACCAGTGGGCCATTGAAATTCTCCCTCACAATGTGCTTCACCTATACAGTTCTCAGAGATCGTTGTAGTCATAGATATCTCTGTCAAAATTCTATAGGTATTTTCTAAATCCACTTTCGAAAGCCCATGATCACTATACTCATGACATTTCCATATATTTTTGATATCTTAAGAGAATCCACTTTTTTTAATGCTCACAAAACACCAAATTTCTGAGCCCAAAAATTTGGAAAATAATGGAAAATTATGCCACCTTGTATCTGCTCTTTTTGTACTACCTCTAGATCATCAATTATTTTTTCTGGGTTCTTTTTCAACATGGGTTGTCAAAATTATCTATGGAACACGAAAATTCAGCATGAAAACCCACTGTGTTAAAAAACACAACATACCTAAAAATGATACCATGTTACCTTGAGGGATTTTCCCAAACACAATTCCCAGGTTTTTATCCCATAGGATGACCTGAGAAACATCATCAGCGATCCAAGAACAACCCCATCCCAATATGCTGGGGGAATTTATATCTTCATGTCCACCACAGGATTCAACAAATCTCCAAATTATGCCATTAGATCCTCATATATTTTACCAATTAGTTCCAATTTCATCCCTGAATGACCACCACACCATATGGATAAGGGTGTTTTAATCATAATCACCCATGTAGATGGAATCATTCTTCTCCATTTTGGGAGAAATGAATCAGTGGTCAACATTCCACCTACCGTGAGACACACCTATCCTAGTGGGGTTCTGTTCAGCAACCCTGACTAGGAACTCCCTCAGGATCACTGTTCATATACCAGAGTAGGATTGATACACAATGAGGATGGTTATGCCTCACTGGGGTTGCGATCCAAAATGACCCAATATGTCCAAGGGTTCGAATAAAATCCATGATGCATGTTGTGAATATTCATCCTATTATGTTGAATGTAATGGAACACCCACTATTACCAGATATTCCTCTAGTAATGTCATCATTGTCAACATGGAATATATTTATCACAATGAAAATACAGATTGTCAATACATAGAAAATATACCTTTGGGGGAGGGTGACTTGAACACACCAAATGGGGCTGCATGCACCATCAACCAGATACAACTAAAAAACATGGAAATTCTGATTATCATGTATCTACCTCCCCAACGACATGATTCTAATGAGAAGGGAACAACCAAATCTCGATCACCGCCCATGAGGAGTGAGATTCCTTCCCCAAATGACCGATTTTGAAAATAACAGGGTGAAATACAAGCTCTTTGATAACTTAATGACAAGTTAATAAGAGGAAATATTTCCATGGAGTATCTTCTCTAAGAAGAGATAAATTTTCACCCTCTTATAGATGATTCATCCTAATGGTCAACTTCTGAAGACCAAATCAGCTCAAGGTCTAAGAAGCTAGCCAATATACATGAGGAATCCCCAAATGATCATGACTTCCCTGCATTACTGCAATAGGCTATACCCCATCAGGATAACCATTTAGTGATCAGATGAATTAAAAATTGGAAGGAGTTAAAAACAATAACACTTAATCAACCCTCGCTGGCTCCCCATGGATTGAAGATAGTCCAGGAAACAGTTCCCTTGGAGGCCCTTAATGTCATCGAGTCTCGGGCTACTCAAATGGAAGATACGGAAGGGTTGTACACACCTATACCATCTGAATGGAATCCATATTCCAAATAGTTCAATGATACCCCAAATCCTCCCAAATTTATCCATCATACTTCTCCTCCTTTTATGGTGAGGGAGACCCCAAATAGCATCTCACACAATTCATGTCCTGATGCAGGAAGATGATGGCCCCTCTAGATCTATAGGAAGAAACTAAGCGGTAATGTTTTGTATAGAATCTGATTGGGATAGCTTACATTTGGTGTAAGAGTAACCTAGTATGGTCTACGTCAGGATGAGAAGACCTCTATCATCAATTCCATATCCAATTTAGTTCAATGCTGAGGAAGAAAACAATCATTGACATGAATAATTGGAAAAAACACAAAAATGGGAGGGTGTCTGATTTTATTGCATAGTGGAAGGGGTTGACCTTCTCACTCAGCATCCCTTTCTCACAAGAGAAGCTACTAGAAATATATGCTGAAAATATTTTGGATGTGTTATAGGACACCCTAATTCCAATGAAATGATATAGATTATTATATGAAATTTTTGAAACATCCCAACACCTTGAAGAGGATATTCAATAGACCTGATCCAAAGCTAGCCCATGACCTAGGGAAAATGGAATGCCAGAAAAGAAGTTGTAGTGGTCACTCTCAAGTCAGTAGTGAAACCTGTCAAGATTAATAGAAAGTCCCCAAACCACCCATCAACCCCTATCGAGTGGAAACAACCATAGAATCTCCCTCATCCAAAAGAACTAAGAAATCATGGTCATCCTAGATTTGAAGATTGGATTAATAAGGTGTGCTCTTTTGGGAATGAATAGACCATTGGTAATTTCATAGTAGACATGGACAATAACATACTCACACATCCACTACCCAGGAAGCCTGATGAGGTGAACCTCACTGACTGGACCGATTACTTCCCATTTCATAGAAGGTTGGGACCCAATATCTAGATATATTTCATCTTCAGAGATGTCCTTTATGGCATGATCGATTCTTGATAAGTGGTGAAGGATAATTCTATAGAGAAAGTGGATTGTGTAACCATGGTCCAACCAGAAGCGGTGCACAATTAAGGGAATGTCCAAGCTAGAACTGCATGAAAATTCGACACTATGATGGTTTAGAAAATAGTTTATCTAGCCCATGATTCTCTGAGAGAACAGCTGTGCAGGCCATCAGCATCTCCACCATCCATCAAAGAGGCATTAGATATGTCTCCCAATGTTTGGTCTGACCACAAATAGCTGAATGAAACATAATTATAAGATTAATATTGACCTCAAAATCATGCATTAACCCTCACTAATTTCTCCCCTATGACATCAGCAAGACAAGCACCACCACAGCAAATGGAATCCTCTTCAGACAAGGATATCATCTCTGATTCTTTCATCATAATACACATGATTGACTCCTTCTCTATCAATTAGTATGCCCCTGAATATGGGTTTCCTATATATATCTAGATAATGAGAGGCCACATGAGTCAAAGGAGACGATATAGTTGACAACACGGATGTGGTCAGACTCAATATTCTTTTCATATCCCCATGAGAGAGAGATATGCAGTTGAGACTCATTGGAATGCACTCCAGTAGACTCAAAAAAGGATAGGAGTTGCATTAGAGCCCTCTATAAGTAACCCACATCCAAGAGTCTTGAATGAATACTTAGAGACAGTTCAATATGATCAACCCAAGAAAAGGGGAAGGCCGGCACGACCTATGGAACTAGCAGTAGATACATTCTTAACCTCCACACAAGCTCTAGGTCCATCTACCTTAGTTTCTTCAGCTTAGAAACTACATGATCCTTCCCCTAATCCACATGGGAAGGAGAAATCCCATATTGGGAAATACCGACCTCTGGCACAAAATTATAATATTTTGAAATAGATATTTGCAGTCCCAGCTAAGAACATGATCCTAGATACACTCTTTCTTTCCAAATAACTTAGGGAGGCACTCATCGTAGACCTTTGATGCCCATAGGGATTCGAGACAGAAGTTGTTACTACTGAGTTATATTTAGTGGAGACCATTTCCTTCGGATTCCATGATTCCATCTCATTAATTGATCAGGATCTAGAGGAGGTCATATGGGGCAACATCATACTAATTTATTTTTCAGGAAGACTCCATAATTCTAGAGTCTCAATGGTGCTGATTGATAATGGATCTGGGATCAATCTAATCCTATCCACCAACACACTGATGCGTGGGGTATGGTGAGGGGGAATTATCCCCTAAAAAGAATACTATATAGGGATATGGAAAGTTTGAAGAAATATCCCTATGGAAGATCTGTAGCACCCCAAGCTTCTACGGTACGCTTCTCTTTGAATAGTGCAATAGCGTGTGTTGTACGCAACATCGAGTTCTAACACATCACAACCAATCAAACTATCTGTTATGAATAGTAATACACAGTTTTTGAAATTTAAATTTTTTTTTTCAAAATGGACTTCATTTTTGGATTCGGAATATCAAAATTATCCTAGGGTGAATTTTGGGTATTTTTCTGAAAAATTTCATTTTTTGATGAATAGTGAAACCACTAAGTTGTAGTTAAAAAACTGAATTTTCCATAAAACTTAATTCTACCGCTTCTGTGACTGGAATTTCGAAAATCCGAGAGACACGGTTAATATCAAGGAGTAAAATGGGGTTCAATGAGATGAAAATAATTTTTGGTGAATAGTAACTTTTTACTTTTATTTACCACGGTTAAAAGTAAATAGGGTAATTAAAAGTAAAAATGATATTAATATTACCCTAAAACATGACATAATTCTTTTTTACAAGTGTATCACGACGAAAAACAACCTTAGAATAAAATATTATCATTTTGGTCCATTTGGATTAGATTACGACAATTATTATTATTTAATTTAATGAAGAGTTAAAAGAGTTAAAATCAATGTTTATTTACTAAAACATTTTTAATATAGGGTTATACATAAGATAAATTAAATTGTAAATATTAATTAGAAATATAAAAAAATTTCCTACATAATGGCACTTTATTTATAATTTTTAGACATTAAATAATTTAATTTATTTATGACACAATGGTGATGCGGTAATTACCTAATTAATGAAATATTAAATAATTGATATTATAAATATCCAAATAAATGTAATTTAAGACTTTTTATGAATTTAACTAATTTTATAGGTTAATATGACATATTAGGATTGATTATATAAATTTATTTTGAAGTAATAATGCTGTTATAAATTTATCAAAAACAAAATACTCAATAGTGTCAAAATTGACATAAAAGAGTTTATAAAACAAATATTATATTATTAATTTATATTAAATTCGTAAAAACCTAAGGTTCGCCCAGGAGACTTATATCTTGATAGGTGAATCATTAATGGACCACTTGGGAGTCGCATGGAGGTATATAGAAAGGTTATGAACTATATAATATAAAAATACAATGTGACATGGTAAGTGTCAAACTAATTAACTAAGAGTTAAAACTAAATGATAAGGTTAATATAATGCCCCAAAACTATTTAAAATCTATTATTTGAGTGTTTTTGGACCCATACCCACCTTAACCTTTAAATAATCCACTTTTTAGCTATTAGAAACCGAATATGAATTTATTACAAAATAATATTTCTAGCTTTTCCAAAGGTGCCCCTCACCCCTCTTATAAAAGGGAACTCCCTCTTCTCACTAATTCACACATTCAAAGCCCTTTGGCTTGGCCAACCCCTGCCCAAATACTCTCTCAAATTCCCTCACTTCAATCTATAGCCCTTAGTTTGATCAGAAAGAAAACCTAAAGAGCCCTTTTGATCAAATCAAAAGGATGAACCCGAAGAAGAGGTAATGTTTTCACCACCCTTTTCAAGTTCCTTTCTTCTTCAACTTCTTCTTTCATTATTATTACCATTCTCAAATAATAAATCCAGTATCTCCTATATAATGTGATATTATTATAAATATGGTACAACCATATTCAGTATTCTATCCATCCTTTGAATGACATTTCACCATATGTGTGTACGTACGGCTTACCGTCTCCAGGTCGCGGTGTAATTGTTATTCAATAAATTATTATTTGGATGGGTATAATAATGATGTTTAATTAATGTAACTAATAAATATAACATGATAATGATTCTGTATATATTATATACCATCCAATTATATATTATTTTAATATCAAAAGAATGATATTGTCGCTCGTGCGTACGTACGGACTACCATCTCAACAAACGCGATGAGATTCATTCTCCATCGTATCCATTCACGTATAATTCTCATTTTATGATTAAAAATAATGTTTAAGGACTTGATTTAATTCTGGATATGAATAAGATACAACCTATCCAAAAAAAACACGTCTTATTTAACAAAACGAGTAAGCTAACACCCGAAACAATGATAATTCTAAGTTGTTATTAACAAAGCAATGTTAAAAGATCATATATGATATCATATTAATGTATATGATTCTTGTATAACGATTATTTCACCATCATAGAGGAGGTTAACCTACCCTCAACCAAGAAAAATTACAAGTTAAGGGTTTATTTCACAATCTCTTCATTATCCAAGGTTGTTTATACGTAATAATCTACTGGGATTTCTTTATCATCTACATCCATGTTTCTTAAAAATGTATTGCAAAACATTTTACTATTTACAAGAATATGGGTAAAATTCATTTATACTCTTGTTTGAATTTTTATAAGATGTTTATAAAGGAATCTTTCTGTCGTTTTCCAAACAAGGTGTCTTTTAACCTTTTCGATATAATAATGGTAAGAAAGTTTTTTTAACTTATACGGCGGGTGCGGCTATTTTCCGCCATTATAAAATCTTTGAAGCTTCCCTTGCAAGCTTATAAGAAAATTTTCAAAGTAACTGTTTTATTTTATAATTATGTGACTCTTAAATGATTTCATAATAGGAAGATATATTTCTCTAAAAAAGAGTTCTGATTTCATCTATGTCAACATCCTTTGATGAATTTTTAGTTTATTTGGAGTTGATTTATTTTTATACAAAACTTCCATATTGTGTTGATGGTTTCGTGATATGTTTGACTATGGATGTGTTATTTTTATACCATTCATGGTTTATGAAGAAAGTATTGACATTTATTGTGCTAGTTTTAATACGAATGTTTATGTTATGTTTAAACATGTTCATATGAGGAATGCATTGGACTTAATAAGTGACGGGTGGAGCCCACTATAGCTCCTCGACGCATCAGTAGGTGTCATGAGACAAACTAGTGTCTTGGCACAAGGCCTTGAAAAAATCTTATTTTTATTCTAGGCACGAGGCCTTGGATATGTGGTTATGATAGTCTGGAATTATTCATTCCATCATTATGAAAGTGGTTATTGATATTGCATGTGATTATTCGATTAGTAGAATATCCATCTGCGTATGTAAATGGAATTATTTCACTTTATTTTTTCCATACTATGTTGAATTTCAAGTATAAAAGGATTTTGTTTTAGTTATACATTTCCTTAAATGTTTATTCTTATTTATGAAAGATTTTGCTATATTGTTATCCTTACTGGGCATTTGAGCTCACCCCTTTTCTATGTTTTATTTTTTCCAAGATGTGAAGAAGTAATTTATGAATGACCTGTAGGGATAGTATGAGGGGATAAGAGTGTGGACTATGGAGACTATATTGTTGTAGTTTTCATTTTATGATGTAATGTAAATTTTATTAATGTATCTAGTTATTCCAAGTCTACTAAACTAATCGGTCTTTTGAGACTTGATCTCTCTTGTGATCATGCCAATGTTATGTAATAATGCACAGAATCTGGGTATCTATGGTTGGGGCATTAAATTTGGTATCAGATGAAGGTTAATACAAACCTTGGAAGCTAGATTAACATAAACTCTGATTAGAGCACATAGATTTAAGATGGTCTTTGAGGATTAGTATAGAATAACTTCCTGAAATTTTGGTATTGTAGATATTTTGTGGGTTTTCTAAGAAATACATCCCTGTCTGGAAACGAGCAGGTAGAGGTGGCTCTGGCACAGATGTAACTAGGGGTAAAACCCGAAAACACCGCTTTGAGCAAGACTCGAACGGGAACTGGTGCACAACAACGAGCATTGCTGCACTCTTGGTTACGACACTCCCGGGGG
Source organism: Viscum album (assembly GCA_963277665.1). Lineage (NCBI taxonomy): Eukaryota > Viridiplantae > Streptophyta > Magnoliopsida > Santalales > Viscaceae > Viscum > Viscum album. Next base: position 1,484,390,726 of record OY728137.1, read on the forward strand.
ATATTATTAGGACAACTCTTATTCTCTTTACAAATAATTATGAAGGGTTTATGAGTATATAATTTCTCAATGAAAACATTTTTATGATTATGGATTATATCCATAAATAGTTCAATTTATTTGAATTGTTTTATAAGTATGGAATTATGTATTTTGATTCATAAACTGATCTAGATTATGCCATTGTTTATAAATGGTTCCTAGTGGAAGAAATGGAAACTGTATCAATGCACACACTCCATGTAGGTATTTCCCTCCATCTCAAGATAATTATAGTGGAGCTGGTAATGAAACTGGTGCTGATCAACTAATCACCATACTAGGACAATTCACTAAGGTTATGAATAATATCCTTACCCGTATGGAGCTCCCGGATCCATGGCATCGAGGATCAATGTTAGATCGCTTCATGGGGCAACAACCACCAACATTCAATGGGAGTGCAAATCCATTGGTAGCTAAGAAATGGATAAGATCCCAAGAGAGAATATTTCAGGATTTGGGATGTAGTGAAATGGAAAAAGTTATCATGGCAGTTTACCACCTCACTGGAGATGCTGATCAATGGTTGTCATTGATTAAAAACATGAAGGAAGATGATGAAGTATCAAATATGGAATGGAGGGAGTTCAATGATCTGTTTTTAGAAAAATAATTTCCTCGTGACTATCGAGCAGATATGGAAAGGCCATTTCTGAGTCTGAGACAAAAGGAGGATGATAATTTCACAATGTATGAGGATAACTTTACGAGGTTATCAAGGTATGCTAGATATTATATACGTAACCCAATAAGTAATATTGATCATTTCTTTGATAGGTTAAAACCATTTCTTTGTCGATCATTAGTCTCACAATCCTTCTCATCGTATGAAGACATTGTCTCATGTTCTATCAAGACAGAAAAGGAATTTTTTAAGCCTTATGACATTAAAGAAAAGCAAGAGAATAAGAGATCTTCTGATCAATCTGGGAATGGAAATAAGGGGAAGAAGGGAAAAGTTGAGTATCCAACCTGCTGTAAATGTGGGATGAAACACCCAGGTACTTGCTTAAATGGAATGGGAGTCTATTACAAGTGTGGTGAAAAAGCCCACCATGCTCGTGATTTCAAGGGGAAGAAGGAAGCAACTGATGTCCAATGCTACAATTGCAGGGATATGGGACATTATGAAAATGAATGTCCTAAGCATCAGGGGAACATACCTCAGAAAAGGCCAAGGGATCAAGGCTATGCTTATGCTATCACTACTGCTGAGGTAGAAGCTCTGAAAGACGTGGTGGTACGTAATTTAATGATTCTGGATCATTGCATTGTTTCATCTCTTCCCAATTGGCTTAGAAAATTAGATATTTCCAATTTGATTTAAAAAGTGAGTTGTCAGTTAAAACTCATAAGGGAAGTATCATTGCAAAAAAGTTTTGTAAATAAGTCCCCATTAGAGGACAGAAATGTTCTTTATCCACTAATCTTATTGCCATACCTATGATTGAGATTGATATAATCCTTGCTATGGATTGGATTTCAGACCATGATGCAAATATTTATTGTAAGAAGAAGCAGGTTATGATTTTTGATGATGATGATAAGGAACACCATATCTTTAGAGCAGAATTGTCACCACCTAATTCTTATCTAGATCCACTCCCAGTAGCTCAACTAAAATCAATTATTAGGACGGAAAAGAATGAAATTATAGTGGGTGATGAAAGGAATGTTCAAATAGAGGATGCACCTATTGTGAAAGAATATGTAGATGTGTTTCCGGAAGATTCACCTGGACATCCTCTAGAACGAGATGTTGAGTTTTTCCATTAATTTAATTCCTGGATCAAGGTCTATATCAAAGACCACTTATAGAATGGCCACTGTAGAATTAGTTGAACTAATGAAAAAACTAGAGGAATTGAGTAATAAAGGATTTATTCACCCTAGTGTTTCTCCATGGGGAGCCCATGTTCTTTTTGTTAAAAAAAAGATGGATATATGAGGTTATGTATCGACTACAGGGATATCAATGCTATAACAATAAAGAACAAGTATCCCATACCTTGGATTGATGATTTATTTTACCAACTTCATGTAGCTCAATACATTTCAAAGATTGACCTTCGATCTGGATATCATCAGTTGTGTGTGAAGAAGGAAGACATTCCAAAGACAGCATTTCGAACCAGGTATAGGAATTATGATTTTACAGTAATACCTTTTGGGTTGACTAATGCACCCTCTATATTCATGGAATGGATAAATAGATTTTTCAAGGAATATCTTGATGAATTTGTGGTGGTATTTATTGATGATATCTTGGTATACTCCAAAAGATACGAAGATCAAGAAAATCACTTGCGCATTATCCTGAAGACTCTCAGAAGACATGAATTCTATGGGATGTTTAGTAAGTGTGAATTCTGGCTTCAGGAGATTTCTTTTCTTGGCCATATTGCCTCTAAAGATAGAATATATGTTGATCCTTCTAAGACCAAGGAAATCCAAGAATGGCCTGCACTGACAAGAATAATTTAGGTACATAGTTTTATTTGTTTAGTAGGTTATTATCGACATTTCGTCCAGAATTTTGCCCGGTTGGCTTACCCATTAACAAAGCTCATACGTAAAGGGGTTAAATTTTTTGGACAAATGAGTGTGAAAAATGATTCAAATAACTGAAGTAAAGATTAGTCAATGCTCCTATATTGACTCTACCATCGGGGAATGATGGGTTCGTTATATATAGTGATGCATCGAAGAAAGGACTTGGTTGTATCTTTATGCAGAATGATAGGGTTATTGCCAATGCATCACGACAGTTGAAAATTCATGAACAAAACTATCCTACTCATGATATCGAGATATCAGTTGTGATATTTTCTCTGAAGATATGGAGGCACTACCTCTATGGTGAAAAATGTGATATTTATATTAATCACAAGAGTTTGAAGTATATTTTCTCACAAAAATAACTCAACATGAGGCAAAGGAGATGGCTTGAATTACTCAAGGATTATAATTTTATGATACACTACCACCCTGGGAAAGCAAACAAGGTGGTATATGCTTTGAGTAGAAAAGATCATGGAGTTTTGAACAATATGAGAATTGAAAGGGATCCAATTTTCATGGATCTAGTGAAGATGGACATGAGAATAACCAGGGATGTTGAAACATCAATTCTTATTCAAATGGTTGCCAAACCATCTTTACGAGAAATGATTAAGAGTTCTCAGACCAATGATGAAGAATTTCAAAAGAAGATTAAAGCTATGAATGATGGGAGATTGGGAGACTTTGTGTATGAAGAAGTAATTTTGAAATTCGGGAAGAGACATTGTGTTCCAAATATACCTGATCTAAAGAGGGAATTGCTGGACGATGCTCATATATCCAATTTCTCTATACACCCTGGGAGCACCAAAATGTATACTGATTTGAAGGAACATTTTTGGTGGGACAACATGAAGAGGTAGATTTCTAATTTTGTGTCAAGATGTATGATTTGTCAACAAGTGAAAGCTGGAAGGAAATAGCCTAATGGAGTATTGCAACCTCTTCCCATACCTGAATGTAAATGGGGTAATATCACGATGTACTTTGTCATTGGACTACTAAAGACTCCTAGAAGGAACAATGAAAAATGGGTTATTGTTGATCGTATTACCAAGTCAGCACATTTTCGTGCTATATGAGAAGATATACCACTAGAACGTCTAGAAAGACTATATATTGATGAATTTGTGAGGCTTCATGGAGTACCCATATCTATTTTTTCTCATCATGATCCCCATTTTACTTCATGATTCTGGAAGAGTATTAAGAAAGCCTTGGATACTGGAATTCATTTGAGCACTTCCTACCACCCTCAAATAGATGGACAATCAGAATGAACTATTCAAACATTAGAAGACATGTTGAGATCCTGCTCACTTGACTTTCAGGGTATGTGGGATCAATATTTACCTCTGGTAGAATTTTCCTATAATAATAGCTTCCATTCGAGTATTCAGATGGAACCATATGAAGTGTTATATGAAAAGTGATGTTGCACACCAACCTATTGGGATGACGTTGGTGATAGAAAACTTGTAGGCCCAGAACTGGGGGAGGAAATGATAGGAAAGGTGAAGGTAATCCAAAACCATATCAAAGCAGCTCAATGTAGACAGAAGAGCTATGCCGATAATAGAAGGAAGGATTTGGAATTTCATGTTGCTGATCTTGTTTTCCTGAAGGTATCTCCATGGAAGGGAGTCATACGTTTTGGTAAGAAATGTAAATTGAGTTCCAGGTACATCGGACCTTTCAAAATTCTAGAACGAATTGGGGCTGTAGCTTACCGATTGGCAATGCCGCCAAGTCTCTCCAAAGTTTATGATGTGTTCCACGTATATCTAGTAAGGAAATACATGCCTGACCCAATGCATGTTCTCACATATGAGGAATTAGAACTGGAACCCGATCTGTCTTATTGCGAAGAGCCCGTCAAGATTCTTGATACGGGAGAACAAGTACTGAGATACCAGATGACTCGTCTGGTAGAAGTCTTGTGGAGAAACCATAAGATGGAAGAGTCAACGTGGAAACCCGAGGAACATATGATGAAGAACCACCCAAGTCTTTTCATGCGGTAGTATTCTAGAAATTTCAAGGATGATATTATTTTAAGGAGGATAGAATGTAACACCCCAAGCTTCTACGGTATGCTTCTCTTTGAATAATGCAATAGCGCGTGTTGTACACAACATCGAGTTCTAACACACCACAACCAATCAAACTAGTCGTTATGAATATTAATACCCACTTTTTGAAATTTATAAATTTTATTTTTCAAAATGGACTTCATTTTTGGATTTGGAATATCGAAATTATCTTAGGGTGAATTTTTGGTATTTTTCTGAAAAAACATCATTTTTTGATGAATAGTGAAACCACTAAGTGGTAGTTAAAAACCTGATTTTTTCATTAAACGTAATTTTACCGCTTCTATGAGTGAAATTTAGAAAATCCAAGACACATTGTTAATATCAAGGAGTAAAATTTGGTTCAATGAGTTGAAAATAATTTTTGGTGAATAGTAACTTTTTACTTTTATTTACCACGGTTAAAAGTAAATAGGGAAATTAAGGGTAAAAATGATATTAATATTACCTTGAAAAATGTCCTAATTCTATTGGACAAGTTTATCTCTACCAAAAAAAATCTTGAGAATGAAATATTATCATTTAGGTCCACTTGGATTAGATTAGGACAATTATTATTATTTAATTCAAAGAAGAGTTAAAAGTGTTAAAATCAATGTTTATTTACTAAAACAATTTTAATATAGGTTTATACATAAGATAAATTAGATTGTAAATATTCATTAGAAAGAAATGAATATTTCCTACATAATGGTATTTTATTTATAATTTTTAGAAGTTAAATAAGTTAATTTATTTATGACACAATGGTGATGCGATAATTACCTAATTAATGAAATATTAAAATAATTGATATTATAAATTTCAAAATAATTGTAATTTGAGACTTTTTATGAATTCGACTAATTTTATAGGTTAATATGACATATTAGGATTGATTATATAAAGTTTTTTTTGAAGTAATAATGCTGTTATGAATTTATCAAAAACAAAATACCAAATAGTGTCAAAATTTACATAAAAGTGTTTTTAAAACAAATATTATATTATTAGTTTATATTAAATTCCTAAAAATCTACATTTCGGTCAATAGACTTATATCATGATATATGTATCATTAATGTACCACTTGGGGGTCTCTTGGAGGTATATAGTAAGTTTAGTAACTATATAATATAATAATACAAAGTGACATGGTATGTGTCAAACTAATTAACTAAGAGTTAAAACTAAAAGATAAGGTTAATATAATGACCCAAACATTTATAAATTCTATTGTTTGAGTGTTTTTGGATTGATACCCACCTTAAACTTTAATTAATCTACATTGGATCCATAAGTAACCGAATATGAATTTATTATAAAATAATATTTCTAGCTTTTTACAATGGTGCCCCTCACCCTTCTTATAAAAGGGCACTCCCCCTCCTCACTAATTCACACATTCAAAGCCTTTTTTTGGCCAAACCCTGCCCAAATAATATCTATACTTCCCTCACTTCATTCTAGAGGCCTTAGTTTGATCAGAAAGCCAACCTATGGATCCCTTTTGATCAAATCAAAAGGAAGAACCTAACGAAGATGTAATGTTTTCACCACCCTCTTTCAAGTTCCTTTTTTCTTCAACTTCTTCTTTATTTGTTATTCCCATTCTCAAATAATAAATCCATTATGTCCTATATACTGTGATATTATTATAAATATGGTACAACCATATTCATTATTATATCCATCCTTTGAATGACATGTCACCATACGTGTGTACGTACGACTTACCGTCTCCACGTCGTTGTGTAATTGTTATTCAATAAATTATTCTTTGGATGGTTATAATAATGATGTGTAATTCATTTAAATAATAAATATAACATTATAATTATTTTTTATATATGATATACCATCCAATTATATATTATTTTAATATCAAAAGAATTATATTGTCGCAAGTGCGTACGTACGGACTACCGTCTCCACGAACGCGGTGAGATTCATTCTCCATCATATCCATTCAATTATAATTCTCATTTTATGATTAAAAATAATGTTTAAGAACTTGATATAATTATGGATATGAATAAGATACAACCTATCCATAAAAAAAACGTCTTATGTAACAAAACGAGTAAGTTAACACCCGAAACCACGATAATTATAAGATATTATTAATAAGGAAATGTTAAAAGATCTTATATGATATAATATTAATGTATATGATTCTTGTATAATGATTATTTCACCATTATACAGGAGGTTAACCTACCCTCAACCATGGAAAAGTACAAGGTAAGGGTTTATTTCACAAGCTCTTCATTATATGAGGTTGTTTATACGTAATAATCTACTGGGATTTCATTATAATCCACATCCATGATTCTTAAAAATGTATTTCAAAACATTTTTACTATTTACAAGAATATGGGTTAAAGTCATGTATACCCTTGTTTGACTTTTTATAACAGGTTTATAAAGGAATCATTCCGTCATTTTCCAAACAAGGTTCTTTTTAACCTTTTTGACAGAATTAAGGTAAGAATGTTTTTTAACTTATACGGCGAGTGCGGCTATTTTCTGCCATTATAAAATATTTGAAGCATCCCTTACAAGCTTATAAGAATATTTTCAAATTAAATGTTTTATTTTATAATTATGTGACTCTTAAATGATTTCAAAATAGGAAGAGATATTTCTCTAAAAAGAGTTTTGATTTCATCCATGTCAACATCCTTTGATGGATTTTATGTTTATTTGAAGTTGATTTATTATGATACCAAACATACATATTGTATTGATGATTTTTTGATATGTTTGACTATGGATGTGGTATTTTTATACCATTAATGGTTTATGAAGAAAGTATTGACATTTCGTATGCTAGTTTTAATACAAATGTTTATGTTATGTTTAAACCTGTTCAGATGAGGAATGCATTGGACTTGATAAGTGAAAGGTGGAGCCCACTATAGCTCCTCGATGCATCGGTATGTCTCATGAGACAAACTAGTGTCTTGGCACAAGGCCTTGAAAAAATCATATTTGTAGTCTTGGCATGAGGCCTAGGCTATGTGGTTATGATAGTATGGAATTATGTATTCCATCATTATGAAAGTGGTTATTGATATTGCATGTGATTATTCGATTAGTAGAATATCCATGTGAATAATTAAATGGCATTATTTCATTTTATTTTTTCCATAATATGTTTAAGTTCAAGTTTAAAAGTCTTTTGTTTTAGTTATACATTGCCTTAAATGGTTATTCTTAATTATGAAAGTTTCCGCTATATTGTTATCCTTACTTGGCATTTGAGCTCACCCCTTTTCTATGTTTTATTTTTCCCAGGATGTGAAGAAATAATTTATGGATGACCTAGAGGGATAGTATGAGGGGATAAGAGTGTGGACTATGGAGAATATATTTTTGTAGTTTTCATTTTATGATGTAATGTAAACTTTATTAATGTATCTAGTTATTATAAGGATACTAAACTAACCGGTCTTTCAAGACTTGATCATGCTTATGATCATGCCAATGTTATGTAATAATGCATCGAATCTGGGTATCTAGGGTCGGGGTGTTACAAGATCAAACTTGAAGTCCAATTTGGAGAGCTCACATTTGATGTTGTGTTCATCGTTATCCAACAAGATAGTTCATATAATGTCCTTCTTGGAAGGCCCTTTCTCTATAACCACCACATGGAACCATCTACATTCCATCAATATATGAAGTACCTAATTAATTGAATAGTTGTAATACTAAACTATGATAGATACCTCGTCGAGGCCTACCAATCCATATATGTTGTAGAATATTTCTACAATAAGGGAGGAAGGAAACCAGTGGAGGATGATGATATATTTGTTATAGCCCCTAATGTCTTATGAACATCACCTGTCAATCCCTGGATCATGCTCGATGATGTCAATTTCATCCCTATAAAAAGGGTCGAGTTAAAAGATCTAATCCCAGAGATCGAAACCGCTCATTTCTACAGGGAAAATCAACTCCAAATTCTCTTTACAATAGCCCATATAGTAGTGGATGGTGATATTTCTTATAATGGAATCCCTCAACATGATACTGGTAGAAAGGCCCCCATAATACCATCGTTACTAGAATATGTTTCCAAATACATATAAATGGATGAGGATGATCTTAGAAATTTTACAACATCATTCGAGGAAGGAATATCCACTAACATAGACGAGCTTAGGGAGATAAATTTGGGGATATAAGAAGAGTCATGACCTACCTTGGTTACTACTTCCATTCCCCATAAATAGAAAAGGATGTACATCACATTTCCAAAGTAACACTGTTATTCGTTCACCTAGATTTACATATAAATGCTCTGACTGAATCTAGTTATGGCTACGCAACATCTTGGAATACCCTATGAGCATCTAGGATTCAAGAAGGCCGCCAACAACATTAATCCCTTTCATGCTACTGATTTGTGGGTGGAAGTTGGAAAATTAATCAAGTAAAACTTCAGAAAACAAGTGAAATATCTAATATATAATCCCCACATCATCCTTATTGTGAAGAATAATGGGAATATTTGGACCTTTGTTGATTTCAGAGACCTTAATCTGCATTTCTAAAAGGATGATTTCATACTACTAATCACAAAACTATTGATCTATGCCACTACTCACTTCCAATTACTTTCCTTCATGGATAGTTACTCATGGTTCAATAAAATAAAGATGGCCCCCAAGGATGACGAAGGAATTTCATTTAGAGAACCTCAAGGGATCTTATACTATCAGGCCATTCCCTTTAGATTAAAGAATTCAGGTTCCACATATCAGTGCTCCATGCAAAACATCTTTAATCCATTTTTGGGATGCATAGCCTAGTGTTTGGTCAAAGACCTAGTTATTAAATCTAGACAGTGATGCGATCACTTTTTGGATCTCCCATCAATCTTAAAAAAGATGTGACAACAGAGTCTTAAGATGAATCTACCAAAATTTTCTTTCTGGGTAACATCAGGAATGTTCATTGGATTTGTGGTATACCATAGTGACATTGATATTTACCTAGAGAAGACTAGTTCTATTATAGAAATGTCACCCCCATGAGCCTAAAAAAACTAAGTGGACTCCAATGGAACCTCACCTACATTTAGTGAGACATATCAAACTTGGTTGGTAAATATATTCCATTAATGAGGCTAATTAAAAATGGTTTTTCCTACTAATGTGGAAATGAATGTTATAAATCTTTCAAAAGTCTCAAATAGTAATTGTCGCTGCCATTTGTTTTAATTCCTCCAATGGAAGAGAGGCCACTAATCTTATTTGAGGCCACTATGGAGTTATTATTAATAACCCTTATCAGGTAGAAGAATTATTCCATAAGTGATAATAGTCTCTAATACCTTATCTGAGCCATGCTTGGTACTTAGACTAAATACTCTGATGTAGAGAATAAATGCCTCGCACTCATCTTGGAAATGAAAAAGATGAGGCACTACTTGAATCACTATGAGGTCCATCTGATCTCTCTTATTGACCCACTCAAGTACATTCTTGGTTGTGCCATGTTGACTGGACTCTTAGTTCGATATGTGGACATTCTCTAGCAATAATATATTCACTTCATATCTCAAAATCCGATGAAAGGGAAAACCCTTTCTAATTTCCTCACATCACACCCTGGCCCTGGAAAATACACTGGAAGTCAACAAGCTCCCTAATAAAGATGTATTTTATGACCAGGTAACTCCCCAAACAATGGAGATGTACTTTGATGGTTCCTCCTGGAGTCCTGTCAGTACTAGTATATAGAACTCTAAAATAAACCTAGTTGGTGTATGGATTTTGTTTTTCTTCCCATATAGAGAGGTTTTCCCCTACTCTTTCTCACTATCTGAAGGATGTAAAAATAGTTAGGCAAAATACCAATCTCTCATAGATGTAATGGAACTATCCCTGCACCTTCACATATCCTACATGAACATCAAAGGGGATTCCGAGTTATTGACAATGTAGTTCAATGGTGAATATTCCATAAAAATGAGGAACTAACCCCCCTCAATTAAAAAGTCAGGGGACTAATGGTGGAATTCCACTTTGATCCCAAAAAAAAAATATCCCTAGATCCCTGAGTGCTCGCACTGATGTGATGGCCAATGCATCCATTGTCATAGAAGAACCTGATCAGGATAAAGTATCCGTTCATATTACACATCAAATAATGGTGTCACTAATCAACATATATGATATGGAAGTTATCAAATAGGTAAAAACGACCCCAGAGTGTGATGAAAAAATTAAATCCCCTAGATTGATGGAGCCCATAACAGGGTATCATTGAGATGGGACTCGCCCAATAGATCACATTGAAAGGGAACAGATTCAGTATCGGCAGTGAACATCACTATAATGTATGACACAAATGAGAAAATAATACTCTATAAGCACAGCGTTGATGAAATTATCCTTTGGTACATAATATAATGATAAGTTGTTATCATCATGGAGTAAGTCCATGAATGATTATATGAAACCAATCAATTTGATGCTAGGATTTCCCACAAAATCATGAGGTTGGGATATTATAGTAAAACCATGATACCAGACTATGTGGAATTCACTATGAAATTTCATGCATGCCATATCCAGAAAAACTTCATCCATCAGCCCACAGAATTTATTCATACCCCTAAATAATCCTGGAAGTTTTCCATTTAGGGTATGCATGTTGAGGGGAAATATCCCCTAGCCACCACTTTGCAGTTCAATTATATTATTACTACCACCAAAGTATTTTACAAATGAGATGAGCCAATACCCCTCAAGGAAGTCAGGATGAAGAATATCATCAACATCATGATGTACTATAACATCCCATGGTTTAGAGTCCCTTAAAAAATATTGATGGAAAATGGCACCAACATCTATTCCATAGAGTTGAAGATGCTTTACATAGAGTAAAACGTCAAGTATTATCAGTCATCAGAGAAACAAGGTATAAGAGGCTGGCCGATCAGTCATTCTTGTATCTTGTTGTTGGTTCTTGTAGAAGGTACATAATCTGGTCCTCCTACCTCATGGATTTCACTCCTCACAAGATTCATATTCCTTGTCATGGAATTTACAGGTCTCTTGAAGCACTATGATAAATCCCCCTCTCTCAAACGATATAGATAAAGAATCGGTATTGAAGATATGTTCAGTCCTCTTCATATAGGTCACTGGGTTCACTGGAATGCAGTAACACGTAGTCTAAAACTCAACAGAGAAGGACATTGTAATCAGGGAGACATGAGGGGGGAGGAGTGATCTGGGACTCTAAAGGATCAGTTTTATTGGCCTTATTCTCATATTATGTGGATGGAGACTCTCATATAGTGGAAGCCAATTCCTCGATCAGTGGCCTTGGGAAATTAAATGCTTGGATGATCTTTCATTCCTTAGAGGAGACGAACTCAAACATTATCTCAAACTCTCAAGAAGGTAACTCTTAATTCCCTGTCTAGTCATGTACCTAATTTTTAAGTGCAAGGATGTCATTTCTAATGATATAGAAATTACCCATGCATTGAGAGAGTGGAGTTGAGAAGCATTATTTTTGGCTTCCCTTGCTAATCTAGAATGTACTTTCAGGGAGTTTTTTCTCATTAGGATATCTACCTCTTGGAGGAGTTAGAATTTTTTTCACGGATTCTCTTCGAATTTTTTTTTATAACACCATGATATTTTTCATCACTTTCCATTACCCATATACATCTTCCTTTTTTAATAAAATAAATATATTTGGGTGGTTAATTTCTCATCCATCTATCATGAAGTAGAAAATGGATAGATAGAGGCTTTCAATATGACTGTATCTATCATACTCCTGAAGTTGGTGGAAAGGATAATAAGTCTATTCCAGATAAACTCCTAGATACTTTATAGACCTATAATACATCCAAATATACTAATACATGAGAAACACCATAATCACAACTGTATGGGACTGAGGAACTGTAGTCAATGGAGGTCAAGAAGACCTAACTATGAATAGAAAATTGTGGATAGCTCTTGGGTGATGAACATTCATATAAATGCTCGGATGGGTTGGAAACAATAGATGATAAGAGGTTGGGGAGACTGGTTAACCTCGATGTCCACCAGAATTGGATTGCACGATCATTTAATAAATTTTTTCCCTCTGGTCATTCATTACGAGAGAACATGTGTTGTCTCTCAAAACCCTAATAATACTAGTAAAGAAGCCCCCAAAATTGGTGCTCAAGTGGGAAGGACCATACATCATAGATAAGGTTTATCGTAATGGAGCCTATTAGCTAGACACCATGGATGTGGAGTGTGTCACACTCTCCACCATTGTGATATTTCATAGGAAATTTTTTTTCATAAGATTTTAAGAAAAAAGGAAACCACATTAGTGTAAGCCCCATCATTCATCCTGATTGCTTGACATTAAACTGCATGGATCATCTCATCCCCATAGCATGATGTTAAAATGAATAGTCAATGTCATTTCTGTATGGCAGTAAACTCTATGGTTTCACCAGAACTATGTATGACTTGATTCTCTTTCCCAATGAGATATATATGGATTCCTCGATCCTACATCTTCATTTAGACACTACATCATACAAAATGATAGTTTTATACCCCAAATTTTCTTCATTGATGTAGGGGAACTTGTACAACTCCTTGTTTTTCACACTGGAAATAGATCATGTGAGATTTGGAATTGCTGTAGGGACTTACCCTCACAATTATAGAATAGAGGTACATAATAAATCCATTATAGTCTTGACTGAAAACCATAAATGTAATTTCATAACTCCTCACTGTATGACGTTAAATTGTGTGATTGATGTCCTTGTTTCATGACATTAAACTGCACAGTCCTCCAAGAACTACGTGTGGTTTGATTATCATCCCCATGAGATAGGTAATGACACTAATGATTCTATCCCTATGACCAACTATGATATTCACATCAATTCACATAGATCCACTTGCATCGTCACAACATTATGTTAAACTACATGGAACATCATGAACTACTTGTAAATTGATTCATGGACATACAAGATACATAGTGACTCCTTGATCTCTAATCAAATGCCCAACTGAAACTGTTAACAGAGATAATGATTGAATCTATGTATATTTTAGACATGAGTAAAGTATTCCCTTTTCCAGATATATGTGGGAATGATTCGCAAATTTATGAGATACGTAGTTATGCCTGGACATTTCATCTTAGATCCCAACCGCATCCATATCCCATTTTTCCCTTGGCCCTCAATCTTCTTGGAATGATGTGTGGTGTGGTTGAGGCCTATTTAGTCCTTATACATGTTGAATTTCTTCATGGCACCACACCATGCACGACAACATTAGGATATCCAACTAATGGTCTGATCCACAAGACCCAAAAATATCCACATATGACATTATGGCAAGACATTAAACACTGTTACATATTCCTCATCGCATGACGTTAAAATGCATGGAAAATTTCATCCTAACCATATGATGTATAACTATACAGAGTTTGTCCTCATTACAAGACATAAAACTTCCTAACCAACTAGAAATACGTGTGACTTGATTCTCCTTTTTATGGGATATGTAGTTAAACCCAAGTTCCCTTTTTTGGGCCCATCTACAACATTACCATCTTTCACATCAGTTCTTACAACCTTATCGCGTGAAGTTAAACGACACAAAAGAATGTCCTCACCACATGTTATTAAACTACACAAAAGCATGTCCTTACTGTATGATGTTAGAATAAATGGAATTATGTCCTTTCTGCATGACTTTAAACTGCATGACATGATTTCCTCATCTCAAGACATTAAAATACCCAAATACAAACACATCCCCACTACATAACAATAAATTATTATAACCACATCACATTTTTCAATCATTGTCAATGAACCCAAAGAGACTCACCTCGGTCAAATAGAGTATTGTGTGATTCACTCATCCTTTAAGATCACATGTATTACATATACCACAATTCATGTCTTGAGAATATCATGGTGCATTCAACCTTATATGGCCCTTGGAAAGGATACCCAACACCAAGGACACTTTTCATGACAGTGAAAGCAGGACCATGTATAACACCCCTAGATTTTAAGAGATATATTTTATTAATTTCATTGATGTATTTTGTTGTATGCTACACCATGATTTGGATGCACTATATGAAAAACAATATTATCTTGTAGTATACGCAACACTATTATTGGCTTGTGTTGCACACAATTCCATGTTTTTTTGATAGAAATCGTTTCACATAACACCGAATATAGATTTTTTTCAACATATATATTTATATAATATGTGTTGATTATGTTATAAGCGACACCAAAGAAATATTTTACTACATGGAACACTAACTTGTCTTGTGTTACATGCAAGAACGACATTCCTGGATAGCATGCATTGTACACGATATGAAGTTTCACTAAACAATGATATATTATTAATTATTATTATATAATTGGATATAAAATATCAATTATGAATAGTATTAAACACATTTTGAATTTTATAGCATTCATCTTACACATTTTTTATAAGTGGTATGAGAACAAAACCATTTTTTCTGATAAAAGAAGTATTTTTTAAAAAATGCATTTTTTTGGACTTTTGATAGCGCATAAATTTTAAATCTAGAATTTGACATGTTTATAAGTTAAATTTGAAAAATTAAACATCTTATTTGGAATCAAGATATAAAAATTTACAATGGATATATTTTTGATATCTTTCTGATAACATTCATATTTTGATGAATAGAAAAATTACGCTAAACTTTTAATTAAAAACAACTTTTTTATTCGAGATAATTTATATAGATAAATTATAATATATAATGGTTATAACATATAAATGTAATATATTTTAACCCTTTAATATAATTTATTATATTATAAATAATTTAACCTTTAATTCTTAGGTAAAAACATTTCAATCTTTTGGGATGTTTTAGCTTTTAAAAACCATTTTCTCAACATTAGGATTAATTTTAAATTAATTACTAAAAATTCATTGTCTTGAATTTCAAAAAATGGATTCCGTATTTTGAATCAGTAGGTCAAAATTATTATAATTTTCAAATTTTATATTTGGGCATTATGAATAGTAACTACTGTAAATTATATTTAACATAGTTAAACGTAAATAAGGCAATTAAGGGTAAAATTAATATTATAAAATTGCCCTAACTCTTGTCTTAAAATAATTGGATTATTATATTTCTCCATAAAAAATAATTTGGTCTAAATTGTATCTATTGTAACCCACTTGTATGAGATTAAGACAATTAATTTATTTTATTTAATGAAAAGTGAAATATGTCTCACTCAAACTTTAATAATTGAATTATTTTTAATATAAGGTTATATAGAATATAAATTTAATTATAAATACTAATTTAATAGATAAAATGTTTTACCTTATCATGGTAATTTATTTGTAATATTTCTGAAATATATAGTTACTTTAATAGATTATACATTAATGATGCTGATTTTATTTATTTAGTGACAAATCAATAATATAGTTTTTATTAAAATAATAAAACCCATAGAAGCCCCAAAAACATGACCAGACCTTATTGGTAGTGTATATATAAACAATAAGCATCCAAAGGTCTACTTTGGACCATTTGGTGCCTTACAAAAGAGATTATGACACTTATATTATATTATTTTAAATGATGTGAAAGTTGTCACCTTCAAAATTTAATAAGTATAACATTTTAAATGTTGGTTTTTAGAAGATGAATTCAACTAAAATTATTCTTATAAAAGCCATTATATTATCTTCATCATATATTTTTAAAAAAATTTATGCAAAAAATTAGTATAATGAATAATTATAAAAAATGTTGTAGTAATTATTTTATTAAGACAAATATGAAATAAAAGGTTTTAAAAATATTAAAATAAATAATATATGAGCTAATTAATGTACTCCACGAATTTTCAAGATGAATATGACATGTTATTAATCTATTAAATATTTTTTTTTGAAACTATATTTTGTGTGGATTTTACTTGAATTCAAATAATGAATAGTGTAAAAATTGACATTATTTATATTTTATAAAAATAACATATTATTTAATTGTGTAAAAATCACAAAAAATACATAAAAAATGAAATTTATAAGGTCTAAAATTTCATAAAGTATCCAATTATGGAAAATTCAAAACACATAGTAAGTATTTATAACCATTTAAAATTTATAACATTATTACAACAAATAATATTAAATAAATTAAATAAGGTTTAACCAAAATGATAAGGTTTGAAATAAAATAAAAACATGTCAAAATTTTATTGGTTGATGATATTACAACCCTATCACATCTCAGATTCGATGTTGAGTCATTTTGGAGGTTTATATGTGGGGTTGGATTTTATTATAAATTAATATTTTTGAGAATTCCAAAAGTGCCCCTCTCTCCTATTATAAAAGAAAACCTCCTACCTCACCTCTTCACTACATTTTTATCCCACAAACATGGCCAAAACCTATCCATTTACCTTCTCCACTTCCCTAGAAACATACTATAGTTCCTTTACTTCTTTAAATACCAATATTAGTGCCCTAAGTGGATGTTTAGAACAGGCGCATCGAAGAAGAGGTAATATCCTTTACCGATTCATTCAAACTTATTTCATCTTCAACTTACTCTATTTGAGTTGTTTCATTAATAATTAATAACTCTAGTATAACATGTATACTAATATGTTATTATTAATATTAAAAAACCAAATTACATCATTATCCATCCATTGAGAAATAAAATCACCACGCGTGCATACGTACGACCTATCGTCTCCACGTCGTAGTGGAATCTGTTTTTCATCAGCCACGTAATTGGATGTTTATAATGATGGAAGAAATAACTATATATTATTATTGTAAAATTATATTGATTCATAAATATTATACACCATACACTTCATTACAATTCCACAATCATTGGAATGATATCGTCGCTCGTGCGTATGTATGACCTACCGTCTCCACGATGTAATGTGATTCGTTCTACATGATATTTATTGAAGAAAGATTATATAAATTAATTGACTGAATAAATATGATATATTTTATAATAATACTATTCTGAAAATGATATAACTATAACCTAAAAATAGGAATAAAAATTTATTCTACAAATCATACATAAGAACATAAAGCAATTAACACCTGAATAACGAGTAACAATAAAGTGTTACTAATAAACAGATAAGAATATGACCGTATAAGATATCATAAAAATTACTATGATTTTCTTATAAGTCAATTACATTATTTAAATAATTATACATGATGTTTAGATATGTACAATTCATATTTTCCTTAAGGTAAGGGATAATTATTCCAATCTAGTTCTTATCTGAGATTGTCTGTTTGTAAGTATTTACTGGGGTAATATTTGTCATCCATGTCCATGTTTTCTAACAAAAATCGTAAAATGTTTACTATTATTCCTTGTATGTTTAAATCCATTTATACCCTTTGTTGTCTTTTACAACATGGTAGGGATGGAATCTTTCATTTGATTACCATTTGAGTTACTTTTTGACTATACCGACAAAAGTATGAGGAGAATGTTTTTTTAACATATAAGGAATGAAAGAATTTTTATAGTTTCATAATGCATTATTTCTTTGAAGCTTCCTCTAAAATATTTCATGATTATTTTGAAGAAAAATATTTTCTTTTAACATTACATGACATTTTGAGAAAATCAAATAATTTGGATGAAGAAGTGATATTTTCTTCAAGAAATCATTTTAAAACTATTTTCTTTTTAATATGGCATTTTTTAATATGGTTATGTTTCAAATATAATGTCCCTATTATTTACATGGTTTAATTTTCTTATGATGGAATGATATCCATTTTGTATTTGGTTTTTGTTATGGTGGGATGATGTTTATGAAACCCATTTTATTAATTGGGATATGATGAATGATTTATATTTATTTTTTAGAATATGTAAGAATGATTTCATTATGAGATGGATGGGACCTATATATCCCACAAATTCCATGGGTAAAGATTTATATCTCAGGATATAGACATGGTTGGAATGACATGTAAATATGGTTCAGTAATACAGGGCTGAAACGATATGTAAACCCAATTGGGTAATGTACTTCATCCACTATGATGGTCTTGGTAGAAGTTCTTTGGAAATGATGGAAATCATATTTTTTGCTTATTAGTGTTCCACAATTACACATTTTATTCTAATTCTATTAATTCATGGTTAGTGTTCCTTTATGAACCACTCATTATGTACTTCCATGATTTATGTCATTACTCAAGATTTTGAAGTTTAAATTTTAGGATCATGTTTTTACATTCAAATGTTTATGGTTTGTTTTTTTATCCATGTTTATCCTTACTAAGAATTTGAGCTCACCCTTTCAATTTTTTATTTTCCAAATGATATAAAAATGAATTTAGGAAAGAAAATTAAAGGGGAAGATCATTGTGGGAGATATTAAAGATATTTCACCTTGATTTGAAGATTATGTTCAGAGTTTCCACGGACACTAAATTAATATGGTCTTTGGGCGTCGGTTTTTGTTATGTATTAAGTATTCTGAAAAATTAATGCCATGTACAAGTTTTTATCAAGTTTAATTTTCAACCATAATATATTTTATTTTTATTAGGGGATGATTTTTTAGAACAATACTATATCATTTTTTTATGATTTTGATGCTCACAAATAACCTTGTTTGTTATTTCAATGATTTTACCTTGATTATATTTCAAAAAATTAATATTACTTTGTATTATTATTTTTTGAGTGATATTAACGTGTTTAAACTACATGGAATACTTGAAAAAGTTTTCAGAAATCATTTGGGCGTATTCTGGAGACATTGTTCATACCCTACGTTGAAGAGTGTAAGTGTAAGGAATTAATCTGTCGTTTACTTTACAGAAGATAAAAAAAAGTATGGTTAAGCAACCATACGTTATTATAAAAGTATTGAAGAGGAACCCTTCATTTGGAAGGAACCTTACTTTTGTTATATAAAAAATCTATGGAAGAAGAACTCTACGTATGTATGGAACGTTACGTTCGTTTCTAAAAAGTATGATTCATCAACATTACTTTTATAATGAACCTTACATTCTATCAAAAAGTATATATCATATATCATATGTTTTGATAATGAGGAAAGTATGGATAATATATCATATGTTGGAAAGAAGATGAGAAAAACATAGATGATTATCCTTATGTTTGAGATCAACCTTACTTTTTTTAAACAACCTTATGTTTTATCCAAAAGTACATTTTATGTACCTTTCATTCAGAATCATGGAAAAGTAGGGATGATCATCAGTACATTTTATATCAAACTTAAATTTGAGATCAACCTTAAGTTGTCAACATTAAGTACTGAGAAAAGAATGCTCTATAGTTCAGCCTTACGTTTAGCATCGCAAATTTAAATTTTGACATTATTTACCAATGGTCTTTATGCGGATTATCAGGCTTATTTCAAGATAGATTCAATGACTGAGATTAAAGAATGTATTTGATGGATTCAATGAAATTATTTATGAATCAGAGGATAGATTCAAGAGGAGGATTTAGTGCCAATTATTAAGGGAATTTATGATTGCTCTGTTATTTGAACATTTGAATATCACAATTCTTAAGGTGAATATTGTGGATCTAAATTTTAAAGGAAAACACACTTCATTATCATTTATATATTTGTGTTATTTTTAATTAAAAAATGAGCGAGATGGATTGTCATAATAAAGAATATTATAAGAAGAAGCTCTCAAGTATCCCGACGTCAGTTTTTATAGAGGTATTCGAGATGTATAGATCTGGTTTTACAAAATATGACAAAACCTTGTTTTCTAAAGAAAAAGAAACACGTTGAAGATTCACCGTTTCTACATAGAATATCTATCATGAATCCATTTGTGTTAGAGTTTCTGAATTTATGTTTATATATATTGCAACCAGATCCACTCAGAACTACTCTTTCCTGAAGAACATCTTTTCTCAAGATGATGATCCATCTACTGTCAGTTGTGTTCTACTTCAAAAGTGAAAAATATCTGGAAAGTATTTTTTAAATAAATATTCATTTCTTTTTGAGTAACCAGATTCTCATAATAAGATGTGTATTCAGTTCTGTGAATGCACTTGAAGGATCTGTTTTTTCCTTAACATTAATGTTTTCAACTGCCTATACAAAGTTGTGAACAATTTGTTGATTAGAGGACCAGATAGTGAAAATCACAAAGCTCGTGAAGTAGAGCATTGGTGGAGTGGAGTAGGGGACTTCTATTCCCCGAACCACTATAAATCTTTTTTTCCTAATAACTATTTATTTATGTGGCATAACATTCTAATAATGTTAAAG
Source organism: Viscum album (assembly GCA_963277665.1). Taxonomy (NCBI): domain Eukaryota; kingdom Viridiplantae; phylum Streptophyta; class Magnoliopsida; order Santalales; family Viscaceae; genus Viscum; species Viscum album. Next base: position 1,484,411,786 of record OY728137.1, read on the forward strand.
GATAGATTTGGAAATCATCACGATTCTCGAATAAATTCAAAAAGTCACAATTGACCCCCCCCCCCCTCTTGTGTGTATTTGGTATAACCTGATCAGACAATTAGTATCAAAGGGTGGAGATTTTGTCAAAGATATAACATGGTGAATGTTTTATAGTATTATAATTAAGGATCTCAATGGATGATACATGAGACCGAATGTGAATGGTTTCAGTTTTATACTTCAATGGTTAAAACTAGTGATTATGGAATTCGAGGATGATCATATATCTCAAAAACATAGATAGAGAGTCTACTCAAAAAAAATCCCTCCATATAAAATTCTTGTGGAACCTAAAACATGAAATGCAGCTTCTGTAACAGAGTACGAGATAGATTCAAATGCTATGAATGTTATTATCTATGGTCTAGGACCAGATGAATTCAATACAGTATCTTAGTTCCTGAATTATTATAAAATGTGGTAGACAATTGCCGTTTCTTATGAAGGAACTGATAATGTCAGACAAATTAGGTATGTCCCAACTAAATTATAATTCGACACATTAATAATGATTGAAGGAGAAATAATCTCCCAGTTTTATGAAAGGCTTAAAGAAATTTTTAACAATATCACTTCCTGGGATGAGCCTATCAAACAAAAAAATCAATCCTTCAATGTACTGAGAGTACTTCCATTCCAATTGACTGGGATATCAGCGGTGATTAGTCAATCATCACCAGTCAAATATCTCCCTATGAGATAATTAATTGGAACTCTAACGATGTATGAATCTACGATCTAAGATGAAGAAAATGATTATAATGCCTTGATTAGAAGAGAAAATTCTTAATTGAAAGTAACATCCCAAAATATAATTTAAAGAATAAGAAAAAATCATAGTGAAATCCAAGAGTTCTAATTCAACCAATTCAGATATGGAACTATCTCAGAAATCCATAATGTTTTCCAAGTTCCACAAAAATAAGAAGATATTTAGAAAATCCATCAAGAAAGATGGAAAAGAACCAATGCAATTCAGATGCTATGAATAAAAAAAGATGGGTCACATAAGACCTCACTTCCCTCAATTAATAAGACAAAATAAAAATAAAATTTTCAATTTCAATGATTATGTGTAGAATGACAAAAGAGCCACGAAATTTACTTGGAGTGTTTTTGAAGACTCCAGCATCTCATTAAATTCTGACTCAGAAAAGGAATAATCGAATCAAAAATCAAATATGTTTTTTATGGATTAAGCTGATGAGTACAATCCTATTACTCATCTGATTCGTATTCTAGTTCTAGTTGTTCAAATGATAATCATGTCACCTATGACAATATGCTAAAAAATAAATATGATTACTTGTTCAAGAAACATAAATATCAAAAGAATATTCACAATATTGTTTTAGGGGAAAGAAAAAATCTACTAAAAAACATCAAGAGTTAATTGATAAATATAACTCATCAAACATGAACTGTATAGATAATGAAACTAAAATAAAAACACAGCAAACAGAAGTAGAGACATACAAAAATGTATCTCTTGTTTTTACAAAAGGATAAAATTCACTAAATAAAACTCTTGGGAAGAATATTATTAAAAATAAATGATATGGAATTAGTAGTAAAAGTGAGAAACCCAAATTGTATAAGAACTATTTTATTCATAGTAAAAACGGTATAATTTTCAATTATTGTGGAACAAAAGGTCACATATCTAAAAAAGGTTATTTAAGGCGACCTCGAATAAGTGGAATTAATAAAGCCTTTGTTGTAAATAGTTTATATGATTCTATTGATTATAGAAAAACCAATAAAATCAGGACTCCCAGATCTTTGATAGCTCATACTGCTGGACCCACTAGGGTATGGGTACCAAAATGAACTTTTGTTTGAATACCATTTAAGGAAGCATGTCACAGAAGATAAAATAAAATATGGTATATGGACAATGGATATTCCAGGAATATGAATAGAAAATCATCAAAATTTAGAACACTAACTTGAAAGGGTGGTGGATTAGTCACATTTGGTGATAATTCCAAAGGTAAAATTATTGCCATTGGAACTATTGGAGATCCATAAGCTGTCTCAATCAATAAAGTAATATATGTATAAGGATTAAAACACAACTATATAAGTATCTCTCAACTCTATTATTATGGTTATTTAGTTTATTTTTCAAAAACTATTTTTTTATAGATATATTTCATAAATTTAAAGCACCCAGAATTGATAATGTTTATCCCCTAGATTTAAATTCCATGTGTAATAAAAAAGTATGCTACTTTACTACTAAGATAAATGAATCATGGATCTAGCATAAAAGATTTAGAAATTTCAATATATATGATTTACACATGTTTTCTTAGAAAAAAACTAGTTTCTCATTTGTCAACTCTCAAATTTGAAAGTTATAGATTATGTGATGCATGTCAACATGGAAAGTAGTAGAAATCATAGTTCATATCTATTAACAAAATTTCTACATTTAAACCTCTATAGCATTTCCATATGGATTTTTTTAGACCTTCATGATTAGCATGTTTGGCTGGTAAATTATATGTATATGATTTAGTTGATGATTATTCTATATTTACATTGAATTTGTTTCAAAAATATAAAAATGAAGTTCTTACAATATTTAAATGTTTTTGCAAAGCTGTTCAAAATGAAAAAGGTTTTAAAAAAATTTCATTAAGAAATGGCCATGGTGGGGAATTTGTGAATCTGGAATTTAATTCCTTCTGCTCAAATATGGGTATTAAACACACCTTCTCTGCACCAAGAACAATGCAAAAAATGAACTTTTTGAAAGAAGAAATACAACTATTTAGAAAATGACTTGGACTATGCTAAATGAATACAATCTTCCTACCTATTTCATGGAAGAAGCTATATGCACATCCTATTATATAATGAATGGAGTTCTATTTAGACCTATTTTAAAAAAGGAACCCTATGAACTATAGAATAATAGAAAACTAAAATAAATTACTTTAATGTTTTTGGGATCAAGGTTTATATCATGAAAACCAAGGAATACCTTGGTAAATTCAATCCAAAATTTGATGAAGGAATTTTCTTAGGATATTATGAAACTTATGAAGCTTATAGAATTTTTAATAAAAATTCAAGGATTGTTAAAGAATCAATTCTTGTGAAATTTGATTAATATGATCCATTTGAGAAAGGGAAATACCAAATTGATGAATCTCACTCTAATGATAAAAAAATACTTGAGAATATGAAAGATGATTTCGAAATAGATATATATAAAATTCAGCACAGGTCATACAAACACGACACTGATGAACCTAATAGCGTTCCACATAGATAGTCTAGAACCCTAAATAATAACCCTTTAGAAACTGTAATATGAGATATTGACACAAGAAAATAACTAGATGGAAAATACGAAATATTGTGGGGTTTTCTAACTTTCTATCCCAATTAAGACATATGTCAATAGAAAAATCCTTAGTTAAGGAATGTTGGATGATATAAATTTATGAAAAACTTAACCAGTTCAAGAGAAATGAAGTTTGGAACTCAGTTGAAAAACCACAGAACTATCTTGTTATTGGAACTAAGTGGGTCTTTAAAAATAGATATGATAATAAAATCTAGAATAGTTGTTAATGGAAATAATCAAGAATAATGTATAGATTATAATGATACCTTTGCACCTGTAGCTAGATTAAAAGCCATTAAGATCCTTTAATCCTATGCATCTCATATGAACATTAAATTATTTCAGATGGATGTTAAATGTGGATAATTAAATGGTTTTTTATTGGAGTAAGTTTATGATGAGAAACCTCATAGTTTTGAAAATTCTCAAAAACCAGATTCTGTTTTCAAACTTACTAATGCTCCTTATAAACTTAAATAATAACCCGGAGCTTGGTATGAAACATTATGTTCTTTTCTTCTAAAAATGATTTTACTATTAGAATGTAAGATCCACCATTGTTAAAGAAAACTATAAACTCCAATATTTTATTTGTTCAAATTTTTGTTGATGATGTAATTTTTGGGTCAACAGAAAAAAACATTTTCCCGAGTTTTCAAATTTAATGTAAAAAGAATTCTAAATGAGTGTGATGGGATAATTAAATTTCTTTCTAGGACTTCAAATTTATCAAAATTATTTTGGAAATTATTTGAATAAATGAAAATAAATTATATAATTCATAAAAAATTTGGGCTTGAAGATAACAAGACATATAAAACTCCTAGGGGTACTAATATAAAACCTGATTTTGATGAAACTGGAAAATTAGTTGACAACATATTATATATAGGTATGATCGGAAGTTTATTATATATTACTACTATTAGGACAAATATAATGTATTTACTATGTCTTTATGCTATATTTCAATCAAATCCTTGATAATCCCATCTATGTGTTGTTAAATGAATTTTTAGATAATTAAAAGGAACTATTTTTCAATCTCTTATATATCCCAAAACATCTGATTTTAATTTAATGTCATATTCAGATGCTGACTTTGGAAGCTATAGATTATATAGAAAAAAAACCTATGTAACCTATCAGTTTTTAGGAAAATATTTAGTTTCTGGGTCTAGTAAGAAACAACACTCAGTTTCTTTGTCAACAGACGAGAAAGAATATGTCTCTACTTGCAGTTTCTACATAGAAGAGTTGTTGAATAAAAACACTATTATGGACATTGGAATAATTTTAATAATACACCTATTTTATGTGATAATACTTGTGGTATAAATATTTCATAAAATCCTATTAATCAATATAGTACAAATCATATTGATATTAGACATCACTTTCTATGAGTTCATGTTCTTAAAAAAAGATATATTCTTAGAATTTTAATGTACCAGAATTCAATTAGATGACATTTTTACTAAACCTCTTCCCATGGAAAGGTTTGATTTTATTATGGGGGAGTTAAATTTATTAAATTTTAAATGATATTTTAATTTTAATTTTATTTACATGATTATATTATTTCTTATTTTGTTTTATTTTATTTGTCACTATTTTAAATATTTTAATTTTTGGTTTTTAGAATAATTTTAAATTTCATCTATACTACAATAAATTTTGTTTCTACGTAAATTTTATTTTATTTTGTTTTAAAAAATGTAGTGAATATTATGTATGTAAATGATATGGGAATTGATGCACCCGATTTGTGTATACATTTCCATATATATAATTGACAATAAAGACATGTTTTAAGGAAATATCTGTTGTTTTATGAACATATTCTTTGATTTTGGTGAATCTGTTTACATTCAGAAGCTTTCTGGCTAAATGCACGAATCAAGGGAAGTCTGTGAAAATTTTGAAACTACACGATGTGTACTTTTATACACGCCGTATAAATCCAGGCAGGGACACGGACCAAAGGAGGGAGTTCGCGCCCATGTCACTAGGAAAAAGATACACGCCGTGTGTGGCGTCACTACACGCCATGTACTACTTTCTAGAAGCGATAGTTGCCAAAGAAAAGTCCACACGCCCATGTGTCCGTTGATGGAGACACAGTGTGTTTGAACTTTTACACGCCGTGTCTGCTATTCTAGAAGCGGATGGCGGCCAAACTTATGACACTACACGCCGTGTATGGCGGTGCTACACGCCGTGTACACCCAACCACCAGGCGACACCGTGTTCAAAAGTCAAAGACGGTGTGTTAGGCCGCCTACTCGTGGAGAAATTGGCGCCAAAGCATGTTGATGAAAAGTACACGGCTTGTACTTTCTATACATGCCGTGTACTTTATTATTCAATAAAAAGAGGCCTTGGCCTACGGAATTGGGGGTGGAGAACCATTGAGAGGAAAGAGAAGCTCTGCTATGACCATTCCTGGAGCTACCAAGGTGTCATCACTCCACCATTCCACCTTCCGACACCATACCTCAACGCCTACATGATGAATCTGCCAGGTATCACGTGTGTCATTTCTCTCCCACATTCTATGTGTAACTAAACCCCTCGTGTTGGGGCTGTGGATGATGGGATCATAATTTGTATGTTTTTTATATAGTTGTGTATGAATCGTTGTAATTCATCTTACTCTTCTTAATCCACTATCTAATATAACTGTGAATTTTTAGTCGGACCAAGGGAAGGATTCTCAGTGATACACAAGAGAAGTAACGGTGAAAACATCCATGACCATTGGAAAGATTTCACCGATTCAAATAATGGTTTGAACGTAATAAAGAATTAAGAACACTGACTACTGGACCAAGGAGTCAGCTGCTTTAATTCCAAACAAGATAAACCATACCAAGGAAATCATGTAACAAAATGAAATCCAGAATGATTGAATTATTATGAACAACACAACCATTTAAACAATCTGCATAAGAACTCCTTAATCACCACAGCCCAGACACGTCTTTTCTGCACATTTTAAAAACTCTGTAAATTTACCCGTTGTTTTATTTCAAACTGTATCCATTTCTTCAAAGTAAATCAATTTAGTTTCAATCAAAACCCAACATCAACCCAATCGATTCTAAATTCTTCATACTCCACCTAATTATGTATTAACTCAATTGAATTCACGCACGCCATAGTTCCTTGTGGATCGACCCCGAACTTATGCTATACAAATGTTCTAAGAACAGGTAATTAATTTGGGACGGATATAACTTCAATAAACAACAAGTGAGACCAAATTTCGGCGCCGTTTCCAGAAACACATCTGGTTTTAGTGCTATGATTTCAATTTTTTTAAAAATTGATTGATGTGAAAATAAAAATAAAAAATTATCAAAAAAAACTCTTTTCTAATCCCATTTCAAATTTTCTGTTTTTTCCTTTTACGCTTGGTTTTTGTTTTTCTGTTGTGCAGAGATTAAAGTGTATGTTTAGACGTTTTACACGATTCAGAAGCACCGAGTCTTCAGAATTAGTTCCGCTTGACCCAGAAATCGAATGGACCTTGCTTCATTATCGGTGTACACGGACAAAAACTCACAACCATCAACCAAAACCCATGGCGAACAAGGAAGAGGGAGCACCAGCCGTAGATGATGTGAATGAGCATCAATACCAGGATCAGCAGCCTCCCGCTGCTGGTCTACCGGAGCAACCTCCTGGAGCCTTCATGGAATTCCACCCAAGGGATTACCAACGGCCACCACATCAAATCTTCCCATGACCATACTTCACCACTCAGGAGCTGTTCATGCAAGCTCCACCCCATCAACAACAACCTCCAAGACGTAGCCATATAGAGTACAGACTTCCATCGATTCACGGAGCTGATACATGCATCTTTCATCCTCTGGTCTTGGCCCACCACTTCGAGATCAAGCCTCCTATCATGCAGGTGATCCAGAACACAATCTAATTTGGAGGTCTGGCCAGTGAGGACCCGAACGCCCATCTCTCCAACTTTCTGGAGATATGCGACACCTTTCGGTACCATGGCGTGTCCAAGGACGCCATCCGTCTTTGCCTATTCCCCTTTTATCTATGGGAGAAGGCGAAAGACTGGATCAGGGTACTGCCACAACGATCTATCCTCACCTGGGAGGAGCTAGCCCAGGCGTTCCTGCCTAAGTACTTTCCACCATCCAAGACGGTGACACTTCGGAATGAGATCCATAACATCTAGCAGCATGACTCTGAGTTGTTGTATGAGTCATGGGAACACTTCATGGAGATCTTATGGAAATTCCCCCACCACAGACTCCCACTATGGATGCAAGTCCAGATCTTCTACGGAGTACTTACCACGAATACCAAGTTTGTGGTGGACGCTGCTGCTGGAGGTACGGTGATGCAGAAATCCCCAAAAGAACTATTCAAACTACTGGAAGACATGTCAGCCAACAACTTCCAGTGGCACTCCGAGCGGGGGAATCAAAAGCGGGGTATGCACATTATTGATGCTACCACTATGCTAGCTGCTCAGTTGGACACTATATCCATGAAAATCGATGCATTGAACCTCAAAAGAGAATCTCAAATTCATGTGGCGAACCATCCAGCATATGGTGACTGTGGTGGTAACCACATTATAGGAGAATTCCTGGGTTCGACTGGAGGCCCTTCGATGAGCGAGGTGAGTTATGTTGCCCAAAATCGAGGGCCCAACCAGTACCAGCAGTACCAGAACCCAGCATGGCGAGATCAACAGAACACATGCTGGGGCCAACAACAGTAGAATCCTCTACCCTAGTGACCACCCAAACACAACCATCCTCCATACCAGAACCAATACCAAAGGCCTCAAAAACCCCAGCATGGTCCTTTTCAGCAACAAGGGTATCAAAAACCTCATCCACAGCAGCCACAACAGCCACCTCCTCTACCGGCTCAACAACCACCCCAGCAGGAGAACACCTCAAGGTTAGAGGATATGATGACTAAATTCATATCTACTGCTGACACTCGATTCCAAAATCAGGAAGCTTCGATTCGAGGCTTGGAGATCAGATTGGCCAGCTGGCGAAACATATTTCAGGGAGACAGCCCGGTACACAACCTGGGAACACCGAAAAGAACCCAAGGGGGGAGGCCAATGCTATCATGATCCAGTTTTGAAAAGAGCTCCAACAAAACCAATTAGCACAACAAGGTGTATCCACACCCACTGTTAAATAAAAAGGTACCAATACTGACCCCTACTTATCCAAAAGCCCGCAGAAGGAGGCTTTGCAGAATAAAGAAAACGAAAGTAATCCAACCATTCAAGCCTGCCTTACCTTTTCTGGAAAGATTGAAGCAGAGGAAGCTGGACAACCAGTTCAGCAAATTCATGGATGTGTTCAAGAAGTTACATATCAATATCCCATTTGCAGAGGCCCTGACTCATATTCCCACCTATGCCAAATTCATGAAGGAAATCCTCTCGAATAAGAGGAAGATGGAGGATTTGGGCGTTATTGCACTAACAAAGGAGTGCTCTGTGGTGGTTCAACATTCCATTCCTCCCAAACTCCAAGACCCATGTAGTTTCACTATTCCTTTTACGATCGGATTCTACGAGTTTGGGAAGGCCCTCTGTGACTTAGGGTCCAGCATGAATCTCATGACCCTCAGAGTTTTTAAGAAGCTGGGACACAAAGAGCTCAAGACTACCCGCATAGCCCTTCAACATGCTGATCGATCCATCAAACACCCGAAGGGACTACTAGAGGACGTACTGGTCAAAGTGGGTAGGCTGATTCTCCCTGCTGATTTCATCATCCTCGACATGGGGGATGACCAGGAAGCACTTCTTATACCTGGATTACCTTTCGTGGCAACTGGGAAGGTACTGATCGATGTGAACCAATGGGTGCTTATTTTTCAGGTAGGTGATGAAAGAGTTTCCTATAACTTCCTCAAAGCCATCAAGCATGCTTCCTTATTAGAGCATGAGGATTGTTATGTAGTGTCCACCATGGTTAATCATTTTAGAAAACAAAGGGATGATCTGGGATGTTCTTTTATTTTGAATAATTTAACTATTCTAGATATTCTATTAGAAGAAGCACCAGAATACATGCAATTCATAGAAGGCCAGGGCGTCCACTATTGGAAGTGTGCAGTTGTTACTGATATTTTGGAATGGTACGAGGTGCAGCCACTTGTGCCTTCGATTTTAAAGGCACCTTGAACTTGAACTGAAGCCTCATCCATCTTCTCTCATGTATGGGTATTTAGGACCCAATCAAAATTTACCTATTATACTTTATACAGAACTATCACAGGAGCAGAAAGATACACTTCTACAGGTTCTCAAACCATGGAAGCATGCTATTGGGTGGAAATTCACTGATCTGAAGGGCATCAGCCCTACAATTTTCACTCACAAGGTGCTGCTTGAAGAAGGTACCCAGCAATCACGGCAACCACAACGGTGCTTGAATCCTCCCAGGAAGGAAGTTTTCAAAAAGGAGGTGATCAAATTATTGGATGAAGGCATCATTTATCCCATCTCGGATAGTCCGTGTGTGAGTCCTCTCCAAGTGGTACCCATAAAGGGGTGTAAAACTGTGATTTCAAATGAAAAGAACGAGCTAATCTCAACACTCACTATCACAGGCTAGTGAGTCTGTGTGGATTACCAGAAGTTAAACGATGCCGAAAGAAAGGATCACTTCCCCTTTCCATCCATGGATAAAATGCCAGATAGACTACCAGGGCACAAATTCTATTGCTTCCTTGACAGTTTTTCCGGCTATAACCAAATCTCCATTGATCCAGAGGATCAGGAAAAGATCACATTCACTTTCCCCCATGGGACATTTTCTAATCGAACGATGTCTTTCAGCATGTGTAATGCCCCCGCCACCTTCCAGCGCTGTATGCTGGCCATATTTTATGACATGGAAGAACAAATCCTGGAGGTATTCATGGATGATTTTTCTGTTTACGGAAAATCATTCACCATTTGTTTACGACACCTCGAACTTATTTTGGAATGATCTGAGCACACTAACCTAGTCTTGAACTGGGAAAAGTGTGATTTTATGGTGTAAAGTGGAATTTTCCTTGGCCACTGAATTTCAGCGAAGGGGATAGAGGTGGACCCGGAAAAGATTGAAGTAATTTCACGACTACCTATACCGGCTTTCGGTCGATCCATCCGCATATTCCTCGGTCATGCAGGTTTTTATAGGCGGTTTGTCCGCAACTTCTAAAAAATTGCCCAGCCACTCACCGATCTTCTAACCAAGGATGCCATATTTGAGATTGGTGATACATGTGTTAGATATTTTGATCATCTAAATCAGCGCCTGGTGGAAGCTCCAATTATGATTTCTCCCAACTGGGAGGAACAATTTTAGGTGGTGTGCGATGCGAGAAACTACGCCGTGGGAGCAGTCTTGGGAAAATGGCTTGACCGGAGTTTCTGACCTATCTATTATGCTAGCAGGACGCTCAATGAGGCACATATCAACTACACCACCACAGAAAAGGAGATGCTTGCAGGGGTTTTCGCATTTGACAGGTTTCGTTCTTACTTAGTGTTGTCTAATGTTATTGTTTATACTGACCATGCAGCAATAAAGTACCTACTCAACAAGAAATATGTGAAGCCCTGATTTATCCGCTGGGTACTCCTCTTGCAAGAATTCAACCTTGAGATCCGAGATAAGAAAGGGAGTGATAACTTCATTACTGACCATCTCTCCCACCTCAAGCTGCCTCATTTGGAGAAGGATGAAGATCGGGAGATGAGGGCGGATTTCCCGAATGAGCACCTCTTTTCAATCAACGAAACACCTAGGCCATGGTATGCAGATATCGCTAATTTTCTGGTTACATGTGTTGTTCACCCTGACCTCTCCTTCCAGCAAAGGAAACGATTTTTCTATAATGTAAAAAGGTACTTCTAGGAGGATGCTCTGCTATTCTGATCCCGTGTAGATGGAGTGATCCGCCGTTGCATCCCAAAGAATGAAGTTCACAGTGTCCTGGAGTTCTGTCATGCCTTACCAGTAGGAGGACATCATGGGCTAGACCATACCATAGCAAGGATCATATAGTCTGGATTTTTCTAGCCCACCGTGCATAGAGATGCCCAAGCCTTTGTTTCCTATTGCGATCGGTGCTAGAGGACCGGTAATATGGGACGTAGAGCTGAGATGCCCCGGCACCCCATCCTGGAGGACGTGATTTTGGACGTCTGGGGCATAGATTTCATGGTTCCCTTTCACCCATCTTTTGGGAACATTTACATCCTGGTCTGCGTCGACTACATTTCCAAATGGGTGGAAGCCCCTGCTACAGCTCACGACACAGCCATGGTAGTCATAAATTTATTAAAGAAAAATATTTTTAGCAGGTTTGGAGTTCCATGAGTATTGATCAGCGATAGAGGGACCCACTTCGACAACACACTGATGAGAGGAATACTATCGAAGTATGGAGTAAATCATCAGATGAGGACACCATATAATCCCCAGTCCAATGGATAGGTAGAGCTCTCCAATCGCGAGCTCAAGCAGATCCTAGAGAAAACACTGAACACTTCACGGAAGTACTGGTGCAAGAAGTTAGATGATGCCTTGTGGGACTATCAGACTACTTTCAAAACACCACTGAGAATGTCCCCGTTCCACCTCGTCTATGGAAAGCACTGCCATATGCGAGTAGAATTGGAACACAAAGCCTACTGGGCCGTCAAAGCCCTAAATTATGATCTGAAGGGAGCTGAAGAAAAACGGAAGTTCCAACTATCGGAACTAGATGAGATCCGATAAGAGGCATACAAGAATGCCATGTTGTACAAGGAGAAGAAAAGATCCATTCACGACTAGATGATTTCACGAAAATCTTTCCAACCCGGTGATCAGGTACTTATCTTTAATTCGTGTCTTCACTTATTCCCAAGGATGTTAAAGTCACGATGGTTGGGACCATTCCACATTGTACGCATATTCCTTCATGGAGTGGTAGAAATTTTTGGAGAAGATGGTCAACCATTCATCGTGAACGGGCAGCGCTTGAAAACATACCATCCTACAGACAACATGGTGGGAACATTGTCCACCATACTCCTCAGGTAAGCAAGTTAAGTAGGTCGATCCAATGACCTAAAACAAAGGCGCTTCCTGGGAGGCATCCCAGAGGTTACACGACATGTCCCACTTAAATACATGGCGTGTAATTATCTTTTTAATTTGTAATCTTCATAGTATAAATCTCTAGAAGAACAAATAAATAGCCATGGATGATGTCAGCGCCGATGGAAAAGTCAACGGAGTTTATTCATGCCGCCCCCTGTTCGAATCCTCCTGACCTACCTTCGACATGAGGTTCCTCCTTTTATTTACATGGTGTGCGTGGTATTTTCCATATATGTATATATATAAACGTGTTTAACAAAACCCATGATGGGGATGAACCGGTTGGCTAGAATCGTACTCTGGTTTCAAAAGTCCCGGGTTCAAATCCAGACAACCATCCCATTTCCATCATTTGTTCTTTTAACAAAACCACACAACGTGTACTCCGATATATGAAGTGTGTGCCATGATTTTTCATATATAAATTAAAAACATTTTAAAAATAATAAATTACATGCGGGTGAAGTTGGCGGATTTGAAAAGTCTCAGCACGAGGTCCAAAAGACCCGGTTTCGAATCACACTAATCTCCCTGCTTCACCCCCATCCTTTACTAAATACGAACCACATGCTGTGATTTTCGTTCTTTCCATTTGTATAGGCCATATAGAATAAATATATATATATAATAAATATGAACAGCAGAACAACCTTTGCTGTAGTGGTTGAGGGCGTCCGTTCAGAACGACCGATCACTGGTTCGAATCCCGCCCCAATCACCAGACCAAAGGTTGTACTACTCTTTTTCTAATTTAAAAATACACGGTGTGTATTTCCCTATATACGTCGTGTATAGGTTTATGTATAATAGAATTTGTAGATATATCTATTTTATTTTAATTATTAATAATAATTATTATATAGTTTACTATAATAATTATATTTATTTATATAATTCAAAAAAAATATCGTGATATATGGTGTGTACCAAACATACCCGCCGTGTATCGCGGCTATATAAGCTGCGGGCCACCCGTCCTGAGACCGTGTTGCATGGTCGCCCCATCCTTTCTCCTTTCATCCTGTTTCTTCTCCCAAACACCACCTGAACCCCACTTTTCCAGATCCATTGATTTGTGGCATTTCAAGTTCTGATTATTCTCACATTATGATCCTCAGTATAGGTACGCCGTTCTGCACCCTCTATTTCAAGTTTTTAGAATCATTTAGGGTGTTTATCGAATTGGCCGACCATTCGGCTTCCGCCTGTACACAGTCACGAAATGAAGAACACACGCCGTGTACTTCTGTACATGGCCACACACCAAATATTTTAAAATTTTCATATACACGGCGTGTATGTTCTGTACACACCGTGTTTCTTTTTTTTTCATCGTACCCGAGTACTCCTTTGCAAACGGCCTCACACACCATGTTTTCATACACGGTGTGTATGTTCGGTACACACCATGTAGACCATTTCCCTTGGCCCCTTCGTGTGTGTCACATAACACAGCCTGTCACCCCTTGTTCCAGAACACGGTGTGTATGTTCGGTACACGCCATGCCCTTTATATCTGTAGCAGACCCGTGTCTCCCCTCTACACAGCCTCTCACCCCATGTTCCTATACACGGCGTGTGTGTTTGGTACACGCCATGTCTGTTAGATGTTTAGTCAGCCCGTGTCTCAAACTCTACACGACCATGTTTTTCATGTGCAATACACCTTGTGGCCTGTACCTACACTGCGTGTATTGTTTTCTTTGAACTGATAACAACATGGCCATGTCATTTATAGTACACGACCACCTGAACTTTGAGTGAACATGGTGTGTATGTTCGGTACACGCCGTGTACTGTTACATGGTCTATTTCCACCCTCGTCGTGTCTTTCCAGAGAACACAGGATACTCTATATTCTGACTACACGCCGTGTACTATGGAGTACACACCGTGTACTTTTATTTTCTAGTTTTCTCACATTTTCATTGTTTTATTTTCTTCCTATTTATTTTTCATTTGTTTTGTTTTATTTTTCTTTCTATTTCAGGATATGGAAAATCATGATCCTTCCCACGGGAAGCGGCCAGCCTCCTCCACCGAGGGCAAGAGGCCCATCTATTATCGGATCCGACTCCAACCACCTACACAACTGGACCCCGACGCTCTGGTCTTTGAGCTCCCTCCATTGGCCATTCTGCCGCCACTCACTCCCTCAGATGAGACCGGGCCTACTTCTTCTGCACCAGCTGCCACATTCCCTGTACTATCATCCTCAGCAGCTAGTCCCTCTTCGAGCACACCTTCCACCGAGTCACCTTCTTCTTCTGCAGATCCTCCTCTAGAGCCAGATGTTGCTGCTGCACCGACACCTAGGTTGGGCCCTGCAGGTTCGCCCTATCCTTGCATGGTATTCCTGGTCACCGACCTCGCATACGACATGTTTCGACACTTCTCTCATTGGTCGATACCATTGAGTGGCCGGTACCTTGATAGCAGCATTCCGCAGCGGCTCGGTATTTGGGAGGAGTTGGAAGTACTTCTCGGGAACACCACACTCCTCGAGATTTTCCAGGTCAGCACTCCTGTGTTTCGTGATTTATTTTTGGAGTTTGCGGCCTCCTTTGAGTTCGATGGAGCAGAGTACCGGGGGACACCTGGCGATGCAGAACCCTAGTCCGATTTCGGCTAGGCGGCCGATGTTTCTCTCTTACTATGATAGAGTTTGGCCGAGGGTGCGGCTTCTATCCTCATCATATCACCCCACCCCCCGTTTCTAACTTGACCAGGCCCGAGCGCTATAACCTTATTTCCATGTGGCGGGAGATCATTGGGCCTGACCACAGGTACTCCCCCACTTCCCAGAAGAGCACTCTTATAGCTGACCCTGTCCTTCGCTTCACCCACTGGTGCTTCGACGCCATCCTTTTCCCCCGCCATGAGGATATGGGGGTCGTGACCGGCCGTGACATAGAGCCTCTTACCTGTGTCATCTGGCACGCCTACCCAGACTTCCCCTATCTTTCCTCCTCCTATTTTCACTCCATGTTTACCGGCCGTCAGGGCGACCTGAACGACGGGTTTTACACCACCCGTCTTGCCCACCACTTAGGGGTATTCGATCCCTCATTACCTCATGACTTTATAGGTTCACCCCAGCAGATAGACGTCCTCATGCTCATTCGCATGGGGTTGGTCCGGAAGCAGGGGGTTCCTACATCCTTGCTCAGGCTCGAGTTTCGCCACCTGTTGACCCCGCTTCCCCAGCTGCTGACCCCGCTCCTCCTTCCCCACCCCCGCCAGCTTCTCCACCTCACCCACCTCCTACTAACCCCACTTCTTCTGACCTTCCTTCTTCTGTCCCATCCCCTATCCCACCTACCCCCGCACCCTCGGTCGATCTGAATCATTCCCTCTGGCAAGCCACGATGGAGCAAATGATAACTCGTATCATCAGCCTACAGGACACCATTTCATGCCATTTGATTCGTTTGGACGGCCGCCAGGACCGGATGGAGCATCTGTTGGTACATATTTCTCAACGTCTTGTTGTTACAATACCTCAGCCACCAGCCTATGCCTCCGTTCTGGGCCCTTCTACTGCTGTTCCATCGCCATCTCCTGCGTCGGCCACAGATTCTATTCTGATGACTATGGTGAGCTCTACTGCTGCCACTTCTGCCCGGCCAGGGTATGCTGCTGAACTTCTAATCCCGAGTCTAGCACATGCGGCTCCTACTTCTTCAGCTTCCCTTTCAGATGCAGAGTCAGAGCCTCCCACTTACATGCCTCCTGAGTCGTCTTTACCGGCTGATTCTGTACAGGATGATTCCTCCCCTGAGGCAACCCCATGATAGTGACATTTTTCTTTACCTTATATATCTCTTCTGTCATTTTCTGTGCTGTGATGTTGTGCATGTTTACAGTTTTCAATTTCCTTGCCAGTCACAAGTATCATGGAGCACCTTGGGCATCACTTTTTCACGATGAGAGTATTTTTCCATTTCTATTTTCTTTCTTTTTGGATTTAATTCTTCCACTGCTTTCCCTCATTTTTCCCCCATTTCTCCCCTTTTCCCACCCTTTACCTTAGTATTGTACTTGGTGGACCATGTGCAGTATTCAGTGTGGGGGAGCATCTATATCTTCCACCTTATTCTTTGCCCTTAAACTAACCTAGGAGACATCATTATTAGACTCTATTTTTGAAAATTTAAAGCAATTTTGGTTAATCAATCTTATAAATGTTAGAGTTATCAGTAGGAACTTTTGGAAATGTTTCATTCTTATTTTATTTATTAAGTATTTTAAAATTATTGTTGATATAATTTCAATTTCAACCTTTCATCCTTGATTAAATTACACTAATTAAGCTAATCATTTATATGCATGTCATGACATGAGTGTCCCTTTATTATTTTTCCACTCCTGAGAGTATTTCTTAACCCTTTTTTGTATTTCTTTTGTAATACACTCTTTCTTGAGAGATTCTTAGGATATGCATCACTACCAAAATTTGAAAGTTTTCTATTCAAAACATATAGATTTTTTTTTGAATTACCTTAAAATGATTGAGGCAATAGATTGTTTTAACCCCTTTATCTTGAGACCTACCCTACATTTAATCTTCATTAAGCCCATAGAATCCACGAACAACCTTTATAAGAAGCCACATTACAAGCCTATTTCCCTTCCTACCCTATTTATTTTTAAACTTTGCATGATTATTCGTTTGAGCTTTAAAGAGGTAGTTGGAAATACATGGTATATTTTGTGAACAACCATGAAATAAAGTGTGGGGGAGTGCCTCTTGATTATTTGGGGCAGAATGGGTTTCAAACATCTACTCATAGTATTCATAAGTATTTCCCTTGTGTTTTGTATAAAACAAACAAAAAATAAAAAACAAGGGGACCTTATGCTTATTTTCCCATAGACCCTACTTGCCTAAGGATGATGGTGACGATTACAAAAGCATTTGACTGAGCTTTTGAAGGATGTATTTTCAGTGATATTTACTCTGAATATCATGAAACATTGTTTAAAGGAATTCTCCTTCCTTTTTCAAGCCTCGGAATTTATTTTCACATCTGACCCTACCAAACCCTTAGCCATAGAAACATCTGAACCTTATTGATAATGCCCTAATGAATTTTGTAATTCAATTTTTTTGAAGTAGGAAACAAGATATCTTGCAAACCTATGGATAGAGTGTATATACCTTGGATTGAGCATAACTCTGAATAAAAATTTCTTGAGTGTGGAGTGTGATGTTGACTGGTAAGGTAAATAATGAAATGGCATGCTTATTTTTGAGTGGTTGAAAAATGTGTTAAAAGAGGATGAGAGTAGTTAATTGCATTGTATATGAGGCATGATTTTAATATCGCATGAATTGAAATTGTTTGTGCCTTTTATAATTTTTCCTCAGTAACTTTATCAGTTATATGTGATTAATTAAATGTATTCCTTTTAAAGTATATGATATCTTAATTAGATGTTGAGATTTTTCTTGAGGGCAAGCAAATGACTAAGTGTGGGGGAATTTGATGCACCCGATTTGTGTATACATTTACATATATATAATTGATAATAAAAACATGTTTTCAGATAATATCTATTGTTTTATGCACATATTCTTTGATTTTGGTGAATCTGTTTACTTTTAGGAGCTTTCTGGCTAAATACACAGATCAAGGGAAGTCTGTGAAAATTTTGAAACTACATGGTGTGTACTTTTATACACGCTGTGTACATCCAGGCAGGGACATGGACCGAAGGAGGGAGTACATGCCCATGTCACCAGGCAGAAGATACACGCCATGTGTGGCAGTGCTACACGTCGTTTACTACTTTCTATAATCGGTAGTTGCTGAAGAAAATTCCACATGCCCATGTGGCCATTGATGGAGACACGGCTTGTTTGACCTTTTACACGTCGTGTCTGCTATTCGATAAGGGGTTGGTGGAAAAACATATGACACTACACGCCGTGTATGGTGGAGCTACATGTCGTGTACACCCAACCACCAGGCGGCGCCGTGTTCAAAAGTCAAAGACGTCTTGTTAGGCTACCTACCCATGGAGAAATTGGCGCCAAAGCGCGTTGATGAAAAGTACACGGCGTGTACTTTCTATATGCATCGTGTACTATATTTTTCTATAAAAAGAGGCCTTCGCCTACAGATTTGGGAGTGGAGAACCATTGAGAGGAAAGAGAAGCTCTACTATCACCATTCCTGAGGCTAACAATTTGTCGTCACTCTGCCATTCCACCTTCCGACACCATACCTCAAAGCCTACACGATGAATCCGTCAGGTATCACATGTGTAGTTTCTCTCCCACATTCTATGTGTAACTAAACCCCTCATGTTGGGGCTGTGGATGATGGGAAAAAAATTTGTATGTTGTTTTATATATTTGTGTTTGAATCATTGTAATTCATCTTAATCTTCTTAAACCACTATCTAATATAACTGAGAATTCTTAGCCGGACCAAGGGAAGGATTTTCAGCGATACAAAAGAGAAGTAACGGTGAAAACATCCATGACCATTAGAAGGATTTAACCGATTCAAATAATGGACTGAACTTAATAAAGAATTAAGAACACTGACTGCTGGACCAAGGAGTCAGCTGCTCTAATTCCAAACAAGAGGAACTAGACCAAGGAAATCTTGTAACAAAATGAAATCCAGAATGATTGAATTATTATGAACAACACAACCATTTAAACAATCTGCATAAGAACTCCTTAATCAACACAACCCCGACAGTCTTTTCTTCCCATTTTATAAAATCTTTAAATTTTCCCGTTGTTTTCTTTCAAACTATATCCATTTCATCAAAGTAAATCAATTTAGTATCAATGAAAACCCAAAATCAACCCAATCGATTATTAATTATGCATACTTCACCTAATTCAGTATTAACTCAATTGAATTCACGCACGCCAGCGTTCTCTGTGGATCGACCCCAAACATATGATATACTAAAGTTATGAGAATAGGTAATTAATTTGGGACACATATAACTTCAATCAGTGACAAGCGATACTAGGAATCAGGGCTCTTAGGGCCATTTCAAATTCAAAAACCATTCATTTCTATTCAGACACTTCGAAACTAAAAAATCATTACAGCTCTGGTCTACCAAAACAAGAACCATAAAAATGATAGCTCTTTGAAAATTAATAAATATGTGATAGAGATAGAAAATACAATGATAATAGAGGAATGAGAAGCTAGTAATTCCAAAAATTAATGTTTGATAGGAAGGATGATCTTACATGAAAAAATAATAGCTTTAGAATGGCTATACCAGACCAATCTAATGCTGATGCAATCATTGGATTTTCTAAATCTCGAGAAAATGTTCTGTGTTGAAAGAACATAATTTCTGTACAAGGTAGAGTTACGAAATTTATTTCAATTTGTTAAGTTCAGTCGTGGAGATATATAGGACAACATATTTGAAAAAAAATTGAAGATCTGGATTTTTCTATATCATCTGTGGAAATAGTTATAATCTTAAACTACCCTCTGGAGAAATTTTATCATTTTGACTTAATGAATATTGGAGATATTGAAAATAAGTTAGAGGAAATCATGTCATTTTTATTTGGTTCTACAAATATTGAAATATTTTAGCGAAGGATCTGGAACTTGATCAGAAAATTCTTGTAAAATTTTTTCGAATAGGGATTTCCCCAAGGATGTATGTAATGGAGAAGATTTTATATCATGATATGTATTTAAAGTTTTTATTTCTAAGTGACATCAAGTTGAAATGTTCTCATTACATGATATGGTATTTGAACTACTGCGGTTAAAAAGATTCTTGAATAAACATCTATCGTTATGGAAGGTTCTTTTCAATATTATTGTTTAAGTCTGATATGGTGAGATTAGTAGATGCTATAGTGTGATTCAATCATGAAATTGTTTTCAATGCCAGAACTCTAATGAAGATTGGATTCTTATGGAGTACTATGAATTTAAATCTTATGCCTGTTTCAGTAGAGGAAGAACATGAATCAACTAAGGAGGAGCACCATAGAAAGTTAAAAGAAGGCATTGATGAATCAGGAGTAAGTGATGTTTCAAAAACATCACGAAGGCTAAGATTTGAATTAGTTGATGTACCTGATGAACGAGGATGTAAAGTGGGACTTCAAAGGAAAAGGAACAGAGTTTCTCAAGCAGGTGAGAATCCAACTCAAACCAATAATGTTCCAACGGATGCTCTATTAAGCTATAGATTTCTAAGAGATGGTGTTTCTCAGATTGAGGTGGTTCCTCAACATGAAGAGGAAGATGTACCTCACATAGATGTAGATCCTAGAGAAGTTTATGTAGTTCAAATTGAATCTATTCAAGAATAGTCCACACAACCAACCAATGTTATTCAGGAAGAAAAATTTCAATATGAACGTGTTTTAGAGGAATTAAATGAAGATGCTCATGAGGAGAAAAACCTCATGAAAACATGAACCGAGGATTGAGTCCATCTAAAATTCATACTAAAGTTTTAAGTGAAAACTTTTCTGTGGATAAGTCAAGGATGGACATAGAGGAAAAACTAGTTGTAACCCCAGTAGAAAGGAAAAAAGAGGAGAAATCAGAATCCTAATCACTACATTTAGTTCTGATAAATCAAGTTTAAGATCAATCTTAGAAACAAGCACAAGGTGACACTAATTCTGAGAATGATCATGTGGAGGAGTTAATGAAAAAAATTAATAGAGTTAAATATGAAAATGATTTTTTTGTGATGAGCATTAGAAATGGAGAGACAGATGTTTCAGAACATCAATGAACGTTCAATTTCAAAAAGAGAAGTGGAATATTTTAAGAAGTAGATGTTAGCCAATGTTGGGAAATTAAAATCAGAAATTGTACTTAATTAATATTTGGACAATTTTAAAATTTTCACAGACCAACAATTCACAACTATCAGGATAAATAAAGTAAGTGCATCAGGTACTCCTCATGATTTGATCAAGATATTTCAGGCCATTATAAATATCATGAGAAATATGAATGACAGATTGAAGTATCTTTAGTGTAATAGTGCTCCATTATCTATTTTTTTAGACAATCAAAAGCATCTTATTGACCAGCTTACATCAGGTGAACCGAGTGTAATATAGTTACTACAAGGTTCACTAAAAAGCTAAATCAATTTATAGAAAAGGAAGAAGGATTAATTTTTTTTTTGAGTCAGTCTAATTAAAGATATCCATATTAATCAACAAGGAAACGATATATTATTCCAGTTAGGAGATGGCTTGATGAAATGGTTGAGACTGCAGATGAGAGAGCTCTAGGATTTTATTCAGAGGTGTTGAAACCAGTTTCACAAACCATTTTAGCCCAAACATGATTTATATTTTCATTTCTGTAATTGTATATATGTTTTCTCAAAAAAAAATCCGCATATCATTTTTATATGTTGTGATTTGTTTACTAAACTGTCTATATTAAAATGTTAGTAATCCAGATTCAAATATTGATAAATATTTTATCATAAAATTTATTTATGTTAAGTACTGCGTTAAAATGTTTTATATTTTTTATATATCATTCTTTTTAATATCACAAAAGGGGAAGAAATATGGATAAACACAACATTTTATTTTATGTTTTCTTATTATTATTTTTCTTTTACTCGGGTGATTAAATAAATTTCTTTGAAGGGAAGAAATAAACAGAAACATTTTATTTCTTATAGAAATAAGTTTTTTAAAATTAAATACTATTTTTATCCTTATAAAATTATAAATTATATGAAATTAATTTTGTTGGATAATTTCATTGGATTTTTGATCATCAAAAAGGGGGATATTGTTGAGAAAGTTTTGTTTTCAACCATACACTATTTTTTTATTAGGGGAAGATTGTTGAAAATAATAATCTATCTTTTTATGATGATTTTGATGCTCACAAATACCCTTGTTAGTTATTATAATGATTTTATCTTGAGTATATTTCAAGAAATTAATATTTCTTTATATTCTTATTTTTTAAGTTATATTAAATCATTTAAACAGCATGGAATATTTGAAAAAGTATTCGGAAATCATTTGAGAGTGTTCTGGAAACACTATTCGTACCCTACATTAAAGATCGTAAGTTTAATGAGAGAATCTGTTGTTTACATTATGGGAGTTCAAAAAAAAGTATGGTTAAGAAACCATACGTTATCGACAATGTATGGAAGAGGAACCCTACATTTGGAATAAACCATACTTTTGTTATATCATAAAAGTATGGAAGAAGAACCCATTGTAAGTATGAAAGATTACATTCATTCCTAAAATGTACAGTTCATCAACCGTACTTTTATAATGAACCTTACATTCTATCAAAAATTATCGATCATATATCATCTGCTTTCATAAAGAGGAATGTATGGATAATATTCTACACATTTAAAATCAGAAGAGAAATGTATGGATGATCAACCTAATGTTTGAGATCAACCATAATTTTGTAAACAACCTTATGTTTTATCAAAACGTATGTGTTATGTACCTTACGTTATGAATCGTATAAAAGTATGGATGATTGAAATTTTATTTGAGATCAAAAATACGTTTGAGATCAACCTTATGTTTTCACACTTAATTTCTATGAAAATAATTCTATGTAGTTCGACCCTATGGTTGGTTTCATGAATTTAAATTTCTACTTTATCGAGAAATGATCATTATGCGGATTACCAGGCCGATTTCAATCCAAATCGAACGCTCGATATTAAATCACATCTTTGACTGATTTAAATTAATTTATTTATGAATCAATGGATCATTTCAAGAGAAGGATTTCATGCTGAATATTAGTTGAAGTAACAAATGCTCTGTTATTCGAACATTTGATTATCAAAATTCTTAAGGAGAGTTTTGTGGATCTAAATATGAATGGAAAACCCTCTTATTTATTCATTATATATCCATGTTATTTTGAATTAGAAAAAGAGTGAGATAGATCTTCATGAAAAAGATTATAAGAACAATCTATCAAGTTTCTCGACATTAGTTTTTACAAAGGAATTCGAGATATATCGATATGCTGTTACAAAATATGATAAAAATATGTTTTCTATAAAAGAAGAAAAAAATTGAAGATTCACCATTTCTACATAGAAGATATATCATGAATAAATTATTATTGGGGTATCTGAATTTATTTCTATATCAATTGAAACCTCATTGACTCCAAAAATCTCATACCTGAAAAACAACTTTTCTGAAGTTGATGATCCATCTACTATCAGTTGCATACTCCTACATCTTGGAAGAACATCTAGAAAGTATTTTAAATAAAACACTCTTTTTATTTTGAGTAACAAGAATGTCATACTATGTTGTGTATTCAGTTCTCCGTATGAATTAGAAAGCTCTGTTTTATCCTTAACTTGTAAAGGTTTCAACAACCTACACGAAGTTGTGGACGGTCTGTTGATAAGAGGACCAGATAGTATATATCACCAAGATCATGGAATAGAGTGTTGCTGGAGTGGACTAGGGACCTTATGTTTCCCAAACAAGTATAAATATTTCCATCCTCATAAATGTTTATTTTTGATGCATAAACATTCTGATAATGTTAAATAATAGATTTGACAATCATTACAATTCTCTAAGTAATTGAAAAAGGCACAATTCACCCCCCCCTCTTTTGTGTATTTGGTATAACCCGATACAACACTTGTACATCAAGTATGTGTCTCTATAGTTTTTATCAGAGAGAATTTTTAGTTAACCTTTGGAAACTACCATAAAAAAACATTAGTGAGATCCCTAGAGATATTTCTATGGTATGTCTAGGGATGCCCCTAAGGTTAAGTATAAGTATAGGCCACAGTCCTAAAATTATGATAATAATCATGAATAACCTAGGATTAATCCTAAGATGTTAGAGATTGAAATTACTCCCCCTTGATTATGTCGGTTTCCTAGTATGATTTTTTCCTCTAACAATATAATTTTTGTTTTTATTCAATGGAGGGAACCATAAGAAATTGGGAGAACATTAATTCTGATGAACAGATTGGTGACTATGAGAAACAAAATTGTATAATGACTATTGTGAAATATATTGTAATTACATCGAATTAGTCATCGTGATATATGACTATGAATCTAAACATTATTGGTATTCATATGTCATCAAATAAGTGGAAAATAGACTTTCATGCATGTTTACATGGTGAGTAACATAGAGGAAAGAAGATTAAGAATACTACATATCAAGAAGAAGGGAAGAAGAAGATTGAGGAATACCTCAAATTTAGTGGAAGATGTTCTCTGTGTGGGGAGAAGGGATATAGAGTGACAGGCTATTATGGAGATCAATGTCTTATCTATGAAGAACACATGAATTACCCAACTCAATGCCCTAACCTAAGATGTTACTTCTAAATCAAGGAAAGACCTATTCCATGCCAACAATTTAAGAGGATAGATTGATGTGTTTATGTATTAGAATAAAAGAATAATTTTGTTGAGGTACTTTTAAAGTATATTGGAATATCTATGTATTGGTCCATTGTGCTTTTTTATAAGTATATTTTATTCGTAACCATAAAAAGTGATTTAAATATTATTGGAAAGAAGATGATATGTGAATAATGAAGGGATAAGGAATAAATAATATGTTTGATAGTATTAATGATCTCATGACTGATAAAAGGACAAAGTGATATCATGGTTTGAGTATATATAATTTTAGGAATATTTTGTGTATTGAAAGAGTTAATTTTTATGGAATGCATGTTGTCACTAAGGTTCTACGATAATTTATGTTATTATCGTATTAAAAGAAGGTTCATGATGAAGTCTGTCAAATGTTTGGAATGTGATCAACAAGGTATATATTGTGATATATGGGGGAGAAATGATGGTATTCATGTGCTTGTTATATGACTTTTCTAGTAATTTTCTTCTTTGTACTGTGTGATTGATAGAAGTATTTTGGATAAGCCTGAAGGTTGGAATGTACTAATTTTGACATCAGATAGTATTATTTAAGGCTATAAACTTTTATTTATTTATATTTGTAATGTTATAATAGTATAGTTTTAGGGAAAGGACAACCCGTAAGATGGTCGAAAACCCGTTGCGTCAGATATGGATGCTAGAATCGAACCCACAACCGATGTGCAACATGCCTTTATTGCCTACCACTGGCCTACAGGAAGTCCCGAGATAGTAGAAATTACTTTTATTTTATTATGTGGTATGATATATGAATTATAAGTTCATTTTGGGTACTATATATGATTAATCTACCCATAGATGGACTTATGTATATTTAAAAACATGTGCTAACATTATTGTGATAGGGAAAGATGGAATTACCTATCATTCTATCACATGATATGAAAATACTTCAAGAAATGAAATTTTTGACTTCATTTTTTTAAATAAGAGAAGAAGTGGAAATTTCTCAAGCCAAGAACAATGGAGAGTTTGTACCAAGATCATGTAAGAATTTATTGTCCTGTAAAATTCTTCAACATTAGGGAATAGCTCTTAAAAACCAAAAATGTTATCCTAGTACATTATTATCCGATGAATCAGATGGTCCATTAAATCATCGTAGATTTATGGATTTGTGATTGTTGAATTTTTCTTAGCCATGTTCTCTACCACTCTCCATCATAACATGATGGCTAGATTTCTCTTCCATATCAATGTTTTCACTTCCCTCCCATGTTCACCTATATAGAATCCTAGTGATGAGTTAATTTTGTATTCTTACTTTACATTTTAAATTTAAGTTTTTTATTACTTTTTATGATGGGGGTTTCTATGAATGAAACATTAATGTAGTAAACCATTTATAACCCCTAACGAATTTCAAAGAAGAAATTAATGTTACGAAGGGTATAATGTAACACCCCAAGATTTTATGATATATATTCAATTAATTTCATTGATGTCATGTGTTATATGCTACACCATTATTTGGTTTTGCAATACACAACAACCGATTAGCTTGTAGTATACACAACACAATTCTTGGCTTGTGTTTCACACAATTCCAAGTTCCTTTGATAGAATTAATTTCACATAAAATCGAGTGTATATTTTTTAAATATATAAATAAGCCATGTATTTATTATGTTATACACAACACAAAAGGGATATTTCACTACAATCAACACTGACTTGACTAGCGTTACAGGAAAGAATGACCTTCGTCGATATGTTGAATTGTAAACGATACCGAGTTTAAATAAACAATGTTATATTATTAATTATTATTATTTAATGGGATATAAATTTTTTGTTATGAATAGTACTAATAGAATTTTAAATTTTATATCAGTAATATTACACATTTCCTAGAACATGGTATGCGAACAGAATCAATTTTTCCGATAAGAGAATTATTTTTTTAAATGCAGTTTTCCCCTATTTATGGAACACCCATTTTCAAACTAGTTTTTGAAATGTTTATAAGTTAAATTGGAAAAATTAAACATACTATTTGCAATGGTTTTGATACGATAAATATTTAATTAAAAAAAACATTTTTAATCAAGATAAATAAAATGGTTAAAATATTATATTTAATGGTTTTAAAGAAAAAATTGAATATTTTTTACCATTTAATATAATTTATTTAATTATCATTAATTTTACATTTAATTCATAGGTAAAAACCTTTCAATCTTTTGCAATGTTTTAGCTTTTAAACCCCATTTTCACAAGAACGAGATTTATTTTAAATTATTTATTTCAACATCTATGTATTTAATTGGAGAAAATGGATTCTATATTTGGAATCAATAAGTAAAAATTATTTAAATATGCTAATTTAATTTTTGGGAATTATGAATAGTAACTTCGGTAAATTTTATTTACCATAGTTAAAGGTAAATAAGGTAATTAAGTGGAAAAATAATATTATAAAATTACCCTAACACTTGTATTAATTTAATTAGATGATAATATTTTTCCCTAAAACATACTTTGGTCGAAATTATATCAATTGGAACCCACTTCGATGATATTAAGATATTTTATTTATTTTATTTAAAGAAAACTGAAATATGACTCACTGAAACTTTACTAATTAAACTATTTTTAATAAAAGGTTATACAGAATATAAATTTGATTATAAATACTCATTTGAAATACAATATGTTTTTCTTTATCTAGGTAATTTTATTTAATTTTTAAGAAATATATTTTTTCCTTAATATATAATACATTAATGATGTAGAAATTATTTATTTAGGGAAAACTAATTAATATAGTTTTTAATTAAATAATAATACCCATAAAAGGCCCCAAACCATGGCCAAACCTAATTGGTCAAGTATATATAAACCATAACCATCCAAATCACTACTTTTTGAACATTTGGAGCCTTAATAAATATATTATGACAGTTATATTATTTGATTTTAAATGATGTGAAAGTTGTCACTTTCTTAATATAACAAATATAACATTTTAAATGTTGGGTTTTTTAGAATATATATTGGACTAAAAGTATTATTATAAAATATATTAGATTTATCTTCATAATAGTATTTTATTTTTAATTCTTAGGTAACAATTAAGCATATCAAATAATTATACAAAAATGTTGTAGTAATTATTTTATTAGGATAAATATCAAATATATGGTTTAAAAAATATTAATATAAATATCCTAGGAACTAATTAATGTGATCCACTAATTTTCATGATTTATATGACATGTTAGAATTATATTAAATATTTTTTTTCGAATCTATCTTTTGTGTGGATTTTATTAAAATTTAAATGATGAATAGTCTCAAAATTGACACTATTGATTTTTTATAAAAATAACATATTGTTAATTTTTATAAAAATCACAAAAAAATTAAAAAATTACAAATTGAAAATTATATAGTCAAAAATGTCATAATTTATTCAATTATGGACAATTCACAAGACATCTGTAAGTATTTATAACCATTTAAAATTTAGAATATTATTAGCACAAATAAAATTAAATAGATTAAAAAAGGATAAATCAAAATGACATGGTTTAAAATTAAATAGAAACATGTATAACATTAATTGGTTTCTGATATTAAAACCATATATCATAATATATTATATGTTTAGAAATTTTCAAGGTTTTTACGTGTGGTTTTTTTTATTATAAATTAATATTCTGCAGGTCTCTAAAAGTGCCCCCCGTATAAAGGGGAACCTCCTCCATCTTCTGTTGACTCCATTTTTTCCGTCAAAACTCATCCAAACCATATCCATTTACCTTCTACACTTACCTATAAACATATTATGTGTCCTAGTCTTCTTCAAAGACCAACTTTAGTGCCCTAAGAAGAGGTTAAGAAGAGGCACATCAAAGAAGAGGTAATATCCTTTACAGATTCTTTCAAACTTATATATTCTTCTAATTTATCTATATGAGTTTTTTCATTAATAGGTAATAACTCATGTATCACTTGAATAAAAATATGTAATTATTAATATTAAACAACCATATTTCATATTCAATCCATTCTATGAAAAATGAAATCCACACGCCTGCGTACGTACGACCTACCGTCTCCACACCGTGGGGTAATTAGTTTTTCATCACCAACATACTTGGTTGTGTATAATGATAAAAGAAATAACTATATATAATTATTGTTAAATTATAATTATTCTGAAATATTTTACACTATACACTTCAATACAATTCCACAATCCTGGAAATGATATCATTGGTCGTGGGTACATACGGCCCACCGTCTGCACGATGTAGTGTGATTCGTTCTACATGATCGTCATGAAAAAATGATTATATAAATGAATTTAATGAATAAATATAATATATATTGTAATAATACCAATTTTTAAATGATATAACTATAACCTAAATATAGGGAAAATAATTTATTTGAAAAATCATGCATAAGAACATATATCAATTAACACCTGAATAACGAGTAACAATGAAATGATACTAATAAACAGATAACAATATGACCATATATGATATAATAAAAATGACTATGATTCTAGAATAAGTCAATGAAATAATTAAAACTATTATATAGGAGGTTCGAATATGTACAAAGCATATCAGACCTAAGGTAAGAGATAATTATTCCAGTCTCATTCTTATATGAGATTGTTTATTCGTAAGTATTTAATGGGGTTATACTTATCATCCATGCCCATATTTCATAAAAATGTTTTAATAAAATTTTTACTATTATTACATGTATTTTTAAGGTCATTTTTAATCTTTTTGTACTTTTACCACATTGTACGGGAGAAATCTTTCTTTCGTTACCATAAGAGGTATTTTTTGTCATTTCTGGAAAAAGTACGAGGGGAATGTTTTTTTAACTTATAAGGAATGAACATGTTTTTATTGTTTTATAATGCCTTATTTACATTAATCTTCCCCTATAATATTTAATTATTATTTTCAAAATTGTTTTTTTTTCTTTTCACAACATTTTTAATAAAAGAAAATTATTTTTAAGAAGAATGTATATTTTTCTCCAGAATTCATTTCTTACCTATTTTCAATCTAAGATGACATTCTTTAATATTGTCATGTTTCAAGTATAATTACCCAATTATTTAAAAGGTTTTATTTTGTTTATGATGAAATGATATCCTTTATTTATTATATATTATGTTATGAGGGGATTATATTTATGAAATCAATTTTATTTGTAGGGTTAGGATGAATAATTTATGTTTATTTTGTGGCACACATAAGAATTATTTCATTATGAGATTGGTGAGAAATATATATCCATCTAATGGTTTGGGTAATGATTTATATCTCATGAGATATACACGACTAGAACAGCATGTAAATCCGGTTTAGTAATATAGGGCTGGAACAACAAGTAAACCTAGTTCAGTAATGGACTATGTCCACTATGATGGTCTTAGAAGAAATGACTTGGCTTCGGTGGAAATAATATTTTGTGCTTATTAGTTTACCACAATCACGTGTTTTATTTAGATACTATTCTTTCATGGTTAATGTTCCCTTATGATCCACGCATTACGCACTTCCTAGATTTATGTCATTGTTCAATATTTTTATGTCTAAATTTTAGGTTCTTGTTTTATATTCAGATGTCTATAGTTTGTGTTATGTTCTCTAAATTTAACTTTGCTGAGAATTAGGGCCCACCCATAATATGCTTTCTATTCCCCAAGATATAAAGTATGATTTTATTTAAGAAATCAAAAGTGTATGATCATTATGGGAGATGTTGAAGATCTTTCTCCATGATTTGAAGATTATGTTCTGAGTTTCCAAAGAATCTATACTAATATGGTCTCTAGGAATTAGTTTTTTTATGTTTTAAGTATTCCTAAAAAGTAATGTAATGTCCATGTATGGTATGATTGGGACTCTAAAGTTGTTATTAGAGCAAAGATTTAGTTAACCTTTGGAATGTAGGATGTCAAAACTTTAGTGAGATCCATAGAGATATTTCTATGGTATGTCTAGGGATGTCCCTATGGTTAAGTATAAGTATAGTCTACATTCCTAAAATTATGGAAATAATAATGAATAACCTAGGATTAAACCTAAGATGATAGAGATTGAATGTACCCCCCATGATTATGTTGTTTTCCTAGTCGGATTTTTTCCTATCACACTATTCTTTTTATGTTTTAATCAATGGATGGAAACATAAGAAATTAGGTGACTATTGAATCTAAAGAAAAATGGGTGACTATGTGAAACATAATTGTGTAGTGACTAATGTGATATATATTTTCATTATATTGAAGTAGTCATTATAATATATGATTAACATGGTGAACATTAGTCGTATTCCTCAGTCATCGAATAAGGGGAAGATAGACATTCATTAATGTTCTTATGGTGTGGAACATAGACGGAAAAAATTCTTCCTACATATAAGAAGAAGGTAATAAGAACCTTGAGAAATACCTCAAATGGTGGAGAAGATGTTATCTATGTGGGGAGAAGGGTCATAGAGTGACAGACTGTTATGGAGTTCAATGTCTTTTCTGTGGAGAACACGGGCATTACCCAAATCAATGCCCTGGCATTAGAGGTTACATCTATATTGAGGAATGACCTATTCCATACCATTCATTGAAGGGGATGTATTGAAGGGTTAATATATTGGAATTAAAGTGTGATGTTGTTGAGGTAATTTTATGGTATATTAGAATATCTATGTATTGGTCCATTGTAGTTTTCCATAGGTATATTGTAGCGGTTACCGTGAAATGTGACTGAAATATTTGTGAAAGAAGTTGATATGTTAATAATTATGTGATAAAAATAAAATAACATGTTTGATAGTAATAATGATCTCATCACTGATAAATGAAAAAAGTGATATCATGGTTTGAGTATATAGATTTTTTGAAATATTTGTGTATGGGAATAGTTAATTTTGAGGGAATGCAAGCAGTCACTAAGGTTATACAGTAATTAATGTTATTATCATATTTCAAGAGGATGGATGAGGAGGTCCTTCAAATGTTTGGAATGTTACGAACAAGATATATAGTGTGATATATGGGGGATAAATGATGTTATTCACGTGCTTGTTATATGACCCTTGTATTAATTGTTTTCTTTGTACTGTGATTTTAGACCAAATTATTTTGGATAATCCTAAAGGTTGGAATGTATTAAGATGAACATAAGATAGTATTTTTTATATCTAGAACATTTTATTTTTTTATTTCTGGAATGTAATAATAGTATAGTTTTAGAAAAAGGACAACCAGTAGGACGAGGGACAACCCATTGCGTTGGACAATGATGTGAGAATTTAACACAGAACTGATCTACGATAGGAATTCATCACCTACCATTGGCCTACAAGATTTCCTTGGTTAGTAGAAATTAGTTTTATTTTTTATGTGGTATGATATATGAAGTATAAGTCCATTTTTCGAACCATATATGATTAATCTCACCATTGATGGACTTATGTATATTTAATAACTTGTTCTAACCATTTTGTGATAGAGATAGATGGAATGACCTATCATTACTTTTCATGATCTTCTAAGACTTCATGAAATGAAAAATTCGATATCATTTATTTAAATTAAGAGACGAAGTGGAAATTTTTCAAGGCACAAACAATGGTGAGATTGTACAAAGATAATGTAAGTATTTATTCTCATGAAAATTTCTTTATGTTTAATGAAAGGATCCTCAAAAACCAAAATCTCATCCTAGTACCATATTATTCGATGAATTAGATGATCCCTTAAATCATCACATATTTGTGGCTTTGTGATTGTGGACTTTTTCATATCCATTTCTCTACCACTCTCTTTCAGAACATGATGGTTAGATTTCTCTCCCATATCCATGTTTTTAGTTCCCAACCATTTTCTTCTATATGGTATCCCAATGATGAGTTAACTTGGGTAACCATTATGTTTCTTAATATACATTTTAAAATTATATTTTAATATTCCTTTTTATGATGTGGATTTTAATGAATGAAGCTTTCATATAGTAAACCATTTATTACCCCGACTAATTTCAAGGGCGAAATTAATTTTAATGGGGGGTAGAATGTAACTCCATGAGATTTTATGAGATAGATTCAGTTAATTTATTTGATGTCTTCTATTGTACTCTACACCACGATTTGGTTTTGCTATATGAAATACCATATTAGCTTGAATATATGCAACACTATTCTTGGATTGTGTTGCACACAATTCCAAATTCTTTTGACAGAATTCATTTCACATAACACCGAGTATATATTTTTTTCAATATATAAATAAACTATTTTTTGACTATCCTATACACAACACCAAATAAAGCTTTCACTACACTCAACACTAACACGGCTTGTGTTACACTCAAGAACGACCTTCCTCGACATCTTTCATTGTATGTGATACCGAGTTTCTCTAAAAAATGATATATTATTAATTACTTTTATCTAATGGGATATAAAATAGCTGTTATAAATAGAATTAACCACATTTTTATTTTTATTTAATTAATCATTCTGATTTTATAGAACATTTTTTTGAGAACAAAATCGATTTTTCCGATAAAAGAAGTATTTTTCAAAAAATGTATATTTTCCGCCTTTTTATGGCACACCAATTTTAAATATGGTTTTTGACATGTTTTATAAGTTCAATTTGAAGAATCAAACTTCTTATATAGAATTAGGATATAAAATTTTACTTTGGATAAATTTTTTATATTTTTATGATAACTTTCATATTTTTATGAATAGTAAAAATATGCTAAATTTTTAATTAAGGACAACTTTTTTCATCGAGATAATTTATAAAGTTAAATTATTATATCAAATAGTTTTTAATTATAAATATAATAAATTTTTACAATTTAATATTATATATTTCATTATAATTAATTTTACATTGAATTCATGGGAAAAAAAATTTCAATCTTTTGCAATGTTTTAGATTTTAAAACCCGTTTTCTCAACAACGAGATTAATTTTAAATTTATTACTGAAACTTCTATGTCTTGAATTTGGAAAAATGAATTCATTATTTGGAATCATTACGTCCAAATTATGTTAATAGTCTTGTAACACCCTGACCCCAGTTAACCGTAGTCGGTGCATTATTACATAACATTTTCATGATCACAAGAAAGATTAAATCTCAAAAGATCGACTAGTTTAGTAGCCTTGGAAACACTAGATATATTCATAAGTCTTACATTACATCATAAAAATGAAAACTACAACAACATATTCTCCATTTTCCACACTCATATCCCCACATACTATCCCTATAGGTCGTTCATAAATTACTTCTTCACATCCTAGGAAAAATAAAACATTGAAAGGGGTGAGCTCAAATGCTTAGTAAAGATAACAACATAGCAGAAACTTTCATAAATAAACATAAACATTTATGGAAATGTATAACTAAAACAAAATCTTCTAAACATTAACTTCATCATAATATGGAAAAGATAAAATGAAATAATTCAATTTACTTATTCACATGGATATTCTACTAGTCGTATAATCACATGCAATATCAATAACCACTTTCATAATGACGGAATACATAATGCCAGACTATCACAACCACGTAGCCAATGCCTCGTGCCAAGACTACAAATAAGATTTTTTCAAAGCCTCCTTCCAAGACACTAGTTTGTCTCATTAGACCTACCGATGTATCAAGGACTTATAGCGGGCTCCACCCGTCACTTATTATGTCCAATGCATTCCTCATATGAACCGGTTTAAACATAACATAAACATTCGCATTAAAACTAGAATACGAAATGTCAATACTTTCTCTATAAACCATGAATGGTATAAAAATAACACAACCACAGTCAATAATATCACAAAACCTTAAATACAATATTGAAGTATTGTATCATTATAAATCAAATTCAAAGAAACATAAAATGCATCAAAGGATGTTGACATAGATGAAAATGATAACTATTTGAGAGAAATATCTCTTTTTTTAAATCATTTAAAAGTCACATATTTCTACAGAAAACATTTATTTAGAAAATATTCTTATAAGCTTGTAAGGGAAGCTTCAAAGGTGTAAAACGGCAGAGAATAACCACACCCGCCGTATAAGTTAAAACAAGACATTCTTACCTTAATTCTCTCGAAATGGTTAAAAAGGAACTTGTTTGGAAAAAGACAGAAAGATTCCTTTATAAACTTATTATAAAAAGTCAAACAAGGGTATAAATGACTTTAACCAATATACTGTAAAATATTAAGAATTTTTTGAAATACATTTGTAATAAAACATGGATGTGGATGATAAAGATGTCCTAGTAGATAATTACGTATAAACAACCTCAGATAATGAAGAGATTGTGAAATAAACCCTTAACTTTTACTTTTCCTTAGTCGATGGTCTGTTAACCTCCTGTATAATAGTTAAAATGTTGTTATTAAATTATACATGAACCATATACATAATTATGTTATCATATATGATCTTTTAATAATTCTTTGTTAATAATACTTTAGTATTATCGTCGTTTCGGGTGTTAACTTACTCATTTTCTTTTATATGTTTTGTTACATAAGTCATGTTTGTTATGGATAGGATGCATCTTATTCATATGAAGAATGATATAAAGTTCCTAAACATTAATTTTAATCATTAAATGAGAATTAGTCTTGAATGGATACGATGGGGAATGAATCTCATCGCGTTCGTGGAGACGGTAGTCCGTACGTACGTACGAGCGACAATATCATTCTTTTGATATTAAAATAATATATAATTGGATGGTATATAATATATGAAGAATCATTATCATGTTATATTTATTATTTACATGAATTATACATCATTATTATGCCCATCTAAAAAATAATATATTGAATAACAATTACACCACAATGTGGAGACGGTAGGTCGTACGTAGACACGTATGGAGACATGTCATTCAAGGGATGGATAGAGTAATGAATTTATTTTTTCCATAATTATAATAAAATCACAGTATATATAATATATCGAGTTATTATTTTTGAATGGAAATAACCAGGAAATATTAATTTGAAGAAGAAAGGAACTTTAAAGAGGGTGGTGAAGACGTTACATCTTCTTCGGGTTCTTCCTATTGATTTGATCAAAAGGGATCCTTTGGTAGGATTTCTGATCAAACTAAGGCCTGAAATATTAAGTGAGAGAAGTTGAGAGAGTATTTGGGCAGGGTTTTTCTGAACCAAAAGGCTTTGAAGGTGTGAGGAATTGTTTATAAGTTGTGTCTTTTTATAAGGGGGAGGAGGGGCTCTTTTGGAAAAACTTAAAGTATTATTTTATAATAAATTCATATTCATTTTATAAAGGCTAAAATGTGGATTATATAAAGTTTAAGGTGAGGATAGGTCGAAAAAAACACAACTAATTGAATTTAGACAGGTTTGGGTCATTATATTAACCTTTTCTTTTAGTTTTAACTCTTAGTTAATTATTTTGACACTTACCATGTCATTTTTTATTTTTATATTATATAGTTAATAAACCTACTATATACCTCCTAGAGACCCCCAAGTGGTCCATTAATGATAAACCTAACATGATATAAGTCTTTTGTCCGAAACATAGATTTTTAGGAATTGAATATCAATTAATTATATAATATTTTTTTAAAAAACTCATTTATTTCAATTTTAACACGACTCAATAATTGATTTTTTTTAAAGTATTAACAACTTTATTAATTCAAAATAAAACATTAAAGAAATACTATCATGTCATATTAACCAATAAAATTCTTGTATGTCATCAAAACATTCAAATTATATTTATTTTAGCATTTATAATACCAATTATTTGATTCTTTCATTAATAAGGAAAATACTGCATCATTATTGTGTCATAAATAAATTTACTTATAAAACGTCTAAAAATTATAAATAAACTAAAATTATGTAGGAAATATTTTTATCTTTCTAATTAATATTTATAGTCTAAAATCCAACATATATAACCCTATGTAAAAAAAATTTCCTAAAAGATATATGCTTGTTTCATTTTTGTATTTATTTTAACTTAATTAATATAAAGTGTCATTATCACTTACAAGTGGATCCATGGGGTCCCAAAATTGACCTAAAGATGTCCATGGTTGGGAATGTATCAACCAATAGGGTTAAGACACGATTTAGGGT
Source organism: Viscum album (assembly GCA_963277665.1). Classification (NCBI taxonomy): domain Eukaryota; kingdom Viridiplantae; phylum Streptophyta; class Magnoliopsida; order Santalales; family Viscaceae; genus Viscum; species Viscum album. The sequence continues at coordinate 1,484,448,936 of OY728137.1, forward strand.
AATTTATTATTATTATAATATTATTTTTTACCCTTATTTACCGGATTTACCCTTTAACCATTCTCCCCTCCTTCAAATGATTTCTTCCTCAAAATTTCTTATAATATTACTGCATAAAAAGACTCAGGTGATTCTTCATCATAAGTTCCTCGGGTTCCCATGTTGCCTCTTCCATCTTATGGTTTATCCATAGAACTTTTACCAGACGAGTCGTCCGGTTTCTCAGCACTTGTTCTCTCATATCAAGAATCCTGATGGGATTTCGCAATAAGAGTGATCGGGTTCCAGTTCTAATTCCTCATAGGTGAGTATATACGTTGGGTCAGACATGTATTTTCTCAACTTTGATATGTGGAACACATCATGAACTTTGGAGAGATTTGGAATCATTTCCAAACAGTAAGCTACATCGTCAATTCGTTCTAGAATTTCGAAAGGTCCGATGTACCTGGGACTCAATTTACCTTTCTTTCTGAAACATATAACTCCCTTCCATTGAGATACCTTTAGGAAAACATGATCTCCTACCTGAAATTCCAAATACTTCCTTCAGTTTTCAGCATAGCCCTTCTGCCTACATTGAGCTGCTTTGATGTGGTTTTGGATTACCTTCACCTTTTCCATCTTTAACTCCACCAGTTCTGGGCCTACGAGTTTTCTTGCACCAACATCATCCCAACAGGTTTGTGTGTGACATCTCTTTCCGTATAACGCTTCATATGGCGCCATCTGAATATTTGAATGGATTCTATTGTTATAGGAAAATTCTACTAGAGGTAAATATTGATCCCATATACACTGAAAGTCAAGTAAGCATGATCTCAACATGTCTTTTAAGGTTTCAATAGTTCGTTCTTATTGTGAATCTATTTGAGGGTGGTAATCAGTGCTCAAACGATGTTCAGTATCCAAGGCCTTCTGAATACTTTTCTTGAATCTTGATGTAAAACGGGGATCGCGATCAGAAACAATCGATAGGGGTACTCCATGAAGTCTCACATCTTCATTAATATATATTCTTCCTAGACATTCACGTGGTAAATCCTCCCTTATATCAAGGAAATGTGCTGACTTGGTAAGACGATCAACAATGAACCATATTAAATCGTTCCTTCTAGGAGCCTTTGTGAGTCCCATGACAAAGTCCTTCATGAAATTATCCCATTATCACTCTGGTATGGGAAGAGGTTTCAATACTCCACTAGGATGTTTCCTTCTAGCTTTCACTTGTTGAAAAACCATACATCTTGACACAAAATCAGCAATCTCCCTCATCATTTTGTCCCACCAAAAATATTCCTTCAAATCTCTATACATTTTGGTTCTCCCAGGGTGTATAGAGAAATTAGAACTATAAGAATCCTATAACAATTTCTTTTTTAAATTAGGTATATCGGGAACACAAAGTCTCCTCCCATTTTTCAAAATTCCATCTTCATACACAAAGTCACTCAACCTCCCATCATTCACAGCTTTAATCTTCTTTTTAAACTCTTCATCATCGGCCTGAGAACTCTTTATCCTTTCTAGTAAAGATTTTTTGGCAACCATTTGAAAAAGTTTTGATGTTTCACCTTCCATGGTGATTCCCATATCCAACATTACTGGATCCATGAATATAGGATCCCTTTCAATTCTCATCATGTTCAAAACTCCATGGTTATTTCTGCTCAAAGCATATGCCACCTTATTTTCCCTACCCGTGTGGTAGTGTATCGTGCAATCATAATCCTTGAGTAGTTTAAGACATCGCCTTTTCCTCATGTTGAGTTATTTCTGTGAGAAAATGTACTTTAAACTCTTGTGATCGGTATATATCTCACATTTTTCACCATATAGATAATGCCTCCATATCATGAATGAAAAATTATAGTAGCTAACTCAATATCTTGAGTATGATAGTTTTTCTCATGAATTTTTAGCTGTCATGATTCATAGGAAGTAACCCTATCATTCTGCATAAGGACACAACCAAGTCCTTTCTTCAATGCATCACTATAAATAACGAACACCTCATTCCCTTATGGTAGATTCAATATAAGAGAATTGAAAAATATTCTTTTCAATTATTCAAAACATTCTCACAATCTTTTTTCCAAACAAATTTAACACCATTACGTGTGAGCTTCGTTAATGGGTTAGAAAACCGGGAAAAATTCTGGACGAAACGTCGATAATAACCTGCTAAACCAATAAAACTGTGTACCTCAGTTATAATTGTCGGTTCTGGCCATTATTGTATTGCCTTGGTCATAGAATGATCAACAGAGATTCCATCTTTAGATACAATATGGCCAAGGAAAGAAATCTCCTGAACCATAATTCACATATGCTAAACTTCCCATATAATTAATGTCCTCTCAGAGTCTTCAGGATAATGCGCATGTGATTTTCATGATCTTCGTAGATTTTGGAGAATATCAAGATATCATCAATAAATACCACCACAAAATCATCGAGATATTCTTTGAAAACTCTATTCATTAGATCCATGAATAGAGAGGGTGCATTAGTCATCCCAAAAGGCATTACTGTAAACTTGTAATGCTCGTACCTAGTTTCAAATGTTGTCTTATTAATGTCTTCCTTCTTCACACACAACTAATGGTATCCATACAGAAATTCAATCTTTTAAAATTATTGAGCTCCATGAATTTGGTCAAATAAATTATCAATGCGAGGTAGGGGTTACATTTTTTTATTGTTACAGCACTGATCTCGTTGTAGTCAATGCACAACCTCATAGATCCATCTTTCCTCTAAACAAAAAGGACAGGGGCTCCCCATAGAGAAACAATAGGGAGAATAAATCCCTTATTACTCAATTCCTCTAGTTGTTTATTTAGTTCAACTAATTCCAAAGTGGCAATTCTATAAGGGGTCTTCGATATAGGCCTTGATCAAGGAATTAAATCAATGGAAAACTCAACTTCTCGTTCGGGAGGATGTCCAGGTAAGTATTCTGGAAACAAATCTACATATTCCTTAACAATAGGTACATACTCTATTTGAACATTCCTTTCCTCAACCGAAGTTATTTCATTCTCTTCCTCCCGATAATTGAATTTAGTTGAGCTACTGGGGGTGGATCTAGATAAGAATTAGGTGGTGACGATTCTGCTCTAATGATAAGGTATTCATTATCATCATCATCAAAAATCATAACCTCCTTCTTACAATAAATCTTTGCATCATGGTCCAAAAGCCAATCCATTATTAGGATTATATCAAACTCAATCATAGGTATGAAGATGAGATCAGCGGATAAAGAACATTTATGTGCTCTAATAGGGATTGATTCACAAAACATTGTTGCAATGATACTTCCCTTAGGATTTATAACTGACAACTCATTTGTTAAATCAAATTGAAAATATCTAATTTTCTTATCATACTGGGAAGATATGAAACAATGCGATGATCTAGAATCAAGTAATGCATTTTCTAAACATGATGAAACCATTAAATTACCTGCCACCATGTCTTTCAGAGCTTCTACCTCAGCAGTAGTGATAGCATAATCATGGCCTTGATCCCTTGGCCTTTTCTAAGTTAATTTCCCCTGACACTTAGGAAATTAATTTTCATAATGTCCCATATCTCTAAAATTATTGCATTCTACGTTGAAAACAACTCTCTTTCCCTTGCAATCATGAGCTTGGTGCCCTTTTTCACCACACTTGTAACAGACTCCCATTTCTTTTAGGCAAGTATCGGGGTTATTTCTTCCCACATTTACTGCAGGATGGATTTTCATCTTTTCACTTATTCCCCTTATTTCCATTTCCAGATTGATCAGTAGATCACTTCTTCTCTTTCTTTTCTTTAAAGTCATAAGACTTAGAGAATTCCTTGTTCGTCTTGATAGCACACGAGACAATATCTTCATACGATGAGAAGGATTGCGAAACTAATGCTTGATGGAGAAATGGTTTTATCCCATCAAAGAAATGATCAATCTTACTACATGGGTTACGTATATAATCAGCAGCATGCCTCAGTAACCTTGTAAAGTTAGCCTCATACTTTGCGACATTCTCATCCTCTTTCTTCCTCAGACTCAGAAATTGTATTTCCATATCTTCTTGATGGTCTCGATGAAAGTATTTTTCTAAGAACAGCTCTTTGAACTCCCTTCATTCCATATCTGATACTTCATCATCTTCCTTCATGTTTTTTATCAATGACCACCATTGATCAGCATCTCCAGTGAGGCGATAAACTGCCATGAAAACTTTTTCCCTTTCACTACTCCCCAAGGCATGGAATATTTTCTCAAAGGAATTTATCCATTTCTTAGCTACTATGGGATTTTTACTCCCATTGAATGTTGGTGGTTGTTGGCTCATGAAGCTATCTAACATTGATCCTCCACGCTGCAGATCACGGTGTTCTATACGGGTAAGATTATTATTCAAAACCTTAGTGAGTTGTCCCAGTATGGTGATTAGCTATTCAGCAACAGTTGCATCACTAGCTCCACTATAATTATCTTGAGTAGGAGGGAAATCCCTACATGGAGTGTGTGCACTGTTACGGTTTACATTCCTTCCACTAGGTGCCATTTCTAAACAATGGCATAAACTAGATTAGTTTATGAATCAAAATACATAATTCCATTCTTGTAATACACTTACCCTAAATTGAACAGTTTATGGATATAATCAATAATCATAAAAAAAATTTCTATGAGGAATTATAAACTCATAAACCCTTCATAATGGTTTGTAAAGAAATTGAGAATAATATTAGGCATATCCCTAGGGAGTGTCGTAACCAAGAGTGTAGAAAGGCCCATTGTCGTGCATCAGTTCCCATTTGAGTCTAGCTCAAAGCGGTGTTTTCGGGTTTTACCCTTAGGTACATCTGTACCAAATCCACCTCTACCTGATCGTATCCAGACAGGGATTTATTGCTCGAAAAACTCACAAAATCTCTACAAGACCAAAATTCTAGGAAGTTATTCTATGCTAATCCTCAAAGTCCATCTTAGGTCTATGTACCTAATCAAAGTTTATCTAAATCTAGCTTCCAAGGATTGTACTAAAATTTCTCTGATACCAACTGTAACCCCCAGACCCCAGTTACCCAGAGTCGGTGCATTATTACATAACATTGGAATGATCACAAGAAAGATCAAACCTCGAATGATCGATTATTTTAGTAGCCTTAGAAACACTAGATATATTCATAAGTCTTACATTGAATCATAAAAATGAAAACTACAACAACATATTATCCATTGTCAACACTCATATCCACACATACTATCCCTACAGGTCATTCATAAATTACTTTTTCACATCTCGGGAAAAGTAAAACATTGAAAGGGGTGAGATCAGATGCGCAGTAAGGATAAAAATATAGCGGAAACTTTCATAAATAAACATAAACATTTAAGGCAATGTATAACTAAAACAAAAGCCTTTTAAACTTTAACTTCAGAAAAATATGGAAAAGATAAAATGATATAATTCCATTTACTTATTCACATGGATATTCTACTAGTCGAATAATCACAAGCAATATCAATAACCACTTTCATAATGACGGAATGCATAATTCCATACTATCATAACCCCGTAGCCAAGGCCTCGTTCCAAGACTACAAATAAGATTTTGTCAAGGCCTCGTGCCATGACACTAGTTTGTCTCATGAGACCTACCGATGCATCAAGGAGCTATAGCGGGCTCCACCCATCATATATTAAGTTTAATTCATTCCTCATATGAACAGTTTTAAACATAACATAAACATTCTCTTTAAAACTAGAATACGAAATGTCAATACTTTCACCATAAACCATGAATGGTATAAAAATAACACATCCACAGTCAATCATATCACAAAACCTTCAATACAACATGGATGTTTTGTATCATAATAAATCAACTTCAAATAAACTTAAAATCCATTAAAGGATGTTTACATAGATGAAAATCAAAACTATTTGACAGAAATATCTCTTTTTTTGAAATCATTTAAAATTCACATAATTCTATAGAAAAACTTTATTTAGAAAATAGTCATATAAGATTTTAAGGGAATCTTCAAAGGTGTAAAATGGCGGAGAATAACTGCACCTTCTATATAAGTTAAAAAAATGCATTCTTACATTAATTCAGTCGAAAAGGTTAAAAAGGACCTTGTTTGGAAAACGATGGAAAGATTCCTTTACAAAACTCTAATAAAAAGTCAAACAAAGGTATAAATAACTTTAACCCATATTCTGTATAATAGTATGAATGTTTTTAAATACATTTTTAAGAAACATGGATGTGGATGATAAAGAGGTCCTAGTAGATAACTACGTATAAACAATCTCAGATAATGAAGAGATTGTGAAATAAACCCTTACCTTGTACTTTTACATAGTCGATGGTATGTTAACCTCCTATATAATAGTTAAAACATTGTTATTAAATTATACACGAACCATATACATAATTATGATATCATATATGATACTTTAATAATGCTTTGTTAATAATACTTTAGTATTAATGTTGTTTCGGGTGTTAACTTACTCATTTTCTTTTATATGTTTTGTTACATAATATGTGTTTGTTATGGATAGGTTGTTTCTTGTTAATATCCAGAATAATATAATGTTATTAAATATTACTTTTAATCATCAAATGAGAATTAGTCTTGAATGGATAAGAGGGGGAATGAATCTCATCACGTTCATGGAGACGGTAGTCCGTACGTACACACGAGCGACAATATCATTTTTTTGATATTAAAATAATATATAATTGGATGGTATATCATATATAAAGAATAATTATAATGTTATATTTATTATTTACATGATGTATACATCAATATTATACCCATATGAAAAATAATATATTGAATAACAATTACACCACAACGTGGAGATGGTATGCCGTATGTACGCACGTATGGTGACATGTCATTCAAGGGATGGATAGAATAATGAATTTGTTTGTTCCATAATTATAATAACATCAATGTATATAGAATATACTTGATTTATTATTTTATAATGTAAATCAAAAGGAAATAAGATGTTTAAAAAGAATTGAACTTCAAAGAGGGTGGTGAAGATGTTACCTCTTCTTCGGGTTCTTTTTTTATTTGATCAAAAGTTCTCCTTAGGTTGCCTTTCTGATCTAACTAAGGCCTCGAAGATGAATTGGGGGATGTTGAAAGAGTATTTGGGCAGGGTTTGGCTGAACCAAAAGGCTTTTAAGGTGTGAATAATTGGTTAGAAGTGGTGTCCTTTTATAAGGGGGAGGAGGGGCTCTTTAGAAAAAACATAAAGTATTATTTTATAATAAATTCGAATTAGGATTCTAATGGCTCCAAAGTGGATTATTTAAAGTCTAAAGTGTGGATAGGTCTCAAAACACTCAACCAATAGAATTTAGACAAGTTTGGTTCATTATATTAACCTTGTCGTTTAGTTTTAACTCTTAGTTAATTAGTTTGACACTTACCATGTCACTTTGAATTTTTATATTATATAGTTAATAAACTGACTATATACCTCCAAGAGACCCCCAAGTGGTCCATTAATGATATAAATAAAATTATATAAGTCTCTTTGCTGAACCTTAGATTTTTAGGAATTGAATATCAATTAATAATATAATATTTTTATAAAAAACTCTTTTATGTCAATTTTGATATAACACAATAATTGATTTTTTAAAGTCTTAACAACATTATTACTTAAAAAAATCATTTTATCAATAATATCATGTCATATTAACCAATAAAATTTTTTCATGTCATAAAAACATTCAAATTATATTTATTTTAACATTTATAATACCAAGTATTTGATTCTTTCATTATTAAGGAAAATACTGCATCATTATTGTGTCATAAATAAATTTAATTATTAAAAGTATAAAAATTATAAATAAAATACCATTATGTAGGAAATATTTTTATCTTTATAATGAATATTTATTGTCTAAAATCCAACATATATAACCCTATGTAAAAATTGTTTTTCTAAAGGATATATGTTTGTGTCATTTTTGTATTTATTTTAACATAAATAATATAAAGTGTCATTATCACTTAAAAGTGGATCCATGGGGTCCCAAAATCGATCCAAAGATTACCACGGTCGTACATATATAAACCAATAGGTTTAAGATATGTTTTAGGGTAATTTATTATTATTATAATATTATTTTTTACCCTTATTTACCGGATTTACCCTTTAACCATGGAAACTAAAATATTTACCGAAGTAATTATTCAAAATGACTAAAAATAAAAGTTAACTATTTACACAATTTGGATATCCTGATTCCAAATATGGAGTCCATTTTTGAAAATTCAAAACACAGAAGTGGAAGAAATTAATTTAAAATTATTTCCCGCTGTCAAAACAAAAAGCGTGTTTTTAAGAGATAATAACTATCAAACGATTGACACTTGTTTGTATCCGGTTTAAATGTCAAATTATGTCCAATGACAAAATTTTTATTAAATGGTAAAAATATATTCTAAATATTCTTTAAAACCACTCAAATTCATAATTTATCACCATTAATTATTTCGATTAAAAAAGTTGTTTTTATTAAAAAATTAGTAATTTTCATTATTATCAAAATATAAAAGTTATCCAAAAAGTACCAAAATTTCTCCCTAGGCTAAATTAGATATTCTGAATCCAAAAATGAAGTCCATTTTGAGATATAAAATTTTTAAAAATTTAAAACTTAGATATTACTATTCATAACGACTAGTTCGATTGGTTGTGGTGTGTGTTAGAACTCGAAGTTGCATACAACACACAGTACAGTATTATTCAAACAGAAGCATACCATGGAATCTTGGGGTGTTATAAGGATACTTTAATTTTTAATCATTATGAATATTTATTCTTGTAAATTTTATTTACCACAGTTAATGATAAATAAGTTAATTTAGGGTAAAAAAATATTATAACATTACGCTAACACTTCTCTTAATATGATTGGACGATTATCTTTCACCCTAAAACTTACTTGGGTCGAAATTGTGTCTATTGGAACCCACATGGATGATATTAAGACATTTAATTTATTTTATTTAATGAAAAGTGAAATATGTCTCACTCAAATATTAATAATAAAATTATTTTCAATATAAGGGTACACCAAATATAAATTCGATTATAAATAATAATTTGAAAGCTAAAATGTTATTATTTATCATTGAAATTTATTTGTAATTTTTAAGAAATATATATTTACCTTAATAATTTATATATTAATGGTGCATAAAGTAATTATTTAGTGAAATATCAATAATATAGTTATTATTAAAATAATAATACGCATCAAAATGACCAAAGACTTTCCCAAACATTACTGGTAGAGTATATATAAACTATAAGAATCCAAGGGTCAACATTGAGACTATTTGGAGACTTAAAAAAGATTTCATGAAACTTATATTATTTAATTTTCAATGATGTGGAAGTTCCCACCTTCATAATTTAATAAATATAACATTTTAAATATTGAGTTTTTTAGAAGATAATTTTAATAAAAATATTCTTATGAATTATATTAGATTTATATTCATCATATTATTTTATTATTTATTTTTTAGGAAACAAATATGTATATTAAATATTTATACAAAAATGATGTAGTAATTATTTTATTAATAGAAATATCAAAAACAAATTGTTTAAAAAATAATAAAATAAATATTATATGAAATAATTAAAGTTACCCATGAATTTTATATATTCATATGAAATTTTATTAGTCTATTAAATATTTTTGTTCGAATCATTCTTCTGTGTGGATTTAATTTGAATTTAAATAATGAATAATGTCAAAATTGACACTATTGATATTTTATAAAAATAACATATTAATAAATATTTTAAATTTCCCAAACATATTTAAAACATACAAATTGAAAATTATACTATCTAAAATTTCATGTAGTATCCAATTATAGAAAATTCACAACACATAAGTCAGTATTTATAACTATTTAAAATTTAGAATATTATTACCGCAAATAAAATTAGATAGATTATATAAGGATAATTCAAAATGATAAGGTTTAAAAAAAATCAAAACATTTCTAAATTTTATTGGTTTAGGATATTAAATTTCTATCTCATCTCAAATTCTATGTTGAGACATTTTAATGGTTTTCAAGGGGGGTTTATTTTTATTATAAATTACATTTTTTGAGGTTTCCAAAAGTGGCCCTCTCCCCCTTATACAATGGTGCCTCATCCCTTGCCTATTCAATAAACTTTTAGAGTTCAAACATGCCAAAAATCTATCCATTTTTCTTCTCCACTTTCCTATAATCATACAATAGTTACCTTTATTCTTCAAACACCAAGTTTACTGCCCTAAGAGGAGGTTTAGAAGAGGCACGTTGAAGAAGAGGTGATATCCTCTACCGATTCTTTCAAACTTCTCTCTTATTCTACTTCCTCTATATGAGTTGTTTCATTAATAATAAATAACACCAGTATAAATTGTATACTAATATGTTATTATGAATATTAAATAACTACATTCCATCTTTTATCTATCATATGAGAAATAAAATCACCATGTGTGCGTACGCACGACCTACCATCTCCACACCGTGGTGTAATCTGTTATTCATCATCAACATACGTGGATGTGTATAATGATGGAATAAATAACAATATATGATTATTGTAAAAATATATTGACTTTAAAATATTATACACCATACACTTCAATAAAATTACACAATCAGGGGAATGATATCGTCACTCGTGTGTACGTACGACCAACCGTCTCCATGATGTGATGTCATTCGTTCTACATGATATTTATTAAAGAATGATTATATAAATGAATTGAATGATTAAATATGAAATATATTATAAAAATACCATTATGTAAATGATATAAATATTCCTTCAAAATAGGAATAATAATTTATTCTACAAAACATGAATAAGAACATAAAGCATTTAACACCTAAATAACGAGTAACAATTAAATGTTACTAATAAACTGATCAGAATATGACCATATATTATATCATAAAAATTACTATAATTATATAAAAAGTCAATATAATCATTTAAATTATTATACAAGAGGTTCATATATGTACAAATAATATCCAATTTGACACCCCAAGCTTCCACGGTACGCTTCGCTTTGAATAAAATATTAGCGTGTGTTGTACGCAACGTCGAGTTCTAACACACACCACAACCAATCAAACTAGCCATTATAAATAGTAATACCCAATTTTTTAAATTTTATACATTTTAACTTTCAAAATGGACTTCATTTTTGGATTTGGAATATCGAAATTATCTTAGGGTGAATTTTTGGTACTTTTCTGATAACTTTTACTTTTTGATGAATACTGAAAATTACTAAATTTTAATTAATAACAACTTTTTCAATCAAAATAAATAATAGTGATAAATTATGAATTTGAGTGGTTTTATAATACATAGAATATATTTTTACCATTTAATTCAATTTTGGTCATTGGACATAATTTCACAATTAATACGGACATATACAAGTGTCAATCGTTTGATAGTTATTATATATTAAAAACATGTTTCTGTTTTTACAGTTGAAATTGATTTTAAATTAATTTCTGCCACTTCGGTGTTTTGAATTTGGAAAAATGGATTCCATGTTTGGAATTATGATGTCCAAATTTTGTAAATAGGTAACTTTTATTTTTATACATTTTGAATAATTACTTCGGTAAATATTTTATTTACCATGGTTTAAGGGTAAATCCGGTAAATAAGGGTTAAAAATACTATTATTATAATAATAAATTATCCTAAACCATTTCATAAGATTATTTTTGGATACATTTCCGACCATGGGCATCTTTGGGTCAATTTTGGGACCCCATGGAGACACTTGTAGGTGATAGAGACACTTTATATTAATTAAGTTAAAGTGAATACAAAAATGACATAAGCTTATATCTTTTAGAAAATCAATTTCTACATAGGGTTATATATGATATATTATTTATTATAAATAATAATTAGAAATATAAAACGATTTACTACATAATGGTATTTTATTTATAATTTTTAGACATTGAAAAAGTTAAAATATATATGACACAATAATGATGCATTATTTTCATTATTAATGAAAGAATCAAATAATTGATATTATAAATGTTAAAATAAATATAATTTTAACGTTTTGATGACATAAATGAATTTTATTGGTTAGTATTACATGTTATTATTTCTTAAATGAATTTTTTTCGAATTAATAATGTTGTTAAAACTTTAAATAAAATCAATTATTGAGTAGTGTCAAAATTGAAATAAATGAGTTTTAAAAAAATATTATATTATTAATTTATATTCTATTCCTAAAAATCTAAGGTTCAACCAAGAGAATTATATCATGATAGGTGTATCATTAAGTGACCACTTGGGGTCTCTTGGAGGTATATATTAAGTTTATTATCTATATAATATAAAAATACAGAGTGACATGGTAAGTGTCAAACTAATTAACTAAGAGTTAATACTATAAGATAAGGTTAATATAGTGACCCAAAACTCTCTAAATTATATTGGTTGAGTGGTTTTTGACCCACACCACCTTAACCTTTAAATAATCCACTTTGTATCCATTAGAAACCTCATATGAATTTATTATAAAATAATATTTCTAGATTGTCCTAATGAGCCCCTCCTCCCCCTTATAAAAGGACACCACTTCTAACCAATTCCTCACACCTATCAAGCCCTTTGGCTCGTCTGAACTCTGCCAAATTAATCTCCCTACATACCTATCCTCCTCTTATAAGCCTTACCTTAGGCAGAAGGCACTTCAAGATTCCTTTTTGGTTCAAACCAAAGGGAGTTACCCAAATTAAAGGTAACAATCTCTCTTAGCTTGTTTTCTTTTATTTTACTTCTCCAACCCCTAAAATCATCTTATTATTTTCTCTTGTAACAAAACCAGTATCCTAAATATACTAGGATATTGTTATTAGAATTATTATAACTAAACACACACACACACACACACCAATCTAATGGGTAAAGAACATAATGTTTCTGTGGATGGCAACCAAACGCCTCACGAAGCGATGATTGTTCAATTATCTGGTGGCCACTATGATGGAACTATAATTAAATATGATACTAATGATATTTATTTTATATATGATCTTCTTTAATTACATTTTATATAATACCATTAATCGTTTCATGTTGTATATATACATGATAATTTCATTTGAGGAAGTGCGGACTACCGTCCCCTCTAAGTGATATGACTCGTTCATACCATACGTGGAACGTATAAAGGATGGTGTTAATGAACATAAGTAACTAATATAAGATATTATATTATAATGGAATAATTATATACCTATGTATCATTTGGTTTTGAATCTTTTTAAAATGAAAAATGAAATGGAAGTAGCGTTCGTGCGTACGTACGGATTACCGTCTCCACGAACGCGAGGAGATTCATTTCCCCATCATATCCATTCAAGAATAATTATTGTTTGATGATTAAAAGTAATTTTTAATTACTTGATATCATTATGGATATAAATAAGATACAACCTAATCATAACAAATGCGGCTTACGTAATGAATCATATAAAGGAAAACGAATCAGTTAACACCCGAAACGACGATAATAATAAAATATTATTAACAAAGAAATATTAAAAGATCATATATGATATAATATTTACGTATATTATTCTTGTATAATTTAATAAAAATTATTTAAATATTAAACAGGATGTTAACCTACCCTCAACTAAGGAAAATTACAATGTAAGGGGTTTTCATCTCACTCCTTATTCCCGTGAGATTGATTCCATATTACCACTATTATCTTATGTGTGGTGTATATATTGCACATAATTGTATTATTTTTGTAATAAAATTTAATTTATGTGTATTCACATATTCATTATATTATACCTCTTTCATGGGGTGTATGTTTTGTATGTTACAAAATTGGTAAGGGTTTATTTTGCAATCTCTTCATTATCTGAGGTTGTTTATACGTAAAAATCTACTGGGATTTCTTTATCATCCACATCCATGTTTCATAAAAATGTATTTCAAAACATTTTTACAATTTACAAGAATATGGGTTAAAGTCATTTATACCCTTTTTTTACTTTTTATAAGTGTTTTATAAAGGAATGTTTCCGTTGTTTTCCAAACAAGGTGCTTTTTAACCTTTTCGACAGAATTAAGGTAAGAATGTTTTTTTAACTTATAAGAAAATTTACAATGTAAATTCTTTATTTTATAATTATGTGACTCATAAATGATTTCAAAATAGGAGGAGATATTTCTCTAAAAAGAGTTTTGATTTCATCTATGTCAACATCCTTCGATGGATTTTAAGTTTATTTGGAGTTGATTTATTATGATACAAAACATTCATATTGTATTGATGGTTTTGTGATATGTTTGAATGTGGATGTGTTATTTTTATACCATTTATGGTTTATGAAGAAAGTATTGACATTTCTTATGCTACTTTTAATACGAATGTTTATGTTATGTTTAAACCTATTCATACGAGGAATGCATTAAACTTAATAGGTTACGGTTGGATCCCATTATAGCTCCTCGATGCATCGGTTGGTCTCATGAGACAGACTAGTGTCTTAGAACGAGGCCTTGAAAAAATATTATTTGTAGTCTTGGCAGGAGGCCTTGGCTACGTGGTGATGATAGTCTGGCATTGTGCATTCCGTCATTATGAATGTGGTTATTGATATTTCATGTGATTATTCGACTAGTAGAATGTCAATGTGAATAAGTAAGTGGAATTATTTCATTTTATCTATGAAATATTATACTGAAGTTGAAGTTTAGAATGATTTTGTTTTAGTTAAACATTTCCTTAAATGTTTATGCTTATTTATGAAAGTTTACTCTTTATTTTTATCCTTACTTAGCATCTGAGCTCACCCCTTTCTATGTTTTATTTTTCCCAGGATGTGAAGAATTAATTTTTGAATGACCTACAGGGATACTATTAGTGTGGTCTATGGAGACTATGTTGTTGAGGTTTTCATTTTATGATGTAATATAAACTTTATTAATGTATCTAGTGTTTCCAAGACTTCTAAACTGATCGGTCCTTCAGGGAGTGATTCCTTACAATCATGTCAATGTATTAAGATAATGCACCGACTCTAGTTAACTGGGGTCCGGGCAATACATTTGGTATCAGAGGATGTTTAGAAATTACCTTGGAATATAGATTTAGATAAACTCTGATTAGAGCACATAACCCTTAGATATACTTTGAGGATTAGTAGAGAAGATTTTAATAGAATTTTGATATTGTAAATATTTTATGAGATTTCCGAGAGATATATACCTATCTGGATACGAGAAGGTAGAGGCGGCTCTGGCACAGATGTACCTAGGGGTAAAACCCGAAAACACTGCTTTGAGATGGACTCGAACAAGAACTGGAGCACGAAAACGGGTCTTGCTGCACTATTGGTTACGACACTCCCGGGGGATATGCTTAGGATAATTCCCATTTTCTTTAAGAACCATTATGAAGGGTTTATGAGTATATACTTTCTCAAAGAAAACATTTTTATGATTATGGATTATATCCATAAACTGTTCAATTTATGTTAAGTGTTTTACAAGTATGGAATTATGTATTTTGATTCATAAAATGATCTAGTTAATGCCATTGTTTTGAAATGGTTTTCAGTAGAAGGAATGATAACTCCAGCAATACGCATGATCCAAAGAGTACGAAAGATCATATCTTTCATGGTCTTAAGCGATTATTTAGAATTGATATAGTCTCCCATGTATTATCATCATATGAAGAAATGGTATCATGTGTTGATATGATAAGTAAAGAATTTTTGAGGTCCTATGGCTTTGAAGGGAAGCCAGAGAAGGAAAGGATGGTAGAGAGAATGACAGATAAAGGGAATAAGGTAAAAAAGGACTTTCTCATATGTGATAACTGTAAAGAGAATCACCTTGGAAAATTCTTGAATGGAATGACAGTATGTTATAAGTGTGGGGAAAAAGGACACCAAGTACGTGACTGCAAGGTAATGAAAAATGTTTTAAATGTATAATGCTTCATCTGCAAGGAGTTTGGACACTACGCAAACCGATGTCCAAATCATAAGACTATGCCGCAAATGATGCTATTGGATAATAATCAAGTTATTATACTACCATAGATGAAGAGGAATGACTAGTGTTATTATGTTTTTATTTTGTAATTATTTCATTGAAGTGTTGTATCAATGATGTACTGGAAATAAATAAGGATTGTACTACAGTACAATTTCATTGAGGATTTGAGATTTTATGGTACTTAGAAGAGTTACTCTAAAGCGAGTTAATCTTTTTGGAAATTACATGGTTGAATGAAAGTAAACCTTAATATGGTCCTAATATTGAGGTATAGATTTTGGAATAAGATATGGTTGATTTTGGTAAATTATATTGTTTATTCTTGACTTCCTTGAAACTGATTAAATATTTATATATTCCATCATTGTTGGAGTTTACAACATTTGTGGATGGATGAAGTATATCCAGTATTATATAATGAATAAGGGAGAATTAATGTAATCAATAAGGTTATATGGTAATTTAGGATGATTCAGTGTTTTAAAATAATACATGATGAAGGTATTCAAATGCTATTACGAGGTAAAAAGGATCTACATTTTGTTTACCTTTCATATAAATTTTCGACTGAGAGTTTACAGAAGTATTTTGTATAAGTATAAAGGATGAAAGGGATTTAATATGAAATTTTATATTTGGATTTTTATAAAAGGACAACCCAGAGGTTGGGCGGAAACCCATCGCATCCGGAAAGGCCGCAAGACATGAACCCACAACCGAAGGGCGACAAGGGCGTATCACCTACCACTAGCCCACGTGATGTCCTGGATTGAATAATGTATTTCTTTTAAAGGGTTTGAAATATGAATTATAAATTCATTATTTTTGGAACCCTATATGATTAGGATAAATAGAATATATATATATATATATATATTTAAATCTTTT
Source organism: Viscum album (assembly GCA_963277665.1). Lineage (NCBI taxonomy): Eukaryota > Viridiplantae > Streptophyta > Magnoliopsida > Santalales > Viscaceae > Viscum > Viscum album. The sequence continues at coordinate 1,484,465,981 of OY728137.1, forward strand.
AGAGTAAAAGATGAGTTTTTAATAGGAATTAGTTGAAGGATGAAACTCTACTTGTCAATTATATATATATATATATCCTCTTATTTTATGGATAAATATATTATTAAAATTTAGGTAAGGGATATTAAAACCAAAAATTTGTTATCCTAATACCTTACGTTTTGTTGAACCGATGGTATTTTAAATCATCATAAATTGGTGGCTTTGAGGCCCACAATTCTACAATTGTTTGTGATTGATGACCACAATAACTCCCTATAAATATTTACGTTTTTCCTCTAATTACATATCCTTAATTTCCACCAATGTTCTCCTAATCGAGATCATAATTTGGTGGTGACCCGTTCATTTCTTTTTTCCACTTATTAAGACTAAATTTTATTAACACAATTTCTGATGTGGGGTTTCCCATAAAGATACTTTCTATTTTCAAACTTTTATTTTCGAAAAACAATATCAAATTGTGAGGATGAAATTTATTGATGGAGGGGATAATTTAACACCCCAAGCTCCCACGGTACGCTTCGCTTTTAATAATACAGTAGTGTGTGTTGTACACAACTTCGAGTTCTAACACACACCACAACTAATCAAACTAGCTGTTATTAATAGTAATACCCACTTTTTGAAATTTTATACATTTTATCTTTCAAAATGGACATAATTTTTGGATTTTGAATTTTTAAATTAGCTTAGAATGAATTTTTTGTACTTTTCTGATAACATTTATAATTTTATGAATAGTGAAAATTACTAAATTTTAATTAAAAACAACTTTTTTAATCAAAATAATTTATAGTGATAAATTATAAATTTGAGTGGTTTTAAAGTATATTTAGAATATGTTTTTACAATTTAATAAAATTTTGGTCATTGGAAATAATTTCATAATTAAACCGGACATAAACAAGTGTCAATATTTTGATAGTTATTATATCTTAAAAACCCTTATTTTGTTTTGACACCGGGTATTAATTTTAAATTAATTTCTGCCACATATGTGTTTATAATTTGGAAAAATGGATTCCATATTTGGAATCAGGATGTCCAAATTGTGTAAATAGGTAACTTTTATTTTTAGACATTTTGAATAATTACTTCGGTAAATAATTTATTTACCATGGTTAAAGGGTAAATCCGATAAATAAGGGATAAAAAATTACATTATAATAATAATAAATTACACTAAAACATGTTCTAACATCATTGGTGGGTACTTGTACGACCAGTTCCATCTTTGGGTAGATTTTGGGACCCCATGGAGCCACTTATAGGTGATAGGATCACTTTATATTAATTAAGTTATAGTGAATACAAAAATGAAATAAGCTTACATCCTTTAGGAAAACAATTTTTACATAGAGTTATATATGTTATATTTTCAATTATAAATATTAATTATAAATCCAAAATGATTTCCTACATAATGGTGTTTTATTTATAATTTTTAGACATTGAAAAAGTAAAAATATATATGACACAATAATGATGCAGTATTTTCATTATTAATGAACGAATCAAATAATTGATATTATAAATGTTAAAATAAATATAATTTTATAGTTTTGATGACCTAAACGAATTTTATTGGTTAATATGACATGTTATTATTGCTTAAATTAATTTGTTTCGAATTAATAATGTTGTTAAGACTTTAAAAAAATCCATTATTGAGGAGTGTCAAATTGAAATAAATGAGTTTTTAAAACAAATATTATATTATTAATTTATATTATATTCGTAAAAATATAAGGTTCGGCCAAGAGATTTATATCATGATAGTTGTATCATTTATTGACCACTTGGGGGGTCTCTTATAGGTATATAGTAAGTTTATTAAATATATAATAAAAAAATAAAATGTGACATGGTAAGTGTCAAACTAATTAACTAAGAGTTAAAACTAAAAGATAAGGTTAATATAATGACACAAACATGTCTAAATTCTATTGGTTGGGTGGTTTTCGACCCATATCCGCCTTAAAATTTAAATAATACTCTTTGGAGCCATTAGAAACCGAATATGAATTTATTATAAAATAATATTTCTAGATTTTTCTAAAGTGCCCATCCTCCCCCTTATAAAAGGACACCACTTCTAACCAATTCCTCACACCTATCAAGAATTTTGGCTCATCCAACCTCTCCCCAATTAATATACCTACATCCTTATCCACCTCTTAGAAGACTTAACTTAGGCAGAAGGAACTTCAAGAGACCTTTTTGGTTCAAGCCAAAGGGAGTTACCCAAATTAAAGGTAACAATTTCTCTTAGATTCATTTCTTTTATTTTACTTCTCCAACCCCTAAACTCTTCTTATTATTTTATTTTGTAACAAAACCATTATCGTAAATATACTGGGATATTTTTATTATATGTATTATAACTAAACTTACACACACATCCATCTAATGGGTGAAGAACATAATGTTTCTGTGGATGGCAACGAAACACCTCACGAAATGATGATTGTTCAATTATCTCCTACCACCTCTCATGGTGGCCATTATGATGGAACTATAATTAAATATGATATTAATGATATTTATTATATATATAAGATTTTGTAATTACATTTTATATCATACCATTATTCGTTTCATGTTGTATATATATACTATAATGTCATTTGAGGAAGTGCGGACTACCACCCCCTCAAAGTGATATGACTCGTTCATACCATATGTGGAACGTATAAAGGATGGTTTTTATAAACATAAGTAACACATATAAGATATTATATTATACTGTAATAATTATATACCTATGTACCATTTGGTTTTTATTCCTTTTAAATTGAAAAATGAAATGGAAATAGCGTTCGTGCGTACGTACGGATTACGGTCTCCACCAACGCGATGAGATTCATTTCCCCATAATATCCATTGAAGAATAACAATAGTTTGATGATTAAAATTAATTTTTAAGGAATTTATATCATTCTGGATATGAATAAGTCACAACCTATCCATAACAAACACGACTTACGTAACGAAGCATATAAAGGAAAACAAACCAGTTAACACCCGAAACGACGATAATACTAGAATATTTTTAACAAATCAATATTAACAGATAATATATGATATCATATTTATGTATATTATTCTTGTATAATTTAATAACAATTATTTAACAATTATACAGGAAGTTAACTTACCCTCATCCAAGGAAAAGCACAAGGTAAGGGGTTTTCATCTCACTCCTTATTTCCGTGAGATTCATGCCGTATTGCCACTATTATATTTTCTGTGGTGTATGTAATTCCCATAAATGTATTCTTTATGTAATAAACATTAATTTATTTGTATTCAAAAATTCATTATATGATTCCTCTTTCATGGGGTGTATGTTGCATAAGTTACAAAATTGGAAAGGGTTTATTTTGAAATCTCTTCATTATCCGAGGTTGTTTATACGTAATAATCTACTGGGATCTCTTTATCATCCACATCCATGTTTCATAAAAATGTATTTCAATTTTTTTTACTATTTAAAAAATATGGGTTAATGACATTTGTACCCTGGTTTGACTTTTTATAAGAGGTTTGTAAAGGAATCTTTCAGTCATTTTCCAAACAAGGCGCTTTTTATCCTTTTCGACAGAATTAAAGTAAGAATGTTTTTTAAACTTATACGGAGGGTGCGGCTATTTTACGCCGTTATAAAATCTTCGAAGCTTCCCTTACAAGATTATAAGAAAATTTTCAAAGTAAATGTTTTGTTTTATAATTTTGTGACTCTTAAATGATTTCAAAATAGGAAGAGATATTTCTGTAAGAAGTCTTTTGATTTCATCTATGTCAACATCCTTTGATGGATTTTAAGTGTATTTGGAGTTGATTTATTATGATACAAAACTTCCATAATGTATTTATGTTTTTGTGATATGTTGGACTGTGGATGTGTTATTTTTATACCATTCATTGTTTATGAAGAAAGTATTGACATTTGGTATGCTAGTTTTAATACGAATGTTTATGTTATGTTTAAACCTGTTCATATGAGGATTGCATTGGACTTAATAAGTGACGGGTGGATCCCGCTATAGCTCCTTGATGCATTGGTAGGTCTCATGAGATAAACTAGTGTCCTATCATGAGGCCTTGATAATATATTATTTGTATTCTTGGCACGAGGCCTTGGCTACATGGTGATGATAGTCTGGCATTACACATTCCGTCATTATGAAAGTGGTTATTGATATTGCATGTGATTATTGGACTAGTAGAATATCCATGTGAATAAGTAAATTGAATTATTCCATTTTATCTATGCCATATTATTCTGAATTTTGTGTTTAAAAGGGTTTTTTCTTTAGTTATACATTGCCTTAAATGTTTATACTTATTTACAAAAGTTTCCTCTTTATTGTTATCCTTACTAAGCATATGAGCTCACCCCTTTCTATGTTTTATATTTCCTAGGATGTGGAGAAGTAATTTTTGAATGACCTACATGGATAGTATGAGTGTGGACTATGGATACTATTTTCTTGAAGTTTTCATTTTATGATGTAATGTAAACTTTATGATTTTATCTAGTATTTCCAAGACTTCTAAACGGATCGGTCCTTCTGGACATGATTCCTTGTAATCATGCCAATGTATTAAAATAATGCGCCGACTCTGGGTAATTGGGGTCGGGGCATTACATCCAACATAAGGAAAGGGATAATTATTCCAACCTCGTTCTTAACTGAGATTGTTTATTCAGAAGTATTTACTTGGGTAATATTTATCATCCATGTCCATGATTTCTAATAATGTTATAATAAAATTGTAACTATTCCTTCATGTGTGTTTAAATTCATTTTTACCCTTTTTTGACTTTTACCACATGGTATGGAAGAATCATTCATTTTTTTTACCATACGAGGTACTTTTTGAATTTTCCCGCAAAATCACAAAGAGAATTTATTTATAACATATACGACATGAACATAATTTTACAGTTTCATAAAGCCTTATTTCATTGAATATTCCTATACAATATTTCATGATTATTATCAAAAAAATTCTTTTCTTTTAATATTTCAGGGAATTTTGTGAAAAAAAAAATTATTTTGAATAAGAAAGGATATTTTCCTCACAAATTCATTCAAAACTATTTTCCAGGTATGATGAAATTCTATAATACGGCAATGTTTCAAGAATAAGGACCGTATTATTTACATGGTTTGATTTTGTTTATGATGAAATGATATCCCTTTTTTAAAGGGATTATGTTATGATGGGATTATGTTTATGAAACCCATTTTATTCATTGGGTTATTATGATTGATTTATGTTTATTTTGTGTCACAGATAAGAATGATTTCTTATGATATGGGTGGGACATATATCTCCCTCTAATGAATTGGGTAAATATTTATATATCTTGAGATAAACAAGGCTGGAACGAAATGTAATTCTGGTTCAGTAATATATGGATGGAACAACATGTAAACATGGATTATTAACAGACTTCATCCACTATGATGGTCTTGGCAGTAATGGCTTGGCTACGATGGGAATAATATTTTGTGTTTTTTAGCTTTCCACAATTACATGTTCTATTCCTATGCTATTATTTCATGGTTAATGTTCATTTAGGATCCATGCCTTATGTACTACCATGATTTATGTGATTGCTCAATATTTTGATGTTTAATTTTTTTATTCATGTTTTTATGTTCAAATGATTATAATTTGTTTTATGTTCCCCATGTTTACCTTTGTCGAGAATTTGAGCTCACCATTTCTATGTTTTCTTTTACCTATGATATAATGAATGGTTTGAGGTGATAAAAAACGTGGGAAGATCATTATTGGAAATGTTGATGATCTTTCACCATGATTAGAAGATTATGTTCCATGTTTCCAAATACACTATAATAATATGTTCTTTGGGTGCCTGTTATTGTTATGTATTATGTATTTCGGAAAATTAATGTAATTTCCATGTATGTCAAGAATGGGTTTCTACACCATGGCTCATGAATATGTTCCTATGTGTCACAAACCAACCCGGGTTGAACCTGAACCGGTCACCCGAGAAAGTATGTGACATGGCCCGAAGGGCGTTCCAGATACCTACGGGCTAGAAAATAGTGACAGGAGTCAAAATAAATTAGTTGGGAATGATTTAGCCCATAAAAAAGTTAAATAAACATAAACTGAACAATCAAAAAAATACTGGAAAATAAACTGTACAACTTGGCAGTGGAAAAAATAATAATCAAAGCAATGTGACATACCTTAGGTGACCCCGTGGGTCACCATGGTATGAAAAATACACTCTCCCCCAAAAGTGATCCAAGATTGAAACCTGCAACTGAAAATTAATGTAAGCATGATCAACGAGATTCTCAGTAGGAATGCCAAAATATAACCACGTCCTATGGCCCCGCCATTAGTGAGAAATCCAATCATGCCAGTTTGAAAAGAATATAAAATAAAATAATGTTTCTTTTTTTCAAATTCTAGTAATGAGTTTTCATTTTCAAGTAATGAATTTCACTCAAACTACATTTTCAAAATAGGTTCCAAGAATTCATTAACGTTTCAAAATGAAAAGAAACATGTTTGGATTAAAACATTGTTTTCACAAACAAGACATAAAGTATGAAACAACTGAAAAGAAAGTTACATCACATTCTGCATGTCACAAATGAGGCCCATGGGTATTACCTATTGGTAGATAGAACTAGTGGGAACCTAGAGAGACCGTACCTCCATGAATCATGCCTTAGAAACCATGACCCTCTAAAAAATGTGTCTTAGAAGATCACAACCCTCAGTAATTTAGATGTTTAGTTAGTGTTGTTGCATCAATCCTGCTAGACGAACCAAAACAAACCCCTTCCCTGTCATCTAGAATACTTGTCCTGGTCACCCAGCTAGACACCCAGGTTTTTCATTGTGATCTATTTCAATTTGTGGTGACTTTTCTTTATCATGTAAACATATATGTATATAAAACTTTCTTTATCCAAAACCAATTCAACTTCTCACCACTGTTCTCCCTCCTTAAGTGCATTCCCCCTCTTTCACTTCACACAATGCATAGGGTTCAACATTAGGCACATCATATCACTTTCAACATAAGAGTCATTTTCTAAAACCAACGGGACGTGCTTAACGTCTTGGTTTCGGAAGCCACCCAGAGGGGCCCCGTACCTAGTTAGTCACATGGCCTCAAGCACATTTCCCTGAATGGTAGAGGCTACCGACTAGCAATGATGGCCTTGGGTGTGATAGTGGGGAAACTATGACTTAATTGGAAGAGTACAAAGTGGAATAGAAAACAATAAACAAAAGCGGAAGCAGTAAACAATCCATACACATGTAAATAGCAGAAAACTAAAACAAAGAACAACTGGAGCACACACATATATGTGAAATGATTCGTGATACATATATGTCTAGGAAAGGATCCAAAGAAGTCCCAATGCAGAATATAGTACTAAACCAAGTACAAATGAAAAGTAGACAGATATCTCCTCAGCATCGTAATCCATAGCATGGTCCCATGCTCTCCGTCTCCACAACAAGTCATTTACCTAAAGTAGAAGGGCACTTTCCCTTATCCATACCCGCAACAATATAATATATTTGGGATCAAAAGAATGGACCAAATAGGATGTGAGACAAAATCCCAGTTGGAAACCACCCATAGATCTATGCCTAGTAGTCAGTGATCATACGGAAGGTAATAGTATAGTAAGCAGTAACCAATAAGCAGTAAACAGGATGATACAGAACAGTAAACAATCCACAGATCAACAACCAGCAGTGAAGAAAATAACTATCCAAAAAAAGGAATCCCTATAGGATGTACTCACAGCCAACCCCTCTAGTTCTATCTAGGAAGTACCCACAACCCTCTAGGCAGTACACTCAGCCTAACCCCTCTAGTTTGGTCATATGAATTTATAAGACTCTCTGAGGAAGCACGCTCAGTCAATTCCCCTTATAGTATAAGGTTGTCAGGGACTCTATGAGGTAGATCATGCGGTCTAATACCTTTCTAGCCCCATGGTCTAGAGACACTCTAAGGAATCTCACTCAGTCAATTCCTCCTATATCCTCTGGTCTATCACAGACTCTCTAAGGTATCACACTCGGTCAATTCCTCCTATAACCTGGAGTGGATTAAGGAAAATCACATAAACAAAGACTCTCTGAGGAAGCTCACTCGGTCTATCCCCTTATAGTCTATAAAGCTCAAGACTCTCTGAGGAAGCTCACTCGGTCTACCCTCTTGTAGTCTATAATATCCAAGACTTTCTGGGATGTTCACTTTGTTTATCCCTTATAGTCTATAAAGTCCAAGACACTCTAAGGAAGCTCGCTCAGTTTATCTCCATATAATCTATAGCACCAGGTTCTCTCGGACCCGTGCCAGTCGGTGCATAATAATAATATAAGGAAAAATTAAACCTACAGAGATACTTGTCTAACAAGTCCATAGCATAACAAGCAAGTCAGGGAACAAAACTCCATCCTATGGTCACAAGGCATGGAAAATAGGTATAACGGCCAAAAGGCTGAACAAGACCAAAATGTCATAAGCAGAACACGGCAAAGGGAAAAACATCCAAGCATATCAATTATCCTTATACATAGCCAAATTACCTCTACACAAGCATACAAGAATGGCGGGGAAACCATAGGGGAATAATAGTAAACATGTAATACCACGTTCGTGGATATTTGTGGAAATTGCACATAAAACTCAAAGGCTTAAAATGGAAAGGCACAAACCACCTACCTTGATGCTAGTAAATCAGTATACTTGAACCACAAGGCATGAATCTCCTTATAACTTCGTAGATATACGAAAACGCACAAAACATTCAACCCACAATAACTTGAAAATGAGGAGAAATTGGAAAAGGAAGATCTTGGAGAAGGAAGAGAAGATCCACCGTCGTACCCTCTCTTTAGTTCGAAGAAGCTAGAGATGAAGACATTTATGGGGTTAAGACGTGACCCTGGTCCGTTTAATGGAAAAAAAGAAAGTACATGGCGTGTACTTTTGGAGTACATGGCGTGTACTAAGCATTTCTATACTCCGCTTTATGTGGCCTCCACATCACCCCTACATGGCTATGTGTGTGGCCAGGACAAGGCCAGTACACGACCTCGAGCGGCATCAAAGTACACGACATGTAATTCAAAAATTTCTAGAAACTCCTCTTTTCTCAAAAACTCTAGAAAAAGGAAAAAGATAACTGAAAATAAGGTCCGGTTTCTTACAAACTTCCCCCCTTAAAGAAATTCATCCCTGAATTTCCATAGAGAGGCGTGGAAGAAGTAACCCTGAACAGCTCTAGCCACTGCGATCATACATCAGCCTCCCTCTTCCAAGTATCATCCTATACTTGCCCATGCTACCATAGTACCTGTACCAGAGGAACAGACCAGCCATAGAGAACCTTCATACTGTGATCGACAATCCGGATAGGATGATCCTAAAATTAAGAATCCACTTCGAGCCCCACCTCCTAATGTTGAAGGACATGAGACAGGTCTGAAAAGTAATGTCGGAGCTAAGAAACATAGAAGACGGCATGACTATCCCGGTACCTCTGAGGTAACTGAAACTGATAGGAAACCGGCCAAAATCTCTCTAACACCTCAAACGGACTGACGTACTGTGTTGAATGCTTACCCTGTCTCTGAATCCTCTTCTGTCCCAAATTCGTTGTGACACGTAGGAAAAACTGATCCCTGACCTCGAACTCCAGAGGTCATCTCTGCTGATTAGCATAATACTTCTGGTGAGACTGTGCAGTAGCCATCCTCTTTCGAATCAACTCTATCTGCTCTGAGGTCTCATGAACAAGCCGAGGTCCCAGCAATGTTGCATCTCCTGCCTCCAGTCAGCATAATGGTGATCGGCATGGCCTACCTTGCAAATCCTCATATGGTTCCATCTTAATAGTCACCTGAAAATTATTGTTTTAGGAAAACTCCACAAGAGGTATATGCTTCTCCCAAGAATCTCTAAAGTCCATAATGCAAGCTCTGAACATATCCTCAAGAACATGAATCATACGCTCGGACCGGCCATCTGTCTAGGGATGGTATATTGTACTCAGAAGTACATGTGTACTCAATGCCTTCTGACTCCCCTTCCAGAACTGAGAAATAAAATGTGCGTCCCTGTCTGAAATGATGGAGTGTGGAACTACATGCAGACCTAAAATAACTTGGATGTACAACCACCCTAGATCATCAACACTGAAGGTCACCTTGATCAGAAAAAATTAGGCAACCTTCTTGTGTCTGTCAACGACAACCCATACTGCGTCATTCCCTTGAGGATCCCTCGACAAACCTGTCACAAAATCCCTCGCGACATCATTCCACTTCCACTCCAAAATAGGTAACTACTGCAAAAGACCTATTGGTCACTCATGCTACAATTTCAACTACTGACAAGTGAAACAACGCATGAATAAACTAGCAAAATGTCTTTTCATACATAGCCACCAATACTGGTGGTGTAGATCACAATACATCTTGGTGATGCAAGGATGAACTCCCCAAAGTAAGGAATTAAAATCTCGCATCATCTCCCCGTGTATGTCTTCTGACACCCATACACGTCCTTAGAAATGCCAAGATCTCATCCTTGCTTACTGTCCATCCAGTAATAGAGCCCTCTCCCGACACTCTTTCCCGTAGGACCAGGCCTTTAGAATCTGATAGATTCCTTATTCGTACCTGATCAAGAAGTGTAGAGATAACAACTACATATGATAGAACGGTATGCCCCTGTCTGTCATGCACCCCCAAATGGATTTTATAGAACATATCCATAATCTTCCACTCAATGATGGCCTCTAGAATTGCATGTATCTGAGTTCTTCTGATCAATGCATCGGCCACTGCGTTGCCTTTCCCAGGTGTACAGGCAAGCTCAATGTCAAAGGACTGAAGATACTCGACCCACGTGTGCTGTCTTAGATTCATATCACGCTGAGTGGTGATGTACTTGAGACTCTTTTGGTCGGTAAACACCAGAATGTGACCTCCCAGAAAGTAATTTCTTTAATAGTGTAAGGCATGAACAATAGCTTCCAACTCTATATCGTGCGTCGGGAAATTCCTCTTGTGTGGACTCAACTGTCGAGACCCGTATGCAACAAATCCATCTCCCTGCATAAGCACAGCTCCTATCCTGATACCTAAGTCATCACAGTAGACAGTGTATCTCATTCCAAGCTTTGGAAAGACTAGTATTGGTGCTGACGTCAACCTCCATTTAATCTCCTGAAAGGATGACTCATAAGATTCTGACCATAAGAACTTTTCCCTATTCTTGGTCAGACCTGTTAGTGGTGCTGCAATGCGTGAAAAGTCTGGTATGAAACACATGTAGCATCCAACCAACCCTGGAAAACTCTGCACCTCAAAGACATTCTTCGGGTACTCACAGGAAACTATAGCTATCATATTCTCTAGGTCTACTGATACTCTTGTCTCCTAGATAGCATGACCCAAGAAGTTAATCTGATCCATCCAAAAGTGGAATTTCGAGTTCATAGCATATAAATGATTCTCTATCAGTGTACTCAAAACAATCTCAAGATGGGTATCATGGTTGTGTCAGGTGTGAGAGTACACCAAGATGTCATCCATGAAAACCACTACGAAGGATTCCATGTATGGATGGAACACTGAGTTCATTAGTGCCATGAAAACATCAGGCACATTCGTGAGAACTAAAGGCATAACCATATACTTGTATAGTTTATAGCTACTTCTGAATGTTGTAAGAGGTATATCAGATGGTCTAATGCACAACTGATGATAACTGGACCTCAAATCAATCATCAAGAACACATGGGCTCCTTGAAACTGATCAAAGAGGTCATCGATCCTAGGCAAGGGATATCGGTTCTTGACCGTCAACTGGTTCAGCTTCCGATAATCCACAGAAAGCCTAAGGGTGTCGTGTTCCTTCTTCGCAAAAAAAAATAGGCGAACCCCAAGGAGATGTATTAGGTCAGATGAAACCCTTTTTCTGCAACTCCTCCAACTGCTTCTTATGCTCCTACAACTCTAGTGTAGCCATCCTATAAGGAGGAATGGACACCAGTGTCGCTCATGGAATGAGCTCAATCAAAAAAGACAACCTAACATTCTTGAGGAAAACCTAAAATGTCCTCTGGAAAGACATCCCTAAAAAGATCCACCACTGGAAGAAAGTCTAACAGTGAAGTCCCCTGGTCATCCAGATATAGACTGTCAATCTGGGATGTAACTCCTCCTAGCCCATGATGCTCGGGTCCTGCTCGACTTTCCTGGACATCTCACTCACCTCTATAAAGAAAATATCAACCCTAGGGTGATACAAATCTCACCCTACATCGGTAACAGTCAACGACTACCTTGAAGGGGACTAGCCAATCCATTCCAAGAATGACATCATAGCTCATCATCTCTTTGACATAGATGTCCCATAAGAAGTGACACCTTGCAACCTCAAGAGGGCACTCTCTTCACTGATGTATGCTAACCGCTCTATTCCCCAACAGTGTGTCTAGAATCAATGTATCGGCATAGGAAAAGATGTAGAGCCCATGTCTCTCCAAAATAGAAATAGAGATAAAGTTATGGGTAGCACCAGTATCGAAAAGTGCTGAAGATAAAACTGAGGCTACTAAGATCGTACCTCAAAGTGTAGGAGGGTTGGGATCCTGCTCTTGATGGTTCTGCTCCACTAAAAAAGTCTGGCATGTACCGAGGAAATGTTACCCTGCCTTACCACTCTTAGATGATCCAATCTGATGTTGCTGGTTGCCTGGTGACTGACCACCACAGCCACGACCTCCACCTCGGCCTGAATGGCCGGAAGAACTCCAGTTCCCAAACTGGTGAGAAACTGGCGATGCATCTCCTATACATGGGGTTATAGAAGAACCCCTACCACCAACTGTTGGTGAGAACATCTGGAAAAAACGCTGAAGGTGAACCATCTTGCCGCAAGATCAGCACCCCATTGGGTCACTATGGCACAGAGGCCTAGTATGCCTACTCCTCCCGCATTGGTATCATACAAACTGGATTTCCGAAGAAACATTCCGCCTACTATGAACACTTTTAGAAAACTACCTATGACCTTTCCTGCTATCAGTAGGAGGAGCAATAGATCTGGGTGTCGAACCGCACTGGCTCACTGCCCTATAATCCCTTAGATTGAGCTCTGTGATCAACACCCGATTGAAGATAGATGATATCGTAGTAAACCTGAAGATGTTCACCTATGAGCGGATGTCGTGCCTCAGACCATCCTTTACCTTCCGTGCAAGGATTGACTCATCACCTGCTGGAATCAGTGTGAAACGCTGCTGCTCGGTAAAGCGAGCCGACTACTCCATAACTGATAGAGTACCCTGCACCAAACTCTTAAACTCCCGGGCTCGATATGCCCTCAAGGTCTCCAGGTAGAAGAAATTATAGAAGATGCACCAAAACTCATCCCAATACATACTCTAATGGCATCCTGACTGTGAGATCACCTCCCACCACCTCTTGGCGGAGTCTCGGAGCGTATAGGTTGTGAGCTTCACCCTTTTATCTGGAAGTATCTCTAGATACTCAAAAATTGTGAATGTGGCCTCTATGCATGAATCTGCAGCCTGAGGTACTCCTTCCAATGAGAAGGTGGGAGGATGTTGCTACTGGAAAACCCACGTCAATTCATCCATCGACAGGGTAGGAGGTGGCGCTCCCTGGAATGACTGCATCATCCTCAGAAAATCATCCCTAAACTACGCATAAGCGCCTGCTACGGGTATAACTGCTCGTGCCAAGGCTGGCATAGTAGGGGGATCATCAAGAGATCCCTGATCGACCATATATAGTGTATGATCACCATATGGCAGTAGACGTACAACCAGAGGACATCTCAGTGGCAGAACTCTAAAAGGCCAGAATCACACCTTAGAACGGGATTAAAAAATACAGAATAGAAGAGTACAAGAGGGAAATAGGAGAAATAAACATTCATGTTTTAAGGAACATGACTACACGATGTGTATAAAAACTAAACGATGTGTTCTCTGTAGCCACTCTCATTGGCGTGTACTTATTCCACAACGGGTCGTGTAACGCCCAACCCACACGACGTGTTGTCCCCACACACGGCGAGTACTTGAACTATATTCCCCTACCCAAGTCGCCTGACATGGATAACCCACGTGTTCTTCTTAATCCTAGACTACAAGGCATGTATGACCTCCACACGGTGTATATTGGACAGGGTTTCAACGTCCTGTGTTGTTAGTCACACAGCCGGCTACACGGTTCACTTTATAGGGCATGCTCCATGGGAACACGACATGTACATGAAGGTTTTCCCCAACCTATGTTGTTCATGACTTGACCGGGTACTTAGGATATAACGGGCGACGAGTGAAAATAAGACACAACATGTAAAGTCAATGTTTATCCAACCATGTCATTAGTCACATGGGTAAATACACTTTCACCACAACACGGTGTGTTCCTGGAGATTTCCCACAACCCCGTGTTTCTTCACACACAGTCAGTGACACGGTTTAAAACTACATGACATGTATTAATAAAGTAAACACAGTGTATTCTAGTTTTTTCCAGGCAGTACCTCAAGAACTGCTCTCAAGCCCAGAAAACACAGAAAACAAGATTTAAGGTGCCAAATTCCGATCTGTGAGGGCGCATAATCCCCACGAATCAAAGCTTGGAATATAATACAAGTTATAACAAGAAAACCAAGAAATGATCCACCAAATTCCGATTCATGAGGGCCCATAACACCTCAAGAACCAATATTTAGTATCCATTTAAGAAAATTACTATAAAAACAAATTCTCTATCAAATAGTAGATATTCTATCAAGGCACCTATCACTACAGCATGCATAATCCATACAATTCCTATCACAACAACATGAAATCCCTAATGAATCATATATAGCATGTCAAGAATGCATGGCACGAGATTTCTAAAAAGTGATTATATGATGCATGAGATGGCATACCCTCATCTTATAGGGTTGCGACAGAAAAAGAACCGCAACATCAACAATGGTAACAACACAAATCATGTCAATCACCAAACAGTGAAATCAAATCAACTGTAAAATTGAAAACCAGTAAAACTGCAATAAATGAGGTAGTATGGATTTTTCCTGTACACAGGTTAGCTACTCTAGGGCACAGATTATTACCAAGTACCTATTACTTCCTATCCCTGACTATAGGCTCCAAATAGTAAGTGAAGAGAAATGAATTCCTCTGATACCACTTTGTATCATCCCGGTTCCAGAAGCCACCCTGAGGTGCCCCGTACCTAGTTGGTCACAGGGACTCAAGCGCATTTCCCTGAATCCCAGTGGATGCCGACTAGCAGCGAGGGCCATGGGTGTGATAGTGGGGAAACTATTCCCTCATTGGTAGAGTACAAAGTGGAATAGAAAACAATAAACAATAGCAGAAGTAGTAAACAATACATACATAAGTAAACAACAAAAAACTTAAACAATGAACAACTAGAGCACACACATATATATGAAATGATGCGTGATACACATATTTCATTGAAATCATCCAAACAAGTCACAAGGAAAAATAAATTACTAAACCAAGTAAAAAAGAAAAGAATACAGATAACTCCTCAGCATCGCAAGACATAGCTTCGTCCCATGCTCTCCAGCTGCACAGAAAGTCATGTACCTGAAGTAGAAGGTCAATTTCCCTTTCTATACATGCAAAATTATAATCTTTTTGGCCCAAAAAGCATGACCCAAACTGGGTGTGAGACTAAATCCTAGTAGGCAACCACCCAAAGATTTGTGCATAATGGTCAGTGAGCATATGGAAGGTAATATTATAGTAAGAAGTAAATAGTAGGCAATCAACATGATGATACAAAACAGTAAACAATCCACATATCAACAAGCAATAGTGAAGCAAACAACTAACCACAATAGAAATCCCTCTAGGAAGTACTCACATCCAACCCCTCTTGTCCTATCCTAGAAACACCAACAACCATAGGTGCAGTACACTCAGCCTAACCCCTCTGGTTTTCTCGTACAAAATTAAAAGACTCTTTGAGGAAGCACGCTCAGTCAATTCCCCTTATAGTCTAAGATAGTCAGGGAATCTTTGAGGTATATCACGTGGTCTAATCCCCTTATAGCCCCAAGGTCTAGAGACTATCTGAGGAATCTCACTCGGTCAATTCCACTTATAGCCTCAGGTCAATCACAGACTCTCTTAGGAAGCTCACTCGGTCAATTCCTCATATATCCTGTAGTGGTTTAAGGAAAATCAAACAAAGAAAGACTCTATGAGGAAGCTCACTTGGTCTATCCCCTTATAGTATATAAATCTCACGACTCTACGAGGAATCTCACTCAGTCTACCCTTCTATAGTCTATAACATCCAAGACTCTCTGGGTTACTCACTTGGTCTATCCCCTATAGTCTATATAGTCCAAGACTCTCTGAGGAATCTCGCTTGGTCTATCCCCTTATAGTCTATAGCACCAGGTTCTCCCGGCCCCATGCTAGTCGGTGCATAGTAATGCTATAAGGCCAAATTAAACCTACAGAGCTACTTGGATAACCAGTCTACAACATAACAAGCAAGTCAAAGAACAAAAATCCATCATACTGTCACAAGGAAAGGAAAAAAAGTATAACGGCCAAATGGATCAACAAGACTAAAAGGTCATAAACAGAACAAGGCATGGGAAAAAATCCACGAAAAATAATTATCTTTTTACAAAGAAAAATTACCTCAACACAAGCATACAAGGAAGGAAGGAAAACAACAGGGGAAAAACAGTAAACACACAATACCCCGTTCATGGGTATTGGTAGAAATTGCACATAAAACTCAAAGACATCGAATTAAAAGGCACCAACCACTACCTTGATTCTAGGAGATTGATATACATGAATCACTAGGACTGAATCTTATTAGAATGTCGTATATCTATGAAAACCCACAAAATGTTCAACCCACGATAACTTGAAAAAGAGGAGGAATTGGAAAACAATTCTCTAGGAGAAGGAAGAGTATATCACTACGGTTCCAATGAAATTGATGATGGTCAATTCAGAGATTAGATGGAGGCTCGGTGGCTCAGAGAAGATCTATGGACAAACGCTCACTTTCAGTCGATAAATCTGGAGAAGAAGACATTTATGGGGTTAAGAAGTGACCCCGGTCCATTTAATGAAAAAAAGTACATGGCGTGTACTTTTGGAGTACAAGGAGTGTACTATAATTTTCCGTACTCCGCTTTAAGCGGCCTCCACATCACCCCTACATGACCGTGTGTGTGGCCAGGACACAGCCAGCACACGACCTCGATCGACATCAATGTACACGGCGTGTACTTATAAAGTAGACGGTGTGTACATCAAAAATTTCTAGAAAATCCTCTTTTATCAAAAACTACAGAAAAAGGAAAAAACATACCAGAAAAGAAGGTCCAGGTTCTTACAGCGTGCCTCAAGATAGGTTTTTCGTTTTCATAAAACATTCTTAGGGTGTAAAACATGGATTATTACATAAAAGAAATTGTTTTTTCAATTAACTGGCCAAAATTCCAAACACATTTGGAAATACACATTTCCAATTCAAAATCACATAGTAAATCAATTTTTATGAAAAGTCACTAAAGACTGATAGCATTTCAAATACTTTTCAATTTCCTTAGAAAAGGCATAATCATTTCTTGAAACTGCAACCAGATTTCATAGCTTGTGTATATATCATAAATGTAAAACTAATTTTTAAAAAATGTAAGCAATTGTGAATTTCAAATTAAATTCCTGGGCATAGAGGACCTACCTCAAACTTATCGCTATTTTTTAACAACCACTTTAACCGACAGTTGGAGCATACACGCACATGCATTTATATATATATATACACACACCCATAGATGCATTGCACATATTCCCCGCACCATGAGAGAATATGTATAAAGAGGGCATATATATATATATATGCCTTACCCTATGCATGTGCATGTAGGATCCCTCGACACCCGCGACCCATAACCATCGAAGCAAGGCCCAACACACTACACATATAATTTAATAAAATAATTAAACACTTAAAAATCTTCAAAACATTTCAAAATAACACATGAGGGTTTTAACTAATGACACAACCATTTATTATAACACAAGAATCAATCACATAAATCATAACCATCATCTGAAACAATAGGACTCAACAAGGGAAATCAATATCACAACACAAGTTCCAATAGGGCTTTCACCCATTTCATAAACATTTGAAAATCCATTTCTAAACAAATATGAAATTTTATTACACTATTCCAAAGGAAAGAATAATCTTATTCAAGCATACCCACAAAAATCCAAGGAAACCCCATTTTCATTTTATAAAACCAAACACCATTTATAAATTAGAGAAACCCATCGATCACAAAGAAAACCCACGCTACAACCCATTTTTCCTAAAGTACCATAATAATGTGAATTATACAATAGAAACATTTATTTGAATTTTTATCAAACCTAAATAATTCATAAAACCCCATTTCAATACTATGTTCCATTTTGCAAAGAAATCCACCATTCAAATAAAAGTGAAAACCCCATTTCACATTATTTGAGGTCACACCTCAATTTAAATAAAAATTCAGATTAAAATATTTAATAAACCACATAAAAATTTTATGAATAAACTCCAAGATGTATCACAATGCTTTGAACACAAACGCCCACTCAAAATCTTCTTTTAAGTCCAAACACACACCAATAACATGACAAAACCAAATTTACAGCGCTTGTGCAACATAATTAAACACTAATTTAAGAATAGACATTAGTTTTACTCATGATCACACTTTATTCCATATGAACAAGCCACCGAACAAACCCAACACATGATTAAATTCACGAAAACCAATTTTGCACAAAAAAAATAATTTTATGAAAATAATAAATTAGTTAAACAATAAAATTAATTCACTAAATTATATTTAAATATGGAACCACCAACCATTCTTGTCGATAGCCCCTACTTTCGAAACAAAACTTCAATCACACACCAAAAACGTCGCAAACAACATCAAATAATCCCCAAATCTAGAAACCAAACAATTTAACATGGAAATCAAACCCCAATTAAAAGAAACTCTAACTAAAATCCCTACACAAACCGGGAGAGAGATTACCATAGCAAATCACCAAAGGGGAGGCCACTGAAAAGCATTTCGCACCAAAGGAAGTGGACTAGAGGGAATGTGGTGCACCAACATGATGTCACTGGAGAGTCCGTCCTAGAATGAGGGGTGACACAAGGTTGTGCCTGGGTAGAAGGGGTGGCACGTAGGTGGTTGGGGTGCCCATGCGTGGACATCTGATCTTCCCACCTGAATGAGAAGGGGGTGGTTTCATTGGAAGGAGGTGGGGTATGTTTTGACGACTCAAGGGGGAGAAGCAACGCGACGCGAGGGAGGGGATGACATGCGACACCCAGGGAAGAAGAGAAAGTGGGGGAGAAAAAATGGAGAGAAAAAAAAGGAATAAATAAAATAAAATAAAATAAATAAAAATTTAATAAATAATGATAATATTAATATTCATAATAACTTAATAATAATTATAATAAACATGATATGATGTTAATGAACCTGGTACACTTTAAAAAAAATAATAGAATGTAAATAATAATAACATAATAATAATAACCTTATATTAATAAACTTAGGGAACATAATGATAATAATAATTACCATTATTATAATTATTAAAATACCTCTTTAAAAATAATTTTATTTATTTGTCTAGAACATGAGGCAGGCCACAAGAAGTCCTTGGAAAAGCAACACAGATTTGAATATTCCCTACACATGCACCAGACATTATCAAGGGAAAATAATTCATTCATCAAAAAAATAAAAATAATTAAATAGGCTTAGCCTGCAACACGATAGAAAGTTTTAAAGTATGATAAAATAATACAATAATATTCTTTAAATGTTTGGATGTGACAATTATCCCCACCATAAAAACTTTCTGCCCCTAGAATGTCACTAAGCCAAACTTTGAATCAAAATAGAGTTTGAAACTGAACGAGGCCAACAAATCATGTACTCGTTGTAACTATTCACTCCATCAGTCACACCTAACAAAGTCTAAGGTAAAATGAAAAGAGAAGAGCCATCTGGAAACGAGGTGGGTTCTCCCAACAATAAGATCCAAATAGCCCAACCAACTTTGAGACTCTCAACACGGGATAACTCTTGAAATTCTAACTTGATCCAAGAGGAAACCGCCAACAAGTAACAAGACTCTTAAAAAGACCAACTCTTGATGAATGCATGACAAGATTCATGGTTGGTCTCCCCACCATTTAATAACCGACCAGCTTAAGCTAATTAGCACCGGCCGATATGGGACCAACAAAAACCGACAATGAACTCTTCACACAATCAAAAATCTCACCATGTAGGGTCCCCGACAAAAAACCCCAAACTGAATGGCTGACCAAGCCCCTATTCATTATTTCCCAAGACGCATGTTTCTATAAAATGAGAACATCCTAAAAAAAGAATGGGTCACCAAAGGAGCTCGCCACACAAGAGAGAAAATCATCTTGAGACACATATCTATGAAGAGACAACCTTCAAAGCTCATATTTGAGGAGGCACAACTACTGGAATTACATAGAGAAGAGATCACAATGCCTTCTAACAAGAAAAGTGTCGTATTCAATGAACAAAGAAAATAATGAGAAAAAGAGACCTTTATGCCTCTTATAGCAAAACAGAACCTTCAATGATGAGGCAGATTGAACAGAGAGATTTAAATCGTCTTTATTTGAGCACTGAGGAAAAAAGTTAGACCAAGTTTCCTCACACCCAAAGATTCCTGACTGTGTGAAAATATTCACTCTGAGACCTGTGGTCGGAGCTCTAATGTCTTGAAACATCTACTGCCCCACCATCAGAAGCTGACATCCTCCAGTCAAGACTCCTTCTGACGATGCTGCTAGAGGAACCTCTCTAGGATTCCCAAATATCCACATTGACGACATGTCTTTAAAGGATGATGGCAAGGAGACTTAATGTACCCAAAGCAGCTACACCAAAAGAAAAAAAGAGAGTGTCCTGGCTAAAAGAATATGGAATTGACAATAATGATTTTCTGAAATAGGTTCCTCTAGTTCACTCTCCTCATTGGATGGGGATCCTTCTCGAACACTAAGAAGAATCATTACTTGAACCGAAGGCGAACACCCCATAGGAGAGAAAATTTAATTGATTTCACGATGCTACCTCTAGAGAGAAGGGAATCAACCCCTTGAAATGCCTGACACAAGCCTTCACTATCTGTTGGCATTGCTGGACACTCACGAGATCTGTCACCTTCTCTTGCTTTCACCTAATTAGGTATAAAAAATCGCACAGAATTGGTATTATACACCTTCCATGAAATCCCATCAGGCAAAGATGATGGGATTTTCTCCTACAGCAATCCAAAGTTGACCCATAAAATGAGCTCTAACCGGCAGAAGCTCTTATAGTTTTTGGAGATCCCAATAACCTGAAATCACCAACGATTTTACCGAGGTAGTTCACCAACTTCAATAGATCATGATCATCATTAAAGATAGACAAAAACTGAAAAGGAATCAATTCCACCACTCACGAGGACCCTCTGGTACTTTTCTGGGCGACATACTCAAAAAAAGGCAAAAAGCCGAATCAAGCCCCATTATAAATCAAAATTCCACACATCAATAAAAAACTAATGCTCAAACTCAAATCAATATTCTATCCACAATTAAGTATGTCCTAACCAAGAACCCATGAAAAAGGTTACCAAACACAAAAAAAGAACACTAAACAATTGCTTACTCTCCTTTCAAAACATTTAAATTACCTTTTTTGGAAACCAATTTTCATAAAACAATGCTACTTAATTACCCCCATAGGTATTCCATGATGTCTCGCATATACGTATACCATTGTACTAGCTTATTCCCCAACCCACACATATTTCTAATTATCCACATTCAACATGTGTACTTGTATATATGAGATCCATTATAGGAATACAAAGGGTTAATTCTAAAGACATCTCATTTCCAGAATGGATCATTCAACATAAAGAAAAAAAATCTCAACCAATATGAAAATGTCACTTATCATTAAAGAAATACATTTCCCAATCCTCAAACATTTTCAAATTCACATCTCAAAAAGAGTTAATTAGTCCACAAAACAACATCTAAATCACCTCCAATTTTTTCCTTTCAAGCCACACTTTCCAATAAATGAAAACCATTCCCATTTAAAGACCACCATTACACTACAAAACCACATTAAATTAAAACAATACAATTTCAAAATTCCAAAAAAAAATTAATTTAAAAAACCATTTTCCCACTCTATTAACAATATCCCCTTTAGAAATCCTCCCTTTCACAAAAATCCTTTTTTTGAGATCTAGTCATGTCAGTCAAAACTAATCCCAAAAAAAAACTCACATCAAAACATCAAATTATAATGGACTAGTGGTTATACCAACCCGGTAATGTGTCTTAGTAGACCATGATAAGAATGAGAATCAACTATAGAAAGTATCTTGAACTGTGCACTCAGGTTGTACATGGGATGCTAATCTATTCAAGCTCATCATGTAACACCATATCACTTCCTTTGTCATCCTTAATCCACACAGACTAAGCAAAGGAAAAACTCGAATCCCAGAATACCCCTGGCCACTCGAGTCTCTGGATGGGAAGGTTTCATGACGTACTTCCCACACCTACCACTCAATTCATGACATACCTAATCACCTAGATACATAAAATCCCAAATAAAAAGGGCCTACTCTTATTCCATTTTTTCATGAACCAACCCGGGTCGACCCTGGACCGGTAACCCGAGCCAGTTTCCGACATGGTCCGAAGGGAGGTCCCAATCCCCACAGGCTGGCAACTAGTGTTAGGCATCAAAATAAATCAGTTGGAAACAACATTCCCCATAATAAATTTAAATAAACATAAACTGAGAAATCAGATAAATAATGGAAAATAAACTGAACAACTTGGCAGTGGAAAAAAGAATAAAAAAAGCAACATGACATTCCTTGGGTGACCCCGTTGGTCACCACTGTATGTAGACTACACTCGCTCCCCAAAGCGATCCATGACTAAAATCTGCAACTGAAAAGTAATGTAGGCGTGAACACAGAGACGCTCAATAGAAATTCCAAAATATCACCATGTCTTATGCCCCTCACCTTTAGTGATAAATCCAATCATGCTAGTTTGAAAATAAGTTATAATAAAATAATTTTTCTATTTTTTTCAAATTCAAGTAACGAGATTTCATTTTCCTGTAAATCATTTCACTCCCACTACATTTTCAAAATAGGTTCTAAGCATGCACAAACATTTCAAATTGAAAAGAAACCAGTTTGGATTAAAATTTCATCTTCACAAACCAGACATCAAGTATGAAACAACTAAAACGAAAGTTACATCACAAGAAACATGTCACAAATGAGCACCATGGGTAATCACTATAGGTATCTAGAACAAGTGGGAACCTAGAGACCTCATACATCAGTGACATGTGTCTTAGAAACTACTACACTCAAACAACCTGGCTTAGAAGACCACAAACCCCAGAAAACTAGTCTTAGAAGACCACGACCCCCAATAATTCATAAATTTAGTTAGTGTTGTTGTGTTAATAATGATATACGAATAGGGACGAACCCCTGCCTTGTCATCTAGCATACTAGCCCTTGTCACCCACCTAGATACCCAGATTTCCCACTATGCCCTATTTTAATTAGTGGTGTGTTTTCTTTATCAAGAAAACATATATGTAAATAACACATTATTTATACAAAACCCATTGAACTTCCCACCAATTTTCTCTCTCCTTAAGTTAATTCCCCACTTTTCACATCACACAATGCATAAGCTTAAAATTTAGGCTCATCATAACACGTTCAACATTCAAATAATTTTCTAAAACCAAGGGGGAATGCCTCAAGAGAGGTTTTTAATTTTCATTAAACATTCTAATGTGCCCAACGAGATTTGTTAAATAAAGCAAATAATATTTAAAATTAACCGGGAAAAAGTCCAAACACCTTTGGAAATAAATATTACCAATTAAAAACAAATTAGGAAATCAATTTTTAATAAAAGTCACTTAACACCAATATCATTAGAATAACATTTCAGTTTACAAAGCAAAGGCGTAATCATTTCTAGCAACCGCAACCAGATTCATAGCATGTTTATATAGCATAAATGTAAAACATATTTTTAAAACAAGAAAGCAATTATGAATTTCAAATTAAAGGCTTAGGCATAGATGACCTACCTCAAACTTGTCTCTATTTGCCAATGACCACTTGAACTGATACTTGGTGCATACACACACATGCATTTATACATACATATATACACACACCCCCTAACTGCATTGTAAATATTCCCCGCACCATGAGGGAATATGTACAATGATGGAATATATATATATATATATGCCTTACCCTATGCATGTACATGTAGGATCCTTCAACACCTACGGCCCATAAACCATCGAAGCAAGTCCAAACACACTACACATATAATTTAATAAAATAATTCAAAACACTTAACAATCTACAAAACGTTTCAAAATAACACATAAGGGTAATCACTAATGACAAACCCATTTATTATAACACAAGAATCAATCATATAAATCATAACTATCATCTGAAACAAGAGGACTCAACAAGGGAAATCAATATCGTAACACAAGTTCAAACCGGGCCTTCACCCATTTCATAAACATTTGAAAATCAATTACAAAACAAATCTAAAATTTTCGTACACCATTCCAAATGATGGAATAAGCATATTCAAGCGTACCCACATAAATCCAATTAAACTCCATTTCCATTTCATAAAACCAAACACCCTTTTTAAATTAATGAAGCCCATCGAACACAAAGACAACCCATGATAAAACCTATTTGGCATAAAGATCAATAATCAAGTGCATTTTAGAATGAGAAAATTTATTTAAATTTTTATCAAACGTAATGGATGGATAAAACCCCATTTTGAAACCATGTTTCATTTTTCAAAAAAATACACCATTGCAAATAAAAGTGAAAACCCAATTTCAAATAATTTGAGGTTGCACCTGAATTTAAAAAAAAATCCCATTAAAATAATTAATAAACCACAAAAAAAAATTTATGAAGCAACTCCAAGAGGTATCACAAGTCTTTGAACATAAAAACCCACTCAAAATCGTTTTTTAAGGCCAAATGAACACCAATAACATGAAAAAATAGAATTTACAGTTCTTGCACTACATAATAAAACACAAATGGAAGACTAAACATGGGTTTTCCTCATGAACACACTTCATTACATATGAAAAACCCACTGAACAAACCCCATAAATGATAAAATTTATGAAAACCAAATTTTCACAAAACAAATAATTTATTGAACATGATAAATTAATTAAACAAGAAAATTAATTCACCAAATTATATTAAAATGCAAAACCACTAACCATTGGTGTCAAAAGCCCAAAATTTCTAAGCGGAACTCCAATCACGCACCAAACACGTCGTAAAAAACATCAAATAAACCCTAAATCCGGAAAACCAAAAAAATAACTTGAAAATCAAACCCCTATCAAAAGAAACTCTAACTAAAAACCCTACACAAAGAGGAAGAGAGATTACCAATGATAATCTCACAAAGGGGAGGCCACTGAAAAGTGTTGTGCGCCAAAGGGAGTTTACCAGAGGGGATGTGGAGCACCGACAAGAGGTTGATGGAGAGTCTGTCTGAGAATGAGGGGCAGCGCAATGCTATGCGCGGGTAGAAGGGGTGGTTCGTAGGTGGTCGGGGTGCCCATGCATGGTCGCCGAAGCTTCTCACAGGAAGGAGTATGGGAAGTTTCAAGGGAAGGAGGCAGGTAGGGTTTGATGGCTTAAGGGGGAGATGCAGCACGACGTGAGGGAGGGGAGGCCGTGCGACGCCCAGGGAAGCAGAGCAATAGGGGGAGAAAAAAGGGAGAGAAAAAAAAGAAATAAAATAAAATAAGAAAAATAAAAATTTAATAAATAATGATAATATTAATATTCATAATAACTTAATAATAATTATAATAAAATTCATATGATGTTAATAAACATGGAACACTTATCAAAATAAACATAATATTATTAATAATAACATAATAACAATAACCTTAAATTAATAAGCTTTTTGAACATAATAATAGTAATAGTAATAATAATAATAATAATTACCATTATTATAATTATTAAAATACAACATTAAAAATCATTTTATTTATTTGTCTTGAACAAGAGGTAGGCCCTATGGTGACTGGGGAAAATCCGTGCAGCTTTGAATATGCCCTGCCCATGCAATGAACATTGTCAAGGGAAAATCATTCATTCATCAACAAAATGAAAAAATTTCAAACATGCTTGGCCCACAGCTTGATATAATGGTTCAAAGTATAATAAAATAATAAAATAATATTATTTTAAATGTTCAAGTGTGACACTATGGGTGTAATCCAGATTAATTACTCTAAAAAAGGACATTAAAATTATCATGAGTTTTAACATCATCATGGAAGCACTCAAATCCCCAATGAGTCTGAACCAATCCTTCTATGACTATCCAATATCATTAAAAAAGTCCTTAGAAACTCAAGCTAATCATTACGTCATTTCCCATCCATGGTTGAGAATATATTTGAGTTCTCTTAACCTTGGGTATCTTAATTAACCTCTTGTCAAAAATATTATATATTAGGTTCATACAACTAATAAACCTAAATATTATGTTCTTTGTTCAAAGATATAAGACCATAAACTATATCATATAATTTTCTAAATCACTAGACCTTAAACAACCAACGAAAGGGACAGAAAACTTTTGAGGCCAAAAACCCGAAAAGGGTGACCTAAGACAAATTTAAGTCTCCACCTACTAAACTCTTCATCCTTAGTGTTTTGGAAAAAACATGGGCACACACATAATAGGAGAAAAGATCATAGGGTCCATAACCCTAGTAAATGTCAGGATACCCTCACTAGACCCACATGACCCAAATAATGTTAGGGGAATATTTTTTCACATCTCCCCACTATGATAATATGTTCACTAGGTGGTGACCAAACCTTTATGTAATTCACACACTACTTGGATTTTACATATTCTGATAGCCCCAGTTCATGTGTTGGGGTGCCTCAAATCATCATAAATTTTCATGGCCCTTGAAAAGGATATCTAAGTTCAAGGACCATATTCTTGAATATGAATCCTTGAAAATTGATTTTGTATATGAACCTATGGAATTTAACCAAATATATCACTATAAAAAAGTACATTGCAATTCTCATAATCCATCACATCATCACGGAAACACTCAACACCCCAGTGTGTCTGAACCACTAAATCTATGACTGTCTCGTACAATTATCCTAACTCAATAACTCTAGATCACAATTTATTATCCCTGTACCAATCTATCCAAGCATATTCAATACCTAGGACGTTACATCATCATGTTTCATACCCTTTATCAATGACTCATTGTGACACTTCATTTCATATCCTTTTATGGACATTGAGTAATGATTCGAAAAAACATGGCTTAGAGATTGAGATTAATTTTAAGATCTTGATAACCTAGGGTACCAGAACCCTTCCAAGATAGCATTCTTCCCTTTTAGAACTTCATCATATAAATTTTTAAGTCCAAAAAATATTCAATTTCCCTTGGAAAGAAATCAATATCATATTTTCTTGGCCATATTAGCACCACATAAGGGCCCTGAACTACCAACTAAATTCAGCTTCTTCTTTACATAAAGGAGTGTCGATCGTTGTCAGACTCTATGACACTACTATGGAACCAAGAATTTTAGAATGTTAAAGGACATACCCGACTTGTCTTCACTATCTCAGATTCATGGAATAAAACTCTCATGTTATGATTTATGTCATCAAAAACCCAAATTCATGGGAGTGTTTGTTATCTCTATTATTCTAGAATCATCAATATTACCCCCATAGATATTAAATTGCACATGGAAAAGATACCCGAATTTAATGGGCCCATTTTATTTAATATTCATACATTCTAATTACCTTTTCATATGCACCTATGGTCGTCAAAAAAACATGTCACTCTACAAAAAAAGAATTTCGATCCTCATGAGCCTCAACAACACTCAGGTACAGTCCAATACCTCATTGTGTTTTAGGTCACTACTGGAATGTCTGGACAGTATCCCATGCTTATAATGACTGCCTGGGCTGAAATACCTTTACCCAAATAAACAGACGGTCTGGGATAAAATACATTAAAATAAAGCAATATGCAGTCCTAGTAAAAAACCATAAAACGAAACAACATATAGTCCTATCTAAAAGATCTTAAACGAACGCGAAAGATATTCCTAGCTAAAAGACCTTAACCAAAATCAACTAATGTTCCGAGTTAATGATTTTAAACTAGAGAAATATTTTTTCCAAGAAAAAAGACTATAATCCAAAAAAAATTGATAGTCAAAGATAAACGATATTAAACTAATGAAACAGATGGTATGAGCTAAAAGACCGTAAACTAAAGCAATAGATGGTCCAATCTAAAACCCTAAACTAATTAAAAAGACGGTATGAGATAAAATAAACTAAACTAAATTAATAGAAGGTCCAAAATAAAATATTCCAAACTAAATCACATGAAAAATAATTATGAGGCCCACTACATGGACCTATCACGCTCGAGTTTCATTCCATGAATATTAGATAAACTCATTCTTCTAGACATATCACCTACCTATGAGATACCTATGTAGATCAGGCGTCCTTGATCATGAGATGCACAGAGAAGTATGGGTATTATCAATGAATTTCTAAAAAAATAGGAATAATGAGATACCATTCAATGAATGAAATTGGATATCAATCATTGAAAACTCATCCTACCCCAGTATTAAAAATAGGAAGGAATCTATAAGTTTTGGATTCTCTATCTGAAACCTTAAAAAATATCATGTTGTGAAAAAGAATGGGATATTGTACAAAAAAATGGAGTCACAAAAAAATATTGTCAGTAGTGTCGACAAGATCATCAAGAGTCCAGTGAAAGGCATCAATTCGGTGTTGGAGTGTCATCCTTCTCACTTCTGCTACCTCAACCTCAGGATGTATAACTTCAAACTATAGAGTCAACTATTCAACCATCTAATGAGATTTGTCCAATGAGGTCATCGATTTCGAATGGATGGACTTCATATGAGTAATAATCTCTTTATACAACCATACATGTTCCTTCCAAAAACCCATCTTGGGTTTCAGTAAAAAAAACTACTAATTACCCTACATTAGTTCCTCTACAGTCTCCATCATTTATTTGGTGAGGGAGGCCTCAAAAATAAAATCATATATGACCTTTTCTAGTGTGTCCAAGTCTCTTGATGTCAATATGATACACTGCTTAACATCATACAGAGTATATTGATCAAATATGTATACCCTGTGATCATGAAATAACTGGCGTAGCTGCTACCCTAGATGGAAAAATGTCTCCAGAGGGGTTTTAGTATTCAAGAAATGGATATTCTCCCAAAACATCTTACAACGTGATTGATCCTTGGTAGCTGATAAAGAGGTTACATCAGAAGGATGGCCAATGAGATGAATCAATGTTGAAATAGGAGAATAATCCCCATATACCTATCTCTCAATAGGGATATCTTCTATGGCCTTCAGCAGAGGACTGGTCTCCTAAACAAAATCTGACATATCATCTGAATAACTGTTATCAGAGTGAGGTCTCTTCCTTGACGTCTCCCCTATGTCCTCAATCAGTTCAAGTACTACCACATATTGTGGTGGTGGTGAAACAAGGTTCATATCCACTTGTTGGACCAGTTCTCCTAGCACCCCATTGGGATAATCCATCACACATTAATAGAAATAATCACAGATGAGGAAAACGGGAGCATTGGGAGACATAAATATGATCATATCTCTAGTATCTATATGGGGTTGTATCTTCCAAAATTGGTTGATAATCCTAGGATGTTGATCCCCTATAACGCTGGAAAAAGAAATGTGGGAAACTCCCTAAATCTATCCAAACTATCAGACAAATCAATACAGCATGTACGGCTCAAAGAAAATTCTCTCGTCTAACCCAGATAAAAGGATCCCATCTCAAAGAGATTTTTTTAGATCTAACATGAATATATCCACTACCATAATTAATAATTAGACTACCTGATGCATAGAAGGTAGAAATTTGAAGTAGTGAGATCAGGACATCACACTTTTGACTTCTATATGGGATAAAGACAACCGTAAAACCTTTGAGATGTTCATCAATCTAGGGATGGATATGGGGTCTAGGATCCTAGATATATTTTAGTACTCATAATAATAAAACTCTACAATCTAGCCAAACAAGAACTGGAGAGGACCACCAATTCTGTAGAGAGTTTTGGCCTATTGTATATAACCTGACATCTTGTAGAGGTGTGAAATAACTAGTACCAACAGGTTGTGGCACCTCCCTTCCATAAGATATTCCACCATTAGCAATGTGTTAATGTGAATTCCCATGTGTGTATCCCATTCCCGGAAGATCCACCCATTTTGGATTATATAATAGAAACCTTCTTACCCATGATATGAAGAAACATCCAAATTCACCTAGTATCCCCATGAGGTGTAGTCCCTAGCTTCAATAATTGACCAATATGATCTAGAACTATTGGAAACTTGCTAGGATGGGAATTGATAGGGGTGGATAACACTGGGACTCTACCCACTTCCACACACAAAAAATATTGATCAAGATTGTGAATGAAATAAGATAGAACATTTTCATCTCTCTTCATAAGGCTCTCATGATGGGAGAATCATTGTGAGTTCTCTATGAATCGGTGGCTGGAAGGATGAATTTTTCTCAACCCCCCTATGTTTATTTCATATAATATAGATGGTCTCTCAATAGACAAAATGTCACCCAAATCATTGGTTCACAAGATCGAGATGATCTCTGGTGGGTATTAATTTTTCTAATAACTGACAATTTATCCCTTATAATATTACTCATGGAGGGGGGGGGTGGACCCTTTCAAAATAATCCTGGAAATATTAAAATTAAATACCTGAATAAGATTTTTATTTTCCCTGCAAAATCAAGTAATATAGGGATAGTTGAATATTCAAGAATCCTTGGAGAGACTCATGATTTCATGACCATCTAAATGTCATGTGAATGTGATGAACTGTGGTGAATCCCCCATCTCTAGTCCCATGGATCCCTCTTCATGAAGCCTACAATCCCTTGTGAAGATCCCTAGACAACTAAATGAGATCCATCAGGATACATGGTTTTTCATTGGAAAGTGCCTGACAGACCATACAAAATCATTCAAAAATAATGAATTATGAAATTCAATGGAAGCGACACCAAGAGGTCATGACTCTCATCCTCTAAATAATCATTCGGAAGAATAAAATCCCATTATTATATGTGGGAAATATCTCATGACCTATAAGGCTTCACCACATAAAACTACGTAGATAACGGGGAGGAGGAGAGAGTTATTTATGGTTGTAGAAAGATATGAGACACGCACCCTGACCGATTCACGAGACACCACAAAACATCATTGAAGCCCTCTGGCTTGTAATTCACACTTCAAAGAAGTCCAAAAACATGTCAAGGAAACCCCACAATGCACTAAGGATAGGGAGATAGACATTTCCACTACATTCTTACACACTCTCTATATGAGTCATATTGGTCAAGTGAGACATCATCAAAAAATTGAGTAAAAATCATAGATACTACTCATGCCAACTCACATAATCCCTGACATTTTTCAACTGAAACATAGGTTTCAAAAAGTGGGGGGGTGGTGAGAGGGGTTTGGGTCACGAAAAGACTTGTAATGTCCCTGTGATGTGACATAATGAATAGTGATCCCTCAGCAATATGTTTTCCTTATCCCGTGGAATCCCTTTGGATTGTTATCCTCATCTTTAGAACATAGAATGGTTTTTTTCTCCAATGAGAACCATAATAGTCATGTAGCCCATATCCAGAAAAAATAATAATTACCCAAGACAACAGAAAAGATATCTCTCATGACTCCCCACATTTTTTACATCAATTGATGTTGATCAAAATAGAGTGTACAAGAGTTACTCATGGTCACTAAAAGGAATGTGACTTGCCCAGTGCACCCACAACATTTTCCTATGAGACATTAGGACTAGTACACCAAGGTCTCTCTAGTGTATTCTCAAAAGAACATGGATTTTGAGAGAACCTTTGGAAATTTCAACATGGCGACATGAAAGTAGAAAAACATATCTTGATGATCAAACTAGTCTCTAATAATCTGTAAGGATATGATAATGTAAGAGACATGTGATCACTGAAAATCAGGTGACACAACCAAAATAGTCCATTAAAAAGACTCACAAAACCGTGTGATTCCATGACCTTCCACTAGCTCCAAACTAGACTCACGCCAGATACGTCACATAGACTGGTGAGTATCTAGGGTGGTGAAGCCTACAAATCCCCCAACACAACATGAAAAAGAAGGAATACTAAGCGAGTTGGATTCTTGATGCCGAAACTCTGTAGGATATGGCTCTTGAATTCTATGGACTTCTCGATGTGATCAAATTACTAAACAAATTTATATTAAGTTATACACTAGCGGATAGCTAGAGTAGTCATGCAACATCAATAATTCACATTGCGTGATAATTCATATATCACGCGAAGGATCCCTTGTGGTTTATTGGAAGACCATTCCACAATACTACTAGATAATTTGAGGCATAAGATGAACTAAAATTGAACAAAACCGAGGAATAATAAATACAAGGGTTATAACCGATATCAGTGGTATAAGGATTGTGCAAAATACTTGATCATTGCCCCTCTTGCGCTTCACATGTTTCATATGAAGACACATGATACCACTAAGGCATGATTTCTAGATTTCATGACACCATTTAGACATGTCATCTGAGACACAAGAAGTCCTCCAGACAAGTTAGGGAACATCATAAAATTCTCCCACAGCTGACACTTAGTTCATGCGAACCCTCTAGCACCATCACCCAAGAGTTGTGACATCACTCAGACACATCACCTGATTAACATAACAACATTCTCTCATGTCATAAAAGTCTTGTGAAAGAATCCAGGAAGGACAAAAAATCTCTCATGATTCCCACTGGGAAAGTTAGATAAGACTCTTTATACCCTATAGATATGTCATCCAAGTCTCGTGATGACTCCTAGAGGTATCATCCAAGACTTGCGACGTCCGTCAGACACATCTTCCGACTCACATAATGGCATGCACTCATGTAAGTTGTGTCTCTTCAAGGAATTAAGACTGTTCGACACTATATCCTATGATACCATATATGTGTGTCAAGCTAGGTAATTCGATGACTCTTAGAGCATCCCATGATTTGAAAATATTGTCTATCCTCATCCTGTAAGCCTCGATCAACAAGGCGACCTTAGTTTGTAATCACTGACATAAAGGTAACTACTAAGAATATGATTCATTCCATAGTTAGGATACATAGGCCACCTCCCTTTGAGGTCTGAGCTCTATATTTATTATCCATTGAGGGACCAACAAGTGAGTCCCTTATATAATGCAACGATTTTGATTACATATTATCTCTTGTTTCTCACAAACAATCATGGATCATGAAGTCATATGGAGTTGAATGGCTATATCATTTTCTTCATAAAGCCTTAAAATGGTATAGGGAAGCCTTAAGGTATAAGTCCCAACATTATATGAATTACGAGGTCTATGAATTCTTCTATGACTCGGATACATAGGATGTCTTCCCATGGCCCGAGCTCCATGCCAAAAATCCTCAGAAACTATCCCAATAAACATGCCCAATTTCCATACACAGTGAGGAAAATCATCTGCTTCCCCGTTTTTCTGACATTGAGCATAGCTCATGTGGGCCTAGAGGGATCCAATGAACACCTCATTATGCATCATAAATCATCATGGTTTAGTGCAGACTCAGCCTATAAGACCCATACAAATACTAATCTTTGATGACTCTCATTCCTTCCATATTCAATATACATAGGATTCCTTATTAGGGCCCAAATATTATACCAAACACTCTGAGGAATATCCTAGTATGCAAGTCCCGTACATACACATAGTGAGGGTAATCATCTATCCCCATTGTTTCACAAACTGATCCTAGCTCATGTTGTCTTAGGGAGGTATGAATAAACATATTATTAGGAATCATGAATGATTACCCATAATATAAGTGTATATATCTTTGGTCCATTCCCATGAACCAAATTGAATTGTGCTGGCTTTGATTCTTTCAACATTTAGGATGTATATGACGCCTCATAATGGATCTATCTCCTCCTTAGAATATCAACCACCTCCTCATATAGAAGAAAATTATAAATTACATCGTTATAAGTTTAGAAAAATTAAATAATTTGTTACCCATTAGGGAAATATATGAAGAACCTTAGATACTCAACTTGACCCCTCTCTTCTCCTGAATAGATAATTAATCGATAAACCATTTTTCCAGGGTAAATGGTCCAGTATTAAGATTACAAATAGATTTTAGAACATATCATAAGTCTATAAGAGAGTCTAAATGTTTTAAATAATTCCATTGAAAGGGTGATATGATCCTGACAACTCATCCTCTTGACCGACGTGATACCCCAAGCATCACTGGGACAATTTTTTTTGATAAATTTCAGCCTTTGGAAAGAAGGTATGTACACACCTATGGGAAAGGGAAATGTGGGAAGCTTCTAAGGAAAATGAGAAAATTAGTGGACCCGATGTATGAAATTGAGAGAGGTCATAATATACCCCTTAATAAAACCATCATGAGAAATACTAATCCACATTCTATGTTTTAAAAACCCAATGAAAGAACAGCTATGAAAAATATAATTGGATCTTTGTGGATGGAGGAGCTTTAAGAAGATGTTTTTTAAGTATCATGAAAAAATTACTGGACAAATAGAATCATAATTAAGGTTTGATCCTATAATTATGAGGTTACCCCCACTTCATTCTAGACAAAAATAATTGGAGAAAATTATGGATTACTATGATTTTGAAAAGACTTTAAGATTCATGAATCTAGTTTTATGTGATAGTATTAGCATTATAAAATGACTAGTTAAATATATAATGAACCTAATGATTCTGAAAAATTGTAGTTTCATAATGACTATGCCTTCCATGATGAATTATGGATTATCAAGAAGACAGTTTTCTTCCTAGAGGTCGTGACATCCGCAAAGGAGATTCGTGAATGGTAGTACTGAAAATTAGATATAAGTTAAGAGTTATTTCAAGTGAATCAACTTAAGACTTAATTGTAATAAGAGTATAATGCAAGTCAGGGACAAACATATTAAATTATATTCTGTTGAAGGATCCTCCATGTTGATAAAATCGGTGTGACTTCACCCAAATCAATGAGCTATGGGGAGTTGATAGAAGTGTTATGAGTGAGGTAGTGTACTAGACCAAAAATATCGTAAAGGATGTGTGTCTTGAACATAGTGAATATTTATTAAATTATATTATTAAAAAAATACTTATAATTAGTTTATTTGGGTACGAATGACACATTTTCGGCATATGTTCAACTGACAAGCACTTATTATTGAACCAATTAAAATTATAGTGTTTTCTCTTTTCTTGTGATTGTTTGATTTCATAAAAATTCCATTAGATAGGTTTAATAGGTTCTTTCCAATGTGTGTCCAAAATACATTACCTTTAAAGAAACTTTTGACACCCTAATTTACCCCTCCCATCTCAAGGTGTTCTGTGGTACTACATGTGGTATTAGAACATAGAGGATACTAGTGTTAAATATGTCAAATTTTGTTCTACTAGAGAATTTATTAAATATTAGAAGAGAAACCCTATATGATGGAATAAATTTCAAGATTTGAAAGAATATGATGAGATCTCATCTATGTTCTCTTGGAATGAATGTATTTTCCCACTAGATAGGGGAATTAGGTCACTGATGTGACATGACTGTTTATGACAAAAACAAACGCTAAACTTTTTGATATAGACACCAAAATAAAATTCTCATAATAAAGATCTATTTGATAAAATATACCTGAAATTAATGATTTTCAATTCAACCTTTTATATGTTGTAAAACATGAAAATATATATGATGGTGATTACAAAGTGAAGGAGGAGAAACTCCACATTTTTTCACAATAAGTTCGATGATCTGAAGATGAATCCAGATAAAAATGTGGGTACACTTTTAAACAAATTGCAAATGTTATTAGAGAAATATGAGGACATGGTGAAGTAATCAAACACATTTTCAATATGAAGAAAATCTTGAGAAGGATTCCACCTCTCTACAATCCAAATGCACCATACCTTGTGGAAATGGATATTTTTGAATATTCTCTTAATTATATGACAACTAGTATATTGTCTTATGAAAAAAAAGTCAAACCATAATATTAAAAGAATCATTTAATCACATAAATATCATCACAATATATGGAAAAACATCTAGTTTCCTATGTTAGTATTGAGGAAGGCAATGAGGAAGATGAAATCTTTCACAATTTACAAATAAATTCAATATAGGAAAATGAATTTATGAAGGAAATACTTATAAGTTCTATTTTTGATGTGGTAGAGGTGGGAACATTTCCCCTCAGTGGTCAAGGAAGTTCAATGTTGGAGAAAGTAAAGCTAAAAGTATACAGAATACAAAAAAAATGATTCCAAAAAATGGGAGACATTAAATCAAGAAAAAAGATTATAAGGAGAGAGTTAAAACTATAAAGACAAACAATATGATAATGAATTCATCAATGATGAAGAATCATAGATTAAATCTGAAACTCAAGCATCCATGATGGATAGAGTATAAAAGGAAGAACCTTACAATGATAAAGATAATCAGTTGGTTGGTGTTGTTGATATCATGATGGAACTTGAGGGTGTGCCAAAAAGACTAATTATCAAATAAAAAAGAAACAAAAATTTGAGAGGAAATTAGGAAGAGAAATAAGAGCCTATCTATTTTCATGAACAAAAAAATTTATCAACAGGAAGTAAAAGAAAAAGGGCATTAAATAGATCCTGAAAACTCAGATGATGTTTTCAAATTCATTATCGGGATTGAAGAGAGATAAAAATTCTTCAATGAACTCACATATAGACTGGAGTAGAAGACAAAGACTATTGAAGGAATTGAATAATAGGGTTAAACTGTTATGTGTAAACTAGATACTAAAACAAATTCATGGTAAATATAGAAGAAATTAAAATTTGAATTATTCTCATATGCATAGCTATAAGATGGAACTAAACGTGGTTCTGAAGTAGAAGTGAAGTATTTGAATGACCATAGATCCACATGTTTGTGAAATAGTTCAATTTTCTATGATGATAAACATAAAAGGCTGGAAATAAGATGAATCAAGATAAAGGGAAGTAGAACGTTGGACATATTACAATGGAACCAAATGTCCCAACATTGAAATCTTCAAATCAAGTAGAAAAGAGATGTGAAAATTACTCCCAAATATCTAGAGATGATGCCAGTCAAATTATTTAAAAAAATAAGACAACATAATTGGTAATGGATTTTATAATACATTTCCTCTTTTTAACTTTCAATTATACAGATTTCAAGATCATATTGGGAATATGCAATATGATTTCTGAAAGGGGAAGAGCTTAGAAGTCAAAAAAGGAGAATGGAACCATATCCTTAATATTATGGAATAAATAGTTTTCTAGGATATTTTTTTAGTGTTTTAAATATAGACATAAATCTATTCATTATATGAAAATTAATAGAGTAGATATTACATAAAAAACACATAGAATATTCAATACCTATCATCTCGGTGAAATTTATATTGAAAATAAATGTTCTACTCTGGAAAAAAACATGTAGGATTAACCCATGCATGTGGAACGGTGATTGAAGTAGATAATGTTAGCCTCCACCTAATCATGTATCTCATGGAAGGAAAATCATAAGATCAAGAAATCCAACCTTGTAGAAATACCTCTAAAATCTACAATGAACAGTAGAAACTTGATTATTTATTGTGGTTTCTCATCCCATATTATGAGAAATTATTATTTTTTAAATAATGTTAAGAAAAGGATTAATGAAATAGTTATATTTGGAAATTATTTTCCTTTAAATATCAAAGGAAGTGGATGTATGTATCCAGAAAATGATGAGCTTAGGAAAAGTGAAGTTCCCAATATGGACAGACTATGTCACAATATCTTAAATGTGAGTCAACATTATGACTTGGGACTAAAAGTGACATTTTATAAAAATGGATGTACAATAAAAGAAAAGGCAAGGAATTATATCATCGAATTACATAGCATATACAGAAATTAATACCAAGTAGACAGTAAAGAAAACTTTTTCTACATAATTTTTTTATAAGAAAACAACTTTTGGAATCATAGGTTGGGTCACATTAATAAAAAATATCATGGAAAATATATCTATTCTGGATATATTCACTAATATCCCCAATTTGAAGAATGAATATGAAAAAACATGAGATGATTGAATGAGAGGAAATAAGGTCTGTAGTTCATATCTGATAAAGATTTGAAGGTCATAAAATCTTCTTGATCACATTCAGGCAGGCATATTTGTCTAATAAATATGGATGGCACACAAAGATAGTGGTACTCAATTATATTTATTGATTATTATAATATAATGGACTATGTACTGGTTATATATAAGAAACAAAATGTTCTTGATTTATTTAAATGTTAACATATAATAGATGATAATGATACCAGATGTAAAATAAATATTTTTTGATCTGATAATAGAGGAGAATACATGTCATTTAGATTTGAAACTTACTTGAAAAAACGTGGAATAAATCCTGAGATGGATTCTGTTAGAACCCCATAAAAAATAAATTTGTTGAATGCAGAAATTGATAGGTGAACAATATGGCTATAACTATGCTAATAGAAGGTTTTATTTTCATCATTATTGGAACGTGGTTTTTCAAGAATCTGTTTACACACAGAATCAAATAGGGATTTTTCTAGGAAAAACTAAGACACTATATGAGTTATGGTTTATAAATAAGACCTCTCTTAATGAATTTCGTTTTTTATCTTTAAATTCTTCATCCAAAACAAAGAATGAAATCTCAGTAAGTATGGGGATGTTACAGATGAAGGAATGTTCCATTGATATTAAATGAATATAAAAACCCAAAAATGTTAAAATAATAATATTAAAATAATTGTTGAAATTATTTATTCTAAAATCATTGATGGTAAATATATAAATTACTCAAGGATCAAATATAATGATATGATAATGAAAAACATAATGGAGAATGGATATATTTTAATGTAGAAATATAAGAAACCTTACAAAATAATCAGCTCTCACAAAATGATGCTAATTCAAAAGAAGAATGAAAAGAAGATCATATAGACGATGAAACATTATCATAAACACAAAGAAGAAATTGAATATTGTAAACTGATCAATACCACAACCTTGCATATTGGAAAATACTAAAAAATAAAAAGAGAATGTGGAGTGAATCACATTCTTCCTACCTATCAATTATGGAAAAAACACATTTGATGAAGCAGCGAAGGATGATTCATGGGTAAAAACCATGAAAAAATAACTTGATCAGATTGACAAGAACCAGACATGGGATCTTGTTATGAGACCTAAAAATCACAATGTGATTGGTATAAAGTGGATCTTGAAAAACCAAATTTTATGACCATCGAAATATGATCAGAAACAAGGCACACTTATTTTGTAAAGTCAATACATAGATTGAACGAACTAATGTTGAATAAATGTTTTCTCAAATGGGGATAAAGAAGATGATAATTCATTTCCTTTTTATGGTAATCCAATGAGGATACAATGTTTATAAAATTGATATCAAAAAATCATTCTTAAATAGAGTTCTTGAATAATAAAATTAAATTGACCAACTATGGAGATTCATGATTGGTAATAATGAAGAAAAGGTTTTAAGATTAAATAAAGCACTATATGTACTAAAATCAAGAACATTTTCATGGTATTTTCCACTAGACGAATGTATGAAGACACTTATATTCAAAACATGAGATGGTGATCATAATAACTATGTGATGAATTCAAATTAAGATAAATTTATAGTTCTTGTGTATGTGTATGACATCATATTTGGGGAAAACAGGCATGGAGTAGGGGATGAATTTGAAAATCATGTGAAATCAAATTTTAGAATTACTATGATTACTGAACACACATTCTTCATAGGGATTCTAGTGATTCAGAAGAATTATTACACGTTAAATCCTCATGTAAAATATATGATAGTGCTACTAAAGACATTCAACATGCATGATTTCAAATAATTTTTTACTCAAGTTGTAGTAGGGAAAAATCATAAAAACCATGGGGATAAGACTTCTATAGATCTGACCAAATATAGAATAATCATTGGAAGCTTATTATACTTAACTGAAACATAAAAATATACTGACTTTGTAAAATGATTAGTGTCCCACTATAAAAGTAATTATATTG
Organism: Viscum album; assembly: GCA_963277665.1. NCBI lineage: Eukaryota > Viridiplantae > Streptophyta > Magnoliopsida > Santalales > Viscaceae > Viscum > Viscum album. Next base: position 1,484,506,700 of record OY728137.1, read on the forward strand.
AAGAACATTTGGAGGAAGTTTCAAAAATTATATATTTTATTCAAGGTACACACAATTATGGTTTATACTTTTCTATGAGAAGAGATAATGTACTATCATCATTTTATGATGATGAAATGGATGGAGATGTAGTGGATAGAAACCCCACAAGTGGTGATACATTCTTTATAATCATGAAATGTTTAGTCTGGTTGAGAAGAAATTGGAAAGGACTTATAATAGTACTGTTGATGTAGAGTATATCTCCTCTATATTGTCTTGCACTCTGATATTTTGGATGAAGAAAAAACTGACTGATATTGTTGATGGGGTGAAACAAGTGATGGGGATTCACTATGATAAGAAGAGAAAAATTGATTTTATGAAGAATCTGGTTTATCCATCTCATACAGAACATATTGAGATATAATATCACTTCATCAATAATATTTTTGAATAAGGAATGATTAAAATTGATCATGTTGGAACAGATGGAAAAGTGTCAGACATTCGGAATAATCTAATGGTTGATGATGTGTTTGAGAAATAACTATCGATCCTCAATGTTCTTCCACCTACCAATACATTAATAGGTTATCTTTGGTCCCCTTTCCCCATTTTGATTACTATTTTAATCTATTTGTGGAAGTGATATAGGTTTATGGGGGAGATAAAATCTAGTGGGAATGTGTTTTGTGATCTAAAAGACACATATAGGTTATTTGGAATTATTTTCAAAGGTCCAGTATAAAGAAATTGAATTTCATAAATTATTTATTGTTTTAGGGTTTTTTGACCAATAATTCAATTATTCTTTGAAATGATGATAATTATGTGTTAATGATGAAATAGTTTATATTTATCATATCTTAGCATGGATTTATTTACTCATTCCAAAACAAGATAACAGAATTCATGATTATCCTCTTGTTTTATACACCAAAATTTTGTCATGTAGTCATAGAGAGTTGAATGATTTAATTCTAATGTATCATATCTTGATAGCATCGGGTCTTTTATTTAATTTTTCTATATATTTCCAACAAACCTAACGGGGGAGATTATTGTAACCAATGATGTCTGTTACTGTAAATATAGTCTAGAGTGGGTTTGTTTTCAATCATTCCTTTACTGATCAGGGATTTTCCATGGAAATTTATCTTATAGTAAAAGCTAACTACATTATTGAAGGTGGATTCATTTCCACAGTTTTCTAATTTTTTGAGGTAAATTTTTTTAGGAAGATGGTAGCATCAAAAAATTATTCTTTTGGAATCAATTCATCATTGATATTGTAACATCATGGGTTTCATGGGAACTATGTTTTGAAAATTATGATATTTGCAATGGTATGGAGCTACGTGATGGTGTGATGTGTTGATGGTATTCTCTACAACTATGAGAAGTAAATCATCAAGAATGTGCAATGAGTTGATGGTAATCTCAACAACTATGAAAAATCTCACTGGAGATTTGTGAGTGGAGCATCATTATGAAGATGTTTTGAAAGGAATAAAAAAAATGTGTTATAGGCATGGGATATTCCCAAAGGTCTTGGCCTATATATATGAGGCTACACAAACATTATTCTACATCAAAATAATTGGACAAAATCCTGAGTCACTTTGATTCTGAATATACATTGAGATTCATGGATATCATTTTATGTGCGAGCATGGGTATCATGAAAAGACTTATTAATTTTTGAAAAATGCCAATGCATTTGAGAAATAGGAGTTTCAAGATGATAGGTTATTCCATGTTGAATCATTGAGTATTGCGATGGAAATTTTTTTGAGATGTTTTTGATATTTTCGAAGAATCTTCATGAATTGATGTATTGAACATTGTTTCTAATTGAACTATGAATTTAGGTTCATCAATTCTAGACATTGATGAAAGTAGTTTTTTATTATAGTGAGAGACAAAGAGTTAAATTCTAATCTATTTAAACAAAAATCAATTCAATAAATTGATTCACACTTCACCCAAGGTAGTGATTTATGGGAGATGATGGAAGTGTTCTAATGGAGGTAATGTGCAATCCCTAAAATCTTATAAAGGCGTTGTGTCAGGAATAGAGTGACTATGTTTAAAATTATTTTTTCCACAACTAGTGTATCATAGTGTATTTTGATACAACCGACACAATGTCAGTTTATCCATCTTGGAGTATACCTTAGTGTCAAACCATCTAAATTCACAGTGTTGTCTCTTTTCTTGTGATTGGTTGATTTCTATACATTTACATCAAACAATTTAACAGGTTCCTAAAAAAATGGGAACAAGTTCCATCACATATGAAGAAAAATTTTACACCCTAATTTACCCCCCCCTATCATGGTTTTCCATGGTCCTATAATAAATTTATTCAAACAAAAAATATTTCACAATATATCATAATGTTACATTCTACCCAACCAAAAATTAAATTTTCCCATCAAAATTTTCACTATAATAAAAATAAATTACTATATTTTTACAACATCGTGTAATTAGGTTACAAAATCATTTCTTCAAATTGGTGGATTCTCCACAAAATATCGACTACGTGGGTGGTCTTGTTTCATAGCACATTCTCAATATAATTCATAATCTACAAAAGATAATCCACATAAGAAATATCTTACTCTAGTGATATGACATTTGAGTTTAGTACATGTGAAGGTTCTACCATATACTTTCTCGGGAAAGATACATGGAACCAATCATGGACTTGATAGAGGTTCATTTGAAGTTCCAATTGATCAGTTATTATCCCAATATGTTCATTAATTTCTATGGAATTGATTTATCTGGGTCGTAGTTCTCCCTTCTTTTGGAATGTCATTATATTATTCCATGGAGATATTCATAGAATTTCATTGTCTCCAAATTTAAATTATAGATCATGCAAGTTATTTTTAGAAAAACTTGTCTCTTGACATTGTGACACCCATATGTGTTGATGAATGGCTCTAACCTTCTATTCCATTCCATTAGATTTATTACGTTCAAATAGTTTTATTTCTCTAATATAATCCTAATAAACTTATGATAAAAAAATTTCCATATAGGGATTCATAATATTCAAATGAATACTCTCATGTGAGCTATTATTGTATGAAAACAAAACCAGATGAAGGTATTTATCCCAACAATCGTTTAAATACATATAATAAGATATCATAATATACTAAAGGGTTTGATTTTTTTCTCTCAAATAGATTGTCTTCCTAAGGATGATAATTGGAGATAAAACTGAACTCAATTTCCAAATATTATTGAATAAATCACCAGAACATCATGTTAATCCTCATATCCCAATATCATAGAATATAATATCATACTCCATGCAATCATACCACCCATTAAATGTATATCCTGAAAATCTGATCCAAAGATAAATATTTTCGGATAGAAATAAAGTGCGCTAACCTTTTTATTTGATTTAACATAATACATATAGAAATTCTCCCCATTAGTTGTTTTGGTGATTCTGATTAAAAAATCCTAGGTATTCTTTCCCAATAACCATTCTAGTATGGGTCATGGTTGAAACATACCCTCATAATTTTTTGTCTAAACTTTCACTTAATGTAGTACCACGCATCTAGATAAAAGCTTGGTAATATATATATATTTATTTATTTATTTATTTTCCCCAGAAACACTATTTCATGTTTCTAAATATCTTCTTTACTTTAAATATGAATATGTAGTAAATATCTATGATCTCCCTCTAAAAACGCTTCTTTCAAATAAGGTATGGGAAAAACTCATGTGTTGTTACTAAACCATACTATTACATCACAATGATGGATAAACTCAAGAAGATTTCTGACCTAGTTATAAAGATCTACATCTTCCTTTTGTACAACTTTATCCTTCATCTGTATAGATGGATAAAAAATTCTTTGAGAAAGACAACATGTCTCCCCTTACTTTATTTTTTCTAGATTTTTCCTATTTAAATCAATATATATTGGATCCTCTATGATAATCATCATGGATAATCTAGTATGATCCTTTGAAGTCAATACATTGGCCACCTTGTTTTATTTTCATGTTTTGTAAGTTATTGAGAATCCATAATCAATATTCAACTTCAACCATCTTACAACTCATTTTGTGTGAATATTTACATTATACTTTGACAATGAGTATATATTTCAAACATCTCTCCATAATGATATTACATCCATATATTTAATGAAAAAAATTACCATATCTTACATTTAATCATGGTTTAGGTAATTTTTCCCATGAACCTTCAATTTTTTCAAGGAATAAGTTATCAAAATATCATTATTCATGAGAACACATTCATTCTCTTATTTGATGAATCTCAATATATTACAAACCCTTTAAACTATAGGGTAGTGTAAGGATGGGTATGATGAAAAATATTTTCATCAAATCCTGAAACTTTTCCTCACATTCAACTTTCCAAATGAACCGAGCTCCTTTCAATGTTAATTTGGTTAGTGGGTAAGATAGTGATGATAAATTCTCTAAAAACATCTAATAATAACCATCATAACCACGAAACTATGGATCATAATCATAGTGGTTAGTCTGGAATATATTTTAAAAGAATTATTCTTTGATGGATCCACAAATATACCCTCTATTGTGAATATATTATGAAAAAATGAATCCTTATATTTTTAAAATTCACAAATTTTTAATTTTTAATATCATTCATCTTGGTGGTTCGTTTGGCTTGTTATATTACGTATATTTACCATATAGTGTATGAAATCAAGAAGACACTGTAAAAGTTAAATTATTTAACTTAGAGTTAAATCTAAATGATAAGGTTAAAAGAGTAAACCAAACTTGTCTAAAACTTATTGGTTGAGAGTATTTCGACCCATCCCCACCTTAGCTTTGAAATAATTCAATTTTGAGCAATTAAACACCGAATATGACTTTATTATAAAATAATATTTTATGTTTTTCCAAAGGTGCCCCTCTCCTCCGTTATAAAAGGGCACCTTATCCCTCTCCTCCTCACCCAATTTTGAACCTTAATGCTTGGAAAAACCCTACCCATTTCCCTTCTAATCATCCCTAGAAACGTACTAGAGGTCCTGGTCTTCTTCAATGTCCAATTTTAGTGCCCTAAGAGGAGGTTTTAAAGAGGCGTGTCATAGAAGAGGTAATATTCGTTACCGCTTCCTTAAAATTTATTTCTTCTTCTACTTCCTCTTATTTAGTTGTTTAATTATGAAGTAATAACCTCAGTATCACTAAAATACTGATATGTTATTATAAATATGAAACAAACCATTTTCACCTTCTATCTATCCTACGGAAAACGAAATCACCGCGCGTGCGTACGTGCGGAATAACGTCTCCACGCCATGGTGTAATCTGTTTTCCACCACCACCTTACTTGGATGGGTATAATGGTGTAAATAATAACTATATATTATTATTGTAAAGTGATATTGATTTTGAAATAGTATACATACACTTCAATAAAATTCCACGATCATGGGAACGATACCATCGCTCGTGCGTACGTACGGCATACCGTCTCCATGATGTGATATGAATCGTTTTACATGATATTCATTGAATAATGATTATATAAATTAATTGATTTAATAAATATGATATATATTATACTAATACCATTCTGTAAATGATGTATCTATAACCTAAAAAGAATAATAATAATTTATTCGACAAAACACACATAAGAACATAAAGCAATGAACACCTGAATAACAAGTAGCAATGAAATATTATTAATAAGAATATAAGAATATGACCATATATGATATAATAATAATGAATATGATTATGTTATAAGTCAATGACATCGTTTAAATCATTATACAGGAGGTTCGGATACGTACGAAGCAAATCCGACCTAAGATAAGGGAAAATCTCGCAATCTCATTTTTTATCCGAGATTTTTTATACTTCGTTAATTAATGGGGAATATTTATCATCCATATACATGTTTCTTCAATATCTAATATTATTTCTATCCTACAACAATTTTTTAAATACAATTTTATCCAATGGTGAGTTTTTAGTAAAAGACATGAAATGAATATTTTTTTGTTTTTAGTACGAGGTAATTTTTGACTTTTCTTGACAAAGTACGAGAAGAATGTTTTTTTAACTTATACTGAATGACTGGATTTTTATGATTTTATAGAACATTATTTCTATGAATCTTACTTTACAAGTATTCAAGTTTATTTTTATTCAACTTATTTTAGTTTAAAATAGTATGACATTTTAATAAAGGAAAAATGTTTTTGAAGTAGAAATGATATTTTCCTCAAGAATGGAGATCATGCATTTTATCAAAATTATTTTGCATATAATATAATATAGGGTTCTATTTCTATCCCTATTTTAACAATGATTTGATATTGTTATGATGGAATTATTTTTATGTTGTCCTTTTATCTTACATAGATTATGTTATGATGGCATGAAGTTTAAGAATCCCATTTTTATTACATGGGTTATGCTATGATATATGGTTTATGATTATGTGGCACACATAAGAAAGGTTTCATAATGAGATGGGTGGGACATATATCTCCCTAAAATTCATTGGGTAAAGATTTATATCTCATGAGATATACATGGATGGAACGAGAAATTAATCTTGTTCAGTGATACAGGACTGGAACGAGGAGTGAACTCGGTTCAGTAATGGACATTGTCTGCAATGATGGTCTTGTCAAAGATCCTTTACTAATATGAAATGATTTTATATCATTATGTGTGTATGCCACAAATTTTTATGTTTTATCTTATGATTATTGGGATTACATTTCACTACAATGATTTATCCCATGTTATGATATTATGATCTCGTTTACAGGTTATGATTTTCAAAATATTATGTTCTTTTGAATATGATATGATTAGTACTTCTTTTTTTCACCCTTACTTAGCATTTTAGCTCACCCTTTTGTATGTTTTATATTCCCTAGGTCAGGAAGAATGGTATTATGTAGGATATTCCAAAAGGGACTCTAGATATGATGAAATAAATGGGAGACAATGTAGATGATTTATGGACCAGTTGTTTATGTTTTCCAGTTTCTAAAGACACTATACATATATTGTCCTATCATGGTTTTGTTATATCTTTTAATAATTATGCTTCAATTATAATGTAATTACCATGTATGTAAAGTATGGGTCATTATAGTTGGTATCAAAGGGAAGGTATAGCCAACCTTTGGAAACTAGGATATGAAAGCCTTAGTAAGAACCGTAAGGATATTTCTAAGCATAGAACAAAATCATAGTGTTTAAGAAATTTCCTTGAGTGACCTATGATAAGGACTAAAGTGTGATATTTTATTACTGATTATGTTGTTTTCCTTTTATGATTAGTGTTTCTCACACTATTCTTCTTGGTTTTAGTCAAGGGCTGGGACCCGAAGGAACCGTGTTAATGCTTAATGCGATGGGAAGTGCAATGAATTTCCCCCTGAGAAACCAAAAGTTATGGGAGATGGAATGAATAATCTTGTAGTAATGCTCACACAACTTTCTCAAGCTATAAATCATGAAGGACAACCAAATGAGCAAAGGAAGGAGAAACATTCTTTTGAATCCTTAATGAGGTAGAGTCAACCTTCATTCAGTGGGTCATCTGATCCATTAGTGGATGAACAATGGATCAGTACCACTGAAAAGATATTTTAAGTTCTATAATGTTCTGAACATGATAAAGTCATCTTAGTAGTATATTGTTTGGAAGGTGAAGCTGATCAATGGGGGAATCTTATTAAGAATACGAGGCAAAGGGATGGAATTGAGTCCATGGAATGGGACTAGTTGAAAAACATATTTTTCAATAAGTACTTCCCTCGTATTCTTCGAACAAAGATAGAGAAGGAGTTTCTTGAACATAAACAAAAGGATGATGAATCTGTTGGTACCTACAAAGCAAATTTTACAAGACATGCAAGGTACGGTTCTTGAATTATTATCCAACCTGAGAGTAAGATCGATCGATTTTTTAGTGGCGTATAACCAAGTATTCGAAGGTCGTTAGCCATAAGGTACTTCAATAGCTACGAGGAAATTGTTCGATGTTCTCTCATAGATTAGAGTAACCCATCAATTATATGGGTTTGATAAGAAGAGGAAAATGGAATTAAATGGAAAATATGAAGACCGCATTGAAAAGAAGATGAGTTTTCCCTTATTCTAAAAGTGTGGAAAGAAACATAGAGGGAATTGTCTTAAATGGACAAGTAAATGTTTTATGTGTGGAGAAAAATGGTCATCAGGAAGTTGCATGTCGAAATAATTTGAAGAAGATGTGTAAGGATGCGAACAAAGAAAGGGATGCACAAAATGCACCTCCTACACTTCAATGTTTCACGTGCAAGGAAATGGGGCATTATGCCAATCAATTCCCTAATCCAAGGGTTTTTTATGATGATCAACATCAACAAACTCTTAAGGAAAAAGACAACGGAAAGTCACATGCAATTTCTATCGGTGATGTTTAGTACGATAACGAAGTGGTGAAAGGTACACTTACAATCCACTCTAAAGTAGAAAATGTTTTATTTTATTATGTATCCACCCACTATATTATTTCTTAAGCATTTTCTAAGGGTATCACCATGCTACCTCAACATTTATATGTTGAGTTAGTTGTGACAACTCATAATGGCACAACAGTTGCATCAAAAGTTTATAATTCTTCTCCAATTGAAGTTTTTGGGAAAGTGCTTCATAAAAATCTTGTGATCGTTCCAATAGTGGAATTTGATATGATTCTTGGCATGGATTGGCATTATTTATACAAAGCTCATATCAATTTACAAAGAAGGGAAATCAAATTAAATATTCCCAATCAATCTTCTAACATCTATCGATGCAAGGATGAATATAACATTCTAGTGGAAATTTCTTCCATCTAATGGGGCTTGATTCTAATAAATGAAGGTTATTTATATCAAATGGTTGGAGATAAACTCACGATTAAGAATACACCCATTGTACAATAGTTTGATGATGTATTTCAAGAGGAATTTCCCTGTCTTCCACCAAATAGTGATTTTGAGTTTTCAATAAAACTCATACCGGGTGATATGCCCATTTCAAAGACACCTTATAGAAAGGATCCTATTGAGTTGCCTGAATTTAAGAAGAAACTCCAATTGAATCTTGATAAGGGATTCATAAACACTAGTGCATCACCTTGGGGAGCACCGGTTCTATTTTTTAAGAAGAAATATGGATCAATGAGACTCTTCATTGATTATCGAGAACTTAATAAGATCACTATCAAGAACACATATCCTCTTCAATGCATTAATGACTTACTTGACTAACTACGCGAAGCTCGATACTTTTCCAAGATTGATCTTCATTCGGGGTATCATCAATTAAGGGTCAAAAAGGAGGATATACTAAAGACGACTTTCCGTAAAACGTATGGACACTATGAATTTATAGTGATTAAATTTGGTCATACTAATGCCCCTTCAATCTTCATGGATCTAATGAATAGAGTCTTTAGAGACTATCTTGATCAGTTTGTGGTAGTCTTTATAGACGATATTCTTGTCTATCCAACGAGAAAGGAAGAACATGAATATTAGTTGAGAATTTTATTGAAGACCCTGAGAAAGGAGAAGCTAAATGCCAAATTAACCATGTGTGAATTTTTACTTCAAAATTTATCATTTTTTGGTCACATAATCTCAAAAGAGGGGATATCTGTGGATCCAGGAAAAACAGAGGTTATCGAAATATGGTCGAGACCAACAATAGTAACTATGATATGATGTTTTCTTGGTTTGGTTGGGCATTATTAACGTTTTGTGAATGATTTTTCATGATTATCTAATCCACTCACCAGGTTGACTCAAAAAGTAGTTAAGTTAGTTTGGACGGAGGAGTGTGAAGAGAATTTCAAAGAGTTAAATTGATGGTTATCTAGTGCACCTGTGATCACACTACCGTGTAGTGGAGAAAGGATTGTGATCTACAGTGATGCATCAAAGAAGGGACTGGGGTGTGTTCTCAGGAAAAATGATATGGTGATAGCTTATGCCTCATGAAAGTTGAAAATCTATGAGAAAAATTACCCAACTCTTGATTTGTAGTTAGCCGCAGTAATCTTTGAATTATAAATGTGGAGGCATTATCTTTATGGTGAAAGGTGAGATATTTATACTGATCATAAAAGATTAAAGTATATTTTCACACAAAAGGAGCTGAATATGCACCAAAGAACATGGTTGGAGTTGATTAAGGACTACGACTACTCAATTCATTATTACCCTGGGAAAGAAAACAAGGTGGAAGATGCATCAAGTCGACAAGACCATTCTAGCATATCCATGATGAGGATCACAAAAAATCCAATATTTATGTATTTACAAAGGATGGATCTTAGAATTATAATGGAAGGGGAAAAATTTTATCTTGCCCAAATGAATGTTCAACCATCTATACCTGTTAAGATTAAAGATTCACAAAAAGAAGATGTATAGTTACAAAAGAAGGTGATAAATGTTCCTGAATTCAACCTTGATTTTGATGGGATAATAATGTTCATGAATCGGGTTTGTGTTCCTACCATCCCAGAATTAAAGATGATCTGATAGATGAGGCACATAGTTCTTCATTCTCTATTCATCCTGGAAGCACGAAGATGTATAGGTACCTGAAAGAGTACTTATGTTTGGATGGCATGAAAAGAGATGTTGGTGAATATGTCTCTCGATGCTTGATTTGTCAGCAAGTTAAAGCAGAGAGACAGAAGTCTAAGGGGATCTTACAACCATTACCCATACCCGAATGGAAATGGGAAAATATCACTATGGACTTTGTCACTATACTTCCTAAAACATTCAAAGTCAATAATTCTATCTGGGTTATAGTTGATTGTTTTACGAAGTCGGCACACTTCATTGATATTAGAGAAGTTTTTTTTCTTGATCAGCTTTCCACGATATATGTAAAGGAAGTGGTAAAATTGCATGGAGTACCACTTTCCATTATATCTGATCAGGATCCGAGGTTTACCTCGAATTTTTTGACGAAGTCTTCAGTATACTCCAGATACAGAGTTGAGTTTCAACATTGCTTATCATCCTCAGACAGACGGTCAGTCTGAGAGGAAAATTAAAACTATAGAAGACATGTTGAGAGCTTACTCTATGGATTTAAAAGGTGGTTGGGATCAACACCTACCTTCGGTGGAATTTTCTTATAATAATAGCTTTCACTCTAGTATTCAGATGGATCCTTATGAATATCTCTATGGAAAGAAATTAAGAACTCCAACTTTCTTGGATGAAGTTGTGGAAAGAAAGCTATTAGGAACTGATGTTGTTGATGAGATGGCAGAAAAGGTCAGATCTATTCAACAACACATAAGAGCAGCTCAGAGTCGTCAAAAAAAGTTATGCTGACAACCGAAGAAAAGACCATGAGTTTGATGTGGGTGATAAAGTGTTCTTACGAGTATCTCCTTGGAAAAGAGTAATGAGATTTAGAAAGAAGGGAAAGCTGAGCCCTAGGTATATTGGTCCTTTCCAAATACTGGATCGTGTTGGGAAGGTGTCTTACTGATTGGTGCTTCCACTGAATCTCCCTCAAGTTCACGATGTCTTCCATGTATCTCTCATAAGAAAGTACATACCCGATCCTTCACATGTACTAAGCTCAGAAGTTGTACCGCTGGATCATGATCATTCTTATCAAGAACAGACGATATAGATTATAGATAGTAGAGAAAAAGTTCTACCAAACAAGACCACTCGCTTGGTGAATGTTTTATGGAGGAACCACCAATTAGAAGAATCTACATGGGAACTTGAGGATATGATGAGGGAGAGGTATCCTCATCTATTTGTTACAAAGTGACGAATTTTGAGGGAAAAAAATCATTTTATGGGGGGTAGAATATAAGACACGTGATTTTATGAGAAACATTTTGTTTTTATATACATCACCAAAGGAATCATTCACTACACACAACACCATCTTGTCTTGCGTTACATTCAAGAACAACCTTCCTCGATAGCTTGCGTTGTACACAATACTGAGTTTCTCTAAACAACGATATGTTATTAAAATATTATATAAACTAGCCGTTATGAATAGTAATACCCACCTTTTGAAATTTTATAAATTTTTTCATTCAAAATGGAATTCATTTTTGGATTCGGAATATCGAAATTATCCTAGGGTGAATTTTTCGTATTTTTCGGAAAACATTCAATTTTAGATGAATAGTGAAAAAAATGAGTTATTGGTTAAAACCGAATTTTTATTTAAATAATCATTTTTTTATTTAAATTTATTTTAGGTCAAAATAGATACATAAAAAAATTTTATTGAAATTTTTACCGTCTTTTACCCACCTCCTTGGAGTGTTTGCAATTTTATATAAAGCATAATATTACCGCTTCTGTGAGTTGAATTTCAAAAATCCGATAGACACGATTAATATCAAGTAGTAAAATGTGGATCAACAAGATAAAAATAATTTTTGGTGAATAGTAACTTTTTACTTTTATTTACCACAGTTAAAAGTAAATAGGGTAATTAAGGGTAAAAATGATATTATTATTACCCTAACACATGTAATAATTCTATTTGATAAGTTTAATTCGACCAAAAATATCCTTACGAATAAAATATGACCATTTAGGTCCACGTGGATTAGATTAGGACACTTATTATTATTTTATTTAAAGAAGAGTTAAAATAGTTTAAATCAAAGTTTGAAAAAATATACGGTTATACATAAGATAAATTTGACATTAAATATTCCCAAGAAAGATAAAAATATTTACTACCTAATGGTATTTTATTTTTAATTTTTAGACCTTAAATAATTTAATTTAATTATGAATCATTGGTGATGCAGTAATTACCTAATTAATGAAATATTAAAATAATTGAATTTATAAATACCCAAATAAATGTAATTTGATAATTTTTATGAAATAAACAAATTTTATAGGTTAATATTACATGTTTATATTGATTTAATTAACTTTTTTAGAACTAATCATGCTGATATGATTTTCACAAAAATCATTTACCAAATAGTGTCAAAATTTACATCAAATAGTTTTTAAAACAAATATTATAATATTAATTGTTATTTCATTCCTAAAAATCTATGGTTCTTCCAAATTACCTATATAAGGTTATATATATTGATAATTAACCACTTGGGGATCTTTTGGCTTGTTATGGTATGTTTATTAACCATATAGAGTAAGAAAACAAGAAGACACAGTAAAAGTAAAATTATTTAACTTAGAGTTAAATCTAAATGATAAGGATAAAATAGTAACCTAAACTTGTATAAAAATTATTTGTTGAGAGAACTTTGACCCATACATACCTTATCTTTGGAATAAATCAATTTGGAGCAATTAAAAACCGAATATGACTTTATTATAAAATAATATTTTCAGTTCTTCCAAAGGTGCCCCTCTTCTGCCTTATAAAAGGGCACCTCCTCCCTCTCCTCCTCACACAATTTTTAGCCTTAAATCTCGTCCAACACCTGCCCATTTACCTTATCAACTTCCCTATAAACATACTAGAGGTATTGGTATTCTTCAAGGACCAATTTTAGTTCCCTAAGAGGAGGTTTCAAAGAGGCATGTCAAAGAAGAGGTAATATCCGTTACCGATTCCTTCAAATTTATTCCCTCTTATACATACTCTTATTTAGTTGTTTAATTATGAATTAATAACATAAGTATCATTAATATACTGATATGTTATTATAAATATGAAACAACCCTATTTCACCTTCTATCCATCCTATGAAAAATTGAATCACCGCGCGTGCGTACGTACGGAATATCTTCTCCACGCCGTGGTGTAATCTGTTTTCCAACACCAGCTTACTTGGATGGGTGTAATGGTGTAAATAACAACTATATATGATTATTGTAAAGTGATATTGATTATGAAATAGTATACATACACTTCAATACAATTCCACGATCATGGGAATTATATCATCATTCGTGCGTACGTACGGCCTATCGTATCCACGATGTGATGCGACTCGTTTTACATGATCTTCATTGAATAATGATTATATAAATGATTTTAATGAATAATTATGATATATATTATACTAATACCATTATGTAAATGATGTATCTATAACCCAAAAATAATAATAAGAATTTATTCGACAAAACACGCATAAGTACATCAAGCAATTAACACCCGAATCACAAGTAGCAATCAAATATTATTAATAAGAAGATAAGAATATGACCATATATGATATCATAACAATGAATATTCTTTTTTAATAAGTCAATGAAATTATTTAAATCATTATACAGGAGGTTTGGATACGTACAATGAAAATCAGACCTAAGGTAAGGAAAAATCTCGCAATCTCAATTTTTATCTGAGATTGTTTATACTTCCGTAATTACTAGGGAATATTTATCATACACATCCATATTTCTTCAATATTTAATATTATTTCTATACTCCTACAATTGCTTAAATCCAATTTACCCATTTTTGAGTTTTTATTAAAATACATGAATGGAATATTTAGTTGTTTTTAGTATGAGGTACTTTTTGACTTTTCCAGCCAAAGTACGAGAAGAATGTTTTTTAACTTATACGGCAAGGATGGATTTTTATGATTTCATAATAAATTATTTCCATGAATCATAGTTTACAGGTTTTCATGTTTATTTTTAGTCAACTTCTTTTAGTTTAAAATTGTATGACATGTTAAGAAAGGATAAAAATGAAGTTGAAATGATATTTTCCTCACGAATGGAGTTCAAGAGTTTTATCAAACTTATTTTCCATCTAAGATAATTTATGGTTCTATCTCTATCCCTATTTTTACATTGATTTGATTATGTTATGATGGAATTGTTTTTATGAAGCCTTTTATCTTACATGGATTATGTTATGATGGCAAGAAGTTTAAGAATCCCATTTTTAATACATGGGTTATGCTATGATATATGCTTTATGACATTATGGCACACATAAGAATGGTTTCATTATGAGATGGGTGGGGCTTATATCTCTCTCCAATGCATTGGGTATAGATTTGTATCTCATGAGATAGATATGGCTGAAATTGAAAGTTAATTTGGTTCAGTGATACATGACTTGAACGAGGAGTAAACTCGGTTCAGTAATGGGCTTTGTCCACTATGATGGTCCTGGGAAGGAGCCTTTGACCGATATGAATTGATTTTATATGATTATGTGTGTATGCCATAAAGTTTCATGTTTTAAGTTACGTTTATTGGGATTACATTTCACTACTATGATTTATCCCATGTTATGATATTATGATCTATTTTGAAGGTTAAGATTCTCATAATATTATGTTTTTTAGAATATGATATGATTAATATTTCTTTTGTTTACCCTTACTGAGAATTTTAGCTCACTCTTTTGTATGTTTTCGTTTCCCTAGGTCATGAAGAAGGGTTTTAAGTAGGATATTCTAAAAGAGACTCTAGATATAATGAAATAAATGGGAGACAATGTAGATGATTTATGAACCAGTTTTTTATGTTTCCCAGTTTCTAAAGACACTAAACCTATATGGTCCTATCATGGTTTTGTTATATGTTTTAATAAGTATTCTTTAATTCTAAAGTAATAACCATGTATGTAAATATGGGTCATTACTGGAAAACTCCATTACAGTTTGAATATCATTGATGTTTTGTTTCTCGACAACATTATGATATAAAAACCTATTTTAATTGGAATTGAGGCCCATTCAATGGGTGAAATTTCTATTGGGTGTTCATATTTGTTGTCAGACTGATAAAAGATCGTAGGTTGGTTCAGAATATGAAACATAACTACCCATCATAAATAATTGATGTTGAATTTATATATTTAAATTCAATCCTTTCCTAATATAAAATTAAATTAAACCAATCGGAGAATAAAAAGATTTTTTGGTTGAACATTCCCATAAATTTCAACTAGAGAATAATCAATGGCCTTTGATTTTACCATCATATCATTAGGGGTTTTCAATACTAATTCAACATCGAGTAGTTGGGGATTGGAATTAAAATTCATAAATACATTTCATGATATAATTGAATTTATATAACTAAGATGAAATAAGATACTTCAATATTTGAGTATACCTGTCACCACCCAACATCATTGTTCAGTATATAACCCCTTAGTAAACCCAAAATGGTCAACATGACTATCAGTTATATTTGATCATAGTGATCAATCCTTCATAGTATTTCTAAAACATCAACGCTTTATTCTATATATTTAAATGTATTTTTAACATAGTTCATTCATGATAATCATATATTAAAATCATTAATGGTGGTTTGTAAGGATTTGGTGAATTTCCAAAGTATATCCCTTGGGAGTTTCATACAAAGTTTGCATCAAGGCCTATTTTCATGAACCATGTGTTGTTTGTGTCCATATCAATAAACCCTTTTATATTTATTACCCTGAGGTACAACTATGATAGATCCAATCCCACATGTAATATCCTTAGAAGGATGAAATTTCTCAGAAACATCATGTTATATCCATCACCATGATTATTTGATATTTTCTGACACTTTGACTTCTCATTATGGTGTTCTAAAATGTTTTCATGTCCAAGTTTCCAATGGCTAACAGCAGCTTTAATCTAATTACAACTATGATGACCCATGATTTTAATAGATAAATATTTCTTATTTTTAGTGTAATATTCAATAAATTTCACCAATGCATTCTTCAGGATCATAAATTTTTGATGTCATAGGAGACTTGCTACATAATCATCCTATATCATAGATATTTACCATTCCCAATAATGATATTTCCATTTTTTACTCTTCATAGTCATATCCTACATAAACATTTCTTCATAACAAAAGGAAAGGAAACAGAAAAAATAGTTAGATTTGGAACATTCTAAGGGTAACCATATAGTATTTCAATCTAATATTACATTAAATAATAACATAACTATAAGGTAATGTGATTATTGATATATCTTTTATGTTTCATACCCACTCTATCGTGGAATATAAGCATAATACATGGCATACAAAATTATCATTTAGAAATACATGAACCATAAATGTTAAAAATCATCATAACTCAATCATGAACCAAAATTTCAATTCATATAAGTGTCGAACCATAATACGTATATAAACCATTTCATATGTCATGGGTTACATCGACGACAATCAAATAAAAATGGATCAGTAATGAATACCTATTTCCCATTTCATAATAGATCATTCATTATTACCTATTTCCCATTTCATAAATGATTAGGTATCATAACCTCTTTCCTGTAGTGGATTTAACACATTATTATATTTAGCATATCAAATCTAGAACATCATCAGGTTTCTCTTTTTTATCTCATGAGATATAAAAATTTTACCCATTCATTGGAGCGAGATATAGGTCCCACATTTGATATTATCCTAATATTATATTGTCACAATATCTTAAAACTTTCATCATATTAGAACCCATGAAAATGATGCGAGTTTCCAAAATATTACATCCTGGCATAACCCGTGGAATTGAATGGGTTTCAAAAACATTTTATCAATTCTTCATATGAAAACCATGGGAAAATAAAGTGTTTTAATAAAAAAATCATTATTATCATCATAAAAATAATATATCATCATAAAGAATATGGATAATACAATTATATTATATCCTCAGTAAAAAATTTGCATACCAAAGGTTATTTTCATCATTCAATAGAAATTACATAAAAATATCATTAAAAATTTCTTAAATAATATTTTCATTCCATTTGAAATCACTTTAAAATAAAAAAATACAAAAAATATAAAGGAAACATTTTAGATGAAAAAAACCTTGAAATCACGTAAACTAAGTTAAAAATAACTGAGTTTTCATTATTTTATAAAATTATTTTCATATCATACTCATTAAAATTAAGATTCCATTCACATTTCCAATAAGAATTCAACATATACTTGTTCAGAGAAAGACAAAAAGATTTTTTTAAATCATTTTTCAGTAATTGAAATCCAAGTAAAAATTTATTTTAAAAATACTTTTATAATATTAAATAATTACTTTAAACATTTTTCTAAATCGTGGACACGTATGTAAAGGGTTTTTGACTGAAGAGAGAAATAAAGTCGATATTCCATATAAATACTCTTTTGGTGTCTTAAATAATTTAAGAGCAAAAAATGAATGGAAAACATGTATTCAATAATAATTACCATATGGGAATAAAATTCATGAGTTTAATCATACATAGATAAAACTATTTTATGAATATAAACGTCATCTTAAATAGACCCAAAAAAGAATGAGATTATAACATAAAATTTTTACCATATAGGTATCCTCTGAAACATAATCCCCATGAAAGAATAATGTTAAGTGAAACATAAAATAGAATGAAAACGTATAAATTCATGATAAAACATGTAAAATGTTTTTATATACCCTTCATAAAGGAATATATGTACAATACACAACATATATCCCAAAGAAGACAATTTGAGATGAAATTCCTTTACCGCTATTGAAATATTTGAATCATATTCCCCAGTAAATAATAAAATAAAATGAAACACTAAATTTTGATAAAATAATATTATTAATGATATATAATATGATATGTGTATTATATAAACCTCAAAAAATAATATAGGTTCATGACATAATATTTTCCCTCAAGAAGGCAATTCGAGAAAAAAATCCCTTACCACATTGGAAAACTTTTAATCATAAGACCCATTAAATAATTACATAAAATGTAACAATAAATATCATGAAAACAGAGATATTAATGATACAACATGTGAAATGGGATGTATATACAAAATACAAAAGAAATTATTTGTGAATATGGCATATGTCTCCTAGAAATAAAAGATATTGAAGAAATATATTTCAATATTTCTTTACATCCTTCTTACTAACTCGAACATCCTATATAATAAATATAAGTTTATTATAAATATATCATAGAAACATAAAAATATTTAAAATATCATATAATATTTGATTATGTATTTTTATAACCCTTTTATAAATAATTCCCTGTTAAAATCATGTTTCGGGTAATAACTAATTTGTTTACATATATGTTATGTTTTTTAATTTAGGTCCTTTTATTTTGATCATGGTTCCATAATATCCCTAATTATAAACATGATATAAATATAATTTATGTTCATTATATATTTATTTATATCAATCGATTATTTTCAGTTATACAAAATTAATTACACCATTAATGGAGATGGTAGGCTGTACATATGCATGAACGTTGTTTCTATTTTCTCTATAAATAGTATGAAACTAATATAAATCATAATTCACCTTTATATAATCATTATTATTTCGAATATATCATATATATTAATTTAATATATTCATATATCCATTCATGTAAATTATAAGTGTAAAATTAATCACTTCAATTCACGAGGTGATAGTCCGCCGTACATGAAAATAATGTTATCATATTCCAATGAAATAGATAGTATTATAATATATGTCGTATTATAATTCAAAAACTATAATAATTTAACAGATATCATATATATAATTTAAATCCATAATTATGTTTGGCCTTGATAGGTGGTGATGGAAAATAAATTACATTGTTTTGTGTAGTGGTATTCCTTCATACACGTGATCAGTGGTTTCATTACAAATTTGATTGAAGTGGAGGTGAATATTGGTTCTTCAATTAAAGTAATAAAATCTAATTATATGGTTTATATATATATATATATATATATTATCATCATAATTTAAGAATGTTTGAATGATTAGGAATAATAAATAAAATATAAATGCTCAATTGAGATTGATATCACATCTTTGGGTATCCTCTATAGGTTTGCAACAAAAAAAATTCTTAGATTGATTAACAATAAAAATAAGGAATATAATATTTGAATAGGGGATTAAGGAAAGTATTTGGGTATGTATTGGTAGAATCGAGATGTCTTAGATTTGTCAATTAAAGTGGATAAGGGTTTTTTTCAATATGTGGGGGAGGAGACACCCTTAGAATTTTTGAAAATTAAGAGTTGTACCCACATTTTAAACATGACACAATGCAAAAAATGGACCAATATAAAAATTTATATGATATAGTCTATATAATTTCATTCAATTGTATTTCAATAATTTGTAAGGTTATTTTATTCTTTTTCGTTTTAGTTTATCACCCGGGTAAACCCATTTTAAGCTAAGGTACAATAATTATATTTTACTATTAATTTTGAGAAAAATTTAGTTGACGTTATTATATAATATTAATTATGATAACTACAAAAAATTAATATATTTTTCAAAAATTAATTATTATAAGTGGGAATTTTTAATTTTAAATTAAACATATAGATGTGATAAAATTGTTATTTTACAAAGACAGAAATTTCATAAATATAAAAATTCATGAAATAAACATTCAACAATAATTTTGTAAAATATACCAAAATATATTTAAAAATAACACAATTAATATAATTTTACTTTTAAAACTTTTTTTATAAATGATGGATCATTTCATAATCCTAAATTAAGAGGATATTTTTTTTATAAAAATGAGTATTTTTTACTATTTACTAAAAACATTATCATTTAATGAAATTACAAAAACCTCACTAGAAGATAATTTTGACATATATATTTTCAGAAATGAAGTTTTTATCTTAAACTATATTTTATAAAATTAGGAAA
Source organism: Viscum album (assembly GCA_963277665.1). Taxonomy (NCBI): domain Eukaryota; kingdom Viridiplantae; phylum Streptophyta; class Magnoliopsida; order Santalales; family Viscaceae; genus Viscum; species Viscum album. The sequence continues at coordinate 1,484,527,394 of OY728137.1, forward strand.
AAAATAATTTTATAATTTTTTTGATTAAATAAATATAATTTTTTTTGAAAAATAAAATTCGAAGAATATAAAGAATTTACTAAGAAATATGTTCCTATTTATAAATATAATTTCATTATATAAAAAATTAACCGCTGATTTTTAATTTATTTATTCATATTCATACTTGAAAATTTAATGGCTAGGTAATAATGGTCATGTTTAAATAATAATATTAATAGTTTATTTTGGTACATTAAAACTAGATATTATGTGTAACGAATGATATCAAATTAATTCAATTTATTTGAAAAATGCATATTTCTTTAAAAAATTATTTGTTTAGAACATAATCTTCTTCATATTTAGATAAAAAGTTAAACTTTTTTTATTTAATGAACTTCATATCCTTTCCTTTTTAAAAAGACTTTTATTTTTTATTTTTCTTATTCAGGGATATTATTGAGTTTTTAAATTATTCATCACTATATATATCTTATTTTAGTCTTGTGTAGTATGTTGTGAAATTTATAAAGGATGTATACTAAAATCCGATTTGTGATTTGATTATTTTTTATTTTCATTTTAATTGTTCTCATTTCAATTAAACACATGCTCGAGGTTATTAAAATTTTTACATAACTCATCGTTAGTTGAAGAGTCACTAACATCATATTTTTGAACTTTATTCTATTTTTCAGTCATTTTAACCTTGAATGATATTACATGATCAAAAAATTAACAATATCTTGATATCCTTTTCTCTTATCATTTTATATGTGATGATAATACTAGGAAAAGAATCCAAATGGATATATAGGATCTATATCTTCTAAGGATGATACCTCGATGTCCTATTTATTTGAATGAATTATTATGATATTTTAAACAAGACTTGATTCTTTGGAATTATCATAAAAAAATATTATGGTGTTTATAATGTCTTCAAACCTTGTAAATAAGTCATCAATAGATTCAATATCTCCCATTTTAAGATCATCATGCAGCAGTCTCCATATCTATAACTTGGATTTCATCACTTTGGTATTACCTTCATAAATATTTTTCAACTTATCCAAGATTCATTTAACTTATAAAATTACATTAACTCTCATAAATTCACATTAAGAGACTGAGGAATATATATCATTTCTATCTCACCCAAAACCCACTAATTTTTTTTAATCATCAAAAATTATGGGAGTAATCTAAAAATAAGGGGGGATACCATTATTAGAAGCTCCTAGAACATCATTGACAATGTGTAATAAATATTGTAACATTATATCCTTATCAATAGGATAGTTATTTTCATATAATATTGGAAAACCCTTATAATTATCTAGCTTTTTAACATCCTTTGAAACTTTAATCTTCATGAAGCATTGTTAAAGCATCAATGACGAAATGCACACTCTTATAACAATTGAAAGGGACAATCTTGATCTATATGATCACTAAGAGGGGGGATGGACGAATTAGTTATATTTTCATTTAATGTTTTCTACTTTAGTTACACCATTCACCTCCAATTACTGAAAGATAAATCTATTAGAAAATAGTGAACACCACACCCATATGAATAATGATATTTAAAAGGTTCGGTACTCAATAATTGTAAAAAGTCTTTAGAATGGTTTTTATGTAATCCTATGCCACAAAATCACTATAAAATAATTGTTTTTTGGAATATAGTAAGCTGGTAATATTCATAAAATACATAACACTATATTTGTTTAATAGTTCAAACACTCCATACATTGATAGTATGATATGAATTTTTTTAAACAATAATAATAACCTTCACCAACAACATTTAGTAAATTATCGTTGTGTTGATTGAAGTTTAATTACACTATAAATAACTTAATTTATTCTTATTCCAATTGAATTTCTTGTATATAAGTGAGAAATAACTTCTTTATAAACATCTATATTCGAACCTATCCATCTAATAGATTCTCTATATGGTAGAAGTTGGTTTGGTACCCTTAGTCTGGTCACTCTGGCTGGTGCCCTATTCATATAATAAAACTAATAATCTAAATCCAATGTATCTAGTATCTTGTTTCATATGAAATTTTCTCTTTATTTTTCTAATACCAAGTGTTTGGTACCCTTTTTCAGTATCACTTTTCCATGTTTACTCATTTAATTATTTGACATAATATCTCCAAAACTCCTCAATCATCACCAAAATTATATGCTCCTATTTTATATAATAATTTCTTCTCTAAATTTTTTAGGTGCAATGTTAACATAAAATTCATTTTTTCTACTAAAAATTTTAATATATGACCCACACATTTATTAATTTTACCACCTTCATACATCTTAAAAAATACATGAGTCATTAATCCATCATAGGAAACATTCATGTAATATTATCATCAATAAAATCTTTAAAACTAATGAGATATTAGTTTGTTTAATGATATTTTGTTTATGATTAATGAATAATTAAACATCCAACTCATCATCTTGTTAAATATCCTTTCAAAAAATTCAACTAGAATACCTTTATAATTTTCTATTCACCCTCTATCTGATTGACATCCTATTTCTTATCTATAAACCTTGGAATGTTCCCTCTTCATTCAAATTCTTTTGGATACATTATCTAATGAATATCTCAGAAAACTCTATCTGATGGTTTTACAATCATTATCTACTTATCAACATATATATGTTGACTTATCTTTAATATATATAATAGTATATAATTTCTCTATTTTAAGAATTAATTTTGAATGTTTTTTTGATCATTCTAAATATTTTTCCATGTAAACGTCACATAAAATTCATCTGGTGGACTCTATCTTGAGAAATGATTTACGGTCAAATCATTCCATTATACTTCATTTTGTATTTCTTTCTAAAAACCTATATCCAGAAATCATATCTTCACCATGACACACTAACTTCTTTATTCCAACACCATTAAAAATAAGAATTAATACATATATATACACATGATGTTTAGTATTTTGAAGATGAGAAAATCATCTCCTCGTTTTTCTATTTTAGAAATATATATCCCTTAAGATCTTTGAACATAATGAAATAATAATTTAGTGTCACACTCAATATGATCACCTAATTTTATTGGACATTTTCCATTGGAATAACTCGATTAACTTTAATCTATTGGACTGTATTTTTTCACCTTTATTAGGAAAGATCTAAAAAGCTATTTTTTTACAAAAAATTGACAACACATAAGCAATACTTCTTTCAACATGGCAAACATCTTCTTAAAATAAAAACAAAAAACATCTTGGAATCAATATGTATCAAGGTAATTCCATTTTTAATACATCAATATAATCCTTCAAAATAGACACATCCATTATTATATGGATATCCTTTTTTTCTTTTGATTAACAATATTAAAAAAATTCCTCATGTTGAGTCCCTAGAGGTGGTTCTGAACAAGACTCATGCAACAAAGACTCACATATAGGGACAATGGATTCTATTACAACCTCATAGATTGAAATATCCTTATAATGATAATATGTTCTTGAGTTATACATTGACATCATATCCTTCTAAAGGATTATATAATATTTAACAATTTATATTGACACTAGGTTTTTAGTTAAGGAACCCCCATGCATCTTAATAGAAGAAGAATAAAATATTTTACTTGATATATCATTTCAAAAATTATTTTTAATTAGAAACTATATCCATGGTGCATCTGTGGATAATAAAATGTTATTAGAAAACATATAAGATATAAAATAGTTTTTTTATCGAGAATCAAATAAAGTTTTAGGAAAACATTGAGTTTTTGATCAAAGTTCCTAATATAAGATCATTTTTAACCATAAATTATGTTTTTGTGATAACATAGGATTTAGCTTTCTTTTTTATCCTCTTTCGGGGTATGTTATCTTGAAAAATGAGGAATTTATAAAAATGGGGTATCATCTCGTTGCTATTAATGCATTATAACGTTGTGGCCTCTTTCTTTCACTTTTACTTGGGACCTTGATTGACCTTATCTCCACACATATAACAAGATCCCATTCAATTTAAGCAATACGTGATGTGTTACTTTTCATATTTATTGGATGTTGAAAATTCCAGCTGTACCTTTATCTCCTTTACTAAATTAATTTAAACATGGAATTAATTCACCCCTTCTTCTATATATTCCATTTGAATGTAAAAAACATGAAGAAATCATTCTCTTTATTAGTGGCAGTTGTTTCTATATAATCAAAATATGAAAATATTCTGTAGAATAATTCCCTTTAACAGATTTTAATAAACCCAGAAAAGAAGAATAGATATTTCTCTCATTATTATATTTATTGTCTGCAACAAGTCATGCTAACCTTTTAAGGATAAGATTAAAATTACAAATACTTTCCATATTATTTTTTCTTAAATTTATGAATTAATTTTCCATGTAAAAATTTTCATTTGAGGGAAGTACTTTTAAAATAATATCAAATTAAAATACTTGAATTATATACACATTATCTCCTCTTATTTCATAGTGTTTTTAAATAAAGACTACCGTTGATAAAAATCTCCCTTTAGATGATATACAACCATGATAACCTTGTCTCTTTCTGTATTTCCTAAAGAAACCAATAGCTTATCTTGGGACTTGATCCACATTTTAGCTACTAATAGATTTGTGGTTCCATTGAAGGATTTTGTTTTTTTTTCTCATCAAGTAGTCAAACATTGTAACACCATGCTATAAATAAACTACCTCTTCCATATGAGAAATCTTATTGGTCATAACCTAGGATAATCATCCAAATATATTTATAATCATATTGGATCCAACACTAGCTTTGTTAATTAGATAAAAAGTGAAATAAATACACTAAATATTTTCTTTGACATGTATTTCATTATTTTAATTAGGAACCATTTCTAAATAATGTTATATATATAATTAGAACATTAATAAAAATCAGAATGATAAATCATAGTATATAATTACAATGTATTTAATACTAATTAAATCTGTGTAATCTAGAAATATTTCTACAATATCTTAATAGTTTATCATTGGGTTATGTTTTCTCGTCATGTTCGTAAATATATTGTTTATAGGGTTTCTAATAAAATAAAACTGATATATACTATGATACATTAAATCCAATAATACGAACAAGTCGTTACTTTATTACATTAATCAAAATACATAGATCATTGGATCCCATTGTTTAATGGACTGAGGAAACAACAACCATAATTTATAATTAAATTAAATTGGAATCCTAAGATACATCATATGAAAACATGAAACATTTATTAGTTCTCTATGCAAAATTCATATGCCACACATATTAATCCTCTTGGTATCAAATGATAATGAAAAACAAGATAAATGGGTGAGTTACGATTCTTGGTTAGGGGTAGTGTATAGAAAAATTTATCATGAATAATAATATAATCAATAAATCATCATGAATACTTAAATACAATAATAAATAATATATCGAAGGATTTCTTTATAGTATATAAATTAAGGGATACGAATAACTAAAATCACTGTGATGGAATGCATAATTTAAGATATCATAAATATATATTTAAGGAATTACTCTAATGCATCATACATAAATGGGAAAGGATTATACCAAATAGAAAAATATCATGTCTTATTAGACCTATCAATGAACCAAGGTGATATATAGTTTTTGGATACACCCATCACATAATAATTCTAGTGAAACCATCATATAAAGGGAATTCCTAAAAAATATATATCATAATGTTATCCAAATAACCTCATACATAATTATGGATAATTAATTAATATTTTTTATAAAGGAATAATGGATATTGAGAAATCAATATTTTCCAAATTCATGGATCAATATGGATATCTGGTTGAATATCCGATAATCATTTAAGAAAAAATAGGGCATTCACAAAGTATTGGAAATTTGAAGAACATGTATGTTGTGTTTTTAAAAAATATTTTATTAGATGAAAAATAATATTTTCCAAGAGAATTTTTTGGAAAATAAGGGATAATTACTAAATTTTTGAACCCAAAAACAAACTGGGAGAAAAGTTTTGTTTTTTGAGAACGCTTTTTAATGGATGTATAGTATCGAAGTAAGTAGCACCAGATGAAATAGTTTGTAGAAGGATAATGTTGGTACATAGAGAGACCATCAGTCCCAAATTAATTGGCATGATGTTTGAGATTCATCAGACACCATGGTTTTGAGAATGTTATATGTTTTTGAATGTGGAAGTCATAATTTTACTGAAGAGGTTGAATAAATATATTAATGTTAGGATTTAGAATGCTTATAAACATTATAACCTTCAATCAGAAGATGATTTGATGGTTTTAAAATTATTATAAATCATAAAAAATCTCATGATAAAATATTTCGATGTAATGAAATATGTTTAAGGTAATTTTAAAGACTGTATCAGTTAAATAAACTTAGTCACAATTCATCAGATCTAAATGTAATAGAAAAAGAATGTTTTTAGATGTTTGAATGAGTTATTAATAATGAGGATTTAATAATTTTAGATTTCATGACAGGAGTCATCATCAGGTGTGTAACATCAATGTAACACCCCAGGTAAATAAAGAATATGACATTTTTATATTTATCCATATTTGTGAATAAAGTATTAATATGACTTTAAAGGGGACTCTATGCTCGATGGCGTACCTAACACGCAACAACGAGTTTCTTGGGAATCTTACGTTGCACTCTAATAATAAAATAATATTATTTTAAATGGTAGTTAACATGTAGCCGTTATAATGGCGAGAATGGATATAAATAACTAAAATATGATTATATATGTTTTTTAATGTTTTTACATTTATCCAATAAAAGCTAAAGGCTTAAAATACGGAAAGAATTAAATTTTAGGTGTATATGCCCTAGTTTTCACTAAAGGTTCACTTATCGCCTTTTAATGGAGAACTGTCATTAAATATAGTTTTTATCACTCTTATACATTCTTTTGGACAAAATAAAACTCTTATTAAGAATCGGGACATCAAATTTTACTTTGTGTAATTTTTTGGTATTTTTCCGATAAAGTTCATTTTTTAATGAATAGTGTAGAATGTTGTGTTTTAATTCAAAACCTCTTTTTAGTCTAATTTATTTATATGATTAGACAATATTTTGAATTGGTTTTAAAGTTAAATTAGAAAATATTTTTACCATTAAATCCAATAGTGGTCATTGGAATTAATTTCACTTTGAAATCAAACTTAAACTACTGTCAATCTTTTGATACTTATTGTTTTATAAAAACACGCTATTTGCTTTGACAGTGGGAATTAATTATTAAATTAATTAATGTGACTAATATGTTTTGAATTTTTTAAAATAGACTTCATTTTTGAATTTGGAATATCAAATATAGCTTGGGGTGAATTATTGGTAATTTTCTGAAAAACTTCAATTTTTGATGAATAGTGAAACCACTAAGTGGTACTTATAAAAACTGATTTTTCATTTAAATGAAATTTTGCCATCATTGTGTTTTGATTTTCAAAAATCCGACATACATGGTTCTCATTAGTATGTAAAATGTGGTTCAATGGGATTAAAATAATTTTTTGATGAATAGTAACTTATTAAGTTTTTAATCACGATTAGTGGTAATTAGTGTAATTTAAGGTAAAAATGATATTATAAGAACGTGAAAACACCTTGACACATGTCCTACACATATTGGGTGAGTCATGGCCGACCAAGACAAGCCATGGACCAACTTGGGGACCCCATGGATCCACTTTGGTTGGGAAATGACATAAATAACTTTTATTTAATGTAAAAGTAAAATTGACACAAACATGATATGTTTTACTAAAACAATTTTTAAGTAGGGTTATACAAGTCATATTTTTGATTATAAATTGTCATTGGAAAGCTAAAAAGATTTCCTACATCATAGTAATTTTTTTATAATTTTTAGACATTAAATAAATTAAATTATTTATGACATCATAATGATGCAGTGATGACATCATTATTTAACGATTAAAATAAAATGGAAATATAATGTAATATCTATGAACTACACATGTCCAAAACTTATTGGATGGGTGGATTTAGAACCCGTATAACCTTATCCACGAATTATATCAATGTGGGACCTTTTGAAACCGAAAAAAAATTTCAAATAAAGTAATATTTCTTTACTTTCCAAAAGTGCCCCTCCTCTCCTCTTATAAAAGGCCCCCACCTCTACCTCATTTAACACACTCCTAAAGCCTTTGGCTCGGCCAACCCCTGCCCATTTACTCTCTCCACATCCCTATCCTAATCCTAGAGGATTCCCTTTGGGAATAATCCTTTCAAAGGAATCCTTTAGGCTCAAATCAAAAGGAGTTACACTTTTAAAGGTAATTCATTCTCTCATGTTAATTTGTTTTATCTTGATTCTCCAACCCCCTAAACTCAATTTATTTACTTCTTTTGTAACAAAACCAGTATCTTCAATATATTAGAATGTTTTTATAAGATTTATTCGAGCTACACTCTCACACAACTACATCAAATGGTTAAATAACATACGGTTTCCGTGGATGGTGAAATTCTGCCTCCCGAAACGATGATTGTTCAATACTCATTTAACACCTTCAAAGGTGGCCATTATGATGTCACTATTTTTATATATGATATATAATATGTTTATGTTTTATTTATGCTTCTGTATTTTTCATTTTTGTCTTACCTTTATGGCTTCCATTATGGGTATACGCGATATCTTCATTTTAAGAAGTGCGGACTACCGCCCCCTCCAAGTGATGTGATTCGTTAATGCCATACATGGGACATATAAAGGATGGATTTAATGTTATTATATATGATTTTATACTGGAATTATTATATACCTCTATATCATTATTATTTCTTTCCATTAAAGTATGAGATAGAAATGAAAGTAGCGTTCATGCGTACGTACGGCTTACCGTCTCCATGAACGGTGCATTTCATTTCTTATCCCCAAATGTAATGTACTATTATAAGTACATGTATATAATGGATATATATGATGAATGATATATCTAAATGATGAATATAATTCTGTAATTAAAATATATATACCTCTCATTTAGTTTTAATTCCATTAATATGACAAAGAAATGAAAGTAGCGTTCATGCGTACGTACGGCTTACCGTCTCCAAGAACGGTGCATTCCATTTCTTACCTCTAAATGATTATGTAATATTATAAATACACGTATATGCTGGATATATATGATATATATGATATCCAAATCAGGAATGTCATTCTGGATATAAATAACCTTTGACCACATGAACAACATGTAATTGTAAGAAGCCCACTTTCGACTTAAGAACCAAATATCGGAAAAACAAATATTATTAACTTAAATGATGACATAATGTTTATGAATTGGTAATAAGTGATATAAAAAGGAATAATGAACTTGAAAAAGGTTCTTAAGGAAGTAGTAATTAAATCAAGTTTATTATTCAGGAGATTAAAGAACGATCGAGTCAAGTCGGACCCGAGGTAAGGGATCCTACACCTCTCTTTCTTTTTAAGTACACTCTTTTATGTCATTCCTTTTAAGCTCATATTTCTTATGATTGGGATGTTCTTTTATATTAATACTACTTTACTTATTATGTTCATATGATGAGAGACCCTATTTCCTCTCATCAATCCATTTTGGATGTTTTGAGTGGCGCCGTTAGGCTGCCGAATTTTCGTAAGGGATTTTTCATCTCACTTTTATTCCTGTGAGATTTATGCTACATTTTCCAAAAATTCCATTGAGTGGTGTATGTAATGCCCATTATTCTACTCTTTTTGTAATATACTTTCGTTTATGAGTATTTACATCAATGATCTATTTTCCTTCTTTCATGGGGTGTATGTTTTGAAAGATACCCAAGTCGATAAGGGAACCTTTCACCCTCCTTTTTTTAAAAGACTTCTTTTGTTGGGTCTTTTAATTTACATATTGTTATGTTGGGATATGTTCTCATATATTCTTATTGATGTAAATTTTATGTCCAAGTGATGAGATAAACTTTTTGTCTCTCATCAACTCATTTTGATGTGATGTCGTTAGGCTGTCAAGGGAACTTTTTAACCCAATTTAGATTTCTTTGGGTTCAACATGTAGTCATTGAATATGTCATCTATTGAATATGTGTGAATGACATTTTATTGTTCTACACTTAATATCCACTTATATTGGGTGTATTTATATTTTTCAAACATATTTTTGAGATTGATTTGTCCTTAATTTAAGGATACCTTCTTTATAAGGGATTTCATCACATTTGACATTTCTATTGAGGGTTCATTGTTGTTATGCACCAATTCACTCTTATATGGTGTATATACTGTCCTTTGGAGTATTATATCATCAATCCATTTATTCTCATGATATTATAAAGTTCTGACTAAATGTTATTCCTCAATTATTGTATTCAAGTGTCTCTAATTTTGGTAAAACCCCTTTAACCAAAATATCGTTTTAAATGTTTTAATTATTTGTTCTTATTAATATCCATGTTTTAAAAATGTTTTTAAGGATTTATATGGATATTAATGGTTTAAAATTTTAAGCTTCAAGGTGGTATGGGACACTTTGATTCAAAAATCTCTTTATTAAATGTTTTAAATGGTTTTGAGAATGGTTTCTTTTTGAATGGATTCATTATTTCAATATAATAAAATGTTATATTGTGATTGAAATGTGGAAATGTTATGTTTCCTTTATGCATGTTTTATGTGATACATTTATGTTATGGTTCATGGGCATTGTTATGCAAACGGGTGGTTTTGTGATAAACTAAGGGCGGGTGAGCCCGATATAGCTCTCCAATGCATTGGGTATCGTGAAGGAGTGAAACGTTAAGGTTTATCCGAAGAGATTTTAGGGAATATACTGTGATGGGTATTCCAAACGTAACCAAGAGGGTTACTCCCTACGTAAGAATGTTATGAATGCCTCAAGTTACCTTTATGTCTTATGTTTTCTATGATTTATTCATGGTTTGATGAGGTATGTTAAAGTGCCTATGTTTTATGGGTAAAGTATGATTTAATTCTCATGTATATATGAACTCATGTTTCCTTTCCATATATTTTATAACCCTTACTGAGCTTTTTATGCTCATCCCAAGTTTTTGAAATGTTTTTCACAGGTCAAGGGAAAGGTACATGATGTGATGATAGTGTCAAGGATGTGTCAAGAAAGAATCCGTGTTATATTTTAAATATGTTTCCGTGATGGGAAGAATGAATATTGTCTTTTATGTAACCACTTTGTTTTAATGTGGAATGTAATGCAAGTTTCATGATCAAATTCTCTAAAACTCTATACCTGAAAATATCCTCAATGTTTAATCTTGTAATAACTCAAGATTAAGTCAGGTTTAAGGCTGGGGCCTTATAGTTGGTATCAGTGGTCGGTTTAGATATCTTTAGAGGTTAGGTTATTCTTTAATCATAAGTGACATTACCATAATGGTTAGGATTTCAGAAAGAGTCCTAGTTTTAGATAAAGTGAATGAGTAAGTGTATCTTAGTGTTTACCTTCCTCATTAGTACATGATGATTTTGTTGATATACTCACACTGACATTTCTGTTTTTAGTGAATGGATGGATCTAGCAGGCACCAAAGTGACAATGGGTTTCAAGGAAACTGTGGTGGTTCTCTGATTAAGATACTGAATGAGATGGGGGATTCAATGAGGAATATCATAGTTGTTCTAAACAAACTATCAAGGAGTCATGATCAACCACTTCAACCTTGGTGAGTTCTCTAATGCATCATGTACGAGATGGCCAACTCGATGCGGAAATTCAGGTAATAATTATTAAGGTAACCATTAGGGTTTATATGATCCTTACTTTTTAGGTAATTATGGGTTACTCTATGATATGATGGAAAATGAAGGGCATGAGATAAAATCGAGGTTAAAATATGTTATGATTATTCTTGAAGATTTTATCTCATTTTGGGGAATGTTTTAAGAATTATATAGTTTTGGAAAAAGGACAACACGCAGACCGTGTGACATCCTGTCGCATCGGACAAAGCTGCGGGAATCGAACCCACAACCAAAGTGCGACTGATATTTATCGCCTACCACTGGACTATGTGAAGTCCCTGGTTAGTTTGAGTGATTCTTTCTGGTTATATGATTTTATGAATTAGGAGTAAGATGATTTTGGGTTATTTATGAAAATGATTAACCTATCATGGAGGATATGTGATTAGGTTAATTACTTTTCAATACGGGACTTTAGGAGCAACTGATGTTGTTTGGAGATAAATGTTACGATTTAACATGGAAGACTATGTGACTAAATCCTTCAAATATTTGGGTTTCAATATTATATTGGTTTAATTTGAAGAATTTTATGGACAAATTGTTTATCGGATGGTCCTCGTTGAACTTTGGGTTTTGTTGGACAAATTTTGGAGATTAAGAATAGATTTTCTTTTAATAAGCGGTTATCCTTTTCTGGATTATCTGATCTTGTAGTAACTTTTTTGGTTTTAGTTTTGGTTATGGTTTGAAGACATGGGAAATGTATAGTTCTTTTTTTAGGTTCTCCTCTAGAAGTTGTTTATAGTACTCTTAATGCGAACAAGTCTCCCTAAATACTCGTCTTTTGAAAAAAAATATGAGTTTGATTAAGTAATCTAGTAAAAGTTGAGAGTCAACATGATAAGTGATTATGTTTCCTTATGAATAAATTCCTCAATAAAAAGTAACTTAAAACAAAAATTTTGTCTATTAACTTTTCCTACTGGGGAACCCAACACCGTTTAACCCATCACAAGTTTGTGATTTTCTCATGGTTAACTTTCTCCTAAACATGTTTTCTATCACTCTCCATCAGAACATGACCCTTTGTTTTTTTCCTCCATGTCCATATTTTCATACTTGGAATCCTAGTATGGGTTAACTCGGGTGACCTTTATACTTATCTCTCTTTATTTTAAAGTGTTTGTTTTACCGACTTTTGTTCTGATGTGGGACTTCCAAGGATGTTTCCAAACGCAATTTTAAAATTGCTAGGACGCAATTCCCAAAAGGGGGGAAGGATGTAACACCCCAGGTAAATAAAGATTATGACATTTTCAAATTTATCCATATTTGTGAATAAAGTATTAATATGACTTTAAAGGGGACTCTATGCTCGATGGCGTACCCAACACGCAACAACGAGTTTCGTGGGAATCTTACGTTGCACTCTAATAATAAAATAATATTATTTTAAATGGTAGTTAACATGTAGCCATTATAATGGCGGGAATGGATATAAATAACTAAAATATGATTATATATGTTTTTTAATGTTTTTACATTTATCCAATAAAAGCTAAAGGCTTAAAATACGGAAATAATTAAATTTTAGGTGTATATGCCCTAGTTTTCACTAAAGGTTCACTTATCACCTTTTAATGGAGAACTGTCATTAAATATAGTTTTGATCACTCTTATACATTCTTTTGGACCAAATAAAACTCTTATTAAGAATCGGGACATCAAATTTTACTTTGTGTAATTTTTTGGTATTTTGCCGATAAAGTTCATTTTTTAATGAATAGTGTAGAATGTTGTGTTTTAATTCATAACCTCTTTTTAATCTAATTTATTTATATGATTAGATAATATTTTGAATTGGTTTTAAAGTTAAATTAGAAAATATTTTTACCATTAAATGCAATAGTGGTCATTGGAATTAATTTCACTTTAAAATCAGACTTAAACTAGTGTCAATCTTTTGATACTTATTGTTTTATAAAAACACGCTATTTGCTCTGACAACGGGAATTAATTATTAAATTAATTAATGTTACTAATATGTTTTGAATTTTGTAAAATAGACTTCATTTTTGAATTAGGAATATCAAATATAGCTTAGGGTGAATTTTTTGTAATTTTCTGAAAAACATCAATTTTTGATGAATAGTGAAACCACTAAGTGGTACTTATAAAAACTGATTTTTCATTTAAATGAAATTTTTCCATCATTGTGTTTTGATTTTCAAAAATCCGACATACATGGTGGTCATTAGTATGTAAAATGTGGTTCAATGGGATGAAAATAATTTTTTGGTGAATAGTAACTTATTAAGTTTTTAATCGCGATTAGTGGTAATTAGTGTAATTTAAGGTAAAAATGATATTATAAGAATGTGAAAACAGCATGACACTTGTCCTACACCTATTTGGTGAGTCATGGCCGACCAAGACAATCCATGAGCCAACTTGGGGACCCCATGGATCCACTTTGGTTGGGAAATGACATAAATAACTTTTATTTAATGTAAAAGTAAAATTGACACAAACATGATATGTTTTACAAAAACAATTTTGAAGTAGGGTTATACAAGTCATATTTTTGATTATAAATAGTCATTGGAAAGATAAAAATATTTCCTACATCATAGTAATTTTTTTATAATTTTTAGACATTAAATAAATTAAATTATTTATGACATCATAATGATGCAGTGATGACATCATTATTTAACGATTAAAATAAAATGGAAATATAATGTAATATCTATGAACTACACATGTCCAAAACTTATTGGATGGGTGGATTTCGAACCCTCATAACCTTATCCACGAATTATATCAATGTGGGACCTTTTGAAACCGAAACACATTTTCAAATAAAGTTATATTTCTTTACTTTCCAAAAGTGCCCCTCCTCTCCTCTTATAAAAGGCCCACACCTCTACCTCATTTAACACACTCCTCAAGCCATTGGCTCGGCCAACCCCTGCCCATTTACTCTCTCCACATCCCTCTCCTCATCCTAGAGGATTCTCTTTGGGAAGAATCCTTTCAAAGGAATCCTTTAGGCTCAAATCAAAAGCAGTTACACTTTTAAAGGTAATTCATTCTCTCATGTTCATTTGTTTTATCTTGCTTCTCCAACCCCCTAAACTATTTTTATTTACTTCTTTTGTAACAACACCAGTATCTTCAATATACTAGGATGTTTTGATAAGATTTATTCGAGCTACACTCTCACACAACTACATCAAATGGTTAAAGAACATACGGTTTCCTTGGATGGTGAAATTCTGACTCCCGAAACGATGATTGTTCAATACTCATTTAACACCTTCAAAGGTGGCCATTATGATGTCACTATTTTTATATATGATATATAATATGTTTATGTTTTATTTATGCTTCTGTATTTTTCATTTTTGTCTTACCTTTATGGCTTCCATTATGGGTATACACGATATCTTCATTTTAGGAAGTGCGGACTACCGCCCCCTCAAAGTGATGTGATTCGTTAATGCCATACATGGGACATATAAAGGATGGATTTAATGTTATTATATATGATGTTATACTGGAATTATTATATACCTCTATATCATTATTATTTCTTTCCATTAAAGTATGAGATAGAAATGAAAGTAGCGTTCATGCGTACGTACGACTTACCGTCTCCATGAACGGTGCATTTCATTTCTTATCCCCAAATGTAATGTACTATTATAAGTACATGTATATAATGGATATATATGATGAATGATATATCTAAATGATGAATATAATTCTGTAATTAAAATATATATACCTCTCATTTAGTTTTAATTCCATTAATATGACAAAGAAATGAAAGTAGCGTTCATGCGTACGTACGGCATACCGTCTCCATGAACGGTGCATTCCATTTCTTACCTCTAAATGATTATGTAATATTACAAATACATGTATATGCTGGATATATATGATATATATGATATCCAAATCAGGAATGTCATTCTGGATATAAAGAACCTTTGACCACACGAACAACATGTAATTGTAAGAAGTCCACTTTCGACTTAAGAACCAAATATCGGCAAAACAAATATTATTAACTTAAATGATGGCATAATGTTTATGACTTGGTAATAAGTGATATAAAAAGGAATAATTAACTTGAAAAAGGTTCTTAAGGAAGTAGTAATTAACTCAAGTTTATTATTCAGGAGATTAAAGAACGATCGAGTCAAGTCGGACCCGAGGTAAGGGATCCTACACCTCTCTTTCTTTTTAAGTACACTCTTTTATGTCATTCCTTTTAAGCTCATATTTCTTATGATTGGGATGTTATTTTATATTAATCCTAATTTACTTATTATGTTCATATGATGAGAGACCCTATTTCCTTTCATCAACCCATTTTGGAAGTTTTGAGTGGCGCCGTTAGGCTGCCGAATTTTCGTAAGGGATTTTTCATCTCACTTTTATTCCCGTGAGATTTATGCTACATTTTCCACAAATTCCATTGAGTGGTGTATGTACTGCCCATCATTCTACTCTTTGTGTAATATAATTTCGTTAATGAGTATTTACATCAATGATCTATTGTCCTTCATTCATGGGGTGTATGTTTTGAAAGATACCCAAGTCGGTAAGGGAACCTTTGACCCTCCTTTTTTTAAAAGACTTCTTTTGTTGGGTCTTTTAATTTACATATTGCTATGTTGGGATATGTTATCATATATGCTTATTGATGTAAATTTTATGTCCTAGTGATGAGATACACTTTTTATCTCTCATCAACTCATTTTTATGTGATGCCGTTAGGCTGTCAAGGGAACTTTTTAACCCAATTTTGATTTCTTTGGGTTCAACATGTAGTCATTGAATATGTCATCTATTGAATATGTGTGAATGAAATTTTATTGTTCTACACTTAATATCCACTTATATTGGGTGTATTTATATTTTTCACACATATTTTTGAGATTGATTTGTCCTTAATTTAAGGATTCCTTCTTTATAAGGGATTTCATCACATTTGACATTTCTATTGAGGGTTCATTGTTGTTATGCACCAATTCAGTCTTATATGGTGTATATACTGTCCTTTGGAGTATTATATCATCAATACATTTATTCTCATGATATTATAATGTTCTGACTAAATGTTATTCCTCAATTATTGTATTCAAGTGTCTCCAATTTTGGTAAAACACCTTTAACCAAAATATCGTTTTAAATGTTTTAATTATTTGTTCTTATTAATATCCATGTTTTCAAAATGGTTTTATGGATTTATATGGATATTAATGGTTTAAAATTTTAAGCTTCAAGGTGGAATGGGACACTTTGATTCAAAAATCTCTTTATTAAATGTTTTAAATGGTTTTGAGAATGGTTTTTTTGAATGGATTCATTATTTCAATATACTAAAATGTTATATTGTGATTGTAATGTGGAAATGTTATATTTCCTTTATGCATATTTTATGTGATACATTTATGTTATGGTTCTTGGGCATTGTTATGAAAACGGGTGGTTCTGTGATAAACTAAGGGCGGGTGAGCCCGATATAGCTCTCCAATGCATTGGGTAACGTGAAGGAGTGAAACGTTAAGGTTTCTCCGAAGAGATTTTAGGGAATATACTGTGATGGGTATTCCAAACGTAACCAAGAGGGTTACTCCCTACGTAAGAATGTTATGAATGCCTCAAGTTACCTTTATGTCTTATGTTTTCTATGATTTATTCATGGTTTGATGAGGTATGTTAAAGTGCCTATGTTTTATGGGTAAAGTATGATTTCATTCTCATGTATATATGAACTCATGTTTCCTTTCTATATATTTTATAACCCTTACTGAGCTTTTTATGCTCATCCCACGTTTTTGAAATGTTTTTCACAGGTCAAGGGAAAGGTACATGATGTGATGATAGTGTCAAGGATGTGTCAAGAAAGTATCCGTGTTATATTTTAAATATGTTTCCGTGATGGGAAGAATGAATACTATCTTTTATGTAACCACTTTGTTTAAATGTGGAATGTAATGAAAATTTCATGATCTAATTCTCTAAAACTCTAAACCTGAAAAGATCCTCAATGTTTAATCTTGTAATAACCCAAGATTAAGTCAGGTTTAAGGCTGGGGCCTTATAGTTGGTATCAGAGGTCGGTTTAGATAACTTTAGGGGTTAGGTTATTCTTTAAGCATAAGTGACATTACCATAATGGTTAGGATTTCAGAAAGAGTCCTAGTTTTAGATAAAGTGAATGAGTAAGTGTATCTTAGTGTTTACCTTCTTCATTAGTACATGATGATTTTGTTGATATACTCACACTGACATTTCTGTTTTTAGTGAATGGATGGATCTAGCAGACACCAAAGTGACAATGGGTTTCAAGGAAACTGTGGTGGTTCTCTAATTAAGATACTGGATGAGATGGGGGATTCAATGAGGAATATCAAAGTTGTTCTAAACAAACTATCAAGGAGTCATGATCAACCACTTCAACCTTGGTGAGTTCTCTAATGCATCATGTACGAGATGGCCAACTCGATGTGGAAATTCAGGTAATAATTATTAAGGTAACCATTAGGGTTTATATGATCCTTACTTTTTAGGTAATTATGGGTTACTCTATGATATGATGGAAAATGAAGGGCATGAGATAAAATTGAGGTTAAAATATGTTATGATTATTCTTGAAGATTTTATCTCATTTTGGGGAATGTTTTAAGAATTATATAGTTTTGGAAAAAGGACAACACGCAGACCGTGTGACATCCCGTCGCATCGGACAAAGCTGCGGGAATCGAACCCACAACCAAAGTGCGACTGGTATTTATCGCCTACCACTGGACTATGTGAAGTCCCTGGTTAGTTTGAGTGATTCTTTCTGGTTATATTATTTTATTAATTAGGAGTAAGATGATTTTGGGTTATTTATGAAAATGATTAACCTATCATGGAGGATATGTGATTAGGTTAATTACTTTTCAATACGGGACTTTAGGAGCAACTGATGTTGTTTGGAGATAAATGTTACGATTTAACTTGGAAGACTATGTGACTAAATCCTTCAAATATTTGGGTTTCAATCTTATATTGGTTTAATTTGAATAATTTTATGGACAAATTGTTTATCGGATGGTCCTCGTTGAACTTTGGGTTTTGTTGGACAAATTTTGGAGATTAAGAATAGATTTTCTTTTTATAAGGGGTTGTCCTTTTCTGGATTATCTGATCTTGTAGTAACCTTTTTGGTTTTAGTTTTGGTTAAGGTTTGAAGACATGGGAAATGTATAGTTCGTTTTTTAGGTGCTCCTCTAGAAGTTGTTTATAGTACTCTTAATGCGAACAAGTCTCCCTAAATACTCGTCTTTTGGAAAACAATATGAGTTTGATTAAGGAATCTAGTAAAAGTTGAGAGTCAACATGATAAGTGATTATGTTTCCTTATGAATAAATTCCTCAATAAAAAGTAATTTAAAACAAAAATGTTGTCTATTAACTTTTCTTACTGGGGAACCCAACACCATTTAACCCATCACAAGTTTGTGATTTTCTCATGGTTAACTTTCTCCTAAACATGTTTTCTATCACTCTCCATCAGAACATGACCCTTTGTTTTTTTCCTCCATGTCTATATTTTCATACTTGGAATCCTAGTATGGGTTAACTCGGGTGACCTTTATACTTATCCTTCTTTATATTAAAGTGTTTGTTTTACCGACTTTTGTTCCGATGTGGGACTTCCAAGGATGTTTCCAAACGCAATTTTAAAATTGCGAGGACGCAATTCCCAAAAGGGGGGAAGGATGTAACACCCCAAGTAAATAAAGAATATGACATTTTCATATTTATCCATATTTGTGAATAAAGTATTAATATGACTTTAAAGGGGACTCTATGCTCGATGGCGTACCCAACACGCAACAACGAGTTTCATGGGAATCTTACGTTGCACTCTAATAATAAAATAATATTATTTTAAATGGTAGTTAACATGTAGCCGTTATAATGGCAGGAATGGATATAAATAACTAAAATATGATTATATATGTTTTTTGATGTTTTTACATTTATCCAATAAAAGCTAAAGGCTTAAAATACGAAAAGAATTAAATTTTAGGTGTATATGCCCTAGTTTTCACTAAAGGTTCACTTATCGCCTTTTAATGGAGAACTGTCATTAAATATAGTTTTGATCACTCTTATAAATACTTTTGGACCAAATAAAACTCTTATTAAGAATCGGGACATCAAATTTTACTTTGTGTAATTTTTTGGTATTTTTCCGATAAAGTTCATTTTTTAATGAATAGTGTAGAATGTTGTGTTTTAATTCAAAACCTCTTTTTAATCTAATTTATTTATATTATTAGATAATATTTTGAATTAGTTTTAAAGTTAAATTAGAAAATATTTTTAACATTAAATCCAATAGTGGTCATTGGAATTAATTTCACTTTGAAATCAGACTTAAACTAGTGTCAATTTTTTGATACTTATTGTTTTATAAAAACACGCTATTTGCTCTGACAGCGGGAATTAATTAGTAAATTAATTAATGTGACTAATATGTTTTTAATTTCGTAAAATAGACTTCATTTTTGAATTCGTAATATCAAATATAGCTTAGGGTGAATTTTTGGTAATTTTCTGAAAAACTTCAATTTTTGATGAATAGTGAAACCACTAAGTGGTACTTATAAAAACTGATTTTTCATTAAAATGAAATTTTTCCATCATAGTGTTTTGATTTTCAAAAATCCGACATACATGGTTGTCATTAGTATGTAAAATGTGGTTCAATGGGATGAAAATAATTTTTTGGTGAATAGTAACTTATTAAGTTTTTAATCGCGATTAGTGGTAATTAGTGTAATTTAAGGTAAAAATGATATTATAAGAATGTGAAAACAGAATGACACTTGTACTACACCTATTGGGTGAGTCATGGACGACCAAGACAAGCCATGGGCCAACTTGGGGACCCCATGGATCCACTTTGGTTGGGAAATGACATAAATAACTTTTATTTAATGTAAAAGTAAAATTGACACAAACATGATATGTTTTACTAAAAAAAATTTTAAGTAGGGTTATACAAGTCATATTTTTGATTATAAATAGTCATTGTAAATCTAAAAAGATTTCCTACCTCATAGTAATTTTTTTATAATTTTTAGACATTATATAAGTTAAATTATTTATGACATCATAATGATGCAGTGATGACATCATTATTTAACGATTAAAATAAAATGGAAATATAATGTAATATCTATAAAATACACATGTCCAAAACTTATTGGATGGGTGGATTTCAAACCCTTATAACCTTATCCACGAATTATATCAATGTGGGACCTTTTGAAACCGAAACACATTTTCAAATAAAGTAATATTTCTTTACTTTCCAAAAGTGCCCCTCCTCTCCTCTAATAAAAGGCCCCCACCTCTACCTCATTTAACACACTCCTCAAGCCATTGGCTCGGCCAACCCCTGCCCATTTACTCTCTACACATCCCTCTCCTCATCCTAGAGGATTCACTTTGGGAAGAATCCTTTCAAAGGAAGCCTTTAGGCTCAAATCAAAAGGAGTTACACTTTTAAAGGTAATTCATTCTCTAATGTTCATTTGTTTTATCTTGCTTCTCCAACCCCCTAAACTCTTTTTATTTACTTATTTTGTAACAACACAAGTATATTAAATATACTAGGATGTTTTTATAAGATTTATTCGAGCTACACTCTCACACAACTACATCAAATGGATAAAGAACATACGGTTTCCGTGGATGGTGAAATTCTGCCTCCCGAAACGATGATTGTTCAATACTCATTTACCACCTTCAAAGGTGGCCATTATGATGTCACTATTTTTATATATGGTATATAATATGTTTATGTTTTATTTATTCTTCTGTATTTTTCATTTTTGTCTTACCTTTATGGCTTCCATTATGGGTATACGCGATATCTTCATTTTAGGAAGTGCGGACTACCGCCCCCTCAAAGTGATGTGATTCGTTAATGCCATACATGGGACATATAAAGGATGGATTTAATGATATTATATATGATGTTATACTGGAATTATTATATTCCTCTATATCATTATTCTTTCTTTCCATTAAAGTATGAGATAGAAATGAAAGTAGCGTTCATGCGTACGTACGGCTTACCGTCTCCATGAACGGTGCATTTCATTTCTTATCCCCAAATGTAATGTACTATTATAAGTACATGTATATAATGGATATATATGATGAATGATATATCTAAATGATGAATATAATTCTGTAATTAAAATATATATACCTCTCATTTAGTTTTAATTCCATTAATATGACAAAGAAATGAAAGTAGCGTTCATGCGTACGTACGGCTTACCGTCTCCATGAACGGTGCATTCCATTTCTTACCTCTAAATGATTATTTAATATTATAAATACATGTATATTCTGGATATATATGATATATATGATATCCAAATCCGGAATGTCATTCTGGATATAAAGAACCTTTGACCACACGAACAACATGTAATTGTAAGAAGTCCACTTTCGACTTAAGAACCAAATATCGGCAAAACAAATATTATTAACTTAAATGATGACATAATGTTTATGACTTGGTAATAAGTGATATAAAAAGGAATAATGAACTTGAAAATGGTTCTTAAGGAAGTATTAATTCACTCAAGTTTATTATTCAGGAGATTAAAGAACGATCGAGTCAAGTTGGACCCGAGGTAAGGGATCCTACACCTCTCTTTCTTTTTAAGTACACTGTTTTATATAATTCCTTTTAAGCTCATATTTCTTATGATTGGGATGTTCTTTTATATTAATCCTACTGTACTTATTATGTTCATATGATGAGAGACCCTATTTCCTCTCATCAATCCATTTTGAATGTTTTGAGTGGCGTTGTTAGGTTGCCGAATTTTCGTAAGGGATTTTTCATCTCACTTTTATTCCCGTGAGATTTATGCTACATTTTCCACAAATTCCATTGAGTGGTGTATGTATTGCCCATTATTCTACTCTTTGTGTAATATAATTTCGTTTATGAGTATTTACATCAATGATCTATTTTCCCTCTTTCATGGGGTGTATGTTTTGAAAGATACCCAAGTCGGTAAGGGAACCTTTCACCCTCCTTTTTTTAAAAGACTTCTTTTGTTGGGTCTTTTAATTTACATATTGTTATGTTGGGATATGTTCTCATATATGCTTATTGATGTAAATTTTATGTCCAAGTGATGAGATACACTTTTTATCTCTCATCAACTCATTTAGATGTGATGCCGTTAGGCTGTCAAGGGAACTTTTTAACCAAATTTCGATTTCTTTGGGTTCAACATGTAGTCAATGAATATGTCATCTATTGAATATGTGTGAATGACATTTTATTGTTTACACTTAATATCCACTTATATTGGGTGTATTTATATTTTTCACACATATTTTTGAGATTTATTTGTCCTTAATTTAAGGATACCTTCTTTATAAGGGATTTCATCACATTTGACATTTCTATTGAGGGTTCATTGTTGTTATGCACCAATTCACTCTTATATGGTGTATATACTGTCCTTTGGAGTATTATATCATGAATCAATTTATTCTCATGATATTATAAAGTTCTGACTAATTTTTATTCCTCAATTATTGTATTCAAGTGTCTCTAATTTTGGTAAAAACCCTTTAACCAAAATATCGTTTTAAATGTTTTAATTATTTGTTCTTATTAATATCCATGTTTTCAACATGGTTTTAAGGATTTATATGGATATTAATGGTTTAAAATTTTAAGCTTCAAGGTGGTATGGGACACTTTGATTCAAAAATCTCTTTATTAAATGTTTTAAATGGTTCTGAGAATGGTTTCTTTTTGAATGGATTCATTATTTCAATATACTAAAATGTTATATTGTGATTGAAATGTGGAAAGGTTATGTTTCCTTTATGCATGTATTATGTGATACATTTATGTCATGGTTCTTGGGCATTGTTATGAAAACGGGTGGTTCCGTGATAAACTAAGGGCAGGTGAGCCTGATATAGCTCTCCAATGCATTGGGTAACGTGAAGGAGTGAAACGTTAAGGTTTCTCCGAAGAGATTTTAGGGAATATACTATGATGGGTATTCCAAACGCAACCAAGAGGGTTACTCCCTACGTAAGAATGTTATGAATGCCTCAAGTTACCTTTATGTCTTATGTTTTCTATGATTTATTCATGGTTTGATGAGGTATGTTAAAGTGCCTATGTTTTATGGGTAAAGTATGATTTCATTCTCATGTATATATGAACTAATGTTTCCTTTCCATATATTTTATAACCCTTACTGAGCATTTTATGCTCATCCCACGTTTTTGAAATGTTTTTCAAAGGTCAAGGGAAAGGTACATGATGTGATGATAGTGTCAAGGATGTGTCAAGAAAGAATACGTGTTATATTTTAAATATGTTTCCGTAATGGGAAGAATGAATATTGTCTTTTATGTAACCACTTTGTTTAAATGTGGAATGTAATGCAAGTTTCATGATCTAATTCTCTAAAACTCTAAACCTGAAAAGATCCTCAATGTTTAATCTTGTAATAACTCAAGATTAAGTCAGGTTTAAGGCTGGGGCCTTATAATCAAACTTTTTTTTGTTATAAAGTTCATTTAGACTTCGTTTATATTAGAAAGTCAATTAGACAGAATCCATGGACCAAATTTTATCAAACTAAGCTGAGGAAGTTCTATTAGACTAAGATAAGGATATTCCATCAGAATCGAGTGGGGATGTTCCATTAGATTGAATTTTTAGAATTTATACTTGATTGGGATGAAGAAGGTCTAATGGACTAAGATAAATAAGAAAGTTAGATAGAATTGATCTAATAATGAAATTCAAATAGAACTGAGTTTCTTTTAGAAAGTCAAAACAGACAGGAGTTTATTTTTAAATTCAATACAAATGAAAAGTTATATCAAACTATGTTATCAATAAATTAGTTTCTAATATTTTGTTGAGAAATATAAATGTTGTTCTAGATAATTCAAGGTGTTTCATGAAGTCCCAATATGTGTTGATAAGGGATAAAGTGGTTAAAAATGATGTTCAAATGTCAGTGAAATTGGGGTTTTCTGAATTTTATTAAGCACCAAATGTTTTTTAGTTTCTCAAAATTACTATTCTAGGACTCATATAAATTGATTCAAATTACATTTATACTTTTCAAATTTTTATATCTTCCAAAAAAGTGTATAATAACATAATTCATGTTAGATTTTTCTTTTCTGACTGAGATCTCATTAGAAGATTGGACTACTGGATGTTTTGTTTAATAAACTGAGGAATATTTCACTGAGGAATATCAAACAGAGTAATTGAGAATTTTTTGAGAAGTACAAATTTTTGATAAGTTCATACTACTCCGTCTATTTGACTGAGTTCATCTTACTTAAAAAATCAGACCAAGTTTCATCAAATTGAGGTTTCAGACATTGTTTTGGAGAGAATATGTTTTCTATGTCCATATTTTTTATTGGCACAAGTTTTTTGTATGTAAACATTGAAACTTATGGGAGTTAGTGTAATCATTCCTAATAGGATATATAAGGTGTATAATTGGATTTGACCCAAATTGTATTGACTTCATCATTATAGTGATTTCACATATACCCATAGGAGTGGTTATGGCAAGGATGTAGTTTTTCAATCGGAGGTTGAACCTCGAATATCTCATGTGATTTAAATTATTTTCTACTTTTTCATTCATTATATGCTTTAGTAATATATGATATGGTAATGTACTTTAAAAGTATTTAGTGGTTCTGTTTATAAAATTTTGAAAACTTATAAAAAGGTTAACAACTGATTTAACACCCTAGTTGTTATTCGATCCTTTAGAACTTCAATTGGTATAAAAATTAAGGTTTCCTTATTGAATCCATATGATGAATAATATCAATTCTATAAATAGATGTGGTATTACTACATTTAATGGAAATAATTACTATGGTTGGAAGAACATGATTATTACATATCTTCTAAATACGGGTCTAGAAGTTGTTAATACTGCAAAAATTGGTTTTCCACTTCGTGATAAAAATTCTCCCATAACTTTTTATAAGAAGTTAAATACTAAATATTATGTAATGTATAGAATGTATTTCCTTATGTATCTATCATAAAATATTTATTTGATGGTGATGGGTCTCAAAACATCATGGATTATCTGGAAATAGCTGGATGGTATTTCTGATGGGAATAATAATGCGAAGTAATGAAATCTAAAAATATTGAACATAATGTATTAATACATGTGAATGATATATGAATAATTTATTTATAAATACTTCACCAGAGTAAATAAATCTATTTTAAATATCACAGGATTTAGAGATGTTCCAAAATATTAAACCATAGTAAATAAATTTTTAAAAACACTTTAGATAGGATTTATTATAAAATTTCATTTTAATAATATAAAGATTATTTATCTCTAGAAATATTTCATAACATTCTTATTGCTTATAAAATGAGAAATTCTATAATTTTCAAAAATAATAACAATGATGAAATGGAATTTGAAGCTATGAGAAATATAAAAATTCCCAATGTTGAATATGTTGATCCTTGTGATTACAAGAATAAAGAATATGCTGAGAAGAATTATAAAATCATGTCTCTTATATTCATGAATTACTAGATATGAAAAGGAAATTATATAGGGAAACCTCCTATAAAATGTTTTGAGTATGTTAAAATTAGAGAAATTGTTATAAATTGTTCCTTGAAGAATGTTGGAGAATATTGAGATGATTCTATTGAAAAATGTTGATGGAGGATGTGGAACCAAATTTTTGGAGAAGAAAAAAATTTAAAAAAATATAAGAAGATGTTTTCTGAAATCAAGATAAGTATGTTAAAAAAGAAAAAATAATCTAAACCAAATGAAGATAGTTATTTAAAATAATAATGTTCAGAAATGGTTAAATCATTCATTGAAATGGTTGATAAAATATATGACTCATCAAACAATGACGAAGAAGGTGTTGAAGAATCATAGAGAGTGTTTCTGCTCTGAACAGAACATGTTGCGTGTCTAGGTCAAAATAGAAATGTCATGAAAAAAAATCAAAATCATAATGTAAGGAAGTTGACATTTTTCTAAGGGTGAAAATGATGTTGTATTGAAACATAAAACAATACATCCAGAATATATTACATTATATTCATAGAATATTTTAACAGGGAAAATGGATGAAGTTATCAGTAATATATTGGTATCCAAGGAACAATAATTTAACATGTTTCAATCAAATACTCTTGGGATTTAAAGTAATTTGAGGACATTGAATGAAATGATCAAAAACTCCATGGAAGTAAAATATTATACTTCTAAAGTTGTTGTGAAATCTAAAACCAATAATCAGGTGAAATCTTCAAAATCCAAAAATAATGTTTCATATGATTTTTCTAACATTTTAGGTGATAAGAAAAGAGCAAGGAATGTCTGGATATTGAAGGGATGTGAGAAAACTATCACATATAATAAGGATAAAAACTACCTAATTAGTAAATATATTCCACACCCATAGTTTTTATAATAGAAATAATTTATCAAACTCCACAATGTTCTTACAAAGAAACAACTTACATCAATATAAATTTAAGATTTGACAATTATTATGGTTTTGTGGATTCTATGGTCACATGGATTATAATTATTGGTATAAATTTTCAATTCCTAGAAGTAGTTTTGAATAGACTGATAGTAATGGTGGAATAAGAACGAGTAACTTTCCTAACACACAATAATTTAGAAATTTAAAATCTCCTGATGTGAGAAACATTCCAAAAATCCATTTCAGAAACATGGAAGACGTTTTTGGAAGATGTTATCAGGCAGGTCATCATGCCGATATATGTATGATACTTATTTATGAAAAATTTCATTATAATGGAAATTAAAATGAATTTTTAAAGATGAAATTTCTTGAATGATATTTTCTATTGATAAAGAATTAAAATAATGTAAAAGGTATAATCCATGGATACTTGATAGTGGTTGTTATTTACACATAAAAGGTGATAATAAAATCTTAAAACATATTGAAATCCATGATGAAGGACTAGTTACATTTTGAAATGATGGTTATAAATAATTAGTAGAAATATAATGGATATGATTGAAATAAATGGTTAAAATCTAAAGAAGATCTATTTTTTGATGGGATAAATCATAACATAGTTAGTATAAGTGAGCATTGTGATGATGGAAATGATTTTTCCCAAATATATTCTTTTATCATCAAAATTATAGAAGATGGAAATGTTTTGACTAGGGGAGAAAGAACCAACAAAAATCTTTTTCAGATTAGAGAACTATACAAATCATGTTATCTTTGTGATGAAGATGAGAACAAGTTATGGTACCGAAGTCATGCCACCTTGGGAAGAAAATTATGATCAAAAGTTCTTAATTTTATATTTTAAAAAACCTCTATAATAAAAATAAGAGAAGATGATGTTTTTTGGACTCGTTAAAATGATAAATGGACTAATATGAGTCATAAGAATGACGAGATTTAGTCATCCAGATCTACTGATCTTATTCCTTTCTATTAATATGGTCTGATGAGACATCTATCAACAAAAAATTTATTTTTAATTTACAAAATTTATTGATGATTTCACTCAGATGACCAACATCATGTTTATGAAACTGAATTCAAAATCTATTGAAGTGTTCATCTTCTTCAAAATATATATTGTGAATGAAATGGTGGGTTTATATAAAAATGTTGAGAACATATTATGGTATAAAATTCACATGAAATATCATTGAAATATATCTAATAAATCATGGAATCAAACACCATTATAGTCCTCTCTATATTACACATCACAATGGAGTAGATGAAATAAAAAGAGCACGTTCGGTGAAAATGGGAAGAATCATATTAGCAGAATACAATCATTTAATGTTCTACTATAGAGAAGCTATTAGTATAGTAATACATGTACAAAAAATGTTTTTTGAGGCTATAATCCAACATCACTTCATATGAAATTTTGTATAAAAAACCATTCCTTGAAATACTTCAGGGATTTTGGAAGCCCCTATTTTCAAAAAAGAAAAAGTAAAAAAATATAAAATTTTGTTGATAAAGATGAATATAGAATTTTCATGTGATATTCACATATTGATGAAGTTAAAAATGTTAGAAATAAACACTTAATTGTTTTTGTGGATTTATATGACATGAATTTTTTTGAAAATCAAAATTCCTCAACAAAAGATGTAAAAAATGATGAGGAGGATAATCTAATGGTTTAAAAACAATTTGAGAATTATACAAAATATAATTATCAAGATTACATATAATTTTGTGGTGAGGAATATTTATTTGGATGAGAAATATTCGAATTTCTTAACAAAAAACATATTGAGATAGAAAATATTCTTCAGAATCATAAAGCTACAATTTAGAACCAGATAAAGGTGAAGGAAGTGTTAGATCCAATTGTTAAAAATTAAATAAATTATCTTTTTTGATTGATAGAAAATAAATAATTTTTTAGAACAAATTGGGTTTTTAGAAACAATGCAACGACCCAAAATTTATTAATTAAAATTCTTCTTGGTCTATTTAAATATCTTCCTATGGTTATATAAAACGTATGAACATATTTGGTTCTATGTTTTGGATTTTAAAATATAGATATGAATTGTTACCATTTCTAATATAGTCATTGAACGGTGATAAAATTATTAGTGTAACTATTGGGCTTCAATAAATCAAATTTACATAGAAAAAGGATGTGATGGCCTCATCTAATAGACATGCCCCATAGGAATCCCATTTGTCGGAGTTATAAAAGGAGGTGGCGTCATTGGGATTTGAGCTGGACCAAGCCCAAGCTGAGCCTGAATACATTAATCTCAAAAGGAACAGGCTATGAGAGAAGTGGAAGTTGATATAGATTACCACTCGAGCAATGTTATCTAGTCCACCCCAAGAGTCTTTCACCATCGCACACCTTACCCTAAGATCTTATGTGGGTGTTTTAAGGGGTTTTTTAACAAGACCCTATTATGAAAATTATTTAAATTATTATTTTATATAGAATATACATTCTTTTTATTATTTTTACTTTGTAAATAGATTTTAAAGCACAAATATTTTTTTTATTTAATATTCAACTATGAAATTTATTTTGATGAATTTATGGATTACCGAGTTCAATAATAATTTAATAAATTACTATTATTATTATTTAATTTCTTTTTATTAAAAATAAATTATCATATAATATAATGAACGCAATTCTAATTTTTATTAAGGTTTGAAAGATTTTTTTTGCCAAAACCATAAATTTTCGATAAATGTTAGTATCTATTTCAATAGAAAAAATCACATATTTAGAATATTATTTAGATAAAATGAATATTATTTTTGGAATTAAGAAATCAAAATTATCCATGGGTGAATTTTTCATAATTTTCTGAGATAGTCGAATTATTGGGAAAAAATTAAATACCGTTTAAATATATAATGTTTTTTATGACATCACAATGACCCAATAAGGATGTAATAAAATACTATAAACATTATGTTCAGAAAATATATGTTTTAACATTAAAATAATGTGATTTTGTGTTTGTTTTATTTATTTAAAAAAGATTTAGTGTACCCTTCAAGGCTTACACAACATTATGTCTTTTTAAATTTTTTTCCTTGAGAGTGTGACTAACCTCCACCTAAGAAACCCAATTATTTTACGATGTTCGGACATTTTCCTTATAAAATATTGTTTTCCACTCCCCTTTGTCAAAAACCATTGTCAAAACCATGGGATGTTTTTTGGTTTTGATTAGATTAATGTGAGGTGTCCCAAACCTAAATAATAAATCATTCTCTCTCCTTTCCTATATAAACACACCCAAGATCACTTTTACTATTTATTAAAAGAATTTTTAGTTTTAAAAACCTATACCCTTCTCTCTCTATAATCCTCCCAAGGTTCCCCAATATCTCAATAAGCCTCTCTCAAGCCTCTCCCATGCTTTTGGGATAACACTTCCAAGAAAAGGATTCTCACTTTCCTTATTTATGTCCATTTTTCCTCATATTATTATGCCTTTTTATTTTCAATTATAAATGTTGGGGTATGATTTTCCCCCTACCTCATACTTCCTTTTTCAAGTTTTAATAATTATTGATTTACTTTCTCTCTCATTAATGCCTTCCATGTATACCTGTTCCAATGCCGAAATTCCGAATGGAATTTCACCCTCCTCATTTACATTTAAGAAATTATTTTGTATCATGAATCTAAATTCTATTACAATAGTTGGAACATGTATCTATATAACTCCCCTTACATTAAATTTCATGTACATATTATGAGA
Source organism: Viscum album (assembly GCA_963277665.1). Lineage (NCBI taxonomy): Eukaryota > Viridiplantae > Streptophyta > Magnoliopsida > Santalales > Viscaceae > Viscum > Viscum album. The sequence continues at coordinate 1,484,558,563 of OY728137.1, forward strand.
CACCACTTTCTTTCTCATCACCAATTTTTTAGGAATTCTTATGTCACGCCTTTATGATGCCGAAATTACACAATTTTTTTCCAAGCCAAAGTTATTGTGTAGTGAAAAAAATGCCCATTTATATATCAAGAGTATTCAACTTTATGCACATTTACTTATTGATTATAAATAATAATGTATTTATACAACATTCCTTTATCATTGACTAAATTATGAAGATTGATTCAATATTGTATGATCCATGTGGCTCACTTTTCCATGAAATGAAATGTTTAGTAAGGGTGCACCCTGATAGAGTCCAATGCATTGTGTAATGTATACTATCATGATACATAATGTCCAATGAGGGTTGAATCATCCTAATTCAAGTGAAAATAGGGATTACTTGTGCTTCAATTGCAATGATGGTTAACTCATGCTCCATGTACAATGAGCCTTGCCTAATGATAATTCCATATTAAGTGTTGTTGCCTCATTTCCATGTTATGATTATCATTATTTTTCATGACATAATGTTCATGTTCCTCTTGTGATCCATTGACATTTCTATTTCTTAACATGTATTTTAATATTCATTTTAGTCTTTTTTTCTCCATTATTGGGATTTATAGCTCACCCTTTTCTTAAGCATGTCGTCCAGTTATCCCATGCAATGCTAATTACGAGGGAATGTAGTGGTCTTGTAAAGGATGTTTTCAATAAGATGTTGTGTTCTATTCTTTAGGTTGTTATGTAATGTTCTTAATCCCCAAATACACTGGACCTCTTGATCTTATAAGTTGTAATCAACTGCAGGTTTTATGTAATAAATCATGTTTATGTATGAAATAAAGAGCAAGGTTGTTATAGTTGGTATTAGAGGATAGGTTTAGTTATTTTTGGGATTAGAATTAGAAAACCCTAGTGAATCCTTAGAGACAAGACTAAGTATAATAAAAACATCCCTATGTTTATTTGGGTATTGATTAAGTGGTTTATCAAGAAAATACATCCCTGTCTGGATACAAGTTGGTAGAGAAAGATCTGACATAGATGTACGTAGAGGTGGAACCCCTGAAAAGGAGTTTCTGGCCTAACACGGGGTATACTGGTACACAAAAATGGGCCTTTCTGTACTCTTGTTTATGACACTACTAGCGTATATGCATTGGTAAATTCACAAACTTAGTATGAACCATTATTAAGGGATTTAAAAAAATACTCTAAGAATATATGTTCTAAAGTAGATAATGGATAACATATATTGAAGCTTAAAGATTCATAAGATAAGGAAATAATAAAATTTATATGTTATCCATTTTTTGTCTTTGAAATACCCTTTATGTGTTAGCCCTTACTTTCCTTTTATTCCATCCAATGGCCAGAAATAGGAGGATGTAGGATAAGAACCGATGTAATGATCAATGCGATGATTGTTCTAATGAGATCCCCAATCTGATGGGAGCAGGAATCACGAACTTTGTTATGATACTCTCTCAGTTAACACTATATTTGAATAGGAACATGGGCCAAGTGAAACATTCAACACCCCCTAAGAAATAACAAGCCTCCATCGAATTCTTTATGAGACAAAGGACTCCTACTTTTAATGGATCCTTTGATCCCTCAGTCACCTAAAAATGGATCACCTCCATCGAAATGGTCTTATGCATACTTCAATGTTCCAAACAAGAGAATTTTCTTATGGATTCTTATAGTATGGAGGGTTAAGCTGATCAATGGTGGACATTGATAAAAAATATGAATCCTAAGGAAGAGATCGAGGAATTGTAATGGAAGGAATTCCAGAAAATATTTTTCTATAAATATTTTCCATGCACCCTACGGATTAAAATGGAAAAGGACTTCCTTTCTATCAAGAAACAAGATGAAAAATCTATAGTAACAGATGAGGAAAACATCATAAGGATTTCACGATATGCTTACGGCTATGTCGTTACCCCTAAAGTCTAGGTTGACTTCTTCTTTGGTGGGATCAGACCTAACACACGGAAATCCCTGTATATCGATGACTTCGACATCTATGAGGAAATTCTCTGATATGCCTTCAATGTTGAAATGGAAATTGGAGAATCTCACAGGTATCCTGGGGATATGAAGTGTAAGGTGGACTTCAATTTTGGTGGTCCGATGGATAAATACAATGGTGATAAAAAGATCTAGCACCCCACTTGCCAAATGTGTGGAATTAAGCATCATAAAAATTTCCTGAAGGGGATGTGGAAATTCTTTAGGTGTGGAAGAGAAGGAAACTTATCATTTAACTACTAATAAGAAATCATGTGGCTGTGAAAGAGGAGAGAAATTATAAATATGAACCTCAACATGTTGTTCATTACTTCAACTATAAATAACCATGGCACATTACAAATTAGTGACCTATGCCAAGGGTTTTCAGAGGTAACCAATAACCTACAATGTAACAAGGGAGAGTATTTTCCATCATTACTACCGTAGTGAACCCTGAATATGAAGTGGTGATGGATATGCTAGTCATTCATTCAATAATAGAGAATGTTTATTTTGATTTTGGTCATACAAATTTGTTTATATGCAAAAATTTTAGTAGAATAATCCCAACACCACCACAAATCATGGAAGTAAAGATATTGGTGAGTACGAAAAATAGGGAAATCATTGCATCCCATGAATATAACTCCTCCTCTCTCATAATTTGTGGATTGAACTTCGCGATGAACCTTATAATACTCCCTATGGTTGAATTTGATGCTATTATCAACATGGATGGGCTTTCCTTATATAGAGCCAACATAAATTTACATGAGTGGGAAATCACTCTCCATGTGGAGAATTGACCCATGATACTATACACGTGAAAGGAGGAAGGTGGATCTTCTTTACTTCCATCATCTCAAATGTGGATATTAATGCCCTATGAGAATGTGTATCTGGGTCAGATGATTTAGTCTAAGTAGGAAACCATCCATGAAGACATGCCTATTGTGAGGGAATTCGCCGAAGTGTTTTCAGAGGAATTTTCTGGTCTTCCTCCTAGAAGAGATGTTGAATTATCAATTGATCTTATAACTGGGGCATTGCTAAAATCCAAAACAACATATAGAATGGTTGTTGGGGAGCTTATGTAGCTGAACAAACAACTGCATGAGAATCTGGATAATGTGTTTATGCACCCATGTGAATCAACATGGGGTGCACCAGTCCTCTTCTTCAAGAAGATGGATTGGTCAATGTGAATTTTAATCGATTAATGTGATCTTAAAAATCATGATAAATAACATGTTTCCTCTGCTAAAAATTGATTACATGTTTGATCAGCTATGTGGATAAAAATACTTTTCCAAGGTAGATTTGTTTTCGGGATATTCTGAAGTAAGGGTGATGAAGGAAGGTATCCCTATGACTGCTTTTCATACAAGATACAAGCAGTATGAATTCATATTAATTCCTTTTAGACTCACCAATTCTCTATAAATATTCATGGACATGATTAATAGAGTATTTATAGATTACATTGAAAAATTTTTGGTTGTCTTTATAGATTATATTCTAATTTAATCCATAACCAAGGAGGATCATGAGGAGAAACTAAAAACTTTTCATGAGACTTTGCAGAAGGAGAATCACTATGAAAATTATAGAAATTGTGAGTTTTGGGTGAATGAGGTCTTATTCTAGGGTCATATCATCACAAGAAATGGGATATCTATGGATCCCTCCATAACACCTACAATAGAGGGATGGCCCAGACCCACATCAAAAATTCATATCCACAGCTTCATGGGGTAAGATGGATATTACCAACAATTAGTGAGAATGTTCTCCCAATTTTCCAACCCTCTTACAAATCTAACTCAGAAGGGTGTAAATTTTTCATGGAGTGATGAATGTGAATAAATCTTCAAGGAGTTGAAAACAAGGCTTATCACTACACCTGTGATCACTTCACCCACAAGTGGATAACTGTTTGGGGTATTCATTGATGCTTTCAAGAAGGGCTTGGGCTATGTGTTGACAAAAAATGACAATGTCATTGCATTTGCATCAAGGTAATTGAAAGGTCATGTGAAGAAATATCCAACACATGATATGTTGTTGGTTTTGGTGATATTCTCTTTAAAACATTTTGCGGAATTATCTCTTTTGGGAGAAGTGTGAAATATATACAGACCACCAATGACTCAAGTATATATTCACACAGAATGAATTGAACATGTGGCAATGAAGACGGTTTGATCTGATCAAATACTCTGACATCTCAATCCATTACCACCCTGGGAAAGCGATCAATGTGTCAGATTCTCTACATAGAAAGGACCTAGTGATTCAATCATTGATGAGAATTGAGTAGGATCCAGTCTTCTTATATTTGATGAAGATGAACAAGGGAATCATGAAGAAGGGAACATCATCAATCCTTTCACAAATGATTGCTCAACTATCTCTTCTGTAAAGGTTATGGATGCTCAAGATTATGATGTAAGAATTTAGAAGAATGTGGTAGCTATCGGGAAAGGGAATTCCTCAGAGTTCAATGTTAATGAGAAATGAATTGTGAGATTTGGGAAAAGTCTATGTGTTCCATCAAGTCTAGAGTTGAAGAAGGATCTTTTGGATGATGCACATTGTTTAAATTTCTCTATTCACCTAGGAAATACAAAGATGTATTAGGATCTTTGAGAGAATTATAAGTGGGAAAATATAGAGAATGAGATTGCTGAGTAATCATTAATGTTCCTAGTGTGTTAGCAAGTGAAGGAAGAGAGGCATAAGTCTAAGGGGATGATGAAACCATTTCCCATACCAGCATGAAAATGGGAGAACATCACCATGTACTTTGTCACCAGACTTCCAAAGACATCCAAAGGCACCAATGAAATCTAGGTTGTTGAGGATCATCTTAAAAGACTGCACACTTCATTGCAATTTGGGTGGATTTCTCATTAGATAAATTGGCACAGATAATTATCAGGGAAGTTTTTAAGGATGCATGGAGTGCCACTAACTATTTTATCTGATTTATATTTAAGATTCACCTCTATGTTTTTGTAGAGTCTTAAACAAGCTCTAGATACTGAACTGAACTTCAGTACAACCAATCATCCTCAACCCGATAGCCAATATGAGCGAACTATTCAGACACTTGAAGATATGGTAAGATCATGTTCAATGTAATTTAAAGGAGGATGGGATCAACATCTTGGTCTGGTTGAATTCTAAAATAATAACTATTTCCACTCTAGAATCTGAATGGAACCTTATGAAGCCTTATACGGGAAGAGGCGCAGAAGACAAGCATGTTGGGATAATGAGAGTGATCGTAATCTGCTAGGTCTAGAAATGGTCGAAGAAATGGTGGAGAAGGTGAAAACCATTGAGCAGCATATCACAACATCCCAGAGTCGGAAAATGATTTATTTATATAACCATCGACGAGACCTTGAGTTTAATGTTGGGGGCATTTTATTTCTATGCATATCAATATGGAAGAAGGTAATGATTTTTAAAAAGAAAGGGAAGTTAAGTCCTAGGTACATTGACCCCTTCGAAATTATTGATCGTGTTGGGGCTGTGGCTTATCGACAAGCACTTCTACCAACCATGGCGATAGTACTTGATGTCATTCATGTATCCCTCTTAGGGTAGTACATATCATAACCTTCGCATATACTCTCTTCAAAGGTAGTACAACAAGAGAATGATGTTTCTTATGAAGAGAAACCTGTAAAGATCTTAGATCATAGAAAAAAACTTCTATAAAATCAGACAATGCCCCTTGTAAAGGTGTTGTGGTGAAACTAAAAGATTGAATAAGTGATGTAGGAATCATAGGAAGTGAGAAATTAGACTTTCCTGCATTGGTTTAATTGTGGGAAATGTAAATTTTTAGGGTGATATTTATTAAGGGAGGATGATTGTAAGGAACCAAAATTTATTAATGAAAATTTCTCTTGGTCTATATAATTGTTTTCTAATGGTTATGTAAAATTTATGCACGAATTTGGTCCTATGTTTCAGTTTTTAAAATACCGTTATGAATTGTGACCATTGATAATATAGAAATGAACAATTATTACATGATTAGAATAAATATAAAGCTTTAACAAATCCAATTTACTCAGACAAAGGAAGTGACAACCTCATACAACAGACTTACCCAATATGAAGCCTATTTGTCAGAACTCCGAAAGGAGGTAGCATCATTAGGCTTTTCTCCTGACCAAGCCCAACCAAAGCTTCAATACATTTAGCTCGAGCGGAACCTTCTATGAGAGAAGGTGATGTTGATAAAGATTACCACTCGTGCAATGTTATCCAAGCCACCCCATAGCCTGTCACCATCATGAACCTTACCCTATGGTCATATGTGGATTCTTTAAGGGGTTATGTTACAAGACCCTAGTATGATGATTATGTACATTATTCTTATATAGAGAATATACTTTCTTTGTATTGTTGTTACTATGGAAATAGTTTTTGATGAAAAAATAGTATTTTTAGTTAATATTTAACTAAGAAGTCTATTTTGATGAATTAATGGATTTTTGAATTAAATAATATTTCAATAAATTATTATTATTATTATTAAATTACTTTTTATTAAATATATATGATCATATGTTTTTATGAATTTTAATGTAATTTTTATTAATGTTTGAAATGTGTTTTTGTTAAAACCCATGATTTTTTGATAAATGTCAGTTTCTTTTTTAAAATTAAAAAATCACATATTTTGAAAATTATTTAGATAAAATGAATATTATTTTTTGAATCAGGATGTTGAAATTATCCAACGGTAAATTTTTTATATTTTTATGAGATAATAAAATTTTTGGGTAAGAATAAAATACCGTTTACATATATAATGAATTTTATGACATCAAAATGACCGAATAGTGATGTAATAAATTACTATAAACATTATTTTAGGACAATATATGTTCTAAAATTAAAATAATATGATATTTGGTTTTTTTTGATATATTTTACAAAGCTTTAGTGGACCCTTTGATGCTTATAAAATGTTTCATCTTTTTAAATTGTTGTCCTTGAGAGTGTGACACACCTCCACAAAAGAAACCCAATTATTTTAAGAATCTCTTCCATTGGCCTTATAAAATATTTTTTCGACTCCCATTTGTAAAAAACCTTGTGATAAATAGCATTGGACGGTTTGAGGTTTTCATTAGTTTAATGTGAGCTGTCCCAAACCTAAATAATAAAGAATTATCTCTCCATTCCTATATAAACCCACCCAAGATCCCACATCCACTTCACTCAAAGCCTTTGGACATCAAAAAACCCCTTCCCTCCCCTCTATATATTTATCCCAAGGTTCCCCAATCTCCCATGAAGCCTCTCTCAATCCTCTCCCATGATTTTGGGATCGCAGTTCCAAGTAAGGGATCCTCACTTTCTTTATTTATGTCCATGTTTCCTCATATTGTTATGACCTTTTATTTTCAATTATATATGTTGGGGGTATGATTTCGCAAATTCCTCATACATCCCTCATCATGTTTTAATTATGAGAGATCCACAATCTCTCTCATTAATTCCCACCATGAATACCCATTACTATGCCCAAATTCCGAATAGAATTTCACGCTCCTCATTTACATTCATGCTATTTTATTTTATAAGGAATCTAAATCCCATTTCAATTGTGGGTTCATGTACTATATGAAACCTTACTATCCATTTCATGTACATATTATGATACAACACTTTCGTTCTCATCAAACATTTTTTTTATGAATTCTTATGTCCCACCGTTATGCTACCGAAATTTGACCACGTTTTCCCTATCCAAAGTCATTGTGTAGTGAGTACCATTCCCATTTCTCTATTAATGGTATTAAACTTTTTACACATTTAATTATTGATTATAATGTTTCATATAGGTATTCTACATCCCTTTAACATGGAAAAATTGATGATTGTTTATTCCATGTTGTATTATCCATGTGCCACACTTATGCGTGGAATAAAATGTTTAAGAAGGGTGCGCCCTGATATTTCTCCAATGCATTGGGTAAATTATAGTGTCATGATAAATCATGTGCAATGATTTTAGTCTCATACTAATTCAATTATGATTACGGTTTAATGATGCTTCATGTGAAATGAGGGTTTACTCATGCTCCAAGTGCAATGATCCTTAGCTCATGCTAATTCCATGTTAAGTGTTGTTTCCACATTTCCATGTTATGATTATCATGCTTTATCATGCCTTTATGTTCATGTTTCTCTTGTTCTCCATTGATATTCATATTGCCTAACATGTATTGTAATCATAATTGTATTCCTTGTTTACTCCCTTACTGGTCTTTATAGCTCAACATTTTCTTAGGCATGTCGTCATGTTATCCCATGCAATGCTAAGTATGTGGGAATGTTGTGGTCATGTAATGGATGTTTCCAATAAGATGTCGTGTTCAATGCTTCAAGACTTAATTTAATGTTCCCAGACCCCAATGAAACTAGACCTCTTGATCTTCTTTGTTGTATCATGTGATGGATTTATGTAATAAACCATGTATAAGTATGAAATAAAGACCAGGGTTGTTATAAACAAATTGATTGAAAATAGATAAATTTCAAGAGACAAAAAATGTATTATTTTTAATTATTATTCACATATTGTATGTATGGATTTTTTATAATGTTTTACCCCTTTTTCAATATTAGATACTATTTCAATGTTTTTATCAGTGGTTTCACATCAAATTTACAATGTTTATTAAATAAATTTAATATAAACTTTCATAAATGGAGTCACTGATGAAAGAGATTTCATTTAAAAACTTTCTGGTTTTCTACATGATAATGATTGAAATATATTTTTTAAATTAAATAATGATTTGGATGGGTTGACACCATCCCCCCATGCCTGGTATTAAAACATGATATTTTTTAGAATGTTGAATTTCTTTCAGGAGAAAGGTTGACAGTAACTTTTTGTGAAAGAAGATTACTCAAGAAAAATAATTTTAATTTTGTATGTGGATTCTATATTTTTTTCTCGGGATGAATAAAATGTTTGTAAATAAATTTTTTGGGAAATGTATAATAATTTTAAAATTTCAATTTTGGTAGAATTCACTTTCTTATTTAGCTTGAAAGCTCAACATAAGGATGATTACATTTTAATTTACCTATAAAAGTATGATAGGGAATAGTTAAATAATTTTGGGGTTAAAATTTAAATGATGTTTCTACTCCTAATTTAGTGAGTACAAAGTTTATTAAAGATGAATGTTGAAATTTTTTGAATCTGAATGAATTTTGAAAGATGATGGGATTTTTTCTTTATCTAACAGCCTCAATACTTGATATTGCTTATGTTGTAACTTTTTGAACATAATATTAGATTGAAACAAAAGAGTCTCAAATGTCAGAGGAAAAATTAATTTTGAGATATGTCAAAGGAAAAACATCTAATTGGATTAAAAAAAAAAGAAGTTGTAATATAAATTTCATGTTTATAAATTTTTCAACTAGGCAGGTTATTGTAATGATAGAAAATAAACTTCTAGAGGAACACTCCTCTTAGGTGAATTTTGTGTGAGTTGTCATAGTAATAATCATAGTTCAATATCATTGAGCATATAAGAATCAGAATATATTTCATCCACTCAATAATATACACATATTTTGTGGATGAATGATCATTTTAATGATTTGAAATTAAAATTTTCTAAACCATTGAAAACATTTTTTGATAATCATAGTGAAATTGAACTTTCTAAAAATCATGTCCAAAATCTGGAATCAAAACAAATTGACAAAAAAATTTACTTTATAAAAGATTAACTTTGTACTTGATATATTTTTCAAAAACATATCTCATAGAAGTATCAATTTATTGATATCATCACAAAAGAAATTATAAAATACACGTTTTCTTATTGGAGGTTGTAATATCATGTTCAGGATCCTATAATGACTTCTTAAATCACATAAGTAAGTCACTCTCCATGCTTTTAATTATGTTGAAAATGGGGGAGAATATTTAGAAAAATATATTTTAATGGAAATATAATTAAATTTATAACATAAATTAAACTGAATCTACAATTTTTATTCAACAAGGGAGATAAAAATAAATGGAAGGAAAAAATGTGAGAGGAAAAGATAAAATTGATGTACAGATTTTCATAACGTGGACACAAAATTTTCTTCTCACCAAGGGATGGAATTTATTCAAAAAGATTATTTTATCCGGTAGTGTGGTGTTAATAAACTATCTTTTGTGAAATGACATTTTTTTAAATTTAAAAAATAATATTTGATTTAAAAAGTTGACTTATAAAAAAATACTATTATTAGAGAAAAATTAAGTAGTGTTTCAGAAAAAATACAAAATGTAAAATTTAAGAACCTTTGTGATATTTTTTAACAAAGTATTGTATTTATTGACAACTAATATTTTGTAAAATAATTCTTTTGAAAAATAGAAGAAATGTTTTAAATGTTCAAAACAAAACAGAAAGGGGAAAAAAATATTTTTTCCCCAATTTGTTTTCCAGAAGTAGAGTATCAGAATGAGAAGCACTATATGTAGAAGTTTTATGATTGTTAAAATTTCTTCTTAGTTGAACCATTATCCTCATATTCATCGGAATGATGTTCAAGATTCATTAGAAAACATGGTAGTTATATTTTTAGATGTTTAAGAGTGATGAAGCCATAATATTATAGAATATGTGGAATAAATACTGTGATGTTAGGAGTTAGAAAGTTTGTAAACATTCTAAAATTAAGTCAGATGATGCTTTTTAGGTCTAAAAATTCTCATAAATTATGAAAACTCTAATTATAAATTATTTTGAAATTACGGATAATTTCGATGTTCTTTGTAAATATTATATTTGTTCTAGAATCATAGACGCATTTCTTCAGGTGAAGAAGTAAGAGTCATAAATATTTTACGAATATTGAATGAGTAATTACTGATGGGGTTTGAGGAATTTTAGAGTTATTTAGTAGATTATTCATTAGAATATGTTTTAGTTAGAATGTCCTATCAGACATAGTTTCTGTTATAATGTCAATTAGACTAAATTAGATGAAGAAAGATTATATGACTAAGATGAGGAAGTTACATTAGACTCTGCTGAGGAAGACCAATCAGGTTGAGCTGAAAATTTTCCACTCGACTAAATGTGAGGTTGTTCAATCAGACTGATCTACAAATGTTATAATGGACTAAGCTGAGGAAGAATTTCTGATCGAACTGATCTGAGGAAGAATGTAAAATAAGACTAAGCTTCTATTAAATCAAATTCATAGTGGGATGATTTTACCTTTGAATGTTAATTTAACTAAATATTTATAACAAACTAAGGTTTTTATAAATTATCTATTGATATTTTGTGGAGAATTATAGAATATGTTCTACAAAATTAAAAACGTTCTAAGAAGAAACTAGATGATTTGAGATGTTTTGAAGAATTTAAAGATGAAGTTCAAATGACAGTAAACTATTTCTTTTGTAATTTTTAGTAAGTGGGAAATGTTTTTTTGTTTAATTATTTTATGTGACTCTTATGAATAGATACATAGTAAATTGTTTCTTTTTTTCCTTTATAACTATGTTGAAAAAGATGTGCGCTATAGAATTCAGGTCATAATTTTCTTTCTGGACCAAGAACCCATTTCATGATGTGACTACTAGAAGTTATGTTTTCTGGGTTATGTATGATCAGATAGAGGAATATCATGCTAAGATATTGAACAATGTTTGAGAAGTGAATATTGATAATAGGATCATCATTATGACTCTATCATATTTAATTCATAAGGCTCAATCAATTGAACCTAGTTTCATTAGAATGAGGTTTTAGACAGTGTTTTGTAGAGCATATGTTTCTAATGGTTAGATTATTTAATGTCTTAAATTTTCAAAAATAAAACATTTTAAAAATATTAGAGTTAGTATTACCATTCTTATATGTTTATAAAATGTGTATAATTGGATTTGATACATGTTTTCTTCAATTCATTATTATATTGAATTTTTATAAAATCATTGAAGTGGATATGGAAAGGATATTGGTTCTCACACTGTGGTTGAACCTTGTGAATATCAATATCTTAAATTGTTTTAATGTGTTTTCATGTATGAGTTCTTTTCTAAAATTTGATATGGTAGAGAAAATTAATATGTTTTAGGTTTTGTGTTTCTAAAATTTGAAAACATATAACATGGCTAACAACTGATTCAACCCATCCCCCTTCCCCATCAGTTCTTATTTGACCCTTGTGAATTTTCAAACTATCCTTATCAATTGAATGAAAAAAAGGTAGTGGTGAAGAGTACATTCATGTCACAGGGATATCAACTAGAAATAATCCATCATTACAGTTCATAAAGATCTCTTGAATCAATTTATTTTACTCGAGAGTGTCAAACCGAGTGCGAAATAAATCTTGTTAGTTGGAAACTAAGTAAATATTAAATAAATACCGAAACAATTTTTTTATAAATTAACACTAGGTGAAACTGTGTCAAATATTTCATTGAATTATTTGTATCCATAGTGGTATTTTGTTACCAAGAAACCGAATTTTCTTTAATTTTATGAAACATTAAGGTATTTTATGGATAAAAGATTATTTGATCATTATAACAGCTTATAATGGTACTATAATGAAACCAAATGGTGATATTTCATTAGAAATATTGTAATTAATTTTTAAAAATGAGTTATAGTAACATTTCTGTGTCCAAAAAAATGGTAGGATTTTGAAAATAAAGACATTGATGAGGTAAAGAACAATTACATTGAAATGTAGCTTCTTAAAGCTTCAGATGAACACCTTAGAACCTTGTATACAACATATAAATACCCTTTAGAGGATTAATGAGATGTAATTATTTCTAAATTTATTCATATTGGAGTGTAAAAGGATAATGGGTGGGTATTTTTATATGATGTGATGGTATTTTTCAGGAAAAATAATTTTTTTATTTGAGAAAATTAAATTTGAATAGAATTTATTCCCATCAAATTAGTTGACTTATTAAAAAATAAAAAATGGTTAAATAAAATTTAAATCAAAACTAAACTGAATAGAATATTTAAATGACTTCATTATATAAAAAAAACATTTTTTAGGGTAAATGTAATATAGGTTACAAAATGTCAAATATAAGTTTTTAAATAAAAATTAATATGTTAAAATTCACTATTTTACTCCTTAAATAAATTAATTGTTCAAACAATGGTATCAATATTTTTTAATATATTCTTACATGATAATTATTTCATAAAATTTGTGGTATTCATTAAACAACTAATTTTAACTATTCACAAAAAAATTAACTTCATCAGAAAAATACCAAAAATTTCCCACAAAATAATTTTGAAATGAATATTCAAAATTAAAATAATTTTTTTAGAAAATAATTCTTTACATATGTGAACTTTTATTATTAAATAAAAATTCTTCTTTATTTTAAATTTATTTAATTATTGCCAATAAATTGAAAAAAACTTCTTCTATTAAATATAATTTTTCTTCTAAGATATATGTGTTTATTTTTTATTAATAAACTATTATAACGTCTTAATAATTAATAATTATATTATAATCACAATATTGTTTGTATTTTATTATACTCTTTAATAAATAATGGTTATATTACCGTAGTTGAATCTCATGTCTTACAGAATCTAGGATGTGGACATCCCAAGTACAAAAATGAGTAAATTTACCACATTAGAGTTGAACCGTGTAAAAATTAATATTCCAACTATAATTTAAATATTTTTATTTCATATAGAGGTTTTCCATTTTAAAATAATAGTGATCCATATACATCCTAATAAGTGACAAAGATTCAAAACAAAAAGTTATTTACGTTTAAAAATAAAAATTGCTTTTTGCAAAAAGAATTTGACCACAACTGATTCACTCGCTTTCAAGTTTTTCGATATGACCGAATAGAAATCTCAATTTATATTATAGATATTAGTATTCATTAGATTAAATTCTTTATAATTATTTGTGAAATTTTATACCATGTATTTTAGGATATAACATACAAGGTAGAGCATAAGATTTGTTCTTATTTAACCGAGAAAATGGTTTTTTGGGGTTATAAATTCAAAGTATAAAACAGTTACGACTTATTAAAATTATGTGTTATTATTTTACTAGAATTCTGGCCTTCATTTTGTATTTATTTATTTTGGTAATGTGTTGAGGAAGAATGTGTGAAGCACCATGAAGGGGATGAATCAGTGAAACTAAAAAATCTCTTTTAAGCATGTCATAATCTTATATCAATTAGTATCTATGATCTTAAAATGATTAGGAATAGAATTTATGGTGATATAAATCTATTTATAGAGATTCATAAGACCATAATAATTCTTTACAAGGTTCAAGCATTATTTTTATAGAGAATCCACATATTTGGATCAATGAAATTGAGACCCCCATTAACGAGTTATTATTTTTTAATCAAACAAAAACTAGGTGGCTTGAGAAAGGCATAAATCTTAAACTACTACATGAATTAATGAATCAATACGAATTAATATAGATAATAAGTATATTTAACAAGATTTAAATATTTTATTTTCTATTACTCAAGTTCTTTTAATAAATATATGAATTTAACACCTTCTTCTTCTCTCAAACACGTCCCTAATAGTCACTGGAATAGTCACTAGATGATGTGGCTAGCTATCTTTTTTTACCACATAAATTTTAAAATTAGACATTATTTAATGAAAAATGGAACCTATGATGCATTTACATTTACCACATTTTGGTTTTTATGAAAAATGAACACTTAGAAAATAGTGACTAAAAACCATTAACATCTGTAAATCATGGAGGCCATTTTTGTTCAAAAACAATTTATTCACCAAGAAAACATAATTGAATCCTCCATATTAGATTGGATTATATGTTTATATCCCAAACTACAGTCACCGTCTTTGAAATACTCAATGGTGGTTTGGGGTCGAACCCATAAAGGAAACTAATAGAAAAGTAACCTAGTGGTAAGAACATTATAGGTGGGATTACTCACATTCACTCTATTATTATTATATTTTATTAAACTATATATCTTGGGATTTAAATCATATTATAGGATGAGTTTGGGGTATATTTCATGGGATAATCAAAGTATAATCCAAAATATAACATGGTATAGACCTATGTCATATGTTTTAATGCAGTGAAAAGGGAAAAAATTGATCTTGGTCTAGAAAATTAGAATAATATAACCTGGAAACTAATCCTTGGACCCAATTAGTTAATAAACAATGAATAGGAATCACAGATTATATATGGAAAGATCATATTCTATTAGTACTACCATGATCATCTATAACTCGATCATGGTTGTTTGATTACACTTTTAATAGTCAAGGTTGGTGAAATTTAATGATACATAAAAAATATTTTAATTAGGGTTACTATCGATAGGGTTACCAAGTTCAATTTTTAGACACTCATTATGTTCAAATTATCCCTACTCTCAAATCCTAACCCAAAACAGATTAACAGTTTGTGATGGTGTAAAATAGAAATGATAATCTGGGATACATGATTTTAATAGTAATAAAAAAAATTCTGAAATAAGAAATACACCCTTGAAATAATGTAATAATCAACCCAAAACATATATTTAATGATTTAAAAATTCAAACATTGAAGTCAAACATTGATCAGTATCGATACCATCATCGAAACGTAAGGAGAAAATGAAATGGGAATATAATTTTTTTAGAATGGTATAAAATATAATATATTTAATAATAAAGGAAATGAAATAAAATAAAAAACATGTTTAAAAGATAAATAGAATAGAAATAGATGAATAAATGAGATAAATAATGAATTTCTGGGAATCTTTATGCAGCAAGGGAGTCAAAAAATTTATAAACTAAAAAATTAAATTATGTGTAATGTCTTCTTGTCATGTAATGGATTTAAGTGGAATTTGTCTCAAAACATGCATGATGTGTAAGATACATTCACTTCTTGTTATATAGATCCATAATATTCTATGGGAAATCAACCTATAACTTTGACGTTATGAGATCTTGAACATTTCACTTCATGCATGCTTCGTACATTGTTAATGTGATTCACATCTTATGTTGCCTTCACATCTCAAAAATTATGTTTGTTTATTATTTTTAATTCCTCATAATGAGTAATGTGAATAGATGTCATATAATAGACTCACGTCATGTAATGATTCATGGGATATTATTACACATTCGTTATTATATGAAATGGGAGCACTTGTCATGAACTCCATTCATGACATGTAATGTTTTTTCTCACTTTCATGATCATTACCTTTGAGTATTGAAGTCCTATTTCTTGTAGAAACAAAATAAAACCCAATGAATTAATTAATATATCATTATTAAACATGAAATAAATGAATCTAAAATATATATAAAATTTTTTCTTATCAAATCCTCCCACACTTGACCAATTTACGATCCTAATGAAAGTAGATTCTCAACAGGTATACCAAATGAAACTGTTTTTAAACAAAAAAACATTCAATAAAACCAGAAAAATAAAACAATGTGTAATAACAAAAATTAATCCCTCTAGAATAAATCTGACATAGAAAAGTTTTCATGAATCATATTCATGTTCTTTATTCAGATTCATTGTTATTTTAATAAAAAAATTATAACAATTGCTTTGTTTATATACCATTTTTACAATTTATCTTCCAATAAATTATTTTTCATCAACTAAGGTGAAATATAATTGGATTTATGCTCATACCTTGAATATATATACCTAACCATAGGCTTTCATTGGTTCTATAATATCCACTTTATAAAGAGAAATAAAAAATAATCTTGAGGTCTTAATCAATATGGTTTGTATGTCTCTGAAGGTGAGGGTGGGTATGAATAAAGTAAAATCCTGATAAGAAAATATGGTAATATATATAGTACGATGCATGATAATTCTGAACTGTGAAATGATGTACCACCTCTAGGGAAAAAGGTTTCCATGCTCCAAATAGTTTAATGTGGGTCTATTAATATTTCAATAAAATATCACAAATATACCATTTTCCTTTTTTATTATTTAATTTAGTTATCAAAAATCATGTTTAGTTCAGATCTCATATCCTTCATCAAAACACATATTATCAAACATTAAATTTATTGGTATGGAAATGAAGATATTTGACCTTCTAATTACCCAACCCATTTTTTTTATTTCTTTCTTATAGATGAAGACGATAAGTGCATAAAATGCCAAATTTAATCATGAACCATATCAAATAAATCTTGTTAAAATGCCACAAAAAACTCCCCAGTATCAACATCTTATGTCAATAAGTAGTGATAATTCCCCCACACATGTTCAAAGGACAACCATGCATAGGACTTAGCGAAGGATGAGAAGGGATAGTGTGCTTCAAGCAGCTATATCCCAACAAGGTTTTTCAATGATACTATGGGATAAATAATGATATATTTGAAGGTGTGCATTTGGAAATGATGGCTCAAAATTGATTTCCTCAATCATGTTAACAGTGTATTTGATCGATCAATCCTCCATAAGATAACTATGAAATTTATTATAGGTTTACATGGCCTTGGTATCCATAATGAAATATAATAAAAATAGAATAGGAAAATGTTGTTATTGAATTATAATAGAAATCGGAGAATATAAAATAAATGAAATTCACTCTAGAAATAATAACCAATACAAATTCAATCAAAATAAATGGAAATAATATAGATTTGGAATTAAATTACTCTAATAAAAATTAATTATTAAAAAACAAAAATAGGAAAAAATGGATTTAAACAATCTCTAGAAAACAATTTTCTATTATTTCAGTGGATGTAATAATTTTTCATGTTTAAATCATGACTGTAATAAAAAATATCTCCTGGACTAGTGAAAACATGAAATAATTAAATTTTATCAACAATTAAATGTAGAAAATACTCCCCCACATATAAAATGAGATAGTATATACAATTTTCTATAAAGAGACACGAGATATAAAAAAATTATAATAGACAAAAATGCAATGGAAATTTTTTATTTAAAATAGGGAATTAATATATTCATGTTATCAGAGTCATTCCATAGGGAAAATTATATGTTGATGATTGGTAATTATGCTACATGGAATAATTATTTGAATATAATACATGTACTAAATTGAAAATTAATATATATGGGTTAACAAATATGTAAAAAAATATGTCCTATTGGAAACTATAAAAATCAAGGAAAAGAAACATAGATAGATGTTATAATTGGATAAAATGAAGTTTGGGACTATGGATGGTTAAGAAGTGGTGTGTGGGAAAAGAAGAACGAAGCTCCCAAGTATACAATGAAACGAATTAAAACAAAAAAAAATATGGGTTTCCTCCTATAATGTGAAAAATATGACAACGTCATCTAAATAGTAGAAAAAAATCTCATTCAGTGTTTTCTATAGAATCAGAAGTCTAAAACCTCTTACAAAAACAAGTGGTGGCATTTTTGAGCTCATGGGGTGCTTGGTAGGATTAAAAACTATAGTAATGTATCAAACATGAAGCTCGTGTTGTAGGAATAACTTCTAGGATGGAATTTTAGGGGATTTGTATTGAGTACAGATTTGAAGTTATAGATCCACAACCTATATTTTTAGGTTATACACATGATATTAGATCACAAACAAATTACCATATGGAATCCTAAAATACATATATGTGAACATAAATGATGTAGTAGAGCTAGAAATTTATAAAGTAAAGAAAATTTTAACATAATATATGAAAACCACATAGAGATGTCAAATAATGTATCATATCCATATATATAAGAAATGATACATCAATGTCTATGAGATACTATAGGAATAAAAAGTGGAAACAATGATATAGTATAATGAGGAGGGTAACACAGAAAGACTAAAATATATTCATATTTCCACAGTATTTGGCATTGTTAGTCCCCTCTACAATAGTGGGGGCTAGATAAACTCTTTGAAAACTATAGCATATATTGAAGTGGGGAGGGGTTATCAATATGCGTATGAGGTGTCATGGTGCTGAAAGAAGGCTCTATTGGGGCTAGTGGAAAAGGGGTTTCAATTTTTACCAAGATTTTAAATCTAGTAATTTTATTAATTATTGGTGCCTTATAAGGTGTTGGTTGGGTGGGGCCCTTACACTATCTTGCGTTCTCTAAAAAGAACTCCTAGAGGATTGTAGGGTTAGTGATCATAAAAGGTAGGTCGGTTGGGGGAAATATGTTGTGTGGGGATAGATATAGAAATGATATATCGTGTGGGGGTGGGTGTGAAGATTAATGGATTGGTGGAGGGGAGGGGAGGTTAAATGAGATGGGTCAGTAAACGGGATGTGGAGGAAGTGATATATCTTCCTCTATGTCTACAAGATGGAAAAGATAAATGGATATATGTTAGTCGGAAGTGGTCACATTTTTGAAAATGTGGCTGCGGTTTGTGGTGTCGTATAATAAGAAGTGGGATGGGATATTGTGGTAGAAGGGGAAATGACTGGGGTTGCGGAATAGGGAGTATTGGATGAGGTATGGGCATGTAAGGATAGAGTTAGGTCTTTATGGGTGGGTGCCTCATCCAAATATTTTTGGTAATCTAGTTCCCATAGGTAGATACTCATATCCTTCCTAATTACCACCATTTTTTGGAGCATAAGTATGTATATGGGACCCATCTCACCATTTGATAATGTAGGTTGAGTGGTGTAAAAGATACCAAGATAGGGGGAGATATGAGTAACAATGATTCCCCCAAAAAGAGGTTCATGAATCTGTATTATATGGTTTTAGTACTAAAGGGTTATCTTTCATTCCATGTTTATGGTGGGGATTACAATATATGAAGATAGAATAATGAACTCAATCTGTCTAATGATCCCATGATTATTTCCTCAAAACATCCAGGCATGTGCTAAATCCTATTGCACAATCTGTCACTGGGTAGCCTTTTTCGTTAATTAATCATAAAAAATCTACTAATCACTAGATTTTAATGCCCAATACTGTGTATAATCTTCCTTTTTAATATCAAGATGAAGGTTTGAGAAAATTGTGGTAGTAATGAGATCAGATGAAAAAATTTCCACCCCAACACCAATGTCTCGGAAGGTGAGATCCCTTGTCCTTCCTCAATGATTAAAGGTGACGTGGGCAATTTTTGAATTGAAGATGGATATTAACTGAAGTAATAGATTTTAGTAGGTTTCCCCATGCACCTGGGAGAAGGAGGAATGGTGAATCCAAGAAAAAAGGTCGATGAACTCTTAAAGAACGTAAATCATGTGGAGCAGAATGAGTTACAAACTATTGTTAGGCCCCATAAGTTTCCATTGCAGTTAGACCTTCCTAACCTGATTCTCTATCACTATGAAATGAAGGCTTGATTGATGGTGTGAGTGTTGTGAAATGTCCTACAACCCACTAATAGTGTTCTACGACTCATTAGAAACATCGAGGGTGGAAGAGGTTGTTATAGTGGATGAATTGGAAGCCTGTATAGGTGGTGGATGTTTATACAATGCCTGGTTCTTGGGTAAAGGTTGTTCATTATGCCTAGTAGTTCATTTGGAGGATGATATGTTGGTGTTCTTGATTCTATCCATTGATGAAGAGAGTAGTGATATATGAAGGAAGAGAAGGTGATATTGATTTTTATAGTGTACACATGCTAGAATTATATCCTTTATCATAGGATCAGTAAAATTTATGTTATTTGGAGAAATCTATCCATTTTTATCAGGATATAGTTACTTTTTACTATCCATAGAAGTCATGTTATCTTTATTCATTCCAGTAAGATAGATAGCTTGACTGTCTAATGAATCAAATATTTTCACAGCGGTCTTCACCAAATCAAACCAAGCTTTTTCATCAGTAAATTTGAATGTAAAACAACCATAGATTAAATTAATTAGTTCATTTCTAGTGAAAAAAAGAAATCCTAAGAATTGTGATGACATATCCTCCTTCCTTCATATCCAAAATGAGAAAATGAGTGGGAAAATGAATTTTCCATCTTTTATTAAGAGGTCCATGAGTATTCATTGAGGGATATTAAATGAGCAGTTAGAAATTTGTAGTTCCAGTATTATTAGTTTTAATTCACCCATCCCCATATTTTTTAATAAAATTATAATAAATATACTTATACGTTCATTATGATTGTATATGGATCTTTCAGAATTTCATGTCCCTGTGGTGAAAGGAATTGAGAAACCTTCGGGGTCCCACAATTTGGGTGTGATAATTTGCTGAACAATAGCATGGAATTATTCATTTAGGGTGAAAACTCTTAAGTATTCCATTTTCATTTATATTGAGATAATTTCTTTAAAAAATCGTGGAAAAGAAAGCAATTGAGAAATTACCTCTGCAATGGTGAGGTTGATGTTTAATTTCATAAATATCTCTAAAAATATTTTATATTGTCCTTATTTTGGGATCACCTCATCCAACCTAGATAGGGGAGATAGGGCTTATATGGTTATGATTCCACAAATTCATTTTCATTTTCTGGATGATCCTTAAATAGAGATTTGTCAGTTTATTCTACCTCCAAAGTCTTCTCATAACAATCTATATTAGATTACTTTAACTTATTTTACTCATATAATCAAGGATATTGAATGTCCAAAATCTTTCTACTCTAATGAACTATATATTTCCCTCCTCCCATCAATGGTCCTCATTATTATTGGAAAATGAACTTGGAAATCAATATGATAAAGTCATTGAGGTCTTACCCACTTTATTCTCAAGGTTCCAAATGCTATCCTTTTGGGTTTTTTATTTCATTTTATTGGGTTTCAATCCTCTGATTTAGTTTTTTAATGAAGGTGGTGAGAAGTTTTTCACGATTGGACTAAATAGGTTGTTCTTGTTTTGGTTTTCATTTTAGAGCCTCTTGGAATAGTTATCATTGAGAATGTGGATATGCAGAGAACTAGAGGAAAAATGTTTTTTAAGTTGTTGTTAAAAATGATGATATGGACCGTGAGGTGGGTATCCAGGTGGTCTGTGATTACTTGGTGTAACTTATCCACTCCCATATTGTTATCACCCTTGGTTTGGTTGTTGTGGATTCTAATATAGTCTCTACTAGTAGTATTGTTTCTTATTCTATTGAGGCAACTGAAATAGCTAATTTTTCTATTATAAATGGTATAATAAGTATTTTGGATTTTGTTGTTCCTATATACCTTCCCAAAAATATTTTCATTGGTGATGAACTATGCTCATATCACGATATTATTTCTTTATAACAACAGTAAGAGATGGCGATGGAACATAAGTTAGCGGAAAATATTCTATATCCTTGTTAAGGGATTATAATTGTCTTGTCAGGTGGGTAGTTTCATCCAATTGATGGATTCCACGATATAGAGGTCCCTACTAACATTAAGACATACTAAAATTGAGTAAAATCTCATATTCTATTTCTCTTCTGACATCAGGTGTCCTTAAATCAGCCTTCCTTTATCAATGACATCGGGAAAAGTGTGAGTTGAAGGCATGGATCTCTGGTAGAATGTATGGTGTTTCAGCCACACATTGAGTTTGAGATGAGGAACATTCTTGTTTAATTTCTTAAAATGGTCTTATACTTCGTAAGATGATTTTTGATCTAGCTGATTAATATTTTTAATCTTATTTCTATGCTTCCATGTTTTCATTGATGGGAAGTATTTACCGAGAAATAACAACACTGAATCATCCCAATTCATTATGAACAAGGGAACTCGAATTTTTATCCCATCCTTGGATCAATATCACAAGTAGAACATTATTACATGGAATCTAATTGAATCTGATGAAATTCCTTAGATGGGAAATGTATTGGAGACTTCTAGGAAATTTAAAATGTGTTCATGGGGGTATTGTCATTGAATTCCACTAAACATCCCTATATATAAGATCATATGAATGATACTATTTTTTCTCTCGAAATAGTTTTCATAAAAAGTTGGAAACACAATTTTAGATGTAAAACCAATGATTCAAGTAAAATCATAATCCATTATGGCATGCCCCTATTGAACATTTCCATCTGCCTAATTTTCAAGTTGTTCATATTGAGAATTATGTAGTTTTGGCAGTGCAATATCCTTCAACTCACCCATTGTAGAGTTTTAGAGAGAAAAAATAAATATTTCTATCTCTATATAGAAATAAAGTAGTTCTTAAGCTTCAAGGATCCTTGAGTGATTCATAGGTCACTAATGCATGCACTAGTTGAGAACATTAAAATACATGTTTCTAGTCTATGAGATAAATTTTTACAAATAACAAGTGTATGGAAAAAAGGAGAAGGGGTGAGGTAATTCATGGATCATATTGAAGGTCACTGTGCATAAGAATATATAGTCCTCATAAATGATGCCAGAATTTTCTACACCAAAAAGATGTCATTAATTACTCCAAGAATGATCAAATTAAAAATTTATATGCCATACTACACTTAGATTCTAAGGTGTAGTAGGTGGTAGTCTTGGTTTAAACACATATAGACAACTTTTTTGCAGGAATCCCATTAGTAAGAACCTATGGAAAAATATTCATCAAATTCAAAATCATTATTTTGGCTTCCGTTGAACTAAATATCTCAGGATTTAAATCATATTGAAGGAAGGGACTAGACTCAATTTAAATAAGTCCCCAACCTTAAACATTCCATAATCTTGCTTTAAGTCAATAATCCCCATTGATGCTATTTTATAGTTTAGAGTTTTATAGAATTATTCCATAACTATTTCATACAATGTTGATACAACTAAAACAATATCCATTTCTTCCATAATATAAGAAATTAAAGTAAATATGATTTCTTTTTCTTAATAAAAATATTATTAATCTCTTCCCTTATCTTACCCATTCTTATACCATGTGGAAGAAATTCCAAAAATCTGGGATGGTATCAAAATTATCAACAAGGGATATAAAATAAGGTAATAAAAATGTTAATCCATAAAAACTTATAAACCCCTGAAATTATACTTTTCACCCATAAAACATATGATCTTTAACATACCCCCAGAAATAATAAGATTCCTAAAAATCTAAAATAAAACATAAATCATAAATGTAACGTGTGGAATCCATATCATACATACATTTTATCTTTCACAGCTACATATGGAGTAATCGTCATGGTTACATTTAGAATACCCATCACAGTATATTCCCTAAATCACTTTGGAGAAACCTTATCGTTTAGCTCCGTCACATTACCCAATAAATTGGAGAGACATCACGGGCTCACCCACCCTATTTTTCCCACAAAACCACCCACATACATAAAAAATTCCCAACAACCATTACATAATCATAACACATAAAACAAGAATAAAGGAAAAATAGCCTTTTCATATTGAAATCACATTTCACCTTTAAAGCGACACACTAAAAATGAAAACACATTATATTAAAATAAAATGGTAATATTTTAATGTAATCATCAATACATAATAATGACATAAAATAAATAAATTCTATTTATGGAGTATATTTTAAGAAAATAATATAAGTTATTGAAATAATAAACCCATTTTAAAAACATAATTATAAAATTTAAAAAGATTATTTTTTAATCAAAGTGTCCCATAAAACACATAAAATTTTGTAAGGAATTAACATTTAGAAAACTTCTTGTCTTATATTTAAATTCATCAAAACCATTTTTAACACGTGGACCGGAATGAGAATTACATAAAATATTAAAACATTAAAACATTTAAAAAGATATTTTAGTTAAATATTTCCTTAAAACTTGAAAAATAATTAAAAATAAATAATTACTTTAAAACATTAAAAAACATTAAATATCAATATACTATAGTAATTAGTGATATAAAATTTCAAATGGTTTATATATACACCTCAATGGATAATAAAGGTTCACAATATCAATATATGTCTCAATGAAATGAGATTGAGACAATATCCCTTACAAAGATCATATCATTAGATTAAGGATAAATCAATTAAATAATTATTTTTGATAGATATAAATAAACCCAATATTAGTGGATATTTAATGTAAAAAATCATATGTAATTCACACATATTCCTGGAAAATAAAAACCAGTGACATGGATAATTAACTCAATGAATGGAAAATGAGTTAATAATTCCCTTACATTGAGTCAAACTTGTCTCGTACGTTCATTATTTATCTAAATAATAAACATATGTTAATTTAAACTTTCGAGAGATACATTTTAAATCATATTATTTATTTTATATCACTTATTACCATGTTATAAAAATTATATAATTATTTAAGTTGATATAAGATGTTTTTCGATATTCGTTACTTGAGTCGAACATGAGCAAGCTATTAATGTCACTAGTCTATGTGGTCATAAGATCGTCAACTACATAATAATATTAATGAAATAATCATCACATAATAATCACTTTCATACATTAGTCTTATTTATAAAATCAAACCATTAATTATGGTTATGAAAAATAAAGAACGTTATATTCATGGAGACAGTAGGTCATACGTGCGCATGAGTAAGGTTAATATTTTTCATCGATCATTAGGGAAATTATGTAATTATTATTTTATGTTTCCAGAAAGATTATAATGTCTTTAAAATCATAATAACTATTTAAATATACTTATATATACCATATAAGTGATGTGGTGAAAAAAAATCATTCCTATCGCTTTAAGGATGTAATAGTTCCCACATACACATGAACGAAATTATTGTTTTTATGTGCATGGATGGAGAGAAAATAAAAAAAAAATTATTTTAAAATTATAAATATTTCATGAATATAAAATATGAAAATTAATTCCATCATTATTACCAATCATGGTAGAAATTAATGGAAAATGAACTCAATCGGTTTGTAGAGGTGATAATTCACATATACACACGAATGAATAATTCCATTCCCATTTTATGGTAGTAGAGATAGATTTTGGGGGTGATATTAATATAATAACACTTAAGTATATTTAGGATACTATATTTTTTATTTAATATTGTAATACTATAATTTAAAGGATGTGGAAGAAGAAATAAAATAGAAACTCCTAAAAACGATACCTCTTCTTCAGTTGATCTCCTTTGAAGAACACCTTAACACCTCTAATAAGGGAGGTATGTGTAAAGTAAGGCCTCAAGAACGTGCGAAGGGATTCTAGGAAATTTTTAGGGGTAGATATTGGAAAATCCGAAATTTTTTGGAAGTGTGAGAATTAGAGAAGATAGGTTAACTTTTTATAGATGATGGGAGGGGCAGACTTGGAAAGTATCAAAATATTAAATTAATATAAATTATTATTTTTAATTAAAATGTGTTAGACTTGACATATGCAAAATAGAAGATTATTATTATTATTATAAATTCCATAAAAATGAATTTTTTAGATATGTATTGAGTTTATTTTAAATTTTATATTTTCAGTTTACCCTCAATTTTTCTCTTTTAATTTTAATTGTGCTAACAACATTTTAAATATTAAGAGGCCATGAATTTACTTATATGGGGTAAAATTCAAATATTCTGACACTTAATTAAAGATTAGACCTTATTATAGTAACTATATGATTTTAAAATATTTTTAGTATTTTTAAATAATTTAATCAATTATCATTTTTATAAAATACCGATTATGTCAATTTTTACTCTATTTACATTATTAAATTTTAAAAAACCAAAAGAAGTGATACTTTGATATAAAGAATTATTTAGTAATTTAAAATGAAATAATCACCTAGAAATATTTATTATATAATAAATTATTTCAAATAATATATATTTTAATATTTATAATATCATTTATTGGATTCCTTCATTAATAATGCAATCACTGCATCATAAATATGTCATAATTAAATTTAAATATTTAATTTATAAAAATTTTAAATAAAATACCATGATGTAGGAATTATTATTATATTTCTAATTAAAATTTATAGTATAAGATATCATTTATATAAACACATATTGAAATTGTTTTAGTAAGAAGGTTCATTTTTATAACAGATTATCCTTTAATTTAAATTAAATGTTATAAGTTTCATTGTCACACCCAAGTGGATTACAGGGAAATATATTTATCCCAAGGGTTTTCATGGTTGTAAATATATCATCCTTTAGGATTAGTACATGTTTTAGGGTAGATTTATTTTATTATATAATTATTTTTACACTTATTTACTGGTTTTCCCTTTAACTCTATAAAATAAAAATAATTACAAAAGTTATTTTTCAAAATGTAAAAAAAAATAGGGACCAATTTAAAAAATTTGGAAATTATAATAAAAATATTGGAAATATTTTTAGTAATTAAAAACACAGAACCTACACTAATTAATTTAAAATTAATCGCTAGTGTTAAAGTGATAAAACAAATTTTTGAAAAGTAAAAATCATCAAATGATTGGTCTGTGTTTATATATAATTTCAATATTAAATTACATTAAACTACCCTAATTGGATTAAATTATATAAACATAATTCAATTAAACTTTAAAACCAATTATAAAAAAACCAAACTATATAAATAAATTGGATGAAAAGGAAGTTTGGAATCAAAATGCAGTATTTTTCACTATTCATCAAAAATTGAAGTTTATCAAAAAATGCCAAATATTTCAAAAATGTAAATTTTTATATACTTATTACAAAGAATATGTTTTTTTGAAAAATTTATCATATAAAAATGAAAAAAACTATACTTAAAATGGACCACCATCAAAAGGTTGTAAATGGACCCTTTAATAATATTAGTGTATTTTATGCTTAAAAATGGATTCACTGTCATTTTATGTTGCTAATGTTTTTTGGATGAAAGTATAAACATTTAAAAAACGTTTTAAAAAATAATATAGTTAGTTTTATTCATTCTCTTTAGTATAATGACTAGAAGTTAGCTGCCAAATTAAATAATAATATTTAATGGTTCATTTAAGCTTGTTGTGGCGTATCTTGTATGATATCAAGCATTGTGCTTAATTTTTAAATACATTGGATGTTACATCCTCCCCATCATTAATAAATTTATTCTTCACAATTTGAATTTGGGTTCGGTAACTTGGGTTTTCCTTCCAAAATACATTTATTTCAATCCCACATTGAAAAGAGGATTGATAAAACTACCACTTTAAAATAAAGAAATAAAAGTTAAAAGGTCAACCAAGATAACACATACTATGATTCCATGTATGAAAAAATGGATATGTTAGAAAAAAATAAGTTTCATGTTTTGATGGAGAGTGATATAAAACATGATCAGAATAAATTTAACAATCAGAAAACCACAAATATGTGATGGGTTTAACGGTCATTAATTTCACAGTAGGTAATGTAATCAAAAATTGATTTTGTTTCAAGATTCATTTCATAAATGTGATAAATTAATTTTCGAGGTTGACTATGAAAATAATTTAACAAAATTAATTTTCAAGTATAATTTCATATTTTGATAAATTTGTACCACAAACTCATCTTTTCTCTAGTCTATGAGTATTCGAGATGACTTGGTCACACTTGAAGAACTACAATCTACTTCTATCAAATTCACATAATGAAAAAAATTAACTATATATTCATCATATATTAATATAATATGAAAAACCAAAAAGTTTAGGATAAAATCAGATTACTACCCCAGATGAAAAAACAATTGTATGAAGAAAAACTACTTATAATATAAAAAATTCAATAGTAATATCCAAAGATAAAAAAACACAATTTGATAAATATATTTCATTAATATTCCTCAAAAATAATGAAAACAAATATTGAGACCCAAATTTCAGAAGGTTTTGACCCCACAGTCTTAGAAGATAAATTTTAACATTTGTCTCCAAATAACATCAACCACTCTTAAAGTCCCTTACCAAAAAGTAATTAATCGAATCAAATTTTCTCCAAGATAGGATAATCACTTCCATAAATAACCTAATTCCCATAATTCTACAATTAAAATAATATATTATTCATAATATAATTCAAACATTAATCATCAATTAAAATCTCATAACATTTAATTTATCTTAATAATATAATGTTCCCAAAATTATGAATGTCTTCCAAAATAACATTAATCACTTAATCCCAAAATAATTTTCCAATACCCATGATATCAGATTTATTAAACAAAAAATAACAAAATAAAAATCATTAGATACCATAAACTAGTTTTACTAAAATGTAAATGTCTTACTAACTAGTTGCTTCATGTAGGTCAGTGGTGGGACATGCACCCTTACCACCCTTTGGTTGCGGTTTTGATTCTTATGGCCTTGCCGAACGTGATGGGTTTTCACCCATCCTATGGGTTTTCCTTTGTCCTAAAATAGATAATTCTTATAACATTTCACAAAATATTATAAAGGGCTCAAAAATAACTATAACTTGATTTAACCTCAATGGTTATTTCATTCCTTGCATATTTCATCCCAAAAACTAATAACCCATATTTTCATCAAAGGTGAATGTCTCCCAAAAATAACATTTGCATCCTTAATTTTTCATATCATAAATCCTATAAAGGGGATTCTAAGACATTGAACATATGATAAACCTTAAATCTATAAACACCTGATGATATTTATAACTCTTAAGAAAACATCCTAATCTCCAAATTTTTCTAAACCATCATTTGATACTGACTATAAGGCCTTGTCCTTAAACATTTCACAATCATGATTTAAGTCCAGAATTCACTTTTAGGATCTTATTTGGTGTAGAGTTTTAAAGAATTATGCCCTAACTAATACATAAAATGTGGATAAAACTAAAATAGTATCCATTACTTCAATAATATAAGTAATTAAAGTAAACATGATTTCTATTTCTGGAGAAAAATATTCTTGACTTCTTCATTTATTTTACACATCAATATACACTATGGACAACATTTCAAAAAATTGGGATGACCACAAAAATCTAAGTAAGGGATAAAAAAAAGTAAATAAAATTGTTAGTCCATGAATACTTATAAACCCGTGAATTCAACTTTTCACTCATAAAACATAAGTTCATTATCATAACCTAAGATATCATAAAATTCATTAAAAACTAATATAGATTATAATTAATAAAGGAAAATTTTGGCATCCATATCATACTTACATTATATATTTCACAACAACAAAGGGAGTAACCTTCATTGTTCTGTTTCGAATACCTCTCATAGTATAATTCCTAAATCTCTTAGGACAAACCGTATCATTTACCTCTGTCATGTTACCCAATTCATTAGAGAGATATCATGGGCTCACCATCTCTCAGTTTATCACAAAACCAACCATATAATTAACCAATTCCCAAGAATCAAAACATAATCATAACACATAAAACACGAACAAAGGAAAAATAAGACTTCTACATTGAAATCAGGCTTCATCTTTATAAGCTGCACAGACATAAAAGAAAACACATTATTTTAAAATAAAATGGTACTCCAGTAAAGTAAACATCAATAAATAACAACAACATAAAATATAGAAATTAAATTCAGGGTGTATATTTAAAAAAAATACAAGTTATTGAAATAATCAATACATTTTTAAAAAACAATCAAAACATTTTAAAAGAATATTTTTGAGCCAATATGTCCCAAAAAAATTTAAAAATATTTAGGTAATTAATATTTTAAAAAAGTATTTCTATATAAATAAATATATGAAAACCATTTTTATCATAATTCAATGAAAGAGAATATTTAAAAAACTAATTCTTTATATCATTTGAAATGATGTATTAGTTAAATAACCCCTTAACAATTGAAAAAATATTTGAATAAAATCATTAAAAAATAACATTATGAAAACATTAAATAACATGAAAATATTTTTATTCATTATATAAAATTTTAAAAGGGTCGTATATACTCCTTAACCGACAATAAAGGTGCACAATATGAAGATATGACTCAATGAATGGGGATTGAGAAGATGTCACTTGCAAAGATAGTATCAATATATTGTGGATAAATAAAATAAATAATTATGTGTAAAATATAAAAATAAACCAAATACAAGTAGATATTTAGTGTAAAAAAATTATAGGTCATTTACATATATTCATGAATAAACAAAACCAATGACATTTATATTTATCTCAATTAATAGATGTTGAGTTAGGATTTCCCTTAAGATGAGTCTGACTTGTCTTGTACCTTTTTTATTTTCTAGAATAATAAACATAGTTTAATTTATACTTTCTATAAAACCATATTCTGGTTTGTTATTTTATTTGAAGCACTTATTAACATGTTACAAAATTTATATAATTGTTTATGATTATATTGAATGATTGTCGATATTCGGTACTAATATAAAAAATAAAGGTGGTTTTGATGTCACTAGTCTAGGTGGTCCTAAATTCATCATTTCTAGAATAGTATTCAATAAATAATCATAACTTTTATATATTATTCATACTTTTTAAGTCTAACCATTAATTATGGTTATGAAAAATCCACAACATTATATTCATGGAGACGGTAGGTCGTACGTATGCTCGAGTAAAATTTTCTTTTTTCTTTATTAATTTGGTAAATATGTTAATTATTATTTAAACTTTATATAATAATCATAATATAATTGAAATCATAAAACTATTTAAATATACCTATAATTACCATATAACTAATTTGGTGAATAAAAATGATTCACCTCACTTTGTAGAGGTGATTGTCAACACATACTCAAGAATGACATTATTGTTTCTATGGGCATGATGGAAAGAGGATAATTGTAACCTTATTCTTTTTAAATGATATATATTTCATTAAAATCACATATCAAAATTAAATCTATAAATATGATTGATATTTGCTGATGGTAATGGAATACAAACTAAATCGGTTCATAGAGGTTATAATTCACACGTAAGC
Organism: Viscum album; assembly: GCA_963277665.1. Taxonomy (NCBI): domain Eukaryota; kingdom Viridiplantae; phylum Streptophyta; class Magnoliopsida; order Santalales; family Viscaceae; genus Viscum; species Viscum album. The sequence goes on from OY728137.1 coordinate 1,484,590,460, forward strand.
ACAGACAATTAATTTCATTCGTTTTTTATGGATGTAGAAATGGTTTTAGGAGATCATATTAAACTAATAAAATCACAGTATATTGAGGATACTGCATTTATTATTTCATCTTGTAATAATACTATTTAAAATAAGTGTAATAAGAAATAAAATATAATCTCTTAAAAAATTATATATCTTCTTCATTTTATCTCCTTTGAAGAACACCTTAACACCTCTAATAAGGTTGTGTTGCCTAATATATGGTCTCATAAACCTGGGGACTATTCTAAAAAGAGTTTTTAGAAGGTATTGGGTAAACTAAAAGGATTTTTATGTGTGAATATTAGAGAAGATAGAGTACCATTTTATAAGAGAGGGGAGGGGCACCCTTGGAATGTATCAAAATATTCAATTAATATAAATTAGTTTTTTTATTAAAATGGATAAAAATGATATAGGTAGAATTAAAGATGAGGATATTTCAAAATAATATCATCTAATAATTTCTAGACAGGAGTTTATTTTATTATAAACATTATTTTTTTAGTTGAACCTAAATTATTCTATTTTTATTTTAATTGTGGAAACAATAATTGAAATATTAAGAGTCTATAAATTTAATTAAATGGGGTAAATTTGACATAGTTGGACAATTAATGAACATGGATACCTTATTATAGTTACTTTTTCATTTTAAAATATTTTTATAATTTTTTAATAATTTAATCAATTATCATTGTTATAAAATATCCATTATGTCAATTTTTACATTATTCACCTTATTTAATTTCAAAAAAAATCCATTAAATGAGATAAATTAGGAAAAAAAGTATTTAATAGTATTTTAAGATGTCATATTCACCTATAAAAATATATTACGACATAAATTACTTCAAATTTTAATTATTATCATATTTATAGTATCATTTATTTGATTCCTTCATTTATAAAGCAATCATTGCATCATCGTTGTGTCATAAAAAAATTTAATTATTTAATTTCTAAAAATTATAAATAAAATACCATGATGTAGAATATATTATTATATTTCTAACCAATATTTATAGTTTAGGATATCACTTATATAAACCCATATTAAAATTGTTTTCTTAAGAATATTCTTATTTATAATAAATTTTCCTTTATATTAAATTAAATGTTATATGTTTTATAATCACACACAAGTGGTTTCCAATGAAAACATTTTATCCCTAGGGATTTATAGGTCGCTTATATATCATAAAATATGATTAGGATAAGTTTTATGGTAGTTTTATATTTTTATAATATTATTTTCATCCTTATTTACCTGATTTACCCATTAACTACGGTTAGTAAAATTAATTACTAAAGTAACTTTTCATAAATTCAAAAAATAAAAGGGACCAATTTAAATAATTTAGATCTTCTAATTAAAAATATTGAATCCATTTTTACAAATAAAAAACACATAAATTTTAGTATTTTATTTAAAATTAATCCAGTTTGTTTAACTGATAAAATGAGTTTTTAAAAAAGAAAAAACCCTCAAAAGATTGACGAGCGTTTATATCTAATTTCAATGAGAAAGTACTTTAAATGACCATAATTAGATTAAATTATAAATACATAATTATACTAAAATTTAAATCCAATTATATTTATAACCTATAAATACTAATAAATTTGATGAAAAGGCATTTTTGAACTAAAATGGGGTATTTTTCACTATTCATTAAAAATGATTTTTTTTCTCAAAAAACCCAAAAAATTTAAACAAAATTAAATTTGTATATCCCAATTCTAATGAAATGGATTATTTTGACAAATAAAACTTAAGAAAGTTTAGAAAACTATATTTAAAAATTGTTCTCCATTAAAAGGTGGTAAAACGACCTTATAAGAATATTAGAGTATTTTATACTTATATTTGAATTCATTCTCATTTTATGCCTCTAAAACTTATTTGAATAAAGTAAAAACATTTAAAGAACATGTTTAAACATAATATAATTAGTTCTATTCATTACTTCTTCTACAAAGACAAGGATTTAACCACCGTACTAAATAATATTATATAGTTGTTTGTTTAAGCTCGATATGTCATATCATGTACGATATCGAACATCCCGTTTCGTTTTAAAAAAACGGGAAGCTAAAATTTCTGTGTATCGGAAAAGGATAATCATAAATATAACATGCGATTGACCTATGCAATATATTGAAAAGATATGAATAAGATACCAATTGATCTTGGGTCAACAAATTAGATCAACCTAAGATAATACCTATTTATTAGTTCAAAGTATTTGAGAAAATAATCATAAAAATATTGATATATAGGAAGAATTATCAAAGGCTATAATCCATATACTAATCAAATTCAACAAGTTAAGGTCATGAAATTACAACATTGATGGTCTTGTTTGGTGAAATTGGATGATATTGATAATTTTTAAAACATTGTTACTATATGTAGGTTTACTAAGTCATATTTTAATATATTAATTTGGTTCAAAACACTCATAACCCGAAGTGTATTATCCATGCATAATGACGTATAACATAAATGAAATGGTGGGAAACATGGTTTTCATAATAATAAAATAATTCCGTTTCAATAAATCTACACTTGAAATAAAGTAATAATGAACTAAAAAAATTACATTAAATGACAAAAAATGATGAAACATTGTATTTATTGAAGTCAAATGGATATCGGTATAAAATGGGATTGAAACAGATGGAGGAAATGAAATGGGAAAGTAAAATATATAGGATGGTACACAATGAAATGGATTTTTTAAAAAATATAAAGAATTTAATTACAACTGGTTTATACGAAAACAATAATAGAAACAAAATAATAATTAAGAGAACAAACTAAAGACTGGGACACTATACATAGTGACTGATCCAAAATATTTATTGACTCAGAAAGTACAGAACATGTAAAGCTTTCAGGTCATGTAATGCCTTTAACTATCTTATGTCTCAATTTCTACATGACATGTATGTTCTTTTCATGTTGTGTATTTCATATCTGTTACATTCTCTAGAAATTTGAAATAAATAATTGATTTAGTGAGATATTTAAAATTTCAAATCATGTAAACTCAACACGTCCTGTATGTGATTCACTTCTTTTATTTTTTTCCATCATGTAAATTCAGTGGGATTCTGATTTTGATGAACTCACAATTTTTTATGTGTCTACACTTTGTATACATGACACAAATCATATAATGATTCATGAGATCATATTTTCTCCATAGGTATATTGTGAAAGTTGAATAAACAATATGAACTATTTTCAATGTGTTGAATGTCTATTTTATTGATTTTTAATGTCCCTTTCCATTGAGTTTCAAAAGACTAATTCCTGCAATTAAAATAACACAATTTTTTTTTCAAATTAATAATGATTAATCATTATATAAATTCATCCAAAATGTATAGATGAATTCATCATGTAAATTATATCCATCACAAAGTTCTTAACATGGTTAAATATATACCAAAATTTTGTATCCCTATGCAAATAAATAGTAGCTTCGAAATATATATTCTATGATGATGATGAATAAATCATCCATTTTATTGAGACTATGATATTGTTTTGGGCACCATGATGTTCCCTATCATTATGTAATTACTAATGCTGCATCATTTATCATTATTTTTCACAACATTAAGAACAATTTACATATTCATCTAAGACCATGACGAAGTGTACATAACCATGATGTTTTTATCTTCCCATTGATAACTTAGAATTCTGATAAATATTCCACAAGAAACAAGGGGGATGAAATAAATATTTTCCTCAAGATAAAAAGACACTATTTTTTGATATAGTAACCATTACTTATTCTACTAATCACTATGATACTTTTTTAATTCTATTAAAATTAATCATACATTACTATCCAATTTATCATCAACTTAACACTACTTAATACATAGACATATTGAAGATAGATTCATCTTGAAAACAAATTGAAAAATCATGAATGATCATCATAAGATACTATTCATGGAATTACCTCAATGTTATAGTTATCTAAATAACAATTTATTAAATTGAATATTTTTTAGAGTCATCTAACCTTATTTGTTAATTTCATCATTGTATTGGCCATGTATCAATTGAGGTATTGAAAAAATCATGTAGCTTAAATTCAGTTAATGAGTTATCAAAATGGACCTCCACCCCCATCCCCCCCCCATTATATTTATTTGAAACATACATTAAAAGTTCAACAAATAGTAAATTAATTAGTTACAAATCAATCCTCATGTCTTAGACAATGATGAAACACCCCTTGAAGCTTTTATCCCCTTTAATTAACTGTATATGTGATTAACATTTATCATCCTTTATTTTTTTCCCCCAAAGTTATTCTTTCCATTTTTTCATCAAATTTACTGGAATGAAATACTAAAAATAATACAATGAACTTATGTGGATTTGGGAGACAATACACACCCAAAAACACTATCATGTACCTGATGTAATCCATTATCAGTAGATTTTTCTAGATATGTTCTACTTGATAATTTATTGAAACGAACACAATGTTTTGATTACTACATTATGCTATATTCTTAAGGAAGTGGTATTTTATATCAATTTATTTTTACCTCTAATATTTAATTGAATTATTTAAAAATATTATATCACTTTGATTTTCATACTGAATCATTGATGGATATGTGACTTCTACTCCTGTATATTCTACTTTTGACTTCTTCAAAATTATTTTGTTGAAGGGAAAAAATATAAATAACATACTCAACATCCATTTTTATTAATGTGATTTAATATTTCTTCATGGAGTGAAAATAAATATATCATCCCCTAATAAAAAATTCTCTCCTAAAAGTATATTTATTATCTTCACTGTCACTTCCCCAAATAAATTCTATAAAACTATATAGAGATAATTATTTTCATTTATCATACCTCAAAAAAAAATTGGTATATATTTTAATATAACACAATATATTTTTCATATAAATAATATATTACCCCTTCTTATTTCATTGTAAGAAAAAAAATTTGATAGTGAGCGTATTGTGTGGTCCTAACAGTGAAAAATAGTGTAAGCCTATAATTATCCATCCAAACTCCCTTCGATGAATACTCCTTAATTATTTTTTATTTGAAAATCCATTCCCTGTTTTTATATAAATTGAACCTTCTATCGAATCTCCCTTTTGAAAAAAATTAGTAACTATAAGTTTATTTTTCTTTTAAAAGAAAGATGCAAAATATTTTTTTTATAATTTACAAACCCAAAATAAATTTTATCTCAACAGTTAAAGATATTTCGAATAGTCTCTTTATTTAGAAAATAATTATTTCATAAAAGTCCAAATAATTCTTGTAAAAAATGATGTCACAAACATACACAATCATAATAAGTGAGTGATGGTTATTCTCTTGACACATAGATTCTAATCCACCTTTCCTTTTTTAAATTCATACACATCATTCCACTTTTCCACATTGAATACCACATTAAAATAAAATATTTGATAGCATGATTAACTTAAATTAGATTTCAATCTTGATAAAAATAACTAGAAATAAAAAATCCCAATGGATTTCCAATGCATACATCCTCTTAACAATCTTCATTTAAGAATAATGAATCCACATCTGTATAGAATACATTATAATTTATTTGAGTACATATCACAAGAAACTAATTGTTATTTCAAGTCTTATGAATAGAGTAAATGTCACATTTAATTCTAGTAGTCCGAGTTCAAAAGTAACCACTCTAAACAATAATATATTTATTACATGCCACTTCTCCCTTATCATTTATTTTATTTCAAAAACCCATTTTTCAAGGTCAAATTACTCTCCGAAAAACCTAACACTATCACTCATGTGGTTTTTGTATATTTCATATTTAATGCATCTTCTGTATTTTCGATCCAATCCTTGTATTATAAATCATCTGAAATAAATTTATTATCTTCATGTGAAATTAATCTAGTATGATTACATATCCTTTAACTTACTTGTATATAAAACCACAATTGATTCCCCAAATTATGTTCTTAGGATCCACATGTTTTCTTTATAGTATAAATTTATACATACATTTTTAGGATCGATTTATCAATTTAAATATGTATATTAGAATATATATTAGGTAAATCATTATTTATAAGTGAATATTCTGGATGTTTTTTATCAATTCCTTTCTATGATTTTTCCAACTCGTTATCAACTAGAAATGATATTTATAAAGTAAAACGCCACATAATGACCATAATATCATATATGTAAATAATTATATATTTTTTATTTTTATAACCAAAATAGAATCATCTTTTGGGTGTATATCAAATACGTATTCATTTTTTATCACATTCATCTAATTTTCCTAACCGACTTCCTTTACTCTTGGTATAACATGGGATGATTAAAATATTCAAACTCTTCAAGTTATTTATCTTTCAAAACCCTATCTCATATAGAATGTTCACCAAATTTTGATAATGTATGAACTGATTCAAGATATAGATAACATGTGTGGCATCTTCACTTCAAAATTAATCATATCTGCAATGCTATGATAAAATAGCATCTCTTGAATGAAAAAGATTTAGTGTAATTTTTTCATCTCATCCCTTTCACATATAATGAGCTTTTTTTAAATTTAAAATATCTTTTTAATATATATAAATTTAATTCAAGATATGCTTATTTCTGATCATATTTTTTAAAAATATATCATTCAAGGACCCATGGTCTTTCTCATTTATTATTTTATTGTAAATATTAGTAATAAATATATACACATGATCTCTGTTATTCTTAATTTATTTAGAATTTTAGTTCTTATTCAACTAATCCATAAGTAATGTATGAAATCTATTAGTAGTAAATCATAGTTTATTTTGACTATAAAATGTTTCCACATTCCTTTAAGAATAATCTTTTAATTTTACCATCTCTTTAGGATATTTACTTTGTTTTCATCTTGTGACATCATATTATTAGCACCACAAATAAAAGTTATTTATATAAATATATGTTAAATTTACCAAAAGCTATTTTCCATGTATCCATAAACATCATGGCCCACGAATATCCTTTTAAAATAAAATATCCTGACAGATTCAAAATGATAGTTCCTCATAATATAATTACCATTTTCTTTCAGATGAGGTCACTATTAATTTTATTTAGTATTTACAAGCCTTATAGTGTCTTCCTCTACATTATATGTTCCTATTTAATTTTCCTCAGTATCTTTTTTTATTATATAATATTTTTGTTATTATATTCATCATAAATTTTTAAAAAAACAATTGATGTAACAAATTTCATCAATCATTCTACATCTTATTTATTCTTCTTGTATTTTCTTCGATTACATTATTTATTGAGTTATGTGTCTAAAATAATGGCAGGTTTCTTCTCAAGATAATCAAAATGTTTATATATGTTTTCAACAACATTCATATGGATATATTATGACCAAATAAAACATATTCAAACATCATAATACATTAATAGACCATAATAAATATCATCCATGTTTTAAACTTGAAACCATTCATGATATGAAATGAAATTTTTTTCATGAACTGAATATAGATATGCCACATATTTTTAATAATATTATTGAAAAATATAGATTATATGAACTAAAAAGGTCCCTTCCACCTTGGTTATCCATGAGATGATTAATCACCAAACCCATGGGTAGGATCCTCATTTTTTATAGGTATCGTAGTACCTATATATGGTAAATAAGAAATGGGGAGATAGATTTCTTGAGAGAGAATATACAATAATTTTACTAACCTTGATAACCATTAAACTATTTATGACATCCTTATATAAGCATGAAGGATGTTCCTTGAATCGTTATAAATTTATCTAAATGTTATAAAATGTTTGTCTATGTGAAATCCCGAATGTAGATGCAAGTTAATAGGTTCCTCGAGACCAGTTTACACATGGCCTCAAGTTCATCTCCCTGAATGCAAGATTGTGATGACTAGAAATGGGGACATACAGTTTGTCCTTGGGGAGACTATTCCCTCATTATCAGAGTGTATCCCGATAGATAATTATAAACATTGGTAAATACCAAATTTCATATAATTGAAAAATATAAGATGAATAAGAATAATATAATAAATAACTAATCAACTAATAATCATATACACTAGATTATAATTGGTCATTTATATAGTAAACTAGAAGGCATGTATGAAAATTAGAACACATACATATTATTCTAAAGTTGCACAATGGAAATACATAAACAATCCAAAGCATCTTGAGCTCCAACTAAGGCATCTACTACCTGATTTATAATAATATAGTAAGAAATAAATTTTTTTAATCTGTATGCTTCTATTTATCAACACCTCTATTTATGTATCCTTCCTAGGAACCAATGGAACTTAGATAGGTTGTGAAATTAATATCAATGGGCCTCCATCAATGGTAACTATAACATCAAGTCAATGTAATGGAATTTTTTATTGTGTGCACGAAAGAATATTTAGAGTAAAGTAGTGCATTGTAACTAAATACCCATGTTCCTACTTTGTCCCTCATCTGGTATCTTAATTGGTAACTGATTCATTAAGTAATTAATTACCAATTAATATTAATAGGTCACATGAGGAATGACCAACAATGACTTCATAAATTTGAGATAGTCATAGAAAAGGTCTCACGGTGTATCATGGAAACCTCCAATTATAATTATAAAAGTAAGATTCCAAGGTAATAACCCAGGATTCCTAGAACTCAGGGGACTCAAAATTAGTAGTAACTACTTCCAGGATATATGGGTAAGAGTGTAATACAGGGATCTTTATCCAAGGCATTCAAAAATAATGAATCTAACTAAGTCCAAGGAATACATCCAAGGTAAATTCTTTTTAAGTTGTGATTGAGTATAAGGATGTAACCAAGGCACCTCGCATCATATTGGATTTAAGGAGTATATCCATGTAATCTGAAAATAATAATGAATGGAGCCTACTAGGTCATAGAAGGGTATCCAAATGTAAAAAAGGATTAGCTTCTTGGGTATGCTCACCCTAGTCAACTGAAATCCTTGAATCAGAATGACATCTTCGAGTACCCAAGGAATTCACTTGTGAATCCATGATCTAACATCAGTCAAGACTTCCTATAATTATTTAAAGGTCAATATGCATAAAGTGACATCTTACATTTAATTAATTATAATAAATATGTTAATAAGAAAACTTTTACATTGAAAAATTCACTTGGATCAATCATTTCCTTTCAATAGATTGAGAAGTCCATGCAGTGTTAAACTTTTTAATTAAAACCATTTAAATCCAGTTAAACTAATAAGGTTCACTCTGATACCATAAATAAAAATGGAACAATGTTCAAAGGATGTGACAAATAAATATTTATTTACATTTAATAAGGTGATTTAATATATTGTTAGATTCAAAAGGGGTCTAAATACCATAATAGGGGTTGTGAATCATGGTATGGAAATTCATTTAAAAATTATTCATGCCCCACTAGATCTCTACCTATTTATTATAAGGGTCACTTTGTTTTATATTTTTTTTATTGGTCGTACAATTTCCAATTTTATCTGATGATATATAGCATAAAATTAATGAAATACAGCATACACTTGGACACATAGATTTTTAATTGGTTCACCCTCACTAGGATACATCCTAGGGTCATACAACAACAATGGGTTGATTGTACAAAATTCACTAAGGCTCACTGCAAATAATGATGTTTTTCCAAGATCAATTCTATTCCTAGGATCAATGCCTTTAAAATACTTACTGTTTGCTCATTGATTTCCCAAGGGTCACTTCAAATGTCTCTTTCTATGCCTCGCTGATGGTGTAAAAGATCAATGTCTTCCTCCTCTATTGCTGACCACTATTGGAAGGTATTCACTCACAGTTTGTGGAAATTTAGGCCCCTTCATTTCCATGAGAGGATAAATCCTAATCTATTGATAGATGCTCTGTTGATGTTCTTTTTTCACCCATATTTGAAATCATCTTTTCTATGTACTATTTCTATATGAAATTTACTATCATGATTTGTTCCAGTCCCTTCATGAACATCCTCAAGTCCTCTGTGAGCTTCCTTACATCGTATGGTGAATGTTCTTCATGGACCACCTTTGTCTTCCACAGACCAACCCTTCTTCATAGATATATTCTTATTCTAAAGACCACTTATCCTCTATATAAAGTAGATTTACATCGGACCTCCTCACCTCAAAAGATTATTATTCATTTGTGGGCAGTAGTGCCCCCAAAAACGCATTTTATGAACTATCATCAAAGACCACTTCTCCTTTCATGGAATCCTATTTATGATTCTCTTATACTCCATGGAATTGTTCCTCATAAATAAAATTGGACTTCATAGTGTTCATCCCAATGAAAAGATCTTCTCTAATTAAAATTTTTATTTGTATTAATGGGATTAGAGGTCTTTATATAGGAATATATATATGAAAAATCCACTAATAATGTTTACTGAAATCATTAATGTGGTAAAACCTTCACCGAATATTTCACTCACCCATTAATTAATTTTTCCATTCATAGTCCATAAAGAACCATTGTTCCTTTGCAGTGGCCAATATTTTCTGTGAATGAATCCCTTTGTGACTCATTAAATCACCGCCTTAAAACCATAAACAACGACAATCCCATGGATACAAAATTGACTCTCTGCCACAAGTGGTGAGCCATTTGCGAAATTTATGCCTCTGGAAAACCATAATGCTTCTCGCGAACAATTTCCTATATGTGGTCAGTGTACCACACTTTGTAGTTTTCCTATATTTCTTATGTTGAAATCCGTAAATTTTTTATTTCCTTCATCATTCCTCAAAAATAATTTTTGGTCAGTGAACATTCTTTGTAGTCATTTGGACTTTCCATTTAATACAGCCACACCCAAGAACACATAGAGAACACTATGAGGGAAGTTTTCCCTATAATCTCCCCCTTTGAGTTTGCTGACATATCCTCGCATTTTTAAAACTCATTGAAACTTTTTCCATCACCTACTAGAATTCACTAGTTTTCATTAAAAAAGGAACGAAGGATTTACAATACAAACTCTAAGACCACATGAGCATTGCTCGACATGATGAACAATAGTAGCATGAAAAGATCCTCAATTAACCATTACATTTCATTCCAAAACCACTAATTTGGTTTCATCATAAAACTCATATATGGTGATATATAATATTTTGATCAATCACTTCTAGCATCACCCATTTTAATACCGCCCATATCATACTCCTCCACCATTCAGCTTCTCTCATTATCTTGATTAATTCATTTTCTCCTATTTTACAGCAACAATTTCTCCCCCTTTGCAAAAAACACAATGTCCATTTTTTTTAGGTATACAATAGGGTAAAGACCGCATATTAGAGCATTAGGGGAAAATACACCATATCTATGGGAGATAGGGCCCCACATGCACACTTTCTTTACGTGTGGGGAGTTGACTAAACTGCCATATCAAATTGATTCCTTTCTAATTATTCATTGGGTTAGGCCTCTATCAGAATGTCTGCATCCAATAGTGTTGTAGGAGCATACTACAACTTCACAAGTAATTCCTCCAACTTATACATAGTAAAATTGAAATTAAGTTGAAAGTTAATTGTCCTCATGTGTTGGACTATATTATTGATAATATTTATAGCCCTTGAATTATCCTAATGGATTCTAAAAGGATACTTCACTTCAACTCCCATATCATAAATTTGATGATTCATCCATAATAATTATGTGCACACTTGAGTAGCTACAATATATTCAACTTCTACTGTTCTAAAAAAAACCCTATCGGGTTTCTTTCCTATCCATTCAATACACAATCCTCCAAGACAGAAAGCACATCTCGGTGATGATTTCATGTCATATTCTAATCTGATACAATCTACATACATATATCCCAATAACTCTTAATGATATTTTTAATTGTACATCAATACAAAATCCAATGTTCCCTTGACATACTGAATTATTTTATTCACTACATGTAAGTGGATTTTCATGGGATTGGTTTGACATTATTCTTCTTGATATGTGGAAATAACAATATCTATTTTTTACTATTAAGTATAATAATCTTCTAAAGATCTTTCTTTATTTGGTGACATTATCCAATTTTATTTCATCATCCCCAGATATATTAATTTGGGTAGCCATAAGAGATTTCATCTCTTAGGAATTATAAATTTAATATATTCTCAAGACCTCCATTGCATATTTTCTTTGAGAAATGAATATTCCATTATTTCTTGTGTTTCCAAGTTCTTTATCTGATCCACCTAATATTATTTCATGGACATACTCCATCAGCATCATAGTTTTATTACAATAATTATAATAATAATGATTCTAATCAACTCCACCATTTCAAAAATCGAGTTTCGTAAAAAAAATATATGGCCTTGAATACCATGATCTTGGTGTGTTATTCAAACCATATAATGCCTTATTTAGCAGAAAAAATCTGTTCTCATCTTCATGATTGAGAAACAAATTTAGCTTCTCAATATAATCTACTTCTTCAAGAACCCAATCCAGAAATTCTTACTTGATATCCATCTGGAAAACATTGAAAATTCTTCTAAATACAGTGCCAATGAATAATCTGATTGTCACTAGCCTTGAAATAGGTTATAATGTTTCATAAAAATCGATACCCTCAATCTAGGACTACACTTTGTGCCAAATTTATGTTATTTTAATTATCATACCATATTCATTCATTTTTTTTGAACAAACCATTTAGTCTCAATGACATTCTTAACTACTAGACATGAAATAATCTACAATTTATTATTATTTTCTATATGGTTAGACTCTTCACTCATAGTAAGACAAAATTTCTCATTACTTTCTGCTTCTTCCTGGTCATCATAAGTATCCTCTTATGAATCATCATTTTCCACTTCTACTCCCCATGAGTTACTACCTCTTTGTCACTATCAGTAGGAAATTGTTCAAGGTGTACCATAATATTCTTATCATTCAATTCTAGACTCACATCATTACTATAATTCTCTCATATTTTTTTGTATCCTAAATAAAATCAGCTAATAACACTTTATTATAGGAAAATAGAAAATCATGAAATACATGAATGTTTCTATGTATCACCCAATATAACTTATTGATCATAATATTTAATCATATTTATACCATTGATATATTACATCTTATAAAGAGATAGAATGATCCCATTGTGATTTAAAACTCTTCAGTTCTAACGAAGACTATTTAGACACAAAAACATTCTACTTCACCATTACTATTTCTTCATCAGTGACACTTATCAATGAGCCATAAAAAAAACCGCTAAGCCAACTGAGTTGGAACATGGTGTAGGAATGAATATATAAAGTTAATAATTACATAATTTTTTAGTGCACTCAATTACTTCCACATATCTCATGCAGCCATAGAACATTAAATCCTTTTGAGGAATTATTCTATATTTCTTCTTAATATCTATTAATTTATTTGAACTACTTTCATTCCAGAGAACATCACATCACCTCACTGCATCTATTGACACCACTTACCCTTGGATCATATCTCCCCTTGAACATGAAACACTTGAAAATCATTTAATAGAATCTATACACATAGGGAGAGTGGAACCACTAGAATCCTCAAGTAGTGGATTTTTGTTGATCATGATGGATCAGTCCTTGGATACGTTCTTGTAAAGCACTATGATTTTTTTGCATGCTCCAACTACCCAAACAACTTCTCCTTTTCTGGCTATATGAATAAATATTATTTACCCACATGATAATTATTCTCTAATATTTGTATTATTTAAGATTGTAATTTAATTTTTTTATTTAAACCTATTTTCTAAATTTTCTTTTTTGATTCTATAATGACATTAAATTTTTTGACTATTTATTTGAGCAATAATCTTTTCACTGGTCATCTTCTCTTGCTTCATCCTCCATTTTAGGGTTCTTTTTTTCCTTCACTTCTCACCATGTGGCATGACAAGTGACATTTTCAAATACTTTTGAATTTAATTTTCATTTATCAATTTTCTATTCTATTTCACCCTTTCATGTTGAGGTTAATTCATCCACTGAATTTATATCCTTCTAAATCAAAACCGGTGAATCGCCTACAATTTTATTCTAGATTTTTTTACATTCCTTCCAAGAGAGTTTTTGAGATTGTAATAGAGGAATTGATTAATATTCCTTTCATTGAGCTCTTCTTGATTCCCCTAAGTCTATAAAATAATTTTTGAACTAATAATTTTGTCTTCCAATATAGGCTTTTTTGTAATACACTACTAGTTTTGGGGATCTCTTTCTATGTATCCTTTCCATACCTTATTTCTTATTGCTACAATGCATTTACCAATTCCCATGATCTGAAAATAAAAAGAATATTCCATTAAATGAATTCTTCATTTCAACATTTCTTTGTTGAGATAATGATAAAATTAGAGTTAATATTTTGATGTTAACCCCTTTGGATTCATGACACATATTAATGGTGTGTCTCAATGGTCCATAATATTATAATTTCATGGATACATCATTCTACAAGACTCTTATTTCTGATTTCTCATGATACTCATTCTTATTCATAGATTTATTATAACATCTATCATCACAACATGAAATATATTCCAATGCCTCAAAACAAAAACATGATGTATTACCATGCATTCCATAGAAATAGAAAATGTAGTCATTTATTCTTGTAAAATCCTTTTTGATGTATTATTCTAGTATCTATATGATTTTTCCATTTTTGAGCTATTCATTTATTTTTTCAAATTATACATGGTAGTGGTGTTATCATATCCAATAATGATTTTCCCAAAACAACATTGCCTTTGGGATGAGACAATCTATTATTTTTTTCCTATGAAGTAGCATATTTTATTTAAATTTCCTTATAACCAACTAAAGGATAATACAATTATAAGTGAAAATCATCCTTAAGTTTGGGATTTCCTTTTGCAGTTGAATTCCCCACTTCATTCTTGAATAACTCTAGCTCTTCTCTCAATTGTTGAATCTTCTTATCACTAGATTCAAGTTCATAATTCTTTTCACTTCTAAGAGTCATCCCAATATTTTACCAACTTCTAATTCTTGGTAGATTATGTATATCATGTTATATTTATTATTTATTTTAGAATATTTATAAGAAACATAGTCATTACAACAAGAACTCTTTTTTTGTAGCCTTTGGTTATTATGAACCAGTTGAGATTTATATATTGAAATATCATCATTTCTAGGTTCTAGATTCTGAGTTTCTTCTAAGTTCAATATTTTTTCCTTTTAGTTAGAGTGTAGTTTTTCTACCTTTGTAGATATCATTTTTAGTTCTTTAGTTTTGGAATAATTCTTCTATATCATATCAGTGGCCAAAATAATAAGACATTTATTTAATCCCCTGAGCATGTTGAACTCTATTTCTTGAGCTTGGATGAAGATATCATTAGATTTATTTTTTTTGCTGGTTTATGATTAAAATTATTTTTTTCCTTTAAAATTTCCACTCTAGGTATTCTTTTTATTTTTTATTCTTCATTAGTACCATCATAACTAGAAATATTGGGTTCTTCACTCATTTAAATAGAATCATTTAATGTGTGAATAGTCTCATTGTCTGATTTATCCAAAATAATATTCAGTACTCTATTAGTTTCCATAAACTGAATGAAACTTTTTTTATAGATTCTTCTACATGGAGGAATACCCACATAATTTTTATTCTTCTTTTTTGTTCTTATATTTTACAAATCACACCAAGATAAGTGAAAATTGATACTTATATTCCAATAGTTGAGTAAACCTTGTTAGATAAAACCAATCAAAAACGTAATCTTATGCTCTGATGCCAATTGTTTGCTCTAAAATAGGCCTAGATACACTAAGAGGGGTGGATCATGTTAAGTATAGTTTTTTAAAATTAATCATGCCCAACTGGATCTTGACCTCTTTATTATAAGGTCAATTTTTTTATCTTTAGTTTTTATTTTTATTGTATAATTTCCAATTGTATATGAAGATAATGAACTAAAAGTAATGGAATAAAGAAAGCACAAGGATATAGATATTTTTACTTGGTTCACCCCCAATCTGATACATCCAAGGATAATACAATTGAAATGTTCTGATAATACAAAATTCACTGGGGAAAACTTTTAATAATGATGTTTGAGCAATATCACTTCAATGTATATGTTCACTTCCATAACAAGATTTAGTGTATTCTCATTGTATTCATATGGGTAACTCTCTATGTATCTTTCTATGGATCACAACTGCTGGAATGGATCATTATCTTCCCCTTCCTTTGATTATTACTCATAGAAGGGGTCCACTAAAAGTTTATTGACTTGTAGGTACCTTCATTTTCAAGAAATCACACATCCTCAACTGTAGATAGATTCTCTATTGATGTTACTTTCTCACCCATAGATGTAACATAATTTTCCATGTACTATAAGTTTTTTGAAGTAACTTTTGAGAAATGTTTTATTCCTATCATGAACATCCTCAAGTCCTCGGCGAACTGCCTTTCACTACATGATATGAGTGCTTTAAGGACCACCTTTTTTTCTTTAGAACATTCCATCTTTCTGGATAGATCTTTTTATGTGGACCACTTCTCCTTCATGGAAAGATGATTTACCATAGACCCCCTCTCTTCCATGGAAGTTTAATCCTTGGTGGGTTTCATTCCCCCGCAAATCCCCTTCCATGAATTGTCTTTGGGGACCACTTCTCCATTCAATGAGTCCCCCTCATGAATGTCTTTTCCGTCACAGAATTCTTCCTGCAAAACACTTTTAGAAATCACCAAATTCTCACCTAAGAAAATTTGTTTTCTAAAGAAAGTCTCTCTTATTAATGATGGTTGAGTTGTTATTATATATGAAAATAGACTCACAAAACCTACTAATATATTTTCTCAAATATTCGATGTGTTTTACATTATTCAACACATACTATGCTCCTCCAGTGAACTATTTCCCCATTCACAGTCCATATAGTTCATTTGTTCCTTTGCGAAGGGCCATCACTTTTACAAACAAATAACCCTTTATGGATCTTAAAATCACCGCCTTTGGGCTACAAATGATGGACATCCCACAAAAAAACCACCACCCCTCTATTTCAATTGGTGATCCATCAACAAACTGTTTTCCACCTGTAAACTGTAAGACATCTAGTGGAACATTTCTTTCCTGCGAATTTTTTGACGTATGCATTCTGTATTCCACGCTTCATGGTCTACACAGTGCTGTTATGCATAAATTGACACCTATTAAATTTCTTTCACTATTCATCAAACTTAGTTTGTAGTCCAAAAACTATTCTTTGCAGTCTATAAACTATGCTCAGAAGAAAAACATATCTTTCCAAAAAACCTAACATTCGATTTTGAGGCCCAAAACATGGAAAACACTAGGAAATTGAATCACCATAAATTTTTTTTTGGAAAACACCATCAACACTCATTCAAATCCATTTAGCTTTTTCAACAAACCCAATCACACCCAAAAACATTGAATAGACCACTTTGGGGATTTTTTTCCTACATATACTTAGGTATACATTCCATAACATCATTTTAATCAATCACTTACATTTATTCACTTACATTAGGTGATCAAGTAAAAGTAGTGAGGTATAATATAATCATAATTTCATGATTCAATTTGTTATTAATATGGCGATGATTAACATTAGTGTGTCCAATCCTGAGCATAACCAAATGATGGATAAAATGTTTTCAATATCTAAAAACCCTATTATAGAATATCACCATGCATGGGGTGTTGGGTGTTGTGGATGAAACCACCAGCAACCAATACATGATTGGAAAGAGAATAACCATAAATTTCTAATAAAATTCAGAAAGGAATATAAATTTAATAATTGGTATAGGGTGAAAAATGTATGCCCCACACATCAATTCAAAAAACAATGAATTTGGGAGATGATTTATAAACCACTGACCTTATACTCGTATGAATCTCCTCATCCAATGTAAACATCTAATTTGAACTTGATCATATTTGATCAAAAAAACAAGAATAAATGTCTAATTCTTGATAAATATGTCGAGACAAAGAGAAATGAAGAATGGAAAAAATGACTTGAGTACTTTTCAATATGCATCCAACATGACCAATGAAAGCTTGATCGAACACTGGATAAAGGGGATATCTAAATCCCTATATTTTACCATAAAAAGCTTCAAAATGGGAGAAATGGAGGTTCATCCTACATAAAATATGAATTGGGGAGAATGAGGAGGCTAAATTAGATTATTAAGTGTAAATTTTTCACTTTTCCAAATAATATCACGTGCCTGGTTTTGTTGCACGAATTTCAAAACCATGTGCCAACCATCCATGAATACCTCGAAAAGAGATGCACCAATATAGTTAGTCTGCACGGTTAGGGAAACTATACACAGACTGTGTGGAAATTATCTACCTGAAAATGAAGACCATGCTAACTATCAGATCTAAGTTTGTTCCCAAAATTCACAGTTTACACAAATCATGCGACATTACAATTTCATTGAAAATTCTACATTCCCTGCTCCAAAAAAATCCTCGGACACCCTGGAGACATTCATGAACTAATTAGGAATCCGAAAAATCTCCATAATATGTAGTTAGACTGAAATATAAAGGATGCATACCTGGGTCAAAAACCATGTTCCTATAGGGTTCCTCCTTTAAAGGAACTCATCCATGAGTTAAACTTCCATGGCTAGTAAAAAAGGATTGAGAACAACTATTGACACTAGGAATGTACGTCAGCCTCCCGCTATGATGTCTCAACCTATACACAACTGTGCTTCCATAACTCCTCTACATAAGGGACAGACCAGCCTCAGATAGGTTTCATGCTCTAGTCAATGATGCATATAGGATATTCTTCAAACGAAGCATCAAAATCAAGATCAACTTTCTTGGGATCAAAAATATGATATAGGTCATCATGATAATGGTGAGGTTTGGAAATGTGGAAGATGTCATGTATGGAATAGTACCGCTAAGGCAATTGAAATTTATAGGCTACAAGCCATACTCACTCTAAAATCTAAAATGGTCCTAAAAAAGCAAATGTCTTACCTTTCTATTGTATCCATGTATGTCCTACCCTGGGTGAAACCCACAAGAAAACGTGATCCATAACATTGGACTTCATAGGTCTTTGATAGAGATCGACATAAGATTTATGTCTAGTCTGAGTAGTAAAAATACACTTTCTGGTCTATTAAACTAGATTTGATATCACTTTCAAGAGATGAGGGACTAGTAGGCCAGCCTCACAAGTCTCTATCTTACATAGGGTAAAATGGAATGTCCTCTCATTTGAGGCCTCAAAATGAGCCATCCAAATTCTCACCTGAATTCTATTATTATAGTTGAACTCAATGAGAGGGATATGCTTCACCAAAGAACTTTTTAAATGAATGAATCATTCCCAGAGCATGTCTTATAGGAACTTTAATGCATGTTTTGACAACCTATCAGTCTGAGGGTGAAAATCTATGCTTAGACTCCCCTATATACCCATATATTTATGAAATCGCTTCTAGTACCATGACATGAAACAAGATTCACTATCTGAAACGATAGTATTTGGGACCCCATGAAGTTGTATGAACTCACAGATATTAATTCTTCCCAGCTCATCAACTGAGAAAGTCTCATGAAAAGGAATGAAGTGGTCCACTTTTGTCAGCCCGTCATTGAAAACACATACATTGTCTCTACATCTAGGTGTCCTAGGTAACCCGACTACAAAGACAATAGAAGCATATTCCCATTTCCAATATGGGACTTTAAGTAGCTATAATAAGAATTTAGGTATCTTGTGCTCCACCTGAACCTTTCAAAAGGTGGAATACATAGTGATGATGCCTGATATCTTACATTTTATCCAAATCCACCAATACTGGCATCACATTTCTCGACACATTATGGTGATTCCTAGATGAACTACCCATATATAAGAGTGGGACTCACATATCAACTCCACTCTCTTGTATAGAAGAAACCAGACATGTCCGCGTATATGTATAATTTATTCTCTTTACATAGACCAATATAGAGGTGGGTCATATCCGAGGATACCCTCATAGATAACCAAGCCCTTGGGATCTGAAAATTATCTACTATGCACATTCTCAAGGAGGGAAGATGTATATATCAAGGTTGAGAGACTATTATGCTCATGAAAATCATGAAACTCTAATTGTATCTCATAGAAAAAATCCATCAATTTCTATTCATCCTTGGATTCTATATGTCCTATACCTTTGTTTTTTTGGCTTAATGCATCAACAACCACATTTCTTATTCCAGGCGAATAGACATGCTCTAAATTGAAGGACAATGGATATTCAACCTATATTCAATTTATAAGATTAAATACATGAGGTGAAATTATATATTTTAGTCTCTTCTGGTCTATATACACCAAAAATCACTCACCTAATAGTTAGAGTCTCTAACGAATTAATAAATGGATAAATACTACTAACTCATGGTATTGTGACATGTAATTTCCCCCATGATGTCTCAACTTTTGTGATCCATACAGAACAAATATTCCATCATATATCAAAATTGTTCATAGTCCAATGTTTTATGCCTAAAATAATATGGTATATCCTCTTCTAGGCTTTGGAATAATCAGAATGGGTGTCGAGACAATCCTCACATTCAACTCTTGAATTAATTTATTGCATGCTTCAGACCATAGGAACTTAACACCCATCATTGTAAGACCATTGAAAGGTGAAGCATGGAATGAAAAGTTCTATATGAAATGTCTATATTATAAATCCATCCCAATATAACTCTAAATATCAAACATATTATTTTATAGCAATAACAAAACCAAAACGCTGACCTTATATGGGTCAACATGTACTCCTCATTCTATGATAATTTGACACTGGAAGTGACCCTTGTATATCAATAAGTGGATCTAATCAATCATAGAATAATGCTTATACAAATATATTATACTTTGAATGATCTCAATATACTTTCCATGTTCTCTATGAGTGTGAAAATACTCTAAGATGTTTTCCACAAATACTAAGACAATGGAATAAAAATAGGGATGAAACATCCTATTCATTAGAGACATGAAAATGATGGATGCATTTGTAAGACCAAGATAAATAACTAGTTACTTGTACAAACAATAAATACTATGGAATGTTATATGAGGTATGTCTAATGGCCGAACTCTTACATAGTGATAGATGGATCTCAAGTCGATCTTATAAAAGACCCTAGCTCTATAGTGATAGTCAATGATATCATCTATTTGAGGTATTGTATATGGCTGCATGATTTTAAACTGGTTCAACAATCTATAATCCATATATAAATGAGGGTACCACCCACCTTCCTAGAAAAAACATTATCGAACCCCAAGAAAACATTCTAGGATATATGAACCATTTCACCTCAGAATCCTTTATATTCTTCTTGATCTCATAGAGTTTCAGAGGTGTCACCCCATATAGAGTAATGGACTCTAGGGATGATCCTAGAATAAGTCCAATCCTAATCTCAACATATCTATTGAAAGGTAATCCCAAAAAAATATGGGAATGAAATCCTTGAAATAATATACAACTAGAGGGAATTCATTCTGATAAAAACCCACATCCTCTATGTTAAGAATGATAATATGGGCAGTTACTCTACCTATCTCATGACTCTCTAGTAGAGCTCTACAATCTTGTACATCAAACACACCCTTGTATAGATATATATACTCTATGGATATGTAAATAACACTTTTCGGTGAAATAATTCTATAATGGTATGATATAGAACCAACCAATAAATCCCGAGAATGACATAAAAGCTGATCATCTTAAGGAAAAATTAGCACCATAGAAGGGTATAATTGCATAACTCAAGGTTTAGTCCCTCTATCAGAATATTCCCTCTGATTAAACCACTTATAGTTTATCTAGGTTCATTACATTATAGTAAAACTATATTTCTCTCGCAAGACATTCCATAATATATAATATGATAAATGGGTGTGACTTGCCTATATCAAATAATGTAGATAATATTGTAGAAGTTACTCAATTACCACCTCATCCTATATATAATCTCACCACCTAATCCTCTACTATTAACTATTATTCATGAAATTGAAAAGATACAAAAACCTATGCAATAATAGGACTACCACAATCAAAACTTCTATTCTGGTGATTAGGGTTCTAGAAACCATGACCACGACCTCCTCTTCCACTAGTATAGCTAGTTATAATCTAACTCCCCGCCTCATGTGGCCTAAAAGAACCTTCTCCTTATGTTTTATTTGGCGCAGAACCTCTTCCACCAGAATATGGTGGAGAGGTCCTAGAAAAATGTTCATGATTTAACATATGACTGTAATCCCAACACTCTAGTGGTTCTCTATTACATTGAGACGTCATATTTCCCATTCATCAACACTGAAGGAATAATAAAAATCTACCTACTTGGGATCCCTGATATCCAATACCATGATGATAAACATTTAGGGGTTAATTTCTACCACTGGAAGAACTACTGGCCCGCCTTGGAACTAATCCTATAAGCCTGATACATTTTCTATCTCTTGGGTTTCACTCAGTGATTTGAGATTAGTTTATGATCTCATAGAAAGTTGGTAGGTAAAATACACTCACCTAAGTATGATGGGCATACTGGAACCCATACTCAAAGCGTCTACCAGGAAAAAACTCATCACCAATTAGAAGCCGTGAGAAGAACTTTAACTTATTGAATAACATTGATTACAACATGACTGACATAAAAACCACCTAAGATTCATGAACTATCTGGCTATATCAACTCTCAGCATCTGAGGAAAGAACTGAACATTGAATGCAGTTTGGAAATCAATACATAACATGCCTGAAAGGTGACCAGCCTACGTAATTACATCCCACCAATGATTGGTTGAATAATGAAACATATGCATAGAAATTTTGAGCCTATGATATTGAGGCGTCTCTAGATAATCATATATAGTGAGTGTGACATCTAGACAATACTCAGTGTCCTATAGACCACCACACCCAAAAGAGGTGGTAGGATGATGCAACTGGGACTCTTGAGTAAGATCAGTCATCAGAGGAGCACCTCTTGGAGAACCATCCATGGCCTACATGAGATGTAGTAAACTATCACCAAATTGTTAATTGGCTTATTTATTAGGTAGAGTAGGTGGTACCTCTAATGGGACTCATGGGTGTAAGAAAAGTGGCTCAGGGCCCACCCTGTTCAGAGCATAGTCATCTCCACCCTCTTGGTGCATGACATGAGGTATTTGTAGAAGCATTGTTCTACAATATCCATGAACACACCTCAGAAAAACATTATAAGAAAATATATAGTATCACTAGAAGAATTTGAATGTAAGGAGGCTCACTACCCAAGGAATACTACCACAACCACTCACTTATATGGACAGTTATTGGTAAGTGCTTAGTTATATGTTTCATGGATTCCAAAAGATGAAGGTTCAATAGTACCTTGCCACACCATTTATAAGAAACAATTTCACATCTTTTTGTTACTATGTTCACCCGTAACATTTTATAAGCATGACAAGGCAGGATAAGGAAGTGGAACCATTTCACTTTTATGCTTTCATTTTTTAGTACATGTATATAGTTCATTTAAAATGGACCATCAATCCCAGGGAATTTGGGCCAATTCTCTTTATCACTGAAAATACTACCCATTTAAATTTTTAATTAAAGGATTTATTTGTAAATTACTCATTCCATCCCACTAGAGCTAATGAATCCTCATGAATTGAAGCAGTAAACCACTCAATCACATATCAAAAGAACCACAAGCACATTTATAAGCATGGATCACTCATACAACACATGCATAACATGTAATGAATGTTCTGAAATGCACCTTTATGGAATCAAGACACGCATGAAATGTAAATACTATATGATTATTATAATACACGTAATAATTCCCATTTCACTCATATCACCATGCCATGGATGAAATAAAATTTTAAATCAAAATAATAATCAATAACACTATACCACATGTGCATCACCAAATGGTGAATGGATATCAACTGTAATAGGTAAATCCACAAAATAAAAATAAAATTCATGAAACATTGATTTTACCCCAAACATGGATTTTCTACACCCATGAATGGAATATGACCAATTTCTATGAATTAATACTCTATTTACCATTGCCTCTATATAGTAAAGTAATAAGGGATCCCCTTTGACACCACTTTGTGATGTTGTAAACCCAAATTACACTTAATAAGTTCCTTATGCCTGGTTGTCCATATGGCCTCAAGCACATCTCCCATAATGATGAGGCTTCCTACTAGAAGTATGGGATTAGGGTGTTTCTGTTGGGAAAATATACCCTCATTAGCAGAGTGTAGCACAATGGATAATTATAAACATGGGTAAATAGTGTTCTAGATATAAGTAACAAATAGATGAAGTAGACTAATGTAATAATTAGAAAATCCATTGATAATCATACACACTAGATTATAATTTCTCATGTATCATGTAAACTATAAAATAAGGATGCAAAGTAGTAGGTATACATTCTAAACCAAAGTAGAATTAAGGAAATACATAAACTATCCAAAGAATATGGAGCTTTAGCTCTTTCATCTTCAACCAGATCCATTATAATACAATATGAAATCAGGTGTCTGAAGCCATATGCTTCCCTATATCAACACCTACATTCATTTAGTATTCCCATTTACTAATGTCACTGAAATAGGGTTTGATATAAATCTTATTGGGCCACCAGTAATTATGTCTACAATATCTTGTTTGTGTAATATAAACTTTGACAGTGTGTAAGCATGAATATATATCGTAAAGGAGTAAAATGTTACTAAATACCCCATTACATGATTCATCCCTTGTATGGTGCATGAACATGTAACCAGATCATTAATTAATTAATTAACAATTTATATTAATTGTTCACATGAGACATATCCTACACTGAATTCATCATTTCTTAATCGTGGTAGTAAATGTTACAAAGTGTTAAATGGAAACCATAAAAAATAATTATAAATAATGTTTCCAAGGTGATAATTAGGACATCCTAGATCTAAAGGGTCTCCAATTCAATATTTACTACAGCTTGGGAATAGGGGAATGTGTATAATCCAAGATCTACATACATGGAATTCCATAATAGAGAATCTAACTAATCCCAATCAATACATCCAATGTTAAATGGGAATTAGTTGTGGTTGGGTCCAAGGATGTAATCAAGGAACCTAATGTCATGCCAGATGAGAGAAGTGCATCCCAGGAAACCTAAAATAATAATAAAGGGATCCTACGGTGTCATGGTGGTAATCCATATGTAGATGAGGATCAAGTTACTGGGTAGGTCTCACCCAAAGGAACCGACCTCCTCGAGTACTCAAGGAATTCTCCTGACAATCCAAGAGATAACATATTAAATAATTCCTATAAATATGTCAAGGTCCATGTGAATAAAAAGAAAACTTATAATTAATTAATTAAAAATAATTTTGTCATATGATAACTATTCCATTAAAAAGTTCACATGGTTCAAGACTTGACATTCATTAACTTTACCAGGCCACGTATTATAAAAAAATTTAATTAGAACCATGTAAATAAAGTTCAATTAAAAAGGTTCACTTTTCTGCCTTCCATAAACATGGAATGGTGTTCTAAGAATATACAACGAGAAAATCATTTTCACTTAATAAGGTAAGGTCATATACATAAGTATGTTTCCCATAATATCTTTTAAAATAATCATTTTTATTTAATCACTTACATTAGTATGACAAGTAGAAGAGACAAGGTACATGATATTAAAAATTTAATTATTTAATTAGAAAATAAATAAAATATGATTAATATTATTACGTTTAAGCTCAAGCACACCCAGAAGATGGCCCAAAAGTGTCAAAACACTAAAATCCAGATTATGGAATATCACCCTACATTGGGTGATGAGAGTTTTCGATACAACAACCAACAACCAATCGAATTTAAGAAATAGAATAACCATATTTTTATAATGACTGTATTCAAGGCCTATATATTCAATAATTAGTACCTATTGAAATTTTCGGTCCCCACACATCAATTCCAAAAATCATGAAATTGAGGGAAGAATTATATACCACCCACCTTGTAATCGTAAAACTATACTAATCCATTATTGTAATTTAATTCAGCATATATTTGAGAAGATATAAAATATGGTGATAAAATCCAAATTCTTGATAAATAGTTTGATAGTAAGAGAAACATATAACACCTAAAATGTACTCAATTACTTACTGTTGTGCATCCAATTTGAAAAAGATAAGCTCAATCAAACCCTGGACGAATGAGATCTATCAATCCCAATATTTGGCCTTCAAAAGCT
Source organism: Viscum album (assembly GCA_963277665.1). NCBI lineage: Eukaryota > Viridiplantae > Streptophyta > Magnoliopsida > Santalales > Viscaceae > Viscum > Viscum album. Next base: position 1,484,616,966 of record OY728137.1, read on the forward strand.
CCAAAATGGGAGAAATAATGATTCATCCCACTTCAAATCCAAAAACAGAGTAAGGAGGAGGATAAAATAGATCAATAAGTGAAAACTGGTCATTTTTCCAGAATTTAGCATGTGAAGAATTTGGATGCACATTTTTCCAAATAATGTTCCAACCATGCATGGTTACCTAGAGAAGAGGGGCATGCAAATGGTTTTTCCACACAGTTAGGGAAATAGTGTTCCAAATGTTTGGAATGGCTCTACGAAAAAATAAAGTACATCCTCATGGCTATACCTAATTGTGCTCCCTACCCGCACGGTTTACACTAACCATGAGATAGACCCATTTCTCCAAAACATCTAGGCTCCATCCACCGAACAAGCCTTGGAAATCCTAGAGACCCTTGTGAACTCATTAGGAATCTGAAAAAGTTCTATAATAAGAAGTTAGAAAGAAATTTAATGGATCTATACCTGAGTCAAAAATAGGGTTCTTAGAGTGTTATTTATTATCCAATTTATTATTTTTAACCTCCAATCATATGGTTTTATTTATCATTTCAATACATTCAACTAATTCACTCAAATGTTTCACCAGATGAAATTTAAATGTGTAATGATAGATTATGTGTATTAATATGTAAGAAATAAAATATAAAATTTGACTCATTATTGTTATATTCATAATACAATTAACCGATAGCATAATATTTATGAAATACCTGCATTGTAGACTAAGAAATGGGTAAGGTGGTGGTGTGATATCTCTAAAATACTTCTTATTATATTCCAAACCAAGGAATATTATATTTATTTAATTTCATGTATTATATACTATTAAATATTTCAATATCATTTCATATAATATACGATATTATATATCATATATACATTAGTATTTGTAGGAAATCACTGTCAATCTTTCTATTGTACTAAATCTTCATTGGAATGGTGTCATTTAACCTTATATAGTATCATATACAATAATGTATACAACAATATTTAAAACTACATTATGATATCACTGATTATTTTTTAGAATATACCATTAATTTATCCATGTATCAGATCAGATATGGTCTTTTTTTAATATTCATCCAAAAAATTTTTTGGATGAACTCTAAAAAACATATGTGTAGCTCACTATGTTTCATAAAAATGAATTCACATTCATTCAACCAAAAAGTGTGACCCCCTGGGCCTTTTTATCATTGAAAAAAAATTATAAATTCTAAAAACAAAATTGTAGATTTTATTCTAGTAAATAATAATTGCTACTCAAGTAACAAACGTATCTCACATTATCTCCCTCAAACACATTTATATGTATACATGTATCCCCAAATTTCATTATATAAAAGTATTAATAATATTATAATTATTTTTTATTTGAAAATAGGAATCAAATGGACATAGAGTATGTAAATCCCATGTAACAACTCATATATTATCAATTATTCACATATATTTTGACTAGATTGATGAACACATCTCATGTCACCAACCATATCAGATAAGAAGAAAACATACCACTCATATAATAGATAATCATATCAAGTATCATATATATATTTATGGTCATAAAACTATTTAATATATCTCAATAAAGGGTCTAGATATGATACTATTCATACTAGAGGATGAATCCCATCTTGGTTATATATCAACTAACTTCTTAACCAATCACCCCTAATTAGATCAACCACAAGGCTAATTTAAACAAGGTATCAAATTATGTATCTTATCATGTTAGTATATTTTATAATAGTTGGTATAGAGATTAAATATTATACATAAACCATTTTTATACTAACGATATAGTGTAAGACACTCCTTGTGGTATAGTTTAAGGGTCATCCAACACCCAAAACACATATCACATCTCATTATCATATTATGCATCTCAATGCAAACTCATTCCACTAATAACCTTAACATTTATTTCATGTTCTATAATTCTCCATGATGAATATCGGTTAGTTATAACTCAAATTCAAACTTTGGGAGGTTAAGTATCATTATATTTTATCTGTACATGCTGAAAAAAATGTAATGGTGATTTGGAGAGTTCCTTTGTATAACAGGATACATTTCATAATCATAGAATATACTATGAATACTTGATAAAATTATACATATGAACTCATATAATCATATCACATGTTATATACCACTAGATATGACTTATGGTCTATTCAATTTTTGGTTTTTTTAAACTCATTATATCTCTATGTAAATTCATATCTCCTTATTAATTTTTGGTTTTTAATTTTTTATTATTTCTATTTATTTTATTTTATGATGTTTCCTTTCCTAGAGGGGATTTATGAGCCCTTAGAGGATCTAAAGGTGGTCTGATGCAACGATTAATGAATTAAAACATTTATTTACTAGATGAATTATTCTCGGAATTGGGTTTATTTCTATTGGTAGAGTATGAGTTCCATAAAATTAGTTTATGGTGTGATATCTTATTTTGGAACATGAACTTAATTAGTAGGGATAATTCCAATTGTGAATACTATTTCACACCATGAACTAATCAATACTATATTTTTAAATAATGGTTTATTGGATTGACCATGGTTTTACTAAACCCTCTTATTTCCTCCTTTTTTCTAGTGTCAATTCTAGAAATGTCTCTTCAATCAAGACCTCTCCCCCCTTTCAGTTGTTGTTTCCTTTTGGTAAGAACCCTCCTTATATATTCAATGTTCATCAAGGTAAGTAGTTTCTCCATTATTTTATTGATATTTTCCCTTCTCTATTATGATATTCATTCGTCATATGTCTAAAATATCTTAGATTTTATTGTATCTATATTTATTGATGAGGTTTTACTATTTTAGAATTTCACCTCTCTCTTAAGAGTTTTGTCTCTCATTAGCTTGTGGGTTCCATCCAGTTGATGATGGTTTCAAGTGTTTGAGATAGATAGTTTCATAAAAATTATTTATCATATGAATATTTCATTATTTCACATGTTTAAAATAGTTTTTATAGTTATAAATGTTATGTTTTCTATCCATTGGAAATTATTTTGAACTTATAAAATGAATTTATGCTAAAAAGTATTTTCAGGCATGTTTACACCCAATTTTGGAGAGTGTTTTTGATAATTAATATTTTTTGTTGATGGAATTCCCCCATAGGTAATATTTTAATTGTAATATTGGGGCCTCCTAGAGTGACAAGTATCCCATGGGAGACTTGGTATTAGGAAGATAGTTTGGGACTACAAAATATATGTGTGGTTATCCCCACTAACATTGGATATACATGATAACATTAACAAAAATATTGGTAGGGTTGAGAGACACATGTTGGTGATATCTAATCCATAGGGCCATGTTATGGGGATATGTATACACATTTTATTATTTTTCCATAGTTATTTTTGCTGTAATAATCCTAGATAACCCTTACATGATATACTTTTAGACTCATTACCACAGTTCCAAATTGTTTTATTTTTAGCTTCATTATTGATTCATATATTTGAAATGGTTTCATATATAATATTATCAAACTATTATATAATAATTGATTTCAATTGTTTGTTTAAATCTATGAAAAAAATCCATGTCATTCTCTAAAAACCGATGAAAACTGTATTTTATAACTATTTATTTAAATATTGTGAAAATAATAACTCATACTATTTTACTCCATTATAATGAGTATAATTGGTTTTTTAATAGTTTTTTTAATGGAATAAATGGTGGGACCATACTAATCTTTTGAAATCACACCCTACAGACACCTAAGGGGTGTATAAAAATATTTTTATACCTTATGCTAGAATGGGAATGGAACCACTTGGAACTGGTGGTTCCCATACTAGTTGAGTTCAGTTAAAGTAAAATTTATTTCAATCCATTTTCACACAAGGAGAACCTATAAAAGTGACACAGGTGTAGTATAAAAGATACTACTATATTTTACTTTAACAAAACATCATATGATTTAGGTTTTCTGTTATAATATGTTTAACACTAAATTTTTGGAACAAAAGAAACAAGATTGAAGCACCAGATGAGAGTATCTGATATAGTTTTCTTTTTGATATTCCACATAAATATTTTTTGTGTAGAGTATTGAACATATTATATTAAGCAGAGTTCAGAGGGGAAATAGTTCTTATTAATGAAATATAACACATGTTATTAAAATAATCATATTTTGAGTGAGGTTAATAGGATGAAGAATGTCAGATGATGATACGAAAATAAGATTGACATTCACCAGATAGATGAATGGAGTATCAGATTGAAATTATTAGAGGGATAAAATTAGATAGACTCTCCAGATCATCATTTCTAGAGTAAAATTTAAAAAAAATTATAAAAATGGATTTTTTTGTAAGAATTTTTTAAAACTGGTGGGAGTTAGTATAATCACCTATCAGGATATATGAAATGTTTTTCAAGAGATAGATAAACTATGGTTTGTATTATAAATACTCTCACTTGTAATTGATGAAAAATATTATTTGAGGAAGAATCCATGGATCGACGGGAGCCGCTATGACAAAGATACAGTTTCTATCACTAGGGTCGAACCTTGTAAAATTAAATCATGGTAATTTTTGTTTATATCATATTATTAGATAATGGAATGGGTAAAATGAGGAAGAGTTTATAATAATACCTACATCATAATAGATAAAAACAGGTTCATTAATATTAAATTATGAATGATTTTATATTGAATATAATTGATAAAAAATTGTTCACCACTGATTCAACCACCCCCCTCTGGGTGCCTTTTTGATCCACGTGGGGAATATCAATTGGTATCATAGGTAAATTCCCCTCTATTTGTATCTACATGTTTTTCTCCTGGTTGAGTTTTAAATATTTTATTAGAAGTTATTCATTAATGAAGTTGAAGATTGTTTTATCTAGATATTTATAATGTCTATCCTTCGAAGAATAGCATGAATGGTATATCTAGTTGTAGAAACATTATGGATTCATCTAAAAACTAAAAAATAGAATAAAAATTAAAATAAAAAAACAAAATAACTCAACCACTTATTAGGAATAGAAAAAACGATCCATCCCCACAAAAATTCATTGTGTGTGAGAAGAAATGTTATGAATCGAAATAAATTTAACCTCTAAATAATAATTCTCAATCTATGATTTAATATTAATTGTAAATAATTTCTATTCTAAAATAAAATATTACATGAAAATTGATCTTGTTGAATTTTCTACCAATATACATTCCCATATTGGGGGATGACAAAAAGATATCTGACATTTTAAATCAGATCTCTCAAACTTGTAGCATGAAATGGGAAATAAGACATGAGAATTTAAATCTATCATTAATCTTGTTGTGGGAATGGAATAGTATACACTACATTACCAATTAAAACTTCACCTTGTGGAAGAAATTTTGTATTGAAATTTTTCTGAGAATGAATTTGTTAATAAAGTGCATAAATAATATTTCCATATGATATAATGTTCTATTGAAGAGAAGAACTCTTATTTTGAAGATCAATCTGGGAGAATATAAGATATTTATTTATTATTACAAAATGAGATTAAACTGCATGAAGTAGGATTTCAGAAGAATCATGTATGGGACACCTTCAAAAAATAAAATGATATTAAGAAATGATATGTTACATTCCATAAATAAAATTTCATCCTTATATAAGAAACTTTACTAAATGGTTTGTGTGAATAATATGCGTTGAAATAAATTTTTAATGAAAATCTACACACACAAGAAGATACACACAATGAAATGGGTGAGTTTAAAAATTATAAATTTGAGATAAAGGAGAATCTCATAAATTAACTTCATATTTCCTATAAATAGGTTAGTAAGTTGCATGAAAAATGTTTACAAAAGATATATGTTTAATTTGAATAAAAATTGGGGAGTCTGAGAAACATTAAAGTTACTCATACTAAATCTTCACATAATGATGATATAAGAATCAGGTATGATGTTTCAAAGGAAATTATTATTTCAAGAAATAATCTATCCAATGGTAGGAAGAATCTTACATAATTTTATGTATCATATTTAAATAAGTTGAATATAAGGTAAACCATTATTCTTATAAATAATTTCTCACTAACTCTCTCAAGTTTAGCGCAATTTATAATTCTAGAAAAAAAATTTAGTGATGTTATTAAACCCACCTCTTCTATGATGGTTGAATTTATAAGTGAAACGAGAAATATTTCCCCTGATGATTTCCTAAATAATAATGTCGAAAAATAAAAGAGAATTTTTTCTAAATATATTTCCATGAACAAAAATACAACACAATGAAAGAAATTATTTGTCAGTGGTAACTGTTAGTGATAGGAAATGTTTGAACAAGTTTTTTTGGATTGTTTATATAATTTTATAAGGTATATAAAATAGATAAATCAAGCATTAAGGGGAGAATCATTAAAAAATGTAACACAAAATTTCTACTTAATCCTTATGAAATAAGAATGATCTACTGACATCCAATGAATTTGTTTATATTGTATATTTTTGTGTGAAGGGTGTAAAAATATAACTGATAAAGAAAAGTGTTAGTTTATTTCTACCATGAACATCATAGGTCTGAGGTCAAGAATGTTGATAGAAAATAAAAGGAAGATATATTTCAAATACAACATAATGTTCAAATTTTAAAAAATATATAATAAAATCATTACTCCTTAAAATAAATTCATAGAATATTTCATATCCAACATGATAGTCCACTTTTATAGAAGAAAAGTAAAATTCATGGTTGTAAAAATTCTATGAATATTCATGGTAATAGAAGAAATATTAATCAAAAAAATTCAACCAATATTAGAAAAACACAGGAGAATTAGAATGGTTGATTATATCTATGATGAATAAGTTTAATTTCACTAGAACATATCTCTGAAGAGTAATGTATGAGTAGAAAATATGTTTTGTCGACATTGTATCTTATAAGTCAATGCTCCTAAGAAATTTATGACAATGTTACGAGGATAAGAGATGTTTTTAATGATAATTTAAAATATTCAAAAATAAATATATGTGTTGTAATGTGTACTCATTGGAAGAATATGTTTTAACATATTCCACTGATTATATAGTGTTATGGCTATAATATTTAGATAACAAAATAAGTTAATGAAAAATAAAATAAGAAAAATGAATGCACCTTTCAAGATATAGTTATGAAAACTCCACTACATAATATTATATGAAAAGATGAAGTGAAAAAATACATGTATCCTATAAAGATCAATGATTGTAAAAAAGACAAAATTATAAAGAAATTTGATTTTGAAAAAGGGGGTTTTCTAGGATCTGTAAATATTCTCATCCATGTGGCTCAATCTGATGATCTAATAATGTTCCACCATATTTATTTAAGATTGTTGTAGAACCGACATAAAAAATATATTAAATGTTATAATGTTTATGGGGGTTCAAAAATTAGATTGATGAATCTAGAATCTTATTATATTGTTGTAACAATTTATTCCAATCATCCAAAGTATTCAAGAATTAGATTATAAATATTCACATGATGATGAATGTTGAATGTTTTTTCATCCTTGTGGTACATTTTCTATACTCCCTCTTTCATAAAAAATATGATCGGAAATTTAAAAAGTTAAAAATGAATTAATGGGGATAAAGTATGAATTATCATATAATGGGGGGGGGGGTTCATTGTTTTACTTGAATGTTTTTGATGTTATTATTAATATAGATTTTGGAAAGATACATTAACGAAAATATGAAAAAAATTTCAGAATTTTTTTTTAAATATAAGCATCCCATGATTGAATTCATGGATAATATTAATGTAGAGTTAATAAACATTGTTTTTATATAAAACATGGATCAATTAGGATTAAATCTAGTTAATTTAAGGATTATTATTTTTAAAATAAAAAATCGTTACATCAATCAATAATTTTAGAGTTTATATTTCGTTTTATAAACAAAATAAATGGAATAAAAAAAATGATGTGAACAATGTCCCTCCCTCAATCCAGATATCACAAAATGGGGATTCGTATTCAAATTATTAATGGGGATTGAAAAGTGTTCCCTCATATGATGTTATTAAAAAAGATACATTCAATTCATCTTCTATAAAGTTGAAAGATCTCACAAACTATGAATAAAATATAGTATTGAAAACAAAAACATAGGGGTATATTGAAGGTTTATCGGATGATGATGATGATATGTTGTATATTTTTTCAATTTTTTATTGTAAAATCAATGATATTGTTAAAGGAGTTAGTTATATATGATAAGAATATTGAGGATGTATTCTTAAGGAAGTTATCTTTAATTGAAAACCATTAGAACAACTACTGAAAGAAAAATTTATTAAGAAAATTTTCTAATAGATTTAAAGAAAGGTTCTACATGAAGTTCCAAAGCATTTTAATAATGTTTCCTTAAACTGGTTATAAAATATTTATTATGATGGTTAAAAATATTTCATTCAACGTGTCAATATTTTTTCCTAAATGAATCTGATGATTCTATGACGTTCAAAAAGTTCCTTAACATCATAAATAATTCATGATCAAATTATTAGAACAAAATAAGATATTGAGTTTCTGATGTTGTTATGAAAATCATTCATATTATACAATGAAGGATGTTAAAAATAATTCTTAACTTTTTTATGAAAATTTAATATAATTTATAATATGTTGTCTTGATTTAAATATTTCCAACATCAAGGAGAAGTCATGATACATGATGACATTTTCCTGATGAAACTTTTTGGATGGATACCTAAGAAGAAGATTAGATATGTTCCAGTGGTTAGAAGGTGATAAAATGGAGTAGTTTCAAAAGTGGTTGATCATATAACATTTTTATCTGGTGAAATATACCGGACATTCAAAATGATGGACATCAAAAAAAATTTCATATGATGAGATTTTTAGAATAAGTTGGAAGTAAAACTTGTTGAATTTGGTATCAAGGAAGAGAAATGAATTTTATCTCAAGATAAAATCTACTGGAAAAACATTGTAGAGTTAAAAATTCTCATTATATAGACCAATGATACTTTTTTAGACAAAAAATTTATTGATTTTGTACAAAATGAGGTTTTTCACAATGTCAACATATAAAAAAATGTAAGAAATTAGATGTACCATAATCAGAGCATCAGTTGAATGGAATGATATATTATAATTAATTTTGTGTGGTTTTAAAAAATGAGAATGAAATATGTATGAGGAGTAGTATAATATGTCCTTAGTAAATAACCAATTTTAAACATTCTTTTTTAAAATTTATAAAAAAAATTAAATTAAAGCGAAATTAAAGAGTCGATGAAAAAAATTAGAATAAGAGCTTTCATAAAATTGATGTATTTAGAATTTTAAGTAATTTAGTCCTGGATATTTGGTGATTAAAGATAAATAGACAACTGAAAATGTAAATTATTATCAATATGATATGGGGAAACAGATAGAAAAAGATGATTTTTTAATATAATGACTGCATAATGTCTATATTCACAAAGTGTGTGTTACAAACTAAATCATGTGGGAGTTTGAGATATGTTGGAGTGAGTTTCCAAACGAAATACATTGGAACAACATTTGTGACGAAATCCATTAAAAAATTAGTTTTTTTAAATTTTAAAGTGTAAATTTTTTTACATTTGTTATATAACATTCAATTGTTGGTAATTTTTGAAAAGTGTTAGAAAAAAAACATATAAAAAAATCTGTGATAAAATACATTGGATGATTTTTTTTGAGAAATTATATTTGAAAAATAATTATAACCAAGTCTATTAGATGATGTTTTATATGGAATTCCATTGGAAAATACTTTACAAGGAATTCCATCACATGGATGTTTTTTAGAAAATAGTGTATGATTTTTTATCTATGGTAAAGGAATCAGATAGAGAAATGTTGATCAATCAAACAATATTTTGTTATAAAGAATATCTATCAAAGAGAAGTTGAGGAAAAGTGATAAAAAAACAGGATCTGGGGATATAATTTTATAAAAATTCATTAGACAAACATATCACCAGACAGATATTATGTGATTAAACTTTCACAAATTCATAATGTATATAATCGTGATGATATTGTGCTAGTTTTTCAATTGATTTCATATGAAACTAAATTGAGGAATATTTGAGGTGTTCCATGAAATTCGATGTCAAGTAAGCTTGATGTAAGTTTATATAATATGATAATTCATGATTATTCCAGATGATTATATAAGAGTTGATAAGTATCTAATGAAATTCATTTGATTATGAATGGGATACTTCTTTCATGTCTTTTCTACACTAAGAGCACCTATAAAAGCGATGCAAGTAAGGTATTAAGGAAACTAAATCCGTTCATCTTGAAAAATCTAAATTTTTGTTGGTTCTATGTAAAAGTACGTTTCCTACTGAATTGGTTGAAGAAGGGTTATAGGATTGAATTTTCTAATTAGAGTATTAAATAGTGTTTCTTGGTTTTGATTTTGGACATATATTTAATGAGGAGAATATCAACTAGAGTTTTTCGAGTAGATTTTAGAGGCGTTGGGGTTCTTCTTAATATTAGATAACATATGTTATAAAAACAATCCTATTTTCAGTAAGGTTCAACAGATAGAGAATACCAAATAAAGATAATTACACAGGATGAATATTCATCAGACCGAGGAAGGGTGTATTAAATAAATATTACCAGAAAGTGAAAATTGGATGTAATTTCTAGTTCATCTTTTGGGAGATACATTTACAAAGTTTCTCATGTTTGTGTTGACTCAATTTTTAACCAAAAAATTTTTAAAATGAAGAGAGTTTGTATAATAACCTATATAATATTCTTATCAAAAGTGTAAGTGTAAAATAGCAAGGAAGAGTTTATAAATATACATGCATCCAAAAAGATTAATGAGGTCCTATAAACTTAAATTATGAAATATTTTATATTTAAATTAATAGGTAGAAAATAGACACCACTGATTACCCCCCCCCCCCCCGCTCAAAGTGACTACATAATCCACCTGGGGAGTCTCAATAGTAAATACCCTTTTAATATCCTTAAAAACACTTTTTTTGAATCACTTGAAGTCAAAATGATTCCCCATTTAGTCAAACAAAATGTGACCACATGGGCCATTGCATCAATGAAAAAATATGAATACATAGATCCATATATATAATGAAAGAGATAGATCTAGTAATGTTCTGATTATAACCAATCTATATAGGGGTCTAGCATGATATCCATCAAATACAAGAATCTTTATACTTGTGTCAACCAGTGTTAAACATATACAATGATGCATTGTCATATTTTTCCTATGTCAAAGACACCAAGTGGAATAGTACCTGGATCTAGTTAATCTCAAATATTTAACTTGTTTATTCTTGATTTTTGAGTGTACACAGATTTGATCAATGAATACATCACATGAAATTAATAATGATAGATAATCCCACAACATGTACCTTATCTATATTGATATAAAATACCTAGTTACATCCACACACTGTCCTTTTATACTATAATCAAATGTCTTGAAGTAAAACTCATTATACAATAGGACAAGTCTCATCTTAGTTACGCTCCAACCAATTACATGATCGGAAACATTCCAACCACCCCTGTATTTTCTAAGAAAATATATATAATTTCATAAGTATGGTATCAGAGTATATAGGTTTCCATGATAAGCATCTCGTTAACATTAGGTAGTGGGGAGTCAAATATGATTCATGCACCCCTGATTACACCAAAGAAATTTGTTTATGAAACCCCATGTTGTATACTTAGTACATCATCAAGCACAAACAAAGAATATCTAATTTATCTTGTTGTGACTCATAAATTTTTTTTATCTCTACAAAGGATTTCCACTCATGTTAACCATAAAATTTAATAAAAACCTATATAACTCCATAATGGAAATTGATTAGGGATAAAAAATATGTTGAGAGATCAATTATCATTACACCTCATGAAATTTATATCTATATTTTCATTTATGTATCCAATATGAAAGAATTATAAAATGGAGGTTTCCTTTAATACAGTACATTTTAATATTGTTAAAAAAATAAGAATACTTAAAAATAAAATATTAACATGTGATTATCATATCATATATGATAAACTATAATATCAACATTATGAATTATATACTTTCAAGGTTTTTTTGACTCATTACATCATATATAATCCACACCACATCTATATTTAAGCACATCACATCTCTATGTGATCATCTAGTAAACCCTCCCACTAAACTTTTTATTGAAAAACATATATCATGTAATATAGTTTGAATAAGGGTGATACTTAGGAATCATTTTACCAAAAGATTAAATATATAAACATATTCAAACTTCATAAATTAAAAACATCAAATTTTATGAATTCAACTGATGTTATCATCCTATAAATAGTACTAATTTCATCATCCTTATCCTTGGAACCCTATTCCATCATAATATTTCCCTGAAAAAATATAACTACTTATATTACTATTTACAAGTACTCCAAAACTCTTTTAGGATAATGTAATTATAATGTTAAAATGGTAAATAGTGTAAAAGAATTCATTTATTTTTACTAACATACCGTAATCACTTTTGGAATAAAGCCATCAAACATTAATATGGTATATAAAATAACTATTTAAATTTCTAGTTTAATATTATACCATAAACAATTTTAGGATATCAATTGTAATTTTTTTAAATTTTTTCTAGTATAATCCTTTAATAAATAGTGTCTTATATTTTTCATGATACCAAAATGTAACTCATTATATTTTTTTCATTATCATCTTATATACTATACTCTTTTAGAATAATTATTGAAGATACATTAATCTAAAACTGGTCTAATAGTAATTTCCACTTTCCAAATGGTAAAAAAATGTAATAGTTTACATTTTTCATTACTATTACCTATATTAAACATTTTAGGATATTAACTGGAAAATAATTTAACTTAAGATAGATTTTTTCCTTTATTTGGTAATTCTGAATTTATCTAAGTCAAAACAAACTCCCACTTGCCTATTAAATTCAATTTTCTTTTCCCAATATCATTATAAGATATGAAAAAACCATTTTTGTTAAGAAAAAGACATTTATTTTTTTTAATGGGAATATTTAAAAAATAAACAATTTTCCCATATCAAATATGGTATTCTATGTTTCTAGAAAAAAATTTCAAAAATAAGACTTTATTATAATATACCACTAGTGGATGTCTGGAAAACAATCCCTCATATTTTAATAACTATATGGGAAAACATTTTATCTTGGATGAAAATTTTATCTACGAAAAATGCGTTTATCCAAATATTCTTCTCAAAAAATGTTATAGAAATTAATGACTCATAAATCATTTGTGTAAATTAATCATATCATACTTGTTTACAAAAAAATTATTTATAATCTAACAACCACTCTTATCACATAGGGGAAATGATATGAATATATACATGTTTTACATAGATTTATTTGAGTCTTTTACATTTATATCCTTTAATTAGCGACTATTTACTTTATCTCGTGAATATAAACTAAAAGATCAATCATATTTTATTTTATTTTTCAACTCCTGTATATTTACCATACTTATAAAAATATGCATCTGGTATCACATACCCTTGAAAATTAGTGAATTAATTTTTTTATCATCCATACACAGTATAGAAATTCAACTAATTTCCACAAACTCTTTAAGGTTTATCTTTAGATAATGAAATCATTTAAAATTATATATATTCGTTATATAAAACCTTAGGTTTAATTGACCTAGATTACCTTCTAGAAGAATCATTTTTTATCTTTTCAACTTAGTTTTATTCTTCCATATTTGACTTTTACCCAATTGTATTATCCATATAGTACTAGAAACTATACATCATATTCTCAATTAATCTATTCTCAATACATCGAGAATATAAAGAAATGTTTCTTGGACTCATTCTCATTGTCAAAAAAATTCCATAAATGACAATAGTATTAATTCTCTAACTATAAAAAATCATATTAGTCTACCCATGAAGCAAGATATAAAACTGATCAATTCATCAACCATGTATAAAAACACCCATTTAATTTCATATAAAAAACAATAATTTATTTCATCTTCTATTGAGATAAATGAGAAAAAATTAAAAAACTTGTTCTGTGACCATGTAAACATGAAGCATCCATGTTATCAATTTGGAAACTCATTTGCATCATTACATGAAATCAGTCATCAAGATTTATCCTTCAATAAATTCACATCATCTAACCATATGTATATTTAAACAACTTGTTAATACATATAATTGATATCATATATCATACAAAATAATATAATTGATTTATATGACTATTTTTTTTAACGAAACCATTAGTCTTATCGAGTAACAAAATCATTCAATCACATTTAATATCAATTGATATACCGGATCATATTTAGATATGATACTAAAATTAATTTAATCATTTTTTCTTATAATTCCCTTAAAACATTAAATGAATCATTATAGGATTTCATAGGCATAGGTTTTCTCAATTTGAATTAATCAAACACTTCATTACTAAGGAATGATCTATTTTGACACATAGAATTTTCATTAATAACTTTTGTTTAATTTACAATGTTATTTGAGAACGTTTCTCGAGTTAATGATCTTGGAGTAACTTGCATTAAACTTTTTTTCATAATGATTAATAATAATTTTTATATTGATCATGACAATTATATTATCTATAATATAATCATGTGAGTATCAAATATGATAATACATTTTTTAAGAACATTTCATAAATTGGTTCCCAATAAAATGATGAATCTACATTAAAATCCATCATACACATTAGTGGGAAAATATCGATATTTATTTAAAAAACCATTCTAGGGTGTGAAACTCACATATTATTTATTTTGGTAGTGAATTATCCAAATCGTACCACATATCAATCTTTGATAGTTGAATAGAAAACCCTTTATCCAATCCATAGAATGGGTAATCCAAACTCTATTATTCCCGTATTCCAACCATTTTGGATTCCTAGATATTGCAACCCAACTAAAATGTCAAAATAAATCAAACAAAAGGCTATATTGGGTCACAATTTTATGGCATGAAACTACCCATTAAATAATATTGATATTCTCATTACTTTCTTTCCTTAATCAAGAAAATCTCGGAGAACCCCACTATGGAACGAAACTATCAAATTAGATGATCAAGGTATTGACAAGTGCCTATTTTGTAGGAATCTAAAACATAGTATTTCGAGGTGATTTTATATCACCATATTATCCCATGTTATCAATTTTTATGTCTCAATTCCACTAGTAATTTAGTTAGGAATCATATTTCATCCACCAAATCAATATGTTCAAACCATATCGATGTGTAACTCTATACTACACCAACATGTCTATGTTACATAAAAAAAAGAATTCATACATATTCATACATATTTTTGATGAATCCTATTTATAGGGTACATGAAAACTTCTTATAAAGGTATATATTTATCCATATGTGTATGTATAGAGTGATAGAGAGCCAACCCCATTCACCATTCCAAAAAATGAATAAGCCTCCAGTTTGGTGGCTTGTTTTACCCCAAGTCCCTCTACATTGAGATACATTACTCATTAGATTATCCAATTCATCATAACTCTAACAACTAAAATTATAAAAAAACATTCAATGTATAAATTCAAACCAAAAACTTCATTTAGAAACTGATGTTAAGGAAAATAAAAAAACTAAATTCATTAGAAAGACACTCCTAGGATGAAAAAGCTATGAAATTCCCTAGAAGTATCTTAACATTTTAATCTAATGCAAACATAATACTAAAAAATCATAAATATTTTACTAGACAAGAAAATATTAGGGAATAACATTTAAATAAATGTAAAATTGTAATATTAAAACATGAGTTATATATTTACGATCAATTCATAGATAAAATCTAACTATGAGTCCATTTATAATTTCAGTTTTAACATTATAGAAATTCTAAAATTATTAATATAGAAATTTCATATTCATTCCAATAAATTTTAAATTAAAAACAATATATTCATGACAATTTGACCACTTTAATATTCATCATTATATGGCATTGCAATAATAAATATATGATATTATATGAAGAATAAAACTTTTATAATCCAATTTCTATTATACAAACATTATAAAACATATAACTATCATATACATAAACATTAATTTACTATTGATAAAATTTCACCATATCATTATGGAAATTATACCAAATTCAATTATTTATAAATTTATATAACTCATATAGTAGAAGGAGGGTAATCTCTATAGAAAAGGGTACTGTGTGATTCAAGGACAATGATAATAAAATAACAAAAAATAATGAGAAAAAGTGCATTGAGTGGTATTGGATTTGAATGGTGTGAAGATAATTAAAGTAAAAAAAATGAAAGAAAATAGACCCATGTCAGAGATAGAACTGAAGAGACGAAGTTCTATGGAAATTTGTTTTTTGGAATTGATTTTGTTTTAATAAATGATTTGTTATTTACTACATGAAATATCAATTATTCCAGTGATTGAATAAATAGTTATGAAACAATTATAGTTATATAGATGTTCAAAACTATCTACTTGTATTCGTAGAACTAATTGGTTGATAAAAAATAAATAAATGACTAATTCATTATACA
The DNA here is from genome assembly GCA_963277665.1 of Viscum album. Lineage (NCBI taxonomy): Eukaryota > Viridiplantae > Streptophyta > Magnoliopsida > Santalales > Viscaceae > Viscum > Viscum album. The sequence goes on from OY728137.1 coordinate 1,484,633,633, forward strand.
AAACAAAATCTTTATTCTTTTTCAATTTTTAGTACATTGATTGATGTTATATATTAGGAAAAAAATACACTATCATCTCTTGTAATTTTTATTGCATTGTAAAATTGATTCTCATAAGGAAAAAAATTAGACTATTGAATATTATGTGACAATGGAAATTATTATGAGAAGAAGAATATATATTATTAATAATTTCAACACATTTCTATTAACCCCCATATGTGAATTAGAGACACATATTCAAAGAGTCATCCACAAAAATAGAATTTATAAAATATATCATATAATTGTAGAGAGGAATAAAAAATAAGACGATATAGAAATATTCTCTATGAGAGTAGATTTCCTCCCTATATTGATCTCCCACCAGTTTATCATTGATGCAATCATATGTTTCTCTTTCCCATGATCGAAAACAATTATATTCAATATGTGTTTATCCCTCTTTCATAAATATATTTTTCCTAACATAAATTTTACTAACTCATCTATTTAAATTCACATTCAATTGTCACAATCATACTAGAACCATCCTTTCATGGTGATAACACTCATAGTGACTGAGGTTCAACCATCATCTTCAGCCTGCATCAATAAAGAACTAGTGATGGGGAATTCATATTTCAATCAAAAAAATAGCCAACTAACTTCCTCAAAGTGGAATCAATTTCATAATAAATATTTATTGTGTAATATTTGGTTGACCATGATTTGTCTCTTTCAGATTTGATTGGGAAAAAATCATCTTCCTAAAAACCCTAAAATTTGGAATCATATCTAATCATCATCATTGGGTTTTCCTAGAATGATGAGATAGACTAGAGGTTCTTCCTCGGGAGAGGCATCTCGATTCGTCTTCACTAGATTATTGATACCTCCTGAGATCATCAATGCCTCTTCCTAGATTCTGAAATACATGTGTCTCATATTCAAATGTTCGGTACCCATGCTCAAAGTCATTTGGGATTGTGGATTTAGTCACTATAAGATATTATTCTATGTGAGCATAGTCTGATACAAGGAAGATTTACCAGATTGACTTTGTGATGGATGTAAATATTTTCTATATGAATTATACTTTACATGATGGGATTGTATATATTTTTTTATGTTAAATATTGAAATAATAGAAATTAAAAAAATATGATATGTGGGTAAGTAAAATTAAGACACTTAGCTTGAAATATAAATTTAAAATCACCAAATTATAAATCTATTAAAAAAATAAAATCAAAAACTCAAAAATAACTATATATAAATATAAAAAATTGGAAATTGAGTTCAATAATAAGAGAAATTAAAAGAAATACCGTAAATTATTATAAATTATATGTTTATAATTAAATATATATTTATACACATACAGACTCATTATTTTTAATCATAATAGTAAACTACTTCAAAAATCAAATTAACTAAAATAAATCATTTTTCTTATTTTATAAATTTATAAAACAACTCAAAAATTAAAAAAAAATATCCATTACTAATCATCGAAATTTATAATTATATCCTTCGTAAACATTATATTATTATATATTCTCAAAATCATACATAAGAATTATTTTTAAAATTAATTAAATTATCCAAAATCATATAATATCATCATTTTTAATCATTAATTAAAAAAATAATATTTCACAACCACAAATTTCAAAATTCAATATTTCATTATAATGTGCTCATTTCACATTCTAAAAGAAAAATTAAATTCATAATAAATTTATGTGGGAAAGACATAATTATGTAATTCCACATGAATTTACACCAAACATAACACATTTCATATCCTCATGCAATCTTTTCATCAAAAACAGTGATAGAAAATAATTTTCATAATTGAAAAATTGATATGCCATATAGAATTTATTTAGAAAATTTATTTTTTCCCATTGGTCCTCTTAAAAAGAAAGTGTGAATGCCCTCTTGAAATATAGTGGTTTCAATGCAACCCACTACTTTTTATTTTACTAAAATTATTGAATTTTAAATTTTTTGAATTGAATTATTAAATTATAAGTACTAATTTAACTAGAAAATTAAAAGTTCTCTTTACTTCTAGGTGATAAGACACACGGATTTTAGCCTTGAAATATATACACAAAACTGACTGGATGAGTGTGTTTAATAATTACAGGGGGACTTAAATAACTCATCTAAAAGTTTTATCTTTGAAAATAAAATAAATAAAAGAAGCTCCACTCATATTTGGATTTTCTTTCAATACCCCCTTTTATATTCATATCTTATAAGTTTGATTAAATCAAAAAAATTCAATTTACTTATTTTTTTATAACATTATCTCAAAATATGATAATGAAATATTGAATTGGGGGGAGGTATAATGATTTACACAATTAAATTCATGAAATAATATAAGAAAAACTGATCAAGTGGCATAAAAAATTTTAATTGAAAAAAAATGATCACATTTGAAATATTATTAAATTACGATTAAAAATTCAAATATTTTGAAAAACAATTAGGGTTGTTCGATGGGTTATACAGTAAATAATAGTTATGATCAATTCATAAGACCTTATCCCCCACACGTAAAACTCAAATTTTCGTCAAATTTGAAACTCCATTTGAAATGAAATAATTAAATATTTGTATAAAAATATATTTTCAATATATTAGTTCAATGACATGTTGAAGGATCAAAATAAAATTCAAAAATAAAATTCACTACTTCAAGAAATTTTATAAAATTTAAAATGTACATACTTTATACAATATGAGTAGAAAAATTAATTTTTTATCAGATTAATCCAATTGAATGTAAAAATAGTGAATTATAAAAACAATAAATATAGTACAATGTTCTAAACAAGAACATATAGTTGTTTAAAAATATTACTCAACAATAAATATTCCATAAATCATGACACATTAATAAATTAAAGTAGATAATTTAAAAAATAAACCGGGGAAATATTCCCCCCCAAAATTAATTTCATATATGGGATAAAAAATTTGTATTCAAATAAAAAAGGTCCCCTTAACTAGGAATCATTATTAAGTAAAAATTCAATCTGATTCAAATATTTATACTTGGAGAAAAATTGAATACAATAATCTCCTCATAGTAGTGTTGAGTCCTTAATCATAGTAAATGATAACTCTTATGTTTCAATTGTATAATGGTTTCCCTTCCCAATGATAATAAAATTAATGTAAAAAATAGAAGAAACATTAGTTACACACATTAAAATTCAATAATAATGAGACCAGGTAAATATGATAGGATGTAGATGTTTAAAATTTTGAGAACATAATCACTCCAATTTCAAGAGAATTTGAGCATAAAATTATGTGAGAAGGTAATATCTAGGATAATAGGTTATTCTTTATTATTAAATAAATAAATAATCGAGAAATTTTTTTATTTAATTACAGGTTTCCTCCCATGCATCCCCAAATTTATATTCACAAACTAGGCTCTCTCTATAAAATATTTTACTACGATCATTTAATGGGTGTGAATTATTATATATTATACTTGAAATGTTTTGAAAATAAACTGCATGACATCAACCCAATTATTTTAAAATACATTTAACTTGAAAAATAAGAAAAACACCATCAAAAACCCAGAATCACAGTTTTTCCACAGCGATTTTTATGAAATTTTTTCCAAAATTAGGATTAATTGTTTAATAAAAACCTCATAAAATATCCAAAAATACCTAAAAAATTTTCAACCATTTCCACCTCAAAAGAGTAAAAATCTCAAAATAGGGGAAAAACCAACTAAGATATTGTCAAATTTAAATAAAAAACACAAAAAAATCTTTGGAAATTGAAAATTCCACTGAAAACCACATGAATGTTTTTTTTTAAAAAAATAGTACAGTGTTCATAGATGAATCAAATGAATTAACGTTCTCAAGAATAAGTGGAAGATAATAATTTAAAACTGCATAAATAATAGGTAATAATTTTTCAAGTAATAATACATGTTCATCTATGTATAAATCTAAATTTTCAAATGGATTCATACTAAAACACACTACAATTTCAAAAACACCCAAACACTAAAAATAGGATGTAAAACACTCATAGAAAGAAAAAAAATTATTACTAATAATTGGTTATTTTGAATCTATATGAAGATCTTATGAAATAATTTTCTCATCAACAGATGTAGATAATATTGTATATTATCCTAGGATACTTCTTCAAGAGGATGAAAATAATGAATTTTAGTAACTTCTAAATTAATGGACTATGAATTCTACCTGAACCCAATTTATAAAAACTCATCAATGAATATGGTAACAATAAAAACCAATTTTCAAGCCTCAAGTGATGGGTGATATAAATTCCTCTTAAAATCAACATTGAACATATCATAGACTTCATCAATTGTGTCACAAAAAAAACCTCATGTTTTTTTTTGAAAAACATTAAATTATTATATATCATGCATAGGTTGGACAGTTAATATCTGTTTGTAAATATTATTTTTGTCACTTACTATAGCTAATAATGTTCCACATGAAATTATAGGTAATTTTTCATCAAACTCTATTTCAAGTATCTAAAATCATTGGGAATGATAAGATTTTTTACCTTGACTAATAAACAAGACACCCTTCCATTGGGTAGATTGATTATCATATCACCTATTTTAATAGAAACTGATGTAAGTTTGAAGTCGCTTTAACATAGTTTTTTTGAAAATGAGAATGGCATATGGTTGAAACTATCTCCTATATCACATAAGAAATTAATATCCACATTATATCTAATTATAAATTGAATAACTAATCTTCATGGTTCCATTATCATAAAAGGTAATTAATTATAAAGAATATCAAAACATTGTTCATTGATATTAGTGGCATACAAGTTATTTCAATCAATTTTATTATCTAAAAACTCTTATGGAATTTGAAATATAATTAAATTTTATCTAAAGAATCCAAAAAATACCTATTCATAGTAAAGGATATAAAAATATAAATAAATTTCAAATTGTTAGGTTCCTTAAACTTTTTAACACTTTGGGTAATAGGGTTGGGAGGAGTAAAATTATTTAAAATTGGTTGATCAATCTCATTATCCTCAATTAATACCATTTTATTTACCTCTATAACAGGTTCCCATATCATCTTCCATGGAAATTTGGATTATAAATTTAAATATGCACCATTTTATTCAGGTTGGAACTTGTTTTTTAGGATTTTCAGATTTTTCATTTCATAAATTTTGAGTTTCAGGATCCCTTAAATATTTAATATATTTATCTATATCTTTCCCCCGTTAATTATATCGAGTTTTTAGGCATCTCCTAGTAGTAACACGCTTCACATTCACTCTATATTTTATCATTGAGGTTATTGAAAATATATCACTTACACACTTTCTCATGAATCTAACCAATTACCATATTTTATTTTCTATATTAAAAATTTTATAATCATTTACAGCTCTTTGTGAGTTAATTTTTCTCATTACGTCTTTCTCTATCCTTTTTAAATTTTATAGTTAATTAATAAAATAATCCTAACATGAAAATGTTTTTTTGGATGATTATAAAATTATAAATTTGAATTGTTTGAAATTTGTTCATTACTCATTTGATGTGTAACAAAAAAATCAATTTTAATGTGTCTTACTTGATTTTAGAAGAAATATTTATTGGATCATTTCATCAGAATTTTTTTAACCAATAATTGATGTATATAAAAAATTAAGATCATTTCACAATCTGATCCAATGGTTTTTAGTTATATTAATTTTTTCTCCTATATGTTTTTTCAATGAATTTAGTTATAGTGTACTATAAATTTGTTTAAATTATTTAGATGTTTACTTATTGTTACTACCACAAACTAGTTGGTTATGTAAATACTGAGAACATGGTAATTGTTCCTCACAGAAAATATCTATCGAAACATGGTATGAAAATTCATGACGGGGGATTAACAACGAAAACCCAAAAATATTTTCCACACCTCATGGAATGAATTTATTTCATCATTATGAAACATAATGATTTTAATCCTATGATATATGGTAAACCACGTGGTAAATAATCTCAAAAAATGGTTTCTACTGCTGATCCCATGTGTAGATAGTGTTTTCCTCTAATCTATTGAACCAGTTCTTAGATGTTCTCTTTTGAAACTATCTAAAAAATATTTGTTTAATATTATCCCCACTCAGATCCCTATGTGTAATATAAAGAGATTAGTAAAATTATATAATAAATAAATGTTATCATTATTAGGTAACCAAATGAATAATGACTATAGATATAGGTATGATTTATTGAGTTTTTGGTTCCTAGACAATTGAGAAATCATAATAAAATATAGGCTCCCATAAAATGTTGGAATTTAATATTCTATAAGATTATAAATTTTTAAATATTTAATATTAACCTCAGGTTGTGTATTATGTTCAATTACTGCCTCAATATTTTTTTCTTTAGTTTTGAAACAATTTTTCATTTATTTATTTATTTATTTTGTTTCTATTATATTGGAATCATGCCACCTTACTCAAAAAAGGTTTCATAATTTTATCATGTCATCAACCATAATGTGTTAAATTTAATTATTTATAACATACATTAAGTAGTAATGTAGAATCCTCTTCATATCCATAGGGGAATTAATTTTTTAATCAAAGGAAACAAAGAATCCAAAACTACCAATTACAAGGGGGAAAAGAGCCCCGATTGATTTGGGAAATGAAATTTTTTGAAAATGATTAAGTGGAACAATATAGGAAAACAACAACAGGTAAGAGTTATAAAACAACATATAACGATCTAGGGAGCCAGATATCTTTGTAAACATTTTAATATTAATGAAATTTGTTTCTCATCTACTTCTTGAAATCTTTATTACTGTACTGGTCGTCGTAACGGTGATAAAACACCTAGAGGTATATATAAGATTAATATTTTCAATGATCAATTCCTAGAAATTATTTTTTCCAAAAATCTGGCCTAATGTTGATTCTTTATAAAGAGGAGAATCATCAACCTATTCTGATTTTTTGAAGATAAATTGATGTTAATATTTAATAATAAATCCACTTTCATCTACATTCAGTTCATATAACATTTTATCATTGATCCACATAAGAAATAAAATTGATATTATTGAATATAAAGTGGAAATGGGAATTATTATTAGGGTAAGAGAATAGATTATAAATAATTTCAATACATTCTTATTTAAATCACTTATGTGAATTATCTTTAGAAAATATGTGTACAGAAATGACAGAATTAAGAATACATATCCCATAATTAAATAGTATAATTATGAAACTAGGATGTTATAAATTATTATGAGTCCAAATATGTAATTCATTTTTTCAAATTATAATCACATAATTAGCATAAAATATTTTTAAATTAATTCCGCTGACGGGACGACATTGTTGGTTTTTAATGTAATAAATGATCAAAAGATTGATATGGTTTGATATCCAATTAAAATGGGAAATTGATTCCAATGATCATATTTTTAATAATTGATAAAATTTTATCTAATTAAACTCTTGAACAAATTTAAAATATAAATTTTCCTTATAAATTAATTAAATGAAAATGCAGTTTTGTATTAAAATCTAGTATATTTAATTATTTTCTAAAAAATTAAACCTTATAGAAAAATACCAAAAAGATATCCCATCATATTTTTTCTTGTTTCCATTAATAAGATGATTTTTTTTGTTTTAAATCAATTATATTACCAAAAATTGTATTTAATATGGTTTCTCCATTAAAAGTGGGTCAAACTACCTTTTAAGAAATCATTTAAATGCATAAAGTTGGTTTGGTTCATATCATATGTCTATTTAATCTGTTAGATTAATATTAAAAATATTTTAATAAATATATAACATATATATTAAATCAATATCACTCACTAATTGTAATTAATTTATTTTATTTGGTGGAAACATCTTTGTGACTAAAAAATAATAAAATTTACTTTTATATTCAATTTGTTTTTCATATTCATTTATAAATAATTGGTATCTTGTGAATTCAGGAAAAATAATTTTGTTTATTTTCAAGAAAATTCCAATTTCAGGGATAAGTGGGAAACACACATATTACCCCATACAATTTCAAAATTCAAACCACATCCCAATTTCAAGATTCTAAGATATTAGGCATCACCGCGAGAACCATCACGTTTGCGACAAATCCCAAAAATTAGGATACGAAGTAGTAAATGTGCATTTTCATCATCATCAAAAACCATCCTCATCATTCTACCATCACCTAATTCACCACAATGACCAGAACCCCACAAGATAACAATCTTTCCCCGTTGTTGAAGTCACATCACCTTCCCTTGTTAGAAAACTCAATCGACGTGGCCATTCACACCATCGTCATTGCCAACATCATATTTCAGTGCCATTTCCATTAACCATCACTACCAGACATGTTTTCCTAGTCAAACAAATATTTAACATCCACAAAACCATCCCTATCTATATATGTCATCCTAGAATGAAAACATCGCCACCATAAACGCTGAATGAGAAACTTAGCATATCTGAACCATTTCCAAAGAGCTAGACACCCCCACCTAGAGACCAAAAGCTACTATAACCGAACCTCCTAGATCCTCCTTTAAGACCTACACACCATTAAAACTCAAAAATGAGAATATGAAAAGGATGGAAGAGTAGGGTTCGACAGATAGAGTCCACAGTTGGGGACCACGTTGGAAGCCACATTGTTGACCAGAGGGGAGATACTAACCACAATCAGAGACATAGAACAAATATCACCAGTTTAGATCTACGTCGATAAAAAACCCTTGATGTATTTCTAACAACCCCCTTCCATCACCATCCCAAGTAGACCCAGATCCCAATTTGATCCCAACTAAACTGGAGACGAACACGATGGGAAAGCTAGAAAGGGAATTGTGGAAGAACGAAACCATACACCACCACTAACGCCAACCCAATCTATTTAGGCCTCCATCACATAGACCCAAATGTGGTTCTAATGCATTAGGGTAAAGGGAATGAGGGGTGGTAATAATCATGCGATACCCACAGTAGTAAGATGCATCATATTGGATGTGAGAATAAGATAAAAGAAAGAGACGAGAGAATATATAACCTAGTGATGTGGGTAGAGTCGTCACCATCGATAAGACCCTCAAACCCCTAGGATAAGTGAAGGGGGAGGCGTCAAGAGTACTAAGAGCTGGGTGAGAGTGGAGCCATCCCAGTATCCTATGAATTTATATTTTACGTGTGTAAGACATATATTTTCAAAAATTATTCAATATTATTCATAACTCCTAATTTAACTACTCATTTGTATCATATTATTTTAAAGAATAACATATTAATGATATGTTATTGTTTGGTAAAAAACAGTTTATGTGTTTCACACAATCCATTGATGAAATTCATTATTGTATGTAATTAAAGATAACCTTGGTGTTAATAGTTGAGAAAGTTATAATTTATGTTCTGTGTAGTGCATGATTATCTTGGTATTGAATATAAAAAAATCCAAATAGGCTTCTTTAATATAAAATAATCTATTTTCAGTTTTGTGGGAAATGAAAAATATAAAAAAGTGTAAAATATTTTGAAAAAATTAATTCACAAAATCTCAGGGTATTATAGGGAAACTCTTAAAAAATTATTTCTATCATGATGCAGTTCAAGGGAATCATAAAATGGAACAAGTATCTGAATAAAGGCAAAATATATCCCCCCCAAATCCTCCCTTTCATAGAAGATTATGTATTATAAGATCCTTATTGATGATTTTTTGTAGGGATTTTGGTGTGAAAATGTGTATGACATTTTATATTTGAAACCAACATACCCAACATAGTGATCATTTTTTTCATTACAATGTCATAGCCACTACTATTTGGATTTCTCTTATATTTTTTTGAAAATAAAATCCCTTGCACATAATTATTTGAGAATACATACTTTATTTCATTGAGCTGTCCTTTTCCAACTAGCTAATTCATCTCCTCCTTGTGTATTTTCAAAAAAAATCCCCAAAATATTGATAAATAGATATATGATAGTTCATGATGGTGTTGGATTTAGTATTAAATCTTCCTTGGAGAATATTCTTGCTGTTGTGAAACTTACTAATAATATCCAAAACTGATATTGTGATAACTTAGTTCTTAATTTAATTATCCTTAAACACTTTGATAGTATAGGTAAATATAAATCTTAGTATAGAACCTTGAAATATATGTGGTTACCTCCATACCTTGGCATGATCAAGTTCAACACTGATAGAACGTCGATAGAAAATCCCACCCCCTCTGGTTTTGGTGCAATTTTCAGAAATTATAGAGATAATGCATTGGGATGCTTATATGGTCCTTGTGGTGTTAAAACATACCTTTATGCTGAAATTCTTGGGATTTTTAATGTAGTTAAATATTCAAATGAATGAAGATACATTAATTTTTTTATTTAATGTTTTTCCACTATGGTTGTACAACAAATATAAATGGTACAATTTATCCCTCAGGGAAGCTTCCATCTAGATGGAGTTGTTGTATTGATGATCTTCCAACCATGAACTACATTATTATGATTAAATATCAATAGGATATATAAATGGTGGATGGTATTTCCAATAAATGGATCACTACTATAGTATTTTCTTGCCTTAATGATGTACCTATGGGGCTCCTACCTCAATGGACAAGGGATCATTGTAAAAAGTCAACTTTTAGTCTCTTATAGATTTATTTTTATTCCAGAAAGGAAAATTTCCCTTTTGGGAAGGCTCAAATTCTACCAATATATATATAAATATATATATGTATCTGAACCTACACCCTCCTAATGATCAATCACAATGGTATACTATATCACACATATAAATTAAAAAATAATCAATCGCTTTTCTTATTTTATAATTTTTCAAAGTAACTCCAATAATATAATAAAATAATTTCCATTAATAAGAGTACAAAATTAAAATTATAGCCAATTTAAACATAATATTATTATATATTATAAAAATAATCAATAAAAATTGATTCCATAATTAACTAAATCATCATAATGTTGTTAAAATATTCATTTTACATCTTAAATTCAATTAATAATATTTCTTATCCAAAAAATTCAAAACTAAATATTTCTCCATTTTGAGATCATTTCACCTCCAAAAAGAAAATAAGTCCTTAAAAATATGTCTAAAAATGTAATGAAATAACTCCACACAAATATAAATCTTTCAAATATTTTTTGATGTGGCTTAAATGAATCCAAATAAGGCCCATTTTTGTTAAGAATAATTAGAAGCAATTAATTATGAAAAATTTGTAAAATAAAAAAATATATATTTTGGTCTTAATTCAAAATTTGTATAACTTTATAAAATACTACTTATGATTTCAAAAATAAAAACATTGTTTCTATATCAAAAGAATTTCTATATAATTTGTGAAAATTCTTATAGTTATTTACATAAATATTTAGGAAAATAAATCTTCCATGAATATTAATTAAATTAGAAAAAACTATAATTAATTAATTTATAAAGGTTTTATAAATTAAAATGTCACAATATCCCATTAATAATGATTTATAAACCTTATATATTATATTTTAATAATTTTATATGTTAGAAACATTTTCAAATATTTTTAAAATAATTTTTTTTACCACTACATAGAAACTCATCCATGCATAAGGGAATAATCCATTTGCCTCAACATAGATGGTCTACGTAAGGGTTGAAAGGCACTAACCCTTAGAAAATTCCAATTTTTTTCGGTGTGAGGTAAATGACCCTTATGAAACACCTCTTGTAATTGTATTACATTTACGCAGTACAATTAAACAAAACCTTGTGCAATGGTAAATCTCCATGTAACTATTATGAAACACCTTTACGTGTTAGGATAAGTGGGTGATTACCATTATATTACCTTAAGAAATACCCAATTAACCTTACGTGCTCGTATATAACATAAGTGTAAGATTATGTGACCCTTATGTAGAATGATCTACAAAAAGTTAAAGAGTGACAACCCTTAAATAAGTCACTCAACATATGGATAATTCATTGGTTACCATTAAGCATGTCAACTACAGTAGGGTAAGGGTTTTGTTACCTTTTGTAGCCTAGCTATGAAAGAGTAAACATTTATATACACTCATATTAATAGAAAATTAAGAGACTACTATATGTTTTAAATTATTCTTCATTTACACACATGAATTCATAAAAATAAACATGGATTGGTCTAAAGACACTAAAAAAGTGTTCGAATCGATATTCCCCATATGAAAATGTTCAATGTTACATATATATAAACATTTAAAAGGGATTTATTTAAGAAATTATTTGGGAATGCAACTCTTTGTGTCACAACAGAGCACCTGGGAAGAGAGCCACGCTTCAACACCATTCATGTCGGAGATTTACAATGAATCAATTAACTATTTGAAATTTAATTTCATACCAATAATGGTTTTTAATTGAGTCTAAAAACTTTTATTAGATCAAGATAATGTGATAAAAACCCCCATTCTGAGGTTATATATGCAAGATAATTTGAAACTGTATATAAATACGTGAAATTAAGAACATTGTTAATATGTTTACCATACACTGATGAAGTCATTCCATCATATTTATTTCTAATGTTATTGATAAAGATCACTAAGGTGGAAAATTTATTCTATCCTCATGGTGTATCAATGAGTCAAATTAATCACATGTCATATATATAGTATTTTAATTACTTCCATGATGTTCTAGAATATCCACATGCAATTGTTGAAGGATGAAGACCGACATGGGTTCATGGAGTTTACGACAAGCAGGATGATCACCACAAAAAATCCAAAATATATAAATACCTTTATATATAGACTATAAAATAAACTCCTTGACTGAAACTACATTTAATCATGGTTTTATATCATATGAGTAAATTCCATGGCTAGTTCATTCATCTCGAAAATGAACTCTCTACTCCTTAATTGCAATTCATGTATCATAATAATAATTATAGCTATTAGTGGGTTTATCCATTTGAATATTAATATACTTTATATTTGGTTCTTCATTCAATTAGAGAAACTATCAATAATGAATTATTATTTCAAATAGGCATTATGATATACCATACACTCAATATAACCATTTATCATATACATGCTATAGATTTGGGTAATATATCCTATAATAATTATCTATATGTAAGGAATATGAAGAAAAATTAGGTTCTCCAAGGATGTTATAGTGTATCCCAGTATAAAACTCATCATATTCCCTATGATAAAAAAATTATATACCCTATGACCAACAACTAATGTAAAAATATAGGGAATATGAACATTATTTCCATTAGAAAAAACAATTTACCACTGTTGTTGATTTCATGGTCATAAAAAACATTTCAATCGTGATTTCTATTCTTAGATAAATGGTTTATGATCATTTTCACTAAGAGGGCCATTTATGTGGTTAGAATCTTCCAAGAAAAAATGTTTTCGGTCTCAATATTATGAGATTAGGATTTAATCGTGTCATGGAGTGAAAAATTTACATGTACTGCGATAGTTTATAGTAGATATAAATGTGGGACCTATAACTTTGAGATGGATTATTTTCCTTTATTCATCAATTATATCCTTTTTATTTGATATGGTTGCCTCTTAGAAATTTTTATAACCATCTTTTTTAATTCATTAAATCTCACTACCAAAAAATATAATATGTTATGGAGATATTATAAACTCTAAATAATAAAATGGAGATGGGTTTTTAATGCCTTTTTTACTAAATTTCAATATCTAAAATAGACTTAACATTGGATTTCCTAGTTATTGATATAGATCTCTTTGATGTTATTATTAGGATGGACTAGATAGTTTCACAAATATCGTTGACTAATTATTATCATTAGTGGGTATATTTTCTAACACCTAATTAGAACTCTCAAGCATATTATATTCAATGGAACCTGAGTTATTATTGAGAAATGACTTCTCTACAACATATTTTTATATTTACATCCTTGTTTATAGTTGAGATTAATGAGGTAACGTTTAGTAGTGAACTCGCTCTGATGTTTAATGAGATTCTTCAGGTGTTTCAGACAAAATTTCATTTCCTACACTTATATAGATATATATAGGTCAGAATTTAATTAATACTAATGACTAAGATGAAATATATAACTTATTATTATACAGAACCAGCCAAATTGAATGAATGAGAGATTAAATTTTAAATTTTTTTGGCCAATGTAATCATCTTTTTGAGTGTATAATCATGGGAAACCATAGTTATCTTTTTTAATAATCTTGAAGGAAATATATATTTCGGAAATTCTAATTAAAATATCAAATAGGTTATAATTAATAGTAAATTACATCTTAAACACATTTATTGTTTAACTAAATAAATTAAGGGGATTGGTGGCTCTCAAAGTTATATCTTTAGTCTAGATACCACCAACTTATGATTAAGGATTCAAATATTACAATGACCACTTTCAGAAGTAGGTATGATCAATTTGAGTTTATTATAATGCCATTTGGCTTCAATATATATCATACAATTTTTATAGTACTAATTAATTAGATATCTCACTAGTACCTAGATTCCTTCGTAGGGTATTCATAGACGAAATCATGGTTTATTCATGGAATAATGAAGAACATGATCATCACCTAAGATCATTTTTTGGAGACTTGAAAGATTGTTTACTTTATAAAAATTTAGGCAAATGTCACTTCAAGATCTGAGAAGTCAAATTATTAGAACATGTGATATCAAAGAATACAATCTCAATTCATTCTGAAATGGTGAAAGTTTTCATTTCATTGTATAATCCAAGATTTTTTTGAGATTTAATGTCTCTTGGGTCGGGTAGGGTATTACCAATACATTGTAATTTATTTTTTGAATTTTGAAACACCATTGATAGATTTAACTATGAGGGTAGTCAAATTATTTTATGATACAAGATTTCAGGCATCCTATGCTGAATTGAAATGAAATTTTACCTCATCTCTTATGCTTATCATTCTACAATCAAGACATGGATACATGGTGTGTTGTGATTATTCGTCTGTAGGTTTGTTTTTTATTCTTATGAAAATAGACAACATGGTGGATTATGCCTCTCATAATCTTCGATCATAGGGTAAGAACTACCCAGCCCATGACATACAGTTTTCCATTTTCATGCATTCATGTAATAGTTGGAAACATTACCATTGTGGGAAAATTTCGTAATCTTTTATGACCATAAAATTATGGGCTATACCTTTTCACATAATGAACTAAATCTTAGATAGAGTTAGTGGGTGTAGTTTCTTCACTCATATGAATATGAAATCACATCCAACCCACGAAAGTTGAATATTTTTACCGATGCCCGTATTTTGAAGTATCCCTCATAGGCTATGATGTAGTCGATGAAGAATGGAGCCCCATGGGACTATTCACTAGTATTCACCTGGACATAAAGTATAAAATGACTAATGTTTCTCAAGTATTCATTGTGGTGACATCATATTTTTTTTAGTTATTTTTCTAGTATTAATAATGGTATGGTGAATTCTAGAGTTTTATTTGTTATTTATATGTTGAGGATACTATATTTAAGTGGTATCTATCCCCATATGTTGTTCTTTTTTTGAAATAATCAATGTGTATTTGCATTAACCATGAGAAAGGTGGTGATATAGTAGTGTCATTACTCTTAGTGGTTCATTCACCTAGAGACTACTCGGATGTATTATGACATTATGTTTAGGTTTGGGTGGACTAATTTGATGTGGGATATAGTTTATGTCATATATGACTTTTTGTTGTGTGAAAAGATTAAGGATGAGAAAAAAAGCCTTTCGGTTTACTTCTTCTACTCCATATGCTGATATAGATGTGAGATGAGGTGTTAATGTATTTTATCAGTAGACAACCTTGGACCCCCATGAAACTAGTTTCATATGGTTTTTGATTATCTAGTTAACTAGAAATTCTCATTTGATAAAAAATATATCATATTACTAAGATTTAAATACATGGGAAAGTTGTATCAATAGAAGATTTTGAGGATTTATGAGGTTTAATTATTAATAATTTTTCTTAGAGACCCCCAGTTTACCCCATGATTTTGGAAAGGAATAACATAGTTGATGTGATATAATGATTGGTAGAGAACAACCACCCATACTTTGATGGGAAGTCAAATAGTTTAAGGGAATTAGATGTTGTAGGATAAATTCTATAAATACATCCTAGACTTTAGAGTTTCTTGGGGTTGTCATTTGGGATTGGCTGAAATTTCTTACAATAATAGTTATCTATCCTTCAACATAATGGTACCATTTTAGTCCTTGTATCACTAACCAAAAAGATCACCCCATTGCTGGTATGAGTTCAATAAAAGTTCATGGGTTAGTCCAAGTGTTTTTCAGGACACAAGGACTAAGATTCATAATATTAACCACATTTTGGTGACAACTCGAAATTCTTCAAAATACGATTTAAGACAATCAACATCATATATGAGAGTTTTTGGATGGAGGATAGGTATTCTTGAATTTATTCCCCAAATTAGGTCATCAATGGATAAGAAGTCAAGGGAAATATCTCTAAGATACGTGGGTCCTTTTCAGGCCATCAAGTGGATTAGAAAAATAGAATATTTTTTAGAATTACCACCTCATCTAACTATAATTTTTTATATCTATCATGCATCCCAACTCGAGGGGTATAATCTGGACTCTTCTCACATTCTTGATTGGGAGGAACTTTATTTGAGGTCATATGTTTTAGTGATGAAGAAGCCCAACCAAATAGTATATTACTATGAAAAAATTATTTATGGAAATTTTATTTCATTGGTCCGAGTTTTTTGCCATCACTGAATATATTATCATAAATCATTAGATTGGGAATCATATTTTATAAATAAGTTTCCTCATCCATTTTTTGGTTAAACTTCATCGAGCATAATTACAAGGGATATAAAATGATATGATGGATATAATTTTATTATATTGGTACTGAATTTTGGTTTGAAATTTTTTATTACTATTATATTTTATTTTCAATTATTTAATTTCATTTTTAGAGAGTTTTGAGTCTATAGAGGGTCTACAGGGGATCTATATCAATTTTTCATAGTGTGTAACATCAATTCACACTACGAACTAATATTGGTAGTAGGTGGATTTATTATAAGGAGGAACCTATTTTACATATATTTGGATCATGGTGAGAAAACCTATTTTTTTCATGAACCAAATTAGTAGGGATGATCCATGGTTTGAATCATGTTTCTTATTGTAACCTCATAAAATCTAGTTTTCAAAATAATGGTTTCCCAATTTATCCTTATTTCGACATATCCCTCATGTTGCCTCATCTTTTCTAATTTGAAACCTAGAAGAATATCTCTCATTTTAATATCTTATCCCTTTCACTGATTGGGTAATTTTATTGGGAATCTACTAAATTTCATTATAGTTCACATTATAAGTGGATTCTATCTTTTATTATTTATCCTTTCCCTTATCTGTTGTGTTTTTTTTCTAAAAGGCTATGAAATCCAATAGTTTATTGGATGCAGATGTAATTATGAGGATTTTTTGTTTATGGAATTATCTCATCAGCATGTAGCTTCCAAAATGATACTGGTGGTTTCATGTTTTTGATGTGATATTTTCATAATAAGTCTTTGCCGTATGAATTGATCATGATATCACTTGTTTAAAATGGATTTATAATTATTCAAAGGTTCAATATTGATCCTATGAAATTATTTTGACAGTTAATAAAGAATTTATGATGAAAATTATTTTCAGGCATGTTTATGCTTAGCTTTAGAATTATTTTTATTTCTTTGATAAAGATCGATTTTTTTGATGAAATACCACTTTTGTAATGATTTTAGTTTGGAATAGTGTACTTATTAAGGATGAGGACATGCCATGGGAAAATAGTTATTATTTGGGTTTTCTTGAACAACAATCGATGAGTTTGGTTAACCTCCATGTCATTTAATATATATATATATACACACACATTTATATATACGTATATATTTATATATATGAAAACACTAACAATGTCATCAGTTAGGCATTAAGGAACATGTTACTGATCACCAATCCTAAGCCCTGATTTCTAGGGATATGTTTTCACACATGATTATTTTTCCATGGTTATTTGTGTTGTGACGATCCATGCTAACCTTGAACAAATATACTTTAAGAATCCTTGAAATTGTGGTAAATTGTTTTATTTTTAGCTAATTTATTGATTCAATTCAATGAAATTATTTTTTTATATAATCATTTCAATTTATGGTGGAATTATTTGTTTCCATGATCTTTTTTAAATAGTTAAAATATGTTTTCATGCCTATCTTAAAAAACATTTGCAAAGATGCATTTATCTATATTTTTGAATGATTTTATGAATAAAACATCCTACAATTTTACTCCATTATAATGAGAATAAATTTTTTATTTTATAGTCTTATTATAAAACACTTTGCGGGACCATACTGAGATTTCAATCTCACACCCTACATACACCCAATGGGTGTATACAGTTTTTATAATGTCTGATAAATTAAAGGGATTGTGAAGAGAGCCTAAATTTTATTGATTTTTGAATTAGTTTTTTTATTATTGACCCACTACATTAATTAAAAACATGTAATTAATTTTATTTTGGAAACATTATAAAATCAATGATTTATTAAAAATTGTCATTAATGTGTAATTTTAATGGAATAATTTAAACTGGGATTTAATAATGAAGTGATTATTTAATTGTAGATATTTTAAATATTATAGTTTAAATGATTGTAATATGTTATTTCATTATTTATATTTTCTTAAAAGCTCATATTTAAATTTTTTCATATCATTTTTGATGAATAAATAAATTGAGATCATTCTATCAAATCATTAAATTTTCAATTATGAATTTTTTCTATTTAATTTTAAAATTGGATATTTAAATGATCAAATAAGAATTATTTTTTATTTGTAAAATTTTGGAATTAATATTCGAATAAATTGATCCGGTAATTTATCTGATTTATAATTTTTTATTCAGTTTAAAATTAATTTATAAAAATTATTCCCTAGAATTTATTTGTTAGGTTAGAAATTTAACAAAAGCGACCATTTTACTACACTATATTCTCAGAGTTAGTATAGTTATTGCAACTGAAAAATCATCTTACAATGGAATACCTCTTCAAGCTACCTCAAACCCCCCCACTAATTAATTGACTGTATAAAGGTTTCCTATAAATAACTTTCTAGAAATATAATGGTCAGTTTTCTGACAATACCACATATCTGAAGAAATAATTTTCATTCTTCCAAGATATTGAACTCACAACAAACCCATTCTCAGTCCAAGAAAATCTAAAATGAAACACAACAAGAAAAAATAGGACCCGTTGAATTTGATAATCTAAGAAATACTAAGAAATTTTGAGACCATGTGATCCTAGGATATATTATTCAAATATCACCACTCAACTTTTAGAAATCAATATAATCAATTTCTTTGAAATTGATATTTTTAACTGACCTTGACTCACTAAGGAATATGAATTATAATGTTTGATGAAGCCTATTACAAATCATGTTGTTGTAGAAGATGATTGAGCTCCCCAAATCACAAAATCAGGGGAGTTGAGGTGAATGACACGAATTATGAGAGAATATGAGTTTTTAGTATAAGAATACTATTTTTTCATTACTTATTATCATTGATGAAATTGTTAGAATGAGGATCTATTAATAGTCCACAACATTGAAGTATTTTATCACTACACCTATGTGTTCCCTATGCAGAGACAATGATGGCAAGGAAATCAAGTACTCTAGATCCACTGGTTTTATTTTTGAGTTACTATAAACCCCATGTACTTAATATAAGTATCTAATGAATATCAATTCTAACACACTATAGACCCATAAATCCATTGAATCTTTTTGAAACTAGGTACACTCATTTCCTTTCTTTGTACATGATTTTCATTCCCTATAACTGCTCACTAAACTATTGTACAACATGAGTTGTATGTTTCTATCATGTTCAATCCAATTCCTAGACCATCATTCTCAGTTGAACATCAAGGATCAATTTGACACACTTTCATCCATTGGAAATGATGATCCAAACAATATGTTAACTAATTTTTCAACCTTTTCAAGACCAGACTCGAGTTTCCCAGGTACCTCCTTGAATTTAGAAAAATTACGGCTATAAATTCTAAGAAAAAATGGAATAAACATTCTTCAAATATCATTATAAAACCATAAAGATAATTAACACCCAAGATCATATTATTTGAGTAGAAATTGGTGGCAAAATACAGTGATGATACTGAGTTCAAAAATTTAAGGGAATATGTGAAGAAGTAGTGTAACTATAGATATTTTTGGCCCGCCATCCAAAATATGCCTAATACTACCTCTATAATCTCACAGAGGCATAAGCCTACTCACTCTGTCCCCTATGTAGTGAGGATGATCTGACTTCTATATGTGTACATAAGAATTAATTTTCATTGTAACTGTAATGTAGTAAAGAATTCTACCTCTTATTATTCTTTATGGATTAAAAGAACATGATCGTGGGAGGTAATTTCTTAAATAATAATGATTGGAAATTTACTCCCAACTTAAGTTTCCAGGGAAATTGGGTGAGAAATGTAGATCCCATTCAAGAATCCAAGTGCTCAAGCTTGACACAGAAATCAAGGAACATTCTAAATGTAACCCAGCTAAAATTTAAGAAAACCATGAATATCATGTGGTGATGTTGTAAGAACTAATAAGAACTCAAATCATTTCTCTATAATTTTTGAAGTGTTATCTTGAGTGTATGTACACCCTATAAATCACTCAACCAGGATGAGATACTACTATTTTATTCTTTTTAACATATATATTTTTGTTATAACTCTGGTGATGGCACACTAATCTATTTATGGATGAGATAAGAAGATTATATATATCACCAAGTTATAAAATTCTATTATTTAATAGCTCATTCTCTCCTACTAAGGTATTTTGATTCAAACAAATTATTTTAACAATAACAGATTTATTTATTTCATACCTTGTAAATTCATCATCCATTCTTCCTTGTATTACACACACATTCCAAATAGGTCTTAACCATTACCTATGATCATAATCAATGAATTTACAAAAGGGTAATTAGGGATATCTAATTACTAGGATGTGTTATATTAGTTAACATATTGGTAATTATATACCTTTGATAAAACGGAAAATTTTTATTGAGGGTAATCACATTATATTTCACATGATTAGAGAGAAAGGAGGAGAGAGAAATTTGGAATAATGATTTAATGTGAATGGTAATATGATATTTGAGGTTAGGAAATTTTTTTTAAAATTAAATGTAAAAACAAATTTTTACCTTTCATTGATTCCACACACCAGACTAATGAAAAAAGAAGAACCTATCAATAACACTTTCCTATATGGGGATTACTCGTGTTCAGTTTGACAATATTTATTTGGATTTGAAAATTGTTTTACTAATTTCAAAGAAATATGATTCTCATCAAACATTGGGCCATTTTAGGGAGTTTATTATTTTTGTATTGATTTGTTTAAATGATTTCAATAAATTCCCAGATCTAATTCATCCCACCTCATTTGTTTTGATCAAGATGTTAAGTGGTATTTTTATTGAGACATAGAATGTTAATAATAATAAAGGATGTGGAAAGTGAGTTTTTCACTATGCCAATAATTAAATCACATTCCAATTCTACTTCTACCACTAGAGTTACCCTAGGAATAAAAAACATAAAATTTAATTAATCTCAATTGAATAAAACATTTAGAGAACTATGTACACCTAACTTCCACAAAAAACCTGATGTTTCAAAATGAATGATCAACATGATTATTATCCTAAAACATGAATGTTAGGTAACCAATCTATGTTCAAGTGTTTTCAGGAGAATACCCCCAGAAGAATATATGATAATTTGGAGAATTATGTAGTATATTAATACAATTATAGTTCATTGAGGATAATATTAGTTGAAAGGAATTTCTTGAATCTCTTGACAGATATACCAAGGAGTGTCTTTAAAACATCCATCCTAGAGAGATCCCCACATGGGACTAATTTCATAGAGCCTTCCTCCAAAAGAAATTCGCTACATCAAGGAGTATAAAAATAATAAAGTAGATACATGAAATCAAAAAAAAATTTAGAGAAACCCTTTGATATTTTTGGGATAGTTTTTGGTAATTAAAAACCTCTACCCACACCAACCATATGAAGATCATTATTTTCAGGATTCCTTTTACCAAGGATTAATGGATGGAAAATGAAACCTTTTGGATGCATCCTATGTAGGAGAATTAATAAAAAAACCTTGTTCTGAATTCATGGAGTTGATAGGAAGGATCACTAGAAACACAAATTAATTCATAGAAACAACCAAAATAAGAGGAGTACATGAGGTAAATGATTCTAAACCCACTTTATTCGGCAAATATAGATGAACTAGTCTCTATTATGAGATATATGGATTTGAAAAATGATCCATAGAACACACCTACAACACCCCCACAAATCTATCAACTCTAACATTCCTTAGACCATTATACTGATTATTATCCATTAGTGAAAAAATAATTGATTTCAGGTACTAATGGTAATACCAATATAATCAAACCTACAATTAAGGAAGTGTATGGAATTCCCACATTCTATATGGAGTTGGAAACCAAAACATTCAAACCCCACCAATTTAGAATGGTTTTTAGCCATAATTATTTCCCCCACCCTTTCAAATATAGAACTATAAACCTTTTACACACTCCTATAAATAGAAAGATCAAGAACCCTCAATAAAGTAGTTGAATAATGAACATATGAAGTCTAATAGCCAGACCCTTCCCACAATCAATGAATTGAAAAACCAAATCTCGAATAAACTATCCACTAAAATAATTCCAAACCATAATAGAAATTTCATCTTTATTTGATTAATGGAAATCAAGGATCTAGGATTTACTAAAGAATCAATATCCCAAGTGGAATTTGCAAGTGAAAAAACCCACTAAATGAGAAGAATGTGCCAATAGTAATATTAAAGAATAAGTAACTATGGAAACACTTTTTTGAAAAAGTAAAATTGGAATGCCATGATTGAAAGACCTTCGTATAGACCAACATCCCATATTGTTTATAAAAAGACCCCCCCAGTGCCCAGTAAAGACACACTACCACATGAGATTCAAAAAATATTCAAGAAATTGGAGATTTATATTCATCTTCTGGGAAACATATTCCAAATCCAGTGTTATGAGAAATTCATCAAATATATGTGCATCAGGAAGTGGATATTTGAAGGAAATATAATGGTATTTGTTCGTAAAAATGTTTACATTTTTGTAACCCAACAAATCCCTTTGAAATAAAAATAACCAGGTACCTTTACTATCACTTTCACTGTTGATGGGATTAAATTTTCTGATGAATTATATCATTTAGAAGAATCAATTAATATAATTCCTTTCATAGTTTATTTACCTCTATATATAGAAGAACTCAAATCTACTTGAGTAGTTTTAAAAATAGATAACAGAGACATGCCTACCTTGTAGATGTAATAGAAGAAAGCCAATTGAGTTTATAATTTTTTTTTGTTCCCTGCTAATTTGTATATTTTAAACTTGGAGGAAAAATAGTAATATTCATTCCCTCATAATTCAATGTAAAACATTTATGAAGTCTTAGAAAATATATATTAATTATATAGAAGTAAAAATTTCCATGAATTTTGGAGAAAAGAATTTGAATTTCAATACACAAGACTTATTTAAATACCCCCTTAAGGAACAAAGTATTTTTACAAAGAACCATTTTGAATTTACATATTATTCTGAATAATATATTTGAATTTTGGATGAAAACTTTTGACTAAGAAAAGCTTTAGTATATCATTATTTAACTAATAAACCTCTCTATGAATGTGGTTTTAATCTAGAATATTTCTTATGAGTTGAATTTCTTGAAGATATTGGTGAGAAATATTCTGAAAATTTACTTAGATCTTCTACAAACACATCCACCTTACCTACACATGTTATAATTGTGGGTAACACTATGATAAAACCATCTCTATAAAACCTAAATTAATTCACATTGAAGGTACACTAATCCCATATTAGATATTCCTTAAATAGAGTAAATAATAAATTATTTCACAAGCATTTTCATAAATCCTAATTAGATAGAAAAAATTGATAACCAGGAGTTTGGAGATACTAGAGAGAAAATGAAGTTGCATATGAAGAAACTGGGTAAACTATGGAGGGAAAATTATGATAACACCCTTATTTAATATGAAAAATATATATATTTTCATTATAGACTCATTCAGAAAACAGGATTTCAAATAGGAGCTAAAGTGATGTTGTAAACTTCATGAATGAAGTTGATACATAGTAAAAATCATTCCATGTTAAATAGACCATACGTAGTAGCGAACATTTTTCCATTTGGTGTAGTTAAAGCAAAAGAAGAATATTTATAGAACCTCTTCAAGGTGAATGGATATACGCTGATTCATTTTTACAAATATTTATAAAAACAACCCCTAGATGATTCCAAATACCTTTATACAATAATTCAATAAAGAAAAACATAGGTTTTTTGTTTTCTTTACATTTTTATGGATGTCATTTTTAATTCTGAATTTATTTTTAATAAATTCATGTTTTAATTGAATAGAATAGTTTCTGATATCATTTTTTAAGATGTTCATTTTTTGGATGGCGATTTTCATTATTGTCCTACCTAATTTGAATTCCTTTCTATAGATGAATTATTTTAATTGTTCTAAAATTTTAAAAGTAAAATAAATATTGAGTATTTTTTTCACTATATTTCAGTCTCAGAAAATGAAATGTTGAGTGACTGAAACAATCTTTGTGGAATCAGAATTATGTCATGAGGAAACTTGAATTTTGAACAAAAACTG
Source organism: Viscum album (assembly GCA_963277665.1). Classification (NCBI taxonomy): domain Eukaryota; kingdom Viridiplantae; phylum Streptophyta; class Magnoliopsida; order Santalales; family Viscaceae; genus Viscum; species Viscum album. The sequence continues at coordinate 1,484,658,673 of OY728137.1, forward strand.
TGTTAACATGGCCCCTATAAAAAATAACACCTTACGGATCTAACTTATAAAATTTTGATATATGTCCTTTGAAATTATAGTAAAATGGCCAATTGGGTCTCACCGTGATTCTCAGATATATTAACTATGAGGTGCATGAGTAAACCCATTTGTATATATTTTTAATAAATGCCTTTCCAATGTGCTTCACAAATACAAGGATTGTAATAATGTTATTAAATTGTTCAATATTCAAGAATGATATAATTCAGGTGAGGATAATATTGAACCCAAATGAAGAAGGGGAAATTAACATTTAATGAATTCATTTGAGGTATATTAGTTAATTGTAAATTTTAAATATTGTTGAATAAATATAATATATAGGGTTAAATAAATGTCTTTATGAAAATTTTGATTCCACTTAAATATGATTGGTTCCACTTCGGAACATGGGAATTTGATTGAATGAAGTGAGATAATGAACTGAAATCAAAGAAGAGGCATGATAATTCAAACAATGGAGGACCCCATGAATTTATTCCTCTATAGATTGTATATTAAGGTATAGTTAGGTTGATATTTTATTACTAAATGTAACTTAATGTATTCTTTTGTTGTGCAATAGTTCAAGTGTGTGGGAGTGATGACTGCCTTTATTTTGAAATCAATTTGAATTGATTTTCATATTTTACCCACCAATGTAATTAAAATTTTGTAATTAATGTACTTTTGGTTACTTTTTCAAATATAGTATTTATTAAAATTTGGATTTAATATATTTTTTTTATGGAATATTTTATACAAGTATTAACAAATTCAAATAATTTTAGATATTTTAAATTTTATTACATTAAATATTATAATATGAAATTTCATTGATTATAATTTTTTGAAAAGATCACTTATAATATTTCCATAATCTTTTGGATAAATAAATAAATTCAGATTATTCATAGAAATTGTGAATTTAAATTTGTTAATTTTCAATTAGTAATTTTAAAATGTATTTTTAAAATTAAAAAAGGTATATTTTTATTATAACATATTAAAATTAATCATACAATTAAATAATTAACGTAATTTTAGTAGATTTTCAAATTTATTCAATTTATAAATTTTTAGAAATTTCTTCAGTAAATTTATTTTGCAGGATGGAAATCCAACAAAGAGAATCAGTGATCCCCCTAAATTATCATGGCTAGTATGGTTACTTAAATATAAGATTTAACCTATAATTATAAGAAAAATAGATGATAGTGTTGGGTTTTTGGATTTAGATTTTATTTTTACCAACTCTAAAATGTTTAGTGGGTTTTTAAAAATATATTCAAGTAAAAATTACTCATTAAATATTTAACAATGATTTTATATTTTCATTTGGGATTATTATTCACTAATAAAATTTATATTTAGTGATGTTTTCATTTAAATTACCGATGGTTTTTCATGGAAAAAAATTTAGCGATGGATTCCTATATTAAAAGATATTTTTCAGTAAAAAATTGTTGATTTTTAAACTTCCAATATTTAATACATATTGTTTAACAATGCCTCTTGTTATGTAACTTCATAAATTATAGATTTCATGGCAGCCAAATCTATAAAAAATCAATACATAAGTAATATATACACAAAAGAAGAAACCAATACAGTATACAAAGGAGAATAAATTTCATACCTCAACTGACATTACATTATATTTAATAAAACATCAAATTAAATCATAGTTTAAAAAAATTACATGTTTCATAAAATGTAAAAATAAGCGTGAATCCTAGCTACTCTAGTGAGATGTATTCCCCTCACCCTTTTTACTTGGTCATGTGGATGCCCATAATATCTTTCCCCACTTCATACCTCTTGTGATTTAATTTAAATTAGTTAAGTAGACATAATTAATGATAATATTAATGGAATAAAAAAATTACAATTGAAAATATATATGATTTGATATACATTTATTCTATGTAATGGTAGAATAATGAATCATTGATGGCCATGCATATACCTAGAAAAATTTATGATCTGTTGTATGATTCACGAGACACACTAATCAATTTATCCCACAAAAGGATATAATAATTATAAATAAATATAGATAGATATATCCAATATATGATGAAAATACTCTTTTGTATTCATATAGTTGAGCAAGGATGGTGTCATTCCCCCCAGGGAGATGATGTTAGTGTGTGATGAAAGGGGAATATTTCCCCTGATTATATCGGGTATGTGGTTGTTTATGTATCATATTGAGACACATAAATCGTTGGTCATAGCTAGTAGTTCAATCCTGAGTTTTAGAATTGAACACAAGGAAAAATTATGGTTTAATTATTTAGGTTTACACAGATTTATTATAGAAAATCAATATACACCTGGATTGAATTGATATATTTCGAGACATTTTTTTGGTGTGTTTTACTCAGTAATAGTCGTACGAAGTTTGATCCACCATGGGTACCTAAGAACACCCCATGGTTTGAAATCAGGAAAAGGTAAATTTCCCAATGCTTGATTGTTTATTGGGTTATCTAGGATAGTGTACAAGATATAGGAATTTCATAGGACACGAGCCCATTTTTTAGGCCATTCCATGTTTGGATTCATTTGATTATGTTTGATCCTTGATATAAATGATTCTCCCATAGGGGATCCTTTTTATGATTATCTTACTTATACGACATGTGCACCATTTATTTTTATTAAATATGGATTGTATTTTTTCTATTATGTTATAATGCTGACTTATACAAGTTTATCAATATGAATTTCATTGTTATTAATATCATTTTTATTTATTGTTAACTAGTCTATGGTTTATTGTTTCGTCACTATATTACTTTTCCCACGTGCTCTAGTATTTTAGGTTGCATTCATGAGGTCTTGGGTCTCTCTACATTTTCAAATGTGTAATGATTTAGACCATGGAGGTACACTCAAGAAATAACTATACTAGATTAATGGTAATTATCCTCTTAAATTATTTAAAATCCTACTTACACATCTTTGTCAATTAAAACATATACACCTTCCCTTATAAAATTTCAGTAACTGAATTTAATTTATTAATTTCATCATGGAATTTTTATTAATAAAACTATTATCTAATGAATGTTTGGATTTCAGAAATATTCATGGAATTCTCCCATGAAATTACAGATTTAATATTTTTTGGATCCATATAAATTATTTAATCCAAAATGAAGTTCCCCAAAAGCAACACATGTTGATTCCATAAGAGATTTCGAAAATAAATTATATATAAATTGTGTTTGAAGTATCACTAATGATATTTCAAAATTTATTCATTGATAACCCTTTAATCTTGAGGGAATCAAATTATTATCCCAAAAATCTACCATCATTATTTCAAAACTTTTGTTGAAAATATGACTTAATAGATCCAGAATCACTATAGGATCATTAGTAATCTCAAATATCACTATTAAACATTTTTATGTATATATAAAATTAAAATGAAATCTTTTTTGGGAATTACATACTCCTTTATCCTTGAATAATGATATCGCACTCTAATATTAAACATTGAAAACCAATATTTACTCTTCTAATGGGAAAAAATAACAGATTTGTGGTTAAAGGATAATTATTTATTAATATAAATTATTTAAACATTTATCTCTAAATATATAAATTTAAAATACTGTTATGATTCTTGGATAATAACATTGGCATTTTTCTTTGAGAAATATCCATTCCAAAAATCCATTTCTCTCAGGATCATCATATTGTACCTTAATTCTAATAACTACGTCAATTATATTATATAAGTAGGTAAAATAATTTGGTAATAGCAAGATAAATTGTAAATTAAAAATTATTAGTGTACTTTCTAATCCAGTCATAGGAAATATTTAAGAAAACATTTGGTGACTTTCTATAATTAATAAAATTTACAACTCAAAAATTACATTTAATGATTCATTAAATGGTATCACTAACTTACTTGAGTTAGTACCAATATATTAAATAATTTGACCATTCCTACTTTAATTAGAATCCCAATCATCTTTTAATTTGTAGATAACCTTTTATAGAGATAGAAAAATAAACCTTTGACTATAACAGTTCATAAAATCTTTGTATCTCAAAAACCAACCCTTTGTAATGATAATCACATGTTTTAATATCAATGATTATAAAATACAATGTGACTTCAACATAATTAATGATAATGTATCATTATAAGCATTTAATATCATGTTCATTCCCCTCTCACAATGGGGTTTTAATTTTCCATAAATACGAAATCGATTCATTTCAAAAAAACAATTGATTTTAAACCAATTAATATATAAAATAATGTGATATCCTCATATAAAATAACACAATAATGATATTATATAAAATAATAATAACAACTAAAACTATACATGGCCCCACATTAGCTTTAGAATCATCGATTATATGTTTGATATCAAAAATACAACTTTGATTCTTCTAAGATTGTGGTTTGTCTCTTTTTTAAGAACTATCCATTCTTCTGTTGGTTTCTAACCCAAAATACATCAGTTCATAAACTATAATTTCTAATCTCTGTATCATGTATTATTGTTTCCTAAAATTCCATTAGGAAAAAAATTCAATAAAACTATATTAGATGACACTTATTTTTAGACTAATCATTTTTCCTATGTGAAATTGTGCGATGTGTCTTTACAAAGTCCATTCCACAACATCGATAATATAAACATGAAATATTTACAGAAGAAAAACTTAAAGCCTTTCCCTTATATTTCATATTTAAGAATTTTAACATCAACTTCTATCAACTAAATGAACAATTTCCACCACCAAGTTGTAAATGAAAAATATTACTGTTATAAACTCCTTCCATGCAATCCTCCTCCATTTTATACTTCATAAAAAAATACACATGGGTATGTCAATTAAATTGTATAATCCAAGATTTAATCACTAATTAAACCCTAATATAAAACTTATAATACTGTATAATTGTATTAGTTACTAATTCTCATAAAAAATTAATGAGATCTATAAAATAAGAAAGTTACACTATGATTGATAAATCGCCTTATAGGAAATCTATATTGTTTCTATAATTTATCAAAATTCATCACTTATGGAAAAATATAATTATTAATCATATTAAGAAAAACCCACATAGAAAATCTCATCACGAAAATAATCTCTTATCTTAATCTTTCATCATGTACATTCTAATCATTATAATGTATATGTTGTAAAACTGACCTTAGAAGTCTCCGTTTTATAAAAAACATAAAAAAGTTTCACATTCTCCCTAAAAAATATTCTACATATTGAACTCCATCATCACCCTAATAAGATATAGGATTATAACTATAGGATTATAATGTTCTATCCCAATATCTACATTCAACATAATTTTATTTCATCCCAATTTCTTGTATAAATTTCAAAAATGGGTTATGAATATGATGATCAATTAGATGATTTTCTATAATCCCTACCTCATCTAAGAAAAATCATTATATTTAATATTGTTTATATATCATGAAAATAAATTATATTAAAACTACATCATATCATGTCAATACCATCACCCTTATCTTAAAATTTATCTTGGGGATTCATTAAATTACTTTTTTAATCCTTTTTCCAAATTTTGGTAAGATATTTTCAAAACACATTAATGAAAATTTAATCGAAATAAGCTATATAAAATTTATTCTCATATAATAAACCCATTTATAAACCATATATATTTATTAAATATCTTCCATGTCTGAAATTATGCATGAGCACTTTACCATGTCATATTTTTTTGGTTGGAATCATACATGTGTAACAATTGATAAAATAAAAACCTGAAGTTATTCAAAAACCACTTGTTCTACCTAAATTCTATAGTAACTATACATATTTATTCATTGCTTCGTTTATGATAATGGTAAATTGAATTTCCTAAGTCAACACAATCATACGAGTTATCCAAATTATCATGAGATTATGATGTGTGTTATTAAGATATATTAAAAACTATTTTTTGGGATATATTTAATTAATATTTAAATACATTTGACATAAAATCATTACTGAACAAAAAAACTACTAAAATGAAGAATATATGTGTAAATTTAGTATATTTATCACTCCATCACACTAATTAGTGTTTTTATTTCTTCAATAATACTTCCTATCATATAATGAAACATAATAGCCAATACATTATCCAATGTTGAGTCACATTTATTCTGTGTAATAATAAGTGATTCATGATATTTAAAATTATTCATAAATTCATAAATTACCTTTTATGCACCAGAGTAACCAAAAACTTCAATCTCCCTCCTGATGGGATTTCGTATAAATATATATGTATCTTGATGAATTATTACTTTCTAAAAGAATGACCTACATCCTTTATATGTTAAAAAATAACAATAAATAATATTTTGAAAAAATAGAATTCTTGAAGTGTTATAAACAACTAATTTGATATATTGAATGGAACCTTTACATGTTGTTTCCATGTGACACTAATTGATCCATAAGTATCTAGAATCAATTGATTCTATCGATTCATAGAATATCTCATACAAATCAGCTAAATAAATTGTGTATCAATAAAATTGGAAATGTTATTTGACATTGTTATTAATTATTTTACATTTAATAATTGACATTATGATATATTTTTTTCATTATAGTTAATAAATATTTCCCATTGATCCATAAGAATGCATTCAAAAACCTTATCATACATCTATAAAAATGATAATGATGTTCCGTTTAATTCATTCCATAATCATCACTTGAATTATTTCCAATTTTCCCCAAATTTTTAATGTACATGGATGTGAAATGGAATCAGGAATGTAAAACATTAATCTTCATCTACAAATAAATATTTAAAATGCATTAAATTACTCCATAGTAGTGCATACCATGATCATTATCTCATGATCCCAAAAATTTATTAAAAATTAAAGTACAAAAAAATAACAATAGGGTACAATAATTACCCCAAACATTAGAATGACCAATAAGATACATAGAGAAACTCATACCTGAGGTCCCCCGTAAATGAACGTCACATTTGGTCCACCAAACCTGCTCGAGGCCATCGAACGTCACACTAGTCAACATATCATATGGATAACAAACATCATGAACATGATACATGACATACCAACCAATACAAGGCGCAAAGGCCAAAAAAAATATCTCAACCACTTTTTTACATTCCATGTTCTTTCGACCCCTCACCTCATATGTTGTCTTGATTAGTACAATTGGATCCCTCCAACAAGACCAAGTTGGCCACCCATATCCCATATACTTGGAAAACCCAAATTCATCATCAAACCCATCATATGGTGCCCCATAAAATAAACGAAAACCATAACATATATATTTATTTAAATCCTATGAATAACATGTTTGAAACCAGCTCAAGGTGAACCTGAAATCTACCATAAACCAACAATTACAAAAGTCATTCCATCTATCCACCTAAGGTCCACCCTTTACATTTATCATGGTCGTCACCATGAATCTTGAGGTCATCACCTCACATCATATAGAAATATCTATGACTGAGATCATAATTAGTGAGCATGAACATGTCGGAAACACCATCTCCACTATAAAGTCTCCATTATGATGCTTCGAAAGACAGTTTCGACCACCTTCGTTGAGGTATCATTCACCGGGTGCATAAATCCCAACTATGGAGAAGGTATTCCATAGAGAGTTTTCACCCCTTTATATTATTGAGAAATACCTTTCCTGATAATAAAACACCAATTCCCTGGATGTGTCAGCTCCATGAACCACCAACGTGAGCTCTAAGAGTCACCGTCAAGATCCCAAACTCACTACACCACATGTTTCCAATGACCCAATTTCTATCTTACGTCCTTCACAACCAAAAGGGTTATATAAACCCAACAATAAGAATATAACATGAAAAAATTTCATTTTATTTTATCTTTAGACCAATGAATCAAATACAATCCCATCCATGCCATCACTACTCCACTCCCAGATGAATGACCAATCAATAAATTGGAATAACTGAAATGTAGGTCCTCCGCTTCAGGTCATAAAGTAATATAGAGAACAGAACCTATGTAAGATGAAAAATCTCTTAATCAAAACAAGTGATATGGGATAGATAATCTAAATCTTAATTAAAAGACACTCCACTAGATTCCAACTGAGGGAACATTGTATCACAAGCTAAAAAAATATCAAATTCCCCAATAATTTCATTACTGCTCGGTACTAGATTGCGATCAGGGTGATCTCCTTGTAATTTAAGAGAGATAATCTCTCCATGGTAGAGAGAGAATATTTCAAAATCAAATTAATTAAATTATTAACATAATATGTAATAATGTATAATTTAATCATATATGAGTACATAATAATGATAGTACATTTATTTGAGAATCAAAAAACTCATTTTTCTAGGATAATGGATTGTTTCTTCAATTTAAATTTTGAATAGGTATGGACATCTTTTCAGATTCCAAATACAATAGGAATTAACTAGAAACTAATGTTACATCTTGAGTGGGTGCCCCATATACATCAAATGTAGCAACTACAATTATGTTAGTGAAATTTGAAACAACTTGAGTCTTTACCTTTAATTATTATTTTCATCTTTTTAACATATAAATTAAATAATTTGTATCAAAATTTAATAAATTCATGTCATTGAGTTGAATAACATAAAGATTTTTTCTCCCAAAAATAACCTCTTGATAAAAACTCATGGTTTTCTAGATATCCAAAACTATCAATCATAAGTGTCCTTTATGATTTCCCAACAACATCAGTAGAAGTCATACATACAGAAGAAATAATATTGGGATAACATGAAATGGTTAAAAAAATAAATGGTATGTTATTAATTGAACCTTCTGTCATAAAGATCGAATGAGAATCATGTGATGTATAGTGGGTAATGTCACTAAACATATCTTGACAAGGTATACCTACAAAAAAATCATTCCATGTTAGTATTAATATAAAAAAATATTCCTTCATTTATTAGAAATGGAAAAAATTCCTTATATTTATTTATATAAAAACACATAAATATTATATTTTTGTATGGACCTGTTGTTATCAGGTTTCACTATTAACATTAATGTAAAAAAGGTTTTTAAAATTAAAAAGAATATATACATCTCTATGTTAAATCATATATAAAAATTGTTTATATTTTATTTTATTTTATGGATTCTGGGGAGATTTTTTGACATAAAATGGAACGAATCTCATTGATCCGATCATTAAAAGTCTCATTCACTGGTATATAAGAAACTAGATAAATTATATTTCTCATGTAACTATCAATAAATACTTTTAGTGACATAGAAAACAATATTTCTATAATTCTTAATAATTACACTAACTAGATCCTTCAAAAACACATTTTATAATTCAATATATATTAATTTCATAATTTAATGGGAAAAAACCAGATATCGGTGAGGGGGGAGTATATAAAAGAGGGGATTTTAGCAATGGTTCTTGTCAATAGTATTTTTTTGTGTGTATGTGTGGGGGGGGAACCATTGGATGACATCAAGGGGGAGAGGGTGTCTGTTTTGAAGGGGGTGTTAGATAAGGGGGAATAGGTTACCAGTGAGGCAGAAATGGTATCAAAGATGGGATTATAGTGTCAGGGGTTGTCAGGGGCATTGAGATGGATAAGGTGTCAGGTGAGGGGGATAAGGTATCAATGGGGTTTCAGTGTATGTGGGAGAGGGTGTCGGCGGTGTAAAGTAGAGAGGGTATCAGTGGAATCGAGAAGAAGATGGTGTCAGGTTATGTAGGGTTTCTATGATGAGGGGAAGGTTGAAGGTGATTATGAATTATGAAAACATATAGATGTGGTTTAAAAATAACATCTTCTAAATAAAACAGATTGTGGCAGTTTAACAAACACCACAATAAAAGATTACTATTCTTGATACTTTTGAGATGTTTCACTTGAAAATGGGGTGAACAAATTTTTTCAATTTTTTAGCAGTGGTTTTGGAAAATTCCACCAAAAAAACCATTGAAATATTAAATATATATAGTAGTCAATCATGGGAGTCCCCTTGAATCTATTTTAAGACCAACTCAGGATAAAATAATTAACTACACGATGGTTTTCACCAAATAACATTAATGAAATATCATGGTCTATTAACCAAACACCCCCAATTCTACAACAATGATGACCATCCTTCCATTATACCATACCGATAACCAACCCAAGCTCAATCTAACCGAGAAATAAAATTGATCATGAGAGGAAAAATTATGCCTCATTGATATATGTATTATATTCAATCTATTAATGAGGATCAATAATTTCTAAAAACACTTCTAATTTTTGATAAATATGAACACTATAAAAACATACAATATAGTAACCCCAAGATGGTGGTCACATTATTATATTGGCATAGATGCATGGGTTTTAATCTATGAAAGCTAATCATTTTTGTATCTGTTTATAAATAAATACATACATGATACCAATTTTACATTGGGAATAGAATATAAAACATAACAAAATATAATGCACATAATCCTTGATACTCATTCAATGAAATCATCTAAATATCACATGGAATGGAAAAAATAAGGGCTCTATCAAATACTCTATTACGTTATATATAACATAAGATATCATGAGGAAATAAATCATATTCTGTATGGAAAGATAAATAACATAAAACACAAGTCATTTAATTAATAACATGAGCATGACATACATCCATGGATAATATCAATGAAATAATATTATAGATATTAATAATTTAATTCCCATTGAAGGAAATGATTACCATTGGTTGTCATGATTTCAAATGTCATGATATTTATACCATAATGATCTTGTATAAATTAATTTTAAATTTTTTTGTATTTATAAACTAAAAACCAATTTAATTTGTCCAGTTGATTTGTCTCATGAGACATGTTAATGCATTGAGGAACTATCTATAATCAGAGTACACTCATCCCTGTATGTTTAATTCCATAAACATATATTGAATGATTAATTAAATTTTAAAGACATGGGTTTTCCATGTAATTGTTTTTAAATATATTGAATTATTATAAGTCTAACAAAATTGACGGTACATGATTTTGAGGCCTGATGTGCCCGAAAATAATTTCAGAATTTTATTAAGATATGTTCAGTAAACGTGGCGGTGACATTTTCATTCTTTTGAAACGGTGCTCAGATTAAAATTCTGAGGGCACAGTTTTATCCAGAATTCTTATATTATCTTAAAGGAAGCTTCACTTTAACTGTAGATGGTCGGGAGAAAAAGATAGTTTTTGGACATTTAAATGAATAATAAAATAACCATGTTATTTTATTTCTCATTTTTATTTATTCCAACGGATGAGAGTTGGTGGCAGCACTGATGATATTTCAAGACATTAAATGGAATGAAAATACTTTTCCTTTTTAACCACATCATTGGGAGTATGGGTGGTCCGTTAATTTAATGATCCACAAAAATTCCTTGAAGCGTTACCCACCTCTTTCCCCTCCTATTTATATGGATCTCGTGGAGGGGTTTTGGCGCAGCTTCTCCATGGGATGATGCTCTATAAATGTAACAGGATGCCAACCACTTAGATGAAGAGACCAGTTTCAATGAGTAGTGACGACCGCCACAGAATCATGATCTGACGACAACGACAATGGAGGTTCTTTCGATCGTTGTCAGTTGGCATCTACTCAAGGTAGGAGGATTGATGTAAATTACATATTATGAGATAAATTGTAGACTGGTTGATACAATCCTAATACGGAGGGCGCATACCAAATGATGAAAGCCCGGGCCCTCCACCAATTTAGATATTGTCCTATTTTTCTAGAACAGTTTTCCAAAGAGAGCAGTGGAATGAAAAAAGAGGACATGTAGTGGCGATGGTGACCCGACACCCTTGTCGGCACGGATGGGACCAAAATCATGCCACTAGAACACGTACAATTTCCCACAGAAGAAACTGTTGGTCCCCTATGCCGGTGGTGGCTGGCGGAAACTTGAGGAGACCTACAGCGACAGGATGTGGGTGGTGGGAAGCGGTGCACCGTCGTTCACCGTGACGACCAAGGGTGGTAAGACCATTCCTGTCGCGTGAGAGAAGGATGATGCTTACAGGCATAGCCGGTGGCATCGGCCTTGCCTAGCGGGTCATGGCAGGAGGAGGGAGGCACGCCCCCATGCCATGCCACATTGGTAGAAGCTAGGCGGCCAAACGGCTGACCGTTGAACCCGGTTGGGAAGTTCCCTAATGGCTGGAAAAAACATCCCCACAACCACGTGGACAACATAGAAGATGGTTTGCCATCTGGAGGACTGGTCCAATTGTAGGTTGGATAAGCAGGCCGGACCCGCCAGTGGGCCTATACGGGTGGTCTGAGCCCCACCCGGCAGGCCAAGCCAAATGCGGTCTTGGCTCACGAATCAATGGGCTGACCTCGACAGGCCCAACCCAATGACCCAACCCAACCCTTGACGGGCCAAACCCTGGTAGGGCCAGGTGGACCCCATGACCCATTGCAGGGGGCTGACCTAACCAAGTCAGTCCGGGCCAAAACCCAACCCGACCCCGGATAATGAAACGCCCAAAAATGATGAACTGGGGGTCTGTTTGACTTGTTGTCGGTGTTGTTGGGCCCATTTTGGGAAGCAGTCCCTTTAGCGTATTCCTATGGGCCCGAACATTTCCAGGACGGACCGACGTGTGATCTCCCCCATATCATAGAAAAGGATGTAACTAACTAATAGGTTGTTTAATCGATGCATATTTTATCATAAAGGGACCCCTATAATGGGTTGGTCCCTTGGGTTGGTTTTTGTGGGACTTTTTACTAGTAGAAATATGACTGATAGCTTGAGGTGTTATTCCCCTAGAATCAAGCATTCTATGAGCAGGAATCTTGTGACCAACTGTCTTGGATTTAGAGACCCTATGTGGATCCTCATCATAGTGACCTTGTGTGCATTAGCATAGTAGCTATCTTACGAGAATGAGATTTAGAGTGGCCCATTGAGGATCAAGACCTAGAGACCCTATGTGGATCTGCATCGAACGACCCTGTGTGGATCTGCCTTCAAGTGACCCTGTGTGGATCTGAAATCTAGCAATCCTATGCGAATCAACATTTTAGCAAACCACTGTGGATCAGCAGTGTGAAACCCGACAAGGGCCATCGAAATATCATCTCGTCGCGGATTAGCGACATATGACCCTGTGTGGATCAACAATAGAACATCACCTTCATGTTTCAATTGTGGAATCATCTAATGGAATAAAATGATATATCTTAAGACTAATCATATTTATTCCTAAAATCTGAGTTGTATACCTAGTGTGAGATGTCCCTTTATTCTTTGTGCTTCATGATTTAGATCATGCATGTGATATTAACTATGAGGTATATCTTGTGATGTTTTTTCTTTTGTGGATAACTGAGAGCCCTTTGTGGGTCTCAGGGTCCCCTACTGAGTATTGTTATACTCACCCATGCACGGGCTTCACCCACACCATCTTATGTCTTGTGCTGATGATGAGGAGCTGGTATAAGACTTGAGGGATCCAAGACAAGGTGGTACATGGGGGAGACAGGATGATGTGGTGTGTTGTGAAGATGATTTTGACCCACTCTTTAGGTATGATCCTCGGTGGATGATCCAGGAGCTGTTTTCAATTTTCATTTGTACTTATACTTTTCAGTTGGTCTTGTATTCTAGCACTCTTTACAAACAGTAATCACCTTTTAATTTCATCATACATATTTTTATTACAACTGTTTTACTACATGGGGTGCGCTCATTGTATTCTTGGGTTGTTTGTTTTCCTGTTTAAAGTTGATTCCTTCCTATTTTATCCAGGATATGCCTTTTGGTGCAAGTCACTAACCCCAAGCCTATGGAAGACAGACTTGTGGTAGTCGTGGCTTGAGCCCTGGGGGATGGGTCATGATAATGTGGTATCAGAGGATTCAGTTCTACCAATGAACTATGACTCTGATCTTTATAATGGACAAATAGTGATAATTGTTTTGACTATGGTTTTCAATTTAGGGAGTCATGTGTTGTTGTAGAAGCTGACATATCCATACATCTGAAACCTGGATTCTGATTTCTGACTCGGTGGACGAAAAAACTGATTGCATGTATTTTGGAAATGTTTTTACTTTGATCTATTTCAATCAACTCCCCAGGTAAAACTTATTAATTGTAGCGCACCAATTTCCTTTCAAGATTCCACCACGTAGACAACTATCCATGATATTCGAGAGAGTACGCGATGACATCACACCAAGTAATGACGCTTTGGGGAAGAGCCCTCTTATGGCATTAGCACCATCGAGTGGTGTACTTGCAGCACCACTACCCATTGGGAAGTCCTTTCCACCGGCCCCACCAACAGATGTTGAATGATGACTGATCACATTGCACAAGTTTTAGCAGTATAGGCCTCTGAGTTTCTGAGGTGAGACAGATCCGCATGAGGCTAAGGACTGGATGGATGTTGTGGCCATACTTGTTTACCTGGTTGGCACACCAGCCGACCAGATGGTGATCCTTGCTTCTAGTCTCCTCTAGGGAATAGTAGTGAGATATTGGAGCTTGACGAACAAGATACACGATGAGGCAACCCTCACCTTGGTAGATTTAGAGGGCCTCTTTAGGGTGTTCGTTCCAGTGACTTTATGCTCTATGTGTATAAAAAAGTTTCTACACTTACATCAGGGCAGCCTAACTATGGCCTAGTATTCGGCAAGGGTCCCTAAACACGCATGCTACTCTACCTACATGGTTAATGACACTTTCATTAGGGCCCAGACATTCGATCAGGGACTTCATTGGGAGATCAGTGCTTCGATGGTATCTCTCAGCATCCCGCCGCATACAAGAGTGCTAGAGAGAGAACTCTTGTTGGAGAGAATCCTTAATGAGCCGGAACAGACAACGAGACCCACCATCAGGTGACATGTAGCAGATTCATCTGTGACTGGTAGTAGGCAAAGGACACAGAGGTCCAAGAAGACCAGAACATCTAGTGGAAAACCCCAGGCCATAGGGTTGGAGGTGTTAGGATCACGAGGCAGAGTAGGCTAGCAGAGCAGCAGATTATGCTTCACGTGTGGAGGGAAGGGTCACATGGCTCGTGACTGCCCGATCATCCACACAAGAAGACCAGCATAAGGTTAAGTTACAACTGAGGAAGAGGCCGAGATTTGAGCGAGGAGGTCCGCAGGGCAGCAGACAAGGCAATAGAGTGCGTCATGCAGCAGGTGGTGCATGACGGATTGAGGTTCAACCACCACCACCTCCAGGTGTTCCACCACGAACATGGGGACTAGGTGGACATAGACGATCTCAACTCCAGGCTGCTGAGGCCTATGGACATTTTTCTCAATATATAATTAAGGGTACGATCTATGTCTACACCACCTTAGTTGTTGTATATATAGAAACAGGTTCTAGTTACTCTTTCATTACCACGACACTCGTTTGGAGCTCGGATATTCTGACAGAGTCGTTGGATCGATTCTTAGGATTAGAGACTTCTATGGGAGAATATTCATCAGTTACAAACCGATGTTGGTAGTGTCAGATTACTATAAGAGGTGAGAGATTTGACTGGGATCTTCTAGTAGTGACGTCGAGGACTTATGGTGTCAACTTGTGTATGGACTGGTTATCCACAATTCATCCACATATTGACTTTATTATGTGAAAAGTGGGGTGGGTCCATGAGGATGGGTCCTAGTTTTCCTTCATCGGTGTGAATGAAACATTTTCAGCACAAGATGAAATTACACAGAGGTGGGTCCAACCAAACAAAGGTCAGTTGCCTTTCCATACCCTCAAAGAAAATGATGTTGAGAGACCAAGCTGTCCTATAGTCATGGACTAGTATGCTGATGTCTTCCCAGATGATATTCCTGGACTACCTCCACACAAATAGGTGTACTTATACATTGAACTATTCCCCAGCACGATACCGATATCTACACCAGCTAATCGGATGGCTCCCGTAGTGATTCTTATGTTACATTTACAACTCAATGACTTTTAATGGAAGCGTATCGTAAAGCACAAAGTTTCTCCATGCACAAACACAATTTATTTCATCAAGAAGGTATAGAGGAGTTTGAGGCTCTAGGAGGATTATCGGCACCTGAAAAATGTGACTGTGAAGAAAAAGTATCCACTTGTGAGGATTGATGATCTTTTTGATCGGCGGAAGGGAGATCATTGGTTTTCGAAGATAGACCTCATATCAGTCTATCATCAGCTCAGGGTACGAGATGAGGATGTGTAGAAGACGGACATTAGATATCGGTATAGACACTATGACATCTTGGTTATTCAATTCCTCCTGACAAAATCCCCTATAGTATTCATTGGACTCATGAATGGTATCTTCCATCCATACATTGATCGCTTAGTGGTGGTCTTCATTGACGAAATATTGATATACTTGGTGTCAGAGGTGGAGAATCGCTATCATCTGTAGATAGTTACGGATACACTATGAGAGCACCGTATTTATGGTAAGCTCTAGATGTTCAAGTTTTGTATATAGGAGGTCCACTTTCTAGGACATATTATCTCAGAGGCAGGAGTTGCAATGGTCCAAACGAAGATAGCGGCTGTGCTTACTTTGGATCCACCCAGGAGTGTGACCGAGGTGTGGAGTTTCTTGGGGTGGGCATTACAAGAAAACTGAATATTTGCGACGGCCTATTTGCGATGGGGCTCCGTCGCAAATTGACCATTGCCGAAAACGGCGTCGCAAATAGGTATTTTTACGGTGGTCCTGTCGCAAAAAGAGTATTTGTGACGGTATTTTTCCCCCGTCCCGAATGGGTTTTCGTTTATATATAAAAAAGGTATTTGCGACGGGCCGTCTCAGATATATTAGTTGCGACGAGTCAGAAACCCACCGCAAATGGGAAATTTAAAAAATATTTGCGATGAAGGTATTTGGGAGGGGCCGTCACAGAAATGTATTTACGATGGTTATTCTTCCCATCGCAAATGTTACAGTAAAAAAAATTTTACAATGGGAAATCCCATCGCAAATATTCCCATCGCAAATACTAAAAAAAATTAAAAATAAAATAAAACAATTAATACAAATAGTATAATATTATATAAAAATAATAATAATAATAATAATATAAAAAATTATATTGTTATAATATAAATAAAAAATATATATAATATAATTATGAAATATTAATATAAAATAATAATAATAATAAGAATATAATATAATATAATATAATATATTAATACTAATATTAATAATATAAAAAATTAATATAATATTATTATTTTTTAGTTATGCATATAATAATAATATTAATATTAATAATATAAAAATTATATTATTATAATATTAACAATAAAAATATATATATAATATAATTATGAAATATTAATTTCAAAAAATAATAATAATATGAATATAAATAATATAATATTATATATTATGAAATATTAATATCAAAAAATAATAATAATAGTACTAATATTATAAACATAAAAAATTAGTATAATATTATTATTATTAATATAAATATACATATTTATGAAAAGATAATATTAATAATATTAATATTAATAAAATTATAAAATTATAAACTTCTCAATATTAATAATAAATATAAAATATTAAAAGTAATATTACTAAAATAAGCAGACATTAAAAATAATACTAATAAGTAAGAAAATATTTAAAACAATAATAACAAATTAAATCATTAAATATTCGTACCAATATGAAAGAAGAATTGTAAATAGTTAATATGGAAATAAAATACAAACTCAAATGTTTATTAAATCTAAAAAATCACGGGGGGTGGATAATCTGGAGGACCTGGAGTAGGTGGTGGAGGAAACTCCATCCCTAAACTATGAGTCAGACGAATCATATACTCCATCTGCTCCTGATGTTGCTCCTCATATCGACGTCTCTCCTCATCCTGCTGCTCACAAATCTACTCCTGCCATTGACGCATCTCCTCATCGTGCTGCTGACGCATCTTCTCCTACCCCTGATGCAAATCCTCTATAAGCTGACTCTGAGCACGCAGCTGCTCCCGATACTGTGAGGAAGACGATGTTGACTCTCCACAAGCTCCTCTCGATTTGGACGCCGACATCACAGCAGTACCATAATAAGCTGCAGGATTCAAATGAGAGCCGATACCAACTACTCGGTGCTTTTCGAAGCCATATTGGGTCGTTTGCATCCATGTCATCAAATCAAAATGGTGGGCACTAGTCTGATCACTCGTCTCGTCTTGACTCTCAGCTTGTGTGTGAGAGGTCACAGCCTCATATGACTCCTTAAGTTTCAATTATAAATTAAAATAATGAAAATATTATATGCTTTTAATTTGAAAATTGAAAAGAAAATAATGTTGACCACAATCTGATGCTGGCGGTCACCTCTAATCTCTCCAGTAGCCGGGATAGTGTACATCCTCCGATAAACGCCGTACGTCGTAATACTGGGCTTCTTGGCTTCCTATATGAATATAAAATAAATTTTTTATATTTAAAGTTGTATAAAATATTAAATAAAATTACTTACCGGATGCTATCTATGCGCACTGAATGTACGACTACCGGCTCGATGCGTTATCTCTTGTCTCCCCCGATTCTGTCGACCCAATGTAGATATCCTCTAAAACCCACCACCCAACTAGTGTTTACATAATCCATCCCAAAAATGAGATTAAATTTACTCTAGTCGGTGGGCTCTACAGGACTCATCAAATTCTTTCACTTTGGCTTTCTTCACAACCGTCTTTCTCAAATTCTGCAAAAACTGACGGAAACGGTCACGCATAGACAGCACCCATGCCGCGTGGATAGTGGCATGCATGCTCTCGTTGATGGGATACAATAAACCCTAATATAATGTTATTAATGAATTAAATTTCAAAATAAATAATATTTAATTACGTACCATAAAATGATCGAACATGGCTGCCTGCACATCAGCAGGAATCTGATCCCACTTGAGCCAGAGCTGAGAAAAATAGTTGCGCAATATAGCACTCCCATTTCCAATAACTATATGTGTAAAACTTAGGAAAAAGAAAAAAAATTAGAATATTAATAAATTATAATGAAAGATAACTAAAATACAAAGGTTACCAGAGCACTGTGTGTGCGCATCGAATCCATGAGGTGGACGTCGCACCGGGATAGGATCTAGAATCATCTATCTGGCAAGACCACACCCCCTCTAAGTGCTCCTTGTAGTGCCAATAGCCTGAGGGTCAGATGACTCAAGAACCTCATCATCCATAGGTAGATCAGCCTCTAGCAACTGATGAAACATTTCTGCGTCCATCTGAAACATGAAATGATTGTTATTAGAAAACCGTTGAAAATAACTATTATGTATAGATATATATTTGTTATGATTATAACCATCATTTTACTGTGTCAATGTTCATCTTCATCATCATCTTAATAGTTTTCAATGTCAATGTCTTTATCTTCCTCATCAACATCATCAATTTCCATATTATTTTCACTTTCATCATCTCTTGTCATTTCAAATTTAGTTGTAACATCACTGAAAACATCGTCGCCATAGACCCTTAACTGTGGGGTGTCATACTCGATATTCATGTCTATTTGTGAAAAAGATGTGTTTTGAGGAGTTTCCTGAAAAATTTCATTTCCATGCACTTCAGTGGAACCACATTCAGTTTCAGTAAACTGATTTTCTTGAGATTTAACTTTTATTATAATCCACCAATCATCCAACTCTTTTGCAGTAGCATAGTATTTTGCCTAATAAATTTGATGTGCCTCATGAGCCAATAAAAATGGTTCATTTACTGCAAGAAGACTTTTATGTTTAATATCAACAATTCCATGAGTCGGATGAATACGCAAGACTCTCTCAGTATCTAGCCATAGACATTTAAAAATTGTTACATAATTCTATCCCAAATAACACAGTCCAATATTTTCACCAAGCATGCCGTAAAAGTCAACTTCAATATTTCTATGATGTGATCCCTTCAAAAAAACACCATTATTCGTTGTTTTCTTTGATTACCCATATTAATGTGTATGAAATCGATAACCATTCACCACATATGCATTATAAGATTTAACCATTTTGGATTGTGGGCTACTCAATATACTCACTCGACTATAAATCTTATCAGTATGTACAAATACTTTAATTTTTTTAAAACATTTATCACTATTAAAAGTAATAAATTGATTTTATATGTAAAACCAAAAAATAATGTATGTTACCAGTTTTTTAAACCAGTAGGCAAATTTTTTTTGCTGACCTTCTTATAAGCCATCTGCTGTAATTTGTGGAAATTTTTTCTTGATATGATCATCATATAACCTACAAATACAATATGATTAATTTACTGTAACATAATCTATAGAATAAGGGATAGGAGCACTCACTGTACAATTGGTGAAATTTCTTCACAGTTGAGTAGAGCATATGTATGAGCTCTATGAGGTTCATCATCTGAAAGCCATCTAACATGAAATCCACAAAAGCCATGTTCGGGCTGATTGACAACCGATAATTGATTGGTCATATCATCATCAAAATTCCCCTCGTTCCAACCCATGCAGTTAAATTTTGAGGGATATTCAGATTCAAAATAAAGAGAGAAGAATAAATAAAATTCCTCTTGCAAATAAGCTTCAGCAATTGAGCCTTCAACTGATGCTTTGTTAGAGACTGTTTTCTTCAATTTCTCCATGCATCTCTCAAATGGGTACATCCATCGAAACTGAACCAGTCCTCCACATTTTTCTTCTTGTATAAAATGTAATATCAAATGTTCCATTCAGTCAAAGAAATATGGTGGAATGATTTTTTTAGTTTGCATATAATTACAACAACAGCTTCTTCTAGTTTGCTTAGTGTATCATATTCTGTTGTCGCCGCACACATGTCTCGGAAAAATATGATATATCTATTATCAAATCCCAAATATTAGAATTCAAAAAACCTCTGAATCCAATAGGCATAAGTATTTCCATTATAACATGACAGTCATGACATTTTAATCCAGTAATATAACCATTTTTAACACATCTCCCCATGTTGGATGCATAGCCCTATAGAAGACTCAAATCTGCAATCCACTGACGAAATATTAAGAGAATCTCTTTGGTAAGTGTATGACCTGATTTTGGCTTCATTAATCTCTATGATCTGACATTTTCAAACAATTCAGGTTCTGGTCGCCTGCAAATTTGGGAAAGATCTAATCGTGCCTTTACATTATCATTGGTTTTAACCGGTGTATCCAAAACTATATGAAATAAATTATCAAACAAGTTCTTCTCAATATTCATGATATCCAACATGTGTCGGACCAACAAATCAGACCAATATGGCAGATTCTAAAAAATGCTCCGTTTTGTCAAATTGTATTCTTTCCCAAAGCCATGAATTTTTTGTTGGTTTATTGTCGGTCCAAAAGTGATGGAAGGTAATGAAAATACAATTGATTGTAACTCTATACCTGAGATAATTATTAGAGGTTTATCTCTTTCAATTCTGCCTTTTTTGAAATGAGATTTATTCCTCCGAAAACGATGATTGATTGGAAGAAATCTGCGATGACAGTCAAAATAGAAAGGTTTTTTTCCATTCACAAGCATAAATGCTTTGTTGTCTCCCATATAGTGAGGAAATTATTTTGGACTGTGTGTACTCTAGGCAGATAACATGCCATATTCCGGGAAGTCACTAATTGTCCACATCAAAGCAAGTTTCATTACAAAATTTTGTTTCGCACCAGCATCATATGTACCAACACCATGAATCCACAATAAATTTAACTCCACAATCAATGGTTTCAAATAAACAAAAATATTGTTTTTCGGATGTCCTAGGATTAATAATGTCAAAAATATATAAGGATATTTCATCAACATCCATGGAGGCAAATTGAACAGAGTTATAAAGACAGGCCAACAGGAATACTGACTACCAAAAGATCCAAATGAAAAAAAACCGTTAGTAGAAAGACCCAATCGCACGTTCTGGGATTCTGTATAAAAAGACGGATCTACTTGATCAAAATGTTCTCATAAATCACCATCATATGGATGAATCAAGTTTTTACCATTTGAAATATTGGTTTTTTTCCATGACATCATTGTCGGTGTGTTCTGAGACATAAATAAATGCTGCAACCTGGGTGTAAGCGGAAAATATCTCAACTATTTTACAGGAATCAATACAGACTTCCCTGATTGAGCTTCTTTATACCTCGATTGTCCACATTTGGGAAAACTATCCAATGACGCATTTTCACCAGAATATAAGATACAATCATTTGAACATGCATGGATCTTCTGATAACTAAGGCCCAGATTACAAACTGGTCTCTTTCTCTCATAATAATTAGCAGGCAGCACGTTTTCTTCTGGTAACAGTGCTTTAACCAAAGAAAATATCTCATAAAAACAGTTATTTGAAATTCCATTATCTGATTTAATAGCCATAAATTTTTCAACTTCTTCTAATTGATTTTCTTGCAACCAGGATATAATGCATCCTCAGTAGACCTGAATAAATCGGCAAATTCAGATGGTGCCAACTCGGGAGGTAAATCAACATCATCCTCGATTTCAATTTGTTGAACGGATTACCCTGCATCATCATGTAGTAAATTCTGAAACCGTGATGGATCTAGAATAAATTTATTAGTATCTTCTCTGGAACTCCGTTCACCGTGTTGATACAAAAAAATATAATCTGATTGAAAACCATTATGCAAGAGATGTTTCCCAATGATATCAAATGTCTCAAACTTTCTCGGAGCACATTTCTTACAAGGACACTTAATTGTCCCTTCTGAAAAAAATTACAGGTTTTATGGTGCAAATGATAATAAAGTGTCAACACCATCAACATATACAGGATTTAAACTAGACCTGTGTTGATTTATGCACTGATTTATCCATGAATGATCATATAATAATGATTACGTTTGATTTCCTTGTTCCATATTCATATATATGTTTCTACAAAATTTAAAACCATTAATGTTGTTAAATAATTTGATATAAGAAAAACAATATCCTAAAAGAGAAGATACATAATTACAGTTATTTCTTAGTAATTACCAATAATTATAGGCGACACAGTTAGTTTTTAATCAACCCCACTAATTATTACTATTTTAGCAATACTTATCAATACTTGGAAAAATTAAATATGCTTGAATAATGAAATAAAATTTTGTAATCATCGTTGTGGAGATTATATTACTAATTATTCTGATTTGTTTCTAGCAGATTGGCATCAGCTCTTTTTCCTGAAAACTAATCTCCTTGCAAGGAGATGAGTCGTCAGGAAAAAGAACCTATTTTGTCCGACGACTCGTCTCTTCTTAACTTTCTCCCGACTGAAATCAGTATGAAAAACATTCTCTGCCATATGTTAGATCACATTTTTCATACTGATTTCAGTTGGAGAAAGTAGCAAAGATATGAGACGTTGTACAAAAGGTAGCCGCCAATCCGCTGGAAATTCTGCCAATTTATAACCGTGTAATTGAATTTATTTTCTTTTTGATTAATTATTATTAATTATTACTAATTATTAAAAATCTCAATATTTCCAACAGATTTTTCTCTATTCTTAACATGTTCAAATCTTAAAGATTCGTCAATTTTTAGGTCATGCCCAATAATAATTTTCGGTCAACGATGTCCAATTTAACCTCTATAATTGTCCTTACTTGGTTGATCACCTCGCAAGTAGTGTTGCAATAAGAATACGCAAGTAATTTCATTCTGTAATTTAAGAATCATTTCACATGACCCTTTACATAGATCATTCTTCCTTGAAAAATTAAGTGAACTTCAGTATCATTCCCTTAATTTTTCAAGAAAGAATGGTCTATGTAAAAAGTCAAGTGATATGATTTTTATAAATGATAAATACATGACTTGGGTTGTCCTATTGCAACGCTACTTGCGAGGTGATCAACCAAGCAAGAAAAATTATAGAGTTTACATTGGACATGGTTGACGCAAACTTTTTATTGGGCATGACGTGAAAATTGCCGACCCATTAAGATTTAAACACTTTAGGAATAAATAAAAACTTGTTGAAAATATTGATAATTGTAATATTTTATAAATTTTTTATAATTTTAATAATATTAATATTTTTTTATAAATATTAAACATATAATAATAAAATAATTATATTATTAGTATTATTTAATTATTAATATTAGAGTAATATAATATTTTATATTATGTTACTAATTATATTACTAATTATGTTACTAATTATAAATTCAAAGATATGCATATAGGTCGGGTGGTTAATCAATCATTGAATAGAAAAAGAAACATAATTGACCGCTCATCTAACAATTTTTTTTTTCATTTGTGTGTTGAGGTTGACAAGAAACTTCTACCTCCACATGTAATATTTTCTTTTACTGTCAAAATTATAAACCTCCTCACCTCTATGTTGGCGATGAGGTTGATAATTTTGACCATAAATGCAAATATTACATGTGGAGGCAGAAGTTTCCTGTCAAGCCTCAATACACAAATGAAAAGAAAATTGAGGTGTAGAAGAGCAGTCAACCACGCTTTCTAATTTTCTTAATTCTTTTTAAGTCTTTCCTAATTCTTTTTAATTGTTTCTTAATTATTTTTAATTTGTACCCTAATTATTATAATTGATTCCAAATTATTAAAATTGTTTCCTAATTATTATAATTTTTTCCTAATTATTATAATTGTTTCCTAATTATTATAATTGTTTCTTAATTATTATAATTGTTTCCTAATTATTATAATTCTCTCATAATTATTATAATTGTTTCCAAGTTATTATAATTGTTTTCATAATTATTGTAATTGTTTCCTAATTATTATAATTCATTCCTATTTATTATAATTGTTTCCTAATTATTATAATTATTTCCTAATTATTATAATAATTTCCTAATTATTATAATTTTTTCCTAATTATTATAATTTTTTCCTAATTATTATAATTTTTTCCAAATTATTATAATTGTTTCCTAATTATTATAATTGTTTCTTAATTAAATCTAATTGTTTCCTAATTATTATAAATGTTTCCTAATTAAATCAAATTTTTTTCAAATTATTATAATTGTTTCCTAAGTAAATCTAATTTTATTCTTAATTATTATAATTGTTTCCTAATTAAATCTAATTGTTTCCTAATTATATCTAATTATTTCCTAATTAAATCTAATTGTTTCCTAATTAAATCTAAGTACTTCCTAGTTAAATATAATTGTTTCCTAATTAAATCTAATTATTTCCTAATTAAATCTAATTGTTTCCTAATTAAATCTAACTACTTCCTAGTTAAATCTAATTGTTTCCTAATTAAGTCTAATTATTTCCTAATTAAATCTATTTTTTTCCTAATTATTATAATTTTTTCATAATTAAATCTAATTGTTTCCTAATTAAATCTAATTTTTTCTTAATTATTCTAATTATTTCATAATTAAATCTAATTATTTCCTAATTATTCTAATTATTTCCTAATTTAATCTAATTGTGTACTAATTATTTTAATTGTTTCCTAATTATTTTAATTGTTTCATAATTATTTCTAATCAATTAAATCTAATTAAATATTTTTATTTGATAATTATTTTATTTAAATCTAATTAAATATAATTATTTCTTAATTTTTTTATAATTATATATTTATATATAATTATTACCAAAACAACCTCCGGGAGTGTCGAACCAAGAGTGCAACAAGGCCCGTTGTCGTGTACCACGTTAACCCGAGTCAAACTCCAAACACCTTGTCAGAGTTTTCACTCCTAGGTACATCTGTGCCAAAGCCGCCTCTACTTGTTCGTATCTAGATATAGATTATTTGGTACAACCATTTAATCTAATTAAACTATATAGCTACTAAACATTCTATTAAAAGAATTAAAATTAACAATTAAAAATAAAATTTACAATTAAAAATAATTTAACAATTAAAAATAACTAAAAATTAAAAAAAAAAATATAAATACCTTCGATATTTTGAAGTAATCTGCACCTTCTAACTCCTTCTATCCTCTTCTCGAAAGAAAAAATTTAAACAAAAAAAATTATACTTAGAACTGAAAGTTAAAGAGAGAGAGGATGAGAGATATGAATGTTATGGAAAAAACGGGTAGGGTGTATATATATAGGTTAGATTATTTGTGACAGTCGTATTTGCGACGGTATCCCGTCCCAAATACCTTCACCCACATTAATTACAGGCCGCAATTAAAAGGGTTTTTGCGACAGGCCTGTCGCAAATAGCTGCCTGCCGACACACCATTAGCGACGGGCGGATATCCCTGTCGCAAATTCTTATTTACCACCGCTGGTATTGGATATGGGCCCCGTCGCAAATACCTTCCCCGAAATTAATTACAGGCGGCGGTTAAAAGGGTTTTTGCGATGGGCCCATCGCAAATAGCTGTCTACCGACATACCATTTGCGACGGGCGGATATCTTCGTCGCAAATTCCTATATACCGCTGCCGGTATTGGCGACAGGCCCCGTCACCAGTAACAGCTGGTTAATAATGTTTTGAGACGAGACAATTTACCCGTCGCAAATAGTATTTACCACCACCGGTTAGTTGCGACGGTTAGAAGGTGACCATCGCAAATAGGCTTTACCGCTGCCGGTATTGGCGATGGGACTCGTCAGAAATAACACCTGGTGAATTATTTTTTGTGACGGGACAATTTACCCATCGCAAATAGTATTTACCACCACCGGGTACATGCGATTGGTAGAAGGTGATCGTCGCAAATAGGCTTCCCGCGTTTTGGCGTGCAAACCGCACAATAGCTATTGCGACGGGTCCTGTATTTTTGTCGCAAATAACTGAACATTTGCGATGGGAATGTATTCTCATCGCAAATACGCTTTTCATCGAAGTTTTTTCGATAGGAATAAAGGCCATCGCAAATATCTCGTCGTAATAAGAGGTTTTTTCCGTAGTGGGCTGGGTACTAAAGAAGATTCATACATGACTTCTTTAGAGATTTGGCACCCTTGTCAGCATTGAAAAAGAAGGGATATCCCTTCATGTGGAGGATAGATAACAATAGTGTTTCTTGGAGATGAGGCATAGATAGACGAGTGCCCCCATATTGAGGATACCAAAAGAGGGAATTGGGTATGTAGTCTACTACGAAGCATCAGGGACCGGTCATGGATGTGTCCTAATGGAGGTGCGAGCAATGTTCACTTATGAATCATCATAGATGAGACAACATGGGAAGAACTACACTAACCATGACAGGGAGTTAACACCTTTGGTTTTCACCATGAAGTTGGGGAGACACTATATGATTGGTGAACATTTTATAGTCTACTATGATCCCAAGATTCTTAGTTATATCTTCTCATGGAAGGACTTGAATCTAAGACAATGACGTTGGCTAGAGTTCCTCTAAGACTATTACTTTGAGATGGTCTACACTCCTGGGAAGGGGAACGTAGAAGCAGATGCACTCAATAGGAGGTCTGGTCTATATTTGTTGAGTGAGGTGATAGAGCAGCTAGCCGCATTGCAGATATCCATTGTGGATAGTGATGGAGTAGATTGCCTCTAGTCTATGACTGTCACTCCCCCCAATTCATCAGTGTGTTCGGGAGGCACAACTTTAGGACATTGATTGTGAGGCTCGATGGGCTCAGATATCATCTGGAAAAGCACCTGATAGATTTTCTAAAGCTGGGTAGCACGTCATCTTTTTCAGAGGATGCACCATTTTACCTAGGGTGCTGTTGGAGGAGGTTTTGATGGAGTTCCATATATCCCCTATGGCAGTACATCCTGGTGTGTTGAAGAAGTACCGTAACCCATGGAATCAGCACTGGTGGCCAGAGATGATGAAAGAAGTGGCATAGCTTGTTTCATGATACCTCAATTGTCATCAATTGAAGGCTGAGCATCAGGTTCCCATAGTCTTAGTACATCTACTAGATGTACAAAAGAGGAAGTGGTGTGGAATTTACATGGATATCTTGTATGGGATACCACGTACGTCCAAGGGCCATGATTCCATATGGATGATTTTTGACTGACTCACCATGTCGTCCCACTTCCTACCCATCTGGGAGAAAGGTCCAGCAGAGGGATTGGGACACCTCTATGTACAAGAAATAGTAAGGAATCATGGGGTTTCATCACTAATCGTCTCAAACTATGAAACTCATTTTACATCCCAGTTGTGGAAGGGATTACAGGAGGAATTCGGGAAACAACTACATTTGAGCATTACCTTTCATCTTCAGAAGGATGGTCATACAGAGTAGACCATTTAGACACTGGAGCACATGTTTCATGTTTTCATCCTAGATTTTGGCTATAGAAGGGAGGATCACTTGCCCTTGGTGGAGTTTGAGTACTCTAACAGCAAACACTCCACCATCGGTATGGCACTGTCAGAGGCATTGTACTGTCAACCATGAAGATCACCTCTATACTGGAAAAACCCTAGTGAGTCAGCACATATGGGTCCAGAGTTGGTACGGGATACAACTGAGAATGTGATGATCTTCCAAGTATGGATGAAGACTACACATAGAAGGCATAAGTCTTATTCCGACCTGATACGGAGACCCTTAGAGTTCAAGGAAGGAGACCATGTATTCCTATCAGTCTCACCTCGACGAGGTTCGTAGATATTTGGCTTGGGGGAAAAGTTATCTCCGAGGTTCATCGAAGCCTTTCAAATTCTCAGCATAGTTGGAGAGGTGGAATATCGACTAGCTCTTCCCCCACAGATGCATTTGGTGCATGACGTTTTCCACGAGTCGTAGCTGAGGAAGTAAGTCCATGATCCATCGCACCTTATTTAAATTGGTGAGATGTACATTGATGATAGGGAGACAGTTATGGAGGTTCTAGTAGATATTGACAATCGATAGGAGAAAATCCTTCATGGATGATCGAACCCTCTGATGCGTGTTTACTAGCAGCATGGGAACCTCTAGGAGAGCACAAGGGAGATGGAGGATCAAATTCATGCTTAGTATCCCCCTTTGTTTCCTTGGACTATATTGTGGATTTTGCTGATGAAAATCCCAATGCTGGGGAAAATGTAAAGACCTGGATTTTCATGTATTGTTTTTAATTATAAGGAATAATTAATAGTTTGAAAAAATTAAAGCTGCATGATTCTGAGACTAGGTGTGCATGGAATAAAATTTGGAACTTTTTTCAAGGTACCTTTAGTAAACGCATGGGCAAAGTTTTTTTTCTTTTGACCAAATGCTCATTTTAAAAATCATTGGGCTCCACTGAATCTACATCACTGAGATTCACTTAATATAGGCTTCACTTCGACCATAGAAGGTCTAGAGAAAATGATTTGATTTTGGACATTTAAATGAATAATAAAATAAATATTTTATTTTATTTCTCTTTTTCTGTTCCTTTAACGGACGAGCAGTAGTGGAAGGATTGACGACATGTCTATCCATTAAATGGATTTACACTCCTCTTCTTATAACCAAATCATTGGGAATTTGTGAGTTCCAATAATTAAATAAACTATATAAATTCCTCGAATCGTTACCCACCTCACCCCCCTTCAATTTATATGGATCTCGGGGAGAGGTGTTGGTAGGGATTCAGCAAGTGAAAATGCTCTAGAAAAGTCCCGTGACGCCAACCGCTTGGAGGATGAGACTAGTTTTAGTGAGTAGTGGCGAGTGCTACTGAAACATAAACCGATGACAATGACGAAAGAGGTTTTGTCGATCATCATTAGCAGACGTCTAATCCAGGTAGGGGGATGGTTGTAAAGTTCATCCTATGAGATAAATGGTCGACTACTTGATACAATCCTAACTTAGAGGGTGTGGTCCAAATCAAGAAGGCCCAAACCCTGCACCGCTTTAGTAATTTTATCATTTTTCTTGAATGATTTTCCAAATAGAGAGGCAGGATGAAACCGGAGGACAAACAATGGCGATAGGGACCTGAGATCCTCATAGTCATGGAAAACAAAAAATGAAGACAATCAGAACATATCTAGTGGAGCACATATAAAACAATAAGCATGCTATGTCAGCGGCGGTTAGTGGTGGCTGGAGGATACTCGTGCTGACCGGGAGGGGGAGGTGGGATGTGGCTCACCATCGCCCATCCACGGCGGCAAAGGGTGGTTAGCCAATGTCGGTCGTGTGGGACCAAAATGGTGCCCGTAGGTAGTTCTGGAGGCATTAGTCATGACTAACGGGCCGCTGCAGTAGGAGGGCGGTGAGGCCATGCGTCATGCCACCTTCGCAGAAGCCAATCAGAAAAATGGCGGACGATTGAACCCGGTGGGGAATCGCCCCACTGGATAGACAAAACGGCCCCACAACCGCATGGCTAACGAAGAAGGCGGTCTAGTCCAGACGTGGTCCAAACATACATTGACCCAAGCCTTTGAACCAATGGGCTGACCCCCACAGGCAGGACACAACGAACTGGGCCGACCTTTGGTGGGCCGGACCCGGGTGGGGTAGGTAGACCCCCGGACCCATTGCGTCGGGTCGGCCTGACCAAGTCGGACTCAGCCTAGACCCAAACAGACCCTGGATAAAGAAACACCCATAATTGATGAAACGGGGGTCTGTTTGACACATCATCAGTGGAATTGGGACCCCTTTTGGGATGCAGTCACTTTAGTATATTCAGGTGGGCCTGACTGTGTCGGGCCGGACCGAGGTGCGACCACCCCCATATCACATAAAGGGATGTAACTAATAGATCGGGCCTTCGTTCTACATGTCATCTATCACATTGGGACCCCTATGACAAGGTTGTCCCTTATCTATGTTTTTTCAGGACTTAGTACCTGATGAAATATGACTGATGCATTGAAGAGTGGTTCTCCCAAAAACAATCTTTCTTTGTGTCTGAATCCTGTGACTGGATATCATGGATGTAGATAGTCTCTTTGGATCAGCATCATAGAGAACCTGTGTGGATATGCATAGTAGATACCCAATGAGAACCAGTTTAAGAGTGGCCCATTGATGGTCAGCAACTAGAGACTCAGTGTGGATCAGCACTGAGCGACCATATGTGGATCAGACTTCTAGTGACCCTGTGTGGATTTTCATTCCAGGGACCCTCTGTGAATCCGCATTCGAGAGACCCTATGTGGTTCATCAGTGTGCGACCCGATGAGGATCAGCCATAGAGCGCCCCAATGTGGATCAGCGACATACAACCCCGTGTGGATCGAAAATTGAACAACTCGTTTGTGGATATGTTGTGGAAACATCCAAATAGAATAAAATGAAATAACATAAGATGACATATCTTTATTCTTGCAATATTTTCCTTTATGGATCAATAAGAGACCTTCAGGGGGTCTCGGGGTCCCCTACTGGGTATTTTTGTACTCACCCCTACACCAGATTCCCTTGCATCTTGTTGTGTCTTATGTTGAAAACAAGATATTGGGTTGAGACATGAGGGAGCTAAGACTAGGTGGTACACAAAAGATACATGCTGACATGGAGTGATGTGGAGATGATATGTACCTATCCTTCAGGTAGGATCCTCAGTGGACGATCCAGGAGTGGTTATCTATTTTTAGTTGAACTTATAATTTTCAGTTGGGATTTTATTCTGACCCCCTTTTCTTAAAATAATCACACATTACTATTAGTATATATCTTTTTACTAATATTGTTTACTACGTGGGTTGTGATCGTTGTATTCTTAGAATGTGTGTTTGTAGGTTTAAAAGAAATTTCTTCCCCAATTTTATGGATATGCCTTTCATTAATAGTCATCAATCCCTGGCTTGTGGAAGACGGGCTTGGGGTAGTCATGGCTCAGGCCCCAAGGGACGGGTTGCGACATCAATTCATAAGAAATGTTCCTAATCAATAATTATTTATAATTTTTAATGAATATGGATTTATGAAGATTTTTTTCCAGTTAATCAAATACAATTCATAATAATATTCCATTTGTAAAAATGTTATATAGTTTAGTAAATAATCATACCCATTATAAAAAATATATATATTAAAAGGTAATTTTAATGTTTAATGATCAAAAGAATGCGCCTGATTTGGGATATTTTAAATGACTAGAAATTAATCATTAATCTGAATGCCAATAGTTTAAATAGACAAACTGATCATAAACCATCCAGATCATTAGGATGTTTGGTATCATTAGCACATATCCCTATTTTAGTATATTTAAAATAATGGGTAGTTTTCATTGATGAATATAAATTATACAAAAATATCATTAAAAAGTTATTGATGAAAATTGACCTTTTTTCTTTGAAAAACACATTTAATATAAAATAAATTTAACAATAATATGGTAAATATTTTTCCTGAAAGGAACTTGGTAAACTAATAAATGAATATTTTACATATTTGGTGGAAATTATGGTGGAAAACACTATTCATTCCATGTATGTTAAAACAAATATTCCATTCACATTTTTTTTAAAAAGTTAAACTATATATTTCTCAAAAAATGAAAAGATTATTTTTTTAAAACCATGATGTAAAAATTAAAACATAGAGAAATATTTATTTAATAAATAATTGGATAATATTAATAATATAATTGAAACATTTTTGATTAAAAATAGAAATAATGTTGGGTGTTCTTCATAACAATTTCTAAAAAATCTGAAGTAATAATGAGAGGGAAATAGTATTATTACTGTAAAATTTCACGAATAACCAAAGCATAATAAAATTATAGGGTTTTATTATATAATGATTAAATTATTCCCTTTAATGGAAATTCAAGCAAATAAAATCATGATTAAAATGAGCTTGAAGCATAAACCATTGACACTTTGGTAACATTTGGATCACAACCACCATGATTGAAATATAATCAAATGAATCCTTTAATACAATAAATATAAAAAAAATCATGATATATAATAGTAAATGAGAATTAGATACATCTCAGAAGAATAACTTGGTGGATAATACCAATATGTCTCAATGGAGTTAAAATTGAGATGGAATATCTTATAAAGACCATACTATTGATCTGATAATTAATAACTAAATGGATTATATTTATTTAATGTAATTCAACATAAAACATATTTATATAAATTATATAATATTCAAAACCCATTATATGATCAATCTTTAATTTTAATAACTATAAAATAGTGATATAACCCAATGAAAATAAATTGAGTTATGAAACACTTACCACTTGTTAACATTTGAGTCCAATCCCCTTGGATGAAATAATATGAATTGAAATAAGAAATAAAATTAATAGTTAATTATTCTTGATATAACATAATAAACAGGTATTATATACACCATAGAAAACAAATTAGTGAATAAAATTAATATATTCCACAATTAATGGAAATTGAGATGAAGTCCCTTATCTCTGGTCCAACTAATGGAATATATTCTTTATTTTCTTGAATAATAAATTTATGTCAATTATTTAATTGATTAAGAATATTTTTCATGTTTATTATTTGATTTTTATTATTTATTATCATTTTATAATCATTAACTTAATCAATTATGTTCATGTCATATGTTTTGACGATATTCGATTCACCAATAAAAATTTACATTGGTGGGTTAAAATTGGTAAAATATGTAATTATTCCATCATATAAAGAAGAATAATCCATAATTTATTATTCATTTAATATAGTAATTATATTAAACCAAACATGAAATATGGTTCTAAAAATGATCTTTTTTGCAAGAATGGAGACGGTGATCCATATATGCGCATGAGTAACATTTACATATTTCAACAATATTGATTAAAATAAATCAAGTGTGATTCTATAATTATAAAATTATAAATAAAAAATTAATAATATATTATTTATTTAAACATACACATATATATCATCCATATTATGTGGGGATAATAAACTAATCATATCGCTTCATGGAGGTGGTAGTCCACACATACACATAAATGGTCTTATCATTTTTTTTTGTGAATAGAAATGTAATCAATTAAATGAAAACTTTTGTATAAATAATGAAAACCAGTTCATTAATATCATATATATCCATTAAATCCTTCATTAAAACCATCAGTGATAGGTGGTGATTGAAAATGAACTACATCGATTTGAGAGGCGGAGCACGCCATACACTCGAATGATGGTTTTGTTTCTCACTTGATTGAAGAGGAGATAGATATAAGATATTAAACTAACATAACAACATATTATTATATTATAGATAATTATTTTATTATATTATCATATTTTAATATAAATTTTAAGGAGGTGTAATAAAAAATAAAATTAAAAATCTTTATTCAGAACGATACCTCTTCCTTGGGAATCCTCTTTAGGTTTACACCAAATGCCTTCCTAAAAGGTATATATAATAAAAAGGACTCTATGACAGTAATGAAG
Source organism: Viscum album (assembly GCA_963277665.1). NCBI lineage: Eukaryota > Viridiplantae > Streptophyta > Magnoliopsida > Santalales > Viscaceae > Viscum > Viscum album. Next base: position 1,484,693,130 of record OY728137.1, read on the forward strand.
ATTAATTAATAGATTTCTCCAATTATTGGTTGAGAAAATGGTTCTTAAATTTTGGGAAGCTAAGGATAGGGCGTTCTCTTTTATAGGTGAGGGGAAGTTTGAATTTGGAATTTCATAAAGAATTAATATATAATAAGGTCATATATAACAACCTGCATCATTATTTCAAATTTAAAAAAGATTTATTAAATATAATTGAACATAATACAACTATGAAGAATGAGTGGTCCAGTTTCTTTGGGTCTTGTTAACATTACATGAGAACTTAAGACATAAAATACAACATCCTTATTGAAAAAATCATTTACATGACTAAAAAATTCCACTGTACATAACATTGCATGGGATAACCAGAGGACATACATAAGAAAAATGTAAGAGATAAATCCTATTAAGGTATTAAAAATGGTATAACATAATGTATAAAATACCTTTTGGAAAATTGGAATATTAATGGAGCATAAGAGAAACATTAATATAAAGGCATGATATAACACGATTATCATAACAAGGAAATGTAGCAACAAATTAAAACACTAATTCATTAACATAAAGAAAGAAGGTAAACCCATACCCAAAAAGGTTGAAAAAATCCTAAAAGATATCAGTTAAACCATTATACCAACATGTATTATAATGATACTAAACATTACTGAATGCATTGGAGCACTATATGGGTTCACCCTTCATATTCATTTCAATCTCATGCTTAATTGTGCCACATAGATCATATAACATAGATTAATTCAAAATTATAATTTCTCCAAAAATAAAATAATGTGGAATACATACATGTCTTTATGATTAAATAACAATATGTGTATAAATATTAATACCCTTTATAGAGAAATGTGTATGGTATTCTTTAAACAATGATTTTGTCTTGGAAAATCACGGTGCAATTTTGATAACATAACACCATTATATATAGATTCATAAATTGGATTGATGGGAGATAAAGATGTATATATTCATTTATAAAATAAATATATATATTAAGGGAATCATGTAACCTAATCTCCCAAAATATGAAATTGAATTTTGATGCATAACATAGATAAAATTCTTGAATATAAATAAGAAGAGAAAAATCCCTTACGGATTTTCGACATGCTATAAAGTATACCGAGAAGGAACTAATGATAGAAAAATGGGTATATCATCATTGAAACATAATAAGGTAAGTACATGGGCGGTGAAAAATCATACCCAAATATATGAAATTTAAAATAAATGGGTATAATAATATAAATAGACTTGGAAGAAATGGGAATGGAAAGAATTCCTCACTTGGATGTGTGATCCCAATGGCTTGGGAGTGTCTTAAGAGAGGATTATTTTGATATTAGGGAACCATTTGTGGAGACGAGAGAATATGGGTCATAGATTGGTTGAGCTCCAAATGGGTTTAGTGATAAGTAATGGGAGATTGGGCAGGTCTATATAAGAAATGAGAGATAATTCTTTATTATTTAGGTTTTGGACACATCACATTAAATTATTCCAAAGAACAAACCATACCATTGTTTTTTATTATGGATTATTCCAATGGGGATTGTTATAAGATATTTTATAATTTAGAGGGCCTAACATATTAGAATATTTCAATTTCTTATTTGGAGGTGAGTCACACTCTTGGAGAATTCATTTTGAAATGTTAAAATAAGTTATAAAATTGGAGGTCCACTAAGGCATTATAAAATTTATCAAACAAAAATAAATTCATATTATTTTAAATTTAAAACATATGTTGGACGAATATACATTTTATTGTAATTTATTGCCTCACTATTTGGTTGTTATTATGTCATAAATCACATTATATATTTATACGGTATTTATTTTTTTCAAAACATTCTTCTGTCTCAGAAAATTTGGAAGTATTCACCATTAGATAATATCAACATCCAAAATCTAAAAATAATATTCATCTTATCTAACTAATTTTCTAAATATGAGAATTTTCAATTTTAAAATTAAAACTGACATTTATTGAAATTCTATGGGTTTTGACAAAAAAAATTCATACATTAATAAAAATTAAATTTGACTTCATAAAAATTATATACTGATTTATTTTTCATAAAATTAATTTTATTATAATATTTTATAAAAATAATAATTTAAAAAAAATTAATTCTAATTAATTCTCTAAAAATACACTTTTTTATGGTATAAAAAATATAACTCTTATAAAACCAATTACCTAATCATTTATAGATAAATTACTGATTTAATCATTATTTATAAGAATTGTTTTTATTATATTATTAAAATCCTTATTCAAATATAATATGGTATATATTTCTCAAAATTACCATTTTTACCAGAAAACTCAATTTATAAAATTTACAATTCTATTAAGAAAGACTATTCTCATAATGGAATTGATGGAATAATAATTTTATTTATAAACTGGTACTACAAAATAAGTAACTAATACCTTATTAAATGACCCCTTATAACACCTATATAAGACTTAAGGGTAAGTTGTGAGATTATGATAGACTCTTGGGGTGGCTCGAATAACATCAGTCAGGTGGTAATCCATATTTACTTGAACTTCCCCCATAAGAGATCTCGTTGAAGCTTAACATGTTGAATAACGGCTTCGCCTTGGTCAAGAGAGAAGCCTAGTGACACAACTTCCTTCCCATTCTCTGAAAAATTAGCTTCGTAGGACCTTAGTCTACTAGATGAGTCCATCCTCTCCTCTGTATGTGTCAGTTTTTTAAACCTTATTTTTATGTTAGTTGTGTGATCACTTTTCAAGGCTATATTATCAATGGTAACGATACCTAACTATAATTTAAACAAAAAACGAAAAACATTTATGTGTTTTTTATATCTATAAGTCATTAAAAGAAAGTTAATTTTATTCATAAATGTTTGGGTCAATAAAAAATAACCCTTAAAAAATTTTCCCTTAAACTTTCCTTTTTCTACACTAAAGTAGATGAGGTTTTCTTTGCCGCATCACTTACTCTGGTTCCCATGCTGCCTCTTCAAACATGATATTTCTCCACAACAGTTTGATGAGGGGCATTGAATTATTTTGTATGAATGTTTCTCTAAAATTTATGATCTTCACCAGATTATATTCATAGGATAGGTCATTCTCCAAAGGTACCACCTCTGGATTTAGTAAATGTGACAGCTCAGGTATGTACTTTCTAAAAGGTGATATAGAAGACACAACATGTTCATGAGATGGGTTTGGTGGGACTCTTAGTCAATAGGCCACAATTCCATTGCGATCAAGGTTATCAAAAGGTCATATTCACCTAGGACTAAGCTTTCCCTGATTCCGAAATTTCATTACTCTCTTCCATGAAGATATGTGTGGGAAAAATATATCCCCAATATCAAACTCTAGGTTTTGACTACAATTGTAAACATAACTATTTTTTCAACTCTGAATTGCTTTGATGTGATGCTGGATGGTCCTATCCTTATCCATAATTTATACAACGTTTTTTGGACCAAGAATTGTTTTCCCCTTAAATTTATCCTAACTTGTTGGTGTTCTGGACCTCTTCACATAATGGGCTTCCTATGGAGCTATTTTGATGATTAAGGGGAAATTGTTGTTCTAAGAGAACTCAACCAAAGGAAGATGTTGATCCCATCCACCTTTGAAGTCCATTGAGCATGCTCTCAACATATCCCCAATTGTATGGAATGTTTACTCATATTGGCTATCATTTGGAGGATGATAAGTCATACTAATGTTCATCTCAGTATTTAGAGAATCTTTGAGACAGTTCCAAAACATAGAGGTGAATCTTGGATTTCAATTAGATACATTCGATAGTGGTACACCGTGCAACCTTTCCACTTCCTTGATGCATATCCATGTTTTTTGATCTAATTAAAAATCCTATATAATTACAATGAATTGTGAATTCCTTATAGGAGGATCCACAACATCCCATATAACACTGTTTCCTTTGGATGTCCATAGAATTCTCGTGACAAATTCCAAGGTAATGTTCTCCCATTTCCATGATTATATGGGTAATTGTTTCATCATCCCCTTAAACATCTTCCTCTTAGCCATCACTTGCTGAAATACCAAGCACTTTGACATACATTCTGTGATCTACTTATTCATTTTATCACACCAATAATGCTCTTTGAGACCCCGATACAACTTTTTTTTACTCGGTTGATGTCGAAATTTGAACTATGTGAATCATCCATAAGTTAATTCTTTAACTCCAGATATGATGGAACACATAAAAATGACCAAAATATCACAATTCCTTCTTTATTAACCATTAAATAAAAGTATTTTCCTTTTTAATAGTTTCTACTTTATTTTGATTGCCACATCTTTATTTAAGCATCCTTAAACCATTCCAAAAGAGATGTCTGATCCTCCATTTGTGAATGGATATATGATGTTTCTTTCTTTATTATTCCCATGTATATCTTAAAAAAATATAATAAGACTAGATCCTTTTCAATTCTCAACAATAAAAGAATTTTTGGGTCCTTTTTACATAGAGCATCTGCCACCTTGATATTTTTCCCTGTGTGGTACTAGATTGAGTAGTTGTAATACTTGATGAGATATAACCATCTTAATTGGAATATGTTCAACTCTTTCTGTGGGAATATAAAATTGGGACTCTTAGGATCCGTATATATTTCACACTTTTACCAAAAAAGATAATTATGCCATTTTTTCAACTTAAAGATCAGTACTACCAACTCCAAATCATGTGTGGTATAATTTTTCTCATGAATTTTTAACGGCCATAAGGCATAGATGATTACTTTTTCATTCTGCATCAACAATCAACCATGGAACTTCATTAATCATCACTAAGAACCATGATAGGTTCTCCTCTTCATGGTAGTGTGAGCACAGACACGGTGATAATCCTCCTTTTTAACTCCATGAAGCTTTTTTCACAATCTGCATTCCATGAAAACTTTTCACCTTTTGAGTTATCATGATAAGGGGGTTTGATAATCATTTGAAATTTCTGACAAATTGGAGATAATATCTAGATCACCCAAGGGAGATATAAATATCCTCACATATTTCAACTTCGGTCGTCCTTCAATTGCATTTGTTTTGGAAGGATGCACTAAAATACAATTCCTTGTGATGATATGCCCAAAGAATGAGATTTTTTCAATTAGAACTCACACTTTTTATATAGTGCATAGAGAATCTCCTTTCTCAAGGTCTCTAGTATAGTGCTTCGAATCAACTCATGCATCTCCTTGGTTTTGGATTATATTAGAATATCATCAATGAAGACTACCACATATTTTTCAAGTTAATATATAAAGACTCTATTCATCATTTCCATTAATTTTTTTGGAGAATTAGTGATTCCAAATGGCATTACTATAAATTTATTGTGATCGTACCAAAACAAATTGAGTCTTGGGGATATCCTCCTTATTCAACCTGACATGGTAATATCCTGACAACGGATCCACCATAGAGGAGTGTTGTGTCGAATATAGATGATCGAACAAGTCATCAATTTGTAGAAAAGGATACTTGTTCTTTATCATGATTTTACTGAGCTCACGATAATTAATACAAAGGAATATCTACCCATCCTTCTTCTTGACGAAGAAGACTAGTGCATCCCATGGTGAAGCACTTAGTCCTATAAAACCTTAATCCAGATTCTCATGTATTTTTTTTATTATCTCCTCAAGATCCAAAATATCCATTCTATATGGACTCATGGATATTGGAAATTAACCAACTATATGATTAGTTGACAATTCAAAATATCTTCTAGGAGGAAGTCCACAAAATTCAGTAGGAAGCACATCAGCAAATTACCTTATATTAAGCATGACTTCAGGGATGGTTCTTTCCATAGACTCAATCATCTTGGAAAGAAACATGTTATCATAGGGAAGTAATCTCCATTCTTGAGATGATGGTGCTAAAGAAGATTCATCCTCCTCCTTGCACTAGTATAGAATCATGGGCCGAGTCACCATATGGAGAGTGATTTCCCACTCACAACAGTATATGTTCGATCTATATAGTGAAATCCAATATATTCCATGAATTTTAATAAATTTCACTATAGGGAATATTATAAGGATCTTCGAGTAGTTCAATACACAAATTTTTATATATGAGGAGTTGTATTCATGGTATTATATAATTTTCCCATTTTCTATTCTCACTGACATCTTTACATAACTGATTTTTGGTGGTGTTTGGATTGTTTTACAAAACATTCAGGATACAAAAAAATGCATTGAACCAAAATAAAAAATTGTGTTCTCTATTATTTAATGAATAACTAGAGAACCTATCACCACTTCATTGTCGGGATTCACTTCAGTGGTATTAATGGAAAAAATTCAACCTTACATCCTTGAAGATTTTTTGTTTCCTCCAATTACCCTTGGCTTAGGGAATTTGCTCGCAAGGTTACCTAGTTCTGTGAATTGGTAGAAATGAGCATTGCGTTGATGGATGACCAAAAAATTAATTCCTATGTCACACTAGTTGGTTTGTCCTCTCAAAAATTGTTATCAAGGATTCCTTTTCTTCCACACCTAAAGCATTTCCTTTCCCCCTTTATGAAATTTCTACGGTGCTTCTTCCCACACCTTTGGCAAGTTGGATGCTGGAATTTCATAGAACAATTGATTTTGTCCATTAGACCACCATAATTAATGTCCACTTTCTACATATTATCCCCATTATTCCCCTAATATTCGTTGATATTTATGTCGGCTTTGAGGGAACATCAAACATTATACTCATAGCTTTCAAATTCAGGGATTTCCATAGCCTTCCATAGGGTTGGTTTTAGACAACCAAAGAAGCAGAAAACCATTAATTTGGGGGTTATGGAAAAACCAAAGGTGCATAATGATTTTCTGGAAAAAACTTCCTCATACAAGCCAATAGATTCATCATCCTTTTACTTGAATTTAAGAAGATATCTTTCAAACTTTTGATGAAGTGTGTGTGGAAAATATTTATCAAAAGAAATTTTCTAGAAATCCTTCTATTCTAATTCCTCAATCTCTTCCATATGCTTCATATTTTTAATCAATTTCCACCATAGTTTATCCTCACCCTCCATAAGATAAGAATCCATATGAACCTTCACTTATTTAGAAAATTTAATGGTGGAGAAGATCTTCTCAATGGAGTTGATCCATTGTTCGGTGATTGAGGGATCAAATGATCCATTAAATGTAGGAGGCCTTTGTCTCATGAAACTCATTATTGTGACTTATTATTTATTAGGGGAGGAGGGGGTCGTATGTTCCTATTGATCCATGATTATATTAAAAACATGAGTTAATTGAGAGAGTATGTTGAAAAATATTTTGATTCCATCCCTTATCAGATTGGGAATCTCATTAGAGCAGTTATCACATCGATCTTCGCATTGATTGTTAGCATGAGTCCTAAAATTTCCAACCATTAGATAGAATAAAAGGAAATTGTGTGTAAGTATTTTAAACTATTAAACACATACATTGGAATCTAGTGACAAAAATTGATAACTTATTAATTACATTTATCTCCATAACATATGAGTTTCTAGGCTTCAATATCAGTTATCAATGATCTATATTCAATCTTATATTCATAGGGGATTTTTTTATTACTACATCAAAAATGCTTAATGCTAAGCATATGAATTTACCAAAGAATATCCCTAAGTATTTTCGAACCAATAGTGTATCAAGGCCTATTGTCGTGCACTAGTTCTCATTCGTGTCTACCTCAAAGCAGTGATTACAGGTTTTACCCCTCGATACATCTATTCTAGAGCCACATCTACTTGTTTATATCTAGACTAGGATGTATTTTCTTGATAACCTATTTACTCTATACTCACCAAAATATGGGGATTCATTTCTATTACCCATTATTATCCTTATGGATTTCACTAGAGTTTTATAACCCTAATCCCAAAAAATAACTAATCTTATCCCTTGTGACCAACACTTACAACCCTTCTCTTTATTTCATATTTAAACAAGATTTATTACACAAACATGATCTTAATAAAACCGAAAAGATTAAGAGGTCTAGTGTCTTTTGTGGTTTGGAACATTACATGACAACTTAAGAAATAAAATACAACATCTTTATAGAAAACTTCTTTAAAATAACGACAACATTTTTTTTACATAGCATTGTAGGGGATAACATGAGGATATACATAAGAAGAGGGTGAGATAAAAATCCCAAAAAGGAAGTAAAAATGTCATAACATGAAGAATACAATAAATGTTAGGAATTTTGAATTTCAATGGAGAACAAGAGAAACATGAACATAAAGGAATGATATAGCGTGATTATTATAACATGGCTATGCGGAAGTAACTTAAAACCCTACATCATTAACATAATTGAACAAGGTAATACCCTATCCCAACATTGTGAAAAAATTTACATAATTAAAACAGGTAAATCCCTATCCCAACATGATTTATTAAAATTCTAAAAATTACCCAATGCATTGGAGCGCTATTAGGGTGAACCCTTCAAATTCATTTCAATCTTATGCTTATGTTTTCCACATAGATCATATAACATGGACTCATTAAACATCATCATTTTAAAAGATTAATGAATAAAAAATATGTACATGTATGTACAACTAAATAATCATATATTCATAATGGTGAATACCCTTGATATAGAAATGGGTATGGTTTTCATTACACAATTATTTTGGTTTGGGAAATTGCAGTGAAATTTTGGTAGAATAACGGTGTTATATGGAGTTTCATAAATTAGGTTGATTAGAGAGAAAGTGATATCACAACATTAATACATGAAATAGAAATTAATTTAATCATGGAACATAATATCATTAAATATAATATGGAGTTTAGATTCATAATATATAAGAAATGCTTCAATGGAAATAAGAAAAGAGAAATCTCTTACGGAATTTCAGCATGGTAACAGGTGTACACAGAAGTCATTAATGAGAGAGAAAGGGATCTCTCATCATTAAAAAAATAAGGAGGGATGCATGGGGGAGTTAATAAATCATACCCCATTATTTGGTATCTATAATAAAATGGTATAACAACATAATTAATCTTTAACAATAATGATGAAGGAAGGAATCCCTTACTTGGATGTGTGATCCAAAAGAAATTAGAGAGGCTTGAGAGATGCATATTGGGAGATTTTGGCACCTTTTTATGACTTTAGAGACTATGGGGAAGATTTTGGTGGAGATAAAAATTGATTTAGTGAAGATGAATGGGATATTGGGTGGGATTATATAGGAAATGAGATGGAATTTTTTATTATTTAGGTTTTGGACACTACACATTACACTATTCAAAACCACAAACCGTCCCATGGTTTTTGTTCATGGGTTTTCCAAAGGGAATTTATATAATGTATATTATAATTCAAATGGAAGAACGTATTTTAATATTGCACTTTCTTATGTGGAGGTGAGTTACACTTTGAAAGAAATAATTTTAAAATTTTAAAATATTTTATAAGTCTTGGAGGGTCCACTATGTCATTTAAAAATTGATCAAAAAATTTAAAATAAAACTATATTAATTTTAAAACATATATTTTTTGAATATATATTTTATAGAATTTTATTACCCCACTATTGGGTCATTATGATGTCATAAAACATATTGTATATTTATCCGGTATTTAATTTTTACCCAAAAATTCGACCGTCTCAAAAAATTATGATATACTCACTATCAGATAATTTAGAGATCCTGAATCCAAAAATAATAATTATTTTATCTAAATAATTTCTTAAATATTTGAATTTTCACTTTTAATATAAAACGTGATATTTTTTGAAAATTCATGGGTGTTGAATAAAATAATGTTCAAACCATAATAAAATTTTCATTTTACTTCATAAAGATTATATATTCATTTATTATTCAAAAAATTAATTTGGTAATAATATTATATTAAAATATTAATTTATTTAAAATTTAATTAATTTCTTCAAAAACACTTTTTTTATCGTAAAAAATATAACCCTAATCAAACTGATTACCTAATCATTTACAGATAAAGAACTGATATAATCATCATTTATAAGATTTTTTTATAATATTATTAAAAATATTAGATTAATATAATAATTTATATATTTCTAGAAATTACTATTTTTACCCAAAAACTCAATTTATCAAATTTATCATTATTTTTATGAAGACTATTCTCATAAAGGAATTGATAGAATATGAATTTTATTTATAAAAAGTTATTATAAAATATGTAACTAATACCATATTACATAAACCCTATAACATCCACATAAGACCTAAGGGTAAGGTGTCCTATAGTGACAGACTCTTTGGGTGGGACGAAAAACATCGCTCAGGTGGTAATATCTATTAACTTGAACTTCATCTTTATTTGATCCCATTAAAGTTTAATATGTGAAATATTAGCTTGTGATTTGTCAAGAGAGAAGTCACGTGATGCCACCTCCTTACCAAGATCCATTGAATAAGCTTTGTATGGCCCAAGTATACTAGATGAGGCCATCCACTCCTTTTTCAATGTTGAAGGTATTGTTTAAACCATATATTTATATCAGTTGTGTAATCACTGTTCAATGACTATATAATCAATGGTAATGATACTTAATGGTAATTAAACCCCAAAATAATTTAAAAAAAATGTCATGTGTTTTCTAAATCAATAATACAATAAAATAAAGGTAATTTTATTCATAGATGTTCATTACGTTACATCATATACAATTAAAATACTTACAAATGGTTAGGGATTATAATTTAGGATATGGTATGGTCAACATATTTACTTTTAATAGTATTTTTACAACTTTAATGATCAAATTAACAGTTATCTCTTGGTTGGACCCCCGATAAACCAATTTCAACCATAACCGTAGTAACAAAATTTTAAAAATCAATTAGTTATGATTTAACATATAAGATAAAAAATTTAGAATAAATCTAAATGGGAAGAAATTTTAGATAATTTTTCATCTAAATATTCCTATTTCATGATATTTAGTATTTATAAATAATTTTAAAAAATCTTATTTACTTAAAATATCATTAATTTTATTTTTGACTAAGTTTAATTAATTTGAATTTAATAATATGATGATACTAATGAATTATCAATATAATAAATTAAATGATCAATAATAAATAATTTCAAAATATGAAATTATTTAGTAACCATAAATAATCCAAAATAATCCTTTTTCAATGTTTTTAAAATTATTTACCCTGAGTTTTTTGTTGTTTTCAAATGCATAATGTCAACATTGTAAAAGAATTTAAGGTAACTATATAATCTCTAAAAATAAAAAATAAATTACCAAAATAAGTATAGTTTCATTATACTCAAAATAAACATTAATTTTCTTTCCCCACATATTTTTATCCCCATGTGAAAATATAATAGATATTGAAAGGAAAAAAGAGTTCCATATTGTCTTTTTCATTACATAAATTATTATATGGGTCACATTCATGGGGAAGTGTCACATAAATAAATTAATATTTTGTATAATGTGATAAGGGTAAAAATTTATACATCTAATTATATTTATGATGACAAATTGTGTCTTTATTACTTAGTTTTAACAGAGGTAAAATTGATTAACCCTTTTATATCAATTTTGAGTTTTTTTACTATTTTACTATTTATAATAATAAAAAATTAGGGTGGGCATAGGAAATAATATAAATTATTAAAATTTAAAATAAAGAATCCATTTTATTAAATTTAATTCTTATAAATGTCCAATAGTTTTTTTATAACAGTCCCCTAAAGCGTGAAAAAAATGTATTTTATAGAGAAATCATTTTTCAAGCATTAGATATATTATGTTTACTCTATGACAAGAAATAATTATTATATGAATATAAGTTCCTATAAACTGATATATAATATATAAATTTCATTAAAATAATTTCACAATATATTTTATTTTAATTAATTAAAATGGAGAGACATGATACAAAAAAAAATTCATTTCGGAAAAATACATTTTAATTCTAAAAATAAATAAATACTAAAATCAAGTGTAAAGATGATTTAAATATAATTTATCCTATTAAATATTACTAAATAATAATTTTTTAACTTTTAAAAAATTAAAATCATAAAATTACTTTTAAATTACTTAATTTAATGAATAGAAATAATAATTATAGAAAAGAATTTTATTTTTCCATATTCATTGAAAAACATCCATTTAAGAAATATATAAACTTTTAACAATAATATAATTTATATATTATTATTTAAAAATATATATCCATTTTATCAAATAAAATTTTATAAATTTCAAGGAATTATTTTTAATATTACCTCAAAAAATTAAAATTAAAATTATTTTTGAAGAAAACGTGCTTTTGAGGAATAAAATGACATTGCTAAAAATTTGAGTGATTATTTAATAAAAACTTATCAATAAATTTTTATTTGTTAGAGCCTTTATATATATATAATAATAATAATTTTTTTCATTTTATTAATACCCACCAATTCAACATCTTGGTTATAACAATCATATTTAAGTAATATATTTCATTGGACATTTATGATCAGTGTTGTATATCGCATATAATGTTCAAAATAGTGACCTTATTTTAAAATTGTGTGGTGTCACATTATATCCACCATCATAAAATTATTTTCTCATAATTTTATATTGTCCTATAAAATAAAGGGTTTTACATTTGAAAATTTCTTTGTGAAAAAAATCTACTCATAAAAAGGCTGAAAAACATCTGATTAAAAAGAAGGTAATGAAAATACGAAGCTCATAAAAAATTAAAAAACTATATTTACAAATAGAAGAAAATTAATTTGAATTTAGGTTGTGTGTATGGAGGAGGAATATAATTCTCAAGGACTAATAGGGATTGATAAAAACCATGTTTAGAAGAATTTTTACAACTACAATACCATAAAACTGTGATGGCTGAGAAACAATGAATTTATTAGAAATGACAGCAATAAGACAAAATTTCTATTCAAGATTATTTTACTATATTTGATTAATTCCTTTAATAGGTAGACATATAACATAATGAAATATATTTTATTTATATATTTTTATTTCAGAATGAAAATTTCAACCTTTTGTTTTTCTTTGATCAATTTCATCTTTGTCAATTACCTCTTGAAATGAATATTCTATATTAATTTTTATACTCTTGAGTAAATAAAATTAAATTTTAATGCCTCATAATAACAATAATATAATAATAATATAATCCTTCTATCTTTCATTATATACTAATACTGAAATGGTTACCACAAGGAACCATTATAATAAATATGTATACACCTACATGTGAAGATTACATACATTTTACATAAAAATTTATAAAAAAGGATCCAAAAAGATTATTCAAAAGGAAAATGACCATAAATCCTAATTAAAATCAATATTATCAATATTAAATAATTTTTTCACCGCAAAGGGGATCTCGTACCTTTATACATACATCACCATAAAGTTAATTTTCATTCTTCCAAAATAACCCTTTGTGTTAAACCAAATTGTTATATATACCTCATACCAAAAAAGACGTATCCTAAAATATCATTAATCAAATAAAAATAATAAATATTGGATATTAAAATATTTTTACACATATCAAAATAATATAAATCCATCAATCCAATTAAGTAAAAACAATTTTGTACTAACCAGTACATCGAGTTGGCTAGTGGTAGGTTTCGCACCATAGTCATCTTTTGGTTGTGGTTTCAACGCCTGTATTCTTTCAAACTATGATGGGTTGTCATATAATATGTTCCTTGTCCTTAATATAAAACTATATTCACATAACTTCAATAAAGATCACAAAATTGTGATGAATATCTTGAAAAATAACATTAGTCATCAAATCACTTTTTTAACGCAATTGATTTCCATAATTTTTTTATAAAAAATAAAAGAATCTCAATAGACAATTATTACCTTAAAATCAATGATAATATTATCTGTAAAGGATATTAATAATTTTAAACGTATGTTCATAAATTATAAAATCATTATTCCACAAATAACATTCTCACTGAAACACAAGTTATACATAAGGGTTACATATACATAAAATATCTATTAAATCTCAATAAATATATCCATTTTACTTCTATCACATAAAAACGAACAAGGGGTACATATAAAATTATAATTATAATAATCATAGACTTATTAACTCATGATGTTAACAAAAAATATTAAACCATCAACTTCTAAATCATAAACATAGTGTATTTATGGAATGTTATAACGACCCTCATATATAATACACAGTTAAACATGATTTATCACATAAACATGAACATAAGTCAACTATGTGGATAGAGAGGTATAGTTTCATGTGAAATTAAGAACACTAGAATAAAACATAGAACATAAAATAAAAGCTATTTATTGAAAACATTCATTTACACACTACAAAAATATACTGATATTAGAAGGGTTATTATTTACATTAGAAGGGTTTATAACGCCTTCTAAATTCATTAGTGGGTGTTATTAAAACCGTCGATAATGTGACCTTCAACCATCCATTAGTGGCGGTTTATTATAAGCACTGGTAGTATGACCTCTAGCAGCGGTAGCATTTGAAAGAGTTAAACACACTCTAATTTAAAAAAATTAAATATTAAAAAAATTAGAGAAGGTTAAAAGAGCCTCTAATTGAAAAATTGAGGAACACTAGAGGCTGTTTTATCCCCCCAATAATTGAGGAACACTAGAGGCAATTTTAACCACTTCTAGTATAAAAATCATTTTTAAATATGAAGAGGTGGATAAAAACGCCTCTAATAAAAAAATGAAAAATTATTAGTAGATATTTTAACCGACAATAATATAATAAAAGAAATTGAAAAAATTATATATTCAATTTCATGTTTATTATGCGAGGCTGGAACAAGGTTTTGCAGTTGCTAATGAAATTGACTCCTGAAACCAAGCTAGCATCGTGTATGTTCGAGTGATTGGTGTCGGGTAACCCCCATGAAAACAACATCAGAATGTTGTGGGGGAATGGATATTTCTGGAGTCTGGTTCTTAGAGGCGTGGAATCCCATTCCAGGTCCATGGTTTTTCTCAGTGCTTGATAATGAGAACCTCTATGACATTTCCTGCAGGGTTGCCCAGAGATAGTTTCTAACAGAATCTGAATGTGTTTATGCCACCAACCTCAGATTTCATGCATATTTCAGTCAAGTGTGTTCAGTTTTCCATCTATAAACTAGTATATTTTGAAAAAAAATCAACAATAAGAATGAAAAAATATTGATTCAAGTATATCTAATGCCAATATGGTCACCTCTGTGTTGTCTCCCACAAAAAATAAGCATATTAATGAGAACATTGATGAGAAATAATCAAATAAAAATACAATGAAATCTATGTTTTATTTATAGGGACAACACAAAAGTCTCTTATGAACTGTGACAATCATAAAATAGAAGCTAAAATACAAGTGATTTTTCCAAAATACAGGTTATCCAAAAAAATTGAAGCAAAACCCTCACCATTGAATGAAAAGTAGCAAGCCCCTCGGCACTGGATGAAAAGCAGGACGTCCCTCGCTACCAGATGAGAAGAATCCACCTCATCAACAAAAACACATGAATAGTAAGCAACCAAATCTACAGTCTTCAATGTTGAAAAAAACCAACAAGAAAACATAATACAAAGGTACCATAAGAAAATATTGCATGCTCCAAGAGAAAAAAAAGACTATAGCAGAACAAATAAAAAATAATAGCACAAATAAACATGTCCTTATAAAACAAGCAATTTATCATGAGGCTTGCAACATGAAATTTCTCATGCTAAACTTCTATATTATGTAACAGTGATTGTGTATTTTATATAATCCTTGACTTGTACACTTGGTAGTGAAATCTGTTATTTATACTTTGTATTTTGATGTTCACCCATTATTTATGATAAGATGTCAAGCTGCAGATCAAGGAAAATCCTCTCAATTGGGAAACACAAATGAGAGGCACAATGAAAACTGTATGATCAGTTGGTAATCACATGGTCTGGAAAAAAATGAGTGGAGAAAGTGGATGATTAGGGAAACAGAATAAAAAGGGGTTTCCAAGCGATAAATAATATATTATCTTCATAAAAAATAAACCATTATTTTATGATTGTAAATGTGAATTTCATGTTTAATAGAGGTATACCTGTGTGGTTGCCTTCAATAGTTCATACCATCATCTAATGCAATCTTAGAGAACAAGAACGTTGTTGTACATTGTGTATTCATGGGTTCTACCAAATCTATTTTTCTCTTGAATTTCATTCAGCCAATTTATGTAACGCCCCGACCCCAGTTAACCAGAGTCGGTGCATTATTACATAACATTGGTATGATCACAAGAAAGATCAAATCTCGAAAGACCGATTGGTTTAGTAGTCTTGGAAACACTAGATATATTCATAAGTCTTACATTACATCATAAAATGAAAAACTACTACAACCACATATTGTCTCCATAATCCACACTCATATCCACACATAATATCCATGCAGGTCATTCATAATTTACTTCTTCACTTCCTGGGAAAAATAAAACATATAAAAGGGGTGAGCTCAAATGCCCAGTAAGGATAACAATATAGCGGAAACTTTCATAAATAAGAATAAACATTTAAGGCAATGTATAACTAAAACAAAATCCTTTCAAACATGAACGTTCAACATGGTATGGCATAAATAAAATGAAATAATGCCATTTACTTATTCACATGGATATTCTACTAATCGAATTATCACATGCAAAAATCAATAACCACTTTCATAATGTTGGAATGCATAATGCCAGACTATCATAACTACATAGTCAAGGCCTCGTGCCAAGACTACAAATAATATTTTCTCAAGGCCTTGTGCCAAGACACTAGTTTGTCTCATGAGACCTACCAATGCATCGAGTAGCTATAGCGGGCTCCACCCGTCACATATTAAGTCCAATGCATTCCCATATGAAAAGGTTTAAACATAACATAAAACATTCATATTAAAACTAGCATACGAAATGTCAATAATTTCACCATAAACTATGAATGGTATAAAAATAGCACATCCACAGTCAAATATATCACAAAACCTTCAATACAATATAGATGTTTTGTATCATAATAAATCAACTTCAAATAATCTTACAATCCATCAAAGGATGTTGACATAGATGAAATCAAAATTATTTTTAAAGAAATATCTCCTTTTATTTTGAAATCATTTAAGGTCCATATAAAATAAAACATTTTCTTTGAAAATAATCTTATAAGCTTGTATGTGAAGCTTTGAAGATTTTATAACGGCAGAAAATAGCCGCACCCGCTGTATAAGTTAAAAAAACATTCTTACCTTAATTCTGTCGAAAAGGTTAAAAAGGACCTTGTTTTGAAAACGACGGAAATATTCCTTTATAAACCTCTTATAAAAAGTCAAAAAAGGGTATAGATGACTTTATCCCATATTCTTGTAAATAATAAATATGTTTTGAAATGCATTTCGAAGAAACATGGATGTGGATGATAAAGAAATCCCAGTAGATTATTACGTATAAACAACCTCGGATAATGAAGAGATTGTGAAATAACCCTTACCTTTTACTTTTCCTTGGTTGGGGTAGGTTAACCTCCTGTATAATGGTGAAATAATTGTTATTAAATTATACAATAATCATATACATTAATATGATATCATATATGATCTTTTAATATTGATTTGATAATAATATCTTAGTATTATCGTTGTTTCGGGTGTTAACTTACTTGTTTTCTTTTATATGTTTTGTTACGTAAGGCATGTTTGTAAATTATAGGTTTTATATTATTCATATCCAGAATGATATCAAGTCTTTAAACATCATTTTTAAATCATCAAATGATAATTATACTTGAATGGATACGATGGATAATGAATCTCATCGTGTTCGTGGAGACAGTAGTCTGTACGTACGCACGAGCGACAATATCATTCTTTTGATATTAAAATAATATATAAATGGATGGTATATCATATATACAGAATCATTAACATGTTAGATTTATTATTTACATGAGTTACAAATCATTATTATACCCATCCAAATAATAATATATTGAATAACAATTACACCACGACGTGAAGACGGTAAGCCGTACGTACGCACGTATGGTGACATGTTATTCAAAGGGTGGATAGATTACTGAATATGGTTGTACCATATTTATAATAACATCACAGTATATGTAATATACTGGAGTTATTATTTTAGAATGGAAAGAACAAAGAAAGAAGAAGTGGAAAAAGAAAGGAACTTGAAAAGTGGTAGTGAAAACATTACCTCTTCTTCGGGTTCTTCCTTTTGATTTGATCAAAAGGGCTCCATAGGTTGGCTTTCTGATAAAACTAAGGCCTCTAGGTTGTAGTGAGGGATTTTGGGAGAGTATTTGGGCAGATTTTATCCGAACCAAAAGGCTTTGAAGGTGTGAAGAAATGGGAAGGAGGAGTGCCCTTTTATAAGAGGGGTGAGGGGCACCTTTGGAAAAGCTAGAGATATTAGTTTATAATAAATTCATAATCGGTTTCCAATGGCTAAAAAGTTGACTATTCAAAGGTTAAGTTGGGGATGGGTCGAAAAAAACTCATCCAATAGAATTTAGACAGGTTTGGGTACTTATATTAACCTTATCTTTAAGTATTATCTTTAAGTTAATTAGTTTCACTTTTACAATGTCTCTTTGTATTTTTATATAATATGGTTAATAAACGTACTACATACATCCAAGAGACCCCCAAGTGGTCCATTAATGATGAACCTATCATGATATAAGTCTCTTTGATGAACCTTAGATTTTTAGGAATTTAATATCAATTAATAATATAATATGTTTTTTAAGAACTCTTTTATGTCAATTTTGACACTATTCAATAGTTGATTTTTGTGAAACTCATAAAAGATTTATTACTTCGAACAAAGTCAATTAAATCAATCCTAATATATCATATTATCCTAGAAAATTAGTTTAATTCATTAAAAGTTTCATATTATATTTATTTGGGTATTTATAATATCAATTATTTTAATTTTTCACTATTATAGTAATTACTACATCATCATTGTGTCAGAAATAAAATAAATTATTTAATGTCTAAAAATTATAAATAAAATATCATTATGTAGGAAATATCATTATCTTTCTAATTAATATTTATAATCTAAAATCCAACATATATAACCCTATTTAACAATTGTTTTACTAAAAGATATATGTTTGTGTCATTTTTGTATTCATTTTAACTTATTTTAAAAAAGTGTCATTATCACTTACAAGTGGATCCATGGGGTCCCAAAATCGACACAAAGATGACCATGGTCAACCATGTATCAACCAATAGGGTTAAGACACGTTTTATGGTAATTTAGTATTATTATAATATTATTTTTTTAACCCTTATTTACCGGATTTACCCTTAACCATGGTAAATAAAATATTTACCGCAGTAATTATTCAAAATGTCTAAAAATGAAAGTTACCTATTTACACAATTTGAAAATCCTAATTCCAAATATTCAATCCATTTTCCTAAATTCAAAACACAGAAGTGGCAGAAATTAATTTAAAATTAATTCCCGCTGTCAAAACAAAAAGCGTGTTTTTAAGAGATAATAACTATCAAAAGATTGACACTTGTTTATGTTCGGTTTAATTGTAAAATTATGTCTAATGACCAAAATTATATTACATGGTACAAATATATTCTAAATATACTTTAAAAATACTAAAATTCATAATTTATCACTATTAATTATTTTGATTAAAAAAGTTGTTTTTAATTAAAATTTAGTAATTTACACTATTCATCAAAATATGAAAGTTATCCGAAAAGTACCAAAATTTCACCGTAGGCTAAATTAGATATTCCAAATCCAAAAATGAAGTCTATTTTGAAATATAAAATATATATTATTTCAAAAAGTAGGTATTACTATTCACAACGGCTAGTTTAATTAGTTGTGGTGTGTGTTAGAACTCGAGGTTGCGTACAACACACGCTATCGCATTATTCGAAGGGAAACGTACCGTGGAAGCTTGGGGTGTTACATTCTCCCCTCCTTCAAATAATTGCGTCCTCACAATTTCTAGGGTATTATTGCATAAAAAAGACTCGGGTGGTTCTTCATCATATGTTCCTCGGGTTCCCACGTTGCCTCTTCCATCTTATGATTTCTCCACAAAACTTTTACCAGACGTGTCGTCCGGTTTCTCAGCACTTGTTCTCTCGTATCAAGAATCTTGACGGGCTCTTCTCAATAAGACAGATCGGGTTCCAGTTCTAATTCTTCATAGGTGAGTACATGCGTTGGGTCAGGCATGTATTTCCTCAACATAGATACGTGGAACACATCATGAACTTTGGAGAGACTTGGCGGCATTGCCAATCGGTAAGCTAAAGCCCCGATTCGTTCTAGAATTTCGAAAGGTCCGATGTACTTGGGACTCAATTTACCTTTCTTACCAAAATGTATGACTCCTTTCCATGGAGAGACCTTCAGGAAAACATGATCACCGACTTGAAATTCCAAATCCTTCCTTCGATTATCGGCATAGCTCTTCTGCCTACTTTGGGATGCTTTGATGTGATTTTGGATTACCTTCACCTTTTCCACTGTTTCCTCCACCAGTTCTGGGCCTACAAGTTTTCTTTCACCAACGTCATCCCAACAGGTTGGTGTACGACATCTCTTTCCGTATAACGCTTCATATGGTGCCATCTGAATACTCGAATGGAAGCTATTGTTATAGGAAAATTCTACCAGTGGTAAATATTGATCCCACATACCCTTAAAGTCAAGTGAGTAAGATCTCAACATGTCTTCTAGGGTTTGAATAGTCCGTTATGATTGTCCATCTGTCTGAGGGTGGTAAGCAGTGCTCAAATGAAGTTCAGTATACATGGATTTCTGAAGACTTTTCAAAATCTTGAAGTAAAACGGGGATCACGATCAGAAAAAATTGATAAGGGTACTCCATGAAGTCTCACAACTTCATTAATATATAGTCTTGCTAGACGTTCCAGGGGTAGATCTTCACTTATAGCAAGAAAATGTGCTGACTTGGTAAGACGATCAACAATCACCCATATTGCATCATTCCTTCTAGGAGTCTTTGGTAGCCCCATGATAAAGTCCATCGTAATATTGTCCCATTTCCACTCTGGTATGGGAAGAGGTTGCATGACTCCTCCAGGCTGTTGCCTTCCAGCTTTCACTTGTTGACAAACCATACATCTTGACACAAAATCAGCAATCTCCCTCTTCATGTTGTCCCACCAAAAATGTTCCTTCAAATCTCTATACATTTTGGTGCTCCCAGGGTGTATAGAGAAATTGGAACTATGAGCATCATCCAGCAATTCCCTTTTTAGATCAGGTAAATCGGGAACACAAAGTCTCTTCCCGAATTTCGAAATTCCATCTTCATACACAAAGTCTCTCAATCTCCCATCATTCACAGCTTTAATCTTCTTTTTGAATTCTTCATCATCGGTCTGAGTACTCTTAATCCTTTCTAGTAAAGATGGTTTGGAAACCATTTGAAAAAGCATTGATGTTTCCCCTTCCCTGGTTATTCCCATGTCCATCTTTACTAGATCCATGAAAATTGGATCCCTTTCAATTCTCATATTGTTCAAAACTCCATGGTCTTTTCTACTCAAAGCATCTACCACCTTGTTTGCTTTCCCCGGGTGGTA
Organism: Viscum album; assembly: GCA_963277665.1. Classification (NCBI taxonomy): domain Eukaryota; kingdom Viridiplantae; phylum Streptophyta; class Magnoliopsida; order Santalales; family Viscaceae; genus Viscum; species Viscum album. The sequence goes on from OY728137.1 coordinate 1,484,714,883, forward strand.
GTGTATCGTGCAATCATAATCCTTGAGTAATTCAAGCCATCTTCTTTGCCTCATGTTGAGTTCTTTTTGTGAGAAAATATACTTCAAACTCTTGTGATCAGTATAAATCTCACATTTTTCACCATAGAGGTAGTGCCTCCATATCTTCAAAGCAAAGATCACAGCTGCTAACTCGAGATCATGAGTAGGATTGTTTTGTTCATGAATTTTCAACTGTCGTGATGCATAGGTAATAACTCTATCATTCTGCATAAGGACACAACCAAGTCCTTTCTTCGATGCATCACTATAAATAACGAACCCATCATTCCCCGATGGTAGAGTCAATATAGGAGCATTGACTAATCTTTTCTTCAGTTCTTCAAAACATTCTTCACACTCTTTTGTCCAAACAAATTTAACCCCTTTACGTGTGAGATTCGTTAATGGGTTAGCCAATCGGGCAAAATTCTGGATGAAACGTCGATAATAACCTGCCAAACCAATAAAATTGTGTACCTCAGTTATACTCGTAGATGCTGGCCATTCTTGGATTGCCTTCGTCTTAGAAGGATCAACAGATATTCCATCTTCAGAGACAATATGGCCATGAAAAGAAATCTCCTGAAGCCAGAATTCACACTTGCTAAACTTCCCATATAATTCATGCCTCCTCAGAGTCTTCAAGATAATGCGCAAGGGATTTTCATGATCTTCATAGGTTTTGGAGTATACCAAGATATCATCAATAAATACCACAACAAATTCATCGAGATACTCCTTGAAAACTCTATTCATCAGATCCATGAATACAGAGGGTGCATTAGTCAATCCAAAAGGCATTACAGTAAACTCGTAATGCCCGTACCTGGTTCGAAATGCTATCTTCGGAATGTCTTCCTTCTTCACACACAACTGATGGTATCCAGATCGAAGGTCAATCTTTGAAAAGTATTGAGCTCCATGCAGTTGGTCAAATAAATCATCAATACGAGGTAGGGGATACTTGTTCTTTATCGTTATAGCATTGATCTCCCTGTAGTCGATACATAACCTCATAGATCCATCTTTCTTTTTAACAAAAATAACAGGGGCTCCCCATGGAGAAACACTAGGGCGAATAAATCCCTTATTACTCAATTCCTCCAGTTGTTTCTTTAGTTCGACTAATTCTACAGTGGCCATTCTATAAGGGGTCTTCGATATAGGCCTTGATCCAGGAATCAAATCAATGGAAAACTCAACTTCTCGTTCTGGAGTATGTCCAGGTAAATCTTCCGGAAATACATCTACAAATTCTTTCACAACAGGTACATCCTCTATTTGAACATTCCTTTCCTCACCGACAGTTATTTCATTCTCTTCCTCCCCAATAATTGAATTAAGTTGAGCTACTGGGGGTGGATCTAAATAAGAATTAGGTGGTGAAGATTCTGCTCTAAAGATAAGGTGTTCCTTATCATTATCATCAAGAATCGTAACCTCTTTCTTCTTACAATAAATCTTCGCATCATAGTCCGAAAGCCAGTCCATACCGAGGATTATATCAAACTCAATCATAGGTATGACGATGAGATCAGCAGATAAAGAAAATTTATGTGCTCTAATGGGGACTGATTCACAAAACTTTGTTGCAATGATACTTCCCTTAGGAGTTTTAACTGAAAACTCCCTTATTAAATCAAATTGGAAATATCTAATTTTCATAGCAAACTGGGAAGATATGAAACAATGCGATGATCCAGAGTCAAATAATGCATTTTCTAAACTTGAGGAAACTATTAAATTACCTGCCACCACGTCTTTTGGAGCTTCTACCTCTGCAGTAGTGATAGCATGAGCCTGGCCTTGATCCCTTGGCCTTTTCTAAGGTAAGTTCTACTGACGCTTAGGACATGCATTTGCATAATGCCCCATCTCCCTGCAATTGTAGCACTGAACGTTGGTGGCTTCCTTCTTCCCTTTGCAATCACGAGCTTGGTGGCCTTTTTCACCACACTTGTAACAGACTCCCATTCCCTTCAAGCAAGCACCGGGGTGTTTCTTCTCGCATTTACCACAAGATGGATATTCAACCTTTCCCTTCTTCCCCTTATTTCCATTCCCAGATTGATCAGCAGGTCTCTTCTTCTCTTGCTTTGCTTTAAAGTCATAAGACTTAGAGAATTCCTTTTCGGTCTTGATAGCACATGAGACAATGTCTTCGTACGATGAAAAGGATTGTGAGACTAATTCTCGACGGAGAAATGGTTTTAACCCATCAAAGAAACGATCAATCTTACTTCTTGGGTTGCGAATATAATCTCCAGCATACCTCGCTAACCTTGTAAAGTTAGCCTCATACTTTGTGACATTCTCATCCTCCTTTTGTCTCAGACTCAGAAATTGCCATTCCATATCTGCTCGATGGTCACGAGGAAAGTATTTTTCTAAAAACAGTTCTTTGAACTCCCTCCATTCCATATTTGATACTTCATCATCTTCCTTCATGTTTTGAATCAATGACCACCATTGATCAGCATCTCCAGTGAGGCGGTAAACTGCCATGATAACTTTTTCCCTTTCAATGCTCCCCAAAGCCTGAAATATTTTCTCTAGGGAATTTATCCATTGCTCAGCTACTAAGGGATTTGTATTCCCATTGAACGTTGGTGGTTGTTGCCTCATGAATCGATCTAACATTGATCCTCCACACTGCGGATCAGGGTGCTCCATACAGGTAAGGTGATTAATCATAACCTGAGTAAGTTGTCCCAGTATGGTGATTAGCTGATCGGCACCAGTTGCATCACCAGCCCCACTATAATTATCTTGGCAGGAGGGCAATCCCTACATGGAGTGCGTTCATTGATATGGTTTCCATTTCTTCCACTAGGCGCCATTTCTAAACAATGGCATAAACTAGATCAGATTATGAATCAAAATACATAATCCCATACTTATAAAACACTTAACAGAAATTGAACTATTTATGGATATAATCCATAATCATAAAAATGTTTTCTTTGAGGAATTATATACTCATAAACCCTTCATAATGATTTGTAAAGAAAATGAGAGTTATCCTAATCATATCCCCTGGGAGTGTCGTAACTAAGAGTGCAGCAAGACCCGTTGTCGTGCACCAGTTCCCGTTCGAGTCTAGCTCAAAGCGGTGTTTTCGGGTTTTACCCCTAGGTACATCTGTGCCAGAGCCGCCTCTAACTGCTCGTATCCAGACAGGGATGTATTGCTCAGAAAACTCACAAAATCTCTACAATACCAAAATTCGAGGAAGTTCTTCTATACTAATCCTCAAAGTTCATCTTAGGTCTAGGTGCTCTAATCAGAGTTTATCTAAATCTAGCTTCCAAGGTTTGTACTAAACTTCCTCTGATACCAACTGTAACTCCCCGACCCCAGCTAACCAGATTCGGTGCATTATTACATAACATTGGTATGATCACAAGAAATATCAAATCTCGAAAGACCGATTGGTTTAGTAGTCTTGGAAACACTAGATATATTCACAAGTCTTACATTACATCATAAAATGAAAAACTACTACAACCACATATTGTCTCCATAATCCACACTCATATCCCCACATAATATCCCTACAGGTCATTCATAATTTACTTCTTCACTTCCTGGGAAAAATAAAACATATAAAAGGAGTGAGCTCAAATGCCCAGTAAGGATAACAATATAGCGGAAACTTTCATAAATAAGAATAAACATTTAAGGAAATGTATAACTAAAACAAAATCCTTTCAAACATGAACTTTCAACATGGTATGGAATAAATAAAATGAAATAATTCCATTTACTTATTCAAATGGATATTCTACTAATCGAATTATCGCATGCAAAAATCAATAACCACCTTCATAATGTTGGAATGCATAATGCCAGACTATCATAACCACATAGTCAAGGCCTCGTGCCAAGACTACAAATAAGATTTTGTCAAGGCCTTGTGCCAAGACACTAGTTTGTCTCATGAGACCTACCGATGCATCAAGGAGCTATAGCGGGCTCCACCCGTCACATATTAAGTCCAATGCATTCCCATATGAAAAGGTTTAAACATAACATAAACATTCGTATTAAAACTAGCATACGAAATGTCAATAATTTCACCATAAACTATGAATGGTATAAAAATAGCACATCCACAGTCAAACATATCACAAAACCTTAAATACAATATAGAAGTTTTGTATCATAATAAATCAACTTCAAATAATCTTAAAATCCATCAAAGGATGTTGACATAGATGAAATCAAAATTATTTTTAAAGAAATATCTCCTTTTATTTTGAAATCATTTAAGGGCCATATAAAATAAAACATTTTCTTTGAAAATAATCTTATAAGCTTGTAAGTGAAGCTTTGAAGATTTTATAATGGCGGAAAATAGCCGCACCCGCCGTATAAGTTAAAAAAACATTCTTACCTTAATTCTGTCGAAAAGGTTAAAAAGGACATTGTTAGGAAAACGACGGAAAGATTCCTTTATAAACCTCTTATAAAAAGTCAAACAAGGGTATAAATGACTTTAACCCATATTCTTGTAAATAATAAATATGTTTTGAAATACATTTCGAAGAAACATGGATGTGGATGATAAAGAAATCCCAGTAGATTATTACGTATAAACAACCTCGGATAATGAAGAGATTGTGAAATAACCCTTACCTTGTAATTTTCCTTGGTTGGGGTAGGTTAACCTCCTGTATAATGGTGAAATAATTGTTATTAAATTATACAATAATCATATACATTAATATGAAATCATATGTGATCTTTTAATATTGATTTGATAATAATATCTTAGTATTATCGTTGTTTCGGGTGTTAACTTACTTGTTTTCTTTTATATGTTTTGTAACGTAAGGCATGTTTGTAAAGGATAGGTTTTATATTATTCATCTCCAGAATGATATCAAGTCCTTAAACATCATTTTTAAATCATCAAATGATAATTATACTTGAATGGATACGATGGAGAATGAATCTCATCGCGTTCGTGGAGACGGTAGTCCGTACGTACGCACGAGCGACAATATCATTCTTTTGATATTAAAATAATATATAAATGGATGGTATATCATATATACAGAATCATTAACATGTAATATTTATTATTTACATGAGTTACACATCATTATTATACCCATCCAAATAATAATATATTGAATAACAATTACACCACGACGTGGAGACGGTAAGCCGTACGTACGCACGTATGGTGACATGTTATTCAAAGGGTGGATAGAATACTGAATATGGTTGTACCATATTTATAATAACATCACAGTATATTTAAGACACTGGAGTTATTATTTTATAATGGAAAGAACAATGAAATAAGAAGTGGAAAAATAAAGGAACTTGAAAAGGGGTAGTGAAAACATTACCTCTTCTTCAGGTTCTTCCTTTTGATTTGATAAAAAGGGCTCCTTAGGTTGGCTTTCTGATCAAACTATGGCCTCTAGGTTGTATTGAGGGATGTTGGGAGAGTATTTGGGCAGAGTTTAGCCGAACCAAAAGGCTTTGAAGGTGTTAAGAAATGGGAAGTAGGAGTGCCCTTTTATAAGAGGGGTGAGGGGCACTTTTGGAAAAGCTAGAGATATTAGTTTATAATAAATTCATAATCGGTTTCCAATGGCTCCATAGTTTACTATTAAAAGGTTAAGGTGGGGATGGGTCTAAAACAACTCAACCAATAGAATTTAGACAGGTTAGGGTACTTATATTAACCTTATCTTTAAGTATTAACTTTAAGTTAATTAGTTTCACTTTTACAATGTCTCTTTGTATTTTTATATAATATGGTTAATAAACTTACTACATACATCCAAGAGACCCCCAAGTGGTCCATTAATGATGAACCTATCATGATATAAGTCTATTGGCCGATCCTTAGATTTTTAGGAATTTAATATCAATTAATAATATAATATTTGTTTTAAGAACTCTTTTATGTCAATTTTGACACTATTCAATAGTTGATTTTTGTGAAACTCATAACAGATTGATTACTTCTAACAAAGTCAATTACATCAATACTAATATATCATATTATCCTAGAAAATTAGTTTAATTCATTAAAAGTTTCATATTATATTTATTTGGGTATTTATAATATCAATTATTTTAATTTTTTACTATTATAGTAATTACTGCATCATCATTGTGTCATAAATAAAATAAATTATTTAATGTCTAAAAATTATAAATAAAATATAATTATTTAGTAAACCTCTTTATCTTTCTAATGAATATTTATAATCTAAAATCCAACATATATAACCCTATGTAACAATTGTTTTGCTAAAAGATATAAGCTTGTGTCATTTTTGTATTCATTTTAACTTAATTAAAATAAAGTGTCATTATCACTTACAAGTGGATCCATGGGGTCCCAAAATCGACCCAAATATGCCCATGGTCATCCATGTATCAAACAATAGGGTTAAGACACGTTTTAGGGTAATTTAGTATTATTATAATATTATTTTTTTAACCCTAATTTACCAGATTTACCCTTAACCATGGTAAATAAAATATTTACCGCAGTAATTATTCAAAATGTCTAAAAATAAAAGTTACCTATTTACACAATTTGAACATCCTGATTCCAAATATGGAATCCATTTTCCTAAATTCAAAACACAGAAGTGGCAGAAATTAATTTAAAATTAATTGCCATTGTCAAAACAAAAAAGCGTGTTTTTAAGAGATAATAACTATCAAACGATTGACACTTGTTTATGTTCGGTTTAATTGTAAAATTATGTCCAATGACCAACATTATATTAAATGGTAAAAATATATTCTAAATATACTTTAAAACTACTAAAATTCATAATTTATCATTATTAATTATTTTGATTAAAAAAGTTGTTTTTAATTAAAATTTAGTAATTTTCACTATTCATCAAAATATGAAAGTTATCCGAAAAGTACCAAAATTTCACCTTAGGCTAAATTAGATATTCCGAATCCAAAAATGAAGTCTATTTTGAAATATAAAATATATATGATTTCAAAAAGTAGGTATTACTATTCACAACGGCTAGTTTAATTAGTTGTGGTGTGTGTTAGAACTCAAGGTTGCGTACAACACACGCTATCGCATTATTCGAAGGGAAACGTACCGTGGAAGCTTTGGGTGTTACAGTTTAGTTTGTTATTGATGGGTTTTCTTCAGTGGAATTATTCAAAATTTTCAGAGGATTCGTTTGATTATAAATGATTATAAACACATTAGTATGTTCCCAATGTGTAGGCAACCTAAAACTGGAATATCCCAGTGTAAAATGGCTAATATAGTGTTATGTTGAGCCTCCAGGACACTACACCAATATTTAGTAAGATTTCATTAATATGAGTAAATGAAACCAATCACAAGTTATTTAAAATTTAAAAACCCCCCAATAAATTAAACAATAAGAACCCACTTCATTATTTCTAAATAGTTTACACAAAATTCATTGGATCAAATACCAAACAATTTTACAAAAAAATAATTCACAAATTAGAAATCATGTAATGTAAGTGGAAGGTAATAGATTATTGGATCAACTACCTAAACAAAAATTCAATGGGTAGCTTTCTAATTAACTTCATTTCCACCAGATGATCCTCTATGATGCGGTGAAGGTTGATCTCTGGTCGGTCTCTCATCTACTTCATTAATGGAATCCTCAATAAGACTTAAATACATAATGTTTTAATATGTACAAATAATATGCCCTGAAATATATATAAAAAGGATGGGTTTGGAGTTACAAATAAAAATCATAACACCATATAAATAGATAACTACTTCATACTTGAATTTATTAATACACTGCGATCTCAACATTCCACAACCTTAAAACAATACACCTGTGTTCATAATAAAAAAACACCATAAATGATCAGTTGACTGCTTATAATCAATATAAAAAGGCTTCCTAGAAATACTTTGATGTTGGATCTGGAAAACCAGACCCCTGAGAGTAGTTCCAAATCAACCTCAGGATAATCATACAAAGATGTTATTGATTGGGATAAAAATAAGCCTATCAAAAAACCCTATGAACCCTATGATGAAAAACCTAATAGCTATTTGAAATGTGGACATGGAAAATTATTTACAACACAACCATGAAATGTTAAACATACACTACATATGACTAATGAAGAAAATACAAGTCAAGCACTTGTGATTATATTGACATCCATTAAAATATTATTGGCCCACATTCCTTTAAGAACATCAATGATTGTATGCACTTGTGATTTTGATTGGGCTAACTCACCTCCATTCTTTTGTAATTTCTAGTCGGCCAGACTCAACTTTCATTTCAAATCATCAACCTATTTTTGATTTGTAGGATAGAAATTAGATGTAGTGTCACCCATGCCTCCAAATCGTTGAGAGGATGAGCTGAATACACTTATCGGGCATGCCCCCAACCGAAGACATCATACACGACCGAGATGCTCTCTCCTAAATACTTATTCAAAAGAATCATCTTGAGAAAGTATATAATGTTGTGACTATTCCTCTAGACTTAAATCCACACTCAAATTTTCCAACATGAATATGACATCAAATTTGGTTACATAAAATAGTAACACAATGTTAATATGAATTCTTACTCAAATTGTTTTTGAATGATCATTCATGTTTGATATGTCACTTTTTCAATAAATTGCATCCCATAGATTGGCTCTACCAATCAAATATCCAAAGTTCTTCTCCTGTAAAAAAATATTATAAAGTTAAATAATATTCAATTAATTTCTAAAAATTTAAATGATATACTACAATCTCATCATTCTTGCGAGAAAATGTTTTATTTCAATATGTATGGGGAATAGTTTGATTGTTACAATTTAGTGAATTTTTCTTACACATTTCCTGCACATATAAAGAAGAACATTTTAATAACATATAATGAATATAAAAAAGTAAATGTTCTAATATGATAGGACTAAAAAAATATTAATGTGCCTTATGTTTTTTCTTATCATGAATGAGGATATAACTTTTCCATTGCTCCTTTGTTATAACTTTTAGATAATTCTACCCAACATTTTGTTCTTTTGTTAATCTATAATCATAATGTTTATGATAAAAAATCCCTATATTATCTCTCCATATTTTTTCTTCTGAAATCTTAGCAGACCACTATTCCTTCTTATCATGTAGAAATTGAAAATAGGGCTTTGACAACAAAATAAAGACATTAGTTGTGCAATTCTAAAATTAAACATCACATCATTAAATCAGTAAAAAATAAATACCATATTAAATCTACATAACATATATTATTTTAGATAATTTAGTATTCTTGGCCGAGATTCATAGTCAATAAGAAATTTAGTCCTAGCTATATGTCCCATTGCACATAAAAATAAACCTCCTTCTTCCGCAATCAGACGAACCTGGTCATCGAAGTTCACAATAACCTTTTCATTTACTAATGACCAAATTTTCTCTATTCAAAAAAATTTAACATTTATCACACCATCCAAATATAATCAAATAAACAAATAAATTTAAAAATGGATTAATTAAAATAAATAATGCATGAATAAAATTTAAATATACCTATAAAAATTCATATCCAACACCTCTGTTTTTTTCATTGAATGAACCAATTTATTTGAGAGTTACATTCACATCCATCTGAACATCAACGTTGAAACCACCTTCAGGAATAGATAGTTGATGATGGTCATCTTAATTGGAATCTGATAATGGGAACTATGTTGATTGACTATAATCTGAAAATGATTGCTGGGGAGAAACATATTGGGCAATTTTCACTCATATTGATCTTGATGAAACATCATCAGTTGACAGATTCCCTAATTGTATTGTATGTTCATTTATATTCCAAACCCTAGGGAAATTTTATTTAGGCATATCTATATGATGATTCCAAGCATAAAATGATTTTAAGAAACAATTATAATGTAGTTAAAATAATAAATAACAAAAAAGATGGAAACATCATTTTAATAATAGGCTCAATAAAAAATTTCAACCTGCAGGGCCTTATTTGGCAGAAAAGTGATTCATCTAAGAAGGATGCGTAGAGGTTGTACAAGGAATGTTTATATCCACCTAGAGATAAAAGATAACATATGGAAAAGAACACAATTTTTATATAGATATTTAACATAACTAGTGAATAAAAAATCCATTTAGAGTTAAAAGTATATATCATTCCTTGGTATATAGAAAAAAACAAAAATATATGCAGAATTAATTGAAAAACAAAGGCTTTGGCAAAAAGAGACTTTTTCTTTTCTAACTAATTTAAGAAAAAAAGACATCACATTGATTTTCCATGACATACCAAAAATAATTAACAACCACAACATAATTGTGATTCTAACTAAAATGAACACAAGATAAATATGATATCTATATTAAAAGTCAAAACAATTCTAATAATTTAGAAAACAAAAGAATATATTTATTACAAATTGTTTTAATCTTTTTCCATATCTGCCAATAAATCATCTTTGTATTTCTCTTCTCTTTCTATATGAATATTTTCACATTCATTGTCCAAAATTTTTCTTAACTCTTGTTCTTCAAAAGGATCGTGGTCATATCTATCTTTATCATATTCACACATTTCATATAAATCTCTAGGATTAAGATGCACCACAACACTCCATTAAAGAGACTCCTCAATCTAATAATCCATTTGGGCTTGAGATTCATAAATGAATGGTTCATGTGCGTCACATTCTCCGGTGTAAAAAAACTTACTAAAGTTGACAACATTAAAAACCAAATCATCCTTTATAAAACCTTTTTGTGTTATTGTATCAACCCATATACAATTGAAATTAGTCAGAAATTTTCAATAGTAATTAATCTCAATAATATCTTTCAATGTCCCATAATATAATAGATCAGCATTGATTCCATTTTCATCATGGAGACTTGAAACACATCTGATTCTAGAAGTCATGAACCAACTAGAATTTTGTGTTTTTAATCCTTTTTCATGATCTATTATACGAAACATGAATCCACTAATTTTAAATGCCGAAAACCGTTTAGCATTCGAATGAGGTCTATGTGCTAGATGTTTCAAATCATATGATATAGTCTCAACCACACCTTCCAAATATACCTAAATAACAATAATCTTTATGAAAATAATTATCAATTTCTATTGAATTATGAATCATTTCATTGAGCATCCTATCTAGAAAACCAATCAGCCATGTCTTTACTCACAATATTATGCAATTCCTAAGATGAGCATGTCCAACCCCTCATTTTTTATTTCAAATATAATATGTATTCCCTATTAGTAATGATTTTTAACATAATAAATCAAATATTGAATTACTAAATATGGAGACATAAATTGTTAAATAATCTATGAATTGATCCACCTCTTCATAATTAAATAACACATGTCAGTATTCCTCTTTCATCTCAAAATAATGTTAAGAAAAAATCAGTTCCACTCCCAACTGGTCTTCCGGTCTGTGAAAAGATAGTATAGACATCATCATTGTCAATATACTTTACGTAGTAATTAACATGACTTGACCTATTGAATTTGGTCTTAATCCATTCTAATTATATTGAACAAAATGTCAATCATTCTTCTTATATGTACCTCTCAGCAATATGACCTTCTGGTTGAGCCTTATTACGAACATACGACTTTAAATGGTCCAAATATCTATATAAAATGCACAAATAAAAAAACTAAAATATTATGGATCAGAATAATATATGTAAAAAATTATAATTTACCTTTCAATTGGATACATCCATCGATATTGTGCTGGTCCACCCAATCGTAGTTCATCGACTAGATGCATGCACAAGTGAATCATGACAGTGAAAAATGATGGGGGAACTAACATCTCTATATGGCAAAGAGTGAGAACTATTCGATGTTGGAAATTATCATGATCAACATGATTGACATCCTTACCACATATTTGTCAAAAGAATGCACATAACTCTATCAATATTATAGGCACATTGTTTGGTAGCAGATTGCGTATTGCATTGGGATGTAATTTCTCCATTATGAAAAGAGAATCATGACTTTTTAAGCCAGGTATTTTAAAATCATTCAGATTGATACATCTAGAAAGGTCGCCTGAATAACAATTAGGTAACTTCATATTAAATAGACAATTTAAAAAGGCGTCTTTAATTCGATTTGTCATTGTAAAAAGACATGGATGATATTTCCCCATATCATTAGGCCACAAATCCCTTCTTATACCCATTGTTTGAAGATCTTTTCAGGCCTTAAGATGATATTTTATCCTTCCACATTCATTCAACAAAGTATTAATGACATTATCAAATTCATTTTTTACAATATGCTTGACATCAAGTCTTTGGCGTATCATATTAGTCTACTAGAACATAATTTCAACTAATATATACTTTTTTCCATTGTTCGGAGCCTCCCTCATTGTTATTCCCTCGAGCTCGCTTTCCTTTAATATCTTGTATTAATGTCTTTCCAAACAACATATTTGTGTTTTCTACCTCTTGGAAAATATCCTTTCCAGAAACTGCACATTGAGGTTTTCGAAAATCTTTATTTCCATCAAAACATAATCTTATCAATCGAAATTTATTACTATCCACTAAAAATTGTTGATGCCAGAAAAAAAACAACTTTCTACTATTAGTCAAACATAATGGACGTGTGTCAAAATTAAAAGTCGGAAAAGCTAATCCATTATAAGTATTCCATCTAGATAACTTACCACATCTGGGAAATTTAGTGATTTTCCATAGAAATGTTGCTTTCATTTTAAACATTTCAGACACATATGCAGCATATGTGTCAACTCTATCCACCCACAACTCTTTCAACACGTTCAAAAGAGATCCCAAATAGACATCTATGTCATTTCCCAGAATTAATATTCCATGAATGATCATTGAAATAATAATAGATGATTTTTTAATAAAAATCTATGGTGGAAGATTATATGGTATCAATACAATATGCCACAAACTATATCATGAAATAGTGCTACCAAAAGGATTAAAACCATCACCTGCAATACCCAAACAAAAATATTGAGGATCTAAAGAAAATTGAGGATGTGTGAAATTGAATTTCATCCATGCTTCAGAATCTCTAGGATGTCTCTCCGATTTATCATTAATTTTTTCACTTTAATGCCAACACATATTCTTGGAAAATTTACTAGACTTGAACAACTATAGTATCCTTTTTTGGAGTGGTAAATAAAGAAGAACTTTTGCTGGTTTCTTTTTTTCATGTAACATTTTCCTTCCACCGAGATGTTTCACATTTATTACATATTTAATTGTCTTAATCATACCCCGAATACAATATTCAATAATTAGGACAAGAATGTTTCTTAATATATTTAAGCTCGTGTTTATTGATGATTTTTTTATCCTCCTAAAAAGAGCCATCGATTTTTCTAGGTTTAAAAGAATCTCTTAGAAAATCCAAAATCATTAACATTGCCTTATAAGTCATTCCACATAAACACTTAAAGTGATATTGTTTTTTTATTAATGAAAATTTAGTGTACTTTTTATATCCTTAATATCATTCTTCATTCCCATCATTCAGTAACTCTGAATATTCTCTATAAGTTTCAGCCATGTTTACACTAAGAGATGAGTCTGCTTCATTTTCACCAAGCATATTACCAAGACTAAATGAATAGTTGACTATTTCATCATTTGGATCAACATGACCAATATTATGGGGTGATGTCTCATTCTCTGGTTTTCTAATAGATGTTAGTTTAACTTCATGAAATTCATCATGCCATACCCACTTGGTGTATTCAACCAGAAATTGTTTTTAACTCAAATGGGAATATGCTTCATCTCAGGTCAACCATTTCTTAAATTTTCAATTACAAAAATGACATATTATTCATCCCTAGATATATTGATTCTCAAATGACAAAATCCATTATTTTATATAATCCATTCTTATACTCATCATTTTTTCGTGACTTGTAAATCCAGGATTTATCCATTTCTACTTCATTAATTGAAATATAACAATTCAATTAAATATATTCGAATAAACATAGGAAAAATAGTAAACGTCTTAATAACTTTTATACAAATAATAAATCTAAAGATATTTTCTTCAAAAAACAATTTCATTAAAAAATATAAATAAGTAAATTAAATTTCTATTTAAGAAAATTAAAAACTACTTTTTTATGTATAGTTTTCCCATTAAAAACATAAACCAAAATAGTTTTTTACATTATAACAATTCTAGAAACATCATTGGATATATGTTCTACAAAATAACTCATACATTAGAATCATTTGGAATTTATTTTTGAAAACTGCTCATAACATTTATCAGTTATGGAAAATAGTCAAAAAATAATCAATGTTTGTTCAATTTCTAAAACAAAAATGCACTTGCATTTAAAAAAACTGCTAAATGAATCAACACATGTTATTAATAATATGTATTATAGATAGTTAGGAATAACATAATAAAAATAACAAATAATTCAAATACAAATAAAATGAATGGTGAAAATTATATGTGTATCTGAGTGAACATACATATTTATATAAATAAGCAATGATTCTAGAACTAATAATGAATATAATAATATCAATGATGAAATTCAAGGAACAAAAATTTAGCATTAATTTTCTAAATCAATCCAAAGAAACCCAAAAACAAAATTGATATGTCCAATTACCTCGTTGACCACACCATAGATGTGGAACTAATCTCTTTGAGGTCCAAAGTAACTTTGTGCCCCTGTTAGAAGAAAAAAAATTAAAACAACCAGTTAAGTGGGTATTTTTATGAGGATTTATAATAAAGTGTAAAAAAGGGAAATAAGTGGCCTATTATGATTAATGAAAAACCCTGACGTGAAATGAAAATTATAATCCCCAAATATCTAATTCCCAAAATCAAAACCAACCCAAACCAAATAATCATCCAACACACTCGTTATGGTTTGTTGAAGAATAGTAAAAGAAGGATAAATGAATAATTATGGTGAAGGAAGAGAGAAAGTGGAGGCCTACCATTTAATCAACATGGAAACAGAAGGGTAGATGCCTCAAATTAATGGAGAAAAAGGTTGAGATATCCTATTGAACTCTACATGATATTGATAATGTTATTAAGGGGAATAGGGTCGCATGAGGCATGCATATGACATGGGTAAAATGGTATAATTAATAAATTAAAAATTGGACACATTCATGTCATCGAGAGGCCCTAGTTCCTGTAGGACATTCCTTCCCTGAAATGGAAAAAATTGTTGTTTAACTACCTATGTCCATGTTGCGACATGATGATACCCTCTTAGTCTTACACACTCAACATGGGTATCCTTCCACAGATTTGAACTATGACATTACATATTCATAGAAAAAAGCATATTTGTGTGGGTGGTCTCACGACATGTATCAAATAGTCATAGTACAACTTGCATTCACCTTAAATTTTTAAAATGGGGGAAAAGGTTCAGTCATGGTTTAACCTCCCTTAGTAATGACTTAACATACTATAGTCCAAAAATGTATCTCATTAATGATTTATAAATAAGAAAAAATGAAATATATAAAGGAATAACTTCATAATATTCAAAAATAACCTTAAAATATATAATACAATATTCAAGAGTGACTAGGGGGTGTCACTATTATCCCCACCAAGCCATGTCTTCAGCATAAATGTCATTATTGAAATCAGATTCAATAAAATGTCAAAACCCTTACACTCACACCTAAAAGGTGGTAACGATAGAGAAGAAAAAATTAATCCTCCTTATAAAAGAAAACACAACCCATAATACAATTCCTCGCAATCAATGCATAATTCATCATGAATCATTAGAAAATTCTAATAAAAACCCAAATTATCACCATTCAACATGGAGTAATCAGAAACTAATGACCTAATATAGGTCTCCAAACTATTTATAATTCATTTAAAATGGAGAGATCAAGAATAAATATACCAAAGAGAATAAATATGACAAAACCCCCTTGTTTATATTAAATATCCAAGGAATTTATTTTAATATTATAATAAAAAACAAGAAATTAAGAATTAAAAATGTAAACACATCCCAATGAATATCCAAAATAAAATAATAAAAGTTCAAATAATCCATTAAATTTCATAATAATATAATTAACACACTAATTTGGATCTTGGATCAATAAGGGACAACACATGTCTATTATAGTGTCATAGGATAAAAGTAATGGTAACATGGGACATATACTTAGGAACAATAGCCCATGATGAACTTAAAAAAGATAACTTATACCACGAAAAAACATAGTATGACTAGAAATAATCAACTTAACCTATTTATGAAAAAACTTACCAAATGATTCCTTTGTTCATTTCAAAAAAATCAACATCCGACAACATATAAACACCACATATCATAACAAAATAACTAGGAATGAAAAAAAATAAATGAAACCAACACTAGAATGGGATAAACCAATAATTAACTAAAGGAATAAATCAAAAGGAATCATCTCAAGGATTTAATTTATCTTAATATTCATAACGTATGACTCTCAGAAAAACATCCACCAGATCCAAAAAACATCCAAAAAAACCCACTCCTGAAAAAAAATACAAATATCATGAAATACTAACCCTTTAAAACTAATATTATGTCAAAACACATACCTCTCTCAATTAGAAGAGCTTCTAGAAAGTCACTAGAAACTTGAAAAGTGAAAGGGGGATGCTATCACGACTGGAGGTAGGGAAATAGTTGGAAACAGATTTAAGAGTAGCGTTGCTGTGACGGGAGGTAGGGGAAGATATTAGCCACAGAAGGGAGAGGAGCATTGTCATAATAGGAAGCAGGGAATCTATATGCCCCGAAGGGGAGGGGAGAGCTAGGAGGTAGGGGAATCCACAACCACAGTATTGGTAGGAGTGATTGTAGATTAAGAGGGAGAGGGAGTGCTGGGAGGGGTGACCGCGAAGGGATTGTAGTTATCGATGGGGTTGGGCGGGGTGAGCATAGAGAAGCACTGTGAGGGTAATAGTGTTTTTGGGGGTCAGGTGGGGTGAGCGTAGAGGAGCGCTGCATGTGGAATAGGGTTAACTAGGGGGTTGGGCAGGGCAAGCGTAGAGGAGCACAATAAGGGGATGAGGGTGTTTGGTGGGGCGAGCGTAGAAGAGAGGGTAACGTTGTGGGGTGGGAACTGTTTATCAGGGGTGGGTAGTAATTAGGGGAAGTTGTGCATAAAAACCACCTATAATTTGATGCAGTTATTATTAACCCCTTCTAAATATTATTTAGATGAGGTTTAGAATAACCCCTTCTAAATTCCTAAAACTAAATACCATGTTTTTTTGTAGTGACATGGCCACAACATTCCTTTGTACCTAGCATTGCATGGGATAACCTAAGGATATACATAAGAAAAATGTGAGCAGTAATGCCATGTATTGGAGTAAAAAATACATAAAATGAAGAATACTATAAATTTTATCAAATAGGCATATCAATGGAGTATATGAGAATCACTATCATAAAGACATGATATAGCATGATTATCGTAATGTGGAGATGTTTGAACAGCATTTAAAATGATATTAGCATGATCCAATTATCATTTCACATATAGAATAAGTATACCCACATTGAAGTTTAATTTGCGTGATTAAAAACTCATTACACATTAATTAGAATGAGAAACCCTCATTTCACATGTCATATCATGATACTATTCCTTATCCATTTCATTGAAGCACTTTCAGGGTGGAGGCATCTTAATCATTTTAATTCATGTATAAGTGTGCCACATAGATCATAAAACATGGATATATTAAACATCATTGTTTGTTCCATGATTAAGGGAATTTGAATAACTAAATGTAATTACTAAATCAACATGTACTTGTACATAAAGGTGAATACCATTGATAGTAAATTGGGTACATTATTCCCTTATACGATGATTTTGGTATGGGAAAATTTGGACTAACTTCAGCAACATAACAACATCAAATAAAAATTATAAAATGAGTTGATGAGAGAGAAAGGGGTATCTCATCATTTAGAAATGAAATGGATAGTAAGGGGGTCATGGATAATAATATCCCAACATATTTAATGGAATTTAGATGCATAAAATAAAAGAGTTACTTAAAAGTAAATGAGGAGAGAGAAATATCTTACTGAATTTTAGCAAGGTAAAGAGTGTACATGGGAGGAATTAATGAGAGAGAAATTGGCATATCATCATTCAATCATAAGGATGGCAGTATAGAGGAGGTAAAAGTCATACCCTAACATTTTTAATTGAAAATAAAACTTATAACAATATAAAGAAACAGAGACATAAATAAGGACGGAAGGAATGTGAGGATCCCTTACATAGATGTGTGATCTGAACGCCTTGGGAGAGGAATGAGAGAGGATTCATGGGATCTTGGGGTACCTTTGGAGGATTCTAGAGAAGGGAGGGAAGATTAAGTTCATGGTCCAAATGGATTCAGTGAAGATGAATGGGAGATTGAGTGGGTTCATATGAGAAAGAAAAGAGATTTCTTTATTATTTAGGTTTTGGAAAATATACGTTAAACCAATCATAACCACAAACCAGAGCGTCGTCATTTCCTATTTTTTTTTCCAAACATGAGTGGAAAAAATTATTTTATAATTCCAATGTATGAACTTAGTAAAATATTAGGCTTTCTTATGAGGTGGTGAGTCAGACTATCCAAAAAATGATTTTAAAAGGTTAAAATATTTAATATGTCTTGGAGGATCCACTAAGGAATGCAAAAATTAAACAAACATATATTAAGTCACATTATTTTAAAGGTAAAACAAATATTGGATGAATAAAACATTTTATAGGATTTTATTACATCACTATTGGGACATTATGATGTCATAAAAAACATTATATATTTAAATGGTATTTAATTTTTACCCAGAAATTCGATTGTCTCAGAAAATTTGGAAATATTCACCATTAGATAATTTCGACATCCTGAATCAAAAAATAACTATCATTTTATCTATATAATTTTCCAAATATGTGAATTTTTAATTTTAATATAAAAATGAATATTTATAAAAAAAATTACATGTTTTTACAAAAAAACATTAAAAACTTAATAAAAATTACAATTTTATTATAAAAACTTATATGATCATTTATATATAATAAAATTAATTATATAATGATAAATTATAAAAATATTTTTTAATTAATCAGATTATATTTTTTAATTGAATATTAACTAAAATGAATATTTGTGCATTAAAAACCATTTACAGAGTAACAATAATAAATTGAATTTATATTCTTCATACAAAAATAATGCACATAATCACAGTGCTAGGGTCTTGTTACATAACCCCTTATAACACCCGCATAAGACCTAAGGGTAATGTGTGTAGTGGTGACAGACTCTTAGGGTGCCTCAGCTTGGGCTTTGTACAGAGAAAATCCAAGTGACACTAGATCATTTACGAGCTCCAAAAAATGGGATTTTTCTGGAGAAGTTCTACTAGATGAGGTCATCACTTCCTTGTTCTGAGTAAATTGGATTTGATAAAACCCTATATTTATACTAATCAAGTGATCACTATTCAACATCTATATCAGCAACAGTAAAAATTTATAATATTATATTCAAATCCTAAAACATAAACCATGGATGTTCACATGTATTATATAACCATTTTACATAATTAAAAATTTAATTAGATCAAGAGTAATTTTAATTAATAATTATTTTTGTCCTTACAATCTTCACACCTTTTGAAAATTTTCCCTCAAAATTTCATTTTCCTACACTAAAACTGATGAGGGTACTTTAATTCATCACTTCCTCTGACTCGCACGTTGCTTCTTCAAAACACTGGTTTCTCCACAACACCATAACAATGGGAATTGTCTTATTTCATAGAACTTTTTCACTTTGATCTAATATCTTCACTGACATATCTTCATAAGAGAGGTCATTTTCCAATGGTACCACTTCTTGATTGAGTACATTTGATGGGCCAGGTATGTACTTTCTCAAGAGCGATACATGGAATACATCATGTACCTAATATAGGTTTGTTGGGAGTTCTATTTGATAGGCCACTACTTCAATAGGTTCAAGGATCTCAAAAGGGATGTTGTTCCTTGAAATATGCTATTTATTCATCCCAAATCTCATAACTCTCTTCCACAGTGACATACGAAGAAATTCCATGTCTCCAACATCAAACCCTAGGTCTCATCGACGGTTGACAAAATAACTCTTTTTTCCACTCCGAGCATCTTTATTATGTTGTTGGATGGTCTTAACCTTTTCCACCATTTATTATACCATTTATAGACCTTGGAGTTTTCTCTCCCCAACTTCATCCCAACATATTGGTGTTCTACACATCATCCCATAAAGGGATTCATAAGGAGTCATTTCAATGCTTGAGTGTAAAGTGTTATTATAAGAGAACTCATCCAATGTAATATGTTAATCCCATTATCCTTTTAAGTACATTGAGCATACTCACAACATGTCCTCAAATCATTGGATAGTCCACTCATATTTTCCATCAGTTTGAGGATGATAAGTCATACAGATGATTATATGAGTATTCAGAGAGTGTTGGAGATACATCCAGAACATAGTGGTGAGTCTTGGATCTCGATCAGATATAATCGATAGTGGTACTCCATACAGCCATACCACTTCTCTGATGTATATCTATTTCAGTTAATCCAATGAGAAATCCTCTCAATTTTCAATGATGTGTGATATCTTTGTAAGACGATCTACAAAAACAATGATCTCATTGTTTCCGTTGGATGTCTTCAAAATTCAAGGGAAAAAGTCCATCGTTATGTTTTCTCATTTCCACATTGGTATGGGTAATTGATGCATCATCACTTAGAATTATGTCTCTCATCCATCTATTGCTGGAACATGAGACACATTGATGTATAATCTGTGATCTCCTTCATTGTGTTATCCCACCAATAATGGTCATAGATATCTCGATACATTACTGTGCTTCTTGGGTGAATTGAGATATTTGAACTATGTGAATCATCCAAAAGTCTATTCACTAGCTATAGATTTTATGGAACACATAGTGTTGTCCCAAATATCAAAATTCATTCTTCATTAACATTGAACTCTGAGGATTTACCTTTTCTGATCATTTCAACTTTATTTTGAATTCCCACATCATCATTTTTAGCATCCTTTATCCTTTCAAAAAGACGGTTAAGAAATCATTTCTGAAAGGATTGATGATTTTTCGTTCTTTATGATTCCCATGTCCATCTTCATCAAATCTAAAAAGATTGGGTCCTTTTCAATTATCATAAATGAATGATTTATTCGATCTTTTCTACTCAAAGATATCACCACCTTGTTCTCTTTCCCCGGATTGTAGTGATTTGGTAAGTCATAGTCTTTGTAAGCTCTACGAATCTTCATTGGCACATATTAAGTTATTTCATTATGAATATATACTTGGGGGGTTTTGTGATCAATATATATTTCACACTTCTCTGCAAATAGGTAATGTAGCCTAATTTTTAAATCGAATATTGTTGTATCCTACTCCAGATCATGTGTTCGATAGTTTTTCTCATGATGTTTTGATTATCATAAGGATGAGTCAAGGACAGTCATTTTGCATCAACACATAGCTTGGTCCATTTTTCACAACATCACTAAATACCACAAAATGTTCTTAAATTTTGGGTAGTGTGAGTACAAGAGCAGTTATAAGACTCTTTTTGAACTCCCTAAAGCTATCTTCGCATGCATCACTCCAAGAAAACATGACACCCTTCCAAGTTAGCCTGGTAAGAGGGCTTGAAAATCTTGATAAATTTCTCAAAAACCAGTGATAATATCTTGCTAACCCAAGGAATCTATGCATATCTATCACATATGCTAGCCTCGTCAATTCCTCAATTAAATCTGTCTGGGAGGGATCCACATATATCCCATTTCTTATGATGACATGTCCCAAGAATGATACCTCATTCAGTTAAAACTCACACTTGATATACATTTCATTGAGCTTCTCCTTTCTGAATGTATTTAGTATAGTTCTTAAATGGTCCTCATTATCCTCTTGGATTTTGAGTATATTATTATATCGTCTATAAAGACTACGTAAAATTTGTAGAGGTAATATCTGAAGCTTCTATTCGTCAAATACATGATGATTGTTGGAGCATTAATGAGTCCAAAAGGCATTACTATGAATTCATAGTGCCCATACCATGTACCAATAGTTTCCTTGGGGATATCCTCCTACTTCACCGTTACATGGTAATATACTGACTGCATATCCAACTTCAAGAAGTATTGTTCTCCACATAGCTGATCATAAAATTAATCAATTCTTGGAAGAGGATACTTTTTCTTTATCATGATTTTGTTGAGCTTGCGATAATAAATTCAAAGGCTTATTGACCCATCCTTTTTCCTGATAAATAGGACTAGTGTACCCCATGGTGAACCACTTGGGTATATAAAACATTTATCTAGATTCTCTTGTAGTTAATTCTTCAGCTCTTCAAGATCCAAAACAGTCGTTCTATATAGATTCATGGATATTTTTATAGCCTCAGTTATAATATCAACAAAGAATTTAACATATCTTCTAGGAGAAAGACCATGAAATTCCTCGGGAATCACTTCATCGAATTCGCTCATAATAGGAGTGTCATCATGGATGGTTGTTTCCATATACACAACCATTGAAGAAATATACACATTATCATAAGGCATTAATATCCATGCTTTAGATGATGGTGCTAAATAAGATTCATCCTCTTCCTGGTACTATTATAAAATAGGGAGTTGATTTACCATATAGAGTGTGATTTCCCTCTCACTTCAATTTAAGTTGGATCTATATAGGGAAATACAATCTATCCAAAAAATTGCATCAAATTCCACCAGAGGGAGTATGATGAGGTTCTCTGGAAAGATATATCCACAAATTGTGATAGGGGAGGAGTTATATTCATGGGATACAATGATTGCCCCAGTTTTTTATCACCAACATCTCTACTTACAATATTTGTGGTGGTGTTAGGATTGTTCTACCAATCTTTTGGGATATAAAATTATGAATAGAACTAGAATCAAAAGTTATATTATATTTTCTTTAAGAAATAACTAGCGTACATACCATCACTCTTTTTTTTTGTGTTTCTCTTAGACGGTAGTGATGGAAAAGGCTCTCCCTTGCTGCCTTAAAGGTTATTGTTTGCCTCCAAAAACCCTTGGATTGGGGAACTAGTTTTTAAAGAGCCTTGGTTATATATATTTGAAGTAATGAACAATTAATTAATGGTTAAATAGAGAGTTCATATCCTCTTTCATAGTAGAGGGTTTTTCTTGTCGTTAGTTAATGTTCAGTTTTTCTTCTCTTCCACAACTAAGAATTTTCTCATCCCCTTCACGCAATATCTCGGGTGCTTCTTTCCACACCTTTAGAAAGTGGGGTGATTGAATTTCATGGAATCATTGGATTTGTCTGCTGGACCACTAGAATTAATGCCCATCTTCCTATTCTTACACAATGATACCCCTAAGATTCTCCGATCTCCATTTTGATTGTGAGGGAACATCAGACAATTTACCCATAACAATGGAAGTCATAGATCACTAGGTATTTCTATATGCTATGTTTTTTTCCACCAATGAAGCAGTCAACCATACATTCGGGGGTATTGGAAAATCCGTAGGCGTATCATGCAATCCTTGAGAAGTTTGACTCATACGTTCTTCTGGATTTGTCATATTTTTTCGAGAGGGAAAGGAAATCCATTTCCATATTTTGTAGGATGATGTGAGGAAAAAATATATCGAAAAACCTTTTTCCATAAATCCATCCTTTCCCACACCATGATCTATTTCTCAGTCTTCATATTTTTTATCAATTTCCACCATTTCTCAGTTGCACCCTCCATACAATAAGTATCCTGAAAAACTTTCTCTTGTTCAGAACATTGAAGGACTGAGAAGATCTTCTCAATGGAGTTGATCCATTGTTTGGCGATTGAGGGATCAGATTATCCACAAAAAGTAGGAGGCCTTTGTCCTATGATGCTCAAGATTTATGATTCTTATTTATTGGGGGCAGGGGGGTTGGAAGTTCCTCCTGACCCATTTTTGTATTCAAAAATGAGTAAATTGAGTGAGTATCATGACAATGTTTTTGATTCCAACTCTTATCAGATTGGGAATCTCATTAGAACAGTCATCACATTGATCATCACATCAGTTGTTAGACCAAGTCCCCCTATTAACAGGCATTGGCAGGAATAAAAGGAATTTTTGTGGTAAAACATAAATAATAATCCAATGAAAAAATGGATAACTTCAAAATTACATTTCATTTCTTAACATATGAATTTATAGGATTCAATCTATATTGTCCATTATCTACTTTCCAACATATATTTTTAAGGGTACTTTTTTTGTTCCCTTAATAATGGTTCATAATATGATAATAAATTTACCTAAGAATATCCCTCATGAGTGTCGAACCAAGAGTGTGTCAAGGACAATTGTCATGCACCAGTTCTCTTTCGATTCTAGCACTATGTAGTGTTTTTAGGTTTTACCCCTAGATACATTTTTACCAGAGCCACCTCAACTTTTTCGTATCTAGATAGAGATGTAATTAATTGATAAACCACTTAATATATACTCATGAGAATATATAGATGTTTTTATTATACTTAGTCTCATCCCAATGGATTTCACTGTGGCTTTCTAATCATAATCCCAAAAATAACTAAACCTATCGTCTGATTCCAACTATAAAAACCATTCTCTATAATACACACATAAACAAGATTTATTACAAAAAATTTAACTTAATATATATCTAAGGATCAAGAGGTCTATTTTATTGATAATTTAGGGACATTACATCATCACATAGAACATAAAATACAATATCTTTATTGAAAACATCTTTTATAGGACCACAACATTATTTCGTACTTATCATGTCATTGGATAACCTGATGACATACATAATAAAAGGGTGAGCTATAAAACCCAGAAAAGGAGTATAAAATGAATAACATGAAGAATAAAATACATATTAACCAATAGAAATATCAGTGGATCAAAATAGAAACATTAACATAAAGGAATGATATAGAATGATTAGCATAATGTGGAGATGTGAAAACAACATTTAACATGATAGTAGCATGAGCCAAGGCTCATTGCACATATAGCCTAATTAAACCCTCATTGAACTTCAATTATCATTCTTAAACCATCATTTCACTTGAATGAGAATGAGTAAACCCTCATTGAAAAAGTTGTATCATGATACTATTCTCTACCCAATGCATTGGATCTCTATTGAGGTGCACCCTTCTCAATCATTTCATTTCATGCATAAGTGTACAACATAGATAGTACAACATCGATTCATTAAAAATAATAATTTATTACAAAAATAAGAGATGTGGAATAAATAAATTCTATTCCTCAATAAAAAAGTACATGTGTATGTTGTGGAATACCATTGATAGAGAAATGGGTAGAGTTTTAACTTACACGATGATTTTGGAATGGGAAAATTTGGGGTAACTTCAGTAGTATAACAATGTCAATTAGAAACCATAAAATGGGATGCTGAGAGAGAAAGTTATATATCCAAATTTATACATTAAATCGAAATTAAGGGGGTCATGTATCATAATATTCCAACATTTTTTATCTAATTTATATGCATAAAATAAATGAATTTCTTGAAAGTAAATGAGGAAAGACAAATCCCTTACAGAATTTCATTGTGGTAAAGGGGGTACATGGGAGGAATTAATGAGAGAGATATTGGTATCTCATTATTCAAACATACGGATGGATTTATAGGGGAGGTGGAAAACATACCCCAACATTTTTAATTTAATATAAAAGGGCATAACAAGATAAGGAAACTAGGACATTAATAAGTACTGAAGGAAAGTGGGAATCATTTACTTGGATGTTTGATCTCAAAGTATTGAGAGATTCTTGAGAGTAGATTATTGGGAAACTTGGAATCCTTAGGAGGATTATAGAGAGAGGATAGAAAAGGTTGGTCAAGATCCAAATGGTTTGAGTGAATAGGAATGGTATATTGAGTGCGTTTATATAGGAAAGGAGAGAAAATTCTTTATTTTTTAGGTTTTGGAAACTACACATTAAACTAATAAAAAACACAAAGAATACCATGGTTGGTTCCCATGATTTTTTACAAAGTGGAGTGGAAAAAATTATTTTATAAGGAAAAAGGATGAACATAATAAAATATTAGGCTTTCTTATCTGGAGGTGAGTTGCACTCTCTAGGAAATTATTTTAAAAATCTTAAAAATCTAGTTAGTATTGTAGGGTCCACCAAAGAAGCAAAAAATTAATCAAAAAAATCTAAAATCACATTATTATAAATTTAAATCATATATTTTTATGAAAATCCTTTTATCGTATTTTATTACATCACTCTTGGGACAATATGTTTTCCTAAAACACATTATATATTGGAATGGTTTTTAATTTTTACACAAAAACTTGACTGTCTCAAAAAATTATGAAAAATACCCCAATAGATAATTTGTATGTTCTAAATCCAAAATTGAAATTAATTTTATCTAAATAATTTTAAAAATAAATAAATATATTTTTTTAAATAAAAATAGGCATTTATCAAAAATCACATGGTTTGATAAAAACAGCTTTCAAAACATAAAAAAAATTACAGTTTTTTTCATAATAAATTATAAGATCATTTATATTTAATACAATTAATTGAGTAAAAATATTGAATTAAAATATTATTTAATTAAAAAAAATTGATTTTGTAATTTCAAATTAAATAGAAATACTATTTGTGCTTTAAAACCAATTTACAATGTATCAATAATAATACGAATTTATATTCTTTATACAAAAATAAAGCACACGATCCTAATGCTTGGGTCTTTTTATATAACTCTTTATAACACACGCATATGACCTAAGGCTAAGGTGTGCGATGGTGAAAGACTCATGGGGAATCTCATATAACATCACTCGGTTGGTAATATCTGTTAACATCCACTTCTCCTATAAATGATTCCATTCAAGCTTAACGTGTTGATGATCAGCTAGGGCTAGGTCAAGAGTGAATCTCATTGACGATAACACATTTTTAGCTCTGAAAAATGGGATTCATATGGAGAAATTCAACTTGATGAGGCCATAACCTCCTTTGTTTGAGTAAATTCTATTTTCCATAGCTGGATATATATACTAATCATATGATCACTGTTTACCGGCTTTATTAGCAATGGAATCAATTATTAATGGTATTTTAAAATCCAAAAACATCAATCCATGGAAGTGAATATGTTTTATATAAAAAATTTACCTAATAATAAATTTTATTAGATTAAGAGTAATTTCTAATAATAAATTTGTGGGTAGTTACAAATTTCTTAAAATTTTGTCATAAGGTTAGGTTTCATAATCTATTTTTTTTATAAATCAAGTTCCAATGTTTTTTAATAAATATCCTTTTATAATAATTGTATCAAATCCAACACTAGTAATCCATATCCAATGGAAACATTGTTACATTGGTATTGAAATAATGCTTATAATATCTAAGTATAAAATGGTTTAGTATTTTTGAATAACAAGATACTTAAACGATACCCATTTTATATTGTGAAAAGAATACAAAATAGAACAAAATAAAATTCATGACATCTTTGAAACCCATTCGAATAATTCATATTTTATCAAGGGGAATGGAACAAAAAATAATGTTTAGCTGAAATTGTATGTAAGGTTATGTATAGTTTATGATATCATGAGTTAATAAGGAATAATCAATATGTCCTGATAAAAAATTGACAACACGTTCCTTTTAGTCAATAACTATAGAAATAAATACACCCATGGATAATATTAATTCAATAACATAATGGGTAATAATTACTAAATTATCATTTAAAGAAATTCTTAATATTTTACATCATCAATTTAGACATTATGATATCTATTACTTTAATACCTTCTGGAAAGACGGTTTTAAACTATGGGTAGGTATACACAAAAAATATATTTATTTTGGCCAATAAATTTGAATCATGTGATCCATTAATGAATCAAGGGGATATCTATAATCATACCCCACTAATCACTATATTTCCTATGAATTTTTTATATTTTAAATAAACTATTTAATTGATAAAAACTATTTCATATCAGTAGATATATTTATTTAGTTAAGAATATGAATTTATCAATATTTTACATTGTCAATAAAATAACATTAATAATAAAAAATTATATGTAAAATGGTAAATAATTTATAAAATAATCATATAAATGATAACAAATTTTTATTTATAATGTATATTTATTATCCAATGATCATATGGTAGTGAATGACTCAATAGAATGATAATTTCTATAAATTAAACAAGAAATTGATAGTCAACACATTCTTTAGATTAAAATATCACAACCATCCATGAAGTGAATATAGATGGAATCATTTAAATATAACCCCAATGGATTATAAGTAAAACACAGTTTTATTTATTTATGAGTATAAATTAAAAAAAGATAATTAAAAATACTTGAGGAAAATACAATTTTAACATCAAAAATCAATTTTGATATCTAATAATTTACAAAATATTAAGAAATGAGATTTATTTGAAAATAACCTTGTAAAATATTAACGTATGACTCAAAGAAATGATTTTTCATGATGGCATTAAAATTCCATTCATACTCAGTATGTTATGAAAATAATTCCTTTCATATTTTTTGTAAAAAGTTAAAATGTACCTCTTTGAGAAATAACAAAGAGAATTATTTTAAATAATTTTTCAAAAAGTAAAACAATGGTAAAAACGTATTAAATATATAATTTTATAATGTTAAAAATATTACTTAATACATTTTGTGTAAAATATATTGAAATAAGTAAAATCATTTTCGATCAAAAATAGAAATAATGATCATTTTTCCTAAAACAAAATTTCAATCATTTAAGTACCAAAAAGATAAAAATGGAATTTTTTTCTTCAAAATTTCATTAATAAACATTGGTGAATCCGATTAATGTAATTTTTTAGAAAATTAACAAATAATTTCCATCATTGTAAATTTATTTATAAATACAGTTGTTTAAAATGAGATTGAATCATCCCTCTAACTACTTTTCTAACTATTGAATCATAACCACTATGAAAGAAATAAATTAAAATTATAAATTAAATAACATGGATAAAAATTTATTCATGGAATAACATATTAAATTGTAATTATATAAATCTCATAATATTTAATATGTATATAATACTAAATATATCATAATGGAGTCAACATTGAGATGAAATGTCTTACAAAGAGAATTCCATTGAAGGGAAAATTATTAATTTAATAGATTATGTATCAAAATTAAATGAACATAAAAACATTGTACATAAAACAAAAAATAACCAAATTTTATTACACATATAATCTTATAATTTAAACAACAATGAATAATTGAACCCTAATGAAAAGAAATTGAGTAGAGAAACAGTTTCCCCTTAGTAAATTTAGAGTGAAATCCACATGGATGAAATAATATGAATTAGAAAGTAAAATACCATAATTTAGTAATCATTATGGATATAACATTAAAAATGGTTAGTGTATATTGTATATAAAAAATGATTCGTAGTAACAAAATATGCCTCAAAGAAGAGAAATAGAGAGAAAGTCCCATATCTCTGGTCTGACACATCACCTTTATTATTTATATTCTTGAATAATAAAATTATGATAATTATTTAAATATTTATAAACCATTTTAATTTTTATTATTCATTTTATTTTATTTATTACCAATTAAAACTTCTTTAATTAATCAATTATATTTACTTTGGATGTTTTGATGATATTCAGTTCACGTGTCCAAAATAACATTGCTATGTTGAAAATGGAAATTAAGGACATTATTCCATCATATACACAATAAAAATAATAAAATAATTATAATTTTTATTCCAAAACTATACATTTTAATCCAACCATTTATTACAGGGATGAAAAATGAACCGTGTTACAATCATTTAGCTGATAAGCCATACAAAAACATGAGTAACATCGCTATTTTTCAATGATCACGAAGGATAGAACATATATGGTATTTTATCATTATATAATTACAATTATAATATAAATATCATATAATATATTTAAATATACTTATATATATCATTTATGAAATGTGGTGATGAGAAACATGTTGTATTTCTTCGTGGAGATGGTAGTCCACACATATGCATGAACGAAAATATAAATTTTTAGTGATTGGAAGGGTATTAAATTAAATAATATATTACCTTTTCCAAATTATAAATATATAATATATAAAATATATAATAATATATATATTAAATCCATTTTTATAACCAGTCATGAGAGTTTGTTATGGAAAACGAATTCCATTGATTTGTGAGGCAGTAGTTTGTTGTACAGATGAAAAACGGTTTCATTTCCCATTTGATGGAAGAGAATATGGATATAAGTTATTAAATTAAAATAAAAATATCTCATTATATGTGATATATTTGTGTTATTATATTATCATAATTGAGTGATATTTCAATAAGGTGAAAGATGAAATAAAATAAACATGCTCGATTAAGAATTAAACCACTTCTTCGAAAAACCTCTTTAGGTTTACACCCAAATCCTTCCTAAGATATTTTTATAAAAAATATCTATTAGTGCATGGTAAGTGAATTATGTAAGTTATTTTGGTAGGGGGTTTCTAAAACAATTGGTTTTTTAAGTGTGTAGTGAAAGGGATATGGGTACCCTTTTTTAAGTGAGGGGAGCGACACTTGAAATTTCTCAACGTATTAAATTATAATAAGGTCATATTCTATCCAAATAGATACAAATCATCAGTAATTGGAATTTAGGACTATATAATGTTGTAATATGGCCTTAAAAATTGGATTATATGTGTTTAATTTTAAATTTATCCCTTATTTCATGGTTTAACAACCGCTAAACTAATTTTAACATTAATTGTGGTAATATCTTTTTCAACATGGAAGGGTTATAATTTTAATTATAAGATTGAAATTAGATCAGAAATGGTAAATGGATACAATTATGGACTATTTATCATCATAATATTCCTATTTTATGATTTTTATGATTTTTAAATAATTTAATAAAATATTATTCGACATAAAATATGATAAATGTCATTTTTTAAACTATTCAATGAATTTGTCCTTAAAGACATGAATATAATATTTAATTTTGAATATAATTCATTTAAACATAAATAATACATAATTATAAAATATTAAATTATTTGGGTACCAGAAATCATCCCCAAAACATGACATTATTATTTTTAATATTATTTAATTTCTGTTTTCTATAATTTTCATAAGAATCTGGTCAGCGTTGCATAAATGCGTAATGTAACTATATAATCACTAGAAATTAAGAATAAATTTATATCATGATAATTATTTGATAACAGATTGAGTTAAAATTTAAATTATTTTTATATGTTTTGAAATGATTTAATCCCTCCCAATTATTCAATTTGAGTATATTTTCATCATTTATGTGTTTTTTGGTGTATTTTGGGCTAAAATGTGAATATCAGGAAATTCTATAAAATTGATTCTTTTATGGATCATATAGTTTTCGAGTATAACTATTATATTATTGATCCAATTTTAGTGAATCCTTTTTAAGGCTTCATATTCTTGTGGTCTTCAATTTTTTATTCTGGACCAAGTCCCAATTGGAAACCCAATGATACATAAAAATCGATCAAATGGAGAAATGCGTTTTGATGGAAGAATGGACCCCACCACTTTAAATCTATAAAATCTCATTGAAATGACCTCAAAATGTTGTGATTCTATATTTTTATGTCGGAGAACATTTCAGGGACATTTTACATTAAATTTCATATAATATGAATCTCATCAAGGCATCTTTTGGGAGTGTCCATGTGGACTGGGTGACACAGTGTTTGGTGGAGAGAATAAGTTAAACTCACTAATCAAGTCATATCATCCATTAAACCATAGAAAAGGATTTTATATATTGAGGATCAATATAAAACTAAATTTATAACATATTATAAGTAGAGAGAATGGTTTTTTTTTACTTCTGGAGGGCATGAGAGAGGCAAACTTTTGGAGGACAGATTCTGGAGGATCGAAATTTATGTTCCTACTTTCCTTTCTTTTGTTCTTCTTACCATTGTAATGAATTATTCTTCCCCCATCAACTACGATACCCCTACACTAATGTGGTAGATATTCTGAGTGACTGGGGAGGGTTATATTTAACATTTTTTAATTCATGAGTTCTTTAACATAATGTTCTAATATCCACTTTTCATTTATGCGAATTATTATCGATTTCTTATAACAGTTTTTTATCATGTACGATTGTATCTGGTTTTAGATTATGTTTTTATATATATTTTTCTAATGATAAATATCTCCCTCACTAGTTTATGGCTTATATATGATATAATAGAGGAGGACTTAGTGGTGATGTACTTGGTGATCACGGATACTTTTGTGAGGAGTAGTGAATGTTATTTATTTCATGGGATAAACAAGACTCGATTGGGAATTTCCTATGATAATTGTGGGTATTATCTCTAACACTAAAACATATTGGAAGATTAGTAGAACAATCTAAGGTTTTATTATGGTTTATTCTCATATTATTATTTGACCAAGGGAGTCGGAAGAAATGATCTTGGATTCTCACTCTTAATGACTTAGTATAATAGAATTGGGTAAATTGAACTGTGATAGAATTAAAATTAGAAAACTGACCCTATCCTGACCACAATTTCATATCAAATATTTAAATCACCCCATATTTCAATTTTTTTGAATCATTTCACTTAATTTATTTACATTATTTTGTTTCATTCTTGTATTTTCAAAATAAAACAATTTCAAAAACAACATCACTTCTTCCTCAAATTTTAAGTGACAAACCATGTTGTTGAGCACTCCTCTCTAGAGAAAACCCATGTAACCCACTATAATCATTGTTAACATAGGTTATATTTTTTTCCATACCCCATGATAGGCACGGGTCAAAACATGGATCCATATCCGGGGAGGTAGCGCCCACATTTATATTCTTTTCTTTCCATTCTCTTTTCATATTTTCTCTTAAAAATTGAATGACTAGATCCTAAAAAATTAAACTATTACCTATAGATCCTGAATCTAAAATAATCTTGTTTAATAGACTTAGAAACTGTAATTTTAAATATCAATTTGGTGACATTCCCCTTTCCGAATCAAGTGAAACTTCATGTGTTCACTTTGAGCCTATAATCATGGCTGAAAATCAAAACCCAAATCTTAGAGACCTCTGTGTACCCTAATTCCATAATCAAAACAATCAACTTTCCATTACCATGTTATAGAATGAGTTTGAAATGAAGCATAACATGATTCCTTTGCTTCCAATGTTTAATGGTATGGTAGGTGAAGATCCAAACAAACACATTAAAGAGTTCACACATCTTTTATCAACTTTATGAACCTGTGGAGTTGCTGTGGAGTAGGTAAATTGGAAGGAATTTCATCTTTCATTAGATAGTGCTACAGAAGAATGGTTTTACAACCTAAAAACAAAATATTTCCATGACTGAAATGACCTATTAAGATTCTGTAGGCATTTATTCTTCCCCACCACCAGAAGCACAACCACTAGGAATGAAATCGATGCCATGCCACAATCATATGGAAAACCCTTTATGAGTACAAGGAGAGATTTAAGAAGCTATGTTCCAGCTGCCCAAATCAATCCATTTAGGAACTCACTTTCTCGTATTCTTTTATCATGGAAGACATGAAAATGACATAAAACTTCTTGATAAATCATCAGGAGGTGCATTGATTGACAAGTCAATAGAAGAAGCCAAGGTCTTGACTGGGAAGATTTCCCAGAACTCGCAGCGGTTTGGAATAAGAGGAATTGGAAAATGATGTATTCATGAGGTAATAAATTCTCAACTATTAACCTTAATATAAACTAGGATTTAAGAGATAACTACTTTGGGGAGGAAGATGGCCTTGAAGCAAGTTAGTGACCAACAAGCGCCAGCTATGGTATGTGGTTTATGCTCATCACCAGATCATTTCACTAGTCAATGTTCTAAAATACAGGGAATGGAAAAATGCGTGGCCGCCTATCAGCCAAGGTTGTTATAACAAAATCAAGGATGGATAAGTCTTAATGATGTTGAATATGGGTTTGGAAATCAATAGAATCAAGGTATAGCACCGTACCAAAACCAGTTTCATAACCAACCACCATTCCCGAATCTATTCCAAAACCCACCACCATTTCTAAAAAAGCATGCTTATAACAACACTTCTTACTAAAATCCATCCACATTATGTTGGAATGAAATAGTTATTTAGATGCTCAATATACAGGAGGGGGTGAATTGTATACTTTAAAAATTCCTTTGGAACCTTTAAAGTTGGTTACGGATAACTATGTTTTCCTTAGACAAGGAAGAAAATATAAGTTTAACAAAGTTTAACTAAGTAAATTCACAACACCTCTAATCACCAACTGGAGAATTGGAACCAATGTTAACAATATAAGATTCTAAATCAAAGCATACAGAATCTAAACTAATCCAAGTATAAGTGTAAGGAAATATAAAAAGGTTATACTTTCCTTACAAAAAGATATGGAGCGGAAACAAACAAGTAGCAAAACTACAAGTAACAAGATATAAGACTTTTAACCCAAAGATAAGGGTATCCAATAACCTTGGATAAATGTCCCTTGATTTATACTTTCAAGAAATTTTGTCTTACCCATACCAAGGTAAGACCTCGATACGATGATCAGAATCTCTATCTTGCTATCCCTGCAAGCCCTCAACTTCAAGGTAGTTGGAACCTCTGTCTTCTTCAGCAAATAAGCCCTAGAACTTCAAGGTAGTCGGAACCTCTGTCTTCCGATCCCCGGAAGTCCTCGAATGTAATCACCAACATTCAGAGTCACACGAAGCTATCTGAACGAGCAGTTCAGTACACAGAAGGCATGAAAAGATTCTCTCTCTAGAAATCACATTAACAACATGTGGTCTCTAGATCAATTAACATCATTTTCCTTATAAAAGAAAATTTTAAATTTCCTTAAGTATAAGGTGTTTGATATTTTCAAAACTAGAAGGAATGGAAAAGTCATAAGGAAAACCTTATTGACTCAACAATCTACCCCTTTTTGGAAAGCACAAACATCCTTACGAAAAAGAATATAAGGACTTTGAAAAAAATCATTAGACTTTGAAATTAAAACTTATCTCCCTTTTTTCATGAATGAAAGTGAATACAACTAACTCCCCCTTAGGCATTGAAACACTAAGGATTGTATTCTGAATTTTCGGAGTGAATTTTTCATTATTGTAAGAATGAAAAACTTTGTAGTGGGAAACTCCCCCTTTCTTTAAGGATATTTCACTTAAAAATTTTCCTATCCTTCTATAAGAGTAGTTCTTTTTCCTTCTCCCCCTTTGTGATTTTCTAAAAGAATTGAAGGGAATGGAAAATAAAATATGGTACCTGAAACATTAGTATATAACAAGATACATCCAACTAAATAACATTACATTAGAGTTGGGGAAAACATTACAAAGAAAGACAACTACAACAAAAGATCGGATCGAGTTCATTTCTCTTCCATTTCCTTCTGAATGAGATTCTTTAACAAGATTTTGAACTTCTTCAAGTCTCTTTGGTCTTCATTAAGTTTACTCTCCATGGATTTTGTCTTTTCTTCATGGAATTTTAAAGATTTTGCCTAAGACTCCATGGCTTCCTTCTGCAACTTTTTTATTTCATCTTGCTGAACGACTCTTTTCTCAAGATCAATACGGAGATTTCTATCATTAATAATATTTTGAGATAGTGAATTTTCCTTGTCATTTAGTTCCTTCACCTGTTGACTCTAGGAACTCTGCTCAATAATCAGCTCATCTTGAAGATTCTTAATCTTTTTATCTACTGTTTCAAAGGAATTTTGAACCTCAGCCTAAAATCATTCAAACTGAACTAAATCTTCATCAACTCTCTTAGACCACCTTTTCACCTTACTGCAATAATTTCTATCCACATCATAGTCGATAAGAAAATTTTTTTGTTCAGCTTCGAACTTCACAAACTTATCCATGACCACAGATAAAGAATTGATTTCTGATTCATACTTTGTTGCAAGATCTGGAATTTGGAATCTATTGTTGGAAATATCAGAATGGTGCGACAAACTTCTTCAGAGATTGAACCAAAAAATCTTGCCCATGAGATGATGATTCCAAATCAGATACATCTCTTTGAGATTTCTCTTCTTCACCTTGAACTAGATTCCCTCTAAAGGTACCACAAACCTCTTTCCTCCTGATGAAATCTTTTATAGGTGTCTCCATGAGAGCTTTCATCCCCTTATCAGATTTCGGAAAGAGTTCCTCATTAAGAGATACTTACTCGAATTCAGAAACATGAATGATCTGGTCTTCATCTGGTTTCTATTTTTCTTTTCCTTCCTCAAGAAAATTCCTCTCATAGGATTCTTCTTCATCATACAAGAAATTTTCTTCTTCTTCTTCTTGATGTTACTTTCTAGCTTCCTCATCTCCCTTTACTGGAGTTACTAACTTTTCATATTCAGCCTTATCTTTATAGTCCTGTACTTTCTTGATCAGGGTATCCAAATCTTCACTTCCCTCCTCCTCCTCCTCTTCTTCTTCTTCTTCCTCGACCACTTTAGAAACTTCTGTTTCATATTCTTCAACTACTTCTTTACCCTTGGACTTTTCCGGAGTGGCATAGTTCTTAGCTAGAGTTACTGGTAAAGAAGGTTCAGAACTGAACGTTTTCGGAAGAGGAAGAATTTCAGAAGCTAACTTATTAGCTTTCAGCAATGATTGCAGCACTTCAGCTTCAGACATTTTTTTTTCAATTTCTTCTCCTTCGCCTGTTTCTCTAGCTCCTCAGCAGCTTTTTATTTTAAGGACTAGGCCTCTGCATTTTCCAATCCAAATTGAAGATCCCCTTCCTTCATCTTCTCTTTATCTTCCCTCCACTTGACTTCCACTTCACCTATATAAGTTTTCTGCTTCATCGGCTTGGGGGGAGCAGATTGAGTTTCTGTAGCCTTAGGATTTTCTTCATCAGCAACCACTTCCTTAACCTTTCTCTTCTTTATTTTCTTTTTGGATGGTTCCGGAGTGTGTGTTTCTTTTTGAGCTGCTTCAACCTCTTCCACATATAGAGGGTAAAATTCTCTGGATTCACTGGAAAAACTCATCTTCATCCTCTTCAGGATATCATCACTTACTAACTTGAGAATGCAATTCTAAATCTCTGATTTGCATGCAAATGTGATGGATTCTAGGAACCGAACTATCAGCCTAGATAGTGAGGTAGGGAACATGATTATCTGAGCTCTCAAATTTCCTTCTTTGATGTTCTTGATCGTAATCAAGACATGCCCCATAAAATTTATCTTTCTTGGATTTACCAAGAAATCTAAGACATATATATCACTTTTCTTTAAATTGTCTTTATCACCTCTTCTTGGAACCAGAAAGCCTTGAACCCAAAGCTGATGGATTATATTGTTCGTAGTGAGACGAGCAATTTTAATGGTTGAATCATCCTTAAGTCCAGGACACATTAGTGACTTTTCCTTGTTGAAACTTCCTTGCACATTGGAAAGATTGTGTGGGAAGAATTCAGATTCTCCTTCATATGATAAACCATCCAAGCTCGCGGCCTTGGTGTATAATAGATTATTAGTATTCCCATAAGACTTGAAAGAAACCCACTCTCTGCCATCTTCCATCTAGAAGGAAACAGACTCGTAGAACTCGATCAGCAAATCATTATAAACCTGATCTTGTTTATCTGACTTTGCTACGCAGACATCTTCCCATCCATTCAATCTAATATTCTTTGAAATAAGGGAATCAAGATTATATAAATACATATGAACTATCCTTTCCTTGAAGACTAACCACTTAGAGATCAGTTTCACAGTTGACATATCTTGAAAAGTTACATCAACATACATTCGGAGTGAAGTAATCTAAAAGACTCGGAATGGATTTGAAATGTTCGGGACTGGTCTTAAGAAGAGCAGCAGGGCTTCGAGACGCGAAGGCTTGAAAAACAGATGTGGGACGAGTCTCGGGGTCCCGTTTATATAGGCAATGGTTTTGACCTTTGGTCTTCCAAAATTCATCTGACGGTTGAAAAAGCTTTGATTTGATCTGACGGTTGAGAACAATCCCAAAAGGAAAACGTGACTCCGATCTTTTGAGGTTTTTTTTCAAGAAAAAATTAGGATTTGAAGAAAATTAGAATCCGATCTTTTAAAAACTTAGGAAAATAACAGCAAGAAAAATATGATTACAAATATATAAGTAAGGAAATCACAGCTCTCAAATTGGCTAGAGAGATTGTTCGTAATTGCTAATATTCTTCTTGAAGAAAATGGAATTTAAAAACAAACTCATTATGAATGTTCCAGTATGAAAATATCATTTCAAAAACACCAGTCCGAAAATCTCCATTCCGGAAGTTCCAGTACGAAAAACCTCCATTCCGGATGTCTCATTCTGATAATTTCAATACTAAATATTTCAGATCCGGAAATTCCCTTTACGAAAAAAGAAATTTCCCGAAATTTCCATTCTTGAAACTTCAGTTCTGAAAATATTGAAAAAATAACTATGAAAAATTTTAGTTATACTAAGTTTGAAAAACATATTTCGAAAATTTTATTTACACAAACATTCAAATGTACCCCCCCTATGAAAAGGTGTTTATTACTGTTATGAGAATTGTTCAACAAGAAGTTAACGAAGAATGATTACCTTACGGTTATCATTCTAAAATTTTGTTTAATGTATTCAAATCTATCGGAGGGTAATGATTTTGTGAAAATATTATAAAGTTGATCTTGTGTTCTGATAAACTGAAGAATGATATCTCCTTTACAAATAAAATATTTGAAATCAACGTTTTACTAAGAAGAACAATATTACCTATAACAACAATTTCTCCCTGAGCATTATCTCCGAAAGTTACCTTTACTCTGTTCATTTTGATATTCTTTTCAAAATAGCTTTTGTTACCAGTCATGTTCTAGTAACATCCGCTATCCATGTACCATGTATTGTTGTTGGTACTTCCTCTATCTTCCTAAAAACATGAAAAGAATTAGTCTTTTGGAATCCAAACTTGTTTTGATCCAAGATTTCCAGAAAAAAAAATTTTAGGAACCCACGCTTTCTTAGAAAAATATGCTTTATGAAAACCTAGAGATTGGGTTTTATTTAATGAACAATTCTTTGCCCAACGACCACCACATTGACACTTGGTACCAAATGGAGAACATTGTGGAACAATGTAGTTGTTAATAAATGTTTGTTTTTCATGGGAATAACCAAATAGAGATTTGTTTCTTAAAGGTCGTTTTTTAGAATACATTTTATAAAAATTTTCTTTACCATGGGTAAAGTTTGATAAACACTTCTTTAGGGAAAAAATTTCGAACTTGAATTTAATAACCAAGTTTTTATCTTCAAAATCATTTGATTTAGAAGTAGAGCTAGGTTCGAAAACACTATTCATATAAATTACTTTTTCTATGTCTTTAGAATGTTTGTTCCTCTCAGAACTTACTTCCTCAAGATTTTTTGAATTACTTATAAAATCAACATTTTTTCAATCAAGATATCTTGAAAGAACTGATATTTCTTTTGTAAGAATATAATTCCTAATGTTTGACTTATCATGTTTTTTATTGAGTTTAGAGTTCTCAATCTGAAGAAGTTCAGCAAAACAAGACACTTCTTCATAGGTAGGTGAAGTATTTTCTTCATCAGAAGTGGATTCTTCATCTGAAGAGTTATAATATTCTCTATGATTAGAATTTAAAGATACATTGGTCAATGATTCAAAATTTCGTACCTTAGCCATAAAGCAATGATTGTCAATGGGTAATCTAGCTAGAAGACCAAGATTCTTCTGTCCTGAAGATTCATAATCAGAAGATTCATCTGAAGAATCACCACCACTGGCACTCCAGGTGTCATTTACCTTCAGATCATTCTTAGATTTGGTTTTGTAGTACTTCTTTCTGTTCCTTTCAGAATGCCTTTCTTTCCTTTATTTCTTTTTTAGTATAGGGAAATCTGGTCTAATATGTCCAGGTCTCTTGCATTCATAACAAGTTACTTCTCCATATTTCCTATCTTTCCTTTCCTTTTTCTTATACTTGGATTGGAAATTTCTATGGCCATCTATCTTGTTCATCCTTCGAGCAAGATTTTCTAGCTCAATTTTTGAGACTTCATTTTCACTGGATTCTAATTGAATAATCACATTCATAGACTTGGATCTGGTTACTCTCTCAGGAGTATTATCTTTAATATGATTCGATGTTGTTGTAAAAGCAACAATACCATTCCCATTCTTCCTTTTGATGTTGTCAACATCTCTCTTCATTATTTTTTAATGTTGAAGAATATTTCCAAATAGTTAATCAAGAGATATTTGAGTGACCTTCCTGTTCTCATCAATAGCTATTCTTTTGGATTCCCACTCATTAGGCATAATATCAATTATCATATCCACAAGGGATTCATCATCCAAACCATTCTCTCCCATAGACTGTAAGCTGTTGACTATAGTCATGAACCTCTATTGAACCTTACAGATTGGTTCTCCATACGGAAAATTGAATCCATGGTATTCAGCTCTAAGCATAGATCTCCTGGTCTCAATCACTTTAGAAGTTCCAAAGTTTGTATATTCTAACATCTTCCAGATACAATTAGCTGCTTCACAAGAAGAAATTTGGCTATATATATTTCTAGTCATTGAGCATAGTAATGTATTTCATACCTTCTAATTGAGTTG
The DNA here is from genome assembly GCA_963277665.1 of Viscum album. Lineage (NCBI taxonomy): Eukaryota > Viridiplantae > Streptophyta > Magnoliopsida > Santalales > Viscaceae > Viscum > Viscum album. The sequence continues at coordinate 1,484,755,878 of OY728137.1, forward strand.
ATACTCTTGATTTTCCTGGTTACTGAATGTTCTAACTTCCTTATCAGGAATTTTATAATCAACAGTAAGAATAATGAAATTATCCACACCAGTATTGATAACAAAATTCTTCATTCGATCTCTCCAGTACTCATAGTCATTACCATCAAATATTGGTGGTCTTGTGGGATTTAGATTATCAATAGAACCAAAATTTACTCCTGTCATTCTAAAAAAACTTGGAAACCAAACTAGTTAGTAGAGAAAAGTTCGTAACCATAAAGTTTGGAATGACAAATCAGAATGATAATGTTCGGAACGACAAATTCGGAATGACAATGTTCGTAATGAAAAAGTTCGGAACAAAAAAGTTCGGAATGACAATGTTCGAAATGAAAATTTTCGGAACGACAAAGTTCGGAATGAAAATGTTCGGAACGAATAAAAAACTTTCTATCCAAGGATGAAGAACAAAGAAAAAGATGATCAAGAAAAACTTATACGTGAGTACAAGTATTTCTAAGACCTGCTCTAATAAAAATTGTAGGATCGAAATAGTAATGTAGATGCTCAATATACAAGTGGGGGTGAATTGTATACTTTAAAAATTCTTTTGGAACCTTTAAAGTTGGTTACAGATAACTATGTTTTCCTTAGACAAGGAATAATATATGTTTAACAAAGTTAAACTAAGTAAATTCACAACACCTCTAATCACCAACTGGAGAATTGGAACCAATGTTAACAATATAAGATTCTACCTTAAAGCATATAGAATCTAAACTAATAAGAGTACAAGTGTAAGGAAATATAATAAGGTTATACTTTCCTTACAAAACAATATGCAGTGGAAACAAACAAGTAGAAAAACTACAAGTAACAAGATATAATTGTTTTAACCCAAATAGAAGGGTATCCAACAACCTTGGATAAAGGTCCCTTGATTTATAATTTAATGAAAGTCTATCTTACCCACACTGGGGTAAGCCCTCAATATGATGATCAGAATCTCGGTCTTTCTATCCCCGCAATCCCTCAACTTCAAGGTATTTGGAACTTCTATCTTCCTCAGCAAGTAAGCCCTCAAAATTCAAGGTAGTTGGCACCTATGTCTTCCTATCCTCAGAAGTCCTCGAATGTAATCACCAAAATTCAGAGTCGCATGAAGAAATCGGAACGAGCAGTTTAGTACACACACGGCATGAAAAGATTCTCTCTCTATAAATCACCTTAACAGCGTGTGGTCTCTAGATCGATTAACTTCAATTATCATCCAACTATGTTTTCGAGCTCTTTCAAATGATCTCCTATTTATAGTAAAATTTCCAACGGTCATCTCCCTCCTCCAACAGTCATATTTCCCATGAAATTCGGAGGGACTTGTACACATGTAACTCAACCAACAGTTAATTAGAAACAGAATAGACCACTTCATCTTGTAACAAACCATGTATAACTGAATGCACGACATCATTTTGAAATGGATCAAATGTATGTAAAATCTATACAAAATTTTGGACTGTAATCAAATTAAAAGTTCAGAGTCTAACTAAAATGAAATTCTAAGTCTATGTTAAGAAATGATCGGATTCTGCTTTATAGGAATTCGGAGTCTGGTTTCACCAGAGATCGGAATCTGAACATGCAGAGTTCTAAGTCGAACTAGTAAAAGTTCAGAGTCGAACTACTGAAGAGTTCAGAGTCGAACTACTCAAGAGTTCAGACTCAAACTACTTAACAGTTTGGAGATGAACTACTTAAGAGTTTGGAGTCGAACTACTTAAGAGTTTGGAGTGGAACCTCTTAAGAGTTTGGAGTCGAACTACTTAAGAGTTTGGAGTCGAACCTCTTAAGAGTTTGGATTCGAACTACTTAAGAGTTCGGAATCGAAATTCTTAAGAGTTCGGAGTCAAACTACTTAATAGTTCGGAGTTGAACTACTTAAGAGTTCGGAGTCGAACTACTTAAGAGTTCGGAGTCGAACTACTTAAGAGTTCGGAGTTGAAATACTTAAGAGTTCATAGTCTAACTCATGAATGTTCGGAGTCCAAAATTTAGATTGGAACTTCATTAAAGATCTCATCCAGAATTTGGATCCTAAAAACAGAATTCTCCAAATCTTTACATTGTATGGCTCAGGGATTTTGGGTATGAATCCGGTTTTTGTACTTAAGAAAAATATTTCTATGTATAAGAAAATCTAGGTTAGGGTAAATTTCCTTGAAGATGTAAATTTTCCTTACGAAGGAAAAATTAATATTTCCTTAAGTTTAAGGTTTTTGTGATTTTCAAAACAAGAAGGAATAGAAAAGTCATACGGAAAACCTTATTGACTCAACACATTCCAAATACCTTACAAGAATCCATCCACCAGTGTGAAACTTCCAATTCAAAACCAACAATAGAAATATGGGTTTGAGGTTTTGATCGACACCGTTAAAGATTTTTCCAACATGTTTGAATGTATCATGGACTTTCTGATCTATAATCTAGGTAAAAATAGTTCACAAACAATCCCATACCCAAAATAGAATGTCAGTACGGTAAAACAATAAGTGGAAATGAACTCCCACCACCATCCACCATTGAATCTGAAACAAAAATACCAAATCTATGAGAAAATGATGTTGGAAATGATGAAAATTCAATGGAAATGCATCAAGAAGAATATAAGAAAGAGGAGGAGAAGGATATGACAATGGATAAGAAAGGAAAAAATCCATTTTTAATACAATAAAGGGATAAGAATGATATACACCCACCATTTACATCATGGATGATTGAATCCATGAGGATGCAAGAAGAAGAGCGACAGAAATAAATTCTGGTCACCTTCAAGAATGCAGAAATCAACATACCTCTGCTTTAAGAACTCAAAAAATTCTAATGTAAGATAAGATTTTTAAAGATATTTACACCAAGAAGATGTGACTTCAAGGTAAAGAGAAGATCAATTTGGGAAGAAGGGTCTCAACCCTAATCACACCACAATTTCCAACCAAATGTCAAGATCCAATGACATTTTCTATTCCTTGTACCATTAGTTCCTTAAATTTAAATAATGAATTGTGCGATTTAGGTGCATCAATTAATATATTTCCTCACTCAATATTTTCTTCTTTTAATATGGGAGACTTGAACCCCACAGGAGTGGTGGTACAACCTGCAAACAGATCCATAGTTTTCCTATGAGTTCTCGAGGATTTCCTGGAAAATGTCAGAGATCTTTTATTATCTATTGACTTAAATGTGTTGAATATGGAAGATGATAGGAACCCTTCACACTCACACAATAGGTTTTGGAGACATTTCATGAAGATTTCCAAAACCATCATCAATGTCCATGAAGGGACACTTACCTTGGTGTTTGGATGCAACACTTTCCAATTCAATATTTTTGAATCCAATAGGCACCCATTAAGAGATCATTGACTCTTCGCACTGTCCCACGAAGATGGTACCAGACCAATTTATTAATCATGCATGTTTCATGAATTATTCTCATTAGGTGTGATTTATTCCATTAAAAAATCATTGATCATATTGATTACTAAAGCACTAGAGATTCTGAATTCTTGTGGGAAGAAGATATAAAATATGATTTCTTTGATAAATTGATAAATGATAAAAAAATTATATAATTTATTATGTGGAGGATGTCAAACCATTGTAAGTGGGGAACCTCAATTTAGTTTCATCCCTTTAGAACCCCCTGATTTAGAATGAAAACCACTCCCCACTGATTTAAAATATATATCTACTTTATGGATAGATAGAAATTATCCGTAATAATTTCTAAAAATCTATCTGAAACACAGGAAAAATCATTTAATGGGATTTTGAGAGAGAATTTACAAGAAATATGGTGGAGATTAGTTGATATCCACTAATAAACCCAAAATATTTTTCAAATAAATTTTTCATGAGGGAGATTCCAAACTTTTCACACAACCCCACGGGAGGATGAACCCACCATCATAGAGGTTGTGAAAATAAATATTGAGATGTTGTTTGAAGCTGGGATCATCTATACCATTTAGATCCACAATGGGTTAGCCCCATCCATGTAGTCCCAATGAAAACTGGCCTAACTATTGTGAGGAATAAAAAGAATTAAGTAAACCCTATGAGAATTCAGAATAGTTGGAGAGTGTACATATATTTCAGGAAGTTGAATCAGATCACTCAAAAAGATCACTACCTTATTCATTTCATTGACCAGATGTTAGAGAGATTGGCAGGCATAACTCATTATTTCTTTTTGGATGGATTTTTAGGTCATTTTCAAGTACCCATTTCTCTCGAGGATCAAGAGAAGACTACCTTTACTTCTCCTTTCGACACCTTTTCATGAAAAAAGATTCCATTTGGAATATTTAATTATCTAGGTACATTTCAAAGGTGTATGGTAAGTATATTTTCTGATCACATTGAATATTTCATGGAGGTTTCCATGGATGATTTCAAAGTTTTTAGAGATTCATTTGACCATTGTTTGAAAATTCTGGAAAACATTTGGAAAACATGCATTTTAAAGAACCTTATTTTGAATTTTTAAAAGGATCATTTTATGGTTGAGAGTGGAATTTTCCTTGGGCATGTCATTTCACAGAACGGTATTGAAGTAGATAATTAAAAAATTGAAGTGATAAATTATTTTCCTTGCCCAACTTTTGTGAAACATGTAAGATCATTTTTTGGACATGCAATATTCAGTAGGAGGTTTATGAAAGATTTTAGTATGATTTATTCCCCCCACTATGTTACTTTTGTGAGATTCTAATGTTGACATCAATGGTTAATTTAGGTAATCCTTTGATGAGTTGAAAAGGAGATTTATTACACCAACAGTAATGCTTCCACCAATTTGGGAAGAACCATTCGAGCTACATTTCGATTCCTCAAACTAAGAAGTTGGAGTAGTCCTTTCTCAAAGAATTGAGGGCCTGAAACATTTCATTTCATATGCCTAAAAATCTATCATATTTACCAATTTAACTACACAACAATAGAAAATGTGTTTTTAGATGTTGTTTTTTCATTAGACTAATTTATATCATTTCTTCTTGGAACTAAAGTCACCGTTTTTTCTGATCATGCAGCTCTTAGGTACATGATGATGACGATTGAAGAAAAACCAAGCCTTGTTAAATTGATTATATTACTACAGGATTTCAACATAGAAATCATAGATAAGAAGGAATCTAAGAAGGAAATGGCTGATAAATTATGTAGACATCCCAGCACTACTGAAGATGAAATTCCTGACACTGAGCCACTCAATGATCACCTTCCATAAATAGAATTGTACTACATTAAAGGATAGTTTCCTTGGTATGCTGACATGGCCAATTATCTAGTAACATCTCAGGTCGCATCTCACTTAAATTCTCAGCAAATTCAAAAGTTGAAATGTGATTCTAGATATTACATATGGGATTATTCAATTTTAGGGTATATTTCCAATGAACAAATGATAAGAAGATGTTTTCCGAAAATAAAATTGAATACATCTTTTATGTTTTGTCAGAAATCAGCTTTTAGAGGCCACTATGGACCTCAAAGGACAGCAAAGAATGTTTTAGAATCTAGACATTATTGGCTAACACGTTTCAATGATTCTCATTAATTTTTCAAATAGTGTAAAAATGGTCTGTTTATAGGAAATGTTTCAAAGAGACTCAAAATTCCCCAAAATCCACATAATTTTTTGTGAAATTTTTTATGTTTGGGGGATAGATTTTATGGGACCTTTACCAATGTCAATTGAATATTCTTATATTCTTCATGTTGTTGATTATGTTTCCAAATGGGAGGAAGGAAAACCCACCAGGACTGACGATGCTAATGTTATTTGTGATTTTGTCAGGGATAACATATTTTGTAGTTTTGGAGTTCCTAGATTCATATGTAGTGATCAAGGGACTCACTTTTGCAATAGGATAATGGAGGATTTGTTGAAAAGGTATGGGGTGCATCATATAATATCAACACCCTATCATCCAAAAACTTATAGGCATGCTAAAGTGTTCAATAGGGTAATCAAATGAATTTTGAAAAAATAATATTAATACAAATAGGAAGGATTGATGCCAAAGGATATAAGACACATTATGGGATAACAAGACAGCCTAAAAAAACTCCAATGGTAATGAGTCCATATTGGCTAATTTTTGGGAGAAGCAGTCACAAACCTATGCAATTGGAACACAAGGCCTACTTGGTTGTGAGGAAAATGAATCTAGATCGTGAATGTGTTGGGAATGAGAAAAGATTATAGTTACATGAGGTGGAAGAAATTATAAGGGAAGAATTTTAAAAATCCAGTATTTATAATGAGAGAACAAGAGTTGCTCATGGGAAACTGATCCAACCAGAAGACTTCCATACTGGAGACAAAGTGTTGATATTCAATTCAAGACTCAAGCTGATGTCAGGGATACATTGTTATAGATGGGAAGATCCATTTATATTTACTCATGTATATCCTTTTCTTTCTATGAATATTGTGAAGGATGTAGAGAAGGATCCTTTCACTATTATTGGGTACATGATGAAGAAATTCCATTATATCATTCCATCAAAGCCAATTGAAATGATCACAATCTTACAACCTATATAACAATAAAATTCATCAGGTGGTACATCTCCTTTACATTTTCATAATTTTTTTGATTCAATTTCAAATATTCTTACATGTTAAATCAATTTCAATGAATTACAAACATTTAATCATTTAAGTGTGGGGGAGGGAACCATTGAGGTTTACTATTTTTATATGTTGTTTGTTTTCCTATTTTTTTGTTAATAAAATATTTGTGTTTAAAATTTCATGTGTTTATTTTTAAAAAATTTAGTGTTTTTAAAAAATTTGAGCTGAAATGATTATCTTTGGCATTTTTTAAACACATGTCCATGGGAGAAATAATTTTTTCCCTGAAACTGAGTTTAAATTAATGATGACAATTACTTTGTTTCAAGTTCAAATATTTAGGAATTTTTTGAGATGTACTCTGATTTTTGAATCCCATCACACATCTCACTATCTATATCTTTGAAATCACATTCCTGTGAGGTTTATAAATAATTATTTTCATATTTGTTTCATTTACCTCATTTCTTGAGAGAACCAAATCATTCTTGATTGAACCATAATTTTATTTATTCATGTCAAACCCTGAGGATTTGAGGTACCTATGTTTTAAATGATTAAGGGATTTCATTAGTTTTAAAGCCCGCTTTTTAGTAAAATCCCTTTTATAATGGCCTTCCTTGTACATTTAATCCTCGTAGCATGAATAATCCTTGAACTTCCTATTAGGATACCCACATTATAATCCAATTTTCTTTATCAAACTTTCTCTTGAAGTAAAATAGCATGATCTTTTTGAACTTACGTGTGGGGGAATCTGTCTTGTATTATTATACCTTATTTGGGGACACTTTGGGTGAATATAAAATGTTGAAGAGATGTAGTTTCTACTGAATAAAAAAAAATTCTACAAAAATATGTTCTTTTTTTGGAGCTGTAATGTTGAGGGAAGTTGTCACTTTCTGAAGCCTATAATGGAGAAAAAAGTTGTGCCCTTTCTGGAGCTTTCAAGAAAATACATATCTGAGAAGATCAGAATTTTTTCTAGTATTATTGATAATGGTGTGAAATTTATTTCAATATTTCATGATTATGGTGCTAATTTTATACTAAGTGGATTGTATAGGAGACTAAAATTGTGTGAAAATTAGAGTAATGCAATTTTTATTCAAAAAGATCCAATCCACCTTCTTTTAGCCTCTTAATTTTTACATATAAATCCCAGAAACCTAACGCCACAGAAAAACCTTGAGAAGTACTCATGATAAACATATCTTTTTGACTCACATTGGTTAGAGATGTAGTAATTTATCAAGCCTATGGTGACCATTGTATGAGTTTGGATGATAAATAAATTGCTAAAATTTTGAAATTTGTGTGATGAGAGGTAATGAATAATATGTAACTATATTGTGTGCATGGGAGGATAAATGATGAAGAAATATATTGAATGATATTAAATGAATAACTTGTAATAATGTTTTTCGAGGAGTTCTGAAATATTTTGTATATTATTTTCAAATTGGTAGATCTCATGGGTATGTGTTTTGATGTTGGATTGATTTGATTGTGATGTTGACTTATCCATGATTCCTTGTGCTAAGTGTGGGGTAATTAAAATAGATACTATTAAAATTATTTTTTATATGTTTTTAAATGATTTAATCCCTCCCAATTATTCAATTTGAGTATATTTTCCTAATTTATGTGTTTTTGGTGTATTTTTGGGTTAAATGTGAAAATGGGGTAATTCTATAAAATTAACAGTTTTTGGGATCTTCTATCTCTCGGTCATAATTTTTAAATTATTGATCTAATAGAAGTTAATCCTTTTTAGACTTTATATTCTCATGAGATTCAATTTTGGAATCTATACCAAGACCCAATAGGAAACCCAATGGTATGGAAAAATCAATCAAATGGAGAAATCTGTCTAGCTGGCAGAATGGACCCCACTGCAATAAATCAGAAATAAATCATTCATCTGACCTTCAAATGAAGTGATTCTTGTCCGTTTATACATAGTAAATTCAAGGTATGATCACATTAAATTTCATAAAATAATAATCTCTTCAAGGAATCTTTTGGGAGCTTCCATGTGGAGTGGGTGAAACTATGTTTGGTGGTTATAAGAAGTTAAACTCACTAATAAAGTCATATTTTATATTACACCTATAATTTATTTTATATTTTGTGAATCAATATAAAACTCAATTTAAAATATCTTATAAGAAGGTATCATAGATTGGTTCAGATTTTTTTGTGGGAATAACCAAGGAAAACATATGGAGGATAGATTCAAGAGAATCAAAATTTCTATTCTTTCTTTTCATTATTTTGTACTTAGATTTTTAATGATATATTATTCCCCCTTCAACTCGGTTACACCTAAAATGGTGGGGTAGATCTTCTGAGTGATTGGGTATGGGTAGGTTTACACTTTTTTAATTCTCGTGTTCTTTCACTTAATGTTTTAATATCCTTTTTTCTGTTATGAAAACCAGTTTCGATTTATTATTACAGTTTATATTACCTTGTACAATTGTATCTGATTTGAGATTTTGTGGTTTATATATATTTGGTCAATGATAAATATATCTCTCACTATGTTTTTGTTTTTATATGATGGAATATACCATGAATTATTGGTGAAGTACTCGACGATCATTGGTACATGTGTGAGGAGTGGTGGATGTTCTAGATTTATATGGATAAACAAGACTCTATTGGGAATTGCCTAAGATAATTGGGGGTATTCTCTACAAATATATTAAAAATTAGAAGAATAATGGATGAATATGATGTTTCATTAGGGTTTATTCTAACAATATTATTTGATGAAGGGAGTGGGAATAATTGATTAGGGATTCTCACTTTTAATGACATAGTAGAAGAAAATTGGGTAAAATGAACTGAGATTGATTTCTAATTGGAAAATAAACCCTAACCTAGTCACCATTTTAAATCAATGAGTTAATTCACATCATTTATCAATTTTTTGAAAACATTCACTTAATTTATTTCCTTTATTTATTTATTTCATGTATTTTATAAATCAAACAATTTCAAAAAACAAAATCACTTCTTCCTCTAATTTTAAGTGACAAACACTATTATTGACCACTCCTCTCTAGAGACAAACTAGGAGACACACTATAATATATTTTAAAATATGGTATATTGGTTTCTTCCACACTCCACAATATAAATATGTTAATCACACAATTAAAAAAAAATGTTCATTCACCACTTATTTTTATGCCTGTGTGAGTGTATATGAAATATGTAATGGAAAGAGTGCTACGTTTTTTATTTTGTTTACCTAAATTATTATATGTTTACATACATGTAAAATCATCGCATAAATTATTTAATCTCGATAATAATATGATAATTATATAAATAAATTCACCCAATTACAATTAAGATAAAAATGGTGGTCTTATAACTTAGTTTTATCCTAAGCTAACCCAATTTCCCATTTACCATGGGGATGATTTTTTAACGATTTTTACTATTCATAATGATAAGAAAATAAGATGAACATATTAAATAATATAGATTTTTCTTCATTAAAAACCTGGAATCAATTTTATAAATTTTGTTCCTAGAATTTTAATATATTATTTTATAATAATCCTGTAAAGTGTGGCAAAAATGATGTTTTTTTGAGAAATGCATTTTTCAGAAAAAACCTGGTCTTATATTATCTCAATTAAAATAATTCATCATTATATGAATTTTAATTCATAAAAAATCATATATAATGTATAATGTTTATTTAAATAATTTCTAAATTGGGATTATTTTAATTAAATCAAAATAATGAAAAATTAAACAATTAATAGATGTTTTAAGAAAAAAATGGATTTTAAGACTAAATGTAACACCCCAAGCTTCTACGGTACGCTTCTCTTTGATTAATGTGATAGAGTGTGTTGTACGCAACACCGAGTTCTAACACACCATAACCAATCAAACTAGCAGTTATGAATTGTAATACGTAATTTTTGAAATTATATATATTTTATTTTTTTAAATGGACTTCTTTTTTGGATTTGGAGTATCAAATTTATCCTAAGGTGAAATTTTGGTACTTTTCGGATAACTTTAATATTTTGATGAATAGTGAAAATTACTAAATTTTAATTAAAAACAAATTTTTTAAGCATAATCATTAATAGTGATAATTTCTGAATTTGAGTGGTTTTAATTTATATTTAGAATATATTTTTACCATTTAATATAATTTTTGTCATTGGACATGATTTTACAATTAAATCGGACATAAACAAGTGTCAATCTTTTGATAGTTATTATCTCTTAAAAACATGCTTTTTGTTTTAACAATAGGAATTAATTTTAAATTAATTTCTGCCACTTCTGTGTTTTGAATTTGGAAAAATTGATTCCATATTTGTAATCAGGATGTTCAAATTGTGTAAATAGGTAACTTTTATGTTTATACATTTTGAATAATTACTTCGGTAATAATTTTATTCACCATGGTTACGGGTAAATCCGGTAAATAAGGGTTAAAAAATAATATTATAATAATACTAAATTACCCTAAAACGTGTCCTAGCCTTATTGGTTGATAAATGTTCGACCATAGGCATCGTTGGGTCGATTTTGGGACCCCATGGAGCCACTTGTAGGTGATAGAGACACTTAATTTTAATTATGTTAAAATAAGTACAAAAATGGCATAAGCATATATCTTTTAGAAAAACAATTTTTACATAAAGTTATATATGTTGGATTTTGACTATAAATATTCATTAGAAATATAAAACGATTTCATACATAATGATATATTATTTATAATTTTTAGACTTTAAATAATTTAATTTATTTATGACACAATTATGATGCAGTAATTACCATAATAGTGAAAAATTAAAATAATTGATATCATAAATACCCAAATAAATATAATTTGAGACTTTTAATGAATTTCACTAATTTCATAGGATAATATGACATATTATTATTGATTTAATTAACTTTATTCGAAGTAATAATTCTGTTATGAGTTTCACAAAAATCAACTATTGAATAGTGTCAAAATTGACAAAAAAGAGTTTTTAAAACAAATATTATATTATTAATTGATATTAAATTCCTAAAAATCGAAGGTTCAACCAAGAGACTTATATAATGTGATTGTTATCATTAATGGACCACTTGGGGGGTCTCTTCTATGTATATAGTAAGTTTATTAACTATATAATATACAAATACAAAGTGACATGGTAAATGTCAAACTAATTAACTTATAGTTAATACTTAATGATAAGGTTAATATAGTAACCCAAACCTATATAAATACCATTTTTTGAATTGTTTTCGACCTATACAAACCTTAACATTTAAATAATCAACTTTGGAGCCATTATAAACCGAATATGAATTTATTATAAATTAATATTTCTAGCTTTTCCAAAGGTGCCCTTCACCCCTCTTATAAAAGGTCACTCCTCCTTCTCATTTCATCACACCATAAAAGCCTTTTGGTTCATTCAAAATCTACCCAAATACTCTCCCAAATTCTCTCACTACAACCTAGAGTTATTATTTTGATCATAATGCCAACCTATGAAGCCCTTTTGACCATATCAAAAGGATGAACCCGAAGAAGAGGTAATGATTTCACCACCTTTTTCCAAGTTCCTTTATTCTTCCACTTCTTCTTCCTTTGTTATTACCATTCTAAAATAATAAATCCATTATCATATATATACTATGATGTTATTTTAAATATGGTACAACCATATTCAGTATTCTATCCACCCTTTGAATAACATGTCACCATACGTGCCTACGTAGACCTTACCGTCTCCACGTCGTGGTGTAATTGTTATTTAATATATTATTATTTAGATGGGTATAATAATGATGTGTAACTCATATAAATAATAAATATAACATGTTAATTAATATTTATATATGATATACCATCCATTTATATATTATTTTAATATCTAATGAATGATATTGTCGCTCGTGCGTACGTACGGACTACCGTCTCCACAAACGCGAGGAGATTCATTCTCCATCGTATCCATTCAAGTATAATTATCATTAGATGATTTGAAAATGATTTTAAGGAATTTATATCATCTTGGATATGAATAATATACAATCTATCCATTATAAACATGTCTTACATAACAAAACATATAAAAGAAAATGAGTAAGTTAACACCCAAAACAACGATAATACTAAGATATTATTAACAAATGAATGTTAAAAGATCATATATGATATCATATTAATGTATATGATTCCTGTATAATTTAATAACAATTATTTCACCATTATACAGGAGGTTAACCTACCCCAACCAAGGAAAAGAACAAGGTAAGGGTTATTTCGAAATCTCTTCCTTATCCGAGGTTGTTTATACGTAATTATCTACTACGATTTCTTTATCATCCACATCCATGTTTCTTCGAAATGTTTTTCAAAAAGATTTTAGTATTTATAATAATATGGGTTAAAGTCATTTATACCCTTGTTTGACTTTTTATAAGAGGTTTATAAAATAATCTTTCCGTTGTTTTCCAAACAAGGTGCTTTTAACCTTTTCGACATAATTAAGGTAAGAATGTTTTTTTTAACTTATACGGAAGGTGCGGTTATTTTCTGCCGTTATAAAATCCTCGAAGCCTCCCTTACAGGATTATAAGAATATTTTCAAAGAAAATGTTTTATTTTATAAATATATGACTCTTAGATGATTTCAGAATAGAAAGAGATATTTCTCTAAAAAGAGTTTTGAATTCATCTATGTCAACATCCTTTGACGGATTTTACGCTTATTTGAAGTTGATTTATTATGATACAAAACTTCTATATTGTATTGAAGTTTTTCTGATATGTTTGACTTTGGATGTGCTATTTTTATACCATTCATAGTTTATGGTGAAAGTATTGACATTTCGTTTGCTAGTTTTAATACGAAGGTTTATGTTATGTTTAAACCTTTTCATATGGGAATGCATTGGACTTAATATGTGATGAGTGGTTCCCGCTATAGATCCTCGATGCGTCAGTAGGTCTCATGAGACAAACTAGTGTCTTGGCACAAGGCCTTGGAAAAATCTTATTTGTAGTCTTGGCACGAGGCCTTGGATATGTGGTTATGATAGTCTGGCATTATGCATTCCATCATTATGAAAGTGGTTATTGATATTGCATGTGATTATTCGATTAGTAGAATATCAATGTGAATAAGTAATCGGCATTATTTCATTTTACCTTTTCGATACTATGTTGAAGTTCAAGTTTAAAAGGCTTTTGTTTTAGTTATACATTGCCTTAAATGTTTATGCTTATTTTTTAAAGTTTCCGCTATATTGTTATCCTTACTGGGCATTTGAGCTCACCCCTTTTCTATGTTTTATTTTTTCCCAGGATGTGAAGAAGTAAGTTATGAATGACCTGCAGGGATAGTATGTGGGGATATGAGTGTGGAATATGGAGACTATGTTGTTGTAGTAGTTTTTCAATTTATGATGTAATGTAAAACTTTATGAATATATCTAGTGTTTCCAAGGATACTAAACCAATCGGTCTTTCGAGATTTGATCTTTCTTGTGATCATGCCAATGTAATGTAATAATGCACCGACTCTCGGTAACTAGGGTCGGGGCGTTACAATTGGTATCAGAAGAATTATAGTACAAACCTTGGAAGCTAGATTTATATAAACTCTGATTAGAGCACGTAGACCTAAGATGAGCTTTGAGGATTAGTATATAAGAACTTCCTAGAATTTTGGTATTGTTGAGATTTTGTGAGTTTTCCAAGCAATACATCCCTTTCTGGATACGAGCAGGTAGAGGCGGCTCTGGCACAGATGTACCTAGGGGTAAAAATCGAAAACACCGCTTTGAGCTAGACTCGAACGGGAACTGGTGCAGGACAACGGGCCTTGCTGCACTCTTGGTTACGACACTCCCGGGGGATATGCTTAGGATAACTCTCATTTTCATTACAAATCATTATGAAGGGTTTATGAGTATATACTTCCTCAAAGAAAACATTCTTATGATTATGGATTATATCCATAAATAGTTCAATTTATGTTAAGTGTTTTATAAGTATGGGATTATGTATATTGATTCATAAACTGATCTAGTATATTCCATTGTTTAGAAATGGAGCCTAGTGGAAGAAATGGAAACCGTATCAATGCACGCACTCCATGTAGGGATTTCCCTCCTACTCAAGATAATTATAGTGGAGATAGTGATGCAACTTGTGTCGATCAGCTAATCACCATACTGGGAAAACTCACTCAGGTTATGAATAATAACCTTACCCGTATGGAGCACCCGGACCCGCAGCGTGGAGGGTCAATGTTAGATCGATTCATGAGGCAACAAACACCAACGTTCAATGGGAGTACAAATCCCTTAGTAGCTGAGCAAAGGATAAATTCCCTAGAGAAAATATTTCAGGCTTTGGGGAGTAGTGAAAGGGAAAAAGTTATCATGGCAGTTTACCACCTCACTGGAGATGCTGATCAATGGTGGTCATTTATTTAAAACACGAAGGAAGATGATGAAGTATAAAATATGGAATGGATGGAGTTCAATGATCTATTTTTAGAAAAATACTTTCCTCGCGACCATCGAGAAGATATGGAAAGGCAATTTCTGAGTCTGAGACAGAAGGAGGATGAGAATATCGCAAAGTATGGGGCTAACATTACAAGGATAGCAAGGTATGCTGAAGATTATATACGTAACCCAAGAAGTAAGATTGATCATTTCTTTGATGGGTTAAAAACATTTTTCCGTCGAGCATTAGTCTCACAATCCTTCTCGTCGTACGAATACATTTTCTCATGTACTATCATGACCGAAAAGGAATTCTCTAAGTCTTATGAATTTAAAGCAAAGAAAGAGAAGAAGAGACATGCTGATCAATCTGGGAATGGAAATAAGGGGAAGAAGGGAAAGGTTGATTATTCATCCGGTGGTAAATGTGGTAAGAAACACCCCGGTACTTTCTTGAAGGGAACATGAGTCTGTTACAAGTGTGGTGAAAATGGCCACCAAGCTCGTGATTGCAAGGGGAAGAAGGAAGCTACCAATGTTCAGTGCTACAATTGCAGGGAGATGGGGCATTATGCAAATGAATGTCCTAAGTGTCAGGAGATCTTATCTTAGCAAAGTCCAAGGGATCAAGGCCAAGCTTATGCTATCACTACTGCTGAGATAGAAGCTCTGAAAGATATGGTGGCAGGTAATTTAATGGATTACTCAAGTTTAGAAAATGCATTATTTGATTCTGGATCATCGCATTGTTTCATATCTTCCCAGTTTTCTATGAAAATTAGATATTTCCAATTTGATTTGACAAGGTAGTTGTCAGTTAAAACTCCTAAGGGAAGTATCATTGCAACAGAGTTTTGTGAATCAGTCCCCATTAGAGCACATAAATGTTCTTTATCTTCTGATCTCGTCGTCATAACTATGATTGAGTTTGATTTAATCCTCGGTATGTACTGGATTTCGGACTATGATGTGAAGATTTATTGTAAGAAGAAAGAGGTTATGATTCTTGATGATGATGATAAAGAACACCTCATCTTTAGAGCGGAATCGTCACCATCTAATTCTTATTTAGATCCACCCCTAGTAGCTCAACTAAATTCAATTATTAAGGAGGAAGAGAATGAAATAACTGTGGGTGAGGAAATGAATGTTAAAATAGAGGATGTACCTGTTGTGAAAGAATTTGTAGATGTATTTCCGGAAGATTTACCTGAACATCCTCCAGAACGAGAAGTTGAGTTTTCCATTGATTTAATTCCTGGATCAAGGCCTATATCAAAGTCCCCTGATAGAATGGCTACTGTAGAATTAGTTGAACTAAAGAAACAACTATAGGAATTTAGTAATAAGGGATTTATTCGCCCTAGTGTTTCTCCATGGGGAGCCCCTGTTTTTTTTAAAAAGAAAGACGGATCTATGAGGTTATGTATCGACTACAGAGAGATCAATGCTATAACAATAAAGAACAAGTATCCCCTACCACAAATTGATGATTTATTTTACCAACTGCATGTAACTCAATACTTTTCAAAGATTGACCATTGATCTGGATACCATCAGTTGTGTGTGAAGAAGGAAAACATTCCGAAGACAGCATTTCGAACCAGGTACGGGCATTACGAGTTTACTGTAATGCCTTTTAGATTGACTAATTCACCCTCTGTATTCATGGATATGATGAATAGAGTTTTCAAGGAGTATCTCGATGAATTTGTGGTGGTATTTATTGATGATATCTTGGAATACTAAAAAAGATACTAAGATCAAGAAAATCACTTGCGCATTATCTTGAAGAATCTGAGAAGACATGAATTATATGGGAAGTTTAGCAAGTGTGAATTCTGGATTTAGGAGATTTCTTTTCTTGCCCATATTATCTCTAAAGATGGAATCTATGTTGATCCTTCTAAGACCAAGGCAATCCATGAATGGCCAGCACCGACGAGTATAACTGAGGTACGTAGTTTTATCGGTTTAGCAGGTTATTATCGACGTTTCGTCCGGAATTTTGCCCATTTGAATAACCCATTAACGAAGCTCACACGTAAAGGGGTTAAATTTGTTTGGACAAAAGAGTGTGAAGAATGTTTCAAAGAACTGAAGATAAGATTAGTCAGTGCTTCTATATTGACTCTACCATCGGGGAATGATGGGTTCGTTATTTATACTGATGCATCGAAGAAAGGACTTGGTAGTGTCCTTATGCAGAATGATAGGGTTATTGCCTATGCATCATGACTGTTGGAAATTCATGAACAAAACTATCCTACTCATGTCTCGAGTTATCAGCTGTGATCTTTGCTTTGAAGATATGTAGGCACTACCTCTATGGTGAAAAATGTGCGATTTATACTGATCACAAGAATTTGAAGTATATTTTCTCACAAAAATTACTCAACATGAGGCAAAGGAGATGGCTTGAATTACTCAAGGATTATGATTGTATGAAACACTACCACCTGGGGAAAGCAAACAAGGTGGCAGATTCTTTGAGCAAAAAAGACCATGGAGTTTTGAACGTGATGAGAATTGAAAGGGATCCAATTTTCATGGATCTAGTGAAGATGGACATGGTAATAACCAGGGATGGTGATACATCAATGCTTTTTCAATTGGTTTCCAAACCATCTTTACTAGAAAGGATTAAGAGTTCTCAGACTGATGATGAAGAATTTCAAAATAAGATTAAAGCTGTGAATGATGGGAGATTGAGAGACTTTTTGTATGAAGATGGAATTTTGAAATTCGGGAAGTGACTTTGTGTTCCCGATATACCTGATCTAAAAAGGGAATTGCTGGATGATGCTCATAGTTCCAATTTCTCTACACACCCTAGGAGCACCAAAATGTATAGAGATTTGAAGGAACATTTTTGGTGGGACAATATGAAGAGGGATATTGCTGATTTTGTGTCAAGATGTATGGTTTGTCAACAAGTGAAATCTGGAAGGCAACACCCTGGAGGAGTCATGCAACCTCTTCCCATACCGGAGTGGAAATGGGACAATATTACGATGGACTTTGTCATGGGGATACCAAAGACTTCTAGAAGAAATGATGCAATGTGGGTTATTGTTGATCGTCTTACCAAGTCAACACATTTTCTTGCTATAAGAGAAGATCTACCACTGGAATGTCTAGCAAGACTATATATTAATGAAGTTGTGAGACTTTATGGAGTACCCCTATCGATTTTTTCTGATCATGATCTCCCTTTTACATCAAGATTCTGGAAGAGTCTTCAGAAATCCCTGGATACTGAACTTCATTTGAGCACTGCCTACCACCCTCAGACAGACGGACAATCAGAACGGACTATTAATACCTTAGAAGACATGTTGATATCCTACTCACTTGACTTTCAGGGTATGTGGGATCAGTATTTACCTCTGGTAGAATTTTCCTATAACAATAGCTTCCATTCGAGAATTCAGATGGAACCATATGAAGCGTTATATGGAAGGAGATGTCGTACACCAACCTTTTGGGATGACGTTGGTGAAAGAAATCTTGTAGGCCCAGAACTGGTCGAGGAAACGATGGAAAAGGTGAAGGTAATCCAAAATCACATCAAAGCAACTCAAAGTAGGCAGAAGAGCTATGTAGATAATCGAAGGAAGGATTTGGAATTTCAAGTCAGTGATCATGTTTTCATGAAGGTATCTCCATGGAAGGGAGTCATACGTTTCTGTAAGATAGGTAAATTGAGTCCCAGGTACATCGGACCTTTCGAAATTCTAGAACGAATTGGGGATGTAGCTTACTGATTGGCAATGCCGCCAAGTCTCTCCAAAGTTCACGATGTGTTCCACGTATCTCTGTTGAGGAAATACATGCCTGACCCAACGCATATACTCACCTATGAAGAAATAGAACTGGAACCCGATCTGTCTTATTTTGAAGAGCCTGTCAGGATTCTTGATACAAGAGAACAATTACTGAGAAACTGGACGATGCGTATGGTAAAAGTTTTGTGGAGAAACCATAAGATGGAAGAGGCAATGTGGGAACCTGAGGAACATATGATGAAGAACCACCTGAGTCTTTTCATGCAATAATATTCTAGAAATTTTTAGGATGAAATTATTTGAAGGAGGGGAGAATGTAACATCCCAAGCTTCTACGGTATGCTTCTCTTTGAATAATGTGATAGCGTGTGTTGTACGCAACACCGAGTTCTAACACACCATAACCAATCAAACTAGCCGTCATGAATAGTAATACCTACTTTTTGAAATTATATATATTTTATTTTTTAAAATGGACTTCATTTTTGGATTTGGAATATCGAATTTAGCCTAAGGTGAAATTTTGGTACTTTTCTGATAACTTTAATATTTTGATGAATAATGAAAATTACTAAATTTTAATTAAAAACAACTTTTTAAATCATAATAATTAATAGTGATATATTATAAATTTGAGTGGTTTTAATGTATATTTAGAATATATTTTTACCATTTAATATAATTTTGGTCATTAGACATTATTTTACAATTAAACCGGACATAAACAAGTGTCAATCTTTTGATAGTTATTATCTCTTAAAAACACGCTTTTTGTTTTAATAACGGGAATTAATTTTAAATTAATTTCTGCCACTTCTGGGTTTTGAATTTGTAAAAATGGATTCCATATTTTGAATCAGTATGTTCATATTGTGTAAATAGACAACTTTTATTTTTAGAAATTTTGAATAATTACTTCGGTAAATATTTTATTTACCATGGTTAGGGGTAAATCCGGTAAATAAGGATTAAAAAATAATATTATAATAATACTAAATTACCCTAAACCGTGTCCTAGCCTTATTGGTTGATACATATTCGACCATATTCATATTTTGGTCGATTTTGGGACCCCATGGAGCCACTTGTAGGTGATAGATACACTTAATTTTAATTAAGTTAAAATAAGTACAAAAATGACCTAAGCATATATCTTTTAGAAAAACAATTTTTACATAAGGTTATATATGTAGGATTTTCGACTATAAAATTTCATTAGAAAGATAAAAATATTTCCTACATAATGATATTTTATTTATAATTTTTAGACTTTAAATAATTTAATTTATTTTTGACACAATTATGATGCAATAATCACCGTAATAGTGACAAATTAAAATAATTGATATCATAAATACCCAAATAAATATAATTTGAGACTTTTAATGAATTAAACTAATTTACTAGGATAATATGACATATTAGTATTTATTTAATGAACTTTAATCGAAGTAATCATTCTGTTATGAGTTTCAAAAAAATCAACTATTCAATAGTGTCAAAATTGACATAAAAGCGTTTTTAAAACAAATATTATATTATTAATTGATATTAAATTTCTAAAAATCTAAGGCTCTGCCAAGAGACTTATATCATGATATTGGTATCATTAATGTTCCACTTGGGGGTATCTTGGATGTATATAGTAGGTTTATTAACTATATAATAGAAAAATACAAAGTGACATGGTTAATGTCAAACTAATTAACTAAGAGTTAATACTTAAAGTTAAGGTTAATATAGTAACCCAAACCTATCTAAATTCTATGGGTTGAATGGTTTTCGACCTATACCCACCTTAAAATTTAAATAATCAACTTTTGATCCATTAGATACCGAATATTAATTTATTATAAATTAATATTTCTAGCTTTTCCAAAGGTTCCCCTCACCCCTCTTATAAAAGAGCACTCCTCCTTCTCATTTCTTTACACCTTAAAAGCCTTTTGGTTAGGCCAAACACTACCCAAATACTCTCCCAACTTCTCTCAATACAACCTAGAGGCATTATTTTGTCTAGAAATCCAACCTAAAGAGCTCTTTTGATCAAATCAAAAGGATGAACCCGAAGAAGGGGTAATGATTTCACAACCCTTTTCCTAGTTCCTTTCTTCTTCCACTTCTTCTTCCTTTTTTATTACCATTCTAAAATAATAACACAAAGATAATATATATACTGTGATGTTATTATAAATATGGTACAAGAATATTCAGTATTCTATCCACCCTTTGAATAACATGTCACCATACGTGCGTACGTACGGCTTACCGTCTCCACGTGGTGGTGCAATTGTTATTTAATATATTATTATTTGGATGGGTATAACAATGATGTGTAACTCAAATAAATAATAAATATAACCTGGTAATGATTCTGTATATATGATATACCATCCATTTATATATTATTTTAATATCAAATGAATGATATTGTCGCTCGTGCGTACGTACGGACAACCGTCTCCACAAACGCGATAAGATTCATTCTCCATCGTATCCATTCAAGTATAATTATCATTTGATGATTTAAAAATGATGTTTAAGGACTTGATATCATTCTGGATATGAATAATATACAACCCATTCATTACAAATATGGCTTACGTAACAAAACATAAACAGAAAATGAGTAAGTTAATACCAGAAACAAAGACAATACTAAGATATTATTAACAAATCAATGTTAAAAGATCATATATGATATCGTATTAATGTATATGATTCTTGTATAATTTAAAAACAATTATTTCACCATTATACAGGAGGTTAACCTACCCCAACCAAGGAAAAGTACAAGGTAAGGGTTATTTTTCAATCTCTTCATTATCCGAGGTTGTTTATACGTAATTATCTACTGGGATTTCTTTGTCATCCACATCCATGTTTCTTCGAAATGTATTTAAAAAAGATTTTATGATTTAAAATAATATGGGTTAAAGTCATTTATAACCTTGTTTGACTTTTTATAAGAGGTTTATAAAATAATCTTTCTGTCGTTTTCCAAACAAGGTGCTTTTAACCTTTTCGACAGAATTAATTTAAGAATGTTTTTTTAACTTATAAGGTGGGTGCGGTTATTTTCCGCCGTTATCAAATTGTCGAAGCTTCCCTTACAAGCTTATAAGAATATTTTCAAAGAAAATGTTTTATTTTATAAATATATGACTCTTAAATGATTTCAAAATAGAAAGAGATATTTCTCTAAAAAGAGTATTGATTTCATCTATGTCAACATCCTTTGATAAATTTTACGCTTATTTGAAGTTGATTTATTAAGATACAAAACTTATATATTGTATTGAAGGTTTTATGATATGTTTGACTATGGATATGCTATTTTTATACCATTCATAGTTTATGGTGAAAGTATTGACATTTCTTATGCTAGTTTTAATACGAATGTTTATGTTATGTTTAAACCTTTTCATATGGGAATGCATTGGACTTAATATGTGACGGGTGGAGCCCGCTATAGCTTCTCGATGCATCGGTAGGGCTCATGAGACAAACAAGTGTCTTGGCACAAGGCCTTGGAAAAATATTATCTGTAGTCTTGGAACGAGGCCTTGGCTATGTGGTTATGATAGTCTGGCATTATGCATTCCATCATTATGAAAGTGGTTATTGATATTGCATGTGATTATTCGATTAGTAGAATATCCATGTGAATAAGTAAATGGAATTATTTCATTTTACCTTTTCCATACTATGTTGAAGTTCTAGTTTAAAAAGCTTTTGTTTTAGTTATGCATTGCGTTAAATGTTTATGCTTATTTTTGAAAGTTTCCGCTATATTTTTATCCTTACTGGGCATTTGAGCTCACCACTATTCTATGTTTTATTTTTTTCCAGGATGTGAAGAAGTAAGTTATGAATGACCTACAGGGATAGTATGTGGGGATATGAGTGTGTAATATAAAGACTATGTTGTTGTAGTAGTTTTTCACTTTATGATGTAATGTAAAACTTTATGAATATATCTAGTGTTTCCAAGGCTGCTAAACCAATCGGTCTTTCGAGATTTGATTTTTCTTGTGATCATTCCAATGTTATGTAATAATGTACCGACTCTGGGTAAATAGGGTTGGGCCGTTACACTAAAAATTAAATTATACTAATAAATGGTATAAATATTATTTAAAAGTAATTAATTATAATAAATATAATTTAATTGTATTTATTTTATGTTTAAATAAAATTAAAATAATAATAGGAATTTGAAATTTCTTAATTTAAGGTTAAGTAACAATAATATTTTAAATGTTGATATTTTTCACTTGTAACATAAAAATAATCATTTTTTGAAAAATCTCAAAATTTTACCATAATAAAATATTCATAGAATTATAAATAAAGTTATATCCTTTTTATCAAAAAAAATTCTTAATGTTCCAGAATTCATTTAAAATAATTTCTTATAAAATAAACAAAAATGATTCTTAAGGAAATTGAAGTTTTGAACAATAACATGGCTTAACTGAGAAATTTATTAATTATTTACTAAACAATTATCAATAAATTTGTATTTATCATGAAATGTATATATACTTCTTAATTTTATCAATTATATTCATACCAACCAATTCAATGACTAGGTTACAGTTTTTATAATTAAATAATATATTTCCCAGGTCGTGTATGCTCGACGTTGTATGTGATATACACAATTGAACATTATGTTCATATTTTAAAATAAAAGGTTGTTACAAATATATTTTTTAGTGAGTAATGTTTTTTATGCCATCCAAATGTGATGATTTGAGTAATGATGAAAAATCAGGGGTATTGTGATCCTATGGTCTCTCAGTCCTAAATCACCATGCCTCTGTTGGAAATAACTGACTCCATGTTCACTAAAAATATGATGTCAAATCAATAGTGAAACACTAAATAATATGACCTACAATGGTTGAAATTACTATTATAAATTAATTAATTAGGAAATATGAATGATCTTGACATAACTCCAAATCGAAGGATTCGAGTCTAATGACACAAATAATGAGATAAGATGAGTTTGTATAAGTATGAGGACTATTTTCTCATGAACAATGATCACCAGAATTTTTCATCGAATGAGGATCTAAGGGTGAGACACTATGTTCAAATATTATTTTTCAATGAACTTTTTTATTCCATGTGTAGATAGGATAGTGGCAAGGACCTCAAGTACTCCCAATCCATAAACTATAATTTTGTGTTACAACGCACCCCAGATGCTCGATATATGCCCACATTGATGAAAATGGAAGGCCCACAACATAACCATCAATATCAAACTTCCCTTCCAAACTTGTCCACTACCATTCAATCATCTCCACATGGATTCCATTCCCAAAAACGTGGTATTGAATCAGTGTGTAGATTAAGTTATATGTAGAAATCATGGTAAATGCAACTCTTATTCTATTAGTCATAGATGAATAATTAGTTTTCATTGAACACAGTTTCATCCAATGCCCAATAAATACCAGGAATGAGCAAGAGAAAGTTGAAACCTGCTGGAGACCAGAACAATGCTCCCCAAGTGCATCTAGGAAATTTTCCAAATTCGCAATACAAAATCAAAGTAGAATTGGAAGTTCCTTTTTTCAATGATATGGATGAAACCACTGATCCAATGAACACACATGACTAAATTGTTCAAAAATAAATTATAGTTAAAACCATATGATGAGAAAAATTCAGAAATATTTAATAGATTATTTGAAGATGTTATGGAACTAAATCCATTCCAAGACCAACAAACAAAATAGGCCAGACCTACCTCTCAGATTTTAGTAAGTCAAAATCTTACTCAATCCATCCTATGTGTAGTGAGAAAAAGTGAAATTCAACACAAGCATGTAAAACATTTCTTCTTCATTATATACACATTATAATGAAGTATTCAGCCATTTATTATTATTGAAGGAAATATATAAATAATTCATGGGAGGAAATTAATTAGATAATAAGGATCATGAGGAATATCTCAAATAAATTTATCATCACCCTTAATCGCAACCCATGGAGCCCATCTATGTAAGAAAGAGCATTCACTTGGCACTAAATTCGGGGAACATTTTTAGATACACCTATAAAAAATTTAAGAAAATTGAGTTATTCATGTGGTTAAGTTAGAATCAAGATTAATAACAATTATCATTAATCTATATATTTTGAATTGTTCACATTACGGGGAGGTTTCCCCCAACATCACTAGAACAAAATAATTTTTTATTTTTTTCTTTCTTATATTTCTTTTTTCTATAATAACAACTATGATGGATTTCTAATCCCTTAGTGGTTGAGATAAAAAGATCATATTTGTCCCCTATTAATAAAATCTATACTTTAATAATTTATCCTTCACTTTTAATCCATTAGGATTCATCAAAACTATTTGTACATTATGATATTTAATTATTTCATAATTTTTGAATTCATCCCCCCTTCATCCATAAATCACACAAACATGCCACTTAGGTCATCTTCATTTATTGTGATTGTGATTTGTGGGAGTAATTAATTGTAATTGGAGATCTCCACAAACTAGTATAAGGGAAATTATATTCTTTAGTGATTATTTCACCCCTCTATTTATTCATAAATTTATATTTGAGGGTAACAAAGTGGTATTTTACGTGATTAGAGCTAAAATATGAGTGTAACAATTAGAATAATGATTTAATATGAAATTAAAATAGAAAAAAGAGTTTAGACATATTATTTTAAAATTAAATTCAAAACCAATCATTCTCATACATTTTTTCCCCACGCATATCCCTTAAAATAAAATCATAACCCATCCATAACACTTTCCATTAGTGAAATAACCCTATTCCACTTTTATAAAATATATTAATGATTAAAAATTGTATTATTGAGGGTACCATGATTGTAATATCAATAAAAATGAACCACTTATTGGAGGTGTGTCACGACACCCACCCCCCCAAATATAATGAAATGAGGGGAGATAGATGGTGATAGCTCGAGTCACACCTCCAATAGACCCTGAGTTTCCAACTAGTTTGGAATGTTTAATAAACGTACATATGGGAGGCATTAACCTCTACATGAACATGAAGAATATTGGGATATATTATAGACAAACAAAATAACACAGTCTCTGACATATATAATGAAATCCTAAGTGAACAAATAAAATTATATATATTACTATAACAACTAAAAAGAAAAACTATTATTACAAGAAATGTAAGGATAGTGGAAACCAAAAATCAAAAACATATCCTATAAAACTGTAATCTAGAAATACCCTCCCCGATATCCAACATTCTTGGTCTAACCACAAATGGAAAAAATAAATATTCTGTGATAATCATAGAATTATCAGTAGGATCCTCCCCAGAGTCTCATGAAAAAGATTATAAATGCATACTAAATCATAGTGATCAAAAGTGAAACTAACTCTTCACCTAAATTGGTATACTATGTTATCTTCCTCAAAACGGCTATCACTCCTCGAGTATTACATAAAATAGAGAATATAAAAATGTAATTAATCATCAAGGGTACCATGTTCCCTCTTATCCTATGGTTTTCCACTCTTTTGCAACATCACACTTCTTGAGCCATCTATCTCCAAAATAGGTCAACCAAAAGACACATGTGCAAGGTATCACAACATTTATGTCCTGAGTCACATAATAAATTCATCCCATATCACATCATAGAATATTTTAACCAATAATCATTTGGGATCCAACATATCCCATATGATGTGTATCAAACATCTCTTATTGTACCTCAATCTATTTTAACCCATGCACCGAGTAGGATACCACAATCCATCACAACCTATACAATTCACACCTATAACAATCATTTGGCTACTATATCTAGTAAAAAAAGTGTAAAATAACCACAATCTATTATATCCCTCCATGAACATATATGTGTAATCTGACTACCATGAATACTAGTAAAAGGTACTACCTAGGGAAGAGGGTGGGGCCAAAGTGGGTAGTCATCCATCAAACCTCCCACTAGTATGTTATGGAAAAAACCCTCCTAGAGTATACAAGGTTTCTAGTATCCATAGACAACATGGGTGATGTAGAATATTAAATCACATAATTTATAGGATATTATATATCTCATAACCACACTATGGTTATAACATAATCTTAGACTCAACTACCACTAACATGGATCAGAATCCCGACTACCACTATTAATACTATATATCCTAAAATAAATAAATCATTTAAAGAGCTAAATTAATTACTTATTTTATTTTTATCATTTCATTTGGTTAATTGATTCATTATCCATTAATTATCCATTAACATTAATTAATAATGAAAATTCCATGTACTTTGTGCATATTACGGACTGAGTTCGTAGATTAATAAGATTAAAATCATTAAAACATTTTCATTACATAAAGACCTACACCATGTGTTAAATGATTATTAAACATTAATATAATCATCCCATATCGAGGTACGATAGTAAAACCATCCTAACCTACCATCAAGAGGAAACATGAAATAGTCACATCCAACCACTTCAAGAAGTGGGGAACGAAATGCTAATAAAACAAGAAACCTGACTATTATCCATCAAACATATTTATAAGATATTATCCCATCTCTTAGTATCACATAAACAGGTAAGGATAGATTTGTAGTGTCCTACCCGAGTGCCACTCATCAGTGCGCCATGACGATGGCTACAAAACCCCAAGCCCATCTCCCTAAGAGCCTGAGGCTTCTACCTAGTAGTGAGGTCCAAGTGTGTGTACAAGCGGAGACTATTTTCTCATAGACGAAGTCTAAAAAGTGGAAATAATAATAGTAAATAACTCTAGAATTGAGATATAAAAGACCACATATGATGTTATGATATATGCCATGCACACACAAATATTTTGTGAGATAAAAAACATAGTAGGCCAGCACCCACTGTGTCTAGACCTTTCCATTTTGTGTTGTAATTAATGAAGTAGTAACACATATAAAAAATGAAGGAAAATTGAATAAATTAAACGCTTATACTTTAGTCTGGGTTCTTAAATGGTTACACATCCCATAACACCTACTTAGGACTATGCTAGATATCTTAGAAAGATTCTTGATTAAATCACAAAACATATAACATGTGCCAAAATATACATTGATACTGACTATAACATACACCGATATTGTTATCCATCATGGGGTATCTTATCCATGTTATCATTCAAGTGATAATATGAATGAAATAATCATGGAATGTTTATAAGAAACACATAATAATTATAATAAGGGTGCATCATGTAGGTCAAAAGAAGAAATACATTACATCAAATCTACTGGTGGAGTCCTGAGACAAACTATGTTGATCTGATAAAATCCAAAGTATATATATTGGAAAATTATATATTATCCAACCACATTGATTCGGTCCATGGTGATCCAAAATAACCACAAGTACCAATCATGGTATGGTGACTCTAATTCCATCCTATATATCGCACAAAGGGGACTAACTATCACCCATTGCATAGAGTATCTATCTTTCTAAGGGTTTTATCCATGGCTTCTCGCCCAAGGAACTGGTATCACTCATGAGTATAATAAATAGCCCAATTTTCCCTCTCTTAGAAATCCAAATCGTCATCGTTGTCGTGTTGGGTCGTAACCCATCATGTACAAAGATTCCATCCATGGTTCCTTAATATGGTGCCCATGTTCTCCCTTAGGTCGTATCATACAAGCCATATAATAAAAGCCTATACAGAGGGAAGGAATTTATAATTGAAATCCATAAAAATATAATCTCATTCCCAAATCAATCAATCTATACATGATATTAAAATAATCCAAACATAATGAAAAAATCATATTGCATTGTGTAATTCATTAATAGACAACAGGGAATGAGAAATATCCATTAATTACAAAGCATAAACATTTAGAAATAGAACGAAACCAAAGGCGCATGTAATTAACATACATCTCGCCAGATGACATCAATGAAATATCAATTTCTCTATCTATCTATCTTGAACAATCATATCAATTGATTTAATCTATTAGAACAAGGGAACCCTCATTTATATATTTCACATTTTATAAATAAAATTCTAACATTAAAATCTGACAAGCATGTCTAATAAAAATACCCAAGACTTAATTCCTGGAATAATTAATTAGAATATTGAATTTCTCAAATAAAAATCTAAACCATCAACATGAATTTAAATGTAAGGTGAGGAATAATGCTCAAAGGCTATGCTCATGGTCATCCATTCAACTTAGGGTAAACACACTTGAAATGTAATTTTATCATTAAAGAATGGATATTAGGCTATTATAGGATGTAACACCCATTGGGATGGCCCATGTCAGGTAAAAAACCTATGAATGTGATTTACTATATTATAGGGTTACAAAGGACTCGATAAATCTTGGTGGTCAATTTAATATGATATAATGAAGCATTGAAGGAAGGTCTGATGAGAGGAAAATCGGTGAAATTATTTAAAATAATGTAAATGAGATAGAAAAATACTTAGATAATGAAAATTAATATTTTTGTACTACCCACATCTGGAAACAACCCTTTATTCAACCTAAAATGGGTAAAATTATATGATTTATTAAAACCATGAAAATAGGTTAAAAAGACGTTGTATAACAATATCACAATGAAACAATGATAAATGTATAATTTGAACAGTTCAAGTGATAAAACATACTGGGATGTGTTTGTACCTTTTGATAGAGAAGTAAATGGATCATGATTGAAGGAGATATCACAAAACCCTAAAGGATAAGGAGGGGGTTCAAGAACCTGGAGGTGAGGAAAATCAAAAGTGTGAGAGAAGAGAGGAAAATAAATTGGGTTTAAACACCTCATTATGGAAAAAATATAATTTCAACCATACATTTCACTATCCATGGTTTGGCCGCATGGTTGGTCAAACCATGAGCCAACTGTGTGCATGTTTCTTCTTCACTAAGGTAGATCACATGAGCTACCACACGATTTGACTAACCCTACATAAACACAGTGGTAACTCACTCTCCAAAACCTAAAATTTACCACATGGTCAGGTGCTCTGGGATGCATAGTTGTAGAAAAACCATGTTTACTACAGGTTTCCACTATATTATACTTTATGATTTAGGGAAACTGTTCCAATTGGGTTTTAGGGATTCCTCTAACCTAGAGGCCGATTTCACCACCTCCATGTTCGGTGTTCTGAGCTTCCAACAAGCCTAGGATTTACCCAAGACCTTCTAATACTGATTAGGAATTAATATTAGAGATATATTAAGGAATTTAATCCCAAAAATAAATCGTTCAAACCTTTGGATAAATACAAGACACTATGACCTCCCCTCCTAAAAACAAATCGTCCCTGAGTTTTCTTTTTGATGGAGGTATGACATCATATGAGAAGTAGTCTAACCACTATGCATGTACATCAATATCTTAGTCCTAGGTATCAACTAGAACTTGTATTTACTACCATAAAAATTGGATTAAATAATCATAAATACATTATAAAAAATTCATTATGTGATCAAGGATAGAAACTAGGTGCCCGTTAAAGGATTCATCTACCACCTGCTCGATATCATCAGGATCAAATGAATGAGACGAGTCTAGATGATATTTCTGAAGCTGAGATATGTGGAAGGCGTATTTCCTGTCATGGTACCTATGAGGAAAAATCAAGCGATAGAATACCTTCCAAACTCACTCCACTATCTCTAATGTCTGGACATATCTCCATGATTACCTCCCCTATATTTTGATTTGTTAACGTCCTAACTAAGATGATAAATGAAAAATTACATGATTTCCAACCAGAAATCTTGAGGTATGTAGTGACGATCGGTATAAAAGTTAGTCTACGACTGAGCTGTATCCACAGACTTATGAATCATTTGGAAATTCTATGATGTCTCCTATATAAGACGAGTATCCAATATAGTTTCCTCACCTACCTCTATCTAGCAAAGAGGTGAATGACATATTCTACCATAGAGAGCCTCCTATAAATACATCTGAATTATTTCATGAATGATTTTTTTTATAAAAACACTTCCAGATCAAGATTCGTTTCAAATGAATATTTGATTTCAAGGGTACATGCTCGTAGTTTATACACTAACACTTGAATCGCCCACTTATACGAAAGATTGGTTCTAGGGAGATATGTGGTGCTTAATATCACATGTGTACTTTCTTCCTTTTTCAACTCTTTCCAGACGCATGTTGAAAACTGAGTGTCTTGGTACAAAATTATAGAATGCAGCACACCATGTTGTGTCACTATCTATCAAATATAATGCTTACCCAACACATAATTGGAGAAGAAATATTGGATTGGAAATAAATTAGAGTGATTTTTTAACATATCAATGATCACTGAGACTACATCACTACCTTTAGAAGATCTCATCATGCCTATCATGAAATCCATGGTGAGGTCATTCCATTTCCACTATAGAACATAGAGAGGCATTATAAATTTATTAATTCATTGGTACTCTGCTTACACCTACTGATAGGTGGAGCACTGAGTGATGAAAATTGATACTTCTTTATACCTATCCACCAATATAGATGATGCATATCCCAATGCATCATGGTAAACCCAGGATGAAATTCCCAAATGGAGGCAAGTCATTCCATCACCAGATCTTACTATTTATCTAAAGGATCCAAAGCACACCAATGGTAGAGTAGGGTCTCACTGCAATCAAAAGCCTAACTAAGAGGTGGGTTCTCTCCTGTGATGCTCTCCCACAAAATTGAGGCCTTGGAATATGATAAAAGATGAATCCAACCCCATTAAAGAAGAGAGTATGTCACTTCTTGGTCTACTAAAAATGGTTTCTCATGCTATTCCAAAACTTCCAAACACATCCTTGAAAACATATCCATCATGTCCCACTCACTTTTGACAACATGGATGGATTACATATTTATTTTCAAGCTCAAGTCATCATCCATGGAATTTACCTTACCAAGGGGTTAAGAAATGTGAAAATACAGGGATTGTAGGTATTCCACAATTTAGAACTACATAAAATTCTACTCCCATTGTGTGTAGATATAATTTAATCTTTTTTGATCTGTTTAAACAATGAATCTATCTCCCAAAAAATAATTCCTAAAAAACAATAGCATGAACCACAACTATAAGCTTGAGGTTGTGCGTAGTGTAGTTTCTCTCATGAGGTATCATCTAGAGATATCCATATTCTATAACTTGATCACCTTGAATTAAAACTATACCCAAAAAAATCCATGGAGCATCATAGTAGAATATATAACTTCTGCCTGACTCTAGAAAAATTAGAATTGGAGTAGAAGTATGCCATACCTTTAAATATAGAATGTATTTCTCACTAGCTTTTGACCATAGTAACTGTACACCCTCCTTATCCAGTGTTGTAAGAGGCACTTCTAAATGGGTTAATTCCTCGATAAACCATAGGTAAAAGCAAACAAGGAAAAAAGAAGCTACTTATATAATACACATTCATAGCTTAATCCCAGGAAACAATGGTGATCACCATATCTGGGTAAATAGAGAGACCTACCATTGATATAATAGGATCCATGAAGTGAACTATATGGATCTATTAGTGTTATTTGGTAATATTCACATATATATAGTGCTCTCTCCCTATACTCACCACAATCACAAGATGGGTTCCATGGTCGTGTTTGGTACATGAGTACACCAGGATGTTGTTTATGAATAATACAGCAAAGGCATCCAATTACAATTGGAAAACATAATTCATTAAATCCATAAATACCGTTGGTGAATTCATCAGGAAAAACGGCATAACCAAGTACTCTTACAAGTCGTGCCTACTTTTGAATGTTATATGTTGTATATTCGATGATCTCACATGAACTTGATGATAGCTTGACCTCAAATAATTCTTATAGAAAATAGTTTCTCATCAAAATTGGTCAAATATTTCATCAATATGAGGCAATGGATATTGGTTTTTCACCGTTATTTTATTCAACTATCTATATTCCACACACAATTTCCAGGTACCATCTTCCTTCATGTAAAAAAGGATAGGTGAACCCCATAGTGATGTTTTCGGTATGTAAAAACCATTATCCTCAAGATCCTCAAGAAGATTTTTATATACATGGAGCTCTATAGGTTCCATCCATTATGGATAAATGGATACTTTTTCTGCACATGAGATAATAACTATGGTGAACTCAATATCTCTATCAAAAGGTAATCTAGAGAAGTCATCTGGGAATACATACCTAAAATCATTCTCAATAGGAGGGAACTCTACTAACTAGTTTCCCTTATTTCTCATAAAGAGACCCTTTAACTATGTTGTCATTCTGTCATGTCCATCTAGTTGTGTTCTATCTCGATCTACATGGATCTCCCATTATCCCTTAAATACATATTCTTTTAAATTCGGTGATATAAAATACATGCGTAGGTGCTAGAAATCCACTTGGGTAGGATTTAGAACAAGCTAGTACATAAAGATATGGATGTCAAATCCAGTCATCTCGTGGATAAAGAAATTTCAGAAGAAATTATACCCTCCTATGTTAAGGGGAACTCCTATCACTAATGTATTTCCTCTATTCTGGACACTAATGGGGAGTCGAGAGACATACCACCATAAAAGTATTCGATATCTACACCAAGACTCTTCACATAAAACCCATATATAAAATAATGTGATGAACTTGTATCTTAAAGGGAAGAATCTAACAAATAGGCTTCATAGATAGTACCTATAATCATAGATGGCCCTAGACTCTAGTCATCTAGACCAAGTTTCAAAATATACATATGTCTTGAAATATGACTTTGAAAGACAGACTAAGTAGCCTGTGCAGATCCACTATAGTGACCCTATATATCTGGACCATGGCTACCTCGACCATGACCATCGCTGCATTAGAATTATAGGCCATTAGAAGACAAATTCCCACCCTGACGTGGAATCATAAATATTTTTACTAATAGAGGTGATGATATGGATTCTCTTATATTGGATGCTAGAGGAAAAGAATAGTATAAGCGCTGATGATGAACCATCTTTCCGCAAGCACAATGTTTCATTAGGATCCTCGTGCATTGGGGCTTCTAGTATCCTATCCTTACACATTGGTGACACACTAGAGATCTTTTAGTACATGTCGCATGCTAAGAACCACCCCCATATGCACACTTGAACCGACTATTTGTACCACCTAATGAACCATCACCATATCTCAGAACTAAGCTACCCTAGAACACATGACCAACATCGTTGATATTTCATTGAATAATTTGGGCTGGGATAATGATCTATACCATTGTAATCAAAAAATATTTTCACCTGATATCAGATAGTATACCAAATCTCGTCTCCAAACATCCTAATAGTACTCAATTTTTCATCCCTCAGAGATGGAGTGAAACATAAAAGCTCACTAAAAAGAGAAAAATACATGATCTCTGACATAGGGACCCACTAAAGATTCATGAAATACTGATATTGATCCACTCTGAATGTCTATGGAAAAAGGTTATCAATGAAATTTTTCTAAACATGTGAAAAAATCATATCTTGGTAACCCTTCAACTGAGAAATGAAATCCCACAAATTCATAGATGAGTCACAAATCACATAAGTAGTAAGATTGACCCTCCTCTTAGGAGGCATCTCAAGATGGTTGAAGATGAAACCCATCATATCTATCCATGATTCCGCCAAAAGAGGCCAGACATCCCCAGAAAATGTGGGAGGATTCTACTGCTGGAAGTACCATGTGTGCTCTTCCCTAACCAAGGAAGGCTGTGGGGAAACATAAACTAACTGCATATACCTGAGTAAAATTTCCAAGAATTGAGCATTAATTCCCAATGGATTGTTGGTAGGAGGTGCTTCAGGTGGCACTACTACTAGAAGTACCAAGTAAGATCTTTTATAGTTGGGTAAGGCTGCGGAGCACCTTAAATTAACTGCATAATCATGAGAAAACTTTCCTTAAATTGAGAATCAGTGCTCAATGGATGGTTAATTGGATGTTCCTCAGGAGGTACTAAAGTAGGAATCATGGGTGTCTAATATCCCATCACCTCTGGAGTGTTCTCATCACCAATCTCATGGAATGCATCAGGAGGACCTTATGGTGTAATAGCTCCACAATTTCCAAATTCTTGTCTAAGACCGGATTTATAAGATAATGAACAAGAACATAAGCAAATCAAATAAATAAAGGTGGGTACCAAGCCTCTCAAATAATGGTAAAACTAGTATCCTTATCTTAGATCATGGTCTATATTGGTTGAAATGCCTTAGAAGGATCACTATAATCAAACACTACAAACCATTTCCATGGTAAGGTTAATGTCTCAAATTTCTTTTCAAGGTATCTATTTAATTTTAACATGTGGTTTTATTTTTTAACATTTAAGGATTTAATACCCTTTTAACGTTATTGAATTAAGTGGATCAACATACAAAATCGTAAGGGACAATACACCATATGAGTTGAAATTGTCATCCACATAATCTCAACCATAAATTATCACAGTAGGAAAATTTCCACATATTCCTAAAAAATAGGCATTGCAAGGAAAAATATGTAATAACATGAAATAAGGAAAAGAATGTTGTAATGTAAACATGGAATGGAATTTTATATGGAATTTTAATACCAATGGATCCTAAAATGATTCATGTAATGAAATGACCTCATTTCATTAAGCTGAATTAGTAGGAATCAATATCTCAATCATATCAATTTTATTAACACCACAAATAAACTATCTCTCCCAACAATGAAGTTATATCAATAGTATATAGCATAGAAAAAAATTTCAATTTCCCAAAATAGGTAATTTGGTTTTCCCCTATACATTTTTTAGTTATTTCCAATCACAGATTCAATTCCAAATCCCATTATAATACTATCTTGTTTCAAACTCATACAGTGTGTCAATGTAAAATAAGGTCATTTGTACCACTTTATAGAGTCTCACCATGAGTGCCACTTTGAAGTGCCTTGAGGTGGTGGCTACAAGACCTCAACCATATCTCCCTGAATGCTAGAGGAAACTGACAAGAAGAAAGATCCTAGGTTGTATCCTTGAGGAGACTATTACCTCATAGATTGAGTATGAACATTTGTAAATATAATTTTAATTAGAAGAAGCAACGAGATATATCAAAAAATAGGTGAAGTAATGATACAATTCATGAAAACAAATTAAAAAGATCAAGGAATTATAATAGTATACACATTATAAAAAATGATAATTCTGTCATTTCATGAGTCTATAAAAATGTGTAAGTGTATTGTAATAGGGTTACAAGAATATAATTCATTCTAAATAAAACAACATAAGGACAAAAAACTACCACAACAACGTCTTGAGTATAGGCTCAGTCCTCGGCCCCAAATATCTATCCTAAAACAACAAGAAATCAAGATTCAGAAGCATCCCACTTCCCATTATCCATAAATACAATCCTAGTGTCTACTCAGGTACCAAATTCTGCTTGCAAAGGGTGTGAGATATGAATCTTAGTTGGTCAGCACACACAGTATCTAGAAATTTCCAGTTCATTTTGTAATTAATGTCAGAGTGTCATATATAATAAATGTACAGAAATTGAATAAATGAGACATTAACACATTTTATTGGGTTTCTAAATGGACACTCATCCCATACAACATGAATCAACCAATTCATAATGTATTATAACGGTATGTGTGTTAGTAAAAATACAAATAACATGTTCCTATGTAAACAAGGAAACTATCGAAACCATGCCCTCAAAGCTTGTGATGTGGATGAGGATCTCATATACATGTCGTCATGTAAGTAATAATAATCATGGGAGAAGCACCACATGTGAATAAGTGATTCATAATAATGATAATAAGGTTGCATCACATATGTCCTATAAATTAATGAATTATATCAAATCCAATGGGGGAGTCATGAGCCCATCCGAGTTTAACTAAAAGAATCCCAAGTATCACTATAAGAACATCCGATATAATCCAATCCCATTGAGACTATACATGGTTATCCAAAAGAATCCCATGCACACTCAATGCATGGTGACATTGAGTCCATCCCCGGTATCGCACATAAGGGACCGAGTGTCAACCATTTCATAGTTTATCCATTTGGCCAATGGGTCCATCTGTGGTTTCTCCCCAAGGGAACTAGTATCACTGAAGAGTATAATAAACCACTCAGGTGGCCTTCTTCTATAAATCCAAATAATTACCATCAGTGAATCAGGTCATAACCCATCGAGCACAGAGATGTCAGCCATTTGTCCATAATACAGAACACATTTCTCTCACATCTTGTATCATGTGATCCATAGTATAGAGGCACATATCAAGTAAATTATTTTATAATTGCAAGCCATCAACAACAATCTCATGTCAAATTCTATCACACTATAAAAGAAGTTAAAATAAGTCAAAAACAATGGCACAATTCATATGGCATGGAATAAATCATTTTAAGTGAAAAGGGGACCAAAAATATCCATTAATTATAAGGCATAAGATTTATTTAGTGGAATGAAACCATTATCACATGTCACTGACATTCCTCTAACCATATTTTATCAATAAAATATCAATATCTCAAGTTATAAATATTAATCAGGCATGTTAATCATTTCAAGCAATCAGAACTAAGGTATTAGCATTTACAAATTTCACATGTAATAAATAAAATTATAACATCACATGCTAACAAACATATCAAATAAAACAACCCATGTTTGTAACACCCGAGATTTTATGAGAAATATTGTGATTTTATATATATCACTAAAGGCATATTTCACTACACAAAACCCTCTCTTTTCTTGCGTTACATGCAAGATAAACCTTCCTCGATAGCTTGCATTGTACGCAATACCGAGTTTTTCTAAACAACGATATGTTATTAAAATATTATATAAACTAGCCATTATGAATAGTAATAACCACTTTTTTGAAATTTTATAAATTTTATTTTTCAAAATGGACTTTATTTTTGGATTCAGAATATCGAAATTACCCGAGGGTGAATTTTTGGTATTTTTCTGAAAACATTCAGTTTTTGATGAATAGTGAAAACACTGAGTTATTGGTTAAAACTGACTTTTTATTTAAATAATCTTTTTTTATTTAAATTTATTTTCTATCAAAATAGATACATAATACCTATATAAGATTCATGTAATTCATTGGAGTAATTTTCTAATGATATAGATACATAAAAATTTTATTGAACTTTTTACTTTCTTTCACCCACCTCCTAAGAGCATTTTCAATTGTACATAAAATTAATTTTACCACTTCTGTGAGTTGAATTTTAAAAATCATAGAGACACGGTTAATATTAAGGAGTAATATTTGGTTCAAAAAGTTAAAAATAATTTTTGGTGAATAGTAACTTTTTACTTTTATTTACCACGGTTAAATGTAAATATGGTAATTAAGAGTAAAAATGATATTATTATTACCCTTACAGAAGTCTTAATTCTATTGTATACATTTAATTCGTCCTAAAATAACATTAGGAACAAAATATGATCATTTAGGTCCACTTGGATTAGATTATGACACTTATTATTATTTTATTTAAAGAAGAGTTAAAATAGTTAAAATCAAAGTTTAATATGTAAAACATTTTTAATATAGGGTTATACATAAGATAAATTCGAGTATAAATATTAATTAGAAATATAAAAATATTTCCTACCTAATGGTATATTATTTATAATTTTTAGACATTTAATAATATAATTTATTTATGACACAATGAAGATGCAGTAATTACCTAATTAATGAAATATTAAAATAATTGATATTATAAATAAAAAAATAAATGTATGTTTAGTCTTTTTATGAATTCCACTCTTTTTCAAGGTTAATATGACATTTTAGTATTGATGTAATTAACATTTTTTAACTAATATTTCCGTTATGATTTTCACAAAAATCAATTACAAAATAGTGTCAAAATTGACCTAAAATAGTTTTTAAAACAAATATTATATTATTAATTGATATTTTATTCCAAAAAATCTAAGGTTCGGCCACATGGCTGGAATGGAATGTTAATCTGGTTCAGTGATACATGACTCGAAGAAGGAGTGAACTCGGTTCATTAATGGACTTTGTCCGCTAAGATGGTCTTGAAAAAGATCATTGACTAATATGAAATGATTTTCTATGATTATGTGTGTATGCCACAAAGTTTCATGTTATATGTTATGATCATTGGGATTACCTTTCACTACTATAATTTATCCTATGTTATGATATTATTATCTCTTTTGCAGGTTAATATTTTCAAAATGTTATGTTCTTATGAATATGATATGATTGATTTTTCCTTTCTTTTCCCTTACTAAGCATTTGAGCTCACCCTTTTTTGTGTTTTTTATTTTCCCCAGGTCAGGAAGATGGGTATTAAGTAGGATATTCCAAATGGGACTCTAGATATGATGAAATAAATGGGAGACAATGCAGATGATTTATGAACCAATTGTTTATGTTTCCCAGTTTCTAAAGACACTATACCTATACGGTCCTATCATGGTTTTGTTATATGTTGTAATAAGTATGCTTTAATTTTTATGTAA
The DNA here is from genome assembly GCA_963277665.1 of Viscum album. Lineage (NCBI taxonomy): Eukaryota > Viridiplantae > Streptophyta > Magnoliopsida > Santalales > Viscaceae > Viscum > Viscum album. The sequence goes on from OY728137.1 coordinate 1,484,795,420, forward strand.
TAAAAATGTATGTAAATTATGGGTTGTTATAGTTGGTATTAGAGGGAAGGTATAGTCAACCTTTGGAAACTAGGACGTGAAATCCTTAGTAAGAACCCTAAGGATATGTCTAACCATAGAACATAATCTTAGTGTTTTAGAAATGGACATGAGTAACCTTTGATAAAACCTAAAGTATGAAATTTTATTACTGACTATGTTGTTTTCCTATTATGATTAGTGTTTCTCAAACTATGATTCTTAGTTTTAGTCAATGGCTGGAACCCGAAGGAATCGTGTTAATGCTGAATGCGACGGGCAATGCAATGATTGTCCCCCTGAGAAACCAAATGTTATGGGAGCTGGAATAAAAAATCTTGTAACCATGCTCACACAACATTCACATGCTATGAATCATGACTGACTTCCAAACGAGCAAAATAAGGAGCAACATTATGTTGAATTCTTCATGAGGCAGTGCCCACCTTCATTCAGTGGGTCTTCTGATCCATTTGTGGCTGAAAAATGGATCAGTACCACTGAAATGATATTTTCAGTTCTAAAATGTTCTGAACATGATGAAGTCATCTTAGCAGTATATCGTTTGGAAGGTGAAGCTGATCAATGGTGGAATCTTATTAATAATATGAGGCAAAGGGATGAAATTGAGTCCATTGAATGGGACGAGTTCTAGAACTTATTTATCAATAAGTACTTCCCTTGTATTCTTCGAAAAAATATGGAGAAAGAGTTTCTTGAACTGAAGCAAAAGGATGATGAATCTCTTGGTACCTACGAAGAAAATTTCACAAGATGTTCAAGGTACACTTCCGGAATTATTATCCATCCCAAGAGTAAGATCGATCGATTTTTTAGTGGCTTAAAACCATGTCTTCTAAGGGCGTTAGCCATAAGGGACTTCAATAGCTACGTGGAAATTGTTCGATGTGCACTCAAGGTTGAGATGGATATTGGAGTAACCCATCAATCATATAGGTTTGAAAAGAAGAGGAAAATTTAATTCAATGGAAAATCTAAAGACCACACTGAAAAGAAGACGATTTTCCCCTATTCTCAATATGTGGAAAGAAACATGGAGGGAATTGTCTTAAAGGGACAAGTAAATTTTTTAAGTGTGGAAAAGAAGGTCATCGCACAGTTGAATGTCGAAATAATGGGAAGAAAATGTTAAATGATGCGAACAAAGAAAGGGATACATAGAACACACCTCCTACACTTTAATGATTCGAGTGCAAGGAAATGGGGAATTATGCCAATCAATTCCCTAATCCAAGGGTTGTTGATGATGATCGACGTCAACAAACTCTTAAGGAAAAATAAAAAGGAAAGTCACATGAAATTTCTATCGGCGATGTGGAGTATGATAACGAAGTGGTGAAAGGTACACTTACAATCCACTCTAAAGTAGAAAATGTTTTATTTGATTCTGGATCCACCCACTCTTTTATTTTTGAAGAATTTTCTAAGGGTATCACCATACTACCTCAACAATTAGACGTTGAGTTAGCTAGGACAACACATGATGTCCCAAAATTGCATCAAATGTTTATAATTATTCTCCAATTTATGTTTGTGGGAATGTGCTTCCTGCAAATCTTGTGATCCGTCCTATATTGGAATTTGATGTGATTCTTGGCATGGATTGGATTTCATTATACGGAGCTCATATCAATTAACAAAGAAGGGAAATCACATTTAATATTACCAATCAATCTTCTATCATCTGTCGATGCAAGGATGAATATAACCTTTCAGTGGAAATTTCTTCCATCTTATGGGTATTGATTTCAATAAATGAAGGTTATTTATCTCAAATGGTTGGAGAGAAACTCACGATTAAGAATACACCCATTGTACTGCATTTTTATTATGTCTTTCCAAATTAATTTCTAGGTCTTCCACGAAATCCTAAAGTTGAGTTTTCAATAGAACTCATACCCGGTGAAATTCCCATTTTAAATACACCTTATAGAATGGCCCCAATAACGTTTCAGGAATTGAAGAAGCAAATCCAAGAGAATCTTGATACGGGATTCATACGCCCTAGTGTATCACCGTGGGGAGCAGCTGTTCTCTTTGTTAAGAATAAAGATGGATCAATGAGACTTTTCATTGATTATCGAGAACTTAACAATATCACTTTCAAGAACAAATATCCTCTCCCACGCATTTATGACTTATTTGACCATTATGCGGTGCTTAATACTTTTCCAAGATTGATATTCATTCAGGGTATCAAAAATTAAGGGTAAAAAATGAGGATATACCAAATACGTCTTTCTGTACAAGGTATGGACACTATGAATTTATAGTGATTCCATTTGGTCTTACTAATGCCCCTGCTATCTTCATGGATCTAATGAATAGAGTCATTAGAGACTATCTCGATTAGTTTGTGATAGTCTTTATAGATGATATTCTTGTCTATTCAAAGAGCATAGAAGAACATTAAGATCACTTGAGAATTTTATTGAAGACCCTGAGAAAGGAGAATCTTTATGCCAAATATACGAAGTGTGAATTTTGGCTTAAAAAATTTGGATTTTTGGGTCACATAATCTCAAAAAAGGGGATATCTATGGATCCATAAAAAATAGAGGTTATCAAAATATGGTCGAGACCAACAACAGTAACTGAGATCCAAAGTTTTCTTGGTTTAGATGGATATTATTGACATTTTGTGAAAGATTTTTCACTATTATCTAATCCACTAAAAAGTTTGACTTGAAAGAGTGTTAAGTTCGTTTGGACGGAGGAGTGTGAAGAGAATTTCAAAGAGTTAAAACGAAGGTTATCCAATGCACCTGTGCTCACACTACCATGTAGTGGAGAAACGATTGTGATCTACAGTGATGCATCCAAGAAGGGACCAGGGTGTGTTCTCATACAAAATGATATGGTGATATCTTATTCCTAACGACAGTTGAAAATCCATGATCAAAATTATCCAAATCATGATTTGAAGTTAGCCGTGATAATCATTGCATTAAAAATAGGGAGGCATTATCTTTTTGGTAAAAGGTGTGATATTTATACTGATCATAAAAGTTTAAATTATATTTTCACACAAAAGGAGATGGATAAGCACCATAGAAGAAGGTTTGAGTTGATTAAGGACTATGACTGCTCAATTCATTATCACCCTGGGAAAGAAAACAAGGTGGTAGATAAATTAAGTTGACAAGACCATGCTAGCTTATCCATGATGTGGATCACAAAAGATCCAATATTTATCGATTTACAAAGGATGGATCTTTGAATTATAATGTAAGGGGTAAAATATTATCTTTCTCAAATGAATGTTCAACCATCTATACCTGTCAAGATTAATGAGGAACAAAAAGAATATGTAGAGTTAGAAAATACGGTGAGAAATGTTCATTAATTTAACCTATATTGTGATGGGATAATAAGGTTCAGGAATCGGTTTTGTGTTCCTCCCATCCCATAATTAAAGAAGGAGATGCTAGATGAGGCTTATAGTTCTTCATTCTCTATTCATCCCGGAAGAATGAAGATGTATAGGGACCTGAAAGAGTACTTCTGGTGGGATGGCATGAAAAGATATGTTTCTGAATATTTCTCACGATGCTTGGTTTTTCAGCAAGTTAAAGCTGAGAGACAGAACTCTAAGGGGATGTTACAACCATTACCCATACCCGAATAGAAATGGGAAAACATCACTATGGACATTGTCACTGGACTTCCTAAAATATCCAAAGGAAATAATGCTATCTGGGTTATATTTGATCATCTTACTAAGGTGTCACACTTCATTTCTATTAGAGAAGATTTTTCTCTTGATCATCTTTCCAGGATATATGTAAAGGAAGTGGTAAGATTGCTTGGAGTACCACTTTCCAATTTATTTGATCGGTATCTGATGATTACCTCGATGTTTTGGTGAAGTCTTCAACATACTATAGATGTAGAGTTTAGTTTCACCACTGCTTATCATCCTCATACAGACGGTCAGTCTGAGAGGACAATTCAAACTCTAGAAGACATGTTGAGAGCTTTCTCTATGAATTTCAAAGGTGGTTGGGATCAACACCTACCTTTGGTGGAAATTTTTTATAATAATAGTTTTCACTCCAGTATTCAGATGGCTTCTTATGAAGCTCTCTATGGAAAGAAATACAGAACTGCAACTTTCTAGGATGAAGTTGGGTAAAGAAAGCTATTAGGACCTGATCTTGTTGATGAGATGGCAGAAAAGGTCAGATCTATTCAACTACACATAAGAGCAGCTCAGAGTCGACATAAAAGTTATGCTGACAAACGAAGAAAATACCTAGAGTTTGAAGAGGGTGATAAGGTGTTCTTATGAATATCTCCTTGGAAGAGAGTAATGAGATTTGGAATGATGGGAAAGCTGAGCCCTAGGTATATCGGTCCTTCTAAATATTGGATCGTGCTGGGAAGGTAGCTTACCGATTGGCGCTTCCACCGAATTTCTCTCTAGTTCACGATGTCTTCCATGTATCTCTCCTGAGAAAGTACATACTCGATCCTTCACAAGTACTAAGATCCTAAGTTTTACCACTGGAGCAAGATCTTTCTTATAAAGAACAACATATAGAGATTCTGGATCGTAGAGAAAAAGTTCTACGGAACAATTACACTTGTTTGGTGAAAGATTTATGGAGGAACCACCAATTAGAAGAAGCTACATGGGAACTTGAGGATATGATGAGGGAGAGGTATCCTCATTTTTTTGTTACAAAGTGACGAATTTTGATGGATAAATTCATTTTAAGGGGGGGTAGAATGTAACACCTGAGACTTTATGAGAAATATTTTTTTTATATACATCACCAAAGGAATATTTCACTACACACAACACTGTCTTGGCATGCATTACACGCAAGAGAATCCTTCCTCGATAGCTTGCGTTGTATACAAAACCGAGTTTCGCAAAACCATGATATGTTATTATAATATTATATAAACTAGCCGTTATGAATATTATTACCCACTATTTGAAATTTTATAAATTTTATCATTAAAAATGGACTTCATTTTTGGATTTGGAATATCAAAATTAGCCTAGGGTGAATTTTTTGTATTTTTCTGAAAACTTTCAATTTCTGATGAATAGTTTAAATACTCAGTTATTGGTTAAAACCGACTTTTTATTTAAATAATCATTTTTTAATTTAAATTTATTTTAGGTCAAAATAGATAAATAATACCTATATATGATCAATGTAATTCATTGGAGTAATTTTATAAAAATATAGATACATAAAAATTTTATTGCACTTTTTACCGTCTTTTACCCATCTCGTAGGAGCATTTTCAATTGTACAAGAAACATAATTTTACCACTTATATGTGTTGAATTTCGAATATTCAAGAGACACAGTTAATATCAAGTAGTAAAATGTGGTTCAATAAGATAAAAATAATTTTTGGTAAATAGAAACTTTTTACTTTTATTTACCACAGTTAAAGAAAATAGGTTAATTAAGCATAAAAAGGATATTATCATTACCCTAAAACATGTCCTAATTCAATTGAATAATATTCATTCGACCAAAAATAACCTTAGTAATAAAATATGACCATTTAGGTTCACTTGGATTAGATTAGGCACTTATTGTTATTTTATTTAATGAATAGTTAAAATAGTTAAAATCAAAGTTTAATAACTAAAACATTTCTAATATAGGGTTTTACAGAACATAAATTCGACTATAAGTATTTATTATAAAGATAAAAATATTTCCTACCTAATTGTATTTTATTTATAATTTTTAGATGTTAAATAATTTAAATTATTTATGACACGATGGTGATGTAATAATTACCTAATTAATGAAATATTAAAATAATTGATATCATAAATACCCAAATAAATGTAGTTTGAGACTTTTTATGAATTAAACTAATTTTTAGGTTAATATGAAAGGTTATTATTGATTTAATAACCTTTTTTTGATCTCATCATGCTGTTATGATTTTCAAAAAAAATCAATTACCAAATAGTGTCAAAATTGACATAAAATAGTTTTAAAAAAACTTTATTATTAATTGTTATTTATTTCCTTAAAATATAAGGATCAGACAAATGACATAGATAAGTTTATATATATTAATAATGAACCACTTGGAGTTCGTTTGGATTGATATAGTAAGTTTATTAATGATATAGTGTATGAAAACAAGAAGACATAGTAAAAGTTAAATTATTTAAATTAGAGTTAAATCTAAATGATAAGGTTAAATTAGTAACTTAAACTTGTCTAAAACTTATTTGTTGAGAGGATTTAGATCCATACCCACCTTATCTTTGAAATAAATCAATTTTGAGCAATTAAAAAACGAATATGACTTTATTATAAAATAATATTATAAGTTTTTTCAAAGGTGCCCCTCTCCTCCCTTATAAAAGGGCACCTCCTCCCTCTACTCCTCACACAATTTTGAGCCTTAAAGATCGGCCAAACCCTTCCTATTTCCCTTCTCAACTTCCTTAGAAACATACTATAGGTCCTGGTATTCTTCAAAGTCCAATTTTAGTTCCCTAAGAGGAGGTTTCAAAGAGGCGTGTCAAGGAAGAGGTAATATCCGTTACAGATTCCTTCAAATTTATTTCTTCTTCTATGTCCTCCTATTTAGTTGCTTCATTGTGAAGTAATAACATAAGTATCACTCATGTACTGATATGTTATTATAAATATGAAACAACCTTATTTCACCTTCTATCCATCCTACGGAAAACGAAATCACTGTGCGTGCGTACGTACGGAATACCATCTCCAAGTCGTGGTGTAATCTGTTTTCCAACACCACCTTACTTGGATGGATATAATGGTGTAAATAATAACTATATATGGTTATTGTAAAGTGATATTTATTCTGAAGTAGTATACATACACTTTAATACAATTCCATGTTCATGGGAATGATATCAACGCTCGTGCATACGTACGACCTACCGTCTCCACGATGTGATGCGACTCGTTTTAAATGATATTCATTCAATAATGATTATATAAATGAATTCAATGAATAAATATGATATATATTATACTAATACCATTCTTTAAATGATGTATCTATGACCTAAAAATAATAATAATAATTTGTTCGACAGAACACACATAAGAATAGAAAGCAATGAACACCCGAATAACAAGTAGCAATGAAATATTATTAATAAGAAGATTAGAATGTGACAATATATGATAATATAAAAATGAATATGATTCTTTAATAAGTCAATGAAATTATTTAAATCATTATACAGGAGGTTCAGATACGTACGAAGCAAATCAGACCTAAGGTAAGGGAAAATCTAACAATCTCAATTTTAATCCAAGATTGTTTATACTTCGTTAATTACTGGGGCATATTTATCATCCACATCCATGTTTCAATAATATTTAATATTAATTCTATCATCCTACAAAATTTTTAAATCCAATTTTACCCATTTTTGAGTTTTTAGTAAAAGACATTCAATGAATCTTTTGTCGTTTTTAGTACGAGGTACTTTTTTACTTTTCTGGCCAATGTACGAGAAGAATGTTTTTTTGACTTATACGGAATGAATGGCTTTTTATGATTTCATTGAAAATTATTTCCATGAATCTTACTTTACAGGTTTTCAATTTTATCTTTAATCAAATTCTTTTATTTTAACATTTTATGACATGTTAAGAAAGGAAAAATGTTTTTGAAGTAGAAAGGATATTTTCCTCATGAATGGTGTTCAACCGTTTTATCAAAATTATTTTCCATCTATGATAATAGAGGGTTCTGTTGCTATACCTATTTTTACATTGATTCGATTATGTTATGATGGAATTATTTTTATGACGTTCATTTATCTTACATGAATTATGTTATGATGGCATGTAGTTTAAGAATCCCATTTTTATTACATGGGTTATGCTCTAATATATGCTTTGTGATTTTGTGGAACACATAAGAATGGTTTCATTATGAGATGGGTGGGACCTATATCTCCCTCCAATGCATTGGGTAATGATTTATATCTCATGAGATAGACATGGCTGGAATGGCAAGTTAATCTGGTTAAGTGATACAGGACCGGAACAAGGAGTGAACTCGGTTACATAATGGAATTTGTCCGCTATGATGGTCTTGGAAAAGAGACTTGACTAATATGAAATGATTTTCTAGGATTATGTGTGTATGCCACAATGTTTCATGTTATATGTTATGATCATTGGGATTACCTTTCACTACTATGATTTATCCCATGTTATGATATTATGATCTCTTCTTCATGTTAAGATTTTCAAAATGTTATGTTCTTATGAATATGATATGATTAATAATTACTTTCTTTCCCTTACTGAGCATTTGAGCTCACCCGTTTTTTGTATGTTTTTCTTTTCCCCAAGTCAGGAATAAGGTTATTAAGTAGGTTATGCCAAAAGGGACTCCAAATATGATGAATTAAATGCGAGACATTGTAGATTCTTTATGAACCAGTTGTTTATGTTTCCCAGTTTCTAAAGACACTATACCTATAAGTTTTATCATGGTTTTCTTATATTTTGTAATAAGTATGCTTCAATTTTTATGTAATAAAAATGTATGTAAATTATGGTTCGTTATAGTGGGTATCAGAGGGATGGTATATTCATCCTTCAGAAACTAGGATGTGAAAGCCTTAGTAAGAACCATAAGGATATGTCTAAGCATAGAACACAATCTTAGTGTTTTAGAAATGGCCATGTGTAACCTATGATAAGACCTAAAGTGTGAAATTTTATTACTTATTCTGTTCTTTTCCTATTATGATTAGTATTTCTCACACTATGTTTCTTGGTTTTAGTCAATGGCTAGAACCCGAAGGAACCGTGTTAAGGATGAATGCAACGAGCAATGAAATGATTGCCCCCATGAGCAACCAAGCGTTATGGGAGCTGGAATGCAAAATCATGTAGCCATGTTCAAATAACTTTCTCATGCTATGAATCATGCAGCACTTCCAAACGAGTAAATGAAGGAGCAACATTCTGTTGAATCCTTCATGAGGTAGCGTACACCTTCATTTAGTGGGTCTTATGATCCATTAGTGGCTAAACATTGGATCAGTACCACTAAAAAGATATTTTCAGTTCTACAATGTTCTGAAAATGATAAATTCATCTTAGCAGTATATCATTTGAAAGGTGAAGTTGATCAATGGTGGAATCATATTAAGAATATGATGAAAAGGGATTAAATTGAGTCTATGGAATGTGACGAGTTCAAGAAGTTATTTTTCAATAAGTACTTCCCTCGTATTTTTCGAACAAAGATGGTGGAGGAGTTTCATGAACTGAAGAAAATCGATGATGAATCTTTTGGTACCTACGAAGCAAATTTTAAAATCATTTCAAGGTACACTTCCAGAATTATTATCCAACCTGAGAGAAAGATCGATCGATTTTTTAGTGGATTAAAACTAAGTATTCGAAGGGAGTTATCCATAAGGGACTTCAATAGCTAGGAGGAAATTGTTCGATCTGCTCTCAAGGATGATATGGAGATCGGAGTAACCCATCAATCATATGTGTTTGATAAGAAGAGGAAAATGGAATTCAAAGGAAAATATAAAGACCACAACGAAAAGAAGATGAGTTTTCCCTAATGCTCAATGTGTGGAATGAAACATGGATGGAATTTTATTAAATGGATAAGTAAATGTATTAAGTATGGAAAAGAAGGTCATTGGGTAGTTGAATGTCGAAATAATGGGAAAAAGATGTCTAATGATGCAAACAAAGAAAGGGATACACAGAATGCACCTCCTACACATCAATGATTCAAGTGCAAGGAAATGGGGAATTATGGAAATCAATGCCCGAATACAAGGGTTGTTGGTGATGATTGATGTCAACAAACTCCTAAGGAAAACGACAATGGAACGTCACATGAAATTAATATCGGTGATGTGGAGTATGATAACTAAGTCGTGAAAGGTACACTTACAATCCCCTCTAAAGTAGAAAATGTTTTATTTGATTTTGGTTCCACCGACTCTTTTATTTCTGATGAATTTTCTAAGGGTATCTCCATACTACCTCAACAATTAGATGTTGAGTTAGCTGTGACTACAACTAATGGAACAACAGTTACATCAAAAGTTTATAATTCTTCTCCAATTGAAGTTTGTGGGAAAGTGATTCTTACAAATCTTTTGATCCTTCCTATAGTGGAATTTGATGTGATTCTTGGCATGGATTGAATTTATTTATACGGAGCTCATATCAATTTACAAAGAAGCGAATTCACATTTAATATTCCCGATCAATCTTCTATCATCTATCAATGAAAGGATGAATATATCCTTCTAGTGGAAATTTCTTCCATCTTATGGGTATTGATTTCAATAAATGAAGGTTATTTATCTAAAATGGTTGGAGAGAAACTCACGATTAAGAATACACCCATTGTACCGGAGTTTGATGATGTCTTTCTAGAGGAATTGATAGGTCTTCTACCAAATCGTGAAGTTGTGTTTTCAATAGAACTCATACTAGGTGTTATGCCCATTTCAAAGACACCTTATAGAATGTCACAAATTGAGTTACAATATTTGAAGAAGCAACTCCAAGAGAATATTTATAAGGGATTCATACTCCCTAGTGCATCACCTTGGAAAACACTTGTTCTCTTTGTTAAGAAAAAAGATATATCAATGCGACTGTTCATTGATTATCGAGAACTTAACAATATCATTATAAAGAAAAAATAAACTCTCCCACACATTGGTGACTTATTTGACTAACTACGTGGTGCTCAATACTTTTCTAAGATTGATCGTCATTCAGGGTATCATCAATTAAGGGTCAAAAAGGAGGATATACCAAAGACGACTTTCCGTACAAGGTATGGACACTATGAATTTATAGTGATGCCATTTGGTCTTACTAATACCCCTACTATCTTCATGGATATAATAAATAGAGTATTTAGAGACTATCTTGATCAGTTTTTGGTAGTCTTTATTGACGATATTATTATATATTCAAAGCGAAAAGAAGAACATGAAGATCACTTGAGAATTGTATTGAAGACTATGTGAAAGGGAAGCATTATGCCAGGTTTACCAAGTGTGAATTTTGGTTTCAAAAAGTTTCATTTTTGGGTCACATAATCTCAAAGGAGGAGATATCTGGGGATCCAGTAAAAACAGAGGTTATCGAAAGATGGTCGAGACCAACAACAATAACTGAGATCCAAAGTTTTCTTGGTTTGGATGGATATTATCAACATTTTGTGAATGATTTTCATGATTATCTAATCCACTAACCAGGTTGACTTGAAAAGGAGTTAAGATCGTTTGGATAGAGGAGTGTGAAGAAAATTTCAAAGAGTTAAAATGATGGTTATCTAGTGCACATGTGCTCACACTACCATGTAGTGGAGAAAGGTTTGTGATCTATAGTAATGCATCCAAGAAGGGACTGGGGTGTGTTCTCATGCAAAATGATATGGTGATAGCTTATGTCTCACGAAAGTTGAAAATACATGATAAAAATTTCCCAACTCATGATTTGGAGTTAGCCTCTTTAATCAATGTATTAAAAATATGGATTCATTATCTTTATGGTGAAAGATGTGATATTTAAACTGATCATAAAAGTTTAGAGTATATTTACACACAAAAGGAGATGAATATGCGCCAAAGAAGATGGTTGGAGTTGATTAAGGACTACGACTGCTCAATTCATTATCACCCGAGGAAAGCAAACAAGGTGGAAGATGCATTATGTCAACAAGACCATGCTAGCGTATCCATGATGAGGATCACAAAATATCCAATATTTATGGATTCACAAAGGATGGATCTTGGAATTATAATGGAAGGGGAAAAATATTATCTTTATCAATTGAATTTTCAACCATCTATGCATGTGAAGATAAAAGAGGCTCAAAACAACGATATAGAGTTACAAAAGAAAGTGAGAAATGTTCCTGAATTTAACCTTGATTGTGATGGGATAATAAGGTTCAGGAATCGGGTTTGTGTTCCTCCCACCCCAGAAATAAATAAGGAGGTACGGGATGAGGCTCATAGTTCTTCATTCTATATTCATCCTGGAAGCATGATGATTTATAGTGACCTGAAAGAGTACTTCTGGTGGGATGTCATGAAAAGTGATGTTGCTGAATATGTCTCTCGATGCTTGGTTTGTCAGCATGTTAAAGCTGAGAGACAGAACTCTAAGGGGATGTTACAACCATTACCCATACCCGAATGGAAATGGGAAAACATCACTATGGACATTTTCACTGGACTTCATAAAACAACCAAAGGCAATAATTTTATCTGGGTTATAGTTGATCATCTTACGAAGTCATCACGCTTCATTTCTATTAGTGAAGATTTTTCTCTTGATCAGCTTTCCAGTTTATATGTCAAGTAAGTGGTAAGATTGCATGGAGTACCACTTTCCATTATATCAGATCGGGATCTGAGGATTACCTCGAAATTCTGGTGAAGTCTTCAGCATACTCTAGATACAGAGTTGATTTTCAGCACTGCTTATCATCCTCATAATGATGGTCAGTCTGGGAGAACAATTAAAACTCTAGAAGACATGTTGAGAGCTTGATCATTGGATTTCAAAGGTGGTTGGGATCAACACCTACCTTTGGTGGAATTTTCTTATAATAATAGCTTTCACTCCAGTGTTCAGATGGCTCCTTATGAAGCTCTCTATGGAATGAAATGCCGAACTCCAACTTGCTGGGATGAAGTTGGGGAATGAAAGCTTTTAAGACCTGATCTTGTTGATGAGATGGCAGAAAAGGTATGATCTATTCAACTACACATAATTGCAGCTCAATGTCGACAAAAAATTTATGCCGACAACCGAAGAAATGTCCTAGAGTTTGAAGTGGGTGATAATGTGTTCTTACGAATAACTCCTTGGAAGAGAGTAATGATATTTGGAAAGAAGGGAAAGTTGAGCCCTAGGTATATCGGTCCTTTCAAAATAATGGATCATGTTGGGAAGGTAGCTTACCAATTGGAACTTCCACCGAATCTCTCTCAAGTTCACGATGTGTTCCATATATCTCTCCTGAGAATTTACATACCTGATCCTTTACAAGTACTAAGCTCAGATGTTGTACCGCTGGAGAAAGATCTTTCTTATGAAGAACAACCGATAGAGATTCTGGATCATAGTGAAAAGGTTCTAATGAATAATACCACTCTCTTGGTGAAAGTTTTATGGAGGAACCACCAATTAGAGGAAGCTACATAGAAACTTGAGGATATGATGAGGGAGAGGTATCCTCATCTGTTTGTTACAGAGTGATGAATTTTGAGGGTGGAATTCATTTTAAGGGGGGTAGAATGTAACACCCAAGAATTTATGGGAAATATTTTATTTTTATATACATAAAAAAAGGAATCTTTCACTACACACAACACTGACATCGCTTTCTTTACACGCAAGAGTAACCTTACTCGATAGCTTGTGTTGTACTCAATACCGAGTTTCACTAAACGATGATATATTATTAAAATATTATATAAACAAGCCGTTATGAATATTAATACCAATTTTTTGAAATTTTAAAAATTTTATGATTTATAATGGACTTTTTTTTTGATTCAGAATATCAAAATTAGACTAGGGTGAATTTTTTGTATTTTTCTAAAAACATTAATTTTAGATGAATAGTGAAAACACTGAGTTATTGGTTAAACCGAATTTTTATTTAAATGATCATTTTTTATTTAAATTTATTGTAGGTCAAAATAGATACATAATACCTATATAAGATCAATGTAATTTATTGGAGTAATTTTATAACAATATTGATACATAAAAAGAAATTTGAACTTTTTACCTTCTTTTACTCACCTCCTAGGAGCATTTCCAATTGTACATAAAACTTAATTTTCCCGCTTATGTGAGTTGTATATCTAAAATATGAGAGTCACGGTTAATATCAAGGAGTAAAATGTGGTTCAATAAGACAAAAATAATTTTGGTGAATAGTAACTTTTTACATTTATTTACCATGGTTAAAAGTCAGTAGGGTAATTAAGGGTAAAAATGATATTATTATTCCCATAACACATGTCTTATTTCTATTCGATAAGTTTAATTCAACCAAAAATAACCTTAGGAATAAAATATGACCATTTAGGTCCACTTGTATTAGATTAGAACACATATTATTATTTTATTTAAAGAAGAGTTAAAATAGTTAAAATCAATGTTTAAAGACTAAAGAATTGTTAATATAGGGTTATACATAAGATAAATTCTACTATAAATATTCATTAGAAATATAAAAATATTTCCTACATAATGGTATTTTATTTATAATTTTTAGAACTTAAATAATTTAATTTATTTATGACACAATAGTGATGTAGTAATTACCTAATTAATGAAATATTAAAATATTTGATATTATAAATACACAAATAAATGTAATTTGAGACTTTTTATGAATTCCATTAATTTTTAGGTTAATATAACATGTTAGTATTGATTTAATTAACCTTTTTCGAACTAATCATGCTATTATGATTTTCACAAAAATCAATTTCCAAATAGTGTCAAAATTGACATAAAATAGTTTTTATAACAAATATTATATTATTAATTGTTATTTATTTCCTAAAAATATAAGGTTCAGAAAAATGACTTAGAAAAGGTTATATATATTAATAAATAACCAATTGGGGTTCTTTTGGCTTGTTATAGTAAGTTTATTAACCATATAGTGTAAGAAAATAAGACGACACAATAAAATTCAAATTATTAAACTTAGAGTTAAATCTAAATGATAAGGTTAGAATAGTAATATAAACTTTTCTAAATTTTATTGGTTGAGAGGATTTAGACCCATCCCACATTATCATTGAAATAAATCAATTTTGAGCTATTAAAAACCGAATATGACTTTATTATAAAATAATATTTTATGTTTTTCTATAGGTTCCCCTCTCCTCCCTTATAAAAGGGCACCTTATCACTCTCCTCCTCACACAATTATGATCCTTAATGCTTGGACAAACCCTACCAGTTTCTCTTATCAGCTTCCCTAGAAAAATACCAGAGGTCCTGGTCATCTTCAAAGAAAAATGTTAGTGCCCTAAGAGGAGGTTTCAAATAGGTGTGTCAAAGAAGAGGTAATATCCGTTACTGATTCCTTCAAATTTATTTCTTATTCTACTTCCTCTTATTTAGTTGTTTCATTATGAAGTAATAACATCAGTATCACTAATATAATCATATGTTATTATAAATATGAAACAACCCTATTTCACTTTCTATCCATCCTATGGAAAATGAAATCACCGCACGTGCGTACGTACGAATACCATCTCCACATCGTGGTGTAATCTGTTTTCAACCACCACCTTTCTTGGATGGGTATAACGGTGTAAAGAATAACTATATATGATTATTGTATAGTGACATTAATTCTGAAATAGTATACATACACTTCAATACAATTCTATGATCATGGGAATGATATCATCGCTCGTGCATATGTAGGACCTACCGTCTCCACGATATGATGTCACTCATTTTACATGATCTTCATTGAATAATAATTATATAAATGAATTGAATTAATAAATATGATATATATTATACTAATACCATTCTGTAAATGATGTATCTATAACCTAAAAAGAATAATAAGAATTTATTCGACAAAACACGCGTAATAACATAAAGCAATGAACACCCGAATAACAAGTGGAAATGAAATATTATTAATATGAATATAAGAATATTAACATATATAATATCATAAGAATGAATATGATTATTTAATAAGTCAACAACATTATTTAAATCATTATACTGGATTTTCGGATACGTACGAAGCAAATCAGACCCAAGGTAATGGAAAATCTCACAATCTAAATTTTTATCCGAGATTGTTTATACTTCGGTAATTACTGGGGCATATTTATCATCCACATACATGTTTCATAAATATGTAATATTATTTATATCCTCCTACAATTTTTTAAATCCAATTTTACCCATTGGTGAGTTTTTATTAAGAGACATGAAAGGAATATTTTGTTGTTTTTAGTATGAGGAACTTTTTGTCTCTTCTGGCCAAAGTACGAGAAGAATTTTTTTTAACTTATACAACATGAATGGATTTTTATGATTTTGTAGAAAATTATTTCCATGAATCTTACATTACAGTTTTTCATGTTTATTTTTAATTATCTTCTTTTAGTTTAAAATTGTATGACATGTTAAGAAAGGAAAAATGTTTTTGAAGTAGAAAGGATATTTTCCTCAAGAATGGAGTTCAAGAGTTTTATCAAAATTATTTTCCATCTAAGATAATATAGGGATACGTTTCTATTCCTATATTTACATTGATTTGGTTATGTTATGATGGTATTATTTTTATTAAGTCCTTTTATCTTACATGGATTATGTTATGATGGCATGAAGTTTAAGAATCCCATTTATATTACATGGGTTATTCTATGATATATGCTTTATTATTTTGTGGCACACATAATAATGGTTTCATTATGAGATGGGTGGGACCTATATCTCCCTCCAATGCATTGGGTAAAGATTTATATCTCATGAGACAGACATGGATGGAACGGAATGTTAATCTGGTTCAGTGATACAGGACTCGAACAAGGAGTGAACTTGGTTCATTAATGGATTTTGTCCACTATGATGATCTTGGAAATGAGCCTTGACTAATATGAAATGATTTTCTTTGATTATGTGTGTATGCCAAAATGTTTCATGTTATATTTTATGATCATTTGGATTACCTTTCACTACTATGATTTATCCCATGTTATGATATTTTGATCTCTTTTGTAGGTTAAGATTTTCAATATGGTATGTTCTTATGAATAAGATATGATTGATATTTCCTTTGTTTACCTTTACTGAGCATTTGAGCCCAGCCTTTTTTGTATGTTTTCTTTCCCCCAGGTCAGGAAGAAGGGTATTAAGTAGGATATGCCAAAATGGACTATAGATATGATGAAATAAATGGGAGACAATGTAGATGCTTTATGAACCAGTTGTTTATGTGTCCCAGTTTCTAAAGACACTATACCTATAAATTCCTATCATGGTTTTGTTATATATTGTAATAAGTATAAATCAATTGTGAATTAATAACAATGTATGTAAAGTATGGGTCATTATAATGTATGTAAAAATCGAATAAATAATTAGTATTGTTCCTTTTTGATATAATATGTTCAATAATAAACATTAATATTAAATTAAGGTGAGGAATTAATCTCAAAGACTACACTTATTTCCATCCACTCATTCCAATTCAATTCATGTTTTAATTGAAGACCATAAACCAAGGGGAAACACACCTCCAAGGAGATTTCGTTAATCAAGCATGGGAATTCAGCCATTATTTCAGGGTACACCCATTAGGATGGACCAATTTAATTTGTACACCCTGTGAATGGGTTTCTCTATAAGCTAAGGTCACAATCAACTCATAAAACCATGGTGGTCAATTTAATATGCTATAACGAATCATCATCGGATGGTTTGTTGATAAACAAATTAGCATAATGTGTTAAAATCAACTAAATGAATATGAAAAAGAATAGACATCCTAGCTTCTATACATAGTACTACACACATTGGATAACAACCCTTGATTCAACCTAAAACAGAATAAATATGAAGATTTAGAAAAAACCTAATGTTATAGTAAAAATATGATGCATTTAAATTGCACAACCGATCATAGAGGACCACAAAATTGAAGGCTTAAGATGATAGATCTCACTATTATGAGTCTATAACTTCCAACGTTGAAAGAAACAAATCATGATCGAGGGAGATATCAAAAAACCGTATACATGGAGGAGGAGGTGGCTTGGGAACCTATAAGAGAGGAAAATATTTATTGGGAGAGAATTTAGGAAAATAAGTTAGGGTTAAATACCAAATTTATGGGAAACAATTAATTTCACCCCCAAATTGAAATGCGCAATGTTTGGCTGCACAGTTGGCCAAACTGGGCGTTAACTATTCACCTGGTTCTATTTCACTAGGGGAACATCACATAGGCTACCACATGGTTTGAATAACAGTGTGAAAACCATGATGTAACTCCCTATACAAAAGCCTCAATAGACAATATGGTTATGCTCCCTGGCCCACACTAATGCAGGCAAACTATGTGGCCTACAGGTGCCCACTTGTTACTACCGCATCGTTTAGGGAAACTGTGTGGGCTGGGCAGCATGGTTTCCTCTAATCATGTGCCCCAGAATACCTCCTATATTTTCAAGGCTCCATACATATTATGATCCCTAGAGACACCTAATACCTCCAAATCATGATTATTTATTGTTATTAAGGTCGTTTAAAGGAATTTAAAATAAAACCTTTGTATACCATTAGATAATCAATGTATATTATATGATTCGACCCATTCCATAATATCATGTTCCATCCACTACACCCACATGAATATCTTGATTAATCTCTCCATCACAAGAATAAACTACTACCACATCATTCAAGACTCCCCACCGACATATCTCACCATCCATCCTAGTATCATCCATCAAAGGCTCATATAACACCTGGTCCTCCCCACCACATATAAAATCACAGAACAAAGATCAAATCTAGATCAAATCACAAAATAATAAGAAGACAATCAAACATTTCCAACAGAGATGTCTAGGAACTAGAACAAGCATACAGTCTTCACCAATAAACAAGCCCTCTTGGATCCAACAAAGGGAACTCAGCCTTCTCAGTAAAAAGGGAAAATCATTCCCTAAAAATTATATTTATCAACCAAAAAATTCATATATCATGTTGAATAAATTGATACATTAATAATAGGTTCTATATCTAGGAAAGATGAGGCCTAAATCTATAACAAGCAATCAAAATCTAAACATGATTCTAGTGTTTAAAATTGTTTTATTAAACTATGAGTAGTAGCATTCTAATTTAACATGAATTTTATTTATTATCATAAAAAATAATCTGCATGCTTCACATTCAGTATTTTTTTCATTAACACATTGAATCACAAAATCAATTAAACATGTGCACTGCATCAATTTGAATTATCAATGAATTACGAAAAACAACAGATTACAAACATGCCTCTTCTTTAATTATTCTTAATGCTATAAATTTTTATTCAATTTCATATTTAGGATCTTTACCATTTTTAATATACTACTATAATTATAACAACGTGCTAACAACTCATACCATAGATATCACACTATTTAGAAAATATATAGGCAACACGCTATCATGGTATAAATCACAATATGGTATCACTACAATGTATTTCATTTTTAATCTTCTTTAATAATTTTTATGTTAGTTTCACTTCCATCCAGAGGGTTAAACCATGATCAATTTATGATACATTGTAAATAAATTAATAGATTAAATGAATCCCCTATCTCATTGCCGTCAATGTCCTTCTCATGTGACCAAACAAACATTTTGGATGTCGATCAACTCTATTGAAATAACACTGAGATTTCTTAATGATGTCATTCCACTAACTCAATAACAAAAAAAATAAACTTCATTTGAAGAATGGTGATGATCTAACATCACATTGAAAAAATAAATAGTAGTAAATGTGATTGATCTGGGAGAAACTACTAGAAAATGTATAAATAATAGACCTTAGATCACCCCAAATCGAATATGGGTATCCAAGGAATAATCCATATAGAAGGAATCAAAAAATCTAGAAGAGGTCACTATTGGATCACTTGTAATTGGAAGAAGTGGTGTATAGTTTGATAACTCCTAAGCCACTACACATTTTATAATTACACCTCACAGGACTTTTATAAAGTGTGTAACCATTTACATATCATGTAAAAGTTGGGTTTTAGATATCACTAAATAATGATTCACCTCAATCATTTGAACACTAAAAATAACCAAGTAATATAACACCTAATGATCAAGAATTAAGAAATTGCGAACATCAAATACACAATATGAAATACAATTAATTAATGTGTATCATCCATGATTTCATCTTTTAGTTTCTTCACCCATCCAAACATTTTATGGGCCTCCCCCAAGCACTAACATCGTCAAAAACATTAAAAGAGTCGAACTACACGGGTCTAGGAACTTAAATTATATAGCACTCAAAAAGTTCTCTTTTTCAATAATCCAATATAAAAATATGGAGAAAACCCAAAATGGTTCATCCAACAGACAACCCTCAACATCCCTATCAAAGATATCATCATCACAGCGGCACAAACCACCTCATTACGGGAACATCATAGAATAATGCAAAAAAAATGTATCTCCAAAAAACTCTCTCCAGGGAGATACCTCTCAATAGATTTTAAAGTCACATCAATAAATAAAAGGAAACCATATCATAAAAAAATGTTCAATATCCATAATTGAAGAACATTACAAGGGAATATCTAAACATCAAATAGTTCTCTGTACAGAGTTCACATCTACGACTCACATTCCAAGGTACTCTCCTCTATGCCACTATGTCTCCACGTAACTTGAACAAAATGAATATTGTGATAATGAAAAACATTCTCTTGGATTTCCATGATATCTATAGGTAACTCCCTAAAGTTCTCATCATCATAAACATCAACCTCTTCCCAATTGATGACATGACATTCATCATGATGATAAAAATGGAGCTAAATCACATGAAAAACATTGTGTATTCATATCATATGTGGGGTATTTGAAATTTGATATTCCAAAGATCTAATATGAGGAAACACCTTCAAAGGTACGAAAATTGTGTAGAAATCTTACTCCAATGACCAAACCTTCACTGCCCTCTAAAAGGTGTCACATTATAAAATATGTCATCTTTTAAATTGAAATCTAGAGGAATCCACCTATGATCAGAATTTATAATTATAATTTTCTCCCTTTATCCACTCATGAATTAAAAAACCATCTCTATTGTTTTATATACCATTTTTAGCATGTGTGTTGATTCCTCTCGGACCCCAATCAAGCATAAAGAAGAACAAAAATATTGGTCGAACAAAGCATCAAACAGAACAATACAATTACTGTAGTGGAAAATATTATTGTATGAAAATTCCACCAAGTGTATGTTACGAATCCAAGTACCTGAAAAATATAGGACCCAATAAAATAACATATATTCATGATTCTAGATGGCCTTCTATGTCTGAAGATCCTTCAGCAAATGAAAATAAGTTATAAGTACAAACTAAGAAAAAAAATCATGATAGAATCCTCTCCACACCCTAGATGTGAAATAATAATCTCTATCTGATATGATCATCCTTAGGAATCTATATAGTTTCACTACCTCTTACAAATAAATACATGAAAAAACTTCTACTATGATTGAATCTATAATAACTATAAATTGGGATTCTTTTTTTTCAAGTGATCCACTTTCGCCCATATGGAATTATAGCCTCCCTGAGATTAAGGATAACAAGTAAATAATTAAAAAACGATATCCTCCCACTTCCACTTTGGAGTATATAACTACGGGAGAAACCCACTAGAAAAATGGGGCTCAACCTTCACCTTCTGGTAGACTAAACATTGAAAAACAAACTATGAAACTACATACTTCAACCCAGGTCCGAAAAACTAAACTCTAAATGATTGGTATATTGTTTTTCTTAGGTGTACCAGAAAAGTAAAAATATGGAACTCATTTATAATAATCTCAGGAATTTCCAAAATAATGAAAATTCTTCCCTTGAAAATAAACCATGTTTTTCCATACTCAGACCAAATATCATGGGAATTTTTAAAAACAACATGGTCCCTTTAATGCTTCACCTATGAATCCCCAAACTATGAATCCATCACCTACTACACCAATTTTGACTTCACTATCATGGGGAAAAGGAAATAAATTCCTCTAACCATAACCATATCTAGATACCTCATTGTGAGTTCATCTATCACTCTACAAGAATCACTAGATTCAAGCACAATACCACTATGTGAGTTCCTACATATTAAATCATAAACAAAATTTCCCTATATTGCAATATGTAAAATCTCAAATTAATAATCCTATAATAATTCCATCCAACGACACTAATTAAAGTTCAATTCATTCTAGGAGGATATATATATCTGGCCCCATTGATCTATAAAAACCAAAAAATGTTCTCTAATGAGGTTATATTGACACAAAATCAATGAAAACACCATTAAATATAATGTAAGGTAACATGTGGAATAGTTATGCTCATGATGAAATAAATTCTGAGACCCATTAGAAAAAATAGAATATATACTATATCAAAACACATCCAGTGCCAATATAGGAAGTGTCAGAAAAAAACACGAACTAAACTCCTTCTTCTAGAAAACAATGGATTGAAGTACTAACCAACTTCCTAATTTGGTACTCAAATGATTCATGACACTGGTCAGTCCACAAGAACGACTGATCATTCTAGGTTAATACTTTCAGTGGATTCACAACATTAGTTAAATTAAATATAATCCTCTCATAATATTATACAAGACCATGGATACTCTCAAACTCTATCACAACCTTGGGGGTTTCCCTAGAAAAAGCTTCATCTATCGTCGATGGAACCACAACTATCCTCATATAGGATAGAAAATTCCCCAATAATGGAACTTTGGGAGCCTGTAAATCACACTTAAAAAACATCTCGAATATCTAAGCATGGTGTAGAACTCTTAAAAGTGTATGTAGATACACTTCATAGACCACCGTAAATGTGAAGTAAAAAAGGATGTTGTTGATGAAATGCAATATGAAGTTATTAAGGTACTCTCAGAAAATTATTTTCAGAAACCCTATGAAAATGGATCGAGTATTCGCCACACCAAATAGAATCACAATGAGCTTGTAATTTTGATGATGAATATGGAAAGCAGTCTATAGGATAGCCTCATTCTTCACCCACGTCTGATTATATCCTAGACACAAATTGATATTTTACAATATTATTTTTCCCTCCAGCTAATAAGAAAAATAATCAATCCATGGATGGGATAATATTTCATTCTTTTCACTTGGTTCAAGCAAATATAATCAACACATAGCCATAAAATTCCATCAGGAATCATCATGAACAAAACTGGAGCACACCAACATGGAAAACAAGACCAAAAAAACTCACTATAATATATCATTGAGCCATACTTGATGATCTTGAAACTAAAAATGTTCCATCCTTCAAAAATACATAGGGATATGAGACATCTTAGGTTATTTATCGATACATAAATCAAAGTCTCGTCGAGGGGTACTGTTTAAACATCCTCTAGAAAGACCTCGTGGTACTCCTCCACAGTAATTGGAAACACCAACTACAGAACTTCTAATGATCTCAACATCAAATAATCCGTCCATGATTACAAGGATGAAACACACCACTAACCCATCCAATGGTCATTCCTTCTAATAAGAACCAGTGGATATTCATCATCATCATAAAACATAACCATCATCGTGATTAAATTTATGAAATTCCATAAAATATAAAACCAATTCATGTTAAGGATGATGTCATATGGATAAATTCGTAAATAAAGGATGTCTCCCCCATATCAGTGTTGCCCCAACACTAGCTCACAGACTGTACATACATCAAACAATTCAGATTAACCTCCAAATATATTAGTCAATGAAAGGGGAACTGTAAGCCACTATACATCTAGTCTCCAAGTACTCCAAGGAGAGGGGATGTAAATGAGTGTGTCACAACAAAATCAAACAATGTATGAAACTATGTATAAAAAAATGAAGGGGTACCTTAAATGGTTTTGTATTTTCTAACCTTAGCAATAACAAAACAAGAAATTGACCATGACCTAGCCCACATCCTCTCTAACCCAACTAATGACAAACTTTATGGCTTCAATCTACTATATGGATGAAGAACATAATGTGATTATCCGATTCTTTTCCCAAATCCTCTCTGTTGATTCAAAACTAGAGCACCATGCAGCTACTACATTTGCTAAAACATCCTCAATAGAACAACCTGAATTCGATAACCTATCTCATGTTGGATACATAGAACATATAGTTTTTCATTCCACTTATGACCTATTATTGCATAATAAAAACATGCATCTGAACCCTTAGAATATAGTTGAGATTCATCACCCATGGAGAAAGGAGATGATGAAGGATGGGACCTAACTCGACTGATCAATATATCTTCAATCCTAAAAACTAGGAACCCTAGACCGTAACCCTTATTTGTAATGAATCCTAATAGCTCCCCTATCATGATTATAAGATTATGTCCATGATCATCTCAACAACCTATGAAATTCTTAGCACCTCAAGATATTTCATCATAATAAATTAGTTGACAAGGTGAGGATTATGTGAATATAAAGACTCATCAAAATGCCTCTCTCATGGCCTAATCATCTATCAATGGTTACGTAGATATAAGGGACTAGTTGCCGTCATGATTGAAGAAAGAAGCTATGCTCAGAACTTGTATCTAATATTCTCCCACGGTACTATTGAAACCTCACAATCCTCATGTAACAAGAACCATCACTACCTTTCTACTCTATACAGAATCCTTATAGATGAAAACCCAAATTCTGATTTTGAGGAAGGATTGAACTAAATGTTGTCTTAACATCCTCAAACAGGTATTTTGTGACTAAATATAAAAAAAGAACCCTTAAAATTTTCAATACTCTGTAACCAAAAATCTCAGAGTTTCCTTCTCAAAATTTTACCATTGTCGACCTCTACTCTGTAGGAATATCCTTCCACCTCATGCTAATCATATTCAGTGTGAATCTGATGAGGAGGTCGACCTAGATCCAGGCTTCCAAATATAACATACTACTAAAGATCATTAACCTATAATATTGAATTTTTAACATTAGTTAATTAATTACTTATTTAATTGTCTTGTTAATATTTTAACATATCCCAATGTTTTATTATTGTTAAAATATGTATAATGAATAATGATGCATCATCCTTTTCGAGGACTCTAACCCTCAAACAGTATCACTTCGTCAAGTAGGATCAGTAAAATTAAAGGTCCAGGCATAAGATCACAGTGGGGACTAAATACCCATGTAACAATAGGTCTCCCATGTTTATATTTGTTAATATACTTTTATAACACCATTTCCATACAATCCAATGAAATATTACCCATTATTAACTCTATACTACATCCTATCTATCAATGATAACCTTCGATACCACTCCTTCAAGGCCCCCTCCCCACAAAAACACAACAATAAGCGGAGAGAGATGGTGACTTCTAGATTATAACCTCTTGGAGGCCCCATGATTGATACTAGCATCGAGCATATAACAAGAATACATACGGGATTCTTTACCCTACAAGAAAACACATGTATAAATGATATATAAAACAAATACACAAAATCAAAACCTTCTAATACAAATATATAAATATATCCCATTTGAAAACATAAAATTACTTGAATTACTATTACAACTGAAAGTAAAACTACATGTACTAAAAAGGTAAATATAATAGTGAGCATGAAGCCCAAACAAATTTTGAAAAACAAAGGGTTAGTAATATCTAAGAGGATCTCCAACATTCTATCCGCGACCTAAAAATTAAATAATATAAATTTATAGTGAGGAAAACATTATACTCTATATGATCCTCCCCATAACTTCTCATGAAAATGATAAAGAAAGAATGCTAAATAATATTGAACATAAGTGAAACTAACTCATCACCTAAAAATGATTATTAAGTGTCTATCCTCACCGTGGATAACTATAACCATGTATAACATAAAACTGAGAATATGATCAAATAATGAAACATAAATGGTACAATTCTCACAATTTCCCACTATTTTACCTCTCTTCCCCAACAACTCACATCCTGAGACATCTCTCTCCAAAATATTTTATACTAAATAATCCTTGAAAATCCATCACAACATTTACCTTGTGCATCACACCATCACATCATTCTATATCACATCACTATATAAAGTAACACAATAGTATCTAGGATAGAAAAATGAAATGGCCCAAGTTGTTAAAATTGAAAACTATGTTTGATATCAAATTTAATATGGTGAACTGATCTCAAACAAAAAAATATTATTTATGTATAACCGTTATAGCCAGGAGAATAGATTTGTGGACATTAATAGGATTAACTACATTATGATAAATACATGAAAATATAATACTCAATATAAATATTTTTATAAATTCATAGTAAACAATCACTATCTTTTCTGTAATGCCATTTAATTATTCAGAAATATATTTTCTACAAATATGATTTTTATGTAAATTTGTGAGAAAAAATCTTATGAGTATTTCACAGAAATCTTAGAAGATTTATTTTATAATGTGAAATTAATAATTTATATCAAAATATGAATATTAACTTGTGATTTCATTTTGGTATTTTTCAGAAAAAATTGAATTTTTAGTTTATAGTGAAAAAACCCATTTTTTTGCAAACCTATCATTTCAATTTATATTGTAACTAATCTAAATGTCCAATTATTATTTTCATTTGATTGAAAATTAACATAATTTTTATTGACTAATATTTAATATAATAAATTACATTAAAATCATATTTATTCTTATTTTTAGACTATGTTTATTTTTACACATAAAAAGCATGTTTCTAAAAATTATTTTTAAAATAAAAATGTCTATATTTTATAATTAATTAAAATATATCATAATGAAGAATTATTTACAAGAATGTGTTATATTATATGTCTATATTTACTAATTTCAGTTCATATAATTAATATTATCCCGTATGGAGTTAAAATAATTTCATATTATTATTGAATAATTTATTTGGTTTTCAGAAAATCCCTTTCCATCGCCCTTGTTGGATTTCGGTTAAATTTAAGTATTTAACCAATGTGAATTTATTTTCATTAAAAGTATTACATAATTGTATGAATCATAATTAATATTAGGTAATAATATCAAATTAATTTTTATGAAATATTAAAAGTAACTGTAGTAAGTATTTGTTACCAAGATATAATGAAAATACGTTAAATAAGGGTTAAAATAATTTAACAAAGGAATAGAATGAAAAATTAACAATAACAATAAGAATAAGAATATTTATATTTTTATTTATATATATTATCTATTATATTTCTTCTTTTTACATTATGAGTTATTAAATAATGATTTTGATAAAAATCCAATTTTTGATGTGTTAAAGCATAAATTAGAGTTGGGAAAAAATATAGTTTTAATAAAGAAATATTTTTGTTAAGTGATTTTTTTTTAAATTAATGATATTATAATTAAAAATTATTGTTAAATTTTATACAATAAATATAAATTGTAATAAAATTTTCAGAAGTGAAAAATTAATTTTAATTAGGGTTCAAAATTTTATACTTTCAAAAAACCCATCATTTATCAATAATTATTGATTTTGATTAAAAGTTAAAATTAATATATTGAGAATATTATTTTGATAAAATAAATATTATTTATTGATTTATCTTTTCTAATTTATACAGCAGTTAATTTTTGATACTATTTGGAGACTGTGAAATTTTCAGGTTAAAATTAGATATAGAATAAATATACATTGTAAATTATGACATCATAATGACCCAAAAGATTTGTATGAAATACTATAAATGGATTCCATGAACAAATTTATAATCCAAAGTAAAAAAGTTTTATTTTTTTGTTATTTGATTAGTTTTAAAAATCCATTATGAATATTCCAAATCTTATTATGTATTTTTTGTTTTTAAACTCATTTCATTCTAAACTTTAACCACTTTCACATCACCAAGGGTAATAATTTAATGATTTAGAAACTTTTACATATATAATATTGAAATAAAATAATATTTTTTAAAACCAAATGGGAAGAAAGAATCGTAGGGTTTTTTGTTTTAGTTATTGATTTGTATAGATTCCAAATCATTTTTTTTAAATAACAAAGAACTCCCCTCGGTTTTCCTATATAAACCCAGCCAATATCTCTTTAATAATAAATAAAAACCCTAGAGACCATTGTGATTCCCTAAAACATATTTCCCATGTATAATAATATTATGGTTTGGTTTGGTTTTTTTTCCATACTATCTGAACATCACGTTAAAATGAACACAATACATCCTTTATTCAATGAACACTAAAATGGTTACATTGCTATAATTATCCAAAAATACATATAAAAGCCCTATCAATTACACTATGAGGCCACCTATCTCAAAAATGAGACCCAATAAATAGTGAATATCCTTCAGGTCAGTCAGAATGAAAAAATCACAACTAGAACCATGACAGATGTACTGAGCATCAGTGGGACGATAAGCACCATCTTAATCAAATTGTCTTGAACTTGGAACACCCTGACTCATGTTTATAAATTGTCCTCAATTTGATCGTTATACCTTAGGTGACTGTTGGGTTTCTAATAGCTATAATTATAATAATTTCTTATTTAGTTTCTCAAAATTAAAATATCTAGGTATAATTAGTTTTCAAAAATATTTATGTTATGTATTGAAATTATAACATTAAACATATATACTCTTTTTATGAACTTTAAAAAGAATAATGATTTAATATAGGATGATTTACAAATAAGTTATAGATTCCAAATAATTTTCAAATATTTAAAATGTTTTGAAAAGATATTATAAATGTTTTCATTCTGGATGTTTAAACAAAGGGTTTAACTAAAACTATGTCTTTGATTTTTATAATACTAGTATAATATATTCATAATGATATATTAAACACGGATTTATCACTTTTCAATTTAAAACAATAGAATCTATAAAACTTTTGTA
Source organism: Viscum album (assembly GCA_963277665.1). Taxonomy (NCBI): domain Eukaryota; kingdom Viridiplantae; phylum Streptophyta; class Magnoliopsida; order Santalales; family Viscaceae; genus Viscum; species Viscum album. The sequence goes on from OY728137.1 coordinate 1,484,824,219, forward strand.
TTATGAAACTAAAGAAAATATTAAGAGGATTGATATTTTTTTGAACCTATATATGTATATAAATACAATTTTTAACAAATAATAAACATTTACTTTTTTATAATGTATGTTAGTACCCCACATAGTTGAGGTCCACATTGAAGGAAACCCTCTAAGACTTGATGGGATTCTCACACAACCCCCTGGCAGTGGGAAATGAGTGTTTTGCACCCAGGGTGCTTGCTAGGTCTAGCGCACATGGTTCATTGTTACCCCTAAGGGTGCACACAGGTTCTTGCTCAAGGAATCAGAGTGCCACCGTTTCGGGAGACACGGCGGTAGGGGTGGGCGCAGAGCATTACCGTAGAAGAAAAAGGTACAAGGTGTTATTGCGAGGGGAGAGGGAGTAATCTGGAATAAGGCCAAATTCTCTATGATTATAAAAGAGCCAAGAAAGCACCTTAGTTTCAATATGGGACAGAGAAAATCAATTGGGAATGGATCTGGGCCGTTCGATCACCCCTTCTGTGTTCTCGGCCATCAGTTTCAGTTCAGTCCTCGATCCTTAGCAACTGCGGTATATCCTTTTCATTTTTGTTTACCATTTGATCCATGATTATCTAATCTGGTTAGTTCGTCTGTTTTTTAAAACATCTCGTCTCCCGTAGCCGTCAGATCATCTCCTTAGCAGATATCGACCATATATCTCTTTTTAAAATCCTTGGACTCACCTATACCATTACATATTCCCTTGGTTAATCTCTTTCATCCATTTATTTTGTGTATTGTATTCCTCTTGGTGTCTTCTTCTTCCTCCGCATCCGATGCAACCATGGATTTTTTCAACTTTCCCTATTTTTTTCTGCACCCGTGAAATTTTTTGTCCCTCCCATGCTCTCATTTTCCCTAAAGACTCATCCTCGGTCATTTTGTAAACTGAGTTTCTCTCAAATTCCATGAAAGATACATTAAAACTATTATATATAATTTGTATAATATAGTTTATATATACTACTTGATGCAATTCTATCCCCATGTTTCATCCTCTTCTCAAGCCTCGTTTAAGCATTCCCAAGCCTCTACACCTCATTCAAGTCTGGTAAGGGTCCGAAATTTCCTTGTCTTGATTCAGTTTGGTTATAAATATATATCTATATATATAAAAGTATATATATGTCTGTGTATATGTATATATATATATGGTTAAGAATATGACCATTTTTTCCCTCTAAAGCTAAAGAATTCTTGATATTAAATTTGTTCTTAACCCTCTACCGAGAAAGGGTTTGAGTGTATTTATGTGTATATAGGTCAATGTAATCATAAGCATGTATATATATATATATATATTTTTGTGTGTGTATTTGTTTCATAATTTTACCCTTGTTATCATATAGAACATTTTGAAATTAATGAACCCTTGTTTTAACTAATACCCCTAATGTATTTAGAAACAATTAAGTGTCATTTAATCTTATTGTAAAACCCTTATATATATACTACATATAATCGGTGTACACATAAATAATTTATGTTCATCAATTTTACATAAACACATATATGATCTGTTTACTAAATTAACCATTATAATTTTCTAAAATTTTGGGACCCTTATTAGTTAATGTGACTAATATATTAAATTCATATAGGTGTTATTGGATTTTTGGTATAACCCCTCAATACATAACTTATATTTGGTTATGTGAATATATATGTATAAATATAAACTTTGATCATCAATTTTATATAGAAATTTCTAATGATTACTAAGAAAGAATAAAACATCTAGTATTAGAAATATGAATGGTTTTTAGTTAAAAGTATGACTCTTTATATACTCCCTTTTGTTTAAACAGATTTACACTGCACTAAATCCTAATTTTGGATATTCAAAATATTATAATTTTGATGCGTTTAGTAATTATGGAGAATTCTTGAGTATAATATTAGGGGTTTTCTACTCTTTTATACATATGTATAAATTACTTATTTTCATATATATTAAATGGTGTTAGTTATGGCTTAATTTTATGTTTTTCATTTTAACATTACGTTTACCCTTGCGATATATTATACATAAGAATACCTATAATAAATCTTTAGACCAATGTGTTTAAACCCCCACATGAAATATTTGGTTTACCTTTAAATTAATTATGAATCCATTCTATGATGAATTTCCAAAATGTATTTTATTAATAAAATTTTAAAATTTATGATTATCATTTTATGTGAAAAACATGTATTTATTTTTGTGCATTATTTGTCATCACATAATCTATAATCTACTTATTAGACATTCCATTTATTGTAATAGGTATGCTGTTGATTATATTAGTATTGACATTGATATGCATGATTTACTTTGTATATGTAAATGCTAAAATGAAATGACCTTTTTTGGAATAAATAAATAAATTTATTCAAAGTGGTAATGGACACATTGAAAAATATGAAATGAGAAATTAAATTCTTCAAAGAGGTATGAGACACAATGAATAATACTAAATAAGAAACCATGTATTATGTGGCAATTGAAATAATATGTAATTTACTAAATCAAAGTTGTATGAGAACATTGATTTAGAGGAATGAGGAATGAATTGGACTAGGTATATGGCATGTCGGGCACACTAAAACCCCATAATGCATTAGTAGGTCTCATGAGGAAACTCGAAATGGAATTGGTTGAGGCCTCTCATTCTTATGATTTATGTATTTTGGTTGAGGCCTTAATAATTTTAGACATCCTAGCTGGGGCCTCGACACAGTATCATATATGCACCTTCCACATTATGACTATGTAATTTAATTTACTAAAAGAGTATTCGAATGGTAGAATATTATTGGTTAAAGATCTTATGTTTATGAGAATCATGTGAAGTGAAATCCTTTGGATTATTAATAATTCAGCACTCAGAGATTTATCAGCCAGTTTATGTTTGACATTAGTAAAGGATAAAATTGATGTTATAATTTTTCAAGCAAAAATCTAATATTGTATAGCGCTTAGTTATAAATTTTTTACTTGCATATTAACATATCATACCTATTTAAGTAATAATGTATTTTACATATTATTTTGTGGACCATACGATCTATGTGAGAATTCCTATAAAAGGAACATGTCTCCTTATAAATCTATTAGTATTCCCTTATTTGTGCTCTTATAATTCTTATACTAAATGTGATATTATGATTCATGTGCTACAACATTACTTAAGAAAATGTTTTATGGAAAATTTAAAAGATTGTTTTTAAAAGTTTATAATTGGTATATTATGTTATTTTAAAACCCCTTACATGATATTTGAATCCTCACACTTCATTTTCAATCTATTTTCTTTTACAGGTTTAGTAGATTGTGAGTCCCTCTGTTTGGTGACTGTTTCAAGAAGACATTTTTTTTTTTCAGTTTTTAAGGAATTATAATATTTTTATCTAATTCTCCAAGACCTAAAAAAAATCCTCTCTAGTGGAAAATGTGTGTGTGTTTTCAACTCTTCTTTTATAATAAAAATTACACAGATTGTTTTATTTTTATTCTGCACCAGCACCGGGGTAGTCTAGGGCCGGGGCATGTCAGTTGGTATCAGAGGATTGGTTTTGAAAACACTACAAAATTTGAACGATTCTAAAAACATGTTTATGTATTACAAAGTAGTATTTTCCTTCAAATTTTCAGATGGGTGAGGAATAATGAATTATTTCTCTTCCAAAATAAGTCTTAGAGACCATAGTGGGCCAATCATGTGTTGAAAATTACGAGACTTTTGAAATAATTGTTTATTATGCCAAACCCTCTACCGTATATCCAATGCTCCCCTGTACTCCAAAATCACCAAGGAGCAGGCCTCAACTATATTTTTATGATGAATGTCCAATTATAGTTCTATGCATAGCAAGGAAATTACATTTAGGGTTTGTATAAATTTTATCCCATTGCTGATAATGCTTCTTCACGAGATGACTTCCAATAGGATGCAATGGAGGCATACCTCCATGTAGTGTACTTATGTAAAATTTTTACCTACGGTCTCCATGGTCATGATATGGATTTTTAAACTCTTAATGATGAGCCTACTCATTTTAATTATTGATGAGTTGTCCATATTGATGTTTCCCAGCTACATACATGTCATTCTGACCTCACACTGAACTATAGATGTCCACATGCATTTGATACTAGGTTCTTTCTATGCATATGGACCAAGGAGATTGAAGAATTTAGATCTGCTTTGGGAAATTTTTTTTTTGGGAATTGGGAAAATCAAAAACATCGGTGAATCCAATGAATTGACATATCAGAGGATATTAAGAAATATATTCTAGTGTTATGAGATTGAGCGTGTATTTATGTAACACCATGGGTTTGTGAACATTGTATAACTAAATAATGTTATATGTTTCGATACTTTAACATTCTTTTATAAATAAATTATTTATTTTGTCGTGGTTATGCATTGATAAATAAAATATATCTCTTGAAATTGTTAGATAGATTACATGAGTTCACCAACAAATATCCTATCACTTCCTACTGAACATTTAGATATTATAATTTTCAATACATGGTCATAGGAATACCAACCCTATGAAGACATACGTCTGACTGGAAAAAAGCTCCATCAGGTGTCAAACTTGCCAAACATCCTTTGTCTCTACAAAGGAGACAATCTTTCCCATAACCATATTGCAAATGCACAATTTTTAGAATATAGGAAAAGAGGAAAGTATCAAGAAGATCTTTTTCTATGATTCACTTTTGCTGATAACTATTGATCTGTAGGTAAATTTCTAGATGTTGGTTTAGAAGGTGACCATCAACCCTCCAACCTGTTCGAGGTCCTGAGTTTTAGTATGTATTGGGAACTCTACGACATTGATATTTTCCAGCACTATGTGGTACAATGCATTTTTAGGAAACAAATCCACTCTAAACACTCCGACCTCCACACAGCTCGTGCCTCTCTATGGAAGGCTAAGTGCTTTAGGCACAAGATTGAACCTAGCTATCCACAGTGCATCTAGACCAAGGAAATCAATTAACTAAATACTACTCTATGAATCCATCTAAGGACTTCATCACCCTATCTTTGGTGGTCACCCCAATGAAGAGATGTTGGATGTGGTGTGTGTGTTTTTTTCTAGTGGTTTGTGTACGATAATTATGGAATTGTGAGGACACAATTCGTTGAAGGGGGAATGTGACACCCAAAAACTAATTTCTCATTTAATAGTAATATTGTGGGTTTTTTTAATTTCCATACTGTCCAAACATAACATTCAAATAAAAACAGTACTTCCTTTTTTCAATTAACACTGAAATGGTTACATTGCTCCAATTAACCAAAAATCCCTACTAAAAGCCCAATCAGTGCCTCTGGGAGGCCACCTAACACAAAAACGAGATCGATTAAGTAGTGAGGAACCTTCGGGTTAGTCATAATTAAAACAGCATGGAAAACACCATGATAGTTGTACTGAGTATCATTGGGAAGATAAGCACCAAATTCTTCAAATCCTTATGAACTTGGAACACCCTGATACATGTTTATAAAAGGCCTCAACTTAATTGTTGGCCCTTGGGTGACCATTTAGTTTCTAAGAGCTGTAAGTATAGTTGTTGGTCATTCTGTTGGTATAAATTAAAATATCTAGGTATAATTAGATTTCTAAAATATTTATGGTATGTGTTGAAATTATAAATTTTAACTTATAAACTCTTTTTATAAACATTAAAATGGATAATGATTTTATATAGGATTATTTCAAAATAAGGTATGGATTTCAAATACTTTTCAAAAATTTCAAATTTGTTGAAAAGAATTTATAATTTTTTTTAATTCTAGATGATAAAACAATGGTTTTAAATAAAACTATTTCTTTTATTTTTATAATACTCATATAAGATTTTCTTAGTGATGTATTAAACATAGATTTATCATTTTGTATTTTAAAACATTATCATTTCTAAAACATTAGAATTTATGAAACTAAGTAAAATATTCAGAGGATTCATATTTTTTTGATACTATATATGTTTATAAAATCCTTTTTTTAATAAAAATTTATTTTGTAAAAATTTAGGTGAGTACACCATCTAACTAAGGGCCACCATGAAGGCAGCACTCTATGCCTTGATGGGATTCTCACACAACCCCCTGGAAATGGCATAGGGGTGGTGCACACAAAGTGTGTCTGCTAGGTTTAGTGAATATGGGGCATAGATAACTCTATGGGAGCACCCAAGTGTTTTTTCAAGGAACCCACACGCCACTGTGCGGGGCGACACAATGGCAGGGGTGGGCGTAGAGTGCGCCCGTAGAAGAACTCGGTATGGGGCGGTACCCGGGGTGTGAGGGAGTAATATGGAAAAAGGAATAATGCTCCAATATTATAAAGGTATCACATAAACCCCTTAGTTTTGATGTGGGATGGAGAAAATCAATCGGGATTAGAACTGAGCAATTCGATTTGGCCGCGAGTGGTCTAGGCCGTCCGTTTCGTTTCTATCCTAAATCCTTATCAGCCATGGTATATCCTCCTTATTTTTGTGCACCATATAATCCATCACGATCTAATTTGGACCATTCATATGATGTTAAAACTCTTCACCTCTCATAGTCATATGATCATCTTCTCGGCAGATCTCAACCGTCAATCTCTTTTTAAAATCTGCGAATTCAACTCAACCGAAGGATCTTTCTTTGATTAATCTCCACCGTCTATTTATTTTCAATATTTTATTCCCTGTGGTGTCTTCTTATTCTTCCACATGCACTGAACTTGTGAACTTTTTTACCCTTTCTCTATTTGTTTTCTCCACCCGTGACATTAGTGGTCCCTCCCTTGCTCTCATTAACTACAAAGACCCACCCTCTATCATTTTGTAAGATGAGTAGGTCTCGGATTCAATATAAGTGGCATTAATATCATTTTATATGATTTTTATATTATAGATTATATATTCTACTCATTTCACTTCCATCCTCCTGGTTCTTTATCTTCTCATGCCACATTCGAGCCTTCCGGAGCCTCTCCTCCTCATTCAAATCAGGTAAGTGTCATATATTTCTATGCCTTTATATTTCTTGGTTATATATATATATACATATAGAAGTATATAAATGTGTATATATATACAATTAAGAATATGACCAACTGTCCCCTCTTAATCTAGATAATTATTTATCATAAATGTATTTATAACCTTCTACTGAGCTGGGGCTTGAGTCTTTTAATGTGTATATATATCAGTGTAAATATAAGAATATATATATATATATTTATATTTATGTTTCATATCAAAACCTTATTATCATATGTCTCATTTTGAAACTAATGAACCCTTGTTTTAACAAATAACACTAATATATTTAAAAACTTGTAACTGTCATTTAATCATGGGGAAAACCATGTTTATATATATATACACAATGTATAATTTTTTATACACATAAATAATTTATTTATATCAATGTTACATAAGAAAATATATGATTTGTTTAATAAATAATACTTTTAAATTTTATAAAGTTTAGGTACCCTTGTTAGTTAATGCGACTATTATATTAAAGTCACATGGGTGTCATTGGGTTTTTGGTATAAATCCATTAATACATAATGTATATTCAGTTTTGTGAATATATGTGTACACATATAAACTTTGATCGTTAAATTTATATACAAAATTTTAATTATTTCTATGACTGAATGAAACCTATTGTTTTCGAAATATGAATGTTTTAAAAAAACACTCTTTATATACACCCTTATGTATAAACAGATGTACACTACACTAAACCCAAATTTTGGATATTCCAAATATTATATTTTTTATACATTTAGTAATTTTGGATAATTCGTGAGTATAATATATGGGGGTTTCTACTCTTATATTCATATTTATGAATCACTTGTTTTTATATAAATTAAATAGCATTATTTATGGTTTAATTTCATGGTTTCATTTTAACATTATGTTTACCATGGCTATATGTTATACATAAGCATACAAGTATTAAATTTTTAGACCAATGTGCTTTATACCCCACATGAAATATTTGTTTTACCTTTAAATTAATTATTCATTTAATCCATGATGAATTTACAAAATGTATTTTATAAAAAATATATTAGAATTTTGGATTCTCAATTTATGTGAAAAAACTAGTATTTATTTTTGTGCATTAGATTTCATCACATATGATATATTCTTCTTATCATACTTTCAATTTGTTTCCATATCCATGTAGTTGATATTATTATTATTAACATTGATATGCATGATTCACTTTGAATATGTAAATGCTCAACACTAATGGCCTTTTTTGGAATAAAGAAATAAAATTATTCATAGTAGTACAAGCCACTTTTAATAATATGAAATGAGAAATTAAATTATTCAAAGTGGTATGGGACACCATGAATAATCCAAAATAAGAAACCAAGTATTATGTAATGCTTAGAATGACAGGAAATTTAATAAATGAATGTAGTATGAGCACTATGATCTAGAGGAATGAGGAATGCATTGGACAAAGTATGTGGCATGTGTTGCACACTAAAACCCCTCGATGCATCGGTAGGTCTCATGAGACCACTAGACGTGGAATTGTCCGAGGCCATTCCTGATTATGATTTATGGATTTCGGTTGAGGCCTTAATCATTTTAGACATCCTAGACGATCCCTTGACACAGTCCTGTATATTCACTTTCGTAATTATGACTATGTAATATAATTTACCACAAGAATATTCGACTATTAGAATATTCTTGGTTAAAGATCTTATGTTTATGAGAATCAGATGAAGTAAAATCTTATTTCTTATTAATAATTTGGCACTCAGAGATTTATCATCTAGTGTTTGTTTCAAATTAGTGAAGGATGAAATTGAAGTTATTATTTTTCATGCGCATCTCTAATCATGTATTAATCTAAATTATAAATTTTGTACTTGAATATTCACATGTCATACCTATTTGTGTTAGAATGTATTGTACTTATTATTCTCTACACTATACGATCTATATAAGCATGCTTATAATTGAATCATGTTTCCTTATAACTCTGTTGGTATTCATTTATTTGTGCTCTTATAATTCTTAGACTAAATGTGATGTAACGATTATTGTTCCACTATATTCCCTAAGAAAATATGTTATGGAAAATTTTAACGGAATGTTTTAAAAAGGTTATTGTTGGTAAATTATATTATATTAAAACCCCTTACTGGGCATTTGTATGCTCACCCTACATTTAAATCTAGTATATTTTACAGGTTTAGTATATTTGAGTCCCTCTATTTGGTGACTATTGAATGAAGACATTTTTTGTTTTTTTGAAGGAATTGTAATAATTGCATCTCATTCTCCAAGACCTAAAACAAAATGATCCTATATAGTGGAACATGTGTGTGTGTTTTCAGCTCTACTTTTATAAAAAAATTACACACCATTTTATATTTCATCTCCACACTGGCTCTGGGGTAGTCCAGGGAGAGGGCATGATATTTGGTATCACAGTATTGCTTTAGAAAACCATACTAAATAAGAACAACGCTAAAAACATATTTAGGTCTTACTAAGTTTGTAGTTTCCATAAAATTTTTAGATGGATAATGAATCGTTCCTTCTATCTCTTCCAATATAAGTATTAGTGTCTATAGATGGAAAATCATGTGTAGAAAACTATGAGAAATTTGAAAATATTAATATATCATGAAAAACCCTCTACAGTATATCCAATGCTCCCCGTATACTCAAATTTCACCGAGGAGCAGGGCAATACTATATTTTTATGATGAACACTCAATTCTAATTCTATACATGGAATTGGATATACATTGAGGGTTTGAATAAGTGTTTTAACCAAGATGATAATTCTTCTTCACGAGAGGACTTCCAAAAGGGTCCACTGAAGGGAGACCTCTCCAGAGCGTACTTATGTCAAATTTTGACATACGGTCTCTATGGTCAAGTTATGGATTTCTAATCTCGTAAGGATGAGCCTACATGTTTCCATTATTGAAATCTAGTTCATACTGATGTTTCTAAACTACATACATGTCATTATGCCCTAACATAAAACTATAGATGTCCACATGTGGATGAACCTAGTTTCCCGTTGTGTATCTGGAACAAGGATATTAGAAATTTTAGAACTGCTTTGGTAATATGTTTGTCTGGGAATTAGGGAATTCTCCAACATCAGTGAATCTGATGAATTGTCATTTTAGAGGACATCAGGAAATCTATTCTAGTGTTGTGAGAGTGACCGTGTAGTTTTGTAACACCATCGGTTTTTGAACATTGTATGACTAAATAATGTTATATGTTTTGAAACATTAACATGCTTTCACAAATAAAGTCGTTAATTAGTTATGGTTATACCTTGATGAATAAATCCTATCTCCTCAAATTTTCAGGTAGAAGACATGAGTTAACCAACAAATCTGCTATCACTTCTTACCAATCTTTTAGAGACTATAAATGTCAAGACATGCTCAGAGGAATACCAACAATATAAAAACTTATGTCTGGCCTGCAAATAGCTCCATCGGGTGAAAACCCATCAAAAATCGACCATCTTTACCAGGGAGCCAATTTCACTTATTACAGTATTGCAAATGCACAATTTGCAGAATTTAGTCAATGAGGAAAGTATCATGAATCTCTTTTTCAATGTTTCACTTTGGCAGATAACTACCGAGTTGTAGTGAAATTTATAGAAGATGCTTTGGAAATTGACCATCTAATGACTTACATGTTCCAGGTCCTTAGTTTTAGTATGTACGGGGAACTCTAGGACATAAATATTTTCATGCACGATGTGGTACAAGGTATTTATAGGAAACTAATTCACTCTAAAATCTCCATTGTCCACACCGCTCATTCCTATCTATGGAAGGATGAGTGCTTTAGGGAAAAATTCGACCCTTGTTGTCCACAGTGCATCTAAACTAAGGAAATAGAGGAACTAAATACTAACCTAGGAATCCATCTTAGGTCGTTAGCACCATAACCTTGAAGGTGGTCCCGGTGAAGGTAATTTGGATGTGTTGTGTAATTTTTTATCCAGTGGTTTGTGTATGAGTATTTTCAAATTGTGGGGACGCAATTCGTTTAATGGTGGAAAATGTGACACCCCAAAACTTATTTCTCAAGATATAATAATATTATGGTCTGTTTCTATTTAATTTCCATACAATACAGACATCACATTCAATGAACACAATACATCCTTCATTCAATGAACACATAAATGATTTCATTGTTCTAATTAACCAAAAAAATCTTACTTAAATTCCTATCAGTGCCACTGTGAGGCCACCTAACACAACAACAGGAACCAATAAATAGGGTAGATCCTTTGGGTCAGTCGAAATGAAAAAAATCATGGCTAGAACCACAAAAGTTGTATAGAGAATCAGTGGGATGATGTGCACCATCTTCATCAAATCACCTTGAACTAGAAACACCCTCATACATGTTCAAATAAGGCCTCAATTTGACAATTTCCCCTTGTGAGACCATATATATTCTAATGGCTATAAGTATATCCATTTTTCAATCTATTGGATTAAATAAAAATAACTTCGTATAATTAGTTTTCAAAAATATTCAAGTTATGTATTAAAATTACGACTTTAAATATATAAACTCTTTTTATAATATTTAAAAAGGATAACGATTTAATATTGGTTGATTTCAAAATAAGGTAAGGATTTCAAATAGTTTTCAAATATTTCAAATGCATTGAAATTATTTTATAAATGTTTTTATTCTATATGATTAAACCATGGTTTTGACTAAATCCATATCTTTGATTTTTATTATACCAGAATAAGATTTTCATAGTGATGTATTAAACATGGATTTATCATTTTGTGTTTTAAAACATTAGCATTTCTAAAACTATAGAATTTACAAAAAAGGAGAATATGTAGAGGATTAATATTTTTTTTGAACATATATCAATATGGAATTATTCTTTTTTAAAATAAACATTTACAATGTTAAAATTTAGGTGAGTACCCCACCTACCCGAGGGCCTCCTTGAAGGAAGCCCTCTAGGATTTGATGGGATTATCAAATAACCCCCTGAAAATGGTTTGGGGGCGGTGTAGATGCTGGGTGCATGCTAGGACTAGAGCACATGGGGAATAGTTACCCCTAAGGGTGCCCATAGATGCATGTACAAGGAAGTAGTGCACCACCGTGCGGGGTGGCATAGTGGAAGGGGAGGGCGTAGAATGCATCTGCAAAGGAAGCTGGTACTGGGCGGTATAGGGAGGTGGGAGGGAGTGATCTGGCATAATGCCAGACACTCCAGGATTATAAAAGAGTCACATAATCCCCTCCGTTTCAATGTGGGTAGAGAAAATCAGCCAGAATCATATATGGGATGTTAGATCACGCCGCCTATGATCTAGGATTTCTGTTTTGGTTTGGTTGTGAATCCTCAGCAACCGTCGAATATCGTCCATGTTATCATGCATCTTTCTATCCATCATGATCTAATCGGGACCGTTCTTCTATTTTAAGAAACTCTATATCTCCCGTAGTCGTCTAATCATCTACTCAGCAGATCTCAACCATCCATCTCTTTTTAAAATTTGCATATTTACCTCCACCACTTAATCTTCCCTCGGTTAATCTGGGTTGTCCATTTATTTTCCAGAATTTCTTCATCGCGATGTCTTCTTCTTCCTCTGCATGCACTTCACTAGTGGGGTTTTTCCACTTTCTCCATTTTTATTCTTTACTAGTGACACAAGTTGTCCCTCCCTTGCTCTCATTTTCCACAAAGACTCACCATCAGTCATTTTTTAAATCGATTAGGTCTCATAATCCATGCATGTGTCATTAAAACTATTTAATATAATTTGTAAAATATAGTTTTCCATATACTACTCATTGCGCTTCCATCCAACCTATTCATCCTCTTCCCAGGCCGCCTTCAAGCCATCTCAAGCCTCTCCTCCTCATTCAAATCAGTTAAGGGTCCTATATTACCTTTCCTTACTTCGGTTTGATTTTATATGTAGATATACATATAGATGTATGAACATGTCAATATATATATATGGTTATGAATATGAAAAACTATCCCGTCTTAAGCTTTAGAATTCTTGATCATAAATGTATTTTTAATACGCTACTGAGAATGGGTTTGAGTCTTTTAATGTATATATATGTCAATGTAAAAATAAGAATATATATATATATATATATATATATATATCTTTGTGTATATGTTTCATAACCGAACCCATATTATCACAAGACACATTTTGAAATTAATGAACCCTTATTTTAACTAATACCCCTAATATATTTAAAATCATGTAAATATAATTTAATCTTGGTGTAAAACCCTTATATATATATATACTATATATAAAAAGTTAAACACATAAATAATTTACGTATATAGATGTAACATAAAGATATATATGATATTTTTAATAAATAAACCTATTAATTTTTATGCATTTTAGGGACCCTACTTAGTTAATGTGACTAATAGATTAAATTCATATGGGTGTCATTGGAATTTTTTTATGAACCCTTTAATACATTATTTATATTCAGTTATGTGAATATATGTGTATAAAGTTAAACATTGATCCTAAATTTTAGTTAGAAATTTCAAAGGATTTCTATAAAAGAATAAAACATGATTTTTTTCGAAATATGAATGGTTTTTATTTAAAAATACAACTCTTTATATAAACCCCAGTGTATAAACAGATTTACATAAAACTAAACTCTAATTTTGGATTTTCCACATATTATAATTTTGATGTGTTTAGAAATTATGGAGAATTAATGAGTATAATATTTCGGGTCTTCTACTCTTATATACATATGTATGAATCACATATTTTCATATATATTAAATGGTATTAGTTATGGTTGAATTTCATGTTTTTCATTTTGACATTATGTGTACCCTTATGATATATTATACATAAGAATACTAGTAAAAAATGTTTAGACCTATGTGTTTAATACCCCACATGAAATATTTGGTTTACCTAAAATTTAATTTTGCATCCAATCCATGATGAATTTCCAAAATGTATTTTATTAATAAAATTTTAGAAATTAGGATTATCATTTTATGTGACAAAACTTGTTTTTATTTTTTTGCATTAGTCATCATCACATATGCTATAATCATCTTATTATACATACCATTTATTTCCATAGCCATGATGTTTATAGTATTATTATTAAAAATTATATGCAAGATTCACTTTGTATATTTAAATTCTAAACTCAATTGGACATTTATGGAATAAAGGAATTAAATTATTCAATGTCGTATGGGACACTTTGAATAATATGATATTAGAAATTAAATTATTCAAAGTGGTATGGGGATCCTCGAATAATATGAAATATGAAAATAAGTATTATGTAACACATGGAATGATAAATAATTTAAAAAATCAAAGTGGTATGAGAACTTTTATTTAGAGGAATGAGGAATGCATTGGACTTAGTATGTGGAGGGTGGGGCCTGCTACAGCCCCTCGATACATCAGTTGGTCTCATGAGAAAACTAGATGTGGGATTGGCTGAGGCCTTTCCCTATTATGAATTATGGATTTTAGCCAAGGCCTCAATCATTTTTGACGTCCTGGTCGAGGCATTGATATAGTCCTTCACATGCACTTTCTTCATTATGATTATGTAGTTTAATTAACCAAAATAATATTCTACTAATAGAATATTCTTGGTTAAAGAGCTTATGATTATGGGAATCAAATGAATAAAAAGCTTATGGCTTATTAATAATTTAGCACTCAGAGATTTATCAAAAAGTGTATGTTTCACAGAAGTAAAGGATGAAATTGAAGTAATTATTTTCCATACGCTACACGGATCATGTATTACTCTTATAAATGGAACATGTTTTCTTATAACTCAGTCAGTATTTCTTGAATTGTGCTATTATAATTACTAGAATGAATTCTATGTCAAGATTCACGTGTTACAACATTCTTTATGATTATTTTTTATGGATAATTTTAATGCAATGTTTTCAAAAGGTTATAATTTGTATATTATGTTATGTTAAAACCCCTTACCAGTAATTCGTCAGCTCACCCTATGTTTTCAATTTTTTTATTTTACATGTTTAGTAGCTTTGAGTCCCTCTCTTTGGGGACTTCTTAATGAAATCATTTTTTGTTCAGTTTTTAAGAAATTGGAATAATTGTATTTGATTCTCCCAGATCTAAACCAAAATAATCCCTTTTAGTGTAACATGTGTTTATGTTTTCCGCTCTACTTTTTAAAAAAAAACTTACACACCATGTTTTATTTCATCACTACACCAACATTAGGGCAGTCTGGGGCCAGGTCTTGACAAACATCCTTACTCTACCAACCTCTCAATTGATTCTTACCAAGGTTCCTTTAATCTTTTAAGAAGCTCCCTCAAGAATTTGGAATCACCCTCTCATGTTAAGGGATCACCCTCTCTTCTTTATATTAAAGAACCACTTTTAGGTTATAAATCATAATATACATTTGTTATTTTTTGGGTATTTTTTTACATCCCTCTCACATCTATTTTTATTTACACATGTTTAGGTACAATATTCAATCCATTAATCGCTCCCATGAAAATTTATTGACATTTTTTTTGATACAGACATTTCCCGGCGATTTCACATTCCAAAAGTTAGGGACCTCTCCCAATTATTTTTAATTTTGGAACCTTATTTATATATATACTTTTAAATATAAATTATTTATGATTTTAGGAATCCATAAATATCCATCTACTTTCCAATTGATTTTTTAGCAAAAATAGTGTTCACTTATAAGTCTTATTTATTAATTTTACATTCCTTTAGTTTTGGAAATCAAAAACACCTCATTAAATGTTTGTTTAAAAGCTATTATATACCCAATGTTTTTAGTATGTATTTTTTGAAAACATTATTTTATACTATATAATGAAAAATAAAAAATATAATATGGATATATGCATCAATTTTTCAATAAGATCCATCCGAAAAAAGGTGAGTCTAGTACATCAGACAAACCTCTATTCTGACGAGTGGTTAGAGTTGTGTCATATCCATCGTAATGGGAAAATCCATGACCATAAAAAAATGAGACTGATCCATGGGAATTACCTTTCATCAATTAATTGTTTTGGAAAATACATTGTAATTACATTGGGTTATACAATGTTTATATTCAAATTATATAGGTAGGTTTCTACTAGATAGAATTAGGTAGATTACTGTAATAGTGATAAACAAATCGAATTTAGACATTTAGTTAATCCAAATAACTATGAGCATCCAAGGCCACCTATTTAAGGCCCTGTAAAATAACTATAAAATATGACAATTGACGTTTTTTCAATAAATAATAAGTCTTTTGAAGAGTTAAAATGATACATTTGGAACTAGATTTTCCTAAATATTTCTCTACAAGAACATCTCACTCCTAATATTTTTAATTTTTTATAGAGATAATGTTATAAGGATCCCATGTCAAGGTTTTAATTACTTAATAACTATTTTATTTTTTACTCAAGTGTCCAGTCATGGTATTGATGGAGGGGTTCTAGGGATTGGAATATGGTGAATCTTGTCTATCAGATTGAGGTTTCCTGGGCATGGAAGATAGTGTTTGGACATTATATTGAAGGGTTGAAGGGATAGAATGATAGCGCTACTAACCATCATATCTATGAATTTTATGGTAGGGAATGAAATTCTAAATAATATATATAAAATTGTGTATACTTTTTTTTATATTTTCTGGCTACATGAAATCATAAGGGTAAATATTGAATTCTTTTATAAAAATTTCATCCATTATTTCTAATAAATAGTTTTACTTCATGATTATATTATATATATTAATCTATTATGAATGAAATAGAAAGGTAGATTTCATACATATTTTACAAAAATATATTTTATTTGTGTAACCATGATACATATAATGAGTGTTGATTGAATCACACTGTTTTTTATTCAAATATTTTTTCTAGGATCAACGGATGTTCTGTTAGTTTGATCTCTTTTACTTACAGAGGTATTGTGTTTTTCTAATTATTTTTTTTAATCTAATGTTTACCCCCACCATCTTATAGTCATTGTAAACTCTTATGTTTCAACAATTGGGTTCAGATAATGATATATTGCTTATACTTGATTAGTTTTTCTTTATTTATCAAATTCATGTTTTTTTATGTTTTAATATGAACTAGTTTTTTATACCATTTTCTTAATAATGTGTTAGTTTAAAAAGGGTTTCTTTTGTTTTAAAGATGGTAGGGTAGAATTTGGATCCCTTGAAAATCTCAATCCCATTCTAACACCTATCATTAGTGGTAATGACTATGAGTACTAGAAAAATCATTTGATATATTCTGTAATCAACACTAGAGTTGATAATTTTTTGATTCTTAATGGTGATGACATGAAATACGAAAAGGTCTTTACAAATTTCACTCATCTAATGAAAAAAGTGTATCATATAAATTAGATAGTATGGAATTCTATATTATTTTATATGAAAAGAAATATATACTCTAATATTTCTTCATGTGAAGCTACAAATAGCATATAGACTAAGTTAAAAGTTACCCACTTTCAAAATTATGATGTTGCGGAAACTATAAGATCCATAATGAGAGATTATTATCAATATTTTTATTTTCTACCAATATAATTAGTTGATAAAATTCCTCTTAGATTCATAAATATTGTAAAAATATTTTACTCTTCTGGATAAAAGTATATTATTGATGTAATGTTAGTTGAAGTCAAAATTTTTGTCATTCCATATGAATGGTAATCCAAAATAATTGGTTTGTATATCATAAGTAAGATCACTAATCTTAATTTATAAGTCTTCAATGGTTCGATTATGAAATAATATTAAAGAAAAAAAGAGATGTTGAAATTTTGAAAAATCTATGTTGTAGTTTCTTTTGAAATGAGATCTACTAGTCCAACTAAAGTTCAGTTAGCTGAGAAAGTTATGAATTATTCAAAGAAAGCGATATTTGATATTGGATCATATTTTACTTCATCACCACCTTCTGATAAAAAATTTTCAAATATTTCTAGAAGGATTAATAATAACATTGGAAAGATATATTTTCAATATAGATACAAAAATATTCATAATGAAAATAATGAAAATAAATATTTTTAAGTTACTTGTTAAAATTATAAGAAGATAAGACACATTTGACATGATTGTATTAAGAATAACATGAAAGATTAGAATGAAAGAAATTATAATGTAAATTATCATACAAATCATGTTATTCCATATTATGGTTGGGAATTTTTTCAATTCTCAGAAGACCCTTTAGTTGCTGAAATGGGAAAAGGTAAATAGGTTGCAGAATAATTGGTTATATAATATGTTCACAATAATGAATAGGAAGAGAAATAATATGATTCTAAAATATTTAAAAAATGATATCTCAAAATAGAAACGAAGTGAGGAAACAAAATAGAATATGTTGTCGTTGTAGAAGTAGTAGTAGAAGAAGAATAATAATAATAATAAGAAGAAGAGAATGAAGAAGAAGAATTAAATGGACAATAAGAAGAGGAGGATGATATGGAATAGAATTAAGATGAAGAAACACAAATTGATCAAGTTTCAAATGAAATTAAATCTTCAAACTCATATAAATATTCCCTATCACTACCATCTTAGTAAAAAATATGATTATGAAATAGAAGGATCTAAATAAGAAATATCATAATCAGAATAAATAAAATATTCAAAAAAATAAATAATGATACTCATCAAAGGAAGAAGAAAATGACTGACAATACCATACACAATTTTTAGAAAATGTTGATGTTGATAAATATGGAGACATTATTAATGTTTATAAATATGATAATGTTTATTTGATAGAAAAAGGTATAGTTTAGGATAAGTAAAAACGAGATTCCTGATCATCATGTCATAAACCTCAAAAATTTTCATCAAGATCATTATATTCAAAGGCAATGATTTATCATAAAGGATTTTACAGTATCTTCAAAAATTTGAGAAGGCTAAGTGATTAAACTACATTTATACATATTTTTGAGGTGAAATGTTAAATTATTTAGAGTAATATTAATGGGAAACCAGAGTTTCTGAATGTTTCAACTAATTAAGTTGTTCGGATTGAAGCAGATTTGAAAATATTCCTCGAAAAGTTCTAGAATCAATAGAGATCATATCGTAATATTGTAAGGATGTTGAATCATGTTGGTAGTGATGTTAGGGATCACGATGAAACTATTTTTTAGGTAATTAATCAATCCTAATTAGTGATATATTATTTATAAAAATAATCAACATATGTACTAGATTGAGTGATGTTCATGGAAGAGTTCATGGAAAAAATAGATGAACAATTGTAGAAGATAATATTATAAAAGAAAAATTTCATAATCTTGAGCAGTAGAATAGATATCTCAAAATATGTGAAGATAAATTTTTTATTTTAAAGTAATAAAATAATAATATTACTGAGGAAGTTGAAATACATAAATTAGATGTTTGAAGGAAAGTTGTAATGGAAAACCAAATCTTTAATCTTCAATAATTGGTGGAAGAACCTCAAAAGGAAAATTATTATATCAAGAAGGTGATGTATATTGTGAAGAAGTTAATGAATAAATATTAAAAAAATTAATTTTGAATAGTTGATGTATTACTTTAGTCAATTGAATAAATGTCTAACAAGACTGAATTTTTAATCCAAATACTTTAGGTTTGAATATCTTCCGATTACTTTTGGATGTATGGTCATTATTTTATTTCTTGGATTAATATTTTATTCATATAATTTTATTTTCATGTTCGTACATTAATAAAATTTTAGTTACTTTTAGTTCATTCCATATTAATTTCGAAAATCACAATGGAAGTCAAATTTTAAAGTCAACCTTTTTTTAGGGGTTGGAGATATCAACCATGGGAGAAATTTAAGGGGAAAATGTATTGGAGAAGATTTTTTAGATATGTTAAAGGGGGATATTTTCCTATAGGTAGAATATATTTTATTAATTTCCATCATATCATAAAATAATTATAAAATCATGGGCTGTTATGAATTAAATCATAAATTTTCTAAAATTAATAAAGGGTTGTGTGTTTTCAATGTTTTTTTATTTTAATTGTTGTGATTTTTGTTTTCCAAAAAATGATAGATTTTTTAGTTAGTGTATTAATTATTAATTTTCTATTCCTTTTGTTTTAGAAATCACAAACACCATCCTAAAACCCTGTTTACAAAAATTTATACATCCCAGGGGTATTGGTATATTTTTGTAGAAATCATTCATTTATACCAATTGATGGAATATATCTAATATAATACAAATATAAACATATATTTATGAATAAGATCCATCAAACTAAAGTTAAATATTATAGATCAATCCATCCTATCTTCCCACTAGTGGACAAACTTATGTCAGGTCTATCAGACTAAGAGGTGTCAAAACCATCAAACAAACACGAGTACCGACCCGTCAAACTTACCTTTGTTTAGTTCATTATATTTTAAAATATTTACAATTAAAATAAATCTAACAAAAAATTATAATTAAATTATATAGATATATTTATATAATATGAAATAGAGTAGAACACTATAATGGTTATAAAAAATGGCATTATACATTCAATTAATCCAGATCACTATAATATTTCAAGAGGCTGATGTCTGAGGCCATTGAAACTGATTCTAAAATATTACCTTTGGAGGTTCACCTATAAATATAAGTTCATAAAATGTTTTAAAAATATACATTTCCAAATATATTTTTTGTAATATTTATCATTGTGAATATCTCGTTCGTTGTATTTTTAATTATTTATGGAGTTGACGTTCTAAGGAATACTTATTATGGTTTTAATTCCATAAGAACTATTTTTTTAATCATATGTATTATTTTGGTATTGATCCAGGGATTCATGGGATAGGAATCTGGTTTTTCTGATCCATCAGACCGAAGGATTCATGGGCTAGGAAGAATGAATTTAATAATCATATCGAGGGCTTTAGGGATAAAAATACAGATCTATTGATCATCATATCAAGGACTTTCCTAGTAAGGAATGATAAACCTTATAGTTGTAATGAAAATTTGGATACACATAGTAAGGATTTTTATCAACCATAACTCTTAACATTAAATAAGAAATCCTTTTAAAATCTTGTAATTCATTCTTACTAAAATAATATATTTCATTTATTATTTACAAATGATATATTTATACACTATGCATGTATAAAAATTTAGTATATACAAATATCATTCTAACAATATGCTTTATAGTTTTAATTGTGATACAGATAAATAGTAATGATTTAATTGAACAGTTTGTCATTCTGATTTTGTTACTCGGATCAGTGAATGATTTTTTAGTCTGATATTTTTATTAAAGAAGGTATTATGTATTTGATTAGTTTAATTTTTTAGAAAAATTATCCACCTCTTGTATCCATGATAATATCTTACGATTCAACGAATATAAAATTTATCCCCTCTCATTATTTCATTTTCCTAAGCCATTACACTGCCCAAATTTAATATGGGATCATTTCCTTATCCTCTTTATTCAATAATATTATTCATGTTGTGCCTTGTATCTCCAATTTGTAATATTAGGATATTATATTATACATCCATATTATTATACATTTTATTTAAAAATAATGATATAACCATTTATCTCTCGTTATTCCATTTTATGAATCTTTATGTACTGCCATTAAGATTTCAAAATGTCACTATGATTTATCCATGCCAAGCCTTTTTATTGTGAATACCATCGACATTAAATCTCATGGGTATTCATCCAGACATAACTATGCTTGTTTTATTAGGGAATCCCATTAATTTATTCCAACTCCTTTATCATAGAAATAAATGTGATAAAACATGATCCTATGTTTTTGTGATCTATATGGAACACTTATTCATATACATGATATGATTGTGATGGCTACCACCGTAATTATATAGTGCTCTAAGGAATTAGGTAATGTTTTAGTTTCATGAGACATCATTGAAGGGATTATGGGGTGAACCTAATCAATCATGGAATTTTTTCCACTATGTTTGGATGTGATGGTGGTTATTCATGACCTATGTTTACTATGTCATGTTTAAATGTTTTTCCAATTTCCTATGCTTTCTTAATGTTTTAAGGTTATATCTTACCTCATTATTAATTTTTATTATTCTCATTTTTTTATCCAAATTAATTTCATATAGATTAAAATTTAAAACGTTAGTTATGTTCTGTGATTTTTATTCAATTATTGGGTTATATAGATCACCCTTTTTTTCTTGTACATCCCTCAGTTATCCCATTCAATTTTTTAGATCTGATGATTCCTAAGAGGGTGTTAATAATGTTTTCAGTAATTTAATTGTATCCCATTTTTAAGATGTTATCTTATGTGCCTAATTGCAAAATACATTAATATCCTCTGTTGCTTTTGTTGTATTATGTGGATTCATATATACTATATAATTAATTAATGGATAATAAAGATATTGTGTGTTATATTTGGTATTATATGAAGATCTAATTATTTTGGGGATTATGATTAGAAAACTCTAGTGAATTCCTTAAGGATAAGAGTAAACATAATAAGAAATCTCTAAATTATGTTCAAGTATAATTTAAATGTTTCCAAGAAAATATATCACTGTCCAGATACAACAAGTGGATGTAGATCTAGGAATGATATACCTAGTTGTAAAACCTAAAAACAATGAATTAAGATAGACATGTTATGTAACCAATGCACTACAATGGGATTGATTTCACACCTAGTTTGACACTCCCTTGGGTTATGATTTGGTAAATTCACATGCTTATAACGAACAATTATTAAGGTTACAAAAATTACCATAATGTAATATGTAAAGAAATAGATCATGGTTAGCTTATATTAATAACTTAAAATTCATAAGGCGGGTAAATACATGTTATTTATAATAAATTAATTTTTCTCATCCTGATTATGATTTTAGTAGTTTAAAATTAATCATACAAAAGTTTCCATTTATTATAATTAATTGTTGGATGTATGAAGAACATATTATACAACCAATGTGATGGGAAAGGTGATGAACTCCCAAATGATATACATAACATTATGAGAGATAAATTAAGATATCTTGTGATTATGTCAAAAAATCTATAAAAATAATAATTCAAAACTATCACATAGTTTGATATCCCATGACATCCAAGAAGATGAGTACAACATCTTAAGGAAGATATTCTCATTAAGGTGATAAAGGAAAAAATTTAATTACTTACATGTCAAAAATGTGGAATGATGAACCACAATAAATTCCATAAAGGAACATTAAGGTTTTACATATGTTCAAAAATAGTTTATAAATAAGCGAGTTGTTAGAAAAAATGATGAGTATAATGAATGAGAGTAAATTGCATCCTACAACACCCTTTATTCTTCAATGTCTTATTTGTGGATAAAATGTGAATTATTCAACAAAATTCTATAATCAAAGGGTTAAATCCAAGACAAAGGATAGACTAATGCTAAATAAATCATTGATGTTTAATGATTAAAGTGTTTGTGTATTCGTATTCGATAATTATGTTGTATAAGTAGTACATCAATGAAATTATGGGTATAATAATCATGAAACATATATTTTTTTCCATTGAATATTTTATTTAATTACATTAAACATGTGTTGAAGAGTACTGATGACATATAAAATTGATTTAGTGATAAGGTGATATTTAAAAAAACACATGATTGAGGGATAGATAACACTTATTATCTATTTTATTTTCGGATAAACCAAAATATTATTGGGATGGTGTCTCTAACTATTGTATAATGTTTAAAAGCAATGATACCACCATTGGAGATTTATGTGATCAATGTTGAACTTGACTAAGGATATTTTGGGAATCATATTATATGATCATTTTATTTTTGATTATAAAGGTATTAGTGATATTTTTGGTAAATTTTATTTCATTGAGGTATATATACCAATTATGAATAATATAATGGATTAAATTAGAAGAATTCTATTTTTTGAGTTGTACGGTGAAGGGTATAAGACAACCTTTAAGGTTAAAACATTATTTAATGTTGATGTAATTGGTTTTATTTGGGATATATGGGTATTTGTTTAAGGAATATTATATGTTAAAACATTGGGATTTTTTGTTTAATTTTTAGATTAATGTATTAAGGTTTATTCATTTTTAGGATAATTTGTCTTCATTATAACTAATTTTAATTATTAATGATAGGATGAGTAGTTTGTCATTTTTTGAGGTATATGTGATCCATTATAAATTATTCTAGTTCTTCGTACATGAAAAAAATTATCTATTGTACTCATCATGTGGAAAAAATGGTGAGAATATAGTGGAAATTGATTAAAGGATGAAATTATACTTGTATGGAACGTATATTTTGTTATTTTCTTGGTATATTGGAAAAAGGGATTCCTTAACACTAGGAAACAAATCATGAAACAAAAATATTTTCATATTATAATTATTTCAGATGACTTGAATTTATTTCACCCATATGAGATTTATGATTTTATGGTAATTGAAATTCTCCTAACCACATTCTACATCAGTATCTATTAGTTATTATGTCTTAATAGTTTTAATTCCATGTATTTTTTCCCTTTCCACTATTTATATACTACTTTTAAACCTAGTTATGTGATGACCATCGTACATCTTTTTCTCTTTTTTCAAGAGGATTTTTTATAAACCAGTTTTACAATGTTTGTTTTCAATAAATATATTTCCTAGTGTAAAAACATTTCATACTGTGATAATGAAAAACTTGTGAGGATGAAATTTATTAAATAGGAAGGAATGTAATTTCATATTTTTTTAAAATAGACTACAATATCTGATTGCATATATGATACACAACATCCATCCCAAACAAACGAAGATTATTCAAATATAATAATTTTAGCTTAAACAATAAATTTTCAAATATTAATATAATTAAATACATAATGAAATATATGTATGTGTATAAAAATTTCATAATTTATATAAATATTTTTATAAATTCTTATTAAATAATCACACAATTTTTTGTAATTTCATTTTATTGTTCAAAAATATATTTTCTTGAATAATGATTTTCATTTATTTTTTATGAAAAGAAAAATTATTGTAAAAAAAAATTTAGAAAATTTATTTGATACCATTAAATTCATTTTTGATATCTCAATTTCAACCTTAATTTAGTATATAATTTTGGGATTTTCCAAAAAATATTGACTTTTTAGTGAATAGGTGAAAATACAATTTTTTATTAAACCGTTATTTCTCTTTATTTATTTTGTAATTTAAAGGTTATATTATTATTTTTATTTTATCTAAAATTTGTATATTTATTCATTATTAATATTTAATAAAACTAATTACATTTAAATCAACTCAATATAGGATTTTTTAATAAGTTTATTTTGAGGCTTAAAAACACATTTTTTTGAAAACTAGTTCAAAATGATTAATGTTTATAAATTATAACTAGTTTATATAAACCCTAATGAGTAATGATTTAAATGAAATATGAAGATTATATATCTACTATTATGATTTTAAATTATTATAATGAATATTACGAGTAATAGAGTTATAGTAAAATCATATTTTCATTGAAAATTATTTTTTTTTCATAAAGCCAAATTTCATCATGATTGATGTTATTATATTAATTTAATTTATTCAATATATATGAACTGATTTAGATTTAATATATTCAATATTTTTAATCATCATAATTAATATTAGGTAACAATGTCAACTTAATTATTGGACTATTTGAATTGTAATTGGAGTAAATATTTATTACCATGGTAAAAGGAAAATATGTTAATTAAGGGTAAAAAAATTTTCCAAGGACTAGAGATAAATTAACTCTAATATGGTGAATATTTATATTTTATCTAAATATATTAACTATTATAATTTTTTAACTTATAAATGATTAAATAATTATTTCGATAAAAATTAGAATTTTTTGTGTTAAAACAAATATTATAGTTGGGGTAATATATAGTATAAATCAAGAAACTCTTCTTTTTAAATTAAATAATTTTTAAGTTAATTATATTTTATTAAAATGTTATTATTAAATAAAATATTTTAAATTTAAATGATAATATAATTTAATTTAATGAAAATTTAATTTTTTGTAAGGTTTCGAAAAGTGTTATTGTCAAAAAAACCATGAATTTATAAAAAATAAAAAATATATTTTTAATGTGAAAATTATGATATATAGAAAAAAATGATAAAATAAATATTATTTTTCTGATTAGAACATTGAAACTATCCAATAGTGTATTTTTCAACATTTTCCAACCCATTCAAATTTATAGGGAAAAATTAATATGGTATAAACATATTTTGTACATTATGATATAATAATGCCCCAAAAGCAATTTTATAAATTTATTAAACGGTATCCCAAACCAAATATCTTTTTTGAAATTAAAATATTTTTTTCTAGTTTTTTTATTAATTTTATAAATCCTTTATGATTCCTCCAAAACCAATATTGTATTTTAAGGTTTTGAAATTATTTAAATTTTAACACGACTCACTTCCACATCACAAAAGGTAATATTTAATTAATTTACACAAATAGACTTTCAAAACAATGAAAAAAAATCATAATGGTTAAAAAATGGATAAAAAACATATTGGTTATTGGTTTTGATTATTTTATTGTATAGAGTTCAAAACCTTTGTTGGGGAAATAATAAAGAACTCCCCTCTCCTTTCCTATATAAACTCACCCAATCTCTAATTCATCTTCACTCAAAAAATTTTGGAACAAGTCCCTATTCTTCCTAATAATATATATATATTCCTATGAAGGTTCTCCAAACTCTCAATAATATTCTCCCACAATTTTGGAATCACCCTCTCATGGTAAGGGATCCCCCTCCCTTATTTTTATTCAAGTGCCAATTTTATGTAATAACTATTAATTAATAGTTTTTCTTATTTGGGTATATTTTTATTAATCCTTATTACTGACCTTTGTAATTACATGTGCTGAGATACCAATTTAAATCTCATTACTCCCTTCCATTGTCCTTTATGTACCCCCATTATGCTTCCAAAATTTCCATGCAATTTACTATAATAAAAGTGATGGACCTCTCCCTCACAACATTAATTTAAGTACCATCATTATATATAGATTTTAATCTGAATTGGTTTTTTAATGACTTTATAAAGATCACTGTAAAATATAATTGATGTTAAAACAATGTAAGATCATTTTCCCCTCTCATTATAGCATTTACCTAACCCATTACCGTGTCAAAATTTATTAAGGGATCCTTTCCTTCTTCTCATCATTCATTCATATTCTCAATTTTATGAAATTTATTAATAAATACTAATATTGATATATTATTTTAAACAGATATATTAATATTCATTTTCTTCTAAATAATTATATTCCCCTTTATCTCTCATTAACCCATTTTATGAATGTTCACATAATGTCGTTATGTAGTCAAAATATCCCAATGATTTATCCATACCAAATTATTGTATTGTGAATACATTTACTATTTCCACTCAAGGGAGTTAACCTGGACATAGATATATTTATTTTATTCAGTAATTCCATTTATTTATTTTACAATCCATAACCATGAAATAAAATTTGATGAAACATGATCCAATATTGGATGATCTACTCAGTAAACTTAATCATGTCATGTGTGGATAGAATTATATACCACTCCAAAACATTTGGAAATATTTTAGTCACATAATACATCATACATTGTATTAGGGAGTAAACCTAATCTATAATAGTAACTTTTACACCATGTTATACTGTCGTGGTGGTTATCCTTAACCAATTTTTAGGATTTAATGTTGAAATTGTTTGCCACTTTACAATTTTGCAAGTATGTTATCATGTTATATCATTCCTCTTTGTTCATGTTTATGATTCTCATCCTTTTTATGTCCCATTTAAACTCCTATTTTCTAACATATAAAACAGTATTTATATTAGGGATTATTTATTTATTTACTAGGCATTAGGTTATCCAATTCATTTTTAAAGGACATTTGATTTCTAATAGGAGGTTAAGGATGTTTTAAATAATGTTGTTGTACCCCATGTTTAATATGTCATGTTAGGCACTGAATTTCTAATAAAAATCGGAATTTTGATCTCATGGGTTATATTATGTATATTCAAATGTAATTAATCATGAATTAATCTGTAATAAATACACGGGTTATCATAACCACAACCTTTATGATGTGAATTAAACATCAGTTAGTATACCTCAAGCCATTATAATCCATACACTGAGTATGGTACCACAAGACATCATGTCTTTTACACATAACACCTATAATAATCCTTTGGAAACTATATCTAGTAATATATGTATGTGAAATACCGACAATACGCTATTTATCTCTACACACATATAGTGGAAATCTAACTATCAGGTATACCAAAATAAGTATCGACCAAAAGAAGAGAACATGGATAGAGAGGGTAGTCATTCATCCTTCTTCCCACCATGATGTTTGGGAAAACAACCTCATAGAGTCAACTAGTTACTAGTTTCCCAAAATTACATGGGTGAGTTAGTGTATGATATCATAGAATATATAAGATATAATATAACTCAAAAACACAATATGGTCAAAACCTATTCTTATAATCAATTTTACGAACATCGCTCAGACTTTTGACATCCACTTATAAGCCCAAATATCTTATATGGACACAATCATTTACATTAATTACATATTTCCCTCTTATCACTTCCTTATATTAATTAACTCACTAAACATTAATTGACCATTAATATTAATAATCATAGAAAATTACATTCCCTCAAGACATAATACAAACTAAGTCTACAATTTATCAGAATTAACCTCTTTTAATCATTTCTATTTCATCATCAACAATCTCATGGGTAAATATTTACTAAAAAATTATTAGAATCATTCCATTTTCATGTACACTAGAAAAACCATCCTAATATACATCCATGAAGACAGATGTATCCTAGAACATCCAACTGCATCAATCCATGAGGAAAGGAATGTAGATAAAATATGAAATCTAGACATCAGACATTATAGATATTCATAATAGAGAATCCCATCTCTCGTCAACATAAAAATAGTTAAGATCAGCCTAAGCCTATTTTATTATCTATATTTACATCCCCAACACTCACATACATATCATGATTAATATCACTATCACTAGCATCAACTGCTTCCATATCTTCTAGGCCACCCCACCTATATATCACAACTGTCATCCCGGGCTCATCCATATGAGTCTCATATCACATCCATGCCTCCTCACACCATATAAAATAAAATAGAGAATATCACATCTAGATGAAATCATAGAAACAAAATAAAAACAATCATAGTCAATAGGATAATCTAGGACCTAAAAGCAAGGCACCCAACCTTCACACATAAACAAGATCTCGTGGCTCAATCAGAAGGCACTCAACCTTCTCAAAAGAATGACAAACATGGGCCCTAGAAATTATCTCTATCACAAAAATAGTTTTTATTACATGATGAAAAAACTTATTAATTAATCTTATGTTTCAAATCTATAATACTTAAGGCTTCAAGATTTTAAAATATATCCAAATATAAAAATTATTTTTTTGTATTTGAACTAGTTTCTCCAAACGGGGAGATGTACCATCATCATTTAACATGCCTTTGTCATTGTTATTTTAAACAAGAATCATGGTGATTCATAATAATTTTTAATGACATTTAACCATGAAAAATATCATTAAATTAAACATTCTCATTTAATCAGTTTAAAATACCATCAAAATACAAGAAACACTAGATTACAAACATGCCTCTTATTTAAATAATCATAAAAAATTAATTATCATTTAATTATTTCATTATTGTATTTATTAGTTCCAACATGCTAATATCAGTATAAAAACATGATATCAAATCATAAAAAATATATCACATTATTTATCCAATCATGTGTAAACCCACTATCATGATATAAAGCATAACATTAAATCAGTACAACCCATTTCCATATTAATCTAGTACAATAATTATTATCTTATTTACATTATCATCCAACGGGATAAACCATTTTCCATATATTATTTTACTCAAATAAAATAAGAGAATAAACGAATCTCATTAATCAAAGGTGTCCAAAATATCTGAATGAGAAGGAACCAATATTATATATCTCAATCACCTGCCCCCTAGGAAAATATAAATATCCTTAATACATATTGTCAAAAATGCACTGAAAACAAATAAAAGATACAAAATGTAAACAGTGAAGATGGTCTACCATCAAATGGATAGAGGAAATGGGAGGAAAAGTGATTGAGCATGGAAAACCATCTAGATAAAAATTAAATAATTCACCATGAATCACCACATATCAAAAAAGGTATTCCAGGTATTAATCCCCATCAAAGGAATCCCAAGATATTGAAGAGGTAACCATTGGAATTCCAATAATCAGGAGAAGGGGTGTGGGTTTGGAGAACTACCAAGACACTACACTTTTTATATAAGTGTTTGTCACGACCCACCTTCACTAAAAAATGGGAAGGGACAGCAGACTGCCAAGCCCTTTATTCGTTAGGTTCAAGGAGAGATAATGACCCCTGAGTCCCGCCTCCAGTAGGCACCTGAGTGGCGACTAGAGCCAAGGGTATATCATTTTCACAATATGGGAGGCATTACCCCTTTTTTAGTTAACCTTGATTGGGAGAAAGAATGAGTCAACACCAAATACCACCAAGTATAGAAAACTCAAGATAAAAAAAACCAAACTTCATGCATGTTTAATAATAAAATTGAACAAGTACATGGACTCCAAAGTATAATACCCAATAAGAAAGGAAAAAGGCTAAGCAGAAACCAACAGGGACCAACAGAAACTCCAACATCCAGACTAGTAAGGTCCTGCACAACCTCTAAAGCCCTCCTAGAAACCCGAATGTAAACATAGGGTGAGCATACAAAGTATACTTAGTAGGAAAAAATCTATAGCTCTCGTGCACAAGTGGGAAGTCATCCTAAAGTCCCGTGAGATGCAGAAGAAACATCATCTATCAAGGAGTCTATCCATACCACCTCACTGTCCACGCTCACCAAATAACATATCCAGTAAGATAATATTAAAGAACAAAGAATATGGGTACCCTACACCACCAGTTCCACCAGTAGCTAGCTACTCATCCCTAACGGAAAACTTTCTGACGCTACCACGCTCTTCTTGGCCGCAAACACCTGGGACTCACAACCATCCACATCCCTGCCCGCACACACCTGGCCTTCACTACCACACATCCCTGCCTGCAAACACCTGGGCCTCACAACCATCCACCCCTGCCCAAAAACACATGGGCCTCATCCCGAAGACACCTGGGTAAACAAACCATAACTAGAACCCCTGCCCCAAAACACATGTGCCTCATCTCGAAGAGTCTTGGGAAACCACCTGCCAAAGAGACCTGGGATAACAACACACCAAACAAAACCTTACCATCGAATCGTGGGTTTAAGGTCACCTCCAGCCATCAAAGCTGAGGTAAGAGTGAGTAGGAAGAAGGGTAACTAGGGGAAACACCCTTCCCCATGAAATGGGGTGTCCGACACTAAGTTCCAGACACAGGTGGGGTGAGACTAAACACACAACATATAGTTACACATATATATACCAACACACATCCCAACATATGGCTCCTCAAACAGATACAAGTAGGTGCACAAGCACTGCTACCTTAGAAAACAGGCACAAAACAAACATTTC
The DNA here is from genome assembly GCA_963277665.1 of Viscum album. NCBI lineage: Eukaryota > Viridiplantae > Streptophyta > Magnoliopsida > Santalales > Viscaceae > Viscum > Viscum album. Next base: position 1,484,856,102 of record OY728137.1, read on the forward strand.
CCAGTTTCCCTATTCAATTTATTTTTCATAACAGTTCAATATGAGTTAATCCCTTCACTAGTGGGCAACTAACATGCACCATCACAGATGAAACAACGATTAAAGAAGGAAGAAAAACTATCAAGAAAAATTAAGCATTCACACCCCATTCTCTTGTAAATTATAACATTAAAGTTGGATCAGTGGGATCCCTCGAAAAACTGGAACCAAAGAAAAACCTAGAAAACCATTGGTTATCCCCAAATTAATTCATTACCATTCCTCCCAGTTCATTATTAACTTTCATCTTTTATTCATGTTCACAACCCAACCTGTAGCCCAGCTGCCAAACACCACTACAGCCACACAACAACTCATGCCATTCCAACCACACCATTCACAACCTTGTTGTTCTCCCATCCATAACAAAAAACATTCACCCCTTCACCCATTCCATAACTGAGCCACCCCACATGTCCAACCAAAAATCTCCCCGCCCTTTGGGCGGTTAAAACTGATTCACAGCTCTTTATTCCCTACAGGCCTTTCTAAAAACACAGTTAAAGGCATGACCGAAACTCATGATTTTTTATTTAAGGAGGGTACCTCACCAAATCATTTATTTAAATGACATTAATGGGATTTGAAACATGTTTAATAGGGTCAAAACAAGGTTTAAAACCAAATTCACACAAAAAGGAGGCGCTACTGGAAAACCCGTGGAGCTACCGGTACCCTAAGGTCACCGGAAGGCGAGGTCTACCAGTAGAAAAAGCTGCCAGTAGGACAAGGCTAATGGCAGGCCGAGGCTACCGGCAGGCCAAGGCTACCGACAGGCCCAGGCTACCAGCAGGCTCAGGCTACCGAGAGGACGAGGCGACCGGTAGGCCGAGGTGACCGGTAGGCCTAGGCTACCGGTAGGCCACAACTACCGGTAGGCCAAGGCTAACGGTAGGCCCAGGATACCGGTAGGCCGAGGCTACCGGTAGGCTGAGGAAACCGGTAGGCCGAGGCTACTGGTAGGCCCATGCTACCAGTAGGCCAAGGCTACCCGTAGGCCAAGGCTACCGGTAGGCCTAGGCTACCGGTAGGCCACGGGTACCAGTAGGGCTCTTAAGCTCCACCGAGGAGCTGGGATGGCCTTCCAGACAACCCAGAACACCCCAAATATCAGAGTTTCACCAAGTTATGGACCCCAAAACCCCGGTCCATTACAATGTTTCATCAATAATTTATATGTAATGTTACCATTTATATGTCATTTAAATGTTGGATTTAATATCTTGCGGAAAATATTGTTTCATCGAACCATTTAACACAAAATAATTGTATGTCATGTAACACCCCATGATCTAGCCTTAATAATCCTTTAACATATAGTTAATTACATGAAACACATTTACATTCCATGAATTCTTCATGTTTCCATCTTTTAGAAACCACACCCATCTAGAATATCATTTTTCCTCCACCAAGAATCCAAAAATTCAGAATCATGCAAATGGCCAGAAAACATGGACCCAAGCCCTTACAAGGTATATTTTCATGCTAGTCATTATTGAGTTAAGGTTGTTGCATGGTGAGATACTAACTCACATGTCACATAAATATGTTTTTCATTATTTTACTTATTTTATTTTTCCCTAGACCAATACATATATTTCCTTAGTGAAACAACTTTCATTCCATTATTTTTTTCAGATTTTTCTTATTATTTTTCATACTTATTACGATTTTTATTTATTTATATTATAATATGGGATATTGTTTATTTTTCTTTTTAATGACAGATCTCAGTTTTTATGTCTTTGTGGATGACATCATTCCTAGTGTTGAATCTTTGATAACTAGTAAATTTTTTCAGCCTGTGGGGATCGAGAAATCCCTTTGATCCTTACAATTAGATGTATTGAGTGTCCTATTTAGGGAAAATTTATTTGGATCATGATAGTTATTCCTTCAATATCGTTATATGACCATATAATAAAACATCCCTTTAAAATAATTTAATATGTAACATATATAATAGATTTTTTTATTTATTGTGATTCTAAGAATTATATTCATAATGTTAAACTATTTGAAATAGTATTCGAACTTATTTACTTCAAAGTATCCAAAGTTACAATTTCAATAAATGATTTTATAATTCTTTCTTATCTCACCATCATAATATTTTTAGCATTTCCAATTAAAATATTATTTGATATCCTTATCATAACAAAATTTATCTATTTACATTTTCTTTCCATAGAATCATTCCACAAATATTTTTAGAATATTAAGTCACATTCACTTTGAATTAGACTAGTACAATAATTTATTTGTTACTCTGTTAACTATATTATATAAAAAAATACATTCATTGACCTATAATATACTATATTCTCTCTAGAATATCATGCCATGACACACAAACACCATTTTTGGTTTATAAATATCAATTCTTTTTTAGTGGGAATATTTATCATATAAATTATTGAAAACTATACCTCATATTTTATTCTATAATTTTAGAGAATTTATTTGAGAATAGTTTTTTATTTGATAAAATATTTCATATTTGTGTGGTGGGATAAAATTCCAAATATTCTAAAAAATATCAAAGATAAAATAATTTTAATGTGAATTACATAAAATTTTATATTTTTGTCTTTATATAATTCCATGGGAATTATTTTCTTTTTACACATGTTTGGGTAGAAGAGAAATTTTTTTAGTAAATGATCCTAAAAAATTGTTGATGGTTTCACTGTGATGAGAGGGAATTGTTTAATAAAGGGCTGAAATTTCGAATGAATTAGAGGTGTTTTGAGTCTTGGTGAGTTGACAGATTAAAAAAATAAATCTTTTCCATATTTTTCATATGACTTCCATTATTTATTGGAAACAAATAAATATCATTGAAGATGATTCTGTAATTAAATTGACACTGCTATTATTCTAATAATGTGGAACTTACCATATTGTATATGTTTGGTGAGTTATATGGACATTTAGTTTATAAAATTCACTTAAATTATATTACTCAGTCTAATTAATTTATTAATGTTGATTTGAATTTAATTCAATTTGTTCCATGGTTCTCTGGATTTGATATTTCAATTTATGAATATTTAAGTTCTTATTGGGCTTCATACCCAATTGAATTCCTTTTTGTGTAATTTTCTATAAGTATGCGCCAACACATCCTCTAGTTCTCGTTCAACCTAAAAATAAATAAAATTAGATTATATAAAGAATATAGGAAGTCATTGGGGATCCATATAGCGGACTTGATTAGGATACCCCCTCAAACTAGTACCTGAACTAAATATCTACATACCTAAAGGGAATTCCCTATCTCCGCAGGCTGGCGATTAGTACCTGAGCATGAGAAAAACTGAGGGAACGATTTCACCCAACATAAATAAACATCATGTCATATATATATATATATATATATTAATAACTAATATAATATATGAAGAGATAAATATATTTCCTTGGTGAGAGAAAATATTGGACGCTGCATAACTCAAAAGTAGAAATAATATTCATTAAAACTAGTCCAAAAAAATAGAAAACATAACTCAAACTGGTACTCTATATGATATAATGGGAAACCTCTAAACATATCACCACTAACAACCTAGACATAGATGATAGAAGACTTACTACCACATTACGAGGTCTTTCCTTTTCCTACATAAAATAAAATACAACAGTCTATAGACCACTGAAGATGTATTCATGGTGTGAGATAATATGCTTCATAGGATCCCACTTAGTTTTTCTATAACAAGTCTATATACAATAATATGAACATTCTCAACATTCATGAAAACAAGGATTGTTTTATAGATTAATAGTTTTTATATTGAAAAAATGAAAAAAAAAATCCTTTTTCATCATTTCCAAATGAAATTAGGTAATATAGTTTGAGTGAATCTCATATACATATATCATAATAGATATATCGCATAAAAAAGAATTCAACACATATCATATCAAATCCATAACATTACAAGATAAAATAGTACAAGACAAAGGAATAGGTAACATCATTCCAAAGATCACTCTAGGGAAGGATAGTTATGCCACTCGTACCCCGAGCATAGACACTAGAACACATCAATATTATATATATAATAATTAAATCTAGCAAGAAGAGGAAAACCCATGAAATTGAACCTCTTAACAAGGCTATACATTAAAAAGAAAAATATGATTTGGGAGAAGAGGAACACCCCATGAGTAAACCCCTTAAAAATATAAATGGATGAGCCCTATTACTACACCTTACACCTACACACCTAAGGCATCATATGTGCAACATTTTCAAAACCAATTTAACAAAAACCATTCTTTGAAAACAATTTTGAATATCCATTTCATAATTGATTGGAAATTGTTTTTCCATTACTAAAATAAGGTTAAAATAATATTTAATCTAAAAACCCATATCCACACACACATAAATCCCCCAATTAATTAGTTTATTTCATTTACAAAATAATTTATAAAAAACAGAGTAATGTAGTTCACCCAATATAGGCTAGAGATAAATGAGTTTTTAATTAACTATTATGTTTCCCTAATATTATTCAAATAAATTTCGTAAACAAAACTTAAATATGATTTAATTAATCATTAGGCTGAGTGAATATGACAGATCCCACATACCTTAATGAAAAAAAACCCAACACAAAATTCCCAATAATGGATTATCCCTTACAATAAGATCTCACGACAGATCTAGAAGGAAATAAGATGAATTGGAATCACATATTAACAAATCTATAAATGTTTCACAATAGTGCAACTACTATCAAGGGTAATGAAGAAAACGAAGGATGTTCTTATATGGAGAGAAATACCATGACTGCAAAAATGATCCACCACTAAACGAAAATATTCAAAAGGGATAAAGGTCTAAAAAATCAACTCTGATAGCCTCTAAGTCAAGATCTAAAAATCATGTAGACTAATTAATAACCAAATATGTCTCATGGATCTCTAAAACCATTTTACATGATCGTTATATGGCCTATAATACCATTACACTTCATGTAATCACTGAAACATAAGTACACAAAAAAATCCATTTCATTTTTATTAAAAATATTATTTTCAGCAATATACAAGATGAACTAAATAATTGTCTTGAAATAAATTCAAACTATTTACCAAAATCATTGAATATTATTAGAATACATTACACACTATGGAATCCCATTACAGAGCATGTATTTATTATACAGATGGAAGAAGATCATTTTTAATAGAAAATATTAAATCATTATATACATTCTCTAAACTCAAAGAGACTCATACATCCATTTACTCATTTATACCTGGAATCCATTGATACAAAAAACATACATCCCCAAACATTAGTTCATTTTCCCAAATAAATTATCCCCATCATCAGGAGTCCCAATACACACCTGAATAAAGAGGAAAATGAATAAAGAGAAGGAAAATATAAGAATGTGGGTAATAGGATGTTATAAACTCTCACCATAAAAATTTCCACCCCCAACAAGTCATGTGGATGAATGAATTTCATAAAATAGGTGACGTCACATGACCCTCGTGAAAAAATCATTTGTGTCACCATGGAAATCTATCCAACATAATCAATTTCCCATTAAATACATTCACTTAAGAGTCAATGATATCTACATGATTCTAAAAAATAAAAAATTTCTAGATCCAACTCAATATCATCCAAACTCAGAACATGGGAGGAATATGGATGGTATTTAATGTGTGGTGATATATGAAAAACATCATGAATTCCTTTCAAAATAGCTAGTAGTTAAAATTTGTAGGAAACCATCCTAAGCCACTTAGTGACATCGAATTTTCAAACATATCATAGAGACAACATTCCCTATTTTCCTAGACCGTGGTGACCCAATTGAGAAGAAATTTTAAAGAAATCATAGTCTCATATGAGAAACTATGAAATATAACATCAATGATCCATATACAATTTCAATTAACTTTATGTTATAACCAAATGCTTGTGTATATCCAAAATTCATACTCATGTCTCTTGAACCTTCCTTGGTCCCACCAATGAATCTTCTTCCACATCTTCTTAAAAAAGAGGTGACCATCATAGGTGATCATACAAATCATATAGTGGAGGCATCATAGTTTATGAAGGATAACAATTTTCATAAGTAAACTCAGTCATTCTGAGATGGATTTCCCAAGATCCACCAAGATCGAAGGTTCATTCATGTAACATATCCTATAGGATTTGAATAACATGCTCTAGCTGACCATCTGTATAAGGATAATTTGTTGCACTCAACGAGACCAATTTCACCACATCCACTTAGAGTCTTCTCTATTTCTTTGAAGTAAACCTAGTATCCCTTTCTGATAAAATGGTATAAGGGACCCATGTAACCTCAAAATTTTCTATATTTACAAATTATCCAGATCTTCAAATATTTGGTTTCCTTGATTTTAATGAAATGAGATGAACTTCTAAACCAATATATCACCACCTAGAATGAATTCCAACCTTGAGGCATTTTTGGATATTCATCAAAAAAATACATGGAAACCTCATCCAATTTCGAAACTAGATCTAAAAGTGGATGGATAAATCTTGAAGGTGTTAGATGTTCTTATTTTATCTGTTGGCCTGTGTAAATTCATGACACACAATTAGCACTATGACTCTTCATACCTGGCGAATAGAGATTTTTTCTCTTAACATAATACATCATTTTAGTTCCAAGATGAATAGATAAAGAATAATTATGAAATTTAAAAAAAAATGAGCTTCTTAGAGATAATCAAATGAAAAAATGATCCCCATTATAAATAAATCTTCTTGAAGGTAGAGACCAACTAGAAATGGAATCCCCTCTATATAGGGTTTCTTAGACTCCACTTAACAAAAAATTCTACTACTGTCCTCAAATAATAGACTCTCAAAGTGATTATGATTATAAAAAAATTTCAGAACCATACCTGAAATGTCCTCCTAAGAGTCCATATGCAACAAAGTTAATGTTCCCATAAGGTTCAACTAATATTTTGATTCGAAAATATAATGAGGTGGTAAATTCCTTCTAAGAGAATATCAAACAACATTCCCCTTCCCCAGGGTGTCGGAAATTTCTGATTGAGACACCAGAAGGTACTCCACTATCATATATATGCGATTTATGTATTTTTTATAAATGATATTTATTAAGCTCTTATTGTTTGAAAAGTGTGTGAACCACTCCCCAAGATATTGTTCATCTAACACTTAAGTGCATGAAAACACTATAAATAAATAAATCATGAATATGGTAATTGTTCTCATGAGGTCAATGATGATGAGGGTTGTAATCCAACACATGATCATCTTTCATAATCTCAAAACCCAACCCAGCACTATAATCATAACATAAAACCACATACCCCTTAATAGGATTCTGTAAAATCATAATAGGATCCAATGTCAAAAGTTATTTAATCTTAGATAAAAATGACTAACACTTTCCATCCCATATGAATTTAACCCCTTTCATGGTGATATGATTCAATGGTGACACCATATTTGAGAAGTACATAACGAACCTTAATTATTATTCAACAAGACCGTGGAAATAATAAATCTCAAAAACATTTCATGGTTCGTCCCATGATAAAATAGCCACACATTTTTATTGGAAATAGATTCTCCAATAATCTCGGTATACCAATCTCCTAAATTCGGAATTTATGATAACATAGCTGAATATAAATATTCAAAAATAATTTTCCCCAATTTAACATATTAAAAAAATCATTCACGTAAGAAAGAGGTTACTTATTATTAACCATTACGCAATTATACTTCAAAAAAAAAGAAAAATAAAAGTGAACCATATTTATTCATGGAAAAGAGCACTAGGGCTAGCTAAAGTGAAAAAGTAGGGAGAAAAATAACTTTTTCTTATAAGTCATCCAATTAAATATTATTCTTTTATATTCACTATAACTTCCATTTGATTAGAGGGTTTAAAAATTATCTTTAGACCGAGAACTAGTTCAACTGTAAAATTTTCCTCCCTCTCTGGAGGATGCCTAGAGAAATCATCTTGGAAAACATTAAGAAATCCTAAACAATGGAGGGATGGTCAAAACCAAAAGAAACATCATCAAGATCAACAGTAATTGTAGACCAAAAACTCTTGATCCCTAGGGTGGAATGTCCAACATGACCATATATACCCCATATTCCACTCTCCCTGAAACATCTAGGAGCTCCTATTAATAGAAATAAATGAGACACATTGATGATTGAAATCAACATCAACATGATGATACACAAGAAAATGAATCTTGATGATGGTTTCTAGTATATTTAGATAAAAAATAAGAAGATACATGACTCACTCTACATCAAATATCAAAATAGAATAAGATGGACAACTGAACCCTTTATCTTTACTCTTCCTAAGATGTTTCACCAAATCCACAATAATGGTTATGAGTTCTTTTATATTTTTAATCACTTCTAAAAATTGGCCCAATATAAATGATTGGGAAGGATTGATATAAAATAAAGCAATCACTTCTGGGGATATAATAAGGATGGTACCTCTCACTATCATTAAAATACATCTACCACTACCCGAAACATATCTATTTCATGAATATTATTCACTCGTAAAGAATGTGGTTTGAGCCTTATATTATTTAAGGAATATGATTGTGCCCCATTAGCCTTTGGAGCTAAAGATCCCTGAACATATAATGTCAAAGAAATAAAAATGGAAAAAAGTACTCCAGAGGAAAATAACAAGAACTATTATTACACATCCTCACATGTGCAGGATAACAATGTTATGCATGTATGACATTGAAACAATGATATCAAGTTAGAGGCACAAACGTAGCTTTAACTGAAGGTTTTATGGAGGCCTACCACTGATAACCACCTTCACCACTCATGTAATGATCCTTCAAAATCATATGTTTCCCCTATATTCCAATAAATAAACCATTGGGTGAGAGAAAAATGGTGAAATAACCAACTCTTCCTATTATTCATCACATCCATTATATCTCTCTTTGATATCTCTAACTATGTCTAAATATTCTGTAAAAATCATTTGATATTGTATTTGGTTGGAAACACTACATGAATATTTGGTCCTTAAGCTAGTATTTCTTCACCACATATGGAACAAAATGAACCATCTTAGAAAATTTATTGGTGTAAACCAACACCAAACACTCAACCGACATTAAAAATATGAACCCCAAAGATTCATTTTTCATCATTGAATCTACAAAAAAACTACAGGAATAATAGAGTGTTGAAACCAGCCCAATCCAAACAAACATGCCTATTTTATTATATCCTGGAATCCCACCATAAATTATTAGGAACCTCTAGTCTAAATGGTATACAATTGACCATAGTAATATTAGGTGTATCCATAAATTCAAACATCTAATCAATAATATCCATCATTTCATCCTCCTCTTAAGGTACATTCGTACTATTAAATGATGGTGGACCTTTGAATAAAAACTCCCACAATCAATCCATATCCCTTCTAGTTCATAGATATTCCTCAACAACTAGGTCATAAACTTGTAGAATATTTTAGTCGACAACATGATCTTGTTGGATGACGGGAACAATAATATTATAATCTATGAGTGGATTTCCTTGAGGCGCAACTACATCACCCTCTTAAAGAACACAAAGAACATGCCTTAGAGGCATACTGTTTCACACATTTACTAAATAATAAATTAGGATGTTTAATAATCCTTACATAAGGAGAAAACCATATAAAAAACTAATATTAAGATAAAAAACATGATAAAAGAGACACACATCCCAACATCCCATGGTAACGTGACTTTCTTCATCGTAAGAGCTGGCCATACCTCATGGTAACTAACCTTTCATGTTCTCACAATCATATCTATGTTATAAAAAATGTCCCATGACAAGGAATGTTAAGGGAAAACCACATATGATACCATACAATAGAGAACCCAACCTAGATGCCCTCTCAAATTGGTACTTGAACTGAATTTCTGTATACCTCAAGTATGTTTTCGGTCCCCATGGGCTGGAGACTGGCACTCTGTACCAGATAACAATAAGAGGAAAAAATCTACCCATACCAAATGAAAAATATTGGCATATATATATATAGACACAAAAGAGAGAATAGTGGAAGTGATTAATATTCACCATAATAGAGGGAAAATAGTGGAAACTAAAAAAACTCAAAAGTAGAAACAGTCTCCAAGAGGCAAGTCCAACAAAAAAGGATAACATAATCAGAAGTACTACTCAATGTGATCACATGGAAAACCTCCCACCACCTACATAGACATAGATAATAGAAACCTCACCTCCTAACTATAGGGCCTTTCTATACCCTATAATGAAAGACATTAAACGATCTACCAATTGCTGAAGAGGTGTGAAAAGTGTGAGCTTATAGGCATAGTAAGATATCACCCAAGTGTTATATAACAAGCCACTATAATATAATCTAAAAATTCTCATATTTAAATAAAACAAGGTATGAAAAATAGTTTAATTGTTTTTATATCAAAATTTTGGAAAAATTTAAATTTATCTTTTTCAAATATTCAAATAAAACCTGGGAAAATGTATTATTGAATTCCATATATGTATATCAAAAAAGATATATTAAATAAAAACAAAGCACACATCACATATCATATCAAATCAATGGCATTACCATCTAAATTTGAACATGCAAAAAGCACAGGTAACATCCCACCAAGGATCACTCTATGTTAGGATGGAGGAGACACTCATACCCCCAGAATAGAACATTGTGTAAATCAGGATTCTAGATATATCAATTCAATATTGAAAGAAGATAAAAAACCAATAATGTGAACCTCCAAACATGTCTACAAATTCCATAGAACTATAGTATTAGTGATTAGAGGAACACCTCATGAGTGAACCCCTATAAAACATCAATAGATGATTCATATTACTACACTTTCAACCTAGGCACCAAGGATTCCCATGTGATTTGTTTTCCAAACTAATTAATGAAACCATAAACTGAATGCCATTTTTAAAATAAATTTTCCAATTCTTTGAAAATACCTTTTCTTTACCAAAACATGGGGAAAATAATATTTCATCAAAAACACATTTCCAGGCACTCATAAATCCATAAATCATTCATTCCATTTAATTAATAAATAAATTTATCAAATCCACAGTAATACAGTTCATCCAATATTGGATTGAGATGGAATAACATTCTTTAATCTCTAGTTATACATGCCCATAATAGGATCCACTAACAAGGAAGTGCACAATTTTTTTTGTAAATACCCTAAAATCAGTCCACACGTCATAGTATTGATTCAATTTAGAAAAAGAGTGGGATGAGATGATAGATCATACTTACCTCAATGAATAAAAACATGCCACGCCATACCCAAAAATGGATTGGCACCAAGAACATGATCTCACAATTGGTCAGGAAGGAAACTGAAAGAATTGTCTTCACAGATCAACTGAACTAGAAACGTAACACAAGAATTCAATCATTATCGAGGGAATTGATGAAATTGAAAGAAGATATTACACTGAGAGAGTAAGAATTACTACAATAAATATTAATCAACAAATGATAAGATTTAGAAGCATTAGAGGTCTCCAAAATTTCCTTTGAGATAAACTAGGTTTATATCCAAAAATCTTGTGAACAAATGAATAAAAAACCACTTGGGCGATGCTATAAAACCACTATCTATGAGAATTACATGTATTTTAATCCCATTACATATTTTGTAATCAAAGAAACAAATTTTTGATTAAAACCCCATTTATTTCTCAATAAAAACCTTCTTTTCTCCAATACACGGCGTGTACCAAATACATTGTGTGTAATCCAATCACATTATGTACCAGACTAAAATATTATTCCAGGTAGACATTACAAGGCGTGTAATACTATTACATGGTTTGTATTTCTCTTGTAGACTACAAAAAGTCTAGTTTTAGTATAAATCCAATAACCAATTTGGATATTATATGAACTTAGTAATAACCCCTAAAACCATTAACACATTTATACCTTAACTCTATTAATTCAAAAAAACATACATCCCTAATCTTTAGGTTATTTTCTGTAAGATCTTGAATTTTTCTATAGAGTCATCAAGCTCGTTAATAGGTTCTTGGTTTCCATGTTGTGGTTATAATTTGCTCGAGGAGTTTCTTTGGTGTTTTGGGTGAAATTTGGATGTTTATTCATGGATTTTGGGAAGTGCACAGTTGGAAAATGATTTTCCCAATCATTCAACTTTTCCCAGTAAACCATTCAACCCCAGCCAGAGAGGAATTTCATGGTTGGTGTCTTGTTTTCCAAATAGTGTTCCCTACTAGTAGTAAATGTGTGACCTTTAATGTGAGGATTGTTGTAAGGGAACTATGCTATGGAAAATGTGATCCCCATATAGGTAACAATGAGTGAGGGATTTAGTCCTCCTGAAATTAGTTTCAAAATTATAAAACCCCCTAGCATTCACCCTTATTAGTCCAAACTAAACCCTAATGGTTTTCGATAATTTATGAAGGATCCCAGATGGATTTTCACGACCCGTCCCCTAGGGGCTGTGTCATCTCATTACAGTTTCAGGTATTCTTAATCCTTCTTGGTTTCATTTATTATTATGTTAATTGGAAAAAAATATTCTATCAGTAAAAAGTTTCATTTTTGTTAAAACATGTCGCAGAATGGTAAAACAACCAATTAATTCTCCGTAATGATCAATTAAATATTGTGTATGTTAATCACTGTGTAAGTATGATTTTTTGAGGTCTACAATGTCTCTAAGAGGATCGAATAAAAATATTCAATATATTATTTTAACCATGAGCACTTTATTCAAAATAATTGAATAACTCCAAATCGGACTATCATATGAGAGATTTGAGGGCTCAGTTATGTCCGAAATATAGTGTTTACCCTAGGAGGCGTATAACATTCAAAGGCACCAGACATTTACATGTCTCGCTCGTGAGATAACATTTTTAAATAATATTTAATATATTATTTATTAAAAATTAAATATCTCCCAATGGGTGCATCATTTGGAAATTCTGAGACCACTGATGGGTTTGGAATGAGGGTTTTACCCTAGAAAAAGTACGACATTTGTTCACATCGGTTGTTTGGATGCCTCGCACGTAAGAATACCAATTTTTATATTAATTAATTAATTATTCCTAGTTTTTATTAATAAATCATTAATATCTCTCAAACCGCTCATCGTTTGAGAAATCAAAGACAACCGTTGGGTCCGGAATGGGGTGTTTACCCAAGATGAGGTATTACTTTTATTCGCAACAAATATTTGGTGTCATTTATTATTTACATCAAATAACTAATTATATTAATTTAATTTAATTAAAAAAATGATGCATTGTTCATCTTCTCTCCCAGAAATGAAAAAAAACACGGACACATCCATTTGTAATGCACGGGACCATTTAAAATCCCGGATTTCAACCATTTTTGACAATTTAAAATTTAAAAACCTATTAAATGGGTAAAATATTTATCTCCGTCATAAATTTTTGATTGAAACGGTGGATTAATTGGGTGATTGGAATTTGAACAGAATATATGCCATTTTTGTGGTTATAAATGGCTAGACAACATGGTGTGTCATGGTGGGTGAATCCAGTCAAGTTAAATCAACCCTAAAACCTTTTGTGAATGTTTTGAGAACCACTGAAAAATCGCTAGGGCATTCATCTTTAATTCCAAGGGTGGTGGTGGACCCTTAGTCATGCTCCTGGAATAAGGCGATGCATGAGGTCTTCATTCATCGTTTGTTTTCATTTTGTTCATTTTTGTTCGTGTTTTATTTATTTTAATTATATTTCATTATTTCTTCCAATCTTCTAATTTCAATAACTTTTTTGTTATTGATGGGAATTGTGCGATGTCAGTACCATTGAATTCGTATCGACAAACATAATCAAAATGATACATTTATTTAGAAGGCATCAAGGTTTTGATTAATCTGAAATTTCACTTTTAAAATGGTTTATTTTAAATAAAAAATTTCATGTATTATCAAAAGATATTTAATAAATAAATTAACTAAGAATAATTTTGTGAAATTATCTTTGATAATTATATAGGATTATATAACGATAATTTCTATGATATTACAATTGTGCGGTTATTGAAAAAATTATAACTAGTTAAATGCAATGTTTAATTAAACGATAAATTGATTGGAATTATCAATAGACAATGACACAAATTGTCACAAATAATTATAAAATATAATAACATGGTTTCATCTAACGATAATTTTTAAAATTGTCATATGACAATTGTTTTGAATTCATAAATGGAAATTGCACTAAATTTAGTAAAGTAAAATTGTGAGGTATTATTAAAAATAATTATAAGGCTTAATAAAGCAATATTTTCTAGAAATTTTCATTGATAATTTTAAAGTTTAATCAAATAATAATTTCATTAAATTATCATGGGTAATTTATAAAAAATTATCAAAGGATAATTATAAATAATTATCAAATGATAATTACAATGAATAATTGTGGGATTACCAAATGATAATTATTAAAAGAGTTTATTGAAAGATAGTTATTTAAATTATATATGAATAATTATAAAGGACTGCCACATGTGTTATCTTTTTTATTTTGAAGATATTATAATATCAAATGTGGTTTATAATCTGAGGAAAATATTGTGAACATATCCTTTGACATGAAATGATAATTTGAAATTGTATCAAGGAGAGTGGAATTTACATCACATGTGATAATAAAAATGATAATTTGAGAATTATCCAAGAGAGAGAAACTATCATCATATCTGATATTTTATTTCCTTTTGATATAAAATATATGGTTTTGGTTCTAGGAACCGTGATGAACATCGAGCATTGATGTGTTTACCCTTACGATAACAAGGTTGTGTGGCGGTATACTGAACCACACATAGTGGTTTATCTTGCCGTTGATATCAACAACCTATTAGGTAGGTAGTTTCGTCCCAACCTTCCAATATGATTATCCTTGTATTGCTTGATTTATTTCAATTTTTGATTTAAATTCAATTGCTCAAATTTTCTTTCAATTAAATTGATAAAACCTTGATTCCAGTGAATCGAGATATTTGAATTGTTTTTGGAATGGAAATTTGGTAAACCCCAATTCCATTGAATTGTGTGTGTTTATGGAAATTTGTTGATTTAAGTTTTTTAATTTAAATTATAGATTAGATGGAAATTATTTTAATTAAATTTTTTAATTTATTTGTGGAAATAAATTGTGTAATGATGGAATTGGTTTTGAATGAATTTAAAACTCCTGAAAATGGATAAAAATAATTTGATAGAAACCCAATGGTTTTATCTTGTGGAAAGGAATGTTTTTTGAATAAAACCTATTTTGTTTTTAAAAGGAAATAAATTAACATTTTTCAAATGGAAGAATGAGATTTATTGTATTTTAAGTAGTCTTAAAATAGTTCGTCCATCATGTAAGAGCACATGAAAGCCTTGGGTAGTTAATGAGTTATTTGGATACACTCTACGCTACGAAAACGTTCTAAAACATACTTGCAGTGGGTCACATCCCTTATGGGTAGGTGATGAGTCTCCTTTGGCCAGTGTCATAGGGACGTGTGTATACACATTTTGATGAGCTCACATAGAGAGTGTGGAATCCTATAACAGGTTAATACTATCATACCTTTTGGAAGATGACCATTTTGCTTTCTTGTTTAATTATATTTGAGATATAAATGTATGTCAGTTCTTTTGAACTGATTTACATGCCTGTTGAATTTATATAAAATGATTTATATAAATGTTTTACATAAGCCATTGTTTTAGAAATATTCCATCATTTGTAATGCCATTGTTTAAAATATTTATTTCCAACATATGAAAATGTATAACATGATTTGTTTAAATATGATTTTGAATCTCCAAACCCTTTTAATTGAAAATTGATGTTTTTTATTTGGATAATCTATATTCGGAATCTGTTATGGAATCATTGGTAGTGTCATACAGGGCATAGGCTCACACCCTACTTTTGCATTTGGGTGTTTGTAGACTTTCTTATTCCAGGTTCGAGTAAAGGGAAAATATCTCTTGGATGTGGATCTATCTGTTGATCTTTGGTCTTGGTGAGTTGTGTACATAGGGACCTTGGGGCTGTTTTCCCATTTTTAGTACTTCAGTTGTAGTAATTTCGGGTTTTAATGCCTCTTGTATTCTAGTACATTACTCACAGTGGAGTTTCTTTTTGGTATGCATACAGTCTTGTTTCTTTTCTTCCACATTGTTGGTGGAAAAATCGTTACTACTTGCATGTTATGTGATTCCAGGTTCTATTCACCAGCCCGTGCGGATCAGGAATGCCTTTCGGACTATATTAGGGCTGGCTTGGTTATCGGGTTACTAGGGTACCCGGGCTGGTTCATGACAGGGGCCATGTTGTGACTACCCCTACCCTGCCATCCATATGCCAGGGTCCGACGACTAGCATCGAATAGGCATATCCCAAAAAATAAAATTAATTTTCTTTTAAACTTGTACACATGAAAAATGATCAAACTGGGGAAAGTAAACAGAAAATAAACCACAATGGGTACTAATACAACTACTGAGAGTATAGTACAAATTGATGTACAAAGGGGACGGTATACATTCCCAAAAAAACAAATGAAATTACAATTGGCACAGTCCATCCACTCGTAACCCCACTTAAATGCTCGGTGAAGGGTACCCACCTGTAGCCGTAGAAGTATGCTCCTCCATCCCATCTCACTATGCAGCTAGTGGTCTAGAACCACTAAGGTATCCGTCAAAGCATCGATCACTTTCATGGGACACAAAACATGCGTGCGAAGCCCGTGCAGGGATGAGTAACACAATATTCATAAGGGACCCTAAAACATAAGGGAAAGACCACATAAAAAGTTATGCATATGGTACTATCACCTCGAACTGGTATAGTCTAATGTATGGAAAGCAGTATTATCAGTCGTAACAATGAATAACATGGACTACTGAGGTACTCATCCCCGATGAGTATTCTTTGTCTGCTCGGTCACATAGACCCACTCCCTATCGTGGGTCTACCGTGTCACACAGAGCCACTCCCCACTTTGGCCATCATAGCTGGTCCACACAACGTCACTTATAGCTGGTCTACACAGGTCCACTTATAGTTGGTTCACATAGATCATCTTGCATATAGTTCACACAGAGCCTCTTATAGATAGTTTACACTGTGACACTTAACATTTAGGCCTGTAGGGTCACCTAGACCAACTCGTTAGCAGTCTTCAGGTCTCAGCCATCCATAAGATTCCTCCACATATCGTTCTTGATTCTAGGAGAATCTACTCTCAATCTATTGGTCACATCTCAACTACCATAAAATCTCACATAGAGACCATAATGTCTCAAGGGTCCCAAATCCATAAATGGTTCATCAATCAGATATTCATTCTGAATGATATTGGAGTTTTTGGAAATAGGGGTCGGTTGGTTCTGGGACCGGTCCGACCTGGTCAGACCAACCTGACCGACCCAGTCTAGGGGTCCCGCATGACCCGATCCATCCCAATGGGGACTTGGATAACTAGGCCCATTGGGACATGATGGACTCTTTCAACCCAGTGTCCATGTTAGTCTCGTTGGCCTATCCCAAATGGCGGGCCGGTTTCCCCCTACACGGATGCCTGTGGGGTGTCTTCTTCGTGCCGCACGTAGCCAGCTGAATCTAGATGCTTCCTCTACATGCTATCCAAAACCGCATTCTAGCTCCTTCCATATCCTTCCAACATGGTCCGCTCCACCATTGCAGTGCCTCTATCTAGTGCTAGTCCTCTAATGAAAACCGACCCTTTTGTGTGACCTACGATTCTGCAATAAGTACATCTCATCGGCATATCGACATACCTTTAACCACTAGACTCTCTTCAAACAACTCATTCCACTACCACGGTACGCTTCCAGCATGTCGCCTCCAGCCTGACATCACGGCTGAGGTGCCGCAGCTGGTTACCGCCGCCACGACCAGGTTTCATGGCATGATGTCACAGTCAGAGCCTTCTGTCAAGGTCTCTTGTTGTTGTAGCGTCCTGCCTTGTCATGACCCTTCTACTTGGTGCCTCCATGTCCAATCAGTCTTCTTCTATTACCCCCACAAATAATTTGGAGGGAGATATTGACGGTATCACAATGAACACCCAAATAACCAACCGGCCTTGGTTCATGTTGGTCTGAATTTGTTCATGTTAGAGGGATCATGATGTATAAATTATAAATCAAAAAATTTTAATCCTGATATCAGCCTGCCTTTATATTTCCCAACCCTTCAAAGATAAATCCATCTCTAGATCAACTTGATAGAGAGTTTATTAGCATTCTTTGTTTATAGGGGAGAATGGGGAAAACCAAATCACTAATAATTTAATGCCCTACCAAGGAATGGAGATTTTTTTAGGATGACCGTTCTTCATCATCCATCGATCTACTATCTTGAATTCGAACTCCAAGGGTGTTGGCACCATCATCTTATTCGCTGAAGTTCGTCGTTGGAGAGGTTTTCCTTTTTCACTAATTGTCACCACTCACCAAAGCCTTTGTGCAATTCGAGGATTATAGAAGAAATACAACATTTCTTGTTAGTCTATTAATTGATGAAACATGAATCCGGGTTTCTATTATGCTATGTTACAAAATCTTTATGTTGACTAATTCATGGGGTTCATTAATGAGATTCATTATTTCCTCATAGCTTCACCATAGTGCTGATGTTCCACGACTCAACATTAAAGAAAAACGTTAAAATAAAATAATATTTTACTTTATTTTTCATCCTAAAATACTGAAAAATAACTTTTTCCCTCGACCCATGCTGGTCAAGGATAAGTCATGCTTAAGGAGAACATCTCATTATGAACTTAATGGTGGTCTCATATTTTTAATCTGAGTTACCGTCTGTGGGTTATGAGGGTTTGAAATTTAAAATAAGTTTTATTTAAATTATTTTATTTATAGTTACATCCCAAAAACCAACATTCATAGCTGGCTCATGATAGAATATTTTAGGCTCTGGTTGAGGGAATCATACTCTCATGAACTTAGTAGTACTCTCAGATTACAATTCCATGTTACCATATATAACTTATTAGGAATTTAAAATAAAATAACATTATTCAATTATTTTACTTACAGTAAAAAACTACATTCCACTATTGATCTGTGTCGTCCAATGATAGGGTCTCCCAAAAAAAGAATACCCCCATGAGTTCAACGGTTGTCTTAGAATTTCAATCAGCATAACCATTCGTGAGTTATAAGGATTTGGAAAATAAAATAGTTTTATTTAATTATTTTATTTACAGTTATGCCATTTTTAGGTTTTCTCAATGGAGGCCTACACCAAAACAACTTAATTCACGCCTAGTGTAAACCTTCAATATTGAACACAACAGACCCCTTAGATTTTATATTTGGGCACCCATTTAATATTTTTTTTAGATTTTTCATGAAAACTGCTCGTGCACTATTTAAAACTAAATATTATTCGATGAATCATTATGGAATCTCCGAGCCTTGGAATCACATGCCCTCTTAGTCCTTGGTCTCAAAATAATCAAATTTTATTTTTTAAAACAAATCATGGAATTCGGGTGTGTTAAATTATTTCCTCATTTTTATAATTATGTTCTCGTAATACAAAACAAGGGATAATCAAAAAATGGGGTATTGAGCACAAATATGAGCCTCTTTATCCCATGTGATCTCTTGGAGAATCCCATACATCCAATGAAAATGAACCATAGGTATCAAAACTCCACAATGGATCCTCTCATGTCGATCCTATATATCCACCGGGAACCCAATGAATGTTTCCCCACCGTCAATCTCCCGCATGTCGTGGTCGATGACGTGAGATGGGTTGTGCACATATCACCTCAACTGGGATACGTGGAAGACGTTGTTCACCCTATCTAACTGAATTGGTTGAGCCAAGTGATATGCCGCCTTCCCTACTCTATGTAGTATCGGTATTGTTTTAATTAACATTAGAGATAACTTGTAGCCCAACCAAATCTATGTTTCCCTCAACGAGGAGAGAATTTTAGGAATACATGGCCCCCCTCCACAAACTGCAAGGGTCTTTGGTGCCTATAATCATATTACTTCTTCCCGTTCTGTGCATTCTTCATCCACCCTCAAATGACCTGAACCATCTCAGTGGTAGCCTGTACCATCTCTAGACACATTAGTGCTAACTCCTCTAGGTCTTTCTAGCATAGTGTTTGCCTGCATAGTCGTCTGTACAGTTCCACAAATAGTTCCATACCAATGGTGGAGTTGTAGATGTTGTTGTATGAAAACTCCATTAGTGGTAGTAGGTCCTCCCATCTACAACCAAAATCAAGGACTCGATCATAATGCATTCCCTCCAATGTTTGTATGGTCTTTTATGTATGACCATTCATCCGTTGGTGAAAGTCTATTCTCAAGAAAATATGGGTCCCAAACACCTCATATAATTCATTTTGTGGCCAAGATATAAAGCATTTGTCATGATCTGAGACGATCATAGATGCAACACCATGGAGTCGAACTATCTCCTTAATGTAGAGGCATTCCAATCCATCTATTGAACCCGTCTCTCAAATATGTAGGATGTGGGATGACATAGTGAATCAGTATATGATCACCTAGATGGAATTGTTTCCCATGGAAGCTTCTGGTTAGGCCATTACAAATTCCATCTATATTACCTCACATATCCAATTTAGTACCTCGAGAGGTTTTTTCAAAACTTCTAGAACCTGGTTCTCAGCCTTCACATACTAACAAGTGATGCATCTCAAGACTGAATCAGCCACTTCCATCTTCATTCCCTTCCACTAGGACTAACATCTGATGTCTTAGTAAATCTTTTCCACACCTAGATATACATCCACAAGGGAATTTATGGTACTCCCTCAAAACCTCCTCCCACAACGCCATTGGTACAACAGTGTGTCCTCTTAAAAGTATGACGTGCTCCCCACCATTAGAATATCCATCAAGGAAAAGCCTTATTGACATTTTGGAACTTGTTGCATTGCAGCTAGAATCTATTATTGAAACCTCTATGACTCGTTGTATGAGTGGAGGGGGAACTACCATCTACTGAATAAATGATTCCCCATACCTATCCAAAAAGAATATCTGAGGAGATTCCAATTGCTCTGAGGCCTCATTTAGTAACTTTGAACTCGATCTCTTACGGAGATAATATACCTCCATGTTCCCGTTCAAAATAGTATATACTATCTCGAATTCATATTCATAGATGATATCTATCGAACATCATTGTCACATATTTAGATCCTTTTGAGAGAAGATAACCATGAGAGTCTTGTTTTCAGAAGAGATTGTGAATAATTTACCCATAAGTTAGTGTTGTGACATCATTAGTGTGATAAATACCACTTCCAACTCAATTTCAAGAGTCACATAGTTATTCTCATTTGGTCTCAACTATCATGGTCCATAAGAAATCACTTCTTTCCCCTACATCAGGACACAACCATGCCTGGTTCCTGAGCCATCACAATACACCATGTAGTTGGCACCCTCCTATGGAAATCTCATATAGGAGAACTTGTCAAACTCTTCCATAGATACTGAAAGATCTGTTGGCATCCTCATTCCTATATGAAGTGTATCCCCAAATTTATCAATACCATCGTGGGTTCTGTCACTCTGAATAATTCGGGTAAAAACCTCTGATAGTACCCATCCAACTCAAGGAAACTCTACACCTCAGTAATGCTATTTTCTGGTTCCCAAGAAAGTACTTCCTCGATCGTCAATGGATCCATTGTAATTACAATCCCCAAGAATCCATTCCCCGGAAAGAAGACATTTTGTATCCATAACTCATACCTCAAGAGATTTATCTAAATAAGGTGCTCTCAAAGTGTTTCTAAATACATCCTTAGGTTAACAACATGGTCCCCTTCGAATGTTAAATACACTAAAATTCCATCAATGAATACCATTACAAATCAATCTAAGTACAGCTAGAAGATCTTGTTCATGAGTCCCATGAACACTTCTAGGGAATTCATTAGGCCAAACAGCTTCACATTGTACATGTAGTGGATGTAGAGATATCTGAGAGTCATCTTCGAGATGTCTTCATCTCATACTCAAAGATGGTGATAGCCTAATCTGAGGTCTTTCTCTGAGAACCCTCTCTCTAACTTTATTTGATCTAAGAGTTCATCAATACTCAGTAGAGGGTACATGTTATTTATGGTCACCTGGTTCAAGTTCTGAAATTCCATGCATAACCTCAATCTTTTGTTTTCCTTCATGGAAAAAACCTACGGCCGCACATGTTGAATCATTGGGACTTACAAACCCCTTATCTATAATCCCTACAATGATTCCCTCATCTCCCAAATAACTATGAGAGTCATCTGACATTCAGGTGTAGATATTGATGTCGTACTATCGTATAGATCAATCCATAAATCAACCTCTCTATGAGGAGTTAGTATTGGGATATCTTCTAGAATGACATCCTATTAATCGTCCTAGGATCTGATACTAACGTCGGTTTGCTACTTTCCCACTACTTTCATACACTATGTTTATCTTGTCATCCAGATAACTTTAAACTAAAACGATTCTCTCTTGCTCCATAGCATATGTAGGAATGTACATAGGAATAATACCAGGTTGGATGTCCCTAAACACATCTCGCTTGGAGGACTGAGCCTTGATGCACTAGCTGTATCGTATTTATTGAGTACCTAGAAGGATTGGAACTCCTTGATGAATATTCAGTTATAGACTCGTCATACTGCTGAAGTAGTAGAAACTCATGGGAATGCATAGCCCTTAGCTTTTGTGGAAATATCCCTTTCTCTAAGAGATTTTATCAATTTCTGTCTATGGAAAATTCTCCTCATCATATGATCGGGTAGTATAAACACTCTCAACACCCTGTTGAGCCACATAGAAGGTTCACTACCATGACTACTATCAGATATAATGGTTACTTGACTATATAGAAAACACATTAACCACCACATGTTAGTTTTTATCCACCTATGAGTCGGGCTCTCCTTGGATCCTATGGGGTCTCTGTCACCAAACATCATGTAAGGCACCAAGCCTATATGCCTCTTCTACTGGTAGTGCCAGTAGTAAGTGTTGACCAACGGGTGGTGGTAAAGCATGGACACTGCCCAAAGGCTCCATATCAGGAAATAGTCCCTATACCAAAGCCTCATCACTATATAAACCATCCTTTCCATCACACACTGGAATCATAGATGGATATTTGCATGGAGTCATCTCGAAAGTGGTCATGATGAATCATGATTAATATAGTATACCTAGTCAACTGACTTTGACTAAGAAAGATCATGAGAAAATATTCCAAGATGCGTGGAACCTGTTTTTTCATGTACTAGGTCAGAAAACATAATTTATGGTCCTGGTGTATGGATATGTCAGCCACTACACCAACACTGGACTCTCTAGCCAGAAATCCATTCTCAAAACACTTAACAATATTTCCTCAACAAAATTTAGAGACACATAGTTTTTCTAGTAGAACCTGTTGGAGTGGGTGGTCTAGAACCAACTACATTGTATCTTATTCGTTAATAAATACCTTATCACATCTTGATTGTTCTAGTGTGTGATAATGCATAAGATAATTCCCTAAGGATAGATGTTTCACCAAAGGGACATAGTGGATCCCTACTATGATGAGAACCCAAAAATTCGACAACACTACTCCTTAATATATGTTCTTTGGTCAGATGATGTTATTTTAGGGACATATATAAATATAGGCCTTTAGTTTTGAGGACTCGAAAAACATTGAGTCACCTTCGCATGGTGTGCGCCCATAGTAATATCTAGAAGGATATTAAGAGAACAAGACCCACCAATAGGAAATCCAAATTTAATAGTGTCATTTGATGTTGTTATCTATGTATTGTGTATTGGTCCTTATTCGTTAAGATTATTATTAATGGGTATTACAACTCGTACACATAGATGTATTGATGAACACTGTGACAACACATTGTTCACAGCATGGTAGGATATGTTGGGTGTGTCATGGGTAATATTGCATTAATAGACAATTTGAGTTAGGATTTGTCCCTTATATCCCATAACAAAAGTTGATGTCTCATGCCCTTTTGTGGAATTGATATAGCCTAAATAAATCCATGGAAATGGTATGCAATGGGAAGGTTCGATTCTAATGAGTCAAATAAATAATATTCGAGCACATGGGTTGATGGAACTAAAATGAAACCCACTTGATTTGAGATATCGTGACAAAGGGATTACATTACATGGTATGTGTTTCAAGGAGGTGACATGTCATTATGGAATTATATTCTTTCTCTAGGGGTTCCATGGTGTGTTTCTAGTTTATAACCTTGGACTTTAGGCGGGCTCTACCTAATTCCATTGAGAAAGAGCTCTAGAGGGTCGCACACTAAGTTAGTCCAAGTATCTCAGTTAAATATCAATTTAACAAGATGAATAATGATTATTCATGATAGTGGTTCAATAATTATTCCATAATGGTAGATTTCATTAATTTTGAAACCATTTATTCAAGATAATATATATTGTGGGTGAAATAATAAATTTATTATCAAGTAATTCAATGATATTTATTGGGGAAAAATTTTCATCATTCAAGGTGAAAAAATATAGTGGATGAAATAAGGATTATGGAAAACAAAAAGTATAAATCATGTATATTAATACATACAGGTCATGTGGTTCTTCTGGGGATTTGGGAGAAATAATATTTTTTATTAAATTAAATAATATTAGGTGTAATTCTCTGGGTGCATGTAAAGCGACAATAAGAGTCATCTAATATTTGGGGTCTTACTAAGAATTAAATGAAATTAATAAATGCTTTCTAGTAATTAATTCATTTTATTATTCAAATTAATAAAATACCTATTGAATTATTCTCATTAGATACACACATTTTCTTTGGTTGTGCACAATGGATCTTTAGAAATCTCTCAATCCAAGTGATAATTATTTTCCTCCAAAAAACTCTCAAGTTATGAAAGAGATCCTATCCCACCAGATCAAGGAGAGTGCTTTGAAAATGGCTCTAAACGTGATCAAAGGAAGATATCGCAAGAGAAGGATCTTCCATGTAATCGCCCAGATATCTCTTCAGAATCATCTAGAGATATGTGGAGAATGTGCGGATCAATGCTAGAGGAAGCCTACACTTGGATTCTGCGATGCAATAACCTATCACATCAGATTGTGACATCAAACATCAACAGAGAGAGAATGAAATCAAGGTAATTCTTCTCATTCAATTAAATTATTTATAACCAACATATGATGATCCTATCTATGTTTCTGTGACTCCCATCTTTTCTTTCATTATTCTTTCTATTCTTAATTCCTAGCATTTTATGTAACACCCCAAACATTCATTAATGAAAAGTCCTCTGGATCTAATTAAATGTCTTATAATGGTTATATAAATGTGGAATTCATTGGTTTTATGTTTCTGGATTTTAAAATACTTTAATGAATTGTGATCGTTGCTAATATAGTTGTTGAACAATGATCACAAAATTAGTATAAATATATGTCTTTAAAAAATCCAATTTACATAGACAAAATAAGTGATGGCCTCATCAAGTAGACTAACCCTGAACAAAGCCCATTTGTCACAGCTCAAAATAAAGGTTTTGTCATTGGGATTTTCCCTTGACCAATCCCAAGCCAAGCTTGAACACGCTATGCTTGAGCGGAAATGACTATGGGAGAAGTGGAAGTTAAAAGAGATTAACACCCGAGCGATGTTATCTGAGCCACCCAAAGAGTATGTCACCATCGCACACCATACCCTTCAGTCTTATGCGGGCGTTATGAGGGTTTGTGTAATAAGATCTTAGCACTATGACTATGTATATTATTTTTGTATAAATAATGTGCATTCATTTTATTATTTTAACTTTCTAAATAGTTTTTAAAGCACAAATAGTAATTTTAGTTAATATTCAAACTAAAAAATATATTAGGATGAATTAATGGATTCTTGAAATAAAAAATATTTTAATAAATTTTTATTATTAATTTACTTTTTATTAAATATAAATGATCATATAATTTTATGAATGAAATTGAAATTTTTATTATGTTTTGAAAGCGATTTTTTTCAAAACCCATGAATTTTTGGAAATTGTAGGTTTTAAATTTTAATGTAAAAATTAAAATATTTATAAAATTATTTAGATAAATGAATATTATTTTTGGAATCAGGAAATCAAAATTATCTGATGGTTAATTTTCATAATTTTCTGAGTTAGTCAAATTTTTGGGTAAAAATTAAATACCGTTTAAAGATATATTGTGTTTTACGACATCATTGTGACCCAATATTGATGTAATAAAATAATATAAACATTATGTTCTGCCAATATATGTTTTAAAATTAAAATATTTTGATTTTGGGTTTGTTTTATTTATTTTTCAATGATTTAGTGGACCCTTCAAGACTGATAAAACATTTTGACTTTTTAAATTATTTTCCGTGAGAGTGTGACTCACCTCCACATAAGCAACCCAATTATTTTATGAAGTTAATACATCCGCCATATAATATATTTTTTTCCACTCACCTTGGGAAAAAACTATGGGAAAAACCATGAGTTAGTTTCTGTATTTGATTAGTTTAATGTGAGGTGTCCCAAACCTAAATAATAATGAATTCCCTCTCTTTTCCTATATAATCCCACACAAGCTCCCACTTCCTCATCACTCAAAGCCTTTAGAGTCTGAATAACCCCTTCCCTCCTCTCTTTAGATTCCTCCCATGTTTCCCCAATCACCCAAGAGGCCTCTCTCAATCCTCTCCCAAGCCTTTGGGATCAAACATCCAAGTTTGGGGTTTCTTCCTTTCTCATTTTTTTCCAATTTTCTTTAAGTTATTATGCCATTTTGTTTTCAATTAAAAATGTTGGGGTATAATTTTTAACCTCTCCCATACTTTATTATTTATGTTTGAATGATGGGAGACCCCTTTCTCTATCATTAATTCCTCCCATGTACACCAGTAACCATACTAAAATTCCTTGATGGATTTATCTCACATCTTTTACATCCAAGCAATTATTTTCTTTTGTGCATATAAATTACATTATGTTTTTTTGGACATGTATCTATATGAACCACTTATAGTCTATTTAATGTATATATTATGATACTCCATTTTCATTTTCATCAACCATTTTCACGAATCCTTATGTCACATCGTTATGCTACTGAAATTGCGTCGCGTTCTTCCAAGCCGATATCATTGTGTAGTGAATACTATACCCGTGTCACTTTAAAGGGTATACGCCATTATAAAAATAAACATATTTAATGTTAAATTCATGTATTTATTCTACATTCTTTAATCTAGTAATAACTTTTTATGTGTATGTATTCCATGATACATGTGGCACACTTATGCATGAAAGAAAATGTATCAGAAGGGTACGCCCTGATAGCGCTCCGTTGCATTTGGTAAATTATAATATCATGATACGTCATATGAAATGGGTGTTGAATCATACTAATTCATGTCCAATGAGGTCTTACTAATTATTAATTTTCAATGTGGTTTTTCTCATGCTCCATGTGCAATGAGCCTTGGCTCATGCAAATTCTATGTTATGTGTTATTCCACATTTCCATGTTATGATTATCAGGCTTTATCATGCCTTTATGTTCATGCTTCTATTGTGATAAACTGATAAGCCTATTATCTAACATGTATTTTAATCCTCATTTAATTCCATGTTTATTCACTTACTAGGATTTATACATCACCTTTTCTTATTCATGTCCTCAGGTTATCCCATGCAATGCTATGTACGAGGGAATGTAGTGGTCATGTAAAGGAAGTTTTCAATAAATATGTTGTCGTGTATTATGTTCTATGATATTATGTAATGTTCCTAATCCATAAAGACACTAGACCTATCGATCTTCTATGTTATATCAAGTGATTATTATTTTTAATAAATCTGGTTTAAGTGTGTAATAAAAAGAAGGATTATTATAGTTGGTATCATAGGATAGGTTTAGTTATTTTTGAGATTAGTATTAGAGAACTCTAGTGAAGAAATAGAGACAAGAATAAATATAGTAAAAAATCCCTATGTATTTGTGAGTATTGATTAAGTGGTTTATCATGAAAATACACCCCTATCTGGATACGGGTAGGTAGAGGCGGCTCGTGATCAAATATATACTAGGGTAAAAACCCAGAAACACCGATTTGAGCTAGACTCGAATGGAAATTGGTGAACGATAACAGGCCTTGCTGCTCTCCTGGTTATGACACTTCCTGGGGATATTCATTTGGTAAATTCACAAGCATAGTATGAACCCTTATTAATGGAATGAAAGAAATTACCATAATAATATATGTTAGAATATAGATCATGAATAGTATAGATTCAAGCATATTGATTCAAGTGTGGATATTACTGCCCTATGAGAATGTGTAACTGGCGCAGATGATTGTGTCTAAGTAGGAAACCATCCTTAAATACATTCCTATTGTGAGGGAATTATCTGAAGTGTTTCTTGAGGAATTGTTTGTTCTTCAACCTAGAAGAGATGTTGAATTCTCAATTGACCTTATTCTTGGGGAATTTCCAAAATCCAATACTTCATATAGAATGGCAGTTGTGGAGCTTGAGGAGCGGAAGAAACAACTACGTGAGAATCTAGATAATGGGTTTATACAATCAAGTGCTTCACCATGGGGTGCACCAGTCCTATTCATCAACAAGAAAGATGGGTCAATGTTCCTTTACATCAATTATCATGATCATAAAAAAGTCATGATAATGAACAAGTATCCTCTACCAAGAATCGATGACATGTTTGACCACTTTAGTGGAGTACAATACTTCTACAATATGGATTTGTGGTTGGGATATTATCAAGTAAGGTTGAAGATAGATGATATCCCCAAGAATAATTTTCGTATAAGTAATGGGAATTATGAATTCATAGTAATGCCTTCTGGACTCAGTAATTCTCCAAAAATCATCATCGATTTGATAAATAGAGTCTTTAGGGATTACCCTGACAAATTTTTGGTAGTATTTAGAGATGATATTTTGATATACTCTAAAACCAAGGAGGATCATAAGGAATATCTAAGAACTGTACTAGAGAACTTGTAGAAGGAGAAGCTCTATGAAAAGTACAGAAATTTTGATTTATGGTAGAAGGAAGTCTCATTCTTTGGCCATATCATCAAGGGCAATCAGATATCTATGGATCCCTCCAAAAAAATGCAATTTTCGGATGGTCGAGGCCAACATCGGGAACATATATTCGTAGCTTCTTGGGGTTAGCTGGATATTATTAATTCGTTGTGAGAAATTTATCACGATGGTCCAAACCTCTTCTGAGTCTAATTCCGAAGGGATTAAGGTTTTCAGGGAGTGATGAAAGAGAAGAAATATTCAAGGTGTTAAAAAGGTTGCTTAACACTATGATTATGCTCACTTTACCCATAAGTGGATAATGTTTTGTGGTATTCAGTGATGCTTTGAAGAAGGGTATGGGCTGTGTGTTGATGAAAAATGAAAAATTCATTGCCTATGATTCATGGAAACTAAATGTTCATGAGATGAATTATCCAATACATGATTTGGAGTAAGCTGCGGTTATCTTCTCTTTAAAATTTTTATGGAATTATCTCTTTTGGTAGAAGTGTGAAATATATACAGACCACAAAATACTCAAGTATATATTCACACAGAAACAGTTGAACATGCACCAACGAATATGGTTAGAGCTGATAAAATACTATGACTACTCAATCCATTACCACCCTGGGAAAGAGAACAAGGTGGTAGATTCTCTAAGTAGAAAGGACCCTACAATTCTATCATTGATTAAAATTTAGAAGAACCGAATCTTCTTATATTCGATGAAGATTGACATGGGAATCATAATGAAGGGAACATCATCAATCATTTAACAAATGATTTCTCAACTGTATCTTTTGGAAGGTTAAAGGATGATCAAAAGAATGATGTGGGAATTCATAAGAAAGTGGAAGCTATCAAAAAATAGAAATCCTCTTAGTTAAATGCTAATAAAGAAGTAATTTTGATATTTGGGAAAAGACTATGTATTCCATCAAATCCAGAGCTGAAGAATGAACATTTGGATGATGCACATATTTCAAATTTCTCAATTCACCAAGGAACATGAAGACGTATCGAGATCTCCGAGAGAATTATTGGTGGGATAATATGAAGAAGGAGACCACTAAGTATACATTAAAGTGCATGGTGTTTCAGCAAGAGAAAGTAGAGATGCAGAAGTCTAAGGGAATGATGCAACCATTGCCCCTACCAGCACAGAAATGGGAGAACATCACCATGGACACTGTCATCAGACATCGAAAGACATCCAAAGGAAACAATGCAATCTGGGTTTTTTTGGATCATCTAACAATATTTTCATACTTTATTGCAATTTTAGTGGATTTCTCATTAGATCAACTGGCATGGATATATATCAGGGAAGTGGTAAGGCTACAAGGAGTACCACTATCCATTGTATCCGATCGAGATCCAATATTCACCTCAATGTTTTGGAAGAGTCTTCAAGATGATCTGGATACGGAACTAAACTTCAGTACGACCTATCATCCTCAAACTGATGGTCATTCCAAGCGATCTATTCACACAATGGGTGATATGTTAGGATCATGTTCTATGGACTTCAAAGGATATTGGGACGAACATCTTCCTCAAGTTGAATTCTCGTATAATAATAGTTTCTAGTTGGGCATCCGAATGGCACCTTATGAAGCCCTATATGGGATGAGGTGTAGAACACTGGCATGTTGGGATGAATTCAGTGAACGTAAGCTGGTAGGACCAAAAATGGTCGAAGAAATGTTGGAGAAGGTGAAAACCATTCAGTAGCATATAAAGGTAGCTTCGAGTCGACATAAGAGTTATGTAGATATCTGTCGATGAGACATTGAGATTAAAGTTGTAGAAAAGGTATTTCTACGTATATCCTTGTGGAATAAGGTCTTGATGTTTTGAAATAAAGGGAATTTAATTCATAGGTACATCGGACCCTTCGAGATTCATGATCGTGTTGGGGTTTTGGCCTATCTAATAGCACTTTCACCTACCATGACCAATGTACATGATGTATTTCATGTATCCCTATTATGGAAGTACACACCAAACCATTCACATTCATTCTCTTCGGAGGTAGTATAGCTAGAGGATGATCATTCTTATGAGGTGAAACCAGTGATAATCTTAGATCTTAGAGAAAAATTTCTACAAAATAAGACAATGCCCCTCATCAATGTGTTGTGGAAAAACAACAAGTTTGAATAAGTGACGTGGAAATCAGAGGATGTGATGACACAATGTAACCAAAATCTGGATTAGTATAGTAAAATGAAATTTTGAGGGTGAAATTTCTTAAGCGGGGAAGTTTGTAAGGACCCAAATATTCATGAATGAAAATTCTTATTGATCTAATTAAATATTTTATTATGGTTATATAAAATGTGAACTTCATGGGTTTAATGTTTCTGAATTTTAAAATACTATTTTGAATTGTGATCATTGCTAATATAGTCGTTGAATTGTGATCGCATGATTATTATATATATAGGGATTTAAAAAATAAAATTAACCCAGATAAAGGAAGTGATGGCCTCATGTAGT
The DNA here is from genome assembly GCA_963277665.1 of Viscum album. Lineage (NCBI taxonomy): Eukaryota > Viridiplantae > Streptophyta > Magnoliopsida > Santalales > Viscaceae > Viscum > Viscum album. Next base: position 1,484,887,913 of record OY728137.1, read on the forward strand.
ACAATTTCCCCATGTGAAGCCCATTTATCAAAGATCATAAATGAGGTAGCCACATAGGTATTATCTCTTGACCAAACACAAGCTGAGCTTGAATACGTTAAGCTTGAGCAGAACCGACACGAGAGAAGTGAATGTTAATAGAGATTACCACCCGAGCGATGTTATCCAAGAAACCCCAAGAGTCTATCACCATCACACACCTTACCCTTTGGTCTTATGTGGGTGTTATAAGGGGTTATGTAACAATACCGTTTAATTATAACTATATAAATTATTTTTTCATAAAGAATGTGCATTTATTTTATTATTGTTACTTTGTAAAAATTTATTAAAGAAGAAATAGTATTTTTAGGTAATTTTAAACTAAGAAATATAATTTGATTAATTAATGGATTTCTAAATTAAATAATATTTTAATAAAATATTATTATTAAAATAATTTTTAATAAATATAAATGATCATATAATTTTATGAATGAAATTGAAATTTTTTTTAAGGTTTGAAAGTTGTTATTGTAAAAACCCATGAATATTTAGTAAATATCAGTTTTTATTTTAAAATTAAATATTCATATATTTATTAAATTATTTAGATAAAATTAATATTATTTTTGGAATTAGGAAATTGAAATTATCTGATGGTGAATTTTTTATAATATTCTAAGGCAGTCTATTTTTTGGGTTAAAATTAAATACTGTTTAGATATATAATGTGTTTTATGACATCATAATGACCCAATAGTGATGTAATAAAATAATATAAGCATTAATATCTACCAATATATGTTTTACCATTAAAATAATATTATTTTGGGTTTGTTTGATTTATTTTACAAAGCTTTAGTAGATGCTTCAAGGGTTATAAAACATTTTTCTTTTTAAATTGTTTTCCTTGAGAGTGTGACTCACCACCACATAAAAAACACTTTTATTATAAGAAGTTAGGCCTCTGGGCTTATAAAATATGGTTTTCAACCACCCTTTGGCAAAAACCGTGGGAGAAAACCATGTTCTGGTTTGTGGTTTTGATTAGTTTAATGTGAGATGTCCCAAACCAAAAATAATAAATAGTTCCTTCTAATTTCATATATAATCCCACCCAAGCTCTATCATCCTCTTAATTCAAAGCCTTTGGAGTATGACCATCCCCTACAATCTTATATCTATAATCCTACCATGGTTCACCATGCTCACATGAAGCCTCTCTCAAGCCTCTCCCAAGCCTTTGGGATCACACTTCCAAGTAATGGATTTCTTCCTTTCTTATTTTTATCCAATTTTCATTAATATGTAATTCCATTTTGTTTTCAATTAAAAATGTTGGGGTGTGACTATGAACCTCCCCCATACTATCCTATTTATGTTTGGATTATATTAGAACCCTTTCCCTCACATTAATACCTCCCATGTACACCTGTTACTATGTAGAAATTCATTGAGGGATTTCTCTCTCCTCTTTTAAATCGAAGTAATTATTTTTTATTATGCATATAAATTCCATTATGTTTGTTAGGGAATATATCTATATGACCCCCTTACTATCCATTTAATTTATATATAATGAGACACCATTTTCTCTATCATAATCCATTTTCATGAATCCTTATTTCACATTGTTATGCTACCGAAATTGCACTGCGTTTTTTCCAATCCAAGATCATTGTGTAGTGAATACCATATCCATGTCTCTATCAATGGTATTCACCTTTATAAACATAACATATTGAATGATATATTAATTTATTTAGTCCACATTACTTAATCATGGAATAACTTATGATGTTGATTGATTCCATGATCTATATGGCACACTTATGCCTGAAATGAAATGTTTAAGAAGGGTGTGCCCTGATAGCGCCCTAATGCATTGGGTAACATATAGTATCCTGATACATCATGTGAAATGGGGGTTTACTCATTCTAATTTAAGTGAAATGAGGTTTTACTCATGCTTCATGTGCAATGAGGGTTTACTCGTGGTCCATGTGCAATGAGCCTTGGCTCAGGCTAATTCCATGTTAAGTGTTGTTGCCACATTTCCATGCTATGATTATCTTTATTTATCATGCCTTTATGTTCATGATTATCCTGTGATCCATTGATATGACTATTAACTAACATGTATTATATTCTTCATGTTATTACATGTTTATTCCCTTAGTGGGCTTTATGTCTCACCCTTTTCTTATGCATGTCCTCAGGTTATCTCATGCAATGCTAAGTACGAGGGAATGTAGTGTTCATGTAAATGAAGTTTTCAATAAAGTTGTTGTGTGTTTTATGTTCAAAGTTTTTATATAATGTTCCTAATCCCCAAAGACACTACGCCACACAATCTTCTATGTTGTATCAAATTAATATTTTATTTAATAAATCCGGTTCAGGTGTGTAATAAAAATCTAGATTGATATATATTATCATCATGACGGAACTCAGATTGATCCTTGTTAATGAAAAAATTAATGTTGGGAACACCCATCCATGCACTTCTACTACACCTAGAACCTAAAAAGAGGTATCAGAGAGGTCATATCATTGATTATAATTATTTAGATTTTTTTGATGATTTATACATTTAAAAATATAGTTTTCTCAATTCAAATTAATCGTTTTTTTAATCTAAATCTAGAGGTATTTTTCTCCTCTATTGTTTCTCTTTCACATAATGAATTTTTTTATTATTTTAATTATTATTAAAAAAAATAAAGGATCTCATCCATAGGTGCCAATGGTTCCATGCCGTACAACATAAGAACACATGTTTTGTATTCAAAAGTACATGATATGTAGCCAATGTTCAATGAATCATACTGGTCTACCAAAACAAGCCTTGTCATTAGAGTTCATCTATGTACTTATGAATCCAGGTGCTGACCAAGAAATCGTGGCACATGGTTTCCAGATTACACACCGTGTGGCCTACTAGCGACAGTGTGTAGTCCATTCGGGTTAGGGTTGGATTGTGTACCGAATACACAACTTTCCTAGCTGGAGACTGTGTAAAGAAGATACTGTATGGCATGTGTCCCACTAAACATGTCATGTACTCTGAAGATTTTTGAAGAACATATACATGTCGTAACCCAGGGTGTGTACATCAGATGGTTGGTGAACTATTGTACACACAGTGTATTTGGAACTAAACACCGTGTACTCATCCAAATTATGCAGATTTATTATAATATATTATTATATTATACAAAACCTTGAGATGTGTACCATGGTGATAGTGTAATGATGTGGAAAAACGTGTGATAGGTGTTTTATAAATGTAGGTGTTTAATTTAAATTAATTGATTTGTTTAAAATTATGATGGATGAAAATTTAAGGTAATTTTAGAAAAGCGTTGAAGATAAAATGAATGATTAATTAAAATAATTAATTGATTCAATCATGATTTTTCTCAAAAAACAATGATTAAAGAAATTAATGCTATTTTTATTTATGGATAAATATCGTTTCATGTATGGACGTTCATGATATAGACCAATACCATTGTATGTGGATGGTTTCTTTTAATTTATATCTTTAAATTAAATATTTTGTCATGTGATCATTCTCTTCATTAATATGTAGGGAATTCATTCCCAATGTTTCTTTTTTGTAAAACCCCATTCTACCCCTCACCTATGAGTGAGATATAATAATTTTTAATGGATGGATCACCCAAGCTAGTGGAGGTGGCTCAAACTAGGAACCATGGTGAAACCAATCCGGGGAGATACAAATGTGTATAGGTAGAAATCTATAAACAAAAACCCAAATGGTTCAACATGTCTCTCCTCGAGGTCACGGGTTAGTTTATCTATAACTAGATAAACTAACCAATATAAAAATCTATTGATAATACCATTTATTTTATTTCTATCAGTTTCATGGTTTATTTATTTTGGGTGTGTTGTCGTGCTCACACAATTAATAAATTAAACTAGCATGCATGATAGAACTAATACAAAACCATATTATGCATAAATATTATCTTAGAAATGATTATTCAATTAAGTATATCCCACATAATATTTACATGCATATAATCTAATATAATAAAATGGAAATTACATATAAGGAAAAAATCCCTCAAAGAAATATTAACTCGGTATAGCCTTCAATAATCATTGTTAGAATCGAACTACAGTTCAAACTGCTTCACCAACCCTAGTTGGGGTGATTTCAATTATCAGGGAATTAAAATTAATGGTTTTGGGTTAACATGACTTGGTTCACATCAAGGGTTGACTACCACAACAGGACTTGGTGTGACCAAGAGGAAAAAGATGAGGAAATCCAAAATAAAAGAATTTCAGGATTGGGGAGTCCACACCGCAGATCAATGAAATTCGAGTTAATATAGTTGAAATTTGGAATGTCTATATAAAACCCTTCAAGTTGCTTGAAGAATCCTAGTTGGGGTAATGTGAAGGGCAATATGGATCCTTTCCAATAGAATATTCAGGCAACCGAATATTTTGATGTGAATGGTGAGGGCTATTGGGTTTCGATAAAATAGTGGGAGACTAAAAAATATTAATTTATTTATTTTTCATAGTTTGGCCATGATAAAGTAATAAATGATTTCTCATAATAATATTTAGAAACAACAAGAAAAATGACTTTAAAAAATCATTTCAAACCATACTCTAGAAGGAAAAATTGTCTCATCCTCACCAATTTCCTGGAGTTACAGAGGAGTTTACAGGAATTCCTTCACCACAAGAGGAAATTTTTTATACTGAAGGTTCCAATTATATTTGCCCATAGAATATAGGATAGTGATGAGTAAATATCTCTCTATATAATACATTTGGATGATCCCACCAATTTACAATTTTTCATGCTATCGGTTATGTTTAATGAACTCTTGAAACAACATGAGAACATGGACGCATATAGCATGATGTCTCACCATAAAGATCTCTATCAAGAGAAGGTTATACAAGAGATATATGATATCTCTAATGGTTTTTTCATAACAATGCTTAGAAAGTTTGTGCTATATGGGCCTCACGTAGTCAGTGTTATAGGCTACATTGAATGCTTATACATATTAGGGATTATGTTCCCAGATGAGTTGCATACAAATTTCATCCTATCATCATTTTCCAAGACCATATATAGATTTATTGTCAACTACAACATGATAAAAAAATGAGGAGAGTCTATCATAACGTCTGACATTAATTCACTAGGTAGATAAGGTCATGGGGAATGACAAACCATCAATCCTTATGGTGAATAAGAAAAGGAAGGATAAGGAAAAGGGGTCAGATATTTATAAATGGTCTGATGCACTAGAGCACCATCCCTCCACGAAGGGGAAGATCTTGAGGTAGGGAATAGAATGGGAGGTGGTTAGTTTTACATGTGGAAAGACGGGCCAGTAGATAAGGAACTACACCTAGAAGCATGGGGAATCAAAATGTGTGTTCGTTATCGAGTGTAATCTTTCCATTTCTACATATTGGGTATTAAATACAGCTTGTGGGGATAAAATCTATATTCAAATGATGGAACCAAGTAAATAAAAAAATATTTACAATAGATGTGTGGATCATTGAGATACCAAGGGAGCTAGGATAGATGCATTAGCCACTGGTAATTACAATCTCTTATTGCCAACTGGGATGCTTTTGGTTTTACATAACTACTATTATGTGCCTACTATTACCAAGAACATAATTCCAATATCATATTTTGATATGGATGGATTTATTTTGATGTTTGTAAATAAGGGTTGTTTCATTTATAAGAACAACATTTTTTATGGAATGGTGCATTTAAATAAATTTTTTTTGTAAAAAATTACAAAAACCAAGTGTTGGGAGTCGATAACGAAACAAACACACATGACTCATACAAAAACTAGTTGTTCCATCACCGTATTGGTCATGTAAATTATAAGCACTTGGAAAATCTCTACCAAGATGGTTATTTAGACTCTACTGAGCTAAAACCATTTGATATATGTCATACTTGTTTACAAGGTAAAATGACCAAGTCGCCTTTCGGTGGAAAGGGTGAAAGGGCCATAGAGCTTCCAGGATTGGTTCACACAAATGTGTGTGGACCATTGATAATAGAATCTAGCGGTGGATATTATTACATCATTAATTTTACAGATTATTTGAGTAGATATGGATATATCTACATAATGAGGTATAATTCAGGATCCTTATAAAAATTAAGGAATTCAATAATGAAGTATAGAATCAGCTTCGTACAAAGAAAAATATGCTTCTATTTGATGAAGGTGGAGAATATATGAACTAAGAATTCATTTAATGTTTATAGGAGTCCGGGATTCTATCTCAACTCACTCCTCCTTATATACCATAGTGGAATGGTTTTAGTGAAATTAGGAACCACACCTTATTGTAAATATTGAGGTCTATAATGAGTCGTCCATATATTCCATTATACTTTTGGGGATATGTGTTACAAACTGCATCATACACACTAAACCGAGTACCAACTAAGGTGGAAAATGGAATTCCCTTTGAGTTATGGAATATAAATAAACCCATTTTGTTTTACACATGTGTATGGTGATGTAAGGCATTTTTTAAGGCCTTATCAAGAAACAAACTAGCACTATGGGGCATGAGGTGTGTATTTCTAGGATATCCCATGGAAACGAAAGGATATTACCTATATAACCCTTCAAAAAAGAATGTGGTTGTTTCCAAAACATCCATATTTCATACGGGGATTCACATCTTCAAAAAGGATAGTGGGAGGATGATTTACTCTGATGATGTTAATGCTCAAGATACACTAGAGTTGGTAAAGGAATAACTTCTATAAGTCTCCATGGAAGAGGTTCTAGAAACACTTGTACAACATAGGATCTCCATAGATGTAAGGGAACTAGAGAGATTTGGTTTCCTAGTCAGTTAGTATGGTGAATCATTATTGTTGTAAAATGATGAACTTCTCTCCTATAGGTGAGCAGTAGAGAGCTCAGAAGCTAAAAGATGGCTAGAAGCTATGAAATCCAAGTTGGATTCCATGTATTAGAACCATGACTGGGTTCTAGTGATGAGCCAGTTTATGTAAATCCAGTTGGATGCAAATGGGTATTCAATAGAAATTTCGACATTATGGTCAAGTTAGCACTTATAAATAATGTATAGTGGCTAAAAGATTAGGGAAACATCAGGGAATTTACTACAATGAAACATTGTCACCAGTTTCCAAGTTCAAATTCAAAAGAATCATAATTTACATAGAACTGTACCATGACTAAGAGATTGGACACATGGATTTGAATTCAACATTACATAATATGAATCTACTAGAAGAATTTGTGAAACCAGGTAAAGCCAAATGTTTTTTGATGTTGCATAAATAAATTTATGGATTAAAGAAAGAATCTAGTTCATGGAAATTTCTATTTGATAAATCGATAAATTAATTTGGTTTCAATAAGAATAAATGTGATCCATGTGTGTATAAGCAGTTTAATGGGAATGTGGTCATTATCCGAGTAGTATATTTTGATGACATTTTACTCATTAGAAATGATATATCGGTCTTATAGTCTATTAATAACTAGATGAACATGTGTTTCTATATGAAGGACATAGGTGTGGCGGCCTACATTCTCGGGATGAAGATCATTCATGATAGATCCAAGAGTCTGAATGGATAAAGTCATGGTACATACACTGACTAGATACAAAATAGATTTACTATGGAACAATTGAAGATGTTATTAGTTCCATTGTCACTTGGCCAACATCATTCCAAGAAATTGTGTCCTCATACACAATAAGAGAAAGGTAGGATGAGTAAGATACCATATACTTCTGTTATAGGATCCATCAGGCATGCCATGTAATATACATGGCATGAGGATGCCTATGCACTGAGCATGGTAGGAAGATATCAAGAAGATCCAGTAAGAATTTAATTGGAATTCTTTTAAGACAATCCTTAAGTATTTGAGAAGAACTAAGGATACGTTCTTGGTGTATAGATGACCCGAGGATCTTTTCATCTGAGGGTATGATGATGCTGGTTTTCAGAATGATCAGAACAATTTGATGTCACGGTTAGGATATGTTTTCTATCTCAATAGAGAAGCTATGAACTAGAATTGTACAAAATAGCTAGTTGTTGTCGATTATACAATGGAGTCCAAATATATAGCATCTTCTGATGTATCCAAGTAATACTTCTAGATTCAAAACATTGTCCAGAAGCTGTATGTGGTTACTAGCTATAGAGACCCTATAACATTGTATTTTAATAATACTATAGTGGTGGATCTTGCAAAATAACCCAGGTTACATTAACAGAAAAAAGAACAATCTTAGTAAGTATCACATCTCGATGGATTCCTGTCAAAGGTTTGATGTTGTAGTGAGAATAGTGTCCACAGAAGAGAACATGGCATACCCCATGACTAATGGCCTATCTCAGCAGAATCATGAATGTCATGTGAGATCTTGCAGGTTAAAGGTTGTTAAGAGTTTGATCTATTTCAATTGGGATTCTGTTGGAGTTGGTGGCTTAGAACCAACTACATTGTACTTTATTCATTAATAAATATCTTATTACATCTTGATTGTTATTCTTCATGATATTTCATGTGATAATGTCCTAAGGATAGTAGTTTCACCGAATTGTTATTGCGGATCACAACAATGATGAGAACCCATAAGCTCCATACAACTATTCTTGAAAATATGTTCTATGGCCGGATGATGTAATTTGAGGGACACAAATAAATACAGTCTAATAAGGGTGAGAACTTATAAAACATTATGGTAATTTCTCATGGTGTCTCCCCTTGGTAATATCCATGAGGATATTATCAGAATGATACCCACCAGTAGTAATTCCACATATCATAGTGTTATTGGATGATTCTATCTACAAACATGTGTATCGGTCTATAGACATTATGATTATTATTAATAGGTATTGAAACTAACACACATAGATTTTTTGGAAAAAACTTTGTCGACACACTGTTCAAAATGAGGTAGGATATGTTGGGTGCATCAGGAGTAATAATACATTAATAGATAATATAAGAAAGGACTTTTCCCTTCTATTCCATAGAAGAAGTTGATATCTCAAGCCCTTCTATAGAATTGATATAGCCAAAATAAATCAATTATTATGGTAGGAGTGGGCATGTTCAATTCCAGATAGTCAAAGAAAGAATAATTGAATACATGGGTTGATGGCACTAGTATGGAAAAAATATGATGCAGGCTCTTCCTAATGACACTAAGAAAAAATCCTAGATGGCCACACACTAAGTGTGTCCAAGTATATCTGTTAAATATCATTTTAAATAATTGGATAAAGATTATTCCCGATTGGGTTTTAATAACTATTCAAGGATACAAGTTCACATTTATTTTGACACTAGTTATCTGAGTGATTATATTGTCGGTGAAATAATATATTTATTAGTGAGTAATTTGGTGATATTTATTTGATAAATAAATACTCATTATTTAATTTCTAATAAATATGATGGTGGAAATAAAAAATATAAAAACAATAGTACACACTGTGTATATTAATATATACACACAGTGTAGTTTTTTCTGGGGATTTGTGTGAAATAATATTTCATATTTAATTAAATAATATTAGGTTCAATTTGGAGGGTGAATGTCAAGTGATAATAATAGTCAAATATTATTATTTGAAATGGGGTCTTAATAAGATTTAAATGAAATCAACAAATTCTTTCAAGTATTTAATTCATTTTATTATTCTATGTAATAAAATCCCAATTAAAATTTTCTCATTAGATCTATCCATTCTCTATGGATATGCATAACAGATCTTGAGAAATATCTCAAGCCAAAAAAGATTTCATTTCCTACAAGAACTCTTTCATGTTATGAGAGATATCCTCTCCCACCAGATCAAGTAGAGTGATTTGTAAGTGTATTTCAAGGCGATCAAAGCTAGGCATCGAAAGCGAAGGCTCTTCCACACTAGCACTTGGAGATCCCTTCAGCGATATCCATAGACATGTGAAGGATGTGTGGATCACTACTAGAGGAAGCCTACACTTGGCTTCTATGATGCAATGAGGGACCACATTGAATCATGACCAGAAATACCAATGGAGAGGGAATTACATCACGGTAATTATAATTTTTCAATTAAATTAATTATATCCATCATATGATGACACTCTCTATGGTTCCATGACTCCCCACTTTATTTTCATTATTTGTTCTGTAATGAAGATCTAACATTTTATCATTGATACATATCTCAGAATTAACTAGAAAATTAAAGTGGGGTACAACCATCCACACACCTCCAATACACCCATAACCTACAGAACCAACTTCCTCTGATACAACATTATCACAACATGTCCCCCTGGGCCCATGCTGTGACTATCCTAATCCCACCATCCATAGGTCAGGGGCCTATGACTAGAACCAAATATACATATCCAAAAAATTAAAGGCATATTCCTTTATACCTATACGCATGTAAAAATATAATACTAAGGAATGTAAACACAATATAATCCACAACATTCACTAAGATAACTAATGAGAGTATAGTACAAACTAGAGAACATAGGGGCCTATTTACAAGACCAAAACCCCAAAAGAATGTGCAGCTACCACGGTCCATCCACTCGAGACCCCACGTGAAGGGTATGTGAAGGGAAACTACCTATAGCTAAAGAAGTGCACCTATCTATTCAATTTCAATATGCACCACTAGGTCCTAGACCACCAATATCTCTGTTGAAGCATCCATCACCGACATAGGAAACAACACATGTGGGAGAAGCCCGTGCAGGGGTGAGTAAAACAATACTTAGTAGGGACCCCAAAACACAAGGTAAAGACCACACATAAAGATATTAAAAAGGTGAAATTATTTCACGTAGGTATAATCTATAGTATGCAAAGAAAAACTACCAATCGTAACACAAAACACCATGAACATTTGTGGTACTCATCCCTGAAGAGTACCACATGACTTCTGGTTCACACAAATATGCTCCCCACTGTGGGTCTTCCAGTTCACATATAGTCGCTCCCTACTTAGGCCTTCAATGTTTTTTCACACAGGGATTCCTATAGCTTGTCCACATAGGGCCACATATAGCTGGTTCACACAAATATGCTTGTAGCTGGTTCATAGAGAGCTGCTTGTAGCTGGTCCACATAGTGACACTTATCATATAAGCCTATAGGGTCACTAAGAACTGCTTATCAGTAGTCATCAGGTCTCAACCTGGTGTGTGATTCTCGCATGTAGCACGCTTGACTCCAGGAGAATCAACACCTCATGACATCAGCCACATCTCAAATACCATGAAATCTAACTTATATATTTTCCAAAGGACCGTCTCATATAAATGACCCCAACACCATAAACAGCACATCAATCATATGGCTGATCTGAATGATATTTTTTTTTTAGTAAAAATGGGTTAGCTGTGTCCAGGATCGGTCCGACTTGGTCGGACCTACCTGACCAACCTTGCTCGAGTGGTCCTGCTTGACCCAGCCCTATTCGACTGAACTGATGTGACCTGGTGGGGTCTTGGCCAGCCCAGACTATCATTGAAACTAGGCCATGCCCATTGAGTCTTGCTGGACCCAGCCGGTTCGGCTGTCGGTCCAGCCAACCGGGTCACCCAGCGACTCAGTTATGTGTGGCCTGACCTGCAATTAGAGGATCCATTAATTCCCTTCATGATATTCCCTTCATCATGCTTTTTACCATCAGCCCTTCCCACCCTGGTGGAATAACTCTTCTCTAGATCGGTCCATCAAGAATCCTGGTTACTCCTGTCAGACTGACCCACATGGCAGGCCGATTTCCCGACAGACCGGATGCCTGCAGGGCATCTAGTTCGCACGACACATGATCGGTTGAGGTCAGCTACCTCCTCCACACGTGGTCCAATACCACATTCTAGATCTTGTCGTGACCAGCCAGTATGTCCCACTCCTCCAATTCAGTGCCCAAGTTCCACCATTCTGCACATGAGGACCAGCACTCTCGTAGGTCCAGTGCATTGCCACAGGCTACGAATCATGGAATTGTGCCGCATATGCCTCTGAAGTGATCGGGCAGATGCATCTACCTACCACCGGCCACTGGCCTCGATGTCAGAAGCTCCTACTTCCATTAGAATTCATCCCTCTAGTCATCGCGGCTGAGGTTCCACGTCCTGATGTCACCTATGTGGCCTTCTGTTTTGGTCTCTCACCAGTGTCGTAGCCTGGCTGGTTGTGGCCCATATGCTTGGTTCATCTATGGCTGATGTTCCAACTTCTGTTACACCATGAATAATGGATAAATAGAGATTTAGGGGATCAAAAAAACACTCAAATGAACAATCACTCTTTGTTCATGTTTTTCCAAATTTGATTGTGGTAGTGGATCACGATGTATAAATTATAAAAAACTATGATTTAATCCCGATATCAATCCGCAATTATATTTCCCAAAACCACAAGGTAAAATCCATATGTGGATCATCTTGTTAGAGAGTTGATCTGAGTTCTTTGTTTAGAGGAGGAGAATGGGGAAAATCACTATGAATTTAAACACCTATCCGGGAAAGGAGAATGCTCGGGGATGATCATTTTTCATCGTCTGTCGATCTCCAATCCAAAATATTCTCTCCAATGGTGTCATTGTCTTTGTTTGATTCATCAGAATTATTTTTTGGAGAGGTTGTCCTTGGTCATTCGTCATCTCCACCCAGCAAATCCTCAAAGCAATTCTAGGGTTTTGGAAACAATCCTACATTCCTAGTTAGGCAATTAATTGACCAAACACAAAACAGTGTTTCTATTATACTACATTGTTGCGTCATTATGCTGACTCATTAATAGGTTTCACTAAGGAGATTAATCATTTCTTGTGATTTTACACTACTAAATGATGAAGGAAAACAATTAAAAAATCTTTTTATGCCTTTTTTTACATCCAAAATTTATAAAAATTATCTTTTTCTCATGACCCGAGTCGGTCAAGGTTAAGTCCTGATTAAGGAAAAGTCTCATTAGGAATTCAGTGGTTGTCTTAGATAGTTAATACAATTTACCATTTATAAGTTACGAGGATCCTAAAATAAAATAACTTTCATTTAAATTATATCATTTACGGTTATGTCCCAAAAAACAACCTTCATAGTTGTCGTGTTCCGGGTGATATTAGGCTCCGCCTAAGGGATGTATACCCTCATGAACACAATGGTACCCTCAGATTACCAAACTGAGTTATGATTTAGAATTTTTATGGATTTGAAAATTAAAATAACTTTATTAAATTATTTTATTTACAAGAAAAAACTACTTTCCATTGTTGACCCACACTGGAAAATGTTAGGCTCTACCTAAAAAAAGCATACCCTCACGAGTTCAACAGTGGTCTCATATTTTTAATTTGAGCCACCATTCATTATTTATAAGGATTTAAAAAATAAAATAATTTTATTTAATTAATTTATTTATAATTATTTCATTTCCATGTTTTCTCACTAGAGGCCTGCGCTGACTAAAGTAAAGTCACGTGTACGGTAAACCTGCCATATTGAACACAACAGTGCCCTCAGATTTCTGATCTGAGTACCCATTTACCTATTATTCCACCTTTTCTGAAAAACTGCCCATCTACGCTATTTCAAACATAACATTTTTTGATATATCATTCCTAACACACTGGGCAAGAGAATCGCATGTCATCTTAGTGATTGGTATCAAAATAATCCAATTTAATTTAAAAAACATATCAAATTATGGGGTATTACATGGATTCCGTAGGATTTTAAATCTCATTTATGGAAAATCAAATATTCAATGTTAGATATGGACCTCTCATAGAAAGAGATTATCATTTTAATGATCCAATGTTTAACCAATGTTAATTAACTTTTATAGTTATGTCACATAAAATCACATTTGGAAACAAAATTCCACATTAGGATTAAATGACCTAATTTATACAATGTTACCCTTATAGCCTATTCGTTAAACATGATTTTTCCAATTTTGTGATTTGAATTTTGAAAATATAACACACACTATTTCGATCAGTAAGATATTTAGTGTCTAATAGGACAAACATAATTTTTGGTGTATAGTAACATACCCTTATGAATAGTAATGTTACCCTTCTGAATAGTAATATGAACCATACAAATAGAAAACTGACCAAATGAATATTAACCTCACCCATGAAAGTATAAATAAATTTAGGCTCATTAAAAATATGATTGAATTTTTAAAATAATAATAATTAAGTGTTGTTATTTTGTGAGTAGTAAATATTAAATTACAATTTAGAATTAATATTTTTTTTAAATGATATTAATTTTCATAAAATGATTTCTTAAATAAATATTTTAATTTCCTACTATTTTAGTATTATTTTATGACACCTTAGTTAATTTTTAAAATTATTAAAAAATCAGTTTAGAATTTATAATATGTATCCTACTATTAAATAATGATTTTATATAAAAATATAATTACCCTTATTTAGAAAATAATTTCTATAAAATGGATTCCATATATTATTTATACACATTGAAAAAAATTTAAGGTAAATTTTTTGGATTTTACTGAAAAACATTAATTTTTCGTGAATAGTTGGATTCTATAATTTATGAAATATGCAAAATAAATGAATTTCTGCATCATTCTTTAGTGATTTATGAGATTAATATCCATTGGTTCAAACTCACATGCACTATTTATGTAATTTATTTACAATAATCCTCATTATTTGTTGTCTTCTGTTAAATAATAAACTAATGACTGAAATAATTAGAAAACACCCCTCTCTTCCACTATAAATACCACCACTCACACCCTCTTCTACTAACACCTATCAATTTTTTTAGTTTTTACTATATTATACCTAATAGTCTTCCGTAGTACCCCCCCACGTCCCGGATCTTTTGGTCTTAACAAATGTCCAATACCATGTTCCTTGAGGAGGATCTTAAGAGGATAATTCAATATGTAAATCCTCTCCCTTTACATTTAATTTCCATTCATTTTGAATTTATTTTATTATTATTTCCTCACCAAAATTCATCAAATGGAATTATAACTCAAGTAAATTAAATATAATGGAATTATATCACTTTAATAGAATATTCAACATTACTCTCCTCCCACTCTCTCTATCCCTCTTATCTTAAAAATGAAATCGTCTTTTGTGAAGTGCTAATTTACACACATCGTGGGGGATGTACTTCCATTTTCCCTAAATTCCTTCAAGGATATTAATAACAATATTAAATGGGTGAAAATAGATTTTAATGTGTCTGTTATAAACCCCTTTATGTTCTATAAGTATCTCATACACATAATACTAAATGATAAAACAAAACAAATTTCTTGTGATAAAAAATTGTCAAAATTAACCTAAAGTGATCATCATTAATCATTAATAATGAATCATCCCCATGGTATATAAGAAAATAATTCACAGGATAATTTAAAATTATTTAATTCCATTAAAAAAATATAATAATAATTTTGGATGTTTATACATATCTTATATGAACTTCTATTTATATATACAAGTGAACCAATCATGAAAACTATTAAAACGAACACTCTCAAACAATTAATTTAAACTACATAACTCCATTAATGGTTTATAAAAGAACATAATTAATCCATAATTATTAATAATCATGTATAAATGGTTTTTGAATTATTAATTAATTAATCAAAAGTAATTATACATGATATTAACATGAAGGAAGAATTCAAACCAAATGTAAGGGTAATTCTTGAACCCAACTATATTTCATTGGGTTTTCCCTCTTTCAATCCATTTTTTGTATGTTTATTTCTTAAAAATAATATATTCATCATTATCATTACATTTATATGATATCCATGATTTCTACTTGTGTTTATGAAAAACACATTGTTTTCTAATATAACTATTTTTTCGAAAAAAACAATCCTTTTACTTATCAATAGTGTTTTCTTCGCTCAAGGTTGATAATTCTTAAATCAAGTATGTTATGACCTATTTCATTTAAGAACATAATGTTTATAATTTTATTCTTATTAAATGAATCCCATTCAATTCAATGGGTTATTATATGTTCTTTATTGATATAGGTTTTATGTGTCATGTTTGATAATGTAAATTTTGTGATGTGAAATGTGCTCCAGGAATTATATAGAACAATGTAAATGTTATGATGTGATGGGTGAGCTCTAAATTATATATCACTCAAATTATTTGAGTGATTTGATGTATCTCAATGTTTAAAGTGAAATATTCATGTACATCAAGCTATCATTTCTCATAACATTGTTTGGTAGTTGACCACTAAGACAAGATGTTTCATTTTTATACATTGACACATTCCATGTCTTTTCTTGTTTCTTAATATAATGATTATGATCATATTCATTGGTTATGAAGATAATTATTACACTCTCCCCATGTTAAATTGTTTCAATTTTTTATTTATTCTTTTACTAGGCTTTTATCCTTCCCCTTTTTGATGTATTTCCTTAGGTGACTACTTTTACTAAGGAGAATTTGTGTCCCATTAAGAAGCTAGATAAAAAGGAATTAAATAAAAGATTATATTTATACTGTAAAAGTTATATATGTTCATATTTTGAAAAAGTCACTAAACCATTGGATAATATTTGTGTAATAATTTAATCAAGTTTATCTTTAAATTGATGTAATAGTAAAGAAATAAATAGTAGGGTCGTTGTAGTTGGTATCTTAGGATGGATGAGTCAATTTCGGAATTAGGATTAGATAACTTTAGTGAAAACTATTTGTATGATACTAAGTATAAGTGAGAACCCAAGAAACACTGTTTAACAAAATGATAAACTTAAGTATCCCACAAGATATTCATTTAGACTTAAATTCCAAAATGAATAAATTATTATTGACTTACTGACCTATGGTGTGTTCTAACCTTTTATATTTTAAAAAATGGTGGGATCCAAGAGATACCAAGCCAAAAACATGTGTGATGGACAATGTAGTGATTGCCAAAATGACATCCCAAATGCTCTGGGAGGTAGATTTCAAAATTTTATGGATATTCATACCCATCTATCTCAGGTTATGAATAATAACCTGAACAATGTGGAAATTCCTCATTCAACAAAGAGGGAGGAACTGGGTATTGAGTGTTTTATGCCGAAACGAAGACTGACATTTATTGGATCTTCTGATCCACTAGTTACAAAACAGTGGGTCATCTCGATGGAGAAGAACTTTTCTATTCTTCACTATTATCAAACAGAGAAGGTGACTCTGTCTATTTGTCAACTAGATGAAGAGGCCGATCAATGGTGGGCTTTGATAAAGAACACCAAAATAAGGGATGAAATTGAAGAGATGGAGTGGGAAGATGTTGAGATAATGTTTCTCTATAATTATTTCCCTTGAACACTTTATAAAAATATATAGTGATAATTCATAAAACCGATGCAAAATGAAAGAGAATATGTCATATACTACAAATAAAATTTCCCAAGTCTTGCAAGGTACACTTCTGGTTTTTAACAAAAATTATATTAGAATTGATAGATTATTTAGTGGTTTAAAATAACACATTCAAAAGGCACTAAATTTTGAGAATTTTGGAGTTAAGAAGAAGTTATTAAATGTTTTATCAAAGTAGATATGGAGTTTGTAGAATGGTCCCATGGATATGTTGATAAGAAACAAATGACGGATTTTCAATATTGAGGATCAAATGAAAATGGAGGAAAGAAAACCCATCCACCCACATGTCAAAAATGTGGAATAAAGCATCATGGGAACATACTTAATGAGATGGGTGAATGCTTCAAATGTTGTAGAGAAGGCCATGAAGCTCATGAATGTCGAAATGATATGAAATTACTGGATAATGTTATGGAGGAAATGAGAGCACTGAACATGGTCCAATGCTACAAATATAGGGAGCAAGAATGTTATAGAATCCAATGCACTAAAACACAAGATCTTGATGGTAATAAATTTCATTAGCCACCAAAGCCAAATGAGCAAGGGAAGGAATATGATATTACTTCTGTGGAATCAGAGCAAGAAAATTAATTCTTACAAGGTACACATCTTATTCTCTCGTGAATGTAATATGTTTTATTTGATTTCAGTTCTTCATATTCCTTTATATCCTACAAGTTTTATAGTACTATTGAAATGAACACCCAAAACCATGAAGTGTAGATATCTTTAAAAACTTATAGTGGTGAAATCATTGCAACCAATGTGTTGGAATCTTAACCTATTGGCATATATGGGAAGATTCTTCCAAAAAATCTCATGATACTTTCCCAGGGGAAATTTGATGCTATACTGAGGATGGATTGGATCTCTTTAAATAGAGCACATATAAGTGGTCGATAAAAGAACTATTTTTTTCATATTCCAAACCATTTCTTGCTCCTCTACAAGTTAATTGAAGATCATGAGTCTCATTTGGGAAATGCTTTTTGATATGGGTGTTGATTCCTTATGAATAAGCATTCCTTGCTCAAATGGTTGAAGTAAAGGAATATGTTAACCTAGAAGAAATGTCTATCATAAGGGAATAGAATAATGTATTTTCTGAAGAGTTACCTTGACTACCCTTATATCGTGAGGTAGAGTTCTCAATATAACTTATACATATATCAAATCATATCCCAATGCGTCCCTATTTGATGGATCCTACCAAATATGATGAGTTAAAGAGGTAGCTGACAGAGAATTTCAAAGAAGGTTTCCTATTCCCTTGTGCACCACCATGTGGTGTTCTAGTGCTCTTTGTCATGAAGAAGGAAGGATCAATGCAGTTTTGTATCGATTACCTAGGACTCAACAAGATCAACATAATGAAATAGTTTCCAATTCTGAGGATTGAAAACATGTTTGATCAGCTGAGAGGAGATGGGTACTTATCAAATGTTGGTGTCCTTTTTGAATATGATCAGCTAAAGGTGAAGTAAAATATAATAATAATAATACATTCCATACTAGGTATTGGAAATATATATTTTTGGGGATTATATTTGAACTTTTTAGTTCTCCTTCAATCATCATAGATTTTCTGAATAGAGTCATTAGACATTACCTCAAAAAATCTATAGTGTTGTTAATTGATGAAATTCTCATCTATTCTAAAAGAAAGGTGGAACATGAAGAATATCTATGAATTTTATGGGAAACATTGAAGAATTATAAGTTGTATGTCACGTTCATAAAGTGTGAATTTAGGATTCAGCAAGTCATGTTCTTGGGACATGTGATCCCAAGTGAGGGAATTTTAGTTGAGCATTAAAAAGGCAAGGTAATTGAAGAATGGACTAATCCATCTAGTGTCATAGAAATCCGTTTTTTTATCTAGAAGTGTACAATTGATGTTTTTTGAGAAATTTATAATGATTTATAGGCTTTCTAACTAATTTAACAAGGAAATGGTTAAAGTATGTCTATATAGAATAATGTGAGGAAAGCTTCGATGAGCTAAAGGGAAGGATAATAACTACACCTGTACTCGGATTACCAAAAAGTGGAAAAATTTTGTGTATATAAAATTATCCTTTTAAGAAATAATTGGGTTGTGTATGCATGAAAAATTATAAATTTATATCCTACACCTTATTATATTTTAAGATCCATGAACAGAACTACCCAATACATGATTTGAATCTAGTAGCTTTGAGTTTTTCCTCGAAAATATGGTGACATTGCCTTTATAGTGAGAAGTATGATATATATACTAATCATTATAGCCTAACGTGTATATTCATACAAAGTGACCTCATCATATGTCAAAGGATATGGTTACATATAATCAAAGACTATGATTTCCCTATTGAGTATCATCCAAGCAAGGCAAACAAGGTAGCAGATGATTTAATAAAAATATAAGCTGCAACACTATCCATGTTGGGGATTGAGAAAGACATTATCTTCACTGATATGAAAAGGATAGATTTTGATATCATGATGGTAGAAAATACATCTTACCTTCCCAGAATTATTTCCCAATAATCTATCCAAGGTATGATTAAGTATGCGAAAGGGATGGTTCAGAGTTTCAAAAGAAGGTGAGTGTTGTAATAGAAGGCGAACTGCATGAAGTTTATATCGATGATGATGGTGTAATTCAGTTTGGAACTAGAATTTGTGTACTATCAGATCCAGAGATCAAGAAAGATCTTCTGAATGATGTACACAACTCAAAAATCTTTATTCACCTAGGGAGAACAAATATGTATCGAGATCTTCAAGGGAACTAATAGCAGGACAATATGATGAATGAGATTGCTGAATATAAATCAAAGTGCCTCACACATCGAAGGATTAAATACAATAGTCTAAGGGAATGATGAAACCACTACACATACCAACATTTAAGTGGGATGATATTACAATATACATTATCACAATACTTCTAAGGATATCTAGGGGAAACAATGCCATATAGAGCATTGTGGATCGACTTACAATGAAAACTAAATTTATCACAATTAAAGAGAACTTCTCATTGGATCAAATTTCATGACTATATATCAAAGAGGTGGTAAGTCTACATGGAGTACAAATATCAATTATATTCGATTGAGATCTGAGATTGACCTCAATGTTCTGGAAAAGGCTCCAACATGCTCTAAGCACAGAGCTAAACATCAGTGTGGCCCATCATCCTCAAACGGATAGCCAATCTGAGTGAACTATTCAGACACTAGAGGACTTGCTAAGAATTTTTTTTTATGAACATCAAAGGAAGATGGGACCAACATCTACCTCTGTTTGAGTTCACTTACAACAATATTTTCCACTCCAGCATCCAAATGGATCCATATGAAGCCCGTTATGGGAAAGGGTGAAAACCATTGCCATACTAAGATGAAGATGTTAGATGTAAGCCTCTAGAGAATGCAATGGTTGAATAAATGGTAGAAAAGGAGAAACCCATTCAGAAGAACATCACAAAAGCCCAAAGTCGAAAGAGGATCAATACAAACAATCGTTGGAAGGACCTTGAGATTTAGGGTGGGGGCACTGTATTCCTTTGAATATCTCTATGGAAGAAGGTCACAGGATTTGAGAAAAAAGGAAAGAAAAGTCCTATGTACATTGGCCCCTTTGAGATTCCTAATCAGGTTGGAGCAGTGGCCTATAAACTTTCACTTCCTCCTACCATTTATAAAGTTCACTATGTATTCCATGTATCCCATATGAGGAAGTACATATCAAATCCTTCCCATATTTCCTTCAGAGGTGGTATAGTTGGAGGATGATCTTTTTATGAGGAGCAGCCAGTGAAGATCTTGGATCATCAAGAGAAAGTTATACCCAACAAGACAACTCACCTTGTAAATGTTCTATGGAGGAACCATAATTATGATGAGGAAACATTGAAACTAGTGGATGTAATTAAGGAAAAGTACGCACACCTATTTTCTACCTAAAATGATAAAGGAAATTTTGGGGGTGAAATTCCATTAGGGGGAAGAATTTAACGACAAAATGTTTTATCGACAGAAATTCCCATCATATTGTTATGTAATAGAAAATAACATTAGGAAACACATTTCCATATCATGCATAATTGAACAACTATATACTATGGGACCTTTATAAAATATCCTTTAAACATTATTTTTCCACATCCGTGATTTGAAATTTGAAAATATGATATATACGGTTGCAATCAGTAAGATATTTAGAATATGATATGAAAAACGTACTTTCAGGTGAATATAAACACACCCTTATGAATTGTAATGTTACCCATATAATTTGTAATATGACCCTTATGAATAGTAAACTGGATAAATGAATATTAACCTCAACCATGAAATTATAAATAATATTTAGGCACCTTGTAAATGACAGTGCATGTTTGAAAAATTAATAATTAAGTGTTGGAATTTTTGTGAGTAATAAATATTTAATTAGAATTTTAATTTAATAAATTAATCTAATATAAATTTACTTTCATAAAATGTATTCCTAAATAAATATTTTGTTTTCCTATGATTTTAAACTAATTTTATGATACATTGAAAAAAAAATTTAATGTATTATAAAATCAGTTTAAAATTTTAAATATTTATTTTTCAGGTGAATAATGATTTTATTAAAATATTAAATTTCACATATTTAGAAAAAATATTCTGGTAAATTATATTCCATTTTTTTATTCTACAAAAAAATTATTTGTTATGTTAATTTTTTGGATTTTCCTGAAATACTTATATTGTTTGTGATTAGTGAAATACAATATTTTATGAAATATGATTAATTAATTAATTTTTGCATCATGCTTGACTCATGGATTATTTAAATGAACATTGGTTAGAAATCCGATAAATTAATTACATTATTTTTTCACAATAATCCTCACTATTACTTGTCTTGAGCAAAATATTAAACAAATGATTAAAATAATAAGAAAACACCCCTCTCCTCCACTTTAAATACCACAACTCACACCCTCTTCTCCTCACACATCTCATGATTTAATCCTTTCCTATTTTCATCCCAATAAAATTTCCTAGTCCGTATCTCATTTATAGTATGTACTAGTGTCCTAAAAATATGAATCCTTGGTGCCTTGAGGAGGATCTCAAGAACATAATTCAAGAGGTAAATACTCTCTCTTTTCCTTTAATTTCTTTTCAATTTCAATTTATTTTATTATTCATTCCTCACCTACCTTCATAATGATTGAATGATAACTATATTACCATAAATATACTAGAATTATATCACATTCATGTAAGATTAAACCTTAAATTCTTCACCCTCCTTCAATTATCTTCGAAATGAAATCCTCACACGTGAAGTGTCAATTTACTAACATCTTGGGCGACGTACATTAATTTTCCATAAATGACTTCAAGTATGTTAATAAAAACATTAAATTGTTGAAAAAATATTTTAATTTTTATTCAATAACCCCTTTAATGATATATAAGAAACTTATACACATAATAATAAATGATAAAACAAACCAAATTGGTTGTGATCAAAATCCACCAAAATTAACATCAAACGATCATTATTAAATTTTATCTAATGAATCATCCCAATGTTATTTAAAAAATCCTTCATAATATAATTTAAACTTATTTAATATCATTAAAAACATATAATAAAAATTATGGATGTTTATCCACATCTTACGCGAACATCCATTCATATATAGAAGTTCACTGATCATGAAAATGATGAAAATGAACACTCCTGCACAATGAATTTAAACTCAATAACTCATCCAATGGCCTGTAAAAGTACATAATTAAACCATAATTAATCATATTAATTTATAAATGGTTCTTTAACTCTTAATTAATTTATCTAATGTTATTAAAAATTATATTAACCTGACGTCAGCTTTCAGACAAAAGGTCTGGTGAATTCTTGAACCCAACTCTCTTTCTTTTCATTTTCCCTCTTTTTCTACATTTTCAATAAGGAAATTCATTATAAATAACGTATTCATAAATATAATTCTTTTCATTGGATATAAATGTTTTCTAATAGAGTTTATGATAAATATATTGTTTTCCAAAATAACTCTTCTTTCTAAAAAACACACCTTTTACATCTCATGATTGTTTCCTTCAGTCAAGGTTGATGATTCTTATATCAAGTATATTATTTCCCCATTCATTTGGAAACCCAAAATTTATGAATTTATTATGATTGAATGAAACCCAATCCTTTCCCTGGGTTATTTTATGTTCAAAATTGATATATGTTCTATTTGGAATGCATGATAATGTAAATGTTGTGGTGTGACGAATGTACCCATAATTATATAGCATGATGTAAATGTTATGTTTTGAAGGGTGTTACCAAAATTAAATAGCTCTAAAATGCATTGGGTAATGTGAATAAACTCATTAGAAATGAAAAATATACCTGAACATGGTTGTATCTTTGTTCACAACTATGTGTGGTGGTTGACCATTAAGACATGGTGTTTCATGTTTTGGAATTTCCATATCCTAAGTATTTTCTCAATGATTACTCTCATGATTTTGATCATATACCTATGTTATGATGATAATTATTATTCTCCCTCCATATTATATTTATTCATGTTCTTATCTAGCCTCTTACTTGGCTTTTAGCTCACAACTTTTTTATTTATATCCCCATGTGACTACATGTACTAAGGATAATTCAAGGGCCACTAAAAAGATAGAGAAGAAGTAACTAAATAAATGATTAAATTAATTTTTCAAAAGTTATGTGTTGTCCTATTTTCTCTAAGAAACTATTTATTTGGATATTCTTTTGGTAATAATTTTAGTATTTTTATCCTTAAAATGATGTATTATTAATGTTATAAAAGGCAGGGTCGCTAAACTCATCCCATATAGTTTCCTCCCTCTCTCCCATATTTCTATAATTTTTAAGATTTGATTTCCTCAATTTTTTATTGTTTATATATAGGGTTTCAAGGATATAATATTTTTTATCTTGCATCTAGTTTTTTGATCTAGATCAAGTTCTTTTTTGTGAATTGGACATTCCGCATCAATTTGGGTATTTCTATAGGCGATCATCCATCAATGATCTTGAGGTGGGTGTTAGAAATGGTAAATCACATACTATTGATTCAATTACATGTTGTTAATTGTTCAATTTCAATTTATATGGTCTGTAAATTATATATGTAACTTAGATTGATTTAATGGAATTTCCTTGTGATATGTGAATGGATTGAATTCAATCCATTGTAATTTGTAGGATTTAGTTAATTAAATGGTTAATTAATTAATGGAATGATGTGAGTATGGAATTGGTGAACTAAACGAAACTTCGTAATTGGTTAATTTATGGGATATTTAATTGGATGAGAATGGTAATTGGGAGATGAATGACCTAACCAAGATGTGTTAACTTTTTAGGTAAATAAATGTAGATAGATGGTTTAATAATGAATATTTCATGTTATACCATGTTTTTAAATTGAATAATTATGATTGGATTTATTATTTATATGATAAACTGTAATGTGAATTTTTAAGAGTGTCTTCATGTCGACTAACCTTGTAAAATTTGATATGTTTGATTTATGCTATTGATTAAGAAATGAAGTCTGGTATCCTAATTGATGCTCAAAATACCCAAAGTGGTAAAACAATGTTGTCATAGACCCAAATGCATAGATTTTATTATTATTTGTGGGTCAGGGATTGATTCTTGAAATTCTTATGGAGTGTGGGATAAGGACTGATTCTCAAAATACAAATGGGGTGTTAGAAACAATGTTCTACTACCATGAAATAGGATTTAGACTACAGTTCCATGTGGTTGTTCCATGAATAAAAATGTAATTTTTAATGAATGGAAATGTATTATAAGGATTTTTTTACCAATGTTATATTGTTTGGTTTTGGTCATTGTATTATTCTTCTAGATGGTTACTGACTTATGGAATACTGGGAGGGATGCCTAATGTAACATAACTGAATGGCTAAGGACACTATTATGTGGAACCTAGGTCGGGATGTTACATCATTGTATCAAAGGTTTATTTTCATATCATTTATTTGAATTACTATTTGAGAAAGGTATAAAGGATAAAAGGCTGAGTCCTGACATGGTTAAGAGCTCTTATATGGGAGTAGATAACCCACATGTGAGGATAAAAACCTAGTACCTAGGCTTGGATTTCTTTAATTGATGTGTCTTGTTATAGGTCGATGTTATTTCACCTTGACAGATTCACTATTTGTGTGATGTGATTGTTATTTATTATATTTGATTGAAGATTTATTTTGGGTTAATATGGATTGATATTCGAGTATCCATGCATAGTTCTAGGAACTCATGATTACTATGTGACATACATCATTTTAGGAACACATGGGAAAATGGTTTTTTTAATATTTTTAAATAAAAATGCATTTCTATACTTGTGTGTCTAAAATGAAAAATTTTTCTAATATGATTTGAAAATTTGTAAAATGATGTGAAATTTGGGAAATAGATAAATGGGTTTCTAATTATAAAATTTAATAAAGAGAAAATTTCTTGTAGAATGTGAGTCAAAACCATGATGATGGATGGTTGTATGTAGTGTCATCACATCAATTTTGACTATGTAGATGGGTTTTAAGGAATGATTATTTATGGATTATTATGAATAAATCTTATATTAATGTGTTAAATTTCTGTAATATGTTTTGAGATTACTGTTTATCATGGAAGAGATATGCATCCCTGATCACACCTGTTGTGAGTATGACATGAGTTTATGGATGGATAATATCCAATGAAAGTGGAACCTGAGGCACCAATATGGTCAAGTGAGTAAGTTAGAGAGAACTTCCGTGAGAATTTTTATCAATTTATATAGTTTATTTAAGGAGACTTATGGAGGGTTCATATTAGTATTTCCTACATCATGATGGAGTTTTACTTGCGTCACCCTCAAAATTTCATTGTAGAAGGTGGAACTGAGGTAGCTAAGATCTGGATTGAGTCAATCCAGATGCATCTTGGAAACATAGAGACTCCCAATGAGAATCAATTATAGCTGGCATCTTATGTGTTGTGAGGATTAGTAAAGCGATGGTGGGATATCCATACACGAGAAAGAAAGATGGAAAACATGGTATGGAAGGACATCAAAGAAAAGTTCCTTGAGAATATGATCTAGAGAATCCAAGACATGAGAGGGCAGAATAGTTTGCGAAGCTCACATAGGTGAGTATGTCTATGATAGACTATTATGGTCAATTTATGAACTTACAGCACTATACTCCAGCACTAGAAGGGGATAAAAAATGTATGGAGAGAAATTTTATGGATATTTATAAGCCATATATTAACCCACATGTTAACATATTTGGGCTAAATAAGTTTTTTATTGTAGTGTATCAGGTTGTCATAACTAAGGGGAACTTGAAGGAGGCTTCCAGTGGAAGATTGGTAGTTTCTACTATACAATCAGGAGATATGTATTCTGAAAGTTTGAAGTGTCACTGTGATTGTCTTGAAAAAATTGGTGGAATGAAGAGTCTTTAGGGGAGGGGTCCATTACATAGAATGTTAATTGAGTTCTCTTCCACAACTATGGTATTCAAGGTCACATTCATATGAATTTTACTTGAACATGATTAGAGTGTAGAGCTTGTGGCAGTATAAGACATCTATATTGGTTATGCAGGAACCAACCTCAAATGGATAATAAGGGAGGATCTTGGAAGAATAAAATTTATGGAAGTGGGCCTTAAAAACACATCATTCTATAAGTTGGAGTTCTGCTGGATGAGGTGGTTGAGCTAGTAGACAGGGTGATTCATGGAAAGGGAATATGTATCCTCAGATTGGTGCAACATAGGGTAAATTAGTTGTATCATAGGGAAGAGGGGGATGATAGATACATGAATTATAGCCTACACTTTTGGATAGTTTGGTTTTACCATCAATAGTTAGATGTACTATTCACTTATCATTAATGCTTTCAAGTACCTTATTTGATATTGGTGCCTCTCATTCTTTTATATCTGCACAAATTATGACTTGGTTGAGTCTAGAAGTATTGTTTGTGATGGGGGTCATGATGACCAACACACAATTGGGAGTACAGTCGAGAGATATCTTCTAGTGCAGGGGATGCTAAATCTTGGTTGACAAGTATTGATTCATTTGGAATAATTACATTCTGGATATGTCAATATTTGAAATAATCATGTGTATGGACTCGTTAGTTTCATATTGATCCCATGTATATTTCAACCATTTGAGGGTGACTATTACGTTACCTAAAGATGAAAAATATATTCACCATGTATAGTGGGATACCTAGGAAGGCCATGAACAACCATTTCATCAACAACTATGGGAGACCATTGCCCATGTTTTTATCCCTTAACTAGATGATGGGGGAATAAAGAAATATGTATTTCCAGCCATATTGGAAAGATTCTAGTATGTGTTTCATGAAGACTTCTCAGGCCTCACACCTATAAGATATGTCAAATTTAGGATCTAGCTCATGCCATCAGATGAGATAATTTTTATTCCATCACATAGAATGGAACTAATAGAGTTGGTAGATCTCAAGACTCAACTAGAAGAGTTTATGGATAAGGGATTTATCCGTCTAAGTAAATTACCTAGGGGATCTCCAGTATTTCTTTCTGTAAGTACTATGGGACATTATGATTATGGGTTGATTACCACAAATGGAAGCAGATGATAGTGAAGAATTGGTATACTTTTCCATGTATCAAAGATCTTCTTGAACAGTTTGGAGGGGCTTCTGTTTTCTCAAAGATAGAATTGAGATCATGGAATCATCATCTGAGAGTTCATCCTTTTGATATACCTCAAGCTACTTTTAGATGTTTTTATGTACTTTATGAGATTTTTGGTATGCCTCTCAGACTTATGAACTCACAAGTAGTATTTATGGACTTGATTAATTGAATCATCCATATTTTCCTAATTAATTTTTGGTAGATGTTTTTGATTAGATAATGGTGTACTCCAGGACTCATAAATTTCTTTTCCAAAATTTTAAAATCATCTTGATTAAACTAATAGAGTGTTGTTTATTAAACATGTTATGTATGTTCCAATTCTGGAGTGATCAATTACACTTCTTTGGTCGAATCATCTTGGAGGTAGGTGTATCAGTGGAAATAAATAATGTATTTTCTTCTGAGTATCCTATGAATTTATTTTATATCCATAGTTTATTGGGATTGATGTGTTATTATTGGAGGTTCAACAAAAAAAATTCCCATTTTTTAGCAAAAAATATTAATTTTACCATGAAGGGGATAAAGTTTCAATGTTCAAGACCATGTGATTTTTATTTCAAGGAGTTGAAGATACATTTATCAACTGAAACAATACTGATCCAACAATATCCATGTGAGGAGTAGAAAATGGTTAGTGAAGCTTCTGGGATCCGTCTTGTGTTTGTGTTGATGCGGGGAGATCATGTTGTCATGTATGGGTCTTAGCAGCCGAGGAAACAAAAACAGAACTACCCTACAGATGACCTTGGGTTAGGTGTAGAGGTTTATTCTTGAAATTGTTGGTGAAATTATATATTGGGTGAGAAGTTTACTATTTATACTGACCATAATATATTATGGGATAAATTTTCACAATGGTATTTGAATCCACATTAGTGAAGTTGGTTTAGTATATGTGGTCCTTTTATTTTTAGCTAGAATATTTACATAATAAGGGAAATAGTGTTACTAATTCTTTGAGAAGGAAAACCCAGACTGAAGATATTCGAGAGTCTAGTTCTGAGTGTAAGATGATGACATTGCTGGATGAGATGCATGTAGTGGTTTAGGAGGGGCATGTGTGGATTTCTCTTGAATATGTACCTATGGGGTCTACACATTTCACCAATATCATAGATAGGTGTTATGGGGATACAAAGTGTTTGACCTTGTGGGAATTCCTTTGTGGTAGAGAGTCACCATCATATTGGATTATAAATGATTGTGAGATCATATATGTCCAGGGCCTTGTAGTTTCACCAACTTGAATGTGAGAGGATATGATGCTTTAATTTCATTCCTCAAAATGGGTGGTTTATTTTTATTAATAAAAATGTATTGAAACCTATGTTAATGATATTGGTGGCTAGGAATGAACTAGGATATTGTAGGGTTTAATACATGATGATACACCATTCAATAATAGAAGGATGATAATAAATGACATGGTGGTTTATTACAGATGTTTACCATTCTGAAATAGAAATAGGTTGATGTCACTATATAATTTGTGTTGGGTCTATCAAGGACTCCTCAGAAGAATGATTTTATTTCTATGGTTGTCGATTAATTAACAAAAATAGACCATTCAATTCCAACATGTGAATAAATCTCGGTGGATTAGTTAGGAGTCCTATATGTTTGGGAGATAGATAGTCTAAACAGGTTTTCATGGGGCATAGTTTTCGACCATGACTCTTGTTTTAATTCATTTGTGTAGCAATATTCGGATAAGTCACTTGGTATATATGTATTATATAGTATGGAATTCTTCCCATAGAAATATGGGTTGTTGGAATGTAGTATAAAGGTGAATAAGGATATTCTTCAAGTGTTTTTCCAATAATATTTTGGGTCTTGGGAGAAGGAACTAACACTTTTAGAGTTTTCCAATAACAAAAGTTTTCAAGAATCTATTAATATGTCACTAAATGAGGGTCTTTATAGTAGTCAACCAAGATCTTCTATATAGTGTATGGGGGTAGGTGTGTCAAATTTTTTGGGATCTAGTCTCATGTAAGAGATGTCGGAGAAGTTTTATCTAATTCAGAAACATATGGTTATGTATTAGAGTATGAATATTTTATATACAAATTGACATCAACAATCCTTAATGTTTTCAAAGGGTTCTCGTGTATTACTTTGGTGTCAACTAGATTGGGTAATCATTTGATATGGATACAAGATAAGTTTTTACCCATGTATGTTGGAGTGTTTAAGGTTTTCTATAGAATCAGGGTGGTGGTATACTGATTGGGTCTTCCACTAAGATATCTATTTAAACATGATGTATTTCCAATGTCTCCATTTCAACAGTATCACCCCAACCCTTCTCATTTGATCAATGTGGATGATGATGAGCTTGTGAATGGTGTGTCCTTAGAGGGGAATCTGATATGTTTTTTGGATCGAATTGAGAAAGTGTTTTGTGGTAGGACCCTACAGATAGTTCACATTTTGTGGAACACATGGATAGGTCCATGAATAAAAACGGGTGAGATAACCATATATGAAATCTCAGTTTCCCAATTATTTTGACTTATAATATTATAGATTCATGGGAGTATAGCTTGAGGATGATCTATTATAATGTAGAGAGATTGTAACTTCCTTTCTTATTAGGGAGATGTATTTATCACATTTATAGGTACTATTTTTCATTAATTTGGTTATAAATTTTCGAATAATTTTCCTAGTGTGTTTGGGAAAATTTTAGATGTTTCAGTGGGGTGTTGGGTAGTGGATAGTTTTCTCATAGTTTTCCTACATTATGTTCCCTTTCCTAGAAAACCATGAAACCCAATACAAAGAGGGATTACTTGGGTTTTCAAACTATTTTCCCTCTTAGTAGTAATCATGAGACCCCATATTTGAGTAATAGTCTTAGGGTTCACATTAAGGGAAAACTATGTGCCCCATACAAGAAAATATTAGTAAGGGATTTAATCCTCTAAAAGTATGTTATAAAATTACCAACCCCCACCCACCCACTCCCCAAACATCACCGAAATTTTACCCAACTCAATCCTCAGGGGTTTCAGTAATTTTTTGGAGGCTCTTTAATGGATTCTTAGGGAATAAAACCCCCATCCATAGTGAACTGAATATCTATTTATCAGATCATAACCTCTCTTAGTAAGATACTATCATCTTGATTATTTTCCTCTCATCCATCTAATGGCCTGATGGCCTTCAAATTTTTATTATAGTAATACCCCATATTAAGTGATGATAGGGGAAACCGAATCAAATTTCAGGAAAAAAATACATAACATGACCCGAAGGAACTAGAGAGTATAACTAGACTGACAACATGGAGTTTCCCCTCCCCATCATGTGATTATGATGAATCTCTCCAATGTTGCATGGTTATTCAGCTAGAAAATGTCATTTATCAAATCACATTCATGATCCTTTGGTAGACACCATACCCTCTCAAACATACAAATCAAAAAAGATATACAATGATAAACTGCAAGCTCTAAATCCTTTTGGGGGCGTAATTCAGGTGGTCATGTTCGGCCTACTAGGACAATCAACATATAGCCTACAAAATCAAATTCAGAATTCAAAAACTGTTTCCAAAACCCCTACCGCCACTCTCACCTTCCCCAAACCCACAAAATTCAAAATTCAAAAGTCAAGACATCAACAACAACCATGAAAAACGAGTCACCTCCCTGCCTCATGACCCACACATAACACAACATCCTCCCTATCCATAACAAACCAGGTTTCAAGTGAGCTCTACTAGTGTTCGCTATCGCCGTCGGGAAACATCATCAACTCTTCCATACTCGAGTCACAAAACATCACTCCTTCATTGTCTGATTTATCCAATATCCAACAGTAGACAAAGGCATCATGAGGAACCATTAGTGAAATTGTTCGCTTAACACCATCATCATTGTATGAATTCGAATAACACAGCATCATCAATCAAATCGAGAACAAAACCATACGAGAATCATAAGTAAACATCATCAGAAGAACCCCATAAAAATTCACCACAGTATACGAAACACAAAAATCATCTCCCATTATAAGTGAAAAATGTCACGTGAGAAGAAACAACCACCACCAAATCCCACCTCTCATAACCATAGGGTTAGGGAAGGGATAAGAGTAGTCAATACCTCCAAGAGATGATATCTCACCACTCCAGATCCAACATAGAGAGAAACAAAGGGCCTTGGGGTCATGGAAGGGATATTAGTAGTCAATGCCTCCAAGCGATGACATCTAACTAGAAGTAAGGATTGATGCCCAAACCAAGATCATACCGACACATAAGTGCCTAAAAATCCTTCAACCACTGTTCCACTTATCCCAAAACATAAAAGTAACCATCGCTCTAGATCCTACTTGGATATGAGTGAGGTAACGTAAGGCCAGATATGGGATGAAGCGATTTGGGGATGCAGCTACCAACATCTTCAGGATCAATCGTCGCCTGCGAAAAACTCCAAAAAACACACCTCTAATGATATGTGAATGTGTTGAATTTGGGGAAATTGTAATTGGATGAATTAAATTAATTGAATGGTTAATTAATTAGTGGAATTCTATGATTTTATAATTTAAGGTATATTGGTTTTATATATTTGGTAAATTAAATGGGATTGTGTAATTCTTTAATTTATGGAATATTGAATGGAATGATAAATGGAATTCAGATTTGTTTGACCAATAATAAAGGGTTAATGTGTTATGAAAATAAATGTTGATAGATGGTTTATGGATGAATTTTTCATAATATTGATGATGATTAATGTGAATAATTTTGAATGAACTTATAATGGAAGTGGTATATCATGATGTAAATTTTTGAATAGAGGCTTAATGCTAATAAATTGTGATAAATATGATATCAGTGATATATGTTTTTGATTGAGAAATGTGTTATGGGACACAGAATGGTGCTATAAATACCCACGATGTGCTAGCCCAGGAGTAATAGATCCAAATGGATACATGTGATTATTATTTTATTGGATAGTGACTAATGCTACCAATACCCAAGGGGAGTGGGACATGTCCTGATGTTCCAAATAACCATTGGATACTAGAAATGATGTTCTATAAAAATGAGATTTGCATTATAATATGGTACCAAGATGTTGTACCATGAAATAAAATTTATTTTTTCATTAAATACCATGTGATATATTGAATATGGTTTTCATAGGTGATTTTTTTTAGAATATGGTATGGGTTGAAGCAGGTATTGAGGGTTTGGGAGTCCTTGATAACCCTAAAATTTATGTGGTTAATTAATGAATAATGAAATGTGACTGTACTTTATTTTATAGATTTTAATTTATTCTTTATATATATACACTATTTTTGATTGGATAATGTTTTAGATGAGGTCAGTGGTGGCCTTCTATGTTTTATTCACACCCTCCTCAGGCCGCCAAATCATTACCCAAAAAGACTTCATGTTTTCATGCGAAGGATATGGGTAATACCCTATGATAGATGGATGAGTATTAATGGAGAATTAGTGAGGGAAATGAACTTAGTGTCAAGACCTTTTTGGGAAAGTTTTATGTTTCTTTATTTTGGGATTTCATTTTTACATTTGAATATTATGTAGCATGATATATTTAATATTTAGATATGGGTATTGTTTTTAGTTTGGTATCATCAACTGACATTGATTTGTTTTTTTAATTTATTATCCTGATTATTATCTTTTCTGTATTTCGGAGTTATGTTTTATGTTGTTATGCTTTGATAAAGAGGGTTCTAGTCTCTAAATGTTATATATATCCACACACTCCTACTAGTCAGAAGCCTCTAGCATATGGGGAGGTGCTCTAGAGGTCCCATAACTAACAAGCTCATGACACAAGTGTCTAGAAACGAGATTAGGAAGTTACATTTTTCATTAGAAAATCACTTCATCATCAAGGTTCCAAAGACGTGACTAAATAATGACGAAAATGTATAATGAGAAAGGGAATTACCTGAAAGTGGACAACATGATCTTAAAATCCCTCCCATGGTAGGACTAAACATCCCTCTTAATCTCTTGTGTGGATCGTATTCAATTCAAATTAATTGTAATATATTATTGTAATTAATATATCAAAATATAAATTAATACTATAAATAACATAAAGTCCCTAAAATTTTATATATGTACATTGTTATGGACAATTTGGTTTATTTTTGAAAAATAATGGCCCATAACTAATCGAGTGTGGTTGCATTGACCATACCTATCCCATTTATCAATTGGGCCTTGAAAAATTCTCATTTGATAATCATTCTTTCAAAAAAATAATCCCATAAAACCTTAATATATTATTAAATTTAATAAATATTATATGAAATAATCACTAATATATTAAAATTTAAACAAATTTTATATATAATAAAACTATTAATGTTATTATTAACATTATGTATATAAATATAATCATTTCATATAAAAATATTAATAAATATAAAGGTTATATATTTAAATGTAAATAATATAATAATTATAAATGTTCTTAATATAACAACACTATAAACCTAAATAATCTAAATTTTATTACTTAAATTCATTTTAAAAAATATAAATGATATTTATATATAATAAATTAACATTATTTACAAAGCCAATGTTTCTTCCCTTTCATTATTCTTGATTTTAAATTTAGACTTTTTTAATGAAGAGGCCTAAAATTTTAGATCCAATTTAGGATTTTGTATTAGGACTTCTCATGACCAATGTACATTTATAATAAAGTTTATATTTATGGTTATCATGCATCATACCCCTTTCTCTGTATAAAAATAGTGATCTAATCACTATTGATCATTTTCAACAACATTATTTCTGCCTCTCACGGAAATAATCAACAACTCTTGTTACACCCACGAATGGAAGAAATTGGCTCACATAACAGTGGGGATTCTATATATGGGATTCAATTTCATTTTTCATGAACTCAAAAAATACTCTATTAATAATAATAATACGTGAATAATAACATTAATTAAAAAAAACTAACTAAAATAAATTATAATTATTATAAATAAAAAATAATTTTATATATTAAAAAATCAATAATATAGGTAATATAATTATTAATTATTGAGGAAATAATATTTAATTTTTTTCCCATAATAGAAATTATCAATATAATTAATATTGAAAATATTTAATAATAATTAATAATTATGTAACTATAATTAATAATAATTAATAATAATTAATAATAGTTAATAATAGTTAATAATATTAAATAATAGTTGATAATAATTAATAAATAAAAAAATACACAGACTGGGGTGAATCCCTTTTTATTAATCCAGATATAGAACTCTTTTTTATTACTTGGTAGGTGAAAACCGATTACATGGATTTTTGTCACAATGGGCCTTAAATCTATGAACAAATTGGCTTCTAGGCCTGGAACCATATGTCACTACACTCATTCTATCCATGCATCACTTTCTTTTCCAGACCCACCACTACTATTGTTCATGCTCATATTATGCAAATGTTTTTCTCATTAGGCCACTCATGGTTTCCCACAGTCTTGCTGGAAACCAATTTCCCTATCTTTGTTTCCATTAGAGG
The DNA here is from genome assembly GCA_963277665.1 of Viscum album. Lineage (NCBI taxonomy): Eukaryota > Viridiplantae > Streptophyta > Magnoliopsida > Santalales > Viscaceae > Viscum > Viscum album. The sequence continues at coordinate 1,484,923,728 of OY728137.1, forward strand.
CCCCTCATTGACATCCCTGACTACATCTTAGTCAGATTACCAGCACTGATGCCAGTCCTTGTTCCACCAATGGCCTGACGCCATCCATCATGGGTCCACCACCAACCATCTTCCATGGAAAATATACTTCTTGTGAATGTACCCCAAATTCGGGCTGGTGACGATTGAACCCTAAATATCCTACAGTCGGACGGTGTTGCCTCACCACTTGGCCAAAGACTCAGCTGCAATTAATAATTAATAATAATTAAGTAATATTCAATGATCATGAAATAATAATTACTAATAATTAAAAAAAATTAATTAGTACTAATTAATTATATTCATTATTTATATTTATAATTATTTATTATTAAATATAATTAATACTAATTATTAATTAAGTATTAGTTATTTTTTTAATTTTTAATAATTATTATTAATTATTATTAATTATTACTTTTTGAGATTTTTATAATGATTAAAACAAATGTCTTGTGATCCTTTTACCAAAATAAAGAAAAAAAGTAGAAAAAAATGTGGTGATTTAGAAGGAAACATGATCCACATAGGGAAATTTACAAACAATACCTAAAACGTCATCATGTTCTAGAAATTAATAAAAAAACAACCATCTCAGAATGGAGCCAATGAATAATACAAAAAAACATGAACATATTAACGCTTACCAACATTTTGGAGATTCCCTCTTCCACCACTTCAATGTTTCGTTATTCCTCTAATTAGTTGTTTAATTTTTTAACATTGATGTTAGAAGTAATCTGAATCTGATTCTATTACAGGAATTACTATTTTTTGCATAGAACCTTTAATTTTTCTATCATGATGAACCTAGAAAATGTTTTATGGACTAGAATAATCATCAAAATATTCAAGAAGAGTAAAATATTTAGATTTTAGACATGACATTTCATCTTGTTAGTTGTACACATTTCCAAACTAGTGTATTTGGAAGATTAGGGTTCATGATAATTTTCATCAAGTTGTTTCGTCATCTTTAAGCCTATATGACATTAGGAAGAAGATGTGGTTATGTTCGGTGTCCCCAAAAAATTAACTTCCTATGATTTTGGACATTTATATTTGGAGTTATAGATTGTTGAATCACCCAATAACTATTTTTTGAAGTATCTTGGTTCAATATCCTTGGCCAAAGATCTTTTTCTATCATAATAAAAGGTTAATGCTTCCAGTTATTGTGGTATATCCATTTCCCCATTTCTCATGGAATATTAGGAACCATGATCTAAAACATTACCCAGAATATCATTGGGATTACCTTAAAAAACACTCACATGATACTTATTAAGAGAAGGAGTATAAGTTTCCATTCAAACAAATTCATCTTTAAATATATCTTTCATACTTCGATCTATATCTGGGGTCATCCAAACAAGTGATGTTATGGTGTTTGTAAATCCATTTCTAGAGATTTTTATATTTTAAGAACAAGAATCTTTCTTTATTTTTCATTTATAAACTATTTCATCAATCATTTTACTCTACATTCATAGATCTTGATCCAAATATTCTTAAATAGCTAACTCATTCTTAGTTTTATTATATTTAGATTTTTCATTAGTTTGATTCTCTATTGTACAATTTTATAAGGATCTTTAAAGGTACTCCATCATGTAACTTTGAACTTTCTTCCTCAACATCCCCCCAATGATAAAGCCTTATTAAAATTACTTTTCATACATTCAGTCTAGGAGGACCTGTCACACAATTAATTCCTTGGATTATTTTTTGTCCTGTAAACATTTAGTTGATTATCCCCTAAAGGGCCTTCTTTATCAAACATCTCATTTTAATAATTTTTCTTTCCCTTATTACGAAGTTTTATTTATCTTTGTCCTTTTATTGAGAAAAAATGAGAATCTTAATTACTTTAAACAGTTATTATGAAGATGTCTAATGGATTGGAACATAGAACAGATTGATGGAATCCTCTCATATTTAATTTTCATAACTATGTCCCACTGAGAGGATGAAAAATAACCATGTAAACCAATTCATTGAGAATTGTAAATCCCAAGAATTACTCTAGATAAATAACCAAATTTATAAAATTAGTGTCTCTATCCATTTTTATAGTAAATATTAGTGTTGAATCCATATAAAACAATGTTCTTGTATGACACAGTGTCCAATTTAGCCCAATAATTATGATTTGAATTTCTACCCTAGTGTTCCAAACCCAGAATGGGTTATATTGAAAATTCCAATCATAAATCGATTAAAAAACAAGACTAAGAGGAAAAACCCATAACTCCAAGTGTGTAATATCATTCTATTTTATGAAATATTTTTTGAATTATATTTATATATTTGATAGCATGTGTCACACATAATAACGAATCTCTTTGATAGAATACATGGCACATTCCAGCAAGATACAAAAAAACATGAAATAATATTATTATAACATAGCCACTATATTGGGGAGCATGAATAATATAATTTTTTTTTGAAATACTAATATAAATATCCTAATCAATATAATATTTTTAATAAAATTTTGAAAATTATCAATAAAATTTGGGTAATGTAATTATATTCATTAAATTTATATTTTCTTCATAAATGGTTTCTCTTTAATTTCTATGAAAGTATTATAATAAATTTATAGATATTTTAGAAAAATAATTTGAGAAATTTACTGATATTTTGTAGTTATCACATCAAAATTAACTTATTGTGAAATTTTGATATTGTTTTCAGAAAATATTTATTTTTAAATAAATATTTAATGATACCAAATTTTGTATATATATCACTTCTTATAAATAAATTATGCTACTTAAACTCTTAATTGGGTTTAAAGTAACATAATAATTTTGTAGTTATATTTAATCCACGTAAATTATTTTTAATCAACTTTATATTGGATTTTAGTTGATGTTTATTTTTGGGTTTAAAAAAGGGGTTATTTCTGAAAACTATTTTAAAGTGGAATTTGTTTATCCTCTTTAATTAATTAAAATAATAAGTAATCATGAAATAATTTAATTTAATTTTAATATTATATATCATGAAATTAAAATTTATATTCACAAAATTATTATCATTAGACAAAGAGTTAAAATAAATATTCTTATGCTTGAAAAAATACAATTCTCGAAAACCTTCTTTTTTCATCATGCATGCAGGTTATATTTTAAATTTAATTTTTAAACCTTTATGAAATTTATTTAAAAATATAATTTTAATTTTTTTAATCATAATATCAAAATTATATTAGGGTTTATTTTTTCAATTTTTTTTAAAAGACTAATTTTTTCAATAAAAGATAAAAATACTAATGTCTTATTGGAAACTAGCTTTTGTTTAAAATAGTTTTGAAATTAAATTATTTTTTAAAATTTATTTATAGTAAAATAACGTCAATTATAAGTATATTAATTCAATTTTTCTCATTATAACAAATTTTATTTTGAAATTGGATATAAAAAAGTTATAGACATTTAAATATTTTCTCTTTAAAACCCCACTTTTTCATAATAAAAGGGAGATTATTTCTAAATTTAATTTCTCCCCATCATTGAGTGGAATTTTAAAAAATGTATTACATTTTTTTAATCATAAAAATTTTAATTATATAAAATAGAGGACTTAATTCTTTACAAAAATGAATAGTTAAAATAAATTATAATAATTACCTCTATTAAGGTTGAAATTGGTTTATCATTGGTTAAACTAAATGGATAAGGGTTTAAATGATAGATGAATTTTTTAAAAACAATAATATAAAAATATTTATCCATTTATATCGCAAAATTTATATAATTATCCATTTTTTACCCATTTAAAATTTTAAAAATATGATCGTAATCAATTCTCTTCAAAAATATCCCATGTGTTCTCCCCCCACTTATAAAAAATTCACCACCTATCATCTCTTATTAATTCATTAAAACACTTTTTCTCCTTCCATTACCAACCCAAATAACTTCCAAAATTCCATCTCCTCATCCTATAATCATTATTTTGGATATAAATCCAGTAGTGGTAGGATTTTTGTGAATACCTAAGGAGGATACCTGAATAAGTGGTGACGTTCCTCGGTGATCATTTCTATTTTACTTCATCTTCCTCCCACATAAATTATAATTATAACATGATTATATAATAAATTAAGTGTATTTAATATAAATATTTTAATATGTGATGGTCATGATTTACAACCATTCCCACTTACATCAATTGTGATGTCATCATTCGTTTGTACATGGGACTACCACCTCACGAACTGATGTTGTTCGTTTTTTTTTCAATTAAAATCTCCCACAGTTAGATATAACGATGTATTTATAAATTATATATAATATTTATGATATTATAATGCTTATTTAATTATTATATCAAACATACCATATATTTCCTATTTTTTAGGAATACAATAATATCACTCGTGTGAACATAGGACTACCGCCATGTGAAGCAATACCGTTCATTAACATTTTACAACGAATGAATTAAGGATGCTTGTGAATAATATATTTGATTTATATGATATATAAATGTTTATTTATTAAAAATAGGGTGTTTACCTATCTTTATTTTGATCTAAAATTAATTTGGTAATGACATTCATGAGTACATATGAACTACCATCTCCATAGCTGTTGTATTTGATTTTATATCCCAAAATCATATGATTTAATATAAATAAATATTTACTGAGTTTATATTATATTTATATAATTCATTAATTCATGATATTATAGAATCATGATCAAAATAATAGGACCAAACATATAACAAGTAGAAACATATATGAAAAACTAATTGGTTATTACATAAAACAAAACATTAATATAGGATCGATAATAAACTGATAATAAAAGGTCATAAAAAATCATAAACTTTTATATATATATAAATTAGGATCTATGATAGATTTATAATAATATTATATAATTATTATAGAATTCAATTCATAAGTTAAGGGATTCCCATCTCACCTTTATTTTGTATAAGGATCAATCCCTATTAAGAATGTATTTCCATAATGTGGTGTACATACTAAACATGAATATATTTTATGATGCATTTTCTAAACATTATTTGGGTTTACATATCAAATTTAGGATATATAATTCATTGGGATGATGGTTCAAAAGTTAACAAATCAGTAATGTTTTATTTGAAAATTTTCATTCTTTTCAAAATAATTTATTCTATGTTCCGATCTTCTTAAATGAGGTGTATATAATACCCTTTAAATTTTATATAATTAATATACTTCAATTCAAGATATTTAATGTTTAATTTATTTTTATTATTTCATGGGTCTTATGTTTCAATGTTTTCACAGTGATAAAAATTTTATGTTTCAATATTTTCCTGTGTTTGGATTGTTTATGATCATGTTTTCCTTTGATAAATTCATGTGATATATCTATTCATAAACTCATAAATTTTATTCACCATTGGTTATGTATTGATAATAAAATTTTTCTTTCATTTTAATCTCTTCATATACTCTAGAGTTCAAAAATATTCTATTTAATAAAAATTTTCTTCTAAGATGAAAATTTGTTTTCTTCAAAAAAAAAAGGATTCTAAAAATGTTTTTAAAAATGTTTTATTAATTTCCTATGATTTTTAAAAGAAATTTTTCCCATTTTCTAATTTTCTGAAAATTATTTAAATTTATTCTTTTTTTATAAAACAATACATGTTTGGATTTTTCTAAAAATAAGGAATGAATATTTATATTAACATGTACCACATGAATGAAACTTCCAATCATCATAAATATTATTTTCTTTGAAGATAATTTTATAAGAATTCAAAGAAAAAAAATTCAATATGTTTTTTTTTAAAAAGTTTTTTTTCAAATCAGAAAGGATATATTCCTCATTAAAATATTAAATTATTTTTAAATATTCCTTTATAATATTTCATTGTTATTTTCAAGAAAAGGAATTCCAAATTGTCATATGAAATAAAGTTTATTTCTAACAAGAAAAATTAAAAGTTATTCGTATTTCAAAATCATTATTGATTTGTGATGATATACTTTGATGTTACTTATGATTTACTGTGCATATGGTTTAAGGATACCATTATTATTCTTTCAAATAAGGTATTATTGTTATGTTAAAATGATATTTATGAAACATGTTTCTATTTAATTGGATATACCATTATACAATTCTTATGAAACAAAATTCTTCTTACAAGTGTTATGATTTTATTAAGTGATTATGATGCCTATTTATTATCTACAGGTTATGTTATGGTGAAATGTTTATGAAACCCATTTCATTTCATGGGATCATATGTGAATAATTTTTTATGATCTTTTGAAACATATACATATGATATTCATTATGTGTCTTTGCTTATGTTATAATTAAAGATGGGTGGGACCTAACTCTTACTCTAAGGAATTTGGTAAAGATTAACATATTATGAGATAGATAAGACTGGAATAAAGAGTACACTCAGTTCAGTAATGGACTTTGTTATCTATGATGATGTTGGGAGAGAAAATAGACTATTGGGATGGTTTGGGGGTGAAACCATTCCAATATGACGAATGTTATTCCTCTATTCATGGTGGTGCATCCTTCTTTTGAGGGTTATCCACCTATGGACTACCCTGATAATTATTGGAAATAATCCTGGACTACTAAGGAATTGATTTTTTATGCTTATTCTTTTTCCAAAATTCTATGTATTATACCAATGCTATTTTTTATTACTAATGGTATTTTATTTCTTTATGATTCATGTCTTATAAACTTCCAATCATTCTTACCCGACTCAGTATTATTATATTGGATATGTGTGGCATTATTTTCATATGTTATGATCATGTTAACATGCCCTTATGCTCATGTTATTCTAAAATCTCTCATTTACATACCTTAAATGAGTATATTAGGTCACCCTGTATTTCTTTTCCTTTCCCCATGTTATGAGGAGAGGTTCTATGTAAGTTATGTATATGAGTAATACTAAATGGGAAGATATTTTCAAGAAAAAATTAATATATTTCATCATATTAGAATATATTTTTTCTAATTTTCCAACGTAATAAAACTATTATTGTCCTTAGGCATGCGTTTGTGTAACATTTAAAATATTAGTCTCAAAAGTAATAATATCATTTAATGAGTGTCATTGGTTTCTATAGTTTTAATAAAATTAAATGTTTAGTTAAACTATGAAAAATCAGACAAAAAATGTTAATGAGAACCCTAGTGATATTTTTAAGATTATATGTAGGTATTTATCTAAGGCTAAGTATAAGAATGATAAAAATATACGGAAAATGAACTAGAATTTTGGTAATTTATAGAGAATGTGGTTTCCAAGAAATTACTGCATGGAAGGATTCTACAAGTGGATGTGGGTATGTAATAGATTTACCTAGGGGTAACAATCTTGAAAACATTGTGTTGAGCTAAATTCGATTGGGAAGTGGTGCACAACAATGGGCCTTATTGCACACTGGTTTTGAAAAACCCACGGTATTGCTTGTTGAATTCAAAAAAATCTTATAAACCATCATAAATGATTTAAATAGATAATGAATATGAATGATATATGATTAACCTAATTCATGATAGGATAAAAAGAATTTTCCATGATTTATACGCCCTATAAGTGATTGTTGTCTTGATTATGTAGTTTTAATCTTTTATTTTCATCACTCGCACTATGAATTATACATTTATTAAATGGTGGAAAAAATAATAAATATGGTTAACATTGACTGTGATGGACAATTAGTTTATGATAATCAAAATGGGATGATTTCAAGAGTGAATTAATTTGTCATTATGCCGATTTTCTTTTCAAAGAACGTGATTGACAATGCATACCTTAAATAAATTTTATACTCAATGAATAAGAGAAGAAAAATGTAAACATGGAGTTTAGGGAGTGGATACCATGGAGGAAAAAGATTAATTTTCATATGTTTCATGATTGTGGTAATAAAAACCCATGTCGATGTCTAAGAGGAGCATGGATATGTTAGGACGATTGGAATGAATAACACCAAGAAAGAAATTAAAAATAGAATACGAAGATTCTGCATAATATTATATATCGAAACATCAATCTCAAAGAAGAATTTTAAATAGATGAATGCATAAAATGTGGAAAGTATGGGAATTGTGAAAATCATTTTCCTAGGGGGAAAGACTGTGAAGAAAATCAGAAACATATTAAATGTAACAGTTATATTGCTGACGATGAAGAGTCTAAAAATGACTTATGAAAAAAACTAAGGTTTATAGAATAAGATTATAAAGAATTGTTAATTTTTTGAGAAGTAATATGTATGATTTAAGTATGTATGTATTTTAATTCAAGGATTATTTTAGGTGAAGCATGAAAAATATAATAATCATTCAGTATATGTTTTTTGATAAGGATTTCAAAAATATGTTAAATAGTACTGATGGACTAGAAAAGGATTTAATAACAATGTTTTTGAGAGACTATTACCCTTAATATTTTATTGAGGTGGAAACAATTTTGTTATTATGTATAATGATATTATTTATATAGATAAAGTAAATTGGATAGTATTGATGAAATGTAGAATGATAATGGATTTTTTGACAAATTGGTTTATATTGTCATTGATGGATTTTACAATATTATTAGATCTACGGAACATGTTTAAAAATATGTGTTTTTTTTCAATGAATGTGGAATAACTCATGTTCTCATTATGGTTTTATGGTAATTATAATTGTTACCAAACGTAAGGGTAATATATGCCCATGGTATATATATATTTTGCGTGTGACCATTAAGATCTACAAACTGATATTTGGATTATTAATACTAAGTTTATTTTCTGAAATTTAGTGACATTATTTAAAAATCACGTTGTTTGAAATGGTTATAATGTTAAATTTTTATGGAATGGTTTATGTTGAACTTTGGATGAGGTCTTAGAGTTTAATTTACTACTTCACCATATGTAGATTTGTTCGTATTGGATAACCTATGATAAATTGTTTAGTTACAACTATAGGAGGATGGAATAAGTTATCATTATCTATAGATCCTATGATAAATTGATGCTTTAGGTATTAAAAATTTCCTTAATTTCATAGAGTAAGAGATGAAGGGTAATTTTATCAAGGCACAATGAAAGGGTGAGTTTGTGCTTATAAAATTAAATGAAATCATGTAAGTATTTCTTCACATGGAAATTATACAAAATTCGTGAAACGATATTGACATAAAATATATTCACATTATCATCATTTTTATGATATTAATGACATTTTTAACACCTCTTCAGTTTATGATTTTGTGGTTTTTAACCTTCTCGGGATCACCCACTTTCTTGGGATCAATTTTCTCTATCACTCTTTTAGAATATAAAGGTCAGTTTTCACTTATATAACCATATATTTACTTCTCACTTATGTTATTGTATTTGGAAACATACAATGTGCTATTTCAGATGATTTTCATGCATCCCAATCTCATTTTTAAGAGGATGTATTATAAACCATTGGTTCGGTGTGGGATTCTATGATGTAATATTAAAATGTTAAACCAGGGTTGACCAAGAATAATTTACTGGTAAAAATAAATTTTAAGGAGGAAACAATATAAAATCCTATGATTTTTGGAAATATTTTCCAAATTATTTTAAATTTTTTGATAGAGTGCATTACATGCAACAACTTATCTCTTCGATAGCATTCCAGATAGGCACCATAGAGCTTCAGAGAATGATAAAATAAAATTATAATAACCTAGATATTATGATGGAGGGTATGAATAATGTTAAAAAATATATTAATTGTAAATTTAAATTTCCTATAAAATATATGTTTATTTATATGCTCTTCGAAAATAATCAATCTAATTTTGGTAATGTATTTATATTCATCGACAATTATTTTTTCTCCAAAATTGATTTTTATTTCTTTAGAATAAATCTATTATAACTAATTTATATAATGTTTATAATTTATTTTTGATAAAATGAAATTAAAATTTTTATTCATCTTATTGAAAATAACTTAAGGTGACATTTAAGAATTTTTTAGGAAAATATTTATTTTCTAGTAAATAGTGAAAATAACTATTATTGAAAGGTTGTCACATCATTCATTTTAATTAAGTAATATAAATTACAAATTATTTTTTAACGTAACATAAGTATTATTTATTTATATTTAATCCACATAATTACTTTTAATTAACTTCATATTGGATTTTTGTAAAAGTTTATTTTTTGGTTTGAAAATAGGTTTTTCTCAAAACTATTTTAAACTGAATAATGATTCTCCATTTTAATTAATTAAAATATTCCAAAACTTGGAATGTTTTAATTGATTTATATATACTATATATTATCAAATAGAAAATATATTCATAAAATTATTATCATTAGTCATATATTTAATATAAACTATTTGTTTTTAAAAAAAATTAATTTCTTGAAAACCCACATTTTCTTCGTGTTAGCAGGTTCTTTTTTAATTTCACATCATTGAAATTTGAAATATATATTTTTTAAAAATATTTTTTAAATAATCATATAAAATATTCTTTTATATAATTTTTAAATTTTCTAATAAGATTACTTTTTTATTGATTTGGTGAAAATATTGAATTTAAATTGAAAACTTTATTTTCATTTAAAGTATTTTCAAAGATAAATTTTATTATAAATTTTTTTTAATGTAAAAATGTTATAATTATATTTCAATTAATTTAATTTAGGACATTACAATCAATTTCATATTAAAATTAGATATAAAAACATTATAAACTTTTTATCATTTTTTCATTGAAAAATCAGTTTCACTTCAAATTTACATCATTAATATTAAATTAAAATTTTCCTCTTATATGAATCAAATTGGGAAACATGGATTATGTATTTTTGAACATTATAATTTATATTATTTACTATATTCAATGAAATTTTTTTACCGAAATGAAAAGTGAACATAGTAAAAATTAATTATTGCATATAAGTTAAAATTCGTTTATCATGGGTTAAACTAAAAATAAATTACAATAAGAATAACCTATACACATTTATACAAAATATTTTATGGACAAATATATCTAAATAAACCTACAAGGTTTTATGATTGTATATTTTTTTACCCTTATGACATAATAAAAATGTGGGATCACTAAATTCATTTCAAAATAACAACTGTGTCCTCTCCCACACATATAAAATATCACCCCTTTACTCACATCTTCACTCCCTCAAAAACATTTATTTCCACTAATAAATACAAAAATCACATAAAAATTTCCCTCTAATTATCTTAAAATACCTACTTTGGTCACAAATACAACCAAAGAATGATTTTAGTGAAAACCTAAGAAGGATACCCAAAGAAGAGGTAACATTTATCATGATGGCTTTTTAAATTTCTTCCTCCACCACCATACATTGTTATGATACCATGATTATATAATATTATAATTATATTTCATGTAATTAAATGTTGTTATTTTATGTTCATGACATAAAACCATCTCCACTTCCACCAAATGGGTTATTAAATCATCGTTCATGTATACAGCAGACTACCGCCTCGCGAACAAATGTCATTCATTTTTCCATTACCACCTATCATGGTTGGAAATAATGATTGATTTATTGTTTATATATGATATTTATTATATTATTATTATTCTATAATTATTATATCATACATACCTTCATGATTTCCATTTTTTGGGAATACAATAACATCACTTGTGTGTACTATTGACTACCACCACATGAAGCGATATGATTTTTCACGCATTACATTGATGATACTCGGATTTTTTTAATGATAATATTTGATAGATATAACATAAATAAATTTATTTAACTATAATATTCCATTTACATTTCATTATATGGATTGAAAAAATAAAATGAAAATAGTATTTATGCATATGTCTGACCATCCGTCTCCATGAACAGGGTATTTCATTTTCTATCAGAAAATATTTTGGATTACAATAACTATATATAAAATTAATACATACTATATTTATATCGTGATTTTAATTTTGGATATTATGTAACCATGAACAAATACATAGTATGAAAAATATTACAAATCCAAACATATACAGATAACAAAGTTGTTATTACCTCAAACATAACATTAACATGGAATTCATATTAAATGGGTAAAAAGGACATAAAAATCATATATAGTATGATATATATGAATTTGTTATATATTTGATTTATAATAAACATATATTTATTATAGAGGAGTTTTTAACAATTATGATGGATGTCAAGTATTAATGTAATTTATTTCTGCCTCACTATTATTTTCTGTGAAGCCCAAGCCATATTCAGAATATATTTCTTTGATTTGGTGTATATACTTCTCATAAATTAATTTAATTATAATTATATTGAAAATTATTTTTTATTAAATATACATTTTATTTTCTCTTTTTCATGGGGGTTTGGATCAAAATTTAACAAATCAGGAATGAATTTTTGTCTCAATTTTTCTTCTTTGGGACATATGTTACAATATACACCAATCTTCTTCAACGAGGTTCATATACAACCCTTTACATATTAGATCATGAATATCAATATTTTCAATATATTACAAGTTTCATTAAAAGTTATTTTTCCATTGGGATTGTGATTCAATGTTAAACAAAGTGTTATGGATTTTAGGTTTCAATCTATTCATTTATCATTATTTTTTATAATTGTGATTTTTCATAATAAAATATTATGATATATTTCTCCAAAAACTCAATAATTTTATTATAATCTTGTTATGCCATGATAATAAAAGTTTTCCATTATTTTCCTTTACTTATGTACTCATGATTTTAAAAAGGATTTTTATAATAAAAATTATATTCTCAGTCGAAAATTTATTTTCTTCCCAAAAAATGATTACTAGAAAAAAATTATTATTCTCTTATGATTTTTAAAAGATTATTTTACACATGTTTGACTATTAAAAAAATATTTATTTTTTAGTATTCATGTCATTTGCAAAAAAAACCCATTTGAATTTTACCAACATGATTAAAGGAATATTTGTTTTAACGTGTACGTCATGAAAAAAATTATCATCGTTATAGAAATTTTTACATAAAAATACACATTATATGGTTTCAATGAAAACTATTTTCAAATTTTATTATGTTTTAATATATTTTTTCATCCGGTGAGGATATTTTCCTCCAGAAATATTTTAAATGATTTTTAAATATTCCTTTATTACTTTTCACGGTTATTTTCAATGAAAATGACTTCCGAGAAGTTTTATCATGTAAAAGATACTTCTATAAAGACTCATTCAAATTTATTTATCTTTAAAATTCATTTACCATCTAAGATTATGTATTTTGATGTTAATTGCATTTTACAAGGGATATGATTGAAGGATACCATTCTTATTCCTTCTCTAAATGGTTTATTTTTTGGATAATAAGATGTTTATGAAACCTATTTCTCTTTCTCAGTATATAATATGATAAAATTATTGTGGAACCCATTTTTTTTCATGAGTTATGGTTTTCAATAATGATGAAATGATTGTGAAACCTGTTTACTCTCCATATGTTATGTTATGATGAAATGATTATTAAACCCATTTTATTTCATTTGGTTTGGTATGATAAATGTTTTATAATCTTGTGGCACACATACGTATGATTTTTTTCTGATAGTATTTATGCTATTACCAGTGATGGTGGTTACATTATAACAACATAATGGTGAGTCATATATCTCATTCCAATGCATTTGGTAGTGATTTACTTCTCATCAGATACACATGAGAGGAATGAGATGTGGACTAGGTTCAGTAAATGACTTTGTCCACTATGATGATCTTAGGAACGAAAATTGACTACAATAATGGTTTGGGGAGGGATCCCATTACACAATTAGTAATTGGATTCCACTAGGTATGGTGGCGTCTCTTACCCCGGAGGATTATCCACCTATGTAGTTCCCTGATATGTTTTTAATGGGTATTGACTAATAAGACAATTAGTTTCCATTATTATGTGTATGTCCTAATTATAGGTCTTATTCCAATGTTATGATCTCATGAATCATGTTTATTTATTTCATTATGATTCATGACTTATAAATGTATAATATTTATTGCATGAGTCATTTTTCTGATAATTGATATGAAAGTTATAGTTTTCAAATTATAATACCATGTTCTCATACCCTTATGGTCAGGTTGTGCTTACGTATCTTACTTGTTTATCCTCACTAAAAAACCCCTTATATTCATTTTATGCTTACATATATAATTTTTTTATCCGTACTAAGCATCTAAGTTCCCCATTTCTTATGTTTCCATTCCACATGTTATGGTGAAATGTTTTATATTGGGTACGTATATTAAGAGTACTAAATGGGAAGATCTTGGTGGTAAATATTGGAAATATTTAACCGAATTAGAATATTGTATTCTAAGATTCCAAAGACACTAAAATATTACGATACTCATGGTAGTGTGTGTTTATTTTTTAAATATTAATCTAAAAATATGTAATATCCATGTATGAGAAGTTTGTGTCTCTATAAATCTATTTGATTTAATTCCATAGAATGAAAGAAGAAATGGAAGAAACACTTACCAATTAATAATTATATTTATTTTTATTAGAAGTTATTACCATTCATGAATTATAACTAATGATTAATTTATTAATATTAATTAATAATTGTTATTATTAATTATTTATTATTATATGTAATTATTAATAATTATTATTAATTAGTACAAATTATTAATTCATTAATATTATTTATTATTAAGTATTATTAATTAATTATTAAAAAAATATTATTATTTATTATTACTAGTAATTATTAATTAGTAATTATTAATTCCTATTAATAATTATTAATTATATAAATTATTTTTTAAATTACATAACAGTATTAATTAATAATAATATTATTAATTATTAATTGTTAATTAGTAAATTTATACGCTTTGTGTATTAGTATTTTTATAATATTATAATTAAAGTTGGGGAGAAGTGGAATTGAATCTCATATAAAAAATCTATAAGGTATTCCATGGTCTACATCCTTATAAAATGGTGTCCTTGGTGGAGTTTTTTTATATATTAGAATTAATTAAATAAGGGAAATTCCAAATAACAAACAGTATTTAAAATACTATTCAAAATTTTATTATATATATATAAGAAAAAAATTGAAATTATATTAAAACAAATAAAGTGTTTTAAATATTATTTTAAATTTTTTATATATGTATATAATAAAAACTAAATAAAATTATTTTTTAAACGAAATTATGGTGTAGGGAGAAAATTAATTCTTGGATGGAAGAACATTAAATAATTTAACAATTTGACATCCAAAATTCCAAGAATAAAAAAATGATTGAGAAAATTAAAAAAAACACATCAAATTTTTTTTTCACACAACGGTGGTAGTATCGTTCATGCAATTATGTTTCATGCGGGGTGAGGGTGATTGGTGTATGAACGATAGGTTAGGTGATCCCTTTGATTCATTAATAGTTTGAATTAGGGCAGCGTGACATCCGGTAGAATTTCTAAAATTAAGGGTTTTTTTATTTTAAAAATAAATAAATAAGTAATAATAATTAATTGAGGTTTTCTAGGAATCATCTAGGGATAATTATTTGTATAAAAAAATAATATTATTTTTGTATATTATATAATAGAATGCAACCTTATTTTGAAATATAAATTAAGAAAATTGAAGAAAGGGATAGAAAATTTGATGAGAAATAAAATTTTATTAATTTTATTATCTATTACTTATATATACCCCATTAAGGAGGAATACACTTCTCTTTTAGAGAATATAAACCCAATTATTGGTGTATAGGTGGGGATAAATATACCACCTATCATTGGATTCTCTTTACTCACTAATACAATTTTCTGTCAATGCCTGTCATCTCCCCACCACCCCTTGTCACCCCCGCTGCCTCCCCCCTTTACCCCTTCACGGTCACCAATCTGGTCACTGAACTCCCCCCCAACGTTCGATCACTACCCATCAACCACCACCATTATAACTCGACCCACCACACATCTATCATAGATATTGACTTCATCTATGGGTCTATTTCCATAACCACTTGTGCCATCTAATTCTCATCAATATCATACAAAAACAAAAAATCATGAGTTTTTCTAAATAACTTTTAGTTAATTCCAAATGAAATCCTTATCCAGTAATACCGAAAAAGAATCATTAACTACTAAAAGAGGTTTCTTAAAGGTCCCTAAAGGACTTTATCGGCCTGTTTTAATGGTCTTTAAAGGCCATTATCCTATTATTATTTTTATGTGTTGTCTGTGTAGCATTGTATATTCTGTTTGTTTTCTTTTATGGATGTATGTTTTTTATGTACATGTGTGTGTGTGTATTTATGTGAATAGATTTGATTATGTTTGTAAATGTATGTGTGTGTGTATGTGTATGTGTGTGTGTGTGTATGTGTATGTGTATGTGTATTCGTATGAATTTACTTGATCATTTGTGTGTGTATATGTTTCAATGTATGTTTATGTACAATTACACAAATTTATGTGTATCTGTATATTTGTAGTTATGTTCTTGTGAATTTATAATGTGTATGTAAATGAAGTTTGATTGTGTATTCATATGTATGTGTGTGTAGATATATATAATTGTATATGTTTCTGCTTCTATACATGTTTGTGTTTATGTATGAAAATATTCATGTGTGTCTGTATGTGTATTTCACGAGAAGAGAAATGAGATTTCATAGTGGGTGAATTTGGGTGATCATAGTTTGGTGATCGCTATTGACCTCATTGGTGACTACCATTTGGTGGTAACTAGCTTTTCCACCTCCACACCTGAATGTTTCACCTTCCACATCGAGATATCACCCTCCCATGTCAAGTCCCCCAGTCCAACCCATCCACCCTCATCAATATTTCTCTCCTACCCCACCTCAATGATGTTCCACCTAACATCTAGCGACTATCATTCCCCCATCCCCCGCCCCTCCTCCCCATATTCAATATCCCATCTCATCCCCTCCTTTCTCCACCCCCCATCCCCAATGCCCCCATCCCCAACTATCGATCCCCCATCCTGCCCCATCCTCACCTAACCATTGAGCCCCCATCCTTACACCTCACCCACCCTTCCACCAATACCCCATGTTAGTCCCCATAGTTTATACCTTGGCCTTTTGACCCCCTAGAGATAGATTCTCCCCCACAAGGTGTGGTTGGTTCCCTATTAGTGATTACTCTTCTACACATCGACCCTCCTACTATACTTCCCACAAATTGGTCTTCCTTGACAATTATGACTACTTTTCCTAGTATTTTTACCATATTTCATATATTTAAATCATGATTTATCATTATTTTCTATGGTTGTTCTTTTCAGGTGTTAATTATGTCAGATTTCATATCTTTCCCAAATGTTTGGAAATCACTGAGTAATTTTTTCCCCATCTCCTTCCAAAATTTCCTCTTACACTGGCTTCATTAGTTCATAAGTTTTAATGATATGAGTTACATTAGAAAATGAATATGAAATTAGGGTACAATACTATTTTTCATTGGCTTCCATTTTTGTTTGAGATATTTTATTTTTGATAGGCTTTTATGATTGAAACCCTTCAATACTTTTTACATATCATTTTCCTATTCGAATTTTGTCCCATTTGATTCTTCCAATAAGGATAGGAACGATGAACAATAACAAAAATTTATAAGTTTTATCAAAGGTATAACATTTATAACACTGTAGGATTCATAAATTTTCTTAATACTTATCTTCCCAACAAATTGTTTTTCAATTGTTAAATTAAAAAGTCTAATAAATCTAACTATATCAGATATCCTTATTTTACTTGGAAAAGTATGAATTTAATTGATTTATAACACATTAATATTTCATTTTATATGAATTCATCAGTAATTACATATTTAATTTTATTCATGTATTCATTTGTCATATTTTTTAATATATAATTTTACTGTATATTTTTATGAGATGAACTCAGATATTGTGCAGGTAATTATAAAATATTTTATAAAATGATATAATTAATAATTTGAAATTATTTTTTAATCAAATTTAGTTCAATATAATTTTATGATAATTTTTTTTGAAACTTATTATAAAACACCTATTATAAATGTTGATTTATTTGAATAAAGTACAAATAAAATTTAATGTATTTTTGTTCTAAAAATGTAATGTTATAAAAGTGTTTAAAATGTTATAATTATTATTTTTATATGAATTATATAATACATTAATGTGTTTTAAATTTCGTTATATATTATTATTAATAAATTTAAAATGTGTAGTATGTTTTTTTCATATTAATATACTTATTATATTTATATATTTGAATTTTTTAGTTCTCGATAAAATATTGTTTATATATTTCATTCATTAGTTTCTTATTAAATATAAAAAGGGTAAGAGATACGATGATTTGAAAAATAGATTTTAAACTTAATATTATAAAGTGATTTAACAATTTATTGATTTCACAAGTGGATTTAAATGTTATTTGATAATTTCTCCATATAGGAAAGGTGAAAAAAGATATCTATTTAAACAAAAAACTGTTAGGGAACATATATTTATGAATGGGATGTTGAGAAACTATATGCCTTGGGCCTGCAATTATAGAGGATTTTGTAACCCATCACAGATCATAAAGTATTAATATGGATATTGATTTGAGAATAGTTGATCCAATGAACATAATTCTCAATGATATGATGAATCAGTTTCCACACGAAGATAATAATGTCGTAAATTATGAAATTTGAGGGAGTAATAATCGTACTTCTGTAGATGGGAGACCATTGAAATTATTTGGAATTCATGACAACACACATATTGAATTATATTTCGGATGCACTAAATTCAATAAATTGTTGTTCATCAATTAATTTTTACACCTGATGGTTCAAAAAATGCGTACAAACACTTCATTGACATGTTTGGGTACCTTTGGAGAAGGTACTAACTTCTAGAGAGAAGATTATAGAGCCATACTATTAATCTCCCAAGATTACCAGTGACCATGGATCCACATATGAGACCATTTATGCATGATATGATAACAATTTTTTGATCAGAATATAGAATGAACAAATCAATATTTTTACAATTTTCTAGTCTTCTAGGTGGAAGTACACAGTATTCATATTCTTCCTCGTAGGGTCTCGAATCAAGGGAAACATGTTTTCACAAAGTAAATTCATTATTTCCAACTAAAACTGAGTTTTAACAGATTCTTCATGTCAGCTAAAATTTCTAAATTTATGACTTGAAATTCATTTAGAAACAAAGAAGTTGATAAACTAACTCACCTGATAGATTCTTTGGTAGGTAAGGATTTTGATTAAAGATACCCATACATTTTCTTAGAAGAATATAATGATTGAGTATGATTGTATGTAGATGGTTTAAACCATTTGAAGTACATGGTTTGTTTGGATCATTTTATGTGCCATGTGGTGTTGGTTCCATACAACCTTCCCCCCATGGGTATGTAAGAAGAACAATTTTTTTACTTTCGACACTATTGGAAGGGCCGAGAGTGCATAATGATAAAATCAATATTTACATGAAAAAATTGATTGATGATCCACAATAATTTTGGGAATATTATGTATCTAATTTTGACATGTTATATATTTAAATTTATAGACTTCAAGTCACTTAGTTATGGACAATTAATGAATTCCCAACGTATAGTAACTTATTAGGTAGGAGTACAAAACAGAATTCTACTTCATTTGATGTAATAAAATTAGGACATATATATGACTTAAGAACTATATAATGTGGGAATAACTTGGTCACATATGATTTCTTCCTCCACTATACAGTTTTATAAAAGAAAGTGTGTCATTTTATGAGAATAGAGATCATGACACAACACCGCAAATAATGTTTTGTGTTCAAATTATTACAAAAATTGATCAAGAAAACAATCACACAATGTATGCTATTAATGATTTATTATCTCCAATATTTCCTTCCACTCTAATATAAAATACATGATACAATCATAATTGGGTGAAGGATATTATTTTCTTTGAATTTCTTTACTGAAAACATAATAGTATGATAAATAATTTTTTTCTAATACACATTGAAAAGAATGTACGTGTTAATATATTGTGCATTTTTTTAGATTTAAGGGGAAATAAAAGGATAGTGAAAAATATAGATTTTCCTTGAATGAAATAGGACTAATAAAATGTTTATATTTACCTTTTTGTTAGCGTAATAGGCCATGCATCCATTATTTATAGTACATTATGAAATAAAAAATAGAAAGAATCATTTACATCAATTTTAAATACTGTGAAGTTTCTTAATGGGTATTTCTCTATGATTTCCATGTTTATCAATGTGATAAGAAATGAATTATAAGGGTAAAAATTCATGATAATCATATTATGGTTTAATAGTTAATCTCAATTTCATTTTTTATTGTTTTCCTACAAATGATTTTGATCCGTTGATTGGTGTTTTTAGTTTTTTCAGAAATTTATGATCAAACAATCATCAAACATGTTATTTTAAAAATTAAATGAAAGGATTATGTGCCTACTACGTAAATTATAGAAAAAATTTTTGTCTTCATTTTTGGGATTTTATTATCCACATAACATTTTATTTAACTAGTGAATTTATTAATGGTGGTCTCATTAAATTTAGGTGGTTGTATAAAAAAGAATGATAAAAAAATATATTGAAATATAATGAGAATAATAGAAACTGACTAGAACCTTTAAAATCAAATGGATATTTGATGGACGAGATCACAAATTTGTCTACTTCATATATTGATGAGGTTGAAAAATTGTTAGATAAACCCCCTATATTGAAAAATTTCCAATAGAGGAAGGGATCACATTTGATATACACAAGGATTAGTTCGTTCGAAGTCATCGATACATATTTTTCAACACTCCATCAATTATACCATTGATATAATAAGTTTCATAGATAGTCAACTATTTCATATATTTTAATATTTATGGTACTACTTACCTTTTATTATGTTGAAATTTAGGATGCATATCATTGAGTTGAAACATGAAAGGCCCTGTGGAACAAACCATCAAATCCAATGACATCATTTCAAAACATTTCATGAGTGGTTCAAGACTAAAATATGTATAAATAATTGATTTAATATTTTTATAATGAAACTAAGGTGTATTTTAATATCACACAATCCCTAGAATTGTTTGAAATTTACACATTCATAAGATGCATGAATCATGTGCTCGTATTATGAGTTAATATTTAAACCAAATAGCTGATAGAAATTTTATTACAGCTCATCGATAGAAGACATTTTTTGTTAATGGATTCCAATTTTTTATTTATTATGTTGAAGTGAACCAAGAAACATAGAATTTTAGTCTCCATTGATCATTTGTTCATACATATTATTCTTATGGATCACTGAAGGATATTATAGAGTTTACTAATGGATGTAGATTAAAGTATATATTGTTGAGGTGTGATTGGGTCCATTTGGTTCATGGAACAAAAGACAAAAATTTAAAATTTACATTGGTAGACATTAACAATATACTATATAATGATGTCTGAGTATGAAATGATCCCTTTATACGAACATCCAATGAATAGTGCAATTACATTGTTGATATTAATACTAATTGTAATGTTGTAGTGAAATTGTCCAGAAGAGGTGGTTTTTCCAAATTAATCAAGAATAACCATATGTTTTTTCTTTTCATGAACAAAAAAATGAGTAAAAAACTATATATATATATATATATATATATGAGAATAAGATATAAAATGGGCTAGAGAGGTAGTTTAATGACATATGACATACTTACATTACCAATTAATGGTTTCCAATACTATTTTACAAATTAACCTTTTTAAAAAATATTTATGAATTATATGTATAAAAACATGTTTGTTTACATATATTTTTTTAATAAATAATGGTATCTCATAGGGTAGTTGGAGTTCTTTATAATATGTTTTTGGTATGTATATTCCACTTTTTTAAAATTTAATTATTATAAACTTCTATAAACATAATCCCCTTGTTGTTTCTAATTTTTGATTAAAAATTTGATTATTATAATCTAGATTATGAATATATATTAAAAAAAGATAAAGGGATGGATTCTATCTCATGTGGATATCCTTTATCTCATTCACTAAATATATAATTCTTCGGAAATACCTCAAACGTGATTAGTGAAATTGTACGAAACATGTAGATTTTTCCCTCTATTTCCCATTAAAATGGATCGACATGGTTTAGATTGAATTTGAAAAGGGTGGGAATGGTGATTATTATAGTGATCACTCAAAATACCCCATATTTATAGATAATGTGGGTGGAAATGAGGAAGACGTTACCATATTTGTTTCTTCTAAGGATGATATGTATCTTGAAAACTAAAAGGATGAATCTTCTGATATAAAGTAGAAGATCTCAATCATTTTATTGATTTATTTTTTCAAGCCAGCTACCAAGCCATGGCGTGGAGATGATGGAGAGGCAAGGGTTGTATTGAGCTCAAATACATCAATTTATATTTCATTAATCTTCTATTAATGACTTCAAGATTCTATGGAATGGAGAACAAGTTAATTGAGAAGAAAACACTGATGGTTTTGGGACCTTGTCACTGCTTAACATTCCAATGATTGTATAGAAGACTACACAGAGGCAGGCTTGGTAAAAATGGATTATATTTCCTATTTGTGGATGGTGATAAGAGACCTTCATCAATGGAAGGGATGGTTGTGGTGGATTATGGGGAGTTGTCTAGTGATAACATGATTGTAACCTGGGATATAGGATGATGATGGAAGTGGGGAGTAGGGTGTAAGAGACCTCGAGATATAGGGTGCCAAATGATCGTGGGATGATGTAGTTGATAGGTTGGCGATATATGGAGATGTTTGTGGGTTCAAGGACTATGTGATTGGGCTTCAAACCTTGAGTGAAAACACCTCAGTTGTAATGATCTTTTGAGTGTTTTGTGAGAACAACATTGTGTAGTATTCAAGATTATGGAAATTAGGATTTCAGTTGGTGGAGGCATAACACAACTATGATTCAGTAAGTTTGGTGGTGGTGGTCTCAGATTCAGGTGGTGATGACGGGAGAGGCGAGGAACTATTTGATCTTTGTCTAGGGCCAATAAGATTGATTTTAATAGGTAAATTGGGCTAGTTTTAGGATGGCCTTCGAGCCTGAGGTTCGTGTACTATTTATAGTGGACAATGTTAATGTGAACCTTCCTTGATGGAGGGGTCATTCTTGATAGAGTTTATCAATGGATGATAGTGACGTTAGTGGTTATAGGATGATTTCTAATTGTGTGGTATGTCCTTGGGAATGATGATCTCAGGTATCATGGGACATCAGTGTTACTGGATTCCGATAATGATCAACAATTATTAATGATTTTTAGAGGTAGATACCTCAAATGATGGGCATCAGGGACAACATCAATTGAGTAAGAGAAGTTTATAAATCACACAATTAAATCCTTAAGTGAATTATTCATTGATAGTAAATAGATTTTGGAACTTCATCCCTGATGAAGAACTCTAGAAAAGTGTTTTTGGACAACCTCATCATTGTGGTCATGTTCATGTGGTCTTCAGGTTTTTCATATGTTGGTCGACATCATGGATGCATCAGCTAGTCTAGTTGATTGTGTTCCTTTGGACCATTATGTATGGGCCTTAAAGCCTTTAAAACTAGGTCAATGGGCTATGACATGTGTTTCTTTAGGCCCACAATGTTGGTTTTTGGGGTGGAATTGTTTTTTTACTTTTTTGGTTTGGTGGTGCATTATGTTCCACACGCTTTCATGTTGATGTTTCTACATTTTATTTTTATGAATAAATTTCAGGTCTAGGTATTATTTCCACCTAAACCTTATTTATTTGTGTAATTGGATTTGGTTCGTCTTCTAGTAGATGTAGGGATATTTATAGATGAATTCAATACTAGAACTTTGGATCCCGATTGGATGTGTTATTTGGTTTGGCCTTTCATCCAGTTGGAGAGGGGGTTAGTGTATTTATATGTTAGTTAGGGATTATGATATGAGACCCCCACAGATTCCCTCTAATGAATCATGCTTAGAATTTATTACCCAATGATTCAATTAGAAATTATGTATTGTTGTTCTGGTAAATTCACAATTTAAATTTTCATAATATTCATTTAATTATTATCATAGCTAGTAACTATTTTTTACTGGATAATTTGAATTCCTATCCAGATTAATTTTATATAGTATGAATTTCCAAATCCATAAATTTGTTGATTCATAATAAGGTAAGGGTGAGTTTGGATCATCAAGCATCATTTTTGGGTGTTCCATGCATTATAGAATAAGCCCATTTAGGAATTATTCTTATGTAGTGGTGGAATTTGGTTTTGTTTTTGTCGAGTGAGGAAATAATGATAAAAATTAATACTTTTAATAAATATATGAATCTAATTTTTTATTTATATATTAACTAAATAAATTCAATATATTCTAATTTTTCTCTTTATTCTTGTAATCAGGCGAAGTGGGGCATGCCTTCTATACCAGGCACTCAATACCTGTCACATCTTAGACATGATGTAAGTTTACAATTCATTGTTCCTTCATATATTAAAATATACACAATAACATGAATATTACTATGTATTTGGTGGACCCCATTATTGTAGTCACGCCAATAAGGTGAGTATACCAATCAAACATCATTGTGTGTGAGGACTCATTGGGTGGGAGATTTTGATGTTGTCGACGTTGTAGTAAGAACATTATTTAGTAAAATTTTATATTTATTAAACATAAATTATTCACATTTGTTCATTAATTGATTATGTATATTAAACCAGATCAATTTGAAACTCATTAAAAATAAATGCAAGAGGCTCAGTGTTTTTGTTCTATGAATAGAGATGAGATATTATAACATATTGTGAGGTGTGACAATCATAGTTATTCTTTGACTTATGGACCAAGTTTCCCATGTTGTTTAGTAGTTAGACAACAGATGATGTGTACAATAGAGATGTAGGGATGAACACACCTTCAAATGTTGATGCTTCCAGGAAGAATATACAACATAATACTGATGACTGTTTTTAGTAGACAAGTTCACAGTACAAGGATAAATTACTATACATTTCGTCATGTATAGATGTAGTGATAATGCAGTGTCGTGTTGATGGTACACAAGTTGTGACACATGTATTAAATAAAATAAATTGTGCTCATGATTAATTTTATTGACATTAATATGATATATAATATTTATATATGTTGTAAAATTTGGATACAGTTGTTCGAAATCATCGTCAGTTCATTGGTGATTAGGATAATGATTCAACTCATGCATTAGTTAATTTATGATAGCATTTAAATAATTACGATGAATAAGTTAATTTTTTTGGTTTCTAATATTGTTATAAAAAATGAATAAATCTATCCAACAATACAGTGTCATAGTCAATCCTTAATACACTTAAGTTACATGAAAACAATCATTGAGTGATTTTTGAAATAGTCTTGAAGGCAGAATGTCAATCAAAAATGTTGTTTTATTGGGAGGACCATAAACAAACTTTTACTATCATAAAACACTAAAACTAGTTCATAATGGTCAAAACCATTTTAAATAACATAATAATTAGGTAAAATCCTCTAAAAAATTAATTTTTATTATTTTATTTGTGTACATGTATACAAAATGTCAATAGGATGTGTGGTCTGCCTAGAATGACAAAATAAGAAATTTCTAATGGTTTGGTGACATTTAAAATCCTGTGGACGGGGGCCAAAACTGACTGAATGTCCTCTAATTTATATAAAATAAATGAAATTGATAATTCTAAAATATTTGAGAAGAAATAATGTAGACTGGAGTGCTCATTTGGCCTAGATGACCTGAAACACATTTGTGTGGTCTTAAAAAATCCAAACATGTATTTAAAAGTTAGATACATATCAAAAAACCTTATAATGTTGTGAAATCAAAGTAAACCCCTAAAAATATTATTAATTTATGTGCAATAATATATAGAACATCAATCAGCTATGTGATTTATTCAAAATGACTGAATAATCAATATTTAATGTTTTCCCCTTCAAAAATGTGTGCTAGGGGGTTAAAACCAATGGAAGAACATTAAAATTTCATTTAATCAAACTATTAAAACTATACAATGAAAAGCGAATTGGGGGAGAAAATAGAATGCAAATATGCGGGGATATTTTCCCCAGATTACCCGAAGCACATTTTTTTGTTTTATAAAATCAAAACAAGGGTTTAATGGTCATGTCCATAGAAAACTTCCTCTGAATAACCTGAATTAATTAGTTATTTTATTATTATTTTACATGTGTACGAGTACATGACACATCCACCAGAAGTTAAACCTACCCAGAATAACTGGATTAGAGGTTTTAAAAAGTTTGATTGTCTTTTCAAATGTGCATTATGGGGTTAAAAATAGCCAAAAATCCTATGATGTAGTGAAATCATAGGACAAAAAAATGAAATTAATTTTGAAATGGTTTCATATGAGGAACATCATTCTGATGTGTCCTTTTCATAGGATGAACCAAAATGAAATTTTAATGGTTTGTAACACAAAAAAATGTGTTGAACTATCCTTTCTATAACAAACAACCTCAGAAAAAATGAAATCATTATACAACCATATTTTTATTAATATTGATGATTATGAGTATAAAAAACATCAACTAGGAATGTGGTCTACGTGAACAGAAAGAATATAATGTTTTCAATGATTTTTCACCCTTCCAAATTGTGTCACTGGGGGTTAAAACCAACTGAACAACCTCATAATTCCATGATATAATACAAAAAAACATATAGTAAATTATGAAATAGTATAATAGATAGAAAATAAATCTAAGGGGTTGTTTTTTAGTATTTTGAAACATCAACACATGAATTAAACATTAAAATAAATATAAAAAATCCTCAAAAATTACATGAAATAGTTAGAGAACTATATTTTTATTTTTTTGGATGTGTAAGAGTAGACAGAACATCAATTAGATGTGTTGTCTATCTGAAATGACTCAATAAATAATTTTAATGAGTTAACTCCCTTTAAAAATGCATGTAAGGGAGTCAAAACCAAATGAATGACCTTTAAATTCTATGGAATGAAATGACAAAAACCATACAATTAATTTTTTAATTGTTATATAGATTTAATGTCAGCCTGATGAGTCATTTTCCAAATATGACATGAAACACATTATTTTTTTTAAGAATAAAAACATTTGTTAAAATATTAGATCCATAGAAAATTCTCTCAAAATGACATGAAGTACTATGAAAAAAACTTATTATTATTTGTTATGTGTAATAATAGAAAACATCAATCAAAGGTGGAGTCAATCAATAACGACTGGAGAAGAAATTTTCCAAGGTTTGATGCCCTTTAAAAGCATGTGTCTCGGGTTAGAATGCACCTAAATACCTCCAAATATTGTGAAATCATGGGAAATAAACTATATAATGTATTTTTAAATAGTTGAGATGACTAAATGTTTGTCAGAGATGTTGTTTACCTATGATGACTAAAAATAAGCTTTTTTATTTTAAAATAATAAATTTTGTGTTTAATGGTTTAATCCATAGAAAATGACATCAGAAGGTTTTTAAATATTATGAAACCCGTATTATTATTATTATTGATATTTATATGTAGAAATTCCATCAATAAAATATGTGGTATACCCTGAATGAATGGGTAAGTATTTTTAAATTTTTTTGACACCATCTAAAAATGTTCTTTAGAGGGTCAAAACTAACCGAAAAACCTATGAATGGTGTGAACTAAAACGAATAAATATGTTGTGTTAATTGGGAAATGGATTAGTAGGAAAAATATCAATGTGAGTGTTTTCCCTCGATATGACCTTTTTTTATTTAAATCATGAAAACATTTTTTGAGTGGTCATATCAAAGAAAACGACCTTAGAATGATTAGAATGAAGGACCGCAGAACACCTTGATAGGGGAGGGGTGAATCATGGTGTCAAAATTTACTTTTAATCTGATGGATCTTGATCACATGTTGAAATAAAGATGTTAAAACTATCTTTATATGATGTTAAGAAAAGAAAAAACAGTCACACGAAGAGCAATGAAACAATAATTTTACATGGTTCATCACTTAGAGTTACATACAAGGAGCATATACCAACAGTGTGTCGGTCATACCCTATAACCAATAATCTTAAAAGTCATGGACTTCAATATTTTATCACATTCACATTATTCCAGGTGCACTACCTTTATAATGTTCTAGGGAAAGCACACTATGTTTCTCAGATCACTTCCACTAACTCCCCCTTGCTCACTGCGTTGGAAGAATCATCACTCAATTTATCGACATGAAGGTTGCTTCAATAGAGTGGAATTAAATTATGAATCATCAACTATAAATGGAAGCTATGTTGAAGTATCTTTATTCCCCATAGATGTATTTTACTTTCCCTCACACTGATATGTTATGGTAATTAAATTCGCAAACTAATTTGGTCAATCTTTGGGCTTCCTTGGGTGTTCCACCTACCACTTTACCTCCCCTGTATACTGAGTATTGAGTATGGTTCATCGATCACCACCTCTATATATCACCACTACTTTTGCGTACCATCTAACCCCATTACACATGACCATACTCTGCTACATACCACCTTACTCCATTTAATGCCTCCGCAAACTGCTTTCCACAAACTACCCCTACTCTAAAACCTGCCTCTCCTCTGTGTAAAACCCTAATTTCCCTTCATATTGCCTTTCTCAATTGCATATTGTGAGATCTTCCTCCACTAATTGTTCACTCTTATGTAGACTTTTATTCCTAATGTGGATGATTCTATCTGAATACCATCTTCTCCGCCGTGAACCACTTTGGACTTCACCGTATATCTTTCTGAAATGTTAGTCACCAATCATGCTAATTAAAGAAGTGGATTACTCCTCCTTATATAGGCACTAATGGATCCATAAAATTCGGTTAAACCATTATTTTACAAGTATTTGATTTTGGTATAGCCTCCACCACATACCACGTCTATTTTAAGAACTACATCATTCCTGATGATCTCTATCATTTTGCATACTGAATGCCTTTACCACGAAGCATCGGTACAAACCATTTTCCATTCTGTGAGCCACTCCACAGATTGTTACTGATGTTTCATACGAGTTCCCTGAACCGTTCCCAAACATGGTACGTATATCATGTATTGTACCCTGTGATTATATCCCTTTACTGAATTCCTTCTCCATTATTCAGAACTTCTTTAATCCTCAATCGTAAGACTATAATCCTTGCAAACTCTCTGGTCATCCATGTGTAGATTGAAAACAAGAACAAACCAGAATCCATTGTAAAAAAAACAACCATGGTTCCGACATTAAAATAAAAAAAAATCATTTTATAATTATTTTAAATGTGTATGAGTATAAATAAGATCAATAATACATTAAATCAACTAGGAATGACCAAGTAATCTATTTTAAAAGGTTTGACGCCTTTTCAAAATGTGCATCAGGGGGTTAAGACAAAAGGAATGACCTATTAATTCCATATAATTACATAAAAACAACCGTACAATTAATTTTAACATGCTGGAGTAAACAAAATATCCATATTATGAATTTTTAGTAGGGAAGACCCCAAAAAATTTATTTCATTAAAACATCAAAATGGGTCTTTAACGATTATATCCATAAAAAATTAACCTGTAATGAAATGAAATCATAGGAAAAATATCTTATTATCATTTATTAATCTGTAGAAGTATATTAACATCAATTATATGTGTGATCTACCCATAAGTACTGAATACTCTAATTTAATTGTTTGACTCCCTTTAAAAACATCTGTTTATGGGTCAAAACAAACCAACCTGCCTCTAAATTCCATGAAATCATTGGACACAAAAATTATAATGAATTAGGAAATGATTGAGTAGAAGAAATGGAAAGATGAATGTCAATTTTTTCTATATTTCCTAAAACAAATTTTTAAAATTTTAAAACATCAGAACACATGTTTAATATTCTAATCCAAAAAAATGACCTCATAATAACACGAAATCATAGGAAAAATTTTTATTATAATTCTTGACATGTAAAAGCATATCTTGCATCAATCACATGTGTGGCCCACCAATAATGAATAAATAATTAGATTTTAATGTTTTAATACTCTTCAAAACATTCACTAGGGTGTCAAAACCAACTGAACAACCTCTAGATTTCATGAAAAGATATAAAAATAACCATACGTGAAATTATCAAATGGTTGATTAGACAAAATTATAATACAAGGTATCATTTTCTAGGGATAAGTGAAAATGAAATTTTTTATTTCAAACAAAAAACATGTGTTTATTAGTCTGATCCATATGGAATGACCTCAGAATGACATGAATTCATAAGGATACCATTTATTATTTTTTGTAATGTGTAAGAGTGCACATAATGTAAATCGAATGTGTGGACTTACCAGAACAACTAGGTAAATAGTTTTAGAAGGTATAATAGCATTTAAAAAGTGTGTTAGGAACCCAAAACCAACCAAACAACATCTAAATTCTATGAAATGAGGCAACATCAATTAGTACCTGAATTCTGAAATGTTAGAGTAGACAAAACATCAATAAAATGGGTCTTTTACTAGGAGGACTCAAAACACATTTTTATTTTTTAAAAACATAAAACATGTGTTATATTGTCAGATCTATAATAAAAAACCTCATAATGACATGAAATAATAGGAAAATTAAATTATTTTAATTTTTTATGTGTACAAGTAGAAGTAACATCCAATATATGTTTGTTTTTTCCGAACAACTAAATGTGGAGTTTTTAAGGGTTGTCGCCCTTTAAAAATGTGTGTTAGTGGGTCAAAACCCGCCACATTGATTCTGAATGACAAGAAATCATTGGAAAATAATTGTATTGTGAATTGTGAAATGGTTGGGTATAACAAAAGTCAATAAAATGTGGTTTGTTTCCTATTATTACTGAAAATTCATTTTTTTGTTTTAAAACACCAAAACATGTCTTTCATGATCACTTCTATAAGAAATGACCTCATATTGATGTAAAATCATTTGAAAAAAATTATTATAATTTTTCACAAAATGTTTGAATAACATGTTTTTATAGACTTAACTACCTTTGAAAACATGCATTAGGGGGGTCCAAACCAACCTAAAGACCTCCAAATGCCATGAAATCAGACGAAAAAAATGTATATTTAATTGTGAAATGATGGAGTAGAAGGAACATATATATGAGTGTTTATTTTGAGATGACCTAAAACACATTTTTGTTGTTATAAAACATCAAAATGGGCGTTTAACGATCATATCCATATCAAATGACCTTAAAATTATGTAAAATTATATGAAACCTATCTTATTTATAATTTTGATGTGTAAAAGAATATGACACATTAATTGGACATGTATTGTACCTAGAATGACTAAATAAAAAGTTTTTTATGGTTTTAAAACCTTTAAAAAACATTCTAGGGGGTCCAAATGAATGGGACAACATTTAAATGCCATGAAATCCATAAAAAACTGTCATACATTGAATTGTAAAATATTGGATCATAAAACTGTAAATTCAAGGGGATGTTCTCCCAGGGTGACTTGAATCACATTTTTAATAATATAAAACCTCAAAATGCATATTTAGAATCGAGATCCAAATAAAATATACGTGAAATGTCATTAAATCAATGAAAAAATTCATTATTATTATTATTGATGTGTGTGAGTAGAAGATGCATTATTCAGATATGGAGTCTTCCTAAAAAGACTAAATTAATATTTATTAAAGGTTTAATTCCCTTTAAAAATGTGTGGTAGGGGGTCAAAACTAACCAAGTTACTTCTAAATAACGAGAAATTAGACAGAAATATCCTTATAGTGAATTATGTAATGTGGGAGTAGAAAGAACAACAATTTGTGGGACCATTTTATCAGGATGACCTAAAACAAATTTTTGCTATTTAAAAACATTAAAATACATATTTAGCAATCAAATACATATAAAATGATCTCATAATGACATGAAATCATAGAAAATCTCATATTATTATTATATGTGATGTCTATAGGTACAAAACACATAAATCAGTCTTGTAGTCTACCTAGATCAATTGAATAAGAATTTTTTAAGGTTATAAACTATTTGAAAACATGTGGTTGGGATTCAAACCCATCTAAAAAAATTTTCAATATCTTGATGTCAAACCAAACCTTTATATTGAATTTTGAAATGCTTGAGTAGACATAATGCCAATTCAAGGGATTATTTTCCAAGGATGAGGTAAGACACATTTTTTTATTTTAAGACACCAAATCATACATTTAATGGATTTATCCATTGAAAAATTCCATAAACATATGAGACATATATTTACAATAACCATATTATTAAATTTTATGTGTATGAGTAGATGAACTATCAATCGGATGTGTGGTCTACCAGAATGAAAGAATAAGTTTTTTAACAGTTTGATACCATTTAGAAATGTGTGTTTGGGGTTTAAGATAAGCTGAATGAAAATATAATTCCATGAAATCATTGCATAACAACTGTACATTTAATTTTTATTGGTAGAGTATAAAGAATATATATCAAAGGTGTCATTTTTTGAGGATGAAAAAAAAACGTTTTCGTAGTTTTAAAATAGAAAAATATTTTTTTATTGTTAGATCCATTGATAATAGTCATTAAATGATGTGAAACCTTTGGAAAACCATCTTATTTATTATTTTTTATGTGTATGGGTTGATGATACACCAATCAAGAATGTAGTTTTCCTAATAGATTAAATATATTGTTTTTAAACGGATTGACACCCTTTATAAATTGGTGTCATGGTTTAAAAACTAACCCAACCACCACAAAGGTTGTGAATTAAAAGAAAAAAATTATGGAGTAAATTTGGACATTATTTAGAAGATATATCATCAATATAAGGGGTATTTTTCTAGGGATGACAGATTTTTTTATTAAAACATCAAAAAGACTATTTAATGGTTATATCCATATCAAATGACCTTATAATGGCTCAAAAACATCATAAAAACAATATATTACCATCATTATTATTAACAACATTATTATTTTGTGTGACATGTGTGAACAAGTGACATGTTAATCAGACATATAGTCCCTCTAAAATGACTGAATATTCCATTTTTAAAATATTGACACACATTAAAAATATGCATCCTAGGGTCAAAACTAATATAATTTCCTCCAAATACTATTAAATAAGAAAAAACCCATATAGTGAAATTTGATATGGTGTGGTACAAAAAATGTTAATTCAAGGGTTTATTTTCCCATAATGACCTGAAACACATTTTTGTTGGTTTAAAGCATTAAAACATGTGTTTAGTAGTCATATTTAGATAAAACCATATCATAATGATGTGAAATCTAAGTAAATCATTTATAGTCTTACTATTGACATGTATGAGTAGACTCTAGTGCATGTGGCTATGTAGCCCACTTGAAATGATCAAATTATGGGTTTTTTATGGGTTGACACCCTTTAAAAATATGTGTGAAGAGGTTAAAACTATCAAATGAAATCTAGAATAAATTTAATCATAATAAAAATCCATATAGTAAATTTTGAAATGTTCAAAAATATAGAATGTTAATCAAAGGTTTTGTTTGTATGGGATGGCGTGAAACACATGTTAGTAGATTACTAAAAATCAAAACATGAAACAAATGATCAGTTCCATTGAAAACAAATTAATAATTATATGAAATCATAAAAACACCATATTAGTGTGATTACTGATGTTTATGAGAACATGAAATGCCAATCATACATCAAGTCCTCCCAAAATGACCAAATAATATGTTATTAAAAGTTTACATCTATTTAAACACATGTGTTAGGGGGTCAAAACCAACCTAAAAACTCAAAATGCTATGAAACAATAGGAAAGAACCATACCATGAATTTTGAAATGTATGAGTAGGTGGGACATCAATATGTTGCCCCATTTTCACAAGATATCTAAAAATGCACATTTATTATTTTGAAACTCCAAAACATGTGTTTAATGGTTTCATTAAATAAAAAAATGACTCGAAATGAGGTGAAATCATTTAAAAATTGTATAAATATTTTTTTTAATCTATGAGTAGAAAATACATCAATTAGTTGTGTGGTCTACTCAGAATAATGTAATACTTAGTTTTTAAAGGTCTCTCTCCCTTTGAAAATATGTGTTCGGTGCACAAAACCAACCAAACGACCTCCAAATATAGTGAAAAAACATGATAACTAAAATATAATTAATTTTAAAATGTTAGAGAAGAAAAAACCTCAATTCAAGGATTTTTGTTCTCAGGATGACATGAATTTTTTTGTTATTTTAATCCATAAAAAGTCCATTGAATAACCAAATCAATAAAAATGATCTCAAAAATATGTGAAATCAATGGTAAACTATATTAATATTATTTATATATATTTGTGCAGACAAAATGTCTACTATATATGTTATGTGATCTAAATTACTAAAAATTGAGTTTCAAACTAAAAAACATAATTATTAATTATTAATATATTCAAAATACAGTGACTTTGAACTATTGTGCTCAAAATAAACTGAAATATTCTTATGTATTTAAATAATTAGTTTTATGTGATTTTATACTGCACTATTTTTAAATTTTATTTATTTATTTTCATTCGATGATGGGTGTGAAGCGTAGAAGATGATTGGACAATGATATGTATGAACAAGTAATTTTATATATCATGGAGGTGTTTATTGAGTTTTAAATTATTGTAGTAATTTGTAGTTTATTGAATTATGATGTAATTTTTTTGAAAAATCATTTAATCTTTAACGGTAGCCAAATGGTCGTCTCTATAGGTTCCCTAGCCAAGCCAACAGGGACAAAATTTAGAGGTCTCTATAGGTAATGGTGATGGTCCAAAAGTTTCCACACTTTAGAGGTAATCAGGTGGCCCCTATAGGACTTTAGTGATGGCTCTAGCAGTCACTAAATACATTTTTCTAACTAGCTTGTGTATGTGAATGTGTATCTTTATGTTCATTTTGGTGTATATATTTATTGTGAATGTGTGATTGGCCATTTAATGTAATTTATTCAATTTTAATAACTATCAATATTTAATATTTTCATTAATTTATCCATTTTTATTGTTTATTCATTTTATATTTTTATAATATATTATATTTTGATAGTTATTTATGTATTTTCAAATATTTATTATTTTTATTAAATTATAATATTTATAATTATTATTAAAAAATATAATGGTTAATAATAAATAGAATTTTTATATACAATGAATACAATAAGAACATCAATAATTATAAATAACTTTATTAATTTATTAATTCATTTTTATGTTTTTGTAACTCATGTAATTAATGTAATGAAATATCTTTTTTAAAATGTTTGTGTAATTTATTTATTTCTGTTCATTCATTAATTATATTATTTCATTAAATATAATGTTTTCATTTTTTATGTTTATCAATTTGTGTTATTTTAGAATTTTTTATTTTTTTTTAAATTTATGAAAATTTATTCAGTATGGTTTAATATTTTCAATATGTTTGTACTTTAAATGATCAATATTTAATCATTTTGATTTATTAAATTTTAATATTCTTAATATGTTTGAAATTTACATAATTAATTTATCTAAACCCTTTTAATTTTTTAAATTTTAATATTTGTGTATAGTCGGGGTTTGAATTACTGGTCATCACCCTAAAATAGTACGTCATGGTTGAGGATTAAAAACCTATAGTGTGAAAACATTTTAGTGGTTTCATAGAGGAACTCTAGTAGTAGTGAAACTATAGACCTATCGACACTGTAGTGGTGGTGGTCACTGTAATAAGAACTATAGTGGTGTTGTTATGTAATAGGGAGAGTAGCTGTCTGATTAATATAGGAGTACTACTCATCGAATGGGCCTTTAAACAAAAAATATAGGCCTCTGTGTCATATAATACGCTTTAACACCCTCTAGACCTACATACAATGTTATGGGTCTTTTTTTACCAAAATTTCATTTGTTTCAACAAAAAATAAGTTTCAAACTTATCTTTCATTTATTTCAATTTTTTTCTTAATTTAAATAGTTAATATAATTCATTTTTAATAATTTTAATATTTAGATAATTAATATTATTTATGTATTCATGTTTATTTATTTTTTACACATTTTTAATTCATGTAATTAATGTTACAAATTCATTTAATTAAATAATTGTATAATTTATTCTATTTTATATAGTTATTTTTAAGATTATTTCATATAATAATTGATATTAATTTTTAATATTTCTGGATTTTATTAAATTTTAAATACCTTTTCATACAAAATTACTTATTAAACCAAAACATTTTCAATATGATTTTAATTTATAGGATTAATTTTTATTAACATTTATTTATTAAGTATTAATATTTTTAAAATATTTGAAATTTATGAAATTAATTTATTTATATGAGTTTTTAATTTATTTTTTTTGAATGTAAATACTTAATATAAATCTTTTTTTAGTAACATCAAAATTAATTAAATTTATATTATTTTTTATTTTTTTTACATGTATAATTATTTTAATTATTCTTTTGGATACAATTTTTAATTTTATTTGCAATTTATTATTTTTTTCATTTTTAATATATATTTTCTTTTTCAATTTATTGATTTTTAAATATTTATTTACACATATTTATTAACCCCATTTTAATAATTTCAATATGTTTTTAATTCATATGATTTCTATTCAATCATATTTTCTTGAGAAGTTTTAATATTTTTAGTATGTTTCAAATTTATATAATAAATTTATTCGAATTAATTATTGAACGTTTTTGAAATTTTAATTGTTAGTATAATTCATTTTTAATAATTCATTTATTTATATTATTAGTTTTATATATTAATTAATTTTTGTTAATTTTTATGGGTTTATAATTAATGTAATTTATGTAATAAATTTAAAATTCGTAAGTTTTTTTGTAATTTATAATTAATTATTTGCTTATTTTTAATATTCATTCATTCAATATTTATTAATTTTTAATGTTTAATAATTTTTTTTATTTTTAGAATTTAATATTGTTTACTATTTATTTATAAATATTTATTTATTAAGTATTTATATTTTCTATTATTTTGTAACCTATATTATTAATTTATCTAAATGCATTTGTTTAATATTATCCTAATTTAAATAGTTAGAATAAATCATTTTTAATACATATTTATTTATATAATTAATATTATTTATTCATTCATTTATATTCATTTTTTTACATTTTAAATATTTCTAGATTAAGCGTTGATAAAACATTATTTTATCATCACTAAAAAATAAGTTCTATGAAATAACAATGTTGCATGCACTTCATTATAACTAATAAAGTAATTGATTTATTAGAGAAAAAAATC
This sequence comes from Viscum album, assembly GCA_963277665.1. Taxonomy (NCBI): domain Eukaryota; kingdom Viridiplantae; phylum Streptophyta; class Magnoliopsida; order Santalales; family Viscaceae; genus Viscum; species Viscum album. The sequence goes on from OY728137.1 coordinate 1,484,961,306, forward strand.
ACTAAAAAGGCTTCATGTATGTGAACATATATTTTTAATGCTTATAAAATGAGCTTTTATCAATGCTTTAAATAATACACTATTAAAACCCTTCACCCTTTTAAAAATGAAACTTGGTAGGGGAATTATCCTCTCACCGCACTCATGATCACATAGAACTGATCCTCTATAATAGTCATTATATGGACCCAAACTTAAAACATTACATAATCTTGAATTAAAGAATAATTCACTTTAAGGATCTTTTCAGATTTAAATTTTTAGAGGATGAATCCATAAATATTACATCACGTCTCAAATATTTCAAAGTAGACACTTCTACTCATTTTCCATTTTTTCATAAAATAAATCACTTGAAAAAAAATGATTCATATCCAGTTCCATGTTTTTGACAAGATGACTTTCCCTTGATCCCATCCTTGACCCTATTCATCTTTAAGTCCTGTGAAAAAACATTTCAAAACCTGGGATGAGCATAAAAATCTCAGTAAGGGTTACAAAACAAAGAAATAAAACATTAGGCCATCAATACATACATAACATAATCTCTTTAACATACTTCATTAAATCATATGATTTATGAAATATAAATATAAATCATAAATCATAAAGGTAACTTGGGGTATCCATATCATACTCACATTGTAGATATCACAGATATGTCAGGAGTTACATTGGGAATACCCATCACAATATATTCCCTACATCTCATTGGATAAATATTCACATTTACCTCTGTCAGGTTACCCAATGAATTGGAGAGCTCTCTCAGGCTCACCCACCTAATTTTTATCACATAACGACCTATATATGTAAACAATTCCCAAGAACCATAACATATCCATAGCACATAAAACAAACATAAAGGAAAGAAAAAATCTCCACATTACAATCACAATATATCATTTAAATATATTGACATAAAAAAACCATTATCAAAACCATTTTCAATACCAAAATACTTAAAAGAGTATATGGTATTTTTTCCATTTAAAAACATTATGACTTGTTATGGAAGCCATAGATCATATAATTCTCACGACGGTAGAAAAGGTTGTTGTCACTGCCTACATTAAAAGAATCATTTTTTTCATTTAGTAAAACTCTTTATAGAAAAATATTCCCAAGGAATTAAATGAAATTTAAAAGGTGTTTATATATAGTATTAAAAAAATCATGTATTAAAACAAAAATATGCCTCAATGAAAGGAGATTGAGATGAAGTCTCTTACCTCGTGTCTGACTTGACCAGTTCGTTCTTTAATGACCTAAATAATAAACTAAATTTAATTTATACTTGCTTAAGAACATTTTTATAGTTTATTATACATTTTATATTACTCAATACCATGTTATAAACATTATGTAATCATTTAACTTAATAATGGTCATTTTTTCGATATTCGGTGCTTGAGTCAAAAATGAACTTCTTATTATTACATGTTATTCAGGTGGTCAAATATCCATTATAGCTATAATGATATTCATTATATAGATATCAAATATAAGATAAATATCTGGTATATTTATTTATTTATAATAGTACATAACATTTCTATATAAGAAATGAAATGCACCATTCATGGAGTCAGTAAGTTGTACATATGCTTGAATGCTACTTTCATTTATATATATTATTTTTATAGAATTAAAACATAATGATACATAGTTATATTATAATTAAAGTATAATATCATATATAATATCATTAACTCTATCCTTTATATTTCCCACATGTGGCATTAACGGGTCATACCACTTTGATGGGGTTGTAGTCTGCACTTCCGGAAATGAAATTATCATGTTTACCAATAATGGAAACCATAAAGGTATTCTATAAATGGAAAACACAGAAACATAAAGAAAACAAAAACAGAAAATATATTATATATAAATATTGTGCCATCATATTGTCCACCAAGAGAGGCGGTGTGATATAATTGAACAATCATCATTTCGTGAGGCGTTAGTTTGACATCAGTAGAAACAATATATTCTTTACCCATTAGATGGAGGTGTGTGTAAATTTAGTTTTAATACTTATCATAAAAATATACTAGTATATTTATTATAATGGTGTCGTAATAAAATAATATAATAAAAAGTGTTTAGGGGGTTGCATAAGTTAAATAAAACAAAAGAACTTAAGAGAAGACGTTACCTATAAATCGGGTAACTCCTTTTCGTTTGAACCAAAAGGGTTGGTTGAAGGGTATTTTTCCTAAGTTAATGATTCTAAAAGGAAGATAGGGATGTAGGGAGCTTAATTAGGTAGAGTTTTAATGAGCCAAGGGGTTTTAGAGGTGTGATGAATGGGTTATAGGTGAGGGATTTTTACAAGGGGGAGGAGGGGCTTTTTAGGAAAGTGCGAAAATATTATTTTATTACATAATGATTTTTGTTTCTAAATCTCAAAAACCTATTGAAGTCTAATATAAGATGATTCATGGTTGATATAAAATCATCCAATAAATATTGGATAGGTTTTTTATATTATTTTAATCTCTATAATCTTATTTATTTAAATCATTTATTAATGAGGTAAACACTACATCATTATTATGTCGTAAATAATTTAATTTAGTTAATGACTAAATATTATAAACAAATAACATGGTGTATTAAATAATTTTATCTTTGCACATAATATTTATATTCTAAACGATAACTTATATAACCATATGGAAAAATTAATTTACAAAAAGATAATTGTTTATGTCATTTATGTCTGTACTTTAAGTTAATTAAAATAAAGTGTCATTATCAATCCCTTGTGGCTCCATGGAGTCCCAAAATTGAGATAAAGATGCCCATGGTCGGATATATTTCAATAAATTGGATTTGGACACATGTTAGGTAATTTAATTTTATTACAATAATAAATTTTTACCCTTATTTATCAGATTTACCCTTTAACAATGGTTAATAAAATTGTTACTCAATAAATATTCATAATGTCTAAAAATAAATTTTACCTTTTTAAAAAATTTAGACCTACTTATTAAAAATATGGAATAAATTTTTCTATATTAAAAACAATGAAGTGGTATGATTTAATTTAAAATTAATTCCCTCTATCAAAACAAAAGGCGCGTTTTTAAGAAATAATAACTATCAAAATATTGACGTTAGTTTAAGTCCAATTTCAAAGTGAAATTAATTCCAATGACCAAAATTGGATTAGATGGTAAAAATATAATCTAGTTAAACTTTCAAACCAATTAAAAAGATAATCTGTCCATATAAATAAATTATATTAAAAGGCAGTTTTGAATTAAAATATAGTATTTTCAAAATTCATTAAAAAATGAATTTAATCAGAAAAATAACAAAATTTTATCGAAATTATATATTGATGTCCTTATTCTAAAGAATAATATTTTTTGGTCAAATATAACATATAGAGGTTACAAAACTAGTTTTAAAAAGGGTTCGCCATCAAAAGGTGGTAAATCAACCTTTTAAAGTAAATTATGCTTAAAATTATATTCATTCACATTTTAAGCCTCTATATTTTATTAGATAAATGTAAAAAGAATTAAAAAATATTTATAATAATATTGTAGCTAGTTTTGTTGATTCGTGTCAATACAATATCTATTTATTAATTAACATTTAAAATAATAATATTATATTATTATTGTGCTACGTATGATTTAAAAGAATCCAGTTATTGCAAATCGGGTACACCACTGAACATAGAAATCACTTTAAGGTAAAATTAATATTTAATTCACTAAATATTAATAAAAGATAAAATATATTATTCCTTGTTTACATGGGATGTTACATCCTTCCCCCTTTTGTAAGTTTCATCCTCGCAATTTTATTCACTTATCAAATAAATGGGGGTGTTTATCCCTCAAAGCATTTTAAGATTCACATATGGCCTCTTCAACCATATTGGTTTTCCCCAAAATCTTTACCTAGTGAATTACCTTATTCCTAATACTTTCTCTCTTCAATCTAGAATATGGATGGGTTGTTCCTCATAAGAGAATATCTCTTCTAACTGAATGACCTCTGGACTTAAAACATGAGATGGATATGATATATACATTCTCAATATTGAAACGTGAAAAACATTGTGTACCTAAGAAAAACTGGAGGTAAATCCACTCTGTATGCAACTAATCCAACATTCTCTAGGATTTCATAAGGTCCAATGAACCTTAGACTCAATTTTCCCTTCTTACCAAAACACATCACACTTCTCCATAGAAAAACATTGAGAATGAAATGGTCACCTACCTCAAAATAATGATCCTTCCTCTAGTTATCTGCATATCTTTTCTGCCAACTCTAATCTATTCTCATGTGCTTCTGAATCAACTGAAATTTTTCAGCCATCTCTTCTACCAATTATAGTCCCATTAGCTTCCTTTCACATACTTCATCCCAAAAAGTGGAAGTTCATCACGGTTTCCCATATAATGCCTCAAATGGAGCCATCTATATACTTGAATGGAAACTATTATTATAAGAAAATTCAACCCAAGAAAGTTGTTGGTCCCAACATTCATGTAATCTAGTGAACAACAACGTAGCATATCCTCAAAGGTCTAAATTATACGTTCTGACTACCCATCTGATTGAGGATGAAAATATGTACTTAAATTTTATTCAGTACCCAATGACTTCTGAAGGCCTTACCAAAAGTTAGAAGCAAACCTAGGATCACCATCAGATACAATGGAGAGGAGAACTCCGAGCAACCAGACTATCTCATTAACTTACAACCGAGAAAGATGATCTAGAGACAATATATCTAGAATTGGAAGGAAATGAGTAGATTTATTCAATAGATCAACAACAACCCAGATTTCATTATTAACTCGAGATGTCTTTGGCAATCCAACAACGAAGTCCATGGATATATTTTCCCATTTTCACTATGGAACCTGTAAATACTGAAGCATCCCTTTCAGTAATTCCCACTCTACTTTAACTTGTTGAAAAGTAAAACACTTCACACTAAAGTCAGTAATATATCTTTTCATTCCATCCCACCAGTAATACTCTCGAAGATCTCTGTACATCTTAGTACTAAAAGGATGAATAGAATATGGGAAACTATGAGCTTCACATAACAACATATTCTTCAAATCTGAATCAAAAGTCACTCATAATATTTTGCAAACCTCAAAACACAATCTTTATCCATTATAAATTCCATAAAATTACCCTTCTGAACCAACTATACCTTTTTCTGTAACTCACTATCTTCCTTCTAGACTTCCTTTATTCTATTTCAAATAGATGATTTCACTAACACTTGAAACAAAATAGAATAATTTCTTGCACCAAAAACATCTATGACAAAGTTCATCAAATAAAAAACTATAAGACCTCCTTCCAAATGTAGAATGGTTAATGAAGCGTTACTTATTCAACTAAAAGCATCAGCCACATTATTTTATTTTCTTGGATGGTAAAGCATCATGAAATAATAATCTTTTATTAATTCCAACCATCTCTTCTATCTAATGTTAAATTATTTGTAAGTGAATATATACTTAAAACTTATTTGGTCAGTATATATTTCACATTTTACTCCATACAAATGATGCCTCCAAATTTTTAATGAAAAAACAACAGAAACTATTTCCAAATATTGTGTAGGGTAATTTAACTCATGAGGTTTCAACTGAACTAAAGCATAACCAATTACCTGATCATTCTGTATATGGACACAACCACATCCATTCAATGATGCATCACTGTAAGTAACAAACTAACCATTTATGAATGGTAGTGCCAACACTGGATCATTCACTAATAATATTTTCTATTCAAGAAAACAATTATCATGTTATTTTGTTCAAATGAACTTAACACATTTTCGAATTAACATAGTCATTAGACTAGATAGCCATGAAAAATTTTCAACAAACCTCCGGTAATAACCTACCAATACAAGAAAACCAAGGATCTTAGTTCTATTTGTAGGTCATGGCCATTCATCAACCACTTTTGTTTTAGCTGGATCAACAGTTCTGAGATTTGTTGAAAGAATGCGACACAAGAATGAATATAGCAGGTGCATTGGTTAAACCAAAAGGCATAACTACAAATTCATAATGTCCATATCTATTATGAAGCGTAGTCTATGGAATATCTGCTTCCTTTACTTTAAATTGATGGTACCCCAACCTCAATTCAATATTCAAAGAATACTAAGCTCCTTGTGGGTGCTCAAACAAATCATCAATATGAATAAAATGATACTTGTTCTTAACAGGGATGTTATTCAATGCTCAATAATCAATAAAAAGTCTCATTGAACTATCTTTCTTTTTAAAAAATAAGATAGGAGCACCCCATGGTGATGTGCTAGGTCGAATGAAACCTTTATCTAAAAACTCCTGTAATAGTTTCTCTAACTCTAAAAGTTCAATTTGAGCCATTTGATAAGGGTGTTTTGAAATTGGCTTAGCATCATAAACTAAGTCAATAGTAAATTCAAATTCCTGATCAGGTATAATACAAGGAAAATTATCCTGAAAAAAAATCAAGGTACTCATTTACAACTGGAAAATCATTAATCTGGATAGTTCCTTTGTTTCAAATAACATATGCAAGGTAACATTAATTTCCATTTTTTACTAGTCTCTCAACTTCCTGATATGTTATCAAAATTAAGGGTTAATTATTGTAGACAATGTGAAAATCGTTCTGAAATGAAAACTCTTTTGCTCTACAGCCAATCTTAGTCTGAAAAATAAAAAACCAATCCATAACTAAAATAACATGAAACTCTACTAGGGGAAAAATAATAAGGTTTGCAGGTAGATTTTTTCCGCACACAAGGATAGAAAGGTTCTTATAATTTCTTTTTTCTTTCAATATTTCCTCCAGGTGTTTTTACCATAAGTTCATGATTCATATCTTGATATGGAATTCCCAATTTATTAGAAAAATTCTCATTAAAGAACGAGTGTGTAGAACCCATATCAAACATTGGCATAATCTGAACAAACAAACAATATACCTGATACTACTTCATTTTATGGCCCAATATCTGCTGAAGTAGTTGAAAAGAACTTCACCACCCCTTTCTTTTGGTAGTATGGTTTCTTTCCCTCAGTTGAGTTCTTCGTTAGACACAAATTTTCATAATTACACTCTTCATTACACTTAAAACATTTTACTATTTGTAAATCAAATTTAGACTTTCCATTACCCAGATCCTTTTCAGTGCAATTATGATATTTATGTCCCATTTTACCACATCAGTTGCACTTACCAGAATTCAAAATACATTCACCATAATGCTTTTTACCACAATTTTCACAAACTATAAACCAAACTTTTATTCCATCAGACTTTTTTGAATAGTTTTTCCCTTTCGTTTGCCACCTCGACATCTTATTCAGTTGTTTGTCCAGGAAGACCTGATCATCGACAAACACCATTTACACCTTCTCCAAACATCGAAAAAGTTTTTCATAACTTTTGAACTCACAAAAAGCTAAATCCCTTTGATACATTAGATTTAATCCTGAGTAAATATGGTTGATTTTACTATTAAGATATCGTATGAAATTTGGAGCATACCTTTCTAGTCGAGTGAATATTTCTTCATAAGTATCCACTGATTCATCATCCTGCCTCAATTCTAGGAATTGTTTTTCTATCCTTAGATGAACCACCTTAGGAAAATATTTCTCAAGAATCATACCTTTCAATTCATCACAGTCAAGAAAAGAAATCTCCTCACAATCCAAGACATTTTTCACCATTGACCACCATTAATCAACTTCACCTTCAAAATGGTAAACACCGTGACTAACCTTTTGATTTTCTGAACACCCAATAACATCGAAAATCTTCTCTAGTGCTTTAATCCACCCTTCTGCTAGTAAATGGTGAGACGATCCTCTGAATGATGGGGGGATGTTGCCTCATGAAATGGTAAACTACTGACAGGTTTATCTATGGTCGATCTGGATGATCTCGTTCATGGATACAACCTCCATTTATAGCCTATGTCAATGGTGTCATCACTACAACAAACTGATTTGTTCCGATTCCGACCATCTCGGGTTCCTGATTTAGAAGTTTTTATTCCTCACGATGTCACCCCAACATAGCTTCACGGTTTCCTCTACGGAAAACCATTATGAACACAAAATTATATTAGGCGAAGCAACTTGGTAATCTGTAAATGCTATATCACTTCAATCTTACACAAAATTAATTTATGGACATTAATTTAAAAATATCCTAACCACTAAAGTTATCTAAAATGACCTCTTATACTAATAATAAGGACCCGGACATAAAACATTACATAATATTCAATTAAATGAATTAATCACATTGATGATCTTTTTAGGTTTATAGTTTTAGGGAGTTAGGACATAACTATTACATTACATCTCGAAAATATCAATTTATACACTTCTACACAGCTTACATTTTTTCATAAAATAAAAACTCTTGAAAAAAATAGCCATGCTTCATTCCATGTTTTCGATAGCATTAATTTCCCTTGATCCCATCCTTGACCCTATTCATCTTTATGTCCTGTGAAAAACATTTCAAAACATGGGATGAGCATAAAAAGCCCAGTAAGAGTTATAAAACAATAAAAGAAAACATTAGATTTTCAGTACATACATAACATAAGATCTTTAACATACCTTATGAAATCATAAGATTTATGAAATATACATAGAAATCATAAATCATAAATGTAACTTGCTGTCATCTATATCATACTTATATTTTAGATATCACAACTACATAGGGAGTTATATTTGGAATACCCATCACAATATATTCCCAATATATCTTAGGAGAACCATTCACGTTTACCACGTCCACGTTACTGAATGCATTGGAGAGATATCTCAGGCCCACCCTCCATATGTTTATCATGGAACCCCGTATATACATAAACAATCCCCAAGAAGCATAACATATTCATAGCACATAAAACAATCATAAAGGAAAGATAACATTTCCACATTCCAATCACAAAATATCATTAAATATAGTGACATAACAAAACCATTTTCAATACCAAAATCCATGAAAGAGTATAGGGTATTTATTTTCTTTTTGAAAACACTACGGCTTGTTAAAGAATCCATAAATCAAAAAATAATCATGGATGTAGAAAAGGTTGTTTTCACCACTTGCGTTAAAAAGAATCAATCATTTTTTGTTTGTCATTTAGTAAAATGGTTTGTAGAAAAATATTCACATTTAATGAAATGAAAATTCAAAGGTTTTTATACATCATATAAAATAAATTAATGTGTTAAAACAAAATATACATCAATGAAAGGATATTGAGACGAAGTCCCTTACCTCTTGTCTGACTTGACCCATTTGTTCTGTAATCTCTTGGATAATAAACTAAAGTTACATTAAACTTGATTTAGAACATTTTCAAGTTTAATATTCCTTTTCTATTACTCATTTCCATGTTATAAACATTATGGAATCATTTATGTTAATAATGGAAATTTTGTCGATATTTGGTAATTGAGTCAAAAATGAATTACTTATAATTACAAGTTGTTCATGTGCTCAAATATATATTATCTACAGAATGATATTGATGATGTAGATATAATATATTATATATATATATATATATCTAGTTCATGTTTGTATCTATAACATTACATAACATTTGGAGATAATAAATGAAATGCACCGTTAATGGAGACGTTAAGCCGTACGTACGCATGAATGCTTCCTTCATTTCTATTTCATAATTTAATGGAATTAAAACATAATGGTACATAGGTATATTATTATTCCAGTATTATATCATATATAATATCATTAACTATATCCTTTATACGTCCCACATATGGAATTAACGAGTCATATCACTTTGAGGGGGCGGTAGTCCGCACTTCCTCAAATGAAATTATCCCATTTACCCATATTGGAAACCATAAAGGTATGCTATAAATGGAAAATACCGAAGCATAAAGAATAAATTAGCATAATATATATTCTATATAAATATAGTTCCATCATAATGTCCACCATGAGAGGCGGAGGAGATAATTGAACAATCATTGTTTCGTGAGGCGTTAGTTTTCCATCCACAAAAACTGTTTGTTCTTTACCCAATATATCGAGGTGTGCGTAATTATAGTTCTAATAATTCTCCTAAAAATATCATAAAACAATGAGGATACTGGGTTTGTTATTAAATAATTGTATAAAAATATTTTACGGTGGTGGAGAAGTAAAATAAAACAAAATAACTTAAGAGAATGCATAACCTTTAAATAAGGTAACTCCCTTTGGTTTGAACCAAAATGGTTTGTTGAAGTGAAATATTCATCAGTTAAGGCTTCTAGGAGGAGGATAGGGATTTAGGGAGCTTAATTCAATAGAGTTTTGATGAGGAATAGGTCATGAGAGGTGTGAGGAATGGGATTGTGGTGAAGGATTTTTATAAGGGGGAAGAAGGGCTCTTTAGGAAAGTGTGAAAGTATTATTTTATTATATAATTATATTCTATTTAAAAATGTCTAAAAAGTATTAAAGTTGAATATAAGTAGACTCAAGGTAAAAATAAAATTATCCAATAATAATAGAAAAGGTTTTTATTTTATTTTAATCTTTATAATATTATTTATATAAATCATTTATTAATGAGGTAAATAGTACATCATTATTGTGTCACAAATAATTTATTTATTTAATGTCAAAAAATTAAAAACAAATTCATGATGTTGGAAATAATTTTACCTTTCCAAATAATATTTATTGTAGAAAATATAAAATATATAACTCTATGTAAAAATTAATTTACTAAAAGATATTTGTTTATTTCATTTTTGTCTTTACATTATGTTAATTAAAATAAATAGTCATTATCACTCCCATGTGGATCTATGGGGTCCCAAAAACGACCCAATGATGACCGTGGTCAGATATGTATCAGCCAGTAAGATTAGGACATATGTTAGAGTAATTTTATAATATAATAATAATATTTTTTAACCTTATTTACCTGATTTACCCTTTAACCATCCTAAATAATTTTTTTTCTTATGTAAATATTCATAATATCTAAACATTACAGTTAACTATTTACAAAAATTGGACCTCCGGATTCCAAATATAGAATTCATTTTTCCAAATTAAAATCATATAAGTGGAATAAATTAATATAAAATTATTTTCTGCTGTCAAAACAGAAGATGAGTTTTTAAGTAATAATAACTATCAAAATATTGACACTTTTTTATGTCCATTTTCAAAGTTAAATTAATTCAAATGACCAATATTTCATTAAATGGTAAAAATATAATCTAATTAAACTTTAAAACCAATTAAAAATATAATCAATTCATATAACTAAATTATATTTAAAGGCAGTTTGGAATTAAAATTCACTATTTTCACTATTCATTAAAAAATGAACTTTATCAGAAAAATAACAATATTTCATCCAAATTATATTTTGATTTCCCGATTCTAAAGAATGATATTTTTTCAAATATAAAATATAAAAGTTTCAAAAACTATATTTAAGATGGTTTCTCCACTAAACTGTGGTAAATCAACCTTTTAATGTAAATTATGCTTAAAGTTTGATTCATTCACATTTTATGCCTCTATATTTTATTGGATAAATGTAAAAGCATTTACCAAACAGGTATAATAATTTTGCAGTTAGTTATATTAATCCTCTCCAATACAAGGAATGGGTGTTAACTACCATTTAAAATAATAATATTATAATATTATTATGAAATGTAAGATTTCAATAAAACCTATTATTGCGTATCGGGTACGCCATCAAACATTGAAACCCCTTGAATGTAAAATTAATAATTAATTCAAAAAATATTAATTAAAGTTAAAATTTATTATTCTTTATTCACTTGGGATGTTACAGTTGTAGTCATGTTTTTTAGATAAATCAAACCTCATACCCTAGGTATGAAATTGCGAACAAATTTTTATCAATTCATAGTCAATTATTCATGTTTTCTCATGATTTTTTCTTGTGTTTTTCTTCCCTTATTCATCTTCATAAACCATACTCATTTAATTTAGTCTAATCAGCCCTCTTAATCAATGAATGTTTTTCCAAATATTTTTAAGTATTTTGAGTCAGTTTTCAAATTATTTTCATTATTTTTTAGAATATCATCCCTAATACATCTGTAACAGTTCTCCCCCTACATGTTCTTCAAAAATCTATTTTATTCAGTATTCTCATATTTTTTTCACGAATCGATCCTTTTAGGATGCTTTTCATTTTTGGTTAGTTGAACTTACATGACTTAACCAATTTTTGGGTATTCATTTTTCTTTTTATATATAAATATACACTATAGATAGTGATTTCATACAAAATAATTTTAAAATTTTGTTATTTGATATTAATTGAAAATTTAAAATGCGTTTCAGGGGAACAAAAATGGGTTTTACTAATTAGGTGATGAATTAATATCTTGGATTATTTTTATATAAAAATTCAATATTTTTAATCTTATAAATATTTTTAGGCCATGTAAATATTAATATATTCAATATTATTCACTGGGTTACGGTTTCAGTCAAACAGGTAACTATATTAAAAATGGAAATTATTAAAAGAGTATAACTATGATTTTTATAGAAACATTTACTGATATATGATTTATTATTATTATATATATAAACACGTGTTAAATATTTATATGTAAAAGAATAAAATTATATATATATAATTATTTATTTGTTTTTGAGTGTTTATATATCTATGAGTGTATATGTGTTCATATATATATATATATATATTAATATTATATTATATTATATTTAGGCTTTTAACCTTCCATGAAAAATTTCATTATGAAATATCATCACATTGTGAATAAAGTTTCCCATTTTACCCAATGGAATCTTATTTCCCCTAAGAGAGAAGACTGAATTCTTTCTAAAACAATGGATTTATTATATCATCTCGTGTGATTGTAGATCAAAAAGTAAAAAAGTTCTTTTGGTACATTGATTCCTTCAAGGATGATTTGAGTATATATAAATATTAATTTGTAATTAAATACAATTATTGAATATTTTGGATGTTTCAAAATATCTAATAATAATGAAAAAAAATATTCTCATAAATGTGTAGGGGTATGATGATTGTGTCCTAATATCTCTCAGATAGAAACTCTCATGGTGATTAGGGCTCTCCAATTCTCATGTCGTTTTCACATCATAATAATTTATTAATGTTTTTGGTGGTAAAATTTTTGTTTCCTCTAAACTAGATGTTTTCTCCTGGAAGATCATTGATGACTCTCTCTCTTTCTTTAATGGAGAAAAATTTGTAAAAAAATTATTTTTTACATTACTAAAGAACTCTTTCTTGGAAAGAGTAGTGAAAAAGTGAACTACAGAAAATGTAACTACGAATAAATACATGATCAAGGATATAATTTAAATATTTATATTTTCAATAATAGATCATTCGGTGCTACAAATGGGATGGAGACCATGGAACATTAATACCCTGGTTCATCGACTATGATCCATTAGGTATTTATCGGAATGGAATTGTATCCAAAATATTAGGGTTTCTTCCATTTCTTATTTCCTTATTATCAATTACCGTGAATATCATGGGGTTATGGTTATATTTCTCTTAGTATTAGTTTTATATAGATTTAGGATTTTTATTTTCACATTATCCCATTTTTGATTATGAACACTGGGGAACAATTATAGATTTCTATTTTGGCATTAATTTGATAATGTATCACCCTATGATTTTATATGGTATTGAATATCTGTTTACCAATTAAAATATATATAGGCATATAAATTTCTAAATTTAGATTTATTCAATATTACTTGTGGAGATTAATATTATTTCTTTCTTGGTTGGCAATGTTATTTTGTAAAATTTTTAGGATGAAATATATTTTCAAATTAAATATTATAGGATTCCTTTATTCTTCTCTCTAAACCAATCCATTAGACAAGTTAAGAATAATTGTTAATAGTGTCAAACATTGAAATTTTTTACATTAAAGGACATGACAAAAGAAAATATCATAATAAGATAAATAAAAATATGTTAACTGAGAAGGATTTTGTATATGACCATTTGGGGGATAATCAGCTGACTGTTGATGGGACTAAATAGATCGAAGGAATCATCTTAGTAATAATTCATCCGAGGATGAAAGTATGAAAATGAATATGATAAAACCTATATCTGGGGATTATATTGAGGTTCAATGGTCAATGTTACACGAGGGAGTTATTTTTAGTGATTTTCTATATAATTTTATAATGGAGAATTAGATTAATAATGAATATAAAGATAACCAAAATGATAATGAGTTTGTTGCTCATGAAGAAGTGGATAATGTTCTTCGGATGCAGTGTAAAATGATTGATTCTAAAGTTAATAAATTTATGAATAATATTGGTTCTACTTCATAAAAGAGAGAAAACTTTAGAAATGCCTCTAATTCCTCTTTAATTGCACAAATTCTTCTGACGAAATATTTATATTAGAGAATAAGGGACAATTTTCAGGATGATTCTCCTTCTAAGGAAACATATTTTCATTGTCCTAAGAGGGATCTTTTTTGGATTTATTAAGATAATAAAAATTGTGTTTTACGGAATATTTCAAATATAATAACCCAACATGAAATTATAAAATTATCATTGAACAATCCATAAGAACTAGTATCATTATCTAGTTTTTTGTGTTGAAAAAGATGTTTGGACAAGGAAATAGAATATAACTACATCATATAGATGGTCAGCGGTGATTAAATAATCAATGACTCCAAATATAACTATCCAAGAGAAAAAAACATAGTTCTTAGGTACACCATGTATAAAATCATCTTGTTCCCAGCTTTATATTGACACAAAGCACATGCAACCCCCTGATGGGAACAATCTTTAACTAATCTCCTCAAAATCCACTTATTTGGGAAGATCGATATATAAAAGGATGAAAGGCCATATATAATTATTTAATTAATTTTATTTTATTAAATAATATAATGATTTTTATAATCATTATTACCATGATAAGGATCAGATTGATATAAAAATAAAATACTTAATGGATGAAATAGTGGATGCTGGCATGGATTTAGATTCAGATGGTAATAGGTTAAGCTATAGAGAACAAGATGACTTCCACATGGAAGAGCGTTAATAGGGGTCTTAAATAATGTTAATAAGCTATAATAGCGTGCTGATTATTTCTGTTTTTCCTTGGTGATTTTTCAATATAGATATTTTCTTCAATTTATTTCATTCTAGTTTTACTTCCTATAATTTTCATTACATTAAACAAAACAGAAGATCTTTTAACATTTAGTTTCATGAAAAATAGAATAATAAAATTTAAACATAGAAATTAATATTATAAATATACTTCAAATAAATATTAATGAGTTTACTCTGGGATAATTTTACAACATCTCATATCACGGGGACATACATTAAGGGAAAGGGGGGACCACGATGCCTAGTTTGGGAATAAGAAAAAAAACATATAACATGTGATCATGAGGCATGCTAATAAGAACATGGGTTATAATAATATAGAATTAGAAAGAGAACATGAGGAATAACCTAATAAAAATAACATGTGATAAGACATGGAAATATGGATACAATATTTAAATGAGATATTTATAATCATATCACCACGGTGTTATATATCAAATTTACCATGGTCACTTCACAAATGTATAGTAAATCATGTCATATTTGGAGATTAAATTATTTACCCAATGAATTAGATGGCTTATAGGGAGAGAAAATTATAATAATTAATTAATTAGTGCTATATATATATCACAAATAATCATTTCATGAATATCCCAAAGTGAATAAAGAACGATTTTCTCATCAAAAGCATCTTATAATGAAGTGCTTAAAAACATGATCATTAAAACATTATTAACCCATGATAATGGAATATGGGTGTTATATATGAAAATAACTGAATAAATAAATTAATTTTATATATAGGTGAATAAATGTGAAAAATTAATTGGTTTGAGTATTGATAAAAAGATAATAACTGATATTTTCTAAAATAAAATGGATAATTTTGATCTGTAAATTCGACAGCATGACGTGTAAAAAATTTGGAATTAGAAAATGGAAAAATGAGAGAGGAAAAGGTATAATATTTCTAAATAATTATTTTATTAATAATGGTATGATAAAAATCATCATAAAAAAATTATATACCCTTTATAATATAAACACAAAAAAATTACTTGAATTGAAAATAAGATTACAAGAATTATTTTACCTCGAATAGTTACCTTAAAATCATAAGGTATAGAATATTGGGGACTTAAAGAATCCATGGGGGACTAATTGTGATAATGATTCACTAAAAATTTGTGTTGCTGGATTTGGAGTTATGGGTGGTGGTGAAATAGGTGATTATTTATTGAAAAAGTGATAGAATTTTTTTAATGATATCCATATATATGTCTTAGAAATCTAGATTGAGGAAAATAAAAAAGCATTGGATTAACAATAGTTTTTTCTCATTGTTTTCGACATTATATTAAAATTTTAGTATATTTAATTATAATAGAACCAAAGAAAATTTCCATTACTTATTTTCGAGTGGAAAATTAATTTTTTAACAAATTAATGTTTTGAAAATAAAATTTTCAGTTTTACACATTAGAAAGTAACTTATAGGGTTTGAGACTGAATAAAATAAATAAAAATAAGTAATTTTAAAAAAATAAAAAATAATTGGTCATGTATTCTAATTATTCCATATTATATCATTATTACAAAGATAAGAAATCATAAAAAATACCAGACACCTTTAACTAAATATGTAATATTCAATGAAATAATGTAATTTTAAAAATTATAAAAAAATCACACTATCATAATTTATCTTTTTTTATTTGAAATATATTGTTTATTTTAACATAATAATCATCTAAATAATATATTTTTTATTTTTTATTTAAAAAACAATTTGTTGAAAACATAGAGTTTTATTTTACCATCATATTTTCGATGGTTACAAAACTTTTATAGGAAATTAGTTAATTATTTATTCATTTATTTCAATTATATTGTTCTAAATTACTAAATATATAAAAAATATTTTTCAAAATACCATATATCATTATAAAAAAATATTTCTTTTCTAAGATAATATAATTATGGTTTAATATTGTCTAGAAATCAATTTATCAAATACGTCTCAAATAAAAATATATTTTATTAATCCAAAATATTCATAAAATTAAATTTATGAATAAAAAAATATTTATACAAAGGATGTGCACTTTCAATAACTAAGGACTAGACATTTAACCCCTTATAAAAAAAGTATATTCCCTAAGGGTAATGTGTGTGATGGTGGTTGTATCATGGGGTGGCTTGGCTAACATTAACTAAGTGGTAATCTTTGCTAACTTGAACTTATCCCAAATAACATTTCATTCAAGATTCACTTACTGAAGATTAAATTCGTATTGGTCAATGATTAACCCCACTAAATCTACCACCCTACCATGTTCCAAAAAATAGGCATTAAAGAGTATGACTATACTAATTGTCACCATCATTTCGCAATTGGGCATAAATTATCCATTTTCATTACTATATATAAACATTAATCATAATGGTAAAATTATCTCTGATGGGTATAGTTTCCAATTATAAAATTGAAAAACGGTTTTATTGACTAATGTTTATATTAGGATAATAGTCATATAATGGTTTAATCACATTGGTAACATTTTAATTTATACCTCATACATAAAAATTAATTCTATCACACAATATTTACAAAAATTCTTCCTATGTTGTATTTTGATTTCCTAAGATGATGATTGGTTTAGCAATATTTTGACTCATTTCTATATTGTTCCACATGGGTGGAATTATTCTAGAATATTGGTCCAATCAATATTTTCACATTTTATTTATTCTATTATATATATATTTTTCAATTGTAATATTTTTTATTTTAAATGGTTTTATTACTGACTAATGTAATGATAGTTATTAATGAGATATTGCTTTGGGTTTTCTATATTTTTAATGTCTAAAATTATTTTTTATATTTATATAACACATTTATTTGGGAAAAAAATATTATTTACAAATCCATGTTTGATACATTTTCCCTCCATAAAAATTTAAACATAGAAATTTCAATTCATAATCAAGGTTTAGAAATTGTGAAGGTGCTTCTGTCTCATTTTCTACTCTAGTTCGCACACCACTTATCTATATTTATGGCTCCCCCACAACAATTTTAAAAGTGAATTTTTCTGGTTTTATTGAACATTTTCTCTACGGTCCAATATTTCCATCGACTTCTCCCCATAAGAGGGGTCATGTTCCATTTGTAACACCTCTTGATTTAGTACATGTGATAGATCATGTATATAGTTTCTCAAGATATATACATGGAATATATATTGTTCATGATCAAAATTTGATGGATGTTCTAGCCAATAGGCCAATTATCATATATGATCAAGGATTTCAAAGGGGTAATGTATCTAAAGATAATACCCCTTTTCATTATAAATGGCATTACTATCTTCAATGGTGACATCCAAATGAAAATTTTGTCTCTAAAATCATATTCCATTTCCTTTGTATGGTTATTGGAAAAAATGTTCTACTAAATCTGAGCGGCCTTTATATGTTGTTTTAAGTATTGATTTTTTTCATCTCTTTTATAAGATCAGGCAATGTACTATTCTCCCCAAACATCATTCCAAAAAGTATAATTTCTACATCGCTTCCTATATAGATATTACTAGGGTTCCATTTTAATACGAGAGTGGAAGATGTTATTTTTTGAGATCACATATAATTTGAGGTGATGATCACATACACTATTAAATTATATCAATCACATTCCTACCATTTCCTCAAGATTCTTTATAGTCCATTCATATTGGAAATCAGTTTGGGGATGATAGGCCAAACTAAAATTCAGTTTATAATATAGATCCTATTGAATAATTTTATATAAGTCATATGAAAATCTTGGATTGTGATTACAAATGATATAATTTAGTTACCCATATAGACTTACATCATCATTTAAATATATCATGGAAATTTGGTCAAGAGATAAATCTTCTTTAATAGATATATAATGGGAATCATTGATGTCTTGATCCATTATAACCAATATCACATTATTTACATTATATTTTCTTAGGAGAATAATGATAAACTCCATAGAGATATTTTCACAATTCTTTGTTGGTATGGGTAGTGGTTTCAATACCGCTTTATATGGTTATCACTCATTCATTACTAGTTTAAACACCAAGAAAATTATAGTGTTGTTGGAAATTTCCATTTTTATATTATCCACACAACAATGATCATGAAGTTCCCCATACTTTTTTTGGCTTCATGGATATATAGTGAATGTATATCTAATAGCATCTCCCATCAAATCCTACATTTTTTTGGTAAAAATGGGAAAAATGGCCTAGTCTAAAATTTTAGTTCACCTTCTTAATCAATATATATCTAATGAAACATCCTACTCAGTATAGTCTCTGTCTTCTTTTGAATAAACAGATTTTCTATTTGATCTCCATTTATCATCCCTAGTAATGATGTTTGGGAAATCATTTGGGATAGGTTCGATGATGGCCATTAACTTATGATTCCAAGTCCAACCTTACTAGTTCCTTCATTAATAGATCTCCTTGAATCCACGTCAATTTCATCACAATAGGGCCTTTCATACATAATTAATCAATGACTTTGTTTTCTCTTCCTAGGTGATTACAAATTGAAAATCCATAATCTTTAAGAAGCTCCAACCATCTACACTATCGCATGATAATTTCATTTTGTTTGAATATAAAAATTAAACATTGGTGGCCTATGTTTATATCAAATTTCTCTCCATAAATATAGTTCTTTAATATCTTTAGAGATAAAATAACTACATCTACATCCATGTGAGGCATAGGATAATTATTATCATGATGATTTAACTATAGAGATGCATAAGCAATCTCATTTTCATTATTCATGAGGATTCACTCAAGCCCTTTTGTGGCCGAATCACTATAAAATAGAAATCCTTATCTGATGGAGGGTAGCCTTATCATAGGTTCAACAACCAATCTCATAATTAGTTTTTTGAAAATTTCTTTATTGTTATTATTTATAATGAACATATCTCATTTTATATTTAACATGGTTAGTGGATAATAAATTCATAATTTTATTCACAATACTCCTATAATATCTTGTTAAACTAATGAAAATATGAATATCACTTAGCATGGAAGGATAAGGGAACTCCTTTACATCAATTATCATGGTAGGGTCAACTGAGATTCCTTCATTACATACAATGTTCCCAAATAATGAATCTTTTTATAACCAAAATTAACATTTGATTAATTTTGAAAAAAAATTATCTTTCTTTAGATTATATAATATATACCCTAATAGGTTCCTCAATATCCTTGTTAATTTTGGAATATATCATTATATCATCAATAAAAATAACCATGATTTTTTCTAGGTATTCCATAAAGACTCTATTTATCAGGTCTGTAATTATGTTTGGGGAATTATTCAAACTGAAGTGAATACCACAAAAATCGTAATGACAATATATTATCTGGATGGAAGTTTTTTGAATATCTTTCTTCTTCACCTTCAATTGATTATACAGATATCAAAAGTAAATCTTGAAGAATAATTATTCCCCATAAATCTAGTCAAATAAATCATCAATCTAGGGGAGAGGGTACATTTTATTTATTATGATCCTTTTATGTTATCTATAATAAATTCATAACCACATTAATCCATATTCTTTATTCACAAAGAGAATAGGTTATCCCTAAGGAGACACACTTGGTTATATTTCCCTACACCAATAGATCATGAAGTTATTTATCTAATTTCAATAAATCCACATGTTTTATTCTATATGGGGTCTCTGATATCAGTTGGGATCCAGGTATGAGTTCAATAGATAGCTCTACCTCTCTTTTTGAGGGAGGACTAGGTAACTCGTCAATATATATTTCATTGTAATCTTGAATTATGGGGACATTTTATATCTTTATACTTTCATTTCCTACTCCATATTCAATGATGATCTCCATAATGAAGGCTTTGAGAGGTTCTTTTAAAAAAATCTCATTTTGGGATATATATATATATTTAAAGTAACAATTGGTTTTACATTCAAGACTACATAAATTTCCATTATTCTGTAGTGTATTAGAGCATTACACTATGAGACCAAATCCATCCCTAGTATATTTACAAATTTCCCCACAGTAATGACAACTATATTTTTTTTGATATTGTACTCGAAAGATTTAATACCAGAGTTTCTATAAACTATTGATGCTTTTATAATTCCTCTATTAGTCTTGATAGATATATCTACCTATATAATCTCATGTATTAATTCAACATTAATTACAAACATGGATAAAATAAAGGAATGCGTAGAACCAAATAAGACAAATTACTTTCTTGATTTTAGATCACAATTAGTTTACCTACTTCCACATCATTTGGAGCCTCTATATTAAACATAATCATAGAAAACAACATACCTTGCTTCAATGTCTTATGTTGTGGTTTGTGAATATTTCCCTCCACTGTCATAAGATTTGGACATTGATAGGAAAAGTTCCACAAGTTGTAAACACTTGAAGCACTGAATGTCAGACTGGTCACGTTCCATATTTCCTTTATCATAAGTGTTGAAAATAGATGATACATAGAACCAAGATAGTTCTAAGCTATATTTTAGTCTCTTCCCCATTTTTATCACCTTCCACTAACAAGAACATAGTTCCCTAAATGCTTCTTCTGAAATTTTGTTCCTTTGAATAGTTTCACTTTATTTACACCTCTTATATGATCAAAATTCTTCACTGGGGTTGGCTTTATTTATATATTATTTTCATTTGACATCTATAAACATTTCATCTCTCCAAACTCTAATTAAATATTTATATTACTCCTCATTGTCTCTGCATACATTTCACAGTCCTAGTTTCTAGAATCCCTTTGGAAATGACGTCATAGTGCACTGATGAATCTATCAAACTTCCTCATATGACACATAAAAACCTATAGGTATATCGAGGATATATTGTAAACTTCATCTCAAGGATTCCCACTGATTAATTTCTACATTTTTCAGTTATATTAATTTCTTATCCATTTTTTCGGCATCGCACAGGGAAAATAATTATTGAAAAATATTCCCTTGAACTATTCCAACTCCATAACATCAATACTCATTCGTGGAATTTTGTTTCTAGTTAGCATCCCCCATTTTTCATCTTCTAATTGTAAATAGTATACTGTACAGATAATATTATCTATATTTGAAAATTTTATTGAAAAAATATCATTTTATAGAGCTAATCTATTTTTCCGCAATCAATGGTTTGGTAGATCAACTAAAAGAAGGTGGTTGATCATGCTTGATGGACTCAATTACAAGCTATTTACTTCATGGTGAATCTAGTCTCTCAACTTAATTTGTGTGATTATTTATAAATTGAGTTAGTTGATTCATCATCCTCAAGAATTTTTCCATTCCATCTTCCATCAGAATTCAATCAATGCATTGTTTGTTTCACTCGTTAGTTACATGGTTCCTCTTATTTCCTAAAATTTTTATAAATGATGAAAAATATAGTGTGAAACGTGTTACTTTTTGGAATATTATAATTCCTATAAGTGTTTATGTATTAAAACATCATTTAAAAATAATTTATTCTTTATTTATTATTACATTATATATATATATGTATACTTCATAGTGCTTTATAAAAAACATCTAATTAACCAAACTTATCACATGGGATTGTAAAAATAGGTTTACAGGAAGGCCCAATTTCTGGAACCAGTTCTTAATAGCATCAAGATCAATTTGGTGTTTTGGTATATTACCCCTAAGTACATCTGTGTTAGAGGAATGTCCTCTTGTATTATCTTTACAAGGATGTATTATCATAGAATCTACTAACATAATACATACAAAAATACCATGATGTTTCCCCATATTTAGACATGTACCTAAGATTTATAATAATGTTTTCAATTCCAAATATTCCTCAAATAACTGAGCAGTTCTCTGATACAACTATGTAATCCCTTTAATTTATTATAGAAACTTTTCATTATGTGAAACAAAATAGATGATCTTTTAAAATTTAGTTTCTTGTAAATTTGAAACATAATACACACTCACATAAAAAATTATTGAAATCATCTTGAAAGCAATATTTATGGGTTCAACCTATGTTACATTTTCAAAATCCCATATCCTATGGACTAAAATTAAGGGAAATGGGTGAGGATCAATCCCATTAAGGGAATAAGAAGACAAGACATATAGCATGTGATCATGAGGCATACTAATAAGAACATGGGGAATAATAGTATATCATGAAAAATATGATGTGTGGAATATCATAAAAAATAACATGATACATAACATGGAAATGAAGATAAAACATTTAAATGATACATTCATAAGATTATAACCATGTTTTATCACCATGATTTCATAAATCAAAATTAATATTGTTATTTCACAAAGGTATCGTCAAACATGTCATATGTGGAGATTAGACTATTTACCAAATTAATTGGAGCAGTATCAGAGTGAACTAATTATATATATTAAATAATGTGAGCCACATATATCTTAATTAATAATTTCATCAATAACCCATGGAGAATATAGATAGAGTTTCTCAAAAAAATCATGATGTACAATAGTGATTAATGGAATGAATAATTTATCATTTTCAACCCACAAAAATGGAATATGGGTTTCATATTTTTAAATACATGAATAAATAAAGTATTTTTATATCTTGGCGAATAACCATAAAAAGGAAATAGGTTGGGTATTCACGAATTGAAAATAAATAATAATTACTCAAATAAAATAGAGAAATTGGAGAAGTAAATTTGACAGCATGAATGGAATATAATGTGGCTTTATAAAATGGGAAAATGAGAGTGGATGAAGGTAAACTAATTATAAATCATTATTTTAGTAGTAAGGATATGAATAAAATCAATAAAATGAAATATAACAGACCCTTCAGAAGGCATTGAAAACAATAATTACTTAATGGAAAAGAAGCTAATGTGAATTCCCTTATATTGAAGTGGTACTCCTAAATACTAAGGTTTGGAAACTTTTGGGATAAAATAATCCTTGGGTGGACTCATAGTGAGGTAAAATACCTAGAATTTCATGAAGTAATGATTGACAGTGAAGGGTAATGGTGAAATCGGTGCGTATTTATAGAAAATGTGGAGGAATTATTTAATGGATTACAAATATATTCTTTGATGAAAAGGATGTGAAAAATGAGAACCCATTAGATACAGATGGTTTTTGAAATGTGGGTCTAATTTTATGATATTTAAATTCCCTAGAAATAAAGATCAATTTTTTATACTTTGTTTGGCATGGAAATTTAAATAATCCACAAAATAATTTTTTTCAAAATAAAAATTTCTATTTTAGACTTTGGAAAGACAATTAAAGGTTTGAAAATAGATTACAATCTATTAAATTAATTAATATTTATAAAATAAGATATTTTATTAAATGTAATGTTGTTAATTATTATATCCTTATGAAAAACTATGAAGGCATAAAAATACCTGAAGCCCTAAAGTGTATTTTTAATAAGCATGAAAAAATAATTTATTTTATAAAATTCTCAAAATTTCACCATAACCGAATTTCAACATATTGATTAAAAAAATTGGTTTTATAAAAATAATTCTCTACAAATGATAATATAACTTTTTAAATATACACATATTTATTGGATGAAAAAAATTGTTTTTATGTCATAATTAAATTTTTGACACATAAATTTCATAGAATATTATTAAATTATTTAACATTTTATATTAATATATTAGTTTTTTAAAAGAATATTTCATTATGAAATTTTTTTAAAAGTATATTGTTTTGTATAAAAATTTAAATATCTCCAAAAAAATATAATTTTGTTTTATTTTTCTCTTGAAATCAATTTAAAAAACTCATCTCAACTAAAGATATATTTTATTATTGAAAAATATTCATAAAATGGATTTTATAGTATAAAAATGTTATTTATAAAAACGAATTATCCTTTAAGTAACAAAGGTATGGATATGTAAACCTTCACGATACCAGTGTACTCCCTATGGTTAGGGTATGCGGTATGGTATTTTTCTTGGGGTGGCTCGACGGAGATTTGCATAATTTGTAATATTAACTATAATTAACTATTACATTAAATGATTTCTTTTAAGATTTCATTTTTAAATATCCTCTTGGTCTAGTTATGTGTAAAACCTGGTTAGGTTATATTCTTCCAATGTTTTAAAAAATTGGATTGAATAGGTATGAATCTACTAGATGATACCATCACTTCTTCTTTCTACATCATTTATCTATTATGATTACTAATTATAAAAAAATTATAATAGTAAAATTTTCACCCATGGATATAGTTTTCAATTGTAAAATATTCCAAAAGTTATATTGACCAACAATAATATTTTACCAATGGTCAAATAATGGTTGAATCCTCATGATCACATTTCCTTTTATACCTTATAAATATCAATTCATTATTTCACTAAATACTCTCTATAATTCATCAAATTTTGTGTTTTTATTTCTTATGATGTACATCAGTTTACTAATATTATTTTTCATTTCTATAGAGTTTTCTTGTGGGCGTGATGATTCTACTAGATTGGGGAAATCCTTACATTCTCATTTAAGCTATTATATTTTATATATATTTGACTTGTTTTAATGTTTATATTTTTAATTGGTTTTGTAGTTGAATAATATAATCATATTTATTAATGACTTAAAATATTGTTTATTTCTCTAAATTTTCTACCTGTATAATATTATATAACATATAACACACATTTATTAGGGAAATAAGTATCATTTATAAATCCTAGTTCAATAAATTCTCCTCCCATTAGGAAATTCCATCACTAAAATTTCAACTAATTCTATCATTTAATAAAATGTGATTATACTTACATCTTATTATGTCCTTTGGTTACCATATCGATTATTCATATTTAGGGATCCTCTATAGGACTTCCACAAGGTGATTTATCTTATTATGCATAACATTGTTTCCTACAATCCAAGATCCCCATAAGCTACTCATCATCGGAGAGTTCATGTTCCAGTTATAGAATCTATATAATTTTTACATATAATGGATTAGGTATGTACTTATTCAAGAGTGATACATGGAATATATCAAGAAATTGAGTATGATTTGTGGTTTTTTTAGATAAAAGTTCATTTCTCCTATGCGATGAAGGATTTAAAATGGGAGAATTTATGTAGCGATAAGCTTCTATTTTTATCCATATAGCATGACACAGTTGCACAGTGATATCCAATGGAAAATATTTTCTCAAACAACAAACATTCTATCCCTTCAAAAGTTGTCCACATTTATGTTCCCCTAACTCAGAGAAGACTTTATATATTACTGGATGACATGAAACATTTTTATCATCTTATACAAGATCAAGATAAAGTATCTTTCTCTCAACCACATCATCCCAACACATAAGAGTTCAACATTTCCTTTCATAAATATCTTCATATAGTTCCATTTGAATATTTGAGTGGAAACTATAATTATATGAGAACAAAACTAAGGGGAGGTGTTGATCACATCATCCATTAAATTCCATTGTGCACGTTCATAGTATGTCCACAAGTTTCTAAACAGTCCTTTCATAATGGTCATCAGTTTGGCAATGATATGCCATACTAAAAATAATTCAGTATTTAGACCGTGTTCAAGACTTCTCTAAATGTTAGATGTGATCATTATATCATGATCAAAGATGATAGAAAGTTGTTCCCCATTCCCCTTCACCACTTCATTTATATATATCATTAAAATTTGGTCAAGAGTGAAATCATCATGAATAGAAATAAAATGGGTATTCTAACTGAGCAGATCCACTAGAGCCTACAATAACCAAGGATTTTCAACATGAATATTACATCATTTCATATGACTATAGATTATATTAAACTTAAATATTCCCAAGTACCATAATAGTTATCTACCTTTGGAAACATTTATAACACCAATAGTTTTTATGTTATGTATCCTCTAAAATAATTTCAATTCTATTGATAGTTTACATTAAAAACAATTTTAATTTATTTCGTATAAATCATGTAAAATCACATAGAGAACAATAAAAAATATTTAAAATGAAGAATGAATGAAATAATTGGAATATTTAGAAGTTAAGGAATGTATGCCGATGAAATAGTAACAAGAACATAGGAATAATAATATGACCCTTATGAATAGTAATCTAGCCAAATGAAAAGTAACATCATCCATGAAAATAAAAATTAGATTTAGTTATCTTAAAAATGAAAGTATTATATAATTATATTACAGTATAAGTAAATAAATATTTTAAAAAATATTGTTTTAGTATGTTTATTTTTGCAGGTCATAAAATTTTAATTAAAATTTTATAAAAAAAAAATTATTTAAATGAAATTGTATTTAAAATTTTTTTTTCATATATTAAAAAAATATTATGATTTTAGGACAATTTTATGATGCCTTAGTAAATTTTTCATAATGTTGTAAAACAAGTTATCAATTTTAAATATATTTTTTTTTTGAGTAAATGATGCTTTTTAATTGACAAATATATTTATCGTATTTAGAAAATTTATTTTAATAAAATTGAGTTTATTTTAATAATTATACATGTCATAAAATGGTTAGGGTGAGATTTTGGGATTTTAATGATATAGTTGAATTCTTTGAATTGTAAAATACAGTTACTTATGGAATAAATACATTACAAGTTAAAAAAACTATTCCTTCAACCATGGGTGATTTAATCACTATAATATAGAAATTACCTTCATTATTTCAATATATTTTATGATAATTCTCAAACAATTAATTATATTGATCTAAAATTATAAACAAAAGACTAAAATATTCAAAAATCACCCCTCTCTTCCAAAATAAATACCACCACTTATCCACACACCTCTATAACTTGATTCATGTCCAAATTCTTCCTAAATACTCTTGAGAAGTCTCTCCCCACGTCCATGAGGGCATGGTCACAACAAAATTCCAAACCAAGTTCCCTTAAGGAGGTACTCAAAGAGGATAATTCAAGAGGTAAATTCTCTTTCTTTTAATTTCCTTCAAGTTTTTTTATTTATTATCCCATCCTCACGTCCTTGGTCCAAATGAACTTGATAACTCCAGTATCCTCTATATACTAGAATGATATCATTTCAATAGAATATCCTTCCTCAAATTAATTTCTATCACAATTTTATTTTAAAACAAAATCATCATCCATGAGGTTCATATTTACTACCTTCATGGATGACATATGTCCATCTTTCAATTTCTCCTTCAAATATTGTCATGAAATAATTTTTATGGTTAAAATAGGATATAAAATATGTATTCAAACCTATTTAATGTTCTATAACCATTATATATATAGTATTAATTAAATAATCAAAAACTAACGTGTGATTATTGAAAAACCCCAAAATAGTATATATTAATAACATTAAAATTTTATATAATGATTCATACTCATACCATATTACAAAATAGTATATAAAACAATTTAATTTCATTTATGTTCATTAATAACATATAACTCCAATTCTAGAGAGGTATACTAATTTTAAATGACCTTCAGTACTAATATTTAAGCAAACAGACAATGAAAAAAACGAAAACTAGCACTCCCAAATGAAGATATTATGTCTTTTAACTCATAAAAAATATCTATAAATAAACTTAATAAAATTATATAAATAAAATACATGTTTTAAAGGTTCTGAATTAATTAATTAACAGATTTTATTTAATTATCTATGTCATTAAGATTATGTGTAGAAGACTTTTGGGCATAAGGTTGGGGACCTCGTCTCAATTTCCATTTCATTGAGACTTTTTTGGTATTATGCACTTCATTATTTTTATATAGTGAATCTATTTATCCATCGAGATTATTTTTTATTTGAAATTATATTTCTATTTACCACAAAAATAATTCTAAATCATCCTAAAACAATTTTTTAGGGAGAACCTCAGAAAGATTAATAAAAAATAGATGTTACCCCCAAAAATAATCCTCATAAATACCTTCAAAAACATACTAATACCACTTAGAATAGAGATAAGAATCCTAAAAAAGGGTCGTATTGGTATCTGATGGATCAAGTGGGCATCAGACCTAGCCAATCTGCCACCACCTACCTTCCAAATTTCATAGAGGAAACACCAAGGATGGATAACTCTCTTTCTTGAACTCACTTTTTTTTCTTTCTCATTGGATGATTGGTGCCCCAACATGTTTATCGGTTACCATATGTGAAATTAAATTAACTAGAACCCCCATTCCACTGATCCATCGATAGGGCTCCTGAGACAAAATAGGTGGCGACAAACCCCTCTTTTTTCATATAGATTCATATGTCTTTCTGCCCTCAAACCTAAACTATCTTAACGGTATAATTATTCATGTTCCTAATAAAAGTCATCAAAATAATAATAATTTTGTTCCTTGAGTACTCAATTATTACATACCATGATATTTTCACAGTGAAAAAACCTATGGATGCATTTTCATTCCTAACATATTAATGGAATGTGTTTTTCATATTTTTTACCTTCCCATGATGTATACAACATATTGACTTTACATAACTTATTATTTCATCATATAACAATTACTAATCATTATAGATCACCCTTATTATGTCTCCTTTCCAATTTTTGTAGAATAAAACTCTGAATAAGATATTAGGGATATAGTTTATTTCATTTTTTATGTATCATATTGAATTTTTCTTTTTCAATTAACTTTTGGTATCATATACGTACCTTATTCTTCCAAAAATTAAATACAAGTTATTCCTTTGGGATTTTGTTCTTCCAAATCATTCCAACATAATAAAATAATGCACATGCTCTAGGATTCCTGGATCGGTGCATTACTATTGTTATTTAAGGATGTTTATAAACAACCTTGGAAACAATATTTAGAAAACCTTGTTTATGAAACATAACCCTAAGATATACTTGGAGGATAATCATATAAGAACTTCCTCTAATTTTGTTAAATTAGGGATTATGTAGGTATTCCTAGTAATAAATCCCTACTTGTATACTACAAGTTGAAGGGGTTCTGGAACAAATGTACCTAGGAGTAACAACTCCAACAATGTGTTTTGGGTCAGACTCGACATAACCTGGTACATGAAAATGGTCCTTACAATGCCCCTGGTTTGAAACTACTAGGGGGTATTCTTAGGATAATTCAATTTTTTTTACAAAACATTATGCATGGTTTTTGAAAAAAAAAATATGTCTCCAATGAAACCATGTTTATGATTATGAGATTATTGCTTCATAAATTCTCAATTAATGTTAGTTTTTTTATAGATATAAATTATTCATTTTGACTCATAAAATAATTTATTGTGTGCCATTTTTTAGTGATGTCACCCAATGAAAGATATGAAATCAATACCCATTGAGAATGTATGGATTTATCTACCAAGAAAGCCAACATAGTTAGAGTTGGAGTTGAGAAGATCATGACAATATTATGATATCATACTCAGGTTATGATGTATAACCACACTAAACGTGTGATGGATCATTACATGCAGCATAAGACCCCATTTTTTATTGGGACTACTAATCCAGAGGTAGCTGACTAATGGATCAAATCCCTTGAAATGATATTTATATCATTGCGATGTAATGACAATTAAAATGTATAATTAGCAGTATATTGTATCAAGGGAGATGTTGATCAATGGTGGTCATTGATCCAAAATAATAATGAGGAATATTAAATAGAAGACATGGATTTGATAAATTTTAAAGAAAACTTCTACAAAAAATATACCCCCATGAGAAACAAACTAAAACCTTTTCTTAAAGAAATGGGAATAACATAGTGTTGGGGAGTATGTGGATTACTTCACAAGACTATCCATGAATGCTATATATTATGTACATGATTTAAAAAAACATTTTTGATTCCATTGATGGTTTTAAACCGCATCTTCGAGGGGCACTAGACTTTCAATCATTTTCATCATATTATGAAATGGTATTAAATTCCATCAATATAGACAAAGAATTTTCTAGATCTAATTTGTTTATGGGAGATTATGAGAATAATATTTCTTATGATAACCACAAAATAGGTGATGTTCTAAATAAGAATAAGTGATTTGAGTAATTCCCAATATATGAAGAATATAGAGAGAATCATCCTTGAAAATACATGAAAGACTTGGAGTTTGTTATAAGTGTGGAGAAAAGGGTTATCAAGATAATTGATTCAAGGGTAAGAGAGAAATCAATGATTTCAATGCAATAATTATAGGGATATGGGACACTATGAAAATTATTTTCCTAAGTGTAATGAAAACTTTCCTCACAAAAGGCCTAAAGAGAAATTCTAAGAATATTCAATCCTAACTACTAAGGTTGATGTTACTAATGGTGTTTTGTAAGGTAATTAATCATTTTATCAAACTTATCCAGTTGTTTATTTGATTCTGTATTATCACATTCATTTATATCTTTTTAGATTTACATGGAAAATAGATATTTCCATTTTTATTTAATAAATGTATTTTCCATAAAAACTAATTATTGAAGTATATTCGAAAAAAAGATATTTCATTTAGTCCCATTAATGACACATAAACATAATTTATTTTGTAACCTTATCATAATACCTATGATTGAATTTTATATAATCTTCTGTATGAACTTTCTTTCAAACCATGATGAAAATATTTTTGGCAACCCAAGGAAGCTACTATTTGTGAGAAATCTGTATAATCCATTATCATTAGAGAAAAAACACCATCATTTAATTCTTATCTAGACCCTCCCAAAATAGATCCACTGAATTAAACTCTTGTAGAGGAAGACACACATCATCTATGGATGAGGAAATAAGTCTTAAAATTGAGTGTGTAGTTGTTGTTCTATAATACAATGATGTATTTTCATGGGATTTACCTAGAAATCCCCCCATCGTAGGAATTTGAGATCAGTATTAACTTAATTATTGGTGAAAAACTTATATGTAATACTATATATACAATGGAAACTATGGAATTAGTAGACATGAAGAAACAACTAGAGGAATTTAGTGATAAGGGATCTATCCACCCTAGTGTTTCTCCATGAGTATCCCATGTTCTATTTGTCAATAAGAAATATGGATCCATGAGGCTTTGAATTGAATATAGAGACATAAATTCTTATAATATTAATAACTTTTATCCTCTACATCACATTGATAATTTATTTAATCAACTTCATAGAGCTTAAAATTTTCTGAAGATTGACCATGGATCTTGATATCATAAATTTCATGTGAGTAAATAAGATATTCCAATGATAAAATTTCAAAAATGGTATAGAAATAATGAGTTTATTTTAATTCCATTTGGATTGAATAATGAACCATCCATTTTTAGGGATATAATGAACACTATTTTCATGGAATATCTTGAAAATACTTTTGTGGTATTTATTGATGACATCATGATATATTCAAAAATCTATGAGGACCATGAGGACCCCATGCTGGTTGTTCTGGAGTCTCTTTAAAGAAAAGGGTTATATGGAATGTGTATAAAATGTTAATTTTGACTTCAAAACATTTCTTTTATTGTCTATATAGTCTTTAAGGATAGAATATCAGTTGACCATATGAAGAAAATTCCAATCCAAGAATGTCCTACCGAAACAAATATAACTGTGGTACACAATTTTATTTTCATTGTAGGTTACTATCGGTATTTCATCCCAATTTTTTATGATGGTATAAATTGTTAATTAAGATCACACATAAATGGGTTTAGTTCACATGGAAAATAAAATGTAAATAATTATTTGATGAATTGAATAGAAAATTGGATACTATTCCAATTTGACTCTTCCATCTAGAAATGTTGTGTTTTTTACATACAATGATGCATCAAATAATGAACAGGGTTGTGGGCATATGAAAAATTATAATGTTATTGATTATACATCAAAACAGTTGAAGACCCATGAACAAAATTATCCAACTCATGATCTTGAGTTAGCATCTGTAATGTTTTCTCTAAAAATATAGAGACTATCTCTACAGATAAATATATAAGATATATACATATCCTAAGTGTTTGAAATACATTTTTATATATAAAGAACTCAACATGAGGTAGCTGATATGCCTCAAGTTACTCAAATAGTATTATTGTTAAAATACACTACCACCCTGAAAAAAAAATAAGGTAGAATATACCTTAATCAAGAAAGATCATGGACTTAAAACCCAAATGTCGATTAAAAAGATCACATATTCATGGATCTAGTAATGATGGATATGGGAATTGTTCAGGAAGGGTAAACATAATTCCTTTTTAAAATGATTTATAATCCATATTTACCATAGACGATAAAGAACTATCAATAAGATTATGAGAATCTATAAAAGAAAATTAAATCCATTAAAGATGAAATATTAGAAAACATAGTGTATGAGGATGATGTTTTGAAATTTGGAAAGAGGTTATGTGTCCCATCAATACCCAAGCATAAATGGAAACAATTAGATGATTCTCATATATCAAAATTATATATAAACCAAGTTAACACCATTATGTAAATATATTGGAAGGATCACTATTGGTGGGATAACATATCATAGAAAAATGCTAACTATGTGTCCAGGTGTCCAGTTTATCAACATGTGATGTCCAAGAGACGTAATCCATGGGGAGTAAAGCTACTTATACCTATTCATATGTGGAAGTGGTATGACACTATGATGGAATATATTATAGGACTAAAAAGTACACACAGATGGAATGATGAAACCTGGGTAATTGTTGATCTTCTAACAAATTCAGAACATTTTCTTATTATAAGAGATTATTTACCGCTTAATCACCTATAAATACTCTATATTAATGAAGCTATAATACTTCATGGTGTTCCTATATCGATTGCTTCTAATCAAGATCCTCAATTTACATCAAAATTATAGAAGATTTTTCATAATTGATTGGATAATGAGCTTCATTTGAGTGTTTCTTATCACCCTCAAACAAATGGACAATCCGAAAGGACTATTCAAACATTGGAAGACATTTTGAGATCATGAAAACTTTACTTCCAATGTATGCGGTAATAGTTCTTATCTTTGGGGTAATTCTTCAATGATAATAGTTTCCATTCTAGTAGTGAAATAGTGACATATAAATCATTAGATGAAAATATATATCAGTATCTAACTTTTTAGGATGGAGTTGGTGAGAGGAAACATATAGACCAAAACATGTTCAAGAAACCACGACAATGGTAAATAATATTCATTCCGATATTAAAAAATACCAAAGTAGGAAATAGTGTTTGGTAGATAACTGAAGAGAAGATATTGTATTTCAAGTAGGATATCATGTCTTTTAGAATGTAGCTCTATATTAGTGTGTCTTAAGGATGGTAATAAAGGGAAACTAAGACCTAGGTACATCCAACCCATTGAAATTTCAAAAATAATTGGAGTTTTATATCATCATTTAGAAATAACACCAAGTCTCTACAATGTACATGACGTGTTTCTTATGTCATTGGTAAATAAGTACATAGCAGACCCAGTGCACATACTCACCTACTAAGTAATAGTACTTGAACCATATTTCTCTTACTGTGATGATCCAATCGAGATTCCTGACAGAAGATAGAATGTATTGAGAAATCAGAAAAATTAATGGTTAAAAGTTCTTTGAAGAAACTGTAATATGGAGAATGTAATGTGGGAATTTAATAATTTTATGAAGAAGATAAAACCTCATATTTTTAGAAGGTAATATTCATAAAACGTTTGAGGGAAAAATTTCTATATGGGGGAAGAATATAATTACCTGTTATTTTTTGGTATGTATGTTCTTAAATAAATTCATTTCATTTGATAGTTTACATTGCACACAAAAGTACTTAATTTAGTATAAATTATATAAAATCACATATAGAACACACAAAAACATTACAAATGAATAATTAATGAAATAATAGTTATTTTAAGATGTTATGGTACCAATACTGATGAAATGGAAACTTGACCATTGGAATAGTAATATGACCCCTTTGAATAGGAAACCATCCAAATCAATATTAAGTTTACCCATGAATATTTAAATAAAATTTACTAATCATATAAATGAAAGTAATCAATATTTATTTTATATTATAATTAAATAAATACTTTAAAAATTAATATTTAAATGTTGGTATTTTGGTGATTCAGAAATATTTAATTTCAATTTTATAATTAATAAAATGTCTTAAAATAAATTTTTTTCCCATAAAATGTATTCATAAATTAATTCATAATTTTATTATGATTTTAGGATAATTTTATTATACCTTAGTTAATTTTTTAGTGTGTTATAAATTGAGTTATAAATTTTAAATCAGTATTTTGAAGTAAATGATTATTTAAATTAAAAATTAAATTTCACAAATTTAAAAAATAATTTTCATAAAATGGAGTTCATTTATTGAATTACACTTGTTAAATAATGTTTAGGGTAAATTCATGGTATTCTTATGATATAGTTAAATGTTTTGGATAATATTAAAATATGGAAATTTACTTTATAAATACATTACTAGTTAAATATACTATTTTTTAAGTCATGAGTGATGTAAGGACAATAATATAAATCTTTCCTTCATTATTTCAATATATTTTATGGTAATTATCAAATTATTAATATTCTGGAGCCAAAATAATAAACAAATCAATAAAATATTCAAAAATCACCCCTCTCCTCCAATGTAAATACCACACCCTCCACACCCTCCACCACTTAACCTCACTCATATATGATATAAAGCTTATCCAAATTATACTAAGTACTCTAGAAAAGTCTCTACCTATATCATGTATGTTCTTATCTCAACAACAGTCCAAACCAAGGACCCCTAAGGAGGTACTCAAAGAGGTTATTCAAGTGGTAAATCCTATTTCTTTTCTTTTGATTTCCTTTAAATTTCCTTTTTCATTACTTATACTCTTCTCACCTCCTACATAAAAATGTGCATGATAAAACCAATATCATATATATATTGGAACTATATCATGTTAATTGAATACACTTCATCAAACTCTTTTATCTCTATCTTATATTTTAAAATTAAAATTATTGTTCATGAGGAGCTGATTTACAACCTTTGTGGATGACAAATTTTCATTCATAAATTTATCCTTCTAGGATGGTAACAAAAACATTTTTATGGTTAAACCACATTATAAAATATTTATTGAATCCTATTTAATATTTTGGAACATTTATATATAAAAATTAATAATTAATTAAAAAAATTAGTGTTTGATTATCAAAAAAACGCTAAATTAATCTAATCAATTATCACTAAAATTTTATCTAATGAAAAATCATTTAGACATATATAAAATTATATATATTACAATTTACACTTATTTATTTTCATTAATAACATATAATTCCAATTCGGGTAAATTATACCGATTTTAGAGGAACTTTATTATGTATAAATATGCGAACTGATCCTGCAAACCAAGAAAATGAGTTACCCCGAACGATAAAATTGTATCTTTTTACTAATAAAAAGGTCCATAAATGAACATAATAGAATAATACTAAATATAATAAATGTATCAATGGTTATTAATTTATTATTATATTTAATCTAATTATACATGAAATTAGGATCAAGTGAAGAACAATTTCGGGCATAAATTAAGGGAATCTGTCTTAATTTCCCTTACATTGACACCTACATGGTATAATACACTAAATCATTTTCATATGGTGTATCTAATGACACTTTTTGTAAAGTCCCAGATCTAGGTTACACTCCATGGGTTCCCCAAACCTGGTTGGTCACATGAACTCATGATCATTTCCCCAAACGCCAGTGGCTGTCGACTAGATGCGAGGGCCCAAGTCTAATAGTGGGGAAACTTTTCCCTCACTTGTCAAAGTGTAGAATAGCAGAATAAAATATACAATCATACAACAATGGATGTAATAAACCATACATAGTTAAAAATAATCAGCTGCACTAAAAGATAACCACCAATCATATAGATAATGATGCAACATATCTCATGTTCTAAGAAAACATCCAGAACATGTTACACAGTAGTTCAATGCAATATGACACAAATACCAGGTACAATAAAACAAAAAAACAGTCGGCATCATCACGAGCCCAAGATCGGTACCATGCTCCCCTACTCCTCAGCAATAGTCATGTACATGTATAGGGACCCTTTACCTTATCCACACCTGTAGAAACGTAATCTATTTGTGGTCGAAGACATAAACCCACACAGGGTGTGAGAAATAATTCCCAGTAGGCACCCACCAAAGGCACGTGCCCAACAGTTAGTAAAAATGCGCAACAAAAGTGTGCAGTAGTCAATGCAACAAACTACGCAGTACTCAAAATTAACTAACTTTACCAATTATATTGTCATTTTAATATTCATTTCACCATGCCAAGCCTGTGCTTGAACTTGGAAGGTATAACATATAAAAAAACACCACGGTGAACATTTAATGATAACATTG
The DNA here is from genome assembly GCA_963277665.1 of Viscum album. NCBI lineage: Eukaryota > Viridiplantae > Streptophyta > Magnoliopsida > Santalales > Viscaceae > Viscum > Viscum album. The sequence continues at coordinate 1,484,999,023 of OY728137.1, forward strand.
TTCTCAGACATAAAAACCTTACTCTCAAGTAATCATAGTCATACCCCACAAGTAATTTCCCACAGGAATAACAAATATTTCTCTCAGGTGTATGAAGTGTCACCCTCAGGCATGGAGTCAATTTCCCAGAGGAAATAAAGAAGTTCCCCTCAGGATAAAATAACCACTGCCCTCGGGCTAAGTAAAACACTTCCCTCAGGCTAAACATAAAACCGGGCCATGCCCAATATATAATCAAGCAATACATATTCAATTCCTCTAAAGGCAATTCAATAAACATTATTACAACGACATACCCTTGGGTATCCTGGCCCAATGTCTAAACAAAGGAATGAACCCCCGGGGTGGTCTTGGATCCAAGCAGTGATCAATAAAAAAATTTCATTATCACATTTACTTACCTATAAAATTTTAGGTATTTAAAACAGCTAAGGCCTCAGCCACACGACACCCTAACATGGGTTCATTGCTCAGCGATACAGAAAAATGCACAATAGTTGGAAGTTAAACACCAATCCACCTACCTCGATCGACCCAGATCGATATACATGAACAACGCTTCCCTAAACACCCAAGAACGATGTAGATCTGGGAAAAAAACAACACGTTCAAACCTAAAAAACATTCCCTTGGGAAAGAATTGGTAAGAACGACTTATGGAGAAGGAGATTTTTACCCGTATGGTTCCAATGAGATCAACAAAGGCAGAATCAGATTCACAACATGCAGTCTGGAGCTCCTTGAAGGTTCGACCCTCTCTCCTAATACATCCTCTGATTCTAAGCCTTCCCTATGAACAGGGGAGGCTACTGGCCATTTTAAGCAAAAAAAAAAACTGCACGGCATGAACTATTTACAAACCTATGTGTAATGTTCTCATTTAACTATTCCTCTGGCAGCATGGTCACACTGTTCATTTGTCGACATGAGTACGCGGCGTGTATTTCTGATTACACGGTGTGTACTGTCACTCAGCTGGTGGCTGCTTCCACTGCCTTACTTTTTGCCTTCCGACTGACTACATGGCGTGTAAATACCCACGACACAGCCTGTAGTGTGTTTTTACACCCTTCATCACCGACAAGGATACACACCCTGTGTAATCATCCCACACGGACAAAGTACACGGCGTGTATCCACAAAATTTTTGGATTTCCCTCATCTTCCTTATTTTCTCAAAAACACATAATGAAAAGTGAAAATAAGAAACTCATACCTCTAGAATACGTACTAGGTTCTTACAAAATTCCCCCCTTAAAGGAATTCATCCCCGAATAGTCCTTCCATGGGTGGTGAAGATAAAGCTCAGAACAGCTCTAGCCACTGAGCACGTATGTCGGTCTCCCGCTCCCTGGTTTTATCCTGCACTCGGCCATGCTGCCATAGCACCCGTACGAGAGGAGATGACTGGCCTCAAAGAACCTTCGTGCTTCTATCAACGATACAAATTGGATGCTGCTTAAAGGACACATATATTTGAAGCTCAATCTCCTTTGGCTCAAAATAGGTGAGACGGGTCTGAATGATAACGACGCAGCTGATATACATGGAAGACATCATGCATGGACCGGTACCTCTATGGTAATGGCAACTGATAGGCAACCGGCCTAACTCTCTCCAAAATCTCATATGGCCCCACATACCTCGGTGAAAGTTTACATAGTCTCATGATCCGCCTGTGTCCCAACCTCAGAGAAAAACGCAAGAAAACCTGATCCCCAACCACAAACTCCAAGGGTCATCTACGACGATCAGCATAAGATTTCTTTCAAGACTGTGCAGTAGACATTCGCTTCTGAATTAACTGGACATGCTCAGAAGTCTCCTGCACGAGACATGGTCCCAGTAAAACTGCCTCCCCTTCCTCTAACCATCATAAGGGTTATCGTTATGGCCTACCATATAAAACCACATAAGGTGCCATCTCAATATTTTCTTGAAAAATATTATTATAGGAAAACTTAACCAGGGGTACATGATTCTCCCAAGAGCCCCCAAAGTCTAGGACGCATGCACGCAACATGTCGTCAAGCACCTGTATCTTACTCTCTGACTGACCATCATTCTGTGGGTGGTAAGGTGTTCTCAGAAGCACCTGTGTACCTAGTGCCTTCTGAAAACTCTGCTAGAAACGAGATGTAAAGTGGGAGTCCCTATCAGAACCCATAGAACGAGGAATCCCATGAAGAGGTAATACCTCTTGGATATAAATATTTCTGAGCTCATCATCACCGAAGGTCTCCTTGATCGGAAAAAAGTGAGCTACCTTCGTTAGTCTATCCACAACAACCCACACAGCATCATTGCCTCAAGGTGACCTTGGCAACCCAATCACGAAGTCCATCGCGACATCATCCCATTTCAACTTTGGAATAGGTAACTGCTTTAACTTTCCAACAAGCCTCTAATGATTCGCCTTCACCTGCAGACTGGTGGAACACATCGTAACAAAACTAGTTATCTCACTCTTCATACCTGTCCACCAGTACCGACGTCTCATGTCACGATGCATCTTGGTAACAACAGGATGAACTGCCCAAGTTGAAGCATGAAACTCCCGCATCAACTCCTCACGTATATCCCCTAGAACTCATACTCATCCATGGAAACATAGTACCTCATCATTGCATGTCGTCCAACCAGGAGGAGGGTCCACACTTGCCACCGACTCCCATAGAACTAGCCCTTTTGAATCGGCTAGCTATCTCATCCTCACTATATCCATGAGTTAGAATTCATAGGTAAAGAAGAAATATAGGTCTGCCTTTGACTGTTGTGCACCTCCAAATGCATCTCAAAGAACAAATCCATGAGTTTCCACTCACCTCTGGCCTCCTACACTGCATTAATCTAAGTCCTCCTGCTCAGTGCATCAATAACTGCGTTACCATTACCAGGTGTATAGGAAAGCTCAAAGTTGAAGGACTGATGGTATTCGACCCACCTTCTCTATCTTAGGTTCAAGTGACGCTGAGTAAAGATATATTTGAGTCTTTTTTGGTCGGTGAAAACCAAAAAATGATCTCCCAAGAGATAATGTCTCCAACAGCACAATGCATGAACAACTACAGCAAACTCGAGATCATGCGTCGGGTAATTACTCTCATGTGGCCTCAACTTCCGAGACCCGTATGCCACAACTTGGTTTCACTACATCAACACTACTCCCAGCCCAATACCTAATGCATCACCATAAACTTTATATCTCTTCCCTTTCTCTGGCAGTATCAGGACTGGTGCTGATTTCAACCTTCCTTTCATGTCCTGAAAGGTTGTCTCACAAGATTATGTCCAAACGAACATCACACCCTTCATAGTCAAACCCCTCAATGGAGCTTCTAAGAGAGATAAGTCCTAGATGAAGCATCTGTAGTAACCCGCCATCACTAACAATCTCTATATCTCAACCACGTTCTTAGGCTGCTCCCAGGATACTACCGCTCTCACCTTCTCTAGGTCCACGACAACTCCTGCCTCTGAGATGATATGACCCAAGAAGTGAATCTGGTCCATCCAAAAGTGGCACTTTGAGATCTTATCATATATCTTATGCTCTCTCAGGGTAGTTAGTCTGATCTAAATATGGGTTACATGGTCATGTTGAGTGTGAGAGTACACCAATATGTCGTCCACGAATACTACCACAAAAGAATCCAGATAAGGATGGAACACATGATTCATCAGAGCCATGAAAACTGTTGGCACATTTGTGAGTCTCAATGGAATAATCATGTACTTGTATATACCATACATACTCATGAAGGATCTGAGCGGTATATCCGATGGTCTAACACCAAACTGATGATATCCATATCTCAATTCAATCTTCGAGAACACTCATGCACCTCTAAGTTGATCAAAAAGACCATCAATCCTTGCTAATGGATATCGGTTCTTGACCGTCAATAGGTTCAGCTTTCGATAATCCACATAGAGTCTGAGGGTACCATCCACCTTCATCGCAAAAAGGACCGACGAACCCCAAGGAGTAGTATTTGTTCAGATGAATCCCTTTTCCTATAACTCCACTAACTGCCTCTTGAGCTCTTGAAACTCTGGTGTAGCCATCCTATAAGGAGGAATGGACACTGGTGCTACTCCTGGCACAAGCTGAATAGAGAAATCCACCTCATGCTCTGGAGGTAGATCTGAAAAGTCTCCCAGGAAGACATCCCTGAAATTATCAACCACTGGAGGGAAATACTTCTGAAAAGTCCCCTGATCATCCAGATATAAACTCACAATCTGGGCTATGACTCCACCTCGCCCATGATGCTCTAGTCCAGCTCGACTCGCCTAAACATCCCACTCACCTTTGTATAGAAAATATCTGACCTCTGGTGATGTGAAACGCACCCTACAATGATAGCAGTCTACAAAGGCTCAAAAGGGAACCAACCAGTCCATCCTGAGAATGACATCATAACTCGTCATCTCCAAGAAATAGAGGTCCCAAATAATGTGACACCCACCAACCTCAAGGGGGAAGTCCTTGAACTGATGCACATCAGTCGTTCTTGTTCCCAACTGAGTGTCTAGCATCATAACATCTCAAAAAGAAGAAACACAGAGTGCAAGGCTCTCCAAAACAGGCACAGATACAAAGCTATGTGTAGAACCCATATCGAAAAGTACTGAAGATAAGACAAAAGCTACTAGAATAGTACCTATGACAGTAGAAGTTTTGGTATCCTGCTCCTGTTTGGTCTCTGGCACTGCATATGGCGGCCTAGTGTCGTGGCCTTGAGACATAGCCTGGCTACCCTGAGCTGTCCCACCTTGCTGTCTCTGAGATCCTGGTGTCTAGCTACCACAGGCATGATCACCATCTCGGTCTGTACTCCCTAACATATTCAAGTTTCTTGACTGGTAATAAGCTGATGGTCCTGCTCCCACATGCGGAGTATGAACGGAACCCCTCTCACTAGCCACCGGTGAAAACGCCTCACAAAAGCGATGTAGATGACCCATTTTACCGCAAGCTCGACACTCCACTAGGTCATGTGGACACTGTGGTCTCTTGTGCCCCTCTTTAACACACTGGTAGCACATGACCTGGCCACCTAAAGAATTCTTTTGGCTGTTACTTCCACCGTGAGAGAAGTCCATCTGTCTCTTCCTCTTTCTTGGTAGAAAGAGTACGAGAAACTGGTGGAAAACCACCCTGGCCTGCACCACCATATTCTCAAAGGTTCTTCTCTGTAATCAGCTATTGGTTCATAATAGAATGTACTGAAGGCAACTTGAAAACATTCACCAGTGCTTGGATGTCATATCGAGGACCATCTTCAAAGCACCTGGCCCTCTAAGTCTCATCACCCACCAGAACAGGTGTACAATGATGAAGCTCGGTGGAATGAGCAGAATAATCCATCACTGACATAGCACCCTACTGTAGATTCATGAACTCTGGAGCTCTATCTGCCTTCAGCATATCTAAGAAGAAGAAGTCATAGAAATCTATCTGAAAGTCTTCCCATGCCATGTCTCTATGATGCTCTGACTGGGTGGTAACATCCCACCAACTCTTGGAGGAATCACGCCGTATATAAGTCATGATCTTGACCCTCTGCCCTGGAGGTGTCTCAACATGATCGAATATAGTCTACAATGAATCCAGCCAAGACTCCGTAGCCTGTGGTCCTACATCCCCTGAAATCATAGGTGGTTGCTGCTGATGGATTATACGAGTCAGTTCTTCCATTGATGTGGTAGCCGGTGGTGCTCTTTGAAAGATCTGCATGTTCTGTATAAATCCTTCACGGAACTGCGCCTTCATACCTGTGTCTGGTATAATGGTTAGTGCTGCATCTGCCTCTACTGGAAGATCCACTGGTAGCCCATGACCTACCATCTCTCAAGTATAATCGTTGTCTCTCTCCTGGTGAACAATGTGTGGTCATCTCAGCGGCTTGACTCTACAAGGTCAAACACACACCTTAGATTATGAAAGACTGGAATCTAAGGGAAAAATAAGGGATCATGAGGAAGAAGGCATTTCATGATTTGAAAAACAAGACTACACTGCGTGTATAATGACTACACAACATGTACCTGACTTTTCTTCCCCTACCCAGGTCCTTCTACACGGCTAAGGCACACGAATCCCATTTATAAAAACTACACGGCGTGTATAATAACTACACGGAGGGTTTGGTGTGATTTTCCAACTTCCCGTGTCATTCATGACATGGCCGACTACTCGGATAAACCTACATGACATGTTACACCCGCACACGGCATGTCCTCCACCCCATTTTCCCTGTCACAAGGCTAATCCCACAAAGTTTACCTCCGGCATGGACTACCTGGCATGTCCCTTGGGTACACAATGTGTTCAAGAAGAGGTAACACCAACCTATGTTTGTTAGCTACACGGTCGGGTCCCCAGGTTGCACTATACATCATGTTCATCATTGACACAGGGTGTACAAGAAAATATTTCACCTACCAGTGTTGTTAAGTACACCGCCAAACTCCGGGTCAACACTACACGGCGTGTACATCCGTTACACAACATATCTTACCCAAGCTTTTCCCTTCCTCGTTTCCCCGCCCACACAGTCTATGACAAGGGAAGTGACTACACGATGTGTACATAGGCTAAATGATGTGTACTTAAAAAGTTTTATTTTCTTCCCAAACAGAAGAACACAAGTCATGTGTCCAAGGAACTACACGGCGTGTATACTGGGTTTCCCAGACAGTAAGCCTTTGAGACTACTCCAGAACCCCGTAAATACTGAATGACATCACCTAAGTGCCAAATTCCGATCCGTGAGGGCCCATACTCCCTGTGAATAAATGTTTGGCATCTTATATGTGTTATAAAAAGATAAAAAGTCAATGATCCACCAAACTCTGGTCAATGAGGGCCCATACTCCCCAAAAACAAATTTTTTGCATCCATTCTATCAATAGACTCACACAAAAATATCCTATCACATAACAGATATTTATCAAGGCAACTATCCCAACAGCATGCTTTTCTAGCAGAAAAACATGCAAATTTCTAATGCACTGACATGGCATGGAAGAATGCATGACAAGTGATTTCTAGCATGTGCCTAAATGATGCATGAAATAGAATACCCTCATCTCATTGGGATGCAACTAAAGAGAACCCATGGATAAAATATAGAGAGCATAATCAAAAGTGCGTCACCCAACGGTGAAAATCAATCAACTATAAAATTTTCAAAATCAGAAGAAGTCCAATGACCAAGTTAGACTGGAGTTTCCCTGTACATGGGTTAGCTACTCCTGGGCATAGCTTATTACCAACTACCATTTCCGTCGTATCCCTGACTAACACTCCAAATAGTAAGTCAAAGAAAATAACCCCTATAATACCACTTTCTAATGTCCCGGATCCTGGTTCCACTCTAGGGGTGCCCTGAACCCGGTTGGTTACATGACCTCAAGCGTATTTCCCTGAATTCCAGAGGCTACTGACTAGAAGTGAGGTCCCAGGTCTGATAGTGGGGAAACTATGCCCTCATTTGTCAAAGTGTAGCCCAGCGGAATAAAATATACAATCATACAACAATGTAATCAATAAACAATTAATAGTTAAAAATAAAAAACTGCAAAAAAAAAAAAGATAACCAATAGTCATTTAGATAATGATGAAACATGTCTCATGTTCTATGAAAAAAGCCCGAATATGTTACACAGCAGTACAATACAATACAGCTCAAATACAAGGTACTGTAAAACAAAACAAAACATCCGACAGCATCACGAGCCTAAGCTCGGTCCCATACTCCCCTACTCCTTAGAAACAGTCAAGTACCTGTATAGGGACCCTTCCCTTATCCACAACTGTAGAAACGTAATCTGTTTGGGGCCGAAGACATAAACCCAAATAGGGTGTGAGAAATAATTCCTAGTAGGCACCCACCAAAGGCATGTTCCCAACTGTCTGAAAAAATGTGCAACAACAGTGTGCAGTAGTCAATGAAACAAACTGTGAATTACTCAAAAGTAACAAACTATACCAGTTATATTGTCATTTTAATATTCATTTCACCATTCCAAGCCTGTAGTTAAACGTGGCTGGTATAAAATATAAAAAACCCCACGATGAACAATTAAAGATTACACTATCCTCATATATACAAAACTTACCCTTAGGTAATCAGATTCACAACCCACATGTAATATCCCACATGCATAAAAGATATTTCCCTCATGATTAAAAAGTGTCTCCCTCAGGCACAATGTCAATTCCCCACAGGAACGAAAAAAGATTCCCTCAGGATAATATAACCACTGCCCTCATGCTAAGTAAAACACTTTCCTTTGGCTAAACTAGTAACTGGGCCATTCCTAACATATAAAAAATCAATACACATGAAATTCCTCTCAAGGTAATTCAATAAACATTATTATAATGGAATACCCTCAGGTGTCCTGGCCAAATGGCTAAACAGAGGAACACACCCCCGGGGTGGTCCTAGATCCATGCACTGATCCCAAACAATAGTTTATTATCACATTTAATTACCTATGCAATTTTAGATATTTAAAAAATCTAAGGCCTCAGCCACACGATAGCCCAACATGGGTTCGTCGCTCAATGGTACATAAAAACTCCCAATAGTTGGAAGTTAAACACCAAGCCACCTACCTCGATCGCCCCTGATCGGTATACGTGAACGCCGCATCCAGAAACACCCATGAATGATGTAGATATGGTAAAAACAACACATTCAAACCTAAATAATGTCCCCTCAGGAAATAATTGGTAAGAACAGCTTAAGGAGAAGGAGAGGCTTACCCGTACGGTTCAAACGAGATCGACAGAGGTGGAATCGGATTCCTGACGTGCAATCTAGAGCTCCTCGAAGGTTCGGCCCTCTCTCCCAAACCCCCCTTCGGTTCTAAGCCTTCCCTGTGAACAGGGGAGGCTACTGCCCATTTTAAGAGAAAAAAAACTACACAGCGTGTACTATTGACTAGATGGCATGTACTTTTCTCATTTAACTACTCTTCTGGCGTCACCGTCACACTATTCATCCTTCAACATGAGTACATGTCATTTATTTCTGATTACACGGTGTGTACTGTCGCTCAGTTGGTGGCTGCTTCCACCGCCTTACGGTTTGTCTGCCGACTGACTACGCGGCGTGTAAATACCCACCACATGGCGTGTAATCGGTTTTTACACCCTTCATCGCCGATAGGGATACACACCCAGTGTACTCATCCCACATGGCCAAAGTACACGGCGTGTCGAAAAGTACACAACATGTATCCACAATATTTTGGGATTTCCCTCATTTTACTTATTTTCAGAAAAACATATAACGAAAAGTGAAACTAAGAAACCCGTACCCCTAGAATAAGAACCGGGTTCTTACACTTTGAGATTATTTTTCATATAAAATTATATTTCTATTAAATATCCATATTCTTATATCGTGGATATTACTATTATCTTTGTATAATATCATTTTACATTTAGTTTTTATTTTGAATTTTGTTGTAACTATTGAAATATTGATGAATATTTATCCTCTAATCAATATAGATATGGATAAGGAATATTGAAATTTAATTAATTTTATTTATTAATAATTCATTGGAGATGCAGTGAAAGGGTGGGTCCCACTATATCCCCTTGACGCATCTATATGTTTCCTGAGACAAAATAATTAGCTACAAACCCTTCATGCTTGTTTCCAAATAGAATCAGGTAGGTTTCTACACTTTGACTTAAACCATATTGATGTTATAATGTTTCATGTTCTATATACATGACATCCAAAACATAATCATTACCTTCACTCAGTACTCAGTTATTAATTTCCATGATATTTTCACTATGGAAAAATATATGGATGCATTTTGATTCTCAGTTTATTGATGGAAAGTGTTTTTTAGATTATTTAACATTCCCTAAAATAAATTCCTTGTTAATTTTCATTTTATTATTATTGCTTTATATAACCCTTAAAGAGTGTTTTTTCTCACCATTATTATGTTTACATTCGCTATTTTCTAATGAAGAAAACATTGAATAAGATTTTAAAGATGAATTTTTATTCATTTTTTAGGAATAATGTCATGTTTTCTATCATTCCCAATGTACTTTGGGTATCATTTATTTAAAATTTTCTTTTAAAACAACAAAAACGATTAGTCCTTTAATATTTTTTCCTTTTAATAAATCCAATGTAATAAAATGAGTCACTGCATCAAGGATTTCGTGGATGAGGTGTTGGCACATGGAATACATTCTTTTCATTTGGGCAATGATATGCAACATCTCTCATAGATATCTTCCCCTTTTGTACTCATTTATTAAAACCACATAAAAATTTATTTATAAACTATGTAAAGGAAACTTATGAATGGGTGATCTTAAATGTTTAGTAATGGTAAACATGGAATATACATAGGCATTACATGAGAAAAAAGGTATGAAAATTAGAACATAACATTTGAAAAGAATACCCTCCGTATAAAATATCATACTATTTAATCATGAGATTAAATATTTTTAGTCATAAGACATGAATCATATGGGGGTTAAGATAATGAACCATGAAAAAATACATACAAACAAGACATAGAAATTTGGAAGACACATAATCATGTTACATTATTCCCTATTAGTTATTGATTATTTTTAAAATTTATTGTGGTACTTCTTGAGAACTACCAAAACTGGTCAGGAAACAGCTCTATCCCATTTCATAGCCTTTTCCTTATAATTTACTGGGTTTCCCGTTTTTTTGTTAGTGGATGAAGCCCATCGACTTGTTTCCCATCATTATCTCACTCGATAAAAATATTTACCAATTATATTAGACGGAGATATAGTAACAAAATATTATATAATGAAAACCATTTATATGTTTTAGAGAATAAAATAATTCATTCATCATATCATAACACATGGAAATAAATGGGATTCATAAACATTATACTATTGTAACATAGTCCATGGAAAATAAATGTGATTCATAAATTTTAATTTATCCTAAAAATAATCCAATTATAGAAATAATTGGGATATTACCCTTAAAAATATACCAAATAAAGAATAAATAACATCAAATAATATTATTGTTAATGATAAATAATTTTTATAGATCACTTGAAAAAGAATTGTGAAGTTGAATATTATTTCTATACTAAAAATGTTTTCTTTTAATAAAATTTCATTGAATTTTAAAATGAAAATTTTTATTTGAAAATAACCTTTTTAAGATTATAAGGTAAGATTCAAAATATTGAGTATACATGAAAGATGAAAAATTCATTCATTCTATATAAGGTAAAAAGATATGGTATTCATACTTTTTCCTGGAAATTCACAAATAACCTCATTTGGAAATTGACAAAAAGTTTCTTTTAAAAATGTTTGTTAAAAATTCACAAATATATAGAAATGAATTTACAAAATATGTAATAAAAGTAAAAGTATTTTACAAACCAATTTTATGAATCATTAACATGGAAGATAAATGTTCCCATGTAGGTACTCATGTATAAACAATCCCAAATAATAATAACCAGATTGTTAAATTGACTCTTATCACTTTATAGTGAGTAGAATAATATTCCCCCAGAAAGAAATAAAATTATAAAGATATGTAAATACTATAATCATTATAATAATACTCATTATATACACTTGTGTTCATTATATACACCTCACAAAACAAACAAGTATTTTATAATGCATGTGTCCCATGTAAATAAAAGTAAGTCAAAAATACCTTACCTTAAGACTTAACTTCCTTCATAGACATTAAATCCTCTTTTATAAGAAATATGAGTTTATTATAAATATACCATAGAAACATATTCATATATATAATTTAAAACATTGTTTACTTATGACTTAATATTACTCAATTATTTAAAATTAAACTTATGTTTTGGGTAATAACTGTTTTGGCTTAAGTGTATGTTTTTACTCGGTATTATTGGTCCTTTTGATTAGATAATGAATTCATAATCTCCATAAGGATAACCATGATATAAATATTATATATACATATATATATTACATATATAATTATTCTATTTAACAAATTTTATAGAATTAAAATAAAATATACCATTCATGGAGACGGTAGGTCGTATGTATGCTTGAACGCTATTTTCATTTTCTTATAATATTAAATAAAAGAATATAATTTGATATATTATCATTAAAGAATAATTATTATGCTTTATATATCTTATATATTCATAAAATCCATCTTTATTACCACCCATGTAGAATAATTTTGAAAAATGAATCATGTCACATCTTGGAGATGGTTAGTCATGCATACACACGAGCAACATTATCTTTTCCTAAAATACTAGGTGGTAAAAATAGAGATATGATATTATAATTATATAACTATAATAATTTAAAAAATATAATATATAAACATTAAAAAAATCATAATTCTAACTCGCAAAATATGGTGATGTAAAATGATTTGTTTCACTACATGGAGAAGGTAATCTATACGTACAAACAATCAATACTTTCACTTCTTATATGATGGAAAAGGGGTTTCATAGTGGCAGGTTCATAATCATAATAACATTTGAGAATAATGAATATTATTATGTTATTATTGTTTATATATATATCACATATTTAGAAGAGATACATGTTAGTATAAAAATAGAATGATCTGTTAGAGAATTTACCTCTTCTATGAAATAGATCCTTTAGATCTCCTATAAAGAAATATATAGTTTTTTCATTTGGAATATTAGCACCAATATAATTTAATTATTTAATTTATGAAGATAGTTTTGAATAATTGTTTCGAGCTAGATTAATCAAAGTGGTTAAATGAGATTTGGGGAGTGGTGTTCTTTTATACTCAAAGTGAGGGCCACTTTAGGAATTTCTCAAAATATTAATTTATATTAACTTGAATAATAATAAAAATACCTAAAAATATAAATTTATTAGAATAAAATGGAGATATTTTTGTCATTTAATAATAAAATATATTTTATACAAATTTTTTTCAATTTTAAAACTCCACCTTTTAAATAACCTTTAGTAAACAACTTTTAATTTTAACAATGATAACGACGTTTTCAATAATAAAAGGTGGATTTTTTTCCATATAACATGTAAATTGAACCATAAATGGTCAATTTATGATATTTTATACCATAATTTATCCGATTTATCCTTATTTAGTTTTTAATGATTTTTAACAAATTTAATAAAATTTTTTTTTTCAAAAAATCTCATTAGTGCTAATTCTGACACTCCTCATTACATTAACCTTTAAATTATTAAATAAAACATGATTGTATTAAAATTATTATTTCAATAAACCCCTAATATATCATATTGACCTATAAATTTTTTTTATAACCTTCATATGTTCATATTATGTATATTTTAATATTTTTAATATCATTTAATTGAGTTTTCACTATTTCAATAATTACTGCAAAAACATTGTGTAATTTTTTATGATAATAATTTTTCAATAAAAATGAAAAATAAAATTCCATGTGGTATATAACATATTTTTAGTTACTAATAATATAAATATCACATAATATCTTCTATTTTACCCCATAATTAACAAATTATACTAATTTAATGTTAGAGTGTGAAATTTTTTCACTCTCCTTAATTTTAATAAAATACAAGTTATTTTCTTGGAAGAGTGTCCATTAAATTAATAAATTTTAAAATTCATGTGTTATTTATATAATTAAATTCATAAATTTACATTTGGTCATGTTTTAGGGTCATTTTATTTTTCTTATTGTTCATTAACCTAAATTAAACAATTTTACCCATTACTATGGTAAGATAATTTAGCTATGTTACTATTCATGTTTGCTAAAAATAAAAGGGACCTATTTACCAAATTTTTAAATTATTATTAATAATATTTAATAAATTTTTCAAAATTAAAAACATATAAGTTTATAAAATTGATATAAAATTAATCTCGTTCGCGGGGCGATAAAATGGGGTTTAAAAGTTAAAATATTGAAAAGATTGAAATGTTTTTATACACAAATTCATTTTGAAATTGACTCTAATGACTTAAATTCTATTATATTATGTAAAATTTATCTAATTATATTTTAAATTTAATCAAATATAATATTTAGAACTATAAATTATTTAGATGAAAAAACTATTGTCAAATAAAATTCAATATTTTTCACTATTCTTAAAAATATTAATCTTATCAATGTAATATGAAAAAGTAAACCAAAGTAAATTTGGATATCCTAAAGAAGATTATTTTTTAAAATATTATTTATAAATCTGTCCAAATTTACTTAAAAAACATGTGCGCTATTAAAATTCAATAAAAACACTTTTAGAATAATATAGTTTTTTAGCATAAAACAATATTTATTTTTATATCATGTGTAGAAAAAACATAAGATTAATGTTAAAATAATATTTCATAATATATATCTATATATATTATTAATATAATCCAACAATAATTATTATTTTAATTTACTGTCATAAAAAAACCATGTGCACAATTAAATCGTATAAAAAAATTATTTTATATTCAAAAGGGTTTTTATTTTCATTTATAATCAAATGGTTACTAATTAATTAATTATGCATACATATTTTTACCATATATACATAACCGAGTTACTCATTTTCATACCAATCATTCCAATTTATAGTCTATAAATATATAATTAAAATAATTACAATAACAAATTGATGTTTCATAGAAATATAGTGTTGCGTATAATGTATGCAAAGCCAGTGTTTCTTATAGTGCAAGACTAACATGGAGTATTGTAAAATTCATGAATAACATATTTCTTTTATATAAATATATATATATATATAGGGTTTTGTTAAATGAAATATATCTACATTTTTAAATTAATTCAAAAAAAATTACAAAAAATTTGAGGTGTTATTTTCAACCACCCATAAAATAAATTTTACAATCTAAATTCATCTCAGTTTAAAATGATAAATTCTTTAATGTTTACTCATTATAAAAATTAATATAAAAATCTCTCATTATAATGGTTGACTTGTACACATAAGGTTACCAAATGTAACTCATAACTATGTTTCCCTATTAGAGAACATATGTGGAAAGTGTAAACATGGACATAGGAGAGAAATAAAAATATCAAGTTCAGATGTAGGGTGATATAGAACTTGGTTTGGATAATGTTATTGATCACCAATCCATAACACATATTGGATTAAAAATGGTCATTAATGTCATAAAAATTTTGATAATGAGAAACATTTTATTTCAAGACTATTTCCTAAAAATTGATGAATTATCATGAGAATATATATTAATTTCTCCATTTTTCGTCCTTGATAAAATTCCATTTAATATCTTATTCCAAATAATGAAGGTAAATTTTCCATTCTAGAAGCAGTTTTAGATCATGAAATCCATAAATATAATGATAGGTCATTGCATTTTTCTTTATCAAAACAAAATATTTTGCACTAATTATAAAATATCAATAATTCCTCATATGGAGAGATAATAATTTAATGTCTAAAATGTTATTATAAGTTTAACCTTATACCTATTCCAAAATGGGAAATTCAAAAATATTATAAATAAGGTTAACCAATTTCTCAAAATCGGGAAAAAAATAATCCCCCATATATAATGAAGTACCTCTTGTTTGATACAAGCTAGTGAATACCATAGTCATGTACTCTCACAAAACATGGTAATGATCTGAATTTTGAGAAATAATTGTTTAAAATATTTATACTTACTTATTACATATATTATTGTATATATTTCATAATTCAAAAAAATGATGTAAAATTGATCAGCTATAGCATTATACACTTTATCAACAAGTTGTTAATAAATTCAAAGGTAATAAATACCATATAATTTACTTTATCCAAACATCATTATCATAATATAAAAATCATATTATGGGTCGTATTTACCATGATGATGTGATTCCCATGAATGTCATCATTCTATTAAATAACCTTTCTAGTCTATCAGAACCATTCAACATTTTCTTGAAAATCCTTATTAAAAGACATAAAATAAAAAATCATTATATTTCTAAAAATCCATATATCATAATCATTGAATCCAAATATATAAACAGTTAAATTATTTCACTTAATCTTTAAGTGATTAACAAGCCAACCTCATCCTATTAAATAACACCTATTCTTTTCACTTCAAGTCTCATCATCATCTGTATTACAACCATTACTTATACAACCTGGATGATTATCTTCATCAGTTTCGACATAAGACATAAATTTTCATGATTACCATGCATTCTAGATTTATATAATTAATCAATTGACAATAACTTAGGGAGGATAGTAATACCATACATTTCATTGACTGAATTTTTATTTTTCCCCTTGAAATTACTTACTTTGTTTCCTTCTTTTCCATAGTTGAAACGTCTTTTTATTCCACTAAGACTTACATTAGAGTGTTTATTCTCACAATATTGACACTAATGAAAATTAATATTCTTTCTTCCATTGTAACCATTACCATTATTCTTGAAAAATGATTACCTTATCAAACTGGGTGAGTTTGAGGGTTGGTTAAGGTACACTTTATTAATCATGTTCCATTAAAACTGATTGGGAATTATCACAACAACCTTCACTCTCGTGATCATACCATTTAACCTCTCATATCAAAATCAATTCATTCATAAATAAACTAGTTCTTTTTTGAATTTATTATTGACATAAAACCAAAAAGAAAAGTGTGATCAACACTTATCATAGCGGGAAACTACATAACCATAAAAAATCAGTTATAGGTGGTCCAAATTATGAATCCTTCATTAATCTATGACATCAAAGGCTTATACTTAGATACATCACTATAATTATCATTGAAAATATCCATATGAATATCACTAAAGTTTTCCTATCTTAGTTTCTATTGGTTTTCTAAACCATTTCACTAATACCAACTTTAACGACCTTGGATTTTCAACCAATATATGATATATTTTTAGATGAATATTCATTATATTACACAAAAATATGTCTGAGCACCATAATAGTTTAGTGACTTTGGAAACATGGAACGTGTACTTATAATTTTATGAATGATCTTAAGATATCCCGTAATGATCATCCCCTAAATTAATCCATTTTTCCTATTATGTAAAAACATTTTTTATATCATGGGGAAAGGAAAGATAAGAATGGTAAATCTCACATGACTAGTAAGGTTAAAAATAGAATACACATAAGAAGAACTTGAGCATAAGGGTATGAAAATAGGAAAATAACATTTGAAAATAATATCCTAAATATCTGAAATCGTAATAATGAATCTTTGGATTAATGTTTGGAAGATCATAAGACATGAATTATAAGGGGTCAATACCATAAACCTTGATAGAATAACATGTAAATTAGACATGTAATTTTAGAAGACACATAAACATGTAATATTATTCCCTACATATTAAGTATCATTTATACAACTTATTAGTGCATTTTAGGGGTAATTCATTTACTGGGTGGTACACTCCACTATCCCACGTCACAATACTTTCCTTATAAGGGATCAATTTTTCACTTCCATCCATAGTGGGTCCATCCCATCGATTTGTTTCCCACCAATATCTCATGAGATATAAATCATTACCCAATTTATTGGGGTGAAATATAGGTCCCAAACATAATATAATGAATTCCATAAAAATTTGTAACACAAGAACATAAATCAGTCATCATATCAGAACCCATAAAATGAAATGGGTTTCATAAACATCATTTTATCATAACATAGCCCATGGAAAAGAAATGGGTTTTATAAATATCATTATATTATAAAAATAAACCAAAAATAAAAAAAATAACCATGAAAAATTTTCCCAATAAAGCATATGTGATATCATATAATTTTATCATAAATAAAAAATTATTTTTATAAATCAAAAGAAAATAATTGTGAAGGAAAATATCAGTTCTTATTTGGGAACATTTTTTTAAAATTATGTGAAACTTTTGAAAATTAATTTTACATGAAAAATAGATTTGTAATATTGAAATGGATTATTCAAAACATTAATTCATACTGAAGTTTTAAAAATTCATTCATATCATATAAGATAAAAAACATTTATTTTTTACTTTTTGGATTATAGTCACAATGAAATTTTGGTGGAAAATGAAAAAAAATATTCAAACATGTGTAAAAAATGAAACTAAAAAATTTTAGAATAATATTATAAATATTTTATAATTTTTTTATGAATCATGGACTTAAATGATAAATTTTTTCTAGTGGATACATACATAAAAAAATTCATGAATAATAATGGGATTGTGAAATTAACACTTATCAATTTATAGTGAGTAAAATATTATGAACCATGGAATAAGGAAAATTATATGGTTTTGAAAAACCCATATTACTAATAATAATGCACATAAAATATACTCCTGGTAATTATGTAAACCATACTAATGAAACAAGTAGTGTATAATTCATGTGCCCCGCAGAAATAAAAGTGAGACTAAAATCCCATACCTTCAATCTTTACTTCCTTAGAATAGTTAAAACCTCCCATAAAATGAATATAAGTTTATTATAAATCTATCATAGAAACATATTAGTATATATTATATAATATATTATTTACTTATGACTATATATTACTTATTTACAGACAATTAATTTTATGTTTCGGGTAATAACAACTTCTTCTCTCATATAAGTTTTGACATGCTATTCTTGGTCCTATTATGTTGAACATTATCTCATCCTATCTAGTTGGATAAGCACGATATAAATAATATATTTATATATATTAAATATATATATATTTTTTAATTCCTAAGATTTTTAGATAGAAAATAAAATATGTCATTCATGGAGATGGTAGGTCGTCTATACGCAGGAATGGGGTTTTAATTTTATTGTTGGATTAAAAGAAAGAAAATTATATGATATAGAATCATTAAAAAAATATATTATATTTTATATATTATATATATCCATAAAATGAATCCATATTACAATCCATTTTAAAAATAAATGAAAAATGTTTCACATCACATCGTGGAGATGGTAACTCATATATAAGCAAGGACGATGTTATCATTTCCCAGATGATTGGGTGGTAAAAATGTAGATATTATATAATCATTAAAAGGTATTATTATTTTATAAATATCATATATAAACATTAAAACATCATAATTTCCACTCATAAAAGTTTGTGATGGAAAACGAATTACACCGCTACGTGGAGAATGTAAGTCATACGTGCACACAAGTGATACGTTCACTTCTTGTTTGATAGTAAATAGCTTGTATAGTGGTGAGTTAATAATTATAATAACATTTTATAATATTTAAGATAAATTATTTATATTTTTATGAAATATATTAAATATTCAGAGGAGATATAGGAGAGTAGAAAAAGAGGGTGATCAGTTAGAGTGATACCTCTTCTTCGAATTGGCTCGGTTATATCTCCCATAAAGGGATATAGATTTTGTCCTTTCGGAAGAAAATAACATCTCGAATATGGATAGGGATGCAGATAAGACTGTTTAGAATAATGGGGTCCATTTAGAAGGCTCAATGTGGTGAAATTATATGATAGAGGATGTGTCATTTTATAATTATGTGCGGGGAAATTTTGAAATTTCGTAAATGATAAATTTATATTAAATTAAATCTCAATAGAAATACCTCCAAATTTCAATATATTCAAAAATAAAATTGTATAGGGTGTTAATATAGTAATAAAATTAGTTTTTTTTAATTTTTTTTATAATTCTAAACCATGTTTTTTTATTAATCTTTAATTAACCTGTTTTAATTTTAACTATGGTAACAATGATTCCAATATTAAAAGGTGGATATTTAAACGTATAAAGTTTAAATTAAACCCTAAATGGTTGATTAATGATATTTTAGACCATTATTTATCTACTTTTATCATTATTTATGATTTTTAATATTTTTAACTATAAAATATTATTCTCATAAAATATAATTATTGTCAATTTTCACTATATTCTGTACATTTATTTTAGGAAAATCAACATAGAAATTTTACTTCCAACCAATTATTTTAATAGACACCTAATATTTCATATTAAAATAGAATATTTTTATACAACCTTATGGATTTTATATTGTATTTAATTTAATATTTTTAAAATCAATTAATTTATTTTTTAATTAATTGAATAATTATACTATCATTATAGAATAATTATTTAGGAAAATTATTTCTTCACTAGAAAATTAAATAAAATTCACAATGTATATAAACTATTTAGATTTTATAAGTATATGTATAGTCTAGTATGTCTTCAATTTAACCCCATAATAAAAATGTTATACTTATTAAATGTAAGAGTGTGGCATTTGGTCACTCTCTTTGATTTTAATAATATCCATGTAATTTTCATTGAAAAGTGTCAATTTAATTATTCAATTTGTAACTCTATGTGTTAAGGGTTGAATTGAATTCACCCAATAAAATTTGGTCATGTGTTAGATTAATTTTATATTCCTTAATATTTATTAACCCGAAATTGCACATTTTTATCCTTTACTATGGCGAAATTTTTTACCAATGTTATTATTCATGTTGGCTAAAAATAAAAGGGGTTTTAAAAAAAATTGTACATTATAATTAAAAACATGGATTATACTTTTTGAAATTTTAAACATATAATTGGATAAAAGTAATTTAAAATGAATCTCGTAGATGGGGTGGGAAAACATGTTTTTAAAGTGAAAATGTTCAAAAGATTGAATTTTTTTATAACAAATTCAACATGAAATTGATTCCAATTAAATTAACTAGATTAAAATATGTTCAATTTATATAACTATTCTTTAAAACCAATCATATATATATATATTTTTCACTATAAATTATTTATACTAAAAATCTATTTTCAATTAAAATTCACTTTTATCACTATTCATGAAAATACAAATCTTATCAGAAAAATATTAAAAAGTCAAACCAAGTAAATTTTCTTATCCTCATTTAAAATAAGATGTTTATTTATTCATATATAATTTCTAAAAGTTTCAAAAGATATTTTTTAAAACAATAGCTCTATTAAAAGTCGATAACCACACTTTAAGAATAATATAATTTTTAAGCATAAAACAATATTTATTTTTATAGAATATATATAAAAACATAGTATGGATATTAAACATTATATTTAATATTATAAATGTATATATCTCAAAAATATAATCCAAAAATGGTGATTTTTTATTGTTATAAAATATCATGTGTAAAATTTAATAGTTTTCTCGAAAAAATATTGTATTTTATATTCAAAAGGGTTTTTATTTAAATTTATAACAAATTGGTCACTAAATAATTAATTACATATACAAGTGAAAACAAAATTTTCATAATTCAGTTAATCCTATTTATACCCACCATTCTAACGACTATGTTATAGTTTTATTATTTAAATAATCACAATAATGAAATGATGTTTTGTAGAAAATCAGTGTTGCCTATAACACAAGATAAGAAATTATAGCATGTAACAAAAGCATGACTTGGTGTAGCATATAATTAAAAAATTACATGGTTCCTTCATATAACACAAGATACATTTAGTGTTTTGTAAAATGAAAACATTCCAAAGGATTAAATTAATTCAAAAAAATATTACACCAAATCATGGGGTTTTACATAACCCATATCACATCGTTTACTTTAGATGCTATTTTGGAGGCTAGGGATGAAGTAAAGAGTGATATTTTCCCTCCTCTATGTTGGTATGGGTTGTGGTTATAATCCCCCTTTAAGAAGTTGTCTCCCCACCTTAAATTGTTGACACACCAAGAACCTTGCAGTATAGTCAGTAATCAACCTTTTCATATTATCCCACCAATAATGATCTTGATGGTCCCTATAAATTTAAATTATTCATAGATTTATATAAAATGTAAATATATGAGATTCATCATCATCTCCTTCTTTATTTGACGAATAAATGGGACACTTAGCCTTATCTGAAATTTCATTTTACTTTTTTGGTCATGAATGAATATAAGAATCTTCCAATTCTTCATAGCCTCTATCTTCTTTTGAATCAAAGGATCTTATTTTTAGGATATCTTGATATTATCTATTAGTTATAGATGAGATGTCATTTGGGATAGGTTTGAGGACATACCTTCTCGTACAATTCCCATATACAAACTTACAAGGTCTTTGATAATTTGATCCCCCTGAATTGTCATCATTTCCAGCATAACAAGATATTTCTAAAATAACTTGTTCGTGCATTTTTTTCTCTTCCTGGGTGATAAAAAATTTAACCTTCATATTCTTTAATAAAATTGATCATTCTCTATTGTATCATGTTCAGTTTCTTTTCAATTATTATATACATCAAACATTGGTGGTCTATATATCTATCAAATTTATCCCTATAAATTTAGTGCCTCTATATATTTAGATAAAATAATAATAGTAGCTAAATCCATGTCATTAGTAGGATAATTATTCCCATAAGGCTTTAACTATCGGTATGCATAAGCGATCACCATGTACTTTTTCATGAGTATTCACCCAATCCCTTTCAAAGATTCATCAATATAAATAACAAATACTTCTCTGATAGAGAGTACAGTTATCATAGGGGAAGTAACCAATATCTTCATTTATTCTTGGAAAAATTAATCACACTCATTTGTATATATGATCTTAGCTATTTTTCTAGATAACAAGGATAGTGATTTATAAATATCTGAATTTGATTCCCAAAACCTTTAATAATTTCTCGCTAAATAAATAAAAATATTTTTCTCACTTACTATTGTTTGAGGAGGCCAATCTTCTAAAATATTTTTCTTCGAAGTATTAACTGAGATTCTTTCCTTACATATAATGTGCCCCAATAATGACAAATTTTGTAACTATAATTCAAATTTTCAAATTCTTACAAATTTTTTATCCTTTATAAGATTATTAAATCTAACTATTCTATATTACTCACACTCCTCATGAATTTTATAATATATCAAAACATCATCAATAAAAACGACCATGAATTTATAAAGGTATTCATTAAAAATAGTAATCATAAAATCAATAAATATAGATTAAGAATTACTGAAGATGAAGGAGAAAACAATATATTCATAATATCCATTTTTTTGGATGGTATTTTTTGGAATATATTCTTTCTTCAACATCAATTGATTATATATAGATCATAAGTCAATAATGGATATGAATTGAATCCCAGAAGCTTTCTAAATAGATCATCAATCCTTGGGAGAGTGTACCCATTTGTTATTTTGACCCCATTATGTTTTCTAAAATCAATGAAAACTACTTATATCTATCCTTCATCTTAAAAAAGATAATAAGTTATCCCCTATGAGACACACATGGTAAAATAAATCCCTTCTCTAGAAGATATTGAAGTTGTTTATTTAATCCTTATAACTCCACAATTACCATTATATATAGGGTCTTTGATATCGGCTTGGATCCAAGTATATGTTTAATAGATACCTCTAGCTTTATTTCTTAGGGAGTTCAAAGTAACTCCTCATGAGATTCATTTATGTATTCATAAATTATGGGGACATTTTTGGTGTTTTTACTTTCATTTTCATCTCACTCATCACTAAAAATCTCTTTAAAGAAGGAACTGGGAGGTGCTTCAAAATATAGATCAGTCCATGATATAACTCCTTTGAATGTAACTCTTGGTTTTCTATTTGAGAATACTAAATTTCCTTGATTCTATTATTGATCATTTAATTATACTTTTATATCCATTCCCTCACTAGTATTGTGTTAAATTCCACCATGGGAATGACTAATAGATTTTTTATTATATTATTCTCACCAAAATTAACACTAGAGTTTCTATAAACCATTGGTAGAAGAATAATCCCTCTAAGAGTTTTTAATGATAAATATACCTCTAGAGTCTCATTTATTTATTCTATTTCCATTTAAAAATTCCATGGAATATATAAATTCATAAAAAAATAATTAAAAAAAATTAATTTCCATCTTTGAAATCACCATGAGTGTACCTTCCACCACATCATTTAGATCTTCTATATCATCTATCATGATATAAGATTATTTTCCTTTCTCTATTTTTCAATTATGATGTTAATTATTGTTTCACTTCATTACATTTTAATTTTTAAATTTATTGTAAATGTGACTGAGATGTCCACACTTGTATCATTTAACTTTTAGTTATCCCGCCACCATATTTCTATTGTGATTTTTGTTTGAAAGATGAATCCTATCCTCACCATGAGAGTTCCAATCTATAATTCCATATATTAAAATTTTCTAAAACATTCTACAGCAAACCAAGAACTTCCATTAATAATTATTCTAAAAAAATATACATTTGGATAGTTTCACTTTCGTATCTCATATTCGATGATCAAAATTATTCCCTGAGTTTGGATCACTGTTTATATTCTTTTCATCCATCCTATATGGCTATTGTATCCTTAAAAAACAAAATTAAACCTTCATAGGACTCAAAAAAATATCTCCACATATATTTCATAGTCTTGATTTTAAAAATTCCTACATATATGGGGTCTCAATCCATTGAAGAGTATGTCATGCTTTCCAATATAGTCCATGAAAATTCTATAGGTGTATCCGTAAAGTATTTTAAAGTTCCTCTAATGATTCCCCCTGATTAATTTTCGTTATTCTTCAACACTTTTAGTTATATATTATTTTTTGTTTGTATCTAATGAGTAAAATATTTATGTAAAAATATTCTCTTGAAGTGCTCAAACTCCATAACAAAAATCTCCATTCTTTTCATAACAATTTAAATCAGTATCCACCATCGATCAAGTAATCATTCTAAGAAGTATACTACTAAAGTGTATTTATCTAGATCTGAACAAAAATGTTCAAAAAGATCATTTATATGGAGGTAAAACATTACTTAGAATTCAATGGGACAATAGATCCACCAAAATAAGGGGGTCATTAACACATGAAGGACTCTATGTAATGTTTCTCCCTTTGAGGTAAATCTATTCTCTCAACTTGGTTTTAGTTATTTTTCATTTCTAGAGTTTATTGACTCATAATCCTTATGATGGTTTCCATTTGAACTTCTATATGAAGTTATTTGGTGCATCATCTATTGCCCTCATCAGTTACACAGTTCCTCCAATTTCACACCATTTTTTACAAAAGATGAATACTATAGTAAAAAAATGATACATTTTGGAATCTTATAATTCAAATGGGAGTTTAGGTCTTATTAAATCATTATTAAAAAGGTAATTTTTAAAAAATAATTACATTTTCTATATATATAAACCATAATGGTTCATAAATATATTGTGATTAACTAAACATATCCCCTATGTGTGTTAGACATGTTGTGCAGTAAGGCCTGTAATCATGCACGAGTTCTCAATAGACTCTCACTCAATGTGGTTTTAGGGTGTTATTTCTAGGTATAACATTTCCAAATACACATCCACTTATTGTATTTATAAAATAATTTATTTTTATAGAAATCACTTACATAATAGTTTCCAAAATACTAGGCTGATTTTCTATATATATGATTTCACATATGGTTCATACTAAAGATTTAATATCATAATTTCCACAAATAAATAAACTATGATCTGATACCAACTATAGAATCCAACCTTTTAATTACATAATCATATAATTAGATAAAACCAAGAACTTATCCTTTTAATGTTTAGTTTATTATAAATTAGAAACATAATATATAAACACATAAAACAATATTTTAATTCCACCTAAAATATTTTATCATAGGTTCACCCTAGGTTACTTTTAGTAAATATCATATATTGGGTTCATACATCAAAATAAGTTTGTGAGAATGAATTACAGTAATAGTATAAGAAAAGACGACATATAACAAGCGATCATAAAGCATACTAATAAAAACATGAGGCGTAATAGTATGGGATGAACCAGAGAGCATCAGGAATACCATAAAAAAATAACTTGATACATAAAATGCAATTGTGGCTACAACCTTTAAATGACATATTCACAATATTATCACAATGTTTAACCCACATGGTTTTATAAATCAAAAATAAGTTTTTCATTTAACCTAGGTATTATAAAACATGTCATCTCTAGAGATTAAATTATTTATCCAATGCGTTGAAGCACTATAAGGGAGAACCCTTAATATGTATTAATTAATGTGATCCACATAAAACATAAAAAATAATTTAATTGATAACATGTGGACAATAAATAATGTGTTTCTCATAAAAACCTAAATTTTTAAAAGTGATTAAATTAAAGATCATTTCATCATTATTAACCCATAAAAACATCATATGGTTTTCATATATGTAAATTCCTAAGTAAATAAATATTTTTTATATCTAGGTGAATAACCATGAGAAATTTATAAGTTTTGGTCATTATGAAATAAAAATAAATGGAAATTAATGCAAAAATCGAGAAATATGAGATGTAAAATTAAAATATATAAAATAAATTTGTATTCAATTTAGAAAAATATGGGAGTTGGATTATACTGAATTCCAAGTTCTAAAATTTTAATTTAAGATGGTTGATAATATGAGTGAAGATAAATTTTTTGAATTAAGATTCATTAAGGTGGATTTCATTTAGGAATATTACCAGAACAAAAAATTCATAATGTAATTACATGTAGTATATGTATTTTATTTTGTGGATGCTGAATTCATAATGTGGCCAATTATTTTATTATCAATAAAAACATTGCAGTATCGGATGTCAATTCAACTAATTATTGTCCTTTAATGAGGATGTTACAAAAATTTTGTAGTTTTATTTATGTAGTTAGGTTCTTATATGTTATAGGATCCAATGATGAGGTGATTTTGATAGTTGATAGGTGGGTCAAATCTCTTTAACCTTTAAATTAAAAAGAGAGTAAAACATGGTAATTTTTTTAATATATATTATGTGACTTCATACTATTAAGTGTTCACTAGTAAAATTAAAATTTCTAAAATAAATTTTTATTCGATTTAGAAAATTATGGGTCCTTCACATGATGATTCTCGAATTATTGGGAACCAACATGTTTCTCTTCATAGTGATTCTCCCAATCTAGAGGAAGAAATTATTTCTTCACAAGTTGACGCCACCAATCACGGGGAAAAATATATTGATAATGTTGAAACCAAGAAGATGGTAGAAGGTGAACAACCTATATTTGATAATAGAAAGTAGTATCATTTCATGATATTCATAAAAAATTATTAGGGTAGTAATAAATGATATCAAATTAATGTTTGGATTGAATGTACATGACCATCCTATTAACCCCAAAATTATCATTTTCATTAGATACATTGGGGTCACCATGTAAATTCACACTTTGATTGATGTAGATATGTGGCATAGTGTTGTTCCCACGAAAAAGGCACTAATATGGGATGATATATGGGTAAAATTATGATATATTTATCTATTTTAATAAAAACATAAAATATTGAAATACTGATTTACTCTTACAAACCTATTATAGAGTGCATTTATACTAGATGTACATAAAATTTAGTTTTTATTAATGGTCGCTAGAAAGTATATTTAATTCTTTTAGAAAATTTTTATGAAGAATCACATCTATGATAATTATGGGAAGGTAAACCCACACTCACCTAAGATATATTCAAACATGATAAACCTAGATACAAGGAATTTATTTATTTTCCATTAGGAGGAGGCATCATTTCAGCTGCCCTATGACAGGTAATAAAGATCTAATTAATGTGTGTATTAATAACATTGATCATGAATTTAATATTTATGATATAAAAATTGAGTGATTGAAATAACCATCGTTCATTAAAACCAATGTACACATACCATAATTCAAGGATTATGTACCATTCACATGAAAAACTGATATGTATTTCAAATCTTTAGTAATTCTTTTATGTGGCATGAAAAACTAACATAATTATATTCCTTTTTTTATATGTAGATTCGTGAATTAAAATCCAAATCCAATTTCTTTCCATTTCATGTTCTTTAAAAGGTGGATTGCTTAAATAATACTATAATTATAGTAGATTAAAACACATAAAGTATAGGAATCAAGTGTATGTATGAAAAAATAAAAAAATCAGCTTTAAATTTGCAGTACATAACAATGGATAATTATTATATTATTTTTTTTTGTCGAATTAAGACATAGGATTCATCACCAGCTATTACAAATTAATAACTACTTTCAGTGGCCTTGAAGTGGCTATAAAAATAATTTCACGTCAAATTTTCATGTCTTAGAGTAACAACTAAAATGTATTTTGAGAAAATAAATAAAAAAATGTGATAAGTATAAGAAAATTGAGGATATTTATGCATAAATAAATATTATATAACATAAGAACAATTTAAAGTATGATTGGTTATATAATCTATTCGGAAGGAATCAAAGATAATAAACAATATAAAAACAACCAATACATAAAGATTTGACCCCTATATTTGAGGTTATCCATTCCCATCAAAGGTCTTCATTAACATAAGTAATCAATTTTTTCATAAATGTTTCAATGAAATGTGAATAATAAAGATACTAATAAATTACATATATACTAATATTCAATATGGTGACATTGATTTTTATTTATATCTATCATCACACAATCATCAACTTATTTAAAGGGGAAGCACATACAATATCCAAACATATATTTTACAGACACAAAAACATCCAAAATATCTTGTGAGTGTAGGGATTCACATAGCTCATGATCCTAGTGCTTAGATACCTATTATCCATAATGATGTCAATATTCATAGGTCAATAGTTTTATAGGATATTTCAGGTCATGGTCATTTGATATTCTAAAATTAAACTTTGACAATGTAGTTTGTCCTTTAAAATTTATTTTTTATATAAAATCACTAATAATCAGTGGAGAAAATTGGACTAAAACAAGGAATGTAATTATTTATAGAGAAATGTGAGGCTAAATAGAAGGTTGAATAAAAACAATCTAAAGTAAAAACCCATCAATATAAAATACCTTTAGAGAGTACTATTACCCCTCCAGTTCTACTATTTCATTTAAAAATATTTCATCTTAATATATATACAAAATACAATGATATTAATTTGGAAAACATTTATATTGAATAAAAAATATATAGATACAAAAATGAAGACTATCTTAGTCTTTAAAATGTAGATCATATACTCAATCATAAATATATGGGAGTATCAATTTTAAATGTATATAATGGTGAATTTTCATAATCAATTTTTACAATAACTGATCTTCTATGTTAACTGCAATTAAATACTATTCATATTTTTATAGTAATATATATTAGTACTATTTGATGGGAAATCCCTGAAAGAAAAAATATTGACATATTAATACTCACATAACTTCTACACAACAAAGTTAATTCAATGAAAATGAATATTTGAAAATAGTATACCAATTAGATAAAATGTTGTAAAACCAAAAATTATATGAGAAATTCTTATTAATAGCCATTATTGAGGGGAAAACCCTAAAATCTAATAACAAAAAATATTTTTTTTCACTTCATTTCCTACTCTTTGTATTTTTTGTATTTAGGGAGTATTGGTTTCTCATTATAACCAGTTTATCAAATCTAATGATTTATTTTCTATATTCAATGCATATATTACCAATAAATCGACCTTTATTTTTTAGAATCAATTCATATATTACTAATAAATCGACCTCACACGAAAGAATTTGTCAATTATAATACATTATTTTTAACATTTTAAAAGTAAACATCATTTGAAATGTATTAAATTATATTTTAATGATTGTTTATGATAAGGTGGTGTTTAAATAACATCAAATTCATTGTATAAGGGTGGTACATGACCACAAGAAGCCTATATTTTCTATAATTGAACAAAAATTAGAGTTTATATAATAATATTTATCTATAAAAATATATCAAAACAAATTAATTATTTTTCTCAATGATTCTACTATGTCTCAGACAAAGTAATGGGAAATTTTTGTGGTAATTACGTTTGTAAGTTTATAAAAGCTATCATATTCCATCAAATAACTACCATCCCCATAGAGGTATTATTTATAATAATTTGAATTTTATAAAAAATATTTCATAATCATTTGTTTATATATAGTTTTCCATTACTATCAATATTTTTTATAGTCTATATATTTAAAAGATAAAATATATTTTTGTAGAAATGAGTGGGAAGAATGCATAGTTTTAGAATGTATGAAACCATCATGAATAGATGAATTTCTACAACTGATTAGGTAAATTATCTCAAAAAAAACTTCTTATTTTTAATTAATTTTCTTATAACATTTATCTACTATTTGATTATTTAATTTTAATATAAATTATAAAGAATTGACTTGTTGAGAATTGATTCTTATTCAAGCATTTTGTAATATATGAAGAGAAAAACGTTCTTAAAACCAAATAAATTATAAAAAAGTATTCAAAAATATTATGTAATCATGAACATCATTTTCTCTTCATGGGGAGATTTTTTATTTATTTTTCCTCTTTAGGCTCAGTGTTTTGTGTTTTTAGTTTACAAATGACTCAAATAACTTGTTTCTCATTTATAAATAAATATTCAATTAAAATTTATATTACTCTCTAGAAACTGATCAAGGACGCCCAAATTATGTTTGAAATTTTATAAAAATTGACCATATGTCATTTATGATATATAAGAATAATCTGCACATCAATCAGGTACATGGTGTACTCAGTAAGAGTTAACATGCATGTTTCCAAAATAAAAGTAACATTTTAGTTAAAAAACACATCACTCCCTGAAATATGAGACAACAAACTAAAATTATTTTTTTTATTTTAGAGAAAATGATAAATATTTCATATTTCATGTTTAGGAATTATTCCCAATTGAATCTTACACACAATGATAGGTATGATTGAAAGTGCATGAATTTTATTTAAAA
Source organism: Viscum album (assembly GCA_963277665.1). Lineage (NCBI taxonomy): Eukaryota > Viridiplantae > Streptophyta > Magnoliopsida > Santalales > Viscaceae > Viscum > Viscum album. The sequence goes on from OY728137.1 coordinate 1,485,029,982, forward strand.
GTAACATTTGAGTTCAAAATAAGAATCACTCACTGAAAAAAAAATTTATTATCTTGATACATTATTATAACAATCCATATGTCATTTTGACATGAAGAAATTAGTTTCATATCATTTGGAAAAATAATTTGGCCAATATGATTGAAAGTGTGTGTTTTCTTTGAAAGTGAAATTTTCGTTCAAAACATGCTTCACTCAATATCAACCAATAATACATTGATGTATTTTCCTAACACATTATGATAATGGTAAATAAATAATTTTCAAAACATTTTAATCAATCACATGTCAAACTATCACATGGTTGGCCTGATATGACACAAAGTGTGTGTTTTTAGTTTAAAAATGAGTTTCTGGTTCCAAACATGCATCAACCACTAAAAACAATAAATTCTTCTTGAAAGGTCTTGAAAATTTATAAAAATATTTTATACTTAATTTTTTACATATATGATTCAACCACATTCAATATAAAACACTATGCTCCCTGTATGACTTGAAGTTCATTTTTTGGGTTCTAAAATAACATTTTAGTTAGAAACCAGCATCACCCACAAAAAATAGATAAAAAACTCAAATTTTCCTAATGTTTTATAAAAAATCATTTGAATTTATTAATAATTATGAAATAACAACACAATAAACTATCACTAGGTGTTCCCAGTATAACTCAATGTTCACGTTTTTAATTCAAAACAGGACATTTAGTTTAATACATATGTCACAGACTAAAAAAATAAGAAAACATTATCATATTTTCTTGATAATTTATGAAAAAAAAATATGTCATTTTTGACATGTAAGAATTATACATACATCAATCTGATACATTGTGTGTCTTATATGATTAAAAGTTTGAGTTTTGATTTAAAATTTACATTTTAATTCAAAATTAGTAGCACATTTTCAAAATAGAGAAAACATGCCCGGGTTTACTTAATACTTCTGGAAAATTATACGTAAATAATATGTGACATATAAGAATAAACCACACATCAATCTAAAATATGGAATTCCATTTTTGACTCAAAGTGTATGTCATCAGTTTAAAAGTAAAATTTTATTTGAAAATGTGCATCACATACTGAAAAAATTAAATCCCACTTGGATTGTATTAATAATTTATGAAAATTACCAATAATTAATTTTTTATATAAGAATCATTTGATTATCAGTATGAAAAAAAGTGTTCTGGTTTGACTAAAAGTGTGTTTTTCTTTGTTTAAAATTGTCTTTTAAGTTCAAAATGCATGACACAGACAACAAAAATTAAAACATATTATTTTTACTTGACATATTATGAAAAAAAAATCAATCAATTATTTATGAAATATATGAATCACACACACCTCAATTCAATACAAGGTAATATTGGAATGACTTGAAATGTGTGTTCACGGTATAAAATTGATATTTTAGTTAAAAACATGTGTCACTCATTGATAATTGATAAAACACACTTTTATGGACTTTTTACATTAGTAAAAAATCCATAAATCATTTGTGACATATTTTAATTATCCACACTTAATATAGATACATTATGTGACCACTATGAATAAAAGTGTCTTTTTTTAATTTAGAAATGTAATATTTGTTAAAAACATTTCACCCACATAAATATATTAGAAGCACTCTTCTTCTCTTGATATTTCAGTAACATTATTCATAAATAATTTGTTTTGAGAAGGAATCTTACACATGTCAATTTGATACATGATGTAATCAACATGACTCAAAAGGAGGGTTTTTAATTTAAAAATTAAATTTTAGTTAAAAACCAATTTCACTCACTATAAATTAATAAAACACCCTCAGATTACCTTAATACTTTAAGAAAATTCCCCACAAGAATTTTTAATGTGTGCAAACCAACCACATGTCAACAGGAACCTGATGTGGTTGGTCGGGATTAAGCATGTTTTGTTTATTTTAAATAGATATTTTACATCAAAAACTATCTAACATACTCAGAACCATAAAAACACATATTGTTTTGATTCTTTTGGAAAGCAAATCCATAAATCATTTTTAATGTGTGGGATTCATCTAAACCCTATTTTGATACACAGTTTTACCAGTATGACCTGAATTGGTTGTTTTTTAATGTGACATTTTAGTTAAACACGTTAGTTACTCATTGAATAGTATGAAAAATAACTCATATTATCTTGATAATGGAGATAAACAATCCATAATTCATTTTCTACATGTATGGATCAACTGCATGTCAATCCGATAAATGGTGTGGTCGGTATGTCACAAAGAGCATGTTCTTATTTTAAATATGACATTTTCAGTAATAACATATGAAACTCACAGAAAACTAAAAATAGATATAAAATTCCATTACATGATTTCAAGTACATATAAACGCGTTTTGAATCATACATTGATTGGGGCATGAATCAGGTTGTTTTTTGGGATGTTTGGAAATTTTTAGTGGTCGATGGGATTGTTCATGGTTGGCACTTGATTAGGGAAAACAGTTAGGCATGTGATGATCTACAGGAAGGGGGAACATGGTTTGTCTAAACCAGGAGTACAACCCTCTAAATAGTGAAACTGTAGATAGTGAGGGTTTTATTTTTTGGAACATAATTAAACTAACCATGTAAAAAACATATTCACTATATATAAAAGCCCAATAATAAAATATAATCAAGGGGTGTGGTTACTCTTAACTGTTCAACTAGTATAGGAAACCATGTGTGTAGACATTTAATCACATAAAAAACTTTTTAGAAAATCTAGGACCTATATTTTGACCCATAATCATCCCCATATAAACCGAAAATCATTCCTTTATATTGGGAGTCCCTCATTTGGTGTTTCCCATTGTGGGTGTAGATTTTTATGATAGAAAGATTAAAGTTAGGTGGTTTCATAAATACAATCCACATAATTAGAACCATAATTGTTCGGTTGATTTGAAATGTGTTTTTAATTTTTTTGAAATATGGATTTTTGATTATTTTATCTTTTATTTTAAAAGTGGTTATAAAATTTTAAAAAACCCATTTTTAGTTAACTTGAAATTGTAGGGTGGATTTGGAGAAAGATGAGGGATTGAATTGAATGTTGATTTTATGAAATGATTGGATTTTTATTCTTGTAAAAAATTTCTTAAAATGAATGATGATTTGAAAATTCATGAATTTGATAAACACCTATTATTTGGTTTTGAAATTGAAAAATTCATGTTAAAAATGAAATTAGGAATCTTAATTGTGAATTTATTTGAAATAAATAATTTTCAAAATAATGAATTAATAAATTATAGATGGGTCAAAGAACATATGTTCCTAAGTAGATAATGGGTTATTATGAAATGTACACAAGGAATCTGACTCCCTAGAAATAGTGTGATGATGAAAACAATAACTAAAACTAATTTAGAAATACTATCCCTAATGGGATGATGATCAACTATCCCCATTGGCCTACACCAAGGAACGTATGCACACATACTTGAGCTGCGATTGATGATTGAGTAGTTTGAGGATTTGAGATCCCAGAACTAACGTAACTCAAGAATGTGACCATGGTTCATTCCATTTTTTTACTAGATTATACATTCCATTATTTATAGATTTTTTTATTACATTTAACTACTTTCTATAAATTATTTATATAAAAATTATAGTAATCATGTTTTGATATAATTTCTATCTACTTGATTTGAATGAATGTTTTGAATAAAAATATATAAATTCCAGGCCATGTATTTTTTATTTAAATTGGATAAATAAATGGTTTAATTATTATATAATAGATTAAAGAAACATAGTGAGACCCTACTAAGCTATTTCGATCTCACCTTACATTTTCCGTAGAACATTTGTAGGTTTTATTATGCTAGGTCCAACAAAAGGAAAGGTTCCACTTGGAGCTGGTTGGTGTTCATAATTCATGGGACTCTAGAATAATTATGGTGACCTGTGGGGCTTTATCCAATATCTCACATAGGGTTTTAGATATTGTTCCATGATGGTTGTTGTAGTTTTTCAATGATTTTTTATTTTGGGATATGTCTGTATTTTATGTGGTACTTTCTCTTTGAGGAGTTTTTGGTATACAGATTGTATATTTTTTCTTCTTTTACAGTTGAAATATTGTGTTTTATAAAACGTATCCCCATTGATAAATATATGAAACTCGGTGATGGTATCCAACTAGTGGGGATTGAGAACACCCTTCTAGCTATGTCTGGGCTATCTCAGGTATCAGCATACCTAGGTAATCTAGTTGGTTCATGAACCAAACACAATAGTATTATAATAATCTTTTACAAAAATGATTCATAAACCAATTTAGATGTGTAAAAATAAACCATATGGTAATATAACAAATTTTATAGGTATTATGAATAAAAGAGCATGTTCTTATTTGAAATAAACAATTTAGCCTAAAACACACATACCATATGAAAAATCGTTATAATTTAATTGTCTTTTCTTGATACATTATAGAAATCATGAATATGTCATTTTAAGGTGTGAAAATTAACCACACATAAATTTGACATGCTTTGTTCTAGATATTACCCAAAGTGCATGTTTTAAGTTTAAAATTGATATTATAGTTCAAAAACAGGATTCAATCACTAGAAACCAGGATTAATATATCTTTTTTTCAAGATACATTATCAAAACTATCCATCAGTAATTTGGGACTTGTATGATTCAACCACATGTTAATGTGATGCACAATGTGAGTGATATGACTCAAAGTTCACGTTTTTAGTTTAAAAGATACACTCTATTTCAAGAATATGTCTTACTCATAGAAAATTATACAAACACACTGAAATTGTATTGATAATTTATGAAAAAAAATCAAAAAATAATTTGTGATGTTTAATAAATAATTTCAATTTTTTTACACATGGTGTGTGACATGACCCCTACCCACAATTTATACTCCTCCTAGGATGGAAAATGGGAGAAGAGATATAGTGACACCTGAGTCCTACACCCAGAAGGACCTGGGTTGGTGACTAGAAACGAGGGTAAAATAAACACATAGAAGTGAGGTGCTACCCGCTAAGAATACAAATGTGAAAGAGAGAGATAAAACAGACACCATCCAACTCCTACAAATATTACGACATAAAAGAAAACCCAAGTGCACATATGTATTGACATGAAAGAACCACTACAACTTAAGGAAAAACTACAAGTTCAAAAAGAAAAGTAAGTTCTACAGTTACCACCATGCCCATACATATACCTTTAAACCCTAAGATAGTAGTAACTATCCTAATCTCCAACCTGGTCCCACTAAACTGCAAAAAAAATACACATTATATGTAGGGTGATTATAATAGTATACATAAAAGGATCCTCCCTGGATCCACCTTTGAAAATGGTAAATAAATCATTCTAAAGAATAGTGAATGACAAGTGAAATATATTCATCACCTAAACAGTTGTAATATGTTCTTATCCTCACCATGGATACTCTCCCCAAATATCAAAAACAATATAGTATAATTTAATAATTAATATCAAGGGTACCCCACTACTGCTTCCCAACTATTTTTCCACTTTTCCCCAACGTCACATGTTTAGAGAATCTCTCTCCAAAAAGGTAATCCCTTAGACACCTGGGTGTAGCACCACCACAATAACCTCATGAAACACACCACCATGTCATCATAAGAAAAAGTATCCATGTATTTTATGGTATACCCCAAATCCCATATAACATGTATCATACATCAGATGTTATATCTCAATCCATCATAGCCTATATACCGAGTAAGGGTCCTCAATCCATCATTGACAATACATGCAATACCAATAGTATTCCTTACAAAAAAAATCTATAATACATCTGGGTGAAATCACCATAAGACATTATATCCCTCTATATAGATATATAATGAAAAATAACTATTTTTCATATGATAATAAGAATCTACCAAGAGAACATAGTGTGGCTAAAGGGAGTAGTCATCCATCCATCCTCCCACTAAGATGTTATAGAAAATTCCCCTTATGGATCAGAAAACCTAGAGTTTCAATCTCTGTAACCTACATGGTAGAGTAGCATATAAAAACACAAAATTTACATGATATAATATATTACAAAAACAATCTATGGGCATAAACAAGTCTCAGATTCAACTCACGAGTGGAACAAACATGTAACACGTTGGTATTTTTCAGGTCGGTTCTATATAACTGACGTGCAAAGCTGTAAAAATCAAATTATCATGGCAGTTATTTTATAACTGACATGATAAATATATGAGAATCCATTTTTTACATTGGTTTTTTATAACTGAAGCAATAAAAACTGATATTACCTTTATCACATCATTTATTTTATAACCGACGTGATATATCAAATCTCAGTGCTTTATCAGGTCGGTTATAAAATAACAGACGTGATAAATCTAATCTCGGCAATTTATCACATCAATTATTCAAAAAAATGACATGATAAAGTGACATTTATAATGTCGGTTACAAAATAATGGGTGTGATAAATTTTTTTCTACATAGATTATTAAATAACTGATGTTATAAATATTAAAAAAATATTTTACCATGTCGGTTATTAAATAACTAACGTTCTAAATCATTTAAATGATTTATTGCACCCCGTATTTAGTCATTCTGTTTTCCTTAATCGGGTGACCTGTGACTCATCTCTCTCATGTGGAAAACCAAGAAATGATTCATCAATGTCATGCTCTCTAGCCTCATTTTTCCAACATCATTCTTCTTATTTATTATCATTAGATCTATTAGGTCAACTCTCACCACTCAAGTAACCCGCACATAGCTTAGTTTTAGTTTTTATTTTTTGTGATGCCCTAAACAAATTTTTTAAGATGTTATTTTTATTTTTTCTAACTATCATGGTAAGTTTCATAGTGTTAATTTATACCATGATAAATTATTTTTTGGTAAAATAAAGATATGGAAGTGATATCATGCAAGTATACGATTTTTGTGTGTTCTATAATGACTGTGTGTGTGTACATGGGGTTTTAAAGGGGGTGGAGGACTGTGTAAGTGGTTGGGGTGTCCAGGGCGGGGGGTGGGGTGTCCAAGGGGTGTCAAAGGGGTGGGGGTGTCGAGGTTGTGTGGGGTTGTCTAAGGGGGTTTGGGCATCCAAGGGGGAGAGGGGGTGGGGTGTCCAGGGGGTGATGGGGCTTTCCAAGGGGGTTGGGGTGTCCAGGGGTGTGGGGGTGGTGTCTAGGGGGTGATTGGGATGTCCAAGGGGTAGGGGTGTCCAGTGGTGGAGGTGTCCATGGGGGATGGGGGCTGTAACGAGGGGTGGGGGTTGTCAAGGGTGAGGGATGGTGTGTAGGGGGGTGAGGGGGTTGTCCAGAGGGTAGGGGTGGGGTAGGGGTCCATGGGGTTAGGGGACATTCCTTTAGGGTATCAGTGTCTAGGGGGTGGGGTTGGTGTCAAGGAGGGTTAGGTGGGCTGTTCGAGGTGGGGGGTTGTATGGGGGTGTCCAAGTGGGTAGGCGATGGGGGTGGTGTCCAGGGGGTGTGGGGTGGTGTCCGGGGTGTGAGTGGGTTGTCCAAGGGGGGAAGGGGGTATCTATGGGGTGTGGGTGTCTAGGGGTGTTGGGGGTGTCCAGAGGGGTTCATGGTGCTGTTTAGTGGGTGGGGTGTCCAGGGGGTGCAACCTAATAGTGTTTAGGTCCTGAGATCTTTAATAATATATTTTTCACCATTTCCCCTATCGAATTTTAACACCAAAAGGCCTATTTCTCCCCCATTTGGAACATGAAAACATAGAATATCCTCCTCCTCTTCTTCATGCCTCTCACGTCCTTCCAATGGTGATTCCAAGTGGTTTCTACAAGTTTGGGGTGATTTTTCCATATAATATCCTCCTTCTCCCTCTTTTTCTTTCTTCTTTTTCTTCTTAGTTCTTCATCTTCATTAGTTCCTTTGGTCAAGGTTTCTTGTTTCTTCGTTTCTGAATTTAGGTTTTTTTCTTGTTGCAGTTCATCTTGGTATTACTTTCTGATTTGGACCTTCTTGAAGCCATTTTGAGTGGTCATCAATGAAGGCGTATTGGATTGAGGTTGGTTTCTAAATGTATTAGCCTTTAAATTTAAGAATAATTTATTTCTTGATGTTTATATCATTATTTTATGATTGTTTAAAATATATAAATTTTTTGAAATATTACTTGAATTAAATCAAGTTGCATTCCAATAGAATTAAATTTCGTGGAATTATTTTACATAGCCCTACACAACAGGAGTTTTATTAAAATCAGGGTTAGCCCTTATAAGTGGTTTATGATTTCTAAATGATGTTTTTCCTTTTCAAATGTGTATCAAATATTTCATGGATTCCTAAATGGTGTGTTTGGATACTTTTGAAAATGTTTTTCTTTTATAATAATGGGTGTGGCCCGGTTAGCACTTTCAGAAAGTGGGTATTCATTGGAAAACTCTCCTTCGAATGTGTTTCCTGCCTTATCATAATTAAAAAGAATGGAAATGTCCTTCTTATGGGACTTTCATTGTGTGTTGATGGCCCCATGGAAAGGGGACTTCCATGGAGTGGTGATCAAGGGTGATTCTTTTGGGTGTGTGGATTATAAGTGTCATGTTCTTATTCATTATATATGGTTGATTGTTTGATACTCCTTAGATCACCCCCATTTTAGACATAACATGGTAACAGAGAATTGTTAGTTGATTATTCAAGAATACATGCTGCACTAGTCTAATATTATGCTCTAGCTAATTGACCCTTAGTATAAACATGAACTACTTTGGGGATGGTTCCCCTCATGTGTTAGGGCTATTTGATTAGACAAGGCTTTCCAGAAGGATGGATTATGTTTCAATATGTTCTTGATTTTCCCCTATGCTCCTAGGTATTACCATGTTCTCTAACACTTGTTTATTTGTGGAGGATAATCTCGGTGCCATATCTAGTATGGTTACTTGAATACTACTTACCCATTTCCCTCATTATGTCATTATTTATTGTGCTCCCTAATTGTTTTGTGTCTCTTCGATAAAATTTAATTCTTGGTTTTAAATGTTTTTATGAGGGTTATATTTATAAAAACTATGTTTATTTTCTTGTTTTTCAAACAAACAACAAATGAATCATTTATTTAAATGAAACGCATAAGGACAACCCCTACCCCCTACAAACCCACTACCCTCGAGGACACCCTGGACAGCCCCTACCCCCGTGGAAATTCCTTACCCCCTTGGACAGTCCCCACCACCCCCCTAGGCATTCCCCTACCCCCTTGGACACCCCATTGGTATATATATATCCCAACAGTTTCATTGAAACCGTTGGAATATTTTAACATTAGGTAGTCTATACCAACAGCTCCTCTAGAATCATTGGTATAGATCTATTGCAATGACCATCATGCCCACGGTGTGTGAAACCAGTGTGTTATTCTATCCCAATGGTTTCAAGGGATATCCCAATGGTTTCAAATCATTGGGATTTGTGTAATTGTTAGTAGTTTATTTATATATATTCTAATATTTACACTTCATATTTCTTTTTTATGGAAGGGTGAATTTGGTATCCAATTGCATCAGGATGTATTCTATGTGTAACTTAAGAATAAAGGATCCAAGATGAATTTAAAAATGTTATATCTAACTATATTTTCATTTTAAAATAATTTTCATGCATATTTTTTTCAAACATACATATATTTTTTTATATTTCAAAAAACAATTTACATTCAAGTTATGATATTTTTCATATAAATATATATTTAATTAATCTTAACAAGATGTATAATTTTGATATTTTTTAAATGTAATAATGAGTCGTAGTTGGGTCATAATACATCGAATGAGTAATGAATATAAGGATGGTGTTGATGCCTTTTTGGAATTTTCTAGAGGAAATGTTCCAAGCAGTGACATTTTTCGGTCCATGTCTGAAATGTTAGAATATGAAGAAGTTGAAAAGTAGAGAGAACAAGGATCATATTATTTGTCATGGTTTTTATCTGAGTTACTACCCTTTGATTTAGAATGATGAAACTAGATAGAATGTCAGATCTACTGATGATAATGATTTGCAAGATGGTAACTCTGATGGAATTGATGAAATGATCTGTGATATTTCATCAGAACAAATTGATATAGAACTGACAGTTGCGCATCAATATGGTGATGCTGAAAAACCATTGTATCTCAGTTGTTTGGATTTTATAGTGTTTTAGTGGTGTTAAGATTGACTAACCTAAATGAGAAACATGGATGGAGTGACAGAAGTTTTACAGATCTGCTACCATTGTTGAAAGGCATTCTTCCAAAAGACCACGATCTTCCAGATTCACATTTGAAGGTCAATAAAATATTATTCCTGATGGGAATGGGATACAAGAAAATACATGCATGCCAAAATGACTATATGATATATATGAATGAATATTAATTTCTATCAGAGTGTCTTAAATGTGGGACATCACAATATATGTTGAAATAAAATTCACAGGATGGTGTAGAGATTACAAAGATCCCTTCCAAATTACTTTGGTATCTTCCAATAATTCGTCATTTAGAACTTTTATATGCTAATTCACATGACGCAAAAATGGTTAAGATGACATGATGATGAGATGGTATGTGATGAAAAATATGTCATCCAGATGATTGTCCACAATGGAAGAAAATTAATGAGCAGTATCCTTCAGTTGGAAGTGAAATTAGAAATCTCAGAATAGGGTTGTGCATAGATGGAATGAATCTATACCAAACCCTTAGTAGCACACATAGTTCATGGCCTATTTTATTGGTAATTTAGAACCTCTGTCCTGATATTTGTATGAAGCGAAAATATGTCTTGTTGAGTATAGTGATCTATGTTCTGAAGCAACCCATAAATGATATTGATGTTTTCTTTCCACCATTGATTGATGATTTGAAACTTTTATAGGAGGATGGTATTAGGGTGTATGATTATTATAAAATGGAATATTTTCAACTACATGCAGTGCTTATGTTCACTATAAATGACTTCCCAGCATATGGAAATTTATCTATATATAGTGTTAAGGGGCATAAATCTTGTCCAATTTGTGAACAACCGACTTCATATTGTCAATTTAATCATGGGATGGAAATAGTGTACTTGGGTCATCGAAAGTTTTTCCCTCTGGATCACTCTTATAGAAGACTAAAAAAGGAATTCAATGGATCATAATTATTTGATATTTCACCCAAAGCTTTATCCCCTGGTATGTATTTTGGGAGGGTGGAAGACCATGATGTGACATTGGGAAAGACACAGAAATCTGGTAATTCTAGACATATTTGGAAGAAAATGTCAATATTTTTTGAGATACCATATTAGAGATATCATTAAGTGAAACATAATATTGAAGTCATGCACGTGGAGAATAATATCTACGACAGTTTGATTGGAACATTACTCGAAATTAAAGGAAAGACAAAAGATGGGTTGAATGCAAGAATATTCTTACTATCAATGGGAATACATTTGGAGTTACCTCCCACTCCAAATAGAAGATGAACATTTCTTCCCCTGGCATGTCATACATTATCCAAGAGGGAATAAAATTATCTTTTTACATTGTATTACTAACATCAAAGTGCCTCAAGGATATTCTTTAAATGTAAAATAATTAGTCTCTTTGTGGGATTTGAAGTTGATAGGTATGAAATATCATGATTGTCGCTTCATGATGCAACAACTTATACCAGTTGCATTGTGTGGAATATTTTCCATTCGTGTCAGAAATACTATAATGAAGTTGTTTTATTTTATAAATTCAATTTGTAATAAGATGATTGGTGTGAATTCTTTGAACATTTTGGAAAATGGTGAAATTTTATTACTTTGTCCCTTAGAAATGTATTTTACTCCATCTTTTTTCATATAATGGTGCATTTAATGATTCATCCAGTTCGAGAAATAATGATTTATGGAAATTTATATCTTCATTGGATGTATCCATTTAAATTTATATGATAATATTGAAGGGTTATGTTACGAATCAATATCGACCTAAAGCCTCCATTATTGAAAACTATATTTCAGAGGAGTTTTTGGATTTTTCTACAAGCAACATGGTTGTGGCAGAACACATAGGTTTTCCTTCATCTCACCATGAACAAGTTAATAATGTGGGAAAGGGGATTTATGGCTTGAAATTCACTTCGTTGTCAGCTTAACAGATGAAGAAGATAGAATTATACATGTTTAATAACATAGCTGATGCTCAACCGCATATCACATTGCATATTAATGAGTTGAAACAAAGTAATCCAAATAAGAAAGAAATGTGGATTTTGAATGAGCACAATAAAACATTTTTTCATTGTTTAAAAAGACCTTGCATGGTAGATCAGATGTATCAAATACATTAAGAGTTTTAGAGGGTGGTCCACATTTAAACGTGATAACATGGCCTTGTTATGACATTAATGGATATACATTTCATAAAAAAGCTCAGGACAATAGAAGTGTAGTTCAGAATAGTGGTGTATTCATGTTTACAGAAGCAATGCATTTTTCGAGTTCTGAAGACAAAAACCCAATTTCTACATCAAATTTATATTATGGAGTCATTTAAGAAATATGGTAGGTTGATTAAATCTGTACTAAAGTTCTTGTTTTTAACTGCAAATGGTTTATATGTAACAAAAGTGATAGACATGATGAATTTGGATTGAAATTTGTTAATCTGAATAGATTGGATGACACATCAGATTATTTTATAATGGAAACACATGAAGAACAAATTTTCAATGTAATTTATCAATCAGATATGATGTAGTTGGTTGTTTTATTAGGGAATATACAATATTTTGGTGAGGATCAAATTGATGAAGATGCTGATTTATTTGATATCCTTACTTCCATGGAAATATTAGCAGAACATAATGATGAGGATGTTGAAGACATGGTTTGTGCCATAAAGAACAATCAAGGTGAAGGAATTTGGGGAAACAATCCATTTTTACAATCCTAATATTACAGGAAACATATGTTTTTTTATTTTTTTCATTTATTATTTCATAAAATTTTAGATATTGTAATTTTTTTTATTAAAATGCATATCAAAACAAATAAGTAGAAGTTCATGTTCATTTTATTTTTGTTAACCTTATTTTATCATGTTTACCATTACATAAATTATATATCTGCTATATTTGTTTAATGATAGTTACATTACCAAGTCTACTATTTTTACCATGTTTACCATGTTTACCATGTCTACCATGTCTACCATGTCTACCATGTCTACCATGTTTACCATTTTTACCATGTTTACCATTGTTTACCATATTTTACCTTTACATAACTTATATATTTATTGATTTTGATGAATGAAAATTAAACTACCATGTTTACCATAGTTTACCATGCTTACCATTGTTTAACATGCTTACCATATTAACCATGTTTACTATTATGTTACTTAGTTCAATTAACCAATTTATGTTTACATTAGTATTGTAGTATTTGAATTTGTTTATTTGTGAACTAATTTTTGTTTGGTTTTTGATTTTAAGGATATAGACAGAGCAATCAGTTGATCAACCACATGATTATGGAGATGAGCATAATGATCATACCTATGGGGAAGAACATTCACATGCTTCGCTTGATGTTCCCCAATCTTTATCATGTGCTCCCACGATGAAAAATAAGAGTTCAAGAGTTGGTAAATGAGGGTGCACACATTTACCAAAATTATCACTTGCCAGTACGCAGGAACAGAGGATACTAATTGTGTTTGATAGGAATGATATGCGTAGAGGTACAAATGAAAAATATTTTAAGAGTTTTAGTATCAACTCAGGGAAAGATAAAAGTAATAATTTTGTATGATGATTGGAGAATTTTGATCAAAGCGATAATATCTCTATTGTGAGAGATGATTTTGGTAAGATATTTTGATATTGTTTGACTATTATTTAAATTTTTATAGTATAATATTTTTTAACTCTTCTTTACCATATGAAATTTCATCTTCCTAACACTGTAGGAGTTAGGAAGAAATGATTATTGATGGCTGCTAGAATATAGAGTGATTTCAAATCAACCCTCGCATCTGATTTCATTTTTGGTCATAGGTGTCCTGACAATCCATGTCTTATAAATCCTTTCATGGATTAAGAGAAAAAGACATAGTTTGTTGAAAGTAGAAGAAAAGCTTCATTTTTGGTAAGGTAAATGTAAACTTTTTTATGCTTTCTTGTATAAACGATCTTATTAATATTTTGTTAACGGTTTCATATTCGTAATTTAAATCAAACAAGGACATCTCATCTGGAGATCCAATCCAAAAATCTATACCCGCATAGTTTATCACGGGGAGGGTATAAATTATTAGAAGAAAAAATGGTGGCAGAAAAATTAAAAAAACTAAGTGTTGAGTCTCCAAGATCTGGATAGGTTGCTCCTCCATCCCCTCCATCTAGACATGAAAAATTTAACATATCACAGATGGGAAAAAAGGGGAAATATCTTTCGGAAGATTCAAGAATCATAGATGAGAGGATTGTAGGATATTTATTTTATTTATTTAGGATAAATATATTATGTATATATTTTGAATCATTAAAAATATTTAAAATTAATTAATACTGGATTCCCTTGAGGAGTAGATCTCACAGAGGGCATTTACAGCTACTGAGAGGCAATATATTTTATTTGCAGCGTTGGGAAATCCCGAACATCTTGTTTGTGTATAAGGATATCTAACAGGTGTTTCAGTAATAAAAGTGTTTCCACTTTCGTCAACTTATTCCATTTAGGGTATTTTTGAAACAATATAGAATCCTTGGAGGATAATGTTCATAATATTAATGTGAAGATGGAGGAAATGATTTGAGAATCAGTAAAGTATATGTTTTTAGACATGCAAATACATTTTCAGACTGCAATTGCTACTCCTCCACCTCCCCCTACAGACCCCACTATTTATCATCCACCTTCGCCAGTAGCTCCCACTCCCCCATGTCTACATGCAGACCCCATTGTTTATCCTTATCCTCCGCCACAGCTTCCTACTTATTGCGAGTTGTTTGTTGATGATGATCAACATCATATAGTTTCATAGTGGATGGAATATTGTATAAGATATTCAATTAATCATCAACAGTGTAAGGTAGAGCATCATAGGGTCATTGTACTGGATATTATAGATAGATTAGTTCGAGTATCATTACCTACAGATGAGGTGATGGTAGTTGGACATAATATCAGCCGTTTTTTAATTTGTCCATCTAGGCTTCTGTGACTCATTTCCATAGAGTTATGTATGTTATATATTATATTTTATTTTTTTATTAATGTTTTTTAACATATAAAAACTGATATATTTATCTATTTATATTTACAGGAATACTTTAAAGGTAATGAAATAATGTATAGACAACAACAAAGAGAAACAGATCTGACATCAGATACGGATTCTAGTAGTCTTGAGAGATTTTCATGATATTCAAATATGTTGGAAGATCATTATGATTTTCCATTGGAAGCTCATGTTTGTGGATGTGCAATAAATGTGGGGATTTAGAAAAATGGAATCATTTAGCTTGTTACTGGAGATAAGTTGGGCATTAACGTCGTGAATTTTTTTTCCATGTAAGCCTTAACACCTTTTCCATGCGTTTTAAATATTAAAAATTTATACTTATGTCTATTTTGTATTGGGTGTCTTTATAACATGTGTGAGAATAATGAGAGGGCATATGTATATGGATTCATATAACTGTATTTTATTTCGCCTGAAGCATATGCATTGGATGAGGAACAATGAATTATTTATATTGTTGAAAGATTTGAATAGAATATAATCACACAGTGTTGTATGATGCCTTTTGTGAGAGCTATCAAACATATCTCTGGCAAATAGTTTATTATCTTTTATCATAAAAAACTACTAACATTAAATTTTCATTTATCAGTGATCATTGGATGTTAGGTGTTTTTTTCCAACAGGAGAAAACACTTTATTGGATATTCTATGTCCATAGAGATGTGCGGGAAAGATTTAAGAATATTTTGGAAAAGTAAATTTCAATTTATTAATAGTTTTATATATTATAATAAATTTTAAGTTTCTCACATTCATATTATTTTCTAACCAGGGATAGGTCTACTTTTGAAAAAACACAAAGAAAGGAGTTCCAAGATCAAATATCGAAAAGTAATGGTAAATATCCATTTATTATTTGTAATTTTTAATGTTTTACATAGAAATAATATGTTGAATTTACACTCATTTAAACATAATTTTCATTAACAATAAGGTGTCATCGAATTCAGATGTTATATTTTTTGATTTATGCATGAAATAATTACTACTGGAACACTTGTGAACTTTGACCTGGTAAGATTTAATTTTAAACATTTCCATAATATTTCATTTGATTTTTTCATTATAAAAGTTAACTACTATCCTTTTACTTTGTAGCTATCGGATGACCCTCAACCCTATAGTTCTCAAGATTTCAAACACATACATGTGGAATGGTTCAATTATTTTATAGGTTTGATTTGATTTTAGTTTTTTTATAGTGTAAAATGTAATTTCGAATATTGAAATTATAATTTTGAATTTAGTACTCCATAAGGATGGATTTTGGTTTTTTAGTTGACATTGTATTATTTTATAGTTATATAATTGAATGATTGATTTTCGTAAACTTCTTGTTTTGGCCTAATTCTGATTGTTTTTATGGTATGGATTCTGGTCTAGAGAGGGGGAGGGTTTCCAGGTGTGTGTAGGGGTGTCCAGTGGGGTTGGGGTGTTTAGGGAGTCCATGGGGATGGGAGGGTGTCCAAGAGGGTGGGGGTATCCTTGGGTGTGTGGGATATTCAGTGGGTTGGGAGGTTTCAAGGGGTGTGGGAGGGTTTTCCAGTGGGGTGCGAGTGTCCGGGGTGTCCATGGGGGTGGGAGGGAGTCCAGGAGGGTGGGGGTCTATCAAGGAGGGGTGGGGGTTGTCCAGGGGTGAAGGAGGTGTCCAGTGGGGTGGGTGGGTAGGGGGTCGATGGGTGTGGGAGGGATGTCCAGTGGGGGGTGTCTAGTGGGGTAGGGGTGAAGGGGTTTCAGGGGTGTGGGAGGGTTTTCCAGTGGGGTGGGAGTGTCCAGGGTGTTTATGGGGGTGGGAGGGTGTCCAGGAGGGTGGGAGTGCTATAAAGGGGAGTGGGGGTAGTCCTGAGGGTATCTAGGGGTGTGCAGGGTGTCCAGTGGGTTTTCAAGGGTGTGGGCGGGGTGCCTAGTGGGGGTGGGGGTGTCTAGGGTGTCCATGGGGGGTGGGAGGGTGTACATGAGGGTGTGTGGGTGCTTTCTTGTAGGCCGGGGGGGTGACTAGTGGTGTCCAGGTGTGGGTGGGGTGTCCAAGGGGTGGGAGGGTTGTCCAGGGGGGTGGGGGTGTCCAGGATGTCCATGGGGGAGGGTGGGTGTCAATGGGGGTAGGAGAGTGTCCAGGGGAGTGGGGGGGGGTTTCCAAGAGGGGGGCTGTCCAGGGGGTATTCAGGGGTGTGTGGGGTGTCCAGTGGGGTGGGGGTTTCTAGGGGTGTGGGAGGGTTTTCCAGTGGGTTGGGGGAAGTCGGGGGTTTCTATGGGGGTGGGGGTTGTCCAAGAGGGTGGGTGCGTCCATTGGGGTGGGGGTTTTTGGGGTGTGTGATGGTTGTCTAGTGGGATGGGGGTGTCAATGGGGGTTAGAGGGTGTCTAATGGGGTGGTAGTGCTATCCAGGGGTGTGGAGGGCTGTCTAGGAGGGGGGTTCCAGGGGTGTGGGAAGGGTCTCCACTGGGGTGTGGGGTAGGGTTCTGGGGAGCCCATTTGGGTAGGAGGGTGTCCAGATGGGTGGGGGGCTATCCTGGAGGGTGGGAGGCTATCCAGGGGGTGTCCGTTTGGGTGGGGTGGTTTCTAGGGGTGTCATAGGGCTGTCCAGTGGGGTGGGGGTGTCTAGGGTGTCCATGGGGGATGGGAAGGTGTTCATGGTGGTAAAAGGGTTTCCGGGAGTGCGGGGGCTATCTAGGAGGGTGGGTATTGTTTAGGGGGTGTTCAGGGAGTGTGGGGAGGTGTCCTGTGGGGTGGGGGGTTCCAGTGGTGTGGGAGGGTTTTCCAATGGGGTTGGGGTGTCCATGGGGGTATGGGAGGGTTTCCAGGACGGTGGGGGTTGTCCAGGGGAGTGGGGGTAGTACATGAGGGGTGGGGCTGAGCAGGGCTATGGGGGGGTCCAGTGGGGTGGGGGGGTTCATGGGTGTGGGAAAGCATTACAATGGGGTGGGGGTGTTCTGGGTGTCCGTGGGGGATGGGAGGGTGTCCATGCTGGTGGGAGGGTTGTCCAGGGAAGTGGGGGTTGTTTAGGAGTGGTGGGGGGGGGGTTGTCCTGCGGTTATCTAGGGGTGGGGGGGTTATCCAGTGGGGTGGGGGGTTTCAGGGGAGGGTGTGGGTTGTCAAGTAGCGTGGGGGTGTCTAGGGTGTTCATGGGAGATGGGAGGGTGTCTAGGATTGGGGGGTTGTCTAGGGGAGTGGGGGATGTCCTGGAGGGGGGATGTCCAGGGGTGTGAGGGGTGTACAGTGGTTTGGGGGGGGGGGGGTTTCAGGGGTGTGGGAGGGTTTTCTAGTTGGGTGGGGGTTTTCCAGGGTTCTGGGGGGAGGGGGTGTCTAGTGGGGTGGGTTGGGGGGTTTCAATGGGTGTGGGAGGGCTGTCCAGTTGGGTGTGTTAGTCTTGTCTTGTTTTTTGGTCTGTTTCTCGTATGTTTTTGGTTTTATCATGCATGGAATAGTTTTGTTTGAATGGTTTTATTTAAAAAATTGGTTTTTCGTCAGATTTTTTATATCCTACATAAAAATTCAGGTTTACGGATTTTAACATCGCTTATTTGAAAACCAACGTAACAAATGCATGGGAATGGGTTTTTACATTGGTTATTTCATAACAGACATAATAAATGGAACAAAAATTATTTTTTAAGTTTCTTTTATGATAATTCATTTAAAAAATTGAATGAAAAAGTTTTTCACAATGGTTATTTAATAATCGACGTAGTATATATGTTTTCACGTCGTTTAAATGATAACCAGCATGAAAAACCCTAGGCGTACTGGTTTATCACGTCAGTTATAAATATCAATGACGTGATAAAATCTTCAAAAGTGCATATTATTACATTAGTTATTATATAATTGATGTGAAAAAGTAGATACCATGTTAGTTATTTATAAACCTCCATAATAAATCATGATTTTGAAGCGTTTTCCACATCTATTTTTAATGAACCGACTTGAAAAACCCTTCGAATTTTTGTTATTTACGTAGTTTTAAAATATCCTCCAACAAAGAAACATTTATAATTACTCTAGTAATAACATAGGCCAAAATCCAACATAAAAAAATAACAACCGTAAAAAATATTCTGCACTAGTGACTATAGATGGAATCTCTCTGACTCTCAGTTTCCACTAATAAAACTATATATCATATAAGCCCACAACCATCTAAAAAGAAATATTAAATTATTTTATTTCTTTCCATCAATTTCAATTTACGTTAAATAATTATTTAACCATTAATTAACCATTAAAATATCCAAATTACATTAAATTACAATTAAAAAAAAGTTCAAAACCCTTTGGGTATAAGAGAACTGAGTCCATGGCTTCTCAGAATTATAACCTCTATATTGTATCCTATAATGCTCCAACCCATGGATTAAACATTTATTCCCTTATTCGAAAAATTACTTTTCATATTTCCAAGTAATCTAGGAAATCATGCTAAGATACCAAATAAGGTAATCAACCTAGAACATCCACCTGAGTCAAGTAATGGGGAAAGGAAATCAGATAAACAAACATCCTGGTTGTCATCCAAACAACAAATTCAATAAGAATCCAAATTTCATATCAATGGTTAATACTAAATTCATCCTCAATGTTCTCCCATACACCCACATGAATATTCTGATGCACCCTTCCATCACAAGTAAGCACTACTCCCACAACAACTAGGACTTCCAACCACATATACCACAACATCCCTCTAGGATTAGCCATCCCAGTTTCACATAAAATCTGGAACTCTCCTCCCCATTTACCACATTATCCCTCCAAGCTCATCCATCCTAGTATCACGTCACAAGAATAAGTAAAGAAACAAGAATGAAACAAAGAAACTAGGCCCTCAAAATAAGGCATTTATCATTGTCACAAAAATATCCTTCTTGTCTCCAAATCACAAAGCACTCAGCCTTTACAAGAAAGTTAGAAACTCTTTCCCAACAAGGAATTATCTATTATTACAATACTGGTTCGTATTCCTTCTCGAATTAACTCATTCATTTTTACAGGTTCAAACCATGGGAATCCTAAGCCAAAAGATAGCACAAGATATCACAAATTAATTAAACCATTAGTTTAATATACCTTTAATTCCTTTATCAATAATCATCAACATGCATCACATCTTTATTCATGTCTGTCAGAAGATGGAAGGAAAATTCATTTAAACATGATTGTAGATATAAAACTATAACAAACCTGCTTAATTAAACAAGCCTCTTTAATATTTTAGCCATTTAATTAACAATTACTTATGGAATTATATAATTTACAAATTCCATATTCTAATCCAAGCATAACAATAACATCCTAGATACCACACTATCTTGAAAAACAAGATGTAAACCATTATGATGTTTTAAATCTGCAAAATTACGAAGAAATCGATACCAAATAACTAGGAGGGTTCAAGTATTTATTAGATTAGTTTAATTATACTGCATTGGGATAAATCATGTATGTTTTATATTGTCACATAATATAAATAGAAGAATTGAATCCCCTACCTTAAAATGGGTGTAAATGTTCTTTCCATGCAATCAAACCAACACTAGAGATCCTAATCGTCTGTCTTATAAGAACCTCATCTACTAAAGGGTTCTTCACGAGAAACGCACCAAAAAATAACTAATGAAATATTTTTATAAAGATGGAGATCAAGCACCATTGCCTGGATATGAGGTACATGAGGAAATATACTGATGAATCCACAATAATTGAGGTAGAACATATCTTGGACCAATGAGAGATTGTTATGAATAAAAGGAAGGTAGATAAAGATCAATCCTTGAAAAATAAATCCAAAAAATATTGAAGAGGAGGTCTCTAGGTCACCTAGAATCAAGACAGAGGAGTTGTATCTTTGGTGTTTGACAAACCAACAAGGTTGAAATTTTTTAAGACATACAACATCAGGGATATACCTTATGTGTAATCCCATTTCGTGTCATTTAATCCATAGGGTTTAGTTTCCAAAAAAAATTGGGTCTTTTTTTTAACCCATAATTTGTTACAAGTCATAAAACAAACTTTCACATCGTGTAAATTTATACACGGCGTAAAATCTCCCATCTTCCATATTTTAGTAGAAATGTCCCTCTAGACTTCCTTCAAGCCCCCTCTAAGCACCTCGGTCTTCAGAATCATAAAAATGGTTGATCTATGTTGATCTATGCCCATATAGTGTGGCTGGTATGAATTAATGTGTGGTTTTTATTTAAAAATGAAATTTTAGTTCAAATCAGAGATCACATACTCAAAACTGAGTAGACATACTAGTATTATCTTAGAAAATTAGGGAAATGATTCATAACTTATTTCGAATGTTTATGAATTAATCTCATGTTAATCCAACACCTGTTGTACCTAGTATGAATTAATGTTTTTATTTTCAATATAAAAGTTATATCAATTTAATCATGAGAGTCAGTCATAGAAAACTAACAAAACCCCATGAATTGTATTGATAAGTTAGTAAAATTACCCCTGAGTAATTTTTTACATGGAGAAATCATACTCACTTCACTCTGACACCTGATGTTATCAGTGTTACTCTAAGGTCATTTTTATATTTAAAAGTTTCATTTTATGTGAAAACACACATAACATACTCAAAGTAGAGAAAAAAATTCTTGTATTTCCTAAATACATAAATAAAATGAAGAATAAGTCATTTTAAGAGTATGAATCAACAAAACATTAATCTAATACATGGTTTAACTGGTATGATATAATGTTTGTGTTTATAATTTACAAGTGACATTGTAGTTAAAAAATGTGTCACTCCATACAAAATAAGAAAACCCACTCAAATTGTGTTTATACATTAATAAAATGATAAGTAATTAATTTTGGGAATTTAATAATCAACCATAGATAAATCTAGAAAACAATGTGCCTGGTATAATTTAAATTATTTTTTTCAATCAAAATTTTAGGTCAAAGCTTACATCACAAACTCCAATCCAAGAAATTTTGTTGTATTACCTTTATATTTTAGGGTAAAGGTACATAATTCATATGTGACCATTAAGAATCATTCTCACATTAATTTTATAAGCAATGTGCCTTGTATGACTCAAAGTTCATGTTTTCAGTTTAAAAGTTACAATTTTTTAATGAACTCAATTGTATTCATGATTAATTTCTTTATTTATAGTATTACTTATAGATGAATCGTTTTTATATGTAGGTCCACTCTTTTTCTTCAGGTGGGGATCATTTTTCCTCAATTGGAAGCATGATTACGCTCTTGGAAGGGTGTCCAAAGAAAAATAAAAAAAAATCAGTTTTTTTATGTTTGGAATAAATTTTATATGTACCAATGTAATTTTATGAAATGATGAAATTATAAATAATAATTTTTGAAATTTTTATAAGCACTGTATTGTGTTTTTTATTTTGATATAAATTTAATTGCAATTTTATTAAACCACTTTTTTCTATAGTGTTAAGTAAATTTTAGAAGCACATTATTGCAACTAATCATTAATATATTCTATTTTTAGTGGTAATAAAAAGAAATTTTTTTAGCGTTAAAAATATCACTAATATAATATTCCATCACCAACAATAAAAAATCATTGATAAAGGTACATCTTTATTAGCACAAAAAATAACTTATAAAGGTCCCACATTCTCATGAGGTTTTTAGTCTCATGAAGGAAAATTTTATCTATGATACATTAACACTGATTAAAGACATCCAATTTTAATGGTGTTTAAAACATTATCTCTCTTTTGCATTGATGATTTTCATTTATAACAATGATAAAGTCCATATAAGAAATAATGATAGCTCTTACAATTTTTCCTTATTAGTAGCAACACTAACGAGTTCATCCCATGTCAGTCACCCCTGATGTGGATGTGTTTATAAAATAAATTAAAATTAAGGGAACCCACTTTTAGTAGTCATAGATACCAGATTAATAACTCTTACGATTTTGAACTTCAAAATTGGTTGTCGAGGAGTCACCCGAAGCCCATTGGCGACTACTTTTGGTGGCCACTGGAAGAGACTTTTCTACTAATGCCTTTATTAGTGCTTCTGTAAAGAACTATTAAAGCACACTATGAATACTTTAATTTATATATAAATATCTATATAATTTTAAATGTTATTTATATGACAATAAGTATGTATATATTTCTATAAATGAAAAATATATATTTATATTTATCCCAATTTATAATCATATATATTCTTGTAATTGAACTAATATTTATCCTAAAATATAATATAATAATATTAAATAGGTAAATAATTATATAAATACATTAAATATAATTCATATTTAAACTAATATATTTATTTTTATATTTCCAAATTAGGAATATTAATTTATATTTCTAATTATATATGTCTCCATTTATAAAATAAATATATATTTATAATTTTTAATATTGATATATAAGATTTATGAATCAAATATATACTAAAATACACACCCACACACATAAGGGTTACCTTGCATATATATTTTATTTACATGTATTTATAGATTCCTCATTTAAGTTTGGACCATCTATACTCAGTATCATGACCCCAGACATTAAATAAGAGAAAAATATATCCACATTATACATGCCATTGTGAGTTAAATAACATGAAAAAATACCACCAAAAAATAAAAAATAGAAAAGTGACATGCTCCATCATCACATCCATTAATTCTTCTTTTGGTATACTTCTCAAACTACATGAACTACCCTAGAAATTCGATATTCAACCAATTCTTTAATGCTTAGAATTTTTCCATGAATTTATGTGTTCATCCGTGACTAATGACTCTTCTACCCTGTATGAATTTCTTTAAAAAATATTTTTAATTCTTCACTATTGCTTCTAACATAGATGGGGAAACAAAGTTTCCTCCAGAATCAATTCAACAAGGTTCTTTGTAGCCTTTATTATTGTCTTTAACACTAGTTGTGTCCTTATGTTATTCAGAATCCTGCAAAGAAACATGCTCCTCAAAGGGTGTATCACTAGAAATTATTATGTCCTACATCCATGGGGATTATGTAGTATCATTTGGTGTCACATACATTAGTTGAGAATCTTCCCTAACCTAGTTTTAATCAACAATCATGTGGTACTACCCAAAATTAACAAACTCAGACCCCTTGAAAGGCATATTATAAAGCATACAAATAGTCACCATTGTGGGATATAAATCATGATTGCATAATCCTTGTCATTACATTCATAATAGAATGTCTCAAATCCAAGTGTGACAGTAGAATCTAGCATGTTAAATATGTTGGGAGTGGATGACATTTTTCAAAGTCTATCTATGACAGAGGTAGTGTGTTTAACCCTTGAATCACATATGGAAGTGTTTATGCAAATATGTTGGTGAGATATAGCATCCTCATCCTTTGGTATAGCCCCAAAAAACGTAGGCAAATTATTATGATCCAATTGATATTTCGTCTCTACTAATGGACTCTATATTGATGTGTACACATTCTAAATATTATTTAATGAAAACTCTCTAGTGTTTTCAGTCGAATTAACTAATTTTTATTTCTTATCAGGTGTTGTAGAAACACTAGAGAGATGTACAGTAGCCAAGGTATTTTGACCCTAAGAGGGTTTTATCTGACGGGTGGATTACCCATCAAATTTTTTTCCATTAATGTATTTACTTGTAAAAAAATTCTTCACATAGATCAACCATGTATATATCCTACTTTAAGGGAAATCATTCATTCTAGTTTGTCTCCATTTCCGAGACAATAAATTTCTTTATTTCTAGATGAATATTCATAGAATAAGTCTCATGGGATGTTTTTGATCCTTGGATCCAAACCCTGAGACTGGGTCAAATGATTTGGCCTTACATCCAAACCCTTCCCAACTATACATAACAGCCCCATCATCATGTTGACCAACCACCTCAACTGTAATGG
Source organism: Viscum album (assembly GCA_963277665.1). Taxonomy (NCBI): domain Eukaryota; kingdom Viridiplantae; phylum Streptophyta; class Magnoliopsida; order Santalales; family Viscaceae; genus Viscum; species Viscum album. The sequence goes on from OY728137.1 coordinate 1,485,055,210, forward strand.
AGGCTTTACCATAAATACAGACACACACACTATAAAATATAATGATGTGAACAATATAAATAATTGCATCAATATATAAAATATAGATCGTATATAAATTTATATATTTATATCCTTAATATATAATTTCAAATATATATATATTTAAACTACACATATAATATTATATTCATATATGGGTTTGTGTTTACACATATTAATATATATGTGATAATATGCTATAAATTATATAGATATGTTTAAATATTTTAACATAAAAAATGGACATATAGAAATATAATTCTTAATAAAATAAAAATTAATCATACATTTTATTTTTATAATTTATATAATAAAAAATTATATTAATTAATAAAAATATTTAATAATTTATAATCTATTATGGTCATGGATATTAAAATAAAATAAAACAACTCATAACCCACAGATACTGTATGGACTGGACACACCCCCTATAAGGGTTAAATCACTCTATATTCGGACCATTTCAATTTTTATTTCCCAACGACCCCACATTATATACACATAATTCCCTTTCATTATACCCCAAATACCTTTTCTAGGTTTCTTCTATATTGACTATGTTGTGATGCACTAGCACCCTTCCACTACTAAGACCTCCAAATTTTGGCCACTAATGGACAATAACACCCCAATAAAGGGGACTACCAATATTTGAACACTATTTGGATGAAAAATTTCTTATATTAATATAATATATTAAAATTTATATTTATATATAGATACAGATATATAATTTTTGGTGTTGTGATATAAGATCGATGTGGTCTAAAAGCGTGTTGTATGATAACAATAGTGAAAAAGGGGGGTCATTGTACATTGTTATAAGAAATATGTATGTGTATGCATGTATATGAATGTATGTATGTATATGTGTGTACAAGTATGTATGTGAATATATATATATATATATATATATTTGTGTCTGCATGTGTGTACATACATGTATATGTATACATGTATGTGTGTGTGTGTATGTATAAATGTATTTACATATAGAAGTTTGTATTTGTGTATATATGTTTATGTATGTTTATGTATATACAGTTATGTCTATGCAAATTTCTCTGTATTTTTATGTATGTATATGAATGTGCATTCATAAATGTATTTATATTTGTATGTGTATGTTTATGTATGTGTATGCATGAGCATGTATGTGTATATATGTGTATGTGTGTGTATGTGTATGTTTGGTCATGTGTATTCATGTGTATGCATGCATGTGTATGTGTATGTGTATACATGTAAGTGTATTTTTATGTTCTGTGTGCATGTGTGTGTATGTGTATGTTTATACATACATACCTACATACATATAAATATATATCTATGTGTGTGTGTTTATTATGTATGTTTATGCATGTAAGTGTATATATGGGTATATGTATGTATGTGTATATTTGTATGATTATGTATGCACGTGTATCTGTGTGTAGGTGTGTGTATGTGTTTGTGTGTGTACACGTGTACGTGTCGGTATGTTATGTATTTCACACCTGTCGCTTTTAAATTATTTATTTTATTAATTTTCTTGACATCTGGTAGTTTGGGTTGAATCCCCACTTAAATTTTTTTGATTATTTTTAAAAGCACACATTTTGGCCTTGACAGCATTCAACACACCACAGATGAAGCCATGCAGCCTTACCCAAGTCACCGCAAGATCTGTCTGTTGTTCACGACAATTAAATGAAGTGAAATGAAATAAATTAGGGGGAAGTAAAATAAAATAAATAATAAATTTAAAATAAAATTAAAATAAGTCGTGTAATAAAATTTGAGGAATTATTTTACAGAGAGTAATAATAATATTGCTTGAGAATATTTTTATTTTTTTGAATAGTGTTAAGAATATAAATTTTGTTAAGTTGTTATTAATTTCAAAATAATTAATATTATTGTTAATATTATATCAAGTTACTATAACTTTTATTATTGTTGTTATTATAAAATTATTAATATCATTAATGAAATTATAATAATCACTGTAAATTATTTTTATTATTATTACCGTTAATTATTATCATGAGAATTTTTAATCTTTTAATTAAAAATATTATTAATATAATTAGATTTAAGGGTATAATTTTTATTAATATATTTTTATTATTTTTATTATTATTTCTAATGTTTTAATTTAAGATTATTATTATTATTATTATTATTATTATTATTATTATCTTTATTTGGTTTTATTTGTTTATTTTATTGGTAGTGTATCATACTCTTATGTCTCACCCTAACCCTCTTCTCCCTACCCATTCGAGTCTCCCTACCCACCTCCCTCATATGCTTGACTATCGGCACCCTTTTGGCTAGCCTCCATCCAACATACCCCCCAGTGCCCTGCCTCCCTCACGCGGTCCACATCCGGCACCTCCCCATTCACTCACACTGCACCGCCCCCATGCCTTAATTCCTCCTTCTTCCATTCTTGTGGACAACACTTAGACCGACTGGAACTGGACGACCTTCCCTCTCTCAGTTGCACGACTAGCCACCCACCAGAACACCTTCCTACCGCGACTCCACCTGCTGGTCAGTTTCCCTCTGGTAGCTGCCCCTCTAGTAAGCCAATTTCCTCCTTATATGGGTTATCCTCTCATTTATGGGTCCAATTTTAGGGTTAGAACATGATTTTTCTAGTTAGAGTTCTTCGATTATGGTAAATTTTCATTCTCTTATGGTGCAGCGGGGGTGCGGTTGAAGTTTCAGACAATAATATTAGGGGTTTTGACATTGAGGTATCTTGTTCCATGAATTTTCATCATTTGATTAATTTAATATGACTATTTCATTTTATTAATATGTTTTTTGATCCAATTTTGTGGTCTGAAATATAGTTTTGGAGTGTTTCGGTATGCGTTCATGTGGAAAAATATTGTTTTGGTCTGTTAGCCTTGATTCACACCTTTAAAAATATATTTTAAATTTTACTAATAATGGAAGACAATTTTTTATAAGGTTGTATTGTTCATTTGGTCATAAAGTGTAGTTTTCAAATGGAATAAATTGTGTTATTGGTGAAAACTCTTGTGTGCCAATTTAGAGTGTTTAATAAACTGTTTAATTGGATTTATCTATCTAAATGTGTGTTCAAAACTGGTGTTTAATAGTGTTAAACATGTTTGTGGTTTTGAAGTGACATTTTTATTTAAAAAACCATAAAGTAATATTTGTAAATATTCTGTAAATTTTTTAAATAATATATCAGGCCTTGCATTTGATTGAAACTATTGTGTGAAATGGTTTTTGGTGGGCATGTGTTATAAAACTGGGGTTTCCTAAAATAATTTGTTGCTTCCCAAATGTAAAACATTTTTTTAGTGTTGGAAGTGTTTTTGATACTTGTAAAACATATTTATTTAATTGTACAAGTGGTGCAAAACTAGTTTTAAAAATAATTTATTGAGATATTTGTTTGAAAATTTCTTTCCTACACAAAATTGGATATATTTATGGTGCACTACCTTGTTGTGCTATTTAATAATGATTTCTGTGTTCTGATATTGATTTGTCAGATTTATCATGGGTTATAGAATATTTTTTGAATTGTTTTTCATGTGATTTCCTTGTTGTGTACTTTTTTTATGTGTTGAAAATGGTTTAAATATTGGGAAACATGCCTTTAAAAACGAAGTTGTTTTATGTGTGGATTTAAAAAAAGATTTTCCATTAAATTGGTGGTTTTAATTGTTTTGATTTGCTATGTCTTTACAAAGGAATTTTTTTATTTAAAAATGTATTTGAAAAGGATTTAGTCATGTGTAAGATGAAAGGTTATTATTTCATGAAATGGGTGACATCATAATATACATGAAATTGGTTGTGAAAGTTGTGGTGTGTGTGATATGTGAATGCGGAATGTTTTTTTAACACAAAGTAAAACCCTAGGTATCTAGGTTGGCAGACAAGAACTAGTGTGCTAGTAATCCGAAGTGGTATCGTCCCTATTACACTTATCTAGAATGAATCTTACAACACCAACTGAACTATTATTATGATGTTGGGGACCAATAGTTTATGTGTATGTTCCCAACTAGTGCCTCATTCAAAAGGGCGGATAATTCATATGGTTACTTTTCACCGAGATGTCGGGTTCTAGGGTCCCACTTGTACTAGTTACCTATTGGGATTTCCCATGTTGCTTGTTTGTGACATATTGTTTTTATATGAGTCTTCATTTCATTTTTTTTCTCACTTGATGTTTCTTTTGGATAAAAACTGCATCTAAATAAAATATGGTTTCCTTTCATTTCTTGAATGTTAATACATGCTTGGATTCTATTTTAAAAATGTAGCGGAAGAGAAATGTTTTTCTTAAAAATTTAAACTTGTAACATTATTTTTAAAAGAATAAAAAACAATATATTAATGTGTCTTAGTTTCAAAATAGAATGATGCAGTTTCTTATTAAAGGTAAGGGCATGGGGAATTTTTATCCCTTGGATTTCATAATGAGCATCTAATTTCTCAAACATACTTTTTAGTTTCATATTCATGTCATGGATCTCTCTTGGGGTGAGCATGGTTCTTTATTTAGTGGTGACCCATGGGGTCACATAGAGGTCTATCTAGCTAGTTAGCTTTATTTTATTTTTCTATTGTTATTGTTTCCCAATTTTGTTTGGTTTGTTTTATTTTATGTCACATTTATTTTATAGGATAAATCAATCCCAACGACTTGTTTTGATACCCGTAATTAGTTTCCAGCCCATGGGGATCGGGACCACCTATTGGGTCATTCCATAGACCAGCTCGGGTGACCAGTTCAGGGTAAAATGGGATTGGTTCATGAAAAAATTGTATTAGAGGGAGGTTTAATCTCTTGAGTTGTATTTTTTTATAAAGATTCATGGTAGACCAAAGTTAAGGATGTCAAAACTCGACGTTATAGCTATGAGTAAGATGCATTACTAGCACACCTCATGGAGGGACTTGAGTTACCATGGGAAATTGATGTTTTTCTAAGTCTTTGGTCCATGTGGTTAATCCCGTCTTGGGGAAATGAAAAGGGAGTAGTGTCATTGTTCACATCGGGGTCATAGAAACTTGAACTCCATGTGGAGATGAGGACATTGACCTTGTACGCTCTCTGTGATGGTGGAGTGATTGGTGTATGGTCTTCGACCATATGTCCAAGTCATCCGCTGACAATAATTTTCCCCTTATGTTATCTTATGTCCATTTTTGTTTTGGAAATCATTTTGAAAACCTATGTTTTAAATTTTATGATATATGGATTGTTATGTAGAAAATGAATTGATTTTCAATGTGGTGGAACAAGGTTTTTTTGAACTATTTTGAATGAGGTCTATGAAAGAAGGATTTTCATGAATTGGTCTTTCTATTATGTGAGATTTGATTTTCATGATTGAAATATGTGGATTTATAATCATCACTATTATAATGTAGGTTTTGGAATCTTATTATGGTGTGTTTTTAATTTTGGAAAACCAATCTTGTTTGGACGGCGTTCCATGTTTGTGTTTCATTAGTAAGATGATTGAAGGTGTTGGTTAGTGGTTTTATTTTTTTTCTTTCCAGTCAAACTCTGTGGTTTTCATTTAGTGTTGTTTGTGGAGTTTTGGGTTGTGAATTTGTTTTCCATGGTTGTGAGAGTGTTTCTTTCCTTGATCGATCAACTGGAGGTGTTCTACCTCTATGGGGCGGGTAACACATAACAAAATGTATTTTATGGGGTAATTATTGATTTCTTTTAAGGTACTTTCTATGATCATGGTGTGTTTTCCTCTTTTTACTTGCCTTTTGTAGGGATCCTCTTTGAACATTAAGGGGGTGACATTTTTTACATTGGGGGTTCAACATTAGTTATGGATTTTCGAGTGTAGAAAATCCTAAGGTGGGTAGAATTTTCACATATTCCACTTTTAAATTATTTATTTTATTAAATTTCTTGACATCATGTTCTTTGGGTTAAATCCTTGGATAATTTTTGGAGTTCTTTTTAAAAACACTCCTTTCGTCCTTGATAGTGTTCAGCGCACCACTGTTAAAGTCATGTGGCCTCGCCTGGGTCCCTACGTTATCTTCCTAACGTTCCAGAATAATAAATGAAGTAAAATGAAATAAATGAGGTGAAAGTAAAATAATGATAAATAAAAAAAATAAAAAAAATATTAAAATAAGATGTGTAATAAAAATTTAAATATTTTTTAATGAAAATAATAATAATAATCTATGATAATATTGTTATTCTTATTGAAAGTGTTAAGAATATAAATTTTTTTGAGTTGTTATTAACATTATTATAATTAATATTATTATTAATATTATATTAATATACTATAACATTTATTATTATTTTTAAAATAAAAATATTAATATCATTAATGATATTTATATTAACACCATTAATTATTTTTATTATTATCATCATTAATTATTATCATTATAATTGTAAATATTTTAATTAACATTGTTATTATTATAATTATCTTTAAGTGGGAAATTTTTATTGAGATATTATTATTGTTCTTTTAATGTTTTTATTATTATCACTTGTAATGTTTTAATTTAATAGTAATAATAATAATAATATTATTATTATATTTGTTTTGTTTTGTTTAAAAAGTGGTTTACGTATTTTTTTTAGGTTTGGTTTCCTCCTCCTAGATTGGACCCCAAAACTCTTCTCCCCACCCATTCGCATATTCCTCTCCACCACCATCCTCTTCTCACGCGTTACCACCCTACTGGATGGTCTCCGTCTGATGAGTCCCCACCAGTTCCCTACCTCCCCTCACACGGCCCGCTTCCCCCCCCCCCCCTCCGCTCGTGCCATAAATCTACCATGTCTGACGGCCTCCAACATCCTTTCAGGTAGAGGACACCCAGACCGGCTTGAACTAAACGACCTTCTCTCTCCTGGTTGTGAAACCAGCCACTCCCCAGACCATCTACCAGCTGTAACCCCACCTTCTTACTGATTTCCCCCCAGTAGCCGCTCCTATGGTACTCCTATTTCTTCCACGTAGGGTTTTCCCTCTCATTTATGGGTCCAATATTAGGGTTCTAACATGATGTTTTTGGTTTGAGTTCTTGGATTAGGGTTCATTTTCATTCCCTTGTGGGCTAGTGGTCATGCAGATGATGTTTTGCCTAATTATTTTGGTGTTTTTGAAATCGAGGAAGGTTGGTCCATGGCCTTTAATCATTTTATTAATTTAATATGATTATTTTAATTTATAAATATGTTTTATGATCCAATGTTGTGGTCTAAAATATTTTTTGGGATTGTTTTTGTATGTCATCAAGTGGAAAATGAATAGATTGGTGTGTTAGCCTTAATGTGAACCTTTGAAATTAAATTTAAAATTGTTTAAGAATGTAAAACAAGTTTTGAAAAGGTTATCTTGTGCATTTGGTCTTAAAGTGACTTTTATATATGTTATAAAGTGTTTTTTGGTGTAAAATCACGTATGATAATTTGGAATGTTTAATGAACTGTTTAATCATATTTATTTATTTAAATGTGTGTGTGAAACTGTTGTTTGATAGAGTTAATTATGTGTTAGTTTTTAATGTGACATTTTTATTTCAAAACCCTTGACCTGCTATTTATAAATGATCTTTAAATTGTATAAATAATTTATCAAATCATGTGTGTGATGAGAACAATGGTTTAAAATGGTTTTTGGTCAGCATAAGGTATAAAAAGGGGGTTTCCAAAATTATTTTGGTGGTTTCCAAATGTTAATAATTTTTGTTTGTGTTGGATGTATTTTTTTAAATTATGAAACATATTTATTTAATTGTACATGTTGTGTGAAACTAGTTTCAAAAATAATTTCTTGAGAAAGTGGTTCGAAAATGGCTTTCATACATGGAATTGGGTATATTTATGTTTTATTCCCTTAGGGTGTTATTTAATAATGTTTTCTGAGTTGTGAAAATGATTTATTAGGTTGTTCAAGAGATATAGAACATGTTTTGAGTTGTTTTTTTGTGCCTTCCTTGTTGTGGTATTTTGGTATGTATTGAAAATGGTTTAGAAATTGGGATGCGTTCCTTGAAAATAATGTTGTTTTAAGTGTGGATTTAAAAAGGATATTGGTCGTTAAATTGGTTGGTTTTAATTTTGTGTCTTTATTGTATCTTTCTAAAGAATGTTTTAGGATTTAAAAATGTATTTGAAATGGTTTTAGTCATCTATAAGATAGAAAGTGGTTTTGTTCATGAAATTGGAGACTTATTGACATGTATGACATTAGTTATGAAAGTGGTGTGGTGTGTGATATGTGAATGTGCAAACTTGTTTGAGTGTAAGGGAAAACCTCAGGTATCTAGATTGGTGGACAAGAACTACTGTGCTAGTGATCGAGAGTGGTATCGTCCATGTTTCACATAGTAACTATGATGCTTATAACACCAAGTAAACTATTGTGATGATTTTTGGGACTAAGATTTTATGGTTATATTCCCTACTAGTGGCTAATGCACTAGACAAGATAATTTTTAGGGTTAATTTTCCCTAATACATGAGGTTCTATGGTCCCACTTGTGCTATTTACCTATTGGGATTTCCCATAGTGATCATTTCTGACATGTTGATTTTCATGTGAGTTTTCATTTCAGTTTTTTCTCAAAAGATGTCTAATTTGTAAAGAAACCATGTCATAATCTATGTTGGTTTCCTTTAATTTTTGGAATATTAATGAATTCTTTGATTATATTTTGATAATGTAGTTGAAGAATTTTTTTATTAAAAATGTATACTTGTTATGTGATTTTGAGAATAAGGGAAAAAATATTTTAATATGCCTTATTTTCAAATTAACATGATTTGGTTAATTATTAAATGTAAAGTCGTTGGGAATCATTATTGATTGGCTTTCCTACTGAACATCTCGATGCTAAGTCCTACATTTTAGATTCAGGTTCTCGTATCAGATCACTCTTGGAGTGAGTGTGTTTCTATGTTAGATGGTGACCCATGGGGTCACATTGAGGTATGTCTAGCTGGTTATATTTGTTTTTTTCCCACTTTTAGTGTTTACATGTTTGGTTTTGTTTATTTATTTTTATTTTTATTTTATTTTCGGGCCTAAATCATTCCCAACTGGTTATTTTGATGCCCGACACTAGTTGCTAGCCCGTGGGGAATGGGAACACCCTTCGGGCTATGCCATGGACCGGCTCAAGTGACTAGTTTGGGGTTGACTTGGGTTGGTTCATGACAATTTTTTTGAATGTATGTATATATCTATGTATGTGTATATATGTTAATGTATGTGTATTTATGAGTATCTATGGATGTATGAGTGTGTGTGTGTGTGCCTATGTGTAAGTCCATGTATGTGTATGTGAATTAATGTGTTTGTAGGTGTATGAATGTGTATGTATGTAGGTAGATGCATGTATGGGTATGTATGTGTGTGTATATATATATGGGCATGCACATGTATGCATGTGTATGTATGTGCATGTGTATGGGAATGTATGTGTATGTATGTATGTCCAATACCAATAATTAAAAGTATTCAAATATGATTAATGAAATATTATATATATATATATATATATATTCATTTTAATAATAAATTTAGATAAAAATATGTAAATTATATTTTTTATTTATATATATATATTTTAAACCACTATACTGTTTCTATTTATTCATTTTAAATTAGTAAGGTTTTGTAAATATTTGGTATTTAAATGTATTTATTTAATATTCATTCCCTTTTATTATTATTTTAATTTGAATAAATAATATTATTTATTCGATTTTTAATATTTCTGTATCATATTGTTTTTTATTTATTAAATTTTATTAATAATTAATATTTTGATTTTATACTTTTAATTCATTTTAAAAAAAATTTAATTTACCTTATACATATTATTTATGCATTTTTAGTATTTATTCATTTAATATTTCAGTAAATTATTTAATTTTTAGTATTTATTTTTTCATTTTTATTTACTAATATAAAATATTTTAATATTTTTGTAAGATATATCTTTAATATTTATTCATTATTTAAAAATTTTGTATTTAAATATCTATAAAATTATTATCTATTTAATTTTAATTACTAATTTATTAATAAATTTTTTTATTTAAATATATATTTTTAATATGTATAAATTCATAAGTTTTTATTTATTCGTTTTTAAATTTTATTGTAGTTTCTGTAATTAAAACTATTTATTCTTATTACATAATATTTATGAAATTTATTCACATTAAATAAATTTTTATATGTACTAATTTAATGTTATTTATTAATTTTTAATAGTTAATGTTTTTTATTTTTTTGATAATTTATTCATTTTATTAATATTAATTATTTCATTTTAATTTATTAATTTGAAAGATGCATTTTATTGAATCATGGATATTTTTTATTTTTTAATTAATTTTTTTAAAATCGGTATAAATTAATTGTTTATTATTTACTAATTTTAAATTTATTGTAAATTTTTTTCTTTAATTTTTCATATATTTATTCATTTTTAATTTAATATTTATTCATTTATAATTTTTTTAAAAATTATATAATTAATTTTATTTATTTGTTCTAAATATGTTTTTATTTAATATTTATTAAAATATTCGTTTTTTAATATGCTTTATACACAATTATTTATTATTCTTTAATATGATTAACATGTTTTTAATTTTTGTAATTAATATTTAATATTTGTGTAACACATTCATTTACATTTACTTTTAAGGTGTATTTCAACTTTAACATTCATGTTGATAAAGTCCCCCTTTATAAGTGCTAAACTTAGCACTGATAAAGTTACACATTATGAGCACTAAAAAAATAAGAGGAAATAAATGTGGTCTTATAAACACTTTTTTATCTATGAAAACTTTTTCCCATTATCAGCACCTGAAAGCACTAATAAAATATTTATTTATAAGCACTTATACATTTAGTGTCTATAGAAGTCACATTTATCACTATTTTAGTTAGCACTGATAAAAATCATTCAATATTGTTCGTCAGAGTGAGTATATAAAGAGGATGTGAAATGATAACCCAATATTGTTTTTGTTAAAATGGATTTAAATAAAACCTCTAATTAAAAAAAATACCAAGTTAGTTAAAACTGCATATTTGATATAAGTTTCAATATTTTTAATTATTTTTCAAAGATTGATTATATCATAGTTAAAACAATTATGAAAACTATTTTAACTTTAGAAATGGAATTACTCGGTCAAAACCTTATAAATTCACTAATTAAAACTGAAAATCAAAGTAGTGGTTTTTCTTAAAGGTAAAAATCGTTTCAATTATAATGTACAGAAAATAAATAAAACAAAACAGATAGCATAATTTAATATAAGAGGTTTAGACTCAAGCTCAGACTTAGTCCTCTCCACTTGGAAATCACTTACATCTAAGAAGTTTATCTAAAATAAAAGTTTTATGCACAACATGGACCAGGTATTATAACATATAAGCTGTCTAGGCCACTTAGGAACCTCTTTCATAGTTTCCATGGGAGTACATACAAAACAGGTCACAACCAGACCTCTAACACAAGATGTGGGAAAACAATACTAAAAGGTTTTCAGAAGATATCCAGGTATCTTCCATTTTAATGTATGACACAATGTGTGTTTTAAAAAACAATATATGCACACACTACTCCTAATGTAAAAAATAAATTAACAGATTGAGAAAATAAGAGATGCAATGGGATAGTTTTTCTCAGGTTTTCATCGTCTACATGTCATGACTCTTGAAATTAATTTCAACTAAGGTTCGATTCAGGTTTTAAGAATTTTTGTTTTATAATAGAGTGTCATGGAATATGGTCTTAACTATATAAAGTCATTGGATGTATGTTTTCATATATATTCCTCATTCATATAATGTTGTCTATTCTTTCATAATGTTTTAGTAATAGGTATTACCTCTAATGAAAATGAATATCTTTATATGTGATTTCTTATCTATCAACATGCTCTACTTCCCATCAATTTTTTTCTTGAGGTAGTCTTCTTCATCTATTCACAATAGTTGCATGAGTATCCCTATAATCATTTAGATATTCAACTTCCACATACTAAGAATAGATGTATTCTATAATTTATCTATGTAGATAAACTAAGGAACAATCATTGAAATGAGTTTAATCATTAAATTTAGTAAAATATCTCTTAGAAATATTTAATTCAAAATGATAAGTAAAATAACAGCAATAGTGACTCTTTTCGATGATGACACTATTAGTGTCTAAAATTAGTGGTCACTTAGAGTCTAGCGGTGATATATTATCATGTTCTCTTGATTTGGTAGTGAGACAACATGGCAGTGAGTCTTTTGAGCTGTGTGAACTTCTAGTGGTGATTGAGGCATTGGCGGTATGTCAATATGGTGGGGACATGTAATTTTTCAAAATCACATCCTATCAATGACTCATTATTAATGGTGAGTCTTTCCATACTTTGTAAAAATTATATTTTGGAGGTGGATTGTGATACCTAGTTTTCATCCCCATTTTTATTTGATTCTAGATCCTAGTGGTGAGAGTCCTTGATGGTGTCTCAAGTTGATCATGAGAAATTTCTGATAGTGAGATAGCATTGGTGGTGATACTTCCTAGTGGTGAGACTTTTTAGGAGGTATCTCTTACTTGGATTTGAGTCTTTTCTTGACATAACTAAATTTCATTCAAATGTGTCTTATAACATAAAATGATATAATAAAACATAAAAGTCATTAATATCATAATAAACATGATTGTTTGATCATTAAAATAAAAAGGCCAACAATCACCCCTTTTTGATGATCACAAATCATGGCATTTTACATACAGGTTATCAAAGATAAATAATGGAATAAAAAGTGAAGATGATACACTAAGTATCAAAGATATTAAGAAGAAATTTCAAGCAGAATTATTCAGATTGTATCAAATAAATTCCATATAATATTTATCCCCATTTGGGGTTTATTATAAAATTATACAATTAAATAGAAATGTCATATAAAATAGAATATTAATAGAAAGAAATATTTATATTGAAAGAAATTCATGAAAAATATTGACAAAATGTTCAACAAAAAGTGACAGAGAAAAAATGGTCACATCAAAGACACAATGTCTAATTAAAAATCCTTCGGCTTGGATATAGGGTCCAAGGGGGTTTAACTTTTTCATGGTTGAGGTAGAATTATTTGTAGTAGATAATTATGAACAGTAGTAACTGGTGTAAAAACACTAGTGATAGCTGAAAGAGGTTGAGACTTATGAATAAGGATAAGACTAAGGTTCCTTATATAGGAGATATAGAAAAAGGTTGGAATTTTTATGGTACAGGAGAATATGAATATTTGGTCACACCAACTCTGAAAAACTCTAGATATTTTTTAGGAGAAGTGAGATGGTATTTCAATGACATTGCTTCATTACCTAAAACTAAAATCCCATTCACATGCAGGAAATGATTTATAAGGTCATTGAAATCCATTGTGATTTTCCCACCGTGCTCCATAGCACTAAAAAATTCAATCATCTATTCCATAAAATGATGAATCATAAGAGTTAGAAATATCAACAAGTTGCCTCATTCCTTGAGGATTTAGAAATAGGTAGAATCATCATATTTTTTTCAAAAATTAAATTTGAGGATTCATCTAATTCATTGTGTAAATCCTTGAGGAGTAAAAATTTATGGATTTGTTTATAATCTAGTGATTAGATTTTATATCTTTTGGATACTCTCTAATCACCATTTGATAATTATCATTATTGTTTTCAAACATTGTCAATTTATCCATATGTAAGGTAGCATCATCCCTTAAAGCACTACTTAAGGCAGTTGCAATCTCTTGACTATAAGTATTTTGGATTAGATCAGCATGAAAAACATGAGTATGAGTATTAGAACTAGACGATACAGAAGAAATATTTTTAACTCTCCCAATCAATTCCCCCAAAGAATCTACAAAGTTATATTTAATCTCTTCCATGGTGGATTTTAGGAATTCCAACTCACTCTCTAACCCTATATTCTCAATTTCATCTTCTGTGATATGGTGCATCATCTTCCTTTTAATGTGACAGATTACCAATTCAAACAAGTACATTTCGTAATATTCACTTTGCTTAGTAAGAAGTGATTTGTAACACTTCAATAGCTTACTAAAATGTGAAACAGTATATTCTTTGAAGGCATCCAATTCACCCTTGGTGAACACATAAACTAGAATAGGTTGGGCAACCATAGTATATAAAGGTGAAGTTGGTATTTTTCCAAACCATTGTAAGTCAGTAGATTTATCATTTTTTAATCAAAGATCCATCATGATCCATCTATTATCAAATGGAAGGTCCACCATTCTATAGTGGGCGTCAAGAAAACAAACCCCATTCCTCAAATATCAATTCTATCAACCAATCCGATGGATTAATAAGAACCTCAAAAAAGGCATTGCATCTTTAGAGACAACTACACGTGGAAACATAACAAGAGGAGTGTCAATAGTAGAAGACACGTCTCTCAACTCTACCTCAACCATTTTTCCAACAATATTCACATATTCCTTTTGGTCAACCACATGATGATCTACAACATCAAAAAATCTCATTGAATAAAAAATGAATCTAGAACCGTCTAATAATCTCTAGAAATTATACAGTTTCCATCAAAAAATGTATCATCAACTCAGTGACTTCTAAGACATGGGGATTTATCCACCTAAACAGATGTGTCTCCATCTTCTCTATGAGGTAGATATACTTCACTAGAAAAGTTGTACTTATCCTCGTATCTGGATACAGAGCCACTAAGAAAATTAAAAAGATCTAAAGAAATCTCAACACCATCTCTTATAATATTCTAATTGGAAACATTAGCATCTGATTCTTTATAATTATAATCATCATTTCCATCTTCATATTATTCCCCTTTTTCACCGTCACTTTCTCTATTATCTGTATATAATTTTCAATTTATCATGGATTTTTCTTCCCCAAATACATTGGTCTTACCCTCCCCACTCTTTAATAATTTTTCCCTTTTATGGAGAGTCTTAGGTAAATTAGGTGCTCCAAATGTGAATGTGAGAGATCTAGGATAATAGTAGGGGTATCATCCCTCAACAATAGAAAATTGTGTATCCACTTAATCTATAGAGGTTGCTGCCTCTTCTTACTTATTACTATTAGAGTACTCAACAACCTCATAAAGGTCTAGATCAAGGTCCACAAGTTTTCTTGGTCTAGAAAGGTTTTCACCCTGATTAAACTCAAGATACAAATTTTATTATCACCTACCCATTTCTTCCTCCATGGGTTCCAACTGATTTTCATTATTATTTATATTATTTTGGGGATACAAAAACCAACTATATCTATAAAGGACTACTCATATATAGAAAATATATTTTTTGATTTATTAATTGTTGAAATTAACATTGGATTGATCAAGGAATTTATCTAGAGGTTGGTTTGGTCATATCTATCATGTGAAGCATGATATATCTTCAAATGTTTATTTTCTAACCAATTTTCATAATACACAATAGGTAGACATCCCAATACAATATGGTTTCAAAGATACCCTTCCTTCGGCACAACATGTTTAGGATGAACTTAAAAACCAATTGGAATTCTTCATCCATCTCATATAAAATCTGTCTCCAAAAAATTCTATCACCAATTAACTCACCAAGGTCCTCTTCATAAAAAAAATCATTGCTAGATTCTACAATAGTTCCATGACAATCACTGAAATCCCCTTCATGTGGGACTTTTAAAAAACTATCAGACTACCTTAATGAAAAAGGAAATTCAATTACCATTTATCTTGGTTTGAAATAAGTATTCAACTATTTTCACCAATACTGAATTCCTCATACTGATAAAACAAATATACCAACCGAGGATAAAAAAGACCATTATTTAAAGGAAACCATTCCATCTATCCTTGGTTTTGTATAACATGAATCACTAAGGACATACTAGATAGAAACCATTTAATATTCATTTTATTCTCAATAATGGATACTCTCTTTGAAATCTCATGGTTGACATGTTCTACTATAACAGAGAGACTCAGTCCCCCATTTTTAATATTTTTATAATGATACTTGTTTGATGAAGACTATAAGGGTCACTTCACTATTTAAAGGGAGTAATTATCAGTTGGAATTGTCGAATGTGAAAGTAAGATTGAATGTTTTGGAGAGTAATATCATATTTCTCTCAAAAGAAAACTATATGAAGAAAATGTTACATTAGAACAAGAAAAAGTATCATATTTATTATCATTTGGGAGTTTAGGGATTCATAAAATCAAAATAGAATATTTAGACCGAAAAATTTGAATTTAATAACAAAATAAACCAAAAATTAATATATAATTTGATGAAAATAAAAACTAGTGTCTTAAATCTTATAACATACAACAAAACAATTGTCAAAGTCCTAAACATTCCAATGGTGAGACAAACCAATGGCGATAAGTTCAACGGTGAGAAATCACAACAACACTAAATCACAATGGAAAGAAAATATCAATGAAAAGAAACTAAAAAGGCGAGTCCCATAAAATTAAACATAACCAATGTTGATAATACCTATTTCATGTTTGAAGTAATTCGTTCTCTCATAATTCAATAGATTATTGAATATATCAGTCAGCTGATGTTCTATACAAATATATTCATGATTGATATTTCCCTATTATAAATTATCTCTAAAAAATTTATATAGTACAAAAATGTGTTTTTTTCTATAATTTGACATAGGATCGTAGAAATATTTAGAGAACCTATATTATCAAAATTTATATGGACATATCAGAATTGATACCCATAGTCTAGTAATGGGTCATTCATCAGCAAAATATGGGCACATCAGTTACCTACATCTATGCATTTATGATCAATTATAGAAAATAAAACATAATTTTGTTTCTTACACCACCAACTTAGTAGATACATTCATAAAAAGTTATATGTTCTGGAGATTATTTTTCTATCAAAATTGCATCCACTAAAATATAAATTTGAATAACTAACCCTGTCAAATTCTTTCCCTCTAGGGAAAAACAATCCAAAACTAGTTTTATATTTGAGGTATTCAAAATTTGTTTTTACTACAACTAAGTGTGGCTCTTTTTATTTTCATAGAGAGCACACATACACACACTAAATGTAATTTCATAACAAATAATTGTAAGGTATATAAGATTTCCAATAATACCTATATAATGGGTTTTATCCACTAGTTTCCTAACATCATCAAGATCAAGTTTCCAGGTGGTACCTGTTGGAGTATGTCTACTCTAAGTGCTATGCAGAATAAAATATTTTTAGAGAACCTTTTTATATTTACATTAATTTAAAATTTTTCCTTACTTATTTTGAAAAATATGAAAACTAAAAATGAATTTGATTTCACCCATTAGACTCATTTCAAATTCATTTTTTATAACTTTAGAAAAATCAGTACGTAATGAAATTATTGTAGATCCAAAAAATTTATATAATCTAGATAATATTTTTTCCAAAAAAATATTTTAAAATAAATTTGATAAAATTTGTAGGATCACTATACCTTTTGAAAAACCTTTTAGATTAATAAAAGTTTTGAGAATATCATATTGAGCTATAGGAGATTATTTTAAACTATATAAAAGTTATTTAATTTGAAAACTCTATTTGATAAAATGATGATTTTGAGAACTACAGTATTGTTCAAAAAAAATATCCTCAATTGAATACCCATTTATGAATTCACTCTTCATATCCATTTGATAATGTTTGAAAAATATATGAGGTTTATAGATAATTAGTATTCTAATAAATTCAGGTTTGGCTACTAGAGAAACAGTCTCCTCATAATCTATTCCTTATTCTAGACTATATCCTTGTGTAACTATTCTGGAAACATTTTATAAAATAGTGATTTATTAATTTACTTTGTTTTTAAACACCCATTTGGCACATATAGTCATGGTGTCCTTGGTTCTATTAATAGGTTAGAATAATTTAATTCTTTCAAATTGATTTGTTTTTTGATTCATATTAATTACCCATAATTCATCATTTATTGCATCATTGTTGTTACTTGGTTCAAGGTGAGATAAGAAAGATTGATGTTCAACCTAATTTCTTAGATAATCTCTAGTCTATGAACCTGTATCTAAGTCTCCAACTTTATCATCTAAATGATGGTACTTAAGTGACCTAACAACTCTAAAAAATAGGTGCTATTCAATTCAGGTTTTTCTATAGATTCAGGTTTTAGACATTTTCAAAATTCCATAGAATTAGAGGATTATTATGACTATTTCACAATATAATCAATTGGTTTGTAATTTATTTTCAAAGTTGATAAATCATCATCAAGGTTCTCAAACTATTTTTTTTGCTAATGTGGATATGTCTTATAAAATTTTATATCAACAGATTCTTCCATAATCTTGGTTCTTTTATTGAAACCTTTATAAAATTTTTTGGAGGTTGGATAACCTTGGGATATTCCATCATCACTTTTGGTGGAAATTTTTTCAATATTATATTTAGTGTAAATAATAAGGAAATTTAAATGAAATACTATAATTTAATTAACCTTAGGCCCATATTATGTCATGACCTATCCCCTAGGGCCCATTCCATGATAACCCCAAGCCCACCTTCGATAGGCCTAGGGATAGTGCCTAACACTGAGTAGGCATATCCCACAAATGGGAGGCATTTTCCTATGAAACTATACACACACACCCAACTCCAAGCCATAGGGACTAGAGAGTAAAAGTACTTACTAAGGAAAATTCATGCATACCACTACAACCCAACAAAAGTGTAGGGAAGAAAATAAAGAAGTAAAGTATAGCTTGGACAAAATAAAATTCCACTAAAATAATTAAAACTACAAAGTATGACTAGTAAACATAAGTACTGAAGCTATTGTATGAAGTTTGCAAAAACAACTCAGCTTATTTGATCTCAAAATGCATCGTCCGGTCCTGGTCCTTCTTTATCTCTGCCTAGGACTCCACCGCAGCGTCATTCAAATGCACAAGACATGACATGTGCCAGAAAATCTTGTGCTGGGGTGACTAAAACAGAACTCAGTAGGGGACCCTAAACCATAAAGTAAAAGACCACAAAGGCAATATCACCAATAAGGTAAAATTATATCAACACTGGTATATGTTTACAACACATATAATAAAAACATCCAGGTATACTCGTAATGGATTCCAAGATGCAACGTAGCATCCACTACCTTCCATATGTTCCCAATCATAGCATGTATGATTCTAAGAGAATCTACACCTCAAGACATTGGCCACATCTGAACATTCTTAAAAACCCACATAGAGTATATCAAAAGGAATGCCTCATCGTGAGGATCCCATTGATGCAAACATATTTTCATTCAAACATGCAGTTTGGAAGATATCATCATTTTAGTTAAAAGGGGTAGGTTGGGCCTGAGTCTGATCCGACCAGACCAAACTAGATAGGCTCAGCCGGGACAGCCTACCTAGCCTAATCTATGGAAGTAGGTCGGTATATTCCACCAGGGACGCAAAAGGCACCGCGTCTCCGAACCACCCCACGGATCACCGTTGTGGTCCAGGTAGACCATGGATCTCCAGCAGTGCGATGTGTCACACTGATATGTCCACTAAAGCTGATGTTGTTGGTTTCATCCACAACCGACACACGCCGCCGGCGAGCACTGCCTGCCACACACAGCTGCTGATGTGTGCCACCGTCGGCTAGTTCTCCCACGGTCCACCGATCTCACCCCAGGGGTCCTTTTTCCAACCTGTGAGCACCTCAGGGATCATCGGGTCATCTTCATCCCTTCCCCATGATCCAACACATCGTGTCATCAATCCAAGGGTCCATCTATATTTTGCGACCTCTCGGCAAAGCCTGACGCGACCATGGGGGTTCGTCAGTGAAGAACACAATAATGGTGGGTATTAGAGAATACTAAGAAATATCAAAGAACAATCGAAGAAATTATTTGTGTTATCGTTAGACCATTCATATCATTGGGATTACAAAGAACATAAATAAAGGGAGTAATCACAGAGATATACTTCCCATTAAATTCATGAAAAAAAATTGTTAAACCTGCAAGAACAATCGATATAGGGATTTAATTGATAGGGAGTTGATCCACATTCTTCATTTGGAAGTGAGGAATGGGGAAACGTAATCACATATAAATAAAAACCTACATGGGTTGGGATAAATCTCTAATGAAGGCTGAATCTTGCGTTCATCGTTGGATAATCTGCCGACGTCAGATACAAATCCATTCATTGATCGATCATCGTTTGTCATTTTTCGTTACTCATCGTTCACCAATGAATTTACCCTAAGGAATCAGAGAAAACTCTAGGATCCTCCCCTTATCACATATCTATGTTAATCCACATTATAGAGGAAATGTGTTTCATCATTTCTATTATGTTATGTCTCTACATCATTCTGATGTTTTATTTATGAAATGAAATAGTGTTTCTGTTATTCTTGTGTGGTAGCATCATTATGTTGTTTCATTTATGAAATTAAAAAGGTGGTTTGATGTTGTGTTGCAATGAATCATTTTTTAATAAAATAAATTTCTTAATTTTGGTATATTTTTTCTTTAAAACACCCAAATATTAACCTCTACACTTGACCCACGCCGATTGTGGTTAGGCTTCACCTAAGGATAGAACACCTTCACGAGATCAATATTACTCACAGATTTTTAATCTGAGTTACCGTTTATGAGTTATACGATTTGAAAATAAATAATCTTTATTTAATTATTTTATTTATGGTCATGTCCCAAGAACTACATTCCATAGTTGACCCACGACAACTAATGTTAGGATTCTCCTATGGAAAAAACCCCATTAAAAACTCAAAAATACTCTTACATTTTCAATCTGAATCACTTTTTATGAGTTATAAGGATTATAAAATTAAAAGATAATATATAGTGATTCAATTTAATGTTATTCCATTTCTATTTTTTCCCACTGGAGGCCCGTGATGACTAAATTTAATTTACGCCTAGGGTAAAACCACCATCCTAAATGAAAATGTGTCCTCATATCTCTAATTTGGGAATATTTTTTAGAGTTATACAAAATTTTAATGAAAACGACTCACATGCACTACTTAAAAACATAAAATATTTCAACGGATCATTTTGGCCACACTGGGCCTCGGAATCGCATTCCCTTTTGACTCCGGGTCTCAGAATTTTGGTAGTTATTTTATAAAAAAAACCTAGAAAAAAATATTTGCAACATATTATTCTAAACTAATAGGGTATATCTTTCATGATAGGTCTAATTAAAACTATACTAATAATGTAACATGATGTATTCATATCCTCTTCTTAAAATTAGATAGGTAACTCATTAATTTAACATACTCTAAGATATATGATGTCGAGTTATAGTCCTTTTTTCTATAACTCCATTCTTTTAAGGGGTTCTTAGATCAGAAAAGTTATTTCAATTTCCATTTTGTGAGTAAAAATAATCAATGTCTTGATTTCTAAACACATGGCCATGTTCACTTCTTAGGTTTTTATCCAAATTCCACTTATGTATTCAATGATATAGAATAATTGGTAACGTAAAAAAATACTTCAATTTTGTGAGCTAAGAATGAACATCCATGTTTGCATGTAAATTTCATCTACTAGTACACATACAAAGTTCATCCAATATATATTAGAAACATAAAATGGCCCAAATAAATACATATGAACCACCACTATAGGTTTATAAGTTGACACCACTTTCTATAATTTAAAATAAACCATGTGTCGATTCAATTTTGGATAGTGGTTCCAATCGTTGTCATCTGGGAAACCTATTTTGGGTGTATCCTTCCTATGTGAGTGAATATTACAAGGGGATACTCTCTAATGCCAAAGCCAAGATTCATTGTGAAATGCACTGCAGAAGGAAAAAATTTATGAAATTTAAAATTTACGATCTAGAACATAAACATTCTCATTCCATAAAATAGTAAAAAATAAAGAATCAAGAGAATCAAAGACATTAAATGCATTATTCTCAAATTTAACATGAAAAAAATCATCACGTAATTGTGAGAAGATATTATTTTATACTTAAAACCATCAAAAAATTGTTCATTCGAAATTAGAACTGAATTTTTGTTACCAATTTGGTCAAGGGTTATGATTTTCCCAATAGAATATCCACCAAAGGTGACAAGACCCCCATCAACCTTTATAATTCTCTTGAAGCTAGTATAGACTCCAGCCATTTTTCTTGAACATCCAATATCCTTATACTATATTATTACGCAGCTTCCCTACAAAATAAAATTTATACAAGAAATGATTTTGGAACCCAGATTATTATGTGTTAAGAAGAGTTAGTTATTAGGCCCTTAGGAATCCATAATTTCTTAACAGGTAGCATATAAGTAGTATGTATGAATTTTGAAAAAAAAATTGTTTTCCTTTTATAAAAATAAATATCAATAGATTATTCATATTTAAATGTTGGTAAAAAATTTCTATTTACTATTCTTCTCTATCTAGGTTGGTATCCTGTAACTGTAACATAATTTAGAGTAACTTTTTTCCAAAAATATAAGTAATATTTTTTCTAATATTTGTAAATCAATATAAATCCATATTGGATTCCATATTATAAAATTTATGTTCCATGTTGTCCTTTAAAAAATTATTATTTTTAATTTCACAATAGATAAATCATGTTTAGTATTTGAAGCTAAAGCATGATGTCTTATAATTTATTTATATATGCCTTTTAGTTCATTAAATGTTGATTCCAATATATTAAAATATTTAAACATTTCATCTTGAGACATTTTATCATCACAGTTTTCATTCACAGAATTTCAGATTTAAGAACTTGTAATATAGTAGAAATATTACGTACCACATAGAATTAATCAGGAAGCACATGTTGTCTCATTCCGACTTATCTTATTAAGTAGATTCAGAATTAATATAGCTATCCTCATAGTTAATCCATGTTTCTTTCAAAGATTTAATATACCTTTGGTCCTTGTCATCTCGTTTCATTTTGTATTTGACTTTTAGATAGTCTACCTTAACTGGTCTTTTTTCTTTTTTTATTTGAATTTTAGATAGTCTACTCATCACTTTTTGGTGGTGATTCAATGCCAATGGAGTTCTCAGCTTATATATTTTACTGTTATTTTTCACCATGTTTGGATATAGAATACATGAAAGATAATGACTTTATTTTTTGAACATCATCTTTCTCTTAGTTGAATTTCAACTCTTCTTCATACATCAAATGTTTCCCATTAATCTTATTTACTAGTAGTTTGTTGATTTCACATCAATCTTTAATTGAAACATATAATACTCGACATCCTTCTAGAATTAATCATACAAATATCATAATCCTATATTTATCATAGACTAGATTTTTCATAGATCTAATGGTTTTTAAAATTTCATTAAACATGAGATACATATCAATGATTTATTCTCTAGGCTTCATTTTAAAAGTGTCAAACTTTTATAGTTTGGGTATTCAATATCATATGTTTAATATTTATTGTTCTGTATTGAGAATTAGATAATGTATCACAAATATCAATGGAATTCTTAAAACAAAAAATTTTATTGAATTATACATTACCTAAATCAAAAGGCAGGACATTCATATATTTTCAATTATTATTGTAATCAATTTTGGAAGAATCATCCCAATATCATCTCAGAGACTTAGGTAGCTCATATTTATCCTCTATATCACTCCATATTTCAAATTCCAAAATTTATATATACATTTTCATCTTTATATTCCATTGATCACAATTATTTCCACTGAAAAAATGATTTGTGTTAGTTATAGAACATTTATGACTATTATCCAATAAAAAAATTACATTTAGAACCAACCAAAATTTATGATTATTAAAGAATAAATAAAATGAAAGTTCATTTAAAAAAATTTGGTACCAAAAATTAAACCTATGATACAAAATGTTGGTCAGAGTGAGTATTTCAAGAGGGGGAGAAATGAGTGCCCAATATATTGTTTTTGTTAAAATGTATATAAATAAAAACAAAAATTTAAATAAAATAGCAGAGTTCAAGAAAACAATATATTTGAAATTATTTTCAATATTTTTAATTCTTTTTCTAATATTGACTAGGTCTCTGTTAAAACAATTATGAATAGTATTTTAACATTTTAAATCATATACTCAATCAAAACCTTATACAAAAACTAATTAAAAATAACTATCAAAGTAGTTGATTTTCTTGATGGTGAACACAATTTATGTTCTAATGTATAGAAAATAGAAAAAAACACAATTGAATTGAATACAAGAGGTTCAGTCTCAATATGATACTTAGTACTTTACACTTATAAATCACCTACTACCAAGATGTTTACAAAAAATAAAATTTTGAGGCAAAACCAGGATTAGGTATTAAAACTGCCAAGTTGTCCAGGACACTCAGTAACCTCTTCCATAGTTTCTGTGGGAGTATAGATAAAACATGTCACAACTGGACCACTACAACAAAATGAATGAAAATAGGATAAATGTTTCCTGATAATATATCCAATTATCTTCTTATTTCAAGGAGAAAATGTGTATTTTATAAAATATAGTATGTATAAACTAACAGTAATATAAAAATAAAAAAAATTAGAAAATAAGAGATGTAAAGTGATATTGTCACTCGTTCTTTTATACTCTACTGCTTGTGACTCATGAATGTGATTTGAAACAAGGCTTGAATCATGTTTCATATATTGGTTGTAGAATAGTGTTTTGTAGACTATTGACTCTTAACTATAGGAAGGCACTCAAAGTACATTGTTCTATAGATTGCTCATTTTAACGAAGTCAGGTAATATTTCTTCATGTTCTTGAAATAGGTCCCATTCCACATGAATATTAATATTTCTATGTGTGTTTTCTTATTAAATAACTTAATCTACTTCCCATAACATCTATTATTGAGGGAGTCTTCTTAATCATTTAATAGTAGATGCATGATAATCCATGTGAAAATCCAAATATGTTTCTTCCTCACACTCAGAGCTGACATATTATACAATGAATCCCTAAACAACAATTAAATATTAATAATTAAAATATGTTCAGGAATTAAATTCAATAAAATATCCAATAACAATATTTAATTAAGAAATTTAATAAAACTAATTTCAGTGGTAATCTTTTTTAACAGTGACAATGAATGTGTCTAAAACTATATATGCCTCAAAGTCTTGTGGTGAGACATTGGAACAATGTCTTAATCCATAGGTGAGTATTTTGAGAAGTGTGAACTTATATTGGTGAGTTATTCTCTAGTGGTATGTTAGGATCTAAGTTACTCATACTTTAATGAATTTCCATGTTAGTAGTGAATAATTACTCATAGTGAGCCTTTCCATACATTTTCATCATTACATTTTTGTGGTGATTCATGTTAATGGTGAGTCATCATAGTAATTATTTGATTCTAGATTCCAATAGTGAGACTCCTAGATGCTTTCCCTAAGAGACGGTGAGACATAGTGATGGTGAGATATCCTTGGTGGTGAGACTTCTCTGGTTGTGAGACTTTGTTGGGGAGTCACATACATGGTGGTAATCCTTTTTCATACAAAACCATATTTATTACCAATCACTCATATAAAATAAAATCCTATCATAAAAAACAAAATACATTAATATAATAATAATAATTATTGTGTGATAATTAAAACAAATAGAATAAAAAATATTTTAAAACAACAATAAAATATCATGTCACACTTCCACATGTAGTTTCTGTTCTCATGGAATCTGAAATTGGAAAAAACCAAACTCAAATTTATTTGATGAATAGGCCCTAAAACTCAATGGTATGTTTAACAACCCTGCTCTTTATTACACAATTAAACATGATTTATTACATAAACATTACCTTAATACAACACAAAATATTGAGATGTATAGTGTCTTTGGGACTTATGATCAATACATGAAAACTTAACACATAAAATAAAACATCTTTATTGGAATATTATATTACATAACCACAAAATTACTTCATACTTACTGTTGCATGTGATAACATGAGGAAATATATAAGAAAAGGGTGAGCTAGAAAGCCTAGTAATGGAATAAACAAGGTATAATATGAAGAATAAAATACATGTTAGGAAATAGACACATTAGTGGAAAATAAGAGAAAAATGAACATAAACGCATGATATTTCATGATTATCATCACATGGAACTGTGTAAACAATATAAAACATTGATTAATTAACATAAAGGAATCAGCTAAACCCATGTCCCAACATGGAGGGAAAATTTCCTAAAATGAATCACGTAAACCGCTATCTCAACATGACATATAATTATAATAAACATTTCCCAATGCATTGGTGGAATATTAGGGCACACCATTTATAATCATTTCAATATCATGCTTATGTTTTCCACATTAATCATATAAGGTTGATTAATTCAACATTATCATTGATTACACAATAAAGGACTGTGGAATAAATAAAAGAAATTAAATAATCAATAAGTATATATGGATAAAGGTGAATACCCTTGATAGAAAATGGGAATGGTATTTACAATATGATGATTTTGGTAGGGAAAATCACGGTGCAATTTTGGCAGCCTGATAACCTAACATAAAAACTCATAAAAATGGTTGATGATGGATAAATGGATATCTCGTAATATATAAATGAAATTAACAGTAATGGTTCATATTGATACATGTCCAAACCCAAGTAATTTGGAAATATAAGGTGTAAAATAATATAGAAACATGAGGAAAGATGAGAAATAAAATAACTTTTACAAAAGTTTAGTATAGAAACGGGTGTACGTGGGAGGGATTAATGAGAGGTACATGGGTATCCCATCATAAAAAAATAAGGGATGTATGGGGGAGGATTTAAAATAGACCCTATCAGTTTTAATTGAAAATAATGGTGTAACAATATAAGGAAACTTGTATAAAAATGGGAAAGGAAGGAAACACTTATATGTGTGTGTGTCGTCAAAAGATTGAAGGGTGGGTTGATAATAGATTGGGGTGCCTTGTGAGGATTATATAGAGTGGAGGACATATTATGGCTGTGAAAAAATTATTTTTACTGAAGAGAAGTAGGATCATGGGTGATTTTATATAGGAAATGAGGGGGAGTACTTTAATATTTCACAAACATAGGTTTTGGAATCTATATAATAAAATAATTAAAACCACAAAACTTACCATGATTTTTTCCTCTGTTTTTTTCCAAAGTGATGTGAAAAGCATTATTTTATATGGAAAATGGCCAAAAATATAAAAATATAAGCATTTCTTATGTAGAAATGAGTCACATTATTAAATAAATGAATTTAAAATCATAAAAATATATTAAACATTTTGGAGGATTCACTAAGGCATAATAAAATAAGTAAAAAAATTTCTAAAATATTATTATTTTAATGTGAAAAAATATTTGGTTCGATAAAAAAAATATAGTATTTATTTCACCATTTTGGGGCCATTATGGTGTCATAAAATACATATTTTGTTTATACGGTATTTAATTTGTACCCAAAAATTCGACTATCTCAGAAAATTATGAAAAACTCACTGTTGGATAATTTTGATTCCACGATTCCAAAACAAGAATTCATTTTATCTAAATAATTTTCGAAATAGATGAATTTTTACTTTTTGAAATGAAAACTGACATTTATTGAAAATTTGTGGGTTTTGAACAAAATAGTTTTGAAACAGTAAAAAAATTATATTTGAAATCCTAAAAATTATATAATTATTTATTATTCATAAAATTAATTTGATAATAGTATTTTATTGAAATATAATTTTTTTCAAAAATTCATTAATTCCTTAAAATAAATTCCTCAAAAATGTACTTTCGGTTTTATCATATAAAAAATTAAAACTCTTCTGAAACTGATTACCAAATCATTTACTGATAAGGAACTGATATAACAATCATTAATAAGAATTTTATTTATTATATTATTAATAAAAACCACAGTTTTTATAATAATACGTATATTTCTCAAGAGTACCATTTTTACTTGAAAAATCAATTTATCAAATTACTCATTTTTTAAGAAAGACTACTCCAATAAAATAATTTATAGAATATGAATTTTTATATAAAGGGATTACACAATAATTAACTAATACCATGTTACATAAACTCTTATATCACCCTCATAATAACTAAGTGTAAGGTGTGCAATGGTGACAGACTCTTGGGATGGCTTAGATAACAACTCCTATGTGGTAATCACTATTAACTTGAACTTCTCTTGTAAGAAATTATGTTCAAGATTAATGTGTTGAAGCTCTGCTTGGGAATGTTTAAGATAAAATCTCTATGATGCTACCTCTTTTCTGAGATCCATCAAATTAGCTTCATATATCCCGAGTCTACTCGTTGATATTATCCTATCCTTTTTCTATAAAGAAGTGATTTTTTTTTGAAACCTCATATTAATATGAGTTGTTAGGTCACTGTTAAACAAATATATTATCAATGGTAATGACTCATAATGGTTATTTAATCAAAATAAAAAAAATATTTCATTTTTTATATACATATGACATTAAAATAAAGTGAATTTTATTCATAAATGATCGAGTCGTTAAAACATTCCCCCTTATGAAATTTCTCCCTCAAAATTTTCATTCCCCGTACTAAAATATATGAAGGTAACTCTACCTCATCACTTCTTCTAGTTTTAGTGTTTCTTTGTCAGACTTTTTGTTTTGCCGCAACACATTGATGAGGGGAATTATCTTATTCTGTATAAAATTTTCTCTACGTTCTATATTCTCACCAGATTCTCTTCATAGTAGAGGTTATTATCCAATGGTACCACCTATATATTGAGTACATTTGATGATTCTGGTTTGTACTTCCTTAAGAGTGCTACATGAAACACATCATCTACTTGAGACAGATTTGGTGAGAGTTGAATTCGATACACCACTACTCCAAAATGATTAGGGATTTCAAACATTTCGATGTACCTTGGACTAAGATTTCCCTTCTTCCAAATTCCCATAACTCAATTCCATGGTGATATGAAGAGGAATTCCTTGTATCTAACATCAACTCTATACCTTGTCGATGATTTTTAGTATAGCTATTTTGTTGACTCTGAGAAGCTTTCATGTGCTACTAGATGGTGTTATCCTTCACCACCATTTATTCTTCTATTTCTTGACCAAGAAGTTTTCAGTCCACAAAATCATCCTAACTTTTCATTGTTTTAAACCTCTTACCATTAAGGGCTTCATAATGAGCCATTTGGATGCTTGATTTGAAACTATTGTTGTAAGAGAACTCAACTAGAGTAAGATGTTGATCCCAATCACTTTTAATTTACATTTTGAATTATCCCAACATATCCTATAGTGTTTTGATAGTCTGCTCAGATTGGCCATACGTTTGAGGATGATAATCCGTACTGAAGTTCAAATCAGTATTCATATCTTCATGGAAACTCTTCCATAACATATAGGGGAATCATGGATCTCGATCGGATACAATCAATAGAGGTACACCATGCAACCTTACAAATTCTATGAGTTATATTTGTGATAGTTTATCAAATGAGAAATCAACCAAAATTTCAATGAAGTGTGGAACCTTTGTAATATGATCCACAACAACCTTGATTTCATGATTTCCTTTGGGTGTCTTCAAAAGTTAGGTGACAAAGTCAATGGTGGTTTTTTCCCATTTCTGTGCTGGTATGGGTAATGGTTTCATCATCCCATTAGACTTCTTCCTCCCATCTATCACTTAATGACATTACACACATGTTAATGTATATTCAAGGATATCTTTTATCATGTTATCCCATCAATAATTCTCATGAATATCCAAATACATCATTGAGTTTTTCGGATGATTGGAAAAATTCGAAGTATGAGCATCATCCAAAAGTTATTTCATTAAATCCATAATTAAGGGAATAAAAATTCTGGACCCAAATCTCACAATTCCTTCTTCATTAATGTTAAACACAAAGGATTTACCTTTTTTTATAATTTCTAATTTCTTCTGAATTCCCACATGATTCTTCTATGAATTCATTAACCTTTTTCAAAAGAGTCGGTTGATCAATACTTTTTGAAAGGATTATTGATGTTCCCTTCTTCAGGATTCCAATTTCCATTTATATTTAATCTAAGAATATTGGATCCTATTCAATTCTCATAAATGATAGATTAGATAGATCCTTTCTACATAGATCATTTTCCACTTTATCCACATTCTCTAGATTTTAGTGAAGTTATTAGTCATAATATTTGATCAAATCCAACCATCTTCATTAGTGAATATAAAACTCTTTCTGGGATAATATATACTAATGGATTCTGTGATCTTTATATATTTCATACTTTTCCCCAAAGTGGTAATGTCACAAAATTTATAAGTGAATATCACTATAGTCAACTAAAGATCACTTGTTGGGTAGTTCTAGTCATGAACAATCAATTTCCTTATAGCATTTCCAATGAATTATTCATTTTTATCAACTCACAACCCATGCCCTTCTTTGAATAATCACTGAATACCACATAAAATCTCCAATTGTTGGTAGTGTTAGCATGGTCACAGTGATAATCATCCTTTTTAACTCCATAAATCTCTATTCTCATTCATCATTCCATAAAAACGTGACTCCCTTCCAAGTTAGATTTCTATGGGGGTTTTATAATCGTGGGAAATTTTTCTCAAATCGGTGATAAGATCCAGCTATCCCAAGGAAGATATGGATATCTGTTACAGATGTTGGCCTCTACTATCCCCCATCTACATTTTTCTTGTAGGGATCCATAGATATCCAATTGATTGTGATGATATTCTCTAATAATGACACTTCCTTCAACCATAACTCAAACTTTTACTTTTCATCGAGAGTCTCCATCCACAAGTTCTCTATAATAGTGCAATGATGCTCCTCATACTCCCCATTGGTATTGGAAAATATTATAATATCATCTATAAAGACTACCACAAACTTTTCGACGTAATATCTAAAGACACTATTCATTATGTCCATAATGATTGATGGAGAATTATTGAATCTAAATGGTATTAATATGAATAAATAGTTCCCAAACCAAGTATGAAATGTCGAATTAGGGATATCCTCCTTTTTCTCCCTTATTTTATAATATCTCGACCGTATATCCACCCTAGAGATGTATTGAGCTCCACATAGGTGATCAAACAAATCATCATTTCTTGTAAAAGGACACTAGTACTTTATAATGATTTTGTTGAGTGTGAGATAATAAATGAGAAGGGGCATTTACCCATCCTTTTTCTTGAGGAAGAGGACTACTTCACCCCATAGTGAAGCACTTGTGCGTATAAACCCTTAATCCATATTATACTGTGGTTGTTTCTTTAGCTCCTCAAGCTCCACAACATCTATTCTATATAGTGTCTTGGATATTGGAAATGCCCTGGGTATAAGATAAATTTATATTTCAACATCTATTATAAGAGGAAGATTTGGAAATTCCTCAAGAAACACAGTACTGAATTCCATCACATTAAGCATGGATTTGAGGATGGTTCGTTCCTTAGACTCAATAATAGGAGAAAAATACCCATTCTCATAGGTAAGTAATATCCATGCTTGATATGATGGTGATAATGAAGATTCATCCTCCTCCTAGCAGTTGAATAGAATCGGGGGGTTTATTCAACATATGGAGAGTGATTTCCCTCTCATTGAAGTTTATGCTGGCTCTATATAGTGAAATCCAATCAATGTTATGAATTAAATCAAATTCCACCATAGGTAGTATGATGATATTATCTAGGAAGTTCAGTACACAAATTATAACTGGGGTGTAGTTATATAGATGGGATGCTATAATTGCCCCATTTTCCTTTCTCACCAACATCTATACTTCCATGATTTGTGGTGGTGTTTGGATTGTGCCACTAAACTTTTGGGATAAAAAAGAATGTGTAGAAATAGAATTAAAAATGTGTGTTTCCTATTATTAAATGAATAACGAGTGTAACTTTCACCACTTCATTTTCAGGATTTGTTTTATCGGTAGTGATGGATAAATCTCTCCCTTTCTTCCTAGGAGGTCTTTGGTTTCCTTCAGAAACCCTTGTCTTAGGGAACTAGTTCACAAAGTACCCTGGTTCTTTGTTGTTGTAGTAATGAACAATGTATTAAGGGTCGATCAAAGAGATCCTTTACTCTATCATTGTATCATGTCTCTCTTGTCAGTAATAATTTTCCAGGTTCCTTTCTCTTCTAAATCTAAATCATTTCCTCATCCCATTTAATAAATTTCTAGGGTGCTTCATTCCATACCTTTCCCCAGTGGGGTGATGGAATTCTTTAGCACAATGGGATTTATCCATCTGACCACTTGAATCAAAGACCACATTCTGCTTCTTATCCCCATGATACCACAATGATTCTCCAATCTGCATTTTGAAATTGAGGTCACATCAGACAATTTCCTCATAGCTATCAAAGTCATGGATTACTAAGGTTTATGTAGGCTATGTTTTATCACACCAAAAAGTGGACAACCATTTATTCGGGGGTAACATCAATTAAAGAGGCATATTGTGCAGGCCTTGAGAATTTTTCCTCATATTATTTGATGGATTCATCATCTTTATTTCTTGTATGCAAGAAATCCCCTTCCCATCTTAAGTCGGAGGGTAGAAGGAAAATCGTTATTGATTTTTTTCTAGAAATCATTCCCTTACAAAATATCGATCTCTTCCATAGGATTAACATTTTTGATCAATGTAAACCATTGATTAGATTCACCATACATGCAATTATAATTCAGAATAACCTTCTCTTGTTTGGAATATTTAAGGATTGATAATATCTTCTCAATAAATTTGATCCATTGTTCAGTGATTGAGGGATCAGATGATCTATTGAAAGTAGGAGGCCTTTGTCTCATGAATCAATCGATTGTGGATTTTACTTTGGGGGGTGGATGTTCCACTTGACCCATGCTTCTATTCAAAAAATGATTTTACAGGGAGAGTATGGTGACAATGTTTTCGAATCCCTCACCCATCGAATTGGGAATCTCATTAGAATAATAATCACATTGATATTCAAATCATTTGTTAGCCCAAGTCCTCTTATTACCAGCCATTAGCTAGAATACCAATAAAAAATTAGCTATTTGTATTTTCAACTATTACACACATAAAGGGGAATCCAATTAGAAAAAAGTAATAACATATTAATTAAATTTATTTCCTTAGCTTATGAATCTCTATGTTTGAATATATTTTCTCCATGATCTACTTCTTAACATAAATTCATAGGGGATTTTTCTAATCCCTTAATAATAGTTCTTACTAAGCTTATTAATTTATAGATGAACAACCCCAAGAGTGTCGAACCTAGAGTGCTATAAGACCCATTGTCATTCACCAGTTCCGGTTTGTGTCTAGATCAATGTTGTATTTTTTGGTTTTACCCATAGATACAATTGTTCCAGATCCTCCTCTCCTTGTTTATATCCATACTAGGATGTATTTTCTTGATAATACACTTAATATATATTCAAAATATATTAGGTATTATTTTCATATACATTGTTTTATCACTAGGACATTCACTATAGTTTTATAACCCAAATCCAAATAATAACTATACCACCCTCTAATACGAATTATAACAACCCTTCTCTTTATTACACACTTAAATATGATTTATTACATAAATTTTCACTTAATACAATAGAAAATATTGAGTGGTCCAGTTTCATTGGGGCTTAAGAACATTAAATGACAACTTAATACATAAAATACAATATCATTAATGAAAACTTCTTTTACATGACCACAACATTCTTTGTTCGTAGCATTGCATGGGATAACTATTATAAAAATGATTACATAATAATTTGTAGACATGGAACTGATAAAAAATAATTTTTAAGAAATAATTTTATAATATTATTAATAAAAACCATAGATTAATATAATAATGTATATATTTCTCCAAAGTACCAATTTTTACTAAAATATAAATGTATCAAATTCATCATTTTTTAATGAAAAAAATACTTTCATAAATGAATTGATGAAATAAGAATTTTATTTATAGATATGGAATACAGAATAATTAATTAATATTTTTTCTCATAACCCATTATAACACCCCTATAAGACCATAAGGTATGTTATGCGATGGTGACAGACTCTTGGGGTGCTTCGGATAACATCTCCTGAGAGGTAATCCTTATTAACATGAACTTCTCTCATAGGCGATTTTGATCATGCTTAACGTGTTGATGATCATCTTGGGATTGGTCAAGAGAGAATCCCAGTTATGCTACCTCATTTCTGATATCTGAAAAAGGAGCTTTGTATGACCCGAGTCTACTGGATGGGGCCATTCTCTACTTTCTCTGAGTCGAAAGGAATTTTTTTACCATATATTTCTCTCAACTATCTGATCACTGATCAACGACTATATTATCAATAGTAACGATACATACGGGTTATTTAAACACAATAAAAATAATAAAAAAGAGTGCATGGGTTTTTAATATCTATAATAAATTAAAATAATGTGAATTTTATTCATAAATGATATAGTCATTACCTTATGTTATTATAAACATTTTTATAATGATTTATCATCTGATCAGTCATTTTTTTTCATAAATTTTTGAAATTTTATTTATGCATTCATATGTAACCATTTTCCATTCCCCGTTTGTTCAACATAACCATTTAAAATAAATTTTAATAAAATAATTTAGATTTTTAGTTATTATATTAAAAACTCATGTCTTTGTTATACATGTTCGGTAGTTGTTCAAATTTTATTACTTTCAGACATAAATTTTTAAATTATTAATTTCTAGAAAGTGATTTTGTTTTGCTCTATATGAATAATTTGGTCTACAAGGGCTGAATGAAGCTCCATTTTTATAATAATTAGTCACTTTGCAACTATTATTGTGTGTGACACATCATGTTACAATTATTATTATTATTTTATTATTATATTTTGAGCTTCATGGGTTTTGGAAATATTTTAATATTTGAATACTAAAAATTTAATGGTTTTTAAGGCTTGCATTATCAGCCCTAAATATTAGTTAAAATAAACGTTTCTCAAGTTTTGGTGCTGCAATCTAGAGTTTTCCGTTTTACAATATTATCAAACTACTAGTTAAAATTTGGTATATGTTTTTAAGGATATAGTGGGATTCATATGGTTGGTTCATGGATTGGTAAACTGTGTGAGTCACCCAGTATTATATTTTTATCAAATTTGGGATTTCTGCTCCATAATTTTGAATGGATAATTATCACACCCCTTCTCATTTTTTTCTTCTTGTGTCCCCCAGCTGAGCATCCTTCTTTGGTTTTCCCCTCAACTTCTTATATCTCTTTGTTTTTTAAAATTTCATGTTTTTTGTCCATAATTTGGGATAGAACCACTGATTTGGGGACACCTATAACCAATCTTCTTCCCTCCCTCTCGGTGCATCTTCTCCTCCAGTATATTTTGATTTGACTAAACCCTAGGGGTGTAACATTGAACCATTTTTTTATTGCATCTAGGGAGAATTAACCCTTCTTTTGGTCTTTCATATCCCATAATCAAATAGTGGGACATTCACCATTGATGTGATGTTGGTTTTCCCCTTGTCCAAAATTTTAATTCTGGAACTATTGGCGTCCTGAGTTTTAAATTCCTTTCTAATTTTAGATTTATGATATTGCATGTGTTTACTAGGTTTCTATGGAATAAATTTTATTTCATTAATAATATAATAGAATGTGAATTGTTTTCCTACATTAAATGTATCTTTTAATTTTTTTAATAAACCGTGTACAACATCATTTTACTAACTTTTTCAATTAGAATTTATAATTTATTTAAGATATTTTGAATGTGTTTCAGTTTTTCACGTCAATTATTAATGGTTTTAATTGATTATTCCATGTGATATTGAAAATTCCATGAGTTAATAAATTTTTATAAGAATTATTCTGAAAAAAATGTGAGGTTTACAAGTGTTTTGGTACATTGAATTATTTTAAATTGTTTTGGTGTGTATGAGACCCTCTTGATCCCACTTTGTTGACTTGTGACCATTGAGTTGGATTTTGATAATGATTGATCTGAATTTTGGCTCGAGGGGAATGATATATATATTTCATATAATGGGAAGAAAATGTGAAAGGGGTTGTATCTTTTGAAGTTTTATAAGGTGGAGTGTGATATATTTTTCAAATGGTTTGTATTTACCTTTATGATCATTTGATTACGCATCTATGTTTTTTCTAGGTCATGGGAGGTCATAGAAGAATATGTGATGATCTAGGTAAGTGCCAAATCTATTGTGTATGGTGTGATGTCTAGGGAGATTGGACTAATAGAAAGAGTTATGTAGTTGAATAGCAATGGTTCTTAGGCCAAGAGAGATAATTGGAGAGTTTCTCATGTCCTGAGGTAATGGTGAAATGCCATGAGGTTTTATTCTTAGATCATGGGACTACTAAGGAAGTGACGATTTATTTAGGGTCGACCTAGTTTTTATAACACCAATTTTTATTGCATGGCATGCATTCTATTAGCTTTCTCAGGACACATAGATCATTTAAGGATTCGATATTGGATCTTCTTTTTCATATGACTCTTTTATGAACCCTGCTAATTTTTTTAGGATATAATTTCATGATTGGTTCATATGGCATGTTTTATCTGTTTCTTTGTTTGTGTTTGTGTTTTTATATTTGACCTTGATTTTTTCCATTGAATTACTTCAAAAATAAAATATAAAATAGTTTAAATGATGTATTTACTTCTTATAACATCCAAGAATACCCTAACCCTTTTTATATGTATTTTTTTCAATTTAAATGGTTTCCAATGATGATAGGAAAACTATTTTGGGAATAAATAATTTAAATGTGAGTTTTCATAGTGGTTTCGAAGTGGGTGTTTTATAGAAATGTCATTGTAGGAGGATTTTATTAATGTGAGTGTTATAATTTAAGGAAAATAAAAATGGTTTTTTATAAAATTGTCTGCGATTTGACATCACGGTTTCTTGAACTTATGTATAAAAACCTATTTTCTAAATGTATTTTAAATTAGATTAAAATGGATTTATCATTAAAATATGGGGATGTGAAATGGAGGTTGGTTCCCTACTGATATTTTTTTATGCACAAACCAATATAACATTTTAGTTTCAATATTTAATTAAGTTCTTTTTCACTCATGAGGCGTATCTGAGAATAGGGATTATTAGTGACTGATGTGGGTTGTGATTTTAGTTGATTGTTATTTTTACATAATTTTCCATATCATATCATCCAAATAGGTCTTTCTTGCTTCTAGTTATTGTTATTCATGAAAATATTATATTTGTGGATATTGATTAATTTAAATGTGTTGTTTCTATGGTGGTAGATAGAGGGAGAAATGAGGGATGACATTTAATTTAAATAGATTATATATGTTTTTCTGTCTAATTATGTATGTTAATTTTATTTTGGTTTGGATCTATGTCTTTTGGATGGGTCATAAATAATTTCTGTAAAACTACATTTCTCTTTTAATTTAAATTATTTTGGTGAAATAATTCATAATGAGGTGTTCTTTGATGCCTATAAACTAGCTTCTCACCCATGGGGATTGGGAACACCCTTTGGGATAGTAGTAGATAGGGATGTATGGTGATTCAACTGGATGATTAAGTTGGTTTGTTACATATGACATTAGAACCTAGGTTCTGTGGAGGGAGCTTATGGATTTGAGTATTTCTCTTCTTATCTATGGTTTATTTTGGTAAAATGAAATATATGATGGTTATCTAAACATAGAAGGTTGGTTATGAGTGGGTGAATGGTCACCATATATCACGACGATGAATGAGTAACCATGTGAGGTTAGGATTTTGAATTTAGAGTTTCAAAATACTATTTTATTATTATTTATGTTATATTGATCCACACTGGAATGATATGAGTTTCCATGGGAGATTTTTTGGATTTTGGGATGAGAATAAGGAAAGAACCTGTGGTTCATATTTATCACACATGGCCTAATGAGATATGCATAGACAGTGAACTTAGTTCTATAAAATTTCTATGTACTGGTGCATGAGTGGAACATATTCTATTAACTAGGTGGCCATGTGACACATGATTTTACATTTTTTGGGATTTATATTTAAGATTAAATTATATAATTCCTATGGGTACGGATAAATTAATGGATTCCTTGTGATATGTTTATTTTTTTGGATAATATTGTTTGTTGAAAATTTGATATGATCTTGCTTATGTGTGTATTGTAAAAAATTTATTTCATGTAAAAAGGTTATTTGATAAAGGTTAGTTTTAAAAAAATTGGTTGTTTTAAAAAAAGGATTCTGTTGTCGGGAAAAAATCATTGGTTTTCCAAATAGATTGAAAATGGATTTAAAGGCTTTTACATTATCAAATAAAATTATAATTTCAAATTATATTAATGTGTGCAGTGGTTTGGTCAGTTTCAAAACATGAATTGGGGTAATTGTTTTTGAAAATTTATGTCAAGATTGTGTGTTTTAGGGAAGTTAGTTTTAAACCATTTGACATTGGATATGAATTATTAAAGATAAATATGTTTTTATGATTTTTAATTGATGTTCTATGTTTTGGTGTATTTTTTTTATTTTACTCTAATTATGTTGGGACTATTTGGCTTGATACAGGGGACATTAAAGGATTAAATTAATATCATGGATTAATTGGATCATTCTATATAGAAATGTCCTAGGAATGGATGGATGGTTATTCATAGGGAATCACTGATAAGGAAATTATCTTCATATATTAAATAATACTTCTGTTTCTGGTAAAATTCATTATACTTGTAATTTAGTTTTATGGTTAGTGTATTATTTAATCTTTATACCTACTAAATAATATTAAAATAAGTGTTGCCCCTTACAATGTGTTTAGGGTATCTGGGGTAAGTATTTCAGGTGTTATATGAGTTCAAGTGATATATTTCCTTGTGGTTATTTTGGTGGACTTGAGTTTGGGTATAGATTTTTAGGTACTTATACAATTGATCTCAAATGGTTGGGGTTTAGAACTGGTGAGATGTTGGTGTCTACGGTTTTGGGGAAACTCGTATATTCTCCATGTGAGTTTGGTTTTTGGGTTAGGTTATGGACGTTTTTGTTCTATTGCTTGATCATGGGATATTTGGGTGGGTTCATAGGGATTTGAAACAAATGTGGTATAGTTTGGTCTCGGGTATGAGTTTTTTTAGATTCTGTTGGAAGCCCCATAAGTTTCATTCAATTAGTGAGGATCCAGGTTACCCATATTTCATTTTTCTCTATTAAGGGATAGATTTATGTAGTTGTGTTTCAATGAATTTTATTTTGGGATGTATCAATATTTGGTTATGTATTATTCATTTATTCAAGTGGTCATGTTTCAATAGAGACTCTTGTTTTTCCATGGGCGATTTGAGGAAAAATTTTGGTTTTTTCCATGTCTTTTTGATTTGGTTGCATTTAAGGTTTTTCGGGATGGTTATGATATATTCATTGTATGAACCTTGTGGAGAATGAATCCCTGATAGAATATACAAAATATAAAATGGAATTCATTCTCTTGTATCTATGATCGATGTGGTTATGTTGATCACCTAGGGGTGCCAATTATTTGGTGGGTATCTATAGGATAGTGCCTATGTATTTGAGGTCATTGTTTATCTCATTAGGGTATGGTGACATGGGGTTAACCTATATTAGTATTTTTAAGGCATATTTATGATATTTTTACCTTAATGAGGTTTTGATTCAGTTCATTTATTGATGTTGAGATTTTTGGTGGTTTGAGGCTCTTAATTTTTTTGTGGAATTGTGGTTTTTATAAGAGTTTTGTCTCGGTCTATGCATCCTGTTAATTTTTAAAAAATTTAAAAATATTATAAAATATTGGGTTGAAATATGTTAGTTTTATATTTTTATTGAAATCCCATTATATTGGTTTTGGTGGTTGTTAGAATTGATTTATTTTCAGCAGATATATTTTCTTTTGAATCTATATTGTCCATGATCATTGACCAAGGACATTATAGTATTATTAATTTACTTGGGGGATAGATTATAGAAACTCGTGTAAATATTAATATTATTATTTGTTTAATTTTGTGGTTTATGGGTTCTAGAAAATTTTTATTCTTGTAATTTTAAAATTATTAATATTTTAAGGGTCGGAAATTTTTCTTACATGGTAAGTTAAACCAGGAGGTTCCTGTGTATCAATTTTTTCCTCCTAATAGTGAATTTTTGGGTGGTTTAACATTAATATTTAAATTTTTTGAGGTATTAGTGGAAATAATGGCCTATGTATTGTTGGAACATGGTTTGTTAAACTAAGTGTCCAAGTCCTGTAGGATACCCATGAATTTTTTTAATGAAATTCTAGTTTTTTCCTCAATTTTAAATCCTTAATTCTTATTTCCCTCCTCCACCATTCATCACAAGAATCATCATATGATGAACCCTCCTTTACCACCCTAACTTCCACTAATGTATCTTTGTTTTTGGTGATTCCATGTGTGTTCATGTGATTTGGGACTAAAACCCTATAGTAGAGACTCATTTTTTATTTCTCATATTTTCTCTTCTCCTACACTATATTTTAATTTAGGAAAACACTTGGTGTGTCATATTGATCCAATTTTTGAGGTTTTGTCGATTCTAGGTTTTGTGGTACCTTCTTGTGGTATATACTATCCCATAATAAATTTATGGACTATTGGTAATTTATTTGGAGTTGTTTTCCCCGTGTTATAACATTTAGTTTTAGAGCTACTGTAGGATGAGTTATAAATTCTTATTTTTTTCAAATGATGATATTGCATGTTTTTTTGGGATATTTTTGAAATAAATTACATTTAAACATGTTTTTTCAGAAATATAAAGGATTTCCTACATTAAAATTTTGTTTCAAAATTTTTTATCTATCCGTGAACGCCATGTGTTTTCTAAATTCCTTGAATGGACATTATGGGTTAATTAAAATATATTAAAGGGTCTTTTATTTTTTATTGTAAATCATTAAGAGTTTTAATTGATAATTTCAATCGAAACATTAAATGGAAATTATTAAAAGAGTGTTTTAAAAATTCTATTGAATAAAATATGAGATTTACAAGTTGATTGGATTCATCTGGCCCATGAGATAAATTTAATGGTGGAGATTTGGAACCTTGTTGGTTTTTAATGAATGTTTTTATTCCATAAATTTGTTTCTAAATAAGGATTATCATTTTAATATAAAATAATTGTGGAAAATAATTTAAGAGTGACACATAATGAATTATTATTTATAGAATGTCTTCAATGAAATTTTAAAAAATTTACTGACATGCCTTGGAATCCATCTCCATTTAATAAATGACATTTTGGTACTTAGAATTATTTACAAATGGAATGGGTGTGTATGAGACCCTCTTGAGTTCCCCAAGTAGTCTTGGGATCCTACAAGGGGTATGTTTATATTTTTTTATCTGAGTTATGGCCCTCAGGTACTGATATATATTTCATGTTATGTGAAAAAAATGATAAAGGGGACATTTCATGCGATGGTGTAGGAGGTGGGGCATGAGATGTTTAAAAAAATTTATATAGTTCTGTGTGACTATTTTACTACTCAATTATGTTTGTTATATGTCATTGGAAGTCTTGGGAGAATAAATTGTGATTAGATAAAGTGAATCCCCATCATGGATTATGCATCGAATGCAGAGAGTCATCTACTAGGATATGTGATCTAGCAAATTAAGTGTGGTTTTTAGACATAGGTAGAAAACATGAGATCTTCTTGTGTCCTTTTATAGATCCAATCACCTAGTATTTTTTTATTCTTATCTAGTTTTATGGGATATTTTATGAAATGAAAAGCTCAATAGTGTTTGAATGGGTTCTATATATCTGGTTTAGATTCTCTTACATAAGTCCTAGGAAATTTCTCATGATTATTAGATCCTTTCAAGATGACTTAGTGGGTCACATAATATTTTTTTCTTATTTGAATCCTCAATAATTTTTTGGATGACACCATTTCATGACTGGTTCATTTGATATGTTTTATTTATTTTTTTAGTCTGTGAATGTGATTATATTTTACTTTTATGTTAGTCATTTCTTACATTACTATTTAATTTAAAATTATTAGCAGGGTGTATATTATTTTTAAAAAAATAAAAAATGCACTAATTATTTAGATTTGGAGTTCTTTCATTTTAAATGGTTTTAAAGGTGTTTATAAAACCATTTTGTAATAATGTATTTAAATGTATGTTTTTAAAGTTGTTTCAATGTGTGTGTTTTTGGATAAAATGTCTTATTATATGGAAATATATGTAATGTGACTATTAGAGTTTAAGGAAAGTAAAAAAAGAGTTTATAAAATTTTGATGAATTAAATGTTTATTTTCAATGAATTTATGTTTGGAAATATATTTTCTAAATGTATTTTAGACTAGAATAAAAAGTATATTAATTAGAAGTAGGATATATGGAAAGGTGGGTGGTGTCTTGTGGATATTTTTTATGCTCACACCTATATTACATTTATGTTCTAGCCATATACATAGTTCATAATTGTTTGAGTTGGTGACCTCATACTCACTACATTATTCTTTGGATTTACATATTCATCAATTTGAATATTAATAAATAAATCATCACATATTGATTTTTATTTTACATAACATTAATGTGATACTTTCATAGGGTATTTTTCCCATAAAATATGTAATAGTTATTCCCCACTATGATAAAAACCTTGAGATTTTATGATGATATCTCTTATATATCAGTTCATCATTCAGGATAGAAACTATGAGGGGGAATATTGTTTTTTGACTATCAGGTGTGAGTACTCATCTGTTGATGAAAAGTATTCTCATGAAGTTTTAAGTTGGGGATTTCAAAGATGGGTGATAATGAGGGCGTATCTTCCAGTAAGAATTCTTCATATTTTTGTGTCATTGGATAATCCTATT
Organism: Viscum album; assembly: GCA_963277665.1. Classification (NCBI taxonomy): domain Eukaryota; kingdom Viridiplantae; phylum Streptophyta; class Magnoliopsida; order Santalales; family Viscaceae; genus Viscum; species Viscum album. The sequence goes on from OY728137.1 coordinate 1,485,098,322, forward strand.
TGTACATGTGTGTAACAGAACATATACAATATGAAAACTATTAATGCATTAAATGACTCCCACACTTATATTTAATAACTAAATCTTGATTCCATATGTTCCTAAAAATTAGTGTATGTTTCACATGACATGAATGACATGTTATTAATGTCCAATTTGAGAAACATTTTTTGAATCCCATATTAATGGAAGGTGATATCATGAGCCTTTGATTGAAATTTTTCCATCATATTAAATACCATGGACATGGTTTAATGATGTTTTTATTTTATAATGTAAAAGAATGACGTATCAGATGTACAAATTGATGACATGAGTTCTCAACATACTTGGTATGATATTGTTACAATGAGATTATATTACACAATGACCACTAATATGTGGTTGTCAATGTTTTGACAATAACATCTCTCTTTTGGGTTCCCTTACCTGTCGCAAGACAATAATCGCATAATTTATGCAATTCTGAATATTTACAAAGCGAATAAAGCATGAATGGTGTAACAAAAAGTGCATCCGTTCATCTTTATAAATTCCATTTACATTTAGTTATTGGAATAAATATTATTCTCAAGATTTAGGAATTACGTAATTTATAATTTACTGGTCACAATTATTAAATAAATATTTATTTGTAAATTAATTTTCTAATTATGAAAATATATAATATTATTTACTTCTTGTTATTCAAAAGGTAATAAATATCTTATTAAATTATATTAATATTTAATAAATATATATTCGCTAGACTATGAATAAAATATTATAATTGTTTTTCGGATATTAAATATATACTTATTTCTGAGACTATGAATTGAATATTTTAATTATTTTGGAATAAATATTTAATTAAATATTGATTTGAGTATTTGATAAATTTTGAGGAAGAAGAAACGACCAATATCAAATCTAACAATAAATATTATTTTTCCAAATGATAAAATGATATTTATCATTGCAAAAATATTTACACGCCATGAATCATGATAATATTATTATTACATTACTTGGGGCCATATGAGGATTAATATATTATTTAAGGTATGTTGTGAAATTGAATAATATTTTAACCCTAAACTTAACTCTATAGAGAGAGGGATTAAATTTTGGTGTATAATTTGATTGATTTTGATCAAGATTGTGTATTTTTGTGTTCAACTAATTCTAGATAACCCTCTCAATTTTGAAGAAAGCTCTAGAGATTCTTCTTCCTCCTCCACCCTCTCATGAATGGGAGTCAAAATATGATACCATAATCATAATGGAATCATCGAAATGATCAATATTTACACCAAAAGGTGATCGATCTGGTAGACTAGTACCCATCAATCCATCAATGCTCTTTGGAGATCAATGGAGCAAGTGTGGATTACTGCAATAGGGATTTTACCCATCGATCCTAAAAAAATGTTGCGATACAAAAAAATAATTTATAATGATCAATATCATCATCAAAGAATGATTTCATCACCAATGTATTATTTCTTAGGATCAATTTAAATTAATTATAAATTTAACATTAACTATCTTCTCTTAGTTTTGGTGACATTCCTCGTATATATTATCTTAAAAATCTCATTAGATAAGATGTTTACATATTGCAATATATGATGATGATCCATTTAATCTGATTATTTAGGATTCAAGATTGATCATTATAAGAACTTCAATTATACCCAGAACCATCATTTTTCCTCAGAGTAGTCATGTATAAATATATAAATTTTTTATTTTTGATTGAATATGTGCAATTAAGGTTAGTTTTTCACAGAAAAGTTTTTGTTCTTTAAATAAAAAGTTGAGGGAAATGTTTTTTACATATTAATTACATTTATTATATTTTTTTATTTTCTAAAAAATATCAGGACTAAGATAAAGAATGATCAAATATTCTATCGAGTGGTGCTGTTTATTTTGGATGGAAGATAGCCTTACAAGGAATGTGAATGGAATACATTCCATGTACCCAAGTGCACTACACTTGGATATGTCATGGGATACATGATGCTCTGAGAATTAATAACACACAGTAAAATTATTTCATACTACATATTAAGTATTCTATTCTATCACACTATTTATTGGAGCATATGGAATGCCACTGAAACACACTTCATGTTGTTTAAAAGGTATCCTTGTAAAATTCACACACACCTTGTACTAAAGTACACAATTTATACCCCGTGATACTGATGGACTATATAATTAATGATAGACAAGGAATAAATTCGATGTACACAATGTGTGATCCATTAATTTCACCTCCCAAAAACACACTGAGTCAATAAGTGGGTTATGAAGACACATGTGAAGAAGAAAATATGGCATAAACTAATAATTGCATTCAATTTAATCTGGACGAGATATATGTTGTGTCTGTAATAATTTTTTCTAATGCAAGAAAACCAAGGAACCTGAGGTGTATATTTTTAATATATTATTTTTAGTTTTCCAGTATATAAACAATTACATTAAAAATTACAAATTACAACCATAAAAACAGAATTACACTCTTATAACTCGTTTTTATTATATAATATTGTTTTTATTAATTAATAAATAATCAATTAATTCCACATAATTATCCATAATTATTAGTTTTCCATTTATTCTACACAACTGAATTTATGATTGGTATCTTTAAGACACATTAGATGCTAATTAATATAAAGTAAATTAATTCATTAATTAATTAATTTAATCAATAAAAGTTTGTTTATATTAAAAATGAAGAATGAATTGAAGTGAATGAAATACTGTGTAATTCCGAATATTTTTTTTCATGTGGTTGACTAATCCTATGATTTGACTAGACCTTTGTATGTGCTACTTTTATATTTACATTTATGGCATGAGATTGCAATTATTTATTATTATATTATATTTGGTGGATTTTGTTTTAAACCTCTCTCCATTATTATGTAGTAAATGTGAGTTAAAGGTTTATTAATGTAATTCCACATAAAAATCCGTTATTTCCCCTAATATATGGGTGTGTAATGAAAAATATATAATTAAAACTATATCCCAAAGAGTATGGTAGTCTTTCAAGATAAAAATAAGATGAAACTAACACATAATATACATAGGTGGACATATGGAATGCTAAGGATTTTTTCAAGACCTACACAATGAGTTTTCTCCTAATGTTTTAAGTTGATTTATTGTTTCTAATATAAATGAATCAATAGATGAGCTAATGATAACATTATTTATTTATTAAAATATTTAATTTATTTCTTATGAATGATTTATTTCATCGGTGAAATACCATAATAACATAAACAAATATATTTATATGAAAAGAAAGAATTAAAGGAAATGGATTATTGGTAAATCATTTAATGGGATAAGTTTGATGACTATAGTAAAATACACTTAATATTAACATGATAAGGGAAATAAAAACTAAGAAAATATATTCATTACAAAAAAATTACTCAATTATAAATTATGTTAGACCAGTCCTTTCATTACCTAATTAAGAGTAAAAACATTGATTTATGTTCTTGATGAACCCTTTTTGGGAAACTAACTTTTATCAAGGGTTCTTATGAAAAGCATTGGGTTTAATTAACCCTTTTTCATGAAGAGGAAAATATCTGGCTATAATTGATATAACATTGAAAAAAGTGAAAAGGAATCCTGACTAAGGCTTAATGAATTCAGTTGTCCACTCAATAGATCAGGGATCTACAAGACGATAATTAGAAAAGACCTTTCAACCTAAATACCTTCATGTAATTGACTAAGAACCTGAGTTATGAGATGGTGTATATAGATCCTTGTAACTAGAATTTTGAGGAAACATGTCATATCCAAAACATTATTAAAGATATCTTGACATCATTGACAAGTAATCTTTTTCTTTATTGGAGTACTCTTGGTTTGGTATTTTTTTTGGAGTGAGTTTGGAAGAAAATTGGATTTTTAGGAAGAAATAGGTGATGGGAACGGATGTCTTATGGTTTGGGTAAACCGTTCACCCAGACCAGAAAAACATGAAACCCCATACAAAGGGGATTTTCATGAACTTTTAGAAATTGGACATATACCTATGGTTTGAAACCATGGGTATAGCCCCTAAACCTGTGTGTATAGCCTATACCCAATTCTTTAAGAATTGTGGGCTCCTGAGGCATTGGGATATCCCCATAGCTATACATACGGTTTAGGAAACCATTGTTATAGGTCCAGTCCACAATGTTAGTCACCATGACATTGTGTTATTCTCCTATACCCATGGTTTTTAAACCATGGGTATTTCTTGGATAAAAAAAATTGGATGTGGGATTCGATCCCTGTACCACTCTTTTAGTCATACCATGCTTAACCACTAGGCTATATGTATTATTGGTATTTAAATATATATTTAGTTGTATATATTTATATAAAATTATTCTATAAGTAGGAACCCCTGGGAATAAGTGTTCCTATAAAAAATTATTTTCCCCATAAATTTTCTTTTCGTACCATATGAAAGTAAAGCTAAACCCACAGTTTATAAAACCGTTGTATAAGTTTTCAAAAATCAACCGTACACCCACAGTTTCTATCAAAATGTGGGTATAGGTCTCAAAAAATATCCTATACCCACAGTTTTGGAAAATCATGGGTATAGGTTTCCATAATTTACATATACCCAATGTTTTCCAAAAAACTATGGGTATAAGGGTTTCTATACCCACAGTTTAGGTAAAATCGTGGCTATAGGTTCCCAAAATCGTATGTATAGCTCTAATTTCTAGTAGGGATGGTGGGAGCACAGTTTTTTAAACTGTTTACCATCTGAGGAGAAATCATGTACCCCCTTTAATAGAATGTGAATCATTTTCCTACATTAAATGTCTCTTTTAATTTTTTTTAATAAACCATGTACAACATCATTTTACTAACTTTTTCAATTGGAATTTATAATTTATTTAAGATATTTTGAACGTGTTTCAGTTTTTCTTGTCAATTATTAATGGTTTTAATTGATTATTCCATGTGATATTCAAAATTCCATGAGTTAATAAATTTTTATAAGAATTATTCTGAATAAAATGTGTGGTTTATAAGTGTTTTGGTCTTGTTTGGGTTGTGATATAAATTTAAGGTTGTTGATTTAGACTCTTAAAGGTTTTTAGGGAAATTGGTTCTTTTTTTCAAATTTGTTTCTAATTTATTATATTCTTGTTTCTTTATAAAAATATTTTGAATTATTTAAAAGTGAATCTTAGTGGGAAATTTTAGAAATAATATATTGAATGAAATTATAAACCATTGAATGATTTTACATGAAATATCATGTTGTTTTGATAATGGAATGTTTTGGTACTTTGAATTATTTTAAATTGTTTCAGTATGTATGAGACCCTCTTGATCCCACTTTGTTGACTTGTAACCATTTAGTAGGATTTTGATAATGTTTGATGTGAATTTTGGCTCGAGGGGAATGATATATATATTTCATATAATGGGAAGAAAATGTGAAATGGGTTGTATCTTTTGATGGTTTATAAGGTAGAGTGTGATATATTTTTCAAATGGTTTATATTTATCTTTATGATCATTTGATTACTCATCTATGTTTTTTCTAGGTCATGGGAGGTCATAAAAGAATATGTGAAGATCTAGGTAAGTGCCAAATATATTGTGGATGGTGTGATGGCTAGGGAGAGTGGAATAATAGAAAGAGTTATGTAGTTGAATAGCCATGGTTCTTAGGCCAAGAGAGATAATTGGAGAGTTTCCCGTGTCCTGAGGTAGTGGTGAAATCCCATGAGGTTTTATTCTTAGATCATGGGACTACCGAGGAAGTGAGGATTTATTTAGGGTCGAACTAGTTTTCATAACACCAATTGTTATAGGATGGAATGTGTTCTATGAGATTTCTCAAGACACATTGATCATTTAAGGATTCGATATTGGATCTTCTTTTTCTTATGACTCGTTTATGAACCCTGTTTATTTTTTTTCATGATATGATTTCTTGAATGGTTCATTAGGCATTTTTTATTTATTTATTTGTTTGTGTTTGTGTGTTTATATTTGACCTTGATTTTTTCCATTTAATTACTTCAAAAAAATATAAAATAGTTGAAATGATGTATTTACTTCATATAACATTCAAGAATACCCTAACCCTTTTTATATGTATTGTTTTCAATTTAAATGGTTTCTAATGATGCTAGGAAAACTATTTTGGAATTAATTAATTTAAATGTGAGTTTTCATTGTGGTTTAAAAGTGGGTGTTTTACAAAAATGTCTTTGTAGGAGGATTTTTTTAAAGTGACTGTTATAATTTAAGGAAAATAAAAAGGGTTGTTTATAAAATGGTCTGGGATTTGACATCACGGTTTCATGAACATATGTATAAAAACCTATTTTTTAAATGTATTTTAAATTAGATTAAAATGGATTTATCATTAAAATATAGGCATGTGAAATGGAGGGTGGTTCCCTACTGAGATTTTTTTTGCACAAACCTATATAACTTTTTAGATTCAATATTTAATTAAGTTCTTTTTCACTCATGAGGCGTGTTTGACAATAGGGATTAATAGTGACTGATGTGGATTGTGATGTTAGTTGATTATTATTTTTACATAATTTTCCATATCATATCATCAAAATAGGCCTTTCTTTCTTCTATTTATTGTTATTCATGAAAATATTATATTTGTGGAGATTGATTAATTTAAATAGGTTGTTTCTACAGTGGGAGATAGAGGGAGAAATGAGGGATGACATTTAATTTAAATAGTTTATATATGTTTTTTTGTCTAATTAGTTATGTTAATTTTATTTTGGTTTGGATCTATGACTTATGTATGGTTCATAAATAATATCTGTAAAACTACATTTCTCTTTTAATTTAAATTATTTTGGTGAAATAATTCCTAATGAGGTGTTCTTTGATGCCTATAAACTATCTTCTCACACATGGGGATTGGGAACTCCCTTTGGGATAATAGTAGATAGGGATGTCTGGTGATTCAACTGGATGATTAAGTTGGTTTGTTACATATGACATTAGAACCTAGGTTCTATAGAGGGAGCCTATGGATTTGAGTATTTCTCGTGTTACCTATGGTTTTTTTTGGTAAAATGAAATATAGGATGGTTATCTAAACATAGAAGGTTGGTTATGAGTGGGTGAATGGTCACCATATATCCCGACGATGAATGAGTAAACATGTGAGGTTAGGATTTTGAATTTAGAGTTTCAAAATACTATTTTATTATTGTTTATGTAATATTGATCCACACTGGAATGATATGAGTTTCCATGGGAGATTTTTTGGATTTTTGAATAAGAATAAGGAAAGAACCAGTGGTTCATATTTATCACACATGGCTTAATAAGATATGCATAGACCGTGAACTTAGTTCTATAAAATTTCTATGTACTGGTGCATGAGTGGAACATAGTCTTTTATCTAGGTTTCCATGTGACACATGATTTCACATTTTTTGGGTTTGATATTTACGATTAAATTATATAATTCTTATGGATAAAGCTAAATTAATTGATTCCTTGTGTTATGTTTATTTTTTTGGATAATAATTTTTGTTGAAAATGTGATATTCTTTTGCTTATGTGTGTATTGTAAAATATTTATTTCATGTAAAAAGGTTATTTGATAAAAGTTAGTTTTTTTTTTAAAAAACGGTTGTTTTAAAAAATGGCTTCTGTTGTCAGGAAAAAATCATTGGTTTTCAAAATAGATTGAAAAAGGATTTAAAGGCTTCTACATTATCAAATAAATTTATAATTTCAAATTAAATTAATGTGTGAAGTGGTTTGGTATGTTTCAAAAAATGAACTGGGGTAATTGTTTTTGAAAATTTATATTAAGATTGTGTGTTTTAGGGAGGTTAGTTTTAAACCATTTGACATTGGCTATGATTTTTTAAAGAGAAATATGTTTTTATGATGTCTAATTTATGTTCTTTGTTTTGGCGGATTTTTTTTATTTTACTCTAATTATGTTGGGACTATTTGGTTTGATACAGGGGACATTAAAGGATTAAATTAATATCATGGATTAATTGGATCATTCTACATTGAAATGTCCTAGGAATGGATGGATGGTTATTCATAGGGAATCACTAATAAGGAAATTATCTTCATATATTAAATAAGAGTTATCTTGTTGGTAATATTCATTATACTTGTAATTTAGTTTTAGGGTTAGGGTATTATTTGATCTTTATACCTACTTAATAATATTAAAATAAGTGTTACTCCTTACAATGTGTTTAGGGTATCTGGGGTATGTATTTCAGGTGTGATATGAGTTCAAGTGATATATTTCCTTGTGGTTATTTTGATGGACTTGAGTTTGGGTATAGATACTTATACAATTGATCTCGAATGGTTGTGGTTTAGAACTTGTGAGATGTTGGTTTCTACGATTTTTGGGAAACTCGTATATTCTCCATGTGACTTTTGTTTTTGGGTTATGTTTTGTAGGATTTTGTTCTATTGCTTGATCATGGGATATTTGGGTGGGTTCTTTGGGATTTGAAACAAATGTGGTATAGTTTGGTCTCAGGTATGAGTTTTTTTAGATTCTGTTGGAAGCACCACAAGATTCATTCCATTAGCGAGGCTCCAGGTTACCCATATTTCATTTTTCTCTATTAAGGGATAGATTTATGTAGTTGTGTTTCAATGAATTTTATTTTGGTATATATCAAAATTTGGTTATGTATTATTCATTTTCTCCGGTGGTCATGTCTCAATAGAGACTCTTGTTTTTCTATGGGATATTTGAGGAAATTTTTTTGTTTTTTCCATGACTTTATGATTTGGTTGCATTTATGGTTTTTCATTATGGTTATGATATATTCATTGCATGAACCTTGTGGAGAATGAATCCCTGATAGAATATACAAAATATACTATGTAATCCATTCTCTTGTATCTATGATCGATGTGGTTATGTTGATCACTTGGGGGTGCCAATTATTTGGTGGGTATCTAAAGGATAGTGCCTGTGTATTTAAGGTCATTTTTTATTTCAATAGGGTATGGTGACATGGGTTAAACCTATATTAATATTTTTAAGGCTTGTTTATGATATGTTTACCTTAATTAGGTTTTGATTTAGTTCATTGATTGATGTTGAGATTTGTGGTGGTTTGAGGGTCTTAATTGTTTTGTGGAATTGGGGTTTTTAGTAGAGTTTTGTCTCGGTCTATGCATCTTGTCCATTTTTAAAAAATTTATAAACATTATAAAATGGTGGGGTTAAATATGTTAGTTTTATATTTGTATTGAAATCCCATTATAGTGGTTTTGGTGGTTGTTAGAATTGATTTATTTTCAGCAGATATATTTTCTTTTGAATCAATATTGCCCATGATCATTGACCAAGGACATTATAGTATTAGTAATTTACTTGGGGGATAGATTATAAAAACTCGTGTTCATATTAATATTATTATTTGTTAAATTTTGTTGTTCATGGGTTCTAGAAAATTATTATTCTTGTAATTTTTAAATTATTAATATTTTAAGGGTCGGAAATTTTTCCTACAATGTAAGGTAAACCGGGAGGTTCTTGTGTATCAATTTTTTCCTCCTAATAGTGATATTTTGGATGGTTTAACATTAATAGTTATGTTTTTTGTTGTATTAGTGGAAATAATGGCCTCTGTAGTGTTGGAAAATGGTTTTCTAAACTAAGTGGCCAAGTCCTATAGGCTACCCATGAATTTTTTTAATGAAATTATAGTTTTTTCCTCAATTTTAAATCCTTAATTCTTATTTCCCTCCTCCACCATTCATCACAAGAATCATCATCTGATGAACCCACCTTGCCCACCCTAACTTCCTCTAATTTATCTTTGTTTTTGGTGATTCCATGTGTGTTCTTGTGATTTGGGACTAAAACCCTATGGTACGGACTCATTTTTTATTTCTTATATTTTCTCTCCTCCTACACTACATTTTAATTTAGCCAAGCACTTAGGGTGTCATATTGATGCCATTTTGAGGTTTCATTGATTCTAGGCTGTGTGGTACCTTCTTATGGAATATCCTATCCCATAATCAATTCATGGACTATTCGTAATTTATTTGGAGTTATTTTTCCCCATGTTAAAACATTTAGTTTTAGAGATACTATAGGATGAGTTATAAATTCTTTTTTTTTAATGATGATATTGCATGTTTTTTGGGATATTTTTGAAATAAATTACATTTAATCATGTTTTTTCAGAAATATAAAGGATTTCCTACATTAAAATTTGGTCTCAAAATTTTTTATCTAGTTGGGAACACCATTTGTTTTCTAAATTCCTTGAATGGACATTATGGGTTAATTAAAATATATTAAAGGGTTTTTTATTTTTTTTATTGTAAATCATTAAGGGTTTTAATTGATAATTACATCCAAAACATGAAATGGAAAGTATTAAAAGAGTTTTTTAATAATTCCATTGAATAAAATATGTGGTTTACAAGTTGTTTGACTCCATCTGGGCCATGAGATAAATTTAATGGTGGATATTTGGAACCTTTTTGGTTTTTAATGAAAGTTGTTTATTCCATAAATTTTTTTCTAAATAATGATTATCATGTAAATTTAAAATAAATGTGGAAAATAATTTAAGAGTGACACATAATGAATTATTTTTGATAGAATTTCTTCAAAGAAATTTTAAAAAATTTACTGACATTCCTTGGAATACATGTCCTTCTAATAAAGGACTTTTTGGTATGTAGAATTATTTAAAAATGGAATGGGTGTGTATGAGACCCTCTTGAGTTCCCCTAGTTTTCTTGGGATCCTACAAGGGGTATGTTTACATTTTTTGATGCGAGTTATTGCCCTCAGGTACTGATATTTATTTCATGTTATGTGAATAAAATGTTAAAGGGGACATTTCATGCGATTGTGTAGGAGGTCGGGCATGAGATGTTTAAAAAAAAATTATATAGTTCTGGGTGACTATTTTACTACTCAATTATGTTTGTTATATGTCATGGGACGTCTTGGGAAAATAAATTTTGATTAGATAAAGTGAATCCCTAGCATGGATTATGCATCAAATGCAGATAGTGGCCCACTAGGCTATGTGATCTAGCAAATTAAGTATGGTTTTTAGACATAGGGAGAAAACATGAGATCGTCTTGTGTCCTTTTATATATCCGAGCACCTAGTATTTTTTTTATTCTTATCTAGTTTAATGGGAGATTTGATGACATGAAAAGCTCATTAGTGTTCAAATAGGTTCTATATATCTAGTTTATATTCTCTTACATAAGTCCTAGGAAATTTCTCATGATTATTAGACCCTTTGAAGATGAATAATTGGGTCTCAAAATATATTTTTTCTTATATGAATCCTCAATAATTTTTTGGATGACACCATTTCATGACTGGTTCATATGTTATGTTTTATTTATTTATTTTTTCTTTGAAACTGATTATATTTTACCTTTATGTTAGTCATTTCTTACATTACTATTTAATTTAAAATTATTAGCAGGGTGTATATTCTTTTTAAAAAATTAAAAAAATTCACTAATCCTTTGGATTTGGAGTTCATTCATTTTAAATGGTTTTAAAGATGTTTAGAAAACCATTTTGTAATAATGGATTTAAATGTATGTTTTCAAAGTTGAGTTGAAGTGTGTGTTTTTGGATAAAATGTCTTATTATAAGGAAATATATGTAATGTGACTATTATAGTTTAAGGAAAGTAAAAAAAGAGTTTATAAAATTTTGATGAATTCAATGTTTATTTTCAATGAAATTATGTTTGGAAATATATTTCGTAAATGTATTTCATACTATCATAAAATTTATAATAATTATAAGTAGGATATATGGAAAGGTGGGTGGTGTCTTGTTGATATTTCTTATACTCACACCTATATTACATTTATGTTCTAGCCATATACTGAGTTCATAATTGTTTGAGTTGGTGACCTCATACTCACTACATTATTCTTTGGATTTACATATTCATGAATTTGAATATTAATAAATAAATTTTCACATATTGATTGGTATTTTACATAACATTAATGTGATAATTTCATAGGGTATTTCTCCCATAAAATATGTAATAGTTATTCCCCACTATGATAAAAACCATGAGATTTTATGATGAAATCTCTTATATATCAGTTCTGCATTCAGGATAGAAACTATGATGGGGAATATAGTTTGTTGACTATCAGGTGTGAGTACTCATATGTTGATGAAAAGTATTCTCATGAAGTTTTGAGTTGGTGACTTCCATGATGGGTGATTATGAGAACGTATCTTCCAGTAAGAATTTTTTATGTTTTTGTGTCATTGGATAATCTTATTTGTATATGTGTGTAACAGAACATATACATTATGAAAACTATTAATGCATTAAATGACTCCCACAATTATATTTAATAACTAAATCTTGATTCCAAATGTTCCTAAAAAGTAGTGTATGTTTTGCATGACACGAAAGACATGTTATTAATGACCAATTTGAGAATCATTTTTTGCATTCCATATTAATGGAAGGTGATATCATGAGCCTTCGATTGAAATTTTTCCATCACATTAAATACCATGGACATGGTTTAATGATGTTTTTATATTATAAAGTAAAAGAAAGATGTATCATATGTACAGATTGATGACATGAGTTTTCAACATACTTGGTATGATATTGTTATAATGAGATTATATTACACAGTGACCACTAATATGTGGTTGTCAATGTTTTGACATTAACATCTCTCTTTCGGGTTCCCTTACCTGTTGCTAGACAATAATCGCATAATTTATGCAATTCTGAATATTTACAAAGCGAATAAAGCATGAATGGTGTAACAAAAAGTGCATACGTTCATCTTTATAAATTCCATTTACATTTAGTTATTTGAATAAATATTATTCTCAAGATTTAGGAATTACGTAATTTATAATTTACTGGTCACAATTATTAAATAAATATTTATTTTTAAATTAATTATCTAATTATGAAAATATATAATCTTATTTACTTCTTGTTATTCAAAAGTTAATAAATAGATTATTAAATTATATGAATATTTCAGAAATATATATTCGCTAGACTATGAATAAAATATTATATTTATTTTTTGGATATTAAATATATACTTATTTCTAAGACTATGAATTGAATATTTTAATTATTTTGGAAGACATATTTAAATAAATATTTATTTGAGTATTTGATAAATTTTGAGGAAGAAGAGATGACCAATATTAAATCTAACAATAAATATTATTTTTCTAGATGGTAAAATGATATTTATCATTGCACAAATATTTAAACTACATGAATCATGATAATTTTATTATTACATTACTTGTGGCCATATGAGGATTAATATATTATTTAAGGTATGTTGTGAAATTGAATAATATTTTAACCCTAGCCTTAACTCAATAGATAGAGGGATTCAATTTTGGTGTAGAATTTGATTGATTTTGATCAAGATTGAGTATTTTTGTGTTCAAATAATTCTAGATAACCCTCTCAATTTGGAAGAATGCTCTAGAGATTCTTCTTCCTCCTCCACCCTCTCATGAATGGGAGTCAAAATATGATACCATAATCCTAAAGGAATCATAAAAATGGTCAATATTTACACCAAAATGTGATCGATCTGGTAGCCTAGTACCCATCAATCCATCAATTCTCTTTGGATATCAAAGGAGCAGGTGTGGATTACTGCAACAGGGATTCTACCCATCGATCCTAAAAAAATGTTGGTATTCAAAAATGAATTTATAATGATCAATATCATCCTCAAAGAATGATTTCATCACCAAGGTATTATTTCTTATGATCTATTTATATTAATTATAAATTTAACATAAACTATATTCTATTAGTTTTCGTGACATGACTCATATATATTATCTTAAAAAATCTCATTAGATAAGATGTTTACATATTGTAAAATATGATGACGACCCATTTAATATGATAATTTAGGATTCAAGGTTGATCTTTATAAGCACTTCAATTATACCCAAAACCATCATGTTGCCTTAGAGAAGTCATGTATAAATATAAAAAAAATTATTTTTGATTGAATATGTGCAATTAAGGTAAGATTTCACATATAAATTTTTATTCTTTAAATAAAAAGTTGATGGAAATTTTTTTTACACATTAATTACATTTATTATTTTTTTATATATTCTAAAAAATATCAAGACTGAGATAAAGAATGATAAATATTCTATCGAGTGGTGCTGTGTATTTTGGATGGAATATAGCCTTACAAGGAATTTGAATGGAGTATATTCCATGTACCAAAGTGCACTACACTTGGATAAGTCATGGGATACATGATGCTCTACGAAGTAATAACACATAGTAAAATTATTTCATACAACATATTGAGTATTCTATTCTATCACACTATTTATTGGAGCACATGGAATGCCACTGAAACACACTTCATGTAGTCTAAAAGGTATTCTAGTGAAATTTACACACAACTTGTACTGAAGTACACAATTTATACCTCTTGAGACTGATGGAATATATAATTAATGATACACAAAGAATAAATTCGATGTACAGAATGTGTCATCCATTAATTTCACCTCCCAAAAACACACTGAGTCAATAAGTGGGTTATAAAGACACATGTGATGAAGAAAATATAGCATAAACTCATAATTTCATTAAATTTAATCTGGATGAGATATATGTTGTGTCCATAATAATTTTTTCTGATACAAGAAAAGCAAGGAACCTGATGTGTATCTCTTTAATATATTATTTTTAGTTTTCCAGCATATAAAAATAATTACATTAATAATTACTAATTACAACCATAAAAACTGAATTACACTCTTAGAACTCGTTTTTATTATATAATATTTTTCTGATTAAATAATAAATAATCAATTAATTCCACATAATTATCCATAATTATTAGTTTTCCATTTATTTTACACAACTTAATTTATGATTGGTATCCTTAAGACACATTATATTCTAATTAAAATAAAGTAAATTAATTAATTAATTAATTAATTTAATCAATAAAATTTTGTTTATATTAAAAATGAACAATGAATTGAAGTGAATGTAATACAGTGTAATTACGAATATTTTTTTTCATGTGGTTGACTAATCGTAAGATTTGACTAGTCCTTTGTATGTGCTACTTTTATATTAACATTTATTGCATGAGATTGCAATTATTTATTATTATATTAAATTTGGTGGATTTTGGTTTAAACCTCTCTCCATTATTATATCGGAAATGTGAGTTAAAGGTTGATTAATGTAATTCCACATAAAAATCCTTTATTTCCCCCAATATTTGTGTGAGTAATAAAAAATATATAATTAAAACTATATCCCAAAGAGTATGGTAGTCTTTCAAGATAAAAATAAGATGAAACTAACACATAAGATACATAGGTGAACATATGGAATGATAAGGATTTTTTCAAGACCTACACAATGAGTTTTCTCCTAAGGCTTTAAGTTGATTTATTGTTTCTAATATAAATGAATCAGTAGATGAGCTAATGATAACATTATTTATTTATTAAAATATTTAATTTATTTCTTATGAATGATTTATTTCAAGAGTGAAATACCATAATAAAATAAACAAATGTATTTATATGAAAAGAAAGAATTAAAGGAAATGGATTATTGGTAAATCATTTAATGGGATATGTTTGATGACTATAGTAAAATACCCTTAATATTAACATGATAAGAGAAAGAAAAACTAAGAAAATATATTCATTACGAAAAAATTACACAATTATAAATTATGTTAGACCAGTCCTTTCATTACCTGATTAAGAGTAAAACCATAGAATTATGTTCTTGATGAACCCTTTTTGGGAAACTAAATTTTATCAGGGGTTCTTATTAAAAGCATTGGGTTGAATTAACCCTTTTTCATGAGGAGGAAAATATCTTTCTATACTTGATATAACATTAAGAAAAGTGAAATGTAATCCTAAGTAAGGCTTAATGAATTCAGTTGTCCACTCAATAGATCAGGTATCTACAAGCCCATAATTAGAAAAGTTCTTTCAACCTAAATACCTTCATGTAATTGAATAAGCACCTGATTTATGAGATGGTGTATATGGATCCTTGTAACTAGAATTTTGAGGAAACTTGTCATATCCAAAACTTTTTTAAAGATATCTTGACATCATTGACAAGTAATCTTTTTCTTCATTAGATTACTATTTGTTCGGGATTTTCCATGGAGTGAGTTTGGAAAAAATATGGATTTTTAGGAAGAAATAGGTCATGTGAACGGATGTCTTATGGTTTGGGTAAACCATTCACCCAAACCAGAAAAACATGAAACCCCATACAAAGGGGATTTTCATGAACTTCTAGAAATTGGACATAAACCTATGGTTTGAAACCATGGGTATAGCCCCCAAACTCGTGCGTATAGCCTATACCCAAAGCATCAAGGAATTGTGGGCTCTTGAGGCATTGGGATATCCCCATATCTATACATACGGTTTAGGAAACCATTGTTATAGGTCTGGTCCACAATGTTAGGTACCATGACATTTTGTTATTCACCTATACCCATGGTTTTTAAACCATGGGTATTGCTTGGATAAAAAAAGTGGATGTGGGATTTGATCCCTGAACCAGTCTTTTATTCCTACCACGCCTAACCACTAGGCTATATGTATTATTGGTATTTAAAAATATATTTAGTTATATATATTTATATAAAATTTTTCTATAAGTAGGAAGCCATGCGAATAAGTGTTCCTGTAAAAAATTATTTTCCCCATAAATTTTTTTTTTCACACCATATGGCGGTAAATCTAAACCCACAATTTATAAAACCGTTGGTATAAGTTTTCAAAAATCAACCATATACCCACAGTTTCTGTCAAAATGTGGGTATAGGTCTCAAAAAATATCATATACCCACAGTTTTGAAAAATCATGGGTATATGTTTCCATAATTTACATATACCCAATGTTTTCCAAAAAATCGTGGGTATAAGGGTTTATATACCCACGGTTTTGGTAAAATCATGGGTATAGGTTCCCAAAATCGTATGTATAGCTCTAATTTGTAGTATGGATGGTGGGAGCACAGCTTTTTAAACCGTTAACCATCTAAGGAGAAATCATGTACCCCCTTTAATAGGTGCATAGTTAAGGATCATGCTTTGGAAAATCATGCACCATTTTTCATGAAACCATGGACATGGTTTCAATTAACCAAAATATAAGATTTTAAAAAAACGAAACACTCATATTGACCACAAATCGATCCGTACTCTACCCTATCCTTTTTCTCTCATTTATTTGAAGCTCTAGAATGGATTTCCATCCATACTAAAATCTATTATTGGTGATTAAATGACTATATTGAAGATATAAACCTCTCATAGGAAGTGAATCTCATCCCGATTGGTTTTCTATCCTTCTCCCATTCTTTTTCCAGTCATATAAGTGAGTTTATCCCCGATTATGTTAGATATAGATCTATGTTTTATGGATATTTTATAAAGGTGTAGGATCAATCCCCCTTTGTTTAAAAAGTAGAAATTCCCCTATTGAATATAGGGAAAAATAGGCAACCAGATACATGAAAAAGATGAAAAACATCTTAACTAACATCACCAAAAGGCACTTGATTTGTTTTATATTATTTCTGGGACTAGATTAAAGATCTCATTATTCATCATGGGTTTCACATTTCTGTTCAAATTTGGTAAATCTGTTGGTGGATTTCCATCATCAAACAGGAAGTAGGAGGTCTGATTTCTTTTTTCCATAGTCTTGATTAAAACTGTAAGTATTCATTGAAATAATTCAAATGAAACATTTTACAACTGAATATTGAATTGAATAAATTAATTGATTAAATAATTTCTGGAATCCTGATGTTAGATTAATTAATTATTGAATTAATTAATGGAATGAATGATTTGGTAATTAATGGGATATTATGATTTTTTTAATATTATAATAATTGATTTTTGAATTAATTATTGGGATTTTGGAATTTTTTAATTGGAAAAAATAATTTTTGAATAAATTAATGGGATATTGGGATTTAATGAATTTTGGAATAATTTATTTTTAATTTAGATATTGGGGTATTAGAATTGTTGAATTAGAGTAATTAACTATTGAATTAATTATTGGGATATTGAATTTTTGAAATGTAATAATTAAATATTAAATTAATTAAATTGAAATTGAGATTGTCATATTTGATTAATTAATTGTTGAATTAATTAATGACATTTGTTATGCATACGAAATTGATTGAACTACATTAAATAATTCTGAATTAATTAATAAATTTTTAAATTGGGGATTGTTATAATAAGGTTGATGTTGTTTAACCTTGGATGATGTGATATATGAGATATATGTGTTTTATTGATAAATGTTGTTTAGAACATGGAATGAGACTCCAAATTCCCATGGGGTTCCTAACAATGGAATTTTCGTCCCATATGCATGCTTGAGAATATTTTTTCTGGGCATGGACTAGTACTTCAAAAACCTATGATTTGGGGGATAGGGACAGATGCTCCAAATAACCATGGGGATATAGACATGAAATTCTACGCCGATGAGATTTGAATTGGACTATCGTTCTAATTGGTTATATTATGAACTGAAATAAAATGGATAATAAAAAAACTTGTGTTATAATGAATTGGTAATTGAATATATGTTATGGTTCAGACCCCAGCATGGTTCGAATTTGCTATTGATTAGTTCAGGTCTCTTTGGGAACCTATGGGAGTTATGCGGTTAAATAAAGAGTAATTGAATAAATGTAAAATATTTACATTTTTTTATATGCATTATACAAGTGAATAAAATTTTGATGCCTTGATATTTTTTATGACACAATGTTTGGTGGAATTATGAGTTGTACTCACACCCTAACTGGGCTACTGAATTGTTACCCAAATAGATTTCATGGGTGTGGGATAGGATAAGTGAAAGGTCCCTATGTTGGATGGATGATTTGGGATGGATCATGGATGGGGAAAATCTACATGATTTGGGACCTACTTCAGAGTTGTCTATGTGTTTATTTATTTTTAGTATTTTATATTGATTCATGGAATGTTCATGGGATGAAATATCTATTTTTTAATTTTTGATAATTTATTCAGATTTTATTCATCATGTGATACTGGTTTATCTGGTAATTAGTTATGTCATTTGGCTATTGTTTATTTATTTCTATTATTGTGATACTTTAATAAAGAGGGAAGAGTCTCCCATTGATCGATATTATACCCTTGATAACATTCATCATCCTTTGACGTACAAGATGAATGTCAGAGGTCAAGTAATGGACTAGATTAAGAAACCCCACTGGGGCGTCTGGGTCGGGTTGATAAAATGAGTGTATCATAGGTTGTTTCTTTTCTTATACTTTTTATTACTATTTTGGAAAGGTTGAAAGTACAATAGGATGAGTCTGTTCTTAGTTAAGTAATCTTGCATGAGAGTAACTAACCTATATATGAGGGTAAAGTTCAAGTACCTAGGGTGGGATTATTGTAATTGATGCATTTTATTATAGTAGATATTATTTAACCTCAAGTGATAAACCTTTTGGGTGATGTGATTATTTTTTCTGGTATTTTTTGAGATTTGACTCGTATTCCTCATATATCACGATATCTGAGTATGGATTCATCATTTTAGGGACCCAAATTTATTTTTGTGAAATGAAACATTTTTTCCATGCATTATAAAATCAGTTTTAGGTAAGTGGTTGAAATTGATATGTTTTCCCTTTCTCTGTAAATTTTAATGTAATATGTTTATAATGTCAATTTTAAATTAAAAAATTGATGAAAAATAAGAATAAATAGATTTCTAATGAGAATTGAACATTGAGTATGAGATTACTCACTTTTGACCATGACCCATATGTATGATGGTCAACGGTAATTATAGTGCCTCAGTCTTACAGCGTGGTGGGGTTTGAGAAATAACATGTTATGGCCTTATGTTAATCCCTCTTGTTAAATGTGTTAATGTTTTGTTATGTGTCTTGATATTTGTAGTGAAAATTATAGAGATGTTCCTCCATGAAGATTCTTTATGAGAGGATGAAAAGAGGTTATAGTTTGAGATGATTTATCAGTAGTTAAATCTAGGTCATAAATAGTGTCAGGTGAGGAATTCATCGATTAGTTCTTTGAGAACATTGACCAGTTTTAAAAATTAATGGAAGGAGACCCAGGATGGGATATGAAGATCATGTATAATCTGACATAGGAGTTTCAATTGTGTCACCCTCAAAAATTTATCATAGAGATTGGATGTGACGTAGATGTGTTCTGGATTGATTCTATACATAAGATACATGAACACCTAGACGCTCTTTCTAGAAAGAGACTAAACTTGTACATTTACATGTTTTGTGTTCAAGAAAGTAGATGGTGGGACATCCTAACTCAGGATGGAAGGGTGAAGGATATGGAGAGTACGAACCTTTATGATAAGTTCTTGGAGAACTATTATCCTGAGTCACTCAGGAAGGAGAGAGGAGTTGATTTTATGAGGATGACTCTAGAGAATATGTATACTATGGACTAGGATGGTTATTTAAAATACATTCAATTCTTTATTCCAGTGTTGGAAAGATATGAGGATATCACTGTAAAGATATTTCAGGATGTACATGAATATTAATTTTTACCCCAGCTGACTATCTTGAGGATAAAGAAGTTTTTTGGGGTGGTGAATTAGGCTCTCATTTTTAGGGGATACAGAATGATTCTTCCAGTGGTGGACATGTGTTTTTTACTTGATAGTCAGGTGGTAAGTCTTTTGGGGAAAGTAAGCATCAATAAGAGTAGGTGAAAAGGAGAAGTGGTAAGAGGAGTGTCTAGGTGGAAGGACCAGTTACATAGGATCTTATCCGAGTTCATTTCCATTAGTGTGGTAGTCCAAGACATTATCATAGAAATTGTTCCCAACCACTAGTAGTGTTCCAATGTTACAGGTGGATGGGACAAGTACCTAGGTTCGATAGGAACCAATGACATACGGTTAGTGATAGAGCTATTAGACAGAACCATAGTGTGTTAACAAGATCTTATACAGTGTATCATTCTAGTAGTTTTATATTTAATAGTTGTGGATGTATAGGTAGTGGATGATGTGATTGTGGGAAAAATAACCCATATCCTTAATGTGGTGTAGATTAGGTGACTCAGACTACATCATAGGTAAGTGGGTCATCATAGTTTCATGTACTTCAGCCTACAATGATGAATTTAAAATATAAACAATCAGTAGTTAGAGGTACTATTCTTATAGATTATCAACTTTCTAGTGCCTTATTTGATACTGGTGCCTCTCATACTTTTGTTTTTTAACAACATGTAAATGTATTAATCCTAGCGGTAGAGTTCATGAGTAGGGTGTTGATGAAAGATACACTTTTTGGAGTATGGTCTGGAATCATTTATTTTTTTCAGGTGGAGTACTCTCAATGTTGGGTAGTTTAATTTTTTGAGGAATCTTTACATCCCTGACATGGAACGAATTGAAATAATTATGGTGATGGAATGGTTAGTAACATATCATGACCATATTCATTTTCAACATAAGAGAGTTACATTTATGTCTCTTGAGGGTGATAAGTATATTCACTATGGATAGTGGGATATCAAGGTGGTCCATGTAGAGTTGGTTCATTACCAATTGGGGGGAGATCACCGCATAGGATGCTAGTATGTTTTTATATGAAGATGATATATTGCATGATACTTTTCTACCCATAGGGGATAGGTTTCTAGATATGTTCCATGAAGACTTCAAAGGGCTTCCAGTTTAGTGAGATTTTTAATTTACTACTACGATCATGCCAGGGGTTGATCCATTTTTTATTCCACCCTACCAAGTGGATCCAAAAGTGATTTAATAGTTAAATATTCAACTGTAAGATTTCATAGTAAGGGTCTTATCATATGAGTATGAAACCTTGGGGTTCTCCACTAATTTTTTTAAATAAGGAAAATAGTACACTTCAGTTATGGGTTTACTTTCAGAAGATGAACCATATGTCTGTGAAGATCTAGTATCTTCTTCCATTTATCAAGAATTTACTTGACCAGTTGTGGGGAGATTCTGTTTTCTCCAAGATCAACATGAGATCAGGGTATCATTTACTGATATTTCTCACCTCTAATATACCAATTAATACTTTTAGAAGTAAGTATTTTCTATATGAGTTCTTTATGATGTCATTTGGATTGACGAGGACCCATTTAGTGTTTATGGCCTTCATGAACAAAATATTTCATCTATACCTAGATCAGTTTGTGGTTGTGGTTGAGGATGATATCTTTTTTACACCAAAACTCATGAAAATCATGCCCCATATTTTTAAATCATCTTTCATAAACTAAGAGATAATTGATTAACTACTAAGCCATATAAGATTCCATTTTGTATTGATTAATAATCTTATGGGGTCACATCATCTCAGATGATGTTGTGCCGATAAATGAAAAAAAATTAGGAAATGATTTTATTAGAGAAGGTCACTATGTTTTTTGATATCGACAGTTTTCTAGGGATAAGAGGTGATTATCGGAGATCCATCCCAGACTTTTCTTGGTTGGAAGCATCGCATTCAGTCTTGAACAAAAAATGGATGATATTTGAATGGATAGAAGCTTGTGAGAATGCCTTATTGGAGATGAAGAAGTAATTGACAACATCACTAATCTTAATCCTACCTGAGCTAACTGAGGAGTATAGTGTGTTTAGTGATGGTTCATGGATTATGATTGGAGAAGTGTGGTTTCAGGGAGATTGAGTATTGAAATATGGGTCTCGGACATTGATTCCAAATGAATAGAACTATTCTATTAATGACAACGATTTACTAGTAGTTTTAACGATTTTTTAGTGATGGTGGCATTATTTTTTGGGAAATATGTTTATTTTGTTTATGGATCACAGGAGCTTAATGTATATCTTTTCACAATGATACATGAATCTCTAATGGTGGATATGGGTTGAGTATATGATGTATTTTTAATTCGATCAAGAATATATTTTAGGGATGGGAAATGATGTTGTTGACACTCTATGTAAGGTAAATCAGGGTCAGACCATTTAGGATTCTGGTGATGAGTGGAAGTTGATGACATTAAAATTTGAGATGTATATTGTTATTAAAAAGTTTCATGAGGTGATGACTCTCATATCAGCATCAAGGCATTCTACACATTTAATCCAGATTATAGACAAGTAGTTTTTCAACCTATAATGTTTGGCCTTGAGGGGTATCCATAAAGGTGAAGATACACCTTTATATTGGACCATTGATGAGGATGAAACCATCTATGATATGAATAGGATTATTGTGCCTATGAGAATGTTGGAGACGATGATGTGTGAATTTTATGACTCAATGATTATGGTGAATATAGGTGTGACCAAAATGTATTATGACCTACAACGATAGTTTTTTTCACCAAGAAAGAAATAGGTGATTATATAGTTTTTAAAAAGATGCTACACATGTCTATTTCTGATGGAATATATTCAATATCCTTGTGGTTTACTACTGCTTTTATCCATTCTGAAATGGAGGTGGAATAAATTTACCATGTAATTCTTGGTGTTTCTCAGGAGAAAACCTCAAAATGATGATGTTATTTTGTGAACTGTGGACTTTTGGACAATGTTATAACATTTCGTACTTTTATAAGAGACATTCATAGAGTATCTATTCAGATATATGTATATTTGGGAAATTTACAATCTATATGGGGTTCCACAAACACTAGTTTCATACTGTTACTCATGTTTTACTTCACACTTCAGGAAGGGTTTACATGATGCATTTGGTACATAGTCTTTACTAAGTATGGATTTCCACCCATAGAATGATGGTCAGTTGGAGTGTACTATATATGTGCATGATAATATAATTTATTCATGTCTATTAGACTTTATTGGGTCTCTAATAAGCCCATATAAATGTTGTAGTACTCCTATAAGAACAGTTATAATAAAACTATTCAAAAGACACCATATGAGGCTCTTTATGATAGGCCAATTAGATTACCTCAATGTTGTATAGAGGCAGGTGGGTTAGAGTTATTAGGGAAAAGTCTTGTGAAGGTGACGTCGAAGCTAGTTCAGTTGATTTAGAAAAGAATGGATATGGATCAGAGAAGGCAGAAGTCATATGATTATACATAATGAAAGCCCCTACGGTTTGTGTAGGGTGTTCATGTATTCTTTCAGGTGTCACAAAAATTAGTTCACCACAGTATACCAATATAGGGATATATTATACCCAGGTTGATGAACTATTTCCAATTTTGGAGAGAATTTGTTATGTGGTTTAATGATTATCTCTTCCACTGAGGAAAAGTTCTATGCATGATATTTTTCATGTGACATCTCGTTAATGATATCACCTCGACCCTTCTCATATAATTGATGTGTATGATGTTGAGCTTGAGATAAATAAGTCCTTTGAGGAACATCTAATATGTGTGTTAGGTCACAATGAGATTTGTTTGTACAAGAAGATCATCCCATTAGTTCATGTATTGTGGAAATATGGGTGTATTCAAAAGGAAATGTTGTTCATAGAAGTATATATAATCGATATTAGTGTACTGGTCTTTTTTTCTTGGAACCTTATATATTTTTCTGAGTGCAACTCGAGGTAAATATTTTATATGTTTGGAATATTGTAAGATACTAAACATTTCAATAGATGTCTCAAGCTCATTCTCTCTTTCCCATTAAATAAGAATTTTTTTTTGTTTTACCTTGGGGTGTGTTTCAATGAGAATTGATTTTTTTAGGAAATAGGTATTGCGCCTAGTTGGTGCATAGTTTTCCCAAACCTTCCTGCTAGATAAGAAAGTTGTTTGAACCAATATAGAGAGGATTTGCAAAGCAGAAGCATGGTTTGTCCAATAATGCACCCTTTTGGGAGAAACGTTGCACCCCATCCCCCCAAAAGTGGCACATGGTTCAGGGGAATGGCATGGAGAACCATGCACCCCTTCCCAAGAAATCATGTTCACATTTTTAATTATCCTGAAAAAATCATCTTAAAAACCCAAACCCTCATATTAACCCCAAATAAACCACAGTTAGCCCTAACATATTCATATCATTTTTAGAGGCTCCTTGATGGATTCTAATCCATTGAAACCACTTTTTTCATGTTTCAAATCCATTTTTGATGATCTGAACATCTCCATGTAAGTGAATATCATCCCAATTGGTTTTTTATACTTCCTCCAATATTTTTCATTCTTTGAAGGCATGTTTTTTCCTGGTGGTATTTGGTACAGATCTATGTTTTAGGGATCTTTATCTATTTTATAATTTTTCTATGATTTCATTAAGGTTCTCATTCTTCATTACGTGTTTGACATTTCAATTTAAATTGGGTATATTTTTTGGCTTTCATTCATCATCACACTTGATATAGTTTTATAATATTATTTTCCCATTGTGTTGATTCCCATTGTACATATTCATTTTAAAATTTTAGTTGACATATTTGAAAATAGAATCATTAATTAAATAAATTAATTTATTATATAATTTATAGAATCATGAATTTAGACTAATTAATTATTGAATTAATTAATGGTTTTCTAAATTTTCAATTAATGTGAAATTGAGATTTTTTTGAATATCAGAATAATTAACCATTTTATTAATTGTTGGGGTTATTAAATTATTAAATTGGAATAATTAATTTATGAATTAATTATTTGGATTTTTAATATTTTTTAAATATTGGAATAATTAATTATTAAATTAATTATTGTAATATTGGAATTATTGAATTTGAATAATTAATTATTTAATTAGTTATGGTAAATTAAAATTGATGGAGTGGAATAATTTGTTATTAAATTAATTATTGAGATATCGAGAATATTAGATTGGATTAATTAATTTTGAAAATAATTAATGAGAATTATTGTGATTATGAAATTGACTGAATTAGATTAATTAATTTTTAATTAACTAATTAATGTTTTGATTGAGTAATGTGATAAGATGGTTAATGATTAATAATGTTGAATGGTGTGATATATGGGATGTCTGTGTTTGATTGATAAATGGTTTGTGGGCATAGATTGAAGCTCCAAATTCCCGCGACTGTCTTAACCATGGCGTTATAGTCCTAAATGGTTGAATGTAAATATTTTTATGGGATAGAGATAGTAGCTCTAAATACCAATGAGTTGTGGGAAAGTGGTTGATGGTTTAAATACCCACGGTGTGATAGAAATAACATTATACACCCATGATATTAGTATTGAACTATGGTTGCAATTTTCAATATTTTGAAATGAAATCAAATGGATAACAAAAGTGGATTGGTTATATAAAATTGGTAATTGAATATGTGATATGGTTCTGACCCTAACATGGACTGAAGTAGGTATTGATTGGATCGGGTGTATTTAGGAACCTAGGGGAGTTATGAAGTTAAATAAATATAAGTTGAATAAATTTTAATTTTAACCTTTATTTCTTTTATTTATTCTTAATAAGATTTCATACACTGTTATTGACTGGAAGTTGTTTTTAACACCATTGGTGGTGTCCTGCTGATTTATAATCACAACCTAAATTTGAACACAATTAGTACCAAATTATATTTCATGGTTTTATGATATATTAAGAGGAAGAGACATGTGCTAAATGGATAATTTAAGATGAATCATGGATAAAGGAGTCATACATGTTTTGGGACCTTATTCAGAGTTTTCAATGTCTTTATTTATTTTGGGGGTTTCCAACTAAATCTTGGTATTTACAGGGCATGAAATATCTGTTTATTAGTTTGGATATAGTAATCATGTTTTATATATCATGTGATAATGGTTAATCTAGTAATTTGTTATGCCATTTCGCAATTGTTTCTTTCTTTCCATTGTTATGATAATTTGATATTGAGGTACTTTATTCCCAAGATCAATTTAAGACCCTCACTACTAGTCAGTAGCCTATGGAATAGGAGGAGGAATTCTTGAGGTCATGTAACCAATTGGATCAGGGTATCGATGTGTGGCACCCGATTCGGGATTTAACACAACTATAAATTGGGATTCTAGTGGTGTTATTTTTTTAATTGATAAAATTTTAAGAGGATTAATAAAATTAAAATTATTACGTCTCATGTAATTTTTAAAAATATAAGTATTTGGTCGTCTATTTTGAATTATTTTAGAAAAATGGAAAAAAAAATATGAAAACACTATGAGCATTCCTTAACTCAGAGTATTTCCTTACCAATAAATTTTTTTACATATGTTATAATTGTTATGTGTTGATTTGTTTTCAAAAAAATTGGTTATGTATTTCAATACTATATTCTTGTTCTACCACCCCAGTAAGTGAGAAAATGTGAAAAGGATGCCTACATGATATATGTAGAAGGCTCTTCCTCTTTCTGTTGTATTATATTATCATCTATGCCTAGAGATTACATGATAAAAAATTAGGACAAGGATTCTTACACCATAACATATCAACTTATTTTTTTGAAAAGAGAAGAAATTTTTTGAAACAAATAAGAATGTAAATGTACTATATTCATGTAAGATGGAGGAAGGGAATATAGCCGGTGATCGTGGTTTTAAAATGATAAAATATATTAATAAGTATGAGGAATTGGGATTCCACTTGGATAATAAATTATTCAATAATTTTATTTTATTATCCTTTCAAAAAAGTTTATCATTATTCTTCTTTATTTAAATGAATTAAATTGGTATGTCACTCATGAATATTTTATCCATAATTCACAAAGTAGATAAGGATTTTCTCCAAAACATTACTCCACCCATTATTATATAAAATTATAAATAAAAGTTTTAAAATGCCAAGGATAATATAATTCTAAAATATCCTATAAAACATCCTTTAAAACGAAAAAATATTTAGAGGTAGAAGAATAAAGAGGAGGATACTCGATTATTATATTGAAATATTGGACACAGGAAAAGAAATTGCAATGAATTGAAGAAGGAAACTGATGTATCAACATCAAGTATATTCATCAATTTTCTATTTACCACTTGTGTAATAAATGAAATTTGATTAAAACATATATTTATTTAAATATAAGAAATGAGAGTGAATATAAAGGATATAGAGTGAACTCAAATGGACTTGGTTAAGGATTGTCCCTATGTCTCCCAAGGGGAGATCAATACTTCTCATTAGTAAAAAGGATTGATTCAAGTTGGTAATAAGTGTTGTGAAAAAACATTATATAATATTTCATCTAGACCTAAAAAGAAATAATTTCTTATTTATAATTAATGTTTTCATAGAACTTCAGTATTAAAATAACATTTTAGTAACTGTTGAATCACATATATCAATTGTAATTAATGATTAATAAACAATATATGACTCTTATTATATTAGGTAGGTTAATTATTTTCCAAATAAAACATAATTTTGTTTCCATTGTTATACCATAAATCTGTTTTAGTCTTGGTTTATTTAAGATAATAGATATACAAAAAAACTACATATCATGTTTTTTATAAAGACCCAATTATAAATAAAGGTATGCCACAAAGCTTTTCATAGTCAGTTCAACAGATCCCTATGAACTATTTTAAGGGGAAAGGTAACTTCATATACTTTATGAGATAACTTTAATAGATTTAATAATTACATAGTGAAGTAAATGTGTTCACTTGGTAAATATTGTGGAATCAAAGAAGATGACATTCCATAGAACATATTATCAAAGTAATCATTGATCACATGTATGGAATAAAGGTATTACCAATATAAAAATTCATTATATAAATCAATATTATTTTGAGGGTAAAAGGAAGATCAGTGATGAATTATATATATATAGAAAATATTAAATAATTTTGTCCAATACATGTTTTGAAAATAGAAGTGAAACCACTAACCACTATATAAACTATATTTTCTAATGGATATCATATCAATTGTGATATAATATGAATCTACTAGGATACTAAGACAAGTTCTTGTTAAAAAATTTGTTTAAATTTGTCTTTGGCTACAAACAAACATCAAACTCCAAGTTTTTTTTAATTTAATAATATTATATCCACTAAGGATATTAATGTTTAGTCAATAACAACTATAATTTTCTAATGGAATTATATATATGTGTGGAGAATGGGATAATTTATAACTTCTAGGGGGAAAGGGTCTAGACGAACATAGATTGAAATAGGAATGTAGAAATCCACTAAGCATAGTTGTAGGAATAGTTCTAGAGATGAATACTACAAATGAAGTCATAACTAAATATGTGGTTTATATTCACTACAATGGGTGCTATATTTATTTCAGAATAAATATTCCAATAATGAAATAGTAACTGATATCATGTAAGGGTTGATATATATGTATATATGCAATTAATGGACACCATGTATCAAGATCTGAGAAATATCAATCTTGAATGTTTCAAGTACTTGATTCTAGTAGAAAGAATTGAAGCGAAATAGGACATAGATGGTACAAGATACTTCCAATAAGTCATGATTGATTGTTAAAAGGATTAGTGACTGAAAACACATATACAATGATCCCCATCACTAAATTCCATTTGAATTTTTATTTTCCATTAATACTTATATGATTATCTTTTTAGGCAACTGATAGTAAAGGCCATCTAATTTGGAGGGATCCTTATGAATAATTTCTACATTACGTGATATAAAAAGAGGCCCTATAGTATATCTCAACAATGAATTACCAAAATGGATCAGTGACATAAATATTTTACGTTAGGATATAGAGTTTACATAATTTATTTTTTGAATATGTCATGCATAGTGACAATTGAATATTACTTTGGAAATGAATGACTAAAACATGATTCTAACTAGTTAGTGGGAGTGACATTAGATTTCATGATAGAAATGTTTATAACATATAGGAAATAATTTCATGACATATTATTTTGTTAAGACTATGGAATGAATTGCTCCAATTGTGACTTAAAGTACCCATGATACCCACAAATGATTTATAATTTTGAATTATGATGCATATTATGTGAATATAAAATAAATCCAATACAACTGAAGAAACATGTATTTATTATTATATGACATCACATGGAAAGGTATTATTTGATTAATTTCTAATTTCAGTTTAATTTTCATTATTTTTGATCAATGGAATAGAACACTTATCTTCACTTAGTTCAATTTTATCCAGTATCATAGAAAAAAATAAGGTAATATTCAATAAAAAAATATTATAGAAAAAAGGTTGACATATCTAAAATATTGGAGTATGATTCATCTTCTTATGAGGATAAAGGATTTGTTTGAAAAATTCTTATTTTGATATTGGTTTATACAAAAAGTAGGAGTTTTATCATTATTATGATAAAATTTGATTAGGTACATAATCAAGATGTATGGATTCTGACATTGGAACAAGAGATGGAAACTTAGTTATATCACTACTTGAGGGATTTTCTCATGGTAGAAATGTTAAAATAAGTACATTCACCACAAAAAACATGTTTATTTAATAACCCTAGTCACAAAAACAATTTTGGTCTTATAACTATATCTATACTTGGATGATGGATGTTTAGCATGTCATAATTATCCACTAGTTAGCTATTTGATCAAGGGAATATAAGATTTTATTAAACGTTGTTCCCTAGAACCCAAAAAATTGTTCGTTTCAATTCAATTATATTAATATATATTTCTATTTATAAATACTATATTATATATTCATTTTTATTATATAAAACATTAAATTAATAATTCCTTTGGGTATTTATTGAATCAAAATAGGTTATAACAGTTCCCCACTATGATGAGAACATTAAGATTATATGATGATATCTTTTAAAAATCAGTTCAATTATAAGGATGATGAACGATAATAGGTTATATATTTTTTTAACTATAGATGTGAGTACTCTAATGTAGAATATACATCCGCTCATCAAGATCACACCTTTTAATTTCCATGATGGGGGTTATGAGAAAAAACCCCACTAGTGGTAATTATGCTTGTTTTTATGTCATCAGATATAATTATATGTGAGAGTGTGTAATGGTCCACATACATTAATATTCATATCAATGCATTGAATGGCTTGCATAATTATATTTTCTAACTAGAACCATGATTCTATATGTTTATGTGAAGTAGAGAACATTATTTTGCACATGAATGACAAGTTATAAATGTATAAGTTAAGGAAGGATTTATGCCTTCCATATTTATGGGATCTGATGAATTAACCATTTGATTGAAATAAAACCATTGCATTAAATTCTATTTCCACAGTGTAATGATTTGTTTTTTCTCATAGTCAAAGAAATTAGTATCATGAATATAGTTTTAAGACATGAGTGTCCAACCTACATGATGAGATGTCAAAAAAAGGGATTATATTAAACTATAAGTACACGTATGTGGTTGTTGATGTCACAAAATTAAATTCTTTCTCATTGGTTCTACAACTCATTTAAAGATATTAATATTAGAACATATGAATTTCAACCTAATTATAATGAGAAATAATCCTAGGGGATCAAAAATAAAGTGTTTTCATTGATATAAATAAATTTTAATTGAATTAAATTATTTTCATAAGGATTATTCTCAATGAACGAGAAGTATTTTATTCAATAGTTATGATTGAAAATATTAAATAAATATTTTTTAGAAGGTTATTTTTTAATTAAATAAATTTATAATATTTCTATATTTCTTTATATTTATAAGGTAATAAATAAATTTTATTACTAGTAAATAATTTATCTAGTAATGAATATTAATTTTCACGATATTAAAATTGTATTTTTCATTGTGATACTTTTCAGCAAGTAGGAAAAGTAAAAACATTAATAATATTATGACTTGGACTGGGTTTAGATGATGTATATTATATTATTCAAGGGTTATTTTCCAATTAAATAATATTTCAACCCTAGCCCTTTCTCTTTAAATAGACGATTACCTTTTTTCTATAGAGGTTGATCGAGATCGATCGATATTGAGAATTTTTATAAATAAATAATTCTTGGGAACTCTCTCAATACTAAATTACATTATAGAGATTCTCCTTCAGCTTACAAATTCCCAAGAAAAAGAGTGAAAATATAATAATTTAATCCTAAAGGAATCATCACAATGATCATGAAAAAAACCACAAGCTGATCAATCTAACAACATTGAACCTAAAAAATAAATTGGGGTGATGAATTGATAAAATAAATATGTATGGGTCACCACAAGAGGTATTCTAAATATAGATATAACCAACTCAGGGTTTATAAAATGTAAAGGATTTAAAATGGTTGAAATCTTCATCAAATGCAAATCTCAATATTAATGTATTCTTTCTTACGAAAAATTTAAATTAATTACAAATTTATCATTATTAAATATCTTAATGGTTTTCGGAATCTAACTTTTTAATATTATTTTCATATATTTCATTGTAATTTATGTTGGTGTATTGTAAAATATGGGAGTCATTTATCTAATTTGTCAATTTCTACATTGGGATCGTCCCTGATTATCACTTACACTATGCCCAAAATCATTAATGTTTAGTCATGGGGCATGTCTGGTGTTGGGGATAGTTAGTATCAGATTGAATAAATAGGTGTTTCTTTTATCCATTTAAAATTATTGGTGGATTCATTATACATGTGGAGACCAAATGGTTTAAATTGGATTTTTATGCGGTGGGTGTTGGTGGTTGAGCAGAGAGATTGGATTTATTTTAAATTGTGTATATCTGTATTCCTGTTTATCTCCAACTTTATTTTTATTCATGATATCATGTACATTTTACATACACATGGATCATGCCATAATTTCATTACAATTCCATTATTTTTTTGATTTTTTTTATTTGTGTGTATTCCTTCCCAATGGTTTTCATTTATTCTTAAAAACTAGTTGATATCCCATGGGGATCAGGACACCCTTCGAGCCAGTGGAGAACTTGTATTATTTCCATTTTAGATGGATGGTGATGATGGATCATTGAATTTTGGATTCTATAACTTCTTATAATTATTTCTATTTCAATTTTTTATTATTATTTTAAATTTATATATAACGATAAGAATTTATACATTGTTTCTTATATAATAAATTATAATGACACCAAAAGGTGACCACTTAACAATATAGAGATTCATTCTAAGTAGAAATATTTCTCAATGAAATAGAACCAATTCTATTATAAAAGTTTTAGAAGATTATTTACATTATTGATTACATATTTAACATGATTTGATACTTATCTACTATTTTTTTTGTTGGAATGGTTAATTAAAATTAAGGTCATTTTTTTATTTTGATTTGATTACCTCATTGTCTATACTTTGATAACTAAAATTATTAATATATATATATGTATATATTAGAAGTTTAACTTATTTACTTTTCCTTTGTTTTATATCATATCACTTAGGGATTTTGAATGAATTATCATATTTTATATTTGAAGTTGTGTTTTTTTATTTTTAGAAGTGATTTATTTAAGAAAATTACATTGACCATACAATGATGATTTTTTAAATTAACCTAGATATTCTAAAATTGGACATTAATTATCTTGATAATAATCATTTCATATAAAAATATATCATTGGAAAATAAAAAAATAAAAAATAAATATTTTTTCATTCATTTTATTAACATAGAATAATGAAATTGTAAATATTTATATGACGCTTGAATTATTGTCCATTATCATTCAAAATATATTTTTTAAATTCTAAATAATTTTTCATCTTGAATTTTTATTTACTTTTTATTATGAATTGTTTTTTATGTTTTAGAACTACATGAATATGTTTTAAAACGATGTATTTTTAGTTAGTAGAAGTAAACTTGGGAACATTGACTCAGTTAAAAAGTAGAATTTGGAATGTTATACCTTGTCCTTGAAGAACGTTTTATGATATGAAAATTCCTTGAGATGGTCATTGTTTGTTATATAGGAGTAGAATTCATAGATATGGTACAGTTTTAAAAAAATTTATAGAGAAAATAGATAGGTGAGTAAATATATTTTAGTCAACAATTGTGGTTGATACAAAAAATTTATAAAATTAATGTTATTTATACATTTTTTATGCATACCATATATGTATTTATTTATTTATTTCTTAATTATGAATATTGTTGAACTAAATATGATGAATATTAATTTTAAATGGATTACTAATAGTTTATATGAAAATAGTATAAGGATGTAAAAATATGGATTCAGGTCTTGGAATCCCGCTCGGCTGGCCTCTCAATGGAGTTTGGGTTTTCATATGTCATCTTCATCATCTCTGCCTTAGTCAGATCTTGTTATCACTCATGGATTATTTGGCATGCACGTGTATATGAGTGATTTTTCAGAGATGCCCATGGTGGCATTAGGGGTGATGCTGGATATGAGGTTTACATGTAGAACCCTAAAAAAGATACACCACAAAATGGAATCCAGGAAGAATTTAGGGATTTTTTTCCTCAAACCATGACTTCCATAAAATACATGAAAATGGAAATAATCATCAAGAATGGATCTTTTACCCATGATTCTGTGGATGTTGATTCGATTTTATAAAGCATAGGCAACTGAATGTTTTCTATGATTGCTCGAATTATTCATATGAAAGAAGTGACACCTGGCCGACTAGAGGACCTAGTAAGTATAATTTCATCAATCTAGGGATTTACTATCAATAAATGCATCTCGGTTGGTCGAGGTTTTATTCACTACATTTTTCCATCATTGGAATTATGAAAGAAGGCATGGGTTCATGTCTCTGTATCTGAAGTCAAGTTCCCTTCTCAGTCATGAATAGACATTGGGATTTGATCCATTTTCTATGAAAAATACCTTTACAAAGGTATGGACAATATTTATGGATTCTAAAGATACTACAAGATATTACTACTGTGGTTGGAGTTCCCATTTAGATGGAAAGGGAAACTAAAGTGGTCAGGTTTGGGCCTTTTACTTTGATATTGGTTGAAATTGATCTCATTTTCACTATAATTGATATAGATATTTTTTCTACTCATAAAATTCATAATAGAATTAACATTTTGGATGAAAAAATTTCATTATTTTGTGCATAATGTAATGTTTTAAGACATTCCAAGGATAAATTCTTTAAATCACATAAATGTGAAGTTTTCTCTTTGAGAAGGAATTTGCAGTAAGACTATAAAATGAAGAAAGAAAGAGTTTATTCCAAAATAATTTCACAAGTTCATCCTAGTGTTCCAATGGGTCATGATTCAGAGGAGAGTGTAATATTTGAGGATTAGAAACAAGCCTCCAGTTCTATGGTAGGGGATTCAGATCATTCTCTTGGAGGGTTGTGCAGCCCAAAGAGTATTAAGGTGCTCGACATAGACACTAGAAAGATATATGTGGGAAAAAACATTTCCACTGTGTATTCAACTGGAGTGGCTAGCTTTGATAAAGGGGATTGTGGTGGCTCATCATCATCCTCGAAGGAATCATGTGATATTTTTTCTAATGATGATGTGGTGGTACAGTTGGACCATGATCTATTATTTTATGTGGCTCTTTGCAAAATCACTTGATTTTCTATGGATAATGACGCTTCCTCATAACATTGAAATGTTTTTGTTTTTGAGAAATTTGATCCTAATCTACAACATAAGAGTAAAGGAATATCTGAAATGATCGATGGTGAGATGATCAGTCCAAGAAGACCCATGAATTCTTCACCATATGTTAAAAAGGGTGAGAAGAATGTAGTGGTGACAATCCATAAATGTGCCACTACCCACATCAGATCCATGAACCATATTCCCTAAAGATTTCGGGGATACATAAATGGAATTAGGCACTCAAATGGACTTGGTGATAGGAAATTAAGATATGTTGGAAGTGGGTGAAGATGAAATGGATGATACTTGGCATAAATCCAAGTCATGGAGATGGGGATATCATTTTAAATGTAATGGTCTGGGACGTGGTTGTGCTGACTTGGCTACTTCACATGGATGTGGTCATTCAATGATCCAATTTATTACATAGCATCAAATGTAATGGTATAATTACTCTACATTCTTCTATAAAAAGATGCCATAGTTAGAATTGGAATCTGCTGATGATATATATGATCATGATTATGGGGATGATCTCGATTCACTCTATTTTTAGTTTTATATTATGTGTAAGAGATTTACCTTTGTTTGACCCCATCTATTCTATTTTTCATTTCTTTCCATTTATTGCGATTAACAAGTTTTTGTAGGATCATGTTCTCTATCCACCTGGACTCTTTATGTTATAAAAGGATGGGTTTAATGAATTCATTAAGTTTATAACATATCATGTAAATAACCCATCTATAATAATTTCTCTACAATTATATTTTTTTATTCAATATCAGTTTTTCTTGATGATTTGGAAGGAAAATTAATTTTTTATGGAATAAAATTAAGAAATAAAATTTTCACTAATCACATGAAATATATGACAGTTGATTGTCACTGGGACCCCACTATAGTTACTTGATCATATGATATGAGTATTGTTATAAATGATTATATAGATATTATTACGAAATTGATTGCGGTAATTAATGTTTACCTTAGAAACTATCAAAATATATTTGAGATGTTAGAGAGTCATAAAAATATTATATTTATATTGGTTTTACTAAATATAAAACACTTTTAAATGCACTGAAGTTTATTACCTAAAATATGGAAACAGATGGAGTGACAATGGATTAACATAACTACATTGTCCATCTTCTTATTAAAAAAATAAAATTAAATAAATGATATTTTCAATGGGTATGATCTCCAAAAGAATACATGCATTCCAAAATGACTATTTATTATTCCATAAGGTCCATGAATCAATTTAAAAAGATCTAACGTTGGTGAAGAATTATATAAAACAACGAATCTTGTTAAAAAAATTCATATGATACATTCTAATCATTCTACAGCTTGGATGACTATATAAAAGTGAGGTAACTATAACGCTATTGATCTGGAACACAGATACAAGAATTTAATATAGGAAACCTCATCATGCATCAAATTCTCCCATGTAGAATAAAATTGATCATAAGTATCCTGAATTTGGAAATGATATTAGAATAATATATCAATAGAAATCTATAGATGTAATGGAACCTTTTGGTATATAAATTAACGCTCATAGTACATGTCTTTTTATGTTGGTAACATATAACATTCCTTTGTGGTTATATATGAATTACAAAGTCATTATATTTTCTCTTATTATAGTATAACCAAAACAGCCTAGTAATTATATTGATGTTTATATATATCCATTGATAAAATATCCAAAATTAATGTGGGATTAATGTGTTACACTTTATGATACTCAAAGAAATATAGATTTCACATTGAGATCCTTTTTTTATGATAAATGACTTTACAAACGATGAAAACTTTTCAATATATCATGTTAAAGGAATGATAGTGTTCCCCCATTGTTGAGAAGGTACACCATTAGTTATGTTGAATAATTATTTAGAGACAATGTTTCTATGATACTATAAATTTTTACCACAATAATCTAAATAATGATAATAGAAAACATCATTTTATGGGAATTATAAAGAAGGTACATCACCTTATCGATTAGTAGGTGATGAAAAATTTGATAAAGTATTGAATATTATAACTATTTATTGTGAACCCTTTTTGAAAGAACTTATGAAAATGTTTTGGGAAATTTGATTATTATTTAATCACTCTATTTTAATTTTTTCTACATAAAACATCTTCTTAATGTATTTCATGTTGAAAAAATGTATGTGAAAGTGTCATTTTCATGCTAAAAAATGTACTTTATCAAACAATAGATGATATTAAGGCTAGGTTAGAAATTATTGATATTGGTATAGAGAAGTAGTTAGTCATAGTTAATGGTGAAATAATGATTTTATTCAACTATTGACTTACACTATTTCCAACAAATTTATATTTTATATTTTCAACTTCCTTGGTGAAAATATTCTAGAAGGGTATTCATCAAATATAACGATTTTTGTTTTCCTAAATTATTTGATGTTTAATGTCCTAAAACCACATGAATTTTATTTTTTAATACATGATTTAATTTTGTGAGTTTATATTTCATTTCAGATAAAAATTTCTAATAGAAAATAACCAATTTTTTCTTAGTTTTCAAAGATATATTTGGTAAAGGTATATGCTTACTGATGTTTTCAACTATGAAAAATGAAATTGATTCCATAATAGGTGAATTAGATATGTTATTTCCATAGTCATTATATGATATAATAGTTTAGTTTATTAGAGATATCCAGCTATGTTTCCTTGTAAATTACATATTGAATCACCCCAATTAATGTTATATGGTGATTTTGAATGGTTATTTCAAAAATTTATGTTTTCGTATATGTTTTATTATAGAGTGAGACATTATTGTGGAAAAATATTAATTTCTTACCCAATACCTATCTGATGTGGATAATACTGGTGTCCCAAAATAGCTTCAAAATGGGTTCCATATTGGTGATGTAATTTTAAGAGGAGATGTTATGACTATAACAATTACATGGTAGGATCGGTATCATCACTACTTTTTACACAAGTATATTGAGATTTTTCAATATATTGATACTCAAAAATAAATTCCTAATAATTTGAAACCTTCAATGATTGAAATATGGATATCAAATAAAAATAATAAATAGTTTATAAATGGGATGTGAGACAATATTTATATAAGATGGTTTAGAATTCAATGATTGAATGAATTGATGGCTTAGAAGAGGACTAATTGTACATGTAATATCATAATATTTTTATATAATTAAAAATTATTCAATTTATTTAAAGGAACGGGATGAACATAGTATGATATAGAATAGTAGAGTTACTATTGCATTATAAGTGATGCACGTATCTGGTATAAAAGATATGAATCCAATTTATGTGAATTTTTTAGGAATTGAAATCATCAGAAAAATATAGGAGTTGGATTATCAAACATTATAGGGGATAATTTTTTAATGAAAATGGGTTGATAACAACAGTGATATTAAATGAATGTAAATTCCGAAAAATATGGGTATATGGATAAACCATTCATAATGGAATCATAAGAAGTAAAAGTATTTTTAAACATGGATCCTAAAAATAAAAAATTGTTCAAATTTTCTATTTCTAAGTATAACAAATGCATGGTCATTTTGGAAATACATTGAAGTTGACACTTTTATTTGGATGTCACAAAAAAAATCAACTTATATCATATAGGGGACCATAATGTGGGAATTTTAATTAGATTTGTATATAAAAGGTTTTCCTCGTAATATAATCTATTCATTGGTATATTTATTTAATCAAAATTAAATGTTTAACTTCTTGAGTAGATAATGTATTCTACACAAACTAATGCTAGTAATTCCATGAAAGAACATACTACAAATGGTGAAATTGAAAAAATATTTTATGGTTAATAATATATGGTTGGAAAAATATAGGATCAACATAACATGATAGTAGTATATAAAAATACTAAGGTGACACGTAAAGGTATTAAATTCTTGTACTGAAGTAATCAGCATGTCTAACCTATTGGTCCCATTAAGTACATTTTCATTAGTTACATTGGTTTCAAAAAATGAATAGACATGTCAATTGATGTATAAAAGTGGGAAAATGTTATTCTTTCATTATGGAAAATTATTTAGAAATACATTATGGTAACATTATTCAAAACATTATCAATTTTATCAAAAAATAAAATAATGAATCATTGATTTACTATTCATTAACCCTTGTAGATTATATTTATATTAGATATTTTCTATCTCAAAATCATAATAATAGTAACCAGAAAGGCTCATAGATTATTTTAGAAACATCTTAAAAACTAATTTGAGGGATACCAAGGATAAATTTAACCCCCAAACACCAGCTATATACACACAAATGATATACAAAGACACTTGGGATTCTTTTATTAGATATTAGGTGGGGGTATCATTTAATGTGTATTATAATTGGTAATATATTATTTGAAATTATGTTTACAAATCAAATTTATTCTTAATTATTAATTTATGAAAAATAAATAGAGGGTATAAAATTATAATCATGCATCAAAACCATTATACACCTACCATAAAGAAAGTAGGAGGTATGCTTCACTTAAAAAAATTTAATTTAATAGTAATATTGAGTAAAACATTTATAAGATATGAAAAACATTTATTATGTTATTTTGTATATATAAATCCTATTAAATCAAAATATAAATCCCCATCCATGCAACATAATTTTCTATGGAAGGAGTATTTTAATAATAAATAGATACAAAGCGAATAAAAAATAAATATTGAGTATATTAATTACATGAAAGAATGACATAATATAGATTTTGAATGATGTAAAACAATATTACATAAAAATGGAAACTTATATTCTTGTATTTTTTTATCTGGTTTAGAAACAGGAATCATTATATTCCATACACATTAAATAATTAATTTTTATCGATTTTTTGAATTCATAATAGTATTAATGTTTTAGAGGATTGAGTTTTGTAGTGTCTCCTCAAGTATACATTGAGAAAGCAATGACACTGGGGAATAAATATACGAGAATTAAACACAATCATTTATAGAAAAATTCTAAAAAATGAAAAGGATACTTACTAGGATTATTTAATAGACTAGTTTGTTGGAAGGGGTGTATAACAGGAAAAAACACATCTACAACCATCATACAAAGAGCCACACCTCCCAATATTTGAGACTGGACATTCCACATAAAGGCCTACCTTACCTATGGTAATTTATAGTGACTAAGTCTATACATTCATTTATTTTATAACATTTCATTTAGTTAATAATTAGATTTCATAAATAATCACACAATCTCAAGAATTAAAGGACTGGTGTATTTATGTACTACCTATATAAGAAACATATTTTATAAACCATGTGAACATTTTTTACATAGTATAGGAACACTAGACTTCAAACAATACATATTATAATTTATAATCATATTCATAACTTGCGTAAATAAAAACATAAGAAATTGGTGTGATTTGATGCTCGATAAGCATAAACTAAAGCGATAATAACCAAATATCAAAATTGAACATAAAATTAAGAAAACGGGAATAATCAAGATAAATAATAAAATTTATAACCAACGATGAATAGATCATATATGATAGAATATGACTCGACATGACATAATACATGAATAAAAATAGTGAGGAAACATGAGTCAATACACATGATCAATGATAGTTTAATCCAATTTTGATAATTAGTATAAAAATGAAATATCATTCAAATTTGGCACAAAAATATGTATAGGAAACATTACCATCATGTGCCACACCATTAGTACCAACGCTTATGAGAAACTTAAATTTACTCATGATAAATTATCTCATGATATGTAAAATTTAAAATAATATATTGGATGGATATATAGGTTGAAAAAAACATTATACATACATATGAGTTCTATAAGAAATCAATGATTGATAATATTTTCCAGAACCCTTGGAAATAAAATGGTTTTCATTAAACACATAAACAATAATACTTGTAAAAAAGGATTCAAAAGGATTCACATAGGGGAATAATTAATAATTCCATCAAAAAT
This sequence comes from Viscum album, assembly GCA_963277665.1. Lineage (NCBI taxonomy): Eukaryota > Viridiplantae > Streptophyta > Magnoliopsida > Santalales > Viscaceae > Viscum > Viscum album. The sequence continues at coordinate 1,485,140,001 of OY728137.1, forward strand.
CATAACATGATTAAACCATGGAAAACAAATAGGTATTAATGACATTATGTAACATTCTTGGAAAATACCATTCAATCTATATAATTAATTATATGGTATTTACACCATATAGGTAAATGATATACTATTAAGTCAATAATTTTACAAAATTACCCAATGTGTGATATCTTGGTGAAAATCCAATGAATCAAAAATAGGTTATTCAAAAAATTTCATTCCCCTGAAATTTAGGATCACACATAGTAGGGATGATAAAGGCAGTGATGGGTCAATCCTCCAAAAGAGAATGACAGTTAATAAGTTATCCTAATAAATAATTTGGATGGTAAAATTATAATAATATCATTGATCAAGAATAATTTATTTCAAAGGAATTTTATTTAGCATAAATTTATTTGTAGAATAATTATGAATATTCAATTGGGAAATAAGAAACATCCACGATTATTTGGAAACATTTTAGACAGAAATATTTAAAAACTAATGTATAACAAAATTTTATTTTATAAAACAAATAAAACATAGAAACAATTTATCATAAAATATGTCAAACAATGTGGAAATAGTTATTCAAATAGAAAATGTTAAAAAGTTATTATTTTTACACTTAAATGAAAATGACCCATACTAAAAAATTAATTTATTTAAATTTATTTTGGAAGTATATTAAATAGTATAAAAATATCCCACTAAATTATTCTTCAGTGGATAAGTACATTTTAAAAATCATTTAATGAAAGAACGTAAAAAAAGAGATTTCTAAACTCGAAAATAAGAGATGGTGTCTGTTTCACTTATAAGAGATACTTCGAGTAAGATATGAGTCAATGAGAAATGAAATTATGAGTGAAAATCTGAAACCATATAAATATAGAAGTAAATTATTAGTGTTTTTATAAAGAATAAAAATTCCCAAAATTTTTAATTTTATGAAGAATATTGATTTTTAAATAATATTATAAGAGAACCCCTTTTGCTTTGAGTAAAATTTTTCTCACAACCACTTTCACATAGTGTATACTTTGATATGGTGGAAATTTAAAAAATGTATATGATTGGAATATTGTAAATCCATGAATATAGTAAAATAAAATCATTATCCATAAATAATACCATATTAAACTCTTCATGTTTCATATTATGTAGTATGACTCGAGAAATTATATTCATGAAAAGAAACCCCAAAATTTTTTCCCCACTTAGTTGAATACACACAATCTTCCTCTATAAAAAATATAAATATAATAATCATAAATTTAAAAAACTTTCTCATATACATATGTTTTATAATCTTTGTTTATATGTATTCTATACATTTATATTCATTGTTTATAGCCTAATTTTGAGGTCAGGTGTGGGTTGTGTTGGTCATCTTGAACTAGTTTCATAATAGTGGTTTTGTTTTTCACTATTTCCCAAAATTTAATAATTATAAGTAAATTTAAGGTAATAAATTGTATTTTTTGTAATTACTTATAATGTTTAAATTTCATTACAAGAGTATTTTTAATGTTTATCCTAGAAGATTAAATCGACACTGAAATATTTTTAGTGATGTTTAACCAATAATGGTTGTTTTATTAATTAATGAGTTTAATATTTTTATATGTTATTCTAAAAAATAATTATTTATATATTTATGTCGTATTATACGATTAATACTGTTTTCATAGTTATCCATGATATCATTAAATATCGTAGTTTATGTTGGTGTAAAAATGACCAAAATATGGACATACCGTAACTGTTAATGATTATGAAATTATTTAGAATTAATATCAATAGACCAATAGATTAATAATATAATTTATAATTTATTAATTTTATATATCATAATAATTATTTAATTTTGAGAAGAATTAATGGATATGAAAAGATTACATATTTTGAATTAAGTGTTTTCCATATAGTACACTCATTTTAAACGATTGCGTTAATGATTATCATTTGTTGATCATATCATTAATATTTTATCCTATTTTTTATACCATAAATTTAATGATATTTTGAAACTATAATTTAACCATTAACCCACTCTAATTACCATTCTTTTAAGGAAGTGATGAAAATAAAAATGGAAATCAATTGTCTCATGGAGGCGGTTGCCCACACGTACACATGGATGATGATTACGTATTCTATATCAAGAGAATTTAATAATATTTTTTATCATTTAAGAATGAAAAAATATTTATAAATATAATATTACTTTATTAAATTAAATTTTATGACTATTCATGTAAGGGGGTTAAGTAAAACAAAACATGACCTTTTCGGGAGGCGGTTATCTACACACAAAAAATGTTATTTTCAATTTTCATAGGGAATAAAATAAAATGGTGGTAAACTATTGTAATGTTATTATAATAACATAAAAATATATAAATTATAGTGATGTTATAATTTTTATATGGTGAAAAAAATTTAGAAATCATCATCATGTATAAGTAAAAGGAAAAGAAGATGAGAGGTTTGGAACTTATACCCCACTTCATTGATTATCTCCTTTATGAAGGGGATAAAAAATTAAAGGATGATATTTTGAGAATAATGATATCATATTTAATGTTTCATAAAATTTAAAGGATATTTTTTCCCTTTTTGGTGGGTAAAAGAACGAGGTTTTGGTGTGAGGATAAGCGACTGGAGAAGAGTCCAATTTAAAAGTGAAAAGGAGTGGCAATTTTGTAAATAACCAAAACATTTCAATAATGGAATTTCCCCCTCTAGAAAAATAGATCCAAAATTAACGAATGATAAATAAAATATTATATAAGGTAATGTAAAACCACAAAAATACAATTAAAATTATGTTTTTAACATTTTTATCCATTTACCTCCTAGGTAACTCATTTTTACAATTTTGGTTCTCACAATGGAAACTAGTTTTGACCTAGGTATTTAATCCTTCTCGACCAAAAAGAAAATTGGCCATATTATATTATTTGGACTTACTGATTCAAAATTTTAAATTTATTAATAAGGTTAAATTTATTAATGTGAAAAAAATAATTTTAAATCAAATTTATTTAATATATTATATATAATATTTTTTGAAAAATATAACCTAAGTTCTAAACTATTCAATATGGGTTTATAAATTAGTAAGAGAATTTTTAATATTTTAAATCCACTTATAAAATATATATTTTTATAATATTATATGTTTCATGAATTTCTACTACACAATTATATATTAAAATGTCCTAAAATCCATGTTATTTGAAAAAATGGTATTTTTCATTATTCACATAAAAATCAATATTTCTAGAAAAAACACAAAAAATGCATCCAAAGAAAAGTTTTTAATTAAAAATCAAGAAATGTATTTATTTTAATCTAATTTAGATTACAATTTTTATAAATCTATTTTCTAAATTAAGATACAACATATAAAGAAACTTACATTTATTGAAAAAACAATTGTCCACTAAGTGTTCTTAATATTATTTCATATCAATTTCTAATTTAAAATATGTTAATATATAATAACATTTAAAAAAATTTAATATAACATATTATGATTAATGATAAAATTATTAAAAAAATTGTACTTTAAAAAATCAATTATATAATATGTAATTATTAAAAAATAACATTAAAATTAATTATTTATCTTCCAAAATGTAATTTTACTAGTTAGTTTATATTAAAATTATTAATTTATTTTTATAAAAAATCATATAAAAATAAAATATTTACTTTAATAATATAATTATTCATATTTATATGTATCCAAGAAATATATATTATATATATATAAATATAATATTTTAAGGAGATGTTTTTTTATTATATATTATATTACTTAAAATTTACAACTATAACGTCCTGGACCTAGATGTCACCCGAAACAGTTCCCCAATCCTATTTTGTCACAAGATCTCAAGCGCATCCCCCCAACAGTAGAGGCTGCTGGCTAGTAGTAAGGGCCTATGTGATTCAGTGGGTATACAATACCTTCATTACCAGGGTATCATAGTTGAAGTTAAATATATACAATTGCGAAAGAAAAAAAAAGAAGACAACTAAAAGTAAGACAAGTAGACAGGAATACGTAATAATAACCAAAAGTATTTTACATACGAAAATGATGAATATGGTAGAATTATCTTGAAAATAGGCAGAATATTACATGGAAATACAATACAACTATCCAAAAATAACAAAATACCAAAAGGAATCCCTGCATCACAAGCCACTACATGGTCTTATGCTCCCCTTCTCTAAAACCACAATCAACAATCTGTACTAGGGATATTTCCCCTATCATCACCCGCAACCATATAATCCGTTTGGGTCACTAAGGAGGCCCACACATGGTGTGACATAAGCATCCTAGTAGGCAACCACCCAGGTCTATATAGTTCTAACATCAATTCTACAAAAGTGAAACCAAGTATAACCAACCAGAAAGTAAGTGTGTATGACCCTGACATAAGTCTAAATTATCAATTAAAACAATACAACCCTCAAGGATACCTACAAAAGAGTGTCACATCCTAATAAAGAAGCTTAAACCATTTAAACACGCAGGTCACATGGTCACACCATACATCCATCTGTATCAAGCAGCCTACAACCACACTGTATAATGAAATCAAGAATCCCATGGCCACACTGTATGGTGAAAGTAGCATCCCCTGGCCACGCCATACAGTGATGTAGAATACCTCAAGGCCCGGATCTAAGGTGTCAGCAGACCAAGGATACCATGTAATAAATATTTGGACCATGGAGGGTAGGATCCAAGGATCATGTCCACGGAATTATGTCGAGTCCCATTGGGTACCTACTAGAAACATGGTTAGGCACTGGTTGGGGTCCGAGGAGAATGGAAATAGAAATTCCTATGTGATCCCAAGAAATTCGGATCCTATAGGGTAGCAAGTCCTGAGGCATCACACGATATCAAGACACATGGGGTAGAGTCAACCAAAGGCGTCCACTACCACATTCCATATCCATAGAGAGTAGTTCAATGCATCTATTATACCATTCATTGAATCATTCAAACATCCTAATTAAACATTCATTCCATGTGAGTATACACACTCACATACTCCTGAAAAATACATTTGTATATCCACCTATGAAAACCTTTAATAAAAACAAGCATATGGGTCTACCCTCCATTATAAACCAATTTCATTTAAGCAAAGCTAACAAAATAGGAATAGTATCACAGCATATAAATATTCAGGAGGTAGTATATCTCTTAAGAAAGATATTCAAACTATCAAGGAATATAAGGTCTCCCTAAAACTAGGAAAGCACAAGCACACACCCATTGGGTATTTTGAATTGGCATAAACAAGATAAACCCAAAAAGTCACACCCCTTAGCTGACACAAAACGAGCAATGGTGCCAACGCACCAAAACGAAACCCATGGTCAACCTCATTAGGTCCACATAATTCTATTTAAATATACTCGCTCTAAAATGATACCTCACATAAAAGGATGACAATCATATCGGCCAAATGCCGGAGAAACACCCATAAAATCTGAAAGAAAGATTAGACCACTTAGCTCGCCTCAGTAGTAGAGAGACCATCCAGTATTGTGTCCTGATTGGTCCAAGTTTGGAAGAAATCTGAAGAAAAAATAAAGATGGGATATTAGGACATATTATCCTAAATCCAAATAGCGTAGTAGGTGATCTAAAGAAACACGAATTACTAAAAAGAAAATTAGGCATTACCATTGTGTATCCGTAGATACAATCAGCGATCAAAATGGAATTTGGACAGAGGATTTGGCTCAACGCCTATCATAGGTTCCAAAAGGGGAGTTCCAAGGTAGAGCTTCTATCTATGGGTGAAGAATCAAATTTTTGGATTAAAATGTAATTTCTTTTTAATTTAAAATTTAAAAAACACATAGCAAGGGTCACATGGTTTATCCACACGGTTTCCCAAATTGTACGAAAATCATACAAAAACTGGGTGCACCTCTATGTCTAAGAGGGGCGCTTTGCACAGTTACCCTGCATGGTTTGACTAACTGGGCGGTAACCATACAGAACCAATTTATCCAAACCCTACAATTTATTAGACCCCTCATATGGTTTACCTAAACTGTGTGCAAGCTGTGTGAAAACCGTGCGCCTGGTCATTTCTAGACTAAAACTTGGTTCCAACCTGCGATCACGCCCTAAACACCTCCAAAACACCCATGATCAAGTTAATCATTGACATAAGGCCATAAAAGGATTTTAAGCATAAATAAAAAGGATTCAAACCTTGTACGAAAACACAGGTTCGTACAATATTCCCCGTTATAGAAATTTCTCCCCAAATTTCTCTCTGAAGGGTGGTAAAGATTTGTTTGAGAACATATCTGGCCAGTAATCATGTATGTCAGTATCTATATCCCATTTCTCATACTATAAAAAACTATGCTTCAATATAACATGTACTAGAGCAAGTATCCAGGCTTGGAGAACCTTCATGCTCCGGTCAATGATACGAATCAGGTTCTCCTTAAAGAATGAATAAACATGAAACTCAACCTCCTTGGGATAAAAAATGTGAGACGGGTCTAAGTGATAGCGGTGTGGTTGAGATACATGGAAGAAGTTCGGCATGGCTCGGGACCTCTGAGTTAACTAAAACTGATAGGGAACTGACCCGAATCTCTCTAGAATACTGAACAGCCCGACGTATCTCAGTGAAAGTTTTACCAGTCTCCTGACCATCCTGTGTCCTAGCTAAAGTAAAACACGCAATAATACCTAGTCCCTGACCTCAAACTCTAGAGGTCATCTGAGGCGAATGGTTTATGATTTGTTTTTGACACTATAAATTATACATCTGCTTTTGAATCAACTAGAGCTGCTCAGAAGTCTCATACAGGAGATGCGGTCCAAGTAAAGTTGCCTCTCCTACCTCGGACCTGCAAAGGGTAGAATTTAATGGTCTACATTATAAATCCCCTAAAGTTTCCATCTGTATCGTCTCCTAATAACTCTTATTTTAGGAAAATAAACCAGGTCAATGTCCCTCTCCCAAGATCCCCGAAATTCAAGGACGCATGCACGAAGCCAGACCTCTAGCACCTGTATCGTACCCTCTAACTGGACATTAGTCTAAGGGTGGTATGTTGTGCACAGAAGCACCTATGTACCCAGTTCACTCTAATACGACATTGTAATTTCAAGAATCTATATTCCAACTGAAACGGTGACCTGATCTCGATTGGTCACAAAGCCTCAAGCGCATATCCCAAAATTCCATAGGCTGCCGACTAGCAGTTAGGGCCTAGGTGAATCATGGGGGATATTATGCCATCATTACATGAGTGTCATAGTGGATGTCAAATAGATACCATAGAGAAATATAAATAAACAACATAAATTAAAAAAGTAAGACAAGAATATAGGAATATGTAACAATAAACAAAATTATATCTTGTGGAAAAATTATGCAGATGGTACAAGTATCAAGAAAATAGCCAGAACAGTACATGGAAACACAATACAAGTATCCCAAAATAATTAAAGTCCAAAAAGATTTCCCAAAATCACAAGTTGCAGCTTGGTCCTATGTTCCCCTTCTCCAAAGCCTCTATCAACATCATGTAATAGGGAACTTTCCCCTTTCACCACCTTCAACCATATAATCTATTTGGGTCCCCAAGGTGGCCCAAAAAGGATGTGATATAAAAATCCAAGTAGGAAACCACCCAGGTCAATATAGTTCTAACAACATCTCTAAAAAAGTTATAGAAAGTGTAACCAACCGGTAAGTAAGTGTGTATGCCCATGACATAATTCTACTCTATCAAGTAAAACTTAACAACCCTCAAGGCTACCTAAAAAAGAGAGTCATCTCCTAACAAGGAAACATCATCCAAGGAAACACGCAAGTCACATGGCCATGCCGTACATCCATCTATATCAAGTAACCCAAAGCCACGATGTATAACTAAATCAAGTATCCCACAACCACAATGTATAGGTAATGTATCATCCCACAACTACATCGTATAGTGAAGTAGAAGACCTCAATGTCCGGATCCAAGGTGTCAGTAGACCAAGGAATAAACATAATAAATATATTTACCAAGAAGGGATAGATCTGAGGATCATGACCAAGGCATTGCAATGAGTCCCATAGGCATTCATGTTGTAAACATAGTTAGTCACTGGTTGGGATCCAAGGAGCATCGCAATAGAAAAACCTACATGAGCCCAAGAAAACTGGATCTTATAGGGTATCAAGGCCTTAGGCATCCCATAAAATTATGACCCAAGGGGTAGAGTCAACCCAAGGTGTCCAATACCGTGTTCCATATCCATGGAGAGTAGTCCAAGACATCTATAAAACTTTTCATTCATGCATTAAAAGATTCCAATTAAATACTCATTCTATGTGAGTATACACAATCACATCCACCTTCACAAACCACGAGCATACCCACTCATGAAAACATTTTATAAAAACAAGCATGTGTCCCTACCCACACATATAAACCAACTTCATTTATTCCCATCTATCAAAATAGTAATGGCATCACAATATTTTAATATGAAAGGAGGTACTACATTTCTTAAGCAAGATATTCAAGATATCAAGGCATTTGATCTCTTCCTCTAACTAGTAAATCATAAGAACACACCCATTGGGTGGTTTACCATTGTATAAAAAAGAAAAACCTAAAAAGTAACACCACTCAGGAGACCTCGAAATGATAAATGGTGAAAACACACGAAAATGGAACCCATGGTCAACCTCTCTAGGTCCAAATATAACTACTAAAAGGTACTCTATCAAAAATGAGACCATGCATGAAATTGTGACAAAATGCATATCATCCGAACTCCCGAGAAACACCCTGAAAATCCAAAGGAAATAATAATCCAGCTACCTCGCATTGGTAGTAGACATCTCGTCTAGTATAATGTGCTCATTCGTCCTAGTTTGGAAGAAATATTAAGAACAAGTGAAGAATGGGATATTAGGTCATATGAGGTGAAATCTAATTAGTGTAGTTTTTGATCCTAAGAATCATGAATGACTATGAAAAGAATGTAGATCTTGTTGTTTTAGTTCTGTAGAGATGATCGACAATCAAAACAGAAGTCAAATAGAGGATTTGGGTCAAATCCAATCTTAGGCGCCAAAAGGGGAGCTACAAGGGTGATCTTAATATCTGTTGAAAAAGAAACCCAATTTTTGTTTTCAAAAATTATTTTCAATTTTAAAAAAATAGACACACAACAGGGGTCGAACAATTTACTTGCATGGTTTCCCAAACTGTGTGGAAATTGTGCACGCCTCTCTGTATAAGAGGGGCTCTTCACATGGTCACCCCACATGGTTTGTCTAACCGTGCAGTAACCGTGCGGAACCTCTATATCCAAAACTAATATTTTTTCATACCCCTTTGCATGATCTCCCTGAACCACGCGCATGCCGTGTCCAAACCGTGCTCCAGGACATTTCTATCCCAAAACATGGTTCTGAACTCTGAACAAGCCCCAAACACCTCCAAAACACATGTGATCTAGTTAAGAATTCACATAATTAAATAAAAATTTATTTAAACTAAAAATAAAAGGATACGTACCTCATATGAAAAGCCGGGTTCTTATAATCTCCCCCCCCCCCTTATAGAAATTAATCTTCGAAAAGCTCTATGATGGTTGGTCAAGATTCGTATGAGAACAACTCTAGCCACTGAGAATGAATTTCGGTCTTCCTCCCCTTAGTCTCATCCTATAAAGAGTTGTGCTACTATAGTACCCCTGCTAGAGGAACTGACTAGCCTTGGAGAACCATCGTGCTCCTATCAACAGTACGAATCAGATGCTCCTTAAAAGATTTATCATCCTACGACTCTACCACCTCATGCTGAAAACATGAGATGGGTTTGCCTCATATCAGTTTAACTGAGACACATAGATGAGATTGTGCCTGACTCAGTACCTCTGAGGTAACTTTAATTGATAGGCAACCAAACCGAATCTCTCTAGAATCTCTAATGGAATGACATACCTTGGTAAAATTTTACCCTATCATTTGATCCACCCATGTCCCAGCCTTAGTGAAACATACAAGAAAACCCAATCCCCCACCTCTAACTCTAGAGGCCATATGTGGTGACCGACCTATGATTTCTGATGAGACTGGGTAATAGCCATCCCCTTCTAAATCATTGTACCTTCTCAGAAGTTTCCTACATAAGACATGGTCCAAGTAAATCTACCTCTTCTGCCTCTATCCATCATATGAGAGAATACATTGGCCTACCATATAATTCCTTATATGGTTCCATCTATATCGTCCCCTGATAAGTCTTATTTTATAAGAACTCAACCAGGGGAATCTGCCTCTCCCAAAGGCCCCCAAAATCTAGGATGCATGCTTGAATCACGTCTTCTAGAACATGTATCATATGCTCTAAATTTCTATCAGCATAAGGGTAATATGTTTTCATTATAATTAGTTGTGTAACCAGACCCTATGATACCAATTTATAATGTCATGGAACCAGATTCCACCCAAAACGTTTCTCGGAGCCCAGTTGGTCACAATGCCTCAAGCACATCTCCCCAAATGCCAGAGGCTACCGACTAGCAGTGAGGGCCTAGGTGAGTCAGTGGGGAGACTTTTCACTCATTACCAGAGTATCAAAATAGATTTCAAATATATATAATTAAAAAAGTAAAATAAACAATAGAAAACTGAATGTAAAATTAGAAAATAAAAAAATAAATAATAATGACCAAATTTATTTCATATAAAAAATGATTCTAATGGTACAAGTATCTATAAATTATCCATAATAGTACATAGAAATACAATAAAAGTATCCCACAAGAAAAAAAGACCAAAAAGGTATCCCAGCATCACAAGCTATATCGTGGTCCTATGCTCGCCTTCTCCATAGTCACAATCAACTACCTATTCTCAGGATCTTGACTCTATCATCACCTGAATACATATAATCTCTTTGGGGTCGCATGGAATCCCAAACAGAATGTGAGAAAATCATCCCAGTTGGAAACCATCCTGGTCTATGCTGTTCTAACAGCAATTCTACAAAAGCTCTAGAAAGTGTATCCAACCAGTAAGTATGTGTGTATTCTAATGAAATAAGTCTACTGTATCATGTAAAAATGAACATCTATCAAGGCTACCTACCAAATAGAGTCAGATTCTAACAAGTCATCTACAACCAAGTGAACACGGAAGTCACACTGATATTCTATACATATATCTGTATTAAGAAACCCATAGCCAAGCTGTATAAAGTAATCAAGTGTCCCAAGACCACAAAATATATTGAAAGTATCATCCCACGAACACAACGTACAATGAATTAGTAGGCGTAAAGGGCTAGATCAATGGTGTCAGCAGACCAGGACATCTAAGTAATAAATATCTAGACTAAGAAGTGTTGGAACCAAGAAGCATGTCCAAAGCATCCCATCGAGTCCCATGGGAATCCCTGGTGGAAACATGGTTAGGAACTGTTTGGGGTCCTAGGAGCACGAAAATATAATGTCCTACACAATCCCATGATAGCTGGATCATACAGGGTGGCAAGGCATGAGGCATCCCACTGAATCAAGACCCAACGGGCAGAGTCAACCCAAGGAATCCACTACTGCATTCCAGATCCAAGGAAAGTAGTTCAAGGCATCTATCAAACCATTAATTTGGGCATTCAAACAATCCAATTAAACATTCATTCCTTATGAGTATACCCACTCAAATATACCAACACATTCCATTAGTATACCCAATCTTGCAAAGCTTTTATAAAAAACATTATGGGCATGCCCTCCTATATAATCCAACTACATTTTTTCCAAGCTATCAAAAATATGTATGGTGTTGCAAGATATCAATTTGAAAGGAGTTTGTACATCTCCTAAGCATGATATTCATGGTATCAAGGAATATAAGAGCTTAATATAACTATGAAATCCCAAACACACACCTATTGGGTGGTTTAAATTGATATAAAAAACTAATCCCAAAAAGGCCCACCCCCTAGGGTGACCTCAAAATGAGAAACGGTGTCGACACACCTATACAGAACCCATTTTCCTCCTCACCAGGTCCAACAAAAGCTACTAAAATCTACTCTCTGAAAAAAGAGACCTATCTGGAAAGACCGACAAAAGGAATAATGGAATAATGCCTAAGAAACACCCAGAAAAGCCAAAACAAAGTATAGACCACTTTCCTCATCTCTATAGTGGACAACTCGTCCAATATCATGCTCTAGGTTGTCTCAGTTTGGATGTAATCTGAATAACAGATGAATAACGGGATATTATGGCATATGATCCTAAATAAAAAATAGAACTTTTGTTTTTTCTAAAGAATCATTAATGACTAAAAAAGAATGTAGGACTTACCATTATAGATCTTTAGAGACAATTGACAATCAAATGGAAGTCCGATAGAGGATTTGGATCAAAGAAAATATTAGGTTTCAAAAGGGGAAGTACATGGTTGAGCTTCTATATATGGATGAATAAAACAAATTTGGGTTTAAAAATTAATTTATTTTTAATTTAAAAATTAGAAGAAAAAAACAACACACATCAAGGGTCACACAGTTTACCCACATGTTTTCCCAAACTATGTGGAAATCGTGCCCACCTTTATGCCTAACAGGGTAACTTTGAAAGGATACCCATCACAATATGACTACCCATGCGGTAACCATGAAAAACCGCTTTGTCTGAAAACAAGAATTTTTAGACCTCTTGAATGGTTTACCTAATCTATGTAAACACTGTGTGCTGGGTCATTTCTATCCCAAAACATGGTTCTAGACTCTATACAAGCCCCAGACACCTCCAAAACACCCGTGATTAAGTTAAGCATTCACATAAGCCCATAACGATGTATTTAATACAAAAATAAAAGGATCTGTACCTCATACAAAAACCCAGTTATTACAACTACTTATCAATACATGGCTTTTGTATACCTATTGGTTATATAAAAAATGACCATATTTAATATGACCATATTTCAAATGACTATATTATTTATATATATATATATAATAAATAATTCATTCATTCCACCCTCACGTTGAATGAAATATTTCCCATTTCATGTTATATATTTTTCATAATGATTTATCCATTAATTGCGATCTTCCTAATTATAATATTTGTTTAGCTATTGGTGATTATTAAGGTTGAAAAACATCCAAGGTATTTCTTAATGGTTCAAATTTTATTCTTTTCTATCTAATTTCTCCTATTGATTTATGAACTTCTAATAGATTCATTTATCCATGGTGATTAATAATACATGGTGAGAAATTCATTGTAATCTAGGAATTTGTTGAAACATTACACCTATGAAAAAATAAAGTGTTTTCAGTTTAATTTATTTCTTTTATGACTAATTTAAAAATCTATTCTAATTTCATTAAAAAATTATAAAAAAATATTAGAGAATTATAAACATACCATTTATGAAAAGAATATGATTCCTAAAAACCTAGGGTGTTACATTTTTTATTTTTTCATAATAGTTTATATTTAATATGAATCAAACAACTACTGACACCTTTGTTGTACTAAAGTTATATAGGGTGAAATTGATTGGATTCACATTTATCGACTCCCAATCATATTCTTATTGCAATAGTTATCATGTATATTATCCAAGGATACATTCCATATAATAAAAAACTTCTAAAATATTACTTGAGAGTATGGATTCACATATATCATGTTCTGAGTGTAAGGATATCTATTCTTCTTCACGATCTTAATGTCCAAATAGTAAAACATTCTATTAGAACTATTGATTAATATACAATTCTTTTTATAAGGATATATTATTATAATGATCTATGTCCTTAAAAATTTATTTTATATGAAAACATTTAACTATTAATGAAAAAAATCATAAATGAGGTAGCTATTTTAATAGAAAAAATATATTGGCTAATAAGAAGTAAACTCAAAGTAAATTTATCTGATCACCTAATAAATCAAAATGAACTTCTGAGAGTATGTTTACCCCAAAAAATTCCCAGACAAAATTAATTAAATTTACATGTTCATGATGGTATAACATAACAAGATAATAATATGGCCTATATTTAATTTTATGATTAAATATATAGAGAGCTATTATTGTCCTTATTGGTATTGATTATTTTAATTAGATTCTCAAGCACAAATGGTTAGGATCTTTGGTTCAAAATTTATATGTGAGGAGAATTTTAATAATTTGTTTTTCCAAAAAAATTTATACAATGTTAATTACCGTTAAATTATATTAATTTTTTCTATATTCATAAATATTACCAAAATATAAAGAAAAATAATGTTAAAAAAATTATATATTTCATAGTCCTCATTCCCCCTCTACACAAAAACCATCATTGAAATAAGATAAAATATTATTAAGATCACAAAAAGTATCCAAAACATTTGAAAAGAAAATAATACATAGGAGACTCATCATAATACCTACAATTTAGGTGTAAAATTTTACAATATAATCATATAAAATATATTTTCATTTTCCCATTATTTCTTCCTATTTATTTCTCTAGGAATCACTTGATGCTCATTGTGATGAATTTTGATACACTAATGATATTTATTTTTGGATCCAATGCATGGATATATAATAAATTTACTACAGACAATGTCCCTTCTGAATCTATAATACATTACATTTGAAATTTTACGAACAAACTACAAATTATATGTGTTAGATTATGTTTAATATGAATTTCATAATGATCGAGAATTGTTTATTGAGCATCAAAACCACAGTGTCAGGGCAGCCAATTGGTATAAGAATCCAATGGATTACTTTAATTGGATGTGTATTAGTATATGTATATATATAAATATATCCATATAAAAATGTATATCAAATAAAATTACGTATTTTAATCACGATTTATAACTTATATAGAACAATAAATCTAAATGGTTCTGGTTATTACATTTTTAAATTAATGAAAAATATCATATTTCATCTACCAACTATCATCACCAAATATATATTTATAGAGAATATTAAATTTTCATTACCAATATTTATAATAATGTTTTTATATATTTATCTTGAACTACCAAAAGTTTCAATAGTCATAATATTAAAAAGAGGAATTAGATTAGTTTTGGAAGGGTTGGGTTAATTTCATGGTGTGAGAAATTTTAGAGAAATCATGAAGAGGTGATTTCATATCATGTTTATCCTTTTATTTAATTTCATATAGATCATAAATGGATTTTATATCTATATTTTATTCTTTATATTTATTATCATTTAGTGATATTTTTTTGAGAGAGACATTAAAATGGAAAGAGTTATGTATGATCCTGACCTCTCTGATAAGGTATGGTTTTCTTTTATTGGATGGTTAAACTTTTTTTAAATGGTTAATGAGAATATTCATTGGATTAGGTATGGCCCCAGAAGATATTGAGAGGGTTTAATTCATGAAAAATAATGAAAATGAGACTTACAGTTCATGGTGTATAGTTGGTGCATGGTCAGTGCTTACCGTGCCCCATGACTGTGTGTCCTACACGAGGAGAAGAAATTGTCTTGAGAATAGAGTAATGTGTCCCATGAGCACATGTGCATGGAGGTCCCTTGGGATAAAGTTAAATAAATAGTTTCCATTTGAGATTTCCAACCTTGTGGATAGCCACATATACCATTCAACTTAGTTTACCTTTAGATAGAGGAGACTTCATGTTTGCCACAAAGTTTGGAAAATTATACATACAACGAATGTGTATCTTTAGAAACATGGGAATTTATCATTTTCCCTCTTTTTAATAAAGCTTTATCCCTTGATTTTTATCCCATTATCCCTACATTGGCCTAGGGTTAGAATCGTTTCCACTTAGTCCTTTCAAGGGCATTTCTCTTTCAATTATAAAGATTTTAGAGTGTCTTTAGTTGCAAGTTGAATCGATGGGTAATTTTTGTACTCAATTTTATTCTTTTTTCTAAAAGATAAACACCATTGATGTTCTTATTATTTCTAAGAATATGAACCATATTTATAAGAAGTTAATGACTTTTTTGATTGAGACTATTTTATCATGAATCCAGGGTTAGGAAAATATGAGTGTTTGTCTTTGAGAATAAGGTAGGTGGGCTATAAGCTCGTACCCATAGTCTGGATGTTTTCATTATTTATACCATTGTTCCCATGCTCTAAATTTATATATTTTTGTTTCAATATCTTTGAAATTTAAATTTTACCTTAATTTAATGTGTGATACCCATCCAAAACCTTATCAGGTTCGTTGATGAAGGGATACTAGGCCTACGGTTACCCATGGGGTATACCAATCCCTTGAAACTGTTGTAATGAAATTGAAAATTACATGATATAGAATAAATGAGAGTAAACATGTTTTAATTGTTAATTTTTAAGTTGATATGGTAAATGGAAGACTTTTTATAATTTGGGGGTACATTTTCATTAAATGACAAGGGGTTGAATTGAAATTTCATATATGATACTCTTTTTTGAAATTATATGGAGTATTTTTGAAACAGTTTATTAGAGTTCATAAAATTTTAATACATTTGTGATTTTAAATGAGTTAAAATATGGTTTTAAAACTGATTTTTTTTTAAAATGAGGTGAACACATCAAGGTGTTTTTGAAGGGGTTTTTAAATAGATATCTAATGTTGATTTTAAGAGTTTGTGGTTCCACCATTGGTGCAAATGAATTAATGGATGTTTTGATCATTTCAAAAGAATCCTGTTCTTTGGCATTGTTTCTATTTTTAATAGGAGGAACCATGTTTTTAAGGGTGTATTTGGGATGTTTTAATTATGTATTTGATCTTATTATTTTATTCCAAGTGAAATGAGGTTGAGTTTTACTAAGAAATTTCTTTCTATTAAGATCTATTAATGAAATATTAAATACTTAACGTGATAAAAAGGTGATACCTAGTTGTTTTAATGTGTAAAAATGTTAATTATTATAAAGTGTGAATAGTGGATAATGATATAATGGTTTGGGATGATGGACATGGCCTTACTCTTCTCATAAATGGAAAATTTTGGACATGATGCTCCAATCCTATGGGTATATATATTAGAAATGATGATTCCTATACTTAGTTAGGGTGCATGGACATGGTTTTCACATCAAATATTTCATAATATAGAGAACCTTATCCTTTATTTGGATGGCATGACATGGTTTTTAAAATTATATATTTGATATAATGGATATGAAAATTATTGTTTTTGTATATTGTGTTGGCATGAACATCTGGGCACTAAGAGAGTGTGATATGGTACTGGTAATTAGTTAGAATCTCATTGGAACCAAGAACTTAAAATATTAATAAATTACATTTTTTATTTAGAATGCTTAACCCCATTGTCTTAGGATTTAGAATTTGGGAATTTCTAAATTAGGTTTCGTTGTTTGGGTGACACGATTGAACCCAATTGCCCAAATGTATAATCCATAAATGTTTATTGGGAAACAAGATTATTTTATTTTCATGTATATTTTCTCTTTTCTAAAATTTATACACTTTTTTCTTATCTTCATACACTTTTTTTAGATCAGTTTCTTCGTTTTTCATCACTAGTGGTGATCTAATGAGTTTTCCCCACACCCTACTAAGGCCACTATGAATCATGGGAACCTGAATAGAAACTACTTGTTTTCAGGTACACGTTTGAAAAAAGGATCTAGATTTTATTTTACATTTAAGAGGATAAGTTAGAGCATGGGAATCATTATTATGTTTTGAATACGGATCATTCCTGGATTTTCTATTTATTCATATTTGGGATTTTCTTGTATTATTTATTAGAATTTAGGGTAATTATATCATTCATATATCATGTTTTACTTTTATTATTGTTGGAAATTTTCTTATGATGTTTAATTTACTATATATTTTATTGTGATATTTTTTTGGTATTATTGCTACCCTAGTTATACCCTAATAAATAGGGTATAGTTTCACTATTTTTCTCTTATACCACTACTATTAGTTAGTAGTCTCTTTCATATGGGGAGGAACACTTGATCTTATATAAAGAACTAGCATGGGGAATCAGTTTAGTTGTGCCTAGGTTGGGAATTGTAATATAATATCAGAGGAATTATATTTTGTCTTGAAATTTTGGATATGGTAGACATGATACTGAGATCTTGGTAGATCTTGGTAATGAACTAATGTTTGGGGTCCCACATTGCCTTGAATGGGAGGAAATCATGTTTCCAGGGGTATGAAATTAATTTCCTTTTCTTTTTTACTTTACATTTGATTTAATTTTCACCTACCTTAGTGTACTTAGATGTGATGTTACAATTTTTTGGTTTTTTATCTCTTAGATTTGTATTAAAAGAGAGGTTATGCATTAATTCACCAAGATTAGAACATAGTATTGATAGGTCATCTCTATACTGAATGTGATTTACAGTTCTCTTGGATCCATTTTGCTGCTATTTTATATTCTTTTTTTGGTCCATGTATGATGGTTATTGATATATATATATATATATATATATATATATATATTATTTATAGGGTTTTCTTTTTTATATGAATTTTGATATTTATATGGATTATAGATAACTGTATGGTGTGACTCTACAGTAAAACATAACCTTAGGTATCTTCTAAAGAATAAAATTATATAAATGACATATATAGTAATAGTAATGCATAAAAATATTTGTAAGAAACTTATAATAGGTTTTCTCGTTATAAATAATGAATGGAATTTTATCTATCCAAAACCATGACTTGTGAAATTGATTAATATAGAGAACTTTAAAAATATTGATTAATGAAAGGATTTGAAATGTGTATCTTTGATTTTTAAAAATGATAAAATTTAATAAAAAGTAAATGATAAATGATGGAACCTTTATGGAAGTTGAAAATGGTTGTCCCTTATGTTATTTTTTGAACCTATATATGGGTGGCCTCAGATGTAAGATTGGATTAGTTTTTAGACCCTTTGTCAAGGGTTGTGAGGCCTTTATGGGTTTTGATATTATAGATAAAGAGATTTTACTTGTTGTGCATTCAGTTCGGATATGATCTGGTGTTTTTTAGGTGAAAAATGATAACATGACTTTCATAACTCTAGTGAGAGGTGATCATGCATGTTTTTTTGGACCCTGAAATTGGAATCTTAGTTTTTTGTTCCATTAATAGTGTCTATGTTACTATAGGTGTTGGGAAAAAGGGTATGTTGTTTGTTTTTGTGTGTTAGATTTTTATTTTGAAATATGAGAAGGATTTTATGCTGTGAGTAGTGTCCAGTGTGAGGTTCAATTTGTATGTATTATTGGTAGAGACAATGTTTTTGGGAATATGTCTCGGGTAGTGGTCAAGAGTAGGTGTATTTAGGTAATCAAGGGAATCCATGAGTGAATTACACCTAGGGTTTTGGGTTATTTGGAATGTAAATTATGAGTGGATTATTTAGAGGAGAAATTAATGCACAATAAGTGACATCAAGTATCTGTAAAAGGAATGGTTATGCCTTGGGTTATTTTCTAAGGTAACCGCCATGAGTGATTTTGGTTGCCATTAATATTTTTTTAGAAATTCCAGGATTTTTTAGTTGCTTCAACCTTTATCTTTAACTCTTTTTAGTTTGATGAATATTGTTTTCCTTACATGGACGAGAAAAGGTATTCTAGATAATGGATATGCACTCTTGGTCAAAGAGTAAAATCTGGAGTTAAGGGTGGTCATATGGATGGGTCTGACTTGTGAAGATTTTTAGAGTGTTAAATGGAAACATTGACTAATCTTCGAGTTTGATGTTTCTGATGAGCCAAGAGGCATGGTTAGTTGCTTGAGTGTGTGTTTGAGCCTAATTTTGTTAACATATGACTCATGGGAATTCATTTTTAGTACAATTTAATTTCACATAAATGAATGAGAACCATGGTTACTAGTGATGTTATGATGGTAGGAAAGTGATGGAGGTCCCTGATTTCATTTGGAATACATGAACAAGGTGCTCAGGATCAAGTGCATGTTGTTTTTTTGTGAAATAATGGTGTTGTTCACCGAGTATGTGTGGTACTATTTTTTCGGATCAGTGTAATGGAATGTTTTTCTATTTATTAATACTTTTTCAGGGTCATGGTGGGAGAACATGAGTAGTTTTGTGGGAGGTAATTCCACACAGTGCATTAGTGAATGAATATTTGGAAGACAGTCGTTAGGTGTGGTGAGTTTGGTTAGAGAGTTTCTCCTGAATCATGGTGACCAGGATTTGATGAGGTTCTTGTAAGAATGGATATATGAGGCCTTCATTGGGGACTAACATGTCCCTGCAGATAGAGATGACATATAAATTGGGTAATGTTATTGTGGAATTCATCAGAAATAGCTTTGTGTAAAACCATTTTAGAGACAATAATTCATAATATCATTACATTATCTTGAGTTTGTTAAGAGAGAATTGCCTATACACCAAGAAATCTTAATTATTTTCCTATTCATGGGAGGGTAATATTGAGAGATTGTTCTCATAGAATGGTGTCAGTGAATCGGAAATATCATAGTGTACAACTAGTTTAGAGGAAATGATGCATAATATCCTGAAATCATCTAGAGTGTGCTAAGAGAGAATTGTCTTTTCACTAAGAAATCTGAATGATTTTCTTGGTCGGGGGATGGTAATATTGGGAGATTATTCTCATCGAGTGGAGCAGGTGATGTTGTGTGGTGGTAAGTGTACCATTAGTAATTTTTGAGTAATCCCCTTAGGGTGGATGGGGTATTGATGAGTTCCACATGTTTCATTCTCAAATTTACAGAATGGGTGAGAGTGGACTCCTATTTTTTATCACCCATGTGAGATAGAGACAACCACATCCACTTAAAGGATTTTTTTATTTTGACCATGGTTCATCATGGTTAGTGTGTCTTGAGTCTAGTAATGGAAATTTCACCTTTGAAGTTGGAAGTGATGTGTTGGTCGTGGGAGTAATACCCTTGTGTTGGATGGGTCATGCAAATATAGACCTCATCATGGTTCAATCAAGATGGAGATGGGATGATAATGAAAAACTAATGACGAGTGTGATTAAACTCTATAAGGAATTCTAATAGGAAAATGGGTGTGGAGGATGATTGAGTTGAGCTTTCGGTTTGAGCATAAATTGGTTTTAAATGTAATCTAAGGTGTTTCTGTCACATGTACGATGGTGGGTGTGTTATAAAATAATGATTGTTTTAGGATAGTGGAGGTTTTTACTATGGAGATACACCGAGAGATGGGTATGTACTCAAGTGGAAATGTTTTAGCAGTTTTGGCACACCTCTAAGTGTGAGGTTGTCGTAACCAGATAAGATGGTAATTTTTCATAAGTGGGAGACGATCATTTTAAGTATCAGTCATTTGGGGAAAATATTACTTAGGATGATATATGGAATAAATTTTGTGAGGTATAAACTATATCTAATTCACATTAATGAAGAATATTTATTTAATATATAATTTTTATCAATTTTTGAGGAAAATCCATATTTTTCTTAGTTTGTGCACAATGTTGGGTTTAAATCATTTTACTAGGGTTTTCGTTAATGAGAATGTGAGAAAATGATGATTGGGGTTATTGTGGTTGTTTTGGTATGGTATGTTTGGAACCACATCAAGTATGTTCTAAAAGTACTAGTTTGAGGATTCGATGGGGTTTCTATTGGAATAGGTGCTATAAGTCATAGATTTGTAGAGGTAAGTTATAGTTTATTGTGGGGAGAACCATATCTCAGATGGGTAGTAGAATTATTAACTAATATGTGTTTTATGATAATTGCCTTTGGTAAATTCCATTTTTTCTAGTTTTGATGATGGTTGTATGGTCTGTTTTTTTGTCAGTTAACAACATTATTTTTTTGATGATGCATTGGTTGTGATTTATGATTTTAGAATCTAGATGAGGCCGATGGATATAACTGTTTGATGAGTAACCAATGATTCTTCTCTATGTTGATAAGTATTATAGTAGGGACATTGTAAGATCTTGACCCCTTTAACAAAGTATTTTTTGTTTATGTGGCCAGTCAAACTCTTTCGAAATGGTTAATGAGTCGATTCACATCTATAGGGAAAGCCTTGGGAGGGACTTGAGGGTTAGGGAATGAAAAAGAATAAAATGCGTTATAATTTTCATGCATTATAGTTGGATCATAGTTAGTACTAACTATGCCCTGTGATAGTGTTTTTTATAAGAGGAGGGGGAATAGTTTGTAAAAATATGATTGATGGGCCTGGAGCCTGTGCAGCTAGAGGTCCCTTTGGAAAAAACGGGAACACAATGTGTTTTTATGGTTTTCCAAACCCAATGGATGTTCAAAAAAACCATGCAGCATAGTTTTCCATTTGATAGAGGAGAGGAAACTGTTGGTTCATGGTTTGGAAAATCATGCATCCAAACCTTGGACCTCTTTAAAAATGGTAAATTTTCCATTTTTTCCTTGGTTTAAATATTTCTAAAACTATTTTGTCCCACAATATTCTTATAGTAGATTAAGGTATGAACCATTGCCTTCCAATCCTTCCATAGATGGTTCTTCTTATATTATAGCATATTTTTTGTATCATTGGATTTGATTCAAATCCCTATGTAGGTCTCTAATTCTATTTTTTCTATTTTTTAGAAGATATACACCATTGTTTTTTGTCTTGTTTTGAAGCACATGAACCATATTTCTAAAGAGTTATTAAACATTGTGATTGAGACTATTTTAACATTAATCTGGGGATGTGTTTGCATGAGAGTATGTCTATGAGTACGATATAGGTGGTATATATGCTGATTCCAATAGTAATGATTTGGTTCTTCTGTATGGAGTTGTAATAATTCACTTACCTACTATGATTATGTGTTGATTGATAATGAATGTAAACTGGGAAATAATTTGATGTTTGACATGCTTCATTGACCCTTTTGCATGCATTGATGGCTTGCGATTAGACATAGGGTTACCCATGGGAGTATGACAATCCCTTGAGAGTGGTGTAATGAAAATTTTAAATGACAATATAGTGAATTTGTTAGAGGAAAAGGGTAGTAACTGTTAATAGGTATTCTAGAATGGTTAAAGGGCTACTTTTTATAATTTGGTGATAATTTTATTTCTATGTTAAAGGGATGAATTGAATTTCTTTATATGATAATATTTTTTGAAATCATTGGAAGATATTTTTACATGGTTTAAGTAATCTGCTATGGATTTTAATCTTGTTGTATATTTTATGGAGTGAAAATGATTTTTTAAAGTGGACAACGTTTTAAATTGATGTGTTGACCACATGGTGTTTTGAAATGTGTTTTTAGATAGAGTTTAAATAATTATATTAAGAGTGTGTGGTTTCCCTATCTATTTAAAATCTCTTAATGGATATTTTGATGGTTTCAAAGGAAATAAATGAATTGGGACTTTTTTATATTTTAAAAAGGGGGACCCAAGTATTAAATGGTGGATCGGTGGATTTTCAAATGAATATTTGGTTCTATTTTTTTGCATATGAAAAGTGGTTGATTTTTACCAGGCAATGTTTTTGTGAAAAAAAGTTATTATGACCTTGTTAAATAAAAAATGTGATAAAAATGTGAACCCATGTTATTTTAATGTGTTAAAAATGTTATTTATTATGAAATAATAATAATTGATCATTATAGAATGGATTGAGGATGATGGAAATGGTGTTTCACATCATATAAGTATAAGAATTTGGACATGAAACACCAAAACCATGGGTAAGGATATTGAATATTTATCTCATTAAACGTTTTTTGGATGGATTGACCTGAAACATGACATCCGGGAATTTATTTTAGAAAATCCACTCCATATTAATATTTTGGATGGACCAACATGT
Source organism: Viscum album (assembly GCA_963277665.1). Taxonomy (NCBI): domain Eukaryota; kingdom Viridiplantae; phylum Streptophyta; class Magnoliopsida; order Santalales; family Viscaceae; genus Viscum; species Viscum album. Next base: position 1,485,163,871 of record OY728137.1, read on the forward strand.
TATTAGACATCCTGTATTTTTTAAAATTCACATGGAGTAACTTATTTATTTTCTTGGGATCCAATATTGATATCCATCCACTAATAGAGTGTGATATTGTATTGTTAATTGGTTCAAAACACTTTGGCACCAAATATTAAAATGATTAATAAATTCTATCTTTTTAATTTAGAATTTCTAACCACTTTGTTTTATGATTTAAACTTCTGGCATGGTTGAGGTAGGATTTGTTGTTTGGGAGAAATTAGGGAATCCCAAGGTATAAATGGATAATTAATAAATGTTTATTGAGAAACATTCTTCTTATATTTTCTTATTTATTTTATCCATTGGTTACCTATATAAACTATTGTTTAGAATGGTTATTTCTTTATACACCTTTGACAGTGAAATACTTAGTAATACTCACACCTTTCTTGGGAAATCATGGTCATTGGGTACCTGAGAGAATGCTTATTTTTTCAGGTATAGGTTTAGGAGATGGATTTGGATTTCAGTTTAGGTTTTGGATGATAGGCTGGATCAAGGGACATTAGTACTAGGTTGGTAATCAGGACCAGTAAGGGTTTTCTTACTTTTGGTATTTTGGACTTGGTTGTATGAATACTTGTTTTCTAGGTTATACATGTCGTTGTGAGGTCATGTTTATCATCTATTATATTGGGCAGTTGATTTACATTGTTTTATTTATTGATAATTCTATTGTGGTATTTTTTTGTATTATTTTGGTAATGGTTCCACATGGATAATGAGGGTATATTCTCCCCACTTTCCAATAAAGATATCTTGGGTAGTTATTAGCCTATGGTGTATAGGGAGGTGAAATTGAGGTCACATACTGAACCATCTTGGGGAACTAGTTTAGTGAGTCTTAATCTAGAATGTTATTGTTTCCTTAGTATTATGATAGAACATATAGAGTGTAATTATAAAAGAAAACAATATGCTATTTATATGAATGTGATATTAGGATCCCATATTAATTCAATGGTTTATTATTTATTATATTTAGTCTCATTTATACAGTGTAATGGGGATATTAATGTATTTGTCTCTCATAGGATTAAATCTATATTTATAGAACATCAAATTACTTCTGAATAAACCACATATGAATTAATCACCTAGTGTGATCGACATGACTCAAATAATGTGGTTTCAGTATAAAATTAACATTTTAGATCACAACACATGTCATAGTTAAAACTAAGTAAATTTTCCTTGTATTGTGTTCATAGTTTCTGAAAAATATTGATAATACATTTATAATGTATAGGATTTAAACGCACATCAATCTGATGCATTGGGTGAAAAGATTAACTACAAGTAAATGTTTTTAATATAAAAGTCACATTTTAGTTCAAAATGTGCATCACATACTGAAAACCGATAAAACACACTCAGACTATCATGATACTTTTAGAAAATTATTTTTTATTCATTTTTCATATGTATGAATCAGCCACTCATCAATTCAAAAAACTATATGATCAATATGACTAAAAGTGATTGTTTTAATTTAAAATTTACATTTTATTTGAAAACATACATCATTTACTCAAAACTATGAACCTAATATTTTATTATCTTGATACTTTAATAATAAAATGAATCATTAATTTAAGACATGTACGAATTAGTCACACATCATTCTCACACACAGTGTGATTGGTGGGACAGAAAGTCTGCCTTTTCATTTTAAAAGGACTTTGTAGTTAAAAACATGAATAACATACTAAAGCTTAAAAAAACACAGTATTATTGTATAATAATTTTTTTTAAATGACTCGTGATTCATTTTTAATTTTTAATAATCATCCATGCATAAATATAACACAATTTTTGGCTAACATGACTAAAAAGGCATGGTTTCAATATAAAAGTGAAATTTATGTGGAAAACATAAGTTCCAAAATTGAAACTATAAAAATATACTAAAAAATCATTGATACATAATGATAACAATCAATGATTCGTCTATAACATGTATGAATTTAATTCAAATCAATCTGACACACAGTATGGTTGCATTTATAGAAATTGCATATTTTTAGTTTAAAGTTTCAAATTAGTTTAAAATGAACATCACATACTTAAAAAATCCCCTAGATCATACTTATACTTTAGGAAAATGAACATTGATTTATTTTTTATAATCTTATCAACTGGACATCGATCTAACACATGATGTGGTCGGTAGGATTGGAAGTGGATGTTTTTATTTAAAAGTTAGATTTTTTTAAAAATACCTATGACATACTCAAAATAGAAAATACATAATCATATTGTTAAAGTACTTCATAAAATGTATTCTTTATTTACGGTTCTTGTGTTGGAATCAACCACACATCAATATTATTCAAAGTATCTCTTAAATGACTCAATGTGTGTGGATTCAGTATAAAAGAAATATTAAATTTCAAAACATGTGTTGCATACTAAAAAATGTGGAAATGAAAATATATTTTCTTAATAATTTAGAAAAATTATTAGTGATTCAATTTTGAGGTTTAATAATTAACCTCGCATCAATCCAACACATGTGTTTTCCATATTGATTAACGGTATATGTTTTTAGTTTAAAAGTTCCATTTTAGTCTAAATTGAGCATAACATACTAAAAAATATAAATTTTTTTGATAATAGAAGAAAATTATTATTTATATATTTTATACATACAAGAATGAACCTTACATCAATCAGACACATTGTGTGTTCAATTTGACTGAAATTTCATGTTTTATGATTAAAAGTGACATTTTAGTCCAAAACATGTGTCACATACTAATAACATGGATAACATGGTTGATTTGAATTTAAACTTTCGTAAACTAATTGTTGATTTTTTTTGATTTTAATGATTTAATATAACATAAATCCAACACATAGTGTGTACTATGTGATTGAATGTGAATGATTTCATTTAAAAATTACATTTTATTATAAAACACTCATCGCATACTCAAAACCAGGAACACTACATGGATTCTCTTGATAATTTATGGGAAAATACGTGATTTATTTTTGATGTGTATAAATTAATATCATTTAATATGATATATGGTGTGGAATGTATGACTAATGGTACATGTTTTCTTTTAAATGGAAATTTCAATTCAAAGTGTGAATCAAATACTCAAAACTGAGAAAACATGGTTAAATTGTTTTGAAACATTATAAAAACTATTTTTGATTAAGTTTTTACAAGAAGTAATTATCCTCAGATAAATCCAACACAAAATGTGTCTGTTACGACATAAAATGTGTGTTTTCTATTAAAAGTGACATTTTAGTTCAAAAAAGGCACCACATACTAAAAACAGAGGAAATGTTGTTGGATTGACTTGATACTTTAGGAAAATGATACATGATTAATTTTTCATGTGTTAGAATATACCAACCATAAATATGATATAATGTGTTTCCATTAGGACTCAATGTTCATGTTTTCAATATAAAAGTAACATTTTAGCTCACAATGGATGTCACATAGTCATAACTGGTAAAATGTTCTCATATTGTCTTGATTATTTAGGAATGTATTCATGATTCATTAGTGATGTGTATGAGTTAAAAATACATAAATATGGTGAATTATATTAACAAATTCATTTAAATTTTATGAATTTAGTATAAAAGTTCTATTTTATCCTCAAACGTGCACTACATACTCAAAACTATGAAAATGTGATTAGATTGTAATGTTTCATTTGAAAAACAATCCCTGATTTATTTTTAAGATTTAAAAAATATCCATTCTCAATCTAACTCATATTGTGGTGGGTATGCCTTAAAGTTCATGTTTTCATTTACATGTGACATTTTATTTCATAACATGCACCATATACTCAAAATAGAGAAAAAGAAATTAGATTATATTCAAATTTAGAAAAAAAATCAATTATTCATATCAGATTTGTGTTAATTAACCACACATAAATTCAACACAATGTGTTTCCTATATGATTGAAAGTTACTGTTCTGATTTAAGAACGAAATTTAGTCGAAACATGAGTCGCCTACTTGAAACTAAGAAAACATGCTCATATTTTCTTGGAAAATTCTAACAAGGTTCTATAATTAATTTATATCATCTAAGACTTAATATCTTATCAATATAAAACATGAAATGTCCAAATTTAATTTAAGTTCATGTTCTCAATTTAAAAATAACATTTTAGTTCAAAACATGTGTCACATACTTAAAATCATGAAAATATACTTAAATTCTCAAAATAATTTATAATAAAACCCAATTAATATTTTTTTGATTTTATGAAATAATCAAATATCATTATAATTTAAATTTATCATGTATTATGTATCAATTTAATCATAATTTGATATCATTTTATGTGTACTATTGCTAAATTAAAGAATTTTTTTATTATAGAAACATTCTTATTTTGAATGAGGTTGGGTTGGTCATTGGAGAAGTTATACATTAATAGTTTTTTTTATATTGGTTGTAGTTATTTTTTGTAATTTAATTTTATATGAATGTAATTGTATTGTATTGAAATTATTTAATGTAATATTTGTATTGAAATAATGAAATATTTTATATTTGAATAGTTTTTATGTTCAATGTAATGTCATTATTTTAATTTAAATAGTTTTTTTATCATCCAATACATAGTTCTTTTTATATATCATTTATCATTATACAATAAAAGGTAATGACCATTATTATTACTAGATTGAGAAATGATAAATGAAACATTATCAGCACTAAACAGATCCTAATAAATGATTCCTTTATCAAAACATCAATTTGTTCTGATAAAGTCACCCATTATCTGTTATTTTTTAGTACAGGTAAAGGATATATATATTAGTTATTTTTTAGTACAGATAAAAGAACCTGGATTTTATATGTGAATAGAAAATCAATTTTTTATCACTAATAAAGTTTTTATCTAGCACTAATAATGAAATTATTTTTAGTGATGTCCCCAAGAATGTTACACATCAAAAATAAATTAAACATTGTTTTCAATAAATGCATCTTTATATCATGTATATGTTTTATAAATAGAACTCATAGTAAGGTATTTTTAAATAATTTAGAAATGTTGTCATTGGATCAAATATAATTAATATTGGTTTCTAATTTATTAATTAAATATTTTAGTGTTATTCCTTTTGTATGATCATTAGATCGTATGTAATCAAATTCCTACAATGCCTTATGTAATGTAATCACTTCTACATGATTTGAATATGTTGAAATGAGTGTCTACATCAATGATCTCCATGATACAGTAGTACCTTAGATAGTGAATAAATTAGCATACTATAATTTTTCAATATGTGGATTTGATAAATAAATTTCATCTATAAAATTTACCATAGTTTTCTCTACATTTTCATAACTTAATATACCCAAATAAATACTGCCATGAAGAGACAAGCAATATGGTTATTTTAATTACAATTAATTATATAGGTCTTGAAATAAACCTTTATAATATACTAATTGAATTTGATATATTATGAAGATTAAAACTAACCATATACCTTTGTGCTCTGATCTCATTGGGGTATGGTGCATTTGGACCAACAAATTCTTCATTTTCATATCAATGTTATAATTGGTCTTTGTAAATACTTTAAATACAGATCATCCATTGGAGTTCTTAAATAATTCTATTTATCCATAAAAAAATTTGTGATTTTTTTTTATATTTTAACTGATTAAAAAATATAAAACTTGGAATATGATAAATTTTTAAACAAATATAATACATGGTTTCCCCCATGAAATTGATTTCAAATTCTTCTTTTATGTTTATTATGGATTTATTAAACTCTATTAAAGTTTCAATGATATTTAAATAAACTTCATAAGAGAAAATGATCACATGTCCATATATTAACTTATTAATAAATACATATTGGTATATGGTATCATTTACATACCCTTTGTATAACCTCGATATTTTATATAAGATAACTATATGAGATAGCATACAATATTTGCACCATCGAATGTAAATGAACAAAAAAATATTACTATTTAAATATGACTTCAATAAATTAATATTAAATTGGTGTCTATGAATAGTATTAACTAATTTATGAAATATATGTCTAAATTTATTACTCAATATAAATTTATTGATTAAATATTATAAATTAATCAATCAATTTTTCATAAATTAATTTCATTCTTCAAAAAATATGTTTTCTTCAATAATGAATTATGTTTGTTTTAGTGAGAAGGTATTATAATTAAATTTTTATAAATTTCAAAATTTCATTATAAAATTAACATCATTTTTCAAATCACCATATCACAATTAACTTGGGGAAATTTTTTAATATTTTCCATAAACATTAATTTTTTAGGGAATGGTGAAAAATATTATTTTTTCAAATACAATAATTTTTTTTAGAAAATAAATTTATTTATGTCACATTATTATTTTAATTGTATTTCAAAGGAAAAAGTGTTATTTAGTTATATTAAATCAAATTAATTTCTTTTTAATCAAATTTATACTTTTATTCTAGTATAAGTTATTTTTTTCTTTAACAACAATTTCTAATTTTTTTTATTTTTTATAATGTTTATCCATTTTAATTAATTAAAATTACCCATAATTATTAATGATTTAAAATAAATGTATAGACTATATATCTATAAATGTTATTTAAAATTCATACAATTATAATTATTAGTCATAAGGTAAGTATAAAATAATCTTATTCTCGAAAAATACATTTCGTAAAAACCTGCTTTTTCACTGTAATTTATAGTTAAATTTTGAATTAAATTCTTCCTATTGAAAAATTTTAATTAGATAAAAGGATTAAAAATTTAATATCATAATAATTTATGTTATATAACAATTTTATCTTATTTTTTTGTATAACGAATAGTGAAATAGTGAAAATGTTTTACCATAGTTATGGTTAAAATAGATTTACTGGGAGGGGGACTAAAGAAAAAAACATATAAAAAATAAATTTAATGGATATATTTTGTCCTCATATCATATAAGGATCGATATTGGTACATTTTTAATCCATTTTTCATTTTAAAGGCATGGCTATAAAGTTTTTGTTTTAAAAAATTCTCTGAGTTTCATCTCCCCAAATTATAAAAGTCCACCCCTCTCCTCCCATGTTCAGACATACAAATCATGAATCAATTAGAATAAATCAACATGTGAAGGTAAATAAGGGTAAGAAAATAGGAAAAATAATTGAAACACGTTTCTCGTAATCAATAAAAATAATGATGACGGTGAGATCAAATTCTCAATAAGGGTATGTAAATAGGAAAAATAATGAATCAATTAGAATAAATCTACATGGGAAGGTAAATAAATGAGAACACAATCCATATAAAAATATATAAAAGGCATTATCAATATGGAACAGTAGATAATTGAAACGCGTTTCTCTTAATCAATAAAAATGAGACTGAAATGCATACTTTGATATTTAAAAGGAAAAAAATCAGGGATAGTTATAACTACTAAATTTTAAATAAAAAATTATTAATTATTTTACATCATGTTTCCTAGACACAAGACACATTTACATTCATGATTTATTCTCATGATAGTTTAAACTACCCTAATTTGGAAAACTGATTTGTCTCATGAGACTTCCAATACATTGTAGACATTTTATTAATAGGTACCCAACCTATATGTATTGAATTAATGGTACCCAATCAATGTCTTTAATGTTTAAATAATTCCACATATACAGAATAACTGATTTAAATTCACAAACAAACTGCCTTATCAAGTATTAATATTGAGAAAGGATACAGACTTATCAATATTTCCCATTAAATCAAATACCCTTCCAATAAATATCCAAATTTATGCATGGTATACAATTTAGAAAATAATAATATCAAATTTAAGAGAATATTCATATTTCAGATAAATATAATGTACAATAAAATTGATCGTTACGAAGTGATTGTTTTAAGTGAAAATTAACAATCACAAAAATAAAGTGGTGTTGTAAAGATAACTTTTACCATCTCATAATTTTCATGTCAAAACCACTTGAATAAGATAATTATAAGTAAAACCTTAAAAAACTTCAGATTAAAAATTCATGATATTATATATCAAACTAGTAAGTATATACACCACAAAAAATGAAGTATGTGGTGAATGTGACATTTATCTCAAAGATGTAAAAAAGTTTAATGAAAATCCTTTACCTTACACTTTGTTTTGGTTTAAAATCCTTTAAACTCTCGTATAAGAGTTTTAATAATGTTATTAACTAATACTAGAAACCAAATATTATTTATAATATCATATATTTAACATCTTTTAATATCTCATTACCTAGTTTTTAATAATATTTCATTATTTTCATCGTCTCGAGTGTTCAATGTCATATTTTTGTAGTTTGTTTTGACCAATTATTTTTTATCTTCTAACATAAATCATGATTTCATCATCTAAAATTTGTAAAAATTGATTTAAATATCATTTTTATTAATTATATATTTATTTATAAAAATATATTATATTTTGACATAGGAAATGAAATGTACCGTTGATGCAGATTGTAGGTCATACGTATGCATAAACCCTACATCCATTTCTTTTTAGTATTTAAAGCATGAAAAAGTAAATTATATATATATATATAATATAATTAAATTATCATATTTATGTAATATAATTCACATAACATTAATTAAACCATCCGTTATACATTCCATGTATAGCGTGAACGAATAACATCACTTTGACGAGACGGTAGTCCACACTCCCACAAACAGTGTTACTATATTCCCAAAAAACGGAAATAATGAATGTATGAGTTATATAAAAATTATAGAATCATAAATAAATTACAAATATCATATATATATATAATATAAATTCATCATAAATTACATCCTTTAAAGGTGGTAAATGGAAGAATAAACGACATTAGTTCACGAGGTTGCAGTTTTCCGTACACATGAATTATGATAGTGTATTACATTTTATGGATGTGTGGAAAATTTTAGGTCAAAATATTAGAATAAAAATGTATAAAAATATTTAATATATTAATGTCATTATATATTAAATATATACGATGAAATTAAGGGGTGGATAATGATATTAAATAAAAGCGATCATTGAAGAATGTTACCTCTTTTTCAGGTAACTCCTTTTGGATTATACCAAAGGACTTACTTGGTTGGATTTATGAAAAAGGATAGGATTATAGGATTTGTGGAGGTATTTTTAGATATATTTTAGTATATTTTGAGAGATAAAAATTTCTTGAGTGATGTGAATAATTTGGTGGTGTGAGTGTATTTTATATTGGAGCATGAGTTGTATTCTTATATATTTTTTAAAATGTTACATCACTTGAATTTTATCAATTTCACATGGTTAAAAAAATACAAACAAACCCCTTACAAGGAAGGATATGGTATAAATATGAACATAAATGGATTTTGGATACGTTTCTAGGTCATTTTTTACATTACTTTTAACATTTATTCACCTGTCAAGCGTAATTTTACCTCAATCACTAGAATTAATTTTAATTACTTTCCCTAATATTTTTCGTCAAAAATCTTGACCTTATTATAAATTATAATTTATTATTATTCCATATATTTAATCCATTTTTTCAAATTATAATCACAGAAGAGGAAGAAATTAATTTAAAACTAATCTCATACATGAGACGACAATGATTGTTTTTAATGTAAAAATCGTTCAAAATGTTCCTAGTTTAAATATCTAATATTATAGTAAAATTGATTAAAATAATTTAATGTGTATTAAAAAATTTACAATTTATCTTATTAATATTTATAATTAATCATAAATATAAATTTAACTTATAAATAATTTAGATGAAAAAAATACTTTTGTATTAAAATTCAATATTTCAGACTATTCATCAAAAAATGAAAGATTTAAAAAAAATACCCTAATATAATACTGGAATTCCAATTTAAAAAAATGAATATTTTTTTTTCATATTAAATTAGTAAAATTTTCATAATTTATATTTAAAACAGGTGCATCATTTAAAGGTGGTAATAATACATTTATAAAAATATAGGTTTTTTGAATGAAATTGGACTTATTCATATATTATTCTTATAAAATATATTATATGAATGAAAAAAAAATATTTTATTCAAAATATAATATATATATTTAATTAAAATCGTTCTCTAATAGTATTTAATCCAATTTATTAATATAAAACACCTTTGTGAGCATAAAAATTGCATTTAAAAAACATCCCCTTCATATGTAATTTGTTATTAAATTCATTACTAATTTATTTGTAACCAATGAATTTAGAAATATATTTTTATAAATTTTTAAATATTATTCCTAACTTCCAGCTTAACAACTATTTTATATCTTATTATAATAAATAAAAATACTTTCATTATACATTATTTCATAGAAAAACATGGTCTTGTTTGTAATACAAGTCATTAACAATCATCATTGTTGCGTGAAATATAATATAACCTAGTTCTTCCATGTAGAGAAAATGAAAACTTATATTGAACCTAAATTGTTAATTTTGTGTGTAGTGCAAAATTTACATGGAATCCTGTAAAGAGCATGCTAAAAAATTAAATTTATTCTAGAAGGAAAATATTGTAAAGTCTTTGGGTGTTAAATTCTCCACACAATAATTAAATTTTATCCTCGCAATTGAAAATTGATATCTTTAATCATGAGTTTTGATATTTTAAAATAATATTGTTTAGAAACCTACATCATAAAAAGGATTAGTAATACATCTTTTTAATAAGTGGGAAAGGAAATGTGAGGGTCACCGCAAAATAAATCTATCAAATGTGATAAAATTAGTGAAAAAGTGGTTTTAGAAGACACATATAACTTTAAATTTATGATGGAGAGTGTTAGAGAACATGATCAAACAAATGCTAATAACCAAAAATTCAGAAAACATATTTATCAATAAGTTCACAGATGTCATAAAAAATGATGATAATATCACAATATTTTGGTTTTTAGATGATTTTTTTCTAAAGTTAAGGAATTATTTAACTCTCTGATAATATAAGTAAAAATACTTAAATGATAAGTTTCTATAATAAAAATATTTTCCTTTGGCCTTTCCTTAGACAATTTTTAATGTCTTGAATTTCCCATGTTAATTTTTTGAAAATTATATGGGATTATTTCATGACTAGTTCTAAGATAGAAAATGACTATGAGGCTCAATTTTCCCAGAATAAATGTTTAAACTATTTTTTTTATGAGAAATTGTGCACGTGTGAATTTTTTTGACTTTTAAATGAGTGAGAATATTTGAAATTTAAGGGTATCATTATGTTCAGAGTATTGGGTTTTTCCTATGCAAGACCAAACATTGAATGCCCAGGTCAACTGTGGAAAATCTATTTCAGTTATCTTAAATAAGAAGGAAAATTAACCTAAAATTTTATTTTATTTTTCATTTGTAATTTTGTGACAACCCAAAAAGGGGGTAATGTAGTGATAAAATATTTTTTTCCATTGATAAATTAAATGGTGTGGACAATATCTTTAAAATAGAAATAGTAATGCTGGATCACATTAGAGCATTTCCTTCTTTAAATTGAGGAAGGGACCAGTATTAGAATTCATAATTCTAGATAATTTCTTTTGTAGCCTCGAAATTTCCCTGAGGAAGGAGAATAAAGGTTTCTTGACGGAAAAAACGAACAATGAATGTCAACAAATGATGGATCATGAATGTTTGGGGAAGGCTAACCATCAACAAATAATTAATTCCTTCGACTGATCCTCTATCCATGTAGGGTGTTTATTTTCATCTTGATTTCATTCCCTATTCTTGTTTCCAATGACGAATGCAAACTACCCCATGATTAGGTTGATCCACAGTTTGATCGTGCATGTTGGATGGGTAATATTTACTACCGGATTGAATGGATCTTATTTTGTGTGATTATTGTTTCAACCTCTTTTTCTAATGGGACTAACAAAGGCCAAAACTAGCAAGATTGACGTTCATCATTTTGAAATTATTGGTGATTCTCCTATCTCCATTCATTGTGTTCTTTACTGATGGACCCTCATGGAGAGCATAAATGAATGTCAAGGTTGTGAAGAATGTGATCCGGGAATTTTATGGATGACCTTGTTTTAAAAAACAGATCACTAGAGTGAGACCTGCAACCCACAAATGGAGGGTCACTAGCGGGGGTGCGGCCACCAGGTAGCAGATGTCTACCGACCCAATGGCCAGTGGTGGAGTATCGCACGGCTCGGTGGATGTGGGTGGTGAACAGGGCCACCAGATACATGGTTGGTAGTAGGCTCAACTAGACGTGACATGATGCCGCATTATAGGAGGACGAACCGGCCTGTGTACGAGTGGGTTGGGCTAGAGGCAGTGGGTCACACTAGGCCGGTAGCATCCTGGACTCTACTGGGGTGGGGCAGACCCAGCAGGCCAAACACAGCAGGCTAGACCTGGCGGGTTTGGTTAGACAAAGTGGGTCAGGTCGGGTCGATCTGACCGGGTCATACTATACCCAGACCCAATCGGCCCCTTTATACATAAATGCCCATAACTCTCAAACCATATGTCTGTTTGATGACACTTTTGTTGAGCTAGGACCCTCTCTACAAGGAAGTCAATTCAATATACATTAAGTGACTTTTTTTGGTAGTTAGAATCTGACATTTTTTATTGTGGAGTAGGTGATCCCAAAACGAATGTGCTAAATAAGGAATCCAACAGCTGTCTATGAACTAGAAGCTCTTTGAATACCTAGATTTTGTGTCTTAACTATACAACATTTCTTACCTAGACTATGTGTCTTATATTAAATTTTTTCTTTCCAATAATGAGTTGGTATGACCCTATCCCACTAGGGAGCTAGTATTCTTGTCTTTGATGAGAGTTTACGTGTTACCTATACTCTTTCTGTTACCAACAATCCTTGTGTTATTTAAACTCTTTCTGTTTCCTACACACCGTGTGTTACCGACACTCCATGTGTTACCAAATATCTATGTGTTATTACTTGTGGGAACTATGGATTCATACGACAATCCTTTTACGTACTATAGACCTATACATGGTGTGAGATGGCTCTGGTGACTATCTTGACAATACCTTATAGAGGAAACACTTAATGTTCCTCTTTGGTAGTCTACATAGGGTATTTATTAGTGATATACATTATGGTATACTTTGTGTGATTCCTTGTGGTTTACTTTGTGCGAGTCCTTTATGTTTTGGGGACCCTTCTGAGTATTGTATTACTCACCCCTACAGGGCTTTGTCCTCACATGTCATGTATTTGTAGATGATGGGTTGTTTTGGCTGATTCCTTTGTGGTCTTGAGTTTGGGGTTCTTTGGTGTTACTAGACGGATGTGTTTTGCTTTTGTGACATTCAGACAACTTTCAACATCTACCCTTCAGGTAGGGTTTTCTGCGAATGAGATCATGGAGATTGTTCATTTCTGTATCAGTTGAGATTATATTCTGGCACATTTAATTTTTAGTTTTATATTGTTACTCAGTGGTTGTTTTAGTTTCATGCATACATGTTTACTCAGTGTTTTCAGTTCATCACTTTTCTTAGAGACGTGTGCTTCTGTACATGTACATTGGTAAATGCCTCCCATTTTGGGGATATTCCTATTCGTTTCTAGTCAGCATCCCCTAGCCTATGGTAAGAGAGATTGGTTTAGTCATGACACGGTCCATGGGGGATGGGTTGTGACAAAGTGGTATCAATGGGCGGTCAGTTTTAATATTGTTTTTGGGAAACAATGTTAAATGTTTCAAGTATGGCTTTCAGGCCCAGGAACCTAGTGTTGGTGTAGCAACCGACGTATCCATACATCAAGACCAAGAATTCCACATTCAAACTATGTGCATGAAAATGCTAGTTGCATGGGAAATTAATGTTTCTTGCATCATGTAGGAATTTAGTGTGTTTTCATGTCCTTGTTGAGTTTGATTCATCTCACCATGTATACTCTATTTACTATGGTATATCTTTTTCTGTTTCAAAATGCTTCCACATAGGTAGCTAAAAATGGTTTTGAGGTGTGACCATGAGGATGGTCCACCGAGTGATGATGAAATGGTGCAAGGACTGTTACAAAAGATCACACCTCCTGGTGGTGTACCAGTGATACCAGCACCCATAAATTAGTAGTTCCATCCAACGTTACCTGTAGAGGATGGATGTTGGCTTAGTGAATTACATGAGTTTTAAAGACAGTGACCTACCAGATTCTGAGGTAAAAAATATCCCTAAATAGATGGGGATTGGCTGCATGTGGTTACACGATTCATCCTCTTAGTGAGGGAGCCTCCCAAACAGATGGTATTCCTAGCCGCAAAACGTTTTCTGAGCACATTGGGGAGATGGTGGAGCCTAATGACTCAGACACATGAGGAGGTGACGCTATCCTAGACAGACTTCGAGCACCTATTTTGGGAGGATTTCTTTCTAGAAAAGTTATGCTCTGTGCATATATAGGAGCAACTACACCTACAGTAGGGAAGACAGTCAGTAGTAGAGTACTCGGCAAGATTCACATATCATTCTTGCCACTCTACATACATGATGTGGCACCCATTATTCAGGAAAATACCTTTGATCATGGACTATGACAGGATATCAAGGTGTTTATGATAGTCATTATCATCCCTACGCATGTTGGGGTCCAAGAGAGAGCTCTACTCGTAGAGAGCTTTCTGTTAGAGTAGGCCCAGACAGTGGGATCTACCATCATGCTACAAGTGGATGAGTCTTCATCAGTGGGTAGATAGAAAATTATGTCGGGACCCAAGTAGGTCATGAAGTCCATGTTATGACCCCCGGACATGAGTTCAGTGGTGCAAGCCTTCCCGGCAGAGCGAGTCAGCTGAAGGACAGACCGTGCTACTGGTGTGTCGGTCAGGGACATATGGCTAGAGATTGTCCCATTAGTCGTATGACAAATCAGGAGACAGTTGAGGGACCACTGAGGTAGTGGAGAAGGTTAGAACAATATGGTCATCTAGTCCTTGGATGTGGCAGAGGAGCGGGACGAGAAGCAGGATCTGGAGAGAGGTTTTAGAAACTACCACAACCAACCCCAGGTGGTCCACCTCGAGCTCATTGAGCTGGTGGATAGAAGTGAGGACAACTCTAGGTGATAGAGGCTTATGATATGAAGACTCATAGGATAATTAGAGGTACGATATGTGTATTTTCAACCCATGTGGCAGTTTTAGTTGACAATGGTTCTAGTCACTCGCTTCTCACACTGACCCTTGTTTGAGACTTAGATATTCAAGTGGATCCATTAACTTGATCCCTAATATTAGATACTCATATGGGAGGATATTCTAGGATCACACATAGGTGACGAAAACACTCCCTTTCTCTTGGGAGGGATAGTTTTGGTTGGGATATCTTGGTGGCAGTGTCGAGGACTTAAAATTTCATTCATGTTATGGACTAGTTATCCACAGTTCATACTTAGATCAACTAGTTTGGATACACAGTGTGGTATATCCGTAGAGGTGGGGGTAGTTTTTCCATTTTCAGTGAAAGGGAGACACAAGTAGAACTGGATGGACTTGCACATAGGAGGTTTCATCATATCACACTTCAGTTAGAAAACATGACCCTCGGTATAGTGTATGAGATGGGTTTTTAGTTTCCTATAGTGGTGGATGAGTATGGGTACATCGTTCCATAATATTTTCCTAAACTACATCCTCATAGAGAGGTAGACTTATGCATTGAAATGTACTCTGGGATGACACTAATATCTACACCAATAAATTATATGGCTCCCATAGAGCTTCATGAATATAGGGAATAGTAAGAGGACATGCAGAGAAAGGGCTTCATGAGACATAATGTTTCAGCATGTGCATCCTCAATATTGTTTTCCAAGAAGGAAGATAAGTTCTTGAGGTCAGGTGTAGACTTATGATACCTGAATCTGGCGACCTGGAATAATAAGTGTCCACTATTGAGGATTAATGAAATCTTCGATAGACTGAAGGGAGAGAGACGGTTGTCGATGATATACCTCAGATCATCTTATCACCAAATTCATGTACGGGAGGAGAACATCCCAAAGACGGACCTCATATGTTGTTAGGGTCACTAAAAGTACATAGTGATGCAGTTTAGCATGATGAATTCCATAGTAGTGTTCATGGGACTCAAGAACGGGATCTTCCATCCGTACATGGACCAATTTCAAGTGGTATTCGTTGATGACATCCTATTGTACTTGGTGTCCAAGGAGAAACACACGGTACACTTATGGATGATCTTGGACTTACTCAAAGAGAACCAATGGTATGGTAATCCTTATAAGTTTCATTTATGGATTCGATAGGTAAAATTTCCTGGAAAATTCATTTTAAATGCTAGAGTTGTAGTAGATCTAGTGAAGATAGAGGCAATGCTTGCTTGGGAGCCTCCTAAGAATGTCACTAAGGTACAGAGTTCCCTTGTGTAAGATGTGTACTATTGTAGTTTCCTACCTAACTTTTTCATAGAAGCAGCATCCATGATGTCCTTGTCACAAAATGGGAAACCTTTCATAAGGATGGATATGTGAAAGGAGATCATTTAGTATCTGACAAAGAGTCTGATGAGTGCTCCCATCCCAAGATGTCGAGAGGAGGGTTCCGAGTATGCGGGGTTTTTTGACGCATCTGGGACTGGGCTTGATTGTGTCCTAATGCAGGGGAAAGCAGTGATTGCTAATAGTTCATTGCAGTTGAGACAACATGATCATAACTACCTGACTCATGATCTAGAGTCTTTGGCGGTAGTCTTCACATTGAAGAAGTGGTGACACTATCTTATGGGTGAGTGGTTTGTCATCAACTCTAACAAAAAAAGTTTTAGGTATATCTTTTTTCAAAAGGATATGATCCTAAGACAATTTCATTGGATAATTATTCCAAGACTATGACTTTGAAATATTCTATACTCCGGAGAAGTGGAACGTGGTGGAAGATGCCCTCAACTAAGGATCGAGTTTGTAGATAGTGAATGAGGCCTCACAGCAATTGGTATTGCCTCAAATATTCTTCAGTGATTGATATTAAGCACATTGTCTCCAGTCGATGGTGGTTACCCCTCCACTCTTATAGTATGTGCAGGAGGAACAAATCAGAGATATCAGCTACAAGACTACATGTGCTCAGATGCCCACAGGGAATACCTCTAATGGATATTCGAAAGTTGGGGAGCACATAACCATTTTCCGAGGATAGATAGTTGTACCTGTGAAATTATGGGAGGATGTGTTGAGGGAGTTCCATACATCGCCTTTATCAGTACATCCAGGCATGGAAATGATGTGCCAAATCCTCGGACGTCAGTTTTTAGAGGCCAAAGATGAAGATGGTATCGGTAGATTTTGCCTCTAGATGCCTCATATGTCGGCAAGTGAAGACCAAGCACTAGGTTCTAATTCGTTTAACAAAACCCCTTGAAGTTCCAGAGTGGAAGTGGGATGGAATATAGATAGACGTCATGATGGGTCTACTACATATATCCATACGGGACAATACCATATGAGTGATCATTGACAGACTCACCATGTCAGACCACTTCCTAAAAATTATGTAACATTGTGCATTAGAGAGCATGTAATGCATCTATGTTGAGGAGATGGTTCGACTCCATGGATTCCCATCAAGAGTAGTATCGAATAAATATACACACATTACATCTTGGTTATGTAAGGGATACTTGGAGGAATTTGGGACTCACCTATGCTTGAGCACAACATTCCACTTGCAGATAGATGGTCAAAGAAAGAGGACCATTCAGGTATTAAAGGACATGTAATGTGCATAGATCCTCGATTTGTGCTACAGTTGGGAGGATCACTTACCTATGGTGCGGTTTGTGTAAAACAACAGCTACCACTCAACCGTTGGAATAAAACTGTTCATGGCCATGTACGAGAAACCCTACAGGCACCACATTGTTGTACTGACCCTGGAGAATCAGCACTCATGGGCCCAGAGTGGATATGGGCTGCTACAAGGAAGGTGCAGGTCACCCAGGAGAGGATTAAGACAACAAAGAGTAGTCAAAATTCATATGCTGATAGATGATGGAAACCCTTGGAGATCGAGGAGTGATACCATGTGTTTCTTCTGGTATGTTCTCAATGTGGGATACTGATATATGTCTGGGGTTGCAAGTTTTCTTTTAGGTTCATCGAACCTTTAATGATACTATGTAGAGTGTTCAAGGTGGTGTACGACATTTATCTACCACCGCAGTTACAGAGAGTGCATGAATCCTTTTATGTATTTAAACAGAGATTATTTTTGCATGACCCTTCACATGTCATTGACTGGGGAGAGCTAGACATTGACGATTGGGAGACTATTGGGTATTTCCTAGTAAAAATCGAGGATCTAAAAGAGAGAACCTTGTGTGGGTGATCAATTCCCCTAGTGTGTGTTCAGTGGCAGCACGAGAGTCCCTAGTAGAACACTTAGGATTGGGGGGCTCAGATTCATTCCCAGTATCCCCATTTTTTTGTTTAGCCATTGTTTTCAATTTTAGGGATGTAAACCCAAAGGTTGGGAGAATGTAATGTCCTAAATTTTCCACGTAATATTATGGAAAATTATATGGGATTATTTTGAGACAAGGAACTGAGATGCCATGTGATTATGAGGCCCAAGGTTACCAAAAAAATGTTCGATCTATTTTTATATTGATTAAATAATCGTGATCAAGTGCAGTTTAAGTAACATTTAAACAGGTTCTCAGATTTAAAATTTGAGGGAAACGTTGTGTTCGGAGCAGCATGTTTTGCTTATGTAGGACCTAACATCGATTGGTGTGGGTTGACTACGGAAAATATTTTTTATATATTTTAAATAAGAATAAAAACAAAACTAAAAGTTTATTTTTTTATCATTTCTTGAAAACACAGTAATGCAATGATGCAGTGACAACCTAGCTATTTTCTTTCACTAAGGAAATAGTATAGTGTTGTTGTTTCAAAAATAAATAATAACACTAAAACGCATTAATGTATTTCCTCCTTTAATTAGAGGAAGGGACTAACATTAGAATTCATAAATCTGGAGAATTTTATATCGAGCCTGTAAATTTCTATGTGGAAGGAAAAGGAAGGTATCTCATTGGTGATGACAAATGATGAATGCTGATGAACAACTAATCAAGGATGTTAATCTATGGATCACCATAAATAAAGAAGTATTTCCATTGACTGATCCTTTTTCTAGGTATGGGGTTATTTTCTTTATGATTTCTTTCCTCGTTCATATTTCCAATGAAAAACGTGGACCAACCCATGAACAGGTTGATCTGTGGTTCGATCATGCATTCAGGATGGGTAATCATTACTACATAATTGAAGGGATATTAATCTGTTTGATTAATGTTTTCATTTTTTTGTAATAGGACAAAAAATGCCAAAACTGATAGGGTCTATGTTTGTCCTTTGGGCATACTTTGTGATTCTCTTATGGTCGTTCATAGAATTCTCCCCTAACAGACCCCTGTGGTCATGACACAATTTTTTGAGATGTTCTGATTGCAGTCGGAACCCTAGAGGGATGGTGAGATGAAACTAATTCCAAGGTAGTGAAGAACACAGTCCAAGGATCGTGAAAATTTCCCTTTTTCAAAAAATTGAGCACTAGATTGAGACTCTCAACATGCAGAAGGAGGGTCAGTGGTGGTGCCCAGTGGTTCCCTGCAGTAATGGTGGTACTGCACTATAGTGCAGCCTCCATGCAGTAAATGACAATCAGCTCAATGACCGGTGGTGGAGGACCCTAAGGTTTGGTTTCCATGGGTTCTGGATAGTGCTATCGGCAAGCTCAACCAAAAGTGACATGAAACCGCATCATACGGCACTAGACCGTAGTCCGGTGGGACTATGGAAACCGTTATGGGGCAGTTCACATGACAGATGGCCACGTTGAATGAAGTAGCTGACCGCGTTGACAAGGCAAGGACATGTCACCCACCATATCCTGGGTGGACAAACCGGACCACGTCCGAGTGGTTCAGGTAGACCCGGTAGATGGGTCAGAACCGACGGGTCAGGTCAGTCCGATTAGGTCAGGACAAAGCTAGACCCCACCAGCACGTTTTAACTTAAATTCCAATAACTCTCAAACCGTGTGTCCATTTGGATATCCCTTTGCATAGTTGAGACCCTCGTCAAGAGATGGTAATTTTGAGATAATCAAGGTGAGTTTTTGTGGTAGTTGGCGTATCGCCTTTTGGATCGAGTAGCAGGTGCTCCCAGAATGAGCATTCTGATGACATAATCCTATGACTGGCTGTGACGTAGAAGCTTTTTGATTACCTAGATTACATGTATTTCATAGACTATGTTTTTTTCCTAGACTATGTGTCTTATCTAGAATTTTTCTCTTACAGAGACAGAATTGGTACTCCCATGTCTCTCCAGGGTGTGGGTCTTCTAGTCTTTAATGACACTCTATATGTTACCAACACTCCATGTGTTATCTACACTCCATGTGTTACCTGATGTATGTTTGTTACCTACACTTCCTATGTTACTGACAATCTGTGTGTTACTACTTGAGGGTATTGTGAATTATTACAACAATCCAGATTACACACCATAGACCTATACTTATTGTGAGTTAACACTTGTTACCCTCTTAGCTATACCCCATAGAGGCAACACTTAGTGTGTCTCTTTGGTATTCAACTTGTTTTATTTCTTAGTTTTCTTTATTTTGGTATACTTCATGTGATTATTTTTGGTTTACTATGTGTAATTACATTGTGGTTTGGGGTCCATACTAGGAATTGTATTATTCCCTTCAACACGGGCTTCGACCGTAGGTGTCATGTCTTAAGCAGATGAATTGTATATTTGATGGACTCCTTCGTGGGCCAAAGATAAGGGTATTTAGGGTGACATGATGGATGTGGTATGCTTCAACAACATTTAGATAGGTCACTGTACCTACCCTTCAGGTAGGGTTTTATAGGGATGAGATCCATGAGATTGTTCTTTCCTATTTTATTTTGTCTTATATTCTTGCCAGTTTACTTTTCAATTTTGTACTATTACTCATTGGTTGTCTTAGTGGCACAAATACCTTTTTAACCAGTGTTTTCAGTTCAGAACTTTTCCTGGAGATGTTTGCATGTGTACATGTACTTAGGAAAATTCCGCCCCTCTGTGTGATACTCCAATTCATCGCTACTCTCTAGGACCTGGCCTATGGGAGGTGGGAATGGGGTAGTCACAACATAGTCCTAGGGGATGGGTCATGACACAATTTCTACTTCATCTCTTAGAACATGTTTAATTATAGATTGAAGTAATACATCAATCTCAAAAATCACATCTAATTTTCAACATAACCCATTTCATAAATGGTTAACCCCTCCCAAAGATTAGGATATGGAACTATAGAATCATTTCCATGGTAGTTAGTAATATCTAATTAACTTAATCCATATTAAAAGACACTTTATCAAACATCCTTATAACAACATTAGGAATATATTAAGGGTTATATTTCCCACAATCATGTAATTTTCAAAATGGTTAACTTTCCAATAATTCACTTTTCTTGGTTCCATTAAACATGTGATCAAAAATCCATTATGAAAAATTACAACATTACAATCCTTACATATTTCATAAATTATATGATGAAAAAATCATCAATAAAAATACATTTACAACATATTTCATAGATCAAAATATAGAATCACATTAATCATTCCACTCTGGTTGTGTCAATAAAATATTTTATACCTTTATCCCTTGGTTTCTTTTAATGAATATTCCATTTATACATGGGCCATTAATTTTCATAGTGCCCCATATTTTTGCAATTGTAGCATGGAATAGCAGTTTTTTCCTTCTTTCCTTTGAATTCTTTTTCCTGGTGACCCTTTTCTCCACATTTATATCAAACACCCAATACTTTCATGAATTTCCCTTGGTGATTTTTCAATATTAATCACATGTTGTGAAATCCTTATTTCCCTTTTTCTCATTTACTTATTCCTTTTTTCATTGTTTTTTAGAGACCTCTTCCTCTCTTACCTTCCTTTAAATATATAGAATATTGAAAATTTCTTCTCTATTTTGATCGAACCTAACATATCTTTTATTTTGATGAAAAAGACTAAGAAAATCATTCCCTTCAATGATTTGGCTTATGTATTTAAAATAAGTTGTCAATATTTCATTTTTTGTTGCATATGAAATATATAGAAAACCTTTAAACCCCTTAAAAGGTAGCTTCATACAAAAACACACTTTAATCCTCATTTTGATTTAAACCTTGGAACTTTTTCTTCGTGCATGTTTGTTTCTCTTAAAGTAAACATTTTTCAAAAAATGTGTCCTTACTAGAATTACAATCCATGAGTTCCATTTCCTCTTCCTCCATAGCATGCTTGAACAATGACAACTATTGATCATCATTTCCATTGATGAAATACACTACAAGTGTATAGTTTTATTTTTCACCCCATCCCAATTTCATAACTATCTTCTCCAAAGACATAAACCATTTCTTAACTTCCATTAGATCAGTTGTACTACTAAATTATTGTATACTTTTCTCATAATGTGATACAACATTGGGGATTCTCTATATGGAATAGGTTGCTCCATTCAGGAAAGATTATTTGGAATAACCTGATTTATAGACCCTAATATATCCATAACATGCTTTGTTCCAAAACTAGTTATATTGACATTCTCCGCACGGTAACCTCAACATTATCCATGGGTATTGATATAATTATTCCATCCAAGTTCCATTTATAAACAATGGAATATACTAGATTTCAACAAAAATTAGATACCTTTTATAATTCTAAATATCTTGTAAAACATAACATAATTTTGAACCATTATTAATAGCTAATCTCATAATCATAAACATTGTTTCAATGGGGATATCTTTACATTAAAATCCCTGCAAATAGTTAGTAAATAAAATGTGAATTATCCTAAGTGTATGCCCTAGGAGTGTCAATACAGGTGTTTAGTAAGGCATGTTATAGTTTATCGGGTTACACTTGAGTCATACCCATTGCATCTTTTCATATTTGTCCACGCTATGTACCTCTTTTCTAGAATTACATCCACTTGTAGTAAAAAACAAGGGATTTATTTCTTAGAATACCCACATAATCTATACCTTTCAAAAATTCTAGGATTTTATTCTATACATATCCTCAATGTATATCTTATGTTTATGTCCCCTCATCTACGTTTTCTAAATCTAGTTTCCAAGGATGCTACTAAACATCCATTGATTCCAATAGTAATTCCCCGGCCCCAGAAGCCCAGAGTTGGTGCATTACATTATTGAATTGGCATTATTACAAGGAAGACAATCCTAAAGGGCCAATTAGTTTTACAATATTTGAAAACCATATTACATATATAATACCCATAGTACATTTTGAAATAAAAAATAATACTTGATTGATAATAAAATAAAACGAACTGTATCATTGAAAGCATATACAAAGATTTCTTCTCCATATCTTGGTGAAAGGAAACATAATAAGGGTTATCTAAAATGATCATTAAGGGTATGTAAAAAAGAATAAATAATGAATCAAAAAGAATAAATCAACGTGGGGTGAAATAGTACTAAGAATACATTCCATATAAATATCTCGGTAATTCATAATAAATGTGGCGTGGTAGATAACTAAAATAAATGACATTAAATCAATTTACTCAAATTATATAAATCCATAGATATATCAATGAAAACATCTCATATATTTTAATAATAAATTAATTCTCAATAATGTAAATTCTTAATTATTGGACATCATTTTTCATACGCACATGATACCTTTAACATCGGGATTTATTCTCAATATAGTTTAAACTACTTTGGTATAGCCAACTAATTCATCTCATTAGACTAGCAATGCGTCGTAGGGCTTGTATTAACAAGTCCCCAACCCTAGGTCTTGAATTAAACATTCCCCAACCTATTTCATTCAAATCCAAATCATTCCTCACATATCGAATAATCAATTTTAATTCATAAATAATGTTCTGTATCAAATATTCATGTTGAGTAAAGGATATGGGTTTTTCAATATTTCTCTATTAAATATAATAACATTAAATGTAAAAAACCATATGCAAATAAAGTATATGGCTCAGTAAATAATAACATATAATACTTGATAATATCTATATTTAATATAAATTTAATTTACAATAAAATAAATCATAAGGAAGTAATTGTATTTATATAAAGTTAACAATAAAAAAAATACATTACAAAGACAACATTTACCACTGAAAGTGCTGCCGATTTTCACCTATTGACCGTTCAATGTTTCGATACTCTTCTAATGTGTATAGCAGCACTGGGGTCAAATCCTCGACGATGATACTTTTTTAATAGTTGAATGTTTTTAGAAGATTTTATTTTTATTGGGGGGGGGGGGTTGTTTGAAGAGCTTATGAAATGATTGATTGATAAATATTGATTTATCAAAATGAAAAACATTGGGCTGAGTTCATTATTAGCGAGTTATGATTGTTATTTCTTAGATCTTTTCTTTATATTTCATTTAAATTAACACCCACGTCACAAGATAAAATTGATTGGAATTCTTATGGGTTGAGGCTTTAATCCAAGCCTTAAATTATCATAGGGTTATAATCTCAACTAGAACTTATTTATTGTAGTGTATTTATGGTTACAATAATCAATTGAAACTACACGTTAAACAAAACAAGTCATTAATCCATGACATGTAAAGTCCAACATAGACAATGTTAAATTAAAGAATACTCATCGAGAAAAAGCTCTCAATCAATTAACATATAAAAACAATAACTCAACCAAATGGGAGATTTAATCATCCATTAAAATATTTAGTAATCTGATTATAATTATTATGAGGAAAAATTAATTAGATAAAAAAATAAAGGGATAAGAAAAGATTGGTGCGACAAACACACACACAAACGATGATGATAAAAAATGAACATTAGATTGAATGGGAAAGGAAATTAATGGAAGGGGATTCAAATATATTTAAACTATTTAAAGAACATTAATATTAAACTAAAGAAGTTGGATGATAATAAGTGATATTGAAGAAGAAACTTTCATTATAAAAACAATTACAAAACACAAACACTGACACGATTACAAACAAAGAGCAACAGAAAAGTTAATGAAAGAAATAAAGGAGGAATGGTTTCTCAAGTAAAAACTTGAGTGTTGAAGATTCCTCCAAGATTTGGTAGAGACGTGGTTGTGCCAACCTATCCTCCATTTCTCTGAAATTACAACTCTTTTGAAAGTAGAGGAGGGGATGTATTTATAGCTCAATGTTGTGGTCTGTTTTCATTCCAAAACTACCCCTCCAATTGCATCGCCACTTTGATACAGTAGACAGAAGAATCATGAGATATGTTCTTCTTTAAAGTTATAGATACATATCTCCTATTTCTACTCTGAATATTTTGCGACCATTGGACTTAATTTCCCAATGTTATGGTCATTGGATTAAACAATTTTAATCTGTCCATTTATTACAAACTTTTTGTAGACCAAAATTTGAATGGGTTTTGGAACAAGAATATGCCTTCAAATCAGACTTATTTCTTCAAAAACATTGGCCTCCTATATCTACTCTTTCACACATAAAAATATCTTCATTATTGGATTCTTACATCATGAGAGATTTCATGAATACTGTACTGATTGTATTTTCTAGACAGAATGGTGGGATGAGTTTAAATGAATCATTTGGACCCCTTTTATTTGGATTTGGGCCTTGAAATTTTTATCCAAAACTCCTTACATGGTTCCTCGAACGTTGGCGGAGAATAATATAATCCAGACTTCCTGGTTGATCCCAGAATGTAAATCTTCATCTCTAGTCCAATTTCTTCATAGATTCTGTAGTCCTTCTTGTGTGGTCCATATGGGCATTCAAATATCATAATTGGCCCATGATCCCTTCTAATGAAATTTTTTATATTTTAAAAGGAATCCTAAAAAAGTAACCACAAACTTTAGGTTTGTAGGGTGAGAGTTATAAATAAAATAGTAATCTGACAAAATTGGACTACTTCTAAAAATGCTAAAAAATTATACTTAGTATTAAAACATTAATATTTCACAAAAATTATGCACATTTAATATTAAATATATAATTGGATTATATAATAAGTCATGAAAATATTAACAACATCAAATTCCCTAAAACTAGTTTTGTGAATGTCTTCATGTGCAACAAATATAAAAACATGACAAAAACCATTTCCACTCACCATCAAATATTAATATTTTTTTTTCACCAGTCAGAGAGGTTTATATAGTATCACTCATCCATATGAAATTCCACCACAAGTTGTTACATAAACAATGTTAAAAAAACAATCCATTTTTTTATACCCAAATTTAGAAATGGAAAATGGTGGGACACAAAACTTACTCCTCTCAATATGATCAAATTAATTTATAGAGCTTCACTCATTCACCAACCAAAGGTGAAAATCATAGAGTTTTAAAGAGATATAATCTTACATTCCCTATCCTAAAGTACTAAAAAATAAAGTTGACTTTTTAGGGGTTTTTCTATGTCTATGGAATGGTAGGAAGATGATATCCAAAAGATAGGAAAAGGGGGTTAAAACACAAACATGGAAAAAGCAGTGCACATTTTTTTTGAAATGAAACATGGAAAGAAATGAAAACACATATTTACAAAGGAATGATTGTGTGAAGAAAGACACCAGAGAGGAAGTAAATTTTAAGGGGATGAGAAGATAAAATATTTAGAAACAAAAACAATTCTCCCAATGACATAATATTGTAATGCAAGTGTTCTCTTTTTTCTTTATTTATCTTTTTTCGAAAGTTAAAAATGGAAAAGATATCACACTCATATCCCAACACATAATTTATCTCCTCAAAAAAATAATTGTAATAGTTATAACAAGATCAATGGTTGTGGAAGATTTATTTTGACCTACCCAAGAAACAACAGATTTTTTTATTCTTTATTTTTATTTTTATTTTATTTTTTGAACACTTCTCAATAACATTTACAAATTTACCTAAATGAAAGTACATTATACATCCCAAAACTCATTGAATGACAACCTCTCTCCCACACTAGAAATGGATGCATTCCCTCAATCAAAATATTACATGGTGAAATCAACAAACGGTACCCAAAATGAAATCCATTACCCCCACACTTAAACATCAAAATAAATATGCACAGAAAAATCCATGTTAATATTGGGTGGGATAAGGTATTGTGATTGTAATGTGGCTAACAAATAAAAGGTTTTCATAGGATAGAAGGGGCTTTCCAAAAGAGGATTTATGTAAGGGAAACGGGAGGCTATTTGGACTTTTTTATACTCATGTGGTTCGTAAAATGCCTCCATCATTTTAATGTATACTAAAGTAATAAATGTATCTCAAAGGTCCAAAAACTCAAGATTCACAAATGGGGGTGAAAAAAACTCCTTTTGAAAAGATGGCCATAAGTGAAATTGTCATGAAAGAAAATGGTGTTTATCAAGGGTGGGGAAATCATTTTCCAAATCAAAAAGTTAGAATTAAAAATTTATTGGCTTGGATACAATATTTTTTATAAAACTGTATGATGAAAACACACAATTTTTGAGATGAAACCATTTCTTTTAACTCCCCAAAATGGTTGGAAAAAAATTGAAAATTGGAAGGTGAGTAATCATGACTCTTTTTATTCATATTTTTTATTTGATTTATTCTTTTTTATAGTTCATTAGGTTTTTGTTTTAGTTTTTTATATAAACACACCCACACAAAATATAAAGAGTAAATAAAAGGGTTTGATAAAGAAATTGGTAAAAAATGATATAGAGGGGAAGAAGAAGATAGTGAGAGAGATAGGAAGAGAGAGAGAGAGAGAGAGTTAAAGTGAAATAGGTTCCCCCTATATTGGATTTGGTGCGTTGCCATCTCCATCCAGTGGTGGGTCGACTGCAGAAGTTGGAAATTCGATGGAAATTTATGTGGTTCCAGGATTGTGTTTTTTTACCTAAAATAAAAATCATTATTCATCTATTGAAAAGATAAAAAGAAATTAAAATTTCATATAAGTAAAAGAAAACATGGTTTCCCTCCCAAGAAGCGCTGCATTTATTGGACTACAGCTAGGCATTTGCAGTAGACTACCCATAGTCTGACGGTGGCCATCGTATTTTCTCAACTCCATTGTGCTTCTAGAAAAACGTTTCCTTTGGGAGTATCAATGATTCATTGTATAATTTCATCCCTTATTTTTTGTTTTGCTTGCATTTCAATAGTGTTGGAAAGAGAATATGATTCTCCTCCATTTGGTCTTCAACGTGAGGAATGATTTTATCCACTAAGTGATGGTTTTATATTCTTGGAAATTTAGGAGGATGTCTCAATTCTGATGCTTCATTTATGAATGGTTCAGATAACATGAAACCAGAGTATGGGATTCCAATTGTTTTTGACACATTTATTTCATCACATAACAATGTAGAGTAAGGAGGATCATTGGAGTCATAAGACTGAATAAGTTTTTCAATATACTTTATATCAATTTTGTTCACCAAAGATTGGTCAATTTCAAACTCATAGTGATCACTTTATTAATTATGGAACAAATCTCACAACCATCACTCCCATCAGGACAATATAAACACATTGGTTCAATGTTCACCTCATATATAACAGAATTTTCAAAATCATGGATTGGAATTAATGAATGTTCTATAATCTGATTTGAATAAAAAATGAACAAGCTTTTCTGTTTTCCCCATTACCAACCACGTTGGAGTAGTTGATGGTAGAGTTTAGATGGGATTCCAAAGAATTTTCAAGATCCTTTGTATCAATGGAGTCTGTATTTGAAATGTCAACCTCGACTTCTCCATTTACGACTTGGTTAAAAAAGAAGCAATATTCACAAAATCCACTGTTGGTAGAACAAGAAGAACAAGATGGATTGAGATTCTAGAATCTCTGAAAGATATTTTTTGAAGAATTAATAGAGAATGCAGCTTCATTCTCTGATGGGTATCGCCTAGATTGAAAGATAATGAACTTGACCAGTTGGTAACCAAATTCCATGGATAAGATTCCAGAATGGACATAGATATTTTTTGGATTTCATAAGGAAAGGACTTCATAGAATCAGAAGGTATTGGAAAGTATTTGTCTCGCCCTCCATGTCAAGGACATAGAAGTCAGATGGGAAGATTAGATCATTGACTCAGACAAGAACATCCTCAATTATTCCCTCAGGACTAGTGGTGCTTCGATTGGCTAACTGGATGAAAACACTCGTTGGGTGTAAGGGGCCAAGACTAAGGATGGAGAATATGGATATGGGAATGACATTAATTAATGATCCTAGGTCTATAAGTGCATCATCAAAGTTGAAACTTTCAATTTGGCATAGAACCGTAATGGTCCCTAGATATTTTCACTTTATGAAAAATAAAATGCTGAGTGGAAACATTTTCAAAGGTCCTAATTTTCCTCTAATGGGTACACAAATACTTGAGAAAATTGGGCATACATAGGGATTTGTTTTATGGCATATAAGAGGGGAATGTTAAATTCAACACATCTAAATATGTTGAGCATTTCAGGATCGGGTTCAAAGGACTTTCTTGGCTTATAAACGGCTTGAGGAAAAGGATTTGGGTTCATAAATGGAATGGAAGTAGGTGAGGGAATGAATTTAGATTCCTTTTCAAGTTTCATTTTCTTTTCATTTTCTAGATCAACACTCAAATGGTGTTAGAGGACTTATCTTGAGGCATAACAATTTGATTTCCTGATCTATGTCCAATTGCACTTACATTAACCTTGGGGTTGGGTAATGGTTAAGCTGGGAGTTGGGAAGAATTTTAGTTTTTTACTGGCTTAGGTGGGATGCAATGTGACCAATTTGGGTTTCAATGTTTTTGAGGTTGGAATGGATGAATGAAGCAAGAACATACACTGAACTTTCCCATTGTTTCATGGAAGAAGAGGGTTGTCCAGGATTGGGATTACCTTGATTTTGATTCATGGGAGAGCGATTGTATTGGTTTTGGAATTGGGAAGGCACACTAGGATAGTGGGATCCAGCAGGAGGATTGTTCCTTTGTTGTTGATGAAAAAAAGGATAAGGTTGTTTGAGGTTAACAACGCCTTGACCATATTGAAATTGGTTTGGGTTTTGAGGAGGGAATTGTGGGGGATAAGATACGGTATTACAATACCTCAGGCCTTGGTTATTGGAATAAGATAAGGGCTTAGAGTGAGGTTGGATGATGTTTCTAATGAACTAACCTAATTATTGAGGGTTGAGGTTTCGCTGAGCTTATGCTGCATTGAGCTCCATTGGTCCAGATGAATCAGATTGATCCTCTTGAATTTGTGGATATGTGACTGTTGGATAAGCTGGTGAGTTGTAGATTTCACAGTTTTTGATAGATCTAGGAAACATTGATTGTGGAGAAGATGAGGTTGGGACTTTTTATGCCATAACTAGTTGTCACACAAGTCCTCTAAGTTCACTCATCCACTTGGTCATCTTGTTTGTCTCTATGGATTGATTGTCTTGGACTTGTTTTACATGAGCATGTACTCAAGTATGTAATTTTTGTGTGTTTACATCCATTTTGATTATAAGATATCTTGCAGTTGTAGGAGTATTATCAACAAGAGCACTGCCACTTGCAGCATCAATGAGTGTTCTCCCCTAGAAAACAAACCCTCATAGAAGAATTGAATCAAGATTTGATCAGTGATTTGGTGTTGTGGTTGGGTTGAAATAAGCTTTTTGAACCTCTCCAAGTATTCATGGAGTGAATCACTTGCAAACTGACATATACCACTTATTTCCTTTCGGATATAAGCAGTATGAGAAGGAAGAAAGAATTTCTCTAAGAGGACATGCCTCATGTCATTCCATGTAATTATGGAACCAAGAGGAAGGTATTACATCCATGACATAGTAGTGTCAACTAGGGATAAAGTGAATTCTCTGATTTTTATTTGTTCCTCAGAAACCCCTTGAGGCTTCATGGTAGAGCACACCACATGGAACTCATTAAGGTGGATATGCAGATCCTCACTAGCTAGGCCGTGTAAATGAGGGAGAAGATAAATCAAACCCAATTTGAGTTTGAAGTAGGCTTCTATGTTTGTATAATGAATACCGAGAAGTTGGTAGTTAATATTAGGGGTAGTTAGTTCTTTAAGTGATTTTTCCTTTGGATTTCCATATCTAATTCAATTGGTTAGGCAAGGACTGGTTCTTGAATTATTTGATTATCTTTTAGGTTCCTCCTAATTTGGCGAAGAGTTTTCTAAATTTAGGGGTCAAAAAAATTTGAGGTATTTTTTGGGAGACTATGGTAAATTCATAAAAAATTTAGATGAAGTAGGAAGATATGTTTTTTTTGTTTATGAATTTTATGAGAATGCGAGTTTTTCTTTGTGTGTTTTCACTTTTTTTTAAAAAAATGGTTTTTTTTGTTTTTTCAATATCCAGAAACTAAAGACATTGTAATTTCACCAACCCCAAAAATGGTGCCATTTGAAAGCGCTTCCTATTGTCACCAATAGAACATTCAAGGTTCTGATGCTCTGGTAATGTGTATAGCATTACTCAGGTCGAATCCTCAGTGATGACACTTTTTTAATAGTCGAATGTTTTTAGTTAATTTTATTTTGATTGGGGGGGGTTTGTAGTGATTATGAAATGATTGATAGAATAATATTGATTTAAAAAATTGAAAAATATTTGGGTGATTTCGTTATTATGGAGTTAATCTTGTGATTTCCTTGAGCTTTTCTTTATATTACATTTAAATTAACACCCACTTCACAAGATAACGTAGATTGGAGTTCTTATGTGTTAAGGATTTAATCCAAGCCTTAACTTATCATAGGGTAAAAACTAGAGAATATTTATGGTAGTGTTACTATGGTTCCAATAATCCATGTAAAACACACATTAAACAAATCAAGTCATTAAACCATGACATGTTGAGTCCAACATACACAATATTAAATTAAAGAATACTCATCGATCAAAAGATCTCAATCACTTAACATCTCTAAATAATGACTCAGCCCAATGGGAGATTTACTCATCCATTGAAATAATTAGAAATTTTTTTATAATTATTATGATGATAAATTAATAACACAAGATAAACAAAGGGATAAGAAAATATTGGTGCGACGAACACACACACAAACGATGATGATAAAAAATGAACTTTAGATTGAATGAGAATGGAAAATAAGGGAGGGGGATTCAAATATATTTAATCTATTTTAAGAACATTAATTTTAATCTACAGAAGTTGTATTAGAATAAGAGATATTGGAGAAGAAACATTCCTTAAAACATAATTACAAAACACAAACACTTACACGATTACAAACGAATAACAACACAAAAGTAAATGAAAAGAAACAAGAAGGAATGGTTTCTCAAGTAAAAACATGAGTATTAAATATCCCCCCAAGACTTTGTCAGATCCTTGGTCATGCCAAACTATCATCCTTTTATCTGAAATGCCAACTCTTTTGAAAGGAGAGGAGGGGACGTATTTATAGCTCAATGTTTTGGGCTGTTTGAATTCCAAAATAGCCCCTCCACTTGGATCGCCACTTTGATATATTAGACAGAAGATTCTCGAGATATGATATTCTTACAAGTTGTAGATAAATATCTCCTCTATCTACCCTGAATGGTTTGCGGCCATGGGACTTAAGGAGCCAAAGTTATGGTGGTTGGATTAAACATTTCTAATCTGTCCATTTCAATACAAACTTTTTGAAGGACAAAATGTGAATGGGTATTTGAATAGAAAGATGCCTTCAAATCTGAATTTTTTCTTCAAAAATGTCAGCCTCCTATATCTCCTCTTTCACATGGAAATATATCATCTTGATTTTCATAAATCATGCGACATGGCATGGATACTGTACTGATTGTATTTCCCAGATAGAGTGGTTGGCTGAGTTTAAATGAATCATTTGGGCCCCATGTATTTAGAGTTGGGCCTTGAAATTTTTATCCACGACTCCTCACATTCTACCCCTAACGTTGGAGGAGAATAAAGGAATTTGAACATCCTGATTGAGCCCAGAAATGTAATCTTCATGGCTGGTGTAGTTTCTTCATAGATTCTATAGGCCTTCTTGTGTGGTCCATATGGGCCTTCAAATGGCAGAGTTAGCCTACGATCCCTTCTAATGAAATTTTGTATATTGAATAAAGAATCCTAAAAATAGGAACCCCACAAATTGGATCATTAGGGTAATTGTTATAAATAAAATAGTAAACTGACTCAATTGAACTACTTCTAAAAATGCTCAAAAATTATACATAGTATTAAAACATTAATATTTCACAAAAATTATCAACATTTCATATAAAATAAGTAAAGGGATTATATAATAAGTCATGAAAATATTAATAACATCATCTCCTCCACACTTAGTCTTGTGCATGTCCTCATGTTCAACAAATATAAAAACATAACAAAAACCATTTTCACTCACCATAAAATATTAAAAAAAATTCCTCAATCAGGGTGGTTTAGACAATATCACTCATCCATATTGAATTCCACCACATTTTATTATAGAAAAAATGTTCAAAAAACAATTCATTTTTTCATGCTCAAATTTAAAAATGGAAAATTGTGGCACACAAAACAAACTCCTCTTAATGTGATAAAATTAATTTATGGATCTTCACTCATTCACCAACCAAAAGTAAAAATCTTAGAGTTTGAAAGAGCTCTCATCTTCCATTACCTATAAAAATGTGCTCAAATGTCAAGGGACATTTTTAGGGGTTTTTATGTGGCTATGGGATGGTATGAATATCATATCCAAATGGTATGAAAAAGGGGGTAAAGCACCAACATAGAAAAATCAATGTACATTTTTCTCTCAAATGAAACATGGATTTCAATGAAAACACATATTTAAAAGGTAATTATTGTGTGTATAAAGACACCAGAGAGGAAGAAAATTTGAAGTGGATGAGAAGATTAAATATTTACCAACCACAAAACTTCTACCAATTACATAAGAATATAATGAAGTGCTCTTTTTTTATTTTTTTCTCTTTTTTCAAAAGTTTAACTTGGAAAATACCTCACACTCATATCCTAACCCATGATTGATATCCTCACAAAACTAATTGTAATAGTTGTAACAAGAGCAAAGTTTGAGGAAGAGTGATTTTTGACCTACCCAAGAAACTATCCAATTTTTTTTCTTATTTTGATTTTTTTATTTTTTGAAAACTTATTAATTACATTTACAAAATTACATAAATGAAAGTACATTACATTCCCCAAAACACACTAAATGAAGGCCTCTACCAAACACTGAAATGGATGAATTCCCTCAAGCATATGATAACATGGTGAAATCAACAAAGTTTACCCAAAATGAAATCCATTACCCACACACATAAATTTCAAAAAAAAATATGCAATGAAAAATCCATGTTGATATTTGGTGGGATAAGGTATTGGGCTTGTAATGTGGATAAAAAAGAAAATGTTTTCATAGGCTCAAAGGGGATATCAAAAGGATGATTAATGTAAGGGAAATGGGAGGATATTTGGCAATTCTGATTCTCATGTGGTTTATAAAATGCATCTATCATTTTAATGTACAATAAAGTATGAAATTTAGCTCGAAGGTCTAAAAACTCAAGATTCACAATTGGGGGTGAAAAAAACACTAATTTTGGAAAGATGGCTATAGGTGGCCTTGGCATGAAATCAAATGGGGTTCCTCATGGGAGGGGAAAATCATTTTCAAAATAAAAAGTGAGCATTAAAAATTTATTGGTTTTGAAAAAATATTATTTATCCATATATATGATGAAAACACATAATTTTTGAGATGAAACCATGTCTTTTAACTCCCTAATATGGTTGGGCAAAATTGGAAAATTTAAAGGTGAGTAATCACGACTAGAGTTTTTCCATATTTTTTAAGTGATTTTTTTTATTTTTTTGTTTTTTTGGTTTTTGTTTTAGTTTTTATATAGACGTACCCACACAAAAGGGAAAGAGTAAATAAAAGGGTTTGATAAAGAAAATGGTAAAAAAATGAAAAAGAGGGGATTAAAAAGATAGAGTGAGAGAGATGAAGAGATATAGAGAGAGTTGAAGGGAATGTGGTGCCCCCTGGTTTGGATTTGTGGGGTTTCCATCACCATCCAGTGGTGAGTCGACTGCAGAAGTTGAAAATTCAATGGAAGTTTATGTGGTTCCAGGATTGTGGTTTGCTACCTGAAAAAGAAAAATCATTATACATCTAAAAAAACTAAAAAGAAATAAAAAACTTATAAAAGTAAAAGAAAACCTGGGTTTCCTCCCAAGAATCACTACATTTATTTGTCTACATCTAGACATTTGCAGTGGACTACCAATATCCTGACGGTGGCCATCTTATTTTCTCAACTCTTGTGTACTTATAGAAAATTTGTTCCTTTTGTAGGCTCGATGATTCATTGTATAATTTCATCCATTCATTATTTTTTTCTTGTAATTCAATGGGGTTGGAAGGAGAATATGACTATACTCCCTTTTGTATTCAACGCAAGGAATGATTTTATCCCCTAAGTTATGGTTTTCTATGTTTGGAAATTTAGGAAGATATCTCAACTCTGACGGCTCATTTATGAAAGGATCAGATAACACGAATCTAGAGTATGGGATCCCAATTGTTTTTTACTCATTTATTTCATCACTTACCAATGTAGAGTAATGACTATCATTGGAGTCATAAGACTGAATAAATTTTTCAATATACTTTATATCAATTTTGTTCACCAAAGAATGGTCAATTTCAACCTCACTAGTGATCAATTTATTAATTATAGAACAAATCTCAGAACCTTCACTCCCATCAGGGCAATATAAACACATTGGTTCAAAGTTCACCTAACATATAATTTTTTTTTCAAAATCATGGATAGGAAATAATAAATGTTGGATAATCTTAATTGAATCAAAAAATCAACAAGCTTGTTCATTTTCCACATTACCATCCATGTTGGAGCAGTGGATTTCAGATTTTTTATGGGATTCCAAAGCATTTTTAAGATCCTTTGGATCAATGATGTTTGCATTTGTAATGTCTACCTCGACTTCCCCATTTACGAATTGGTTAATGAGGGTGAAATATTCACACACTTCTCTATTGGTAGAACAAGAAAACGTGATGGATTGGGATTCAAGACACTCTTAGAGATATTTTCATAAGAATGGATAGAGAATGAAGATTCATTTTCTGATGGGTATCACATGGATTAAAAAATATTGAACTTGACCAACTGGTAACCAAATTCAATGGATAAGATTCCAGCATGGACATCAATTTTTTTAGATGTCATAAGAAAATGTATTCCTATAATTAGAAGATATTGGAATGAATTTTTCTCACACTCCATGTCAAGGACATAGAAGTCAGTTTGGAAGATAAGACCACTGACTCGGACGAGAACATCTCCAATTATTCCCTCAAAACTAGCGGTGCATCGATTGGCTAACTGGATGACAACACTCGTTGGGTTTAAGGGACTAAGACTAAGGTTGGACAATATGGATATGGGCATGACATTAATTGAGGCTCCTTGGTCTATAAGTGCATCATCAAAGTTGGAACTTCCAAATTGGCATGGAACTGTAACAGTCCCTATATATTTTCACTTTATCGGAATAGACTGCTAGGTGGAAACATTTTCGAAGGTATTAAGTTTCCTCTTATGGGCACAGAACTCCTTGATAAACTTGGCATACTTAGGGATTTGTTTTATGGCATATAAGAGGGGAATTTTGACTTCAACACGTCTAAACATGTCAATCATTTAAGGATTTGGTTTAAAAGAATAATTCATATTAGAAACGGCATGAGGAAAATGAATTCGGGTCCTAAGTGGAATGGAAGGAGGTGAGGGAATGAATTCATATTCCTTTTCAAGTTTCTTTTTCTTTTCATTTTCTAGGTCAACATTCAAAGGGGGGTTGGCGGACATATGTTGAGGCATAGAAATTAGATTTCCCATTATATGTAAAATTTCACATACATTACCCCTGGGGTTGGGTAATTGTTGAGTTAAGAGTTGGGAAGAATTTGATTGTTGTTGCTAGCATAGGTGGGATGCAAGTTGACCAATTTGGGTTTCAATATTTTTGAGGCTGGAATGGGTGAATTAGTAAAGATCTTACACTACACATTCCCATGGTTTCTTGGAGGAAGAGGCTTTTCCATGATTGGGATTACATTGATTTTGGTTCTTGGGAAAGCGATTTTATTGGTATTGGAATTGGAAAGGCTCACTTGGATAGTGGAATCCCGGAGGAGGATTGTTCCTTTGTTATTGATGAACTATAGGATAAAGTTGTTGGAAGTTAACAACAAATTGGCCATATTGAAACTGGTTTGGGTTTTGAGGAGGGAATTGAGGGGATGAGAGATGGGATTTCTGTACCTCAGGCCTAGGTTATAGGAAGAAGAGAGGGGTTCAGAGTGAGGTTGGTTGAAGTTTCTAATGAATTGACCTACTTGTTGAAG
The DNA here is from genome assembly GCA_963277665.1 of Viscum album. Taxonomy (NCBI): domain Eukaryota; kingdom Viridiplantae; phylum Streptophyta; class Magnoliopsida; order Santalales; family Viscaceae; genus Viscum; species Viscum album. Next base: position 1,485,201,505 of record OY728137.1, read on the forward strand.
GTTAGGGTCCCGCTAAGCATATGATGCACTGAGATACATTGATCGAGATGAATCAAATTGATCATTTTGAAGATGTGGGAAGGTGTCTGTTGGATGAGATAGTGAGTTGTAGATTCCACAGTTTTTGATAGGTCCAGGAAACATTGAATGTGGAGAAGATGAGTTTGGGTCTTCGGATGCCACAGCTAGTTATCACACAAGACTTGTAAGTTCTCACATCCACATGGTCTTCTTCTTCAGCTCTATGGATTTATTTTCTTGGACTTTTTTTACTTGAACATGTGCTCGAGTATGTAATTGTTTTGGGTTTTCATCCATGTTTCTTATAAGATCTCTTGTAGATATAAGAGTTTTATCAACAGGAGCACCGCTACTTGCACCATCAATGAGAGTTCTCCCCAGAGCCAATAACCCCTCATAGATATATGGGATAAAGAGTTGGTCAGGGATTTGGTGGTGTGGGAAGTTTGAAACAAGTTTTTTTATCCTATCCCAGTATTCATGGAGTTACACACTTAGGAACTGATTGATAAAACTTATTTTCTTTTGAATAGAAGCATTACGAGAAGCAGGAAAGAATTTCTCTAAGAAGAGTTTCTTCATTTCATTCCATGTGGTTATGAAACTAGGACGAATGTAGTGGAGTCATGACATAGAAATGTTAGATAGGGATAAAGGTAATGCTCAGTGTTTAATTTATTCCTCAAAACCCCCTTAAGGCTTCAGGGTAGAGGACACAACATGGAACTCTTTAAGGTAGAGATGTGAATCCTCACCGGCTAGCCCGTGTAAAAGAGGGAGAAGATGAATCAATCCCAATTTTAGTTAGAAGTGAGATTCTATTTTTGGATATTTAATACCAATAGGTTGGTAATTCATATCAGGGGAAGCAATTTGTTTAAGTTTTTTTTTCACTAGGATTGGCCATATATAATTTAATTGGTTATACGAGGAATGGTTCTTGAATTAGTTGATTATCGATTATGTTCCTCCTAAGTTGGTGAAGAGTTCACTCAATTTCAGGGTCAAACAAATCTGAGGGATTTTATGGGAGGCTATGGGACATTTATAATAAAATTATAAGAAATAGGAAGACAATTTTTTCTTTGTGTTTTTTTCATTTATTATTTTTATGAGAAGGCGGGTTTTTATTTGTGTTTTTTTACTATTTAAAAAAATTGTTTTTTTGGTTTTTATACAATAAATAAAAACTAAAGACTATTTAATTGTGCCATCCATGGAAAAATGCCATTTGAATGAACGGTCGATTTTTTCCTATCAACCATTCAATGTTCCGATGCTCTGCTAATGTGTATAGTAGCACTCGGGTCGAATCCTTGATGATGATAATTTTTTAATAGTTGAATGTTTTTAGTTGATTTTATTTTGATAGGGGGGTTTGTTTGAAGAACATAAAAAATGATGGACTAATTAATATTGATTTAACAAATTTATAAATATTGGGGTGAGTTCATTATTAGGGACTTATTCTTGTTATTTACTTGAGCTTTGCTTTTATATTTCATTTAAATTAACACCCACTTCAGAAGATAACAATGAATGGAATTCCTAAGTGTTAAGGCTTTAATCCAAGACTGAACTTATCTCAGGGTTTTAATATCAATTAGATATTTTTATGTTAGTGTATTTATAGTTCCAATAATCATTGAAAACCAAACGTTAAACAAAACAAGTCATTAATCCCTGACATGTTAATTCCATCATAAACCATGATAAATTAAAGAATACTCATCGAGAAAAATATATGAATCTCTTAACATCTATAAATAATTACTCACACCAACGGGATATTTACTCATCCATTAAAATAATTAGTAATCTGGTAATAATTATGATGATGATAAATTAAGAATATAAGAAAAATAAAGGTATACAATTGGTGCGACGAACACACGCACAAACGATGATGATAAAAAATGAACTTTAGATTGAATGAGAAAGGAAATGAAGGGAAAGGGATTAAACTATATTTAAACTATTTTAAGAAAATTAATATTAAACTATATAAGGAGGATGATAAAAAGGTATTTTGAATAATAAACTTTCATTAAAACAGAATTAAAAAACCCAAACACCTACACGATTACAAATAAAAAACAACACAAATGTAAATGAAAGGAAGAAAGGAGGAATGGTTTTTTCAAGTAAAAACGTGCGTATAGAAGATCATCCCAAACCTATGGCAGAGCCTTTGTCATGCTAAAATATCATCATTTGCTCTGAAATGCCAACTCTTTTGAAAGGAGAGGAGGGAATGTTTTTATAGCTCAATGTTGTGGGCTGTTTGCATTCCAAAACTGCCCCTAGAATTTCATTGCCACATTGATACATTAGACAGAAGAATATTGAGATATGATCTGCTTTGAAGATGTAGATAAATATATCCTCTCTCTACTCTGAAAATTTTGCATCCATTGGACTTAAGGAGCCAAAGTAATGGTCCTTGGATTAAACAATATTAATCTGTCCATTTCAATAAATACTTTTTGATGGGCAAAATTTTAATGGGTTTTGTAACAGGAATATTCCTAAAAATCCGAATTATTTCATCAACAAAGTCAGACTCATATATCTCTTCTTTCACACAGAAAAATATCAACTTAATTGGATTCTTACATCATGATATATGTCATGAATATTTTACTGATTATATTTCCTAGAGAGAATGGTTGACTGAGTTTAAATGAATCAGTTCGGCCCCTTGTATTTGGATTTGGGACTTGAAGTTTTATCCAAGACTCCTTAAAATGTACCTCGAATATTGGATGATAATAAAAGAATTCGGACTTCCAAATTGAGGCCAGAAATTAAATCTTCATAGCTAGTCCAGTTTCATTATAGATTCTGTAGGTCTTCTTGTGTGGTCCATATGGGCCTTTAAATGGCAGAATTGGCCCATGATACCTTCTAAGGAAATGTTGTATATTAAATAAGGAATCCAAAGAAATAGGAACCACAAAATTCAGATCAGTAAGGTGAGAGTTATAAATAAAATAGTAAACTGACTCAATTGGAATACTTCAAAAAATGCTCAAAAATTATACTTAGTATTAAAACATTAATATTTCAAACAAATTATGCACATTTCATATAAAATTAGTAAAGGGAGTATATAATAAGTCAGGAAAAAATTAATAACATCAACCACATAGTAATTTTCAAATCAAAACCCCTATAGTGAGATAGTTAAAAGTTTATACATAAATCCATGAAGATAAAAAGATTCAAGAAATGATATATCAAAAGGGGTAGTACATTCACCACAAAAAATAAGTAAGCGGTGAATTTGACATTTATCTCACAAATGTAAAAAAGTGAAATGAAAATTTATTACCTTACACCACCATTGGTTGAAAAATAATTAAAACCTGATGTATAATGGGTTTATTACTGTTATTAAATTATAATTAATCCATAATAATATTTATAATATAAGATCTTGTCTTATTATAATATCTTATTACCCATTTGTCAAAAATATTTCATTATTTCCATTATCTCTGGTGTAAAATGTCATATTTTTGGAGTTTTTTGGCTAGATATTTTTATTTCTTATTACATAGATCATCATTTGATCATATCAAGGATATATACAATGATATAAATATCATATATATTAAGAAGATATTTGTTTATAAAAATCCATTATATTTAGAGATAGAAAATGAAATGCATTGTTCATGAAGATTGTAGGTCATACGTATATATTAACGCTACATCCATTTCATTTTCATATTTAAAAGAATGATATGTAGTATATATATATATAACAATATATTATTTATTTCATATATGTCATATATGTCCTGACCCCCTCCCCACAATGTGTACCCCTCTTGGGCCAGCAATGTCAGAAGGGAGATAATGACCCCTGAGTCCCACTTCCAGTAGGCCCCGGGTTGGCGACAGGTAGAGAGGGTTTAGAAAACACACAAATGGGAGGAATTACCCTCTATGAGAACACATGTAGAAGTGATAGATAAGATAGACACCAAACCAACTACAACTCAAACTGCAGTATAAAATAAATCTCAAGTACACATTTGTAATGTCATGCGAAACTACTAAAACTAGAAGGGGAAAAAATAACTACCCAAAAGAAACTAAAAACAGTAGCAAAAATGAATCCCGAACAACTCCTGCCAACCAAAGCTAGTAGAAACTAGGTCGATCTCTAACCTGCTCCAATTGACCTGAAAACAGTTTATATATACATAGGTTGAGTATAACAGTATACTCAGTAGGATCGTTCTCAGAGCCTCTCCGCCAAAGTAAGAAAAGCATGCTAAAGCACAGTGAACAAAAAGTGAAACTAAATCATCACCAAAACAGGTATACTAAGTTCCGAGCCTCACCATGGCTACTCTCAAAATGTAACACATCTAAGAGTATATAATATAGTAATGATTACCAAGGGTACCCCGCTACTACTTCAGCACTGGTTTGCCGCTTTTCCCCAACGCCGCACGTCCTAAGCATCTCTCTCCAAAAAGTATTGCCTGCAGACACCTTGGCAAAGCACCACAACATGCACCTCATGCAACAAAACTACCATATCCACACAAGCAAAGTAACCAGGTAGTTTCATGGAGCCACTAAATCTCACATAAGGTGTATCACACGTCAGGTATTAAACCTCAAGCCATTATATCCCATACACCAAGTAAGGATCCTCAAGCCATCATATCCTATACATGTTACACATATAGTAGTCCATAGGAAACTATATCCATAATATATGTGTGTGAATAACCACATGCCATTACATCCCTCAACACACATATATGGGGGAAAACTAACCATTGTGCCTACCAGCACAAGTAACTACCAAGAGAAGAGAGTAGGGCTAAAGGGGGTAGTCATCCATCAATAATCCCACTGGAATGTTTGAGAAAACACCCCCTGGGGATCGGAATCCCTGGGGTGTCAGTTGCCCTAATTGATAGGTTGGAGTATCGTATAGAAACACAAAAAGTATAGAATATACTATATCTCACAACCACTCTATTGGCATAACCTAGTCTTAGACTCAACTACAACTAACGTCTCTCAAACTCCTGGCCGCCGCTTATAAGATTAGGTATCCTATCATTACATAACCATTTAAAGATCTTTATTGCCTTACTTCATTCCCTTTATATCAGTTCCACTTTATATTAATTAATTCTTTAAAAAAAATTAACCATTAAAAATTCCACATTAAATTTCATTAGCATCACACACAAAGTCCACTATACATTTAAAATTTTAACCTCAACATTTCATTCTAGCAAGCTCCTACCCCATGGGATAACATCATTTATTAAATTATTTATTTACTATATTATTTTCCCATATTCCCTGGCATTATTGAAAAACATTCCATGCTACTAAACACAAGGGGGCTCAACATGGTGAGTAGATAACTACCTGTTGAGTCTTTTCTTCCAATTTCAAGAGCGTAGAACCATCCTCCCTAGGGAAAGTAGACACTGAAATCTCGTGGCATACCCCGTGCTTCTTCTCCCCTTTCAGAAGAAGGGTAAGAAATACCTTCTGGCTTGGGCACTGGGGAATTTAAAGCAGATAAACAACTAATAAGAATCATATATCATCCAAACATTCACATCCAACCCATTCAATCATCCATTGTGTCCTCCCCGACACCATCATGCATAAACTGATGAATCTCGCCACTCTAGGCGTCAACTGCTGCCACAACCAATAGTCCTCCCTACGCCCCACATATCACAACAACCATCCAAGCTCACATCATAACACAAGTAGTAGAAAAAAAACATCTTCTCAATTGGGATCTTCACCCTCAAACAAGTAAAAGGTAACTCAAAACCCTACAAGTATTATCTTTTATCAAGAAAATTGTTCTTTAATCTTTCTTGGAGTAACCGATTTATTATTCGTAGGTTCCATGTTTGGGAAACCTAAACATTAAGCTATAAAAAATAATTAAACATGATTACTGCATCAATTTTATTAACACCAAATTACAACAACATCATTCGGATTCATTCACATGCCTCTTTACCTTTACCGAATCGATTATAAATTAATTTGGGCTTTACATTCTTTACCAATTTCCATCAAGAAAGAAAATTTAAACAAGAAATATTTGATATCACATGATCTATAAAAACAAGAGGCAATATCATACGATCGATGTTAATTTATTTATCAGGTTCAAATATATATTATTTCAATTCAATTGTGATCTAGTGGGATAAAACATGCTAACAATATAGTTGCACGCAAATGAAGAGAGAAGCAATGACTCCCCTACCTCAAACAGTTCTGTACATTCTTTATATAAGAACGAGCCACAAAATGGGTTATAGTATCCTCCCCTGTGAAAATTGTATCCACCCAAGGATGTAGAGACACCACCATGTCTACCAACACTGCTGAATATCCCATTAAGAACATGGGGTAAAAAATTCAATAAAAAGATCAAGGAGAAAGAAGGATATGATCCATAAATAATAAAAATAGATCATACCTTATGTCGAAGACTGATCGATGTTTCTTGGTTGCATAAAAATAGAGCAGAACAAATCCTAGGAGGAAAGTTTGATTGCACAACACCTACAGGAAGGAATTGGATGTTTGAGCATCTCACACTCGAGAACAAGGAATAAGAACTAGGGAGGAAGATTTATTTTCCCTTCAGAAGATTTAACGGAGCAGTAGTTTGAGATACGCTGGGTTTTCCATTAAAAGTAGATCACATTAAACCATGTATTTTGACCAAGTAAAAACATGTTGAAACTTAGGAGAAATTAATATAGGAGTAACGGCCATGAAATCAGCCATAGAGTCCTTAAGACAGGGGTTTAAATGCATTTTACGTCAAAGGAATTGTTAAAGGGAAGAACTATAGGAAAATGGAAACACTGTTCATGGACTCAAACTTTGGAAATGGAAAAACATTGTTCATGAACCTCACCATTGGATCCTCACAATTTTTGAACACTGTTCATGAACTCAAAGTTTGACAAGGGAAAGAGGTCACCATTGGAACCTCATTGTTTCACTATTCACATAAGGTTACCGATTACACTGTTCATAAAAGGTCACTGTTGACATAGTTCACATAAGGTCACCGATGTCACTGTTCACATAAGGTCACGATTGCACTGTTCACATAAGGTTACCAAGAAACTGTTTATAGAAGGTCACCGATGACAGTGTCATATAAGGTCACCGATGTCTCTGTTCACATAAGGTCACCATTACACTATTTATATAAAGTTACCGATGACATTGTTCACAGAAGGTCACTGATGGCATTGTTCGCATAAGGTCACTGATGTCACTGTCACATAAGGCCACCATTGCACTATTCGCATAAGGTTACCGATGACACTATTAACAGAAGGTCGCTGATGAAACTTTTCACATAAGGTTACTGATGAAAATGTTCACATAAGGTCATCATTGCATTGTTCACATAAGGTTACCGATGACACTCTTCAGAGAAGGTCACAAGTGACACTATTCACATAAGGTCACTGCTTTCACTATTCACATAAGGTCACCGTTGCATTGTTCACATAAGATTACTGATGAAACTGTTCACATAAGGTCATTGGGGACACTATTCATAGAAGGTTACCAATGCACTGTTCACAACGATCTACTGTTGGAATTGTTCACTGATGGTGTAACGCCCCGACCCTAGTTACCTAGAGTTGGTGCATTATTACATAACATTGGCATGATCACAAAGGATCAAGTCTCGAAAGACCGATTAGTTTAGTAGTCTTGAAAACACTAGATATATTCATAAGTCTTACATTACATCATAAGGTAAAAAAACACAAACAACATCTTGTCTTCATATCCCCTCATACTATCCCTGTAGGTCATTCATAAATTACTTCTTCATAATCTTGGAAAAAATAAAACATTAAAAGGGGTGAGCTCAGATGCTCAGAAAGGATAACATTATAGCATAAGCTTTCATAGATAAGCATAAACACTTAAGGCAGTTTATATAAGGCCTCGGCCTTAAACCTTACTTAATATTGAATTAAATGAATAATTCACATCGAGGATCTTTTCAGGTTTAGAGTTTTAGAGAATTTGGACATAACTATTACATCTCAAAAGATTACAATGTTGAAACTTTTACTAAGTTTCCATAAAATAAAAACTCTTAAAAATAAACATGTCCAGTTCCATGTTTTAGGTTTCATGACTTTCCCTTGATCCCATCCTTGACCCTATTCCATGATAAGTCCTGTGAAAAACATTTAAAAAACTTGGGATGAGCATAAAAAGCTCAGTAAGGGATACACAAAAAATGAAACTGTTAGTTTTTCAAAACAACAAGTAAAACATGTATACTTTATCAAAGTAATAATTTTCACATTTTCAAAGTTGTAAAAACTCATCACTGAATAAAAGTTCATTAGTTACCCTTCTGTAACCGAAAGATTACCATAAAACCCATATAAAGATCACATAACATATAAAGGTAACTTGGGACATAAACATACTTAAGTGTAATAACCATAAGGTCGACTTCCACCCATATCACTTAATGGAATAGCCATTCATCCAACTTCCATACATACTTAATGGAATATCCATACCGCCGACTTCCATACCCAATGCATTGGAGGTTATAATGTAACCACCCGTCCTCGTATTCACGACACCACCCGTCATATGGTTTATCACGTAACCACCCGCAAAATGTCCAAGTACCATCATTACACATAAAATATTCATTATATAAACATTTCAATAACAACATTTCATTTGAAACCACAAAAAGTAATTCCCATATATTAAATTAATCAATCCATTTTCAAAAACCATTTAAAAGAGATTTTTGAATCAAAGTGTCCCATACCACTTTGAATCTTTTAATGGAATTATAATTTTAAAACATTAATGTCCATATAAATAAATACTAAAAACCATTTAGAAAAAATGGACATTAAAGATAAAGATACAGAATAATAAATCTTTAAAACATTTAAAATGATATTTTTGTTAAATAGTTTTTAACAAAATGAGAGACTCTTGAATACAAATAATAACGGAATTACATTTAATCCGAACATTATAGTATCATGAGAATAAAGGGATTCATGATATAATATGTCAGAGGATAGTATACACACCATATAAGAGTGAATTGGTGCATAACAACAATGAAGTCTCAAAAGAAATGTAAAATGAGATGAAATCCATTATAAATAAGGCATCCTTAAATTAAGGATAAATCAACCACATAATTATGTGTGACAAATATAAATACACCCAATATAAGTGGATATTAAGTGTAAAACAATCAAAGGTTATTCACACATATTCAAAGGATGACATATTCAATAACTACATGTCGAACCCAAAGAAATCGAAATTGCGTTAAGAAGTTCCCTTGCAAAAATTTGACAGCCTAATGGCGTCACTACAAAATTTAGAAAATGAGTTGATGAGAGATAAAAAGGGTATCTCATCACATGGAAATAAAATTTAAATCAATAAGGATATATAAGAACATATCCCAACATAATAGTATTTGAATTAAAAGACATAACAAAAGAATTCTTTTAAAAAGAGGAGGATGAAAGGTTCCCTTACCGACATGGGTATCTTTCGAAACATACACCCCGTGAAGGAAGGACAATACAACATTGATGTAAATACTCATAAATGAAAGTATATTACACAATGAGTAAAATAATGCACAGTACATAAACCACTCAAAGGACATTGTGGAAAATGTAGCATAAATCTCAAGAGAATAAAATTGAGATGAAAAATCGCTTACGAAAACTCGGCAGCCCAACGGCACCACTTAAAACTTCCAAAATGGATTGATGAGATCAAATAGGTTCTCTCATCATATGATCATAAAAATTGCAGTAAGAGTAATATAAAAGAACATCCCAATAACAAGAAATATGAGCTTTAAAAGTAAAGACATAAAAGAGTGTACTTAAAAAGAAAGATAGGAGTAGGATCCCTTACCTCGGGTCCGACTTGACTCGATCGTTCTTTAACGTCCTTAAAATTGGGTAACTCCCTTTGGTTTGAACCAAAACGGTTTCTTGAAGAGGTTCCTACCTAAGTTAAGTCTTCTAGGATGAGGAGTGGGATGTGGAGAGACAAACTGATCAGAGCTTGGCCGATCCAAAGGCTTGAGAGGTATGGGTAAGGTGGTAGAGGTGGGGGCCTTTTATAAAAGGAGAGGATGGGCACTCTTGGTAAAGTATAAAATGTTACTTTATTTTCAAATGGATTTCGAATTTTAATGGTCCCACATTGATGTGTTTCGAGGATAAGGTGATAAGGGTTCTAAATCCACCCATCCAATTGGTTTTTAACATGTGTAGGTCCTATATTTTTCATTATCTTTCCATTTTATTTAAATCGTTAAATAATGAGGTCATCACTGCATCATCATGATGTCATAAAGAATTTAATTTATTTAATGTCTAAAAATTATAATGAAAAAATATGATGTAGGAAATCTTTTTATCTTTCCAATGACTACTTATAGTCAAAATTCTGACTTGTATGACCACATGTAATTTTTTTTAGTAAAACAAATCATGTTTGTGACATTTTTATTTTAACTTTAAATAAATGGCATAAATGTCATTATCAAAACAAAGTGGCTCCATGGGGTACCAAAAATCGACCCATGTGTTGTCTTGGTCGTCCATAACTCATCCAATAGGGTTATGACAAGTGTCAATATATTTCCATTTTATTATAATATCATTTTTACCTTAAATCACACTAATTACCTTTAATCGCGATTAATAAATCTTAAAAGTTACTTTTCATCAAAAATTATTTTCATCCCATTGAACCGAATTTTACTTAACAATTAAAATCATTTAAATTGGATTTTTTAAATTCAAATCACAAAAGTGGTAAAGTCCCATTTAAATGAAAAATCAGATTTTGTAACCACCACTTTGTGGTTTCACTATTCATCAGAAATTGAAGTTTTTCAGAAAAATACCAAAAATTCACCCTAAGCTATATTTGATATTCCAAATTCAAAAATTATGTCTATTTTACCAAATTCAAAACTTAGAAGTTTCATTAATTAATTTTATAATTAAATCCCGTTGTTAAAACAAATAGCGTGTTTTTATGAAACAATATCTTTCAAAAGATTGACACTCGTTTATGTCCAATCTTAAAGTGATATTAATTAAAATGACAACCATTGGATTAAATGGTAAAAATATATTCTATTTACACATTAAAACCAATTAAAAATATAATCTAATCATATAAATAAATTAGATTAAAAAGAGGTTTTGAATTACAATACAACATTTTTCACTATTCATTAAAAATTGAACTTTTTCGGAAAAATACCAAAAATTTAAACAAAGTAAACTTTGTTGTCCCGATTCTAAATAAGAATTTTATTTTTTCAAATATAACACATAAAATTGTCAAAAAGTGGATTTAAAAGAGGTCCACCTTCAAAGGCGGTTAATCGACCTTTTAAAGAATATTAGATGGTCTACGCTTAAAATTGGATTCATTCGAATTTTTAATCCTCTAACATTTATTGTAAAGAGTAAAAATATTTGAAAAACATATATAATCATTTTTTAGTTAGTTATGTTCATTCCCGCCATTACAATGGCTAGGCGTTAACTACTATTTAAAATAATATTATTTTATTATTAGAGTGAAACTTAAGATTCCCAAGAAACTCGTTGTTGCGTATTGGGTACGCCATCAATCATAGCATCGCCTTTAAAATAATATTAATATTTTATTCACAAATATGGATAAATATAAAAATTTCATATTCTTTATTTACCTAGGTTGTTATATCCTTCCCCACTTTTGGGAATTGCGTCCTCGCAATTTTAAAATTGGGCTTGGAAATATCCTTGAAAGTCTCACATCGGAACAAGAGTCGGTAAAACAATCACTTTAAAATAAATAAAGATAAGTACAGAGGTCACCCGAGTTAACGCATACTAGGATTCCATGTAAGAAAACATGGACATGGAGGAGAAAACATAGGGTCATGTTCTGATGGAGAGTGATAGAAAACATGTTTAGGAGAAAGTTAACCACAAGAAAATCACAAACATGTGATGGGTTAAACGGTATTTGATTCCCCAGTAGGAAAAGTTAACAAACAATATTTTTGTTTTAAGTTACTCATCATTGAGGAATTTATTTTTGAGCCTAACTAAATCATAATGAAACATACTTACTTGTCACGTAGACTTCCAACTTTTACTAGATTCCTTAATCAAACTCATATTTTCTCCAAAAGACTAGTATTTAGGAAGACTTGTTTGCATTAAGAGTACAATAATAAATTTATAGAGAATCACCTAATCCACAAAAGAGAACTATATATTTCCCATGTCTTTAGACTAACCAAAACCAAAACCCAAAAGGTTAGTACAAGATCAGATAATCCAGAAAAGGATAACCCTTTATAAAAAGAAAATCTATTCTTAATCTCCAAAATTTGTCCAACAAAACCCAAAGTTCAACGAGGACCATTCGATAAAAAATTTGTCCATAAAATTCCTCAAAGTAAACCAAACTAAGATTGAAACCCAAATATTTTATGGATTTAGTCACATAGTCTTTCAAGTTAAATCGTAACATTTATCTCCAAACAACATCAGTTGCTCCTAAAGTCTCGTATTGAAAAGTAATTAACCTAATCACATATCCTCCATGATAGGTTAATAAATTTCCATAGATATCCCAAAATCAACATACTCTTAATTCATAAAATCATTTAACTAAAAATAATTATTCAAGCTAACCAGGGACTTCAGGTAGTCTAGTGGTTGGCGATAAATACCCATTGCACTTTGGTTGTGGGTTCTATTCCCGCAGCCTTGTCCGACGCGACGGGTTGTCACACGGTCTGTGTGTTGTCCTTTTTCCAAAACTACATAATTCATAAAACATTCCCAAAAATGAGATAAAATCTTCAAAAATAATCATAATATATTTTAACCTCAAGTTTATCTCATGCCTTTCATTTTCCATCATAACATATAATAACCCATAATTACCTAAAAAGTAAGGATCATATAAACTCTAATGGTTACCTTTATAATTATTACCTGAACTTCCACATCAATTGGTCATCTCGTACGTGATGCAATACAGAACATTCCATGGTTCAAGTGGTTGATCATGACTCCTTGATTGTTGGTTGAGGATATACACAATATTTCTTATTGCAGCTCCCATATCATTCAGTTGCTCACTAAGAAAACTATCACAGTTTCCTTCAGATCCACTATTACTTTGGTGCCTTCTATATCCAGCCATTTACTAAAACCAAAAAGGTTAGTGTGAGTATATCAAAAAAACCATCATGTACTAATGAGGAAGGTAAACACTAAGATATACTTACTCATACACTTTTTCTAAAATGAGGACTCTTTCTGAAATCATAACCATTATGGTAATGTCACTTGTGCTTAGAGGATACCCTAACCTCTAACGTTATCTAAACCGACCTTTGATACCAACTATAAGGCATTGGCCTTAAACCTTACTTAATATTGAATTAAATGAATAATTCACATTGAGGATCTTTTCAGTTTTAGAGTTTTAGAGAATTAGGACATAAATATTACATCTCAAAAGATTACAAAGTAGAAAATTTTACTAAGTTTCCATAAAATAAAAACTCTTAAAAAGAAACATGTCCAGTTCCATGTTTTAGGTTGCATGACTTTCCCTTGATCCCATCCTTGACCCTATTCCACATTAAGTCATGTGAAAAACATTTCAAAAACTTAGGATGAGCATAAAAAGCTCAGTAAGGGATACACAAAAAATGAAACTGTTAGTTTTTCAAAATAACAAGTAAACGATGTATACTTTATCAAAATAATAATTTTCACCTTTTCGAAGTAGTAAAAACTCGACACTAAATAAAAGTTCATTACTTACCCTTCTGTGACCAAAAGATTACCATAAAACCCATATAAAGATCACATAACATATAAAGGTAACTTGGGACATAAACATACTTAAGTGGAATAACCATAAGGTCAACTTCCACACATATCAATTAATGGAATAGCCATTTGGCCAACTTCCATACATACTTAATGGAATAGCCATACGACCGACATCCATACCCAATGCATTGGAGGTTATAACGTTACCAACCATCCTGGTATTCACGGCACCACCCGTCATATGGTTTATCACGTAACCACCTGAAAAATGTCCAACTACCATCATTACACATAAAAAATTGAAAATATAAACATTTCAAAAACAAAATTTCATTTTCAATCACAAAAAGTATTTCCCAGCTATTGAATTAATCAATCCATTTTCAAAAACCATTTAAAAGAGATTTTTTAATCAAAGTGTCCCATGCCACTTTGAAGATTTTAATGGAATTATAATTTCAAAACATTAATGTCCATATAAATAAACACTGAAAACCATTTTGAAAACATGGAAATTATAGATAAAGATTTAGAATAATAAATCTTTAATACATTTAAAATGATATTTTTTTAAATAGTTTTTAACAAAATGAGAGACTCTTGAATACAAATAATAGCGGAATTACATTTAATCTGAACTTTATAATATCATCAGAATAATGGGATTCATGATATAATATGTCAAAGGATAGTATACACACCATATAAGAGTGAATTGGTGCATAACAACAATGAAGTCTCAAAAGAAATGTAAAATGAGATGAAATCCATTATAAAGACGGTATCCTTAAATTAAGGATAAATCAATCTCATAATTATGTGTGACAAATATAAATACACCCAATACAACTGGATATTAAGTCTAAAACAATCAAAGGTTATTCAATCATATTCAAAGGATGACATATTCAATAACTACATGTTGAACCCAAAGAAATCGAAATTAGGTTAAGATGTTCCCTTGCAAAAATTTGACAGCCTAATGGTGTCACTACAAAATTCAGAAAATGAGTTGATGAGAGATAAAAAGGGTATCTCATCACATGGAAATAAAATTTAAATCAATAAGGATATAGAAGAACATATCCCAACATAATAGTATGTGAATGAGAAGACATAACAAAAGAAGTCTTTAAAAAAGAGGAGGGTGAAAGGTTCCTTTACCGACATGGGTATCTTTCGAAACATACACCCTGTGAAAGAAGGACAATACAACATTGATGTAAATACTCATAAATGAAAGTATATTATACAATGAGTAAAATAATGGACACTACATAAACCACTCAAAGGACATTGTGGCAAATGTAGCATAAATCTCACGGGAATAAAAGTGAGATGAAAAATCGCTTACGAAAACTCGGCAGCCTAACGGCGCCACTTAAAACTTTCAAAATGGATTGATGAGATCAAATAGTTTCTCTCATCATATGATCATAAACATTGCAGTAAGAGTGATATAAAAGAACATCCCAATAACAAGAAAGATGATATTTAAAAGGAATGACATAAAAGAGTGTACTTAAAAAGTAAAGAGAGGAGTAGGATCTCTTACCTCGGGTCCGACTTGACTCGATCATTCATTAACGTCCTTAAAATTGGGTAACTCACTTTGTTTTGAACCAAAAGGGTTTCTTTAAGAGCATCCTACCTAAGTTAAGTCTTCTAGGATGACGAGAGGGATGTTCAGAGACAAAATTATCAGAGCTTGGCCGAACCAAAGGTTTGAGAGGTGTGGGTAAGGTGGTAGAGGTGGGGACCTTTTATAAGAGGAGAGGAGTGGCACTCTTGGTAAAGTATAAAATGATACTTTATTTTCAAATGGTTTTCGTATTTTAATGGTCTGACATTGATGTGTTTCGAGGATAAGGTGATAAGGGTTCGAAATCCACCCATCCAATAGGTTTTTGACATGTGTAGGTCCAAGATTTTTCATTATCTTTCCATTTTATTTAAACAGCTAAATAATGAGGTCATCACTGCATCATCATGATGTCATAAAGAATTTAATTTATTTAATGTCTAAAAATTATAAAAAAAAACTATGATGTAGGAAATATTTTTATCTTTCCAATGACTATTTATAGTAAAAATCATGACTTGTATAACCACATGTAAAAATGGTTTTAGTAAAACAAATCATGTTTGTGACATTTTTTTTAACTTTAAATAAAAGGCATAAATGTCATTATCAAACCCAAGTGGCTCCATGTGGTACCAAAAATGGACCCATGGGTTGTCTTGGTCGGCCATAACTCATCCAATAGGGTTATGACAAGTTTCAATATATTTCCATCTTATTATAATATCATTTTTACCTTAAATCACACTAATTACCTTTAATCACGATTAATAAAACTTAAAAGTTACTTTTCATCAAAAATTATTTTCATCCCATTGAACCACATTTTACATAACAATTAAAATCATTTAAATTGGATTTTTGAAATTCAAATCACAGAAGTGTTAAAGTCCCATTTAAACGAAAAATCAAATTTTGTAACCACCACTTTGTGGTTTCACTATTCATCAAAAATTGAAGTTTTTCAAAAAAATACCAAAAATTCACCCTAAGCTATATTTGATATTCCAAATTTAAAAATTATGTATATTTTACCATATTCATAACATAGAAGTTGCATTAATTAATTTTATAATTAAATCCCTTTGTGAAAACAAATAGCATGTTTTTATGAAACAATATCTTTCAAAAGATTGACACTCGTTTATGTCCAATCATAAAGTGATATTAATTACAATGACCACCATTGGATTAAATGGTAAAAATATATTCTATTTACACTTTAAAACCAATTAAAAAGATAATCTAATCATATAAATAAATTAGATTAACAAGATGGTTTGAATTAAAATATAACATTTTTCACAATTCATTAAAAATTGAACTTTTTCGGAAAAATACGAAAAATTTAAACAAAGTAAATTTTGATGCCCCGATTAAAAATAAGAATTTTATTTTGTCAAATATAACACATAAAATTGTCAAAAATTGGATTTAAAAGAGGTTCGCCTTCAAAAGGTGGTTAATCGACCTTTTAAAGAATATTAGAATGTCTACGCTTAAAATTGGATTCATTCGCATTTTTAATCCTCTAACATTTATTGTAAAGAGTAAAAATATTTGACAAAAATATATAATCATTTTGTAGGTAGTTCTGTTCATTCCCGCCATTACAACAGCTAGGCATTAACTACTATTTAAAATAATATTATTTTATTATTAGAGTGAAACGTAAGATTCCCAAGAAACTCGTTGTTGCGTATTGGGTACACCATTGAGCATAGAATCCCCTTTAAAGTAATATTCATATTTTATTCACAAATATGGATAAATATAGAAATGTTATATTCTTTATTTACCTGGGGTGTTACAGTTTATAACTAAAACGAAAGCCTTTTAAACTTGAACTTCAGCATAAAATGGAAAAGATAAAATAAAATAATGCCATTTACTTACTCACATTGATATTCTACTAGTAGAATTATCACATGAAATATCAATAACCACTTTCATAATGATGGAATTCATAATGCCAGACTATCATAACAACATAGCCAAGGACTCGTGCCAAGACTACAAATAAGATTTTTCCAAGGCCTTGTTCCAAGACACTAGTTCGTCTCATGAGACCTACCGATGCATCGAGGAGCTATAGCGGGCTCCACCAGTCACTTATTAAGTCCAATGCATTCCTCATACGAACAGGTTTAAACATAACATAATCATTCGTATTAAAACTAGCATACGAAATGACAATACATTAACCGCAAACCATGAATGGTATAAAAATAGAACATCCACAATCAAACATAACTCATTCGATGCAATATGGAAGATTGTATTGTATCACATTATCCTCAATTAAGAATAATGAAGGATGTTTATATAGATTTAAATAATCATCAAAACTATTTGAGAGAAATATCCCCCTTTTCCTGAAATCATTTAAAAGTCACAATATTTGTCAAGAAGCCGTTTAAAAATTGATTTTTGAATCAAAGTGTCCCATACCACTTTGAAACATTCAAAAGGAGTTTTAATTTTAAAACATTAATGTCAATATAAATAAATCCTTAAAACCATTTTTTAAAACATGGACATTAATGAGAAATATTTAGAAGAATAGGTCTTTAAAACATTTAAAAATGGTATTTTAGTTAGAGTTTATAACCAAAAGATAGACACTTGAATACAAATAATTGAGGTAATCAAAACTTTTTAATATCATGAGAATAAAGGGATTCATGATATACTATGTCAAACTACATTATATACACCACATAAATGTGATTTAGTGTATAACAACAAAGAAGTCTCAATGGAATGTAAATTGAGATGAAATCTCTTATAAAGGCCGTATCCTTAGGTTAAGGATAAATCAATGACATAATTATGTGTGAAAAATATGAATACACTAAATATGATTTGATATTCAGTGTAAAACAATCAAGCGACATTCACACATATTCTAGTAAAAATGACACCAATGAATTGGATGTTTATCTCAACAAATCGAGATTGAGTAAAAATCACTCTTATCAAGTTCATACTGATGACTTGAGAATTTATCAATGGAGTGATTATGTGTATAAAAAGTATATCCACAGAAAGGGGAGTGGAAATTATGACATAATAAAATGAATAGTGATTCCACACATAATCTTGGAGTAAAATAATCAATGAAGTATGCATAAAGTCGAATGAGTGGAAATTGAAATTTCAAATTCCCTTTTTGATTTGGTAACATAAAAAAGCATACAGCCATGAAAGAAGGATCATAAAATGATGATGTAAATATACATTAATTAAATTATATTACACAATCAATACAAACATGGGCAGTACACACACCACATGTAATAAATAACTGGTGAACAATGGAATTATCACGGAATTAAAAGTGAGATAAGAAACCCCTTACCACGTTGTAATCAACTGATTCGTATGACCAAAAGTTAATAACCACCAAATGATTTATAGAATAACATGAATATAAAGAGAATCATGATAATATATATCAAATGGCAGTACACAATACACCACTTTCAATAATTTAGTGGCGAACAATGGAAATCTCACGGAATTGAAAGTGTGATAAGAAAATCCCTCACCTTGTACTTTTCCTTGGTTGGGGGTAGGTTAACCTCTTTTATAATGTTTAAATAATTGTTATTAAATTATTCATGAATCATATACATTAATATGATATCATATATGATCTTTTAACATTTCTTTGTTAATAATATCTTAGAATTATCGTTGTTTCAGGTGATAACTTACCCATTTTCTTTTATATGTTTTGTTACGTAATCCATGTTTGTAATGGATAGGTTGTATCATATTCATATCCAGAATGATATAAAGTCCTTAAACAGTATTTTAAATCATCAAATGATAATTATACTTGAATGGATACGATAGAGAATGAATCTCATCGCATTTGTGGAGACGGTAGTCCGTACGTACGCACGAGCGACAATATCATTCTTTTGATATTAAAATAATATATAATTGGATGGTATATCATATATACAGAATAATTATCATGTTATATTTATTATTTAAATGAGTTACACATAATTATTATACCCACCCGAATAATAATATATTGAATAACAATTACACCACGACGTGGAGACGGTAAGCCGTACGTACGCACGTATGGTGACATGTTATTCAAAGGGTGGATAGAATACTGAATATGGTTGTACCATAATTATAATAATATCACAGTATATATATGATACTGGAGTTATTATTTTATAATGGTAATAACAAAGAAATAAGAAGTGGAAGAAGAAAGGAACTTGAAAAGGGGTGGTGAAAACATTACCTCTTCTTCGGGTTCTTCCTTTTGATTTGATCAAAAGGGCTCCTTAGGTTGGCTTTCTGATCAAACTAAGGCCTCTAGGTTGTAGTGAGGGAAGTTGAGAGAGTATTTGGGAAGGGGTTGGCCGAACGAAAAGGCTTTTAAGGTGTGATGAAATGAGAAGGAGGATTGCCCTTTTATAAGATGGGTGAGGGGCACCTTTGAAAAAACTATAAATATTAATTTATAATAAAATCATATTCGGTTTATAATGGCTCCAAAGTTGATTATACAAAGGTTAAGGTGGGTTTAGGTCGAAAAACATTCAACCAATAGAATTTAGACAGGTTTGGGTCACTATATTAACTTTATCTTTTAGTTTTAACTCTTAGTTAATTAGTTTTACATTTACCATGTCACTTTGTATTTTTATATTATATAGTTAATAAACATACTATATACAACCAAGAGACTCCCAAGTGGACCATTAATGATATACCTATCATGATATAAGTCTCTTGGCCGAACCTTAGATTTTTAAGAATTTAATATCATTTAATAATATAATATTTGTTTTAAAAAATCATTTATGTCAATTTTGACACTATTAAATAGTTGATTTTTGTGAAACTCATAACAGAATGATTACTACGAAAAAAGTGAATTAAATAAATAAACATATGTCATATTAGCCTATAAAATTAGTGTAATTCATTAAAATTCTTAAATTATATTTATTTGGGTATTTATAATATCAATTATTTTAATTTTTCACTATTATCGTAATTACTACATCATCATTGTGTCATAAATATATTAAATTCTATAATGTATAAAAATTATAAATAAATTATCATTATGTAGTAAATCTTATTATATTTCGAATTAATATTTACAATAGAATTTATCTTATGTATACCCCTATATTAAAAATGTTTTAGTAAATAAACTTTGATTTTAACTCTTTTGACTCTTCTTTGAATTAAATAATAATAAATGTCCTAATCTAATCCATGTGGACCTAAATGATAATATTTTATTCCTAAGGTTGTTTTTGGTCGAGATACACTTGTACAAAAGAATTAGGACTTGTGTTATGGTAATATTAATAGCATTTTTACCCTTATTTACTTTTAACCGTGGTAAATAAAGGTAAAAAGTTACTATTCACCAAAAATTATTTTCATCTCATTGAACCAAATATTACTCCTTGATATTAACCGTGTCTCTCAGATTTTCAAAATTCTATTCATAGAAGCGGTAAAATTATGTTTTATGAAAAATTCAGTTTTGTTAACTACCACTTAGTAGTTTCAGTATTCATCAAAAATTGAAGATTTTCAGAACAATGCCAAAATTTCTCCCTAAGATATAATTGATATTCCGAATTCAAAAATGATGTCTATTTTAAAAAATTCTAAACATATAAGTTGACTTAATTAATTTTATAATTAATTCCCGCTGTCACAACAAATAGCGTTTTTTTATGAAACAATATATATCAAAAGATTGACAATTGATTAGGTCCAATTTCAGAGTGAAATTAATTCTAATGAACACCATTGGATAAAATGGTAAAAATATATTAAAATTATACTTTAAAACTACTCAATAATATAATTTATCATTATAAATTATTTTTATTAAAAAAAAAAATTTAATTAAAATTTAGTAATTTTAACTATTCATCAAAATATAAGTGTTATCCGAAAAGTTCAAAAATTTCACCCTAGGAAAAATTTGATATTACGAATCCAAAAATGAAGTCCATTTTGAGGGATATAATTTATAAAATTTCAAAAAGTAGGAATTACTATTCATAATGTCTAGTTTGATTGGTTATGGTGTGTTAGAACCTCGAAGTTTTGTACAATGCACGCCATTTCATTATTCGAAGGGAAAAGTACCGTGGAAGTTTGGGGTGTTACATTCTCCCCTCCTTCAATAAATTGTATCCTCCCAATTTTTAAAATTTTGTTTGGGAATATAATGGAAAGTCCCACATCGGAAAAAGAGTCAATAAAACTATCACTTTAAAAGAAAGAAAAAGAGGTATAAAGGTCAACCAAGATAACCCATACTCGGATTCCATGCAGGAAAACATGGATATGGATGATAAACTAAGTGTCATGTTCTGATGGAGAGGGATAGAAATCATGATCAGGATAAATTTAACAATTAGGAAACCACAAACTTGTGTTTGGGACAAACGGCCATTATTCTCTTAGTAGGAAAGTAAACGGACAACATTTTTTATTTTAAGTTATATTACATAAGGTTGAGGAATTCATTTATGATATTGACTAAGAATATAAAGATATATACTTACATTTTATTTAGAGTTTCATTCTTTAATAAATTTCCACCACAAACTCCTTTTTTTAAACGATGAGTATTCAAGAAGACTTGGTTACACTGGAAGAGCTAGAATAAATTTCTATAGAATCACATGATCCATGCAGGATGAACTATATATTTACATTGTCTTTAGAGATTAATCAAAACCAAAATGGTTAGTACAAGATCTAATGATCCCCCAAAAGGATTTTCCTTGAGATAAATAAACACTAATCTTAATTTCCAAAATTAAACCAATAATACCCCAAAGTTAAATAAATACCATTCAATAATCAATTGTCCTTAAAATCTTTTAATATAATCAAAACTAATATTGAAAACCAAAACTTATTAAGAATTTAGTCTTCCACGTTAAATTTTATCTCCAAATGACGTTAATTACTCTTAAAGTCACATACTTAAAACTAATTAACCTAATCATTTCCATAAATAACCCAAATCATTAAAAATCCACAATAAAAACATAGATAAAAATCCATCATTACTCCTCAAATGAAATCCCATAATAATCTATTTTCCTTTGGAATATAGTGTTCTCAACAAAGCGAACAACTTCCAAAATAACATTTATCACTTAATCACCAAATCATTTTCCTATACTAAGGGTATTCATTTGATAAGACATAAGACCCCAAATCAAATTATTATTGATCAATAAAATCATTTAACGAAAAATAATAGTCACACTAACCAGGGACTTCACGTAGTCCAGTGGTAGGCGATAATTCCCAATCGCACTTTGGTTGTGGGTTCGATTACCACAGCTTTGTCTGACGCAACGGGTTGTCACACGTTCTACTTGTTGTCCTTTTTCAAAAACTATATTTTATAACATTACCAAAATGAGATAAATTCCTCAAAATAACCATAACATATTTTAACCACAAATGTTATCTCATACCTTTCATTTTCATCCCAAATTATAATAATTTGTAATTGCCTCAAACCCAATGATCATATAAAACCAAATGGTTATATATAAATATATCCACAAGAGAAAAGATAATTCTTCCATAAATATCATTCTCACATGGAAAATGTTAGGGTTACAAATACAAGAGAAAATTATTCCAAAGTAAACCCTTCAACAAGGATCACTAATAATTTTTAAACATTTATCTAACCATTTATTTCCACATAGCTTCTTCTATGCCGAAGAAAATATCCTATAGAATGGGACATTCACTCGGGTAATGGCCAGGTCCCCTACATTTACGGCAAATGACTGTAAATGGATTCTTGGGACCATTTTTATCTTCTTCCATAGTACTCTTCATTTTTCTTCGGCAATTCATCACTTTATGTCCTTCCTTCCCGCACGTAAAGCATTTCTTTGTCCCATTGAGACACTTTCCTGGGTGTCTCTTTCCACATTTCCTGCATGATGGAAATTGAGGATTTCTTTCTCCATGGTCTCCACTACTGGAGCTCTTATCATTCATCACGTTTCTCTTCATTGTTGAGTCCGGTAATTGGTTAATATATATATTGTTGATTATATTTTTGGAAAATTGATTTCGCATAAAGACGATATCTTTTACTTCTATCAACATTCCATTTTTTTGCTCATTTACACCACCATTCCCACCTTGTACATCATTCTCGAAGTCACTATGACTTCCTTGGAATCTAGCCATTGACTAAAACCAGAAAGCATTGTGTGAGTAATAGTAGTCATACAATCATTTAGAGATTAACAGGTCACAATATTCTCAATTTGAAACACATTAGGATTAACCAAGGTCATTTAATCACATCTTATATATATAATACTTTAAATCGGTTTGTAATGAAAATGTAAATTATCCTAAGCATATCCCCCGGGAGTGTCGTAACCAAGAGTGCAGCAAGGCCCGTTGTCGTGCAATAGTTCCCGTTCGAGTCTAGATCAAAGCGGTGTTTTCGGGTTTTACCCCTAGGTACATCTGTGCCAGAGCCGCCTTTACCTTCTTGTATCCAAACAGGGATGTATTGCTTGGAAAAATCACAAAATCTCTACAATACCAAAATTCTAGGAAGTTCTTCTATACTAATCCTCAAAGTTCATCTTAGGTCTACGTGCTCTAATCAGAGTTTATCTAAATCTAGATTCCAAGGTTTGTACTAAACATCCTCTGATACCAACTGTAACGCCCCGACCCCAGTTACCCAGAGTCGGTGCATTATTACATAACATTGGCATGATCACAAAGGATCAAGTCTCGAAAGACTGATTAGTTTAGTAGTCTTGCAAACACTAGATATATTCATAATTCTTACATTACATCATAAGGTAAAAAACTACAATGACATCTTTTCTTCATATCCCCTCATACTATCCCTGCAGTTCATTCATAAATTACTTCTTTATAATCCTGGGAAAAATAAAACATTTAAAGGGGTGAACTCAGATGCTTAGTAAGGATAACATTATAGCAGAAGCTTTCATAGATAAGCATAAACACTTAAGGCAGTTTATAACTAAAATGAAAGCCTTTTAAACTTGAACGTCATCATAAAATGGAAAAGATAAAATAAAATAATGCCATTTACTTACTCACATGGATATTATACTAGTCTAATGATCACATGAAATATCAATAACCACTTTCATAATGATGTAATTCATAATTCCTGACTATCATAACCACATATCCAAGGCCTCGTGCCAAGACTACAAATAAGATTTTTCCAAGGCCTTGTGCCAAGACACTAGTTTGTCTCATGAGACCTACTGATGCATCGAGGAGCTATAGTGGGCTCCACCCGTCACTTATTAAGTCCAATTCATTCCTCATATGAACAGGTTTAAACATAACATAAAAATTCGTATTAAAACTAGCATACGAAATGTCAATACTTTAACCACAAACCATGAATGGTAGAAAAATAGCACATCCACAGTCAAACATAACTCATTCAATACAATATAGAAGATTGTATTGTATCACATAAACCTCAATCAAGAATAATGAAGGATGTTGACATAGATGAAAATAATCATCAAAAATATCTGAGAGAAATATCCCCCTTTTTCTTGAAATCATTTAAAAGTCACACTATTTGTCAAGAAGCCGTTTAAAAATTGATTTTTGAATCAAAGTGTCACATACCACTTTGAAACCTTCAAAAGGAGTTTTAATTTTAAAACTTTAATGTACATATAAATAAATCCTTAAAACCATTTTTTAAAACATGGACATTAATGAGCAAGATTTAGAAGAATAGGTCTTTAAAACATTTAAAAATGGTATTTTAGTTAGAGTGTATAACCAAAAGAGAGACACTTGAATACAAATAATTGAGGTAATAAAAACGTTGTAATATCATGAGAATAAAGGGATTCATGATATACTATGTCAAAGTACATTATATACACCACATAAAAGTGATTTAGTGTATAACAACAAAGAAGTCTCAATGGAATATAAATTGAGATGAAATCTCTCATAAAGGCCGTATCCTTAGTTTAAGGATAAATCAACGACATAATTATGTGTGAAAAATAAAAATACACTAAATATGATTGGATATTCAGTGTAATACAATCAAGCGACATTCACACATTTTCTAGTAAAAACGACACTAATGAATTGGATGTTTATCTCAACAAATCGAGATTGAGTAAAAATTACTCTTATCAAGTTCATACCGATGACTTGAGAATTTATCAATGGGGTGATTATGTGTATAAAAAGTATATCCACCGAAAGGGGGGTTGAAATTATTACATAATCAAATTAATAGTGATTCTACATATAATCTTGGAGTAAAATAATCAATGAAGTATGCGTAAAGTCGAATGAGTGGAAATTGAAATTTCAAATTCCCTTATTGATTTGATAACATAAAAAAACATACACCCATGAAATAAGGATCATACAATGATGATGTAAATATACATTAATTAACGTATATTACACAATTAATACAAATATGGCCAGTACACACACCACATCTAATAAATAAGTGGTGAACAATGGAATTCTCATGGAATTAAAAGTTAGATAAGAAACCCCTTACCACGTTGTAATAAACTGAGTCATATGACCAACATTTAATAACAGCCAAATTATTTACAGAATAACATGAATATAAATAGAATCATGATAATATATATCAAATGGCAGTACACAATACACCACTTTCAATAATTTAGGGGCAAACAATGGAAATCTCACGGAATTAAAAGTGAGATAAGAAAATCCCTTACCTTGTACTTTTCTTTGGATTGAGGTAGGTTAACCTCCTGTATAATGTTGAAATAATTTTCATTAAATTATTCATGAATCATATGCATTAATATGATATCATATATTATCTTTTGTCATTGCTTTGTTAATAATATATTAGAATTATCGTCGTTTTAGGTGTTAACTTACTCGTTTTCTTTTATATGTTTTGTTACGTAAGCCATGTTTTTCATGGATAGGTTGTATCATATTAATATCCAAAATGATATCAAGTCCTTAAACATTATTTTTAAATCATCAAATGAAAATTATACTTGAATGGATACGATAGAGAATGAATCTCATCGCGTTCTTAGAGACGGTAGTCCGTACGTACGCACGAGCGACAATATCATTCTTTTGATACTAAAATAATATATAATTGGATGGTATATCATATATAAAGAATAATTATCATGTTATATTTATTTTTTAAATGAGTTACACATCATTATTATACCGACCCAAATAATAATATATTGAATAACAATTACACCATGACGTGGAGACGGTAAGCCGTACGTACGCACGTATGGTGACATGTTAGTCAAAGGGTGGATAGAATACTGAATATGGTTGTAACATATTTATAATAACATCACAGTATATATACGATACTGGAGTTATTATTTTATAATGGTAATAACAAAGAAATAAGAAGTGGAAGAAGAAAGGAACTAGAAAAGGGGTGGTGAAAACATTACCTCTTCTTCGGGTTCTTCCTTTTGATTTGATCAAAAGGGCTCCTTAGGTTGGCTTTATGATCAAACTATGTCCTATAGTTTGTAGTGAGGTATTTTGAGAGAGTATTTGGGAAGGGTTTGGCCGAACCAAAAGGCTTTGAAGTTGTGATGAAATGAGAAGGAGGAGTGCCCTTTTATAAGAGGGGTGAGGGGCACCTTTGGAAAAGCTAAACATATTTATTTATAATAAATTCATATTCGGTTTATAATGGCTCCAAAGTTGATTATTCAAATTTTAAGGTTGGGATAGGTCTAAAACCATTCAACCAATTTAATTTAGACAGGTTTGGGTCACTATATTATCCATATCTTTTAGTTTTAACTCTTAGTTAATTAGTTTGACATTTACCATGTCACTTTGAATTTTTATATTATATAGTTAATAAACATACTATATACATCCAAGATACCCCAATGTGGTCCATTAATGATATACCTATCATTATATAAGTCTCTTGGCCAAATATTATATTTTTAGCAATTTAATATCAATTAATAATATAATATTTGTTTTAAAAACTCTTTTATGTCAATTTTGACACTATTTAATAAGTTGATTTTTATGAAACTCATAACAGAATGATTACTTCGAAAAAATTGAATTAAATCAATCCTAATATGTCATATTATCCTAGAAAATTAGTTTAATTCATTAAAAGTCTTAAATTATATTTATTTCAGTATTTGTAATATCAATTATTTTAATCATTCACTATTATGGTAATTACTGCATCATCATTGTGTCATAAATATATTGAATTATTTAATTTCTAAAAATTATAAATAAATTATCATTATGTATTAAATCTTATTATCTTTCTAATGAATATTTACAATCAAATTTATATTATGTATAACCCTATATTAAAAATGTTTTAGTAAATAAACTTTGATTTTAACTCTTTTAACTCTTCTTTGAATTAAATAATTATAAATGTCCTAATCTAATCCAAGTGGACCTAAATGATAATATTTTATTCCTAATGTTGTTTTTGGTCGAGATACACTTGTCCAATAGAATTAGGACATGTGTTATGGTAATATTAATATCATTTTTACCCTTAATTACCCTATTTACTTTTAACCGTGGTAAATAAAAGTAAAAAGTTACTATTCACCAAAAATTATTTTCATCTCATTGAACCACATATTACTCCTTGATATTAACCGTGTCTCTCGGATTTCTGAAATTCCATTCACAGAAGTGGTAAAATTATGTTTTATGAAAAATTCAGTTTTTTTAACTACCACATAGTAGTTTCACTATTCATCAAAAATTGAAGTTTTTCAAAACAATTCCAAAATATCACCCTAAGCTATAATTGATATTAAGAATTCAAAAATGATATCTATTTTACAAAATTATAAACATATAAGTTTCATTAATTAATTTTATAATTAATTCCTGCTGTCATAACAAATAGCGTGTTTTTAAGAAACAATATATATCAAAAGGTTGACAATTGTTTAGGTCCAATTTCAAAGTGAAATTAATTCTAATGAACACCATTGGATAAAATGGTAACAATATATTCTAATTATACTTTAAAAACACTCAATAACATAATTTATCATTATAAATTATTTTTATTTAAAAAGTTGTTTTTAATTAAAATTTAGTAATTTTCACTATTCATCAAAATATAAGTGTTATCGGAAAAGTTCCAAAATTTCACCCTAGGATAAATTCAATATTCCGAATCCAAAAATGAAGTCCATTTTGAGAGATAGAATTTATAAAATTTCGAAATGTAGGTATTACTATTCATAACGGCTAGTTTGATTGGTTGGGGTGTGTTAGAATCTCGATGTTTCGTACAATGCACGCCATTGCATTATTCGAAGGGAAACGTACTATTGAAGCTTGGGGTGTTAGAGATGGAACTGTACATAGAAATGGAAATTTGGAAATGTGTCGGGGAAAAGTCACCTTGAACCCCCCCCCCCCCCCAACACCTCATACACCTAATTTTTGCAAAGGAATGGACCAGAGGGGTCCAGGAAATTACATCTGATACCTATCAAAACATTCTCATCCTCAAGAATTAAAAACCCCCCTAAAGGGAAAGAGAAACGGGGTCTAAACAACCAGCCATTGAGATACCACTCAAAAGAGGGCAAGCCACAATAAGCAAGAAATAAAATCCCTATTATAAACAGGAAATGTGTATAACCACAAAGGCTACATTGATACATGAAAGGAATTAAAAATAAAAAAACTCTAGGTACTAAGCACGTATATGTGTCTTACGATCCCATGTACTCTCCTCCATGCCACCATGTCTCCACAAGATGCAAAGAAAGGGGATAGAATGCCCATGAAAAACCTTCTCTTTGCATTATTGGATCTCCACAAGTCTCTCTTCAAAATTCACATCTTCATTAACATATATCTCTCCCCAATCAGTAATGTTAGAGTCATAATGAAGATAATGACAGAGCTGTGATACATTGAAAACATCATGCAGCCAACTAATATGTAGGGGATGTGATGCTCGATACCCCACAGCTTCAACACAAGATAACACCTCGAAAGGCCCAACAAACAGGGGAGAAAGCTTACTCCCCTGACCAAAGCTTCCCTGCCCACGATGGGGAGTCACCTTCATAAACACGTGATCCCCAACATCAAACTCTAAAGGTCTCCTCCTTTGATACGTTTATGATTTATGATGATCACGCACTGTCTTCATCCTCTCATGAATCCCCTAGACCATCTATGTTCTATTCTTCACTAGTTTCTGTCCGAGAATTGATGACTCTCCGACCGCAGTCCAAAATAACATAGAACGACATGGATGGACATACAAGGCTTTAAACAGTGTCATACCGATGGTGGAGTGAAATCTATTATTGTAAGAAAACTCCACCAAAGGTAAGTGCCTAATCCACTAACCTCCAAAATCCATGACACAAGAGTATACCATTTCTTCAAGATTCTGGATGGTTCTCTCTTTCTGACCGTCCATTAGAGGATGAAAAGTAGTTTTAAGGCATAACTGAGAACCAAAAGCATACTAGAGACCTCTCTATACCCTAGAGGTAAAACAAGGATCTTTATCAGAAATGATCATCCTTGGGACTCCATGAACTCTCACCACATCTTTCAGATACTACATTGATAAAACTTCCACTGAGCTTAACAACTTGATTGCTTTGAAGAGGGATGATTTTGTTAAACGGCCCACTACCACCCAAATAGCACCATGTCCTCCCGTAGATCGAGGTAATCCAGTAACATATTCAATTCAGATTTCCTCTCACTTCCACTAAGGAATATCTAATGGCTAGAGCAGGCCACCGGGAACACAATGTTTGTCCTTCACCTTCTAGCAGACCAAACATCGAGACACAAACTCTGCAACTGCAAGCTTTAGTCGCGGCCACCAAAACTATCTCCTCAAGGCTAAGTATGTATTTTTTATGCTTGGATGCACCACTAAGGGAGAAATATAGAACTCTCTAAGAACCTTCTTGCAGATCATCAAAGGAACAAATATCCTTCCCTGATACAACACTCGGTGTTGTTCATCCTCAGACCATCCATAAGAGGTATTTTCCATAAACAACCTGGTCTCTATAGACCTTCACTTCTACATCCCCTAACTGAGACTCTTCCACCTGCTACACCAGAGATGACTGCATCGTCATCTGAAAAAGACAACCTCTACCCCAAACTTCTCCCATATCAAGATGTAATGCTGATATTTCTTCCATTACTCTCTAGGAATCAATAGATTCACACACTGCATCCCAACGTGACTTCATGATCAGTACATCAGCTAAAACATTACCCATTCTAGGTGTATACGATATTTCAAAGTCATATTACTGTACGAACTCCATCCACCAATGTTTTTGTAAGTTCAATTCATGCTGAGATAAAACATACCTCAGGCTCTTGTGGTCGGTGAAAACCACAAATCACTCGCCAATGAGGTAATGTCTCCACAATTTCAGGTCAAACACCACAGCTACCAACTCAAGATCATGGGTGACAACTGATATTTACTTCATGAAAACACAGCCTAACCCCAGATGTGAAGCACCACAGAAAACATCAAACTAAACTCCCTCAACTAGAAGACAGAGAACTGGAGCACTTACTAACTTATATTTTAGATAATCGAAAGCTACCTAACACAGATCTGTCCATATGAAATCATGATCCTTCCTGGTCAAAACTGTCAAAGAAGTCGCAACTCGAGAGAATGTTTCCACAAATCTCATGTAGTAGCCTATGAGACCAAGGAAACTATGCTCCTCTAACACTGTATTGGTTTTTTCCAAGAAAAAACTACTTCTATCTACAATAGATCCACATGTACTCTCTGCTGAGACACAAAATTCCCCAAGAGCTGAACCACAGCTCGACTTTTCCTGGAATCATGACGACTCCCCTCTCATGATGATCAGGTTCGGTCCAATGTCCTCTCGATGACCTCTACCCTACCCAGCACCTCAAAGTATGTATTTATCATCAATGGGGTGACCTAGCACAGTATTTTTGGACCCGAAGCCTCCTAAAAATGCCTCTCCCTTGCCTCCTCATCTAAAAATAGGTCATAATCATATCACAAAAGGTTCCAGAAACAGATTCCAAACCCTCACACAATAGATCACCCCTGTCAAAGGGTAAGAAGCTCTTGGCGACTGGAGGCCTTCGCAGTCGAGGAAACAAACTCAACTCTAAACATGTCTTGGAAATCCTCCCTTGAGATTGAGTAATCATCACGATCCCCAAGGAATAAGAACCACCACTGCCTAGCTGATCCATGTAGCATCATCACAAACAATGACACACAGTGCTCCTTCCGAACATAGATCAAACTGAATCATCTCTCAACCTCCTCTAATCAGTCTTCCGTGACTGCATCTGAAATGGTACCCTCATACTTCTTCAGACTTTGACACTGAAACTCTTGAAGTTTCCTCCTCCAAGTGTCTTCATCGTCATCCTCTACCTGGGGGTGATCTGCTAGCACAGCCTGTTGGAAATCTTCTAAGTGATCCTGATGAGGACATCGACCTGGAGCCATTCTTGCTAAATATCAAATAGTTAGAGCACCTAAACCTATAATATTGTAGACTCATCATTAATTAATTTATTCTTTTCTTTTATTCATTTTAGGTTAACTTATCTTGAGGTATACCCATTCAAACATAGGCACAAAGAGGAATGATGCAAGATCCTTTCCTAGGTATTTACCCTGTAACTAGTATCACCTCGTTTTTTAGCCATTGTATACATAAATTTCTGTACATCAGATCATAGGGAGACCTAAAAACCTATGTCTCAGCTGGTCTCCATTGTTCACATCACTTGCTAAAATTGACTGACATAGTTTCCCAACTAACCCATGAAATCTCACCTTTTCCTAACTCCAAAATCCATCATATCCCTTAACATGACCTCTGATACCACTATGTCACAACCCCCTACCCACATTGTACCCATCCTAGTCTGGAAATGTGAGGAGGGAGATAATGACCCCCGATTCCCACCTCTAGTAGGCCCCGCGTTGGCGACTAGCACTGAGGGTATAGAAAACATACAAATGGGAGGCATTACCCTCTAAAAGAAAACATGTGGAAGAGAGAGATAAGATAGAAACCAAAAAAATACAACTCAAATAGAAATATAATATAAATCACAAGTACACATATGTAATGTCATGATAAACTTCTAAAATTGGAATGAGAAAACTACAAGTACCCAAAAGAAAGTAAAAATAGCAGAAACCACGAAGCCCAAACAGCTCCTGCAACCCCAAGCTTGTAGAAACCATCCTGATCTCCCACCTACTCCAAGTGACTTGAAAAATAGTTTATATATACATTGGTTGAGTATAATAGTATACTCAGCAGGATACTCCCCAGATCCTCTCGTGAAAAAGTAAAGAAAACATACTAAAGGACAGTGAACAACATGTGAAACTAACTCGTCACCTAAATAGGTATACTAAGGTCCCAGCCTCACCATGGATAATCTTTCTAATTAACGCATACAGGAGTATATATTATAATAAAGATTTTCAAGGGTACCCCACTACTACGTCCTCCCTAGTGTGCCTATTTTCCCCAACGTCGCACATCCTAAGCATCTCTCTCCAAAAAGGTTTTCCCATAGACACCTTGATGAAGCACCACAACAAGAACCTCATGAAACCAAACCACAACATCTACACAAGAAATGTTACCAGGTAGTTTTTTGGATCCACCACAGCTCG
Organism: Viscum album; assembly: GCA_963277665.1. Classification (NCBI taxonomy): domain Eukaryota; kingdom Viridiplantae; phylum Streptophyta; class Magnoliopsida; order Santalales; family Viscaceae; genus Viscum; species Viscum album. The sequence goes on from OY728137.1 coordinate 1,485,234,839, forward strand.
CATAACATGTATCATACGTCAGTTAATAATCCTCAAGCAATTATATCCCATACACCGAGTAAGGATCCTCAAGCCATCATACCTATATAGGTTACTCCTATAGCAGTCCATAGGAAACTATACCCCGAAGATATGTGTGTGAATAACCACAATAAATTACATCCCTCGACAAATGTATATGGGGAAAACTAACTGTTGTACCTACCAGCACAAGTAACTACCATAATATGAGGGAAGGTCCAATGTGAGTAGACAGCCATCCATCCTCTCACCAGAATGTTGGGGAAAACACCCCCATAGGGCCCATAATCCTCGGGGTGTCAGTTTCCCTAACTAATAGGGTGGAGTAGCATATAGAAACACAAAATGTACATAATATACTATATATCACCACCAAATTATTGTCATAACTGTCCCTTAGACTCAACTGCAGCTAATGTCTCTCAGACTCCCAGTTGCAACATCTAAGACAAGGTATCCTATAAGCACATAACCATTTAAAGAGATTTATTTCCTTACTTCATTCCCTTTTTATCAGTTCTACTTTACGTTAATTAATTCATTAAAAATTAATTAACAATTAAAAATTCCACATTAAATTTCATTAGCATCACACCCAAAGTCCATTGTCCCTTTAATATTGTAACCGCAACATTTCATTCCACCAAGCACCAACCCCATGGGTTAACATAATTTATTCAATTATTCATTTATAACATTACATTCCCATATTCCAATGCAATCTAGAAAAACAATCTATGCTACTAAACATAAGGGGGATCAACACGGTGAGTAGATATCTACCTGTCAAATCTTTTCTGCCTATAGAATTAACCTAGACCCATCCTCCCTTGAGAAGATAGACACAAAAAGCAAGTGGAATACCCCAAGGGTATTCATCCCATTCAGAAGAAAGGTAAGAAAGGCCAGATTCCTTGTATAGTAGGGAATATAAAGCAGATAAACAACTAATAAGAATCAGTCAGCATCCAAACATTCACATTCAACAAGTTCCATCATCAGTGGTGTCCTCCCCGAAACCCACATGCATAAATCGACGCATCTCAAAACACTAGGCATCAACTGATGCCACAACTAATAGGCCTCCCTGACCACACATATCACAATAGCCATCTAGGCTCACATCACAACACAAGAAGGAGGAAAAACAAACATCTTATCAATTGGGATCTTGACCCTCAAACAAGGAAGAGGGTAACTCAGAACCCTACAAGTATTATCTTTTATCAAATAACCAATTCTTTACTCCATCATGGATTATCCGATTTATTATTTGTATGTTCCAACTTTGGGAAACCTAAATAGTAAGCTATCACAAATAATAAAACATACTTAATACACCAATTTGATTAACATCATTTTATAACAACAACAATCGAATTCATTCACATGCCTCATTATCTTTAGCCAAGCGATTATTAATTAATTCTAAATTTATGTTCTTTAACAATTTCCATAAATAATGAAAAGCTAAACAAATTGATTTGATATCACACTATCTAGAAATACAAGTGGCAATATCATATGATCGTTATCAATTTATTTATTAGGTTCCAATATTTATTATTTCAATTCCATTATCATCCAGTGGGATAAAACATGCTAAAAATATAGTTGCACGCAATAGAAGGGAGAAGCATCACATCCCCTACCTCAAACAGTTCATGACATTCTTTATATGAGGATGAGCCATTCAACGGGTTACGATCTACTCCCCTTTGAAAACTGTATCCACCTGAGGATGTAAGGACACCACCCCATCAGCCAACACCCAAGAAAATCCCATTAGGAACATTGGGTAAAAAATTCAATAAAAAGGGCAATGAGAACGAAGGAGATGAACCAGAAATAATGAAGATAGATCATACCTTATATCGAAGACTGGTCGATATTGCATGGTTACATCAAAACAAAGTGGAACAAATCCTAGGAAGAAATATTGATTTCGTAGCTCCTGCAGGAAGGAATGGGATGTTAGAGCATCTCACACATGAGAACAAGGAGGAAGAACAAGGGAAGAATATATCTCGTCCTTTTAGAAGATATAAAAGAGGAGTGGTTTATGATACGTTGGGTTTTCCATTATAATAGGATCACATTAAACCACACGGTTTGACCAAGTAAAAGCATCCTGAGCCCTAGGAAAAATTAATATAGGATTTACAGCCATTGAATCGGCCTTAGAGTCCTTAAAACTTGGCTTTAAAATCATTTTACGTCAAAGAAAACGTTAAAGGGGAGAATTGTAGGAAGTTGGAAACACTGTTCATGAACTCAAAATTTGGAAAAGGAAAAACATTGTTCATGACCCTCACCATTCTGGAAACACTGTTCATCAACTCAAAATTTGGAAAAGGAAAGAGGTCATCGTTCAAACCTCACTATTGCATTGTTCAGGTAAGGTTACCGATGACACTTTTCATAGAAGGTCACCGATGATAGTGTTCACATAAGGTCACTGATGTCACTATTAACATACGGTCACTGTTGCACTGTTCACATAAGGTCACCCTTGCACTGTTCGTATAAGGTCACTAATGTCACTGTTCACATGAGGTCACCGTTCCACTGTTCACATAAGGTTATCGATGAAATGTTCACAAAAGGTCCCTGATGACATAGTTCACCTAAGGTCACCGATGTCACTTTTCACATAAGGTCCCCATTATACTAATCACATAAGGTAACCGATGACACTGTTCACAGAAGGTCACTGATGAAACTATTCACTTAATGTCTCTAATGTCACTATTCACATAAGGTCATCGTTGCACTGTTCACATAAGGATACAGATTACACTATTCATAGAAGGTCACTGATGACACTGTTCACTTCAGGTCACTAATGTCACTATTCATATAAGGTCACCGTTGCACTATAAACATAAGGTTACCGATGAAACTGTTCATATAAGGTCCCTGATAACACTATTTATAGAAGGTTACCAATGACTATTCACAACGGTCTACCATTGGACCTGTTCTCAGATGGAACTGTTCATTGGAAGGGAAATTTAGAAAAGTGTTGGGGATATGTCACCTTGACATCCCGAAACACCTCATACACCTGATTTTCGCAAAGGAGTAGACCATAGAGGTCCATTCCATTACAATATATTTCTATTCAACCCATCCTTTATACATTCCATGTATATTGTGAATGAGTTGCATCACTTTAAGGAGGTCGTATTCCACACATCCACAAACAATGTTATTGTATTCCCATAAATTAGAAAGAATAAAGGTATGAGTTATATAAGAGTTATAAAAAAAATTAATACATAACAAATATCATATATACCATATATAAACATAAATATATAATTATTTTCAACCTTTAAAGGTGGTAAATGGAAGAAGGAATGACATTGGTTCATGAGGTGGTAGTCTTCCGTACACGTGAATGATGGTTGTGTGTCCCATTTGATTAATGTTTGTGAACTTTTTAGTCAAAATATTAGCTCAAAAACTTCTCAAAATATTGATGATACTGAATTTATTATATATATAGAATATAAAAAGAATTTTTGTTGTTGATAAAGAAATTAAACGAAATCTATCATTCAATAATATATCCTGTTATTACGGTAACACGATTTGGTTTATAAAAAACCACATCCTTGGTTGGATTTCATCCCAAGGGGAGGCATATTGGTTGATGGGAGGGGTTTATGAAGATTATTGGAGATTATTTTTGGTATGTCGAAGATATTGAGAGGTGTGAATATGATAGATAGGTGAGTACCTTTTTATAGTGTAGGAGGAGTGACAATCATGTAAATTCATAAAAAGGGAATTCCACACACATTTATATCATGCTACGTGGCTCTAATAAGGAAAAAAACTAAATAAAATGGATTATATTTTATAAATATTACTATAAAAGTTATTTTTGACAAGTTTCTAGGACATTATGTCCCTTAAGTTTAAGGTTTATTCCCATGTTAATTGTAATTCTACCTTAATCTTTTTAATTAAATTTAAACATTCACTGATATTATTTAAAAAAACTAAGTTAAACATATTATAAATTAAAAATTTTGATGGTTATTAGTATTTAATTCTTTTTTATTAAATCCAATCAAATAATTGGTAGAAATTAATTTAAAATTAATCATGCGGATGGGAAGACAATGTGGGCATTTTTAATGTAAAAACGTTCAAAAATTTGTTATGTTTTTATATCTAATTTCAATTTGAAATTGATTCTGATGAACTAAATTTTATTATTATATTTTAAATGTATATAATTAATATTTAAAACTAATCAAAAATATAATTTATCTTTATAAATAAATTATACTGGAAATCATTTTTGATTAAAATTCAGTATTTTTCATTATTCATTAAAATTGGAATATATCATAAAAAACCAAAAACTCACCCTAATATAATTTTTAGGTTACTATTTCAAAATTTTATTTTATTTTCTCATATTAAATTTACAAATGTTTGAAAATTTATACTTAAAATAGGTTCTCCATTAAATGGTTGTAAATCTACCTTTTTAAAAATATAGGTTTTTATATCTAAAATTAGGTTTGTTCTTATCTTATGTTTATAAAATATATTAGATGAATGTCAAAAATGTTTTATTGAATATATATTATAAATATTTCAATAATATAATTCACTAATATTAGTTAATTCAATTTATTAAGAGTTTTGAGCATAAAAATAATTTTTATAAAAACATTCTCTTTATATTTAATTATTTCTTATATTCATTTATAATTTATTTGTAATAGATTAATTAAACCATATATTTTCAATAGTTTTTTAATTCTACTAATAACCTGTATCATAACAGCTATGTTATATCTAATTATATTAAATTATAAAACATTAAATGAATATTGTTTTCATTAAAACTCATCCTTTCGTGTGACACTATTTATTGAAGAAATTCATTGTTGCATGTAATGTAATCTAACCTCAGTATTTCGTGTTTAGAAAGATGAAAATTATTTTGATGTAAATTCTCAGTATTGTGTGTATGGTAATATTAACATGGTTTTTCACTTAAACCATGCTAACAACAAAATTATATTTATTCTATGATGAAAATATTGTATAGTCTTTGGGTGTCACATTCACCCCACATTAATTAAATTCCATCCTCACCGTTTAACCATTATCTCAGAAATCATGACTTTTTATAATTGAAAATACAATTGTTTAAAAACCTACATCATAAAATGTGTTAATAACATATATTCATAGTAAGAGGGAAAATGAAATGTGAATGTCACCACAAAACTAGGCTTTTGAATAGGTGAACATCAGTGAAAACATGGATATTGAATAAAAATCTAAGTGTCATGTTATGGAGGAGAGTGATAGTAAGCATTTCAAGAAGAATTTTGAAGACCAAAATTCCTTAAAAACAGTTATGGAAAAGGACATTGATATCATAAAAAATGGTTATACTATGACAATTTTTTTTTCAATATCATTTGTCCAAGTGTTGTGAAATAATTTCCCTCTCGACGAATATATGTAAATGTAATTACGTGATAAATTTCTATAAGCACAATATAATCTGTTGGTTGTGCCTCAAACTATTTATAAATCATCTCTTTGATGAATTTGCGTCATATTTTGAATTAATACATCAATCTCTAAAATATCTTCCAAAGTGAAAGATAAACCATTTAATAAATGGCCAGCCACTCCAAAATATTAGGATCAATACATTAGAATCATTTATATAATATCTAGTAGTATCAAATTTAATTTATCTATATAAATAATCACTTTATACAAATTTCTTAATCTGAACATCAAGAACATATTAAGGGTAATATTTCCCTCAAACAAGTATTTTCCAAAAATATTAAATAGCTACTGATTCACTTTTCTTGGTACCATTCATCATGTGATCTATAATATTTAATGACATAGTACTAATGTATAGTCCTTATATATTCATGAATCATATGATGAGAACATCATCAATAAAATACTTTTAATACATATTTCATGAATCCAAATATAGAAGCACATCAATTATTCTACTTCATTTTTGTTAATAACATACATATGAACTTATTTCTCTAGCTTATTCTAAGGTACATTCCATTGATTTTTGGGCCATTAGTTTGTATAGTTCCCCATCTCCTTGTAGTTGTAGAACTTAATAGTGTTTTCCTTATTTTATTTTCAATATTTATTACATTGACCCTTGTCTCCACATTTTTAACAAACACCAAATCCTTTCAAAAAAATTGGTGGGTTATTCTTTCTACATTTATCACATGTTGTAAAATAATTCTTTACCTTATTATTATTTGACTCCTTGACCTTTTCATGGTCTTTATAAGACCACTTATTCTCATAGATTCATTTTAATATGTAGTATCGTGATAATTACTTCGCTTTTTTAATGGAATATAAAACCTTCTCTTCATATGAAGAAATGTCTGAGAAACCATCTCCCTTAAAAGATTTGGATTAATCCTTTTAATGAAGTGGTCAATATTTCATTAATTTTTGAATTTGAAACCTATATAATACCATGATAACAATGTAAAATTATCTTCATACTCTAATTAACTTTATTTCTTCTTTTTCATTAATCCATGCAATATTCTCTTCATCTCATTTTTTTAATTATGAAGAAAATATATATCAAAAAATGTTTTCTTCAATGGTTTATAATCCAGGATTTCTGTTTACTCTTCCTCCATAGTATAATAGATCAATGACCACCATTGATAAACATCTCCATTTAGATAATACAATATAACTATAACCTTTTCCTTTTCACCACATCCTTATTCCATAAATATCTTCTCCAAAGACATATTTTGTTGATCTACTTTAATTGAATCAGTAGTCCACCTAAATGATGAGGGAATTTGTCACATAAACCAATCAAATATCAGGGATTCCCTCTATGTAACAGGTTGCTCCATTTGGGAAATGTTATATATCATAACATGACTAAGAAACCTTAATATATCCATAACATTCTCAATTCAAAAACCATTTGTACAGGCTTTTTCAAGAGGGAAATCTATACCTTAGCTAAGAGTATTGATGCACTTATTCCATCTATGTTCCATTTCAAAACAATAGAATACTCTATATTTTCTCATAAAATTATAAAAAATGTATAATTCTAAATATGGCATTACACATAGCATAATTTGAAAAGTGTATGTATATCTTTTATCATAATCATAAACTTGTTTCCTTTTGGGATATATTTACATTCAAATCCTTAGAAATGGATTGTAATGAAAATGTGAATTATCATAAGTCTATCCCCATGGATTGTTAAAACAGGTGTCTTGTAAGGCCAATTGTTTCGTACCAAGTTATGATTGAGTCAGGCCTGATGAAACTTTTCATATTTGTTACCCCTAGGTACATCTATGCCAGAACCATTACCACTTTTCGTATCAAACAAAGTAATTATTGGTAGGAATAACCTCATAATATCTACCATACCAAAATTCTAGAATATTATTCTATAATTATCTTGAAATTACGTATTATTTATATGTACCCCAATACATGTTTTATAAATATTGTTCTTATGTTTGATATTGAACTTTATTTGATACCAACTATAATGCCCCGACACCAGAATACCAAATCCACTGCATTACTTTATTACATTATCATAAGTACAAGGACTCAAATCCTACTGGACAGAACTATTTAGCTATTCTAGAAAACAAGATTATATATATGATACCCATAATACATTAAGAAATATAAAATAAAACAATATTTACAAAAAAATAAAATTAACTACATTCTTGAGATCTCATTCAACTATTTCTTTACAATATCATATGCATTGGAATCATAATAAAGGTGAGATCAAATCCGCTGAAAGGGTAATTAAAGTGAAAGAAATAATGAATCAATAAGAATAATTCAACATGGTATGTTGAATTACTAAGAATAAATTCCATGTAAATATATTTATATGGAATAATCAATATTGCATGGTAGATAACTAAAACACATATCATTCAATTATTAAACTAAGAATTAAATGAATCCATATTTTTGAAAATAAAAAATCGCATGAATAGTAAAAAAACAGAATTATCGACAATGTAAATGATTAAATATTATATTTCATGTTTCTTAGACACCTAAAATATTTAACGTCCTGATTTATTCTGAAGACAATTAAAATACTATAATTGAAAAACTGATTCGCCCAATGAGACTGCCAATACATAATGGGTCTTGCATTAACTGGTCCCCCAACACATATGGCTTTAATTTGATGTATCCAACCCATTTATTGCATGTAAAAATCATTATTAATATATCAAATAATCAATTTCAATTCATAAATAATGTTCTTTATCAAAAATTCGTATTGAGTAAAGGATACCGATTACCAATATTTCCACATTAAATCTAACAACATTCAATGTAAAAAAATAGTATATAAACCTAGTATACATTTTATGGAATAATGATATCCATTTCATGAGAATATTATATTTTAGATAAATTAAATGTACAATGAAATTCATCCTAAGGAAGTAATTTTTTCAATAGAATGTTTACTATCACAAAATAAATTTGTACTATAAAGACAACTTTTACCACGTGGTAATTTTCAAATAAAACCACTTGAATGAGATAGTTAAAAGTAAAAACTTAAATACAATGAATATAAAATGATTATTTATAATATATTTTAAAATGGGAAATAGATACACCACACAAAATATGTAAGTGGTGAATGTGACATGTATCTCACAGGTGTAAAAAAGGTAGACAAAAATCTCTAACCTTGCCCTCCCTTTTGGTTGAACATACATTAAACTCATGTATAATGGTTTTAAGAATGTTATTAAATTATAATAAAACCATAATCATATTTATTATATCATATAATTTCTATATATAATATTTAATTACCCATTTTTTAATAATCTTTCATTATTTTTATCATCTCAGGTGTAAAATGTCATGTTTTTTTAGTATGTTGTGATTTATTATTTTTGTTCTTCTTACGTCGATTAAGATTCCATAATCACCAAGATGATATCCATGTTTTAATTATAATGTATATTCATTACAAATTTATTTAATATTTTTTTTATATATTGAGATAGAAAATGAAATGAACCATACATGGAGAGGGTTGGTCATATGTACGCTTCAACGATACTTCCATTTATTTGGTGTATTTAAAAGTATTAAAAGTAAATGATATGTATATATATGAGAAAAAATTAAATTAAAATATTTATTTCATTTATTTTATATATTTTTATGAAACTCATCCTTTGTATATTTCATGTATAGCGTGGATGAATCACATCTCTTTGATGTGGTTCTAGTCCCTACATCAACACCCTAGATAATCGTTTCCACACAATATATAAAGCATGAAGGTATAAATTATAAAGGAATTTAAAAATAATAAATACATTGTGAATATCATATATATAATATATAAACTATAAATTATTCATTATTTTTAACCATGAAAGGTGGTAAATGGAAAGATGAACGACATCAGTCTGTGACACAGTAGTCTTCCAAACACACAAACGATTATTGAATATCCCATTTTATGTATGTTTTTGAAAGTGTGGGTATATATATTATCATAATAACATATAATAATATTTAATATACTGAGTTTGTTATATATTAATCAAACAAGAATAAATTAATAGGTGGATATATAAATGAAATGAAAATGATCATTGGAGAATTTAACCTATTTTTCGGGTAACTCCATCTGGTTTATACCAAAAGACATTTTTTCTTGGATTTATTCCAAGTGGTAGGATTTTAAGTTGATAAGAACGATTATGGATGATTATGTGTGAAATTTTGGGAGGTAAGAAAGGTTTGAGAGCTCTGAGTAAGTTTGAGGGGAGAGTGCCTTTTTATTACAGAGGAGGAGTGGAATTCTTGTAAATTTTTAAAAATGGAATTACATGCACATTTTTTCCATGTAATGTGGATCAAATAATAAACCAAAATCAATCTAAGAGATTATACGGTAAAAATATGTCCACAAATTTTCTTTGGATAAGTTTCTAGGTTATTTTGTTCCTTATGATTATGGATTAGTCACTTATTAAGCATTATTTTACCTTAATCAATGTATTTTGTTTTAATTACATTCACTGATGTTTTTCTATAAAAATATGTTTAAGTTAATATAAATTAAAAATTATTCTGATTCAAAATATGTAATAAATTTTCCTATATTATAATCAAATAGGTGGTCGAAATTAATTTAAAATTAATTCCATAGAAATGATAATAATGTGGGGTTTTTAAAGTAAAAACATTCAAAAGTTTTCTATGTTTTTATATCCAATTTCAAAGTGAAATTGTTTCAAATGAACTAAATTGCATCAATATATCTATGGTTTATTTAATTAATAATTAAAACAAACCAAAAATTATAATTTAACCATATAAATACATTTTATGAAAAATTAGTTTGGAATTAAAATTCAGTATTTTTCACTATTCCTAACAAACGAAATATATTAGAAAAATTCCAAAAACTCAAAAAAATATGATTTTGAAATTATTATTTCAAAAATAAAGTTTATTTTTTCATATCAATTTCATGAAATTGTAAAAATTTATATTTAAAATAGGTCCTCCATTAAAAGGTGGCAAAACTACCATTATAAAAATATTGGTTTTATATGTAAATTTGGGTTTTTCTTATGATCGTCAATTATTTTAAATGAATGTCAAAAAAATTATTGGATATATAATATATATATAAATTTCTTTAATATAATTCAATAATATTTTTTTATTAATTTATTAGGGTTTCAAGAGCATACATATAGCTTTTATAAAACCCCTCTCTATATATCCAATTGGTTCATTTATTCAATTATAATTAATTTTTAACCAATGATTTCAACCATATATTTTCTTAATTCATTTAATACTATTCATAAACTCCAAATTAACGGCTTGTTTATATCTTATTATATTAAAAAATAACATTTTAATAATATATTTTTGTTCAGTAAAACTCAACCTTTCATTTATCACAAGTCATAGAATAAAGTTATTGTTCAGTGTAACATAATATTACCTCAGGGTTCCATGTCTTGCAAGTAAAAAAATTATGTTTCATGTAAATTATAATTTTTTAGTGTATAATAAAATTGGTATTTTGATCAAATCATTCTAGAGAAAAAATTATTCTAAAAGGAAAATGTTGTATTGTATTGGTGCGTTACATGTAATGTTTGAATTTCTCTATAAAACAAAAAAATATATTCTATTTATATATATATATTGAAAAAAAATTCCCACCACCATAAAACTTATTTTGAGTTTGGATTACATTATAATATTTTATATTTTGTTCAATGAAAACCCCTCTTTCTTTTTTTTTCAAAATATTCTGGTATAAAAATGGGTTTTGAACAGAAAAGGGTATTTTGATATCTGAAAGTGTTTTTCATATAGTTTTAGAAGATTTTTTCAATGGTTTAATGATTAAATTTTTTAATTTTGATTTTTTATTTATTTAATTTATTGTCCTTAGACATTGTTTGTATGATCTTTTTAGCACTATTAAAGTGTACGGGTAAGCCCGATATAGCTTAAATGATGGGTTTTCCCAGATAATGTCAAAATTTATTGGGTAATGATCATGTTATATAAATAATTATATTGGAAGTTGTATGCATGGTAATTTATATTTTTAATGGGTCTATAAGGGTACTATGATGACGATATCCCAATGAAAATATATGACTTTTCTATTATTCCAAATGAGATTTCTTGGAAATCATTTGATTTAAAAAAGATAGATAATGGTCTGTTTAAAGGAAAAATTATGCACTTTGTGGATAAAGAGGTATTTTGTAAATAAAAGGGTTTTAAAGAGTTTTCATGTTTCTCACAAGAATAATATATTTACTCTTTTTTTCTCCCTTACTAATCTATTTTTTCTCATCCCCCACAATTAAAATATTTTTCATAGGGTAATGGAAATGTAAAATCCATGTGTACAGTCTTGAATTTTTTTCATGATAATAAAATGTGTCCTATTTTTACAGTATTATAATTCATGAAAATTTATACTGATACGAAGTTTCAACTTTGTAAAATATCATTTTTATCTATTATTTATTACCGATTTTTTAAAAAAATAGATCATGAAAATATCCTCAAATGTAATAGAATAAATTGAAGAATTTAAAATCAAGATTATATAATGTTTAAGGTAGGGTAGTATTATTTATCATCAACATTGGGTTATGATTACATTATATATTAGGATTTCTTAAGATTAACATAAAAAATTTCTATTACCACAATTTTAACTATGCTAAAGAAAATTACATTTATTTCAGTTAAATATAAAGAGTTCAATAGGGGATCACATGGTTAAGTAAATCGTAGTCGTTATCCTCTATATAATATGGATTATTATTTCGAATTGTGAACACTGAGAGCAAACAATTTTTTTTTACTTAAAGGATGGATCTAGTAGGCTTAAAATTAATAATGGTTGTAGAGGAAAAGGCACCAGTTATCTCAACGAGTAGCTGAACGGAATGAGACCTATAGTGAAAACTCATGAGGTTATTCTTAATCTGATATCCCACATTATGATTAACAATATGAATCTAGGTGATTTTAATAATTCACCAAACAATATATAAATGAAACTCTGAGTAAGTTCATTCTATAATCATAAAAGTAAAAATATTCAATGAAATATTTGTCTATGATATGGGAAGAATCAAACATTAAAATGACTAAAAAGGATGGGATGATTTTTTTAATGTGGTAGAGGATGGAATAAATCAACAATCATCTTATAAGGAAGAAAGGAAGCATTCAATTAACACCTTGATTGTGAATGTAATTCTTCTCAAGTTATGAATTTAATGATTTAAATTTGTGGAGTATGGGCATTATTAAAATAGATTTCCTAGGGGAAAATATTAAGAAAAAGATCAATAATATCATATATATATAAATATCTAGAAATTAATAATTCTATTACAGTTTATGATGATAAAATTTAAATTAAAATATAAAATGAATGTGTTATATCTTGGATTTTGTTTTTAAATTTTAGAATCTTAGGAAGTTATCAATTTTTTAGGAAGTATTTATTAAAAATTATGTTGGTAAATCATGGTCACTGAATTATGAATAATGTTGAGTGATTATAGTGTCTAAATATTTGGATTCAAGAGTTATAATGTAGTGGTATATTCAAGGATGATCATGTGTTTAAATGAATTTACATTTTTGTGTGATGAGATAAATTTTATATAATTTTATTGATTTATAATACATGTTTTAGGTATATATGTAACCCTATATTTACCATGTGAAAATTTTATTTTTGGGAGAATTCACTTTTCATTTTATGGAATAAGTAAGTGGTTTTTATAACATTTATCGTTTAATTGATCCTTGATAATTATGATTATTTTTTAGGATGTTAATTTTAACACCCTAGGTAAATAAAGAATATGACATTTTCACATTTATCCATATTATTGAATACAATATTAATATAACTTTAAACGGGACTCTATGCTCGATGGCGTACCCAATACGCAACAATGTGTTTCTTGGGAATCTTACATTGCACTCTAATAATAAAATAATATTATATGAAATTGTAGTTAACACCTAGTCATTGTAATGGTGGGAATGAACAGAACTAACTAAAAAATGATTATATATTTTTGTCAAATATTTTTACTTTTTACAACAAATGTTAGAGGATTAAAAATGCGAATGAATCCAATTTTAAGCATAAACATTCTAATATTCTTTAAAAGGCCGATTAACCGCCTTTTGATGAAGAATCTCTTTTAAATCCACTTTTGACAATTTTATGTGTTATATATGACAAAATAAAATTCTTCTTTAGAATCGGGACATCAAAATTTACTTTGTGTAAATTTTTTGTTTTTTCCGATAAAGTTCATTTTTAATGAATAGTGAAAATGTTGTATTTTAATTCAAAACTTATTTTTAATATAATTTATTTATATGATTAGATTATATTTTTAATTGGTTTTAAAGTGAAATTAGAATATATTTTTACCATTTAATCCAATATTAGTCGTTGGAATTAATTTCATGTTCAAATTGGACTTAAACTAGTGTCAATATTTTGATACTTATTGTTTCATAAAAACATGCTATTTGCTCTGACAGTGGGAATTAATTATTAAATTAATTAATACAACTTATATGATTTGAATTTTGTAAAATGAAAATCATTTTTGAATTCGGAATATCAAATATAGCTTAGGGTTAATTTTTGGTAATTTTCTGAAAAACTTCAATTTTTGATGAATAGTGAAACCACTAAGTGGTAGTTAAAGAAACTGATTTTTCGTTTCAATGAAACTTACCACTTCTGTGATTTGAATTTCAAAAATATGACATACATGGTTGTCATTAATAAGTAAAATGTGGTTCAATGGGATTAAAATAATTTTTTGGTGAATAGTAACTTTTAAGTTTATTAATCGTGATTAGAGGTAATTAGTGTAATTTAAGGTAAAAATAATGTTTTAATAATATGAAATGACCTAGACACATGTCCTACCCTCATTGTATGGATCATGGCCGACCAGGACAATCCATGGGTCAACTTGGGGACCCCATGGAGCCACTTTGGTAGGAAAATGACATTAATACCTTTTTATTTAAAGTTAAAATTAAAATGTCACAAACATGTGTTGTTTTACTAAAACAATTTTTAGATGGGGTTATACAAGTCATATTATTGAATATAAATATTAATTAGAAATATGAAAATATTTCCTACATCATGATAGTTTTTTTATAATTTTTAGACATTAAATAAATTAAATTATTTATGACCCCATGATGATGCAACGATTACCTCATTATTTAACGATTTAAATAAATTGATAAGATAATTTAAAATATAAGACATAAACTTGTCAATAAAAACCTATTGGATGGGTGTATTTCAAAACCTTATCACCTTATTATCCAAATATATCCTTTTGGGACATTTAAAATCCGAAAATCATTTTATAATAAAGTAATATTTTATAACTTTCCAAAAGTGCCCCTCCTGTTTTCTTATAAAAGGCTCCCACCTATACCACCTTACACACACCTCTAAAGACATTTTCTCTGCAAACTCCTGCCCATTTAATCTCTCCACATCCCTCTCTTCATCATTGAAGCCTCACCGTTGGGCATAATCCTTCCCAAGGAAGCCTTTGATCTCAAATCAAGAAGAGTTACCCGATTTTAAGGTAATGTCTTCACTTGTGTTCTTTTGTTTTATTTTGCTTCTCCAACCCTCTAAACTCTTTTTATTCCTTTATTTTTTAACAAAACCAGTAGTTTCAATATACTATGATGTTGTTATGTGAAGGATTCGAGCTACACTTACACACACCTTTCTTCTAATGGTTAAAGAACATACTGTTTCTATGGTTGGCGAATTTCTGCCTCACGAAATGATGATTGTTCAATCTTCTTTTAACACCTATAATGGTGTCCACTATGATGTCACTATATTTTATATATGATATATATGGTATTTATGTTTTCTATATGATTCTGAATTTTATATTTAAAACATGCCTTTATGCTTTTCATTTTGTGCAAATGCGATAATTTCATATGAGGAAGTGTGGACTACCGCCCCCTCAAGTGATGTGACTCCTTCATGCAATACATGGAATGTATAAAGAATGAAATTAATGAACATTTGTGACCTATATAACATATATATTATAATGGAATTATAATATATATATCTTCGTTTATTTTTAATTTCATTAATATGACAAAGAAATGAAAGTAGCATTCATGCGTACATAGGGCATACCGTCTCCTTGAACGGTGCATCTCATTTATTTTTAACTCCAAATGTTATGGAGAAGTATTAAATGAATATTTACTAGATATATATGATATTTAAATCATTAATACTATTCTGGAGATGATTTACTTATAACTACATGGACGATCACTTTCAAACAAGTTCATTTTTGACTCATGTACCAAACATCGAGAAAAATGTTTGATATGAACTCACATTATTAACCAATTATAATAGCATTATAATATGTGATATGTACTGAATAATAATCTTTAAAAAAGTTACTTAAGAAATTATAAATTTACCAAAGTATATTATTCAGGAAAATAAATAAATGAACAAGACAAGTCCGACTTGAGGTAAGGGATCCGACCTCTTTTTTTTAAGTACTCTCTTTTATGTCATTTCCTTTAAGCTCATATTTCTTATTTTGGGGGATATTATTTTATATTCCTCTTGCTGTAAATATTATTTTAATATTATTATAGACTCTATTTGATCTCATCAATCCATTTTTGGAGGTTTAATGTGGCGTCGTTAGGCTGCCGAGTTTTCGTAAGGGATTGTTCATCTCACTTTTAGTCCCGTGAGATTTATTCAACATTTGCAACCATTTACATTGAGTGGTGTATGTAAATCCCATTATTATACTCTTTGTGTAATATAATTTCATTAATGGGTATTTACATATTCATTATATGACCCTTTTTCAATGGGGTGTACGTTTCGAAAGTTACCCAAGTCGGTAAGGGAACCTTTCACCCTCCTCTTTTTAAAAGACTTATTTTGTTATGTCTTTTAATTCACATACTATTATGTTGGGATATGTTCTTCTATATCCTTATTGATGTAAATTTTATGTCCAATTTATGAGATACCCTTTTTATCTCTCATCAACTCATTTTCTGAATTTTGAAGTGACGTCGTTAGGCTGTCGAATTTCTGTAAGGGAACTTCCTAACCCACTTTCAATTCATTGGGTTAAACGTCTACTTCTTGATTTTATTATTCCAAGATTATGTGTGGAATATCTATGTTGTAGCTTCCCCAAAATTTTGAGTTTATATACTATTTCTACACATAATAATCTCATTGATAAATTCTTATGTCATTTAGAAGAACTTGTATCGGAAATCATAACTCAATCTCATTTCATTGAGTTAAATATCTATGTCATTGGTTTTGTTTTTCCAAAATTATGTGTGAATGACCTCTTATTGTTTTACAATTAATATCCACTTATATTTTTTGTATTCATATTTGTCACACATAATCATGTAATTGATTTATCCTTAATCTAAGGATACCGACTTTGTAAGGGACTTCGTCTCAATCTCCTTTCATTGAGGCATATTTTGTTCTAATATAAGGATTTCTTTTATACAGTGTATAAAACCCTTTGAATTTTAATTTTATACAAAAGGAATCTTTTTCTATGAAGTGTTTTACTAAACGAAAAAAATGAATGTTTCTTTTAACGTACACGGTGACAACGAACCTTTCCAGCCACCGCGAGTATTATTTGGTCTTTGGCTTCCTCAACAAGCCGTAATGTTTTTTTAAAATTAAATAAATACCATATACTGTTTTATGTATTTTGGTACTGAAAAGGGTATTTTATAATGGATTTTTTATGTCAATATATTTATGTTATATATTGTGATCAAAGTGTGTAATTTTTTCCTTTCCATTATATATTTTTTATGTCTTATGATTTTGTAATGGTACATGGACATTTGATGGGTGGTTACGTGATAAACCATATGACGGGTGGTGCCGTGAATACCAGGATGGGTGGTTACGTTATAACCTCCAATGCATTGGTTATGGAATTCGGCCGTATAGCTATTCCATTAAGTATGTGTTGAAGTCGACCGTATGGTTATTCCATTTAAGTATGTTTATGTCCCAAGTTACCTTTATATGTTATGTGTTCTTTATATGGGTTTTATGGAAATCCTTAGGTTACAAAAGGGTATGTATTGATCTTTTATTCAGTGAAGAGTTTTTACTACTTCATAAAGGTGAAAAGTATTAATTTGATAAAGTATACATGGTTTACATGTTGTTTTGAAAAACTAACAGTTTTCATTATTTTTTTCCCTTACTGAGCTTTTTATGCTCACCCCAAGTTTTTTAGAAATGTTTTTCACAGGACTTAATGTGGAATAGTGTCAAGGATGGGATCAAGATAAAGTCATGTTATATAAAACATGGAACTAGACATGTTTCTTTTTAAGAGTTTTTTATTTTATGGAAACTTAGTAGAAGTTTCTACTTTTTAATCTTTTGAGAGGTAATAGTTATGATCTAATTCTCTAAAACTATAAACCTGAAAAGATCCTCAATGTGAATTATTCATTTAATTCAATGTTAAGTAATATTTAAGGATGGGGCCTTATATTTGGTATCAGAGGTGGGTTTAGACAACCTTAGGGATTTAGAGTTTTTGTTAGACACATGATTAGTCCCTATATCTATTATTTCAGTTAAATCCTTGATTTATAACTTTTTTAAGGTCAAGTAAAGCCGGTTACGAATGGAAGGAGAAGGATCTCAAACGACATTCATATCTCTTCTTGATGACTTTCTTGCAATAATTATTGCAAAGTCATGTTCGGAAGATTGTGAAACTTTTTCTAACATACAACTCACTTGCAAGCAGTTGTTTGAGATATCAAACACCTCCACTATACCTCGTTTTCATCATGGATCATGGGTTGTTTTTAGACAAATACTATTTTCACAATATTCTCATATTTTCAATAAAGGTAAATATTATCAAGGTATTTTCAAATATTTTACCTTATCAGAAGAATTTGAAGCATATTATGGTTTTAAAAATGGTGTTGAGGACGGAGACCCTTGAGCTACCTATTTCAATTTTCTTTTAAAATATAGTCTCTCAGCACATACTTATGGTATTTTAAAAGGAACACTAATAGAAAGTTTCAACTCAAATTTTGTCCGACTATTTTATAGAAATCAAGTTTTATGAGATGTTTTGGAAGTATATGTTATACATAATTATTTTCCAAAACTCTTTTTCTGTGAACACCCATATGACCCATGTTGTAAAAGGTGTATTTGGATGGAGGAAGAAAATGATTTTGAAGGATCTATAAATAATTGTTGTAATGCATGGGACTTCTACCTATATGAGCAAGATGACAATGAAACCGAGTGGACGCCATGATCAAGGTATGATGTTATTCATTTTGGGAATCATTTTATTTTATCTTATGGTGGTGAAATAAGACATCAAGAATTAAGATGTTGATATCGTAATGAATATTGATGAAAATGAGAGGTATAAAGAAACTATTTAGGTTAAAACATGTTAGGGTTATTTTTGGAGTTTTATAAAGAGCACAACACGCAGACAGTGTGACAACCCGTCGCGTCGGACAAAGCTGCGGGAATCAAACCCACAGCCAAAGTGCGACTGGTATTTTTCACCTACCACTAGACTACATGATGTCCCTGTTTAGTTTGACTAATTATTTTTAGTTAGATGATTTTAGGAATCAAGAGTAAGTTTATTTTGCGTTATCTATGGAAATGATTAACCTATCATTGAGGATATGTGATTAGGTTAATTACTTTTCAATATGAGAATTTAAGAGCAATTGATGTTATTTTGAGATAAAAGTTAATTTGTACCTTGGAAGACTATATGATTAAATCCTTCAAATATTTGTGTTTCAATCGTAGTTTGGTTTTCTTTGAAGAATTTTATGAACAATTGTTTATCGAATGGTATTTGTTGAACTTTTTGTTTTTTTGGACAAATTTTGGAGATTAAGAATGGATTTTCTTTTTATAAAGGATTATAGTTTTGTGGATTATCTGATCTCATACTAAAAATTTTGGTTTTTGGATTTTTTCTAAAGACATGGGAAATATATTGTTCTCTTTTTTGTATTAGGTTATTCTCATGAAGTTTATTATAGTACTCTTAATGCGAACTAGTCTTCCTAAATACTCGTCTTTTGGAGAAAATATGAGTTTGATTAAGGAATCCAGTAAAATTTGAATGTCTACATGACAAGTAAGTATGTTTCATTATGATTTAGTTAAGCTCAAAAATTAATTCCTCAATGAAGAGTAACTTAAAACAAAAATGTTGTCTATTATCGTTTCCTGCTAGGGAATCAAATACTGTTTAACCCGTCACAAGTTTGTGATTTTCTTATGGTTAACTTTCTCCTAGACATGTTTACTATCACTCTCCCTCAGAACATGACCCTTTGTTTTTTCCTCCATGTCCATATTTTCATACTTGGAATCCTAGTATGGGTTAACTCGGGTGACCTTTGTACTTCTCATTCTTTATTTTTAAGTGATTGTTTTACCGACTCTTGTTCCGATGTGGGATTTTCAATGAAGTTTCCCCGACTAATTTTAAAATTGCGAGGATGCAATTCCCAAAAGGGGGGAACGATGTAACACCCCAGGTAAATAAAGAATATTACATTTTCACATTTATCCATATTTGTGAATAAGATATTAATATAACTTTAAAGGGGATGCTATGCTCGATGGCGTACCCAATACGCAACAATGAGTTTCTTGGGAATCCTACGTTGCACTCTAATAATAAAATAATATTATTTTAAATTGTAGTTAATGCCTAGCTGTTGTAATGGCGGGAATGAACAGAACTAACTACAAAATGATTATATATGTTTGCCAAATATTTTTACTTTTTACAATAAATGTTAGAGGATTAAAAATGCGAATGAATCCAATTTTAAGCGTAAAAATTCTAATATTCTTTAAAAGGGCGATTAACCGCCTTTTGATGAGAACCTCTTTTAAATCCACTTTTTGACAATTTTATGTGTTATATTTGACAAAATAAAATTCTTTTTTAGAATCGGGACATCAAAATTTACTTTCTGTAAATTTTTGGTATTTTTCTGATAAATTTTATTTTTTAATGAATAATGAAAACTGTTGAATTTTAATTCAAAACCTCTTTTTAATCTAATTTATTTATATGATTAGACTATATTTTGAATTGGTTTTAAAGTTAAATTAGAATATATTGTTACTATTTAATCCAATAGTGGTCTTTGGAATTAATTTCATCTTGAAATTGGACTTAAACTAGTGTCAATATTTTGATACTTACTGTTTCATAAAAAGATGCTATTTGCTCTGACAGCGGGAATTAATTATTAAATTACTTAATGCAACTTATATGTTTTGAATTTTTTAAAATGGACATCATTTTTTAATTCGTAATATCAAATATAGCATAGGGTGAATTTTTGGTAATTTTCTGAAAAACTTCAATTTTTGATAAATAGTGAAACCACTAAGTGGTAGTTAAAGAAACTAATTTTTCGTTTAATTGAACCTTTACCACTTCTATGATTTGAATTTCAAAAATCTGACATACATGGTTGTCATTAAAAAGTAAAATGTGGTTCAATCGGATTAAAATAATTTTTTGGTGAATAGTAACTTTTAAGTTTATTAATCGTGATTAGAGGTAATTAGTGTAATTTAAGGTAAAAATAATGTTTTAATAATATGAAATGACCTAGACACATG
Organism: Viscum album; assembly: GCA_963277665.1. NCBI lineage: Eukaryota > Viridiplantae > Streptophyta > Magnoliopsida > Santalales > Viscaceae > Viscum > Viscum album. The sequence goes on from OY728137.1 coordinate 1,485,256,251, forward strand.
TCCTACCCTCATTGGATGGGTCATGTCCGACCAGGACAATCCATGGGTCAACTTGGGGACCCCATGGAGCCACTTTGATAGGAAAATGACATTAATACCTTTTTATTTAAAGTTAAAATTAAAATGTCACAAACATGTGTTGCTTTACAAAAACAATTTTTAGATAGGGTTATACTAGTCATATTATTTACTATAAATATTCATTATGAATCTAAAACGATTTCCTACATCATGATTTTTTTTATAATATTTAGACATTAAATAAATTAAATTATTTATGACACCATGATGATGCAGTGATTACCTCATTATTTAACGATTTAAATAAAATGAAAAGATAATGTACAATCTAAGACCTACACCTGTCACAAACCTATTGAATGGGTGGATTTCGAAAACTTATCACCTTATTCTCGAAATATATCCTTTTGGGTCCTTTAAAATTGGAAAATCATTTTATAATAAAGTAATATTTTATAACTTTCCAAGAGTTCCCCTCCTTTTCTCTTATAAGGGCCCCCACCTCTACCACCTTACACACACCTCTAAAGCCTTTGTCTCGGACAACCCCTGCCCATTTCATCTCTCCACATCCATTTATTCATCATTAAAGCCTCTCCTTTGGGCATAATCCTTCCCAAGGAAGCCTTTGAGCTCAAATCAAGAAGAGTTACCCGATTTTAAGGTAATGTCTTCACTTGTGTTATTTTGTTTTATTTTGCTTATCCAACCCTCTAAACTCTTTTTATTACTTTATTTTGTAACAAAACCAGTATCTTAAATATACTAGGATGTTTTTATGTGAAGGATTCGAGCTACACTTACACACACCTTCGTCTAATGGTTAAAGAACATACTGTTTCTGTGGTTGGTGAATTTCTGCCTCACGAAACGATGATTGTTCAATCTTCTGTTAACACCTTTAATGGTGTCCATTATTATGTAAATATATTTTATATATGATATATATGCTATTTATGTTTTATATATGCTTCTGAATTTTATATTTAAAACATGCATTTATGCTTTTCATGTTGTGTAAATGCAATAATTTCATACGAGGAAGTGTGGATTACCGCCCCCTCAAGTGATGTGACTCGTTCATGCAATACATGGAATGTATAAAGAATGAAATTAATGAACATATGTGAATTATATAACATATATATTATACTGGAATTATAATATATATCTCTCTCAATTATTTTTAATTTCATTAATATGACAATGAAATGAAAGTAGCGTTCATGCGTACGTACGGCCTACCGTCTCCATGAACGGTGCATTTCATTTCATTTTATCTCCAAATGTTACGGAGTAGTATAAAATTAATATTTACTGGATATATATGATATTTAAATCATTAATACTATTCTGGAGATGATTTACTTTTAACTACATGGACAATCACTTTCAAACAAGTTCATTTTTGACTCATGTACCAAACATCGACAAAAATGTCTCATATAAACTCACATTATTAACCAATTATTATAACATTATAATATGTGATATGAACTGAAAAATAATCTTTAAAAGTGTCCCTTAATCAATTATAAATTGACCAAAGTTTATTATTCAGGAAAATAAAGAAACGAACAAGACAAGTCAGACTTGAAGTAAGGGATGCGACCTCTCTTTTTTTAAGTACTCTCTTTTATGTCATTTCTTTTAAGATCATATTTCTTATGTTGTGGGATATTCTTTTTTATTCATCTTTCTGTAAATTTTATTTTAATATGATGATAGACTCTATTTGATCTCATCAATCCATTTTTGGAAGTTTTATGTGGCGTCGTTAGGCTGCCGAGTTTTCGTAAGGGATTGTTCATCTCACTTTTTGTCCCGTGAGATTTATGCTACATTTTCCACTATTTCCTTTGAGTGGTGTATGTACTTCCCATTATTATACTATTTGTGTAATATAATTTCATTTATGGGTATTTACATATTCATTGTATGAACCTTCTTCAATGGGGTGTACGTTTCAAAAGTAACCCAAGTCGGTAAGTGAACCTTTCACCCTCCTCTTTTTAAAAGACTTCTTTTGTTATGTCTTTTAATTAAAATACTATTAGGTTGGGATATGTTCTTATATATCCTTATTGATGTAAATTTTATGTACAAGTGATGAGATACCCTTTTTATCTCTCATCAACTCATTTTCTGAATTTTGAAGTGACATCGTTAGGCTGTCTAATTTCTGTAAGGGAACTTCCTAACCCACTTTCAATTCTTTGGGTTAAACCTCTACTTATTGATTTTATTATGCCAAGATTATGTGTGGAGTCTCTATGTTGTATATTCCACAAACATTTGAGTGGATATACTATTTCTACACATAATAATCTCACTGATTAATTCTTATGTCATTTAGACGAACTTGTATCGGAAATCATAACTCAATATCATTTCATTGAGTTAAATATCTATGTCATTGGTTTTGTTTTTCCAAGATTATGTGTGAATGACCTCTGATTGTTTTACACTTAATAACCACTTATAATTTTTCTATTGATATTTTTAACACATAATCATGTAATTGATTTATCCTTAATCTAAGGATACCCACTTTGTAAAGGACTTCATCTCAATCTCCTTTAATTGAGGCATATTTTGTTCTAATACAAGGATTTCTTTTATACGGTGTATAAACACTTTTGACTTTTAATTTTATACAAAAGGAATCTTTTTCTACGAAGCTTTTTACTAAATGACAAAAAGGAATGTTTCTTTTAACGTACACGGTGACAACGACCCTTTTCCACCGCCGCGAGTATTATTTGGTCTTTGGCTTCCTCAACAAGCCGTAATGTATTTTTAAAATAAAATAAATACCATATACTGTTTTATGTATTTTGGTATTGAAAAGGGTTTTTTTATAATGGATTTGTTAGGTCAATATATTTTTTTGATATATTGTGATCAATGTGTGGAAATTGTTTCTTTCAATTATATTTGTTTTATGTCTTATGATTTTATAATGGTACTTGGACATTTGACGGGTGGTTACGTGATAAACCATATGACAGGTGGTGCCGTGAATACCAGGACGGGTGGTAGGTTATAACATCCAATGCATTGGGTATGGAAGTCAACCGTAGGCTATTCCATTAAGTATGTGTGGAAGTCGACCGTATGGTTATTCCATTTAAGTATGTTTATGTCCCAAGTTACCTTTATATGTTATGTGTTCTTTATATGAGTTTTATGGTAATCTTTTGGTTACAAAAGGGTATGTATTTAACTTTTATTTAGTGAAGAGTTTTTACTACTTCATAAAGGTGAAATGTATTACTTTGATAAAGTATACATAGTTTACTTGTTGTTTTGAAAAACTAACAGTTGTCGTTATTTTTGTTTCCCTTACTGTGCTTTTTATTCTCACCCCAAGTTTTTTTATATGTTTTTCATAGGACTTAATGTGGAATAGTGTCAAGGATGGGATCAAGGGAAAGTCATGCCATATAAAACATGGAACCAGACATGTTTCTTTTTAAGAGTTTTTTATTTTATGGAAACATAGTAGAAGTGTCTACTTTGTAATCTTTTGAGATGTAATAGTTATGATCTAATTCTCTAAAACTCTAAACCTGATAAGATCCTCAATGTGAATTATTCATTTAATTCAATGTTAAGTAATATTTAAGGCTGGGGCCTTATATTAATCATGTTTATGGGAATGCAATAGTAATTATATATGTATTTTTTTTAGAAAAAGTAAAAGATGTTGTGTCTAGTAAGGCCATGGGGATATCACCCAAAACCAAAGACAGATAAGAGTGTCGTTCCAATCACTGGCCTACATGATGTCCTGGTTAGTATGTCATCATTTTATACATAAATGGTCTAAAATATAATAATTAATATTATTTTTAGAATATATGTTTTATCAAATATATATCAATGGGATTGAAAATTTATTTTTTGATTATGTGATTGATGTTATTTTTGAATAATATTATGATCTTGGGGACCATATATCGTTAAGCTACACTAAAAATAATGAGATTCATTTGAAGAAAAGAGGTTGAACTATGATTTGTACGAATATATGATTTTACAATGGATTAATGGTGATTAAAGTTACTAATAGAAATGGATATTATATATTGGAGATTATATGATTAGGGAATATACATTTATTGACTTGATACTTAAAAATAAATTTGAGTTATTTTAAATTAATTTTAAAACACTCTTGGAAGAATATGTGATCAGACCATTTTTTTTAGGTTTCATTCTAAGTCAAGAATATTTTAAAAAAATTTAAGGATAGTTTTCTATAGAATTATATAAGTTAATATTTTGGTGTTTGGGAGTTAGTGAGTATTGTTGAATTTGGTAATATGAGGGTTTATTATATTTTTGGAATTATCTTTCCTTATAATAACAATTCTTTTGGTTAGTGTCTAAAGACATGAAGATGATATTAGAATCTTTTTATGGGTTATGAGATGATTTTGAAGTTGATTTTAGTTTTTTAATCATTATAAAATCATCTTGAATACTCATCGATTGGATAAAAAGATGATATTTTTTGGGAATTGATTAAACAATAATGTTTTAATTGTTATGTATGTATATTTTCCCCATTTTAATTTTCTAGATTATATTGTAATTCCTAGATTCTCGGAAAAGTATCTTGAAAGAAATTTTCATAATACCATCACATGTGATGAAATTGATGGTATATTTTCAAACCTATTGGGTTTATTGTTTTTTGGTTGTTGAAATTTTATTTATAATTCACATACATATAATCAATGATCTATATCACTCTAAATAATTACATAGTCATTACACTTTTCTAAGATTCTATATTTTCACTTCCCACTAATGTTTTCTTACATAAAACCCTTGTTATGTGTTATTAGAGGTGAACTTTATACTTTTTCACTCTTATAAATAGGATATTTCCTTAAAACTCATTAAGGTGTGGTATTCCAAGAAAGATATTTTAAATGTAAAACCTTTGAATACTGAGATCATGTTCTAATTAATGTGATGCAATATATTAAAGTGGGGAGGATGTAACATTATGATATTTTAGAAAAGAAAAATTTTCTATATAGAATACAATATATGCAACACCAAACATAAATGAACCACAATATATTATTATTTAAATAAAACTGTTATAACTCATCCATTAAATTCGTTGATATATATATTATTAACTTATTTATGAAATAAATATACAAATGTGATGCCCAATATACGGTCGTTTATTTTCAATTAATTAAGTAATTTAAAATTCCCATTATTCATTGAATTTTATTTCAAGTAAATTAATTATTTCTTATTTATATGTAATATAATTAATTAATTTTGAATCATATTTATACTAAATATTTTGTATGTTTATTTTTTGGGTTTAAAAATTAATTTTTTTTCATAAAACAGTTTTAAATTGCAAGTTATTTCTCCATTTTTATTAATTAAATACACCTAATAAGGAATTGTTTAAATGAAATTTATAGATTATATATATATGAATTTAAATTAAAAAATGATTATTAATAGTCATATATTTAATATAAATTCATTTTACGATTGAACAATATGTTTCTTGAAATAATGTTTTTTATTCATGTATACGTATTTAGTTTTTAATTAAAATCTACCACTTATACGGAATGAATTTTGTAAAATATATTTCATATTTTGAATTACCATAATTTAAATTTTCTAATAAGTTCAAGTTAATTTTTTTCATAATTAATTAGTGAAAAAAATCAAAAATATTTTATTTTAGTTAAGGTTAAAACAAGTTTACCTGTAGTTTAGCTAAAACGATAAGGGTTAAAATTATCTAATTTTTTTAAAATATATTAGGTGGACATATCTCAATTTTATCCCATTTAGGTTTTGAAAATGGTCCATTTTGGAGCCTTGTGGAATCTGAAAAACAAGGGTATAATTTTTTTTCTTAAATTCCAATTGCATCATATCCCTAACTTATAAAAGGGCACCCCCTCTCCTCCCCTCTTCACACTTCCAAATACAATAATTTTTTCTAATACCTACCCAAATATCTTATTAATTATATCCCCACATTATATAGGGATCAATTTTTGTCATAAAACCCATCTAGTATGAATTTATGTATAATCATAAAGATGTGATTTGAAGAAGAAGAAGAATATAAATATTTTATGAGATGATTTAGAGTCAAGGTAAGAGACACTATAACATAAAAACTTGTTTTAAATTTTCTAAAGACATATTTTCTATATATTTCTATTCCATGGACATGTTCTTCAAAATGATTTAGAAAAATTATTATTTATTATCCAATGTATGATAAAGTCCATTTTTACCATGTTTCTCTGACATTGCAATGTTTCTGTAAAAGGGAATCTATTTAAGTTCTTATAAAAAAAATAGATTTTTAGGAAAATATTTTTTTAAGATCTATTTTGCATTCGTTTTTCCTCAATGTCGATATTTTTACAATTATTTTATAGATGTTTTTATATAGACATAAAAGATTTATAAATGATATTGTATGTCCCTTTGGTCATTATTTCCAAAATATTTCAAAAATGAATATTTTTACACAATATTTGACTTTCTCTACGAAAGGAAAAAATAAAAACTCTATTTTAAAGTATATAGTGGGAACAACTTTTTCTATAACCATAACAATTATTTTATGTTCAGATTATTATAAAAACATCCATGTTTTATTCAATGAAAAAATGTATTTTCCTTTTACTAGGGTTTTGGGTATTGGAACCTAGGTTTAAAAATAAAATCATAATTTAATTTCTAAAATAGTTTTGAATACATGTTCAAAAACGTTTTCAAGGGTTTTAAGAAAAAATTATTCAAGATTCTATTGTTTTATATATGTTACATTCCTAATACATTGTTTATATGATGATTTAAGACCCATTATAGCTCACGGGTGAGCCCAATATAGCTTATAAAATGGGTATACCCAGATTATACTTCAATAAATAGGTTAATTATTATGATCTATGAATAATTATGTTGTATTTTTGATGTATGATTATTCTAATTTATAAGGGTTCTGAATGGGTTATCTAAAGATGATTTACCCAGACACCTATATGAATTTTTTATGTTTTCTACTGAGTTTCATGGAAATATTTTTATTTAAAAAGGAATGATAATGATCTTTCTAAAGGAAGAAAAATTCACTTTTGTGGAAAATTTTATATTTTGAAGAAAAGTTTTTTCATGGGTTTTCAAGTTTTTCAATGGAATAACATATTAATTCTTTTTATGCCCCTTAATGATATTTTTTTGCTCATCAAAAATTTTCAGAAAAAATTCAGAGGGATCAAGGATGGGTAAAGGAAAATAAGAAGTCATGTTAACAGTCATGAATATTTTTTGTGAAAAGATAACTTGTTTTATTTTAAAAGTATTATATTTTGGGAAAAATGGATACTAATCGGACACTTTTTAATATATGGTATAGTTATCTAAGAGTTATGACATAATTCTCTAAATAATTAATCATAAAAATATCCTTAAATGTTATAGAACGAATTACTGACTTAAAAATCAAGATTATGCAATCTTTAAGGTCAGTTACTTGTACCCTTTATTTAAAAAAGATTTTTTCACTTTATTATAAAACACATACCGAGGATTCTTTAACATATACAAGTATTTGTGTGATTTAATAGAAGTTACGTCTTTGGGTTTTTATTTTAAATAATTAATTATTTGAATCCTTTACATACACTCACATATATATATATATATATTATAAAGTGGCCCATATAAATAATCTATAATGATACCAACAAGATATATATTGGCATTTTCATCTGTTATAGGCTTGATTAAAAAATATAAAGTAATTGCATCTATAATAGGATAATTGGTCTCCTAAAAATAAAATTCTGGTATTTGGAAAAAACCTTATTTAAATAAGTGATATTTTTTTCATAAGAACTTGTTTTTTTCATTATTTTTATGCAAAAACCCCATTTATATCTATCATGATTAACAACACTTTGTGTGATCATGATATGTAAAAAACTTTAATTATTATTTGATTTTAATTTATATTGTATACATATTACCATTTACAATGATCAGGTAATTTTGATATTCTACAATAGAATATAGTTTCGTATCTTCATTCCATATATCGTGGTCCACATAATATGAAAAATATTTCATCAGTGTCATCAATTTTACTTCGATTCTATATATAACATGTAGTGGAATAATTAAAATATATTTGATTATTTTTTTATATAATTTTTTTCTATTTCATTTGGATTCTATTTATTACCCTTATCATATGTTTCGTTAAGAGAACATAAATTATATGTTTTTTGGAACAGGTACCTACCTAATAGGGTTTCTAATTGTACTCGCCTGTTTTATTTTATAAGGATTTATAACCATAAATACAACCTTTTTTTACACATTTTGGAATGTTTTTTATATTTCTATAATATGATAATTAAATTATTTATTTTGGATACCAATTTTATCTTAGATATTTTCATATGGTAGGTTTTACATAGTCATAAGCTTTTCATCTGTAAATTCATCATAAAAATAATTTTTTCACTCCTAAAAAATATACAATCACTTTCACATACATCTTATATAGTTTGATGGGAGGATCCAGAAATGATGTGGTTTTCACATTCCTTGAAATCTCCTCCCTTAGTTTATTTTTTCCATTTAATATTTGAAACAATTATTCATTGAAGTGATAGTTAGAAAAACATGTTATAAATAAATCATTAGTTTGAGGATTGAGATAACTGAAAAATGATGGGTATGCATATCCCACATATATTATCAACCTCCATTGTAACATCCCCCATTCTGGAACTCTCTTACATTGTCAAATTGGGTTGGTTAAAGGACATCATGTGTGCCTCCCCATTCACTAGAGGCTACCGACTAGAAATAGGGGTGTGATATGTATAGTGGGGAGACTACACACCCTATTACATAGTTACGACATATAAGAATAATAATAATAGTAAATAAAATCAAATGAAATATCTAATAAATAATAATGTAATAGTTTGATTTTATAATGTAATGTAAAGAATGTAATGCTAGATGTAATACAAAAAAAAAGATTATAAGAATAAAATAAAGTCTCAAAATTCCCTAAAACTAAACCCCATGTCAACCCCATCCCCAAACTCCAATACATGAAACAGATAATGATCAATAACAAGGTATTTTTCACTGATCCAAACCTGCATCCATATAATCTACATTGGTACAAAATAGAGTTCTAAGTACAGTGAGAGTTTAACTTAATAGATTAAAACCACTATGTATACTTATAACTAATATGATAATTAGTGGATGAAATAATGGACTAAATAGGTGTATTAAATAAATAAAAAAAATTAAAAACTACCTCATAAATCTTCGTCATAATATTGTTGGAATGTCTCAGAGCATGTCTCCCAACCATTCCATTCATATCCATATAACCATGGTAAAACATTACCTGCCTCAATGACATTTCAAAATGTTTTTAAGAATGTATCATAACTATGAAAACCATACCGTATATCCATGGTATAAATCACACATAAATCTTTTTAAAAACACTATATAAGTATCTATATAAAACCTTATGGCTGAACCTAGTATAGAAGCATTACATCATTTTTATGGCCATGATTGATATATAACCATTTTCGCATGTTCCGTGCCAAGCTCAATATAAATACATTGCATCATATCTTAGGAAAAAGCTCGGTATATAAAAATTACATTATTAAATTAGGTCCAAGCCTAATATATAAACATTACAACATTAATTCTTGGCCAAGACTCAAATACAATAATTACAAAATTTATCATAATGAGATAAATAGAAAGGATATCATGATATCACATCATAAGGATCAATAATTAATTATAAAATTCACCATTTATCTATCAATGTCACATTCCATTTATCCTTTGATAAAAAATTAATAAAATGTTTGTAATATCAATAATTAAACCCATCGAAGGTAAATCTATATCATCAAATCACCCAAATACCTTATCATTCCACAAAACTATAAGCCATTAATAAATTCATTTTTAATCAAGGGTACAATCACCCAAATGGGTTTCATAATCCAGGTCAATAACCAATTGAATCCAAAGTAATTCCAATGAATAATCCAATTTATCATTTAATTAATCCAGGTATTTGTTATATTAGATCAATTGATATATTTCACATACTTTTCAATTAAACAGACCGTATAGTAAAGTTTTAGACCCCCTACCATTAACTGGTGATTTATATAGTGCATCCAAAGGGATTTTCCTAGAATAATAGAGTTGAAAATAAATTATAGAAGGATCCTATGTCAAAACAGATCATGATCAAAACCCAAAACAATACATGGTCAAAATATTACACTAAAACTACTATAGAATTAAGGGAGATAAGAGAAAACTAAGGAAAACCCACTCATAATGAATCCGATGTGTTATTTGGATGTCGAGACTGAAGAGAGGAACTCCAAAATCACATGGTAGTTACCCTAGGGTTGATAGGAGGAATATGCATGAGAACTGAAAAGAAAATCATCCACATAACACTATTTAAATCTTTTGGTCAAGGAATTATATGGCTCATAATTCCATTAAACATCAATAAATTCTTTTTAGATGGATACTCTTAAAACCCATTGTCTTGACTGAATATTTTACTATATTGAACATTACCCGACATGTATTTATTATATGATGTGTAACTAGTTCTCACCCTATATTTTCATCAAAACAAGCATATGGAAGAGTTTTCTTATCGTGTAATACCTTCATATGACATGTGATTCTACTATATAAAACTTGCATCCCTTTTTCCTGAATTAAAATACAAAACCCCTATGAAGCATTCAAATCATTAGAAAATCCTCATATCCCATTTATAACTAGATAAATTAATACATATAAAAATACATCCATAGAAATTATGTCATTTTTTCCAATAAATGTTCTATTTCTCCAAACAAGACTCATCCACAAGGGCTTAAATGTAAAGGAAACCCAACCTAAGATATTTTTTATAAAAACTAATATATGGATGTACCTGAAAAAATAAGTGAGATTACACATCCCCACCACATAAAATCACATTCAAGAGCTGCTCTAAGTATCACAATGGGGTCTATGAAAATTAGTCTGGCCACTGTGCATGAATATTAGACTGCCTCTCATAGGTCTCCTTCTAAACTCATCCATATTGCGACTACATTCGAACCAAAGGTATATTAACTCCCCATAAATATGTCTCACTATGATCCAAAACATATTAAAAATACACCTCAAAAGACACTTCAACAATAAGCACAATGTATACTATGACTATCACATTATAAGGATCATGATTATATATCCAACGTTTCGACATGTGAAACACATCATGCTTGAAACTGCAAAAATTTGTATGGTCTAATTGGTATACCACCAAACTTACCCTATCCACTATGTCAAATAGCTTGAAAACACTATTTTCTATCATTTATGTTTCTTAATATAGTGTTTCACCAACCAAGGTGACACTAGAAAAAAAAACACAGTGACACAACTCAAACTCTAGAGTAAATAATTTATGCTCTACATAGTATTCCTAAAAATTTTATTCAGTCACCAACTACCTACTGATCAACTATGCCCATTCAGATGAAACATACATAGTAATAGGCCCAACAGGCACTGAATCAAATTCCACCAACCAAGAAAGATGTGAATGGATCAATCTACAATTCAAATCCTGAAAAGGTTCCATTTGTATTAATTCCTGGAAGCTGTTAATATCTATAAAATCCATGACTTCTATATAATTCTCTGAAGAAACAAAAAATTCCAACACACAGGCTAGAAATATACCTCTAAAACCTGAATAGTCCTTTTATATTGACAATCATTCTAATAATGATAGGCCACACTCAAAACAAAATGTGATCCTAGAGCGTTCTAAAAATCCTTCAATAACCTCGATGTGAAACAAGGGTCTCTATCAGAAAAAAAAACTCTTCAAAACCCCATTAAAACAGAAGACCTTATACATGAAAAGATTACCCAAATCTACAAAGGTAAAAAGTGGAACATCGTCATCAGTCAATCCACAACCACCCATTAAACATCATTCTTATGGGTTTTCCCTGGTAATACTTCCACAAAATTTATAGTGACATCATCGCATTTCCAATCAAAAATGGGAAAAGGCTGCAAATTCTCAGTTAGATATTGATTCTTGTATTTCACCTGGTGATAAGGGAAACATATAGAAAAATTCATTCTACCTAACTATTTATTCCTATACACTAGTACTATTTATGGAGATCATCATACAAATTTCTCAAACTATGATATACCTCCCATCTAGAAACATGGAACTCTCTTATCAACTCCTCACGCAAGACCGTCAGAACCCATACTCTTCTATATATATAAAATTTAATTTTTTCTTCCAAGAGGCCATTCTAATTGTTTCTCCCCACCATATAAGTTATCTCTTCAAAATGGGCCCTTTGTGTCAAATAACTACTCAGTCTTCATCCGGTCCAAAAGAATAAGTATAATAGATTTTAAGGTCATAGCCACTCTTCTCCAAGTCTCATGCTCATATAGATGAATTTTTTCAATGAGTTCTATATTCTAACAGTCATTTCAAGAATCATGAACTTCCGCTTTCTATGTCTTATAATTCAAAGAATCAGCAATGAAATTTCCCTTTCATGGTTTACAATACAACTCAATGTTTAATTTATATAGATACTTGACCCACCACCTCTACCTAAGGTTAATGTCTCAATGAGAAAAGAGGCCTCAGGGAAATTATAGTTATTTTATATGAAAACCCTCTCACCCCTGAGATAATGCCTCCAACATCTCAAGTCATGGACCACTAATGATAATTCCAAATATTGAGTAGGGAATTTCATCTAATATGGTCTCAACTGTCTAGATCCATAAGCAACCACTTGATCCTCCAATTTCATAACTACACCAAGTCCAACTCTAGATGTGTCACTGTATATAGTATATTCTTTACCCAGAAGAGGTAAGGTGAGGACAGGTGTTGAGGTCATCCTACTATTCTTCTCTGAAAAAATATCTCTCATATGATTCTGATCAATTGAATTTCACCCCTTTCTTGGTCAACCCTTAAATCAATACTTCAATTCGGAGAAGTCCAATAAAAATCAGCAATAATAACCTTCTCCATCTAAAAATATTTTAATCTCAAAGATGTTCATGGTCTAATCCCATGATACCATAGTTGTAGCCTTATCTTGGTTTACCGAAACTCCTTCCCCAGAGACGACATGGCCCAATATGTTATTTTAATTAAACCGAAAACTACATTTGGTTTATTTGGTTTAAATATAATTCCCTCTCAGTGTAATCAAGATGATTTCAATAAGTTGTTCATGATTTCCTACTAGTTGGGAGTATACTAATAGTCCATAAAAACCCACCATAAACTGATCCATAAAAGGATAAAAGATCAAATTCTTCAAATCCTTGAATATAACTGGTACATTACTCAAAACAAACAACATTGCTATGGACTCATGAAATCCATGTTGTCTCCTAAAATCTATCAAATATATGTCTAACACTCTCACACAAAACTGATAGTATCTTACATTCAAATAGATATTGGAGAAGATCTCACCACCTCTTAACTGATCTAAAAGATAATCAACGCACAAAAGGGGATACCAGTTGGTAACCATCATCTGGTTAAATCTCCAATAATCCACACTTAAGTGTAAATTCTCTTATGCCTTTATGGAAAAATAACTAGATAAGCCAAAGAAGATGTACATGGACATATAAAAACATTATATTTAGCATCATCTAACTGATCATCAACTCTTGAAGAACCGCTAGAGGCATTCTATAACGTTTGATCGAAAATGGCTATACTCCCAAACCAAACTCAATCATAAAATATATATTTTTCTTGGGTGATAAGCTGTATAAATCATCAATAAAAACATCATAAAAAGGTTTACCATTGTAGGAAAAAATCATTTTTCATCCAATAATCATCTTGAGTAAGACCATCTATCTGAGTCATGATATAATCCAATATTAAATGTATTAGTCTGGCATGACCGACCTGAAGATCTCATTCACCCTAGTGAGAATAGATGACTCTTTCTATGGATATAAATTTAACACTCCTCTGATATCATTTGATTTTAGCATGATATAGAATTATCCAATCCATACCAAGAATCAAATTCAACTAGCTATTTCTACCAGAAATGGTTCCCATGAGAAACAATAACCACCAAAATCTATAGAACACGACCTGCAACATTTGATATTCTATAAATATACTCCTAAAAGTGTATTGATGATTATAAAACCATAAAATATTTAAAAATACAATCCCAAATTGTTTAGAAAATGGGAGATAAAAAGGAACGTGATTCTCATATATCAAAAAAAACACCCAAGGGTTGATGATACAAGAATAATACCTTTAATAGTAGATGGTCATGAATACATGATAACCAGAGTAGTCTACATAACACTCAATTGACTAGACCCTCTTCCTTGATCTCTAAAAAATACATAAATTTATTCCCTCTTCTTGGTACTCCCATTACTACACGGGGGTACCAAGTTACCTAACTTGACCAGATCATCCTCTAGAACTCCTCCTGCCTATTTTCTATGAAGTAGTTGAGTCCTTCCTAGACTCAAGTACCCATCATGGTCCCCTGTCACTTCTATCCTGTACCTCTTCCCTACAAAATCTCTATTCTGGACCATCCTTCCACAAGTACTAAACTCTAAATAGGGGTATGGACAATGAGGTAATTTGAGTCCCACCCTGCCACACTAATATCACTATAAAATAACATGATCATGAGATGGTTAACCACTTCCCTGATTTCTATGACCACTGATGATTTAGTGAAAACTAACATAGTGATGCTTTTTTCCACTAGATGAAATGTTAAAATTTTTCCCTACTAAAATAGAATATAAACTTCTCGATGATTCTCTTAGATTACCTTCATTGATGAATAACTTATTTATCGCATATGAAAACAAATTCTCATATATAATACATTCACCTACAACCTGATCTTGTTATGAAGTGAATCTTGAAAACATCTCACCTTAGATATCTCATAAACTACTAAGAATTTCACAAAGAGTTTTATGTTAGTGAAATTCTCAGTGTATTCCAGTATTAACATGCCCTCAGGTTTCAATTGCATGAACTCACAATCCTTCTCATCCATTAATATCTCTACATTTAAATGGAATAACAACATAAACTCAAAGTATTACCAAGATAACTCCTCTTAATTCCCCACCTTCTCCAGAATGTGCAACTAAATCTTTGTTGGGACATGAATCGTATTTGTTGTAAGTTTTACCCTCTTATCTATGGGTGTCTCAAGATTCATAATGATTATATGGACTAACTTGAACCATAACTCAGCTCCCTGGGGGATTCCAACCCTAGTGAATGTAGGAAGATACTATAACTTAATCTCTCTATAAAACTAATATATCAAAGGTTCTATCTGAATAATCACCCTTTCCATGTATCCCATGACCCTAACAATGATATCGCAAAGCTAAACATCCATCTAATCCTCATGAGCAATATGAAGCTCCATCTTTGCTTCGATAGGAGAATTCGGATTTCCACTCTTCTAAAAATCAAATCAAATATTATGAGGATATATTTTCTCTTCTAGATAAGTACACTCCATAGATCACTTACTACAACAAACAATGTCATCCTCAATATGTGAAAACAATTGAGAACCACTTCTCCTACCCTGTTTATTAAAAATGTCCCAATCATGAACAATGTATGTTAATATATATCCCTATATACCTATCGTTGATGAATTATGATCTAGTGTCATGTTGTCCCATGTGTATAAATATCAAGAAATAAAAAACATCATGAAATAATAACTTCTTAGAACATGTGAATCACCTTGGGTGAAATAACATGAACTACAACAAGAAAAAAACATAAAAAAATCCCATCCCTGGGAACTCCGATTTTACCCAATAAATGGGTTAGATACTCCTATTCATAAGCTCACAACAAAGTCTTAATAGATCTTAGTCTCCATTATACATTTCCCAAATAGTAAACAAAGAGAAAATAAACTCCTTTTATATAAATTTTTAACATTTTCCATTCTTGAACTCTCTCACGTGGTCGAATCATGTTGGATATGGGGCCTCAAACACATCTCCCCATAAGCTAGAGCCTAGCCACTATTCAGAAGTGTGATATGTGTAGTGGGTACAATATACCACTGGTTACAGAGTTACAACACAGTAGAATATTAATAATAAATAAATAAGACAAACTAAAGAATCAAATAATTAATAAAAAATAATGTAATTTCAGGATGGAATGGTACAATATTTCTTTTTAGATGTAATACAAATAAAATACTATTATAATAAAATAAATAATAGAAAGTTCCATATCCCATACCACGTATCAGTTTCATCACCAAAAATCATCCCATCCAGAAAACTATGATCAAAAGCAAGGTCCCTTCCCTTATCCAAACCTGTATCCATGTAATATGTATGGGTACCGAATGAATAATAGAGTTGGGTGTGATTATAACTCAGTAGACCGATCCCACCATGTCTAAGTATAATCATCTTGATAAATATTTCATGTTGTAATGCTATTAATTTTTTGATTATTTAATTAATCAATTACTATTTACACCACATCACCCTACTTTTTCACCATGCCATAATGTCTTAGATCGTATTTGGAAACCATGCCATCCATAACCATGTAACCATCAAATAACATAACTTGCCTCATCACTAAGTCAGAATATCTCTAATCATGTTCAGAACCATGAAAAACATAACCATACATAAATGGAATAAATCACACATAAGTCTGGTTCAAACCCATCCATATAATTATCTCAACAAACAATCAAGGCCAAACCTGGTATATATGAATTACATCATTTCATAGGTCCAAGCCTGGTATATATGCATTACAACATTTGTCAGCTCCAAAACTGATATATGTGCATGAAGACATGTCTTAGAACCATGGTTGGTATATAATAAATAAGACAATTAATTAGGGATAATATTGATATATAATCACTAAAACATTAAGTCTGCTCCAAGCCTGATATATAAGCATTACATCATTTATCACAACAATCCAAACAACAACGACATCAGAATATCACATCATAAGTCCCAATGGTTAATAATTAAAATTACTATTTATCATTCAAGCCCACATTCCATTTTTTACTTGGTCTTAAACTAATAACTTTCTAATAATATCAATAATCAATCACAACCATGTTAAATTTGTTTCATGTGTGATATCTGGGACTCAGATGCAACTTGATTGGTTCCCCGAGCCTAATGGATGACATGGCCTCACACGCATCTCCTCGAAGGCCATAGGCTGCTGACTAGAATCTAGGGCCTAGGGTGTGTATGTGGGAGACTATACCCTAATTACTAAAGTGTAGCATAGCGGGTGAAACTAAACATAGTGCAACAACAGAAGAAATATAAGTAAACAGAAGGCATAATGGAAAATAGGGACAACAGTAACAATAACTGGCACAACTGGAATATAATTTAACAACTAATGATATGTAATGTTTCTAGAAAACTAGAAAACATGGATTCAAGATATCTTCCATAACATGTTCCACATAATCATAAATTAAATTAATGACTATTATAAGAATCTTGAGCTCCAAATCCATCATCTACTATCAAGATGCGTCCTAAAAGGAAGGCAATCAAGTGTTTGAAGTTGTACACTTCCCTTTATCAACACTTTAAGTTATGTAATCTACACTGGTTACCAAACGACTCCTAGAGAGGATGTGATATAAATATCAATGGGCCCCCACCACCAATGGAGTCTATAATATCTGACCTATGTAATGGAAATTTAATAGTGTGAAATCATGCATATATAAAGTAAATTAGTATAATGTGAAAAAATAACCAAGTACCTGCTTCACCTTTCGGCTGGTGTTTGACCATGGAACATGTTAATTTAATTATGTAATTACCAATTTTATATTGATAGGTTTCATGAGTCACATTTAACATAGAAATCACCTCGTGATATTATAAATAGTGAAGGTTTCAAGATGTTACAAGGAAACCATGATCAATAACATTTAATAGTGAATTCTCAGTGTAACAACCAAGGTGGTGTATACCTCAATGGTCACTAACTCAGAAATAACTATAGACTTGAATGGGGTAAGAGTGTAATCAAAGGACTATAGTCTAAGGCATTCCAAAATGTAGCGCCTATCGAGTCAAAGGTGATTGTCCAAGGTAAAATGTGGTTCAGAAGAGACATGGCCATATGGGATTTAACCATGGAACCTATTTTTCAGTGCTATATCCAAGGAGTGCATCCAAGGTATCCTATAATGATAATGAAAGGATCCTACAGTGTAATATGGGGCATCCAAAAATATACAAGGATCTGAATCTTGGGTGTTTCAACCTAAGGAAGGATTATTCTTAAATCAGAATGGGTTTCCTCAGTGCTCATGGCATTCTCCAATCAGAATCCAAGGGGAACATTAGTTAGTCCATTTCAATTTGATTATTAAGTCAGGTAATATCTTCTCCAGTTTAATCCAAGCCTTTCATTAGTGTGATAAGGTCTAGTATCATGCAACCTTTTTATAAAGTCATTTGGTTTAATCCTTTCCCTTAATTCGTGTGACATAGACAAGTATGACGCAACCATTTAATAGATTTATGGCATATCCTATATTCAAGATTCATTTTTCTACCTTCCATAAATGTGGAAAGGGGTTCCATGGATATGTAACTAATATATCGTTCATATTTAATTACCAATTTAAATCACTTACCTTATGTGGGTGAAGAGGTGATCACACATGGTAATTTCCATTATTCATTTCACATTACAAACAGTACATTTAATACAGAAACTCTTACCTTGAAGAAGTTCAGTCCAAGGCACACCTAAATGGTCACTCAAAGGTGTCAAAACACAAAAATGAAAATTATAGAATAACAACCTACGTGGGATGAATGGAGGTGTGGGCGTAACCACTAACATTTGATAACATATATGGAATGATCATAATTGTACAGCTCTACTAATTATAATAATGACTTATAAATTCAAATAATAGCATCAGATGAAATTAGTGGGGCACACACGATAAACCCCAAAATCAATTAACTTAAGGAATGAGTTATAAACTAGAAACCTCTGGATTTTTTTATACGTGTTCTTTTATATTTTCCCTATATTTCTCTTGGATCATTTTAGATAGAAGAAATAGATAAAAATGATCATACCTCGATAACACATTCGAGAACAAAAGTGGGGGAGAACGACTCAAGAGGACTCGAGTACTTACTGGTGTTCATCTAATGTAATGAATAGAAGCTTAAATAGATATCATATCATGTAGATCATTGAATCCCTAACTTTGATATTCAAAAATACTCAAATTGTGAGTGAAATAATATAATAATACTAAAATAGGGATGAGGGGTGAAGAGGGGTTCTAAAAAATCAATAAGGGAAATTTGGGCATTTTACCCAGAAAAATGGCATGTGCACGATTAGTACACACAACTAGAAAAAATGTGTGAAATCCAGGAAGGGTTACCTAGGAAGAAGGGGTGCTCACATGAATAGGTCACATAGTCGTGTGCTGACCAGGAAAAGTGGATATGTTTGAAAAAACACAATCCGTATAGTTCACTCTAAACTGTGAGACAAGCCTGTTTTTTCCAATAAGATGGGTTTCAGACTCCGAACATGCCTCAGACACCACAATGAACTTTTCGAACCACTTAAGCATCCATAATAGGTCCAAAATAAATATTTAGACTAAAAGATAATTTATCCAAACCTGAGTTAAAACTAACTTTTTATAGCCTTCCCCCATTAAAAGAACTCTTATACGAGTTCACATTCCAAGGGTGGAGAAACAATACATGAGAAATGTTAGAGTTGGTGTCCTGAGAACCAACTGTTAGTACTTTGATTACATTAAAGTGCACTTATTATATATTTTTCATTGTTCTGCATGACTATAATTTAATAATGTCCTGGAATATTTGTTCCATTAATAAGGTCATGGTAGATCCCCGCTATGATGAGAACATTGAAATGCTATAACAATATTCTTAAATAATGTTCTACGGTTGGATGACATACTATGATTGGCCACATAGTCTGTAGACCGTCATGTGTGAGTACTCATAAAAAGACGATATTCTCTCTCAGGGAGTTCGCACTTGGTGATATCCAAGATTGGAGATTATGAGAACAGACCCGCCAGTAGTAATTCCGCATGTCTTGGTGTCATCGGATATTTCTATCTGTGAGCATTTGTAATGGTCCTTAGACTGGAAGATTATCATTAACTCATGTCATGACTTGCACACATATATTTTCTGGGGAAAACCGTCATGTAGATAATTGGCGGGAAGTAAGGTATGTTGGGTGCATCACTAATGACATGTTATTAATGTATAAGTTGTGGAAGGATTTGTCCCTTTCATATTTATGGATGTAGTTATCTCAATCCCTTTGATTGAAATAGAATTATCGCCCAAATTCCATGGCCATAGTGTAATGATGAGTTTATTTTTGAAAGTCAAAGAATGACAGATCAAACATATAGGTTTATGACACTACCATGAAACCTGCTTGATGATAAATTGAGATAAAGGGATTAAATTACACGGTAAGCGTTTGTATGAGGTGAAACTTCAATGCAATGTCAAATTCTTTCTCGTGGATTCCTTGACCTATTTATAGATGGTAATCTTGGAGTTTAGGCAAGCTCTCCTAATGCCAATGATAAATTGGCCTAGAGGGCCAAACACTTAGTGTATCCAAATATCTCATGTAGAATGAATATTATTCCCATAAGTGGTTTAATAAATATTCAATGAAGACTAAATCGTTTTAATGTTGGAGGAAGAATAAAATGAAATCAAGTGCATGCTATTTATTAATGATGACACACCATGTAGTTTTTATTTTGAAAACAAGTACACGTTGTGTATTAATGATTACATGCCGTGTAGTTTTCATTTTGGAAATGAAAATAAAAATAAGTACACATTGTGTATTAATGATTACACGTTGTGTAGTTTTATGAAAAACAAGTACATGCCATGTATTAATAATTACAAGCTGTGTAGTTCTTCCAGTCAGTATTTTGAGGAAATAATATTGTTTTATTAAATGATATTTATTATAATCAGTGTGGGCGCATGTCAAGGAATCAATGATTCGACATGGGGGTATTCAATAAGAGTAAATGAAATAAATAAAATTCGTAATGCATTTATTTATTTTCATAACTCTATAACCTAAAACCAGATTATAAATATCCTCACAACCCCAACAATTTTCCTTAATCATTTTCCATAACAATTCTGGAGAATTCTCTTAAGGACGAGGGAACACCTTCCTCCAAGAACTCTCTCAAGACCGAGAGAGTTCCTCCTCCATCGGATCAAGATGATCTAAGGTGGAAAATGTATGATAAGGTTTCTCCACTCTAGCATTCAGATAATCCTTTTGCGACGTCCATAGATACGTGGTACACATGTGGATCACGGCTAGAGGAAGTCTACACTTGGATTCAACGACGCAATGAAGAATCACACCAGAACGTGATCAAGAATATCAATGAAGAAAGAACACCCAAAAGGTACTTCTTGGGAATTAATTAATTTAATTATAATCAACCAGTAACGTTCATTTTTTTTGGTTTCAAGACTATCTTTCTTCTTTATCTATTTCTATGATTTCATCCTTGGAGACTGGAGTTTAACGTCATATTGATCCGGGATTGATCATTGCTAATGAAAAAAAATCCATGTGGGTACATCCACCCACAAGCTTCCACTGTGCCCGGAACCTTCAAATGGTATCAGAGTGAGGTTAGAATGTTGATCCTAGTTATTTAATTTTCATTGATAATTTACGCATTTATATTTGATTCAATTCAAGATAAATAATTCTATAAAACCAAATTAATGAGATATATCTTCCTCATTAGTTTCTCGATTAACATCATATAAATGACTTTTTAAATTTGATTTTTATTAAAATAAAAATGAGGAACTCATCTGGAAGAGCCACTTTTTTTCTTTGTACTACACAAGAATACCTGATGTGTAGTGAATACTACATGCCATGTACTTAGGTTCAACGTACCTTTACAGGTCCACCAAACCAAGCCTTGTGAATTGAGCATGCCTATGTATTTATTACACTGTGTTGTCCAGAATATAATGGCGTGTGGAAACCGAAATACACGACGTGTATGTTGAATCAACACGCCGTATAGTCTGAGGCGGCCCATGTGAAACCATGTACAAGGAGAATCCACGTACAATGTACATGGTATTTACATGACGGTAACCACGTTACAAGGACATTAAAACCGTGTTAGATTAATCTACATGTCGTATACTCTAAAATTTCCAAAGTACAGAAAACACGCAAAAGCACCCAGCGTGTACTTTGGATAAATGGTGAAAAATACATGCCGTGTAATATATCTTACACACCGTGTACTTTATAGAAATAAAATTTCACCAGGATTCCCTCAAAGTACAAAGACATGTACAATGAATATGGATGAGATGAATCTAAATGAAATTTAGAAAGGAATTTAAGATAAAGAATTGATTTTTTGTAAGATCGTAATTAATTGAATTCAAGTGCGACTTATCATAAATGAAAGAATGATTAAAAGAATTTGAATTATAAATATGTGTAAATGACAATGCATTCTATGGATGATCATGAGCTAGAACAAAGACCCTTTGTTTGTGTATGGTTTCATTTAAATTTATTTAATTTAAATTCGTTGGCCTACGAGCCTTCTTCAAATAATATATAGGGAATGTGTGCCCATGGTTTCTTTAATGTAAACCCCATGTAATGGAGGATCTCCCAAGTTAGATGAGATGATTAAAAATCCAATTTTGAGGAAAAAACAACCCAAGAAGATACAAAGGTGGATAGGTGGGATCTGCAAAACATGGACCATCAGGTTCAAGGTGTTTTTTCTTAAGTCAGGGTTAGCTTATCAAAACCGCTGGATATGCTAACTAATAGAATCTCATGATCATGCCATATTATTTTATTTCTGTCTGATTACATGGTTTATTTATTATGTATGTGTATTCATGATCACATAATTAATGACGTAAACAAGCATGCAAAGATGGAATAAAATAAAAACCGTACTATGCGTAAACATTATCAGAACATGGTTAATCACTTAAGCAAGCATCACTTAATATTAACAAGAATGTGATAATGGAAAACTATGCATAAAGAATAAAATCCATCAAATAAAATATTAAGTCATACCAAGCCTTCCATTACTTGATTAAGGGAAAGACTCAATAAAAATATGTGTTTGGACAACCCTTGTTGGGACACTTACTTTTATAAAGGAACCTCTTATGAAAGTTTCGGGTTGACTTAAACATTTTACATCAATAGTAGTAGCCCTTGATAAACATGTTGTGAAATGGAGGCAAGTGTTGAGGAAATCCAAGTTTTGATTTCAGGATAGGGGGTCCACTCAACAGATCAAAAAACTATAAGCTCACAGTTGGCAAAGACTTGCCTACCTAAATACCTTCAAATAGCTTGACCAACCCTTGTTGGGGTTATGTGAAGGGGAATATGGATCCTTGCCACTATAATTTCATGGAAGGTGGACATTCCAAGTACAATGGTGAGGTCCATTGGGACCTGATAAAATAGTGGGAGAATTAATAAATTCATTTATTATTTTTCACAAAATGTAATCAAAAGGTACAGATAAATTTTATCTTTTAATTTGTAGAATCAATATGAAAAACTCGTCAACCACATTTTATCTATGATCAATTCTGGATAAATAAAATACCCTCACCAATGGTAACTTTCAGGAATGTTTTAGGCGCCTTCGGGTTATTCTACGCCATAGATGAATGTTTTACGTGTTGGAGTCCTCACTTCCTGATTCGCCTGCCCAAGGGGTGAGTGATTAAGATTTTCTGTTCTATGATCAACATTTGAATGATGCACTCAACATTCAATGTTTGATGATATCATCAATTTCTAGTGAGATCATTAAGTCTTATGAATGCATGGATGGCTATAGCATGCTCGAGCACCTCCGTGGTCTATACCAAGAGAGATCATGACATTAACGTTTTTAGATCTGCAAGGCTCTATTGCAAAGCATGCTTAGAAAGGATGCCCTAGCTGGGCCTCATGTAGTCAAGCTTATTGGCTACATTAAGCTCTTGGAGGTTCTAGGGTTTAAAATCCCCAAAAAACTTGGTACCGATCTAATTCTTGCATCACTTCCCCAGAGTGTCTCTCACTTTGTTGTAAATTTCAACATGAACAACATAGATATGTCTCTATCTGATCTTCTTATCCTAATTTTCCAAGTGGATAATGATATGAAGCGTGAAAAGCCTTATGTTATTATGGTGAATTAAAGGAAAGGGAAGGTGAAGAGCTTTATTACCAAAGCTTCTTCAAGGCCTTACAAGAAAAGGAAGATCAAAGGGGAGGCAAGAGAACATGATGCTTTTTATTTCGCATGTGGCATGAAGGGCCAGTGGATGAAAAACTGCACCCATCCAAGGAAGAATGGGGAAGCTTCAATTGCTTTTGTTATCGAATGAAATCTATCTGTTTCTACTAATTGGGTATTAGATACTACTTTTGGTTCCCAAATCTATATCTAAATATAGGAACCAAGTAGATTCAGAAATATTGACCGGGGTGAGGTGGATCTACGAGCAGCCTATGGAGCTAGACTCATTGTTGTAGCTGTATGAGACTACCACCTCACATTGCCTATGAGGATGGTCTTGGTTTTAAAATAATGTTATTATGTACCCTTTATAACCAAAAACATTATTTCAGTATCTAGATTAGATACTGATGGATTCATCTTCATTTTTGGAAAAGAATGTTGTCACTTTTATAAAGATAGAATTTGTTTTGGTAGGGTACGTTTATATAACGACTTTTATGTGTTAGATTGCACAAAACAAGTAATAGAAATCGATGAAAAAGTTAATTCACATGACTCATACCACACCCAACATTGTCATCACCGTCTAGGTCATGTCAATGAGAAACGTTTGACAAAATAACATCAAGATGGGAATTTAGATTCTTTTGAATGAAAACCGCTTGGTGTATGCCCTGGGTGTCTACAAGGCAAAATGACCAAAGTCTCATTTAGTGGGAAAGGTGAAATGGCTAAAGAGATTATATAATTAGTTCACACAGATGTGTGTAGACCATTTCCAGTTGAACCAAGGGGTGGGTTCTTGTACTTCATAACATTTACTGATGATTTTAGTAGATATGGATATATTTACTTAATGAGGTATAAGTCAGATTATTTTGATTGGTTCAAAGAATACAAAAATTAAGTTGAGACCCAGCTTGGTAAGAATATTAAGAAACTCCTCTCAGACATAGGAGGAGACTATCTTAATCATGACTTCATTGATTTCTTATGGGAGTTTGGGATTCTATCTCAACTCACTCTTCTTTACACACCTTAGTGGAATGGTGTAAGTGAAAGGAGGAACCGCACACTATTGGACATGGTGAGATCAATGATAAGTCATACGAGTCTTCCATTATCCTTTTGGGGATATGCAATACAAACAACAGCACACACACTAAACCAAGTACCAACTAAATCGATAAATGGTATTCCATACGAGTTATGGAGTGGACTCAAAGCCATGTTATCAAATTTACATGTGTGGGGTAGTGAATTATTTTTTAAGGACTCTTAAAGTAACAAACATTCACACTGAGGCACAAAGTGTATCTTTATAGGATATCCCAAGGAAACAAGGGGATATTACCTATACAACCCCTCAGATAAAAATATTACAGTGGAAAGACTCACCATATTCTTTAAGAGGGATCACATCTCCAAAATAGAGAGTGAGAGTGAGATAGAATTCAATGAAGTCGAGGCTCAAGATACACAGGAGTTGGTACAATAATAGATTCCAAAAGTCCCCATGGAAGAACAATCTGTTTCAGAGACACAAGAACTACGTAGGAGCACGAGAGAGTTGAGAGAACCAGAATGATATGGTTTTATTGTCACCGAGGATGGTGAATCATTATTGGTTGACAATGATGATACTCTTACCGACAAGGAATTAGTTGGAGGCACAGATGTTGCCAATTTGCAAGAAGCCATGAATTCTGAAATGGATTCCATGTACCAAAACCAAGTCTGGATTTTGGTATATCCTCAAGTTAATGTAAATCCTATTGTTAATAAGTGGATATTCAAGAAGAAACTGGACATGGAGGGACAAGTCAGCACCTATAAAGCATGACTGGTTGCAAAAGGTTTTAGACAACGTCCAGTAATTGACTGTGATGAAACCTTTTCACCGATTGCGATGCGAAAATCCATCAGAATCATATTGGCCATTTCTTCTTACCATGACTATGAAATTTAGAAAATGGATGTAAAATATCATTCCTTAATGGGAACCTCCAGAAAGATGTCTACATGACACAACCTGATGGGTTTGTGACTCCAAAGGATTCCAACAAGGTATGCAAGTTGCAGAAATCCATTTATGGATTAAATCAAGCATCAAGGTAATGGAACATTTGTTTTGATGAAGCCGTAATAAAATTTTGATTTTTTAAGAATGAATGTGATCCTTTTGTCAACAAAATGTTTAGTGGATGTGCAGTCATTTTCCTAATAGTATATGTTGATGACATATTACTAATTGGAAAGGAAGTACCTATCTTACAGTCAGTTAAGGCATGGTTGGATATATGATTCTCCACGAATTACATGGGCATGGAATTATATATTCTTGGGATGAAGATCCATTGTGAGAGATCCTAGAGAATGTTGGGCCTGATTCAAATTACATACATTGACAAGATACTGAAGAGATTCGGTATGGAATAGTTCAAGATGGGATTGTTCACATTGTCACATGGCATTCATCTTTCCAATAAAATGTGTCCTCAGACACATGAGTAATGAATTAAAATGGAATGGATCCCTTATGAATCCGTTATTAGGTCAGTCATGTATGTTATGCTATGTACAATGCTAGATGTTTCTTATGCATTAAGTGTGGTAGGACGATATCAAGCTGATCCAGGAGATCGCCATTGGATGGCAGTCAAGACTATCCTTAAGTAACAAAGGCATACTAATGATATGTCCCTGGTTTATGGTGGAGATGAGGAACTAGTCATCAGAGTACATGTAGATGCTAGTTTCCAAATATATAAAGATGAAATGAAGTCACAAAATGGATACAACTTTAGTTTCAATTGAGGTGCAGTGAGCTGGAAGAGCTCAAAGTAAGGTGTGATGGCAGATTCTACAGCAGAGTCCGAGTATATCACAGCTACTAAGGCAGCTAAAGAAGCAGCATGGATGTGATGATTTGTCCAGGAGTTGGATGTAGTACCAAGTAGTAAATGTCTTATCATACTCTGTTGTGATAATACTGCAGTGGTGGAACTTTCAACATATACAAGGTCACATCAGTGGACAAAGCACATACTTCAGTAGTATCATCTCTTGAGGAATTTGTCTTAGAGAGGTGAAGTTGTAGTGAGAAATATTGCCACGGAGGACAACGTGGTGGACCCCTTGACTAAAGCCTTGACTCAGCAGAAACATGATCATCATGTGAGGCCTAGCAGACTAAAAGTCGTACGTAGATTTCTCTAGTCCAAGTGGGTGTTTTTTAGAGTTGGTGTCCTGAGAACCAACTGTTTGTACTTTGATTACATGAATGTACACTTATTATATATTGTTCATTGTTCCACATGACTATAATATAATAATGTCCTGGAATATTTGTTATATTAATAAGGTCATGGTAGATCCCCGCTATGATGAGAACCTTGAAATTCTATAACAATATTTTTAAATAATTTTCTATGGTTGGTGACATACTATGATTGGAAACATATTATATAGACCTTCATGTGCGAGTACTCATAAGAAGACGAGAATCTCTCTCATAAAGTTCGTACATGGTAATCTCCGTGATGGGAGATTATGATAACACACCCTCCCGTAGAAATTCTGCATGTCTTGGTGTCATCGGATATTTCTATCGGTGAGTGTGTGTAATGGTCCTTAGACTGGAAGATTATCATTAACTCATGTCACGACTTGCACTGTTAGATTTTCTGACCAAAACCATCACGTAGATAGTTGGCGAGAAGTAGAGTGCGTTGGGTTTATCAAAAATGACATGTTTTAATGGATAAGTCGAGGAAGGACTTTTCCCTTCCATGTTTAAGGAAGCAGATATCTCGGGACCTTTGATTGAAATAGAAATGTCGCCCAAATTCCATGGCCATGGTGTAATGACGAGTTTATTTCTGGAAGTCAAAGAATGACAGATCAGGCATATAGGTTTATGACACTGTCATGAAATTTGTTTGATGAGATATTGAGACAAAGGGATTAAACTACATGGTAAGCGTTCATATGAGGTGACATGTCAATGCGACATCAACTTATTTCTCTTGGGTGCCTTGGCCTGTTGTACGATGGTAATATTGTACTTTATGAAAACCCTCCTAATGCCAATCAGAAAGAGGAATAGAGGGTCTCACACTTAGTGTATCCAAGTATATCAAGTAGAATAAAGATTATTCTCGTACGTGGTTTAATAATTATTCAAGGAATCCTAAATAGTTATAATGTTGGAGGAATAATAAAATGAAAACAAATACACACCATGTATTAATGATTATACACCGTGTAGTTTTTATTTTGAAAAAGTGTACATGTTGTGTATTAATGATTACACACCGTGGAGTTTTCATTTTGGAAAAGAAAAGAAAAACAAGTACACGCCGTGTATTAATGATTACACACTGTTTAGTTTTATGAAAAACATGTACATGACGTGTATTAATAATTACACACTGTGTATTAATAATTACATGCCGTGTAGTTTTTCTAGTCTGGATTTTGGGGAAATAATATTGTTTCATTAAATGATATTTATGATAATCAGAAATGGCACAATTCAATGAATTAATGATTCAACATGTGGGTTTTCAATAAGAGTTAATGAAATAAATAAATCATGTAGTGCATTTATTTATTATCATAACCCTATAACATCAAACATGATTATAAATATCCTCACAACCCCAACACTTTTTCTTAATTGTTGTGTACAAAAATTATGGAGAATTACCTCAAGGCCGAGAGAACCTCTTCCTCCAAGAATGTTCTCAAGACAGAGAGAGATCCTCCTGCATTGGATTAATATGATCTAAGGTAGACAACACAAGCAAAGGTTTTTCCACGCTAGGACCTGGAGAATAATTTGGAAACTTCCAGAGATACGTGGTGCACGTGTGGACCACTGCTAGAAGAAGTCCACACATGGGTTCAACGATGCAACGATGAATCACATCAGAACATGATCAAGAATATCAAAGAAGAAAGAACACCCAAAATTTAATTCTTGTCAATTAATTAACTTAATTATAATCATCATGTAATGGTCCTTGTTTGTGGTTCTCGGACTATCTTTCTTCTTTGACTATTTCTATGATTCGATCCATGGAGACTGGATTTTATTATCGTATTGATCCTGGATTTGACATTGTTTATGAAAAAAGGCTAAGTGGGAACATCCACCCATGAGCTTCCGCTACGCCCGGAAACTTATAGATCAAATATGGGCATTGGGCACATACATCAGCTTCCCTCTCCCAAGTATCGTCTTTTACTTGGTATTGCAAACATATAACTCTTATTAGAGGGATAGACCCGCCTCAGAGCCTTCGTGCTTCATTCAATGATTCATATTGGATACTCCTCAAAGGATTCATCAACATCTAACTCAACTTTCTCAGGATCAAATGTATGATACAGATGAGAATTATACTAGAAAATCCTTGAATCATAGAAGACATCAGGAATGTAATGGTACCTATTATGTAAAAGAAATAGATAGTCTACTAGCATGACTCTCTTTATAATATCAAAAGGACCTATAAAATGAGAAGATATATTTCTCTTCTTTCGTGACTATCCATTCCCTAGACTAGGAAATTCCTGAAGGAAAACATGATCCCCGACCTTGAACTCAATAGGCCACCAATGGAGATTGACATAAGATTTATGTCTAGACATAGTAGTAGTCATACACTTTATGATCATCTAAAAATCATATGATGTCTCTTTAATGAGATGAGGAACTAGTAGGGTTGCCTCACTAGCCTCATTCGGCACTGGGGAGACAGGAACAACCTCCAATAGAAGGCGTCAAAAGGAGAAATCTGAATTGTCTCCTGAAATCTATTATTATAGGTGAACAAAAATAGAGGGATATGTTTTTCCCATGAACCTAAAAAATCATGTACACCTACTCAAAGTATATCCTCAAGAGGCTATATTGTCC
Organism: Viscum album; assembly: GCA_963277665.1. Taxonomy (NCBI): domain Eukaryota; kingdom Viridiplantae; phylum Streptophyta; class Magnoliopsida; order Santalales; family Viscaceae; genus Viscum; species Viscum album. The sequence continues at coordinate 1,485,286,758 of OY728137.1, forward strand.
GTTCTGATTTTCTATTGGTCTGAGGGTGAAAAGGGTTTCTTAGGAGCACCTATGTTCCCATAGAATTCTAAAATACCTACAAAAACCGTGATGTGAAATGAGAATTCTCATCTGAAATGATAGTATGAAGGACCCTGTGGTGCTGTATGGTCACATGGACATAGATTTTTCCCAGCTCATTAACTCAAAAAGTCTCGAGAATAAAAATGAAATAGGATACTTTCATCATTCTGTCAATGAAAACCCATACAACGTCACTGCATAGAGGTGAAATAGGTAAAGTAACAATAAATTCCATAGAAACATCTTCCAATTTCCATTCTGCTATTGGATGTGGATGTAGCAAACCCAGAGGTCTCTGGTGCTCCGCCTTCACCTGTGGACCGGTGGAACACCTACTGATAAAGCTTGTTATCTGAAGTTTCCTCATAGGCCACCAGTAAAAGTGTCTCATATCTTGATAAAACTTTGTGATGCTTGGATGAACTACCCACTAAGAGGTTTGGGGCTCTTTCATAAACATTTATCTTATATCTATATGGACACAGACACATCAATGAATACACTGGATTTCTTCTCTATCTATAGACCATGGAAAAGGCAGTTTATCTCTAGATATACTCTCACACAGAACCAAGACTTCATGATCCAAAAAATATCTACCCTTCGCCTTCTCAAGGAGTGGATTGGTAACTCTCAAGGATTATAGATAAGATTTCTCATGACTATCTTGAAAATCTAGATGCAACTTATAAAATACTTCATTTATCTTATATTCATCACTGGCTTCTCATACTTCTTGTTTCTGAGTTTTCTGACTCAGTGCATTTGCAACAACATTTCCCTTCCCATTCATATAGGAAATATCAAAATAAAAGTATTGAAGATATTCGACCGATCTCTAATATTTTAGGATCAATTCACACTGAGAAAATATATATTTTAAGCTCTTATGGTTCTTGTACACCACAATGCGCTCACCCAAAAGATAGTTTATCCAGCAACATATGTCAGGGATAACTTCTTCTTGATCAAGGTCATGTGTTGGGTAATTTCTCTCATGATGCCTCAACTGATGAGATACATATGCAACGAATCTATCTTCCAGCATCAATAAAACTCTTAGGCCAATGCCTAATGTATCACAGAAGATGGAATAAACCATACCCACCTTAGGAAGAGTTAGAATAGGTGCTGAGACAAGCCTCCCCTTCAGCTCCTAAAAGGATTTCTCAAATTCTTATAACTACATAAACTTGAAACCCTTATTTGTATGTCTAGTACTAGGTGAAGAAATGTGGTAAAAGTCATGTATCAAAGGCATATCATATTTAGCCATCCCTAAGAAACTATGTACGTCAAACACATTCTTGGGATGATCCCATGAAACTACAACACCCACCTTTTCTTTGTTAATAGATACTCATAATTTTAAAATTATATGAGCCATGTAAGTTTACTTATTCATTTCAAAAGTGGCACTTAGAAATATTTTTTTCAATATGATACTCTCTCTGTGTACTCAAAAATATTTCAAGATGTTTTTTATTGTTTCTAGGAGTGTGAGAATACCCCAAGCTGAGATCTACAAAAGAAATGAAAAAATAATACAAATTGGGGTGGAAACCCCTATTCATCGAATACATGAAATTGGCATGCACATTCATATGACCGAACGATGTTAGTAGGTACAAATACAAACTATACCTACTATGGAAAGTTGTATGAGGTATTTCTAATGATTTGAATTGTACTTGATGATAACCTGGTCTCAGGTCAATCTTGTAAAATACATTTGAACCTCAAACCTGGTCGAAGTGATATTATATTCATGGTTTTGGATACCGGTTTTTGACCATAATCTTGTTCAACATTTTGTAATCCACACATAGATGTAAGGTCTCATCCAATTTCTTGGAAAAAATCATGAGCGAACCTCAAGAGGATGTATTGAGTTTTATAAAACCATTGGCCTCTAAATACTCTGACTTCCTCCTGGGTTCATAATGCTCTGTATGTGACATCCCTTGAAAAGGAATAGAAACTAGAGATACTCCTATATCAAGATCAATTGGAAACTCTACCACTCTCTCAAGAGGAAATATAGAAAACTTTTCATATATTAAATGCCTAAAATGATCCACTACTTGGGAAAAATATACTATTCGTAAGCCCTAATCCTTCAAGGAGTGATTTTCAATATGGTCGGTCACTCCTCCTAGCACATGATGCTCTGGACTGGCTCAGAAATCCTGGACATCCAACTCACCCTTATGTAGATAACTCCAAACCTCTGGTTATGTAAAAGATACCATGGAGAAATATTAGTCTACAAAATCATGATAGTGAAACAACTACTCCATCATGAAAATGAAATTTAAGCATATCATCTTGAGAACAAAGAGATTCCATAAGAAAATGTAATTTCCTACCTCAATGGGATAGTCCCTACACTAGTGTATGCCCTCTTTTCAAACCCCTAACAGAATATAAAAGGTCATTACACCATAATAATATTGTATCTCTAGTATGAAGCTTTCGAAAATGGATACATAGATAAAAGTGTTTGAGGCACCTATATCAAATAAAGCAGATACTTTAGTATAGGCTACTAGAATAGTACCTCATACTAGAAATGGTCTCACAGCCTAATCCTTGGGTATTGGTTTTAGTGTATTCAAATGACATGATCCACTACCCTATTCAACTGATGGACTACCATGATCATAACTTCTCTGTTGGTGATTCTGGTGATCAAGGGTCTGGATACCATATCCATGACCTCCTCCTTGTCCAAGCCTACCGTTTCTAATCCAAATCCCCACTTAATGTAGTGTAAAAAAACTCTCTCTTGAAAGTGGAGCTGGTGTGTATTCTTTTCCACTCAAGGATGTTGGAATGGTCCAGTAGAAATGATAGATATTACTCAATCAGTCACAAGTACAACACTCCACTAAGTCCATATAACACTAAGGCTTCGAATTCCCCTATCGTCCATACTAACGAAGCACTTTTGATATATCGAATAAAATACTCTGGTATTCACTACATGTATGTGAAACTTCGAGAGAATGATTCCTATAAATAGAAAAATTACTAACCTGGAATGAAATTGTTCTTCTATGTCTAGTACAATTTTCATCCCTCTTGTTATGATCATTGTTAAGAGCCTGATTGACTATCTCATAAAAAGTAGCCAGGAGAAAATAATTTACCTTTTAATGGACGTCATACTGGAGCCCATCATCAAAGTTTCAAGCACTGAAAATACCATCACCACCTTGAAGCAGTGGAAAGCACTGTAACTCTGTGAAACACATATAATACTCTATAAATGACATAGAATTATTCTTGAGAAGCATGAACTCTTTGATGGTGATTGTCCTAGGTAATCACATCCTACCAATGCTTGGATGAATCATGTATCATGTACGTGGTAATCATGACCATTTTCTCTGGAGGCATCTCCAGATGCTCAATGATAGATACGATGTCTTCTATCAAAAACTCAAAAGCATACAGACTGCAATCTGCCATAAAATGTTGGAGGATGTTGCTGCTGAAACTCAAGAGTTAGATCAACCCTCATAGGTGCAAGACGTATATCACCATGCACGGAATACATCATACATAGGAAATAATCATGAACATGGGCATTTGTGCCCAAATTAGGTATTATAGGCAATGCCTCACATGTTACTCTTTTCGGTTAGAGTGATGTCTCAGGGCGCCCCACATCTATAGAATGGTCATTTCCACCCACTTGGAAAATGAAACTAGGACTTCATGGTTGAATTGATCAAAAAATTCATAGTACACACCTCAAAAGAAGCTTAAGAAGAAAGATAGCATCATTAGAAGAATCTAGACTAGAGAAAAATCATTAACCAAGGTATACAACCCAAACTATTGGAACCATTGTCTTCTATGCAGGAAGTGGAGTATGGCTTGTGTTTCTTGACAATCCTTAGTGTAAGTTCAGAATGTGTCCTAGAAAAGTGATCATACAGTTCAAGTAGACTATAGTATTGAAGGTGGAGCCATTTCCCAGTGTTCGCCAAACTTTTGGGCCTGAAAATCGACAAATGGAGAAAAGTGTTTTTGGAAAAGATACTTATGCTCCGTGTACATGAAAGAGAGGGAACTTTCACACCTAGTGTTTTTCAAGATCAGAAAGTGAAAAAATGGTAAAGGGATAAGGATCGCGAAATTATTTGTGTGGTCGTGCAGGTGACCTGCGCACCGAGAAGGTACTTGCGCGCCGGTGCCTAGGAGGTTTGGAACCTTACACGCCTATTATTCTTCATGATCATAACTTCAAAATATGGAAAAGGAAAGAAGGTCTCGCAGGTATTGGTTGGGTCGCACAAGTGAGCTGCGTGACAGAGGCTAGGGGAGATGAGCTGCGCGCTGGAACCTGCGCGCCGAGAGGATACATGCACACCATTACGTAGGGGGTCCATTTTTCCTATAAATAGAGGACCACCCATCCTCATTTGTAATGAATTTCAAGACTTATATATTTTTAGATCTCCCGTCACGCAAGTAGTTGAGTCACACAAGTGGTAGTTGTGCCGCATAGGTAGATGTTGAGCGTCGATTGTTGGATGCGCGCCCAAGGCAGTTTGGGTGAGAACAAAATTGAGTCACGCAGGTTTGAAGTTGAAGTTGACGGTGTCACGTAGGTGGGTTGTTGATACCTATATGCCAGTTTAAACTTGTGCGCCGCATTTGTGCCATGTGGGAGAACTGCGCGCTAGGCAGCAAAGAAGTGTGCCTGTGTTTTTGAGCTGCGTGAATGTTGGTAGATTGCCTGGTACTCTTTAAGGGAAGTGAGATTTGACTACAGGAAAGAGTTGAACTTCAATAGAGAATCTACATTAAATAGAGGATGTTTTTTAGTGATGATGAAGATAATCTCATGTCTATAAACTGAGTCTGACTTCACTAAGGGTTGTGAGCAAGGGGAAGTCAACGACAGTGAGACGAGGGACGCAGTGAGCTATCCCCAATCAATTGTAAAGGCAGTGAGCCTAGGACAAAGTGATTGTTCCCGAACCTTTGTAACCCATATCTAGTGAAATTTAGTAGAATTAGGTACGACCGACAACCTGTTGGCGTATGCGCCTTGGATGTATCCCTTAGTGGTGAACCAAGTAAAAAGTGTTGTGTCTTCTCGTGAATTTTTGCTTTCTGATCATATTCATTATACAGGTTCAACAAGTTCCTACCAACGTGGGAACAAGATCCATCACATAAAAAGAAACTTTTTTCACCCTGATTCACCCCTCCCCTCTCAGGGTGTCCCAGGGTCCTTCAAGTGGTATCAGAGGGAGGTTACAGGTGTTGAATCTGTCCTTTGTTGTCATGGAGGATGCAGTCAATGTCAGGGGAGTCCCTCACATCAATGGAAGTAATTTTCAGATCTGGAAGAATAGAATGAGATCTCATCTAAGATCTCTTGGATTGGAAGTTCTATTTTCTACTGTGCAAGGAATAAAAATCATTAATCCAACAGGCCTGGCTATGATTGAAACAGACAGGAAAATTCTTGATGCAGATGCTAAAGAACAAAATGAAATCACCACAACCCTTTTTGATCAAATCTACCTAAAGGTGATTAATAGAACCTCAGAAAAATCCATGTGGGATAAACTAGAGAATATTTATGATGGAGATAGAAAAGTGAAGGAGGCGAAACTACAAGTGATGCACAATAGTTTAGATGATTTGAAGATTCATCCTGATGAGAATGCAGACTCCTTCTGTAATCGTATCACTGAAGTAGTTTAAGTGATTCGGGGCCTAGGAGAAGAAATCAAAGACATTGACATTGTGAATAAAATACAAAGAATACTTCCACCCCTGTATAATGCAATGGTATCAGCCCTTTAGGAAAGAGATCTTTCAAAACATTCTCTGGATGACCTTCTAATAATCTTGGTAGCATATGAAAAGAGAATCAAACTAGAAGATTCTATGACTCGTGTGAGCAAGGAAATGTCATTTAAGGTCATGGATAAACTAAAACATTCAAAAGATAGTAGTGGTCAAGATGACTAAGAAAAATAAATTCCTTCTCTCATTGCAAAGAAGTTCCAGAAGGGAAAAGTGAAATTCAAAGGAAGTTACCACTCGCATGTTTTCGTTGCGGAAAAGTTGGGTACATTGCCTCTCAGTGCTTAAGAAAGATCAATGATGAGATAGTGAAGACGAAAGCTTCGAGAATCCTCGGAGAAGGTTTTTAAAAAATGGGAGGCTTCAAATATGTAATGAAATTGCAATGGAAGAGTTTTTTCTGTGAAGAGGAAGAAGATGATAATGAATTTTGTGATGAAGAGGAACCAGAATTCCAAACTGGGAACCATGCTTCCATGATGGCCACTATTGAGAAGTCATATGATACTGGTGGAGAAAAAAAGTTGAAAACATGTGCAGATCGTGAGATGCAACTTAAGGATGTTGTTATTAAGATTAAGACTTAATGTAAGAGTTGCAATAATTAAAAATTCAATTTTAGAGGAATAAACTAAATACGTTGATCAACATCAAGCTGAAATTGAATGATTGGAAGAATTTGTGAAGGTACAGTCTAAAATAAATGAACGCAATAATGATGTAGTAGATCTAAAGCTGATAATTGAAGAGCAAGAAAATGTCATCAATGACCTCACCTCCAGACTAGAATAAAAATTCAAGACTGGTGAGGGTCTTGAGGAGGAAGTTGTTACTCTTAGGAGTAATCTTGTGACTGAATCAATTCCAAAAGATTCAAGGAAGAAAATACAATTTGGAAGATTCTAATATGTGGAATTACTTGCAAGAGGCAACTATGGTTCAGATGGGGTTGGAAAAATCTTGAGTGATCAATGACCCGCTTGTATGGGAAAAATTAGAATTTCCTATGATCTGAGATATCAACAACTGGAAGTGAAAAGATCCAAAAGAAAGACAAGACTAAAGTTGAACATGTTGAAACATTGCCTAAAATGCTGAAAAAGGAACCCTCAATCTAAACTAAAAGGGGCACTGAAAATTATCCTCAAACATTCAGAAATTACAGGCAGTCTAACTATTCTCCCATGGAAGAATGTATTAGTCGAAATTCAAGTGAGTAGACATTTCCTCTCATGAAGTGTCAGTTCTGTGGCTATCTGGGCCATACCATGTCTTATTGCGAAGAGGTAAAAAGTTATCTGAATAGAAAAGATATAAGATTTAAACAAAGGGGAGAAAATTAATATCTTAATTATTATAGAAGAAACAATTTCAATGGATATTTTTTTCGTTGTTCTAAATTTTGTCATAAGGCTGCTAACTTCAGGACGAGAAGTGACATGGACACCTCATACCGAATTTCAAGGCAAGTCAAGTAATGTCAGCAAAACAGTGTTGCTCTTTCAAACAGGTTTTCTCCTCTCAAAGAAGATTTCGTCTATGAAGAACCTGGGTTCGTGGAAGAGATAATTGAAAGGACATCAGTACTCTATACTCAATACAACGACTCATGGAAGGAAAATAAGAAGATTGAGAAATACAACCTTGCAGAGGTGGCCCTAAAAGCTACAAAGAACAATAGTACCTGGATTCTGGATAGCAGTTGTTCATCACATATGACTGTAAGGATGGCTTGTTAACGAATATCAAAAGGAAAGTTGATGGTAAAGTACGATTTGGTAATGATGGAGCTCTAGAAATCAAAGGGATTGGAAGTACCGAATTTGCTAATGGAGAACTAAAGAAGACTAAAGTATTTTACATAGATGGTTTGCGTCATAATCAACTCAGCGTGAGTCAACTATATGACTCGAGACTTATAGTTACATTTAATCAGAAAGGCTACACTATCAAGGGAACGACATGCAATTCACTTATAAAGGGATGCAGAACAGAAGGAAACTTGTATCAGGATGATACTGAAGAAAATGTATGTTACATGACTGTTGAAGAAGAAAACAATTTGTGGCATCAGAGACTGGGACACATCAATCAACAAGACATGGAGAAAATATCAAAATTGAGGATTTTCATGGACATTCCCAACCTTAAGCGTGAGCGTGAAAAGTCTTGTGATGCTTGCATTCGTGGGAAGCTGGTCTGCAGTTCATATCGGCCAAAGAAGAAAAGAGCCTCTCACCTTCTTGATCTGATTCATACAGATGTATGTGGGCCGATAAATATTGGTGGAAGTCATGGAGAAAGGTACTTTGTCCTTTTCATTGATGATTATTGTAGAATGGCATGTGTGATGGTCATTCATAGGAAACGACAAGTCCTTGACTGCATGAAAACATATTGGCGAATCATCGAGAATGATACCGGATGAACAATCAAAGTGTTGAGATCTAATAATGGTGGAGAATAAAAGTCCATTGAATTTGAAAATTATCTAGAGAAGAATGGGTTACAGCATGAGGTAGCTACTGTGAGAACTCCACAATAAAATGGAGTTGTTGAACGTATGAATCGACAGGTGAACAACATGGCACAAACTATGCTGATTGAGGGTTGAATTCCATGACATTACTGGATATAGGCTGTTCAAGCTGCAGTGTATATTCAGAATTGAACATGACTTTATATGGGTGAGATGAAGACACCATATGAATTATGGCATGGAAGAAAGTCCTCTTTAAAATACTTTCGTGTCTTTGGAAGTAAATACTTAATCAGGAACAAAGATGGAAATCAAGGGATGTATGGTGACAATCCAGATGAAAGAATTTTCCTTGGTAACTCAATGAACAGCAAAGCCTACAAATGTTTCAACAAGAATTTAAGAAGGATTTTGGAGAGAAGTGATGTTAATATAATTGAAGAGAAAACCACAAATGATTCATGTACATCATATGATGATGTGATAGAAAGTGAGGAAGAACGCGAACGTGGAGAAAATTAAAATACAGACATAGAGGAAGTTGTACAAAACAATCAGTAGTCACATCATGATGTTGACTTGGAAGAAGAATATGAAGAAGAAACTGTGGCTGAAGAGAATGTTGCTGAACCTCGTAGGAGAAATAGAAGAGAAGAGATTGATCCATCCAACATAATTGGGGACATAAGTGCACCCACTCAAACAAGGAGGATGAGGAATGACACACAATCTACATTTCTGCAATTGTAGAGCCATCCTCATTCGAAGAATCTGCAAAGGATGAATCTTGGGTGAAAGACATGAATGGAGAGCTAGATCAGATTGACAAGAATCAGACGTGGGATTTTGTCCAGAGACCCTAAGGTCACAATCTGATTGGTACCAAATGGATCTCCAAAAATAAGTTTGATGAGCTGGGAAGTTTCATCAGAAATAAGGCACAACTGGTAAGTAAAGGATACTCCCAGATTAAAGCCATTGATGTTGAAGAAACCTTTGCTCCAGGGGTAGACTGGAATCAATCAGGCTTTTCCTTGCCAAGGCACTCCAAATAGGATATAAAGTATATCAAATGGATGTCAAGACAACATTCTCTAATGGTGTACTCTAAAAAGAAGTCTACATTGAACAACCAGTGGGTTTTGTTCTTGGTACTGATGAGACAAAGGTCTGCAGACTGAAGAAAGCTCTATATGGTTTGAAGCAGGCACCATGAGAATGGTATTCCCGCCTGGAAACGAATCTCAAGAATGTGGAGTTCAAAGGAGGAGGAGTGGATCACAATATATATGTGAAGATTTCTGCAAAAGCTCAATTCATGGTTCTAATCTACGTCGATGATATCATCTTTGGTGGTAGCAGGCAGAAATCAGTGGATGAATTTGCCAATCACATGAAATTAGAATTTGAAATTTCTATGATCAGGGAGGTCACATAATTTTTGGGGCTATAGGTGATTCAAAAGAAGGATTACAATTTCATTTCTCAGGAAAATTATGCAAGAGAGCTGCTGAAGAAGTTTTATATTCAAGACTCCATACCAATGTCAACTCCGATTTCAGTTGGAACTAAACTTGGAAAGCATGAAGATGAGACCTCTGTAGATCCCACCATGTACATGAGGATCATTGGGAGCTTACTGTACCTGACAATGACACGGCCAGATATTGTCTTTGCTACTTGTCTTGCGTCCCACTTTCAGAGTAATCTAAAGGAGGAACATATGGCGGCAGTCAAAAGAATCATGAGGTACATTCAAGTTACACATAACGTTGGGTTATATTTTGCTGTAGGAGGGGATAGTGAATTATCAGTGTTTTATGATGCTGAATGGGCTGGTGGTGTAGTAGATAGAAATTCCACCAGTGGTGGAGCATTCTATATTGGGAAGAAATGTATTGGCTGATTGAGTAAGAAATAAGAAAGTACTTCTCTTTGTACTGCTGAAGCTGAGTATATTTCCTCCACAAAGGTAAGCACTCAACTACTATGGATGAAGAAATAATTAACAGATATTTTTGATAATTTAAAGAAACCAATGGTGATTTACTGTGATAACAAGAGCGCAATTCATCTTACGAAGAATCTTGTTCAGCATTCTCGCATGAAACATATTGAAATCAGGTATCATTTTATCAAAGAAAATGTTGAACAAGGGGGATTAGAATGGATCATCTGGGAACTGATGAGCAAGTGGCAGATATCTTGACCAAGACATTATCAGCGGCTATGTTTGAGAATCATTGGTTGAACCTCGGCGTTTATCCACCTCCCAGTGCATAATGAGGTTCCGCAATACCCCTCTCCCTGATTATGATAAATATTTTTATCTGTTTATGGATGTGATGCAGGTTTGTGGGGGAGAAACTATCCATGGGGAGTATGGTCTGAGCTGAACAATGAACATATTACCAGTCGTTGTGTTTTTTGTCAATGGGGGAGAATGGAATAGATTCCATCATGGTCAAGAATGTAATGCTTATGTAATGCTTCTTGGGAGTAATTTCATTGAAAATTCCAAAACTGGAACCCAATTCAAGATTCCTCTCTGGTTTTCTACATCAAGCATTGCTCACGTAGACTTAAAGTGTTAGCTGAGTTGATTCTATCATTTTTGGTTTTCACATGGATGGGGATCTATTGAATTTATTTTCTGATTGCCAACAAACTCAAAGGGGGAGATTGTTGGAACCATGGTCTTTTGGCAAAGAGACTTTTGTGTCATGTACTTTAAGGAGAGGGAACTTTCATGCCTAGAGTTTTTCAATATCAGAATGTGGAAAAATGAAAAAGGGGTAAGGATAGTGCAAGTATTGGTGTGGTCGCGTAGGTGACCTGTGAGCCAAGAAGGTACTTGTGCACTGGTGCCGAGGAGGTTTGGAAACTTGCGCACCTATTATTCTTCATGATCAGATCTTCAAAATATGGCAAAGGAAAGAAGGTCGCATAGGTTTTGGTTGGGTCGCGCAAGTGAGCTACACGACAGAGGCTAGGGGAGATGAGTTGCGCGCCGGAACCTGTGCACCGAGAGGATACTTGTGCACCATCGCGCAGGGGGTCCAGTCTTCCTATAAATAGAGGACCACCCCTCTTCAATTGTAACGAAGTTCCAGACTTAGAGATTTTTTGATCTCCCATCATGCAAGTAGTTGAGTCACTCAAGTGATAGTTGGGCACCACAGGTACAGGTTTCATGTCGGTTGTTGGTTGCGCGCCCAAGGCATTTTGGGTGTGAACGGAATTGAGTCGCGTATGTTTGGAGTTGAAGTAGGTGGTGTCGCGTAGGTGGTTGGTTGATACCTGTGCACCAGTTTGAACTTGAGCGCCTCATTTGTGCCACGCAGGAGACCTGCGCACCAGGAAATAAAGATGTATGCCAGTGTTTCTGAGCTACGTGAAAGTTGGGATATTTCCCGGTTCTCTTGAAGGGATGCGACATTTGACCACAGGCAAGAGTTGAACTTCAATAGAGCATCTACACGCAATAGAGGATGTATTTTTTAGAGTTAATGAAGAGACTCTCATGTCTATAAACTAAGTGTGACTTCACCAAGGGCTGTGAGCAAGGGGGAGTGAACCGCCGTGAGCCGAGGGATGTAGTGAACTATCCCAGAACAATTGTAAAGGCAGTGATCCTGGGACATAGTGATTGTTCCCGAACCTTTGTAATCCACATCTAGTGATGTTTAGTAGAATTAGGTATGACCGACAACCTATTGGAATATGCTCCATAGACGTAGCCCTTAGTGGTGAACCAAGTAAAAAAAGGGTTGTGTCTTCTCTGTGCTTGTGAATGTTTTCTTTCTGATCATATTCATCATACAGGTTCAACAAGTTCCTACCAACATGGGAAAAAGATCCATCACATTAAAAGAAAACGTTGTCACCCCGATTCACCCCTCCCCTCTCAGGGTGTCCCGGGGTCCTTCACAAACTACCTACATAGATGTCTAGGTATTAGTATGTCCTCAAGTATATGTTTCATTGGATTTTATATTTAATTTACAGGTTCATTCCTTTACCTTTCATAAACATGACAAGGCAGGATAAGGATGTGCAACCATTTTATATTATAATTAATATTCCATCTTATAATGTATATTCATTCCAACTAAATCTGTTCCCATGCACCTTAACAATGAAAACGATTCCCATTTATTTATATCTTAATGAATTGACTTGGTAAATTACTCATCAACACCCATGAGGGCCCTTACACCTCATGAGTTGAGACCTACAATCACTCAATCTCAAAGAAGATTAATACAAGAATAATATAACTATTACAAGATCATTCAATAATCACAGTAATATCAAGAAATGCATAGTAGTGAAATTCACATATATTAAATGACAATATGCATGAAAAGCGAATTATAGGTGCCTATAATGATGCATTTAACAATGCTTCTTGCCCTCATATCATCACACCAAGGATGAAAGAAAAGACTTAAATAGAGTAGTAATAAATAACACCACCCAACATTTGTGTCACCTAGTGGTGAAATAATTTCAACTTTAATATTAAAAAGTAGAACAATAATTATATTTTTGGTAACATGGCCTATAACCTGAACATGGGTTCGCGATGCCCAAGCAAGACTTAGGAACAAGTCCCAAGGGTTCTTAATCTTTTATCTATTGTCTCCAAATGGTAAATCGTGAAAATAAAACCTCTTTTGATACAACATAGTGATATCTCAGAATTGGATGCCACTTGATAGGTGCACTAAACCCGGAGGGCCACATAGACTCAAGCACATATCCTTTAATTCTAGAGGCAGCCAACTAATAGTGAGGGCCCAGGGTGTGTCCATGGAGAAACTATTCCATCATTAACAATGTGTACTGTAATGTGTTAAATTACTTATAGGTAAATAGAAGAGGCAATATAAGTGAATAGAAGGCATAATGGAAAATAGGGGAAATAGTAAAAGTAACTGAAACAATTGGAATATCATTCAGAAACTAATGATATGTCATGTTATTAAAAAACTGGAAAACATGGATATTGGATAGAAGGCTTGACAATTTCCACATAATCATAATTTAAATTAAATACTATACCAAGAATCTTGTTCTTTGGATCAATCATATTCTATCAAAATCCATCCTAAATAGCAATAAATCAAGTGTTCGAAGCAGTACACTTCCCTTTATCAACACCTCTAGTCATGTAATCTACTCTATGTATCAAAAAGTGATTACAGAGGGTGTGAGATAAATCTCAGTGGGCCACCACAAATGATGTCTATGACCTCTATCCCATGTAATGGATGTGCAACAGTGTGAAAGCATGCATATATAAATTACATAAGTATAATGTAACAAAATAACCAAGTACCAACTTCATCCCTTGGCTAGTGTTTGACCATGTAACAAGTTTATTTAATTATGTAATTACCATTTTTATATTTATAGTTCTTGTGAGTAATATCCAACACTTACATCACCTCATGATAATTTAAATAGTGAAGGTCCCAAGTTATAACATGGAAACCATAATCAGTAACATTTAATAGTGAAATCATAAGAAAACAACCAAGGTGACATAGTCCTCAAGGGTCTCAAAATCAGTAATAACTATAGCTTGGAATGGGGTAAGGGAGTAATACAAGCGCATAGTACAAGTAATTCCATAATGAGGAATCTACTGATTCTAGGGTGATCATCCAAGTCAAAAACAGGACTAACGAGTGAGAGGGCCCAATGGGATTTAATGATGGCACCTATTTGTCTGTGCTGGATCCAAAGAGTTTATCCAAGGAATACTCTAATGATAATAAAAATATTATATGGTGTCATACCAAGAATCCAAGAATTGGAATGGATCTAGATCTAGGTGTTTTTCAACCAAATAATGTTGTATATTGAAATCATAATGTTGTTTCTGAGTGCTCATGGAATTCTCTGATCAAAATCCAAGGAAAACAAGAGTTCAGACATTCTTATTTGATTATGAAGTCTTGCAATATATCCTTTGGTTCATGCCTTTCCATTCATTAATGTTAAAAGGTCATGTAGCATGCAACATTTTTATCAAGTAATTTTTTTCAGCATTGCCTTCCATTATTCTGACATGGATAACTAGCGTGCAACCATTTAATCCATTTAAGGAATATTTCATATTCATGGTTCATTCCACTACCTTACGTTAAAGGTAGGGGTGCTACGGATATGCAGCTAATTAATCATTCACCTTTAATTAACAATTTGAATAACTTACCATAGGCGGGTCAAGTGGTGAGCATGCATGGTACTTTTCATTATGTATTTCTCATTACAAAGAATCCATTTAATATAGAAATGATTACCCTTATAGAGGTCATGAAAAGGCTCACATGAATGGTGGATAAAACGTATCAAAACACTAAAAAGAAAATTATTGCATAACATCATACACAGGATGAGTAGAACTTTTGGAATAACATGAAAATTTCAATCACATATTTGGAAAGTGCATAATGATGTGGTTCTAATGAATATAAACATGAATTATATATTCAAATAACAACATCCGATGAAATCGTTGGGCCCCACACGACAAATCCAAAAACAATGAAATTGAAGGATGAGTTATAGAACACCCAACTTAGGGTTGTGTGATCCTTATCCTTTTATATTTTCCCTTGATTTCGAACTAATCAGAGTATAACTAAGAACAAAGTAAAAACGCTCATACCTTGATAACTCGGTTGATCTTAAAAGGGAGGGGGAACGAATCAAGGGGAATCGAGTACATACCATTGTGCATCAAACATGATGAAAAATATATCAAATGGATCTCGGATGAATGATATCTTTGAATCCCTAAAATTTATTTTCAAAAATCCCCAAATTGAGAGAGAACTAAGTTAATAACACTAAAATATGGAATAGGGTGGAAGAGGGGTTCTGGTTGAACAATTAGGGAAAAATAGAAATTTTACCTAGATAAATGGTTTGTACATGGTTTGTTCACATGTTTAGACAAATCGTGCATGGTTACATGAGAAAAAGGGGCGCTCACATGATTAGGCTGCATGACCGTGCACCAACCATATGGGGAGGCTCTATTAGGAAAATCACAATCCCCACAATTTACTCTAAACCATGCGCCTAGCCTATTTTTTCCAAAAACATCGTTTCTGGGATCCGAAATTTCCTCAGACACCCCTGAGACATTTTCTAACCCATTATGAATCTATAGTGAGTCCAAAATAAATATTTAGACTGAAATTTAATGAATCCAAACTTGAGTAAAAGAAGGTTTTTACATCAGGAAATCAACCAAATCCCCTATCATGCCAGACACACATTTATCCAATAAACATTCCATATTTAATAATGGGTTTGATCACCAAAAAGTCAGTAATAATCTAGTTCAATAACAAATTGAATCCAAATGGATTCCATCAAATAATCCAATACATCATTTAATTTATTTTGGCGCACATCATGTTGGCACAATTTCTATATTCTACTTACATTGTAATGAAAGGATATACAAGTGAGCATACAGATCTATTCAATGACATTCTTCAGGTTGTTTCTAATGAAGTGAACATATTTATTGATTTTTTTCTGATGAAGTCGAGATTTGGGAGGCTGTTCACACACTCAACCCCGAGAGTTACTCGGGTCCTAATGGATTTTGGGGTCCTTTCTACATTCCATTCCGGGAGTTGGTGAAAGGGAACCTTATTATGGAAATAAAAGAATTCTTTAGATGTGGGAGCATTCACAGGATGGATTGTGTATCCACTATTATTCTCATTCCAAAGTTAAAGGACCCATCAAATCTAAATCAATATAGGCAAATTTGTTGGTGCAATGTCCCAAAAAAGGTGATGGAAAACATCATAAATAAAAGACTTCTGATGTACTTACCGCAATTGGTTATGGATATCCAACAAGTTTTCATCATGAGAAATCTACCAAAATATCCATTTCAATCATTCATGAACTGGTGGGGATATTAATAAAAAAGGGTATGATTCCAACATTGTGGTCAAGAAATATATGCATAAGGAATATGATAAAATGGAATGGAGATTTATCATCAAAGTGATCAATAACATGGGATTCTTTATATGGTAAGTGGACATTATTTTTAGAGCTTTCATCTCACCATGGATGAAAATCTCTATTATTGGGAAAATTTATGGGTTCTTGAAAGAAGTTTGTGGCCTTGTCCAAGGGGATCCCATTTCTCTTATCCTTTTAATCATGGATGAGGATATGCTTAGTAGATATATGAATAAAAAAATTCCCAGATTCACAATTCATCCACATTGTGGAAGGATTAATACGATAAACATATCTCACATTATCCTTGTAGATGACATGATATTTTTCTTGAATGGAAACAACATAAATCTTTGAGAATTGACAAAGGCCCAAGAGATGTATTGTAGATGGGGCATTTTGGCCATCAATCGAGACAAAAGTAACACTACTACAAAACGGGCTTTATCAGCGCTCAAAACGGGCATTAACAACGCTAAAAAAGTGCTCTAAAGCTCAAATATGATAAAGGGGGTCCCCTTTATCAGAGCTAAAATAGTGCTGACAAAGGTATCCTTTATCAGTGCCAAAAAAAAGTGTTGATAAAGGTATCCTTTATCAGTGCTAAAAATGCACTAATAAAGGGATTGTTTATCAGTGATTTTAGCCCTGATAAAGGAATCCTTTATCAACTTTTATTTAGGGCTAATAATGGATCCATATATCAGCACTAAAAAAGTGATTATAAATGTATTTCCTTCTATAACACAAAATTCTATAGCACACACAAGCAAGACCTGCAAAAAAATCATCATATCAACAAGTATACCCATTAAAAATTAACACATAATTCATAAGGTATTTACAAAAAGTATACACATACAACAATTATACCCATACAACAAGTATACCCATACACCATTAACACATAATTCAAAATTTAATTAAATACATAAATAATTTAATTCAGAATTCAAGGGGTTGGGGGGTTGTTCAGGGGTTTGGGGTGGCTGTCCAGGGGGGAAGATGGTGTCCAGGGGGTGGGGTTTCTAGGTGGATGGGGGTTTTTAGGGTGGGGGTGTATCCATGGTGCTGTCTAGGGGGTGGGGTGGTCTCCGGGTGGTTGGGGTGTACAGGGGGTGGGGATGTCAAGGGGGTGGGGGTGATGTCCAGGTGGTGGGGGACCAGGAGGTTGGGGGCTGTCTAAGGGGGGTGGGGTGGTCTCGAGGGGGTGGGGGTGGCAGTCTCTTGGGTGGGGGTGTCCAGGGTGGTGGGTCGTGTCTAGGTGGTGGGGTGGTGTTTATGAGGGGTGGGTCCAGGGGGTGGGGGCCATCCAAGGGGAGGGGGCCATCTATGGGTGGGGGATTTCTATGGTGGTGGGGGTGGGGGGGGCTATCCATTGGGGTGTCTAGGGGTGGGGTGGTGTTAAGGGAGGGTGGGTTGGCGTCCAGTGGTGGGGGTGGGGAATTAATGTCTTTAATGGAATGAATTACATGGATTTTAAGATCATTGTTATTTTTAAAATGTTTTTGGAATAGTGTTTACTTAAATAGTATCTATTTCACTAGGAAAAAAAGAATGCTTATGGTGTGTATGGTAGGAAGGGGGTTTCTGTATGTCAGTTGTAGTTTTCACTTAAAATTATGTCCATTTTAAACGAAAGAGAGAAACATTGAGTGATAGCAACCACAACGTGCCTCAGATTGAGGCGGGGTTGACTCGTGCACATCACACATGACAAATGGATTGTTCTCCTAATGTATCAACCCAATCCAAATGTGTTTGGATGGATTTCCTTACGTCAGTTGTTGTTTTCACTTAAAATTCTTCCCATTTAAAACAAAAGGGAGACACTTTGAGTGATACCAGCCACACCATGCCATAGATTGAGGCGAGGTTGACTCTTACACATCATACATGACCCATGGATATTTATGCTGAATTATCAACACAATATAAATGCATTTGGTGGTTTTTTGTACGTCAGTTTTTGTTTCAACTTAAAATTCTATCCATTTTGAACAAAAGAGAGACACTTTAGTGAGACTGGCCACACTTTGCCTTGGATTTAGGTGGGGCTGACTCATAAATGCACTGATGACCCATGGATTCTTATCCTAATGTATTAACACAATATAAATTCATTTGGTCGACTTTTTGTATGTTAGTTCTTGGTTTCACTTAAAATTCTATCCATTTTAAGAAAAAGAGAGACACTTTGAGTGATATTGGCCACACCATGCCTTCTATTGAGGATGGGTTAACTCGTACATGTCACACATGACCCATTGATCATTATCCTAAAGTATCAGCACAATCAGAATGCGTTTGGTTAGTTTTCGGAATGTCAGTTGTTGTTTTCACTTAAAATTCTGTCCATTTTAAACAAAAGAGATACACTTTGTGGGATATCAGAAACACCGTGACCTATATTGAGGTAGTTTTGACACTTAAATATCATAAATGAGCCATGTATAGTTCTCATATAGTATCAACATAATAAGAATGTGTTTGGTCAGATTTATGTACGTCAGTTGTTGTTTTCACTTAAAATTCTGTCCATTTTAAACAAAAGAGAGACACTTTGAGTGATAACGGCCACATCGTGCCTCAGATTGAGGCGAAGTTGAATCTTACACATCACACATGACCCATGTACAGTTATACTAATGTATAAACACAATCCGAATGTGTTTGGTCAGTTTTCCATACGTCAGTTGCTGTTTTCACTTAAAATTACATCCATTTTAAACATAAGAGATACACTTTGAGTGGTACCTGCCACACCGTGCCTCGGAATGAAGCAGTGTTGAGTAATACAGGTGACACATGAACCATGGATCATTCTCGTAATGTATCCACACAATCCGATTTCATTCGGTCAGATTTCGGTATGTTAGTTGTGGTTTCCACCTAAAATTCTATCCATTTTAAACAAAAGAAAGACAGTTTGAGTGACACCAGCCACACCATGCCTCAGATTGAGGCAAGGTTGACCCTTACAAGTCACATAAGACCCATGGATCGTTCTCCTAAAGAATCAACACAATCTGAATGTGTTTGGTCGGTTTTTCGTACATTAGTTGCTGCTATCACTTAATATTTTGTCCATTTAAAACAAAAGAGGGACACTTTGAGTTATACCAGCCACACTATGCCTCTGATTGGGGAGGGGATTCTCTGTACACATCACACCTGACCCATGGATAATTATTCTAAAGTATCGACACAATCCAAATGAATTTGGTCAGTTTTCTGTATATCAGTTGTTGTTTTCACTTAAAATTCTGTCCATTTTAAACAAAACAGAGACACTTTGAGTCATACCAGACACACGGTGCCTTAGATTGAGGTCGGGTTGACTCATACACATCACACATTTTCTGTGGATTGTTTTAATAAAGTATAAACATAATCCTAATGCATTTGGTTGGTTTTCTGTGCGTCATTTGTTGTTTTCACTTAATATTTTGTCCATTTTAAACAAAAGAGAGACACTTTGAGAGATACTGACCACACCGTGCCTCAGATTGAGGCGGGGTTGACTCATACAAGTCAAAAATGACCCATATATAGTTATCTTAAAGTATCAACACAATATGAATGCAATAGTTCATATATGAATGTATTTTGGATATTTTAATGGTTTTCTTATCCAAATCACAAAGAAAAATGGCTCACCAATCTTACATGTTGCTGGTGGATTTCATCTATTAAAATGAAAAAATGAATCATTGGATTAAGGATGTTTTATTTAATAACAATAAAAATTTTCCTATGAAAATTTACATATAACAATGTTTCATCTTTTTATCTCCTTAACCCATCTCAAAAATGGTCGCCAATTGTACATGTCCCCAAGTCAGATCTTCATGCTATTTGTGTGGAATCTTACATCAAGTATATAGCCCACTTTTTTGTGAATAAATCTATATCATATTTTGAATAATAGGCTTGAACTGAAATTTTTTGGAACTCAACACTAGGAGTAGTAACAGTTTCAAAAACTTGTAGTTGCTCTACAATATGATCACCAGCAGCCGCAGCTTGAGAGACTTGTTCAGCCTCGAGACAGGACCACTAGAATTTACAGAAGTCATTATCTACAAAAGTGGTTGAACAGTTAATTTATATTACATAAATTTATTAATGGTAATACAATAACATGAGATAATAATCTCTATATTACAAACAAAATATAACCTATTTATTGAACTCTTTTTCATTTTTTCGAATGCTGTAGGGATTTGACACCACTATAGATTATCCAAATACCTTCATTGTGGTCTCCTCTAACATAAAAAACATCATCTACATTGGGACCACTGAGAAATGATTGCGATGTACCACTAAAAGGATCATCCCCAAATAAATTTTCATCAGCCCCTTTAATAGTTTTGGATAATAACAGAACAATCAACCACTTTCAGTTTGCAGGATCTAAAACATAAAATACTTGTACTGCTTGTGATTCCATTATAAAAAGTTTGTCTTTTTACACTTATTTACTAAAATCAACTTTCAAAAATACCAATTCATATATTTTAAAAACAATGTTGTTATCAACCAATTTGCATTGAAAAATGGGCAATTGGAATGTTGTATAATCCAACTCCTATATTTGTTTGATAATGCCAAAGTATGACATATTCGTGTAAATTGGATTTCTATCCTTACTACCCAAAACATGCATCACTTCATCCTCAATTGTAACTCTACTATTTTTCATGGTACTATCATCCTCATGTTTATCTGTATAAAATTTATAACCATTATTTACATAAGAATTATAAGATAATACATACACACTTGGTCAGGCAGCTATCCATCGAAGTTGTTCTGAAATAGAATTCATATATTCAGATAACTTTTAAAAAACATGGTCCTAAACCATCCTATAAACTGGTGATTATGTGTATATGATATCCATTTTTCATCCCTTGATCGATTCAACAACCTAAGAATATCATTGTTGGATTCAATAAATGTAGAAACCTCCCAAATGTGATGCCAGACATAATGGTGGGAATGCTCTGGATCTGTAATATAAATAGGCACAACATCTCTTCCAGAAATTCCCTCACCCTCAATGCATCCAGTGTGATGTGATTTTGGGAGACCAATTCATTCAACATCAGATAAGTATTTGTTATAGAATTCAATGGATTCCTCAACAATATATCACTCCAAAATACAACCCTCTGGCCGACTTCAATTTTTGATATACCCTTTCAAATTCTTCATATATTTTTCAATGGGATACATCCATATATAGTGAAGAGGACCAAAAATGAAAATCTCTCTCACCAAGTGAACCATAAAATGAACCATCATATCAAATAATGATGGTGGGAAGAACATTTCTAATTCACATAATATGATGACAATTTCTCTTTCCATAGCAGGTAATTTTGCTGGGTCTAAAACATTGTTGTATATAACATATAAAAAGAAACAAAGTATGGTTAATGTATGATGAACATTCTTGGAGAAAATGCAACATAAAGATAAAGGAAATAAATCTTGCATCAAAACATGGAAGTCATGTGGTTTCAACCCTTTTAACTTCAAATCATTCAATGACACAATGTTCTTGATATTTGATGAATACCCCTATGGAAGCTTTACATCATTGAAGAAGTTGCAAAACCGATATCTCTCCTCTGTGGAAAGAGTGTAAACAGCTAGAGTAAGAAACATTCGATTTCCACCCTTCATGGGAGACAACTCTTCTCATATTCCCATGTCAACCTTGTCCAACCTTGCCTTAATTCCATCCCTTGATTTGATAGGGGAATTTAGCAATGTTCCGATAACACTGTCACATTCATTGTTTTTCCACATGCATCACATCAAGAAAATGTTTGATGTACAAACAATTCTAGTATAGTAATTCCTAAAAAATGATCTATTTTTTCAACCAATTTTTGTAAGGTTTTTTGAAAATGGATTACCAAAAATTGTGTTCACAGTTTTTACTATCTCAAATAGATGATCACCTGTTAGTGGATATAGTGTTGTGTGTTGTTCTGAACTTCCATTGAATGATGTTGACGAAGATCGGTACTTATGCTGACGAGGTAGAAATACAAAATGTCCTAAAAACACATATTTTGATGAATGTTTCAACCTAATTGATTCGGTATCTTCTTCGCATATGGGACACCCTTGAGTTCCTTTAATGATATATACTGACAAATTTTCATAAGCAGAAAAATCATTTATCATCTCAAACAACGTATCTCTCAACGTGAAGTATTCACTTTTATAAGAATCATACAACATTACACCTGAATCCCGCAATAACTTCAAATCCTTGATCAGAGGAGAAAAATAAACATCAATATTGTTACCTGGTATTTTTAGTGCTAATATTAGCATAGATAATGTAATGAATTTTCATTTCATACATAACTAGGGTGGTAAATAATAATTTACCAACATAACAGGCCATGTACTATGAGTGATGATTTGAAAACCAAAAGGATTCACTTCATCTACAGATAATGCAAGACGAAGTTTTCTCAGCTCATTTCCAAATTTAGGATACTCATGACTAATTATCTTCCATTGAGCAGAGTCGGCCTGATGATGTAATTTCTAATATTTATTTATTTTCTCTGCATGCCATGACAATTGTCTTGTAGTTTCTTCTCATCCATATAGACGCTAAAACCTTGGAATGATTGGAAAGTACCAAAAAAAATCGTAGGACTGAATTCATCATTCTTGTATCGGGATGCACCACACTTTGGGAAATCTGTAAGTTATTTTTTCTCCATGAGAAACAATATACATTCTTTCAGGAAGGCATGTATTCTTTTAAAAATCATACCCATCAAGCGTAGCATTTGTTTAGCTTCATATGTCTGGAATGGGAGGTCATTATCTTCTTGGATCATGTCATTCAAGAGAGAAAGTAGTACCATAAAACTGACATCACTCCATCTGTTGCCTTTAATTTATACAACATTACTATAGCTAACAAATCTATATATTTAGTGCAACCAACATACAATGGCGTCTTAGAACAACTCTTTATCTTCTCAAACAATTATGGGATTTCATGGAGTTCATCATCAGGTATCCTTGTCATTTCCCCAATACGATCTTCATCATCATTGACATCTGTAATCAAATCCTCTATACAGTCTTCTTCATTATCCATATTTGTAATCATTGATGATCCATAAAACACAGTTTTATCCTAGCTAGTAGCTGCATTCTCTTTATATCTATGTTTATTCTAACATTTATAACTCCGATCTATTCTGTGACTTATCAAATGTTCTTCCAACTCATCTGGAGTAATTATCCTAGATTAACAACAACGTAAACATGGGAAAAGGATTTGAGAAGGATCATTTCTGTAGTCCTTTTCAAACTTGATGAACTCTTTCACTCCATTCTCATACTATATTGTAAAACTTTTAGCATCCATCCAATATTTATTCATCTCCATCCTATTTGAATCTGAAATATAAGTATTTTTGAATAAAATACACAAAACAAGACTTCCAAATATAGTATAAGAGAACCACTTATAAAAAAAGAGATTAATAGAGCCTAACTATTTCTAATAGAGATTTGGAAATCGATAGAACTAGGATAGACCCCCATCAAAATCAACACACTTTCCATCCCCCTTACCAACTGTTCTAGCACCCACCGCCCATACAGAAAAACATTAAACATCCTTTCAACCACCCCTACCATCCACCTCATTCATAATAAAATAATCACATTAAACAACCCAAAACTAGTGACCAAACTCAAATAAAATGAAAACAATGATACAATTTTGATCAGAAAACAAATATATTAGATACATTTCTAAACACAAAAGGGTTCGTGGGGGAGACAAATAAACTAGGTTTATTGAAACATTCAATGCAATATCATAGGCTTTGTTACCCAAATTAACATAAGAAATAGAAAATTGAGGTTAGTAAACATAAAATCAATCATGAACATATAAAGGATATGCAATAAATCTTCCTCACCTTCCCCAAATCTGTAACTAATATCCACAGACATGTCCTACATCCATTATATAAGAAAAAATTCCCATTAAAAGGGATAAACAACAATCCCTTAGTGTTAAAAAAACTCACACTTGAGGGAAAAGGACCACATCGACCATCCCTATCCAAAACTCAAACCTCCTATCGAAGCTCCTCTCACTAACTGTTAATACCATCCATAATATTAATACCTACCATAAATAAATTATTTCCAAAAATATTGAACTTTAGATTAAAAAAATTCCCATCCAATTAATTAAATAAAAATATGGTTCCTTTCTTTATGAATCATTAAATTTGGACAAACACACTAACCAAATCAATAAAATTCATATTTTCAAAGGAATTTGAAGGTGAAGAGAAATAAATAATTCCATTGAAAAGTATTCAAATAAATCATTTTGTATCAATTGAAAGAGGTTATTGGTTAATAAAGGGATGGGGTCAATAACACAGTACAAAATCATGCCTAGACTCTCAAACCAAATTGACCACATCCCAAAATTGTATACACTAAAACATGATGATCCGACTAAATAAAAGTACAACATAGTGAATATTATCATAAGAACCAAAGAAAATGGATGAGGATGAGCGGAGAAATCTCCAATGATCAAATATGGGAAGCCGAAAATCTAATCTCATCGAAAAAAATCTCAAACACTTGACGTAGTGTTCGCGAGGATTGGGGTCTAGAAGGGAGAAGGAGAAGTAGGGTTCGTGGGGAGGAGGACACACGAAAGGGGTTCAAGGGAAGGATAATGATTAGGGCTAGAGGCGGAAGATTAGGGAAGAAGTGGTGGAGTATGGTAGTGGTGGCAGAGAAGGGATAACGGTGGTGGAGGGAAGCGGTGGCGGAGTGGCATCAGTAGCAGAGTGGCAGCGGCGGTGGAGTAGCGGCCGACAAAGAGAAGATTGTGGGGGAGGGAGGGGAGTTGTCATAAGGGTATAGTCCCGCGAGAACTTAATCGCATGATAAGAAGAGGGTATTGTGCACCCGGTTTTTTAAAGTGGGACTATGGTTTTATCAGTGATAGAAAATTGTTGATAAAGGATCTCTTTATCAGTGCTAAAATTTTAGCCCTGATAAATGATGCCTTTATCAAACTCAATTTATTGCACTGATAAATATTACCTTTATCAGTGCTCAAAAAGAACTAATAAATGAAAATATTTATTAGCACAAGAAAATCACTGATAAAGTGACCCTTTATCAGTTATTTTAATTAGTGTTTATAATGTGTTACCTTTATCAGCACTTTTTTCTTAGCACTGATAAAAGGTGGTGCTTCCCTTTCCTGTTTTTGTAGTAGTGTATTGTGTACACTTTGAAATGATATTCTAAAAGGTGTGGAAAACAAATGGAGAAAAATATGGGTATGCATAGGAGATCCTTCCCCATGGAATATCTAGGGTCCCCAATTTCATTGTGTAGGATCTACGTCCACCACTTTGATTGGAAGGTTTATAATCTTACTATATTCATTTCAAATTGGAAGAACTCATTTCTCTCTTTGGGGGAGGTGTAACACTATGGTAAATAGTGTCTTGATGTCTATCCCCATGCATGTGCTATCTGTGATTACAGTTCCAAAGATAGCCTTGAGAAGCATAAAAAACCATGACCTACTTCATTGGGGACTCCCACTCTGAGGTTTTTCTACATTGGTCTTCTTGGGATAAGATGGATAAGGAGGTGGGTCTGGTGGTATAAAAATGAGGAATTTTTTATTATTCATGCAGATATTGTAAGCTAAACTATTGTGTAATTTCATGATGGTAAATTTAATGTGGTCTAATTTCATCATTAATAGATATAGAAACATCAAATATGATGCTAGGGGAAACACCTCTCAGATTTGGATCTCAATATCTTAGTATATACTGGGTCTCCAAAGTCATTCCAAATGGATTATGGGGTGTAGAAAAAATAATTTATAAAGGGAGAATTATACTGTCTTGGAGTGAGGATTCCCAAGATTACCAATCCTAGATATTACCTTTTTGTAGGCCACTAGGTTCACCGCCATCATTCATGTCGTTCTGAACAATCATCAATTGAATATCATCAATAGTATTTTCATTAATTCTGGGCCAAACAAACTTCTATTCATGAGATCTACATCGAGGGAGTTTTCGCCCAAAGATTACCACTCGATGTCTCAAGAACAAGCTGTGTGAGATGAATGGAATTCAAAACATTGGTGTTGAGATATCCCCATGATGTTAAATTTCCTTGTTTGGGGACTCTGTAACTATTCCATTACCATGTATGGTAAGATTAAAAATAATAGTTATCACACTTTCTTTATAATGTGTGTGTTGCATGGAACCCAAAGAAAAGTATACAAATAATTTTTACTTCGATAGTGAATGAGAGGAAGTAGTTTGGACTGATCCTGTGGAGCTCTGTGGACTACATAAACAATCCGTCAATTATAATAAAATTTTCCATGCTTCATTTTGGGGGATAAGGAATTATATTCTAGATCGTTGAGCTAAGGCACCTCTGGTCTCGGTGGGTTGTTAGAGCATCTGGGGTGTGAGGAACAATTGTCTTCATGAAGGTTCCACTGGTACTTGGTTGGGGTTGATGTCAAAATGTGAATCCAGGTGGCAGATTTGGTGTTTTTGATTAAAAATGTGGATTTCACTACCTATTTACCTAGATTTAGAATGGGACATAATTATCTATTAGCGCCTTGTGCTCTTAGCACCCAAAGAAGATGTGTAAGATGGAATCCTCCAAACTATGGCCACAAACTGAACATTGATGGATCTTTCACTTCAAGATTCATACATGGAGGAGGAATACTTCTTGAATACAAGGGATTGGTTCTCTTAGAGTTCATTGAGGGATACATATTGGGGACTCACTGCTAGCAGATGCCTACACGGTGAAGCGGGGAATTAATATTTTTCAGGAGAATAACATTTTTCTAGAGGTGGTGGAAACAAACGTGACAATGATTCAAGGAGATTTACTGAGGAAACTTCATGTCCCATGGTCCATAGCCTACCATATCCTTAAAATAAAAATCCTACTAGAGTGGTGGGTTAACATTTTTCATACGTGGTGGGAGAGGAATAATGTGGCAAACTACATGGCTTCCTGTATAACTCTAGAAGGTCAAATACTTTTATTTTCTAGAATAGTTTCACTTCCTCAAGAGTGTGTTAGACTCTCCATATAGGATTCAATTTGTCTTCACTATATCATACCGTCCGAACATTTTTTGAATTGGGGCCATACCCTACTTCCAATAAAAATTTTAATGTTGATGTGATATAAGGTTTAGGTTTAGAACCCCTACCCTTAACTGATGATTAACACAGTTCTGACAAAGGGATCTTCCAATAGTATCTAAGGTGCAGATAATTTCAAGAAGAATCTAAGATAAAAAAAGATCTTGATCAAAACCAAAAATAGTCTAAAATAAAAATACTACACCACAACGATCGGAGAATGAAGTGAGAGAAGGGAAAACTAAGGTAAAACTAGTCATTAGAGATAATATGTGTGATAAAGATGTTTATAATGAAGATAGGTGATCCAAAATCACCTATAAGTTACCCTAGGTTTTAGAGGAGAATATTTCATGCGAGTTTAAAATAAAATCATCCCTGCATCACTGTTTAAAACTACAGGTTGGGGAATTACATGGAGAAAAATTCATTTACACATCATAAAATTATTTTGAGTTGGATACCCAAAAAAAATAGTTCATCTAAGAAAAATATTTAATTATCTAGAGAATTACATGACATGTACTTCTTAAAGGAAGTTTAAACGGTTCATTCCCTACACTTGATTCATTACATGTGTCTGGAAGAGTTGACATGTCGTGTAATACCATTATAGGGTGTATTATTCTTCTATAGACAACATATATCCCCTTTTTGTATATAATGACTCAAAACACCTATGAATCCTTCCAATAATGGAAAAACACTGATAACCCATATATATCTAGATCCCATTAAATCATATAAACATACATCCCTAAACTTTTGGTCATTTTCCTTGACAAAGGATCTATGTCTCTGAAGAAGACTCATCCAACAAGGTTTAGAGGTGAAGGAAACCCAATAGAATGTATTTATCACAAAAAAGAGTTACGTACCTAGAAAAATGTGGCATCTTACATTCATTAATGTTCTATTTTTGTATGATGTGTTGGAGTAATCAATACATATACCAAACAACTGAAAATTCATAAGTAGATTGTTAATATATAATAAAAATGATAGTTGGAGATGATATTTTTTATGATTTGTACATGGTTTGACTAGGATGAATATCAATGCATGAAATATTTCATAACCTAAAAAAGCGATCAATGGCTTTATTATCATTATTATTATTCATGCAATATGAATGAGTCATTTTATCATTAATTTGACTATAAATTTTATATATTCTTAGGAATGACTCGATACTCTATGGTAAATCCCATATTCATATAGAGAACATTGAGATATTGAGATGTAAATTACCCCACATTACCACGATTTAATTTATTAATGACATAATAAAATAATTTTGAACTCGGTTTAATTATTTGAGAATGAAATTACAGAAAGACTATATTTTTGTAAATAGTAAAAATACATTGACCATTTACTAGATGCATCAATTAATACCATGATATATTTATATTCTTCACATGATAGATGTATTGGTCCATATATTTCTTGTCGAATTCCTTAAAGAAGGATAGTCATTTCAGACATAATTTTATCTAGAGATGGTCTAATAATTTACCTTCTAAGAAAATAAGAGTGAACTGTAAATTTTCTTAGTAGAAAAATGTTTTTCACCATTATTTAATGTCCATAGTAATTTTAAATTATTTTTCTTATCAATCCATAACCATGATAACCCAATAAATCAATACAAAAATAATGATTTTTGTTCTTTCTATTCTACAATATGATTTTTAAATTTCACACACACATGCACACAACCACACACACACACACACACACATATATATATATATATTAATACATATGATAATTTTGGTTGTTTTTCTAAAATATGATTCTTATACAATTTAATTACTACGCTGAACATGTAATTTTCATTTATGTTAGATATATTTTTATCATCATACCAATGTTGGTATATATCATGAAAAAATAACATGTTTCATCAGGACATTAAGGAAAAAATAATGTTTTAATAATAAATTTATCCCATTAGGTAAAGTAAAAAAAATTATAGCCACTTCCATCAGATCGGAATGACCTGATATTGTATTTATAATTGGTCGTATTAGTTTAAATTTTGATTTTTTTATTTTATTTTTTAGAATTTTGTGCATTGTTTCATTATCTAATATGAAAATATATTTTTTTCATTACACAATCCTTTTATATTTTCAATATAAAGGTAATGATATTAAAAGAAACACACATAGAATTTAAATACTACAACATTAAAAATAAAAATAAATAAATAAATGACCACAATATATATAATAACGTTGGTAAATTATCTAAATTATTTATAGAATATATCTCAAAAAATTCATAAGTAAAATGACCATCCTTGATGTAAGTGAAGTAATCATTTTATTTTTAATTATTCACAGCATACTTATCCTCCAACTATTTCAATTTATAAGAAGTTTTAGTGAAGTTTGATTCATTTCTCTTTGATTCAAGAGAAACATTATCTAGGGTTTGATAGACTCAAGACCAATATCCCTTAGAAACACACCTTAATAAGAATCTTTTGGATTCCACAGAGTGCTTTAACTAATATTTATTTTATTTTTAAATTCATTTTGAATATTTCTGTGGATACAACCATTTCCTCGACCATATCTACATCCAAAACCACATCCACCCTAAAAATTACAACCTCAAATTCTTTCTCCATTACAATTATCTTCATGAAATTTTTTATTTCTTACAAAAAATCCAACTATTTCTTTAGTAAAATGAGACTACATATTTTTAATCAAAAGGTTATCATTGTTCTCTACTATTTGTTATGATGATATGAGATCTGAATATTTTTTGTACCCACATAAGGGATATTTCTATTGTATGGTTCTGTGAGATTCTAGAAAATTCAAATATATCTTTTCAACCATATCATTATTTTTACCTCAATATTTTTAGCATCCCAACCTGAGTGCCACACACTGGTTCCCTGATCTAGTTCTCTACGTGACCTCAAGTGTGCCTCCCCATATGCCACATACATCCCACTAGTAGTGAGGGTCTATTATCAATCATGATGAGAATATACCAACTTTACCAGAGAAAAACACTAGTGGAAAATAAATAAACAATAACCAAACATAAAAACATAAAAAAATAGATGAAAATATCCCATGTTGTCCAAAACTGAAGATACAATATCAAAATGAAAAAAAAAGTTCCATGATAATGTAAGTTCCATTTGTAAAATTGAAAAATAAAAATTAAAGACACTGATGACTCCCAGACGGGACCCAAACCACGTATAGTTCCCTTATTCATGCTCGATCCTGACTTAGCCACAAAACATAGGTCCTTTTCCTTTATCATGTACTACAACCATGAAATCTATTCAGGTACCGATTAGGTAGCCTGAGTTGGTTGTGAGTGTAACTAAGTTGGACACCACCAATGATTTCTAAAATAACATCCACTAAAATTATATTGTATACATTTTTATAAATAATAAATCACAATATATAAATAAATATTGATCACATTATGAACTATTCTTTATTTAACATCATAAACTCCCAGGTCCCTGTAGACACCAGTATCTAAATACCTGCTTCAGCATGTGCTGAATTTCAAATAGTTCCAAAGGAATGTAATGTCTCATAATTCCATTATTCCCATTCGTTAATTAAATTCATATATGAATGACAATGTTACTATTACTTAATTCACATGTTAATGCACTTGTTTCCACTCAAACTTCACACATTAGAAATAAAATGATTAAATTATTTATTTCTCATCTAAATTACCATGTTATTATTCATAGATTCAAAATAAAATGATACTATTATCATTAATCAACACATAATTAATTCATTAATTAATTATCCACATTAATTCCAACACTAATTCTAAAATTAGTTACACACCACAATTCCATTAGTTAATTAAATATTTAACTAATCACATGGATAAAATAAAGTAATTCATTGATTAATTAATCACTATAATTTCGTTATTAATTATTCTATTATATAAATAAATTACATTAGTTAATTCTATAATTAACTTATCACATCAAACACTTTTATTAATTAAAAAATTAATTAGTCTCTTCAATTCCATTTTTCAATTCAATAATTAACTAACCATAATAATTAGATTACCAATTAAATAATTATTTTATCACTTAAATCCCCTTAATAAATTCCTCAATTAATTTATCACATCAATACCATAAATTAATTCATCAATAAATTATTCAATATCAACAAACTCAAAATCCCATAATTAATTCAATAATTAATTATGTTAGACACACTCTTAATACATCAGAGTTAATTCCAAAACTAATTATCTCAACTAAACAAACTAAATATATCTAAATTAATTCTACAGTTAATTATATCAAATAAAAAAACTCAATATCTCATAATTAGTTCTATAATTAATTATCTCAATTTGTAATTCGAAAAATCTTTTATTTCACATATCGATAGATAATTAATTGAAAAAATAATTAATTCAATCATGAAAACAATTAGACATATAATAGAAACTATAAAATTTCATACACATAATTTAAGTTAATACTTTGGTATTTGAATTATAGACCACCTATCTCATGTTTGCTGAAGAAACTCGCTAATAGAAATCCACAAAATTTGAGTAACATAATGATGTAGAACGAGATCAGAATCTAAAACCCAAAATCCATTTTAGAAAAATAAATCTCCTTCAAATCAAGATATTGATCCCCAATACAATATCTATATCAGATAAAAATTTTAAGAGAACACTTTCATTAATGGTAAAATAAATAAAGAGGAATGACAAACCAAGCCGGATGAGATCCTCTTACTAAGAGGAGTTTCGTTCATTGTTCTAGGCATCAAATCACTGAGAATTGTTTTTTGGAGGGATTTGAATTCATTTATATATATATAAAATCCTGAAAGAATATTATTGGTTATATGGAGATCAATATGGATGATTTTTTGGGGTTCAGTTAATTTTAAAACAAATGTTCGGGTGACTTAAAAAGACGTAATGTTTTTCTCGGAATAGGAGCACAATTTTCCATAACTAAGTGACTAAATTGAGTTCCTCTATTATTTGAGTTCCTAGTTTCTACTAATACGGTGAATAGTTTAAAAAAATATGCATGTGGCATCCCTCATTTTTAAATCATAACTCCTCATTACATTTTAAAAAATAGAGGATCTTTAAAGTCTAGTGTCTTGGAAATTTGGAACATAATACATGAAAAAAACATAAAAATTATTCTCGAACACTTGAAAGGATAATTAAATGTTCATCCTATTTTCATTATAGCATCTCATTACCTGGGAGCATACATCAATGGAAAGGGTGAGAAGATTTCCCAGTAAGGGAAACAAGAGAAACATTTTACATGTGAACTTGATATACATCAATAAAG
Organism: Viscum album; assembly: GCA_963277665.1. Lineage (NCBI taxonomy): Eukaryota > Viridiplantae > Streptophyta > Magnoliopsida > Santalales > Viscaceae > Viscum > Viscum album. The sequence goes on from OY728137.1 coordinate 1,485,319,756, forward strand.
TCATGATAAATAGCTTTAAGGCAAGAGAAAGAGATCTGGGGGGCATATCATAATAGAAAGGACATGATTCATAAATTGAAGACATGTCTAAAAAATTTAACTTCTACAATCATGAACATATCACCATGGACCATCCCAAAGGTGTCATGTAAAAAATTTACCAAGGTTATTCACCAAGGTATCGTTAAAATTGTGATCACTAGAGATTACATCACTACCAAATGCATTAAAGTGATATCAGGGTGCACCATTAATTTGTCTTTATTACCATGTGATCCATATATATCATCATAAAAAATTTCATAAATAACCCATATAAAATTAAATTAATGGGTTTTGTTTCATAATCATAACGTTTTAAAAACTACTTTAAAGACATGATCTTTATATCACATTAAACCCACAGAAAAAGGAAACAGGGTTTCATGTTTGTAAATACCATAATTAAAATATAACATTTTGATATATATTTGAATAACCCTAAAGAATAATGAGCTTTGAGTTTTATCTTAATAAAATAAAAGAATTTGAGAAAAAGAGAGAGACATTTTGAGATGAAAATTCGGCAACATAACGACTATGTTGCAGGGTTTTAGATAACTTTGGAAAGCGAGGGGACATTGGTCACCCACTCATAAATGATATATAAAATATTAAAGGGATATAATATAAAGGATATAATAACATGGTAATGAAATTTTAAGGACATACCATATGAAATGAAAAACATAAAAGGAAGACAAAAATAATATTTCTCTTATGAATAATTTGGCAGCCTAACGACGTCACTTAAAACATAAAAAAATTGAATTGATGAGATTAAATAGGTTATATCACCATGTGAACATAAAAGGACAGTATGATGAATATAGAGGTCATACCCCAACATGGAAAAAAGGAACATGAAATACTTCACATGAAAGTAGAACTTTGAAAATGGGAACACTGAAAGAATCCCTTACAAAAATTCGGCAGCCTTACGGCACCACGTAAACATTCATAAAACGAAATGATGAGAATAAGAGGGGATATATCATCATATTATAATGAATAGGGAATTAATGGGAATATAAAATAACATCCACCAACATAAGAACATGGGGCTTAAATGAAATGACATACAAAAGAGTACTTGAAAAGAATGAGAGAGGTAGGATCCCTTACATTGAAACATAAGTCCTAAAACTCAAATTTCAGGACCTTGAAAGGTTTAGGTGGTAGTTAAGGAGACCTGAAAATTGTTGAGGATGATTTTGGAATTGAAAGGATGATAGAATGACTTGGTATTTATTGGGGAAGTGAGGGGACAAAGCATTAATGGCCAATGGACACCTCATTGGTGGTATTGGAAAATCCATGAGCTTCCCATGGTATTTTCCCATGGTATTGGCCACTTGGGACACCTCATACCCTATATTTCTATAAATAAGTCGACCAGAATTGTTACATAATTATTACATCCTTAATGATGTCATTAAACACCCGAAACTCTAAACTGAAAATTTACTATTCACAGAAAATTCAACTTTTTCAGAAAAAATCCCAAAAATTCACCTTAACATAATATCAATGATCTGAATTATAAAATGAAATTATTTTTATAAAAATAATTTTCTAAATATGTATAATTTAATTTTTAAATAAAAAAACTATTCACCTGAAAAAAGTATTACTTAACCAACAATTTCTGAAATAGTTATTTACCTATTTTATTGAATCACATTACTTAATCAAGGTGCCTAAATTATATTAATACTTTATTTAAGTGATATTACTAATCCATTTGGTCGTATTACTAATCCTTAGTGTAAAATCACTATTCATAATTTACTATTCACCAAAAATTATGTTGATCTTATTAGACTCTAAATTTCATACTGAACACATTTGCAGAAGACCATTTTTTGAAAATCTTTACACATCATTAATTATTTAAGGATTACATAACTAATTTAAAATATCCTTTTTTTCAAAATTCGTCCATAACATACATCGTATTTTTATCCGAACATTTGAAAATTCACTAACTTCACCATAGGAAGAACTCACAATATTATTTCTCTCAAAGGATTACACAAAGTAGCTACGATCTCGTTACATAGCCCCCTATAACCCCAGCATATGACCTATGTGTAAGGTGTGATAAGGTGAGATAATCTTTTGGAGGCACGAATAACATTGCCCTATTAGTAATCTCCACTAACTTGAAATTCTCCCATAGGCAATTCCGTTCAAGCTTGACATGCTGGAGTTCATCTTGGGCTTGGTCCAATGTGAACGCCAAAGATGCCACCTCCTTCCCAAGATCTGATAAGTGGGATTCATATGGTTAGAGTCTACTGGATGAATCCATCGACTCTTCTTTCTGCATTAACCATTAACATCTCTATTAAAATGTTAAGAGTAAATTAATATACTATTCAAAAATTTGGGTCGTTACATTCTTCCCCCCTTAAAAAATTTCATCCCTGAAATTTTAAAATAAAGGCCTAGTTGAAAAGGTGAGGGTACTTTTTCTTCATTGTTTCCTCAGGCTCCCACGTCGCTTCTTCATACTTATGATTCCTCCGCAACACATTCACAATGTTGGTAGTATTGTTGCGTAGAACCTTGTCTCTACAGTCTAAGATCTCCAATGGATGCTCTTTATAAGAGAGGTCATGTTCCAGATGTACCACCTCTGGGTTTAGTATATGTGAAGGGTCGGGTATGTACTTCTCAAAAGAGATACATGGAAGACATCGTGAACTTGAGCTAGGTTCGGTGGAAGTTCTAGGTGATAGGCCACTGCTCCTATGCGATCAAGGATTTCATAGGGGCCAATGTACGAAGGGCATAGCATCCCTTTCTTCCCAAATTGCATGACTCTCTTCCATGGATAAATTTGAAGGAAGAGTTTGTCGCCAACACCAAACTCCAAGTCCCTTCGACGGTTGTCAGCATAGCTCTTCTGCCAACTCTAAGCTACCTTTATGTGTTGTTGGATGGCATGAACCTTTTCTGTTATCTCTTTCACAAGATCAGGACCAAGAATATTTCTCTCACCAGCTTCATTCCAACATGTAGGAGTTCTGCATCGCTTTCCATACAGAGCTTCATAGGGTGCCATCTGAATACTCGAATGGAAGCTGTTGTTTTATGAGAACTCAACTAATGGGAGGTGTTGATCCCATCCACCTTTAAATTCCATTGACCATACTCTCATCATGACCTCAAGTGTCTGAATAGTCCTTTTAGATTGGCCATTAGTTTGAGGATGATAGGCCGTACTAAAACTCAATTCAGTATTCAGAGCATGTTGAAGACTTCTCCAGAATTTTGATGTGAATTTTGGATCACGATCAGATACGATGTATAGTGGTACCCCATGCATCCTTACCACTTCCTTTTAATATATCATGGAAATTTGATCCAGAGAGAAATCTTCCAGAAAAGAGATAAAATGGGCAGTCTTGGTGAGACTGTCCTCTATAACCCATATCGCATTGTTCCCATTGGACCTTTTCAGGAGACCAGTGACAAAGTACATAATGATATTATCCCAATTCCATGCTGGTATGTGTAGCGGTTGTAATACCGCCTTAGGAAGTTATCATTCACCTTTACTTGATGACACACCAGGAACCATGTAGTGTAATCAGAAATCTCCCTCTTCATTTTATCCCACCAATAATGATCACGAATGTCTCTATACATTTTAGTGCTTCTCAGATGTATAGAGAATGTAGAGTTATGTTCTTCATCCATTAGTTCATTCTTTATCTCTGGAATAGATAGAACACATAGTCATGTACAAAATTTCAATACACCTTCTTGATCAATATTGGAATCAAGAAACTTCCCATCCTCCATAGCCTCAAACATCTCCTGCAAAAAAGATATTCTTCTTTAGCCTTTTTATCTTCTCTAGTAATGAAGGTTCATAAATCATTTGGGATAGGGTTGATGAAGTCCCTTCCCTTACAATTACCATGTCCAGTTTTACTAGATCCTTAATCAAGGGATCTCTTAGGATCCTTATTGTTGGCAGAACAACAGGGTCTTTCCTGCTTAACGCATCCTCGACATTGTTTCCTCTTCTAGGGTGATAATAAATTGAACAATCAAAGTATTTAATAAGATCCAACCATTTCCTTAGTCTCATGTTCAATTATTTCTATGTGAAAATATATTTTAAACTTTGGTTGTCAATGTATATATCACATTTCTCCCCATAAAGATAGTGCCTCCATATATTTAGAGCAAAAAAAACTACCGCTAGCTCTGGATCATGCGTAGGATAATTCTTCTCATGTTGCTTCAGCGGACGAGATGCATAAGCAATTACCTTGTCATTTTTCATGAGGACGCACCCAATCCCTTTCAGAGATGAATCGCTAAAAATAACGAATCCTTCTCTGATAGAGGGTAGTGTTAACACTGGTGTAGTAACCAATCACTTCATCAGCTCTTGGAAACTATCCTCGCATTCCTTTTTCCAGATGAAATTAACCCCTTTTCGAATCAACTTGGTTAGTGGATTAGAAATCCGTGAAAAGTTTTTTCACAAACCTCCTATAATATCCTACTAAACCAAGGAAACTAAAAATCTTAGTTACTGTTGTGGGTTGAGGCCACTCCTCCAAAACCATTGTCTTTATAGGGTCAACCGATATTCCTTCATTGGTTATGATGTGCCCTAAGAAAGCCACTTGTTGTAACCAAAACCCATACTTTTTGAACATTCCAAAGAGCCCCTCCTTCCGCAGAGTTTGAAATATGACCCTCAGATGATCTTCATTCTCCTCATGACTATTTGAATATATCAAAATATCATCAATAAAAACTTTCACAAATTTATCAAGGTAGTCCTTAAAGACTCTATTCATCAAATCCATGAAAATAGCAGGATCATTAGTCAAGACGAAGGGCATAACAGTAAACTCATAATGCACATATCTTGATCGGAATGCAGTCTTTGCAATATCTTCCTTCTTCACCCTCAACTGATGATAACCAGATCAAAGATCAATCATGGAGAATAATTGAGCCCCACTAAGTTGGTCAAATAAATCATCAATTCCTAGAAGAGGGTATTTGTTCTTCACTATGATCTCGTTCATTTACCTTTAATCAATGCATAGCTGCATTGATCTAGCCTTCTTCTTAACAAAGAGAAATGGTGCTCCCCAAGGAGACACACTCGGTCAGATAAACCCCTTCTCCAACAAGTCTTGGAGTTATTTCTTTAACTCCTATAGCTCCACATTTTCCATTCTTTACAGGGTCATTGATATTGGTTGAGATCCAGGTACAAGTTCAATGGATAACTCTACCTCTATTTCTTGGGGAGGTCCAGGTAACTCCTTAGAAAATATGTCCATGTACTCCTGAACAATCAGAATATCTTATATTTGTATACTCCCTTTTCCTTCTTCATCCTCACCGATTAACTACATAAAGAAGGCAATAGGAGGTTCCTCTAGACAAGGATCAGGTTGGGATATCTCTCCTTAGAAGATAATTATAGGTATTTCATTCAATACTCTTGATATTTCCTTACTTTTTCATTTGATCTTAGCATTATACTTTGAGAGCCAGTCTATCCCTAGTATAATGTCGAATTCCATCAGGGGAATGACTAATAGATTTGCGATAAGATTGTTCTCACTAAAGTAAACACTAGAGTATCTAAACACTTTTGATTCATGGATAATCCCGCTTGGAGTCTTGACTGATAACTCTACCTCTAGAAGTTCAGGGATTGATTCTATATTCTTTGAAAACATAGAGGAAATAATGGAATGTGTAGAACTTGAATCAAACAAAGTACTTGCTAGATTTCAGAGGACAAAAAGAGTACATGCTACCACATCATTCTGAGCTTCAACTTCAGTTGTTGTGATAGAAAAAGCATGACCTTTCTACCTTGGCCTTTGCTGAGGTTGATAGTGATTCCCCTCCACTACCCTCGGATTTGGACTGTGATTAGCAAAGTGCCCAAGTTGTCCACACTTAATGAATTGGACTTCAGGTAGGTCCATAACCATCATTCCTCTATCGTTAGTGTTGGGGAGTTGAATCTTCAAATCACTACAACAATTCCGAGCAATATGGCCTTCCCATACACACTTGTAGAACTTACCACTTCCGATCAAGAAGTTCCCCTAATGCTACTTCCCACATTTATTTCATGTGGCATGTTGCACTTTCTTTCCACCTCTTTCATGATCAAATCTTCTTCCCAGGCTTGGTTCTAGAGCTCTCTTCTTCTCATTAGATTTGTGAGACCACTGTGTCTCACCAAACTCCAGTTCGACTTTCATAGCACTTTGAACTATTTCTTTATAGCTGTCATAGTCCATGTTGGCTAGATTCTTCCACAGATTAGGTCATAGTCCACCAAAGAATCTGTCACCCTCCCCATTAGGGTCCATGAAAAATCGTGAGGTATAACGGGAATGCCTTGTGATGTTCATCTCGGAAATTTCAACAGATTCATTCTCCATCTTCTTCAGCTCGAGAAATTATTTCTCCATTCTTGTTCTCATCGAATGAGGTAAATACTTATTGATGAATATTCCCCTGAACTCTTCCCACTCCATAGCTTCCATTTCTCCTCTTGGTTTCGTGTTTTTGATTAGTGACCACCACTGATCAGCTTCTCCCTCTAGGAGGTAAACAGCAAGGGTGACTTTTTCTTGTTCCAAAAAATGAATTATAGAAAATATATTTTCAATGGATCTTATCCATTGTTCCGCAACCAATGGGTCAGTAGATCCACTAAATGTTGGTGGTCGTTGATGCATGAAGGACTCAAAAGAATGTTTTTTCCTTCGTGGTGAGATTGTCCTCTCAGCTTGATTCAATTTATTACTCATAACATGATTCAATTGGTTCATCATTCGCATGAATTTTTCTATTCCGGCTTCCTTCGGAGGGCCGTCAGCACATGGTCCATTGCGGTCATCATTTTCACAGTTCCTCCTATTTCCTGCCATTTTCTAAAATAATAAAATCTTAGTGAGAAACTTGTTTCATTTACGAATATTTTAACTATAAAGGATTCTACGTATTAAAACTTTGTGCTTAGGCAACTATATTTCCCTATAATACCTTCATAATGATTCATAAAAAGCTTGCGATTAACCAAACATATCCCTCGGGTGTGTCGTAACCAAGAGTGCAGCAAGGCCCATTGTCGTGCACCAGTTCCCGTTTGAGTCTAACTGAAAGAGGTGTTTTTGGGTTTTACCCTTATGCACATCTATAACATAGCTTCCTCTATGTTGTTCGTATCCAGATAGGGATTTATTTGTTTTATGAACCTCTAACTCTATACTCACCAAAATACCAGGAAGATTTCATACTTTCTATAAGGTTCTTCCAAATGTTTTCATATCCTAATTTCCATAAATAACTAACCTGTCCTTTGATACCAATTGTGGCATCCCGCCTTTTTATAACATAACTCTTCATAAGATCTTACAAAACAGAGGATCTTTAAAGTCTAGTGTCTTGGAAATTAGGAACATAATAAATGAAAACAACATAAAACATTCTTCCTAAGCACTTTAAAGGATTATTCATTGTTCATCATAATTTCATTACAACATCTCATAACATGGGATCATATATAAATGTAAAGGGTGATCAGAAGGCCCAGTAAGGGGAACAAGAGAAACATTTTACATGTGAACTTGATATACATCAAAAAAGTCATGATAAATAGCTTTAAGGCATGCGAAAGAGATCGTGAGACATATCATAATGGAAAGAGCGTGATTCATAACACGAAGATGTGGATACACATTTAACGTAGTCAATCATGAACATGTCACCAAGGTCCATCCCCAAGGTGTCATTTAAAAAAAATTACCAAGGGTATTCACCAAGGTATCGTTAAAATTGTGATCCCTAGAGATTATATCATTCCCCAATGCATTGGAGAGCTATCAGGGAGAACCGTTAATTTGTGTTTATTATCATGTCAGCCACGTATATCATCATCAAAAATTTTATAAATAACCCATATAGCATAAAATAAATGGGTTTTATTTCATAATCATAACCTTTTAAAAACTTCTTTAAAGACATGATCTTTATGCCTCTTTAATCCCACAGAAGATGGAAAGTGGGTTTCATGTATGTAAATCCCATAATTAAAATAAAACATTTTGATATATATGTGAATACCCCTATATAAGAAAGATTTTTGAGTATTCACTTAATAAAATAAAATAATTTGAGAAAAAGAGAGACATTTTGAGATAAAAATTCGACAGCATAACAGCTATGTTGCAGGGTTTTAGAAAACATTGAAAAGAGAGGGGACATGGGTCACCCACTCAAAAATGATCTATAAAATAGTAAAGGGATAGAATATAAAGGATATAGTAACATGGTAATCAAATTTAAAGGACATACCATATGAAATGAAAAACTTGAAAGGAAGAAAAAAATAAGATTTCTCTTATGAATAATTCGGCATCCTAATGACGTCACTTAAAACATCAAAAAATTGAATTCATGAGATTAAATAGGGTCTCTCATAATGTGAAAATAAAAGGAAAGTATGATGAATATAGATATCATACACCAACATGGAAAAAAGGAACTTGAAAGACATGACATGAAAGTAGAACTTTGAAAATGGGAAGAGTGAATGAATCCCTTACAAAAATTCGGCTACCTAACAGCGCCACTTAAACATTCATAAAAAGAAATGATGATAATAATAGGGGATATATCATTATATGATCATGAAAATAGAAGTAATATTAATATAAGAGAACATCCCCCAACATAAGAACATGGGGCTTAAATGAAATTACATAGAAAAGAATACTTGAAAAGAAAGAGAGAGGTAGGATCCCTTACCTTAAAACGTAAGTCCTAAAACTCAAAGTTCATGACATTTCAAGCTTGAGGGCTCCTTGGGAGGACTTATTGGAATGTTGGGATACCATAACTTCGTTGAGGAGGATTTTGGAATTTAAATGATGATATAATTGCTTGGTATTTATAGGGGAAGTGAGAGGACAAGGCATTAATGGCCAAGTGACACCTCATTGGTGGTACTGGAAAAACCATGGGCTTGCCCATTGTATTTTCCCTTGGTATTGGCCACTTGGGACACCTCATACCTTATATTACTATTCATAAGTCGAGAAGAATTATTACATAATTTTTACATCCTTAATGATGTCATTAAACACGAGAAACTCTAAACTGAAAATTCACTATTCACCGAAACATCAACTTTTTCAAGAAAATCCCAAAAAATTCACCTTAACATAATATCGATTCTATGAATTCAAAAATTACATCCATTTTATAAATAAAAATTTCTAAATATTTTTAATTTAATTTATAAATAAAAAACACTATTCACCAGATAAAACTATTACTTAACTAATAATTTCTGAAACAGTTATTTACCTATTTTATTGAATCACATTACATAATCAAGGTGCCTAAATTATATTAATACTTTATTTAGGTTATATTACAAATCTATTTGGTCATATTACTAATCGTAGGAATAAAATCACTATTCATAATTTACTATTCACCAAATATTATGTTGATCTTATTAGACTCTAAATTTCGTACTGAACACATTTGCAAAAGGCCATTTTTTGAAAATCCTTACACATTATTAATTATTTAAGGATTACATAAATATTTTAAAATATCCATTTTTTTCAAAATTCATCCATAAGATACATCCCATTTTTATTCGGACATCTGAAAATTCACTAACATCACCATAGGATGAAGTAACAATTTTATTTATCTCAAAGGATTACACAAAGTAGCTACGGTCTCGTTACATATCCCCTTATAACACCAGCAAATGACCTAAGTGTAAGGTGTGCTAAGTTGAGAGAATCTGATGGAGGATCGGATAACATTTCCCTAGTAGTAATCTCCACTAACATGAACTTCTCCCATAGGCGATTCCATTCAATCTTGACATGCTGGAGTTCGGCTTGGGCTTGGTCTAAATTGAAGCCCAAAGATGCCACCTTTTTTCCATGATCTTATAAGTGGGTTTTATATGGTTTGAGTCTACAGGATGATGCCATCGACTCGTGTTTCTGCATTAACCATTAACTACTATATTAAAACGTTAAGAGTAAATTAATATATTATTCAAAAAGTTTGGGTCATTATAATGCACTAACTCTTCCATTCCCCTCTCTTGGGTTACACGGTTTGCTGGGATGGGGTACGCAGTTTGGGCTAATCATGCACCAATCATGCACTAAACTTATCCCATCAATATTTCAAAATTTTCACCCAAACACACCCCAAGGTAAAACCCAATAATAGTATGATCAGAAAAATGAAAAATAAATACCTTAAATCAATCCCAAGTAATCTCCAAAATTTTTTGGGGTTTTAAAACTTCTTCAACATATAACAAATCATCCTTGAAATAAACTCCAAAGAATCTATAAGATTTAGAATCAAAAAGACCGGGACATTGAGCCCAAATATATACTTTTATCTCCCAATTTTATTCCTACACATAGCCATGTTTCTAAAATACATAAACTATTATTGGTGTATTTCCCCTCAATCTTTTATCACTATGATCCAACACACTTATCATATGCTCCACAAATAATCCATATATCTCAATCTCAAGAACATCAAAATTATTCCCATTATAAGTGCCGGGGTGATACCGTGGATGTTGTGAAAAATGGAAAACATCATGACAATAATGGTATCTATATGTAAGAGCCAATTGGTATCCCCCTGACCTGATCCTCCAACAACTGCAAACGGTCTGACAAACCTAGACACCAACTTGCCTTATCTCATTATCCTATGATGACGCAATCTAGGTGACACCTGAAGAAATAGACGATCAACCTTGTAAACACTAGGGGTCATCGAAATCTATAATAATGTGAATTTTTTTACTTGGATCCATATCTATATGTTTCTGAATCAATATCTTAACATTCTCTAATGTATCTAGTATGAGCCTTAGTCCAAAAAATTCAGACTCACCTACCTCCTTCAAACATAGAGGTGATATGCATGGCCAACTATAAAGAGCCTCCCATGGTGTCATCTATAAATTTGAATGATATATATTGTTATAAGAAAACTCCACTAATATTATGTTCTTCTCCAAAGGCCCTCTAAATTCTAAAACACATTCTCGCATATGATTTTGAAACACATGTATAGTACAATCTGACTGCTCATCTGTATACCTGTATAATATTATACAAAACAAAACATGTATACTAATAACCCTATGTAATCCATTTCAGAAGCGTGAACTAAAATGTGAGTTGTGGTCGGAAACAATAATTCTTGGAACTCTTTATAGATAGACTATCTCTCAATTATAATGTTCTCCTAACCGCTCCCTCTAAGAAGGTTTCTCGTATATCAGGAAAGGTGCTACCTTAGTCAAATAGTCTAGAACCACTCAAATAGATTAATTTTATGGAGGTTTCATTGAAATAACCACCTCAAATTCCATGGGCACATCATCCCACTTTCACTTCAGAATGGGTAATGTATATAGAAAACCTCCAGGTTGTTGATTCTTAGCCTTCACCTACTAATAGGTGTAGCATAATTTCAAGAACCCTATTATCTCATTTATCAAATTGGAAACCCAAACTGTGATAATAGGTGATGGTACATTTTGGTCACACCTATATTTACCACCCACTTCAAGGCATGAAAATAAAACATCATCTCCTCTCGATTGCATGTGGGAACAACAAATCGATTCCAGAGATAGATGACTTTATCCACGTCTATTCTCTAATTAGATGGTGACACACCACCTTAATGGCATTCCCTTAACTTGAAAAATTCGGGATCCTCGTCCTAATTATCTCATATCAATATCAAAAGTATAGGCTCCACTAAAATAGATATGAGATTAATCTTCTCCCAAATCTCTAGAATCACAACCTACATCTAAGATAGAAAATTCATCATCATCCACACAACATTATATTCCTAAACCTCCTGAGTCTGAGTTTTCCATCTCAATGAATTATAATAACTATTCCCCTTTCCAAGCATATATGTTACCTCAAAATAAAAATATTTCATATACAAAATCTTTCTCCAATACAGAGGATTAAAATATCGCAATGAAAAGGTATACTTCAAGATCTTGTAGTCCTTATACATGGTAAACTTTTCTTCTAATGGATAACACTACCAAAACATTAGAGAATAAACTATGGTTTCTAACGTGAGGTCTTGTGTAGGTTAGTTCTGTTCGTCTATCCTCTACTATCAATACCCATATTTCACAACTCGATATCTTTACATCAACACTACTCCAAGACCTATCCTATAAGCATCGAAATACACCATATACTCTTCACCTAGCTCATGTAGGATCATGATTGTTACCAATGTTAAATGCTTCTTCAACTCTGGGAATGCATTCTCACATTCCTCAAACAAATCAATCTTTATCCCCATTTTTTTCAAGATCAAAACAAATGATTCCAAATCATAAATTTCATAAATGTATATCTTGTAACATCTATCCAACCCCTAAAAGATGTGAATATTGAATAAGTTCTTGGGATACCCCCAACAGACCATCACTTAAAACATTATCTTTGTCAAAATACCCACCTTCCTCTAAGATTATGTGACCCAATAAGTGTACATTATTAATCAAACATTTACACATAGATAGCATAGTGTATAGACGATCTTATCTTAGTGTACTCATGATGATATCAAGATGTTGGAAAAGATCTTAATGGGTCTTAGAGTAAACCATGATGTCATCCATAAACACTACCATAAACTGATCCTGAAACAAATGGAAGATCATGTTTATCAATTACATAAACAATTTTTTTGAAATCATCAACCCAAACGACATTATGATGAACTCATATGGGACATACCTGCTTCAAAAAATATGCATCAGTATATCGTAAGGTTGAACTCTAAACTGGTAATACCCTGAACTCAAGTCTATCTTGGGAAAAACAGAAAATTCCACCAACTGGTCCAATAGATTGTTGATATGTGGAAGATGATACTAGTTCTTCATAGTCACCTGGTTCAACTTGCAATAATCAACACACAAGTGTAGAGTCCCATCTTCCTTATTAGAAATAAAAACAGAGAACCCCAATGCAAAGTACTCATATGGATGAGCCTCTAATTCTTCAAATATTCTAGATGAGTATTGAGGTATTGTATCTCTATTAGTCCAAATCTATATGGTGGAATAGAAACTGGGTTAGCCCCAGTCATGAGATCTATAGTAAATTCAACATCTATTTTACATGGAACACCTGAAAAGTCTTCAGGAATGAAATCCTAAAAATAGTTCACTACCTGAGTAATGGCATCTTTATCAGCACCTCCATAAACTATTAATGGACTATAAACCTGGAATGTGAGATCTCTCAGTGGTGGAGTGATTTTTCATTTTTGGAATTCTTGGATATCCCACACTCCATGGTGAACAAAAATGTCACCCTTAGAAGATGTAAAAGTCAATATATTGTGATAAAAATAAATTTGGTCTCAGTATGATACTAGCCAGTCTATAACTAGAATTAGTTAAAATCCTAACTTTTCAATAATATAGATATCCCAGTAAAAATGATACTCTCCATCCTTGAGAGAACACACATAACACAAGAAAATGTATCTTGACCATACTCCCAGATATGTTTCTATATTCAACACCCCTGTCACATACATGACTTATTTTTAAAGTTAAATTTCATTTAATTTCCATTTATGCTTTGTTTTTCGGGTTTCTCAAGCTTTTATGGTGGAATGGGTTAGTTTTCATGAATTGGGTCAAACCGTGAGCCCAATTTCAGATTTAAAAATAAATTTTGTTACTTTTATAACTTTTTCATTTTTTAATATTTTTCACCCATTAAAATTCCTAAATGGTCTCCCCTGATATATTAACAACACCATTATAGTTTGGAGCCTTTAGAAATCCATAACCAAGTTGTATATGGGTTTTTACTTAAATGATTGAGCCTGCCCGAAATCCCAATTCCAGTTTTAAAAATAATTTTTTTTAATTAATAATTTATTCAATATTAAAGATTTTTCAGTTATTCCAACCCCCATACACGCCCATTGAACCCAGACACGTGTCCAGTATCCTCCCACCTTTTTTACAGCTCATTTTCCTCACGGTTTAGGTCGAAACTTCTGAAGTACTCACATTTCGTACAGATTTAAAAAGGTAATTTGATTCCTTCATAAATATTTCAGTATCCACTATTTTCTCCCCATTCCAGTTCTCCATTAACCTTATATATCATGTTCCAACCTCAATTGAATTTTTTTATGTTTTAAAATTAATGCACAGGTGTATTCGGGGCGATTTATTCAAGAACCCTCAAGTGAGTGAGTCTCCTTTATTCTTCTTTTTTTTCATAGGGTTTCATTCAATGTGCTTAGGGTTTCTTCCCATATACAAGAATTCCCAAATTTTCAAAGGGTAAGGTTTCAAACCTAAGGTTTAACCTTGGGTTTTCTTGGTCCAATTTTCTATTTTTTGGTTTGATCTACCATCCTTGAGGTGCGACGGTGGTGCGTTTGTGTTTTCGCCCAAAGGATTCAAGGGTTTCATTTGATTTGGTAGGTGATTCCAATGTTGATTCAATAATTTTGTATTAGCATGATGTATATATCATATTTTTAGGTTTATATCATTTTATTATTGCTGCAAAAATTGGTTCTAATGATTTTTCTATTGCAATTGAATTTTAAATACAAATTTTATGTGAAATTGGGGGGTTTTCCAAAGAAATGTTTTATTTGATTATTTTTAGATACCCTATAAATACTTAATTGTCCTTATTGACCTGTAATAAGGCTTAAAATACGGTTTATAATGTTTATCCTTTTTGGGTATTTCTTAAAAAATGGTTTTTTAATTATGTTTGTAAAGAAAGTGATGTTTTGGTTCCACTTTTGTGTGAAAATTAAGATTTTACAAAGTTATAAATTCTTGTTTAACATGGGGATTACTGAAAATTGATTTTTTTTAATTGAAATCTATTGGGCTTCCTTTACTATTTTGGTAACTTACAAGTGTGAACATAGTGTATAAGTGGGATTCTTAAGGGGTTTTGTATACAAAACAACACTGGATTTTCAGAAATTGTTTTATTCAAAATCAAAGTGTTTTTTGTGTGTTTTAAGTGGTATAAAATGTGATAGCTACTTTATTTCGTGTATGTGTCCAGTAGTAGTGTTTTACATTAAAATGGATATGTGTTAAATTATGAAATTGTTTGAGCACAAAGGGGGAAGCCTGGGTACCTAGGTGGGGTGGATGTGTACTAGTACGGCTAGTGAACCAGATGGGTTTTGTCCCTGTTTCACCCTGAATTTTGATAACGACAACTCTAAATAAACAATGTGGATGATTATTGGGGACCACTAGGTTATGGGTATGTTCTCTACAAGTGGCTCGTGCATGAGAATGGATTTTACTATGGTTACTTTACACCGAGGTATGAGGTACATGGGGCTTGAGACTATCTAGTGCATAGGGGTGTTCTTGATTTTGTTTCTCATTGTGTTTGTGGTATTTTCCCATGTATTGGGGTGTTATTAGAAGTAATTTACAGTATCTAACATTTCTATTTAACTGTGCGAACATTTTGAAAACCTTATCTTGAAAAATGTTTTCAATTGAAATTTGTATTTCTTGGATTTTATCCCTGATTTTCTTTGCGTATTAAAACTGAATGCTTTTTCACATTGTGTTGTGTTCTCATTGGAATCATTGGGTGGTATCCTATTGGTATTATTATCACACCCTACTTACACCCATTGGGTTTAAGTAGACTTGGTTATGTTTGAATCAGGTAAAGGAAAGGCTATGGTTGATGGCGGTTCAGGGTGTTCGTCGCCATCCTTGGGGCGGAGTTGTGGAGACGGCTTGAGGGTGATGACCCATTGTCATGGGGATTCCGTGGGGTTGTTTTGGTTTTGTTTCATTGTGTCTTTGGACCTTTTGTATTTCATTTGAACTTATGTATTCAGTTCTGTATTTTTGTATAAACCTTGTTGGTATGAATTTTTCATATTCATTTTATCAAATGTTTTTGGTGGTTTATCTATAAATATTCAGGTAAATCATTCTCAAACCAAGATAAATGATACCCGGGCACTTTTTCCAGCCCATGGGGATAGGGAACGCCCTTCGAGCCTTTTCATGGGCTGGATTTGGTGCCAGTTTTGGTGGTGACCATATTCAGTTCGTGACAAAATGGTATCAGAGGAGGTTCTGGTTAACTCTTTGGGTCACGTTATTTAGGGAACAACCAGAATAGTCTAGAGTTAGGATTGTTGTAAATTGGTAGTTTGGTTGTGGGTAGTGTGTTTGATGACCACACCTCATGATGGGATTCGAGTCTCTAGGGGAAGTCGGGATTTATCTAAGCCTTTGGTTTTCATGGTTTGATGATGATTAGGGGAAATGAAAAGAGAGTTGGGTTAATGGTCTCAGTGAGATCACAGGGCCTGGAAAGCCCTGTGGAGCTGGGGATATTCCCTATAACACTCTATGTGATTGTTAAGTGATTGGAATATGGCCGCCAACAATATTTCCAAGTCACCCACTGAAACTAGTTTCCTCTCGCATTGTTTTGTGCTTTAGTTTTGAAATCATGGCACTTTGGTTTTAAAGTGACTTATTTTTAAGAAGTTTAATGTTTTTGTGAAATTATTTTCAAATAAATAGGGAATAGTTTTGTTTATAAAATGGTGGTACTGAATTTTCAGAATTTTTTTGAAATGGAAAATTGTGTGCTTACACCACTTATGAAAGTAGGAACTATATTGAAGTTGGTTTTTAATAGTGTTTCCAATAGAGTTTTCTAAACAATCGAAGAGGGTTTTAATGAGATGAGATGATTTGAAATTGATTTGAATATGTTGAAAGTGAGTTCTTTTCTAAATGGGTGTGTCTTTCTGAAATGTTTTTTAAGATGTGAGTTGGGATTTTGATCTCGTGGTTAGCGGTTTTGAGAAAAATGATGTGTTGGTTGACCGTTTTGGTTTTGAAAAGTGGAAATAATTTTTGTTTTAACCTTTGGTATTTTCATGAGCAACCATATGTGTGACAACCGGGTCCCAGTGACAGCACAGACACCCGGCCTTAACATGGTCGTCGGGTCCTGGCCCACCAGGTACAACCAGTTGCCCCGCAGACACGTGGGGACCACCCTTGGGTCCACCCACATGCTCGAACGGGTCATCTGACTAATGACAGTCCCCACAGGCCAACACTTGTCCTTTCCTGTGTTCTTTGTCCTCACTCACACACATCCTGAGGAACTTCCCAGAAGGTCACCCATCCTGATCACTACTCCAGGCCAAGCACGCTTAACTGTGGAGTTCTAATCAGGTAGGCTCCTGAAAAGGAAGGTGCACCTTGTTGACATTAGTCATATCATTTAGTCATTTAACCCTTTATCATTTGGGGATGTTACAATCACCCCCCCCCCCCTTAGAGAACAACGCCCTCGTTATGGGCCCTACATCTCAACCCAGGCAGTGCACCGCACTTAAGGCTGGGTTCCTCCTCTGATACCAAATGTGACAACCGGGTCCCAGTGACAGCACAGACACCCCGCCTTAACATGGCCGTCGGGTCCTGGCCCACCAGGTACAACCAGTTGCCCCGCAGACACGTGGGGACCACCCTTGGGTCCACCCACATGCCCGAACGGGTCATCTGACTAATGACAGTCCCCACAGGCCAACACTTGTCCTTTCCAGTGTGCTTTGTCCTCACTCACACACATCCTGGGGAACTTCCCAGAAGGTCACCCATCCTGATCACTACTCCAGGCCAAGCACGCTTAACTGTGGAGTTCTAATCAGGTAGGCTCCCGAAAAGGAAGGTGCACCTTGTTGACATGAGTCATATCATTTAGTCATTTAACCCTTTATCATTTGGGGATGTTACAATATGCATGGGGTTATATGGGAATATCGATGGTTAATGACATGATCAGATGAGTTTCGGGATGGATATGGGGAGGGTGCCCGGTGTGGCACAGAAACATGCATGTGTAAGGCCCATGGGGTACCATTGGTGGATGTTCTAACTAATGAACCATTTGTTTTCAAAGAAATGTTTTTAAAGAAAAACATGATGTCTTGATGAATTTTTTGGTATGGTTTATATTATGTGTTTTTGGAAAATTTTGATGTTGTGGGATGTTTTGAGTCCAAGAACCCCTCCTGTTCGAACTGTGTTTTGGGTTTGTGTTTGGTTGGTAAGCTGGGTAGAAGGACCGATTACTAGTCTCCTCTGAGATATGTTTTGGGACACATTTTTGGTGGATCCCTTCATATGTTTAGACCTAGTTTGTGGAACTTTTGACAAATGTACCAGCTTGGTTGGGTCTTTAGGTTCTCTTGTTGGGTAAGGTATGCCCCCATTAAGGGTTAATGCATAACTGAAGTGCATCCCAGATTGTTTCTCCATTGTAAAATCCTCCAGTTGATCAATATAATGATTTTTTTCACGAGATCAGTAGATTGAGTCTACACCCATTCCTTCTTGTGATTTTTAGATCCTCTTGCACTGGGAGAGTGCTCGTGGAAGGCTGAAATAGACCTAAGTTTCTTAAGTTTCCTCATTTGTCAGAGGTGGATGTGGTTTGGGGTTGTTAGCATGGATGCGTATCTGGGTGGTGTCTAATTGGTCATCTTGGTCCATTGTAGTCTCTTCAAAGAAGGAGTTCACAATAAACTACCAGTGTGGGAAATCTGGTCACAAGAGGATATTGTGGCCACTTTCTTGAATTGTGTGTTGTTTGGGGATGTTGTATAAGTTCCCACTCCATGCATTGTTTATATCAGTCACAATGGTCATGTTTGGTGAAGCCTTGTGATTTCGTGCACTCGATTAACATTAAAGGTGAAAGTAATGCAATCCTATAAGAGCCTCTCTATGTTTAGAGAATTTCTCCCTTGTAAAAACTTCAAAATCTTCCATTTTAGAGGAAAGTGATTATAGGTGTTATTTACTTGTATAGTTTCTCACTCGAAGAAACATGGTGCGAAGTGTGTTCATTTTTATGCCCTTGTTTCAGTGAAATATTGAGTTAGGGTAAAGTGAGTTTGGAATGTGTTATGTCTTGGTAATCTTATTGGGTATTTCAGTATAGTTGTTGGTGGAACTAAAGGAATAATTCTCATTCAGGGAGGTTTCCAAATCCTAACTGCGAAGTCAAAGATGCTTCAATCATTTGATCTCCATCCATAGGTCTTGGAGAGAAGTTGACTCATTGTCAGAGGAAATCCAATGGTTGTTTAAACCCATGTACAATGTCTTATCCTCAGTATAAAAGACAGTATGAGTTTAAACCTCTAGTGTCATCATCTTTCTTCCGTTGTTCCCATTCAGTGGAAATAGGTTGAGGGTCATGTGCCCATGTCATCACCTAATGTCATTCCCTCCCTATTTGGTTTCGAACGAGTCATTAGAGAATGGTTAGAAATTTGGATAGACATGATGAGGACACAGTTTGAGTATGATTAGTAGTGACCATGTTTCGGGAATCCATGTGAAAAGAATTATCTTCATAGTTAGTGCAGAATTTCCCAAACCGTGCGGACTAACCCTTCACCCTTCCCAAATCTTTAAAAAAATTTGGTTCTTTCTGTGTCAGCCCATGCTGGTCGGTTAGGATGGTGGGTTCTTATGGTGGGGAGACCCACTATTATTCTCATGTATGTTCCTTCGTAAACTATGATTGGAATTCTACCCTTTGCACCAGGGATTTCATTCAGGCCTCCCCATGTTAGTGTCTTGATTCTATCTCAGAAAATAATATAGGTTACCTATTATGGTGGGGTGCCTATTTGTGTCCACCCATACCAATATCTAAGATTTATCCATGGTATTGGATCAGTGGTAGGAAGTCTCATGTAGAACGATCCAGATACCAACATCTTCTATGAGTAAACGTTGAGATTGGAGAGCTCCCGATGGTTTAGTTAATGTTAGGTAAGTGTAACCTTGTTCGAAGTTGTTGTTTGTTTGGGTGAATTTATTGAGTCTTGTTCAGATAGCGTTAGAGAAGTTTCATTTTGGGATAAAGTATAAATGTGATTGATCATTTCAGAAAAGTGTTGTATGTTTGGGTTGTGAGATTAATCATTCTTTAATTGATCACTGGAGGTGTTTTGGCCCTTGGGGGCGAAGCTTGGCAAAGAAGTACATCTCGGTTTATTGGTTGGGTTTGGTTTTGGTATCTGGCCATGTTGTAGCTTTTTGGTGATGGAATGTTTTCATGGTGGGGAGAATTGTCACATACATGACTTATTTTTAATGTTAAATTTCATTTAATTTCAATTTATGCTTTGTTTTTGGGGTTTCTCAAGCTTTTATGGTGGAATGGGTGAGTTTTCATGAATTAGGCCAAACCATGAGCCCAATTCCAGATATAAAAATAAATTTTGTTTCTTTTATAAATTTTCCATTTTTAATATTTTTCACCCATTAAAATTCCCAAATGGTCTCCCCTGACATATTAACACCAGCATTGTATTTTTTAGCCTTTAGAAATCCATAACCATTGTGTATATGGATTTTTATTTAACAGATTGGGCCTGCCCGAAATCCCAATTCCAGTTTTAAAAATAAAATTTGATTAATTAATAACATATTCAATATTAAGGATTTTTTGGTGATTATAATCCCCACACATTCCCAATGAACCCAACCGCGCGTCCAGTATCCTCCCACCATCTTTGCAGCTCATTTTCCTTGCGGTTTAGTTTGTAACTTCTGAAGCACTCACATTTCTTCCAGATTTAAAAAGGTAATTTGATTCCTTCATAAATCTTTCATTATTCACTCTTTTCCCCATTCAAGTTCTCAATTAACCTTATATTTCATGTTCCAACCACAATTGAATTTTTTTCTGTTTTCAAATTCATGCACTATTGTATCTGGGGAGATTTATTCAAGAACCCTCAAGTGAGTGAGTCTCCATCATTCTTCTTTATTTTCTTCTTAGGGTTTCATTCAATGTGCTTAGGGTTTCTTCCATTATACATGAATTCCCAAATATCAAGAGGGTAGGGTGTCAAACATAAGGTTTAAAATTGGGTTTTCGTGGTCCAATTTTCTTTTTTTTGGTTTGATCTACCCTCCTTAAGGTGCGGCGGCGGTGCGTCTGTGTTTTCGCACAAAGGATTCAAGGGTTTCATTTGATTTAGAAGGTGATTAAAATGTTGATGAAATATTTGTGTATTATAATGATGTATTTATAATATTTTCAGCTTATATAATTTTATTATTGCTGCAAATATTGGTTCTAATGATGTTTCTATTGCAATTGAATTTTAAATGCCAATTTGGTGTGAAATTGGGGGGGGGGGGTTATCCAATGAAATGTTTTATTTTTTTATTTGGGGATACCCAATAAATACTTAGTTGTTTTTATTGACCTATAATAAGGCTTAAAATACAATTTATAATGTTTATACACTTTTTTATTGCTGAAAAAATGGGTTTTAATTGTGTTTGTAAAGAAGTGAAGTTTTGGTTCCACTTTTGTGTGAAAATGAAGGTTTTACAAAGTTGTCACTTCTTGTTTAACATAGGGATTCCCAAAAATTTATTTGTTGTTTTAATTGAAATTTATTGGTCTGAATTTACTATTTTGGTCACTTACAAGTGTTAACATAGTGTACAAGTGCGGTTCATAAAGGGTTTTGTGTGAAAAACAACACGGGATTTTGAAAAATTGTTTTATTCAAAATCAAAGTGTTTTTGTGTGTTTTAAGTGGTATAAAATGTGATTGCTACTGTATTTGTTGTATGTGACCAGTAGTGGTGTTTTCCATTAAAATTGAAATGTGTTAAATTCTGAAATTGTTTGAGCATAAAGGGGGAAGCACAGGTACCTAGGTGGGGCAGATGTGTACTAGTACGGTTAGTGGACCGGATGGGTTTTGTCCCTCTTTAACCTAGCATTTGGATAAAGACAACTTTAACTAAACTATGTGGATGATGATTGGGGACCACTAGGTTATGGTTATATTCCATACTAGTGGCTCGTACATGATAACGGATTTTAATATGGTTACTTTACACCGAGGTATGAGGTACATGGGGCCCAAGACTATCTAGTGCCTATGGGTGTTCCCAATTTTGTTTCTCATTGTGTTTGTGGTATTTACCCATGTATTGGGGTGTTCATAGAAGTAATTTAAAGTATCCAACATGTCTATTTAAATGTGTGAACATTTTGAAAACGTTATACTGAATTTTTTTTCAATTGAAAGTTGAAATTCATGGATTTTATCACTACTTTTCTTTGTGTATTAAAACTGCTTGTTTTTTCACATTATGTTGCATGCTCATTGGAATCATTGGGTGGTATCCTATTGG
This sequence comes from Viscum album, assembly GCA_963277665.1. Classification (NCBI taxonomy): domain Eukaryota; kingdom Viridiplantae; phylum Streptophyta; class Magnoliopsida; order Santalales; family Viscaceae; genus Viscum; species Viscum album. The sequence goes on from OY728137.1 coordinate 1,485,342,161, forward strand.
TCTTAGTCTCACACACTACTTACACCCCTTGGGTGTAAGTAGACTTCGTTATGTTTGACTCAGGTAAAGGAAAGGCAAAGGGTGATGGTGGTTTAGGGTGTTAGTCCCCATCCTTGGGGCGGAGTTGTGGAGACGGCTTGGGGGTGATGACCCATTGTCACATGGAGTCCATGGGGTTGTTTTGTTTTTATTTAATTGTGTATTTGGACCTTTTGTATTTCATTTGAACTTATGAATTCAGTTAAGGATTTTTGTATAAACCTTTTTGGTATGAATTTTTTAGATTCATTTTATCAATTGTTTTTGCTATTTTATCTATACATATTCAGGTAAATCGTTCCCAAACCAAGATAAATCATACCCGGGAGTTGTTCCAGCCCATGGGGATAGGGAACTCCCTTCAGGCCTTTTCACGGGCTGTGTTTGGTGCTATTTTTGGTGGTGACTAGATTCGGTTCGTGATAACCCCGCTTAGGAACAACACCTCCAAGATCAAACCATTTATAATTTTTTAGAAACAAAGGAATAAGAGGAACTAATATCGAATAAGGACCTATCTAAATTTAGTGCTATAAGAATAATACATATCACTCTAAATGGTGTAGCCTTGCTATCCACAAGTACAGATTTTATCGAATGAAACTGTTGTTCCCCTCTTTCTTGTGATGTTGCATAACTTCCATAAGTTTCACCACTCCACTAATTTGGGAACTTCATCACAAAATCACCGCATCTAATTCCTCTACCACAATAGCCAGTAGGACCCTAACTTCCAGATATATATGGTGCAGAATTCCCCATCCCAAAACCTAGTTCTTCCTATCACTTGTATCACCACTCATCAGTCAATAAGTCTTGTAGAACTTTTTTAGTGTCCCATATTTCTGAAAGATCATAACTCTACTGGATGTGTGGGGAACTGCCTCTAAAATTTACCTATCATTCCACACTAGTGATAGAGCACTAAATTAAGATCCTAAGAAACTGATATGTCTATTTGTGATCCACACCTCCCACTTCCCTGAATAATTCTATAGTAGTGACACTTCCTACTCTCGAGAGTCAAACCTCTTGATCATCCAACTACAATTGTATGTCATTGAGTGTAAGCCTCATTTAGGTTTTCTTCAGCTATGATAGCCTGATCCACCACCTCATTGAACTTATCTAACTGGAAAAAGGTAATCCTATGAACTAATCTCAAATTTAAGTCCATCCTAAAAATGATTCATTGTAGTTGTTTCATCCCCTTCCAATACTAGAGAAAATCATTGAAAATCATTAAATCATCCAACATAGTTCATCAAAGAAATAATCAACAGATTCAACCTCATGAACATAGTATCTCTCTCCTTCCTCAACTTATTTGGATACAATCATTCCAAGAACATCTCTAAATATTCCTTCCATAACATACCATCATCATGTTCACACCACGCCAAGATATCTCACCAGCACTTTGCTGATCCTCATTGCCTATAATAATCCAAATTTACCCTCCTCTTAGAAGGGGTATCTAAATGGTCATGTTTTATCTCTATGGATTCAACCTAAACTTCAACTCCCCCAGGTCTTCCCTCTCTAGTAAAATTAGAAGGGTGAAACAACTGAAACTCCCTCATCAAATCAGACAAACTCTTCAAAACCCACCCTGGGTATCATTCAATAAGCTTCATAAAGTGATAAAGCTTCTCTCAGGACAACTCCCCAACATTTTCACTCAGCATGATTGATGCCTCATGTTACATAACTCAAGTATCATCTATATATATGTCCTCCTATCGTCCTCTCAAAAAGTGTTTTAATGGAGGCATACTCTCATAATTCCGAACAATCTCCTTAAGACACAATTGAGAACATAAAAACATTTATGTAAGTGGGAAACACAAAAATACACAAAAATAATTTCTCCAACCCTCTCTACATTTCCAAAACTAAGTTTCAACCACTACCCTTTACCATCATACTCCTGGGTCCTAGTTAACAAGGGTAAACACAATATCATTATTCAAGTCTCTAATTTAGAAACCCATTTATTTTCATCTTGAATTATTTTATAGTTTTTTTCAATTTCATGTTAGTAACCATTTTCATTTCAATTTATAAAGAATGGAAAAATAGTTCATGTTCAATAAATTTCCTGTAAACTGATTTCTCAAGCGTTCCTACAATGATGCATGTCACAATAACCCTTAGTTCCTTGAATTATGAATCAAAACTAAAATATCATTATATGCCTTGACTCAAGTTATATATTATAAAATATCAACATCAATAATCACAACACACAACAATTGTTCCTACCAAGGTGAAATAATATTCAACTATAACAACAAATAATAATAAAAACAATCCCACCCTCGGTACATGGGTTCTCCTCTGTATATGGGAAAGCTAATTCCATGCCCATGCTTATAACCAAGGCCCAACTCTCCATATTATCCTTTATACCATTCCAAAATAGTAATACAAAAAAAGATAATTGGAATCTGATTACACATACTGACCTCCCCACCTTGGTGCCACACAACAGTGCCTCGATCTAGATTTCTACGTTACCTCATACACACATCCCCATATGTTAGAGGCTGCCGACTAGCAGTGAGGATCTATTGTTAGTCTGGGGGATACTATACAGTCTTCTTTAGATTAAAACACCAATGAAAACTAATTAATAAGTAACCCAATATAAAACCATTAATATAAATATTCCAATATCACATGATGACCTTAACTGAAAATACAATATCAAACAGATCAATAAATGTTTCACGCAAATGTGTGTTCTAAGTGTCTAAATTAAAAAAAATTAAGGCATTGATTTCTCCCAAATCAAACCCAACCCACATCCAATTCCCACAACTGACCTCCATCCCAACTCAGGGAACTAACATATGGCCTTTTACCTTATCATGTCCTGAAACCATTAATTCTATTAGGGTACCGATCAGGTAGCCTGAGTAGGATGTCAGTACAACTCAGTAGGCCACCAACAATGAAATTTAAAACAATATTCCGTAAAATAATATTTTATGTAGTTTTATAATAATGAATCACAATTAATTAATAAATTTTTATCACATTATCAAATATTTATTATTTAACCACATAAACCATCAGGTCCCCATAGACACATGTATCTCAATACCTACTTTGGCATGTGTCTGATTCTAAACTATTCCCAAGGAATATCATATCTTACAATGCCACTTTTACAATTCATTAATTCATTTCATATATTAATTTCCATGTTACCATTAGTTAATTCATTCTCGAATTCCCATTTTACCATTCGTACTTCACACATTAGAATGACTATGTTTCTATTATTTATTTCCCAAGTAAATGAACATTTTACCAATCATAACTTCACAATCAAATGACCATATTAACAATAATAAATACCTAATTAATAAAACAATTAATTATCCACATCAATTCCATTACTAAATCAACAATTAGTTAAACACCACAATTTCATTTGTTAATTAAATAGTTAACTAATCACTTCAACAACAAAAATTAATTCAAAAATTAATTAATCACAATAGTGTGATTACTAATTAAACAATTAATTAAACACAAAAATTACATTAGTCAATTAAACAATTAAATAATCCCATTAAATAATTTAATTAATTCAACAATTAATTAATCAAAATAATTATATTAATCAATTCAATAATTAATTAACCACACTAATTTAATTACTAATTCGGTAATTAGTTAATCACATCAATCCACTTAATTAATTCCTAAATTCATTTATTAAATCAATCCCATTAATTAAACCATAATTAATTAATCAATATTCAAAAACACAAAATCCCATAATTATTTAAATAATTAATTATCTAAATCCAAATCTCAATACTTCATAGTTAATTAAATAATAAATATCAAATCAAAAAATTCAATATCACATAGTAATTTCTACAATTAATAATTTCAAATGAATAAACACGATGTAACATAATTAATTCTATAATAAATTATCTCAATCTATGCAGTTGTGGGCTTGCCTGATTGGTTAAGGCTCCTCATAATCCTTCCTCTTACACGAGTTCAAATCTGAGTGGGAGTGAATTTTTACTGGTAGGTGGTGATGTAGGCATGAAGTATGTTGGTGATGAAATAGGCATGATGAAGAATTGTTTTGATGTAGGCATGTTGCAGGAATGACACTGTAATGGGCCTTTGGGCCAGGTGGTGGAACTTTGGGCCATGTAATGGGCTTCATTCCCACTCGGCCTTCAGCCTGTGTACAAAATAAAATAAGGCTTGATGGGTGGGATATCCCATAGGGGGATATGGCCTATCTTTCTGGCTAGTTTTTGGGGTGTGTTAGTGCTTAATCTAATTGTAACACTAAGAAGAAAATAAAAAAATTATCAATCTATAATTTGGAAGATCCCAAATTTCACATCTCCTAAGTTAATTAATTCAACAAATATATTAATTCATTCAGTGATAAAAATTTCTAAATATATAATATAAATTATCGAATTTCATACAAATAATTTGAAAAAAGAATTTTGTATTTAAATTGTAGACAACCTACGTCATGTTTGATGAATAACACTCACCAATAGAGATCCCTAAAATTTGATCAGCACAACGACATTTAACGATATCCATATTTTAAAAAAAATAACTCAAGTTAAAAAATCTAGAATAATCAAATCAAGATCTATATATACAAACCTATATATATATATATATCTAATCAAAATATTACGAAACCCCCTTTCATGAATGGGAAAAGAAAGGAAGATTAATGGGAAAACAATCAGGATGAAATCCTCTTACAGGGAAGGGTGTAGATCTTTGATCTAAGATTACAATCACTAAAAAAGTACGTTGAGAGGATTGGAATTAATCACGCAGGATTTGAAGCCATTAAATAACATCAAGGGAAAAATAGGGATTGAATTGGCTGTGTTTTTAGGGTTTGGGTAATTTAACAACTAACCATTGGGTGACATATAAAGTCACTCGTGGTTTTCTTGGAAGGGGTGCATAGTTTCCCCTACCCATGCACCAAAACCATCAACCTTTATTATAGGGGTGCAGAGTTTCTCCCTATAAGCAGCATGGTTTAAAAAACTATAAAGAAACCATGAAATTAAACGCTATCTAGGGTTTCATGGTTTAATGGGTTGGGGCACACAGTTAGGGCTAACCGTGCACTTCCCTTCTCCCTTCAATTTTTCTCAATTATCATCTAGACACACCCAAAGGTAAACCCCAACCCAATATGATCAAGAAAAGAAAAAAAATAAATATCTAAAATCAAGATCGAGTGACATTCAGAAATGTGTACGGTTTTTCAGTACCATAATACATTATTTGACATAAAATCTTATAAATTATAGAATTATAATCACTCTCCATTCCTTAATCATGGAAGCATAATCTATTCCATTCATCATGGTTCGTGGGAAGAAAAGTCACATTTTAATGATTATATCTCTCTTTTAAACTCTTCCGAATATTTTTTAGATATCATTCAATGAGTTATTCACATTTAAGTCACTCTTTATGTATTCTTCTATGAATGATCAATTATTTTTTATTTATTTTGAAGAGTTTTGGAATTATTTTATTTATTTATTAAAACGGGACCAATCCATTTGAGATGCATTTGAACACACATTATCCTTGAATTCTATTTTCTCCTTTTAACATTCAGAGTAAATAATTTTACTTGTACAAGGTTTTACATTATTATAACTATAAAAACACATTATTATTATTCAGAATAAGAACACAATGAGAGATTGTAGTTTTATTAAATAAATTACAATAAAAAGTGAAAAATAAATTAATATATTTTTAGATAATCATTTACACCAATATGTACTTCCATAATTATAATGAAAAAAATAATTTTTTCCTAGAGGAGTGGAAAAATAAAAAAACATGTAAATAAAATTAATATTGTTGATGAATATATTTTTTATATACCATCATAATTAGTTAATTAATCAATCATGTGGGGGTTTAAAATATATATTTATGTACACATCATTAACTATTTTAAACATTCTCATGTGAAAAATTTATTAATTAGACCATCCAATCAGGTGATGTAAAAAAATAAATTAAATCAATATATAAATGTGGAAAGGTATATTTTATTTGATTAATTAAACAAATTACATTAAATTATCTTATCTTATAATAAATAAATAACATATTATAAATAATATGAACCATACATACATGTGGTGAAAACAAGGTTTAAAATAAAAAAACATACTTTTCTTCTTTTTTTATTGTTTTTGTTGATGATGTCCTTTAAAAAGAAAATTAAAATTAATATCAAATTAAGTGAAATAATATTTAATGGTAAATAATAATTTATTATTATTTTATTATTTTATTGTATCTATAACCCGTTATGGAGGATCGAACTACCCTTTTATACACTTTGAATTGAGGTGTTGGTGGATTAGTGGGGTATTTATCGCACCACTATTGATTTTAGGTAGCCATATGGTTGTATGGTTTGTTTTTTTTCATATTAGGTTCCTTAACTGTTTTTTTTCTTTTTTTGATGGTTCCTACCTTCCTAAGGTTTCTCTTCTTATTGGGTCATAGTTTTATTGGCTAGTATTTGTTTAAAAAAATTTCTTGTCCAATTATTTGGAGGATGATTGTGGTATTATAAATGAACATCCTTTATGTATCATTTTTTTGTTTATTTAATAGAGTGGAAGGGTCAAGTCATCCATGATATTTTCTTCGATTTTCTCAAATGATTAAAATAATAACTATTAAATATATAATAATTATTTATAATTTTTAAAATAATAATAATAATATATTATTAATATTATATCATATATGGATTAAATGAAACCCCAACACTATTGAATAAATTTGTAATAAATATCATTATCATTTGATCTAAGATTCATGATTCATATGAAATAGTGTGATCATGAATTAGAGTAGATTAATTCAATATTTTATCACTACGATCCAACACACTTATCATATGCTCCACAAATAATCCATATATCTCAAGATCAAGAACGTCCACATTGATCCCATTATAAGTGCTGGGGTGATACATTTGAAGTTGTGAAAAATGAAAAACATCATGAAAATAATGGTATCTATATGTTAGAGCCAATTGATATCCCACTAACATGATCCTCCAAACAACTACAAATAGTCTGACAAACCTAGACACCAACTTGCCTTATCTCTGTATCCTATGGTGATGCAATCTAGGTGACACATGATGAAATACACGATCACCCTGGTAAACACTAGGGGTCATCGAAATCTAAAATATTGTGAATGTTTCTACTCTGGTCCATATCTATATGTTTCTGAATCAACATTTTAACATTCTATAATGTCTCCAGCATGAGCCATGGTCCAAAAAATTAAGACTCAACTACCTCCATCAAACATAGAGGTGATATCCATTGCCAACTATAAAGATCATCCCATGGTTTCATATATAAATTTGAATGATATCTATTGTTATAAGAAAACACTACAAATATTATGTTCTTCTCCAAAGGCCTTATGAATTCTAAAACACGTGCATGCAGTATATTCTGAAACACATGTATAGTACAATCTGACTTCTCATCATTATACATGTGTAATATCATACAAAACAAAACATGTGTACCAATAACCCAATGTAATCCATTTCAGAAGCATGAAATAAAATGTGTGTTGTGGTCGGAAATAATAATTCTTGGAACTCTTTATAGATAGGCTATCTCTTGAATATACAGTTCTTCCAACCGCTCCCTCTAAGAAGGTTTCTCATATATTAAGAAATGTGATACCTTATTCAAATAGTCCAGAACCACTCAAATAGATTAATTCTATGGAGGTTTCATTGAAAGAACCACCTCAAATTCCTTGGGCACATCATCCCAATTTGACTTCAGAATGGGTAATCTCTATAGAAAACCTCCAGGTTGTTGATTCTTAGCCTTCACCTACTGATAGGTGTAGAATCATTTCAAGAAACCTATTATCTCATTTCTCAAATTGGAAACCAAAACTGTCATCATAGGTCATGGTACATTTTAGTCACACCTATATGTACCACCCACTTCAAGGAATGAATATAAAACATCATCTCCTCTTGAATGCTCATAGTCACAACAACTCGATTCCAGAGAAATATGACTTTATCCACATTTATTCTCTAATTGGATAGTGAAACACCACCTTAATGGATTTCCCTCAACATGTAAAATTTGGGATACTCATCCTACTTATCTCAGATCAATATAAAAAGTATAGGATCTACTAAAATAGATATGAGATTCATCTTCTCCCAAATCTCTATAACCACAATCTATGTCTAAGATAGAAAATTCATCATCATCCACTTAGAATTTTACTCATGAACCTCCTGAGTCTGAGTTTTCCTTCTCAATGAATTAGAAGCAACATTCCCCTTTCCAAGCATATATGTTAGCTCAACATAGAAATATTGCGTATACACAACCCATATCTACTACAGACGACTAAAATATCACAATGAAAATGTATAATTCAAGATCTTGTAGTCCTTATACACAATAAACTTTTCTCCTGATGGATAACACTTCCAACACTTTAAAGCATAAACTGTTGTTTCTGACTTGAGGTCTTGTGTATGTTAGTTACGTTCATCTATACTCAACTATAAATACCCAGATTTCACAACTCGATATCTTTACATCAACACTACTCCAAGACCTATCCTATAAGCATCAAAATACACCATATACTGTTCACCTAGCTCATGTAGGATCATGATTGTTACAAATGTTAAATGCTTCTTCAATTCTGGGAATGAATTATCACATTCCTCTAACAAATCAATCTTTATCCCCATTTTGGTCAAGATAAAAATAAATGATTCTAAATAGGGAAATTTTAGAAATGAATATCCAGTAACATCTATCCAACCCCTGAAAGATAGGGATATTGAATAAGTTCTTGGGCGGCCCCCAACAGACCATCACCTAAACATTATCTTCGTCCAAATACACACCTTCCTCTAAGATGATGTGACCCAATAAGTGTACATGATTAATCAAAAATTGACACATAGATAACGTGGTGTATAGATGATACTCCCTTAGTGTACTCATGATGATATCAAGATGTTGGAAATTATCGTCATGGGTCTTAGAGTACACCATGATGCCATCCATAAACACTACCATAAACTGATCCTGATACAAATGGAAGATCATGTTCATCAATTACATAATCATTTTTTGTGAAATAATCAACCCAAGAGACATTATGATGAACTGATATGGGACATACCTTCTTCAAAAGCTATGCATCGGTATATCAGAAGTTTGAACTCTAAACTAGAAATACCCTGATCTCAAGTCTATCTCGGAAAAAACAGAACATTCCACCAAATTTTCCAACAGATTGTTGATATGTGGAAGATGATACTTGTTCTTCATAGTCATCAGGTTCAACTTGAAATAATCAACACACAAGTGTAGAGTCCCTCCTTTCTTCTAAGAAAGAAAAACTGAGAACCCCAATGCAAATTACTCATATGGTTGAGCCTCTTGTCCTTCAAATATTCTAGATGAGTATTGAGGTATTGTATCTCTATCAGTCCCATTATATATCGTGGAATAGAAGCTGGGTCAGCCCCAGTCATGAGATAAATAGTAAATTCAACATCTCTTTTACGTGGAAAACATGAAAATTCTTCCGGAATGAAATCATAAAAACAGTCCACTACCAAGGAATGACATCCTTATCAACACCTCCGTAAAATAGTAATGGACTATAAACCTGGAATGCAGGATCTCCCAATGGTGGTGTGATTTTTTGTGTTTGGAATTCTGGAATATCCAACACTCTATGGTGAACAAAAATGTCACCCTTAGGAGATGTAAAAGTCAATAAATTGTGATAAAAATATATTTGGGATTGGTATGATACTAACCAGTCCATAACTAGAATTAGGTCAAAGCCTAAATTTTCAATAATATAGATATCCCTGTCAAAATGATACTCTCCATCCTTGAGAAAACACACATAACACAAGAAAATTTCTCTTGACCATACTACCAGATATGTTTCTATCTTCAATACCCCACTCAGGAACAACACCTCCAAGCTCATACCATTTATAATTTTTTATAAATAAATGAATAAGAGGAACTAGTATCAAATGAGGAACTATCTAAATTTGGTGCTATAAGAATTGTACTTATCACTCTCAATGGTCTATCATTGCTATCCACAAGTACATGTGTTATCGCATGAAACTTCCCTTCCCCTCTTTCATGTGATGTTGCATAACTAACATAAGTTGCACCACTCTACTGATTTGGAAACATCATCCCCAAATCACCGCATCTAATTCTTATAACACCTTAGCCAGTAGGATCCTAACATCCAGACATATATAGTGCAGAATTCCCCATCCCAAAAACATGTTATCTCTATCTCTTGTATCACCACTCATATGTCAATGGGTCTTGTAGAACTTTTTTACTATCCCATATTTCTGCATGATCAGAACTCTACTGGAAGTTAGGGGAACTGCCTCTTGAAGTTTCTTATCATGCCACACTAGTGATAGATCACTCAAGTAAGATCCTAAGAAACTAATACATCAATTTGTGAACCACACTTCCCACTTACCTAAATAATTCTATACCAGTGACACTTCCTGCTCTTGAGAGTCGAACCTCTTGATCATCCATCAACAATTGTAAGTCATGCAGTGTAAGCCTCATTTAGGTTCCCCGCTGCTATGATAGCCTGATCCACCACATCATCAAACTTATTTAACTGTAAAAATTTAAATCTATGAATTAATCTCAAATTTAAGCCCATTCTAAAAATGCTTCATTGTAGTTGTTTCATCCCCTTACAATACTAGAGAAAATCATTGAAAAACATTAAATCATCCAACACAGTCCATCAAAGAAATACTCACCAGATTCAACCTCATGAACTTAGTATCTCTCTCCTTCCTCAGCTTATTTGGATAAAAGTGTTCCATGAACCTCTCTAAATATTCCTTCCATAACATACCATCATCATGTTCACTCCACACCAAGATATCTCACCAGCACTTCACTAAGCCTCGTTGCATATAATAAGCCAACTTGACGCTACTCTTAGTAGGGGTATCTAAATGGTCGTGTATTATCTCTATGGATTCAACCTAAAATTCAAATCCCCCAGGTCTTCCCTCTCTAGTAAAATGAAAATGGTGACACAACTGAATCTCCCTCATCATATCAGACAAACTCTTCACAACCCACCTTGGGTATCATTCCATAAGATTCATAAAGTGATAAATCTTATCTCAGGACTACTCCCCAAAATTTTCACATGGCATGATTGATGCCTCATGTTCCATAACTGGAGCATCATCTATATATATATCCTCCTAGCTCCTCTCAAAAAGTGTTTTCATGGAGGAATACTCTCATAATTCTAAACAATCACCTTATGACCCAATTGAAAACATAAAAAATTTATTTAAGTGGGAAACACAAAAATACACAAGAATTATTTTCCCAACCCTCTCTATATTGTCAAAACTGAGGTTCTACCACCACCCTTTACCACCATACTCCTAGGTCCTAGTTAACAAGGATTAACACAATATCATTATTCAAGTCTCTCATTTAGAAACCAATTTATTTTCATCCATCCTTATTTTATAGTTTTTCTCAATTTCATATTAGTGAACATTTTAATTTCAATTTATCAAGAATGAAAAAAGAGTTCATGTTAAATAACTTTCCAATAAACTGTTTTCTCATGCGTGCCTACAATGATGCATGTCACAATAACCCTAAGTTCCTAGAATTATGAATACAAACTAAAATATCATTCTATACCTTGACTCAAGTTATATATTATAAAATATCAACATTAATAAGCACAACACAAAACAATTTTTCCACCCAAAGTGAAATAATACTCAACTATAACAAAAAATAATAATAAAAACAATCCCACCCTCGGTACTTGGGTTCTCCTCTGTATATGGGCAAGCTAATTCCATGCGGATGCTCATAACCGAGGCCCAACTCTCCCAATTCTCGTTTATACCATTCCCAAATAGTAATACAAAACAAATATAATTGGCATCTGATTCCACTTAGTGCCCTCCCCACCTAGGTGCCACACAACGGTGCCCCGATCTAGTTTGCTACGTGACCTCGTACACACATATCCATATGTTAAGGGATGTCGACTATCAGTGAGGGTCTATTATTAGTTTGAAGGATACTATACATTATCTTTTAGAATGAAACACCAACAAAAAATAATTAATAAGTAACCCAATATAAAACCATTAACATAAATATTCCAATATCACATGATGACCTAAACTGAATATACAATATCAAACAGATCAATAAATATTTCACGCTAATGTGTGTTTCATATGTCTAAATTAAAAAAATAAAGGCATTGATTGCTCCCAAATCAAACCCAAACCACATCCAATTCAACAAACCAAGCGTCATCCCAACTCAAAGAACTAACATAGGGCCTTTTACATTATCGTGTCCTGAAACCATGAAATCTATTCGGGTACCGATCAGGCAGCCTGAGTAGGATGTTAGTACAACTCAGTAGGCCACCACCAACGAAATTTAAAACAATATTCAGTTAAATAATATTTTATATAGTTTTATAATAATGAATCACAATTCATTAATAAATTGTTATCACATTATCAAATATTAATTATTTAACCAGATAAACCATCATGTCCGCATAGACACATGTATCTCCATTCCTACTTTGGCATGTGTCTGATTCTAGAATATTCCCACGGAATATCATATCTTACCATTCCACTATTACTATTCATTAATTCATTTCATATATTAATTTACATGTTAGCATTCGTTTATTCATTCTCGAATTACCATGTTATCATTCGTACTTCACACATTAGAATGACTATGTCTCTATTCTTTATTTCCCAAATAAATGAACATTTTACCAATTATAAATTCCAAATCAAATGACCATAGAAACAATCATGAATACCTAATTAATAAAACAATTAATTATCCACATCAATTCCATTACTAATTCAACAATTAGTTAAACACCACAATTTCATTTGTTAATTCAATAGTTAACTAATCACTTCAACAAAAAAATTAATTAAATAACTAATTAATCACAATAGTTTCATTACTAATTATTCAATTAATTAAACCCAAAAATTACATTAGTTAATTAAAAAATTAAATAATCACATTAAATAATTTAATTAATTCTATAATTAATTAATCACAACAATTATATTAATCAATTCAACAATTAATTAACCACACTAATTTCATTACTAATTCAGTAATTAGTTAATCACATCAATCCACTTAATTAATTCCTAAATTAATTTATTAAATCAATTCCATTAATTAATCCATAATTAATTATTTAATATACAAAAACATAAAATCCAGAATTATTTCCATAATTAATTATCTAAATCAAAATATCAATAATTCATAGTTAATTTGATAATAAATATCAAATCAAAAAATTCAATATCACACAATAATTTATACAGTTAATTATTTCAAATGAATAAACTCAATATCACGTAATTAATTCTACAATAAATTATCTCAATCTATGTAGTTGGGGGCTTGCCTGATTGGTAAAGGCTCCTCGTAATCCTTCCCTAGACACGATTTCAAATCTAAGTGGGAGTGAATTTTTTCTGGAAGGTGGTGATGTATGCATGAAGTATGTTGGTGATGAAATAGGCATGCTGAAGAAAGGTTGAGATGTAGGCATGTCACTGGAATGACTTTGTAATGGGATATTTGGCCAGTTTGTGGAACTTTGATCCATGTAATGGGCTTCATGCCCACTCGGCCTTCAGCCTATGTACAAAATAAAATAAGGCTTGATGGGTGGTATATCCCTTAGGGGGATTTGTCCAACCTTTCTGGCTATTTTTTGGGTTGTGTTAGTACTTAATCTAATTGTAACCCTAAGCACCAAATAAAAAAATTATCAATCTATAATTCACAAGATCCCAAATTTTACATCTCCTCACTTAATTAATTCAACAGATATATGAATTCATTCAAGGAAAAAATTTCTAAATATATAATATAAATTATTAAATTTCATAAACATAATTTTAAAAAATAATTTTGTATTTGAATTGTAGACAACCTATGTTAAGTTTGATGAATAACACTCACCAGTAGAGATCCTTAAAATTTGATCAGCACAATGACCTTGAACAATATCCAAATTTTAAAAAAATAACTCAAGTTAAAAAAATATAGAAAACTCAAATCAAGATATATACATACAATTCTATATATATATCTAATCAGAATATAACGAAACCCCCATTCATAAAAAGGAAAATAAAGGAAGATTAATGGGGAAACAATCAGGATGAGATCCTCTTACCGGGAAGGGTGTAGATCTTTGATCTATGATTACAATCACTAAGAAAGTAGGTTGAGTGGATTGGAATTAATCATATAGGATTTGAAATCATTAAACATCATCAAGGGTAAAAGTGTCGAATTGGATGATTTTTGAGGGTTTGGGTAATTTTAAAACTAATCATTGGGTGATATATAAAGTCACTCTTGGTTTTCTTGGAAGGGGTAAACAGTTTCTCCTACCCTTGCACCAAAACAATCAACGTTTATTATAGGGGTGTAGAGTTTCTCCCTATAAGAAGCATGGTCTTAAAAACTAGAAAGAAACCATGAAATTACTCTCTATCTAGGGTTTCATGGTTTAATGGGTGGGGGCACACATTTAGGGCTAACTGTACACTTCCCTTCTCCCTTCAGTTTTTCTCAACTATCATCCAGACACACCCCAAGGTAAAAAAAACCAATATGATCAAGAAAATAAAAAAAATACCTAAAATCTAGATCAAGTCATCTTCATAAATGTGTAAGGTTTTTCAGTACCATAATACATTATTTGACATAAAATTCTATAAATTATATAATTATAATCACTCGCTATTTTTTAATTATGGAAGCATAATCTATTCAATTCATCATGGGTCGTGGGAAGAAAAGTCACATTTTAATGATTATATCTCTCTCTTAAACTCTTTTGAATCTTTTTTAGATCTCATTAAATGAATTATTCACATTTAAGTCACTCTTTATATATTCTTCTAATAATGATCATTTATTTTTTATTTATTTTGATGAGTTTTGCAATTATTTTATTTATTTATTAAAATGAGACCAATCCATTTGAGATTCATTTGAACACACATTATCCTTGACTTCTAATTACTTCTTTTAACATTCAGAGTAAATAATTTTACTTGTACAAGGTTTTACATTATTATAACTATAAAATACATTATTATTATTCAGAATAAGAATACAATGAGATATTGTAGTTTTATTAAAGAAATTACAATAAAAAAGTGTAAAATAATTTCAATTATTTTTAGAGAATCATTTACAACAATATCTACTTCAATAATTATAATTAAAAGAATAATTTTTTCCAAGACGAGTGGAAAAATAAAAAAACATGTAAATAAAATTAATATTTTTGATTAATATATTTTTTATATCCCATCATAATTAGTTAATTAATAAATCATGTGGGCATTTATAATATATACTTATATAGACATCTTTACCTTTTTTTTAAAAATATCACGTGAAAAATTTATTAATTAGACAATCCAATCATGTGATGTAGAAAAAATAAATTAAATCAATATAGAAATGTGGCAAGGTAGACTTTATAGGATTAATTAAATAAATTACTTTAAATCGTCTTATCTTGTCGTAAATAAATAACATATTATAAATAATATGAACCATATATCTAGGTGGTGAAAACAAGGATTAAAATAAAAAACACACCATTCTTCATTTTTGATTGTTTTTGTTGATGATGTCCTTTAAAAAGAAAATTAAAATTAATATCAAATTAAGTGAAATAATATTTAATGGTAAATAAAAATTTATTATAATTTTATTATTTTATTGTATCTATAACCCATTATGGAGGATCGAACTACCCTTTTATACAATGTGAATCGAGGTGTTGGGGGATTGGAGGGGTATTTATCGCACCACTATTGATTTTATGTGTCCATATGGTTGAATGGTTTCTTTTTTTTCAAATTAGTTTCCTTCCCTGTTGTTTTTTGTCTGTTGTTGATTGTTCATAACTTCCTAAGGTTTCTCTTCTTATTGGGTCATAGTTTTCTTGGCTAGTATTTGTTTAAAAAAAATTCATCCAATTATTTGGAGGATGATTATGGTATTATAAATGACCATCCTTCATGTATCATTTTTTCGTTTATATAATAAAGTGGAAGGGTCTAGTCATCTAGGATATTTTCTTAGATTTTATCAAATGATTAAAATAATAAATATTATATATATAATAATTATTTATAATGTTAAAAATAATAATAATAATAATAATATATTATTATTATTATATCAGATATGGATTAAATGAAACCCCAACTCTATTGTATAAATTTGTAATATATATAATTATAATTTGATCTAATATTCATGATTCATATGAAACAGTGTGATCATGACTTAGAGTTGATTAATTCAATACTCATATGTGTTATGTTTATCCAACTCATGGAGTAGAATCTAGGTTCTTAATATAACCCCTCATTCTTATTTTTATAAAATATAGTTTTTCACCTCAGTGTCTAATTTTGAAAATTGAATGGACTATACTCATAATTTATCTACAGAGAACATGGTTGTGGAAATTTTAAAAATTCTCAAGTTCTTTGAGGGTACTTATTGGTATTTTAATTATATGAGGTGTCATGATGGAAAATTACTCCAACTGAAAAGTTTATGAGGGCATGACTCAGACTATTTTCTTGAGTAAATTAAAATCGAACCCTCCCTTGGATGATTTAATACCACTAAACTAACATAATTTTTAAAACATATTATGATGTGATTATGTAAATATGTAGATTATTTACATTCATGATAATCATGATGCATCTAAAGACTTATATGAGACATAAGATCATATTTTAGATTATATTATCTCATATCAATCAATGATTTAGTGTGACATGAGAATTTAATGATGTTATTCATGATGGAAATCAATCATGGACCCTTTGGGTGTATTTAGGTTGTCAAAAAATTGTATGAGATGAATAATGTGGTTCTTGTGAATCGTCAAAGGCATGATACTTTTATTATTCCAATATTGATAATGTGTATTCTTAGAGGATATGAATCAAACATTATTTATAAAGATTTTTACATTTTATTAATGATGATATGTAACATTAATATTATATTGTTAATCTAATCTTTCTGCAAGGAAGTGGTTCTATAATACCACATTGAAAATTTTGATATTAATTCTATTTTATATTTCATTATAATGGAATGTAGTGTTCTCAAAATATGGGTCTAATTAAGTGGGTAATTATCAAAAGGTTTTTGTTATAACCAATATTGAATAAAACACTTATGATCAATAATAGTTCGTAATTTAATTGACCAAATTTTATATATATAGTATAATGATGTATATATTTTTTACATTGAGACATCATTTTGATGATGATGTTGATTACTTATGATAATAAAATATTTATAAACTTTCATAGAGTTCTCTACTAAGGTGGTTGGATGTTTCATGATTATTCGTAAGAGTACACTAGCCTTGTGGTAGATATGAGTTTTCAGGTGTTGATGGTATGAATGTTCATAATAAATAGTTGTATAGCGACATAAATTTTTCTTATATGACCATTACATAATGTTTATGATAGAAAACATAACATTGATATAATCTCAAATCCCTCAATTTAGTATCTTGGGAAAATTAGGCTCATAAATCACTTGTAAGAAAATGATACCATGACATTATTCCAATCATGTTTCTTAATCATTCTAAAAAAACTCTCTCATTCTTCTTAGTACATGTTTTAAAATAAAGATATAACTCAAATGAATGAGTGGTATAACATAAAAATAAAGGTATAAATTGGGGAAATGTATCAATAATACAAGGGTGATTATAATTAACATCCTCATATTATAATCATATGTTCTTAATCATAATCATGAGTGAAAAAAGTTGATAAAGGAACGGAATGTGGCATATGTATAATCACAAAACATCATAACATTGTTCTCAAATGTTGTTAAAAACTCTGTCTTTATTACACTTTATTTCATTATATAAAACATAATAATAGTCATAATACAACCTATAATATCAATTAGAAAAATGTATTTGGGAATTAATTACATTACCTAACCTTCTAAAATTGGGGGTACATAGAAATTATAGAAAACTTCCTTGACTAAATCATATTATTTCTTTGTACATAAAAATGAATGGGATAACCTGGGGACACACATAGGAAATAAGTGAGATATAAATCCCAGCAAGAGAGTAGACATTGAAAATCATGATGAAATTATTACATGTTATACAATAGGTCTATCAATGAGACATAAAAGTGGTGATCATCATAGACATAAACATTGAGGTGTGATATGGAATGATAACATAAGAGAAACATGGAAAGGTTGAAACAACTTTAAACATGACATCACAAACATGAGTCAATACTAACCACCAAGACATCATGATGGGAAAATCCCTATTATGGATAAGGTTTACTCTAAAATCTCTTGAATGAAGTCTCATGATAATAAAACATTACCCAATGCATTGGAACACTATATAATTTTGGGTGCACATGTCACATTCATTTCATTCACAAGCATAAGAGTGCCTTGTAGATCATACCACATGGAATCCTATATTATCAATTTTTATTCTACAACAAAGGATTTTGGAATAAATAAATTTAATCCAAAAACCAAGGAAGTATAAGTGTATAAAATTGAACATCATTGATAAGAAATATGTATGGGTATTAACTACACAATTTTTTTCATGGGAAATCTTCGAGAAATTTTGAATGTGTAACAGTAAAACTCAATGATTCATAAAAACAATTTAATGAAAGATAAAGGGTTTACTCATTATTTTTCATCAAATGGAAAGAAATAGGGATGTGTAAAATTATATCCCAACATTAAAAATCAAAAATAAGATACATAAAATGAAGAAGAAAATTTAATAGAGAGGAGATGGAAAGGATTTCTTACCTTTAGATGGTGATTCCAAAAGATTGGGAGGATATTCATGAGATATTAGGGGCAGCATGAGAGAAATATATATAGGGTAATGTAGAGTTATGATGTCATAAAAGATATTTTAGTGAATATAATGGGGATATTTTTTGGGTTTATATTGGAAAATAGTTGGCGAGTTATTTATTATTTTTCATGATTTGGTTTTGGACTATATACAATAAAAAAAACAACAAATATCATCATTGTATTTTCCATTATTTCTACCAAATAAGTGTGTTATTCATTATTTTATATTTCAAAGATCTAAAATTATTAATGTGCTACCCATGGTTATGTATAAGCGAGTCATGTCCTTAAATAAATTATTTTAAATCCTTAAATTATATTATAGGTATTGGAGGATTCATAAATGATCAATAAAATTAATAAAATAAACATAAAAATTTAATTTTAAAATGTAAACCTAGATTTTGTCAAGGATTCTATTTATATTACTTATTACATTCTTTTTGGTTCATTATTATGTCATAATACACACCGTATATTTATACCATATATTTATATCGTATATTTATACCGTATTTAATTTTCCTCCAAAAACTCTAGTGTCTTATATAATCATGAAATATTTAGCACGAGAAACTTTTAATGCTACGATTCAAAAATTAATATTATTTTTACTAAATAATTTTTCAAGAATCATAATTTTCACTATCAAAATAATAAGTGACATTTATTGAGAAATTCTTTGTTTTTTTGATAATTACATGATTTAATCCCTTGTAAATATTACATTTTACTTTATAAAACTTATATAATCAGTTATTTTAAATAAAAAATATTAAAAAATAATATTTTATTTAAATATTATTTATTTTGAAAAAATACATTAATCTATCATAATAAAAAAATTAGCATATATTAGTCTAAAATAATTTTTTTCATTATTTTATAAAAATAAAAAAACATTTATAAATTAGAAGTAAATATAACCATTATTCTATTGAAAATTGAATATAAATATTCATATTATTAGGTTTTTGATATATATCCATTTATTACGCCATAAAATTCTCAAAGGGTAAGGTTTACGATAGATATATTTTCAGGGGGTGGTTAAGTGTACATGGTTTGGGTGGTGATCTCGATAAGCGTGAAATTGCCCCATAAAAGGATTCATTCATACATTAGTTATTGGATATGATCCTGTGAATGGTTGATAAAAAATCCTAGTGATTCTATTTCCCTCTAAATCTCTGATAAATGTTCTTCATAGGTTACGATACTACTAGTCGGAGAAATCAATTAATTTTTCTCTGTTAATTGGATTTATCAAAATCCAATATTAATACTAATAAAATTGTTTCTATTCAAAATCTATATGAACAATGGTTAAGATACTTATTGGTATTTTAAATCTAATAGTATATAATAAAACCAATGAAGTTCATGTGTTTTATATAATAATAATACATAACAAGACATTTAATTACATCATTAAAGGAATTTATGTATAAAATTCCAATTAGTTACAATCTTACCTGCTTCAAAAAAAGTTCCATTAAAATTTTCATCTGACATACTAAAATAGATTAGGTAAATTTCATTTCATCACCTCCTCCGGTTCCTACATCACTTCTTCCAAGATGTGGTTTTCCATTTCACATTTACAATGTAAATTGTCATATATCCTAGTACTTTATCTATACGATCTAAGATCTTCACCAGCTTCTCCTCAAATGAGAGGTCATTATCCAATGGTTGTACCTCTGGTTGATCACATGTTAGTGGTATGATATGTTCTTCCTTAATATTAATATGCATAACACATCATATACTTGAGACATATTGGGTGGGAGTTCTAGCTAATAGTCCATCAACTCGATGAGATCAAGGATCTAAATGGGACTAACATAACTTGTACTAAGATTTTATATATTCTCAAATCACATTAATTTATTCCACAGAGATATGTGGAGTAATAAATTATCTCTAAACTCATATTCTAGGTTTTTTCAATTATTATTAGTGTAGCTTTTCTGTTGACTCTGAGCATCCTTCATGTGTAATAGAATGGTCTTGACATTTTCCAACAATTATTCAACGACCTCATAACCTAGGTATTTATGTTCCCCAAATTCATCCAAGTATTCAGGTGTTCTAAGCCTCTTCCCATAATGGTCTTCATAAGGATACAACTCTATGCTTAACAGGAAACTCTTTTTATATGAGAACATAACCAGAGGAAGACGTTGTCTCATCCCCCTTTCAAGTAACATGAGAATTCTCTCAACATTTCCAATTTTTTGGGATAGTCCACTCATATTTTCCATATTTTTTAGTGTAATAATCCATTATAATGTTTATATCAGTATTTAGAGATTGTTGGAGACTCTTCCTAGACATTGTTGTAAATCATGGATCCCAAATAGATATAATTGATAGTAGTGTTCCATGTAGCCTCCCCACTTCTCTAATATATATCATTGCAAGTTAATTGAGTGATTGGTCCTCCAAAATTGTAATGAATTGATCATTGATTTTAATATGATCTAGAGAAACCCATATATAATTTTTTCCTCTTGATGCCTTTGGAATACCAGTTTAAAATTCCATGGTTTTGTTTTCCCATTTCCATGTAGTTAGGGGAAATAGTTGCATCATCCACTTGGATTTTTTCCATTCATCCTTCACTTATTTTACTACAAAACATATTAATTTATATTATGATATCACCATATTCATATTGTCCCACAAATAGTGATCTTAAATATATCAATATATCGTTATTCTTCCAAGATAGAAATATAAGGTTAAACTATGTGCATCATCCAACAAATACTTCACTAACTCAAGATTTTATGTTACACATAGTTGTTACCCAAATCTCAAAAATAATTCTTCATTAACATTGAAGTATGAGTATTTCCATCTTCTTATAGCTTCAAATTTCTACTTAATTCCAATATCATCTCATTAAGAAACCACTTTTCTCTCCATACGGAATTATTGAGCAATCATTTGTGAAAGTATTGATGATGTTCATTCCTTTATGATTCTCATTCTTTTTCTATTCAAGTCTAATAAGATCAAATCCTTCTCAATTTTCATCAATGAAAATATTATATATCCTTTCTACACAGATAATCATCCAATTTATTTTTGTTTCTAGGATGGTATTAGATTCAGCAATCAAAGTCCTCAATCTTCTCTAAACAAATTTCATGGTGCATATTTTTCTCTTTTGGTTTGAATATATAATTGAGGATATTATGATACAAATATCATTCACACTTCTTCCTAAAGATATAATGCCACCAAATTTTCAATGGGAAGATCACAATATCCAACGACATATCGTGTGTTGGGTAGTTTTTTTTGTGAACATTCAATGTCCATGAATCATATGTTGTCAAATTTTCATCATGCATTAATACAAGGCCCAATACCTAGTTTTAATCATCATTATAAACCACAAACATTTCTCTACTTGTGGGTTGTGTGAGTACTGGTGTAGTGAAACACCTCTTTTTTAACTCCTTGATTCTCTCTTCACATTTAACATTCTAAAAAAACATGACTCCTTTCCATGTTAGCTTGTTTTTAGGGTATTAAAATCATGATAAATTTCTCAAAAATCAATGATATTAACAATTCAATCTAAGTAAAAAAATGGATATCTATCATATATGTTATTCTCAGACATCCATCAATTTATTTTTTTATTAAAGGTTCTATAGACATCCCATTAGTTTTGATAATATTCCACTAGAATGAGACTTACATCATCCAAAACTCTCATTTTTTTACATTTTATAATGTTTCTCCTTTTGTAAAGACTTTAGTAGATTGCTCATATTCTCCTCATGTTTCTCCTTACATTGAAATTATTTTAAAATATCATCTATAATGACTACCAAAATTTTATTGAGGGAATCTATAAGGAATATATTCATCAGTTCCCTAAATATTTTAGGATAATTAGTGAGTTTGAATTGAATTACTATGAAATCATAGTGCTCATAACTTGTTTGGAAAGAATTTGTGGGGATATCATCCAAATTCATACTTACATGTTAATGTCTAGATAGAATTTAAACCTTAGATAAGTATTGGTCTCCACATATCTAATAACTATAGTCATCAATATGTGATAGAGAATACTTTTTCTTCATCATTGTCTTATTGAGATAATTATTAATAATAAAGAGGTGTATTGAACCATGCTTCTTCTTGGAGAAGAGGAATGGTTCACCCTAAGGTGGTTCACATGGGCATATAAACTCTTTTATCCAAATTATCCAATAGTTTTTTTATCACCCCATATTTTAAAATATCAGTTCAATTCAATGTCTTGGATAATGGTTACACCCCATGTGTAAGATTGATTGAAAATTCAACCTCTCATATAAGAGGAAAACCAGAAAATTCTCCTAGAAACACATCTATGTATTCCCTCACAATGGTAATGTCTTTAGAGAAAATATTTTCCACAAACATAATAATTTTCTCAATATATTCCTACTCAGATACAAATAATATCATTTCTTGTGATATTGGTTCAAAAGAAGATTCATATTCCTTTTTGTACTTGTATAGAATCGGGGGATGATTCATGGTATGTAGAGTGATTTCCTTCTCATGTAAATTTATGATATATCTATGTAATGAAATCCAATACATATACTTAATTTCATATACATCCACTAAAAGGACCATCATAAGGTTATATTGGAAGATAAGCCCACAAATTTTGATGGGAGAGTTAAATATTTATGATAGAATAATTTCCCCTTTTGTGTATTCACCAAAAACATAGCTTCCATACTTTATAGTTGTTCTTGAATAGTTATACTAAACATGTGTGATATGAAGGAATGTATAGAACTAGAATCAAAAATTAAATTTGTTATTATTTAATTAATAACTAATGTACATATCACAACTTCTTTTTCGAGATTCGCCTTAGTAGTTGTGATGAAATAATCTCTCCCTTGCTTCCTTGGAGGTTTTTGGTTGTCTCTGAAAAACATTGTCCTAGTGAATTGGTTTGAAAATTTCCCTAGTTGCATGTATTTTAAACTATTAAAAATTTGTTGAGGGTTCATTAGATCATTAATTTAATCTAAATCATTAGTGTGTTTCTCTCATTGAAAATCACTATATAGGAATCTTTCCTTTCTACACATAATGTATGTTTTCATCCCCCTTTGGAAAATTCTAAGCTACTTATTTCCACACTATTGATGAGTTGGATATAAAAATTCCATAGCACCATTATAATTCTCCACCACACGACCGTAATTAAACTCCACTTTCTTCTTCATAACCACATGTTACACTTGAGAATCTTTAATCACTTTTTTTAATTTTAGGGAACATTGGAAAATTTCACCATAGCAATAAAAGTCTCTAATCGCAATGGAGTTTTGTAGACTATGTCTCCCCCCACTAGTGAAGTTGTCAAATTTGAATTCAGGGGTAACAAAAAATCTGGATGTGTATCATGAAAGTCTTATGACGCTTTCCCTATAATCCATGATTGATTCATTATTTTTTTCTTGAGGTAGGGTAATTCACTATTTATTTCTAGTCGAAGAGTGTGTGGAAAATATTTATCAATTTTTTTTCATGCCTCCTTCTAACCCATTGATTTCATCTCTTCCTTAGGATTTATATTCATATTCAATTTCCATGATTGATCAAGTTGTCCCTCTAAATTATAAACATATAGTATAACCATCTATTTATTGGAACATTTATGGATGGAGAAGATCTCCTCAGTGGAGTGGACCCATAGTTTCCTGATTATGCGATTGGATGATCCATTGAATGTTGGAGTCCTTTAGCACATAAATGTCTCAATTGCATCTTCTTATTTCATAGGGGGATTTGGGAATTCCTCATAATATAGGTTTTTATTTAGAACATAACTTAACTAGGGGAGTATCATCACAAAGTTCATGATTCCTACTTCCATCAGGTTGGATGTCATGTTTTGGAAGTCATCACAATTCCCTTCACATTGTTTGTTTACATGGTTCCACAAATTTTTATCCATTGGATAGAATAATAGAAAAATTATGGATGACTAATTTTAAACTATAGAACAGATAAATGGGAATCATATTAAATTAAATGGATAACTTATAAATGAATTATATTTCCACAAATTAGGAATTTATAGGCTTAAATATATGTTATCCATGTTCTTTTTTCTAATATAGACCCTTGTGGTAATTATTTTTTCCCCTAATGATGGTTTGTAATGAGCCTTTGAATTTACCAAATAATATCCACTAGGAGTATCAAACCCTGTGTGAATCAAGGATTATTTTCATTCTCTAGTCATCGACCGAGTCTACCCTAATACGGATTTTTTATGTTTTACCCTAATGTACTTATGTGTCACATCCACATCCACTGGTAGTATACAGACATGGATATATTTGATAGGAAACCAATTAATCTATACTATACCAAAATTTAGGGATGTAATATTATGTTTTTTATTATCCCTAATGATTTTTCTATAGTTTTCTAATCATAAATCCATAAATAACTAATCATTTCATTGATACCAACTATGAAAACCCATGTCTAAATTAAACTTCATTTCATGATTTATTACATAATATTACAAATAATACAACCTAGAAACTTTTTAATATTAGTTATTTTGGAACTTGGTACACCACATAACATATTATAATAGGGTTTTCATCGACATTATTGAAAAATTCATTTACATTCTCGTATTATTCCTTCGTACTTAAAACTATATGGGATAACCAGGGACATTCATAAGAAAGGGGAGAGCTATAAATCCCATTAATGGAATTAATATGGAAAAAAATGGAGAAATGATTACATGTTATTAAATATTCATATCAATTAGATGTAAAATTAGTTAGAATCATAAACATGAACAATGAGGAATGGTATAAAATGATAATATAAAGGACTCATAGAAATGTGGAAACAACATTAAACATTGAATCATAAACATAGGTCAAGGATAATCTCAATACATCATGACACAAAAAGTCCCATGATGTATTGGGTTAACTCCTTAATCCATTTAATGATGTCTTATGTGACTAATACATAACACAAAGCATTGGAGTGCTATATAATTCTAGGTTCACCCAATAATTTCATTTCATTTACATTCATAACAGTGCCACATAGATCATAAAACATGGAATATTTTATCCCAAAATGTTATTTTTCAGTAAAAGAGTGTGTAATAAATTCATGTAATTCCCCAATAAATGATTAATAACTTTCTAAATTTTACCACCCTTTACAGTAAATGTGTATTGGTATTCATTACACACTTTTTGGTTATATATAACTGTGGTGAAATTTAAAAAGCATAACGTCAATACTCGATGATTCATAAAAATTGTAAACTGGGAGTTAAAGGGGTAAATTATTTTTTATAAATAAAATAAATTTTAATAGGGATTTTTAAAATCATATCCCAACATTTGGAATAGGAAATAGAAGATATAAAATGAATAAGATGCTTGAATAGAAGGACAAGTAATGGATCCCTTACATTGAGAGGGTGATTCAAAATGATTGAGAGGAGTTTATTGAGAGATTGGGGGGACCGTTGAAGGAAATTAGATATGAGAGAGAATAGTCAATAAATTCACCATGGTTTTTTGAGTGAAGATAATTAGGATATTGGGTGGTTTATATGTGAAAATATAAGGCAGATTTTTATTATTTCCCAAGATTATGTTTTGGAATCTTTAAAATAAAATAACGAAAGAAATGTTACCATGTTTTTTTACCACGGTTTATACTAAAGAGGGGTTTTTTGTTTTTTTATATGTAAAAGACCCCAGATTTTAAAAATATTACACTTGGTGTTGTGGAATTTAGTCACATCCTTAAAGAAATTATTTTAAAACATTAAAATGTATTATAGGTTTTTAGAGGATTCATAAAGGCTTTATAAAATTAATAAAATAATCTGAAAATCACATTATTTCGAATTGGAAACATATATTTGGTCTTGTATACCATTTTTAGTATTTATAACATAATATTTGGATCATTATGATGTTATAATACACACTGAATAAATATACTGTTTTTAATATCTACCCAATAAATTGATTGTCCCAAAAAATTATAAAAAACTCACCATTAAATAATTATAAAATTTAGGTTCCAAAAATAATATTTATTTCATCTAAATATTTTTATAAATATGTGAATTTTTCACTTGTAAAATAATATTGGAAGTTTATTGAGAAATGCTAGTTTTTTTACTATAATAGTTTTGAAACCCTTTTAAAAATTAAATTTTACTTTATAAAATTTATACGCACATTTATATTTATAAACATTATGTGATAAAAAATATTTTTTTAAATGATAATTTAATTTAAAAATCCATTAATTAATCAAGAATAAATGTTTTAATTATAATTTACACAATGATATAATTTTTGTTTCGTTGTATAATAATCAAAATAAATTATATAGTTGAAGTAAATTAAAAAATTATTCTTTGGAAATTTTAGTCCACATATTCATATTATTAGGTGTTGACCTCTTAGTTTTAATAATCAAAAAATGGAGTTTTTAATAATACTAATGAATTTCTTGTTTTCTTCTAGGAAATTTGTATTGTGATAACATGTGATAAATCCATCTAAGTATGAGACACTATTGAGATAGACACTATTTACAATAACACACCATTATAAAAAAATCCCTATGTGTGAGATGAAATAAGGATATAACACCATTGTAATATCATACCACTATAAAGACGAGTGGAAAATGTATGAGACATCATTGGTTGGCACACTGTGAGGATGACACACTACCGGAACACTAATTTTGATAAGTTTGAGAAGCCACCAGATGAGGAGCTATCAAAGTCACACTGTCAGTATTATACCACTAACACTAAAAATATACCAAAGTCTGAGACACTATTAGAGTATACACCATCAGGGAATACACCATCAGACCATATACATATACTTGAGACGACTCCAGCATACATAAAATTTGGATAAGTCTAAGACCCCATTAGTGTCATACTGCCACATCCACATACCGCTTATCTCATACTGCATGATCAACATATCGCCAGTGTCATGCCGCTAAAACAAAATACTATCAACCACGAAACTTCCAGATCCTGACACCACCAGATCCTAAGAAACAATCACTATTTTTATTATTTCACTTATTTTTGTATTACATTAATCTAATGAATATATTCATCTAATTTCAAGTAATTTACAATTTCAATGATTGTATATAAAATATCTTCCAAAAAAATATAGAATGTGTAGTATGAGGAAGTAGCTAATTTGGATGTTCCTGCTGTTATTGATAAAATTGGAGCGAACTCCCTGAGGAAATATACAGATAGTCATATAGATAAGAACATGAAGAAAATATAAAGAAACATTGTGTGAATAAATAGATCATGATTCACTGAATATCGAAGAACTAAAGATCTGGACCAGATAAAAAAGAGAATGATATCACCTGTTGTGAACAATAAACTGAGGAAGCATAAGAGTCTTCACATCTAGTTATTTCCTCCAGTCAAAAAAAGATAGTTTTAAAACTCGATTATTTCGTATGATTTTGAAAGAACCTGACACAATCATTATTATTGATTCAACTCTAGAGTCACAAGTTGCATTGTAACAAACTGATTATCTCTAATCTATGAACTTCTAGATTGCTGGATTCGGTTTAGTTTTATAACTTTTTGAGCAGTATGTGTTCTTACTCTTCTTTACCACATGCACACTATCTCATGCACAAAACTCGTAGACACTAAATATCATCTCAAACACTTTTATTATTTATTTCTTACATAGATACGAGTGGTAGAGGTCCATGTGTGGCCTGTTTATTTTTACTCTCAAGAATAACTGTGAGAGAGGTCGTGTGTAACATGGATTGTTGCACACTATTTTATAAGCCTGATCCATGTTGCATATCATCAATTTAGTTTTATACAAGCTACTTGGTTGTTAATGATCACTAAGAGGAGTGGACTAAGTCAAGAATTGATACAGAGCCTCTTATATTCATTTTTCCACTGTGTGATTTAATTTTGTTTTACTTTTTTATACTTTAAAAATGAAAAAATTTAACAAGAAATAAAATCCATACTTTGATAATTTATCTCAATTCATGTTCATATAGTATTTTGATCAAGTAAATAAATTTCAAAGGATTCAATACTATTTTATATTATTCATCCAATAACAAATAAATATTAATATAAATACTTAGTTTCATTAAGATATATATCATACTACTTATTTTGATAAACTCCCTCATATTTAAACATTTGGGGGATTTAAAAATAGCCAATTTTTAAAATATTTTCTTATTGGGTACTCAATTTGGGGGAATTTTTTTTATTCCTATGAGGGAATCCAAAATTATAAAGAAATGAGACTTAATACATATTTTATCAAATATTATAATTTTAAAATGAAACATGGTGAGGCCATTTCCAATATGTACCCCATGTTTAATGAGATTTTCAATACCATGATCTTGATGGGAAATATTATATCTAACCGGGTTCAAATAATGGGATTGTTGAGATGTCGACTTAAAATATGGAGATGCTCATTAGTATTAAGTATAGAATCATGTTATATCAGTAAATTACCAATCAATAAGCTGATAGGTAAATTTATGATGTATGGATAAGAGTGTAAGGAAAAAAGAGAAGATGAGGAGGGAAATAACAGGAATTGAGTATCTCCAAAGACTATTATCCCTATATAATAGAAGAAAAAAAGAAAAAGAAAAGGTACAAGATATAAGTTACAGTGATAGTGAATCTTTTTTTGATAGTTATAAGGAAATAGCTTACCTAGCTAGAAGACTTAAAAAGGTTTACAAAAACAAATTTCTTCATAAAACCGAATGTTAAAGGTAATTATGGTAATAGAGGAAGTTATAAAAAAATTATTATGATCCGAAGGAAGTTTTATTCCACAAATTAAATATAAAAGGTAAAAAAACTAACCATAAAAAGCTAAAATTCATGAATAAATATAAAGTTAAGGATATAAGATACAGAAAGGCCATCAAATCAACATGGAGTTCTTTAGAAGATAGTTCAAATGATTGAATTGCATCACCTAAAAATAAACCATACAAGGAAAACATGTTTTCTATGACTAAGTTCAATGATATACTCTAATTACCTATTGTTTCATGTTTCTTTATGGGGTAGTAAAGTGATAATTCTAATAATGAACATGATAATTATAATATTTCAAATGAAGAATTGTTTGAATACTGAAATATTCTACAGGATACCTTTAATGAATTAAATAATAAATATAAAATTCTTAAAATTTAGCATGATCAAACTACAAATAGTAAGGCTAAGATATCTATATAAAATGTTGAAATATACAACTGCTTGAAGAAAATGATGATTTCAAACATTCATATGAAAAATTGATGAAATTCCATGATTTTGTTTTTCAAATTGTAGAGATACAA
This sequence comes from Viscum album, assembly GCA_963277665.1. Lineage (NCBI taxonomy): Eukaryota > Viridiplantae > Streptophyta > Magnoliopsida > Santalales > Viscaceae > Viscum > Viscum album. The sequence continues at coordinate 1,485,372,820 of OY728137.1, forward strand.
TAACACAAATTTTTGGAAAATATTTTTTTCCTAAATATGTTACTGGGATAGGATATGAACCTAGATAGAGGAGAATAACTATGAAAGGTTTTTTCCTAAATCAATACATAAAAGATCTACTTAAAAATATTTTTCCAAAGCACCCAACCAAGATATTTTTTCAAAAAAAATATTATTCTTATAAATACCCCATATAAAAAATATAGGTTCCCAAAGCCTTTATCACTAACATGTTTGGACAAAAATATATTTGGGTACCAAAATCATTTCTTATATAAAACTTGTTTAGTTGGATAAATGCTTGAAGTCCTCCAATACAAGTCTATAATACTCATACCTTGGTTTTTCAAGACTTTTGAAAGGATATTACCCTAGCTTCAAGAGCCTTAAAATGGTTGATGATGGAAATGTCTCCTTTGGTGAAAATGATAGGTTCCCAAAGCCTTTAGGTTATGTTTAAAATAATTCTTTTAATGTTTTTTGTTAAAAAAATGATTTAATTTTTACTACCTTGCGAAATGAAAAATTTTATGTTGAATATTTAAATTATTTAGTTTCTCATAATGTTTCATACACGAGTTCCTTTTATAAGGAATATTGGATTTTCAATAGGAGACTATCCATTGTAATATTCACTCACTTAAGAAGATAACTATTAAAGGATATTTTGGGGATATACTAGAATATGAGTTCCTAACTGCTAAATTTTTTAATACCTATAAAAAAGGGAAATAACTTAATGTTTAATTTAAACTAAATAATGAAGTCTCAACATCACAACACCTTGATTCGTGAGTTTGAGAATCAATATTTTGAATCTTTTTTATCACAAAATGGATACACTCATAAATTCTCTACTCCTAGGACACCCCGATCAAATATAGTTTTTAAAAGAAGAAATTTAACCTTATAATTGATATCCTGGACCTTGCCAAAAGACTATGACCTACCAATTTATTTTTGGGTAGAACATGCTAATAGAACCATCTATATTATCAATAGAGTTTTGATCAAACCTATTCTTAATAAGAGATATCATGATTTGTGAAATAATAGGAATCCAAAGGTTAGTAACTTTAGAGTTTTTTGTTGAAAAGTTGTCATTCTGTAATGTAAGGATAATTTGGAAAAAAAATTCTAATAGTGATGAATTAATTTTCATTGGTTATTCAATTTCAGTAAAATCCTATTGAGTGTTCAATAAGAAGTCTAAAATTGTGGAAGAATCGGTTAATTTAAAAATTGATTAAATTGATCCACATGGTTCTAATAACCCCATTGAAAACATTAGGGATGATTTATCTTTTCGGAACTTAAACACGACACCTTTATATTTTTTTGTAATACAATATAAAAATCATCTGGTTTTAAAGAATTTCAAGATCATCCAAAACCTGAACCAAAAAAATAAGAAGTAAATAGTCTCACCTTATCTAGAGCTATTAGATCTATTATGTGCTATTGTTTATATTCTGATGTTGGTGATATAAATATAGAAAATCATGCTAGAGATTCTATTGTAAATTAAATTTAAAATCAAGCATTCATATCTCATCATGAACAAAAGAACATCAATGAAGCTATTTGTGATGAATTCTGTGTAATAGAAATGTATGAAAAGTTTTATCACTTTGAAAGCAACTAAGTATGATAATTTTTAGAGATAACCAAGGACACCATGACTATTGGAACTAAATGAGTGTTTAGGAATATATATTATTAGTCGAGCAACGTAGTTAGAAAAAATGATGGAATTGTTTCACAAAGTTATAGTCAAGAAGAAGGGATTGAATATGACGAATCCTTTTCACCTGTAGCCAGACTTAAATCCATAAGAATCCTTCTTGCTTATATATATCATTTACATTTCAATCTTTATCTAATGTTTTATATGGTTTAAAACAATCTCTTTGTGCTTGGTATGACATGATTTATAATTTTTGGACTTCAATAGTATTTTTAGATGTAATTTATGATCCTAGCCTTTTCATAAAAGGAATTTCAAAAGATTTATTAATAGTAAAAAACTATTTTGATGATATTATTTTCATATATTAAAAAAAATTCATGTACCGATTTTATTCAAACAGAGACATAATGATTTTGAAGGAGTTTAATGGGTGAAATAAAATTCTTTCATGGATTTAAGATTTTTCAAATTAGGGGAGGAATTATATTGAATCAAAGTAAATATACAAAAAATATTTTAATATTATTTAATTAGGATATCACTAAGAGTAGTGATTCTCCTTTGAGTACAACATGTAAATTGGATCTTGATAAAGTTGGGAAACTAGTTGATCAAACTAGTTATAGAGGTATTGTTATAATTATTCTCTACTTGACATCTAGTTATCCAAATATTATGTTTAGTGTGTGTATGTGTTCTCCTTTTTAAGAGATCCCAAAAGAGTAACATCTGGTTGCTTCTAAAAGAATTTTCAAATACCTCAATTATACTACAAATTTAGTATTGTTTCACCCTAGAGTACATTCATTTTATTTAGTAAGTTATTTTGATGCTAATTTTGGTGGATTCAAGTAAGATATAAAAAGAACCTATATAACATTTCACTTTTTATGAAAGTCTCTAGTTTCATGGTATAATAAAAAGCTAAATTATATTTCATTATCTACTACTGAAGATGAAAACATAGCTCCGGGTAGTTGTTGTGAAAAAAATTTCTGGATTAAAAAAACTCTACTAGACTATGAAAATCATTTCTAACAAGTCCCCATAAAATATGGAAATGAAATTGTAATAAATATTTATCAGAATATTTTTTCATGTTATATTGAAAGTTATATTGATATAAGATTACACTTTTTGAGATATAATTTTCAAAAGGGAGATATTAATCTTGTGTTTATTGGCACGAAATATCAGTTACCAGATATTTTTACCATGCCTTTGAATTTTGAAAGAATGAATTATGTCAAACATTAATTAAAAATGATAAATTTTATTTTTTTTTTAATTCTCATTAACAAAAAAATGTGTTTTAAATACGATTTTAATTGGAATGTTGTTGGATTTTATTACCATTAGTTTTTTAGGATGTTGGCTATGACATGTCATTGGACACATCCTACCATTGACTATGTCACGTCATTGAGCTACCATGTCATTTCATTTCATGACTTTGCAAAATGTTTCTCACTTACTTGATATTTAGAACTACGGGTTTATTTCGAGTTTTATTCTATTTATGGAAACCCAATGTAATTTTTGGTATCTATCATAAATTTGATTTCAAGTATAATTTCCATTTTAGAGTACATAATATCCCAAATGTTATTAAAGTTGAACAATATCTATTCCCAACATACCTTTAGCATAATGTGATATGTGAATATCTCTCTCTTGAAGTGAGTGAAACCCTTTCATCTTTTGCAATTCAAACTATCTCCTTACTTTCAACGGATGTTTTCAAGCCGGTTTGAATGCTGAGAAGGAATAGTGATTTTGTGTTTTCTCCTTAGAAGTCAGAATCTTATAAGAATCAAAAGAAAGAGTTGAGTGCACCTTGTCCAGTTATTTTAGTTAATATGGATCTTTTAAACCGAGTTATTATTTTCGGAAAGGAAGTATATTCATAATTTCAACTATTAAGTAAGTCTCGGTTACTTAAGTTTCTATAAACCAATGGTGGTTGGAGTGGATTTCATCAGATAAGAGGCATTTCTACCCAAATATGGTATGTGAGTTTTATCATAGCATTCAGTTTTCATTTAATAAATATAGTGATTATTGGATTAAAACTCATGTCCAATTATATATGAATGTTTTTCTTTAATGAAAGTTGGCTATGTGTTTAAATTTAACTCATGATGTATTCTATGATGACTAATACTGAAGAATTATAGAATCTAGTGAAATGTCAATTTATGAGTATGCCCTTTCTATGATAATAGGAGATAGAAAAAAAAGGCACATGTTTCCTTAGAGTTTGATGGATAAGGTAGGATTTTGTTTTGTTCTTACAATATATTTTATATTCGAGAATAAAATATTTTTCTTCCCTAAAGCTTCAAGATGTTTATCTAATATTTATTATGGCCTATGGTCACAAGATTAATATCTGTAGATATCTAGTGTTACATATGTGTGACATGATCAAACCATCCTCTATGTCAAATTCATTGATCTACCCTAATATTATTTCTACCTTATTAGAGGCCAATGACCTAGTTCCTAATGATGAATAATATATTATAGACTTTGGTGGTTTCTGTATAACTATTTCCACATGTTCAAGAATGAAGATAAGTTGGAACCCATATAAGATACAATGGGTTAGTGATAATGAGAAGCTATATACATACTATAATCTAGTTGAATATACAACCACACCTAAGTATAATGATGATATAGTCAAGGAACATGATGAAGTTGTGGAATACTCAGATGAGGATGAAGATATTAGTGAAGAAGTGGAAAAGGAACAATATGTTGATGTAGTGAATGACCCTAATCGTTCTTCAAAAGACACTCACATTACCTTTGGAGATCCCTTTTTCTATGAGGTTGAAAAAAGAGAGAATTTGGTTAATAGTGATGAATAAGAGACTTAGGTCTCTATAGAAGATCAAAATAAAAGATAAAAATTTACTAAAGTTGAAGATCATGGTGATGAAAAAGAAGAAAAGGAAGAAAAATATGGGAATTGAAAAAGAAATAATAGTGATGAAAAAGATGTTGCAGATGATGTAATTGATTGTGATCCTGATGATTATAATTGTAGAACTATGTTGAAGGATGTGAAAATTACTTTGCATCATAAGGAAATATTTTTTAAGGGGGGTCAATCCCCGTTAGTGGATATTTTTTTGGAAACTCTAGTTTTTGATGATGTTGAGGCTAGTTTAGTTGCTATAGGTCAAGATTTTTTAGATTCTATTGTGGTTTAATAGATGAGACTTATACCTGCTTTGGAATATCTTATTACCAAATAAGAGAAGAACGAGCATAATGAGGAAGAATTTGGAAATGAAAATTTTACTATTTTAAATGTTAACAAGTCTCCTATGCCAGAAAATGTGGAAGGTGTGTCCACTATTATTGATTCCCAAAGGATATTGAGATACACCATGCACCAAATATCAGTATATAGTTGGAAGTTGATCCAGATAGGCTTGACCACACAATGGATATTCAATGTTCAAAAGGCCAAAGAAATCTCAAAGTTTATGTTGTTTCTTCTAGTGTGGTACCTCCTGACACAGTGTTTATTTCAAACCATTGGATTGACCCTGTGGAATAAGAGTAGGTAAATTCCTCTAACTTGGTAAGAATCTCTAAAAATATTGATAAACAAGAAGTTATTGATGAAGGTTATTTTTAGGGATCTTTGATATCACGGGTGGATTTTAAAAGTCTTCTTGAAATGTTTAGTTCTGTGAGACCCCCAGTACCTTAACATGCTTCAGCTCCTCCAGTTTTTCCAATGGATATTTCCACTCAAATTGAATTAAATTATTTTGGTGAAAAGATTATATTTGAGTTTCACAATTATGTAAGGAATCAATCCCCAATTTTGAAAAATCATTGTGAGAATGATTCATGGTACATATTTGAGTTATTGATTAATCATATTTAACCAAATATGATGTATCATGATTATGGGATAGAGATTTAGAGTAAGGGGGTTAGTGTTCAATTGGAAACTCTCATGTATTTGGTAGAGGAAATTAAATATGAGAATAAATATTTGTTGGCTAGTAAGATTAAAAGTCATGAGGATACATATTCAGATACTTCTATTGATGATGCACCTCTTTATCATACATTTCATGATGTTGATCAGTTGTTATAGATGAGCTTAGTGGTCCATATTACAGTTCTTCATGTAGTGTAACAGATCATACCCATGAATGCTTAAAAAATTGGTTTAATTTTGACCTTGTTCTCAAGATTGTTTCCTTTTATGCCAGTGATAGGAAAGAATAAATATAAACTATATCCAAGTCTATAATGTTTTATCTCTATCAGATCAATTCCAAAAATGAAATGGATAGTAGTTTCAAATTCTTTGATGAGAATATAATAATTCCTCCAATTACTCAAGTGTTCAAAGAGAATTTTAGACAAATCATGGAGAAAACCATTATCTAGACCCATTTAATAGAGGAGAAATCTAATTTAATTAGTGAAATGGAAATGTGTGGCTAAAGTATAATGTTTTTCATCAATATCATAAAGTCTTTTCTTCATTCTCAAGGTTAAGCAGGGGTTTCTCATTCAGCAATTCTGACTACTCCTCGGTTCATTTTTAGAACTAGAGTTATTGATGGTTCCCCTATACCTCTGCGGGCCAGTTTTTAAACTTTTTCCTATGGAACTTGTTCATGTGGTGTGATATATCAGGATAGTTATTGGGTTCAATGATTTTCCCCCTTGGGATCTCACAGTTCATTCTCTAGGTGCTCCCTATACTATTCCCCAGGCTGATCCTACTGCCTCAACTAAGTAGGAAGATAATGATCTTGCAAAAGAAACATATCGATGGATCCCTCTTCCAAACCATATCCTTTTTCTTTTTTTGGATTTTAATACATTTTCATTGATGTGATTTGTATTGTAATAACCATTTACTCACAATTTTGAATGTCTTTATTACCTCTAATTATTTCAATTTACTTTTGATTATATTTCATATATCATAATATATTTATTCATCCTTCTTTTACTTATCTTCTTTTCATCTTAGATAAAAAAAATGGGGGAAAATTTTTATGGAATATTTGTTAATGAAAATTTGTATAGAATATGTGTTTATGATAATTTTTATGGAATACATAAAATGTTTTATGATGTATTTTATGAAATTTCGTTTATCTATATTCTCTCTTTATTTTTTTGATACTATCTATTTTAAATATTTCTCTCTTGGAAATATGTACATAATTTTGATTATTACTATTTTTCCTAATATTTTTATTGAAAAAACAACACATTCTGTAAATGAGAAGTCTTTTTTTATATTTAATCACAACATGGATCTCATTTTTAAACATTTGAATGTATTTGATGACTTGTTTTTACAGTTATATTATTATCTTAATGCAATGATTTAGGATCATTAAAAAGGATAATATTATTAACCTCATGGTTTTAATGATCACCAAATCATGTTTTTAACAATACTGATGAATTTCACGTTTTCTTGTAATCAATATGTATTTTAAGAACTGGTGATGAATATGTCTATGTACGATACACAATCGATACATACACCATTCTCCACGACTCACTGCTGGCATAAATATCTTTAAGTCTGAGATACTATTATGATATCACATCATTAAACTGTTATACTATTGTATTGAAGATAAGAAAATGTATGAGGCACTATTGATCGACTCACTACCAGGATGGTACACCTCCAGAACACTAATGTGTCTATGTATGAGATACCTCCAGATGAGGCACCATTAAAGTTGCACTATCTGTATTATACTACCAACATTGAAAAATTTCCTAAGTCTAAGACACTATCAGACTATACACAATCAGAGCATACATCGTTAGGACAAACACCACTATTTAAGACACCACCAGCATACTAAAATACTTTTTATTTCTAAGACACCATCTGTTTCATACTACCAAATAATCATATCAATATATTTGTATCACTAGATCAATATACCACTAGTATCATACTACTTTAACAAAATACCATCAAAGAAAGACACAGTTAGAGCATGATATCTCCAGATCCTAGTACACCATCACTGTTTTTATTAATTTACTTATTTTTAAATTACATTAATCTAATAACTATATTCATATAATTTAATTCCATTATATGTTTTCATGGTTGTATATTCAGTGCCTCACATAAAACAATTCTGAGTGTGAAGTATGAGGAACCAGCTGATTCGGATGTTCCTGTTGCTGGTAATAAAATTGGAGCACACACCCTCATGAAATATAGCAAGATTCATATAGAGAACAATGTGTAGAAAATATAGAGAAATGTTGTGGAAAAAAAGAGCTTGTGATTCACTGAATATCTGAGATCTAAAGAGTTGAACCTGATCGAAAACATAAAGATCTTGCCCGTTGTGAACACTCGACTAAGGAAGCATAAACATCTTCTCATCCAGTTCTTTTCTCTAGTTAGAAAACAAGAATTTTCACACACATTTTTTTTCCTGAAGATTTTGAAAGAACCTGACTCAAGATTTATTATTGATTAAAATCAAGAGTTTCAAGCTGGATTAAAATAAAATGAGAATCTCGAAACTCTACAATTCTATAATTCTTGATTCTATGTACTTTTTTTTACTTTTTTAGAAGTGTGTTTGCTTACTGTGCTTTACCACGTGCACATTGTCTCTTGCACTAAACTAGAAGATACTCAATATCTCTTCAAACACTTTTTTATATTTTTATCCCACATATAAGATTAGTAGTGGTCCCTAGGTGTTCTTTTTATTTTAACTCCCATGCATAAATTTGGAAGATGGTATGTGTGACCTGTACAATTTGAAACTATTGTATAAACTAGATCCAAGTTGTGGATCATCTAGTTTAAGTTATATAAATATTTTAGTTGAAGGTGATCACCAAGTGTAAAGACAAAGTATCAACTTGATATTGAATATCATGTATTCATTTTTCAACTGTTTGATTTAATTTTGTTTTACTTTTTTATTCTTTAAAACTCAAAATTATTTTTAATTTTAAACAATTCATAATTTTAGAGTTTATCTAAATTCATGATCATATTGTATTTTGATTAAGTAAACTGATTTAAAAGGATTGAATAATGTTATATATAATTCATTTGAGAACTATTCAATATTCATATAAATAGATAGAATGAAAAAAAATATCTCACAATTTATTTTGATAAACTTTCCATATTTAAACATTCATGGGATTTCAAAATAATCCTTTTTTAACAGAAATTATTATTGGGTACTCAATTCACCCCCCCCCCCCACCGAGATACTCACTTCAACTAACATTAGGGTCATGATACATAACTCCTTTTTAGACTGTAAAATTACCTAAGGGAAAGGTGTTTGATTGTGATATTTTCATGGGTTTGTTCGGTGTATATGGTTCATGACATGATCAGGATGAGCATTAACTTTTCTTATAAATTTCTTTTCTCAAGTTTTAGCTTTTGGGTCTCAGCTTGGGATTGGTTGAGAGAAAATATCATTGATGATATCTACCTCATATGCTACAATAAGTATGATTTATTGGGAAATATCTTGCTAGTCAATTCCATCACATACATTTTTTGTGAAAATTAGATTTATCAAAACCCTATATTTATTATAATCATATAGTCAATATTCAATGGCAATATTATCAACAGTTAAGATGGTTAATGATATTTTATATCTGATAGGATGTAATAAAAACAATAAGATATATTTTTTCTATAGAAATAATACATAATAAGACATTCAATTAAATACCAAGGGGGATTTTATTTATAAACGTTTGGGTCATTACAAAATCCCTGCAAATTTGTGAACTAATCTATCATCATGTTCACATATAACCAATGTGCATAAATTGTAACATCATTGTTAGGAAAAACTCTATCATCTTGTTCATCCATAATGCATATAATCTCTTGAGATATATTATATTATCCCATTCATTATATTGATATATAATTTGGTCCCACCCATCACATCATAAAAGGATCAGAATCATGCACGACACAGAGAATGTTTAACAATCATAGTTATGAAATAATCTCATTGAAATGTATGTGTTTACATAAAATTTCATTTATCATAATTATTTTATTAACCATTGGAGGTCACAGATGAATTAGTGAAGTTATATTTTGGTATAAAACATCATCCTTATTCATTGGAGATGAATAATATCAAGATAATTCAATAATATGTTTTTGGAAAATAAAGTCATTTTGAAGAATCTATGAAATTAGAATATAAATAATTTTGAAATGGTAAAAACAAGTATATCATAGAAATAAAATAGAAAGGGTATTTCAAATTAAAATTTTAAAATTATAAGAATGTTGATATAAAAAATGATGTAAAATAGGGATAACCCGAGAAGGAGTTGGGTTTAAAAATCCCTTTACCAAAAGTCCCTCTTTATTTTATCTCTTTCCACCTCTTGAATAATAAAACCAGGATTATTAAAACAAGGACCAATAGGTGAATTACTTTCATTATTTTCAATCTGGATAAATTATTATCATTTTATTCTATTCCTCAATTAAAATTGTTAAAGGTGAAGAATTTTGATATCGTATTTTACTTAAAAATATATCATTTTGTTTTTATTTTACTATTTTATTCATGGTAATTTATGCATAATTAAGTCTAAACCCAGTAGATTATAATAAATGAAATTATGTATTTATATATTATATATAAATTATTATAAATATCTATAAGGTTGTTGATAATAAAATTATTTTTAAATTCCACAATGGCAGTTTATCGACCGTTAATGGGACAATATGCAAAGAGAATGTGAAAGATATATATTAGGTGATTTTATTAAAAACATTTTCATATTATATTAAGATAAACTAGGTCATTTTAACATGATATCAAATTATTTTAAGAAGAACTATGTTATATGAAATGGGGATATTAAATTAGAAATGAAGACTAAATAAAAGGATGTAAGGATGTTAACTCTTTCTTGAAGTTGTTCATTTTCTATTTCTCTTAACTTATTGAAATACTGGAGTTTAATTACTCCAAAATGTCTCTAAGGATAATAATGGGATTAATATAAGATATTTGGGTATATTTTAATCTTCGGTTAGTGGGGAGAAGTGGTTTAAAAATGGAGGGGTGATGGGTAATATATACTTGGGAAAAAGGTATTTTAATCATAAAAAATTTAATAAGATGATATATCCATGGTAAACCATTAAATATAAATATTTTGGACATTAAGAAATATATATTTAATAAATAACATTATTTTAATACTTTCAAACACATAATAATCTGAATTTAGTATTCTAATCAAAGGGAATATGGAATAAGGATAAACTTTTATTTTAATGGAATACTTTATAGTTTAAACATTGGAGATAAAAATTTCAAAACATGCCTATTGAAAAATATGACTCATTTATAAAATTTAATATTTTATTGGTTGATAAAAAATTTCTAGAATTATTGTGATTATTATTACATCATGAATGATGTAACTTAAAATGCATCTCTTATGAAAAAAATTATTTTTACCATTCAGCTAAAAATGCATGTATTTCAAAAAGTAAAGAAATGCTCTATTAGAATATTTGGATATAACTATACTAAAAGTTACAATAATTTTATCAGAATAATTTTCTAATAAAGGTAATTTTAAATTATAATAATGATAATTAAGAATTTTATAAAATACAATAAAATACAATTTATTAAGAATGTTCTTATATTTTCTTTGAATTTTTAATCTTAATATTTAATTTTTTGAATTATAATATTTATATTTTATGAATTAACTAACGATAAATACTATATACTTTACATTTTATTATTTTCATTTTAAATTATTATTCTAATGGTCAAGTTACAATTCCCAACAGCTAGGTTACAATTCCAATAGCCACTTTACCTCTTATTAATACAAATTAAATCCTTTATACATTATTAATTATAATTTCCCAAAAGTTTATATATTTCCTATTTTTATTACGAATATTGGGTTACTAATATTTTTTTATTTCATATATTGTTTCTTAGGGGGATTATGAATCTAGAAGATTGAAATAATCAAAATTTTCCCATTCTATTTTTCTTATTTTATATTTTTTTACTAATTTTAAACTTTATAACATTCAGGGGTCTAGTTTATGACCAATGTAACAATATCCATAAGTGAAATAAATTTTTGGATGTTTCGCTAGGTTATTTATGTTTATAATTCTCTGTAATAAAATATGGAATTCATTTATTCAGGAACAAAATATCATTTATAAAGTATGTGTTGTTACATTCTTTCCACTTTATAAATTTCATCCCGAATATTATAACTCATATTCTCAATTGAGAATAGATTATTGTATTTATATTTCATCATTTCCACTAGTTCACATATCTCCGGTTCGTATTTTTGGTTTCTATATTGTACTTTGACAATGTGATTTATCATGCTCTCGTTGTACCACCTTTGGATTCAGTACATGTGAGGGGGAAGATATATACTTCTTCATGAGATATATGTGGACCACTTCATGAACATGATCCATGTTTGGTAGAAGTGATAGATGATAATCCATTGGAAATATGTAATTAAGTCTCTTATAAGGGAAAATGTACCTAGACTAAGAATTACTTTCATTCCAAACCATACGACTCTCCGACATGGGGATTCTCTAAGGAAAACTTTATCTCTAACTACAATCTATAAGTACCTTTGATATTTTTCAGTATAACTATTCATCTTACTATGAGAATCATTTATATATTTTTAGACAGATAGAAAAAAATAATATCTTGAATATTATTAGGTCCAAGTATCTTTCATTCCGTAAATTCATCCCAATAAGTTTTAGTTCTAAACTACTTACCATTAAGAGATTCACATGGAGATATTTTAATACTCAAGTGGAAGTAATTTTTGTATAATAGCTCAACTAGTAAGGTATGTTGATCTCATCCACCTTTAAATTCCATTAAGGAGGCTCTCAGTAGGTCATCGAGTGCCTAAATGATTCTTTTAGATTGAAAATAAATTTTGGGTGATAGGCCATATTGAAATTTAATTTAGTATTCCGAGAATATTGAAGAAATAATTAAAATTTAGAAGTGATCCTTGGATCATGATCATATATAATATAATGTGTAACCCCATGTAGCCTCGTGGCATACTATTGGTATGTCTTCACAGGTTGTGAAAGTTTAACATATTCCTAAATAATGACGACGTGGGAAATACTAGAGTCGATCAACCACAACCCTTATCTTATTGTTTCCTGTGGATGTATCTCTGATACTAGATACAAAGACCATAATGATGTTCTCCAATTTCCATGTTGGTTCAGGTAATGGTTTAATTATCCCCTTGGACTTCTTTTCATCTTATTTAATTTTTTGACATACCAACAAATTTGAGGTGTACTTAATGACCTTCTTATTTATATTGTATCAACATAATTTCTCTTGAAGATAATAGTACATCTTGGCACCTCAAGGATGGAAAGAGAAATATATGATATTTGAATTATCAAATAGATCATTCATTATCTATATTCATTATGGAATAAAAAGTATAGTTCCAAACCAAATTACATCATCTTCATCAATGTAGAATTTGTAAATCTTTTTTATCCATTACAAATTAAACCTTTTTTTATGGCATCAGATCATCCATTTGTCCCTAATTGATCGTTATTTGGATAGATAGTTGAGAAAAAATTTGTGAAATGTATTATATATTCCATAATATTAGGATTTTAGGAACTATCTATTTCATATCCATGAATATAATGTATTTATGAATCCACATCATGGATAGTGTACTTGGTTATTCTCTACTAATAGATTTAGATACCTTGTTCATATTTCTAGTATATTGACCCCATATTTTCAAACATAAATATTATATATTTTTATTTGAATATTCATTATATTACAAAAACACATTACCTAGTACCATAATATTTTAGTGTCTTTAAAGACATCTAACACATTCTTTTAATTTGGTGAAAGATACACAAAATATATTGTTTAGATATTCTCATGTACTAATTGTACTTAAAACATTTCTTTATAACCTTGGGAAAGGAAACAAAATAAAGGGTGAACTCATATGATCTGAAAAGGTAAAATTTGAAGATACATTTGCATAAATTGATTATAAGGTTATGGAAATAGGAGCATAAAATATGACAAGAAAAAATTGTATATCAACTATCATAATCATGAATATTTGAAATAACAATTGGATTTTCAAATGACATTAATCAAAAGATAATCGAAGCACATTATCCATGAGAGTACGAAGATGGAATAAGACATGTAATATATGGCATACACATTAGTTTAAAAATATTATGTCAACGATACTAACCAAGATATTTTTGGTATGTTGGGATTTGGATAATCACCCATGTACCTACTTCGGGCATGGGATGATGTCATATATACCTTCTAGTTTTGGGCTTAGGATGACCTCATGTGTTCCCTCTTTTTGTGGGCTTAGGATGACCTCCCATGTATACTATTATTATGGGATTAGGATTACCTCCCATGTACCATCTTGTTGTGAACATAGGATAACCTCATGTGTATGCTCTTATTGCATGCTTAGAATGACCAACTATGTACCCCTTGAGATTATCTAAAATTTACCATTACCCAATGCATTGGACGGAGATATAGGGCCCACATATCACATAATTAAAACCCTAAATATGTGCTCCATAAGAATGTAAATCATTTATAATAAACATAAAATAACTATATAATTAATAAGTATAATATACTTGGATCATAACCCCACTAATGCATAAATAACATCAAATATTATTATCTTAATTGGAAAATGGTTTTGAAATATCATTTGAAGTAATTCTCAAGGAAAATACACATTCCTATTTTAAAAAAACTTTTTAAATCATAGAACATCTATCATGATTTTTTTATTGAAAATATAATTTAAAAATTTTAAAGAAATGTTTGAAAACTATTTCAAACATATTTGATATCTGTTTTCCTAGTTTTTTTAATATCATTTCAAACATATTAAAAAAATTAGAAAACAATGATTTAACTGAACATAAATTTACAATCGAAGAGAGAATAAAATTACAAGAAACATATAATATCATGGAAATAATGATATTTATGATAAAAAATTTAAAAGGGTTTTATATACATGTCATAAAAGAATATAGGTGCATAATATAACATCTGTCTTAAAGAAGGTAAATTGAGAAATAATTACCATACAGATTTGATAACTTTTAAAATATAATACCCACCAAATAGAGATCATAAAATATATATTTAAATACCCATAATATTAATTATATGTTTCATATATTACATTAATTTTTAGCATATACAAAACAAAAAAGAAAAAGGTGGTGAATATGGAATTAGTATCACAAAAATAAAAGTGAGACTAGATATTCCCTTACTATAAGTCATGAATTCCTTTATACACCTTAAAACCTTCTACATAATAAATATAATTTTATAATTAATCTACCACAGATCCATATTCATATATATAAAACTATATATAATTTACTTATGACTTTATTTTACACATATATTAAAAATTCTATGTTGAAGTTACTGATTTGTTTATAGCAAATATCTTGAATAATATTTTTTTCCCTCTTACATAGATCCTGATTTCATCACCGTAAGAATTATATCCATGATATAAATATCAAATATATTTTCAGTATTTTTGTCTTTATGGTTAATCATAAAAGACAAAGGTAGAAAATAAAATACACTATCCAGGGAGACGATAGGTCATACGTACACATGAACGTTGTTTTCATTATACTGTCATATTAAAAGAATGAAAAGAATATTTTATATTTAAAAAATCTGTTTTATTTCATATATATATATATATAACATTTTTTAAACAATCCTTAACAAATTCCACGTAATTTGTGAATGAGTCGCATCGCTTTGCGAGGAGGTAGTCAACCTTACACCCAAATGACATTATCGTATTCCCACAAAATGGAAAGCATTATGGTATGTATAATATAAAAATAAAATATAATAATAAAATCATAAAAATAATATATATTATACATACACTATAAATACATACTTCTTCTCAACCATTAAATTTGATAATAGGATAATGAACGAGATCAGTTCGCGAGGCCATTGTTCTTCGTACACATGAGCAATGATTGTGTATCCCATTTGATGGAAGTCGATGAATTTTCTGGTCATAATATTAATTTAACAATATATCATTTTTTTAAGATACTAATATTATTATATAAACATGAAATAAAAATATGTGAATGGGTTGGAGGAACAAATAAAACAAAAATATTCATTGAAGAACGTCACATATTCTTTAGATATATACTTTCGGTTTACATTGAAGGACATTCTGGGTTGAATTTATTCCCAAATTAAGAATTACAGTGTGAATATAGGGAATTTTCAGGGATATTATGATAGTTTTTATCCAAAAATATGTATTTTTAAGTGTGTATACAAGATAATAATAGGTTCTCTTTTATAAGACTGGGTAGGGGTACTTTTAGAATATCTCAAAAGATTAATTTATAATAAATTAAATATCAATTTAAATATCTAAATGAGTATATTTACTATAAGATAAGATATTATTAGACATGATTTTAAATAAAAAATATATTTATAAAAAATTTTGTGTTTTTTAAACCTTTTCATTTTGATTAACCAATAGTTAATCCATTTTAATTTTAACTATGGTAATAAATTTTTCAACATTAAGAGTATGTATTTTTTTACTTATATAGTATAAATTGAGACATAAATGTAACATTGATTATATTTTAGACCATATATCATACCCTTGTCCTTAGATTAGATTCATATTATTTTTAAATAATTAAATAAAATTTTATTTTCATAAAAAATCATTACTATTGATTTTGATACTATTTATCACTATGACATTAAGAAAATCATTACAGGAAAATAACATTGAACCAAACCATTTCATACACCCTAAAATAAAATATTAAGCTAAAAATTCATGTAGAAAATTTATTAATTGAATTTATATATTTATTTTAATATTTATAAAATATATTAATTGGTAGTTTTCATTAATTGAATAATTAATGCCACACCAATGTGTAATTGTGTATGATAATTGTTTCTTAACTATAAAATTAAAAATATAATTCCATAATTAATGAAAATGGTATTTCGTTAAAATTACTATTTATAGTAGAACATATCCCCTATATAACCACATATTAAAATATTTCTCTTCTAAAAAACAACAGTATGACATTTTTGACTCTTCTTTGAATAAAATATTATCAATATTGTAATAACATCCAAAATTTTATTAGTATCCACATGAACAATATTTATTTTTCATGGACAAGAAACATTCATCCAATAAAAATTTTGGAACTATTAGGGTTATTTCCTAATGTTTTTAATATTACTTTTACACTTAATTACCAGATTTACCCTTAGCTGTTGTAATAAATTAAAATAAAGTTACTATTATTTATGGCCAAAAATAAAAGGGACCTATTTATTAAAGTTTTAATGGCTGATTAAAAATCTAGAATCCATTTTTCGAAATTCAAAACACCTTATTTGATAATGTTAATTTATAATTAATCATATAGATATGGCGAGAAATTGGGATTTTAATGTGAAAATGTTCAAAAGTCCACAGAGTTTCTTATATCAAATTTCAATTTGAAATTGGATCCAATTAAAAAAATCAGTTTTATATATTTATAATTGAACTGTTTATACATTATAAACAAATAAAAATATAATCTATATATATAAATAAATTAAAATAAAAAGTAGTTTTTAATTAAAATTCAGTATTTATCGGTATTCATCAAAAAATAAAAATTATCAGAAGAATAGAAAATTTTCATTAAATTAAATTTTGGTAATTCAATTTAAATTAATTATATTATTTTATGAAATAAAATATATAAAATTATCAAAATTTATCATTAACAGAGGTCTTCCATTAAAATATAGTAAAACTTCTTTTTAGAATAATACAGTTTGTAATGCTTAAAATTGGATATATTCTGAATTTGTAACTAAAAAACAGTTTGAATAAATTTTAAAACATTTTATTGAATATATAACATATAATTATAAATAATATCATTCACTAAAATTAATTAATTTAATTTTTTAATTTCAATCACCTCTTTGGGAATAAAAATAGTTTTTAATAAAAACACATCCTTATATTCAATTAGTTTTGATTTTAATTTATAATTATTTTGTCACTAGAGAATTTATTTCATAATCTTTTCTAAGATTATTTTTATAGTTAATTTAATACTATTCAATCCATCCATTAAAATTGTTAGTAAATAACTATCATAATAAATAGTACATATTTTTTTTAGTAAAACTCAATCTTATGTGTAACACAAGCTATCGATGGAACTCATTGTTGTGTGTAAAAAAAGATGAAATATATTATACGTGTAGTGAAAAGCATCAAATAATTTTAATTTATTTTAAATAATAATAATTCATCAAAACTCAATGTGTTACTCTCTAGCCCCATTAAAATGAATTTTTTCCTCAAAATTCATCACTCTAATAGAAAAAAAATTATGATACCTCCACCGAATTATATCCTCATGTTCCCACATAATTTTTTCAAAGTGGAGGTTTCTCCAAAAAACATTATCTTGGTGAGTTTTCATTTTTTGTAAAAATTTATCTGTATAATCCAAAATTTTATTAGTTTCTCTTCATAAGAATTATTTTTTCTAAAGTTATGACCCTTGAGTTTAGTACATATGAAGGATGATGTTTCTACTTCCTCATAAGATATACATGGAATATATCATTATTTTTAATGAGATTTTGTGGAAGAATCAATCGATATGCTCACATCCCGATAAGAGCATTAATTTAAAAATAAAATTACCTACTTATACATTGAAATTGCACTTCTGAAATTAAGGGTGTATGTTTGATAATATCATTTTGGGAAATCCACATCGTAAAACGGTTCAATAAAACTTCGAATTAAATAAAAATAAATTATAAGGATTATATCACCACATAACTAGTAGTTTGATTTGGTTCACATTATTGGAATGTGAAAACATGGATATTGAATGGAATTCAAACTATCAAGTCCTAATGGAGAGTGATAGAGAAAATAATAATTCTAAAGTTAACCATCATATAATGATAATTCTATGTTGATATGAGGGACCATTTTATTCATAAAAATTTAAAGAACTAGGATAACATTTTTCTTTCAAGACACTGATCGTAATGTTGAATAATTTTAAGAATAGTGTATTCATACTTGATTTCAGCCCATTTTATAAGAATAGTCTCATCCATCAATTATTCCTTCATCAATTTCAGATTCATCTCAAACACCAGGATATTTTAATAACATAATAAATTGTGGATAATAAGATCCATAATTCGATGCTAATTTATTCCCTAGGTATCTAGTTGTCATCCTAAAAAAAATTAACACAAGCTATTAAAATATGTATAAATATTAATATCATTAAGTAAAAATTTAATCTCAAAAACCTCATCCAAATATCAACATAAATAATTTAATAAATTTTTACCCTTATAAACATTTTAAAATATTAAAATGAAACACTTTTGAAAGAACGTTACCAAATTTACAAAAATAAGCATATCATTAACCCCCAAAACAACTTGATGCAACTCTAAATTGTCACAAACCAAACATATTAAAGCCATCATCATGTATTCTTTTGAAATATGGAAATAACACAAAAATAAAAGTGAATTTATACAATCTTATTAATTCCTTATGTTAGAAATTGTTTTATTTGAAGAAAATTTCCTTGGAAGTTGGAATCATCCTTGCATTGATAAAATACATGATTTCCATATTCTAAAATCCACGTATATTATAAAAAAGAAATTTTACTAATGTATGGATAATAATATTTTTATATGGATAATTCCTTTAAACTAAAACAATAAAATACCAAAAAAAGTTTGGAGGATAATTATTCCCAAATTATAATGGTTCGATTCATCTATTTTTATTCCATAAGATTTTCCTTTATCATTTTTCCTTATATTTTTAGTGTATTACCATCCACATTATTCCTTATACAAGGAAACATGTTAGAAAAATCCCCAATCTCCTTTTAATTTAAATAATGAATTTCTGGATGTGCACTCTTTGGAGAATTCCCTTTATTCCCATTACATCGACAATCAAATACATGATGACCTTTATTCCCATATATAAAAAATTTACCAGTAAACTTATTATATTTTCCACCATGTTCCCTTCTAAACTATAGCATAAAATAAATCTAATATTCTTATCTACAATGTTTATAGAGTTTCCTTTGATTTCTATGATTATTTTCTAATTATAACCGTGATATTAAGGGTAAAATTCAATCTCCTTTTATATAAGAGGTATACAAGGAAGGTAATTACTAAAATATTTGTTCCTAAACTCATCTGAATCTATGGAGTAAATTTTATCTTATTTCCTCATATTCTTGATAATGTTCCACCATAAATTCTCTTAACCTTACAAGTGATAAGTTTACAATTTAACTATTTATTGTGCTAAGAAAAAAATAATTAAAAATATATTTCAAATGGAATAGTTCCATTTCATAGAAACTAGTGGACAAGTTATTCAACTAATATATGGTGTATATTTCCATAATAATTATTTAAGAAAACATCGTTCCAACATTTGGTAATTTATAAGCTTATCTTGATGCATGGATTAATGAGGTTGTGTGTCCATAGAAATGATGTTTTCATTCCATATTCCTAAACATCTGGTTTCTCAATAGGTGTATCATTGCATCATACATTCCATTCCTCATTAAAAACATTTATTTGGTTCCACCAATTGACTAAAACAAGAAATAATATTGTGAGAAACATTAATCATAGTCATAA
Source organism: Viscum album (assembly GCA_963277665.1). Classification (NCBI taxonomy): domain Eukaryota; kingdom Viridiplantae; phylum Streptophyta; class Magnoliopsida; order Santalales; family Viscaceae; genus Viscum; species Viscum album. The sequence goes on from OY728137.1 coordinate 1,485,393,433, forward strand.
AACCACGTAATCAAGGGAAATTTCTAATAAAGTTTTATCTATGAAACCATAGGTTTAATACTAGGTCATTCATGACTATTAACAAAAATAATAAGATTTTAACTTATACTAAAAAATTTCCTTGGGGATCTGACTACGTTTTTCTCATCCAAGTTTCCTAAGTTTGTCTAACCCTTTCCTTTAATACAAACTAAAACCACCCAAGATTTCCAGACATGGATATTACATATTTTTATGGGTGTATTCAATATATTATACCAAAACATGCCCAAGGAATGTATTTGTTTGATTCACATGGAAAATTGGAACATATTCTTTTAATTTGGGTAAATATCTTTAGCCTATCCCATAGATATCTTGCCCTTTAGAACTCTTACTCTAAATTTTTCATTATAAACTAATGAAAGTAAACATAAGAAATTTTTAGCTTAGATGTTAAGTAATGGTAATCATGGAAGACACTTAAGCATAACATGATAATAATGGTATCAAAAGTAGAGCTTAACATTTGACATGAATACCATGCATATAAAATACCCAAATCTTGAATCATGGAATTAAATAGTTGTACTTCATAAGAAATGCATCATAAGATAATCAAAGAACATGACCCATGAGAGTATAACAATGTCATAAGACACGGAATGTTTGGAATACACAAGATATTATAAAAAAATATGTAAATGATACCATCCAAGATAATCATAATATGTAATTTGTGGGACAATTGTATGTGTGATTACTTCATGCTTGGGATGAACTCTCATGTACCTTATTGTTTTTGGATTATTGTGTTCTCTTCTGTTCTCTCTTATTAAGGACTTAGGGTGATATACCATATTAACTTGTGTTGTGGGATTAAGATGACCTATTGTGTACCCTCTTTCTATGGGCTTAGGATGACCTCTCATGTACCCTTTAAGCTCAAAAAAACATTTATCATTACCCAATTAATTAGGGGTGATATAGGTCTCACACATCACATAATTAAAACCACACATATGTGTTCCACACTAATATAAATCATTCATCATATCACAAACTAACCATGGAAATAATAAGGTATTTATCCTCGAATCAATTACCCATTAAATCATAAAAAACATCAAATAGTGTTATCTCAATTGGAAAATGGTTTTGAAATATAATTTGAAATAATTCATGATGAAAATATACATTATCCATTCAAAAAAAATTAATAACAAAAAAAATTAGAAAAAAAATCAAGGAAAATAACCTTGAAAATTTATAATTGAATCATTGAAATTGATTTTAAATATATTTTAAATAATTTTACTTAAAAATGTCAAAATCATTAATTTAAAACACTATTAAAATATTTTTACAAAACATTGATTTGAAGGACCACATACTTTCAACTAAAAATAGAATAAAATTACATGAAAATTATAATAAAATTTACCTAAGGAGATTTCTGATACAAAATTTCAATGGGTTGTATATGCAACTTGTAATGAAATATTGGTGCAAAACATAACATATGTCTCAATGAAGGCCCATCGAGACAAATTACCATACCAATTTGGTAACTTTTGAACATAAATCCCAATTAAAGAGAGATCAAAATGGATTCATAAATACCAATAAATTTAAGGATAAGGATCATAGATTACTTTAATTGTCACTATATACACCACACAAAAGAAACAAGTGGTGAATGGGACATTAGTCTAATATGAATAAAAGTGAGACTAGAAATCCCCATACATTTTGTATTGACTTCATTCGTACATGTTAAAACCTCATGAATAATAAATATAAGTTTATAATAATTATACCATATAACCATATTCATATATATATAATACCAAATATAATCTTCTTATGATTATATTACACGTTTAGGAACAATAATAAGATAAAGGTACAACTATATTATTCATACAGGTATTAACTTGTTATTCATGGTCCTATTACATAGATCATGATTTTATAATGTCAAGAATGATAAAAAGGATATAAATATCAATTATATTTTTATTATATATATATTTATAGTGATTCCTTAAATATAGTGGTAGAAACTAAAATACAATTTTTATGGAGACGGTAGACTGTACGTAAGCATGGACACTTTTTTAATTTTCTTGTCATATTAAAATAATCAAAAGTACGTGATATATTTCAATAATAATTTTTATGAAATATATATCACATATTTTTATTAAAACCATCGTTAATATTTTCCATGTAAATTGTGAATGAATCACAACGCTTCGTGAGAAGGTAGCCCTCCGTACAGATGAACGACATTTTTGTATTTCCAAAAAAAGGAATGTATGAAACTATGTGTGATATAAAAATTAAATAATAATAATAATAACATCCTAAAAATAATATATATCAGATATAAAATACAAATTAATCATTACTTTCATCCATTAAAGGTTGTACTAGAAGAAAGAATGACTTCTGTTCGTAAGGGGGTAGTCCACCGAACACACGAACAATAATTTTGTATCCCATTTAATGGAAGTGTGTGAATTTTTTGGTAATTAGAATAATATAAACACATATAATTATATTTAATCAAGTTAATTTAATATATAAAAATTAAATAAAAAATTAATGGTTGTAGGGAATAAATAAAACAAAAATGTTTGTTGATGAACGTTGCCTCTTCTTCAGATATCTCCTTTTGGTTTGCCTGAAATAGCTTCCTTGGTTTCCTTTATTCCAAAATGGAGGTTTATACGATGAATTTGTGGAAGTTGGGATGATATTAGTATAATTTTTGGAAGAACCAAATAGTATTTTAAGTGTTAGTAATAGAGAAGAATATGATTCATTTATAAAAGAGGGGCGGGGTAATTTCAGAATTTCTTAATTGATTAATTCATATTAAATTAAATATCAATAGAAATATCTCAAAATGTACATTTTTTATAATATAATATATTATAAGGTTGTATTATCATAAAAATATATTTTTTAGACAAGTGTTTTTGTTTCCTAAAACATTATCATTTTGATTTACCCTAGTTATGCACTTTTAATTTTAACTAGGGTTACAAATTTTTCAACATAAAGAGGATGTAATTTTTACATACAAATTGTAAATAGGACAATAAATAGACCATTTATGATATCTTATACAATATATTACCCCTTGTACTTATTTAATATTTTTATTTTTTTTATATAATATAATATAATAATATTTTTCTAGAATTTAATATGTGTGGATTTTGAAACTATTCATTTCATTGACATTAAGAAAATAATTAAACCACACTTAATTAAAACCAAACCATTTAATATACCCCTAAAATATCATATTAACCTAAAAAATTATTTTCTAAAATTAATTAAATCGAGTTATATTTCTTTGTATATTTATAATATTACTTAATTGATTTTATTATTAGTTGCATAATTATTTCATCATCATTATGTCATTATTTATGATAAATATTTCCTCCATAAAAAATAAAAATAAAATTCCATATCGATGAACATTATTTATTTATTAAATTAATATTTATAGTCAAACTTATTCCCTAGACCACCCCATGAAAAAATATTTCACTTGTTAGAAATAAGAGTATGAACAATTTTACTCATCTTTGAAAAAAACATTATAAAGATTATATTATCATCCAAAATTCCATAAATGGAAGAATAAAAGATCAATAAATTATTATGGTTAAAAAGTAATCATCTAACAAAATTAGGGAATGTTTAGGTTCATTTACTAAAATTTATAATATTGTTTTAATCCTTAATTACCTAATTTACCATTTTTCGTGATAATAGAAAATACTAAATTGGTCATATTGACAAAAAATAAAATATATCTATTTATAAAATTTCAGAATTTTAAGTAAAAATAAAAAATATTTTTTAAAAAAAATAGAATTAAATAAAATTATTTTGAAATCAATAATATAACAACCCTGCTCTTTATTAGATACTTAAACATGATTTATTACATAAAACCTTTACTTGATAAAACATATAAGATTGAGAGGTCTAGTGTCTCTAGAGATTAATAACATTACATAACAACTCAAAACATAAAATGCAACATCTTATTGAAAACATCATTTACATGACCACTAAATTCCCTCGTACTTAGCATTGCATGGGATATCCTGTGAACATTCATAAGAAAAGGGTGAGATATAAAGCCCATTAAGGGAGTAAACAATGTATGAAGTGAATATTACAATAAATGTTAGGAAATAGGCATATAAATTGAGTTCAAGAGAATCATGAACATAAATACATGATATAGCATGATTATCATAACATGGAAATGTGGAAACAACACTTAACATGGAATTAGCATGAGCCAAGGCTCATTTCACATTGAGGATGAGTACACCATCATTGAACATGAATTATAATGAGTAAATCCTCATTGAACATGAATTAGCATGATTAAATCCTCATTGCACTTGATGTATCATGATACTAATTTTACCTAATGCATTGGAGGGATTTCAGGGCGCACCACTCTTAAACATTTAATTTCATACATAACTGTGCCACATGGATCACAAAACATCAATTAATTAAACATTATCATTTATTCCATGATAAAGGAATTTGGAATTAATACATTAAAATATATAATAAAAAAATTAAATGTGGATAAAGGTGAATACCCTTGATAGAGAAATGGGCATGGTATTCACTGCACAATGACTTTGGCTTAAAAAAATGCGGTGCAATTTCAGCAGCATAACAGCGAGAGATAAGAATAAAAATAGTTGATGTATGTGAAAGGGATTTCTCACATTATGTACATGAAATGGACAGTAAGGTCGTAATATAGATACATGTCCCAACATAAATAATGGAATTTGGATTCATAATACAAAAGAATTGCTTGAATGAAAATGAGGAGAGATAAAATCCTTACGGAATTTCGGCATGGTAATGGGTGTACATGGGAGGCCTTAATGAGAGAGGAATGGGTCTCTCATAATTCAAACATATATAAGGATGTATGGGGGAGGTGAGAAGTCAATCCCAAGGTTTATAATTTAAAATAAAAGGGCATAACAATATTAAGAAACATGGATAAAATGAGAAAGGAAGGAATCCCTTACTGGGAAGTGTGATCCCAAAGGCTTGGGAGAGGATTTAGAAGGGATTATAGGGAGATTGGGGTGGATTGTTATGTTTCTAGGGAGAGGAGGAAAAAGTATGGATGAACACCAATGGCTTTGAGTGAAGATGAAGTGGGATCTTGGGTTGGATTATATAGGAAAGGAGAGGGAATTATTTATTATTTAGTTTTGAGAAAACAAATATTAAACTAATAAAAACCATAAACCAGCCCCTGGTATTTTCCCACGGCTTTTTCCAAATAGGAGTTTAAAAAAATATTTTATAAGTACAATGTCCTGACTTCGTAAAATAACACGGTTGCTTATGTGGAGGTGAGTTACACCTTCAAGGAAAACAATTTAAAAAAATTTTTTATAAGTCTTGGAGGGTCCTCTAAGGCTATATAATATAAATCAGACAAATATAAAATCACATTATTATAATTTAAACACATATATTGACCAAAAATAATGTTTATTGTATTTTATTACAACACTATTGGGTCATTATGATGTCAAAAAACACAAGATATTTTTAAATGGTATTTAATTTTTACCAAACAACTTGACTGTATCAGAAAATTATGAAAAACCACCACTGAATAATTTTTAAGTCCTGATTTCAAATATAATATTCCCTTTTACTAAATAATTTTCTACATATGTAAATTTTCACAATTAAAATAAAAACCGACATTTATCGAATAATCAGAGGTTTTAACAAAAATAGATTTCAAAACAAAATAATGATTACAATTGAATTCATAAAATAATACGATCATTTGTATTTAATAAAAAGAAAAATAATATTAATATTAATAATTTATTAAACTATTATTTAATTCAAAAAATACATTATTTTGTCAAAATATATATCTTAATTTAATATTAACTAAAAAACACTATTTGTGCTTTAAAACCTAATTACAAAGTAACAATAACAAAATGAATGCATATTATCTATAAAAAAATATTGTACATTATCATAGTAATAGGGTCTCATTACAAAACCCCTTATAACACCTGCATAAGACCGAAGGGTAAGGTGTGTGATGGTGACGGACTCTGGGGGTGGCTCGAATAACATCGCTCGGATGGTAATCTCTATCAACTTCCACTTCTCCGATCAAAGGCTCTGTTTGACCATAATGAGTTTATTATCAGCTTGGGATTAGTCAAGAGAGAATCCCAATTACACCACCTCCTTTCTGAGCTATGATAAATAAGCTTCATATGGGGAATGTCTACTAAATGAGGCCATCATTTCCTTTGTCTAGATAAATTGGATTTGTTAAATCCCTATTTTTATAATAATCATGTGATTAATGTTCAACGACTATATTATCAAAAATAACAATTATTAATTGTACCTTAAAAATACAAAAACATAAATACAAATTAGTGGATATTTTATATAGCCATTTTACTTAATAGGACATTTAGTTGGATCAAAAGGACATTTCATTAATGAATGTTTGGGTCGTTACAATATTTCCCCCTTAAGAAATTTTCCCTCAAAATTTCCTTTTCTCCCACTAAAATAGATTTTTGTAACTCTACTTCATTACTTCCTCTAATTCCCACATCGCTTCCTCCAACTTGTGGTTTCATCACAACACCTTGATGAGGGGAATTATCTAATTTTGTAGAACTTTTTCTCTGTGATATAATATCTTCAACGGTGTCTCCTCATAAGAAATATCATCCTATAACTATACTACCTCTGAGGAGAGTACATGTGAATGGTCTGGTATGTACTTCTTTAAGAAGAATACATGAAATATATCATTTACTTTTGATATGGTGGGTGGATGTTCTAGTCGATTGGTCATATAATTGACACGATCTAGGATCTCGAAGGGGTCGATGTACCTCGGACATAAATTCCCTTTCTTTCCAAACCTCATGAACTTTTTCCATAGAGATATGTATAGAAATACCATTTCTCCAACTATGATCTCAAGGTCTCATCAACCATTATCTACAAAACTCTTCTACTGACTTTGGGATACCTTGATATTCCAATGATGTTTTTCACCTTCTCGATCATTTCTTGAACCATTTCATGTCCTAGAAGCTTATTCTCACCGACTTCATCCCAACACACCATCATTTTTCACCTTTTCTCATAAAGGGCTTCATATGGTTCTATTGGGATGCTCGAGTGGAAATAGTTATTTTATGAGAATTCAACCAGTGGGAGATGTTGGTCCAATCCACCTTTGAAGTCCATAGAACATGATCTTAACTTATCTTCCACTTTATGAATAGTTCACTTAGATTTTCCATCATTTTGCGGATTATAGGATGTACTGAAGTTTAGTTCAGTGATTAGATCATTCTAGATATTTTTTCAGAACATTGAGGTGAATCTCAGATCATGATAGGATACAATAGATAGTGTTACTCCATGTAGCCTTACCACCTCTTGGATTTAAATTCGTTCATGTTGATCTTATGAGAAGTCATCTTGAATCGTGATAATGTGAGTTTTCTTTGTAAGATGATCCAAAATGACCAATATAGCATTGTTTCCTCAGGATTTCCTTGTATGTCCAGTGACAAAGTCCATGGTAATGTTTTCCCACTTCCATGTTGGTATGGGTAGTGGTTGCATCATCCCCTTAGAATATTGCCTATCAGCATTCACATACTGACATTCCAAGAACATTTATTTATATTCAGAAATATCCATTTTCATATTGTCCCACCAAAATTTTTATCACACATCTTGATACATCATTGTGGTCCCCTGGTGAATAGAGACTTTTGAGCTATGTGCATTTTTCAGAATCTCTTTCATTATCTCTGGATCAGATGGTACACATAATTGTGACCCAAATCCCACAATTCCATACTTGTTAACCACAAACTCTGAGGATTTCCAATTTCGGATAGCTTCCACCCTTTTCAAAATTTCCACATCCCTTCATTGAGCATCCTTTTTTTTCTCCATGAGGGATGGATGATAAATCATTTAAGATAGCATTGATGATGTTCCCTTCTTTATGATTCTCATGTCCATCTTCATCAAATCTATGAATATTGGATCCTTTTCAATTCTTATCATTGATAAATATGTAGGATCCTTTCTAATTATAGAATCTCCCACCTTTTTTGGCTTACCGTGATGGTAGTGGATTGATCATTCATAATCCTTAATGAGTTCGATCCATATTCATTGGCACATATTAATCTCTTTTAGTGTGAATATATATTGGAGGTTCTTGTGATCAGTATATATCTAACACTTCTACCCATAGAGATAATTCCACTTTATTTTCAATGCAAAGATCACAACTGCCAACTACAGATCATGCGAGTGTTAGTTTGGTTCATGGAGTTTCAGCTTCCTTGTGGCAAAGGCTATCACATTATCTTCCTCCATCAACACACAACCCAGGCCCATCTTCAAAGCATTATTAAATAAAACCAAAACATCTCCACTCGTGGGTAATGTGAGCATAGAGGAAGTGATAATCCTCCTTTTTAACTCATTAATTATCTCTTCAAATTCATCAATCCAGGAGTACTTTACATGATTCTGAGTTAGCTTGGTAAGAGGGCTGGACAATCGTGAGAAATTCCTCGCAAATTGGCGATAATATCTAGCTAACCCCAATAGGTTACGGATATTTGTTACCAATGCAGTCCTTGTCCATCCCTCAATTGCATTTGTCTTATAAGGATCAACAAATATTCCATTTCTTGTGATGATATGACCAAATAATGAGACCTACTTCAAACAGAACACACATTTGATTTACTTCTCATAGAGCTTCTCCTTTCGCAAGGTCTCTAGTACATTTCTTATATGCTCCTCATGATCCTTGTTGGTTTTGGAATATATAAAAATATCATCTATAAAGGCTACAACAAATTTTTCAAGGTAATCTATAAATACTATATTCATCAATTCTATGAATATTACTGGAGCATTAGTGAGTCTGAAAGGCATTACTATGAATTCATAGTGCTCTTATCTTGTATGAAAAGTTGTCTTTGGGATATCTTCCTTCTTCACCCTTTTCGGATAATATCTCAACTAAAAATCCACCTTGGAGAAGTATTGTTCTCCATGCGGCTGATCGAACAAGTCATCAGTTCATGGGAGAGGATACATGTTCTTTATCGTGATTTTTTTATGCTCACAATAATCGATGCAAAGGTGAATCGACCCATCCTTCTTCTTGATGAAGAGGACAGATGCACTCCATGGTGAAGCACTTAGGAGTATAAACCCTTTATCCAGATTCTCTTGTATTTGTTTCTTCATCTCTTCAAGTGACACCATAGCCATTCTATACAAATTCTAGAATATTAGAATTCTCCCAGCTATAAGATCAATTGAGAATTCAACATCTCATCGAGGAGGAAGACCATACAATTCATCGGGAAAAACTTCTTATAATTCCCTCAAAATAGGAATGTCTTCAAGGATGGTTGCATCCTTAGACTCAATCATCTGAGCCAGATATGCGTGCTCATAGGGTAGTAATATCCATACTTGAGATGAAGGTGCTAAATTAGATTCATATTCCCCTTTGAACTTGTATAGAATTGGGGGGTCGATTCTCAATAAAGAGAGTGATTTCCCTCCCACGGAAATTTATTTTGACTCTATATGAGGAATTCCAATCCATGCCAAGAATTTCACAATATTCCACCAAAGGGACTATGATGAGGTTCACTGAGAAGTTCAATCTACAAATTATTACAGACAAGGATTTATATTCATGGGATGCAATGATTTCCCCATTTTCCGTACACACTGACATCTTCACTTCCGTGATTTGTCAAGGTTTCGGGATTGTTCTAATAAACATTTGGGATATAAAAGAATGCGTATAACCATAATAAAAAAGTATGTTCTCTATTATTGAATGAATAACTAGCATACCTGTCACCAATTCGTTGTTGGGGTTCACTTTGGAGGTAGTGATGGAAAAATGTCTCCCTTTAAGCCTTAGAGGCTGTTGGATACCTCCGAAAACCCTTGTTATAGGGAAATTTTTTACCATATGCTTGGATTATTTGCAGTTTAATAAATGAACAATACTTTGAGAGTTGAATGGAGTGTTCCACACCTCTGTCATTGCTGCATGTTTTTCTTGTCGGTAGTTAATGGCTAGGTGCCCTTCACTTCCACGCCGAATTCATTTCCTCATCCCCTTGAGAAAATTTTTCGGGCACTTCCTTCCAAACCTTGGGAAAGTGGGGTGCTATATTTTCATAGCGTCATTGGATTTATCTATTGAACTACTAGAAATTAATTCCAACTTAAACTTCTTATCCCCATGATACTACTAAGATTCTCCAATCAGCATTTCGTATTTCAGGGAACATTGGACAATTTCCTCGTAGCTATGGAAGTCGCAAATCGCCATGGCTTTCCGCAAGATAGGTTTCAACCCACAAAAGAAGCGGTCAACCTTGTATTTGGGGTTAATGACAAAGACAGAGTCATGTCGTGAAAGCCTTGTGAAGTTTTCCTCATATGCTCTGATGGATTCATCATCTTTTTTCTTGAGGTCAAGGAATTCCGTTTCTATCTTTAGTCAGAGGGTGTGCAGGAAATATTTATCAAAAAACATCTTCCAGAAATTTTTCCATTCTAATGTCTCGATATCCTTCTGAGGCTTCGTATTTTTTTTCAATGTCCACCATTGATCAGCTTCACCCTCCATATGATAAGTTGCAAGAAGAACCTTCTATTATTTGGAACATTTAAGGATGGAGAAGAACTTTTCAATGGAGTTAGTCCATTGTTTAGTGATTAAGGGATCAGATGATCGATTAAAAGTAAGAGGTATTTTACTCATGAAGCTCTTGATAGTGACTTGTTCTTTCATATGGGGGATTTAACATTCCTATTGACCCAAGATTCTATTCAATGCTTGAGTAAACTAAGAGAGTATAATGACAACTTTCGTGATTCCTTCTCCCATCAGATTGGGTATCTCATTGGAATAGTCATCACATGGGTCTTTGCATCAGTTGTTATACTATGTCCTCCTATTACTGGACATTGGGTGGAATAAAAGTAAAGTTATGGGTAACACATAAAGGGTAATCCAAGTACAAATTGGAAGACTTATTAATAAGTTTTATTTCCTAAAATTATGAATCTATAGGCTTAAATCTATGTTATACATGATTTATTTTCTAACATATTTTCTTTGGGTAATTATTTTCTTAATTCCCTTAATAATGGTTCATACTAAGATTGTGAATTTACTAGAAAAATCCCCCAGGAGCGTCATAACCATGAATGTAGAAAGGCACATTATCGTGTACCAGGATACCGCTAGTCAGGCCCGAAACTCCTTGTGAGAGTTTTCACTCCAAGGTACATTTGTGCCAGAGTTGCCTCTACCTGCTCGTATCTAGACAAAGATTTATTTGATTGATAAACCACTTACTCAATAATCAAAAAAAATTAGGGATTTTTTTATTATACCTAGTCCTGTCTATAAGGATTCACTAAGGTTTTCTAATCCTAATCCCAAAAATCACTAAAATTATCCTTTAATACCAACTATAACAACCCTCCTCTTTGTTAGATACATAAAAATGATTTATTACATAAAACATTCACTTGATACAACATAATGTATCAATTGGTCCAATGTCTTTGAGGATTAGAAACATTACATAAAAACATAAAACATAGAATGCAACATCTTATTCAAATCTTCCTTTAAATGACCTATACATTCCCTTGTACATAACATTGCATGGGATAACCTGAGGAAATGCATAAGAAAAGGGTGAGATATAAAGCCCAGTAAAGGAGTAAAAAAGGTATAACATGAATATTAAAATACATGTTAGGAAATAGGAATATAAATTGAGTTCAATAGAAACTTGAACATAAAGGCACGATATAGCATGGTTATCATAAAATGGAAATGTGGCGACAACACTCAACATGGAATTAGCATGATCCAAGGAACATTGCACATGGAGCATGAATAAACCTTTATTGAACTTCAATTATAATGAGTAAATCCTCATTTCACTTGATGTATCACGATACTAATCATTACCCAATTAATTGGAGAGCTATCGGGGCACAACCTTCTTCAACTTTTCATTTCATGCATAAGTGTTCCACAAGGATCAGAAAACAAGGATACATTATACATCATTATTTGTTACACTATAAAAGAATTTTGAACTCATAAATGAAACTCTATAATAAATAAGAAAATTTTCATAGAGGTGAATAAACTTGATAGAGAAACGGGCATGGTATTCACTATACAATGACTTTGGCTTGGTAAAACACGGTGCAATTTCGGCAGCATAACGGTGTGACCTAATAATTAATAAAAATGGTTGATGAGAGAGAAAGGGGTGTCTCATTATACATAAACTAAATGGATATTAATGGGTTATATAGATACATGACCCCACATAAGTAATCAAATTTGGATTCATAATACAAAAGAATTTCTTGAATGAAAATGACGAGAGGGAAATTTATTACAGAATTTCGGCATGGTAACGGGTGTACATGGGAGGTATTAATGAGAGAGAAATGGGACTATCATCATTAAAACATAAATAGGGTAGTATGGGGGATGTGAAAATCATACCCCAAACTTTATAATTGAAAATAACAGTGTATAAAAATATAAAGAAACTTGGATAAAATGAGAAAGAACGGAATCCCTTACTTGGATGTGTGATCTCAAAGGCTTGGGAGTGGCTTAGGGGAGGATTATTGGGAACATGGGGTTCCTTGGGAAGTTTTTATAGAGTGTAGAGAATAGGTTGGATTAACTCCAAATTCTTTCAGTGAAAAGGAAGTGGGATCATGGGTGGGTTTAAATAAGAAAGGAGAGGAAATTATTTATTATTTAGGTTTGGGACACCACATTTCAAACAAATCAAAACCACAATACAGCCCATGGTTTTTGCCCATGTTTTTTCTAAATGGGAGTGGAAAACAATATTTTATAAGTCTAATGGCATGATTTCTTAAAATAACAGGGTTGCTTATGTGGATGTGAGTCACACCTTCAAGGAAATCAATTTTAAAAGCTAAAATATTTTATAAGTCTTGGATGGTCCACTAAGGCTTTGTTAAATAAATCAAAAATCACAAAAATCACATTATTTTAATGGTAAAATAAATATTTTCCGAACATAATGTTTATAGTATTTTATTACCTCACTATTGGGTCATTATAATATCATAAAACGTATTATATATTTAAACGGTATTTAATTTTTACTCAAAAATTCGACTGTCCCAGAAAATTATGAAAAATTCACCATCGGATAATTTGGACATCCCGATTCTATAAAAATTATTGATTTTATCTAAATAATTTTATAAATATGTGAATTTTCACTTTTAAACTAAAAACCCACATTTATTGATAAATCATGGGTTTTGACAAAAACAACTTTCAAACCATAATAAACATTTCAATTGCATTTATAAAATAATAGACTCAATTATATTTAATAAATTGTAATTTAATAATAATAATAATATTTTATGAAAATATTATTTAATTCAAAAAAATCCATTAATTCATCATAATAGATTTCTTAGACTGATATTAAATAAAAAATACTATTTGCACTTTAAAAACAATTTACAATGAAACAATAATAAAATGAATGTATATTCTCTATGAAAATATATTGTACATAATCATAGTGATAGGGTATCATTACATAACCACTTATAACACCTGCATAAGACCAAACTGTAGTTTGTGTGATTGTGACAGACTCTTGGGGTGGCTCGGATAAAATCTCTTGGGTGGTAATCTCTATCAACATTCACTTCTCCCATAGGCTGTACTATTCGAGATTAACATGTTGAAGCACGAATTCAGCTTAATCAAGAGAGTATCCCAATGAAACCACATCCTTTCCGAGCTCTGAAAAAATGGGATTAATGTGGGTAATGTCTTCTGGATGAGTCCATCACATCATTTTTCTGTGTAAATTTGATTTGTTAAAGCCCTATATTTATACTAATCATGCGATCACTATTAAATGACTATATTAACAATTGTCACAATTCGTAACATTATTTTAAAAATCCAAAAACATAAAACTAAATAAGTTTATATGTTATATAGACATTTTACATAATAATACATCTAATTTAATCAAAATTAGTATTCATTAATGAATGTTTGATTCATTACAAATAATGTAGACGAGTCATGAAATTGGGGTTTTTAAGTGAAAATGTTCAAAAGATCACAATGTCTTTTATATCCAATATCATTGTAAAATTTATTCTATTGACCAAAATTGGATTTATTTCCATAAAGTTGAAATATTTAATCATTATCACAAATAAAAAAAATAATATAACTATACAAATAAATTATACAGAATAGTTGGTTTCAATTAAAATGAAGTATTTTTCACAGTGCATCAAAAATGAAATATATCTTAAAAATTTCAAAAATTAAGTCAAATTAATTTTTTATATTATGATTTAAAATAATAATATTATTCTTCAAATATAATTTATAAATTTATCAAAATTTATCATTAACATCTTTCTAACATCAAAAATCAGTAAATGGCCTTTTAGGAAAATAAATTGTTAATACTTAAAAATGGATTTGTTCTTATATTATGGCTATAAAAAATTATGGAACAATTTTAAAAAAAATTATTGAATATATTAACTTTAAATTTCTTTAATATCATTCAATAATAGTTATTAATTAAATTTATTATGATCAAAATCTTTTCTGGGAATAAAATATTTTTTTATAAAAATACATCCGTTATATTTAATTGGTTTTTATTTTCAATTATATTTTATTGGTAACCAATAAATTAATTTTATAAAACAATAAAAAATATTTTCATAATTAAATTAATAATATTAATCCATTATATTCAAATTGATATTTAATTACTATCATAGTGAATCATATATAGTTTTTTTTTAAATTCAATCTTGCATGTAAGAGATGTTTTTGAAGGAACACATTGTTATGTGATAAATAAGACAAAATTGGTCTTTTGTGTAATAAAATAAAAAATATATGTTACATGTGGAATAATAAAAACAAGAATTTTAATTTATTTTAAAAAATTATAATTCAAAAAACACTATAGTATCACAACTATAATTGTAGTGAATAGAGAAATCATATTCCTTGATCAACTCTATCCATATTCCTTATTAATTTTTCAATATTTTAATATAAATATATACTTTAGACACTTTTTATCTATATATATTTCACACATATAAAAAAATATGTATTTTCACAAAATCTCAAGGAGATGAGCATAAATTATAACTCTTGATCATGCAGCGGTTAGTTTTTATTATGCATGTTCAAATTTCATAATGCGCAGGCTAGAACTTTTTCATTCTGAATGAGCATACAAGCTAATAATTTCACCGAAGAAACACTTTATATCACCAAAAAATCACTTATTGATGATATTTTGAGTATAGGTGAAGTTATTATCCTCTTATTGATCTCATAAATCATTCCTCACATTTTTTATCTATACATACATTACCCATTTTTGTTTTAACTTATTTAGCATCAAATTCAATAAGGAAAAATTTCTCAAAAAACATTTGTAGTACACAAATAAGAAAATAAAACTATGTATTTATATGATGCTATTGGGTATAGTCTATTTATCAATTTCCATTATCTTTGATGGGTCCATATATGTTCCCCTACTTGTGATCACTTTCCCCATGATTGTAACATTCTACATCCAGATGTCACACCTGCTAAACATAACATACATTCTCTTCCCTCTTAATTACACAAGAAAAATCCTTTAATGATCTTACTGATCCTCATTTATATTAGATTAAATGAGAATATGATCATTAATAACTAACAAAAACTTTTCAAGGTTGTCTCTAAAGATTTTATTCCTAAAATCGATAAAGATTATATTTCCATTATAAAGTCTGAAGGGAATCACTGTGAACTCATAGTTCCCTTACCATGTGTGGAAGGATTTTTTATTAACAGATTAATTATTTACATTCAGTTTATGATATCAAGAATGAAGATATATCTTTTATAAGTAATTATCTCTAAGAATATTATTGAATAGGTCATCAATCCTTAGAAGTTAACACTTTTTATTTATTAAATATTTTTGATCTCTTTGTAATCAGTACACACGACAATTTTTCTATCCATTTTCTAGAAGAAGATAACCACTTCACTGAAAGGATATACACTAGGTCATAAGAACCCTTTTTCCAAACTCTCTTGGAGTTGATTCTATTACTCCCCTAATTTGATTTGGGCTATCACATATGGATCTTTGTAGATAATAGTGGCTTCTTGTATAAGCTCTCTTAATAACACTGCATCGCAATCTAGGGGAAGGACATGTAATTCTTCAAGAAATAAATTATTATATTCCCTTACAATGAGAATTTCTTCAATGTTTTTAATTTTCATTAAAAAAAACATTTGGGAAAGTTATGCTTCTTCACTGGGTATCAACACCAAAACCGTAGAGGGATCTTCCAAAGGGGATTCATAACCTTCCTTTCATTTGTATAGGAGCATGAGATTTTTTGGAATATATTAATAGATTACCAATTCCTGATATTTTATATCATAACTATATAAATCCAACCAATCCATTCTTAGTGTATCATCAAATTTCCCTATGGGGGGATAATGAGATTCACTAGATGAATCTTTCCATACATGCTGATGAGAGAAGAGTCTAACACTTGGGGTTCATTGATCACACCACTATGTGTTTTTATGGATAATCTACATCAATTTATCAAGGTTTCTATTCAATAGTTCTAAAAAATTATATAATTTATGCATAAAAATTAATCTAATAAAACCTTTTCAACTCTTGAGTGAATAGGAATATTACATTGTATTAATTCATTTTCATATTCCACCACAACAACAGTGATAACATAATCTTTCACTTTATACTTCATCTTTTTTGGTTTATGATGCGTATTACCCTGAAAGACCTATGGTTTAGAAAACTATCTTTCATATTTCCCTCACTACCTATAGTTAAAGTATTAAACCATGGGTTCTTCCTTCCTTTCCTCCATCATTTTGGCTGGCTTCTCCATGTCTCTTGGTTATTCATGACTTTAGTGGTCTTCACTCCCACAGGTAAATCATTTACGTTTCCCTATGAAGAAATTCTGATGCTGATTTTTCCATATTTTTGACTTGTGTGTGTTTGGATCTCCTTTCCTCTATTTTCATTTGATTCTCTAGCTTGATACTCCATCTTTCTATTATTATCAGTCTAACCAGGGGATCACTCTCCAAAATCCATCTCTACAATCAGATCAAATAAATCTATTTATTAATAAATCTAATTCTTTTTGATAACTATATATTTTTAAAATTGTGGTTTTAAACCACTAATTAATTTGTCTATTTATTTATTGTTTCTGTTATAATATCTAAATATGTTTCTTATATGAATTGTGAGAGTTTCTGTCACAACCCGTCCCCCAGGGCCCATGTTGTGACTACCCCAAGCCTGCCTTTGATAGGCTAGGGGTTGGCGACTAGCACCGAAAGCGTATTCCACAAAACTGGGAAGGCATTGCATTTATAACAAGTAAGCACACGTAACTAATTACACAACAATATAGGAACCCAAGTAAACTGAACTGTAAACTGAGTGAGTGCAGTAAGTAAAAGGGGCCAGAATATAAGCTCAACTGGAAAGTACAAGCACAACTGTGACACAATACAACTGAAGAAAAGGGAAAGTTAGCTACTGGGTGATCCTCTGAGGATCTTACCTAAAGGCTAGTTACAGATCGCCTCCTCAACACTCCACATCTTTATGTATCCTCCGCATATCAACATGCCATATGGTCCACCTCTGGGAACCGTCCTGTCCTGGTACTCATATCCTTAGTCAACGATGTCCATCTTCTACACTAAACACAATAATGTGTGGGCATAGCCTGTGTAAGAGACAGTATAACGATACTCTGTAAGGACCCCGAGACCCTCATGGACTCACAAAATCCCTAAAGGATAAACCATAAAGTATGAAATCATTAGATAACACTACATAGGTATATGCCCAAACATATACCTATGTTATCATGTAATCCATCTAAATCATGAGGAAAACAAAGAGATACTGACTCAGCTCACACCAAGATTTATTCTAGGGGTAGTAACAAGTAACATCTCTAGTCACATTATAGAACACCTCGACAACTAGAGAACCCCTCCTCTATCGAGTACAGTTGGTCTGCCACATCACACATAGGTGCTTCGCACTAATCTTGGAATACTAAGGTACTCCACCTATCGAGTATCGTGGTTCAGTAACATCACACAAAAGAACTCCCAACCATGTTTCTACCATGTCACACAGAGGTTTTCCCCCTCATGACTTGATGAGGTACTCCTCCTGTCGAGTATCGTGGGTCTGCCGCATCACACAGAGGTGCTCCCCCTCGTAACCTATAGAGGTACTCCTCTGTCAAGTACCATGGGTCTGCTGCATCACACAGAGGCACTCCCCACTGTGGGTTTTCCACATCACACAGAGGCATTCCCCATTGGGCATGTCCAGTAACTCCGAGATGAAACGGTCAGTAGTCGTCAAGTCTCAACTAGACACTGGGTTCCCGCACTATGCTCTCTTGTCTCCAAGAGGATCTGCTTCACAAGCTACTGGTCGATACTCCAACTGCCACGAAGTCCCACGAAGAAGTAACTCAAAGGTCTTCCACATCATAGGGGTCTCAATGCAATAGACATCGCATCAATTGGATGCCCGGTCTGTGAGTTATTAGCCTTTTAGTCCTGGGGGCCCGATTGGATTTAGGCACGATCCAACATGATCGTTCCCATCTTAATCCAAAACTCTAGAAGGGTATACTAAAACGGACCGTCTCACTCCAAGATTTAAAGTACCACTGATGGTTCGTAAAACGCATGGCTGGTGCCAATGTTATGGCCAAAAGAATGTAAATGGGTCGTAGGTGGCCTGGGTCCGGTCAGACCCGGTCCGACCGACCCGACCCGCAGGGTCCAGCCCTGCTCGTGCTGGGCGGCCCGACCAGGCAGTCTGGCCTAGGAGGTCCATGAGGGGCTGCAAGGGTCACAGAGGCCGTGAGGAAACGGAGACTAGGAGGGCGCCGCGGGGGGCCACTGGAGGCTACGGTGGCACGGCTGACCGCATGGCAACATGGTGAGGCCGTGAGGCAGCTTGGCCTGGGAAGAGTGTCAAGGCCACAGCATCAGCTCGGCCAGGGAGGCGGGATGAGGCTACGATGGCGTTTAGACAAGGGCTGCACGGTGAGGTCGCAGCAGCAGTTCGGCCAGGGCAATGCGGCGAGGCCGAGGTGGGGTTCTGCTGGGGAGATTCGGTGAGGTGGGGTCGGGTGATTGACCGGGGCAGTGCGGCGAGGTGGGGGAGGCAGTTCAGCCAGGGTGGCACGGCGAGGCCACGACAGTGGTTTGGTGCAGCGGCGTGGTGAGGTCGTGGCGGGGGTTCAGTTGGGGCAGCGCGGAGAGGCCGCATCGGCAAAGAGGCAGGGGCGGTGGTGGCCGTGGAGTGGCGTCGTTGCGTCGTCGCCATCATCACGGTCGGCGGGGGTGCCGACCGCCGTTCTCATGCCCCTTCATGGTTGTTTTCCATCATCCACCATCGCGAAGAACACCACAATTCAACATGAGAATTACGGAGAGGATGGGCCATTTTAGTTTGCCCCGCACTCTTCACATTAGAGTTGTAGCAAGCGGGTATTATACTTGAATAACAAAAATATTAAGAACGGGTAAGGGGAAGAATTCAAACACCCACCCTTCAAGCTCCCACAATTAAACATTCCCTATCCCTTAAAAGAAAAACATTCACAGATCAATCTAAAATAGATAGTTGATCTGCATTCGTTTATTTTTGGAAGAAAAGAACATGGGAATATAAAATCACTCATAAATAAACCCCTACCTCGTTCATTTGATTTTTTGAAGAGGTCGTGAGGAAGAAGATGAAGTTGTCGGTTCATGCATCGTTGGAGATCCTTCAACGAAGTATGGAGAAGAAATCGTCGAAGGGGGTCAGTTATTCATTGGAGATCTTTTCTCCCAAACCTCCTCCTCTCCCAATTCCACCAAAATGAAATGGTAGCCCCAAAATAATAGATTATTTGATCTATTATGTTTGTTGGAAAATAATTCAAATTGGGTTAATTTATCTCATAGGTTGGCACAATTAAAGTGGTGACCCGACTTAATTATTATTGAGGGGGTTTGGCACCATTAATATTAGAGGAGTTGAAGAGGCTCTCCCACATTAAATGAGGGAGTTGAGAGGTTTAGGCCTTTGGTGGTCCCCACCACTATTACCTCTCATGGGATGTTAGGCTCGGGTAGTCCCCACCACCATAATCACTCATGGGAGGTTAAGTTATAGTGGTCCCGACTTATCAACTTCCACATGGATATTTTAACCAATAAAATTAAAATACAAGCTACATAACTTTATTTTTATTTTATACATTCACAAAAAAACCCCAAAACTAACTTCCACCCTCGACCAACTATCGTCGAGGTAAATGTCTCTTTAAGTGAAAAATGGCACTATGAGTTCGACAGTGCCCTCGGATTTCAATTATGAGCACCGGTTAAAAGTTAGAAAACCCCACTCTCACATTTACTGAACATACCCAAAAAATAGTTTAGAAATTCATTCTGGGCACTCCGGGCCTCGGAATCACGTGCCGTCAATTTTGGAAGACTTGTAAAATTCCCATTTACTTAAAAAAATTACATTGAAATTCTGAGTCTTTAAAAATTCCTCGTAGTTCATGAAAGATTCAGACTCTTATTTATTAAGCTCTATGAATTATGTATCCATATTTATTTAAATATTTCAAGGAAAATACTTATTAATAAATAACATCTTAATGTGTTCCCACTCAATTTATCTATTTCATCCATTGGCTTAATATTATTTATCAATTCCCACCACTGATCATCCTCTCCATATATATTATAAATTGGCAGAGTAACCATATATTTTTTAAGTGAATGGACTAGATAAATGATATTTTCCATTTATTTTTCCAATTATTAAAATAAAAGTGTATTAAAACGACTATTTAATATCTTTGTTCATTTCCAATTAAAATAATTGATAGATATTTAATCCTACTTAGGAAAAGGTAGATATTCCACATGATTTAGGTTATTGTTCATACCCCGAGATTACTAGGTATATATATCTATGATATTTTTAATTCCACCTAAAATGGAATTGCTAATATTGTACAAATAATAATTACATTATCCTTTACATGGGTTTTTGGACTCATTTATCTTGGTTCCCACCATTTTCAAAAAATATAATTTTTTTGAACAAACATAAGTCAAAAAATAATGAATAAAAAATTCATTATTATTATCTAATTAATTATTAATTATTATCTTATGGTATCCCTCTGTTTATCATTTTTCCTTAAATAATTCTTATATGATCATGTAATTTAATAATTCTCTAACTTTAAGAGGAATCATTACTTTAGTTAATTATCCTTTATAATGGTTTATATAGAATTTGTGATTAACTAAAGAATAACCTCATGGATTAACAATACACGGGAGCATCAATGCCTCTTTTTCATTTAGAAAATCATAATTGATTCAATTATTAATCGTCCCTTTCCAATTTTAGTACCCCTAGATACATCTATACCCGATCCACATCCACTTTTAGTATCCATATATTGATTTCATTTCTCAAAAACAAGATTCTAGTATACCTTACCCAATAATAGGATGATTATATATAATTATACTTAAACTTATGGTATTTATGAATGTATCCAAAAAATAATCACCAAATTAACCAAAACATTATATAATAATATCTATTGTGACCCATATTTTTCTTACGTGACTATTAAATCATTTTTATTACGGAAAACATAATAGTGATACCATCCAGTAAACACAGATTTTGTATTTTGAGAAAATTAGGCACATACATAACTTATAAAAATAATAATTTAACGTTATTTAAATAATTATTATTTTTCCTCCTAAAAATCACTCACATCCTCCTTAGTGCATGTAGTCACATTATGATATATATTAAAGAAACAGTTGAGCTTAAAGCCTAGAATGAGGAGGAATATGGTGTTTGAATTAATAGTACATGGCTGAGGATAATAAAAATTATCATATCATAAGAATCAATTAATATCATAATAATGAGGGAAATTATTGATGATGGAATTGAATATGGAATATGCATAATAATTAATCATTATAACTTAGTATTCCAATACCACACAAAGTTTCTAACAATGAAAACATCATATTCAAACATAAAATATGTGAATAAATAATAAAATCATAATTATAATAAAATATATTAATAGTTTCATGAATAATAAACATAATATCATTAGATATATCAAATTACTCAAATAATTAGAGTGATATATTATTTTAGGCCCATCCATCACATTATAGAAAACTGATAATTATGAATTTCACATAGAATATAAAAAAATCATAGTCACAAAAAAACATATAAAGGAATAGGTTTAATAATTTTTTTATATATAATATTTCATCTAATAACATTTACCTTCCATAAATAAAAAATAGAAATTATATTTTGGCAAAAACCTTCATCATTATTGTGTATATAAGAAGAAATTCAAGAGGATCCAATGTGATGTTTTTGGAAAAATAATGTTATTTGGAAGAATATCTGAAACTAGATTTGAAATCATTTTGATAAAATAATAACATGTATATCCCAAAAATAAAAGGGAAAGTATATTCAATAGTAATTTGGGAAAATTATAGGAATACAATATTTAAAATGATGGAAAATAGGGATAACCTAAAAAGATGTAATTGGTTTCAAGATTCCCCTTATACCCCACATTATTTCATCACATTTCCACAAAATAAATATTAAAAATAGGTGTATTAAAATATATATAAATAGAGTTGAATCATGTTCATTTTCCCACTCTTACAAATATAATAATTTCATTCTATTATATAATCCCCTTTTTAGTGGTGAAACATTTTGATGTCATATTTTTCATAAAAATATATTATTTTGTTTCAATTTCATTATTTTTCAAGGTTATTTATACACAATTAAAACTATTAATAGTATATTAGAATACATTTAATTTTATATTTATATATTATTTAAATATTATTATATTTATTGATAAGGTTGGTGATAGAAAAATTAATGGAAACACCATCGTTGGTGGTTAACTGATGATTAAGAGGTTATTATCCAAAGATGAAGTGAAAGATATATTTAATGTGATTATATTAAAATAATATTTTTATAGTATATTAAAATTTTCAAGATAATGTTATCAAAATATTAAATTTTTTTAATAATTTTTAGATTTTAAATGAAAACATGATGTGAAATTATATAAGAAATGTAAAATAAAATAATGAAAGTACATTGCATATTTCTTGAAGTTGTTACTTTTCAATAACAATTAAATTCATGAAATTTTGGAGTCTGCATACTATATAATATCCTTAATTATTATAATGGTGTTACGATATGGGATTTGGGAGGAATTTTTTTTAGTATGTGAGATAGAATTTGTTTTTCAAGGTAGGGGTGAGGGGTTATTTATACCTGAGGTGGAGGATATTTTAAAGAATTTTTTTTTATAAAATACTATATCAAAGTTAAATATTTAAATATTAATATTATAGATATTATGAAATTTATTTTGATTAAATATCACGGTTTTAATAACATAAAACACTTTATACTTTGAATTTTATAGTTTAGTCAAATGGAAAGGTGAAAAAATGTGAAAATATTATTCTAAAAAAATATTGTTGACTATAGATTTTGGAAAATATTTTTTCTGTTTGGAAAACATATTTATTGAATTTAAATGAATAATTAATCAATTTTAATATCTTCATAGTGTAACAATAATTTCTAAAATTTAGGAAGACATTATTACATCATGAATTATGCAATATAAAATGTTTCAATTATGCAAAAAAACTGTATTTTTACAATTCACCTAAAAATTGATGTCTGTTCGAAAATTACCAAAATATAAACCATAGAAAAATTTAAAATGTTCATTCTAAAAATTATTTGATTTTTTTCAAAATAATTATCTAACATGGGTAATTTAAAATGTTAATGTTAAAAAATTTATTTTTTTAATGAAATATATTAGAATATAGTTTATTAAAAAAACACTTTTATTTTATTTATTTTTTAATATTGATATTTATTTTATATCATTATAATATATATATATTCTTAAATTAATAATGTTAAATAGTATTTAAGTTAAATTTTATTATTTTTATTTCAAATTTCTATTCTAAGGGTCATGTTACTATTCTCACCAATTAGATTACTATTCCCAACAGTTAGGTTACTATTATCAATAGTCATGTTACTATTAAAATGGTCATATCACTATTCTAATAGTCACATTAACCCCTATAAATAAATCTTCATCAAATCACACATTATTCACTATAATTCCTCCTAAATTTCTATATTTTTATCTTCTAAACTGTCAGTTGGTTTACTAAAATTTTGTTCATTTTATATAGTGTTGTTAACGGGGGATTTGATTATAACATATTAGAAGTATCAAAATTTTCTCTATATAGTTTAATTATTTTCTCATTTTCCCATTTTAATGTTTCAAATATTCATAGGTTTAGTGTCTAAGTAAAGTAACAATATCTATTAGTGAAATAATATGATGTTAGTTTATCTATGTGTTTTGTGTGTATAATGATATATAATATAATATAACACACATTTATTATAGAAACAAATGTCATTTATAAAAATTGGGTCATCACAAGTTGACATCCAATATAAAATTCATATAGACTAGTTGACTAGAATGATTAGATATTCATCAGGATTGGTGGACATAACTCACTTATATTTCTTTATATTAGCTGACTTCGTTGATTTTTTAGTCTCATAAACTAGTTGACATAGTTTATTAAATAGTCATATAGAGTAGTGTTTGATATATTCTATTTTTTACATTTTTTATGTAAATCTATAAATGGTATTACCATTAACTAGGCCCCTAAACACCTAATTCACTCTCTTAGTTTTCACCCAACATTTTGATCATTAGTGGTAATTGAATGGAAAGATTATTGGGATCTCTGACAATGTCATTTATTGGTTCAGATTGGATATAAATTCAATTCTATCATAGTAAGTAAATTTGATGTGATTATGAATCCAGATCATGAGGACTAATATGTTTTTGTGTGATTATGATCGTCAGATGGTCACTAGAAATTATCCATTAGGGAAATATATGGATCTAGATTGTTTATAGTGGACCTTCTATAATTTTATAGCATTTGTTATACTCTAATACTTTTTTATTCAGTGAGTAATTCATATAGTGAGCTTGGGAAAGTAAGTCTTAAAAGATTTATATATATGAAATTGGCCAAGTATATTCTTTTAATTAATTAGATATATAGGTAGTGATGTATAAACATACATAATGAAACATATTCATGCATAATATATAATGAGATTTTAGGATAGGATAATCCATTAGCATGTATTCATCATAGAATATCCTTAGTGGGTTTTTTTGGTGAGGGACTAACAATGATTTATTATTTTAGTACTTTTATTATTATATATTAATGACATTGACTTGGATATTATTATTTAGGTAATATACCATTGAGTATAGTATTTTTCTCACCCCATACATTTACGTAATGGTTTGCAAGGTAATGTTGGTGGAGTGCTTTGGTATCATTATCTTGATGGCTAATATGGATAGTAGGATCTCCGTATTTTGGGAGTTTTTGTAATACCATTGAGGAATATGAGGTATTCAGTTTTTATTTCATTATAGTTATTTAGCGGTTATTTATTCACAGTTATCTCTGTATTACGATTTTTATATATTTATTAACATTCATGATGTAAACATTATTTATGATAACATTCAATTATTTATTTCTTATTTTTCATCATTTGGTGGTTTTCATTTGATTTTAGAAAATTTCACTATTTTTTATTGAGGTAAATTCATCCCACTTGTGAGATTTGTACTATCAATTATCTTCACTAACTCATGTAGTTTTGGAGATGGGAATTAGGGGTTACACATTGTTTCCCCGCCAACTCAAGTGGGGATCTGATGGAGTATGATTATAATAGAGTGTAATTAATGAATTTGTTGGAGATCATGGTTTGAATTTGTAGTTGGGAAAATTTTATTTGATGTTCAGTCTAGCGATACTAGGTAAATGGTGATTGAGGTTTTAAAAATCAGTTTTATACGATCAATCATCAAACATAGGGTGTGTCTAATGAAACATTATTGCACACAGACTCTGATATTTTATTGGAAGACATGAGTACTCAGAGCATTCATTATAGGAAACAAATAATGTTAGTACATGTATAATATAATTATAATGACATGAACAAGATTTATTTTTGTAGAGGAATTTCTAAGGTATGGGAAGTCATGAATTTTTTATACCTTATAAACATATCTCTTTATTTCTTGACAAACTGATTGAGAATTTTGGTTTATTTTAAAAGTGTTCTCTAATCATAAGTGAACATATACATTATGTCATGAGTTGAAAATAATTGAGTTTCAACATTATTCGAAACAGGATATTGAGTCCAACAGAGTTCAGAAAATCTAATGTTATTCTTATATATAAATATCAGTTGGTGTATAATATGGGAGGGATATGTGACCTAATTTTATTTCCATGATGGATAGGCCCTCTTTGACTACAATTTTTTTCTTTTCCATGGGGGGTGGTGTACTTTTTATTTGATCTTTGACACCTCTCGTATTATCCATTTAAAAGTATTTATTATATTAAAAAAATATGTGGGATGGGACATATTTGATTACACATTTTTTTTCATTATTATTATATTTATAATTTCCCAAGATATTTAAGGTTTGGATTTTGGTGGGCAGTAAGATAATGAATGGGATATATGTGGTGTTACAGAGTTGTGAGGTTTTTTTTATTCCATGGTAATCTTGTTTCATGGTTGGTAGGATTGTTATGGACAATAAATATTTATGATCTGGGGATAAGTATCTTTTTTTGGAGATGGAGGTGGTAATTTTTTTTCCAAAGTTTGTTCTAATTGTGAAAATGCACTATTTCATATGATATATGATATGATAAATGTTTCAAAAAGGAAAATATAATACCTTTTGATGTGTTATGAACTGGATATGTTTTTTCAGAGGTGATGCACTGAGACTTAGTTGTTTATATTAAAGGTTAATGTGTCACAGTGGAATTGTGTGTTTTAAAGAGTGATGTGTGTGATTTGAATGTATGATTCTATTACACATCATTGTGAAAAAATGTTTCTATATTAGATATAATAATGATACATCTTATTCATTTATGTGGGAATGAATATCCTAGTAGGAGACTTCAATTGAAATGTATGGTCAGAATTGTTTTGTGGATGATAACCCACTCTTGGAGTAGTTACATATTGGAAGTTTTAATGTAAATTATATAAAGGGTGTGTTGTACTCTCTGTGCGATATTTATTTTAATAATCACAAATCATTGTTTTATATATGTCAATTTGGTCATTTATTCAATTTGTTCTAAATGTGTTTATATATGTCTAATCATGTCTACATGTGATTATCTATGATTTTTTACAGTCTACTATTGACCTGGATGTATTCTGGTTTATACAGACACTCTGTATGAATTTTATATTTTTTGACTCACCGTTAGTTAATTTCTTGAGGCACCGATGAGAATGGTCTCACCAATGAGAACAGTCGCATCGATGACAATAGTCTCACCGATGAAAATGGTCTCACTGATGAGAGCGGTCGCACCGATGAAAACAGCCTCACCGATGATAATAGTCTCACCGATGACAATAGTCGCACCGATGACAACAGTCTCACCGATGACAATGGTCTAACCGATGACATCAGTCGCACTGATGACAACAGTCACACCGATGAGAACGGCCAAAATAATGCTGATCACGTGACCTACCAATACCGATGTTGATCAAATGACCTACTGATACCGATGTTTATCAAATGATCTACCGAAGCCGATACTGATCACATGACCAACCGATACTGATGCAAATTCAAATGACCTACCGATCTCAGGACTCACCGACCGTCATGAAACCCATTTTTATTTTTATTAACTCTTATTTAATTCCAATGTTCATATTTTCTTAATTTAATGCACCTGCTATTAATTAATTTTGGTTGTTGGATGTGAGGGAACAATACCTAGTACCTATCAAAAATCAATCATTCTTTTTTCCAGATCTCAAGGAATAAAAAATAAGATCTATCTGCACTGAAAAGAGGAAAAGATGACATAAAGAATATACACAGACAAAAACACATAACAAGATGAGGGTCATATGTGTTTAAAAAGAATCACGAAACAAAATAAGGACTCAAAGAAAAACTATGAAAACAAGAGAGATTCAAGAAGATCATTCACCTAGAACAAGCACAAAAGCCTAGTTGTTGTGCCTGGTGAATATCATATGCACAAGGCTGAATAACTGTAGCTATGAAGAACAACGACACTCTGTTTTGTGTCATCCTTACCAGAACGAACTCGAATAACATCCACAACATCCAATTGAGTCCAGAGCTCATCTGTAATCTCTCAGATCATTCTAAACTCACTATTTATTTTCTCTATAGTGATCATTTATTTAACTTTTGAGTAGTTTGTGTGCATCTGTCTATTTAGACACACACTAACTCCTGGACTAAACTCGAGGATACTAAATACTCACATATAACATCATTCACCTTATTCTATCCCACTGTGAATTGTAGAAGAGGTCAAGTGTGACCTGGACTGCCTGTGTTATGTTGTTTAGTTTTCCTAAGTAGAACTGTGGTAGAGGTCTGAGGACCTTAACAGTCTGTGTACTGTTGTAGAACCCTTGATCTAGGGTGTGGATCATAGTTTATACAAACTTTTTGAGAGGACTAAGTCTCAGCTTGAGACTGAACTTCTTGGTTAATCCTGTTGTACTTTTTTGTCATTTAAAATATATTGAATATTCCGGTGATAAGTACATTAAATACAAATCTATTTTTATCGTAACTCTGATAGTTAAACTAGAATGTTTTTATATTTATTGTAAATAATTTGGTTAGTTTCAAAATCTAATCTAATCTTTAGATTGGATTAAGTGAGAACTAATCAATCTCTTGAGAACCTAACTAACCCATTACGGTATTACAAATTTTCTACTGTTTAGCTTGTTGTTTTAATTTAGGGGATTTTTAATAGCAATATTTTTAACAGAAATTTTAATTGGAAATCAATTCACCCCCCTATTGAGTATCCACTCCGACCAACATTTGGTATCATAGGAACCTAATAAAGGATTTCCAGACACTCTGTTTTTCAACTTTAATTTTAGTAGTATCTTAATGATCTTAAATTTCTGTTAGTTCTAAATTTTATCTCTTTAAATATTTTTGCTAAAATATAATTATGGATAATATACTAGAAGGTGTTGATAACAACAGGACACCGTGCTTTAATGGTGTTAATTATGCCCAATGGAAACATAAAATGGAAATTCATTTAGAAAGTATTGGATTTGATATCTGGGATACTATAGAGGCTCATTATAAGATTCTAGAAACTGAAATAACTACTTCGGATGAACCTACTAAAATAGCTTACAGTAATAATTGTAAAGGAATGAATTCCATGTATTGTTCTTTAGGTGATGAGGAATTTAATCGAATATTTTCTTGTAAAACTTCTTATGAAATTTGGGATACTTTGGGTGTTTCTCATGAGGGAACAACCAATGTTAAAGAAATGAGATTGAACACATACACTATTAAATATGACAAATTTAAAATGAAACCTGATGAACCTATTTCTAACATGTATCTCAGATTCAATGAGATAGTTAATAAAATGAGCTCACATGGAAAGGTTGTTCAGGAAAAGGAGAATATTTTAAGAATACTCAGATGTCTACCAGACCGATGGAGAGGCACATCAGTTTCAATTAGATAATCTTGTGACATTGGTGCTCTTCATGTCAAGGAACATATTGGTAAGCTAATGATGTATGAAGAAGAACTGAATGTAAACAAGGATGAAGATTATGAACCAATAATGATATCAGTAGACTTCAAGACTTCTACTTCAAAACTTATGGACAAATGGAACCTGCAAAGTGAAAGTGATAGCTCAAGTTGTGAGGAAAGTGCATCTGACAGCGATGCTGAGATGGCTCAGATATCCAGAAAATTTAAGAAGTTTTAGAGTAAGAATAAGTTTTTCTGAAAGTCAAACTATAAGGGAAAGTATGACAACAATGTTCATTAGAAGAAATATTGGAACAGAACTGATAAAAGTGATGATATAGTCTTATACGAATGCAAGAGGAAAGGACATGTGAAAGCTAACTACTTGAAGTTAAAGTTCAACAGAAAATATGATTATAAGGATATAAAATACAAGAAAGCTATGAAAGAAACCTAGAGGGATTTAGAAGATAGTTCAAGTGATTCTGATTCCACTCATGATGAAAAATCTCAAAAAGATAATATGTGTTTCATGAAAAACACATCTCAGGTAACATTGGATACTCCTTCTTCAAACCCTTATTATTCTGGAGAAGATTCTGATTTTGAAAACAAAAATATTGAAGAATTATTTGAATACTGTAACATACTAGAGGATTCCTATAATGAGTTGAAAGATAAGTATAAAACCTTAAAATAAATAGTATGCCTTGACTAGTACTGTTAAATTTGTTCTTAGTATAGAAAAGGAAAAGAATTCTCAACTGCTAAAGGAAAATAATGAACTCAAACTGTCTAATGAGAAACTCAAGATGGAACTAGAGAAATTCACTAATGGAAAGAACCCTCTCACACACATTCTAGGAAAACAAGTAGCACGAAAATATATTATTGGTTTAGGCTATCAGCCTAGACAGAGACAGATCACAAAGAATAGATTTATTCCTAAATATGGACGGTATGCTGCTAGTTCCTATCTTGGAATATCCTATGTCTCAACCATCTTTTCACATAGTTATATCTCAAACAATGTTTATCTTTCAAAATATTTTGAATCTATTGATTATATGGAACCCATTAGACAGATCTGGGTACCAAAAGTTTTTCTTGCTAACCTGTCTGGACCTAAGAAAATCTGGGTACCAAAATCATTTTCTGTTTAAACTTGTTTTGTAGGATACTTACTTGAAGAGTTCCTATAAGAAGACATGGTACTTGGATAATGGATGTTTAAGACAAATGATAGGAGACATCTCATGTTTTAAGAGATTAATCATAGTTTATGGAGGACATGTCACCTTTGGTGATAATTCAAAAGGAAAAGTCATCCGCTTAGGCCAGATTGGTAACACTGATTCAATTTTAATTTCTAATGTTTTGCTTGTCGATGGATTAAAATACAACCTGTTAAGTATTTATCAGTTGTGTGATGATGTTTTAAATGTTAAATTTTAAAATTATGCTTGCAATGTTTTTGATTCTAAAAATACTTCGGTATTTACTACCTTGAGAAATGAAAATGCATATGTTGTAGATTTTAATAATTCAGTATTGAAGAATATTACTTGTTTAAATGCTTTTAAAAAAGAGTCTTGGCTTTGGCACAGAAGATTAGGACACTACAATATATATTTTCTTAGAAAACTGAGTAGGAAGAACTTAGTTAGAGACCTACCTAAACTTGAATACCCAGCTGATAAAGTTTGAAATCCCTGTCAAAAGCGAAAGAAACATAAATTTTCTTTTAAATCAGAGAAAGAAGTTTCAACTTCTCAACCTCTCGAGTTGGTTCACATGGAATTTTTTAGACCTTCTAGAGTTTCTAGTTTAAATGGGAATCACTATGTTTATGTTCTAGTAGATGACTTTTCTAGATACACTTGGGTAAACTTTTTAGCTCACAAAAGTGAAGCTTACTCTTACTTTATTAAATACTCCAAATCTGTAGAAAACCTTAGTAGGATTAAGATCAAGACCTTGAAAAGTGATCATGGTCATGAGTTTGAAAATCATAAATTGGAATCCTACTGCTCACACAATAGCTATAATCACAATTTCTCTGCCCCTAGGACACCTCAATAGAATGGGGTAGTTGAAAGATGGAATATAACCCTTAAAGAAATTGCAAGAACTATGCTCAATGAATATTATTTACCTTTTTATTTTTGGAGTGAAGCTATCGATATAGCTTGTTATATTATAAATTGAGTCCTGATTAGACATGTTCTTAAGTATACCCCTAAAGAACTGTGGAATAATAGGAAGCCTAAAGTGAGTTACTTCATATTTTTTGTTTGAAAAAGTCTTTATTCTCAATACTAAGGATAATATTGACCAGTTTGATTCTTAAAGTGAGGAGGGAATCTTTATAGGTTACTCTATATCTAGTAAATCTTATATAGTCTTTTACAAAAGACCCAAATGTGTGGAAGAATCTGTTCACATCAAATTTGAGGAGACTGATCTGCATGAACCTAAGTCTTCTCTTGAAAATCTTGAATAATATCTATCTATTATAGATCTTAATCATAAAATCAGTGAACCTGTTGTAAAGAAAACCAGTTCTAGAAATATTATAGAATTTTCTTTTGGTGAACCCAAGAATAGAGAAGAACCTGAAATTTCTAGTCCTACCTCTACTAGATCAATTAGGATTACAAATATTCATCCTTTAGATGTTGTTTTTGGTAAACTGGATAGAGTAACACAAACTAGATCTTCTCTAAGAAATCAGGTTGAACATCAAGTCGTTCTTTCACATTAAGAACCTAAAAATATCTATGATGCAATTAGTGATGAATTTTTGGTAATGGTTATGTAAGAAGAGTTAAATCAATTTGAAATAAACAAAGTCTGTGAATTTGTAGAAAGACCTAAGGACACCTTGACTATAGGTACTAAATGGTTTTTCAGAAATAAATTCCATGAATCTGGAAATTTTATGAGAAACAATTCTAGATTACTTGCACAAGGTTACAATCAAGAAAAAAGAATATACTATGAAGAAACCTTTGCACCTATACCTAGATTAGAAGTCATTGGGATCTTACTTGCTTATGAATATCATCTAAATTTAATGTTATATCAAATGGATGTCAAAAGTGAATTTCTAAATGGTTTTATATTGAATATTTTTTTGTTGAACAGCCAACCGGATTTACAAACCCCCGTATTCAAAATCATGTTTTTAAAAATTCTAAAACTTTATATGGTATAAAACAGGCCTCAAGAGCTTGGTATGATAGACTAAAAAATTTCCTTATCTCTAAAGGTTTTACTAAAGGAATTGCATATCCCACTATTTTTATTAAAATAATTTCTAAATATATTTTGATTGTACAAATCAATATTGATGATATTATCTTTGGATCTTTTAAAAATTCATTATATACTGATTTTTCAAATATTATGCAAAATGAATTTGAAATGAGTTTAATGGGAGAACTCAAGTATTTTCTCAGTTTTCAAATTTTTCCAAACAAAGATGGTATTATTTTAAATCAAAGAAAATATACAAAGGATCATTTATAACGTTTTGGTTTGGATAGTATTAAAAGGAAGTGACACACCTATGAGTATCACCTGTAATTTGGATGATGATGAAAATGGGAAACCAGTTGATCAAACCAATTATAGAGGTATGATTGGAAGCTTACTTTACCTTACTAATAGTCGACCAGATATCATGATTAGTGAATTCATGTGTGAAAGATTTCAAGCTAATCCTAAAGAATCTCATTTACTTTCTGTTAAAAGGATTTTACAATATCTTAAACATAATACCAATTTATGTTTGTTTTATCCAAAAGGACCACTACTACAAAAACGGGCAATAACAGCGCTAAAATCGGGCTTTAACAGCGCTAGAAAAGCGCTGTAAAGCTCAACGCTGATAAAGGGGGGGGGTGTCCTTTAACAGCGCTTTTTTAGCGCTGTTAAATGTCACCTTTAAAAGGGCTAAAAAAGCGCTGTTAAATGTCACCTCTAATGGCGCTAAAAAAGCGCTGTTAAAGGATACCTTTAACAGCGCTAAAAAGTGCTGTTATATGTTGCCTTTAACAGCGCTTTTTTAGCGCTGTTAAATATCTCCTTTAACAGCGCTTTTTTAGAGCTGTTAAATGTCGCCTTTAACAGTGCTAAAAAAGCGTTGTTAAATCCCTGCCTGCTGCTAATAAAAAACATGCACTAGTACAGCCAGCCGAGCAGACCTGCACAAAAACCAATATATCAACCACAGACCTGCACAAAAACCAGTATATCAACCACAAGCATGTCATCAACCGATCACAACCCAACCAAACAGTGTTCTTACCATGAGTTAGATACCATCTACCCAGAAACCAAAACTACCTCATTACATAGTATCACAAAATATTCCTACACAACTCAGAAGATAAATACTAGAACATTCCACTATGCATTGTTTCTCCTTGGATTGCCACTTGGTTTTGACAAATCGTGCAGAGCCTGTGCTCCTTGAATCATTCTGCAATACATAAAAAGTATATCCTAACTCTCCCAACCATCACCCTTAGTAATTATGTATATTAATACAAAAAAGGTAACATATCATAAATTGGGGGACTGTAATGAGACATCAAGATTAACATTCTATATATTGGATCGATGTCTGGTAGGATTGGTTGCGTTGATACATGACTCTACCTGGACCTCAATAATAGATATATGATCTCACTCCAGGACTTTCAGAGAGACTCCAACTATGTCTAGGACGTCCTGCTGAAGCGATCGTACTACCGTAACTCGGAAAAGATACCAAAACCATCCTAGGAAGGATCATGGGAGCCAACCCTAATGAAATATGTCCTTTATATAGTGTTCAAAGAGATCAATCATGGTACATAAAATTATGTGTCATTTAAAGGGTCACATGCCTTATCGCTTTACCCTGGGTAACTCCAATGTTCAGCTGCCTGTGTGAATATACATGTCATATCAATAGGAAATTACATGGCATGTTAAAAAACATATATGTGTTACCCTTTGATCATGTGTCCTCTTATGCACCCTTTCCCTATGTTAGTACATGACGTCGATCTCGTGTGATTCTTCCTGTGTATCTGTACAAGGGATAAACTGCGTAGCTGGCTCATTAAAGACGTGTAGTGGGATATATTCCATGTAGGAAATCCATGTAATCCACTCCATGTTTGTGTATCTCAAAAATTCATTCCAAGTCTTGGGGGAGGGTCTACACTACATGTGAGGTGGATATCTCAGTTGTTGATTTCACTTAAAAATAAGTCCATTTTGAACAAAACAAAGGCACTTTGAGTGGTGTCGACCACACCGGGCCTCGGATTGAGTCGGGGTTGACTCATACACATCAAATTTGACCCATGGATCATTTTCCTTAAGTTTCAATAGAATACGAATGCGTTTGCTCAGTTTCCCGTATGTCAGTTGTTGATTTCTCACTTAAAATTAAGTCCATTTTTAACAAAAACAGAGGCACTTTCAGTGGTGTCGGCCACACCGGGCCTCGGATTGAGGCGGGGTTGACTTGTACATGTCACATTTGACCCATGTATCGTTGTTCTAAAGTTTCAACAGAATCCGAATGCGTTTGGTTGGTTTGTCGTATGTTAGTTGTTGATTTCACTTAAAATTAAGTCCATTTTTAACAAAAACAGAGGCACTTTGAGTGGTGTTGGCCACACCGGGCCTCGGATTGAGGCGGGGTTGACTCGTACACAGCACATTTGACTCATGGATCGTTGTCCTTAAGTTTCAATAGAAACCGGATGTGTTTGGTCGGTTTGGTGTATGTATGTAAAATATTGTCCATTTTAAACAAAATACATACACTTGGAGTGATACCAGCCACACCGCGTCTCAGATTGAAGCAGGTTTGACTCGTACACGTCACATATGACCCATGGATCATTGTACTAAAGTGTTAACACAATCCTAAGGCGTTTGGTCGGTTTCCCGTAAGTCAGTTGTTGATTTCACTTAAAAATAAATCCATTTTGAACAAAATAGAGGCACTTTGAGTGGTGTCGGCCACACCGGGCCTCGGATTGAGTCGGGGTTGACTATTACACGTCAAATTTGACCCATGGATCATTTCCCTTAAGTTTCAACAGAATCCAAATGCGTTTGGTTGGTTTGCTGCATGTCAGTTGTTGATTTCACTTAAAAATAAGTCCATTTTGAACAAAAGAGAGGCACTGTGAGTGGTTTCGGCCACACCGGGCCTCGGATTGATGCGGTGTTGAATCTTACACGTCACACATGAGTCATTGATCATTTTTAAAAAGTATCAACGCAATCAGAAGCCGTTAGATCGGTTTGGCGTATGTACGTAAAATATTGTCCATTTTAAACTAAATACATACACTTGGAGTGATACCGGTCACACCGCGCCTCTGATTGAGGAGGGGTTGACTCGTACACGTCACATTTGACCCATGGATCATTTTCCTTAAGTTTCAATAGAATCCCAATGCGTTTGGTCGGTTTGTCGTATGTTAGTTGTTGATTTTACTTAAAATTAAGTCCATTTTTAACAAAACAGTGACACTGTGAGTGGTGTCGGCCACACCGGGCCTCAGATTGATGCGGTGTTGAATCGTACACGTCACACATGAGTCATTGATTGTTTTGAAAAAGTATCAATGCAATCAGAAGCCGTTAGATCGGTTTGGCGTATGTACGTAAAATATTGTCCATTTTAAACTAAATACATACACTTGGAGTGATACCGGTCACAACGCACCTCTGATTGAGGCGGGGTTGAATCTTACACGTCACATTTGACCCATGGATAGTTTTCCTTAAGTTTCAATAGAATCCCAATGTGTTTGGTCAGTTTGCCGTATGTCAGTTGTTGATTTCACTTAAAATTAAGTCCATTTTTAACAAAAAAGTTACACTGTGAGTGGTGTCAGCCACACCGGGCCTCGGATTGATGCGGTGTTGAATCGTACACGTCACACATGAGTCATTGATCATTGTGAAAAAGTATCAATGCAATCATAAGCCGTTAGATCATTTTGGCGTATGTACGTAAAATATTGTCCATTTTACACTAAATACATACACTTGGAGTGATACCGGTCACACCGCGTCTCGGATTGAGGCGGGGTTGAGTCGTACACGTCACATATAACCCATGAATCGTTGTCCTAAAGTGTCAACACAATCCGAAGGCGTTTGTTCGGTTTCCCGTATGTCAGTTGTTGATTTCTCACTTAAAAATAAGTCCATTTTGAACAAAACAGAGGCACTTGGAGTTGTGTCAGCCACAACAGGCCTCAGATTGAGGCGGGGTTGACTCGTACACGTCACATTTGAAGGTGAGTATGCATACACGAAAGTTGACCTTCTTAGAGAAGGGTTTCTGGAAGAGTATAAAAGACATGAAGAAATGAAGATCATTAGAGTGTTGGAGAAAATGTGGTTGCTACAAACAATGTGGAAATCGGCTTGTGCAAAGCGACCTAAGTTACAACTTGCAGGTATTGTACTCTATTTTTTTAGGAAGGTTTCAGTTTAAATGAATTTTGGAATGATCATTGCTAGCCATCGTCTTTTAGGTTTTTTTGACAGCCGAGGGGAAAGGGTTGGGTCTGAAGACATTGTAGGATATGTCGAAGGGTGATTTTGTGTGTGAATATGTTGGAGAAATGTTAACTCCCGCAGTTCTGAAAAGAGTCACTATTTAAAAGAAAGTCACAAGTTTAGATACATCTCAAGATGGTCAGTTTAAAGACATTTTGAGGGACACTACTAAAGACATGCTCAGATATGCACACATCCCCCACTTTTAGATCGTTGTCTACTACAATGATCTTCCAAACAAGATATGCATTAGAACGCTCATGATACATAGAGAAATTCACTGGCCACCTTCGAGAATGATCTGAAGCACAAACCATGACAGCATTATGTTTTTCCTTGAAAATTCTCTTGGAGAACTGGAATGGCAACTCACTCTTGTGATTTTGCGTCTCTACTTGTCACTTCATGTGTGCAGCTACTGCCATTCCAGTTCTCCAAGAGAATTTTCAAGGAAAAACATAATGCTGTCATTGTTTGGGCTTCAGATCATTCACAAAGTTGGGCAGTGAATTGCTCTATGTATCATGAGCGTTCTAATGGATATCTTGGTTGAAAGATCATTGTAGTAGACAACGATCTAAAAGTGGGGGATGTGTGCATATCTGAGCATGTCTTTAGTAGTGTCCCTCAAAATTTCTTTAAACTGACCATCTTGAGATGTATCTAAACTCGTGACTTTCTTTTAAAAAGTGACTCTTTTCAGAACTGTGGGAGTTAACATTTCTCCAACATATTCACACACAAAATCACCCTTCGACATATCCTCCAATGTCTGCAGACCCCACCCTTTCCCCTCGGCTGTCAAAAAAACCTAAAAGACAATGGCTAGCAATGATCATTCCAAAATGCATTTAAACTGATACCTTCTAGAAAAAAATAGAGTACAATACCTGCAAGTTGTAACTTAGGTCGCTTTGCACAAGCCGATTTCCACATTGTTTGTAGCAACCACATTTGCTCCAACACTCTAATGATATTCATTGCTTCATGTATTTTATACTCTTCTAGAAACTCTTCTCTAAGAAGGTCAACTATCGTGTATGCATACTCACCTTCAAATGTGATGTGTACGAGTCAACCCCGCCTCAATCTGAGGCCTGTTGTGGCTGACACAACTCCAAGTGCCTCTGTTTTGTTCAAAATGGACTTATTTTTAAGTGCGAAATCAACAACTGACATACGGGAAACCGACCAAACGCCTTCGGATTGTGTTGACACTTTAGGACAACGATTCATGGGTTATATGTGACGTGTACGACTCAACCTCGCCTCAATCCGAGACGCGGTGTGACCGGTATCACTCCAAGTGTATGTAATTTGTTTAAAAGGGACAATATTTTACGTACACACGCCAAACCGATCTAACGGCTTATGATTGTGTTGATACTTTTACACAACGATCCATGACTCATGTGTGACGTGTACGAGTCAACCCCACATCAATCTGAGGCCCGATGTGGCCGACACCACTCACAGTGTCTATTTTTTGTTAAAAATGGACTTAATTTTAAGTGAAATCAAGAACTGACATACGGAAAACCGACCAAACGCATTCGGATTCTGTGTGATATGAAGGTATTTTGGATATTTTACTGGTTCATGCATGATATAAAGGTATTTTGGAGATTTTACTGGTTTTTTTGTCCAAAGGCCAATGAAATGTGGTCCATCATTCTTGCGTGTTACTCGTACACGTCACCAAGGACCCGTGGATCCTTCTCCTAAAGGATGAAGGCAATCCGGATGCGTCTGGTCAGATTTACGTAGGTCAGTTGTTGTTTCCAATTAAAGTGGTGTCCATTTTAAACAAGAGAGCGACCCTTTGGGTGGTAGCGGTCACACCGTGCCTCGGATTGTGGCGGGGTTGACTCGTACACGTCTCCAAGGACCCGTGGATCCTTCTCCTAAAGGATGAAGGCAATCCGGATGCGTCTGGTCAGATTTATGTAGGTCAGTTGTTGTTTCCAATTAAAGTGGTGTCCATTTTAAACAAGAGAGCGACTCTTTGGGTGGTAGCGGTCACACCATGCCTCGGATTGAGGCAGGGTTGACTCGTACACGTCACCAAGGACCTGTGGATCGTTCTCCTAAAGAATGAAGGCAATCCGGATGCGTCCGGTTGGATTTCCGTAGGTCAGGTGTTGTTTCCAATTAAAGTGGTGTCCATTTTAAACAAGAGAGAGACCCTTTGGGTGGTAGCGATCACACCGTGCCTCGGATTTAGGCGGAGTTGACTCGTACATGTCACCAAGGACCTATGGATTGTTCTCCTAAAGGATGAAGGCAATCTGGATGCGTCTGGTCGGATTTCCGTAGGTCAGTTGTTGTTTTCAATTAAAGTGGTGTCCATTTTAAACAAGAGAGCGACCCTTTGGGTGGTAGCGGTCACACCGTGCCTCGGATTGAGGCGGAGTTGACTCGTACACGTCACCAAGGACCCGTGGATCGTTCTCCTAAAGGATGAAGGCAATCCAGATGCGTCTGGTCGGATTTCCGTAGGTTAGTTGTTGTTTTCAATTAAAGTGGTGTCCATTTTAAACAAGAGAGCGACCATTTTAGTGGTTCAACATTCTTGCATGTTGCTGGTGCATATCATCTGTTAAAATGGAAAAATGACTCATTGGAGAAAGAATGTTTTATTTAATAACAATTAAAATTTTGCTACTAACATTTACATACAACAATATTTCATCTTCGGATCCCCTTAACCCCTCTCAAAAATGACCACCAATTGTACATGTCCCCAAGTCAGATCTTCATTGTATTTGTGTACAATCTGTCATCAGGTATGCGGCCCACTCGTTTCTGAACACATCTATATCGTCTTGTGAGTATGAGGCTTTTCGGCAGTCATAGTAGTACTACAAAATAAAAAAATAATGAATTAATAAATAACTTAAACGAACTAGTAATTGTTTTTGAAAATACCTCTTTAGGGATGCTAGTTTGCTGATGAAAAACGATCTCTTTCATAAATTTACAAACATAATAACCGAAATCATTATCGTTTGTTTGTTTTGGACACTGCAAAAAAAATTGATCATTAGGAGAATAAATAACTTGTGTTGAGATGTGTTTGGATAGTGAAATTTTATTATATATACCCTGATATTTGTCCAGACGTAGTACTTGCTCGGCTCCTTATGCTTAGCCCCTGTCCTCATACCATGATTTAGATGATATTGGTACACCGCCCTATCATAACAGAATCCTCAGTAAAAGATAATATATATTATATAAATTGATGTTTAGACCAAAAACGTAAGATGTAGTGTCTTACAGATTCACAAACTCTATCATGTATGGTCGGTTTGATGGATATCCTAGCTTTGAATCCAGAAAATAAATCTTCGGAGTATCCAAGTTCACCGCAATTAGCAACCAATGTTGCCTAAAAACACAAAAAGGAATAAGTAATAAAAAAAGTGAAAATATAATTGATATTCTTTAATCGTAGAGTATTACCCCTGCATGGTTGGTATTAGGAAAATTCTGTCATCATTAATCTTTCGTTCAAATGTTTTCAGCAAGTCGTTCACTATTGCATCCCTTTTTGATGACTCTATTTTTGTTTGGTGTGTTGATGTGATATGAGGACTAACCAGTCCAAATCTTGGCTCATGGGAAAATCCCTTCAACTGTTTTTCATAAATGCGTCTGTCAACAATATAAAATGCATTTAGTCATAATTTGCACATTAGATCAGCTTTTAGAAAATCAATTCATGGAAACATACCTCATATATACATTTACAACAGTGACGCCTAACCAACCGTTTTCAAGGATTTCATTTACATTTTCAGCAGAAACGAAATCTTGACTTTCCTCTCCGTATATATTATCTTCGAAAATCACTATATGACTATTACCATCTTTTAGCTTCGTATCCACATGAGTCTTCAATGCTAGTAAATGTGGAAAGAGAACAGGTGGTGTTATTGTGCTTTCAGTAGCTCCTTGGGATCGATTGGTCGATCCTTTAGATGGTTTCGAGCTGATGTTAGTCACCCCCTTTCCTTTCTCCGTCTATAACAACAATCATTGATTCAAACACTCTTTTCATTAATTGTTAAGGGTTTAGCTTGAAAATAAAAGGAAATAAATACCTCTTTGTCTGCATGTACTCTTACAAGTTGTGTCGGCCATGCAATGAATGTCCCAATAGCCTTTTCGACCGTATGAATATCATCGTCTTCAACTGGAATAGGTAGCATTGCATTTGGCTCATGAGCTACAGTAATCATCACTTTCAGATGATCTTTTGAAAATGGTCTATTATGCAGTGTGGCATTTGGGATATTGAACACTGTAGCCCTCGCTACAAGGTGATAGGTGGGTGTTGACAGATATAAATCACAATCATTATCACCCTGTAGAAGATCAGTACAGATAAATTATCAGTGTTTGTCTGATTCATATTTCATGGGAACCATTATTAAAATATTGATTACCACGGCTAAGACATTTTTTTAGGTGAATGGCTCGCCTCAAAGCTGGTGGGGGGTGGGGCAGGATGTTCATGCGGTGGTTGTTCCTGAGTTGTGTCCTCCCTTTGCTTCCCACCCATAAAAGTTTCTACCAACTCTCCCTGCCATTGCAATTGTTCTTCAAGGGTTGCTATTTTTTCGCTCATTTGTTCCAATTTTTTCTCTGTATCATCCATTTTTTTCTTCTTCTCAAAATATACTCGGGGTGTCACCCCAAACCCTGCACCTCTGACACGACCGTATTTTTCTGGCTGCTTCAAAGTCGTCAATAATAGGTCTGTATCAGCTACAGGAGTAGCTGATTCCTGTGACTATCAGATATAGGAAAAAAACTAATTATTTTTATGTAATAGCAATTTTAAGCAAATCTTTTTATCATCGTGTCATACTTACACATATTTCCCACACTTTTTGTGTGTTCTCATCTATTAACTTCCCTTCTTTGTTCACACGTGCCTCCTTCCATAGCACATGACGTGGGATAGAAGTGCATTTGGTTTTAGATTCATCAATCTACATATAAACATAGAAAGATAATTATGATGTTGTTTATTGGCACCTAACAATATTACTGTAAATTTACAATACGTACCATTTTCTTTTCTAATGAAGCGTACCCCATCCTTGCTTTACGATAGGGGTATGTTGGATTTGATGCACGTTCCTTATTTTCAGTACAGAGTTTCTGTTTCATAAATGAAATATTGACAATCAAAGTGATGAATACTGGTATCCTCAAACAACGTATTATCACTCACAATGTACCTGAAACTTCTCATCCCCACGACGGCCAATAAATGCATCCCATGCTTCTTGGGATATCAGTTGCGCATAGACAATGGGTGGGTGAGGGTTTATTTTACCTTTAGAATCTTTCAGGTGATATCTTGTTAAAATAGTACGAAAACCTTGATGAATCTTTCCTGCAAGCCTTAGTACATAATCCTTGTGTGAGTCATCTACTATAAATGTACTCTGCAAGAGATTGAGAAGAGTAAGACACTGTTTCATCATTTTATTTTCTAGTTAATTAAAGAAATAAATTCATAATGTTATCGTAATTTCTTCCCAGATCACAGCCTTCAACCCGGACACAACATGGTGCCATGAATCTATGTCAATCGGCACGCGTTGCCGAGTGACAACTCCAATGTAACTGCTAAACATAGCCTTGTTGGGATTCACATGTTGGCCTCGTGCATTCCATCCAACTTCAAATTTGATGCCTTTGCTTTTCGCCTTAAGAATTTTGGCTAACACTGTCAAACTACGACGCACCTGTGATTTCTGCGACGTCGGTCCTTCATTCCTGACCATTTCATCGATATCAACATCATCTATATGTTCATCTACTATGATATCAACGACATGTGCTGATGGTTGTTGGACCTCAACACTAAGAGAAGGAGCCGCAACAGCAAGAGCAGCAGCAGGAGCAGTAGGAGCACCAGGAGCCGCAGAAGTAAGAGCAGCAGCAGGAGCAGTAGGAGCACCAGGAGCCACAGCAGGAGGAGGAGTAGGAGCCACAGCAGTAGGAGCAGTAGGAGCCGCATCAGGAGCAACAGTAGCAGCAGCATGAGCTGCAGGAGCAGTAGGAGCAGTAGCAGCCGCAGCAGCAGCTTCTTGAGAGACTTGTTCAGTCTCAAGGTTAGGAGCACCAGAATGTGCAGAAGTCATTATCTGCAAAAGTGGTTGAACAGTTCATTCAAATTACATAAATTCTGTAATGATAAGATAATAACATGAGATAACAAGATCTATATTACAAACAAAATATAACCTGTTTACTGAACTCTCTTTCTTTTTTTCAAATGTTGAAGATATTTGACACCTCTATCGACAATCCAAATCCCTTCATTGTGGTCTCCTCTAACATACAAAACATCATCTGCATTGGGACCGCTCCGAATTGATT
This sequence comes from Viscum album, assembly GCA_963277665.1. Classification (NCBI taxonomy): domain Eukaryota; kingdom Viridiplantae; phylum Streptophyta; class Magnoliopsida; order Santalales; family Viscaceae; genus Viscum; species Viscum album. Next base: position 1,485,437,593 of record OY728137.1, read on the forward strand.
GTGACGTACCACTAAAAGGATCGTCCTCAACTGAATTTTCATCGGAACCCTCAATAGTTTTGGACGATAACAGAACAATCGACCACTTTCGGTTTGCAGGATCTGGAACATAAAAAACTTGTACCGCTTGTGATGCCATTATAAACTGTTCGTCTTTGTACCCTTCTTTACTAAAATCAACTTTCACAAATCCCCATTCATCTATTTTAACACCACTATTGCTATCAATCTATTTTCATTGAAAAATCGGAAATTGAAATGTCGTATAATCCAACTCCCATATTAGTTTGATAATTCCAAAGTATGACATATTTGCATAAATTGGATTTCTATCCTTACTACCAGAAACATGCATCGCTTCAGCCACTAGTGTAACCCCACTATTTTGTATGGTACTCTCTTCATCATGTTCATCCGTATAGAATGTATAACCATTAATTACATACCCACTGTAAGATAATACATACACACTTGGTCCAGCGGCTAGCCATCGAAGTCGTTCTGAAATTGAATTCGGATTTTCATCCAACTGCTTAAAAATATGGTCCTGAAACCATCCTATAAACTGGTGATTATGTGTATCTGCTAACCATTTTTCTGCCCTCGATGGATTCAACTGCCTAATAATTTCTTTGTGAGTTTCAATATATGGAGCAACCTCCCAACTGTTATGCAAAACATAAAGATGAGCTTGCTCCCAATCTGTAATACTGATTGTTACAACTTCTCTTCCCGAAATTCCCCCACCCTCAATGCGTCCAGTGTGACGAGATTTCGGGAGACCAATGCTTTCCACATCAGATAGGTATTCAATACAAAATTCAATGGCTTCCTCAACAATATATCGCTCTACTATACAACCCTATGGCCGACTTCGATTTTTGACATATCCTTTCAAAATCTTCATATATCGTTCAACAGGATACATCCATCTATAGTGCACAGGACCACAAAGTCGAATCTCTCTCACCAAGTGAATCATCAAATGAACCATCATATCAAAGAATGTTGGTGGGAAGAACATTTCTAATTCACATAATATGATGACAATTTCTTTTTCCATAGTTGGCAATTTCCCCGGGTCTAAAACTTTGCTACATATAGCTTTGAAAAAGAAACAAAGTTTGGTTAACGTATGATGAAAATTCTTGGGTAAAATGCAACGTAAAGCTATAGGAATTATATCTTTCATCAAAACATGGCAATCATGTGATTTCAAACCTTTTAACTTCAAATCATTCATTGACACAATGTTCTTGATATTTGATGAGTACCCCTCTGGAACCTTTACATCATTAAAGAAGTTGCAAAACTGATATCTCTCTGCCCTAGAAAGTGTATAAGCAGCAGGAGGAAGAAACATTCGATTTTCACCTTTCACGGGAGCAAACTCTTCTCGTATTCCCATGTCAACCATGTCCAACCTTGCCTTAATTCCATCTTTTGTTTTGCCAGGGGCATTTAGCAACGTTCCAATAACACTATCACATACATTTTTTTCCACATGCATCACATCAAGAAAATTTCTGACGTACAACCAATTCCAGTATGGTAATTCAAAAAAAACTGATCGCTTTTTCCAACCGATTTTCGTAAGGTTTTTCGAAAATGGTTTACCAAAAACAGTGTTCATATCTTTTACTTTCTCAAACAGCTGATCACCTGTTAGTGGAGACGGTGTTGTGCGTTTTTCTGAACTTCCATTGAATGATGTCGTCCAAGATCGGTACTTATGCCGACGAGGTAGAAATATACGATGTCCTAGAAACACAAATTTCGATGAATGTTTCAACCTAATTGATTCTGTATCTTCTTCGCACACGGGACACCCTTGAGTTCCTTTAATGCTATAGCCTGACAAATTTTCATAAGCAGGGAAATCATTTATTGTCCCATACAACATCGCTCTCAATGTGAAGTATTCACTTTTATAAGCATCATACAACATTACACCTGAGTCCCACAATAACTTCAAATCCTCGATCAAAGGAGTCAGATAAACATCAATATCGTTACCTGGTTTTTTTGGTCCTGATATAAGCATAGATAACATGATGAATTTTCGCTTCATGCATAACCAGGGTGGCAAGTTATAATTTAGCAACATAACAAGCCATGTACTATGAGTGCTGGTTTGAAAACCAAAAGGATTCACTCCATCTGTAGATAACGCAAGACGAAGGTTTCTCAGCTCTTTTCCAAATTCAGGATACTCATGATCAATTTTTTTCCATTGAGGAGAGTCGGCCGGATGACGTAATAACCCATCTTTATTTCTTTTATCTGCATGCCACGACAATTGTCTTGCAGTTTCTTCACTTCCATATAAACGCCTAAACCTTGGAATGATTGGAAAGTACCATACAACTTTCGTAGGATTGGATTTATCTTTCTTGTATCGAGAAGCACCACACTTTGGGCATTCTGTAAGTGATTTGTTCTCCTTTCGATATAATATACAGTCTTTCGGGCAGGCATGTATTCTTTCAGAAATCATTCCCATCGAGCGTAGCATTCGTCTAGCTTCATATGTCCGGCTTGGGAGCTCATTATCTTCCGGGAGCATGTCATTCAAGAGAGCAAGTAGTTCCATAAAACTGACATCACTCCATCCATTGCCTTCTTTCAATTTATACAACTTCAGTACAGCTGACAATGTTGTATACTTAGTGCAAGCAGCATACAATGGCGTCTTTTCACAACTCTTTAACTTCTCAAACAATTTTGGGCAATCACGGGGTTCATCTTGAATTGTCTTTGTCATTTCCTCAATATGATCTTCATCATCATTGACATCTGTAATCACATCCTCCATACGGTCTTCTTCATTATCTATATTTGTATTCATATCTGACGATCCATAAAACGCAGTTTTATCCCAGCCAGTAGCTACATTCGCTTTTTCTCCGTGTTTATTCCAACATTTATAACTCCGATCTATTCCGTGACATATCAAATGTTCTTCCAACTCCTCTGGAGTAAGTAGTCTAGAATAACAACAACATAAACACGGACAATGGATTTGATAAGGATCCTTTGTGTGATCCTTTGCAAGCTTGAAGAACTCTTTCACTCCGTTCTCGTACTCTATTGTTAAACGATTAGAATCCATCCAATCTTTATTCATCTTCATCCTATTTGAATCTCAAATATTAGTATTTATGGTTCAAGTACACAAAAGAAGACTTCCAAATACAGTAGAAGGGAACCACTTCCTTGGAAGGAGATCAAGTAGTCTAACCTATAATCAAGATTCATAAAAAAGAATATTATATTCACTAAAAAGATGATTATCTATCACTCTATAAGGAGGATATAACAGGAGATAGAGGATTTCCAATCGATGAGAGATACCTTTATCAGAGAGAAACCAAACACATCCACTAGAGCTTCTATCTGATTTGTATAGGCACTCAGGATACAAAAACTATATTTATAATGCATGTGAGATAAAGAACGAATAATTAAAATAAATAATCCATTATAGAATTTAAAATTCATTATCATCTCTATTATGATTTGTATAGGCACTCAGGATTCATTCTAGTAGTGGTACAGGTTCCCCCATTAATCATGAGTGATAGAGGGAATAGTAGTTTTTGGATTACCTTTCTTGTTTTATACAATTTATGAAGAAATGACAAGGGTTGGAAGTGTGGAGTGTGTTTGACTTGAAAATAGAGGTTCAGTTGCAACACCCTATGATGTTTTCTGGAGAGGGTGGACCCAAGGTAGATAAGTTCTAAATTTAGTTCATCTAGAATATTCTAGATAACTATTCTACTCCTTAGTAGAATAGGGTAGAGTTGGTAGCGTATATGTTATGGGGGCCAACAATGATCTACTGTGATATTTAGTCTTGGGATGAGCATATGGAGGGAATGACTTGGAAGAAAATCTAGGTTATGTTCATGGAGCACTTTTAACCTACGACATTAAGGAAATGAAAATATGAATATTTAATATGTTTGACATAATTATGTTTGATAATGATAGATTATGTTAGATTCTTCACATACCAGTAATGTTTTTATCTAATGTTGACAGGAGATAGGGTATCTATGAAAAAAAAATTAGGATGGACTTAGTTGTGAGATTAAGTCCCAGGTAAATATATTTTTTATGAGGTTTGTTGAGGTGGTGGATCAGGTTCTCATTTCCAAGGGGAACCTAAAGGAGACCTGTAGTGGTGGTAGGGCGGTTTCAATTGAATGATCTAGTGGTACATATTATGATAGTAGGATTTACCATTATGATATCTTCCACTAGGGTGGTGGTGGATAGAGTATCTATGTGAGAGGATTTTTCTCTTAGAGAGGTTTTTAGTCATCTTCAATCAATGAGGTAGGTCTGGTCACATGTTAGGCCTATGACTTTGACCACTAGTGAAGTGTCAATCATGTATCGTGATGGTTCATATATATAGGTTCTACATGAACACTTGTAATATGGGTAGTGATGGATGATCTATATTGGTACAGAGCACCGAATAGGGGAACCTAAAGGAGACTTGTAATAGGGGATCCTCTCATTATTTTATATCTTATCTCTTGGTAAATGGTTTCTGTTTTGTGTTAGAGTACTTTTGTGGGATCATGTTGGTCAACACACCATTGGGGGTGTGATTAGAAGGCATCTGTCTTCGTAAGGGATGTTCCCCAATGGTTTGTGAGTATTGTTTCATTTTGGATTTATACATGCTTGATATGATATGTATTGAATAGATAGTGATGATGTAATTTTTGGTATTTAATCAATATCACATTGATTATTACCGTAGATGAGTGACTGTCATGCCTCATAAGGGTAGAGCCCATGCCTTTTATGGAGAATGGGATATCTTGGTAGACCATGTAGGACCAGTTCTTCCACAACTAGGTGAGAACATAGACCAGTTTACGAATATTTTTCTTGATGATAATGGATTGAAACAAGAAATATTTCCCCCAGTAGTAGACTGGTTCTAGGATGTGTTTCATGAGAATTGATCAGGGCTACCACCTAAAAGAGAATTTGAGTTCATGATTGAGCTGATGCGTGGAGTTGAGCCATTTTATATAACGCCTTTCAGAATGAAACAAGAATAGATTCAGGAACATAAAACTCAATGAGAGGAGTTAGATTATGAAGGGTGCATCTTCTCGAGTATGTCACCTTGGGGATCTCATGTTTTATTTTCCAAGAAGGATGACAGAACATTACATATGTGTTTCTATTAATAGAATATGAATCAGATGAAAATTAAGAATAGATATCCACTTCTTTGTATTTTTGATCTATTTGACCAGCTGAGGGGTTCCATATTGTTCTCTAAGATTGATCTAAGGTTTGTTTATCATCATTTGAGGTTGAGAAATTCTGATATACTATAAACTAATTCTGAAATCATGTATAGTTTTTATGAATTCTTCATAATAAAATTTGCGTTGAAGAATTCCCCATGGCATTTATTCTCTTGATGAGTTGAATATATCACATGTACCTAGACCAGATTGTAGTTGTTTTATGGATGACATATTGGTGTAATACCAAAATAATGATGATCATTCCCAACATCTGGACATCATCATGAGTACACTTAGAGAGAATCATCTATACACAATCTATCTATATGAAAACATATACATCTTCTTTATAGATTGTTACCTTAAGGCGGCGGCCGAGGGCGTTGCGGGTTGCGGAAGGCGGCCGCGGAGGGCGAACGAGGGCGGCAGAGTGAGGTGGAGGGAGGTGGAGGTGGCGGAGAGCGGCCGAGGGCGGCGGAGGGCGGCCGAGGGCGGCAGAGAACGGCGGCCGAGGGCGTTGCGGGCAGCCGAGGGCGGCAGGCGGTGGAGGTCGGCCGTGGGTGTTGCGGGCGGCGGAGGACGGCGAGTGTACCGAGGGCGGCAAGCTCCGGCGAAGCGAACACAGCAGCAGTATTCGGGAGAAGAGTAGCAGGGTTACGGTTCCGCGAGGGCTTTAGCTGCGATAAAACGAGGGCACTGTGCGACCGACTTTATAAAAAAGTCGACTAAGGTTTTATCAGCGCTAAAATTATAGCGCTGATAAAATCTAGCTTTATCAGCGCTTTTCTAGCGCTGATAATATTATGATTTATCAGCGCTTTTTTAGCGCTGATAAAGATAATTTTTATCAGCGCTTTTTGAGCGCTGATAAAGGATACCCTATATTTGCGCTGAAATTTGAGCGCTGATAGAGGTGTTCTGTATCAGCGCTTTTTTAGCGCTTATATAGGCGAACCTTTATCAGCGCTTTTTGAGCGCTGATAAAGTCCAACTGTATCAGCGCTAAAATTTTAGCACTGATACAGATCATATTTATCAGCGCTTTTCTAGCGCTGATAAATATTACTATTATCAGCACTAAGAAAGCGCTGATAAACATTAGCTTTTTCAGCACTGAAATTTTAGCGCTGATATAGGGTATCCTTTATCAGCGGTTTTGCTTAGCGCTGTTATAAGGGCGCGCTTCCCTTGCCCGTTTTTGTAGTAGTGGACAATACTTTGACTTAATGAGTTATTAAGATGCTGACTTTTCTGGTTGCAAGTTAGATTAGAAGATCACATCTGGAACATGTCATCTTTTGGTAATGTCCCTCATATCTTGGTGTAGTAAGAAACTAAACTTTGTTGCATTGTCTACTACTAAATCCAAATACAATGCTACTGGTAGTTGTTGTGCACAGATTCTGTGGATGAAACACACTTTGTGGGACTATAGATATAAATTTAGACATGTGTCTATAAATTGTGATAACACTAGTGCAATTAACATCTCCAAGAATCCTCTATCTCACTCTAGGACCAAACACATTGATGTCAGACATCACTTTTTGAGAGATCATTATCAAAAGGGTGATATTTATCTGGAATTTATTGACTCTGAACATCAATTAGCTGATATTTTCACCAAACCCTTAAGCTCATAAAGGTTATGTTTTATTAAACAAGAGTTAGGTATGATCGATCTGTAAAACTGATCAGTGAAACCGATCAGTGAAACTGATCAGTGAAACCGATCTATGAAATCGATCAGTGAAACTGATCTATGAAACTAATCTGTGAAACCGATTAGTGAAACCGATCAGTGAAACTGATTAGTGAAACTGATTAGTAAAACGAATCAGTGAAACCGATCTGTGAAACCGATCTTTGAAACTGATCCTTGGTACCATTTGAGTTATACAGTATATGAAACCGTTAATGTTTGTCAAAATGATGTTTATTTACTTAATCTTTATTACTGTTTATTATAGTAACCCTAAATGATAAAATTTATGATGCACGGCTATTTGTTTTTCTAAAAAAAACTGTTGAACTTCTAACTCCTGACAAACTCTACATTTTCTGAATCTCGAACCTTTTGAAACCATCAGACCTCTCAATCCTCTCGAATCTCCAAATAGAAAAGAAAAAGTGACACAGCAAGGAATCTGAAGGTTCCTCTTCTATGAAACGCGCTCGAGGAGAATCAAGCAGCATGACTCAAAGGTCTGTGAACCCGAAGTTGGAAACTCGGGTGATCATCGCAGAAAAGGAAGTGAGTTCCGAATGGGTGTTATCTATTAAGTCTTCACTTTTAATAGTATTGGAGATGTATGGATGGAAATAATGGTTTTGTGATAATAACTGAGTCTACTACCTAATGCTAGTGCATGAGTTTTATCTGAACTTTAATATTGTATTGGATGGAGCAGAAGCTGCGAGATTATCTTCAGTGATCAAAGGGAAGAAGATAACTTTTTCATCGAAGTAATGGGATGAATGTTTGGGGGTACCATATAATGGTATATATGAGGATTACATAGGTAAAATTCCTCCTACCACTGAATATTTTTCTTATGAGCTTGATCTGGAGATGTTGACTGTAATGTATGAATCCAGAAGAATAACAGCTGCTGAGTTAGATAGAGAAAGTAGAATCTTGTTTAAGTTTATTCAGCACCAAATCTATCCGAGAATAGATTATTTTGTTGCGGTAAAGTATCAAGATGTTTTCTTGTTATTTTTATTCCTAATTGGTGATAAGATTAACTTGTGTAGATACATTACTGTTCATATTGATGAGATGGTAATGCCATCCAAGAAGACTACGACCTTGTTCTATTCGAAGCAAATATCTACCGTACTAAAGTTTTTGGGCTGTTTTGAAAATGGGGATGAGTGTATCCCATCTAGTACTTGATTTTTTATTAACAAGGATATATAAAAAATAATGAAAATAAACTTGAATCCATGGAAGAAGGCATGGGTTGCTGATGAAGATAAGTTGAATGACTCCTTTAATCCTTCTGACCATTCTAAGAGACCAAAGCGGATGAGAGATCCTGGTTTAAAACCAGATGAGGATGTTTTCTATTCTGATGAGGAAGAAGAGGCAGAAGCTCCTAAGGACACTGGAGATTACAGGAAGAAGGAAATAGGGGAAGCTGAATTTGATGATGATGTGCATTCTGAAAAGGAACCTGAGTCACCTCCTGATTACAGGAGTGACCCTGATACATTAAGTCCTAAGAAAATAAGAATGGAATTTGGACCAGTTGTTCCACCTCTAAAGTTACCAGAGTCAGAAACCCTTCTTGGTGATGAAGAAGAAGCTGATACTGATGTATCAAATTTGGAGTAGTATGAATCCAGTAGCAAAGTCAGTATCGATTAAACTTTGGTAAACAATAATGGTCATGATGATGGTGATGATGGTGATGATGGTGATGATGGTGATGATGGTGATTATGGTGATGATGGTGGTGATGATGATGATGCAAGTTCTCGACCAGTGGATGGTCACAATGTAATCCAATATGATCCACGACCTCATTTAAATGACCAAGAAACTATTCCTATGGCTGAAAGGATAATTCAGATAGAGATTGATGTTGGTGGGGAAAAATCACCTGAAAATTCTGGAAAAGCTAATTTTGTAAAGCTTCTGTATACCTCTTGTAAAGATGCATGGGAGGAACACCTGCGTTTTTCGGTTCTTGGTTTGGATTATTCAGAGGAAGAGGAAGAAGAAATGAATATCGCAAGAGTAATCCATCCATTTAAGGCTGGACCAGTTGCTGAGGATGTGCAAGTGATAGCAGAAAGACCTTGTACTTCAGTTTCACGATCTGATTTTGATAGATTTAAAGATGAGTTTCTCCACGTAGTTAGAGAGACAATGAAAGAGGAATTGTCTAATCCTCCTTCTCCTATTCCTGTGAATCTTTCCGATGCTGCTATGGATGCTTTAACACAAATAGTGGAAAGTATTATTAATCCAGACCTCTGCAATACTGGTGAGATTATTGGCAGGAATATTACCTCTCTGAATCAAGCGATCAAGGATTTGAGCAGTGGCTTAGTATCTCAGTCAGGTGAATTTAGATCAGTCATCACTGGTATGATGTATGTTCTGAGAAATCTGATAGGACACCTGAAGAAATTTTATTTGAGAAAATTGAAAGGTAGGATAACTTAGATTGTTGCTCAGGCTAGCTCCTCCAAAGTGTCCAAGATCACTGGTCATGAGATCAATGCCTTAAAAGATGTTATAAAAGAGGAATTGGCAGCTTTTGGATAGACTCTAGACTTGGACTCTTTGAAAAAGATAAAAGAAAATAGTGATCATAATCACAAGATGGTGAAGCTGTATTTGGATGATGCTACTAAGGATCAGAAAGAGATTAAAGAAAAAGTGGATCACAATTTTTTTAAAATTTATACCATGTAAGAGTTGAACCATCAGTTTAAGGTCTTGGATGAAAATTTAAGGCTTCCTCCCATCATTCAAGACTTTAAATCTCAAGTCGAACAGTTGAAGGATTTTACTCCCACTCTAGAGAGTTTCATTCAAAACAAATATGACTTTGGGAAGGACATGAAATATGGTCGTGAAGTAATTCAGGATTTTATCAATCTACTCAAACCATATCTTCATGTGCAAGTAAATCCAATTGTTCTTCCTACTGCTGATCCACTCAGACCATCCAGTGTTTCTCCAGGTCATATATTAGTCTCTAAATCTCTATCTCATATTTGTCCAGTCATCCAGTAGCTGCCTTATATAAGATCTTCTACTCAACCGCAAGTGACCTTAGCACCCACTATGCTACAAGCCCAAGTGGTGCTACCTCCTCTCTCCATCCAGCCAGATCAACCTTCCACCAAACCACCTTCTGGCCCATCCATTCCTCCCTCTTCCAAAGGGAAATCTCCTCTTCACCCCAAGAAATATTCATGTCTATTGTTTTTGATAGGTTGCCTTTTCCTTGTACCTTTTTTTTCTTGTATCTGTTTATTGTACCTTTTTCGGATGTAATTTTCCTAGAACCTTCTTCTTTTTGATTTTCTGCGTTCCCCTTTTCTTTTTGATAATCCTAAAGAGGGAGGACATGTATATATATCTAACAGGGAGACATGTATCTATATATCTAAGGGGGAGAACATTGTATATATGAGCAAGGGTCAAACTTTATATAAGCTCTAAATAAAGATTAAGCTCTCATGTCATGATATAGTTTATATATTATTTTTACATAGGGGAAGCATACTGAATGTTATATCATATTCCCTCACGTTTTATGCTATATATTTGTGATTATAAAAAAGGGGGGATTGTTGAACTCCCTGTGCGATAGTTATTTTAACAATCACAAATCATTGTTTTATATATGTGAATTTAGTAATTTATTCAATTTGTTCTAAATGTGTTTATATACATCTAATCATGCCTACATGTGATTATCTATAACTATTTATGTTCTACTATTGACCTGGAAGTATTCTAGATTATACAGACACTCTGTGCGAATTTTATATTTTTTTGACTCACCGTAAGTTATTTTCTTGAGGCACTGATGAGAACGGTCTCACCAATGAGAATGGTCGCACCGATGACAATGGTCTCACCGATGACAACGATCTCACCGATGAGAATGGTTGCATCAATGACAATGGTCTCACTGATGACAACGGTCTCACCGATGACAACAGTCGCATTGAAGATAACAGTCTCACTGATGAAAACGGTCTCACCGATGACATCAGTCGCACCGATGACAATGGTCGGACCGATGAGAACGGTCACAGTAATGTTGATCACATTACCTACCGATACTGATGCGGATCAAAGGATCTACCGATATCGATGCTGATCAAATGATCTACCGAAGCTGATACTGTTCACATGACCTACCGATACCGATGCAAATTCAAATGACCTACCGATCTCATGACTCACCGACAGTCATGAAAACCGTTTGAATTTCGATTAACTCTTATTTAATTCAAATAGACATATTTTCTTAATTTAATGCACCTGATATTAATTAATGTTGGTTGATGGATGTCAGGGAACCGTACCTAGTACCTCTCAAAAAGCAATCATTTATTTGCCAGATCTCAAGGAATAAAAAGGATGATCTATCTGCACTGAAAGGATGACGAGACGACATAAAGAATATACACAGACAGAAATACATAAGAAGTCGAGGGGGCGTATGTTTTTAAAAAGCATCATGAAACAAAGGAAGAAATCAAAGAACACCTGTGAAAACTAGAGAGCTTCTAGAAGATCATTCACTTGTAACAAGCAAAAAATCCATGTTGTTGTGCCTATTGAATATTATATGAAAAAGGCTGAATAACTATATATATGAAGAACAACGACACTCTGTTTTGTTTCAACCTCACCAAAACAGACTCAAATAACATCAAAACATCAAAACGATTCTAGATGTCATCTGAAATCACTCAGAGAATTCTAAACTCATTGTCCATTTATTTTCTCTGTAGTGAACTTTTATTTAACTTTTGAGCAGTGTGTGTACATCTGTCTATTTAGACACACACTGACTCTTGGAATGAACTGGAGGATACTAAATCCTCACATCAAACTTCATTCACCTTATTGTATCCCACTGTGAATTGTGGAAGAGGTCAAGTGTGACCTGGACATCCTGTGTGCTATTGTTTAGTTTTCCCACGTAGAACTATGGTAGAGGTATGAGGACCTGAACATTCTACGTACTATTGTAAAACCCTCGATCCAGGGTGTGGATAATAGTTTATACAAACTATTTGAGAGTACTAAGTCTCAGCATGATACTGAAACTCTTGGTTAATCCTGTTGTGCTTGTTTTTTTAAACTATATTTAATATTCTGCTGCTAAGAACATTGAATTCAAATAAAATTTAAAGTACCCTTGATAGTTAAACTAGCAAGGGTTTGGATTTATTGTAAAGCATTAGGTTAGTTTCAAAAGCTAATCTAATCTTCATATTAGATTAACTGAGAACTAATCAATCTCTTGAGAACTTGACCTACCCTTTATTGTATTACAGATTCACTACAGTTTAGCTTGTTGTTTTAATTTGGGGGATTTTTAATAGAAATATTTTTAACAGAAATTTTAATTGGAACTCAATTCACCCCCCTCTTGATTATCCACTCCGACCAACATGGTGGTTTACTTTGGTTTTGAATACTATTGATTAAATCCAACATGTTATTATTTTGATTGATCATTATTGCTTTTAATTTATGTCATATTTCTATTTTTCAGTTTTGGTGGATGTTGATCTTGATGAAAACCCCAAAAATATTTCCCTCATGAGGGATATACTAACCTTATGATTTGATTCATTCTTGGTTAGAATCAATTTGTTAGTTCAGTGATAGTTATTATATATAAATCAATCCATTTGATGTAAATGGGAAGACCATGACTCTATTGGTTTTGGAGTGTGTCAATATGGGTCCATAGAATGCAACATGTTCATATAAATTCTGACACCCATGTATAATTCAATAATGAATAATAAACATTTAAATTTTGGTGGTCTTATATACAGACACTTCTTCTATAACAGTGAAGATGATTGAACAGTGGTCCTTTTAAGATATTCGGACATACAGAGAGATAAAAATACTTATGGTGAGACAATACAGATATAATGTGGGTATAAGAAAATAGGAGGTAGATTGAAGATTAATTGTGAAGTGAACATTACTAGGATTTTGAATTCAATTAAAATGAACCAGATTCAGTTTACCAGAGTTTTATGTCTCAGTTCATTAAAAGAAGGATTTGGAAAGAATAAGATTTTTATGTTTTGATGCTAGATCATTGGAATATCAGGTTTTCAATTCACCAAAATTTTGATTCGTTTTTGTTCACTTATTCTTCTCATTGAAATGCTCAGTAAAATGGTAAGGAATAAATTATTTATTCTACTACCAATGATCAGTAGTAAAATTAGATAATTCTATAGGGGATTGAATTTTTCACAGTACACCAAATGTACTTCCATGAATATAGGAAATCAGTTTTATCAGATGTCTTTATGGCGCCCTTTATAAAAGGAGAGTTGTACCATTTTTCATATGTGTCGAGTGATCATTTGAATTTGTGATCAACATAGTTATATAATCACAGTGATTGTAATACTTTACATCATAAGTAATAAAATATTGTGTTGTTCTCCCATGGACATTGGATTAAAATATAAACCATGTATAATGAAAGTGTTCATTTAATCCATTTTATTATGTGTAGTTGTTTGTTTTGGAAGAATTTATGTGTGGTGATTTGCGTATTTTTCAAATTCCTTACATCCAAACCATTTAGTTAGTTAAGTGTTATGTTTTTTATGTGTGAATTCTAAAGAATGATCTTTTGGTGACTTTACTATTTTATTCTCATGTCTCCTCCCAAAAGACATAATACAATGAATTATATCAAAACGTATGAAATATTTGTGAGACTAATGTTGTAAAATTCAAATATCATAGACTTAAATTATTCAATATCTTGGTATACCATTTGGGTGGAAGTTTGAATAGAGTAATTCTAATAGTGTCTAAATTAATTGATGATTATATGTCTTCCTGGTGAACTCATTTGATAGGAGTTTATATATTAATTTCTAGCGATGATTTTATTGATTACATAATGAGTAAATTGTTTAAAGTACTATAGAAGTAGAATATCATCTTACTTTCTTCAGTGATTATCCATAAATTTCATACTTCATGAAAATGAGGTAAAGAGTATATGATGAAATAATTGATGTTATTTTTTATGAATATTTTATTAGTCATTAATATATGAAATTAAAGTATTCTATGACCTTGAATTACATAAATTTATGTTGTTTTAATATCACAACCAACTTTCCTTTTGATCTCTATTAATTTTTTTCATGCTAAGAGAATTTTATTCCTTCCCAAATATTTCATGGCAGTTTCAAGTGATTATCTATGAATTAAAAATGTGGTGGTGATCTATTATTGGGATCTTGTGTAATTTCAATTTGTAGTGACCTTACTAAAATTGATGTATGATTTATTAATAGTTGTTGTGGAATGGGAATAGGATTAATGGGGATTATTTGTAACTACCCAACCCTAGTTATATAGATTTAGTGCTTTATTACATAACATTGGCATGATACCAGGAAATCATGTCCCGAAATATCAATTAGTATAGAAGTATTGGAAATAGATTAAATACAAGAACGTTACATTACATTATAAAATTAAAAAAAATAACAAAATTCTCTACATTGACCACATTCATACCCCTTAGACTATCCCAGAATGCCAGTCATAAAACACTTCTTGGAAATCCTGGGAAAATAAAACATAAGAAATGGGTGATCTCAAATGCTCAGTAAGGGTAAACAATTTAGCAGAAGATGACATAAACAATAGGCATGGTGAATAATTTAAAACACATGCCTTTACAAATAATATAAATGGACACTTTATGGAAGAAATATGAGCTGAGTAAATAATTCCATAATAAAACATAGTCATGGGTATTCTACTAGTCTAATAACCACATGAACCATCAATATTATTATCATGATAAGGGAATGTATAATGGAATACATTTTGAAACATTCTGTCAAAGCCTCGGCCAAGATGTCTAAAAATTATTTGGGCCTCGACCAAAAACATATATCAAATTTGGAAATGCCGCATCAAAATCCATTTCAAATTGACTCATGATACCTATCGATGCATCGAGGAGCTATAAGGGGCCCCACCCATCACTTACTATGTCCAATACATTCTTCATATGAAAAGGTTGAAACATAACATAAACATTCATATTAAAACTAACATACGAAATGTCAATACATTATAAATAAACCATGAATGGTATAAAAATAAAACTTCCATAGTCAGACATATCACAAAACAGTTACTATAATAGGGAAGATTTGTATCATAATAAATCAACTTCAAACAAGTTTAAAATCCATCAAATGATGTGGCCATATATTTAAAACACTTGTAAAACTCTTTGAGAGAAATATCCATTTTTCATGAAAACATTTAAAAGTCACACGATTTAAAAATGAAGATATTTAAATACATTTTTGAATCACAATTTCCCATTTCACTTTTAAACTTTTGAAAGGAATTAAAATTTTAAAGCATTCATGTCCATATAAATAAATCCTTAAAAACATTTTCAACACATAGACATTAATGAGAATGGTTTAGAAGAATAAATCTTTAAAACATATAAAATGATGTTTTAATAAAATACTCCCTTAAATATAATCCCTTTATAAATGGTTTTATGAAACATAGACTTGGGTAATAAAGATTTCCTAGTAAAAACTTACCCATAAACAATCTCGAGTAATAATTAGATTGAGGAATTAACCCTTACCTTGCACTTTCCTTTGGTTCAGGGTTTGTTTAACCTCCAATATATTGACCAAATTATGTTATAAAATTATTAAAGAACAATATTAATATTTATTATATCATACATGATTCATTTATGACTCTATACTACCCATTTAATAATTATTTCCATGTTTAATTAACATTTTGTGTAATAATCGCTTTCTTTATCGTACGTGTTTTAACTTGTCATTATTGATCGTATCATTTTAATAATTATTTAAATACTTCTAGAATATAAAAATAGATTTATATATAATATATATTAAGAATATAAATATTTATAATAGATAGATATAAGAAATGGAAGGCACTGTTTATGGAGACGGTAGGCCGTAAGTACGCATAAACGATGTTTCGGTTTTCATATCTTATTTAACGGAAGTGAATAAGATATATGTATGTACATACATATATATATATATATATATATCAGGTATCATATTTATTTCATACATTACATACTTATTAATAATATATATTTTTATAATCATCGTTAAATGGTGAACGTGGGAATAAATCTCATCACGTCGTGGAGATGGTAATCTGTACGTACGCACGAGCAACGATATCATTATATTGATGGTGAAATATTATTTCATTGGATGGTATATCATATATATATAATAATTAACATGTTATATTTATTATTTACAATAGTTAGACTCATTATTATACCCATTCAAATAATGATGTGTTTGAATAACAAACCACACCACGACGTGGAGACAGTAAGCTGTACGCACACACGTATGGTGACTTTTTCAATTATAGGATGGATAGAATAATGAATATGGTTGTACCATTTTTATAATAACAACAAAATATATAAAAGATACTGGATTTTTTATTTTATAATTAAAAAAAAGAAAGTGAAAGTGGGAGAAGAAAAGAACTTGAAAGAGGTGGTGAAATATTTACCTCTTCTTCGGGTTCTTCCTTTTGATTTGATCAAAAGGGCTCCATAGGTTGGCTTTATGAACAAACGAAAGCCTCTAGGAATAATTGATGAAAGTTGGGAGGAAATTTGGGTGGGTTATGGACGAGAAAAATGTCTTAGGAGGTGCGAAATTAAGAGAATGGGAAATACCCTTTTATAAAAGAGGTGAGGGTCACTTTAGGAAAAGTTTGAAACAATATTTTATAAGAATTAATTTTCGGTTTTTAATGCCTCCAAAATCGATTATTTATATGATAAGGTTGTGGGTCGAAAACCTTACATAAAATAGGTTTTAGACAGGTTTAGGTCATCATAGTATCCTTATCTTTTAAATTTACCTCTTAGTTAAATAGTTTGACATTTACCATGTCTCTTTGTATTTTTATATTATATGGTTAATAAACATACTATAACATTCCTTTAGAACCCATGTGGTTCATTATTAATATATATATCCTTATATACTTCCTTTTTCTAATCTATATATTTTTAGGAATATTATATCAATTAATAATATAATACTTGTTTAAAAAACTCAATTACGTCAATTCTCAAACTATTTAGTATTTGATTTTTTTGAAAGCCATAAATACTTTATCAATTAGAATAAAATATATTTAACTAACCCTAACATGTCATAGTAACCTAGAAAATTATTTTAATTAATCAGAAGTCTCAATTTACATTTATTTGGATATTTATAATATCAATTATTTTAATATTTCATTAATAAGGTAATTACTGTATCATCATTGTGTCATAAATAAATTAAATTATTTAATGTATAGAAATTAGAAATAAAATAAAATTAATTAGGAAATAATTTAAACTTTCTAAAAAATATATTTATGAGAATTTATATTGTGGGTAACACTATATTAAACATGGTTTCTTTATTAAACATTGAATTTAACTCTTTTAACTCTTCTTTAAATAAAATAATAATAAATGTCCTAATCTAATCTAAGTGGACCAAAGTGTATCATATTTTATTTCTAAGGTAGTTTTTGGTCGAATTAAACTTATCCAATATAATTAAGAATTGTGTTAGGGTAATTATAATATCAATTTTTCCCTTAATAACCTTATTTACTTTTAACCGTGGTAAATAAAAGTCAAAAGTTAGTATTCACCAAAAATTATTTTCAACTTATTGAACCACATTTTAATTACATATTTAAACCATCTCTCTCATATTTTTGAAATTATACTAAAAAAAGCGGTAAAATTATGTTCTATGCAAATTTGTAAATGCTCCTAGAAGGTGGGTAAAAAACGTTAAAAACTTCAACAAAATTTTATACATTTAATTTTATTATAAAATGACTCTAATGAATTACATTGAACTTATATAGGTATTATATATTTGTTTTGACTTAAAATAAATATAAATAAAATATATAATAATTTAAATAAAAATTCAGTTTTAAATAATAACACTGTGTTTTTCACTATTCATCAAAAATTGAAAGTTTTCACACAAATATAAAAAATTTAACCTAAGATAATTTATATATTCCGAATTCAAAAATGAATTCCATTTTTTGAGATCAAAAACATAGAATTTTCATTTGTTAATTTAAAATTAATTCTCGTTGCTAAAACCAAAAGGTGGGTTTTTAGAAAGAATAAACTGTCAAAAGATTAACATGTGTTTATGTCAAATTTAAATGTGAAATTACATATAATGATGTACATTGTAATAAATGTTAAAAATATAATCTAATTATACTTTAAAATCATTAATGTGCACAATTTAACACTATAATTTATATCGTTTAAAAAAATTTAATTAAAAATTTTTTATTTTTCATTATTCATCAAATTAGGAAAGTTATTAGAAAAGTACCAAAAAATTATCCAAACTAAATTTTTATGTTCTGATTCTGAAAAATAATTTAATTTTATTTAATTGAATATATAAAAGTGTTAAATATTATTTTTAAAAAGGTTCTCCATTAAAAGGTGATAAAATTTCATTTTTTTAAAAATACTTCTGTTATCTGAAAAAATGAATTTCTTCTTATATTATGTCTAAGAAACACATAATATGGATTCTAAAATTATATGCAGTATATAAAATTCAAAATGAAGTTAATAATATTCATAACCACTTTTGAACGACTAGTTTGGTAAGTTTTGGTTCATTTGAACTTGGTCTTGCGTGTAGCTCAAGCTATTGAATTACTTTAATGTGATAATATACTATGAAATATTGGGTTGTTATATTATTTTAGTAGAAGTAATGATTTAGGTTGAGATCAATTATTGGTTATTTCAGATCATGATATCTATTTTTTCCCAAGGTTGGAGTGAGGATTTGATGAGAAATGGTAACATGTTGTAAATATTTATAGAGACTTTGAAATTGATCATTTTTATAGTGATATAGTGGAAGGATATGTAAAGTAGAGATGATTCTATTAATTTCAAATGATTTGGGGTTATGGATGTGTGGAGGTTAAAACCTAGAAGAAGAAGTCCCAATTCACTATGAATCACCGTGATTTATTTCTGTTTCCATTAAAAGTATATTAATGAAATTCATAGATGAGACAATGCGTATGGTTAACTGTATAAATTTTATATTGTACCCCATCGTAATATTTTTGTTGTTTCCCTCATGAATTATGCCTTGTTCATTTGAAGGTGTATCTCTTATATGGATTCATGTACTCAATTATTGTGTGATCCTTTTTGAAGGTGTATCTTTTTTGAAAGTTCAAGTATCGGACTATGCGAAAGATAACAAGTTTAAGGTCTTGATATTGTAAGGAATATATTAGTACTTTCATTGATAAAAACTATTAGAGGTTTATCCACTATAAATATCCTGATATATTTGTTTTGGATTTCATAATATTTGAAGGAAATTTTTGGTAATTTTTCACACAAAGTGGTAAAATGGAATTGAACCCTAATAAAAAATACTAGTTAAATATTATTCTATTTTTTTTTATTTTAGAATATAGTGTTATCATAGGGTTGATATTTTAGAAGAGTTTTGAGTTTTGATGAGTTGATAATTTAAAAAGTTAAATACTTACAGAATTATAAGTGTGTTTTTCATATTTTATATAAAAATGATTACATCTCATGGAATGTGACTCTACTTGTTTTTTTAAACATAATTGATATTGAAATCCATCATTTACATTTTGTATGTTTAGTGTGTTTTAAAGGATGTTAATTTACCACACATTTTATTAAATTAATATAAATATTTATTAAAGTCATATATTTTTTTGGGGTGTGTTTAATTAGTATTTCTGAGAACTATATCTTGGAAGTTAATTTATTCAAATCCATGGTTAAAGGGGTGTGATGTTTCCATTTATGGTGAATTTTGTTTATGTAGATATTTTATCCCAACCCATACCCATGTTGTGAATTTGTTTAAATCTCATTCCACTTACATTTCTAATTAATAAGATTAAATTAGGATGAGATGAAGGTTATGATGGTCCCCTATAGATATGATCGAGAATCCATATGAATTTCTTATACTCATCTTATTAAATTATATTAAAATGTAATTTATATTTGGATTTAACATTTAAATATAATTTAATATTATAAAAACTGAGCATACAATGTTATTCATTAGTGTTGGGAAATCTAACCCCATTCCCTTAGTGAATCTATTTTACTAACGTATTGGAACAACCTCTCATGGTTGCAGTAAAAACTTCTTCCACCAACAAATGTATTTTTTTAGGTCACATGGTTGATAAAGTAACTGTTGAAATATGGGTTTAAGTGGTGATATGTTCACCAAGTGGCGTTTCATGAGGGGTATGTATGATTTTTATTTGAAAGTAAAACCAAGTAGTGTTCCCTTTAATTCACCCATGTAGGTAATTTGATGCTCTATGACGGTTTTTGAAGAGAATGGTGGATGGTTAAAATTAGGGGTAAAATAGGTCATTAAATTTGTATCTTATTTTAATTTAAAAATAAATAAATAAATTTAATTTATTAAAAATTTCTTTAAATTTCTCAGTAGATTTTATTCTAAAAAGTTTGAATAGTTTTTTTATGGGTTAGAACACTAGTTTTAATTAATTAATTAATTTTTTAATCGTAAGTGAAAATGAAATAGATTGATGATTAGTTCAAAACAAAACTTATCTCAACTAGTTGATTTATATCTCTTAGAACAAATTTAGATTGGGTTGAAAAATAAATTATATATTATTGATTAAAAAATATATAAAAACATAAATATTGTAAAGTTTGTGAAACATTCAAGGTGGTTTCATCACTTATAGTCTCTTAAACATCACATGAATTAATCATGTTTATTATAATAAAAAATAAATAATTATTTATGTTATATTGAACTACGATCATTGATAATAATCATCAATAACAATTACAAAAATGATTTATATAATTTATTTATTTTCTTAGTTTCAGTAAATAATGTTTTATAATGTTCACAGTTACCAAAACTGAACTAAATCAATAAACTAAATTATATAATTTCTATCAACCAAATTGAACAATCTAAAAAACTAAACCAAATTTTAAAGGTTTAAGTAGAATTGGGTTGGTTAGTTTTGGATAGTTCATTAATTCCTTCACATCACTATTTTCTTTAGTTTTTGAAAAATAGTTTGATTTTTATAGAGATACGTAGGACCCATGTGATGTAGTGGAAAATGAAAAAATGGTCCGCATATATATATATATATATATAACAATAATAATAATATTTGAGATGATTTTGGAATCACATACACCATTGATTGTGATATAAATTTTTTTATATATCTTGAAATTTATATAATTATAATAGTTATAACATTTATTTTTTCACATGAGGGTCCAATTTTGGAAACTAAATATCAAATATGGATTTCTTTTCATCATTTATCATGCGGTAGATAATTTCATGGGACTTCATGTTTTCTAAGGGTTATTTTGGGATATTTATGGATGACGGGTGTTTATATTGAAAAATAACAACCCTAAAAAATCATGATCCCACTACATGAACTATTTTCAAATGTATTTATCAATGGTTTCCTCAGTTGGAGGATTTTATTCTCCTAAAATTACAAGATTTCAAAAACCGGATTCATTGCGAGTATGAACATAGGTAGATTAGAAGACCTTCACAATTATCATGATACATGGATATAGATTGATGAGACAAACAATAATCTATGTAATTATAATAACTCATATTGATAAGTGATTCAATGTTACATGATTATTTAAAAATGGTTTCTAGGATGGCAAGCAGTGATGAACTCTTTGTGAGTATTTGGGCCAAAAAAATGGATGTATGCGAATTGTGAAAATTAATATCATTTAGGTGAATAAATAACTACACATTACTTTTATTCTTCCTTTATTAGAAATGTGGACTCCCTGAGGGTATAAATGAAACTTGATTTAGTGATTGGATGATCGTAATGTAATAATGATACATAATTATGATATAATGCAGTTCACATGAAATCGATGATCGGATATGGTGTTGCGATAAAACATTTTACATTATGAATTTCATTCTATTTACCATTATATAATAAATAGTGGTATTGTTCCCAAAGTGTTGGGATTGATATATGGAGAATTTTCAAAAAAAAATATATATATAACAGTGATTTAATGATTTGAATATTATTAACAGTAGTTAAACTTATCATTGGGAAACTTGTCGAACTGTATTGGACTGATCGAGTGTCTTACACCCTGATAATATATTATGATAATAATGTGTATTACATATCTGGATTTCAAATATTAAATCATCCAAAAAATTTCTACTCAGGTTGATGGTAGTGTCACTCTTTTTTACATGAGTACTTCTACCATAATCATACTTTGATTTGGAAATATATAATAAATATAATAGTCATACAGACTGGTTGAAATCCCACTATGTAATATAATGTACTAGTTTACTTCAAGGATGGAATATTCATGAGTACTGGTTGATAGATTTCATTAGGTAGTTTTATTGACTAGTAGACCAAGTTTATTTGACTTCCATGTCAACTAATCATCCTACTTTATTGAAGATTAATGTGGATTAGTGTGAGATATATATTTTTTGTTATATTTTTTATGCAACATCAATGATGATAGAACCATTCAATCATTATCAATCCACCAAATGAAGACTTTCTGGTGTGTCCTAAAAATTATTCCACACATGGAAACTAAATGGGTAAATTATTAATCCACCCTCATTCTCATTTATTGGGTTGGTTTGGATATAGATTCAATTTACATGTGGTAATTGAATGTTATTTGATTATGCATGTAGTTTTCATGAGGAAACTGGTTGTCGTGTGATTATGTTAATGGATTGGTCATTTAAAGTTTATCATTAGGTAAATATAGATAAATAACTAGTGGGTGTTATTTTGTTTGGTCCCTTCTATTTTTTGACAGAATATGAAATAATACTACATATTTTTATGGTTGATTCATATGACGAGATTGAGAATATAATTTATAAACAACTTAGATATATAAAATATGTTATGTATTTTCTTTTAATGAATTAGATATATATATAGTTATTTATATATAAATATATGGAATGAAATATAAAAATTTACAAAATATATTGATATTTTATGATGGGATAATTTACATGAAGATATTTGACTTAGATTACCCTTAGTGGCTTAGTTAGTTTGGCTTGGAATGTATATTATGATTTTACATCTTCTATTATAATGTATACATAATATTGTCTTGGTTTTTCATACTTAGTGTATGACCTATAGAGCATAGCATTTTTCTTACTACAAATTTTACATACATTCCTTAAGGGTTCTGTTGGTAGAGTTTTTAGGAGGCATTAGGTTGGTGACCTTGGTGGATAGTTATAAATAAGTGTTTATATAATTTTTATTATACTATTGAAGTATAATATTTGTTTTAGATTTAATTCATTATTGGTATTTAGCAGTTTTTTATAAGTTTTAAACATTGTTTTGATATGTTTTATTAAATTCATACATTATACATTATCCAGGGTATAAATTGATTATTTATTAATTATTTTCATGGATTATTTGTTTTCATTTGATTATACATCCATAGGATGTGTTATATTAAATGTAAATTCATCCCATTTGTAATATTAATACCCTTGGAACTAGTATAAAACTTGGATCCTATTATATCTTGGAATTAAAGGTTACACCTAGCTTTCTGAAAAATATAAGTTGGGTTCCAATGATATTAGGTCATGACATTTATCCTAGATAAAACTCCTTTTATAATTATATTCTCTTCAATCCATGTAATTGAACATGATAAACCATGTCATTGTGTGTTAAAACTATCATCTCATTTATTTTATTAACTATTGTTCATAATAAGTCCTCTAATCACATAAGAGAAAAATAATATGATACATACTCAATCATTATTTTTATCCAATAGATAATTAAATTAATCCACTATATCCAAAAAATCAAGGTACCAACACATAAATTCATAACATGAAAGGATAATTTAAACTCTAACCATCAATACATCATTAGTTTTAACTTCTAAACACATTTCAAACAATTTTTTAATGTATAGTTGGTGTCATAAACCCTTTAAAATATTAGAATTGATTTTTATAAAAAAAAATATCTAATGTGGAATCTAATGGGAGTTATAAAACTTTTTCTAGTATTATAGAAATAAATTTCTTTGCCATAATTAAGGAAATTAAATTTTTTATTGACTCTTCACTTAGGTTTAAAATGATTCGACAGGTTATAGGAATACAAGGTATTATAATTCAAAATAGTTTTTTCTATATCTAATTTTGAAAAGTTTCCATCATGAATTATCAAAACAATACTTAAGAATAGGCCTCCCATATCCTACATAGGATTCCTACATATATTAAGGAGATCAAGTAAAGTTTTATTGAACTCATTTGTATTTTTTTATTGAATAATTAGTACATTTTATTAATGATTCCTAAATTATGTTCTTATTTATATCATAATTTAATGGAGACCCCAAACTCTCCAATTCATTGACCTTCTCAATCATAATGTGTAAATGAGTACTGATTGAAGTTTCTTTATACATATTACATATAACTAAATCCACTGAAACCATATGCGACTCATTCCTTTCCTATTTATGATATAGTCTTTTAGTATTATCTATCATCTTTAATGCATCCATATAATCATATTTCATTTAAAAAATTTACTCTATGGAAACTAGAATAATGGTGTAGACATATAATGTTTCCTTTATATACTTTTCATACGAATAAATATTTTATTTTTGAATATATTAAATGGTTATCTATTTAGAAAATGGTTTCTCTAACAGATAAAATATTCCTTCCTAGTTTTGAATAATTCACAAGTTTCTATAATTTTAATGGATTTTGTTTCGATTAAGATTCCTTTTTTCATGAATTGATATCAAAGTAAAATTTGATGATGAGGATTCCATATTATTGATAAAAAAAGCCTTTATTGAAATATTATTACACTTAAAATTCATTTCATAATGACTTTTATTAAATTCAATCCAACTAAAATAATGGATACTTTTAGTTTTACATCATATCCATTATTAATAAATGATCCATATTTTAATGTACCTCATCCTAGCTATTATCATAACACAATCCATGACAATATTTTTCATACAGTCATGTTAATTATATCACATATGAATCTTGGAAATTCCTTGGATATATTTCTAACCAGTAAATCACATGGATTATTTCAGCTACATTCCTCTGGTTTAAAAACTATTAGGGATTACTAGAAAATTGTATCCCAAGATTAGTCTTCGGATAGGAAACTAACCATTAGGGACACATATATACTAATGTCCTTGAAAATGATAATATATAGGCACATTAATTTGGAAAGATATATCTATTTTTATGATCATTGCCTTGAAAATTGTTCCCTTTAGATGGAATCTAACACATAGTATTTTTAATGGAATTTATCTAACAATATTATCATATGTATTCCCTTCAGATGTAAAAGTTCTTTTAATTTGTTTTTTTAATCCATATTACTTCCATCAAATCAATATGTTCAATACATATTGAAGTGTAATTCTAGACACAAAACATAGATTTTTTCACTAGACCAAATTAAAATCCAACAAAATTTAAACACATCAAAATTTATCACATCCACAATTTATATTAAAACCATTCATGTAAATGGTAAAATAAAATGAAATAAATAATCCACACAAAATTAATCATAGTGTGATATGTATACATCCCCTACTTTCCAATATTGTGTTTAAACTCTTGTGATAATATTCATTCTAATCCAGATTCAAACTACCCAATGTTTAGTACTAAGGAGACCTCTATCCCGGCATAATTATGAAATTATATATTTATAAATTTTAATGAAATTAAAATTTTGAGATCATAACTCATGAAAGAATGAATTTTAAGGTTAAATAAAACTAAATAAATTTTTATACATGTCATTTTACTCCTTAAATTCATTCATGATAATTCAAAAAAGTTTAAACACATTCAAATTAAATAATACATATCAATTCAACAAAAAAATTTATAACTATGAATATAATTTAGAATAAAGTAGATAAGTAAAGATTTTATTGATTTTCAAATGTCATTAATTTTTATAAATAATTCATAAATAATAAGTTATAATCACATTATACTTTATAACAACAATATGAATATTCCATAACTAAATAAATAAATACACTAATATTTATTTCTATTATAAAATATATTATTTTAACATTATATATTGAATTTAATTTAATATAAGATATTTAATTAAAATATAAACATTATATATTTCATAATAAATAATACATTTATCAATTATACATTTTATATAAAAAAATATCATAGTGTTAATATTATTTGAACCCTTGATTGTAACACCCCGAGATTCCACGATACACTTCTCTTTCAATAATGCAATAGCTTGCATTGTACGCAAGTTCGAGGTTAACACACCGCGACCAATAAAAGTAGTAGTTATGAATAGTAATACCCACTTTTTGAAATTATATAAATTTTATATTCCAAAATGGACATCATTATTGTATTCTTAATATAGAAATTACCCTATGTTGAATTATTTGTAATTTTCTGAGAACTTCAAATTTTTTATGAATAGTGAAAAATACTTAAAACAACTTTTTTAATCAAAATAATTTATAGTGATAAATTATAATATTTAGTGGCCTTAAAGTATAATTAGAAATTATTTTTACCATTTTATCCAATGGTGGTCATTAGAATTAATTTCACATTGAAATTGGACATAAACAATTGTCAATCTTTTGATATATAGTGTTTCTTAAAAACACGCAATTTGTTGTGACAGTGGGAATTAATTATAAAATTAATTAATGAATATTATATTTTTGTAATTTTGTAAAATAGACATCATTTTTTAATTCAGAATATCAATTATATCTTAGGGTGAAAGTTTGGCATTGTTCTGAAAAACATCAATTTTTTATGAATAGTGAAACCACTAAGTGGTAGTTAAAAAACTAATTTTTCGTTTAAATGAAAAATTACCACGTCTGTGATTTTATTTTCAAAAATCCAACATGCACGGTTTTCATTATGAAGTAAAATTTGGTTCAATGGGATTAAAATAATTTTTGGTGAATAGTAACGTTTAAATTTAATTAATCGCAATTAAAAGTAATTAGTGTAATTTAAGGTAAAGATAATGTTATAATAATATGAAATGACCATCACACTGGTCCTACCCCTATTGGATGATTCATGTACGACCAATAAAATCCATCGGTCAACTTGGAGACCCCATGGAGCCACTTTGGTAGGAAAATGACATTAAAAACTTTTTATTTAATGTTAAAATAAAAATGTCACAAACATGAGTAGTTTTACAAAAACAATTTTTAAATGGGGAAATAAAAGTCATATTTTTTACTATAAATATTAAGTAAAAATATAAAAATATTTCCTACATCATGATATTCTTTTTATAATTTTTATACTTTAAATAAATTAAATTATTTATGACACCATGAAGTTGCAGTGATTACCTCATTAATTAACGATTTAAATAAAATGAAAAGATAATGTAAAATCTAAGACATACACTTGTCAAAAACCTATTGTATGAGTATATTTAGAACCCTTATCACCTTATCCTCGAAATATTTATGTGTGGGACCTTTAAAATCTGAAACACATTATATAATAAAGTAATATTTCATGACTTTCCAAGAGTGCCCCTCCTCTCATCTTATAAAAGGTCCCCACCAATACCACCTTATTCACACCATCAAATCCATTTGGATAGGCCAAACTCTACCCAAATACTCTATCAACTTCCCTATCGTACTCCTAGAAGCCTCACTTTGGGCATAATTCTTCCCAAGGAAGCCTTTGGCTCAAATCAAAAAAGAGTTACCCGATTTTAAGGCAATGTCTTCTCTTATGTTATTTTGTTTTATTTTGCTTCTCCAACCCCTTAAAATATTTTTATTAATTTATTTTGTTACAACAACAATATCCTAAATATACTAGGATGTTTTTATAATAAGTATTTTAGCTACAATTACACACACCTACATCTAATGTTTAAAGAACATACTGTTTCTGTGGATGGAGAATTTCTGCCTCACGAAACGATGATTGTTCAACACTCATATAACACCTTAAATGGTGGCCATTATGATGACACTACTTTTATATATGATATATATTTTGTTTTTATTTTCTTATGATTCTGTATTTTTCATTTATGGCATGACTTTAAGATTTCCATTATGGGTAACGCGATAATTTCGTTTTAGGAAGTGCGGACTACCGCCCCCTCAAATGATTTGAATCGTTAATTCCATGTGTGGGATGTATAAAGGATGGATTAAATGGTATTATACATTATATTATACTGGAATTATATTATACCTTTATATAATTATAACTTCATTCTATTAAATACGAAATAGAAATGAAAGTAGCGTTCATGCGTACGTATGGCTTACCGTCTCCATGAACGGTGCATTTCATTTCCTACCTATAAATGTTATGTAATATTATAAATGAATGTATATAATGGATATATAATGTATATGAAATATACATAATTAATATAATTATGGATATAATGGATATTTTACCACATTAAAAAAGTGTAATTATAAGAAGTTTATTTTTGACTCAAGTACCTAAGATCGACAAAATGACCGTTATTAACTTAAATAATTACATAATGTCCATAACATGGTAATAAGTGATATAAAAGGAATAATTAACTTGAAAAAGGTTCTTAAGCAAATAGAAATTAACTCTAGTTTATTATTCAGGAGATTAAAGAACGATCGAGTCAAGTCGGACACGAGGTAAGGGAACTTCTTAACCCAATTTCCATTCTTTGGGTTAATCGCCTAATTTCAAATTATGTCATGATATTATTATGTCCTATCTGGTATTTATACTTTATTTATGTGTAAATATAGTGAATACACATAACGGGTCTATTTTATTGAAAAATAATCTTTTTAAGGGAACGTCTTAACCCAATTTCCATTCTTTGGGTTAATCTCCTACTTTCAAATTATGTCATGATATTTTTGTGTCCTATCTTGTATTTTTAATTTCTTTATGTGTACTTATAGAGAATACACATAATAGATCTATTTTATTTAAAAAATGATCTTCGTAAGGGACTTCGTCTCAATCTCCATTCATTGAGGCATATTTTGTTTTATACAAAAATTTCTTTTATACGGTGTATAAACCCCTTTGAATATTACGTTTATTCAAAAGGAATCTTTTTATATGAAGTGATTTACTAAATGACAAAAAAGGAATGTTTTTCTTGTTGTACGTATGCGGAAACAATGACTTCTCCACCGCCGTGACCATTATTTGAGTTTCGGCTTCCTCTACAAGCCATAAATTTTTTTAAATGAAAAATAAATACCAAGATTTAATTTTCATTTATTTTGGTATTGAAAATGGTTTTGAAAGTGTTTTTATTATATCAATGGGTTGTATTGATATCTTGTGATTGAAATATTGAAATGTTATGTTTCCTTTATGCATGTTTTATGTGATACGATTATGTTATGGTTTATGATATGTTTAAACTTGTTCATATGAGGAATGAATTGGACTTAATAAGTGACGGGTAGAGCCCGATATAGCTCCTCGATGCATCGGTAGGTTTCATGAGACAAACTAGTGTCTTGGCACGAAGCCTTGAAAAAATATTATTTATAGTCCTGGAATGAGGCCTTGGCTACGTGGTTATGATAGTCTGGCATTATGCATTCCTTCATTATGAAAGTGGTTATTGATATTGCATGTGATTATTCGACCAGTCGAATATCCATGTGAATAAGTAAATGACATTATCTCATTTTACTTTTTCCATTTTATGTTGAAGTTCAAGTTTAAAAGGAATTTTTTTAGTTACACATTTCCTTAAATTTTTATGTTTATTTATGAAAGCTTCCGCTATATTTTTGTCCTTACTAGGCATCTGAGCTCACCCCTTTCAATGTTTTAATTTTTCCAGGATGTGATGAAGTATATTATGAATGACCTTCATGAATAGTATGAGGGGATATGAAGACAAGAGGTTTTTTTAGTTTTGTTTTAATTTATGATGTAATGTAAGACTTATGAATGTATCTAGTGTTTCCAAGTCAACTAAACTAATCGGTCTTTCGAGACTTGATCTTTTGTGATGATGCCAATGTTACGAAGTAATGCACCGACTCTGGGTAACTGGGGTCGGGGCATTACAGTTGGTATCATAGGCAATTTAATACTAGCCTTGGAAGCTATATTTAGATAAACTCTGATTAGTGGACATAGGCCTAAGATAGACATTGAGGATTCGTATAATAGAACTTCCTATAATTTTGGTATTATAGAGATTTTGCGAGTTTTCCGAGCAATACATACCTGTCTGGATACGAGCAGGTAGATGCGGCTCTAGCATAGATGTACCTAGGGGTAAAACCCAAAAAACACCACTTGGAGCTAGACTTGAACGGGAACTAGTGCACGACAATGGGCCTTGCTGCACTCTTGGTTGCGACACTCCCGGGGGATATGCTTAGGATAATTATCATTTTCTTTACAAACCATTATGAAGGGATTATGAGTACATACTTCCTCAAAGAAAACATTTTTATGATTATGGATTATATCTATAAATAGTTCAATTTATGTTAAATGTTTTACAAGTATGGAATTATGTATTTTGATTCATAAACTAATCTAGTTTATGCCATTGTATATAAATGTCGCCCAGTAGAAGGAATGTGAACTCCATCAATACGTATGATCCAAAGAGTAAGAAGGATCATATATTTAATGGTAATAAGCCAACATTTAGAAGGAAAATAGTCTCCCATGTGTTCTCAACATATGAAGAAATAGTATCATGTGTTAATAAGATAAGTAAATAATTCTATGAGTCTTATGGCTTTGAAGTTAAGAAAGAGAAGAAAAGGATGTAAGAGAGAACGATGGATAAAGGGACGAGGGAAAAAGAAGAATTTTCCAATATGTGATAACTATGGGAAGAAACACCTTGGAACTTTCCTGAAGGGAATGGGAGTTTGTTATAAGTTTAGAGAAAAAGGACTCAAAGTGCATGACTGCAATGGTAAGAAAAAGGTTTCAAATGTACAGTGCTCCATCTGCAAGGATTGGGGACACTACGCAAACCAATGTCCAAATCATCAGAGTATGCCCCAAATGATGTTAATAGATATTAATCAAGTTATGATACTACCACAGATTAGGAGGAATTATTAGATTTCTTATGTTATTATTAAATAATTTTGTCATTTGAGTGTTGTATCAATGATGTTCTGGTTATAATAATTAGGGAGTATATAAGGATTGTACTATAGTACTATTTCATCAAGGACTTGAGATTGTGTGGAACCACGAAAAGTGACTCCACAGCATGTTAAATTTTTGGGAAATATATGGTTGAGAGAAATATAAACCATAATATGGTTCTGATACCAAGATAGTGATTTTGGAATAATGCATGATTGATTTGGATAAATTATATTGGATATTCTTAACTTCCTTGAAACTGATTAAGGATTCATATACATTTTTTGATAGAAGGGGTATATCTAGTATTATATAAGGAATAAGGGATCATGAATGTAATCAATAATTATTTATAGTAATTTATTATGTTTCAGTGTTTTAAAAGAAATAATTATGAAGGTGTTCACTTGTTGTTACGCGGAAAAAGGGAACTTCATTATGTTTACCTTCCTTATAAAATTTGGACTGGGAGTTGGACAGAAGTATTTTGGATAACTATAAAGGTTGGAATGGATTATGTTGAACCTTTGATAATATTTTTTAAGGTTAAAACATTTATGAATATTATTTTTGGAATATTATAATACTATAGTTTTAGGAAAAGGAAAACCTGTAGTTCGGGGGATAACCCATCGCGTCAGACAAAGCTATAGGAATAAATCCCACAACTATAGTGTGGCAGGACTTTATTACCTACCACTATCCTACATGAAGTCCCTGGTTATTACATAATAGTTTTCCTAATCTAAAAGGTATGTGTTAATATTTTGAACCTTGTACGATTAGGATAAATATAATTTTTTTGAGTTCTATTATCTTTTTTAGGGAAAGATGAGTTTGTGGTAGAAATTAGTTGAAGGTTGAAACTCTCCTTTTCAAGTATATATATATATACATATACCTCTCTCTTATTCTATGAATAAATTAATTCTTAAACATTAGAAAAGGGATATTAAATAAAATGTGTTATCCTAATACCTTATGTTTTGTTGAACAGATGATATTTTAAATCACCATAGATTGTAGGCTTTGAGGCCCTCAATTTTACATTTGTTTGTGATTGATGACCTCAATAAATCCCTATAAATATTTACATTTTTCCTCTAATTATGTGTCTATAATTTCCACCAATGTTCTCATATTAGAAACCCTAATTTGGTGGTAACTTTCTCATTTCCATTTCCCTCTTATTAAGGCTAAATTTTATTAACCTTATTTCCGATGTTGGTTTTCCACAAAGGTATTTTCTATTTTCATCCTTTTATTTTCAAAGAAAATTTTCAAATTGCGAGGACGCAATTTATTGAAGGAGGGAGGAATGTAACATCCCGAGCTTCCATGATAAGCTTCTCTTTCAATAATGCAATAGCCTGCATTGTACGCAAGTTCGAGGTTCTAACACACCGCGACCAATAAAAGTATCAGTTATGAATAGTATTACCCACTTTTTGAAATTATATAAATTTTATATTTCAAAATGGACTTCATTTTTGTATTCGTAATATCAAAATTACCCTAAGTTGAATTTTTTGTAATTTTTTGATAACTTCCAATTTTTTATGAATAGTGAAAAATACTTAAAACAACTTTTTAATGAAAATAATTTATAGTGATAAATTATAATATTGAGTGGTTTTAAAGTATAATTAGAAAATATTTTTACCATTTTATCCAATTGTGGTCATTAGAGTTAATTTCACTTTGAAATTGGACATAAAAAATTGTCAATCTTTTGATATATATTATTTCTAAAAAACACGCTATTTGTTGTGACAGCGGGAATTAATTATAAAATCAATTAATTCAACTTATATGTTTCTAATTTTGTAAAATAGACATCATTTTTTAATCCAGAATAACAATTATAGCTTAGGGTGAAATTTTGGCATTGTTCTAAAAAACTACTATTTTTGATGAATAGTGAAACCACTAAGTGGTAGTTAAAAAACTGATTTTTTGTTTAAATGAAACATTACCACTTCTGTGATTTGATTTTCAAAAATCCGACATAAATGGTTGTCATTATCAAGTAAAATTTGTTTCAATGGTATTACAATAATTTTTGGTAAATAGTAACATTTAAGTTCAATTAATCGTGATTAAAGGTAATTAGTGTAATTTAAGGTAAAGATAAAGTTATAATAATATTAAATGACCTTTACACTTGTACTAACCCTATTGGATGAGTCATGGACGACCAAGACACTCCATGGGTCAACTTGGGGACCCCATAAAGCCACTTTGGTAGGAAAATGACATTAAAAATGTTTTATTTAATGTTAAAATAAAAATGTCACAAACATAAGTTGTTTTACTAAAACAATTTTTTAATGGAGTAATACAAGTCATATTCTTTACTATAAATATTCATTAGAAACATAAAAAGATTTCCTACATCATGATATTTTTTTTATAATTTTTATACATTAAATAAATTAAATTATCTTTGACACCATGATGATGCAGTTATTACCTCATTAATTAACGATTTAAATAAAATGAAAAGATAATGTAAAATCTAAGACATAAACATGTCAAAAACCTATTGTATGAGTATATTTCGAACCCTAATCACCTTATCCTAGAAATATATAAGTTTGGGACCTTTAAAATCTGAAACTCATTATATAATAAAGTAATATTTCATGACTTTCCAAGAGTGCCCCTCCTCTCCTCTTATAAAAGGCCCCCACCACTACAACCTTATTCACACCATAAAAGCATTCTGGCTCGGCCAAAATCTGCCCAAATACTCCCTAAACTTCCCTATATTACTCCTAGAAGCCTCACTTTGGGCATAATTCTTCCCAAGGAAGCCTTTGGCTCAAATCAAAAAAGAGTTACCTGATTTTAAGGTATTGTCTTCTCTTATGTTATTTTGTTTTATTTTGCTTCTCCAACCTCTTAAACTCTTTTTATTAATTTATTTTGTAACAAAACCAGTATCCTCAATATACTAGGATGTTTTTATATGAAGGATTCGAGCTAAACTTACACACATCTACACTTAATGGTTAAAGAATATACTGTTTCTGTCGATGGTGAATTTCTGCCTCACGAAACGATGATTGTTCAACACTCATATAACACCTTCAATGGTGGCCATTATGATGACACTATTTTTATATATGATAAATATTATGTTTTTGTTTTCTTATTATTCTGTATTTTTCATTTATGGCATACCTTTATGATTTCCGTTATGGGTAAACGTGATAATTTCATTTTAGGAAGTGCGGACTACCGCCCCCTCAAAGTGATTTGAATCGTTAATGTCTTGTGTGGGATGTATAAAGGATGGAGTAAATGGTATTATACATTATATTATAATGGAATTATATTATACCTTTATATAATTATATCTTCCTTCCATTAAAAACGAAATAGAAATGAAAGTAGCGTTCATGCGTACGTACGGCTTACCGTCTCCATGAACGGTGTATTTCATTTCTTACCTCTAAATGTTATGTAATATTATAAATGAATGTATATACTGGATATATATGATTTATATTATATCTACATCATTAATATAATTATGGATATAATGTATGTTTTACCACAGAAACAAAGTGTAATTATAAGATGTTTCTTTTTGACCCAAGTACCTAAGATCAACAAAATGACTGTTATTAACTTAAATAATTACATAAGGTCCATAAACGGGTTATAAGTGATATAAAAGGAATAATGAACATGAAAAAGGTTCTTAAGAAAATAAAAATTAAATCTAGTTTATTATTCAGGAGATTAAAGAACTATCGAGTCAAGTCGGACACGAGGTAAGGGAACTTTTTAACCCAATTTCCATTCTTTGGGTTAATCTCTTACTTTCAAATTATGTCATGATATTATTATGTCTAATCTGGTATTTATACTTTATTTATGTGTAAATATAGTGAATACACATAATAGATCTATTTTATTTAAAAATTATATTTGTAAGGGAACTTCTTAACACAATTTCTTTTCTTTGGTTTAATCTCCTACATTGAAATTATGTCATGATATTATTATGTCCTATCTTGTATTTTTACTTTCTTTATGTGTAATTATAGTGAATACACATAATATATCTATTTTATTTAAAAAATGATCTTTGTAAGGGAATTCGTCTCAATCTCCATTCATTGAGGCATATTTTGTTTTATTCACAAAATTCTTTTATACGGTGTATAAACCCCGTTGACTTTTACGTTTATTCGAAAGTAATATTTTTATATTAATTGTTTTACTAAACGACAAAAAAAGGAATGTTTTTCTTATTGTACGTATGCGGCAACAACGAATTATCCGTCGCCGTGACCATTATTTGAGTTTCGGCTTCCTCTACAAGTCGTAACTTTTTTTAAATGAAAAATAAATACCAAGATTTAATTTTCTTTTATTTTGGTTTTGAAAATGGTTTTGAAAGTGTTTTTATTATATCAATGTGTTGTATTGATATCTTGTGATTGAAATATGGAAATTTTATGTTTCCTTTATTCATGTTTTATGTGATACGATTATGTTATGGTTTATGATATGTTTAAACCTATTCATATGAGGAATGCATTGGACTTAATAAGTGACGGGTGGAGCCCGCTATAGCTCATCAATGCATCGGTAGGTCTCATTAGACACACTAGTGTCTTGGCACGAGGCCTTGAAAAAATCTTATTTGTAGTCATGGCACGAGGCCTTGGCTATGTGGTTCTGATAGTCTGGCATTATGCATTCCTTCATTATGAAAGTGGTTATTGATATTTCATGTGATTATTCGACCAGTAGAATATCCATGTGAATAAGTAAATGACATTATCTCATTTTACTTTTTCCATTTTATGTTGAAGTTCAAGTTTAAAAGGCTTTTGTTTTAGTTACACATTTCCTTAAATGTTTATGTTTATTTATGAAAGCTTTCGCTATATTTTTATCCTTACTGAGCATCTAAGCTCACCACTTTCAATGTTTTAATTTTTCCAGGATGTGATGAAGTATATTATGAATGACCTGCAGGGAAAGTATAAGGGGATATGAAGACAAGATGTTTTTTTAGTTTTGTTTTACTTTATGATGTAATGTAAGACTTTCTGAATGTATCTAGTGTTTCCAAGGCGACTAAACAAATCGGTCTTTCGAGACTTGATCTTTTGTGATCTTGCCAATGTTACGAAGTAATGCACCAACTCTGGGTAACTGGGGTCGGGGCGTTACATTGATCATATCAATTATAAAAAATATTTTTTATATTTTTTGAATAATTTATAAAATAATTCCTTTAATTTAAATGTTTGAAATTAAAAATTATGATAATATCATAATTTAAGTACAGACTTGTTTATTTTTTTATTCATTTTTTTAATTTATAAACACTTTATAAATTATTTTATAATATCTATATGAACCTTTTATATAGAAATTATATTTAATTCCATATAGATAAATGATATTTAATATTTAAAATTAATATTATATATATTTAATTATTAAAAACTTTATTAATTAATGATAAATATTTATTTTTAAATGGTTTATAAACATTTTATTAATTAAATAAATTTTATAAAAAAACAATTTCTATCATTTCTAAACAATTATTAAATTATATAAATCAATTCATAAGTTAAAAATGAAAAAAAAAACATATTCTTCCTCTATATCATATATTATTATATACCTTATAATCTATGTCATAATTCACCATATTACTAATATCATGTTTAATGATAGAAAAATGCAACTTGTGATATACCCCTTAGCCACTGGAAACTCCATTTATGGTATACTCTTACCATATTGTTGTGAAAGGGGAATCATGGTCATTGATACACTTTTCGAGTACCAGCTACCATTTAACACAATAAGCCTAATATCAAATTGTGGATATGATACTTTTTATGGTTGTGTAATTGATGTTATTACAATTAATGATTCACAGTGGTATGACATCTTATGATATTGAATAAATTCTATACAATAGCCCGTGATATAAATCATTAAACATTATGACATCTTAAAACTATTAGATTTATAATGTTCTATAAACTATGGTGCCTTATATTTTATATATTTGTTTAGTTAATAAAATACTTATATTAATTCTCAAAAATCATTTATCATATGTTGTTTATTAATTCTGTGTTTTATTATAGAAAAATATTTTTTTAGAAAAAAACTAAAAATTTGATAAGTATTGAACCAACTATAACAACCTACAAGAAAATATATTCAACTGACTATGAGGGAAAACTGACCATATTGAAGTAAATTCCAGAGCATGTTCAAGTGGCCACATGAACAAAAAAACTATGTGTTAGATAAAAAAATCTCTCGAAGTACTCAAATAACCGCAGAAGTACTTAATCGACCACATGAGGTGTTCAAGTGACCTCATGAAGGATTCAACCAATAGAAAATATATTTCAACTTGTAGTACCTAAAAACAATTAATTTTGTATATCTGTTGAACTTACCACATGATTAATCAACAACCACATGAAAAACTAAATTGAACACATGAATAACTTAAGTGAACACATAAAATATAAAATTAATCATAGGATGATGTTATTGTGCCTAAGTTAAGATGACGTGAAGATGTATAATTCATATAGTAATAATGTTTTTAAGTTCTAATGGCTATTTTGTGGAGAATTTTCTAAGGTTTAGTGTATATAAAAATTCTTGATCGTAGTAATTATTATGAGGGTTATTTTATAAATATTATAAAATGACTAATTGGAGAATGATTTATAATTAATAAAATGTAATTTTCATGGATAGAATAAGGAAATATACACTAAAATTTATAGATTAGTCTAAGTACAAGAATATGTGATTCCATGAAACTTTATTTATTTTTATTATTATTTTAGTATCCATTTTATTATTTTGGATAGATTTTAATAAAATCTATCAAATGATGCTGATCATAGATTTAGGCATATCAAAACACCCTATTTACTCCTTTCACACTCCCTTTCTCCTTACTTTCAAGATATGTTTACATTATTTTGTATATCCATTAGCACATTCTCTTACGTTGTATTATAGAGTATAGATAGCCTTTATGTATTCTTTTTAGAATGTTATCCCATGAATATCTATGGATGAGGATAGTTCTAGCTTGGAATTCCCATTATTCAATTGTATCTAGAAAACCAAATCTAGGTTGTTGATCATGTCTATTAAGACTTAATAAATGTTATTAGAAGTAGGTGTATTTCAAGTATAGTATAATTAGTTTCTTCTTATAACTGAACCTATTTTTTTTAATTTTCATTATGTATTCTTATTTAATTATTACTTGATTTTTAACGGGTATTCAGTGGTTATATTTTTTTTATTCTTTAATGATTATTTTCTCAAATATGATTTTAAAATAAAATCTATTATAATTAATAATTATATATCACATATTTTATTTGGAGGGAGTAAAATATTTTCCATTATTAAGTGAATTTCAAAAAATATTAAATTGGTTTTTGGTCAGACCACTAAAAAACTATTTCAATGCATCATGTTTTTTGTAACTGCTTTATTTTTTAATTTGAATATTATAATTAAGAGGGTTTTATAAAAATTAAAAAAAAATTAATTTATAATCTCAATTCAATCCCCTCTTGAGCTATCCACTAAGACAAACATTTAGTATCAGAGATAATTTAACTTTCTAATTGTTTACCTTGGACGTTGATCAAGTTCTTAACAATATATTTTTAATATCTATTTATTCTTTATTATATTATTCCGGATTTTATTTTTGATGGTTTGCAACAAAACTACCTCCTTAATATAATGTTTAGAAATATGACCAACATAAAATAAAAATAAAAATTCATCTTGAGATAATGAGTTTATATATCTGAAGATCTATGGGGGTCCAATATTAAAGAATTCTACTTGTTAAAAAATAACTTCATGCGCCAACTAAATATGAGTATAATTTTTCTTGAAAATATATGAATTAATTTTTTTATTTAGTAAAAGATTATTTTAATAGAATATTTTATTCTAAAACTGCTTATAAAATTTAAGATACTCTTTTTCTGTCTCATTAAGGAACACACATTTTTAAAGAAAAGAAATTAAATACAAATAATATTAATTATTATACATTCAACATGAATCTCGGTCAATAAATTTATAACATGAAACTAAGTTTCAATGAGATCATAAACACTATTATTTCACTTGGATAAAAGATATATGAAAATGCTAAAGTACAAAGGATCTTGAGACCCCTACAAAATCATTGTATATGTGTTGTTGTTATTATTTGAGAGTTATAGAACATTAAATAAATTCTCATAAAAGAGGTAATTGGAAAGATAATGATGTATAAATATAATCTAAAATTGAACAATGAAGATTATGAACCAAAAAAGTAAATCTAGTTCATTTAAAGTATCATAATCAAAAGGTAAACAAGTTAAAAAATATGGAACCACAAGTGGATGTGAGGTGAATACATACAATGATGTGGAAATGAATTTATTATCCAAAATATTTTCTAATTTTTAAAAAATAATATTTTTTTCAAAAATGAAATTTCAATGAAAATTATGATAATAGAGTAAACTAGAGGAAATAATGGAAATGAAATGAATCTTATAGTAGCATTAACCGGTAGAGTGTCAAAGGAATGGACATATAAAATATGACAATTTGATTCCATGGAATAATAGTAAATATGAATATAAAGAGAAATTATAAAATACATAAATAAAGGCCACTTAGAGTTCATTTGATGATATCTCCATTGACTTATACTCTGTCTGAGAAGATGAAAATGAAAAATAAAATTTATGATTTATGACTATAAATTCAGTGGTATAATCTATTTCTTATTTTCATATATCAGATGAATCCAATATAAAAAATGAATAATCAGAAGAATATTATTCCATGGTGGAAGATAACATGAATTAATGAAATGATATATAAATATTTTTAAGAGGATCATGTTTTATGTATTTTTGATAAATTTTACATCTATATTGAAAATAAATATATTGCTAATTTTTTCAAATAAAATAAGTATTTGAAAATAGAAAATGAATTTCTTAATAAATATTTACTATTGTTTATTGATAGTGTATAATCTTTGGATATTACATTGGGTAAATAACATCATCTAATACCCAAATCTGGAGTTGGTTATGGATCTGGATAGTGAGGGAAGCTATATTAAAATTATTTTTTTCCAAATTCGAATAATAATACTTATGCATAAGGAAAATTATTGTTTTGGATATAACCATAAACCATTTTGACATAAAAAATAATTTTCTATCTAAATTTGATAATCCTATTATAATGAATCTAGTGAAATTAATTTGGACCTCAAAAACATTATTTTCTAACATCTAGGGATCCAATAAAACCTGATTACAAAAGTCATCCCTTATCTGATTACTTTTAAGGAAAATTTTTCGAAATATCTAGTATATTTATATGGTGTCTTGAAAGTGGATGTTATAAACATATTCATGTATACAATTCATGATTCAAGAACCCTGTGAAAGTGGATGTTGGACAAGTCCCATTTTGTGATAATGAAAAAGAAAATATTATTGGATGTTAAAAAAAATGGTAACTCAGAATCAGTTCTTATTTATAATGTTTTTTTATTATGGGTTAAAATATAATTTACATAG
The DNA here is from genome assembly GCA_963277665.1 of Viscum album. Lineage (NCBI taxonomy): Eukaryota > Viridiplantae > Streptophyta > Magnoliopsida > Santalales > Viscaceae > Viscum > Viscum album. Next base: position 1,485,478,664 of record OY728137.1, read on the forward strand.
TATTTTATAGTTATTTTGATGTTGTATTTCAGGTAAAAATTAAAAACAATACTTCTAAAATTTATCTTTCCAACCATGCTTTAATATTTACTTAATTAATAACTGATAATATTTATACTTTTAATTTATATAATTTATTTTCTCAAAAATGTTCTATTATTAAGTTCTGTTCACAGAGAATCAATAATATAAAATATAATATAATTCCATTACAATATATACTCACTTATATATATAAATTAAAAGTGTTACTTAGGGATCTACCCAAATAATAATTTCCCCAAGAAAAAGATTACAATTCAATCATAAGGGAATGAAACAGAAAATAACTTTCAAACTAATCAAAGAGGATTTTACCTATATACCATCATAATTGGTTCATAGGTATTCTTTGAAATATATAGTTTTCAATTTTATTAGGAGAAAACTAAGCTTATATAATGGTTTTTGATTATTCCACATATACATGGGTGTTTTTCCAAGATCACAAAAGTGAAACTCATTCATATTTTCAAAATATGAAAAATCAATAAGGAACCTTATTTGGATCACTATAAAAACCATGAAAATTGATCGTGATAGTGAGTTTGGGATTAAATAGTTTAAATATCTCTATTTAGAACAAGGTTATACTCATAATTTTTTTGTGCCTCAGGCAACTCAAAAATGGAGTTATATAAATAACAAATAATATACTCTGAGAAGTTTAGCAAATTATCTCTAGTGAATATGATTTACTATTATATTTTTGGGATGAATATATTACAACATCTTCTTTTATAATTTATTTATTTATCATTGGTCGTATGATGAAAAGGAATATATATGAGTTATGGATTGGTATAAAATATAATGTAAATTAATTTAGAGTTTTTTGGATGAAAATAATTCATTTTAAACTTAAATGAGAATCTGGATAGGTTTTCACCAAAAGGATAGGATAGCATTTTTCTTGGAAATTAAACTACAATTAAATATTATAGATTCATTAATAAAACATAGAATGTTTAGAATGAATTTTCATATGTCACATTTGATGAAGAAGATCCACATGAACCTAATCATATTTTAGAAAACCTTGAGGATGATATTTAATATTTATATATTAATAATACCTCAAAATTCGCTAATCGTACTACCAATTTACCTGATAAATCACATATAAGATACCATTAAGACCACCATAACCTATTAGAATACTTCAAGGAACCAAGTACATCAGTTCATAGAACCATTAAAACCCATAAAAAGCATCCCCTAGTTACTGTTGTGAGAGACATGGACAAAGGTAATCAAATCCATGCCTCACTGAAAAACTAGTTTGATATTAAGACTTTTTGTGTCTGGTTGACCCTAAGAATATCAATGAAGTAATCAATGATGATTTTTAATTGATATGTATAAAATAACATTTCAATTAGTCTAAAATAAATAAATTATAGATATATTTGATAGACCTAAAGACTACCTAACTATTGGAATCAAGTGGGTATATAGGAACATTGCTGAAAAGCCTAGAAAAATAGTTTGGAAAAAACTAGATTAATTATATTAGGTTTTAGCAATGAAGAATGTATTGATTATGAGTAAACCATTATACTTGTTTCTTGAATTTGAGATATTGGAATACTTATTTCATACATAGCACATCTTAATTTATTTCTATATCAAATGCATCTCAATTGTTCACTCTTTAATGGTTATATTGTGAAGAATTTTTTTACTGATAAAGCCCCTAGGTTTCAAAACCCTACTTTTATTAACCATGTTTTTAATATTTCAATAGAGATTTTTAGTTTAAAACATTCTCATTTATATTGGTATGATATTCATAAAATAAACTTCATTTCAAATGGATTTTCAAAAGGTATAGCTGGTCTTACCCTATTTATAAAAAAAATTTCAAATGATTTTTTAGTAGTACAAATATATATTGATAATATTATTTTTGTTCCATCCAAACACTCCATGTGTACTTAATTTTCTAAAATGATTCAAAATGAATTTCAAATCAGTTTAATAGGTGAATTAAAATTTCTTTCATGATTTCCAAATTTTTCAAAACAAATATGGAATTATCTCATGTCAAAGTAAATACACAATGTATATTCTAAAATTTATGGAATGGATAGAATTAAAGGAACCCATACTCCCAAGACTATAATATGTTAGCTAAATCTCAATTAAATTAGAATATAAATTTTCTTGACCACTTATAATGGAATGATTTGGAGTTTACCATACAAAACTACCAGTCGGACTGATATTAAGTTTAGTTTATTTATGTTTTCCCATTTTCAGGAAAATATAATGGAATTTAATTTAAATGATGTTAAAAATATATTCAAATTCTTCATGATTAAAATCAATTTTTGACTCTTATACTCTAAATTCCATGATTTTGAATTAGATACTTATTCTAAAACAGATTTCAGTGGTTGTAAGTTAGATAGGAAAAAAACATATAGAATATGTCTTTTTTTGGGAATGTAACTTGTTAATTTGTGTAGTAAAATCAGAAATATGTTTCATTATCAACAACTAGAGTATAATACATTATTTTAGGTAGTTATTGATCCCAAATTCTAAAAGAATAAACACATATTACTCAAAAATTTCTCTCAATTTTGATGTACCCCTATAAATTTAGGTGTCATAAGTACAATTAACATTTCTATAAATCATGTTTATCATTAATGGAATAAACATATTGATATAGTATATCACATTTTAAGACACCATTTTCCAAAAGGTGATATTACTCTTAAGATCATTGGTATTTAACCACAAAATTCTGATATGTTTACAATGACTTTGAATATAAAAATATTTAATTATATGAAATAAGAATTATAGGTGATTAAAATATTCTTAAACCACTTTTTTGTTCATTACAACTAGGTTTATTTTATTCTTAATGATTGTTTAATTTATAATTGTTTTATTTTTCTTAACATTGACGTTTATTAATATTTTATTTGTTTTATGTTTTTTATAGTTATTTTCTTGTTCTTATAAAGTAAAAAGTGACAATAAGGGTAGTTCACACAATCAATTAACTATTTATGAATTTTTTTCAATCGATTAAATAATTAATCTTAATAAGTTGGTCATGTAATCTATTATCATATCATAAAAGATCAAAGTTAACACATGCCATGTCATATGGTAACTAAACATACATTTACATAATTTACCATAATAATCATTTTAAGGTTACTTAACCAACCTTTCCTATTAAAGAGTAAAAAAATATTATGTATTTTGGCATGAATTGTTTTCACTTATTCTTTTTTGTTCATTTTAAACTATTCCAAAATTGATTGAATAAAATCAAATCATTATTATAATTGACACAATCCTCTATCACTCTCTCTCCAACTATATATATCTCTTCCTATTTCAAAGACATATAATATTTATCATTCAAAAATATATTTCTTAAAAACATTATTCCCAAATCATTAAACCCAGGTCACTATATATTAAAATCATAGTGTAAAAATATTTATAATGAAATGATATCATTGTGTTTTATCCCCCACTACATCATCTTTTCGAAAATAATCAATTAAAAATAATGTGAGCTCAAGTACACCATTAAATAATCCCAAACAACATTTTTTATATTGACTTGGGTGTATTGGAAAATAACTAGATGTAGATTATCTACAATTAATAAATTCCTTAGATTGGAAATTCACTGAAAAATATGGATGTTCTGATTGGTTCATAGAAAATAGTAAACCTTTTTAACCTCATTCAATCAAATATTTGAATTTGAATATGGATTTTGTTACTATTGATTTTAGGATTATATTAAAACCTTTTCCAATTGAAAGAAACAGGTTTTTTTATTGAAGATATGAGAATGATTTTAAAACCACCTCATAAAAGAGTGTATAATATTTATAATGGTTCTATTCTTATTTATTATTATCACTTCGAGATTAATAATTATCATGGTGCGAAAATTGTCCCAAAACTCTAGAACTATATAGAAAATAAAGACTATTTGTGGAATTTATCCAATATTTAATTACTCTCAAGAAAGGGGACTTCATTATTTTAAGACATCTATGACTGTTTTTTCTATATCTGGTGAAAAAAATGAGTTTCAATTAGTATGTCTAGGTATATTAGGGGACACATGGTAGGTTTTTGTGAACCTGATTCTAGATAATCTTCATATCCATATCATGTGTACATTTTAGCCCTACTATAGTATAATGGACTAGTTCTTAAGGGAGAGGAGATATTTGTTTCATCAGGTGGATCTTACTATAATAGGAATATTTGAATGTATATGAAGGTCAATTGTAACCCCTGAAAGAAGTTATAGGTAATAGATAATTAGAATATTTATGAAAAATTCAATCCTGGTAAGGATATGGTGGGACCAAGGAATAATGTGAATCTAGGTATAGAATTTGATGAGATTGTTGAATTTTCAACTAAGAATAATAAAGAAGAATTGGGTGTTGAAAAAATAAGTTTTTGGATAATGATATTAGTGAGGAAGAAATGAACGGAAATGAAGATGTCATGAGACCTCCTACTATCTCTTTTAGAACTCATGATTACCTCTAAATTCACCCACTCTAGAAGAATATTTAATAGATGAAGATCTTATTTTAACTAAATTTACTATGATTGATTTTAATGAATATATATTTTAGGAGTAAAATTATTTATATAGAACAATAATAAATTTGGGTAGTATTGGATTATCATCTAAATCAATCCATGTTATTATAAGTACTTCATGTCCTTGATAAAAATAAGTTACTACATTGAGGGAGGAATCTAGTGATAATATTTATTATCTAGTAATACAACTTAGACATGGTGGACCTTTCATCTCTATCATTCAAAGATCTCTTGAAGGGTCCTTGATTTCTCAAGTAGATCGATAATAAATTTCTTAGGTATCACCCCTACATAATCAATTCCTTATTGTAATTTGATATTATTACTATACTATGTACTTAATTGAATGATTATCCCAAATACTTCCTATTTTATGGATAAACCAGTTAATATTTTTGATAAATCTCCTTTTAACATGGATAATTGAAAATATAATCCTAATAAATTCATACCAACCCCGCATTATACTTCTTTTATCTCTATTGTGACTAAAAAGGATCTAAATTTTTTCAAAATGAATTTGATTTATGTATTAAGTGAACTCTTCATTAGTTTTCAGAATTCAATTAAACCCATTAGAGAATAGGACATCTCAAGAATAGTCACTCAATCCATATCCCATATTCAACCAAAGCTTAATCTCGAGCTAGGTTTGACGGAAAAATAAAATGGTCTTTTAATATATCAAGTTTAATTTTTACAAGTATATCTACAAGACATGATTCTTAAGTTGGATCAATGGTTTTGGAATGATATTTTTCATCCATCTACCACTTCCTAAACTTATCTAGTATCTCCTCCTATTTTATATCCTTATATAGTGAAAAGTACTATAGATGAAGATATAATTTGACAACATATTTTAGATGAGTTAAAAGTGGTCTTGGATAAATATCATAAGACTGGATTTATGGTTCTTGATTTATTTTAAATTCATGATTCAAAAAAATGATATTGGTTTTAAATGATTTGATGTATGTAGGCTGATATAGAAACGTAATCAAAGGATATATTTACTTTTATATGAGAATAATTTTCACTAAGTTTTATCTGAATACCATGATCATAATTTTATCCTATGATATTAGAATACTTTCATTCTATATGAATGAAATCCACATGGGGATAAATTTAATACTAATGCACTTACTTTGGAAACCATTTTGGGAAAGAAAGATAATTATTTTCAATCCATGGATCATGGGTCTAGATCTATGTAGTATTTCACCATGATTTTAGATCTATATCAGTAAACTACTAATTGTTCCATTTTGGAACCTCTAAATCAATGTATACCTTAAAAACCATTGTATATCACTTATTTATCAAATCCTTTTGGTTTTAATCCTCATCTAGTTGTTTATCATATTTAACCTGTCAGTATTTGTGTGGTTATTCCGGAAGCTTATCCTGTATATCCACCACAACTTACACCTACTTACACAACCTCCAAATATGAAGGGAAATCTAATATTCTCTCTTCTAACATTAGTGCTGATGCTTCAACTTTTTATACTAATTTGAGTCTCAAATAGGGATCTTACATTCCTTTTTTAATTGAATGAAATCTATTATTTACTTAATATATTTACTTTTAATTTTTTTTGATAATTCCATAATAACATCATTTAATGTCTTTTTGAAGTCTACATTATCATTTCTCTATAACTTCTATACTCTTGATAATCCCAAAATGGGGTGTTTAATGTGGCAGTTCATATAATCTATTTTTTCTCAGCCATTAATCTTTCATGCGTTATTGATCATAAAATAAGGACATTTTATTGGATTATTCAAGAATCTATTTATTCTAATGATAAAATATAATGTTTTTATATTATTAATAAATTCAATATTTTATGATACCAAAATGTTTTTATAGAAAAAATATAAAATATATATAATCCACGATTGACCCTAACAATCTACTTAATGAAGAAATTAAACTAACCAAAAATGAATGCTTTCCAAATTAAAGTAACCATTAGAGAATGTCCATGTGACCATAATAACAAACATGTAACCTGATTCAACTGACAACATGAGTACTTAATCAACTACATGAGGTGTTCAAGTGACTACATGAATGATTCAACAGATTTCATTGGGATTCAAACTAACCATGTAGAGAGATAGTGAATTTTATATAAATGTTGAACATAACACATGAGTAATCAACATAAAACATTAAAAACATAATTGACTATATAAAAAATATAAGTGACCACATGAAGAATTTAATTAACCATATTATTAGGTGACCATTAATAAATGAATATGATATGACTATGACTAATTCAAATAGTAAGGAATTTTTTAAATTCAAATTGATATACGTTGGATCATTTACTAAGACTAATGTAATTTAAGAATCCAATATCTGATTAATCTATACAAATAATATATTATGAATACTCTAATATGTTAAATTATATAAGGATTTTTATTTAAGAAGAAGATGTCTTTTTTTATAAAACAATGTGATATATACTAAAATATTAAGATCAAATTGGCTAATTGATTATGTACTTCCATGACACTATGTTCTTTTTTATTCTAAGGGAATGATCCATTTGAATCATTTAAAAGACAGATTTTATGAAAATTGATCAACCAATGTTGATCATAGATTGAGATACATCAAAAAAACTCTTCAATCCTTTCACCCTCAATATTTTACCTTACTTTCGAACTATGATTACATTATTTTGTTAATATTTTAGAACATGATCCTATATTTTATTGGATAACACAAGATTCTATTTTTTATTATTTTTACATATTCAATCCCATGAGTAAATTTGTAAGAGGATTGTTGTAGCCTAGACTGCCTTTTGTGTAGTGGTATCTATAAAATCCCATTCAGGTTGTGAATTAAGTTAATTAGAATGTAATAAATCTTCTTCGAAGCAAAAAACTGTTACGTGAAGTGGATTAAGTACAAGTTTTGAACCGAACCTTGTATTTTGATTTCCACTTTGTGTTATTATTTCATTCCTAAATTTATTTTTTAATCTATTTGCACAAGTTATGTAATTTTATTTCTTATTCACCGATTATTTTATAAATTTTCATTTTCAAATAAAATTTCGAATATTTAAAATTTATATGTAATATTTTATATTTTTTTGAAATAAATATTTCCAAAATTAAAAAAAAATTAAAAATATTTTTATCTAGGTTTTGATCAAAACTCTATGAAACTACTTCAAATAATTATTTTCACTAACTATATTTGTTAACATGTTTTTTCTAATTATAGGTGTTTCGAAATTGGTTTTAATATAAATTTATATTAGATGCACAATTCAACCACCCCCCCCCAAACGTCATGAGTTGTGCACTAGGACCAGTAGTATGGTGTGATCCAATCACTATTTATAATTTCATATGTATCAAAACAATCCATAGTATGGAATTTATATTTTTTCTAATATCAAATATCATATCAATTTATTCATCGTTTTAAATAGGAATTTACCAATAGAATCACACAAAAGGATTTGAAATAAAAAATGGTTTTATTTGGTTCAAATAATAATTATTCAAGTAGAAAAGGATGTTAAGAAATCATATAAAAAATCAATTTTTATATACTAATACCATTCCAAAAAATTACGAATGTTTTTTTAAATGAATTTAAATACGCCTCATATTTTCAATGTTATTCTTAATGAATTAACATAGAATAAATAAACAGAATATTTCCTCCTAGGGTAACCGTGGGTTGATTAATAACCTAACACTTTACTATGATCGTCCTTTTAAGCACAATATTCTAGTACATTTTGAATGTAAAAGAATAACGATAAGAGAGATTTGGCTATAGAGTATTGATAATAAGTATAATAATATGTATAACCATTTATTTGGATAAAAGATAATTATATAGGCCCTAAGGATTTTCCTTGATCCTTTATACATTTACTCAATGTTATAAAATGTTTGGGTAATGCCTTTGGTAGCAAAACGATTGTAACATTCAATTTAATGTATCACATAAATGCATTCAAAAAAGTCCCTAAAACATTTTTTTCATATGTATAATTAATGATTAATGATAAAATACATTAAGTAAGACCTAAACATTATCTTTTAGTGTTTTAATGCTTATTATTAATATAAATCATATATAAATTTGAATTAAATGCATATCTCTATTACATTCTATACTTATTTATATTAAGATAACTTTTCTAAAATAAATTTTAAACTCAAATTAAAAGTTCTTAAATAAATTATTTACTTCATATAACATTGACTAAATATATTTACCCTCCTATTTTTTCTTAAAAATTTATTTTTTTATTTATATAATCATTTCCCTTACCTAATGAAGAGAATTTTGATCACAAGTCTTTCTAAAGAATCCATCTTGAATTTTGGAATCCACCATAACATTCGAGTTGTTACAGGTTTAATTTATAGATTCATTAACCTTATTTAAATATTATTTTTCTTATTCAATTTTTTTTGATAAATTTAATCCAATATCTCAATTCTTAATTAGAAATTCTTTGTAGTTTTTCTTCTTTGTTATAATATTCATTGCTTCTTTTTTCCACACTATAGGGTTTATTGGACTTTTTTTATTGATCCATGAAGGCTCTTACAATTATATTATTTGATTCTTACTTTTCTCTTTCACTTTTACCATAACTAAATGACATATCAAATTTTTATATAATGTCTCATTTCATTATTTAATTAGATTTACCTTTACATTAGAGAATATTCTTCCATTACGATTATTAAAAATTGTATTTCTCATAAATTAACTTTTATATTGATCATAATCTTATAATTTATTATTTTTCTTATGGAAATATTCTTTTTTTTAATATTTCCCCAATTTAAACACATAAAAGTGTGTTTTAATTTATACTTAAAGTCCCATCCTTTCATTACTTTAGTAGAAACCAATGTGAATTCATTAAAATTTATAGAATTATCACCAAATTTTGATTTCATTTCCTGTAAAATATTTGATTCATTGATATTTAGTCATTTTGTGGATTTAAATTAAGTCTATTTTGTGGATTTATTTTTCTTATTTAACGTTGGTCCTCCTATCATCTCATAATCTAGAAAGAAATTATTATGTTTTTCAATGTTATTCTAATCCATGTCATTATCCTAAAGGATATATTTTTTGGAATCAATATTATCTAGTGTAATCCTCATCAATTTCTTCATAATGTTATATTCTTCAATAACCACTAAGTTAATCCAAATTTATTGTACAATTTTGTTTAATAAAATAAATAAATCTCCCAATTATTCATTTTCAACCATTCAAATATCTCTGAATTTTGTATGATGTATTTGAATCATTGAGTCTCTAAACTTATTGTCCATTTTATGAATTTCATAATGTTTCCTCCATACGTATTTCTCTACTATAGTACCCATAAATCATGTAAATAGTATATTTGAAATAGATGAGAGTAATGAATTATGCATTCTCTTATCAACCCCAATGTCCATAATTTTCAATAATGTAATAGATAGTCCAAATTTGGGTAGATTAACACTATTCTCTATGGTTTCAAGAAGGCAATAAAATGTTATAGATGATAAAGAACCATCCACTCTTTGCACATTTGAAACAATTTTCTGTAACGACCAAAAAAATTCATTAATGAAAATTTCTCTTGGTCTATTTAAATGTCTTCCTATGGTTATGTAAAACGAATGCACTTATTTGGTTTTATGTTTTGGATTTTTAAAATACCATTATGAATTGTCACATTTACTAATGTAGCCATTGAATAGTGATCATGTGATTAGTATAAATATAGGGCTTTAACAAATCCAATTTACTCAAACAAAGGAAGTAATGGCCTCATCTAGTAGACATTCCTCATACAAAGCCCATTTTTCGGAGCTCAGAAAGGAGGTGGTATCATTCGGATTCGCTCTTGCTCATTCCCAAGGAAAGCTTGAATATTTTAATCTCAAGAAGAACTTCCTACGAAAGAAGTGGAAGTTGATAGAGATTACCACTCGAGCAATGCTATCCGAGCCACCCCAAAAGTCTGTCACTGTCGTAAAACATACCCTAAGGTATTATGCAGGTGTTTTAAGGGGTTTATGTGAAGTGAACCGAGGAATATTATTATTTAAATTATTCTGTTATAGAGAATATACATTCATTTTATTATTGTTAATTTGTAAATAGTTTTTTAAGGACAAATAGTATTTTTAGATAATATTCAACAAAGATTTATATTTTGATGAATTTATGGATTTTTGATTTAATTAATATTTTAATAAAATAATAATATTATCATTAAATTAATTTTTATTAAATTTAAATTATCGTACAATTTTGTGAATGAAACTATAATTTTTATTAAGGTTTGAAAGCAGTTTTTGTCAAAACCCATTAATTTTCGATAAATGTCGGTATTTATTTTAAAATTAAAAATTCGAATATTTCGAAAATTATTTATAAAATATGAATATTATTTTTTGAATTAAGAAATCTAAATTATCCAATGGTGAATTTTTCATAATTTTCAGAGAAAGTCGAATTTTTGGGTAAAAATTAAATACCATATAAATATATAATGTGTTTTATGACATCATAATAACCCAGTAGTGATGTAATAAAATACTATAAAGATTAGGTTCGGCCAATATATGTTTTACCAGTAAAATAATATAATTTTGGGGTTTGTTTGTTTATTTTACAAAGCCTTAGTGGACCCATCAAAGATTATAAAACATTTTGTCTTTTTAAATTATTTTCATTGACAGTGTGACTCACATCCACATAAGAAACCTTATTATTTTATGAAGGTTGACCATTGGACTAATAAAATATTATTTTCCACTCCCCTTTGGAAAAATCCTTGTGAAAAAACCATGGGAAAAAACTACAGGCTGGTTTGTGGTTTTGATAAGTTTAATGTCTTGTGTCCCAAACCTAAATAATAATGAATTCCCACTCCTTTTCTATATAAACCCACCCAAGCTTCCACTTCCTCTTCACTCAATGCCTTTTGAGTTCATCCAACATCTTCCCTCTTCTATATATAATACTCCAAACGTTCCCCAAGCTCCCAATAAGCCTCTCTAAATCCTCTCCCAAACCTTTGGGATCACACTTCCAAGTAAGGGATTCCTACCTTTATCTTTTTATACAAGTTTTTTAATATTGTTATTACTTTTTATTTTCAACTATAAATGTTGGGGTATAATTTCTAGCCTCCCCCATAATTCCCCCTTTATGTTTTAATGATGAGAGACCTCTTTCTCTATCACTAAATGTCTCCCATGTACACCCTTTAATAAGCCAAAATTCTGAATGGAATTTCCCTCTCCTCATTTACATTTAGGAAATTATTTTGTATATTGAATATAAATTCCATTACCACTTTTTGAACATGTATCTATATGAACCCATTACTGTCCATTTCATGTAAATTTTATGAGACACCCCTTTCTCTCTCATCAACCATTTTTTATGAATTCTTACGTCATGCTATTATACAGCTGAAATTGAACCACATTTTTCCAATCCAAAGTCTTTGTGTAGTGAATACCATGACCATTTCTCTATCAAGGGTATTCAACATTATGAACATTTAATTATTGATTATAGAGTTTTTTGTATGAATTCCTCATTCCTTTATCATGGAATAAATAATGATATTTATTGAATCCATGTTTTATGATCCATGTGGCACACTTATGCATGAAATGAAATGTTTATGAAGGGTGCACCCTGATAGTGCTCCAATGCGTTGGGTAAAGTATAGTGTCATGATACGTCATGTGAAATGACTATTGAATCAAGATAATTCAAGTGTAATGAGGGTTTACCCATGCTTCATGTGGAATGAGAGTTTACTCATGCTCCATGTGCAATGATCCATGGATCATGCTAATTCCATGCTAATTGTGGTTCCCACATTTCCCAATTATTATTATCATGATTTATAATGCCTTTTTGTTAATGTTTCTCTTATTCTCCATTGATATACTTATTTTATAACATGTACTATACTCCTCATGTTATTCTATGTTTATTCCCTTACTGGGGTTTATAGGTCACCCTTTTCTTATGTATGTCCTTAGGTTATCCTATGAAATACTAAGTACAAGGGAATGTAGTGGTCATGTAAAGGATGTTTTCAAAAATATGTTGTGTTCTATAATTTATTTTGTTATTTAATGTTCCTAATCCCCAAAGACACTAGACCTCTTGTTCTATTATGTTGTATCAAATTAAGGTTTTATGTAATAAATCATGTTTAAGTATGTAATAAAGAGAAAGGTTGTTATAGTTGGTACCAGAAGATATGTTTATTTATTTTTGGGATTAAGATTAGAAAACCCTATTTAAGACTTAGAGACAAGACTATGTATAATAAAGACATCCCTATGTTTTGTTGGGTATTATGTAAGTGGTTTATCAAGAAAATACATCCATGTTTGGATACAAGCAGGTAGAGGCAGCTCTGGCATAGATGTACCTAGGGCTAAAAACACCAACAAGGAGTTTTGAGCTTGACCTGAGGTATCATGGTACAAGAAAATGGGCCATGATTCACTTTTTCTTATGACAATCCAAGGGGATATGTATCGGTAAATTCACAAGCTTAGTATGAACCATTATTAAAGGAATTAAAAAAATCCCCAAAAATATATGTTAAAAAGTAGATCATGGATAACATAGATTGAAGCCTATATATTGATAAGTTAATGAAATAAAAGCTATTTATAAGTCATCTGTTTTGTCCTTGGATTACCCTTTATGTGTTACCCCTTCAAATTCATTTTATTCCAAAAAATGTCTGATAATAGGAGGACTCGGGCAAAAAACTGATGTGAAGATAAATGTGTTGATTGCGCTAATGAGATGCCCAATCTAATGGGAGCGTAAATTTCAAACTTTTTCATGTTTATCTCTTATTTAACCCAAGCATTAAATAGAAAAAAGGACAAGAGGAACGTTTAACCCCCCCCCCCTAACAATGAACAAGTCTCAATCGAAATCTTCATGAGAAAATGGCCTCCTAATTTTAATGGATCATCTCATCCCACAATCGCTGAACAATGGATCAAATCCATTGAAAATATCTTCTCCATCCTTAAATGTTCTGAATGAGAGAGGTTTCTACTGGTAGATTATCGTATGGAGGGTGAAGTTGATCAGTGGTAGACATTGATCAAAAATATGAAACCAGAGGAGGAAATCGAGGCATTGGAATGGAAGGATTTATGGAATATGTTTTTTGATATATATTTTCCACGCACCCTCTGACTTAAGATGGAAAGGGACTTTAATTCCCTTAGGAAAAAAGGCGAAAAATCTGTCAGAGCGTATGGGGAAAACATCACAAGGATTGAACGATACACCTTCATCTGTGTTGTTACCCCCAAACGCAAGGATGACCGCTTCTTTGGTGGGATGAAACCTAGAATACAGAAATCCCTGGTGATCTGTGACATCGACAGCTATGAGGAAATTGTTTGATTTTCCCTCATGGTCAAAATGGATATTGGGGAATCTCAGGGGTATCATGGGGATAAGAAGTGTAAGGTGGGCTCCAATTATGGCGGTCCAATGGAAAAATCCAACAGTGCTAAGAAGATCCAGCACCCCACTTTCCAAAGCTGCGGAAAGAAGCACCCTGCAAATTACATGAAGGGGACGAGGATTCTTCACGTGTGGAATAGAAGGACACCTAGCTGTTAACTCTTGAAAATAAAAACCCACAGCTAAGAAAGAGGAGAGGAATTCTCTGTTTGACTCTCAACACATTATTCATTGCTAAAACTGCAAAGAACCAGGGCATCTTTCAAACCAGTTCCCTAAGACACTGGTTTTCGGAGGCAACCAACAACCTCAAAGGTAGCGTGGGATAGATTTTTCCATCTCTAATGGGTAAGTGAACCCCGAAAATGAAGTGGTTACATGTATGCTAGTTATTCCGTCAATAATAACTAACATACTTTTTGATTTAGGTTCTACACATTCCTTTAAATCCCTAAAGTTTAGTAGAACAATCCCAGCACCACCACAAATCATGGAAGTAAAGATGTTGGTGAGTACGAAAAATGGGGAAATCAATGAATCACATGAATATAACTCCTCCCCTATCATAATCTGTGGATTGAATTTCTGGGAAAACCTCATCATACTCCCTCTGGTGGAATTTGATGCAATTCTTGGCATGGGTTGTCTTTCCTTATATAGATCCAACATAAATTGTCATGAGAGGGAAATCACTCTACATTTGGAGAATCGACCCCCGATTCTATACGAGTGCAAGGAGGAAGATGAATCATTATTAGATCCATCATCTCAAGCATGGATATTACTGCCCTATGAGCATGTGTGTCTAGTTCAGATGATTGAGTCTAAGAAGGAAACCATCCATGATGACATTCCTATTGTGATGGAATTCACTGAAGTGTTTCCAGAGGAATTTCCTAGTCTTAATCCTAGACGAGGTGTTGAATTATCAATTGACCTTATTCTTAGGGGCCTTCCAATATCCATGACTCTATATAGAATGGTTGTTGTGGAGCTTGAGGAGCTGAAGAATCAACTACAAGAGAATCTGGATAAAGCTTTTATATGCCAAAGTGCATCTCCATAGGGTGCACCAGTCCTCTTTTTCAAGAAGAAAGATGGGGCAATGCACCTTTTCATCAATTATCTTGAGCTTAAAAATCAAGATAAAGAACAAGTATCCTCTTCCATGAATTGATTACTTTGTCGATTAGCTGCATGGTGCACAATACATCTTCAAGGTAGATTTTTGGTTGGGATATTATCAAGTAAGGGAGAAGAATAAAGATATCCGCAAGAATGCTTTTCATTCAGGGTACCGGAACTATGAATTCGTTGTAATGCCTTTCAGAATCACTAATGCTCATGTGATCTTCATAGACATGGTGAATAGAGTATTTAGAGATTACCTCAAAAAATTTGGGGTAGTCTTTATAGATGATAATTTAATATACTCCAAAACCATAGAGGATCATGAGGATAATCTAAGAACAGTACTGGAGACCTTTTGAAAGGAAAATCTCTAGGCAAAGTACAAAAAGTGTGAGTTTTGTATTAAGGAGGTCTCTTTCTTGGGCCATTTCATCACAAGAAATGGGATATCTATGGATCCCTCAAGCTGCAATTGAGGAATGGCTGAAGCCACCATCAGTAATGGATATCTATATCTTCTTGGGTTTTGCTAGATATTATCACTGATTTGTGAGAAATTTCCCATAGTTGTCCAACCCTCTTAACAAGCTAACTCAGAAGGGAGTAAAATTTTCATGGAGTGATGAATGAGATGAAAGCTTCAAGGAGTTGTAAAGTAGGCTTATCACTGTGTTCGTGCTCACATTACCCACAAGTGGAAAAATTTTTGTGGTATTCAGTGATGCCTTGATGAAGGGACTAGGTTGTGTATTGTTGACAAATGACAATGTCGTTGCCTATGCTTCAAAGCAATTGAAAGTTCATGACAAGAATTATCCAACACATGATTCGGAGTTGGCTGCGATGATCTTCGCTTTAAAATTTTGGTGGCATTATCTATTTGGGGATAAGTTTAAAATATACACAGACAACAAAATCATCTAGTATATATTCACATAGAAAGAGTTTATCATGCATCAATGAAGATGATTAGAGCTGATCAAAGACTATTACTTCTCAATCCATTACCACCCTGGGAAAGTGAACAAGGTGGAATATGCTCTAAGTAGAAAGGACCCAACGATTCAATCATTGATGAGAATTGAGAAGGATCCAATCTTCTTAGATCTGATGAAGATGGACATGGGAATCATAAATAAGGGAACATCATCAATCCTTTCACAAATTATTGGTCAACTGTCTGTTTTGGAAATGTTAAATGATTCTCAAAAGGATGACATGGGAATTCATAAGAAAGTGGAAGCTATCAGAAAACGGAAATCCTTAGAGTTCAATGTTAATGAAGAAGGTATTGTGAGATTTAGGAAATGACTATGTGTTCTGTCATGTCCGAAGTTGAATAAGGAACTTTTGGATGATTCACATAGTTAAAATTTCTCTATTCACCCAGGAAACACAAATATGTATCGATATCTCCAAGATCATTATTGGTCGGATAATATGAAAAGGGAGATTTCTGAATATACATCAAAGTACCTGGTGTTTCAGCAAGTGAAGGCAGAGTGGAAAAAGTCTAAGGGGATGTTGCAACTGTTTCCCATACCAACATGGAAATAACATAACATCACCAAGGACATCGTCATCGCACTTCGGAAGACATCCATTGGAAACAATGCAATCTGGGTTGTTGTGAACTATTTTAAAAAGTCTACTCACTCCATTGAAATTCGGGAGGATTTCTCATTAGATCAACAGGCACAGATATATATCAAAGAATTGGTAAGGCTTCATAGAGTACCACTATCTATTGTATCTGATCGAGAACCAAAATTCACCTCTATGTTTGGGAAGAGTCTTCAATATGCTCTAGATACTAAACTGAACTTCATTATGTCTTATCATCCTCAAACTTATGGCTAATCTAAGTGAACTATTCAGAGACTGGATGATATGTTCATATCATGTCCAATGAACTTTAAAGGATGATGGGATCAACATCTTCTTTTGGTTGAATTCTCCTATAATTACATTTTCCCCTCGAGCATCCAAATGGCACATTCTGGAGCCCTGTATGAGAATAGTTGAAGAAAACCAGCATGTTGGGATGAAGTCTTTGAGCATAAGCTTCTAGGCCCAGAAATGGTCGAAGAAATGGTGGAGAAGTTGAAAACCATTCTGTATCATATGAAGGAAGCCCAAAGTTGACATAAGAGTTCTGAAGATAACCGTCGACAATACCTTGAGTTTAAAGATGGAGGCATGGTATTTCTACACATATCTCCATGAAAGAAGGTAATGAGGTTTGGAAAGAAGGGGGAATTAACTCCTAGGTACATCGGCCCCTTCAAGATTATTGATCGTGTCTGGGATGTGGCCTATCGACTAGTACTTTCACCTACCATAGCCAAAGTACAAGATATCTTTCATGTATCACTCTTAAGGAAGTACATATCAGACCCTTCACATGTACTCTCATCTGAGGTAGTACAATTAGAGGATGATCTTTCTTACGAGGAGAAACTAGTGATGATATTATATCATATAGAAAAAGTTCTACGAAACAAGACAATGCCCCTCGTCAAGGTGTTGTGGTGCAACCAAAAGTTTTAAGAGGAAACATCGGAATCCGAAGAAGTGACGAAGTAGAGTTACCCACATCTATTTTAGTGTTGGAAAAATAAATTTTGAGGTCGAAATTTCTTAAGGGGGGAAGATTTTAATGACCCAAAAAATCATTAATGAAAATTTCCCTTGGTCTATTTAAATGTCTTATTATGGTTATGTAAAATATATACACTTATTTGGTTTTATGTTTTGGATTTTTAAAATACCATTATGAATTTCAATTATTACTAACATATATTTTGAACATTGATCAAATTATTAGTATAAATATAGGGCTTTAACAAATCCAATTTACTCAGACAAAGGAAGTGATGGCCTCGTCCTGTATACTTTCCCCATACAAAGAACATTTTTTAGACCTCAAAACGGAGGTGGCATCCTTGGGCTTCTCTCTTGACTAATCCCAAGCCTAGATTTTACACGTTCAGCTAGATCAGAACCTCCTATTAGAGAAATGGATGTTGATAGAGATTACCACTCAACCAATGCTATCAAATCCACCCCGAGAATCTATGACCATCGTACACCTTACCCTAAGGTCTTATGTAGGGTTTTTAAGGGGATATGTAACAAGACCCTAGTACTATGATTATATACAATATTCTTGTATAGGGAATATACATTCTTTTTATTATTGTTACTTTGTAATTAGTTTTTAAATCATAAATAATATTTTTAGTTCACATTCAACTAAGAAATCTATTTGGATGAATTAATGTATTTTTAATTAAATAATATTTTAATAAAATTTTAATATGATTAAATTATTATTTTTAAAATTTAAATTATTGTATAATTTTATGAATGAAATTGTAATTTTTATTAAGGTTTGAATGTAGTTTTTGTCAAAACACATGAATTTTTTATAAATGTCAGTTTTTATTTTAAATGTAAAAATTTAAATATTTGGACAATTATTTTGATAAAATGAATATTATATCTGGAATCATGATGTCAAAATTATCAAACAATGAATTTTTTATAATTTTCTGAGATAATCAAATTTTTTGGGTAAAAATTAAAGATCGTTTAAATATATAATATGTTTTATGACATCATAATGGCCCAATAGTGACGCAATAAAATACTATTAATATTATGTTCGGCCAGTATATGTTTTTCCATTAAAATAATGTGATTTTGGGGTTTGTTTGATTTATTTTACAATGCTTTATAGGACTCTTCAAGGCTTTTAAAAAAATTTCTTTTTAAATTGTTTTTCTTGAGAGTGTAACACACCTCCACATAAGAAACCCTATTTTTTTAAGAAGATCAGACATTAGAATAATAAAATATTATTTTCCACTCCCCATTGGAAAAAGTCATGGGTAAAAATCATGGGTTGGTTTGTGGTTTTGATTAGTTTAATGTGTGGTGTCCAAATCATAAATAATAAAGAATTCCCTCACCTTTCCTATTTAAACCCACCCAAGCTCCCACTTCCTCATCACTAAAAGCCTTTGGAGTTCATCCAATACCATCCCTTCTCTCTCTAGATACCTCCCATGGTTCCCAAATCTCTCATTAAGCCTCTCTCAAGCCTCTCCCAAGCCTTTGGGATCACACTTCCAAGTAAGGGATTCTTACATTTTTCTTTTTATCCAAGTTTCATAACATTGTTATACCCTTTTCGTTTCAATTATAAATGATGGGGTATGATTTTTCACCTCCTCTATACTTCCCTATTTATGTTGGAATGATTAAATACCCCTTTATCTCTTATTAAATTCCTCCCATTTACACCTGCTACTATACCGGAATTCTGAAAGGAATTTCTCTCTCCTCATTTAAATTCAGGAAATTATTTTTTATCATGAATCTAAATTCCATTACAATTGTTAGACATATATCTATATTACCCCCTTAATGTCCATTTCATGTACATATGATCATACACCACTTTCTATCTCATCAACCATTTTTTCTGAATTCTTATGTCACGCTGTTATGCTGCCAAAATTGCACAACATTTTTTCAAGACAATGTCATTGTATAGTGAATGCCATGTCCATTTTTATATCAAGGGTATTTACCTTTATGCACATTTAATTATTTATTATAGAGTTTCATGTACTAATTCCACATTCCATTATCGTGGAATAAATGGTGATGTTTAATGAATCCTTGTTTTATGATCCATGTGGTACACTTATGCATGAAAAGAAATATTCATGAAGGGTATAACCTGATAGTGCTCCAATGCATTAGGTAAAGTATAGTATCATGATATGTCATGTGCAATGAGTGTTGACTCATGATAATTCATGTGCAACGAGGGTTTACTTGTGCTTCATGTGCAATTAGGGTTTACTCATTCTCTATGTGCAATGTGCCTTAACTCATGCTAATTCAATGTTAAGTGTTGTTGCCACATTTTGATGTTATGATTATCATGATTTATCAAAAATTTAAGTTCATTTTTCTATTATTCTCCATTGATATGCCTATTTTCTAACATGTATTGTATCCATAATGTTATTCCATGTTTATTCCCTTACTGGGCTTTATAGATCACCCTTTTCTTATGCACGTCCAAAGGATATCCTATACAATGCCATGTATGAGGGAATGTAGTGGTCATGTAACGAAGTTTTCAATATGATGTTGTGTTCTATGCTATAAGATGTTATGTAATGTTCCTAATCCCCAAAAAAACTAGACCTCTAGATCTTCTATGTGGTCTCAAATAAAGGTTTCATATAATAAATCATGTTTAAGTATGTAATAAAGAGCAGGGTTGTTATATTTTATATCAAACATTATAACACCATTTATATTGAAAATTTTCATTATATATATAGAGATTCATCAATTCAAAAGATACAATATGAAATAAATACTCAATATCCCAAGATTGAACCAAGAACAACTTATATAGAACCAAACTACTGAATTATTCATATTGGATGACATTTACTCTCATATTAATTGGTTTTCCTAAGAAAAAAGGTTGAATCGCTATGAGATTGTGAATCTGTGGGATCAAAAACAATTCCCTTGAAATTTTCCATACTCTTATCTTAGTCAGCGAATAGGATTTTCAAGATGAATAAGATAAGTGAGGGATATTGATATTCATAGTTAGATAAGAAAATGAACATGATATTTTTTTAACAAGTTCTATACATTATTATTATTATGTGGTTATGTATTTAGTTCTTAGATAAAGCAATCCCCCTTCATACATTCCCATTTTATCATTTTAAAATATCTTGTTGGTTAGAATAGGTAGATAGTAATGTAATATTATATGTATATAATATTTTAGATAAATAATATGGTTAATAAATTGAATGAATAATATTAAATGGTTTACCCTACCTTTATCAGGTACGTCTTTAATAAATAGATATCTTTTTTATCTTTTTTTCCAAAAACAAGACCACAATAGTTACTAGAATTCTCAATAGAGGATGTCGAAGACTCTCACATGGTTATTTTATCCCCTCTAAGTAAATCTAAAAACATATTTAAAATATTTAAAAAACTAAAACATGTTTATTTATCATATGTCTTGTCTTTTCTATTCAATGTTATATCTTAAAACAATGTGGAAAAAATATAATAGTTTCACTAATATTGGAGAAAATAATTCTTACCAAAAAATATATTTTTATCTATGGCCCTCGAATGGATAACTATTGTTCGTAATGTGGTTTCCTTGTGAAAAGAAATTGTTAGATTCAAAATGTTCATTCTCAAACCTTAATTACTAATACACCCTTTTTCTTTAAAATATAACGTGTCTCTAATAATTAACGCATTTATTATACAATGGAATAACTAAAACTCCATTATTCAACTCTGGGTTCTCAAATTCATTAACCATAAGCACTTTATTATAACAATATTATGTAGGGGACTTATCCATTATGTTTTTTTCCACCTTGAATCATATATACATATATGTCAAAAAATATTTAAGAACCAAAATCAGGGAAATGGACATTTTATATCCAGATAAACATGATCTATTTTCTGATACACTAACCACGTCATGTTTTACTAATAACCATGATGTGGTTTGTATTTAATTTATAATTATTCATTAAATTATAATCTCTTAATCATTAATATATCTCCAAAAATATTATTATCATTTTGAAAATAAATATAACAATAAGACACACAAAAATGCATGAATGATCATCTAAAGAAGTTATTCATAACAATCTCTCAATGTGATAGTTATCTTAAAAATACATTACTATAAAAAGTATTGTTTTAGAGAGTTATCCAATATTCACAGTAATGAGCAATACTATATTTACCAAACATTTATTGAGATCTTAAAAAAAATCCATTAGTTAAATTGATTCCCGAGTTATCTTAAGGACTTTTTAATCTACCAATGGATCTTTAAATAGTGTCAATTTCGGTTGGAATTTATACTAGGCTATCAATTTGGGCTCCAATATAGATAGGTTGGTGTTAAATACCAATCACACCATACATACTCTTGAACCAAATATTATTTTTATAATATTATAAGACATTATATGAAAAAATTTCATATACAGCAGTCATGAGTTTAATTTTGATATTTATATATATAATTAGATATATTTTCTAGGTAAATAATACAAATAATTGATTGTATAAGGTGTCTTAGATTAATACTTTTAGAACATATTAATATTATTGAAGGAATAAGAGACAAAACTAAATAATTTTAAGAATTCATATGTGTAGGTAACCCATGATATTAGATTTAAATTTATTAAATAACCCAGAAAATATTGTGTTTGATGTTATTTATTATATAAAAAATTTGAAGAAATTATTAACCAAACGGAAAGGTCATTCCAAATAGGAGATCCCAAGTATTATCTTGTACAGGTTAAACAAAATATGTTAGATTCTAATACGATTAGGTGCATGTATTTAGCATGTTTTTGGGTTATTATTACCTAGGTGAACCTAATAGGATTAGGTTCCTCGAGAAAATCATTTGGGATAATTCATATTATTTATTTCGAAAAAGGAGTTTTCCACCCAAATATCAATGATTCGTATATGAAATGATTGACATGATTATCAACCAAAATAGATAAAAAGTATGGGAAGTGGAAAAGTGTCTAATATTTCAGGAAAATGTTTATCGTTTTCAACTAATATACATGATTTTAAAATATTTTATCATTTTAGTGGGAACCTTTTTAAAAAAATTACTTATTAAATACATGTAAAACATGAAACTCTTAGGATAAATTCTCTTATTTTATTTAAATTGAAAACAATATAAAACTTTTTTTTCAATATAAATCTTTAAATATATAAGAATTAATTGAAGAAACATGTCTTTCTAGTTTATAAAATTAAAAGTTTATTCAAGAAAGTATATAAATTTATGTATTAGAGAAACTCCTTCAAGAATATATGACTAATAATGTTCTTCAATATAGATACACAAAAAATTATTTAATGTATAAGTTGAATTTTCTTTATATATATACCCTACTTCATATATCCAAGTAAACAAAGTTAGAAAAGAAACCTGAGAACACAGACATGATAATGATGATTGATATCATAAAGAGGATATATGAAGAACAATCAAGGGATAATATATATAAGGTATTGATGGAAATATTTAGATATAAAATTATTAAAAAAACTTCAACATTCACTCATATAATCAATATTATCTGGTACATTAATGAATTTTAGAGGATGTAATCATCTTTATGGATTGATATTTCTATATAATTTATTAAATAATTATTATGTGAATGGTTCTAATAATTAATTGTGATCAAAAATATGAATGAGTTTGATAAAATTTTACCTTATTTCCTAATTTTTTAGGAATGTTGATAAAAATATGAGAGATCCAATATCTTTTACTATGATGATAGTAAAAAAGGAAAAACATTTATCCTAAAATAAAATGAAAACCATTTTTGGTACTAATAGTGACCCTGGGTCATTGAAACCAAAATTAGTTATCAAAAATTAATGTTTCCATTTATATTATTTCATGACTAAATTTTAGTGGCATAATTTCTACAAATACCTTAAGTACTGCACTCATATAGAAATAAATTATTTTATTTTTAATGGTATTTGATACTAACTCTATATTAAACATTTTTTTATGTTTATAGAAGTTAAAATTATGAAAGAATTCAGTAATATTGAAGTTTTTATAAATAATCTGCAAAGAGTGTCTTACATATAGAAAATAATAAAATGGATTACTTTAATATTGATGTTTTAAAAAATTATAAATTTTTATATAAATTTTTATGTGAATTTTATCTTTTGTGATAATTTAATTTCTTTCTAAAATTGTGATTTTTTGAATTAAAGGATTTTTTTTATTTAATAAAAATGTTTGATGATTCATTAAATTATATAACATTTTTTATAAGAAATGGTTAACAAAATTATCAATGAAAAAAAAAATTTATCCATGTAAATTACTAAATTGACAGGTAATTATTTCCAAATATCAATTAGTTTAATATTTTAATCAATTCAATATTTTAGGATATTTCTATAACTGAGTTAAATTATATATAATATACGGTTATAAAGAAATATTTATTTAATATTCTCATAAGGAAAATAAATTTTATTTCCATTATATAAAATTCTATACATGGTTTTAAATATATTTTGGAAAAATATAATTTCTGTATAGTAATTAGAAGTATAATGTATCTCGGGTAAGTTTAAAAAATAAATATTTACAAAATACTCAAAAATATTATACCCTAAAAATGTTTAGAATTTATTTATAATATAATAACTTAATGTAATAAATGAATATTAAATTTTAACAGGTTATCTCAGAAAAATATTGTATTCTTAGAAAGGTTTCTATGTGTTAGCCACTTTAACATTAATAAGTTAAAATAAATAATAATTTTTGGATACTATGGAGATATATTATTTAAATATTGTTTTCAATGTGTTAAAAAAATGGATTATGAATCCTAATATCACCATTATCAAAAAAATTATAAATATTAATTTTCACTAAGATATTTTAGTGTGAATATTTTATCAACTATCAATATGGTTATGTAGTTAGTATTACATAATTGATGTGACAAGTGTTTCATAAAAGTAAAAATTTTTAACAAAACCATAAAATGTAGAAAAAATATTTTCATTGAGGTTTTATATATTGAAGATGATTGGACTAACACTCATGTGCATGTTTTTATAGGTATTCTCTTTAAATATTTTAGTAATTATAAATATATCATGTTATATAAATAAATTTAGTCTTTATCATTCTTATATACGTGCTAAAATTATAATTATAATATATTTATTAATAACCCTTCAATAACATTAACTTATACCTATACGATTTTGTTATTTTAAGGCATGGTTTGTAACAATATTTTATGATCAACATGAGTGGGGGCTCATATAAAGATACAGAGTTCATTCATGAGGCCTAAAATGTGTTTATGTTCTTATTAACCCCCTTTATTATACCTCATGGAGTTCCATGTGTTGTGTCATTAGTATTCGTAGAGTTATTGTGTTATAGTAACCACTATCACCTAAGGATAATAATTAATCTCACACGAACACCTTAATTAATTGATAACTTACTTACACCAGCTTTAATGATGAGAAAATATGGGGTGATTGGGTTTGTTTTAGATCATAGGGTAGGTTTTTATTACTAATGGTGATATATTTCTTCATGTATGATTTGTATTAAATTTTTTCCCATTTTTTGTGAAATTATAACGAAGTAAATTTTATTAACTAGATAAGTGAAATGTGATGTGAGTTTCTATTATTTTAGTGACATGTGATGTACCCATCTATATTGTTCAGTATTTAATCAAAAAAATTGATACGGAATGAGAAATTCTAAATGAGATTTACATACTATATAAAGGGATTTTATGATTACCCAAGATGTATTTGATACATTATTTTAAAAGAGACCATTACAAAACCCTTTTTATATTGAGTAATATAGATTATTTTCTTGAGGCCTATTATTACTTAAAATTATATATTAGATAGTTCAAAATTATTATAAATTATACAAATTATCATGGGTTCATACATACTAGTTTTTTGAATAAAGATATTTTTTTAAAGTGTTTATTGGGAGCATTGAAAACATAATAATAGATTCTTAGAATGTTCTTTTAGTATATTTCAAAAAAATCGTTTTATAGTATCTATAAAATAAGTTTTTGATATGAATCTATAAGTTGTGATGTATTATGTGGCATAAGGTGGAAGTGAAAAATGTCACCGGTGCTTTAGTTCATATGGGGAATTGATAAGAATATCCACTAAAGAAAAACCAAGATATAAAGATATATACAAAAACAAGGGTTTTTAAGGAAAATTATGACATGATGAAGTTTACAATCCACTAGTTATTTATGTGGTAGTTCAAACATTGTGAGATAATGATATTGAGGAGTTTAAAATATTTTTAATTGTTTTTAAAAGATTAATAAATTATTTATAACTTTGAAAGAATTGAAACAAAGAGTTATATGATGTTCCTTAGGGTCAATAAAATGTTTGACTTATGATCAGTTCAAATAATATATGTGAAGTTCATTTAAATGTGTTTTCTTATGAAGGATGGGTAAAAGTAATTTTGTGGTAATGTGAGAAACTATTTAATTATTATAGCACTAATTCCATTAATCCTCCTTTGATAAAAGTTCTATAAGGATTAGAAGGGAAGAATAATCCTACTTATAGAGTTATTTAATTCATACGACTCAAGGAATTTTCAAGGATTAATCAGTATATTGGATACTTCTAAGTGATATCCCTCAATTACTTAATAAATTTACAAGGATTTATTTCTTTAATGATGTTGCGTCTTGTAATTCATTTCATATATTCAATTCAAACAATCTATTGATGTATCATATAACGTAAGGATTTAGTGTGTATTTTATTGCATTTTGAAAAGTGTTGTCCCCACTAAAACCCAACACCTAAACCATTAGGATTTTAACTTGGGTTTTTTAATATATATATATATATATATATATTCATAATCAAAGAAATTTTTTTGTATTTCTTAAAAAGTTTAATCATATTCCCCCAATAAATTTTAAAAATAAAATAATTAATGATTTCAATCATATTAAAAAATTTATTTATAGGAAGTATTATAAATGAATTTTTTTATATTGTGTAATTGAATATTTTTTTATAACTGATAAGAAAAAAATATAAAATTACTTGATTGTGGAATAATTTATACTCTTTATTTTTTGATTTACAAACTATTGTTTATTTTATTGAAGGTAATGAATAATTCATAAGAAGGTACTATTCTGAGTGAATATTTATTCAAAATCATACATAATTTTATTTTTGGATAATTAATGGGAATAAATGATAAAAAATATCAAATTAATTTTATACCACTACCCAAATTACATGTATATCCATTTAATTTTTAACAAGAATGAAACTATAAATTCCATTCAATTTTTGATGTGTGAGGTAGGGAAAAAAATTCATAAAAAGTTAATATCTTGAGATTATATATAGTTGAATAATATTAGTGTAGATGAATTCATGATGAATAATTTTCATGTTCATTAACAAGTTGTATTAAAAAAATTATTGTTTCTTAGTACACCATTTTATTTTACTAAAGAAAAATTGTGAAACTAAAATATGAACCAAAACTATAATGGATATAGTGTAAGCTAATTTTAGTAAATATAGGTTAAGAAAATTATTATAGAAAAATGAATTTAAAATGAATGAATTTTTTTTTGAACCATTTTATAGTAAAGGAAATTTCTTAAAATCCATTCAATTTAATTAATAAATTAGAAAAAAAGTTATAATGTGTGAACATTTTGAGGATTCCCCTTTTAACTTAGAGCTTGTAACCCAAGAAAATGTAATTATACACATGTACTATTAATGATTAATCCCTTGGATATGTTAAAATTTCATAGATATATATTATTTATAATTTATCATAAAATACTATAATTATTGAAATAAAAATTAAAAATTCTGTAAAAATAAATTGATAAGTAAGATTGATCTATCTAAAAAATTTAGAACATCCAATGAGATACTGAACCAACTACCTTTTATGGGTGATTAATTATTATTAAAAACACCCATAATTTATTAAGTGTGAAATAATAACTATTTTTTCATAATCTGTTGATAATATTCATATATATTAGATGATTTAGGAATTTAAAACTACTTATCAAAAATTATATTGAATATTTTATTTTTAAAATAGTGGTGAAGAATTAATATGATATAATAAGTTTAAAAGGAAAATAATATCCACTAAAAAAATAGTATTCATATGATTCCAAAAAAATATTGGATTTAAAATTACAAAACAATTTTTTTAAAACATGAATTATAAATAGTGAAAATTAAAAAATTATTATGTCACAATAGATATGAATTCTATGATGTGTTATAATTTTTTGGATATTACAGAGTTTCCATATAGTTTAAAACCCATTTTTAGTATGTTATTTAAACGAATAAAATTCCATTGGGAAACATTAAAAGTTAATATACCATTTTGTTTCTAAATGATTAACTTGAAATGATGGAATAAATTATATTTATTATATTTCATAAAAATATTTAAAAAAAATTCTATATATATTATGTTTTGATTGGTATGGTACAATGACATGTATTTATGAAAAAAATGAAATTTTATTTTCTCAACAGTAATATACATGAGAATATCTACATAGAAGAACACTTTGGTTCTTTCTTTAAAAATAGTGATCATTTGGTATCAAAATATATATAATCAATCTAATTTTTAAATAAATCGTGTTGTATATTGTTTTAATGATTTTATGATGAAATTTATTAATTTGGCTTTATAGATAAAATTATGGACCAATGTATATATTATATTGTTAATGGTGGTAAAATGTGTTTACATGTTATGTACATAAAAGATATTTTATTTATCATTAATGGTAATGTTTTTCAATATAAGGTCAAATAATTTATCTCTATGTTCGGGTACAAGAAATAAATGACTGATTCATATTATCAAATAGTAATAAAAATTCATAGATATAAGTCAATTTACATTTTTTTGTTTATCTTAGGGTACCAATATTAATAAATTTTAAAGGTATCGGATAAAATTTTACGCATTGAGAATAACTGACATTATTGAGGATGTTATGTTCAATTTGAAACATTGTTCATAAAATTATTTTGAAAAAAAGTTAAAATCTTCCCATATGATTCCATTATTGTAAATTTAATATATGATTATATCCACTCATGTAATATCATTTCATATTTTATAATAATAATATGAATATGTCATATTAATCATGGTGTAGATCATTGGAGTACTATAAATAATGTACTGAAATACCTTAAGGGTACTAAGTACTATATTATTATGTATAAATATATTATAATTTTGGTTGTTTTTGTGAGACACCCAAGAAACATACTGTCAGATCTAGTGACTTAAAAGTTTCCCTTACAAACTAGTTTTCATACTCATGAATGTGACCCAAACATAAAAATCCATAATTACAGTATTAATTAGAAATATTCAGTCACTTATATACCAAGTCCATTTTAGGATTATATTTTAAGAATATTGGGACAAAATATTAAATAAAAACCCCATTTCATTCCCGAAAAATGGAACTTTTCCACACTAAACCAATGATTCCTTATTTTACAGTAATTTTTCAACATATCAAACAAAATTATCCAGATATGTTACCAATATATACATATCATATTAAAAAATCTTATTCATAACATGGTTAAATAAAAAAATATTGATCTCATACTCCCAAAAATGGTAAATAAAAGTGATAACTATCCAAGGTCATTAATGATAATAAGATAAACAAATGGGTATGAGAAAATAATTAAGCTGAAATGAACCATAGTAAAAGAATCATACCTTGTACAACATAAATCATAATTAATGAATCATAATATACATATTTTTCATAAATAAGTTGACATCATAGGATCATGGCATCTTAATAATGTGTAAACAATATAGAACATGTGTTTATAAACATAAGTTATGGTTCTCTGTCAAGACAACCTAACATAGTGGATAAAGTCCCACAGTGGATTCGGTTTCCTCACCAATCACTTGCATGTCATCTCATGAGATATAAAACATTAACTGAAACATTGTAGGGATATATAATTATGGTGTCCCCAATCACATCATAATATGTACATGAATATCTAATCCCCATAATAAAACAATAAAAATTTCATCATAGAATAATGAAACTATGAAAAAAATGGGTTTCATGATGATTTCTAAAAAAAATAATCATAATACATCTAGAGAAAGAATATTTATGATATTATTATGATATAATTGTTGAGTCCAAAATGTTTCCTTATGACTATTCCATTCCTCTATGTTTTGAAAATCACAAACACTTTATTTTAAGGAAAATTATTTTTTCCCTAAGGATTGTTTTCTTAAGGAAAGTTTCTCTTCTCTAAGGAAAATTTTATCACTACCTTTGTTTTCATTGTTTCATTTTATAATCTCTTTAAATAAAACCCAATTTATTACTAAGTAAAAAATTCATATTCTTATGAAAAAACTTCAAAATATTATTGTTTATGGAAAATAGAGTTTTCTGTTTTCAGACTCCGAATTCTCTAGAATTCATATTTCGAATTCTCTCAAATTCCGATTTTGAATTCTCTGAAATTATGATTATGAGTTCTCTTCAATTATAATACTGAATTCTCTGAAATTTGGATTCTGAATTCCTCAGAATTTGGTCTCTGAATTACTAAGAATTTGAACTCTTAATTCATTCTAATTCCGACTCTGAATTACTCATAATTCAAACTCCGAATTCCGCAGAATTCAGATTCTGAATTCATTGGAATTTAGTCTCCGAAATCTATAGAATTCAGATTCCGAATACTTTATAAATTATAATCTGAAAATATATGTATTATAGACTTTGAATATTTATTTTCCTAGACTCAAAATTATATTTTTCCTCAGACTACAAAAAATATATTTTGTTATGTAACTTCATTTTCCATACACATGCAATTGTTATAAAATGATGTCATATAATCTGTTTCAAACTAATAGTTAGTTAAGTGACACATATAGAGGTCCCATTGAGATTCAAGGAAAAATATCACTATTAGAGGAGGGAGCTGACCATTGGAGGTGTGCCTATAAATAGTATCTCATTTGAATGAGCTCATAACCCTTCCATAAATCTAGATATTACATGTTGTGAGGTGATTTATAGAGAGAGAGTCCCTCATACTTTGTGCAGATCTGAACATCTTCTTCATCTTGTTTTGTGAGACTCTGATTGTTGTAGAGTACAATTGAGGGCTTCCAGGGATATGAAGACAGAGGTGTTGAACACCTAAATGTTTGAGTACTTCCAGGGATAGGACGACATATAGGTCAACTATATAAATATTGTGGGCTTGCAGGAATAGCAAGACATATTATGATATTCTTATCGAGTTCCTGCCCTGGTGTGGGTAAGACAGGCTTTATTTAAAGTATAAATCAGGCGACCTTGATCCAAGGTTGTTGGATATCCAACTCTTTGGGTTAAAATATTTCCTACTTGTTACTTGATTTTATTTCAAGTTTTATTTCCACTATATTTTTATAAGGGAAGAAAGTATAACCTTTTTATACTTTCTTATACTTCTATTTACTTTGATAAGTATGATTCTATATGCTTTAAGGATGAATATTTTTCTATGTAACAATTTCATAAGATTCATTTCTAGAACCACATTTCCAAAACCTAAGCAAGTTTCTCTCTAGAAATAAGTTTGGTTTGGTGAATTTTCCTTGTTTAACTTTGTTAAACATAGTTTTACTTATTTTTAAAAATGAAATTTTTTAAACTTACAATTCACCCCCTCTTGTAATTATGCATCTACATATGCTATTTTGATCCCACAATTTGTATCAAATGAGGTATCTGAAATACTTATACATACATATAAGTTTTGTTGCTCATGTTTTCCTTGTTATAAACATTCTTTCTAAACATTACATACTCAAGTTTTTCTTAGATGTTTTTATATTTTTTTATAAACTTTTACTAGTTATAATTTTTTTTTGGAAAAGTTGTTTACTTATCGAATGGTAGGTTTGAACATTGGTTCTATTGACAACCTTAATCCTACCTAAACACCTATATTTTATGGAAATTATTATGATTAATAGATATATTAAATTAATACTATTGTCATTAATACCTGAGTAGAATTTTTTTAAATACTTATTAAATATTACAAAATTCCTGACAAGTAAAAACCTTCACTAATCAAGAAAGACTAGAATATCAACTAAATTACAAGGTACATAATACTTTGTTGTGTTCCATAACCAAGAATATATATAGTCAAATTTATTATTATGAAGCTACCAAGGGCATCTAGAAGAAACTTGAGGTTACTCATTTTGGGACATGAAAATTGATAGAGACTAGAAGAGATATGTTGACAGCTGAATATCATTGATTTCTATTTCTCTATGGAGAACAGGTTTTCCAATTACAATAATGATTTCTGACCATTTTCAACATTCTACAATCTATGGGAGATAAAGGTTTTGATGATGAAGCTCTTGTGGAAAAGATAATTGATATTATGCCAAATGAGTGGGAATAAAAAAGAACAGCCATTGATGTAAATAGAAAAGTATCCAATATTACTCTTGATGAACTTTTTTGAACCCTTCTCGAACATGAGACATGAATTAAAGTAGATGAAGATATAAATAATAAGAAGAATGGAAATTGAAGTGTATCCTTTATTACTACAAAATTCAAAACTCCAGAATGGGTTAAAAAATCTAAGACTAAGAAAGTCCTTATTCTATCTTAGTCTAGTGAAAGTGAACATTATGTGAATGAATTTTCTAATCATGTTTGATGGATGAACAAGATAGGGGAAAAGAAATAATTTCAGTATAGATGTAAGATTAAACACAGAAAAGACAAGAAATATTCAGAAGTCGCTTATTATGAATATAAATGGGATGGACATATCAAACCTGATTGTCTTATTATAAAGATAGAAGACAGGATGGAAACACATTATGAAAGAAACAAAAAAAAGTATTAGATGTTTAAGTCAAATAAATTCATGAAGTCTGGTGATACATGGATTGCTAGTGGTGGTGACTCATCTGATGAATCCTCCAATTTTGAATATTCTGGATAGAAGAATATTAGTCTTATAGATAAAGTACCTACTGGAAATCATTTTCTTGTGGCTAAGGTATAAAATTTTGAATGTTTAACCAATATGTCTTTGAAAGCCAATTTTTTTAATGAAGAATATTATGAATCATCAGATGATGAATCTTCCTCATCAGAAGATAATACTTTACCTTCATTTGAAGAAACTTCTATATTTTCTAAACGTTTTGAGAATGATAATTTCAAGATAAAAAAGAAGTTCGAGAAAGAAAATTATATAATTTAAATTTTAACCAATCATGTATTAGATCATTATAAAGATCCTGATTAGAAAACTTTTGATTTTTAAATTCTATTTAAAATCCTTAAGGAAGTTAATTCTGAGAAGAATAAACATTATAAGGATCTTGAAAATGTTATATCTATGAAATATATTTAGAATAATTAATCTAGTTATAAAACTAATAACCCTGAGGATAAGAACTTGGTTGTTAAACTAATGTAAAAAATATTTTCTTTAAGGAAATTCCAATCAGACATTACCTCGGGTATGGAAACATTTGAAAAGTTGTATTCCCAAATTCATTCTCTAAGGATTAGTTTTGGAATTTGTTATACTCATTCAGAACCTAATTTAGTAATAATTATTTTTTGTTCCTCAAAGTGATCCATTTTTTACTAAATGTTAGTGTGGTGGAAATTTGGAGAAAAATTGTTCTGTAAACATAACCCAATATTTAGGTATTAATAAAGCTTATTTTTCTACAAAAATTGTGGATTCCGAAAATCTTACTTTCTGAAATTACTGGATCCCAGAATGTTTGGATTCCGAAAGTATAAATTTTTAAGTCTCCATAAAATAAATAATGTACCAAAAACAATACACGCTACATGGATACTGGATGTTCTCTGTATATGACTCATTTAAAAAACATCTTTGAAAATATTACAAGACAAAAAGAAGGAATATAATTTTCCGATATAATGCTCAGGGAGAAATTGTTGGAATACTTAACATTTTTCTCCTAAAAAAATTGATTTAGAATGTTTTATTTGTTAATATTATTAAGCACAACCACATTAGCATAAGTCAATTATGTGATGAAGGTTACCTTTTGAATTTTAGGAATGATAAATTCTTAGTACATGATTCCAAGGAATTATTTATTCTCTATGCCCATAGGCAAGAGAATATAGACGCACTAAACATAGAAGACCTTAGGATCCATGATATACCTCTTCTAAGTGAAATGGAAGATCAATATTGGTTATGGAATAGATGTTTAGGACACAGAAACCTTATGAACATTTGAAAACTCTCAAAGAAAAAACTGGTTAAGGATCTACCGAAGCTCAGATTTGATTCATTAAATGTTTTTTCTCCTTTTCAATATGGAAAGAAACTTAAGTCAAGTTTGTAATCAATCGTTGAAGTCTCAACATTTGATTCATTGTAGTTCATATATATGGATCTTTTTGGACCTACATAAACTATATGTATTGGAGGAAAATATTATGTATTTGTCTTAGTTCATGATTATACTAGATTTAGAAGGGTTTATTTTCTAGCAAAGAAATCTAAATATTTTTCATAGTTCAAAACATTTAGAGACCAAGATAAAAATAATAAAAACATTCCCTTGATGACTATTCATAGAGATCGTGGAAGAGAATTTCAAAATTCATATTTTGAAAAAAAAATTAATAAAAAAGATATTACAAATAATTTCTCAGCTGCAATAACACTTCAACAGAATTGTGTTGTTGAAAGAAGAAATTGAATTCTTCAAGAGATAACTAGAACCATGTTGAGTGAATATTCTATAGCTAAACACTTTTGGGCTGAAACCATTAGTACTTCTTATAATAAAATAAATTGACTTTTAATAAGACATTTTCTTAAAAAACACCTTAAGAATTAAGGAATGATATAAAACCTAGAAATTTTTACTTCAAAGTATTTGGTTTCAATGTATTCACATTGAATACAATATATAACATACATAAATTTCAACCCAAATCTGATGAGGGAATTTTTCTAGGCTACTCTACTACTTCAATGGATTATTGGGTTATTAATAAAAATACGTGTACTTTTGAAGAAACAGTGCATGTTAAATTTTATGAAACTAATCATTTTGTTTTTAAACAACCCTGACATACATCCTTAGATGTGTTTTGAAATACTAATTACCAACCTTTAATAGATGATTCTTATAATATGGAAAATGCTCAAGAAAATATTTCTGAATCATTTACCCCAGAATATTTTCTAACATATGTTGATGAATAGGTTTTACAAAACCCAAGTCATTTGTTTCTTAAGAATCATCCTAGTGATAGTATCGTTGGTGATGTAAATTAACCTGTAAGGAATAGAGTTTCTGTAAGAAATGAAGTAGAATATATATCATTTTGTTCCTAATTAGAACTACAAAGTAACGATGAAGCTTTAGTTGATGATGATTGGATTAAATCAATACAAGATGAGATAAATTAATTCCAAAGGAACAATGTATGGACCTTGGTTGAAATACTTAAGGAAACTTCTATAATTAGAGAAACATGGGTAGTAAGAAATAAGTGTGATGAAAATGGAAATGTAGAAAGAAGTAATTCTAGATTAGTTGCTAAAGGCTAAAATCAACAAGAAATAAAATACTATGAAGAAAGATATGCTCCAGTTACTAGGCTTGAATCCATTCGCATTTTACTTTCCTTTGCAGCATTCTTTAATTTCAATCTTTTTCAAATGGATGTAACGTTTTATTTTCTTAAGGGATATGTTCAAGAGGAAATTTATGTTGAATAAACTCTAGGTTTTTAAGACTCAAAATATCCTGAACATGTTTTCAAACTTACCAAAACTTTATATGGACATAAACAACCCCTAGAGCCTGATATGATAGACTTATAGGTTTTTTGTTGCAAAACAATTGTGTTAAGGGAACTGTTGACCCAACCCTTTTATAAATAATGATAAGAAAAATGTTTTTATTGTTCTAATTTATGTTGATGACATTATATTTGGTTCAACTCAGCAATTTTTAACTGATTCGTTTATGAATCTAATGAAATATGAGTTTGAAATGAGTATGATGGATGAGTTAACATCTTTCCTAGGTTTTAAAAAATCTCAATAAGTAGACATTCTATATCTCAACATAAGTATATTAATGATATTATTAATAAGTTTTGATATGAAGACACTAAATATATAATTACTCCAATCTATACCTCAAATTATCTTGATCTTGATGAATCTGGGAAACCAATAAATCAATCAATATTTAGAGGTATGATACGAAGATTACTATACATGATAGCTAGTTGTCTAGACATAATGTTTTTAGTATGTATATGTTCCTGAAGTCAATCTAATCTAAAGGAATCTCATTTAAAAGTCGTGAAAATAATTTTTCCCAATTTAAAGGGAACCATGGATTTATGATTTTTTTATACTTCTTGAGATGATTTTACATTGAAAATATTTTTCAGCTGTTGATTTTGGAAGATTTAGATTGGATAGAAAAATCACATTCATAAAGTTTCATTTCTTAGTAGATTAATTAGTTTCTTGGTCATGCAAGAAGCAACACTCAATAGAACTTTCCACTGCTGAAGGTGAATATGTAGCACCTGGATGTTGTTGTCCCCAAGTGTTTTGGATGCAACACACCATCAAATACTATGCCATGCGTTTTACCAAGACACTGATATTCTATGATAACACTATTTCCATTTCCTTAAGAAAAAACCTAGCACATCACTCTTGTGCAAAACACATAGATATTAGGCATCACTTTCTTAGGGATCACACACTGAAAACATATATAATTCTTCAATTTATCAGAACACAAGATCAACTTTCTGAATTTTTTACAAAATCATTACTATTTAATAGATTTTAATACATTAAAAAAATGTTAGGAATGATAATAATAAGTTAATATTCTATAATAACATTTTGTAGAATCCTCACTCCTTACAATACGTAACTCTTTTTCGTTGGGGGATTACATTTTCTTTGTTAACCAAATTTTTGTAAATAAATTTTTTATAACCAAATATTTCATAATTAAAATTTTCTTAACCATGATTTTTTTTACTTAACAAAAATTTTCACAATCAAATTTTTCATAACCAATTTTTTCTTCCGGAACTCAAAATTCCCAAATCTAAAATTTTCCTTCTTCATGAATAATTATCATCCTTACTGAAAATTTTCCTATCAATATTAAAGGTATGTTTCCTTATGTAAATTATCATAATTGAATTTTTTACTTGTTGGTGTTTTTATTCTGTTTTAAGAAAAAAAATTCAAATTCACTATCTTTAACTCTGAATATTTACCTTAGAAACCTCCAAATATCAGAACCTACCAAATACTTCTTCGACTTTCAACTCAACCGTTATATCAAATCATTCTTGTATCAATTGTTGGATCAATTTAGGAATATGCACCGTCGCATCAATACCTATATAAAGGCCCCTTATTCTTTTTCCCACATCATTTTCAAGCGTTTTCTTGCCGAATCTCTGCCTCAATTCAAAAGTCATTCTGCATTTTTAGTTTTTAATAACAACGAATGTCTTTGGAAGCATATTATTATAAGAAAATGTCTTTAGTTAAGGAAATTTTAGAATGGATAATCTACAGAGAAATCTTAGTAGATCTTAAATTATTTGCAAAGAATAATTAGCTCATTATGAAAAATATCAAGATGAATGGCTGGGAGTGTCTCAACATAGCCAAACCGAAAGGACAAGATCAGGTTTATCCACAGCCACTTGTTGATTTTTATGAGATAGTGAGTTTTTTCAATTAATGTTCCAGAGATAAGTTTTATTAAAAAAGTTATTGTAAAACCTATTCCCTTTCCTTTAGTATGGATTCTAACATAATTGGAATTCCATATGAGGGAGAAGTTGTTTTCTGTACCCATAAATTGCCTGATGTTTCTCGAACCAACCCAGGTCGACCCTAAACCAGTCACCCGAGCTGGTCCGTGACATGGCCCGAGAGGCATTCTCGATTCTCCCGGGTTGGCGAAAAGCGCCAGGGCGTCAACAGAGGCAGTGGGAATGATTTTTCCTAGTTAAAATAAATAAATAAAGTAGCCGAAATAAAACAGAGCAGTGCAAAATAAATAAACAGAGTAAAGTAACTAACAAGAACAAAATAAAATAAAACTAACCAAAACAGACAACCACTATCTCTGTGTGACCTCACAGGTCACTCTCCAACTCACAACCAAAAGTCACCCAAGGCGAACGCACCCAAGCTGTATCCTGCACAAACAATAAAAATAGAAAAGAACTATAGGCGTGAGTATTAAAACTCAATAGGATAGCCCGATATCTATTCCTAATGCACTACATTTAAATAAATAAATTTACTAATTCCAGGTTTGATCTAAATATATAAAATATTGGTTCTCACACACACACACTTTCATTTCTAAAACAAGTGTCAGCCCATTTCCCTTTTTGATTTTAAAACAAGTTTAATGTATGAAAGAAATAGGTATATTTCTTTTTAAAACATTTTCTGCAAACCATTTAGAAATCCAAACATCAGTTATTAGCCAAAAAGGAAAACCCACACATATCACACAACACACGCTAAGGAAAATGGAAAAAAGTGGCACACAGGGGCCAGCAACCAAACTAGACCTCTCAACCGTCCACTACATACAAATAAATACTAAAAAACATGGGTTGAACCTAGGAGATCGTCAACAATCCATAACGTACTATACATCTAACTTATCCTGAAGGCATTCCCTAACTCGATGACGTCATAACTCCCTAATGCCTCGCATAGCCGTACATGGCCTAATCGAGGGTACCAATCCCCATAGAAACAATAACTCTGTATTCCCCTACTCTGGGGCCACTATCCGACGTGTAATCTAAACTAGTGCAGCAATCTTTCCCAGAAGATTCACTCACTATGCCAGGTTCCCATGTCAACACATACAATAAAAGAGGGGTGAGTCAACAATTCCAATCAAGTAACCAGTCACAATGCATAGATTCCATGCTCAAAAACTCACACAATCACCGTATACAATAGGATCACCCCTGAGTCACATCAAAGAAGGTTTTTCCAAAATAATATATTTTATTAAAGTGTCAATCTGGCTTTAGACATCCATTGAAAATCACCCATATTTATAAAGAAACCAACACTTTAACATCAAAAGTAAAATCATTTTTCAAATATACCCACAGACTCTACTTTTATAAGGTACCGCAGGGGCCTTAACCAACTTTGAAGAAAAACACCATTTCTCTTCAAAACCCGAAATGATTTTTCAGAAAAAACATTTATCTTTAAAACTAGAACCACATTTGAAATTCCGTGAATTATTTTTAAAGGCCAAACTAGTATTATTTCACTAATGGGTGTCCGCTCATCAAGAAAATATTTCAAGAGTCGTGTATAAAATAAACGGCTCTTTTTTACACCAAATAATAATTTTAAAAATTAATCATCTTATATTATTTTTCTATTTATTAAAATTAATAAAATATAAAGCAATTAATAAATTATAAATTTAAAGGTGAGTGCAGTGGGGGACCTACCTCAAGACCAAGGTGCGATGACAGCGCAAGGTTGGAATCAAGGCGCGATGACAGTGCTCACTAGGAAACAGGCGCGACGATGGCGCTCACTCGGAAACAGGCGTGACGACGGTGCCCACTCAGAAACGCCCCACGCGGGTCCTAAATAGTTAAACCGACGCAAATAACATTTAATTAATAAAAATTATAATCAAACAAGGGTAATACATATACATATACATATATATCAATATATATATCAAATTAAAATATTAAAGGAGCATAAAATAAAGAGGTATACCGACGGGGGGTTACGACTGGAAATAGACCACCGGAGGGCGTCGTGCCGGAGCAGTGGAAGGAGTCTGCACTGATGGATTCTGTCCAACCGAGGGCTGTGGGCAAGGGCCGCCGGACAACGGCGGTGTGAGGCGGCCAACAGGAAGGGTACGAGTAAATGGAGCAGCGGTCTCAAAGCTGGAATCAAGGGAGAAGGAAAGGGAAGGGTGTTGCGGGTCACATTAGAAAAGCGGAGTAGGGGCTGTTCGGGAGGCACAACAGGAGAAAGTGATGCCGATGAGGAATGTGGTGTGCAAGAGGGAGCCAGCAGTGGAGAGCATGGGCATGAGAAGGTGGCTAGTAGGGTTTGCTGAGGGGGTGCCGATGAGGGGCTATAGAGACCGAGGTGCGAGCGGGTGGCCGGCTGAGGTCTTGCAGGAGGTGAGGGCAGAGGGTGGATATGCTGGCGGCGCTGCACAGGGAATGCTGGGATGAGGCTAACATGTGAGGAGGGTAAAACCAGGAGGCGGGGGTGCAAGAGGATGGAGATGCGGGAGGCTGGGTGTTGTGGCCATGCAGGGAGGCGAGCCGAACGGGGGCGCAGGGTCGTGGGCGTGCAGGGAGGCTCAGCTGGTGCTGGTGGACTGCAATAGGGAGGGTATCGCACTAGCTAGATGGGGAAGGGGGCTGGCAGAGTCCTGGCTAGGGTGATGGATCACGGACGCCTGGCGGATTACTCGAGCGAGACCACAGGGGGTGGACGCCTTGCTGGATGAAGCGCAAGGGAGAGGAGGTTGGGATTCTGTGCACGCTGGAGACCAGAAGAGGAGGGAGGCCATGGCATCGGGCAGTATCAGCCAAGGAGGGCGACCGGAAGGTAATGGGGCTGCTGTAGAAGAAGGGCGATGGGGCTGCTGGGTGCTGCTGTGCGAAGAAAGAAGCGGGAGGGCCGGCTGGTGAGAAATGAAATAGGGGAGCGGGTCGCGCGGGAGAAAAGGAAACTCGCGTGGAAGATGGAGGAAAAGAAAAAAAGTAATAAAATAAGAGAGGGATAAAAAATAAAGGATAATAGATACGTAAAAAACTAAAATAAGATAATATTAAAAGAAAATAGTAATAATAATAATAATAATAGTAATAGTAATCGTAATAATAATCATAATAATAACAATAATAATAACAATCTAAAAACAATAGTAATAACAATAATATTATTATTATTATAAATTATTGATATTATTATTATTAAACATTTTTTAAAATTCTTTTTAATTTAATTTATTATTTTTAATTTTATTATTTTTCTAAATAGGTGGGATACCGTGGTGACCATGCACCCACCCGGACCGAATGCTCGGTGACCACTAGCAGTGCGGCAACTGCGCACTGGTTTGAAACCCATGAAAAACATCAAAGCTTCTAAAATTTAAATCCGGACCCAAACATAACTCTGTCCAAAGTTGTGGGACCGAGAAAAGAATAAAAACAACAGGTGTCTATGGTCGGGGTGCGACATGATGAATCAGTAAGTTTTCAAAAGGAGAAGGCAATAGAGTGTTGTGGTTTGATAGGAGTGAAGATTCTGAACATCAACAATCTATCTACAAATATGAGGATCCTTGAATTATGGGTTCATGTATTTCTCATTCCGAGAAAAGGTGATAAGGACACCTTCAAGAAATGTGACATGTTTTTTATAGATTTTCAAGTCATCTTGAAGAAGATAAATTTGGTACATTGTATATTTCTGACTATCACCAACATTAATAACAGTACCTTCAAATATTAAATTATTATGTATACAGCAATCATATCTTGGAATATTGTCCTTTTCCAAGATTCGTTCAAAATTATATGCAGTTCTAGGCCAAGAACTTTTATGCTTTCGTTAATAAGTGATGACACCCTAATGAGGATGAAGGTTGGATTTAATAGAAAATCCAGGTAACTTTTTGACTTATCTGAATGTGGAATTGAAGCCTTATCCAAGAAGTAGGAAGTAGAAGAGACTTCCAAGAAGGGTTAGAAGAAGAGAAAGAGGAAGGAACCAGTCGTCGTTGAAAAACATATAGTTCAGGAAACTCAGTCAGCACCCCCAAAGTCAAATAAGAAAATAACTACTCTTATATAGTGGTTACCTATTTGAGGAAAGGGAATAATAATAAGAAGGAAATATATCCTAGTTTTGGCATGGATCCTATTGAGGAAAAATCCTTGAAAATTAAGGATGCTAAGGAATTTGAAAGTAAATGAAAGTAGAAGAAGCAAAAGAAGAAGATGTTTGTGGCAGAAATTGTTTAAGCTCTTCTCAAGGATACTAAGAATTCTCCCAAACAAATTCATGTACCAGAATCCTTTTTACAAGAATCAGTTCTAGAGACTCCAGTAAAGAAGATGGTAATTCTGGAACATGAAGAAGAATAATTTGAAGAATATTAAATTTTTCATGAATAAGAAGTGCAAAAAGAAGAAGTGGAAGAAGTAGATGACAATGATGGTGTCATTAAACAAGATGAAGAATATCATGAGAAGGAAAGTCCATTGGAAAATCTGTTGATAGGGACATCCCAGGATGAATCTTCAAAACTTACATCCCCAAGAAAAGAAGATGAGGGTAAGGAGTAAGTTATTATAACATCTGATTATGAAAGCAGCAATCATGATCTTGTTTAACCAAATGATCTTGTGGAATATTTTGAGAAGGACAAGGTTGAAAAATATAGAGTTTTTCAAGTATGGGATAGTGAAAATGAATCCCCAAAATCCATGGAGTCCATTTCTTGAGCTGATAATGGAAAACAGTTGATAGTTGATACACCTAAGAAAGTTGTGGTAGCTAATAAAGGTTTAGGTGGTTCATCGAAAAAGGATGTTTAGATAGCGAAAAAATACTCACCAATAAAGGAATCATATTTAGAATCGTCCTCTATTGGTCATGACACTGTGGTTCAGTGCCCATAGAAATTAGTTGATACAATTCCCTTTTAAAAGAGTATTGACTTGAGATGTTAGCTGGTTCAAAATTATTTTAATTATAATAAAAAATCTGTAATCATTCTTATGGAAATATTTATCAATCTTCTATAAGATTTTAAAACCTTCAACATTTGTCATGATGCTCATAGGAGGTCATGCAAGGATATCACTAAGTGTTCTAGGAGGATGATTGTAGATATGAGAATTCATGATGACTTTCAAGACTCTATAAAGATTATTTTTATAGAATCCCAAGCCTTTTATATATAACATTATATGATTTTATGCATAATTATACAACATACTACAATCCAACGATCGTTAATTATAGTGTCTTGGAAGACTAGGTACATAAAACATAAAACATGGTGCTAAAAAAACAATTCTTTATTTAATCTCAATAAAGAACTCCTAAATTCTTCTGATCCCTTACATCTATATAGGTTACCCAGGGGAACATCTGAACAAAGGGATGACCTAATAAGCCCAGTAAGGGAATGAAAATAAGGATACATCTTAAGAACATGAGTTAGAAGGCATGACATAATGATAACAAAGAATGGACAAATGAAATCATATCATATAAGAATGGGATCATATAAACAAGAAATCATATAAATGTGGAAGAATCGTAAGACATTTCTTTACTACGGGTCAAGTCTAACCACCAATCCCATTTCCCATTTCAGTATGGGTCAAGGCTAACTGTTAATCTCGTTTCACATCGCATGTCATTAGACTTAACTTTACCCAATGCATTGGAGCACTATCTGGGCGCACTCATCTCAACATTTTCATGAATATTCTTTCCATATAAAAAATCTTTCCATATAAATAATCTTACCACATAAATAATCTTTCCACACCAATAATCATACATAATCAACAATACATAAACATAAGGGTACCCATGGAAAGAATTAGGTACCACAACCATGACATAAATCATAACCAATGGGTTTATCATGAACATGTCCATGAAAGAAAGGAATTAGTAATGTACATTAAATAGGCATATATCAGGGTATGTGATGTCAAAAAGGTGTGACAACTTTAAATAAATGTATTTGGGAAATTTAAGCCTTCTAACATTTTGTGAGGTTTTAAGGAAAATACTATAGAGCTTTTAAAAATAGAAAGGGTAACGATCATTTATATAAAACCATAAGTGAACTAGGAATGTTTTCATAATAAAAATACTGATTTTATAAAGAAAATGGGGGCTTAAAACCGAAGATAGAGAGCACTTGAAATTAGGTATGAATTTGGGAGTTTCCCTTAAAACATGATTGCTTATCGGGGGTATCGAGGTGGGAATCACTAAAAACTTTGTATATCCCCAAAAGGGAATGAGGTATGGAGCTTGGAACATGTGTTTGGGGCATATAAATAATATTTATAAGTTTTACATAAAAATAAAAGATAAATTCATTAGGGTTAAAAGAAATATAGAGAAACCTGAAGGAGTAATGAAGGTTTGGGTAGAATTCATTACGGATTATTGGCATGGTATCGGGTGTACCTAGAAGGGATTTTTTGAGAGATAATGGGGTTTATAATAACTTTTAAATCATGAGGGCAGTATGGGGAAGGTGCAATATAATACCCCATCATTTGGGATCACACATAAAATGGAATAACATAGAGGAAAATCATGAAAAAAAAAGTGAAATGGGGAGGATCACTTACCTTAAATTTGTTGGTGTTCTCCACATGTTATTAAAGACCTCAATAAAAAAATTAGATTTATTAATTAATAATACCATAACCCCTTCAATATGTAATTAGATTAGTATAACCCTTATAATGTCATTCATAACTATTTTATTGGTTATGAGGTTCAATTTCATTGTTCGAGCTCGTTTGTTTACTTGATTTTAATGACTGGTTCACTTATATTTATGTTTGGATAGACATAAATGATGAAATTGGTTGTCCAGAATTAAAGTTATATTATATTAGTGA
Source organism: Viscum album (assembly GCA_963277665.1). Taxonomy (NCBI): domain Eukaryota; kingdom Viridiplantae; phylum Streptophyta; class Magnoliopsida; order Santalales; family Viscaceae; genus Viscum; species Viscum album. The sequence continues at coordinate 1,485,523,529 of OY728137.1, forward strand.
ACAGAAAGAATATTACATGGTTTTAAATTTATTTTGGTTACTTAGAGTGAAGTACAACTATTATATAAAACCAAAGTGACAACCATTTTTTTTAATTAGTGGGTTTGATTACAAAGAACATGTATTTATTTATAACTTAATATCACCAGTACAAAAATATTACATAATAAAATTGGATATATTACATATATATAATCTTGTTTATCTATAAAAAATGGTTTCATGTGAATATTTAATGATGATAAAAGATATTGATAAACTAGTGTCATTGAATGTGCTAAATTAGCACATCTCAAATGGTGCTTTCATTATTTCCAAAGAAAAGGTGGTGAAAATAGAGAAGATAATGAAATATCCCATTAGCATAAAAACATTCTAGTACATGTATTTTACTGGACTTATCATACTTTTTGGGACAATGGAGGTGAAGAAAGAAACAAAAATAAAATAACATAAAAGAAAAGAAGGAATTGGAAAGAGGAATTTACCTCTTGAAGCTTCCTCCTTTGAAAACCTCTTAAGGGGAATGGTTTTCGTATTTTTAAGAGGCTAAGGGATTTTGGACGTGGGGGAGGAACTTTGTGAGAGATTTTTTAAGAAACCAGACCTTCTTTTCAGGTATGTTTTCATTTTTTTGTCATTTTTAAGAAAAAGAGGAATTTCAAAAATTTATAAAGTACACGCCATGTACGTGGTTACCCCAGGTAGTCATTTACTGGCTGTTCAATGTCCACACACACGGCCGTGTGGGGGTGACTTGGAGGCCTCCTAAAGTGGAGTATGAAAATGGAAAGTATAAGGCCTCGGCCTTAAACCTTACTTAATATTGAATTAAATGAATAATTCAGATTGAGGATCTTTTCAGGTTTAGTGTTTTAGAGAATTAGGACATAACTATTACATCTCAAAAGATTACAAAGTAGTCACTTCTACTAAATTTCGATATAATAAAAACTCTTAAAAAGAAACATGTCTAGTTCCATGTATTAGATAGCATGACATTCCCTTGATCCCATCCTTGACACTATTCCACATTAAGTCCTATGAAAATCATTTCAAAAAAAACGTGGGGTGAGCATAAAAAGCTCATCAAGGGATACAAAAATAATGAAAACTATTATTTTTTCAAAACAGCAAGTAAACCAAGTATACTTTATCAAAGTAATACCTTTCACCTTTAGGAAGTAGTAAAAACTCTTCAGTGAATAAAATATCATTACTTACCCTTTTGTAACCAAAAGATTACCATAAAACCCATATAAAGAACACATAACATATAAAGGTAACTTGGGACATAAACATACTTAAATGGAATAACCATACGGTCGACTTCCACACATACTTAATGGAATAGCCATACGGATGACTTCCATACCCAATGCATTGGAGGTTATAACGTGACCACCCATCTTGGTATTCACGGCACCACCCGTCATATGGTTTATCACGTAACCACCCGTAAAATTTCCAAGTACCATCATTACACATAAAATATTGAAAATATAATCATTTCAATAACAAAATTTCATTTGCAATCACAATAAGTAATTCCAAGATATTGAATTAATCAATCCATTTTCAAAAACAATTTAAAAGAGATTTTTGAATCAAAGTGTCCCATACTACTTTAAAGATTTTAATGGAATTGTAATTTTAAAACATTAATGTCCTGAAAACCATTTTTAAAACATGTAAATTAAAGATAAATATTTAGAATAACAAATCTTTAAAACATTTAAAACGATATTTTTGTTAAAAAGTTTTTAACAAAATGAGGGACTCTTCAATAAAAATAATTGTGGAATAACATTTAATCATAACTTTATAATATCATGAGAATAAAAGTATTCATGATATAATATGTCAAAGTACAGTATACACACCATGTAAGAGTGAATTGGTTCATAACAACAATGAAGTCTCAATGGAAATGTAAATTGAGATGAAATCTATTATAACGATGGTGTCCTTAAATTAAGGATAAATCTATCACATAATTATGTGTGAGAAATATAAATACACCCAATATAAGTTGATATTAAGTGTGAAAAAATAAGAGGTCATTCACACATATTCATAGGATTACATGTTCAATAAGTAAAAGTTGAACCCAATGAAATCGAAATTGGGTTAAGATGTTCCCTTGTAAAAACAATTCGACAGCCTAACGGCATCAATTCAAAATTCAGAAAATTAGTCGATGAGAGAGTGAATGGTATCTCATCACTATAAACTTTACATAAATAGGGATATATAAGAACATATCCCAACATAATAAGATGTAAATTAAAAGAGATAACAAAATAAGTCTTTTAAAAAGAGGAGGGTGAAAGGTCCCCTTACCGAGTTGGGTAACTTTCGAAACGTACACCCCATGGAAGAAGGGTCAAACAATGAAGATGTAAATACCCATAAATGAAATTATACTAAAAAAATTGCATAATAATGGGCAGTACATACAACAATCAAAGCAAATAGTGTCAAACGTATCATAAATGTCATGGGAATAAAAGTGAGATGAAAAATCCCTTAAGAAAACTCAGCAACCTAACGACGCCACTTAAAACATCCAAAAATTGTTTGATGAGATCAAATAGGGTCTCTTATCATATGAAAATAAAAATTACAGTAATAGTAATATAAAATAACATCCCCAAACATAATAAAGATGAGCTTAAAGGAAATGACATAAAAGAGAGTGCTTAAAAAGAAAGAGAGAGGTATGATCCCTTACCTTGGGTCCAACTTGACTCGATCATTCTTTAACGTCCTGAATAATAAACTTGAGTCAATTTCTACTTGCTTAAGAAACTTTTTCAAGTTCATTATTCCTTTTATATCACTTATTGCCTTGTTATAAACATTATGTAATCATTTAAGTTAATAATGTTTGTTTTGTCGATATTTGGTTCTTAAGTCGAAAGTGGACTTTATACAATTACATGTTGTTCGTGTGGTCAAAGGTTCATTATATCCATAATAATATTCATTATTTGGATATAATATATATCATATATATCCAGAATATACATGTATTTATAATATTACATAATCATTTAGAGGTAATAAATGAAATGCACCGTTCATGAAGACGGTAAGTCGTACGTACGCATGAACAGTACTTTAATTTCTATGTCATATTAATGGAATCAAAAATAAATGAGAGGTATGTATATTTTAATTCCAGAATTATATTAATCATTTATATGTAACATAAATCATATATAATAACTTTAAATCCATCCTTTATACATCCCACATATTGCATTAACGAATCAAATCACTTTGAGGGGGCGGTAGTCCGCACTTCCTAAAATGAAATTATCGTGTTTACCAACATTGGAAACCATAAAGGTATTCCACAAAAGAAAAATACAGAAACTTAAGTAAAACATAATCTTATTATATATCATATATAAATATAGTGACATCTTAATGTCAACCTTTGAAGGTGTTATATGAGTGTTGAACAATCATCATTTCGTGAGGCAGAAATTCGTCATCCACAGAAACAATATGTTCTTTAACCATTAGATGTATGTGTGTGTATGTTTATCTCGAATTCTTCTTATAAAAACATCCTAGTATATTGAAGATACTATAGTTGTTACAAAAGATATGAATAAAAAGAGTTTAGGGGGTTGGAGAAGCAAAATAAAACAAAAGAACACAAGTGAAGACATTACCTTAAAATCGGGTAACTCTTTTTGATTAGAGCTCAAAGGCATCCTTGGGAAGACTTATGCCCAGAGTGAGGCTTCTAAGAGTAATATAGGGATTTGGAGAGACAAAATGGTCAGGGGTTTTCCGAGCCAAGGGCTTGATAGGTGTGGGTAAGGTGGTAGAGGTGGGGGCCTTTTATAAGAGGAGAGGAGGGGCACTCTTGGAAAGTTAAGAAAAGAAAATTTATTATAAAATGATTTTAGGATAAAAAGCGTCCAACAATTATATATCTAGAGTATAATGTTATAAGGGTTTGAAATCCACCCATCCAATAGGTTTTTGACAAGTGTAGGTCTTAGATTTTACATTATCTTTTCATTTTATTTAAATCATTAAATAATGAGGTAATCACTGCATCATCATGATGCCATAAATAAGTTAATTTTTTTAATGTCTAAAAATTATAAAAACATACTATGACGTGGGAAATATTTTTATCATTCCAATGACTATTTATAGTCAAAAATATGACTTATATAACTCTATGTAAAAATTGTTTTAGTAAAGCTACTCATGTTTGTGACATTTTTATTTTAACTTTAAATAAAAAGTTATTTATGTCATTTTACTACTAAAGTGGCTCCATGGGGTCTCCAAGTTGACCCATGTATTATATTGGTCGGCCATGAAACATATAATAAGGGTAGGACATGTTTATAGGTCATTTCATTTTATTAAAACATTATTTTATCCTTAAACTACAATAATTACCTCTAATCGCGATTAAAAACATAAAAGATACTATTCACCAAAAAATTATTTTAATTCCATTGAACCACATTTTACTTCATAATGACAACCATGTATGTCGGATTTTTGAAATTCAAAACATATAGGTGGTAAAATTTCATTTAAACGGAAAATCAGTTTTTATAAGTGCCACTTAGTGGTTTCACTATTCATCAAAAATTGATGTTTTTCAGAAAATTACCAAAACATCACCCTAAGCTATATTTGACATTCTGAATTCAAAAATGAAGTCTATTTTACAAAATTCAAAACATATAAGTTGCATTAATTAATTTAATAATTACTTCCTGCTGACAGAACAAATAGCGTGTTTTTATGAAACAATAAGTATCAAAAGATTGACAATAGTTTAAGTCTGATTTCAAAGTTAAATTAATTCCAATGACAAAAATTGGATTAAATGGTAAAAATATATTCTAATTGAACTTTAAAACCAATTCAAAATATAATCTAATCATATAAATAAATTAGATTAAAAATAGGTTTTGAATTAGAATACAACATTTTTCACTATTCAATAAAAATGAACTTTATCGGAAAAATACCAAACATTTACACAAAGTAAATTTTGATGTCTCGATTATAAAGAAGAATATTATTTTGTCAAATATAACACATAAAATTGTCAAAAAGTGGATTTAAAAGAGGTTCTCCATTAAGAGGCGTTTAATCGACCTTCTAAAGAATATTAGAATTTTTACGCTTAAAATTGGATTCATTCGCATTTTTAATCCTCTAACATTTATTGTAAAAAGTAAAAATATTTGATAAAAATACATAATAATTTTTAGTTAGTTATGTTATTTTCCGCCATTACAATGTCTAGGCATTAACTACCTTTTAAAATAATATTATTTTATTATTAGAGTGCAATGTAAGATTTCAAAGGAACTCGTTGTCGCGTATTGGGTACGCCATCGAGCATAGCATTCCTTTTAAATTAATATTAATATTTTTTCACAAATAGGGATAAATATAAAAATTTTATATTATTTATTTAACTGGAGTGTTACATCCTTCCCCCCCTTTTGGGAATTGCGTCCTCGCAATTTTAAAATTGGGCTTGGAAACATACTTGAAAGTCCCACATCGGAACAAGATTCGGTAAAACAATCACTTTAAAATAAAGAAAGAGAAGTACAGAGGTCACCCGAGTTAACCCATACTAGGATTCCATGTAGGAAAACATGGACATGGAGGAGAAAACATAGGGTCATGTTCTGATGGAGAGTGATAGAAAACATGTTGAGGATAAAGTTAACCACAATAAAATCACAAACGTGTGATGGGTTAAATGGTATTCGATTCCCCAGTAGGAAAAGTTAATAGTAAACATTTTTGTTTTAAGTTACTTTTTATTGAGGAATTTATTCATAAGGAAACATAATTACTTATCATGTTGACTTTCAACTTTTATTAGATTTCTTACACAAACTCATATTTTCTCCAAAAGACGAGTATTTAGGAAGACTTGTTCTCACTAAGAGTACTATAATCAACTTCTAGAGAATCACCTAATACAAAAAAATAGAACTATATACTTCCCATGCCTTTAGGCATTAACCGAAACAAAAAACCAAAAAGGTTAGTACAAGATCAGATAATCCAGAACAGGATAACCCTTTATAAAAAGAAAATCTATTCTTAATCTCTAAAATCTGTCCAACAAAACCCAAAGTTCAACGAGGACCATTCGATAAACAATTTATCCATAAAATTCTTCAATGTAAACCAAACTAAGATTGAAACCCAAATATTTGAAGGATTTAGTCACATAGTCTTCCAAGTTAAATCGTATCATTTATCTCCAAACAACATCAGTTTCTTTTAAAGTCTCGTATTGAAAAGTAATTAACCTAATCACATATCCTCCATGATATGTTAATAAATTTCCATAGATAACCCAAAATCAACTTACTCTTAATTCATAAAATCATATAACTAAAAAAATCAGTCAAACTAACCAGGGACTTCACGTAGTCCAGTGGTAGGCAATAAATACCAGTTGCACTTTGGTTGTGGGTTTGATTCTCGCAGCATTGTCCGACGCGACGGGTTGTCACACGGTCTGCATGTTGTCCTTTTTATAAAACTCCAAAAATAACACTAACATGTTTTAACCTCAATAGTTTCCTTATACCTCTCATTTTAAACCAAATTCATTACGATCTCGACATCTTAATTCTTCAAGTCTTATTTCACCACCATAAGATAAAATAAAACGATTCCCAAAAAGAATAATAGCATACCTTGATCATGGAGTCCACTCGGTTTCATCGTCATCTTGTTCACGTAGGTAGACTTCCCATGCATTACAATAATGATTTAGAGATCCTTCCAAATCATTTTCTTCCTCCATCCAAATACACCTTGTACATCATGGTTCATATGGGTGTTCACAGAAAAACAGTTTTGTAAAATAATCATGTATGACATATAATTCCAAAACATCTGATAAAACATGATTTCTATAAAATAGTCAGACAGAATTTGATTTGAAACATTATATTATTGGTCCTTTTAAAATACCATAAGTATGTTCTGAGAGACTATATTTTAAAAGAAAATATAAGTAGGTTGCGCAAGGGTCTCCTTCCTCAGCACCATTTTTAAAATCATAATATTCTTCAAATTCTTGTGATAAGGTAAAATATTTGAAAATACCTTGATAATATTTTCCTTTCTTGAAAATATGAGAATATTTTGAAAATAGTATTTGTCTAAATACAACCCATGATCCACGATGATAACGAGGTATAGTGGAGTTGTATGATATCTCAAACAACTGCTTGCAAGTGAGTTGTATGCTAGAAAAAGTTTCACAATCATCCGAACATGACTTTGCAATAATTATTGCAAGCATGTCATCAGGAAGAGATAGGAATTTAGTTTCAGATCCTTCTCCTTCCATTCGTAAATGACTTTACTTGACCTGAAAAAAAGTTATAAAATAAGGATTTAACTGAAATTATAGATATAGGGACTAACCATGAGTCTAACAAAAACTCATAATCCCTAAAGTTGTCTAAACCGACCTCTGCTACCAACTATAAGGCCACGGCCTTAATCCTTACTTAATATTGAATTAAATGAATAATTAACATTGAGAATATTTTCATCTTTAGAGTTTTAGAGAATTAGGACATAACTATTACATCTAAAATGATTACAAAGTAGTCACTTCTACTAAATTTCCATAAAATAAAAACTCTTAAAAAGAAACATGTCTAGTTCCATGTATTAGATAGCATGACTTTCCCTTGATCCCATCCTTGAACCTATTCCACATTAAGTCCTGTTAAAAATATTTCAAAAAAACTTGGGGTGAGCATAAAAATCTCAGCAAGGGATACACAAAGAATGAAAACTGTTAGTTTTTCAAAACAACAAGTAAACCATGTATACTTTATCAATGTAATACCTTTCACCTTTAGGAAGTAGTAAAAACTCTTCACTGAATAAAATATTATTACTTACCCTTTTGTAACCAAAATATTACCATAAGACCCATATAAAGAAGACATAACATATAAAGGTAACTTGGGACATAAACATACTTAAATGAAATAACCATACGATCAACTTCCACACATACTTAATGGAATAGACATATGGCCAACCTCCATACCCAATGCATTAGAGGTTATAACGTAACCACCCATCCTGGTATTCACGGCACCACCCGTCATATGGTTTATCCCGAAACCACCCATAAAATGTCCAAGTACCTTCATTACACATAAAATATTGAAAATATAATCATTTCAATAACAACATTTTATTTGCAATCACAATAAGTAATTCCAAGATATTGAATTAATCAATCCATTTTCAAAAACCATTTAAAAGAGATTTTTGAATCAAAGTGTCCCATAATAATTTAAAGATTTTAGTGGAATTATAATTTTAAAACATTAATGTCCTAAAAACCATTTTGAAAACATGTATATTAAAGATAAATATTTAGAATAATAAATCTTTAAAACATTTAAAACGATATTTTTGTTAAAGAGTTTTTAACAAAATGAGAGACTCTTCAATACAAATAATTGTGGAATAACAATTAATCATAACTTTATAATATCATGAGAATAAAGGGATTCATGATATAATATTTCAAAGGACAGTATACACACCATTTTAGAGTGAATTGGTGAATAACAACAATGAAGTCTCAATGGAAATGTAAATTGAGATGAAATCTATTATAACGATGGCATCCTTAAATTAAGGATAAATCTATCACATAATTATGTGTGGGAAATATAAATACACCCAATATAAGTGGAAATTATGTGTGAAAAAATCAGAGGTCATTCACACATATTCAGAGGATTACATGTTCAATAAGTACAAGTTGAACCCAAAGAAATCGAAATTGGGTTAAGACATTCCCTTGTAAAAAAAATTCGACAGCCTAACGACATCACTTCAAAATTCAGAAAATTAGTCGATGAGAGAGTGAATGGTATCTCATCACTATAAAATTTACATAAATAAGGATATAAAATAACATATCCCAACATAATAAGATTTAAATTAAAAGACATAAGAAAAGAAGTCTTTTAAAAAAGGGGAGGGTGAAAGGTCCCCTTACCGAGTTGGGAAACTTTCGAAACGTACACCCCATGGAAGAAGGGTCATACAATGAAGATGTAAATAACGATAAATGAAATTATACTACACAGAGTGTATAATAGTTGGAATTACATACACCAATCAAAGGAAATAGTGGCAAACGTAGCATAAATGTCATGGGAATAAAAGTGAGATTAAAAATCCCTTACGAAAACTGGGCAGCCTAACGACGCCACTTAAAACATCCAAAAATGGTATGATGAGATCAAATAGTGTATCTCATCATATGAACAAAAAAAGTAAAGTAATAGGAATATAAAATAGCATCCCCAAACATAATAACTATGAGCTTAAAGTAAATGACATAAAACAGAGTGCTTAAAAAGAAAGAGAGAGGTCGGATCCCTTACCTCGGGTCCGACTTGACTCGATCGTTCTTCAACGTCCTGAATAATAAGCTTGACTTAATTTATAATTTCTTAAGAAACTTTTTCAAGTTCATTATTCCTTTTATATCACTTATTTCCATGTTATAAACATTATGAAATCAATTAAGTTAATAATGTTTGTTTTGTCGATATTTGGTTCTTAAGTCGAAAGTGGACTTCTTACAATTACATGTTGTTTATGTGGTCAAGGGTTCATTATATCCAGAATGATATTCAATATTTGGATATCATATATATCATATATATCCAGAATATACATGTATTTATAATATTACATAATTATTTAGAGGTAATAAATGAAATGCACCGTTCATGGAGACGGTAAGTCGTACGTACGCATGAACGCTACTTTCATTTTTATGTCATATTAATGGAATCAAAACTAAATGAGAGGTATGTATATTTTAATTCCAGAATTATATTCATCATTTATATGTAACATAAATCATATATAATAACTTTCAATCCATCCTTTATACATCCCACATATGTCATTAACGAATCAAATCACTTTGAGGGGGAGGTAGTCCACACTTCCTAAAATGAAATTATCGTGTTTACCCACAATGGAAACCAAAAAGGTATGCCACAAAAAAAATACAGAAGCTTAAGTAAAACATAAACATATTATATATCATATAAAAATATAGTTACATCTTAACGGCCACCTTTCAATGTGTTATATGGGTGTTGAACAATCATCGTTTCGTGAGGCAGAATTTCGCCATCCACAGAAACAGTATGTTCTTTAACCATTGGATGTATGTGTGTGTAAGTGTAGCTCGAATGATTCTTATAAAAACATCATAGTATATTGAACATACTTTATTTGTTACAAAATAAATTAATAAAAAGAGTTTAGTGGGTTGGAGAAGCAAAATAAAACAAAAGAACACAAGTGAAGACATTACCTTAAAATCGGGTAACTCTTTTGGATTTGAGCTCAAAGGCTTCCTTGGGAAGACTTCTGCCCAATGTGAGGCTTCTAGGAGTAATAGAGGGATTTGGATAGACAAAATGGGTAGGGGTTGGCCGAGACAAAGGCTTGAGAGGAGTGGGTAAGGTGGTAGAGGTGGGAGCCTTTTATAAGAGGAGAGGAGGGGCACTCTTGGAAAGTTAAGAAAAGATACTTTATTATAAAATGATTTTCGAATAAAAAGGGCCCCACAATTATATATTTAGCGGATAATGTGATAAGGGTTCTAAATCAACCCATCCAATAGGTTTTTGACATGTTTAGGTCTTAGATTTTACATTATCTTTTCATTTTATTTAAATCGTTAAATAATGTGGTAATCGCTGCATCATCATGATGTCATAAATAAGTTAATTTATTTAATGTCTAAAAATTATAAAAAAATACTATGATGTAGAAAATCATTTTATCTTTTCAATTACTATTTATAGTAAAAAATATGACTTGTATATCCCCATGTAAAAAATTTTTTAGTAAAACAACTCATGTTTGTGACATTTTTATTTTAACTTTAAATAAAATGTTATTTATGTCATTTTCCTACCAATGTGGCTCCATGGGGTCCCCATGTGGACCCATGGATTGTCTTGGTCGGCCATGAAACATCCAATAAGTGTAGGACATGTTTTTAGGTCATTTCATATTATTAAAACATTATTTTTACCTTAAACTACACTAATTACCTCTAATTGCGATTAAAAACTTAAAAGTTACTATTCACCAAAAAATTATTTTAATTCCATTCAACCACATTTTACTTCTTAATGAAAACCATGTATGTCGGATTTTTGAAATTCAAAACACAGAGGTGGTAAAATTTCATTTAAACGGAAAATCAGTTTTTATAAGTACCACTTAGTGGTTTCACTATTCATCAAAAATTGAAGTTTTTCAGAAAAATACCAAAACATCACCCTAAGCTATATTTGATATTCCGAATTCAAAAATGAAGTCTATTTTACAAAATTCAAAACATATAAGTTGAATTAATTAATTTAATAATTAATTCTCGCTGACAGAGCAAATAGCGTGTTTTTATGAAACAATAAGTATCAAAAGATTGACACTAGTTTAAGTCTGATTTCAAAGTTAAATTAATTCCAATGACCAAAATTGGATTAAATGGTAAAAATTTATTCTAATTGAACTTTAAAACCAATTCAAAATATAATCTAATCATATAAATAAATTAGATTAAAAATAGGTTTTGAATTAAAATATAACATTTTTCACTATTCATTAAAAAAATGATCTTTATCGGAAAAATACCAAAAAATTACACAAAGTAAATTTTGATGTCCTGATTCTAAAGAAGAATTTTATTTTGTCAAATATAACACATAAAATTTTCAAAAGTGGATTTAAAAGAGGTTCTCCATCAAAAGGCGGTTAATCGACCTTTTAAAGAATATTAGAATGTTTACGCTTAAAATTGGATTCATTCGCATTTTTAATCCTCTAACATTTATTGTGAAAAGTAAAAATATTTGATAAACATAAACAATAATTTTTTAGTTAATTCAGTTCTTTCCCGCCATTACAATGGCTAGGCGTTAACTACCATTTAAAATAATATTATTTTATTATTAGAGTGCAACGTAAGATTTCAAAGGAACTCGTTGTCGCGTATTGGGTACGCCATCTAGCATAGAATTCCCTTTAAAGTAATATTAATATTTTTTCACAAATATGGATAAATATAAAAATTTCATATTCTTTATTTACCTGGGGTGTTACAGAAAGTACACATCGTTTACTTCAAAAGTACACGTAGTGTATTTTCTTTTTCTCATTAAATGTAATAGGGTCACGTTTATTGGCCAAAAACAAATTATTATAGATTTTGTTCGACTGAGAGCTCTCGTACGGCCGCGATCTTCCTCTGAGCCTCCGAACAAGCGTCCAAACTTCGATTCGACGGCCATTGATTGAGTTGGGATCACCTCGGTAAGCTTTCACTTCTTCTTGAGATTCCTTTCATGGTTCCTATTCTTTCCCAAGTTATCCTTTGTTGAACGTTTTAGATGTTTTTATAGATCTTTAGAATTATAGGGTTATTCAAGCTACGAGCTTCATATATATTGTTCCTACAACACTGAGGTAGGTGGTTTGTTCCTTTATGTTGAACGTCATTGAGTATTATGTGCAATTTTTACCAATACCCTTAAACAGGGTATTGCGTGTTTACCATTTTACCCCTGTTGACTGCCTGCCATGCATGTAAACCTGTGTAGAGTTTAATTGGATATAAATAGGGTTGATTCCTATGATTTGGATGTGTTTTACCTTGCATGATTTGTTTACGACCATTTGGTCATGTTTATCCTAATAAGATTCCTTGATGTTCTTCCCATCCCTAGCTCTGTAGGATGGACTGATTATTTTTATCTGACATTCTTGATATGTTTTAGACTGATTAGATAAGTAGTTCTTAAGGTTTACTATGGACGTATTTCTTTTCTATGCTTGTTTGATTTAAACAGGTCCGTGATAAACTGGTGTAGTAGACTATAAGGGGAATTGACCGAGTGAGCTTCCTCAGAGGGTCTTTGAGCACTTTAGTCTATAAGGAGAATTGACCGAGTGAGATTCCTCAGAGAGTCTCTGAACCACTTTGGGATGTAAGAGGGATTGACCATGTGAGATTCCATAGAGAGTCTATGAACACTTGGGGCCATAAGGGGAATTGATTGTGTGATCTTCCTCAGATATTCCTTGACTATTTTTGACTATAAGGGGAATTGACCATGTGAGCTTCCTCAGAGAGTCTTTAAATTAATTTTGACTATAAGGGGAATCGACTAGGAGTGCTTCCTCATATATTATTTATATATTCTTATTACTGAACCAAAGGGGATAGGCTGTGTGTACTTTCTAGAGGGTTACATTCATTGATTAGCTGCTTATTTATTATGTGGAACTGTTTATTGCTGAGTACTTTCTTGATATTGCATATTTGATTATTACGTCCCATATATTCTCACTGACTATTAGGAACAGATCTTTGGGTGGTTGCCTACTGGGATTTAGTCTCACACCCTATTTGGGTCATAATTTTGGGATCAAAAAGATAATATTGTTGTAGGTGTATATAAGGGAAAGCGCCCTTCTACATTATGTTCTTGATTGACTGTGGAGCTGGAGATAATTGGACCAAGCTATGGCTTGTGATGTTGAGGAGATGTTTACATGCTTTCTGATGTATTTGGTTTAGTGTTGTGGTATTCCAGCATTGTGTTTTTTTTTGGATACTTTCCTAGAAATATGTATCGTGAATTATTCATATATATATATATATATATATCTCCAGTATATTATTTTCAAGTCTTCCACTATTTATTTTTTAGGGATTATTAATCCTTCCGCTATTTCTATTGTTTTTATTCCACTGTGTTACTTTACAAATGAGGGAATAGTTTCCCCACTATCACACCCAAATCCATCGCTGCTAGTCTGCAACCTCTGTCATTCGGGGGAATATGCTTGAGGTCATGTTACCAACCGGGTACGGGGTGCCTCTGGGTGGCTTCCAGAACCGGGAAGTTACAAAGTGGTATTATAGGAATTCTTCTCTATTGACTTACTATTTGGAGCCTTTAGCCAGGGATAGGATGGAATAGGTACTTGGTAATAAGCTATGCCCAAAAGTAGCTAACCTTTGTATAGGGAAAAGACAATCTACCTCGTTTAATGAATTTTTCTAGTTTTGAAACTTTACGGTTGATTTGATTTTCATTGGTGGGTGACTCATATATTTTGTAATATTACTGTTGATGTTGTTGAAGTTCTATTTCTGTCGCAACCTGATGAGATGAGGGTATTCCATCATATGAATCATATAGGCACTTTCAAGAAATCACATGTCAAGCATTATTTCTGTGCCATCTATGATGAATTAGGGATTTAATGTTGTTGTGACAGATGTTGTGTAGAATATGCATTCTATTGTGATAGATGCCTTGATAAATATACCTTCTTTTTTATAGGGTATTTTTGTGTATGGTTTTGTTTGAATGAACTCCAAACTTTTGTTATGGAGGTGTTATGGGCCCTCATGGACCATAATTTGGTGGATTTTTTCCTTTTTTCCATGTTTTAACATGTATAAGATGCCAAACTTTGATTAAAGGGGAGTATGGGCCCTCAAGGATCGTAATTTGGCACTTTCAATGATCGTTTCAGTGTTTTTCTAGGTACCAGAGTAGTTTATGAGGCTTACTATCTAGAAAAACCCAGAAGACATAGCGTGCAACGTTAAGTAAATTCCATGTGTTCCAATGTTTGTGAAGAAACTTTTTTTCTTAAATACATGTCGTGTACTTTATGTTCACGTCGTTTAGTCTCTAATCGTGTCATAGGTAGTGTGGGAAGAGACATGGGTTAGTTAATTTCTTGTGGAAACACGCCGTGTACCAGTCATACATGTCATGTGGTGTTGACCCTATGTCCTCCTATATAACTAACAACACATATGGATAAACCATAAGCTATAAATGTCATGTCAGTCTTCCACACGACATGTAGTGTGATCCTGGAGTCCGGCCGTGTAATTAACAACACGGGATAGTGAAATCCTCTATGTACATGTTGTGTCCGTTTGGAACATGGCGTGTAGTGTGAGCCGTGTAACCGGCCATGTAGCTAACAACATGGGTTGGTGATTTTCCTTTAGTACAAGCCATGTCTGGAACAAACACGTCGTATAGTCATGTTCTTGGAGAAACCGCGTGGTTTATCCATGTAAGGGAACTCGGACAGGGAAAAAGTATTCAAGTACATGTCGTCTAGTGGACATACACGCCGTGTATACATGTTTTATAAAACATGAAAACTTTATTTCTCATGTTCCCTTATTGTGCATCTAACTTTCAGTCCTCAACAATCATGTGCTAAGGTGTGCACTTGACCTTGCAGATTCATGCCACCGAGACATCATTCGATTGTACATCAGTTGCCAGGCGGTGATCAGAAACTGAACATGGCTGATCAGGGACTTCCAGTAGATCCTCCATTTGTGCTAGCCTTGGCACCAGCTATTGTACCTGACATAGGTGAAGATGCATAGTTCAGAGAGGGTTTCATGGGGATGATGCAGACCTTTCAGGGAGTGTCATCTCCTGCCCCGTCGATGGAAGAATTGACGTGGGTCTATCAGCAGCTGCATCCTCCCACTTTCTCAAGGGATGGAGGACCCCAGGCTGCATAGTCATGGCTAGAATCTACGTTGACTATCTTCAAGCATCTAGAGATACCTTCAGAGAAGAGGGTGAAGCTCACTACATACATGCTTCGTGACTCTGCCAAGAGGTGGTGTTATGTTGTCTCACAGGCGGGACACCAGCATAATATGGCTTGGGATGAGTTTCAGCAGATCTTCAATGATTACTTCTATCCGGAGACCTTAAGGGCTGATCTAGCCCAAGTGTTCATGAGTCTAGAGCAGGGCACTCTTTCTGTAATGGAGTATTCATCTCGCTTCACCAGGCGGTAGTGTTTTACTCCCTTTCTAGGGGGAGATGAGTTTTTTCTTGCACAGAAGGTTGAGGAAGGTCTTTGGTAGGATGTCAGATCCTAGGTGAACATCTTTAGGCTGACTTCGATATCCTCTATCTTCAATCAAGAATTCATTATAGATGGTATCTTGAGGGATTCGAGAGTAGTGATCCATGGTGGTTCAGCATCCAGAGTTAGTATTCCTCTTACTGATGGCAGGAAGCACCACTGGGAGACTACACGTGGAGATCAGAGTATGCGGTATGCATCTTTTGGAAGCCAGGTGGTGTTCTAATAGTGTGTAAATAGTGGTCATACAAGTCCACATTTCCCGAGAGACCCAGTGGAGTGACAATCTTGCGGCAATATGGGTCACCTTCATCGTTTCTGTCATACCTTCTCACTAGTAGCTGGTGATAGGGGTTCTTCAATGACTCCTCATTCCGGAGCAGCAACACTAGTTTCTCAACAGTCTGGGAACTAGAGTTGTTGCATCCATTTATGCCAAGGTGGAGGTCATGGTCATGGATGTCGGTCGCCAGACTTTCAGAGATAGTAGGGAGAATCATCTTGGAGTTTTCAGGTAGGTTCACAGGGCTGCGGTGCAGGCCAATCTTTTGCAGTGGGGAAGAACTAGCCGAAGCAGGATCCCAGACCCTCTATAATTCAAGGAATGATCTTAGTAGCCTCAGTTTTAGCTTCTTCTCTTTTTGATAGAGGGGATTCCCATAGAATTATATCTATTACTGTCGTGGAGATCCTTGGTCTCTGAATCTTTTTTTCTGCTAATAACTTGATGAAAGACACTCCATTGGGGATGATAATGGATAGTGTACATCAATGAAGGGAGTTCCCTCTAGAGGTTGGTGGGTTTCACTTTTTATGGGTCCTCTATGTACAAGATATGACAGGCTATGATGTCATTATCGGGATGGACTGGTGAGTTCCCCTCCATGCATTCGTCGACTGTGATCATCGTAGGGTGAGTTTTACATCATAAGAGGGTATATCGTTTC
Source organism: Viscum album (assembly GCA_963277665.1). Classification (NCBI taxonomy): domain Eukaryota; kingdom Viridiplantae; phylum Streptophyta; class Magnoliopsida; order Santalales; family Viscaceae; genus Viscum; species Viscum album. The sequence continues at coordinate 1,485,540,514 of OY728137.1, forward strand.
TTCATAGGGGAGAGTGGGATGTCTAGCCGAGCAGAGAAAGACTCGAGCATCATGGTCTGGGAGGAGTTATAGCCCATATTTCTAGTCTATACCTGGATGATCAGGGGACTTCACAGTTAGAATTTCCTCAAGTGAAGTATCGTTTCAGGGACATCTTCTCAGATGAATTTTCAGGTTTTACTATGAAGCGAGAGGTAGACTGTTCTATTTATCTCATTCCAGGAGTAGCACCGGTATCCATTCCTCCATATAGGATGGCTACACCAGAGTTACAGGATGTCAAGAAGTAGTTGGAGGAGTTTCAGGCAAAGGGTTTCATCCGACCCAGTACTTCTCCTTGGGGTTCGCCTGTCCTGTTTCCGAAGATGTCAGATGGTACCCTCAGGCTTCTCGTGGAATATCCAAAGTTGAACCAGTTGACGGTCAAGAATCGATATTCCTTTCCTAGGATTGATAATCTCCTTTATCAGCTTCGAGGAGCACGGGTGTTCTCGATGATTGACCGGAGATCTGGTTACCATCAATTGCATGTTAGACCATCTAATATACCACTCACATCCTTCCAGAGTAGGTATAGTCTATAAGAGTATATGGTTATACCATTCAGTCTTACAAACACACCGACAGTTTTCATGGAACTGATGAACCGAGTTCTCCATCCGTACTTGGATTCCTTCATGGTGGTATTCGTGGATGATATCTTGGTGTACTCTCACACTCGAGAGAACCATGCTACACCTATTGAGATCATTTTTATTACACTGAGAGAGTATCAGTTATATGTTAATATCTCAAAATTCCACTTCTATATGGACCATATTGACTTCTTGGGTCATGTTATCTCAGAGATAGGAGTATTAGTAGTCCTAGAGAATGTGAGAGCAGTAGTTTCCTAGAAGAATCCTAAGAAATTATTTTAGGTGTGGAGTTTTCTAGGAATGGCTGGATACTATAGATGTTTCATACAAGACTTTTCACACATAGAAGCACCACTCACGGGTTTGACTAAGAAGAGTTCAATGTTCTTGTGGTCATATTCTTGTGAGTCATCCTTTTAGGAGCTGAAAGTGAGATTGATTTCAGCACCGATACTAGTCTTTCCAGTGCCAGCCAAGAGCTATAATGTTTATTGCGATGAATCCAGTATTGGGCTAGGATTTGTATATATGCAGGGAGAAGGAGTCATTGTGTACGGGTCTCGGAAGTTAAGGCCACAGGAGAGTAATTACCCAATGCATAATCTCGAGTTGGTAACAGATGTTCATGCCCTATGCTATTAGAGACATTATTTTTTAGGAGATCATTTTGTGGTTTTCACAAACCACAAAAGTCTCAAGTACATATTCACTCGGCATGACTTGAATTTTTAACAGTGAAGGTTGACTGAGTACCTTCACCATTTTGAATTTGAGCTTTCCTATACACTGGGGAAGGGACACACAGTGGCTGATGCGCTGAGCAGGAGGACCCAGATGCAGGCAGTTTAGGAGGCCAGTAGTGAGTGGTAGCTTATGGATCTATTCTCTGAGATGAATTTGGAGGTGCAAAAAAGATAGGGGTGGACATTTCTTTATTCTGTAGTTGTTACCTCTACTCTTTTTGATCGAGTTCGAATGAGGCAGCTATCAGATTCTGAAGGCCTAGTCCTACGGGAGAGAATGTCCGGAGAGGACCCTATTCCTAGATGGACCATAGGTGAGGTTGAGATCTTGTATTTGTAGGGGCGCGTGTGGGTGATAGCATACATACGTGAGGAGTTAATGTAGGACTTTCATTCCTCAGTTTGGGAAGTTCATGGAGACCCTATACCTAGATGGACCATAGGTGAGGATGAGGTCTTGCGTTTTCAGGGGCGCGTGTGGGTGATAGCATACATTCATGAGGAGCTAATGCGGGACTTTCATTCCTCAGTTTGCAGTGGCGGTGTGGGTGATAGCATACATACTCGATCATGGAGACCTTCAGTGTTGATGAGATGGGACTGTTGTACATCTGTGAGATTGTACGTCTACATGGAGTTACACACTCCATTGTTTTAGACAGGGATGCATGTTTTACTTCTCAGGTCTGGCAGGCGCTTCAGAAGGCTTTGGGTACACAGGTACTTTTGAGTACAGCTTACCATCCCCAGACAGATGTTCTGTCTGAGCGTACGATTCAGGTGCTTAAGGGCATGCTCTGAGCATACATCCTGGATTTTAGAGGTTCTAGGGAGAAGCCCATACATCTTGTGGGGTTTCCCTACAATAATAGTTTTCAAGAAACTATTCATATGGCACCTTATGAGGCTTTGTACAGTAGTCCCTTCCGATCACCCTTATGTTGGCTGGAGGCAGGAGAGATAACTTTGCTGGAACCTTGTCTGGTTCAGGAGACCACAGAGCAGATAGAGTTGATTCGGAAGAGGATGGCTACTACACAGTCTCGACAGAGGTCTTATGATGATCAGCGGAGACAACCTCTGGAGTTTAAGGTCCAGGATCATGTTATCCTGCGTGTCACACTGAGGATGGGGCACAGAAGAATTAGTAGATAGGGTAAGCTTTATCCGAGGTACGTCAGTTCGTTTGAGTTTGTGGAGAGAGTTGGGTCGGTTGCCTATCGGTTGCAGTTACCCCAGATGTACCAGGATATTCATGATATTTTTCACGTTTCTTAGCTCCGATATTACTTTTTAAACTCGTATCAAGTCTTTGAACCCGAGGAGGTTGAGATTGAAGTGGTTGCGACGTTTGAGGAGCATATTATATGGATTGTTTATTGCAGTACGAAGGTTCTTTGTGGCTGGTATGTTCCTCCGGTATGTGTGCTATGGTAGCATGGGGGAGTACAGGACGAGACATCGGAGAGGGAGGCTGATGTAAGAGCACAGTGGCTAGTGCTATTCTGGGTTATTTCTTCTATGCCACACTAGGGAAATTCAGGGATTAATTTCTTTAAGGGGGGAAGTTTTTATGAACCCGAACATTCATTTTAGGTCTGTTTTCCTTTTCTGGTCATTTTTTCAGAAAAATAGGAATTTCTGGATATTTCCAAAGTACACGATGTGTACTTTATGAGTAAACACAGTGTACTAGGTTACCACAGGTAGCCGTGTGTTGGCTATGTAGTGGCCACACACACGGCTGTGTGGGGGTGACTTGGATGCCGCCTAAAGAGTATTATGGAAACGACAAGTACACACAGTGTACTTCAAATGTACATGACATGTATTTTCTTTTCTTTATTTCATTAAATGCACGGGGTCGCATGTAATGGCCAGAAACACCTACTTCAAGGTTTCGTTCGGCCGAGAACTCCCGTACAACCATGATTTTCCTCCGAACCTCCAACCGAGCATCCAAACTCTGATTCGACTGCCATTTATTGCGTTGGTATTGCCTCAGTAATCTCTCTCTTCTACTTGAGTTTCATTTCATGATTCCTCCAATTTCTCATGTTATACTCTACTGAATGTTTTTTATGTTTCTGTAGATCTTTGGTGTTCTAGGGTGATTCAAGCTTTGAGGTACACGTATATCATTTTTACAATGCCAAGGTAGGTGGTTTGTGACTTTCTGTTGAAACTATTTGAGTATTATGTGCAATTTTTTCTAATACCCATGAACGAGGGTATTGTGTGTTTACTGTTTTACCTCTATTGATTTCCCGCCATGCATGTACGCCTGTGTAGAGGTTAATTGGATATGAATAGGGTTGTTTTCTAGGCTTTGGATGTGTTTTCCCATGCATGCTATATTTACGATCGTTTGGTCATGTTTAGCCTGTTAGGCTTCCTTGATGTTCTTCCCATGCCTAGCTCTATAGGATGGATTGATTATTTTTATCTGAAATGCTTGATATATTGTAGAATGATTAGTCAAGTAGTTCTAAATGTTTACTTTGGTTGTATTGCTTTGCTATGATTGTTTGATTTACACAAGGTCATGAGAACCTGGTGTAGTAGAATATAAGGGGAATTGACCAAGTGAGCTTCCTCAGATAGTCATTGTGCACTTTAGGATATAAGGGGAATTGACCGAGTGTGCTTACTAAAAGAGTCTTTGAACCACTTTGGTATATAAGGGGGATTGACCGTGTGAGCTTCCTCAGAGAGTCTATGACCACTTGGGTCTATAAGGGGAATTGACTGTGTGAGATTCCTTAGAGATTCCTTGACTATTTTAGAATATAAGGGGAATTGACCATATGAGCTTCCTCAAAGAGTCTTTAAATTACTTTTGACTATAAGGGGAATTAACTTTGAGTGCTTCCTCAGATATTATTTATATATTCTTATGATTGAACCAGAGGGGATAGGATACATGTACTTTACAGAGGGTTACCTTGCTTGATTAGCTGCTTATTTGATATGTGGAAGTGTTTATTACTGAGTACTTTCTTGTTACTGCATCTTTGATTATTACCTACCATATATACCCACTGACTATTAGGAACATATCTTTGGGTTGTTCCCTACTGGGATTTAGTCTCACAACCTGTTTGGGTCATGCTTTTGGGCCAAAACAGATTATATTGTTGCAGGTGTAGATAAGGGAATGTGCCCTTCTACTTCAGGTTCTTGATTGACTGTTGAGATGGAGAGCATGGGACCAAGTTGTGGCTTGCAATGCTGAGGAGTTGTTTACTTGCCTTCTTTTTTATTTGGTTTAGTACTGTTGTATTCTTTCATTGTGATTTTTTTGGCTGCTTTCCTAGACATATGTATCATGCATCATTCATATATATGTGTGTGTGTGCTCCTGTTTATTATTTTTCAGTCTTCCGCTATTTAATTTTGTATGGATTATTACTACTTCTACTATTGCTATTGTTTTTCTTCCACTGTGTTACTCTGCCAATGAGGTCATATTTTCCCCACTATCACACCCAAGGCCCCCGCTACTAGTCGGCAGCCTATGGCATTTGGGGAAATGCACTTGTAGCCATGTGACCAACTGGGTACGGAGAGCCTCTGCGTGGCTTCCGAAACCGGGATGTTACATATTTGGGAAGAATATTGGAAAGGCGCAAGTTTTTAGAGGAGTGAAGAGAAGAGGTCAGAATGGGTGGCATTTATATTTGAGGGGAGGAGGGTTTTCATTATTTTTTAAAGATTAGTATATTATTTATTCCAAAGACAAGGAATAGTGAGTATTACATGACCAAGAATAGTAATAAATGCATGTGAATTCAAACCAATTGGTTATACATCAGTAGATCGTCATCAATGACTCAATTAATCAATTATTTAGAATTTATTGTGAGTTTTCGGATTTTACTATTCATAAAAAATTCCAGTATTTCAGAAAAATCCCAAATATTCACCCTGACCATTTTTCGATGTGTAGAATCCAAAAATGAAGTCCATTTTTTAAAAGAATTTTCTAAATATAATTAATTTAATATTTAATTAAAATCATAATTTATTATTAAAACCCAGTTTTAAAACATTCATTTACTTTTTTTAAATACAGGTACATCCTAATTTCACTTGAATATTATTGTAATACTATCATAGGTAAGGTTACTATTCAGTAGGGTATATCACTATTCATAAGGGTGTGTTACTATCCATAAGGGTTCATTACTATTCCCCAAAAAATATTTTTTTCTTATCGAACACAAAATAACTTACTAGTCACAACCGTGTATGTTAGATCTTCAAAATTCAAAACACAGAAGTGACAAACCTATGTTTAAAGGTTACTTTGCACTTAGTAGTTCATTATGTTGTGTTTTCATTGGTTTTTCTGACATACATAGGAGAAGGTAATTTCAATAGAAAAAAATTGGGTCGTAACACTTTTGATAGAGCAGATAAGAGGATGAAGAAGCTTACGAAAAGTTTTTTAGAAAAGGAGAATCTTGGACAAGCATCATGGAAGTATGAAGTAAAATGATATGAATGTGTAGCTCAATTTGGTTACATTAACTTTGAAGAGGGAAAGATATCTCAGAATAGATTTTGAGGAAAAGTTGAGTAAGCATGAAGAGATTTTGAAGTCTTAAGATGAAATCCTAAAGTCTCAGGATGAAAATATCATACCTCTAGAGAACAAAAATGAGGATCAATAACAGCTACTCAAGCACTTTGCAGAAGATCATAAGAAGCCTAAAAAGATAAATACCATAGTGAATAAGATCATTCCAAATAAAAAATAAGGATGAATTTTTTTCCCTTTCAAATCCAATATTTTGTTGTACTTTCCTTGAACCAATTTTTCCTATATTGATGAACTTTTTTTGTTGTGATTCATTTTCTTGTTGTATATAGTTCTAGTCTTTCAGGTACCATATTTTTTATATTCTCTTTATTACTTTTTGAAAATAAAAAAGGGGGGAAAGTAATGATAAAAAATAATATTGAGTAAAGAATAGAATGCCTTAAGTAAGGGGAGTATATCTAAGGGAATGTTTTCTCAAAGAATATTTCCTTATGCAAGAAAAAAGAAAAATCTCTTTAAGGAAGTCATCAATACGATCCTCAGTGATTTCAAAACCTAAGGGGGAGTTAATCATAATCATCGTGTTTCATAAGTAAAGGGAGATATGTTTTTATTTTTAGTTCATAAGTCAAAATTCATAGTTCTTATATTGTTTTTTAAGGATGCATTTGATTTATAAAATGGGGAGATTATTGAGTCAATAAGGTTATTTGTGACTTTTCCATTCCTCTATTTTTTAAAAATCACAAACACTTTATTGAAAGGATGATTTTTTTTCCTTAAGGATTTTTTTCTTATAGAAAATTTCTATTCTCTAAGGAAAATTTTATCCATACCATTATTTTCATTATCCGATTTTATAATCTCTCTAAATCAAAATCATTTTATTACTATGTCAAAATTTCATATTATTATTTAAAACCCTAGAAAATTATAGCTCCATGGATATAAAGTCTTTTGTTTTCATACTACAAATTCCCTAAAATTAAGATTCCGAATTTTCTATAATTCAGATCCTGATTTCTCTTAAATTTGGATTCTGAATTCTCTGAAATTTGGATTCTAAATTCTTCAGAATTTCAACTCTGAAATTAATTAGAATTCAGACTATGAATTATTCAGAATTAGGACTCCGAATTTCTCAAAATTCAGACCCCAAATTCCACTGAATTCGGACTCTGAATACCTAATAATTCGAACTCTAAATTCCTCAAAATTCTGACTCATAATTCCTCAGAATTTTGATTTTAATTTCAGTGGAATTTAGACTCTAGAATCTCTAGAATTCAGATTCTGAATTCATTGTAAAAAAGGATCTGAATATTTTTTTTCTTATAGACTCTGAATGTTTATTTTCTTAGACTATGAATTCTATTTTTCCTTAGAATCCAAAAATATATATTTGGTTAAGTAACTTCATTTTCCTTACACATGCTATTTTTATGAAATTATGTGGTACAATTTGTTTCTAACTAACTAATCATTGAGTGACACGTCTACAGGTCCCTCCTAGATTCACGGAAAATACAACTATTGGAGGAGGGAGTTGACCGTTGGAGTTGTGGCTATAAATAGGAGCTCATTTGAACAAGCTCCTAACTATTCCATCAATCTTGATATCACAAACTATGAAGTGATTTCTAGAGAGATAGACTCTCATTGTTTGTGCGGATTTGAACATCATGTTCATCATGCATTGGGAAACTCCGATTGTTGCTGAATACAATCAAGGGCTTCCATGTATATGAATACAGAGGTGTGGACTACCTTAAAGTTTTAGGACATCCAAATATAATAAGATAGATGTGCCAACTAACTTAAAGATCGAGGTCTTGCGGGGATATATATGGGGTTTAGTGTATAATATCAAACAACCCCCCATATGGAAACATAGTTATAAAAAAACTAATAATCAAAATGGTATGGGAAGGAAACTCTCACAACCTGACACAAGTCAGGACTCGAGCCACAACTACCCCTAGTCTGCATCCATAGGCCAAGGGATGGCGACTAGCACTGAAGGAACAAAAAATACTTGGAGGCCTTTTCCAATGAACCTATACTCACACACATCCAACTAAATGCAAAATTAAAAAGGTAGTGAATTAAAATATACAACACTATTATATATAAACCACAGACATGCATCAACCTCTAAAAAATAAAAGTACAAAAAATTAAACTGAATGGTAAATGGAAAAAATAAACACCCAACCAAAAATAGTGTCAGATCTTGCAAGTATCTAAAAAGTATAATATTTGTTGGATCTTGACCCTTGGAACCTAACCTACGACCATCGTATGTGGTTCAAGACCTTTTATCTCTATGCTCTTCTTGTTTCATGATCAACATGTCTGTTGTCTGTAAGGGAACACTATGTAAGGTAAAATCCCAAGAAGGAGAGAGTTTAAAGATACTCAGTAGGCTTCCTCAAAGGATCATGGGAGAAACAAGAGAGGAAATAAAGAGGGGTCCATTAAGAGATATAACAGAAAAGGATAAATGTAGTTGAGAGAACAAGGTGTAAAAAAAAGAAGTATAGCTCAACCTAACAAAGGAGTTAAGTAAGCTCATCCAGACACAATGAGATAGAAATAGCGAGGAGATGTACTTCTCTTTGATTATTTACTTCCTATAATAGGAGATTAGACTTGTCCTACCCTAATAAATAAGACAAAAAAAGCACGTAGCATACCACACACGTCTTCACCTCTCCTAGAAGGAGAGTAGGAAAAACTTAAGGAGTGTGCACTGAAAACAGGACATATATATATATATGTCTGTGTGTGTTTGTTTTTGTGTGTTAGAAAAAATCCCTCAAAGAATCCTCTTAGTATGTTTTGTGTGAACAATGGAGAATGAAATCGAAAAATGAAGAGGAATGAGGATCCCAGGACATGGATCGTGTACCATGTCCGGGAAGGGTACGGAGCTTCAAACCAGGTGGTGGGAACGGTACGCAGATGAGGTTCACAGAACCCAAAACGGTTCGCATTTGAGCGGCAGTCCGGTATGTGGATGGGCTGAAGTCGGGGGAGGTAGTCAACCACATAGAAGCAAAGACGGTATGCGGAGCACATAGTAAAATGGTTCGCGAATGGCATGCGGTTCATGGGGGCTGAATATTTTTAGGTTTTGGAGACCAAATTGAAGATTTGGTAAATCTAGATTTAGTAGATTAAATATATATATTTTTTTATATAAGAAATGATAATCCAAACGATTAAAGTGGAGACTGAACATCATTAGAGAACATATTTTTATATGGTAATTCAGATAAGTCCTATGGATGTTTGCGAAGGGTAGTTCGTGATGGCTAAGGTGGTTCGTGCAGGAGTAGTTATGCCGAAGGTGTTTGTGGGGATTCTTAACCTGTAAAGTAAGTCTGGTACACGAAGGAGGAATTTTGGTACGTAGTAGGAATTGACTTGGTACGTAGAGGAGGAATATACGGTACATGGAAGAGGGAGTTCCACAAGGGGTATGTGGAGGAGAGCTCTGGTATGCGGAAGTGATGGTTGTCCGCTAATAGAGAACACTTCATGGATAATAGGTATTTCATAGAGGATGTTTGCAGAATTGGTACGTGGTTGTGGTACATGATCGCGTAGGGGAGGTAGTCCGTAGACAAAGGGTTGTTCGTGGTAGTGGCAGCGGAACGTGAAGAACGTGCCTGCTCACCCAACCCTGTACTCAGTATACGGGAGAGAAAAGGTGGTTCACAATTTGAACAAGGTAGCTTAAAAAAAGATTCAAATCAGTTTTCAAAAGTGTTTTCTGGTATCTAGTAGTACCCGAGAAGGTGGAATTCATCTATGGGTGAAAAAGGAACTTCAATAGAGCATTTACCTATAGTTGAGGATGTAGCAATTTGTGCAAATGAAGGGATCTACATGTCGATAAACTGTGTTTGTCCTATAAGTCAATAAACAAGGAGTGGATTTCATTCCAATAGAAGTGAGAAAAGGATGAGGAAGATGGTGAGCCTTTCCACAGGTAGTGAGATAGAGAAAGAGGATTATGGAGTGACCCTTGGGAATGTAATGAGTAGACCCTAACCCCTGTAACGGTAGTGAGCCTGGGCATAAAAGATCTAGCCCGAACATAGTACTCATTATTTTCATGAGCCTTAGTTAGTTTTGTACATCAGAACATTGTTTTTGTATGCTCCTTAAGTGTATCCTAGTGAGGGTGAAAAAAGTAAATATTGATGTGTCATGTGCATCATTTCATATCAGTCTTTATTATCATGGGAGGAAGAGAGAATTGAGTTTTTTCTAACAATGAAATAGGATCCCAAAGGGAGAAATTTTTAATCTACCATACACTAATTCACCCCCCCCCCTCTCAGGGTATTTGACCTCATGGACCTATATATATATATATATATGATCTTAGTCAAAGAAACCCAAATGAGAGAGTAATGATATCTCCATCTCACAAGATCAACCTAGGAAAAGTGAGTCCCTAACAGTTCCAAAATTAACCATCAATGCCTACCATCCCACATGTCTTCCCTGAACTATAAGTCAAAGGGTCTTAATCACCACACCTTGACACTATCCAATTTGAGAAAAACTGTCTCTAAATCATGGTTTTAGATCAGGTCATAAGGACAAGTCTTGGTGGGAAAATTTTCCTTCTTTCTTGAGACTCCAAAGTCACATCAAACATGCCTCGTCACTGTCACATAGTTGAGAGGTCATGTCACAACGTCATGGATCCATTATCTTCCCGGCTGGAGGATTATACTCATCATCAGGGGTACGTTCCCTAGTACTTCAAGGGGATAATCAATTAGAATTCAATAGGGGACACACTGCCCATCCTTGCAGGAGTGTATTGCTTGACAAGAGTCGTCGACAGGTCCTACTACCTAGCCTTGATGGAGGGAAGCCCATAACTACCATCAGGGACCACTTTCTAGTCCAGTTGGAGGTAAATCCAGAACTACAATCGGGGTCCAATTCCTTGCCTAGCAACTGCTTTGGTCTTCCCAACTAGATAGTACCTCTCAGAAAAGCACGTTGAGGAACACTAGTCACCCCTGCTGGATGGTACCTCTTGGAAGAACACCAAAGAACACTAGCCATATATACTGGATAATACCTCATAAAAGAACACCGAGAAATATTGTCCATCCCTTCCGAATGGAACCTCCCAGAAGAACATTGATGTAGTCATTCAGTGCTACCCTAGATAGGCATCACACCTAGAACATTTGACCATATCTCTTCAAACATCTTCCCCAATCTCATAAGACTCTAAGCTGGCCTAAGTCATGGGTTCTCATAAACCACTTCAAAATGTTATTCTATCGATATTACTTTCATATTTCCACATTTAATGATATAACAAACAGGGATTCTTAATTTCAAATGGATCATACCATTGCGATTTTTATAGAAAACATGCAAGATTGACTATTCAATTTCCCCAAACGGATATTCGGTGTATGAGTGGGAAGTTGTCTCATTACACTTAGAATACATCATGTGCGGTCCACACCTCAGTCCTAAAAAACATTATAGGGGTTTCACCATTGTGATCATTATAGAAAAACACCAGATATGGACTACCCATTCATCCAAAAAGGATACCTGGTGAAAAAGATGCATTTCACCGCCACACTTGCGAACCAGGCCTCATGGGGTCTGCACAATGACATTGATTTTTAAATCTGAAATAGGCCTCAAAAATTATTCCACAATGTCAGAATCATTACGCCAATGACAGCTCCCCAATCAGACATCGCTAGTTGAAATTATGGCAAAGCAAAGATAATAATAGTAATAATAATATATTATTATATTTTCATCTTGTGGACCCAAGTACTAAACCAAAATTTAAATTCATAGATTAGTCTAGAATTTATAGTCTTAATAATAGGGTTACTTTACCACTAATGTCACATCAAACGGATGTCGCACACAAGAGTTGTGGTGGGCCAAATATTTAATAATATTATTAAATTTTTTATTTTCTGGGGGTTTCATGGGACCATGTCATGGGTCTTAAAAAATTATCTGAAGGGGTCATAAAATGACTGTATCATTGATAGGGTCAGGTTGTAGCTGACGGTGTGTGAATTAGATGTTGTACGAGGGAGTTATGGGTGTTTAAATAAATATAATAATAATATTATTATTATTATTATTATTATTATTATTATTATTATTATATTAATTTTTGTTTACCCTTTCCCCATAAGGATTCCACCTCCCCTAAAAAAGCTTGTGTGGGCCGCCGCCCCTTCACACCCAGGATGCAACCCTTCGGTCGTCTGCCCTTGCCACCTCCAGCCTCTTGCAGGCTCCGCCCCAGCCTTGCTTGGCCTGCCTCACCTCCCACGAATGTCACCAACACCGTTTGAGAGTTGCCTGATCCACTACACCGAGCATCCTCACGGGCCACCGGCTACCGCTTCCTGCTCAACGTCGGACCACCCTCCTTGCACCAAACCTCCTTCCTCGCACTGGATCACCCCCCTCATAGTGGACCGCCCTATTATGCCAGACCTCCATACTCATACTGGACCACCCTGTCACATTGGACCACCCTGCTTGTGCCTCCACAAACTGCCAAATCCACCCTCTCTATTCGCCGTGGACTCGTAAGACGTCACTGTCGCCTTTGGATAGCCCGCATGGACCACCACTCCTTCTGGAGTCCACCACACCTTTAACCCAATCTAAAACCATGAAGCGACCGTAGACCTACAATCCTTGGGTCATGATATACATAAATATAGTCTCCTCTTGTGATTCGGTGATCATTGCACAAATCCACCTAGAATCTGGGTGCCTGGTCGAGCTCACATCACCCGGAAATTGTCGATTCGGGAACCATAAGGTTCCATTAGTGAAGAACACATAGAAATAGTGGATAAAAACATATAAAAAGGAATTGAATTTTTGGTCAAGAATTCATGAACTACGATCCATAATAGGAAACTTTGGTTAGGAAAGACCTGATAAAAGCAATTTATTTCAATGATAGAATCATTCTAGAGGGTATAGATTGACATGATAATTACCAAAGACTCAAAGTTTAATCTAGGGTGTAAAAACTACTAAAGAAAAGGCCTACCTAGATTGGATTGAAACTTTTTGATGATGATATCACTTGCACAACGATCGGAAGAAGCTACAGCCTTTGTCGCACTTCGATCATCCTAGATCTAAGGCGTTGTTGGCGTTCATTCATTGTTCATCAATGGGAAGGAGAGGAGAGGTGTTATTGGTGATTACAGGGTTATCAGGTAACCTTGGGATAATCTACATAGTAGCATACTTATTGATATTTCATTTGGTTATAAAGGATTTGATCAATTAAATAATCAAATAAATAATTATTTCATTATTGAATCACTCATGCACAATGGTACCCAAGCCAAACTACCAACGCAGAAAAAGGTTATACCCATCCGAGGGTAAATGCTATGTTCTGAACTCAACGGTGGTATCATATTTTTCATATAAGACCATGTTAATGAATTATTTGGGTTTGACCTATTAAATGAATAAATTAATAATTTAATTCATCTATTTTACACATCTCCAATGAGCGAGGGGTGCGAATGTCTCGTGCTAACTAATTTTATATAGAGCCAAGGGTAAAAATCACATTCTAGACTCAACCGCAGTCTCAGATTTCCAATCTAATCAACCATTTCAGAGTTATCCCATTTTTTTATTTAACTGTGTGTGTGTAATACAAAACATATATAAGATTTTCATAAAATTAATTTCACGCACACCGTGCCTTGTAATTCTATTCCATCTCAATTCCTAACTATGGAAAAATATTTACAAATATTTCAATGTATAATTAGGATAAAAAGGGGTCTCTACATAATTCCCTCCTTCAAGATTTTCGTCCCTGAAAAGAAAAACTAAACTACATATCGGAATCTGAGCCTGCACCTGGCTCTCTCTCTTTTAGGGAAAATTTTATCTTTTTATGCTACCATAGCATGAAGACCAAAGGATTGGTCCACCCTCATAAGGATTTGTACTAGAGGTGACTTTATTAGAAACACGCACTTATATTCTCAGTAGTGATCCATGGAATATGTTGTGCACCCACTCTAGATATTAGGGGTAGGGAAAGGCGGTAGACAACATCTCCATCTCTTTACACAGTCTGAAATGTCCCAATGAAACTTGGGGATATAATTCTTCCCCATATGAACCTCCACATCCCACTTCATGATTTGAATCACTATTGTCCTTGGAACAAGGTCTCTTGATTCACTCTTTTATATTATCCATCTAGTGAAACTCCCATGGATATCTCTTCACACAATATTTCATAGTCAATCCATCACTAATAAGAATCTTTTACATGCTTGAGAAGCAAAGGATTAAACAACATTAACTGAATAAAATTTGCACCAACCTACTCTACCAGGGTCAGTTGTAGGGAAGTTAACTTCTCTGAAACTTTCCAAACTAGGTGAGCATGGGACTTACCTCACTTACCTCTATGGGAATATGCTACAACATTTCATTGTCTTGGAGTATAGACTATCTTGAAGTCATAATCCTATAATAAGTTGATCTAGTCTTTCCATCTTAGGTTCAAGTCTCTCTGGGTGAAGACGTACCTGTGACTTTGGTGGTCTGAACAAACCCCAAAGTACTCTCCCAAAAGATAGTGTCTCCACATTCTCAGGGTGAAGAAAATCATTGTATGCGCTAGGTTGTGAGTAATGTCATTCTTTCCATGGGTACTCTATCACCTCAAACAATATTTGATAACTGCAGTATCAAGACTTGATGTTGAACATGCCAGGTACCAAGGAATAGGTATGGTGAGTAATCTCATCCAACCGCATGAGACTAAACATAGAAAATCATGTGGCATACCTAGCTTTTATTATCACCTTTTGGAAGGATATTAATCCCCAAAAATAGTAAATCTACTACACAACAGTTCCCTCTAACTGCACTAGTCAGAGGGACACTTCCACCACACCTTGATACTATCTGCTTTGGACAACACTAACTCGCCCTCACAGTTTTTCTTTTGTTAAAAAAATGATTCTATATGGGGGAAGGGTTCCACTTCTTCATGCGTTCATGGCTACGTTTAACAACACTAAAATAGGGTTACACTGATGCCACACATCACCCTAATAAAACCTCAAATAAAGAGCAGGGAGAAAAGAGCACTTCACATAATGCCTAACAAATTCTATAGAAATTTTAGAAAAGATTCAAGGAATACCTCTTATCAACTCTTGGTTAATAAGATTTTAGATGTCCAAAGCTTGTGGTTGTCTGTAGACCTAGATTTTAGCTCCTCGATCCTAACATGGGCCGCCTAGTGGTGCTGGAAAGACTCTATAATGCCATCCCCCATCTCCAAATCCTTCTTCGCCTGTACATACACCACCCCATGTGAACCACCATGGTCACAGTGTTGTCTCTACGGTAGTGATCCACCTATATCTTGCCTAATATGTTTAGCACGTTTAGTTAGTAAATCTAATTCCATGTGACCTCTCCTATCACAAGAAAAATATTGAACCTCTCCGAGTTGACCTGGTGTTTCCTAACCATGTCTTCAAGTCCAATCATGAAAAGATATCCTATACTAAGATTGTAACACCCCAACCCCTCTAGACTGGACCCGGTGGAGTACTTGTTACATTGGAATAGTTAGAAGGAATAATAATCCAAAAGGATGGATCAGTTTAGTAGTCTTGAAGAAAATTGATACATATGTGTAATCAAATTACATTGGAAAAGGTTACAAAATACAATGCATAACAAAAACTGAAAATTGCATCCATAGAAACTCAATAAATGATCTCCTCATCATCACCTATTGATGGTTAATAAATTAAAGGGGTGATATCAAATTCTCATTAAGGGTTAAAAATATTGGAATCATGATTTCAATAATAAGAGAGTCATAAAGAATTTGGCATAATCAATAAGACATAGTGAATAAATGGAAAAGTCGTACCATTAATAAACTAAGAATGAATCTTATCCATAGATTTTTCATAGTGAAAACCTCAGCAATAGAAATAAATGATAATGAATAAAGATAATTATTATTAATTGGGAATCATGTATCTGGAACATGATACCTTAATACTGCTAAAATAGTTTTGTTTTATGGGTAGAAACCCATCTGATTTTTGGAAACAAACTCGAAGGGTTTGTCGCCAACTGATTTGTCTCATGAAACCGATGATGCACCGAGGGGTTAGAGCAGGCCCAACCCGCCAATTCAATTACAAATAATTCTTTATACATAGATTTAATTCCACTACAATCTTCTTTATCAAAATATGTATAGATTAGAGGATACAGATTCATCAATATTTCCAGTATTAAAACAACATTCAAAACAAACACCATATATAAAATGGTATACAGTTTAGACAATAAACATATCCATGATATGAGAATATGTATATTTCATATAAATATAATTTCAAATGAAAATTGGTCTCAAATGTGAAGTAATTACACCACATAAGGATTATTAGGTGCACAATACAAAGTTATTCACAACGAAATGGTAGTTGAGACAAAGTCCATTACCATAATGTCATCAGTCGAATCATATGACCAGAACATAATAACCATCAAATTAATCATTCAATAACATGAATATAAATAAAATCATGTTATTATAAATAAAATTGAAGTACACATCTACAACATAGAATAAAGAAGAGGAAAACAATGAAAATCTCATAGAAATGAAAGTGAGACGAGAAACCCCTTACCTTATGCTCAAGTGTGTTCTTTGTTTGACAAAATGACCTAAATAATAAAATATAGATTCATGAAATAATAATTAAAGAACCTAATATACATGTAATTGATTTATTATAACCATATTAAGTTCATTCATGGCCCTTTTTAAGGGTTTAAGAGGTTCAATTTTATTTTTCTGGAAGCATTTTCTTCCTTGGATTTCATGATTCCTTTACTTGTATCCATGAATGAAATTTCTTTTAAAATGTGGATAAACATCAAGAATTGTTAATATATATTATTAGTGACATTAAAACGATATAAATGATCTTATAATGATTCTGGGTAATATACTTGAGTATGAATCATTACTTAAATGTTATTGATAAACGCTTGGATTTATCTTGGCGGTTTTGTGCACAATGAACTTGTTTTGTATTATTATTCCATATTATGAGTTTGTTGGTATTAAAAAACATTAATGAGATAAAATAAATATATAAGGATATGCTTTAACCATAAAAATTGTTTCATATCCAGAATTAATGATGGTAACAGAAATTGAGAATCTGTCATCCTTGAATGTGATAAATTAACACATCTCGGATAGTGTTTTCATTTTTTAGTTTAAGAGGAGGGGGAAATAGATACGATGATAAAATATTCCATTAGAAAATTATAATTCAATTTCATGTATGTTTTTATAAGTATCATATAATTTGGATGAGTGGAAATGAGGAAAGAAGTATAAATGAAATGAACTCAAAATAGAATAAAAATAGAGAAATCTCTCACAAAATTTCGGCAGCCTAAAATTATCATTTATCATTTCAAAAAAATAGTTTTATGAGAGAAAATGGTATCTCATCACACATACATAATATGGGAAGTAAGGTTAATATGGAATAATTAATACCAACATAATCCAATTGAAAGTAAAAGAGAAAACATAAATTAAAGCTCCAAGAAAAGAGAAGGGTGGAAGATTCTCTTACCTTGTAGAGTAACTCTCAAAACATGAAGGATGGGACCATGGGGGTTTGACGACACCTTGGATGGACTAAGGGAGGTAAAAATACTAGAGATTCGAGGATAATGATTTTTTAATGAATGAAAATGAAGTAGGTGAGTGGGTAATTATAGTAATTAGCACTACTAGAATTCAAAGTATTTGCGACGGGATCTCGTCGCAAATAGGCTTTTGCGACAGGGCCCCTTTGAAAATAGCCCGTTGGAGAAAACGCCGTCACAAAAAATATTTTTTTCTATGGGAAACTTCACCGTCACAAATAAGACTTTGATTATATACTTTATATATATATAAGCTCTTTTGCGATGGGACCGTTACAAATACTTTATTGTGACGGGCCCGTAATCCCGTCGCAAATAATTTTTGAAAATATTTTTTTAAACTATTTCCGAGGGGCCCATTGCAAATAGTATTTGTGACGGGCCCATAATCCGATCACAAATACCTTTTTTATGAAAAAATTATTTAGACTATTTGTGATGGGATCCCGTTGCAACAGATCTTGTCAAAAATAATAAATAAATTTTAAAAAATAAATTTAATAAAATTATGATTATTGAAAAATTAATTTTAATATTATTAAAATAATAAAAAACATATTAAAATTCTCAATATTCATAAAAAATATAAAAAAATAATAAAATATTATAATGATTACTGAAAAATTAATTTTAATATTATTAAAATAAAAAAAATATTAAAATTATCAATATTTACAAAAATATATATAAAAAATCATAATTATTATTATTATTATTAGTAAAATAAACACATATTAACAAATATAATACTGAAAAAATATATTTAATAAAATTATGATTAATTAAAAAATAATAGTAATATTATTAAAATAATAAAAAATTAAAAAAATTAAAATTCTCAATATTCACAAAAATAAATCACAAAATATTAAAGAATAAATTATGCAATAATCGCACCTATATAAAATACAGAAACTATAAATATATCATATTAGAAAAAATTCAAATTCAAATGTTTTTTGACATAAAAAATCACTGGGGTTCATCTTCTAGAAGAGGTGGAGGAGCTGGGGGAGCTGAAGAAGCTGGTGGAAGAAACTTCATCCCTAAACTACGAGTCAGACGGCGCATGTACTCCATCTGCTCGTGATGTTGCTGCTTCCATCGATGCATCTCCTCCTCGTGCT
This sequence comes from Viscum album, assembly GCA_963277665.1. Taxonomy (NCBI): domain Eukaryota; kingdom Viridiplantae; phylum Streptophyta; class Magnoliopsida; order Santalales; family Viscaceae; genus Viscum; species Viscum album. Next base: position 1,485,559,361 of record OY728137.1, read on the forward strand.
ACTGCTGCTGCTGTTTCCATCACCGCATCTCCTCCTCGTGATGTTGTTGTTGATGCTGCTGTTGACGTATCTCTTGTTGCTGCTTCTGCAAACTCTCTGTAAGGTCATTCTGAGCTCAGAACTGCTCCTGATACTGTGATCCAAAAGATGATTCCTCTCTACGAGCTCCTCTCCTGCTGAATGCTGACATCGCAGCAGTACCATAATATGTACCAGGAGTGACATGAGAGCTGATACGAACTACTTGGCCCTTTTCAAAGCTATATTGAGTCGCCTTCATCCATACCGCCTCGTCGAAATGGTGGGAACGGGTTTGATCAGTCATCTCATCATGACCCTAAGCCTGTGTCTGAAAATTCACAGCCTTATATGACTCCTTCAATTCCAATTTTAAATTAAAATTGTGAAAATATTATATGCCATTAATTTTCAAACTGAAAAAAATAATACTAACCACAATCTGACGCTGGCGATCACCTCTAATCTCTCTGGTGGCTGGATCACTGTACATTCTCCGATAAACATCATACTCTGTAATATTGAGATGCTCAACTGCCTATATGAATATAAAATAAACTATTTAAATTTGACGTTATATAAAATATTTAAAAAAAATACTTACCAGATGCTCTCTACGTGTACTGAATGTACGGCTACCAGCTCGATGTGTCACCTCATGTCTCCCCCGGTTCTGCCGACCCAATGAAGACCTCCTCTGAATTCCACCACCAAACCAGTGTGCACATAATCCATCCCAAACCTAAGATGAAATGTACTCTGGTCAGTGGGCTCTATAAGACACATGAAATACTGTCGCTCATTCTTTTTTAATGGTCATCTTTATCGAATTGTGCAAAAACTGACGCAAACGCTCATGCATATCCACCTCCCATGTTGCATGGATATCGTCACATATGCTATCATCGATGGGATACAATAAATTCTACAAATAATTTATAATATCTTGTTATTAATAAAATAAATTTCAAAAGAAATATTAATTATTTACATACCAGCCATTGATTGTACATGTCGAGCTGCACATCGACGAGAATTTATTCCCAAGTGGTCCATGGCTAAGAAAAATAATTACGCAATATAGCACTCCCCTGTCCTACAACTACATGTGAAAAACTGTGAAAAAAGAATAAATAACCAAAAAATTTGTATATATATAAAAAAATTAATGAAATATAACTAAAATATACAGGTTATTATTCCTCTGTGTATGTGGGTCAAAGCCAAGATGTGGACGTTGCTCGGGGATAGGGTCAAGAATCATCAATCGCACAAGACCGCGCCCCCTCCGCGTACCTCCTAAACCAGCAGTAGGTTGAGGGTCATATGATCCCACATCCCCCTCATCCAAAGGTAGCTCAGCCTCCTCTAACTCACGCAATAGATCAGAGTCCATCTGAAACACAAAATGATTATTGTTAGTAGATAGTTGAAAATAACTATTATATATATATATATATTAGTTATGATCATAACCAGCATTTAACTATGCCAATGTTCACCTTCATCATCATCTTCATATCTAACGATGTTAATGTCTTCATATTCCTCCTCATCATCATCAATATCCATATGAGTTTCACTTTCATCATCCCTTGTCATTTCAATTTCATTTGTAACATCATTAACATCTTCGTCATCATGGACCCTTAATTGTGGGGTGTCCTCATAGATATTCATGTTTCTTTGTGAAAAAGATAGATTTTGAGTAGTCTCTTGAAAAATTTCAATTTCTTCCACTTCAGCAAAACCCCATTCAGTTTGAGTAAATTGATTTTCCCAAGATTTCATTTTTACTAAGCTACACCAATCACCCAGGTCTCTTGAATTAGCACAGTACATTGCGTAATAAATTTGATGTACCTATTAAGACAAAAAAAATTATTCATTTACTGCGAGAAGACTTTTATATTTAATATCGAAGATTCCATGAGTCAGATGAACATGCAAGCCTCTCTCAGTATCCAACCACCGAAATTTAAACATAGTTATGAAATTTTGTCCAAGATAACATAGATCAATAATTTCATCCAAAATTCCATAAAAGTCAAATTTAGTTTCTCTATGATGTGATCCTCTCAAACAAGCTCCACTCGTCATTGTTTTTTTTTTGATTCCCCATATGCATGTGTATGAAATTGAAAACCATTCACCACATATGCATTATAAGATTTAACCATTTTGGATGGTGGGTTACTCAATATACACAGTCTCTTATCAATTTTATCATCATGTTGAGACACCTAAATTTTTTTTAAACAATTATCAATATAATGAATAGTAAACTGAATTGATATTAGACCATCCATAATTTATTTTACTAGATTTTGAAACCATTGAGAATTTTTTTTGTCTGCGTTCTTTAAGAACAGCTACTGTAATTTGTGGAACATGTTTCTTTAAATTATTATCACATATCCTACAAATAAAATAAGTTTACATACTGTAACAGAAATTATAGAATAAGTTATAGAAGCACTCACAGTACAAATACTGTCATTTCTTCACAGTTGAGAAGAACATATGTATGAGCACTATGATGTTCATCGTCGGAAATCCATCATTCTTGAACTCCACTGAAGCCAATATTTGGATGATTAAAAACTGATAAATGATTATCCATTTCATCATTAACATTTCCCTCATTCTGTCCCATGCGGTTTTGTTTTGAGGGATATTCAGATTCAAAATATTGAGAGAAAATAAAAAGCAATTTCCTCTTGCAGATAAGCTTCACTAATTGAGCCTTCAACTAATTCTTTGTTACGTACTTTTTTCTTCAATTTCTACATGCATCTCTCGAATGGGTACATCTATCAAAACTGTTCTAGACCTCGAAATTTAGCTTAATGTGGAAAATGTAATATCATATGTTCCATTGAGTCAAAGAATGTACGTGGAAGGATTTTTTCCAGTTTACATATAATTACAGCAACATCTTCTTCCTGTTTTCTTAGCGCATCGTAGTCATTTGTCTCTTCACAAATGTCTCACAAAAAATATGATATGTCTGTTATCAAATCCCAAATCATAAAATTCAACAAACCTCTGAATCCAATCGGTAAGAGTATTTCCATTATAACATGACAATCATGACTTTTTAATATGGTAATATGACCATTATTAACGCATCTGCCCAAATTGGAAGCATAGCCATCTGGAAGTCTCAAATATACAATCCACTGACAAAATAATAAACAACTCTCTTTGGACAGTGTATAAGCTGCTTTTGGCTTCATTAACATCTGTGATCTGACATTTTCAAATAGTTGAAGTTCTGGTCGCCTGCAAATTTGGGAAAGATCTAATCGTCCTTTTACAGTATCATTGGTCTTACCCGGTGTATCCAAAACTATATGAAATAAATTATCAAAACAGTTCTTCTCAATGTGCATGACATCCAACATGTGATGGACCAACAAATCAGACCAATATGGGAGATCTTAAAAAATTCTTCGTTTTATCTATTTATGTTCTTTCCCAAAGCCGTGAATTTTTTGTTCGTTTAATATTGGCCCAAATGTGATTTGAGGTAATGAAAATACAACTGATTTTAACTCTACACCTAAGATCATTTTTGGAGGTTCATCTCTTTCAATTGTGTCTTTTCTGAAATGAGATATGTTCCTTCAAAAAGGATGATCAGTTGGAAGAAATCTACGATGACAGTCAAAATAGAAAGGTTTTTTTCCAATGACAAGCACAAAAGCTTTGTTGTCTTTCATACAGTAAGGAAATGATTTTGGACCATGTGTACTCTAGCCGGATAACATGATGTATGCCATAAAGTCACTAATCGTCCACATCAATGCAGCTTTTAATGTGAAATTTTGTTTCGTTGCAACATCATATATACTAACACCATTACTCCACTATGCATTTAACTAATCAATCAATGGTTTCAAATAAACATCAATATTCTTTCTCAGATATCCTGGGATTAATAAGGTCAAAAAGATATAGGTCTCCTTCATCAACATCCATGGAGGTAGATTGTACGGAGTTATAAAGACAGGACAACATGAATACTGACTACCATAAGAACTAAATGGACAGAAACTTTTAGTAGAAAGACCCAATCACACCTTTCAACATTCTAAAGAAAAATACGGATGAATATGATCAAAAAGTTTCCATGAATCACTATCCTATGGATGATTCAAGCTTTTACCAGTTGAAATATTTTTTTTGTTCCATTACATAATTGACGTTGTGTTATGAGGCAAAAATAAATGTTACAACCTTGGTGTAAGGAGGAAATATCTCAACTGTTCTACAGGAATCGATCCAGACTTCCTTGGTTGAGCTTTTTTATACCTAGATTGTCCACATTTTGGACAACTATCCAACGACTCATTTTCCCCAGAATATAAGATGCAATCATTTGCACATGCATGAATCTTCCGATAACTAAGGCCTAGATTACGAACCACCCTCTTTCTCTCATAGTAATTTGCAGGAAACACATTTCCTTCAGGTAACCGTGTTTTAACCAAAGAAAATATCTGATCAAAATAGTTGTTGGACATTGCATTATCTAATTTAATAGCCATAAATTTTTCAACCGCTTATAATTTGTTTATCCTACAACCAGGATATAATGCATCCTCTGCAAACCTCAACAACTCATAAAATTATGATGGTGCCTGATCAAGAGTTAAATCAATATCATCGTGAGTTTCAGTTTGTTGAACAGATAGACATGCAACATCATGTACTAAAATTTGGAACTGTGATGCATCCGGAATCAAGTTATTAGTATCTTCTCTAGAACTGCGTTCACCATGTTGATAACAAAAAACAGAATATGGTTGAAAACCAAACTGCAAGAGATGTCCCCCAACCTTGTCAAATGTGTCAAACGTTCTCAGAGAATATTTTTTACATGGACACTTAATTGTTCCTTTTGAAACATATTCTGGTTTTGATGATGCAAACGCTAAGAAAGATTCAACACCCTCAATATATACAGGATTTAGACCAGAACCATTTGGATTTCTGCGCTGATTTATCTAAGCGCGATCATCTAATAATGACTGATGTCGACTTCCTTGTTCCATATTTTTCTACAAAATATAAAATCATTACTATTTTTGAATAATTTGAAATTATGAAAATAATATCTAAAAAAAGAAGATAAATAATTACTACTACTTCTTAATAATTACCATTAATTAAGGGCGACACAATTTCCATTGGATTGATGGATACTATTTTGTCGGACACCTCATTTACTTGCATCTTTCTCACACTAAAAAAACAATGAATAATCTGTTCAGAGGTACGCATATTCATTCTCGTATAAAATAATGAATATGCGTACCTCTGACCAGATTCTCCATTGTGATTTCTGTGTGAGAAAGATGCAAGTAAATGAGCAATCAGACAAAAGAGTCCCCTTTTTGTCGATGAATCGTCTTCTTCCAACTGTCACTGCCTGAAAGCATTATAAAAAATATGATCCTATGAGTGCGTATCCAATCTCATGTATACGAGATTGAATATGCCTATGTAGCAGCTCATTTTTCATAATATTTTGATTCGGTGAGAGTTGAAAGGAGAAAATTCATCGAGCAAAAGGAGTGTTTTCAATCCACTAGAAATTGTGCCAGGTTCATGGAATTTATTAAAATTTATTAAAATTTCATTCTTACTATTCCTAACTAATTATTACTATTTATTGCTAATTATTACTAATTTAGCAATACTTAGAAATACCTAGCAAAATGAAAACTGCTTGAATAATGAAAGGAAATTTGGTAATCATCGTTTTGGAGATGATTACAAATTTTCCCTTCATTATCCAAGAATTTTTCATTTACTGGTTATAATTATATCTAATTATTACTAATAAAAAATTATATTATCAATATTTATTAAAAAAAATATTAATATTATTAAATTAATAAAAAATTTATAAAATATTAAAATTATCAATATTTGCAATAGGATTTTCTCTATTCTTAACATCTTCAAATCTCAAAGGGTCTCCAGTTGTCAGGTCATGCGTAATAAAAAGTTTATGCCGGCCATTTCCGATGTAAACTCTATAATTGTACTTGTATGTTTGATCACCTCGCAAGTAGTGTTGCAATAGGACGACTAAAGTAATGTCATTCTCGTCTCTAAGAATCATCTCGCTCCCTTTACATAGATCATTCTTCTTTAAAAATTTGTGGGGACATCAGTATCTTTCCCTTAAATTTTCAAGGAAGAATGGTCTATGTAAAAGGTCATGTGAAATAATTCTTATAGATGAGAAGGGTATGACTTGGGTTTTCCTATTTCAACGCTACTTGTAAGGTGATCAACCATGCAAGGACAATTATATCTAATTATATCTAATTATTTTGAATTTTGACTAATTATTACTAATTATGGCTAATTATGACTAAATATGACTAATTATGACTAATTATGACTAATTATGACTAATTATTATGAATTATTACTAATTATTACTAATTATATCTAATTATATCAAATTATTACTAATTATATCTAATTATTACTAATTATTGCTAATTATTGCTAATTATTATTAATTATTGCTAATTATAACTATTTATTTCTAATTATTTCTAATTATTTCTAATTATTTCTAATTATTTCTAATTACTGCTAATTATTCTTAATTATTTCTATTTATTGCTAATAATTAGTAATTATTGCTCATTATTAGAATTTATTTGTAATTATTAGTAATTTTTAGTATTTATTATTAATCATTACAATTTATTACTAATTATTACAATTTATTACTAATTATTACAATTTATTACTAATTATTATAAATTATTGCTAATTATTTCTAATTATTACTAATTATTTCTAATTATTACTAATTATTGCTAATTATTCCTAGTTATTGCTAATTATTCCTAATTATTCCTAATTATTCCTAATTATTCCTAATTATTACTAATTATTTGTATGTAGTACTAATTATAAGAATTTATTCCTAATTATTCGTAATTATTCCTAATTATTAGTAATTATTCCTAATTATTACTAATTATTCCTACTTATTAATATTTATTTCTATTTATTAATAATTATTCCTATTTATTCCTATTTATTGCTATTTATTTCTATTTATTGCTAATTATTTCTAATTATTCCTAATTATTTCTATTTATTTCTATTTATTTCTATTTATTGCTACTTATTTCTAATTATTCGTAATTGTTGCTAATTATTTCTAATTATTATTACAATTTATTGTTTAATTATTACAATTTATTACTAATTATTACAATTTATTACTAATTATTATTAATTATTGCTAATTATTGCTAATTATTACTAATTATTGCTAATTATTATTAATTGTTGCTAAGTATCCCTAATTATTTCTAATTATTCCTAATTATTGCTAATTATTACTAATTATTAGTAAGTATTACTAATTATAAGTATTTATTCCTAATTATTCGTAATTATTCTAAATTATTACTAATTATTCCTATTTATTCTAATTATTCCTATTTGTCAATATTTATTTCTATTTATTACAATGTATTGCTATTTATTGTTAATTATTCCTATTTATTTATATTTATTACTAATTATTTCTAATTGTTCCTAATTATTGCAAATTTTTGCTATTTATTTCTATTTATTGCTAATTATTTCTAATTATTCCTAATTATTTCTAATTATTGCTAATTATTAGTATTTATTATTAATTATTTGTAATTATTAGTATTTATTACTAATTATTATAATTTATTACTAATTATTACAATTTATTACTAATTATTACAATTTATTTCTAATTATTATTAATTATTCCTAATTATTATTAATTATTCCTAATTATTACTAATTATTCCAATTTATTACTAATTATTCCTATTTTTTACTAATTATTCATATTTATTACTAATTGTTGTTATTTATTGCTATTTATGCTAAATATTGCTAATTATTCCTAATTATTGCTAATTAATGCTAATTATTGCTAATTAATGCTAATTATTGCTAATTATTGCTAATTATTGCTAATTCTTACAAATTATTGCTACTTGTTGCTATTTATTTCTAATTATTGTTAATTATTTCTAATTATTGCTAATTATTCCTAATTAGTAGTATTTATTGCTAATTATTAGTAATTATTAGTAATTATTACTAATTATTAGTATTTATTTCAAATTATTGGTATTTATTACTAATTATTACAATTTATTACGAATTATTACAATTTATTACTAATTATTATTAATTATTGCTATTTATTGCTATTATTACTAATTATTTTAATTATTACTAATTATTGCTAATTATTCCTAATTATTGCTAATTATTCCTAATTATTCCTAATTATTAATATTTATTAATATTTATTCCTAATTATTACTAATTATTTATAATTATTACTAATTATGTCACGACCCGCCCTCGGGGCCCGTGTCGTGACTACCCCAAGCCCGCCTTCCATAGGCCAGGGGCTGGCGACTAGCACCAAGGCGTAAATCCCAACAAAAAGGGAAGGCATTGCCTTTGAAAAGTAAACAAGCACCACCGAGTAAGCAAAGGGAAAGTAAACACTAAGTAAAAACTGTACAAGCTGTGCTGAAAGTAAAAGGGGCCGGAAATACAAGCCCAACTGTAAAGTACAACTGAAAGAAAAACAGCAATTAAAAAGGGAAAACTGCAGCGTCGAGCCGTCCTCTGGAAATCCCACCTGAAGGGTGGGTACAGATAGCCTCCACTGCTCCTCGGGTCCACCTGACCGCTCCGAGTACGTCCCGCCCAGTGGTCCACCTCCAAGTACCGTCCTGCTCCACACGCCTCCACCACGATCAACGTTGTCCGTCGTCTGCAACCAACACAACGTAGTGCGGGCAAAGCCCGTGCATGGGTGAGTATAAGCTACTCAGTAGGGACCCCAAGACCCCCGAAGGTCTCCCGAAATCCACAGTGGATAATCCACAAAGGAAAGATACAATCACGAAGTAACATCTGACGCGGCTTAGGTATATGCCCATACATATACCTAAGTCATCAATTCCCGTTCGGCTCCAACGTCTGAGCCCAACCACAACCCAGTCCACATAGGAAAGCAAACGTATACCCACAGAGGATAGAACAACACAATCCACAAAGGAGAGTAAACAGTAAATCCACACAGGATAGCTCAACACAATCCACAAAGGAGAGTAAACAGTAAATCCACACAGGATAGCTCAACACAATCCACAAAGGAGAGAAACACAAGATTCATCTCACACAGGTATACTTCTTCGGATGACGATAAAGACGATCACTAATCCATCTAAGTCATCGGACCCACGAAGGATCGATAGGTAACTAACCCCCACAATGACCCACACAGGATCGGGCCCACACAGGACCTGTAGGTGCTGGCTCACACAGAACCGCTGAGCGCGGACCCACACAGGATCGGACCCACACAGGATCGGGCCCACACAGGACCGGGCCCACACAGGACCTGTAGCACTGATCCACGTAGGATCGCTGAGTGAAGTAGTCGTCGCAGTCCACTGAGGATCTCTGCACAGTCGTCGCCGCAGTCCACTGAGGATCTCTGCACAATCGTCGTCGGAGTCCACTGAGGATCTCTGCACGGTCGTCGCTGTCGAAGAAGCAGTCGTAGCCAGCTCTAGGGTTCCCGGACACAGCAAGCTCGTTCGGGAGGGTCCGCTCCACGAGCCGAGAGGCCGATACATCAACTGACACAAAGTACGAAGTTGATGTATCCAAAAGTTCTGTATCGTCAACAGGAACTCAGTGTCGCAGACGGTGCGTCAATCGGACGCCCGGTCTGGGAGTTATTGGCTTTTTCGTCCCAGGGGCCCGGTTGGTTTTTAAGGCAAAACCAACTCGACCATACTCCACTTGCATCCAAACCTCGGGCGGAGTATGCCAAAAGATCCGTCTCACTTAGTGGAATTCAACGAAGCTGATGGCACGTCAATCGGACGTCCGTGGCTCGAGATATGAGCGTTTCCGCTCCGAGGGCCCGGTTGGTTTCGTGTACGAACCAACCCGGCCAAACTCAAAGTATTCTGAAACCTTAAGTGCGATATACCTAAACGACCGTCTCGATCCAAGGATCGTGTTGCCGCTGACGGCGAGTCGTTTGGAGGCCCGTAGCTCAAGTTACAGGTGTTTGAATGAAAATGTACGAAGACAGGGGGTACGGGCTCGGGCCGACCCGGCCCGACCCCCCCGGGAGTCGGCCGAACCGGGCCGACCCGAACCGGGTCGACACGACCCGGTCCGGTCCGGCCAGGGCGCGGCCCGGCTGGTCGGACCGGCCTGGCCCGGTTCGGCCGAGCGGCCGAATGGCCGAGGCGCGCGGGGCGCCGCCCCCGCAGCCTGGTGGTGCCGCGGCCCCCCGCGTGGGGCCGCGCTGTGTCATGGATGCGGCTTCAGCCGCGTCCGAGGGCACTGGACCCGCGCGGCCGCGGGTCTGCGGGTGTCGCCGCCCCCGCGGCTTCAGCCGCGGCGGCCTGTCCGGCGGCGCGCAGGGGCGCTGCCGCTCCCGGCTGCCGGCGCCGCCGCGCCGACGACCTGCGCCGCCGGCGAGTTCCGCAGGCCACCGGGATCGCTCCGGTGGTCCGATTCTCTTCTCGTCTGCACCATTGCTCCACACGGGACTCGTTCTTCACTGCGGGATCGTCAAACATCCGTTGTGGCACATTCCGTCGTCGCCCTCCAAATCCGCACAAAACGAAGAATGGTGGAGGGTCGTCGGGCCGTGTTTGTTTGGCCTGCACCCTCCGCGTTAGAGATAAACAACCGGGAGAATTTTGTTCAACACATGAACCGAAAATTTTAATAAAATAAAATTGTTCATTTGAACCGGTTCTTTAATTTTTAAAGAACGTTCACGGGAATATAAAGAGGGGTATTCCAAAACATAAAATCCTTACCTCGTTGGTCGTCGCGCACGGGCGTTCTTCGCGGAAAAGCTCGTCGCGGAAGAGGGGGATCGTCGCGTCGTCGCGGGAAGGCGTCGCGTCGTCGCGGGATCCAGCGTTGAGTCGGCGATCTCAACAGACCAAGAACAACAGATTTAAAATTATAAATAATTAAATCTATGTTTCGTTTAAAACCAAAATGAACCTTTAGAGGAAACCCAAAATCACTCACCTCAAATGGTTGGTGATCAAAGATCGGAGCGGGGAAGAACGTCTCGGACGGAAGCGTCGTCGATTTTCTGGTTCGGCGTTCTTCGCGTTCTTCGCGTTCTTCGCGTTCTTCGCGTTCTTCACAAGGGAGAAGAAGATACAAGGGTCCTCTCAAATCTTCTCAACGCGCAAATAACCAGAGGTCGAGCGTTGGCCATATTTTATTATTACGCCAACGAATTTGAAAAATGGTTAAGAAACGACTAATCAATTCGTTGAATTAATTCAACGAAAGAAACAGCCCATTTAATTCACGAAATAAACTGCCCAATTAAATGGTCTGTTAAGATTTTAAGAAATGCGTCAGTGGACTTTCATAAAGACGGGTTTTCGCGGGTGCGTTTCTTAGCGGAAAGAAACTGCGGGGCTCGTGCAGGCCCCACCTCACAAATATCCTACCAAGGGGGTAGGATATTTCTGGATAGCATCATATTCGGTTCAACTCAGTTCAAGCCTTCAATAAGTGGATTCAAGTGGCTTCCAAGTGGCTTAAGTGAAATAAAAATAAAGTGGTCGCAAAATTATTTTATTTCTTAACTTTACGCCCGAAAATTAAAAACCACACCCGAGCAAACACAACTCCGGAAGTGGCGTTTCTAAGCGAATACCGACGCTGCGATTTTATCGGTGCCCTCAGAATTCGATTCCAGGCATCGGCTCAAAAGTTAGACAAACCCACTCGTCCGTTCACGGAACGTACCCGAGCCCAAACTTCGGAAAATGATTCCGGGCACACCGGGCCTCGGAATCAGGTGCCGTCAGAAACTGCGCTCTTGTAAAATTCCAAAGAAAATTAAGAAAAAAATTTACTTGAAATTGGCGGGTCTTTACACTACTCCCACCTCAGGACTTTACGTCCCCGTAAAGATACATCAAAAACTAGGGAATGAAATGTGGGTACTAAGCACGCATCTGAGCCTCCCGCTCCCAAGTGCTCTCCTGGAGGTTCCCATGCTGCCATCTGATGTGCACAAGAGGAATCGATCGCCCACGTAGGACTCACTCCTGTCGATCCTCTATCTCCACTGGGACCTCCACAAAAGTCTCCCCATCATCCACGTCTAGCTCCCCATAGTCAATGATGTGCGTCGGGTCGTGCACGTATCTCCTCAGCTGGGATACGTGGAAGACGTCGTGCACCCGGTGCAACTGAGGTGGTAGAGCCAGGCGATAAGCCACCTCGCCAATCCTGCTGAGGACCTGGAAAGGCCCGATGAAGCGTGGAGACAACTTGCCGCCTCGGCCAAATCTCCGCAAACCACGTCAAGGTGAGACACGCAAGAAGACGTGGTCAGCATCCTCGAACTCTAGTGGCCTCCGCCTCCTATCAGCATATGACTTCTGCCGGCTTTGTGTTGTCCTCATCCGCTCCTGGATGACCTGGACCTTCTCTGTTGTGGCCCGGACCATCTCTGGTCCCACAAGTGCTGACTCCCCAGGGTCTGTCCAGCACAAAGGAGATCTGCAAGGCCTGTCGTACAACGCCTCATAGGGTGCCATCCCGATGGTGGAGTGGTAGTTGTTGTTGTACGCGAACTCCACCAAGGGTAGGTGGTCCTCCCAGCTGCGACCAAAGTCAAGGACACATGCACGGAGCATGTCCTCGAGAGTCTGAATGGTCCTCTCCGTCTGACCATCCGTCTGAGGGTGAAAGGCGGTGCTCAGACGTAGCCGCGTCCCGAATGCCTCCTGCAATCCCTCCCAAAGCCGGGAGGTAAAGCGAGTGTCCCGATCGGAGACGATAGTCGATGGCACACCGTGAAGCCGTACAATCTCCTGAACGTAGAGACGTCCCAAGCTCTCCACTGAGCCCTGCTCTCTGATGGGTAAGAAGTGTCCCGACTTGGTGAGTCGGTCAAAAATCACCCAAATGGAGTCGTGACCTCTGGAAGTGCGTGGAAGTCCAGTCATGAAGTCCATAGATATGCCATCCCACTTCCACTCTGGGACCTCCAAGGGCTGTAACAAGCCTGCTGGTACCTGGTGCTCTGCCTTCACCTGCTGGCTGGTGAGGCACCGTGAAACGAACTCTGCCACAACCTTCTTCATGCCCGGCCACCAGTGCTGACGTCTGAGATCCTGGTACATCTTCGCCACTCCAGGATGTACCGCCAAAGGAGAAGTGTGGCACTCTCTCAGCACCTCCTCTCGTAAAGCGACTGGTACCAAGGTACGTCCTCTGAAAAGGACATCGTGCTCTGCTCCAAGGGAGAAACCATCAGGTGCATGTCCCGAGGATATCTGTGCACGCCGTGTCTCACAGTCAGATTCCCCACGTTGTGCCTCTCGGACCCGCTGTAGAAGTGGAGGAGAGACTGTGAGAGACTGAAAAAAGGCTGCTCTGTCTCTATCCACAAAGGATATCTGCAAGGCGGCTAGCTACTTTGTCGCCTCCTCAAGTAGCTGGATGCATGTCCTCCTACTGAGGGCATCGGCTACCACGTTCCCCTTCCCAGGAGTATAGACTATCTCAAAGTCATAGTCATGGAGGAACTCGAGCCATCGCCGCTATCTCAGGTTCAGGTCCTTCTGAGAGAAGATGTATCTGAGACTCTGGTGGTCAGAAAAGACTGTGAAGCGCTCGCCCATCAGATAGTGCCGCCATGTCTTCAGGGCGAAGACCACTGCTGCCAACTCCAAGTCATGGGTAGCGTAGTTCTGCTCATTCGGCCTCAACTGACGTGATATGTAGGCAATCACGGCCCGCTCCTGCATCAGGACACACCCGAGTCCGGTCCCTGATGCATCGCAGTAGACTATGTATCCAACTCCCTCCTCAGGCAACCTCAAGATAGGTGCGCTGGTCAACCTCTGCCTCAGCTCCTGGAAGCTCTACTAACATCTGTCTGACCACACGAAGGGTTTCCCCTTCTTCGTCAATGCTGAGAGTGGGGCCGCAACTCTGGAGAAGTCCGGCACAAATCTCCGATAGTATCCGGCTAGGCCCAAGATACTCTGCACCTCTGCCACGCTCTTGGGTGGCTCCCAAGCTAGCACTGCCTCGATCTTCACGAAATCCACTGCAACTCCCACCTTAGAAATGATGTGCCCCAAGAAGTGGACCTCACGTAACCAGAGCTGACACTTCAAGAGCTTTCCATAAAGCTGGTGCTCTCGGAGTGTGTCTAGTACAACACGCAAGTGGTAGGCGTGCTCCTCCTCCGTGGTCGAGTACACCAAGATGTCGTCGATGAAGACTACGACAAATCGATCGAGGTATGGCTGGAAGATCCTGTTCATGAGGCTCATGAACACTGCTGGAGCATTGTTTACGCCGAAAGGCATAAACAAGAACTCATAGTGGCCATACCGACACCTGAAGGCCGTCTTCTGCACATCCTCGTCTCGAACTCTGAGCTGATGATAGCCTGACCTGAGGTCTATCTTCAAGAACCACCGTGATCCCTTGAGCTGATCGAAGAGGTCATCAATCCTGGGTAGCGGATACTTGTTCCTCACTGTCACCTGGTTCTGGAGACGATAATCGACACACAGTCGCAAGCTCCCGTCCGCCTTCTTGGCGAACAATATCGGGGAGGCCCAGGGTGAAACACTGGGTCGGATGAACCCCTTGCCCTACAAGTCCTCCAACTGTACCCGCAGCTCTTGAAGCTCAGCGGGGGCCATCCGATATGCTGGAGTGGATATCGGGGTTGTCCCGGGGTACAGGTCAATATAAAAGTCTACCTCTCTGCGAGGAGGTAGTCCTGGAACGTTGTCGGGAAAGACGTCCGTGTACTGATCCACCACTGCAGGAAAACTGGGACTCCGCACGTCAACTGCTCCCAGGATGAGGCTAGCCAACTGATTAGTGATGGGCTGACCTCTCCTCTACGTGAGTCCATCCTGTGCTGCTAAGGCTCCCTTCTCGCCGGTGAAGGTGAACCTGCTCCCGTCGGTGCGCACACATCGCACCTTGCGCCTAATGCAGTCAATCTGAGCATGGACCGTAGATAACCAATCCATGCCCAAGATGACATCGTAAGGCCTCGATGCCGCTACAAGAAGATCCCAGCCGAAGCTCTTGCCTCCTAAAGTAAGCTCAAACTGCCGGCACCAGTGCGTAATCGTCGAGTCTGCTCCCGTAGGAGTCTCTAGCCGTAAGGATCGAGCCAACGGCTCTGTCAGAATCTCAGAGCTCCAAACAAGGGCAGTGGCTATGAAAGAGTGACTCGCTCCTATGTCTATCAGAACTGCAGCAAGGGTGGAATAGACACATATCGTACCTCGAATCATCTCTGGCGCGCCGTGGTCGTAGGCCTCTGCTGCCTGGAGCTGCGCCTGTCTCTGCCTTCCAGCTCCCTGTGGTCGGGGCGGGCCTCCTGGTGGTGGTGGTGGCAGAGCCTCAAAGCGTCGCCCGCCACCTGCTGTTCGGCCAGCTCCTCTGCCTCGTCCACCTCCTCCCTGCGAACCGCCACGGTCGACCCTCTGCCTCTGTCTGGGTGGCCCCTCCACGATCTTCTGCCCCTCGGTACGGCGGGTCGGGTAGTCACGAGCCATGTGGCCCTACCCGCCGCACTCGTAGCACTGCCTGCCTCTTGGAAGACTGGCTCTGCGCTGAGTGCCCTTCACTGCTGAGCTAGTGTCCCGAGGTCGTCTTCCGGAGGTCCTCGTCTGCCTGGAACCCTGAGTCATCCGTCGGCTACCTGCTGCCGAAAACTCCGCTATCTGTCGCCCTGCGGTAGGTCTCGTTGTGGACTCAGCCAGGAAACTCTCGATCAGAAGGGATCGCTCTAGGACTCCTTCCTGGGTGGGGATGCTGAGGGAGATCAGTGATGCCCTGGTCTCGTGTCTCAATCCCTGCTCGAAGGTATGGTCCCAGAAGAAGGGGCCCCGTACCATGTCGGTCGAGTATCGAGATAGGTCGGTGAACCTCGCCGCGTACTGGGCGACCGTCAAGCTGCCCTGCCGCAGCTGAAGAAGCTCCTGGATCCGCACCGCACAGAGGGTGGTCGGGACGAACTCTGAGTGGAAGAGGCTCTTGAAGTACGTCCAGATGAGGGAGGCCTCATCGTGTACCTGGAGAATCAGGCTCCACCATCGCCCTGCGGCTGCGTGCAGTAGGCTCGCCGCGAGGATCACCATGAGGTCTGCTGGTGTCCTCACTAGCCTGAAAACTCGGACGACCGCCTCCAGCCAGCCCTCGGCTGCCTGGGGGTCCGACTCCCCACGGAACATGGGTGGTTGCTGACTCTGGAACTCGTGCAGAGCGCCGAGGCATCATTCGTCGTCAGCTGCCAGTGCTGGAAGCATCGGGGGCTCGACGGGTAAAGGTACCGCTGGTGCCTCTGCTGTCAACAGGCCCTGTACCGAGGCCCCGTCGCTCGGCGGGCTGTCGTCGCGATCTACTCTAGGAACCCTAGATGGCTGCTGTCGTCGTGCCATCCTGAAAAGGAAACAAGAATGCCACGGTCAGAACATTATACCTGGTGATCTGACACAAGTAATCACAGAGAAAACTTGAAACACGCATGCAATCAATGTTTTCGTGCATTAAGTCGAAAATCAGAAGTCAGGGTCCTGGTGTATGGATACGTCGGCCGCTGCACCAACACTGGACTCCCTGGACTGATAACCACACTCAATACGCTAAACACTATTGATCCACATAGAAGAAAGATCAGAGTCTGCGGTAGAACCGACCACCTCTAATACCAATTTGTCACGACCCGCCCTCGGGGCCCGTGCCGTGACTACCCCAAGCCCGCCTTCAATAGGCCAGGGGCAGGCGACTAGCACCAAGGCGTAAATCCCAACAAAAAGGGAAGGCATTGCCTTTGAAAAGTAAACAAGCACCATAGAGTAAGAAAGCGGAAAGTAAACACTAAGTAAAAACTGTACAAGCTGTGCTGAAAGTAAAAGGGGCAGGAAATACAAGCCCAACTGTAAAGTACAACTGAAACAAAAACAGCAATTAAAAAGGGAAAATTGCAGCGTCGAGCCATCCTCTGGAAATCCCACCTGAAGGGTGGGTACAGATAGCCTCCACTGCTCCTCGGGTCCACCTGACCGCTCCGAGTACGTCCCGGCCAGTGGTCCACCTCCAGGTACCGTCCTTCTCCGCACGCCTCCACCACGATCAGCGTTGTCTGTCGTCTACAACCAACACAACGTAGTGCGGGCAAAGCTCGTGCAGGGGTGAGTATAAGCTACTCAGTAGGGACCCCGAGACCCCCGATGGTCTCCCGAAATCCAAAAAGGATAATCCACAAAGGAAAGAGACAATCACGAAGTAATATCTGACGCGGCTTAGGTATATGCCCATACATATACCTAAGTCATCAGTTCCCATTCGGCTCCAACGTCTGAGCCCAAGCACAACCCAGTCCACATAGGAAAGCAAACGTATACCCCACACAGGATAGAACAACACAATCCACAAAGGAGAGTAAATAGTAAATCCACACAGGATAGCTCAACACAATCCACAAAGGAGAGTAAACAGTAAATCCACACAGGATAGCTCAACACAATCCACAAAGGAGAGTAAACAGTAAATCCACACAGGATAGCTCAACACAATCCACAAAGGAGAGAAACACAAGATTCAGCTCACACAGGTATACTTCTTCGGATGACAATAAAGACGATCACTGATCCATCTAAGTCGTCGGACCCACGAAGGATCGATAGGTAACTAACCCCCGCAATGACCCACACAGGATCGGGCCCACACAGGACCTGTAGGTGCTGACTCACACAGAACCGCTGAGCGCGGACCCACACAGGATTGGACCCACACAGGATCGGGCCCACACAGGATCGGGCCCACACAGGACCGGGCCCACACAGGACCTGTAGCACTAATCCACGTAGGATCGCTGAGTGAAGTAGTCGTCGCAGTCCACTGAGGATCTCTGCACAGTCGTCGCCGCAGTCCACTGAGGATCTCTGCACGGTCGTTGTCGGAGTCCACTGAGGATCTCTGCAACGTCGTCGCTGCAGTCCACTGAGGATCTCTGCACGGTCGTCGTTGTCGAAAAAGCAGTCGCAACCAGCTCTAGGGTTCCCGCACACAGCAAACTCGTTCGGGAGGGTCCGCTCCACGAGCCGAGAGGCCTATACATCAACTGACACAAATTACGAAGTTGATGTATCCAAAAGTTCCGTATCGTCAACAGGAACTCAGTGTCGCATATGGCGCGTCAATCGGACGCCCGGTCTGAGAGTTATTGGATTTTTCGTCCCAGGGGCCCGGTTGGTTTTTAAGGCAAAACCAACCCGACCGTACTCCAGCTGCGTCCAAACCTCGGGCGGAGTATGCCAAAAGATCCGTCTCACTTAGAGGAATTCAACGAAGCTGACGGCACGTCAATCAGACGTCTGTGGCTCGAGATATGAGCGTTTCCGCTCCGAGGGCCCGGTTGGTTTCGTGTACGAACCAACCCGGCCAAACTCAAAGTATTCCGAAACCTTGAGTGCGATATACCGAAACGACCGTCTCGATCCAAGGATCGCGTTTCCACTGACGGAGAGTCGTTTGGAGGCTCGTAGCTCAAGTTATGGGCGTTTGAACGAAAACGTCCGAAGATGGGGGGTACGGGCCCGGGCCGACCCGGGCCGACCCCCCCCCCCCCCCGGGAGTCGGCCGAACCGGGGCGCGGCCCGGCCTGTCGGACCGGTCTGGCCCGGTTCGGCCGAGGCGCGCGGGGCGCCGCCCCCGCGGCCTGGCGGTGTCGCGGCCCCCTGCGTGGGGCCGCGCTGTGTCATGGACGCGGCTTCAGCCGCGTCCGAGGGCACCGGACCCGCGTGGCCGCGGGTCCGCAGGTGCCACCGCCACCGCTCCCGGCTGTCGCCGCCGCCGACGAGTTCCGCGGGCCACCGGGATCGCTCCAGTGGTCCGATTCTCTTCCCGTCTGCACCATTGCTCCTCCCGGGACTCGTTCTTCACTACGGGATCGTCAAACATCCGTTGCGGAACATTCTGTCATCGCCCGCCAAATCTGCACAAAACGAAGAATGGCGGAGGGTCGTCGGGCCGTGTTCGTTTGGCCCGCACCCTCCGCGTTAGAGATAAACAACCGGGAGAATTTTGTTCAACACATGAACCGACAATTTTAATAAAATAAAATTGTTCATTTGAACCGGTTCTTTAATTTTTAAAGAACGTTCACAGGAATATAAAGAGGGGTATTCCAAAACATAAAATCCCTACCTCGTTGGTCGTTGCGCGCAGGTGTTCTTCGCGGAAGAGCTCGTCGCGGAAGAGGGGGATTGTCGCGTCGTCGCGGGAAGGCGTCGCGTCGTCGCGGGATCTGGCGTTGAGTCGGCGAGCTCAACGGACCAAGAACAACAGATTTAAAATTATAAATAATTAAATCTGTGTTTCGTTTAAAACCAAAAAGAACCTTTAGAGGAAACCCGAAATCACTCACCTCAAATGGTTGGTGATCGGAGATCGGAGCGGGGAAGAACGTCTCGGACGGAAGCGTCGTCGATTTCCGGGTTCGGCGTTCTTCGCGTTCTTCGCGTTCTTCGCGTTCTTCGCGTTCTTCGCGTTCTTCGCGTTCTTCGCGTTCTTCGCGTTCTTCGCGTTCTTCGCGTTCTTCGCGTTCTTCGCGTTCTTCGCGTTCTTCGCGTTCTTCGCAAGGGAGAAGAAGATACAAGGGTCCTCTCAAATCTTCTCAACACGCAAATAACCAGAGGTCGAGCGTTGGCCTTATTTTATTATTACGCCAACGAATTTGAAAACTGGTTAAGAAACGACTAATCAATTTGTTGAATTAATTCAACGAAATAAACAGCCCATTTAATTCACGAAATAAACCGCCCAATTAAATAGTCTGTTAAGATTTTAAGAAACACGTCAGTTGACTTTCATAAAGACGGGTTTTCGCGGGTGCGTTTCTTAGCGGAACGAAACGGCGTGGCTCATGTGGGCCCCACCTCACAAATATCCTACCAAGGGGGTAGGATATTTCTGGATAGCATCCTATCCGGTTCAACTCAGTTCAAGCCGTCAATATGTGGCTTCAAGTAGCTTCCAAGTGGCTTAAGTGAAATAAAAATAAAGTTGTCGCAAAATTATTTTATTTCTTAACTTTAAGCCCGAAAATTAAAAACCACACCCGAGCAAACGCAACTCCGGAAGAGGCGTTTCTAAGCGAATATCGGCGCTGCGATTTCATCAGTGCCCTCAGAATTCGATTCCGGGTACCGGCTCAAAAGTTAGAAAAACCCGCTCATCCGTTCACTGAACGTACCCGAGCCCAAACTTCGTAAAATGATTCCGGGCACACCGGGCCTCGGAATCAGGTGCCGTCAGAAACTGTGCTCTTGTAAAATTCCAAAGAAAATTAAGAAAAAAATTTCCTTGAAATTTATAGGTCTTTACAAATTATTTCTATTTATTGATATTTATTGATATTTATTACCAATTATTATTAATTACTACAAATTAATTATATACATTAAAAATTATCGTTAATAATTAATAATTACTTCTAATTATTAAAAATTAATACTAAAAATTTCAATTTTTTTGTACAAATAAATACTAATGACAAAATAATTTAATTTTAATTTTATTACAACTAATCAACAATAAAAAAAATTAACATAATAAATGAAATAAATAATAAATTAAAAAAACATAAATACCTTTAAGGATGATTTTCTATTGATGCAGACGAATTCACAATTTCTTCGTGAACAAAAACCTTAACTTAGAAAAATTCTCTGTCTAAAATCTGAGTTTAGAGAGAAACAGGATCTAAAATTTGAGAGGAATGAGAGGAAAAACGGATGGGGGTATATATAGGTTAGATTATTTGCGACGGGATACCCGTCACAAATAGTATCTTTTGCGACGGAACTCGTCGCAAATACCTACGCCTGCATTAATTAATGTCTACAGTTAAAAAGGTCTTTGTGATGGGACCCGTCACAAATAGTCCCTACTGACACACGTTTTGCGAAGGGAAGACATCCCATCGCAAAAGGCTATAAACCACCGCCGGTTATTTCCGACGGGCCCCGTCGCAAATTCTTTTTAACCACCGACAGTAATTAATGCGGGCATAGGTATTGGCGACGAATCCCGTTGCAAATAGTCCCCACCAAAACACCTTTTGCGACAAGACGACATCCCATCGCAAAAAACTATTAACCGCCGCCAGTTATTTGCGGCGGGCCTTGTCGCAAATACATAATTATTTGCGATGGTGGGATCCCACCGTCGCAAATAACCCGGCGTGCGGTTTGGCGCGCTATCCGCGACAAACTATTTTGCGAAGGGAGACGAAATCCCGTCGCAAATAGTTTTTAATTTGCGACAGGTCGTTACCCCCATCACAAATAACCTCTTGGACGGACCTTTTGCAACGGGGTTTATTCCCGTCGCAAAAAGCCATTTTTTCCGTTGTGTAGGAGGGAGTTTTTTATTAATTAAAAGGTACACCTCATTAATGGTTTTTTCAATACCATGGGTTGCCCCATGGTATTTCTCCATGGTTTTATACATTTGGGACACCTCACGACACATGTTACTATACACAAGTCGACCATCCATTTATATTAATTATTATATCATTATGATGTCATTAAACATCAAAAAACTCTAAACTGTATTTTTATTATTCAAGAAACATTAAATTATTTTAGAAAAATCACAAAAATTAACCCTAACCATTTTTTGATGTGTAGAATTCAAAAATGAACTCCATTTTTTGAAAATAATTTTCTAATTATTTTTAATTTAATTTTTAAATAAAATCATAATTAATTCGAAAAATAATTATCTTAAAGGTATAATTTTTTATATCACATTGAAAAATTAATAAAGATATCATTATATTATTACCTTAAGAAAATAAAATATTATCATTATTTACTATTCATAAAGTCCATATTACTATTCATATTAATATTCATAAGGTTACGTTACTATCCATCAAAAAATCATGTTGGTTCTCGCAGACTCGAAACAACTTACTGGTCCCACCTCTATATGATCAATTTTCGAAATTCAAAACATAGAAGTGGAAAATTAAAGTTTAATGGCTAGGTTGTGACTATCTCATAAAAAACCAAGTGTAGTTTCAAAGGAACACAGTTCTTTAAGAAATATAGGCTATGAAAATAATGTATTTTGGGGAAGCAAACCATAAAATGTTTGGGGTGTTATATTATTCCCTACTTCAAAAATTTCATCCTGGAAATTATATGTGTAAAGCCCACCAAAATGATGTTGGTGGTTCTTCTTCATATCATCCTCACGTCCCTATGTTGCTACCTACATATTCCTGTTTCCCCAAAGAACCTTTACTAGTCGATTTGTTTGATTTCTCAATACCTGCTCCCTTGTGTCAATAATCCTGATAGGCTCTTCATAGTAAGACAAATCAGGTTCTTGTTTTATTTCTTCAAAGGTGAGTATATGCATTGGGTTTGGCATGTATTTCTTCAACAATAACACATGGAACGCATCATGGACTTTGAAGAGACTTGGTAGCATTACTAAACGTTAAGTTACATCTCTAATTCTTTCTAGAATTTCAAATGGTCTAAAGTACTTGGGACTAAGTTTACCTATCTTAACAAACCATAATACACCCTTCCATAGAGATACTTTCAGAAAGACATGATCTCCCACTTGGAATTCCAAATCCTTTCTCCAGTCGTCAGTATAACTCTTCTTTCTACTTTGGGATTATTTAATATGGGCTTGTATTGTTGTCACCTTTGTTGTGG
Source organism: Viscum album (assembly GCA_963277665.1). Taxonomy (NCBI): domain Eukaryota; kingdom Viridiplantae; phylum Streptophyta; class Magnoliopsida; order Santalales; family Viscaceae; genus Viscum; species Viscum album. Next base: position 1,485,582,232 of record OY728137.1, read on the forward strand.
CCTCTTCAATATGTTCTGGGCCTATAAGTTTCCTCTCACCAACTTTGTTCCAGCAAGTTGTATTTCTATATATCTTTCCATATAATGTTTCACATGGATCCATTTGAATACTAGAAGGGAAACTATTATTGTAGGAAAATTCCACCAAAGGCAAGTATTGATCCCACATACATTGAAAGTCAATAGAGCATGATCTTATCATGTCTTATAGATTTTGAATGGTCGTTTTAGATAGTCTGTCGGTTTGGGGGTGATAAGCAGTACTCATACGAGGCTCAGTATTCAAAGCCTTTGGGAGGATTATCTTGAATTTTGATGTAAACCGGGGATCTCAATCGGACACAATCGATAGAGGTGCACCATGAATTATTAAAACATCATTAATATAATGTCTTTCCAGGATCTCAATTGTTAAATCCTCTCTTAAAGGAATGAAATGTGCTGATTTTTTGAGACGATCAACAATTACCCATATTGAAACATTTCTTCTAGGTTTGCTCGGTTGTCTAGTGACAAAATATATCATAATGTTATCCCACTTCCTCAAAGGAATAGTTAGAGGTTGCATTACTCCTCTAGTATGTTGTATCTTTTCCTTTACTTATTGACAAGCTAGAAACCTTGACACGTACTCTGAAATTTTCTACTTCATATTATCCCACCAAAAATATTCCTTCATATCTCTATAAATCTTTGTGCTACCCAGGTGTATAGAAAAATTTGAGCTATGAGTGTCGTCTAATAGCACCCTTTCTAGATCAGGTACTGATGGAACGCATAACCTCTTCCAAAATGTTACAACTCCTTCCTCATACACAAAGTCTTCAAATCTCCCATCCTTTACAGTAATAATTTTATGGTGTAGATTTTCACCATCAAATTGAGAGATTTTTATCTTCTCTAGTAAAGATGGTTTAGAAATCATTTTAAAGAGTAAATATGTTTCCCCTTCCTTGAGAATTCCCATATCCATATTATCTAGATCCATTAATATAGTATCTCTCTCAATCATCATTTGAGTCAACATTCCATGATCATTCATGCATAATCCATCTTCCACCTTATGTATCTTTTTTGGTTGGTAGTGTATTGAACAGTCATAATCACTGTGTAACACATGCCATATCCTTTTCCTCATGTTGATTTATTTTTGTGTGATAATTTATTTCAAAATCTTGTGATCTATGTGTATCTCACATTTTTCACTATGAAAATAATGCCTCCATATTTTCATATCAATGATTACAGCTCCTAACTCAATATCATGTGTTGGATAATTCTTCTCATGATTATTCAACATCCATGATGCATTAATAATAACTTTATCATTTTTCATAAGGATGAAAACTAGCCCATTCTTTGATGCATCACTGTATATTACAAATCCATCTCTTCTAGATGGAAGGGTCAAAATTGTATCATTGACAAATATACTTTTCAATTCTTCAATTTATTCTATAAATTATTTTTTCCACCCAATCATAACTCTTTTACCTATGAACATGGTTTTTTGGTTAGCCAGTCAGGAAAAATTCTGAACGAAACTCAGATAGTAACCTGATAAGCCAATAAAACTGCGTACCTCGGTTATGTTTGTTGGCATGGTCCAATCTAGGATTTCCTTAATTTTTTGTAGGATCAACTAGGATTCCATCCGTAGAGAAAATATGGCCTAGAAAATGAATTGAATTAAGACAGAATTGTCACTTCCTAAACATCCCATATATTTCATTTCTTTTAAGAGTTTTCAAGATAATCAGCAAATGATTCTCATAGTCTTCATATATTATCGATTATACCAGTATATCATCAATGAATATGACAAAAAAGTTATGAAGATATTCCTCGAAAACTCTATTCATTAAATCCATGAAAATAGAGGGTGCATTAGTCAGTCCAAAAGGCATCACTATAAACTCGTAATGCCCATACCTAGTTCAAAATGTTTTCTGAGGAATATCTTCCTTCCTCACACGCAGCTGATGATATCTGGATCAAAGGGAAATCTTTAGAAATTATTTATCTCCATGAATTTGAACAAATAAATCCTCAATATAAGTCATAGGGTACATATTATTTACTGTAATAGAATTGATTTCCCTGTAATCAATGCATAGCCTCATGGATCCATATTTCTTCTTGAAAAAAAGGACCGGGGCTCCCCCATAGAGAAATGCAAGGTCGAATAAATCCTTTGTCACTTAACTCCTCTAGTTGTTTCTTTAGCTCCACTAACTCCACAGTGTCCATTCTATAGGGGGTCTTTGATATAGGTCTGGCACTATGAATATAGTAAATGGAAAACTCAATTTCCCGCACTAGAGGATGTCATGGTAAATACTCTAGAAATACATCAATGTATTCATTAACTATATGAATATATTCAATTTGAATATTTCATTCCTCACTCATAGATATTGGGTTATCTTCCTCTCCAATAATTGAATTCAGTAGAACTACTGGGGGTCGGTCTAGATAAAATCAGATGGTGAGGTATCTACTCTAAAGATAAGAGATTCTATACCATTTTCAAAAATTGTGACTTCCTTTTTCTTGAAATAAACATCACATAATATATTGACATCTAATTCATACCGAAAATTATATAAAATTCAGCCATTGGTATGATGATAAGGTTGACAACTAAATCATTTTTATGTGTCACGAGAGGGACGAGTTGACATGTCTTTGTTGCAATGATGTATCCTCTAGGGGTTTTGACTGATAAATACTTTATTAAATCAAATTGGACATGTCCAATTTTTATGGAAAACTGGGAAGATATAAATTAATGTGATGATCTAGAATCAAATAAAGTGTTTTCTATGTTTGAGGAAAAAATTGTTGTACCTTCCACCACATCATTAGGAACTTCAACATCCATGGTGGTAATCACATAAGCTCCCCCTTGATCTCTTGACATTTTCTGAGGCTTTTTTCCTAGGTGATTAGGACAATTAATTACATAGAGTCCCATCTCTATATAATTATAGCATTCAACATTATCAAATTGTTTTTTCCCTTTGAATTCATTAGATAGATGACACTTTTCTCCACACTTATAGCAGACTCCCATGCCGTTCAAGCATCTCCTGATATTATTCTTTCTATAGTTCTTGCATAATGGGAATTCCATTGTTCCCTTGATCCTATTTGGTACTTAACCTTTCCATTGGTTATCATAGTACCACTTTTTATCTTGGTTTCCTTTGAACAAATTTGATCTAGAAAATTACTTCTCAGTTTTGTAGGCACTTGATACAATTTCCTCAAGTAATGAAAATGTTTGAGAGGCCAGTGCCCTTTAAATAATTGGCTTAATACCTTCAATGAAATGATCAATCTTGTCTACCAAGTCACATACGTAATCTATGAAATAACTATAAAGCCTTTTGAAGGTAGCCACAAACTTTGCAACATTGTCTTCTTCCATTTTCTTTATGCCAAGAAATTTTCTCTTCATTTTGGTTCATTTCTATTGAGGGAAATATTTCTCAAAGAATATTTCCTTCAAAGTCCTCCACTCCATATATTCTATTACTTCTTCCTCCATGGTATTTCGAATCAAGGACCACCATTGATCGATTTCTCCCTTGAGATAATATACTTCCAATACTACCTATTCGTTTACATTTCTTATTAATGCCATGAATATCTTCTCAAGGGTCTTGATCCATTTCTCAAAAACCACTCTATTAGTAGTCCCACTGAATGATGGGGGATTTTGTTGCATGAAATGATCCAACACAGGTGTGGAATGGTTATTCATTACAACCTAAGTAAGTTTTCCCAATATGGTCAGGATCTGATCTGATCCAACATTGACTAAGTTGACTTGCTCAGTGGAGAGATCCCTATATTTCCCCATAGTTTTGATTTCCCTTCATCTATTAGACACCATTTAAAAATAATGGCATACACTAGATTAGGTTATGAATTTCAAATTGAAAATTACTTAACATAGATTAAAATTATTTAAATAACTAATTTCATAAACATGACTTCTCTGAATAAAAATTTACCTTAAAATCATTCATAATGGCATGTAAGGAACATGAGAATTATCCTAAGCATATCCCCCCAGAAGTTTCATTACCAAGGGTTCAGCAAGGCCCATTGTCATGTACCAGGATACCCCGGGTCAAGCCCAAAACTACTTGTTGGAGCTATCACTCCAACGTACACCTATTCCAGAGGCACCTCTACCTGTTTGTATCCATACATAGATTTATTTTCTAGAAATATTCACATAATCTACTCCTTTCCAAAATACCCAGATGTTCTTGTAAGTTTATCCTCAAATAATACATTAGGGATTGTTTCCCTACTATACATTTCCTACTCAAGTTTCGATGTTTTCTTCTAAATATCCTCTGATACCAACTGTAACACCCCGACCCCTCTAGACTAAAGCTAGTGAATTACTTCTTACATTATCATGGTTAGAATGAATGAAAATACAAAATGAATAATCAGTTTAGTGGTCTTGAAGAAACTAGAAACATATATGTAACTCAAATTACATTGGAAAAGGTTACGAAATACCATACATAGAAGAAACTAAAAACTACATCCATAGAAACTTAACAGTTGATCTCCTCTTCATCAACAGTTGAAGGTAATCAAATGAACAGGGTGAGATCAAATTCTCAGTAAGGGATACAAATAGTGGAAGAATGAATTCAATAATAATAGAATCATAAACAATTTGGCATAACCAATAAGGCATGGTGAATAAATGAATAACTCATGCCATTAATAAACAAGAATGAAACTGCATCCATAGACTTTGTCATAGAGAAAACCTCATGGATAGTGAAAACTGATAATGAATAAAGATAATGATTGTTAATGGACATCATGTATCTAGAACATGATACCTTAATATTGTTAAATTTTTTTAGTTCTGTGGGTAGAATCCCTTCTGATTTTTGGAAACAAACTCGAAGGGTTGGTCGCTAACTGAATTGTATCATGAGACATGTCGATGAATAGAGGGTCTATAGTGAGCCCCACACACCACTGCAAGTTCAAATAATTCTTTATATATAGATGTAGTTCAACTAAAATTTTCTTTCTCAATATCTGTATAGAGTATAGGATACAGATTCATTAATATTTCCAAAATTAAAACAACATTCAAAACAAACACCATAAGTTAAATGGTATACAGTTTAAGCAATAAACATATCCATGATATGAGAATATGTATATTTAATAGAAATATAATTTCGAATCAAAATAGATCTAAAATGGGAAGTACTTACACCACATAATGATTATTAGGTTCACAATACAAAGTTAGTCACAACGAAATGGTAGTTGAGACAAAGTCCCTTACCACAATGTAATCAGTCGAATCATGTGAACAGAATATAATAACCAACAAATGAATCATTGAATAACATGAATTTAAATAAAATCATGTTATTATTTATCAGATGTAATTACACATATACCACATATAATAAATAAGTGGTGAACAATGAAAATCTCACAGAAATGAAAGTGAGATGAGAAACCTCTTACCTTATGCTCGAGTGTGTTCTTAGTTTGTCTTAATGACCAAAATAATAAAATATAGCTTCATGAATTGATAGTTACCGAACCTCATATAAATTTAAGTGGCTTATTATAACCATATTAAGTTCATTCATGCCCCTTTTTATGGGATAAAGAGCTTCATTTTTATTTTTTTTGGAAACATTTTCTTCCTTGGTTTGCATGATTTATTTACTTGTATCCATGAATGAAATTTCATTTAAAATTTGGTTAAACATCCATAATTGTTAATTTGTTTTATTAGTGACATTAAAAAGATATAAATGATCTTATAATGATTCTGGGTTATATACTTGGGGATGAATCATTACATCAATGTTATTGATAAATGCTTGGATTTATCTTGTCGGTTTTGTGCAGAATGAACTTGTTTTGTATTATTATTCCATATTATGAGTGCACAGGGATAAAAAAAAATTAATGAAATAAAATAAAAATTTAAGGATCTGTTTCAACCATAAAAATGGTTTCATGACCATAATTTAAGATGGTGACAAAAAATTTGTACTCGTTGTCCTAGAATGTGAAAAATTCACACATCTCGGACAGTGAATTCATTTTTTAGTATAAGAGGAGGGGAAAAGAGATATGATGATGAAATATTAAATTAGCATAATATAATTCCTATTCATGTAAGCTACTAAACGTATCATATAATTTTGATAAGGGGAGATGAGAAAAGAAGTATAAAACAAATGGACTCAAAATAGAAAAAATAGAGAAATCTCTCACAAAAAATCGGCAGCCTAATGACATCATTTAAAATTACAAAATAAATAGTTTGATGAGAGAAATTGGTATCTCATCACTCATACATAATATGGGAACTAAGGGTAATATGGAATAACACATACAAACATAATCCAATTGAAAATAAAAAAGAAAACATAAATTAAAGCCTTAAGAAAATAGAAGGGTGGTTGATTCTCTTACCTTGTAGAGTAACTCCCAAAACATTAAGGTTGGGACCTTGGGGGTTTGAGGACACCTTGGAAGGACTCCTAGGGAGGTAAATTATTTTAGAAAAATCCAAATAATTCACCATAACCATTTTTTATGTGTAGCATCAAAAAATGATCTCTATTTTTTGAAAATAATTTTCTAATTATTTTTAATTTAATTTTTTAATAAAATAATAATTAATTTAAAAATTAACAATTTTAAAGGTAAAATTTGTTTTATATCACATTGAAAAATTAGTAAATATGTCATTATATTATTACCTTAATAAAATAAAATATTATCATTATTTACTATTCATAAGTGTCATATTAATCTTCATATTAATATTCATAAGGGAAAGTTAATATTCATCAAAAATCATGTTGGTTCTATCAGACTCGAAACGACTTAGTGGTCAAAAATCTAGATGATCATTTTTCAAAATTCAAAACATATAAGTGGAAAATTTATGTTTAATGGCTAGGTTATGACTATCTCATAAACAACCAAGTGTTGTATCAAAGGAACACAATGCTTTAGGAAATATAGGCTATGAATAGAATGTATTTAAGAGAAGCATACCATAAAATGTTTAGGGTGTTATATTATTCCCTCCTTCAGAAATTTGGTCCTCGAAATTATATGAGTAAAACCCACCAAAATGATGTGGGTGGTTCTTCTTCACAAAAACTCAGGTTCCCATGTTGCTACCTACATATTCTGGTTTCTCCAATAAACTGTTACAAGATTATTTTTCCGATTTCTAAATACCTTCTCCCTTGTTTCATGAATCCTGATAGGCTCTTCATAGTAAGACAAATTAGGTTCTTGTTATATTTCATCATAGGAGAGTATATTCATTGTGTCTGGAATGTATTTCTTCCACAATGACACATGGAACGCCTCATGGACTTTAGAGAGACTTGGCAGCATTGCTAAACAGTAACTTTTAGCTCTGAGTATTTCCATAATTTCAAATGGTATGATATACTTGGGGCTTAGTTTCCCTATCTTACCAAACCATATGACACCCTTCCATGGATATACTTTCAGAAAGACATGATCTCCCACTTGGAATTCCAAATCCATTCTCTGGTTGTCAATATAACTGTTCTTCCTACTTTGGGATTATTTAATATGGGCTTCTATTATCATCATCTTTGTCGTGGTCTCTTCAATATGTTTTGGCCTTATAAGTTTCCTCTCACCAACATTGTCCCAGCAAGTTAGAGTTCAATATCTCTTTCCATATAATGCTTCACATGGATCCATTTGAATACTAGTATGGAAACTGTTGTTGTAGGAAAATTCCACCAAAGTCAAGTATTGATCCCACATACAATGAAAGTCAACAGAGCACGATCTCGGCGTGTCTTCTAGATATTGAATGGTCCTTTTAGAAGGTCCTTTAGTTTGGGGGTGATAAGAAGTACTCATACAATGCTCAGTATACAAAGCCTTCGGGAGAATTTTCCAAAATTTTGATGTAAATTGGGGATCTCAATCGGACACAATCGATAGAGGTGCACGATGAATTCTTTTAACGTCATTCATATAAGGACTTTCCAGGCACTCAAGTGGAAAATCCTCTCTTATAGGAAAGAAATGTGCTGATTTTGTGAGACGATCAACAATTACCCATATTGAATCATTCCTTCTAGGTTTCCTCAGTAGACTAGTGAAAAAATCTATCATAATGTTATCCCACTTCCACATTAGAATAGGTAGATGTTTAATTACACCTCTAGTATATTGTCTCTCAGCATTTACTTATTGACAAACTAAAAACCTTGACACATAGTATGCAATTTTTTGCTTCATATTATCCCACCAAAAATATTCCTTCATATATCTATATATCTTTGTGCTACCTAGGTGTATAGATAAATTTGAGCTATGATAATCATCTAATAGCTTCATTTATAGATCTGGTACTGATGGAACACATAACCTCTTCCAAAATATCTGAACACCTTCCCCATACATGAAGTCTTCCTATCTCCCATCCTTTACAATAATAATTTTCTTGTGTAGATTTTCATCATCAGATTGAGAGATTTTTAACTTCTCCAGTAAATATGGTTTAGTAATAATTTTAAAGAGGAATGATGTTTCCACTTCCTTGAAAATTCCCATATCCATATTTACTAAATCTATTAATATAGTATCTCTCTCAATCCAAATTTGAGTCAAAAGTCCATGATCTTTCATGCATACTGCATCTTCCAACTTATTTATCTTTTTTGGGAGGTAGTGTATTGAACAGTCATGATCATTGAGTAACTCATGCCATATCCTTTTCCTCATATTTATTTCTTTTTTTGTGATAATGAATTTCAAACTCTTGTGATATGTGAATATCTCACATTTTTCTCCGTAAAGATAATGCCTCTATATTTTTAGATCAATGATTACGGCTATGAACTCAAGATCATATGTTGGATAATTATTCTCATGATTATTCAACTTCCTTGATGCATAAACAATAACTTTATTATTTTTCATAAGGACACAAAACAACTAATTCTTTGATGCATCACTGTATATTTCAAATCCATCACATCAAGATGGAAGAGTCAAAAATCAAGCATTGAACAATCTAGTTTTCAATTCTTCTAATCATTCGATACATTATTTTTTCCACCCAATCACAACTCATTTTGGTGTGATCTTGGTTAGTGGGTTAGCCAGTCAGGCAAAATTCTGAACGAAACACAGATAGTAACCTGCTAAGCCAATAAAACTATGTACCTCGGTTATGTTTGTTGGCATGGGCCAATATTGGATTACCTTTATTTTTTCCAGATCAACTATGATTTCATCCATAGATACAATACGGCCTAGAAAAGAAATTTATTTAAGCAAGAATTCACACTTGCTAAACATCCCATATAATTCAATTCTTTTAACAGTTTTCAGAATCATCCGAAAATGATTCTCAAAGTCATCATAGATTATTGAGTATACCAGGATATCATCGATGAATACGACAACAAAGTGATCAAGATATTCGTAGAAAACTCTATTCATTAAATCCATGAAAACAGAGGGTTCATTTTTCAGTCCAAAATGCAACACTGTAAACTCATAATGCCCATACCTGGTTCAAAAGGTTGTCTTTGGAATATCTTCCTTCCTCACACGTAGCTAATGATATCTGGATCAAAGTTCAATATTTGAAAAGTATTCAGCTCCATGAAGTTGATCAAATGAATCCTCAATATAATTTATAGGATACTTATTCTTTATTGTAATATCATGTACTTCCTTGTAATCAATTCATAGCCTCATGGATCCATCTTTCTTCTTGATAAAAAAGATCAGGTCTCCCCCATGTAAAAATACTATGTCGAATAAATCTTTTGTCACTCAACTCCTCTAGTTGCTTCTATAGCTCTACTAACTCCACAGTGGCCATTTTATAGGGGTTCTTTGATATAGGTCTTGAACTATGAATTAAGTCAATGGAAAACTCAATTTCCCACTCTGGAGGATGTCCAGGTATATCCTCAGGAAATACATCAATGTATTCATTCACTATATACACATATTCAATTTTAAGATTTCTTTCCTCACCCATAGATATTGGGTTCTCTTCCTCTCCAAGAATTGAATTCAATAGAACTACTGGGGGTGGGTCTAGATAATATCAGATGGTGAGGTATCTACTCAAAAGATAAGATATTCTACACCATTTTCAAAAATTGTGACTTCATTTTTCTTGCAATAAATCATCACATCATATATTGACAGCCAATTCATACCAAATATTATATCAAATTCTGTCATTGGTACGATGATAAGGTTAGAAACTAAATCATTTTTATTTGTCACGAGGGGAACTAGTTGACATTCCTTTGTTGCAATGATGCATCCCCTAGGGGTTTTCACTGATAACTCCTTTATTAAATAAAATTGGACATGTCTAATTTTCTTGGAAAATGGGAAGATGTAAATGAATATGATGATCTACAATCAAATAAAGTATTGGATAAGATTTAGGAAACAATTAAAGTGCCATCCACCACATGATTTGGAACTTCATCTTCTGTGGTTGTAATCACAAAAGCTTCCCCTTTCCCTCTTGGTCTTTTCTGACGCATGTTTCCTTGGCGCTTAGGAAACTCATTTGCATAGTGTCCCATATCTCTATAATTGTATCATTTTACATTATCAAATTGTTTCTTCCCTTTGAATTCATTATATAAATGACACTTTTCTCCAGACTTATCGCAGACACCCATGCCATTCAAGCATTTCCCGAGATGATTATTTCCATATTTCTTGCATTATGAGAATTCCTTTATTCCCTTGTTCTTCTTTGGTACTTCACCTCTACATTGGTTATCATTGTATAACTTTTTATATTAGTTTCCTTTGAAAAAATTTGATCTAGAAAATCCCTTCTTTGTTTTGTTGGCACTTGATACAATTTCATCAAATGATGAAAATGTTTTAGAAGCCAGTTCCCTTCAATGAATTGGCTTAATACCTTCAAAGAAATGATCAATCTTGTCTTCCGAGTCACATACGTAATCTATGGAATACTTGGAAAGCCTTGTGAAGGTAGCCTCATACTCTGCAATATTTTCTTCTTCCATTTGCTTTAAGCCAAGAGTTTTTCTCTTTATTTCGGCTCGTTTCTCATGAGGGAAATATTTTTCAAAGAATATTTTCTTAAAATTCCTATACTCCATATATTTTATTACTTCTTCCTTCGTGGTATTTTGAATCAATGACCACCATTGATCAATGTCTCCCTTGAGACAGTATATTTCCAATACTAATTTTTCATTTTCATTTCATTTTAATGCAATGAATATCTTCTCAAGGGACTTGATCCATTGCTCAAAAGACACTCGATTAGTAGTCCCACTGAAATATGGGGGCTTCTATTGCATGAAATGATCCAACACAGGTGTGTAATGGTTATTCATTACAACCTTATTAAGTTGTCCCAATATGGTCATGATCTGATCTACTCCAACATTGACTAATTTGACTTTCATAGGGAGGAGATCCATATATTTCCCACGAGTATTGATTCCCCTTCTTCTATTAGACACCATTTATAAATGTTGGTCAGAGTAGATAAATCAAGAGGGGGGTGAATTGAGTTTCTATAAAAAAATTGTTAAAGAGGATATTTACAAAATTATATCCCCAATAAAATTAAACACAAAGTCAGTTTGTAGTGAATTTATAAAAGTCTTGAAGGTTCAATTTGATTCTCAGAAGATTGATTAGTTCTCAGATTTACTAACTTATCGATTAAAAAACAATTGAGGAAAAACTACTGATTCAAAATAGATGTAAACACTTGCTAAAATTACTACCAGAATTCATTCTATCTTAATGCAAGAAATACATATCACATAAGAAATATAAGACAATCAACACAGAAGATAAAACAAGAGGTTCAGTCTTAAGCTGAGACTTAGTCCTCTCTAGTTGGTTATCACATGCCACCAAGCTATTTATATTAATAAACTTTTGATCCACACCCTAGATCTAGGTTCACAACAGCACACCCATCATTCTAGGTCACACTTGACCTCTACCATAGTTATTCTTTGGAAATAAAGATAAACATATCATAAGGAATCTCTTCCACAGTTATATGTGGGATACAAGTGTAATAAGTGATTGAGTATGATGATAGTTTTATATCCTCCAGTAATGTTTAGGAGATAGTCTATGATACAATAAAATATAAACACTGCTCAATTAGTGAAGATAAAACACAAAAGAGTTAATAAATAGAATAGAGTTAAGAATTCTTTGTGTGTTGTGAAGTAATGCTCTAGACTCAATAGATGTTGAGAAAATGGTATTTGAGCCCTCTTATGGAAGTAGTCTTAAGAATAGAGTATCACAGTTTCAATAATCCATCTTAGAGTAGTGAAAAGGATCATCTCTTCAATGTCTCGATGTACACTAAGATTTAGGAGAACGTTACTTGTTACAATCTTCTTGAAATCTCAAGCATATAGTTCATTTATTTTTTTATTCACAAAGTCTATGTATCTACGTGTACTTCTTTCTCTTTAAAGTGAAATATGAGGTCCTTTTATACTCTAGGATCCTATAGGCATTAAGATCATCGCACGTGCATGTACCTCACACTGTCTACAGATATTCCTAAAGACAAAATTAAATAATGTCAGAAACATTAATTTTTATAAATATGACCGTTAGAAATAAATTTGAATTAATGAAATGGAAGCAGTTATTTATGACTATCGGTGAGTCATCTTCAGTCTATTGTCTTTGGTTTGGTAAAATCGGTCTGTCATATTCAATGTGTCATCTTCAGTGTGTCGACTTCAGTCTGTCAAACATCGTTTTGTCAACTTCGGTGTGTCAAACTTCGTTCTGTCGACTTCGGTGTGTCGAAATTTGGTCTGTCGAATTCGGTGTGTCAGACTTCAGTCTGTGAACTTCGGTGTG